>OX371206.1:0-5000000 GCA_947310845.1 Yponomeuta plumbellus
CTCCGATTTCAATCCGCCATAACTTTGGAACCGTGAGGAGTAGAAAGACGCCGTCTTCACCGGTGTACCCAGGGGCATCTAAAGTACCTTATCCCCACTTTTCAGGCGGATTGGAGTCGGAGATTTTCAGGGTCCTGAAAGTGGTTTCAGCGGAAAGCCTGGGTTGGGCAGGGGGGGACAGTCGAAATCCGGGCGTTCTGCGGCCTCCGGAAGCGGAGATATCGCAAGTCAAACTACAACTTTGACAGTTCGGCGGCCATTTTGTTTTTCTTTAAGCGCCCATATCTCCGCAACGGAACGTCGCAGAGCGCTGGGGTTTTCTCCTCGGCCATCGGCGGGTCCTGTCCTGCCCGACCCACCAGCTTTCAGGCGTTTTCAGGAGCCCGAAAATTTTCGGCCTGAAAATCCAACCAGCGGACGGGGCTCATCGCGCCCAATAAGACGAACCCAAACACGGGATAATTCGGCCCAGCGGTCGCGGAGAAATAGCCGTGTAACCATTTTCTGGCGGCCATCTTGGACTTTAACCGAAAAGTTTGCACGGCGATTTCTCCGGAGCCAGTTGGGATAGAGATACCGTGTTTGGGGTCGTTGGATAGGGCTCGGGGAGAGCCGTCCGTTGGTGGCCTTGAGGCGGCTCTACATAGAGTCAACAAAGTACAAGTAGAGTTTTACTACTTTTTGACTGCAAATTGTGCTTTTTAAACAATTTTTTGACGCACCCAGACTCTAAAACATAACAGAAAAGACGTGACTCTACGTAGAGATAAATATCTTCTAATTTTGCTCCAAATCCTCACTTAATTCTTATCAAATTTTAATTTAATACTTTTTATTTAATAAACTTCCAATTTAATTTTGTATTATCACAATTATTTAAATTTTAATTTTTTAAACTTTTTAATTTCTTTATTCTTATAATTTTTAAATTGTTAATTGTTTCATTTTTAATTTTTTTTAATTTCATAATTTCAATCTTTTAATTTTCAATTTTAATCTCTACATTTTTACTTTTTATTTTATCATAAGTGACCTGGCCCCTATTGGCACATTAGTTTTAAGTTGACTTTTATTGCCCTTTTGCACTAGATTAAGTTTTATATTTTACACGGCCTTTTGCCAAAAAGTAGTCCAAAAAATTTGACTCGGCCCTATTGCCGCAATATATATACGAGTAAGTCCTTGACCCGCCCTCTTCGCTCGGCCGGGCCAAACGGTATTTGGGCAACGCCAAACCGGCCCCCTTTAGACGGGAAACAAAATGGACACCAGGCCGCGCAAGTCCGCGACCACGGCGGAGGCCAAGAGCCGGCCCGGGGGGGGCGCGGGAGCCCTGTTGCGGGTGCCTGTTAAGGGGCTCCGCGGGACCCCGCCTAGAAAGGCAACCTCAGTAAAGGCCCCGACAGAGGGAGCCGGGACCGCGGGGCCCGCTTCTGCCAGCACCGCGCCACAAATCAAATCGCCCCAGAGCACCAAGGCGGCCGCGACGGAGGAAACTGTTGCCCCTGGCGGCATCCTTCCGGCCTCCCGTTCGCCCCAGACCGACAGGCCATCTTTGGGAGGGTCGGTGACCGGAACACTGGCCAATCTCCCAAGGATGGCCAATGACGTGATGCTGGCGGCGAAGGAGAGGCTGGAGTCCTCGGGCAACCTTAAACGGGAGACCCGGGAGTTTGTCGTGGGCTCGCTCGGCGACTTATACCAGATGGTACTCAGGCTGAGCGAGTCCAGGCAAACTCTTTGCCTGAGGATGGAGGCCGCCAGGGCGGAGTTCGCCGCGGACGCGACGCGAAGGGAAGAGGCCCACGCGGCCTGCCTGGAGAAACTGGCCGCGGGCGCGGTGCTGCCACAAATCGCAAAGGACCTGGGCGAAATTAAGAGAGAAGTATCGGCGGCGCGAGACCTGATCTCGTACGACGTTCTGGGGGAGCTGCGGGACAAGGAGGCACCACCGGCTCCGGGGGCGGTTTCATCCCTCACCAAAGGGATGGAGGCGCTCACGGAGCGGTGCGAAAGCCTCATGAAGGAGTTAAGCGGTGTGGCGGGAACAGCCAACACCAAAGCGGGCGGGGAGTGGGTGGAGGAGGTGAGAGGGGAGCTCCGTGGGCTTCGCGAGCGGCTCGACAGGCAGCAGCCTGCGGCGCTGGCGGGGCCCACCCCGGCTCCCCCCGCCGGCCCGACCCGCCCGACCTGCCCCGCCACAGCCGCAGTCCCGCGGCACTCCCAGCGAGATCGGGCCTCGCCAAAAACCTACGCCGAGGCGGCTTCCTTGCCGCGCCACCCGATGGTGGTGGAGTCGACCGACCCAAAAAAAACTGCAGAGGAGACGATCGCAGCGATTAAAGGGAAGGTCGACGTCATCACCCTCGGGATAGGAGTCAACGCGGTTAGGAAGCTGCGCAACCAAAAGGTGCTGCTCTCTTGCGACACCAGCGAGGGCAGGGAGGTGTTCAAGAGGGAGTTGTCGGGGGCCGGTGGCCTCTTTACAGTCACCGAGCCAGCCGACAAGCGCCCCCTGATTCGCCTCGCTGGGGTCGCGAGAGACATCCCCGACGAGCAGGTGATGGCCGCCATCGAGTCCCAGAACAGGGACTTGATGGCGGGCATCGCCCTCAAAAAAGAGGACGCCCGGGTCCTGAGACGCACAAACGGCAGAAATAAGGCACTCTGCAACATCATCTTAGAGGTGACCCCCGAAATCTGGCGGCGCGTGGAGGGAGCGAGGATGAGAATAGGATACCAGGTCGTGCTGGCGGTGGACCAGTCCCCATTGGTACAGTGTTACCGCTGCATGGGCTACGGGCATACGGCGCGAATTTGTCGCGCCGAAGCCAGGTGTGGCCAGTGCAGCGGGGAGCACCAGACCAGGGACTGTCCCCCGTCGGCGCGGGCTGGGGTGCCGCGGTGCTGCCACTGCGCCAAGGCACCAGGAGTGGAATCCTCGCACCCTGCATACGCCGCCGATTGCCCTGAGCGCATTCGCTGCGATACTATAGCGCGGCAGGCCATTAAATACTGCTGATACGGGCACCTTGGCCACACCACAGTCTCAAGGCGCACCGGGTGTTGGGGTGGCCGACAATGACCGAGACCCCGTGGGGCGGCAGCGGGGAGCGCGGCGGGGCACAATACGGCTGATGCAAATCAACATCGGCCGTTGCCGCGCCGCGTTCCACGAGGCCGTCCAAGTGGCCGTCGAGGGTGGCTACTCGGCCGTACTGATCCAGGAACCATACACTGGGTCGGTGGGCCGAGTGGACACCCGGTATACTTGTATACAAAAGACGGCCACCGCGGACAAACCGGTCAAGTCGGCCATCCTAATAATCAACCCGGCCCTCTCTGTCGTCCAGGACGCCACCACAATCACGGAAAACGTCGTGGCGGTGGTGGTGGAATGGGAACGGCAGAAGATCGGCCTGGTCTCGGTGTACCTTGAGGGAGATAAAGACCTCAACCCCTATCTACGCGACATCCAGGCCTTCATGGATCGCATGGGCACCAGCGCAGTCCTTCTCGGCGGGGATATCAATGCCAAAAGCCTCTGGTGGGGCTGCGAGCGCGAGGACCAGAGGGGAACTCTGTTCTCCGAGTTCGCAGCCCAGGTGGATCTGCAGGTTCTCAATGAGGGGAGAGCGCCGACGTTCTACATCTGGCGGGGGGATAAGCTGTTCACCAGCATTGTAGACGTAACCCTCGCCACGTCGGCGCTCTTACACCGAGTGAGCGGCTGGAGAGTCCGTCCGGACCTCGTCCCCTCCGCTCCCGATCATCGGGCGATCACGCTCGAGGTGGGGGCGGGGCCCGAGACGGAACCAGCCAAACCTAGCGGATCCACCAGGCGATACCACGTCGGGAAGGCTGACTGGGATACTTTTCGGGCCTCGTTCGTCGACCGTCTAGGGGACTGGACGGTCGACGAAATCGAGGCTATCGAGACGCCTAGCGGTCTTGAGGAGGCCATTGGAAGGTACACTGCGGCGATCCATGGGGCGTGCGAGGATTCGATCCCTCTGCTGGCTCCACCAAAGGCACCTAAACGGGTGATTTGGTGGAGCCCTGAGCTTCAGGCTAAAAAGCGGAAGCTCATAACGCTGAGGGGTCGAATCCGGCACGCAAATCGCCGCAGGAAGGATATGGTGGTTGCGGAGTATCTGGTGGCCAAGGAAGACTACAAGGCCGCCATTGAGGCGGCCAAGACCGCCAGCTGGGTAGAATTCTGCATAAAGCAGGAGCATGAGAGCGTGTGGGACGGCATATACAGGGTGCTAAGATGCGCCGCTCGTCGGAAGGAGGACACCCTCCTCAGCGGCGCGGATGGACGCACCCTGGACGCCGAAGGTTCCACAGCTCTCATAGCGGACACATTCTACCCGGCTGACGATCTTCAAATTGAGTCCGACACTCATGCCCGTGTCAGACAGGCCGTTGCCCGCATGGAGGATGAAGCCAGTACCAAGCCGCGGGAGTTTATTCCCTTCTCCCAACACGAGCTCTCGGGCGTCTTGAAGGGCATTCACCCCAAAAAGGCGCCCGGGGGGGACGGCCTCACGGCCGACATCTGCAGTGCGGCCATCCGGGCAAGAAATGATCTATTTGTTGCCCTGATGAACGCCTGCCTCTCTCTAGGGTACTTCCCCAAGGATTGGAAGGCCGCTGTAGTCAAAATCCTGCCTAAGCCCAACAGAGATGACTACACGCGGCCTAAGTCATACAGGCCAATTGGGCTCCTGTCCGTCCTGGGGAAGATCCTGGAGAAGATGATGGCCGGGAGGCTGCTCTGGCAGCTCGGGGTGGGCGGAGGACTGAGCCCGCGCCAATATGGCTTTATGCCGCAACGCAGCACGGAGGATGCCTTGTATGACGCTGTACAGCTCATCAGAGATCACGTCGGGCAAAAACGCATTGTCGGAGTAGTCTCCCTCGATATCGAGGGGGCCTTCGACAATGCGTGGTGGCCGGGAATAAAACACCAGATCCTGGCCACAGGATGCGACCAGTCTGTCTACCGACTTCTGTGCAGCTACCTGAGCGAAAGACAGGTCACAGTCAGGTACGCTGGAGCACAAGTAGACAGACCTACTTCTAAAGGTTGCATCCAAGGCTCGACGTGCGGTCCCCTGCTGTGGAACCTGTTACTCGACCCTTTGCTCCGGCGAGGTGGGGACCTCGAAGCTCACCTGCAGGCGTTCGCGGATGATATTTTAATTATCGCCGCGGCGCAGACTGCGGGTGAGCTTGGAAGGATCCTGAACACCGCGCTGGAAGCCGTGTCAGAGTGGGGAGAGGCGGCTAAGATGAGGTTCGCCGCTCGGAAGACCCAAGCTATGGTGGTCACCAGGAAGCGCGATGTAATCCCACCCAAACTGAGTCTTGGAGGGGAGGACATCGCGTTCTCGGACGAGATCACCGTACTGGGTCTAACGATCGACAAGAACCTCAATTTTCATAGCCACCTCAACAGGGTCTGCGGCAAAGCCATGGCTAGGTTCCAGATGGTGTCTAGAGCGGCCAGGGCGACTTGGGGCTTAAATGCCGATATCGTCCGGCTGCTCTACACTACCGTCATAGAGCCGACCATCCTCTATGCGGCCAACGTCTGGGCACCTGTCGCGCAGCGCGCGGGCGTCAGGGCCGTACTCGACAGAGTGACCAGGGCCTTTGCGATCCGCATTGCGAAGGCCCATCGCACCACCTCCCTCACAGCAGCCGTCCTACTGGCGAGGATCCTTCCCCTCGACTTAAGGGCCGAGGAGGCCCTTCAACTCTACGAGTTGAAAAGGGGAAGGCCCCTCGCCTCGCTCCCGGGCCGGGACGTCGAGAGCCGCTGCAGCCCGTTCACGCTGGCACACCCCGCTCGCAGGACTCCGGTCGAATTCGAGGAGGTGGCCAGCCTGGAGGAGCTCAGCAAGGTGCCCGACGACTGGCCCCGGGCCTACACGGACGGCAGTAAGATCGAGGGTAAGGTGGGGGGAGCGGTCACTCTGTGGAGAGACGGCGCTGAAGTCCGCACCAGGGGGTTCAGGCTCGAGGGATTCGCCTCCGTCTTCCAAGCGGAGATGGTGGCGATTTCCAAGGCTCTCGACCTCGTTGCCGGGGGACCCGTTCCCATCAGGGCGAGTATCCTGAGCGACTCCAGATCTGCTCTGGAGTTGCTCAGGAGCACCTCGCCCACACACCCGCTGGCCGTGAAGATCCACGGCCAGCTGGCGAACATAGAAAAAAACGGGGGCCTGATCCGGTTTTACTGGATCAAGGCCCACGTCGGGATCCCCGGCAACGAACGAGCGGATGAGTTGGCCAAGAGGGCGGCGTTGTCCCGCAAAGACGCGGCAGCCTACGACCTGTATCCCGTCTCACACGCAAAACTGCAGGTGAGACGGGAGACGGTGGCAAAGTGGCAGACCAGATACAGCGAGTCTGCCACAGGCCGCGTCACCTCACTGTTCTTCCCGGACGTGGCATCGGCCCACAAAGTCCTTGGCAAATTCACTATGTGCAATGCCAAGGCGCAGCTCCTGACGGGGCACGGCGGCTTTCGAGCGTACCTCCACAGGTTCAAGCTCGCGGGGAGTCCGTCCTGCATCTGTGATGACGAGACTCCCGAAACGCTGGAGCACCTGCTGGAGGAGTGCCCCCGTTTCGGAGCTGCAAGGGCCGATTGCGAGATACTCCTGGGAGAGGCGGTGAGGTGCGAGGCATTCGCCGCCTTTATGGCCAACTCCAAGAGTCGAGATGCCTTCCTCGCCTTCGCCCTGGGCGTGACGCGCGCGGCCTCAAAGGCGAATGGGAGCCGGGTCTAACCCGGGCGACCCAAATACCGTTGTATACAAATGGTACAAATTTAATTTGGCCGAGCGAGAGGGGTAGATTTAAGCTGCCATTTATTACGGGACCCCGGCGCCTTGCTTGTGACTACTCGATGGAGTAGACAGAGATAAGGCGCCGGGGAACACACCTAATTTAAGTTAAATGAAAAAATTTAACTCAGTTTTAATTGTAATGATAATGTATATTAACATACTTAATTTTAATTTTATTTTTTATTTTTAACGACATAGTACTTTACAGCAATTTTATCCTATTCTATTCAATTGTAATTTTAATGACATATAATTTTATATCAATTGTAATATTCAATCAAATTGTACATCTATTGATAAGGAATTTGTAACCGTCGAATGTATGTAAATGGGTTCTGACAAAAGAATGGAAAAGAAAAAACGGAAAAAAAAAAGGAAAAAACACAAAGGGGCCAAAGCAAAAAAAAAAAAAAAAATACAAGACAAGATACCCAATACACAAAAAAAAAAAAAAAAAAGAAAACCCATTAGAATAAATAAAACTAGAAATAATAATTGTAAATAAGCTAGATTATGTAAAAAGATATGCCATCGACGATACTTTACTAAATAAAGTAATAAAAGTTGCCACACTATAAATAGTGGCAGTACAAATTCCTTTATAAAAAAAAAAAAAAAAAAACCTAACCTAACCTAACCTAACCTAACCTAACCTAACCTAACCTAACCTAACCTAACCTAACCTAACCTAACCTAACCTAACCTAACCTAACCTAACCTAACCTAACCTAACCTAACCTAACCTAACCTAACCTAACCTAACCTAACCTAACCTAACCTAACCTAACCTAACCTAACCTAACCTAACCTAACCTAACCTAACCTAACCTAACCTAACCTAACCTAACCTAACCTAACCTAACCTAACCTAACCTAACCTAACCTAACCTAACCTAACCTAACCTAACCTAACCTAACCTAACCTAACCTAACCTAACCTAACCTAACCTAACCTAACCTAACCTAACCTAACCTAACCTAACCTAACCTAACCTAACCTAACCTAACCTAACCTAACCTAACCTAACCTAACCTAACCTAACCTAACCTAACCTAACCTAACCTAACCTAACCTAACCTAACCTAACCTAACCTAACCTAACCTAACCTAACCTAACCTAACCTAACCTAACCTAACCTAACCTAACCTAACCTAACCTAACCTAACCTAACCTAACCTAACCTAACCTAACCTAACCTAACCTAACCTAACCTAACCTAACCTAACCTAACCTAACCTAACCTAACCATAAAACAACTTTTGTTCAGTTTACCTCTCACCCACTTGTGTCGCACCTTCCTACAAGCGTCTCGCCTTCAGCTCCTTGTACCTGAAACAAAAATAAAAGTAAATTCAATAGTTTTCCTTCAATTTTGCAAAAACACTTACAAATTTTCTAAATTAACTTTTTTCGGCCTTTTTCTTTAATTTCTTTTTCTAAATCCGTCGGACCTCTTCCGCATCTACTACACTTCTCTTCGTGGGCCTCCCCCGCGTCGATTGACACCTCTTTTGTGCCGATACGACGAAATTTTGGTTTTTCTCCATACATACGTCTCGTAAAAAATCCACCTAAGCGGCGTGTATTTTCAGTACAACATAAAACAACTTTTGTTCAGTTTACCTCTCACCCACTTGTGTCGCACCTTCCTACAAGCGTCTCGCCTTCAGCTCCTTGTACCTGAAACAAAAATAAAAGTAAATTCAATAGTTTTCCTTCAATTTTGCAAAAACACTTACAAATTTTCTAAATTAACTTTTTTCGGCCTTTTTCTTTAATTTCTTTTTCTAAATCCGTCGGACCTCTTCCGCATCTACTACACTTCTCTTCGTGGGCCTCCCCCGCGTCGATTGACACCTCTTTTGTGCCGATACGACGAAATTTTGGTTTTTCTCCATACATACGTCTCGTAAAAAATCCACCTAAGCGGCGTGTATTTTCAGTACAACATAAAACAACTTTTGTTCAGTTTACCTCTCACCCACTTGTGTCGCACCTTCCTACAAGCGTCTCGCCTTCAGCTCCTTGTACCTGAAACAAAAATAAAAGTAAATTCAATAGTTTTCCTTCAATTTTGCAAAAACACTTACAAATTTTCTAAATTAACTTTTTTCGGCCTTTTTCTTTAATTTCTTTTTCTAAATCCGTCGGACCTCTTCCGCATCTACTACACTTCTCTTCGTGGGCCTTCCCCGGTTTTTGTCGCCACCCACCCCGCCGCCCCGCCCCACCGACCCTTAGTCGATACCCTTAGGTCATCGACTTTTCCGGGAAATTAATTTTTAAATTTTGTCGTTTCTGGCCGTGTTTTTGGTATGTTGAGGACGCCGCTTGGGCTAACGCCCCACTCCCACACCGGCGACGATCCGGACTCGTCTGGTTCTATGCCCCCGCTCCGTTACGGCAGCCAAGCCGCCACTCCCATTGCTACGGTCGCCACTCCCGCCGCTAAGCCCGCTAAGCCCGTCCCGCAACAGTTGGGCTATTTTGAGGACCCGGAGAGTGAGATCTTCTCCCTCTTTGAGGTTATCCGAGAAGCCGTGGGCCGCTCGGGTAACCTCAAGAGAGGGATCAAGGCCGATATCCTCACAAGCGTGGACCGGATTGAGCACCTTCTTACTCTTTCGCCACTGCCATCTGCCCCCCCTGCCCCGCCTGCCCCCCCTGCTGACACCGAGGGACTCAAGGCGGTTATCCGAGAGTGCATCCGTGAGGAAATGAAGGCGATCACGGTGCCTGCGCCGACCGCTCAGACGCCTCTGCCATCTCTTACCACCTCAGGTCAGCCCTCTTACGCAAGGGTGGCGTCGACTCCCTCTGTTCCGCTTCGCCCACCTCCATACAAACCGGCCATCATAGTTTCCGCTAAAAACTCAACCACTACCTCCGAAACTCTCTCTGCATGGCAGGGAAATATCAGCTTTCGTGACACAAACTTCGCCCCCCTCAGCGTAAAGCCGGTTTCTAAATCTAAACTCAGGGTTGAATTTGAAAAATCTGAACAAATGCAGGCAACCCTCGAGAAAATCGGCACATCATCAATCATCCAAGCAGAGCCTTCCAAAAAGCTATTACCTATGGTAATCATCAAAGGAGTGCCCGAAGATATTTCCCCAGAAACGCTCACTACCATTCTCCGCACCCAAAACGATCCGATTAAAAACAACGAGCCCGAGACCCTGGAGCTGAAATTCAAGCGCGGGAACCGAAATGCCAAGCTCTACAACGCTGCTTACACCACCAGCCCCGCCCTCTGGCGGTCCATTATTGATGCTGGTAAGCTCAATGTGGACCACCAGAGGGTTCACGTTGAGAGCTATGTTCCCGTACTACAGTGCTACAGGTGTCTCCAATACGGCCACACGAAAAAATGGTGCAAACAAACCGCGTCCACGTGCTCCCACTGCTCTTCCAGCCAACACGCTTTTAAAGACTGCCCGCTTAAGGATGACACGTCCAAACTTAATTGTTATAATTGCACCATTTACTGCAAAAGTCGCAATATTACCGAACAAAACACTGCGCACAGTGCCACGTCCAATACATGTCCCCGCTACATCGCCATGACCCATTCCGTCTCCTCGCGTACGGACTATGGCGAGTGATTCCACCTGACCTCAATTACCCACCTTACACCCGAAACTCTAGGATCTGTGTGGAGCTGCAGGGCGCGTTTTCCACCTACTGCGAGTGCTCCCGGTCGCGGATATCACCCGACAACAATAAATCGGCGTCTGATGCCCGCGACTGACAGGAGTAGCTGCGTTGCGACCTAGCGTGTGTGTGCCCTCGGCTCTCGGTAGACCCTACTAAATTTGAGCATGATCCCTTCAAAATCTCTTAACTCGTTCAAAACCTTAAATAAACATACATATAAACAAAATAAATAAATATCTACAACCATACTATTATAATATCTAAAACTTTTTACCATTTTAAAAACTTCATCTCACAATAGCTAGTCTTGCTAATATAAGCTTAAGTTACCTCGCGAAACCTTTATAAATCCTTTTTAGTACTTATTATTTTAAAACCTAAAGAAAATAAATAAATATATACCTCTACTCACAAAACATTACAACAATCTGAATTCTTATTAAAATACTTCATCTCCCAATTACTAAATTTAATCACGAATCTCAAACCTCTTTCATAAGCCTCCAAATATAATCACTTTGTGTGCTCGCGGAGTATACCATTAGCACCGCGAGCACACATGGAGCCTCAAATTCTTTGGAAAAAAAAAAAAAAAAAAAAACCTAACCTAACCTAACCTAACCTAACCTAACCTAACCTAACCTAACCTAACCTAACCTAACCTAACCTAACCTAACCTAACCTAACCTAACCTAACCTAACCTAACCTAACCTAACCTAACCTAACCTAACCTAACCTAACCTAACCTAACCTAACCTAACCTAACCTAACCTAACCTAACCTAACCTAACCTAACCTAACCTAACCTAACCTAACCTAACCTAACCTAACCTAACCTAACCTAACCTAACCTAACCTAACCTAACCTAACCTAACCTAACCTAACCTAACCTAACCTAACCTAACCTAACCTAACCTAACCTAACCTAACCTAACCTAACCTAACCTAACCTAACCTAACCTAACCTAACCTAACCTAACCTAACCTAACCTAACCTAACCTAACCTAACCTAACCTAACCTAACCTAACCTAACCTAACCTAACCTAACCTAACCTAACCTAACCTAACCTAACCTAACCTAACCTAACCTAACCTAACCTAACCTAACCTAACCTAACCGATAAAACAACTTTTGTTCAGTTTACCTCTCACCCACTTGTGTCGCACCTTCCTACAAGCGTCTCGCCTTCAGCTCCTTGTTCCTGAAACAAAAATAAAAGTAGATTCAACAGTTTTCTCTCAATTTAGCAAAAACACTTACAAATTTTCTAAATTCACTTTTTTCGGCCTTTTTATTTAATTTCTTTTTCTAAATCCGTCGGACCTCTTCCGCATCTACTACACTTCTCTTCGTGGGCCTCCCCCGATTTTTGCCGCCACCCACCCCGCCGCCCCGCCCCACCGACCCTTTGTCGATACCCTTGGGTCATTGACTTTTCTGGGGAATTAATTTTACATTTTTTAGCGTTTCTGGCCACAACTTTAGAATGTTAAGAACGCCGCTTGGGCTGACGCCCCACTCCCACACCGGCGACGACCCGGACTCGTCTGGTTCGATGCCCCCGCTCCGTCACGGCAGCCAAGCCGCCACACCCACTGCTACGCCTGCCAAACCCGCTGCTAAGCCCGCTAAACCCGTCCCGCTACAGATGGGCTATTTTGAGGACCCGGAGAGCGAGATCTTCTCCCTCTTTGAGGTTATCCGAGAAGCCGTGGGCCGCTCGGGTAACCTCAAGAGAGGAATCAAGGCCGATATCCTCACAAGCGTGGACAGGATTGAGCACCTTCTCACTCTTTCACCGCTGCCATCTGCCCCGCCTGCCCCGCCTGCCCCCCCTGCTGACACCGAGGGACTCAAGGCAACCATCCGCGAGTGCATTCGAGAGGAGTTGAGGGCGATCACGGTGCCTGCGCCGACCGCTCAGGCGCCTCTGCCGACTCCTACTCCGCCTCCTCCGAGCCAGTCCTCATACGCTAAGGTTGCCTCGACTCCCTCGGTCCCGCTGCGGCCACCTCCTTATAAACCGTCTATTATAGTCTCTGCAAAGGACTCCAGCACCACCTCTGAGACTCTTTCTGCCTGGCAGAAGAGTATCTCTTTCCGAGACACAAACTTTGCCCCTCTTAGTGTCAAGCCCATCTCCAAAAATAAACTCCGGGTCGAATTCGACAAGACCGAACACATGGAAACTACCCTAAATAAAATAAGCCCATCTTCTACTATCGAGGCGGAGCCATCGAAAAGGTTGCAGCCCATGGTAATAATCAAGGGTATTCCCGACTCAATTTCCCCCGAGACTCTAACCACCATTCTGCGCACTCAAAACGACGCAATTAAAAACAACGGGCCTGAGGAACTCCAGCTTAAGTTCAAACGCGGAAACAGGAACCCGAAACTGTATAATGCGGCCTACACCACCAGCCCTGCTCTTTGGCGGTCCATCACTGACGCTGGAAAGCTCAATGTGGACCACCAAAGGGTCCACGTCGAGAGTTATATACCGGTCTTACAATGTTACCGCTGCCTCCAGTATGGCCACACCAAGAAGTGGTGCAAACAAACCACCTCCACCTGCTCGCACTGCTCATCCACCCAGCACAGTTACAAGGACTGCCCTGTTAAGGAAGACACCTCTAAGCTATCCTGCTACAACTGCAACGCACACAACAAGAACCATAATATCTCCGACAAAGATACCGCCCACAGTGCGACGTCAGCTAATTGCCCCCGCTACATAAGTACGAGCAAATCCGTCCGCTCACGTACCGATTACGGCGAGTAGCTTTATCGTAACTCAATATAGCCCACAGTCTAAATCATCCAGGACCTGTATGGAGCTGTAGGGCGCGTCCTTCACCTACCGACGCTGCTCCCGGTCGCGGATGTCGCCGACGATACAATAATCGGTTTAAGATACCCCCGACCGACAAGAGCAGTTGCGATGAACCCACGCGCGTGTGCGCCCACAGCCCTATGCAGATCTAATTTAAGCATAAGTAATCCTGAAAAAATCTCTTAAAATCCTTAAAATCTATATTATTATAAAATGTAAACATTATATATAATTATATAAATACATATATATACACACTACAAAATTAATAACAATTTAACAATCTTAAACGTTTCCAATTACTTGATCCCCTTACAACTTATCAAACTTTAACCAAATAACTAATCATTAACTAAATACAATAAATATTAATAAACTTAATAATGCACTTTATATTATATATGTATAATATAAAAGATGCTGTAAACATGATAACTGCCAAAATCTCCCTGTAAATACTCTACTTAACAACAAAAACTCCAAATCCCAAATCCCTTTTTAATAAAATCAATTCTAATACGCACTTTGTACAAAGTTGCACAAAATCAAAATTATAATCTGTAACACTCTGTCATAACCCCCCAATATAATCACTCTGTGTGCTCGCGGAGTATTCCATTAGCACTGCGAGCACACAAGGAACCTCAACTTCTTTAAAAAAAAAAAAAAAAAAAAACCTAACCTAACCTAACCTAACCTAACCTAACCTAACCTAACCTAACCTAACCTAACCTAACCTAACCTAACCTAACCTAACCTAACCTAACCTAACCTAACCTAACCTAACCTAACCTAACCTAACCTAACCTAACCTAACCTAACCTAACCTAACCTAACCTAACCTAACCTAACCTAACCTAACCTAACCTAACCTAACCTTTTTTTGTTAACGGGGTGAAATGCTTTGTGCACCATAACCGCCACCCTTGGGGGAGGGCGACGGCCGTGTGTCGGACTCTCCTCTCCTAATAATAGGAGAGGCATACCTCCTAAAACACCCCGGGGGCCGTCCTGTCGCTCGTGCAATGGGGCGCCGCCGGATCTCGCAAGTGGTGAACCACAACGCGAATGCGACAGCGGCGCCCCGGCGACGTCGACCCGACTCGCAAGGAGTCGGGCCCACCCTCTCTGGAGAAGGGGCATGGGCCCCCCACCCCCTTCTCCCGTCACGATGTCGGACGGCAGGTCCCCCAACCTGCCGTCTGTGACCCTCCCTCAACCGGCGGCGCAAGTTCCGCGCGGCGTCCCCCGCGCCACCGGCTCTCCCGGCGGAGAGGCGCGAGCTCCACAAGCCTCCAACTACCGAGGATCCGTTGTGGCCCTCTGCCCGGATCCTCGGCCCATCGAATGCCCTCCCAAGAAAACACCCCTCGGCCAGAGACCATATGGGGTGCCCAGTCCC
Source organism: Yponomeuta plumbellus (assembly GCA_947310845.1). Lineage (NCBI taxonomy): Eukaryota > Metazoa > Arthropoda > Insecta > Lepidoptera > Yponomeutidae > Yponomeuta > Yponomeuta plumbellus. The sequence goes on from OX371206.1 coordinate 14,763, forward strand.
TGGTCCCTGGCTTACCACACGCAATGTCCCTCCCAGGCCCGGCTTGTGGATCTCGCGCCTCTCCCCGCCCCTCCAGCCCTCTTCCATGCCCTCTGCTGGACAGAGGGACATAGAGAGGGCCCCCACCGTGTGTTTTTTATAGAGGTTGTCTCCTCGCGGCCCGAAGGCCCCCGGCCCCGCTCAATGTGGGGTTACGGGTGCGGGGCCCATGGTGGACCCCGCGGGACATCCAGCAGCGCAAGCCACTGGACGTCCCCCTCCCTCTGGTTTTGGTCCGCGCCGGCCGAAGCCGGTACCCCCCATATCTGGAGGGCGTTCCCCTATCCGCCACCCGGGGGACGCGTCCGATGGAAGATCCAGAAACTCCACACGGAAAAGAGAAACTTTTATGCTCAAGTCTCGAACCAGGGTCTTCTGTTTACAGTATCGTCGTATTTCCCACCTGGGCTACTACAACCTTAACCTAACCTAACCTAACCTAACCTAACCTAACCTAACCTAACCTAACCTAACCTAACCTAACCTAACCTAACCTAACCTAACCTAACCTAACCTAACCTAACCTAACCTAACCTAACCTAACCTAACCTAACCTAACCTAACCTAACCTAACCTAACCTAACCTAACCTAACCTAACCTAACCTAACCTAACCTAACCTAACCTAACCTAACCTAACCTAACCTAACCTAACCTAACCTAACCTAACCTAACCTAACCTAACCTAACCTAACCTAACCTAACCTAACCTAACCTAACCTAACCTAACCTAACCTAACCTAACCTAACCTAACCTAACCTAACCTAACCTAACCTAACCTAACCTAACCTAACCTAACCTAACCTAACCTAACCTAACCTAACCTAACCTAACCTAACCTAACCTAACCTAACCTAACCTAACCTAACCTAACCTAACCTAACCTAACCTAACCTAACCTAACCTAACCTAACCTAACCTAACCTAACCTAACCTAACCTAACCTAACCTAACCTAACCTAACCTAACCTAACCTAACCTAACCTAACCTAACCTAACCTAACCTAACCTAACCTAACCTAACCTAACCTAACCTAACCTAACCTAACCTAACCTAACCTAACCTAACCTAACCTAACCTAACCTAACCTAACCTAACCTAACCTAACCTAACCTAACCTAACCTAACCTAACCTAACCTAACCTAACCTAACCTAACCTAACCTAACCTAACCTAACCTAACCTAACCTAACCTAACCTAACCTAACCTAACCTAACCTAACCTAACCTAACCTAACCTAACCTAACCTAACCTAACCTAACCTAACCTAACCTAACCTAACCTAACCTAACCTAACCTAACCTAACCTAACCTAACCTAACCTAACCTAACCTAACCTAACCTAACCTAACCTAACCTAACCTAACCTAACCTAACCTAACCTAACCTAACCTAACCTAACCTAACCTAACCTAACCTAACCTAACCTAACCTAACCTAACCTAACCTAACCTAACCTAACCTAACCTAACCTAACCTAACCTAACCTAACCTAACCTAACCTAACCTAACCTAACCTAACCTAACCTAACCTAACCTAACCTAACCTAACCTAACCTAACCTAACCTAACCTAACCTAACCTAACCTAACCTAACCTAACCTAACCTAACCTAACCTAACCTAACCTAACCTAACCTAACCTAACCTAACCTAACCTAACCTAACCTAACCTAACCTAACCTAACCTAACCTAACCTAACCTAACCTAACCTAACCTAACCTAACCTAACCTAACCTAACCTAACCTAACCTAACCTAACCTAACCTAACCTAACCTAACCGATAAAACAACTTTTGTTCAGTTTACCTCTCACCCACTTGTGTCGCACCTTCCTACAAGCGTCTCGCCTTCAGCTCCTTGTACCTGAAACAAAAATAAAAGTAAATTCAATAGTTTTCCTTCAATTTTGCAAAAACACTTACAAATTTTCTAAATTAACTTTTTTCGGCCTTTTTCTTTAATTTCTTTTTCTAAATCCGTCGGACCTCTTCCGCATCTACTACACTTCTCTTCGTGGGCCTCCCCCGATTTTTGCCGCCACCCACCCCTCCGCCCCGCCCCACCGACCCTTCGTCGATACCCTTGGGTCATCGACTTTTCTGGCAAATTAATTTTTAAATTTTCTCGTTTCTGGGCGTGTTTTAAGTATGTTGAGGACGCCGCTTGGGCTGACGCCCCACTCCCACACCGGCGACGACCCGGACTCGTCTGGTTTGATGCCCCCGCTCCGTTACGGCAGCCAAGCCGCCACACCCACTGCTACGCCTGCCAAACCCGCTGCTAAGCCCGCTAAACCCGTCCCGCTACAGATGGGCTATTTTGAGGACCCGGAGAGCGAGATCTTCTCCCTCTTTGAGGTTATCCGAGAAGCCGTGGGCCGCTCGGGTAACCTCAAGAGAGGAATCAAGGCCGATATCCTCACAAGCGTGGACAGGATTGAGCACCTTCTCACTCTTTCGCCGCTGCCATCTGCCCCGCCTGCCCCGCCTGCCCCCCCTGCTGACACCGAGGGACTCAAGGCAACCATCCGCGAGTGCATTCGAGAGGAGTTGAGGGCGATCACGGTGCCTGCGCCGACCGCTCAGGCGCCTCTGCCGACTCCTACTCCCCCTCCTCCGAGCCAGTCCTCATACGCTAAGGTTGCCTCGACTCCCTCGGTCCCGCTGCGGCCACCTCCTTATAAACCGTCTATTATAGTATCTGCAAAGGACTCCAGCACCACCTCTGAGACTCTTTCTGCCTGGCAGAAGAGTATCTCTTTCCGAGACACAAACTTTGCCCCTCTTAGTGTCAAGCCCATCTCCAAAAATAAACTCCGGGTCGAATTCGACAAGACCGAACACATGGAGACCACCCTACATAAACTCAGCCCCACATCTATCATTCAAGCAGAGCCCTCTAGAAAACTACAGCCGATGATCATTGTCAAAGGAGTACCCGAAGACATCACCCCTGAGACACTCACAACCATTCTCCGCACCCAAAATGACTCCGTAAAAAACAACGGGCCTGAGGACCTCCAACTCAAATTCAAGAGGGGAAACAGGAATCCCAAATTATATAATGCAGCTTTCACTACCAGCCCTGCTCTTTGGCGGTCCATCACTGATGTTGGCAAACTCAATGTGGACCACCAAAGGGTCCACGTCGAAACGTACATACCGGTCTTACAATGTTACCGCTGCCTCCAGTATGGCCACACCAAGAAGTGGTGCAAAGAAACTACATCTACTTGCTCCCACTGCTCATCCACCCAGCACATTTACAAGGACTGCCCTGTTAAGGAAGACACCTCTAAACTATCCTGTTACAATTGCAACGCACACAATAAAAATCACAATATCTCCGACAAAGATACCGCTCACAGTGCCACGTCAGCTACTTGCCCCCGCTACATAAGTACGAGCAAATCCGTCCGCTCACGTACCGACTACGGCGAGTAGCTCCATCCCACGTAATTCAATATAACTCACACTGTAAATCATCCTGGACCTGTATGGAGCTGTAGGGTGCGTCTTTCACCTACCGACACTGCTCCTGGTCGCGGATGTCGCCGACGATACACTAATCGGTTTAAGATACCCGCGACCGACAAGAACAGTTGTGATTCAACTACGCGCGTGTTCGCCCACAGCTCTATGCAGGTCTAATGTAAGCATATTAGTAATCCTGCAAAATCTCTTACAATCCTTAAAATCTAAACAAATAAAAATGTAAACATTATATATTATTATATACATATATATATACACACTACACAAATAATAACAATTTAACAATCTTAATCATTTCCAATTACTTAATCCCCTTACAACTCATCAAACTTTTACTCCATTACAAATAATTAATTTAATACAATCAATAACAATCAACTTAAGAATGCACTTTATATTATATATATATATAGTATAAAAGATGCTGTAAACATGATAACTCCCAAAATCTCCCTGTAAATAATCTTCTAAACCACAACAACTCCAAATCCCAAATCCATTTTAATAAAATCTATCGTAATACGCACTTTGTACAAAGTTGCATTAAATCAAAATAAAAATCTGTAACTATCTCTCAAAACCCCCAATATAATCACTCTGTGTGCTCGCGGAGTATTCCATTAGCACTGCGAGCACACAAGGAACCTCAACTTCTTTAAAAAAAAAAAAAAAAAAAAAAACCTAACCTAACCTAACCTAACCTAACCTAACCTAACCTAACCTAACCTAACCTAACCTAACCTAACCTAACCTAACCTAACCTAACCTAACCTAACCTAACCTAACCTAACCTAACCTAACCTAACCTAACCTAACCTAACCTAACCTAACCTAACCTAACCTAACCTAACCTAACCTAACCTAACCTAACCTAACCTAACCTAACCTAACCTAACCTAACCTAACCTAACCTAACCTAACCTAACCTAACCTAACCTAACCTAACCTAACCTAACCTAACCTAACCTAACCTAACCTAACCTAACCTAACCTAACCTAACCTAACCTAACCTAACCTAACCTAACCTAACCTAACCTAACCTAACCTAACCTAACCTAACCTAACCTAACCTAACCTAACCTAACCTAACCTAACCTAACCTAACCTAACCTAACCTAACCTAACCTAACCTAACCTAACCTAACCTAACCTAACCTAACCTAACCTAACCTAACCTAACCTAACCTAACCTAACCTAACCTAACCTAACCTAACCTAACCTAACCTAACCTAACCTAACCTAACCTAACCTTTTTTTTTTTTTTTTTTTTTTAACGGGGTGAAATGCAGTTACGCACCGTGACACCGCCCCCTGAGGGAGGGTGGCGGCCGTGTGTCAGGCTCACCCACCGAGTGTGGGCATACTGACTAAAACACCCCGGGAGCCGTCCTGTCGCTTGTGCAATGGGGCGCCGCTGGATCTCGCAAGTGGTGTGACCACAACGCGAATGCGACAGCGGCGCCCCGGCGACGTCGGCCCGACCGAAGCCGGGCCCCTTCCCTGGAGGAGGAGTGTGGGCTCCACACCCCCCCCTCCCGCCACGTGTCAGACGGCAGGTCCCTCAACCTGCCGTCTGTGGCCCTCACTGCACCGGCGGCATAAGGTGCGCGTAGCGTCGCCTACGCGCGCCGGTGCGTCTTCGACGGAGCGGCGCGGACTCCGGGTCGTCCTCCCGCAGCCGCTCCTCGGCCTCCTTCAGCCCCAGGACCTGGTGGCAGAAGTGGGCCATCGCCTTCCACGCTCTCTCCCTGCGGAGCATGACTGGGATCATGCTCGGCAAGGAGAGACCGTCCTCGAAGTATTGCACCAGAATATGGCGCTGTGGACCCCAGGCCGCACACTCCGCCAGAGTGTGCTCCGCCGTGTCCGCTGGAGCGCCGCACTCGTGGCACGCCGGCGTCTCTTCCCTCCCGATACGGTGCAGGTACTTACCAAAGCACCCATGTCCCGTAAGCACCTGCACCATCCGGAAGGTGAGAGGCCGACGCTTGCGGCGCATCCAGCGTTCCAACACCGGCCTGACGGCCTGTATGGTCCACCCGCCATATTGGGCCACCTCGAGGTCTTCGGCCCACTTCTCCAGAAGGTCCTTCTTGGCCTCCAGGCGCTGGTGGCGCACCTCCCTTGGGGCCGGGTTCTCGCCCTGGGCCCTCTTTTCCGCCACGAACCTGTACACCTGGGCGAGAACCTCGGCCTCTCGCTCCCAGGGAGGGTCACCGGCCAGGACAGTGGCTGCCGCCCACGACACCGTACGATACCCCCTGATCGCCCTCTGCGCGATCACCCTCTGCGGTCGCCTCAGAAGCGACTTGTTGGCGGCGCAGAGGGCGTCCACCCACACGGGGGCACCGTACAGCGCCATGCTGCGGACTATGCCCGCCATTAGTCTGCGGCACCTCGTATTGGGCCCTCCCTTGTTAGGGAGGAGCTGCCCGAGGGCCGCAGCTGCCCTGACCAGTCTTGGCCCCAACTCCTGGAAGTGGGGGCCAAAGCCCCAGCGCCCGTCCAAGATGAGGCCCAAATATTTCATCTGGGCCCCGATCCTCACCACCGTTCCGCCGCCGAGGACGATATTCGCGCCCGGCGGCGGCCCGGCTCGGGGCCCATGAAATAGAAGGGCCTCCGTCTTCTCGAGGGCCACCTCGAGCCCCAGCCGCCGGATCCTCCCGACCACCAAGTCCACCCCTACTGTGGCGAGTCGGGAGGCTTCCTTGAAGTCTCCTCCCCGGGCGGTGACCAGAGTGTCGTCTGCGTAGCAGATGACACTCATCCCGGGGAGGAGTCTGCCGCGGAGCACCCAATCATAGCCGACGTTCCACAGGATCGGCCCCAACACCGACCCCTGCGGAACGCCGGCCTCCACCCGGTAAATGTGGTAAAGTGTGCCTTCACCGTTTTTTTTTGTGTGTTCCATCCTTGTCAAGGGGAGTGCTAACCGTCTCTCCTTTCAATAGACACAACCTAACCTAACCTAACCTAACCTAACCTAACCTAACCTAACCTAACCTAACCTAACCTAACCTAACCTAACCTAACCTAACCTAACCTAACCTAACCTAACCTAACCTAACCTAACCTAACCTAACCTAACCTAACCTAACCTAACCTAACCTAACCTAACCTAACCTAACCTAACCTAACCTAACCTAACCTAACCTAACCTAACCTAACCTAACCTAACCTAACCTAACCTAACCTAACCTAACCTAACCTAACCTAACCTAACCTAACCTAACCTAACCTAACCTAACCTAACCTAACCTAACCTAACCTAACCTAACCTAACCTAACCTAACCTAACCTAACCTAACCTAACCTAACCTAACCTAACCTAACCTAACCTAACCTAACCTAACCTAACCTAACCTAACCTAACCTAACCTAACCTAACCTAACCTAACCTAACCTAACCTAACCTAACCTAACCTAACCTAACCTAACCTAACCTAACCTAACCTAACCTAACCTAACCTAACCTAACCTAACCTAACCTAACCTAACCTAACCTAACCTAACCTAACCTAACCTAACCTAACCTAACCTAACCTAACCTAACCTAACCTAACCTAACCTAACCTAACCTAACCTAACCTAACCTAACCTAACCTAACCTAACCTAACCTAACCTAACCTAACCTAACCTAACCTAACCTAACCTAACCTAACCTAACCTAACCTAACCTAACCTAACCTAACCTAACCTAACCTAACCTAACCTAACCTAACCTAACCTAACCTAACCTAACCTAACCTAACCTAACCTAACCTAACCTAACCTAACCTAACCTAACCTAACCTAACCTAACCTAACCTAACCTAACCTAACCTAACCTAACCTAACCTAACCTAACCTAACCTAACCTAACCTAACCTAACCTAACCTAACCTAACCTAACCTAACCTAACCTAACCTAACCTAACCTAACCTAACCTAACCTAACCTAACCTAACCTAACCTAACCTAACCTAACCTAACCTAACCTAACCTAACCTAACCTAACCTAACCTAACCTAACCTAACCTAACCTAACCTAACCTAACCTAACCTAACCTAACCTAACCTAACCTAACCTAACCTAACCTAACCTAACCTAACCTAACCTAACCTAACCTAACCTAACCTAACCTAACCTAACCTAACCTAACCTAACCTAACCTAACCTAACCTAACCTAACCTAACCTAACCTAACCTAACCTAACCTAACCTAACCTAACCTAACCTAACCTAACCTAACCTAACCTAACCTAACCTAACCTAACCTAACCTAACCTAACCTAACCTAACCTAACCTAACCTAACCTAACCTAACCTAACCTAACCTAACCTAACCTAACCTAACCTAACCTAACCTAACCTAACCTAACCTAACCTAACCTAACCTAACCTAACCTAACCTAACCTAACCTAACCTAACCTAACCTAACCTAACCTAACCTAACCTAACCTAACCTAACCTAACCTAACCTAACCTAACCTAACCTAACCTAACCTAACCTAACCTAACCTAACCTAACCTAACCTAACCTAACCTAACCTTTTTTTTTTTTTTTTTTTTTGTTAACGGGGTGAAATGCTTTGTGCACCATAACCGCCACCCTTGGGGGAGGGCGACGGCCGTGTGTCGGACTCTCCTCTCCTAATAATAGGAGAGGCATACCTCCTAAAACACCCCGGGGGCCGTCCTGTCGCTCGTGCAATGGGGTGCCGCCGGATCTCGCTTGTGGTGGACCACGTTGCGAATGCTACAGCGGCGCCCCGGCGACGTCGACCCGACTCGCAAGGAGTCGGGCCCACCCTCACTGGAGAAGGGGCATGGGCCCCCCACCCCCTACTCCCGTCACGATTTCGGACGGCAGGTCCCCCAACCTGCCGTCTGTGACCCTCCCTCAACCTCCTCTATGCCCTCTGCTGAACAGAGGGACATAGAGGAGGGCCCCCACCGTGTGTTTTTTATAGAGGTTATCTCCTCGCGGCCCGAAGGCCCCCGGCCCCACTCAGTGTGGGGTTACGGGTGCGGGGCCCATAGTGGACCCCGCGGGACATCCAGCAGTGCAAGCCACTGGACGTCCCCCTCCCTCTGGTTTTGGTCCGCGCCGGCCGAAGCCGGTACCCCCCATATCTGGAGGGCGTTCCCCTATCCGCCACCCGGGGGACGCGTCCGATGGAAGACCAGAAACTCCACACGGAAACCTAACCTAACCTAACCTAACCTAACCTAACCTAACCTAACCTAACCTAACCTAACCTAACCTAACCTAACCTAACCTAACCTAACCTAACCTAACCTAACCTAACCTAACCTAACCTAACCTAACCTAACCTAACCTAACCTAACCTAACCTAACCTAACCTAACCTAACCTAACCTAACCTAACCTAACCTAACCTAACCTAACCTAACCTAACCTAACCTAACCTAACCTAACCTAACCTAACCTAACCTAACCTAACCTAACCTAACCTAACCTAACCTAACCTAACCTAACCTAACCTAACCTAACCTAACCTAACCTAACCTAACCTAACCTAACCTAACCTAACCTAACCTAACCTAACCTAACCTAACCTAACCTAACCTAACCTAACCTAACCTAACCTAACCTAACCTAACCTAACCTAACCTAACCTAACCTAACCTAACCTAACCTAACCTAACCTAACCTAACCTAACCTAACCTAACCTAACCTAACCTAACCTAACCTAACCTAACCTAACCTAACCTAACCTAACCTAACCTAACCTAACCTAACCTAACCTAACCTAACCTAACCTAACCTAACCTAACCTAACCTAACCTAACCTAACCTAACCTAACCTAACCTAACCTAACCTAACCTAACCTAACCTAACCTAACCTAACCTAACCTAACCTAACCTAACCTAACCTAACCTAACCTAACCTAACCTAACCTAACCTAACCTAACCTAACCTAACCTAACCTAACCTAACCTAACCTAACCTAACCTAACCTAACCTAACCTAACCTAACCTAACCTAACCTAACCTAACCTAACCTAACCTAACCTAACCTAACCTAACCTAACCTAACCTAACCTAACCTAACCTAACCTAACCTAACCTAACCTAACCTAACCTAACCTAACCTAACCTAACCTAACCTAACCTAACCTAACCTAACCTAACCTAACCTAACCTAACCTAACCTAACCTAACCTAACCTAACCTAACCTAACCTAACCTAACCTAACCTAACCTAACCTAACCTAACCTAACCTAACCTAACCTAACCTAACCTAACCTAACCTAACCTAACCTAACCTAACCTAACCTAACCTAACCTAACCTAACCTAACCTAACCTAACCTAACCTAACCTAACCTAACCTAACCTAACCTAACCTAACCTAACCTAACCTAACCTAACCTAACCTAACCTAACCTAACCTAACCTAACCTAACCTAACCTAACCTAACCTAACCTAACCTAACCTAACCTAACCTAACCTAACCTAACCTAACCTAACCTAACCTAACCTAACCTAACCTAACCTAACCTAACCTAACCTAACCTAACCTAACCTAACCTAACCTAACCTAACCTAACCTAACCTAACCTAACCTAACCTAACCTAACCTAACCTAACCTAACCTAACCTAACCTAACCTAACCTAACCTAACCTAACCTAACCTAACCTAACCTAACCTAACCTAACCTAACCTAACCTAACCTAACCTAACCTAACCTAACCTAACCTAACCTAACCTAACCTAACCTAACCTAACCTAACCTAACCTAACCTAACCTAACCTAACCTAAACAGTCGAAATCCGGGCGTTCTGCGGCCTCCGGAAGCGGAGATATCGCAAGTCAAACTACAACTTTGACAGTTCGGCGGCCATTTTGTTTTTCTTTAAGCGCCCATATCTCCGCAACGGAACGTCGCAGAGCGCTGGGGTTTTCTCCTCGGCCATCGGCGGGTCCTGTCCTGCCCGACCCACCAGCTTTCAGGCGTTTTCAGGAGCCCGGAAATTTTCAGCCTGAAAATCCAACCAGCGGACGGGGCTCATCGCGCCCAACAAGACGAGCCCAAGCGCGGGATAATTCGGCCCAGCGGTCGCGGAGAAATAGCCGTGTAACCATTTTCCGGCGGCCATCTTGGACTTTAACCGAAAAGTTTGCACGGCGATTTCTCCGGAGCCAGTTGGGATAGGGATACCGTGTTTGGGGTCGTTGGAAAGGGCCCGGGGAGAGCCGTCCGCTGGTGGCCTTGGAACGGCTCTACATAGAGTCGACAGAGCACAAGTAGAGTTTTTATCGCTCTTGACCACAGAGCACAAGTAGAGTTTTTATCGCTCTTGACCACAAATTGGTCTTTGGAAAATAATTTTTTGACACACCCTGACTCTATAATACAATAGTAATAACGAGACTCTACGTAGAGCAAATATTCCTTAAATTTAGTGCTCAATTCTTTAATTTTAGTTCATTTAATTTTTTAATTTTACTTAATTTAATTCCAATCTATTTATTTTTGTTAATTTTGTAATTTTTAATTTTTAATTTTAATTTTCTAAATTTTTTACCTCATTTGACATTATTGTAATTGTATATTTTAATTTTCAATTAGTAATTCTATAATTTTTAAATTTTTAAATTTTGTTTAATTCTTTAAATTTCAATTCTTGAATTAATCCTATCACAAAGGACCTGGCCCCTATTGGCACATTAGTTTTAAGTTGACTTTTATTGCCCTATTGCACTAGTTTAAGTTTTACATTTACACGGCCTTTTTGCCTTAGGTTTAAGTAAATTGACAATAGGACATATTATACAATTTTAGTATAAATAAATTGACTCGGCCCTCTTGCCGACCTAGTAATTAGTTTCGACCCGCCCTCTTCGCTCGGCTTGGCCTACGGTATTTGGGCAACGCCTAGCCGGCCCCTTACGACTTAAAACAAAATGGACACCAGGCCGCGCAAGTCCGCGACCACGGCGGAGGCCAAGAGCCGGCCCGGGGGGGGCGCGGGAGCCCTGTTGCGGGTGCCCATTAAGGGGCTCCGCGGGAACACGCCAAAAAAGGCAAAATCAGTAAAGGCCCCAATCGAGGGAACCGGGACCGCGGGGCCCGCTTCTGCCAGCACCGCGCCACCAACCAAATTGCCCCTAGAGGAAAGGGCAGCCGCGGCGGAGGAGACTGTTGCCCCTGGCGGCATCCTTCCGGCCTCCAGTTCGCCCCAGACCGGCAGGCCATCTTTGGGAGGGTCGGTGACCGGAACACTGGCCAATCTCCCAAGGATGGCCAATGACGTGATGCTGGCGGCGAAGGAGAGGCTGGAGTCCTCGGGCAACCTTAAACGGGAGACCCGGGAGTTTGTCGTGGGCTCGCTCGGCGACTTGTATCAGATGGTACTCAGGCTGAGCGAGTCCAGGCAAACTCTTTGCCTGAGGATGGAGGCCGCCAGGGCGGAGTTCGCCGCGGACGCGACGCGAAGGGAGGAGGCCCACGCGGCCTGCCTGGAGAAACTGGCCGCGGGCGCGGTGCTGCCACAAATCGCAAAGGACCTGGGCGAAATTAAGAGAGAAGTTTCGGCGGCGCGAGACCTGATCTCGTACGACGTTCTGGGAGAGCTGCGGGACAAGGAGGCACCACCGGCTCCGGGGGCGGTTTCATCCCTCACCAAAGGGATGGAGGCGCTCACGGAGCGGTGTGAAAGCCTCAGGAAGGAGTTAAGCGGTGTGGCGGGAACAGCAAACACCAAAGCGGGCGGGGAGTGGGTGGAGGAGGTGAGAGGGGAGCTCCGTGGGCTTCGCGAGCGGCTCGACAGGCAGCAGCCTGTGGCGCTGGCGGGGCCCACCCTGGCTCCCCCCGCCGGCCCGACCCGCCCGACCTGCCCCGCCACAGCCGCAGTCCCGCGGCACTCCCAGCGAGATCGGGCCTCGCCAAAAACCTACGCCGAGGCGGCTTCCTTGCCGCGCCACCCGATGGTGGTGGAGTCGACCGACCCAAAAAAAACTGCAGAGGAGACGATCGCAGCGATTAAAGGGAAGGTCGACGTCATCACCCTCGGGATAGGAGTCAACGCGGTTAGGAAGCTGCGCAACCAAAAGGTGCTGCTCTCTTGCGACACCAGCGAGGGCAGGGAGGCTTTTAAGAAGGAGCTGTCGGGGGCCGGTGGCCTCTTTACAGTCACCGAGCCAGCCGACAAGCGCCCCCTGATTCGCCTCGCTGGGGTCGCGAGAGACATCCCCGACGAGCAGGTGATGGCCGCCATCGAGTCCCAGAACAGGGACTTGATGGCGGGCATCGCCCTCAAAAAAGAGGACGCCCGGGTCCTGAGACGCACAAATGGCAGAAATAAGGCACTCTGCAACATCATTTTAGAGGTGACCCCCGAAATCTGGCGGCGCGTGGAGGGAGCGAGGATGAGAATAGGATACCAGGTCGTGCTGGCGGTGGACCAGTCCCCATTGGTACAGTGTTACCGCTGCATGGGCTACGGGCACACGGCGCGAATTTGTCGCGCCGAAGCCAGGTGTGGCCAGTGCAGCGGGGAGCACCAGACCAGGGACTGTCCCCCGTCGGCGCGGGCTGAGGAGCCACGGTGCTGCCACTGCGCCAAGGCACCAGGAGTGGAATCCTCGCACCCTGCATACGCCGCCGATTGCCCTGAGCGCATCCGTTGCGATACTATAGCGCGGCAGGCCATCAAATACTGCTGATACGGGCACCTTGGCCACACCACAGTCTCAGGGCGCACCGGGTGTTGGGGTGGCCGACAATGACCGAGACCCCGTGGGGCGACAGCGGGGAGCGCGGCGGGGCACAATACGGCTGATGCAAATCAACATCGGCCGTTGCCGCGCCGCGTTCCACGAGGCCGTCCAAGTGGCCGTCGAGGGTGGCTACTCGGCCGTACTGATCCAGGAACCATACACTGGGTCGGTGGGCCGAGTGGACACCCGGTATACTTGTATACAAAAGACGGCCACCGCGGATAAACCGGTCAAGTCGGCCATCCTAATAATCAACCCGGCCCTCTCTGTCGTCCAGGACGCCACCACAATCACGGAAAACGTCGTGGCGGTGGTGGTGGAATGGCAGCGGCAGAAGATCGGCCTGGTCTCGGTGTACCTTGAGGGAGATAAAGACCTCAACCCCTATCTACGCGACATCCAGGCCTTCATGGACCGCATGGGCACCAGCGCAGTCCTTCTCGGCGGGGATATCAACGCCAAAAGCCTCTGGTGGGGCTGCGAGCGCGAGGACCAGAGGGGAACCCTGTTCTCCGAGTTCGCAGCCCAGGTGGATCTGCAGGTCCTCAACGAGGGGAGAGCGCCGACGTTTTACATCTGGCGGGGGGACAAGCTGTTTACCAGCATTGTAGACGTCACCCTCGCCACGTCGGCGCTCTTACACCGAGTGAGCGGCTGGAGAGTCCGTCCGGACCTCGTCCCCTCCGCTCCCGATCATCGGGCGATCACGCTCGAGGTGGGGGCGGGGCCCGAGACGGAACCAGCCAAACCTAGCGGATCCACCAGGCGATACCACGCCGGGAAGGCTGACTGGGATACTTTTCGGGCCTCGTTCGTCGACCGTCTAGGGGACTGGACGGTCGACGAAATCGAGGCTATCGAGACGCCTAGCGGTCTTGAGGAGGCCATTGGAAGGTACACTGCGGCGATCCATGGGGCGTGCGAGGATTCGATCCCTCTGCTGGCTCCACCAAAGGCACCTAAACGGGTGATTTGGTGGAGCCCTGAGCTTCAGGCTAAAAAGCGAAAGCTCATAACGCTGAGGGGTCGAATCCGGCACGCTAATCGCCGCAGGAAGGATATGGTGGTTGCGGAGTATCTGGTGGCCAAGGAAGACTACAAGGCCGCCATTGAGGCGGCCAAGACCGCCAGCTGGGTAGAATTCTGCACAAAGCAGGAGCATGAGAGCGTGTGGGACGGCATATACAGGGTGCTAAGATGCGCCGCTCGTCGGAAGGAGGACACCCTCCTCAGCGGCGCGGATGGACGCACCCTGGACGCCGAAGGTTCCACAGCTCTCATAGCGGACACATTCTACCCGGCTGACGATCTTCAAATTGAGTCCGACACTCATGCCCGTGTCAGACAGGCCGTTGCCCGCATGGAGGATGAAGCCAGTACCAAGCCGCGGGAGTTTATTCCCTTCTCCCAACACGAGCTCTCGGGCGTCTTGAAGGGCATTCACCCCAAAAAGGCGCCCGGGGGGGACGGCCTCACGGCCGACATCTGCAGTGCGGCCATCCGGGCAAGAAATGATGTATTTGTTGCCCTGATGAACGCCTGCCTCTCTCTAGGGTACTTCCCCAAGGATTGGAAGGCCGCTGTAGTCAAAATCCTGCCTAAGCCCAACAGAGATGACTACACGCGGCCTAAGTCATACAGGCCAATTGGGCTCCTGTCCGTCCTGGGGAAGATCCTGGAGAAGATGATGGCCGGGAGGCTGCTCTGGCAGCTCGGGGTGGGCGGAGGACTGAGCCCGCGCCAATATGGCTTTATGCCGCAACGCAGCACGGAGGATGCCTTGTATGACGCTGTACAGCTCATCAGAGATCACGTCGGGCAAAAACGCATTGTCGGAGTAGTCTCCCTCGATATCGAGGGGGCCTTCGACAATGCGTGGTGGCCGGGAATAAAACACCAGATCCTGGCCACAGGATGCGACCAGTCTGTCTACCGACTTCTGTGCAGCTACCTGAGCGAAAGACAGGTCACAGTCAGGTACGCTGGAGCACAAGTAGACAGACCTACTTCTAAAGGTTGCATCCAAGGCTCGACGTGCGGTCCCCTGCTGTGGAACCTGCTACTCGACCCTTTGCTCCGGCGAGGTGGGGACCTCGAAGCTCACCTGCAGGCGTTCGCGGACGATATTTTAATTATCGCCGCGGCGCAGACTGCGGGTGAGCTTGGAAGAATCCTAAACACCGCGCTGGAAGCCGTGTCAGAGTGGGGAGAGGCGGCTAAGATGAGGTTCGCCGCTCGGAAGACCCAAGCTATGGTGGTCACCAGGAAGCGCGATGTAATCCCACCCAAACTGAGTCTTGGAGGGGAGGACATCGCGTTCTCGGACGAGATCACCGTACTGGGTCTAACGATCGACAAGAACCTCAATTTTCATAGCCACCTCAACAGGGTCTGCGGCAAAGCCATGGCTAGGTTCCAGATGGTGTCTAGAGCGGCCAGGGCGACTTGGGGCTTAAATGCCGATATCGTCCGGCTGCTCTACACTACCGTCATAGAGCCGACCATCCTCTATGCGGCCAACGTCTGGGCACCTGTCGCGCAGCGCGCGGGCGTCAGGGCCGTACTCGACAGAGTGACCAGGGCCTTTGCGATCCGCATTGCGAAGGCCCATCGCACCACCTCCCTCACAGCAGCCGTCCTACTGGCGAGGATCCTTCCCCTCGACTTAAGGGCCGAGGAGGCCCTTCAACTCTACGAGTTGAAAAGGGGAAGGCCCCTCGCCTCGCTCCCGGGCCGGGACGTCGAAGGCCGCTGCAGCCCGTTCACGCTGGCACACCCCGCTCGCAGGACTCCGGTCGAATTCGAGGAGGTGGCCAGCGTGGAGGAGCTCAGCAAGGTGCCCGACGACTGGCCCCGGGCCTACACGGACGGCAGTAAGATCGAGGGTAAGGTGGGGGGAGCGGTCACTCTGTGGAGAGACGGCGCTGAAGTCCGCACCAGGGGGTTCAGGCTCGAGGGATTCGCCTCCGTCTTCCAAGCGGAGATGGTGGCGATTTCCAAGGCTCTCGACCTCGTTGCCGGGGGACCCGTTCCCATCAGGGCGAGTATCCTGAGCGACTCCAGATCTGCTCTGGAGTTGCTCAGGAGCACCTCGCCCACACACCCGCTGGCCGTGAAGATCCACAGCCAGCTGGCGAACATAGAAAAAAACGGGGGCCTGATCCGGTTCTACTGGATCAAGGCCCACGTCGGGATCCCCGGCAACGAACGAGCGGATGAGTTGGCCAAGAGGGCGGCGTTGTCCCGCAAAGACGCGGCAGCCTACGACCTGTATCCCGTCTCACACGCAAAACTGCAGGTGAGACGGGAGACGGTGGCAAAGTGGCAGACCAGATACAGTGAGTCTGCCACAGGCCGCGTCACCTCACTGTTCTTCCCGGACGTGGCATCGGCCCACAAAGTCCTTGGCAAATTCACAATGTGCAATGCCAAGGCGCAGCTCCTGACGGGGCACGGCGGCTTTCGAGCGTACCTCCACAGGTTCAAGCTCGCGGGGAGTCCGTCCTGCATCTGTGATGACGAGACTCCCGAAACGCTGGAGCACCTGCTGGAGGAGTGCCCCCGTTTCGGAGCTGCAAGGGCCGATTGCGAGATACTCCTGGGAGAGGCGGTGAGGTGCGAGGCATTCGCCGCCTTTATGGCCAACTCCAAGAGTCGAGAAGCCTTCCTCGCCTTCGCCCTGGGCGTGACGCGCGCGGCCTCAAAGGCGAATGGGAGCCGGGTCTAACCCGGGCGACCCAAATACCGTTGCATACAAATTGTACAAATTTAATTTGGCCGAGCGAGAGGGGTAGATTTAAGCTGCCATTCATTATGGGACCCCGGCGCCTTGCTTGTGACTACTCGAGGGAGTAGACAGAGATAAGGCGCCGGGGAACACACCTTCTGTTAACAACAGGATAATCTGGCATTTTTATTATATTTTATTAACTCAATGTAATTCTAATTTTAACTTTAAGACATTGAATGTAATGATATTTTATTGTAATTTATTGTAATTTTTTGGTAATTTTAATTCTATACAATTTTATGACATGGTATTTTATTGTAATTTAATTTAATTTAATTCTAGTTCCAACGCTTTTATTCTAAGTAATCTTAAGTTTTAATTTTACTGACATTATTCTGTACAGCCCCGGCGCCTTGCTTGTGACTACTCAATGGAGTAAACAGAGATAAGGCGCCGGGGAGCACACTCAATTATAATTATACCAGAATGCACCGCAATGTTATTCAAAATGTAATTTAACATTAATGTAAATTAATTTCAATTTCGTTTTTATTTTAAGTGACATGATATTACAGTAACAATATCTTTGAAAGACTGTGAATGGGTATATAAAAAAAAAAAAAAAAAAAAAAAAAAAAGGAAAAAAAAGGGTAAGAAAAGATGATAAACGAGGAAAAAAAAAAAAAGTAACAATACATATTATTATACCCTTTAACTGTAAGAAAAACCCATTAGATTAAGCCATATCCATAAGAACCATGCATAAACACACACTAGTTACATAAATAAATAAATCACAGACACAACTATTATTATATACAATCAAAGATATCTAAATAAAAGAATAAAGATTGCCACAAAATCGATAGCGGCAGTGCATTACTGTAAAAAAAAAAAAAAAAAAAAAAAAAAAAAAAAACCTAACCTAACCTAACCTAACCTAACCTAACCTAACCTAACCTAACCTAACCTAACCTAACCTAACCTAACCTAACCTAACCTAACCTAACCTAACCTAACCTAACCTAACCTAACCTAACCTAACCTAACCTAACCTAACCTAACCTAACCTAACCTAACCTAACCTAACCTAACCTAACCTAACCTAACCTAACCTAACCTAACCTAACCTAACCTAACCTAACCTAACCTAACCTAACCTAACCTAACCTAACCTAACCTAACCTAACCTAACCTAACCTAACCTAACCTAACCTAACCTAACCTAACCTAACCTAACCTAACCTAACCTAACCTAACCTAACCTAACCTAACCTAACCTAACCTAACCTAACCTAACCTTTTTTTTTTTTTTTTTTTTTTTTTTTACGGGGAGAAATCCATTTGCGGACTACCCACTGCTGGCGAGGCAGTGGGCTTCGTGTGAGACTCGCCCAGCGCTAATCACTAGGAATACTCACTAAAACTCCCCGGCCTTCCTTCATGCCCTTGTTGAAGGCGATCTGGGACCTGTGAAATTCACCAGACCGCCCCCCGGGGCTGCCCGGCATCTAGCCGGGCGTCAGCGCCAATGGGGGATTACCTAGGAAAGCCAAGGTAATCCCCAGACGTGGGAACCTGTGCAATGCACGCGCCAGTGCCACTAGCGCGTGCAGGCCACCCTAAGGCTAGACAAGATTGGCATTCTGAACTGCCCGCCTTGTCCTGCCCGTTCGTCTGCGCCGGAGGGGAGGGGCCGCTGCGTCTACTTCCCGCTCCCTCTCCGCCGCCTCTTTCGCCGAAATGACCACTTCTGCGAAGGAAGCGGCGGCCTCCCATGCCTCCGCACTGCCAAGCATGGCTCCGACCATGCTTGGAAGAGCGGGGCTGCTGACTCCGAGCGCCGCCGTGAGTTCGCGGCGCTCTTCCTGCCAAGCCGGGCACACCAAGAGCGTGTGCTCGGCCGTGTCGTCGGGAGAGTCGCAGTGGTGGCACCGCGGTGTCTCCTCCCGGCGGGCCACGCGGTGCAGGTAGTGGCCAAAACAGCCGTGTCCCGTCAGGACCTGCACCAGGCGGAAGGTGAGGCTGCCCCATTGGCGCCCCAGCCACTCTTCCAGCACCGGACGGATCGCCTCGATCGTCCGGTGGCCCGCGGTTGGGTTGGCGAGAGCCTCAGTCCATCGGCGCAGGGCTTCTTCCTGCGCCTCGGTCCTAACCCGCACCACCTCCTCGAGAGCGGGCTGCTCACCGCGTACCCGCGACTCGTGCCTGAGCTGGTACATCCGCGCCAGCACAGAAGCGTCAATATCCCAGGGCGGCGTTCCTGCGAGGACGCATGCCGCCCCGTGGCTCACCGTGCGGTAGGCCCGCACGGCGCGGGTCGCGATTGTCCTCTGCGGCCGGCGCAGGAGAGCACGAGTGCGGGGCGTGAGGCACTCTGCCCATACCGGGGCTCCATATAGTGCCATCGACCGTATCACTCCGTGGTACAGCCGACGGCACTTAGCGCCCGGCCCTCCCACGTTGGGGAGCAGTCGGCCAAGGGCGGCCGCGACGGCGACCAGTCGGGGAGCGAGGAGCGTAAAGTGCTCCTCAAAGCTCCAGCGGGGATCCAGGGTTAGGCCGAGGTACTTCATGTACACCTCGACCGGCACCCGGACCCCCTCCACACGGACTCGGAGCCCTGGCGGGGCCTTGCGTCGTGGGGCGTGGAAGGTCATGGCCCTCGTTTTACTGAGGGCCACTTCCAGCCCCAGGAGGCGGATGCGGCGGACGACCATGGAGGTGCCGACCGACGCAAGGTGGACCGCCTCCTCCCAGTCTCTTGCAGCCGCCGCGACTAGAGTGTCGTCCGCGAAACAGACGACCTCCATCCGCGGCAGAGACGTTCCACGCAGGACCCAGTTGTACCCCAGGTTCCATAATAGAGGGCCCAAAACGGCACCCTGGGGCACTCCCGCCGTCACTCGCCACGACTCGACGCGGCCCTCCGCGCTCTGGTAGAGGACCACCCTGTCTCTCAGGTAGTCGCTGATCAGAGCGCAGAGGTACGGAGGCACTTTGTGGAATCTGAGTGCCTCCTCGATGCATTCGTGGGGGATGGTGTTAAATGCGTTCGCGATGTCTAAAGACACCGCGACTACCACCTCCCCCCTTGCCGTGGCCACCTCAGTCCACCTCTTGAGGTGTCCTACCGCGTCCATCGTGGACCGGCCCGTGCGGAACCCGTACTGGCACTCCGCCAAATCCGGCCCTGCGCCCTCCAGGTGCTCGATGATGCGGGAGGCGAGTATTTTCTCGAAGGCCTTCGCCGCCTCATCGAGCAACACTATCGGCCTGTAGCCCCCCGGGGAATCCGCTGGGCGGGTCTCCTTGCGGAGCAGGCACAGCCGCCCAACCCTCCATCGCTTAGGGAAGCGGACCGCCGCTATGGAGGCGTCCAGCACCGCGCGGAACCGGTCCTCCAAGGGGCCCAGCGCGATAGCCAGTACCCTGGCCGGGACCCCGTCCGGCCCCGGCGCCCCTTTTTTGCGCCGAAGCCGTTCACGGACCATGTCGAACTCTGTGTCCGTTAATGGAGGACCGACGGCCCGCTCCTCCGGGGCGGATTGGGGCGGCCGCATGCGCGGGGGTGCAAAAGGCCCAGGGCTCGGGAACAGAGTCCCCAGAACCCTCCGCAACAACCCTGGCTCCATGCTGGATGTAGGGGGAGCTGGAGCGAATTTGCCCCTTATTGCCCTGTAGGGCCGACCCCAGGGGTCATTGTCTAGGATGCCCAGGTATTGCTCCCAGGCATCGTTCTTGGCCCTCCAGATGGCAGCACGCAGGGCCTTGTGAGCTTCGGAGTAGGCCCGGTGGAGGGTTTCCTCTTCACCGGGCGGTCTCGTGGCGCGCCTGCGGCACCGCTGATAGGCCCGCCTGGCCCTCATGCTGGCGGCGCGCAAACCCGAAAGTTCAGGCGTCCACCAGTATACCTGGCCCCTGTTTCGAGCACCGGCCCGCACCCTCGGCATGGCGGCGTCGCAGACGACCTGCAAGTCGTCCGCCAATAAGTCCGCCATGCCGTCGGCGTCCCCTGCTATGGCGTCCGGCGCCTCAGACCATGCTCGCACCATCGCCGCCTCCTCTGCCACATCAGCCCGGAGGCAGGCAAGCCTCCACCTTGGAAAGGGTGAGGTGCCCGCCACAAGACCCGGCTGCAGAGGGGCCCCCGGGGACGTCGTGGAGACCTCGTATCGGATATACAAGTGGTCCGATAGGGTCTCCACCTCTTCCATCACCCGCCAATCGCTGATGCGAGCCGCCAGCGCCGGAGTGGCGAAAGACACGTCCACTATAGACGTGCCCTGCCACCGGGAGCAGGTAGGGGTGGTGCCCCTATTGAGGATCTGGAGTCCCGAGGACATAACCCAAGACTCCAAGATGCCTCCTCTGACGTCCGTGCTGGGGGACCCCCACGCGCTAGACTTTGCGTTAAGGTCCCCCGCCACCAGCACCGGACTAGGGGCCGCACGGCGGACCACTCCCTCGACGGCAGCCAGGAGACTCTCAAAGTCCACCCGACTGCCGTTCGGAGAGAAGTAGGTGGACACCACTACTGCTCCTCTCCATTTTGCCGCCACGTACCCAGCACCTCTCTCCACCAACACTAGAGGAGGGGCCACACCAGCCACCATTATCGCCGCGAGTCCATCGGCCGCCCCCACCCACTTGGAGGAGGATGGGATGGCATATGGCTCCGCGACGATTGCCAGGTCGATATTCCACTCGGCTGTGGACTGGCACAGAAGGTCCTGGGCCCCAGCCGAGTGGTTCACGTTCCCCTGCAGTATTTTACCTATGGGCCTAATTGGCATTGTTGGTTTCCATAGGTAGCACTGCAGGGGCGGCTGGTGAAGCCGAAGGGCGGGGGGCGGCACCCCCTTGCATGGGGCGGCCCTTGACCGGGGAAGGGTTGCAGCTGACGCCGCCCATGCGGTGCTCCGACGGTAGGCCTCGGTCGGCGCACACCGCACAATTAAGTGCGGCTGTGCACCCCGCCGCCATGTGTCCCTCTTGGCCGCAGCGGTAGCACAAACGGCTGCGGTCCTTTGCAGAGGGGCACAGTGCCTGAGGGTGGCCGACCTCCATGCAGCGGTGGCACCGCATTGGGCGTTGCTCCAGGATTTGGATGGAGGCAGCGCTCCAGCCCACGCAAATTCGCCCGGCCTCGACCAATTTGGCGATAGCTTCAGTGGGGCACGAGACAATGGTCGAGCCCACTCCCCTGAGGCCCAATGCGATCTTGCCCACCCTGACAGCCTCCGGTGAGCAACCCGCTTTCTCGGCTATGGCCGCGCGGATCTCGTCCTCGGTGACCGAATCATCGAGCCCCGCTACCCGGATGCTGCCCGTCTTGGTCGGGCGAGTGACCTTGGCTGCCTCTCCCAGGGCCTCGCCGATCTTGGTCGCCAGGGAGTCAGCCTGGGAGGCTGTTGTCTCCTTGGGGAGCTCGATGATTCGGGCACCCGTCACCCCCGTCCTGAACTTGGCCGGACCGATGCCCAGCGCTCCTAGACTCACGGACGCCTTCGCTTTCGCGATGGCATCCCTGTAAGTAGCGCCCTGCGCTACGGCCTCCGGTTTGAGGGTCAGCACCACCGCCAGGGTCTTGGGCGGCTTCGGCACCTTGGGCTTCTGAGGCTTAGCCTTGACAGCCTCAGGCGCTGGTGCGACCCTCTTCTTGGGCTTCTTCGCCACCTTCGTCCACTCCTCGAGGACGACCGGCTGCTCCTCGCGGGACGTGCCTGCGAACTGCTGCGAAGCCCGTGTCACTGAGGCAGCTGGGGCCTTTTTGGCCTTCTTCTGCCTCGCTTCCTTCGGCAAATTCGCAGGTGCAGTGAGGGTGGTGGGTGCCCCCACATCCACTTGGGAGTGGGTTCCCCTCTCCCTCTCCTTCTCCCTAGCGTCCGCTCTAAGAGGCGGTCGGTGAGACTGCGCAGGTAGCAGTCGGCCGTCCACCTCGAGACCCTCCAGGCGGGCACCAAGAATGCGCCCGAATTGGTCGGTCAGCTCCCGCTGAAGCCGCTCAATCACTTCCGCGAACTCCGCCCTGGAGAGGCCGTCCGACACTACGGGGTCCGCCGTCTTCTCCGCAACGGGACTCTTACGACGGGCGTTCTGCTCGGTGAACGCCCGTCTCAGCGCTACCACCTCCCCTTGCAGAGCCGACAGCTGACCCCTCAGGCGCTTGTTGTCCGCCTCGAGTCTCTTCACCTCTTCGTTTGAGGACCTGGAAGCCAGAGCTCGAACCGTCAGCAACATCGACTTTGACGCCTCTCGGATTTCGCGGACGAAGGTCCCCTTGAGATTTCTCGATTTACTCGAGACATGCTCAAGGCGGCCCGCGTCCACTTCCGCCTTTTCAATCAACGCCTTTGTTGTGAGCTCCAGCGACTTCCTGCCCTTCGCGACCTTACCAACATGATCCCCAGACAAGTCCCCCTCGGTGAGGGTGGAGTCGTGTTCCGACCCCGGGTGATCCACCGCCTTCAGGTCGCGTCGGGCCTGAGACAAGCCCACACTATGTTGGTAGCCTCTGCCTCGGCTTCTGCGAGCACGCGGGACTTTCGGGGCCGACATGTCTACTGGCGCCACGTCAGACTCGGAATCAGAGACGGAGACACCAGTGAAAAACTTAGAGCTTCCTGGTATAGGTCTCTTCCTTGCATTGACATCGACCGATTCCGAGTCCGACACGCCGACCAGACTGCTCCGGGCTTGGGACGCGGCCCCCGCGCGCGACAGGATTGGGGAGATAGCAGATACTGGCCGCGGCATCTCCCCGGTACCGCGGTCCGAAAACTCCTCCGACTCCATCGACCAGTCGAGGGCTCTGCCCACAACCGACGACGAAGGTGAAATAATTTTCACGCCAACAGCAAACTCAACAAGACAATACAAACAGACAAACAACTCCTAATCGCATCCAAAAACTCCGACCAAAGCCAAAAGAGAAACTTCATGCACAAGTCTCCAAAAATGTGGTAAAGTGTGCCTTCACCGTTTTTGTGTGAACCTAACCTAACCTAACCTAACCTAACCTAACCTAACCTAACCTAACCTAACCTAACCTAACCTAACCTAACCTAACCTAACCTAACCTAACCTAACCTAACCTAACCTAACCGACCGAAAAATTTTTTCTTAATTACTTGCCCACACCCGTGTGTCGCACCTCATTAAAAGCGCCCCGGCATCAGCTCCCTGGATCTGAAATCAAAATTAAATTATATTTCATAGTTTTCGAAAAAATAAATAAAACAGTTAAATTTTTTGTCCAAACTAAATTTTTACACGTTTTTTTTTTTTTGCAATAGTTTTTTCTGTTTCCGTCGGACAGCAGAACTACCACCACCGATCGTTTCGTGGGCCTCCCCCGCGTCGATTGACACCCTTCTTGCAGGGTTACGTTGATATTATTTTCTCGGCTCATACAATCTTCCTGTTAAAAGTCTACCTTAGGCGTGCATATTTCGATACAACACCGAAAAATTTTTTCTTAATTACTTGCCCACACCCGTGTGTCGCACCTCATTAAAAGCGCCCCGGCATCAGCTCCCTGGATCTGAAATCAAAATTAAATTATATTTCATAGTTTTCGAAAAAATAAATAAAACAGTTAAATTTTTTGTCCAAATTAAATTTTTACACGTTTTTTTGCAATAGTTTTTTCTGTTTCCGTCGGACAGCAGAACTACCACCACCGATCGTTTCGTGGGCCTCCCCCGCGTCGATTGACACCCTTCTTGCAGGGTTACGTTGATATTATTTTCTCGGCTCATACAATCTTCCTGTTAAAAGTCTACCTTAGGCGTGCATATTTCGATACAACACCGAAAAATTTTTTCTTAATTACTTGCCCACACCCGTGTGTCGCACCTCATTAAAAGCGCCCCGGCATCAGCTCCCTGGATCTGAAATCAAAATTAAATTATATTTCATAGTTTTCGAAAAAATAAATAAAACAGTTAAATTTTTTGTCCAAATTAAATTTTTACACGTTTTTTTGCAATAGTTTTTTCTGTTTCCGTCGGACAGCAGAACTACCACCACCGATCGTTTCGTGGGCCTCCCCCGCGTCGATTGACACCCTTCTTGCAGGGTTACGTTGATATTATTTTCTCGGCTCATACAATCTTCCTGTTAAAAGTCTACCTTAGGCGTGCATATTTCGATACAACACCGAAAAATTTTTTCTTAATTACTTGCCCACACCCGTGTGTCGCACCTCATTAAAAGCGCCCCGGCATCAGCTCCCTGGATCTGAAATCAAAATTAAATTATATTTCATAGTTTTCGAAAAAATAAATAAAACAGTTAAATTTTTTGTCCAAATTAAATTTTTACACGTTTTTTTTTTTTTTTTTGCAATAGTTTTTTCTGTTTCCGTCGGACAGCAGAACTACCACCACCGATCGTTTCGTGGGCCTCCCCCGTTTTTTGCCGCCACCCACCCCGCCGCCCCGCCCCACCGACCCTTTGTCGTTACCTTAGGCTCGAGCACTTTGCTGGTGAGTGTTTTTTGACATTATAGCAAATATCCTCGGAACTAAATAGATTTTCCACGGGTGTCGTATCTTTCTAGAAGCGTCCCGACCTCAGCTATCTGGATCGGGAAGAAAAATTCAATTAATACTTTTTATTTCCAAAATATAAAATAAAACAGTTGGATTTTTTGTCCAAATTGTTAGTTTTACAGGTTTTTTCGACACAGTTTTCTCGAACATTGACTGACCGAAAAACGGCCACCACTCTTTGACTCGTTGGCCTCCCCCGAGTCGACTGACACTCCTCTAACTGACGATACCGACGTAACGTGGAAAAGTGACGTAACCGAAAGATCGAAATTTTTCTATTTTTATATTTTTGACTGCGATATCTTTTGAATATTTATACATATTGTTGCCCTATTGAGTTTATATTGACTAATCAAAAGGTACTTTTACCTTGTGTTGTGCTCTATTTTATACATATACATACATAATTAACTACAAATACAACTTAAAGATACCGGAAATTTTACACCCGGTTTCTCGTTGTTCCTGTAGAGTAGATTAACATTATGAATCCAACTCGAACACCTGTGAAGCCTCGTCAAAAGACACCCACCAGAGAAGAGCAGGCGGACCCACCGAACATTTCACCGTCCAAGACTAAAACACTAAAAAAGGTGGATAAAATTAGAAAGAGTTTGGAGGCGGCTAGCGGCGCACCTGCCTCATCGAAGGCCTCTGTTAGGCTTGATTTTTCAGCTGGCAAGAAACCAGCGCTGTTAAGAACGCCCCCAAGGGAAGGAGCCGCGCGCGCTGGGGCGAAGACAACCAGCACCGCCTCCACCACCATCGCTTCCCCTAACACCACTGCCACCACTGCCGCCACCGCCACCACCGCCGCTATCACCACCACTGCCACCACCACCGCGACCGCCGCCACCACCACCACAGCCACCACCATCGCCACCACCACCTCGACCGCCGCAACCACAGCGAGCACCATGGCTACCACCACCCCTGTTACCGAGGAAACCACCACCACCACATACCCTAACCTCACAGCGGAGGCTAAAGCTTGCCTTGCGAAGGCAAAGCTAAGCCTGAATAACAGCCGCAACTTTAACCGCGAATTAAAACGCGAGGCTTTCGCAGCCATCGAGCGCCTCTATGCGCTAGTCGAGCTAGCCGAACATGGAGGGACAAAGGTTCGGGGACCGGAAATATGTGAGGCAGGTCGTTCGTTGCCGACTGCTCCCGGTCCTGCGTCGCGGGGGGATGACTCGCACATCATAACGAAGATGGAGGAAAATCGGAGGCTCTTGGAAGAGAATAACAGGATGATGAGAGAAATAAAGGAAAAAATTGAAAGACAGGAGGAAGGTCGACCATCATATGCTAGCGTGACCTCTAGAGCGCAAAACACCAGCCCGCTCGAGCGTGTGTCACTGCACTCCGTAGTGGTCTCCTCTAGCGACGAGAAGGAGACCGGAGAGAACATCATGGAGACGCTCAGAAAAGCAGCTAAAGGGGATGATGAGTGGGTGCGGGTTGAGCGAATCAGGAAGGCCAAAGACAGAAGGGTGATCATGGGGTACAGGACAAGGGAGGAACGAGAATTGGCCTCAGCCAAACTTAAGGCCCAAACCAAAAATTTGGTGATTGAGGAAGTCCAAAACAAGGACCCCCTCCTTGTCCTGTACAACGTGGTCAAGGCTTACGAGGACGCGGAACTCGTCGCACTCATCAGACAGCGAAACAGGGGCATATTTTTGGATCTGAACCGGGACTCCGACAGGATGGGTATCAAATTCAAACGGAACGCTCGTAACCCCCACACACACCACGTAGTCCTCCAGGTCTCACCGGAAATCTGGGCCAGGGTGCTAGAAAGAGGGACGTTGCATCTGGACATCCAGCCAATCCGAGTGAACGATCAATCCCCACTGGTGCAGTGTTCTCTGTGCTTGGGCTACGGTCACAGTCGGAAGTTTTGTAAGGAAACCGAGTCCAAATGCAGTCACTGCGGCGGATCGCACCTCAGGGCGCAATGCCCGGACTACAGCGCGGGGAAGGCGCCCACCTGCTGTAACTGCGCGGCCGCCAAGTTGGACTCCACAGCACATGGCGCGTTCAGCCGAGACTGCCCTGTAAGGATAAAATGGGACTCCATTGCACGGTCAACAACCGAGTATCCTTACCGGTGCTGAGGGCGTCCCTAGAAATGAACAACATCACTATAAGGTGCTACAAGCTAACCTCCAAAAAGCGCAAGTCCCAACGGATGAAATTATGATCGAAGCAGTGAAGCGTGGAGCTGCTGTAGCTCTACTGCAAGAACCGTATCGAGGAGCGATAGGTAGGATGAAAAGCTACCGAGGCGTCAGGATCTTCCAGAGCGCTGGTCATGGAGACGGGGTTGTAAAGGCGGCAATAGCCGTCTTTGATTCTGACCTGGACGTAATACCGTACCCCGAGCTCACCACTAACAACATCTCGGTGGTGGGCATCCGTACCAGTGCCTGGGAGATTCAGATGGTCTCCATCTACTTTGAGGGTGAACTACCGCTGGAACCCTACCTCGACGCGGTTAGAAACATAGTGCGTAGATTCAAGGGCAACATGACTATTATTGGAGGTGATGCAAACTCCAAAAGCCCCTGGTGGGGCAGCGATGTCGAGGATCGGCGGGGGGAGGATCTCATGGGTGTCCTGGTGGAGACGGGACTGCAGGTCCTAAATGAAGGAAACACCCCCACCTTCGACTACATAAGAGGGGGCAGAAGGTACACCAGCTTCGTAGACGTTACGGTCTGTACTAGCGACCTGTTGGGTGTCGTCGACGGGTGGAAAGTCGTTGACGATCTAGTCAACTCCGACCACAACGGTGTGGTATTTAACGTGAATCTCCAAAAATCGGCAGGCACGCACATAAAACGCACAACGCGCCTCTTCAACACCAAAAAGGCAAACTGGGGTGACTTCCGCAATAGCCTAACGAATTCGCTCCAGGCAGAAAATGTGAGTGCCGACAGCATCAGAGGATTAACAAGCAACGAAGATCTCGAAAAAGCTGTCAGCAAGTACTCCCAGAGCCTGGAGAAAGCGTGTACCGTGAGCATGCCGAAGAAAAAGAACAAGGAGGTACTTACCATACCGTGGTGGTCGGAGGAGCTCGCTGAAATGAAGAAAATGGTGAACACTTACCGTCGACGCATCAGGAACGCAGCACCGGTCAGGAGAAGCTGGGTCATCACGCAGTACCTGGAAAAGAAGGAAGAGTATGAGTCGAGAATTAAGACAGCCAAGATCGACAGCTGGAAGAGCTTTTGTGGCAAGCAGGACCGCGAGGGGGTTTGGGAGGGGATATATAGGGTGATTGGGAGAACCGCGGCAAGGGAGGAGGATTTACCGCTGATCGATCGGGGAGTTTGCCTGGACCCTGGCGGATCTGCAAGGCTCCTGGCAAACACCTTCTACCCAGAAGATCGGTTGGATGAAGACAATTCGGAGCACACCAGGATACGGGCATTAGCCGAAACGATAAACACGGGGGGTCATCATGAGAATGATCCTCCATTTACGCATGGCGAGCTGATGTGTGCTCTGAAGAGCTTCAACCCAAAGAAGGCACCAGGAGCAGACGGCTTCACCGCGGACATATGCTCACGAGCGGCAGCATGTGATCCGGCACTGCTACTGGCTCTCTTCAACAAATGCCTGGAACGCCATTACTTCCCCATCGTGTGGAAGGAGGCCGTAGTTGTGGTGTTGAGGAAGCCAGGGAAAGAGTCCTACAGCGTACCCAAGTCATACAGACCGATTGGGCTTTTGCCTGTACTTGGGAAGCTGTACGAAAAGTTGCTCACCGCACGTCTCAAACACCACCTGCTACCGAGGATGAGTACTCGCCAGTACGGCTTCATGCCACGGCGCAGCACCGAGGACTCTCTCTATGACCTTTTACAGCACATACGCCGACAGCTTGATGACAAGAAGATCGTGGTATTGGTGTCGTTGGACATAGAGGGAGCCTTCGACAGCGCATGGTGGCCAGCTATCGAAGTCCGGCTGGCTGAGGAAGAGTGTCCGACAAACCTGAGGTGTGTGATGGGCAACTATCTCAGAGATAGAGCAGTGCGCGTAAGATACGCCGGTGAAGAATTTCGAAAGGCTACCCAGAAAGGTTGTGTGCAGGGGTCGATCAGCGGACCCTTGCTCTGGAATCTGTTGCTGGATCCCCTGCTCAAGCAATTGGTCTGTAGGTCCAATTATGTACAGGCCTTCGCGGATGACATTGTCCTGGTATTCGACGGGCACTCGACGCAGGAGATTGAAAGGCAGGCCAATGCCTCCCTCGAGCATGTTCGCGCGTGGGGAGTCGACAACAAGCTCAAATTTGCGCCGCAAAAAACTAACGCAATGGTGATCACGCGGAAGCTTAAGTTCGACAACCCACGCTTGAGCATGGGCGGGGTGGACATTGGTCTGGCTACACACATCAAACTTCTGGGTCTGACCATCGATCGCGCGCTCACGTTCAACCAACACGTCACTCAGCAATGTGGGAAGGCCATCAACATCTACAAAAAGCTGGCGAGGACGGCCCGGATCAGCTGGGGGCTGCACCCTGAGGTGATCCGGACCATCTACACCGCAGCGGTAGAGCCAACGATTTTGTATGCAGCCAGTGCATGGTGCCCAGCTGTCAACAAACTTGGAGTCCGGAAGCAGCTGAATGCGGTACAGCGAGTCTTTGCCCAGAAGCTGTGTAAGGCATATCGGACGGTCTCCCTGCACTCGGCTCTGGTGCTATCCGGTGTCCTCCCTCTTGACCTCAGAGTCCGTGAGGTAGCATCACTCTATGAGATCAAGAGGGGGATACCCCGGCCTGAGCTCCGTGGTAGGGAGATCGAACGTATGGCTCCAGCTTCCAGTGCCCCGCACCCCGCTGAGCGTCTGAGCCTGGAGTTCGGAAGCGTGGTAGACGAGGAACAATATGACAGGGTGAGTGACTTGCAAGTCAGAATTTTCACGGACGGCAGCAAGATTGAGGGCAGGGTCGGTGCTGCGCTTTCCTTATGGGACGGCGCAGCCGAAACCAGGGCCCTCAAATTTGCTCTGCCGTCGTACTGCACCGTCTACCAGGCCGAACTCCTAGCGCTCAGCAAGGCGGCTAGCGTGGCACTCCGGCACGACGCAACCGCATTCGGAATTTTTAGCGACAGCAGAGCGGCCCTTTCGACAGTCGCCAACGATGACTCGCCTCATCCCTTGGCGATCGAGGCCCGGAACAGCATCCGTCTCTGCAGGACAGCGGGAAAGATGGTGTCGCTGTTCTGGGTCAAGGCACATGCCGGTTTAGAGGGAAATGAGAGGGCCGACGAACTGGCGAAAGCAGCCGCTCTGCGGCTAAAGACAGCTCCGGACTACGATCTGTGCCCCATCTCGTTTGTCAAGCGACTCCTCCGTCAGGAGTCGCTTGACAAATGGAATGTCAGATACACCGAAGGCACAACAGCTTCGGTCACCAGGATGTTCCTTCCATGCGCGCTGGAGGCATACAGAATCGTTCGCAAGGTGGAGTTGACAGGGCCCACAACACAATTCTTGACGGGGCACGGTGGGTTCTCCGAATACTTGACCCGATTCAAGTGTAAGGACAACCCATCGTGCGCCTGTGAACCCGGAGTACCTGAGACAGTTCAGCACCTCCTGCTGGACTGTCCAATATTTGAGAGGCTGAGGTTGGACCTGAGCCTGCGAACGGGAGTCGAGGTTTGCCTGAGCAATGTCGCGATTTTAATGGCTGAACACACCGCAGCATTATTGGGCTACGGTCTGCAAGTGGTCAAAGTAGTTAACAAACGCAACAGCACGTAACGCCTGGTGGGCCCGATACTATAATTAATACTGGTACCCTACCAGACGAAAAAGTACGAGATGGATCTGTTTCCCACAAACGTTAGCTATAGGGGCCACTTGCAGACCAACCCAAGATGCCTAAAATAGTGAGGGCTGGAACTTCTTCTTCGACTTCTTCTTCCTGAACAATTAAAATACAATTCCTGTATTATTTTTTAATGATTGACTTAATTATTCGATTCGAATGATTTAATGACAAATTTAATATCTTTTAATAAATGAATGTATAATAAATAATTTAAATAATAATTTTAACATATAAATTTGACAATAATATTAACGCATATTTTGAAATGCATAATAAATAATTTAAATAATAACTATAACATATAAACTTGACAATAATATAAACGCATATTTTGATTGATTTGATTAAAAGAAATCTACTCGATCACGAGTGGGCGCAAATACATTAAAGGAATACATATATAAATCCGAATAACAAAGGCTCCGCAACATGACAGAGCGGAGGAGCACAGTACAAACTGGAAATAAAAAAAAAAAAAAAAAAAAAAAAAAACCTAACCTAACCTAACCTAACCTAACCTAACCTAACCTAACCTAACCTAACCTAACCTAACCTAACCTAACCTAACCTAACCGACCAGATACAGTGAGTCTGCCACAGGCCGCGTCACCTCACTGTTCTTCCCGGACGTGGCATCGGCCCACAAAGTCCTTGGCAAATTCACCATGTGCAATGCCAAGGCGCAGCTCCTGACGGGGCACGGCGGCTTTCGAGCGTACCTCCACAGGTTCAAGCTCGCGGGGAGTCCGTCCTGCATCTGTGATGACGTGACTCCCGAAACGCTGGAGCACCTGCTGGAGGAGTGCCCCCGTTTCGGAGCTGCAAGGGCCGATTGCGAGATACTCCTGGGAGAGGCGGTGAGGTGCGAGGCATTCGCCGCCTTTATGGCCGACTCCAAGAGTCGAGATGCCTTCCTCGCCTTCGCCCTGGGCGTGACGCGCGCGGCCTCCAAGGCGAACGGGAGCCAGGTTTAACCCGGGCGACCTAAATACCGTTCTACACTATTTATACAAATGTATTTTGGCCGAGCGAAAGGGTTAGATTAAGTTGCCACCCAATATAGGACCCCGGCGCCTTGCTTGTGACTACTCGATGGAGTAGACAGAGATAAGGCGCCGGGGAACACACCTAATTTAAGTTAAATGAAAAAATTTAACTCAGTTTTAATTGTAATGATAATGTATATTAACATACTTAATTTTAATTTTATTTTTTATTTTTAACGACATAGTACTTTACAGCAATTTTATCCTATTCTATTCAATTGTAATTTTAATGACATATAATTTTATATCAATTGTAATATTAAATCAAATTGTACATCTATTGATAAGGAATTTGTAACCGTCGACTGTATGTAAATGGGTTCTGACAAAAGAAAGGAAAAGAAAAAACAGAAAAAAAAAAAAAAAAAAAAAAAAAAAAATAAAAAAAAAAAAAGGAAAAACCACAAAGGGGCCAAAGCAAAAAAAAAAAAAAAAAAAAAAAAAAAAATACAAGACAAGATACCCAATACAGAAAAAAAAAAAAAAAAAAAAAAAAAAAGAAAAGAAAACCCATTAGAATAAATAAAACTAGAAATAATAATTGTAAATAAGCTAGATTATGTAAAAAGCTATGCCATCGACGATACTTAATAAAGTAATAAAAGTTGCCACACTATAAATAGTGGCAGTACAAATTCCTATTTAAAAAAAAAAAAAAAAAAAAACCTAACCTAACCTAACCTAACCTAACCTAACCTAACCTAACCTAACCTAACCTTTTTTTTTTTTTGTTAACGGGGTGAAATGCTTTGTGCACCATAACCGCCACCCTTGGGGGAGGGCGACGGCCGTGTGTCGGACTCTCCTCTCCTAATAATAGGAGAGGCATACCTCCTAAAACACCCCGGGGGCCGTCCTGTCGCTCGTGCAATGGGGCGCCGCCGGATCTCGCTTGTGGTAAACCACAGTGCGAATGCTACAGCGGCGCCCCGGCGACGTCGACCCGACTCGCAAGGAGTCGGGCCCACCCTCACTGGAGAAGGGGCATGGACCCCCCACCCCCTTCTCCCGTCACGATGTCGGACGGCAGGTCCCCCAACCTGCCGTCTGTGACCCTCCCTCAACCTCCTCTATGCCATCTGCTGAGCAGAGGGACATAGAGGAGGGCCTCCACCGTGTGTTTTTTATAGAGGTTGTCTCCTCGCGGCCCGAAGGCCCCCGGCCCCACTCAGTGTGGGGTTACGGGTGCGGGGCCCATAGTGGACCCCGCGGGACATCCAGCAGCGCAAGCCACTGGACGTCCCCCTCCCTCTGGTTTTGGTCCGCGCCGGCCGAAGCCGGTACCCCCCATATCTGGAGGGCGTTCCCCTATCCGCCACCCGGGGGACGCGTCCGATGGAAGACCAGAAACTCCACACGGAAACCTAACCTAACCTAACCTAACCTAACCTAACCTAACCTAACCTAACCTAACCTAACCTAACCTAACCTAACCTAACCTAACCTAACCTAACCTAACCTAACCTAACCTAACCTAACCTAACCTAACCTAACCTAACCTAACCTAACCTAACCTAACCTAACCTAACCTAACCTTTTTTTTTTTTTTTTTTTTTTAACGGGGTGAAATGCAGTTACGCACCGTGACACCGCCCCCTGAGGGAGGGTGGCGGCCGTGTGTCAGGCTCGCCCACCGAGTGTGGGCATACTGACTAAAACACCCCGGGAGCCGTCCTGTCGCTTGTGCAATGGGGCGCCGCTGGATCTCGCAAGTGGTGTGACCACAACGCGAATGCGACAGCGGCGCCCCGGCGACGTCGGCCCGACCGAAGCCGGGCCCCTTCCCTGGAGGAGGGGTGTGGGCTCCACACCCCCCCCTCCCGCCACGTGTCAGACGGCAGGTCCCTCAACCTGCCGTCTGTGGCCCTCACTGCACCGGCGGCATAAGGTGCGCGTAGCGTCGCCTACGCGCGCCGGTGCGTCTTCGACGGAGCGGCGCGGACTCCGGGTCGTCCTCCCGCAGCCGCTCCTCGGCCTCCTTCAGCCCCAGGACCTGGTGGCAGAAGTGGGCCATCGCCTTCCACGCTCTCTCCCTGCGGAGCATGATTGGGATCATGCTCGGCAAGGAGAGACCGTCCTCGAAGTATTGCACCAGAATATGGCGCTGTGGACCCCAGGCCGCACACTCCGCCAGAGTGTGCTCCGCCGTGTCCGCTGGAGCGCCGCACTCGTGGCACGCCGGCGTCTCTTCCCTCCCGATACGGTGCAGGTACTTACCAAAGCACCCATGTCCCGTAAGCACCTGCACCATCCGGAAGGTGAGAGGCCGACGCTTGCGGCGCATCCAGCGTTCCAACACCGGCCTGACGGCCTGTATGGTCCACCCGCCATATTGGGCCACCTCGAGGTCTTCGGCCCACTTCTCCAGAAGGTCCTTCTTGGCCTCCAGGCGCTGGTGGCGCACCTCCCTTGGGGCCGGGTTCTCGCCCTGGGCCCTCTTTTCCGCCACGAACCTGTATACCTGGGCGAGAACCTCGGCCTCTCGCTCCCAGGGAGGGTCACCGGCCAGGACAGTGGCTGCCGCCCACGACACCGTACGATACCCCCTGATCGCCCTCTGCGCGATCACCCTCTGCGGTCGCCTCAGAAGCGACTTGTTGGCAGCGCAGAGGGCGTCCACCCACACGGGGGCACCGTACAGCGCCATGCTGCGGACTATGCCCGCCATTAGTCTGCGGCACCTCGTATTGGGCCCTCCCTTGTTAGGGAGGAGCTGCCCGAGGGCCGCAGCTGCCCTGACCAGTCTTGGCCCCAACTCCTGGAAGTGGGGGCCAAAGCCCCAGCGCCCGTCCAAGATGAGGCCCAAATATTTCATCTGGGCCCCGATCCTCACCACCGTTCCGCCGCCGAGGACGATATTCGCGCCCGGCGGCGGCCCGGCTCGGGGCCCATGAAATAGAAGGGCCTCCGTCTTCTCGAGGGCCACCTCGAGCCCCAGCCGCCGGATCCTCCCGACCACCAAGTCCACCCCTACTGTGGCGAGTCGGGAGGCTTCCTTGAAGTCTCCTCCCCGGGCGGTGACCAGAGTGTCGTCTGCATAGCAGATGACACTCATCCCGGGGAGGAGTCTGCCGCGGAGCACCCAATCATAGCCGACGTTCCACAGGATCGGCCCCAACACCGATCCCTGCGGAACGCCGGCCTCCACCCGGTGCTCCACCAGGCGGCCGCCTCTTCCGACGGCCAACACCGTCCTGCCCTCCAAGTATGCCCTCAACAGCACTCCCATGTATCGAGGCACCCCCTGGAAGCGGAGCGCCTCGAGGATGGTGGCATGGGGGATGCTGTTGAAGGCATTCTTTATGTCCAGGGACACGGCTAGGACCCTGGACCCTCCCTCAGTCGCCTCCGTGGTGAGGCGCTTCAGGGCAAGGACGGCGTCAACCGTCGACCTCGTCGGGCGGAACCCGTATTGGGTCTCGGAGAGACCGGGCCCCGTGCCGAGCAAATGCCGGTCGAGTCGGGCCGCCAGGATGCGTTCTAGCAGCTTCCCGACTTCGTCCAGCAGGACGATTGGCCTGTATGCCGAAGGAGAGTCGGCAGAACGACCCGCCTTCGGCAACAGGACCAACCGCCCCACCCTCCACAGCTCCGGGAACTGGCCGGTGCGGATGCACGCGTTAAACAATTCCCGAAGCTGCTCCCCGAGAAACTCCAGTGCCACAAACAGCACTTTCCCGGGGACCCCGTCCGGACCAGGTGCCTTCTTCTTGGAACGAAGGCACCGTATGGCGGCCCTCATCTCACCGTCCGTGACGGGGGGGGGTGTCTGCTCGACTCCCTCGTCTCCTTCTTCCTCCCGCGAGGTGGCGGGGGCCATCGCTGGGGGGCTGAAGTTCCCCTGACGGGGAAACAGCTCCCGGACCACCCTTTGTAGAAAAGGGGGGTCCAGCGTCTCCGTCGTCGGGGCCGTCTGAGGGCGCATTTTATTGCGCGCCCATCGGTATGGACGGCCCCACGGGTCCTTGTCCAGCCCCGCCAGCATGGCCTCCCTCGCCCTCTCCTTGGCCCTGCTGATGGCCAGCTGCACCGCCTTCCTGGCCTGTCGGTACGTCGCGTACAGCTGGCCATCAGCGCCGCCCTGGCTCGGCCGTCGCCTGTCCCTCGCATAGGCCCTGCGGGCCGCGGAGCATGCGGCGCGGAGGTCCGCGATCTCCTGGGTCCACCAGTATACTTGTCCCCGCCTCCGGGGTGGGCGTCCGCTCGCTCTGGGCATGGCTGCGTCGCACACGGCAGTTAGCGCCTCGCGCATGTGCGCAGCCATGCCATCCACCCCTGTCTCCCGGCGGGGAAAGCTCCACCGGCGGACGATCGCCGCCTCCGCGGCCAGCTCCGCATTAAACCGCGACAGGGCCCAACGCGGGAACTGGCTCGGCCACCGTTGAGTCGGGGCCGCCCTGCCCGAGGTGGAGACCTCGAACCTGATGTACCTGTGGTCCGACAGGGTCTCCACCTCTTCAACCACGCACCAGTCCCACACCTTGCTGGCGACAGCGGGCGTGGCGAACGAGACATCCACCACGGATCCCCCCCGCTGCCGCACGCAGGTGTGGGCTGTGCCCCTGTTGAGCAGGGTCAGCCCCGAAGCCAGGGCAAAGGCCTCCAGCTCCCGGCCCTTCGGAGTGGTGCTCGGGTTCCCCCACGCGACGGACTTCGCGTTGAGGTCCCCGAGCACCAGCACCTCGCGGGGCGCCACCCTCCCGATGGCGGCTCCGAGTCGGGTGAGAAACCGCTCGAAGTCCGCCAACGGTCGGTTTGGGGAGAAGTACGCGCTTACCAGCGCGTACTCCCCCCATGACGCCACCACGTAGCCAGGCCCCTTCTCTACTAGAGAGAAGGGGACCCCAGTGCCAGCCCTCACGACGATGGCGGCGGAGCCGCTTTCGTCCCCCAGCCAATGGGGTTGGCTTGGGACGAAGTAGGGCTCCGCCACAGCCGCCACGGCTATGTCCCACTCCGCCATAGACTGCAAGAGCAAGTCTTGCGCTCCGGCGGAGTGGTTCACATTCGCCTGTAAGACGCTGAGATGTCCGCTGTCCATTAATGAGACATCTCAACGTCCCTCGCGGCTGCCGTCTGGCGGCTGTCAGTCCTCTGGCCCTGGGGTGCTGGGGCCATTCTCCCTCTGACATGGGGGGGGTTGCAACTGCGCCCCCCCATGATGTGGTCCGCCGGCAGGCCCCGGTCCGTACAAATGGCGCAGCGGGGGGGAATGACCTCGCAGGCACCTGAGGTGTGCCCGGCCGCGCCGCAGCGGTAACAAAGGCCGCTCCGGTCTGCCGCCGATGGGCACAGCTGGCGCGTGTGCCCCAGCCCCATGCACCTGTAACAGCGCATGGGGCGCGCCTCGAGGAGCTGGGCACGCGCCGAGCTCCAGCCCACCAGCAGGCGACCGGCCTCTGTGATCCGCCTCGCGGCGTCAACCGGGCACGACACCAGGGCTGTAATTTCCCCCCTAGGGTTGGGGCGGATCGCCCCACAGACCTTCACGGCCTCAGCCGCGCAGCCCCCCGCCCTGACCACCGCCGCCACTAGCTTTTCGGGCGTGGCGGCGTCATCGAGGCCGACCACGCGGATGTCCGCGGTCTTCGTGGGGCGGTCCACCCGCACCGCGTCGGACAGCGCCACCCTCAATTTGGCCGCCAGCGCGTCGGCCTTCTCGGCGTTTTGGGAGCCCGTGATCTCCAGCATCCGGGCTCCTGTTGCCGTCTGGCGGGACCTAAGGCCAGCAATGCCCAATTCCTCGAGGCTGATGGCCTCCTCGGCCTTGGCCAGCACCTCCCTATACGTGAGGCCCTGACCCGCGGCCTCAGGTGCTAGCGTCAGCACCACCGCCGCCGACCGAGGGGCCACCAACTTGGGCACCTTCTTCTTGGCCTCCTGAGAAGGGGGCCCCGCCTTAGGTGCGGCCGGCCCCTGGGACAGCCCCTTGGCTGCCGGTGCCGCCGCCTTTTTACCCCGGCGCACCACCTCCGTCCATGTTTCGGCCGAGGTGGAGGGGGCGGGAGCCGCCTGGGCGGTTGGGGGCACCGACTGCGACCCCTGAGTCGCTGCCGTCCCCCGGGCCGCAGCCGAGGCCGCCTTTCCGGCCTTAGGCTTCCCCGCCCCCTCCACCGCTGCGGGTGCCGCCACGGGTGCCACCGCAGGGGCCGCCACGGGTGCCGCCGCGGGCGCCGACCTCCTCTTGTCCGCCGCTAGTGGCGGACGAGCCCTCTCCTGCGTGGAAACGAGCCCCGCTACCTTTCCCTCCACCATCCTCGCAAGAGGAGGGAGGAGGGCGGCCAGCAGGCGCTCCACGAGCTCGTCCCCCACTTCGGCCGGTGGGGGAGCCGCACAGGCCGCACCCGAAACCTAACCTAACCTAACCTAACCTAACCTAACCTAACCTAACCTAACCTAACCTAACCTAACCTAACCTAACCTAACCTAACCTAACCTTTTTTTTTTTTTTTTTTTTTTTTTTTTTTTAACGGGGTGAAATGCACTTACGCACCGTGACACCGCGACCCTGAGGGAGGGTGGCGGCCGTGTGTCAGGCTCACCTCCCCTAGTTGCTAAGGGAGGCATACTGACTAAAACACCCCGGGAGCCGTCCTGTCGCTTGTGCAATGGGGCGCCGCTGGATCTCGCAAGTGGTGTGACCACAACGCGAATGCTACAGCGGCGCCCCGGCGACGTCGGCCCGGCCGAAGCCAGGCCCCTTCCCTGGAGGAGGGGTGTGGGCCCCACACCCCCCCCTCCCGCCACGGAGTCGGACGGCAGGTCCCTCAACCTGCCGTCTGTGGCCCTCGCTACACCGGCGGCATGAGGTGCGCGTACCTCCTCCTACGCGCGCCGGTTCTTCGCCGACGGAGCGGCGCGGACCGAGGGTCGTCCTCCCGCAACCGCTCCTCGGCCTCCTTCAGCCCCATGACTTGGTGGCAGAAGTGGGCCATCGCCTTCCACGCTCTCTCCCTGCGGAGCATGATAGGAATCATACTCGGCAGGGAGAGACCGTCCTCAAAGTATTGCGCCAGAATATGGCGCTGTGGACCCCAGGCCGCACACTCCTCGAGGGTGTGCTCCGCCGTGTCCGCTGGAGCGTCGCATTCGCGGCACTCCGGCGTCTCCTCCCTCCCGATGCGGTGCAGGTACTTACCGAGGCACCCATGCCCGGTCAGCACCTGCACCATCCGGAAGGTGAGGGGCCTGCGTTTGCGACGCATCCAGCGCTCGAGGACCGGCTTCACGGCCCGTATGGTCCACCCGCCATATTGGGCCACCTCGAGGTCTTCGGCCCACCTCTCCACCAAGTCATCCTTCGCCTCGCGGCGCTCGCGGCGCACCTCCCTTGGGGAACCTAACCTAACCTAACCTAACCTAACCTAACCTTTTTTTTTTTTTTTTTTTTTTTTTAACGGGGTGAAATGCACTTACGCACCGTGACACCGCGACCCTGAGGGAGGGTGGCGGCCGTGTGTCAGGCTCACCTCCCCTAGGTGCTAAGGGAGGCATACTGACTAAAACACCCCGGGAGCCGTCCTGTCGCTTGTGCAATGGGGCGCCGCTGGATCTCGCAAGTGGTGTGACCACAACGCGAATGCTACAGCGGCGCCCCGGCGACGTCGGCCTGGCCGAAGCCAGGCCCCTTCCCTGGAGGAGGGGTGTGGGCCCCACACCCCCCCCTCCCGCCACGGAGTCGGACGGCAGGTCCCTCAACCTGCCGTCTGTGGCCCTCGCTACACCGGCGGCATGAGGTGCGCGTACCTCCTCCTACGCGCGCCGGTGCGTCTCCGACGGAGCGGCGCGGACCGAGGGTCGTCCTCCCGCAACCGCTCCTCGGCCTCCTTCAGCCCCATGACTTGGTGGCAGAAGTGGGCCATCGCCTTCCACGCTCTCTCCCTGCGGAGCATGATAGGAATCATACTCGGCAGGGAGAGACCGTCCTCAAAGTGTTGCACCAGAATATGGCGCTGTGGACCCCAGGCCGCACACTCCTCGAGGGTGTGCTCCGCCGTGTCCGCTGGAGCGTCGCATTCGCGGCACTCCGGCGTCTCCTCCCTCCCGATGCGGTGCAGGTACTTACCGAAGCACCCATGCCCGGTCAGCACCTGCACCATCCGGAAGGTGAGGGGCCTGCGTTTGCGACGCATCCAGCGCTCGAGGACCGGCTTCACGGCCCGTATGGTCCACCCGCCATATTGGGCCACCTCGAGGTCTTCGGCCCACCTCTCCACCAAGTCACCCTTCGCCTCGCGGCGCTCGCGGCGCACCTCCCTTGGGGCCGGGTTCTCGCCCTGGGCCCTCTTGTCCGCGACAAATCGGTACACCCGGGCGAGAACCTCGGCCTCGCGCTCCCAGGGAGAACCTAACCTAACCTAACCTAACCTAACCTAACCTAACCTAACCTAACCTAACCTGGGGCGCCACGCCAGATAACCTTCACGTGTACCCCTCCGCTTCCGTTCCCTCTGATTCCTTGTGAACCAGATGGAAGGGCAAGTGGTGGGGTCGGTGCGCCCTGAGCGTTAGTCAGTGACTTCTCCTTGTGGGATCTTGCTGGCTAACGGCGAATGATCTGGCCCGAGGGGTCGCGTGGGTTCCAATTCCTCTGTGAATCGGGACCCAGGCGACCAACCGAAGGAGGTCCGGCTAGGGGGGGGCGCAGTCGCGCCTCAAACTAGTCGGATAAGAGTGGCCGCGGGCGGAGGGTCGGGGGACCCGACGCCCACGATCGCGGCGGGCCGGAAGGCACCCTCGTGTGTTCCGAGGGTGCCTTCTCGCGCAAGGAGAGGGCCCGTGCGCTCGCTCTCCACCTTCTCTGCTTTCAGAGCAGTGCTGGAGAGCGAGCGACGGGCGACGCAGCGTCGCGCCGTCCTCCTCTTGCCTGTTGTATGGGCGACGGGTTGGGGGAGGGCGGCGCGAGGAAGCGGTTGGGGGCCGTTACGGCCCCCCAGAGGAGGGGCGGCGCTTGCGCCGCCGGGGAGCCAATCTGGCTCCCCACCAGTAGAGCCCCCTCGGGGGCGAGCTCTTGCCGGGTCACAGTGACTTAACCTCTGGCCTATCCTGTGGCCCGGTAGAGTAGCGGAGGAACACCGCGGGGTTTTAGGGGGTAGTCCAGCACTGAGCAGGCGGCTCGATAGTGCTGGGAGTCCACCACAAAGCCGCTCTGTTGTCCCCCGACAACGGAGCGGCGAAGTGCGCAAATGCATTTCCCCGCGTTAAAAAGACTCCAGATCTGCTCTGGAGTTGCTCAGGAGCACCTCGCCCACACACCCGCTGGCCGTGAAGATCCACGGCCAGCTGGCGAACATAGTAAAAAACGGGGGCCTGATCCGGTTCTACTGGATCAAGGCCCACGTCGGGATCCCCGGCAACGAACGAGCGGATGAGTTGGCCAAGAGGGCGGCGTTGTCCCGCAAAGACGCGGCAGCCTACGACCTGTATCCCGTCTCACACGCAAAACTGCAGGTGAGACGGGAGACGGTGGCAAAGTGGCAGACCAGATACAGTGAGTCTGCCACAGGCCGCGTCACCTCACTGTTCTTCCCGGACGTGGCATCGGCCCACAAAGTCCTTGGCAAATTCACAATGTGCAATGCCAAGGCGCAGCTCCTGACGGGGCACGGCGGCTTTCGAGCGTACCTCCACAGGTTCAAGCTCGCGGGGAGTCCGTCCTGCATCTGTGATGACGAGACTCCCGAAACGCTGGAGCACCTGCTGGAGGAGTGCCCCCGTTTCGG
This sequence comes from Yponomeuta plumbellus, assembly GCA_947310845.1. Classification (NCBI taxonomy): domain Eukaryota; kingdom Metazoa; phylum Arthropoda; class Insecta; order Lepidoptera; family Yponomeutidae; genus Yponomeuta; species Yponomeuta plumbellus. The sequence goes on from OX371206.1 coordinate 56,967, forward strand.
AGCTGCAAGGGCCGATTGCGAGATACTCCTGGGAGAGGCGGTGAGGTGCGAGGCATTCGCCGCCTTTATGGCCAACTCCAAGAGTCGAGAAGCCTTCCTCGCCTTCGCAATGGGCGTGACGCGCGCGGCCTCAAAGGCGAATGGGAGCCGGGTCTAACCCGGGCGACCCAAATACCGTTGTATACAAATTGTACAAATTTAATTTGGCCGAGCGAGAGGGGTAGATTTTAAGTTGCCATTCATTATGGGACCCCGGCGCCTTGCTTGTGACTACTCGATGGAGTAGACAGAGATAAGGCGCCGGGGAACACACCTGATTTAAGTTAAATGAGAAATTTAACCCAATTTTAATTCTAATGATAATGTATATTTATTAACATACTTCATTTTAATTTTATTTATATTTGTAATGATATAGTACTGTACAGCAATTTTATCGTATTTTATTCAATCGTAATTTTAATGACATATAATTTTATATCAATTTTAGTATCAAATCAAATTGTATATCTATTGATAAGGAATTTGTAACCGTTGACTGAATGTAAATGGGTTCTGACAAAAGAAAAGAAAAGAGAAAACGATAAGAAAAAAAAAAAAAAAAAAAAACACAAAGGGGCAAACACAAAAAAAATAAAAAATTACAAGACAAGATACCCAATACAAAGAAAAAAAAAAAAAAAAAAAGGAAAACCCATTAGAATAAATTAAACTTAGAAATAATAATATCCCAATCATAAAAGAAATGTACATAAACAAGACTATGTAAAAAGATATGACAACGACGATACTTTAATAAATAAAGAAATAAAAGTTGCCACAATATAAATAGTGGCAGTACAAATTCCTTACTAAAAAAAAAAAAAAAAAAAAAAAAAAACCTAACCTAACCTAACCTAACCTTTTTTTTTTTTTTTTTTTTTTTTTTACATGGGGAAATCCTTCATGGATACCCTGTCGCGATGACCGTGCGACAGGGTTATGCCGGACTCCTACCGGCTAAAACCCCATGGTGATCCTTCTCACGCTTTATGGCGGGGTCGCAGGTACACTTTTGCATTCATCCGCAGCCCCGCCAGCGTTGGCCCTCGCGGGCCCCTCCGTTGCCATAACTCTCCTGCGGAGTGCTGGAACACGTAGCACTCCGCTCCACTTCCTGAGGCAGGGTTTCCCCACGTTCCTCACGGTGGCGGAAGAAGGTGGGCGTACGCCCTTCTTCTTCGGCCCGTCCTCCTGCGGCGGATCGGCTGAGACGACGGGTCATCTTCTCTCACCCGCTCCGCCGCTTCCTTCTGCGTCATTACGTTCTCGCAGAAGGACACCATCGCCTGCCATGGGGTGTCTCCCCGCAGCATCTCTCGGATCAGGGCCGCCAGAGAAATATCGCGGCCCACCGTCTCTTGGAGCGTTGCCCTCTCCCTCGCCCATGCCGGACAAGCCTCCAGGGTATGCTGCGACGTGTCTTCATCGCTGTTGCAATGGTGACACGCCGCAGTTGTCTCTCTTCCGGCTATACGGCACAGATACTTCCCGAAACAGCCATGTCCCGAGAGCACCTGCACCAGCCGGAAGGTAAGCGAACCGTGTCGACGGTCGACCCACTTCTTCAGAAGCGGGCGAACCGCCTCCACGGTCCACGTGCCCGCTCTTGGTTCCTGGAGCCGCCTCTGCCATTGGCGCAGGAGACTGCGCCGTGCGTCTTTCCTCCATCGCTGCTCCTCTTCTGGTGTCGGGAAGACACCCCGATGGCGTGCCTCCGTGCGTCGGCTGTACACCTCCGCCAGTAGTTGGGCCTCAAGGTCCCAGGGCACCAAGCCCGCCAGCACGCACGCCGCCTCGTGCGATACCGTCCGGTATCCGCGTATCGCTCTGACTGCTATCACTCGCTGCGCTCTATGCAGCTGAGCGATATTACGGGCGTTCAGAGCGTCCGCCCAGACGGGTGCACCGTAGAGCGCCATCGACCTCACGACGCCGGTGTATAGGCGGCGACAGGTAGCGTCAGGTCCACCGGTGTTCGGTAGAAGCCTTCCGAGGGCAGATGCTGTGCCAATTAATTTGGGCGCGAGACGTTTAAAATGTTCCCCGAAATTCCACCGGCTGTCGAGGACCAAGCCCAGATATTTTATCGTAGACTTGATCCCGACGTAGACATCGCCCACCCTCACACCGGAGCCTAAGGGAGGCGCTCTTCGACGGCCGTGGAAGCAAATTGCTTCAGTCTTGTTTAAGGCCACTCTGAGACCAAGCAGCTCAATGCGGCCGATAACGTGCGAGGCTCCTACGGAAGCCAGACGGGACACCTCCTCGAAATTTCTGCCGCGTGCCGTTACGAGCGTGTCGTCCGCGTAGCACACGAGATGCAGCCCACGCGAAAGCACGCCTCGCAGAACCCAGTCATATCCGATGTTCCACAGGAGCGGTCCTAGGACCGATCCCTGTGGAACACCGCATCTCATCAGTCGGCGATGGATACCACCGTCTCGCCCCTGGTACACCACCTCTCTGCCCCTCAGATAGTCTCCGATCACGCGCCGCAGATAATCGGGCACTGCGTGGAATCGCAGCGCTTCTCTTATGCATCCGAAGGGGAGAGAGTTGAATGCGTTGGCTATGTCCAGGGACACCGCCAACATCACATCGCCTGAACTGGTCGCCTGGTCCGACAAGTCCCTCACGCGCTGGACTGCATCTATGGTCGAGCGCTCCCAGCGGAACCCATATTGGCATTCGGCTAAGTCTGGTCCAACGTCGCGCAAGTGTCGACCGATACGGGCAGCCAAGACACGCTCGAACAGTTTGCCCGCCTCATCCAACAGCACTATCGGGCGGTAGGCAGATGGAGAATCTGCCCGCCTGCCTTCCTTTTGCAGAAGAACCAATCTCCCGGTTTTCCATACGCTCGGAAATCGCCCCGATGTCAAACAGCCATCGAGAAGTCCCATGAACTGTTCAACCAACTTCTCAACGGCTGTCACCAGGACGCGTCCGGGTATTCCGTCGGGACCGGGAGCGGTTTTCTTGCCACGCAACTTAAGCAAGGCTACCGTCACTTCAGCCTCCGTGATAGGTGGAATCTGCATCGGCGTGGAAGTGCCAGCGTCCGTGCTCAGCCCCGCCATGGCTGGAGGGGTATGCTCCTCGGCATCCGGGAACCTAACCTAACCTAACCTAACCTAACCTAACCTAACCTAACCTAACCTAACCTAACCTAACCTTCCTCCGCGGAGACGGGTGTACTGGTGGCAACCGCACCTAGCAGGGCTGCGTACTGCGTGCCACGCAGCCCAACGGAGGTACACCCGTTGCCGCGGGCGTAGGAGCAGGGACCCCGCCCAGGAAGAGGAGCTGCTCGTCGCTTACCGAGCGGCCCGGGCCGCGCTCAGCGCGGGCATAAGGGCCGCCAAGGAGGAGGCCTGGAGGGAGTGGCTGGGGAGTTTGAACCGGGACCCGTGGGGGCGCCCCTACAAGGTGGTGAGTGAGAAGCTGAAGCCTTGGGCGCCTCCTCTGACCCGGTCACTCGACCCAGCCTTCGTCGGCGTGGTGGTGGGTACTCTCTTTCCTGCAAGGGAGGAGTGGGCCCCCCCACGAATGACGGCGGCGGCGGTGTCGGCGCCGGTGGAGGACGGTGATGTCCCGCCCGTGTCCGAGGCCGAGCTAGGGGTAGCGGTCCTGAAGATGAGGGTGAGGAACCGCGCCCCGGGCCCGGACGGAATCCCTGGGCGGGTCATTGCCGCGGTCATGCCGGCGTTCGAGGAGGAGACGCTGTCTCTGATGACTGAGTGTTTGGCGTCGGGAAGGGTCCCGCGACGGTGGAAGGAGGGCAAGCTCGTGCTGCTTCGGAAGCACGGGCGCCCGGCTGAGTCGCCGTCGGCCTACCGCCCCATCGTTCTGCTGGACGAGACGTGCAAGCTCTTTGAGCGAGTGCTCGCGGCGCGTCTCGTCCGACATCTGGAGGGGGCGGGGCCCAACCTGAGTGACGGTCAGTTTGGCTTCCGTCGCGGGAGGTCGACGTTGGACGCCATCTCCCGTCTCAGAGACAGCGTCGAGAGGGTCACGGGCCGGGGAGAGGTGCAGTTGGCCGTCTCATTGGACATTTCCAACGCCTTCAACACCCTCCCCTGGCAGACGATAGCGGAGGCCCTGAGGTACCACGACGTCCCGTGGTACCTCAGGCGGGTCCTTGCGGACTACTTCGTAGACCGGGCTGTGTGTTACCCGGCTCGGTCCGAGGTGGTCCGCACGGACATGTGTTGTGGTGTTCCACAGAGGTCGGTCCTCGGGCCGCTCCTGTGGAACATTGGGTACGACTGGGTCCTGCGCGGTGCGACTCTCCCAGGAGTCGGCGTACTCTGCTACGCCGACGACACCCTGGTCACCGCGCAGGGCGCCACGTTTCGGGACGCCAAGGTCCTGGCTACCGCAGGGGTAGCGCAGGTCGTGCACCGCATCAGGGCACTCGGGCTCGCGGTCGCTCTAGAGAAATCTGAGGCCCTTTATTTCCATGGGCCTCGGATGCGACCCCCCCGGGACTCCCAAATCACCGTCGGCGGCACCTCCATCGCTGTCGGGGGATCGATGAAGTACCTGGGTCTCGTCCTCGACAGCCGATGGAGTTTCGGCGAGCACTTCCGGCGGCTGGCACCAAAGCTGGTGTCGTACGCCGGGAGGCTCGCACGATTGCTGCCTAACCGCGGCGGCCCAGGGAGCGCTTGCCGCCGTCTTTACGACGGTGTGGTGCGCTCCAAGGCTCTGTACGGAGCGCCCATATGGGCTGCAGCCCTCTCTGCAAGCAACACCACGCTGCTGCGGCGCCCGCAGCGGGTGATAGCGCAGAGGGCTGCAAGAGCGTACCACACCGTCTCTTACGAGGCGGCGTGTTTGTTGGCGGCAAGTCTACCCTGGGACCTCGAGGCGGGAGTCCTCGGGCAGGTATATGAGAGGAGTGCCCTGATGCGGAACAGTGGAGGGTGGCCCACTCCGGCGGAGATCGGTTGCTGGAGGCAGGAGGCTCGCGACGATCTCTTCCGGATGTGGGCCGTGAGGTTGGAGGAGCCTTCCGCGAGCAAGAGGCTCGTGGAGGCGGTGCGGCCGGTTCTGCGGCCGTGGATCGAGAGGAGGCACGGGGCGCCGACCTATCACCTGACGCAGCTTCTCACAGGCCATGGCTGCTTTGCCAAGTACCTGTGGGAAGTTGTGGGTATAGAGTCGGGCCCCGAGTGCCGCTATTGCGCGAGCGGCGCGCGCGACACGGCGGAGCATACGCTCGCCGTGTGCGCTGCCTGGAGCGGGGAGCGGGCTGCCCTAGTGGGAGCCGTGGGGGGCGACCTGTCGCTGCCGGCCGTCATTTCTGAGATGGTCGGCAGCCAGGAGAGCTGGGCCGCCGTCGCCACGTTTGCTAGCGAGGTGATGGCGGCCAAGAGAGAGGAGCTGCGAGAGCGGGAGCGTGCAGGTCTGACGCTCCCGCCTCGCCGCCCAATAAGGGGGCGCCGTCGCACGGAGTATGCGCGCGCCCCCGTCTAGAGTGGCCGCGGGCGGAGGGTCGGGGGACCACCCGCCTGCTTTTGCGGCGAGCTGGAAGGCACCCCCATGTGTTCCGGGGGTGCCTTCTCGCAAAACATAGAGTGCCCGCGCGCTCGCTCTCCGACTTCTCTGCTTTCAGAGGAGTCGCGGAGAGCGACGTGACGCGGGCAAGAAGACGCCTTGAGCGCAGGGGGACCCATGTGGCCCCCCCAGTAGTAGAGTCCCCATAGGGACGCCCCCTTGCCGGGTCACAGTGACTTATCCTATGGCCTATCCTGTGACCCGGTAGGGAGAGAGGAGGAACACCGCGGGGTTTAGTGAGTAGTCCAGCCCTAACGGGCTGGGAGTCTCACTCGAAGCCGCCCTGTTGTCCCCCGGCAGCAGGGTGGCGAAGTGCGCAAAAGCATTCCCCGCGTCAAAAAAAAAAAAAAAAAAAAAAAAAAACCTAACCTAACCTAACCTAACCTAACCTAACCTAACCTAACCTAACCTAACCTAACCTAACCTAACCTAACCTAACCTGGGGCGCCACGCCAGATAACCTTCACGTGTACCCCTCCGCTTCCGTTCCCTCTGATTCCTTGTGAACCAGATGGAAGGGCAAGTGGGGGGGTCGGTGCGCCCTGAGCGTTAGTCAGTGACTTCTCCTTGTGGGATCTTGCTGGCTAACGGCGAATGATCTGGCCCGAGGGGTCGCGTGGGTTCCAATTCCTCTGTGAATCGGGACCCAGGCGACCAACCGAAGGAGGTCCGGCTAGGGGGGGGCGCAGTCGCGCCTCAAACTAGTCGGATAAGAGTGGCCGCGGGCGGAGGGTCGGGGGACCCGACGCCCACGATCGCGGCGGGCCGGAAGGCACCCTCGTGTGTTCCGAGGGTGCCTTCTCGCGCAAGGAGAGGGCCCGTGCGCTCGCTCTCCACCTTCTCTGCTTTCAGAGAAGTGCTGGAGAGCGAGCGACGGGCGTCGCAGCGTCGCGCCGTCCTCCTCTTGCCTGTTGTATGGGCGACGGGTCGGGGGAGGGCGGCGCGAGGAAGCGGTTGGGGGCCATTATGGCCCCCCAGAGGAGGGGCGGCGCTTCCTTGCCTCGTCGTATGGGCGATGGGGCGAGTGGCGCCGCCGGGGAGCCAATCTGGCTCCCCACCAGTAGAGCCCCTTCGGGGGCGAGCTCTTGCCGGGTCACAGTGAATTAACCTCTGGCCTATCCTGTGGCCCGGTAGAGTAGCGGAGGAACACCGCGGGGTTTTAGGGGGTAGTCCAGCACTGAGCAGGCGGCTCGATAGTGCTGGGAGTCCACCACAAAGCTGCTCTGTTGTCCCCCGACAATAGAGCGGCGAAGTGCGCAAATGCATTTCCCCGCGTCAAAAAAAAAAAAAAAAAAAAAAAAACCTAACCTAACCTAACCTAACCTAACCTAACCTAACCTAACCTGGGGCAGCCCCCAAAGTGTTCTTGAGTACGTTCTCGTCGTCTGCCCTGAACCCATCCCACTTGGTGCGCGGTAACGCAGTGGCCAGTGGGTGGGACCAAATCTCAACGAACGATACTTTGGGTGATAAAGTGAACTTGCGAAATGTCGAATCCTCCTGTGCGGGACGCCTCCGGGCGTGACCTGTCCCAAACGGCCCTTCTCAGGGCCAACCCGGACTTGCGGGACGCCTCCGGGCGTGTCGTGTCCGAAACGGCCCTTCTCAGGGCCAACCCGGACTTGCGGGACGCCTCCGGGCGTGTCGAGTCCCAAACGGCCCTTCTCAGGGCCACCCCCCCACCCGATGATGCTGAGGCGTCAGAGGCTGGCCGCGCACCATCTGCGGCCAACCTGGCGGACGTGGCTGTGAAGCCGACGGACGGGTCCGGTACTGCCCTTTTCAGGGCGGGGTCATCGGACGGTATGTCCGGCACTGCCTCTCGGGCTGTGTCGGACGGTGTGGAGAGGCCCGGAACACCGGTGCTGAAGGAGGTGAGGGTTCGGCTGCCGCGGTGCGACCTATCACCTCGGCTTACGAGGAGTGCCCTGCAGCTGTCGGAGTCCGACAGCAGCACGGGCACCCTCATGGAGGTGAGCTCGCGCTCCGTCTCCCCCTCGCCCTCACCTACGCGATTCTGGCGTAAGAGGTTGAATCCAGAGTCTGATGGTGAGAGCGAGGGCTCAGTGGACCGTTCCAAGAGGCCGAGCGCGAGCAAGCGAGGTCGCGGCCGTCCCCCGAGTACGGGCCAATACGTCGGTCTCGCCAAGGCGAAGGCCGACCTCAAAGAAGCAAAGGAGAAAGAGGTGGAGCTCCAAGCGGAGGAGGAGCTGGCGGAAGAACTCCGGCGTCGGGAGGCGAAAAGAGTCTCATTCATAAAGAAGACCCTTTCCTCGCCAGCGTCGACGCCTCCGCAATCGCCGTCGGCTCCTCACGACCTTCGGGCTGAGCAGCTGACCAGCTCAATCGAGGCGGCAGTGGAGACGGTTCGGACGATTGCCCAGAAGTCGTCACGACTGAAGGGCCAATCCGTGCAGGGCCTGAGGGCTGCCGCGAGCTCCATTTTGGAGAACGTGCGTGAGCTCAGGGCCCGCACGGAGTCGGACGAAGTCGTCCGTCTCCAGGGTGAGCTCAGAGCTCTGAGAGCGGAGATGAAGGGGATGAAGAAGCTGCAGGCGAGTGCCGCCCCAACCATGACACGGGAGGAAATAATGTTCATGGTTGACGCGCGCCTCGACGGGATCGCGGACCGCCTGCTGCCGGAGCCACGGCTGCGCCCACCGCTGGCCGCCGACGCGCGAAGCGCTGCCCGCTCCACCCAACCCTCCGTCTCCCCCGAAGTAGCCCCCGCGGCCGCCTCCGCTGCTGGGCCTCCTGTCCGCTCCGCGGCAGCTCCAGCCGGCGCTCGCCCGGCTAAGCCCCCTCTCTCTCCTTCTCACTCTTCCACGCCCCCGGTTCACGCCAACGGCGCTAGTGAGAGGGGTGAGGGTGGTAAGAAGAAGAAGAAGAGAAAGAGAAAAAGCGCTGCGGCGCTGCAGGCGCAAGCCTTGCGGCAGGTGGGCCCGTCCACACCCGCCCCCGACCCTGCCCCTGCCCCTCCTCGGAGCACCTCGGAGGCGTGGAGCATTGTGGCTGGTCGGCCTAAGAAGACGCCAGCACCTGCCAAGGCAGCGCCGGCACCCCAGGCTGCCGGAAAAAAGAGGGCGCCAAAACTCCGCGCTCCCCGCACTGCTGCAGTGGTCCTCACACTGCTGCAAGAGGCCGTAGAGAAGGGAGCCACTTACGCGGCTGTCCTGGCCGAGGCCGAAAGGTCAATAGACCTCAAAGGCCTCGGCATCGAGGGTCTCCGGTTCCGGACGGCGGCCACGGGCGGCAAGGTCCTGGAGGTGGCAGGCCCTGAAAGGGGCCAGAAGGCCGACGCTCTCGCCGCGAGGCTGAGGGAGACCCTCGGGGACGAGGTCCGCGTTGCCAGGCCGGAAAAGTGCATTGAGATGCGCATTACCGGCCTGAGCGACGCGGCCACGCCAGAAAGGGTGGCCGCGATGGTGGCGGAGGTTGGTGGGTGCGCCGTCGCCAACGTAAAGGTGGGTGACATATACCGACCACCTGGACGCGAGGAGGGGGCTGTGTGGGTGAGCTGCCCGATCGCGGCGGCAGGGAGGGTGACAGATGGCCGGCGCCTAACCGTTGGTTGGACGCAGGTCCGAGCCACCCTCCTGAAGGCCAGGCCGCAGCGGTGCTACCGCTGCCTGGAGCCGGGCCACGTGGGGGCAAAGTGCACAGTGGCTGCGGATCGCAGCGGCCTCTGCTTCCGCTGCGGCCAGCCTGGCCACAGATCCGCAGGGTGCTCTGCTGAGCCCCACTGCCCGGCGTGTGCGGCCAATGGTGTGCCCGCGGCCCACCCGCTGGGTGCCAAGAAATGCCCAGCGGGATCCCAACAAAGGGGGGGCCGAGGCCGTCACGAGGGAGAAGCCAGCGGTGGTGCCAAGGGCCCGCCGCCGGCAGCACCAGCACCGGTGCCAGAGGAGGAGATGGACACCGCCCAAGTGTAAATGGCCAATATCTCCATACTGCAGGCCAACGCAAATCACTGTGCCGCGGCCCAGGATCTACTGATCCAGACCGCGGTGCAGTGGCAGGCGACCTTGGCCGTTGTCGCTGAACCGTATTGCGTTCGCGCCCGGACCGACTGGGCCGGCGATCGCGACGGTTCGGTGGCAATTGTCTCCCAGCGTGGCGCACTAGGCGACAGGGTGTCGCGAGGACACGGTTGCGTGCTTGCCGTGCTGGGAGACACTGCAGTGTGTGGGGTGTACTTTTCGCCCAACAGAAGCCTCGCCGACTTTGAGCAGTGGCTCGTCGAGGTCGGGGCAATGTTGGCCGATGTGCACCCCACCCCCGTGATCGTTGCCGGAGATTTCAACGCGAAATCCCGTGCGTGGGGGAATCCGGCAACTGATGCGCGGGGGGAGGTTTTGGAGGAGTGGGCGGTGTCCACTGGGCTGGTGCTGCTCAACCAGGGGGCGGTCCAGACATGCGTGCGGAGTCAGGGCGGATCCGTAGTTGATCTGTCCTTCGCCAGTCCCGCTCTGGCCAACCGCGCGCGTGGCTGGAGAGTGGTCGAGGGGGTCGAGACCTTGTCGGACCATAGATACATATGGTTCGACATCGTCGCGGCACCCGCCGGTGTTTCGGCGGACCTCAGCCGCCCCCTGGCGGGGGAGGGTCCACGGTGGCGGCTCGCCACCCTGGACAAAGACGTGGCCAAGGAGGCGGCCATCGTGGAGCGCTGGGCCGCTAGGTCAAGCGACGAGGCGCTGGACGTAGACGCGAGGGCGGAGCGCCTGACAGGGGCGCTCACTCGCGTCTGCGATGCGGCGATGCGGCGCAGAGGTCCTGCTCCCTCGCGGAGAAGGGTGTACTGGTGGCAACCGCACCTAGCAGGGCTGCGTACTGCGTGCCACGCAGCCCAACGCAGGTACACCCGTTGCCGCGGGCGTATAAGCAGGGACCCCGCCCAGGAAGAGGAGCTGCTCGTCGCTTACCGAGCGGCCCGGGCCGCGCTCAGCGCGGGCATAAGGGCCGCCAAGGAGGAGGCCTGGAGGGAGTGGCTGGGGAGTTTGAACCGGGACCCGTGGGGGCGCCCCTACAGGGTGGTGAGCGAGAAGCTGAAGCCTTGGGCGCCTCCTCTGACCCGGTCACTCGACCCAGCCTTCGTCGGCGTGGTGGTGGGTTCCCTCTTTCCCGCAAGGGAGGAGTGGGCCCCCCCACGAATGACGGCGGCGGCGGTGTCGGCGCCGGTGGAGGACGGTGATGTCCCGCCCGTGTCCGAGGCCGAGCTAGGGGTAGCGGTCTTGAAGATGAGGGTGAGGAACCGCGCCCCGGGCCCGGATGGAATCCCTGGGCGGGTCATTGCCGCTGTCATGCCGGCGTTCGAGGAGGAGACGCTGTCTCTGATGACGGAATGTCTGGCGTCGGGAAGGGTCCCGCGACGGTGGAAGGAGGGCAAGCTCGTGCTGCTCCGAAAGCACGGGCGCCCGGCGGAGTCGCCGTCGGCCTACCGCCCCATCGTTCTGCTGGACGAGGCGTGCAAGCTCTTTGAGCGAGTACTCGCGGCGCGTCTCGTCCGACATCTGGAGGGGGCGGGGCCCAACTTGAGCGACGGCCAGTTTGGCTTCCGTCGCGGGAGGTCGACGTTGGACGCCATCTCCCGTCTCAGAGACAGCGTCGAGAGGGTCACGGGCCGGGGAGAGGTGTTGTTGGCTGTCTCGTTGGACATTTCCAACGCCTTCAACACCCTCCCCTGGCAGACAATAGCGGAGGCCTTGAGGTACCATAACGTCCCGTGGTACCTCAGGCGAGTCCTTGCGGACTACTTCGTAGACCGGGCCGTGTGTTACCCGGCTCGGTCCGAGGTGGTCCGCACGGACATGTGTTGTGGTGTTCCACAGGGGTCGGTCCTCGGGCCGCTCCTGTGGAACATTGGCTACGACTGGGTCCTGCGCGGTGCGACTCTCCCAGGAGTCGGCGTACTCTGCTACGCCGACGACACCCTGGTCACCGCGCAGGGCGCCACGTTTCGGGACGCCAAGGTCCTGGCTACAGCAGGGGTAGCGCAGGTCGTGCGCCGCATCAGGGCACTCGGGCTCGCGGTCGCTCTGGAGAAATCCGAGGCCCTTTATTTCCATGGGCCTCGGATGCGACCCCCTCGGGACTCCCAAATCACCGTCGGTGGCACCTCCATCGCTGTCGGGGGATCGATGAAGTACCTGGGTCTCGTCCTCGACAGCCGATGGAGTTTCGGCGAGCACTTCCGGCGACTGGCACCAAAACTGGTGTCGTACGCCGGGAGGCTCGCACGATTGCTGCCAAACCGTGGCGGCCCAGGGAGCTCTTGCCGCCGTCTTTACGACGGTGTGGTGCGCTCCAAGGCGCTTTACGGAGCGCCCATATGGGCGGCAGTCCTCTCTGCGAGCAATACCACGCTGCTGCGGCGCCCGCAGCGGGTAATAGCGCAGAGGGCTGCTAGAGCGTACCACACCGTCTCTTACGAGGCGGCGTGTCTGTTGGCGGCGAGTCTACCCTGGGACCTAGAGGCGGGAGTCCTCGAGCAGGTGTATGTGAGGAGTGCCCTGATGCGGAACAGCGGAGGGTGGCCCACTCCGGCGGAGATCGGTAGCTGGAGGCAGGAGGCTCGCGACGATCTCCTCCGCAAGTGGGCCACGAGATTGGAGGAGCCCGCCGCGAGTAAGAGGCTCGTGGAGGCGGTGCGGCCGGTCTTGCGGCCGTGGTTAGAGAGGGGGCACGGGGCGCCGACCTATTATCTGACGCAGCTTCTCACAGGGCACGGCTGTTTTGCCAAGTACCTGTGGGAAGTTGTGGGTATAGAGTCGGGCCCCGAGTGCCGCTATTGCGCGAGCGGCGCGCGCGACACGGCGGAGCATACGCTCGCCGTGTGCGCTGCCTGGAGCGGGGAGCGGGCTGCCCTGGTGGGAGCCGTGGGGGGCGATCTGTCGCTGCCGGCCGTCATCTCTAAGATGGTCGGCAGCCAAGAGAGCTGGGCCGCCGTCGCCACGTTTGCTAGCGAGGTGATGGCGGCCAAAAGAGAGGAGCTGCGAGAGCGGGAGCGTGCAGGGCTGACGCTCCCGCCTCGCCGCCCAAATAGGGGGCGCCGACGCGCGGAGTATGCGCGCGCCCCCGACTAGAGTGGCCGTGGGCGGAGGGTCGGGGGACCCCCCGCCTGCCTTTGCGGCGAGCTGGAAGGCACCCCCATGTGTTCCGGGGGTGCCTTCTAGCAAAACAGGGAGTGCCCGCGCGCTTGACGTGACGCGGGCAAGAAGACGCCTTGAGCGCAGGGGGGCCCATGTGGCCCCCCCACGAGTAGAGTCCCCATAGGGACGCCCCCCTTGCCGGGTCACAGTGACTTATCCTATGGCCTATCCTGTGACCCGGTAGGGAGAGAGGAGGAACACCGCGGGGTTTAGTGAGTAGTCCAGCCCTAACGGGCTGGGAGTCTCACTCGAAGCCGCCCTGCTGTCCCCCGGCAGCAGGGTGGCGAAGTGCGCAAAAGCATTCCCCGCGTCAAAAAAAAAAAAAAAAAAAAAAAAAAAAAAAAAAAAAAAAAAAAAAAAAAACCTAACCTAACCTAACCTAACCTAACCTAACCTAACCTAACCTAACCTAACCTGGGGCGCCACGCCAGATAACCTTCACGTGTACCCCTCCGCTTCCCTTCCCTCTGATTCCTTGTGAACCAGATGGAAGGGCAAGTGGTGGGGTCGGTGCGCCCTGAGCGTTGGTCAGTGACTTCTCCTTGTGGGATATTGCTGGCTAACGGCGAATGATCTGGCCCGAGGGGTCGCGTGGGTTCCAATTCCTCTGTGAATCGGGACCCAGGCGACCAACCGAAGGAGGTCCGGCTAGGGGGGGGCGCAGTCGCGCCTCAAACTAGTCGGATAAGAGTGGCCGCGGGCGGAGGGTCGGGGGACCCGACGCCCACGATCGCGGCGGGCCGGAAGGCACCCTCGTGTGTTCCGAGGGTGCCTTCTCGCGCAAGGAGAGGGCCCGTGCGCTCGCTCTCCACCTTCTCTGCTTTCAGAGAAGTGCTGGAGAGCGAGCGACGGGCGTCGCAGCGTCGCGCCGTCCTCCTCTTGCCTGTTGTATGGGCGACGGGTCGGGGGAGGGCGGCGCGAGGAAGCGGTTGGGGGCCATTATGGCCCCCCAGAGGAGGGGCGGCGCTTCCTTGCCTCGTCGCATGGGCGATGGGGTGAGTGGCGCCGCCGGGGAGCCAATCTGGCTCCCCACCAGTAGAGCCCCTTCGGGGGCGAGCTCTTGCCGGGTCACAGTGAATTAACCTCTGGCCTATCCTGTGGCCCGGTAGAGTAGCGGAGGAACACCGCGGGGTTTTAGGGGGTAGTCCAGCACTGAACCTAACCTAACCTAACCTAACCTAACCTGGGGCGCCACGCCAGATAACCTTCACGTGTACCCCTCCGCTTCCGTTCCCTCTGATTCCTTGTGAACCAGATGGAAGGGCAAGTGGTGGGGTCGGTGCGCCCTGAGCGTTAGTCAGTGACTTCTCCTTGTGGGATCTTGCTGGCTAACGGCGAATGATCTGGCCCGAGGGGTCGCGTGGGTTCCAATTCCTCTGTGAATCGGGACCCAGGCGACCAACCGAAGGAGGTCCGGCTAGGGGGGGGCGCAGTCGCGCCTCAAACTAGTCGGATAAGAGTGGCCGCGGGCGGAGGGTCGGGGGACCCGACGCCCACGATCGCGGCGGGCCGGAAGGCACCCTCGTGTGTTGAGAGGGTGCCTTCTCGCGCAAGGAGAGGGCCCGCGCGCTCGCTCTCCACCTTCTCTGCTTTCAGAGAAGTGCTGGAGAGCGAGCGACGGGCGTCGCAGCGTCGCGCCGTCCTCCTCTTGCCTGTTGTATGGGCGACGGGTCGGGGGAGGGCGGCGCGAGGAAGCGGTTGGGGGCCATTATGGCCCCCCAGAGGAGGGGCGGCGCTTCCTTGCCTCGTCGTATGGGCGATGGGGCGAGTGGCGCCGCCGGGGAGCCAATCTGGCTCCCCACCAGTAGAGCCCCTTCGGGGGCGAGCTCTTGCCGGGTCACAGTGAATTAACCTCTGGCCTATCCTGTGGCCCGGTAGAGTAGCGGAGGAACACCGCGGGGTTTTAGGGGGTAGTCCAGCACTGAGCAGGCGGCTCGATAGTGCTGGGAGTCCACCACAAAGCTGCTCTGTTGTCCCCCGACAACAGAGCGGCGAAGTGCGCAAATGCATTTCCCCGCGTTAAAAAAAAAAAAAAAAAAACCTAACCTAACCTAACCTAACCTAACCTAACCTTTTTTTTTTTTTTTTTTGTTAACGGGGTGAAATGCTTTGTGCACCATAACCGCCACCCTTGGGGGAGGGCGACGGCCGTGTGTCGGACTCTCCTCTCCTAATAATAGGAGAGGCATACCTCCTAAAACACCCCGGGGGCCATCCTGTCGCTCGTGCAATGGGGCGCCGCCGGATCTCGCAAGTGGTGTGAACCACAACGCGAATGCGACAGCGGCGCCCTGGCGACGTCGACCCGACTCGCAAGGAGTCGGGCCCACCCTCACTGGAGAAGGGGCATGGGCCCCCCACCCCCTTCTCCCGTCACGATTTCGGACGGCAGGTCCCCCAACCTGCCGTCTGTGACCCTCCCTCAACCGGCGGCGCAAGGTCCGCGCAGCGTCCCCCGCGCCACCGGCTCTCCCGGCGGAGAGGCGCGAGCTCCACAAGCCTCCAACTACCAAGGACCCGTTGTGGCCCTCTGCCCGGATCCTCGGCCCATCCAAATTCCCTCCCATAAAAACACCCCTCGGCCAGAGAACATATGGGGTGCCCAGTCCCTGGTCCCTGGCTTACCTCCCTCAAAATCCCTCCCTCCCAAGCCCGGCTTGCGGAGCCCGCGCCCCTCCCCGCCCTCTTCCATGCCCTCTGCTGGACAGAGGGACATAGAGAGGGCCCCCACCGTGTGTTTTTTATAGAGGTTGTCTCCTCGCGGCCCGAAGGCCCCCGGCCCCGCTCAATGTGGGGTTACTCCGCCTCTTCCGGGTCAGTTCTCATACGCCAAGGTTGCCTCGGCTCCCTCGGTCCAGCTCCGCCCACCTCCATATAAGCCAGCCATCATTGTTTCCGCTAAAGACGCAACCACCACCTCCGAAACTCTCTCTGCATGGCAGAAGAATATTAGCTTCCGCGACACAAACTTCGCCCCCCTCAGCGTTAAGCCGGTCTCCAAAAACAAACTCAGAGTCGAGTTCGAGAAGGCGGAACACATGACGACTACCCTCAATAAAATCACCCCCACATCTAAAATTCAAGCAGAGCCTTCCAAAAAACTTCAACCTATGGTTATTATCAAAGGGGTACCCGATGATATTAGCCCCGAAACACTGACCAGCATCCTCCGTACCCAAAACGACTCTATTAAAAACAACGAGCCTGAGACCCTGGAGCTGAAATTCAAGCGCGGGAACCGGAATCCCAAGCTCTACAACGCTGCATACACCACCAGCCCTGCCCTTTGGCGGTCTATCATAGATGCTGGTAAGCTCAATGTGGACCATCAAAGGGTCCACGTTGAGACATATATCCCGGTATTGCAGTGCTATCGATGCCTTCAATACGGCCATACCAAAAAATGGTGTAAAGAGACCACCTCCATCTGCTCCCACTGCTCCTCCAGCCAACACACATACAAGGACTGCCCGGTTAAGGAAGACGCCACAAAAACAACCTGTCACAATTGCACCACTCATAATAAAAGTCACAACATCTCTAACAAAGACACCGCTCACAGCGCCACATCTACTTCTTGCCCTAGATTCATTAGCATGAGTAATTCCGTGCGCTCGCGCACGGACTATGACGAGTAGCCCCAACCCACTTATTAAAACTAGCCTACACCTGTAACATGCAGGAGCTGTATAGAGCTGAAGGGCACGCCTCCCAACTACCGCGGCTGCTCTCGGTTGCGTATTTTTACCGACAAAACAGTTATCGGATTTTAAATACCCGCGATCGACAAGACCAGCTGCCATGCAGCTATCCAGACAATGGACAATCCAGTGCGTTGTGTGCCCCCGGCTCTGTGCAGGTCTTACTAAATTTAAGCAAAAGTAATTCTACAAAATCTCTTTAGATCCCTTTATAAATTTATAATCTCTAAAATGTTAACAAATAAATTAATATATACCCTTACACACATAATAACATTTAAAAATCTCATCCTATGCAAATACCTTAATCCCTTACAACTAATCAACTAACTTAAATCAATCCAAATCACTAAATTAACTACAGTAAACCACCATCAAATTAAAACGCACTTTAATGTAATATTAAAGATGCGGGGAAAACAAAGTAACCAAAAACAATCTCCCTGAAATAAATCTATCTTCAATCGCAATCTTAACTATCATCTTCAAACTTAAATATCAACCTAACTACATACGATCTTTGTATATAATAGCAAAGATAAGATATCAACATAGCACTTTGTAACCCTCTTTCATAATACTTCCACTGTAATCACTCTGTGTGCTCGCGGAGTATTCCATTAGCACTGCGAGCACACAAGGAGCCCCAACTTCTTTAAAAAAAAAAAAACCTAACCTAACCTAACCTAACCTAACCTAACCTAACCTAACCTAACCTAACCTAACCTTTTTTTTTTTTTTTTTTTTTTTTACGGGGTGAAATGCAGTTACGCACCGTGACACCGCCCCCTGAGGGAGGGTGGCGGCCGTGTGTCAGGCTCGCCCACCGAGTGTGGGCATACTGACTAAAACACCCCGGGAGCCGTCCTGTCGCTTGTGCAATGGGGCGCCGCTGGATCTCGCAAGTGGTGTGACCACAACGCGAATGCGACAGCGGCGCCCCGGCGACGTCGGCCCGACCGAAGCCGGGCCCCTTCCCTGGAGGAGGGGTGTGGGCCCCACACCCCCCCCTCCCGCCACGTGTCAGACGGCAGGTCCCTCAACCTGCCGTCTGTGGCCCTCGCTACACCGGCGGCATGAGGTGCGCGTATCGCCTCCTACGCGCGCCGGTGCGTCTCCGACGGAGCGGCGCGGACCGAGGATCATCCTCCCGCAGCCGCTCCTCAGCCTCCTTCAGCCCCATGACCTGGTGGCAGAAGTGGGCCATCGCCTTCCACGCTCTCTCCCTGCGGAGCATGATGGGGATCATACTCGGCAGGGAGAGACCGTCCTCGAAGTGCTGCGCCAGAATATGGCGCTGTGGACCCCAGGCCGCACACTCCTCGAGGGTGTGCTCCGCCGTGTCCGCTGGAGCGTCGCATTCGCGGCACTCCGGCGTCTCCTCCCTCCCGATGCGGTGCAGGTACTTGCCGAAGCACCCATGCCCGGTTAGCACCTGCACCATCCGGAAGGTGAGGGGCCTGCGTTTGCGACGCATCCAGCGCTCGAGGACCGGCTTCACGGCCCGTATGGTCCACCCGCCATATTGGGCCACCCCGAGGTCTTCGGCCCACCTCTCCACCAGGTCATCCTTCGCTTCGCGGCGCTCGCGGCGCACCTCCCTTGGGGCCGGGTTCTCGCCCTGTGCCCTCTTGTCCGCGACAAACTGGTACACCCGGGCGAGAACCTCGGCCTCGCGCTCCCAGGGAGGGTCCGCGGCCAGGAGCGTGGCTGCCGCCCATGACACCGTACGGTATCCTCTGATGGCCCTCTGTGCTATTACCCTCTGCGGTCTCCGGAGGAGGGCCTTGTTGGCGGCACAGAGGGCATCCGCCCACACCGGGGCACCGTACAGTGCCATGCTACGGACAATTCCCGACATAAGCCGTCGGCTCCTGGCGTTGGGCCCTCCCTTGTTCGGGAGGAGCTGCCCGAGGGCTGCGGCCGCTCTCACCAGTCTCGGCCCCAACTCCTTGAAGTGGGGGCCGAAACCCCAGCGCCCGTCCAAAATGAGGCCCAAATATTTCATCTGGGCCCCGATCCTCACCACCGTTCCACCGCCGAGGACAATACTCGCACCCGGCGGCGGTCCGGCTCGGGGCCCATGAAATAGAAGGGCCTCCGTCTTCTCCAGGGCCACCTCGAGGCCCAGCCGCCTGATCCTCCCGACCACCAGGTCCACCCCTACTGTGGCAAGTCGGGAGACCTCCTTGAAGTCTCCTCCCCGGGCGGTGACAAGAGTGTCGTCTGCATAGCATATGACACTCATCCCGGGGAGGAGTCTCCCGCGGAGCACCCAGTCATAGCCGACGTTCCACAGGATCGGCCCCAACACCGAACCCTGCGGGACGCCGGCCTCCACTGAGTGCTCCACCAGGCGGCCGCCCCTTCCGACGGCCACCACCGTCCTGCCCTCCAGGTATGCCCCCAACAGCGTCCCCATGTACCGAGGCACCCCTTGGAACCGGAGTGCCTCGATAATGGTGGCATGGGGGATGCTGTTGAAGGCATTCCTGATGTCCAGGGACACAGCCAGGACCCTGGACCCCCGCCCAGTCGCCTCCACCGTGAGGCGCTTTAGGGCCAGGACGGCGTCCACCGTCGACCGCAGTGCCCGGAACCCGTATTGGGCCTCAGAGAGGCCGGGCCCCGGTCCGAGCAGATGCCGGTTGAGTCGGGCTGCCAGAATGCGTTCCAGCAGCTTCCCGACCTCATCCAGCAGGACGATTGGCCTATATGCCGAAGGAGAGTCGGCAGAACGACCCGCCTTCGGCAACAGTACCAACCGCCCCACCCTCCACAGCTCCGGGAACTGTCCAGTGCGGATGCACATATTGAAGAGTTCCCGAAGCTGTTCCCCGAGGTACTCCAGAGCTACGAATAGCACCTTCCCGGGGACCCCATCCGGACCCGGTGCCCTCTTCTTGGACCGAAGGCACCGTATGGCGGCTCCCATCTCGCCGTCCGTGATGGGGGGGGGCGTCTGCTCCTCTCCCTCGTCCTCCTGCGGTCGACTGGCGGCCATCGTTGGGGGACTGAACCTCCCCTGCCGGGGGAATAACTCCCCGACCACCCTCTGGAGGAACTGGGGGTCCAGGGTCTCCGTCGTCGGGGCCGTCTGAGGGCGCATTTTATTACGCGCCCATCGGTACGGACGGCCCCACGGGTCCCTGTCCAGCCCCTCCAGCATGGCCTCCCTGGCCCTCTCTTTCGCCCTGCTGATGGCCAGCTGCACCGCCTTCCTGGCCTGCCGGTACGCCGAGTACAGCTGGCCATCAGTGCCCTCTTGGCTTGGCCGACGCCTGCCCCTCGTGTAGGCCCTGCGGGCCGCGGAGCACGACGCGCGGAGGTCGGCGATCTCCTGCGACCACCAGTACACTTGTCCCCGCCTCCGGGGTGGACGTCCGCTCACCCTGGGCATGGCCGCGTCACATACGGCAGTGAGCGCCTCCCGCATGTGCGCGGCCATGCAGTCCACCTCCAGCTCCCGGCGGGGAAAGCTCCATCGGCGGACGATCGCCGCCTCCGCGGCCAGCCCCGCGTCGAACCTTGACAGGGCCCAACGAGGGAACTGGCTCGGCCACCGTTGAGTCGGGGCCGCCCTGCCTGAGGTGGAGACCTCGAACCTGATGTATCTGTGGTCCGACAGGGTCTCCACCTCTTCAACTACGCACCAGTCCCACACCTTGCTGGCGACAGCGGGCGTGGCGAATGAGACATCCACCACGGATCCCCCCCGCTGCCGCACGCAGGTGTGGACTGAGCCCCTGTTGAGCAGGGTCAGCCCCGAAGCCAGGGCAAAGGCCTCCAGCTCCCGGCCCTTCGGCGTGGTGCTCGGGTTCCCCCACGCGACGGACTTCGCGTTGAGGTCCCCGAGCACCAGGACCTCGCGGGGCGCCACCCTCCCGATGGCGGCTCCGAGACGGGTGAGAAACCGCTCGAAGTCCGCCAACGGTCTGTTTGGGGAGAAGTACGCGCTTATCAGCGCGTACTCCCCCCATGACGCCACCACGTAGCCGGGCCCCTTCTCGACGAGGGAGAACGGGACCCCAAGGCCAGCCGAAACCACAATGGCGGCGGAGCCGCTTTCGTCTCCCAGCCAATGAGGCTGGCCAGGGACAAAGTAAGGCTCCGCCACCGCCGCCACGGCTATGTCCCACTCCGCCATGGACTGCAAGAGCAGGTCCTGCGCTCCGGCGGAGTGGTTGACATTCGCCTGTAGGACGCTGAGATGTCCTCCGTCCATTAATGTGACATCTCAGCGTCCCCCGCGACTGCCGCCTGGCGGCTTTCGACTCTCTGGCCCTGGGGTGCTGGGGCCAGTCTCCCCCTGACATGGGGGGGGTTGCAATTACGCCCCCCCATGACGTGGTCCGCCTTCAGGCCCCTATCTGTGCAGATGGCACAGCGCGGGGGAATGACCTGGCACGCACCCGATGCATGCCCGGCCACGCCGCAACGGTAGCACAAATGGCTACGGTCCGCCGCCGATGGGCACAGCTGGCGCGTGTGCCCTAGCCCCATGCACCTGTAGCAGCGCATGGGGCGCGCCTCGAGGAGCTGGGCACGCGCCGAGCTCCAGCCCACCAGCAGGCGGCCGGCCTCCGTGATCCGCTTCGCGGCGTCGACCGGGCACGACACAAGGGCCGTGCCCTCTCCCCTGTCGTTGGGGCGGATCGCCCCACAGACTCTTACGGCCTCAGCCGCACAGCCCCCCGCCCTGGCCACTGCCGCCACCAACTTCTCGGGCGTGGCGGCGTCGTCGAGGCCGACGATACGCATGTCGGCGGCCTTGGTGGGGCGGTCCACCCTTACCACACCGGCCAGCGCCGCCCGCAGCTTGGCCGCCAACTGATCGGCCTTTTCCACCTTCTGGGAGCCCGCGATCTCTAACATGCGGGCTCCCGTCGCCGTCTGGCGGGTCCTCAGGCCCTCAATACCGAGCTCCTCCAGGTTGATGGCCTCCTCGGCTCTGGCCAGCACGTCCCTGTAGGTGACGCCCTGGTCCGCAGCCTCAGGGGCCAGGGTCACCACCACGGCCGCGGACCGAGGGGCCACCAACCTGGGCACCTTCTTCTTTGCCTCCTGAGGCGGGGGGCCCGCTTTGGACGCGGCCGGCGCTTGGGACGGCCCTTTCCCTGCCGGCGTCGCCGCCTTCTTGCCCCTTCGCACCACCTCGGTCCAGGTCATGGTCGAGGTGGAAGGGGCCGGGGTGGCCAGAGCATGTGGGGGCTCCGGCTGCGACCCCTGAGTCGCCTCCTGGGTCGCCGCCGAGGACGCCTTCCTACCCTTGGGCTTCCCCGTTTTTGCCGCAGGCGCGGGCGCCGCCGCGGGCGCCGCCGCGGGCGTCGCCGCGGGTGCCACCACGGGCACCGCCTTCTTCTTGTCCGCCGCTAGTGGCGGACGAGCTCTCTCCTGCGTGGAGATTAGCCCCGCCACCTTTCCCTCCACCATCCTCGCTAGAGGAGGGAGGAGGGCGGCCAGCAGGCGCTCCACCAGCTCGTCCCCCACCTCGGCCGATGGGGGGGCCGCGCAGGCCACGGTCGGTCCAGCAGTCGGACCCGAGGCCGCCACGGAGGCCTTGAGGGCCTCGAAATCCCGCTTGTACGCCCGGAGCTCACCCCTAAGATTGGTGAGCTCCTGGCTGAGGCGGACGTTGTCCGCCCGCAGCCTGCGCATGGCGTCGGACGTCTTTGTCCTAGCCATCTCCTCCACCGTTTCGGATATGCCCGCCGCGAAACTCCTGATCTTGCTGGCATATCCTCCCTTCAAGTTGGAGGACCTGCCAACAAGATCGAGGATGGAGGAGAGATTCCCCCCCACCTGGGCCCTCATGGCTTGGAAGTCCATCGACTCGGGCTCCGGCTCCGAGTCGTGGACTTCGCCCTCATCTTCGCAGGCCAATACGGCCTGCGACGACCTCATAAAGGCCTTCTTATGAAGGCTCTTAGTGTAGGCCTCGTCTCGGGCTTCCGCCTCCCTTTCCTTGAGGGCCTTCCTGGCCCTCGACAAACCCGAGAATTGGAAGGCAAGACGCGTCCTCCCGCGCTTCCCCGTCGGCCCCTTGGCAGCAGCAGGCGCCTCCGTCTCTGTGTCGGACGCCGACATCGGGAAAAAGATCACCTCTTCCCCGCCCCTCTTCCGTCCTCTGTCCACACTCGAAGCCGCCGAAGCGTCCTCCCCGCCCTTCATCTTTGCGTCCTCCCCGCTCTTCTTTTTTCCTCTGTCCACACTTGCGGACAATGAGTCATCAGTGTCCATCGTAATGGACGCACAAGGCTCAGTAGCACCAAGCCTACCAAACCAAGCCAATGTACAACCTAACCTAACAAAGCTAATATCCTAACTACTAAGCAATTCCAAAAACAGTACTAACACCTACAGCAACCCAACACCCAAAATAATAATACTAACACTAACCAAACCCTTAATAACTAAGCACACACCTAACTAAACCTAAACTAAACCTTCCCAGACCGTATCAAAACAAAAAATAATAAACATACAACCACTAAGCAGAATCTAATATAAGAACTTAACTACCAACCTAACCTAACCTAACCTAACCTAACCTAACCTAACCTAACCTGGGGCGCCACGCCAGATGGGGCGCCACGCCAGATAACCTTCACGTGTACCCCTCCGCTTCCGTTCCCTCTGATTCCTTGTGAACCAGATGGAAGGGCAAGTGGTGGGGTCGGTGCGCCCTGAGCGTTAGTCAGTGACTTCTCCTTGTGGGATCTTGCTGGCTAACGGCGAATGATCTGGCCCGAGGGGTCGCGTGGGTTCCAATTCCTCTGTGAATCGGGACCCAGGCGACCAACCGAAGGAGGTCCGGCTAGGGGGGGGCGCAGTCGCGCCTCAAACTAGTCGGATAAGAGTGGCCGCGGGCGGAGGGTCGGGGGACCCGACGCCCACGATCGCGGCGGGCCGGAAGGCACCCTCGTGTGTTCCGAGGGTGCCTTCTCGCGCAAGGAGAGGGCCCGTGCGCTCGCTCTCCACCTTCTCTGCTTTCAGAGAAGTGCTGGAGAGCGAGCGACGGGCGTCGCAGCGTCGCGCCGTCCTCCTCTTGCCTGTTGTATGGGCGACGGGTCGGGGGAGGGCGGCGCGAGGAAGCGGTTGGGGGCCATTATGGCCCCCCAGAGGAGGGGCGGCGCTTCCTTGCCTCGTCGTATGGGCGATGGGGCGAGTGGCGCCGCCGGGGAGCCAATCTGGCTCCCCACCAGTAGAGCCCCTTCGGGGGCGAGCTCTTGCCGGGTCACAGTGAATTAACCTCTGGCCTATCCTGTGGCCCGGTAGAGTAGCGGAGGAACACCGCGGGGTTTTAGGGGGTAGTCCAGCACTGAGCAGGCGGCTCGATAGTGCTGGGAGTCCACCACAAAGCTGCTCTGTTGTCCCCCGACAACGGAGCGGCGAAGTGCGCAAATGCATTTCCCCGCGTTAAAAAAAAAAAAAAAACGTAACCTAACCTGGGGCGCCACGCCAGATAACCTTCACGTGTACCCCTCCGCTTCCGTTCCCTCTGATTCCTTGTGAACCAGATGGAAGGGCAAGTGGTGGGGTCGGTGCGCCCTGAGCGTTAGTCAGTGACTTCTCCTTGTGGGATCTTGCTGGCTAACGGCGAATGATCTGGCCCGAGGGGTCGCGTGGGTTCCAATTCCTCTGTGAATCGGGACCCAGGCGACCAACCGAAGGAGGTCCGGCTAGGGGGGGGCGCAGTCGCGCCTCAACCTAGTCGGATAAGAGTGGCCGCGGGCGGAGGGTCGGGGGACCCGACGCCCACGATCGCGGCGGGCTGGAAGGCACCCTCGTGTGTTCCGAGGGTGCCTTCTCGCGCAAGGAGAGGGCCCGCGCGCTCGCTCTCCACCTTCTCTGCTTTCAGAGAAGTGCTGGAGAGCGAGCGACGGGCGTCGCAGCGTCGCGCCGTCCTCCTCTTGCCTGTTGTATGGGCGACGGGTCGGGGGAGGGCGGCGCGAGGAAGCGGTTGGGGGCCATTATGGCCCCCCAGAGGAGGGGCGGCGCTTCCTTGCCTCGTCGTATGGGCGATGGGGCGAGTGGCGCCGCCGGGGAGCCAATCTGGCTCCCCACCAGTAGAGCCCCTTCGGGGGCGAGCTCTTGCCGGGTCACAGTGAATTAACCTCTGGCCTATCCTGTGGCCCGGTAGAGTAGCGGAGGAACACCGCGGGGTTTTAGGGGGTAGCCCAGCACTGAGCAGGCGGCTCGATAGTGCTGGGAGTCCACCACAAAGTCGCTCTGCTGTCCCCCGGCAGCAGAGTGGCGAAGTGCGCAAATGCATTTCCCCGCGTCAAAAAAAAAAAAAAAAACCTAACCTAACCTAACCTAACCTGGGGCGCCACGCCAGATAACCTTCACGTGTACCCCTCCGCTTCCCTTCCCTCTGATTCCTTGTGAACCAGATGGAAGGGCAAGTGGTGGGGTCGGTGCGCCCTGAGCGTTGGTCAGTGACTTCTCCTTGTGGGATCTTGCTGGCTAACGGCGAATGATCTGGCCCGAGGGGTCGCGTGGGTTCCAATTCCTCTGTGAATCGGGACCCAGGCGACCAACCGAAGGAGGTCCGGCTAGGGGGGGGCGCAGTCGCGCCTCAAACTAGTCGGATAAGAGTGGCCGCGGGCGGAGGGTCGGGGGACCCGACGCCCACGATCGCGGCGGGCCGGAAGGCACCCTCGTGTGTTCCGAGGGTGCCTTCTCGCGCAAGGAGAGGGCCCGTGCGCTCGCTCTCCACCTTCTCTGCTTTCAGAGAAGTGCTGGAGAGCGAGCGACGGGCGTCGCAGCGTCGCGCCGTCCTCCTCTTGCCTGTTGTATGGGCGACGGGTCGGGGGAGGGCGGCGCGAGGAAGCGGTTGGGGGCCATTATGGCCCCCCAGAGGAGGGGCGGCGCTTCCTTGCCTCGTCGCATGGGCGATGGGGTGAGTGGCGCCGCCGGGGAGCCAATCTGGCTCCCCACCAGTAGAGCCCCTTCGGGGGCGAGCTCTTGCCGGGTCACAGTGAATTAACCTCTGGCCTATCCTGTGGCCCGGTAGAGTAGCGGAGGAACACCGCGGGGTTTTAGGGGGTAGTCCAGCACTGAACCTAACCTAACCTAACCTAACCTAACCTGGGGCGCCACGCCAGATAACCTTCACGTGTACCCCTCCGCTTCCGTTCCCTCTGATTCCTTGTGAACCAGATGGAAGGGCAAGTGGTGGGGTCGGTGCGCCCTGAGCGTTAGTCAGTGACTTCTCCTTGTGGGATCTTGCTGGCTAACGGCGAATGATCTGGCCCGAGGGGTCGCGTGGGTTCCAATTCCTCTGTGAATCGGGACCCAGGCGACCAACCGAAGGAGGTCCGGCTAGGGGGGGGCGCAGTCGCGCCTCAAACTAGTCGGATAAGAGTGGCCGCGGGCGGAGGGTCGGGGGACCCGACGCCCACGATCGCGGCGGGCCGGAAGGCACCCTCGTGTGTTGAGAGGGTGCCTTCTCGCGCAAGGAGAGGGCCCGCGCGCTCGCTCTCCACCTTCTCTGCTTTCAGAGAAGTGCTGGAGAGCGAGCGACGGGCGTCGCAGCGTCGCGCCGTCCTCCTCTTGCCTGTTGTATGGGCGACGGGTCGGGAGAGGGCGGCGCGAGGAAGCGGTTGGGGGCCATTATGGCCCCCCAGAGGAGGGGCGGCGCTTCCTTGCCTCGTCGTATGGGCGATGGGGCGAGTGGCGCCGCCGGGGAGCCAATCTGGCTCCCCACCAGTAGAGCCCCTTCGGGGGCGAGCTCTTGCCGGGTCACAGTGAATTAACCTCTGGCCTATCCTGTGGCCCGGTAGAGTAGCGGAGGAACACCGCGGGGTTTTAGGGGGTAGTCCAGCACTGAGCAGGCGGCTCGATAGTGCTGGGAGTCCACCACAAAGCTGCTCTGTTGTCCCCCGACAACAGAGCGGCGAAGTGCGCAAATGCATTTCCCCGCGTTAAAAAGAAAAAAAAAAAACCTAACCTAACCTAACCTAACCTAACCTAACCTTTTTTTTTTTTTTTTTTGTTAACGGGGTGAAATGCTTTGTGCACCATAACCGCCACCCTTGGGGGAGGGCGACGGCCGTGTGTCGGACTCTCCTCTCCTAATAATAGGAGAGGCATACCTCCTAAAACACCCCGGGGGCCATCCTGTCGCTCGTGCAATGGGGCGCCGCCGGATCTCGCAAGTGGTGTGAACCACAACGCGAATGCGACAGCGGCGCCCTGGCGACGTCGACCCGACTCGCAAGGAGTCGGGCCCACCCTCACTGGAGAAGGGGCATGGGCCCCCCACCCCCTTCTCCCGTCACGATTTCGGACGGCAGGTCCCCCAACCTGCCGTCTGTGACCCTCCCTCAACCGGCGGCGCAAGGTCCGCGCAGCGTCCCCCGCGCCACCGGCTCTCCCGGCGGAGAGGCGCGAGCTCCACAAGCCTCCAACTACCAAGGACCCGTTGTGGCCCTCTGCCCGGATCCTCGGCCCATCCAAATTCCCTCCCATAAAAACACCCCTCGGCCAGAGAACATATGGGGTGCCCAGTCCCTGGTCCCTGGCTTACCTCCCTCAAAATCCCTCCCTCCCAAGCCCGGCTTGCGGAGCCCGCGCCCCTCCCCGCCCTCTTCCATGCCCTCTGCTGGACAGAGGGACATAGAGAGGGCCCCCACCGTGTGTTTTTTATAGAGGTTGTCTCCTCGCGGCCCGAAGGCCCCCGGCCCCGCTCAATGTGGGGTTACTCCGCCTCTTCCGGGTCAGTTCTCATACGCCAAGGTTGCCTCGGCTCCCTCGGTCCAGCTCCGCCCACCTCCATATAAGCCAGCCATCATTGTTTCCGCTAAAGACGCAACCACCACCTCCGAAACTCTCTCTGCATGGCAGAAGAATATTAGCTTCCGCGACACAAACTTCGCCCCCCTCAGCGTTAAGCCGGTCTCCAAAAACAAACTCAGAGTCGAGTTCGAGAAGGCGGAACACATGACGACTACCCTCAATAAAATCACCCCCACATCTAAAATTCAAGCAGAGCCTTCCAAAAAACTTCAACCTATGGTTATTATCAAAGGGGTACCCGATGATATTAGCCCCGAAACACTGACCAGCATCCTCCGTACCCAAAACGACTCTATTAAAAACAACGAGCCTGAGACCCTGGAGCTGAAATTCAAGCGCGGGAACCGGAATCCCAAGCTCTACAACGCTGCATACACCACCAGCCCTGCCCTTTGGCGGTCTATCATAGATGCTGGTAAGCTCAATGTGGACCATCAAAGGGTCCACGTTGAGACATATATCCCGGTATTGCAGTGCTATCGATGCCTTCAATACGGCCATACCAAAAAATGGTGTAAAGAGACCACCTCCATCTGCTCCCACTGCTCCTCCAGCCAACACACATACAAGGACTGCCCGGTTAAGGAAGACGCCACAAAAACAACCTGTCACAATTGCACCACTCATAATAAAAGTCACAACATCTCTAACAAAGACACCGCTCACAGCGCCACATCTACTTCTTGCCCTAGATTCATTAGCATGAGTAATTCCGTGCGCTCGCGCACGGACTATGACGAGTAGCCCCAACCCACTTATTAAAACTAGCCTACACCTGTAACATGCAGGAGCTGTATAGAGCTGAAGGGCACGCCTCCCAACTACCGCGGCTGCTCTCGGTTGCGTATTTTTACCGACAAAACAGTTATCGGATTTTAAATACCCGCGATCGACAAGACCAGCTGCCATGCAGCTATCCAGACAATGGACAATCCAGTGCGTTGTGTGCCCCCGGCTCTGTGCAGGTCTTACTAAATTTAAGCAAAAGTAATTCTACAAAATCTCTTTAGATCCCTTTATAAATTTATAATCTCTAAAATGTTAACAAATAAATTAATATATACCCTTACACACATAATAACATTTAAAAATCTCATCCTATGCAAATACCTTAATCCCTTACAACTAATCAACTAACTTAAATCAATCCAAATCACTAAATTAACTACAGTAAACCACCATCAAATTAAAACGCACTTTAATGTAATATTAAAGATGCGGGGAAAACAAAGTAACCAAAAACAATCTCCCTGAAATAAATCTATCTTCAATCGCAATCTTAACTATCATCTTCAAACTTAAATATCAACCTAACTACATACGATCTTTGTATATAATAGCAAAGATAAGATATCAACATAGCACTTTGTAACCCTCTTTCATAATACTTCCACTGTAATCACTCTGTGTGCTCGCGGAGTATTCCATTAGCACTGCGAGCACACAAGGAGCCCCAACTTCTTTAAAAAAAAAAAAACCTAACCTAACCTAACCTAACCTAACCTAACCTAACCTAACCTAACCTAACCTAACCTAACCTAACCTAACCTAACCTAACCTAACCTGGGGCGCCACGCCAGATGGGGCGCCACGCCAGATAACCTTCACGTGTACCCCTCCGCTTCCGTTCCCTCTGATTCCTTGTGAACCAGATGGAAGGGCAAGTGGTGGGGTCGGTGCGCCCTGAGCGTTAGTCAGTGACTTCTCCTTGTGGGATCTTGCTGGCTAACGGCGAATGATCTGGCCCGAGGGGTCGCGTGGGTTCCAATTCCTCTGTGAATCGGGACCCAGGCGACCAACCGAAGGAGGTCCGGCTAGGGGGGGGCGCAGTCGCGCCTCAAACTAGTCGGATAAGAGTGGCCGCGGGCGGAGGGTCGGGGGACCCGACGCCCACGATCGCGGCGGGCCGGAAGGCACCCTCGTGTGTTCCGAGGGTGCCTTCTCGCGCAAGGAGAGGGCCCGTGCGCTCGCTCTCCACCTTCTCTGCTTTCAGAGAAGTGCTGGAGAGCGAGCGACGGGCGTCGCAGCGTCGCGCCGTCCTCCTCTTGCCTGTTGTATGGGCAACGGGTCGGGGGAGGGCGGCGCGAGGAAGCGGTTGGGGGCCATTATGGCCCCCCAGAGGAGGGGCGGCGCTTCCTTGCCTCGTCGTATGGGCGATGGGGCGAGTGGCGCCGCCGGGGAGCCAATCTGGCTCCCCACCAGTAGAGCCCCTACGGGGGCGAGCTCTTGCCGGGTCACAGTGAATTAACCTCTGGCCTATCCTGTGGCCCGGTAGAGTAGCGGAGGAACACCGCGGGGTTTTAGGGGGTAGTCCAGCACTGAGCAGGCGGCTCGATAGTGCTGGGAGTCCACCACAAAGCTGCTCTGTTGTCCCCCGACAACAGAGCGGCGAAGTGCGCAAATGCATTTCCCCGCGTTAAAAAAAAAAAAAAAACCTAACCTAACCTGGGGCGCCACGCCAGATAACCTTCACGTGTACCCCTCCGCTTCCGTTCCCTCTGATTCCTTGTGAACCAGATGGAAGGGCAAGTGGTGGGGTCGGTGCGCCCTGAGCGTTAGTCAGTGACTTCTCCTTGTGGGATCTTGCTGGCTAACGGCGAATGATCTGGCCCGAGGGGTCGCGTGGGTTCCAATTCCTCTGTGAATCGGGACCCAGGCGACCAACCGAAGGAGGTCCGGCTAGGGGGGGGCGCAGTCGCGCCTCAACCTAGTCGGATAAGAGTGGCCGCGGGCGGAGGGTCGGGGGACCCGACGCCCACGATCGCGGCGGGCTGGAAGGCACCCTCGTGTGTTCCGAGGGTGCCTTCTCGCGCAAGGAGAGGGCCCGCGCGCTCGCTCTCCACCTTCTCTGCTTTCAGAGAAGTGCTGGAGAGCGAGCGACGGGCGTCGCAGCGTCGCGCCGTCCTCCTCTTGCCTGTTGTATGGGCGACGGGTCGGGGGAGGGCGGCGCGAGGAAGCGGTTGGGGGCCATTATGGCCCCCCAGAGGAGGGGCGGCGCTTCCTTGCCTCGTCGTATGGGCGATGGGGCGAGTGGCGCCGCCGGGGAGCCAATCTGGCTCCCCACCAGTAGAGCCCCTTCGGGGGCGAGCTCTTGCCGGGTCACAGTGAATTAACCTCTGGCCTATCCTGTGGCCCGGTAGAGTAGCGGAGGAACACCGCGGGGTTTTAGGGGGTAGTCCAGCACTGAGCAGGCGGCTCGATAGTGCTGGGAGTCCACCACAAAGCTGCTCTGTTGTCCCCCGACAATAGAGCGGCGAAGTGCGCAAATGCATTTCCCCGCGTCAAAAAAAAAAAAAACCTAACCTAACCTGGGGCGCCACGCCAGATAACCTTCACGTGTACCCCTCCGCTTCCGTTCCCTCTGATTCCTTGTGAACCAGATGGAAGGGCAAGTGGTGGGGTCGGTGCGCCCTGAGCGTTAGTCAGTGACTTCTCCTTGTGGGATCTTGCTGGCTAACGGCGAATGATCTGGCCCGAGGGGTCGCGTGGGTTCCAATTCCTCTGTGAATCGGGACCCAGGCGACCAACCGAAGGAGGTCCGGCTAGGGGGGGGCGCAGTCGCGCCTCAAACTAGTCGGATAAGAGTGGCCGCGGGCGGAGGGTCGGGGGACCCGACGCCCACGATCGCGGCGGGCCGGAAGGCACCCTCGTGTGTTCCGAGGGTGCCTTCTCGCGCAACGAGAGGGCCCGTGCGCTCGCTCTCCACCTTCTCTGCTTTCAGAGAAGTGCTGGAGAGCGAGCGACGGGCGTCGCAGCGTCGCGCCGTCCTCCTCTTGCCTGTTGTATGGGCGACGGGTCGGGGGAGGGCGGCGCGAGGAAGCGGTTGGGGGCCATTATGGCCCCCCAGAGGAGGGGCGGCGCTTCCTTGCCTCGTCGTATGGGCGATGGGGCGAGTGGCGCCGCCGGGGAGCCAATCTGGCTCCCCACCAGTAGAGCCCCTTCGGGGGCGAGCTCTTGCCGGGTCACAGTGAACTAACCTCTGGCCTATCCTGTGGCCCGGTAGAGTAGCGGAGGAACACCGCGGGGTTTTAGGGGGTAGTCCAGCACTGAGCAGGCGGCTCGATAGTGCTGGGAGTCCACCACAAAGCTGCTCTGTTGTCCCCCGACAACAGAGCGGCGAAGTGCGCAAATGCATTTCCCCGCGTTAAAAAAAAAAAAAAAAAAAAAAAAAAACCTAACCTAACCTAACCTAACCTAACCTAACCTTTTTTTTTTTTTTTTTTTTTTTTTACGGGGTGAAATGCAGTTACGCACCATGACACCGCCCCCTGAGGGAGGGTGGCGGCCGTGTGTCAGGCTCGCCCACCGAGTGTGGGCATACTGACTAAAACACCCCGGGAGCCGTCCTGTCGCTTGTGCAATGGGGCGCCGCTGGATCTCGCAAGTGGTGTGACCACAACGCGAATGCGACAGCGGCGCCCCGGCGACGTCGGCCCGACCGAAGCCGGGCCCCTTCCCTGGAGGAGGGGTGTGGGCTCCACACCCCCCCCTCCCGCCACGTGTCAGACGGCAGGTCCCTCAACCTGCCGTCTGTGGCCCTCACTGCACCGGCGGCATGAGGTGCGCGTAGCGCCTCCTGCGCGCGACGGTGCGTCTCCGACGGAGCGGCGCGGACCGAGGATCATCCTCCCGCAGCCGCTCCTCGGCCTCCTTCAGCCCAATGACTTGGTGGCAGAAGTGGGCCATCGCCTTCCACGCTCTCTCCCTGCGGAGCATGATGGGAATCATACTCGGCAAGGAGAGACCGCCCTCGAAGTGTTGCGCCAGAACATGGCGCTGTGGACCCCAGGCCGCACACTCCGCCAGAGTGTGCTCCGCCGTGTCCGCTGGAGCGTCGCATTCGCGGCACTCCGGCGTCTCCTCCCTCCCGATGCGGTGCAGGTACTTGCCGAAGCACCCATGCCCGGTCAGCACCTGCACCATCCGGAAGGTGAGGGGCCTGCGTTTGCGACGCATCCAGCGCTCCAGGACCGGCTTTACGGCCTGTATGGTCCACACGCCATATTGGGCCACCTCGAGGTCTTCGGCCCACCTCTCCACCAAGTCATCTTTGGCCTCGCGCCTCTCGCGGCGCACCTCCCTCGGGGCCGGATTCTCGCCCTGGGCCCGCTTGTCCGCGACAAACCGGTACACCCGGGCGAGAACCTCGGCCTCCCGCTCCCAGGGAGGATCCGCGGCCAGGACCGTGGCTGCCGCCCACGACACCGTACGGTACCCCCTAATCGCCCTCTGGGCGATCACTCTCTGTGGCCTCCTGAGCAGTGCTTTGTTGGAGCCACAGAGAGCGTCTACCCACACCGGGGCACCGTACAGTGCCATACTGCGGATGATGCCCGCCATCAGCCTACGGCACCTGGCGTTGGGCCCTCCCTTGTTGGGCAGGAGCTGCCCTAGGGCTGCGGCTGCCCTGACGAGCCTTGGCCCCAGCTCCCTGAAGTGGGAGCCAAAGCTCCACCGCCCATCAAGCACGAGGCCCAAATATTTCATTTGGGCCCCGATCCTCACCACCGTGCCGCCGCCGAGGACGATATTCGCGCCCGGCGGCGGCCCGGCTCGGGGCCCGTGAAATAAAAGGGCCTCCGTCTTCTCAAGGGCAACCTGCAGCCCCAGCCGCCGGATCCTCCCGACTACCAGATCCACCCCCACTGTGGCGAGTCGGGAGGCCTCCTTGAAGTCTCCTCCCCGGGCGGTGACTAGAGTGTCGTCTGCATAGCAGATGACACTCATCCCGGGGAGGAGTCTGCCTCGGAGCACCCAGTCATAGCCGACGTTCCACAGGATCGGCCCCAACACCGAACCCTGCGGGACGCCGGCCTCCACCGAGTGCTCCACCAGGCGGCCGCCCCTCGCGACGGCCATCACCGTCCTGCCCTCCAAGTATGCCCTCAACAGCACTCCCATGTACCGAGGCACTCCTTGAAACCGGAGCGCCTCGATAATGGTGGCATGGGGAATGCTGTTGAAGGCATTCTTTATGTCCAGGGACACGGCAAGTACCCTGGACCCCCGCTCGGTCGCCTCTGTGGTGAGGCGCCTCAGGGCCAGGACGGCGTCCACCGTCGACCGCAGTGCCCGGAACCCGTATTGGGCCTCTGAGAGGCCGGGCCCCGGACCGAGCAGATGCCGGTTGAGTCGGGCCGCCAGAATGCGTTCCAGCAGCTTCCCGACCTCATCCAGCAGGACGATTGGCCTGTATGCCGAAGGAGAGTCGGCAGAACGACCCGCCTTGGGCAACAGGACCAACCGCCCCACCCTCCACAGCTCCGGGAACTGTCCCGTGCGAATGCACATATTGAACAGTTCCCGAAGCTGTTCCCCGAGGTACTCCAGCGCCACGAATAGCACCTTCCCGGGGACCCCATCCGGACCCGGTGCCCTCTTTTTAGACCGAAGGCACCGTATGGCGGCTCCCATCTCGCCGTCCGTGATGGGTGGGGGCGTCTGCTCCTCTCCCACGTCCTCCTGCGGTCGACTGGCGGCCATCGCTGGGGGGCTGAAGTGCCCCTGCCGGGGGAACAGCTCCCCGACCACCCGCTGGAGGAACTGGGGGTCCAGAGTCTCCGTCGTCGGGGCCGTCTGGGCGCGCATTTTATTACGCGCCCATCGGTACGGACGACCCCACGGATCCCTGTCCAGTCCCTCCAGCATGGCCTCTCTGGCCCTCTCCTTTGCCCTGCTGATGGCCAGCTGCACCGCCTTCCTGGCCTGTCGGTACGCCGCGATCAGCTGGCCATCAGTGCCCTCCTGGCTTGGCCGACGCCTGCCCCTCGTGTAGGCCCTGCGGGCCGCGGAGCACGACGCGCGGAGGTCGGCGATCTCCTGCGACCACCAATAAACCTGTCCCCGCCTCCGGGGTGGGCGACCGCTCACCCTAGGCATGGCTGCGTCACATACGGCAGTGAGCGCCTCCCGCATGTGCGCAGCCATGTCGTCCACCCCTAACTCCCGGCGGGGAAAACTCCATCGGCGGACGATCGCCGCCTCCGCGGCCAGCCCCGCGTCGAACCTCGACAGGGCCCAACGAGGGAACTGGCTCGGCCACCGTTGGGTCGGGGCCGCCCTGCCCGAGGTGGAGACCTCGAACCTGATGTACCTGTGGTCCGACAGGGTCTCCACCTCTTCAACTACGCACCAGTCCCACACCTTTCCGGCGACAGCGGGCGTGGCGAACGAAACATCCACCACGGATCCCCCCCGCTGCCGCACGCAGGTGTGGACTGTGCCCCTGTTGAGCAGGGTCAGCCCCGAAGCCAGGGCAAAGGCCTCCAGCTCCCGGCCCTTCGGAGTGGTGCTCGGGTTCCCCCACGCGACGGACTTCGCGTTGAGGTCCCCGAGCACCAGCACCTCGCGGGGCGCCACCCTCCCGATGGCGGCTCCGAGTCGGGTGAGAAACCGCTCGAAGTCCGCCAACGGTCTGTTTGGGGAGAAGTACACGCTTATCAGCGCGTACTCTCCCCATGACGCCACCACGTAGCCGGGCCCCTTCTCGATGAGGGAGAAAGGGACCCCAAGGCCAGCCGAGACCACAATGGCGGCGGAGCCGTTCTCGTCCCCCAACCAATGAGGTTGGCTGGGCACGAAGTAAGGCTCCGCCACCGCCGCCACAGCTATGTCCCACTCCGCCATGGACTGCAAGAGCAGGTCTTGCGCCCCGGCGGAGTGGTTAACATTCGCCTGTAGGACGCTGAGATGTCCTCTGTCCATTAGTGAGACATCTCAGCATCCCTCGCGGTGGCCGTTTGGCGGCCCTCGGCTCTCTGGCCCTGGGGTGCTGGGGCCAGTCTCCCCCTGACATGGGGGGGGTTGCAATTACGCCCCCCCATAATATGGTCCGCCTTTAGGCCCCTATCCGCGCATATGGCGCAGCGGGGCGGCACTACCTGGCACGCCTGTGATGCATGCCCGGACACGCCGCAGCGGTAACAGAGGCCGCTACGGTCAGCCGCCGATGGGCACAGCTGGCGCGTGTGCCCCAGCCCCATGCACCTGTAACAGCGCATGGGGCGCGAGTCTAGGAGCTGGGCACGCGCCGAGCTCCAGCCCACCAGCAGGCGGCCGGCCTCCGTTATCCGCTTCGCGGCGTCAACCGGGCACGACACCAGAGCCGTGCCCTCCCCTCTGGCGTTGGGGCGGATCACCCCACACACCTTGACCGCCTCCACCGCGCAGCCTCCCGTCCTGGCCACCGCCGCCGCCAACTTTTCGGGTGTGGCGGCGTCGTCGAGGCCGACTACGCGGATGTCGGCGGTCTTGGTGGGGCGGTCCACCCGCACCACACCAGACAGCACCGTCCGAAGTTTGGCCGCCAGTTGGTCGGCCTTTTCGGACTTCTGGGAGCCCGTAATTTCAAGCATACGGGCTCCTGTTGCCGTCTGGCGGGTCTTCAGCCCCTCGATCCCCATCTCGCCCAAGTTGATGGCCTCCTCGGCCTTGGCCAGCACCTCTCCGTAGGAAAGGTGTCCCACGGCCTCTGGTGCCAACGTCAGCACCACCGCCGCCGACCGAGGAGCCACCAGCTTGGGCGCCTTCTTGGCCTCCTTGGGGGCCTCCTTGCGGGCCTCCACTTTTTGTGTGGCCGACACTTGGGTCGGCCCCTTTGCCGCCACCTTCTTCCCGCGGCGCACCACCTCGGTCCAAGTTTCGGCCGAGGTGGAGGGGGCGGGGGCCGCCTGCGAGGTCGAAGGCCCCGGCTGCGACGGCTGTGACCTCTGGGTCGCCGGCACTGAGGCCGCGGTCCTGGCCACCTTCTTCGCCGTCCCCTTCGTCGCCCTGGGCGCCGCCACGGGCGCCGCCACGGGTGCCACCATGGGCGCCGCCTCCCTCCGCTTGCCTTCCGCAGCTAGTGGCGGACGCACCCTCTCGTTCGGGGAGAGGAGCCCCGCCACCTTCCCCTCTACCATCCTGGCAAGCGGAGGGAGGAGAGCCGCCAGCAGGCGTTCCACCAACTCATCCCCCACCACGGTAGGTGAGGGAGCTGCGCAGGCTGCATTCGGCTCGGCGGCCGTACCTGCAGCCGCCATAGAGGCCTTGTGGGCCTCAAACTCCCTTTTATACGCCCGGAGCTCACCCCTCAAATTGGTGAGCTCCTGGCTGAGGCGGACATTGTCCGCCCGCAGCCTGCGCATCGAGTCGGTGGTCTTAGCGTTTGCTAACTCATCCACCATGTCGGCGATGTTCGCCGCACACCCCTTTATCTTATTGGCAAATCCTCCCTTTAGATTGGAGGACTTGCCAACGTATTCGAGAATGGTGGAGAGGTTCTCCCCCACCCGAGCCCTCATAGTTTGAACGTCCAAGGACGCCTCCACCTCCGGGTCCGTGGAATCCCGGACCTCCCCCTCATCGTCACAGGCCAGGGCGGCCTGCGGCGGCCTCATGAAGGCCTTCTTCTGGAGGCCCTTTTCATAGGCCTCGTCGCGGGCCTCTTCCATTCGCTCTTTGAGGGCCTTATTGGCCCTTGCCAGTCCCGAGACGTGGTAGGTGAGGCGCGCCTTCCCACGCTTCGCCGCACGCACCCTGGCAGCCACTGTCATCTCCGTCTCGGTATCCGACGACGGTGATGGTGAGCAAGACAAACCACTTTCCCCCCTGTCTCTCTTTTTCCCCCTAGAAGTGGACGACGCCGAAGCGTCGGAGTCCATGGTGGACTCTCAAGGCTCACTACTAGTGTAACACTTATTCTAATCTGCCTAACCTACCCAAGAAAATAACGAAAAAAAAAAGATAAATCCACAAACCCAATATTAAACTAAGCCAATATACAAGAAACGTAACCTACAGCTAACTTAAACGTCTAAACCAATCCCAAGGAACACACTACTAAGCTAATTCACCGAACCAAAATAACGAAAAAAAACAAATCCACCAAATAACGAAAAAATAATAAATCCACAAACCCAATACTAACCTATCGTCGAATCCTATAAGGAAGCAACGAGTACACCTCAACAGACCAACACCAAGCAGAACTGCTCCAAGCAGAACTGCCCAACAATAACCAACCCAAAATAACGAAAAAAAAAAGATAAATCCACAAACCCAATATTAAACTAAGCCAATCAAAAAAAAAAAGATAAATCCACAAACCCAATATTAAACTAAGCCAATATACAAGAAACGTAACCTACAGCTAACTTAAACGTCTAAACCCACGAAAAAATAATAAATCCACAAACCCAATACTAACCTATCGTCCCGAAAAAAAAAAAAAAAGATAAATCCACAAACCCAATATTAAACTAAGCCAATATACAAGAAACGTAACCTACAGCTAACTTAAACGTCTAAACCAATCCCAAGGAACACACTACTAAGCTAATTCACCGAACCAAAATAACGAAAAAAAACAAATCCACCAAATAACGAAAAAATAATAAATCCACCAAAAAAGATAAATCCACAAACCCAATATTAAACTAAGCCAATATACAAGAAACGTAACCTACAGCTAACTTAAACGTCTCAAAATAACGAAAAAAAAAAAGATAAATCCACAAACCCAATATTAAACTAAGCCAATCTATTAAACTAAGCCAATATACAAGAAACGTAACCTACAGCTAACTTAAACGTCTAAACCAATCCCAAGGAACACACTACTAAGCTAATTCACCGAACCAAAATAACGAAAAAAAACAAATCCACCAAATAACGAAAAAATAATAAATCCACAAACCCAATACTAACCTATCGTCGAATCCTATAAGGAAGCAACGAGTACACCTCAACAGACCAACACCAAGCAGAACTGCTCCAAGCAGAACTGCCCAACAATAACCAACCCAAAATAACGAAAAAAAAAAGATAAATCCACAAACCCAATATTAAACTAAGCCAATCAAAAAAAAAAAGATAAATCCACAAACCCAATATTAAACTAAGCCAATATACAAGAAACGTAACCTACAGCTAACTTAAACGTCTAAACCCACGAAAAAATAATAAATCCACAAACCCAATACTAACCTATCGTCCCGAAAAAAAAAAAAAAAAGATAAATCCACAAACCCAATATTAAACTAAGCCAATATACAAGAAACGTAACCTACAGCTAACTTAAACGTCTAAACCAATCCCAAGGAACACACTACTAAGCTAATTCACCGAACCAAAATAACGAAAAAAAACAAATCCACCAAATAACGAAAAAATAATAAATCCACCAAAAAAGATAAATCCACAAACCCAATATTAAACTAAGCCAATATACAAGAAACGTAACCTACAGCTAACTTAAACGTCTCAAAATAACGAAAAAAAAAAAGATAAATCCACAAACCCAATATTAAACTAAGCCAAAACCTAACCTAACCTAACCTAACCTAACCTAACCATAAAACAACTTTTGTTCAGTTTACCTCTCACCCACTTGTGTCGCACCTTCCTACAAGCGTCTCGCCTTCAGCTCCTTGTACCTGAAACAAAAATAACAGTAAATTCAATAGTTTTCCTTCAATTTAGCAAAAACACTTACTAATTTTCTAAATTCACTTTTTTCGGCCTTTTTATTTAATTTCTTTTTCTAAATCCGTCGGACCTCTTCCGCATCTACTACACTTCTCTTCGTGGGCCTCCCCCGCGTCGATTGACACCTCTTTTGTGCCGATACGACGAAATTTTTGTCTTTCTCCATACATACGTCTCGTAAAAAATCCACCTAAGCGGCGTGTATTTTCAGTACAACATAAAACAACTTTTGTTCAGTTTACCTCTCACCCACTTGTGTCGCACCTTCCTACAAGCGTCTCGCCTTCAGCTCCTTGTACCTGAAACAAAAATAAAAGTAAATTCAATAGTTTTCCTTCAATTTAGCAAAAACACTTACTTTGTCGATACCCTTTGGTCATCAACTTTTCTGGGAAATAAATTTTTGATTTTTACCGTTTCTGGCCACATTTTTAACATGTTGAGGACGCCGCTCGGGCTGACGCCCCACTCCCACACCAGCGACGACCCGGACTCGTCTGGTTCGATGCCCCCGCTCCGTTACGGCAGCCAAGCCGCCACTCCTACTGCCGCGGTCGCCACTCCCGCTGCTAAGCCCGCTAAACCCGTCCCGCTACAGATGGGCTATTTCGAGGACCCGGAGAGTGAGATCTTCTCCCTCTTTGAGGTTATCCGAGAAGCCGTGGGCCGCTCGGGTAACCTCAAGAGAGGGATTAAAGCCGATATCCTCACAAGCGTGGACAGGATTGAGCACCTTCTTACTCTTTCGCCGCTGCCATCTGCCCCGCCTGCCCCGCCTTCCCCCCCTGCCGACACCGAGGAACTGAAGGCAACCATACGAGAGTGCATCCGTGAGGAGATGAGGGCGCTCACGGTGCCTGCGCCGACCGCTCAGGCGCCTCTGCCGACTCCTACTCCGCCTCCTCCAGGTCAGCCCTCATATGCCAAGGTTGCCTCGACTCCCTCCATCCCGCTGCGCCCACCCCCTTACAAGCCATCAATTATCGTTTCTGCTAAAAATTCAAACACTACCTCCGAGACTCTCACTGCCTGGCAGAATAACATTACCTTTCGGGACACCAATTTTGCCCCGCTAAGTATCAAACCAATATCAAAAAACAAGCTCAGGGTCGAATTTGACCGGACCGAGCATATGGAAACAACACTAAGTAAACTTAGCCCCTCGTCAGTGATAGAAGCAGAGCCGTCCAAAAAACTACACCCCATGATCATAATCAAAGGAGTACCGGAAGATATTACCCCGGAAACACTAACCAGCATCCTCCGCACCCAAAATGACGCTGTTAAAAACAACGAGCCTGAGACCCTGGAACTGAAATTCAAGCGCGGGAACCGCAATCCCAAGCTCTACAACGCTGCTTACACCACCAGCCCCGCCCTCTGGCGGTCCATTATTGATGCTGGTAAGCTCAATGTGGACCACCAGAGGGTTCACGTTGAGAGCTATGTTCCCGTGCTGCAGTGCTACAGGTGTCTCCAGTACGGCCACACGAAAAAATGGTGCAAAGAAACCGCGTCCACGTGCTCCCACTGCTCTTCCAGCCAACACGCTTTTAAAGACTGTCCGCTAAAAGATGACACGTCCAAACTTAATTGTTATAATTGCACCATTTACTGCAAAAGTCGCAATATTACTGAACAAAACAATGCGCACAGTGCCACGTCCAATACATGTCCCCGCTTTATCGCCATGACCCATTCCGTCTCTTCGCGTACGGACTATGGCGAGTGATTCCACCTCACTTCACTTACCCACCTCACACCTGAAACTCCAGGATCTGTGTGGAGCTGCAGGGCGCGATTTCCGCTTACTGCGAGTGCTCCCGGTCGAGGACATCACCCGACAACAAAAATCGGTGTAGGATGCCCGCGACTAACAGGAAAAGCTGCGTTGCGACCTCGCGCTTGTGTGCCCTCGGCTCTAACCAGATCTTTTATAATTCTGAGCATAACTGCTACAAATCTCTCTTAATCTGCCAAAACTTTATAATTACACAAATATAAACAAATAAATAAATATATATATATATATACACCCACACACATATTACACTTAAGCTCTTAATCTGTTAAAACTTTATAATCACATCAATATAAACAAATAAATATATATACACCTACACACATATAACATCTCAAACTCTTAATCCATCAAAACTTTATAATAACACCAATAAACAAATAAATAAATATAGGCTCCCACCCACATATTAAATGTCAATTTCTTTAGCTTTTACATAAACTTCATCTCCCAATAACTAATTTAAACTCTAATCTCAAACCTCATTCATAAGCCCCCCAATAAAATCACTCTGTGTGCTCGCGGAGTATACCATTAGCACTGCGAGCACACAATGGAGCCTCAACT
Organism: Yponomeuta plumbellus; assembly: GCA_947310845.1. Taxonomy (NCBI): domain Eukaryota; kingdom Metazoa; phylum Arthropoda; class Insecta; order Lepidoptera; family Yponomeutidae; genus Yponomeuta; species Yponomeuta plumbellus. Next base: position 98,060 of record OX371206.1, read on the forward strand.
TCTTTGGAAAAAAAAAAAAAAAAAAAAAAACCTAACCTAACCTAACCTAACCTTTTTTTTTTTTTTTTTTTTTTTTTTTTTTTTTAACGGGGTGAAATGCACTTACGCACCGTGACACCGCGACCCTGAGGGAGGGTGGCGGCCGTGTGTCAGGCTCACCTCCCCTAGGTGCTAAGGGAGGCATACTGACTAAAACACCCCGGGAGCCGTCCTGTCGCTTGTGCAATGGGGCGCCGCTGGATCTCGCAAGTGGTGTGACCACAACGCGAATGCTACAGCGGCGCCCCGGCGACGTCGGCCCGGCCGAAGCCAGGCCCCTTCCCTGGAGGAGGGGTGTGGGCCCCTAACCCCCCCCTCCCGCCACGGAGTCGGACGGCAGGTCCCTCAACCTGCCGTCTGTGGCCCTCGCTACACCGGCGGCATGAGGTGCGCGTACCTCCTCCTACGCGCGCCGGTTCTTCGCCGACGGAGCGGCGCGGACCGAGGGTCGTCCTCCCGCAACCGCTCCTCGGCCTCCTTCAGCCCCATGACTTGGTGGCAGAAGTGGGCCATCGCCTTCCACGCTCTCTCCCTGCGGAGCATGATAGGAATCATACTCGGCAGGGAGAGACCGTCCTCAAAGTGTTGCGCCAGAATATGGCGCTGTGGACCCCAGGCCGCACACTCCTCGAGGGTGTGCTCCGCCGTGTCCGCTGGAGCGTCGCATTCGCGGCACTCCGGCGTCTCCTCCCTCCCGATGCGGTGCAGGTACTTACCGAAGCACCCATGCCCGGTCAGCACCTGCACCATCCGGAAGGTGAGGGGCCTGCGTTTGCGACGCATCCAGCGCTCGAGGACCGGCTTCACGGCCCGTATGGTCCACCCGCCATATTGGGCCACCTCGAGGTCTTCGGCCCACCTCTCCACCAAGTCATCCTTCGCCTCGCGGCGCTCGCGGCGCACCTCCCTTGGGGCCGGGTTCTCGCCCTGGGCCCTCTTGTCCGCGACAAACCGGTACACCCGGGCGAGAACCTCGGCCTCGCGCTCCCAGGGAGGGTCCGCAGCCAGGAGCGTGGCTGCCGCCCATGACACCGTACGGTATCCTCTGATGGCCCTCTGTGCGATTACCCTCTGCGGTCTCCGCAAGAGGGCCTTGTTGGCGGCACAGAGGGCATCCACCCACACCGGGGCACCGTACAGTGCCATGCTGCGGACAATTCCCGACATTAGCCTTCGGCTCCTGGCGTTGGGCCCTCCCTTGTTCGGGAGGAGCTGCCCGAGCGCCGCGGCCGCTCTGACGAGCCTTGGCCCCAACTCCTTGAAGTGGGGGCCAAAGCCCCATCGCCCATCCAGAATGAGGCCCAAATATTTCATCTGGGCCCCGATCCTCACCACCGTTCCGCCGCCGAGGACGATGTTCGCGCCCGGCGGCGGCCCGGCTCGGGGCCCATGAAACAGAAGGGCCTCAGTCTTCTCCAGGGCCACCTCGAGGCCCAGCCGCCTGATCCTCCCGACCACCAGGTCTACCCCTACCGTGGCGAGTCGGGAGGCCTCCCTGAAGTCTCCTCCCCGGGCGGTGACAAGAGTGTCGTCTGCATAGCATATGACACTCATCCCGGGGAGGAGTCTCCCGCGGAGCACCCAGTCATAGCCGACGTTCCACAGGATCGGTCCCAACACCGAACCCTGCGGGACGCCGGCCTCCACCGAGTGCTCCACCAGGCGGCCGCCCCTTCCGATGGCCACCACCGTCCTGCCCTCCAGGTAAGCCTTCAACAGCGTCCCCATGTACAGAGGCACCCCTTGGAACTTGAGCGCCTTGATAATGGTGGCATGGGGGATGCTGTTGAAGGCATTCCTGATGTCCAGGGACACAGCCAGGACCCTGGACCCCCGCTCGGTCGCCTCCGTCGTGAGGCGCCTCAGGGCAAGGACGGCGTCGACCGTCGACCGCAGTGCCCGGAACCCGTACTGGGCCTCTGAGAGGCCGGGCCCCGGTCCGAGCAGATGCCGGTTGAGTCGGGCCGCCAGAATGCGTTCCAGCAGCTTCCCGACCTCATCCAGCAGGACGATTGGCCTATATGCCGAAGGAGAGTCGGCAGAACGACCCGCCTTCGGCAACAGGACCAACCGCCCCACCCTCCACAGCTCCGGGAACTGTCCAGTGCGAATGCACATATTGAAGAGTTCCCGAAGCTGTTCCCCGAGGTACTCCAGCGCCACAAATAGCACCTTCCCGGGGACCCCATCCGGACCCGGTGCCCTCTTCTTAGACCGAAGGCACCGTATGGCGGCTCCCATCTCGCCGTCCGTAATGGGGGGGGGCGTCTGCTCCTCTCCCTCGTCCTCCTGCGGTCGACTGGCGGCCATCGCTGGGGGGCTGAAGCGCCCCTGCCGGGGGAACAACTCCCCGACCACCCGCTGGAGGAACTGGGGGTCCAGGGTCTCCGTCGTCGGGGCCGTCTGAGGGCGCATTTTATTACGCGCCCATCGGTACGGACGGCCCCACGGATCCCTGTCCAGTCCCTCCAGCATGGCCTCCCTGGCCCTCTCCTTCGCTTTGCTGATGGCCAGCTGCACCGCCTTCCTCGCCTGCCGGTACGCCGCGTACAGCTGGCCATCAGCGTCCTCCTGGCTTGGCCGACGCCTGCCCCTCGTGTAGGCCCTGCGGGCCGCGGAGCACGACGCGCGGAGGTCGGCGATCTCCTGCGACCACCAGTATACTTGTCCCCGCCTCCGGGGTGGACGTCCGCTCACCCTGGGCATGGCCGCGTCACAAACGGCAGTGAGCGCCTCCCGCATGTGCGCGGCCATGTCGTCCACCCCCAGCTCTCGGCGGGGAAAACTCCACCGGCGGACGATCGCCGCCTCCGCGGCCAGCCCCGCGTCGAACCTCGACAGGACCCAACGAGGGAACTGGCTCGGCCACCGTTGGGTCGGGGCCGCCCTGCCTGAGGTGGAGACCTCGAACCTAACGTACCTGTGGTCCGATAGGGTCTCCACCTCTTCAACCACGCACCAGTCCCACACCTTGCTGGCGACAGCGGGCGTGGCGAATGAGACATCCACCACGGATCCCCCCCGCTGCCGCACGCAGGTGTGGGCTGTGCCCCTGTTGAGCAGGGTCAGCCCCGAAGCCAGGGCAAAGGCCTCCAGCTCCCGGCCTCTTTGGGTGGTGCTCGGGTTCCCCCACGCGACGGACTTCGCGTTGACGTCCCCGAGCACCAGGACCTCGCGGGGCGCCACCCTTCCGATGGCGGCTCCGAGTCGGGTGAGGAACCGCTCGAAGTCCGCCAACGGTCTGTTTGGGGAGAAGTACACGCTTATAAGCGCGTACTCTCCCCATGACGCCACCACGTACCCCGGCCCCCTTTCTACGAGAGAGAAGGGGACCCCAGGACCAGCCCTCACAACGATGGCGGCAGAGCCGCTCTCGTCCCCCAGCCAGTGAGGTTGGCTAGGGACGAAGTAGGGCTCCGCCACCGCCGCCACGGCTATGTCCCACTCCGCCATGGACTGCAAGAGCAAGTCTTGCGCTCCGGCGGAGTGGTTGAACCTAACCTAACCTAACCTAACCTAACCTAACCTAACCTAACCTAACCTAACCTAACCTAACCTAACCTTTTTTTTTTTTTTTTTTTTTTTTTTTTTTTTTTTTTTTTTTAACGGGGTGAAATGCACTTACGCACCGTGACACCGCGACCCTGAGGGAGGGTGGCGGCCGTGTGTCAGGCTCACCTCCCCTAGGTGCTAAGGGAGGCATACTGACTAAAACACCCCGGGAGCCGTCCTGTCGCTTGTGCAATGGGGCGCCGCTGGATCTCGCAAGTGGTGTGACCACAACGCGAATGCTACAGCGGCGCCCCGGCGACGTTGGCCTGGCCTAAGCCAGGCCCCTTCCCTGGAGGAGGGGTGTGGGCCCCACACCCCCCCCTCCCGCCACGGAGTCGGACGGCAGGTCCCTCAACCTGCCGTCTGTGGCCCTCGCTACACCGGCGGCATGAGGTGCGCGTACCTCCTCCTACGCGCGCCGGTTCTTCGCCGACGGAGCGGCGCGGACCGAGGGTCGTCCTCCCGCAACCGCTCCTCGGCCTCCTTCAGCCCCATGACTTGGTGGCAGAAGTGGGCCATCGCCTTCCACGCTCTCTCCCTGCGGAGCATGATAGGAATCATACTCGGCAGGGAGAGACCGTCCTCAAAGTGTTGCGCCAGAATATGGCGCTGTGGACCCCAGGCCGCACACTCCTCGAGGGTGTGCTCCGCCGTGTCCGCTGGAGCGTCGCATTCACGGCACTCCGGCGTCTCCTCCCTCCCGATGCGGTGCAGGTACTTACCGAAGCACCCATGCCCGGTCAGCACCTGCACCATCCGGAAGGTGAGGGGCCTGCGTTTGCGACGCATCCAGCGCTCGAGGACCGGCTTCACGGCCCGTATGGTCCACCCGCCATATTGGGCCACCCCGAGGTCTTCGGCCCACCTCTCCACCAAGTCATCCTTCGCCTCGCGGCGCTCGCGGCGCACCTCCCTTGGGGCCGGGTTCTCGCCCTGGGCCCTCTTGTCCGCGACAAACCGGTACACCCGGGCGAGAACCTCGGCCTCGCGCTCCCAGGGAGGGTCCGCAGCCAGGAGCGTGGCTGCCGCCCATGACACCGTACGGTATCCTCTGATGGCCCTCTGTGCGATTACCCTCTGCGGTCTCCGCAGGAGGGCCTTGTTGGCGGCACAGAGGGCGTCCACCCACACCGGGGCACCGTACAGTGCCATGCTGCGGACAATTCCCGACATTAGCCTTCGGCTCCTGGCGTTGGGCCCTCCCTTGTTCGGGAGGAGCTGCCCGAGCGCCGCGGCCGCTCTGACGAGCCTTGGCCCCAACTCCTTGAAGTGGGGGCCAAAGCCCCATCGCCCATCCAGAATGAGGCCCAAATATTTCATCTGGGCCCCGATCCTCACCACCGTTCCGCCGCCGAGGACGATGTTCGCGCCCGGCGGCGGCCCGGCTCGGGGCCCATGAAACAGAAGGGCCTCAGTCTTCTCCAGGGCCACCTCGAGGCCCAGCCGCCTGATCCTCCCGACCACCAGGTCTACCCCTACCGTGGCGAGTCGGGAGGCCTCCCTGAAGTCTCCTCCCCGGGCGGTGACAAGAGTGTCGTCTGCATAGCATATGACACTCATCCCGGGGAGGAGTCTCCCGCGGAGCACCCAGTCATAGCCGACGTTCCACAGGATCGGCCCCAACACCGAACCCTGCGGGACGCCGGCCTCCACCGAGTGCTCCACCAGGCGGCCGCCCCTTCCGATGGCCACCACCGTCCTGCCCTCCAGGTAAGCCTTCAACAGCGTCCCCATGTACCGAGGCACCCCTTGGAACCGGAGCGCCTCGATAATGGTGGCATGGGGGATGCTGTTGAAGGCATTCCTGATGTCCAGGGACACAGCCAGGACCCTGGACCCGCGCTCGGTCGCCTCCGTCGTGAGGCGCCTCAGGGCAAGGACGGCGTCGACCGTCGACCGCAGTGCCCGGAACCCGTACTGGGCCTCTGAGAGGCCGGGCCCCGGTCCGAGCAGATGCCGGTTGAGTCGGGCCGCCAGAATGCGTTCCAGCAGCTTCCCGACCTCATCCAGCAGGACGATTGGCCTATATGCCGAAGGAGAGTCGGCAGAACGACCCGCCTTCGGCAACAGGACCAACCGCCCCACCCTCCACAGCTCCGGGAACTGTCCAGTGCGAATGCACATATTGAAGAGTTCCCGAAGCTGTTCCCCGAGGTACTCCAGCGCCACAAATAGCACCTTCCCGGGGACCCCATCCGGACCCGGTGCCCTCTTCTTAGACCGAAGGCACCGTATGGCGGCTCCCATCTCGCCGTCCGTGATGGGGGGGGGCGTCTGCTCCTCTCCCTCGTCCTCCTGCGGTCGACTGGCGGCCATCGCTGGGGGGCTGAAGCGCCCCTGCCGGGGGAACAACTCCCCGACCACCCGCTGGAGGAACTGGGGGTCCAGGGTCTCCGTCGTCGGGGCCGTCTGAGGGCGCATTTTATTACGCGCCCATCGGTACGGACGGCCCCACGGATCCCTGTCCAGTCCCTCCAGCATGGCCTCCCTGGCCCTCTCCTTCGCTTTGCTGATGGCCAGCTGCACCGCCTTCCTCGCCTGCCGGTACGCCGCGTACAGCTGGCCATCAGCGTCCTCCTGGCTTGGCCGACGCCTGCCCCTCGTATAGGCCCTGCGGGCCACGGAGCACGACGCGCGGAGGTCGGCGATCTCCTGCGACCACCAGTATACTTGTCCCCGCCTCCGGGGTGGACGTCCGCTCACCCTGGGCATGGCCGCGTCACAAACGGCAGTGAGCGCCTCTCGCATGTGCGCGGCCATGTCGTCCACCCCCAGCTCTCGGCGGGGAAAACTCCACCGGCGGACGATCGCCGCCTCCGCGGCCAGCCCCGCGTCGAACCTCGACAGGGCCCAACGAGGGAACTGGCTCGGCCACCGTTGGGTCGGGGCCGCCCTGCCTGAGGTGGAGACCTCGAACCTAACGTACCTGTGGTCTGATAGGGTGTCCACCTCTTCAACCACACACCAGTCCCACACCTTGCTGGCGACAGCGGGCGTGGCGAATGAGACATCCACCACGGATCCCCCCCGCTGCCGCACGCAGGTGTGGGCTGTGCCCCTGTTGAGCAGGGTCAGCCCCGAAGCCAGGGCAAAGGCCTCCAGCTCCCGGCCTCTTTGGGTGGTGCTCGGGTTCCCCCACGCGACGGACTTCGCGTTGAGGTCCCCGAGCACCAGGACCTCGCGGGGCGCCACCCTTCCGATGGCGGCTCCGAGTCGGGTGAGGAACCGCTCGAAGTCCGCCAACGGTCGGTTTGGGGAGAAGTACGCGCTTACCAGCGCGTACTCCCCCCATGACGCCACCACGTACCCCGGCCCCCTTTCTACGAGAGAGAAGGGGACCCCAGGACCAGCCCTCACAACGATGGCGGCAGAGCCGTTCTCGTCCCCCAGCCAGTGAGGTTGGCTAGGGACGAAGTAGGGCTCCGCCACCGCCGCCACGGCTATGTCCCACTCCGCCATGGACTGCAAGAGCAAGTCTTGCGCTCCGGCGGAGTGGTTGACGTTCGCCTGGAGGACGCTGAGATGTCCGCTGTCCATTAGTGTGACATCTCAGCATCCCTCGCGGCTGCCGTCTGGCGGCTCTCCACTCCCTGGCCCTGGGGTGCCGGGGTCAGTCTGCCTCTGACATGGGGGGGGTTGCAGCTACGCCCCCCCATGACATGGTCCGCCTTTAGGCCCCTGTCTGCGCAAATTGCGCAGCGGGGGGGCACGACCTGGCACGTCTCAGCAGTGTGCCCGGACACGCCGCAGCGGTAGCAGAGGCCGCTACGGTCCGCCGCTGATGGGCACAACTGGCGCGTGTGCCCCAGCCCCATGCACTTGTAGCAGCGCATGGGGCGCGCTTCGAGGAGCTGGGCACGCGCCGAGCTCCAACCCACCAGCAGGCGGCCGGCCTCTGTGATACGCTTCGCAGCGTCAACCGGGCACGACACAAGAGCCGTGCCCTCCCCCCTGGCGTTGGGGCGGATCGCCCCGCAGACCTTCACGGCCTCAGCCGTGCAGCCCCCCGCTCTGGCCACTGCCGCCGTCAGCTTCTCGGGCGTGGCGGCGTCGTCAAGGCCGACGATGCGCATGTCGACCGTCTTCGTGGGGCGGTCGACACGCACCATGTCGGCCAGCGCCACCTTCAACTTTGCCGCCAGCCGATCCGCCTTCTCCGACTTCTGGGAGCCCGTTATCTCCAGCATCCGGGCTCCTGTGGCCGTTTGTCGGCTTTTGAGGCCAACAATCTCAAGTTCGTCTAAGCTGACGGCCTCCTCGGCCTTGGCCAGGACATCTCTGTACGAGATGCCCCGGCTCACGGCCTCTGGTGCTAGGGTAAGCACCACGGCCGCCGACCGGGGAGCCGTCAGCCTGACCTCCTTCTTCTTGTTGGCCTCCTGAGCGGGGGGCCCCGCCTTCGATGTGGCCAACCCTTGGGACGGCCCCTTGGCCGCTGGTGCGGCCGCCTTCTTACCGCGGCGTACCACCTCGGTCCACGTCTCGGCCGAGGTGGAGGGGACGGGGGCCGCCTGGGTGGTCGGGGGCGCCGGCTGCGTCCCCTGGGTCGCTGACCTCCGGGTCGCCACCGGGGCCGCCTTCCCGGCCGTGGGTCTCCCCGTTTTTCCCGCCGCCGCGGGTGCCGCCAAGGGCGTCACCACTGGCGCCGTTGCGGGTGCCGCCAAGGGCGTCGTCACCGGCGCCCCCGCGGGCACCGCTTTCCGCTTGTCCGCCGCAAGCGGCGGGCGAGCCCTCTCGTGAGTGGGGACGAGCCCCGCCACCTTCCCCTCCACCATCCTCGCGAGAGGAGGGAGGAGGGCCGCCAACAGGCGCTCCACGAGCTCGTCCCCAATCTCTACCGCCGGTGGGGGGGCTGCGCTCGGACCGACGGCTGTGCCCGCAGCCGCCGTCGAGGCCTTGAGGGCCTCGAAGTCCCTCTTATACGCCCAGAGCTCACCCCTCAAGTTGGTGAGCTCCTGACTGAGGCGGACATTGTCCGCCCGCAGCCTGCGCATCGATTCGGAGGTCTTGGCGTTAGCCAACCCCTCCACCATGTCGGCGATGCTCGTCGTGCAACCCTTTATCTTGTTGGCAAACCCTCCCTTTAGATTGGAGGACTTGCCAACATATTCCATAATGGTGGAGAGGTTCTCCCCCACCCGCGCCCTCATTGTTTCGACGTCCAGGGACGCCTCCACCTCCTGGTCCGTGGAGTCCCGGACCTCCCCCTCGTCGTCACAGATCAACTGGGTGGCCTGTGACGGCTTCATAAATGCCTTTCTCTCGAGGGCTCTCATGGAGGCCTCGTCTCGGGCCTCCTCCTCCCTCTCTTTGAGGGCCCTATTGGCCCTCGCCAACCCAGACGAATGCCCCGCGAGGCGCGCCTTCCCGCGTTTCACCCTATTGGCCCTCAACAGCCCAGAAGCCGAGAACGTGAGGCGCGCCTTCCCCCGCTTCGCCACGGGCACCTTGGCAGCGGCGGACCTCTCGGTTTCCGTTTCGGACCCCGACGCCGACAGGAACGCCATGTCCTCTCCGCCTCTCTTCCTTCCCCGATCTATGCTGGAAGATGCCGAAGCATCAACGTCCATTTTTGGACCCACAGGCAAGCCTTGCGGCTTGCTATGTTAGACCTACTTAAACCTTAACCTAATCGCACAACCTAGCCTAAGAATGTACACGAAATATATACAGCTTAACCTACAAAACCCAGTAAACCCCCACCTGAGAAAGAATAAGAATAAAGAAAAACTTAAACTAACCAAACACTAAGCACACACTACTACACCACACCTTCAGTATCGAAAATAACAAAAAACCACACCTTACTATGCAAACAAAAAATCCCGACTCCTAAAGAAAAACTCAACCAAACACCAGAATAAGAATAAAGAAAAACTTAAACCAACCCAACCTAACCTAACCTAACCTAACCTAACCTAACCTAACCTGGGGCAGCCCCCAAAGTGTTCTTGAGTACGTTCTCGTCGTCTGCCCTGAACCCATCCCACTTGGTGCGCGGTAACGCAGTGGCCAGTGGGTGGGACCAAATCTCAACGAACGATACTTTGGGGTGATCGTGAGTTATTTCGTGTGTTTTTTGATTGCGATCGAGTGTGCGACTATGTCGAATCCTGTGCGGGACGCCTCCGGGCGTGACCTGTCCCAAACGGCCCTTTTCAGGGCCAACCCGGACTTGCGGGACGCCTCCGGGCGTGTCGTGTCCGAAAAGGCCCTTCTCAGGGCCAACCCGGACTTGCGGGACGCCTCCGGGCGTGTCGAGTCCCAAACGGCCCTTCTCAGGGCCAACCCCGACCCCCCACCCGACAATGCTAAGGCGTCGGAGGCTGGCCGCGAACCATCTGCGGCCAACCTGGCGGACGTGGTTGTGGAGCTGTCGGACGGGTCCGGTACTGCCCTTTTCAGGGCGGCATCATCGGACGGTGTGTCCGGCACTGCCTCTCGGGCTGTGTCGGATGGTGTGGAGAGGCCCGGAACACCGGTGCTGAAGGAGGTGAGGGTTCGGCTGCCGCGGTGCGACATATCACCTCGGATTACGAGGAGTGTCCTGCAGCTGTCGGAGTCCGACAGCAGCACGGGCACCCTCATGGAGGTGAGCTCGCGCTCTGTCTCCCCCTCGCCCTCACCTACGCGATTCTGGCGCAAGCGCCTGAATCCGGAGTCGGATGGCGAGAGCGACGGCTCGGTGGACCGGAGCAAGAGGCCGAGCGCGAGCAAGCGAGGTCGCGGCCGTCCTCCGTGTACGGGACAATACGTTGGCCTCGCTAGAGCCAAGGTTGACCTGGCCAAGGCGAAGGAGCGTGAACTCGAGCTCCAAGCTGAGGAAGAGCTGGCGGAGGAGCTCCGGCGACGGGAGAAGAAGAGGCTCTCCTTTGTGAAGAATACTCCGCTTACCTCGCCAGCGTCGACATCTGCTGCATTGCCGTCAGCTGTTCACGACCTTCGGGCTGAGCAGTTGACGAGCTCAATCGAGGCCGCAGTGGAGGCGGTCCGGACGATTGCCCAGAAGTCGTCACGACTGAAGGGCCAATCCGTGCAGGGCCTGAGGGCTGCCGCGAGCTCCATTTTGGAGAACGTGCGTGAGCTCAGGGCCCGCACGGAGTCTGACGAAGTCGTCCGTCTGCAGGGTGAACTCAGAGCCCTGAGAGCGGAGATGGAGGGGATGAAGAAGCTGCAGGCGAGTGCCGCCCCAACCATGACACGGGAGGAAATCATGTTCATGGTTGACGCGCGCCTCGACGGGATCGCGGACCGCCTGCTGCCGGAGCCACGGATGCGCCCACCGCTGGCCGCCGACGCGCGAAGCGCTGCCCGCTCCACCCGCCCCTCCGTCTCCGCCGAAGTGGCCCCCGTTGCCGCCTCCACTGCTGGGCCCCCTGCCCGCTCCGCGGCAGTTCCAGACGGCGCTCGCCCGGCTGAGCCCCATCTCTCTCCTTCACACTCTTCCGCGCCCCCGGTTCACGCCAACGGCGCTAGTGAGAAGGGGGAGGGGGGTAAGAAGAAGAGGCGGAAGAAGAAAAGCGCTGCGGCGCTGGAGGCGCAAGCTTCGTGCCAGGTGGGCCCTTCCACATCCGCCCCTGCCCCTGCCCCTCCACGGAGCACCAAGGAGGCGTGGAATGTTGTGGCTGGTCGGCCTAAACAGACGCCAGCGCCAACCAAGGCGACGCCGGCACCTCTTAAGGCTGCTGGAAAGAAGAGGGCGCCTAAACTCCGCGCTCCCCGCACTGCTGCAGTGGTCCTCACCCTGCAGCAGGAGGCGGCGGAAAAGGGAACCACCTATGCGGCTGTCCTAGCCGAGGCCGAAAGGTCAATAGACCTCAAAGGCCTCGGCATTGAGGGTCTCCGGTTCCGGACGGCGGCCACGGGCGGCAAGGTCCTGGAGGTGGCAGGCCCTGAAAGGGGCCAGAAGGCCGACGCTCTCGCCGCGAGGCTGAGGGAGACCCTCGGGGACGAGGTCCGCGTTGCCAGGCCGGAAAAGTGCATTGAGATGCGCATTACCGGCCTGAGCGACGCGGCCACGCCGGAAAGGGTGGCCGCGATGGTGGCGGAGGTAGGAGAGTGTGCCATCGGCAACGTGAAGGTGGCTGCCATCTCCCGCACACCTGGGCGTGAAGAGGGATCGGCGTGGGTGAGCTGCCCGATCGCGGCGGCAGGGAGGGTGACGGATGGCCGGCGTCTAACCGTTGGTTGGACGCAGGTCCGAGCCACCCTCCTGAAGGCCAGGCCGCAGCGGTGCTACCGCTGCCTGGAGCCGGGCCACGTGGGTGCGAAGTGCACAGAGACTGTGGATCGCAGCGGACTATGTTTCCGCTGCGGCCAGCCTGGGCACATATCCGCAGGCTGCTCTGCGGAGCCCCACTGCCCGGCGTGTGCAGCAAAAGGTATGCCCGCTGCCCACCCTCTGGGCGCCAAGAAATGCCCAGCGGGATCCCAACAAAGGGGGGCCCGAGGCCGTCGTGACGGAAAAGCCAGCGGTGGGGCCAAGGGCCCGCCGCCGGCAGCGCCAGCACCGGTGCCAGAGGAGGAGATGGACACCGCCCAAGTGTAAATGGCCAACATCTCCATACTGCAGGCCAACGCCAACCACTGTGCCGCGGCGCAGGATCTACTGATCCAGACTGCGGCGCAGTGGCAGGCGACCTTGGCCGTTGTCGCTGAACCGTATTGCGTTCGCGCCCGGGACGACTGGGCAGGCGATCGCGACGGTTCGGTGGCAATTGTCTCCCAGCGTGGCGCACTAGGCGACAAGGTGTCTCGAGGACACGGTTGCGTGCTTGCCGTGCTGGGAGACATTGCAGTGTGTGGGGTGTACTTTTCGCCCAACAGAAGCCTCGCCGACTTTGAGCAGTGGCTCGTCGAGGTCGGGGCAATGTTGGCCGATGTGCACCCCACCCCCGTGATCGTTGCCGGAGATTTCAACGCGAAATCCCGTGCGTGGGGGAATCCGGCAACTGATGCGCGGGGGGAGGTTTTGGAGGAGTGGGCGGTGTCCACTGGGCTGGTGCTGCTCAACCAGGGGGCGGTCCAGACATGCGTGCGGAGTCAGGGCGGATCCGTAGTTGATCTGTCCTTCGCCAGTCCCGCTCTGGCCAACCGCGCGCGTGGCTGGAGAGTGGTCGAAGGGGTCGAGACCTTGTCGGACCATAGATACATATGGTTCGATATCGTCTCGGCTCCCGCCGGTGTTTCGGCGGACCTCAGCCGCCCCCTGGCGGGGGAGGGTCCACGGTGGCGGCTCGCCACCCTGGACAAGGATGTGGCTAAGGAGGCGGCCATCGTGGAGCGCTGGGCTGCTGGGTCAAGCGACGAGGCGCTGGGCGTAGACGCGAGGGCGGAGCGCCTAACAGGGGTGCTCACTCGCGTCTGCGATGCGGCGATGCGGCGCAGAGGTCCTGTTCCCCCGCGGAGACGGGTGTACTGGTGGCAACCGCACCTAGCAGGGCTGCGTACTGCGTGCCACGCAGCCCAACGCAGGTACACCCGTTGCCGCGGGCGTAGGAGCAGGGACCCCGCCCAGGAAGAGGAGCTGCTCGTCGCTTACCGAGCGGTCCGGGCCGCGCTCAGCGCGGGCATAAGGGCCGCCAAGGAGGAGGCCTGGAGGGAGTGGCTGGGGAGTTTGAACCGGGACCCGTGGGGGCGCCCCTACAAGGTGGTGAGCGAGAAGCTGAAGCCTTGGGCGCCTCCTCTGACCCGGTCACTCGACCCAGCCTTCGTCGGTGTGGTGGTGGGTTCCCTCTTTCCCGCAAGGGAGGAGTGGGCCCCCCCACGAATGACGGCGGCGGCGGTGTCGGCGCCGGTGGAGGACGGTGATGTCCCGCCCGTGTCCGAGGCCGAGCTAGGGGTAGCGGTCCTGAAGATGAGGGTGAGGAACCGCGCCCCGGGCCCGGATGGAATCCCTGGGCGGGTCATTGCCGCTGTCATGCCGGCGTTCGAGGAGGAGACCCTGTCTCTGATGACTGAATGTCTGGCGTCGGGAAGGGTCCCGCGACGGTGGAAGGAGGGCAAGCTCGTGCTGCTCCGAAAGCACGGGCGCCCGGCGGAGTCGCCGTCGGCCTACCGCCCCATCGTTCTGCTGGACGAGACGTGCAAGCTCTTTGAGCGAGTGCTCGCGGCGCGTCTCGTCCGACATCTGGAGGGGGCGGGGCCCAACTTGAGCGACGGCCAGTTTGGCTTCCGTCGCGGGAGGTCGACGTTGGACGCCATCTCCCGTCTCAGAGACAGCGTCGAGAGGGTCACGGGCCGGGGAGAGGTGTTGTTGGCTGTCTCGTTGGACATTTCCAACGCCTTCAACACCCTCCCCTGGCAGACAATAGCGGAGGCCTTGAGGTACCACAACGTCCCGTGGTACCTCAGGCGAGTCCTTGCGGACTACTTCGTAGACCGGGCCGTGTGTTACCCGGCTCGGTCCGAGGTGGTCCGCACGGACATGTGTTGTGGTGTTCCACAGGGGTCGGTCCTCGGGCCGCTCCTGTGGAACATTGGGTATGACTGGGTCCTGCGCGGTGCGACTCTCCCAGGAGTCGGCGTACTCTGCTACGCCGACGACACCCTGGTCACCGCGCAGGGCGCCACGTTTCGGGACGCCAAGGTCCTGGCTACAGCAGGGGTAGCGCAGGTCGTGCGCCGCATCAGGGCACTCGGGCTCGCGGTCGCTCTGGAGAAATCCGAGGCCCTTTATTTCCATGGGCCTCGGATGCGACCCCCTCGGGACTCCCAAATCACCGTCGGTGGCACCTCCATCGCTGTCGGGGGATCGATGAAGTACCTGGGTCTCGTCCTCGACAGCCGATGGAGTTTCGGCGAGCACTTCCGGCGACTGGCACCAAAACTGGTGTCGTACGCCGGGAGGCTCGCACGATTGCTGCCAAACCGTGGCGGCCCAGGGAGCTCTTGCCGCCGTCTTTACGACGGTGTGGTGCGCTCCAAGGCGCTTTACGGAGCGCCCATATGGGCGGCAGCCCTCTCTGCGAGCAATACCACGCTGCTGCGGCGCCCGCAGCGGGTAATAGCGCAGAGGGCTGCTAGAGCGTACCACACCGTCTCTTACGAGGCGGCGTGTCTGTTGGCGGCGAGTCTACCCTGGGACCTAGAGGCGGGAGTCCTCGAGCAGGTGTATGTGAGGAGTGCCCTGATGCGGAACAGCGGAGGGTGGCCCACTCCGGCGGAGATCGGTAGCTGGAGGCAGGAGGCTCGCGACGATCTCCTCCGCAAGTGGGCCACGAGATTGGAGGAGCCCGCCGCGAGTAAGAGGCTCGTGGAGGCGGTGCGGCCGGTCTTGCGGCCGTGGTTAGAGAGGGGGCACGGGGCGCCGACCTATTGTCTGACGCAGCTTCTCACAGGGCACGGCTGTTTTGCCAAGTACCTGTGGGAAGTTGTGGGTATAGAGTCGGGCCCCGAGTGCCGCTATTGTGCGAGCGGCGCGCGCGACACGGCGGAGCATACGCTCGCCGTGTGCGCTGCCTGGAGCGGGGAGCGGGCTGCCCTGGTGGGAGCCGTGGGGGGCGATCTGTCGCTGCCGGCCGTCATTTCTAAGATGGTCGGCAGCCAGGAGAGCTGGGCCGCCGTCGCCACGTTCGCTGGCGAGGTGATGGCGGCCAAGAGAGAGGAGCTGCGAGAGCGGGAGCGTGCAGGTCTGACGCTCCCGCCTCGCCGCCCAAATAGGGGGCGCCGACGCGCGGAGTATGCGCGCGCCCCCGACTAGAGTGGCCGTGGGCGGAGGGTCGGGGGACCCCCCGCCTGCCTTTGCGGCGAGCTGGAAGGCACCCCCATGTGTTCCGGGGGTGCCTTCTAGCAAAACATGGAGTGCCCGCGCGCTCGCTATCCGACTTCTCTGCTTACAGAGAAGTCGCGGAGAGCGACGTGACGCGGGCAAGAAGACGCCTTGAGCGCAGGGGGGCCCATGTGGCCCCCCCACGAGTAGAGTCCCCATAGGGACGCCCCCCTTGCCGGGTCACAGTGACTTATCCTATGGCCTATCCTGTGACCCGGTAGGGAGAGAGGAGGAACACCGCGGGGTTTAGTGAGTAGTCCAGCCCTAACGGGCTGGGAGTCTCACTCGAAGCCGCCCTGCTGTCCCCCGGCAGCAGTGTGGCGAAGTGCGCAAATGCATTCCCCGCGTCAAAAAAAAAAAAAAAAAAAAAAAAAAAAAAACCTAACCTAACCTAACCTAACCGGGGGCGCCACGCCAGATAACCTTCACGTGTACCCCTCCGCTTCCGTTCCCTCTGATTCCTTGTGAACCAGATGGAAGGGCAAGTGGTGGGGTCGGTGCGCCCTGAGCGTTAGTCAGTGACTTCTCCTTGTGGGATCTTGCTGGCTAACGGCGAATGATCTGGCCCGAGGGGTCGCGTGGGTTCCAATTCCTCTGTGAATCGGGACCCAGGCGACCAACCGAAGGAGGTCCGGCTAGGGGGGGGCGCAGTCGCGCCTCAAACTAGTCGGATAAGAGTGGCCGCGGGCGGAGGGTCGGGGGACCCGACGCCCACGATCGCGGCGGGCCGGAAGGCACCCTCGTGTGTTCCGAGGGTGCCTTCTCGCGCAAGGAGAGGGCCCGTGCGCTCGCTCTCCACCTTCTCTGCTTTCAGAGAAGTGCTGCAGAGCGAGCGACGGGCGTCGCAGCGTCGCGCCGTCCTCCTCTTGCCTGTTGTATGGGCGACGGGTCGGGGGAGGGCGGCGCGAGGAAGCGGTTGGGGGCCATTATGGCCCCCCAGAGGAGGGGCGGCGCTTCCTTGCCTCGTCGTATGGGCGATGGGGCGAGTGGCGCCGCCGGGGAGCCAATCTGGCTCCCCACCAGTAGAGCCCCTACGGGGGCGAGCTCTTGCCGGGTCACAGTGAATTAACCTCTGGCCTATCCTGTGGCCCGGTAGAGTAGCGGAGGAACACCGCGGGGTTTTAGGGGGTAGTCCAGCACTGAGCAGGCGGCTCGATAGTGCTGGGAGTCCACCACAAAGCTGCTCTGTTGTCCCCCGACAACAGAGCGGCGAAGTGTGCAAATGCATTTCCCCGCGTTAAAAAAAAAAAAAAAAAAAAAAAAAAAAACCTAACCTAACCTAACCTAACCTGGGACGCCACGCCAGATAACCTTCACGTGTACCCCTCCGCTTCCGTTCCCTCTGATTCCTTGTGAACCAGATGGAAGGGCAAGTGGTGGGGTCGGTGCGCCCTGAGCGTTAGTCAGTGACTTCTCCTTGTGGGATCTTGCTGGCTAACGGCGAATGATCTGGCCCGAGGGGTCGCGTGGGTTCCAATTCCTCTGTGAATCGGGACCCAGGCGACCAACCGAAGGAGGTCCGGCTAGGGGGGGGCGCAGTCGCGCCTCAAACTAGTCGGATAAGAGTGGCCGCGGGCGGAGGGTCGGGGGACCCGACGCCCACGATCGCGGCGGTCCGGAAGGCACCCTCGTGTGTTCCGAGGGTGCCTTCTCGCGCAAGGAGAGGGCCCGTGCGCTCGCTCTCCACCTTCTCTGCTTTCAGAGAAGTGCTGGAGAGCGAGCGACGGGCGTCGCAGCGTCGCGCCGTCCTCCTCTTGCCTGTTGTATGGGCGACGGGTCGGGGGAGGGCGGCGCGAGGAAGCGGTTGGGGGCCATTATGGCCCCCCAGAGGAGGGGCGGCGCTTCCTTGCCTCGTCGTATGGGCGATGGGGTGAGTGGCGCCGCCGGGGAGCCAATCTGGCTCCCCACCAGTAGAGCCCCTTCGGGGGCGAGCTCTTGCCGGGTCACAGTGAATTAACCTCTGGCCTATCCTGTGGCCCGGTAGAGTAGCGGAGGAACACCGCGGGGTTTTAGGGGGTAGTCCAGCACTGAGCAGGCGGCTCGATAGTGCTGGGAGTCCACCACAAAGTCGCTCTGCTGTCCCCCGGCAGCAGAGTGGCGAAGTGCGCAAATGCATTTCCCCGCGTCAAAAAAAAAAAAAAAAAAAAAAAAAAACCTGGGGCGCCACGCCAGATAACCTTCACGTGTACCCCTCCGCTTCCGTTCCCTCTGATTCCTTGTGAACCAGATGGAAGGGCAAGTGGTGGGGTCGGTGCGCCCTGAGCGTTAGTCAGTGACTTCTCCTTGTGGGATCTTGCTGGCTAACGGCGAATGATCTGGCCCGAGGGGTCGCGTGGGTTCCAATTCCTCTGTGAATCGGGACCCAGGCGACCAACCGAAGGAGGTCCGGCTAGGGGGGGGCGCAGTCGCGCCTCAAACTAGTCGGATAAGAGTGGCCGCGGGCGGAGGGTCGGGGGACCCGACGCCCACGATCGCGGCGGGCCGGAAGGCACCCTCGTGTGTTCCGAGGGTGCCTTCTCGCGCAAGGAGAGGGCCCGTGCGCTCGCTCTCCACCTTCTCTGCTTTCAGAGAAGTGCTGGAGAGCGAGCGACGGGCGTCGCAGCGTCGCGCCGTCCTCCTCTTGCCTGTTGTATGGGCGACGGGTCGGGGGAGGGCGGCGCGAGGAAGCGGTTGGGGGCCATTATGGCCCCCCAGAGGAGGGGCGGCGCTTCCTTGCCTCGTCGTATGGGCGATGGGGTGAGTGGCGCCGCCGGGGAGCCAATCTGGCTCCCCACCAGTAGAGCCCCTTCAGGGGCGAGCTCTTGCCGGGTCACAGTGAATTAACCTCTGGCCTATCCTGTGGCCCGGTAGAGTAGCGGAGGAACACCGCGGGGTTTTAGGGGGTAGTCCAGCACTGAGCAGGCGGCTCGATAGTGCTGGGAGTCCACCACAAAGTCGCTCTGCTGTCCCCCGGCAGCAAAGTGGCGAAGTGCGCAAATGCATTTCCCCGCGTCAAAAAAAAAAAAAAAAAAAAACCTAACCTAACCTAACCTAACCTAACCTAACCTAACCTAACCTAACCTAACCTAACCTAACCTTCCCGTGTACCCCTCCGCTTCCGTTCCCTCTGATTCCTTGTGAACCAGATGGAAGGGCAAGTGGTGGGGTCGGTGCGCCCTGAGCGTTAGTCAGTGACTTCTCCTTGTGGGATCGTGCTGGCTAACGGCGAATGATCTGGCCCGAGGGGTCGCGTGGGTTCCAATTCCTCTGTGAATCGGGACCCAGGCGACCAACCGAAGGAGGTCCGGCTAGGGGGGGGCGCAGTCGCGCCTCAACCTAGTCGGATAAGAGTGGCCGCGGGCGGAGGGTCGGGGGACCCGACGCCCACGATCGCGGCGGGCCGGAAGGCACCCTCGTGTGTTCCGAGGGTGCCTTCTCGCGCAAGGAGAGAGCCCGTGCGCTCGCTCTCCACCTTCTCTGCTTTCAGAGAAGTGCTGGAGAGCGAGCGACGGGCGTCGCAGCGTCGCGCCGTCCTCCTCTTGCCTGTTGTATGGGCGACGGGTCGGGGGAGGGCGGCGCGAGGAAGCGGTTGGGGGCCATTATGGCCCCCCAGAGGAGGGGCGGCGCTTCCTTGCCTCGTCGTATGGGCGATGGGGCGAGTGGCGCCGCCGGGGAGCCAATCTGGCTCCCCACCAGTAGAGCCCCTTCGGGGGCGAGCTCTTGCCGGGTCACAGTGAATTAACCTCTGGCCTATCCTGTGGCCCGGTAGAGTAGCGGAGGAACACCGCGGGGTTTTAGGGGGTAGTCCAGCACTGAGCAGGCGGCTCGATAGTGCTGGGAGTCCACCACAAAGCTGCTCTGTTGTCCCCCGACAATAGAGCGGCGAAGTGCGCAAATGCATTTCCCCGCGTGAAGAAAAAAAAAAAAAAAAAAAAAAAAAAAAAAAACCTAACCTAACCTAACCTAACCTAACCTTTTTTTTTTTTTTTTTAACGGGGTGAAATGCAGTTACGCACCGTGACACCGCCCCCTGAGGGAGGGTGGCGGCCGTGTGTCAGGCTCACCCACCGAGTGTGGGCATACTGACTAAAACACCCCGGGAGCCGTCCTGTCGCTTGTGCAATGGGGCGCCGCTGGATCTCGCAAGTGGTGTGACCACAACGCGAATGCGACAGCGGCGCCCCGGCGACGTCGGCCCGACCGAAGCCGGGCCCCTTCCCTGGAGGAGGGGTGTGGGCTCCACACCCCCCCCTCCCGCCACGTGTCAGACGGCAGGTCCCTCAACCCGCCGTCTGTGGCCCTCACTGCACCGGCGGCATAAGATGCGCGTAGCGTCGCCTACGCGCGCCGGTGCGTCTTCGACGGAGCGGCGCGGACTCCGGGTCGTCCTCCCGCAGCCGCTCCTCGGCCTCCTTCAGCCCCAGGACCTGGTGGCAGAAGTGGGCCATCGCCTTCCACGCTCTCTCCCTGCGGAGCATGATTGGGATCATACTCGGCAAGGAGAGACCGTCCTCGAAGTACTGCACCAGAATATGGCGTTGTGGACCCCAGGCCGCACACTCCACCAGAGTGTGCTCCGCCGTGTCCGCTGGAGCGCCGCACTCGTGGCACGCCGGCGTCTCTTCCCTCCCGATACGGTGCAGGTACTTACCAAAGCACCCATGTCCCGTAAGCACCTGCACCATCCGGAAGGTGAGAGGCCGACGCTTGCGGCGCATCCAGCGTTCCAACACCGGCCTGACGGCCTGTATGGTCCACCCGCCATATTGGGCCACCTCGAGGTCTTCAGCCCACTTCTCCAGAAGGTCCTTCTTGGCCTCCAGGCGCTGGTGGCGCACCTCCCTTGGGGCCGGGTTCTCGCCCTGGGCCCTCTTTTCCGCCACGAACCTATATACCTGGGCGAGAACCTCGGCCTCTCGCTCCCAGGGAGGGTCACCGGCCAGGACAGTGGCTGCCGCCCACGACACCGTACGATACCCCCTGATCGCCCTCTGCGCGATCACCCTCTGCGGTCGCCTCAGAAGCGACTTGTTGGCGGCGCAGAGGGCGTCCACCCACACGGGGGCACCGTACAGCGCCATGCTGCGGACTATGCCCGCCATTAGTCTGCGGCACCTCGTGTTGAACCTAACCTAACCTAACCTAACCTAACCTAACCTAACCTAACCTAACCTAACCTGGGGCGCCACGCCAGATAACCTTCACGTGTACCCCTCCGCTTCCGTTCCCTCTGATTCCTTGTGAACCAGATGGAAGGGCAAGTGGTGGGGTCGGTGCGCCCTGAGCGTTAGTCAGTGACTTCTCCTTGTGGGATCTTGCTGGCTAACGGCGAATGATCTGGCCCGAGGGGTCGCGTGGGTTCCAATTCCTCTGTGAATCGGGACCCAGGCGACCAACCGAAGGAGGTCCGGCTAGGGGGGGGCGCAGTCGCGCCTCAAACTAGTCGGATAAGAGTGGCCGCGGGCGGAGGGTCGGGGGACCCGACGCCTACGATTGCGGCGGGCCGGAAGGCACCCTCGTGTGTTCCGAGGGTGCCTTCTCGCGCAAGGAGAGGGCCCGCTCGCTCGCTCTCCACCTTCTCTGCTTTCAGAGAAGTGCTGGAGAGCGAGCGGCGGGCGACGCAGCGTCGCGCCGTCCTCCTCTTGCCTGTTGTATGGGCGACGGGTCGGGGGAGGGCGGCGCGAGGAAGCGGTTGGGGGCCACTATGGCCCCCCAGAGGAGGGGTGGCGCTTGCGCCGCCGGGGAGCCACATCTGGCTCCCCACCAGTAGAGCCCCCTCGGGGGCGAGCTCTTGCCGGGTCACAGTGACTTAACCTCTGGCCTATCCTGTGGCCCGGTAGAGTAGCGGAGGAACACCGCGGGGTTTTAGGGGGTAGTCCAGCACTGAGCAGGCGGCTCGATAGTGCTGGGAGTCCACCACAAAGTCGCTCTGCTGTCCCCCGGCAGCGGAGTGGCGAAGTGCGCAAATGCATTTCCCCGCGTCAACAAAAAAAAAAAAACCTAACCTAACCTAACCATAAAACAACTTTTGTTCAGTTTACCTCTCACCCACTTGTGTCGCACCTTCCTACAAGCGTCTCGCCTTCAGCTCCTTGTACCTGAAACAAAAATAAAAGTAAATTCAATAGTTTTCCTTCAATTTAGCAAAAACACTTACAAATTTTCTAAATTAACTTTTTTCGGCCTTTTTCTTTAATTTCTTTTTCTAAATCCGTCGGACCTCTTCCGCATCTACTACACTTCTCTTCGTGGGCCTCCCCCGCGTCGATTGACACCTCTTTTGTGCCGATACGACGAAATTTTTGTCTTTCTCCATACATACGTCTCGTAAAAAATCCACCTAAGCGGCGTGTATTTTCAGTACAACATAAAACAACTTTTGTTCAGTTTACCTCTCACAAACTTGTGTTGCACCTTCCTACAAGCGTCTCGCCTTCAGCTCCTTGTACCTGAAACAAAAATAAAAGTAAATTCAATAGTTTTCCTTCAATTTAGCAAAAACACTTACAAATTTTCTAAATTTACTTTTTTCGGCCTTTTTCTTTAATTTCTTTTTCTAAATCCGTCGGACCTCTTCCGCATCTACTACACTTCTCTTCGTGGGCCTCCCCCGCGTCGATTGACACCTCTTTTGTGCCGATACGACGAAATTTTTGTCTTTCTCCATACATACGTCTCGTAAAAAATCCACCTAAGCGGCGTGTATTTTCAGTACAACATAAAACAACTTTTGTTCAGTTTACCTCTCACCCACTTGTGTCGCACCTTCCTACAAGCGTCTCGCCTTCAGCTCCTTGTACCTGAAACAAAAATAAAAGTAAATTCAATAGTTTTCCTTCAATTTAGCAAAAACACTTACAAATTTTCTAAATTAACTTTTTTCGGCCTTTTTCTTTAATTTCTTTTTCTAAATCCGTCGGACCTCTTCCGCATCTACTACACTTCTCTTCGTGGGCCTCCCCCGCGTCGATTGACACCTCTTTTGTGCCGATACGACGAAATTTTTGTCTTTCTCCATACATACGTCTCGTAAAAAATCCACCTAAGCGGCGTGTATTTTCAGTACAACATAAAACAACTTTTGTTCAGTTTACCTCTCACCCACTTGTGTCGCACCTTCCTACAAGCGTCTCGCCTTCAGCTCCTTGTACCTGAAACAAAAATAAAAGTAAATTCAATAGTTTTCCTTCAATTTAGCAAAAACACTTACAAATTTTCTAAATTAACTTTTTTCGGCCCTTGGGTCATCGACTTTTCTGGCAAATTAATTTTTAAATTTTCTCGTTTCTGGGCGTGTTTTAAGTATGTTGAGGACGCCGCTTGGGCTAACTCCCCACTCCCACACCAGCGACGACCCGGACTCGTCTGGTGCGATGCCCCCGCTCCGTTACGGCAGCCAAGCCGCCACTCCCACTGCTACGGTCGCCACTCCCGCTGCTAAGCCCGCTAAACCTGTCCCGCTACAGATGGGCTATTTTGAGGACCCGGAGAGCGAGATTTTCTCCCTCTTTGAGGTTATCCGAGAAGCCGTGGGCCGCTCGGGTAACCTCAAGAGGGGTATCAAGGCCGATATCCTAACAAGCGTGGACAGGCCTGAGCATCTTCTCACTATTTCGCCACTGCCATCTGCCCCACCTGCCCCGCCTGCCCCCCCTGCTGACACCGAGGGACTCAAGGCGGTTATCCGAGAGTGCATCCGTGAGGAAATGAAGGCGATCACGGTGCCTGCGCCGACCGCTCAGACGCCTCTGCCATCTCCTACCACCTCAGGTCAGCCCTCTTACGCAAGGGTGGCGTCGACTCCCTCTGTTCAGCTTCGCCCACCTCCATACAAACCGGCCATCATAGTGTCCGCTAAAAACTCGACCACCACCTCCGAAACTCTCTCTGCATGGCAGAAGAATATTAGCTTCCGCGACACAAACTTCGCCCCCCTCAGCGTTAAGCCGGTCTCCAAAAACAAACTCAGAGTCGAGTTCGAGAAGGCGGAACACATGACGACTACCCTCAATAAAATCACCCCCACATCTAACATTCAAGCAGAGCCTTCCAAAAAACTTCAACCTATGGTTATTATCAAAGGGGTACCCGATGATATTAGCCCCGAAACACTGACCAGCATCCTCCGTAACCAAAACGACTCTATTAAAAACAACGAGCCTGAGACCCTGGAGCTGAAATTCAAGCGCGGGAACCGGAATCCCAAGCTCTACAACGCTGCTTACACCACCAGCCCCGCCCTCTGGCGGTCCATTATTGATGCTGGTAAGCTCAATGTGGACCACCAGAGGGTTCACGTTGAGAGCTATGTTCCCGTGCTGCAGTGCTACAGGTGTCTCCAATACGGCCACACGAAAAAATGGTGCAAAGAGACCGCGTCCACGTGCTCCCACTGCTCTTCCAGCCAACATGTTTTTAAAGAATGCCTGGTCAAGGATGACACATCCAAACTCAATTGCCACAATTGCACCATTTACTGTAAAACTCGCAATATCACGGACCAAAACATCGCGCATAGTGCCACGTCCTCTACATGCCCCCGCTTTATCGCCATGACCTATTCCGTCTCTTCGCGTACGGACTATGGCGAGTGACTCCACCTCACGTTACTTACCCACCTCACACCCGAAACTCCAGGATCTGTGTGGAGCTGTAGGGCGCAATTTCCGCTTACTACGAGTGCTCCTGGTCGCGGATATCACCCGACAACAAAAATCGGTGTAGGATGCCCGCGCGACTGACAGGAAAAGCTGCGTTGCGACTTCGCGCTTGTGTGCCCTCGGCTCTAACCAGACCTATATAATTCTGAGCATAATCACTACAAATCTCTCTCAATCTGCCAAAACTTTATAATTACACAAATATAAACAAATAAATAAATATATATATACACCCACACACATATAACACTTAAGCTCTTAATCTGTTAAAACTTTATAATCACATCAATATAAATAAACAAATAAATATATATACACCTACACACATATAACATCTCAAACTCTTAACCCATCAAAACTTTATAATAACACCAATAAACAAATAAAAAAAAAATATAGGCTCCCACCCACATATTAAATGTCAATTTCTTTAGCTTTTACATAAACTTCATCTCCCAATAACTAATTTAAACTCTAATCTCAAACCTCATTCATAAGCCCCCCAATAAAATCACTCTGTGTGCTCGCGGAGTATACCATTAGCACCGCGAGCACACAATGGAGACTCAACTTCTTTAAAAAAAAAAAAAAAAAAACCTAACCTAACCTAACCTAACCTGGGGCGCCACGCCAGATAACCTTCACGTGTACCCCTCCTCTTCCGTTCCCTCTGATTCCTTGTGAACCAGATGGAAGGGCAAGTGGCGGGGTCGGTGCGCCCTGAGCGTTAGTCAGTGACTTCTCCTTGTGGGATCTTGCTGGCTAACGGCGAATGATCTGGCCCGAGGGGTCGCGTGGGTTCCAATTCCTCTGTGAATCGGGACCCAGGCGACCAACCGAAGGAGGTCCGGCTAGGGGGGGGCGCAATCGCGCCTCAAACTAGTCGGATAAGAGTGGCCGCGGGCGGAGGGTCGGGGGACCCGACGCCCACGATCGCGGCGGGCCGGAAGGCACCCTCGTGTGTTCCGAGGGTGCCTTCTCGCGCAACGAGAGGGCCCGTGCGCTCGCTCTCCACCTTCTCTGCTTTCAGAGAAGTGCTGGAGAGCGAGCGACGGGCGTCGCAGCGTCGCGCCGTCCTCCTCTTGCCTGTTGTATGGGCGACGGGTCGGGGGAGGGCGGCGCGAGGAAGCGGTTGGGGGCCATTATGGCCCCCCAGAGGAGGGGCGGCGCTTCCTTGCCTCGTCGTATGGGCGATGGGGCGAGTGGCGCCGCCGGGGAGCCAATCTGGCTCCCCACCAGTAGAGCCCCTTCGGGGGCGAGCTCTTGCCGGGTCACAGTGAATTAACCTCTGGCCTATCCTGTGGCCCGGTAGAGTAGCGGAGGAACACCGCGGGGTTTTAGGGGGTAGTCCAGCACTGAGCAGGCGGCTCGATAGTGCTGGGAGTCCACCACAAAGTCGCTCTGCTGTCCCCCGGCAGCAGAGTGGCGAAGTGTGCAAATGCATTTCCCCGCGTCAAAAAAAAAAAAAAAAAAAAAAAAAAACCTAACCTAACCTAACCTAACCGGGGGCGCCACGCCAGATAACCTTCACGTGTACCCCTCCGCTTCCGTTCCCTCTGATTCCTTGTGAACCAGATGGAAGGGCAAGTGGTGGGGTCGGTGCGCCCTGAGCGTTAGTCAGTGACTTCTCCTTGTGGGATCTTGCTGGCTAACGGCGAATGATCTGGCCCGAGGGGTCGCGTGGGTTCCAATTCCTCTGTGAATCGGGACCCAGGCGACCAACCGAAGGAGGTCCGGCTAGGGGGGGGTGCAGTCGCGCCTCAAACTAGTCGGATAAGAGTGGCCGCGGGCGGAGGGTCGGGGGACCCGACGCCCACGATCGCGGCGGGCTGGAAGGCACCCTCGTGTGTTCCGAGGGTGCCTTCTCGCGCAAGGAGAGGGCCCGTGCGCTCGCTCTCCACCTTCTCTGCTTTCAGAGAAGTGCTGGAGAGCGAGCGACGGGCGTCGCAGCGTCGCGCCGTCCTCCTCTTGCCTGTTGTATGGGCGACGGGTCGGGGGAGGGCGGCGCGAGGAAGCGGTTGGGGGCCATTATGGCCCCCCAGAGGAGGGGCGGCGCTTGCGCCGCCGGGGAGCCAATCTGGCTCCCCACCAGTAGAGCCCCCTCGGGGGCGAGCTCTTGCCGGGTCACAGTGACTTAACCTCTGGCCTATCCTGTGGCCCGGTAGAGTAGCGGAGGAACACCGCGGGGTTTTAGGGGGTAGTCCAGCACTGAGCAGGCGGCTCGATAGTGCTGGGAGTCCACCACAAAGTCGCTCTGCTGTCCCCCGGCAGCAGAGTGGCGAAGTGCGCAAATGCATTTCCCCGCGTCAAAAAAAAAAAAAAAAAAAACCTAACCTAACCGGGGGCGCCACGCCAGATAACCTTCACGTGTACCCCTCCGCTTCCGTTCCCTCTGATTCCTTGTGAACCAGGTGGAAGGGCAAGTGGTGGGGTCGGTGCGCCCTGAGCGTTAGTCAGTGACTTCTCCTTGTGGGATCTTGCTGGCTAACGGCGAATGATCTGGCCCGAGGGGTCGCGTGGGTTCCAATTCCTCTGTGAATCGGGACCCAGGCGACCAACCGAAGGAGGTCCGGCTAGGGGGGGGCGCAGGCGCGCCTCAAACTAGTCGGATAAGAGTGGCCGCGGGCGGAGGGTCGGGGGACCCGACGCCCACGATCGCGGCGGGCCGGAAGGCACCCTCGTGTGTTCCGAGGGTGCCTTCTCGCGCAAGGAGAGGGCCCGTGCGCTCGCTCTCCACCTTCTCTGCTTTCAGAGGAGTGCTGGAGAGCGAGCGACGGGCGTCGCAGCGTCGCGCCGTCCTCCTCTTGCCTGTTGTATGGGCGACGGGTCGGGGGAGGGCGGCGCGAGGAAGCGGTTGGGGGCCATTATGGCCCCCCAGAGGAGGGGCGGCGCTTCCTTGCCTCGTCGTATGGGCGATGGGGCGAGTGGCGCCGCCGGGGAGCCAATCTGGCTCCCCACCAGTAGAGCCCCTTCGGGGGCGAGCTCTTGCCGGGTCACAGTGAATTAACCTCTGGCCTATCCTGTGGCCCGGTAGAGTAGCGGAGGAACACCGCGGGGTTTTAGGGGGTAGTCCAGCACTGAGCAGGCGGCTCGATAGTGCTGGGAGTCCACCACAAAGTCGCTCTGCTGTCCCCCGGCAGCAGAGTGGCGAAGTGCGCAAATGCATTTCCCCGCGTCAAAAAAAAAAAAAAAACCTAACCTAACCTAACCTAACCTAACCTAACCTGGGGCGCCACGCCAGATAACCTTCACGTGTACCCCTCCGCTTCCGTTCCCTCTGATTCCTTGTGAACCAGATGGAAGGGCAAGTGGTGGGGTCGGTGCGCCCTGAGCGTTAGTCAGTGACTTCTCCTTGTGGGATCTTGCTGGCTAACGGCGAATGATCTGGCCCGAGGGGTCGCGTGGGTTCCAATTCCTCTGTGAATCGGGACCCAGGCGACCAACCGAAGGAGGTCCGGCTAGGGGGGGGCGCAGTCGCGCCTCAAACTAGTCGGATAAGAGTGGCCGCGGGCGGAGGGTCGGGGGACCCAACGCCCACGATCGCGGCGGGCCGGAAGGCACCCTCGTGTGTTCCGAGGGTGCCTTCTCGCGCAAGGAGAGGGCCCGTGCGCTCGCTCTCCACCTTCTCTGCTTTCAGAGAAGTGCTGGAGAGCGAGCGACGGGCGTCGCAGCGTCGCGCCGTCCTCCTCTTGCCTGTTGTATGGGCGACGGGTCGGGGGAGGGCGGCGCGAGGAAGCGGTTGGGGGCCATTATGGCCCCCCAGAGGAGGGGCGGCGCTTCCTTGCCTCGTCGTATGGGCGATGGGGCGAGTGGCGCCGCCGGGGAGCCAATCTGGCTCCCCACCAGTAGAGCCCCTTCGGGGGCGAGCTCTTGCCGGGTCACAGTGAATTAACCTCTGGCCTATCCTGTGGCCCGGTAGAGTAGCGGAGGAACACCGCGGGGTTTTAGGGGGTAGTCCAGCACTGAGCAGGCGGCTCGATAGTGCTGGGAGTCCACCACAAAGTCGCTCTGCTGTCCCCCGGCAGCAGAGTGGCGAAGTGCGCAAATGCATTTCCCCGCGTCAAAAAAAAAAAAAAAAAAACCTAACCTAACCGGGGGCGCCACGCCAGATAACCTTCACGTGTACCCCTCCGCTTCCGTTCCCTCTGATTCCTTGTGAACCAGGTGGAAGGGCAAGTGGTGGGGTCGGTGCGCCCTGAGCGTTAGTCAGTGACTTCTCCTTGTGGGATCTTGCTGGCTAACGGCGAATGATCTGGCCCGAGGGGTCGCGTGGGTTCCAATTCCTCTGTGAATCGGGACCCAGGCGACCAACCGAAGGAGGTCCGGCTAGGGGGGGGCGCAGGCGCGCCTCAAACTAGTCGGATAAGAGTGGCCGCGGGCGGAGGGTCGGGGGACCCGACGCCCACGATCGCGGCGGGCCGGAAGGCACCCTCGTGTGTTCCGAGGGTGCCTTCTCGCGCAAGGAGAGGGCCCGTGCGCTCGCTCTCCACCTTCTCTGCTTTCAGAGGAGTGCTGGAGAGCGAGCGACGGGCGTCGCAGCGTCGCGCCGTCCTCCTCTTGCCTGTTGTATGGGCGACGGGTCGGGGGAGGGCGGCGCGAGGAAGCGGTTGGGGGCCATTATGGCCCCCCAGAGGAGGGGCGGCGCTTCCTTGCCTCGTCGTATGGGCGATGGGGCGAGTGGCGCCGCCGGGGAGCCAATCTGGCTCCCCACCAGTAGAGCCCCTTCGGGGGCGAGCTCTTGCCGGGTCACAGTGAATTAACCTCTGGCCTATCCTGTGGCCCGGTAGAGTAGCGGAGGAACACCGCGGGGTTTTAGGGGGTAGTCCAGCACTGAGCAGGCGGCTCGATAGTGCTGGGAGTCCACCACAAAGTCGCTCTGCTGTCCCCCGGCAGCAGAGTGGCGAAGTGCGCAAATGCATTTCCCCGCGTCAAAAAAAAAAAAAAAAACCTAACCTAACCTAACCTAACCTAACCTAACCTAACCTAACCTGGGGCGCCACGCCAGATAACCTTCACGTGTACCCCTCCGCTTCCGTTCCCTCTGATTCCTTGTGAACCAGATGGAAGGGCAAGTGGTGGGGTCGGTGCGCCCTGAGCGTTAGTCAGTGACTTCTCCTTGTGGGATCTTGCTGGCTAACGGCGAATGATCTGGCCCGAGGGGTCGCGTGGGTTCCAATTCCTCTGTGAATCGGGACCCAGGCGACCAACCGAAGGAGGTCCGGCTAGGGGGGGGCGCAGTCGCGCCTCAAACTAGTCGGATAAGAGTGGCCGCGGGCGGAGGGTCGGGGGACCCAACGCCCACGATCGCGGCGGGCCGGAAGGCACCCTCGTGTGTTCCGAGGGTGCCTTCTCGCGCAAGGAGAGGGCCCGTGCGCTCGCTCTCCACCTTCTCTGCTTTCAGAGAAGTGCTGGAGAGCGAGCGACGGGCGTCGCAGCGTCGCGCCGTCCTCCTCTTGCCTGTTGTATGGGCGACGGGTCGGGGGAGGGCGGCGCGAGGAAGCGGTTGGGGGCCATTATGGCCCCCCAGAGGAGGGGCGGCGCTTCCTTGCCTCGTCGTATGGGCGATGGGGCGAGTGGCGCCGCCGGGGAGCCAATCTGGCTCCCCACCAGTAGAGCCCCTTCGGGGGCGAGCTCTTGCCGGGTCACAGTGAATTAACCTCTGGCCTATCCTGTGGCCCGGTAGAGTAGCGGAGGAACACCGCGGGGTTTTAGGGGGTAGTCCAGCACTGAGCAGGCGGCTCGATAGTGCTGGGAGTCCACCACAAAGTCGCTCTGCTGTCCCCCGGCAGCAGAGTGGCGAAGTGCGCAAATGCATTTCCCCGCGTCAAAAAAAAAAAAATAAAAAAAAAACCTAACCTAACCTAACCTAACCTAACCTAACCTAACCTTTTTTTTTTTTTTTTTTGTTAACGGGGTGAAATGCTTTGTGCACCATAACCGCCACCCTTGGGGGAGGGTGACGGCCGTGTGTCGGACTCTCCTCTCCTAATAATAGGAGAGGCATACCTCCTAAAACACCCCGGGGGCCGTCCTGTCGCTCGTGCAATGGGGCGCCGCCGGATCTCACAAGTGGTGTGAACCACAACGCGAATGCGACAGCGGCGCCCCGGCGACGTCGACCCGACTCGCAAGGAGTCGGGCCCACCCTCACTGGAGAAGGGGCATGGGCCCCCCACCCCCTTCTCCCGTCACGATATCGGACGGCAGGTCCCCCAACCTGCCGTCTGTGACCCTCCCTCAACCGGCGGCGCAAGGTCCGCGCAGCGTCCCCCGCGCCACCGGCTCTCCCGGCGGAGAGGCGCGAGCTCCACAAGCCTCCAACTACCGAGGACCCGTTTTGGCCCTCTGCCCGGATCCTCGGCCCATCAAATGCCCTCCCAACAAAACACCCCTCGGCCAGTGACCATATGGGGTGCCCAGTCCCTGGTCCCTGGCTTACCTCCCGTAATGTTCCTCCCAGGCCCGGCTTGTGGATCTCGCGCCCCTCCCCACCCCTCCAGCCCTCTTCCATGCCCTCTGCTGGACAGAGGGACATAGAGAGGGCCCCCACCGTGTGTTTTTTATAGAGGTTGTCTCCTCGCGGCCCGAAGGCCCCCGGCCCCGCTCAATGTGGGGTTACGGGTGCGGGGCCCATGGTGGACCCTGCGGGACATCCAGCAGCGCAAGCCACTGGACGTCCCCCTCCCTCTGGTTTTGGTCCGCGCCGGCCGAAGCCGGTACCCCCCATATCTGGAGGGCAGTCCCCTATCCGCCACCCGGGGGACGCGTCCGATGGAAGACCAGAAACTCCGCACGGAAACCTAACCTAACCTAACCTAACCTAACCTGGGGCGCCACGCCAGATAACCTTCACGTGTACCCCTCCGCTTCCGTTCCCTCTGATTCCTTGAGAACCAGATGGAAGGGCAAGTGGTGGGGTCGGTGCGCCCTGAGCGTTAGTCAGTGACTTCTCCTTGTGGGATCTTGCTGGCTAACGGCGAATGATCTGGCCCGAGGGGTCGCGTGGGTTCCAATTCCTCTGTGAATCGGGACCCAGGCGACCAACCGAAGGAGGTCCGGCTAGGGGGGGGCGCAGTCGCGCCTCAAACTAGTCGGATAAGAGTGGCCGCGGGCGGAGGGTCGGGGGACCCGACGCCCACGATCGCGGCGGGCCGGAAGGCACCCTCGTGTGTTCCGAGGGTGCCTTCTCGCGCAAGGAGAGGGCCCGTGCGCTCGCTCTCCACCTTCTCTGCTTTCAGAGAAGTGCTAGAGAGCGAGCGACGGGCGTCGCAGCGTCGCGCCGCCCTCCTCTTGCCTGTTGTATGGGCGACGGGTCGGGGGAGGGCGGCGCGAGGAAGCGGTTGGGGGCCATTATGGCCCCCCAGAGGAGGGGCGGCGCTTCCTTGCCTCGTCGTATGGGCGATGGGGCGAGTGGCGCCGCCGCGGAGCCAATCTGGCTCCCCACCAGTAGAGCCCCTTCGGGGGCGAGCTCTTGCCGGGTCACAGTGAATTAACCTCTGGCCTATCCTGTGGCCCGGTAGAGTAGCGGAGGAACACCGCGGGGTTTTAGGGGGTAGTCCAGCACTGAGCAGGCGGCTCGATAGTGCTGGGAGTCCACCACAAAGTCGCTCTGCTGTCCCCCGGCAGCAGAGTGGCGAAGTGCGCAAATGCATTTCCCCGCGTCAAAAAAAAAAAAAACCTAACCTAACCTAACCTAACCTGGGGCGCCACGCCAGATAACCTTCACGTGTACCCCTCCGCTTCCGTTCCCTCTGATTCCTTGTGAACCAGATGGAAGGGCAAGTGGTGGGGTCGGTGCGCCCTGAGCGTTAGTCAGTGACTTCTCCTTGTGGGATCTTGCTGGCTAACGGCGAATGATCTGGCCCGAGGGGTCGCGTGGGTTCCAATTCCTCTGTGAATCGGGACCCAGGCGACCAACCGAAGGAGGTCCGGCTAGGGGGGGGCGCAGTCGCGCCTCAAACTAGTCGGATAAGAGTGGCCGCGGGCGGAGGGTCGGGGGACCCGACGCCCACGATTGCGGCGGGCCGGAAGGCACCCTCGTGTGTTCCGAGGGTGCCTTCTCGCGCAAGGAGAGGGCCCGCTCGCTCGCTCTCCACCTTCTCTGCTTTCAGAGAAGTGCTGGAGAGCGAGCGGCGGGCGACGCAGCGTCGCGCCGTCCTCCTCTTGCCTGTTGTATGGGCGACGGGTCGGGGGAGGGCGGCGCGAGGAAGCGGTTGGGGGCCACTATGGCCCCCCAGAGGAGGGGTGGCGCTTGCGCCGCCGGGGAGCCACATCTGGCTCCCCACCAGTAGAGCCCCCTCGGGGGCGAGCTCTTGCCGGGTCACAGTGACTTAACCTCTGGCCTATCCTGTGGCCCGGTAGAGTAGCGGAGGAACACCGCGGGGTTTTAGGGGGTAGTCCAGCACTGAGCAGGCGGCTCGATAGTGCTGGGAGTCCACCACAAAGTCGCTCTGCTGTCCC
Organism: Yponomeuta plumbellus; assembly: GCA_947310845.1. NCBI lineage: Eukaryota > Metazoa > Arthropoda > Insecta > Lepidoptera > Yponomeutidae > Yponomeuta > Yponomeuta plumbellus. The sequence goes on from OX371206.1 coordinate 130,520, forward strand.
CCGGCAGCAGAGTGGCGAAGTGCGCAAATGCATTTCCCCGCGTCAACAAAAGAAAAAAAAAAAAAAAACCTAACCTAACCTGGGGCGCCACGCCAGATAACCTTCACGTGTACCCCTCCGCTTCCGTTCCCTCTGATTCCTTGTGAACCAGATGGAAGGGCAAGTGGTGGGGTCGGTGCGCCCTGAGCGTTAGTCAGTGACTTCTCCTTGTGGGATCTTGCTGGCTAACGGCGAATGATCTGGCCCGAGGGGTCGCGTGGGTTCCAATTCCTCTGTGAATCGGGACCCAGGCGACCAACCGAAGGAGGTCCGGCTAGGGGGGGGCGCAGTCGCGCCTCAAACTAGTCGGATAAGAGTGGCCGCGGGCGGAGGGTCGGGGGACCCGACGCCCACGATCGCGGCGGGCCGGAAGGCACCCTCGTGTGTTCCGAGGGTGCCTTCTCGCGCAAGGAGAGGGCCCGTGCGCTCGCTCTCCACCTTCTCTGCTTTCAGAGAAGTGCTAGAGAGCGAGCGACGGGCGTCGCAGCGTCGCGCCGCCCTCCTCTTGCCTGTTGTATGGGCGACGGGTCGGGGGAGGGCGGCGCGAGGAAGCGGTTGGGGGCCATTATGGCCCCCCAGAGGAGGGGCGGCGCTTCCTTGCCTCGTCGTATGGGCGATGGGGCGAGTGGCGCCGCCGCGGAGCCAATCTGGCTCCCCACCAGTAGAGCCCCTTCGGGGGCGAGCTCTTGCCGGGTCACAGTGAATTAACCTCTGGCCTATCCTGTGGCCCGGTAGAGTAGCGGAGGAACACCGCGGGGTTTTAGGGGGTAGTCCAGCACTGAGCAGGCGGCTCGATAGTGCTGGGAGTCCACCACAAAGTCGCTCTGCTGTCCCCCGGCAGCAGAGTGGCGAAGTGCGCAAATGCATTTCCCCGCGTCAAAAAAAAAAAAAACCTAACCTAACCTAACCTAACCTGGGGCGCCACGCCAGATAACCTTCACGTGTACCCCTCCGCTTCCGTTCCCTCTGATTCCTTGTGAACCAGATGGAAGGGCAAGTGGTGGGGTCGGTGCGCCCTGAGCGTTAGTCAGTGACTTCTCCTTGTGGGATCTTGCTGGCTAACGGCGAATGATCTGGCCCGAGGGGTCGCGTGGGTTCCAATTCCTCTGTGAATCGGGACCCAGGCGACCAACCGAAGGAGGTCCGGCTAGGGGGGGGCGCAGTCGCGCCTCAAACTAGTCGGATAAGAGTGGCCGCGGGCGGAGGGTCGGGGGACCCGACGCCCACGATTGCGGCGGGCCGGAAGGCACCCTCGTGTGTTCCGAGGGTGCCTTCTCGCGCAAGGAGAGGGCCCGCTCGCTCGCTCTCCACCTTCTCTGCTTTCAGAGAAGTGCTGGAGAGCGAGCGGCGGGCGACGCAGCGTCGCGCCGTCCTCCTCTTGCCTGTTGTATGGGCGACGGGTCGGGGGAGGGCGGCGCGAGGAAGCGGTTGGGGGCCACTATGGCCCCCCAGAGGAGGGGTGGCGCTTGCGCCGCCGGGGAGCCACATCTGGCTCCCCACCAGTAGAGCCCCCTCGGGGGCGAGCTCTTGCCGGGTCACAGTGACTTAACCTCTGGCCTATCCTGTGGCCCGGTAGAGTAGCGGAGGAACACCGCGGGGTTTTAGGGGGTAGTCCAGCACTGAGCAGGCGGCTCGATAGTGCTGGGAGTCCACCACAAAGTCGCTCTGCTGTCCCCCGGCAGCAGAGTGGCGAAGTGCGCAAATGCATTTCCCCGCGTCAACAAAAGAAAAAAAAAAAAAACCTAACCTAACCTGGGGCGCCACGCCAGATAACCTTCACGTGTACCCCTCCGCTTCCGTTCCCTCTGATTCCTTGTGAACCAGATGGAAGGGCAAGTGGTGGGGTCGGTGCGCCCTGAGCGTTAGTCAGTGACTTCTCCTTGTGGGATCTTGCTGGCTAACGGCGAATGATCTGGCCCGAGGGGTCGCGTGGGTTCCAATTCCTCTGTGAATCGGGACCCAGGCGACCAACCGAAGGAGGTCCGGCTAGGGGGGGGCGCAGTCGCGCCTCAAACTAGTCGGATAAGAGTGGCCGCGGGCGGAGGGTCGGGGGACCCGACGCCCACGATCGCGGCGGGCCGGAAGGCACCCTCGTGTGTTCCGAGGGTGCCTTCTCGCGCAAGGAGAGGGCCTGTGCGCTCGCTCTCCACCTTCTCTGCTTTCAGAGAAGTGCTGGAGAGCGAGCGACGGGCGTCGCAGCGTCGCGCCGTCCTCCTCTTGCCTGTTGTATGGGCGACGGGTCGGGGGAGGGCGGCGCGAGGAAGCGGTTGGGGGCCATTATGGCCCCCCAGAGGAGGGGCGGCGCTTCCTTGCCTCGTCGTATGGGCGATGGGGCGAGTGGCGCCGCCGGGGAGCCAATCTGGCTCCCCACCAGTAGAGCCCCCTCGGGGGCGAGCTCTTGCCGGGTCACAGTGACTTAACCTCTGGCCTATCCTGTGGCCCGGTAGAGTAGCGGAGGAACACCGCGGGGTTTTAGGGGGTAGTCCAGTACTGAGCAGGCGGCTCGATAGTGCTGGGAGTCCACCACAAAGTCGCTCTGCTGTCCCCCGGCAGCAGAGTGGCGAAGTGCGCAAATGCATTTCCCCGCGTCAAAAAAAAAAAAAAAAAACCTAACCTAACCTAACCTAACCTGGGGCGCCACGCCAGATAACCTTCACGTGTACCCCTCCGCTTCCGTTCCCTCTGATTCCTTGTGAACCAGATGGAAGGGCAAGTGGTGGGGTCGGTGCGCCCTGAGCGTTAGTCAGTGACTTCTCCTTGCGGGATCTTGCTGGCTAACGGCGAATGATCTGGCCCGAGGGGTCGCGTGGGTTCCAATTCCTCTGTGAATCGGGACCCAGGCGACCAACCGAAGGAGGTCCGGCTAGGGGGGGGCGCAGTCGCGCCTCAAACTAGTCGGATAAGAGTGGCCGCGGGCGGAGGGTCCGGGGACCCGACGCCCACGATCGCGGCGGGCCGGAAGGCACCCTCGTGTGTTCCGAGGGTGCCTTCTCGCGCAAGGAGAGGGCCCGTGCGCTCGCTCTCCACCTTCTCTGCTTTCAGAGAAGTGCTGGAGAGCGAGCGACGGGCGTCGCAGCGTCGCGCCGTCCTCCTCTTGCCTGTTGTATGGGCGACGGGTTGGGGGAGGGCGGCGCGAGGAAGCGGTTGGGGGCCATTATGGCCCCCCAGAGGAGGGGCGGCGCTTCCTTGCCTTCCTTGCCCCGTCGTATGGGCGATGGGGCGAGTAGCGCCGCCGGGGAGCCAATCTGGCTCCCCACCAGTAGAGCCCCTTCGGGGGCGAGCTCTTGCCGGGTCACAGTGAATTAACCTCTGGCCTATCCTGTGGCCCGGTAGAGTAGCGGAGGAACACCGCGGGGTTTTAGGGGGTAGTCCAGCACTGAGCAGGCGGCTCGATAGTGCTGGGAGTCCACCACAAAGCTGCTCTGTTGTCCCCCGACAATAGAGCGGCGAAGTACGCAAATGCATTTCCCCGCGTCAAAAAAAAAAAAAAAAAAAAAAAACCTAACCTAACCTTTTTTTTTTTTTTTTGTTAATGGGGTGAAATGCTTTGTGCACCATAACCGCCACCCTTGGGGGAGGGCGACGGCCGTGTGTCGGACTCTCCTCTCCTAATAATAGGAGAGGCATACCTCCTAAAACACCCCGGGGGCCGTCCTGTCGCTCGTGCAATAGGGCGCCGCCGGATCTCGCAAGTGGTAAACCACAGTGCGAATGCTACAGCGGCGCCCCGGCGACGTCGACCCGACTCGCAAGGAGTCGGGCCCACCCTCACTGGAGAAGGGGCATGGGCCCCCCACCCCCTTCTCCCGTCACGATGTCGGACGGCAGGTCCCCCAACCTGCCGTCTGTGACCCTCCCTCAACCTCCTCTATGCCCGTCTGCTGAACAGAGGGACATAGAGGAGGGCCCCCACCGTGTGTTTTTTATAGAGGTTGTCTCCTCGCGGCCCGAAGGCCCCCGGCCCCACTCAGTGTGGGGTTACGGGTGCGGGGCCCATAGTGGACCCCGCGGGACATCCAGCAGCGCAAGCCACTGGACGTCCCCCTCCCTCTGGTTTTGGTCCGCGCCGGCCGAAGCCGGTACCCCCCATATCTGGAGGGCGTTCCCCTATCCGCCACCCGGGGGACGCGTCCGATGGAAGACCAGAAACTCCACACGGAAACCTAACCTAACCTAACCTAACCTAACCTAACCTAACCTAACCTAACCAGTACTAAATCAATAGACCCAGCCATCTAAATCGCTCCGCGGAAAATAATCCAAACTGCCGCCTAAAAAGGAGCTACGCGCCTGAAAGTGTCGAAAAGTGAGGGAAATAGTGCAAGGAACAAGTGACATTGGAGGTGTCACCCTATCCCATCGGGTTCCCGGTTCACAGTGCAGAGAACCCGACCACCTGTTTTCACCCAGTGAACCAGTGAACGCGACGACCGCGAGTGCTTAGTGTGACCAAAGTGAGCCCCCTTAACACGGGAAAGAAGACGCCATCCCGATCGGAGCACCCAGACACCCCCTGGAGCCGAAACATCCGCGCCCCATCTCTTGGGGTGACCCGCTTGGTGCGCGCCACTGAAACCTATACCACCACACGCGGCAGACATCAAGGAACACCGCGCCGAAAACGCATCCCGATTGGACCACCCAGAGCCGGGAAAGAGCCGCCCTAAGTCCTGAAAAACGCGAGCCATACAAAGGTCAGTGATATTAATGGTCATCCTGCTTTCCATAGTCATCGAGTGAAACGACAGGTCACCAAACACTCGGCGGCTGACTCTGGCAGCTATAAATAAACTGACCTAGTTTTCAAGAACGGCGAGCGAACGCGCGCGCTCAGCGGTTTTCGCGTTTAAAGCGGTGCACTCCACGGTAATGGCAAACGCCTCGAAGCAGGGCTCACCAAAACTTTAACATCTACTTCGTCTCACGCGGAAGCAACTGCGACCGCGTTTCGACGTGCGCTGAGCAACCGAGAAGCAAGCCAAGCCAGGCTTGTTTTGACATTGCCTCACGTCGAAAAAGTTCCGGGTGTTCCGCCAGCTTCACCAAGTCACGTCCTGAGGACCCACACCAACCCGAATTAGGGCCCCCTCCATTCGCCCCGCTCCCCTTCCCTTCATACACTACCACCCAGGGCCTTCAACAACAAAAGGCTCGAAGGCGCAAGTACTCGTCTACAGCAACGCAAACCAACAGCGAGTGCCTTATACAGTATAGCACGGAAAAAAATAAATAGATTAAGTTAATTTAAGTTAGCTAAGATTAGATAAGTAGGTACGTAGTAATAGTCAAACTCCATTTGCGCCCCAGTTCTCCACTCACTCCTAAGTAAACATAGCCACCCCGTTCCACGCTTGACGTAGCCTAATAATAGTTCGGGTGACCCCCGCTGACCGAGTCGACTGCGACCAATATAGCCCTCCATCACCAAACAAAGGTCAAGTTCGATCAAAAGATCGGAAACAGTGCTGTGTTGACCTAGTTATCGCTCACAGCTAGCGCGCTTATGTGTATGCGGTATTGGTCGTGGTGAGCTTGCATTCCGAAGCGAACACTGCAAGGCGGGGATCACCGGAACGGTAGGAAAAGGCAAAAGACATCAACGCGTGGCTCGGGCTTTCAAAAACCCATCGCATATTATAAAACCTGTATACACAATAAGTTTATTAGCTAAATTTACTCTTAAGTAGGTATATAAGAAAAAAAAAACAAAAAATGTCTAGCTCAAGCGCCGCAAGCTCGCGCAAGTCTGCCACGGAAACCGCCCCAAAACCAACGCGTTCGCTGCGGGAAAAGGTGCTAACCAAGGCCGCAGTGGCAAGATCGTCCACTTCAGAAAAGTTTGGACAGCCGCCCTCGCAGACGAAGATGCCAAAAGCGCCCCAGCCGCCGCGGAGGAGGAAGCAAGCTGGCAAAGGCAAGCCTGTGCCACAGCCCGAAACCTCCTCCGCGGGGAGCTGCGCGTCCGTTGCCGACGCTCCGGGCGCGCAGGTCGCCGCGAGGGAGAGCGGGCCGTCGGCCAGCGAGTGCTCTGCTCAGACTCCGCCGGCACCCGAACCTGCGTCGGCCGGCGACTTAATCGATAGGGTGATCGACTGGGAGTTATGCGGGGTTTCCCCCCCTCGTCCGATAGTATCGGACGAAGAGAGCTCGGTCGCCTCATCGATTGAGTCGTCGGCGACAACGGCGGCGGCCAAACGCGTCAGCATCCTCTACTCGTCGCCGAGGAGAGGAACCGGAGTGCTGATGGACACCGCGACGAGGGTGGCAAACGACCTGCTGCAGAAAGGGAAGGATGCACTGGAGGCTGCGGGCAACATGAAGCGGGAATGCAAGGCAACCGCTATCGAGTGCCTGCAGGGCCTGTACGAGACAGTGCTGTCTCTTTCGGACTCTAGGGCTAGACACAAATACAATCTAGAAAAAGAAACCTCCCGCCATGCCCAGGAACTCGTCCGAGTTGAGAGAAGGCACATAAAGGAGCTAGCCGGACTGCGACAAAACCTTATAAGTGAAATGTGCCAAGCGCGGAAGGACATCTCCGAAACCCTGCTCGAAACCAAAGCCGTTCGGAACTGGCTCGGGCACGAGATGGACGAACCACTCCGGCGCATCAATGAACTCCATAAGGAACTTTCATCGCTGGGCACAAAGTTGCACAAAGAGAGCGACAAGAAACCGGAGACGCTCACCGCCTCAGACGATTCCAAATGGCGCACCATCGAGGCGAGCGTCGCAAAACTGGGCACCAACATCGGCTCCGTCTCAAACCAGCTTGACGGTCTCCGGCGAACAGTCGAGGGTCTCGCAGCGGCACCGGCTGCCTCCACAGCACCGCCCCCTCAACCCGAAAACTCAGAGCTTCAAAGCACAATTACCGAGTTCGCGTCAGAGATGAAGACGCTTAGGGCAGCCGTACAACAACTCCTCAGCAAACTTACAAGCTCTCCCCCCCCACCAGAGCCCACCCTGGACTTGGCTGCACATCTCGAGCCACTGACGGAACGGCTCCAAATTGTCTCCTCGGACCTCCGCGAACTGCGAGAGAAGAAAACCGAGGTTCCCGCGCTCCCAGCGCAAAACCTAGAGGCAGAACTCGCGATGGCGGAGGTCAAGCAAACTTTGGCCACAATAAAAAAAGGCGTATCCGAGCTGAACACCCAGGAAAAGCCACCGCTGGGGCCAATGACGTTTGCCCAGGCAGCGGCGAAACCGCAACCACCGAAACAACCGAACCACACGTTAATCATCTCATCGAAGGACCCCAAACATACGGGCCAAAACGTGATCGACAAAATTACTGCAGCCCTGGACTTAAAAAATACCGGGGCCAAAGTGAATAAGGTTCGGAAAGCTCGGAACCAAAAGGTGGTCTTAAGTTGCGCGAGCAAGGAGGACCTGAAAATCGTCAAAGAAAAAGTCCAGGGAAACGAAAGCCTACGCATCTCGGAATCCAAGCCGGCAAACCCCTTGGCCTGCATTAAAGGAGTGCTCTCCAACAACACCGACGAGGAGATTGTAGATCTCCTTAAAGCGCAGAACGGACACCTCCTGCGCGACGTCAGTGCCGGGGAGCAAACCATAAAAATGCGCTACAGGAAACGCGCCAGGAACCCGCACGAATGCCACCCGGTCGTAGAGCTGTCTCCAGAGGTGTGGAAACGATTCACCGAGGCAGGGAAAGTACACATCGGAATACAGCGATGCCGGATCGAGGATCAGTCTCCGCTTGTGCAGTGCACAAAATGCTTGGCGTACGGCCACACCAAGTCCGTGTGCAAGGCCGAGCATGCTTCGTGTTGCTACTGCAGCGAGGAGCATACAGGCGGAGACTGTCCCTCGAAGGCGGCGGGAAAACTTCCGGTGTGCACAAACTGCACAAAAGCTCAGAAAGACGAATGCGACCGGGCACACACCGCTTTCAGCGACGCATGCCAAGAACGGCAAAAATGGGACCACATAGCGTGGTCGCGTGTTTCCTATTGCTAAGGGCGTCCAGGCAGAAAACGGGTCAGCAAACTCCGGGAGCCCAGAAACATCGGACGGACCAAGAGGGGAGCTGCATATCATCCAGGCAAACCTCCAGCGATCCAAGCTCGCAACAGCCGAGCTCCTTCAGGCGGCCCAGGAAAAGGGGTTTTCAATAGCGCTAGTTCAGGAGCCCTATGTGGGAAGAACTGGCACAATGAAACAATACCCCGGCACTCAAGTCATCCAGTGCACCCTGAATCGCCAGAAGCCAGTGAAGGCGGCAATCGTCGTGTTCGGAGACAGCCTGGAGGTCATCCATGACCCCCAACTGGTAACCGAAAACATTGCCGCTGTGCTGATAAGGGCGGGGCAGCTTGAGCTTGGTGTGCTGTCCGTCTACTACGAGGGCGACCGGGACATAGACCCGTACATATCCGAGACAAAAAGGCTCTGCAGCAAGTTACGCACAAACAACATAATAGTGGCGGGGGACGTAAATGCCTGGAGTCACTGGTGGGGAAGCAGCTCGGAGGACCACCGCGGGGCGGCGTACAACACCTTTCTCAATGAGATGGACTTCCAAATCCTCAACACAGGTCAAGTACCCACTTTTGAGACCTACAGGGGTGACAGACTCTACACAAGCATAGTAGATGTAACCGCTTGCAGCCTGTCCCTGCTGGGCAAAATTGAGGAGTGGAGTGTGAATAGAAGTCTCACAACATCGGACCACAACGCAATCACCTTCACGTTGCGCCTAGAGAAAAGCCTGGAAACACTAAGGCCAATCACTACACGCGTTTACAACACCAAGAAGGCAAAATGGTCTGACTTCAATGCACGCTTCACCTCTGAATTAGCCGAAAACAGCATCACCCTGACCAAGGTGTCGGAAGTGCGAGACGCGGAGGGTTTGGAAAAAATGTTAACAACCTACACAGAGACCATCCACAAGGCTTGCGAACAGGCAATTCCCAAGCTGGGTGCACGGAAGGGTGACGCGAGACCCCCCTGGTGGTCTTCTACCCTCAACGAGCTCAAGAAAGAGGTGCTAAGGAAAAAGAGGAGAATCCGGAATGCAGCCCCATGCCGCAGACGACACGTCGTGGACGAATACCAGCTGGCAAAAGAGGAGTACGGCCGAAGAGCCACTGAAGCCGCCACACAGAGCTGGAAGGAGTTTTGCTCAACACAGGACCGAGAGAGTATGTGGGACGGCATCTACAGAGTCATAAGGAAGACGTCTAGGAGATCAGACGACACGCTTCTGAGAAACACTGCCGGGGAAACACTCAGCCCGGAGCAGTCTGCGGAACTTTTAGCGAAAACGTTCTATCCCGATGACTCTGTGGAAACCGATACCGAACATCACACAATGCTCAGAGGACAAACAGACGCGCGTAACCCGGAGGAAATAGAAGGCCTGTCGGCAGACGATCCACCATTTACACCCGCGGAGCTGGACATGGTCCTCAGGGCCGCGAACCCGAAAAAAGCTCCCGGGCCGGATGGACTGACAGCCGACATATGCGCAGCCGCTATCCACTGCAATGAAGAAGTGTTTCTGGCGTTGGCAAATAAATGCCTATCGCTGTCGCACTTTCCAAAACAGTGGAAAATCGCCCACGTGTGCATTCTCCGTGACCCCGCCCAGGAGGAGGAGCTGCTCGATGCTTACCGAGCGGCCCGGGCTGCGCTCAGCGCGGGCATAAGGGCCGCCAAGGAGGAGGCCTGGAGGGAGTGGCTGGGGAGTTTGAACCGGGACCCGTGGGGGCGCCCCTACAAGGTGGTGAGCGAGAAGCTGAAGCCTTGGGCGCCTCCTTTGACCCGGTCACTCGACCCAGCCTTCGTCGGCGTGGTGGTGGGTTGTCTCTTTCCCGCAAGGGAGGAGTGGGCCCCCCCACGAATGACGGGGGCGGTGTCGGCGCCGGTGGAGGACGGTGATGTCCCGCCCGTGTCCGAGGCCGAGCTAGGGGTAGCGGTCTTGAAGATGAGGGTGAGGAACCGCGCCCCGGGCCCGGATGGAATTCCTGGGCGGGTCATTGCCGCGGTCATGCCGGCGTTCGAGGAGGAGACGCTGTCTCTGATGACTGAGTGTTTGGCGTCGGGAAGGGTCCCGCGACGGTGGAAGGAGGGCAAGCTCGTGCTGCTTCGGAAGCACGGGCGCCCGGCTGAGTCGCCGTCGGCCTACCGCCCCATCGTTCTGCTGGACGAGACGTGCAAGCTCTTTGAGCGAGTGCTCGCGGCGCGTCTCGTCCGACATCTGGAGGGGGCAGGGCCCAACCTGAGTGACGGTCAGTTTGGCTTCCGTCGCGGGAGGTCGACGTTGGACGCCATCTCCCGTCTCAGAGACAGCGTCGAGAGGGTCACGGGCCGGGGAGAGGTGTTGTTGGCCGTCTCATTGGACATTTCCAACGCCTTCAACACCCTCCCCTGGCAGACGATAGCGGGTACCTCAGGCGGGTCCTTGTGGACTACTTCGTAGACCGGGCTGTGTGTTACCCGGCTCGGTCCGAGGTGGTCCGCACGGACATGTGTTGGACATGGTCGGTCCTCGGGCCGCTCCTGTGGAACATTGGGTACGACTGGGTCCTGCGCGGTGCGACTCTCCCAGGAGTCGGCGTACTCTGCTACGCCGACGACACCCTGGTCACCGCGCAGGGCGCCACGTTTCGGGACGCCAAGGTCCTGGCTACCGCAGGGGTAGCGCAGGTCGTGCGCCGCATCAGGGCCCTCGGGCTCGCGGTCGCTCTGGAGAAATCCGAGGCCCTTTATTTCCATGGGCCTCGGATGCGACCCCCTCGGGACTCCCAAATCACCGTCGGTGGCACCTCCATCGCTGTCGGGGGATCGATGAAATACCTGGGTCTCGTCCTCGACAGCCGATGGAGTTTAGGCGAGCACTTCCGGCGGCTGGCACCAAAGCTGGTGTCGTACGCCGGGAGGCTCGCACGATTGCTGCCTAACCGCGGCGGCCCAGGGAGCGCTTGCCGCCGTCTTTACGACGGTGTGGTGCGCTCCAAGGCGCTTTACGGAGCGCCCATATGGGCGGCAGCCCTCTCCGCAAGCAACACCACGCTTTTGCGGCGCCCGCAGCGGGTGATAGCGCAGAGGGCTGCAAGAGCGTACCACACCGTCTCTTATGAGGCGGCGTGTTTGTTGGCGGCGAGTCTACCCTGGGACCTCGAGGCGGGAGTCCTAGGGCAGGTATATGAGAGGAGTGCCCTGATGCGGAACAGTGGAGGGTGGCCCACTCCGGCGGAGATCGGTTGCTGGAGGCAGGAGGCTCGCGACGATCTCTTCCGGATGTGGGCCGTGCGGTTGGAGGAGCCTTCCGCGAGCAAGAGGCTCGTGGAGGCGGTGCGGCCGGTCCTGCGGCCGTGGATTGAGAGGGGGCACGGGGCGCCGACCTATCACCTGACGCAGCTTCTCACAGGCCATGGCTGCTTTGCCAAGTACCTGTGGGAAGTTGTGGGTATAGAGTCGGGCCCCGAGTGCCGCTATTGCGCGAGCGGCGCGCGCGACACGGCAGAGCATACGCTCGCCGTGTGCGCTGCCTGGAGCGGGGAGCGGGCTGCCCTGGTGGGAGCCGTGGGGGGCGATATGTCGCTGCCGGCCGTCATTTGTAAGATGGTCGGCAGCCAAGAGAGCTGGGCCGCCGTCGCCACGTTTGCTGGCGAGGTGATGGCGGCCAAGAGAGAGGAGCTGCGAGAGCGGGAGCGTGCAGGTCTGACGCTCCCGCCCCGCCGCCCAATTAGGGGGCGCCGACGCGCGGAGTATGCGCGCGCCCCCGACTAGAGTGGCCGCGGGTGGAGGGTCGGGGGACCCCCCGCCTGCCTTTGCGGCGAGCTGGAAGGCACCCCCATGTGTTCCGGGGGTGCCTTCTAGCAAAACATAGAGTGCCCGCGCGCTCGCTCTCCAACTTCTCTGCTTCCAGAGAAGTCGCGGAGAGCGACGTGACGCCTTGAGCGCAGGGGGGGCCATGCGGCCCCCCAGTAGCAGAGTCCCCATAGGGACGCCCCCCTTGCCGGGTCACAGTGACTTATCCTATGGCCTATCCTGTGACCCGGTAGGGAGAGAGGAGGAACACCGCGGGGTTTAGTGAGTAGTCCAGCCCTAACGGGCTGGGAGTCCCACTCGAAGCCGCCCTGCTGTCCCCCGGCAGCAGGGTGGCGAAGTGCGCAAATGCATTCCCCGCGTCAAAAAAAAAAAAAAAACCTAACCTAACCTACGCCAGATAACCGCGGCGGCCCAGGGAGCGCTTGCCGCCGTCTTTACGACGGTGTGGTGCGTGGTGTGGCGACGGCGTGTTTGTTGGCGGCGAGTCTACCCTGGGACCTCGAGGCGGGAGTCCTCGGGCAGGTATATGAGAGGAGTGCCCTGATGCGGAACAGTGGAGGGTGGCCCACTCCGGCGGAGATCGGTTGCTGGAGGCAGGAGGCTCGCGACGATCTCTTCCGGATGTGGGCCGTGAGGTTGGAGGAGCCTTCCGCGAGCAAGAGGCTCGTGGAGGCGGTGCGGCCGGTTCTGCGGCCGTGGATCGAGAGGAGGCACGGGGCGCCGACCTATCACCTGACGCAGCTTCTCACAGGCCATGGCTGCTTTGCCAAGTACCTGTGGGAAGTTGTGGGTATAGAGTCGGGCCCCGAGTGCCGCTATTGCGCGAGCGGCGCGCGCGACACGGCGGAGCATACGCTCGCCGTGTGCGCTGCCTGGAGCGGGGAGCGGGCTGCCCTAGTGGGAGCCGTGGGGGGCGACCTGTCGCTGCCGGCCGTCATTTCTGAGATGGTCGGCAGCCAGGAGAGCTGGGCCGCCGTCGCCACGTTTGCTAGCGAGGTGATGGCGGCCAAGAGAGAGGAGCTGCGAGAGCGGGAGCGTGCAGGTCTGACGCTCCCGCCTCGCCGCCCAATAAGGGGGCGCCGTCGCACGGAGTATGCGCGCGCCCCCGACTAGAGTGGCCGCGGGCGGAGGGTCTGGGGACCACCCGCCTGCATTTGCGGCGAGCTGGAAGGCACCCCCATGTGTTCCGGGGGTGCCTTCTCGCAAAACATAGAGTGCCCGCGCGCTCGCTCTCCGACTTCTCTGCTTTCAGAGGAGTCGCGGAGAGCGACGTGACGCGGGCAAGAAGACGCCTTGAGCGCAGGGGGACCCATGTGGCCCCCCAGTAGTAGAGTCCTCTCGCAGCTCCTCTCTCTTGGCCGCCATCACCTCGCTAGCAAACGTGGCGACGGCGGCCAAGAGAGAGGAGCTGCGAGAGCGGGAGCGTGCAGGTCTGACGCTCCCGCCTCGCCGCCCAATAAGGGGGCGCCGTCGCACGGAGTATGCGCGAGTTAAGTGTGACGACCCTTCGGATATCACCTTTGTCAGCTCTTCTAGCAAGACACGCGCAGACCAAATTGGGGACAAGCGTCATTGCTGAGTAAGATGTTATTTAGATATAAATAGTTGTTACTTAGACTAGTGAGATGATTACTATATTGTTAGATCTAGGAGAAACTCTGTCCGTTCAAGTTAATAAAGTATTTTTTTAACTTTATTCCGTCTCGACTCTTTAATTGGCGCAGCCGGTAGGATCTCAGCAGCTGGATCTATATCCATCGTCCGTTTCAACGGTTTAGTTGAGATCACCGAACAAATAAATAAATTAGTTAGAGCCGAACCAAAGTTCCTGCGGAGCCCAAGACCGACGCATCAGGACCAGGAGAGGATCAGGACTAGAGGAGTTCCCGAAGGATCAACAATAGTATTCCAGTTACGAGGACATGGGAGCAGCTACGGGTCTGTGAGTAAATCTTTTTCACCTTCCTTGTATCTTTCCTTTATACTCCTTGTGATAAATTTACGTGTGTTATTAGGGATTAGAAATTGCCGTAATAATACTATAGGTACTTTTCATCGATATACATCTCGTGAAAAGTTATTTAAGTCATAGATAAAGATAAATATTGGGGATTTTTTTTCTCTTTAATAAAATGGAAAACGTTAACCGTGTACCGATGGAAATGGTGAAAATCATCCCACTGTTTGAGGGGGATGCTAGGCAGTTGCCTTTGTTTATTAAAAAGAGCGAATACATTTTGCAAGCTTACCAAGGAACGGAAGTGCAAAATGAGTATTTATTCCATGTAATAACAAGTAGGTTAGGTGGGGAAGCAGCGAATCTTGTGGGAGAAACAGATCAGATTACCACTTGGGAGGAGCTAAAAACATTGTTAAGCAGACACTTTGGCGACCCCCGGTCCGAGGAATGTCTTGCTATGGAGTTAGAATCAATGAAAGTAAATAGGAACGAAAGTTATTTAGAATTTTGTCATAGAATTCAACAGATAAAAAGTACTCTATTTGCAAAGGTGGGCGAAACTGTACGTGACGCTAACATACGATTAGCCAAACAGCAAATTTATAATAATACTGCATTGAATGTGTTCCTATACAATCTACCAGCTTACATGGTTAGGTTGGTGCGATTGCGAAATGTTGTTGTCCTGGAGGACGCTTTGAAAATTGTTCTGGAGGAACAAAACTTCCAAACCGTGTATAACGCAAAAAATAATACGCGTAATGCTAACTATCCCAGTTCAAGGCCCAACTTTGGTGAAAATAATTACAGCGGCCCAAGACACAACAACTCGCAACGGTTACCAAGTGCATTTGCACCGAACAACACTAGGCTACCTTCTGATTTAGGTACACCAAATAGTGCATTCCAACCGCGTTTTAATAACAATAGAGCGAACAATAATGCAATGAATCACGAAAATCAGCCGAACCACAGTCAGTGGCAACAGCCTACTAGGTCACAACAACCGTTCAGTCAGCATTTCACGGGCAATGCACCGCGCATGACGCAACCTCCTAGATCGCCGCACGTAGCGCCGTCGCCGTCGGGTTCGAACACTGACGTCACGATGCGTACTGCTAGCTCTAGGCGAGTCAACTACACTGACAACTACAGTCAGGAACCAATGGGTTACGGCGACTTGGGCCACTATAACGAGGAAGCCGGGCCCTCAGTAAACGAGCAAAACGTGGAAAATTTTTGCATAATCGCCTCCCCAGTATGGAAAGAGTAACGTTAAATCTTAATAAACGGTTAAATCTGCCCCATATTTCAATTCCCGAATTAAACGCCGTTTTTATGATAGACACAGGCAGCACAAGGTCTTTTATTAGTCCACGCATAGCGGAGCAGTTTTATAAACATTGCAAACTGATCGAGCCGTTCGAGGTTATTAGTACTCACGCGTCGAGTAAACACAATGAGGTCGCAATTATTCCTTTACCGGACATTTTCAAAACACGCCAACAATACAAGTTCTATGTATACAGTGTAGATGAAAGATACGACGGTCTTATAGGATTCGATCTTATCCAGCTTTTAGGGGCTAGAATCGACGCGAGATACATGGCGTTGATAACTAAGGATGCCCAAATTCCTATAATATATAAGCCTCCCATGCGAGAGACTTACTATTTGCCTCCCCGCAGTGAGTTACGGGTAAAACTTCCGGTAAACTTATTAGACGGAGAAGCAATCTTAGACTATAAGCAGTTTTGTGAAGGGATTCGAATGCCCGCTGCATTAGTACATTGTGTGAATGGGTATGCAACCACAGTAATTCAGAATTGTAGCGACAATATGGGCACATTAATGATTACATCCCCATTCCGGGTAGAACCGTATAATCAATCAGAGCCCATTAGTGTAAATTACAGCAACGATAAGGGAGACACTGATGCGTTGCTTATGAATAACTTGTCTAAGCTGAAATTTGATCACATGAACGAGGAAGAAAGGAGAATGATAGAAGGTGTTTGCAAGGAATATAGGGACATCTTTTACTGTGAGGATATCCCATTGAGTTTCACAAATCAGGTGAAACATAACATTAGAACGAAAAATGAGGACCCTATAAATCTCAAAGCTCATAGGTTACCTCCAGCTCAAACAGCAGAAATAAAAAAACAGGTTGATAAAATGTTAAAGGACGATGTGATTACGGAATCACATTCTCCATGGAGTGCCCCAGTACACTTAGTACCAAAGAAAATGGATGCCTCTGGCCAGCAAAAGTGGAGAATGGTTGTTGATTATAGGCGCCTGAATGAAATAACTATGGATGACAAATACCCCTTACCTAATATCAACGATCTATTTGACATGTTAGGAAAAAGCGTCTATTTTACTACTCTTGACTTGGCTAGTGGGTACCACCAGATAGAAGTTTCAGAGGATGATAGGTCTAAAACTGCATTTAGCACACCATTCGGGCATTATGAGTTTAACAGAATGCCTTTTGGGCTAAAAACAGCACCTGCAACATTTCAACGAGCAATGGACAATGTATTAAGAGGCCTTCAGGGCTTACATTGCCTCATTTATTTAGACGATGTCATAATATTTTCAAAAAGCTTACAGGAACATGTAACAAAGCTCAGGGCAGTATTTAAAAGATTCAGAGATACAAATTTAAAAATACAGCTAGATAAGTCACATTTCCTGAGAAAGGAAGTGCTTTATCTTGGCCATACAATAACTAATGAAGGGTTGAAACCGAATGATGACAAAATTGAAGCTATTCTAAATTTCCCAATTCCAGAAACAGTAACACAAATTAAGAGCTTTTTGGGGTTAGTTGGTTACTACAGGAAATTTATCAAGGATTTCGCAAAAATTACAAGACCCCTCACGGTATGCTTAAAGAAAGGACGAAAGATAATAATAGATGATGAATATAAAGAGTGTTTTGAAGCATGTAAGAAGCTTTTAACAAATGCACCGTTACTACAGTTCCCAGATTTTAGTAAAGCTTTCATTTTGACCACCGATGCATCAAATTTTGCAATAGGTGCAGTGCTTTCGCAGGGTACGCTAGGATCAGATAAACCAGTGGCATACGCAAGCAGGACATTAAGCGACACGGAAACAAGGTACAGCACTATAGAAAAAGAGCTTTTGGCCATAATCTGGGCAGTGAAACATTTTCGTCCATATTTGTACGGGAATAAATTCACTATATATACAGACCACAGGCCACTAGCCTGGCTATACTCGCTCAAGGAGCCAAACAGTAAGTTGACGCGTTGGAGGCTTAGATTACAGGATTATGATTTCGAAATTCGATATAAAAAGGGTAGTCAGAATACTAACGCGGACGCACTTTCAAGGATCAGGATTAATGTTACTAATGATGACATTGAATCTATGATAGTTAATTTAGACGATAGTAATGACAAGGTACAGGACATCGTAGAAGAGTTAGAAAGGGATTTGAAGGGAAATAAGGACGAACTAGATATCGAAACAATAGTCTTATCTGACTCAGAGCAAGAAGAGATAATGGAGATATCAGATTCAGATGATGGAGCAACAGCCCATTCAATATCAAATAGAGAACACAAAGGAATCCCGATCTTGAAGGAAGCCATAGATACAAAACCTAGGCAAATACTCGTTTACACGTGGTTCTTAAATAAATTCACTGTCAAGGACATTTCCACTAAAAAACAAAACATCCTTGAAGTTCACATGCCGGTAAACAAGGCTCACTTTGTGAAAAACTTCATGAAAGAGTATTTAGATACTAAGTATAAGTACCACATTTATTTTGAGGATACACAATTTCGTAAAACTTTTTCAGAAGTAGTTACAAAATTGTATAAAAAGGGGACCATGAATCTGATAGAATGCACAGAACGAATAGTAAATCTGACAGACAGTGAGGAAGATCAGATGTATGTAATAAAAAAGTATCATGAGGGTAAGACATGTCACAGGGGCATCAAGGAAACCCTAACCAAACTAAAAAGGGACTACTGGTGGGCCAGTATGAAAGAAACAGTAAGTGCGGTTATAAATGGGTGTGAAGAATGCAAAAAGATGAAGTACGAAAGAAAACCTATAAAACCACCCATTCAATTGACTCAAGATCAGAACACCCCCTTCCAAGAGGCATTCATGGACCTTTTGTTTATTGAAGGAAAATATTACTTAACCATCGTAGATGCCTTCAGTAAACTAGGCCAAGCAATCAATATTCCGAATAGAAGTACTCCAGAAGTAGTGAGAGCCCTAATAAAGTATTTCAGTATGTACGGTTTGCCGACAAAAATTAACGCAGATTCAGGAACAGAATTCAAAAATGACCTTATTAAAGAACTCCTGAATTTTTACAAAATTGACATCCACATAGGGACACCTAACAATCCCACGTCAATGGCAATCGTTGAAAGGTTTCATTCAACAATAATCGAAATCTATAGGTTAGCCAAATATAATAAAACAGAATTTGACGCGGCAACCGTTATGACGTACGCTATTATGGCCTATAATAATACAATACACTCAGCGACGAACTACACGCCCTTTGAGATAGTGTTTGGCCATACGGACGCCGGGAATGTTTTTGACATAGATGGAGAACGGAACTTATCACAAAAGCTCCTGCAGGACCACAGAAAACGCCTTAAAGTCCTGTACGAATACGTAGCCGAGAAACTTCATGGAGACAAAGCAAAAGTTAGGGATAAGAGAGGCGGAGAGGAAGCCACAAAAGATTTCAAAGTAGGAGATGTGGTTTTTATGAAAAACACTAGGACTAGGAAAGCTAAGGAACTGCCACGCTATGAAAAAGCTATCGCGATAGGCAACGTAGACAAAAACATAATACCAGTCCAGTTAAATAAAAGAAAAACCAGGGTGGCCATAAAAAACGTAAAACGTCCTCCACAGATCATGCGTGACACTCCTGGCACTAGTTATTCAGGTGACCAGCCTGGACCTTCTAAACCTCAACAAGAACCCAGGAATAGCTCCACTACGGATGGGAGCAGCAGTGAAGAAGAATAACTTCTGGACTATTTTTAAGACTTTAGACTTAGAATCGTTAGTAATACAAATAGATAATAACATAATAGAATATGGTAAGTTAAAGGTTCTAATCAGAAGAGATAGTGAGGCACGTCGGGAATGTGCAGGATTGCAGGTTCAGATAGAATCTTTAATAGGATTAAATAAAGATAGGATACATCAAATACTACCTTCTCATAGAGTTAGGAGAGGGATCATAAACCCATTAGGAGCATTAATTAAATGTATTTCTGGTAATTTAGATAATAGTGATGCACTTAAATATAGCAGGGAAATAAGTACTTTAAATAGGGAACAACACTCAGTACAGCGTAAAGTATCACTTATGCAAAAAGCGTTTGATAAGCTGGTAAATATATCGGACGATATAAATTTAAACGTCAAACACGTAGGGTTGCGAACGTCACAGTTGGAAACACTCTTGCAAAATGAAACTAAATTTAATCATGTCTGGTCCATAATAAACAGCCTTTACCAAATTCTAAATAACTTTCAAACCATGCTTAATATAATACAGGAAATAGAAACATCTATAGCATTCAGTAAACTACATATACTCCATCAGTCAATAATTAACTCTACTGAACTGCTAAGTATCTTAAGTGAAATAGAAGAAAACACTCACTTAATATACAAAGTAAACGTGCATAATTTAATAAAAATAGAACGTAATATAATTTTAAAATCTTATATGGATAGGAATAGTTTAGTTTTTGTTATGGAAGTACCCCTAATAGACGCTGACACGTATATTTATTACAAAATCATCCCTTTACCCATTCATAATCCTGTGAACCATAAAACCTTCACGATAGTCCCAAAATATCCTTACCTTATGGTGAATAGATTGAAATTCAGACCTGTACAACACCACTGCGAGGAGATTGAAAACAGCAAGTTCCTGTGTTCGGAGGAAAACCTGGCACAATACTACGCAGAGACTTGCATAGAGCAAATCATGTTGGTGAAGAACAACTACAGCAGATGTCATCAAAGCTACATCAAGATCGAAAAGCAAAGAATACAAAGACTAGTTAACGACCACTGGATGCTGTATAGCGAAGATAACCTGATCATCACCGAACACTGTGACGCGGAAGTTCACAAACACAACGTACAGGGTACCTACATATTAACGCCAAGTCAACACTGCAAGACACAAGTTGGAGAACTATTTATAGGTACTACAACAAACGCATCAGCAATTAGCCTTCAATTACCTCTTGTACAGATCCCAGATATTGGACACAGCATCACGAAAGGAAACAAGCAAAT
Organism: Yponomeuta plumbellus; assembly: GCA_947310845.1. Lineage (NCBI taxonomy): Eukaryota > Metazoa > Arthropoda > Insecta > Lepidoptera > Yponomeutidae > Yponomeuta > Yponomeuta plumbellus. The sequence goes on from OX371206.1 coordinate 150,672, forward strand.
AGATCTGCGAGACATCGACTTCAACGACATCAAGGAAGTGTTGAATAGTGCCAAAAACAGTGAGAGCGAAAATAACTCTGATCAGTTCACAGTGACGTACCAAGTTAGCATATGGACTTTAAGCCTTTATTGCATTGTAGTATTATGTGTACTTGTGACCATTTGGAAACTAAAATTGTATAACTTATGCCTAAAACAAAATTCTCCGAAGCCTACTTTATCACCTTCGGATAATTTTTCTCTTAGGGAGGGAGGAGTTAAGTGTGACGACCCTTCGGATATCACCTTTGTCAGCTCTTCTAGCAAGACACGCGCAGACCAAATTGGGGACAAGCGTCATTGCTGAGTAAGATGTTATTTAGATATAAATAGTTGTTACTTAGACTAGTGAGATGATTACTATATTGTTAGATCTAGGAGAAACTCTGTCCGTTCAAGTTAATAAAGTATTTTTTTAACTTTATTCCGTCTCGACTCTTTAATTCGCGCGCCCCCGACTAGAGTGGCCGCGGGCGGAGGGTCGGGGGACCACCCGCCTGCATTTGCGGCGAGCTGGAAGGCACCCCCATGTGTTCCGGGGGTGCCTTCTCGCAAAACATAGAGTGCCCGCGCGCTCGCTCTCCGACTTCTCTGCTTTCAGAGGAGTCGCGGAGAGCGACGTGACGCGGGCAAGAAGACGCCTTGAGCGCAGGGGGACCCCTGTGGCCCCCCAGTAGTAGAGTCCCCATAGGGACGCCCCCTTGCCGGGTCACAGTGACTTATCCTATGGCCTATCCTGTGACCCGGTAGGGAGAGAGGAGGAACACCGCGGGGTTTAGTGAGTAGTCCAGCCCTAACGGGCTGGGAGTCTCACTCGAAGCCGCCCTGCTGTCCCCCGGCAGCAGGGTGGCGAAGTGCTTAAATGCATTCCCCGCGTCAAAAAAAAAAAAAAAAAAAAAAAAAAAACCTACGCCAGATTGGGCGCCACGCCAGATAACCTTCACGTGTACCCCTCCGCTTCCGTTCCCTCTGATTCCTTGTGAACCAGATGGAAGGGCAAGTGGTTTGGTCGGTGCGCCCTGAGCGTTAGTCAGTGACTTCTTCTTGTGGGATCTTGCTGGCTAACGGTGAATGATCTGGCCCGAGGGGTCGCGTGGGTTCTAATTCCTCTGTGAATCGGGACCCAGGCGACCAACCGAAGGAGGTCCGGCTAGGGGGGGGCGCAGTCGCGCCTCAAACTAGTCGGATAAGAGTGGCCGCGGGCGGAGGGTCGGGGGACCCGACGCCCACGATCGCGGCGGGCCGGAAGGCACCCTCGTGTGATCCGAGGGTGCCTTCTCGCGCAAGGAGAGGGCCCGTGCGCTCGCTCTCCACCTTCTCTGTTTTCAGAGAAGTGCTGGAGAGCGAGCGACGGGCGTCGCAGCGTCGCGCCGTCCTCCTCTTGCCTGTTGTATGGGCGACGGGTCGGGGGAGGGCGGCGCGAGGAAGCGGTTGGGGGCCATTATGGCCCCCCAGAGGAGGGGCGGCGCTTCCTTGCCTCGTCGTATGGGCGATGGGGCGAGTGGCGCCGCCGGGGAGCCAATCTGGCTCCCCACCAGTAGAGCCCCTTCGGGGGCGAGCTCTTGCCGGGTCACAGTGAATTAACCTTTGGCCTATCCTGTGGCCCGGTAGAGTAGCGGAGGAACACCGCGGGGTTTTAGGGGGTAGTCCAGCACTGAGCAGGCGGCTCGATAGTGCTGGGAGTCCACCACAAAGCTGCTCTGTTGTCCCCCGACAACAGAGCGGCGAAGTGCGCAAATGCATTTCCCCGCGTTAAAAAAAAAAAAAAAAAAAAAACCTATGCCAGATCCCCCGCGGAGACGGGTGTACTGGTGGAAACCGCACCTAGCGGGGCTGCGTACTGCGTGCCACGCAGCCCAACGGAGATACACCCGTTGCCGCGGGCGTAGGAGCAGGGACCCCGCCCAGGAGGAGGAGCTGCTCGTCGCTTACCGAGCGGCCCGGGCCGCGCTCAGCGCGGGCATAAGGGCCGCCAAGGAGGAGGCCTGGAAGGAGTGGCTGGGGAGTTTGAACCGGGACCCGTGGGGGCGCCCCTACAAGGTGGTGAGCGAAAAGCTGAAGCCTTGGGCGCCTCCTTTGACCCGGTCACTCGACCCAGCCTTCGTCGGCGTGGTGGTGGGTACTCTCTTTCCTGCAAGGGAGGAGTGGGCCCCCCCACGAATGACGGCGGCGGCGGTGTCGGCGCCGGTGGAGGACGGTGATGTCCCGCCCGTGTCCGAGGCCGAGCTAGGGGTAGCGGTCGTGAAGATGAGGGTGAGGAACCCCGCTCCGGGCCCGGACGGAATCCCTGGGCGGGTCATTGCCGCGGTCATGCCGGCGTTCGAGGAGGAGACGCTGTCTCTGATGACTGAGTGTTTGGCGTCGGGAAGGGTCCCGCGACGGTGGAAGGAGGGCAAGCTCGTGCTGCTTCGGAAGCACGGGCGCCCGGCGGAGTCGCCGTCGGCCTACCGCCCCATCGTTCTGCTGGACGAGACGTGCAAGCTCTTTGAGCGAGTGCTTGCGGCGCGTCTCGTCCGACATCTGGAGGGGGCGGGGCCCAACTTGAGCGACGGCCAGTTTGGCTTCCGTCGCGGGAGGTCGACGTTGGACGCCATCTCCCGTCTCAGAGACAGCGTCGAGAGGGTCACGGGCCGGGGAGAGGTGTTGTTGGCTGTCTCGTTGGACATTTCCAACGCCTTCAACACCCTCCCCTGGCAGACAATAGCGGAGGCCTTGAGGTACCACAACGTCCCGTGGTACCTCAGGCGAGTCCTTGCGGACTACTTCATAGACCGGGCCGTATGTTACCCGGCTCGGTCGGAGGTGGTCCGCACGGACATGTTTTGTGGTGTTCCACAGCGGTCGGTCCTCGGGCCGCTCCTGTGGAACATTGGATACGACTGGGTCCTGCGCGGTGCTACTCTCCCGGGAATCGGCGTACTATGCTACGCCGACGACACCCTGGTCACCGCGCAGGGCCCCACGTTTCGTGACGCCAAGGTCCTGGCTACCGCTGGGGTAGCGCAGGTCGTGCGCCGCATCAGGGCACTCGGGCTCGCGGTCGCACTCGAGAAATCCGAGGCCCTTTATTTCCATGGGCCTCGGATGCGACCCCCTCGGGACTCCCAAATCACCGTCGATGGCACCTCCATCGCTGTCGGGGGATCGATGAAGTACCTGGGTCTCGTCCTCGACAGCCGATGGAGTTTCGGCGAGCACTTCCGGCGACTGGCACCAAAACTGGTGTCGAACGCCGGGAGGCTCGCACGATTGCTGCCAAACCGTGGCGGCCCAGGGAGCTCTTGCCGCCGTCTTTACGACGGTGTGGTGCGCTCCAAGGCGCTTTACGGAGCGCCCATATGGGCGGCAGCCCTCTCTGCGAGCAATACCAGTACAATACCAATACCAATAAAAAAAACCTACGCCAGATAACCTTCACGTGTACCCCTCCGCTTCCGTTCCCTCTGATTCCTTGTGAACCAGATGGAAGGGCAAGTGGTGGGGTCGGTGCGCCCTGAGCGTTAGTCAGTGACTTCTCCTTGTGGGATCTTGCTGGCTAACGGCGAATGATCTGGCCCGAGGGGTCGCGTGGGTTCCAATTCCTCTGTGAATCGGGACCCAGGCGACCAACCGAAGGAGGTCCGGCTAGGGGGGGGCGCAGTCGCGCCTCAAACTAGTCGGATAAGAGTGGCCGCGGGCGGAGGGTCGGGGGCCCGACGCCCACGATCGCGGCGGGCCGGAAGGCACCCTCGCGTGTTCCGAGGGTGCCTTCTCGCGCAAGGAGAGGGCCCGTGCGCTCGCTCTCCACCTTCTCTGCTTTCAGAGAAGTGCTGGAGAGCGAGCGACGGGCGTCGCAGCGTCGCGCCGTCCTCCTCTTGCCTGTTGTATGGGCGACGGGTCGGGGGAGGGCGGCGCGAGGAAGCGGTTGGGGGCCATTATGGCCCCCCAGAGGAGGGGCGGCGCTTCCTTGCCTCGTCGTATGGGCGATGGGGCGAGTGGCGCCGCCGGGGAGCCAATCTGGCTCCCCACCAGTAGAGCCCCTTCGGGGGCGAGCTCTTGCCGGGTCACAGTGAATTAACCTCTGGCCTATCCTGTGGCCCGGTAGAGTAGCGGAGGAACACCGCGGGGTTTTAGGGGGTAGTCCAGCACTGAGCAGGCGGCTCGATAGTGCTGGGAGTCCACCACAAAGCTGCTGTTGTTGTCCCCCGACAATAGAGCGGCGAAGTGCGCAAATGCATTTCCCCATGTCAAAAAAAAAACCTAACCTAATTAATGAGACCACACGCTTCGATCGCTTTGGCTCAAAAGATTCGAGTCGCAAGGTCAATTTGTTTAATCTAGAAAATAGATATTGGATATTAAATTTATAGAGAGAGTAGTCTACGTTAGATAAGAGGCTAACCGCGTTCGTCAGCTCAGTTTTCAACGAATCAGTTTGCGTATGTATATAGTCAAGGTCAATGTCTCGTAAAAATGTATGAAAATGCGACGTTATTTTAGTGGGGCCAAGCTTAAAGGGCAATATTCCAGGTCCTTTAGTCAAGTCTTCAAGCTGGATGTCAGGTTGGGTCCTTTCGGCTCGGGCCACTGCCGTCGTCAGCGCTAACAGTCTGTAACAACGTAGGAACAATCTTTTTAGGCCTTTTCATCCTAGCTTTTGCTACTCGTCCACGTTTTTTCGAAGTATATAGTTATGTGAATAGGCATGTTAGTGGTAACCTTATCATGGGTGAATCGTGGAGCGATTTTTTGTCGGGTTGCTAAAGGGTTTTTTTATGTATACCTCCTGTCCTTCCTCATACTGTATTTCGTGTTCCCGGTCTTGATTACGACGGTGCATTATAGCTTCGCGATCGGAGAAACATGAGTCATGAATTATTTTATATAGTTACCGTTTCCATTCTAACTACGGTGGTCTTGTGAGTACTGTTGTAAAAGTCGTTCCGTCAAATCTATGTCTATCGGATCTCTAGGGTCGAAATGGCCTGTGAGGAGGTCAAAAGGCCGGCATTTTGTCAAGCTGTGTAGGTATAGAGCTATTATACGCTATTTAACGCATGGGGAACCAAATTCTGGGCGGGTTCATTTCGGTGCTTTAATTTTAATATTCGCAAATGCTCTAACAGGGTGTTATGGAAACGCTCTATCATCCCGTTTTCATTGGGTGAGTGAGCAGCTGTAGTGTGATGCTGAATTTTGTGTAACCTGAGAAATTCAGCTACAACTTGATTAGTGAATTCGGTACCTTGATCAGTTGTTAAAGTCATGGGGAAACCATGGTGTGTACTAAAATTAAGGAGAGCTTTTACAATACCTACTCGGTGCGGTATACAGTCCGACATAGGGGAGAGTGGGTAGGATTCGTACACTCACTTCGAGCCCTATAGCAAAAAAACTAATCGCTATTTGAAAACAATTTGAGCAATGCTAGATTGCCTATATATTTGCCTACAATATTCCCTTAGACGACTTGTTCATAGAAAGAAGTGTGGCCAAGATATGACGATTTTAAAAAAAAGTGGAAGTCGTACGAATGTACCCCACTCGCGGGGTAGCTTCGTACATGTGTTGGGGTACCTTCGTACATGGTGGGGTACCTCCGTACATCATGATTAATAATGCTATTTATAGAAAATGTAACGTTTATTGAGAAAAAAGTTCACAGAATCAGCCTTGGGTGCCTAAGTACTTAATAATAAAATAGTTTTAAATACAATAATTAGTTAACCTTTTTGATTTAATATTATTTAACTTCTTATGTCCTATAGGAATGAATCAACAATAATATTTATCGTTAGGGTAACAAGAGTCATAATATTTTTATGAATCTACTTAATGCACACTGTACATAGACAGATCTTTATGAAAGCTAAATGTTAGCTGTTCTTGCTGTAGAAGCAGATTTGGGTTCCGGCAATATATATACGATGTCTGTTAAGTAAACAGTCCCTTCGTCTGTCTTATTGGGAAAAACAAATTTCATGGATTTCTTTCTTAAAAATGTACTTTGTACTCAGTGGGACTATATTTTGTAATCACCTGACCAACATAGTGTTTGACAGATTTTTGCTTCTCGAACTTCACTAGAATAAAGCCTTTCTATTTTATGAATTCAGTTAAAACTGGAGTTTCGTTTTCCACATCAGATCCTTCAGCAATCTCTTCAATGGAAGAACAAGAACTTTGCCTCTTTCTTTTTTATTTATTTAATATATCTTTACCCGATATCAAATTTAATGCCCTCTTCGTCTCTTTAGCTCTTTATTTATCTCTTGCTCTTGCTTCTTCAACTATTTTGCTTTTTATATTTAAATTTTTTTTCGGGAGAATCTGCTGTTTACTTTTTTTGGACTTTTTGGTCACATTTCTAGCCACTTTAGGGTAGGGTTGGATCATTTGTGGCGTTACTAATCCTTGAGCAGATGTCGATGGCAAATCAAGATGGATCAGCTACTACAATAAAGATTGTATATCATACGTGGGGTACGTTCGTACAGTACGAATCCACCCCGTTCAGATCTGTACGAAGCTACCCCAACCAAGAAATTTTACTAATATATTGAAAATATAAATAACTGCTGAGATTATCTTCAAGTAAATGTCGAAAGAATAAACTGAAGTATGTACCCAAACACCACACAGAATCAGTTTAACAATGACAGCAAAACTTATAGAAGTAAAACACGTTTAAAGTTGCATCGAAAAATTATTTACGCGAAGCGAAAACACGTAACGTCCTATCACATCGAAGTTGTCGGCCGCACGGGCTAGCCACTCCGCGGTTAGATTATGCGTGTCATGCGTGTGAGTGGGCATCACATACAAAGATACGAAGGCACCACTATTTTGCGTATTCAAATTATGGCCGTTGTATGAATCCTACCCACTCTCCCCTACGATACGCCTGTGCAAATTCAAATTCAAATTCAAAATTTTTTATTTCAACGTAAAGAATTTACATTCTGCTTGTTGAATGTCAATGTACATACAGTTATGTATAATGTTAGCCGCTGCCTTAGGGCTGCGTATTTTGAAAAAGCATCGATTAGAGTCAGATATTTTTCTTGCTCTATTGTCAAGACGTCTGCATGGACTATTTTAAATGGTTTTGTGGGTGGGGGCACAATCTGAAAATGTGGGTGTATAGGGTTACGATCGTACTTTGCTCGGCCGCAAATAGTACATTCATTTAGGAATTTGGTTATGCCATCTTTCATTTTAGGCCAGAAATATCGTTGAGATAGGGCTAGACAAGTCTCATTTATGCCTCGATGGTTTGTTTTGCTCTCATGATATTTCCTTATCAAGTCCTGTTGAGTTAGGTACTCGCGAATATTCTGTTTTTCGCTTTTTACTAGAACAAGGTTGATTGAGTTATTTTTGATCGTCCTTTGCAGAATAGGTACGATGGAGTACATTTTTTCTAAGGGGTGTACCAAAATAGCTGTACGAATTTTGGGGTCAATACCTATGGTTTTTGACAATTGATACTAGGTCCTGAAAGGACCCAACCTGACATCCAGCTTGACGACTTGACTAAAGGACCTGGAATATTGCCCTTTAAGCTTGGCCCCACTAAAATAACGTCGCATTTTCATACATTTTTACGAGACATTGACCTTGACTATATACATACGCAAACTGATTCGTTGAAAACTGAGCTGACGAACGCGGTAAACTACTCTCTCTATAAATTTAATATCCAATATCTATTTTCTAGATTAAACAAATTGACCTTGCAACTCGAATCTTTTGAGCCAAAGCGATCGAAGCGTGGTCTCATTAACCCTTTAGGTAGGTACCCTCATTAAATCTTTGACAGGTAATCTAGACCATGAGGATGCCATCAGATTTCAAGGTGCCCTAGATATCTTAAACAAGAATGAGCAAGACTTAACGACTAATTTAAACAATCATATTAGCCTATTTAAAGAATACACTGCTCAGCAAAATCAGGTACTAGGCAACTTAACTATGAATCAGCAGAAATTAAGTAAAGCAATTTTATTTATACGTAATGTTAGCGATACTAGCAAAGAGAGAGTATCTAATTACGTCGGTTATCCCAGTTATTCAGTGTCTTAAATCAAAATGTACTAGTTAGATCTTTCTAACGAAATAGATAAGTTAGAAAATATATTAGCTTTTAGTCGCACGAATTCAATGCACCATTCTTTATTATCAGTGCACGATATTTCGCACATGTTAAGTAGATTAAGAAAAGTGTATGGGCTTTCCCAAATTATTGACCTAGATTAGGTATTACTACGATATTATTAAAATAGGATCATACTTTATAGATAAGATAATAGTAATCGCATTTAAGTTCCCTATTGCAACACCTGCTTCTTATGAATTGTATAGACTTTGCACAGTACCAAATAGTACTGGCCATGTAATCCTGCCCCCTTTTCCCTTTTTGGCAACCAATCCACAGGAATTTGCGTACATAGCGGCAGAATGCCCGAAGGTTGACTCTACCTATATCTGCGAACAAACGACAGGACATCAAATCCGGAACCACCGTGACTGCGTGCATACTCTCATATACCTACAGGAGATAGATGAAACGTGTAGTATCACGCCTATCTCTCTGACAAAAGAGGTTCTGATAGAGCTTGATAGCCGACACTATGTACTATCATTTCCGACTAAAACCAAAGTTTTATTCACATGTGGATCGGATCGGACTTGGAAGGAAGTTACTTTGTGACTATACCCAGCACCTGCAAAATTGCGACACCTGAATTCACATTAATCAACCTGGTTGACAAAATTAAAGGCCAAGCTGTCGAAATCATCACTTTGCCACACTTGGGAACGGACTCCGAGAAGCTGACTCATAAAAGTACATTCAACCTGAGTACAATTGATTTGAATAAACTACATGACATTCAGCAATAAATCACAATGGAAGTTCCAGCGAAAATTGCTTCAATAGACACTTCAAGTATCTACCACACTACTGTTCCAGTATACGGACTCCTATTACTATGCGGAACTGCAGTCATCCTCTATTACTTACGAAAATCCAAACGACGAACTTTAAAGATTAGTGATAAAACAGACTCAACATCTGAAACAGAGTTTCCATCGATGGCCGACAGAAAAGCCGCAACATTTTCATTAGACATTGGAAAATAGTTGCTCGTCTAGGAGGGGATATGTTACCTGCACGGGTTGCAATATAACAAAGGCAGATTCCCAATACAGTATGAATCATCGGAAGGATTGCCAAATCTAGATGCTGAGCAAGCAAACACTTAACGTGAGGTCTCCGCGAGCAGCCCCGACGCCTTTGCCGCACCACCGCTGGTAGCGCGAGGACATCCCTGATCATCGTGATCATTAGAATAACTTAGTATTTAATTTAATAGTATAATTTGTGTACATAATTCAATCGAGAATTAATTAAAGCAACATCGAGTTGAACTTTGTCTTGTTTTTAAAAATCCTCTCCGACGGCCAAGTCCATATTTTGTATATAAATGTTTATGTTTTATGTTTATATATTTATTTATTGGATTTAAGGAAACCCATCGAATAAACTAACAAACTAACGTACATTGTACTACTTTGCTACTACTTTAACCTGAATAAACACAACTTAATTTTGAACACAAAAATAAGTGCAGTACATATTGGCTTCTTTGGCTTCTGGAGGGAAATAGTAGGAAGAGATAGAGAAAAACCGTTTTAGTAGTGTGCGTTTAATGACTATCGAGTGAGGTATGTACACGCCACGCTGCCGCTGGGTGGCTTCACTTGTGTTGCTTCTGCTCTGTGCCTGCGTCCGGCGCCGGCGCCGGCGCCGGCTCCGGCGCCGGCTCCGGCTCCGAGTCCGGCTCCGGCTCCGGCTCGAGCGCGGCCAGATGCGGCGCGAACAATTTGCCGACCTCCAGCAGGTCCTCGAACTCTCCCACAGACAGAACCTGCAGATATGACCCCTTATAGAATAATAAATTCCTTTATCCATTAAACATTTGGTAGATGGATATTCATTCTTTATTAGATTTAAGGTGATTTGAGAAAAGATGGTCAGAGTGGAGTTTTTTTCTTCGCTGCCTTTTTTCCACTACATTCGGCCGCAAGACAGCGGCTAACACTAACATTTTAAGTAGGTACATTGACGTTTAACAAAAGTATATTCGAGAATAACGAATGTATATTCTTTACGTTGAAATAAATTTCTGATTTCTGAATAATACATCAAATTACAAAAATTGCGGCGGAGCCGTGTACGTAAGCCGAAGCTTGTGCTAGTAGCTCCTTTTCTGATTTTTTTCTACAAAAGTTATTTAATGAATGACAAAAAGTTTATCGAAAAAAACATGCTTCTTTATGAAAGAAGTAAATAGTGCATTAAAGACAGAAACAAATAATTATTTATAATTAGTTGCTGGCAAAAAGTCTCATTACATCTTAATTAAAGAAAAAATGATGTGAATTAACTTAGGTAAGCGTAAGGGGCCCTTACGCTTACCTACTCCGAGGCGCACTCAGAAAGTGGCCCTTACTAAGGGCCACTTTCTGAGTGCGTCTCGTAAAATTTCTCAGAAAAGAGCGTGACACAACGTTACTTAAGCATTTACTTAATGAAATTCTCAATTCAGAAACCGGCCCATACCGGTGAATAATGTATGTGAATGTATTTTTTTTTCTTTTTATCTATGATACTAACAGTTTCTTACATAAAAAACAGGGAAAAAATATTACGTCTAAACCTTGAGATCCATAACATAATGAAAAAATGTGAACATAAAGGAGCCCATTATGGACAAAAAACAAATACAAAATTCACAAATCATAATTATCAGCATGGCTTACAAAACACTTGATTGCTTAAAAGAAAACTAAACAAAACAATGTTTTCTCACCAATGTCTTGAAAGAATTGTAGGAATGAAAGAAAATATCAATATCTGAGATATACTCATTATAAAAATGTGAATCACGTCTGAAAAAAGAGTTTTTAGCGTAGTTGGTACTACATTGGGGTATACGAGTATAAAAGGTATGTCTATAGCGAGAGGATGATCAAGGAACTTGAAACCATATTTGTTCTAAAAGGTGTGCTGAATCGATTTGATTATTTATTATTTTATAAAGGAAAAGGATATCTAAATAATTTCGTCTGTTTTCTAGAGAAGATAAACCATGTCGCTCTGCAGCAGATTTGTAATTTGTGAAATAATTACCTGTACGATAATCTAAGGATTTAAGAAATTTGTTTTGTATCTTTTCTATGCGTGATATATGGACAACGTACTGTGGGTTCCACACCACGCAACCAAAGTCTAGGATACTGCGAACAAAGGCATAGATTTTCAAAGACTTAGCTCTCTTTAAAGGTTTTGACAACCGTAGAATTAAACCAAGTCTTTGAAATGCTTTTGTGACAATGTTGTCTATGTGATAATTAAAATGTAATTTTGAATCTAAAGTGATTCCCAGGTCTCTAATTTTTTCAACACGTTTGATCAGTTTACCATCAAATTTGTAATCGTAATGCAGTGGATTGTGTTTTCTTGAAAAGGTGATTGTGTAGCATTTGTCTGTATTTAAAATTAACTGATTATATTTACAGAAATTACTAAAACTATCCAAATCTCGTTGTAGTTCGTGACAGTCCTTTTCAGAATGTATGATTTTAAAATTTTTTGTATCATCGGCATACACGAGGTGGGCTGAATTAGAGATAGGACCACTCACATCATTTAAATATAGCCTGAACCGATTGGCAAAGATTTGGAAGTGTAGCCCCTCAAAGACACACCTGACTCCGATTTCTAACATAAGATTCCAGCCACCTAAGTAGATCGCCATGTATACCGATCTCTCGTAGCTTATCTAGAAGAGTGTTATGTTTTATTTTATCAAATGCCTTAAAAAAATCCGTATACACGGCATCCACCTGAAGACCACCATCCATAGCATTTAGGATAAAGTCTGTACACGACTCCAAAAGTACGCCGTGGGGTGCCGGCTTTAGAATAGTGCCCCCCCCATCTCAGCCCGTGGGTGCCGTAAAAACCGGCAAAGGGACACATCACCAGGAGGTGGGCAGCAGCGCCTTCTGCGGAAATGCTTCTCACTGCGCTCGCCAACCCGCATGCCAAGCGTGGCGAATATGGCAAATACCCTCATGGCAGTACATAAAAAAACCAGGCCCCCAGTCCCCGGCAGCTCCGCTATTCCTGGCTACGGTAGCGGCCACGGTAACGGCGGAGCAAGGGGTGCTAAGAATCTCCGGCAGAGATCCGGCTACCACCCCGAACAGCGAAAACGACTGGCCCTGGTAACACACAACATTCGCACAATGAGGACGGAGGAAAAGCTAATTGAGCTGGAAGAGGAAATGGGTAGGTTACACTGGGATATCCTAGGGTTATCTGAAGTCCGTCGAGAGGGCGAGGACACGATAACCCTGAAATCCGGTAACCTGCTCTACTACCGGGAGGGCGAGCGACAGTCCCAGGGTGGTGTCGGGTTTCTCGTCCACAAGTCCCTCGTGAACAACATTTTGGCCATCGATAGTGTGTCGAGCAGGGTGGTATACCTAATACTCAGAATATCTAAGAGGTATTCGCTGAAGGTCATTCAGGTATACGCGCCGACCTCGTCACACTCCGATGAGGAGGTAGAGGCGATGTATGAGGACATTAGTAGGGCCATACATACCTCGGAGACCTATTTTAATGTGGTCATGGGGGACTTCAATGCGAAGCTGGGCAAAAGAAGCGAAGGCGAGATGAGAGTGGGGCAATTTGGTCATGGGCAACGGAACCCTGGGGGACAGAGGTTGGCCGACTTCCTGGACAAAGAGGGACTCTTTATGATGAACTCTTTCTTTCAGAAGCCACCCCACAGGAAGTGGACCTGGTTGAGTCCCGATGGTTCCACGAGAAACGAGATAGACTTCATCCTGACCTCCAAGAGACAGATATTCAATGATGTCTCTGTGATCAACATGGTGAAAACCGGAAGCGATCACCGAATGGTAAGAGGCACATTGAATATCAATGTCAAACTTGAGAGGTCCCGTCTCATGAAGTCCACGTTCCGACCTACTCGTGCCCATATCCAAAACCCCGAGAACTTTCAACTCGAATTGTCAAATCGCTTCGAATGCCTGGAAAGCGCCGCATCGGTGGACGAGATCAATAACAGGTTTGTAGAAACTGTTCGTACAGTGGGCTCGAGGTTCTATAAACCCAACCGAGCGAGCAGACCACAAAAGCTCTCAAACTATACTCTCGACCTCATGGCTAAACGTCGCTCGTTGCAACTGCAGTCCTCCAGAGATGCTGAGTCATATAGGCAGCTCAATAGACACATATCAAAGTCTATGCGGCACGATATTCGTTCCTTTAATACCGAACGTATTAAAGAGACTATATGTAGAGCGGAACAAAGGCTCTAAAGTGTTCGCAAGAGACATGTCTATTGGGCAAAGCCAGCTGACGAAGCTGAAAAGAGAGGACGGCAGTATAGCGTCGACCAAGTCAGAGGTACTGAGGGAGATTGAGGGCTTCTACGGACAGCTATACACCTCAGTCGCAAAACCTGTTAGCAGTTTGCACAAAGACCCAAGAGCCAAACTACCCGACATTATACCGAAGATATCCCGGACATCAGCCTGTACGAGATTAGGATGGCCCTGAAACAGCTTAAGAATAACAAGGCACCAGGAGAGGACGGAATTACTTCAGAGCTTCTGAAAGCGGGTGGAACACCGGTACCATAGACCACATCCACACGCTGCGGCAAATTATACAGAAGACTGAGGAGTATAATTTGCCATTATGCTTAGCGTTTGTGGACTATGAGAAAGCCTTCGATTCGATCGAGACATGGGCGGTGCTCGAGTCTCTCCAGCGTTGCCATATTGACTATCGGTACATCGAGGTGCTGAAGTGCTTGTACCACAACGCCACCATGTCGGTCCGAGTACAGGAGCAGAATTCGGAGGCAATTCCACTGAAAAGAGGCGTGAGACAGGGAGATGTCATATCTCCGAAACTGTTCACGAACGGACTGGAAGATGCCTTCAAGCTTCTGGAATGGCAGGAACGCGGCATCAATATCAATGGCGAGTACATCAGTCACCTTCGATTTGCCGACGATATTGTAGTCATGGCAGAGACGCTGGAGGACCTCGGCATAATGCTCGAAGACCTCAGTCGAGTCTCCCAATGGGTGGGCCTTAAAATGAACATGGACAAAACAAAGGTCATGTCGAACGCCCGTGTTGTGCCCACCCCAATAACAGTGGGGAACTCGACTCTCGAAGTTGTAGACGAATACGTCTACTTAGGACATACAGTCCAATTAGGCCGGTCCAACTTCGTGAAAGAGGTCAATCGTCGAATCCAACTCGGCTGGGCAGCGTTCGGGAAACTCAGAAAAGTCTTTTCCTCCGATATACCTCAATCCCTCAAAACAAAACAGTACAACCAGTGTGTGTTACCAGTGATGACTTATGGCACTGAAACGTGGTCTCTTACCATGGGCCTCATAAGAAAGCTCAAGGTCACGCAACGAGCTATGGAGAGGGCTATGCTCGGAATTTCTCTACGGGACCGAGTCAGAAATGATGAGGTCCGTAGACGAACGAAAGTCGTCGACATAGCCCGGCGGATTAGTAAGTTGAAGTGGCAGTGGGCGGGGCACATAGCACGCAGAACTGATGGCCGATGGGGCCGAAAAGTTCTCGAATGGAGACCACATATCGGCAAGCGCAGCGTAGGACGACCAGCCACAAGATGGACAGACGATCTCATCCAAGTGGCGGGAAGACGCTGGATGCAAGCCGCTTCCGACCGGTCTTTTTGGAAATCCATGGAGGAGGCCTATGTCCAGCAGTGGACTTCTTGTGGCTGAATGATGATGATGCTTTTAAGTACCAATCTAGTGTACTTTTAGAGTCGTGTGGCTCTAGTGGGTAAACATTTTATTTAGTTTCTTATAAAGGACGGCTGAACCTAAGTTGAACTAGCAAAAGTAGCCTAGATAATATTTGTAAACACCAGATCTTGTATTCTCAAATTAAAAATTTTAGAATCACATTTATTTTTTACAATTTTATTTATTATTTTATTTTAGCAATGTGTGTGCCTGTAACACACATTGCTTCTGGCCCCACCAGTGTGGGTATCCTAGTGGATACCCTGTGTCGTGGGAACCAGAAACAGCGACATCACATGTCATGTACACATCCAAGACCTTGTCCTTAGCCGGGATTCGAACCCGCGACCTGTCGTATGGTAGGCAAATGCCGTAACCGCTTCGCTATAAAGGTCATGTTATATATTATTATGATCAGGTGTTAATTTGAACTATGTCATAAAGCAATTGATTGTTTTAATAGATTGGCGTACTATAAGTAGATAGTAATTGCTAGCTCTCGTGTAGGGGAATGTAAAGGTACATTTGTCGTTAACTTATAGTACGCCAATCTATTAAAACAATCAATTGATTGTTTTAATAGATTGGCGTACTATAAGTAGATCGTAATTGCTAGCTCTCGTGTAGGGGAATGTAAAGGTACATTTGTCGTTAACAGGGCTAGTCAAGTAAATATCAATTATTATCTCTCATTATGATTCTGGAAAATTGACTGAGCGAGATGCACTGTTAAGGATAAAACATGCCCACGCAGTCGCGGCCGCGGCCGCGGTGGCGGTCCATTCAAAATATTACTGCCGTCCAGTGTGTATGCTCGTACACATTTCCTGATTTCCTCAGTATGAATAATACCCATTACGACTTGTTACGTCCGTGGAACCTAAATATAGTTACGCAAGTATATTAGGTTATCAACTCAGTGATGCCACGATTGCGTTGGAGTGAAACAAAACTTCAGTTCGTAATACAAACCGACATTAAAATGAACTATGTGCAATAGTAGGTACCTGTCTGGCGATGTGCATGCGGTTGAAAAGGTTCCACAGCAGCACGCCCACCACGCGCCGCTCGCGCAGGTAGAACACCACGCCGCGCTCGTAGCGGGCGCGCTCCGCGTCCCGCACCGGCTCGGGGGCGGCCCCGGGGGCGGCCCCGGGGGCGGCGGGGGCGGCCCCGGGGGGGGCCACGGCGGCCGGCACCGCCGACACGGCCTCCTCCGCGAACACGCCCACCGTGGGCAGGCTGGAGTCCACGATGCCTATCGCCTGCAACACACACGCACGCGTGTAGCGATCGGAGCGCTCGCAGCGGAGCGTTCGCCGCGGCGGCGGCTCGGTCTCACCTCGTAGCCGAGATGCGGCCCCAGGTCACTCCAGAACATGCTCTGGTGCGTGTACCGCTTGGCCGGCCCCACGCCCGCCATGTTCTCGCCCGCCAGCCGGCCCGACACCACGGCGTGGTCGTGGTGCTCCACGCGGCGCCGCCCTGCGACACACACGCACACACACGGTCAGCCGCGCCCGCCCCGTACCCGCCCCGCGCCCGCCCCGCCGGCACTCACCCAGCAGCTCGTCGTAGAAGCAGGCGACGTCGCCGGCCGCCCAGACGTCGCTGCGCGCCGCCAGCTCGGCGTTGACGAGCACGCCGCGCAGCTCCGCGTGCGTCTCGAGCCCCGAGGCGCGCGCCAGCGCCTCGTCCGGCTCCGCGCCCGCGCACTCCAGCACCAGCTCGGCCTCCAGCGCGCCCCCGCCCGCCAGCCGCAGCGTCACGCGCCCCCCCTCCGCCCCCCCCGCCACCTCCGCCGCCTCGACGCGGCGGCCGGGCAGCACCCGCGCGCCGCACTCGCGCAGCCGCCGCGTCGCGTCTCGCGCCAGGTAGCGCGGCAGCACGCGCGCCATGGCCGCCTCCTCGCGGAACACCTGCACCACCTGCTTGCCCGTGCCCGCCACTGCAACACACGGCCGTCGGTCAGCGCGGGACGCACTCCGGACGGGAGGGGGCGGGCGGAGGGACACTCACGGCGGTCGGCCAGCGCGGCGGTGAGCTCGCAGGCGAGGAAGCCGCCGCCCACGACGACGACGCGGCGCGTGTCGGCGCGGTCGAGCAGCGCGGCGACGCGCGCCACGTCGCGCACGCCGCGCACGGGCAGCGAGCGGCCGGCGGCGGCGGCGGCGCGCAGCGCGGGCACGCGGCGCGGCCGCAGCCCGGTGGCCAGCAGGCAGCGCTCGTAGCGCACGGCGACGGCGGGCTGGCCGGGCGCGCGCAGCTCGGCCGCGCCGTCCCCGACGCGCGTTACGGTCCAGCCGCGCGCCACGCCGACGCCGCCGCCCTCGCGGCCGGCGAGCCGCTCCACGGGCGTGTAGAAGGCGGGCGGCTCGTAGGCCAGCGCGCGCCGCTTGCCGTTCCACTGGCGGAAGCTGAGCCGGTCGGGGCGGCGCGCCGCGTCGGCCAGCGCGGGCTCGGCCCACAGCTCCTTGCTGAGCGGCGGGCGCATGTAGGGCAGCGCGCGCTCCTCGCCCACCACGAGCACCTGCGCCGTGGGCCGCGCCGCGCGCAGCGCCCGCAGCGCCGCGAACGCCGCCGTGCCGCCGCCCACGATCAGGTACTGCACGTGCTCCGGGAACTCCGCAGCCGACGGGTAGGGCGGCTCCTCCTCCTCGTCTTCTCGCCGAGCTAGCTCGCCTGTGCATACAGAGTTGTGTCACCCGAATCTCTACCACAGTGTGACACGTTCACACACGAAGTGATACTCACTATCGCCTTTGGGTGGGACCGCATCGCTAGTCTTCTTGTACAAGTAAACCTGAAATAGTACATTTCATTAAAATAAATCACAACCACAGTGTGGATGAAACTGAACTATAGCAGTGCACGCACCCCTCCGATGGAGGCAGACAGCGCGAGCGCGGCGGCGAGAGGCCAGGCGCCGCGGCGCGGGGGCGGGGGCGGAGGCGGGGGCGGCGGGGGCGAAGCGCCGAGGGGGCGATCGGGGGCGGCGGGAGGCGCTGCTGGCGCACTCAATACTGTCTGCAATGTGTAAATGTAGCTAAAATCGATTTAAAACTTAAAATGAAATGTGTTAGTTAAGTAATTTAAAATATAGTAATTCATTTATTATTATTATTTATTTATTACTTGTAGCCCAGGCTGCCTGAGTGATCTTAAAAACGATCACGAAGGCTAAGCAACATAAGGCTGACATCAACGAAAAAAAAATATACTGTTTTACCAATCCTATAATGTCCAATTTTAATAAAAAATGTATAAATTTTGTACGGTTTCACCATGCATAATGTTTTGCTTACGCGGCATTTTACTCAGGCCGCGCATCGTTTTTGTAATAAAAGTTAGTTGTCCACGTACAGTCGAGAGAATACGTCACGTGTTTCATTTACTTACTTACTACTGAACTTTACTCTAAATTATCTATTACAAGAGTGTGGAAAAGCGCCGTCTACTAAGCGCTGGACTATACATCTTTACTGTTATATCTATACAACTATTATTGTTATACATCTGTAAATCAATAATTCTCATTCATATTCAATTAATCAATAAAGTATAACACAACACCTTGACACCTACAATCTATTTACTGAAGCAAACGACTAAAGGTAAACAAAGACACAGCATCTCTCAAACTTACATGTCACTCAAAATAGCTCATGCACGCAGCTTTGCTTGCATCGTATACCCACATAGGTTTAGGTAGGTATTGTTTAAGGAAAACAGACAGACAACCAAACAAGACAACACAAACACTAAAGAAAATAAAATAGTTTAGAGAAGTTGCACTCCCATCAACAACGTCAATCGTGAGTAAATATGGAACGGGGTGGCTATCTTACTTTTTTTTTGCCTTTAATTAAAAAAGAGGTTCGTAGTCAGCTCTCCATACTTCTTCCTACATTTCGCATAGCGCATCAGCATAAAATAATCGATCATAATCTGCCTTTAAACAAAATTCCTACATCTTTGCTGGTTGCGAACATTCGGCAGCAGTAGGATCGCTTTTATTTGAGGACCACTGAAATTTTAGGTATTTTTTGGGGCATAGTACTCTTAAGCAAATTGTATTTTCATGATAAAATAAAATAATTACTTAAATAAACTGCAAGTGAGGGATAAATCAGGTAATAACAGTGTTATTGTGTTTATTGCTTATTGGCATTTATTAGCCATATCGTTTTGTATAACTTTGCTAAATAATATGCAGTGCTATAAATGTGGCATATTGAAAAACCAAATTTTTGACATGTTGACACTTACTCGTTCGCTTCAGTAAATAGAATATATGTACATTTATATTATATGTATCACAGAGTTACAGTTAAACATACATTTATAGATATCACAGTGACTTAGTTGTATTACCGTTCTATATTTTTTAGATCTCCTGGGGTGCTTGTAAGTGAGAGAAATTCAAGATTAGATTACTAAAGCGCAAAAACTATTTTGTAACAATAAGCAAAACTTAAGTTACAGCTAGGTCAAATTGTTTCAGGTTGAAATTAAAGCGAGGTAGATACCTGTGTAGCGGCTGCAGAACTGGCAGCGGCTGTGCCTGCAACAAGCAATGAGTGAGGCATGAGACCGCTGCAGGGTGACCGACCCAAACTGTCTGCAGAGCGCCCCCAACCGACCCACGAACACGACGTGCCGCAAGTGAGCGACATGATGTCGCACTCCAAAACAACAGCAAATGGCTTGGAGTGCTTCCACCAGATAGACTGACAGAAACACTGTCGGCAATTGTGCGTACTTACACAGGACATGTGCGAATAGTTATAAGCAATGCAACTTACGAAAGCCTTTGTAGACCTCTCTGCGGACCAACTCAAGCGCCGGACCCTCTATATAAAATTTTGCTACTGCTCTTAACATTATGTACAAACACGCAAACTACACACTAAAACCTACTAAATAAAGCGCTGTAACACAGGTTCTAATTTAATTGATTGCATCTCAAAATCTTATCTAATCGTAGTCAATTAATGGAAAATCTTTAATAATATTTTAGGTTATGTTTTCCTTTTCCATAGTTTTTTTTTCTAACAGGTATATTCCGAAGCTTAGTAGAAAGTAAGTGAAACGTAAAAATTAAACAATGTTTAAAAAAAGTTCAATTCTTCAAGAAATTAAAGTAACGTAATTTTCCTTATATTTAAGGACTATTTAAAATACTAATATTTTTTAGATGTTTTAATCACGAAGTCCGTTATGCCCAAGCCGATTTGCGCAGATTTATCCATCGTGTGTATGACAAATCGTTGCAGATTTTCGTCATACACACGATTGATAAATCTGCGCAAATCGGCTTGCGCAGTTTAATCGCTACGATATATCGTTATGTGTGTAGCCGGCATAACATTGCCATAGAATAGATATGGCAGTAGTATTTAATTAATTTTGAAAACATAGTTTCGGAATGCCTATTTTAAGTGACTTTCACAGGGGATTCCGTTTTCAGCCATCATTGGCCCATCATGGCGTAAAGTTCGATTTTTTTGTAACAAATGTTTCCCGAACATCAGTTAGGGCTAAAGTTTCGTACAGGCCCTGTAAAATAAAGATTTAATAATAAATAATGATGACTTTCACAGATTAATATTGGTCCATAGGTCCGTCTATTCTGAGGTAGTGTCACAGCAATATTAGGCTTATGGACTCTGTATCCAATAGCCAATAAATGTCTTAAAAAAAAGTGTCACAAGCCCTAGGCTTAAGGACTCTGTATCCAATAGCCAATAAACGTTTAAAAAAAAAAGTGTCACAAGCCAGCAACATATAACATTTTAGGTAATTTATTTTATAACCAGTTATAGTCATGCCGAAAAAGAAAACGGGGCAGCGGAAGAAGGCGGAGAAGCAGAAACTTCGACAGAAAGAAATCCGCAACGCGCGCGGTAACGTGGACCTGGCGGCGCACCCTTGTAACATGCCCATGGAGTGCGACAAGTGTCAACGGTGAGCGAGCTCGGTCGACTGCTATGGCTGGCTAACTGGCTGTGTGTGAGCTAACGCGCGCGTGTGTCCGCAGGAAGCAGAAGAGCCGTGCATTCTGCTACTTCTGCCAGGCGGTGCAGCGGCTCCCAGCTTGTGCACAATGCGGCAAGCTCAAGTGCATGCTGAAGTCGGGCGACTGTGTGGTGCGTCATCCCGGCGTCTACACCACTGGGCTCGCCATGGTGGTGAGTACGCGCGCCCTTCGCCCCGTGCCCCGTGCCCCGTCCCGCGTGCTCGCCCCCACTGACTATCTGCTGCTTTGCAGGGCGCCATCTGCGACTTCTGCGAAGCTTGGGTGTGCCACGGCCGCAAGTGCCTCACCTCGCACGCATGCACCTGCCCGTTGGCAGACGCCATCTGCATGGAGTGTGACAGAGGTGACTATTTATTTTTCTCATCTTCTAGCGAGTCCCCCATACTAAAGCACCTTTTTTATGTCCATCCAGGTGTGTGGGAGCATGGCGGTAGGGTTTTCCGTTGCTGCTTCTGCCAGGGGTTCCTGTGTGAAGATGACCAATTTGAGCACCAGGCTTCATGCCAAGTGTTGGAGTCTGAGACATATAAATGTGAGTGTTATTTATGTATCAGAAACAATTACTTATTGGTTTTTCAGGATTGTAGCAAGTGACAAGCCCAGATCTGTGCCTACCACTCTGACAGATAGATAGGATGTAGTGAGAGGTGACAGTGGCAGACTATTTTTAGCATAGCCTGTTGATGGAGTGCAAGATTATCTTTAAAATAATAAGTAGAAAAATGTAAAATATGATTAATTTCGTTTGTTAAAGATGAAATGGGCTTATATATAAAAGATCTGTTTATCTTTACTTTGCAAGAGCATATTTATGTACATTACTCTTAGTAACTTGTAAACAACAAAAATAATTTACAACATAGCACAGGGCTTTGCCCATGAGCCCGACTTGCATCGGGGCTGGAAGTGGGGCTCCCTTGTAGTACCCCTTCAACCCCCCTGCTTGTTTCATAACTATATTATTTTTCCTTAATAAATTAATCCGAAAGTAGGAGACCAATTACATAATTCCCTGAGAATAAAAGAATCCTATGAGACATTTTATTCTTACTGAGTAGCATAGCAAGCATAAATATTATTGCCTAAATTAATTTCAAGTCTCGATTCAGCGGCCCCATATTGTTCATAATACCGAAACAAATACTAAATCTGATTTAGTAAAAATCTCAGTGTTATTGAATTCCTCTGGGCTCCTTCGCCTCCTTGCCTTCACTGTTATTTATGACTTCTTTGTGTACATTTCTCAGATCTGAGAATAGTATGTTGGCAATCAATGCAAAACAGTTGTGCGGGTCAGATAGTATTGTGATTTAGGCGAGAATCTGTTATTAGCTCCTAGTTACCTTTTTTTATTCTACTAGAACAATTTTATAAGCTGATGATTCTCCTAACTGAATAAAAATAAATAAATAACTTATGTAAGAAAATGAGAGATTCTATGAGATCCTGTTGATGTTTGTTGCAGGCCAGTCGTGCAACCGGCTGGGCCAGTACTCGTGCCTTCGCTGCAAGACATGCTTCTGCGACGAGCATGTGCGGCGCAAAGGCGTGCATGCGGGGCGCGGGGCGGGTGCGGGCCCGCCGCCCTGCCCCAAGTGCAGTTACGCCACGCAGCTCACCTCCGATCTGGCCATGTCGAGTGAGTGCTCCGCTGCCGGCGCGGCACGCGTCATCGCGACCTCCCGCCGTCGCCGAAGCCTGACTAGTATGTTATGTTGTGTTGCAGCGCGCAGCCACCGCTACGGGCGGCAGGGCACGGCGCCCGCGGACGACGACGACGACGAGGGCGGCTACGGGGGTTACGGTGGCTACACTGCCTATGGAGATGGAGGTAGGGCTTCACCACTTGTATGGTTCATATTTCGAGGAGTCTACTACATATTCGTGAAACCCATTCTTGAAATTCACGGCTGCTTTCAGGTGATGAGGCCGGAGCCGAGTACTCGTACTCTGAGTCGGAGGAGTCTGACGAGTCGGAGGAAGGTTCGGATGACGATGACGAGGCGACTGCCGCTGCCAAACCTACTTCCTGAACTGTGCAATTTAGACACAATATATTATGAAATACATTAAAAGCCTATTTTTCAAAATTGTACATTTACTTTTATAATACATTCATTTGTGTTACAATTGAAAACTTGCCGTGTTTACCTTTATCAAGTGCGTAGTTTGTAGTATAAAGTGCATCTTGCACGTCTAAATTAAAATATCTTGATCTTTAACGTAGAAAATTACAATTTTATTTATAAGTGTAACTACTTGTAGGGTAGTTGCGGTAGGGGCTGCCGCTCTCGAATTGGACTTTTCAGTCACTCAAAAAAGTGTCGAAGTCCCACAGGATACTGCTTGAATCGTCCGTAACGGACGCGAAGGCCTATGATGAACTACTTGTAGGTAGGTATCTCTATGACTGGCGCCTCGCGCCCACATATGCATACCTACTTTGATTCAAAGTCTATCAGCGGCCTACACATACCACGGCAGGGCATGGCCTTCTCTGAAAAAGAGTGGTGTCGGCCAATAATCACGCATGCCCGTTGCCCGCAGCTACCCAATTACGTCACAATCTGGAGTCACCCTCATGATATTGATGTCCCTCTATTAACATAACATAAAATTTACATACAGGCACATACATCACAAACATTTAGGTCACCCACTGGATGCTGGAGTAGTGGACAAGCTTATTAGTATTCTTGTGTGTTTCTATTAACGTTTGCCGGACCGGAGCAGTGGAGAAAGGCCCGAACGGTATTTTACCGGTCCTAAGTGATCAACGTACAAAAAGAATACACGTTTTTGCACCGCGCATACCACTGAAAAATGTTCCCATACTATTTATTTACATTATAGAGTGTGTGGAAAATGTCCCCTGCCTCGAATAGAAAAACCGAGGAATTTTAATAAAGCACTGCGTCACGTCCATTGTCGATTATAGTCGGATTAAGTTGAGAAGCATAATCCGGCCTTCCGATATTTTTCTCATGACTGATTCCGGTTCCGTTCCGACGCCGGACCGGAGCAGTGGAGAAAGGCCCTTACCCCTTAAAAACACAGAACACACCTACAACAATGCTACATTTTGCTGACTCCCCCTTAATTTACTGTGATGGCCCCTTGGTGATTTCAAGCGCCCCCGGCTAAATTAGGAACACAGACACTTGGGTCTCCTAACGATGTTTACTTTCACGGTTGGAGAGTTGTATTGATACTCCAAATTCGTACTATGAAATGGGGACACCAAAAAAAACGTATGCTTAGTTATAGCAGTTATACTTGCGCAATCGCTTGTAGTGTGAACTTACCAATACGCGCTACAAAGTACCGTAAAATGTCTTTTATTTATTTTATTGTGATATGGCAACACACGCAGTCGTATAAAAAAAGCACAGGCTTAAAAAAAAGTGACAATGACAACATGACAGATACTGATTATCAATAATCCTTGAACATATTTTCCGTGTTTTTCCTTTTATCGTTCGCCTACGGGTCGAGTGGTAACTGTACGGGTGTGGTTTAGCTAAGCGAGTGATTCCCCGCCCGAGTACAGCTAGCAGGCCCACTAGTGCCGAAGCAGGCGGAGAGCTATGCCCGCAGCGCGCGCGCGCTCGCGGTGAAAGTGCCTGCTGCTGGCGGCGCCATGGGCGTGGGCCTGCAGCCGCTAGAGTTCAGCGACTGCCTGGCCGACAGCCCCGCCTTCCGCGAGAACCTACAGCGCCACGAGAAGGAGCTAGAACGCACTTCTCAGCAGATCAAACGACTAATCAAGGAGGTCAAGGATGTCGTCAACGCGGCTAAGCGTGAGTACTCGTATCCTGCTTGGCGGTGGACCACCAGCTCCGGCACTCTCGTGTTGTTGGTGTTCTTTGCAAGCAACTCTGAACTTTACCCACCAACTCACAAGTAGGAGTCCTAGTACAAAAGTATCTTTAGCATTATCATTCAGAAGGCAGCCTTAATTCAGCTTTGTTGTTGGTTCACTATGTGTAGAACGACAAGATCATATTGTTTAGAGACAGATTATCCATAGCTGTATGGATTTATTCTGAAATAAATATATCAATCAATAGTGTCAGACCAGTTCTCAAACTTGTTTACTCTATTAGCACTTTCCCTTGTATTGGATTAGTTTTCCATTTTACTGAGTAGAATCATGTCGACAAATTATTCATTGTTATGGTGTAGAACAATAGTGAAGCACTCATTAGCAAGCAGCTGATAAACACCTCACTAATATGGTCAGTGCTTACCCCACTTGTGGTGACTGGCATACTAATATGTTTAGGTTTTAGCGATCAGTCTTTGTGTGGGTGGCACTGTGTGCATAGTGACAGACCACATATCAAAGTTGTGTGTGTTTATTGGACTATGCTGTGCATTATCAATAACTTGCTGTCTTTGTTATAGTGTGTTAGGTATGTTTGTGTGACATATCAATTACATAAATAAACCTATGTCTCATGAAGTTTTGTAACTATGCCATGAAGATAATATAATAAAATATCATTATTCAGCCACAAGAAGTCCACTGCTGGACATAGGCCTCCTCCGGATTTCAAAAAACACCGGTCGAAAGCGGCTTGCATCTAGTGTCTTCCCGCCACTTGGATGAGATTGTCTGTCCATCTTGTGACTGGTCGTGGTCAACTTTGTGGCCAAAGTCGGAAGTAATTGCATCCATATGAGTGACTAAAGGCTGAGCCCTTCATGGTGCAATTGTCATTTTGTGACTTAGCAACTCACATACCACCTACCTGGCACAAAGACTATGCAACTACTGAGAATGCTTTGTAAGATAACTGAATGCAATAAGTAAAATTGAATACTTGTTACAGTAAAGTTATAATACTATGTTACTGTGTGGGATTCCATCCCGCTACTGCAGAGCCAGCTGCCCATAGGATATTATTTTATTGTTCTCAAGAAGGACAGTGGACCGGTGCAGGGTGGAGTGTAGCACAGATGTTGTGTGTGCAGGGCTGGGCGCAGCGCAGCTGGCGCTGGCGAGCAGCATGCAGCAGTTCGAGTTCCCCTGCATCGGCGCCTCTATGACGGAGGACGAGCGCGTCATCTCGCGCTCGCTCGCCGACTTCGCGAACCTCGTCGTCACCATCGAGGAGGAGCGCGAGCGCATGGTCGGTACTGCACGCGCGCACCCCGCGCACTCCGCCGTGACGCGCGACTCGGATTACCCCCGCGCAGCGCCCTTCGCCGCACTATCACGTGTCGCCGCCGTAACTTGCCGCGCCAATATACCTACCTGCCGTGCCGATAGCATGTCATACTAGTGTATTATGTAAACAAGGGTTCGACGACGCGTGTCCCCGCGGTGGACGGGGCGGGGCAAGGCCGCGCAGCGCCGCCGATGTACCGAAATTACATGTCGATGGTCCGATTATGCTAATGTTGTGTTGACGATAGCTTCGATAAAATCACTACTAAATGGAGAGGACGTGCACGAAACGGCAAAAATAATTCTAAGATGCGGCTGCGATGCGAGACGTCGAATAAATTATAAAAAGAAAATACGGGTTGTTTCCGACGCTTTCTAAAATGTTAGGATTTTGTCGAATCCTAATTTGGCCTTCGATACAGTTGAATGTAACGTAACGACGTGGGCCGCGTCTGCCGACGTACCTACCGGCAACCTACTTCACGCACATTTCTGTTATTTCTGTTGGGTTCTTGAAATAAACATTAGACAAACAAACGATATGTATAGTACCTACCTAAACAGCGTGGAATGTGATTACGTGTTGACGCATCTAAATTGAACATTGCGCAGCCCATATTTAAGTGTGCCTTTATTATTTTAATAAGTTCTTTATTTAGAAAATTAATTTGCGCATCGAGATACTAAATATTTCTTGTTAAGAAATTCCTTTACGAAAAGGAACATTGTCTGGCGCAAAAAGGAAGACCATTTGACAATAAACTTTATAAAGTTCCTGTTATTCCTGTTAGGACATAGGTACTGCCATCGGTGTGCCAACATTCCAACCATGATCCGTGCCGATCATCCGGGGGCCGCAGCCGCGGCTGTGCGCGCGTGTGTGTGTGTGTGTGTGTGTGTGTGAGCTAACGCGCGCGCCTGTCCGTGTCCGCAGCTGGGCCGCGCGCACGAGCAGATCATCGAGCCGCTGGAGCGGTTCCGCAAGGAGCACATCGGAGCGGTCAAGGTAACTAACTAACGACCACGCTGTACCTTCGCCCGCGACCATCACGTGAGCGGTGAGACAAATAATACCGTTTTCTTCAAAATATTCCATTTCAATTATGAAATGGAATATTTCAATTACGCATAGGCGTCATGAAACGCCGTCTCGGTTGCTTAATTCGCAATTGCCATACTAGCTTTTTTTGCCTCGTACGAGTGCGTGCGAATGACTCGCTGATCTTCTACAGGAAAGCAAGAAGAAGTTCGACAAGAAGACGGCCAAGTTCTGCCAGTCGCAGGAGCGCACGCTGTCCCTCTCCGCCAAAAAGCCCGACAACATCTTCCAGGAGGTGAGTTCTCTTTCTCCGCAGTACTCGTATGTTTTCAGTAGTTACTTGTATGAGTTAGCGTTTTCTTATGTGATGAAACATTACAGTTATCTGACATTTTTAAGCTGGTAAATTTGGGAACGTCGAGCGGTAGATTCCCATTATTCAACGTCTGAATAATATTCTAACGTGGAAGTTGTACCGACCGGAATTAACCGTTAATTATTATAATGATGAACCTGCTTCGTCGCCTATTACGCTGGTGTGACGCACAAGTGGTAGAGGTGAGGCGGCAGGCGGCGTGTGGTGAGCTGATGTGGCGGGGGCGCGTGGCGCGTGTCGGCAGGCGGACGCGGCGCTGGAGATGGCGGAGCGCGACCTGTGCCAGGCGTCGGCGGAGTACGTGTTCCAGCTGCAGGGGCTGCAGGAGCGAAAGAAGTTCGAGCTGGTGGAGACGCTGCTGGGCTTCGTGCTGGGCTGGTGGACCTTCTACCACACGGCGCACGACGTGCACGCCGACGCCGAGCCGCGCGTCAAGGACCTGCAGCTGCGAATCCAGCGGGTAACTGCCGCTTCGAGCCACCCAATCTTATCTTTGACTTAAGAAGGACTGCATTTCCAGCCCAAATGTATTCAGGAACTATACTGTTAGCCCAACTTTTCCAGGAAGTTTACACGTCATAATGCACTGTTTAATCGACATGATTTCAGTAACGGTGGAGAGGTATCGGAAGCCAAGCAAACAATAGCGCATTCGTATTGCACGGCCCCGCCGCCACCGCTCAGACCGCTGACACTGGCAGCGCGCTAGGTACACGCACCATCACCATCACCATCACCTACTCACTAGCACTCCGTTGTTGACTCATCTAGAGCCCGCAGAACCCTAACTCCCATCGCATTCGTTTGTTTGAGCGCAGCGACGGTCCTCAAACCTCATCAGTATTTTGAACTAGTGCGATGCTTAGATCCTACCACCTATACTGTAACCGACTGCCGCAAGCTTCAGTTTTGATTTATTTAAACAATGTTTTAGAGAGAGTGTGACAAGTGCTCGGACCACCAAGTTAAGGTTTTCTCATAAATTCAGTGGGTAATTTTGACTTCCATCAGTGAGAGCTCCTTGACTCGGTGATACCTATCGAGACTCTGTGTGTCGTCCGTGGGACGGGTGTGTTTAATATGCGCGTGTGTGTGCTGTATGCTTTGTATAACCCGTGCGTGTGTGTGTACAGACACGCGGAAACTTCGAAGAAACCAGCAAGCAGACGCAGTCGCTCATGAACAAAATCATGGAGATGCGACAAATGGTGAGTTGTCTACGTGTACTTATTAGTAATCATCATTTTCCGCTCTGTAATAGCCTGAAAAAACAAGTCTGGTTTTATCACGTTTTGAAAATTTGTTGAGATTGGGCCATTTTGATAAATTTTGCACCTGACTGTTGATTAAATGTTAATTTATACCCGTCTTAATGGCTCCTACACACTATGCCGGCGGCACGGCCGCCGGTACTGCCGGAGGGCAGAAAGCCGCCGAGTCGCCGATTGCCGAGTCGCCGGCAGGCCGGCGGGTCGGCCGGCGGGTTTCGCGGCAAACCAGTGGCAGTTCGCTCCCGGCATTCGATTGAAAGTGTTGTGCTAGGACATCATGCCAATGATGCTCTGCGGCAGCCAGCGGCGAGTGCCGGCATAAAGCCGCCCGGCCGTGCCGCCGGCATAGTGTGTAGCAGCCAGCCGCACCACGTTTACTGGTGTGAGAGCGCCAGTAACGCGCTGCGCGTGTGTGTGTGTGTGTGTGCGCAGAGCAAGGACGACGAGGGCTGCGACGAGGGCGGCGCGCGCGCCGGGTACCTCTTCATGCTCGAGAAGAGTGAGTACATTGACCACGTTTCCCGTAATTATCTACAAATTCCATCAAGTAACAAGCGCAAACAAAACATTCGTACAGTCCGGTTTTAAATACTGTTAGACCAGCGAGACACTCGATATGACCAACGATTTAGTTGTCTAAGTAGAGACGTGAACTTGGTCGTCGACGGTGAAGGAGAATGCTCAAGGACGCCTGTGTTTTACGTGTTCACTTAGTTACAGCTTGAATACGCTTATTCGCAGTGGGTGGTGATTAAACCCATTAGCTCTCTTCGAGAGAAGACCTATGTCCTTCAGTGGGAAGTGTACAGGCTATTTACGAGTAGATAAAAACAGCATTACACAGAAACATTCCAACTGACAAAGTCTCTTTAGAAAACGCATTTTGTAGGTACCTATCACATTGTTTTACGTTTTCGTCTCGACGTTTTATATATTTTATTGTAATCACGGTAGCCGTTATCGTATCGCAAGTAGGCGGAGGCTCCCCTCGAGACGAGTTGCTTGCAAGGTGTCGCGTTCGTACCCGGCAGAGGCGTTCGGAGCGGCGTGGAGCAAGCAGTGGGCGGTGTACCAGGCGGAGGGCGGGGGCGGGGGCGGCACGCTGCAGCTGCAGCCGTACAGCCAGCTGGGCGGCGGGGCGGCGGGGGGCGAGGCCGTGCCGCTGCGCGGCGCGCGCGCCGCCGCCGACGCCGAGCGCCGCCACTGCTGGGAGGCGCTGCCCGCCGACCGCGAGCGCGCGCCGCTGCAGCTGCAGGTGACTCGCGCGACGGACGGACCTCTCTCGTACTTGCTTTGCTAATACGCGGCGCATTACATAAGCGCTCTGTGGCAAACCTCTTTCGCTAACTTGATAATACATTTTTATTGTTTTTCTTGCCTCTCGCATTTTCCGCGCCGTAGTGAGGTGAAAAGTTGTGTGTTCCGCATTGCTGCAAAATTATTTGTCGTCTCGTGTGTTGAAAGCCTCGCTACGCTCAGGAATCTATTCTTAGATTCCTTCGCTTGCTCAGCTTTCAATTTCAACACTCGCGCCAAATAGCCACTTTGCAGCCTTGCATAACAAATAACTATTTCACCTCACTCGCTCGGAAAACCCCATTTTATAGCGCGAAATCTGCGTGGAAAAGCCAATTTTATCCGCTAGCGTGGAAAGTAATTTTTTTAAATATAAAACTACTTCAACGCCTGACTGATTTCCTAATGCAATCAGAAACATGTTTTTTTTATTACAGATTTTTAACTTTTTTTTTTTATCTACACTTTTTTTTATGTCCAATAGGTTAATTCCTAATAGTATTTCAGTTTAAGTTACATATTTTGACTAATTAATCGATTAAGTAAAACACATTTTTAATGTTTAACCGGGAAAAAAAGTAAAATTTAAAAAGTTGAAAGTTATAACAATTCGCGTAAAGTCGGATTCGTCCTGTGCTAAGCTATTAGAACTATAAAAATGAGTAATTCTAGCAGCGATGACGATATTATTTCAACACCTACAGAATTAAAGGACGGTTACAAAATGCTGAGTTGAGCTTTCTTCCTGAAAAATCACGCGCTAAGTATTTATTGTTATTGTTTTTCTTGCCTCTCGCATTTTCCGCGTCGTAGTGAGGTGAAAAGTTCTGTGTTTTGTATGGCTGCAAAATTATTTGGCGTCTCGTGTCTAGAAAGCCTCGCTACGCTCAAGAATCTATCTTTGACCCATGAGCGAAGCGATCCAATATTAGATTCCTTCAGTTGCTCAGCTTTCAATTTCAACACTCGCGCCAAATTGCCACTTTGCAGCCTTGCATAACAAATAACTATTTCACCTCACTCGCTCGGAAAACCTCATTTTATAGCGCGAAATCTGCGTGGAAAAGCCAATTTTATCCGCTAGCGTGGAAAGTAATTTTTTTTTAATATAAAACTATATCAACGCCTGACTGATTTCCTAATGCAATCAGAAACATGTTTTTTTTTATTACAGATTTTTAACTTTTTTTTTATCTACACTTTTTTTTATGTCCAATAGGTTAATTACTAATAGTATTTCAGTTTAAGTTACATATTTTGACTAATTAATCGATTAAGTAAAACACATTTTTAATGTTTAACCGGGAAAAAAAGTAAAATTTAAAAAGTTGAAAGTTATAACAATTCGCGTAAAGTCGGATTCGTCCTGTGCTAAGCTATTAGAACTATAAAAATGAGTAATTCTAGCAGCGATGACGATATTATTTCAACACCTACAGAATTAAAGGACGGTTACAAAATGCTGAGTTGAGCTTTCTCCCTGAAAAATCACGCGCTAAGTATTTATTTTTATTGTTTTTCTTGCCTCTCGCATTTTCCGCGTCGTAGTGAGGTGAAAAGTTGTGTGTTTTGTATGGCTGCAAAATTATTTGGCGTCTCGTGTCTAGAAAGCCTCGCTACGCTCAGGAATCTATCTTTGACCCATGAGCGAAGCGATCCAATATTAGATTCCTTCAGTTGCTCAGCTTTCAATTTCAACACTCGCGCCAAATTACCACTTTGCAGCCTTGCATAACAAATAACTAACAACACCGCCGAAGCAGTGGTGGGTGAAGCGGTGCTGACGCGGTGCGTGTGCGTGTGCTCGTGCGCAGGCGCTGTCGGCGGCGGGGCGCGCGGCGTGGCTGCGCGCGCTGGCGGCGGGCGGGGGGGGGGCGCGCGGCGCCGGGCGGGGGCGGCGGGGGGGGGCGCGCAGCTGGACGAGCACGGCTTCGCCTTCGTGGCGCGCCTCATACACGCGCTGGAGGCGCGCGGCCTGCGGGAGCAGGGCCTCTACCGGTGAGCGGCGTCACGTGTTCTCTTTATTTTGTGCTGAGCTACGCCAAGTCGGAAGACCTCCTCCTAAGTACCTCCGAACAAAAACGCTTTTTAGGGTTCTTAAGGGTAAAACGGAGCTTATTACTGAGACTTCGCTGTCCGTCTGTCACCAGGCTGTATCTCATGAACCTTGAAAGTTAGACAGTTTGAATTTTCACACGTGATTGTATTTCTATTGCCGCTTTAACAAAACAAAAAAAAAATTAAATGAATATGTATGGGGTCTCGAAGTAGTTAGAAATATTTAGAATATTTTTTCAAGGACATGATTACTTCATTTATTATGTTACAAAAAGTTCATGTTTCAATCATTTTTGTATAAAAAGATCGAGAAGATATTTTAGATAGTTTAAACTGTCACTCTGATACAAAAAATATCGTATTCGGGACTGTGAAAAACCAGTTTGTTTCGTGAACGTTAATGTCGATAGAAGCATCATGTCTTCGTCGGTACTACCATGTAGATCCCGATCGTCGTTACGGTGCACTCGATCCGTGTGGAAGTGAGGTGTGGGTTGGAATATTGTTTATACTACACCTGCTTGGAAAGTACCTTGATACTTTATCAAATTTACGGTAGAAAGTACGTCATTGCATATCGAACAAATATGCGGGGAGAAAACGCATCTGAGCGGGAGAGAAAAGTGTATGAAAATCCATTTCTTACGTGGTTTTTCTTTTTTAATTTTGGGTAAGACTATGCGCCGGTAACCTAAATATCAAAAGCCAAAAAGTTTTTACAGTGAGTTTTTATCTCCAAGTTCGCAAAATGACACTGGCCACTAGCAAAAATTTCAATATAAATTTCAATTAGTAAAGATTTCGTTTTTTATTTTCCTTGTAGGTGTAGTATAAAGCACTATGTATCACTCGAGAGAAACTGCGATTCCCGATCTCAAGTGTTTTAAAGCCCTCGCCTACGGCTCGGGCTTCAAACGACACCCTCGACGGTAATCGGTCACTTTCTCCTCTCGGTGAACAATACTATTCTACGATCTGAGGTGGGAACGTTTGTTACCGTGCGCGTGCGCGTGCGCGTGTGCCGGCAGGGTGGCGGGCGTGTCGTCGAAGGTGGCGCGGCTGCTGCGCGGCGCCAGCGACCCCGCGCTGCTGCCGGCGGCGGCGGCGCTGGACGACCCGTGCCAGTGGGAGTCGCGCACGCTCACCAGCGCGCTCAAGGCGTACCTGCGCGCGCTGCGCGAGCCGCTGGCCACGCGCCGCCTGCACCAGCCGCTGCTCGACGCCGCCAGTCAGTCGCGTTTTTGCTTCACCTCATCTATTACTCTATATATATAAAATTCAAAGTCCTGACTGACTGACTGACTCACTCATCGACGCCCAGCCCGAGCCTTCTGACCTAGGAAGCTGAAATTTTGCACAGAGGATCTATATATAATGTAGGCAAGGAAAAAGAACGGATTTTTTAAATTCAACCCCTGAGGGGGCGAAAGGGGTTGCCAAAATTTGTATGGGAGGTATAAAAAATGTTGTCTGATTTTCTTCAAACTTAAAATAAATACTCTTCAACACAATTGATTGAACATTTGTTACGCCGTTTTTCTAAATTCAACCCTTAAGGGAGCGAACGGGGTGGCAAAATTTTGAACTAAAGTCCACGCGGATGGAGTCGCGGGCGAAAGCTAGTACTCGTCTATATATGAATAAAAGTGCCGTCTAATACGTTTATCCTTAAACTCTAGGAGTGGTATCCTCGAACTCTAAAAGCGAAAGAGTAAACAGAACGAAAGAAAAATGTTAAGAAAGAAAATGAAAACTGTACAATTGACAACAGTTCCACATATCATAAAAGTTGATGAATTGTCATGTAACTTTTTCTTGCAAAAACACAAGTATTACCAACCGAATAGTTTAGCGAGAGCATGTAAAGCTAAGAGCCAGAATACAGCCGTGCCGCACCCCGCACCCGCAGAGCGCGAGAGCCGCGGCTCGCGCGTGGCCGCCGTGCACGCGCTGGTGCACGCGCTGCCGCCGCGCAACTTCGACATGCTGCGCCTCGTCGTGCGGCACCTCTGCAAGTGAGTGCCCCCACACCGACACACCGCCACGCCGACACACTGCCACGCGAATGCGTGCGCGAACGCCACGCCACTGAATAGAACACTCATCTTTTCGTTTGAAACCTAATTCTATCACGACGTACAATAAACGGTCCGTGAAATTCGAGAACAAACTGTGACATTAAAGTTGATTGTGACTTGCAACGCCTGATAATTTCGCACGCTTAATGTAACATTGACCCGTTAAAAACACCCGTAAGTTGATCCGGACCAAAAATTTATAACATCACCCATGAGATAGGTTGACTTATGTACGGATTTTTTTAACTCAAATCTTATCAATAGTTAATCAGAACATTCAAAATACAAGCATTCATGATTAAATTAATAAATCAGTTTTAATTTTATGCGTCAACAAGTAGGATAAGTCCATCATAGCAAGTGCATAACTCAAATAACCTATCTCCTAATATGTCAATTTCCATTAAGCATGCGATTTGTTAATCATTAGTTTATCGCAATTTCTAAACGCTTATACATGTTCCTTTTCATTTTTGTGAATTTCTCTACGTTGTTTGTGGTATAAAATTTTCTGATGTGTTAGAAGGCAGAAATACTTTAAATAGAAGAAAAAAACATGGTACTCAATATACCTAATCAAGCACAAAATAAAACACTACTCTTCATAACTCGAAGTGTCCTCGGAATATTCATCTCCACCGGTATTTAGAATAGGTACCTACCTAAGCGATGCAAGATCGTCTCGTTATAAATCCATTATAAAATACTGATTGATTTACTTCTTTAATTGCGTGATCTACATAATAGTAGAATGAGACGAGCTGCGAGCCAAATTCACTGGCGTGTTTGCGCCGCGTCGGCTTCCTTTATTTTCTTTTGTCAAAAGCCGCCATGTGCCGAGGCGGTAAACATCAAAGTGACACTATAATAGCGAACAGACTTTACAATAAAACTACCCTAGTCTTTGTTTTATCTTCTATGAATGAATAATGCATGTACAACGCAATAAAACAAACATTATTTACAACTTTCATTTCCCATAATGAACTTGATAAGTAATTCATAGATGTCCATGGGCGGTTGCGGTTTCTTTGCTTTGATGTAATGCTGGTCAGTAAATAATGTATTTTTCACCTTACTCGCTCGGAAAACCTCATTTGTAGCGCAAAATATGTGTGGAAAAACCTATTTTATCCGCTAGCGTGGAAAAGTAATTCGAATTTAGAGATGATGATTTTAATTCTCTGTGGTGCATGTAACTTTTTTTTAATATAAAACTCCTTCAACGCGTGACTGATTTCATAATAACCAATCAGAAACATGGTTTTTGATTACAGATTTTTATCTTTTTTATTTTTATCTACATCTACACTTTATTTTATGTCAAAAGGTTTTATTGTAAATACTAATAGTATTTCAGTTTAATTTAAATATTTTGACTAATTAATCCATTCAATTTGAATGTTCAATTGATATAGAAATTGAAACATAAGAGTGTAGTTTCTGAACGCAACCGTAAAAAAAAGAAAAATTTAAAAAGTTGAAAGTTACCACAATTCACGTTAAATCGAATTCTTCCTGTGCTAAGCTCTTTGAACTATATTTTTTTTAAATTGTTTTTCTTGCCTGTCTCATTTTCCTCGCTGAGGTGAGGTGAAAAGTTGTGTGTTCCGCATGGCTGCAAAATTATTTGACGTCTCGTGTCTTGAAAGCCTCGCTACGCTCTGGAATCGCTTCGCTCATGGTTCAATTTTAAATTCCTTCACTTGCTCAGCTTTCAATTTCAACACTAGCGCCAAATAACCACTTTGCAGCGTTCCATAACAAATAACTATTTCCACGTAGAATAATTATTTATTTACCAGTTTCCCAATCTCCAAAAATGTCATGTAAACCCTGTGTCCGAGTTTCATAAAACTATATTTCGTAGTTTGTCACGACGTAGTTTGTATATGACATCGAAATATCGTAATAAACCACGAATGGTAGTTGTAAGAAACAGGCGCTCGTTGTATGTATGACACAGATCCCAACCGGAGTGTCCCAAGGATGCGCATTTTAGATACAACTCTGCATGTATGTATGTATGTATCCTCGACCAATCCGGAGAAGTATGGCCTATACCTTCCTCAGGGGACCCGCGCCCCTCGGGTGTGTGTATGTATGTGTGTGTGTGTGCGCGCGGCAGCGTGGCGGCGTGCGCGGAGTACAACCTGATGAGCGCGTCGAACCTGGCGGTGTGCTTCGGGCCCACGCTGCTGCGCGCCGAGCGCGAGACCGTGGCCTCCATCCTCGAGCTCAAGTTCTACAACGTGCTCGTCGAGACGCTGCTCGACAACTACCGCACCATCTTCCTCGAGCCGCCCCCCGCCGCCCCCGCCCCCGCCGCCGCCCCCGCCGCCCCCGCGCCGCCCGACCCGCCCAACGGCTGCCTCAGGTCAGTGTCAGCTTTGCCCTTATTTGTTTGTTTTATTACTTATTAGAAACAGCGACGGCGATACAACGCGCACTTCCCAACGGCACCCGATGCAAGAAAACTTAGATACCTCAATAATAATAATTAATTGCTTTGTCTGAAACAAAATGAAATTATTATGTTCATATTCTTGTAGTCTTAGGCCGTCTTGCGCCACTTTCTTATAACATGTGACTTCAGCAGCATTCATTCAATTAACACATTCATTCTTTTCAAAACAGTTTTTTGTGTTGATACTAGACACAATACTTCTCTGAATATATTTAATATTAATTTACTAGTTAACAACAGACATTTTCGTCCTCTATAAAATCATTGATTTTATAATACGCTTTTTACACAGAGTGTGCTTAAGACATTACTTAAACCGCGTCGGAGGTAACATACAGGGTGTCCGGTGACAGAATTAGGATTTGAAATTCGAAAATTTGAAACTGACAAGAACTTTATCACACAAGTTTGCCAAAGGCCATGCGAATGGTGGCGCGGTGGCCGGGTCGCCTATCTCCCTCTAATATGGTTGAGACTGGTGATGGCTGACCTCTGCGTTACGCTCGTGAACGGGTGCCGTCCGTGTGTCTGGCCGCAGCATTGGTGTTTTATTACCTTTTAAGAATATTAAATGATGTTTGACTTTGCAAGTATTGATTGCACTCATGGATCTTGAGATTCTTGGTATACGAACACTCATACCTAATTTGTATTAGCTTTAAGTTGATTTGAGAAAAGATGGTCAGAGTGGAGTTTTTTTTTCGCTGCCTTTTTCTCCACTACAGACGGCCCTAAGGCAGCGGCTAACATTATACATAACTGTATGTACATTGACATTCAACAAGCAGAATGTAAATTCTATACGTTGAAATAAAAATTTTTGAATTTTTTGGAATTTTTTGAACATTTTTTAAACTATTGAGGTTAGATTAGTACAAAGCATCACATTCGATTGAGCGTTAGTGCTCATTAATTAGTCACAATGTCGCAGTCGACCAACGATCAGAGTGCGTATGCTATTAAAAAGTTCTTCAAAGCCAATGAATCATGCGTAATTGTTCATCGACGATTTTGTTCGCGGTACAATTTAATTAGTTCATGGGTGCGGAGGTTCCGCGAAACATCTTCAGCAGCAAGGAATCCGCGGCCAGACGCGAGCAGCTCGTCAAAAACTGATGAGAACATTGCCCTTGTGGCTAACAGTTTGCCAGGGAATTCACGTCCGTCTATGCGCAAGAGGGCGCTGCGCTAGGACTACCGAAATCAACATAGATACATACATACATAAGCTCACGCCTGTATCCCAGAGGGGTAGGCAGAGAACAGAGACTGCCACCAGCCACGATCCTGACAAATCACCGAAATCATGAAATATTGAAGATCTTAATGCCAACCCTTTAAGATTCAAACTGTGCAAGCTCTCTGACCCAACGCCTATCCATTACGCATTTTTAGATATTTGACACACGATATTTTTTAGTGGTGAAGCCCATTTACATCTAAACGGGGCCGGCAAAAATAAAATTATCAAAATTGCCGATATTGGGCAGCAACGATTGGAACTGATGTTTCATCATTTGGATGATTTAATTTTTTAAAAGGAAAATCCGCATTTATACTTTGTTTATGACTTCTTTTATTAAGATATGAATATTCCTAGCAGTATTTTTTATTTCAATTTAAAATCCTAACTCTGCCACCGGACACCCTGTATCTTGGGGAATCTTGTTGTAGAACAATGCCCCATAAAGGAAGGATTACGTTTTGCAAGTCTGAATTGAGGAAATGACAATTTATGTTTATTTCTAGTATTAACATTATGATGGCTACTGTAGTATGGTGACCCAAGTTTCATCCTATTACATGGCGACCCCACAGTGAAGAAACGTCTTTATTGTATATTTCACTACCAATAATTTCAAAGTATTTAGGTAATATCTTTTCGAACGTAGGTACATAATATTTTTATAATTGTATTGGCTTGCAACTGTTAAGATGTTTGTTTCTTTGAAGAAAATCTCCTAGCGAGTCCCTACTGATTTATAGGATACTCTCTAAAATTTACAGAATACGGATCGAGTCATTGCTTCACATTTCAAAAGAATTTTAATAATAACTTGTACACAACACAATCACTTGTCCTGGTCCCAAAGGCCAACCAAGCAAGGACATCACAAACACGTAAATCCACCCAGACTGAGGCCAGTTGTACAATTGCACTGTGGCCCCTGAGGGAATCAAACCCACGACCTCTAGCTTGGTAGCTAACCACCTTAACGGCTAGATCAACGAGCCAGTCTTAGTCACTACATTTCTTCACGATGTTCCTCTTCACAATTAGCGAGGGGCATTGAATTACATATTTACTACTGCAAACAATAGTTACTATTTTCATGCGGAAACCCATTTACTCTCTTTGATTTGCTTTTACATAGCAATAACATAGATAACAGTTTAACGGCCATATTTACCTTTGATCAAGTAATATGGACTTTACGGAATAGATGATCGGCTGGTAATGCTTGGGGCGCCTGGGGCGGTAACTCCCGGCAACCCGCCGGCGCGCGGCGGCGGCGCGCACTGACTGACTGGCCTCGGCCTCCTATATTTGCACACGTGCACTGTGCACTCTCCGCCGTTGCGTTACGGGCGACTTTGCGACAAACGTGACGAGTTGAGCGTCTCGTGTTGTGTGTAGTGCACTACGGAGTGCCGCATGTGCCGCATGCCGGTGCAGCGACCGGTTGTGAGTGCGCCAGCTGCCCGCCGTGACCTTATTGGGATTCACCATGTTTTAATTCCTACAAGTCCATAGTTTATTGCAGAGATATACGTATTCCATTTATTTTCAATGTTTTCTTTTTAAGTTTCAATAGAATTCTAGATCTTGAACATCTTGACATCGGATGTTCAAACTTTGATCTAAGTTTGTACCTACATTTATATTTTAATTTATTTATAAATATTTGTGTAGTGTCCCACCTCAGAGTAAATGCCTCCTATTTTGTCGTCTACTTCAACCTATTTTGAGTCTTATTAAATTACTTTTATTAATAATAATACTACGTAGGTACCTACATAGAAAAGCTCAGAAATTTTCCTAGTTAGGAAATTAGCGGAATTCCATTAAGTGCTAATTTCTTATTAATGTGACATTGACCTGTTTTATTATTAAATTTTACACGAACCAGTTAGACACCCACCTCGGGGCGTCTAACCTGGTAAATAAAGCAATTTATTGTAGAGGTTCAAACGTGACAAACGGTCCTTGTCCCAAAATGAACAAAGCATTCAATACGCGTCAGCTGCCGGAGCCGGGACACTTCGGGCAGTGCGTTGGCCGTTATTGTGAGATCAAGGTAGGCTCGGCTTGTCTGCGGCCCGTGGAGCCGTGCGCGTGCGGCGAACAGAGGCCGCGCGCCGACCGGCGACCGCCCGCCGTATACGAGTGCCAAGCAGACTGTGGAAAAATCTGACCCACAAAAAGCAGTCAGTCTCTTACGTCGCACTGCCGGGCACAGGCGTTGTCTCAGAGGGACAATAATTATATATCTGAGCTATTTGAAAACATCTCACAAAAAAACGTATTCTGAATTCACGTGCGTTTCATCACTTCTTCATTTGCAATGTGTCGGCCGTAAATTGTTTAGAATGCCTATGTAAATGTAAAGCTGACCGCGAATGAACCTTCGGTAACTCGTCTGTACCGCATGGGGAGGCTGCGCGCGCGCAGATAATAATTAGCGCACCGCACCCTGCGCGCGCGCATGTGTGTGTGTGTGTGTGCAGGAATGCGCACCTGCGCGCACACTGGGGTATGCAGTGTGTCGACGCGCGCCCGCAGTACACACACGTATAACGCGTTCGGCTTGATCTCCCATATGGCCTGAGCGGTGTCATCTGCACGCGTCTTGAAAAAAACTTTACCTATTCTATTTATGTTATTTTTATTATTTGTTCTGGCCATAGAAGTAAATCAGCTATAGCAAAAAACTTATTTTCTCTGATTGTGCTGCTTCTTCAAATTGAATTTTGTGATAATGTTAACATTTTTCTAATTATTATTATTAATTTATTGACATTGTAAAATAATTCATCAATACTATTATTATTCTATAACTCTATAACTTAATCAAATTAAATTAAAAATCAAAAATCTGTGTTTAAAATTAATTCTGTTGCTGGATTTTATTGAATATTGTCAACGTTCCTGATGTTTATTATAATACTGCATGCTGCTTTTAAATTGCTGTGCCCTAAGTGGGTATTATGTATGAGACAAACCCTAAATGTACCTACTACCTAAGCAACTACATGGTCGCAATAAAGATATGGATATGAATATGAAAATCAAAATATTATTACTTAAAAAAGCTCATACCTAGCCTGCGACTTAAGGGACGCTAAACCGTTTGGGTAAAATAACAAAAAGTTCCAAACCTAGTCTATACAATTTCGATCCTTAATTAACAGACTTTAAAATATTAATATTATTATTCTAAAACCGAGAACTGGCTGTAGTTATAGACTTTTATCGTATAAATATTTTGTAGAGGTTTTGAAAAGAAATCTAGCAGTTGTGACGTTAGTCTCAGGGTTTTAGTCTACAAATACAGCAGAACTAAGCCTGTGCCAATTTGTCCTTTGACACTAACTGTTATGAAATACAGTTACCTGAAATACACCTTTCGTTAGGTACTGATATACATTAATAATGAAATTACAAGAAGTAAACCCTGATATTTCAAGACATATAAGTCTGATAAAAACACGTACATTAAACATAATAATATTATAGTACTAACATAATCATCATCATCATCACCAACCCATTATATCCCCACCGAGGGGCACGGGTCTCTTCCCTGAGGAAGGTATAGGCCATACTCCACCACGGGGGCCAAGAAACATAATGATGAGTAGTAAAACACAAACTATAATATTTTTTATAATACTCCCAATATTTCGACACCGCTGGCAGTGTGGTCGCGGGTAAACTAAAGATTTTACAAGTTGACATTAACGACACGTTAATGTATGTATAGAAGTCAGTCGATCCCTAACTAGGCTATGCGATTGTCGACGAAAAGGTAAAGATAAAATTATTATTATTGCTATCAATCTGTTTTCATAAACCCTATAAATTATTTTCATTTAAATTAATTTTATTTCAATCAAAAGTATTGCGCTACAATACTGACACGTAGGTATACCATAGTAAAGTTGTGCGGGTGCAGTGCCGGCGCCGGCGCCGGCGCGGCCGCCGGCTCGCGGCAGAAGCCGCGGCTGCCGCGGGGCTGCTCGCTGCCCGCTGCCCGCTGCCCGGCTGGCTCACTCGGACGAAAAGGCTTCGGCCTCTGCGTCGCTTTTTATAATCCAATACTTACGAGTATTTCGAAGAAGCGGCCATATTTGTTTTATTTATTTATTATTTTATTAGGAAAAGTAACAGCTTATCACTAACACACTCAACAAATGAGCTGATCACAAATAAGGCTCTCTCCAACTTTACAGAGGGACTCGCCGTCGTTGTCTTTTTTTTCCCAGCCGCACACACGGCAAATGAGACCATCTAGCGCGACAAAAGTAAGAAAATACTTTTGTTCTTGCAACCCAAAACTATATTAATTCTTATTCATGATAGACCGCTTCACCAAATACTGTCTATGATTTATTTTTCTTGAGGGTAGGTAAAACGTAAGCACCAAAAATAACTTATTCTAATAATAGATTTTGTACTTGAATTTTCACTATATCGACTTCCTGCAATGAAATGGACATAACTCAAAAAAGGATTCTTTGGGAGAGCTGAAATTTATTTTACGGTTTGCCTAGATACCAAAGATTGAACTAAAATAGTTAACAAAGTGGTAGTCCTTGGAAGTTTTTTTAAAGGCCTCTACTTTCAAAGCCTTTAACCAAAAGTAAGAAAAAAGTCTGAGTATCGTTTGTCACGTATTCTGGACTCGAAATATGGAAGAAACGTATGTAAAATAGTATCAATTTATAGTACATACCTGACGCTCCAATATTCATCACTAAACTTTGTTCAATATATAGTTTAGATAAGAAATAAACCACTACTACTTCACCGGACTTTGGGTCGTAAGCGAACAGAAATATTTGTGCGATAAAGTCTTCTCTTTTCACGCTCGCTTACGTTTTACCTACCCTCAAAAAAAAACATAGTCAGTATTTGGTGAAGCGGTCTATCATGAATAAGAATTAATTATAGTTTTGGGTTGCAAGAACAAAAGTATTTTCTTACTTTTGTCGCGCTAGATGGTCTCATTTGCCGTGTGTGAGCCGCCCCATAGCTAAAGAGCCGATCTAGCCGTGTAAATTTCTCTGTTTTCGCCTCAGGATACCCTTTAAGTCCTGTAATTATTTGGAGCTATGCAAGAAATTTCATTTTCTTACCTTAAAATCTAGACGTGACATAGCTGACATGATTTACTTGCACAAGATCGCATCCTCCGCCATCGATTGCCCTGAGTAGCTTCATAAGCTCGGTCTGCGTATCCCCAGTAAAGTGCGTCATAATTCATTATTGGCAATACCTAAGGCTTCAACTAACTATAGGCAAAATAGTTTTATTGTGCGTGCGAGTGACCATTACAATAAACTTCTTAAGTTACATAATGAGCTTGATTTATCTTCAACACAAAGGTAGCGACATTAAGGCGACTAATGAGTTCATCATTTTTTTGCTAGTGAGATCTAATTTGAAATTGTTTCATTTTTTCTCTTTCTTTATTTTTTGTGACCACTATGCTTACTATTGCATGATTTAGTGAGTGTCCACACGAGTGTTTTACTTTTTAATGTGTTACTACCGGCGAGAATCTATTATTAGCTGTTAGACACCTAGTTATATTGTTATAATGTAATTTCATGCTGATGATTCTCCAAACCGAATAGGTAAAATAAAATAAAATAAAGCTAACTATCCGACTGCAGCAATAAACATCAATCCACAAGAATGCGGAATCGC
Organism: Yponomeuta plumbellus; assembly: GCA_947310845.1. Taxonomy (NCBI): domain Eukaryota; kingdom Metazoa; phylum Arthropoda; class Insecta; order Lepidoptera; family Yponomeutidae; genus Yponomeuta; species Yponomeuta plumbellus. The sequence continues at coordinate 194,328 of OX371206.1, forward strand.
TAATGACCGGCACCCGCCACCAGATTTTAATTCTACGCTACACTTTTTTGCGCGGAGAGATTGCGCCCGCGGCACTCCGTTTTTACTTAGGTTGATACACTGATTCCATTACGGGAAATACAGTTTACCGCAATTTTATAATTATATACATACATATAAATGATAGCATTTCAAATAAGCTGAATGATTTTACCTGTGTTTTGTGGCATAAAGTGCTTCACGCAGCCATAGCACTGGGCGAGGCTACAGCACTAGAGCGCAAGGAACTCACTGATAAAGCAAGTTCGTCCATACGACTACGCAACGTGAACCAACAGAAGGCGCGGCCTGATCTCGGGTGGGAGCCGAAAATATCACAAGCAACGTCGACCGTGACCTACATCAAGTGTTCAATGCCACTGATCGCTGACTATAACCTCTCTGTCAAAAAGTGTAGTCGAGCACTCTGGCATATTGAGGCTGCTTGAGATTGCGATTGAGAGCTAGTACCTAAGCGGTGTCAGTAGTAGTGTGGGCGCGGCTTCTGTCCGCGCGGCGGCGGCGGCGGCGGCGGCGGCGGCAGGTGCGGCGCGCAGCCTGCGGCGGCGACGCAGCTGCCGCGGCTACCTGCACTCGTGTCTTCGCTCTACAGACAACACTCCCCGATTTCGCCCCCAACCCCAATTTCAACTGATTTCCGCCTGCACTCTCATACATATTTAAGATCAGAGCAGAGGCTTGAACATATTTCCTCCCTATATAAACTTTGCTATATTCGTCGACCAGCAAAAATCAGCCCGAAACGTGTATCACTTGCACAGTAGGGTTCTGTACACACAATCAAAGAATGTTTTTTTTCTCCCTAGGTTAAATCTTACTCGCTAGCTATCAAGGAAAACTGTACCCATTAACTGATGTTGGACACGAAATAATAGTTATTGTTTGTTGTTACAACGACCTGAAATAGACCCTCGTCGCTACGCCGCCGGACCGTAACGTGAGTGACCCACTCGTAGATAAGGAATTGCTTTATCTGTGTTAACATAACACCCAAGGTATCTAGATGTAGAAGGCTCTATGTAGTGTTATACAACATCCTTCAAAAATTGTGTGGAAAACTCATATCGCTATAGAAACGCTGTAATCGGTAATTACGAGTTCAAGCATCTAATTCCAGACATCGCTTATTATCTTGGCCATTTTTGTCTACACAGGATTTTGAAACAGAACTAAACGCGTGAAACTACAGAACAGAACTAAAGAAGAAAAGGAAGTAAAGAATAAATTCGAGAGAACCTGTGTAAAAAAAGGTTTTCGAGATTTATAAAAAAAGAAATGTAAATTGTAACTGACTATGTAATATGCTTATTTCAGCAATTGCTTATTGTATTGGTGACCCTGTACCTACATATGCCTCGCGAATTAAATCATACTGGAAAAGAAGCCAGGATCATTTAGAACAATGCAAAACAATAAAAGTTAAAAAGGGGTGTGGATCTATTTTATCTGCGAACCAGCTCAAGAACCTGAGCTCATTTTGGAAGGACGAACGGTAATTTAACGTAAACTTTTAAACACATCATTAGCAGTCAATGAGCCGTGCGTGTCATGATCATCCCAGATGGGCAGGCAGGGACTACAAAGCTATGCCATCAAACGAGTCTTAACGTCTGACTGCAAAGATGCTTGGCTGTAATTAGCATACTGTCAGTATGGATAGTCCATCTGTTGCGCTTAATTATAAGCCAAATGATTACCTATCTGGATCTCGAAAGTGGAAGGCTTCAGGACAAACGGTGTCCCACAGAAGTACAGCTCTGAACTTCTATCAATATTGCGTTCCGCGGCTACCAGGCCATATCCTGGAACTAAACAATAACTTAACAGTCACTGTTCGTCAGTACAGTACAGACTGACGCACACTATATTGTAGGCACGCAGTAGATCATGCATGCACTGAACGCGCCCTATGTTGCTTAACCTTCGTGGTTGTTTAAGATGCCGTCTATGACTAACGCTAGTGGCATTTTTTCGAGCGGTTCCGTGCTTCGCAAGGCTCGCTAAGCAGTTGGTGCTGGCTCCCGTCGATAGATGGCAGTCGTTAAGCCAAGTCAGAGGGCGGCTTCACAGTAAGACCAGCCACTAGTCTTAGAAGGCTCCACCAATCCGGACTTGGCCCCGTGGTGGAGTATGGCCTATACCTTTCTTAGGTAAGATACCCGTGCCCCTCGGTGGGGATCATCCTTTACGCTTTGGTTGGAGCAATTTTAGTCCCGCTCGCAGGTAGCGTGACATACCGCATGCGTCCTTCTGCGGCGGACGGTTTGTGCAGCTCCCGGTGTCCCGGCGGCACACGCCAGGTGTAGCCGCACGGTGTGTTTGTGTGTGTGTGTGTGTGTGAGCAACTGACATAAAAGCGTCGGAGCACTCGCTCCCGGCACAGTCACATCTGAACTCCCCAGGACAAGTGCCGTCGACAGCTACCTGCGATCGGGAACCAAAGTGTCGTGAAAACCAAAGCTGTCGAAGTGAACTATCGTGTGTTGTTGAGTGCAAAGTATTGGCCAAGTGTATCATCATGATCATCTGCCTCTCAGGATTCGTTATTGCCGGGTTCGTACCTAACATTTTTCACACAGCGTTTGTTATTGTTGTTCTGTCAGTTTTTTGCGCCAACTGGGGCCTATTTAGATCGAGACAAAACAGAGGATATCCCTTTTATTTTAGATTAGAGGAAACTATTGTCGAAAAAATTTGAATAGAAATTGTTTTTGTCCTACTTGGTTTATTATAATAAGAACCATTTAAGCTATTGAGGCTCCTTGAGGTTTATTTCAGGAAGGACTGTGTAAGGAAAGGTTAACGTTAAGTACCTATTAGTAGTGTTGTGTCAACTTGATTTTTTACCTTTTTGTTACTTAGGTTCCCTGCACCACACGCAAACCTTGAAGTTTTATAAAGAAATTTTATAACATTAAAGCAGTGTAACAAAAAAAGACCCTTTAATATTTTGGAGTAAACTTTTCATCAATAACATTATTTTGTAGTGTGCCAACCATCAAATAATGTAGCTAAGAGGGCAGCTGTTCATGCAATCCTCAGCACGTATCTCGGGTCAGTGCCGGAGTCAGGGTCGGCTTTGCAAGTTATGGGATTTATTTTTGCAACTTTGTTTGATGACACAGAAAAGCAATTAACACGTGCGTTTGTTTGTTTACAGAGCTTCCCCTGGTCCTATATCCGCTGCCTTGCGAAACGATATTGTGAGTATGCAGGTAATTTATATCTACTTTTTTTTTATTATTTACAAATTAAATTTTGACCAGTCGATGGAATCGATAGAATATTCTTCAATTATGTACTTAAATAAATCATTTAATTTTTTGTGTACTTACTAGGATCACCGAAAGTATGTATCTAGGTAATTATAATGTTACTTTTTATAATTTGGCATAATTTATACAGGGTGTCCCAAAACTCAACGACAAGCCGGTACCGGGGCAAGTCATACTGGTTATCAGTAAAATCTAAAAAAAATTGTTCTTTTTTTATTTTAAGTTCTTACAAAAAAAAATTTTTTTTAATTATTTTATTCAAGAAATTTCACAAACATAATGAAAACTAAAATTAAAATAAAAAATGGGCAATTTTTTAAGTTATATTTTTTTTAAAGTCTCCTTTTCGTCCAAGCTCGAGCAGGTTTTGAAATTTTGTGTTGAAAAAAAAGAAGCATTATTCAGAGTTACAAAACAAAAAAAAATGGGAGAAGTAAAGATTTGTGGCAACAGGATTTTAAATTTTTTTTCAAACGCCTATAATTTTTTCATGCATTTTTTTTTCTGATAACCAATATGACTTTCCTTTTCACCCGATTCAGGCTTGACGTTGAGTTTTGGGACACCCGATATAGGTACTTGTGCCGCACTGTAAGCTGTAACGAACGATGCGATAAATGCACTTTTCGCGCAATTTGTTATTTTTCTTGTAGAAATTAAAGAATTACACACTCAGCTCATACATTGCTTCTTAATAATAATTCGAAAGAAGAATTTTCCTATTACTTTTAATACTACAAATACTCTCTTCGGTGTCAGAAAATGGGCGTCAGGTGAACGACACAACCAAAGATTAAATCCCTATACATATCTACGAGTATATTTGAAACTTCATTGCAAACTGAAGTGCTGTGTGCGGTGTGCTAACGCCAGTGTTCGCCCACAGAGCGCGCAGAGCCAGCTGGTGAGCCGCGAGGGGGGTTGGGGGGCGGGGGCGGGGGCGGGGGGGCGCCACCCCGCCGCGCCCCCCGCGCCCCGCCCGCCGCCGCCCGCCGCGCACGCGCTCAGAGGTAACCCCGCCGCATCCTCTTTGCTTTATTGTACTTCGTACTGCATGCATCGAATAGTGGTTTACTAATGTATTGCCAAAAATCGTTTCCCAAAGTATTACTTCCCAAACTGTTTTCCGCAAATTATCACTTGGCAAAAAAACATTTCTCAAAACAACTTAAAGCAAATAAACAGTTAGCAAAAGTTATTATGGCAAGTTATTGTTTACCAAATAAATACTTGGTCAAAATTCATTTTACCAAAGAGGCAACAAGAGGCAAAGAGGCAACAGTCGAGTCTGTTTTCGATCTTACATAGAGAACCTAACGCTCCGACGCGCTCCGCTTCGCTACGTGCGTCGTCGCACCTATATTTCTGTTGTCACGTATTCTTTACATCGCCGACCCCCCGTTCCATTATTTGAAAATAACACTTGCCAAAATAAAACGTTAGCATAAGAAACGTTTGTCTTAATAAAACTTGACGCAGTAAAATTATGCGAAATGATAATTTGACCAAATGAATAAAATGCGAAATGAAAACTTGCTAAAGTTTCATTTGGGAAATGAAACTGATGCCATAAGTTTATCGGGAAGTAAAATTTGGCGAAAAATACTTTGGCTAAACGGCGGTATCCCTCGAATAGTACATACTTAGCTATACCTATACTTGTTGAAGTCTGATAGGTTGTCACATTATAAGTATACGAATCAGCTGCATAGGAGTTAGCTGCTACAAAACGCTAGATGGCGTGCGTGAAAAGGATTGACTTTATTTGCTGTTTTTTTTTATATTGTGTTTTTGAATGTCGGTAGTAATAACTGTGTCACTCGGCAGGCGTGGGCCGCTCCAGCAGCAGCTCGGGCGAGTCGGTGTCGAGCCGCGGGGGCTCCCCCCCGCCGCCCGCGCCGCCGCCCGCCCCCTCCGCCGCCCTCGCCGCCCTCGCCGCGCGCCCGCTGCGCTACACGTGAGTGTCTCCGCTGCGCTACTCACTAAACGGCGATTCTCAGTCGGTCGACAGTAGCACAGTAAAAAGTTTCTGTAGACTTCGAGGCGACAATGAGCCGTTTTCAGAAGACCTAAAAAAAAAAATATTACGGCTGTCAAAGGAATGCACTTTTGGACCTCAGCCCAATAGCCATGTGTAAACATCATCAAATAGGTCTCAGCGAGCTGAACAAAAGTTACTATGACGCCAACAGCCACATGTTTTTCCTTTCGGAGTTATATTGTATTGAAAAAACAAACTAACATTTTCAATAAAATATAACTCCGAAACGACAAACATTTGGCGGTTGGCGTCATAGTAACTTTTGTTCAGCTCGCTGATACCTATTTTATGATGTATCCAAGATGTATCACACATGGCTATCGGGCTGAGGTCCAAAATTGCATTCCTTTGACAGACGTTTGACAGCCGTAATATATTTTTTTTAGTTTCTCTGAAAACGGTTCATACAGTGGGACTAAGGGTGATGTGTGTTTCGGCAGGCGGGTGCGCACGCTGTACGCGTGCCTGGGCGAGAGCGAGGGCGAGCTGTCGTTCGAGCCCAACCAGATCGTGGAGCACGTGGCGCCCAGCGGCGAGCCGGGCTGGCTGCGCGGCGTGCTGGCGGGCCGCGCCGGCCTCGTGCCCGAGAACTACGTCGAGCCGCTGCCCTAGCGCCGCGTGCCCGCCGGCCCGCCGGCCCGCCGCCCGACACAGCGCTAGCGCCGACCCCACGCCGGCGACACAGCGCTCTAGTGCCGACCATACTGTACTATGACCGCTAGCAAGCACGCTAGCACAGACTACGCAAGCACGAAGACACGCGCTATACCTCTTTGTTGACTCTTTTGTATGCTGTATATTTTTGTATATTGTAAATAAGTGTTGATATTTTAACTATTTATATCCTATTTTGTAAGTATACTTATGTTGTGAAATATTTGTACCAAATATACTATACTTGTAATATTGTCCGCCATGGATTTGTATTAAAAAGAGTATTAACTACTGCGTTGTTTTAGTGTCAACTGCGTAAAAAAATCACCCTATCTATAGTTACTGCGCGACATGATATAACAAATTGTAAGAAACCTACATTGTAAAGGGTTTTTAGAAAGAACTTTGTTTTCTAAAACAAAGAACATGAAGATGATTAAAATTTTAATTGTATTACAAAGCAAACAGACATTGCAATAAACTTATCGTTTCATTGACTGTGTGACATGTGGCACCGTCCGCGTCCTGTTGAAACCACGTGTCAGTGATATCCACGTCATCAATAACACAGGCCTACAAAAAAAATTAAAAAATATATATTTTTTTTTGCTGACCATCCTATGGCATGATTTGATTAATGGCATGATATTATGACGTACACAAGTTTTTGAACGTCAATACCTACTACTTGTAGTTTTTTAACTATGTACCCACATCGGAAAAAAAGACAATTTTTTTCATGTTCATTGTGTTTGTATACGGGCAGTTATTGTTTTTATCCCATATTAAAATTATGTCGTCGTCTATGAGAAGTGGTTTAAATGATCCAAATACACTTTGTTATATTTGTGGTGAATATATTGTGAAAAAATAGAGAACACCTGTAACGGACTTCGTAAAAATGCATATTTTGACTATTACAAGATCAAAATTAAGGACTTAAACCGGCCGTGGGTGCCAAATATCGTGTGCAAATTGTGTATTGAATATATGAGAGTGGAAAAGTTCCAAAAGAGCACAATTGAAGTTCGGCGTACCTATGATTTGGTCAGAACCAAAAAAACACTTTGACGACTGTTATTTTTGTTTAGTTCAATTGCATGGAATAAACAGAAAAAAATTACATACCCTGACCTACCGTCTGCTAGAAGGCCTTTGCCATACTCAGTCGATACTACGGAGGCAGTTTCACAAGAATCGTCGGACTCAGATATCTTCGAATGAGCAAAATAGGGATTTTGAATCATCAGCTGAACCCATGTTTTTTACTTGGTATCTTTGATGGCCCCCAGGCCGTTAGGTTACGTTATTAAGGACGTTAATAAAAGATGTCAATTTCATAAGTTCTATGAATAGTTTGGAATCAGCGGCTTGGAAATATTTCGTCAAAGTTGTCCAACATTTTTTGGGTAATGAGAAAGCAGAAAATTACCTGGACCTTTTAGACAATTTCAAAAATATTGGTTGTAACATGAGCATAAAAGTGCACTATCTGCACAATCACTTGGACAAGTTTCCTGAAAATCTTGGTTCCTGCAGCGAAGAACAAGGAGAGCGCTTCCACCAGGATATAAAAGTGATGGAAGATAGGTACCAAGGTCGCTGGGATGAGCATATGATGGCAGATTACTGTTGGAGTATCAAGGGAGGATAATAACACTGAACATTATAGAAAAACCAGAACAAGAAGCTTCCTACCTGGAAAATAATGTGATTAAATGTTGGAATTTGCTATTTTTATTTTATTTTAGGCATATGTCATATCCCGAAAACTACACGTAGCATTAAAAAAGTGAGTTTGAGGTAGTAATCTGGGTACCCACTGTACTCATAATCAGCTATTGCTATTGGTTTGGCGGCAACAAAACCACTGTAGACCTGTGTAATTATTGATGGCCTGTTATAATAGGCCAAAATTGAGTTGTTAAAATCTCGTCATAGCGTGATCCATTGACCGTTACCGCGTGTGATTTAACACCACTGGATTATTTTTTGTGGGGCTATGTTAGGGACAGATTATATAGGTTCAGTCTGTTAGCTTTTATAATATATCTCGGCTACTATCGGATAGAATCGGATATATTCGTGTAATAGAAATCGGAACTAATATGACACTTAATTTCACTTATAACAGAGCAAGAAGTAGTATTACACTCGTGTCCTTTCGGCGAAAACCGATGCCTACTCTAGAGCCCGAGGTGTATTCTAAAACGGAGCCAATCTCTTAGTCGACGCCAAGGTCATCGTTGAGCCAAGGTCTTTATTTACATGTTTGTGACGTCACTGTTTCTGGTTCGCACGACACTGGTATCCTAGTGTAAGGCCAGAAGCAATGTAGGTATGTAAATGTTATGTTACAACTCGTGATGTGTTAACGAAATAGACCCGCCATTGTGCCAAATAGTGATTAAAAACTTTGATGAAAGAATCTACACTGTCAGCGTGCTCGTGGTGGACATTTGCCATATCATTTTATTTCATAATTGCCAAACTTTTCTCTTCGTCATCATCAACCCATTATGTCCCCACGGCCCGGGTCTCTTCCCTGAAGAATATATAGGCCATACTCCACCACGTGGGCCAAGACCGGATTGGTGGAGGCTTGTAAGACTAGTGGCTGGTCTTACTGTCAGAAGTTTTCAAGCCGCCCTAAGGCCTCAAGTTCAAGTTCAAGTTCAATCATTTATTGCTTCATGTGGTACAAATTTGGTCTTATTAAGTAAATAGTATATATAGTCCTCAACATGAGCCCTGTTAGGGCACTGCAATACAGTACTGCTTATGTTTTTAATACAAAAAGCATATTGTATACATATTTAAATATATCCTAGAAGTACATTTATTCATACGTAGAGCTAATGTCTAGCTCGTAGGTACAAGCCTCTGACTTGGCTTAACGACTGCCATCTATCGACGGCAGCCGGCACCAACTGCTTAACGTGCCTTGCGCAGCACGGAACCGCTCCGAAAAATGCCACTAGCGTTAGTCATAGACGGTGACCCATCCATGGACTGAACGCGCCGCATATTGCTTAACCTTAGTGATCGTTTAAGATCACTCAGGCAGCCCAGGCTACGAGCGAGTTCTCTTCGTAATACAATAAAAATTTGAACCATCTTCATCTAAATTATTTGTTTTATTTTGTTTTAGAAACCATACGGGGGCCTAGTGTGGGGCCAGAAGCAATGTATGTGCCTGTATGTAAATGTTATGTTATGTTATATAGAAACGGCTGGCGATAAATGCCAGAAAGTGAAATGTTATTTTGTTTATATTAATGGTTTTATTTATCGAAATAAACCTTTAAGCCGATCGGCTCTATTTACCCAGCGCAGCGTATAAAAAGCCAGCTCAACTTAGGTAGGCACTTGAAGGGCTTCCATCTCGTCGAGACGAATAAAAGCCCAGAAGCAGAGGTCGGTATGTACTGGTATCACAGTATTCTCCGTGGAAACGGCCGAAAATGAACATCACCTTCCAACTTAAAAAAATAGCAGTCCATCGTGGCGCCAAACTGCAAATAGCCTTCAAATAGTTGCTAATAATACTGGTTCCGATCTTTGTGTCCTTTCCCGTCGTACAGCAAGGCAGTCCAGGGGTGCAATTATGCAAGTAGGTACCTATGGAGTTGTCTGATTTAGCCCCTTTGTTCCCGGTATGTCCTGCGTATGTCCCACCTTACAGCGCCACCAAGTTATCTGTTCAGGTGGGCAAAATTGTGACTAACTAATTACGTAATTTGTAAATCCAGTTTTCCACTTTTTGTTTTATTTATTCACTTACTAAGATCTATAGATATACTTTCATTAAAATTGAAAGACGGGTTAAAATATTCTCATTTTTCCAGGTAAATTTCTTAAATGTTACTACTGAATTCTCCACTAGCGCCGCTATCAACTGAACAGATAAGATGGTGGCACTGTATGTTACATCCTGCGACTTTTTTCCCAGTAGGAATATCATTCTCCTGCTCCGAATTGTCATAAACATACATATTTAGACTCTTTCGAGTTGTCTAAATACTTAACCCGATAGAGTGCAAAGTCGCGTAATATACCTACCTAAGGGCTGGAGGGCAATCGATTACAAATTAACCGCTGCAAACCGTTTAGTCTTATGGACCTTTTTTTTTTTGTTTTTGTTAACGGGGTGAAATGCTTTGTGCACCATAACCGCCACCCTTGGGGGAGGGCGACGGCCGTGTGTCGGACTCTCCTCTCCTAATAATAGGAGAGGCATACCTCCTAAAACACCCCGGTGGCCGTCCTGTCGCTCGTGCAATGGGGCGCCGCCGGATCTCGCAAGTGGTGAACCACAACGCGAATGCGACAGCGGCGCCCCGGCGACGTCGACCCGACTCGCAAGGAGTCGGGCCCACCCTCTCTGGAGAAGGGGCATGGGCCCCCCGCCCCCTTCTCCCGTCACGATATCGGACGGCAGGTCCCCCAACCTGCCGTCTGTGACCCTCCCTCAACCTCCTCTATGCCCTCTGCTGAACAGAGGGACATAGAGTAGGGCCCCCACCGTGTGTTTTTTATAGAGGTTGTCTCCTCGCGGCCCGAAGGCCCCCGGCCCCACTCAGTGTGGGGTTACGGGTGCGGGGCCCATAGTGGACCCCGCGGGACATCCAGCAGCGCAAGCCACCGGACGTCCCCCTCCCTCTGGTTTTGGTCCGCGCCGGCCGAAGCCGGTAGGGGAGAACAGGGCAATGGGAGCCTACTAAGGGAAAGTTTTGATAAAAACCACATTTATCAAATTTCTTGTAATTTTTAATTATTAACTATTGCCTTGGTTATTAAACAATGATTTGATCACAGTTATAATCAACTACAGACATGCATTAAGGTGCAATAACCGTTTTACAATGTCAGTCGCTCCTATTACCCGACAAATGCGGCTAATAATAACTTTTTTTTCTTCGTACCTACTTCGAAACGGCTGGACGTGTTACTGTTCCTCCTTTGTTTATATTCATAAAAAGTGGCAAAAAGTTCGTGAATCCTTACAAATAATGTACTGATATAATGCTAAAACCATCACGCAAATAGTACTTACTTAAAACAGTGTAGTGAACAGTTTATAGTGCCATAAAGACGCAATCAAGTGAGCATACGTTTTCATCATTAACTTTGAACTGTGACGGTACTATTGAAACTTGTGTCGCCGTCATAGCTGACGAGCAACTGAGTATTCCGCGGTGCGCAACTACAAGACTGTTTTCGCGTTACAAATAAAAGCGGCTGTAGCTCGGTCGTTCAAGTGGCACTGCTAATAGAGCTGGGATTGGTTCCGAGTTCAAACCACAGCAAACTTTTTTTTTTTTTTTTTTTTTTTTTTGTTTTATCACTTTTTCTTTTGTTTTTGCTTCAATTGGATTTTCTTTTTAAGACCATGTCTCTGCCAAGCATTTCGCTCCCGAGATGTGCTGCTTGTCTTAGGGACATCACTGACGACGAATATGTCATATGTGCTTTCGAAAATTGTAGGAAGCCTTATCACAAGGATCTCTGCGCAGGAGGTGCGATCCCTGACGCGGGCAGCGAAGAGCGCTGGGCATGCCCTAAATGCAGATGTGCTATGAAACGCGTGGGGCCAAATTGCACTACCCCTGTGCGCGCTTTGGATTCGCCCTCAAATCTCAATATAACCCTTCGAAAGAACACACAAACAAAGAAAGATAGCTCCGCCTACTCGGTAGCGCAGCAGGCAGCGCCAGTCACACTGGACAGTATCGGCAGTCTGTTGGACCAAAAACTCTCGCCTAATTCTCCGTGGATGCTGAGCCTACGGGCTTCTCTGAGAGAGGACATTAAGAGCATGGTCACCGCACAGGTAAACGTTGCTGTCCGGGAGGTCCAAGAAGACTTTACTAAGACGACAGATTTTATTGTGGCCGAGCAGAAGGACATAAAGCATGGCATAGAAAAAGGAGAAAAATCTATTCAGACCATGGAAAAAGAGCAGGAGCGTCTCCAAGCGGAAATTAAGTACCTGAAGACCCGTCTTTCATCCGTTGAAAAAATCTCCCGTGACTGCAATCTGGAAATACAAGCTGTGCCGGAGAGTCGTAACGAAAACGTTATGACGCTGTTCAGGACCTTGTGCGACTGTCTTAAGAGCGTTGTGCCTGAGACCGAGATAAAGAATTGTCGCCGTGTAGCCAAAGCAAACCCATCGTCAAACAGGCCTAGAAACATCCTGGTTACACTGACTTCGCCGCGTCTTCGCGATACCCTAATCTCAGCTGTCACCCGATTCAATAAGTTGAACAAGGAGAAGTTAAACACCACTCACCTTGGTTTCACCGGCGAAACTCAAAGGATTTATGTAACTGATAATCTCTCTCCTGAAATGAAGCAACTACATGCGGCAGCCAGAAAAGTGTCCAAGGACAAAAACTATAAATATGTATGGGTTAAGTTCGGGCAAATATATGTTCGTAAAGACGATGGCAATGACGCCATTCGCATTATAAATGTTGATACTCTGAACAATCTGCATTAATCTCACATTTTCCATATTATATATAGATATTTGGATCTTGCATAGTTTCATTATGTTTTTAATCTTTTATCAGAATGTAAACAGAATCCGCTCCAAAACTAACGAAATGTATCTTAATATATTAAATAGTTCTTATGATGTTATTTGCCTCACCGAAACAAATTTGAATGCGGGTGTCTTTGACAGTGAGATTTTTGATTGTCGCTATAACGTATTTCGAAGAGACCGCAGCAGCACTTGTTCTAAGAAGAAGGAGGGTGGAGGAGTTCTATTAGCTGCTAAAAAGCACCTTAATATTATTCGCCAATGTTCCTGGGATAGTGCATACGAGGACCTCTGGGTTACTATCTTAGACTATGAAAACTCATGTCGTCCACTCAATTTATGCGTTTGTTATTTGCCACCAGACATGTCCATTACAAACTTAACACACTTTCATAATAACTGTCAGAAAATAATGTTGAATTCTCAGGAAAACAATAATTTTATACTGATAGGTGACTTTAATACTCCCGAGATTTGCTGGGTTCGAAGTTCAAACTCAAACCTAATGATACCTACGTCAAATCTAACTACAAAAGCAAATATTCTATTGGAAACTGCTAATATGTGCAATCTATCTCAGCTTAATCACATAACAAATGAAAACGGCAGGTCTCTAGATCTCGTATTTACAAGCCTGGATAACATCCCAAGCGTGCATAGTGCTGAACCACTCAGTAGAATGGATAAGCACCACCCCTCTCTGGTGATTGAGATAGAACAGACAATGCAAACTAACATAATGAAACCTAAAAGAGCCAAGAGGCTAAACTATAATAAATGCGACTTATCCAGAATTAAATCTGAACTCTCAAAACTAGACTGGAATGAACTTTTGGCACCGCTGGAGGTTAACCAAGCCGTAAAGTTATTTCATGAAACTTTAGATACTATAATTAAGAAATTTACCCCACTAACTAGAAACGACGCGCATATTTACCCAATCTGGTACACTCCTGCTTTAAAACGATGTCTAAATGAAAAACTTAAATTCCATAAGCGATTTAAGAAGTTTGGCAATCCACGTGACTACGATGCATTTGCTGAATTACGCAGGAGATGTAAGATTATGATCGATGAATGCTACATTGCCTTCATATCAGATATAGAAGACTCGTTGGTCCATAACATCAAATCATTCTGGTCATTCGTCAAAAGTAAAAAAGGTGGCAGTTCAATACCCCAAACAATGAAATATGGCGAACGATCGACCTCTAACGGTCAAGAGATAAGTGAGCTTTATTCAAAATATTTCGGTTCTGTTTTTGAGAGGTCGGCAGGTTGCATGCTGAATCAGGATTTTAATGATTCTCCATATACAAACTATATAAATAATCTTAGCATCTCTGAAGATGCGATAGTTGGGGCTATAAAACAGATGGATGGAAATAAAGGCGCTGGGCCAGATGGGATACCACCTAGATTTATCAGATCCTGCGTAACTGAGTTATCAATTCCATTGCATTTGATATTTAACAAGTCTCTCAGTTCTGGTATCTTCCCTTCTTACTGGAAAACTGCCCTAATTATTCCTATATATAAATCCGGAGACAAATCTGACTGTAGTAATTATAGACCTATAAGCATCTTGTCATGCATAGCTAAACTATTTGAGTATTTGGTTTGTGATGACATTTACAACCATGTGAAACCAATCTTGTCACCGCAACAACATGGATTTGTGAGGAAAAAATCTACCGTCACAAACTTGTTAGAGTACAAGACTTATCTTTGCTCGGCTTTTGCCCGGGTACAGCAGGTAGATTCGTTATATACCGATTTCAGCAAGGCCTTCGACAAGGTAAATCATAGGTTACTATATATAAAGCTGGCGTACTATGGAATTCACGGAAGTCTACTCCGCTGGCTTCAATCCTACTTAGCAAAAAGAAGTCAACTTGTAGCTGTAAAAGGGTTCACATCTCCTCCTGTCGAAATAACATCGGGAATTCCACAAGGGTCACACTTGGGACCTTTATTTTTCATTATCTTTATCAACGACCTTGTGCAACATATTACGAGCCCCTGTCTACTCTATGCCGACGACCTAAAGATCTATAGAACCGTTACTGATCCCGGTGATTGCAAAGCCCTGCAAGAAGATTTGGACACATTATGCAGATGGTGTAATCGTAATTTGATGTTCCTTAACGTAAGCAAATGTTTCGTTATCTCCTTTACCTCAAAAAGACACAAAATATTTTTTGACTACAAAATAGGAAACCAAACTCTAGAAAGAAAAACTACTGCTAGAGACCTTGGGGTTTTGTTTGATGAGAAACTGACATTCAGGGATCATTATGACCATATTCTTAAAAAAGCAAATCAACTACTTGGATTCATTGTAAGAATAACGAAACACTTCAAGCAGCCTCATAGCCTGTTGCACTTATACCTCAGCCTTGTCAGAAGCACCCTGGAATATGGATCAGTTATATGGTCCCCTTATTATAATATTCATGTAAAAAGACTTGAAAGTGTGCAAGCTAAATGCCTCCGAATAATCTACCATAGGTTCAATGTGAGTCGTAGGAGAATGCCAGAATACACAGAGAGACTCAAAAAGTTCCACTTGCAATCTCTTGAAACAAGACGTAAACAAACTGAGCTTATCTACTTGCACAAACTCTTGCACTCATCTATCGACTCACCATCACTGCTGGCAGCAATCAATCTCAACGCAAAATTAGGTAAACGCTCGGTTCGCTCTCGAAATACTTTTACATTAGAAACTTATAAAAACAATACCTCTTACTTCAATCCCATAACAAGAATGTGTCGCTCATATAATGAAATATCAAACATGAATAATAATATAGACATATTTAATCCGCGGATAGGTCTCTTGAAGTCTGAACTTCGGAAAAGTTTAAACAGCCCGAAAAAATAGCCGCCTCCTTCTTCTTATCTTCACACCATATTCTTTTTAATGATTATTTTGTTTGTTCGCTCCCTGGCTTGATTGAGTTTGATCAAACCTTGATTGAATGTAAAACTATATAAAAAACTTATAATGTTAGTCTAAGTAGCTCGTCTAAGTTCAATTTCGAAAATTGTGATCATGCTGTGTACACATGTTTTGGAGATTAGTCTGGATCTTACATATATAATAATGTTACCTTGATAATGTACTGGCTAATATCTGTTTTGTGTGCCTAATAAATAAAATAAAAATAAAAAATAAAATGAGAGCCCATATAACGCTCATACGGGAAATGGGAGCCATCACAATTACTCTTCAACCAAAAAATTTACAAAACGTACTTTAAATAATATCTTCGTTATTATAATTATCAATACAATAATAAAATTTGTAACACAAATTAAAAAAGATTTTTATCATACAAAACGGAGAAATAAATATGAAATTATTAATAGGAAACAAAGGATCCCGACTTTACGGATCGAAACAAATTGCACAAATATAAAAACCTGCACTATCAGTCCCAGTACACTCCTTATGGGCCCAGTTTCCACAACATCTGCATCGGTACTACATCTCTCTACTTTTCCCTGTGTTTATTTATGTAGGCTACCATTAGCCGCTGACCACCATTCTGAAAAGTAATAACATAAATATGTAATTCTATTTTCAATCTCAATTTAACTAATTGGACTTGAAAGTAAATAAATCTAGGGTTATAATAAGCATAAATACATTAAAATAGGAAAATAATTTCATGCTTACCTTGATGTTGGCAATTGGCAATTTTTTGTAAGCCTGGAGCGAAAAACACACAATCGTCTCTCGTGACTAAACGAATGGCACTATTTTATTTTTATTTATTAAGGAAAACAAACAGTAGTACAATGACAATTTAACGTAATTACTTAATTATTTAAAGTGTTGCACAATTGTACCACCAGCACCGTTAACCACAGATTAAATTAAATTGGAGAAACAAAACAGAAAACTTAATATTACGAATATTCTTGTGCCTTTTGAACGCTAACCTAAACTTAAACTTAAACTTGAACCGTGCATTGCACGCATTCAGACTGTTTTCGTTTAGGATGATTTAGTTTATGTTATCCCAAAATAATTTTGGGTATAGCACAGAAGTAAAAAAATACTGATGAACTAACAAAATTTCAGAAAACCTACTGTTCCATTTCAAGGCATTCCATGGCCAGTGCACGGAATGAGGGGAGCGATAACGAAAATATGTCTAATTTATTTAAGTGGGTATTGTACGTCTTAACTATTCTGTTCAAGGGGGCCCTTTCGCCCGCGTTTGTTCTGCAAGGATCCGTCATAAACAAGTAGTGGGGGTACGATTCTTGAATTCTCTTTGATTTACTGGGTATTTTGAAGAAAATTTGATTAATTAACTGGCTGCAGTCAAAAGCATTATGGCATAACTTGTAAAGAAAGATCTCATCAAGAAGAAGTCTTCGGTTTTTTAAAGAGTTTATAGAAAATTTAGACAGGCATTTAACATAAGAACATTTGGAACGGCAACATTTGAAATTTACGGAGCTCAATACGGAGCTCTGTACAGACTCAATCTGATCAGAATATGGAGTGATATTTGCTGCTTTCCAAACTCTTGGAACGATCCCCTCTGACAAGCACTTATTATAGATAATAACAAGTGGACTACATATTGTATCTGCTGTGTGTTTAAGGAAAAATGGGGGTATACCATCGGGACCAGAGCCTTTCCCAATGTCAAGGGTCTTCACAACTTTTATAACTGAATCAAGTGTGAGAGTGATGTCTGATAGATGAACAATAGAAGAGTCGGCAGGTATAGTTGCAGGGTTAAAACTGTTAAGAGTGGACGGTTCATAGACTGAGCTAAAAAAATCGGAAAATAGATTACACACTCCTTCCGGCTCCGACGATTTTTTGTCCTTGAAAACTACTGTACGAGGAATACCGGTTTTATTCTTTTTGTTTTGTATATAAGACCAAAAAAAATTAACATCTTGTTTTAAACCGTCCTCTATTGAGTTTATATAGTGAGCAAAACATTCCCTAATAACCCTCTTGAACCTATCTCTAAAAATAGTAAACGACTCATAATCACTAATATTGTTATATTTTTTCCATTTAATCCAATATTTGTTTTTATTCTTAAAAATATGTATGAGTGGGCGCGTAAACCAAACTGGGAAGTCAGAATTTATGTGTGGCCGACACGGTACATACATGGTTTTTAATAATAATGTAAATATTTTCATAAAATGTATCTAACGCTGACTCAGCGGAGAGATCGCTGAGTAGTGCTGACCAGTCAATATTCCGAATGTCTTTATTAATAAAGTCATATTTAGCCTCAGTGAATCGATATTTAGGAGTGGACTTTTGGGGTAAACGATCGTAGTTCGAGCGCGTCAGGCAAAGTTTGCCGATAGTTAATGGAAGCAGTCAAGTGCTTACGATGGCTCAAATGTGCATATGTTCCGTTCAATCATCATAGCTCCCATTGCCCAACCGCTCCCAATACCCCACGTTCCCCTACCCCCCATATCTGGAGGGCGTTCCCCTATCCGCCACCCGGGGGACGCGTCCGATGGAAGACCAGAAACTCCACACGGAGTCTTATGGACCTAGGA
This sequence comes from Yponomeuta plumbellus, assembly GCA_947310845.1. Classification (NCBI taxonomy): domain Eukaryota; kingdom Metazoa; phylum Arthropoda; class Insecta; order Lepidoptera; family Yponomeutidae; genus Yponomeuta; species Yponomeuta plumbellus. The sequence continues at coordinate 212,446 of OX371206.1, forward strand.
TTGCAACGTCAATTTATGTGGAATTTCGTGGTGGCGAATGTTGACAAGTCAATAATCGGCCCCGATTTTATCTTACATTAGGGGAGAGTGGGTAGGATTCGTACACCAGCATAGGTAGTACGAGGACGCGAGTCGCGCGCGACAACGTCAAAAGTCGCGACTTTCCAGTACATTAACTGTCAAATTCTCGCGACTTTTGGCGTTGTCGCGCGCGACTCGCGTCCTCATACTACCTATGCAGGAGCATTCGTACAACGGTCATAATTCGAATACGCAAAATAGTGGTGCATTCGTATCTGTGTATGTGATGCCCACTCGCACGCATAATCTAACCGCGGAGTGGCTCGCCCGTGCGGCCGCCGACTTCGATGTGATAGGACGTTACGTGTTTTCGCTTCGCGTAAATAATTTTTCGATGCAACTTTAAACGTGTTTTTCTTCTATAAGTTTTGCTGCCATTGTTAAACTGATTCTTTGTGGTTTTTGAGTACATATTTCAGTTTATTATTTCGACATTTACTTAAAGATAATCGCCGCAGTTATTTTTATTTTCAATATATTAGTAAAATTTCTTGGTTGGGGTAGCTTCGTACAGGTCTGAACGGGGTGGATTCGTACTGTATGAATGTTCCCCAAGTATGATATATAATCGTAATTGTCGTAGCTGATCGAGCTTGATTTGCCATCGACATCTGCTCAAGGATTAGTAACGCCAGAAATGATCCAACCCTACCCTAAAATGGCTAGAGATGTGACCAAAAAGTCCAAAAAAGGTAAACAGCAGATACTCCCGAAAAAAAAATTCGCTAGACGAAATAGAAAAAGCAAAAAAGTTGAAGAAGCAAGAGCAAGAGATAAAACAAAGAGCTAAAGAGATGAAGAGGGCATTAAATTTGATATCGGGTAAATTTGATATTAAATAAACCAAAAAGGAAGAGGCAAAGTTCCTGTTCTCCCATTGAAGAGATTGCTGAAGGATCTGATGTGGAGAACGAAACTCCAATTTTAACTGAATTCGTGAAAGAGAAAGGCTTTATTCTAGTGAAGTTCGAGAAGAAAAAAATCTGTCAAACAATATGTTGGTCAGGTGATTACAAAATATAGTCCCACTGGGTACAAAGTTTCATTTTTAAGAAAGAAATCCGGCGCATGGAAATTTGTTTTTCCCAATAACACAGACGAAGGGACTGTATATACAGGGTGGAATTTTGTAATGCCACCTGAAGGGGAAGTACTCTTAATACTGTAGATAGAAAATTTTACTCAAAGAAAACATTCATTTATTTTTGAAAAGAAAGAAAACTGCATTCAAAGATTTTTTTAAATTCGCTTGCCTCACCCGGTAATCGAACCTACTAAAATCTGTGAAAGTTGCACCCGGTACTTTTATTGCATCGATCTGTTATAAACTACTTTATTACTTAGATTTAGCTAACGCTAGCATTTTCAATTCCATTTATATAGTATTTCCAAGCCATGTGAGTCAGTCAGCCCATAGCCGCGGTACTGTAAACTTGTCTTTTACCAATAAACCTGTGTGTGTGTAATAAAGAGTTTTTTTTAAAAAGACCTGCGGCACGGACCCCATAACAAGTGGTGTCAGAAGTGGGATGCCAGAAGGACAATCTTGCTTCGCGTGAGATCTGGCATCTAAAAGAACTCGCGGTCCCTGTCGCATCAAGAAGGGTCTTGTTTAAAGTGAAAATTCAGTACCGTGTTGCCCGACGTTAAGTCTCCGCCCTTGCGCGTAGCCCGCAGCATCATCGGTCCAGTTGGTCGACAATAAGTCTCTGCTCTCGAGCGTGAGCCTGCGCTAACATCACAGCATCCTGGTCGACGGTCAGTCTCCGTGTTTTACGCGAGCCCGCATCAGAAGAAAAGACAAGACACCATTACCTACCACCGGTTCATCGAGTTGACTCACCTTCCTATTCTTCATACAACTCTTCTATAAACTAATCAGCACCAGTTTCGCAAACTGCGCTACGTGACTTCGCGAGGTTTTTTCCGTAGAAATACGACGCTCCTGTGTCGCCGGATACTCGACGCCACCTACTGTACCTGCAATTGCGTCATCGCTACAACGTGACTGCATGCTGCATTATTGGTACTTCGGGTCACTTTCCACATCCTGGATTTTCCGAGATGTTCCTGGTTGCTGTTCTCCTGTGAGTTGTTTCGTTTTACTTTTAACTTTACTTGTCCTGCAAGTTTTGTGAACTTACCGTGTTTGTCCGGAATTTTACGTGCTATTTTGATATTTTACGGCGAACATTTTATATTGATACTTACCTTATACAAATATTAATTTTACACGTTTTTATATACTTTTACAAATTGATTTTACCTTATTATTGTGTTTGTCGTATATCCTGTTGCTCTGAGTTTTTAAAACTTTATTCATGGTTAAGCCTAAAAGTAAAAAGGAGGAGGAATCCGTAGAGGCAACCTCCGACGTCGAGACCTCAGATAACTCTTCTTCACAATCAAAAGCGAAGGTCCCTAAGGAAAAAATGGCCACTATTACGCTTTCAGTTTTAACAAAGTTCATCCGACCTTACAGTGGGGATCGTGAAAGCCTCCCCGCCTTTTTAACCAATTGCGAGAACGCAATTAATCTCGCCACTCCCGAACAACAGGATGTACTCATAAAATATATTGTATCACAGCTTGAAGGCAAGGCGCAACTTGCATGTTGTTTGAAACAATTCGAAAGCTGGAGCGATCTGAAAGCTTTTTTGAAAACCACTTTCGGTGAAAAAAAGCACTCCACGCATCTATTAGTAGATTTACAAAATTGCCGCCAAAAAGCCGACGAGAGTGTGACGCAATATTCTTTGCGAATAGAGTCGTGTTTAACGAGACTCCAATCTGACATCCATTATAGCTGTGTTGAACAAAAAGAGCTTGTGGGTAGGCTTGCCGCGATGGAAGATTTGGCCCTTAATACGTTTATGTTAGGGATGAATAACAAATTCGCGCATATAGTGAGATGCCGTAACCCCAAAACTCTGTCTGAAGCTATCACACATGCAATTGAAGAAGAAAAGATCTTCAATCTTTCCCGGATGTCTCAACGAGCATCTTTACAGTGCTCTTTTTGCCATCAAAACGGACACGCCGTTTCCGACTGTTTTAAAAAGAAAAAGCAATCTAATGAAGGTCATCGCGTTCATGCGATTAACTCCCCTCCATCTCAAAATAGGCCCTCTGCCTCAAAATTTGACAAAAATAAAAGTTGTGCCTACTGCAAAAAGGTTGGGCACCTCATCACTGAGTGTTTTAAATTAAAACGTAAAAACGGTCAGGAGACTGAATCATCGCCGTCTCCTAAAGCCAGTGTTCACGCTGTTACACCACACTCAGAGGAAACCGATTTAAACTAAAATCGGTTCCGGTTCCGTGTCTGCCGGGACCCTCACCCCCTATTGTAAAAGACACGTTTTCTAATACATCTGCGCCTTTACTCCCCGAGTTTCTGTCCAAGGCCAGTTTCGCTAACCCTTCACCCAAAAAGGAATTTATTCCCAGGGCTAGCTCAAAAAAATCTAACGCTAAGTCTTTACTCGCTAAGGAGTTTCTTCCTAAGACTAGCTCTACTACTACGCCTTTACTCAAAAATGAGTTTCTTTCCAAGGCTAGTTCCAACACTCTCAATGAGTCAACGAATCTCTCCCCTCAAGGTAACTTGAGTTTTTCGGGCCTCCCCCCTAGAGATTCTACATGTGAAGAAAGCACAGTTTACACTGTTCTTAATCTCAACCCTAGGGTTTCGCTTCCTCACGTGTTTTTACAGACAAGCTGTTCACAGAAGCCTCTGTGTTTTTTAATTGATTCGGGTGCTTCAATTTCAATTGTGAAATTCTCAAGTTTACAAAAGCATCCCGAACTGGGACCTCAAACTATTAAAATCAAAGGTCTTAATGAAGATGATTCTCATGTAGAGTCTCTCGGGTCCCTTAACCTTGACCTATCCTACCGACTTTCCAAACAAAATCTAGTACCGCTGAACTTCAATGTCCACGCGATTAGCGACTCTGTGCGCTTGCCATTCGACGGCATTATCGGTAGTGATTTTCTAGACTACTTTAAAATGGATATTAAATACTCCACTAAAACATTGCAGATGCAAAACTCTTCCATTCCATTTTCGCTGAGCAATCCTAGCTTTCTCATACCTGCTAGATCTGAAGCTATTATTGAATGTCTTGTATCTAATGACATTTCGGAATTGGAAACGTTGCGCGAAGCGCTGATTCTAGACCATACGTTCTGTGAAGGTGTATACCTAGCGAACTGTATCGTAAAAGTTAAGCCGAACTATAGAGTTAATGTCTCTATTTTGAACACATTGGAAAAACCAATTGAAGTGAAAGATTTTTCAGTTCGACTTACCCCCATGGATTTCTCTGTCGACGAATCTCCTCAGAGTTCATCTCAGAATGTCTTCTCTGCTTCCCATGAAGCTACCTCAGATAGAAAACGACGCGTTCTAGACCTTATTCGTCACGACCATTTAAATCCCGAAGAAAGAAAGGTTCTTCTGGACTGTTGTACTCAGTACACAGACATTTTCTACCTAGAAGGCGATCCACTAACGTGTACAAATGCAATTCAGCATTCCATCAATACAGGTGACGCCCCTCCGATACACGTGAAATCCTACCGTTTTCCCGAGGTTCATAAGCAAGAGGTCGAAAACCAGATGCAGAAAATGCTTAGTCAAAACATCATTAGGCCCTCAATTTCACCTTGGAGTGCACCCGTTTGGGTGATTCCCAAAAAAATGGACGCCTCTGGCAAACAAAAGTGGCGCGTTGTTATTGACTATCGTCGTCTTAATGACGTTACAGTTAATGAAGTTTACCCCATCCCTTTAATTACAGACATTCTCGACCAGTTGGGACATTCCAAATACTTTTCTACCCTTGACCTTGTGTCAGGTTTCCATCAAATTTGTCTCAACCCAGCTGATTCAGCAAAAACAGGATTTACTGTCACTAACTCAAATGGCACTTCAGGCCACTACGAATTTGTTAGGATGCCATTCGGTCTAAAGAATGCTCCTTCTACCTTTCAAAGGTTAATGAACACCGTTCTATCCGGTTTACAGGGTCTACATTGTTATGTCTACCTAGACGACTGTATCGTCTATTCCCACGACCTTGATTCTCACATCAAAAAACTGAAACTCGTTTTCGACAAATTTCGGGAGTTTAACTTAAAAATGCAACCCGATAAATGTGAGTTCCTCAGACGCGAAGTCTCATACCTAGGCCACATAATTACCGATAAGGGCGTATCACCTAACCCCGACAAAATCAAGGCCATTTCAGAATTCCCTGTTCCCAAAAATTCCAAAGACATAAAGTCTTTTCTTGGTTTAACTGGCTACTACCGACGTTTTATAGAGAACTTCTCTAAGATTACAAAGCCATTAACAAGCCTATTAAAAAAGGATATTCCTTTCGTATGGTCCAAGGAACAAGAAATTGCGTACAATTCTCTTAAAGAAAAATTGATTACGGCTCCTTTACTACAATACCCCGACTTTTCCCAAACTTTCGTGGTCACAACTGATAGCTCAAATTACGCTGTAGGCGCGATCCTTTCTCAAGGCGAAATCGGCAACGATAAGCCCATCGCCTATGCGTCTAGAACTTTGAACAAAGCCGAAGGAAACTACTCTACTACAGAGAAAGAACTTCTAGCTATTCTTTTCGGAGTTAACACCTTCCGACCTTATCTCTATGGATATAGGTTCAAAATTGTAACTGACCACCGTCCCTTAGTCTGGCTATTTAATGCTAAAGATCCTGGAGGCCGTCTTCTTCGTTGGCGTTTAAAATTAGAAGAATACGATTACGAAATCGTCTATAAACCTGGCAGAGTAAATGCTAACGCAGATGCTCTTTCCCGTAACCCTGTCAACGCCATCACACATTCAAAATTGAATAAATGCTCTTATAAACTGTACTTCAAAAAACAGTTCACCAAGTCCGTGTCCAATGACACTCAAATTGAAGAACACCTTGAACCTTTACATTTGACCAAACATAAATTAGTCGCTTGCCCGACTTCTCTAGACTTTGATAACTCTATGCCAAGTTGCGAACAAATATTGTCCACAGTAGACAATTCTGCTGACTTGCTATCAGCCGAACGCGAGCCCGAGACTGTGCTGGCCGCTCATTCTGCTAATAAAAAGATCTACTTTTTATTTACTAAAGTACATCACTATGATGAAACCTCATATAGTGTCATTTACGACCTTTTAATGAAATTACGTGATGTTGTTATTGCTGAAGATCAGAGCGACTTAGCAATTTCAGACTTTTCAGAACCGTTTACAAAATTGAATTATACGAAGGTCTACAACATTATCTCTTTCGTGTTTCATGGCACAAATATCAAAATTCATATTTACAAAAATCAGATTATTTACCCCTCACCTGCCGAGGTTCCACGCATTTTGAATGAAAATCACGGTACCACTATTGCTGGTCACCCAGGCATTCAGAGGATGTTTAACAGAATTAGGGCCACTTACTATTGGAAAGGCATGCGCTCCGACATTGAGCAATTTGTAAAAGACTGCAGCCTCTGTAAGATTAATAAACCTTTACGAAAATGTAACAAGGCTCCCATGGTTATTACATCTTCTAGCACCAAGCCTTTTGAACGATTAGCCTTGGATATTGTTGGTCCTTTACCTGAGGCTGGACTGCAAAAGTTCCGTTTCATCTTGACACTTCAAGATGATCTGACAAAATTCTCAAGCGCTTACCCTATGATTGGGTCTACTACAGATGAAGTTGCGCGTAATCTCATCCACTTTTTCTCCCTCTTTGGCTTTGCCAAAATGATCCTGTCCGATCAAGGTACATGTTTTACTTCTGAGTTGTTTAAGCAACTTACACAAATTCTAAAGATCAAGTCCCTTTATTCGACTCCGTATCATCCCCAAACCAATGGCGCGCTAGAACGCAGCCACGCTACTCTTAAGGAGTACCTTAAATCGTTTGTTAACGAAAATCACGATGACTGGCATTGCTATTTAGCTACAGCTATATTATCCTACAATACTACTCCTCACTGCACAACGCAGTTTACTCCTTTCGAGTTACTTTACGGTTATCAACCATCTATCCCCAGTAGTGTCTATGACTCCGATAACGGTACTACTTATCACGAGTACATTAGGGCTCTACAGCATAGAATGAAATACAGTAGACAACGGGCCCTCGAAAACATTCAGAGAAGTAAAGAATCTTCTAAAAATTATTATGACAGTTCTACTAAGGATATTACATATAAAACTGGCGATTTAGTATATCTCAAACAGCATCACAGGCTTCGGAAAGCCTTGTCTCCCATCTGGAAGGGACCCTATAAAATTGTTAAGGTCCACGACAAGAAAAATGTCACCATTTGCGTAAATCGCAAACACGTGAAATATCACGTTAATGAATTGAAACCTGCTTGAAAGTTTCATTTGTCATTTGTTTCAGGTTCCTCCATTTTCAAGGTTCTACATCAGAACCCGTAGTCCAAGACATAGCTCATAGTCCTGGAATCTATTTTGACCCGACTTCCGTAGCATACTTTTACGATGACTACTGGAATGTAGTTACTCACGTCGAGGTCTCACAAATCAAGCCTTATCTGGATAAAATTCAAGCATCTATGACTACGATTTCTTCTCTATGTAAACAAGCTCAAAATTTAGCCTATAACGTTGATTGTAAGGATACTTTTAGTCCTTTAGAAATTCTGCTCAATGCCAACGTATTGAAATCTGATTCTCTACTCCATATCATCTCTTTAGAGCCTCCGACTCGTTTTAAAAGATCCCTAGAGTTCGGCGGTGAAATTTTGAAATTCTTTTTCGGAACCCTAGATGCAGATGATGCCCGCAAGTACGAAGCTGCTATTTCAGCTTGCCAACAGAATGAAAATGAAATGTTTTCTTTGATGAAGGACAACATCCACGTTGTCCAATCGACGATTAATAATTTTAATAGTTCTATTCGTAAACTTAACGATAATGAAAATAGGATTAATAAACAGATAGATAAACTTTACTCAGTCTTGACCAAAAACAATCAGGTCAGTAATAATTTTATAAATGTTGCTAAAATTAATGGATTAGTTAATGTTATGGAAAGCTCGTTGCTAGCTATTTCTAACATCTTAGATACAATTTTGAATGCTATCTTATTCTCTAAGGCAAATATTTTACACCCTTATGTTCTCACCCCCACTAGGTTATTCAGAGAACTATCCAGTAACAGCAAATCGATACGGAAAAATGTAGATTTTCCAACCCCCTTGACTCAAGATAACATTCACAATATTATTGATCTTTCCAAGTTGACATCTTATTACTATAATATGAAGTTGATTTTTGTACTGCAAATACCTTTAATTAAACTTTTGAAATTTAATGTCTATAAAATGGTAGCTCTACCTACCCCTCACGATACAAGCTTTCGGACTTATGCTCTTATTTACCCTACCAAACCATACCTTGCCGTATCGGATGACAGATTGAGTTCCTCCCTACTTGATAATGTTAATGAATGTAAAACTGTTAATTTTGATTATCTAATATGTCCCTCTGTATCTGTTTTATCGACTATTAATAATCCGTCCTGCGAGACTAAACTGTTAACTGAAGTCACCTTGTCACTTCCTGAAATATGCAACTCTAAGTTACTATATGGTAGTATTAACTTGTGGCAAAAGCTTCATGATGGAAAATGGATTTATGTTCAGTCAAAACCTAGTAAACTTACTGTTAAATGTCAAAACAAGATGTATGATTATACACTATCAGGTACAGGAATATTATCTCTTGAAAAGGAATGTATAGCATATTTTCAGACCTTGCAGCTCTCAGGCACCCATGTTTATACGTCAACCCTTCCTGAACAACTGTCTATTGATTTTGATATAACTGAAGATGATTGCTGTAACCGAAAAATCATTAATAACACTATTGATAAGCTAGTTCCTATACACTTATCTCATGTTAATTTAGAGTCATTAAATGTGGTATCCCATAAATTAGATTACTTGGAAAATCAAATAAACCAGGCACAAAGCCAATCTCATCTTGTTAAATATGGATCTTACTACTCAACCGCTACTTATATTATTCTCGCTGTTATTTTCGGGTATGCCACTTATAAGACTTATAAAAAATGTTTTGCTGCTACTAATGGTAATACTTCCTGTTGCATTCAGATCTTTAACCAGTGTTATAATAAAAAAATGAAAAAGGATCAAAATAAAATTAATAATTCAATTGAATTAACTGACTTTACTGATGATGAAGAATGCGACAAGAAGTCTGTCAAGAGCCTTCCAGAGGTTCTATCTACTAGTGATAAGAAAATAGCGTTTCAGAGGTCATCCTCTAGAAATCTTAGTAATTTTTAAGTTTTGGGTTTTTGGGTTTTATTATAAGTACTAAGTTTTCTTATTTTTGTATACTTACACGGTAGCACTTACCACATAACCACCCCTTACTTTGTATTGTGTACTGTTTTCAGTTCTACCCTTCGTTTATCTTAACGATAACCTTCGTCTTGTTGGGGGAGCTGTTATAAACTACTTTATTACTTAGATTTAGCTAACGCTAGCATTTTCAATTCCATTTATATAGTATTTCCAAGCCATGTGAGTCAGTCAGCCCATAGCCGCGGTACTGTAAACTTGTCTTTTACCAATAAACCTGTGTGTGTGTGTAATAAAGAGTTTTTTTTAAAAAGACCTGCGGCACGGACCCCATAACAGATCGTTAGGGTCAATTATAAGGATAAAATCTCTCAAACAAACTTCATAAATTAAATGAAAGGAAAATAATGAAATCTTAAATTATTGAAGAATGTGAACGACTTGAGAGTTGAAGTTCAGAATACGATTTATAACAGTCACCACAACACTTTATTAAAGGTTACTAGAAATGAATTCGTTAGAAGAATAAATTTGTTTATCCAAGAAAATGGAGCCCATTTCGAGCAATTAATTACATGGTTAGTTTACCAGTAAATAATTAAACCAATTTAAGATATCATTATTATCCTTTCATTTAATTTATGAAGTTTTTTAGAGAGATTTCATCCTTATAATTGACCCTAACGATCGATGCAATAAAAGTACAGGGTGCAATTTTCACAGATTTTAGTAGGTTCGATTATCGGGTGAGGCACGAGAATTTAAAAAAATCTTTGAATGCAGTTTTCTTTCTTTTCAAAAACAAAGGAATGTTTTCGTTCAGTAAAAATTTCTATCTACAGTATTAAGAGTACTTCCCCTTCAGGTGGCATTACAAAATTCCACCCTGTATATTGCCGGAACCCAAATCTGCTTCTACAACAAGAACAGCTAACATTTAGCTTTCATAAAGATCTGTCTATGTACAATGTGCATTAAGTAGATTCATAAAAATATCATGACTCTTGTTACCCTAATGGTAAATATTATTGTTGATTCATTCCTATAGGACATAAAAAGTTAAATAATATTAAAACAAAAAGGTTAACTAATTATTGTATTTAAAACTATTTTATTATTATGTACTTAGGCACCCAAGGCTGATTCTGTGAAATTTTGATCTCAATAAATGTAAAATTTTCTATAAATAGCATTATTAATCATGATGTACGGAGGTACCCCACCATGTACGAAGGTACCCCCCCAACACATGTACGAAGCTACCCCGGAAGTGGGGTACATTCGTACGACTTCCACTTTTTTTTTAAATCGTCATAGCTTGGCCACACTTCTTTCTATGAACAAGTCGTGTAAGGGAATATTGTAGCCAAATATATAAGCAATCTAGCATTGCTCAAATTGTTTTCAAATAGCGTTTAGTTTCTCTGCTATGGGGCTCGAAGTGAAAAGTGTACGAATCCTACCCACTCTCCCCTACGGCGTATTTTTTTATTGATTGCAGAAATAGATACTACTGGACAGCCTGACCACACTTTCTACTTCCGACTCGCTTAGGCGCTGTCAACTAGCAGCGTCAAGGTTATCACTGGGGTCAGTGATGAACACAAACTCCTGGCTCGTTACCCCAGCCTTACCAAGCCATCTGGATTTACTCGAGAGGCATAATTCCACTGACAACATCCGCACAACACCCAGACCACCTTATTTAGCTGACCAAGCGTACCTACTAGATCGCTCAGGAACAGCTTGAGGAAATGGTACAGTTCGTCCATAGGCCAATGTGTACTGGACGACCCCAGTCCTCTCAAGTAGGTTTTATCAAAAAAATGAGTGCAAGATGTGCTGTAGAGTAAGTCACTGTGTCTAAGCCTGGCACCAGGCTCATCGCAAGCGCCACAACGTTCGTGTTGCTACATATGTAACGCAGGCGCTTTACTTGTTTTTATAGATTACCTTGTTTATTGTAATAAAATTACTCTCTCGCCACGAAAGGCACCAATATTCGTTCCTGTACATATTTTCGTTATTTAAACTAAATTAAAAGGATTTGCAAGCTTACCACGGGTTTATCATTGGCACCAAAGTGTCCGCGAAGACACACTGTGTGATTGATTCATTCTGTACGCCATACGTGACGGCGTGCACGAGTACTTCTATGTTTTTAACTATGTATCATAATAAAATGTGATATAAATTGTACCCTGGCACAGTGTTTTATGGACCCAAAAAAAAATCCTCTTCTGGTTATTGCAGAAATGAAAAAAGTTATGCAATAAAAATGCCAGAATAAAACACCCACCCTCAAGCATTTTTTGAGAAAAAAATCTTGTACTTTTCGTGACCTTTGACCAAGGAAACTGAATTTATTACTTTAAAATGAGTGTTTCAGCGTATATTTTATAAAGATATTATTTGTTGATAGTACTTTGATAAGCGCATAATAATATGAAATATTTTTTCAAATATGTGCACTGGACTCGGAGTAATCTTTTTTTATTATTTTGGTTTTTATTTATTTTTTCTTTATTACCTCAAAAGTGGAACCTGGGGCTGCAATAGAACAACTCCGGTCAACAAGGTCTAACAGCCGGTTTCTTGGGCGCTGTTCAAAGTTGTGATTTATTGACACAGCATTTAATTTGACCAAGCAATCAAATCAAATCGGGTTTCCCGAGGGCAGATTAACCAAAAATTTACTAATCAGTCGATCATTTTAACTTAACCATAGGAACTGTCAAACACACTTTTCTAGCACGACTAGCACAGAGTACATTGATAACTAGCATGCTAGTTTACAGTTTAAAAGAAAAACAAGACATTTTAATGACAGGACTAATGTCAGTTGAAGTTGAAGTTTTGGTTCGCGCCGAAATGAAAAGTTTTTCTGTTCAAAAGTTATTATTAAGTAAGTCTAATCTAAAATGAATTGCAAAGCAACCCGGGGCAAAGACTTCACAGAACGTGAAAAATAGATGCTTCTGATCATTGCAGAAAAGTGCATTGCCGTCTTGTGGATCCTTATATTGTCCGCCACAGTTATCTGGAAGGCTCCAGTTGCTTAAATGCTAATTGTAAGCAGAATTAGCTCCACAACGTTGATGGCATTACGCCTGATTGTATAGCGTGCCTACCTATAATCCGAGTCCCAATCAGGCCCACAATCATCACAATCACTGCTTTCGGAACCCGGAACCAAGTTCGAAGCTACTCTTTATCAAACTCTTCCATAGGGTTCATCCTCGTCCCGAAAGCGAAGACATGTAGATTATTACAAAATATCACCAGTTTTCAAGCAAACAAATTAAGTTAATTCGTCGATCTCCTCCGATTAGTTAACAAGGCGATTTGACACTTCTGATTTTGAACAGTGATTAGTGCCTAAACATTCCCCAGGAAACCCGAATACAGTTTGACATGTCTTTTGACGTTTCATTTGTTAGGTAACTGATTTGATCTGTTGGTTAACTGAATTGATTGGCGCTCAGGAAACCGAAATCGTGCTTAATCATAGTTTAATTTGATTGTACCGATTAATAAATCTAATCAGCCCCCAAGAAACCGGCTGTCAAGAGTTGTAGTCATCCATTAATTAGACAATATTTCACCTATGTATGTGAAAAACGGAAGTGGAATTTTTTGGGTCCATAAAACACTGTGCCTGGTTGACTAGGCGGCGTGGTTAAAAGGATTGCATGCAATACAAATATGCAGTTTCAAAAATACTTCATTTAATATACATAGGATACTTACATTGCACTGAAGCCAAACACATAAACGCATTGAATAAATTCATTATTAGTTAGTATAGAACATGTAGCAGATTAACTTTAGCGATCGTTCGCTGGGCTGCGAGATGGTCGACTGCACTTCACTCCACTACTACTGTATACCACGTTCACGTGAGTAAGCACAGGTATTAACTAAAATGTATATTAAAATATAAAGTCAGTTCTCTCGCCAACACATGTACAGTTTACGTATGACACAAGCTTATCCAAGTATTTACAGACTAGAAAAGTTGTTTCTGCGTTACAATTAAAAAGTGAAGCACCTAGAACTTTATAGGCCGTCTCGTTTACAATGTACTTCACGATACTGTGTGACCAGGACAGTGTGGAATGTCACTTGTAGTTTTTGTAAGAATGAGTTTGGCCTCTTAATTAAATTCGTAGTGAAAAAGTAAAGTAACTTCATTTCTGCACAGTCATGGTAACACTGTATGTACATTTAAAGTTCTGTTATTTTAAATATTCTCATGGTGTTCCCTTTTAATTACAAAAGAATAACAAAAATCCAGATTAAATTGTAAAAGTGGATTATTTACATAGAAATGTGTTTTGTATCAGAATTAACGTATTCTATACATAAAGTAGTGTTTCACAATTTCGCTGAAATCTATCATCGGCATACTTTTCATACCACCGGTACAGTGAGTTAATCGGCGGTCGTAACAGTTTCTTTTAAATAGTCACACTCGTTCTCACTTTTTCGGCGAGCGCCGCGGACCCCATTTTCTAGCCCGCTCATGTCCACACAGTCGCACTCGACTTTAGTCCGGTGGCGCGCCCGCGCCCGCGCCCCCGCGCCCTCGGCGCTAGGCGAGCGCGCAGGCGGGCGGCGGCGGCGGCGGGGGCGGGGGCGCGCCTTAGCTGGAGTCGTCCGTGTCGGGGGCGGCGGGGGCGGCGGGGGCGGCGGGCGCGTCGAGGGCGGCGCGCGCTCGGGGCGGCGCGGCTTTGGCGGCGCGCTCGAGGCGGCAGAGCTCGAGGCGGCGCTGCACGTGCAGCAGCGCGCGGTACTTGTCGTGCAGCGCGCGCTGGCGCGCCGCCTGCTCGCCCGCGCCCGCGCGCGCCGTGCGCCGCAGCTCCGACAGCTGGCTCTCTGCGCCACACCCACCGCGGTTACGGTTTACGTCACACCGTAGTAAGTAAGGGGGAGGGGGTCGACGAAGTGTCGTGTTGTGCGACAAGGGTCTATGTCCACTGGAAAACATTACTGAAAGCTCGTCATAACGGTGAATTTTAATTTATTCTTTTCAGAGTCATAAGCGAACTGATTAGATAAACTAATCTAAGAAGACACATAGTTATTGCTAAAACCTTTTTTCTATGAATAACCGATATGAATATAGATCTCTGTCAAAATCTTAGCGTTTGCATATAAGTATGTACTTGCATTACGTCAATGAACAAGAACGTTGAAAAAACGAACTAGTCACACACTTATTTACAAAAATACAAGAAATCAGCGTATAAAAGCATGATATTCTCACAGCTTTAAAATTAAGTTTTAGGACAATGATGAATTCTACACAACACAAACAACTTTTACTATGTGGTCAACCTCAACATTAGCGAGTCGGAGGCTCACCAGTCTTGCCGAACTTCAAAGACAATTTTTTTATATGTGTAGTTTTAGATTTTCACTGTACTTAAAGTACGATATTATTTGCTAAAATAGATCTAGGTGAACGGGAAATACTCTATGAATTTTGATTCCCTTGAGTAGGTATCGAAATGTACGTTTTATACAAACATAAACTGCAGATTTTTCTTTACGTTAACTTAGAAATTGTTTTTATTTTATACACCTTTATACTTTTTTTTAATAGACCGAGAAATAGATGGATTCCATACTAGAATTCG
Organism: Yponomeuta plumbellus; assembly: GCA_947310845.1. Classification (NCBI taxonomy): domain Eukaryota; kingdom Metazoa; phylum Arthropoda; class Insecta; order Lepidoptera; family Yponomeutidae; genus Yponomeuta; species Yponomeuta plumbellus. The sequence continues at coordinate 227,550 of OX371206.1, forward strand.
ATACCTACTGAACAAAATATGTGAAACACCTGTTTTTTTTTTAAGAATTTGCAATCGGTCCCATAGTAAAAGTTGTTCGTATCAATGAGTAGGCCCGACTCGGGAGTGGGGCGTCAGTTTACATATCGTCGTTCATATTGCAATTTGTTCTGTGTCAAAAAAAAAATTCTTCATTTCAAAAATGTGCTTCAAATTTCATATTGAATGCGACCAAAAAAAGGTTCAATGTCATTTGCCAATAGAAAACCGGCATTTATAACTTGCAATATGTCACAGTAAATTGCGTACGGCAAATAATTGTTCTAAATGAAATAAAGAGATTTTTTTTTACATAGAACAAATTGCAATACGCACACGTTGTACAGTAGTTGCGGGCGTGAGGGCGGCGTACCTTTGGCGGCGAGCGCGGCGTCGAGGTCGTGCGCGCGCGCCGTGGCGGCGTCGGCGCGCGCGGCGGCCGCGTCCGCGTCCTCGCGCGCGCGCGCCGCCTCCCCCCGCGCCGCGCGCAGCGCCGCCGCCTCCGCCGCGCGCCCCGCCGCCGCCGCCGCCGCGCCCTGCGCCGATATGGAGCACTGACACTCGACCCGAACTCGATATGCTATTGGGTATTACTTTTAAAACGGAATTTTGTATGAAAATACTTGTGACGTCACATTTCGGAACTCTCTTTTTATGTTTCGTCTATGATGATTGAAAAACACAAAATGGCGTCTGTCAGACGCCGACACACAGGCTTCACTTGTTTTTCGATGAGAACTTTATTTTTTTCTTTGGAATGGCATTTAATTAGTTGACAAAAGTAATCCTTAGTAACCATTGGTCAAGAGAAAACCGGATATTGGCCATAGAGAATAAAAACACCATAGATAATAGAAGTCAAATCCATCGACCGCTTAGCGTACACCCGTGTGTACGCTAAGCAGTTGGGGCACAAAAAGTTAGCGTACACACGGGTGTACGCTAAGCGCTCAAGGGGAAAATGAGCCAAGCCTAGCCGAGCCCCGTTAAGCCTCCACCGATCTGGACTAGGCCCCAATGGTGGAGTGTAGCCTATAACTTCCTCAGGGAAGAGACCCGTGCCCGTCGGTGAGGACATAATGGGTCGACGATGATGGCTAGCGATGACCCCGCTAGCGCACGGAGCCCGGGCGCGTACCTCGAGCGCCCGGCGCAGTCCCCGCTCGCGCTCGGCGAGCAGCAGCAGCTCGGCGCGCAGGCGCAGCAGCAGCTCCCCGCTGCGCGCCGCCTGCGCCTGCGCGCGCGCGCGCGCCTCCCCCTCCCGCGCCGCCTCCCACGCCTCCCCCCGCAGCCGCGCCAGCTCCGCCGCCTCCTCGGCGCGCAGGCTCTCCGACTGTCGAAACACGTCACACTATCGGTCGACACCTGTTCGGTAGTTCGTTAGGGTTTCGTAGCTTAAAAGAAATAAACAAATTCCTATTAGGATTACTTTCTTGTCGGTCTGATCCGTCCGTCCGTCTGTTTGTCCTTCTGTCTGTTTGTCTATGTGTCTGTCTGTCGAGAGCCTCCATCTCAGGAACGCGTGGAGACATAATAATTGATTTTAAAACCATTTACTCTGGTCTACGGTCCCACGAAGCTGTGAGAAAATCAAACTTCCAAGCTGCCAAAAAAAAAAATAAAGGCCGTCTATACCGCAAAGAAACGTATATTTCGGCAATAAAGGTAATTAAAATGTAGAAAGGTACTTTCCGTTAAATTACAATTATGAAATTTGGCATAGGTTTTGGAATTGGCAATTTGTCAAAATTTAAGGAACTTGGGTATTGACGTTCGCTCTGTGGCATATTATTTCCCTTGCTGTAACTCGGCGCGGTAACTCATCATTGGGGCTTTTTTGTTATTTTAAATAGGTATGCAAATGATGGTACGCATGCCTCGATATGAGAACGAGCGTCACCTCGTGCAGTTTAGCCGCCAGCGTGTCCCGCGCCAGCCGCTCGGCCGCCAGCGCGTCGGGGGCGGCGGGGGCGGCGGGGGCGGGGGCGACGGCGGGGGCGGGGGCGGCGCGGCGCGCGCGCAGCTCGTCCACTTCCCGCGTGAGCGCGCGCACGCGGTCCCGCAGCGCGGCGCAGGTGAGCTCCAGCGCGCGCGCCTGCGGGCCGGGCACACGCTTCCTGTACTTGTGCCCGCTGTAACGTGCTCCACGACGGCGTGGTCGCATATCGCACACTTGCAGGAACAAAGTGTTATTTCGGAACCCATATGTTACATGAGAGCGTTTTTTTAAGGTTTCAAAGTAATGGCCGAAAGAGGATTCATACTTTGCATGGGTATGTTACGAGGGCGCGTGCGACCGTCTTTTCGTCGCACAGTAATTTTGAACACCATATATCTATGCACTAAAGTTGAATACAATAAAAACAATTTTTTATCAGTCGTAAACAATCTTTGCATCGACGTAATTGAATCATTATTTTATACAGCGTTTTTTAATTCAATGCAAAAAAAACTGTCACGTTGACATATCAATATCAAGCGCAAGGCCAATGTCTGAGTGTTGCTAGTACGTAAAAACCTATTAACCCCATTTTACTTTCAAGTACAAATTGTGTAGCACACACACACACGTAGGTATTTTTTTTAATATACCTAGTCTTCCATTCAGGGTGAAAAAAAACTACTGAGTTAACCGAGTATATTTTATAGCGGTAACACCACGTTTTTTTTTTTTTTTGAGATTAGCATGGTAGCGTGTAGTGTGTGTAGTGTGTGCAGGGCGCACCTGGCGCACGCGGCCGAGCTGGCGACGGTTCCGCTCGGCGTGCGCCTCGCGCCGCCAGCGCTCGAACATCAGCTGCGCGTGCGTCAGCGCCAGCTGCGCCGCCAGCCCCCCCTCGCCCCCCGCCCCCGCCCCCGCCCCCGCCGCACCCCCGCCCTCGCCCGAGTACAGGCGCGACAGGAACGCGTCCAGCTGCGCGCTGGGCGACACGGCCTCCGGCTCCGACCACTGCCGGACAGATCACCACTCACGTTCACCGACAGGGTACATGTCTAAGGAGGGTGTTCAGCTTTACAGAATAGTTTCTGCAATGTCGACAAACCAAGAAATTAAAAAAAACTTTTTATTTTAATCGAAGACACCATGATAAAAGAAAAATTGACCTTGGGTATTTTATTCCGTACATCTAATACTTCTCATAATATGCCATACAAGTTGGAGTCAAACTAAAGTAACGGTACGATTTGAACCACTTGTATGGGGCATTTTTTTTTATACAACATGCACATGATTAAAATATTGAGCCTCAGAGATACTCTGTAGAGCGAGTGCGTAGTGCAGTCGCAGCGGCACTGACCAGCTTGTAGGCGTCCTCGGGCAGGCTGCGGTACAGGTCGTGGATGAGGAAGTCGGCCACGGGCGGCGGCGAGCCCACCGTCTGCGTGGCCGCGGCGGCGCGGGGCGGCGCGGGGGGCGGGCACGAGCGCGCGCGCCGCCCGGGGGCGGGGGCGTCCCCGCCCGGGGGGCGGCGGCGGCGCGCGGGCGGCGGCGGCGGCGGGGGCGGGGGGCGCGCGCGCTGGCTCAGCTCCAGCACCTGCGCCCGCGCATACGTTACGTCGCGTCGCGTCAACTTGCGTGCTTTACATCTCCAGTAAAACATGAAACGACTGATATTTCTATGATTATGACGCGACGAGCGGTCGCAGCACAGTGGGTAGAGCAAAAACGAGTGTACGATTCACGACTTTTTTTTACTTAATGTACATTTGTGAAGTTAAGTTGTAGTAGCAATACCACTCGCCAACTGTGCATTGTGAGAAAACCTGAGTGTCTGAGATATTATCATACCGCGGCGCTTGAAATCGCCAATTAGCGGTAGGCACGCATGGTCATCAAGCCCACACTCACTCTACAATGGGACGTATTGTAGAGTGAGTGTGGGCTTGATATACTGTGTGACACAGTAAAAAATTAGTTCTTTTCTAAGAATAAACCTTACGGTCTCGTTAAAAGAAATTAGGGAAAAATTACATTTAAGTTTCATCATCGTGTCGACAGTAAATAGCAAAATAGTAGTTAATTCTTTCATTTCGGTATTTTTAAAATACAATTATGTCAAATGCTTTATTTTCTTGCACGCAATTATCGCTACTGTGGGAAAAAATACCGTAATATGAAAATATAAAAAGACATATCTGGGATTTCAATTACGTTTCCTAGAGCAGTGCAATGAATCAGTCACCTCGCGATCCTCGGGCGCGAGGGCGGACGCGGCGTCGGGCGCGGGGAGCGCAGGGCGGGGCTCGGGGCGCGCGGCGAGGGGCGGGGCAGCCGCGCCGAAGGGCACGGGGCTGGCGGGCCCGGGGCCAGGGCCGGGGCCGGGGCCAGGGCCGGGGCCGGGGCCGGGAGGCGCGGCGCGCTCGCGCACCACGCGCGCCAGTCGCGCCGCGTGCGCGCCCTCGCACCCTCCCCCTCCCCCGCCCCCGCCCGCGGCCGCCCCGTTGGCGGCGGGCGGGTCGCGGCGCAGGGGCGAGGGCGGCGCGGACAGCCGGCCGAGCGCGCGCACCGAGTTGGACTCGGCCGGGAACGTGAACTGCGCGCGCGTCTCCTGCGGCCGCACACGACGCATTGTCACTCAATATCGCATGCAAGAACTCACGCCTGTATCTCAGGGGAGTAGGGAGAGACCAGGGACTGCCACGTTCCGATTGAAACCTAAGCCTATATTATAATCATAAACATTTACAGACACATACATTGCTTCTGACCCCACGCTAGAATACGCTGTGTCGTGGGAACCCGAAACAGCGACGTCACAAATATGTAAACATCATCATGTTCATATTTAGTAGAAATTAAGTATTTTTTAGTGCCAGCGCAACGGTCAGCCATCACCAGTATTGACACAGGCGATATCATCAGATAGCCACCACGGCCAACACACCACCATTCAAATAGCCTCTGGCAAACTTGTGTGATCAAGTCCTTGTCAATTACAAATGAAAAATACAAAACAAAAGCCTTTACGATTAGTGTCTCCTGCTCTCTAGATAAGTGTCTCACAAAGTGTATGCCGCGGCACACTAGCAACGTGGTCATCACTTGGTGTGGCGCGAAAAAACGACAATTACCTTTCAAGCTCTAGTTTCTAAAAATAAGATTGAGATTGTCAATTATCTCAATATCTTGAAATCTCAAGATATTGAGATTTTTGGGTACACGTTTTGAAAACTGAATTTGTTTTAGTTGCACCTTAAATATTTTTTTTACAATATTATACATAATTGATAGTAAAAGCAATCTGTCAGGTTCATGGCAAGTGGCAGTCACTGATCCCTGCCTACCCCTCTGGAATACAGGTGTAAGTTTATGTATATTAGTATGTATGTATAATAGTATAGAGAACAGTGATTGGTTAGTCACTCGTGGTGAACCAGCTCACACAAGTCACACGCTTCCAACACAACGCGTTTATTGAATTGACAACTATAGTTTTTGGCTTAAGTTTTATTTGTTACATTTGACAATTTAATCTATTATTTTTTTTATTTGTTTACCGCATTACATTTTGTGTTTTACAGGCGTAAATATCCATCGGAAGTTTTTCAAATTCATAATGACTCCTTTTCTTACTGAGGAGACTTTAGGTCTGTTTAAATGTTTTTTTGTTTGCAAATTGTAAAAAAAATAAAAACAAATATAAGGACTTTCTTGTTTTTTGTAAGAATTTTTGTAGGTCCATAGTAAGGCTACCTTAGCGGGAGTATTCTCTGGTGTCGCCTCCACGGCGGCCTCAGGCGGGGAGCCCCCCTCCCCGCCGCCCCCGGGCAGCGCGCCCTCCGGCGGCAGCGGCGTGTGCGGCGCGCTGTCGGCGCCGCAGCGCTCGCCCAGCGCGAACCAGGGCTCCAGCGGCGGGCGCAGCGCCGCCACCGCGCGCGCCGCCAGCGCCGCCGCGCCGGCCGGCGGGCTGGCGGGCGCCGGCGGCGGCGGCGCGGGCGCGGCCGGCGCCGGCTCGGCGCGCTCGGCCTCCGCCCCCAGCAGCAGCAGCGGCAGAAGCCGCGCGCCGCCCAGCAGCCGCGGCAGCCCCCGCGCCAGCGCGCCGCGCCGCGCGCCCGCCGCTTCCAGCTCGCGCCGCAGCGCCGCCACCAGCGCGCCGGGCGCCGCCGCGTACAGCGCCGCGAACAGCGTGTGCGCCGCCAGCGCGGCGTGCGGCTCGTCGCCCGCCGCCGCCGCCAGCAGCGCGCCGGCCAGCTCGCCGCCCGGCGGCAGCGCGTGCGGCGCGTACGCGCCCAGCGCCGCCAGCGCCAGCAGCGCGTCGAGCCGCGCGCCCGGCTCGGGCTCGGCGCGCGCGCAGCGCAGCAGCTGGCCTAGCAGCGCGTGCTGCGGCAGGCGGTGCAGCCAGGCGGGCCGGCGCGCCACGAGCGGCGCCAGCGTGGCCAGCGCCTGGCGGCGCGCGGCGCGGTCCCCGGCGAGCTGGTCGGCGAGCGCGTCGAGCAGCAGGCGCGCGTGCGGCTCGGGCGCGCGGGCGAGCGCGTCCAGCGCGCGCGCGGAGCCGGTGCGCGCGTGGTAGGCGAGCAGGCCGCGCGCCAGCCACGCGTCGCGCACGGCGCCGAACATGGCCTGCAGCGCGCCTCCGCCGCCCTCCAGCAGCGCGAACACCTCGCTCGCCTCGCTCGCCGACTGCATCACGTCGCTGCCGACACACCGCACTCCGATCAGCGCTCTGCGCCGGCCCCCGAGTGTGCTTCGGTAGAACACTCGCACAGCCGGGACGACGACGTCGACCCGCATCCCGATACAATTGATGACAAAAACAAAGGTAGTGCCGTTCGGGTTCTATTCCTCGAGTTCGACAAAAAGAGGCTAACGTACGACGAGAACCCACAATCTTGTAATCGAGACTGGACGAGTAGGTATGTTAAGCGGTGTGATTTAGGTACCCACGACTAATTATTAAAGATTATCTTACCGGTGAAGTATGCAGAGAAAGCAGGCACTTTACGAGCCGGGTGAAAAAACCTTAAACCTAATACAAAGACCACATCAAATATATCTTCAAACTACAATTATTTCTATAAAATCAGTCGACTTTCCACTGCACAAAAAAATCAGCAGCCATCGCATTTCAAAACATCAGCTGTCATTTTGCTGTCAAAAACGTCACAGAACCAAGTCTGTCAGCAACAGTGTAGAAAAGTTTCTGAACCGAGCAACATAGGCGCGTCCCGCCCGACCACAAAAGTTTGTGCGACAAACTCTGTGGACAAACTCCACAAAATGTAGACAGACTATTTGAATGGCAGGCGTGAATGAGCCGTTTTCAGAAGAACTAAAAAAAAATAAAAATAATATGGCTGTCAAAGGAATGCAATTTTGGACCTCAGCCCAATGAGCCGTTTTCAGAAGAACTAAAAAAAAAAAAAATAATATGGCTGTCAAAGGAATGCATTTTTGGACCTCAGCCCAATAGCCATTTGTGATACATCATAAAATAGGTCTCAGCGAGCTGAACAAAAGTTACTACTACGCCAACAGCCAAATGTTTGTCGTTTCGGAGTTATATTTTGTTGAAAATGTTAGTTTTTTTTCAATACTATATAACTCCGAAAGGACAAACATTTGGCTGTTGGCGTCATAGTAACTTTTGTTCAGCTCGCTGAGACCTATTTTATGACGTATCACACATGGCTATTGGGCTGAGGTCCAAAATTGCATTCCTTTGACAGCCATATTATTATTTTTTTTTTTTTAGTTCTTCTGAAAACGGCTCATAGCCATGTGTGATACGTCATAAAATAGGTCTCAGCGAGCTGAACAAAAGTTACTATGACGCCAACAGCCAAATGTTTGTCTTTTCGGAGTTATATAGTATTGAAAAAAAACTAACATTTTCAACAAAATATAACTCCGAAACGACAAACATTTGGCTGTTGCCGTAGTAGTAACTTTTGTTCAGCTCGCTGAGACCTATTTTATGATGTATCACAAATGGCTATTGGGCTGAGGTCCAAAAATGCATTCCTTTGACAGCCATTTTTTTTTTTTTTAGTTCTTCTGAAAACGGCTCAATCGCTGTGCCTTTAAGGAGTCATACGAGTAGAGTAGATTATAAATAAATATTCTCTGTGCATATGAGCGGTGAGGCGGTGTGGGTGCGTCACCTAATCCTTTGCAATGTGAAGAGGCTTACTAAGTGATTATGGATTCTAGGGGTTCCTTCATGTGGATTCCATCCTTTGACCATCTATTTGATGCCATTAAACATCAACAAGAGGATTGGATCGCTGAATGTGAGCACAATGATTGCATTGCTGAAGTTACAATATTACGATACCCACTATCAAGTGCTTAGTGCAAGTTTTTTTAACTACTCGATCGCGTTAACGTAAACTCATATTCTATAGGAGTGACAAAGCGCGCCAGCTAGTTGTCTCTTTTTCACTCCTATGCAAATCGCAAACGCTCTCGCTATCGAAAGTGAATGAAAAAACTCGCACTAAGGGCCCTTATTACGCGCACTAAACCCTGAGCGATTCCAATCGTCTGCCTGTCAAATTCCTACAACTCCACGTACAGTACAGCAAAGTTGATTTAAACCACACATATGTATTAACAAATAGACTCTGCAACGCAATGTACAGTCGACAGCACGTCAACCTTCACATTTTAGTTGAAAAGTCGCCCGTAATGCAACGGAGTAGATTGCGTGGGTGTATACCATGATGTGCTGTCGACGTACCTCGAATTTATTGTAATAATAAACTACGAACTGTTGTTTTATGGAAGGCGGCCCAGAGCTGTACAGACCTACCTATCCAAATTCAACTTTGTCGATTGATAGAATAAACGTTGCATCCAAACAATACGCGACACTTTTTAGCTTTTTACCAATACCTACATAATATTATTAAGAAAATACTTTTTTTATCGCAGTTTGATGCCGTCTACAAAATATGTATAAATTGTAACGGTTTTTCAATCAGAAAAAAAGTTACAAGCCATTTAGTGTTTTATCGTAACTGTTAGATTGATAGATTGATCGTGTGTATTCCTTGAATATGCTATATTTTAATGCTGACAACACTTGTAAGTGTTACTTTATTATTCTGTGTGCTTTTCCTCTTCCGGCCACCGTAATGACCGGCTGTGTGACAATAGCCTATTTTTCTAATCCGTAATTATCAATGTAATCCACAATTGATTGGTGATAATATACTGCGTAAATCGACTGACGGTGTTCATATTTTGAGTTTCTCAAAACCACCACTCTCCGCTCGCACCCCGAACAGGTTATGATCCCAGCAATATTGTTGAGCAAGCACAGGCAATTTTCTTTAACCTAGAAACTGCTAAGAAGCAAAGCGGTGAGTTCAGTCGATTGTGTTTTTTTATTGTCACAAGCTTCGTCAATATTTTGTGAAGACTGAAAATGCCATCTGAATCTCAGGCTGAGAGTAATCCGACCGGGGCTATGTATCCCCTAACGGCCGGCCAGCATGTTGAGAAACTTGAAGGTTCGTCTAATTATCATACATGGAAATTTGCTATGAAGAACATTCTCATCCTAGAAGGGTTATGGGAAGTTGTAGAGGGACGCGACACAGACGCCGTAAGGACGAGTCGCGCTTTGGCACGAGTTTGCCTTTCAGTGCGAAAAGACCTTTATCAATACATTAGAAACGCCACGACCGCAACAGAGGCCTGGAAAAAGCTAGCGGAGGTATTCGAAGACAAAGGATTATATCGTCGAGTTCTTCTTTTGAGGCAGTTGCATCGGATACAGTTCACTGACTACCCCACTATGAGTACGTATATAGAAAACGTTACAACGTTGGTACAACAGCTGCAAGATATAGGACGTACAATTGATGATGCAGAGATTGCCGAGATACTTCTCAGTGGTCTGCCGTCCGAGTATGATTCTTTTGTGTCCAGTATATCTACGGCAACAACAACTACGTCAAGTGAATTTGTAAAAGCGCGCTTGCTTCAGGAGTACTCCAGAAAGTCTTCAGTTGACACTACTACTATTTACATGAGTAAGAAAACTGCTAGTGTGGTGTGTGATTTCTGCAAAAGGCCAGGCCACATCAAGTCGAGATGCTTTAAGCTCAAGAGAGTGAAGAAAAACTCAAAGCCTTCTGATGCTAGTCGGAGCAATTTGGTGTCAGCATTTGCGGTGTGTCTACAGTCACATGACTTTTATTTGGACAGTGGTGCAAGCAACCATATGGTTAATGACAAACATATTCTTAGGCAGATTACACCTTGTAAATCGACAATAACAGTCGCTAATAATGACAAGTTGGAATGTAATGCATTAGGAACAATTGTTTTACAGTCAAAGGAACAGGTGAGTCCATTGTCATTGTCCAATGTCATGTTTGTTCCCCAACTATCTAGCAACTTAATTTCTGTGTCTAAATTGATTCAGAGTGGCTATACAGTCAGTTTTGATGGAAGAGGCTGTCGTATCTACGAGTCTAAAAGTAAATCCACTGGTAATAGCGACCCGATTGCATGTGCTGCATGTTTTAATGGTTTATATAAACTAAAACTATGTGTGAATGTGGAGACTAACGAGCCCTCTCCGCCGGAGCACTCTTTGTTCCTGGAAGGTAGCCAGGAATCACCGAGACCTGCGGAAGCAGCTGGTTTCTCTGCAGAACTATGGCACAGACGTCTAGGTCACCTGAATTTAAAAGGTATGAAATGTCTACGGGAAGGTGCATGTGGTATAATGTTTCAGGATGAAGACATAAAGAACTGTGTCGCTTGCCTTGAGGGGAAGATGTCGGCCGCATCTTATCCCAAGGGACAAGCGATGCGGGCTGAAAAACCATTGCAACTTATCCACACCGACGTCTGCGGGCCGATGCAAGAGCCAAGCTGGGGAGGAGCGAGATACCTAGTGACATTCACCGATGATGCCACTAGAAAGACTTATGGTTATCTCATGAAGCAAAAATCTGAGGTAATGTCCCACTTTATTACTTTTAAAGCACAAGTAGAAAAGCAAATGGAGTTGTCTATTAAAATGTTAAGATCTGACATGGGTGGTGAATATTTTGGTAAAAATTTCTCTAAATATTTAGAAAGGGAAGGCATTGTACATCAGTGTACAGTCCCCTATTGCCCACAACAAAATGGGGTGAGTGAACGCCTCAATCGCACTTTAATGGACAAAGTTAGGTGTATGCTCACGGAGTCGGGTCTCTGCAGGCGCTATTGGGGAGAGGCAGTTATGACTGCAATTTATTTAAAAAATAGGTCCCCCACTGCTGCTTTAGCAGGACGTATACCAGAAGAGATTTGGTCTGGGTCCCCTGTAGACCTCAGTCACCTTCGGGTCTTTGGCTGTGTTGCATATTATCTGAATCCATCACAGAAGCGCCGCAAGTTGGACTCTAAAGGCAAATTGGCTATTTTTGTTGGCTATAGTGAGACAACTAAGGGCTATAGGTTAAGCGAGCCTTCTCGTCCTAATACTGTGATATTGTCTCGTAGTGTGACTTTTATAGAGAATAAATTTTATCAGAATCTTTTATCTTTTATCTATAAGAAAATAGATCTAATGAATTGAATGACAATAATTATTATTTTATTTTGAATGATGACATTTCAATGAATAATAATAAACAAATAATTGAGTCGAATGAAAAACATAATAGTAATAATGAAATTAATGAGAATTTATCTCAAATTTCAGGCGGAGCGGACGAGGATAATTACCAAAGCCTGAGTGAGGGTGAGCCCGTCTCTGATGACGAATCTGCCGGTGGTGGACGTGTGGAGCGTCTGACATCATCTGGTCAGACGTCAGATGGAGGGGATGTAGGTTCTAGTGATGAAGCTACAATTGGTATATCTGGTCGTTCTACTCGCATGAGGCGCCCACCTCAAAGGTATGGCGATTATGATTTTTCTTTAATGACTCAGCAAACTTTATTTGACGAGCCTCAGTCATATGAACAAGCTATTGCGTCACCACATCGTGAAGATTGGATTGCCGCAATGCAGAGTGAATATGATTCTTTGGTGTTGAATAAGGTTTGGGTGCTGGTTGACAGGCCTACTAACCAAAATGTTGTCAAGTGTAAATGGATATATAAGTTAAAGCATGACGCTGATGGAAAGTTTGATAGATATAAGGCGAGGCTAGTTGCCAGAGGTTTTACTCAGAAACAGGGAGTAGATTATGTCGAAACTTTTTCCCCTGTTGTTCGCCATTCGTCTATGCGAATTTTATTTTCATTGGCTAATGACATGGACTTAGAAGTAGACCATCTTGATGTTGCCACTGCATTCCTACATGGAAATTTAAATGAGGTGATATACATGGAGCAACCTGAAGGTTATTCTGACAAAAATACTGACAGGGTTTGTTTATTGCAAAGGAGTATTTATGGTTTGAAACAAGCTAGTAAGATGTGGAATGAAAAAGTAAACAATGTACTTGTTAATAGCGGTTTCAAGCAGTCTCTGTGTGAACCATGTATTTATACAAAGAAATCTGATAAAGACTTTGTAATTATAGCCTTGTATGTGGATGATTTCTATGTATTTTATTCTAAGAACAGCATAATTAAAGTCGAGTTGTTCAATATTCTGGAGAAAGAATTTAATGTGAAAAACTTAGGTCCATTGAAAACTTGTTTAGGCATAAGAGTAACACGAAACAGGCCAGATGGTACTCTGTGTTTAGATCAGACTGAATATATCAAGAAACTGTTAATGCGTTTCAATATGTCGAATTGTAAACCAGTAGCTACGCCTATGGCTTTGAATTGTAAATTAACTGTACCTAACAATGAGAGTGATCACATTCAAGATGAGACCTATAACTACAGGCAACTTATTGGTAGTCTTATGTACTTATCTGTATGTACAAGACCTGACATAACATTTGCATGTAGTCAGTTGAGCCAGTTTAATAACAGCTTTGACAGATCCCACTGGTTAGCGGCGAAACGAATTCTTAGGTATTTAGCTGGTACAATTAATTACTGTTTATGTTTTATAAAAAGTGTTAATTGGGAATTGAGCGCATATACTGATGCCGACTGGGGTAATGACGAATCTGACCGTAAATCATTTACTGGTTTTGTGATAAAGCTGGGTGACAACACAATAAACTGGGAATCACGTAAGCAGCGATGTGTTGCACTTTCAAGTACGGAAGCAGAATACCTAGCTATAGGTGATGTATGTAAAGATATTTGCTTTGTTAATAATTTGCTTTCAGAAATAGTAACTAGAAAAATTCCTTGCACTGTTTTTAATGACAATCAAAGTGCTCAAAAGCTTTTGAAATGTAAAGAATTTTGTCACAAAAGGACGAAACATATTGATATCCGATACCATTTTGTTAAAGATTTAATTAAGAATGACTCTATTTCTGTAAAGTACCTTTCAACGGATAAAATGGTTGCTGACATATTGACTAAGCCCTTGTGTAGACAGAAACATTGTAGCTTCATTAATGACATGAATATTGTGACGTCTGCCTCTACTTATATTATTTTGTAGGACTTATGACTATCTGTTTTTATACATGATGTTAACTTTATTTTAGATGTCATAATATTTGCAATATTGCAAGGAATAAGGGGAAGTGTTAGATTGATAGATTGATCGTGTGTATTCCTTGAATATGCTATATTTTAATGCTGACAACACTTGTAAGTGTTACTTTATTATTCTGTGTGCTTTTCCTCTTCCGGCCACCGTAATGACCGGCTGTGTGACAATAGCCTATTTTTCTAATCCGTAATTATCAATGTAATCCACAATTGATTGGTGATAATATACTGCGTAAATCGACTGACGGTGTTCATATTTTGAGTTTCTCAAAACCACCACTCTCCGCTCGCACCCCGAACAGTAACCACCAAAAAAGGTGCATACGCTAAAAAAAAGTTATTTTTCTTTATCGTATCCGCCATGTCTGAAAAAAACGTCACATGAGTTACCGCACGAGAGTGAAATAGACGTTTCGAGTTCGAATTCTGAGCAATCAGCTGGTTTAAAACGGTGTCAATCAGTCGACATAACGTGGCTAGCGTGCTTACTACTGTTTGATCCCAAAAGAAAACTTAAATTTAGAAGGCGAAACTGCGTTAAAAGTTGTTTTTGATTAGTTACAGGTAACTCTCACTGCTATAATTTATTTTGCTTACTATCGCTTGCGTGATTAGCAGGCAAGGCTTAAAAATAACAATTTTTACCTATCCGTAAGAATTTGGACGCTCTTGCGCGATTACCGGACAAGTTTAGTACTATAATTCCAAATTGCATGGGGCTCTTTCTGGCTGGGTTCAGGGGCCCTCTCACTATGGGCCTCATAAAAAAGCTAAACGTAACGCAACGAGCTATGGAAAGGGCTATGCTCGGAATTTTTCTACGAGACCGAATCAGAAATGATGAGGTCCGTAGACAAACGAAAGTCATAGCCCACCGGATGAGCAAGTTGAAGTGGCAGTGGGCGGGGCACATAGCACGCAGAACTGATGGCCGATGGGGCCAAAAAGTGCTCGAATGGAGACCACACATCGGCAAGCGCAGCGTAGGACGACCAGCCAAAAGATGGACAGACTATCTTATCCAAGTGGCAGGAAGACACTGGATGCAAGCCGCTCCGGTCTTTTTGGAAATCCATGGAGGAGGCCTATGTCCAGCAGTAGACTTCTAGTGGCTGAATGATGACTGAACTAAAGAGGCAGTCGAAAAGAATATTAACTTGAAGAGGGTCTCTGACCACACAGAAAGAGCCCCAGGCAATTTGCAATTATAGTACTAAACTTGTCCGGTAATCGCGCAAGAGCGTCCAAATTCTTACGGATAGGTAAAAATTGTTATTTTTAAGCCTTGCCTGCTAATCACGCAAGCGATAGTAAGCAAAATAAATTATAGCAGTGAGAGTTACCTGTAACTAATCAAAAACAACTTTTAACGCAGTTTTGCCTTCTAAATTTAAGTTTTATTTTGGGATCAAACAGTAGTACCTACGCACGCTAGCCACGTTATGTCGACTGATTGACACAGTTTTAAACCAGCTGATTGCTCAGAATTCGAACTCGAAACGTCTATTTCACTCTCGTGCGGTAAAATATGTGACGTTTTTTTCAGACATGGCGGATACGATAAAGAAAAATAACTTTTTTTTTAGCGTATGCACCTTTTTTGGCGGTTACGATAAAACACTAAATGGCTTGTAACTTTTTTTCTTAAATTGGCGCTTACGATGTTTTGCCAAATAGGGGTCGATATGTAAGTTTTGTCGTATACAATTGGCGGTCTTATCGCTAAAAGCGATCTCTTCCAGACAACCTTGGGATGGATAGAAAGAAGGAGATTAGAGAAAAGGTAGGTAAATGTACATAAAATAGAGTTATGGGGTATGTACATAAACAAACTGACTATTCTGTTTTACTGTATGTGAAAAGGTTTGTGTCAGTAAACGGGGAACCCTCTATGCCGTTCGCCGAGTTGAGTGTACGTTTGAACCAAATGGAACAAAATTCGCGAGCAAATAACTTAGAGTTTCAGTGTGTCCCAGAGTTCAAGAATGAGAATTTTATTAAAACAATTACTCAAATTAACAAAGTAATTGAATCGAATGTCACAGAGAGCGATATACACCACTGCACGCGCATTGCCAAGTTAAACAACAACTCCTCAAGACCACGATCGATAGTGGTGCAGTTTTCAAGCCCCCTGGTTCGTGACCGTGTCCTGGCGTCCACTATCAAATACAACAAAGCCCACCCCACTGAAAAACTTAACTCGAGCCACCTTGGCATAGCTGGCGACAAGAAGCCTATATTTGTTGTGGAACATCTATCGGCCGCTAATAAAGCGCTTCATGCAGCAACCCGTGCCAAAGCAAGAGAGTTGGACTACAAGTTTCTTTGGGTGAAACATGGTAAAATATACGTTAGAAAGGAAGAATCTGCTGATAATGTCCTAATTCGTAATTTGGGTAGTCTTAACCTTTTAAAGTAGTTCTTAGATTAAGTATAAAACTATCGCAAATTGTATAGAGTATAGATAAATATAAAAAGAGCTTCTAAGTAACTTAAAAATATATTACCAAAATGTCAGAGGATCACGCACCAAGACTCACGAAATATATAGAAACATTATTTGCTCTACATTTGATATTATTGTACTTACCGAAACTTATCTGAACAGCAATGTCTACGACTCAGAAATTGTGAATGACGGATATGCACTTTATAGAAGAGATCGAGAAAGTGTTAACTACAGCAAGCGCAAATGTGATGGTGGTGGCGTTTTAATTGCAGTTTCAAATAAATTTAATTCGCGCAGAATACACAAAAATGAAAGCCAAACATGCGAAGACCTTTGGATTGAAATTGAAATATCCTCCTCTGACCATAAAAGGCATATATTAAACCTCTGTGGAGTTTATTTGCCGCCACCAGTTAAAAAAGATTTACTTGAAGCTATTTTATATCACTAAATAACTTAACTCAATCAAATACAATTCTCAATAAAAATAACAAAGTTTTGGATCTCGTCCTATCTAATTCTCTTCCATTGCAAGTTGTCAGGGCAGATACAGCTCTTCTTCCAATAGACACATATCACCCCCCACTTGTTTGTACTATTTTTATTAAATCAGAGAAAAACCTTAAACACAACAATGGCGTGAACTTAAGACCCAATTATTTTAGAGCTGATTACGAACTCATCAGGGGAGCCTTGAATAGTGTTGACTGGAGTTCGCTATTTCCCCAATGCGAAGACGTTGATGAAATGCTAGATACCTTTTATGAAAAACTAAACTACTGATCCTTATTTACATTCCATTAAAAAAACAACTACCAAGGGACACTATCCAAAATGGTTTAATGGAGCCCTTATAAGAATTATAAAAGAGAAGAAAAAACTAAGGAAGAAGTACAAAATATTCAATAATCCTCTGGATAAAATATCACTTAGCGTTTTGGATAAGCGAATTGATGTACTCTCCAAGGAGTGTTATAAAATGTACATTTCAGATATAGAGAGCAAGATATGTGTTAACCCCAAATATTTCTGGTCTTATGTCAACGGCAAACGTAAAGCTTCTAGCACCTACCCAGCAGTTATGCACGACGCGAATATTACAGCCATGACTGGATTAGGCATATGCAATTTATTCGCAAACTACTTCTCTTCGGCCTACTCAACAAATATAGATAGTGCATCTCGAGATAACATAATTAGAAGTACTAACACATTCTCCGCGCTTCACATTCCGCCAAATAATATATTGAAACAGCTTAAAAGCCTCGATGCTTCGAAAGGCGCTGGCCCGGACGGCATTCCAGCCTTATTTGTGCGAGAATGTGCAAATGAACTTTATGTTCCGTTGCATTTAATATTCGACCGTTCCTTGGAGTCTGGTATATTCCCGATACTCTGGAAATCAGCTAAGGTTGTGCAGGTGCATAAGGGCGGCGATCTGGACAACATTTCAAATTACCGACCAATATTAATATTGAGTGTTTTTGCCAAGATCTTCGAATCTTTGGTTTGTCCATTTGTACATTTTCATACCAAAACCTTATTTACACCCCGCCAACATGGCTTTACAAAGGGTCGCTCTACTGATACTAATCTAGTGTCCTTTTGTGATGATCTGACAACCTCTGTCGACTCCAGAATACAAGTCGATACAATTTACACCGACTTTACAAAGGCATTCGACAGAGTTCCTCACTCAATACTGTTAAATAAGTTGGGAAGTTACGGATTTTCGGGATCGGTGCTTAGTTGGTTCGAAAGCTATTTATCTAAACGTTCTCAATATGTGGTAGTGAATGGATACCAGTCAGATTCATTCTTGGTCGAGTCAGGAGTTCCACAAAGGATCTCATATTGGACCCTGGCTTTTCAATTTGTTTGTTGATGATGTGACAGAGCAGCATACTACGCATACGTTGAGTCCACATTACGATACGGAATAATTTTTTGGGGAAACTCGACCGACAAAGATAATGCTTTCAAAGCTCAGAAAAGGTGTATCCGATCAATGTGCGGTCTGAAATCAACTGAGAGCTGCAAACCTGACTTTATTAAGCTTGGCGTTCTAACGATGCCATCCCTGTACATTCTGGAGACATGCACTTTTGTAAAGTCAAATATGGATCTTTTTCAACAACAGAGTAAAAGAAACTATGATAAAATACGCGCCTTACCACGCTCTACCGCGTTATTCCAAAAAAGCGTTTTTGGCATGTCGTCGAAAATATACAATCACCTCCCAGGATCAATCAGAAAAATTGACGAAAATTATTTGTTTAAAACTGAGATTAAACAACTATTAAAAAACAAGGCTTACTACACAATTAATGAATACCTCGCTGACACGGACCTAGGGAATTAGGAGTTATTAGGTATATTGACATTTGATTTACATAAGCTGGAGGACTAAGTTGATAGATAATATTTATAATAAATTTGTTATTGTGTATGACATAAAGTTCATTATGTAAGGTAACATTATTTCTGTAAATAAATTGTAAATAGATGTCATTGTGTGCATGCCTACCTACCCACATAAAAATGTATCCATTTGCATACTGCTGTTAAGTGGTAGAATACACTGACCTATGGCAATTAAGACCTGTGCAAAAACCTGACTGTGTGTATTCGCAAATAAATATTTTGAAGTTTGAAGCATATTTGGCATTCAGAGCTGTACCTATTTGCCGACGACCTCAAATTAACTAGGAAAATTGTATGTTTGCAAGATGCCGAACTTTTGCAAGATGACATAAATAGATTAGCCAAATGGTGTGAGGACAATGGAATGATGCTAAATCCAAAAAAGTGCTATCACATAAAATTTACTAGGAATTTTAATATATTTCTGACAAAATACATACAGCGACAGTGGTGTTGCCTTGCATGAAGTAGAAAAGATACGGGACTTGGGGGTAATTCTGGATGCAAAACTAACATTCTTGCCGCATATTGACATGATTATATCTAAGGCCTCGAGGATGCTAGGCTTCACAATTAGAAATTGCAAGGTGTTCAAGAGAGCTTCAACCAAAATAGCCATTTATTACTCTCTGGTTCGGAGCATTCTTGAATACTGTAGCGTAGTTTGGTCACCATTTTATAACGTTCACATCATGCGAATAGAACGGTTACAAAAAAGGTTCATGTGGCATCTAGCTTACGGCTGTGGAATTGCCAGAGATGTAAAAAGTTACAAGGACAGACTATTGCATTTCAAAATGGATGAGTTACACTCTAGACGATTATTACTCGACGCAACCTTTCTTTTCAAAATATTGAGAAATAAAATAGACTGTTTGCAAATACTATCCCAAATTTATTTAAAAGTACCCATTAAATATCCTAGGTATAGAATTAATAAATTGTTTAACGCTCCTTGTTCCAAAACCAAACACAATGCCTCAATGCCTCGTCTCTTGAGACTGTATAACAAATTGTCATCTTGCTCTGTCGACATTTTCTCTGATAATGTTTATATATTTAAGGAAAAAATCAAACAGATTCTCAAATCAGTTTTTAATTTGAATTTGTTTGCAGATTAATTGTAGATTTATTAAACTACAAAAAAAAATGTTAACTTAATCACTAGCAAAGGTGCATGCTGTGGCAACCTTAATAGGCTAGGCACTTACCTTAAAACCCTTTATGTTTTAGTTTAATTAAGATGTATTAGTGTACTAAAGTCCGCGCCACCACTGAATGCCGATGAGTTAAGACATTTTCGGTCTTATTTCAATGAAGACAAAGTTGTCTCCGTCGGTAATGAGTGACGGCGCGTACTCTAGCTACTGGTTGTCCTAAGAAAATTAAAAAAAAAAAATGCCGCAAGAAGCCCGCTAGCACCCTGACCGACGTATACAAAAACTATCTTTATTGCTTTTCCTAAACTGTTATTATTCCGTTTTGACTTGTTGGATGTGGCTTTATTGCGATTTGGAATTAATTATTTATTACGCAGTTTTAAATTCGATACATCAACAAAAAACAGTAGAAATACGAGTTAAAACAGAAAACAGTGGTGTCATAGCGAAAACAGTAAATCTACTGTTAAAACAGTAGGGTTGGCAATACTGCTCCCTGTGTACTTGTGTAGTGTGAATGTGTCTATGATTTCCGATCAAATATAAGACGCCCAAAATAAGTTGGTCATGCTTTACAAGGGAAGCGACCGATATCCGACTAGTTAATAAATGGGTCGGGCTACATTTCAAACTACTTTGCGCTTTCGATACCACTTTGTATTGTAAACAAAACAAACATCCCCCATTGGCAACTCTCACTCAATGGCTGTGGAGATGCCGTTACTAACAGCCCGTTAGTTAGTCACCGGTCCTACCGCGGAGCAGGTTCGCTAACCTACTGAAAGTGGATATTGATTAGTGATACGCATTGACCACTCATCGCACGATGATCTTGATGGATTTGGTGAGTGCTTCCTCGTCGCTCCCTGACTGCAACTAGCAATTCTCTATATTTTAAAGTAAATAGTACTGAGCTTCAAACATCGTCAGTAACGCACTTCTGGCACTATATATGTATATTATCTTCACATCGTCCAACCATCGCGATGCTTCTACTCACTAACAGCTGTTAATGCTGTTATTGAATAATTATGTCCATTCAAATGTCAGTTACTTGTTTTTGTTGGCAACTGAGCACAACAGTTAGATTTGTCTAAAAAATTCTATTGGAGACCATACATAAGGTATAAAAAAAATTAAAAAGTTATTTAACCATAACTTTGCCACTGCCCATTACCAGCCGAATCTATTGTTCTGAAAATTATAATGCCCGAGTTGATAGCAGTCTTTCGTATATTTGCCCACCTATCTTTGCATTATCATGAATGCATATGATTTTTCGTACTTAAAAGTATGAAGAAACAAAATTATTAAGTGTAAACCTTGAGGTTCATAACTTGATCAAAAATTTTTATGATAGAGATGCACATTATAGACAAACAGCAATCGCACAATATCAGCTTACAAAATATGTTACTTACATTGCTTAAAAAATATAACTTAAACAAAACAATTTTTTCTCACCTATTTCTTAAAATAATTTTAGGAGTGAAAAATATCGATATCTGAGATAATATACTCATTATAGAAAATTTTGTATTTAATGTGAAGCACGTCTGAAAAAAGAGCACTACATTGGGTTATGTAAAAGGTCTGTTAATAGTGAGACAATGATTGAGAAACTTGAAAAAATATTTGTTCTAAAAAGGTTGCTGAATCAATTTGGTTATTTATTATTTTGTAAAGGAAATCTAAATAATTTTTGTCTGTTCTTAGAGAAGATAGACCACATCCCTCTGCAGCAGTTTTGTAATTTGTAAAAGAATTACCTTTACGATAATCTTAGGATTTGAATCTTCATATTTTTGTATCTTCTCTATGTGTGAGATAGTATGTGAGATACTGTGACAACATATTGAAATTATGGAGAAAAGTCCCCGTCCCCATATTTTCAGAGCAATCACCATATTTAACCTTAAAAGGATTATATACAAATTAAATCGCAAGTAATTCCGACGCTAGCATTTATGCTATGAGATCAAACAAGTCAAATTTAATATCACTTCAAAAAATTATAATGTGTGTTATAGGTTAGTTAGTTAGTTAGTTTGGCTTAGGGTTTCCGCACTTGGCCTCATAGTTGGGCCATTGTACGTAGCAGGGCTGTGAGCTTACTCCAGCCAGCCTATCTCTTTCCAGAAGGCCAGCAGTGCTCTGATGTCACTGCAGGCCTCCTGAAGGGTTGTGTGTTATAGGTATAAAATTATAAAGTGGTGAGTATGATTGATTTTGAGATGAGCAACCGACGATGCGAGCTCTGGCTCTGCTCACCATGATTAATCTCTGAGAATGAGAGCAAAATCAGAACTCAGATATTTACTTCAACGTAAAGAATTTACACTCTGTTTGTTGAATGTCAATGTATGTACTTATAATGTTGTTAGCCGCTGTCTTGGGGCCGAATGTTGTGGAGCAAAAAGGCAGCTTCTTTTCTCAAATAAAAAAAAAAAGTATGAATGTCCATCTACGAAACTCAAGACCCATGAGTGCAATCAATCTACGTTATCTGTGCAATCAATACTTGCACGCTTACCTGGTCAGATTCTTCTGACAATATTCAAGTAAGTGAATCCGTAAAACCATCTATAGTGATTGATATGAATAAATATGTTCTTTCAAATTAGCTAAAATGAAATCCAGAAAAGTTTATTAGTAATAGCAAGGAGTCTTTAATTCTCCTTGGTAATAGTTTTGTTTTATGCAGTGAGCACAATTTACTTCATAAATAATCCAATGGATAACCAAGGGCCTTACAGGCCTGCATCGATCTGGCACTGCTATGGCTTACAATGCCTGTCTGCCTGTCTGGAACCCAGGGTTCTTTGGCGATCCGGGAAAAGCGGACTAAAGTCCTTGGTAGTGGAGAGGAGGTGAACAATGTATCTGCTGTCTGGCGCAGGTGAAGCGCGCGGGCTGGCGGGCGGGGCTGGTGCCGTTCGCCAAGTGCGTGTGCGTGTACTGGGCGGTGGCGGCGGCGGCGGGGGGCGCGGGCGGCGCGGGGGCCGTCGGCGCGCTCACCGCCGCCAAGTGCGCGCCCGTGCTGTGCCTGCTCGTGCTCGTGCTCGCGCAGCGCACGCAGCGGCGGGACCCCAGGTGAGCGCCCGACGATACCCCATTCTAATGTAGCCACTTACTTTTGTCTGACAGAAATGTATTCTAGTCGGCAGCATACAATGCTTCGTCTCTCTCCTCTAAGAAAGAGATAAAGAGTATGGGCTTAATCATCGTGCTTGCTCATCGGGGCATAGTAAATTAAAGAGCTGACCTAAGCACCTTAGACAGTTGGATGTTTGCTACTAACTTCAACAATGATGTATCAATGTGCTCTATAAGCTACATGGAAAAAAATAAAAATTTTAACTAATCTATAAAATTATCAACAATCAATAACATAATTATCAAACAATGACTGGTAAGCTGTTATTGATTGAAAGGATTGTTGTTGAAAGTCGAGTGGAATCTAAACAAACAGGCGCGTGACAGTGAACAACGCATCTTATCTTTTCGTTTTGTTTGTCGGCCAAGTATTGTTTTCGTACATCCATCAATCACCATGGATAATAGGCTATTTGACAGTGTGAAAGAAAAACAGTATTATTTATACGTATTTGCATAAATTATGTGTCTTAAAACCGCTTTAAGGCAGTTTAACTAAAAAATAATTCTGATTTGTAAAAAAAACACAAGATAAAATTTGTATCTGCCGCCATTGTATCGCAAACGGTCTGGATCGGATGATTCTATGATGACGTCACATGACAGTAAAAATGGCGTCTGTCATTCATTCTTTCTTACGTTCATTGGTTGGTTTATCGGGAAGTGATGTCATAAGTCCTGTGCGACGCCATATTGCCTAAGATAGCGTTTTGGCGGTTTATTTGAAAAGTACATTTTCGTTTGCCTTTTTTAGAAGAAATACCCGAAAGAATTTAAAATGACCACTTTCTGAGGACTCCTCGAACACCAACAAACAATATTGTGATGGCTTTCAGAAATCGGTCAAATAGCCTTTTATCAGTGTAACTACGGAGATGTTTAATCCATCGACGATCTCTGCCCGTACCGAATGACCGATTGTCGCTCGCGCTGAGTGCGTGCCGTTGTGTGTGTGCGGGCAGCGCGCGGCGCTACGGCGCGCTGGTGGGCGCGGGGCTGGCGGCGTCGGCGCTGGGCGACGCGCTGCTGCAGTGGGAGCGGCTGCGCGGCGGCATGGCGGCCTTCGGGCTGGCGCAGCTGCTGTACGCCGCGGCGTTCGGGCGGCGCGGGCGCGGCGCGGCGGCGGGCGGCGCGGCGGCGGCGGCGGCGGCGGCCTACTGCGCGGCGCTGCGCCCGCCGCCGCCGCTGCGCGCGCTCGTGCCGCTGTACGCGCTGCTGCTGGCCGGCATGGCGTGGCGCGGCGCGGCGCGCGCCCGCCGCCCGCCCCAGGCCGCCAGCGCGCGCTGCTCGGCGGCGGGCGGCGCGCTCTTCATGCTGTCCGACGCGCTGCTGGCCTGGTCGCTCTTCAACGGGCCCGTGCCCTACAAGCAGGTCGGCTCGCCCCTACATTCATACCTGATCGTACATAGCTTCATTTCATTTACCTAAAAAACTATACTATACTATAGTCCCAAAAGTGTTTGTTATCGAACTCCTCCGAAACAGCTTCACCTATTTTCATGATTATTTTTTTCTGTAGGTGCATTTGGTAGGACAGTCTAGATCGTAAGCAAATTATTGATATGGTAAAACAACGATTGGTCGGCCAGTAGTATTTAAAAAAAATCCAGCCAAACCGGAATAAGCTAATAATACAACATTTGACATTTTGGATAATCAAAAATTAAATCATCCGCAAATATTCGACTATCTGCAACGGCCGAGGTCAACTGTGAGCGATTGTGTGAACGACCCTCGCCACGCTATACCACGATGTGATGGGCCTAATGTAAGGATATGTGAGTGTTATGTACATTTGACAAGTTATAGTAGCAATACCATTCGCGAACCGTGAAGAAAAACAACGTGAGGAAACCGTGAGTGTCTGTGGAGTTGAGGTATCTCAAATTATCAATCCGCATTATCCTCGTGAAGCAGTCGGTGCCGGCTGCCATCTATGGCAGTCTTTAAGCCAAGTCAGAGGCCTTAGAACGGCTTGAAAAATTCTGACAGTAAGACCATCCACTATAGTCTTCGAGCCTCCAGCAATCTGTACCTATACCTTCCTCAGGGAAGAGACCCGTGCCCCTCGGTGGGGACATAATGGGTTGTGGATGATGAGAATAGGTGTGCACGCGTGGCAATAATCGCGTACTCACTCTGTGAGAGTAGGAGGCCCAAGAGTGAGTGTAATATGTGCAAATATAAAAGGGAATGTTTGTGCGCAGCTGCTGGTGATGTCGACGTACTACGCGGCGCAGCTGCTCATCGCACTCAGCGCGCTGCTGCTGCCGGCCGACCCCCCCGCCGCCCCCGCCCCCGCCCCCGCCCCCGCCCCGGCCGCCCCCACCGCCCCCGCAACCGCCCCCGCTGCACTCTAGGCGCTTCCCGTACATCTAGCCATAGTTCCTCGGTGTTTTCCAATGAAAATCTTCCCGTTATTTTATAGTGGTAATTTGTAGATCTAAGGAGTATGAAATCAATATTGGATATAATAGACATTAGATAGATTTAAGTATAGAGTCATGTATTTGTGCAATATTTACTCGTTCTGTAGGTTATTAAAATGTTCTTTTTATATAATCAGTTTACAAAGATGTAGCTCATAGATAGGAGCTGTAGGAATTTGGATTTGGCACAAGTTGGACTCGATCGAATGCAATGTAACTGTGATATGGATTTATTAAATGAGTCTCGTAGCGAGCCTGCTTCGAGGGTGACGGGCTTCAGTAATGGCGGGCGAGCGACCGTTTCATGATGCTATCAACGTACTAGCAGGCTATGTCGTTCACGTCGCCCAGTTACTCTTGGACTTAATTAAGAATACTATTGAATTTTTTAATGAAAAATCTTTACATTACACAACTTTTTCTAGAAATGCACTCTATTTTGTATACAAATCTCTTCGACAAATATTATTAAGTTAGATCTGTCACATTAGTAGGCAGGCGGTGGGGCGCCATCATGGACGTAATACTGGTCTTTGGGCGCCATCGCGGCACCGGCTGCGTGTAGGGCGCCGGCGCCGGACGCATATCACGTGTGTCGTACTTCCAGTTCTCTCTCGGTACTCCATGTACCATCGATAGTGTATGTGGTGTGGGTACATGTAGAAGGATTTTTAAATGGTAGTGGGATTTCTTCGAACATGTCTATTGCAATCTGTTATGTACAATTTATATTTTTCATTTTATAAATGTTAGTGATGTAGTCAAGTGAAATAAAGGGATATTTAAATTGAAAGTTATTTCAATTTACAATAAAACATTACTTTTTTTGTAAAAATATTTATTAAAATATACGTAAACTTAATTATTATCAAAATGTATTATTTTTGTTAAAATAACTTAACAACTTTGTATTTATATGTACATACATTACACACGGTCCGAGGCTCGACAGTTTAGCAGTGGAATACATTATTTATTATTATGTACAAAATGAGTGTACCGTAGAGCTATGAAGTGGCGCTTCGAGCGAGCAAGCGAAAAAGAAGAAAGCTGACAAACCTGCGCCTTCGCTAACAACAAAGCCGGTATTCGCGGCGCAAGCGTGTAACAAAGGAGGGGCACTCCGGGTGGGGGGGGCTCCGGGGAGGGGCTACTCGCGCCGCAGGTTGTCGAGCCGCGCCTGCAGCTCGGCGTCGGCGTCGCTGACCGCCCCCCCGCCGCCCCCGCCGCCCCCGCCGCCCCCCGAGCCGCCCGCCACCGCCATGGGCGCCGCCGGCGTCTTGCCTGCAACCATGACACGGTCATCCCTGGGCTCGTGCGACACTACGTTGGATTGGTTGGACATTGTTGTTGGTTCACCAAAAGGTGTTTTTTCTAATATTTTGTTTAAAATATTATGCCATTTAACTTTGATTATATAATTTATGTGGTGTCATGTTTTATAAAAAAAAGGTTACAGTTTGCGGTCTTTAATCTGATTCGGCACTACTACCGAATGAAAAGCGTCGAGCATTTAGTGACCAAAATCGTGAGTGCTTGTACGTGCAGAAACAGAGTAGAATCTTTATCTTGAACAATGGATTGTTCACATGGTCGGTTGTATAATAAGTGCAATATGTTTGTGTACTGACTTCCTTGCGCGAGCGAGCCGGTGGCCTGCGGCAGGCCAGACAGCTGGTCGTTGAGCTGCAGCCCCAGCTCGTCCAGGATCTGCGACACCACGGCGTCGCTGCAACGTCAAACATTCTCTTAAGTCACTGGGTTCACGAATTGATAAAAAAAACTGCGAAAATCAATTGCTGTCCGGTGTACACTCTCCAGTGTATCAATGTGCAGTTAGAGGAAATTAGTGTAACTGTAAATAAAAATGCATTGGAAACTATAATGCCCCACTGCATGGTACAGGCCTTCTCTCAGAGAGAACATGGGCTAAATCGGCAAGCGTACCCAGAGTGTATGCAGATTGGTGCTTTACATTAGAAGAGATCAGTCTCAAACTGAAGAGAGTGAGTGTAAGGGTGAGGAGCGAGCAGTTACCTCTCCTCCTCGTCGTCGTCGCCCTCCATGGCCTCGTCGATGGAATCGTTCATCATCTCCTCCTTCATGTCCATGATCTCAGACTGCTTCTCAAACTCCTGAAACAACAACAACCATTTATATTGCAATCTACCTTTCAGCATTTAGGTAGATAAATAATGATTTATTATTTTTATGAATATTTTGCTGATAATATAATAATATCTGGAATTAAAACTAGTTCAATGCACAACTTGTAGGCTTTGAGCTCTGTTAATTAAAGGGTCAAATTAGAAAATTTATACACTACACTACACTTGTGCTGGATCAATGAAGTTTAACAGATTAAAATAAAAGAGTCTTTATGGTACACACTATAGTACAAATAAAGACACAGAATCATGTATAGTCCGATTACAGAATGTTTAATGGCTCCTACACACTATGCCGGCGGAATGCCGCCGGCCGTGCCGCACAAGCCGAGCCGCCGGCAGGCCGGCGGGTCGTGCCGGCGGGTTACG
Source organism: Yponomeuta plumbellus (assembly GCA_947310845.1). Classification (NCBI taxonomy): domain Eukaryota; kingdom Metazoa; phylum Arthropoda; class Insecta; order Lepidoptera; family Yponomeutidae; genus Yponomeuta; species Yponomeuta plumbellus. The sequence goes on from OX371206.1 coordinate 255,250, forward strand.
CGGCAAGCCGGCGGCAGTTCGCTCCCGGCATTCGATTGAAAGTGTTGTGCTAGAACATCATGCCAATGATGCTCTGCGGCACCAGCGGCATAAACACAAGGCATAGTGTGTAGCAGCTGGCTACTACACTTTAGAAGTACTTAACTTATTAGAAATTAAAAATGTACTGGGGTTTTAAATATTTTGTTTGTTTCGTTTCTATATTTAATGTGTAATATAGGCTAACAGGCTTAATTGTTTAATTTTTTAATTGTACAACGAATTAGTCAAAGACTAAGGTTGGACAATAATAATGTGATAAATAAATAATCAAACACATTCCTCTAAAACCCTCTTCAGAGTTAATTTAAATAGTCTGTGGTACATGTGTGTCATACTAGAATCCTTGTATCAAATTTTTCATTTGAGTATTTATCATTCTACGTTTGTTTGAATGTGGTATGGCTCGGTGTAGGGGTGTAGGGGTGTAGGGGTTTAGGGGTGTAGGGGTGTACCTGCAGGATGCGCTGTATCTGCGGCATGTTGAGCTGGCGGTTCATGGTGGCCATGGCGCGCGTGACGCCGCGCATGGCCTGCGCCATGGTGCTCTGCGACTTGAGCGTCTGGATCTTGAGCGCCACGGCCTGGATGTTGGCCTTCATCAGCATGAACTTACGCACGTAGCGCCGCGTGCGCACCAGGTCTTTCGCCATTATCTTCACCGCATCCTAGACCAATAAAAACTATATGAGATGCAGTGGCGTAACTATATCAGAATCAGAAATTTATTTCAACGTAAAGAATTTACATTCTGCTTGTTGAATGTCAATGTACATACAGTTATGTATAATGTTAGCCGCTGCCTTGGGGCCGTCTGTAGTGGAGAAAAAGGCAGCGAAAAAAAAAACTCCACTCTGACCATCTTTTCTCAACACAACTTAAAGCTAATACAAATAAAACTTACAAAACAATATAGGGTGGCAGGGCTGGCAAAATGCCACGGGCCCCCGGCCCAAGAGGCCGCGAGATAAATAAAATTGTTATTAGTGTTGGATAACTACTAAGTGGTTTATTAAAATGAAACTAAGTACAATGTGACGATTTTTACTGATAGGGCCCCATAAAAAAAAATTGCCATGGGCCCCAGATGCTGTAGTTACGCCACTGATGAGATGCCTACTAATTAATTGTAAAGCTAAAGCTGAAATCAAGTGAAAGTCAATTAAAATCCAGCACCAAAAACCTGGAACATAATTTAGCTGGCCTGTTGATAAACACAATGTGGAGAGTTCTTGTCTGCTCCAGCTGAATAAATTTTTTCAAAGGTCTACAGTATGTATGTATGTAACCAGCCTATATACATCCCACTATGGGGCACAGGCCTACTCTTAGAGAGAATGGGCTTTAATCACCACATGTGCCCAGTGTGGATTGACGATTTCAAGCGCTGAGTTTTTGAATAGCATGCAGGTTTCCATGTTTTACTACACAGTTAGAGAGTGGTATTACTTCTAAAATCTCACAAATGTACATAACTTAGAAAACCATAGGCACATGCCCACACTGAATAGAACCTGGGTCTCCCCCTTCTGAGTCTATTGTTCTACCCACTAGGCTACCACCACTGTATGTTAAGTAAAAATTATCTGGTATGTAAAGTAAAATTATGTTACACATGAGGAAAGCTTTAGCTTAGTGGCTTACAGAAGAAGTCTTCTAAAGTGCATATCAACAGCAGTCATTCAGGAGGTACTAATTTAATAGGCATTAGTTTTGTCTGGATTTAATTTTGCTATAGTCTACGAGGCTAAAGGCTTAACATGGGTGGTTAAAAATGTAAGTATAACATGAAAATGTGTTGCAGATAATTTTCATCCAAGTGATAGGTCACTTAGTTTATCACTTGTATGATACGCTTAAAATGAAATGCTGATCTAGAGATCCAGATAAGAAACAATGGTAGACACTGACTGACCATCTGTCCCTCCTTAGCGAGCTTCTTGATGTCATTGATGACCTTCTTCTCCTGCTGCTCCATCTTCATGCGCTCGCGGTCGAGGTCGCGCATCGCCTTGTTGAGCGCGCGCTGGTTCTTGCGCAGCATCTCGTCCGGCGTCATGCGGTGCCCGAACAGCCACTCCATCGCGACTGCTCTGTCTGCACGCCCTGCCAACACGACGACAGCTTTGTTTACTTCATTGGGGTTCCTGTAGGTTAGACTCCAAACTCTACTCGGGAACCAAATCGACAAGATTACCGAAAGAAAAAAAACTTCTTGATATGGGAAGGGTCTCTAAAAATTTGGAGTGATGATTCATCAGACAATAATGATATTTCTCAGGTTTTACCTCAAACTAGCTATACTTACTAAATGTAGTTTGTAAATGTGGTACGAGATTTTAAGTTTCTTGATAAAAAAACTAGCACCGCAGTTTTGGTCTATTTTATAGTTTTCTCAATTTTTCCTTTTCCTTGTTTTCGCGTAGCAAACAAACAAGTGTCACTTTTCGCAAACAAACCCACAGAAACCCACACAGAGTGCCACAGAACAATACTCTGTGGTTTAAAAAAAAAAGAAACTGTGGACAAAAAAGAAAAACTGTCACAAGGTTCATTCACTGTCAGTTTTTTATTATTATATATTTATTTTTACAGGACCTGTACGAAACTTTAGCCCTAACGGATGTTCGGAAAATATTTGTTACAAAAAATTGAACTTTACGCCATGATGGCTGAAAACGGAATCCGGTTCACTGTCAGTACTGTCCACAGAGTACCAACCAATGTCTGTCACAATCACAACAAATAATCGCGCCGCGCGCGCATTATCTCGTTACACCGTGCTTTTTTTAAGAAACTTATTCGCGTAATAGATGGATTAAACACAAAACAGTGCAAATATGAGTGACGATGATGTGACCATAATGGAAGTGGATGAGGAGACCCCTAAGGCCCCAGTGCCGGCCGTTAGCAGCGGCAAGTCGAAGGCGCACCTACCGTGGATCGAGAAATACCGGCCGGTGACGTTCAGCGACATCGTGGGCAACGAGGACACGGTGTCGCGACTGGCCGTGTTCGCGCGAGCCGGCAACGCGCCTAACGTGATCATCTGCGGCCCGCCCGGCGTCGGCAAGACCTCCACAGTGCTGTGCCTAGCGCGCGCGCTACTGGGCGCCTCCTTCCGCGACGCTGTGCTCGAGCTTAACGCCTCCAACGACCGCGGCATCGATGTCGTGCGCAACAAGATCAAGATGTTCGCGCAACAGAAGGTTCCTTCTCCTATAATCACCTAACACACTCAACTTCCGTCGGCGGAATAAGGCAGTAAAAACACCTGCTATTATGTATATTTCAGTAATGCAGATCTTCATACTTGTTTTAAACATACTTGTTTTTTTACAAATATTAAGGAAACAACTATATTAATTTATTTGTACTTACTTGTAAAGAACAATAATTTTTTTGATAATTTTATTTAGGACCCAGTTCAAATCTATGTTCATGAAACAATGAATAATTCTGATTCAGTATAAGCATTCTGTTTTGCTATCATCAGGTGACATTGCCACCGGGACGGCACAAGATAGTTATTTTGGACGAGGCTGACAGCATGACTGATGGTGCACAGCAAGCTCTGCGCCGCACTATGGAGCTTTACTCCAGTACCACGCGATTTGCGCTGGCCGCCAACAACAGTGAGAAAATCATTGAGCCAATCCAGTCGCGCTGTGCCGTGCTCAGATACTCACGTCTCACTGATGCGCAGATACTTAGCAAGGTAGGTTGCTCCCCCTCCCCACACAACTGTCTGCTACGAGAGCGAGGAGTGGTACCTGGTACCTAACAACCCAATAGCAGATTGTGAAATGTTCCAGTACTGGTAGTAGCCTTTAATAAAAGAGTTTATTTACATATGTAATTTTGTCCGACAAGGTGCCTCATTAATTAGTAGAAGTAGATTTTATTACATAGTAGATTAAATTAATTTTTTACATTTCTCTTTTTTTTATTATTTAGGTACCATTTTCTTAAAGAACTGATCAAAAGGAGGAAGTATATTTAAAGTACTTAAAAAGTAAAGAACAAACGACTGACATTTTTACAAAACCGTTAACAGTCTTTTATTTCTGACATTTTATGATAACAATTAAATTAGTTTGGTTTAATTTAGTCTTATGCTTTGTAAGCTTATCTACATTTCTGATCTCAAATTGTGTGTACCCACTGGGTAACATTTATCGATCTATAATGTTAATTCTGTTCTGTATTATTGTTTGTTACATACCTGTTTTACACACCAATCAATTAAAATAAGACATAAATTAAAGAGCTAATGGAATCAACTTCTACTTGGATTAATACTCTCTATTAATACCCTTTATCGCACACCATACATTAGAACAAACTGTTTAGATGTGAACAAACTGTTTGTCTCTATTAGGAATTTTCGTAATGCTTTGCACATAACAAGACCAGAAATTAGTGGTCTCGCGTTTTTTTCTTAGTTAATGTATCTACGAATTTACTGAAAGAATTTACATGTTTGTGACGTCGCTGTTTCTGGTTTCCACGACACAGGGTATCCCCGGGTGGGGACCCAGAAGCAATGTAAGTGCCTGTATGTAAATGTTTATGTTCCTGTACTGTCTTGTGTGATAAAGTATCAATTCATTTTTACAGGTATTTGGTCTATGTATTTATTTTCTTCATAAAGTAGGCTATTGTTTAGGATTTTTGTAGTTTATGTTGTCTATTTTGTACACATACCTTTATAGGTTCTTTTTTAGAGCAGCGATCTCTGACTCTAAAGTTTGCTGGAAGAAATCTGTTACAGAGATAAGCTCGCCTTTGTAATCACAATCGAAATTATTTAGTAGAGTTTTGTGCTGGACATTATATTAATAATGGAAATGGTGTATAATTTTACTTTTAAAACCATAAGAAGAATACAAGACTTACGTAACAACAGTTTCATATACCTAATACATCCGAAACCTGAGGTTTTTACACAACAATACTAACAACTTTACCTTGTCGAAAGGGAAATCAACAATATACCTTGGGATAAGTTTGGTCCACTAGCATTAAAATGTGTGGCAAACTGGTAACTCTTTCGAGATTGAAGTTTTCCCATATATGGCGGACGCCAGCGCGAATCGAAAATACGATCTCAGAGTCGGAAGTGAAGCATCCTACCGGTGAAGAATCGAGGCAGTGAATAGAGTTGTGATATGGCTAGGTGATCGAGGTTTGCGAGGCGGAGGGGCTGAGCTACTCGGCCGAGGGCGCGCAGGCTGTGGTGTTCACTGCGCAGGGGGACCTGCGCGCGGCGCTCAACAACCTGCAGGCGGCGGCGCGCGGCGGCGGGGGCGGCGGGGGCGGCGTCACGCCGGCGGCCGTGTTCCGCGTCTGCGACGAGCCGCACCCGCTGCTGGTGCGCGGCATGCTACTCTCCTGCGCCGCTGGTATGCCATTGGTCCACCATTGTACATAGCAAGTACAGATCGCGGCGCGTAAGTTGAACTATGACCTTCAATGCGCAGTGATTGATTTTTGGGTCGCAAGGATACTATAAAAAATAATAATAATAAACTCACGCCCGTTATCCCCGAAGGGGTAGGCAGAGGCACCAGTCTCTAGAACTGGACCCACGTTTTGCCGAGTTTATTAGGTCCCAAACGTGACAAGTGGCAAGCCTGTCGCCGTTGTCGTTACTATAAAAAATACATTAATATTTTTAATACTTGAACTTGAACAAATTAATATTTGAATTTCTCAGTCAACCGCGGAGCATTCCGTCGAAGGGTATACCTGCGCGGACGACCGCCATTTTGGTTCAACTTACGTGCCACGATCTGTACTGAGGTAGCAAACTAAGTACTGCAACTACATCGGACACTAGGGTTTCCTCACGATGTTTTCATCAAATAGCGAGGGTATTGCTACTGCAACTTTATAATTTGGAAAACAAAAACAGCTGATTCATGAATCCAGTCACGTTCATGTGCAAAATGTGTGATACTTCTACAACTTGGGAGATATTTATGTCTACAAAAACATCAAACTATCGAAGTGCCCCATCGAAGTACCGGTCTGACGAAATATTTTACCGATACTCCGATTAGTAACGCAATTGGCAAGCCTCGCCCGCCTTCCACTATTGACCGCGGGCTGAATCACTGCTCATAGTGAGGGAGTCTGTACTGCAGAGGATGAAATTGTCCGGCAGGCGAGCTGCCGGCGGCGGGCAAGGTGATGTCGCAGCTGGTGCGGCTGGGCTACGCGGCCGAGGACGTCCTGGCCAACATGTTCCGCGTCTGCAAGACGCTCGACGTCGACGAGGCGCTGCGGCTGGCCTGGCTGCGGGAGCTGGGTAACGCTAACTTATTTTTGTCTTGTCTATTCAATTCCTTATGAAAGTCTTGACCACCTCTGTGGCTTAGTGGTTAGCGCATCTGCTTACCATGCAAGAGGTCCCGGGTTCGATCCCCGGCTGGGGAGAAAAAAAAAACTTAAAAATTATGTCTCTAAGCACCGTCAGTTGTATACGGGCACCAGTGGAAGGAACTGTCTGGTGTATGGACGGTTCCTTGGTGTATATGAATGTGCGAGTTTACTTATACGCTGGTATGTATTGCACTAAGGGCCCTGCCTCACCGGGACGTCAGAGCCGCGTCGCCGGCGACCGTATCCGAGCAGTTAATATTGAAACGTATGGTGCCTAACTCACTTGGCTACTGTCTGGCTACGTCTGCTGCTTGGATGCGTGGCTGGCGACGTCGCCATGGCGTCCTAGTGAGGCAGGGCACTAAATATGTAGGTGTAATCGCAGGGCGGGCGCAGCTGCGGGCGGCGGACGGGCTGGCCTCGCCGCTGCAGCTGGCGGCGCTGCTGGCGCGCTGCTGCCGCGCCGCCGCCGACCCTGCCGCCGACACGGACTGGTAGCCGTCCACAGATTGCTAGCCAACTACCCGAACTAGTGTTCTGTTTCCACCCGGTACATTGCCTGGTAACCGTCCACCCAGATTGGCAGCCGAACATACGAACTGCTAGCCGTGCGGACAGGTAAACAAGTGATCTACAGTCGTATTTTTTATTAAACGGAGTAAACTGACAGTAGCTTGAAAAATAATGTTGCCATGTTCAATGTAATAGTGATGCGTTCAGTTTTGTTCAATCACAGGAATGAATGAATACTTCGTTAACATTACCTTTATTTTTACGTAGCCTCTCGTGTGTCCCACTGCTGGGCAAAGGCCTCCCCTTCTTGAAACAAAAATCGCTCGTAGCCCCGGCGTCGCCTAAGTGATCTTAAACGATCACGAAGGTTAAGCAACATAAGGGGCGCATACAGTTTATGGATGGGTGACTGTTCTATGACTAACGCTAGTGGCATTTTTCCTAGCGGTACCGTGCTTCCCAAGGCACGCTAAGCAGTTGGTGGCGGTTGATGACAGTTGTAAAGCCAAGTCAGAGGCCTAAGCTTGAAAACTTCTGACAGTTAGACCAGCCACTAGTCTTACAAGCCTACACCAATCCTGACTTGACCCCCGTGGTGGAGTATGGCCTATACCTTCCTCAGTGAAGAGACCCGTGCCCCTCGGTGGGGACATAATAGGTTGATGATACACAATGAAGTGGCCTAAGAACATCATCCACCGCTTCCGGTATCTTTTTATTCGATATTTATATGTTATGCTAGCAGTGCCCGCGACTTTGTTCGAGCCACAGGATTAACCTATGTCCACCCTGAAGGTTCATCCTAAACACTCGTGGAACCATATTTGAAATTAGATATCGACTTTCGGATATTACCCTTTTCATACAAACTTTTCCTCTTTATAATCTATCTTATATCTAATATCCCTTCTAATGCCAGTAATTACCCGAAGTGGATCTTGGCCTCTGATACAAGAAGTCACCACTTGTCTCTGGCTTGCCTAATTTTATTACTATTTTTTTATAATTCTGGGTAAAGTCCTATCTCTAATTTGACAATTTTACAGTTTGGACAAGAAAAAACTGGTTTGATTTCATCAGACGTTGAATTTAAGACAGAGTTTATTGAATTTAATTAAAATGTTTTTCGTAAATAGTCCTACAAAAAAGCCCATCAGAGTGTTTGTCTATTATCTTATGTGTAAGCCATTATAGCCAAAGAAGTGAACCATTATAATATAGTTTATAGGAGCATACTGCAGTAGCTACCTATAGGTCTATGATTAAGGCTCTGCTTAATTACCGTATTTCTTATGTTGACAATATTGTTACCTTACACTGTAACATCTCAACATTGTCAGCCTGTTATATTTTTCAAATGCGACCCAAAAAATAATAATGTATGTGATAATTTTAATGTCATAATGTTTCTTTTCTACGCTACGCTAACGAGCTACTCGAAATACTAATCCTTCGCAGACGAAGTCGCGGGCGCCAGCTAGTAAAAGATTGATTTCATTGTTTCATTTGTTCACTTTGTCACAACACTATTTTTATTTCGTCAAAACCTGACAACCCAGTAAACGTCAGTTTACTCCGTTTAATAAAAAATACGACTTCAGTTACAATGGCTAAGTGCCAAAGGCTTATGGTTGATGGACAGCGAGTGATGCCAATAAAGACATTTTTGTGTGTTTTAAGGAACTGAATTTGTTGTATATTTCTCGATGAAAATGAAACGTCATAATTTAGTTTAAAAATATAAAACTATATTTTTCTCTACATAATTTGTATCTTTTACAAAATCGACCAACAAATTCACAGGCACTCTTTCATTATCCAAGTTTTAGATCAATCCATCGAGCAAGTAATTCATGGATATTGATCTAAAGTTTGGTGCATGTGTACATGATACAGTAACAGATAATACTTATGAGCTAGGGGAGGCCGCCGCGGATCACGTGTCGGGGGCGGGGGCGGGGGCGGTGGGGGCGGCGGGCGCGGGGGGCGGGGGGCGGCTGCCCAACAGCTTGTTGTGCTCGGGCATCAGGCTCTGCGGGCGACAGCGGGGGTAAGGCCATGCCGATGAGTTACAAGCATTATACGGGGTGTTCGGTTGGACCGTCAAAATTTTTCGTGGTACACTGGTGGGGTCATTTACTACGTTGAAAAAATATATTGGTAGATACTTTTACATAACTAAAAAAGTTATGAGGATTTAAATACCGAAATAATTCGGTATTTAAAGCCTCGTAAATTAAACGTACCTAACCTAACCTAGGCACGTTAAGCAGTTGGTGCCTGCTGCCGTCGATAGATGGCAGTCGTTAAGCCAAGTCAGAGGCCTTAGGGCGGCTTGAAAACTTCTGACAGTAAGACCAGCCACTAGTCTTACAAGCCTCCACCAATTTGGACTTGCCCCCCGTGGTGGAGTATGGCCTATACCTTCCTCAGGGAAGAGACCCGTGCCCCTTGGTGGGGACAAAATGGGTTGATGATGATGATGAACCTAATCTATAAAGCATACAAAGGCAATTTTAGAAAAAATATTAAAAAAACATATCTCCATAACAGTAACTCTAGGACCCAGGGTCCAAAGGTGGAAAGGTATAGATGACCCCACCAGTCCCGAAAATTTTTGACGGTCCATGCACCGAACATCTTGTATAGACTGCATCTTATTTCTTTGTTATGTAAAAATCTATTTAACTCTGCATTGACCAAGAAACTGTCTTGAAACCGAACTTGAAACCGTCAAGTCAAAATGTTATTAATTTTGCGACGATTATGTCGAGCATCTTCGACACAAGAAATTATGTTACAACTTCCGCACAACACAATCACTTGAATAAGTTTAACAATTCAGTCAAACATGCCTTTACTCTTCGATGTTATTTCTTAACTACTTCTTGTTACTAAAAGAGTTTTTTTTTACTATAAGCATTGAATTTAGGTATAAGTCGTTTTTCCTGAATGTTGCATTTAATTGTGGTGCAACATAGGTAAGGCAGTACTAAAGCAGGCTGCCGTGGATAGGTGTATACATTATTTAAGTCTATAAAGATGCAAGCTAGTAAAAAATGCCTACATTCAGCATAGTACACTGACTACAGGGTGAAAAATAGAGTACGATAAAAAAAGCATGCTAAACAAAAAGGTGGGTTTCCATACTTGGCGCGGCGGGCGGGGGGCGGGGGGCGGGGCGGCGGCGCTAGTGTAGCACGCGCTGCTGTGCGACGCCGCTGCCGGCGATCAGCTTCTGGTGCTCCTCGCTCAGCGCCTACACACACACACACACACACGCGTCACTCACCGCCGCCCCGCGCCCCGCCCGGGGCCCACCGGGAGACCCGGGAGACACCGCCATGGTATGACTGATTAGGAAAGGCTTTCGGAAAGAAATCAGACTGCTCACTTTCGTTCATTTATTGATGCCGTTCACTCCGCATCTTTCACTTTAATTCATACTCCTAGCAATAGGTAGGAGAGGTTGGCTAATAAATGAGCGTGGTTTGCCGAATGAATTCGTTATGAACGGATCCGATAATCAAAATCAAATGAAGTCAAATAATTTATATATGAAAAAATAACTTTGATAATTTGAATAAAATTAATTTTAAATTATGTTGGATAGATCACGCACGAACACGATTACGTTCAAAAACAGAATGAGCGTACATTTGTGTTACTATTGCATTTTGCCTTCCGTACTGTCAATGCAGAGACAAAATATAATACACGTAGTCTCTCTCGATATCATTTGTGGAGCGAGAGACAAATTCCGGTTCTATTCTTTTTTTCACTTGAACATTTGCTTATACACATATTCACTCCAGTTAATTTGATATAATTAACGTTAATTTAATTGGAGTGATCGTTCACCCGAATGAATCGTCTGATTTTGCCTTTTCAAGTTTACTTGGAAATGTTACTTACTCATGCTTCCCCTCAAGCAAATGAGAAGATTAAGCGTGCTCAGGAGTGCAACTACGTAAGTTCTCCACCGTATGCCGTTCTCTGATTTAGCCTACTCCGAACCGTCAAATACATACATATTTGGACACTTTGGAGTTTTCTGACTTTAGAGAATGTTATTACTTGCTATGGTAAGTGAAGCTCCACCACCCCCGTCTGCCGCGTGATTCTAATTGTGGCTCTAGTCACAAGCGGTTGCCATGCAGCATGCAATACGATGATATTAATTAACGATCGTTTGTGATAATTATATTGGGCCGGTTTCTGAGTTGAGAGTTTTCACTAAGTTAGTAATGTAGTGCTGTCTCGTCAAATTTCTCAGAAAAGAGCGTGACAGAACGTTACTTAAGTATTTTCTTAGTGAAAATTCTCAACTCAGAAACCGGCCCATTGTCACCCCACCGCCTGCATGCGTCGTGAGTCAAAGAAGTTACGGATACAGATAGATTAAGAAAACTGTTATGTAAACAAAAAAAGATAATTACGTCCGAAACTTACTAAAAGTTACGAATCCCAAACTTAGCACAATGATTATGTCTTTAATTTTGTGCGTATAATAGTGGGGCACTTTCCTCAAACCAAGAGTAGTTAAAGAAATATGTACATGCAACATTCAATGATACAACATAGTAAGTAATTTATTACATATCTGCGAAACGCTTTAATTTTTAAACGGACAATGTAGATTTTTTCAGTGCCTTAGTAATTAGCTACTGACTATTAAAAAGCAACTGGCTTTTTAGTTCGTTCAGATCAATAAAGTTATTTTCACATCTGAACGTCTGATTGTTATGGTTTTTTGGTACAAAAATTGTGCTCCACTCTGGTGAGCAATTAGAGGGCGGGCGTGCTGGGAGCTAGACTTTCAAGCCTCTACCTGTTGCCGTTATCAATAACGAGCAAAAAAATCGCGTTTGTTGTATAGGAGCCCCCTTAAAGTTTTGCTTTTTAATATTTGTTATTATAGCGGCAACAGAAATACATCATGTGAAAATGTCAACTGTCTAACTATCACGGTTCATGAGATAGAGCCTGGTGACAGACGGATGGAGAGTGGAGTCTCTAATAGGGTATGTTTTAATATATTATTATAACTGCTTGCTGACCCGGCAAACGTTGTACTGCCATGTTAATCATCCTACGACCTATTCTCAGACCTGCCAGGACATAATTATACACTCCGGAGGAGTTAGATAACAAACGTTCTGAGGTGTGTATGTTTGTTTGTGTGTGTATGTGTGTACCTATACAATGTGGGCGTGGGTACCTTGAAGTACTTGACGGTCTTGACGCGCAGCTCGAGCGTGGCGGCCTCGTCGCACACGAAGAGAGCCTGCGCGTGGTGCTGGAAGGCCGACACCGTCCACATGTGGTTCACGCCCTCCTCCACCGCCTTGGCCAGCGCCAGCGCCTTGTGCGCGCCCGTTATCAGGATCATCACCTAGTATGGGATAAAAACATTTTGAGTTGGCAATAATAATAAGGTCTAACAACTACGTCGGAGGGGTGCTAACGTGCAGCGAATGTGGACGTAGATTCTCCGCCAAAATTGACTTGAGAGCACATCGCACCCCTAGACGAAAACCCCACTAAGCCGTGAGCGTGACTAATACATGAGCGTCAATTTCAATAGTCAGATACTACCAGTCGCTGTGGCCGAATACGGTCGGGAATATTCATTCATGGTGTGTGTGCCTGACCACACATAAGTGAAAACTTAAAATATTGTTAAAGATGACTATTGGAGCTGAGTATAAGTACAGTAAGTTGATTCAGCCTTTCCGGCCGACTGGAGCCGTTTACATCAGTCATCAAACATTCTCTGTTCAAAAAAAGTGCGCCTAGAGAAGTTTGACCCTAATGCTTCCTCCAGACTACTGGCGAAGTTCCTCGACAACGTACTCGGGCAAGTCGGGAAAGTTGACCGAAGTACGTAGCTACACACTCGAGGTTGGACGAAGTAAGACGAAGTACCTATCCACACCTTTTTTTTGTTTCTTGTTAACGGGGTGAAATGCTTTACGTACCATAACCGCCACCTTTGGGGGAGGGCGACGGCCGTGTGTCGGACTCTCCTCTCCTAATAATAGGAGAGGCATACCTCCTAAAACACCCCGGGGGCCGTCCTGTCGCTCGTGCAATGGAGCGCCGCCGGATCTCGCAAGTGGTGTGAACCACTACGCGAATGCGACAGCGGCGCCCCGGCGACGTCGACCCGACTCGCAAGGAGTCGGGCCCACCCTCACTGGAGAAGGGGCATGGGCCCCCACCCCCTTCTCCCGTCACGATTTCGGACGGCAGGTCCCCCAACCTGAGGTAGCTCAGCGAAGGCAGTTACCTCCTTGGCGTCCATGACGGTGCCGACGCCGACGGTGAGCGCCTGGCGCGGCACCTTGCTGATGTCGTTGCCGAAGAAGCGCTTGTTGGCCTCCAGCGTGTCGTAGGCCAGCGTCTTGACGCGCGTGCGCGACGCCAGGGACGAGCCCGGCTCGTTGAACGCGATGTGCCCGTCCGGCCCGATACCTGACCAATTAGTAGGTAGTTATGTACTTTATTTGTGAATGCCTATGAATCTTGCGTGTAACAATGTAGGTAGTAAGTTCAGCGAAAAAACGCCGCTACCCCAATGGCCGTATCTTGTTTACATACCACAAGTTTTTTAAGTACCTATACATTGTATACTAAGTAAACGTAGTGTCGCGAATGTTGTGATGGTTTTCTTTATTTCATGAGTGAGATTCGGTCAGCGTAAACTGGTAGACCCGTTTTCCACAATCTGTGGGTAGTCCAAACCAACTGAACTCAGCTACTCTTTAAAACCAACCTGTACTTTGACGGTTGAACATTTAATTTGAAAAACGACTGTTACTAAGGTCACTTACACACGGGCGGCCCGTTGTGCACGACAGCGCCAACAGCAGCCGTCGACGACGAATATTGATACTGTCGTTCGCAACGTGCCGCCCATATAGAGATAGCTAGGCAAGCCGTAGCCGTTAGCACTGACCGCCCACGAAGAGCTGCACGCCGCCGGCGTCGGCGATGAGCTTCTCGAAGCGGCGGCACTCTGCGACCAGGTCGGGCGCGTTCCCGTCCAGCACGTGCGCCTGCGCCGGGTCGATGTCCACGTGCTTGAAGAACTCGTTCCACATGTAGTAGTGGTAGCTCTCGGGGTGGTCGCGCGCCAGCCCCACGTACTCGTCCATGTTGAAGGTGGTGACGTGGCGGAAGGAGACCTGTCCCGCGCGGTGGTAGTGGATGAGCCGCCGGTACATGCCGAGCGGCGTGCCGCCGGTGGGCAAGCCCAGCACAAAGCGCCGCGCCGCCGTCGGCGCGAACTCGTTGATGCGCTGCGGGCCGGAACACTTGCCGTTCAGTAGCGCTCTTTACAACGACGCGTTATCGTGATTCCGTCGTGTCGTTGGAAAGAGGGTATTTCTAAACCTAGCTAATACTTCTGAAGTACTTACTTAACTATGTTATATACCTACTAAAAGGCAAGGAGAATTCTCCTTGCTAAAAGGATCGAATTTTAGCTGTGTTCGCGACTCCATTCCCGTGGGATACGGATGAGATATTAGATTTTTTGTTCATTAGGAATGAACTCTGTGCTAAACTTCGGAATACGTCCGACCGTTTAAATGTGAACTTGACAAAAATCCAATCATAAAAATACAGCTGAACGGATTTGAATGAAAATTGGCATACCTACTCGTCATTTCACCTTCGGCACTGTTTCTTAGTACAATCTGCATGAAAAGTGTCTGGAATGTCGATGTAGCGATTGTTTCGTTGGTGTAGCCGTTATGGCGCTTAACTAACAAGACAGAGGTCGTGGGTTCGATTCCCACCGGGGGCACCGTACATTTGTAGGTACAAAGGCCTCTGTTTTAACTATCACTGCCTCAGTCTGGGTGTATTTATATGTCTGTGACGTCTTTGTCTGGTTCCCTTAGCACAGTAGGGTATCCTAGCTTAGGAGCAGTGACTGTGTTGCGTCATGCGTGGAAGTTATTATTATTAGGTTATCCAATACCGCATGAACAATAAAAAGACGAAGCCGTCGGCGTGTCATATGTGATCTATTGTTATTTTGTCAGTCATATTATATTACAGTTAACTATTTTGTAAATAACCGATAGTATCCGATAACAATAAAAATATTGTTATCGGATGCTATAGCATCCACTGTCCGGGAAAGTGTGAATGCCCTGTGGTGTTGGCTTACCAATCTCGGTGAAATAAATCAAATTCAACTCGACCTTGTTTAAGTTACTGACGACTGCACCACGTGACTGCGGTGTTGCAAAAGATCTTGACCGGACTACGGAGGTATTTTTAAAGTGCCTACTTGTACACCGCTAGGCCTAGACCCAGATATATGCAGACCTGCATGACGAACTGCGCGGCCCAGTCGGCCACCACGTCGACGTCGTCAAGGATGATCAGCCGCATGTTGCTACGCTACGGGTCACTGGAACGAAGCGAACAATACAAACATGATATCGTTGTTTACAAGTCTAACGGTATACAGTCAGTCAATGTCCGCTGAGTGGAAGTCGATTGATAAGATTTGCTTTACCGCTGGTTTCGGTATGGAGAATGTCACATCAAGTAGGTAAATACAGAAGGTATTAAACACACGATTTTACGAATCCTCAAATCCACTAAAATAGTCTATTGCAATTTGAAAGGCAAATTTAATTTGAAGTGTTTTAAATAGCTATTCCAGTCATCATCAAACGTACCTAAGGTGCCTTTTTTCTATTCAAGGTGTCTTGCAGGCAGTGCATCCACTCTAGTATTAACTACAACGTTTTTAATTTAATTTCCAAATAATATGTCGATGCAACGATGCACCAGATTTCGTTACACGAATTCAGTTGGCAAAGCCCGTAGAATTTTGAGTCCAGAATTCCAGATTAAATTCAATGCAAGGCGCCTGTCTTGGCGTAAAGGCAATATCATCTCGGTACCCGTAGGCACCTAGCGATTAGCGCAAGCGCAACTCATGTAGGTACTATGTTGGATTCGCGAAATTATTTTGGATTTAAGCTGAATCGATCCTTCTGTCTCTTGCTCTGCTATCTATAATAGATACTACAATAATTGTAGTATCGCCACCAGATAACGACGTGCGGTCAGCGCGGTTACGTCCTATTGACCGATGCCCTAAAATTTACTAAAAGTATCTAGGGTTCCATACTCTGCTGTCAACGGGATAGGGTCCCGTGTATATTATAAATAACTTAATCTGTCTTTATTTAATGTATATAAGAAAAAAGGGCCAAGTGCGAGTCGGACTCGCGCACGATAGGTACAAATAGATACCTAAGTACCTAGCTGTTGGAGGTAGATGCCTGTTGCCGTTATTAATCGAGCAAAATATGGAAAAAAAAACACGTTTGAATAGGAACCCTCCCCCCCATTTATATTATTCTGTTTTTAGTACCTATTTGTGTTACATATAGGGCAAAATAAATCTGGTGCCGACTAGAAGCTATGTAGGTGTATGTACTCGTATTTACATACAGCACATAACGGAATTACACTATATGTACGTTTGACGTACATCCTTTTAGGATATAAATGATCAGATTCTAAGGTGGTGGCTCTGCTGCAGAGCACCACACAATACAACTTTACTGTCTATCACGGTTCATGAGATACAGGGTGGTGACAGACAGACGGACAGCGGAGTCTTAGTAATAGGGTCCCGTACACCAAAGGGTACGGAACCCTAAAAACCGAATCCTGCTCACGGTCTCGAACTGAATGAAAGGAAACGTACTTTTTCTGAATAATTAAGACAAATAAGTATAATATCATGGTGGTTTGGTACCTACGAAACCGTCAGCCCACGGCTCAGACTCGCACTTAGCCTGTTTTTACTATCATTGCTGCGGACTGATAACAGGAGGCGTCACTCCACGTTACTGAACTCCAATCGGTACGTTACACGCCCACCCACATCATAACAATGTGTATTGTGAAACCAGTTTCGATAATCACCGGGCACTGCTTGAAAGTGTAGCATTCTCATTCATTCGCAAGGAAATATTCTCAGATTATCTATAGAATCCTCATTCCAGCCATAAATGTCGTTGTTTTATTCGTAGCTTCAAACTCAATACGTGCAACCTTATTGCAGTTTGTGCATACAAACATTGTAGGTACTCAGTGTTTATTAAGAACTTACATGGAATGTAAGACAAGTATACAACAGAAAACATTATTGAATGTAGAATTAATTAAACAATCGTTTGACACTGGCAACAAGTTTTTATTGACCCCTCTCTTTCCACACTGCTTAACCCATTGAGCTTTGGGCTTGAAGATGTCTTAATTAGTATAATTAGTGTCTTTTCAGCATGCCATAAGATGACTGTTCCAAATCAATCAGATTGAATCTGTTTTATGGGTCATGGTCGGTTCACAGGCTTCTGTTCTCGGTTCAGTAACAAGTTCAGTTCATATTGAACATGCTTCGTGGTTCGTGGACCAGCACTATAATTTACCTACTATTATAATATCAATCATGTTTAATGATGAGCGAGCACACGACAATATCGATTCCTGTTATTTATTTTCGGCGGGTCGTTGCCCTTACCGGCGGGGTCACTCACCTGTCTGCCGCTAACTTAAGACCACAATTTTATCACATTTAACGTTTTGTGGGATTATGAGAGGCTCTGGGTAGGATAGGTTAAAATTATATACAAAGGAAACTAATAGCGCACCGCTCGGGCTGCGGGCACGGCTAGCGGCTTGCTGATGCGAACACGCCGCGCGACGCGTGACAACTGCGGCAACCGCGACCGAGTAGTTGTCAGGGGCGCACGCACGCACCGCACACAGAATGTTGCCAGACATACCGACTTATCTTTATCGGTGTTTAAATAGATGGATAATATGCTATACAGAGTGGTAAGATGGGACAATACGGGTAGTACCTGACCTATGAATTACGAACGGAATACTTGTTCAACAACTATTAAAACGTGATTCTGTTCTTAAAATTTTTTTAGTACCTCTGCTACTCCTTTCTCAATAAACACCCTAGTAAATGCAGGGACGAGTTTAATAAAACTTCAATTCGTAGTTATGTTATTACATAGCGTGCGTAGCAAGTTCAAAGTCTTCCTTCTTGACAATTTGCGGATTAACCAATTTCGCCATGTAGGTAGGTAGGTACATCGAATTGTCAAAGTAAACCATGTCCTACCTCATGAAGCAATAAACGATTGAACTTTGATTTGCAGGATCTTGTAGTTCTATGAAACAGGCCCGTAGTAGAGGCTGAGGCTCGGCCAAGGCCGGTAAGGTAGTCGAACAACACGGTGGTAAAGTGTGATGACAAATTATACACAGTGATCCAATAAATGTCCTTTATTTCTAGTAGAGTCATGCGCAACTATAGGGAGTAGGCATACAGACATCTGCACCTAGCTAGTAGTGTCGCCTAACGCGCCTACTTACAACGAACGATGATTTTGATTATAAATAACAATATTACAAAATAGATATAACTGCCTCGTAAACTTATGTACAACAAACAAAGAATGGTCTCAGATCATCCATTACATACAAGGAATCAGCTACATTTTACTTACATTACAAAACAATCGGAACAGATTGTGACAACCACATAATATACAAACAAATGAGAACACGCGCGGGCCGCCGCCGCCCCGACATGAATACCAGCAGCGCTTTCAGAACAAAACAAAGTTTGACAAAGGGTACAGCTATTGCTCTCATTGGCCGTGTCCGTAGCACGACGACCCTCATAGAACCGCCAGTTCGTACGATGTAGAATGTGCAAGCAATGAACATGTATGTACAATTGTACATTGAGTTTGTCCCGTGCTACTGCAAGTAAAAAGTTCCCATATGGATCTGAAAATTGGATCTACCTGTCAATACTTTTTAACTACTTTAGCTAAGGGGAAAGTTTGCGATCGCAAAAAAATACGTCACTTTTGTTTTAATGCTTCTTTACCTCCTCCTCCTACCTCCATAATGATTTTTTTAAATATTTTGCGAGTAGAACTCCCTCTTTTTAGTGAGTAGGTATATGGGGACCCTGTAGATGCAGCATGGAGGAGGCAGGCCGCGGGCGGCGCGCGCGGGAACCCCCGGTTTGTGATCTGGTGCGTGACAGCTGGACTCTGCCGATATCACAGAACGAAACCAACGCGCTTCATAAATTATTAATATCATCATAATCTTAACATAACTTAATTTCATCTAAAACTATTTTATTTTTTATTTACGCCTAAAACATGATCAATGCGGGATTGGATAAATGAAAGGAAGATATTTGGAAGAAATTACGACGGAATGAAGGAGATCTGAATTGACGCGTACTAAAACGTGTGCAAAATTAACATTTGTTAAAAATTGGTATCCCTTCGGAAATACTAAGAAGTAGGTAAATAAAAATAGAATTTCATTAACTTGATTATGATTACTTATAAAAGTTAAAAATCTTTACTCGCTATGAAGATCTAAAAAGAATACTTTATTATGAATAACTACATACATCGATTTCATAAAATATTTACTTGCTACGAAGATCAGAGTACAGTAAGACTCGAAATACCATCAGTATTTATTGCATACAATATTGCGCACTGTGTGACATTTGACAAAATCTAGTATTAATGGAACGCCAGAGATGACGCGGTATTTCAATTTGTATTCAAAAGCCTGCCAGATTGCCATCACGGTTAACGTGACAGCTTTAGCAAGCGCAAAAGTGTATCGACAGCCCCCATGCGATTGTCCTCATAGTCGCTCGCTGCCGGCGGCCGAGGGCTCTGACTTTATACAGCGCTAATGGTCGACGGTAAAATCATGTTTTGTAACATCGCCTTTTTGTACCTACTGTAGGTAATCGGTAACGAAATATTGCAGTTGATATTCGATGGCCACGAAATATTATCCTGGTTTAGGTAACGGAACGCTATCCCACGCATATGCCACCATAGGTCTACTACTTGATTTCGTCATCGGATGTAAGAACAAACCAGTAACATAATTCATTACACTACAATAACATCTTAGCCTAATGACGTGTAGTTTTCAAATGTATGTGTCCAAGATTAAATAGACATATGTGTCAACGCAGGGAATGTCACATGGGCGGGATAACGCGTGAGTACTGTCTTACTTAGTTCATTAATTTATTGGATTGTACGGGATTGCAAATGCGTTGTCTCTCGATTCACTCGGATGAACGTTTACTCGAATGAACATCCATTTATACATTTTTTCATTGTTTGCAGCCAAAACGCCTAATAACAAATGTTTATTTTATTATAATGAACGTTCATTTTATCTTTGTACATTTTAATCATCTTTAATTGTAGGACGCCTAATTAACCGAACCAAAATCGATTCGATGTCGAAAGAAAATTTTTGTGTTTCTTTCACTTTGCGTTTAAATATCGCTCTCAGAGGGAATATTGCCGAAAGAAACACACAAACGGAGTGCGTCACTCGAGCCGCACTCGCTTGGCGGCTGGGTGGTCGATGGGGCTCCCATGGGCGGCGAGCCCTGCGTGCGCCGCGTGTGCCGGGTGCCCCACGTGCGCCGTGTGCCCTGCGTGCCCCGTGTGCCCCGCGGGCCCCCAGGCGGCGTGCTCCGGCAGCCATTTGGCGAGTTGCGCCTCGAAGAACTCCTCGAGGCGCTTTGCGTCGCGGTAGATCTGCGAGTCGGGCTGCGACACAAAAAGCGACTGTTAAGGCGGTGGGTGGTGCTTCACTATCATCATCATCCGTTTGACGCCAACTATAGGACACAGGCCTTCCTCTCGGATTCATTATGCAGAATGTTAATAATACTAACGCCCTCGCCGAGACCCACACATTTCCTGAATTACCGTGGACATTATGGTCAGCGCACATCGAGCGGCAGCCGCTTCCGGCTCCTCGTTTTGTGTCCGTATAGTTGGCTTTCACGTGGTCGATTTCAGTAATTTCAAGTATGCCACCGAACTGTGTATTAATAGTGCCTAATAGTGCTACAAGGCACAATTAGCTAGGACAAGTATTTCCGGAGATATTCAGGCGACTGACTCACTGAGGCAGCCAACTAGACGTCTACTTAGCAGATACATCACGAACGGCTGTATATAGAGTTATGATTTGTATGCCAGATAGTTGTGCGCTAATAGTGCTCCCTACATGCCAAGTTTCCAGAATAGTGCTTCAATACAAGCTGAGAAAACATAACCTATTGATGAGGCAGCCAACTAGACGCTTTTTCTTACCATGATTTCTTCGTAACGGCGTAGAGTTTTAAAACAAAACCTGTACCAAAAAACTGTGCGTTAATAGTGCCTTTTAATGAAACACAAATGCCCCCGAATCACCTATGCGTTTAGCTAAGAAATTTATGGAAACTGCTACGTACTAAACAATAATTTTGCAATAAATTAAAATGAACGCTTGTGAAAACGCAATTAGGGTGAAAATTGTTTGCAACGAGTATTTGATACTTAATGATGTTTGACTTTGCAAGTATTGATTGCACTCATGGATCTTGAGATTCTTGGTATACGAACACTCATACCTAATTTGTATTAGCTTTAAGTTGATTTGAGAAAAGATGGTCAGAGTGGAGTTTTTTTTCGCTGCCTTTTTCTCCACTACAGACGGCCCTAAGGCAGCGGCTAACATTATACATAACTGTATGTACATTGTCATTCAACAAGCAGAATGTAAATTCTTTACGTTGAAATAAAAAATTTTGAATTTAAATTTTTGAAATTTTTTTGAATTTGAATTTACCTATACTGCCCTGCTAAGCGCAAAAGTCGTATCTGACAATTTTAGGTATTTTCACTTTTTTGCATATTTGGTAGGATGGCAACACTCCCGAGATGCCCACAAATCAACAGAGACCTATCTGTTCATTTTCTTACTCCAAACACAAGTTTAAGTTAGTCATATCTGCAGTTGGGTACCCTGTTGCTAAGGGTAAGATTAATTGAATGATACAGCAGAAAAAAGTCCGAACTGCAGTTTTTATTAATTTTTGTATAGAAAGGTGCAATACTAATAATGCTTAAAAATAAAACAAATTTTTAGCTACACAGTCAGATAAGTTTAATTAATTTCACCCAAACCATTAAGGTTGACCGAAATACGTTTTTGTCTCTCCTGAAAAATTACAATTTTACAGATATGACTTTTGCGCTAAGCAGGGCAGTATAAAGCAGAGAAGTGATTATAACACTCGGTGAGTGTCACTCACGGCCATCTAATGGCTAGTTGGTTTAGTACACTGTGCGTCTTGGGCATTGTTGGTCAATAGTGGACTGGTGATGTTGAGTACGAATGCGGCGGCGAAGCCCAAAAAGAGGATTAAATTTCAAATGTTGTAAGTACCGTATGTCCAGATGCCCCGCTTTAGTGGGATGTTCCCGTTTTAAGGTGTCGCGCCCAAGGTGCCAAATGAGACTCTTTTACCTTAGCAGTAACCAGTCGAAATTTTCACAGAATATGTTATGCTAAGGCAGATTACCTAAAAAAATTAAAACAGAGATTTTTGATTTGAAGATGAAGTTTTTTTTTGTATCGTATAGTGTCTGAGATATTTTTTTTTTTTTTATATTTTTTGGAAATAATTTTGATGTATATTACTGCACACAGTACATACTTACTCATAATAAATCAACGCAGGACGAAAACCCTTGCCGATGTGTTGCGCTGGAAGAGTCAAATCAGTTAGCCATGTTGTCACATGACCGAAAAAAAAACTGATCCCCGGTTAGCGCTAACTAAAGTAAAGCCAATTTAATAGGTCACATTTGACACTTCATCAAAATTCATCAACGTAACCTTGTAACGCAGGGCACACAATATTATTTATTTTTTCAAATTTAGAACTGCACAATTGCTTCACTTTTTTCAGTTAATAATACAGATTTATTGTAATAATATAAAAAAAAGGCATTATTACAATTTAGTTTGACTAATAAACTATTCTAAACTTAATAACTATTCTAAACAATTTTTGTCCTAAAAAATTGAACTTCATCACAAGGTTATGTCGGTCAACCCTTTTTGTTTTTAAAAACTAGGGATGTTACCGTAAAAATCAAAGGAATCATCAGTCAAAAAGTTGAATTGAATGCAATGATTAACTGTAAAGGAATGTATAGCCATACATGATTCCACATTGTGATTATGTTATTAGTAGATTGTACAAGTAGTACGCATCACATAAAGACGAACTTTTATAGCATGAGAAGTGAAAAACATTATTATATTATTCTTTTAATAATCTAAAAAGTACAAAAATAATTAAATAGAAACAAAATCCGTTTCATTATATTTGTACTTTTTTATCTTTTTTTTCTGCTAATAGCAGAATAGGCAAAGGACTTTGGTCCGTGCAGCTAGGTCTAACGTTTTTCCTTTTTCTGTATCAGAAGACAACTTGTTAATACAGGTAATCCTTTGTAGAAGGCCAAAGCCAAATCTTCGTTGTGTTTTATAAATATCTTTTTCGTGTTAAAGCCGAGGCCAAATCTTTGTAAAAATTTTTTAGACGTATTTTTCTTGTTAAGGCCGAGGCCCGTTTCATTATATTGTTACACTTTTAGGCAAAAAAAAACTCGTAGGATATTCTTAGCAAAGTCGTCGAGAATACAAAGAAAATAATTTTCGATGATTTTGAACGAGATGTGAGAATAGACAACATTATGGAAGAAGAATTAATTATATCTCTGAGAGCGGATAGCAGTGATGACGTTGTAGTGAATAAATGCATTTTTTCTTGGTTAAATTATATACGTGTCTTATTTTGTTACATAAATTTAGGTTAGACAATAATGTTTGGGACAATAATAATGGGTTTTGATTAATAATTGTTTATTTGATTTGATTTTCAATGGAACTCAATCAAAATTACATCCGTACTTTTTCACAATAACTGCATTCGATTCACAAATGTTTGAAGCCCGTATTGATTCATTCAATTTAATCGATGTTTTTTTGCAGGTCACCTCACTATGAAGCTAAGGCTGACACATATCAAATGTGGCCTATTAAATTGGCTTTACTTTAAATTCATGTTCATGGAAAAAAAAATTGTACTAGTTAATGTCGAAGGCTTCGTTCGTCATTTCTCTAATTCTCTCACCGCTTTCTGAGAGAAGAGTCTACCCACCGCGTCTTACTATCTTAAGCTATAAAAAATAGTACATTATTAATTTCACCAATAGATTAATAATAGTGATTAATTCCATATTTTTGGAAGTGGGAAAAATAAAAAAATAGAAATAGTACAGAGTATTCATAGTGATTCGGTAACTAGTATTCGGAAAGGTTAAATAGTAGTTTACTTTAGTAGTTAAATTAATACACCGACTCCGGATTCTTTAGTCCGTGCCATATTTGCTGATTGATATTATTTTTTACTTTTGTTCTTCACATTAATTTCTTGGCAAAGCGCATAGGTGATTCGGAGGCATTTGTGTTTCATTAACCCGTCCGGCGCGGAATCTAGACTGCCTATAGTGTGCCTATGTGCACTACCTGACTGGCCCTAACGCGCTGCCATATTTTTTTTATTTTTTTATGAGACGCCGTTCCGCATTTTTCAAATTAGAGAAAGTACTACATAATTATTCAATGAGTGTTATATATATCTAGAATCTGCATAAAATTTCCTATCCAATTATTATATATTTTAACCTGTTTTCCAAATGACGAGGTGAATTTCCACATCCTTTACCACTTTGAACTTTTTTTCATTTTTTTCACTTGCACTTTTCACTAGCACTGAACTAACACTTATAATATGATTTGCATATTATTTATAACTATTTTATTCTATTTTTTAATATAAATCACCAAAATAAAGCTATAAATGACGAAGAGATAAATGTCATCACGGGCCGCACACACTTTGCAGAAAGTTCGAGGCTTGTTTTCACTTTATTTTCAATGAAATACAACAAACCTATTACTTGAAACATAATCTACACACTTTTCCCAGTAATTTGATATACACGGTGGCCGGGGGATTGACGTCAAAAAAAAAAATTAGGTCCCTCTTGTCATGGGGTATCCGAATCACCCCCATGTATGTTCCGCGATTTTTCATAGTTTCGGAGTTATGATTTTTTTTCTGAATTTTCATGAATTTATCGCCTTATCAATTTTGAAAATTTCTACAAAAAAAAAACTAGAAACTTTTTTCAATTACTTTTTTTTGTAACTGAATCTTAACAAGTTGTTCTTCTATGCATAAAATAATCAGCTTCGTAACTTTGATAAAAGTTATTAAAGTGTTGGTCTAAAGTCAAAAATTTACGTTCGGTAAATTATGACTTGAATTTTCAAAAATAAATTAAAAATCCAAACAGATGTTTTAATGGTTTCTTAGTTAGCCTCAGAAATGCGCAAGACTCTCAGATTTCATAATCATTAAAAAAAAGTACTGCTTAACGAGCTACTTTGTGTACATTCGGCCTTCGAAGATAGCGAGGTGAAGAATTATTAAAATTAACAATTTTTTTTTCTGCCATTTCGTCTTTTCTTAGTTTATTAATGAACGAGTCGTCATCATCATGATGAATAAAAGTGGTTTTGTCAATAAAACACGGATTAAAATGTAAAAAAAATGTTTATAGGTTTTCAAAGTTGCCACCTCCAGCAGCAATACACATTCTACACCTACGTAGGAAATTATCTTTTAATCGTCTAAAAGCTGCTCTGTTTTCCTTTACAACACGTTCGGCTTCTGTTAATTTCTGCCTCAGCTCTTGTTCACTCCCACTTTCTCTGGCGTATGCTCCAAAATAGCCCCAAATAAAAAAATCCATGGGGTTGAGGTCAGGTGAGCGTGGAGGCCACGATATTGGTCCGCCGCGTCCGATCCATCTATTGGGGTACGCCTCATTTAAATAATTTCGGACTTGCGTTGCGTAGTGACATGGAGCGCCGTCATTTTGAAGAACCATGGTTCGTCTTAGTTCAATATTCACGTCTTCTAGCAACAATGGAAGTTCATGTTCCAGAAAGTGTCGGTATCTTTCTCCATTTAATCTGGACGGCAATTCAAATGGACCAATCAGTTCGCCATTGAGAATACCAGACCACAAGTTAACGCTGAAACGATGTTGAAACGTCGACGCTCTCATTTCGTGTGGATTTTCAACCGCCCACGTGTGGTAATTATGAATATTGAAAATTCCAGTGCGCTCAAAACGTGACTCATCTGACCATAAAACTTTATTGAAAAATCCAGGATCTTGTTGTTCTTTTTGTAGCATTGTGTGGCAGAAATCAATGCGCAATTGGTAGTCTGTAGGCAGTAAAGCTTGGTCTCGTCGGATATGGAACGCATGATATCCTTCATCGTGAAGTATGTCTTGGATAGAAGTTCTTGGGATGTTCAGAGTACGAGCCATAGCTCTGGTACTCGTGGAAGGATTTCGTTGAACTTCTTCGAGCACAACTTCTCTGCGATCCGGGTCAACTCTAGGGATTCCTTCCCTATCGCCTCGTTGGCCATGAATGCGGCCTGCCATTAAGGTATTGTGCGTGTTAATAAAAACGCGATGGTCGGGATAATGCTCAGGTTGCGGCCCACCACGACGTTGAAGTTGTTCGCGATACAGTCGCGCTGCTTCAAGGCCGTTTCCTTGTGCAACTCCATAAAAATAGTGCATTTCTGCGTATTCACTTAACGTGTAACTCATCTTTTACACTTCCAAGTAAACAAAGTCCAAATCAGTATGCAAGACACACTCCAATTAACGAGCAAAGTAGTCAAATAAGTAGGCAGCGGAATCCGCGGACAAAGCGAGACAGTGAGGTAAAACAAAATGAAGACACGTGTAGCAGTAAACACAAAGTGAGAACGACTGAGGTACAAACTTGTTTTGTGTTCGCTTCTGCTGCGCTGCCCCTCTCACTCTTACCGCTGAGAGTGAGAGAAATAGCAATAGTTCGGCGGCCTCCTATCCTCAAAGACTATTGTTATTACAGGTAAAAAGTTGCGTCTGCATTTACAACCCATGACCCACGAGAACGGACCGCGCAAAATTAATTACTGTAAAACGGAAAATGCCTCCAAATTTTTTAATCTGTGTTTTATTGACAAAACCACTTTTATTCATCATGATGATGACGACTCGTTCATTAATAACCTAAGAAAAGACGAAATGGCAGAAAAAAAAAAGTTAATTTTAATAATTCTTCACCTCGCTGTCTTCGAAGGCCGAATGTACACAAAGTAGCTCGTTAAGCAGTACTTTTTTTTAATGATTATGAAATCTGAGAGTCTTGCGCATTTCTGAGGCTAACTAAGAAACCATTAAAACATCTGTGTACGGTGCAACTGCACATGTTTTGTCCAGTCAGCAATTCACCTAACTAGCGCGGAAACAGACTTTAGTCCGCAACTGCCAATCAGCCGCGCCGCGCGTTCTCATTTTTCATCTATCATTTATATCGTTATTCATCAGTTTAATATAGTGATAGTTTATTAGCAATTGAGTGCTTTCATTTCTAGCCGATAGCACCCCAACTAGCTACCCCATTTAGCTTCCCGGTTACAAGACAATAGCTAATCTTGTAACCAACCGTAAGAGCCGTACTAGATCATAGCGTGACTTGTAGGCGCTCTTACATTTATGGTCCTTCGAGCAAAGAACTTACAGTGACATTAGGTGTACAAAGTGAACTAATAGTGACTTGTTTCGTGAATAAGTGGATTTTCTGAAACAACTATAGCAGCAGAGCAAGAGTTTAGAGCTGAGCAAGCCTAAACACTTCTACATCCAGAGCAGATCGCCATACCAGCATACTTGGTTAATCGCCTGGACAGCAGCACGAGCAGTGAGCAGCAATCAGCATCAGCAGGACGAGCGTCCAGCACACAGCAGCACAGCATAGCGAGCAACTGGGTTTGGTGACACGAGCGCGTCACACGCAGCCCTGCAGCAGCATCAGCAACACAGCGATCAAAGTAAGATCTTTCCAATTTTTTTCTGCTTTTACTAAAAATGGAAGACTTACTCGCTAACCAGCAACAAATTGCGGACGGTATCGACCAACTTCTCAGCAACTTTAAGAAAGCCGGGTCCGATCGCAAGACCCCAGACTACATCAAACGTCTTTTAGATACTTTAGATTCGTATTGGAGTGAGTTTAAGAATGCCCATACGAGTTTATTAAATATAGGAGATCAATCACATCCGTATTTCATAAACAACCAATATGAATTTACGCGTACCAAATACTACAACGTTCGATCATTTATCGAGAACTATCGATCATCAGGCGAGCAAAAAACGCCTACTACGCCGCTTCTGCGTCCCGCAACCCCTTTAGCAATTCCCTCAGGTTCGAGTACTGCCCAGTCTCAAGGCACTAACAGCAAAACTGAAGATTTACTGAAAAAGCAATCGAGTAACTTCAGAGCTTTCGAACGAACGGTAGCGAACGTAGATCTTAAGTTAGTAACAGAAAAGTGGGAGTTTGAACACCTGCTGCGCACACTGCAGTCACGGTGGTCGGTAATAGATAGTCTGCATTGGGAGCTTGATTTTATCTTAGAAGGGTCAAACAAAGCGTATGAAGAAGCGTTTTCCAACTATGAACGCACTTACAACAGCATGAAAAAGAGCATCAACAGTAAACTTTGGTCGGTATCCCATAGAGATAAAATAACGCCGCAATTAGATGTACCTACATTCAGCGGAAGTTACCAGCAGTGGGTGTCCTTCAAGGATATTTTTACTGAGGCGATCCACAGCAATCCGTCAATTTCTAACGCCCAGAAAATGCAGTTTCTTAAGGGCAAAGTAAGAGGAGAAGCGGAGAAACTGATTCAACATCTACAGATCTCTTCCGACAACTACAACATCTGCTGGGAGATCTTAAATCATAGATACAACAACCTCAAACTGATTTTCTCCTCACATACTAACGTTTTACTGAATCTACCTGTAATTCAACAAGCATCTGTTCAAAATATAAAGAAACTTCACGACACCACGATTGAATGTCTGAATGCCATCAAAAACTTAGGGGTCGACATCTCCACCTGGGACCCACTACTCGTTCACATCTTGTCGAGCAAGCTAGACGCCGAAACGCATAGCGATTATGTCGCATCTCTCCGACAACCGAGAGAGTTGCCAAAGCTAAAGGAGTTTACAAACTTTTTGGAGAGCAAGTTTACAGCAATGGAGTCCTCCCGAAGAAAGGAAATGCCCACTCAAAAAGCATTTTCCCAAAACATCATTCGATCCGAGTCGAAAACTCAAAATTCCAATAAGCAGCAGTACTTCAACAACGGAAATGTTTCGCAACCAGCGGCAAGCGAAAAGCGCAAATCATCAAAATATAGGTGCCCGGTATGCAGTACAAACGAACACAAGTTGTATTACTGCCGGCAATTCCTAAGTATGTCACCATATCAACAGAAGCAAGCGCTGGCAAAATACGACATTTGTCAGAACTGCCTCTATTACCACAACGGTCAAAATTGTATATCAGAAAAACGTTGTAGCGAATGCAATGGGTTTCACAATACACGTGTCGCAGCAAAATGACGCGTCCGAAATCCTGTTAGCAACCGCAATGGTCAACGTTAGAGCAAACGACGGAACCAAGCACACCATGAGAGCCCTTGTTGACCAGGGATCCCAAACATCCCTAATAACTGAGCGAGCAGCTCAACTATTAGCTTTACCCCGGAAACGGTGTAACGGAGTCATATCAGGCGTAGGTACAAAGGAGAGCAGTTGTAAGGGAATAGCAAGCATAACCCTTGAGTCACTAGCCACGGACTTTACCTTGACCACAAATGCCTACATCATGAGAAACCTCGTGAATAATCTACCCACTCAAACCATTCCAAAACCATCAGCATCGTATTTGGATACCATAAAATTAGCCGATCCCGAATTTTATCTCAGTCGGCCCATCGATATCCTCTTGGGCGCCGACGTATACTCAAGCATTATTCTCGATGGTATAATGAAAGCAGACAAGTCCATGCCTATTGCGCAGCAAACAGAGCTGGGGTGGATTTTGAGCGGTGGAGTGAAGACTCTACATTGCAACGTCATCACAAACAACATGGATGACTTCCGAAAATTCTGGGAAATCGAAGAGATAAGCTACGAAACCGAATTATCAACGGAAGATCAGCGAACCGTCGATTTTTATCAATCAACGACAAAACGTCGGCCAGATGGGTCATATGAAGTAAGACTGCCTTTCAAATCTTACCTTCAGGGTCAATTAGGCAGCTCCAAGCCCATGGCGGTAGCTCAGTTTCGGCAAATAGAGCGAAAATTTGCGTTAAACGAAACTATGGCACAATCATATAAAGCATTTATGGACGAATATGAGTCACTCGGTCATATGGTAAAAAGTAATAGTAACCAGACACTTGAATACTTTTTGCCGCACCATTGTGTACTTAGACCCGAATCTACGTCATCAGCACTACGCGTCGTATTTAATGCGTCAGCAAGGACGACTTCTGGACTGAGCTTGAATGATTGCATGGAGGGGGGCCCAAATCTACAGCAAGATTTGCAAGGCTTACTAATCCGATGGAGGCAATATCGGTACGCTTTTTGCGCCGATATAGAGAAGATGTTCCGTCAGATTTTCGTACAAGAGCGAGATCAGCAATATCAGAAGATTGTATGGAGAGAAAACGCACGCGCCTCTTTACAAGAATATCAACTCGCTACCGTCACGTATGGGACAAAGGCAGCACCTTTTTTAGCGATGATGACGCTCAGACAGTTAGCGTCCGATGAACAGCAAAAGTTCCCCGACGCAGCCCACATTATAAAAACATCGTTTTACATGGACGATCTTTTACATGGAAGTCACAGCACGGAGACAGCACATAAAATCATCAGCGACTTAATAGCTCTACTGAAACTAGGTGGTTTCAATTTACGCAAGTGGAAATCAAACGAAAGCAGCCTATTGTCGGTTGTAGGTCAACCCAGCATAACAGAAAAAAGCGGTAACAACGAAAACTTTGAGTTCAAGCAAGCACGGACCAGCAAAACATTGGGACTTCGTGGGAATCCACAAAATGATACGTTCACTTTTGAGTCGAAAATTGATAGCAAACCAAAGGCAAAAGAAACAAAGCGAACGCTATTGTCAGACATTTCAAGAATTTACGATCCCTTGGGGTGGCTGACTCCCCTCACCATGAAGTTAAAATCGTTATACCAGTCTGTATGGAAAGCTAATATACAGTGGGACGAAGAACTTCCCTTGGACGTCAAAACTGAATGGTTAAAAATTAAGGAAGATATAGCTATTATAAATCAGTATGAAAAAAGCAAACCCTCCACACGGAACCGGAAGTTTAGTATCTCCTCGATCGTCATGTCCTTATTGCTCTTAATCGCAGTATTTGCTCCAGCTCAGTGCTCATTAAAAAAAAAGGCGCTAAATAAGAGTTTATACTTCGACGAGATAGCGACAATGAAAGTAATAAGAGACGAATGGAAGATAATTACGTACTACAAAATGGATCCTTACTGGCAAGCGGAAAACGTTATTAAGGATTACACAAAGCATTTACAAGGCGTATGTAGTAAGCTCAAGTATCAGCCTCTCTGTGATGTCATACTACAACAGCTGCGTCATGGATTATCCGAGCTCGAGCACTACGAGCGCGCGCTGCTGAGTCAGCATGCCAGCACGCGCCCCGCACGAGCCCGCCGCGGTCTTATCAACGGCGTCGGATACATTGCAAATGAGCTATTCGGCGTATTAGACGAGCGATTCGCAGAACAGTATCGAAAGGACATTGAGTTATTAACTGTGAATCAACAACATCTGGCTTCATTATGGCATAATCAGACATCGGTAATTGAAGCACAATACAATTTACTAAAAAGAACGGAAAATGTAATCGATAAGCAGTACAAAACCTTAAATCAACACTTACTTAGCATAGAAAAGGAAAGTACTATTTTAAGAACTGAAATACAAGCTACGTCAGCAATATCGGAGTTCAGCTTGGGTGCAATAATCGCTAGCAACATGTTGCAAAACCTAAGAACAATCCAAAATACGTTATTGGACACCATCACCGACCTTTACAATGGACGCTTTACACCACATTTAATTAGTCCAGAGCAGCTAAAGGACGAACTCAGCATAATCTCCAGTCAAATCCCAATAGACTTATCTTTACCGATCTGTAACATCCAAACAGATCTACCAGAAATCTACCACTTACTCCAAGTAAAATCGAGAATGATGAAAGACTACCTATTGTTTGAAATTACGCTCCCATTAATCAGCAGAGAAACGTTCGAAATGTTCAGAGTAATACCCGTTCCGCAAAAACACGGAAGCAGCATCGTCAGCGTTATACCGATAGCAGAGTTCATAGCAGTAAACTTACAAAAGGATTCCTTTTCTACTCTTACAGAAAGAGAAATGAAATCATGTCAGCAATCCTATTCGCATATCTATTTGTGTCATCTGCAGAAGCCTATCATTAAGATGAAGGGAGACAAAAATCTCTGTGAATTAGACAACACTTCGGGTGAATGCAAAATTGCTGTCAGCAAACAATGTCAGAATAAATGGATAGAGACGAATAAAATAAATCAGTTCATTTACTTTTGCTGTGAAGAATGCCCCGTTAGAATAATGTGCCAGGATCACATTGCAACCACTCAGCTGACTAACGCCGGCCTTATTAGTGTAGGTCAGGGATGCGTAATAAAAACCTATGACTTCACAGTATACGGTCATAAGGAAACGTACAGCAGTGTTATGAAAATCAGCGCAGAAATAGTAGCACCTGAGATACCAGCGATTAATCATCTCATAAATATTTCGTACCCGAATATTTCTACTGTTACTGACCCCGAAGCAGAAGAGCGCCAGCGCGAATTAAGAAAGATTCACGGCGACATAGAATCAATCAAGGGAAGAGAGGGTTTAATAAGCAATATCTCATATCATGATATACACCATTACTCGATCATCTACATTATCTTGATCTTAGTTACTGCAAAACGTGGGTCCAGTTCTAGAGACTGGTGCCTCTGCCTACCCCTTCGGGGGTAACGGGCGTGAGTTTATTATTATTTATTATTATTATAGTTACTGCGATAGGCGCATATCTAGCAGTATTAAGAATTAAGCGCAAAAGGCCTTCGCATCCGGTGGAAACAGCACCCCATGAGGACGCCGAGGCAACAGCAAGTGAAGATGTGAGTCCTACTCAGCGAAACGTGAAAATTAGTGATACCGTCAAGTGTAAGTGCCTAAATATAAGTGAGCAAATTAGTGCAGTGAACAAAAGGTCAATCAGTGAAAGCGCTCTACCAAAGATCAGTGAACAAGTGCGATTAGTTAGCAAAGGCACAACGCCCGTGATCACAAGATCAATGTTTTCTCT
This sequence comes from Yponomeuta plumbellus, assembly GCA_947310845.1. Taxonomy (NCBI): domain Eukaryota; kingdom Metazoa; phylum Arthropoda; class Insecta; order Lepidoptera; family Yponomeutidae; genus Yponomeuta; species Yponomeuta plumbellus. The sequence goes on from OX371206.1 coordinate 288,578, forward strand.
GAGTGATAACAGTGATTAAATAATTTTACGACAAATTACTAAATAACTATCGAACAGCAATGTCGGTCTCAATATTAATCATTCGTAATAAAATGTCGGTATCAGTATGTTTCATATCATCTCATCTCTCAGTCCGTACTTCGGCTGGGGAATAATGTACGGTGCAACCGCACATGTTTTGTCCAGTCAGCAATTCACCTAACTAGCGCGGAAACAGACTTTAGTTCGCAACTGCCAATCAGCCGCGCCGCGCGTTCTCATTTTTCATCTATCATTTATATCGTTATTCATCAGTTTAATATAGTGATAGTTTATTAGCAATTGAGTGCTTTCATTTCTAGCCGATAGCACCCCAACTAGCTACCCCATTTAGCTTCCCGGTTACAAGACAATAGCTAATCTTGTAACCAACCGTAAGAGCCGTACTAGATCATAGCGTGACTTGTAGGCGCTCTTACAATCTGTTTGGATTTTTAATTTATTTTTGAAAATTCAAGTCATAATTTACCGAACGTAAATTTTTGACTTTAGACCAACACTTTAATAACTTTTATCAAAGTTACGAAGCTGATTATTTTACGCATAGAAGAACAACTTGTGAAGATTCAGTTACAAAAAAAAGTAATTGAAAAAAGTTTCTAGTTTTTTTTTTAGAAATTTTCAAAATTGATAAGGCGAAAATTCATAAAAATTCAGAAAAAAAATCATAACTCCGAAACTATGAAAAATCGCGGAACATACATGGGGGTGATTCGGATACCCCATGACACGAGGGACCTAATTTATTTTTTTTGACGTCATTCCCCCGGCCATCGTGTATAACACAAAATAAATACTATCTGCTTTCCTCTCGAAATAACTTATAAACCTCCAGCGGGCGGAGCCGACACGCCTGACGCGGCACTAAAAGTTCGAGGCTTTTTTCATTTGATTTTCCATCAAATACAACAAAACTATTTAATTTGAAACATAATCTACACACTTTTCCCAGTAATTTGATATATAACACATAAACAAATACTATCCGCTTCCTTTCGAAATTATCTAAAAACCTCGAGCGGGCGGAGCAAATCGCGACGAAAACACAAAATGGCGTCTGTCAGACGCCGACGTACGGGGTTCACTTGTTTTTCGATGAGAACTTTATTTTTTCTTTGGAATGGCATTTAAGACGCACTATTGACGCACAGTTTTTTTTGTATAGGTTTTGTTTTAAAACTCTACGCCGTTACGAAGAAATCATGGTAAGAAAAAGCGTCTAGTTGGCTGCCTCAACAATAGGGTATGTTTTCTCAGCTTGTATGGAAGCACTATTCTGGAAACTTGGCATGTAGGGAGCACTATTAGCGCACAACTATCTGGCATACAAATCATAACTCTATACAGCCGTTCGTGATGTGTCTGCTAAGTAGACGTCTAGTTGGCTGCCTCAGTGAGTCGCCTGATTTCCTAGCTAATTGTGCCTTGTAGCACTATTAGGCACTATTGATACACAGTTCTGTGGCATATTCGAAATTACTGAAATCGACCATGTGAAAGCCAACTCCACGGACACCTCGTTTTACCTTCCGCGACCGCCCACCGTGACTCGCGTAGCCAGACTCAAAACGATCGAGCCGGGTCTGTCTTTTGGCTCCCTTCAGCGATTCAGTTGTAGGGTTGGCTTACGACACGATAGAATAGGCGATAGGCAACGAGAATGGCAGTGTCCATAGAGAGTAGAGGATCAGGGGGCCAACTCTCACTTCATTAGCAAATAATACGTATACGACTCTAAGGCGTATGACTTGAATTCTACATAAAAAAAGTCGAACGACACCCAAATTCTGTATTCTGAACACCATGCGACATTGAAATCGAATGAAAAAAGAAATGTCTATCGACTAAAACAGTAATCTGTGAATCCTACGTTCCATTTTCTCAATTGTAAATTGAAAGTTAGTCGAATCTTAAAACATTTACAATTTCACTTTTAAATTGATACATTTTGTGGCAAATTATTACTTTGAGTGTTATTTTATAAACTAAGAAACTGTTTAGGTACAAAATATACGTTATTTAGAAGTTTAATACACTTAACTCTTAAAATTTTCAACTGAAATTTTACTTATAACGAAACGTCAACGTAGGGAACGTTGGGCGAGTCCATTAATAATGGACTTGCCCTACGTTCCGTAATGCGACAAAATCAATTACAGCGCGAATCCGACCAAATTTAGTAGTCCCAAAGTATCTCGCACGGAGAAGGGTTTTTGTGCCTACTGCACTTAAGTGGATTCGCGCCAGGCAACGTCGTACGGAAAGTATTCTTGGAATTTCCAATCAAGAAACGTCAACTATCAACGAATGCGTTCAAATTTCATACGCCTTTTGCGAGTCGCATGGTAATTACCATGCGACAAGATGACACCTCAAAGCGAACGAAAACTATTAGCAAATTTGCGTATACGACTTTGTGAGAATACATGAAACTGATTTTTATGCGACAAATGTCTAATCCTTCGAATGTTTGGCGTCTACGCTTTCAATTCGCATGGGCGAGAATCGGCTCCCAGGGAGCCGAGGGAGACATTTGTCGCATAAAAATCAGCTTCATGTATTCTCACAAAGTCGTATACGCAAATTTGCTAACGATTTTCGTTCGCTTTGAGGTGTCATCTTGTCGCATGGTAATAGGGAATGGATGAAAATATCAGAAGTGCTTGATATTTTTTTTTGTGATAGGAATAACCTTCCTTAGCGCGAGAAAAAAGTTTCAATTTTTTTGGCTTCGTAGTTAATTTTTAAATATACTTAATATTTTTCCATTCGTAGTTCTGGGCTTAGTACGGCATATCAGACATATTCCTTGGTCCGCTACGTATAAAAAAAGAAAAATCTGGTGACAATGACAGCTTTTCAAGGTGGATTTTTTTTTATACGTAGCGGACTAAGGAATATGTCTGATATGCCGTACTAAGCCCAGAACTACGAATGGAAAAATATTAAGTATATTTAAAAATTAACTACGGGGCCAAAAAATTGAAACTTTTTTCCCGCGTTAAGGAAGGTTATTCCTATCACCAAAAAAAATATCAAGCACTTCTGATATCTTCATCCATTCCCTATTACCATGCGACTCGCAAAAGGCGTATGAAATTTGAACGCATTCATTGATAGTTGACGTTTCTTGATTGGAAATTCCAAGAATACTTTCCGTACGACGTTGCCTGGCGCGAATCCACTTAAGTGCAGTAGGCACAAAAACCCTTCTCCGTGCGAGATACTTTGGGACTACTAAATTTGGTCGGATTCGCGCTGTAATTGATTTTGTCGTATTACGGAACGTAGGGCAAGTCCATTATTAATGGACTCGCCCAACGTTCCCTACGTTGACGTTTCGTTATAAGTAAAATTTCAGTTGAAAATTTTAAGAGTTAAGTGTATTAAACTTCTAAATAACGTATATTTTGTACCAAAACAGTTTCTTAGTTTATAAAATAACACTCAAAGTAATAATTTGCCACAAAATGTATCAATTTAAAAGTGAAATTGTAAATGTTTTAAGATTCGACTAACTTTCAATTTACAATCGAGAAAATGGACGTAGGATTCACAGATTACTGTTTTAGTCGATAGACATTTCTTTTTTCATTCGATTTCAATGTCGCATGGTGTTCAGAATACAGAATTTGGGTGTCGTTCGACTTTTTTATGTAGAATTCAAGTCATACGCCTTAGAGTCGTATACGTCTTATTTGCTAATGAAGTGAGAATTGGCCCCCTGGGCGGCATGCGGCATGCGGCTTGCAGGGGACTGACCGGGTTGTAAGCGTAGGCGTTGCGGAACATGAGGCGGCAGTCGGCCACGAAGGCGGCCACGCTGGCGTAGCGCGGCCCGCGCTGCAGCTTGGCGCGGATGCCGTCCAGGCACATCGGCTGGCTGATCTGCGGGGCAGTTAAAGCTTCGAATTACAATTGAAAAGAGCAGTGCGCCAAATGGCGCCCACAATTTCATTATCAATCTATTAATGGATAAATTGATTTCGTGCAATGTCGTCAGCGTTAACACAGGCCAGCCTCGGCACGAGTGGTACCAAATCTTGTCTAAAGTCTGATTTTTAATTCCGTAAATTCTGACAGTTATCATTTTTTGACATATCAGAGATTAGAAACCTTTTTTCGCCGGGCACATTTTTCAATGTCAATACGCGTGTGAACATCTGAGTCTACGCATTTAATTTGTTAGTGAATGTATCCATTTTATAAAGTGTGGAGCTCCAAATGAAATGAAAATTTAAGGCGAGTGACAATTGTGTCCCTTTTCATCACACAAACATTAAAATATCTAATGATCATTAATACTAATACCATCTAATATCACTATCTTCATCATCGTCATCATCACTGACATGAATTATTAAGAGAGCTAACAGCGGCATACTTCACTTTGCCAAAAAGGTTTACGAAACCTTGAATTAGTAGGCAGTGATGCCAGCTAAAGAATAAAATAAAGTAATTAAAGTTAATTCGATATATTGTCTGTGATATTGAAATATTTGTTACTTTTGTATTAGGTCACTTGAGTAAGTAAATATTTAGATTAACGTTTTTTTAGGAAAAACATAAAAAATACATAGCATTTTATTTTTTATTCCCCTCAAATGGGTCAAATTTGTCCCTTTTTTGGTGGAGAACTTTTTCAGTAGCAACACTTATGAAATGTCAGAATTCTACTGAATAATAAATCAGACTTTAGTAATAGTTGTGACCTGTTTGTACACCTAATAAATAATAAAAACATGCAATTCCTGGTGTAGATGTTGTAGTACAGTCAAACAGTGTGACAATGGTCGTTTCGTAAAATTGTGACGTGAGCGGTTATTATCCTCAATAATACACAGCACTTTCATTCAACTTGGGATGCATTGAAGATGCAACGGAGCGCACGTACCTTGCAGTAGTAGTCGACGTTGTCGGCGGGCACGGGCTCGCGGAAGGCCAGGCTGGGCTCGTACTGGCAGTACAGCTCCAGCGTCACGCGCTCCACCAGCTTCTGCTGCCGCGGGCTCAGCCCCCCGCCCCCGCCCCCGCCCCCGCCCCCCGCCTCCTCCGGCAGCTCGGCGAAGTTGACGCACAGCAGGCATTGCCAAGTCTCCGTCTCGCTGCGGGAGGTACGCCGTGTCAATGTTGAGTCGCGAAGGTTTCAGAACAGTGTTTGTACACTCAGCACATCTATCGATTCACTTAACTATCTACTAACATTTTCAGCATATCATGTCTATTTTTATAAATAGGAGCATCGTGATAGTTTATCAGAAATCCAGTGCTTTCAATTCTAGCAGATAGAACCTCGGCTAGCGACGAGGTTAGAAGACAATAGCTGATCTTGTAACCGACGACGGCAAGAGCCGTACCCAATCTTAGATGACATCCGCGAGGTTCGCTATACTCACTGCGGCAGCTTCTCGATGGTGGGGATGTGGCAGTACTGGTGGAAGACCTTGGGGCACTTGTCGCAGCACATGAGCTCGCCGCCGTCCATGCACACGGCGCACCAGTCCTCGTTGGGGTCGGCGGGCGCGGCGGCGGCGCGCGCCCCGCCCGGCCCCGCGCCCGGCCCCGGCCCCACGCCCGGCCCCGCGCCCGGCCCCGCGCCCGGCCCCGGGCCCGGCCCCGCGCCCGGCCCCGCGCCCGCCGCGCCCTCGTCCGTGGACGAGTGCACCTGCGGCGCGGGGGAGGGGGGCGGCGCGCCGTGCTCCGGCAGCACCTGCGGCCGCCACGGAAATGTCTTCAGCAGCGGACGCGGTACAGGTCGACCGTGCTCGCGAAAATTACATTTGAGGATACGCGCCCTCGACAAGAAGGACTTAGTGAAAAACAAATTATTTTAGTCCGGTGCCTTCGGCTTGACCTTTCGGAGAGATTAACCTTCATTACTTTACCTCAATGCAGTGTTCTAGAGCTTCATACTTACGTCTGATAGCGTGTAGAGAGGCGACGCAGGGCGCGGGGCGGGAGCTCCCCGCGCCCCGCGCCTCGCGAGTCGGCGGCGCGCGCGACACAGCGAGCTTTGACAGTACGCTGTTATTACCGAACCGATGTGTAGTGTTTTATAGTGTTCTGGTTAAACGTTGCTGTAACGTTCGGAATTTGGATGTTATTCGAGTAAATGGTAAGTTTACCGCTTGTTTATTATTAATGTCTGTTTTAGTGTGTGGAGTGTGGCGATAGTAAAATATTATACAATGGGCAAATGTTTTGGTTGTCTGCCACACGGCTGCAACTGTTATGGATGATTATCGTTGGTATGTCGGCCATTCCGCCACATCCACGGCTATCGTAAGCTTTTTCCATGCTATGTGCCCGCACAAGCGGCACGATAGCTGAGCAGCGCGGCTCAAAAATTGAGCCGCGCGGCTGGAAAATCGAGCCGCGCGGCACGAAAATCGAGACGCGCGGCTCGAATATTGGGCCGCGCGCCTCGAAAATTTGAGACGTACGTCTCAAGATCGAGGCGCGCGGCTCGAATATTGGGCCGCGCGGCTCGAAAATTTGAGACGTACGTCTCAAAATCGGGAGGCGCGGCTCAAGGTTGAGACGCGCAGCTCGGAACTCCTGAGCCGTGAGCTATGGCTGATAAAGCTTTTTGCCTTACAGATGGCGAGTGGTGGTGATTTTATCAGCCTGGGGGACTTGCTGGAGGAGCAGGGTGAATCGCAGAGGGACGAGGAGATTCTAGGAAGATTGAAGGTGTTGGCACAGGAAAGCCTGCCAGATGGGTGGACAAGATGGGAAGTGAAGAAGTCCTCCAGAGAGGAGATTTTCGGAGAGAGTGTGGAGGTTTCCACACTAAACAAGCTAGTTTTTGCAATACCCACGCTTGGCCTTGTTAAGGCATTCGACCCGGAGGCAGACCACCTTTCGGAGAAAGCCTACCGGGATATTCGACTTAAGCTATTGGACTGGGCGTTCACGCGGGCGCTGATAGTGGGACCTCCTGCAGTCGCCAATCGGATACGGGGGTCCGCGGCTAGGACCTAGTTATTTAAAGAAGAGGTTGCTCCAATGAAGCCATTAATGATTTCGAGAAAGGAGGCGGACCAGATCCTGTCGGGCGCCTTAGGGGAAGACTACACCAGGAAGAGAAGGAGTGTCTCAACGGCTTCAGATCCATCTTGCCCATCAAAGAGAACAAAGGTGGATATGCTGGAGGAAAAGATGGAGAGGATGTTTGAGTTCGTGGTCGGAAAGATTGAATCACTCCGTGGGATTCAGCAGCCGCCTCAACAGTCGGATGAGTCGGACGACGATTCTGAATTTGAGCGTGAGTCAAGTCATGCTCCAGTCCTTTACACCAGTGGAGTAGATGTGGCATCTTTAGATGATCTGGACTTTCGCCCGGACGTAAAAGCTTCAGATCCTGTTATTCCGGAGCCTTCTCCAGAACTAAGAGAAGAGGGCATTGGATGCCAAAGACTAGGAAACGTAGGCTGGACTCGGATTCGATACAAGGAAGTGGAAAAGAAATTGCACGCATCTCCAGTGTTCAGCGCTCTAAAGGTTAACACCGAGCTGAGCAGTGTAGCTCGTGATTTTAGCTGGCTCGGCAAGCAAGACAGTTTGCTGGGAACTATATGCCACGGGTTGCTTCTTCAAAGAAGAGCCATTGCAGAAGAGGTCAGAGCGTTAGCCAAGGAGTATCCAGCTTCAGGGGGAGAAGTTAAAAGGATTTTGAAAGAGTCCAAGTTCAAATCATTGTCAGATGACTTACTGCAATATGTCTGTGCCCACAGGGCTGAAACAATTGAAAATCGGCGGAAGATCTTTAAGACCAAGAATGAGACTCTTACTGCAGCACTTCATCAGATTCCACCTTCTTCAACTCATTTGTTCGAGGAAAAGGCCCTCTCTACATTCATGAAGGATAATGGTGGAGTTGGACATGTATTCCCTTCAAAACAAGGAGGATTTCCGGACAAGAAGGCATCTACATTTCGAAAGCCGTCAGCTACCGGATTCTCCCAGTCGAAAACGTCTTCAGGTCGCGGTCGCCAGAGAAGTTCCTTCCAGTCCTCGCCCCGACTTTCAACATCCAGAGTGTCTGCTTCAAAGAGTCAACGTGAGAGCCCAAAAGAGAAGTCGGGAAAGCAGCGACCCAAGAACAAGAAATATTGACGGATTTCGCGGGGGTCAACTCAGAAGCCGCATATCTCTATGGCAAAAAATGGGGGCCCCAAAGCATGTCCTGAAGACGATTTCGGGTTACTCTATTCCGTTTTACAAAAAACCCCCATCAGTATGTTTTCAGGCAGGCCTGCTGGAAAGATTCGCGACACAAAACTCAGCCTTAATGTCCAAAGAAATTCAAGAGCTACAACGAATAGGGGTCGTAGAACCATCGTCAGTAAGAGCGGGTTTTCTGTCGCGAATGTTTCTCATTCCCAAACAGAACGGAAAGGTTCGGCAGATCTTCGATTTAAGACGTTTAAACGCTTACTTAAATCCTCGGAAGTTCCGGTTAATAAATCAAAATCATATCCCGAAATTTCTTCTTCACTCCGACTACTTAGCGAAAATAGATCTGTCTCAGGCGTACTTTCACGTCCCGATAAAAGAAAGCCACAAAAGGTACCTATGCTTCTCGTATGCAGGAGAGCTGTTCCAGTTGACAAGCCTTCCGTTTGGTCTGTCAAGCGCGCCTCTGGCCTTCTCTCGTCTCACAAATTGGGTTGCGAGCGTCTTAAGATCAAGAGGCATCCGGGTACTAGTATACCTGGACGACTTTCTGTTCGCTCATCAAGATCCCCTAGTGCTCGAGGATCAAGTTCAATCAGCGTTGAGTTTCCTGCAAAGTCTCGGATGGGCTGTGAATCTGGAAAAGTCTGTAATAAAACCGACCAACTGCATAGAATTTCTAGGCATCATGTGGGATACAGTAGCGAACCGAAAGTTTTTACCTGAGGCGAAGATGGTACGTCTGTTGTCGGATCTTCAGACCATTTTAAAAGATCCTTGGTGGAATTGGAAGTCAGCAACTTCGTTGATAGGAAAGCTAGAGTTCGCTTCATGGGTAACTCCTTTGGGGCGGCTTTACACTCGAAACCTCCAAAGGGCAGCCAGGGTTTTGAAAGAAGAAACGCCTTTCAAAAGGTTGGTCATGCCAGCTCCGGCCAGGGCCGATTGTCTTTGGTGGATTCAACACCTTCGAAACCCGGTAATGATTTTCATGGCCGATCCTACAATCTTTGTCTCGACGGACGCGTCAGATTCCGGCTGGGGCATACAGCTGGGTCAGCATCGACTGGCTGGAATTTGGATGAGGGACCAAAAGAGTTGGCATATAAACAGAAAAGAATTATTCACTGTGTTCACGGCCCTGTCCAAATTTCAGACAACTGTGCAAGGCCAATCTCTGATGTTTCAGTCGGACAACAAAACTGTTGTGGCATATCTTCGGAACCAGGGGGGCACACGTTCAGCGATCCTTCTAGAAGTGACTCGGAAAATTCTGCTGTTAGCAGATCGATTGAATGTCACCATTCAGGCCTTCTATATACCAGGCAGGTACAACACAGTAGCAGATCGACTGTCCAGGTCAATGGCTCTTCCAGATTGGCATCTGAGCGATTCGATAACAACTCTTGTTTTCATGAAGTGGGGAATGCCTCAAATCGACCTCTTCGCTACTCACCAGTCCAGAGTAGTTCCCTGCTATGTGACGATGGATGCAAGGGACTCAGAGGCGAGATTCATAAACGCGTTCAGTCAGGAGTGGCATTTCAACCTGGCTTGGGTCTTTCCACCCCCTCCTTTAATTCCCAAGGTTCTCCAGCATCTCTTCAGGGCATCAGGGGTTTTTCTAGTGGTGGTGCCCCGATGGGAGAAAGCTTTTTGGAGAGGAGCTCTGAAACGCAGAGCCTTAGAGGCCCCCTTCGAGATTCGAGACCTGAGTCATCACTTGATCGACCTGTCATCCAATCGCTGTCCGGAGAAGGTAGAGGATCTGCATTTAGAGGTTTGGAAGGTACGGGGTGGGGCGTGTTAGTGTCCGGTTTGAAGCCTGACTACGTAAATCTGTTGCAGTCTGCTTGGCGGGATTCTACGTGGAAGACTTATGGGTCAGCCTGGAAACAGTGGGTCTCGTGGGGAAAAAAGAATGGGGTAAATCCTAGCCGGCCTCGCCCACTGGACTTGTCGTCTTACTTAGGATACCTGGCTAAAGAAAGAAACTTGGCTTATGCTACAATATTAGTACATAAATCAGTGATAGTATCCTTGGCTGATCCATCTCAGGAAAGTCGTCTTTCTTCACATCCCCTGGTAACTGTAATGCTGAAGGGGATAGGTCTATCCAAGCGTTCTGCTTCATCATCTGCCCCCACAATATGGAATGTACAGGATCTTATAGAATGGTTAAAGAGGAATGCCCCGTCGTCGAATAGTATCTTTCAAATGTCACGTCATGTAGCTCTTCTTTTATTATTGGCATCTGGACGAAGAGTTCACGATCTAACTCTCCTCAGAATAGATGAACAACACTGCCAGATTTTAGAGGAATCAATCCGATTCTGGCCGGCTTTTGGATCAAAGACTGATGGTATCAAAACTCGACAGTCAGGTTGCGAGTTGATGTCTTCGGGAGATTCTTCTTTGGATTTGGTCAAATGGGTAAAAGGCTTGATTGAATGCTCTTCGGAGAGGCGTAAGGCTCGAGAAGGCTTGGTTAATTTATTTATTACTACTCGGGGAAAAGTAAAGGCTGCATCTAGAACGATAATCGCCGGTTGGCTTAAAACTGCTTTTCAGGACTTGGGAATTGATTGTAGTCCTGGGTCCATAAGGTCAGCTGTGGCATCGAGTGATTTTGAAAATGATGTCCCACTAGATAGGATTCTGTCGAGAGGTAACTGGCGGGGCTCCAGTAATTTTTTCAAGCATTATTGTAGAACTGTAGATTGCCCCCGATCTTCTAGTGGCAACGCTTTAAACAGATCGTTTAATGTTATTTGAGTTTATTTTCGTACATCATCTTAGTTATTAAGTTACCTGATCTCGCTACCAGCAGCTGTGATTATAATTATAATTAATAATAAAGTACTTCTTGAATTACCAGCGGCTGTGATTATAATTATAAGTAATCTTAAACTTAAAATGCTTAAATTTTATTTTATGCGGGTTCTCAGACTGTATTGCTTAGCAATAAGGACGATAATGCTATTAAAGTCTGATTTGAGTACATTTATATTCGCTGTCATTTTCTTGGAAACATCTTACCTTGCTAGAAAAGTCACAGTACGCTTGAGGCGCCGGCAGATGGTAGAGCACGTCTCCGAAAGGTCAAGCCAAAGGCACCGGACTAAAATAGAACCGTTTCCCACCCCAAAGGGAAGAAAACGATTATTTTAGGTCGTGCCGAGGCTTGACCTGGAGTAAGGGCCTTGCCGGCTTTTCGAGACTAGTACTGTCAAAGCTCGCTGTGTCGCGCGCGCCGCCGACTCGCGAGGCGCGGGGCGCGGGGAGCTCCCGCCCCGCGCCGCATCCCGCGCCCTGCGTCGCCTCTCTACACGCTATCAGACGTAAGTATGAAGCTCTAGAACACTGCATTGAGGTAAAGTAATGAAGGTTAATCTCTCCGAAAGGTCAAGCCTCGGCACGACCTAAAATAATCGTTTTCTTCCCTTTGGGATGGAAAACGGTTCTATAAAAGTTCTCGATAGAAGCCGTGAAGACAGTCTTTTTTTCGCTTTGAAAATTAATTGAAGCACTCCTAGAATGAAATATTTGGATCAACTCAAAATAACTTATTTTGTCGAAAAAAAATAAACTTTTTTTTAAAACAATGCTTTTGGAGTGCGTTCTTTTAAATGATGTAAGTGAGCAAAGTTCAAAGTGTGTGAGCGGTGACCTGCACGCCGTTGGAGTCGAGCTTGGCGATGGTGGCCATGAGGTCCTGCACGGACTGCGCGCACACGGCGTCCAGCGCCGCGCCCGCGCCCCCCGCCCCGCCCCCCGCCGCCGCCGCCACCCCGCCCGCGCCCGGCGACGGCGTCTTGGGGTTGGTGGACGTGACGGCCGCCCCCACGCCCCCCGCCCCGCCCCCGCCGGCGCCCGGCTGGCGCGCCAGCGTGATCTTGAAGTCGCCGCCGCCGCCCATCAGATTCAGGTCGAAGCCCCCCGCTGCGGGCACATCACGCGGCTGTTCACACTACTGCGCGCGCTACTTCACGTTTCCACACTGTCGCGTGAGTGTGGTAAATTAACAGAAACGCAGCAGAGCGTCATAGTGGACTTATGCCCGGTTCCTATAATATACGCCTACCGGCTACGATCCGTTTTCCCTACAATTTATTGACGGTTCGTAGGAATTGTAACGGATCGTAAGCAAAAACGAAGCGTTTTGTGGATATTGGAATCGGGCATTATTCGTTGCGATAGAATGGACGAGCTACCTAATTAACGACTTTGTTAGTTAAGCAGCTCTACATCAGTCAGTATTTATTAGCTTTCCAAAAATAAGAAGTTTCTCAATACATCAAACTCAGTACGACTTTGCCCTATTTCAATAACACTTTTATCAAAGAAATATAGATCTTGTAACAGTGGTTCCATATACTTTTGGTCATGATCTGTTAGTAAAATCGATGAACAATTTAAAAAATGGCGAGTGTTACCAAAGTTGGTTTTATTTTAAGATCTTATTATAAATACTACTATTATTCTGAAACCCGAACCAATAAAGTAAGTGTCAATTCGGTCAATTTTATCGTAACATAGTACGATAAAATTGACATTGATAAAATTACATAGTTATATTGAACGATTTGATGTATTGCCCGTACACGAATGCGCGGCACGAGGCACGCGACGCGCGCGTTATTAATTCAGTTTTCGTAGTTCACTTTATCGACCCAACTTCAGTTCACTATAAATCATCATAGCGTACACGCATCAAATTAAGATCTTCCAACTGTCGTTATCCGTGTATAGTGTTTTCAATATCAAAATTTACCATTTCTATTAATCCAATTAAGCAATCAAATAATCTATTGATGTTTAGTGAAACCCATAGAATGTTCGAAAGTATAAAAATAGCGCTCACCGTGGTGCTGCGAGTGCTGCGGGATGTGCCACTTGGCGAGGGCGAGCGCGGGGGCGGGCGCGGGCGCGGGGGCGGGCGGCGCGGGCGAGGGCGTGCGCGGGGCGGGCGCGGGCAGCGCGGGGGGGCCGCGCCGCCCCGCCCCCGCGCCCGCGCCCGCCGCCGCCGCCGCGTACGCCGACGACTGGTACGCGTTCATCACTGCAACACGCGCGACGCGACGGTCAATATGTCGAAACGGATCTGTGTCGCCCTAACTCGACCGTTCATAGTCATCGTCATCCATTCGACGCCCAATGCAAAGCATAGGCTTCATTCATTTCGCGATAGGCGATTTCCTGCGATACGGAACAATTTGTGTTTTATTTTCAAAATGGCCGAATTCAAGATGGCGTATGTAATCGCACAAAATAATTTCAAAATAGTTGATGTGGTCTTCCATCGTCGTCAGTGTGTGTGCAATACTATTAGTATAATAAGGAATGCACTGAAATTGGACAACTATTGGCCCAATTACGCGAGATCGAGTACAGAAATATCAATAATATTATCTCCTGGCCTCCCGTTCGGCTTGATCGGAGGCAAGAAGCAAACAGTTGTGTGTGCAGTCCCTTATGCAAGTGTGTGTGTGTGCGTGCGTGTGCGCATAGTTACTCTGGTGGTAGTGGTGCGCGGCGGCGGCGGCGGCGGCGGCGGGCGGCGCGCGGCGCGGCAGGCCCAGCGCGCCGGGGCCCAGCAGCCCGCGCAGGTTCAGCTCGCCCATGCCTGCCGACACGATTCCAGATCACCGTATTGCGGACTGTCATTGACTCGGTACTGCAGTGCCTCGGGCATGTTCGCGGAGGCCCGCACGAACGGCTTTCGTGTCATAATGCGCAAGCGTGCGGCGTCCCCGCTAGGCCGCGTCCGAGGCGGTACCGACGGCCTCCTACAGGTATTGGCGGACAGGCCGGACTGTCCAATATGGAACCGTTTGGACGGCTCGCATGTGATGAAAATAGTTTAACTTATTTTTATTACGTGTAGGCTGTCCAAATGGTTTTAAAAGAACGTGTTTTTAAAATAAAGTAGAATTAAGATACCTATTAAGCCTACTAACATAGTTTTTACTTTTAGTTTAGTTTTAGTTTTTAAGGCTACTAACAGCACTATGGATCACTGTTTTATCCGAAATAAACGTTTATTATTATTATTATTATTGACTCCGTACATCGTCGAAGATTATTGTAACTGTACCGAATAAACATGAATACATCCGGCTCGAAGGACCATAATATACGAGCAAAAAAAAGTGTGCGCAACTCGACTCTGTCGTACAGTTGATGCTGTAGGCCGGTGATGGATGAAAAAGCAGACGTTGTTGTTAAAATCTTCGTGAAGTTTATTTCATTTTGTGCATTACACATTTGGAAACGTACAGTTTAATGAAGAGTAAAAACCAACTGTCTGGCGCTGGCAACAATACCCATGAGTTCGACTATACGCCGTCAGCAATACGGTAAACTAGAAAGGTGTACAGTACTAACTCTTGCACAGAATAACATACGGAAATACTTGGATAATGTGGTGGCCATGGCTTGTCCAATAAGATAATCTTATGTACTTATTTGTTTATTTACTTTTCACAAAATGCATTCGCATTTAAAAACAACATTGAAAAAATTAAACACATCAAAATAATGTGCTGCTAACGATTACCTTGAGATTAGCACTATAGGTATGTCCACTTGCTTTCTCTTTACTTTCATTCTCTCAACGATAACTTTTTTCGAAGTTATTTCCACCGTAAATTGACTCGATTAGGCACTCTTCGATTCGGCATTCGAACTCGACACGTGTCCGAGTCTAGACAGACCGACGGATATGTAGTTATCTCCGTAAGGGATTACTTTTATTCTTTTAAATTACCGAAAAAGTTAATTGTCCATTTTTTTGCAACTAAAACTTTCGTAAGCACTGCATATTATAAATTGTTTTACAGATAGAATAACTTGAATTCTGTCGGAAGACTCCGACCAGGCTTCGCTCTGATTAGCAGAGCCTAATCACGATGAGCAGAGACGGAGTGTCAGTAAAACATTTTTTTTCTCAGGTTATATTTTTATTAAACACATTCGCATAGAGCGAGGCTTCGATTCTGTACGATGACATCTACACGGTCGGGTCACGTGACGTGGCGATTAGAAGGTTAGATACGTGTGCGCGTGTTAACTTGAAGCGGCAATGAAGCTACACCGCCACGTTCATACAGTTGTCATTGTACTACAATGCATTAACAGAATATAGGTTCAGGTGTCGAATCGCTCGTAGCCTGGGCTGCCTGAGTGATCTTAAACGATCACTAAGGTTAAGCAACATACGGCGCGTTCAGTCCATGGATGGGTCACCGTCTATGACTAACGCTAGTGGCATTTTTTCCGAGCGATTCCGTGCTTCGCAAGGTACGTTAAGCAGTCGGTGCCGGCTGCCGTCGATAGATGGCAGTCGTTAAACCAAGTCAGAGGCCTTTAGGGGCGGCTTGAAAACTTCTGACAGTAAGACCAGCCACTAGTCTTACAAGCCTCCACCAATCCGGACTTGGCCCCCGTGGTGGAATATGGCCTATACCTTCCTCAGGGAAGAGACCCGTGCCCCTCGGTGGGGACATAATGGGTTGATGATGAGGTCCAGGTGCGTGTGTGTGTGCGCGTGCGCGCGTACTGACCGTGCAGGTGGTGCGGGTGCGTGGAGGAGGACACGTGCGCGTGCCGCGGCGCCGCCGCCCGCCGCATGCCCAGCGCGTAGTACTGCGCCGCCCCGCCCCCGCCCCCGCCCGCGCCCCCGCCCCCGCCCCCGCCCCCGCCCACGGGCGACGCGCCGCCCGAGCGGCACTGCGCGTACGACTGCGGACACGCGGAGGGAAACTTGTACTGTGTGCGCCGAGGCAGGTGTCCGACTCCAGTCCAGTGTCGCCCATTTTACGCACAGCATTTATGCAACATTTGAATATTTCAAGCTTCTATCTGTTGCCGTTATTGACTTCGAGCAAGAAACGGCTAAAGAAATTGCGATGTTATATAGGAACCCCCCTTAAATATATATTCCGTCCATCTATTTTTAATATTTGTTGTTATAGCAGCAACAATTTAACTGTCGAAATAACACAGTTCATGAGAAATGAGACAGCCTGATGACAGTGAAATCTTGGTAATAAAATCCTTTGCCCTATGGGGCCGTCCATTAATCACGTGAGGCTTGAAAGGGGTGGGGGGAGGGGTTAGACAAAAATCACGAAATGTCACAAGGGGTGAGGGGAGGTGTAGTAAGATATCACGTGTATTTATTTTTTCATTATTTTTTAAAACGCGCACGCGATCAACACGCGCGCAAGACAATGGACAATATTTCTATGGTCACGAATCAAGAAAGTTTCTTCTAGGATATGGATATGAGCGGTCACTAAATAAGAATATATTTTTTGTTTATTTTTAGGTGCTGTAGTTTTCGAGAAAATAATTTCTTTATTTAATTTCGCTCAGTGATACAGATCATTACGCCATCACAGATTAATACAAAGTCAGAAAGTATCATTCATTCGAATCTGTCAAAAGTAATTAGTCTGTTGCCTTTAAAAAATACATACTGAAGTAGGTACAGCGCCACCAAATTATATGTTCAAGTGGGCAAAATTGTAACTAACTAATTAACTGTAAAGTCTGTACCCCATTTCTTGTTTTATTTATTCACTTACTAAGATTTATAGATATATGTTCACTAAAATTTAAAGACGGATTAAAATATTCTCATTTTCCTAGGTAAATTTCTTAAATGTTATATAATTTTCCACTAGCGCCGCTATCAACTGAACAGATAAGATGGTGGCACTGTACCTACATAAACGAAATCACTGACAGAGCAGTGACAGGTTTTTTAAATGCGTCAACGTTAGGTGGCGTGGATACACGACTATGATTCCGTTCCGTTTTGCTTATACGCCCTTTTAGAATGAGAAGGTTTTAAAAACCAAAATCATAAATGAAAATCTTAGCTGAGGTAAAAACTAAGAACGTAGGGCTATCCAGTTTAGCTTCCTTTTCATATACAGCAAAGGAAAAAAATCCCGCATTATTGTCCATTGTAGTTCTAAAAAATTTAAGATTTTTTGTAGATACGAAAAATACACGTGATGTTGGGTGGGGGGTGGGGGTAGTCTTAAACCTCACCATGTATCATCAAGGGGGAGGGGGGGTTGAAAAATGCTTAAAAAAGATCACGTGATTAATGGACGGCCCCTATGGATACGGAACTCAATAATAGTCATCCCATATTAATCTCAACCACAATGGCTTTAACAGGTATTTGAAATGAAATGTACTAAATAGTCGTATTTTTACAAAACTATTAACCCAGTTCTACTTACATGCTTCACAAAATCAACAATAATGCCAATCTAACTGTACTTATTCCATGATGAATTAACATACCATAATCTTACCATGACCCAGTAGCACCTATTACCAACTAAGAAATTTACAAGTTCAAAATAAATTGAATATGAAGTCCACACATATTTGGGTTTCACTGTATCTACAGTCGAGAATCCTGTATTAGCTCTTAGGCCCGGTTCGACCAAACTAAGATTAAATTTTTACTCTAGAGTAAAACTTAGGCTGACTTGCACCACCGACTAAAATCCATTTAACTTTAAGTTACAGCGCCACCAAGTTATCTGTTCAGGTGGGCAAAATTGTAACTAACTAATGAATTGTAAATCCTGTTCCTCATATTTTGTTTTATTTATTCACTTACCAAGATTGATATTTCTGATAGATATATTTTCATTAAAATTGAAAGACGGGTTAAAATATTCTTATTTTTCTAGGTAGATTTCTTAAATGTTACTACCAAATTCTCCACTAGCGCCGCTATCAACTGAACAGATAAGATGGTGGCACTGTAAACAGAATTTTGACAGTTTCGCCATACACTATCTGTCAAAATTCTATTTAATTTAACGCTAAATGGATTTTAGTCGGTGGTGCAAGTCGCCTTTATTCTATATCTGATTTTTCATTTCGTGTACATGGCAACATTAAAAAAAAGAAGGAAGGATAAGGCGATAATACGCGAGTAAATATTTATACCGTGGATTTTGGTGGAGTAAAAGCGATATTTTTGACACTAGAATTACTCTCAGTTTAAGCTTTTCATCATCATCATCATCATCATCATCATCATCGACTTATGGTTGTCCACTGCTGGACATAGGCCTCTCCCATTGCACGCCACTGAGCACGGTCCTCGGCTACTCTCATCCAGCTCTTGCCAGCCGCCCTGCGAAGATCATCGCTCCACCGAGTCTGGGGACGTCCTACACTACGTTTACCGATCCGCGGTCTCCACTCAAGAACTCTTCTACCCCATCGGTTATCAGTTCTTCGGGTGATATGGCCGGCCCACTGCCACTTCAGCATGCTAATTCGGTGGGCTATGTCGGTGACTTTGGTTCTCTGTCGGATGACTTCGTTTCGAATTCGATCTTTCAGAGAAACCCCGAGCATAGCCCTTGCCATAGCACGCTGAGCGACTTTCAGCGAGTTTAAGCTTTTACTCCACCAAAATCTACCGTATAAATATTTACTCGCGTATTATCGCCTTATCCTTCCTTCTTTTTTTTAATGTTGCCATGTACACGAAATGAAAAATCAGTTTACTCTAGCGTAAAAAATTTACTCTTAGTTTGGTCGAACCGGGCCTTAGTTGCCTATTTTTATTTAACAGTGTAATTTGTAAGTTGATGATTCTCCAATCTGAATGAATAAAGAAATAATAAGAGCAAGGGACGTCACGTATATTCAACAACAACTCTAATCAACAGTCTACCATCACAAAACAAAATAACTAAGAAGAAATGCACGCGGCAATTTTTTGTAGCATCATACGACAGTTTCACAAATATGCGAGCGCATCGCTACACAGTTCACAAATTTTTACATTTATACAGAGTGTCCGAAAACTCAACGTCATGCCAGAACCGGGTGAAAAGGCAAGTCATACTGGTTATCAGAAAAATATAAAAAATACGATTTTTTAATTTTAAGTAAAATATTTTTTTTTTATATTATTTATTCAAGAAATTACACAAACACAATAAAAACTAAAATTAAAATGGGCAATTTTTTAAGTTAGTTTTTTTTAAAGTCTCTTTTTCTTCCAAGCTGGAGCAGCTGGTTTTGAAATTTTGTTAACAGTTTAAAGAAGCATTATTCAGAGTTACAAAACAAAAAAAATATAGAAAAAGTAAATATTTGTGGCAACAGGATTTTTCAATTTTTTTTAAATGCCTATAAATTTTTATTCACGCAATTTTTTTTTTTCTGATAACCAGTATGACTTGCCTTTTCACCTGGTACCGGCTTGATGTTGCGTTTTGGGGCACCCTGTATATATACATTTTATATATGTATATATACATTTAAAAACCGTTGAAAAAAATTAGCCGCTCGAAGGTCAATTTAGTATCGCTGCGACGTCGCTGCAATAAATCGCCGCACGCAAGAATGCTGCGTAAGACGAACCATATAACATTTCTACCACCTCGCTGAAAGCTCCGTTACATTATTGCTACACTTGTTACATGAAACTACAGAAATGAAAAGATGACGGTGGCCATATTTTCCTATGGTGTTCACCGCCATCGATTGATTCATAACATACAAGACAGTCAGAACTAAACTGGTACCGTACTAACCTGATATCTTGCCATAGTCTGAACATGAAACAATTTACAAAAGTTTATGTAAGTCATAAAAACTACAAATCTGCAAATACAGACTCTGCAAGCTAAGTTAATTTCCAGTAGACGTTTTGAACCAATCTCATTGTGTAATTAGCATCGTCAGCATTTTTGTGTGTAGTATGCAATGCTACTGTGTGATTCAACGCAGGTGTAGTTAGCTCTACTGTTAGTATGATGTGTTTGTGTGTATTTTCACAGTAGTGTAAGCAGGCCTTCTTTGTGTTAGGGTGATTATTATTATACTGTTAGATTTTACAACAAACAAAACTTAACTCAAGCATGGATCAGGACAACCCATATTAAATTTAATTCGGCTTTTCCCTAGATGTGTGAGTAATTAAAAACTTGTTTGTTTCCATAAATGAAATAAAATTCAACTGATTTCATTCGCGCACAGGAGCACGAAATGTGGGTAGGCCACCTGCACAATGGTCTGATGACATCAGGGCCACTCCAGGGTCGACCTGGACTACAATAGCCGCGGACCCATCGCGATGTAGGAGTCACGAAGAAGCATACGTCCAACAGTGGACTAACAAATGCTAGAGAAGAAAGAAGGAGAAATTAAACTAGTTTGTGTAAATCAGTTGATATAGAAATTAACCGTGCAGACTGTTGTTTACGGTACCATAACTTGGGCGTAGACTAATAAATGAGTGTTTATTTATGAAAGGGTGGTCTGCGGTGTTGAGTAAAATAATGGTAAACTCTGTTCGCTATCATAGTGTCACTTTGATATTTACCGCCTTGGCACATGGCGGCTTTTCGCAAAAGAAAATGAAGGAAGCCGACGCGGCGCAAACACGCCAGTGAATTTGGCTCGCAGCTCGTCGACTTAGTATTTTGTATTGAGTGTTGAACGCTGCGTGTAAATAAAATGTTTTTTTATGTGGTATGAGCTCTAGATGAAGCTTTGAATACCGGGTGAAATTTTCACCGGTACAATAAATTTTACCATATGATTGGTATCGATAATAGATTACATTTTATCGAATAAAATTACCATATATTTTTTTCATTTTCATTAATTTATCCTTCATCCAATTTGTAACTCATGGGCACCCATTACAAGGCGTCATCGCGCCGCCGCCGCCGCTTCTTTTCCTTCCCGCAAGCCGCGCGCAGTTGCCAGTTCGTGCGTTTAGTTGTGCTTATGCGTAATAAGTCCACATTTTTTTAAGATTTGCGAATAAGTTCAGACATTGGTATTTTTGTTTTTTTGTACCAACGGGGTAGTAACAAAAAATGTTGGTATTTGTATTTTGGACTTAGTATTACGTATGTTGATTTACTGTACTGGTGAAAAAATATTCTTGTATAAAAACGTGACTTCAGATTCAGATTATGTGGAAAAGATGTGTAGGTAGATCACGCAATTAAAGAAGAAAATTAGTATTTTAGAATGGATTTATAACGTGATGATGATCCTACATCGTCTATAGTAAATACCGGCGGAGATGAATCTGAGGGTACTTCTAGTGATGAAGAGTAGTGTTTCATTATGTGCTTCATTATATTATGTATTTTTGCCGTCAAAATTGTATTATTGAAAGAAATGTTTTTTACTAAAATCAAGATTGCCTTCGTGTGTACCGACACTATCTAAGCGAACGGACTTTAGTCGTCTAGTCGTTCTTTAATGGTGGTGCGGTCACCTGCTGCAGGGCGACGTGCTGCAGGGCCATTACGGCGGAGTGCGGGGGCTGCGCGGGGGCGGGGGCGGCGGCGGGGGCGGGGGCGGGGGCGGGGGCGGGGGGCGCGGCGGGGGGGTGGTAGGGCCCCTGCGCGCCGCCGCCGCCGTCCACCTTGCCGTCCACCACGATGCCGCCCAGCGTCGACAGCACTGCGGTAAACAGTTGTGTTGCTATAACATTTGTCGCCGTATACTCGTATAGTAGCCAATAATCAAAATTATTCAAATTCAAAAATGTTTATTTCAACGTAAAGAATTTACATTCTGCTTGTTGAATGTCAATGTACATACAGTTATGTATAATGTTAGCCGCTGCCTCGGGGCCGTCTGTAGTGGAGAAAAAGGCAGCGAAAAAAAAAACTCCACTCTGACCATCTTTTCTCAAATCAACTTAAAGCTAATACAAATTAGGTATGAGTGTTCGTATACCGAGAATCTCAAGATCCATGAGTGCAATCAATACTTGCAAAAACTATGGCCTTTGCATACGTAACGAGATGATTTACACCGCGTCCAGTAACACTACATTCAGCGGGCGGCGGAGATTCGCACGGGGATCCCGAGGGGATCCTTGCAGCGCCAGGCCGGCCCCGGGGGGGGACACACTCACCGCGCAGCAGGTCGGGCAGGTTGTGCAGCGCCAGGCTGACGCGCACGGGTATCTCGGGGTTGGGGATGTCGGCGCGGCGCGACTTGATGCGTTGCAGGTGCGCGCACACGGCGCGCTTGGAGTGCAGCACGGCCGTGTCGCTGCCCTGCGGACCACCAATTCACACTTCACGGTGGCTCGGGACAGAGTGCGTATACTCAGCCGTTTCATTCACTCTCGATAGTGAGAGCGTTTGCGATTTGCATAGGAGTGACAAAGAGACAACTAGATGGCGCGCTCTGTCGCTCCTATGCAAATCGCAAACGCTCTCGCTATCGAAAGTGAATGACAAAACTCAGTACACGCACTCAGATCTATATGTGCGGACCGATTTGGCATCTTCAACGCGAAGCTTTTATTCTACCTATTCAGAACAAACGTGATAGAAATTTTTGACAGGTATGTTAGAAAGCATGCATTTACAACAATAACTACAGAAAAAAATTATAAATTATATAAAATTAAAGCTTTCATTATAAAGCGTGGGAACATGTACGGTCTCGGTCTTCGGCCTCGGCCTGAAAGGAGCTCGGTCTTCGGCCTCGGCCTGAAAGGAGCTCGGCCTTCGGCCTCGACAGCTTCGCGCGGCTCGGCGTTCGGCCTCGCCGGTTTGTCCATTTTTGCTTCAGTGTGAATACTTTTCCGGCGGGCTACGCCGCCTCGCCGCGGCACGCACCTGGTGCAGCGCGGCCGTGACGAAGCCGACGCAGTGCGCGGTGATGGAGCCGAGCTGGTCAAGCGCGGCGCGCTTGTCGGCCAGCGTGCGCAGCTTGCCGTCGCACACGGCGTTCAGCCGCAGTACCAGCTCCTTCCCGCGCGTGTTGATGGCGTTCGTCAGCCTGCCGGCGCATGCGCACACAGATACAACTACTTGTTGATCCAATACGCTACTTGCCTCGTATCAAATTTGACGCGATAATTTCCTGTAGTATCTAACGTAAGAAAACGAAATATATTGACTTTGCTAAGTAAATATGCAGGATGGCAGCAAAACTTGCAAATAAAAAAAAAAAAATATCGCTTTTAAATCGGAACGATGAAAACACTATCCGCCATCTTGAAAACACCTTTGTTGTATACAAACATCTGTCAGTCGTGCGTGCGTAGGTTCTATTGTGACTCATACTTCTTTCGTGGCACGAACTCTACCTAAGTTGAATATCAAACTTTGTTTACAAACGCAGAGGACTTCAAACCATAGACAAAAATGGCGGACCGCGTTATTGGCTGTTTAGCAAAGCAACGTTTTAAAATAATGTTTTTGTTGCCTTTAGGTCCTCAAAAAATATACTAAAATATTTTTAAGTCTAATGGAAGAGATATTTAGCATTTAAAACATCCTTGAAAAAAGAGTCAAGTAGCGGATTGTTTCTATTGTATTGATTTAAAATTCAATTCAAAATCAATAACGACAGACCTACTGTTAATGTGTGAGAAAGCAAGTCAGAAGTCGCTCCCTAAGTTTTCGGCTAAGAGCTAACTTGATGACCGCTTAAGCTGAATTACACCGGGGCAACACTATGCGGCATTGCGGCTTGCCACAAGGCCGCATGCTACAAAGGTACGGCAGAAGAAGATGAAGCTGCGACAGTTTGCCACATGACGCAAGGTGTTGCCATGCCACAAGGTTCTGCCACAATGTGCAACGTTGTAGCATGCGGCCTTGTGGCATACCGCAATGCCGCACAGTGTTGCCCCGTGTAATAAAAGGTTTATTGGAGATTGGGAGATTGAGAAGGAGATTGAGATTGGTTTGTCCAAGACATAGCACAGCTGCATTTCGTGGTAGTTTTCGATATAACGCCACAAAGTGTTGGAATAACATCCCTCCACCAATTAGAAATAGCCAATCTGTGCACTCTTTCAAATTGAAGTACAAGAAGTATCTTCTCAACTTGCAAAATGCCCTTTAACTAGATTTAATATATATCACACACTTAACAACCACACACATTAAATTTATACACACACATACTTACACACGTTACTATTTATAGGAATTCTAATATAGATAAATGGGATATATTTTTTTTACAGTTTATATACAGTGAGCGCTACTTAAATTGCTCTTTCTTTTTGTTTTAATTTCTTCTTTATACTGGTATTTGTATTTTAGTTTCTTTTTCTTTGTTTGTGCCGTAAATGGTAACCGCTGAAAACCAGCGTCGTGGTCGCTATCGGCCACGACATGATGCTGAGCGGAGACCAATTTGATGCCAAATCTATGTTTCAACTCAACTATGTTTCAAAATTGTATTGTTAGATATTAAGATTTGAGTATCAAATAAATAATTTACTTACTTACTTACTTACTAATACAGGCTTTACAGATCACCATCACGTGTCACGCGCCATGTGGACGACGGTCTACGTGATCTCGCGCACGAGCGCCTTCTTGTCGGTGATGAGCTCCTGCCGCTCCTGGATGTGTGTGTGTGTGTGTGTGTGTGTGTGTGTGTGTGTTTGTGTGTGTGTGGCAGCACTCACTTGACGACGGTCTGCGTGATCTCGCGCACGAGCGCCTTCTTCTTGTCGGCGATGAGCTCCTGACGCTCCTGGATGACCTTCATGGCGGAGGCCAGCAGCACACGCTTGTAGCTCACCTCCGACAGCAGACCCGTGATAGCTGCCCGCGCCTGCCGTTAAATATTTGACTAAACGTCTAATGCTGCGGCCACACTTGAAGGCGAAGATTCGTGTTCGCGTTGACGCGACAAAACTTCGTGTTCCCTCTACGGCGAAGAGCTTGGCCACATCAAAGAAACCTTCGCTACGTCGCGACAATCTAGAACGTTGCTAAATTCATTTTGCGGAAAACATGGAAGAGGCAGTTGCTCTGTATCACATGGCGGCAAATAATTATTTACTGCATCTTTATTATTTGAACAAAAGTAAAAATGTTAAAAAGAGGTTTTTTCTTGTGGTTTGGGTCTTGGGGGTTCCAAAAAACTGGTTCAGATTCATAATTTTGTATGAATTCAATTATCTTCTCATTGCTCCAATCCATAGTTGAAACACGTCCAAGCCAATCGGAGTCTCGCTGTCAAATAAAGCGCGCGTAGTGTAGCCAACCGCTCGAACTTTGTCGCGATAAAACCCTTTGATGTGCGGCATTTTACCGACAGCGGCGCGAAGGGTGTTTGTATTCGCAATGGTGATTCGCGATAGGACGAATTTTTGAGCCAGACATGTCGCGACAACGCAAATCTTCGCGTTATCGCGATAGTGTGGCCGTGTGTGTGATAGAGTTACTTTTAAACATTTACATACAGGCAAATACATTGCCTCTGGCCCCACACTAGGATACCCTGTGTCGTGGGAACCAGAAACAGCGACGTCAGAAACGTGTAAACATCCAAGACCTGGAGTTTTTTTTGCCCCAGCCGGGGATCGAACCCGGAACCTCTCGCATGGCAAGCAGATGCACTAACCGCTACGCCATAGAGGTTGTCACGTTTTATAACGTAATTTTGTATGAAAATACAGGCTTATGACATCACATTTCAGAGCACTCTTTTTATGTTTCTTCTATTTAGAAATTGTAAGCGATTAAAAGAGATACATTTTCCGAAACATTTTGTAATTTTCGTTATAATCGAGGATATCAAATAATTGATTGTTGATAGTGTCAAATACCGAATTGTTGCAACACACACATTTTAATAATACATAATAAGAACTTCCACACAATACAATCATTTGTCCTGCTCCCTAAAGAGTATAACTCGTGTTACGGTAATCGAGCAAGGACATCACAAACACGGAATACCCACCTGACTGAAGCCGTTTGTACAAATTTACGGCGGACATTACAATAACATTTTAGAAGTGTTAGATAAAGTCTCACAGGCAACGAAAGTGAACATTTATCAATAGATCGAATCAGCTTGTTTGTATCCACTCTTGTACATATTCCTCCTACAAGACCTACAAACAATTATCTACATTGATAGGGAACGCCCCAAGCGGATATACTTCGATCAAATAGGTGATGTATTAGCAATGGGCAAGATAAAATCTATCCGAAACCGGAGTGCGTTTATGCATCATCTAATAAATGTCGAAGAGGCGAAAGTAGTCTGTCAGGATTGTGGCCAATGGCAGTCCCCAGTGTCTGCCTACTCCTCTGAGATACAGACAGCTTATTTATGTAAAGTGGACGCATCTAAAGTGTTCGCGACATGGATTATTTTTGTTTTACATTCTGATGTTGTCACTATTGTAAATAGAGTTCGTGCTTTGCCGCTCCCGCGCGCGGTTTCATCTGACCCATTATGTCCCCACCGAGGGGCATAGGTCTCTTCCCTGAGGAAGGTATAGGCCATACTCCACCATGGGGGCCAAGTCTGGATCGGTGGAGTCGCTTAATATAGTCTAAAAATTGTAAGAATCGGTTTTAAGTTATCATCAGCTCCATATATTTACAGTCCAGTAATCTACAAGTGTGTGCTACCACTGCAGTCATAAGAAGAAAGTATTTAAATAAATAGCACTTACGTTTAACAAAATAGCTCATGAAAAATGAACATTTTTTTTGTGTTATTCAAATAGAAATCAGTGAAGACATGTTTGAAATTTAGTTTTTCACTAAACTTTGATTTGCTCGAAATCAAGTTCATGGTAGTTATTAAAGATGGTCAGAGTGGAGTTCTTTTTCGCTGCCTTTTTCTCCACTACACACGGCCCTAAGGCAGCGGCTAGCATTATACATAAGTGTATGTACATTGACATTCGACAAATTAAATGTAAATTCTTTACGTTAAAATAAATTTCTGATGTCTATGGCCTTTTTTATTACGACGGCAGCATAACGTTGCTTTTCTTTGTCAAACTCGGATCCTATTTATCCTACTAGCAAATAATTGTCATTTAAACTATATCATTGTATAAACTTACAATCAATGTTATATTTTGCACAGTGATTTAAATCTATATAAATAAAATTCAAAGTCCTGACTGACTGATTCATTCGCTCATCAACGCCCAGCCCAAGCCGTTGGACCTAGGAAGCTGAAATTTTGCACAGAGCGTCTATATTTAATGTAGGCAAGGAATAAGACGGGATTTCTTGAAATTCAACCCCGAAGGCGGCGAAAAGGGTTGCCAAAATTTGTATGGGAGGTATAAAAAATGTAGTCTAATTTTCTTGAAACATAAAATAAATACTCTTCAACACAATTGATTGAACACGTATTTTGCCGTTTTTTCTAAATTCAACCCTTAAGGGAGTGAATGGGGTTGCAAAATTTTGAACTTGAGTCCACGCTGACGGAGTCGCGGGCGAAAGCTAGTGTTAAATAAGAAGAAAACAATATTTAATGTTCGTGCGTAAAATCCTTACGACGTTGTCACAAGGTTATGTCAACCGTATTTTTTTGTAGTGACGTACCTAAAATATTGAAAATAATAACGGTCCCTTTAACGTTACGAAGTTGATGAAGAGGCTTTAGAAAAAGATCATTGTGTTCTCAGAATCTCTCCGCACCACTGCCGTACAAAGCGATTGAGCTGATCTGGGCTCAAATGAAAGGTCGCACAGCTCGCCACAACACTTCTCCGCCATTCGGCACAAAAAAGATGATGACCCTTCTAACATGCCTGCGAAAATGTCACAAGAGATGACTGAGTGAAGGTCGTCTAAAAGACAAAACTACTTAATCGTGAGTCAGTAGCAAAAGCTAGTTAAAAATAACGTAAGGAATGATAACGTTGATTATCTCCCATCACTAGTCAAGTGAAACAGACATGTGTCAGGATCGTATTCTCCCAGCGGCCAGACGGTAGCTATAAATATAAGTAAAACTAAGATACTGATCTTTTTTAGCTTCAGTACAGACGCATTTTTTGAGATAAGAGTTTGCTGCATTTTTTTAAAATAGTAAGTAAAATAGTAATAGTAATAAACTCACGCCCGTTATCCCCGAAGGGGTAGGCAGAGGCACCAGTCTCTAGAACTGGACCCACGTTTTGCCGAGTTTATTAGGTCCCAAACGTGACAAGTGGCAAGCCTGTCGCCGTTATCCGGGCACAATTTATCAGCGAATGGTGTTGCTGTACGAACAAATGTACGTAACTAAAAGTCATCGGTACATGCGTGGTTCGAACCCAGACCCTCATGATCGAGAAGCAAGGGTCAACCCCACTACGCCACCACCGCTTTAAAATAGGAGTTTGAGAAAATAAGGCAAGGATAAGGCCGAGGCCGGGGCACTCGCCTGCGCGGCCATCTCGCTGCTGAACTGGTACTTGTGGTCGCGGTGGTGCTGCAGCTGGCAGTCGCGGCACGTCAGCCGGTCGCACGTCTCGCAGAACAGCGACAGCCGCTCCTGCATTCAACAGGTCAAACATTCAAATAATAGTACATTATGATATAAGTGCGGTAACATCAAACTTAAATAAAAAAAACAGTTCACCTGTCTTCGAGTCATTGGGCAGATGGATATATTATTGGGGTTGTAATAATAATAAATCTTTATTAACCATAAGTGACACAAACAAGTATCTATATGTTGACAATTGTAGAACAGTAGCGAACATCAGGAAACATCCTAAAAAATTTATGAGGTCCCGATGAACTGAGTGCCACCTTCTTTTTTGAATTTGGTTTAAAAGGCTAGTTGAGTAGTAGAGGTGTAAATGGTGCTATACATTTAGTGTTCCTTGAAACCTTGTTTAGATAGGTAGATAGAGAACTGTATATATAAGGAAGTTACACAGATATTTTTGATGGCGGCCTTATCACTTTAAAAAAACCCCTGGTCTTGGATGTTCACATGTTTGTGATGTCGCTATTTTTGGTTCCCACGGCACAGGGTATCCTAGTGTGGGGCCAGAAGCAATGTATGTGCCTGTATGTAAAT
This sequence comes from Yponomeuta plumbellus, assembly GCA_947310845.1. Lineage (NCBI taxonomy): Eukaryota > Metazoa > Arthropoda > Insecta > Lepidoptera > Yponomeutidae > Yponomeuta > Yponomeuta plumbellus. The sequence goes on from OX371206.1 coordinate 317,636, forward strand.
GTTTTACATTTGTTATGTTTGTTTAACGCGGGCGATAGCGAGGCGATATTACTAGCCCGAGCCATCGGCGAGGGCTATAAGGAAGCAGAGGCTGTAATTTTCAAAGCGCACGTATGTCATACGACGTCTTATAACATATTTACGAGGAAATTAATAAAACTCTGACTTGTGAGCTTACTTACCGTTGAGCTCCCTTTTGATAGGCTTGTAAGTATCTATCGGTCGATTTTTCAGGCAAGAGGCTTAGAGTAGCCTTTTTCGCCGCGTTTAAGACTTGTGGCGGTGTCAAATTAATAAATTCATCACGACTTGACGACATTTTCAAATAAAAACAATACAGCGAAAAGCAAACTTTACGAGCAAATATGTTATAAAAATAAAAATATTTATAACATATTTGCTCGTAAAGTGGTTGTAATTACACCAATTTCAATATCGTAATGTATCTCATTACGTACTTGTGCGATAATGTAATGTAAAAGGCACGTGTTTTTTTTAAAATAAAGTATTAAGATACTCCGTCTAAAAATTAACGATACTTTTAAAAATCTTAGCAAAGAGGTTTTATGTCAAGTAAGTGGTCAATATTTTATGAATAAAATTAACTTTGGGAAATAAAATATAACAAATAAACATTTAATTCTTTAATTTAATTAATTTTGACAATAAATTACAACCATTTATCTCTAACAAAAACACAAAAATATTAATTTACTTTATTAGTAATACTGGCTGTTTTTGTACCTTTGCCTAAAAAAAAAGTTGATGCGCGCGCATCGCTTATTTGTAGACAAGTATAAATAAATCCGCGCGCTTTTTCTTTTCGCTGTATTGTTTTTATTTGAAAATGTCGTCAAGTAGTGATGATAACAAAGTCAGAGTTTTATTAATTTCCTCGTAAATATGTTATAAAACGTCGTATGACATACGTGCGCTTTGAGAATTACAGCCTCTGCTTCCTTATAGCCCTCGCCGATGGCTCGGGCTAGTAATATCGCCTCGGCTGTAATTTTCAACTTACCGCACTTATATCATAATGTACTATTATTGCACCATCATGTAAACCATGTCCGTCCAAAGGGTTGTCCAGAAGAGATCGCGTTAAACAAACATAACAAATGTAAAACATTTACGTACAGGCACATACATTGCTTCTGGCCCCACACTAGGATACCCTGTGCCGTGGGAACCAAAAATAGCGACATCACAAACATGTAAACATCCAAGACCAGGGGTTTTTTTAAAGTGATAAGGCCGCCATCAAAAATATCTGTGTAACTTCCTTATACAGGGTGTCCCAAAACTCGACGTCAACCCGGAGCCGGGTGAAAAGGCAAGTCAAGCTGGTTGTCAGAAAAATATAAAAAAAATCTAAGTTGTATGATTTCAAAATTATAGGCATTTTTTTTTAAAATCGCAAAATTACACACCCTGTGACAGTCTTTTTACTCCTGTTGCCACAAATCTTTACTTTTTCCAATTATTTTTTTTGCTGTGTAACCCTGAATAATGCTTCTTTAAACTGTAATAAAAATTTTGAAACCAGCTGCTCTAGCTTGCATAAAAAATAGGACTTATTTCCTAGAAAAACTTTCAAAATAAAAAATTGCCTAGTTTTAACTCACTGTGTTGAAAAAAAAATGTACTACGCGAGTTTGGCAAGTTATGTCAAAAGTTGGCGCATTTAGTAAAGATTCCAAAATGGTATAATACTTGGTAAATTGTAGCTGATAACATGGATAAAAAAAATTTTTTCCTGTAAAACCCAGTTTTTAACAAATTTTTCTTACTTGGTTAAAAATTATTCTAATGGGCGCAAGATTTTCCAAAGAGTCATAAATTGTAGCTTGAGATGAATCAGGCATTCTAAGAAGTATAAGCGAGATAGGTATTGACGCTTAAGTGACTAAGACGGAAAGAGTCACCTTATCAAGTGCGAGCGAGATAGGTATGGACGCTAAAGTGACTGAAACGGAGAGAGTCATCTTACTAGGTGCGAGCGAGACAGAGAGTGACGCCAGGTATTCGCTTTTGTACTCACACATCACAATCACAAATCAGTACGTTACGCTCCTTCGTTTACTGCACTTGTTTTCGTATTCGTTTGTGTTGATTTCGTACTAACTACTTTTGGCTTCGTTTATGGACTTGTGATTGCTTGTGATTTGGATCCGAACTGTTTATTTTCCCTCAACGACGACCTTTGCTTTCTCCTGGACTATCGTGTGACTAGTGCCAAGATGTCTGCGTATACCACTCGCGAATACGCTAATATGCACCTTATTTATGGTGAATGCAGGTGTAATGCCAGTGCTGCCGCTAAACTTTACCGTGAAAGGTACCCAAACGCTGCTCGTTACCCTGATCATCGAGTGTTTACGAATGTGCATCGTTTACTCTTCTCAGAGGGCCACCTCCCAAATCAAGAGCATGGTGGAGGAAGACCCGCCAACCCGATGGAAGACGAGGTGCTAGAAGCTGTCGAAGAAGACCCAAGCACTTCAGTTAGGGCTATTGAAATAACCACCGGAGTGCCCAAAAGTACAGCCCATCGTATTTTAAAAAGACATGAATTACACCCATACCACGTACAGCGAGTACAGACGTTACTACCCGGGGACTACCAAAATCGAGTAAATTTTTCCCGGACAATATTGGAGAGGTACAGGGATGACCCGCTTTTCTTAACGAAAATTTTATGGTCTGATGACTAGAAGACGTGCCATTAAACATTTACAGAGAAATGTGGTTCCAGCAAGATGGGTGCCCAGCACACTATGCTCGCTCCGTTCGACAATATCTCGATGAAGAGTTTCCCGGGAGATGGATCGGACGGTCTGGCCCAATCTCGTGGCCGGCCCGTTCACCGGACTTGAATCCATTAGACTTTTTTTACTGGGGAGCAGTCAAAGAAAAAGTATATTCAAAGCCAATTGAAAGTGAATTTAAACTACGGCAAAGAATAGCAGAAGCAGCTGAATTCGTAAATAATGGACGATTCGCTCGAAAGATAGCTCGATCATTTTTAAAGAGATGTCGGGCTTGTATTGCCGCCGAAGGAAGACATTTTGAACATTTGTTGTAGTAAAAATAGTTGTATTGGTACATTCATGAAAAATTTTAAAAATTATTGTAAATTTAATAAATAAACCTTAGTATTAAAAATTTTGTGTCAATTAAAATTTAAACTTTTACAAAAAAATTGTGCCTATTTCATACCACACACAAAGAGAACTAAACTAAATTTAGTGGACAATCTGTTTTTTCAATCGGTTTATGATAGACAAGCACAGGTACAATTAAGTTAAATTTAATCAGTGTGTGCATTGGAATCGGCTCCAATGTAAAAAGCAATAAGTTTTGCCATTTTCACCAAGTAAGAAAAATTTGTTAAAAACTGGGTTTTACAGGAAAAAAAAATTTTTATCCATGTTATCAGCTACAATTTACCAAGTATTATACCATTTTGGAATCTTTACTAAATGCGCCAACTTTTGACATAACTTGCCAAACTCGCGTAGTACATTTTTTTTTTTCAATACAGTCAGTTAAAACTAGGCAATTTTTTATTTTGAAAGTTTTTCTAGGAAATAAGTCCTATTTTTTATGCAAGCTAGAGCAGCTGGTTTCAAAATTTTGATTACAGTTTAGAGAAGCATTATTCAGGGTTACACAGCAAAAAAAATAATTGGAAAAAGTAAAGATTTGTGGCAACAGGAGTAAAAAGACTGTCACAGGGTGTGTAATTTTGCGATTTTTAAAAAAATGCCTATAATTTTGAAATCATACAACCTAGATTTTTTTTTAATATTTTTCTGACAACCAGCTTGACTTGCCTTTTCACCCGGCTCCGGGTTGACGTCGAGTTTTGGGACACCCTGTATATACAGTTCTCTATCTACCTATCTAAACAAGGTTTCAAGGAACACTAAATGTATAGCACCATTTACACCTCTACTACTCAACTAGCCTTTTAAACCAAATTCAAAAAAGAAGGTGGCACTCAGTTCATCGGGACCTCATAAATTTTTTAGGATGTTTCCTGATGTTCGCTACTGTTCTACAATTGTCAACATATAGATACTTGAATGTGTCACTTATGGTTAATAAAGATTTATTATTATTACAACCCCAATAATATATCCATCTGCCCAATGACTCGAAGACAGGTGAACTGTTTTTTTATTTAAGTTTGATGTTATTTTAATTCCTTATTTAGGAATTCCATTTAACATCTCCCAACCCCACTGAATAAAAAAAAACTGATATGAATGTTTTAAAAATATTTGTAAATTTTGTCTAGTTTTCAGCAGCATAGACTTTAACAATAATTATAATAACATAATTATAATTAAAAAAGCACAAGCCAAATGAAAATTAATCATATAATAATAACAGTGAACAATTGACCAAAATATTAGATGGTCAGATTACTTAAGTTTTGACATGCCTGGACTTTTCACCTCAGTTATGTGGACAAAAAGATATCATTTGACTTCTTTGAAATAATGAAATGATTTTGATTATTTGAAATAATCTTCTTTAAAATGTTCCAGTGGCGTATAAACACTTGTGTGAACAAAAGTAAGCAAATGTATCAAATGTGTAGACAGTAGCGGAGTTAGGCGGAGTATAAACATAAACATTTACATACAGGCACACATTGCTTCTGGCCCCACAATAGGATACCCTGTGTCGTGGGAACCAGAAACAGCCACATCACAAACACGTAAACATCCAAGACCCAGGGGTTTTTTTGCTCCCAGCCAGGATTAGATCCCGGAACCTCTCGCTTGGTAGGCATATGCGCTAACCGCTGCGCGACAGAGGTCGTCAATCGCATGTATACACATGCGTGCAAACACGGGTCTAACATGTAGCTCTATGTACATAACAATCGCCCATTGATGTAGGTTCTTGCGGTTCGGTCCGGTGCGCGTTGCGTGCCTGCACTCGCCACTGCGCTCGCGCAGCAGTGTGTGAGCGGTGTGTGGGCAGTGTGAGGGTAGTGTGTGGGCAGTGTGTGGGCAGCGTGTGGGCAGCGTGTGGGCAGTGTGTGGGCAGTGTGAGGGTAGTGTGTGGGCAGTGTGTGGGCAGCGTGTGGGCAGCGTGTGGGCAGCGTGTGGGCAGTGTGTGGGCAGTGTGTGGGCAGTGTGAGGGTAGTGTGTGGGCAGTGTGTGGGCAGCGTGTGGGCAGCGTGTGGGCAGCGTGTGGGCAGTGTGTGGGCAGTGTGTGGGCAGTGTGAGCGTAGTGTGTGGGCAGCGTGTGGGCACGGGGTGCGACTCACCTGCGTGTGCTCGGCGCAGAACATGTCGTGCGCGTTGCGAGTGTGCGCCTGCGCCGCCTGCAGCTCGCCCACCGCCTCCTCTTTCGACTTGATCGTGTGGTCCTTCGTGATCTTAAGCCTGTAGACACATCAATGACGAATTTACATTCACAAAGCGTGTTTTCAACGAACCTAACACTTGCTTTTATTTTTAACAATAAATTGTCTTCAGGCACTTTACAGAAGCCAATGATATCTTACACACGATACAAGGACCTGTCCTTAGAAATACATCCAGACTGAGGCTATTTGTACAAATATCTAATCTAATCTATACGGCGGCCCCCAGTAGAGAAAGAGGCAGTTAAAAAATCATTAACTATGATCGTTTTTTTTAAACTATTTCATTCAAACAAATTCAGGTGCTCCCGACATTTCGTTGTTGGCGTAGACAGAGAGAACGCCGGGTGGGTAATACCCACCCCAGGATGTTAGGACACATGCAAACATGCACTGTAATTCGGCGCAACAGGTGAGTTAGAAGACCCCTCGAAAATAACCCCAGATATGCCCACAACATAACATTTACATACGACATACATTGCTTCTGGCCCCACACTATGATAACCTATGTCGTGGGACCCAGAAACAGCGACATCACAAACATGTAAACATCCAAGACCTGGGTTTCTTTTTTTGTTTTTTGTCCCCAGCCGGGATTCGAACCCGGGATCTCTCGCATGGTAAGCAGATGCGCTAACCACTGCGCCACAGAGGTCGTCAATGCCAATGCGTTGGTGGTAGAACTCAACATATTAGTATTTATTGTGGAGTGAACAAATGCAGTAGCTGTTTAAAAAAAAGTAGTTTTTTTCATTTAGGCAGGGCAACCCTGAGCTCTCTTCTTTTTCAATTTCACCTGTATTCACGTGCTCTTATTCACGTCCGCGTGGACTTAAGTTCAACATTTTGCAACCTCGTTCACTCCCTTAGGGGTTAAATTTAGAAAAACGGCCAAGCACGTGTTCAATCAATTGTGTTGAAGAGTATTTATTTTAAGTTTCAAGAAAATTAGACAATATTCTTTATACCTCCCATACTAATTTTGGCAACCCTTTTCGCCCCCTTAGGGGTTGAATTTCAAAAAATCCGTTCTTATTCCCTGCCTACATTATATATAGACCTTCTGTGCAAAATTTCAGCTTCCTAGGTCAAACGGCTTGGGCTGGGCGTTGATGAGTGAGTCAGTCAGGAATTTGAATTTTATTTTTAACCTCGTGAGGCCCGACCTCGAAAAGAACAATTGATTTTGTGATCACTTGAAGACATTGGGCCTCACGAGGATATAGATAGATAAACCTATTAGTCAATTTCGTGTTTTCAATAAACAGTAGCAGATGAGAGGAGGGCAGTATGTGATTGTGCTTACCTCTGGTGCGCCTGCACGCAGTTGTCGCAGATGAACTCAGCGCAGTCGACGCAGTAGCAGGTGGCGGGCGCCGTGTCCTCGCAGCTGTTGCACTGCTGCTCGCCGCTCACGCCTTCTGCGTGCCAGACCCCTCACAATAACCACTTATATTATGCGCAATAATCATTAACGATTCCAATCGCCTAATACGGTATTTGACACTATCAAAATTACAATTACAAAATGATTCGGAAAATGTGGGAAAATGCCTAGTGTGGGAGTCGCAATAGAGCATTATCAATGTAATCAATTTCTTATAGATAAACATTTTTTTTATGTATTTCTTTTAATCATTTACTAGTTATTACAATTTTTAAATAGATGAAACACTAGCTGTGCCCCGCGGTGTTACCCGCGGTTCATCGATTTTCCCGTAGGAATAAGATATTTCCCCGCGGTAAAACGTAGCCTATGTTTTAATCCAGGGTATCGGCTAACTCCATACCAAATTTTATTAAAATCCGTCCAGCCGTTTCAGCGCTAAAGACTGACAAACATATAAACACACACACAAACTTTCACGTTTATAATATTAGTGTGATAGTGTGATGATAAAAAGAGTACTCTGAAATGTGACGTCACAAGCAAGTAATTTCATACAAAATTCCGTTGTAAAAGTAACTCATTTGACATTTGGTCAAATACCCAATTGGCCATTCAGATTTGTAAATAAGTCTATATTTTGTTAGTAAAAAGCCTTGACCTTTGACTTTTCTATGACGTCCGCAAACACGGTATGAGTATGAATCCTACCAATGACATTGTTTTTTTTTTGTATGTAGGCAAAGACAATCTCTTTAATCATGCTCTGGTCACGTCACACCAAAATTTTTGAATAATATTAAAATAAAACTCAAAATACCAAAAATAGTTTCTTAAAATGGTCAATATTTTCAAAATAAAAAAAAAACATACAAAAATAATAAAAATAAAAATAATAGGCCAATTGTCAAATTAGTTTAGATTTTGATAGTTACACAATGGGAATCGCCAGGATTTGATGCGTACAACGCATACGGGCGCCTGGTTCACAGGTCAATGGTAGATATAGAAAAAATCTAAATCTAAATATCTAGAGGGGGTAAGTGACATTTTGAGCTATGAGTGTCATAACTAATAATAACAAAATAATGAAAACCTCCTGAGGTGTGTTTTGTCTGTTTTTTGAAGAGGTTTGTCAGAACAGCACATACTGGTTTCTGGCTCTACATATTCCTGGTTAGTACACTCTTGACAGAGTGGTCATGGTTGTCAAGAAGAGGCTTTATTGTAGGCTGGCCATTCCTCTCGGCAAGACGCCACTTTGATACAATATGCAGTCCTGTCCGGCCTGCCCACAGTGGACTTATGCCGCATCCTCTTGAAACGCAAAAAATATATTTAAATAAAGTAATCATTTTGTACACATATAAAATTACAGTTAAATCTACCGTGTAGGTGTATGACCAGACAGAACAAAAAAATACCATTTTACGTGTTTCAAGTAGTCATACACGGATGTAGAACTAGGCGGTTTTTTTTTTTTTACTAGTCAAACATTTAGAACTAAGTGTATGACTAGATGGAATAAGCCAACCTGCCTACCTATCCGGAATACAGGCAAGCAAGAGAGTATTAATATTGATGAATTTGTTCATGCTCGTGGCCCGACTACACGCGCTTTCTAATCTTTATTACATGTTTATTACATTATTACACGTAGCAACCTATGAAAGTACAATTTACTTGACTGACGAATTGCGTGCAGGAAGATACGCGGATACGCCTGCAAGGTATCTGCCACTGCTTGATATTCATAATGTGACTTTACGATACTCGTTTGATCGAAATAACGATCCAATTAGGTAGTATAGATAGGATACTTCTATACTAAATTGAAAGGCAATTGAAATCGCTTAGGAATTGATTCTCATATGTAGGAGCTGATCTGCTCCTATCACATAATTGCTACAGTTATGGGTCATTGATTTCAAAGTGTCAATTTTAATGCCTTACCTCCTGCACTGGTCTGCTCCATAGCCATCTTCTCGAGCACGAAGCGCTGGTCGATCATGTTACCGGGCTGGCACTGCAGCCGGCACGCTGGGCACAGGATTGTCATGCTCTCGGCTCCTAGTACAAAACATAGCACAATCTATAAATAAATGTTTGTGACGTCGCTGTTTCTGGTTCCCACGACACAGGGTATCCTAGTGTGGGGCCAGAAGCAATGTATGTGCCTGTATGTAAATGTTATGTTATGTTAAATATAGAAATTAATATCTTCAAACAAAACAAAACCAAATTCACATTTAACCCTTGGAAACCTTGCTTAGCAGAAAAGGATGAATATGATTAAAAAATAAACTCCAAACGGGCATTGCCTTAAAATGTTGCCAGTACTTACAAATTATACATCATTAACCCATTATGTCCCCACCGAGGGGCACGGGTCTCTTCCCTGAGGAAGATATAGGCTATACTCCACGACAGGTGCCAAGTCCTGATTGGTGGAAACTACAAGCCTAGGCTGATCTTACTGTCAGAAGTTTTCAAGCCGCCCTAAGGCCTCTGACTTGGCTTAACGACTGCCATCTATCGACGGCAGCCGGCACCAACTGCTTAAAGTGCCTTGCGAAGCACGGAACCATTTGGAAAAATGCCACTAACGTTAGTCATAGACTCCATCCAGGTGATCCATCCATGGACTGAACGCGTCGTATGTTGCTTAACCTTAGCAATTGTTTAAGATCACTCAGGCAGCCTAGGCTACGAGCGATTCAAATTACAGGGGTAGGCACTCGAAGTGTTACCAACTTTAAGTTGCTATAGCAAGCAAACTGTTTACAGTATGGCACCCATTTTCTCACAGTCGTAAGTCTATTGTATTGTTTCTAAACACACAGAAGCTCATTGTTTTTCGTCGCTGCTAAAAAAAGTTATCCAATTGGAATTCAAACGCCACAGTGTCATTACTTTGTATTTGGCTGGAAAATCGCAACCAGCCATTGTTAATGCGCTACGACATTTACATCTGAATAAAATGTTTGTGTATCGGACCATCACGCGTTACAATGATACGGGTAGCATCAAGAAACGCCATGGAGGTGGACATCCAACAACAGCAACATCATCAGAAATGGTTCGAAAGGTAAAGGCTAGAATTGAACGAAATCCACGACAAAGCGCAGTTAAATTGGCGAAAAGTTTTAATGTATCTGCCCGGAACATAGGACGCATATTAAAAAATAAACTACAACTGAGGCCTTACAAAATACAAAAAGTGCAAGACTTGACACTTGCACAAAAGGCAGTTCGCCTAGAAAGAGCTAATAAGTTAAAGCACTTGCAAGTTGATAGCAAGCTTGAAAATTTGGTATTTTCCGATGAAATTTTTTTTACGGTTCAGCAATATGTGAACAAACAAAATGATCGCGTATGGTTAAAGTGTAAATCAAACGACAATTTAGACCAACAAATTGCTCTGCGAAAGCAAGCACCAGCATCAGTGATGGTTTGGGCCGCGGTAACTGCTACGGGACGTTCACCTTTCGTTTCCGTTGAGCAGGGTGCAAAGATAAACCAGCTAATCTACCGTGAAAAGATTTTAAACGATGCTTAGTTACCTTGGACACGGATGAAATTCGGTAGAAACCATTGGACGTTTCAGCAAGACTCTGCACCATCCCACAAAGCCCGGGAAACCCAAATTTTTTTGCAAGAAACAGTTCCAAGGTTCATTTCTTCGCAACAATGGCCACCATATTCGCCGGACTTAAACCCAATGGATTTTTCCATATGGTCAGTTCTAGAGGCCAGTGTCAGCAAAAAAAACATGAGACAGTCGACGCATTAAAGATTGCTTTTCGCCCAGAATGGAACAAAATATCAGCAGACCACATTCGTGCAGCGTGTGAAGCCTTCTCGGACAGATTCGATGCTGTTATCCGCGCTAAAGTTGGCCACATCGAACAATAACTTTTTCTTTTCAATTTTAAATGTTTTCTTTCTATATATTGAAGTTTATAAATATAAAGAAACAAAATTGACAAAATTACAGCATTTTGAATTGGTAACACTTCGAGTGCCGACCCCTGTATATATACATAATGTTCTTGTTTTTTGTGAGTTTATGTGACTAATTCAACCTTCAAAAATTTGTTACACCTGAATTCTTGGTATTCCATAGAAAAAAAACCAAATATAATTCATCTTTTGCATAGGGTCTGTTTAGTGTTGTTTATTTAATGAGTTCTTGTATCAAGTCATGGTATGACTAGAAACTAACATCTCATAGGATCTCAGTTGATGAGGTTTTTCTGTGCATACTTCTACAGACATACCAGTCCTTATCAAAATATTGCGCCGAGGCCCAGACAGCAAATTGCCTATTTTCTTAAAAAAAATATATAAAAACGAATATATAAAATTGACCATTTTAATACCCTAAGTAACCATAGCAGTTTTGAGCTAAAACTTTTGAAAGCACTACACATTGTAAATATTTTTTGTTTCGGATCAACTTACTTGGGTTAACCTGGAAATGTAGAAAACCTGGTCAGACTCATTCGATAAAAACGCCTGTAAGTTGATCCGGACCAAAAATTTACAAACATAGTATTGCTATAGTGTGACCGACCTCGTAGAGTACATTTTCGATTAGGCTTAGGTGTAAGGTCATGGGGCAGACACAATAGATCCCACTGGGTCAAAGTGTCGCCGACTAATTTGTCGGCCCCCGCACGACTACTCAAGATAAGATAAGATAAGATTGCTATGAATCGCTCGTAGCCTGGGCTGCCTGAGTGATCTTAAACGATCACTAAGGTTAAGCAACATACGGCGCGTTCAGTCCATGGATGGGTCACCGTCTATGACTAACGCTAATGGCATTTTTCCGAGCGATTCCGTGCTTCGCAAGGCACGTTAAGCAGTTGGTGCCGGCTGCCGTCGATAGATGGCAGTCGTTAAGCCAAGTCAGAGGCCTTAGGGCGGCTTCAAAACTTCTGACAGTAAGACCAGCCACTAGTCTTACAAGCCTCCACCAATCCGGACTTGGCCCCCGTGGTGGAGTATGGCCTATACCTTCCTCAGGGAAGAGACCCGTGCCCCTCGGTGGGGACATGATGGGTTGATGATGAAGATTGCTATACTCCAGTGGCAAATTGAATTCACAACCTGTATTAATAGTTGGTCCAATTAAAATAAACTGACATCCTTATGTGTATTACTTCACATTCACAGAGTGGTTGTAATTAATATTCCTATTCCATTTGTTCACTATTTACAATAGGTTTTATTGTACTGAGAAGGTACTGTGTCCATATGTCCATATGTGGTTTAGGTACAATTAAGAATTCTTTACATTTCCTGTCGTTATTATTTTGCTGTTATTTTTACAAACAACTATGAGGAACAATGCCTGTGGTTGTTGGATATCTACCTAAAATATTGGAGTGCTATACCTACTGGTAGTAGGTACTCATAGTTTGAGTTGGCCACAGATAATTCTTCAACTTGAAGTGGGCAAATGTGTGTTAAGTGAAAAACATAGAGTAGAAATAATTACACTAAGTTCCCTAATTAACATGCTTTAAGTAAAGGCTGATTTAATTTGGAACATACCAAGGAAATCTCTCCCACTGGCCTGCTTCTCCTCAATCTTGCCCTTGAGGCATGGCTCGCAGATGGAGTGGAGACACTCCATAAGCTTAGGTGTGCCATCGGTCTCGGCCAGTTGTGCAGTGCACAGCACACAGTGCGTCAGAGTGTGCTCTGCTGCGGCCTCTGCTGCAGCTGCTGTCTCTGCACTGCCATCCTGTGTTGAATACTATATTACATGAAGAAGTTGCAGAAAGCCACATTGTTGATAATACTATGGAGAGCTGCAAACTGAGAAGCTACGCTTAAAAATTATACTAGCATAGCTAATCACCGCTCACTGTGTGCAAATGATTATTCCTTTAACCTGTACAATTTTTGACGGGCCGATTGGGTCACCATAACAATGGGTTTCAAGGTGCAACTGATGAAGTATCGTGACTGTGCGACACTTCTTACTCTGTTGCGCTTGATGCAATGATCGTGAAATAAAGTACAACAGAACCATGTTAAGAACAGATGCTAAAAAATACATTATGTGCGGAAAATGTATGTAAGGCGACCAACATTGGCGAGCGTGGCAGCAGCAGAATCCTGCTGTTCCTCAGGAGCCTCCTCTTTGATGTTGACCCCGAGCAAAGGACCCAAGCCCATCAGCGCACTCTCGATGTCCTCGCCGCTCGCTTGGAAAGCCTCCATGCTAGCGTGGCTACTCGAGACCCTCTCACTGCATTCTCACACCCGAACAACTCTCCCAAACGGGCAACAATACCCGTAGCACTCGAACTTTCACTTCCACAGTCAGGGACAGTTTTACTTTGCGAAAGAAACTTTGATACAACACTCAAACACTTCACTATAATTTAATTTTGTGGCAACACATTTAGTATATTAGACACAAGGAACTTTGCATTGCAAAATTATCACTTTTTCATAAAAACACGAGACCTTTAAATTTAGGAAAATTAAAAATTACAGCGCGTCCATTTCTCGCCTTTCTTCTTTTTTTTTTTTTTGGTAGAAACAGTTTTTTTTACATAAACTTAAATTTAAAGCCACAGACATCACGATGCTGGTGCCCGCGTAGGTACGCTTAAGCATAGATACTTACTCGGACCTCTAATGGAATAGTCAAAACACTTTGATACTATAGATATACTAGCTGTTGCCCTCGACTTCGTCCGCGTGGGTTTTAGTTGAGAAAAGTGTTTGCAAAAAAGTTACGGAGCCTTTTAGCGCATGTGAAATAATGAAACCAAAAAAATTGTGTTCATTTACCTATCATCATCATCATCATCATCAACCCATCATGTCCCCACCGAGGGGCACGGGTCTCTTTCGTGAGGAAGGTATAGGCCTTACTCCATCACGGGGGCCAAGTCCGGATTGGTGGAGGCTTGTAAGACTAGTGGCTGGTCTTACTGTCAGAAGTTTTCAAGCCGTCCTAAGGCCTCTGACTTGGCTTAACGACTGCCATCTATCGACGGCAGCCGGCACCAACTGCTTAATTTACCTATACATACATATTTTATTTTGCCTAGCATTCGTCGAGGTTTAACTTTTTCTATCATATTATGTGTAACTCTAGCGGTTTTAGTCGCTTTATTAGCTATATTATTGTAAAGTTTCATTAAAATCCATTCAGTAGTTTTTACGTGAAAGAGTAACAAAAATCCATCCATCCATACTTACAAATTTTTGCATTTATAATATTAGTAGTTTGGCCGATGATGAATTGACTTGTCCAGCTTGGCAGTGCAGTGGGCCAAGGGAACTGCACCGCCTGGAGACTGGCCCCTCATGGGCCAGGTTGCGCGTTCAGGAAATGTGTAGAGCAGGATCTTGGACTTAATGAAAAGCAGATTGTCGAACAAACAAATAAAGATGTATTGTCACATCACATTTGGAAAAACTATTTACACATTAACAATATTATAAAATCTTATAATTAAACAACGTCGTAGTAAGCACCGCAGGATTTCACCCGAATGACAGGAATGTCAAGTTGAATTACTTTTTGTAAAAAAACCTAACCTGCCTGTTGTGCAACAATGTTGCCACACCACCCCCCTACGAAGAAACATAACCTCACATAAAGAAAAATGGTTAAAACAAAATAACAAAACCTAATCAATAAACTAATCAAAAGTCTTGAACTTAACCCGTCTACCTGACCGGGTAACGTAAGGTTGTTTTAAAGTATCAGGTATAGGAGGCGTTGGCGCAGGCGGCTTAGGTAGCACAGGAGATACAGCAGTTCCAGGTACCAAATGAGCTAAAGGAGCAGCTGTAGTAAGTTGGTCGGGTTTCGAAACCGGCGGTGGAACGGACGACGGCAGCACGGTGGTGGACGAGCCGTTTGCAAGTTGACAAACGGGATCATCAGTCATCACATGGGCTGGCTTGACTCGGTCAATGCTGACTTCTGCTTCTCGACCCTTAATGAGTAAGGTAATCGTCTTGTCCCTCTTGCGCAAAATTGGATAAGGGCCTGTGTAAGGAGCCTGCAACGGACGACGCACAGCATCGTAGCGCAAAAAGGCGTGAGTTGCTGTTGACAGGTCCTTAAAAGTGAAAATCGCTTGTTGTTGATGACGCGATGCCGGAACAGGTCGAAACTGAGCCATCTTGGCACGAAGCTGGTCGACGAAGTTGGTGACGTCAGTGAGACGCTCTGGTGCGATAGGAGTAACAAGCAGTTCACCAGGAAGTCGCAAAGGTTCGCCGTACAGTAGCTCAGCCGCGCAGGACCCAATGTCCTCCTTCAAGGCAGTACGTATGCCGAGGAGTACCATTGGAAGTGCTCTGATCCACGAGCTACCGTGGCACATCAGAGCAGCTTTCAATTGACGGTGGAGTCTTTCCACCATTCCGTTGGCTTGCGGATGATAACTCGTCGTTCTGTTCCTGGTGGCACCATGTATGTGCAGTAACTTCTGGAAAAGCGAGGATTCAAATTGTCGGCCTTGGTCGGAGGTGACGACTGTCGGTACACCGAACCGGGCTATCCAGCCAGTGGTAAAAATTTCCGCAACTTCCTCCGCTGTCATTGTGACCATCGGCCATACCTCAGGCCAGCGTGTGCAGCGATCTATGGCGGTGAGGCAGTAATTGAAACCGTTGCATGGAGGGAGCGGACCGATTATATCCAAATGAACATGGCGCAGTCTGGCTGACGGCGTGGAAAATTTACCAAGAGGCGTTGAAGCATGCCTTGTTACCTTGCTTCGTTGACATGGTAAACAGTGTTTTGCCCAATTCTGGCAGTCTTTTCTAATGCCAGGCCAAACATAGCGGTCACTGACCAGTTTGATGGTTGTGCGTGCACCTGGGTGACTCAAACCGTGCAGTTTATCGAAAATGCCTCTGCGAAATGCAGGCGTCACATATGGGCGAGGCTTACCGGTAGAGGTATCACACACGACAGTAATATCTGTCCCTGGGATACTGACATCTTCCAGTTTCAAAGAGGAGCTGTTAGTGCGGCGAAAGCTATTGAGCTCGTCGTCCGTAGCTTGAGAGGAAGCGAGAGCGGCGTAATCCGCCTCTAGTGAAATGGCCTCGACTCTCGACAGAGCGTCAGCTACCACATTATCCTCTCCTCGTATGTATTGAATATCAGTAGTGAACTGGCTAATAAAAGAAAGTTGGTTAAGCTGCGGTGGCGGTAGCTTCTCACGGCGTTGTACGAAAGCGTACAACAACGGCTTGTGGTCAGTAAAAATAGTGGCATGCTGTACCTCGAGAATATAACGGAAATGTTGTACGCTTTCGTACACCGCTAGGAGCTCACGGTAATAAGCTGGCCATTCAGACTGGCGTGGAGTCAGCTTTTTGCTGAAAAACGCCAGTGGGCACCACTGGTCATTTACCTGTTGCTGCAAGCAAGCGCCGACGTGCACGCTAGATGCATCCGTGAAAAGACCTAAACGGGCGTCGTTCATAGGATGATGTAATAGCGTAGCGTCAGAGAGGCTTTGCTTGCATACCTCAAATGCCTTATGCAGCTCGGGAGTCCATGGGAATGGAGTGTTTCCTTTGCTGTTTGTAGCCACCACCGCGTCAATCAAAGGGGCTTGAAATTTAGCAGCCTGAGGGATAAAACGGCGATAGTAGTTTAAAACGCCTAAAAATCGCCTCATACCTTTGACTGTTTCAGGAGGTTTGTAGTCCAATAAAGCAGCGATGCGATCGCGCGGCGGTTGGATTCCGTCTCCACTGATAATGTGTCCGAGAAATTTGGCTTGTTCCGCACCTAATACACATTTAGAGGGGTTAATAACCACACCGTACTCCTGCAAACGAGAGAACAATCCACGGAGATGCTCCTTGTGGGAGGCTTCATCAGGCGAAAAAACGAGTATGTCGTCGATATAGGGAAAACAGTAATCGAGACCCCGCGTGACCTCATCGATAAATCGCTGGAACGTTTGTCCAGCATTGCGGAGGCCGAACGTCATAAAAGGAAACTCGAAGAGGCCAAACGGGGTAACGATGGCCGTCTTCGGGATATCGTCCTCAAACATAGGGATCTGATGATAGGCTTTCACCAAATCGAGAGTACTAAATACTCGTGAGCCGTGCAGATTGTGAGAAAAATCGTTAATGTGCCGGAGAGGGTATTTATCAGGAATGGTCCTGGCGTTCAGGGCGCGATAATCGCCGCAAGGACGCCAGGAAGAATCCTTCTTTAACGTCATGTGTAATGGCGAGGCCCAGGCGCTTTTAGAGGGCCTTGCGGTGCCGCAGCGAACCATGTCCTCGAACTCTTTTTGAGCAGCTACAAGTTTTTGTGGAGCTAATCTACGAGGACGGCACGAAACCGGCGGACCATCAGTGGTTTTGATGTAATGCACAGTGTTGTGCTTAACTACTCTAGGTTGTCCTGGTGGTCGTGTAATCACAGGAAACTCAGCCAGTACATCCGCGAAACTGGAGCTACCAATGTTAACGGCTTTGACGCTTGGCTGTGAGGTCCCGGAGAACGAAACAGGAACATGAAGTTTGGTGTTACCATCCACCAGGCGCTGATATCTACAATCAGGCAACAAATTATAATAACTAAGAAAATCGGCACCTATGATTGGTGTCGCTACGTCTGCGATCACGAAATTCCAATGGAAATCCCGGCGTAAACCTAAATCGAGGTGCAAAGAAACAGTGCCGTATGTCCCAATCGAGCTGCCATTAGCAGCACTCAAACTGTAGTTGCTAAGTTGGTAGCGACCTCTAAGGAGACGGCGAGGGAAACAACAGAGATCTGACCCAGTGTCGACTAAGTACTGGTGTTTAGACTTCTGATCTGTAACGAAAATGCGGCGGCCGGGACTAGTACAATCAGTAGCCGCCTTTACTGATTGTTTGTCGGGTTTCCCTGATTGCTAGGTGTCCAACTACACGGGGTTATACACCTTGTTGCCCTGTCATTGAATCTCTTATGGTACCAACATACCTTTGGGCCTTTCCTTGATGAGGAAACGCGAGAGCGTGAGCGCGAGCGATGAAATGACGCAGAACGCTGACGTGTACGCGTAGGCCTGATGTTGACAGATAAAGCAGCAATTTGTTGCTCTATGCGTTCCAAGCGCTGTGAAAAAATGTCATCATTCGATGAAGAACCTGCAGAAGCCGAACAAGAAAACACTTTACTGGGCCCCGCAATTTCCATGACTTTATCACCTAGTTCAGATAGCTTATCGAGGCTTAGTTCAGCCTGTGACGCAAGAATAGCTTGCACTTGTTGAGGAAGTCGACGTAGCCATAGTTGGCGCAAAATGTTCTCATCAGAGAGTGCGCTGCCAGCAAGTGAGCGCAGGTGACGAAGGAACTGAGATGGACGTCTGTCCCCGAGCTCCTCTTCACTAATAAGCTGTCGTACCCGCTGCTCCTCCGACATGGAGAGTCGTCTAATGAGCTCTGCTTTGAGCTTGGCGTATTGCTGACCTTGTTCAGGCGGCCGCGTAATGATGTCCTCCACTTCACCAGCCAATTTCTGATCGAGCTGGGCGATGACGTAGTTAAATTTAGTGCTGTCTGCAGTAATACCAGCTATCTGGAACTGCGCCTCTACCTGTGCGAACCAAACCGCAGGCTTGTCTGGCCAAAATGTTGGTAATTTGACTGAAACTGTACTAACTTCAGAGTTTTGTTGAAGCTGTTGCTGAAACGCAGCATTGTCAGCTTGTAAACGTTCAATCAAAGCCTTAAGTTCCTCAGCCATGTTTGTTAATACACACTTAAATAAATAAGCAAATGACATGCAAAAATTATTTAGTTGAGAAGAATTTAGTTAATTGAGCGTTGGAGGGGTTAGCAGCATAGCAACACCATTGCACCAAAAATATGGAAATATATGGCATAAGACACAAAATAAATAAATCATGCATGCACAATAACTCATAAAAAGTTCCCCATGTAATTCAGTAAAAAGTTTAGAAATAAAATAGTTTGACTTACCAAGGCAGGCTAGCCGTGACAAAACTAAACTTAAACTTACTTAAAATACCACAAAAAAACTCAAACTATGGAAATCACACCATGAAAAACTAAAATGAAAACGTAAAAGTTTGTTTACAAACACCAATCTGACAAATCTAGACGGTCGTGACGTTAACTGACGAGTGACCACACTGACGTTGTCAAATACACGTGCACCGAAATAAAACCGTTTTGCATGAACGAACGAAAAGTCAAAACGTACCAATCGGTCGCGAACGAATAGTCTATGGTAAACTCGTAGTTCACTTCACAGCACCATCGATAGTTCCGCGTTTCTTCGTCGGATGGCACTAACGTCAATGCCAAAGAAAAATCTTGGAAAAACGATGAAAATCCGCCATTTTCCGTAGCCGCAGATGGATGAAATCTTCTTTTCAGCAATCCAATTTTGCAATCCAAACGTCTGGAATATGCTCATCACGTCGGGGTCACCAGTTTGGCCGATGATGAATTGACTTGTCCAGCTTGGCAGTGCAGTGGGCCAAGGGAACTGCACCGCCTGGAGACTGGCCCCTCATGGGCCAGGTTGCGCGTTCAGGAAATGTGTAGAGCAGGATCTTGGACTTAATGAAAAGCAGATTGTCGAACAAACAAATAAAGATGTATTGTCACATCACATTTGGAAAAACTATTTACATATTAACAATATTATAAAATCTTATAATTAAACAACGTCGTAGTAAGCACCGCAGGATTTCACCCGAATGACAGGAATGTCAAGTTGAATTACTTTTTGTAAAAAAACCTAACCTGCCTGTTGTGCAACAATGTTGCCACAGTAGAATAGGATTTACACTTATATACGCCTGCGTCATTAGGGCACTGGCTCATAAAATTATATTTAAACTAGCTGGTGCCCGCGACTTCGTCTGCACGGGATTAGGATTTCGAGTAGTAAGCAAGTACAATATAAGTCTTAGCGTGGCGAAGATATGTACATTGCGGCTAACATTATACATAACTGTATGTACATTGACATTCAACAAGCAGAATGTAAATTCTTTACGTTGAAATAAAAATTTTTGAATTGTTTTTTGAATTTGATAGAAAATAACTAAAATATCGTACTTTTAGCAAATTCGAGCGAAAGGTATTAAAAACAAGGTGGAATCAATGGTCACAAAATAGTTTTAATCCTCAATAAATTTTCACATGAACAAAAATAATTTCATACGGAAATCTTTAGCAAAACAGAAAATAATTAGCACAGAAATCTTCAACAATTAAGATTTAACATAATTAGCAAAAACTAATCAGAAACAAAGTAACGCAAAATAATAATATCGGATGGATGTTACACCGACGGCGGTTCGGAACGGAATAAGGGGCGCGCGCCAGCGCCGTCTAACCACGTGCAGGTCTAATCTTCATTTACGAAAATAAATTTTCTCCTGCAGTACATTACATTGCCTATGTATAACTCTAGCCGTTTTGGCAGCGCACGCGCAAATAGCTCGCAGATGGTAGATTTTTTCCTACTTACAGATCACACTGGGTTGAAGTGTCACCGACTAATTTGTCGGCCCCCGCACGACTACTCGAGATAAGATAAGATAAGATAAAATTGACATGAACATGAAGTCACAAAAAAAAAAACAAACTTTCCATGGATTACATTGAACAATCCGGTCTAAGTGTGTTGCGTTTGTTTGATTTCTTAGTTTAATAAAAATATTATTGTTAAATGTAGATAACGGAGCTGTACATCCAGCTTTTAACTTTTCTATTTTTGAACGTTTAGTTAAGTGGAAATCAGAAATTTATTTCAACGTAAAGAATTTACCTTCTGTTTGTTGAATGTCAATGTAGGTACTTAAATATTAATGTTAGCCGCTGCCTTGGGGTCGAATGTAAAAACTCCACTAAACTTAAGCTAGTTAAAACTAGCGAAAAAAAAAACTCCACTTAACTTAAGTAAAAGGCTATTGGTTTTCGTGTAATATTGACCATCCATTGCTGGGCGTCCATGCGAATCTCAAACGCCGTTAAAACTGCAATGTTTTCTTAACCGTCAGCAAATACGCGAATACGAAAAGCCAAGGGAAGTCCCAGCATCAGGCAAGGTGTAAAAAACCATTGAAACTGTCCGGCTATTGAGGTAACATTTTTATAGGACCCCAAGTAACATAATAATATATAAAATTCAGCTATTACCTATAATAAAACGAAAGTATACTTATAGTTTTTTAGAGTTTAGGGGTGTCTGACAGGGGGTAGCAACTATTGAAAGTGTCCAGCAATGGATAACGCTATTTCTAAAATTATCGTTAAGTAAATATAAAAAAAATAATCCTAACTCTATAGTCGCTGGTTGTTCTTACCGCTTCGTGCCGTCTACAGAACTAGAGTTTCAGAACTGGTTCCAGAGGCTTTTAAACTACTTGTACGGAACTGGTTCCGATCAAGTAATCATCGTATTCCATCAGCCGTGATCGGAACTGAAGTAAAGACACAGACAGGTCAAATATGTACCTATGTTGGAGACTTATACAGAAGAACTTTAAGCTTTTGTAAAATAACGAAAGTCTGGCCGTCGCGTTGTGGGTTCTGGGCTGTACTGTTCATTTGGATAAGGGCCAGCGTGCGTGAATCAGTGGGAGGGCTGGCGCAGCATGTCGAGTAATCCTGTTTGAATATCTGAGGAGTAGTGTGCATATAACTTTTTTTGTCTATGGTTAGTCGAAGTTTTTCATTCGTTTATTTTTTGACGTTTGGTTGGGTGACAAGACAACACACACGTCGAAAATGGCTGACACGGGGCCTAGTAAAAGCGATATTGAGGCAATTTTTCAAAGATTACGGGCTATTTCCACTAATAAAGTAAGTGTTTGGCTTGGAGACGGTGTCCTGAATAGTTGTATGTGTGAATTTAATTAACCTGAGTGGTGTGGCGCGCAGGCATGCTTCGACTGCAACGCGAAGAACCCTACGTGGTCGTCGGTGACGTACGGGGTATTCATCTGCATCGACTGCTCAGCCGTGCATCGGGGGTTGGGCGTGCACCTGACGTTCGTGCGCTCCACGCAGCTTGACACTAACTGGACATGGAAGCAGCTGCGAAACATGCAGCTGGGCGGGAATGCCAACGCCGTAAGTCTCGTCTCGCTGAAACTCTTGCTCCGCAGCCTGGCCGTGGCTATATCGTCACAATCGTGTGCTAAACAGCGCGATGTAGCATGAAGTACATATCTTCCGTACGAAATCCGGCAGTCCCCACACGGGTGCTATACCATACGCGTTTAATTTGCTCACTGTGCTATTACACTTTTCTGACACAATATGGAACTTTAGTCGTCTGAAAAAGCTGTGAATGTAGCAATTTCTTAAAAACTTAGGAGTGGTTTTCTAAATGAATTTTATGTATGATTAGATAGTTCCCCTTGCTTATTTACTATAAATAACCATCTAGCACTCCATCTGGGATGACTCTAACCCACATATTTTGTATGCAGACACAGTACTTTCGCAGTCATGGCCTGACAACAGAGGACTCGAGGCAGAAGTACAGCTCACGAGTGGCGCTTGCATACCGCGACAAGCTCAGCCAGCTTTCTGACCAGGCCATGAAGACACACGGTACCAAGGTATGCTTTTTACACTGGAAGAAACCACAATTTGAAAATTTTGATCCTTGCTACATTGTTGTACACATGTGTACACACTTATATAAATGATTACTTAGTATCTATGATAATAAGGCCTGCCATTCCTCCCTGTCTCTAGCCAACTCATGCCATCCTGTTAAAAACATTTTTAAAAAATAGTAAGGTCCGTAACAGCATGGCCAACTAAAACAGATAATGTGTTTTCTTCTTCTTCTCTTTCTTCATATCCAAAAACAGTTTATACAACAGATATTGTTTTAGTTGGCCATGCTGTTTCAAAATAGTACCTTAAAAATTGTAAAGTAAAATATATACAATCTTATTTTAAAATGATGTAAGTACTATCACCATTGTTGTTGTTACACTTTATTGCACAAAAAAAAAACATAATATGACTTAAATAACAGAGTTATTGAGTTATGAGTTATGTACTTAGCAGCCGTTCTCATATTTGTATTTTTGATTTTCTTGTAGTATGGAAACATACCCTTGCCATTCTCTGGAGTACTAGCTGACTTGTTTTCTGCTTGAATAAGTACTTTGATCAGTGATTGACTGTAATGATTATTAATACTTAATCAATTCAAACTGACTATAAAACTTACTATTTTGTGCCTAAGTTCTCAATAGATTAACAATGGGACTCAGAGGTATCAGAAGTGTGGTTGATTTCTAAGTTGTATGCGCAATTAATTGTATATTAAGTATACTAAAAGTGTACAATTGGCCTTTGTACCAAAAAAGTAGTATCAAAAAAGTTGTAAAAAGTGTAACAAGCAAACTGTTCACAGCTGCACCTGGAGGCAGCCCCGGCGGAGACCAAGCAAGCGCAGGACAGCGAGGTAGACTGGTTTGCGACCCACGGAGACTCTGCTAGCACTAACGCGCATGATTTTGCACAGGTACACCTACCGCCCACCTGCAGGGTCGGACAACGCATTCACTTATTGTTTTACTGAACATTGTCCATTATGCAAGAAAACCCAAGTTGGATATTCTCTTTATCTGTGCCATAGTGAGTAAAACATTACTCCATGACAATGAAAGATATACAGACATTTCCCTAATTTTGAAGTGAAATGAAATGGTTTATTGAAATTAAATGTTGTTTGTGTAGTATTTTGCTCCTAAATCTTCTTAAATAAGTGAAGTTATGTAGTGGGTGCTTGAAAAGGTGGTATTATTAAGCAATTGCCGTTGATATGCAGCCATATTATGCAGATGTCACACAAGCAAGTTATGTGTGATAGTGTTAAATAACATAAATATTCAAGTCAAACCATACATTACTGATAAGAGTGGAACGCATTCTAAATAACCATTTGTGGCTTGTGCTGTGTTTTGTGATAACTAAGTCTAAGCTTATTCTGTTTCACTTCACTAAAACTACTATGTTGAAAACTATCATAGCCTTGGTTAGAATTACAAATTACAATTAAAAAAAAAACCAAACTGTCTAAAATTGCACCAAACATTTAATAAATTCTTGTGTCATTGCATCAGCAATTACTGATGTTGAATTTCAACTAGGACTCTGTAATTAGTGTAATGATCTAATTGTAGGTGATCAACCAATCATCTTTTCAGGTCAGGTCTTATCTTGAAAACCATAAAAATATTTTTTTCCAGGTTTTGGAGATCACAAAAATGACAATTATAATAATATTCATTTGACTTCATTGATTTCATTGACTGTAAACCATTATTTTACGAGATAACTCAAATATGGATTAGCGATGGCAATAATCGAGAGAAACTACTTGAGCTGCTCGATTATTTGCGTTACCCGGACAACTCGAACTACGGTTGTTGTTTACTCGATTATTAAGCCGAGTGATTTTTGTTCGCCTACTCACACCTTCCGTAGACTCAACGCTCGCTGTCCAACGATTAATCGAGCAACTCGGTATGTTGTAGGTAGGTACTGAATTTCTTGGAAGTTGACAGTTTGCTCGTTTCAGCGTTCGGTCGTGCACCACATAACTTTGAGAGTTTGAGTTACTTGTGTACTACAGTAAAACGTGTGTGTGAAACAGTGAAGTGTAAACTGAGGCGTGTGAGTGTATAGGTACTAATAAAAGTGTCTGTAAAATTTTAAACTGAAGTTAAATAAATAGGTATGGCATGACAAAGTATGAATGTAGTTAGGTTACCTAACTACGTACTTAACTTAGATATGTACGAGACTTTCAATTACCTAGTTATTACATTTTTAGTAAAATATCTTAGGTGATTCACCTATTGTTTTGCTTTTTTTTATTTGATTGATTGTTATTAAAATGCGTCCATCATGCAAAAAGGTGAAGGCGTGAGACTTTTTCACAAAGACTACTGAAAAGTAAAATTACTTTAATTTTAATTGATTAAGTAAAAAAAATTTTTTTTTATCAAACTGTCCGAAGCTGTTCTCATTCAACCACTCTAGCGATTCGCTCACCAGAATCGCTCGATTATTCAAACCACTCGTGAGGTGAGTACTCGATTATTAAATATGCTCGATTCCTTTCGGCCGCTACCGCAACTGAGTTTCGTAACCAGGTGCGAAAGAAGAATGAAAACTCCTTGTTCGCAACCAGTTGCGAAAGAATACCTTTTATTCTTCGTTCGCAACTATAGGCATAATGCATTTGTTTTTCGCAACCAGTAGCGGTGCAGGATTTTCTGTTCTTTATTCGCAACCTCATACTTTTTCGAGTGCGTAGGTACTTAGTACTAGTTGAAATGAATGGTTGTTATCTAATCTTGACAATTCTGCCATAATGACTTATAATTTATGTTGTGCATCACTGTTGTGCTGTGCATCATTTAAATGTAATAATGTCTTCATCTAATATTTTTCCGACCTCAAGCAAATTAGATTTTATATCAACTAAACGAGGAGGAACAAAACTGCTATACGACGGGCACCGGTTCCACCGTAAGAAAATTTATGTAAACGGGGACTCATTTTGGAAGTGTTGTAATGAAACGATTTGCAAAGGGAACTTAACATTGAATCAGCGAAATGAGATTAAAAAAATTAAAGAACATGATGCAAACTGTACGGCCAGCCATACCAAAAACATAGTACTAAAAGAATTCGATCAACTGAAACAGATAAGCAGCTGTAATTTTCAATCAATACAACAGCAATACGACAAAGTGGTCAAGCAAATAAACGATAGCGGTATCCAACTTCTAGAAGAAGTACCAAAATACAGTAGTGTGAAAACTGGACTCTATAACGAACGTAACAAAATATTAGGTGCTCCTAAAGTACGGTTTGTAAACCCAAGCGACGTTGTTGTACCTGCAAAGTATACTGAGTTTTTATTGGCGGATTATGACGATGATTCCCAAAGAATAATTGTGTTTTGTAGCAAAGAAAATAGAGAGCAAATTAGAAAGTATCATCATTTTTTTGCCGACGGCACGTTTAAAAGTTGTCCAAAAGGATTTAAACAATTATATACTATACATGGGTATAATGAACAAAACAAGTGTGTAACGCCACTATTATTTTGTCTGATGTGCGATAAGAAAATGAAAAGTTACGAAATACTGTTCAACTTGATAAAGACCACATTATCCACATGGGTACCGAAAAAAATTACGATGGATTTTGAACTTGCTGCTATTCATGCCATCAGAAGAGTATTCCCAACAATTGTTTTTCGTGGATGTTACTATCATTTTAACCGATGCCTCTGGAGGAAGGCTAAGGCTCTCAATATCAATACAAGACCTAAGAAGAGGCACGTCGCTAGATGTATAGGACTAGCTCGCTTACCGCAAAATTTCATAAATACAGGATATCGATATGTTATGGCAAGGAGTCCAGTATGTATAGAAATAAATAAATTTAATGCCTACTTTAAGAAGCAATGGGTTTCAAAAGATAAAATAGAGAAAGAATGTTGCTGTCATGATGAAGCTATTAGAACTAATAATAATATAGAAGGTTGGCATGCAAAAATTAATAAATACGTTGGCCGCAAAAATCCCACTCTGGCTCATTTGCTTCACGTTTTGGAGACTGAGTCTACGTCCTTTGACCTCAGAAAAGTTAGCAAGAAGAAAAACAAAGAGTACGAGGAAATTGATAAAGAAATAACCTCGGCAATAGAAGAGTTGAAGAGCGGAATAATAAGTGTCGGTCATTGTATCGAAATAATTTGCCCATATGTAATATGGTAGTTCGATACCATGACCGACGCTTATTATTAATCCACTAAGGCCTGCCGGCCTGCGTCTAAGATTGATAATATAAAAATAAAGTCTCATTATTATTTGATTGTTTTTCTTGATTGTGCTAAGCTACTCGTAGTATTGGTGTTCCACACTTAAACTTAAAAAAATCTTAGTAAATCCACTTGTAACTAATAAGTAGAGCCATTTAACATGTAATATTACTGATATTGGTTGCGAATTAGGACTACGCTTTTCTTTTTTCTCAACCACATATTTGCAAAGTCCTTTTTCGAAACCAAGTTGCGAAAGAAGAATAAAAGGTATTCTTTCGCAACTGGTTGCGAACAAGGAGTTTTCATTCTTCTTTCGCACCTGGTTACGAAACTCAGTTGCGGTGGCGGCCGAAAGGGCTCGATTATTGCCATCGCCAATATTGATATACGTTTCAAACCCTCCGGCCGTTTTCGCAACTGTGTTTCGTAACTGGTTGCAAAACAAGAATGTTTATTCCTTGTTCGCAACCAATTGCGAATCAAGAAAACTTTTTCATTAGCCGCAACTAGGCATCCTAATGGTTATGCTTCGCAACCAGTTGCGGCAAAAGATTATTTTTTCCTTATTCGCAACCATCTTTGTCTGTTTCAATTTTGTTGATTCGTATTACAAACTTTTCAAAAAGACACTAACATCTACAATAATATCAATAGACAAATGTCTTGACAATATACCTTTAAAAGAACACGTCAGTGTGGAGAAAGCCTTCCATAAAATGTTTATTTTATTTTAGTTTATTTAATTAGGTTAAGAGACCTACATAAGATTACTTTGTTGCATTACAAAATATATTATAAGCAATAAGGCCGCCAATTGTACTGTATCTTTTTATGTTTCGTATGTGTTTTCCTGGTACAGTAAAGAATATTCTTATCTTATCTTATATATAATTGTGTTAAGTAATTAAAATTTCTTAAGATTTAATTTCCTTTCTTTTTGAATTATTATATTAGCCTTTGGTTGCGAATAAGGAAATTAATTTCTCCCATCGCAACTCTGTAAGTTTGGGAAGATCGTAGTCTTCGTTCGCAACCAAGTTGCGGCTAAGGAAAAAGTTTTCTTGATTCGCAACTGGTTGCGAACAAGGAATAAACATTCTTGTTTCGCAACCAGTTACGAAACGCAGTTGCGAAAACGGCCGGAGGGGCTTCAAACATTATAACGCGTTATGTGAGGGAGTGACGTCATAGTCTAAGGCCGATATGTTTGGCGCGTTTTTGTATCACGTGACTTTAAATACTTTTCGACTGGTTATAAATATTATGAAAACTAGTAGTCATAGAGAAACAAATACCATCTTTATTTATCTTGTATTGTGTCCTCTCCTATTCTATTAAAACTTTTTGCTGGAAAATTCTCCATTAAAGCATGGCGTAGTTGAGTTCTTGTAACATTTTGGCTTGTGTGTGGGCAGAACAACGCTACACCCAAGGTTGAGGCTCTGAGCGCGGAGGCTCGGCTGTGGGACGCTAGCCCGGCCGCCGCCGCGCCAGCCGCCGCCGCCGCCGCCGCCTCCGCGCGTAAACCCGCTGCCAAGCGACCTGGGGTGAGTTCCGACTGACTTGTGTTGAAGCTAATAAAAGTATTTGCCGTCTTCACAAACCTGACATAGACAGAATCCTAGGAATGCCATTGAAAATATGAACTGAGGCTATGTTTAACATTGTAAAATAATAATGTAGTTTTGATATATTCCCGAGAATATTATGCATAATAGAAATATTTTTTTCATTCGTAATCTAATAAAAATAAAGTAAAGAACTTTCCTCAGGGAAAGTTTCCCCGTGCCCCTCGGTGGGGACATAATGGGTTGGTGATGAAAGAACCTCCAACATGATCTAGATTTTGAAACAGACATCTAGTTTTACTTCTAAGGTCCAATAAGTAACAATTGGTTACACAGCAAAGTCTTACAGAACTGCTGTTGTTTCCTTGCATTTTCGAGGCGTCATACCTACGCTTTGATACTCTACTACTTTCTTTACATATTTTGGGGAATGTCTTTATTAGCATGGGTTACACTATTTCCCTTAGACACATTATTCAATGCATGTAACGTCATTACTTTCCACTTAATTCACTCTTAACATCCTCATACCTGACCTTGAAAATAACATTGCTTTTCAAATTGTTAATTTCAAGGTCGGGACTGAAGAGTTTAAGTACTGTTAAAGTGTGATGGGAGTGAATTGATAAATGATTCATAAATTGCAACGATGGTTTACAGACAGTTCATAATAAAGGTTTGTCTTATACAATGAAATTGTACTCTCGCGACAATTTTCATCGGAACTCCTTTCGGGAACAATACGTGTTTTTATTTGACATATAGCTGTGCATGACGTCAATATGCTTTGGCGAATAAGGCATTGTAAAGCTTATTGAAATACGATTGACTTTTACACAAGAACTGGTATTGTTTACTTAGAAAACACGTACTGACACTAGTCGACGTCAATTGACCACGCTCCATTTTTGACCATGAACAGAAATCTCAAATCCATTTCGAGAATTTTATTATGCTTTCAGTGCAATTTATATTTATGAATCTTTCAATTTCAATCAATTTATATTAAAATGTAATAAATAAACCTTAGTATTAAAAATTTTGTGTCAATTAAAATTTAAACTTTTACAAAAAAATTGTGCCTATTTCATACCACACACAAAGAGAACTAAACTAAATTTAGTGGACAATCTGTTTTTTCAATCGGTTTATGATAGACAAGCACAGGTACAATTAAGTTAAATTTAATCAGTGTGTGCATTGGAATCGGCTCCAATGTAAAAAGCAATAAGTTTTGCCATTTTCACCAAGTAAGAAAAATTTGTTAAAAACTGGGTTTTACAGGAAAATTTTTTTTTTATCCATGTTATCAGCTACAATTTACCAAGTATTATACCATTTTGGAATCTTTACTAAATGCGCCAACTTTTGACATAACTTGCCAAACTCGCGTAGTACATTTTTTTTCCAATACAGTCAGTTAAAACTAGGCAATTTTTTATTTTGAAAGTTTTTCTAGGAAATAAGTCCTATTTTTATGCAAGCTAGAGCAGCTGGTTTCAAAATTTTGATTACAGTTTAGAGAAGCATTATTCAGGGTTACACAGCAAAAAAAATAATTGGAAAAAGTAAAGATTTGTGGCAACAGGAGTAAAAAGACTGTCACAGGGTGTGTAATTTTGCGATTTAAAAAAAAATGCCTATAATTTTGAAATCATACAACTTAGATTTTTTTTTATATTTTTCTGACAACCAGCTTGACTTGCCTTTTCACCCGGCTCCGGGTTGACGTCGAGTTTTGGGACACCCTGTATATTTTCAAAAATGTAAAAAAAAACTGTTGCATGGACATACTCGAGCGCGTCAGATATTGATAGCATCTATATCCTGTGTATTTTTGAAAATGTACGTATGTCAATCTGATCGTTTCAATGATGGGGGTCGTACGTAAGGGTTGAAAATGAAAAAAAAAATTTTCATCGAGCGCGTCAGATTTTCTAAGGGGATGTTATTTGCACCTAAAAAAAATCTCTTATATAATAATCTGACGATTTGGATGTAACGCAAACTCGCGGCCATTATTAGAATGTGCAAAAAAAATTCGCCATTTTGAAATACTCGAGCGCGTCAGATTAAGATATATATGGTTCTTCTTAATGCCCTAGACGTGCTGTCTCATAATCTGACGATTATCTAGAGGGATTCGCCTAATCTGACAA
Source organism: Yponomeuta plumbellus (assembly GCA_947310845.1). Lineage (NCBI taxonomy): Eukaryota > Metazoa > Arthropoda > Insecta > Lepidoptera > Yponomeutidae > Yponomeuta > Yponomeuta plumbellus. The sequence continues at coordinate 348,003 of OX371206.1, forward strand.
TTAAAATTTTTTTTTTAAATATTTTCACAAATCATTGAACTTAATTTATTGAAAAGCTGAAGAAATAGCATGCAAATAAAAAAGTACAGGTTTTTTAAGTATAATGCTTGTATTTATAAGAAAATAATTATAAAAAATTAAATTTTTTTGCGTAGTTTTTTTTTTAATCATCATCTTCTTCATTGGATATTCATCCTCTGGCTCGATTCCATCCTCATCCTTCCCATAGCTGCACGCATTAAACTTTACCTATTATCTTTTCTTACTTCGGCTTATGGAAATCGTCAGATTTTATATTTTTCATTATCCTTGAATTATTTTCTTCAAAATAAAAAAAATTATTAGCCACGCTCGAGAAAGTCGAGATAACGTTTTATTTTTACAAGTTTGTAACCCTCTTGATTGTCTACGTCACGCGAAAATTGTCAGATTAGTGGAATATACACTTTTTAGCATGTAATTAACTCACCCTACCTTAATCTGACGCGCTCGAGAATTTCTGATGATCAATTTTTTTTTACTAATCTGATCCTTTATCCTTGACAGGCGACCATATATGTATGTATATGAGGCTCATATTTGGTGGAGGTACTTTACCTGGTACAAGGTATCTCCCTGTATGTTAATCTGCCGCGCTTTAGTAACTCCCGAAATCCCCTCTTGGGCTCCCCTACCATAACGTCAGCACACGAGTATGAATCATACAGTGTTTTGCCTTACTTACAAAAAAATATTAAAAATGTCATTTAATTTTTTTTATGTAGACAAAGACAATCTATTTATTCATGCTCTGTTGACGTCACAAACACCAAAATTTTAGAAAAATATTAAAAATAGACAATGAATAAAACACAAAAATACCGAAATTACTTTTTGAAATGGTCAATAGTTTAAAAATAAATGATATAAAACATATAATATATAAAAAATATGTAAGTAGCATGACAAATTTGCGGGCTAACGCGTCTAGTGTTTTTTTCAGTTGTTTTTTAGGGTTCCGTACCGAAAGGGTAAAACGGACACTATTACTGAGACTCCGCTGTCCGTCCGTCCGTCTGTCAGCAGGCTGTAACTCATGAACCGTTATAGTTAGACCGTTGAAATTTTCACAGATGATGTATTTCTGTTGCCGCTATAACGACGAATACTAAAAAACAGAATAAAATAATTATTTAAGGGCACCCATATAACAAACGATTGTTTTTCCAATTTTATAATGCTACGGAACCCTTGGTGCGCAAGTTCGACTCGCACTTGGCCGGTTTTTTTGTGTGTAGGTGTGTGAACTAAAGTGTGTGTGTGTGTGTGTGTCTAGCTGGGCGCGCGCAAGGGCGGGCTGGGCGCGACCAAGGTGACGGCCAACTTCGACGACATCGAGCGCGCCGCGAAGGAGGCGGAGCAGCAAAAGGCGCAGGTGAGAACGCGCTGCACTTTGTGTTTACACTGGCTATTAAACTTTTACGGTTTTAACGTAGTGATGGCTTATAACGACGCTGTGTGTCGTGTGAGGGTGCGCGGGTGAAACTGTCGGTCGATGGGCCGACATTACACGAGTTGTAGTTTGTAAACAAAACGGGAGATTAAGCACTTAACCTTTTAGCCCTAGAACACTTTCTTTCACAGCTAAGTTAGTTATTCACAGAGTAATATTGGAAATTTATCACAGTTTTTAAATAATAAAACATACTCCTACAACTAAATAGTAGTTTAATATTAAATTTTACAGAGAATAAATGTGTCTAGTGTTCAACACATCCAAGAGTTCCTACTCTTGTAGTTTACTCCTGTAACCTATTTTTTTTTTAAGTTTGTAATTTCGTTTCGTTTCGTTTGTAACAGGCTAAAACTGTTTTGAAAAGAATAAATGTGGAGTTTCTTTGTTAGTTTCTTCTCCATGTAATCAGTGGCCTAGCTAAGTAACCTAGGGCCCTGAGGCAAATCAAGAAACGGGGCCCCACTGCAATCTAAACTGGTTAGGTTTTATTAAGTGAAAATATTCAAATACTTTAAAAATAGTAAGCTAATTTATCATCAGCTCTTTTTTTTGCAGGGTTGGTAATAAAAATATTAAACAGTAACAACATAAATTACAATTTATACCTGGTGTAGGTAAGTTAAGGTAAATTTTCAAAAGTTGAGTTCCATCGATATTTTCTGGCGAGGGCCCTCTGAGCTTGAGGGCCCCGGGGCACTGCCCCGCCTATCCCCTTAGTAGCTACGCCACTGCATGTAATCTATTAATTGTGAAACTAACAACTTTGACATTCATAAAGTAAAGATTCTATTTGTACTATGAATAAAATATTTGAGTTTGAGTTTGAACTCTGGTCTATATCACCAAAGAGTCGATCGATGGGGTCCGTACGGGGCGGGGTTTGGGTGTCAAGTGGCATCCTATGTCTACGGCCGATCAGGCTCTGTTTAGTACAATAAGTTGAGCCGCGTCCGTGTGTCGCGCAGGCGGCGGCGGCGGACAGCGCGGCGACGCTGGAGCAGGTGGAGCGCGCGGCCGCCTCGTTGCGGCTGGCATACACGCCGGCCCGCGCCAGCGACCGGCTCGGCATCGCCGCCGGCTCGCGCGCCGCCGCCAGGTCAGTACACAGCCGACATTGACTGTGCCAATCAGGGCAACACCACCACAGGACACGTCTCGGTGACCTAGCTAATAATTGCCTACTAGCTAGGGTCGCCAAGCCTTGACTTGTGTCACATACATTTACTTTTTGAACTGCATTTCAGGAGTGTTTTTAGAATGATCTAGTCCATAGAAATAAATTACCAAAAATGCACATGTTTTTATTTAGTGCCCATCTTTAGTTTTATACAACCTTAAATATTCGCCTACAAAGACTTGAGTATTTTTGGGGTGAGCAACTTATTTCCTTAGAAAATGTTCTACTAAAACTCATGTGCTTGTCTCCGGGCGGCATATCGCTGAGCTTGGGTCCATTTGTTAAAACTGTTAATTAGTCTACATATATACCGGGTGTCCCAAAACTCGACGTCAACCCGAAGCCGGGTGAAAAGGCAAGTCAAGCTGGTTGTCAGAAAAATATAAAAAAAAATCTAAGTTGTATGATTTCAAAATTATAGGCATTTTTTTAAAAATCGCAAAATTACACACCCTGTGACAGTCTTTTTACTCCTGTTGCCACAAATCTTTACTTTTTCCAATTATTTTTTTTGCTGTGTAACCCTGAATAATGCTTCTCTAAACTGTAATCAAAATTTTGAAACCAGCTGCTCTAGCTTGCATAAAAAATAGGACTTATTTCCTAGAAAAACTTTCAAAATAAAAAATTGCCTAGTTTTAACTGACTGTATTGAAAAAAAAATCATACAACTTAGATTTTTTTTAATATTTTTCTGACAACCAGCTTGACTTGCCTTTTCACCCGGCTCCGGGTTGACGTCGAGTTTTCGGACACCCGGTATATAAAATTCAAAGTCCTGACTGACTGACTCACTCATCAACGCCCAGCCCAAGCCGTTTTATCTAGGAAGCTGAAATTTTGCACAGAGGATCTATATTTATCATGTAGGCAAAAAATAAGAACGCATTTTTATAAATTCAACCCCTAAGGGGGCGAAAAGGGTTGCCAAAATTTGTATGGGAGGTATAAAAAATGTTGTCTGATTTTCTTGAAACTTGAAATATATACTCTTCAACAGAATTGATTGAACACGTGTTTCGCCATTTTTCTAAATTTAACCCTTAAGGGAGTGAACGGGGTTGCAAAATTTTGAACTGAAGTCCACGCGGACGGAGTCGCGGGCGAAAGCTAGTAAAATGTAAGTTTGTTAATGATATTACATTAACAACTTTGTATGTTATATTAATTATGTTACACTAACAACTCCTTTATGTTATGTTTTTGGAACCTAATATGTTGCAAAAATTGTGTTTAATCTGTGTTTTGATAATAAATGTAGTTCACTTTCACTTTCGCTTTCACTTGCATGTATTCTGTTCGCGACATAGATTATTTTACCATACTTCCATTTTGGCGACATTGTTTTACATTCTGATGTTGTCACTATGTAAATCGAGTTCATGCTTTGCCGCTCCCGCGCGCGGTCTGTTTGACCTTATACAAATAGTAAATCTCATTTTAATGCAATATAAATAATATAATATTATAATTTAATACAATATTATTATTTAATACAATATTACATTCCGTTAAACTGCAAGTGTGTGCTATATTATTTATACTACACCTGTTTGGAAAGTACCTTGATACTTTATCAAATTTACGGTAGAAAGTACGTCATTGCATATCGAACAAATATGCGGGGAGAAAACGCATCTGAGCGGGAGAGAAAAGTGTATGAAAATCCATTTCTTACGTGGTTTTTCTTTTTTAATTTTGGGTAAGACTATGCGCCGGTAACCTAAATATCAAAAGCCAAAAAGTTTTTACAGTGAGTTTTTATCTCCAAGTTCGCAAAATGACACTGGCCACTAGCAACAATTTCAATAAATTTCAATTAGTAAAGATTTCGTTTTTTATTTTCCTTGTAGGTGTAGTATGAAGCACTATGCATCACTCGAGAGAAACTGCGATTCCCGATCTCAGGTGTTTTAAAGCCCTCGCCTACGGCTCGGGCTTCAAACGACACCCTCGACGGTAATCGGTCACTTTCTCCTCTCGGTGAACAATGTACTATTTCTAACCTGTATGCCTGCCGCTGTAAACGGCAACAGAGTTTACCCCCTAACCCGTACACCCGTACTTGCAGCGGCGCGGGCGTGACGCACTCGGCGGCGGGCGCCATGACGGCCATCGAGCAGGAGGGCGCCGCCGGGGGCGGGGGCGGGGGCGGGGGCGGGGGCGGGGGCGGGGGCGGGGGCGGGGCCGGGGGGGCGCCGCGCGCCCTGCTAGACGACCTCGACGACTTCGGCTCCGTGTTCACCATGATCAGGTCGGCACTGCCGGGCTGCCACACACGCATCCCGCTGCACGCAGGCAGGCTTAGGCCTGGTGTACATTTGCTTTATTTTCATGCTTATTTAGCATGCTTTCCATAGAGGTTGAATAAAATAGCGACTGCAAAAACGCAAGCCGATTCATAGCTTTCATTACGCACCATATATCATAAAAGTACTTAAAAAAAAATCCTAAAGACATAGTATACAACCAACCAGTACTGATTAATTATTTGCTTATGCACTTTTAAAACGAAAAATGTCGAGAATTCTGTGGTGTTTTTCCTGTTATTCTGTGTAATTTCAAACTTTACTGTTTTCATTCACTTTCTTGTTAGTGTGTTTTGTGTCTGATTATTTTCGTTATTAAAACGAAAAACCGGTATTCACAACGAAGGATACGGCAGTAGGTACAATACGATTAAAATCAGTTAACATTTCGGCTTTTCTCGGATATCATCGACTAAATCCGGAGACGGAAATGACACGAAATAGATTACCTCGATTTATTTTAGGTAGCATTCAATTTGAAGTATTATAAACGCAATGTATAGCACCTGCCAAGATGACATTACTAACCGGTAGACCTAAGAAATGTATTATGCAGAAGCGACATGAATTAGACAGATCTGAGAGCTTGTCGTTTTCCTTAAAAAAAATTAACATGCTGCTTTTCGAAACTGCGGTTGCTTCATAAACCCTGTCCAAATTTTTTTGATGATATTCACTTTCCTCTTTTTTAAATAAACTAGCTTTTTTTCTAAAATAGTTATATAGGTATATTGTTTACAATGTCACGAGATTGAGCAACAATTTTTTACCACGCTTTAAATTTCTTGAAGCCATGATACGGCTTCAAGAAATTTAAAGCGTGGTATAACTATTATAAGTTAATTGTGATAAAATTTGATAGAATCGAATATTTTCACGAATGAAATTAGCGTTCATAGCATAAATTTATCATATACGTCAAACTGTTTTTATTTTGTTGACTCTCAGAAGGCAGACTGTCAAAATAGTCAATTATTATTCTTATTTCAATATAAAGGTTGTGTTAGTTTTGCGCTACATAGGAGGTTTTGTTGCTCATATCGTTCTTGTATTGTATTCATTAAGACAACGAATACCTAATATGGTCATGTCTATTAAAGGTCATGTCTGTAAATTCATAACTCTAGGTGAGAGACGAGGGATTCACGACAATAGGGAATGGATGAAAATATCAGAAGTGATTGATATTTTTTTTGGTGATAGGAATAACCTTCCTTAACGCGGGAAAAAAGTTTAAATTTTTTTGTACCCGTAGATAATTTTTAAATATACTTAATATTTTTCCATTCGTAGTTCTGGGCTTAGTACGGCATATCAGACATATTCCTTAGTCCGCTACGTATATAAAAAAAAAAATTGAAACTTTTTTCCCGCGTTAAGGAAGGTTATTCCTATCACCAAAAACAATATCAAGCACTTCTGATATTTTCATCCATTCCCTATTACCGAAGTTGGCCGAATTGTTAACTGATTTTAATCGTATTGTAATAAAGTTGAATAAATCTCCTCTAGGAACGAGCCATACAGCAGTAGCGGTCGCGGCGGTGGGCTGGACGGGCTGGGCGGGGGCGGGGGTTTGGGCGGGCTGGGCGGGGGCGGGGGCGGGGGCGGCGGGCTGGGCGGCTCGTGGGAGACCATCGAGCCCGAGCCGGCCCGGCCCGTGCGCGGGATGCTGAGCCAGGCGCCCGACAAGGTGACTACTTGTACCGCCCGCGGGTTTGTATTGAAGGAGACGACATACAAAACGCATTGGCATGGTCAACTAACCGCGGCATGAGGCACTCGGGGAATAGGTTGAAACATCAACTGTGTCACATCAATGTGTGACATCAACCGCGTCCTTCGGACAAAACGTTCTTGCTTTTAGAACACATATTGTAAAGCAGATATTTTATCACGATAGAAAATAATCATCTCGTTCCGACAGCTCCGACGAACAGATGGTTGATTTCAAATACTTTTTGATGAAGAAGAGGAGAATTAAGAAAAAGGAAATGGCGTGCTCAGTATTTTGGAGCACGCCCCCACTGGGCAAAACAGAGGCAAAGAATTAATACTCATACTTGCTGACTTTATAGAAGTAATTTAAGGTCAAGGCTTTTTTCTTCAAAAATATAGACTTATTTACAAATATGATAAAGAGAAATTGTACTGAAAACATAATTCTCGAAATGGTTTTGTGAATTCCGTTCATGTTCAAAAATGATTTGATCCAGCTTGGCGACCCTAAAGTCCGTTTTTTAATTCGATGCAAAAAAAATGACGCGGTGTTACCGCTATAAAATAGGTTTACTCGGCACATTTTTTTTACCGTGAATAGAATACGCATGTGACCAAAATTCTTATCACATCAAAGACATTACTTGGAAGTAAAATGGGGTTATTCGACTTTTACGTGCTAGCAACACTTAAACATTGACAAACTTTGAGAGAATTCCGTTTTGAGCCATCATGGCGTAAACCTCGATTTTTTTGTAATAAATGTTTCCGAACATCCGTTAGGGCTTAAGTTTCGTACAGGCCCTGTAAAATAAAGATATAGTAATAATAATAATAAAACAACCTTTGATATGTCAACGTGACAGTTTTTTTGCATCGAATTAAAAACAGACTGTAGTGGACGCCAGCCTAAGTGCCTTATCACATGCACCCGGCCGCCGGCCGGTCGCCGGGCCGGGTAAAGTAGTAATGTATGAGCTCCAATGGCAGCGTTCACATGCACAACGACCGGCCGGTCGTTGGAGCTCATACATTACTACTTTACCCGGCCGGCGACCGGACGGCCGCCGGGTGCATGTGAAAAGGCACTAATGCAGTTTTGCTTAGCCGGCGGCGGGGGCGGGGGCGGGGGCGGGGGCGGGGGCGGGGGCGGCGGGGGCGCAGCGGGCGCGCGGGCGGCGGGGCGAGGAGGCGGGGGGGGAGGACTCGGCCGTCAAGAAGTTCGGCTCGGCCAAGGCCATCAGCTCCGCGCAGTTCTTCGGCGAACAGGTCGGTGCATCGCCACATTCCCATATTTCAGGAGCTGTTTTGTTATTTGGAGAGGCCTCGGTATAAAAGATATCTGAATATTTTTATTTCACTCGCTCTGATGTACAATATAAAATATTCGCGACCAACACGACAATTAGTAAATTAAATTTTGTTTTAAGATTTACATTTGCACTTTTGTTATAAATAATAATTACTTCCACACAATACAATCACTTGACGTGGTCTCAACTAGGATACCCTGTGTCGTGGTAACCAGGCAGGGACATTACAAACGTCGAAAAACACCCAAATTCAGGCCATTTCTATAAATGTATGTATATGTAAAATAAAATGTAAGAATAGTAATAATGTAATAATTTTGTAGAAATTAGGATTATTGTAATTCAATTTGGCGTGGACCACCCTCATCACTTAGTAGGGCTATGAAAAATAGTAAAGAATCTATTCTCAAACCTATCGAATATATAAATAAATCGAAGAGAGAAAGAATATAAAATCGGTCTAGCCGTTTCGAAGGAGTATTCGCACTAACACTGACGCGATAATTTTATTTATTAGATTGACTTTCAAAAACCAGAATGTAATTTGTTTACGTTGATTTGTTATGTTCATAGTAAAAGTTAGTCATTAGTAATAGAACTTTCGTTTAATACCTATTTCGTTGTTGGCCACTCATAGACCATTTGCCCATTCTCCTTTGTAATTTGTTTGTGCCTCGCCTTATTTGTACCTATATTCATGAATAAATATAATAGGGAATGGATGAAAATATCAGAAGTGCTTGATATTTTTTTTGGTGATAGTAATAACCTTCCTTAACGCGAGAAAAAAGTTTCTATTTACTCTACGAGGCCAAAAAAATTGAACCTTTTTTCTCGCGTTCTCTTCCCTGAGGAAGGTATAGGCCATACTCCACCACGGGGGCCAAGTCCGGATTGGTGGAGGCTTGTAAGACTAGTGGCTGGTCTTACTGTCAGAAGTTTTCAAGCCGCCCTAAGGCCTATGACTTGGCTTAAAGACTGCCATCTATCGACGGCAGCAGGCACCAACTGCTTAACGTGCCTTGCGAAGCACGGAATCGCTCGGCAAAATGCCACTAGCGTTAGCCATAGACGGTGACCCATCCAAGGACTGAACGCGCCGTATGTTGCTTAACCTTAGTGATCGTTTAAGATCACTCAGGCAGCCCAGGCTACGAGCGATTTTCTCGCGAGCGTTAAGGAAGGTTATTCCTATCACCAAAAAAAATCAAGCACTTCTGATATTTTCATCCATTCCCAATTCTGATTCTGATTGTCCCGGCAGGAGTCCCGGTGGGAGCGCGAGGCGAGCCTGTCCCGCTTCCAGGGCAGCTCCAGCATCTCCTCGGCCGACTACTTCGGCGAGCGCGCGCGCCCCCCGCCCCCCGCCGCCTTCGGCGTCTCCGCGCCCGACCTGGACGAGGTAGCTTGCCGCTTCGCTTAGCTCCTGCTGAGGTGCCCTACGCCTGCACACTGCAATGTGCTGGCTCCGAACGGGTAACCTGCTGATTCGGGCCCCGCCAGCCTTGAACTAGGTAAGGTAAGCCTCGGACCGACTGACTGGACGAGGTAACTTGCTTTTGGTGAGGTGGCCCTACACTTGGACGGTGCAATGTGGTGGCTCCGAACGGATTACCTGCTGATTCCTACCCTGCCAGACTTGGACTATGTAGTGTGCCGGTCTCGGCCCGACTGACCTGGACGAGGTAACTTGCTCTCTACATTTTACATTTGCGTTAAAGGGATTTGCTCTTGCCGAGGTGGCCCTACACTTGGACAGTGCAATGTGGTGGCTCCGATAGAATTACTTGCTGATTCGGGCTCAGCCAGCCTTGAACTAGGTAATGTGCCGGCCTCGGCCTGACTGACCTGGATGAGGTAACTTGCTCTCTACACTTTACATTTGCTTTGAGCCGCTCTTGGTATGGTGGAGGGTATCTCAACCAATCAGAGAGAGGTACCTGGCCCTACCTCTAGACAGTGTAATGTAGCCAGCCGAACCGACTTGGACAGGATAACGTGCGGATCGACAACCTCTGTGTGGCAGCGGTTAGCCCATCTGCCTATCATGCGAGAGATCCTGGGTTCGAATCCCGACTGGGGATAAGAAAAGAAAAAACCTCGGGTCTTTGATGTTTACATGTTTGTGATGCCACTGTTTCTGGTTCCCACGACACAGGGTATTCTAGTGTAGGGCTAGAAGCAATGTATGTGCCTGTATGTAAATGTTGTTGTTAGAGAAACCGGAGGTTAGACTTTGTCACCGATTAAAGTTGGTGTTCCTGAATAAGTAAATAATGTTGTGTATGTATTAATATTATCGTAGTGAATAATGCACGATGTACGTTCACAAAATGAGCCGTATTATGAGCGTGTGTTTCTGTGCGAGTACGTAACATAACATTTACACAGAGGCACATACATTGCTTCTGGCCCCACACTAGGACCCTGTGTCGCGGGAGCTAAAAACGGCGACGTCACAAACATGTAAACACCCAAGACTTGGGGTTTTTTGTAAAAATAGTTTTATAAACGAACCACTTGGATGTCCAAGACATGCTAAAGGTCCATAGTACACTTACACGACTCTGCTCCCACCCGGCAAGAGTAGTGTCATTCAAATATGGGCTTTAAATCAACATTTAAAGCCCATATTTGAATGACACTACTCTTTAGATGCAAAATACATCTAAAGAGCAACCTCTTTAGATGTATTTTGCATTGGCATCGCTGTCAGCTGTCAGCTAATTTATTATGTCAATGTAGGGTATAGCGGTATTTAAGGCCCATATATGAATGGTATTGTTTTTGCCGGGTGGTAGCGGAGTCGTGTAGGTGGGCTATGACGTTAACCCGGCGGGGCGTGCAGGTGCGCGAGTCGGTGCGCGCGGGCGTGACGCGCGTGGCGGGCCGGCTGTCCAGCCTGGCCAACGGCGTCGTGTCCTCCATCACCGAGCGCTACGGCTACTGATGCGCGGCCGGTGCCTCGACGGGCACGGTGCCCGGCCATATTGCTAATATTGCCGGCCACTGTGCCTAAACGTATGGGTGATATTGCTGGGCACGATGCCTGGACACGATGGTAATATTTCCGGGTTGTGCCTGGACGTATTGCTAGGTACTGTGTCTGAACATATTAATAATATTGCCGGCCACTGTGCCTGGGCATATTGGTAATATTGCTGGGCACCGTGTCGGGGTGTATTGCTATTATTGTTAGGTACTGTGCCTGGGCATATTGATATTATTCAGGGCACGGTTCCCGGGCATATTGGTAATATTGCCGGGCACGGTGCCGGGGCATACTGGCAATATGGAAAAGAGAATATTTCCCTAGCATATTGACAATATTATCGGGCAAGGTTCGTAAGTAATTGACACCCATTGGTCGCTTCTAGCTTAGGCCGATTGAAATCGATGCTAGATTATTGATACATAAGGCTAAGGCAAAGTGAGCTCAATTCAGTGCCTGCGAGGTATTATTAAAACTGACATGCTCATCAATGTCCAAATGCTCCAAATAACTGGTACCAACTTTGATTTAAAGCGCAATAAACTAAATATTACGAGTATTTTAAAGTTTGGACAGTTTCAAAATTTTAAGTCTCGACATTATTGTGTTGTTGATCATACAGTTAATATTGGGTAGTCACATGAGAAAAAAAGAATTAATTTGTATTTAAATAAGCTTCTCCGAACTGTTTTTGGCATTAAATTTAGAGTATTTTATTAGAATTTCGAGATAATTTTCAAGAAACTAAGTTTACGCATGGAGAAAATGGAGGCATCATCATCAACCCACCTTTGCCCATTCCACACTTGCCCACAGCAGTGAGAAATTTTGGGTGAAAAGGCGTATGCCTAGGCCTGGTAAGGTCACCACTATACGGATTCTGGCCTAGTGTGGAACAAAAAATATTTAATTTCATTTCATTACATAAACACAGGGAGGTGACCATACTTCTAATGAGAGGTCGGGAGCAATCAATGGGTGTCCTACTGAAATTTGTAATCAATTGGTGTTTTGCATCAGGCGTTGTCTATTAGAAGCTCATCTATTCTGTCTACCAGACGTACTGTCTTCGTATCCTGTCTTGCTTTTGTCGTGTTAGAAGGAACGCCGACAATACCATTAACCTAGCCAGCAAACGCGATGTGTAGGACAAATAAACAATAAACTACCTAACTGTTAGTGCAAGGACAAGTTTCACAATGTAAATATTGTAATATACGATTTAAATACTAACAATGTTATATCAGCATAGTAGATGCTCACTTGGACGCTGTTGTCTTCAATGTTTACAGACTATGAAAATATGCTGTTGAAACTATCGACTGCGCTTTTATTTCGTTACGAGTATTCGAGTCGATCGCGCACAAATAACGGGTCGAACCTTCCACATTCCACATATTCAATGCGAGATTTCTTCAAGTATTTATTGTTTATCAAATTTTTATGTGCAGTCAACAATTCCGTACAGTGTTAGCCTGTTTAATACTACATTAGGCTACTCTCTACTGTTAATGTTAATTTAATTAAGATATTAATGTATCGTCTGTCAAGCATTTGTTTGAGGTGACCTTGACGCGGTTACCCGTACATACTATTTGATATAATTTAGATTTAGTATATATTTTATAGTGAGCTGTGTTCATTGCAAGCTATGTTCCTGGAGGGTGACCGAAGTTACGGGCTTGCAGTGATCATATTTAATATCAGTTGAGCGGAGAACTTTCTAAACTATTTATTGAACTGATGACGCTGAGACATTTAGTTCAAACTTGCTGTGTAAGATACCCTTACCGGTCGGTAACTCGGTCGCTGTTTCAACAGCGCTCACGTCTCTGGCTTCCCATTAACTTAGCAGTCGCTCGAAAGTTTGTACGATAGAAGTATAGGTTTGTTTTTTTTATTAAACTAGGAAAATTATTGATACGAAATATACAAAATTATATTTTTGAAACGACTGGTTTTTATTCATAAATAATCCTTCTAAAGTACATATTATAAATATTACATGTATGAGTACTTCTCGACGTCAGAAGCATTTGGTTGAATTTGTTACTTCTTTTACTTTATCGATGAGCGTACCTACAAGCATCTACAAGTTACTTTAAGCCTACATACGACATTATGAACCTGAATTATCCCAGCAATAGATATACAGGGTTACAGGGAAAGTCGTACACAATATTAAAGGAGGTCATTATTTAGGTCATTTCTGATGGATTTTTATATAGGGTCCGAAAATTAACCGTTATGGAGATATTGACTGTTAAAGATTTTTAAAAAATATCAAATATTTTGGCTTTTTGATTGATTTTTTCTCAGAATAGAGCTCATAAAGTGTTTTTTTAATGTATTTAGTTAAAAGGCATGTCAATTGATAAAAAAATATCAGCAAAAGCTGCACCTACTACTAACAACTTTAAAAAACTGCTCGGCAACGGTTAGAATTAAATATTTTTTCTCTAAACATTTTTCACATTGATGCTCTTAAAAAAAAATTTACGTATGGAACTTAATCTGCAAATAATTATAAAAACTTCTACGACTCTTTAACTATTCAAAAAGGTATAACATTTCATAGGTATCTGCATGAAGTTTTAAAATAATGTTATTTGAGTAGGCTCTAGTGGTAGTACCGACATAACTGAACTTCGATACAAAAAAAATCTTTTTACTTCCTGGCACCTTTAAACTATGTAAAAAGGTCAGATAGGCTTTTTTGTGCTCTGGAGACATGCTGTCTCAGGTGAATCAGTTCAAAATCAAAGCCATCACAAAATGAAGATGAATTAATACAAAAATCCAAACTATATCGCGTTTTACGGGAAATTATCAAAGAGCACGTATTTACCTCAACTAAAAATTTACCGTTTGCCATCTTAAGTGACACTTGGCTAACGTTTTTTCGATGTAATAGCAAGTGATATACGTTTTTTAATACCTAAAGAGACGTAGAAGTTTCGAAAACGCAAATCATATGCAGAGCACGTATTAACACATCTACCACGGAAGAATCACACGAGCAGACTAACACAAAAATAATAGATAGATAGAATATTCTAAAAAAAAAAAATACCTGAACACCTGAGACAGCACGTCTCCAGAGCCCAAAAAAGCCTATCTGACCTTTTTACATAGTTTAAAGGTGCCAGGAAGTTCAGTTATGTCGGTACTACCACTAGAGCCTACTCAAATAACATTATTTTAAAATTTCATGCAGATACCTATTAAATGTTATACCTTTTTAAATATTTAAAGAGTCGTAGAAGTTTTTAAAATTATTTGCAGAATAAGTTCCATACGAAAATTTTTTTTAAGAGCTTTAATGTGAAAAATATTTAATTCTAACCGTTGCCGAGCAGTTTTTTAAAGCTGTTAGTAGTATGTGCAGCTTTTGCTGATATTTTTTTATCAATTGACATGCCTTTTAACTAAATACATAAAAAAAACACTTTACGAGCTCTATTCTGAGAAAAAATCAATCAAAAAGCCAAAAAAATTTGATATTTTTTTTAAATCTTTAACAGTCAATATCTCCATAACGGCTAATTTTCGGACCCTATATAATAGAACAAGATCCATCAGAAATGACCTAAATAATGACCTCCTTTAATATTGTGTACGACTTTCCCTGTAACCCTGTATAAATATAACGATCTGGACGAGCTGAGGTTGAAAGTATAAAGTCTTTGTCGGAATATACGACCATATGCTTCTGACGTCGAGAATTATTATTATAAGTATCTAGGGGGGTACATGGATAAGTTTTGAACTAAAACTTTCGTAAGCACTACACATTGTAGTGTAGAGAGACCTAGTCGGACTTGTGCGATAAAAAAAACTAAGTAAGTTAATCTGGGCTATATTTTACAGTACTCCCATAACATACATTGAGTTACGACGCTTTTCCATTGTCACCTAGACAGAGAGGCGGTGCTCGTATCGAGCTGCTCGGCTCACTGTACTGACATGCCGAATATTCGTGACCGTCAGAATGGCCGGTCAAGTGTCGTATTTTACTTTGAAATATGTTCCAAGAATTGCTTACTAATTGCTTATATTTGCTTACCGCCATGAGAGATTTGCTTACTGCGTATTTTAGGAGAATTCAGTCATTTATGGTTGACCGGCCATCCTGATATCAGGATTAGAATTAGTAAGCAATTCTTGGAACATATTTCAAAGTAAAATACGACACTTGACCGGCCATTCTGACGGTCACGTATTTTCTCGACTAAATTACGTCTTGTTCATTCTGGACAGACACAACTCGCACTCGCGCATGTTTATTAAATGGATATTGAGACTTTAGCTGCCGCAGCTATTTATTTACTTATTACTTCCAACTACTAGGTACTTGAGTGTGCATCGCAGTAGAATTGTAGAGGAGCCTATAGTCCCGCTCACTAGCAGGCACAGTTGTCCGGAAGTGTCACTGAACTACTGAGAAAGGTCTCCGCCCTGAACAACCGACCGGCCACCACTTGGAGACTATAAAAAAGATTTTTATACCGCACATACATTCCTTTTATTTTTATCGAAAAAAAAAACAAAATTACTTTCAATTTTATTTAAAAAAATGAAAACATTTAAATTGCCATGAAACACGAATATACAATAAAATGCTCCTAATGTATTTGTTTGTTTTTCTGGTTTATACAATAAAGAGTTCTAATTTAATCTAAGCTGAAATAAATTAATTTATAATTTCACAAAATTTACAATAAACTTCTTTTCGTTGTTAAAGACTACAAAATAGGAAAATAAAAATATATTAAAAATGTCCGTAATTTTATTACGCATCATTAACATCATGAATATTGCGAGTTTATTAGTTTGAGTTGTTTTATGTTATTTTGGAAATCAAAATTAAATATTTACTTTAATAATTTATGAATGCAAGTCAAAAAATCTTCTTCGTTCTTTTTAAAATCCCAGTTTGTTACAGTATAACAGCTGTGTGACATACCGGGAATAAAGGCAAGTCCCGGGTACTGGACAACAGTGTGTTCAAAAAAATAGTGTCAAGCGGAAGTCCAGAGATAAAGCACCCCTAGGGGTACCCGAATCACCCCCATGTATGCTCAGCGATTTTTTGTAGTTTTCGAATTATCATGTTTTTAATAATTATGCAGAAAAAGAAAAGGTAATAGTCTCGTATTTATTATTATTATTAACATTCTTTATTGCACCAATTTTTGTACAAGGGCGTATTTTTTGTCCCACATTTACCTGCAAGACATTATTGAAATAAATTTATTAATTAAAATAAAAAATGAAAGAAAACTTAATCAAGTTATTATCCTATTTTAACGCTTCTATTACATTTATCTAGTGATAGGATTAGAACTGTGGTGTCCCTACTAGTTAAAAAAACGTAAAAACTATGACTAACTGTGTCTGTGTCTGTTTGGGTATGTTATAGCTGACGAGTACTACATTTGATAATGGTATGCCCTTGTAAAGTATTTCATTTAATCATTATGAGAAGGATTGAATGGTTTGTGGAAAGCCGTGGTCTTTTGCCACATACATCTACAGGTTTCAGGCGGTCAAAATCATGTTTAGATTGGCCACAGAGCTGTGAATTTATAAAATATAATATGCTTTATTTTTTGCCAAAATAGGTGAATAGTGTGCCTTGCAGACACAAACTCAGTGGTGGGTCAATCTGATACAATAGCGCCATAAAAAGAAAAGAATCGCAAAGTTAGTTAAAATTTAGAATTTTTTAAAATGTTTGAGGACTCGAAAACTCATAAAATCGCGGGGTGATTCGGGTACCCCAAGTGCTCTATCTCTGGACTTCCGCATGACACTATTTTTTGGGACACCTGTATAATATGGTCGGGAGGTGGAGAGGTCAGTGGTGTCGGTGCGCGACGATGGCGAGGTCCTCGGGCGAGACTTGTCGCGGCACGAAGCGCACGAGGCGCGCGCGCAGCCCGCGCCGCCGCAGCGCCGCCGCGCGCGCCCAGTCCGCCAGCGCCTGCCGGAGCCGGTGCCGCCACACACACGTCAAGTCAAGTTAACGGGGTCCTGCTGTTTGACCAAAAGTCATTTGGCAAAATTACACTTGACAAACAATGTTTGACAAAAAATGCTTTCGCCAATTGATCATTTTACTACTAATCATTTTACAAATGACTCACTTATCCAAATGATCAACACTTAAATTTACATTTTACAAATAATTATTTTACTTAATGAACATTTAACAACTGAGTTATCAGACAAAACTACTATTGGTCTAAAAACGTTTGATAAAATGTATTATTTGACAAATGTTTCGTTTATTAATCAATCTTACGAACGGGGGGTCGGCGATGTAAAGAATACGTGACAACAGAAATATAGGTGCGACGACGCGCGTAGCGAAGCGGAGCGCGTCGGAGCGTTAGGTTCTCTATGTAAGATCGAAAACAGACTCGACTTTGATGCGTTCAACATTTTGTTAAATGACATTTGGACAAATGCTTCATTTGCGAAACATATTATTTGGTGAAATTAAAAAAGGTCAATTGACATTTTAATATTCAAAACATTTAACAAATGTAGTGTTTGCTAATGGATCATTTGCTAAATGAGTTTTTGTAAGATGATACTTTTGTTGTCTCGTTTGCCAAATGAACATTTGGTTAAACGTTGTTTGTCGAATGACCATTTGTCAATAATTTTTTGGTCAACCATTAGTAATCCCAAGTTAACGGCTCACCAAAACCGCCCTTACGAACGGTCACTATCGTACAGTCTGTTAGCTTTTAGAATATACCTCGGGCTCTAGAGTAGAAAAACATGTATTCCTA
The DNA here is from genome assembly GCA_947310845.1 of Yponomeuta plumbellus. Classification (NCBI taxonomy): domain Eukaryota; kingdom Metazoa; phylum Arthropoda; class Insecta; order Lepidoptera; family Yponomeutidae; genus Yponomeuta; species Yponomeuta plumbellus. Next base: position 365,811 of record OX371206.1, read on the forward strand.
CGTAACTGGTATCATTGAATCTGGTATCATATGAAGATGTTTTTTTTCGTCTTTCGTAACTGGTTACGAACCTACAGTTTCGTACGCGGACGAAAGGTAGGCTTCGGTTTTCGCCGTATATATATTTGTATCGTACTGATGATCGAGTTCTGATTTCGAAATTAAGTGTCATTATTAGTTCCGACTTCAAAATAAGTGTCATATTAGTTCCACGAAAGTAGCCGAGGTATATTCTAAAAGCTAACAGACTATACATATGTATTATTTTGTTAAGGTCCCGTTCATCAAAAGGAAAAAACCGGCCAAATGCGAAGTCTAAAACTCGCGCACGAAGGGTTCCGTCATCATCAACCCATTATGCATTATGTCCCCACCGAGGGGCACGGGTCTCTTCCCTGAGGAAGGTATAGGCCATACTCCACCACGGGGGCCAAGTCCGGATTGGTAGAGGCTTGTAAGACTAGTGGCTGGTCTTACTGTCAGAAGTTCTGAAGCCGCCAGATGGGTTCCGTACCATTATAAAATTGGGAACAAAACATGTTTGTTGTATGCGAGCCCAGCTTAAATATTTGTTTTATTTCTATTTAATTATTTATTTTGAAAGTGAATATAAAAATGTATTCTGTGAATATTTCAAGCGTCTATCTGTTGCCGTTATCAAGGGGCCATCCATAAATTACGTCACACTAATTTCATTTGTGAGACTCCTCCCTCCCTAGTGTGACGTCACATATTTTGCAATTTTACATGTAGATTTCTATTGGATTTCTTGAGAGTCTGGGTTCGAACCACGCATGTACCAATGACTTTTAGTTACGTACATTTGTTTGTACAGCAACACCATTCGCTGATAAATTGTGCCCGGATAACGGCGACAGGCTTGCCACTTGTCACGTTTGGGACCTAATAAACTCGGCAAAACGTGGGCCCAGTTCCAGTGACTGGTGCCTCTGCCTACCCCTTCGGGGATATCGGGCGTGAGTTTATTAAAAAAAAATTTAAAATTTATATTGGATTAAAACAGCAGTTCCGAAGTTAGTTTTATTTCCGATAGAGTTAGGAACAGATAGAGTTGCTAAAGTTTTTGTATTCTTTACGTTGAAATAAATTCTTGATTCTGAACACTTAAGATTATAATAGATTTTGAAATGTGACGTCACAAAAAGTAAGACCCCCTCCCACCCCCTTGTCACACAATGTCACACTTCGTCAACCCCCTCCCTCCCCCTTAACGTGTGACGTAATTTATGGATGGCCCCCAATAACGAGCAACAACGAGCAAAAAAATCACGTTTATTGTATGCAAGCCCACATAAATGTTTTCGTAACATAATATTAATCTGTTTTTTTAGTATTTTTGTAACAGAAATATATCATGTGTGAAAATTTTAACTGTCTCACTATATAACGGACTGACGGGCGAACAGCAGAGTCTCAGTAATAGGGTCCGTTTTACCCTTTGGGTATAGAACTCTAAAAAACGACACCCTTAAAAGATCACTTTGGAACGCGTGGAGGTATCGAATATAAATTGACTGCCACTTTGGTCAAGGAGTTAAGTGTAGCTACGAAGAAAAAGGTCGTGGGTTCGATTCCCATGCTTCTAAGACGTGACAAGCGATTACCACCTACAGCAGAGGGCGACCAGCGAGACAGCGTCATATTATATACAACACACTCTAGTTAAAGTGTGTCTTGTATTTCACTATAATCATCAATTGACGAGTATCGCAAGCCACGCATCCATCCACGCAAGCGTTCGGCATCTATGCAATATCCAACACCATCAACACAGAATTGGAGTACCTACGTACTGTACTCTTTGGCGCCCCTGACCACAATTTACATAGCAATCATCACAAGTCTTTAATAAATAAAATTCTCACCTTAGCTCTCCGACCTACTTCCTCTTTCTCGGCGTACGTCAGTCTACCCTCATCCTCGTCTCCAGGCCTTTCCTGCTCTTGGAGCCCGCCATCTTCTACACCATTCGTTGCCGACTCCTTGAGCCTTCTGCCTGCATCACCAGCCGTCCCTGCCTCCTTGAGGCTGCCATCTTCATCACCACTACTGCCATGTTCATCACCAGGCTCGTTGAGTGTACCATTTCCAGCATCAGCTGCCGCGGCCTCGCGCAAGCGGCGCTCGCGGCTGCGGCCGTCCCCGCACGTCGCCCACGAGACGATGCCAAATATCACATCCAGCTCGTCTCCAGTTATGCCCAGCTCCTGAGGGGATTATAAAATAGTACATTGTTCACCGAGAGGAGAAAGTGACCGATTACCGTCGAGGGTGTCGTTTGAAGCCCGAGCCGTAGGCGAGGGCTTTAAAACACCTGAGATCGGGAATCGCAGTTTCTCTCGAGTGATACGTAGTGCTTTATACTACACCTACAAGGAAAATAAAAAACGAAATCTTTACTAATTGAAATTTATATTGAAATTGTTGCTAGTGGCCAGTGTCATTTTGCGAACTTGGAGATAAAAACTCACTGTAAAAACTTTTTGGCTTTTGATATTTAGGTTACCGGCGCATAGTCTTACCCAAAATTAAAAAAGAAAAACCACTGTAAACTTTTAGTCCGGATTTACTTACGGGTGTTGTTATATCGGAAGAGTCCGACCAGGTTTCGCTCCGATTCGCAGAGCTTAATCATGGTGAGCAGAGACGGAGCTCGCGTCGTCGGTTGTTCGTCTCACGAGACGAGGTTGTGAGACGAACAACCGACGACGCGAGCTCCGTCTCTGCTCACCATGATTAAGCTCTGCGAATCGGAGCGAAACCTGGTCGGACTCTTCCGATATAACAACACCCGTAAGTAAATCCGGACTAAAAGTTTACAATGTGTTGTGCTTACGAAAGTTTTAGTTCAAAAAAAAGAAAAACCACGTAAGAAATGGATTTTCATACACTTTTCTCTCCCGCTCAGATGCGTTTTCTCCCCGCATATTTGTTCGATATGCAATGACGTACTTTCTACCGTAAATTTGATAAAGTATCAAGGTACTTTCCAAGCAGGTGTAGTATAAATAGTATTAACTTTCACACAACACAAATTACGATATCCTGTGTTATGGTAACTGGTCAAGGACATCAATAATTCAACATTCTTATAGACCTTTGTTAATAGGGGTAGGTCGAAAAAAAAATTGAGCCGATCTTAAAATGCAGTGCAAAATCTATATGACATTATAAAGGTATCACATGGCACAGGGAATCCTAGTTTTACAAAAAAGTTTTTTCACTTCATTTCACAACATTTCGTAAAACAGTTTGTTTTAAGTGAGCTTAGGCTCTAGTAGATATAAATTCAATACGGGCGACCTATACTTTGTTTCGTGTGCAGTATTGTCTGGTCATTCGCAAAATGTAGGGAAAATGCCTTCGTCTTCCTCCAGTTTAAGCTTACCCACGTCGCTTCGGTCCCTATGTGTGGCCAGACCTTCAGTACTTATTTTGTATGACAGTGAATTGACAAGACGACACCTCTGTGCCGGGCCTCGCCCCACGTCTTTTCTTTTCCTAGTTAATAATTTTTATTATATTTGGCGACCGCGGACCGGACGACGCAGCATGCGCTGGCCCCCCATCAGATGGTCTGAAGGTGGCGGGTGGCAGGGTCGGGCGGCATTACACCGAGAAACTTGGAAAACCACGCCGTGGACGTGAAATGACTGATGATAATAATCCGCTACTTGACTCTTTTTTCAAGTATGTCTTAAATGCTAAATATCTCTTCCATTAGACCAAAAAATATTTTAGTATATTTTTTGAGGACCTAAAAGCAACAAAAACATTATTTTAAAACGTTGCTTTGCTAAACAGCCAAAAACGCGGCCCGCCATTTTTGTCTATGGTTTGAAGTCCTCTACGTTTGTAAACAAAGTTTGACATTCAACATAGGTAGAGTTCGTGCCACGAAAGAAGTATGAGTCACAATAGAACCTACGCACGCACGACTGACAGATGTTTGTTTACAACCAAAGGTGTTTTCAAGATGGCGGATAGTGTTTTCACCGTTCCGATTTAAAAGCGAAAAATACTTTTTTTATTTGCTAATTTTGCAGCCATCCTGCATATTTACTTAGCAAAGTCAATATATTTCGGTTTCTTACGTTAGATACTACAGGAAATATCCATTCATCGCGTCAAATTTGATACGAGGCAAGTAGCGTATTGAATAAATGAATAGTACCAGTAGTTCGTCGCTGCCGAAGTAAGCGGCGCGCTCGCAGCGGTGGTGGCAGCAGGTGGCCAGCACGATGCCACGCGTCTTGTGCCGCGCGCCCTCTGACGTCATGCAGCGCAGGGCGTAGTCTGCAACACGACATTATATAATAGCACTGATAACCTCAGATTCCGTTTTCAGCCATCATGGCGTAAAGTTCAATTTTTTGTAACAAATGTTTTCCGAACATCCGTTAGGGCTAAAGTTTCGTACAGGCCCTGTAAAAATAAATATATAATAATAAAATATAATAGCACTTTTACAACGTACTCGGACGGTTCAAACGTACAATCCCAATCCAGTAAGCAGCTAGAAATAGCGTAAAAAAAGAAAGAAGTAAAAAAAGTGATTCTTAACATTTAATTTATTATTAATAATTTATTAAACATTTTATTGGATTAAATTACTTGCATGTGATTTAATACTTAGTAGTCTTAGTAGAAGGAGAAGAGCAGAGGAGGCGTTAGAGGAGAATGCGATTTTGTATTGTCACATAGTGAAGAATAAGTTGGATGACTGAAATAAGGTACCTAATTGAATCAGCAGTGGCGTAACTATAGGGTGGCAGGGCTGGCAAAATGCCACGGGCCCCCGACCCAAGGGGGCCCCGGCCCAAGAGGCCGCGAGCTCGGAAATATTTTTTTAACATTCTACCTGAGTATTTTATTTTACTTGAAAAGTTTTTTTTTGTAAATTCTGCTTAAAATCCATTAAAGTGAGACAACTAAAGACATCCTAAACCAAAAGATGTTGATCAATTTTAGAATGCATCCATTGGTTTCTATTAGGTAGTAGGTACCTACCTACATCGTTTTGTCGTGGTACGTTGGCAGCGTGGGTGAGCATTGACGATCGCGGAATTCCCGTTTGTTAACCAAGAAAGTGCTTTTAGTCTAGTCAACATGTAACTTTTTGGACGAAATTTTTGTATAGTCTCCGAAAATTACGATCAAAATGTCATTCGATTCGAAATATTATGCAGAAAGTTTAAGGAAAAGGGCCGATAAAAATGGCAAAAGTTATAAACAATTAATAAAAAAAAATAGGGGTTTAAAAAAATATATATTCAAAATTTGAAAAAAGATCTGAAAAGAGAAGGAAATTTCCTAAAAAAGTCTTACCTTTCGGAACCGTATCTATAATATAACCGAATCGCTCGTAGCCTGGGCTGCCTGAGTGATCTTAAACGATCACTAAGGTTAAGCAACATACAGCGCATTCAGTCCATGGATGGGTCACCATCTATGACTAACGCTAGTGGCATTTTTCCGAGCGGTTCCGTGCTTCGCAAGGCACGTTAAGCAGTTGGTGCCGGCTGCCGTCGATAGATGGCAGTCGTTAAGCCAAGTCAGAGGCCCAAGGGCGGCTTGAAAACTTCTGACAGTAAGACCAGCCACTAGTCTTACAAGCCTCCACCAATCCGGACTTGGCCCCCGTGGTGGAGTATAGACTATACCTTCCTCAGGGAAGAGACCCGTGCCCCTTGGTGGGGACATAATGGGTTGATGATGATGATGAATCTATAATATTTATAATTTTTACAGAGCCCTGAAAATAGCGTTAAAAGCGGGTAGTCTGGCTTCCACGCATCACTCTTTACTCACTTTTTAACTCGGACACGGTAACAATAAAACTCATTTTAACATATTAGATATGAATATTAATGAGTAATAACATTCTAATACTATTGGGATACATAAATAAACAATTATCCGCAGGCAAAAAAAAATATCCCCATTTTTTCATTAGAATAGGATAGAATAGATTTTTATTTACTGCTGATAAAATGCCAAGTTACAATTAGTTATGCATTAGTTCAGCGGTTCTCAAACTTTTTTGGTGACGGAACCCTTTTGGAAAGCGAAATACTTGACGGAAACCTACAATAAAACAACTGTTTTTGAAAATGTATTATTTATAAGCATAATAAAAGTACGATGTAAAGTTACTACTAATAATTGTTCTGTTGTGGGTGGCGACTACGTTCGGCTGCGCCTCGTGATAAACCGCGTCAAAACGTTTTGATTCTTTTTCTTAATTCTTGCGGAACCCCTACAGGGGTATCGCGGAACCCTAGGGTTCCGCGGAACACACTTAGAGTATGGCTGCATTAGTTAATTAACAAATTTTTCTGAATAGAATGTTAACATAAAAAACCCGATTATTAATAAACTATAGCTCTAGGATTTTTTTCACTTCGTTGAGTTATTCTTAAGAGGCATAAAAATACGCGTAGAATTTTTCCAACGGCGATCCCGTGGGAAAAATTCAAAGATGTTAATTTTCCAGTTCCACATTCCAGTATCAGCAGTTCAATCAAAGTAAATCATTGAACTGCTAATACTGGAAAGTTTCACTAGTTCAATCAATTGAACAGTTAATTGAACTAGTGAGAGTAGAGGGATCCAAGCACTTGTAGTAGATTTATCTACGTAGATTAAATTTATAAATCACAGTATTTCCACAAATATTAGTTCGATTGTTAATAACAAAGTGGTAAATTAACATCTTTGAATTTTTCCAACGGGGATCTATTTTTTACGCGTCTTAGGAATAACTACACGAAGTGAAAAAAATCCTAGAGCTTTAGTTTAATAATAACCTGGTTTTTTATGTTAACATTCTATTCAGAAAAAAATGTTAATTAACTAATGCCATAACTAATGAAAAAATGGGGATTTTTTTTTCCTGCGGATAATTGTTTATTTATGTCTCCCAATAGTACTAGAATTTTATTACTCCTTAGTATTAATATTTAATATGTTTGAATTATTTTTATTGTGACCGTGTCCGAGTTACGAGTCACGCGCGGCAGCCAGACTACCCGCTTTTAGCGCTATATTCAGGGCTATGTAAAAAATATATAAATCTATATAATATCTATATAATAAATATTATATAGATACGGTTCTGGGAGGTAAGACTTTTTTTGGGAAATTTCCTGCTCTTTTGAAATCTTTTTTTAAATTTCGAATAACTTTGATAGTTTTGATAGTTGTGTAACTTTGATACCAAAATTTGTTTTTTTTTTAATAAATTGTTTATAACTTTTGCAATTTTATCGACCCTTTCCTTAAACTTTCTACACAATATTCCGAATCAAATGACACCTTGATCGTAATTTTTGGAGACAATACAAAAATTTTGTCCAAAAAGGTACCTTCATGTTGACTAGACGATTTTTAATGTCAATGTGAATGAATGTTAAATGTATAAACCCATGCTCTAAAAAATAAAATTGTTATTAGTGTTGGATAACTTCTTTTTTAAGTGGTTTATTAAAACTAAGTGCAATGTGACAATTTTTACTGATAGGGCCCCATCCAAAAAATTTGCCACGGGCCCCAGATGGTATAGTTACGCCACTGATTGAATGGTACCATTTCTTTTTCTCCCGTCATTGAATACATCCCACGGGTCCTTAATTAAACAGTCGACAGCACTTTACTTTGTTTTACTACAAGCGATTATGTTTGACTAAATGAGATTACTGTTGATGTGCTTTCGACTTTATCCACCTATTTAACTATTTAATTCTAGACTAAGCTACATACTGCAGAGGTATTGTTACTGAGTAGCCACCAGCCTCACACAATAATTATGTTACATGGATGATAGCGAACTAGATCAGAATCAATAGACATGAGATACAAATTATTGACAATGATAAATTGAACAATTTCTATTTCAACAATCAACTTCGCGAATAAGGTAGCGGTGTGTAGCGGACACACAAGGCGTTTAAATGTTTACTCCACTTACCCGTGGCGACGCCGCAGAGATGCTTGGCGAGGCCGACGGCGCGCGCGCACTGCGCCACGCACGGCACGCGCTGCAGCGCCACGTGCGCCAGGTCGGCGCGGAGTCGCACCGGCGCCTGCGGGCTCGGCGCCGCAACCTCGCCGGGTGGCGTCACGCGGTCGGCGTGTGGTTGCGGGCTCGGCGCCGCAACCTCGCCGGGTGGCGTCACGCGGTCGGCGTGTGGTTGCGGGCTCGGCGCCGCAACCTCGCCGGGTGGCGTCACGCGGTCGGCGTGTGGTTGCGGGCTCGGCGCCGCAACCTCGCCGGGTGACGTCACGCGGTCAGCGTGTGACTGCGGGGTCGGCGGCGCAAGGTCGGCGGGCTGGGGCGCGCGGCCGCCGCGCAGCTTGTTGTCGCGCTTGTGCCGCAGCGCAGCGCGGTCCAGCAGCAGCGCGCGCGACGCCGGCTGCCGGGAGCACCACGCTAGCCACGCGAAGTACGACAGGTGGCCTGCGGTGATAATATACAGCCTGATTTTTTCACCGGTACAATAAATTTTACCATATCATTGGTTTCGATAATAGATTACATTTATCGAATAAAATTACCATATATTTTTTTCATTTTCATTAATTTATCATTTATCCAATTTGTAACTCATGGACACCCATTACAAGGTGTCATCGCCGTGCGAGGCAGAGGGCGGCAGGGTGGGGTGAGTGAGCGGGCGGCGGGCTGGCCGGCGCACGATTTGGCCGGTCATTCATTCAGTCCGCGCGCATTGACCTAGGTGAGTGCACGTGCGCCGTTTCCGCACTTCCTGCAGTCGAAAATTACGCGCGCACGATGTTTACAAACCGCGAGTATTACGAAATGGTTCATAGTTACTTTCTCAGTGGGGAAAATACAGTGCAGCTCGGCGGGTATACGCTGAAGAAACTTTGCCCCGCCAGATAAATGCCGGTTTTATTTAACCTCAAATACTCAACACCAGGACATTCATGAGAGTGACGCAGCATTTGCTAGACTACGGACAGTTCACTGCACCAGCGCACGCTCAAGGCCGAGGAGGGAGACCTCCCTTGGCCGTGGAGAACGAGGAACAGATATTCGCGTTCTTCGAGGAAGACCCCAGAAGGAGCACCAACGACGCGGCACGCACGGCGCACTTCGGCGTTAGCCAGTACGTGGTGTGGAAATTCATACCACTACCAACCAGTGCAAGCATTCCACGCCGGTGACGGTCCTAAGCACGTGCAAGTATGAAGGAAGAATTGAAATCAAGTAAGATTTTTTTTGCTACGTCATACCTACTGGCTGCGCCACCGCCGCTTCTTTTCCTTCCCGCGAACCGCGCGCAGTTGCCAGTTCGTGCGTTTAGTTGTGCTCATGCGTAATGAGTCCATATTTCTCTAAGATTTGCGGATAAGTTCAGACATTGGTATTTTTGTTTTTTTGTACCAACGGGGTAGTAACAAAAAATGTTGGTATTTGTATTTTAGACTTAGTATTACGTATGTTGATTTATTGTACCGGTGAAAATATCATCCTGTATACTATACTTGAGACATTACAAAGGTGCGAATCTGAGTCATAAACATTTGTATCAGACCTCTCTCTCTCACACCTATAGGAGGCATATCAGGCGTATCGGAACTCTCGCTCGCACTTTTATGACTCTGTTCGCACGTTTGTAATGGCTCAAGTATAGCAGTCTTTGTTTTGAATGTGTTGGTATGGTACCACAAACAGTTTCTATTCTATTGAGGCAACCACGGATATGCAAGAATGAGTCGTTAACTAAAGGGCACTTTCGGGCGCATTGGAAGAGCACTTTCTTCACATTCGAGAGGTTGTGGTGCATTTTGTTTTAAGTTACACACATTTGTGAAATTGTAATAAAGGTACTTGCTAACTGCAACTAACTATACCCATCTGCAAATAAACTCTTCAGGTTTAAGCAGCTTGGTATTTTTGTAACCCACTCTATACAAAATGATGTCATAAATAGTAAAAAAAAACTGTAATGGACATATTGTGAAGAAATCTCTGAAAGAACAAAACTCCACGTTCTTCTCAAATACATACTTATGTTAAGTAAGTATAATTGTTTATGTACTGCCGCGTGTACCTTTCCCGGCGCCGAGCTCGACGTAGCAGGTCCCGTCGGCCACCATGCCCTCGTCCTCGCAGAGCCGCAGCAGCGCCGAGGCTTGCCGCAGGTGCCGGCGCGAGCTCTCCGCGCGGCCCGCCGCCGCGAACTCCGCCTGCACCGCCCAGTGGATGCTCTGCTCCGGGGCACTGCTGATCTCCTGCTCCACTATGCCTGGGGGTTTAGTGTGTCGTAAGCTACTGGCATTCTGGTCTGATGTGGAGCAGGGCCACACATATAGATCTACCACACCACAGATACAGATATAGGTATGTGGTCACCTTACATTTGAGTGTACTTGCGGCGTCTATCCTGATTTGTGACCAGAGTAAAAGGATCTGGTCATAGTTGTGTTAGCCCTTTACTCTGCAATGGAACACAAAATAAGCTGTGCAAAACAAGTTTGTGGCATTGCATATAATTGTGAATTGTGTCAGCAATATCACTCGCTGTTTCAATTAAGATACAATAAGAGCAACCTCTTACGAAAACTGCAAGCATAGGAAAGAGGGGCTCAACTCCAAACACTAAATGGTGTCAAGAGGCTTGGCTGATAGGGCGGAAATACTGTGAGGCCTATGTAATTGCTCAGTAATGAGGGAATAATTTTCTCATGTAAAAAATGTAGAGAAAAATGTGTTCAAGTCACAGCACTTGTGTGCAATGCAAAATAAGCAAAGCACCGTTTATGAAGAAGTTTATAAATAAATAAAAATCCTTTAATTAAAAATCCAAGTATTACAGTTAGGAACAGATTGCAACTCCCACACTAGGCACAGCCTGTGTCGTGGAAGTAAGGCAAAATCATTAATAGCACCGGTTGACAGAACGAGACGAATCGAGTGTCGAGTCATAGGTGTACACAAAATATGCTGCTACTACGGACTCGCGGGCTGCCGCACTAGGCCGAGCCTGTGACGCGGACAAACACGTTGTAATTCGTACATTTGTATTAATAGCTATAAGTAAGCATTATATCTAGTTACGTGCACACAGTTACATTTAATGAACTTAAAATTACTATCCAATTAAAAGATGTAAATATTTAAATTTAGTGTATCTAATAAGCCATTCGACTAAATGAGTAATATGTTTAGCAAATGCTTTTTAACAAGTGCAGGTACCTATCAAAAATATTTATATGTGAAAAACAAATTATTGTACTGTACTGGTAAATTAAATTAAAAAACGTTATTTGGACTATGACATTTCATGCAGATTTGTTGAAGAGTTATTGATCCTGTGAAATACCTTAAGCTAATGATATAATTAGAAAAAATAAGTGTGTGTGTATTGTGTGTGTGTGTGTGTGAGTGTGTGTGTGTGTGTGTGTGTGTGTGTGTGTGTGTGTGTGTTTGTGTGAGGGTGTGTGTGTTTGTGTGTTTGTGTGTGTGTGTACTATGCACATATTTTGAGTATATGTTCTGTTTCCGCAAAATCTAGGGAGGTCAACCACTTTATAACTTTTACTTTAGCTTCATATTTAGACGACAATTTAAGATTACATATGTTAGCAGCTTTGTTGTAGATAAAGGGTTGTAGGAATTTTGAAAACCTTTGTGCAAATGATGTTTTTGTGGAGGGTTGGGGTACTTTGAAGTCTCTTCGCTTCACCATGTCTACGTAGTTAGGAGAGCTAATAGTTTTACTATGCTGTGTGAGAATAGTTCTTAGAATAAAAAGTTTGCGTATCGAAAGGAAGCCACTTTCCTGATATAGTTTTGTCGTTGGAAAGCATTTTGGTTTATTCAGCATAACCTTTAGAATAGAACGCTGAGCTCTTTCCAAGCTTAGCAAGTGTGTTTTGCTAGCTCCGCCCCAACAACCTATGCAGTAAGTGAGGACCGATTGACACAGTGCAATGTAGACTAATTTTAAGGTGTCCTTGCTAGCACTGTTATAAGCTTTATAACATGGATGAATTTTCTTGCGCGGGTGGCCAAAATTGACAGATGTTGCTTGAAGGAAAGATTTTCATCCAGAGTTATTCCTAAGTATTTTAATGTGTCAGTTCTCTGAATAGAGTTGCAGGAGCAATTTGCTGTTGAGCCATCACAGGTATGAATTTTTAATGAAGGACAAGGTCCTGGCTTTGATGCCGCTGTTTTGTGGAAGCATAAGTATTTAGTTTTTTGTGTATTCAAGGTTAGTAGGTTTTTTGAGAGCGATATTTATGAGTGTAAGTACCCGTTTATTTGGTTTTTGTGTCTTTATTTTTGTATACTATCTTTGTTTTCTGTAATTTCTCTGTTGGTCTTGACTTGTGTCTACAGTATGTTCCATACTTTGTTGTCTTAGTTTTTGGGAGGCCTGGCATCCTAAGATACAGATCTTTGATCTAGTTTAAGACCCAGTCTTTCCACAAATTATTCTTATTGTGCCATATTGTATCACATCAGCTATTGTATCTAATTTGTGGATAGAGAAATAAAGTTTATTTGTATTTGTATTGTATTGTATTGTATTGTACCCATGCCTGTTACATTTGTTTGTATGACTAAATTGTGCAAAACTGTATAAAAAATTCAAACATCGGAAAGAAAGAAAAAAGAAAAAAAGAAACCCAGGTCTTGGATGTTTACATGTTTGTGACGTCGCTGTTTCTGGTTCCCACGACACGGTATCCTAGTGTGGGGCCAGAAGCAATGTATGTGCCTGTATGTAAATGTTTATGTTTATGTTTATGAAGTTTGAATGTATGAGGTAATCTCCAAATCATCCAAAGAAGTAAAAGATTTTCACCACTACTCAAAATGGACATTCAGTATACACATCAGCTATATGGTGAGTTCCAATGAATTAAGAGTATGTACAATAAGAGTTATCTATATTTTCTGTGGAGTGTAGATGGTTTACCAAGGTTGGATCTCCTTCACTTCAAGATTAGGCACTTACTATCATAGAGTCGGTTGACTTTCTCAATGACCCTGAACAGCTGTGCCCTCGGCACTTTGGAAAGCGGGAGCCGCGGCGACGGCGGTGTGCCGGTCGCGGCCGCGTTTACATTGTGCTCGTAGTACTCCGGCAACGCGCCGCGACGCGAGTTGCACACCTGCACGTGCTTCTCTAACTTACTGGCGTAGCAAGTGCTGTGACGATGAGGTTAAATTAGCAACAACAAAATTAGAACGCATATTTTTAAAATTTGTGCCGATGTTACTCACTGTTTCGGATCTAACGGACACGGGACACGGAGATCTTGCTGCAAAATAGATGACTTCGGTTAGTATCACCGGTAAGTATGAGATTCAAAGCAAAATTACGTGGACTACTTACGTCTCCCGCGTCAGACGGTGCAGGTTCATGTTCGCCGCAAAAGTTTTTTCCAGGTTTCACAGTCATACGGCATAGACGCTTCTTCCTCTGCACGAAAAACTGGCATTGTGGTTCGGCTGGGTTTTCAGTAGAAACAATTTTTACACTCCCGTTCATGGTTTGTTTACAACTTTTTGTTGACATGTCAAAACTTTTTTTGAGGTTAGAATTAGTGATGTACCCAGAAAAAACGGTTCTATGAAAACCGGTAGCATCTACCGTTTTTTCTTACAAAACCGTAAATAACTTACTGAACGAAATATTATGCTGTTTGTAGTCTGTGGAACAACATGAATGAACGATATCGATTTACGCAAACATGACGCAAACAGAATAAGTAGAAAGAATGGCAACATTGAAATAAAAAAAAAGCGTCAATACAACAAAATTTGAGGTTAGAAATAATATGTCGCGTCTTTTCTGTTTTTGTTTTTTGTCGTATTATGTAGTTTTAGTGCATAAACAATGAGTTCCCCGAGCAAGGACGCCGAGCAGGTTTCGCCAAGTGGCGACGCCGTGACCAACGGCGCTGAGGGCGCGGGCGAAGCGTCGGCCGAGAAAGCCCCGCGGCCGCCGGCCAAGCGGCCCGCGCCAGCCGTTATCGAGATATCTGATACCGACAGCGACGACTCCGATATCTGTGCCGTCACCTCATACCAGGCCTCCGCCGATGAGGTGAAGCGTATCCGCGGTGGTGAGTGCCGCAGTGTCGTCTTTCCTTGGATTCGTTTACGCGGGAAATTTGATTCCTTAAAACAACTTTTGCCAGCTCTTCTACTTCCATGTCTCACGCAGTCACCTTGTGAACGAAAAGTTGCATTCTTACCGACTCGTCACCTTTGTTCTGGTCATTGTCATATCTAGTTTTATTTTTGTTGGGATACTATTCAAGCACCGGTCTATTACTCTGAATCCCATCATCATGCTGGGGTCGCCTAATACAATTCCGATCCACTCAGATTTCCGCATGTCTACATGAAGCACTGTTTCAGCAATCTATTACAAATGGTTGAATTTTTATTTTCATTCTATGTTGATGATTATTATTTTCCAGCAGACTATTCGTCGTCGTCGTCATCGTCATCGTACAGCTCGGACTCAGAGCCTGGCGAGGATGACTCAGTGGTGGTGACAGAGCCAGCACGATATAAGGCAGCCTCGCGGGCGCAGCTGCTGCCGCGCGCCAACCGCACTGACGATCCCGTCTTCAACCATAAGTATAAGGTATTGTTCTGTCTTCAATCCAGCCCCATCCATCTATGTATTATCACTCTTGCCCTTTATGTCTGCTCAGAATTTACACGTAATATTGGGCATTTTAGATTGCAGTACTGCAGTACCCCTGAATGTTGTATAAATATTCGATAATTGAACAATTTTGCTGGTAAATTAAAGAAGTTAATATTTACAACATTTTTCTATATTATCTGAAATCAAATAGCTTTCTCTGTAATTGGCTATCGCTAATATTAGGCTACACTAGACCTGGCCCTCAATGAATGGCGCTCAATAAAATTCTGCCTCAGGCTCTGCTACTAATGGTAACTGTTGATTATTTTTCTTCTAAATGCAAAATCAAATCATTATTTTTCTTGTAAAATAATAGTTGTTAATCTGCTGTAAATTTGTATTTAGGGCAATCAGTTGAATAATATTCTGCAAGCCAAAATGCCTGAATGAAGTAAACATGACTCTTTATAAATGCAGAACTGTAAAACGCTGATAACTTGTTGTTGAGCAATATAGTAGTATAATAATATAGAACAATGCTGGTTTTTCTCCTAAAACAAACTCATGGTCATGGTCAATATTTTTATTCCAGTCACAAGAAGTAATAGACAGAATATCCTCGTGCTGGCGGGAACTAAAGGACTCCCACAGTGCTGAAGCAACACTGACATGCGAACCCTTCCGGCTGTGCCTCCTGCACGAGCTACTCTCCAACCCGGAGATCATCAACAATATTGTGGATGACATGAATACATTAGACTGGTCACGGAAGAAGATGGATCTGTATGAGTTCCACCAGACTGCTGATCTTGCAAGCCTCACGTGGCAACGCAGCATCCGGGGGATCTACGAGCTGCTGAAGACTGATGTCATGAGCTGGGTAAGGGACAAACCAGCACAAAACTTTTTACTTTTTTTATTAGGTTCCCAATGAATAATTTGAAGAACACACGACTCTGTTATGTATCCTGATCCCAAACACCCAGATTTCACCATTTGATAAAACAAGTAAGGCAGCCCCATGCGAAAATAAACCCACAACCAAAACAGTGGTAGTAGTCAAGTAATCAAGTAGTGGTAGTAGTCAAGTGTATTTTGGCCAACAATGCAGCTATTAATTCTTTCTAACACTGCCACCAAGATTATTAATTGCTGTGAATTGTCTTCTTGTTGACATTAATTTTTTTTAGCCTTCATAATGGAAGATCCATAAGACATAAAAATTACAATCTTGTTTCTTTTCCAAAGTTGGCATAGTACTAGAAGCCTCAAGCATGACTTTCTCTTTAACATCAACCCCATCTTTTACTCATCTGCCTTACAAAGAAATATTTCTTCTTCTATATGTGCAGACTTCTATCAGCTGTTGGCAACTAATTGGGCTATCTTGCTTTTCAAGGCTGCCAATACAAACAAGGAACTGGTACTTTGTTGGAACCACTGTCGGAAGTTGCGTCTCCCAGGTCTCCTTCTTCTTGGAATCTAGCCGTATACAATACAGTAAAGGAATAGTTATGTACAATAAACTCACGCCTGTATCCCGGAGAGGTAGGCAAGGAGGTTTGCCACTTACCACAACCCCGACATAACATTTTTTTTTACATTTACATTTACATACAGGCACGTACATTGCTTCTGGCCCCATACTAGGATACCCTGTGTCGTGGGAACCAGAAACAGCGACGTCACAAACATGTAAACATGCAAGACCTGGGTTTTTGTCCCCAGCCGGGATGGGGGAACTCAAACTGCAAATGTGGTTGCAGGTGTCAAAAGTGACGGGGCTGGAGCTGAGCCACGTGTCGGCGTCATGCTCGCTGTACGGGCCGGGCGATCACCTGCTGGTGCACGACGACCTGCTGGCCGACCGGCGCGTGGCCTTCATCCTGTACCTGGCGCCCTGGACGCCGCGCCCCCGCCCCGCCGCGCGCCCCCCACACAACGGGGCGGGGGACGGACACCTTGAGACGGTCAGTTGTTAGTTTAAACATAGCCTACCTGTCGATATGCCACGGATCGGGAGTGGAATGACGCCACCTCGACTGAATTTGTTAATTAATTTGTAGGGTTCCATACCCAAAGAGTAAGAGACCCTATTACTAAGACTCCACTGTCCTTCTGTCTGTCTGTCGCTGTATCTTGTGTACCGTGATTGCTAGGCAGTTAAGATATTCACAGATGATGTATTTCTGTTGCCGCTACAACAACATATACTAAAAACAGAAAAATAAATATTTAAATTGGGCTCCCGTACAACAAACGTGATTTTGTTAGCCCCTTTTTGGTTGATATTAATAATGGTAGATGTTTGAAGTATTCAAATGTTTTATAAATAATGGTACAGAACCTTTCGTACTTCTACCCTGCGTGGTTTTACCCTTTTATAATTCAGAAGATATTGGCAGAATCCTTTGTGAAGCCAGCACGGTAAAAAATAAAAAATAAGCAGACTTTGGGTCGAATTTGTTGTGGAGATAATGGCAGTTATAGGTATCCTTATTAAAAACGTATCACAGTGTGGCGACTGAGCGTGCATATTGTGCATAAGCAGTAGTTTAGGCGTCGCCAGTCGCGCCCCACTGCTACTGGAGTAACATTTTTACAAACATTTTTATTTATCTCTCTAGGCTTAAATAGGCCTAGTTTCCGTGTAGCGCCTAATTAGTTCAGGGCTGAGAAGTGCCTGAGCAATTCACATACCTCAGCGCTTGAAATCGCCAATCCGCGGTGGGCACGAGTGGTGATTAAGCCCATATTCTCTCTCTGAGTGAAGGCGTGTGTCCTATAGTGGGACGTGTATAGGCTGCCTACAAGTGGTTATGTGGATGTAATGCAGCGGATCTCAAATTTTTTTGCTGACGGAGCCCTACAATGTATCATTAATAATAAGGATATTATTATAAAAGTACAATGTAACGTTACTACTAATAATGGACTAGTTGCCCTAAAAAATGTAATTAGTCCGTCTTTTAGATTATTCATAAATAAGGGACACGTATTTTTTATTTGTAAATTAGACCAAAAATGACAAAGATATAGCCCATTAAAGTTACGTGTGACGTCACGCCGTGCTGCATTTCTAGCACGGAGTAACGTCACACGTAATTTTAATGGGCTATATCTTTGTTATTTTTCGTTTAATGGAAAAAAGAAAAAATACGTGTCCAATATTTTTTATAATCTAAAATACGGACTAAATAGAATTTAATTATTTTGACCCTGGAAACAACCATATTGTTCTGTTGTGGGTAGCGACTATGTTCGGCTGCGCTTCGTGATAAGCCGCGTCAAAACGTTTTTGTTTATTTTTTCTAAATTCTTGCGGAACCCCTACAGGGGTATCGCGGAACCCCATGGTAACGTGGAATACACTTACGGCCTTACTAATAATAAGTTATACATTCTGAATAACTATTTGACGTACATCAATTTATACTGGTTTAATCGCATTTAGCGTATAAATAACCAGTTTGTCAGACCTCGCATAACGGCTGTATACACAGCTCATAACCTTTATTAGTAATGAAATGAAAATGAAATTGTTTATTTGCACGAAAAGTGGTACATTAGGCTGGTACTAATAAATAAGTTTCTTCACAATTCACCTTCTTAGGCATGCAAAAATTGAATTAAATTAAATATGTTAAGTGTCAAAGTTTGTAAGGTTTTTCAGGAGATAATCATAGTGTACATAATTATATTGACTATGTCCTACATAATAATTATTAATTTTTATACATATTTATTTTATGTCAATATATTTAATGTCAAGGTATTCTACAGCTGAATAAAAGCATTTTTCTACTAGCCATTTGTAAGGCCGATAGAGTATGTAATCCCCACACTAGATCGAGGTGTGCGAGTCGGAGAGCTCTGGCTGGGCGGAGCAGCTGGGAGGCGCGCTGGAGCTGTTGGGGCGCGACGCGGAGGGCCGGCCCGCCGCCGTGGCGCGCCGCGTGCTGCCCAGCAACAATATGCTCGCCTTCTTCAAGGTCGGACACGACTCCTTTCACCAGGTGAGGACTGATGGCGGTACTGTCGCACACGTATTTGTAAGCCGTTAATTTGAAGAAATTGAACAACACACACTCACGCACACACACACAAACACACACACACACACACACACAACACACACTCACAACACACACTCACACACACTCACACACTCTCTCACACACAACACACACTCTCACACACTCTCACACACACTCACACACTCTGTGAGTGTGTACTCACACACTACAAAAATTGTATTTATTGTTTTTTTCTTAAATTGTGTAAAATTGTGTTTTTTTTTGTAATAAACAATTTCTATTTCTATTCTATTCTATTTCTAACACTCATACACTGACACTTACAAATAAAATATATTTGCATTTGCAATTAATCTGTGATTGCAGTCGCGCTCCATTGAAAGAAAGCGTGCTTTTTTTTTCAAAATGAAAAACCTTATAAATTACACAATTTCGCTTCACTATTGGAATCGGAATCGCTCGTAGCCGGGGCGAACTTGAACGATCTTGAACTTGAACTATCTTGAACGATCACTAAGGTTAAGCAACATACGGCGCGTTCAGTCCATGGATGGATGACCGTTCCACGACTGACGCTGTTGGCATATTTCCGAGCGGTTTCGTGCTTCCCAAGGCACTTCAAGCAGTTGGTGCCGGCTGCCGTCGATAGATGGTAGTCATTAAGCCAAGTCAGAGGTCTTAAGGCGGCTTAAAACTTCTGACAGTAAGACCAGGCACTAGTCTCACAATGCCTCCACCAATCCGGACTTGGCCCCCGTGGTGGAGTATGGCCTATACCTTCCCCAGGGAAGAGACCCGTGCCCCTCGGTGGGGATATAATGGGTTGGTGATGATGATGATTGGAATCGTTTGGGCGAGTGTAGTGAGGGCTCCCGTCGCGCAGGTGGGCGAGGTGCTATCGCTGGAGCTGCCGCGGCTGAGTATCAACGGCTGGTTCCACGGCCCGGCGCCGGCAGACGACGAGGAGCCGGAGCCGGTGGCGCCGCCGCCGCCGGATATCCCGCTACGGTTCCACAACGAAGTGGTGCGTATGATAGATCAATGATTTGATTGTGTGATGCATACATGTGATTATGTCCATGGATGGATGACCGTTCCACGACTGACGCTGTTGGCATATTTCCGAGCGGTTTCGTGCTTCCCAAGGCACTTCAAGCAGTTGGTGCCGGCTGCCGTCGATAGATGGTAGTCATTAAGCCAAGTCAGAGGTCTTAAGGCGGCTTAAAACTTCTGACAGTAAGACCAGGCACTAGTCTCACAATGCCTCCACCAATCCGGACTTGGCCCCCGTGGTGGAGTATGGCCTATACCTTCCTCAGGGAAGAGACCCATGCCCCTCGGTGGGGACGTAATGGGTAGATGATGATGAGCATCTGACATTCTTCAAGAATAGTAGAGTGAGACCCATTATGTGGATTTGGTTGTTTTATAATATAATATGCACCACTTTGCATGAAATCTAAACGTCGTTTTGACTACACTGTTGTTGGTTATTTTGTAGGTTAAGCCTGTTTACATTTTCCTGATCTCACGTGTGTGATACTTTGGATGACATTCTAGATCTACTCTATTAAGCTCTCTCTGTATGTTATATAGATTGTTTGTTACTGGTTTTACACACCAATAGCCAAATTGATTTAATTTAAAAATCAATTTCAAGATCACAAAGTTGAGATCAGACCTCTGTAGAGTCGCAAAGAGCGAGCGAGTCTCGCTCCTCATTCACAAGATGTCGCGAGCAGCGAATCTCTCTGAAGCCTACAGGCGGTGTGTGAAAGTCCTAGTTCCCACGACACAGGGTATCCTAATGTGGGGCCAGAAGCATTATATGTGCCTGTGTGTAAAGGTTATGTTATGTTATAAAAAAAGTACCTGAAACCGGCCTGTGTGCATGTAACGACTAATTAATGTCGACGAGGCGCAAGTGATCTGTCAGGATCGTGTCAGGTGGCAGTCCCCGGTCTCTGCCCCTCCGGGACACAGGCGTAGCCTATGACAGGCCTGTTTCACTACGTGTGTCGGTATCGAACGCGTAAGTACATGCGGTGACCACTCCATAGTGGTAAATAGGTAGGAATTCAGGTACCAGAAGAGGTAGGAGTTACGCGATGGAAAGAGAGATAATTATGTAGGTGAATATAATGTAGTTTTTTTAGCGCCGTGCGATCTGAATTGCACCTAATTGTATCGCAGCTGGAGTCCCTTCTTCTTTAATAGGCTATTTGACTGATTTCTGAAAGGCATCTCATAATGTTTGTTGGTGTTCATGGAGTCCTCAGAAAGTGGTTATTTTAAATTCTTTCGTGTATTTCTTCTAAAAAAGCCAAACGAAAATTTACTTTCTAAATAAGCCGCCAAAACGCTATCTTGGGCAATATGGCGCCGCACTGGTATTATGACGTCACTTCCCAATAAACCAACCAATGAACGTAAGTAAGAATGAATGACCGACACCATTTCTATTGAATTGTGACGTCATCATAGAATCGGCCAATCCAGGGCGTTTTCGATACAATGGCGGCAGATACAAATTATCAAATTTTACTTTGTGTTTTTTTACAAATCATAATTGTTTTTTTTAGTAAAATGATTAAAAGCGGTTCTTAGACACATCATTTATACGAATACGTATAAATAATACTGTTTTTTTCACACTGTCAAATAGCCTATTGAATTTGCGGAGTGAATCTTCTGTACCTACACTCTTATGTATTCTGTGCCTATGACGCTAAGGCCAGTGACGGTGGCGGTGCCGGCAGGTGGTGCTGCAAGAGTGGGTGTCCCCGGCGTACCTGTCCCCGCGCGCGCGCGCCGCCGTGCAGGCGCAGATGGAGCGCGCCTCCGAGGTGGCGCTGCGGGACTTGCTGCTGCCCGCCCAGTACGCGGCGCTGCTGCGAGCGCTGCGCGACCCCGGTACGTGGCGGGCTGGGCTGTAGGGGGCTGCGGGACCCCGGTACGTGGCGGGCTGGGCTGTAGGGGGCTGCGGGACCCCGGTACGTGGCGGGCTGCGGGACCCCGGTACGTGGCGGGCTGGGCTGTAGGGGGCTGCGGGACCCCGGTACGTGGCGGGCGGGGCTGTAGGGGGCTGCGGGACCCCGGTACGTGGCGGGCTGGGCTGTAGGGGGCTGCGGGACCCCGGTACGTGGCGGGCTGCGGGACCCCGGTACGTGGCGGGCTGGGCTGTAGGGGGCTGCGGGACCCCGGTACGTGGCGGGCTGGGCTGTAGCTGGGTTACGTAGCACGAGGAATCTTAGTCTGGGAGTCATGGCTCCAGTAGCTATATATTGTGACCTTGACAATAAAGTTTTTTCGTTCCATTTCAAAATTCGGCACACCAACAGCTACGTTAGTTTCAAATCAATAAATGTCGAGTACATGATGTTTAAATGACCGGCGTTTGAGCAGCAAGTGTACCCCCGCAGCGCTGGCGTGGGAGCGCGCGGGGCCGAGCAACCAGCGGCGCTACGGGCGCCTGGCGGGGACGGCGGGGGACGTGGGGGGCCCGCTAGGGGACGTGCTGCAGCTACTACGCAGCGCAGCGTGGGCGCGGCTGCTACACGACTGCACGGACTTGCCGCTGGCCAAGCACGCGCGCCTCGAGGCGCAGCGCTTCGGCCCCGGGGACTTCACCGTCTGTACACACTACACGATGCCCGCACCTAGGCTCTAATTATATGCGTCCGTGCGACCGAGCGGTTTGGCCGCAGATTCCAGCGACCGCGGCCGAGTCGCTCTTTGAAGCGGCCCGAGCGTCTCCGCTCTCCACACGTTCTCACAAATAACAAAGGAGCGTCCCGTCCGCTTCAAATACACCGATACAAGTGAACAAGTTGAAACTCGTCCGAGCGGCCGGGCCGCGCGACCACGCCGCTCGAAGGCGCGACCACGCCGCTATTTAAATAAATCGTTACACATAATTGCTTGTAATTTCGTGGTGTAGCGGCCGCGCCGCTCGGTCGCGCGGACGCATATAATTCCAGCCTTAAACTCTGTTTTTTAGTTCAATGCAAAAAAATAAAACAGTCACGTTGACATCTCAATACAATATCCAATGTCTGAATGTTGCTAGTACGCAAAAACCAAATTACCCCATTTTACTTCCAAGTAAAAATTGTTTGTGCTACGTAGATGTTTTTTTTTTACTTTGCTCTTATGAGGAATTAAACTTTAATGTCTTTGATGTGATAAGAACTTTGGTCACACAAGTCTTCTATTCACAGTTAAAAAAACCTATATATTTTATAACGGTAACACCGCGTCATTTTTTTTGCATTGAATTGAACAACAGACTGTAGCAGAACACATCCATGAGTAATCTTTTACAAAGTTTCTGCTGAACGCATAAAAAAATCCGATGACTGACAGAGATTTATAGCAATCGGACGTTGTGTTTGATGCTGTCAATTTTCGCGGTTACTTGTACTTTACTTCTACTTTCATAATAGTTTGTTTAAAACGTAAACGGTACAAAATGGAAATCTTCAACGTGGAAGCGCAAAAGCGCGTTCAGCAGAATCCATCGAAAATTGTAATCGGACGCGTAATCGATGACTTAGCGATTACTCATCGTTGTGTTAAGCTAAATTCAGCCTAATTTTATAATGGTACGGAACTGGAGAGGACGGTATTACAACTGCGCTCTTGAAGTCCGGCGGTAAACCCGTAATGAAGGAGCTCCAGAAGATCTTTAATGCTGTCCTCTTTGATGGGAGAACTCCGGAGGCGTGGAGTAAGTGTGTTGTCGTGTTGTTCTTCAAAAAGGGTGATAAAACCCTTTTGAAGAACTACTGACCCATTTCACTCTTAAGCCACGTCTACAAGCTGTTTTCAAGAGTCATCACGAACCGTCTTGCGAGGAGACTCGATAAGTTTCAGCCACCAGAGTGCGTATACTGAGTTTTGTCATTCACTTTCGATAGCGAGAGCGTTTGCGATTTGCATAGGAGTGACAAAGCGCGCCATCTAGTTGTCTCTTTGTCACTCCTATGCAAATCGCAAACGCTCTCACTATCGAGAGTGAATGAAAAAACTCAGTATACGTACTCTGAGCAGGCCGGCTTTCGATCGGGTTACGGCACCATAGACCACATTCACACAGTGCGGCAAGACGGTTCGTGATGACTTTTGAAAACATCCAGGCAGCCTAATTTTATAATGGTACGGAAACCTTCGTGCGCTAGTCTGCTCGCACTTATCCGGTTTTTTCTTTTTTTTAACTTTATTTATTCACATTTAGGGCTGACTTTTCAATAGTCAAATAACTTTTATGTGAGGAATAAAAATAGCGGTTTGACGTATTTTCCGTACAAAAGTTGTCAAACCGCCATTTTTATTCCTCAGGTAAGAGTTATCTGACTATTAAAAGATCAGCCTTTAAAAAAAATATCTATGCAAAACCCCGACCGCCGGACGGTCATCAGACTTTAACTAACCCCCCCTCCCCGGCCGCAGCTGCTCCCCCCCCGCTCGGAGTACGGCACGGCGCGGCTGGAGGCGTTTTTGCACATCGGCGCCCCGGCGCGCGCCATCGCGGGCGGCGCCGCCACCTTCGTGGCGCCCGAGGACGCCGGCGCCGGCGCCGGCTGCGGCGCGCTGGTCGCCGTGCCGCCCGTCAGCAACTCGCTGGCCCTCGTCTACTGCGACGTCGGGGCCGCCAGCTTCACCAAGTACATCAGCAAAATGACCATGGCCGAAGACGAGTGTTTCTACGTCATCTCTTGCACTTACACGGAGTGATGTGATCTTTGTGACACGCTTTCCGCGCCCGAGGACGTCGGGCCCGGCTGCGGAGCGCTGGTCCCGTCTCGCCTGTCAGTGACGCGCTCGTCCAGCCCCTTTTTTTCTAGTATGCGCACCAAATCGTTCAGGATTTCGTCGTGTAACTGACAAATTAGTGTGGAATTCCACAGCATTTGGTGCACGTAACTGGGCCATCGAACGACGGTCGGTACGACTAGTTTCACTACTATGACAGAGGATGGCTGTGTCTATATGGTCGCCTGCACTTACACGCGATAAAGATTTTAATAAACGGGGTGATAAAATGTTAATGGTTTTGTACGACGTAGGACGAGCTCTGTGACGCATCAATTAGAGCATTTGCCTAGTATTTTAGAGGTCCCGGGTTCGAACGCAGGCTGGAGAAAAAAAAACCCAGGTCTTGGATGTTTATATGTTTGTGATGTCGCTGTTTTTGGTTCCCACTACATAGGGTAACCAAGTGTGAAGCCAGAAGCAATGTATGTGCCTGTATGTAAATTTTTATGTTTATCAATCGAAATCTCGAAGTTTCGATTAATTCTCTTCAAAACCAATAGCATGATTTACAATAAGTTTAAATAAACTATTATTGTACACCTGTACAGACCTTAACCCCTCACGGCCTGAGGACCCGCCGGCGGGTCCGATGTAAACTACGGCGCATTCCGTCAGGCCCCTTAGACCCGCCGGCGGATCGGTCTTGCAACGGCACTTTGAATGGAATTTTTCGTGATGATACATACCACAGTTGTATTAGCATGTTATATTAAAACTGTGATAAATTTCAAATGTTACCCCGTGAATAATTAATTAATGTTCTAGGCCTGAGGGGTTAATAACAATAATGTACATAAACTTTTTGTTATGTCCGTAGACGTCCTTTTGATGTGCACCATCATTTACAATATGGTTCTTGGAAATTGGAAGAATACCTGACCTGCCTTTATATTAGGTACAATCCATAAAGTACGTCACACGTTGAGAGTAGGGGAAAGGGTCGTCAAAGTGTGACGTTGTGAGACAAGGGGCGAAAAGAGTCACATATCAAAAAATATAATTTATTGTTTTTGGTTTTTATTTTTGCGAACCCTGGTCGTTCTTTCCCGATAAAAAATGAAGTAAGTGAACCAGGAATGAATTCGTATTTTTGTTTGATGAATGATGTTAATAATATTAATATACTAAATGATTAGATTCCACCGATCCGGACCCCCGTGGTGGAGAATTTTGCCTATACCTTCCTCAGGGAAGAGACCCGTGCCCCTCGGTGGGGGCATTATGTCCTCATCGAAGGGCACGTCTCTTCCCGGGTGGGTTGATGATGAGAAATTATTTCTGGATATAAAATTGCAGAATATGTGATGTCCCAGTAGGGACGAGGCTGACGGAATCAAAAACCACGAAATTAGTGTGACGTCTTTTATGGATGACCCCTTACGTACACCAAATCCTAAACGATTCCAATCGTCTGTCAAATTTCCTACTAATTGCTGTCAGGATTCCGTAAAACGTCAGGATTCCGATTGGATTTGGTTCGCATAATTAGGCCTCTACTAAGTATAGTCCGTTTTTTAATTAAATGCAAAAAAAATACGCCGTGTTACCGCTATAAAATATATATATATATATATATATATATATATATATATATAGATAGACAAAACATTTATTTAAGGACACAATATGTACTAAAACACAACTTAACATGAGATACAAGATACAAAAAGAAAACAGAAACAAAACACATAGGTTTAATTACAAAGCATACTTGTACATACATTCAAAAACAAAAACAGAACAGAGCATCGTACCTAACCGTAATGGTAATATACAAATTTTCACGTCTGGGTTTGAAGTATTGATCCGCTAAAATGGTCCGACTCAGCATGTGTCGTGGGAGCACCGAGGTGCGCCCACAACGCTGATATTCTGTCGCGATATTTTTACCATCAGTAGAAGACTCATGTGACCAAAATCCTTATCACATCAAAGACATACTCATAAGAGCAAGGTAAAAAAAACACCTACGTAGCACACGCAGCTTTTACTTGGAAGAAATATGGGGTTCTTTGGTTTTTACGTACTAGCAACACTCACACATTGACAGCCTTTGGCTTGATATTGATATGTCAATGTAACAGTTTTTTTTGCATTGAATTAAAAAACAACTACAGTCTGTTTTTTAGTTCAATGCAAAAAAATAAAACACTCACGTTGACATCTCAATACAATCCAATGTCTGAATGTTGCTAGTACGCAAAAACCAAATTACCCCATTTTACTTCCAAGTAAAAATTGTTTGTGCTACGTAGGTGTTTTTTTATTAAATTAAATTAAACTTTCATCATCATCATTCAGCCACAAGAAGTCCACTGCTAGACATAGGCCCTCCTCCATGGATTTCCAAAAAGACCGGTCGGAAGCGGCTTGCATCCAGCGTCTTCCCGCCACTTGGATGAGATCGTTTGTCCATCTTAAATTAAACTTTAATGTCTTTGTATGTAATGTCTTTGATGTGATAAGGACTTTGGTCACGCGACTCTTCTATTCACGGTAAAAAAAATCTACCGAGTAAACCTATACATTTTATAACGGTAACACCGCGTCATTTTTTTTGCATTGAATTAAAAAACGGACTGTATAGTTAAATTCCTACAAGGGAGCTAGTTCTAGACGTTAGACTTAAGCACCTTCAGAGTATAATTTCTGTCAGCGAGTGCCTCCATGTTGTTTATTTCGTGACCAAAAACCTTATTACGTGAGAGTAGGTACATAACACGGATTATTTATACAAATGCGGTCCCGCATATATGTCGTTTACTTGGTACAACCGTGTATCGTATGCAATTTAATGTGTTAATAGTTAACTTTTAAAGATGTAATAACAGAAAATATAAGTTATTTTTGCTACAACGCACTGTATGGAATACTCGTAGAATGGAATGATAGTCTCCGTAGTACGCATCTCGTGCTTTAAGGTACATCCCACTGTTCTATTATAGAGATGCCGGTGAGTTTCTCAAATGAACATATCGTCGTTGCGCCTGGAAAAACCGACAAACATAAAATGCTAACTATTCAGGAGAAAGAAGGAGAAGAAATACTGACAAAATAGAAAAAAATAATTTTGCTAAAAAAAATGTCTGATTTTCCAAGCGCAGCGACGATATTCCCTATCCAATTGGCCATGCTACTTGAAAATATTGACCATTTTCAGAAACTAATTTCGGTATTTTTGATTAAAATAAAAAATACTGAATACCTACACAGTGAATAAAAATTATATCTATTTTAATAAAACAAAATTAATTATATCTATTTTTAATACATTTCTAAAATTTTAGTGTTTGTGACGTCATTAGAGCATGATTAAAGAGATCTTTGCTTACATACAAAAAAAACAAGTGTCATTTGTATTTATTTTTTTGTAAGTAAGGCAAAGGGTTCATGCTCATACTGTGTTTGCTGACGTCATTTTAAGTCTAGCTTTTTTATTGATTATCTTACAAAATATTGACTTATTTACAAATCTGATAAATCCAAATTGTACTGAAAGCATAATTCTCGAAGAAGAAGCCTGGCCAATTAATAAAAATTATTTGATAAAAAATGACTTTATCACACAGGCTCCTCAGTGAACTCTTACTAGTTTTTGTTAAAGTGGATGATAGAATTTAGTTGATTTACAATGATGAGATAGAAGAATGATTTTGCACGAGAATATTACCACTTGAGTGAGGCGCGACTACACATTTCGTTATTGATTTTTACCTCTGCTCGAGCCGCAATATGTTTTAGTTTGTATGTTTTGTGTAAATTGGAGTGTCGGTGTGAGTGAAATGTATTTGACACGATCACAATGTATGTTGTTTGTGCTCCGGCCCGCTCTTATGTATGTGTACATATAGATTAAATAATTCGAATGTAATTAAACTATAAGAAATGAATTACGTATTTTTCTTAATTGAATTTACTAATCTTCTTAGGTTATTTCCCACATACCACGATCCCGACAAAGCTCTTTCAGCTTCATAAATATTCATAACAAACATTTACATACACATAAACATTTACATACAGGCACATACATTGTTTCTGGCCCCACACCCTGTGTCGTGACAACCAGAAACAGGGACATCCAGAAACATAAACGTCCAAGATCTGGGGATTTTTTTTATCCCCCGCCGGTTCGCACCCGGGGCCTCCCGCATCGCTGCGTTACAGAGGTCGGCAAAAACGAATACATAATATTGACGAACTCTGTGGCGAAGGGTTAGCGCATCTGCCTACCATGCGAGAAGTCCCGGGTTCAAACCCGGCGGGGGACCAAAAAAAAAATCCTCAAGTCTTTTATGTTTCTGGATGCCGCTGTTTCTGGTTACCACGACACAGGGCATGCTAGTGTTTGGCCAGAAACAATATGTGAGCCTGTATGTAAATGTTTAAAATTAAAATAAATAAATAAACTCACGTCCGTTATCCCCGAAGAGGTAGGCAGAGGCACCAGTCACTAGAACTGGGCCCACGTTTTGCAAATGTATATATTTATGTTTCTCCTTCTCTTCGTTAATATATCTTTATTGGTCGACTAATCTTCTTGAAATATTATTTAAGGTTTAAGGCGCACGCACATACAAACTCTGAAAGGGATCATCACCGTATCAACTTTATTATGGTAAAGTATAACTATAACTAGGTACTAACTTGATCCATTGAACGCTACTTACCCTCCCGGGCTGCAGTGATGCAGTCGGCTTACGTCTTCGCACAATGGACCTTATTGCCTCCTGACTTAGAGGTCAAGGAAGCCGCCAGCGGCGAGTGAAAGGAGGAGCAAAGCTATTTTGCAACTCAATATCAAGGGATCAGCCGGGAGTGCTCTTATGAGTAGTGTGGGAGGAAGCCCCGCGAGTTATTGAATAATTTGATTGTTTACTACCAACTAAAACCTTATTTCTTGTGTTGTAAGCTATAGGCTGCTTACAATACGTCTTACTATCGGGCACGGGCCATAAGGCCTGTAACGTCTCTCTCTGACATAACTCAGAGAGAGAGAGAGAGAGAGAGATAGAGAGAGAGAGAGAGGGTTTTAATTAACACGCGTGCCCACCGCGGGTTGGCGATTTCAAGGGCTGAGGTATTGAATTGCTCAGACACTCGGGCTTCCCCACGTGTTTTCCTTCACGGTTAGCGAGAGAAATGTGGGTACATAACTTAGAAAACAATGTCATCATAAGTACATGCCCGCACTGGGAATCGAATCTAGGTCTCCCGCTTCCCAGTCTATTGTTCTACCCACTAGGCTACCATAGCTCGTATAAAAACTGTTTAATTTTAACTAAAAGTCTTCAAACGAAAAATGGGACTGAGGTGGTGCAAGTCGGCCAGTGTACGAACAACCGGGGGTTAGTAGGTACCTAAGTCAACTATCATACACACTGTATACGTCCTTTGATCATCAAAGTCCTTACAATATTTCTCCCGTTTCAAAATTTAAAGGCTCAGTAAAAATGTTAGGTACACGAATCTTCGAAAAACAAAATAGATTGATATACCCATAAGTAAACTTAATCCTCTGACGACCAATTTGGCGCAGCGGTTAGCGCAACTGCCTATCATGCGAGAGGTCCCGGGTTCGAAACCCGGCTGAGAAAAAAAATTACCCAGCTCTTGGATGTTCACATGTGACGTCGCTGTTTCTGGTTCCCACGACACAGGGAATCCTAGTGTGGGGCCAGAAGCAATGTAAGTGCCTGTATGTAAACGTTTATGTTTAGGTATGTCTATCCCCTTTAATTAACCTACCAAGACGGAGGGAGCACGTCTGTATGGCCTCAGCCTGGGTGTTTTTACATGTTTGTATTGTCCCGTCTTCTGTTGCCTGGTTTTTTTTTCAAGCAGATCAAGTGTTTGTGTTGTGTGGAAGTAGTTAGTATTAGCATATTAGGTATCATCGATTATTTTCTTTCACGGAAACGTGTTATTATTTTATGTTTAAATCACTGTGATTGATGGTGCAGATTCATGTTCACATAGGTAAGCGCATTTTTTTCTTCGGAAACTCCAAAATCCACCTCCATATATGGTGGCCCTGATTCGAGCACAGCTGAAAGGCAAGTTTGCGGCCGCTGGGGAGGCAGGGCAGGCAATCAGGGCGGGCGTCGTGGCACGTGACCGAAGTTCTTTACCGCTGAGGCTTCCAGAACCTTCTAACTACTTCTTTGTGTATCGATGTCTTCACATATTTATTTAGGATGTGTACAGTACAGTCTGTTAGCTTTTGGAGTATAGGTACCTCGGGCTCTAGAGTAGGCTTCGGTTGTCGCCGAAAGCACACGAGTGTAATACTACATGCTGCTCTGTATAAACATTTTTTGCACAGTTTTGAAAAGTTATGTATAGTTATAAATAACAATACAAAATAAACCTTACCTTATTGCAATATAATCGATTTTGATTACTCAGCCGAGGTACCTATTCTAAAAGCTAACAGACTGTAAAACGGGGTCTAAAAACCGTGTAACCTAGTGTAAAACTATTTCCCACGACACAGGGTATCCCAGTGTGGGGCCACAAACAATGTTTGTGCGTGTATGTAAATGTTATGTACGAAGGCGGACTTATTTGAAAATAAATTTCTTCCATCCAGCCTGAGAAAGATAGAATTATTCTTTATTGTACAAAAAAGAAAAGAAGAACATAAAAGAAGGTTTAATTAAAGGTTTTCAATGATAAAACAGAGAGCGGGAGATGCCAATAAAGCTCAATAATCGGGTTGTCCTCCACGACTACACTAAGATATACCCTAAGAAATATTAGAGTTACCCTAAGACATACCTCTATTGTTCGGCCGCTGGGAGTATACGATCCTGACACATATGACTAGTGATGGGAGAAAATCAACGTTATCATTCCTTACGTTATTCTTAACTAGCTTTTGCTACTGACTCATGATTAAGTAGTTTTGTTTTTTAGACGACCTTCACTCAGTCATCTCTTGTGCCATTTTCGCAGGCATTTTAGAACGGTCATCATCTTTTTGGTGCCGAATGGCGGTGAAGTATTGTGGCGAGCTGTGCGACCTTTTATTTGAGCCCAGATCAGGTCAATCGTTTTGTACGGCAGTGGTACGGAGAGATTCTGAGAACGCGATAATCATTTTCTAAAGCCTGTTCATCAACTTCGTATCGTTAAAGGGACAGTTATTATTTTCGTTATTTTTGGTAAGTCACTACAAAAAAATACGGTTGACATAACCTTGTGACAGCGTAGTAAGGATTTTACGCACGAACATTAAATATTGATTTCTTCTTATTTAACATTTAAATCACTGTGCAAAATATAACATTGATTGTAAGTTTACACAATGATATAGTTTCAATGACAATCATTTGCTAGTAGGATAAATAGGACATAAAAATATTTTAATCGAAAATTTAACGCCATTTCAAGGTTACGTCGTCCGTTCTAACATGACCTGTCAGGATCGTATTCTCCCAGCGCACAGTGGGTTAATATGAAGTTCTAGCTGTTTTTAATTATTTTTGTTAGACAATTAATTAAAAACACGCTAAATTTTTAGAAATTATATATTTTATTACTATTATTATGTTACATATTAAAAAGAAAAATTTCGCAAAAAAAAAAATTCCTTAATTTTCTTAAATAAGTCATTTGGAATAGTTTGAAATTCATAAGACTCCAGACTTTATCAACACAATGAACAAAACAAAACGCACTCTAATTCCGAATATTCGCTAAGAAACGATCGTAAGTTGGGACAATTTTACCGTTCGACGAAAAGTAAATAAACGAAGATGACAAACCAACCACTTTGAGATTTTTTCTTTGATGACATGTGTAACCAGCAGATAAATTAAGTATGCCACGATTGGTGGTAGGTATTAAGGTAATAAAAAATATATTTTGTGATAGGATTGGGACTAGTTCCATTTAGGGATTTTATACAGCTAGATCTTGATATTCTCCGGCTGTGCAGCGGCCGGACGGTAACGCGGCTCAAGAATTGTGTAAAATACACTGTGCAAAAAAGCTTATTATAAAATCAATGATTATTGAGAAGACAAAGATGTCTGGTGTTAAACAGTAGTTTATGTTAAATTTATTCAAGGGAAAACCTGTGCTAGTGCTCAACACATCCAGGAGTAATAATTTTTAAGATTGAAAGTTTGTTAATTAGGCTTAAACTGTTTTGAAAAGAATAGGTAGGTACATGTGGAGTTTCATTGTTAGTTTCTTCTCCATGAAATCAATTAATTGTGAAAGTAACAACTTTGACGTTCATAAAGTGAACAAACAAGTGAGCTTTTGTTTTTTATTGTGAATAAAAATGTTTGAATTTGATTCTGGATAATAGGAAATCGTCCGTATCCCATAGCCCGTATCCTAGAGGGGTAGGCAGAGACCACGGACTGCCACCTGCCAAGATCCTGACAAATCACTTTCGCTTCATCGACATTCATCAGTCGATGCATGCACGCACGCCGGTTTCGGGAACTTTTTATTAAGATAAAAAGTCCTTTGCTAAGTTTGTGCAGTAAGACCCACACAAACACACAAACACACACACACACACACACACACGCACGTACGCACCCTCACACACACACACACACACACACACACACACACACACACACTCACACACACACACACACTTAGCAATCGGCTCATTCCTAGACGGTAAATAAACTCATTGACGTGCCTAAGCAATTAAATTATTCATTTCAATTATTTGAATTAATTATTGGTTTATAGTATAATATAATGTAATTTATGCAATGATTTAATAAATAATTTTACAAAATTTATAAATATAATAATAACAAGAGTTTAATCTATGTAAAACTGTGACTTTATCTTACCTGGACATTTTATTTAATATAATATAATATATCTATATCGATCTATCTGTGAATCAATTTATAATTAATTTAAATTTTACAATAACATTTTATAATTCTTTAAATCGGACATTATGGCAAGGTAAACATTGACATCTTTTTATATTTTTATTTTATTTATGTTTACTTTTTTCACCAAATAATATTAACACTATTATTATCTGCGACTTTGAATTGTTAAAGTTTGCACAGGCACTACTTCGCATGCATCACTTCTTTGGGCTCTGCGCGCCGCTCACACTGGGTATCGGCAGAATACCAGCGCTGGAGTTTTCTTTTGAAACTCCCAGCACATGCTGAGTCGAAACCCATTTGCATTTGCCACACACACGTAGTCACGCCATTTATCCGCTCACATCCTATAGATAGGTACTTCTCCTATCATATAAAATGCTTGTATTGCTTATGTATGTTTCTGTTTTGTCAGTGTTAATAATTTGCTGTTACTTTGTGATTTCATTTGTTGCTATATGTACGTGTGTGTGTCCTATGGAAATAAATCTGTTATCTATCTATCTAAATAATATAATTTGTAGTAGGTATAGGACGGAGTAAGTCTACTTTTAATCAAAATGTTATGGATAAGTGAAGAGGTATTAACCGCTCCGATATAGACTTTCGATGAGCAGAACTGTGTTATTTATTGGAGAGCACCTACCTACTTGTCCTTATTGGATATTGATTTCATTTCTATAGGTTTACCTCTATTCCTGCACAATTCCCGAATCACTTCGAATATTAGATACATTTTGCAACAACTTTCCTTGTCTGAGTTTTCTCTGAGATTGTTATCTAAATATCAGGATTTCGGACACTGAATTCGGGTTTTTAGTAGCCTGTATGAAATATAACTAAGTACCTATCTGAAGTATGTCTACTTATTCTGTTTAACACATGGTTTTAAGCATTGAGTGAGACTGCTATTTCAAAGCGAAACCCCGGGAACAGTTTTGTTCCGTAAGGAGGAGGGTCTCAATTCGACGCGTAGGTATAGGAATGCCTTTTTCTTTCGCTATGTTATCGCAGAGCTTCGTCAAATTTATCCCATTTCGACCATTCTTTTTTTTGTTTGATTCAATATAACTAGCATCCCATTTGGTCACATTTTAATTTGGCGAAGATCTGATGCAGACTTTCAGAGATCGTACTCGGCCTGTCTGAACTTAGAAGAGCTCTTCAATAGACAGCAAAAATAAGGTCTATTGGGGGCAAACCTTTAGCAATATATAGATATATATTTCACAAAATATATCATAATTAAGTAGTCCCAAGGTCCCTTTCGGGACGTTTCCTTAAACTTTTTACATAATATTCCGAATCGAATGACACCTTGATCGTAATTTTCGGAGACTATACAAAAATTTCTTCCAAAAAGCTACATGTTGACTAGACTAAGCCTCCCTCATGGTTGTCCACGCTTCCAGCATCCAGCGACTCCACGGTACCCAGGTCTTCAGAGCACCTGGTTGCTGCCCACGCTGTGTCATCCGGTCCGCGGCCGGCAGGTCACAACTTTTCCGCCCGGCCATCAGTTCTCCGAGCTATGTGCCTCGCCCACTGCCACTTCCACTGAGCAATTCTTTGAGCTTTAGGTATTAGTTCTGTGTATTACCTAGTTACTCGGGTTCTGCGGATCTCCTCATTCCTAATTCAATCGTACGTTTGCATGTAGAGTAAGTTTATTTGGTCCAGTCTAGAGCATGGAAAACCGGAGCCTTTTTCTAATACCGGTATTTGGTCGATATCAAGATTTTAAATACCCGAATTCCGGTTTTTCGGTTTAAAATTTTTGTTCAATTAATAAAAGTTAATAATTATGATGAATGGAAATGAATTCGAAGGCTTTGTATATAAAATATACACAGCCTTGTCAAATGATAAAATTTTATCGTTTGACAAGGCTGTGTATATTTTATATACAAAGCCTTCTAATTCATTTCCATTCTTCATACTTCAACATAAAACAAAAATCAACGAACTTAATACTAAAATATCTTTTGGCATACCCTGCTATATTCGTCTAAAATAAGTAAAACAGTCGTAGGCAACTAGGAACTTTAGAGTCAACACGGTTACATTATGCATTTTAATTTAACCATTGCGTTTTGTTTGCACCACAAATCACAAAACTCTGGCTACAAAACTTTAATTCAAATAGCACAATCACTAATAAATACGTGCGAGATCTAAAGTTCCCACGACGAAGTAAACCACAGAGTACTGAAGTAAACCGTCGTCGTCGCGTCTCCGCTGAGTAAATGGCAAGAAACGCGCACACATAGTTTATTTTTATTTTTTATAATCTTTATTGGAAACAGGTGTAGCGGTTGCTGTCGGTCTTGTTATTAGTGCGTAGCGGTGGTAAGAAATGAAGAAAGTCTTGATAGATAGAAGACAGAGATTTAATGTCCACACTTACACGACAACAGTAAAAACACTACGATAGAAAGAAGGAGAAAGTACATAGGCAAAAGCGATAGCTTAGCGAAATACGTAAGGTAATTCGGGGCACGAGCGACACAGGTTTCGCGTAGAACGTATATCGGGCGACTGGCTCGCTGCCAGCGCAGGAGTGGTGATCAGGCGTAGAAGAACAATAGGAACCGGTCTCGCGCGGCGGGCAGGCCGTGAAGCCAGCGCGCAACATGGCTGACATCACGCCTGCGCTCGGGCGGGTGAGCAGAGGCGTGAGAATATAAACATCATAAATAAACTAATAGATATTGTGTAGGTGTTGGACAAATTATAAATAGATTACGTAAAAGACAAATTGACGGAATAAAATATTATACACAAAATTATATTAACAATTACATAAATAAATTAAATAAATATAGATAGGTGGCCCACATCACACATAATATTGAGGAAACCGAACTATTCTACCGGACCGAGTTTTCTTGGGTTCTGCCTGAGCTGGTGGAGCCAGCTTCGGTTCACGAGGGGCAGGTGTGGTCGTGGGTGCGGGTGCTGGAGTAGGTGTGGGGATAGTCATCGGACTGGGGTCGACGAGCATGTATGCAGGCTTGAGGCGATCGATGGATACGGTGACGTTCTTATTTTTCATGCGTATTTTATAAGTTTTATCGCTCCGTTCAAGCACTTCATAGGGGCCGGTGTATGGAGGCTGTAAAGCGCCTCTTAATGCATCGTCCCTTAAAAATACATGGCTTGATGAGCCCAAGTCTTTGTACACAAAGATTTTGTTCTTGCTGTTGCGGGCAGCGGGTGACGGTTGCAACTTAGCGACCATTTGTCGTAACCGAGTGGCAAAGTCTGAAATGTCGGTTGAGTCGGGGTCTGTCGTGTGGAAGAATTCTCCCGGCAGACGTAACGGCTCTCCGTATACCAATTCAGCTGATGACGCTTGCAGGTTGTCTTTAAAAGAAGATCTAATGCCTAACAGCACCAAAGGCAAGGTGTCTGCCCAGTTGCTATCTGCGTGGCACATTATCGCAGATTTTAGCTGGCGATGAAAACGCTCGACCAAGCCGTTGCACGCTGGGTGATACGCGGTTGTTTTGCGATGTTTGAATCCTATCATCTTTCCTAGATATTGGAAGAGAGCGGATTCAAACTGTCGTCCGCGATCAGTGACGATATCGGTAGGACATCCGAATCTTGATATCCACGATATCAAGGCCTTCCCAACTGTTTCGGCGGTCATGTCTGCCATCGGCGTCACCTCTGGCCACCGTGTGAAGCGGTCCACTACAGTGAGGCAATAACGATGCCCTTGAGATGGCGGTAGTGGGCCTATTATATCCACATGGATAAAAGCAAACCGTGCGCGGGGCAAATCGAACGTGCCTAAAGGAGATGACACGTGACGATTTACCTTAGCGCGTTGGCATGCCAGGCACTTTTGCGACCACGCTCGACAGTCCTTGCGCACACCAGGCCAGACGAACCGTTCAGCTACCAACTTAGCTGTTGCGTTGGCTCCTGGGTGGCTTAACTTATGGAGGCTGTCAAAAACTTGCTTGCGCAGAGACTTTGGCACATAAGGTCTTGGACATGGAGTGCTAACATCACAATAAATTTCGGTCTGGCCGTTTGCGACACTAAGCTTATTTAAGCGGAGTGAGGATTCACCACTTAATAATTGCAGTAGCTCAGGGTCCGAGGCTTGAGATTCCGCAAGTAAGTTGTGACTGATTGGCATCTCCAGTTCATCGACACGTGACAAAGTGTCAGCGACAACATTGTCTTTTCCCGAAATGTGCCTAATGTCGGTCGTAAACTGGGAAATATAATCTAAGTGACGATACTGACGAGGCGAGCACTGGGCTTTTCGTTCATGAAAAGCGTAAGTGATTGGCTTGTGGTCAGTATACACTATAAAATGTCGCGCTTCCAACATGTGCCTAAAGTATTTTATGCTTTCATAAATGGCCAATAGTTCGCGATCGTATGGCGAGTATTTCTGTTGGCATGGACTGAATTTGCGCGAAAAGAAAGCAAGAGGTTGCCAAATACCATCTTTCAACTGCTGCAAAACTGCACCCATAGCCAGATCCGATGCGTCTGTTACCAGAGCAAGTTTGGCTTCACAATCTGGGTGTGCGAGTAATGCAGCATTTGATAGGCTCTCTTTGCATTTATTAAAAGCGTCGAGTGACTCACCGGTCAAGTCTACCGGATAGGAAGCTTTGACAGAGCCAACAAGCAAGGCATTTAACGGGGCTTGGATTTTGGCGGCGTTGGGCAAAAAACGTCGGTAAAAATTAACCATGCCCAAAAATCGTCTAAGTTGCCGGACTGTTTTTGGTATGGGAAAATCTTTAATAGCGTCGACTTTCGATTCTAATGGCTTTGTACCAGCTTCGGAAATTCGGTAGCCTAAAAAAGTGACTTCGCTAGCCCCGAAAACGCATTTCGATGTGTTGATGAGTATACCATAAGCTTTCATGCGTTTGAAAATTTCTTGGAGGTGAATTTGATGCTCGTCCTCAGTTTTGGAAAATATTAAAAAATCGTCCAAATATGGATATACAAAATCAAGGCCTCTGGTCAACTCATCAACAAACCTCTGAAATGTTTGGCCAGCGTTACGAAGACCAAAAGTCATCATCGGAAATTCGAAGAGTCCGAAGGGTGTGGAAATGGCTGTTTTCGGGATATCTTCTTCATAGACTGGTATTTGGTTATAAGCCTTTACCAGATCTATGGTGGAAAAGACTTTTCAACCAGCAATACTTTGTGAAAAGTCGTGTATGTGTCTAATGGGGTAGCGATCTGGAATAGTGCGCGCGTTAAGCATCCGGTAGTCGCCGCAAGGTCGCCAGCCATTTTCTTTTTTAGGGGCGAGGTGCAGCGGGGATGCCCAGGAGCTTTGCGACGGTCGTGCTACACCATTGTTGAGCATAAGTTCGAATTCAGTTTTAGCAATTTTAAGTTTGTCTGGTGCTAACCTGCGGGGAGTACAAAATATGGGGGGCCCTGGTGTGGTCCTAATGTGGTGAACCGTGTTGTGCGCTGGAGTCAACATTGTGCCTGAAGGGCGGGTAATTTCGGGGAAATTATTCAAAAGTTCATTGAATCTAGTGTCGCCCTGCAAAATTTTAACAGAATCTACATTTGTGTCAGCAAGGTAGGCTACAGAAAACAAAGTAGTAGTGTTATCGATAAGTCTTTGATTACGAATATCAACAATTAATTTATAATGGCTGAGAAAATCTACACCAATAATAGCTTTTGTAACATCAGCTACAACAAAACGCCACGGAAAATTACGTCTCAAGCCTAAATTTAAATTAAGTTCAATGTAACCATACGTATCTATGTTGGTTCCGTTTGCCGCACATAACTGAAAGTCCGTCTTCGTTCGTCGTTCACGAAGCGCCGCTCGAGGGTAGACACAAAGGTCGCTGCCGGTATCTATAAGTAAATCCGTTT
The DNA here is from genome assembly GCA_947310845.1 of Yponomeuta plumbellus. Classification (NCBI taxonomy): domain Eukaryota; kingdom Metazoa; phylum Arthropoda; class Insecta; order Lepidoptera; family Yponomeutidae; genus Yponomeuta; species Yponomeuta plumbellus. The sequence continues at coordinate 405,096 of OX371206.1, forward strand.
TCGAGTTGCGGTCGGTGACGAAAAGGCGACCAGTTGAGGCAGGGCAATCGTCAGCCGCCATTAGCGACCGCCCGTGGAGTTTCCCGCCTTCTGATAGTCACACGGTTTGACGCACCTGCTAGCTTTCTCAGCGAACTTGGAATGGTACCAGCAGATAGGGTACTTTTGGTAGCTTGACCTTGATCTGCTTCTTGTACGTGACGATGAACGGCGCTCCCGTGGTCTGGATCGGCCATAGGGACGCTGAGTAGCACGCGTGTGCTCGTCGAGCTTTAGCGCGAGGCGCTCCACCATTTTTCTCAGCTCCGCTATCTCGCCGGATGACGTACCCGTCGCTGCGCCGGCTGAAGTCGCCGCGACGTTACAGGGTGATGTGATTTCATGGATCCGGTCCGCCAGGTCGGAAAGCTGTTCCAGAGTTTGCGTCGTTTGGGAGGCTAGTACGGTTTGTAAGTTTTTCGGTAGACGGTTGCTCCAGATGGTACGTACGAAATCTTCAGGAACGGAAGGTCCAGCCAGGTCTTGGAGATGTCGAAGGAACTGTCAAGGCTTTCGGTCGCCTAGCTCTTCATGTGTCAGTAGCTGTCTAACCTTGTTTTCGTGTGACGCCGATAGTCGTCGTATAAGCTCAGACTTAATTTTTGCGTACCTAACGGTCCTGGGCCGGTGGGTTGGTAATGATGTCCTTTACCGCCTTGGCGTGGTGCATGTCTAAGTTAATCACGACATTGCTGTATTTTATTGCGTCGTCGGTAATACCAAAGTTGTCAAACTGACCTTCTAAGAGCGCAAACCAAATCTCCGGATCCTCGGGTGAAAAAGGGTGCACTTTCACGTTAATTTTTCCGTTGCTCGACGTCATCGTGTCCTTATAATCCAACGAAGCACGCAATGTCTTTGTTCGCTTAGTTACGTTGACGCCATATTGTGATTCCGTAGACGTTGCCGAATCACTATCGCTCATTACAGTGTTCACGTCGGGGTCACCAGTGTAGCGGTTGCTGTCGGTCTTGTTATTAGTGCGTAGCGGTGGTAAGAAATGAAGAAAGTCTTGATAGATAGAAGACAGAGATTTAATGTCCACACTTACACGACAACAGTAAAAACACTACGATAGAAAGAAGGAGAAAGTACATAGGCAAAAGCGATAGCTTAGCGAAATACGTAAGGTAATTCGGGGCACGAGCGACACAGGTTTCGCGTAGAACGTATATCGGGCGACTGGCTCGCTGCCAGCGCAGGAGTGGTGATCAGGCGTAGAAGAACAATAGGAACCGGTCTCGCGCGGCGGGCAGGCCGTGAAGCCAGCGCGCAACATGGCTGACATCACGCCTGCGCTCGGGCGGGTGAGCAGAGGCGTGAGAATATAAACATCATAAATAAACTAATAGATATTGTGTAGGTGTTGGACAAATTATAAATAGATTACGTAAAAGACAAATTGACGGAATAAAATATTATACACAAAATTATATTAACAATTACATAAATAAATTAAATAAATATAGATAGGTGGCCCACACAGGTTTTGTCGCACAGCGACGATGTCACCCTTATAAGGCTACACATTAAGACTAGGTGAACACAGTAATTTAACAAAAAATAAACTCATATTCATTCCGAACCAACTAAAGACTAGTTATTTCCGCCGTGCGGTCCAGAACCCATGTCTTGAGTTCTAGCTCGCATACCAGAAACCACCAATTTGTATAGTAACCTTGCATCATTTGACGTAGGGTCAGACAATACAAGGTTACATACACCGACATTATTAAATATACAATTATTATAAATTTGTGATCTTCGAGACTCCGTTCTGACACACTCCATCAACAAGTGATACACATCTTCTATTACTCCACATTCGGTGCAGTTTGGCGAATCTACTTTGCGCATCAAGTGAGCAAACTTGTTGAGTGGGAGGTGCCCGGAACGAGTTCTCAAAGCAGCCACTACTTCCGATCTGCCCATCGAGGAATTCTCAAACCACGGTCTACGTGGGAGCTCCCGCTGTATAGTGCGATACCAAATTCCTTTACTCGAACTTTTTTCCTCATATATGTGTTTCCACGAATCATAACATTCTTCTTTTACACTATGTACTAAATCAAGATAGAATGGAGGAAAAAGGCTAAAGTAACCATCTTCACAAGCTTTTTTGGCAGCTCGGTCTACCTCTTCATTACCCTCTAAGCCAACATGGGATGGAATCCATTGCAGAATTAAACTTTTGTTTGCTAACTGCGCCCGATGTATGAGTTCTAGGATTCGGTAGGCAATCGGGGACCCTCGAAAAGTCGAGGTACACCGTGCCAAGTGCTGGAGGGCACTCTTGGAATCCGTGAGAACTACAATGTTCATTTGGTCTAACACGAAGATATGAGTTAAGGCTTGTTCTATAGCAAATAGTTCAGCGTACATGATAGATACATTGGAGTCAATTTTGTATTTTTTAACCCGGCCAATCTGTGGATCCAAGAATGCAGCTCCAACCTTGTTTTGATCATCCTTAGATGCATCAGTATAAATCTTATAACTACATGAGTACTTATTCTCTAACAGTATTGTACATTTGTCTCGTAGGTAGGTATTATCATAAAGTCTCTTCGCCTTATCTATATCTGGGACCTTGAGGTGGGTAGCATCCTTTACATTTATGTTGCTGACCCATGTACTCAGTGAAAACATATCTAATAGGGGACTCGAGTGAATTGGTTGGTCAATTAACTTCTGATGAATTTCTAGTAACAATGGGGGTTTCTTAGTTGTCCAGTAAAAACTATCTAATGGTGATCGGTCTGCAAAATCTTGTATCAGAGTTATGGAGTTATTGTTTTCAATCGATTTTGCTCGAAGCCAGAATTTACCAGCTAAAAATGTCCTACGCAGATGTAATGGGGGGAGACACAACTCACTTTCCATTACATGCACCGGAGTAGGTACTTTTTATGAAACCACCAACCACTCTCATTGCCTGATTCTGAACCTTGACAATTTTGTTTAAATGAGTTTGCGCTGCAGTGTTATAAAGAAAACTAGCATAATCAAGTCTACTGCGAATTATAGAAATATACAATCTACGTAAGTGTATTGGATGAATACCCCACTGGGACCCGGCTAAGGACTTAAATACATTTAAAAACTTTTGTGTTTTTTTCAACTAAATAATTAATATGTCTACCCCAACGAAGACTGCGATCTAACCAAAGTCCGAGATACTTGACGCAGTCCACCAATTCTAATCTACGTTCACCTATAGTTATATTGACATCTTGACGATTTATCCCTTTTCTAAAAACACATAATTTAGTTTTACGATATGAAATACAAAGACCAATTTCTTCTATAAGTGATGACAAACAATTTAAAGCAGATTGAATTTTAAAAGTGGTATCTTCTAATGTATTGCTAGATATGTAAATAACGAAATCGTCTGCATACTGTGAAATGTAAACGTCTTTTATACTGTGGCAAATAGACGACGTAACTACATTAAACAGGATTGGCGAGACCGGGTCGCCCTGCGCGAGCCCCTTACCCGTGTACCTACTTAATATCTCCTTGTTAACGAGATCGATATTAAGGTGTCTCTCCTTCAGATAATTCCATAAATATTTACAAACAACACTATCAATTTTGAGCTTTTGCATAGTCAAAATTAAAGATGTTACATCCACATTATTGTAGGCACTATCAATGTCAATAAAGCAACCTAGTGAGACGCAGTTTTGTGAAAAGCCCATTTGAATATAGGTAATTAATCGTGTTAAGTTGTCTAAACAGGATTGCGATTTTCTAAAGCCTATAGTCGAGTCATCGAAACATTGATTCTTTTCCAACCACCACTCCATTCTACGACATATTATTACATGAAATATTTTACACGGGCAAGACATCAAAGCAATGGGCCTAGCGTCAGGGTTATTTACATCATTACTATTATGTTTAGGTATAGGTACTATTTTAATATTTCTCCATTGTGTAGGTACGAACTGAGTAGATAGAATTCTATTATAAATGTTTAACAGTATTAATTTGCCATTTTTAGGGAGATTCTTTATCATTGAAAAAGAGACACTATCTATTCCTGGGGCTGTATCCTTAGTTTTTATACAATTTTCTAGTTCATGAAGCGAAATGGGCGTCGATAAAATAGATTTCTCCGGTGTGATTTGAGGCATATCCCCTGATACATAGTCTGGCGTCAAGTCTAGGAGCATATTTAGGGTCTTTTCTTGGCTTACTCTATGTTTAGGAGTTTGATACCCCTTCAGCCATCTCATTCGTCGCCACATTTCGCTGGATGAAACTGTACTATCTATAGAGCTACAGAAGTCTTGCCATGCTTTGTTTTTTGCATTTCTGATTAATTTTTGGGTGTTAGTGATCTTTTGTTTTAATATCTCTAGATTATCTGGAGTTGGGTTTTTCCTCAAATTGGTCAAAGCTAACCTACGCTCAGCAACTGCACGTGACAAATCCTGATTCCAGTACGGTTTCGGTTTAAACTTATCCACACGTCTTGGATTATCGCAAATTTTTATTGTTGGAATAGAGTTGTCGGCTGCATTGCTTATTAAACTAATGAATTGATCACAATCTCTTTGTATATTATTAGTCAGTGTCATTTCAGCAAACAAACCCTCCAAAAGGTCTCGATATTTGGTCCAGTCGGCCTTTTTAAAGTTTCTTTTACCTTTATAGCTATGGTCATTTAAGACCTCAGAACTTAGTTTAACTATGAGGTGGTCACTACCCAAAGACTCATTAATGGTTCTCCAACTGAATTTAACAGCTATGTCTGCTGTGGCAATAGATACATCCGGCGCTGTCTGCTGAAGGATTCCACTGACCACTTTAACTCGTGTTGGAGATCCATCATTAAGAGTAACTAGGTTGTGATCAGTTATGCTATCTAAGAGTGCAGTTCCTTTGGCTTCAGTCTTGCTAGACCAATTTGAGTGGTGGCAATTTAGATCTCCAATAAAAATACTTTTAGTCAAGAAATTTTCAAAAATAGCATCCCAATCGTTTTGCAGCAGGCGTACAGTAGGTGCAGAATATATACCAATAACATAGTCTAAAACCTCACAATTCAATATCTTTAAACACAATAAATCAACCCCAGGAAAAGCAGCATTTACCTGAACAACTTCAGCTCTTACACTTTGGTGTACCAAAATAGCTATGCCTCCGTAGGAGTCCCATCTGTCTTTTCGATACACATTATATTCACTAACACTTAAATTACTATCCGGTTCTAACCAGGACTCAGTTACCACGGCAATATGCACTTTTTCTTGTATTAAAATTTGTCCTAACACTAATAGTTTCGGGCGTAGGCTTTGCGCGTTCCAGTGCACTATGTTCAACACTGAATGTTTGGGACTTTTTTTACCCATTTTGGAAAAAAATTGATGATAGTATCGGCCACTCGGAGATCTTCTCAATTATAAATTTCAGAGCCCATTCCCATACTAACTTAGCGCCAGCCGCTATCTTATCAGAGAAAGTTGTGTATCTCTTAGAGAAAATAATATGTTTGAGTTTCTCTAACAATTCTTTAATCGCTCCTTTCCGTGTGTCTGTGTCTTCTTCATTATCAGATTCATGACCCTCCTGCTTCTCACTCTCCTCTTCCTGGTCCTCAGAGCTAGCGGTAGACTCTGTCTCAATAACACGTTTCTTCATACCATCCCTTCGGGCATTTACCACTCTTATCTTCTTCTCCTTTTGTCTAACTAGAGCTTCTGTCTGTGCCACCTCAGCAAAGGTATGTTGTTGGCTGGAGGGGGGCTCAGGTGTTTCAACTACCGAATTCTGTGTGTTCCTCAGTTTGGGGAAGTCCGTCGCTTTTGGTAAAGATTGCTGTTGAGATGTTGTTATTGGTTGGTATGTCTTTAACGCCTGCTTGTATGTTACCGAGGACTCGGCCATGATCTCTCGTATCCTTCTCTCCTTAGCATATGTAGGACATGTTTTCGCCATCGCTAAGTGCTTCCCGCCGCAGTTCACACATTTAAATTTTCGGGTCTCACAGTTGATGTGATACCCACCACATTTTGGGCACACTGTTCTATTAAACGGGCAAAGTTTGTTCGTGTGTCCATATCTCCAGCATTTTGAACATTGGGTTACCGGAAATATGTACCTGCTTACCTTGACTCGAGAGCCAAAAACGTAAATACTTTCGGGCACAGATGGGCCCTTGAATCCAATTCTCACCACTTCACTGTCTTCCCATTCAATGGAATCAAAGATCCTCCTTTTTAACCTCTTGATCGATTCTATGGGCACTTCTGGACTGACCAAGTCCTGGAGTAGCTCATCCTCGGTGACGCTGATCTCTATGTCTTTTATTGTTCCGTAGCAAATATTAACTACTTGGGTTTTATGACATTTCATGCCCATTTCTACCAACTTCTTGTTTTGTAAGATGCTCTCCATACTTTTCTCATCATTAAATTGGAAGATAGCCCTGTAGGCATTCATGTACCTTACTCTTAGAACATTTATTATGTTTTCAGACTGTAACAGTCTTGCCATACCTATGTACTTAGGCAGGGCTTCTTTACAGGTAATGGTCACTTCAAAACTATTTTCTTCTCCTTGTTGTTTATTTTCACTTTGTGATTGTAACTTTTTCTTAGTACTTTTTCCTTTTACCTGTGTCCAACCCTCCTCCTCACTTTCCGTAGATCTGACTCTCTTCATAATACGACTTCCTCCTGCCTTCTCCATCAACTCTCTCTCCATCGAATACCGCTGTAATAAGTCCTCATCTAAATAGTCTTCACTACACTCAATAACAGAATCCATTGTCTCGCCACTTTGATCTCCATTACGTAGGTAATCGAATTGTAGGCATAGCCTCGACGCTTACCTATGAGTACCAAAAATGAGGGTAAGTCGAAAAAAGTGCGCCGCGAGATAGGGAACTGCTTCCGCTGACGAACAACACTCGACTGACACATAGATAGAATGGCGCGGTTTGATTGGTCGAGCATGGTGGCGTGACTAAAGTGTCGCTTCTTGCTGGTCCGCTTGGTTCATTCCGAGTTTACACGAAGTGCACCCGAGTCAGAGCGGAGTCGCTCGCATGCTGTGCGCGCGAAATTTTGATTTTCTACAAATGTTTTATTTTTCGTATAATACCGAAAATATCGAAATTTCGGTAGTAAGATAATACAAAACCGGTTTTTGAAATAGAGATACTTACTCCAGTATTCCGGTTTTTCAGTATTACCGAAAACCGGTATCCATGCTCTGGTTAGTCCAGTCTAGCGATGTGCCGTTCCGGGGAACGATCCCAGAAGTGGGAATTATCGTGGGATCGTTCCCGGGAATTATTGGGAACAACGCATTATTTCAAGTGTTAACTAAGATATAGTTCTTGGGAATAGTTAATTAGTGATTCATTTGAAGCATGATATTCAATATGAAACAAAATCCCCTTGGGATGTCCTAAATTCAGAAATTTTGGCGGAAAATTTCTCTGTTAGAGGTGACCGAGGCTACCGACTGGTTTTTGGAAAATACCAAAAAATTCTAAATGTCAATTTTTTTTTACTGTTCATAAAAATTAGCCGTAGCAAGTTTCGAGTTAGTGTGAAAAGTGAAAAAAAAAAATTTAAAAACTTGAATTCATCAATATTTTGTAAGGGTGTTACAATAATAGGCACAATGACAGATGTTGAATTTTCCTTCTATTATGTAGGTAGACGGCTACTATTTTCGAAAAAAAAATTCAACAAAAAAACATAGTTTTAGTGGTTTTAGTACAAATTTATGGTATCTTTTGCTATTCAATTTGAAATACGCGCGGAAACGCTCCAAAATGTTATGGCGTCGCTTGTGACGTAATGACTATGTAGATACGGCATTATATCTATGCTGAATTAAGAAAGTGAACAAAACGTCTCTCTGTGCAAAAACAAATCAATAGCAGCACCGAACAAACTGTTAGTTTATGATCGAAACAAGAAAATAATGAGAGATAAAGATATTATAGATAGAGATAAACTGTGACTTTATAAAGCATTTGCTGGCTTTACGGAATATGGGAGTGCTATTAGTATGGCCTCCAAGTGTTACAACTAGAGCTAAACTATCTAAAACTGAAGCCAAGATGAGCTTACTAAGCCTGTCTATATCGCCAAGGTGACACCATCTCGCCTAAGCTCTTCACCAACGTCTTAGAAGACGTAAGACTCTAGACTGAAGTGAGAAGGGTGTCAATATTAACGGCGCTTATATGTCGCACTTGCGTTTTGCCGATGATATTATCATCTTGGCAGAAAATGCCACAGATCTTCAGTGTATGCTCGCAGACTTGTACGAAGTGGAGGTCGGTCTCAAGATGAACATGTACAAAACGAAAGTCATGGCTAACCATCTGGTGACTATGCCGAACATCACTGTCGGTAATTGCCCGATAGAAGTTGTCAATGAGTATATCTACCTTGGACATTGTTTATCTATTCACCGAGAAGCCCAGGTAAAGGAGATCATGAGGCGGATTCGGCTTGGGTGGGCTGCTTTCGAGAAACTTGCCGATGTTTTCAAATCAAAGATTCCGCAATTCCTAAAAACCAAGACATATAACCAGTGTGTTCTACCCATTCTCACATATCGCACACTTGCAAGAACAACGTGTTATTTCGAAACCCTTACGTTACATGAGAGCATTTTTTTAGGGTTTCAAAGTAATGGCCGAAAGAGCTATAACGTGATGCAGTGTCTTTTTTTCTCATTATTCCGGCTTTTTTGGAGTAAATAAAATCGCATTAAAAAAACTATTTCTATGAATAAAAAAATGGTCTTCTTCGAAATGTCACGTTGTTCTTGCAATGGTGCGATGTGGAGCCGAAACTTGGATGGTCACAAAGCAGAATATGCACCGAATTAAAGTAGCACAAAGAGCAATGGAGCGAGCCATGCTAGGTCTTAGACTCGTAGATCGAGTACCCAAAGTCGTCATCCGTTGCCGGACAAGGGTTAGGAAATCATCATTCATTTATTTTGCATATTTTTGCCAGTAGGTACTTTAGTTATTGCCTTATGCCTACTTTTTTTTAACCACAAGTTTCATTTCTAATCACATTTATATTTTACCACATTAATTGCCATTAAAATTTCCTATCTCTTCAGTATGTTTGGTAAATAAAACAATTTCTGAAAACAGTTTCTCCCTTAGTGACTATTAAACCCGCAAAAATTAAATTTGTTTAATTTTTACACATTTCGTTCTGCTGCAGCTCCACTGCTTGCAGCGTTAGTGTCTGTTTTTTTCAAATGATTGTTTAATCATAATAGAAACTTTGACCAGGAGATCCGATCGGCACCATATTCCGGAAAGCAATGGCCCCCACCGCCAGCGAGCGATGTGAAGCCATTTGCAAACCCCTCTTTAGTTTCCGTTTCCTTTTACAACTACCCTTCAATATTTTTACTATTTAATGCTTGTCAATGTAATATTCACATACCCCACGATTCACGATTCTCTAATAAAATGGTGACGGATGGGACTATTCTTATGAAAAAACTTACTTAAATATACGTATTTACGTATAAAGTTAGATATATTTTAATAAAATCATGACAATCACTAACAAGGATTTCTTGCATTTTACAAGATGGCGAGCGAATTTTGTTGCATTTTTTGCTCCACACTGCGTCACAGTATTTACATAAAGTCTTTTCCTTATGACCTTCCTAGACTATTCTAAAATGTTCATGAACACTGCCTCTTGCTGGCGCTATTTTTTTATTAAAAGTTGAAAATTGACGAACGAACAACAAAGAAACGCTATCACAGCGCCAACCGTGGAATAATACTGACTGTTTGCACTTCCTCCGCGCGCTATCCCTTCTCCGCATTTAGCTCCTCGATGATGTATAGATGTCTCTTTCTTTCTTTAATGCATAGCGCAAAATGATTTGAAATAGTAAATAATTTCGCGTCGAATAAGTACATCTTTTAATTTTTTTACTTACGACTTTGAAGATCTGTCGATAATAACATTACAATTAACATTTAAAGTAACACCCCCGCAAGTTGGCAAAGAAATAAGAAAAAATGTTCCTAACCATATCATTGGGATCGTTCCCATTGTTGCCGGAAATAATGGGAACGATCCCATTATTTCCGGGAATGGGAAGCTTCCAATCTGGCACATCTCTAGTCCAGTCTATCCGCCAGCCGGCTTGACTACAATGTACGCTATGATCGTTTCATCAGCTTAGCGGATCTCTAGGCGAGTTTGTCTCGTCTCCTGATTATTTCTCGGGATTGCTGACATTCGTGAAGTCGTGAAAGTTGATTGTTATAGCTCCGGCGGAGTCGGTGAAGCGGAATAAGTATTTAGCGCTAACTGCAGCGGGCGGGTCTGTCCGGTGAAGTTTTCTTTCTAGATTCTTATACAGGACGTACTAACTCTCACTATCGTCTGGAAAACGTGTTTTTTTGTTAATACGAAAAAGTTACTCTCTCCACACTAAAGTCAGGATGAATGTACAAAATAGTACATAAAAGTTAATATACCATTAGTATTTAGTACCCATTTGCTACTACATATTTAAGTTAACATAATTGGTACCTAAGTTTAAAGAAAGAAATTTAAATAATAAACTGGGCAGTCATTCTGAAGTCAGGACGCACACTTATTATCTCGGGGTTAGCCTTCATAAGTTGTAAATTTCTCTGTACTATGATTTACTACCTATTTGCTACCTATACATAATATATTTTCTCCAGATTTTTGAGGCAAACAATAAACAATTTATAAGCAAAACAATCATCATCATCATTCAGCCACAAGAAGTCCACTGCTGGACATAGGCCTCCTCCATGGATTTCCAAAAAGACCGGTCGGAAGCGGCTTGCATCCAGCGTCGTCCCGCCACTTGGATGAGCAAAACAATCGCCATAGTTTTATTCGAATAATAATTATCATTTATTTAACACTAAACATGAACCCTGTGACCTTCGTTTTAAATATATCCTTTTTGTTTTATGGTTGTAACGGTGTAAACCTCATTATCTATAAGAAGATAACAACCTAGATTACTCTTATCCTGGTCCCGAACTAGGACACCCTGTGCTTTGGTAACCAGCACAATACAAACATAGAAATACATCCAGATTGAGGCCATTTGTACAAACCAAAAATCAAAGTGGAGCCGTCCACTCCTCCAGTGATAATCGAACCCAGGACCTCTGTTTGATAGTTACGACGATGGATAACGAGATATTTAAATTACAAATGAAAATACGGAGTTTTTATTTTTGTTTCCTACACCCTGTTTAATTTCATTTATGCATCGCTAAGTTATGTTTTTAAAGTCGGCCGCTCGCATGGCTGCACACTTCAAGAAGTGTTTCTAACGATTTCTTTGCAAGTTTATATGTTTTTCTAGACTTATCTTAATAAAGGAAGACGTGAAATAAATTCTATCATCTTCAGTTTGCCGTTATGCACTGTGACAACTGCCCCTACACACTACAGTCACATCTGTTTTGCGCTGTTCTAGAATAGCAAAGCACCAGATTTAAGGTGCTTGCAACGGGATCGAAACCTTGAATATACGTATCTTTTTATCAAAATGAATACCTTGATTAATACGTTAATACTTGACGACCTCTATGGCGCAGCGGTAAGTAGGTACATCTGCCTACCATGCTAGACGGCCCGGGTTCGAACCCCGGCTGAGGACAAACTATATAAACTCCAGGTCTTGGATGTTTACATATTTGTGATGTCACTGTTTCTGGTTCCCATGACACAGGGCATCCTAGTGTGGGGCCAGAAACAATATGTGCCTGTAAGTAAAGTTTAATAAGGTGAGTAGGTAATCTAGCCAGTAGTTGCCACTTGTCTAGCGGTGGTATCGCAAGTTTCGTCGGCTCACACTGCCGGCTCCCGCGAACAAAATTAAAATAACATTATGCGTGTGGACCCACCGGCGGCGTCAACTCAATTATACGGGACCGAAACAATTCAGATTAATTAACATTCTGCATGCGACCCTCACCAGCGACGACGGCTCCGAAAAAACAGATTACGGTATTTCGCGACTGGAGAAATATGCTCCACTCCAGCTTTGTCATCCTAATATCGATATAACCCGTAGAGTACGTTGTAACTTTCATCCTGCTATCAGGGTAAAGCAGCTCCATAACTCTATAAAGAAATTAGGTATTAAATTAGCTTATTATACTATATAGAGGTGCAGATTAGTGTTTAGGGTCGACCTATCTCACTCTTGTTCTATGTATTATGCCAGGCAGCCGAAAACACTACTCCGTTGCATTACGGGCGACTTTGCAACTAAAATGTGAAGGATGACGTGCAGTCGACTGTACTACAATCAACAAAAAATTTGCGACTGAAAGCGTTGTAGAGGCCTGCCCTTGCAGCATAACATACCGGCACAAAATTGTGAACACTGGCGTCTTAACTTGGCCGGGCCTGTGTCTTTGATGCCAGTTCCTTCTATTAACCCGGCGTCATTGGGGTACAAAATTGTTACACGGGCGTTGAAGAGGGTATGTGAGACCCTGATATTGAAAGTGATATATTTTATACACATTTGAATTTTTTAAATAAATTATTGTCTTATAATAACGTATGTTTATCTAGTAAGCGTGTAAGATTAAAAAAACCAACATTTTAGGTTTAGGAACACAAAATTATTAACTATTTCCATATTTCAAAAATGGCCAATCAAACAAAACACCTCTTAGAACAATCAACAAAAATAAATTTAAGTCTTACATATTTAAATGTAAATTTAAACAATATAATAAAAGATCAGTTATTTCTTAGCACGTCACTAAGTAGAACAGGCTTATACATTAATAAATTTTACTCCTTACGACTACATTCTTGGCAGTAGAAAACTGAATGTTCAAGACAAATAAACTTTTTACATGACTTACACGTGTAAGTGGTCATTTAGTCTTTTTTGTTTGGGCAAACCTAACACCTTTTTCGCACCCCTGAATTTTTTTCAGGAGGCTCTTCTGTACTTTCTCCAGCAAATTCTTTGACTCTTTGTACATCTTTGCGAGCGCTCAAATGCTCACTAATGAATGAAAGACCTAACTTATTTATGAAATGGCGCCGTTTTTGTCCTGTTTCGTTGTAAATATTAACCAAAACACTCAAAAAAGAATGACACAAAATTATTACATGGACTCTGAGGAAGGGTCTGACATACCCTTTTGTCTTTCACGCACGTGGTCCTCATTGCGCGAGCGCCGGTCGACTGATCAGCGATGTCCAGAGGGAGGGGAGGGGTGTTTTCTACAGCTACTGAGAAATATAGCAACGTGCATTCGCGGGCCATAAAGTTATACTCGATCCAAAATGCACTGGGTCTCACAGACTCTACCTCATTGACGCCGGGTTAACATCAGGTTACAATAATAAGTAAGTGTGGGGTACAAGACATCCTTTTAACAAACTCAATTTGTCACAATATTGTTTGAGGGGAGGTAGGTAGGTAGTGTTAATCTCTGAGTTAAAGCCGGGTCCAGACATCTGTGTACTTTTTGTATAAAGAGATTCATGATTGACACGGTTTGGCGACCGGCGCACGGCCATGTCAAACTGTCAAGCATGAATCACTTAAATCAAAAAGTATATTAGTGTACTTTAAATGTTTGACCGCGTCCCGGCCGGAATCCAGTCCGATTGTGACACGGAGTGTCTGTGAGGTACCTTTAACCTTTGCGATGTAGTACATCGATTTATCATAGTAAACAATGATTTGACTGCCTCGTTGGTCGAGCCGTTAAGGCGCTTAGCTACCAAAACAGAGGTTGTGGGTTCAATTCCCACTGGGAGCCGAAGTAAATTTTTGGAAATGGCAGTCTGGGTGTGTTTTCATGTTTGTAATGTCCTTGCCTAGTAACCTTAGCACAAGGTATCCCATCTTAGGACCAGATCAAGAGATTGTCTTGTATGGAAGTTTTATTTATAAAAAAAATGTAGACGTCTGAAACAGGATCCAGGCCGATATTACGTGTGCTAGCTAAGGCCTGGTTTACAGTTGCTTTATTTTCATGCTTTTTCAGCATTATTTCTATAGAGCTGGAATAGAATAGAGACGCCAGTTCCTTTTATAAGCACATAAGCAAATAATAAATCAGTAATTATTGGTTGTATACTATGTAGGTACTTAGGATTTGTCGAAAGTACTTTTATAATATGTAGTGCGTAATAAAAGCTATGAATCGGCATACGTTTTTTCCGTCTCTATTCTATTCTTTTTCTATGAAAAGTATGCTAAAAAGCATGAAAATAAATCATATATGTAAACCAGGCCTAAAGCTATTAGGTTTGTAGTATGAGTAGGTACTAGCACTTATGATGTCGTCCCTCAAACATTTACACACTAAACGGGCGTCGTAATGTGAAGTTGGATACGTTGGATGCCGTGACGGCGGGCGATAGCTCCTTCAGCCGCCGGCCCTTGCAAACAACCCACATACAACACATAAAGGATTATTGCCGTTGCCGATACGTCGTCTTTGAAATGAAATGAAAAAAACTTAATTGTAAAACTTTGTATGTCATTATAACTACCTATAGGGACTTTCAGAAACTCCGTAGATAATTAAAAGTTTTGTTGTACTCATCAATATTAATGTGAAGTTGTACACAACATTATTGTGGACCTAACAACTTCGACGTTCATAAAGTAAACATTTGGATTTTGAAAAAAAAAAAAACATTTGACTTTGAAGTTTGAATTAACCACTTCTATTATTAGATCAACACATAATAAGTATTTTTTTAACTTAAAAACAGCAAAGTAATTGCTATTTATAAAGTTTCTAATAAAAGTCTCAAAACAAACTACACTTGCAATCCTAAAGTACACAATTCACTGCCTGCAAATGACTGCCTCGTTGGTCGACCCGTTAAGGTGCTTCAAAGAAAGAGGTTGTGGGTTCGATTTCCACTGGGCGCCGCCGCACATTTGTAGGTACAGCCTCAGTCCGAGAGTTTTTCGATGTTTGCAATGTCCTTGTCTGGTTACCATAGCACAGGCTATCCTAGTTTCGGACCAGAACGCCTTTTTTTGATAACATGGAGCTAATGTCCCCAATGTTATTCACTCCTCTCGTTAAAAAAAACGCGTATTCTTAAAAAAATATTGATGATATTGTAACAAGATATAAAACACAATTACTTTTCCTATTTGTTAATTCATAAATCAGTTAAAAAGTTATATAAAAATCTTAGTTTTCTAAATCGTGCTTAGAATCAGACCAATCACGAATATTAATTTCAATTTGTCAAATTTTGCGTTTCGTAATCAATAAGAAGTGATATATCGTTACATATTTACTGATACCGTTATTCTGTGCCAATTATTTTGCCGTTGTCCGCAAAAGAAAAGGGTTAATGTTTACGTCAAGCTCGATCGTGGATCTTGGAGGTTGCTTCCTTTCTTCCTTTACAGAAATAAGGGTTAATATCTTACATGCACTAATTCACTTCACCGCCGCATTCGCAAGTGGGGCGCTGGCTCGTGTAGAATTTACTGAATAGGCTATTTGACAGTGTGTAAAAAAACAGTATTATTTATACGTTTTCGTATAAATTATGTGTTTTAAAACCGCTTTAAGGCCTTTTAACTAAAAAACAATTGTGATTTGTAAAAAAACACAAGATAAAGTTTGATAATTTGTAATTGCCGCCATTGTATCAAAAACGGCCTGGATTGGTCGATTCTATGATGACGTCACATACCAGTAAAATGGCGTCTGTCATTCTTTCTTACGTTCATTGGTTGGTTTACCGGGAAGTGACGTCATAAACCTGTGCGACGCCATATTGCCTAAGATAGCTTTTTGGCGGTTTATTTGAAAAGTAAATATTGGTTTGCCGTTTTTAGAAGAAATACACGTAAAAATTTAAAATGACTACTGTCTGAGGACTCCATGAACCCCAAGATGGCTTTTAGAAATCGGTCAAATAGCCTAGTTCACATCAGAACTTCGTGCGAATATGTTGTGTGGAAGTTATAATTAATTAGATGTTCTTACACTTAAACATAAACGTTTACATACAGGCACATACATTCTGGCCCCACACTAGGATACCCTGTGTCGTGGAAACCAGAAACAGCGACGTCACAAACTTGCCCAAAAAGACGTGACTTGTTATTAATCGTCAACACGTTGAAGTTATTATGTTTGCGCCCTAGGAACTACGCGAATCAGACATAAAATTATGAAGCAATATCGGCAGGCGCTGTTTGGCCGCCAATCCATCTCAGCAGGGCTCGGCTGTCTTCAGGCCGCAGTCGCCGCCGACTGACGGATTGGGCCGCGCCGATTCCTGACGTCTCATTGAACACGAGCCGACTCCGCGCCGGCAATAAGCTATTTTGCAAATTGCTTTGACAAATTAACTCCGAGCTTCCAACGAAAAATGAAGCGCAATCTGATTTACATATTTACCTCGAGCGTGAAAACTTCCAATCCAACTATGTTGAACGTAGGGAGACCTAGGCACGCCATCTACTCTGCTGGCCATCTTCTTTCATACATAAATACATACATACATAAGATTACGGCTGTATCCCAGAGGGGTAGACGGAGACCAGAGACTGCCACCTACCACGATACTGATAAACCACTTTCGCTTCATCGACATTCATTAGTCGTTGCATGCACGCACGTCGGTTCCGGGTGCATTTTTCTTGCCCTTTGCTGATACATTCCCTATTTAGTCGAAGTATGTCGTTATCGGCCCTTTCACTCACAATTCTTCATTCATTGTTCAGTTTATGAGTGTGAGTACCCATTTTTGGTTTTTGTGTCTGCGTTTTTGTATATTTTCTTTGTTTCTACAGTATGTTTCATACTTTATTGCCCTAGTTTTTGGGAGGACTGGCAGCCTAAGATATAGATCTCTGATCTAGTTTAGGACTCAGTCTTTCCACAAATTACTTCCAGTGTGCCATATTATCACACTAATATTATAAACGTGAAAGTTTGTGTGTGTGTTTATATGTTTGTCAGTCTTTAGCGCTGAAACGGCTGGACGGATTTTAATAAAATTTGGTATGGAGTTAGCCGATACCTTGGATTAAAACATAGGCTACGTTTTACCGCGGGGAAATATCTTATTCCTACGGGAAAATCGATGAACCGCGGGTAACACCGCGGGGCACAGCTAGTCACATCTAATCACATCGTACCTAATTTGTGGAAGAAGAAATAAAGTATATTTGTATTGTATTTTTCAGCCGCTACCACAAATCTACCTCAGATTGTAAGTCCAGCAAGTTGGTGCGCATTCTAAGCCACTTTTGTGAGTTCGCGTCCTCCCCTCGAGAACCTTTTAACCCGATCGGTCATCGGTTCTCCGGCTTACATGACGGTTTAATATCACTCTACATTTTGTTACTTCGATAATTTTCGTTCCAGCCCTTTTTTTCTTCAGCATAACAAATACTGGACAATGTACACTGTTGGACATTTACATGTTATGTGGATAGGTAAAAACATTAACAATACACGGCTGAACAGGCTTACGTGACATGGGTCGCCAATATACTAAATCCGGCCGCTATGTTTACCTTTTTAATGGATCTGTATTGAAAAACGTTCGCTTTTATTCAATGGAAAAAATACTCTGCATCGGTGCTTTAAAAGCATTTGCAAAACAATCCCAAATTAGTTTTTCGGTAATGTTTCCGTCGCGATTTTCCTTGAATAATGTTTTTAATTCGCAACGGGCTTAGCTAACTTCTCGCCCTTTGTGAGACGTTTCTGTGAGCTGACTAAAAGGAAGGTTTACAAAAACTTGCTAAGCCTCCGCCCCCTGCGGTCGGACAACAAACAACTTCAACTAATTAACATTTTATATGAAAATCAACGTACGAATTCATTAGCACATTTTACAATTGTAACGGCCAGGACGAGGGGCCGGAGAATATAACGCCCGGAGACTAGACTGGACTAGGTACATTTACATTTTCTTACCAACATGGTTATCGGTAGTTGGTAGTAATAGGCCGTGGGCCTGAGGGCTGGAACTTCTTCTTCTACTTCTTCTTTCTGAACACTTAAAATACAATTCCTGTATTATTTTTTAATGATTGACTTAATTATTCGATTCGAATGATTTAATGACAAATTTAATATCTTTTAATAAATGAATGTATAATAAATAATTTAAATAATAATTTTAACATATAAATTTTACAATAATATAAACGCATATTTTGAAATGTATAATAAATAATTTAAATAATAACTTTAACATATAAATTTGACAATAATATGAACGCATATTTTGATTGATTTGATTAAAAGAAATCCACTCGATCACGAGTGGGCGCAAATACATTAAAGGAATACATATATAAATCAGAATAACAAAGGCTCCGCAACATGACAGAGCGGAGGAGCACAGTACAACATAAAAAAAAAAAGGCCGTGGGCCAGCCGTCGGTTACCCTACGTCATCCGTTACCAAGATGAGACCAATACCAGTAAAGTTTGCTGAGTTGGAGCACAATATTTTAGATGTCATTGTCACCTGAGGCGTTTGGAGGTGGAGATGGCTGGGTGCCATACACTACTGTATGGACCTCGGCATTGTTTTGTTGACTTTCGTGTATTTTGCTTGTTACGGACGTGTTTGCACTGTGTTTCTGTGACAATTTTTTAATAAATGTCTTCTTTCCGCCTTCTCTTGGAGAAAAACTAAGAGTATCGAGGTTTTGTCATCATGTACCTACATCTACAGTGAAGCCAGCAAATTGAACCATCTACCAACCCTATTGGAATCCAGGCTTGAGTATATGTATGTGCATTTATGAGTTGTATTGTTCTACTCGGTGACGGCCGCCTCGGTGCGTTGGAGCGATACTTATAGTTTCATCAGGTGAGTGCGTTCCGATCGTTTGCTTTTATTTGTCACACACACACACACACACACACTCAAACACAAGCGCATTGCCAAGGTTAGGGCCCTTCCCGCACTCCAGGTCACAAAGCGAGCTGCAGTCACGATTAACGACGTTGCACCTGCCTCTGCCTCCCTGAAAGGTTTCTTAACGTATTGTGCGCTTTACGCTTTAAGTCACGCGGCTTTCAAAGCCTTGCAAGTTAGCAAGAAGGCAGTGCTGTAGCATACTTTGTTGTACACCTCTGCTTCTTTATGATATGTTTCCTCTCAGAGGACGAGAGTGAATTTAATGAATTAATTGCTATTTTGCTTTTCTGGGCTGCCATTGCAAACAAGGAGCTGATACTCTGTTCCAGCCGCTGCCGTAAGTTATTATTGTACCCAAAACGTAGACACGTCCAACTGTATTATTATTATTTCATTCTCTATGTAATATAATAGGGGTTTGCTGAAAATCAGCGTTGTGTTGATCACTCACACACAACATTCAGGCTGAGTATACTCCTTTTTTGTCATACCTAAATTTGTAATTAATATTATTCATTAATGCCAGTAATTTATAAATCAATGTTATAATTTTTATGTAAATTTAATTTGTTTCTACTTTGTTATGATAAAATAAACTATTTCAATTTCAAAACCGTATATATGTACCTACTCTTAGAGTAATAAATATGACAGTATTTTGTCCTACGAGATGGGAAAGTTCCCCATATCGTAAAAAAAAGTGAGGTATATCGAGTCGCATAGGAATTGGCTCACAAATGACTATAATACCATATTTATTTAGGGCTGAGACAAAATGTTAACAACTTTTCAGTACTCTTTAGACTATTTTCATTGTCAAAAAATGTTATTTCGGTTTTTACACTAACAACTAATAAATTAGATTAATCATTAACCATACCATTTTTTGACAATGAAAATAGTCTAAATTTTGTCTCAGCCCCAAATAAATATGGTATAGGCGTCGACGCACAGAGACGATAGTTTAATTGGAATAGTTTAGAACTGCGCAGTATCGACGAGATGTTGCTGTGCAACTTTAGGGAAGCTCATTAAAAAGTAATTTAACCTGTAGAATTTGGTTTTGGTTTTGAATTTGGAACAATGGTTTTTAAATGTTCTTTTGAAGGTCATACATAACGCAGAAAGCAGCCCAGGACCATAGCACGAGGTTTGGGAACCAGGACACGAATATTTATTGTACCTATGATTGAAGTTAACAAAGGGGTTTCAATTAGAACTCCTTACAGTACACACCAGAAAAAAAAGAATACTTTAGGAACATTACGTAGACAACCTTGGGATTGATAGAAAATATACGAAATATATTTGTGGGCTATGGACATAAACTAACAGACTTACAGATTCCAAACGTAATTAATTAATGAACGTGTAAAATACATTAAAAATCTTACTTATAAACTTATAAATTGTAACACTTTTATTTGAAATAAAAAATATCTAATGTCTTTCGTGGCTCTAACAATAATATAATGAAGTATGAACTATTTTAATATGGCCTATACCTTCTTCAGGGAAGAGACCCGTGCCCTTCGGTGGAGACATAATGGTTTGATGATGAACTATTTAAATGATTCAGATACGAGTGTAAAAAATCTTAAGCAAATAAGAGAATATGTTTTCTTGCAAAGTGAAGTTCTTTATTTGAAGCATTCATTCGCAGACTAAACACATGTCTATTTTCCACAACCATCAGCACTATTCAACCAGAACACAAGTCGCTAACGACACAAAACCGATCTAAAGTGAAACATTCAACAACTGGCGCCGATTTCCAATGCCACGAGTAGATTCGATTTCTTTGAAGTAATACTCGTCTATACGGACAGGCAGGGACATCACACTACATGAGTAAATAGCTCTTATTGTGACCAGAGTAGAGACGAGAATTGAATACAAAGGTTTGCTTGATGATCTATCAGATAGTACCTGTATTACATTCGGTACGCGCGAGTAGTGAGCAAGCAGCAATCAGATACACCGCGTTTGTACAGCAGTTTGGTCGCGGACATACGAGCGGAAGTTTAGTCTGTAAAATTTTCCGAGGGGCCCGTGATGGATTTAGGCAATACTAGCGAATGAAAACAAACCGCATAGTTACGATTGCCAGGCCGTATTAATAGAAAACCCAATCTCAGGTTCATATTTAGCCGGAAATTTTGTACTGTGAGTCGGACACATTGCTTTCGCGTTCCTCCTTCGAGTTTTTAGTCCGGCTTTTGCATTAATGATAAAGGTAAAAAAAATATTGTGAAACATGAGTAATAAAGACATTAATTTTATTTTTATTTTTGACTTAAGAAGTCCAGCATGTTTTGCCATTTGAGGCGTACAAATACTGAAATTGAGATTACGAAATATTTTTTATGATACAATGTCACTTAATAAACTAAGTAGTTATAGTAATAGTATCCAACAATTCATAAAAATTATGCCTTGTATACACAATAACTGGATATGACTGTAAAAATCGTTATTGTTGTGTTGTTATTGTATGTTATTGTATACACAATAACTGGAATTTTATAGAGAGAGAGAGAGAGAGAAATAATTTATTCAACGGCACAATACTCAAAACATAACAAAACAACAAATACATATACACTGCAATACATACAAAAAGAAAATTAAACAAATGAACAAACAAACAGAGAAAAAAAAAACAAACATATAATAATATTCGAAACTGAACACTTTGTCTTAAAATATAAGAAACCGGAAGTGAAAGTTTACTAATAGTTTTATTGAAAACTCGAAACATTACCTACTTATATTTTATTGAAGCACGATACCTTATTACATTGTAATATCTAAAGTTGTTAATTTACATAATGCTTGTAAACGTAAGCTATTAACAAACACAGACAAAAAGTCTGAGCAAAACCGTACTCTTTAATTTTCTACTTTTTCTGGACAAGCTACATATATTATAATGAGTGACGACACCTATGTGTTTAAAGTATTGAGCCCCTGAAATGGTTCCCGACTCAGCATGTGTTGTAGGAGCCACCGAGGTATCTGCCTACAACGCTGATATTCTGTCGAGACCATGTTGCGGGTTAGTCGCGTGTTTGTGAAAATAAAAAAGATAAAACGTATTGATTAGATCAAACCATTTAAATTATAAAAAAGATAAAACGTATTGTTATTTAATTAGATGGTGTGTAAAAGTGTGGTGTGGTGTGATGTGTTAGTATATGTGTGGGGATATTGTGCAAATAAATAACTGGGTAAAATCATATAGTAAAACAAAACAAAGTGAGAGGTGACTTGTAACTTGCCGGCGTAAGACGGTAAGCGCTTATTCATCGACGAATAATCTACCCACCGCGATCGCGCGAACAAGTAGTTACAAAAGGACCACCTCCGCTTAAAGGTACGCATGAATTACTTTTTTATTTTTGTGTTTGTATTAGGTATTCCTTGTAGTGGAACTTGAAAATAGATTTACTTTTACTGTTACGTAATGGCGGTGGTATATTGTTCCAGCATTTGGTTGCTGCGTACCTAAAACTGCCGCGAAAGGCTGCTGTCTTATGTTTCGGTATACTAAACGGTGCAGTAACTGTTCTCACCCCTTCTGCTCGACGCGATTGTCTCCAGGTGAGTTTTTCAAATAGATACGGAGGCGTACACGTTTTTATAACTCCAAACAATAATGTTGCTAACTGAAGTTTCTGCCTCGCTTCCATTTTTAGCATGTTCGCGCCATTAAGAAAGGGAGTCACATGAGTACGAGGAGGAATGTGAAAACAGTACCGAGCACAGGCGTTTTGCACCCTTTGGACCAGATTTTGTGTACGCTTTAGTAAACGAGGACCATACACAGTAGCGCAGTAATTTAACTTGGACAAAACCAATGTCTCACATAACCTTATACGGAGCGTATTACTTATAAATCTTCGAATGCGATAGAGTGTCTTCAGCCGATAGAAACAATTTCTAACCACCTCCTGGATATGGCGCTCGAAGTGTAACTCGCCGTCCATTAAAACACCCAGATTACGTGCTTCAATAATATTCGTCTACGAAGTGCTACGTCAAAGTTGTGCTACGTATTCGCTACGAACTACTCTGCTACACCGTAGTAGTGCTACGGACTATCTAAGACTATTGTCTAAATTATGTTCTCGTTGCTCTGTGCCTCGCCACAAAAGTTGTATAATATATTATGTTTTTCTATTCATGACGGGTTTACATAGTGGCTGTTAGTGACATATTATTTTACCATACTTTTATTGTGGCAACATTATTTTACATTCTGATATTGTAAATAGAGTTCGTACTTTTGCCGCTCCCGCACGCGGTTTGTTTGATTTTATAATATAGTTCCAAAATAGTAACACTGGGTAAACGTGTTCTTGAATGGACCGAATGGACCGCGACTCGGCAAACGTAGTGTAGGACCCCCTCCGACCAGGTGGGATGACGATCTGCGAAAAACTGCAGGCAGGTGCTGGATGCAGCAAGCTGAAGACAGCTGAAGACGCTATGGTGCTCATTAGGGGAGGGCTATGTCCAGCAGTGGACTAATATAGCCTGATGATGATGATGATGATGACACAATCACTGGATCTAGTCCTAAACTAGGATACCCTGTGCTATGGTAACCAGCCAAGGGCATCGTTCATAAAGTAAATATTCTATTTGTACTATGAATAAAAATATTTGACTTTGACTTTGACATCACAAACATCGAAAAACACCCAGACTGAGTCTATTTATACAAATGTACGACACCCCACGGATTAATTAACCCTACAACTTCACTCTTTAATTTTAACGTAGCTACCGGGATGTGAGATCGATTTAAAGGTTATCAAATTTCGTTGCTACAAAAGCAAAGGCAAAATATGTAACCGTGTGTCGCTACTTACGTTTAACTCGACGGGCGCGACGCTGGCGGCGGCGATACCTAGATACTAGAAGAAATGCAAACTCGATGCTACTGTGTCCACACTTTTTATTTCGCGTTTTGCATCCGAACTCACTCACTTTCCGCTCTTGTGCTAATTATTTTTTAAGTATTAGTTCTGTGAAGTAAAAGTGTACTTTTCGTCATTTTTAAAATTCTACGGTAAGAGAGAGCATGGTTCGTCATTATTACACAATCCTTGTTGAATAACATTCTAGTTTGGGAGCCAGGAACCATTTTCTATAACCTACGGCAAAAACAATTAAGTTTTTTATTTCATTTCTTGAGAATGTTGATATGCTACAGTGAATGTAATTTTCACAGGACTGTCTAGTTGGTCTAACCGTAACACGCTGGAATACTTTGTTAGAAGTCGTGGGTTTGATTCTTCCTGGGGGCCGCCGCACGATCTAGAAATGACCTCAGTCTGGGTGTTTTTCCATGTTTGTGACGCCCTTGTCTGGTTACCTTAGCACAGGTATCCCAGATTGGGACTAGATACTACAATGATCACAGTCGAGTGACTGTGTTGATTGGATGTTTTTATTATTGTATCTCTTAGCTATAAATATCTAAAGTCGACAGGGCTCTCAGAACTCGAGATCGACATATTGGTCTCGATTGCCAGACGGACTACTTACTTAAACCTAACCAATTTGTTTTATATCATGGCTACATTTAGTGATATGCTATTTTGCGCTATGCTTACGTACTTTATAAAGAAAGTGATAAACATACATAATATGAACGTGGAAAACTTGTATTGACACATATTTGTTATATTATTTGATTCTATTTCTATTTCCATTCTTGGAAACATTTTCGGACTTTTTTTTTGTTTGTCAGTCAAGCCCTCTCTTTATCAACTTTATTCCGGATACACTTGGCTTAAAAAAGAAGAGTCTGACCAGGTTTTGCTCTCATTCGCAGAGCTTTATAGTGATAAGTAGATTTCGTCTTCGGTTGCTCGTCTCTGACTGCTAATGTGAATAAACGTGGAGTGTTAGCTTCTTCTCCACATAATAAATATAAACATTTACATACAGGCACATACATAGCTTGTGGCCCCACACTAGGATACCCTGTGTCGTGGGAACCAGAAACAGCGACGTCACAAACGTGTAAACATCCAAGACCTGGAGTCTTTTTCTTTCTTCCCAGTCGTGGATCGAACCCGGGACCTCTCTCATGGTAAGCAAATGCGCTAACCGCTACGCCACAGAGGTCGTCTCTTAATTGTGAAACTAACAACTATGACCTTCATAAAGTAAACATTTTGTTTTTACTGTGTTTTTTTGTGTATGTGTTTTTTTTAAATTATGTGTAAAGTCTGTATTTTTAATTCAATGCAAAAAAAATGTCACGTTGATATATTATCAATTTCAAGCCAAAGGCTGTTAATATCTGAGTATTGCTAGGACGTGAAAATTAAAAATTGTGTGTGCTACGTAGATTGATAGATAGAATAGGTAGAAAGTAGGTGTTTTTTTTAACTTTGCTCTTATGAGTAATTAAACTTTAATGTCTTCGATGTGATAAGGATTTTGGTCACAGGAGTCTTCAATTCACGGTAAAAAAAATCTACCGAGTAAACCTAAATATTTTATAGCGGTAACACCACGTATTTTTTTTGCATCGAATTAAAAAAACGGACTTTAGTGCTGACGAAAGTTTTAGTAAAAAGAAAAAGCCCTCTCTTGTACTATTTAATTAAAGCAGCCGTACCAACCCCGTCGAATCGAGTTCGTGTCAAGCATACGTGAAGTCGACGACTGTGGCGGCTCGTGTATCGGCGCTAAATGCGTGGGTTTCCTCCAAGCCCTCTAGACCCCAGAACACCCTCCCGGTAAGTGACCCCACTTCACTCCGGCACTTCACGCAGAACTAACACTTGTTTTCCACTCGCATTGTTGGCACGTATTTGGAAACTGCCTCAATAAGGATGTTGAAAACAAAATTTTTATATGCAATAAGCCGCAATATCTCGAGTATACCTACTCACGATGTTTACGTATACATCTACCTATCATTAAAGACAAACATCGTGAGTGTACCTACTCACGATGTTTGTCTTTAATGATAGGTAGATGTATGCGTATAATCAAATAATAAATGCTGACTGACCTGAAAGGATTGTAGGCTCTATGGAGCAAAACCCACATTCAATAAACTCACGGGCGGGATACAGCTCATAGAAATGGGCGAAAATCATTGTCTGCCATAAAAAAAATATAAAAAAGTTTTGAAGAATTTGGGTTTCTGGCGATAGAGGATTTTGAAGAGGCTTTAGAACTAGACACTAGACACTTAATAGTCATCCTTAGGTTTTATACCAGGAAATCATACAGAAAAAATACTACGCTAATGAAAAATATACTTTTGATTCTTACCCCTTTGAAAATTGAGGGCTCGTTAAATAATAAATTAATTGTATCGGCAATCCAGTTTCACGAAAATGTTACGTGTCAATGTCTGAGTAACTTTACGATTACAGCTGATATAATTTTAGTCTGCGTTGATGCAGAGAAACCAGGATTTGTTAAACATGTAACAAATTAAACAGTTCCGTTATGACCTTGAGAATAACAATGAAAAAACCTTTGTTTATCTTATAAAGATTGTTATTATGAGCCAATCGGCCTACCGAAAATGTTAAAGGTTAAAATTCAGATCACCCTTAATACGGCTGTGTTCAAGAAGTAAAAGTTACCCTTAACCGCATTGAAATCCTAATATATGTTATGTGATGTATAGATAGATAGATAGATAGAGAACACTTTATTGTACATAAAAAAGGAAATTACACAGGTATACGTCGGTAGGGCACAGGCCTTCTCTTAGAAAGAGAGAGTATGGGCTTAATTATAACGCGTGCCCACCAATCGATAATTTTAACTGTCGAGGTGAACACCTCATATACTCAGGTTTCAACACGATGTTTTCCTTCACGTCATTTCAGTGGTGTTGCTACTATAACCTTACAAAAGTATGAAATTTTAAAAATGAAGAAAGTCAGAGGTAAATACATGCCCGCACGGGGAATCGAATCAAAATCAAATTTAAATCGTAACTCCGTTGGCAAAACTTGCTCAATATTATGCAAAATACTAGGCTTTCTCTCTCGATAATCACTCGGCTTGTAAAACTGGGACAAACATGTTTGTCGTCTGCCTGTACACAATATGTTATAAGAGTGTGTCTGTGTGTGTTTACGACACTTAACCGATATTAATTTACACAGCTGTTTACGACGTCTAATATGGTAGAGCAGAAGATTCGATTCACTGAGTGGACGGCGTGCTAAATAAATATTTTCAGCATTGGAGGGGCCGTGTTAAAAGATAAATAATGGTGACAGAGTTTATTTCTCTAAAGCTTTTGCTTTTAGCAATGAGGCCCCCAATTTCCAACTAACAATTTTGACGTTCATAAAGTAAACAGTGTTTTTATTGTAAACAAAATATTTTGAATATGTAATGTATTTTTGATATATTTTTTTGTGCTCTAGTGCACAATAAAGAATATTCTTATCTTCTTCCATAATCGGAAAATGATTCTCATACAAAATACTAGAGACGATGTTGCCATATGATATCTTATAATGTTTGAAGCATTTACCAAACCATTAGACAGTATTTAAGGGAAGCCAAAAGTTCAGCCTTGAAGCCTAACTTTCGGTTTGGAATTTATCGGCGAAATTAAATACAATAATTCACTGTGTTAATGCATTTTTCTTGCCACTGTCGATGGGACGGTTAAGACTCGGAGAGAATCACGACAATTTGGATCAGTTTTCTCTTCATCAACAGTCCTGTTACCCGTATATAAACAAGAACGTACGAATGCGATGACACGGGAGTATCCAGATCTACTCTACACGGGGTCCGAGGGCGACTCTTCACTCAGCGCGACAATAAAACCCGTCGTTATCGAAGTAATGTGTCGCACACGCCGATACAGCGGAGGGGGTGGCCGCTTGCACAATGCGACACTGAGTATCACTTGCTTTTACTGGTATAGATTCGATCCTTGTTTGAAACCCGTAACAGATGGCAGGCGTGGATGCAGCCCTAAAAACTGTCGTGGTCACAGCCACCCAGAAATAGGTCAATTGCGAGTCGAAATACATTGCATTCACACAAATAATAATAAGACAAATGCCCACACAACATAACATAACATAACAATTACATACAGGCACATACATTGCCTCTGGTCCCACACTAGGATACCCTGGACTATGATGACTAGGCAAGGATGTTACAAAGATGGAAAATCATCAGGGACTAGATTCTCCTAATGCATTGTAGTATAATGTCAACTGCATGTACGCGGCGATTTCTTTTTAGTCCCGATTTTAATCAACGCGCGCAGACGTACCAATCCTTCTAGGCGTTAATGGTATAAAAAAATCATGTCATGTGACCCGCCCGAGTATCTGTCATTAACTATTAAACACTAGCGGAATGGTCATTTGTATAAATGTACGGTGGACCTCAGTGAAAATCAAACCCATGACCTCTTCCTTGGTAGCTAAGCGGCTTAGCAGCTCGACCAACGAGACAGTCGAGATGATTACGAAATATAAAAAATAATAAAGTCACGCCCGTTTTCCCCGAGGGGGTGCGCAGAGGCACCAATCATTAGAACTGGGCCCACGTTTTGCCGAGTTTATTAGGTCCGTTACAAAATATGTAATATGAAATAATCAGAACACTTATACCTAAATCGGACCCAGCGTAAAAGTCAGTTTTCAATTAGTTTAGGTTTTATTATTGTTACTGAAAGCTAAGACGCGTTTGTAAAACTATATAAATTAGAGTGTTAGTACCCACGATGCAGGTTATGCCTAGTGTGGGTGCGGGTTTAAACATTTATGTTATCTGTCTTCTGTTCAGTAAATCAATTTTGTTTAAAAAAATACATATATATATATATACATATATATATATATATAATGCCGGTAAGGGATACCCCAGACGGACATGCTTGAACCGAACAGGGGCTGTTGTAGCAAAGGGTAAGATAAAAAGTAACCGAAAGTGACGTGCGTGCATGTAACGACTAACTAATGTCGATGAAGCGAAAGTGATTTGTCAGAATTGTGGCCGATGGCAGTCCATGGTCTCTGCCTATCACTCTGGGATACAGGCGTGAGCTTATGTATGTGTGTTTTTTTGGATTAAATATTTAGTAGGCATTTGTATTATGTTCGTCATTAAGTAATGTTTATAGAAAGAATAATACACAATGCCAGATAACCATAGTTATACAGTACTTAGATGCTTAAGAATAATGGTGACCCCACACTAGGCATCGCTTGTATATGTATCGTTGGCGACACGGCAAATGTATTGTATTAAGACTCCTTCAAGTGGCCTGTCACAAGAGTGTCAATATTTTTTGCAGGCGACAAGTCCTATTAGAATTTACTTTTTTCCTTGGAAAATGTCGACAGGGTCATAAAGACGGTACAATTGCCTTTAAATTATTACGACAATTTCTCTTTAGGTTGAGTTGTTACGAAGTATTCCATTTTGACACCTAGTGACAGTTGGAGCACATTTTGGCACTCGGCGACTGAACAGTAGACGTTTGTAAAGAAAACTGTGAGCTTTTCCATTAAAGCTGTACAACATTATGTCATTAACCGTATATGTGTGTATATGTGTGTGTATACTTTGGGCATTGAATAAATTCAATGCTTCGGGTGACATTCTAGATCTACTCTATTAATTTCTCTCTGTATGTTGTATAGATTGTTTATTACCGGTTTTACACTCCAAGAAACAAATTAAATAAATGAGAAGAAAACATCAAATGTAAGGTACAAAAATACATAAAGAAATACAGTTTATACAGTTTTGTCGCGATGTGAACCGCTCGCAGCAGAGGAAAAAAAGAAAAAAAAAGCAAAAGGAAAGCAGTGGCCTTTGCAGAAAAGGCAGCTGACTCAGCATGCTGTGGGTGTAGGCTTTTCAACAAAAAAAACGACTTCATACAAAAAAGTATTCCAAAACAAATTATCTGCACTAAAAAGTAAAAAATAATTGCGTATTCTTACTTACTTGCGTTACAATTACCTATTGCTAGAAACTTAATTTAAAAAAAAAGAATTCACCCAGTCAAAAGTTCTGAGGTAACAAACATAAAAGAAATACAGTCGGATTCTCCTATTTTGAAGTCGGTTAAAAATACAATCGTCATCATCATCAACCCATTATGTTCCCACATACTCCAACCATACTCCATACTCCAACACGGGGGCCAAGTTCGGATTGATAGAGGCTTGTAAGAAAATAAAAAAATATAATCCTTGTTGTTATTTCGGAGACTGTGAGCCGTGACGTAACCCAACCACATGCAATCCTACGCTATGTCTATGAATTCAGCAGATGTCATCGCTACTTCTGTGGCCACTTTTTACCAAAACTTGTCCAAAATTCAAAAAACAAAATTCAAAAATTTTTATTTCAACGTAAAGAATTTACATTCTGCTTGTTGAATGTCAATGTACATACAGTTATGTATAATGTTAGCCGCTGCCTTAGGGCCGTCTGTAGTGGAGAAAAAGGCAGCGAAAAAAAACTCCACTCTGACCATCTTTTCTCAAATCAACTTAAAGCTAATACAAATTAGGTATGCGTGTTCGTATACCAAGAATCTCAAGATCCATGTCCAAGATCCATCTCAAGGTCCAACTTTGAACTTGTCAACTTGGAGATCTTCAACAAAAAATATTTGGTCGCGCGGCGGCAAACGAGACGCCGCCTTCGGAATTATTTTGCATGTATAATGTATGAGGGTTGTTTTCTCGAAATTAAACGCTGCTAAATATTGAAGAAGACTTAGTTCATGAATAAGTAAACGGAAATGTCTTAATGAGCTGGCGGACCGCGGCCGCGGCCGGCGCCGCCTCGCTAATGTGACATCTAATAAACTTGTGACTGGCCTACGAAAAGGTATATTTATGCTCCTTTTATCTAAAAGAGCCAATATTATTTAGTAAATAAGGCCGCCAATTGTACTATACTATGTTTTTGTTTCGATTCATCATCGATTTACCTCTGGGGCGCAACGGTTAGCCCTTTTGCCTACCATACGAGAGGTGCCGGATTCAAATCCCGGCTAGGGACAAAAAAACCTAAACCTAAACTAAAAATGGATGTTCACATGTTTGTGACGCCGCTGTTTCTGGTTCCCAAGCAAGATGTTTATGTTTTATTTTCACATGTGCAATTCCTGATGTGCATACGATAAAGAGCGAGCGATTTGGCAGGATCGTGGCAGGTGGCAGTCCCTGGTCTCTGCCTACCCCTCTGGAGCATTTTGTTTTTATTGTGGATATAAAATATTTGAAATTTGAATTTCGTAAATCTCTTTAAACATCCATTTGCCTTTAAATATTTTTTTTTTATTTTTTTTATATCTTCCTCATTTTATTGCAACTGTTATCTAGAACATTTAACAATAGTTTGGTTTTCTTTATCCGGGCTTGCAGGGAATGAGGCCACTGTCTCATTCTCTATATAAATTTTATTATTTTAGTTGGCTTTCAGCATATCTTGGGGTGCTCTTCTTTTCAGCCTGTTGAAGGTAACTGGGTTTGTCATTAGTTTTGATGCCAAGGCATTTGGGTGGTTACTCAGTCTATCTCTATACCGTGTAAGGTTGGATTTTATTTCCTGTTCCACTGTAGGCATGTTTAGATCTCTGTGAATGCGCTCGTTTGTGACATACCAAGGAGCGTTTATTGTTAATCTTAGTGTTTTGGACTGAAATCTCTGTAATATATCAGCATTAGATTTTGCAGCTGTGCCCCAAAGTTGGATACCATAACTCCAGATAGGCTTCAGAATACATTTGTAGATAAGTAGTTTACATTCTAACGACATTTGTGATTTACTGTTGAGGAGCCAGTGAAGGTTTCTGAGTTTCAGACCTAGGGCTTTGCGCTTTGTAAATATATGTTTCCTCCATGTAAGACGTCTATCCAGGTAAATTCCTAGGTATCTGATGTCATCATCTTGTGGGATATGTTTTCCATTTAGTGTAACTGGAGGACATGTGTTTCTTCTGGTAGTGAAGGTAACTTGGACTGACTTTGTTTCATTTGCTTTGATTCTCCAATCTTTAAGCCAGGAGGCTATTGCGTTTATGCTAGATTGGAGTTTTTTAGAGGCATTTATGGGATCAACATCAGAAGCAAGTACAGCTGTGTCATCTGCAAATGTACCTGTGACGACTTCACTACTGACAGGAAGGTCCGCCGTATACAAGATGTAGAGGACCGGTCCCAGGACGCTTCTCTGAGGCACTCCCGCCAAAATGGGGTGTAAGTTTGTCAAATCTTGTCCATGCTTTACAAGAAAGAATCTGTCACTAAGGTAGGCTTTGAGAAACTGGTAAAAGTTGATGGGGAGTGATACCCTGATTTTGTACAGTAGTCCCTGGTGCCAGACTCTGTCAAAGGCCTGTGAAATATCTAGGAATACTGCTGAGCAGTATTCTTTTCTTTCAAAGGTATCGTTTATTTTCTCCACCAGTCTGTGTACTTGTTCAATAATGCTATGCTTTTGCCTGAATCCAAATTGATTTTCTGGTATCAGTTTACTTTCATAGATGACAGGCATTAGTATCTTTAAAAATAATTTCTCAAGAAGTTTAGACGTAATTGGCAGCAGGCTTATGACGACATCATCAGCAGGTTTACCAGGCTTCACTACCATGATAATTTGGGCAACTTTCCATTGTTTAGGAATGTATGTTCACCGAAGAATAGCATTGAAGAGATATGTGAGGAAGTTAACTCCCTCTTCAGGTAACTGCTTCAGTGTAGTTGGCGTTATCAAGTCATATCCAGGAGATTTGTGGTCGACTAGGTTTTTTATTGCTGCAAGTATCTCGCGTTTAGTAAACTTCTGTATCGGGGGATCTAGCTGATGTGGTATGGCTAGCGTGTCCGCCACATCCTGTCTCTTAGTAGATCCTTCGTCTGGGTGAGGAATAAACACACGTTCTAGGTAGTTAGCAAATGTATTTGCTTTGTCCATGTCATCATTTGCCCATGTGCCATTTGATTTTCGGATTGGAGGTTGTTGTAGTTTAAATAAATAGCCGTGCCGTTCCCGTAGGCGACAGGATTAGCAGGTAAATAGTGAGGGCATTATAGGCGCATGTGGGAAAGCAATGTGGGTCGCTGCTGCACGTGAAGCGTGTTTCGGCGAGTTACGGTTTACGGTGTAGCTGCCGCATAAAGTGCGGGCCCGACGCAACGTGTCATGTTTTGTTATACGGGTCAACCGCGTCGGATCTCCCACGCTGTCGTTTTTACGATGCATTGCTGTATAGATTACGTTGGCTTCGGTAGAGGTTCAAATCTAGAGGTACCTACGATGGAAAATGGTGCGTGAATTTTATTTTTTTATCTTGTAACCACAAACCCATTTCTTAATAGTATGTATTTTAGTCTATACTTTATGTATTAGGTACTTTAGGTATATGTATCTCATCATTATCAACCCATTATGTCCCCACCGAGGGGCACGGATCTCTTCCCTGAGGAAAGTATAGGCCATACTCCACCACGGGGGCCTAGTCCGGATTGGTTTGTATTTGAATTCTAATAATAATCTTCATCATCATCATTCAACCACAAGAAGTCCACTGCTGGACATAGGCCTCCTCTATGGATTTCCAAAAAGACCGGTTGGAAGCGGCTTGTATCCAGCGTCTTCCCGCCACTTGGATGAGATTGTCCATCTTGTGGCTGGTCGTCCTACGCTGCGCTTGCCGAGTGGTCTCCATCCGAGCACTTTTCGGCCCCCTCGGCCATCAGTTCTGCGTGTTATGTGCCCCGCCCACTGCCATTTCAACTTACTAATCCGCTGGGGTATATCGATGACTTTCGTTCGTCTACGGATCATTTGTGATTCGGTATCGTAGAGAAATTCCGAGCATAGCCCTTTCCATAGCTCGTTGCGTGACCTCGAGTTTCCTTATGAGGCCACAGTGAGAGATCACAATTATAACAATTATTATTATGTAATTAAACGCCTATTTTATGTAATAAATCGCTACCATAGTAACTTTTGTCACGACCCTATCTACTCACACAAAACTTAATTAAGGAATGCACTACAACAAAGACTGTCTTCCACAATCAGGTACCTGACGTCATCGATGTATTATGCGACGTCACTCCGGGCATTGTGATGTCACAAATGCAGTAATCCAGTGCAGCGACTGCTAATTGTATGAGACTGGCCGGCTGCACTCAACTCGAATCTGATGGACAAATTAACGCGTGCACTCGGCGACAACTATTGCCGAGCTCTTCAAGAATCTAAGGCTGCCGTATGTACTCTTTTAGATAAAAAATTACTTTGTAATATTCTAAGATAAGATAAGAATATTTTTTATTGCACACTAGAAAAAACAAAAACACAAAATATTTACAAAGGTTCACGGTACAATTGGCGGCCTTATTACTAAAAGCAATTTCTTCCAGACAACCTTACGATAGAAAATTACTGAATTCTAGTCCAACAAAATGTTCCTTAATTTGTTTGACTGCCTCTAGACTGCCTAAGACAGAGGTCGTGGGTTCGATTCCCACCGAGGACCGCAGCAAAATGTACATATGGCCTCAGTTTGGTCGTTTTTCCATGTTTGTAATGTCCTTTCCATGTGAGTGTCCTAGTTTGGGACCATGCCAAGTGATTGTGTTGTGTGGAAAGTAAGATTATGATTATTTGTCTGAGAATGGGGCCTTCTGGCAAGTTTTCAAGTTTTTTTAATATTTTTTTTTATTGGCATTAAAAAAAATCACTGTCACAGGATGAGAATACTCGTATTTCACGTTTGTCCTTACGTTCAACATGTACGTTTTGATTGTATTCGACATAATATTTTTTTCCACTTTGGAGCAATCTTAACCCTGTATTAGATTTGAACTCTTCATTGTCCACACCAGAAGGAAATAAATACATTAGAAACCATACATATCTACGTTATGTATATATTTTCGTGGGGCGATCGGTTCTCCATAACAATTATTTTTTATAGTTCTTTTCAAGGCCATAACACGAATTATTACCCCGAATTATTTGAGAAGTTCGGTGATTTGGCGGCACAAGTCTGGGAAGCTTCGAAAGCCATGAGGGAGGCCTACGTCTTGCAGTAGGCGTCAAGTGGCTGATGATGATGATGACGATGATGATGAGATTTGGTGTAATCACCTTTTTACACACTATGTTTATAATATTATACTTATTGATATTTGTTATATGACACTCTCGCTCGCCAGTGTACGTTATTGCAGATCCCTCAGAGTTAATTGTTTGGATTAATGCAGGGACAGGGATTTGTGTTGTGAGCTAATATCTGCGGCTAATAGATGGCTAATGGCGGACGATCTCGCCGCACCCGGGCTTTACACGGAGAAAAAGCGAGCCGCGATAATAAAGGCTGTGTCATAATTTGCATCACAATTACTATTAATGGTAACAAGCGGAAATACACTTGAATACAAATCTTTCACTGAGAGATGGCTCATTCGTCCACTCGACAACATCTGTATCCTAGTGTGGGGCTAGAAGCAATGTATGTGCCTGTATCTAAATGTTTATGTAAATGTTATGTATTTAAAATACAGATAACTTCGGAGAAAATATGACAAAAAAAACATTAATTTGGTCAAGTTATTTGCCGGAAATATATTTAATAGTTTCCACCTATTTTCCACCATGGTTAGGTTTCAATAGTCCATTAAAGAAAAATCAGAGGCGAAACTTTGCCTTCTCAAGCACAAAATACAAACTGGTATCTGTGCTTGTATTTGTGCGAGATCCGTGCATTTAGCATACCATTTACATCATAATTAATGTTATTTATGAGCTCGTTATACTACATAATAGACGCGCCTTCGCTTGGACGAGGAATTTCGTTATTTCTGTATTTTCATACATCATCATAGGCCTTCGCGTCCGTTACGGACGATTCAAGTAGTATCCTGTGGGACTTCGACACTTTTTTGCGTGACTGAAAAGTCAAATTCGAGAGTGGCAGCCCCTACCGCATGTGGGACATATAAAGAGAAGGTCCGGCGTCGGGTCTGTACGGATTTGGTGCCTCCTGGCTCTTTTGTCCGCCAGTGCCGAGCACCATACTTCGTCGCAGGTCTTACGGCCCTCCCGAACCTTCGCTCTCCAGGCTTCTCTGTCCACAACGAGTGCTGCCAGTGTTAGGCTCGGAAACCGCACTGTGCCTCAGGATATACACGTTCCGCAAGCTTTTGTAACTTTGCCAGGACTACCCGGCCAAATAATTTGCCAACGATGCTAAGAAGGGATATTCCGCGATATGAGTTACAGTCGCCACGGTCACCTTTTCCCTTGTACAAAGTTACAATGTTGGCATCTCGCATATCCTGGGGCACGCGTCCGGCGTCCCAGCATTTGCCCAGCAGATTGTGCAGCACAGGTGTTAAGCACTTGAGTTTTATAAGCTCTGCGTGGATGCCATCGTTCCCCGGGCTCTTGCCTAGCTTCAAATAGAACACATCAGGTTTCCTCACATTGTTTTCATTTACGGATACCCACTTTTCCCATTCTGAAGTACTGACCACAGACCCTCAGTGTAGCACTGACAGTATCCAGGAGCTACCCATCGGCATAATAATATGACCTCTGTGGCGCAGCAGTTAGCGCATTTGCCTACCGAGAGGTCCCGAGTTCGAACCCCGGCTGGGGACAAAAAAAAACCAGGTCTTGGATGTTTACATGTTTGTGATGTCGCTGTTTCTGGTGCCGACGACACAGGGTATCCTAGTGTAGGGCCAGAAGCAATGTATGTGCCTGTAAGTAAATGTTTATGTTTATATCCGAGGGAGAGGCTACAAGTGGTGTGAGTGCGTCGCGCTGTGAAGTGTTTTTGCGATTGACGTTAATTGTAACTAACATTTGTTCAGGTGTCGGTCGGCGCAGCTCTTGACAGTTCACACGAGTTAAGTGGGCTGGTTAACTAAGTTGTAAGTTGAAACATACGCGTTGACAGTCACTAAATAGGTATTTTGTAGCAATTGATCAAGTAATATTAACGATTATTTAGAAGACAAGGATGTCTGGTGTTAAACAATAGGTTCATATTAAAGGTAGTCAGAGGAGAATTGTGTCTAGTATTTGGCACATTCTATGAGTATTAATTTTCAAGTTTAAAACTTTGTTAATTAACATAAAATCAGCGCTGAGGGTTTTAAACTCTCAGCACAACGCTGAGTCAGTTGCATTTTGCGGCAACCTTGACATAGCACAGACCATTGAATTTAGAATACAGATAGAAACCCATTCCCATACAAAAAAAGTGGCGACCAAAAAGCCGGACCATTTCCAGAGGCCGCCACTTAGTTGCCGAGCCGAGCAGACTTTTAGAGAGCTTTCTCTCACTAGATGGCTGTATTGTCAGTTCATTACAGGTTCACTAAGAACATCTAGTAGTGAGTAGCGAAACGTGTTATTTCAAGTTTATTCTGCAATAGCAGTTTGATTTAGTGGCCAGTAGCAGAAAATAGATGCGTTCAGTTCTAGATTTTTGAATTTTGAAACGGAACGCATTTGCATCCTGTCAATGTCAAATTGTCAAACAAAGCTGTGGCATCGATAACAAAAACAGCTAAGTGCGAGTCGGACTCGTCCATTAAGGGCTCCTTAAATGTTTTTGATTTTTGATTTCTATATTTGAGATGATTGAATGAAAGGTAAATTGAGGTTTAATATTTATGAAGAATTAAAAAAAATCTACTTAATAGATCTCGTTCGAACCAATTCTCGGTGGAAGTTTGCATGGTAAGGTACAACAGTTATTTGTTATGCAAGGCTGCAAAGTGGTTATTTGGAGCAAGTGTTGAAATTGAAAGCTGAGCAAGCGAAGGAATCTAAGATTGAGCCAATGTTTTTTATTTAGTAGTTAATTACTTATAGGGTTGTCAGGAAGAAGTTGCTATTGGGAATAAGGCCGCAATGTTTTCTGTTACCTTGTAAATATTTTATGTTTGTGTTTCTCTTCGTGTACACAAAGAATATTCTTATCTTATCTATCTTACACTTAAAATAAAGAAGGTGAAATAAAAAAAAACAATTTCGGTTAAAATAGAAAAAAGTTTTTAATCATAGGAACATCTGGCTGGCTGGAAGAAATTTCTTTAGAAATAAGTCCGCCTTTGCACATTGTTTTTATCACAAACCTGTTATTTAAGTCATATTATGTATTTTCTTTTGTGCAATAAAGTGTAACAACAACACCAACAACAACAACATCTATATATTATTATTAGACTTAAAAAAAGTGACAATGTTATTTTTTGACGTAAAATCAAGTTAACTATAACTGCATAGTACTTCGTTTCAACAACTTAATCAATATTAATGAAATTTTGCGTTGTAATAAAATTAAATATTTCTTCAATTAGCAAATAATAAATAAAAATATACAAAAGATCAATACGAAAATACTTGTAGTTTGCCGCCATTTTTCTCTATTGATTAATTTTTTTGGAAACCTGGAACAAAAGTGTAAAGATTACATACAATAAGGATTTTAAATATTTATTTGTCATCCAAGATAACAATCAAGTACACAAAAATATTAGGTTTAATAAATAATAAGCTACTCCATTCTTGTTTAGCTCCACTTTATCAGAATAATTAAGAAAGAAAGGGCCAACTTCAAACATTTTGCTGAAATAATTTCTTCAAAATAATGCTTTTAGTTATTTTGGAGGCGAGTTTAGCTCAAGGTGCTTCACTTTATAAAAGTTTTAACCTTACCTTACCGAAAATACGAAATTCCATTTTTTTTAAGTATTATTTTTTCACTTTTTCACGGAGCACTTCAGCATCTTGACTCGACAACTAGCTGCACCTGCACGTGACTACGAGTTCAACTACCTGTGCTTAGAAACAATTCAAGCACAGTTTGACCCGCCCTCGGGCACTTTTTGAGCGTTGAATCGTTGATAGAATATTTAAGAATTTTAGGGTTCCGTAGCCAAATGGCAAAAACGGAACCCTTGTAAGGATACGTCATGTCTGTTTGTCTGTCCGGCCGTATGACACAGACACTTTTTTCCGAAAATATAAGAACTATATTATTGACACTTAGTAAGTAAATGTGTTCTGTGAACCCGATTAAAATTGTCATGCAAAAATATAAAAAAAATCATGCTTAGAATAGACAAAAAAATATTTTTTTCATCAGACCCATCTATGGATAGATCTTCAAAAATGATAAGATAAGATAAGATTATTCTTTATTGTACCAGGAAAATTAAATTTAAACAATTACAAAGATACAGTACAATTGGCGGCCTATTTGCTTAAAGCAATTTCTTCCATACACCAGATTATGGAGAGTTGCTGAAGAAAAGTGAGACGGGTTGTCGGTGCAAATAAGAACATTTATATAAATACTTCTACTTAATAATAATAATATACATACATACTTTACATACTATAAATATAATAATAAATTATAAGCATATTTTAAACATAGGTACCTACATAAAGTAACATAATATACCATAAAGTTCTACCAGAGGATATAATATATAAGAAAATAAAGTTATTTAATGGCAGATCGTTCCACAGTCGAGTGGCCCTAAAAGCAAATGAGTTGCCAAAGAACCTCGTCGAATGACTTGGAATCTTCAGCATCAGAGTCTTGTCAGATCGAAGTGCCCAGCTGTCGGAGTCACTGAGGTAGACAAAGCACTCTTTATGATAGTGGGATGGCTGGTTTGAAAAGCACTAAGTAGAGAAGATAAATTATGTGAGCATTCCTGCAAATCGGGTAGGGAGCAACTAGAGCTTTCTATTATAATTAAGTATTATTATTATTGAGGTTTCTAATATAATTTTTTGAATAGTTTGCACGAGAAACACTTCCAAAGTGGTAAAATGTGTGTCCCCCCTGTAACTTTTAAAATAAGACAACGATAAAACTAAAAAAATATATTTTCACCTCACTTGCTCGGAAAACCTCATTTTATAGCGCGAAATCTGCGTGGAAAAGCCTATTTTATTCGCTAGCGTGGAAAATATTTTTTTTAAATTATAAAACTCCTTCAACGCGTGCCTGATTTCCTAATGCAATTTTATCTACACTTAATTTTATGTCAAATAGGTTTAATTATAAATAGAAGAAAGAAGAAAGAAAGAAAGTTTAGAAATACTAAGTATTTCAGTTTAAGTTACATATTATGACTGATTCGATTAAATAAAACCCAATTTTAATGTTTATTTGACATAGAAATTGAAACATAAGAGTGTAATTTCTGAACGCAACAGAAAAAAATGAAAAATTTAAAAAGTTGAAAGTTATCACAATTCACGTAAATTTGTCGGATTCGTCCTATGCTAAGCTATTTGAACTATAAAAATGAGTGATTCTAGCAGCGATGACGATATGATTTCAACACCTCCAGAATTAATGGACGTTTACAAAATGCCGAGTGGAGCTTTCTCCCTGAAAAATCACACGATAAGTATTTATTTTTATTGTTTTTCTTGCCTCTCGCATTTTCCTCGCTGTAGTGAGGTGTAGTGAGTGAAAACTTGTGTGGTCCGCATGG
The DNA here is from genome assembly GCA_947310845.1 of Yponomeuta plumbellus. Taxonomy (NCBI): domain Eukaryota; kingdom Metazoa; phylum Arthropoda; class Insecta; order Lepidoptera; family Yponomeutidae; genus Yponomeuta; species Yponomeuta plumbellus. Next base: position 445,603 of record OX371206.1, read on the forward strand.
CTGCAAAATTATTTGTCGTTTCGTGTCTTGAAAGCCTCGCTACGCTCAGGAATCTATTTTTGAACCATTCGCTCCGCTCATGGCTCAATCTTAGATTCCTTCGCTTGCTCAGCTTTCAATTTCAACACTTGCTCCAAATAACCACTTTGCAGCCTTGCATAACAAATAACTGTTGTACCTTACCATGCAAACTTCCACCGAGAATTGGTTCGAACGAGATCTATTAAGTAGATTTTTTTTAATTCTTCATAAATATTAAACCTCAATTTACCTTTCATTCAATCATCTCAAATATAGAAATCAAAAATCAAAAACATTTAAGGAGCCCTTAATGGACGAGTCCGACTCGCACTTAGCTGTTTTTGTTATCGATGCCACAGCTTTGTTTGACAATTTGACATTGACAGGATGCAAATGCGTTCCGTTTCAAAATTCAAAAATCTAGAACTGAACGCATCTATTTTCTGCTACTGGCCACTAAATCAAACTGCTATTGCAGAATAAACTTGAAATAACACGTTTCGCTACTCACTACTAGATGTTCTTAGTGAACCTGTAATGAACTGACAATACAGCCATCTAGTGAGAGAAAGCTCTCTAAAAGTCTGCTCGGCTCGGCAACTAAGTGGCGGCCTCTGGAAATGGTCCGGCTTTTTGGTCGCCACTTTTTTTGTATGGGAATGGGTTTCTATCTGTATTCTAAATTCAATGGCTCATGTAAACTAGACAGTGTAAATCGGTAAGCGTGTTGGTCGAGTCTTTTCTCGGTTTCTGTAGGTAGCTTACCCTGGTAGACTTTATCGTTGGGAAATGCTTAGTGTTTTCGCTTTTGAAAATCCAAAGTTAAGCCGTTGGGCCAATATGATTGGACAATCTGATATACAGGGTGCCTAATCCAAAAGTTAGCCCTATGAATCATCATGAGGCTAAGACAAAAAATGTGGGACGATTAGTTAAAATCAATTTAACCTGTACAATCTTAGGTGGGCGGATGGGCTCACCATAACAATGGTTTTTCAAATGTTATTTTCAAGGTCGTAACACTACCGATTAACCTTCACCTATGCACTGAATTGATCGAAGAAGGTCAAAGAATAATGGTATAATTTCCTCGCTCCACCAAAAGATTAACCTCTATCTTATGCGCACGGAATTCTGTAGAATTATTAACGTCAGTTAAGTTTTGTATTTATCATGATTCTTACAGGATTTCGTGCCAAAGCTAGATAAAAATACAGCATGTTAAACATAGTTGGCATCTGTTAATCAACGACAAACAAACAGAAAAAGTTGAAGAGTTTAATGAATCCCAGTAGACCAGCGGAAAACGGCGATGTTCCGCTAAAAATATGTCAACCGCCAACCGCGACGCAGCGCCGCGACGCGAGGCGAAAGTATACAGTCACACGAACTTATAATTGGCACCGCGCGTAAACGAATCATTGTTTGTGTTTAACTCTCCGCTTATACAGGGTGACCGCTAGTGCGCTTTGCCTCAAACTGGTCAGCTATATTTACAGTAAGTGTCGAAGTAAAACGGCCTGGATTTTTGATTTTTTGGAAAAAATAGGCGCTTTTGGCTTTCTTACGGCTTTTGTGTGTCAATTTGGTCATAAAATTATTGTGTTTGACAACATAAATAAATTAAAATAGTAGTTAACTTATTTTGTATACAAAAACAACCCGAAATCGGCGTGTGTGAATGTGCATGCAACAACTAATGAATCTCGATGAAGCGAAAGTCATCTATCAGGATCTCTGCCTACCCCTCTGGGATACAAGCGTGTATGTATGCGCGCTTATGTATGTATGTAAATAAAAACTCTACACAGTGATTCTACAACAGATATTTTTCACTGCGTCAAAAATTTGTGTTTTTGACCTATGTGCCTATGTTGACTATTAATCCGACCTTAGAAATGTGGTTTGGCTTGTATTTTGCTTTGTAAGAACGCTGTCTGATAGTTAATGCTTAAAACCGTATGACAGAATTATTGTCCTTCTGTGTCCGATCATGACTTGCCGGAGGCTGCGACACTGGTTTGGCCCTGGTTTCGCGCGTAAAAGGAAGCATACTTTCTATTTGAAGTCTGCTTATAAGATGGTATTCCCTAATAATAATAGTAATATGATCTGTTTCCATATTGGTTGATCTGTTCTCAACTGTACAATAAGTACACGGTGTGGAGTAAATAATGTGTATGGGCATAAAATTCAAATGCAAATAAGAGAAAATTGAAGAGATTTGTTGAACGTTACAATTAAAAGTAGGTGTCCGTTTCAAAATCTAGATCATTTTGTAGAATAAACTGACCAAAAAAACTCCAAACTTAGTCTTTTCAAATATGTTGTGTTACTTATTATTATAAACTGAGGATTTAGCTAAGAAACTAAGTACTTAGTTTATTAATTAACTAATTAATTAAGTTGTACATACGTACAATTTACAGTTCAGTACTTAACTGTAGTGCTGTCTCGTCAAATTTCTCAGAAAAGAGCGTGACAGAGCGTTACTTAAGTATTTACTTAGTGAAATTCTCCATTCAGAAACCGGCCCGGGTGGTACATATTTTATTCTTCTAAAATGAAAACACATCACACATCATCTGTAAGCGATCCATTCGTATAATAGACAAGGACTTAAACCTTTAAGTAGCTAACTTCACCGTTTGTTTACTGGAAGTGGTTAAATTAGAGATATCTACAAAAGAAAGAGTTTTCAGTTTTCAGTTAACCACCCAGCCACAGTGTATTGTATTGTGTCGGCGTTATTGATTCCTGCAAGTAACGCCAAGCGGCAGGAAGGTCGCATTGCAGCACACACAATGGCGAAGTATATAATGGCGGCACTAACCTGCGCCGGCGCAGTGGGCCCAAAGCGCTGCGTTCCCCGCTTCGCGGCACCAGCACAATGCTGCGATTAAATGCGCAGTTCAATGAAGACATCGCGTGGTGCGGCCATGAAATAGTGGTGACAATTTATGCACTGTGCTAAGAAATATTCCCAAAATGCCCGGACACGCATCTTACAGCAATAAATGTGGGTGGACTCCTCATGCGTATTGGTAGTAAAAATACTAGCGCACTTTATTTGTTGTTACATCCTTGAGCGGCAATGAGGGCTTCACAAATTAACTACAATGACGTAGATGATGAACTTACTCCTAAACTAATAAAAAATATAGCAAACTCTATTGTTACTCCACTTACTCATATCATTAATACAAGTATTTCCTTAGGTATTGTGCCTAATGTCCTTAAAAAGGCACAAATATGTCCAATTTTCAAAGACGGAGATCCTTTGGAAGCCTCGAATTATCGCCCTATTTCCTTACTATCGGTCCTAGCTAAACTTTTAGAAAAAGTCATGAACACTCGTTTGTTAAACTACCTGGAGGAAGCGAAAATCCTCTCACCGAACCAATTCGGTTTTCGACCCAATAAATCAACTGAAGAAGCTGTTTCAAACCTAGTAAACTCTGTAGTAAATGCTCTTGATAACGGTGAGAAATGTTTGGCTGTTTTCCTTGACCTTAAGAAAGCATTCGACACAGTTTCAATTAAAATACTTTTGGCAAAACTTGAAGCCATGGGAGTCCGGGGAATTGCGCACAAATGGTTTGACAGCTATCTTTCAGATAGAACACAATGTGTCATGCTAGCCGATCACCAAAGTGACTATGAAAAGAATTTTTTCGGAGTGCCGCAAGGAAGTGTACTGGGGCCGACGCTTTTCTTAGCTTACATAAATGATTTATGTAAGCTTAGAACGGCGTCGGCTCAAATACTGTCATATGCAGATGACACTGTAATTCTTTTTAAAAGCAACACGTGGCAAGATGTAAAACTGAAAGCAGAAACGGGGTTGATTCCAGTAACAACTTGGCTACAAAAAAATCTGCTAACCTTAAACATTACAAAAACTAAATATATTTGTTTTAATATTACCAAAGTCTCTTCCCCTCCAGAAAATTTTGAATTAACGCTACATACTTGTGGCTATTTAAATAACAACTGTACATGCAAACGTCTTGACAAAACAAGTAACATTAAGTATTTAGGCATAATCATAGACGACAAACTAAGCTGGGCACCTCATACAGATCAATTAACTACCAGAATACGTAAACTAATGCACATTTTTAAGAAACTTCGATTAGTAGCTAATAATCAGGTTACAAAAACTATATATTTTGCACTATGCCAATCAACTTTAACCTACTGTATATCAGCTTGGGGAGGCACAGCCAAAACTTCTCTTATTAAAGTTGAAAGGGCTCAGAGAGCGATTCTTAAGGTTGCTTTTCTCAAACCTTATCGCTACCGAACTGTCCAACTTTACCAAGACACAAAAGTTTTAACAGTTCGCCAACTTTTTTTGCAGGCCATTATGATTAAATTCCACAAAACATCATTATTTACAAAAAGCTTACCAAATAGATCCACTAGAACCGAAATATGGAAAATTGCCGAAACTCCAAGAACTTCCTTTGCACGACGTTTTTATAACTTTTTAGCACCTAAGCTTTATACCAAATTAAATAAAGAATTAATATTTTTCACCTTTCTTAAATATAAATTCAAAAAAACGCTAAACGACTGGTTATTGAAACTCTCATATGATAGCACTGAGCAACTTGTAACATTCATCTAAAATAAGTAATAATTGAAACATACAATAAATTAAACAATCACGTAATGCAGTTAATTTATATTTTTATTATATTCTTCGTAGTTTATGTAGTATATTAATATATGTTAGTTTATGCAGTGTATTATAATGAATATAATATTTACATCTCTAATCAGAAACCCAAATTTTTGTTTCGACGTAAAGAATTCTGTTACTTTTATTTTTTTTTTATTTTGTAAAGAACGTTTAAACTAACCACTTAAGTAAAATATTGTCACGTCTGAGCGGAAGTCTGGTTACCCATAATACAGAGTATTCTAGTTTGGGGACCAGGCACCATATTTGTACACATTTATAACAATAAAGTTTTTTGTTTGTTTGTTTGTTTGTTTGAGATAATATCACCATTTTTTATTTGTTTTATTCTGCTTAATAAGCAGACAAAATCAAGCTACAAAATAAAAAAAAACGGTGTATTAATATGTTATTAAATTGTGTCTGAACTAAATATCATAACTGTTATTTGGAAGAAAATTAAATGCAGTGTTCCACGGATTCATGAGTGATAATGTCAACTTCGAAACTCTTTTCTTGCGTCTGAATTTTCAGCTGCAGTTTCTCTGTCAATGCTGGTAGAGTCTGACAAGCGAGTCCTGGGACGCGATTTATTTCGAATTCTTCATAGGAGGTCATGCGCATAGACACTATAACTGGTTCAAGTGGTACTATCCCTGTTCAATTTGTAGATTTTCAAATCCGCGGGAAATATCAAGATGAAAAGTTCTTTATTAAAAAAGCCCGCGCCATTCCTAATTTGAAACTCAGACCTCAGGAGGTCACGATTAGGGATGCTAACTTTCAGCATTTAATTGACATCTCCTCGCAGTTAGTTTTTGACAAGGCCACGCCTAAGCTGATAATAGGGACCTCTGATTGGCCTCTTTTAATTAGCAGGGAACACAGGTTAGGAACCCCTACTCAGCCTGCGGCGGTCCGTACAGACTTAGGTTGGGCTCTTTTCGGTCAACTACCTCACAGATATTCTGCTACACATTTAATTAATCATCTTACTACTAGCGATCCTCGTGATAGTGAGTTAGATAGCCTTATCCGAGATTACAACCAGCTAGATTCTATTGGTATCAAACACGAGGAGAAAATAAATGCCGATGACGCCACGCGTACAGCAACCGTATCTCTGAAGAGATGGTGGACGGGGCGATCCTTTTTAAAACTTGGGGAAGATTCTTGGCCACAGGAGGTGAATCCAGAACCCATCTCTTCTGAGGATGACCTCGAACTCAAGCGCCATGAAACCTCTCTTCATCTGATTTCTTTATCGGCAGACCGGTTCTTCGATTGGCGGCGGCTACTACGCGTAACCGCACGCGTATATCAATTTGTCCGCCTGCTACGGGACAGCACGGCGCGCTCCACCGATACTTCTGGCGGTGGTCTCCGTCCGCTGCTCGCACGGGACGTCAAAGATGCCACAGCCCACCTGCTCAAGGAGTCACAGCAGCAGAGTTTTGCAGAAGAACTCGCTTGTCTGAGTGAGAACAAAGCTCTGTCGAAGAGGAGCCGACTGCACAAATTATCTCCAAAACTCGGTGATGACGGTCTACTCAGAGCGCACGGAAGAACGAGCTCGGCCCCTGAAGCGACATCAGAGACGAGAGAGCCAGTCATCCTTGACGGTCGACATACTATCGTACAGCTGTTGATCGCGCGCCACCACGCTTGGGCCATGCACGGCAACAATGAAACGGTTGTGAACACGCTCCGTCAAAAATACGTAATACTGCGTCTAAGACCCACAGTTCGCAAGATTGCCGCCAGATGCCAGGCTTGCCGCATCCGGAAGGTTATGGCTTCCACTCCACCCATGTGGCTCTATTTACATGTCTTGTGACCAGAGGGGTCCATCTGGAGCACACTCTGACTGTCAAACTTAGGTATTTCAGCTGCAAGTAGTACAGCCCAAACAGTTTGATACTCGTCCTAGATTTAAAGAAGAAAAAGCTTTTGTTTCAATTCAACATAATGTTACATATGTTTTAGTATGTACATACGAGTAATAATGTTTTCATTAACATGAATTATTTCTTGTTGTAAGGTCTGTCGGATGACGAAAATGTTTTATTTTATTTTATCTTATTTTATTCGAGAAAACAAACAGTTACACAACAAATGTTAGCGTAACTTATGATTAGTATTAATGTTAATTAGATGTACAACCAACTCTATGTTGTCTACAAGTCTATTTTATTTCGATATAATCTAGAACTGGACGGTACAATATAATAATCATAAATCTTAGTTCTCATCTGTTCTCAATGTTAAACGTCAGATCGAAGACTTAGTCAAAGAACTCAAAGATGTTGAAAAAAAAGATATGAATCAGATTTTGATTATGGTTCAGCATTAATAAATGTTTATAAGTTTATGTGGTGCATCTTTATTATCCCTGTTTTTGGTGGAGTGGAAATGTTGGTTTTGATGTAGTTAATGTTTTCGTTTTGCTTATATTTATGTTTGTACTAAATTAATTGGAGACTCCAAACTAATTAAACAAATAATCAAGTTAAGCAAAAGTATCAAGATGGTTTATTCAGACTATATGCAGGGTTATCAACTAAAAGATTTTTAAATTTCTCGCCTAAGGCTTGTGCCAGGACTAACTTGTCGCACTCTAGTCACGGTTGCCCCGATTACTAGATTATTACTATTATTTATTTATTTAAATTGCATAAAATTACAGTGAAAACCTCTGCGTTAAACAATTTGTAATGCAAGATTAGATCTGTTGGTCTCGTGGCCAGATGAATGAAGGTCGCCGACAGATCCCTGCACCAAACCGTACTTGCCCTATTGTTGCCCCTATCGCGACCGCTAGATACGCTAGTCTCGTGGCCGCCACCTGACGCGCGGATGTGGCGGGTCGCCGGCCTTCGGCGGCGGCGGCGGCGCGAGTGCGGATCCTTGTACCGCGCCGCACTTGCCACGATTATTGCCGGCACAGTCGCGGCCGCCCTCTTGCCACCGAGCCCTTATCGTTCACATGTTCACGTATCACAGCTCTAATGTGATTGCCACTCCACTCCACGCACATTGTTTTCCCGCAACAATCGCGAAATGGGAACACGCAGGAGGCCCGCTTTGTTTATCGCTCAATAGGTACCGTCTTTGGTTTACAGACGTATTGACGTCAGCCATTGTTTTTCTTTTGTTTGCGCAAATTCGGGCCTTCAATGACTTGATGTGATCGATCCTTCTGGTCTACATCCCCCAACGCAACGAGTTATCACTCGTTGTAGTGGGTTGAGGGTTGTGTAATGAAATGTAAACTATGAAACACATACATATTGTTACAAAAAAAACAGAAATTTAATTAGGATATTATTATTTCCAGTAAGCGGTAGAAAACTCAAAACATTTTGCACTAGTTAGCACTAAAGGATGATGTGCAAAATGGGCCCACCTCCAATAAAAATGGCTTGTTTATTAAATTAAAGGTCTAGATACATACGTTCATTATCAGGTAAGTGCATACCAGAATTCGCTGTGTGGCTGGAGTTTTTCGATTTAGAAAAAGTTGATATTTTTGGTTATAAATAGAAGTTTAAAACCATTTTTTTGCTAATATGTAAACCACTCAATGCTACATCATTTACTAGTAAATGATCCCCTCCGGCCGTTTTCGCAAATGACCAACCCGTTTCAGCCTATGGATGTCTTAAGAGGTGACTTACGGCCATTTAGACCTTAGCGCAGACTACACTGCATAAATGACCTAAGACACATCTGGTTGCCCTTCTGGGTTGTCTAGCAATCGCGTCATGTAAAAAACAATCATAATATTCTTGCCCTATTCCCATTATTTGGAGTCGGCGCAGTATGTCATTCTCTTCCATCCGTCCCTATCACTCGCCATCTCTGCATTCACATTCTTATTAACATATCATCACGCACACAATCCAACCACCTTTTCCTCGGTCTTTCTCTTCCGGCATATCCATTTGACCATGTAAAAATTAGTATTCTCGCCATAAAACATAGTGTAGTTAGCGCACTAGAAAATTGCGATAAAGCTAGGATGAGGACGTAAAGAAGAATCTGATAATTGCTTTAGGTACTTGCAGATCGGCTCCAAAACGATCATTAATTTTAATTCTCGTGAAGCGTGCTAGATGAGTGCGCGTGAGGCGATGCTACTGTGGAAACTTCTCCGCCACCCATGCCACGGATACCGATAATTATTTGGTCTGTTATAATTATATTATTTTCATTCTATAAACCAAAAACTTTTATTTTCCTGCCCTAAAAATCTCAACTTATTATCTTATACAGGATGTATCATTAAGTGGTTTACATATAAGCAAAAAAAAAAGGTTTTATAAACCAAAAACTTCTATTTATAACCAAAAACATCTACTTTTTCTAAATAAAAGAAACTCCAGACACACAGCGAATTCTGGCATGCGCCTGCCTGATAATGAACGTATGTATGTAGACCTTTAATTTAATAAACAAGCCATTTTTATTGGAGTTGGGCCCACGCTTCATACATTTTTGCCCATCATCCTTTGTAAACTGTTTCAAGTTTTCTACCGCTAAAGGTTTTTGATTTAGAGTCGTTTAAAGTCGGCAAAAAATGCCAAGTGTAGATAAATGGATAGTACAAAGTTATTGACAAACAAATGCGTAATGTTTAATTGTAAATATTTGACATAAATAATCATTTCAACAGACAAACTGATCTAACGCCACGGTTTTGATGTACGTAGACGAAAGCTAAATCGTTACTATAATATTAGTGGCTCGGTCCTTATTGTGACAACCTGTATAATTAGCTGGTCTATTTCTGCTATTCCCTGCGACGCGCTTGGTCGGAAGGTGTACGCAGTGATACCAATATGGTGTAACGATGTCGCTTATTCGTGATGTTTGACTTGTCGTTGTTTCTGGTTCCCACGGCACAGGGTATCCTACTGTGTATGTGCCAGTTGTTATGTTGTTGTTTTTATTTGTAAATATGCTTGTAAATAATTTGCTCCCGTTTTATTTTTACTCTCAATTCTCGACAGTTGTGATGTGATTACCACTGAATTGTCTAACCTCATTAGTCCCGATATTTGAAAATAACAATTGAAAACCATTGTTATTGGCAAGGCCTGACCTTGAACTGAAGATAAAATATGAGCTTTCTCCATCCAGTTTTTCCCGCACAGTGTATACCTATTGCCGGTCCATCGCTTATAAGATCGACCAACTCGGACAACACCACCCAGCTTGGCAAATTAGCTGATTTGATAACTGTAAGATAAAATAAGAATATTCTTTATTGTACCAGGAAAAACACAGAGAAAACCTTTACAAAGATACAGTACAGTTTCAAAATTTCTAGGCTGGCTGGAAGAAATTTCTTTAGAAATAAGTCCGCCTTTGCACGTATTTTTTGTCACGAACTTGTTATTTAAGTTATATTATGTATTTTTTTGTGCAATAAAGTTTACTCGTAACAACAACAATTGGCGGCACTTTTGCTTAAAGCAATTTCTTCCAGATAACCGACGATGGAGAGTTGCTGAAGGAAAATTGAGACGGGTAGTTGGTGATAATAAGAACAGTAATATACTTTCGTTTAATATTAATATTCGAGAGGTCTTGGATGTTTACATGTTTGTGACGTCGCTGTTTCTGGTTCCAACGACACAGGGTATCCTTGTGTGAGGGCAGAAGTGATGTAAGTGCGTGTATGTAAATATTTATGTTTATATTACCAAGTGAGTACGTTCGCGCGGTTTCGTCTAAACGTATGCCGTACATTGTGAACACAGGTGTCACTGCAATAGTGTTAGCTTAACTAATTCTGTAATTTATTGCACTCTGTGAATTGTTACGTTGGATTCCCACATCGGATTCCGTGTTCTAATTAGCACGACGTCATCATAGTGCGGGGTGTTAGATGTTCACCTTTCTGGAACATTTAGATGTAGATGGACATTTAACATTTAGTTAAATGCAGCTTAAACGTTTGTCTACCGAAGCCTGCTCAGCTTCTTAAAGGAGATAGGTATAAGGTCATCATCAACCCCTCATGTCCCCACCGAGGGGCACGGGTCTCGTCCCTGAGGAAGGTATAGGCCATACTCCACCACGGGGGCTAAGTCCGGATTGGTGGAGGCTTGGAAGACTAGTGGCTGGTCTTACAGTCACAAGCTTTCAACCCACCCTAAGGCCTCTCACTTGGCTTAACGACTGCCAGCTATCGACGGCAGCCGGCACCAACTGCTTAACGTGCCTTGCGAAGCACGGAACCGCTCGGAAAAATGCCACTATCGTTAGTCATAGACGGTGACCCATCCATGGACTGAACGCGCCGTATGTTGCTTAACATTAGTGATCGTTTAAGATCACTCAGGCAGCTCAGGCTACGAGCGATTCAGATATAAGATATGAGGTATCCATCCTAAACTCGGCCTAAGGTTATATCGGATAGATTAGCAATTGTACTGTAGCGATTTCTCTTTGTAGGGTTGCCGGGGGCCCGTGGATACGAATGGCGAGTGACCGCGAGGTATGGCGTGATGGGGAAAACGCCTATACCCAGCAGTGGGCAGAGGAGGGCTGATGATGATTACGATGATCACGATGATTATGAGACACAATCTGTCCCAATAAACATTATTTTATTGCCGACATCTTAATCTTCTAAATAATCCTTATGTGATAGTTTTTTATTGAAAATGGTATTTATGCTAATTGGACGTAGTTTAGCAAAAAGATTCCAACCCACACAAAGTGAGATTTGAGATATTTGACTTTTTAGGCTTAAGCTGATTTACGCTCTTCATACATGAGGGATGGACTGCCATGTGCCATAACTTTGAAAACACTCATCGGATCGCTATGAAAGTCTTTGATTCTTAAAATGTAGATCATAGTGATCATATGGGTATTATCATAATTTTAAAGCCATATTGCACAGGGGTGTCACACGTCGAGACGCTTGCGCCAATTTCCGGTAAATCAGCACAAAGTTAAGTCGCGATATTAAAAAAAAACACCCGGCTAAGTGCGAGGCAGACTCGTGCACGAAGGGTTCATTCTAAGGGAACATTCAAGTGTCCTCCTGTTACCGTTATTAATCCCGAACAAAAATAATCACGCTTGTTGTATGGGAGCCCCCCTTAACATATATTATATTTTAATAAAATTGTCTATGTGAATGATAACCTCATTTTTTTGTTGATATTTCAAGCGACTCCCTGTGGGCTTTATTAATATCGCACAAAAAACGGCAAAAAACATCATGTTTCTTGTAGGGGAGCCACACTTAAATAAAGATTTAATTATGTTTGTTATGTCAGCTATCTTAATGTCACGGTTCATGAGATAGAGACTAATGACAGACAGATGGACAGTGGAGTCTTAGTAGTAGGGTACTAACTCCTTACTCTAACAAAAACATGTAAAAAGCCGAGCTTATGTCTGTAAGATTTTTTTTCCAGCTAATGTTGGAGAACCTTGGGCGTAAACAGACAGTAGGGGTGGACGACCTCTGTGGTGCTGTGGTTAGTGCATCTGCCTACCATGCGAGAGGTCTCGGGTTCGAACCCCGGCTGGGGACAAAAAAATCCGAGGTTTTGGACGTTTACATGTTTGTGATGTCGCTGTTTCTGGTTCCCACGACACAGGGTATCCAAGTGTGGGGCCAGAAGCAATGTATGTGCCTGTATGTAAATGTTTCTGTTTATGTTTATGGAACCCTAAAAACGTGCCGCCCACCTCTCGGTTCGAATCATAAACATTTCTTTCCCAGAAGCTCATATTCTGTGTAAATGGCGTGATTAGAAACTCGGGTATGAATGGAAACAAAATACAGGAGTAATGGTAGCAGAACTGGCCTACCGAGGGTTTTTTCGGATCGAGTCTCGCGTTTTTTCCGAGCTTTTCCCGAACTTCATGTTTTGTATGAAAGTGACGTACGGCGTTTATTAAACATAAATAATAATAACTTGTATGAAATAACTTCTGACTTTTTCCTGTAGTTGTAGTTTAAGAGATAATTTTTGAACAAAAACCTTCGTAACCACTGCATATTCTAAACTATGTTATCCGGAGCTCCAAACGGAGCGAGCTCCGTCTCTGCTCACCATGATTAAGCTCTGCGAACCAGAGCGAAACCTGGTCGGACTCTTCCTTCGAAAGTACTCGCCCTTAATCCTCTGTGCCTTCCTCGTTCATCCTTAATAATTATCCAGTATTGTTATAGTACTAGACCTAAGTGTAAGTTAAATAAGATAATATTTTTTTACACCTTTTGACACGTTGTGTAACAGTGACTGTCTTGTGTGCAAGTTACTCAAATTGGGATCTGACGTTTCAGCAGATCGTTGCTACGGAACAAACAGCCCAGGTCCAATTCTGTAGACCGTGGTTATTTAATTCAAGTATCTACGCCAAAACGGTCCTACCGTTATATTTATTTAGCGTTTAAACGTTACATTAACGTATTTACGAAGATAGATTACCCTCATGCCGATATCAAAGCCCAACCTGATCCTATTTCGCCTACTTATCTTGATTCCCGTTTTATTTTTCGTACTTATAGCGCTGGATCAGCGACCTTTCGATAGCTTTTTTTTGGGCACTGAGACCAAAGATTAGAGAATCCGTTTTTTCAGGAGGGGATATGGATATGAAATTGTATGGGAATTATGGGGGGCTTAAACTGGTAAAGACGTTTAAAGGTGAATAACCAAAACAGTAAACAGTCAGTGGTAGAAATAGGCATTAAGTAAATACCTTTTTTTTTTATCGCTGGGAAAAATGCAATAACGCATCTCCTCCCGTCGGGGGACGGGCGGGTATGTGGGACTCCCCGCGAACGGTATACCCACTAAACAACCCAGCGGCACTCCCTCTTCGCCTTATTGGCGAGGGCCTGGGAATCCGGCACTGCCTTGACTTCCAGACCCCCACCGGCGAATGCCCGCCTACGCGGTTGGCCCCTCACGCCCCTCCCGCGCACGGGTAGGGGTCTGAGGACGACCGTGAGTGCCTGGTCATCCGAGTCCGACGGGATGACGAGCGGTGCAATGCGGGCGAGGGCGCCCCCGCGCCTTTTGCCCGCTGCTCATCACCAAGGGGCGAGGCCCCTCCTGCTCCGTCCCGGGCCACCTTCTATGCCCTCTGCTGATCAGAGGGACATAGAGGAGGCCCCTCCGTCCTGTTTTTATAGAGGTGGTCTCATCGCGGCCCGAAAGCCCCCAGTCCCACTCAGTGTGGGGTTCCGGGTTTGGCGACGGCCCGGTAGCCGCCGAGCCAACCGTCAAGTGCGGAGCCCAAAGTGGGCCCCGCTGGACATCTAGCAGCAAGTGCCGCTGGACGTCCCCCTCTCCTGGTTTTGGTCCGCGCCTGCCGAAGCCAGTACCCCCCATATCTGGAGCGCGTTCCCCCTTCCGCCACCCGGGGACGCGTCCGATGGGAGACCAGGAACTTCACCGGAGTTAAGTAAATACCTGCGTGAAGGTCGGCTTGACACGAGGTTGGCAATCCGATTCTGGGCCGTTTGAATGGCCAGGATTTTGATGATAGGAAACACACACAATACACCACAACAGAGAAAAGTAATGTTCACAGAAAGTACGACACTGGGAGGAAGAAATTGGCACGTTCTTCTCACTTGTTAGGTTAGGTTCGCAGTTCTCGTCCGAGCTCACGAAGCAATGTGTCACGCACACTTGGCAGCGCCCTCTACCGGTCGGTCAGTCCAAATGTCACAAAGGAAGGGAGATGAGAGCGCGACATGATGAGATAGATATTATAATAAAATATTAGATATAACGATTAAACAGAAATGAAAAAATACAGCGTGTTATTAATTTAATTACGAATAATAATAACGAAAATTGGTGAAACTTTTCTATTCTAAGCTTTAAATGGTAAAGCTTTTCTATTCTATTCTATTCAAACTTTTCCAACAAAAAAAAACAAGTACCTTTTACATTACCTTTATTCCAAACACACTTTTTTGACTTTTTGTCGGAAGAGTTCGACCAAGTTTCATTCTTATTATTATATTGTTAAGACAGAAGTGAAATTACAATAAAAAAACCAAGTAAATGATTCCGTCATTCCGTTGATAATTAGTTGTCCCTACTGAAGTTTTAATTAAAAAGGTACACCGTGTTATTGAATAAGAAAAACTTTCAACACCCACTTTCAATAAGAAAAAGTTCACAATTGTCATTTTCTTGTTGCTCGTACGTTAACATTAACGGATGTGAATTGACAGTAAAGAGCAGTCACATGTTTTTATTTTTGTACGCACTTTGCTCAACAGACTATTGAGCCGAGGGCGGGCGAGGGGTTTGGGGACGCTCTACTTTAACGAAAATTTGTGCTTTAAGCTACAAACACTTACAATATTGTTAACCAATCCAACAATACACACAACGGAAAAAAAATGTGTGGTTCTATCTTAAATAGTAAGTATTTAAACGCGTGGGGAGCACGTCCCATTAGTGTCGACCGTCGGATCTCGCCGGTCCATTCGATTCAATCAGTATTTGCGTTCCCGATCTCTCCATAAACAGAACGTGATCATTATGGACCGGCGAAAATCCCTCAGCTTATACTATATTACACAAACGAGGTCCCAAATAAAATCGTCCATGTGCTGTGCGTCCATTGGTTGATATGCGTGAGTTTCGATAGCCACTGCCCTATGAAGCGTAGCTTCGCTTATTGTTCCGGTTATCTTTAGCCGCGCATTGACCAATGAGAAGCGAGTTTTTGGTTCCCTAGGAGTTCGCCTCGTGGATCAGAGTATACTAAAGTTTGGCGTGAAGTTGGAAAAACTCGTCTATATGAATAATTTTGTACCGGTCTACGGTAGACACGAACGAAATGCACGTAAAATTGAAGAACGTAAAAAAATAGTCAATTAGAGTCGGCAACTTATAGGTGAAAATTCGGATTATCAAGCATTATCATTATAAAAATGAATGAATTAATTGCTGTATAATGCCAATCACCTCGATGTCACGTTGATGTCATGTCATCCATCACGCATCGCAGATTTGTATTCTGTTCTCCATTGTGCCCTCTATGGTCTGAGTTCTTTGATTTTGAGACAGAGACGTGATAGTTATTTGGGTAGGTAATTAAAATTTAATGGCTCTTACACACTATGCCGGTGGCTGTGCCGCCGCCACTGCCGGAGGGTAGAAAGCCGCCGGCAATGCCGCACAAGCCGAGCTGCCGGCATGCCAATGTTGCTCTGCGGCACCAGCGGCAAGTGCCGGCGGCATAGTGTGTAGCAGCTATAAGAGATCTACCGGTGAAAAATCGATAAGTAGTAGGTAGGTTTGCTCTAGGCATCTATAATCTATGCCTAGACAAAATATTATTCATTGAGAACCGACAACGAATTTAGTTGACGCGTCTGGAACGCGTCAACTAAATTTTATAAAAAAAATTGGTGAAATACTATTACGCATCTACGTTTACACGAGCGAAGCTGGGTTTTTGTCTAGTTTAAAAAATATCTGTGCTCTGAAAAACTGCAACTTGTGATCTGTACGAGGTATCTGCACGAGAATATAGCGTTTATAGCGCTGCACATACGTGGCAGAATTGAACGAAATATGTTTAAATCAAAACTGAGGACGGATTCACTTATTTTTTATGTGTCACGAGATAATGGAGTTAATTTAAAGTAATATTGTGCTTATTAAAGTTTATACTTTACTATGAAACATGTTGATTACTAAGAAATCACTAGTAGAGTTCGTTTGCGAGTATTTTCCTTTATGAGATACCTATATCTAATCTCTTTAAACGAGCAATTCTTGTATATATATTTATATATAATCAGAATCTCGGAAACGGCTTCAACGATTTTCACGAAATTTTGTAGGCAGATGCTTTCGGGGGCGTTTAATTGATCTAACTAGGTTACATTTTTAGAAAACGTTGTTTTATCCGTGTTTTAAGGCAATTGAAATTTGCTATAATAACATTCAGAGGTAAATTTCGCGTCTACTTGCAAGGTCGGGATAGTTCTGACGGGAAAATGGGCGACCCGTTTCGGGCCGATTTCAAGAGACCCGACCCATGATGTTTTTTTTCCAAGTTCTTTTTTTTGTTGAAAAAGGATTATTTTAATTTTATATTATTTATTTTATATTACAAAAAAGTACCGGTCAAAAAAAAAAAAAAGCTCGGTCACCCAGGTACTAAGTAATATAAGTAAGTACCTATACTAAAACTATTTTCATGTACGTTAAACATTCTTGCAGTTATGACTTGAGGAAAATCCAAAACATTTTGCATTCATTCGGATGTTGGTGCCAAAGGTAGTATATCAATCATCTTTTTACTTTTCCTTATTATTGAAAAAAACTCTGTCTCTGATTCGGCTGTAACCATTCTCTCTTCTCTGTGTTCTTTTTCAACGAAAAGTTAAAAAGCAACGCATAATTTTATTACGCTCACAAAAAAGTAATACTTAAGTAAGTCTAACATTGAATGGCCGTTCTAAGGTATGGTTGATAGCAAGTGAAATAATTTTACTGCACACGGTGAGTCAACGTCCTGTTGTCACCAAAGCCACGCGCTGTCGCCGCGCCTGATCTCGGTAATCTCATCGAGATCTAGGTAGAACAGTCTTGGTTCGGTATGCTTATTTTTTATTTGAACCACCTTTCCTAATCAGTTGGTTAAGTAAGTAATTGTCACGTCAAGAACGATTTTGCAGCTAGAATGTGAAGCCCGGCGGTATCAAACTCGGCCTCTGGCACATTTCAAGTTGGATGTTTTGGTGCCCTAGTGTGGCCTATAAAATGGGTCTGTGATGTCATGTCATCATACCATGTCATGTCATATCATTGCCATGACATGCCACTCGCGAACCGTGAGGAATAAAATCCTGTGAATACAATTATTTTTTCTCAGTATCTTGAAAGGTGCAGTCCCTGGTCTCTGCCTACCCCTCAGAGATACAGGCGTAAGCTTATGTATGTACGACGACCTCTGTGGCGCAGTGGTTAGCGCATCTGCCTGCCATGCGAGAGGTCCCGGGTTCGAATCCCGGCTGGGGACAAAAAAAAAAGAAACCCAGGTATTGGATGTTTACATGTTTGTGACGTCGCGGTTTCTAGTTCCCACGACAAAGGGTATCCTAGTGTGGGGTCAGTAGCAATGTATGTGCCTGTATGTAAATGTTATGTTATGTGTATGTTTTCTGATTTATGTTTCTGAGGTAGCGGCAGGTGTACATCACAGAGTAGTAATCCATAAATGAGCTAGATTCGTGCCTAAACGCAGGCGGTTATTAATCCCAGGGCAAACATTAAAATGAGATCCAACATTTCAATTCAATCCCCTAGTTATGTACACAGTCGCGGAGCATCGGATCTAAAGCTGGCACGTTCACAGTACTCACACTTATGCAATTTCACTATACAGGATGTTTAAAAATATATGATTTTGATTCAAAATGCGACTCTAGTTTAAGTGTAGACTAGAGTTAGGTTTTAGTAAGATAGGTGCGTTGTAGATAAATAAATACAAATATATGGGTTACTTGTTATAATATATTTTTAGCAAATTCGAGCGAAAAGTATTAAAAACAAGGTGGAATCAATGGTTACAAAATAGATTTAAATTTCAATAAATTTTCACATGAACAAAAATAATTTCACCTAAGAAAATCTTTACCGAAACAGAAAATAATTATCCCAGAAATCCTCAACAATTTAATTATAATTTAATTATGTAACAAAGGGTAACGGACGCTCAGTGGTCAGTTACTGGATGAATTAAACTACCTTTTTTTCTAATTGCTTGCCACAGATAAAAACTTTATTACTGTTCTGTAATTTCATCAACTGGAAGGAATCTGTGATCAACTGAGCAACATCATTCGGTTTCTATTGTGGTTACGCGAATGTTCTGGTCTCCTATTCTTCTTCTTTTTCTTCAACGTTTTTTCCATGATTTTAGCACCAGTAGCAGTTGTTCGAAGTCCAATCACAATCAAATGCAAGAGCCAAAAAAAAAAGGAAAGACCACAGAATAAACTGGCAATTCCTATTAGAAAAACAAAAGCCCTCTCTTAAAAATGCCATCTACTGACTAATGAGCCGTTTTCAGAAGAAAAAAAAAACGAATGGCTGTCAAAGGAATGCAGTTTTGGACCTCAGCCCAATAGCCATGTGTGATACGTGTTATTTTTTTGAAATTGAAAATGTTAGTTTTTTTTCAATACAATATAACTCCGAAAGGACAACCATTTGGCTGTTGACGTCATAGTAACTTTTATTCAGCTTGCTGAGACCTATTCGATGATGTATCACACATGGCTATTGGACTGAGGTCCAAAATTGCATTCCTTTGACAGCCATTCGTTTTTTTTTTTAGTTCTTCTGAAAGCGGCTCATTTGGAACTACTTTTCTTAGCTGTCAGAAAAATCCCTCATTGAAACGCACATACGGTTGAATACCAAAAAGATCACGCTGTATATATAAACAGTAGTAAAAGTAAAACTATAACTGTCCCCTTCACACTCATAAGCTAGACCGCGCGCAAGAGAGACGGGCAGACTTTTCATGATGCGCATGCAGTACACGTCACGCCGCGCGCTATTCACAGACACTACACAAGCGCAACGTGTAAATGTGTTGAACGTGCCAGCTTTACTTAACTGACCTATGAATGTCCCGCTACTAAATGTAGAGTACACGCAGTGTTGCCAACCCGAAAAAACTTGAAAACAACAGCGTGATTGGACAATTATTCTTACGTTTTCATTGGTGTAAGTTATTTAATTTTTTTGTGATTGGTTAACTAGTTTCTAAGTTTTATATATAAATATCGCCTGTAAATAAATCCTTATTCATTCAATCTTTAACACATCACGGCTTTTAATTTATCGCCAGTGCACTGTCCGCCAACACCTAAACTTTCCTCATATTGTAATTAAAACAAAATTCTATTTTCTTACCAGGACTGACATGATACATTGTTATTAAAAATCTACTAATGAAAAAGTGCTATTACTCCATAGATGAATATATAGGTGATAAAGAATTATAACAACCTAGGTATAAAAAGAAAACTAGCTTAATATCTTAGCTGTAAATTTTGATTTATTTAAGTACATGCATGATCTACAATTGTATACGCCACATATGTCAATCTGCTATACCCTTACAGGGTTCATGTTCAACTAGTTAAGTAACTTCTGTATTTTTTCGAGATTGTTCATGAAATGCATGGAATAAATGAAATGAAATGAAATTATATTAATAGTCACAACATAATAAAAAAAACATAATCTAAGTAAGTAAAATTATTTTCCACTTTCATTCTCAAATGCCCCATCTTCGGTATTTTCATACTAATTTTCCTTTTCTTAGATTATTCTTGTATTTTTTTAATTTCTTCATATGACTCTCTGCAGCTTCAAATGAGAATCAATCGGTTATTACGGATTTAGTGTGTAATGAATACTCCTATGGTAGTCGTAGTCGATATTCTGTTGCCTGTGTGGATTAGATTTGGTTTTCATAATTTTTTTAGCTGAAAATAACCTGTGTCGTGCATAGAAACATGATTATAATCGCATAAAATGTGGTCGGGAAATAACCTGTGTCGTGCATAGAAACATGATTGTAATCGCATAAAATGTGGTCGGGAAATAACCTGTGTCGTGCATAGAAACATGATTGTAATCGCATAAAATGTGGTCGGGAAATAACCTGTGTCGTGCATAGAAACATGATTGTAATCGCATAAAATGTGGTCGGGAAATAACCTGTGTCGTGCATAGAAACATGATTGTAATCGCATAAAATGTGGTCGGGAAATAACCTGTGTCGTGCATAGAAACATGATTGTAATCGCATAAAATGTGGTCGGGAAATAACCTGTGTCGTGCATAGAAACATAATTGTAATCGCATAAAATGTGGTCGGAAAATAACCTGTGTCGTGCATAGAAACATGATTGTAATCGCATAAAATGTGGTCGGGAAATAACCTGTGTCGTGCATAGAAACATGATTGTAATCGCATAAAATGTGGTCGGGAAATAACCTATGTCAAGAATCAAGAATCAAGAATTTATTTCAACGTAAAGAATTTACATTCTGCTTGTTGAATGTCAATGTACATACAGTTATGTATAACGTTAGCCGCTGCCTTGGGGCCGTCTGTAGTGGAGAAAAAGGCAGCGAAAAAAAAACAGCACTCTGACCATCTTTTCTCAAATCACCTTAAAGCTTTAAGAATGTAAATACAAATAAAACATACAAAATAATATCTTGGATGTGTTGAACACTAGACACATTTATCCTCTGATTTAATTTAATATTAAACTACTATTTGAAGCCATACGTCCTTGTCTTCTAAATAATCGTTGATTTTATAATAAGCTTTTTTGCAAAGAGTGTGCTTAACACAATTCTTAAATAGCGTTGGGGGTAACTCTTATATATCTTGGGGTATCTTGTTGTAGAACCTTATACAGTGCCCCATAAAGGAAGTATTAACTTTTGCAAGTCTAAATCGTGGAAATGACAATTTATGTTTATTCCTAGTATTTACGTTACGATGGCTACCAAGAGTTTCGAAATATTTTTCCGAACGTACATAATATTTTCATAAATGTATTGGCTTGCAACTGTTAAGATGTTAGTTTCTTTGAAAAAATCTCTTAGCGAGTCCCTACTACCTAGCTTGTAAATAAATCGGATCGCTCTCTTCTGCAAGATGAAGATAGTCTCAATGTCTGCTGCCCGGCCCCATAGTATTATACCATAGGACATAATACTATGGAAGTAACTAAAATAAACAAGCCTAGCAGTTGCAACGTCAGTAAGTTCTCGAATTCTTTTCACGGCATATGCTGCGGAGCTTAGTCTATGTGCCAATTTTATAATATGTGGACCCCATTGTAGTTTGGCATCGATTGTGATGCCCAAAAATACAGTATCTTCAACAAATTCTAGTTTATTATTTTCAATTACAATGTTGTTTTCAACTAATTTTACGTTAGGTAGGGTAAATTTCATACATTTTGTCTTTTTTGAATTTAACAATAGATTATTTACTGTAAACCAATCTAGAACGTGTGAGAGAGCATTATTTGCTTCGTCAAGATTATTTTCCTGTCTCTTTATTTTAAAAACAAGTAACGTGTCATCAGCATTTAGCACTATCTCACACATTTTTTGTACCAAAAACGGTAAATCATTTACATAGACTAGGAAAAGGAACGGCCCTAAGATAGATCCCTGCGGGACTCCCATTTTTACAAGTGAGCCTGACGATTTAATACGATTTATTTCTGCTTTTTGAACCCTTCCTTCTAAATATGATTTTAAAAGATGTAGACTTAATTTTTTTATTCCATAGTGTTTTAACTTTGAGAGTAATGTTTTGTGGTCTACACAATCGAATGCCTTTGACAGATCACAAAATACTCCTATCGCATCATTATGATCCTCCCACGCACTGAAAATATGTTAACATGACTCCAGCGTCTGTTGTATTCCGCCCTTTAATGAAACCGAACTGCTGACTATGGAGGAGTTCGTAATTATTGAAATGAATAAGTAATTGATCTAAGATAATTCTTTCAAATATTTTACTTAATACTGGTAGGACTGAAACGGGTCTAAAATTTGTTGGGTCTTGTTTATCACCGCTTTTAAATAAGGGTACTAACCTACTATATTTCATGAGGTCTGGAAATACTCCTTCATCTACGCATTTATTGAAAATCTGTGCTAACGGCAAAGCTAGGATATTTATCACTGAACTAACTATTGTTACCGACATACCCCATAAGTCCTCGGTTTTTTTAAGATTTAATAATTTAAAATTCTTAACAA
The DNA here is from genome assembly GCA_947310845.1 of Yponomeuta plumbellus. Classification (NCBI taxonomy): domain Eukaryota; kingdom Metazoa; phylum Arthropoda; class Insecta; order Lepidoptera; family Yponomeutidae; genus Yponomeuta; species Yponomeuta plumbellus. Next base: position 468,145 of record OX371206.1, read on the forward strand.
TGTCATGGGGCTCAATGTAATTAAACGTAAAATCGTGTTCGCATGCGGGGACATTGTCCCTTAATAATGTCGCCGCACGATCAGGTGACGAGTCTAACGGAGCTGTAGTTATGATTGGGACATTAGTGAAGAACTGTTCGAAAGCTGCAGTGATACCTTCATTTGATGTTATTATTTTTTCATCAATCTTAAGTGAAATATCTCGGTCTCCTAACTTTGCTTTACCCGTTTCTCTATTTATTATGGTCCAAATTGTTTTTACTTTATTCGGTGATTGTAGGATTTTACCTTTTATATGATCGCATTTAGCTTTATGGCAGACGGCCTTAAATAATTTTGTATTTGTAATTAAAGTTGGCGTCATATGTATAAGTCTTTTTGTCATATAATTCATAAAGTGTGTCTCTGCTCTTTCGAATACCTGACGTAGCCCATTCACTGAATCCTACTCTATTGTCCTTGCTTTTTAGATGGCGCAATTTAAAAATCTTTTTACAACTACCCGACACCACTTCGAATAACTCTTTGTAATGATCATTAGCATTTTCATAATTTTCTTGAGTCCTTATACTACTTTCTAGGTCTGATTTAAATGAAACTAATTTTTACTTGTTACGGGCCGGCAGAGGATAACAGGTTCGGCCTTTTTTGTATCTATTTCAAAATGCACAACTTGACCGCTGTGGTCTGACTTTAGACAATTTACTGTAGAATAATCGGAAAAATCGCAATCGCAGTAAACATTATCTAGGCAGGTGGCAGTAGTTTCAGTTATCCTGGAAGGCTCCAAAAAAATATTTGCTAGATTAAACGACTTGAAAATAATTGTCAATTTTGTATTTAAAGCGGTGTCTGCCATCTAGTCAATGTTGAAATCACCACAGACTATGACTTTCTTATTGCTGCTAGAAGCTACCTTTAAAACATCCTCTAATATGGTTTCAAATAAACTGTAATCACTGGTAGGGGGCCTGTACAAGGCTACTACAATGTGTCCAGACAGTTCAACACACGATATTTCAATTACTTTTTCAACAGAAAGTCTGCAAATATCATTCCGTTCTTTAAATTTCAAATTATTTTTTGCTAGTATCAAGGACCCCCCATGCCTTGCAGACTTTCTATTGAAGCAACTGGCTATTTGATAATTATTCACAGAAAAATTCATTTGAGTCTCTAGTAGCCAGTGCTCTGTGACACAAAGTATATGCACTCTACATACTCTGTCGTGCATAGAAACATGATTGTAATCGCATAAAATGTGGTCGGGAAATTCCCTCGAATCCCGACAAGAAGTGTCATTGCGCTTTATTACATAGTGGTTAACCGAAAATATTTGACGAAATGGCTAATTGAAAAACAGTAAAAATTAGGAATGAAACTGAAAACAGTGATATTAATGTGAACAGCAAAAACATACATAAGCTCACCCTGTACCCCAGAGAGGAAGACAGCAAATCTACTGCTAAAACCGTAGGGTTGGTAACACTGAGTACGCAATCATCCTGATTTGTGTATCGAAACGCGCGGTGTGTAAACTGTTTGTACAGAGCGTGTTAAACGTTACACAGCGCGAGGCTCAATCGCGGTAAGTCGCTTGCACAGCGTTCACCGTTATTGCATCACTCCGAGCGATAACTAATACATATTATATAGGGTGTAATGGACGACGTTATGAAACAGAGTGATCTAGGCCACGACAGTGATCTAAGTGCATCGCGTTACTTAGTACGGTGTGGCTGCTTCCCTTTGCAGACCGCACCAATTCTATAGCGAGATATTGTGATCTCTTAGTGGAGTTAGCACTGCACGGAGGAGCACTAAGATTAGTGACGCATGTAAAGCCGCGTTTTCACGGTCTTAGTGCGTTCGGACCGAGTGCACCATCCGAGTTAACTCATGCTTCTGATTGGCCATCTTAGTGTCGTGGCGAAAACCCGTCCAATCAGAAGCATTACTTTACTCGGATGGCGCACTCGGTCCAAGCGCACTAAGACCGTGAAAACGCGGCTTATGATTTTTTAATGCCATTGTGTAACAACCTCATTATTGGTGAAAATGTCATTTAGATCACTCTAGTTCTCATGTCTTCATTATGAACCTTACAAATTCGGTGATTAAGAAACGTTTATTTAGTTTTAGAACATCTATGGAATGAGTTAAAGATCTATATGAGTTAGAGTACAAGTCGTGGCTTTGCTTGAGTCTGTGCATAGTCAACGTGTTGTGGCTGCACGTTGGATCTAAATCTGGCTTCCCACGGTCCACTATAACGCGGACGGATGCGGACCAGCTCACACGACACACCGTGGGACAGGTTTGCCGCGGTAGCACAGACAGATGACACGGGTCAGTTGGAAGAGCCTCTCTTGGTGCGTGGCTGTCCGTGGTCGTCAGCCGTCCGCGTCCGTCCGCGATATCGCGGACCGTGGGAAGCCAGCCTTAGCATCTCTGCTGTCCATAGAGTGTATCAGCGTTTTCGCGAGACTGGTATGTTTACTCGCCGAGGGTCTAGATGCTAATGCATTGTTTGAAAACTAGTGACTAAGCAAACATGATATTACAAAGCAGATATGAAAACAGACAGTCATTAAAAGTTTCCACAGATAGCGGCAAAAAGGAATCAAAGTAACGTTACACAATAGGTATAACCTCAGAATAAGAAGGATTTATTTCTTATTCTGAGGGTATAACCAATCGATTATTTTCCTTGTAGCAACTAATTTAAGGGTTGAAAAACAATTTTGATAGGAGACGTCTCACCGCAGTTATTCCACCATAGAACAAGTCAACATCGACCTCCGCCGCCAAAGAATTATATAGATTGCAAGATCGCCAAAAAAAGGAATTCTGTCTATAATTAGTTCTGACCACTGGTAAATGAAAAGTTGGATTGGAACTTAACATACGAGTCGGTGTTAAAAACTTTAAACGACAAAGTAAATCTGGACAGTCAACTATGCCACGTGCTATCTTCAATAGTAACATAATATCAGCTATCTCCCGACGCTTACTAAGCGGGAGTAAGTGCATTTTACGACATGTTTGCTCGTAGTCTAGAAGAGGTGATTTAATTCGGTAATTTAAGTACTTCAAAAATTTCCTTTGTATTCGCTCAATACGATCAGCATAGACAGCATAATGCGGATTCCAAACTGCAGATGCATATTCTAAATTACTACGGACGTATGTACAATATAAAAATTTGAAGGTTTTAGGTTTCTGAAATTCTTTTGCGTTGCGCAATACGAAGCCAAGGCTGCGTGAGGCTTTATTGACGATGGACTCAATGTGCTCATCAAATAGCAATTTTTGTCATGAATAACGCCAAGGCCTTTGATTGAATTAATATTTTAAAGGTAATGTTCTTTTAATTGATATTGAAATTCCACATTTGTGACCTTGCGGGAAAAAGAAATAAAGAAGCACTTAGTAGCATTGAGATCTAGCATGTTACGAGTACAATAATTATCCAGACGCTCCAAATCCTCCTGTAGCAGCTTTGCATCGGCAACAGATTTAATTGTTTTAAATACTTTCATGTCGTCGTAAGTATATGGGAATGTTGGAAACAAACATCGATGTCACCAATCAGTATTGTGAAGAGAAGGGGTCCAAGCAGGGAACCCTGTGGTACTCCACTAGGTATCTTTAACCAGCCCGAAATGAAATTACTCATCGCCACCGCCTGAGACCTATTATTGATATAGGAGGTGAACCACCGCAGAAGATCGCCATGAATTCCGACATTTTTTAGCTTCAACAGTAATATGCGGTGGTCGACTCTATCGAAGGCCTTACTGTAGTCTGTATAAACTACGTCAGTCTGTTAGCCCTGCTCCATACTATCCGCGAGAAATTCATTTAGCAGTACTAAATTTGATACCGTAGAGCGCCCTTTCAGAAATCCGTGCTGAGTTGAGCTGAAAGAGCGATGTAGACAAGCATATACTTGGTCATAAACAATTTTTTCGAACACTCGCTATGATGCAGAGTTTGGAAATCGGCCTATAGTGGTCTATTTTATTTCTAGGGCCTTTTATGTGAATGGGAGAGACAAAGGCTGATTTCCAAATACTTGGGACCGTTCCCTCACGGATAGATTTAAGAAATAATAGATGGAGTGCTTTAGATATTTCATCCGCGCTGTTGACTAAAAAAACTGCAGGAATTAAATCAGGGCCGGGTGATTTCGCTATATTGAGTGTTTTAAGTTTAGTTTTAATTGAATCACGAGTGGTATAAATAGTAGAAATATCGAAAGGGCTTGAATCTTCAGCCAAATCAGGAGTGACGTAGTCTGAAGTCGGTTGCAAAAATGTAGAATGAAAGTATTCGCTGAATAGATTGTAGTACAATGACAACTGAATAAACATAGCGATTTAGTTTCATTGCCCGTCCAAGTCAAAGCGAGCACGTGTATCATTAATTCTAGGCTTCAATGACCTGAAAAACACGTCACGTGACCCGACCGTTTATCATTAATTCTAGGCTTCAATGACCTGAAAAACACGTCACGTGACCCGACCGTTTATCATTAATTCTAGGCTTCAATGACCTGAAAAACACGTCACGTGACCGGACCGTTTATCATTAATTCTAGGCTTCAATGACCTGAAAAACACGTCACGTGACCCGACCGTTTATCATTAATTCTAGGCTTCAATGACCTGAAAAACACGTCACGTGACCCGACCGTTTATCTGTCATCGTAGTATAATGCACTAACGGAATCTGGTAGATATCGAGTCAATGAATGAGTGAGTCTTTGAAGACGACCTCTGTGGCGCAGGGGTTAAGGCATCTGCCTACCATGCAAGAGGTCTCGGGTTCGAACCCCCGCTGGAGACAAGCAAAAAATGTCCAAGAGGATGCTTACATGTTCGCTGTTTCTGGTTCCCACGACACAGGGTATCCTAGTGTGGGGCCACAAGCAATGTATGTGCCTGTACATAAATGTTTATGTTTATGAATGAGTGCCTATTTCCAATGTCATTTGTATCTATCTCGCTCACTCTAAAAGAGCATCGGTGTGTTACCGTTTTTATTTTAGCGAGGTTTTTTCTCTATAATACACACTCAGGCTTGCAGCCCCCATACAATTTTGGCTCGCGTCAGCAACCACACGCCCACAAATAATAACTTTACTGTGTGTGATAACGGCTAAGTAAAACCCTGCGTTAAAACTACCCATGTCTTTTTATTAATCACCCGTTTCAATAGCTTAGACTGTAATATGACTCACGTGCTACTATCAACTTTCAAAGTCGCTATAATTAGGCATACATACATAAGCTCATGCCTGTATCCCAGAGGGTTAGGCAGAGACCAGAACCACGGCAGGCAGGCAGACCACGATCCTGAGGGATCACTTTCGCTTCATCGACATTCATTAGTCGTTGCATGGTTTCGGCTACTTTTTATCTTGCCCTTCGCTAATACATTCCCTATTTAGTCGAAGTATGTCCGCCTGGGGCGTCCCTTGTGCATATTAAAAGTAATTGTACATTTCATTTGGTTTGCAAAACTATGCACGCCGCTCAGTCTGGTGGTAAACATACAAAAACTTTTAATGAAACCGTCTCGCTATCATTATCGTCGAATAAAGGGAAGTTTATTATTAAGCCGGAGGTGGCATGGCTGGCTACTGTACCTACTGAGAAACTCGATTGTGCAAAGAAAAGAGAACGCAAAACGCCGTCTTACCTCCGTATTAAAACTTTGTTCTCTCTACATTTAGTTCACTTGCTCGCATATGCAACCTGATTTTGCGACCGAGCCCGATTTTTCTCAGTGGCGTAGTGGATAGCGCATCTGCCTGCCATGTGAGTGGTCCCGGGTTTGAACCCTCGCTGGGGACAAGAAGAAAATCCCAGGTCTTGGACGTTTACATTTGTGATGTCGCTGTTTCTAGATCCCACGACACAGGGTGTCCTAGTGTGGGGCCAGAAGCAACGTATGTGCCTGTATCATCATCAACACATCATGTCCCCACCGAGGAGCACGGGTTTCTTCCCTGAGGAAGGTATAGGCCATACTCCACCACGGGGGCCAAGTCCGGATTGGTAGAGGCTTGTGTAAGACTAGTGGGTGGTCTTACTGTCAGAAGTTTTCAAGCCGCCCTAAGGCCTCTGACTTGGCTTAACGACTGCCTTCTATCAACGGCAGCCGGCACCAACTGCTTAACGTGCCTTGCGAAGCACGGAATCGCTCGGAAAAATGCCACTAGCGTTAGTCTTAGACGGTGACCCATCCATCTACTGAACACGCCGTATGTTGCTTAACCTTAGTGATCGTTTAAGATCTCTCAGGCAGCCCAGGCTACGAGCGATTCTTATGTGCCTGTACGTAAATGTTTAATTTTAACTTTTACTTTTCTCTTTAGTTTTGTACTGCGTCGGCTGAAGGAAACATTCAGGGTTTTACCATTCTCACTCATATTGTCAGATCTGTAAGCAGTATAATACTATAAATAATAAGAAATAATAATATGAATAAGGCAGGTGTTCAAAGAAACTCAGCCGGCTCTTGTAAGAACTTTTATTGGACAATTTGTAACTTCTCAAGAAGCTAACGATATAATGTACATCAAGTTGACTATCTAGTCATAAAATAATTACAGTGTCACACAGACAGTGCACCGTGTGGGTGCCCCAGGTGTCCGACTTGCAGGTGCCCCGGTGCCCCGGCTGTGCCCACCCTCCTTAAGTATTAAAAGACTTCGTAAAAATAAACATTTATATCTTATCAATTATACATAGTAATTTATTTAAACTTTACTCTCTAGAAGGTGACATTGCTCCTGGCAGAGAGCTACATTAGTAACGTCTAGTTTACAGATGGAAATGACACTTATGGCAAATAATATTTACACACTGTAAAACAACATAACACTTCTAACTTTCACTAACACAAACATTGGCTTGATTTACTTTGGAGTCGAAACTAATCTCAGAATTACAAATTAACGAAATCAACAATCGAATGACAGCTTAACTCACTACATTGGTTGGGAATGTAGTGACTTAAGGGCGATCGCAAACCTAAACAAATGAGCATCAGCGAGATAAAGAACAAACGAACGGGAAATGAGATAAGTCAGCGAGTATTAAGATATGGCGGTCGGTTTAGCGTAGCGTATATTACAGTATTGGGTCGCCGTCGCTCGTCGTCTAGGCCTCCTCGCGCGCGTCTGGCAACAAACAAAGCAACATTAATCCCGTTTAATCATGTAAAAATGGTTACCAGACTCCTAGCCCTGAGATTACTCTTGCTGAAAAATTACATGCCTTAGGGTTGGTGGCTGAATTGACAATTTCTCAAAGTGACTACTTAAATATTATTGCTGACTCGTCAAATTTCTCAGAAAAGAGCGCGACAAAGCGTTACTTAAGTATTGACGACCTCTGTGGCGTAGCGGTTAGCGCATCGGCTTACCATGCGAGAGGTCCTGGGTTCGATCCCCGGCTAGAGAGAAAAAAAACTCCAGGTCGTGGATGTTTACATGTTTGTGACGTCGCTGTTTCTGGTTCCCACGACACAGGGTATCCTAGTGTGGGGCCAGAAGCAATGTACATATTATGTACCTGTGTGTAAATGTTTATGTTTATTTAGTGAAATTCTCAATTCAGAAACTGGCTCGAAACGCACTAGTCCGCAATCTGCACAAATCTGCAGCCAGATATTTCACAATTTTATTTATAAGCAATCGATTTCACTAAAACATTTATAAGAGTAGGTAAAGCCGATTTCTGGGTGGAATTTCTTATATTATAAGCCAGCGTTAACTCCATCTTAATTGACTTTTTATAAATAAGCCTGTTAATATTCTGAACGGATTGCAGCCGCGGCCGCACCGTAACCGTGTTAGTTACTTATACAACAGCGGTTTTGCTGCTTTGAGGTGACATTTGACATTTAAAATTGACATTAAGTTGACATTTTCCTATGCACGCAATTATTTACAGACGGCTATTTATTTATTTATTGCTCTTAAAAGAGGAATTTCAGAAAATTATAAGTAATGCCTGGTATTTTAATTATTTTTTTCAATAAACCAGAGACAAAACTCTTAAAACAGTGTTTGTTATATTGTATAGTACAGAGACGATAATTGGGTTGTTCCAAGAATTGTCCGTTTTATAAATGACCCTGCATAATTAAAACCTTTCCAACAAAATTTATCTGATCTCTTGTGCATGATCAACACACTGGCCCGGAAACATGCAATTTGTCGGCCGTGTAGACGAGACATTTAAACGATTCCGAGATTCGTAAAGGCGTGAAAATTGTTACTTGGATTCGCGCGGAATGTTACTGGGCCACGCGCGACACGGGACATTCTGTCTGTAGCTGTCATATTTACACAACGTCATTATAATTTAACAAACAAGATGAGTCGGGGATAAACTGCAGTCATTTGTTTAAATAAATTGCAAATGTAATTATTTATTTACAAACAGGTTACAATTTACAATATTTTTGCTTAATCTAATGAGGGTGCACCAAAATTAATATATTATTTTTATTTTTATTTACTTAATTTTGAAACCAAACTCGGAGCAGCGGCAGCGTTGGCTCGCGAGTTACCAACGTTCCTTTTTATTCACAGTTTCCACTGACCAACTGAAATACATCTCATGAAGTTAATCGTCATGTTGCGTAATAACAAAGTAATTGCGTGAGAGTTACCGGCTTTCCGAACGCGCTCCCGCGGCGCGACCGGGCGAATTAAAATAAAACTTTTACTGTAAAATTTGTTTACCTACCTTTAATACGGGGGATTTAGAATTTTAAAGCCTGCCGCGTGAATTGGCAGCTAGATGCCCACGCGGGGGCGGCGTGCCCGAATTCCCCAACGATCAAACTCACGAACTTTTCAGAAAAGTTTCGATTTCCAATCGCAATTTATCGACTTCCCGCGTCGCCCACGTCAAAAAGTAACCAATCATTTTAGTGCCGAGTTCGTACAACATTTTTATGAATTAAAAACATCAAACTAAAACACACATCTAATCACAGACCAGCAGTTTACAATAGGAAATGAGTCACTACAGTGAGGAAGAGATAGTGAGAGTTTCTAAGAAGGAGGAAGAAGACAGGTAAGCGCACAGCAATCTAACACAGCTACACACAGAGTCTACAGAGTGAGAGGGAGAAGACAGAGTGCATGAAGTGCGACGGAGATGGCGTCATTTGGCGACTGGTGCAAAACGATAGCTTTCGATCGTGCTGCGTGAAACCAATCAGCTGTTGATAGGTTTCAGAGAAATCTGAGCCGTCTCTCAGCTGCCACTAATGCATTGCTTTTTATTTTTTATCTGTGTTTGTGCACTGGACCGATCACCACTACACTACAGTTGGTGTTGTCTTGGAATGCGTATACGCCGTTATAATCCAACGGTTTTACCGATTTCGTGATAAAGTAGAGAACAGTCATTTTCGCCTATACATATCTACATAGAAGTTGACCAGGTAATAGGAACACCAGCTGATGAATAATTAAGATCTATATTTTTTTTTAGGTGCTGTCCCTATTTCTGAACTAATGGATTTGGTACAGGATCTTCAAATCAAGGAAACTTTTTACATTATTCTAGAGTGCCCTTGTCAAGATGCTGTTTGAAAAAATACTACAACTCGACAAAGCACTCAAAAAATGATCTCAGGATGTACCAGCGTTTTATAAATAAAATCCTCAAAAATTGACAATGGGAAGCAATTTTTAAGGGGGTACTTATCGGTATCTATAAAACGCAATAAGTTAATCAATTGCGTTGAAAAGAAGAATTGAAAAGCATTGTTATGGTGAGCCGATCGACCCACTAAAAATTCTAAAAATATTGAATAAATATTTCTTATCTACTTTTTACATGATAACCTACTCTGAAATCACGTAAACAAACAACTTGCACGTATTTCAGTAGAACCAATACAGAACAAAAACTTTCACAAGCTGGTGGTCCTTGAGAATTCGATCATCCGCCAGATACGGACTCAAGAGCTAGCCTAACAGCCTACTGGCAGCTAAGAGCGGGCGGCGTGCGTTCGTGCCACGTGCCGCGTGCAGCACGCTGGTTACCGGTAGCGTCGTCCTCGTCCTCAGGCGCGTCCGCAGACCGCTTGCCCCACACCCCGTGGAGATTCGTCCAGCCCGGCTGCCGCTTGAAGTAATACGCCCCTGTTTACAGTCCAACACCTTTACATCCACATTCGAGACCCTTCTTCATCCTCTCTCCGCGTATTGATACAGGAGTAGAAATAGGGCTTCTAGCAGATTTTTAAACAGAGTATAATCTGATTCCAGGAGCAATATACTGTCCTTTTAAGGGCAATGGTCGTGGCCGAGCCTGTTAAGGGGCTCTATCCGATTCACAAGTGCCACCGAGAATTTCCCTTGCTGTCATATCTTACATTCATATCTTTTTTCATAGATCGTAGATCGAATTGGCAAAAAGTGTATGAACAATCTCTGAATAGCGTTAGAAGTATTTTTTAGGGCCCATGGCAGTGAACCTAAGGCGAAAAACCTAGGTTTAGGTTCAATCAACCAATCAATATATGATTTACCCCCTGGAGTGCAGCGCATCGGAGTTTTGCACAGGACTTTAGCGGATAGGACTTTTGCGCATATGACTTTTGCACGAAGAAGGGCAGTGTAATATATTAATGAAACACTTTACAGATTAACTTATATCTTGTGAGATATTGCATTGAGTCTAATATTTCGGGAGATGGACACGGAAACCATTTTTCAAGAATTTAATAAATGTCTATATAGCTGGCAAAAGTGTTTTATTAATTCTGTGGAGAAATTACTGGATTTGAAATGCTGACAGTATCTAATTACTAGCGTAGAAAGAACTAGTAGATAGGAGTTATAGTAGAGAAGATACGATAGTCTTCGCTATTTAAGAGCGCGCTCTGTTTAATTTGAAACAACGTTTTCTTTAAATTATTCCTTTTCATATTTCTTAACCAAAATTTGTCATATAATTTAGCCATTTACACCAAATATAAAACCATGCTAGTTCACGTCATATCATAATTATACTTATTTGTCATTGCATAATTACACTAAGAACAAATTAGCGTAGTCCTTAAAAAAAAATGTTACGTTTTTGCATTGTAAAAATTTCTGTCATCACAGGATTCACTTTTTATTAAGTTTTTTTTGTGAAATCATATTTGAAATGGTTACTCAGGAGAAAAAGTGCTTTGTTATGATGGAATATGATACTTTGTCTAATAATAATAAGATGCTATTGGCTTCTGTAACTATTCAGTTTTATAACAGATCTTATCCACGGCACTGTTAAATATAAGCAAATAAGGGATTATTATTGTGAAACAATTTATCGTAAAGTATATAATATTCAGATTTAAATTAAACTAAATCGATGTTTTTTATAAAGTAGGTACGAGAAATATATACACTTCTCGCTGTTACATGTTTTTCCTTAAAGAATTATATCGTCTTACAAACCGATGGAACTGTCGCAACTATAAAACCTTATGTTATTTATAGGTATAAAACCTGTGTCTTTGGGCACTATAGGATTAGTAGTATTAAGCCAGGGGGCTTAAGGGTCAGAAGTTCGACTTCAATCGTCGTTCTACCACTATAAATATTATGTTTAAGGCAAACATAGAAGACTTAGAAGTGTGGAAATTTTAAGTCGCATTCCATTCAAATACTTTCCTATGTCACCATCCGACGTCGGACGAAGGTCGACGAAATTGGTGACCGTATCTCGAGTCTGAAATGGCGATGGGCGGGACACCTGGCGAGGCGGGAAGACGGCAGGTGGACCAGGGCAGTAACGGAGTGGCGGCAGAGAAGCGGACAGCGGTCGGTCGGTAGACCAACAGCCCGATGGTCGGACGATGTGACCAGGTTGACAAGGGATCCGTGGATGCGAATGGCGAGACCGCGAGAGGTGGCGTAATGTGGAAAAGGCCTATACCCAGCAGTGGGCAGAAGTGGGCTGGTGATGGATGATGAATGATTTTCCTTACGTGCTCACTCATCTCAATTGCGCGGATTTTGCTCAAGTCGCCTTTCGGTTATTATAAAGTATTTGTAATGTCCTTGCCTGGTTACCATGGCACTGGGTATCCTAGTTTGGGACCAGGTCAAGTGATTGTGTTGTGTGGAAGTTATTATTATTTGAAGGACTTCGATGCAAGCGCTCGTCAAAACTAAATGACTCGAATCCTCTAAAAATTGTCACCAAGATAACAAGAGTCTTAAGTCGCACTTAACGACGACCTCTGTGGCGCAGTGGTTAGCGCATGTGACTACCATGCGAGAGGTCCCGGATTCGAATCCCAGCCAGGGACAAAAAAAACCCAGGTCTTGGATGTTTACATGTTTGTGATGTCGCTGTTTCTGGTTCCCACGGCACAGGGTATCCTAGTGTGGGGCCAGAAGCAATGTATGTATGTGCCTGTATGTAAATGTTATGTTATGTTAATATAAGTATGAAACGAATCTGTTCTTGGCTATAATGTTTATTCATTAATTTTTTTTATTCATTCATTCACTTGGCCAGTTGTACTATACGCTATTTACAGCTTCAATAATTTGGTTTCAATACTATTCTACAAAAAACGCCTTCTTTTAAAACTTTGTTCAGACATTTAAATTAAATAACCTTTTTATGCGCTGAGTACAAAGGAGACTGGCAGGTGCCATCGACTAAATTAATTACATAGTAATTAGATATTAGCTCCGACATAATTCATTATCGGAAGAGGATGATGCGGCCTTCGGTCGAATTAGCTACGTATCTCTTTGAACCACTCCTAAAATCTTATTTACAATCTTTTTGGTTTTTATGATCACAATTTATTCATGTTGTTTTTTTATAGTCTGACATATTTAATATTTTGACGATGCCTAGGGTGAATTATAATTTTTTTTTCATTCCGGATGCTGTGTGTATGCCTGAATGTAAATGTTATGTTATTATATTTAGGACTAGCTTTCGCCCGCGACTCCGTCCGCGTGGAATTTTGCAACCCCGTTAACTCCCTTAAGGGTTAAATTTAGAAAAACGGCGAAATACGTGTTCAATCAATTATAATGAAGAGTATTTATTTTAAGTTTCAAGAAAATTAGACAACTTTCCTTATACCTCCCATACAAATTTTGGCAACCCTTTCCACCCCTTTAGGGGTTGAATTTAAAAAAATCCGGTCTTATTCCTTGCCTACATTATATATAGACCCTCTGTGCAAAATTTCAGCTTCCTAGATCCAACGGCTTGGGCTGGGCGTTGATGAGTGAATGAATCAGTCAGTCAGGACTTTGAATTTTATTTATATAGATTATGATTTAGTTAATTTTGAGAGAAACAGTGGTTGATAAGTCTAGCAACTTCCACAAAAATCACATGTTTTGTCTCTATACGCTCCACTGCAGGGTGCATGCCCTCTCTCAGAGAGACAGTTTGGACTTGATTACCAGGAGCGTGTACTGTATGTGATTTTAGGCGATAAGGTACCTGTAGTTAGTTTGACCTGAGATTTCCACACTAGCCCCCAGTTTCTCATATGCTAACAATCTAGTGTTGTCAGTTGTTTATTCTATTTCCACTTTGGCCAACTGTCAACTGTTGACAGTAGAGTAATAGCTATTAGTGTTAAGCTGGATTCCTACGGTGCGCGATTCTGCCGACGACGGCCGACGCTGGCCGACGACCACGGACAGCCATGGTGCGCGATTCTGCGGATATCGATACGACCACGTATCCACGACAGGTACGGCGCACCGCCAACGACGTCTGTGCTACCGCGGACCGAGACCCTTCCCACGGTGTGTCATGCGAGCTGGTCCGCGTCCATCCGTCCGTGATATCGCGGACCGTGTAAAGCCGACACCTCATAGTGGGGCCATTATACTAGAGGCACCGAGGTATCTGAGACTGTAGGGTTTTCATAACATGTGTTCCTTCACGGCAAGCGAGTGGTATTGTTACTACAATTTTAAAAACATTGTTCATAGCTTAGAAAACAAAGTAGTTGGTAAATGCCGGGATTCGAAACAATGAAATCCCAAAGGGGCCGTTCAAGTATTACGTAAGCAGATTACAATTATTTACCCCTCCCCCCCTACCCTCGTCCGCAAAAGTAAGCAAAGCTCTGACCCCCCCTCCCCCCCCTCCCATGCTCACGTAAACATAATTGCTTTTTTCTTTTAATGTATTCCGATTTTTTTTATTGATTCATGAGCAGCAGTAATTCCCCTACTCGGTACTGAGCCAGGAACTAAACATATTCATTGGTATTGGTGGGAATCCCCGAAAATGCGTTTCGTTTTCAATCATAGACAATGCCCTTACATTGCCTATGATTGAAAACGAAACGCATTTGCTAATAAAATATTTGTAAAATGGTATACTTTTTTTAAAATTTATATACAGGCCATACATTGTTTCTAGCCCACACTAGGATACCCTCTGTCGTGGGAACCAGAAACAGCGACGTCACAAACATGTAAACATCCAAGACCTGGGTTTCTTTTTTTCTGTCCCCAGCCGAGATTCGAACCCAGTACCTCTCGCATGGTAGGCAGATGCGCTAACCACTGCGCCACTACTACTGACGTTATCACCATCCAGACCACCCCACCCCCTATGTCATTAAAAATAAGCAAAACAAAGACCCCCAAGCCCTATAGTGCTTACGTAATATTTGAACGGCCCCTGTGATGCCAGCGGTCCAATCCTGCGCTGGTACCTCCGTGAGTTAAACAGGAGTGTTTATCTTGAGGGTCGCGCGTAATGAATTATTTATGATTAAATTAAGTATACGTCGCTATTGATTAGATACACTGGATGGGTAATCAAGTCGAACGTAATATTGTACAATGTCGCGGAAAGTACTCTACTGTACAATTAATTATAAATCACAGATTAGACAAGACGGAAGGGCAGCTTTGCATAGATTTCCTTTGCTGGACCAGTCTATCGATATATTTATTTTGGATAAGGCTGAATTGACATCCAGCCGTGCTAAAAACCAAACTTGTTGATTTGGTTAGCTCAAAATTGTACATGTATTCGCAACAAAAAAACAGTCAGTCAATCACAAAAAGTATTCAGAAACTACGAGAGAAGCTTCTTTCTTAGTGAGTTTCTTCTACCATGTATTGGTACTGATATGTTATATTATATACATACATACATAGACTCACACCTGTTTCCCAAAGGAATAGGCAGTGACCAGGATCTGCCACTTGCCACGAATGATAAGTAGACCAGACAAGGGAATCTTAAAATGATGTTCTGAACAACTAAAAGTACAGCGGCTGCACGCTCAAGTTTTTATTTTTACTATTTACTCTGTGTGATGCTTCGGAAGAAGTAACCGGGAATAGGGCGAAGTGGAGGGAGGAGATCAGACAGATGTGGCGAACTCCTCGCTGTTTCCGTAGGTTTTTTATATCGTTTTTAAAGACTGTTCTTTTATACGTCACATTAAGAAATTTTAACTAATTTAATCTACGCTTTTATTATCATTCATACAGTCCACAAGGTTTCAACGCTTTTATTAAGGCTGATCCCACCATCATGTGGGATAAAAGCCCAAGAAGAGAGAGAGTTTACTCTGCGTGTGCCTTCTGTAACTTTTACATCTAGAGCTTTTGAGGGATTGATTGATTCGTTACTTTAATTCAAATTTAATCATAATTAGAGTTTGAAAGTCCCGAGTAAACTCCCTGCAAACTTGACTGGGTGATATTGGGCTAGGAAGCGGGGAGTTGCGACAGAGCTCTGCTACGGAGTAAAACTTGCGCGGCCTGATTAGGCCTGCGGGGACGCTGAAGAAATTGGATACGAACGAGCGGTGTTGCCAGCCCCATCCGACAGTAAAGCTACAAACATGCTTAAAATCGCTGTAGAAAACTGTAGATACTAATTTAAAAACGGTAGATCTTCAGTTGTTTCTAATTTTTTATTATTTTACTTTCTTAGTCCTGACCTTGAAATTAACAATCGTTTTTAATTCTTTTTTAAGGCCAGGATTGAGAAACTTAATGCCAGTAATAAAACACACATTGAGAACGAATTAAAAACAATAAATATGTGATCAGCGAACTCCTAAATATTCTTAAATAGTCTATCGTCTATCTAAACTTTCATCAAGCGAAGTAAATAATTCTAGGGAATTGCGGATATTATTAAGGTATTGCTTAACGAATATTATTGCTAAGTTGAATTTGAATTAAAATAGAATTTCATTAGTAATTGTATTTTGCTCAACAGGTATACGTTTAGCTTTTAAGAAGAATTTGTAAAATGTTAAAATAAAAACGTAAACAAAAATAAATATTAAAAAAACGTTTATTTAAACGTTGGCTGATGGGCGAAAATTAAAAACCGGAAATATTTAGAAAAACTATAAAGTTACAGGTAAAATTTTTGGGTTGGTTACACTGCATACGAGGTATACTGCATCCTTCACCAAACTATCCTGCAAGAGAAACTTGCAGTAAGTAATTGAAATACCAAAGTAAGCGCTCAGCTTGCGAGGCAAATATCTACAACTTCAGTTAGCTCCTAAAGGACTCGGCTGTACGTATTAGTAAACCGGAATAAGTTACCTACGGATGCAGGTTTTTCATATTTAAGAAAGTTAAGATTTAATTTCAGATAATGTACATTGATTTGAACCCACTACCTCCCGAATGTGAAGCTGGCGTCTGTTACACCGCTCTGTATCAATACGGTTTGGTTGGTACCTTTCCAATCGGGCGTCAGTATATTAACTTTGTGTTTAATGTGTCAAAGGAGTACTTAATTTTTGACACAATCATTATGGTCCATTTTAAAAATGATTCACCACTGTATCATCATCATCCACCCATCATGTCCCCACCGAGGGGCACGGGTCTCTTCCCTCAGGAAGGTATAGGCCATACTCCACCACGGGGGCCAAGTCCAGATTGGTGGAGGCTTGTAAGAGTAGTCTTACTGGCTGGTCTTACTGTCAGAAGTTTTGTGTTTTTATGGATAATGGTACGGAACTCTTTGTGAGCGATTCCTATACGCACTTGGCAGGTTTTTTTACTATTGTCAGTTTTAAAATTTAGTTTGGCTTCTTCCGGTTTGGTTTGATTTTGGAATCTATAGAACTAGATCCCCAGGTCTAATGTCAAAGTGTTGATTAAATAGTTATGGATTTGCAGATTTAAAGTTTTAGTAAGAGAAAAGAAAAGTAAGGCCACCTATACGGCGCTTATTAGATGTTTCCTACGTAAGAAATACCCCGGTGGTGCCTCGACTACAGAAATGGCGGTTTCCGACGCAGTCTTAGAACAGTTTTAACGTCTTCCAGGCCATATTGTTTAAGTACGCATAATAAAGTCGATCTAATAGTCTCTTTTATTCTGTGATTTCCATCTGCGGCGGGCAGTTATTGGAATCGCAGCGGTGGCTCAAGTTTTCTTTGGAGACGTTCCGCTTCCGTTCTAAATCTCCGAGCGTTGCACGCCGCCTTACGGGCTCAGACGGAAGACCACCGCTGGAGTATGACATCTCCAACTCTTGTTTCATTGTGTTTGTGTCAGTTGTATGATTTTATTACTACTGTATGGTCTGCTTCATCATCATCATCAACTCATTATGTCCCCATCAAGGGGCACGGGTCTCTTTCCTGAGGAAGATATAGACCATACTCCACCACGGGGGCCAAGTCCGGGTTGGTAGAGGCTTGTAAGTCTAGTGGCTGGTCTTACTGTCATTTTCATTTTCATTTTATTTATTAGGGACAACAAACAGAGGAACAATGTGTTTTGAACAAATAACTTAAAAATTAACAGCATATTCAAATGTACATCCAGCTCCGTTATCCATATTTTACAATATGTTTGCATTACACTAAGGAATCAAACAAACGCCACAGGCTTAGACCAAGGATTGTTCAATAAAAATCCATGGAAAAAAAGAAGTTTTCGCGCCAGCACTAAGATCTCTGACTTGGCTTAACGACTGCCATCTGTCGACGGCAGCCGGCACCAAGTGGATGGTGTATAAATGTACGAAACCCCAGGTCTTGCATGTTTATATGTTTGGGATGTCACTGTTTCTGGTTCCTATGACAGAGGGTATTCTAGTGAGGGGCCAGAAGCAATGTGTCTGTATGTAAATGTTATATTTTCTAAGCCTAGAGGCGCGAATATGCTGCAGTCTCCGCTTCCACTTATCGCTCGCTTATCGTCTAAGCCATGTCGCTTCAAACGAGAGTGTCATTTGATTGCTCGGCGGGATATTTTTTAAAACCTTCCCAGATAAGTTCTTGAAGTGGAAATCGTTTTATTTGGCAGTACATCAATGAGGAGCGAACGTCTGGAATATTTAGGACAAGACGAAACTTTTGATGTCGGTCAAATATTTACTTGACTAAACCGCAGTCGAACATTCTATGAGATATATTGAAGTCGCGGCTTAAAGTGACTTCTAATTTTAGGACCGTACAAAAGAGACAAAAGTCAGAAGTGCAAATATTTATAATGATCGACCAAATGACCTGAACTTCGTATTTGGGTCGTATTAGCATTTATTTAAATACAAAATGATAACCGACTTCAGAACACTACACGACTAAAAAAGGAGAAATAATGAATTCGTTACATACACACATACATACTAAGCTCACGCCTGTATCCTATAGGTGTAGACAGACACCAGAAATTCGTTATCAGCTCTCAAATATCTTTTCTGATTGTACTTTGGACTACTGACAGCTGTAACAGTAGATTAACAGCTCATTAGGGAACGAGAAACTAGATACCTACGTGTGGAATAAGGACTTTGAAACTAAAACACATGTCCTTTTTTGTTGCTTTATGTTGCATTTTTAGGAACTTTTTATGAATTTTTGTATATTATCTTCGTAATTTTTGTGGCATGTTTGCGTGGATATTTTACGCTTTTTATGTTGC
Source organism: Yponomeuta plumbellus (assembly GCA_947310845.1). Taxonomy (NCBI): domain Eukaryota; kingdom Metazoa; phylum Arthropoda; class Insecta; order Lepidoptera; family Yponomeutidae; genus Yponomeuta; species Yponomeuta plumbellus. The sequence continues at coordinate 487,094 of OX371206.1, forward strand.
ATATGATCCGGTCTTTAGATACAAATATAAAAAGACTGAAAAAATGATGGTCTTGTTGATATAATAAATGTTTTTCTTCTACTTCTTCAATTAAGTCTTAGAAAATAGGAGATTAAAATAGTGCTCGGGATGACTGAAAAATATTCTTCTGTGCTTTCCTAACGGGGGTGGCTTTCCGTGCCGCTTCGTGTCAACATATGCCGTCAGCTGCACAGCTGCCGGGGCACCAAGATCAATCGGCCCCAATAATTACAACAAACCCAATTACTGTTCTAATTGAAAAATCAAAACGAGCGGCCAAACGCCAATTTTACCGCCCATTTCGGTACAAATTGGAGTATCTCATTTGGGACTTCAAATGTCAGAGGTTTTAAAAGTTCATATTTAGAATGAACCCAATTAATATTGTTATTAATTATAGACAGATAGATAGAACATTCGATTTCCTTCCCTTTCCTTATGTAGGTTCAATATATTTCACCTTTTTCTTGCACTGCCTGTCGCCAGTCTCTTAAACAGCAAAGGTTTGCTGTAAGATAATGTTTTTTGCACTAAGCACGCGTATATTTACGTGTATATTTACTTTGTAACTAGTGCAATAAATAATTTACCTCAGAACAGCAAAGTATATACCTCCAATACATTAGTCCTAAGTAGAAGTTGTGTCGTAATTATCGCCTGCTATCAATGGAATACAGGTCACGCGTATATCAAATCCCAATTTGATTGGCTGCGGACTGGTTATGAAGTTAAGATAAAGATTATATCCACAGTTACGATAGTCTGACGAGACTAGTTAGAGCCGGCTTTTTTCGTTGTATAAGTGAACTCTTGACTCTTGTTACAAGTACCGTAAGAGCGCTTGTTGAGGAATTTCAGTTTTATTGTCTTTGTCATTCAGAAACGCATCGCGGATGTGTGAGACCGGCCTTAGTTGGGACACACATCAGGCCCACAGTCTATTCCATTGCTAAGTAGCATAATAACAAATATTACATTGCGGCTTTGAGTCTCCGCGTGGACACTTATCAATCCTCTAAGGCGTCAAGGATATGAAAAAAAATATGTCACGTGATCTGGGAATGTAGCTTAAATATATAATAATCTGAAAAATAAAATGTAAATGCAAATTTAATGTAATTTATCATTAAGACTAATTTAGGACTACATTGGTCTTAATGAGTAGATACATTGCATTAAATTATTATCATTATATCACATTTTTTTATACCAGCTTATGTCGAAATTAAAATCTGCACCGTGTGCATTATACATAATGTACAGTTGGCATTTTGCTATAACGCACTACCAGAATGGAGATCCTGAAATGACTTCCTCCCAATCCTCCCCCATTATGCTCATTATTGCACATGTTGATCAAGGTGTGTGTCAGTATCTATAGCACATCTTGTAGAAGTACTAATTCTCAATACCGCTGTGTGTCCGGGTTGAGGGGTGAACTCACCGCTTCCACCAATCCGGACTTGGCCCCCGTGGGCCTCCACCAATCCGGACTTGGCCCCCGTGGTGGAGTATGGCCTATACCTTCCTCAGGGAAGAGACCCGTGCCCCTCGGTGGGGACATAATGGGTTGATGATGATGTCCGGGTTGAGGGGTGAACTCACCGCTGTTGGGAATCTGTTTGACGGGTCGCTTGCCCCACGCGCCGTGCAGGGCCGACCACGCCTTCTTCTCAGGAACCTCTACCTCCACCACCTCAGGCCGCTCAGATTCCAGCTGCTGTGGAAATATATATCATTAACATAACATAAACATTTACATTCAGGCACATACATTACTTCTGGCCCCACTCTAGGATACCCTGCGTCGTGGGAACTAGAAACAGCGACATCACAAACATGTAAACATCCAAGACATGGGGTTTCTATTTTCTATTTTTTTTTTGTTTTTGTTAAAGGTTTTGGACGTTTACATGTTTGTGACGTCACTGTTTCAGGGTCCTACGACACAGGGTATCCTAGTGTGGGGCCAGAAGCAATGTATGTGCCTGTTTGTAAATGTTGTGTTATGTTATTTTGTCCTCAGTCGGGATTCGAACCCGGGACCTCTCGCACGGTCGGCAAATGCCCTAACCGCTGCGCTAAAACTGTTGTCAAATTTATAATATTAACGGTGTACCAACCTGCTGCTGTAACAGTTGCTCGATGAGAGGGCCGTACTCAGCGTAGTCCAGGTCCTCGCTGGCCCCCGAGCGCTTGCCCCACGAGCCGTGGAAGTTCGCCCACTTTACCTGGGCATGTGAAAACCAACCTTACGGCCTCGACACACGAGCGATAGCAAAATCAAAAGCAAAGGACATTTCGTGCCACAAAACGATTCGTCCTTCACCTGGTCATAAAAAACCAACACATAATAACTGTCTGTAAGTGTTGCCAGATGAGGCAGTTATGCAGTTATGGCGGTCAAAAATACTCACGTACTTTTCTTCGTTTTACGAGGTACATTCTCGATTGAATATCGTCTTTTTAAATTCGAGTTTTATAAAAACTTCGCAAAATTGCGTCAATTCTATCTTACAAATTTAGAAAAAAAAAATCGTTTCTACCCAACTACAAGAATGAAACGATTGCGTAATATGACGTTTAAAAAAAACAACAGCGTTTGGGCCCACACTTTTTATAAGTAAAAATAAATAGGGCGACCACTACAGTTAAATAGAGTTTATATTTAATATTCTAAGACAGGCATTACTTTTTTTTTAAATAACATTCTAAATTCAGAAAATTACTCTAAATTATATTTCCCGTGTCCCCTGTAAGAGCTAAGGAAAGCGATTAGGGTAGTGACAACAAAAGGCCTTTTTTATGACCCACTTAAGTTGCTTACTTACTTGAATTTAATTCAGAACGGAAAGGTTTATTGCGTTTTATGCGCCCTTAATGATTGCTATAACATCTTCTTGGAAACATTCTTGGGATGATTTATGCTAGGATTTTTCATATGACAACTACAAAGCTACACTAACAGCTACTTCAACACAAACAAACTTAGATTTTTTTGTCTTACTCTCACTGAGTGAAGGTACCAGTATTATATTGGGTCGTATATACGCTGCAAAGAATAAATATTACAATGAAAACTCACCGGTGCCTGTTTGCCCTTTTCTTCCCATTCACGTTTACCCCACGCCGAGTTCAGGTCTTGCCAGGCTCGCTTGCCCCACGCGGAGTTTAGGTCTTGCCAAGCGCGCTTGCCCCAGGCGGAGTTCAGGTCTTGCCATGCTCGCTTGCCCCAGGCTGAGTTCAGGTCCTGCCATGCACGCTTGCCCCACCCAGTCTGCGCCATGTCGCTCCAAGCCCGTTTGCCCCACGCCGAGTTCAGGTCCTGCCACCCTCTCTTGCCCCAGGCTGAGTTAAGGTCTTGCCAGCCGCGCTTGCCCCAAGCGGAGTTTAGGTCTTGCCACCCCCGCTTGCCCCAGGCGGAGTTGAGGTCTTGCCAAGCGCGTTTGCCCCAGGCCGAGTTCAGGTCCTGCCAACCCCGTTTGCCCCAACCTCCCCCTCCGTGCAAGTTGGACCACGCTCTCTTCTCCTCTTCTGTTAGTTCTACTTCATTTTCCGCCTGTTAATAAAAAGAGACAGGTATTAGATTTTTAAGTCATCGTGGTGACTATAGGTAAATAAACGCGGTAAGGGTAAGTTGGACTGCCGCTATTCTTATCAGAAACATAACTGACAATGTATTTTAACATTACAATATACACATTACAATATATATATATTTTTTAATAATTTTTTTAATAATTTTTTTATTATTTTCGGACGACTGTGCATTAAAGAAGATTTATTCTTATCAGAAGGGCAAGCTACACTTCACCATGCACTATAATTGAGTTGCCAAGTTTGAAACCTGCATGTTTTAGGGAAAATGTTCTCGTTTACACCCTCGCGTTACTGAATCCTATAAAGGTATTTCATGGTTTGTTTATGTATTGTTCGATATTGTTTGAGGCTTTTGTGTCTGCACAATGATTGTAATAAAGTTATGGACCTAATCATGCGTACATTATGACATTATTCCTGCCTCGTTGGTCGAGCCGTTAAGGAGCTTAGCTACCAAGAAAGAGGTCGTGGGTACGATTCCCACTAAGGGCCGCCGTACATTTGTACAAATGGCCTCAGACTGGGTGTTTTTCGATGTTTGTGGTGTCCTTGCCTGGTTGCCATAGCACAGGGTATCCTGTTTTGGGACCATGTCATGTGATTATGTTGTATGGAAATTATTACTATTATTCATAATCATCATCATCATCAATCCATTATGACCCCACCGATGGGCACGGGTCTCTTTCCCTGAGGAAGATATAGGCCATACTCCACCACGGGGGCGGAGGCTTGTAAGACTAGTGGCTGGTGTTACGGTCAGATGTTTTCAAGCCGCGACTTGGCTTAACGACTGCCATCTATCGACGGCAGCCTGGTTTTAGATTACATTAAAACTATTTATTGCACACCATACTTAATGAAAAAAAATGAAATGTTATTCACTTCAAGGAGACATGTGTAAGCATCCTATAAACGTCTCACTATAGGGACTTTAATCCTCGACGACCTCTGTGGCGTAACGGTTAGCGCATCTGCTTACCATGCCAGAGGTCCCGGGTTCGATCCCCGGCTGGGGAGAAAAAAAAACTCCAGGTCTTGGATGTTTACATGTTTGTGACGTCGCTGTTTCTGGTTCCCACGACACAGGATATCCTAGTGTGGGGCCAGAAGCAATGTATGTGCCTGTATGTAAATGTTTATGTAAATAATAATGTTTAATCACGCGTGCCCACCGCGGATTGGCGATTTCAAGCTCAGACACTCAGGTTTTTTTCACGATCCGTGTGGAGTTTCTGGTCTTCCATCGGACGCGTCCCCCGGGTGGCGGATAGGGGAACACCCTCCAGATATGGGGGGTACCGGCTTCGGCCGGCGCGGACCAAAACCAGAGGGAGGGGGACGTCCAGTGGCTTGCGCTGCTGGATGTCCCGCGGGGTCCACTATGGGCCCCGCACCCGTAACCCCACACTGAGCGGGGCCTTCCGGCCGCGAGGAGACAATTTCTATAAAAAACAACACTCCATTGCACGAGCGACAGGACGGCCCCCGGGGTGTTTTAGGAGGTATGCCTCTCCTATTATTAGGAGAGGAGAGTCCGACACACGGCCGTCGCCCTCCCCCAAGGGTGGCGGTTATAGTGCGCAAAGCATTTCACCCCGTTAAAAAAAAATATGGTTTTTTCACGATGTTTTACTTTATGTCAGCAAGTGGTATTGCTACTAGAACTTCACAAATGTACATAACATAGAAAACTAAGTCATAGGTACACGCCCGCACTGGGAATCAAACCTGGGTCCCCCGTTTCTGAGTACATTGTTCTACCACGTCTCTTTAATTCCGACCGTATATTGATCAGCAGATTGTATTAAAAGTTGGTAACAGGCGTCCATTGTAGTTGCGCTGTGAACATTTCCCATTACAAGATTAACGCGATACGTGGAGTTAATTACCGAGTAAACCACTTTGGTACATATATTCGGTAGGTCTGAGAATAGGTTGTTGTCTATTTTCAGAGCCTTAAGTGAAAAAAAATGGTAAACAATCTGCCTCATTGGTCTAGCCGTTAAGGCGTTTAGCTACGTACCAAGAATGAGGTCGTGAGTTCGATTCCCACTGAGGGCCGCCGTGTGTTTGTACAAATGGCCTCAGTCTGGGTGTATTCCGGTGTTGCGTGTTGATTAACCTCTATACTCTCTCTCCGAGAGAAGACCTGCGCCCTATAGTGGGACGTATTTCGGCTGCTTATTGAATGTATGTATGTACATTCAAGTTGTGCCACCTGTACACCGCCAGGCCGTTGTAATGTGGATATGTCCTAACTGTGCTATTCAGAGAAATTCAAGGCGAAGTGCGTACTATGCAAACGCAGCTGTGGTTAGTAAAGTTTCGGGAAGGCGGGCGAAGTTTAGTCAGTAAAAAGGCAGTTCATTTGCGAAGAGATTTAGAAGAGCATACTCGCATGTTGGGAACCACAGAAGGCCTGCGTACTGATAGCAATGATACTTTGTACATGTGCTAGCTGTAGGGAATCGCTCGTAGCCCCGGCTGCCTGAGTGATCTTAAACGATCACGAAGGTTAAGCAACATTGTTTTTTTTACTGTTTTATTGTTCGTGTTATCTGCCTCTTGAAGTGCGGTTTTTCCCCCCGCCCTCCCCCCTCCCCCCTCTGCCAGCGACCGCAACAAAGCAGAACTAAAGCGAGTTTCTTTGCAGCGGCCCCGCCGGTATTGGGTTTCCGTGTTACTGGTAACTATTGTACAATTTGTGCACTCAATAGAAATGTATCGAATAAAAACAAAACGTCGCTCTTTCCGTCGCCTCCTGGAATTGTTCTTTGTTATTTTCAAACGGCAATGAGCTCTTTGTGTATTATTCGCTTCATTGTGGCCGACGCGTCGGTCGAAAATGAATGCGGTGAGGTTCAAACGGCGATTGTGAAACGATTTTGTGGCTTTTAGCTCTGATTATTTGTAATTGACAGACCCTAGCTACTGTCTACCCCACCACGATACAGGCGTAAGATAGTATGGTCTAGTAAGAGTGGTATGGTAGAGGTACGGATGACCAAAAATGTTAGTGACAATGACAATGTGAGTCTGCCGCAATTTTTCTGTTTGTAACTGTACTATCTTCGGCGTGTACTTGAAGTGGCATGTAGAAAAAACCTAGAAAGGCTGAAGGCTACGAGCTCAAAGGCTAGTCAGCCACTGAACCAAACGCGGCCCTTTGAACCCGTGCGGTGACAAGTCTCGTGACACTTGAGAGAACCGATCTGTTTGTTTTACCCTTTCAGCGATTGTAGCCCAACAGATACACTGGATTTACACAGTGAACGAGATTGTCTACGTTGCTTGCTATAAAAGAAAAAAAATCAGACCCACAACATTGTGCTTTTTCCCTTTGTCCCATTTTTTTTTTCGTTTGAGTCCCACTGAAGTCCGACGTACATTTGACCAAACCAGACTTTTTACTCACTCGAAAAAGTGTCAAAGTCTTAGGCACTGCTCGAATCGTCCGTAACGGACACATAGGTATATGAAGGCTTGCGCGGACGAGGGACTTTTGTCACTATGTATAAAAATCCTTAGATCGTTTAAATAATATCCACCGAGTACTTTGTCATGGACTCAACGCATACGGTGCGGTCGATTGCTGCCCGGAAATTGAGTCTTCTTTCTTTCTTCTGCTTCCCGTATCATATAATGGACTCCCCCGTATTTTTGTTCATTGCAGTCTCACGGTGTTCTCGGTAATTTGGGGGACTACTTGTAGTCCTTTGTGTGCGTTATTCGATACAATTTATAAGGGATCTATATCGATGGACAAAAAAGTACCCGGGGGACAGTACCACATCTGCCTTGATGATAATTCCATTATTCATGTTGAAACCCTGTTGAAATTCTCAGGAGTCACCACACAGCACACACACACACACACACACACTTCGATTTTTTCTCACACTCTCAAGTCGGCTTCCCACGGTCCGTGATATCGCGGACGTACGCGGACCAGCTCGCACGACACACCGTGGGAAGGATCACGGTCCACGGTAGCACATACGTCTATGGCGGTGCGCCGTACCGGTCGTAGGTACGTGGTCGTATCGATATCCGTAGAATCGCGCACCGTAAGAAGAGCCTCGTGCGTGGTGCATGGCTGTCCATGGTCATCGGCCGGCGTCTGCCGTCTTCAGAATCGCGCACCATGGGAAGTCAGCTTCAGACACACACACACACCTGTTGATGCGCCGGGTCGACGTGTGCGTCGCTGGCCGCCGCCACCGCCAGCGTCGCCAGCGCCGACACCCACAGAGCCGCCAAGCAGCACCGCATCTGCGACAAACAAATACACACTCTGTAGCAACACAAAAAAAGCCATGCTTCTGGTTTCCACTACACAGGGTATCCTAGTGTGGGACAGGCATAAACATCCTAGTAATGTTTATGCCTGTGTCCCAGATTGGACCGATTTAGTAACGGCACATCATGCGTTCACCGGGATTGTATGATCTCCCACTGGTATTTCATGCTTAAAAGGGAATTCCATCAAAAGTGTATGTTACGGTTGAATTTTTTTTTTGATGAAATTAAGTTTGGTTTATTATATTTTCCAATTTTCTAAAGAGCTTTATTTGCGACTCTCTGTTTAATTGTTGAAAACCATTTTTAGGCTGACTGGAAGGAATTTCTTTTGAAATAAGTCCGCCTATTTGTACATCGAAACATACCTATAATTTGAGATTTTATGTATTTATTTTTGTGCAATAAAGTGTCACAAACAAAAAAGCCTTGGGATTAGACACGATGTTCCTTCACAATTTAGTCTGAGGTATTGCTACTATAAATTCGCAGATGTACGTGAATTTGAAAATAAACAAAGTTATAGGTAAATACCCGCTCTGGCCATCGAACCCGAAATCAACCTTTATTGCGAGAAAAATAAATAATACAATAAAATAACGCATTGTTACAAAAAAGCATTTCAAAGGGTACAGTTTATCTTCTCACGGCCAATAATTTCACGCGTTGCGACAGTTGTTTCATCTCGAGAAGGTGACTCTCTATATATTACTGGAATACAAAAGAAAGAGCCCTTCTCACGTCTCCGCGAACAATGATGGAGGTTTGATAGGGAAATTATTGTGCCTCCGAAATAAGGTTAAGTTTTATTTGGCGCGAAAATATTACCACCTCACATCGAATTTGGAACAAATGCTACAGAAGTTCAGCTACTGATGACTTCCTCTTAAGGCTGCGTCCCCAGTAGGCAAACTGTTCGCCGCCGACTGAGTGAGCCGCAAATTTGCAGCTTACTGAAATTCGACTTAGCGGCATACTCAGATCGATTTGCCGGCGTCGCAAGCAAACTAATCCGAGCTGCCGCTGCCAACTGCATCTTCAGTTTACTTTTTGTTGTGCGTACTAAAACTATTTCGCCGCCGACTGGATCCGGTTTTTCTGTGAGTCAGCCGCCCACTGAGAAAGTCGGCGCGCGTAACGCTGCAAATTGCGAAGATTGAGCGCAAAACTAGCAAATTGTGAACACTCCATTTAAAGTATATGGAAGGGCATACTAAACCGATACGCCGCTAACTCAGTCGCCGGCAAACAGTTTGCCAACTGGGGACGCTGCCTTATCTAACAAGACTCAATGTAAAATATGTTGTTCATTCTAACTAAAATGCTATAAATTAATCAACGTCTAAATGTTATTGTTGTTTTTCGAAACTTATTAATCACATGCATTGATTAAATAATAATTAAAAACCACCGACAATTCTGCAGGTTAACGTTGAAGTACCCGTATGTCTTGAGTAAGTGTTTATAACTTGATTTCTTTCCTTTCTATCTAGGTATCATCATCATCATCAAACCATTATGTCCCCACCGAGGGGCACGGCTCTCTTCCCTGAGGACGGTATAGGCCATACTCCACCACGGGCGCCAAGTCCGGATTGGTGGAGGCTTGTAAGACTAGTGGCTGGTCTTACTGTCAGAAGTTTTCAAGCCGCCCTAAGGCCTCTTACTTTGGCTTAGCGACGATATGTAGGTATATTGTATTTATTTTATCCTCATCTTACACAAAGGTATTATAATTTATTTATTTATTAAAATTTATGTAAGTTTATTAGTAAAAATAAGTACGTAACATTTGTATTTGAACCAACTCGTCTTTCTTTTTGCTTCGGCAACCTTTCTGCCCAAAGTTATCTGGAAGAAATTGCTGTTAGCGATAAGGCCGCCCATTGTACTTTTTAAAACTGTAACTATTTTGTCTCTTGCTTCTGCCGTGTAATAAAGAACTGGCGTTCGTGCATGCAACGACTAATAAATTTCGATGAAGCGAAAGTGATCTTCCAATCCGGACCAATCCGGACTTGGCCCCCGTGGTGGATTATGGCCTATACCTTCCTCAGGGAAGAGACCCGTGCTCCTCGGTGGGGACATGATGGGTTGATGATGATGATGAAAGTGATCTTCAGGTTCGTGGCAGTCCCTGGTCTCTGCCTACCCCTCTGGGATACAGGCGTGTGTTTATATTTATGTATAAAAGTTAACTATTGTTTATGAGTGTAAGTAGCCGTTTATTTCGTTTTTGTGTCTTTATTTTGTATACTATCTTTGTTTCTGTAATTTCTTTGTTGGCCTTGACTTGTGTCTACAGTATGTTCCATACTTTGTTGCCCTAGTGTTTGGGAGGCCTGGCATCCTAAGATTCAGATCTTTGATCTAGTTTAGGACCCAGTCTTTCCACAAATTATTCTTATTGTGCCAATTGTATTGTTGCTTATGAACAATGCCTATTAAAGTGATAGTGGTGTACTTGCTTAGTTCTTTAAAAAAAAACATTAAGTCCTTTTAAAGTTGTCGCTTTGAAATATTAGGGGTTTACCTATGAAATTGCCGTTTTGTATGAAAAAATTTAAACTAATTTTTTTCATGTATTTTTTATTGTATTAATCGAAGTAATCACCCATGCAATCAATGCATCTTTGCCAACGCAGTGGCAGTTTATTGATGCCCTTCTTAAAGAAATCAGCTGGACGGGAGGCAACAAATTCTTCAAAGGCATTTTGTACTGCCTCTCGGGTATTGAATTTTTTTCCCGCCAAGAAGATGTCGAAATTCTGAAAAAAGTAGTAGTCTGTAGGCGCAAGGTCTGGTGAGTAGGGTGGATGACGGAGAAATTCCAACCCCAGTTCTTGCAATTTGGAGACCGTCTGCTGTGCAGTATGAGGTCGCGCGTTGTCGTGCAGGAGCAGCGGAGACGAGCGATTGACCAATGCTAGTTGGAGATGTGCCAGCTTCTCCATCATTGTGTTCAGTTTTTCACAGTACACATCTGCAGTAATGCTCACCCCGTTTGGTAAGAAGCTGTGATGAATCACACCGGCGCTAGACCACCAAACAGTGACCATCAATTTTCTAGGGGTGAGTTTTCGTTTAGGGCAATGTTTAGGTGTTGAACCAGGATCCAACCAACTTGCTGAGCACTTGCGGTTATCAAACAGAATCAATTTTTCATCGCAGGTAACAATGCGATTCAAAATTCCTTCATTTGTGTATCTGTTGAGCAGTGCAAAGCATGTCTCGACGCGTACTTCGCGCTGGCGATCATTGAGTTTGTGGGGCACCCATTTGTCAAGCTTTTTTACCTTGCCAATTTGACACAAATGGACCAATATTGTTTTGTAGCTAACGTCGAAAGCTGCTGCTAATTCAGCCGTAGATTGTGTATCATCAGCTTCCACAAGCGCCTTTAATTCGTCATTGTCGATCAAAGTCTTCGGACGACGTCGAGGTTCATTTTTCATGTCGAAATTTCCAGAACGGAAGCGAGCAAACCAATAACAGGTGGTGTGTTGGCTTGTAGTGTTAGCTCCGTAAACGTCGTTGATGTTGCGTGCTGCTTGTGCCGCGTTGCTGCTACAACGGTACTCATATTCCATAATTAGTCGATATTTTTACGTATCCATGATGACGAAAAAGATTGAAATGCGATGAAAATATAACACTAATCAATAAACAAATGACTACTTTTGGAAAAAGAATTCCATGTTCTTAAAATAAAATTAATTTGAAATTAGAATTCTTAGCCAAACAAAAATTATTTTGATTTGAAATGGCCTGCTGCAGAACGGCAATTTCATAGGTAAAGACCTATTATAACGTTAAAAGTCAGCGAGCTCGTCATCGTCATCAACCCATTATGTCCCCACCGAGAGGCACGGGTCTCTTCCCTGAGGAAGGTATAGGCCATACTCCACCACGGGGGCCAAGTCCGGATTGGTGGAGGCTTGTAAGACTAGTGGCTGGTCTTACTGTCAGAAGTTTTCAAGCCGCCCGAAGGCCTCTGACTTGGCTTAACGACTGCCATCTATCGACGGCAGCCGGCACCAACTGCTTAACGTACCTTGCGAAGCACGGAATCGCTCGGAAAAAATGCCACTAGCGTTAGTCATAGACGGTGACCCATCCATGGACTGAACGTGCCGTATGTTGCTTAACCTTAGTGATCGTTTAAGATCACTCAGGCGGCCCAGGCTACGAGCCTGCGAATCAGCGAGCTCATTCGTTGTTTAATAAGGGTTTTATGTCCAAAATGAGTAAATATTCAATGCGCCTTTTCTCGATCCTTACTCGGTTGGCTGTCAGTATTTATTTGGCATCTTCATTGTATTATTTCACCCTCGAACCCCGCGGTTGCGGTGGGCAACAAAGCAGCCGGCGAAAACATCTCATACGTCACTCCCCGCGCCAACACATGCTGGGTGGCTACTCAACCTGTAGAATTGACTGCTTAGTTGGACTAACCGGTAAGGTGGCTAGCTATCCAGAAAGAGGTAGCTGGTTCGATTCCCACTGGAGGCCGCCGTACAAATGTACGAATCACGTCAGTCTGGGGGTTTTCCATGCTTGTAATGTCCTTCCCTGGTTGCCATAGCATAGAGTATCCTAGTTTTGGACCAGATCGACTGATGGAAGTTATAATAGTTATTATTCAATGTCGGTAGGCCGATTGACACACTATAACAGTGGCTTTTAGGATTGTTTTCAACGACGTCACAACGCAACTAATCAACTCTTTCGCGGTTGTTGTATCTTCACTAAGAAAAGGTGCACGTCGGCTTAGTCTTTGTCTGGTCTTAATAAATGCATTTTATCTGTTTTTTTAATATGTTTTACGGAAATTCTTCATTATATTGCCACATAGTGATGGGTGTTGGACTGTTTAACAGTATTACAAATAATGGCGCTTAAAAATGATCTGAAAAATATTACATGTACAAAAGTTCAATGAAAGGAGCAAACATGATTTATTACTAACCGGCGGTTTTTTACATAAATTGTTATAACAGTTTAGTGCTTTTTATGAAACAGATCGATCTAAGCTGGAAGTGGCCATCCATCACTAAGTAAATGCCACGCGTCACCGTGAGTGCCAGACTGAAATACCTTCGGCAAATCAGCACACATGACACAAATCATGAAGACACAGAAGTTTCCCTGACATTTGTTGTGAATGTTTTTTTTTTTTTTTTTTTTTATTAATTTAGGATTACTAACGACTTGTATACCACAACATTTACAGAGTGCTGTAATGTGTTTTTTTACAAACAATAATAGATAATAGAGGCAAATGAAGAGGAAGAAAAGTATAGTATTTCAGTCCTGGTTGTAATAAAGTATATATTATAATTGATATTATTGTTGTGCTATCTAGTTATCAATTTTGATTTGATTTGTAAATTTTTTACTGCACAAGAACAAAATCTGCACTAAGGCGAGCATAATACTAAAAAGTTCATAGTCCATATTGAAACATTTACATTTTTTTTAACATTTACATACAGACACATACATTGCTTCTGGCCCCTCACTAGGATACCCTGTGTAGTGAGAACCAGAAACAACGACATCACAAATATGAAAACATCCAAGACCTGGGGTCAATAGTCAATAAATAACTTTAAGTCAATAGTTATCATAACACAGAACACAATCCTATGTCTTGGGTTCAAACTAGTATAATCTGTGATCGCGATCTTAAGTTTGTAAGTATAATTATATTTTTTTAGCGTAAATCAATATTTTTTCTAGTATTCTTTTGTTAAATAAATAATATTGATTGATTTATCACTAGGTCGCATACACAGAAAAATACCCAGAGCAAGATAATTTCTACAAATCAAGTACGGCAACCTTCCGTAGGAATGTAACCTACTGTAGCTAACCGTGAACCGCTCTGTCAACGAAATTTTGTTTTTTTTGGATAATATTATTGATAATATTTGCCCCTCGTGGTGAAGTATCGCCTATACCTTCCTTTCCTCAGGGAAGAGACCCGTGCCCCTCGGTGGGGGCATAATGGGTTGATGATGATGAAGAATATTATTGAATCTTGTCAAGACTAACTACGTCACGACCTTCGGACACATCCTAGGTGTATCAAGCGCAGTTCATGCGTGTAAATGTCAGTCGGCAGATGGTGTCGCTTGTCGGTTATAGACTCTATAGGTCGTCGGAGCCGTCGACCTCATAGCTTGCGAAGGGTTGCATATTTCTATACACATTTTTTCTATAAAGCAGTGAGAGGTACCAACTGCTGGAGGTGTCAATGTGTAGACCACTACACTACACATTGACACCTCTAATGTATCGCTAACGAATTTAATAAAATAAACGTACTATTTCTACTTTTGACACTCTTGACTGAGTTGTGACATTGTTAAAATAAATTTTTGTTTTGAAATAATAACGAATGTTTTTATAGTGATTATTGACGTATTATTTCGTATAATTTGTGTGACTACAGTGATGAAACATGCAGGACTAATATTTGCTATTGAAACATCTATTCGAACTCATGATTCACAAATAAATATCTTTTATTTTGATACTTGATGAAGGTGATAAATTTTTGCATACTTACGCAAAGTTATTTTTTTTTTTCGTGGCGTGTGTTTTGTTGTTATAATAAATTTTTCTTCTTCTTCTTCTTCTTCTTCAAAGTAAAATAAAATAAACTTATTTTTATTTAAAATAGAAAAGATTCCGAAGTCAAACTGTCTGGGAACTGCGAGCCATGTGACTTTTAAAAAGTCGTGTGGAAAATAAGTAAACATAATAATATAGTTTCTGAACTTGTCACATTTTTTCTTTTGCCTCACATTGCTATCACGGATAGCATATTCATATTAATGTTAACTTCGTTAAATCTCCAACACCTCAAGAGTGGCGTGTTGAGTGTACAAAATGAATAAGGCTCGTTGCGTAACTCAACGGCTGACGTGGCTGGTGGCGGGGGTGTTTAAAAATTGTAATAAAAAAGTTAAAACAAGGTTACAAGGTTGTCTCGAAGAAGTTGCTATTAGCAATAAGACCTCCTACTGTATATATTTTGTTAGTTGTAACTTTTATTTGTCTCTTATTTCTTGTGTGCAATGGAGAATTCTTATTCTTCTTATAAAATAAATTTATTTGTTAAATATGAGTAAAATATGGTAAATAGTGGATTGATCCCCTTCCTCTCGATCGTGGCAGCGAGTGCACGTCTTTTCTGTTAAAATTCGCACAATCCTAATTCAAAGTGTGATCTTAATATTCCCAACACAAATAAACAGCCGGCCTATTCATCGGAACTGCGCGTGTATTAAGCCAAGCGACGCGTCTGTGTGAGTACCTACGTAAACACCACACCCGGGCGCATCTACAATAACCACACAATGCAGAACAGTACTTTCGTGCACGAGAAAGATGATGAGGCCTCTAATCAAATCTTACTATCAGATCCTAACTTACCATCATTGGAACAAGAATCCCCCCCACACATCACCTATCGCAAAAAGATGTCTGACACTAGATACATACAGGAAATTGCACAAAGCCCTTTCGAGCAAAGCGTCTTGACCATTCTAAAATAAATGCAGCATCAACAAGAAATGCAGTTTGCTACCTTCAACCATGGAATGGAAGAAATAAGACAGCAATTCTCCGAACTCTCGAAAAGTCAACAAGAGCTTAAATCCGCTGTAACTTTTTTGGACGCAAAATATGATGACGTAAATTTGAAAATTTCTCAACTGGAACACAAAATAATCCAGACAGAAAAAACTCAATCCAAACAAGAAACATCCGTGGCAATTGTTTCCGAACTCGAGGACACTGTGGAGGAACTGCGTCGCCTATCACGATCCAAATGCATGGAGATTAAAAACTTGCCATTTGCTAATAAAGGGGAAGACTACCACGACATAATGAATAAAATGGTCCGTATACTGTCTCTGGATTTTCAAACAAATCCAATTACGGAGTGTTATCGAGTGCCACTAAAAAATGGAGAATATGGCGGATCTTTCATTGTGGAGACCACAAATATAGCTACCAAAATGCGATAATGGGTGCGCTAAAAGCTTACAACCTCAAAAACAAGAGCAATCCCCTAAACACTCAAGATTTGGGATATCCGAACAATATGAAACCTATTTTCGTGACGGACTACCTCACCCCTAAAGCGGCAAATCTCTTCTACCATAGCCGAAATCTCAAGAGAAATCATGGTTTTAAGTACTGCTGGGCAACTGCAGGAAAGATATACGTCAAGAAAAGTGATACAACTCCTGCAATACAACTGAAAACCGAGGAACAAGCCATACTTCTGAAGAATATCACTGAGTGACTATAGTGTTGTGTCAGGGACATATAAATAGGTCCTATAAAAATCGTAAAAAGGTCATATAAAAAATATTATATATTAACAAAACTTAGTACAAACTTAATTAGTATACATAAACTATATGAAACTTTAAATATATTTATATACAATGCTATATATATTATTAAACAATACTATATCTATAAAACACACACTGCAAAACAATATCAACACGGTTATTTAATTACCACACTAAGATGCTACGTACTATTTATCTATTTGTATACTTATGCAAATCATTAATATACTGTATCTAACTTAAAATCATACCACAAATACATTTTTAGAACCACAAACAGTCGAAAAAACCCAAACCTATTACAAGCTTTTTGTTACTTGAAAACCAACTTCCCCTTAATTTATATTAATCGAAAACTCATTCAACACAATATGATCAACATCGACTTTAATTCAAGGTGCCTAAAGTCAAATTTCTTTGACAACCTCCAATGTTCCAAAAAGCAGCATTCGCTTTACGTTATACCTACTTACAAAATCGACCTTACCTCACGGTACTTGGAATCAAATTTCTTTAACAATTCCCGTCCATACCCAAGTAAACAACACACGTCTTACATCTCAATCTCGTAATATAACAAACGGCAAACAGTTGAAACACCTATTATGGCAAAATTTAATGTTTAAAATAGCTTTAAAGTCCGCTACTTTCTCCTTAGAATACGTACTTGAGAAAAATGCATTGGGAATTAAAACTTATTCAATACGAATCAAACCATTCTTATTCAAATCAACCCAAAACATCAACTCGTGTTTGTCCACTACTGGAGATAAGTCTGGATATATATATTTTTTTATCTATCCTCCACTTATTTGTTTAAAAGCAACTCTGCCTACCCTTGAAAATGGCTAATATTGCTGACTTAGTAAATGACTTGGACAACACCTCACTACTTACTAGCCACCTTGTGACTAGTCCTACTCTGTGTAGAGACAAATTGAAATTAAATCAAAACTGCTTAACTATACTAACGCAAAATATTAGAAGTATAAATAAAAATCTAGATAACTTCTCCGTTTAATTAACACAACTTGACATCAAAATAAATATAATCATACTTACTGAATGCTGGTTAACACCCGAACATCCAAGTTTTTCTCTAGCTGGGTATAACTATAGTTCATCTAAACAGTTTCTCAATAAAAACGACGGTATTGCAATTTTTAGTAAAGATAATTTAAATTTAAAAATAATGGAGCCGTCTGTGACTGATATGAATTGTCTTTTGCTGGAGATTGAAGATTTAACTATTGTAGCCATCTATTATAGGTCACCCTCCAAAGCAGTCTCGGACCCTTAGACCTTTTTTGCTAATCTTGATAATATATTAGCTAACATAAAAACGAAGTCAAACATTATTATTGGAGACACAAACATAGACATTAAACCCGAAAATAAAGACGGAAACAGTGAAGAATATTTAAATATTACCTCGATGCATGGATATTATCCAGCACACGTATACCCTACGCATGATAGAAATTGCCTGGACCATATTCTAATAAAATCTCCTCGAGAATCGTCAACTGTTGTATGTCAATCATCGATAACAGATCACGATACAGTTATTTGTGCCATTTGTACTTCCTATAAGCCAATAGTTCCCGTAAATAGAACTACAACAATAATTGATTATGACGCCCTAAATAATGATCTCAAAAATACTGAATGGAATAACATTTATACGATACTCGATATTAATCACGCTACAGAATACTTTATAAATATACTGACGCAGTTAATAAATAAAAACAAATCTATTAAAATTGTACCTAATAGAAAACGCAAAATTAATCCGTGGATAACTCCAAATTTATTGAAATGTCAAAAAAAGAAGGATAAATTACACAAAAAGCACAAAAAATACCCTACTGATTTAAACATAAAATGTACCTACACTAAATACAGAAACATGTATTACTACATTGTTCAGAACGTAAAACTAGAATATAAAAAAAACAAATGGAGAAAAATTCAGGCAACACTAAATCAATGTGGAAAACTGACAAAAAAATATGCAATCTTAATAGCACGAGTATCTTCACTTAATTTCACAAGGATTCACTTAATTCAATAAATGAATATTTTGCGACAGTCGGTAAGCATTTAGCTGACAAAATTTTGCAACAAACAAACACTTCAGAAACTCAACTAGCCGAAGAATGTATCAGAACTCTAGATACACCTTCCACATCGTTTTTTGTAACACCTGTCACTCCATATGAAGTCATAAAACTTATTAATAACCTTAAAAGTGATAGTGCCCCAGGGTGTGATGAACTTACTCCTAAACTAATAAAAAATATAGCAAACTCTATTGTTACTCCACTCAGTCATATCATTAATACAAGTATTTCCTTAGGTATTGTGCCTAATGTCCTTAAAAAGGCACAAATATGTCCAATTTTCAAAGACGGAGATCCTTTGGAAGCCTCGAATTATCGCCCTATTTCCTTACTATCGGTCCTAGCAAAACTTTTAGAAAAAGTCATGAACACTCGTTTGTTAAAGTACCTGGAGGAAGCAAAAATCCTCTCACCGAACCAATTCGGTTTTCGACCCAAAGCTGTTTCAAACCTAGTAAACTCTGTAGTAAATGCTCTTGATAACGGTGAGAAATATTTGGCTGTTTTCCTTGACCTTAAGAAAGCATTCGACACAGTTTCAATTAAAATACTTTTGGCAAAACTTGAAGCCATGGGAGTTCGGGGAATTGCGCACAAATGGTTTGACAGCTATCTTTCAGATAGAACACAATGTGTCATGCTAGCCGATGACTAAAGTGACTATGACAAGAATTTTTTGTAGTGTATTGCGTGCATGAAGTGTACTGGGGCCGACGCTTTTCTTAGCTTACATAAATGATTTATGTAACCTTAGAACGGCGTCGGCTCAAATACTGTCATATGCAGATGACACTGTAATTCTTTTTAAAAGCAACACGTGGCAAGATGTAAAACTGAAAGCAGAAACGGGGTTGATTCCAGTAACAACTTGGCTACAAAAAAATCTGCTAACCTTAAACATTACAAAAACTAAATATATTTGTTTTAATATTACCAAAGTCTCTTCCCCTCCAGAAAATTTTGAATTAACGCTACATACTTGTGGCTATTTAAATAACAGCTGTACATGCAAACGTCTTGACAAAACAAGTAACATTAAATATTTAGGCATAATAATAGACGACAAACTAAGCCGGGTACCTCATATAGATCAATTAACTACCAGAATACGTAAACTAATGCACATTTTTAAGAAACTTCGATTAGTAGCTAATAATCAGGTTACAAAAACTATATATTTTGCGCTATGCCAATCAACTTTAACCTACTGTATATCAGCTTGCGGAGGCACCGCCAAAACTTCTCTTATTAAAGTTGAAAGGGCTCAGAGAGCGATTCTTAAGGTTGCTTTTCTCAAACCTTATTGCTCCCAACTGTCCAACTTTACCAAGACACAAAAGTTTTAACAGTTGGCCAACTTTTTTTGCAGGCCATTATGATTAAATTCTACAAAACATCATTATTTACAAAAAGCTTACCAAATAGATGCACTAGAACCGAAATATGGAAAATTGCCGAAACTCCAAGAACTTCCTTTGCACGACGTTTTTATAACTTTTTAGCACCTAAGCTTTATACCAAATTAAATAAAGAATTAATATTTTTCACCTTTCTTAAATATAAATTCAAAAAAACGCTAAACGACTGGTTATTGAAACTCTCATATGATAGCACCGAGCAATTTGTAACATT
Source organism: Yponomeuta plumbellus (assembly GCA_947310845.1). Taxonomy (NCBI): domain Eukaryota; kingdom Metazoa; phylum Arthropoda; class Insecta; order Lepidoptera; family Yponomeutidae; genus Yponomeuta; species Yponomeuta plumbellus. The sequence goes on from OX371206.1 coordinate 507,150, forward strand.
CATCTAAAATAAGTAATAATTGAAACATACAATAAATTAAACAATCACGTAATGCAGTTAATTTATATTATTATTATATTCTTCGTAGTTTATGTAGTATATTAATATATGTTAGTTTATGCAGTGTATTATAATGAATATAATATTTACATCTCTAATCAGAAACCCAAATTTTTGTTTCGACGTAAAGAATTCTGTTACTTTTATTTTTTTATTTTGTAAAGAACGTTTAAACTAACCACTTAAGTAAAATATTGTCACGTCTGAGCGGAAGTCTGGTTACCCATAATACAGAGTATTCTAGTTTGGGGACCAGGCACCATATTTGTACACATTTATAACAATAAAGTTTTTTGTTTTTTTTTTTTGATTTTTTTATCGTAATGATTTGCCGTTGTAGCCATCAAAGTTAGTTAGTTATAAGAGAGTGCCTTAAGGTTGCCTTAAGGATGGTTTTATTATTAAATTAATTATGAATTTTAAATAACAAAAAATGAACAGAATAATAAATACAGTGCATTTTAATACAGACTTCTAAATCTGATTCCAGTTTATTATCAAAGTTACATTTGCGAACACTGAATATAACTTTTACTAACTACTACTTACTTTTTTACGTTTGCGATAACTTTTTATTAGTCTTAGTCTTATGAAAAGAATTGTGGATCTCGATGAAGGACGATATTCACGATATTTTGTTTTTAATATGAATAAAACATATTTAATTGATTGATTTCATCGGTAAACGTATCAAATAAAAATCATTCTCAAGCTGCTGTCTGTATAAAGAACCGAAATAAACCGTCTTATAATATTAAAAACTCTTACAAATGTCTGCTACAACTGTGTAACAGAGATTTTTTTAACAATTACCAAGATAATAAAACTCACCGAAACGGAACCAATTTGTATCAAAATATAAAGCGTGGCAGAGCCATGTAGTATGCAGGGCGCCACGCTGTAGTAAGCACGAGTGCCGCTACGCGCTACGAAGTGCTACGACTGTGTTGCTACGCGAATAAGTAATTGTACGGTAGGAACGACTCTTGATGGAGTTCCTACTTGTCTCACAAAAAGAATTTTGAAAGACACTTATGTATTTATGTATGCTGAGATATTTTTACAACATAATATTAACGTGCTACGACTATTTTAAGTAGTAGTTATCGCTTTGTGTTTAAATACTAATAATGAAGATGATATTTAACTCACATAATTTATTGATAGCGGTTCTCAAATTTTTTTGGTGACGGAACCCTACAATAAAACAATTGTTTTTGAAAACTATTCTTTATTCATAACTGCATTACGTTCGACCAGAGAGAGGTGTTTTTTTTTCTAAATTTTTACGGAACCCCAACAGAGGTATCGTGGAACTTTAGGGTTACGCGCAACACACTTCAAGTATGGCCGATATAAACATTTACACACAGGCACACACACTGCCTCCGGCCCCACACTAGGAAGTGGACGTTCAGGGAAATAGACTTAATGGACCGACTGGACATTCCGGTAATAAGAGGTTCAGTGCTGAGAGGTACCCTGCGTCGTGGGAACCAGAAACAGCGACGTCACAAACATGTAAACATACAACGCCTGGAGTTTTTGTTTCTCCCCAGCCGGGGATTGAACCCGAGACCTTTCGCATGGTAAGCAGATGCGCTAACCGCTACGCCACAGCGGTCGTCAATTATGTACAATGCCAATTTCATCTCATATTACAAGTGAAAAACATACAACGTATTCATCTGTGATATTCGTCGCATCATGCTAAAACGCTGGAAATCTTCCGAAAACAATAAATAAAGTAACATTGTCAAGATCTGAAGAATCTTGAGAAACAATCAATCACTTTCTTTGCGTTTTCATGGAATACAGTTGAGTGACATTATTCTGTCGAAAATAATGAGCAATTTCTTTAAGCTAATGTAGCGAAACTCCATACATACGCGATGTGGCGCGCCGCGACATCTTTGATGTCAAATTTCCGCACGAGATTGTTTTGATGCCGAAAACAGCTTAAACAATCTGAACATAAATCTGTGGTATAACAACGTTCATTCTGTTATTATTCACGTTTAACGGGGGAACTAAACCGAGAATAATAAAGTTCAAACGTAAGATACAGGTAGCCCTAGTTCCGAAGTCAGGAATGTAGGACAGATTTCACATAAGCATGTCTACTAAAGTGTTATATTTTTTTAATGGGCTACTAAACGTCCCAAGGTACATGTGACGAATTTTTTCTTGAGAAAATTGGGCTTTTCCAGTCACCTGAGCTGACGCATGACATTTTTAAGAGTTGCGGCCGATTTGCTGTACAAGTAAGTGATTATGGAATTTAGTTAATCAGTTTCATCATCATTATCAGCCCACTGCTGCCCACCGCTGGGTATAAGCCTTTTCCCTCTAATGCCATTTCACACGGTCTCTCGCCATTCGCATCCACGGACCTTCCGCCGACGCAACGACATCGTCCGACCATCGGGCCGCAGGTCTGCCCACTGACCGTCGTCTTGCTCTCGGCCACCACTCCGTGATTGCCTTGGTCCACCTGCCGTCTTTCCGACTTGCCAAGTGTCCCGCCCATTTCCACTTCAGTCTTGAGAGTCTTTTGCAAATGTCATCAACCCTCATCCAGCGACGGGTGACGACATTGGTTACTCTATCTACGAGTCTAAGACCTAGCATGGCTCACTCCATTGCTCTTTGTACTACATTAATTCGGTGCATATTCTGCTTTGTGAACGTTCAAGTTTCGGCTCCATATGTGAGAATGGGTAGAACCCACTGGTTACATAATCAATTTACAGAAGATTTACAGTATATAAGGACGTAAATAACAGTAAAAATTAAATAGTATTGATAAATAAAAGATCATACAAACGTGATCGTTTAGACTAGGCGTTCAATCAGGTTAAGAATCGCACTGGCTTGCCATAAAGATGTACAAACTAATAAACACCCTATTGTTCATTATAAACTGTTTTCTGTTCCACTTAATTGACGTTTATAATGTGTTGTGCTTACGTAAGTTTTAGTTAAAAAACCCTGATTTCCTATAAAACGTTGCATGATAGAAAACTATCAAATCGAAATGGCTATTTACCCTAGGCTAGTTTATTTAAAATAAACTAGGGGCCAGTTTCTGAAGTTAGAATTTCGCTAAGTAACTATAGTGCCTTCTTGTTAATTTTTTCAGAAAACCACCTAAATGCCAATTTTTGATACCTAAGTAACTAACATTCTGTCACGCTATAATTGGGGTTCGAAGCATACGGATATCATCCACTTTTTTTTTAAATTCTACCATATTTAGGCCATTTAATAGTTAGCTTTGTCAGACTCTACTGTGACGCTCTTTTTTGAGAACTACAGTTAAGTAGTTACTTCGTGAAATTCTCAATTCAGAAACCGGCCCTAAATGTAGGAAAAAAATTATGACAAATCAATCGTTGTGTTTCGTTCGCCTGAAGTGACTCAGCGCTTATGAAGTGAGCAATAGCTGCCTATTATGTGTCACTCATCACTCAGCGCAAAAACGCTTCATGAGCTAAAGAGTCGTCATTCTCGCGCGAAATTGAGGCAATAATGAGTTTAGCCTCTTCCGGGTATTTCGGATTTAATTAAGAATTGCTACGTGATCTACTCGCGCAGCCTGAGCTCGAATTCAAGTATTTTAATGTAATGTTCTGTTCATACCACATCCATAATATTTTTACTATTTTTTCATCTTCAATGAGAAACCTTCTGTCTGTAGGAAGAACTTCACAGGCCATTGTTTTCAAAATAACTTAATAATAACCAGGCAAGGACATTACAAACATGGACAATACACCCAGATTGAGGCTTATTTGTACAAAAGTACGACGGCCCTCAGTGGGATCGAACCCACAACCTCTATCTTGGCAGTTAGCACTTTAGAGGCTTCACCAATAAGGCAGTCAAATAATTATCAATTGGTTGGCGCAGTGGGTCACTTGTCTAAAGCTTGGCTGTGTTTGTAATATAAAGTATTTCATAAATAAACAAACAAAATCGAGCTATGTGTTCTAGCTCCGAGAAAATTGTAAAAAAATACTTGAGCACTCAATTTGATTTTCCTGTCAAGCCTCGTTAAAAGTTAAGGCTTTTAATAACCAACACCTGCGACGTCTTTATTCGAAACAACTGTTGAAATGGAACGTGACTTCTGAAAAGCAGTTAGAGTTCAACTTGAAGGCAATTGAATTTTAAGTACTTGTCATTATGATTGACCACTGGATTACCGTTGTTTTATTGTAATTGTAGGGCTGTTATACATAGTTTAACATATGTAGTTACATGGTTTATCTAACTTGTTTTGGGTGTAGGAATAAAGTAATAAAAAATCGATACAAAAAAAATGGCTTAAGAGTTTTTTGTCCAGATTTTTCTCCAAAATACTCTAGATTTTTTCATTTGTTTTTTAGAGTTTTATTTGTAACGTTTGAAAGTTACAATCTCTGTTTTATTTCGAATAAAAAAAAAAAACTTTGATTTTGTTATAGAATACCTGATCCGACATTTTGGCTTGGACTCGTAATAAACGTAATTGCTGTTGATAAGTAACATAAGCTTAATATAAGTTCTTAATTTGAAAAAAGGTATACAAATCATTGTTATGGTAAGCCCATCGGCTAACTAAAAATTCTACAGGTTATGTTTCATCGTACTTCTTAAAACACCATGTATAAGCCCACGCCTGTATCCCAGAGACTTAAACCGCCAAAAAAGTGGCCACTTATCATCGTCCTGACGTATATTATAGACTTTATTTCGGAAACACTTACTTGACTATTTGTCAGAATAGTCCGACCAGGAGTGCAATACGGTATTTGACACTAACAACAATAAAATAATTTCAGATTCTCGATAAAAAAAAAAATTACAAAATGATTCAGAAAATGTATTTCTTTTAATCATTTACTAGTTATTACAATTTTTAAATAGATGAAACATAAAAAGAGTGCTCTGAAATGTGACGTCACAAGCAAGTAATTTCATACAAATTTCCGTTTTAAAAGTAACTCATTTGACATCCTGTCAAATACCCAATTCCGTAAGACTCCACTGTATGGAGTTGTCTCATTTAGCCCTTTTGTTCCCGGTATGTCACACCACCTTATGTCACACTGTTACATTCTGGGACTTTTTTCCCGGTAGGTATCTCATACTCCTACTCCAAACCGTCATAATTATACATATACATTCTTATTTTGACTCTTTGGAGTTGTCAAAATGCTTAACTCGATAGAGTGGAAAGTTACGTAATATAAGGTTTGGTCTAATGTCTAATGCTTACGAAAGTTTTAGTCCTGACGTACTTATCTAGTAGGCTTCAACTAATTCATTAGTCTCGCTTGCTCATATATATGATAAACAAACCTAACCAGATGGATTAGACAATGTAATTTAAGAAATAGTCACGTACTTCCTCCGCAGAAGAAGGTGCCTTAAATTGATAAGGAGTATTCTAAACAATATCTGAGCAGCTACGTACGTGTACCTAATGCAGAATCTAATTGAGTGATTTGTGCGTGTCTCGTATATATGAAGTAGCTTTATTTAGAGATACATTTAGTTCCGAAAACATGTGCCAATAAAAGAACATTAAGGTGACATGTTTAGAGTTAAATACTTATCCGAATTGCTCGTAGCCCCTGCTACGTACTCGTAGATCTTAAACGATCACAAAGGTTAAGCAACATAGGGCGCGTTTAGTGCATGAATAGGTGTCCGTTCAACGACTAACGCCAGTGGAATTTTTCCGAGCGGTTCTGTGCTTTGCAAGGCACGTTAAACAATTGGTGCCGGCTGCCATCGACAGATGGCAGTCGTGAAGCCAAGTCAGAGGCCTTAGGAGACGGCTTGAGATCTCCCGATAGTAAAACCACCCACTATTATTACAAGCCTTCACCAATCCGGACTTGGCCCCCGCGGTGGAGTATGGCCTGTATTTTCCCCAGGGACGAGGCCCGTGACCCTCGGTGGGGACAAAAATGGTTTGGTGATGACTTATCCGAACACTATCTGTACAACATTTCATGCAAACTCATTTAATTTCCCAACTCAAAACCAGCGAGCGTTCATGCAACGATAAAGTATATAAAGAAAAGTACAAGTATATAAAGAAAAGTACCGTGAGAAAATCTGAATACCAAGCGTGCGTAGTGAGGCTACACTTTTAACCCGAGAGCACGCTGTCATGTGGCACATAATTGTAGTCTGCTAAGTTATGTACTAAACAGAGGGCGATCGATGTCGGACATAAGTGCATCGATTGGGCTATTTTTATAAATAATGTCAAGTATGTAGCAACTGGGTCGCTAGGTCCACCGTAACCTCCGGAAAAAAACTAAAGCAGAGGTCAACCCTACCTGGGTGATAAGTAGTCCGTAAATAAAGACACGTACGGTCGATCTGAATCGATAGTTATAAAGGGGATGCTACGTAACGGCAATTTTATAAGTGTGCGTCATTAAGTTGAATTATGGGGTTAGTTTTAAACGGAAGTGTTTTCGTGCCCGTAAGCACGAGTTGAATTGAAATGTCATTCGACCACAACGGAAATTGGAAGGAGCACGCACGAGAGTATCGTGTGTTATTACTGTGTTACTGAATCCGACAACACATCATCAACCCGTTATGTCCCCACCGAGGGGCACGGGTCTCTTCGCTGAGAAAGGTATAGCCCATACTCCACCACGTTGGCCAAGTTCGGAGGCTTGTAAGACTAGTGGCTGGTCTTACTGTCAGAAGTTTTCAAGCCGCCCTAAGGTCTCTGACTTATGACAACACATTATCTAACAACAATTAGAAGGCATGAGCTGTTTACGAAACTTTCATTTTAAGTATTCTTTATTAAAAGTTACCCGTCAATTCAATTAAATGATTAAAATAATATAATTCAACGTAACCAACAGTTAATCAATCAATTGATCTAAAACCAGACATCATAATTATAAGTCGTTTGCTCCTGATTCTTTAAATGGGTCTACAATGTTTATTTATAAGGTATTTATAGTGATACAAACTGACATAGACATCATTTATTGTTAATATTTATTACAAGTCTCACTATTAATTAAAACTTAGAAACAAAGATAAAATCAAATTTATAAATGTCAAAAAATAAATGTTTATATCATATAACTAACACCACAAACCATGTTAGTTTCGCCATATTGATTGGCCTACGACCTTATATTTTCATATTCTACTAGCTGTCCCGGCAAACTTCGTACCGCGAAAGTTTTCGTAATATTTCCATATTTTCTCACCATGTAAACCTTTCCTGGAGTTCCACAAATATATAAAACTAAAAACCAGCCAAATTGGTCTAGCCTTTCTCGATTTTAGTGAGACTAACGAACAGCAATCCTTTTTTAAATATAAGATTACAGCGCCACCAAGTTATGTGTTCAGGTGGGCAAAATTGTAACTAACAAATTAATTGTAAACCCTGTTCCCCATTTTTTAGTTTTATTTATTCACTTACTAATAATTATAAATATACTAGCTGTGCCCCGCGGTGTTACCCGCGGTTCATCGATTTTCCCGTAGGAATAAGATATTTCCCCGCGGTAAAACGTAGCCTATGTTTTAATCCAGGGTATCGGCTAACTCCATACCAAATTTTATTAAAATCCGTCCAGCCGTTTCAGCGCTAAAGACTGACAAACATATAAACACACACACAAACTTTCACGTTTATAATATTAGTGTGATTTTCATTAAAATTGAAAGACGGATTAAAATATTCTCAATTTTCTATGTAAATTTCTTAAATGTTACTACAATCTAAATTCTCCACTAGCGCCGCTATCAACTGAACAGATAAGATGGTGGCACTGTATACAGGGCATCCCAAAGTTATGGGACATAAAGGGAAAGTACCTTAAATATCGTAGATAGATATTTTGCTGAAATGCATTGAAATGCCTTCAATCGACGGCATTATGTTATTTTTTAAAGTTAGTAATTCTGCATTCAAAGATTTTCTAAAAATTACTTGCCTTGTCTGGGAATCGAACCCACTCAAATGTAAAAAAAACACCCTACTTTTATGATGCCAATCGAAAGAATGGCCAAAAACTAATGTCTCTTCTTGTGTCCCATTGGTGTACAGTCTGTTAGTTTTTAGAATATACCTTGGCTACTATCGGATAGAATCGGATATATTCGTGTAATTTACTCGTAAATATCGGAACTAATATGTATGACACTTAATTTCACTTATACAGAGCAGGAAGTACAGCGCCACCAAGTTATCTGTTCAGGTGTGCAAAATTGTAACTAACTAAGTAATTGTAAATCCTGCTCCCCATTTTTTATTTTATTTATTCACTTACTAAGATTTATAGATATATTTTCATTTCAATCAAAAGTTAAAAAAAGGTTAAAATATTTTCATTTTTCTAGGTAATTTTTTAAATGTTCCTACTAAATTATAGCGAAAACCGAAGCCTACTCTAGAGCCCGAAGTATTTTCTAAAAGCTAACAGACTGTATAAACTTACTAAGGATATATAGGTACATCAATACCGTCAATAACATACATACATAAGCGCAGGCCTGTATCCCAGAAGGGTAGGCAGAGACCAGAATGCACTTGCCACGGTCATGCCCGACAAATCACCGTGTGTGTGTGTGTGTGTGTGTGTGTGTGTGTGTCTCTGTGTGTGTGTGTGTGTGTGTGTGTGTGTGTGTGTGCATTGTGTGTGTAGTGTTTGTAGGTTTGGATGTGGAAAGGAGAGGAGAGGAGAAAGGAGAGGCGGGAAGAGCATTTCGTACAACGAAATTCTGCACTAGCGCTATCAACTGAACAGATAAGATGGTGGCACTGTACCATATTGTGACATCTATCAAATACACATAAAAAAATAATAATTTTTGAAGCCGTTTCGGAGGAGTTTTATCGTGTTTATTTATTAGGTAAAATTAATGTTACGTTATTAAATTTCGTCGCGATTTATCACAAGTATTATTAAATATTATTTTACTGACGTTATATGTATGAGTATCGCGCGTCATTAACACGTGCTACCTTATTTTTCATGAATAAGCAAACCATTTGAACACACATTCGATTGATTGTTGAAATAATACAGCAATACCTTTTCCCATTAATAGCTATACAGGGTGGCTCATTTAGATCGGTCAACATGGGTTAGTCTGAAACTATAAGATATACGAAGATCTGTTCTTAGTAACCTTGTTATGGATTTTCAATGAAAAACTGCATTCATATTTTAAACAAAAACGGTACTCGGAAATTTAACCCGGGTGGTTAGTAAAATAGAATAAAGTAAAATTAAAGTAACACTATTTCATTTAGATAATTATCCATTGTGTAGGTCTTAAACAGATGTTACTATGTAACATGATGCCCAAAATCAATAAAATGCATTGTTTTCACAGTATTTTTATTTTAAATAAGTTTTCAAAATTACAACAACACTTGTTCAATACAGTATTCCTGTACGACTGAATGCTCGACTGAATGGCACGGCCTACGATTCCCATGTGAAGGGTTTACTAAAAAGTATTTGACTTTGTTTGGCATATTGCCAGGCCTGTTTCACTACGCGTGTCGGTATCGAACGCGTAAGTACATGCAGCGACCACTCCGAGGGGGCAAATAGGTAGGAATTCAGGCTCCAGAAGAGGTAAGAGTTACGCGGTAGAAAGAGAGGCAACATGTAAACATAAACATTTATACAGGCACATACATTGCTTCTGGCCCCACACTAAGATACCCTGTGTCGTGGGAACCAGAAACAGCGACGTCACAAACATGTAAACATCCAAGACCTGGAGTATTTTTTTTTCTCAAAGGTGAATATAACGTAGCTTTTGTAGCGCCGTGCGATCTGAATTGCACCTAATTGTATCGCTGCTAGAGTCCCTTTTTCTTTAATTGATTTTGCGCAGTGAATCTTCTGTACTAGACCTGTACTATTATGTATTCTGTGGTATTGCGCCGAAATGTCAGAGCGATTGTTTCGGTTTTCGACAAACAATAGACGGGAGTTTTTTCAAAATAAATATTATTCAAATTAATTGAAATTCGGTATGGACGTTTTTCATGTTAGATATACAGATAAATAGAATACTCTTTATTGTATGTACACCAGGAATTTCACATGAGATTTGACAATAACATAGTACAGTACAATCGACGGCCTTATTACTGAAAGTAATTTCTTCCAGATAAGATAGAGAAGCTAAGTTACGGGTAGGCGGCTACGAACTATATTAAACAAGATATTTCTATATCAAAATCAATCAATCAAATCAAAATTTTTTTTTATTTCAACGTAAAGAATTTACATTCTGCTTGTTGAATGTCAATGTACATACAGTTACGTATAATGTTAGCCGCTGCCTTAGGGCCGTCTGTAGTGGAGAAAAAGGCAGCGAAAAAAAACTCCACTCTGACCATCTTTTCTCAAATCAACTTAAAGCTAATACAAATTAGGTATGAGTGTTCGTATACCAAGAATCTCAAGATCCATGAGTGCAATAAATACTTGCAAAGTCAAACATCATTTAATATTCTTAAAAGGTAATAAAACACCAATGCTGCGGCCAGACACACGGACGGCACCCGTTCACGAGCGTAACGCAGAGGTCAGCTATCACCAGTCTCAACCATATTAGAGGGAGATAGGCGACCCGGCCACCGCGCCACCATTCGCATGGCCTTTGGCAAACTTGTGTGATAAAGTTCTTGTCAGTTATCTATAATAATAGCATAGTTTTGATATGCAATCACAGCGTCTGTACATATGTATGAAATTTATTAAACCCTATATATTATTAGAATACCAATAACTAGCTCGTTGTGGAATTGGTTTACTGCCAAGGGTTTTTATCATCTATAAAGTCATCTATTCTGTAGTATGCCTTTTTACACAGCGCAGTTTTAATAACAAATTTAAATTTATTTCCTGGCAGGGATAGAATACTTTCAGGAATTTTGTTATAAAAACGTACACTATATCCTACAAATGATGTATTTACCTTGGCTAATCTGAATCTAGATGAGGCAATTTTGTTTCGATTTCTGGTGTTAACGTTATGTATATCCCTGTTTAGCTTAAATGTAGTTATGTTTTTACGTACATACATTATGTTATCGAATATATATTGGGAAGCTAGCGTAAGAATTCCTATTTCCTTAAAAAACTCACGTAGTGAGTGTCTGGCAGGTAAATTGTAAATACCTCTAATAGCCCTTTTTTGGAGAATAAAAATTGTTTCTATATTTGCCGCGCGTCCCCATAGTAGCAGACCATATGACATAATGCTGTGGAAATAACTGAAATAAACTAGCCTTGCAGTTTCTACATCTGTTAGTTGTCTAATTTTTCTAACTGCAAATGCAGCTGAACTCAACCTACCCGCTAACTTTTCTATGTGTTGATCCCATTGTACTTTTGAGTCTATTGTAATGCCTAAAAACACCGTTGTCTCAACTAAGTCTAGTCTGTCACCAGCTATTGTTAAACTTGTGTCCACTTTTTTGACATTGGGCAATGAAAACTTAATACATTTTGTTTTTTTGGCATTTAACATAAGATTGTTTACGTTAAACCAGTTCAGTTCTAATACACATACATAAAAGGTACATAAATATAGTTTGTAATGTCCTTTCTGTGTATGTGTGTGGGTGTGTGTGTGTATGTGTGTGTGCGTAGAGATATATACGACGCAAACACATGTCATTTTCCTCCTATTGGGTTCATCTGCAACTAGGTAACGCCGAGTACTCGTATTTGTTCACAACTTAAAAAAGCAAGATCGCCGCGCGGTGGTGGACGTAAGAGAATGCGCTTGCCGGAGTGTATTTTTGCAGGGAGCTCTGGCTTAAAGGATTAGTCTCGGCGAGATTATCTTAATGTTCCAGTACAAACAGTATATCTGCGGGACGGTCGGATGGATCTGGTATTATTCTCACCGCTTCCAGGAAATTTTACGATTATGTAAATCGCACAGAGCGATTTCTTCGGAAAGAAGGCTTGCAAAGATTGATGTGAAATGTGCCTAAATTCGAATTCAAATATTTTATTTATAATACAGACACCATGTTTGCTTTATGGACGTCAAAGTTGTTAGTTTCACAATTCATAGATTACATAGAAAAGAAACTAGCAAACTCCATATTTTATTCGTATCAAAAAATTTCCACAAAAAAATTATTACTCCTACATGTGTTGAACACTAGGCACTTATCCTCGGTTAAAATTAATATTATATAAATGTTTAAAACCAGACATCCGTGTCCTCTAGATCATCGTTGATTTTATAATAGGCTTTTTTGTGTGTGCTTAACACATTTTTTAAACAGCTTTGGAGGCAACTCTAATATATTTTGGGGAATCTTTTTGTAGAACCTTATAGTATTAACTTTTTCAAATCTAAATCGTGGAAATGACAATTTATGTTAATACCAACCACTAAGTTTACTACTTAACATACTCCATCTTTTACAAATACTAAATAACTCTCAGAAATAATAACAATAGTCTTTTCAAAAACTTGTAAGTACCCCGAAAATCAGAATGTGCGATGAGCATGCATTGACTAATGAATGTGGATAACGCGAAAGAGGTTGTAACGCCTTTGTAACAAATCATGTTATTGCTAGCTGACACGGCAAACACAAACGTTGTTATGCCATATTGATTAGCCTCCGACCTGTTTTCAGACCTACCAAATACACAAATACCACTTGACACGACAATTTTATATATTAGATTATAGTAAATACTGTTCTATTGGCAAAAATTACATATTTGCGCCGTTTGGGGTCGAAACGATGGGCACATGGGGCCCAGAGGCGCGCCTGCTCTTCAAAGACCTAGCAGCGCGCCTAATCCACGTATCAGGAGACCAGAGAGCTGGCGCGTACCTCGGCCAAAGGATAAGCCTGGCCCTTCAAAGAGGCAACGTCGCCAGCACTCTGGGCTCATTGCCGGGGGACAGTGACCTGGGGCAGGTATTTTATTTGTAAATATTGTAAATATATTAAGCTAATGTATTTATCTAGGTACTAGAATAGTTTTATATTTAAGTTATATTTTTTTATTTTAATATAATTAAGTTAGTTCATTATTAATATTATTTAATTAATGTTATCTGTATTACATTTCAGATTATAGTACGAGTATATTAGACTTTTCTCTATTTTTTCTTATTCACAGTTGTTAACAGTCTCGACGACTAACAAGTTTGCAGGACGATTTGTTCGTGCAACTTCCGAGCTGTTTAATGTTGCTGTATATTTGTTTCTCCCCGAGCCGAGTCTTCAGCTCGTATTTCCTGTGAAAAGTTACGCTGAACTGTCAGTTTTCATACGTAAAACGATGCGTGTATTTTGCTTCAATGAAAATAATAAATATAACTTCCACACGACAGAATGACTTAACCTGGCCGCAAACTAGGATACCCTGTGCTGTGATAACCAGGCAAGGACATTACAAACATGGAAAAAAGCCCAATGTCAAAAAAATGTTTATTATTTGTTTATAATATTTTTATCTTGTGTTACGAACAAAGAAAGCCGATTGTTTTGTATAATAGAGAGAAAGAGAAAGAAAGAAATAAATAATACATATATACTTAATGTAACGCCTGTATTCTAGTAGGGTAGGCGGAGTCCAGGGAGTGCCAATCGCCACGATCTTACGACAGAAGATTTAATAGTAAGAGACGGACTAGCAAACCGACGGACGTCACCTCACCATGATTAAGCTTTGCGAATCAGAGCGAAACCTGGTCTCTTCCGATAAAAAATCAAGTAAGTGTTTCCGGAATAAAGTTAATAATTACATTCAATAGTCGTTACATGTTCGCACGCCGGTTTCGGGCACTTTTTGAGGTTTGCGATACTCTTAAGGCTCCATTACACAAGAAGAATTTCTCGGTAGCGAGCGGCGAATAATCGTAAGCGATTCTCCCAAGGCAATACTCGCCATACGATTCTCGCCTTCGATTGTTTAAATTTTGACAAAAATTCGTATTCAAGCGATTCCCGAATATCACAGGCGAGACTCACTCAGGCGAGACACACTACAGGCGAGTTATCGTAGATCTATAGACGCATACGAGTCTCGAGCTGTATAAACATAGCTCGTGAGAAACACTCGTATAGTATGTTTACACAGGCTCGCGGCGTAGAAGAGATTAAGTAGTGATAATTATTGTATTCGAGAGGCAAAGCCCGGGGCATTGGTTTACACTAGGCGACCATATTACTGCCTAAAAGAAATCGCCGCTCGCTACCGAGAAACTCTTCTTGTGTAATGGAGCCTTAAGAAAGCCGAAACCGAGTTTCTGTTAGTATTTCTCTGCAGGACGAGGCAAGGAAGGGGTCCCGTATTATCCCCCGCAGCCTGGCATCCCCGGGACCCCCGGCGGGGACGCCCGCGGTTATTTACCATAAGCCGAGGAAATTATGCAGATTCGCCGGCGAGAGGGTGAAATTCATTCCGCTTAAAAATTATATCTAATTGAATGCTAATCGGTTTTGAGTTCTTAGGGCTTTGGGCCTTAATCATCTGCTGGAGGTAGTTTAAAGATGGCACGAATAGAATAGAAAAAGTTTAATTCACAAATTAATTTACATACATGCATGCATACGCTCACGCTTGTATGCCAGAGGGGTAGGCAGGGACCAGGGACTGCCAGCAGCCACGATCCTGACAAATCGCTTTTGCTTCATCGACATTCATTAGTTGTTGCATGCACGCGCGCCGGTTTTGGGTACTTTTCATCTTGCCCATTGCTAATACATCCCCTATTTTTTTTAATGTATAGTAAGGTAATGAATGATACTTCGAGATGAAACACAATGGTGATGTCGAGTATTTTACGCAATTTCGTGAAAAGGATCCAGCACAGCGTGTGTTACAGAAAGAGAACTTTCGGTAACGCTGATATTCTGCCGGTACCACGAATAAAAAAAAATTGCAAACTAAACGAAACATAAAAACGAAAATACTTCTCAGCTCCTCAGCTGGGGTTTGAACCCGGGATCTCTCGCATGGTAGGCAGATGCGGTAACCGCTGCGCCATAGAGATTGACAAAAATTTTACTAACCTACATAGATTAATTAATGTATTTTATCTGCGTACTAACCTCACAGAATGAGTCTTTGTTACTTGGAATAATTAAAAATAAAAAAATCAACATAATATATTCATAAATAAGATAACTATATTAAAAGAAACGAAAAATACAAGTTTTCTGTTGGTTTAGCGCTCAGAGCATATTGATATATGTGTCGTCCAGCGCAAAGTAGTTTTGCTTAAACCTGCGCTCTACAAAGCTTCTCATAGAATAAGGAGTGACCCTCGACACAGTATATATGAGGGTGTTTGACAGTTTTTCTTACTGTTCTGTGTAAAAAAATATCTTTCCATTCTGTGTGTGAGTGACAGAACCATAAAGCAGAATGTAGATTTTATGTGCATGTCCAGAAACGAAAAAAACCTCGCTGCGTAATTTTCGCTATACAGACAGATTCTTTGAATATTATCCAGTCCCGAACCTTCTGTTAATGCTCTATCCGCAGTCGAAGTGGTTATTAGCTCAGTTGAAACGGTTTTCTGAAAATTGTTCCAACACTCGGCACGATCCTCGGATTTGCAAAGTTTCCCATGAAATCCGCTTACATTACTCGCCGCTGAGATATACCCGAAGGCCGAGTCAACGATTATAGCCTCGGTGTTATATTAATTTGTTATGCTAAACGCTTCTCGTGAATACGATCCAGTCGGCGGGGGATCATTGGATTCCATTGTGTGGTGTACTATCTGATCTTGGCACTACTTCCCCTGTCTACCTATTGGCTAAAACCAATTAGTATAGTACTAAGGTAGTAACCGAATGCTGTATTATTTATACCACAATAAGACATATGATACATATTATTAACTTTATTCCGGATACACTTACATGACTTTTAGTCGGACGAGTCCACGAGACCTCTGATTCGCAGAGCTTATGGAGAGCAGAGACGGAACTCGGGTCGTCGGTTACGTCGCGTCGGTGCTCCTATTTTGCTATTTTTTGTCTTATTTGTAATATCGTGCTCAATCCTCTACAACGAAATAGTTCTGTGAAAACTGGTTAATACTTATACCGGCACAAGGGATAGCCCCCTTCTGTAACAGACATACGTACAACCAGACGTGGTAGGCATAGTAAGATGGTACTTTATTTTATTTATTTTTATTTTGGCAAGAGACATTAAAATATTAATAACAATAATATTAGACCTTTTGGAACCAGGTCTAATATTATTGTTTTGCTTCATAAACAAACTAAGAGTGCCAAGAAGCAAAATTATTTTGCTTCATAAAAATACTAAAAGTGCCAAGGATAATATTATAGGTTTAGATGTGTATGGTAACTAGTAGGTACATAAGTTAAAAATAAGTCACGTCTATTAATCGTAAATTCATACGTAAATCAATCGTCAATTAAATTATGATACGTTCACGTCATCCGAAAATGCAACCCCTAAAATAAGTAAGGATTTGTTTCAAAATCTTCATTATGATCATCAGCCCATCTCTGCCCAGTGCTGGGCCTATGCCCAATCTTTCGCAGTCTCTCTTATTTTGCGTCCGTTTTAACAACCAACTAAACATTTTATGATAGTTCTGGCCCCTAGATCTTGGATGTTTACATGTTTGTGACGTCGCTGTTTCTGGTCCCCACGACACAGGGTATCCTAGTGTGGGGCCAGAAGCAATGTATGTGCCTGTATGTAAATGTTTATGTTTATTAACTTTATTCCGGATACACTTACCTTGAGTAAACTTCATATGTAGTGCTTTCGAAAGTTTTAGCTCAAACCGAAACATTTAGTAAAATAACTAAAATCGTATCCCGCGTGACATTTCAATCAATTTCATTCCACCTCGTCTTTAGGGATCCCTTGCTAATCGCGAGTAAGCCGATAATCTTAGCGTTAATCGATTACAGCCGCCCGGCCGTTTAGAGACATCCCCAGTTTATAGCAGACGCCTGTCATCGATACAATCTTGTTCGGGATATAATACACAGAAAGACATGTCCTGTCACAAAGCAAACATTTTGTTTTTACAGGAGCTTAAAAAATCATCTAGTTCCGCTCTATATAACGTGTATATAATCATCAACCCATAATGTCCTTACCGAGGGGCACGGGTCTCTTCTCTGAGGAAGGTATACTCCACCACGGAGGCCAAGTCCGGATTGGTGGTGGCTTGTCAAGCTAGTGGCTGGTCTTACTACCAGAAGTTTTCAAGCCGCCCTATAACCTCTGATTTGTTTGCCTCGACGATCGACATTGGCTGAATAGAAATCTCCTTCGACCCACTGACAGGAGAGGTGGTGAAAGTCCTATAAAACTCAGGAGTTATTTTCAAATTAGGCCACACGTTAATTATTACTCGTGTCCACCGTGAATTGGCAACTAATGATTAACTTTCTTTTATGGCCCAGAAGCTGTCTATTTTATTTTTGTGTTTATAAATATTAAGGATGCTGCAGACTTTTCTTTTTTAATTTTAACTGGTTCTACAAGATACAGGCCCTGCCTAGTTTGGGGACCCCTGGAAATGTTTTGTAATTTACCTTAGCTATGCACCGTACATAAAAAAAAAATTCAAGCGCTGAGGCATGCACCTCGTGTACTCAGGATTCCTCACCATCTTTTTAGTAACTTTTTTTATTAACATTTACTTTTTGTTCTATTTGCTATCAAACGGGCCCATTTACATTATCATAGAACTTTGATATCTATAATCTATACTTTTTGTAAATGTAATTTTTGTGTTGTGTATAAGGAATAAAATTCATAATATTTCTCTCATTCCCGTTCGGCTTCTCTATTTTTTCTGTCAATGGTGGTCTGGAAGAAATTACTTGTTTTAATAAGCCCGCCAATTGTACTGCACTATGTTATTGTCAGTTCTCATTTGCGACGCATGAATATGTATACAATAAAGAATATTCTATCTATGTCATTGAAAGAGCATCTGTATATTAATAACAAAATCTTCAATAATTCATAATAAAATACCATTGCAAATAACACAATTATGCTGTATTAGCCGATGTGGGTCGATGCCTATCAGACGCACTTACTCAAGTTGCTAAATTGGATAACAAGCTTTCTTCACTCGATATAAGGAAAAAGAAAGAGAAAAGTATATAACAGAGTTATAGTATCAAAACACACAGAATTCACGAGATATGAGAACACATACAAGGCTTTTCCATCGCCTCAATGGTAAGTTTGTCATCACTTATCGAGATACAAAGATTGATTTATTTGGTGTCCCCTTACTTTTGTAAACGAAAACGAAACGACTGTTCACGAAAACTACGTCATAGGGCTAGCTGTGATATACTTGATTGCCACCAAGGGTCGCGGTTTCAATTTCCGCTGGGAGTAGTCATCAATTGGCCACGGTACTTATTTTTGATACATATTTTTATAATGTGTTTTGAAAATATTGACCATTTTAAGACCCTAATGTCATTATGTTTGAGTTTTATTCATTATGTCTATTTTTAATACTTTTCTGAAGTTTTGGTGTTTGTGACGTCATCAGAGGATGATTAAGGACAGTCATAGAGCCGATTTCTGAATTGAGAATCGCTAAGTATCTACTTAACTGTAGTGCTGTCTCGTCAAATTTCTCAGAAAAGAGCGTGGCAGAACGTTAGTTAAGTTAGTGTAAATTCTTAATTCAGAAATCGGCTCTATCTAATCGGCGATTTTGATTACATTAGCTCACTAAAACTAAAAAGAGTTTTAGTGGATGGATAGATATCCATCGGAAAAAATGAAAAATTGTTCACCGACCCAAGTGCCTTGACTATTTTCGACTTTCTTCTACTGCAGAATTTGTTTCAATTTTACTGACGTATTATTTTCATAGAATGTCATAAGTTAAATATTGGCTACCTTCGTATATAACTAAATTATATAGAAAGGTAGCCGAACATTTACTTTATCTTGCCATCTTTATCTTATCATTTTTTGTAACCGTTTTACAATAAAGATTTTTTCGTTTTGTTTCATCTGTCATCTCCTAATAAAATTAAATCTTCGGTGTCCTCAACGCAAGGGTCCTAAATATTCCAAACCAACTGTTAGCAAAGTAAACTTTGATCTTTGCATCTACGTAATGAGATAGGATAAGAATATTGAGATAATTTTAAATCATCCATTTCACTTCCCCCATGCTGTACAGGAATGGAGGAGACCACTCGGACGGTACAAAGCCTGCGACATTGTTTGTTAGATCCGATACAGTAGCGGTTGTGTTAGTGACTTACAAAAATATTTAAGTTTTTCCTTTTTTGAGTTTTACCCCAGATAAAAATTCTGGGTATAAATTTATAACTTCTCGCCACATGAGAACTTTCTCGAAGAATATTCTTCCGGTTCCTTTCTAGGACAGTGGGACTTCTCTGTCATCGTGTTTTGTAATTTCGGGGATTACCGCGAATCGTGCTCCATTTGACGAAACAGACTTATTGGAACGAGCAGGGCTCTTATCTTGAACGCATTAAGATCGCTTTTGCCTCGTCGTGACGCGTATTGGGATTTGTATAATAACTCAATTGAATCAAGATGTTTCTATAATCTGATCGGCGGCGGCGCATTGTTACTGGCAGAGTAAGAAATGTTATAAATTGTGTAGCAAGTTTTATTTAATCAGTTGCGTTATGAGCTTCAAAAGAACAATATAATAATTAACTCTTATACACACACACACACACACACACACACACACACACATATTATTATTATTATAATATGTTATTATTATTATTATTATTATTATATGTGTGTGTGTGTTGATTGGACGTTTCAATTGATAGTGTCGACAACAATTTGTGGATTCAGAGAATTTTCTGTGGAATTTGTAGCAAGTTTTATTTAATCAGTTGCGTTATGAGCTTCAAAAGAACAATATAATAATTAACTCTTATACACACACACACACACACACACACACATATTATTATTATTTTAATATGTTATTATTATTATTATTATAATATGTGTGTGTGTGTGTTGATTGGACGTTTCAATTGATAGTGTCGACAACAATTTGTGGATTCAGAGAATTTTCTGTGGAATTTTCAGTTTTTTAGCTTACACATCTATTTTACAAAATAACAGCTAAGAGCTGTTCAGTTTCATCATAAGACAATGAAATTAGCCAGTTGGATACAGTTTCTTTGCTTTTTACCTTTGTTTGGGAGTAAATTGAAAGCTCTTTATTTAATTTATTATAGAGGTAAGGCCCCAGGAAAACAAACATTCTATGTGAGAAGGTGGTTTGTAATCTTATTGTATAAGGACATACGTTTTTACTACGAGTTTGTAGAAATTTTTCGTCGTAAGGGAGTTGCAAGTGTTGTTTCTGGATTATGCTTTGAATGAAGTGTTGGCGTACGGTGAGTACCTTTGCATTTTCAAAGAGCAGTTTAGTGGGGAAACGAAAGTTATAAAAGAACATTACTTTTAGTACAGCACGTTGGGCCATCTCTAAAACCGTCAGATGAGTCTTTGAGGCTCCGCCCCACGGAACAATACAGTACTTTAGTAGTGACTCGCATCATCATCATCATCAACCCATCATGTCCCCACCGAGGGGCACGGGTCTCTTCCCTGAGGAAGGTATAGGCCATACTCCACCACGGGGGCCAAGTCCGGATTGGTTTAGGCTTGTAAGACTAGTGGCTGGTCTTACTGTCAGAAGTTTTCAAGCCGCCTTAAGGCCTCTGACTTGGCTTAACGACTGCCATCTATCGACGGCAGCCGGCACCAACTGCTTAACGTGCCTTGCGAAGCACGGAATCGCTCGGAAAAATGCCACTAGCGTTAGTCATAGACGGTGACCCATCCATGGACCGAACGCGCCGTATGTTGCTTAACCTTAGTGATCGTTTAAGATCACTCAGGCAGCCCAGGCTACGAGCGATTCTAATAGACTGTGATTCTGAGTGACTCGCATAGTGCTTTGTAAATTTGTACTAATAGTGTAGGACCAGTAACATGGCGGAGAGTTTTAAATATAAAGATGAATTTACACACTCTTTTGCTCAAGGAAGAAATATGAATTTTAAAATTAAGATTTTGATCAATAATGACTCCAAGATATATAAAATTCAAAGTCCTGACTGACTGATTCATTCACTCATCAATGCCCAGCCCAAGCCGTTTGACCTAGGAAGCTGAAATTTTGCACAGAGGATCTGTGTATAATGTAAGCAAGGAATAAGAACGGATTTTTTTAAATTCAACCCCTAAGGGGGCGAAAAGGGTTGCCAAAATTTGTATGGGAGGCATAAAAAATGTTGTCTGATTTTCTTGAAACTTAAAATAAATACTCTTCAACACAATTGATTGAACATGTGTTTCACCGTTTTTCTAAATTTAACCCTAACGGGAGTTACGGGAGTGAACGGGGTTGCAAAATTTTGAACTAAAGTCCACGCGGACGGAGTCGCGGGCGAAAGCTAGTATTTAATATTATTAATTTTTTCAAGGTGTACAGGTACAGTTTAAATTTGGATACTGTGGAGAAAAGCACTGATGAGCGTATAGATATACAAATACATTGAGACACAGCTAACACACACACTGTTGGTCTATCATCATCAGCCCATTATGTCCCCACCGAGAACATAATGGGTTGGTTGGTCTCTTCCCTGAGGAAGGTATAGGCCATACTCCACCACGAGGGCCAAGACCGGATTGGTGGAGGCTTGTAAGACTAGTGGCTGGTCTTACTGTCAGAAGTTTTCAAGTCACCCTAATGCCTCTTGACTTGGTTTAACAAGCACGAAACCGCTCGGAAAAATGCTACCAGCGTTAGTCAGACACGGTCACCCATCCATGCACTGAACGCTTAACCTTCGTGATCGCTTAAGATCACTCAGGCAGCGGGACGAGCGATTCACTATTGAAATTTAATAGTGTCGAATTATTTATACATTTATGTTATCTGTCTTGTGTTCAATAAACCAATTTCGATTTTTGACATTGATTTTTGAATTAAAAACGTTATAATGAGCAGTAAAATTCAAGTATTTTGAAACAATTTTTCTTCTTTGACTTTTATTTCAGGTATACATTTTTCAAAATACACGCAAGCCTGTATCCTAGAGCGGTAGGCAGAGACCAGGGACTGCCACTTGCCACGATCCTGACAGATCACTCTCACTCCATCCACAGTCATACATAAGTCGTTGCATTCACGCACGCCGGTTTGGCTCCGTTTTATCTTGCCTTTTGCTGATACATCATCTACTATCCATTTATCTATACTTGGCATTTTTTTTAGACTTTGAACGACACTAAATCAAAAACTTTTAGCGGTAGAAAACTCGAAACAGTTTACATATTTAGTGCTAGCTAGTACTAGGTTTTTGATTTAGTGTCGTTTAAAGTCTGAAAAAAAATGCCAAGTACAGATAAATGGATCATATAAGATAAGATAAGGTGTATTTATTTCTAAAACTATTTGGTCGAAGTATGTCCGCCTTCGAAGGTCGATCGAAGTAGCGGCCATTCCACCCACATTCGGTGGATATATTTGTTTTGTCAGTCTTTCTTCCTTCATTCTCTCCACATGTCCAAACCAACGCAACATTCCGTTCTCAATTGTAGTTACTACATTTATAAACATATTATTTTAATACTAAAATAGGCGCTTAGAAGCAACCTCCTGTGAAAGGTTGGAGGCGTTTTTCACTTGACCTAAATCGCTAAGAGGTTTTATTTATAGATTAATTCAAACTAAAAATAGCAAAGTAGGTGTTTCTTCTTTCTGTCTTGAGACTGAGAGTTTTTTAATGAATAATGTGATGGATTGTTAATTATTGAATTAATGAAAATCAGCTGATCTGAAATGAACGAAGCGAATGTGGTCAGGAAGGCCGGTTAGGGACGTCTATGGCGGAAATCTCACAGCGAAGGGAAAGATAAAAAGTACCTATACCCATCTATGTAGCGACTAATGAATATTAATGATATGGAAGAGGAGAAATATTGATAGTATGACACCACTATTTATAGGCACAGAGTGTAGGAGTACCTCTATCGTATTTCGGGATAATAATATACGTTATTATCATATTTTATAACCTCTACCGGGTTTCGTAAAATTACTATTCGTTGATTACTACGAGATGCTACGTCGAGTATGTCGAAATCGCGAAAAGAAGTTTATATACACATTCAAGGAGGAAAATGAATTACTGGTTGCAGAGAGGAAAATCATGGGGAAGATTCTGGGTCCAACGAGGAGGGTAGATAGGTAGTAGTTAAAATGAACCAGGAAATTGAAGTCCTCAGACATCGTGGGAAGGATGAGGTTGCGCCAAGGACCTGCGTGAGCTCCAGTCAGCCGACTGGCAGGACACCGCGCAGGGCAGAGACAAGTGGCGACCTCTTGTATCGGAAGCCAAGGCCCACTTTTGGTCACTGAGCCGGCGCAGTAAGTAAATTTACTATGACAATTCGAGGTACATGAGTGATTCGAGTTTAGTTTAGTTTTTTTGTTGACTTCGTTTTGTAAATCTATGGGTTCATCGTCATCATCAACCCATTATGTCCCCACCGCGGGGCACGGGCCTCTTCCCTGAGGAAGGTATAGGCCATACTCCACCACGGGGGCCAAGTCCGGATTGGTGGAGGCTTGTAAGACTAGTGGCTGGTCTTACTGTCAGAAGTTTTCAAGCCGCCCTATTAGGGCTTCTGACTTGGCTTAACGACTGCCGTTTATCGACGGCAGCCGGCACCAACTGCTTAACGTGCCTTGCGAAGCACGGAACCGCTCGCAAAAATGCCACTAGCGTTAGTCATAGACGGTAACCCATTTATGCACTGAGCGCGGCCTATGTTGCTCAACCTTCTTGATCGTTTAAGATCACTCAGGCAGCCGGGGCTACGAGCGAGCCAGTAAAAGTAGTTTTATCAAACAGGGCTCAGTTCGAGCGCTTTTCAGCGTCATACCATTTTATATCATGTCACGATTGTCAGGTATAAAAACAGCGCATTTTTCGCCCTTTTTACGGCCCGCGGAATTATATCAATACGCATTTTATTCTGCTCATGAAATTGATAACATTTTATAGGGACTTCGTGTGAAGTTTCGTTTAGTCTGTTTTTGATATATTTAGAGTTCTATGGTGAACAGCTATTACAATAAGATAGTGTCCGACGTAGGCAGACATAAGCCTAATTACCATGTTCATACTTACAGTACATAATTTAGAAATAAGATGCTTAAAATTTTATCACTATAAAGAAGTCGCTCGCTGCACAAATCGCTCATGTCACAAATAAGGCAGATTAAGTGAGAAATCGTGGGTAAGCAATAGCAGTGAGTTTCTTTTAGTTATTAGTAGCATCAAGTATCAATAACAATAAACAGTGAGTGATTGAGTGAGTAGGCAGCCTATATACGCCCCACTGTAGTGGGATTGTGTGCCCTGTAGGACATAGGCCTTCTCTCAGAGAGAGAGAGTATGGGCTTTAATCACCACGCGTGCCCACCGTGGATTGGCGATTTCAAGCGCTGAGGTATCGAATAGCTCAGACACTCAGATTTCCTCACGATGTTTTTCTTAACAGTTAGTGAGTGATATTGCTAATAAATTTCATAAATGTACATAACTTGGAAAAAAAGTCATAGTTACAAGCCCGCACTGGGAATCGAATCTGGGTCTCTCGCTTCCGAGTCCATTGTTCTATCCAGAGGGCTAACACCGTTTGTAAAAGTTTTTTTTTACATTCAGTTACATACACTTGTAAGTAACTGAAAAATTGGTCACGAAGTCCGTATACGTAACAAATTAGACAGTTTTCTGCTATTCTCAACTGGCTCTATTCCAAAATGATAATAAATTAAGACTTATCTATGAGCCAATGTGATTAACATAGGTCGTAAAGGTTTTAAAACTAGAAATCTGATAACAGACGGAGCCGCTGAGCCACACCGAGTGCCTACTTGAAGGGGTAGCGGCGATCGATGGCGATGTATTATTCAAGCAAATAATTAACAAATCGATGGAAACTTATATTGTGTTCCATTTTGCAACTGTTCAAAGCAATGGCCTTCAGGGTGTAACTACTTAATACTGCAGTGGAGGTACGGTCAACTAAGTAATGTTACATCCTGGATATGAAGGCAAAGCT
The DNA here is from genome assembly GCA_947310845.1 of Yponomeuta plumbellus. Taxonomy (NCBI): domain Eukaryota; kingdom Metazoa; phylum Arthropoda; class Insecta; order Lepidoptera; family Yponomeutidae; genus Yponomeuta; species Yponomeuta plumbellus. The sequence continues at coordinate 532,397 of OX371206.1, forward strand.
GCCTATTTCGTTTTATTTCGTCCTATTTATTTTCGTAGTGGTTGGAGCATCTGCTTGCCATGCGGGGGTTACCGGGTTCGATCGCCGGCTGGAGAGAAAAAAAAAACTCCAGGTCTTGGATGTTTGCGTGTTTGTGGCGTTGCTGTTTCTGATTCCCACGACACAGGGTATCCTAGTGTGGGGCCAGAAGCAATGTATGTGCCTATGTGTAAATGTTTAAATGTTTGTTTAAATGTCTCTTTAAATGTCTCTATTACACTGCCCTATTAGCTGTTCTAGATTTAAACCAAAGCTAGAGGCTGGTCTTCACAGGCAGTATATCTTCGTCGGTCTCCGAGTTAACACTTATTTTCTAATTTTGTTATTGCGAGGGGTGATAAAACAGTAGTGAGAACAACATATGTACTCCTTGGTAAGAAAAAAAAATACTGGCAGGCATAGCTCCGATATTAGTAATTTAAATTAAAAAAAAGTTTTCGACACTCTTTTTTTTTCTGAATGAAAAATTAAGACAATAGAATTGAGTATGTAATATAAATAGCCCATGAATAGCGTGAATTAAATTATAAAATTCTAATTCCCGTTTGTAGAATTAATGATTTAAATGGTGAGTGATTTGTCATTATCTCATGCTCGATTAATTAATCTTGCTGCTAAATTTACTACTTAGTTTTCGCTGAATGCTAGTTGCTCTACATACTTCTTACTGGTGATCAAAACCTCAAAAACCGTTAGTTTTCGCTCGTCGTTTTAAATGATTCCCGAAAATAAACGCTAAGGGCCATGATCGGACAGAAATGGGGCGGGCTCGCCGCTTGTTCAACTGAATGAAGAATCCCTACTTTACTGATAATATATTAGGTCCACAGTAAGAACGTCCCTGTTATGCTAAATAGGCTTTTCTGTTTTCTGATGACGGTGGTTAGTGGGTCTGCCTACCATGCAAGAGGTCCCGGGTTTAACCCCTGGCTGGTGACAAAAAACCCCAAGTCTTGGATGTTCACATGTTTGTGATGTGGCTGTTTCTGGTTCCCACGATACAAGGTATCCTAGTGTGGGGACAGAAGCAATTTCTGTGCCTGTATGTAAATGTTTATGTTTTAGCATTAATGGAAAAAAAGCATTTTCTATTATTGATTAACTTAAAAGTGGTCATCATCATCATCATCAGCCTTTTGAAGCCCACTGCAGGACGTAAGCCTCCTCGATCCCTAAATCAGACAACTCTATACAGTAGAGTCTTACGTAATTGCACCCCTGGTGACGGTGGCAAAAGTAGTCAAACAAAACGAAGTCAGGTTAGTAGGTAAATTTTGCAACATTTCAATGGCTATTTGCTTAAAATTACGTGAGCGGATATTATCGTATTTAAACAGCCCGAGTGCGCCTACAGTTTGATGAATTTTAATGTACTGTATCATCTACATTGTCTTATGTTGTATAAAATAAAGTAAAATAAAATTTCTCTTCAGTCAGTCATACTTGTGCTGTCCCAAACTGAGCGGTCCCAGCCTTCGAAACTCAAAATCTATTTGGTAAAGTAAACTAAACCTAAACAGCTTATCTATTAATAGAATTCAATTATTCCGTACAGAATTTATCACCGAATCCATTAGGCTCGGAAATCTTCGTCTTAGATTATAATAAGACGATTATTATGAGCCATTTATAGTTACAAAGAATTATAATTATCCTTTAAAACCCTGTTTTTTTAGTGTTTTTTTATAAGTAGTGTTAAAATACAGAGACCAAAAAAGGTACTTAAGAAAATAAACACTGAAAAATCGATTTAGATATTTGATACTAAAATGAGAAAAAAAAGCATGAAATGGACGCGTAGTCTTCGGCATTCTACCGTAGCTTACTTAAGCTTAGTATATTGTAGTAAACGCGTTTCTACAAAAAATATCTCAATATTTTATAGTAAAAAAAGCTCGTAACGAAGCAGAGAATACGTGGGTGCCTAAACCAATAAACTGTCAAACGAATTTGGTACAAAAATAGATTACAATCTGTAAAAGCACATAAGCAACTTTTTATGCGCGAAAAATACATCAAACGTCAAACTCTCCTCGCAAATAAAGTCATGGCAAACGGCTAGTATCTAACGAAGTGTCCGACAGAGAGTTTAGAACCAAGGAGCATATGTGAAATGTAATGCCAGCCTCGAGCATCCGTCGACAACCAGTAGGCAACCAGTGGCGGATGTTTGACTTGCCGCAGCTCACCGCCGCGCGGATTACAAGCAAGTTTCAGTCTCATACACTGAGATAAGTCGTCGATATTAACTGCCGGCGGAGTTTGATAAGGTGGAGTGCGCCTCGTGTCCGGACAGAAAGCGCTCGAAAAAAGTTGGATTACAGCCCCGTTTCTCTTAATATGTTAACGATTAGTTTACATATCTCGGAAGGTAGATCACAAAATAGATGGGATGACGACATTAAACAAGTGGCCGGAGTCACGTGGAACAGAGTGACACAGGAAAGGAAAAAATGGAAAAGGTTAGAGAAGGCCTTTGCCGATTGGCAAACAGATCTGGGAAAGATAACTTAATAGATACTAGATTAAATAGTTTATTCAGTTGAAGAGTCTAGAGTTGTTATGTTATAAGTTTAAATGCATTATATTTACTTAAGGGATATAAATAAAGGCTATAATAATAATAATAACGATTGGTTAATATTGTACATACTAAAAGGGCTATCCGGTGTTAACTTGGGTGAATTAATAAAAAAAATTGGTTGTCTCTAAAGCCGGTTTACGGACAATAATTTTACGTGATAGCGTCACAAGAAATGTTGATGAAAGTTGCATATTTTTTTGATTTGAATTGATTATTATCACTGAATTCTCATTATTTTGTATAATACAAGGAAGTATCGTGCCTCTCTATCGCTTGTTCCGCGCTCTCGCTCGCACGCTCGCCTCAGGCGCAACGTGACAATGAGTCATGCTTTTTCGTTCGTCGATTTATAAGACGTAAGGGGCCGTCCATTAATCACGTGATCTTTTTTAAGCATTTTTTAACCTCCCCTCCCCCTTGGTGATACATGGTGAGGTTTAAGACTACCCCCACCCCCCACCCAACATCACGTGTATTTTTCGTATCTACAAAAAATCTTACATTTTTTAGACCTAGAATTGTCTTGCGCGAGTTGAACGCGTGCGCGTTTGAAAAAATAATGAAAAAATAAATACACGTGATATCTTACTACACCCCCCCTCCCCCTTGTGATATTTCGTGATTTTTGTCAAACCCCTCCCCCCCTTTCAAGCCTCAAGTGATCAATGGACGGCCCCTAACTGTATTTTTTAATAATATCTATGTTTTTACAAAACAAAATAAAAACATACATCTCATTATTAACAATTCCTTTACTTGCATTTTTGTCGGAAGAGTCCGACCAGGTTTCGCTCTCATTCGCAGAGCTTAATCATGGTGAGTAGAGACGGAGCTCGCGTCGTCGGTTGCCCGTCTCTGACTGAAGTAAGTGTATCCGGAATTAAGTTGATAATGTCTAGTGCTTACAAAGTCTTAGTTCATAAACATACATCTCAGTGGTGTTACCAATTTTATTAACTATTTTTAGGGGATATCCATTTGTTCGAGTTTCTATTAGTTCTAAAAATCTCAGTTCCTTATATGATTTTATAATTGTTCTTAATAATATTTAAGTAAACAAGACGAGGTATTTTAAACGAAAATTCATATTTATTGCTGTCACTTTCATTGCAGAGAATCGTGGGGCAGTAGTGAAGAAATTAAGAAAAATTTTTGTAACGATGATGAAGATTTGTGCGCCCGTTCTCGCCCTCATTGCACTCTCTCAAGGTATGACATTATTTTGCTGACATTATTATACTTTTCCCACTTTTTAATGATGCAGTTTTATCCAACTACGAGAGCAAGGAAGGGTAATGGTGGTAACGGTCGCGTGTGTATGTAAGTTTCTTTCTGACCGCCAAGAGGTCTAATTAGCCAGACCAAATTCTGTCGAAATCTTTACGTATGTAACCGTATATTATTTGACAGTTAGAGGGTTGGAATTGCTCAGGATTTCTTGGAGCAATTCTGATGAAATGTCAAACGAAAGATACAATTGGGCATGCAATATATTAGAACAGAAACGGAAATCTCAAAATCATTTCGAGAATTATTGTGCTTTCCGTACAATTTATATTTGTAAGATTTGTAAACCTATATTTTCAGGATATTCATTAAAAAGCCTTGACATTAAATTACTTTTCAATGACGTCAGCAAACACAGTATGAGTATGAAACCTTTCTTATTTAAACGGTCTTATTTGCAAAAAAAAATACAAATGAATTCTTTTTTTTTGCATGCAGGCAAAGGCTGTCTTTAATCATGCTCAGATGACGTCACAAACAACAATATTTTAGAAAAATATTAAAAATAGACGTAATAAATAAAAAGCAAAACCGATATTTTCTTAAAATGAACAACATTTTCAAAATAAATGATAAAAAACATATGATCGAAAATAAGTAGCACAGCCAATTCATGTACAATCAGCTGGGTGTGTGCGTGATTAATGGCGCTGCAGTCGCTTGAGTTATTTGGAGTTTGATCCATGTTTGCTTCTGCGGCCGCTAGTTTCATCACATCCCGGTCTGTCCCTGTTAGTAAACTGACTCTAGGTAAACTATTGACGACGAGTGCTATTTTTTATATGTCGCCTCGAAAACAACAAAATGGTGGAGGCCAAATATTTGTCACAAAAGCTTCGTCATACAAAGTGGCTCAACAAACAACCAACATAAAAGCTATAAAGCAAATCGATCAAAAATACCGCCCCGGGACACACCCGATCTAAAAATTCCCATGACTTTAGCAGCGTTCTTCCACCTCGCCGCCCTATGGATAAATATTGTTATATCTTTTGAGTTATAAGATGATAAAAATTATAAAAATAATAATTAAATATTTTTTTGTGTGGAAAACATAGGTTAAATTTAACGGAACTACAAACTCCTCACTTAAATATTAATGGTTTATGCCTTTTCGTATGTACACGTACATTTAAGAAAGTCTCAAGATTCTACCTTTTTATTTAGGTATATACTCATATTTAAGAACGTATTTAAATCTTATTTTTACAATTAGCATGCATAACGACAGAACAAAGATACCAAAATAGGGAAAGCTAGAAAATAATTTATAAGGCCTAGAACAAATACTAACCCTAGCCAAAGACAAGAATGTTATTAAAAGAAATCTCTGAAATAGTACTAAACAACAGAAATCTCTTATTTGAAACTTGTTGGTAAATTTTTTTGGCCCTATTGTAAATTCAACATAGTCATCTGGGCCTGTCTGTGACTGTTTGTAGTCGGGTTTTCGACTTTTTCTTTCTTCTATTTTTTACGTTGTACTCAGAATAATATTATTTTATAGAATAAAACTGTTTCAAGAATTCTTTTATCGTTTTAGAAAAACAGTGTAACTTTAGAGACCGAAGTGCGTGCACGCAACGACTAATAAATGCCGATGAAGCGAAAGTGATGTGTCAGGATCGTGGCAGGTGGCAGTCCCTGGTCTCTGCCTACCCCTCTGGGATACAGGCATGTGCTTATGTTTGTATGTACTTTACTTTATTCTAAATATTTGGACACTGTTTATAGATAGTATAGTAGGTCACGTCATTAGGCCTAAGCTGAAGTCACGACCGGCAACAAGTGACTCTAAATTAGGGGGGGTATGAAAGCTTTCATACAACTTAATTGCGTCATTTGTTCACAAGTTTGACAAGTATAATATATAAACTTGAAACTTAGCTGCAGGCTGACGGAGACGAGGGTACTTGTTTACATAGAGGTCCGCTGAACTGGCTTTGATAGATTATTATGTAGTCGCTTACGCGCGCTAGGGGTATAGAGTCCGGTAGAAGAAGAATGATATCTATTCGGATAACGTAGAGTCTATATTTGATTATTAACTTTATTTCGGATATATACTTTCTTGATTTTTTGTCGGAAGAGTCCGACCAGGTTTCACTCTGATTCAGGGAGCAGAGACGGAGCGAGTCTATCCGGAATAAAGTTAATTATGTCTAGTGCCTACGAGAGTTTTAGTTCAAAAAGTCTATATTTTACAACTTAGTATTAAAATAACACAAATATAATGAGCGATACTTAAAGAAATAATATTTAAAAGGATGTATGTAGTTGATCAAGATTGTGGCTAATGGCAAACTTAGATCTCTACTCAGTCACGAGCGAGAATTTACGTATATTTTATTTGAGTTTTTTACGAGTTCGGGACTAGGACCGAGATTGGATTAGCTAAGAATAGATAGATTAGATTACCTAGATTAGACCTACATTGTGTTGTGTGGATGTTATTATTATCATCATAAACTATTGTACTTGTTTTGCCTTGTTAATGTATGTACGTGCTCTCAAAGTACGATAACTTATTATCTGCCTCGATGATGTTAATCGATAACTCACTTATGAAATTTAAAACAAAGCTGCGCAAAGGATGTAATATATTCGCGGGTGTACATAGAGAGAGATAATTATTAAGCCCTCGGCTCGGGCGCTAGTCTATTGTTTGTCCGAAATGTCCACTCCGCGAGTCCGGGCATGAAGTGGACATTTACATGTTAGAATAAAGGATAAGTAGATTTTACTATGAGTACGGTTGCGGTTGCTTGAGTTCTCATTTCGGTGTTGATACGTTTGCTAAAAGTTTATTTAAAAAACTAAGTCGGAGGCTAGCTGCTCCTTAGAATTTAGACATAACCTATTGTAAAATGCATTACATTTACATACAGGCGCAAATACATTGCTTTTCGCCCCACACTAGGATACCCTGGTGGTCGTGGGAACCAGAAACAGCGACGTCACAAACATGTAAACATCGAAGACCTGGGTTTCTTTCTTTAAATGGCCAAATATTTTTTACTGACGCAACATTAGGAATATTTAAATTTAAAAATATTTATTTATCACACTTACAGATTCGACTGCATGCCGAGAACACACTATAACAAAATTATAGAAAGACGTGTGAAATGGAAAGCTATAATTTTCAGAACAACCTTCCTATGAAAAGTCTGCTTTACGTTTAGTAGGTAAAGCGTTTTAATTAACTTTTAATTCGATTATTAATATATTAAATTTCTTCAATCGTTAAATATGATGTCTTGTCGTAATCCAGCTAGAATGACCCAGGCTTAGGTAAAGCCTTCCCGATTGCCGATGCCCTATTTCACGTTAGATTGACCTGCGAGTCAAATCCATTTGTCTAATAACATTATAGTAGATTGTACCTGATAGATTCACGATTAGACCCTCATCTTATAAAACAAGAGTATTAACTGTAGTTTTGTTACAATTCGATATTCATTGCGTAGCCGAGTCATTCTATTTGTTTATCTGTGGGTTAATCGACTGTAGGCCAGTTTCTGAATTGAGAATTCCGGTAAGTGACCAAGTAAACCACGAATCTAGGTCTATGAATCAGGGCCGGGTTTTTCATTCACTCTTAGGTATTAGGTACTTTTTATTTGCTCTTTGATTATACATCCCTTCGTCAGTTCTTTTTCCTTCATCCTTTACACATGTCCAAACCCCTCTGTGATCAGACGTGAGCTTATATTGTATGTAATTAATAGCCCAAATAAAACAAAACTCTCATTGCTAGATTGATCCAACATGTGAAATGGAGCGTATAAATACACGCAGGTGTTTCAGCAGTTCGATTCCGGTGAACTGAGTTTAATAAAAGAATCGTTTAACAATAACTGAATATTGAAAACAGCAGCGGGGAATGCAAACAAGCGGGATCGCCGGCTGATAACAAATTTACTACAAATTAACAAGATTCTTTTTAAATAAAATAAAAACCCACTCGCTTTGTTTAATCTGTGGTCACATCTTTTTCCCGTAAAATCTGCAACACAGACCATTTTAGTTGGGGTTAATCGCTTGTTTATAATTAAGACCGTTATTATGTAAATTCCGGTCCCCGATTACAAAATTGAATAGTAATAATGTAATAGTTTATTAATACAATTTCAATTTGATTTGTGATAGAACTCCGTACTAGCTCAAAACATGTTACAGAAAGTCCTGCTCATGGGATTAGAATGTCGATTTCGGTAACGTTTATTATCGCTTTTTTTTTTGCTGCATTCTTTCGTTGAAAACCTGGTATAGTCTTTAAAAAGTCGGTTACAAAGTGGATGAAAAGCTAATCCCATAACATACGTATTACTGTTTTTAAATTTTGATTAGGATGTCTGCTTCGAACGCTTAACGCTTATTTTTTTGCTATAGTCCTTGATTGAAAATTTTGGAAAGTCTTTTTTTAATTCGGTAAAAACACAAAGTGGACAAAATAGATAGGTGGGCCAAAATTGGGAAAAAAAACACAACGTGGACGAAAAGCTGTTCCTACCACAAACGTATTACATATTTGAATGTCGGTTCATCCCTTCATTGGAAAATAGGTACGGTATTTTTTTAAGTCTGTTAAAACACAACGTGGTCAAAAAGCTGATCCAACAACAGTAGTGTTGCGTGAATTTACATACAAATGACGGGCGGGCAGCCGCCCGCAGCGAAATATTAATAGAATTTAAATTTTGCATGCGAATCCGTGTATTTACATACATTTCAACATACAAAAATATATCGAAAACGGAATAGTTATTTATTTATAATCCTACGTTTTGAAGATAATTATACAAAGGGTTTTTTAAATACTCAGCGCTTATATTCACGAATTCACCCAATTCAGTCGTAAGTACTTAACCTCTTACAAATCCTCCAAAGCTTGTTTGAATAAACGATGGCGGGAGAATTATTTTCCGATCACCGACCATACATAGTACAATTACAGTGACAACTGCATGGACGTGACGATTTAGTTTAATTGCCGCTTCAAGTTTACGCGCGCACACATATCAAACAGTCCATGCATCAATGGTATGAAAAAACACGTTACGTGACCCGACCGTGTACCTGTCATAGTACTATAATTCACTAACAGAATCGGGTCCCTGGAAATAAAACAACAATTCGTAAATTATCACACTCGTCGAGTGGAAACTCAAGGACTCCAAACTGTCGCTTTTCCTGCATTTTTTAATGAGTCTTTCACGTGACTGCTCGCAAATGTGTCCACTCGTCTGTTGATACGTTTACGGCTGACGATTCAGCAAAATTATTATCAATATTCATTCCAAATTGACCTATATGCCAAGCGGAACGAGTGCTGTTACAATGACATGCTTACTCATCTATTCACACTTGCTGCTACTGAGGAAGTGTTGTGGCTGTACACTCTCGTCCGAATGTTTCCGTTGGGAATCGCCTGAGATTATCGCACTTGTTCTTAGAGCCATCTGGGCTTTATTTTCTTCTTCTTAAAGTGCCTCTCCATCACTGGAGGTTTGCAGTCAGCTCTTAACTTTACAACTGTCTCTGTTCTGTGCAATTTCGCGGTTGTAACACGTCCATTTTTTTATGTTGTATTAATTTTATTAGGATAAACTGACTTTACTTTCTGAATGTCTGTAAAATAATGTTGCATGTCATGACTGACCGAATGTGCGTTCCTTAATATGTTTTACAACCTGTACATATATCATGTATGTTTGCACATTCTAGCAAATAAATTAATTGAATTGCACAACCATGACACCCTTATAAATTATTTTACGGATATACTTACTTTCTGTCGGAAGAGTCCGACCAGGTTGACAGGACCAGGACCATGACATCCTTCTCCTGCTTTATTTTAAAGAATTATGAGTCAAGGTCACCATCATCATCATCATCATCATCAGCCATTTGACGCCCACTGCAAGGGATAGACCTTCCCTCATGGTTTACGAAGCTTACCGGTATCCCTATTACTCTAGTCTATTCTTTTTTTATATTTTTGTAAGTAATTAATTGTAATTTTACGAAATAGAGCAACTGGACACCCCGCGGTAAGACTAGCGGTTGCTAAACTCTATTGGTAGAATTTCAAGAAGTCAAAAAAGGAACAACAAAAGTAACTGAGGAATACAACAACGAAAATTAAAGCCCGTGTCGCATTTGCTTGCTGTTTTTTTAATAATTATTGTTTTTATTTTATGTGTTTAGTAAAAAGCCTTTATATTTCAACAATAGTGGCGCCATCTAGTTAAGCGAAATGTCACTGTTACAATTAAACTGTATAATAGCGCATTGTAAGATGACAAACTTTATTTATTTTTCGTTTCTACAGCGACGACCAATCGATTGACCTTATTTGTTAAGTTATGAGGCAACGTAGATACATACGAATACATTCCTAGCATATTACCCTCCTTTGGGTAATTAAACATTTATTATTCATTTCATTTCATTTTCATTATCACTTAGCCTGTTCAGGCTGTCTCGCCGAGAGTGTGTAGCCGCCATTAACGTCTCCACCTCGTGTTATATTTTGAAATCGTACGAGCATTATTCCGAAGGGAACGCCCCAAACAGTAATGAATGGCACAAGAGAGCGAACTCCAGCGAACAATAACACAGAAGGATAATTATGTGTCTATGTCTATTTAAATAGTAGGTATTTATTTTTGAAAAATCTTGTCTTCCATAAGTCCTCAAGATAGGTATACAGTGATATGACGACTTTTGAATAGAAACTAGGGTTTCAATTGATTTTAAAAGGTATACAAAACAAATGCTTGCGCTTTGCGTTACGTGGAAGAATAAATCTTACAAAGTGGCCGGTAGGCGGCGCAACAACCGTATAAAGAACGCCTAAAATAAAGGTAATAGTAATATAAATAACTATTGTATTTGGCAGGCGCCAACAATTTTTCATGCTATCTTCTTGATTCGATTAACAAATTGTTGAGATAGAGCACAAAAAAAATCGTACAATCACAAATATGTACCTACAAATAGCTTTCTGTAATAAACTACCCATTCAAGTGAGACCTATCCAAGGAAACACAAAGGAAACTACAGGAGAGTCGCCTGCGGTAGTACGGATAGGTTATGAGACGACCATCCGACCACATGACCAGCAAAGTGTCACATGGATCCGAATCACATGGATGTCTGTAGTAAATAAGAACCTCAAAGAAGCCCAAGTCAACAAAGAGACGACCCAGCACCTAGCTGCCTGAAGACGCATGATACGGAGAGCCAATCCCAAATAAAATGGGAAAGAGGCAAAGAAGAAGGTTTTTGTAATATTTTTTCGTTCGGTCAACGGCCTCACCAATCTTTCAGTCTGCCGATGATCAGTTTATCGGTTAACGTCCAATGTAAGCCGAAAGTCAAAACTTCTGTTGGCAAGCCCAACGTAGTGTGGGCTGTAAGCGATCTCCTTTGTTGCGCAACGCGTTCGCGGCAGGAAAATTAAAATTTTCAATTCCCACCTCGTGCCAAAGCATCACCTCGCGCCGCCTCGAAGCTCAATGGGTTGATTTCAGACGAAAATACATTGTGGTTTCACGCCGCGGAAATGAATACGACAGAAATGCCGATGATTTGGAAACTAGACTACAGTCGGCGTAATAACCTAGCAAGAGTTAATTTTATGATACCGCCATTTTTTTTGTATTTTGCATCAGATGTTTACTGAAAAGGCTATAAATGTGCCACAGAGGTCGTCAAAGGAATAAAGCTAGAATGGTTCACATCGATACTTCTACACGCTGCGACCCTAATCCACATGTAGTTATTTTTTGTGTGTATCACTGTTTGGTTATCATATCATATCAGCCCAGATTTAACCGGTCAAATAGAGATGGAGCTGGTAAGCATACCACAAAGGCAACTTCGTCCAGAAGTAAAAGAGTTTCGATTCCTGGGCTTAAGGCTCAACTTCCGTAATATTTGTTTTGTGCGAGGAGTTCATCAGATATATAAACGTGGAATCGCTGGCTTTGTTAACGATATTTCTTTTGAATGAAGGGATAACATTTTTTTTCTTTCATTATTGAATGTAGGTCATGGTACAGTCAATTTTAATGTCAATTTCATTGTCGTTAGTTACTGCTATGACAATGGAATGATGAGAAATCCTTACTCAAAATATAAAAGCAAAAACGGCATGGAAGCAAAAGAATACATCAAAATAATTTACTTTATATAATATAGTGATTAGCAAACATTGTTCAATGAAGGAGGAAACAATGATGATAGAAGTATTGAGTGATTATAGGTAGAAATGATGGATAGTCCATCAATGCCTCCTTTTCTGGCCGCTGCAGTAATGTACTATAACAAAAATACTATGTACTTATGTGTAACTCCTGGTGTACATACAATAAATAATATTCTATCTATCAATCTAATAGTGGTTGGATCACATTTTTAGGTCCACATGTAGAGTCGACCTTTTAAGACAAAAAAAATGTAAATAAACATAAAAAAGGATCGCGAAGTCGGTTAAAAATAACCAAAATGGCGTTCTTCGTTTTCCGACGACAAACGAAGGTTTGTCAGGGTCGCGGTCGTGGCAAGTAGTATACGTGCATATGTATTTATTAAGAGGTCAATTAAGTATCCCAAACAAAACATTGCCATCTTAGTTATTTCCTAGAAACAATCCAACAACTTTCCAGCAACTTTTCAACAATCTAGCCTACAACCCAACGAGATAAGTTTTCACAACATGCTTGTCGATCGTAAGGGGACCATAAAGCTGCTACCTAGAGTAACAAACAGTAACATAAAGATGCCATCTTTTTAGCCTTCCGAACCGAAGGGCAGACAGTCCCGTTTAATAACGGGTAATTTTTAACCGTTCACCAAAAATCTAAAGGTACACTTTATGTATGCCTGTCTAAAATATTACTCTAAAACCCGTTATATGATTTTGCTGCAATTAAACTAATCGGCCAACAAAATATGTTACACCAAACAAATTTAAAATTATCTCCAAGACATACCACTTTTTTATTCTACTGCACAGCAAGTATTCTCTAATAACAGTAATTATATTATTATTTCACAAAAAATACTGATTGTGCACCAAATATTCCTAATTGTTACACAAAATATCTAATATGAATCCTAGTACCGAACCCCATCTAAAACGGTTTCGTATAACTTTTATGTTACTCAAATGATTAACATTGAAGAACAAATAATGCATTTCGTACAACATTACTTCTAAAAAAGCGAAGCTTGCGACGCGCGTGTGGTTCGTTGAGATGTGAAATATTGCAGCAAGAAGGAGCAAGATGTTAGTACACGTTGTGGACATTATACAATAGGCAAAATTGAACAAAATATAATGTTAATGTAAGTTTATGTAACATTGTAGGAGTAAAGACTTTGTTTAATAGTTTGAATTAGTTTGGTTTAACACTGACAAGTATAAAAACATTTTTTAGGTAAGCATTACATTTTATATTGTATTAACTTGTGATTAATAAAACTACATTAGGCATTAATTGGTGTTTGGTTAAAACAAATTTTGCAGTACGCTATCTGAAGTAAATCTAAAAAAATAAATGCTCCTTTCATAATTAGGTGTATTTATTATTTTTTCAAATTTGCAACAGTTATTGAATAGGTGCTCATTATGAAATACTAGCTGTGCCCCGCGGTGTTACCCGCGGTTCATCGATTTTCCCGTAGGAATAAGATATTTCCCCGCGGTAAAACGTAGCCTATGTTTTAATCCAGGGTATCGGCTAACTCCATACCAAATTTTATTAAAATCCGTCCAGCCGTTTCAGCGCTAAAGACTGACAAACATATAAACACACACACAAACTTTCACGTTTATGATATTAGTGTGATTTTAATGAACATATTTTGGTGCACAATCAGTATATTAGGAGGAACAAAGGCAAAATTTGTTGAAGAAAGCGGGAATAAATTGAGGTATGTTAAATACCATCCTTTAATAACTGCCTACAACTTCCGCCGAGGCACTTGATAAGCAAGTGAATAGATAAATACTTATACTGGGACAAACAAATAAATAGCTGATTGATAGGGTTATCAGTCATATAATTTATCTGAATTGCTCCGTAAAGTCATGGTGCCAGACTTTATTGGAAAAAAGAAACTGCGACGTAATGAACGTTATCTACCAGTTAAAGTATGTGTCTATTTTAAAACACAGTTGATGATATATTTTCGGTTAAAATGAAACGTAGAACTTGGTGATAATACTGAAACACGTTTGTTCTAACGGTCTAATGAGCTCAAGGCAATTTGACAAGAAATAATATTATCAGTGAAACCAACTAGAAAAGATGAAAAAAAAATCATTTTTACCAACTTAACAGATTAATAGTAAAGTTCAATTATAACTAACAGTAGGATATAAGCTTATAATACTTTACCACACAAATTGCCTAATTGCAAACGCAGTTGCCCGCAGTGTTGTAGCCCGCACTAGTTTACAAACAAATATAAACCGACAAAATAAACAAATTTGAGTACACACAAAGATTTAGAATCGTTTCACAACCGATACTCGTACCAACTTGTGTAGTAATAATCACCTTAGATTAGAAAGAAAATGGCCACAGTGCATTTTTTTTCCGCGCCTCTTTCTCCACTACATTCATACATAACGTAAACATTTACGTACAGGCAATACATTACTTCTGGACCCACACTAGGATACCCTGTGTCGTGGGAACCAAAAACAGCGACCTCACAGACATGTCAACATCCAACACCTGGGGTATTTTCGTTGACATTGACACTCAAAAAACGGAATGTAAATGCTTTACGTTGAAATAAATTTCAGAATCAAACCTTTGTTTAGTTTAGCATATCGTTCACAGGTGCGTGTTTTGCCGCAAGAGATATGCTGTTATTGTGAACCCTTTTCAACTGGCAGCCCGCTCTAGCTGCCAACAACCCTTTCTATCCTATTAGTGGTGAATGCGAATGAAGCGACGACATTTTATCCAACGCTATACTCTATCAATAGCACCGTTTTGTTGAGGAAGAAGTCGAGAAAGTGCGCCCGAAGATGTCACTGTCAACCTTATTTTATTTTACTTAGTTGAGGAGTTCCCTACTAGTGCTAGAGAGTGATTCTGAAATTCTTAGCAATATTATTATTAGTACTATTACAGTAATGTGTTTTTTTTTTTGCAAGAAAGATCACAATTTGAAATGACATTTTATTTGCCTGCTATATTTTTTTATACCCAAGGACAAAACATGGAGCGACTTTATTATTCTATAACATCTTATATAATTTACTCAATTTATCAAAAATGAAGCGACGACATTTTATCCAACGCTATACTCTATCAATAGCACCGTTTTGTTGAGGAAGAAGTCGAGAAAGTGCGCCCGAAGATGTCACTGTCAACCTTATTTTATTTTACTTAGTTGAGGAGTTCCCGACTAGTGCTAGAGAGTGATTCTGAAATTCTTAGCAATATTATTATTAGTACTATTACAGTAATGTGTTTTTTTTTGCAAGAAAGATGACAATTTGAAATGACATTTTATTTGCCTGCTATATTTTTTTATACCCAAGGACTTTATTATTCTATAACATCTTATATAATTTACTCAATTTATCAAAAATAAATTGATTGATTTATATCTTGAGGGCGGCTTATAAGACTAGTGGCTGGTCTTACTGTCAGACGTTTTCAAGCCGCCCTAAGGCCTCTGACTTGGCTTAACGACTGCCATCTATCGATCATCTATCCGGACTTGGCCCCGTGGTGGAGTATGGTGTATACCTTGCTCAGGGAAGAGACCCGTGCCCTTCGGTGGGAACATAATGGGTTGATGATGATATCTTGAGGGTATGTTAATTTTTGGAGAGTACAAAGGAAGAAAGATTGACGCAACACATGTCATATGAGAAAATGTAGGTGGAAGGGCCGCTTCGCGACACTCTAGACGGACATCATCGTCATTAGACGTTGACGCCGTCTCCCTCATGGTTTTCCAAGTTTCCGGGTCTTGTACCGCGTCAGGGAGTCACTGGATGCAGTGCAATTATCAGTGTATGATAGACGCAGTGTATTAGCAAAGTGCAAGATGAAAAGTACTAGAAATCGGCACGCGCGTGCGACGACTAATGAATGTCGAAGAACCGAAAGTGATCTTTCAGGATCGTGGCACGTGCCATTCCCTGGTCCACGATTATGTCTGGGATACGGGCGTGAGTTTATACGCGTTCTTTTCATTACGAAAAACAGTATTTTCAAAATTATCTACATTTCTCACAAACCCCTTCTGATTAATCTGCCTACGGACTTTCCCGAAACCGAGAGTATAGAAGATACACTTCTATGCGTCGCATTGTGAATGCGTGCCGGTAAAGGAATTACCGCTAATCGGTGGCAGGAAGCCCGCGTGTGACGTCACGGCCCATGCCCACGGCTAATGCTTCGTCTCGAGGCTCGTCACCAGCCTCTACAGTGCCAGGCGACATGACTAGCGATGTGCCGTTCCCGGAAACGATCTCAGAAGTGGGAATTATCGTGGGATCGTTGCCGGCAACGATCCCAAGAGGTGGGAATTATTGGGAACAATGCATTAGTTCAAGTGTTAACTAAGATAGAGTTCTTGGGAAAAGTTAATTAGTGATTCATATGAAGCATGATATTCAATATGAAACAAAATCCCATTGGGATGTCCTAAATTCCGAATGTTGGAGGGAAATTTCTCTGTTAGAGGTTACTGACTTTTGAAAAATACCAAAAAATTCTAAAAGTCAAATTTATTTTTTTACTGCTTATAAAAATTAGCCGTAGCAAGTTTCGAGTTTGTGTGAAAAGTGAAATAAAAAAACAATTTAAAAACTTGAATTCATTAATATTTTGTAAGGGAGTTACAATAATAGGCATGATGACAGATGTTGAATTTTCCTTCTATTATGTCTAGTAAGCAGAAGGCTACTATTTTCGAAAAAAAAATCAACAAAAAAACTTAGATTTCGTATAAATTTATGATATTTTTTGCTTTTAAATTTGAAATACGCGCGGCAACGCTCCAAAATATCATGGCGTCACTTGTGACGTAATGACTATGTAGATACGGCATTTTATCTATGCTGAATTAAGAAAGTGAACAAAACGTCTCTCTGTGCAAAAACACATCAACAGCAGCACCAACCAAACTGTTTGTTTATGTTCGAAACAAGAAAATAATGAGAGATAAAGCTAAAGTATAGATAGAGATAAACTGTGACTTTACAAAGCATTTGCTGGCTTTACGGAATATGGGAGTGCTATTAGTACGGCCTCCAAGTGTAACAAATAGAGCAAAACTATCTAAAACTGAAGCCAAAATGAGCTTACTAACCCTGTCAATATCGACAGGGGTGTACACCAAGGTGACACTATCTCGCCTAAGCTCTTCACCAACGTCTTAGAAGACGTAAGACTCTAGACTGGGGTGAAAAGGGTGTCAATATTAACGGCGTTTATATGTCGCACTTGCGTTTTGCCGATGACATCATCATCTTGGCAGAAAATGCCACGGATCTTCAGTGTATGCTCGCAAACTTGCACGAAGCGTCCCTGGAGGTCAATCTCAAGATGAACATGTCCAAAACAAAAGTCATGGCTAACCATCTGGTGACTATGCCGAACATCAGTGTCGATAATTGCCCGATAGAAGTTGTCGATGAGTATATCTACCATGGACATTGTTTATCTTTTCACCGAGAAGCCCAGGTCAAGGTGATCATGAGGCGGATTCAGCTTGGTCGGGCTGTTTCGGGAATCTTGCCGATGTTTTCAAATCAAAGATTCCTCAATGTCTAAAAACCAAGACATATGACCCGTGTGTTCTAGCCATTCTCACATATGGAGCCGAAACTTCACAAAACAGAATATGCACCGAATTAAAGTAGCACAAAGAGCAATGGAGCGAGCCATGCTAGGTCTTAGCCTCGTAGATCAAGTACCCAATGTCGTCATCCGTCGCCGGACAAGGTTTGATGACATTGACGAAAGAGTCTCAAGACTGAAGTGGAAATGGGCGGGACACCTGGCGAGGCGGGAAGACCGCAGGTGGACCAAGGCAATCACAGAGTGATGGCCGAGAACAGGACGATGGTCAGTAGGCAGACCTGCGGCCCGATGGTTGGACGATGTCGTTGAGTCGGCGGAAGGTGGATGCGGGTGGCGAGAGACCGAGTGAAATGGCATTTGGGGGAAAAGGCCTATACCCAACAGTGGGCAGCGGTAGGCTAACGATGATGATGATGAAAGAACTTTATGTTTATTGCGAAATCATCATTCATTTATTTAGCATATTTTTTGCCAGAAGTTACTTTAGTTATTTCGTTATGCGTACTTTTTTTTAACCACAAGTTTAATTTCTAATTACAGCTATATTTTACCACATTATTTGCCATTAAAATTTATTACCTCTACGGTATGTTTGGTAAATAAAACAATTTCTGAAAACAGTCTCTCCCTTAGTGACTATGAAACCCGCAAAAATTCAATTTGTTTCATTTTTCCACTTTTTGTTCTGCTGCAGCTCCACTGCTTGCAGCGTTAGTGTCTGTTTTTTCAAATGATTGTTTAATCACTAACGAGGCTTTCTTGCATTTTACAAGATGGCGCGCGAATTTTGTTGCATTTTTTACTCCACACTGCGTCACAGTATTTACATAAAGTCTTTTCCTTAAAACCTTCCTTGACTATTCTAAAATGTTCATGAACACTGCCTCTTGCTGGCACCATTTTTTTATTAAAAGTTGAAAATTGACAAACGAACAACAAAAAAACGCTATCACAGCGCCAACCGTGCAATAATACTGACTTCCTCCGCACGCTATCCCTTCTCCGCATTTAGCTCCTCGATAATGTATAGATGTCTCTTTCTTTGTTTAATGCATAGCGCAAATTGATTTGAAATTGTAAATAATTTCGCGTCGAATAAGTACATCTTTTAATTTTTTTACCTACGATTTTTAGGATCTATCGATAATAACATTACAATTAATATTTACAGTAACACCCCCGCAAGTTGGCAAATAAATAAAAAAAAATGTTCCTAACCATATCATTGGGATCGTTCCCATTGTTGCCGGAAATAATGGGAACGTTCCCATTATTGCCGGCAGTGGGGAGCTTCCCATTATTGCCGGGAATGGGAAGCTTCCCATCTGGCACATCTCTAGACATGACTAATTATTATTAATACGTTTAATAACACTTGTTCACTTTATCTCTTTGGGACATCCACTGCATGTTTCCGAGCGGTTCCGTGCTTCGGAAGGCACGTTAAGCAGTTGGTGCCGGCTGCCATCAATAGATGGCAGTCGTTAAGCCAACTTAGGCCTTAGGGCGGCTTGAAAACCTCTGACAGTAAGACCAGCCACTACTTAGTCTTACAAGCCTCCACCAATCCGGACTAGGCCCCCGTGGTGGAGTATGGCCTATACCTTCCTCAGGGAAGAGACCCGTGCCCCTCGGTGGGGACATAATTTGTTGATGTTAAATTCAAAAAAGACAAATGTATGAAATTTACCCTACCTAACGTAATATTAGTTGAAAACAACATTGTAATTGAAAATGATAAACTAGAATTTGTTGAAGATACTGTATTTTTGGGCATCACAATCGATGCCAAACTACAATGGGGTCCACATATTATAAAATTGGCACATAGACTAAGCTCCGCAGCATATGCCGTGAAAAGAATTCGAGAACTTACTGACGTTGCAACTGCTAGGCTTGTTTATTTTAGTTACTTCCATTGTATTATGTCCTATGGTATAATACTATGGGGCCGGGCAGCAGACATTGAGACTATCTTCATCTTGCAGAAGAGAGCGATCCAATTTATTTACAAGCTAGGTAGTAGGGACTCGCTAAGAGATTTTTTCAAAGAAACTAACATCTTAACAGTTGCAAGCCAATACATTTATGAAAATATTATGTACGTTCGGAAAAATATTAAGGACTTCGAAACTCTTGGTAGCCATCATAACGTTAATACTAGGAATAAACATAAATTGTCATTTCCACGATTTAGACTTGCAAAAGTTAATACTTCGTTTATGGCGCACTGTATAAGGTTCTACAACAAGATACCCCAAGATATATTAGAGTTACCCCCAACGCGATTTAAGAATTGTGTTAAGCACACTCTTTGCAAAAAAGCTTATTATAAAATCAACGATTATTTAGAAGACAAGGACGTATGGCATTAAATAGTAGTTTAATATTAAATTAAATCAGAGGATAAATGTGTCTAGTGTTCAACACATCCAAGATATTATTTTGTATGTTTTATTTGTATTAGCTTTAAGGTGATTTGAGAAAAGATGGTCAGAGTGGAGTTTTTTTTTTCGCTGCCTTTTCCTCCACTACAGACGGCCCCAAGGCAGCGGCTAACGTTATACATAACTGTATGTACATTGACATTCAACAAGCAGAATGTAAATTCTTTACGTTGAAATAAATTCTTGATTCTTGATTCTTCTTGATTCTTGATGATGAAGGCGTCACTAGCAACTAGTGAAGTCACACATTTGGTAAATAAATAAATAGTGACACTAGAGTTATGAAACATGGACCTAAACTCTGTTAACGTATTGTACTACAATGTCCACTGCATGAACATGGCGATTTAGTTTTATTGCCGCTTCAAGTCTACACGCTGTTTGGACGTTTGTCTTTTTAAGAAAAAAATTATACATTCAGTATCAGAGTTTAACATTAAAATGGTTTATATACATTTTTATTAATTTATAAGCCTACTTATTCAAGTAACAGTCTCCATAGAAAATGCAATGGCAAATTACTCTTACAGGTAACAGTAAGGATTAGACGAACTAATTTTGAGTTCCTAAATTTCGGAGGGAGCAGTGCTGATCCCTCTTCGTGAATGCCCGATTCTAACTGAAAAATAGAGGATGAAAATGCGACACCCATGGAGAAATGATGACGTTGCCCTTTGCAGAGTAGAAATTTACACACTTAAGTTACTTAATTTACACATTACTTCATTCACATATTAATTCACCTTCTTTACTTTCATCCCTCAGTATCAACTTAAACTACAACCGTAGTCGAGCCGTTAAAACCTTTGCTTTGTGTATTTTCAACAATAATATTTCTTATTTTGATCAGTTATCAAGAATATGTCGAGCATAATATGATATTCTCTTGGGTAAAGATCCCGAGTTAGATATATTTAATAACAAAGCTCTACTTTTTAAAAGCTTGTCAAGAAAATTATAAACTAACTCTGTTTCGTAACAATTACTTTACTTTAATTTCTATTATCATCACTGTTACCTAATTAATTGTAAGAATAATTTGCCATTGCATTTTGTATGGAGACTGTTACTTGAATAAGTAGGCTTATAAATGAATAAATATGTGTAATAAACATTTTAATGTTAAACTCTGATACTAAATGTATAATTTTAATGACAGCTATCATGGTGTGTAAACTGCCGGGTTTCAGCCTAGTTCAAGACTGGTTACCTTTAATAAATAAAATAAAATGTAGTGCAAAAATTATGGTTATAACAGTGCGTACACACATATAACAAGCTAGGCGTCTCTGTCATCGTACTATAATGCACTAACAGTATCGAGACCCCGTTCAGGAGCAGTCGAGCTGAAAATGGCGCGGTCTTGGAATGTGCAGTTTTTATCAAGCGAAATAGAATACGCATTAAGCGCTGCCAAGACAGTGAAACTCGGATCTTCTACAGTAGCACTCTTTTTGCACATCTGGCGGCTGTGCCGGCAAAAACGACGCAGCTGCGGTTGCCAATAACGAGAGTTCGCGTCGCAACGTCGCATTTCCGAATTCATATTTTTAGAATTTATTATTTTATTTATTTAAACTCTGGGTTCGAATCATGCATGTACCAAGGACTTTTAGTTACGTAAATTTGTTTGTTTGCACAGCAACACCATTCGCTGATAAATTTTGCCCGGATAACGGCGACAGGCTTGCCACTTGTTTCGTTTGGGATCTAATAAACTCGGCAAAACGTAGGCCCATTTCTAGTGATGGTGCTTCTGCCTACCCCCTTTTTTTTATTTTTCTTATTATCAGCAAGCGCAGCGTAGGACAACCAGCTACAAGATGGACAGAAGATTTCATCCAAGTGGCAGGAAGACGCTGGAGGCAAGCCGCTTCCAACCGGTCTTTTTGAAAATCCACGGGGGAGGCCTATGTCCAGCATTGGACTTCTTGTGGCTGAATGATGATGATGATGACTGGACCCTTTTATGAATAGTCGTTATTTTTTTAATATCTGTCTTATTAGATCGTAAATATTATAAAGAGCAAGATAAAAAGTACCCGGCGTGCATGCATGCAACGACTAATTAATGTCGATGAAGCGAAAGTTTTGTCTGGACCGTGGCAAGTCCCTGGTAATCCTCTCTGCCTACCCCTCTGAGATACAGGTGTGAGCTTATCACCAGAAACAGCGACGTCACAAACATGTAAACATCCACAACAACAAGTTAGAAAATATAATTTCGAATTTTCTTAAAAAGGACAATTACATATTTACAAAATAAATTATAAAAACATAGGTATATAAAAGAAAGTAACATGGCCAATTGAGATGTAGCTATTGAGTTATTCAGCACTGTCATTGGTAGATTGGCATTGGGACGAGTTGAGGCGGATTGCAATTTATGGCCGGCGCCTACTCCAGGGAAATAAGGCTAACAATTATACTCCGCTTTTTAAACTCTGCCGTTTTTCTCTTCTAGTTTGAAACGACTGGGTTTACGTGGAATATTTTTTACTGTTTCGCTGGCGACAAAGTCAATATATGTTTTAAATAAGATAAGATAAGAATATTTTTTAGTGCACACAGAAACAAGAGATATAAATAAGAGTTACGATTTAACAAAAGTACAACGGCGGCAATTTAATTAGTTTTTGGATCGGCCAGTTTATACAAAAATAATTATATAACATAACATAAACACATAAACATTTACACACAGGCACATACATTGCTTCTGGCCCCACACAACAAAAAGAACAAAAAGTATCCCGTATACAACTTTCTTTGTACTATACTTTTATTTTTATTATTTTTGCTTGAAGCAACAAGGCCGCCAAAAGGCTAGTTGCCCTAAAAAAATGTAATTAGTCCGTCTTTTAGATTATTCAAAAATAAGGGACACGTATTTTTTTATTTGTAAATTAGACCAAAAATGACAAAGTTACGTGTGACGTCACGCCGCGCTGCATTTTTTAGCACGGAGTGACGTCACACGTAACTTTAATGGCCTATAGGTACCTTTGTGATTTTTTGTTTAATCGAAAAAAGAAAAAAATACGTGTCCAATATTTTTTTAAAATCTAAAATACGGACTAAATAGAATTTAATTATTTTGACCCTGGAAACTACCCTATTGTACTGTATCTTTGTAAATGTTTTGTTTGTAATTTTGCTGGTGCAATAAATCTTGTTTTATCTTCTTACTCGTATCATATATTTTACTAATTTACTATTATTTTAACTGGCTTAACATTTGACCTCTGAAGCAATACTTAAAAGATGAAGCCCGTAGACATAGAATAAAAGCCCTTCTGGCACCTTTTCGATACGGAAACATAAAAAGGGCCAGTTTTTGAATTGAGAATTTTGCTAATTAACTAGATACTTAATTGTAGTGCTGTCTCTGAAATTTCTCAGAAAAGAGCGTGACAGAAGTATTTACTTAGTGAAATTCTCAATTCAGAAACCGACCCAAAGACTAGTACGATTCTCTACCACTTGTTGGTACTAAATTCATTAAATTGAGATTTTAAGGGTCAAACTTGACGGTAAAATAGGCGCATCTGCCCTCGGAGGAGCCCCATCCGCAACAGGTCGCCTGAAGTTGCAATACGACGACACGAAACTTCGGGGTATTCTAATTACAAAGACATACAAGGTGTCTCAGATAAGTCTGGCGAAACGCAAGGAGTTACTCCACCGTCCATAGTGTAATAAGAACGGACCTGCAAGCCAGGCTCTCAAGGCGAAGCCATAGGACGGTCAGCCGGTTAACAATGGATCGGTGGTGTTGATATTGTAACAGGGTATTTCTAATGCGCTTATTTGCGTGTCTGCGTACGTCACTCACTATAATTATATGACCGATGTAAAACATAGCAGCAACTATATATTTACAAATTACATAAATCATATGGCCGATGTGACTTGCATAGCAGAAGCTTCCTACTAAAGTTACCGCTATAAAATTATAGGTTTAAGCGGTAGATGTCTTTTGCCGTGTATAGAAGACTCATGTGATCAAAATCCTTATCACATCACATAAGAGCAGTCTAAAAAACACCTACGTAGCACACACAATTTTAACTTGGAAGTAAAGTGGGGTTATTTGGTTTTTATGCACTAGCAACACTCAGACATTGACGCTCTTTCCACTAGGATCCCCTACCCCACTCCCCCAGGGGATTGTACTTAGGCCATACTGAAAGTTTCTGGAACGGACTAGTTACAAAAGGAAAATAAAAAAAACACTGATAGGGTTTGAACAAGGAACTCTCTGTCAGTACATTTATTTTTAAATTGTGAGTCTGTCATTTGTTTTTTCATCGTGGCGTTGTTTTGAAATTAGTGTGTCGCTATTACAATGAATTTAAGTCGAGAAAATTTCCGTACTAAGATTTTTTACGATATTCGCTATGGCTTAAGTCAGCAAGAGAGTTGTCAAAGACTTCAGTTAGCATTTGGTGATGAAGCCCCATGTCGTAGCTCTATTTATTCGTGGTTAAGTGAATTTGGACGAGGACGTGATCATCTCTATGACGTTAAACATGAACGCCGGCCGGCGACCGCGGTTACCGATTTTAATGTTGATACTGTGCGACAACTAATTGAAACGTATAAAAAAATTACCTGTCAGCAAATCCGCACTACCTTAGGCATTGGAATGAGCCAAGTGCAAAAGATATTGCATGAGCATCTGAAGGTTCGGAAACTTTGCACTCGATGGATACCGCATGATTTGTCCTAAGATCAGAAACGACTGCGTGTAGAGTGGTGCCGTAAAATGATAAAAAAATATGACGGAGGACAATCAATGGCTGTGTATAACATCGTAACAGGTGATGAAACTTGGGTGTACTGCTTTGAACCAGAAAGGAAAAGTTAATCGGCGGAATGGGTCTTTCCTTTTGAAGAGTTGCCAACGAAAGTCAAAAAAAGCCGCAGCACTGGCAAGGAAATGGTTGCTTCGTTTTTCGGCAAATCAGGCCATTACACCACTGTATCGCTTGAAAATCAAAGAACCGTAACTACAGATTGGTATGTTAATACGTGTTTGCCTGAAGTGTTTGACAAAACACGCGAAAAGCGTCCCCTGAGCAAAATAGTCCTTCATCATGACAACGCGTCGGCACATTCCGCTAAGGCAACGAATGCGTATTTGAAGGCTTTAAAAGTAGAATTAATGACTCATCCGCCAAACAGTCCAGATCTAGTATCCTGTGATTTCTTTCTGCTCCCGAATATAAAAGATAAACTCAGAGGTTTACGTATTACAAGCCCGGAAATGGCGGTGAATGCTTTTCACAAAGCCATCGAAGAGGTCCCTAAGGAAGACTGGACCCACTGCTTTTCACAATAGTTCCAGCGAATGCAAAAATGCGTAAATCGTGAGGGTATATACTCTGAAAAACAATAAATGTGTTATAAAGATAATAGGTAGTCTTATTTACCAGAATCCAGAAACTTTCAGTATGGCCCACGTATAGCACTCACTATTCCTCTTCGATCCCCCAGGGGATTGTACAGCACTCACTATTCCACTTCGATCCCCCAGGTTCTTGATAACGTATCATCATCATCATCATCGCCCTATGCTTGTCCACTGCTGGACATAGGGCTCTCCCATTGCACGGCACTGAGCACGGTCCTCGGCTACTAGTGCATCCAACTGTTGCCAGCCGCCCTGCGAAGATCATCGCTCCACCGAGTCTGAGGACGTCCTACACTTACCTACAATGCCTACAATTACCTATATTTATTTATAATTTGTGAGTTTATTAAATAGAATTTGTAATAATTTTCGTTTAATGAGGAATTGTTATGCTATGACTAATAAAAACTTTACATTTAGCTTATGCGCGGATATTAATTAACCTCTTTTTAACAAAGACTTCGTTCACGTGGCGATATTAGCGGAAAAGGAAAAGAGGGAACTAAAAAGGAAATAATTTTTCTAGTACTTGTTGAGTCCCCACCCCAGGGGATCGGAGTGGAATAGTAAGTGCTGTACAATCCCCTGGGGGACTGGGGTAGGGGATCCTAGTGGAAAGAGCGGACATTGAGAGTTGGCTTGATATTTGATATGTCAACGTAACAGTTTTTTTACATTGAATTAAAAAAAGACTTTAGTTAACGACCATATCCGCGTGCGATCAGACGCAGCATTGGTATTTTGTTACTTTTGTAAGAATAGTAAATAATGTTATGACATTTAAAGTGTTCATTGCTCTCATGGGTCTTGAACTTCTCAGGTATATCAACCTTCACAGCAATTTATTAACGTATTAGTTTTAAGATGATTTGAGAAACAATGGTCAGAGTGGAGTTTTTTTGGCTGCCTTTTTCTCCACTACATTCGGCCCCCAGGCAGCGGCCAACAAAAGTACAATGACATTCAACAAACAGAATGTAAATTCTTTAAGTTGAAATACTGATCTTAACCTTAAATTTCGAAAGACGTTTCTGTAACACCCAGTAGAGATAATCCCAGATTGCTATGTTAACATCGTGTGTTGTGTAAACAGGAATTAATTAAGATGAAAGCGCGGCGCGAAGTTGGCGTCGCAGCAAGTTAGGCGAGGTGTCGTGCGGTCGCGGCGGGGTAGGGCTCCGCCCCCTCCCCTGGCAGCCTGGCGGCACAGTACGCAGTACGTGTGCAGTGAATCAAGTGTTCCCATACGTACCTCGATGCTTGAAGTCGTCGACCCGCGATAGATTCAATGATAATATATTTTAACATAATATCTACACACTTTTTCCAAATTATGTATTGAAGGACTTTCCTAATATTTATTCCAGTTTGTTTGTTGTACGGGTTTGTTGGGTATATAATTATATAAGAATTTATTAATGTGTAGTTATGTATTATATACATTTATGCATGTATTATAAATGATTATGTATGTGTTTATAGTCTATTTATATTATATAAGTATTGCCCCTCTACTAATTCGGTTTTTTGCGCTACCCACCCAGCCACGATCCACAAACCAAAGGTTGACTGGTAGAAAATGCTATTTAGCATTAAGTACGCCTTTGTACCAAACTTATGTTTTTGTGCAATAAAGAATTTAATAATAATAATAATGATAGAAAAGAAAAGTCGTTTTAAATGAATTGGTACGTCACTGATTCACAGTAAAGATTACAAGCCAGTCAAGGAGCAATGTCCTCACAAACGTAGATACATGGATTTTTTATAAATCGAAGTACAATTTGGCGGTCATAATTTTCTATGTTAATAGTGTTTGATTAAGTTATGGATCTCAAAGTTTAGACGTAATATTTTTTCTTTGTACTTAATGTAAAAAAACTGTTAGTATCCTAAATAAAAAGAAAAAAAGTTATAAACCATAGCGGGCATGTATGGTTCATATTTTTTTCTAAGATTGATACAGCAGCGGTCAGTAATGTGACACAAACACATATTTGTTGTTGGCCTCAGTCTGGGTTTTTTTTATGTTTGTAATGTCCTTGCCTGGTTACTATAGCACAGGGTATCCTAGTTTGGGACCGGGTCAAATGATTGTGTTGTGTGGGAGTTGTTATTATGGAGTAGGTCAGATCGGATGAGTCAATGCATTGGAGAAGTTACGTTATATCAATTTCGTTTCGCAATTTTAATGAACCGCAGTAAGTATTCTACTACATTCCACGCAACAAGCTCTCAAAGAAGATCGCCCACGTGCGTTAATGCGCGTGAGCATAGCCACTGCCCTACCCTATGAAGCGGACTGTCTTCGCTTTTGTTCCGCTTATGCGGTTACAGATAAGCGGAACAATAAGACTTAAGCTTCGCTTGCATATACTTCTCACAAAGAACTTATGAAAGAGGTGTATTTTCGAATGCAGGAAGAAATCTTTCTTTAGGAGATTATTCCTCGTGCAACATTTTTCTCCGAGACATTTAGTGCGGCAGACTGCAAAAGTATTTGTGCATTCTCATCTTGCCGGGAATGCGCTTAAACTACTATTTGAACTAATTAAAATATCTTCCGCGCTGAAACTGTAGTTGGATTTTTGCTGAAATACTCGCTGCTTGTT
Source organism: Yponomeuta plumbellus (assembly GCA_947310845.1). NCBI lineage: Eukaryota > Metazoa > Arthropoda > Insecta > Lepidoptera > Yponomeutidae > Yponomeuta > Yponomeuta plumbellus. Next base: position 560,635 of record OX371206.1, read on the forward strand.
TAAACACATTTATATAGTTGTACAATGACAAATATTCGTCTCTACTTTTAAATTCCCTATAAAAGATAACTTGAACAAAAAGAACAAGGGCAAGATAAAAAGTACCCGGAACCGACGAACGTGCACGAAACAACTAATGAATGTCGACTAATAGTCCCTGCCTACCCCTCTGGGATACAGGCGTGAGCTTATGTATGTATGTATGTATGTATGTTGAACGAAAATCCGCGCAGTCGAGATGCAATAACCTTATTTTGCCCGCTATTTAGATTAAACATTTATTGTTGTATCGTACATATTTGTTGATTTGACTAAAGTGATGTTAAAAAAAATATGTTATATTATTTTATTTATTGATAGGAGAATCAACAGCGAAACTGAACAAAATATTACTTACAAAAGTACTTATATAGTAAGGCCAGTTTTAGATTTTCACCGAACTACTAGAAAATAGGTAATAATTAACGCATGTTTCTTAATAGCACAAGGAACACGAACAAAATCTTAAAACCATGCTAATAGATAGCTTAGACTTTTCAAGGTCTGACAGTTATATTCCGCCTCCCTCACCAATAAGTTCAAATCATCATCAACATCATCATCGTAGCCCACCGTCACCCACTGCTCGGTACAGGCTTTTTCCTCCAAATGCTATCTCATCTCTTGCCATTCGCATCCACGGACCTTCCGCCGACTCAACGACCTCGTCCGACCATCGGGCCGCTGGTCTGCCCACTGACCGTCGTCCTGTTCTTGGCCACCACTCTGTGATTGCCTTGGTCCACCTGAACAATCAGTTCAGATATGTTTATTTAAAGAAAAAGTCATTTGTACCTATCGGTTCATCATCAACCCATCATGTCCCCACTGAGGGGCACGGGTCTCTTCCCTGAGAAAGGTATAGGCCATACTCTACCAGGGGGCCAAGTCTGGATTGGTGGAGGCTTGTAAGACTAGTGGCTGGTCTTACTGTCAGAAGTTTTCAAGCCGCCCTAAGGCCTCTGACTTGGCTTAACGACTGCCATCTATCGACGGCAGCCGGGTGCCTTGCGAAGCACGGAACCGCTCGGAAAAATGCCACTAGCGTTAGTCATTGACGGTGACCCATCCATGGACTGAATGCGCCGTATGTTGCTTAGCCTTAGTGATCGTTTAAGATCACTCAGGCAGCCCAGGCTGCGAGCGGTTATTTGTCGGAAATTGCACCACAACTTATTTACATTTACAGTTAAAATTTAGTTATAAGAGCTCTCTCAGGGCCCACGCCTCTATGGAGACCATTTTGTTTTGTAGGTAGCTTTGACAGCTTTTATTATTGTTTACTTCTGATGGGTTCGGTTCAGCTCACGAAACATCAGTGTGTACGGCCGGAATATATTGTGCAAGTTTGTGCTATAAATTTTAGATCCTCCATAAACTTTCATTTTGATATGTAGCTGTGTTGCGCAAAAAGCTTGCCCTTAAAAAATGTATTCTGTGAAAACTAATAAAGTCCCATAAAATTAATTTATATATTGAAACTAGCTGACCCGGCAAACGTTGTTTCACCATATGAATTGTTCGTAGGGATTATAATTTTAAAAAAACTTGGCGTGGACCACCTTAGATAAAAACCTATTCTCAGACCTACCCAATATTCATATAAAATTTCATCAAAATTGGTCAAGCCGTTTTGGACGAGTACGCACACTAACACTGTGACACGACAATTTTATATATTACAAAAAAGATTTAAGGTTAGCTATAACATTTATTTTCATGATTTGCAGATGAGTATATTATAAGAGAGTTTATACAGCTAAAAAAAAACCCTAAGTCTTGGATGTTTACATGTTTGTGATGTCGCTGTTTCAGATTCCCACGACATCGGATATCCTAGTGTGGGGCCAGAAGCAATGTATGTGCCTGTATGTAAATATTAATGTTTATCATTATAATATGCGAATGAGATGGGCTTCAAAAATGTGGAGAAATGTCGGCCCCAAACGCAATAGTAGAGCCGACGACACAAATTCGCCGTCATTACACTGTAAGTGATAATTTACCGCGACCCTATTCCAGCGCAAGAGCGTATTGCGTCTACCTTTGCAGGTGTGCTGGGACTGGTGACCCGCGGTGTTAGGTTAGAGGTAGCTGTTGGTGGTTACCCAGAAGAGGCCGCGGTCGGTGGACCTGCGAAGCGCTGCCCGCGGCCAGGCTCATTACCAGCTCGTTACGCGACTGCAGACGCAGAAATGGAACAGCAAGGAAAAATGTCACAGAGCAAATATACGAACCAGTCACATATTATTTTAGGGTATAATTTAAAACTTAAGCCCTGCGTTTTTGGGAATTTTGAGGTGTTTGTGACCTCAACCAAAGATGAGAAGTTTTTCGTCGAAGTTCTGAAATTCTGAAGTTCTGAAGTTGGTTCGTCGCAACTTCCAATGTAGGATCTAGTACTAGCTATTATTAACTTTATTCAGGATACTCTTATTCATGTGTAGTGCTTACGAAAGTTGTAGTTCAAAAATAGTGCTAGCTAGTTCAAATGCAAATTTCAAATTCTAATTGTTTATTCACAGTTAACTGTAAATAATTAAGAGTAACGATTAAAATGACGACTTTATGAACTTAATCATGACAAAAACAAAATGTTTGAACTAACAACTTTACAAACGTCAAAGTTGCTAATTTCAAAATTAAAAGATTAGTGGAGAAGAAGCTAACAAGGAAACTCCACATTTATTCTTTTTAAAGAATAGCCTAGTTTCAGTTTTAGCCTAATTAACAATCTTTCAAACTTAAAAAATATTACTCGTGGATATGATGAACACTAGACACAATTCACCTCTAAATATATTAATATTAATTTACTGTTTAACTCCAGACATCCTGGTCTTCTAAATTTTCCAGTTACCCCAGTAGTTCGAAAGAAATTGTAATGGTAAGTTAGTGTAGAAATTTTAATTTGAGGCGTGAGGCTATCAATGTTTGAGCATAAAAAGCTCCCATAAAAGCAAATGAGCTGCTGTCATAATTAAAGTAATTATTTTCGCTCCGGCCGTGTCACCCGTGTGCTTATTCAGAGTTTCTGGGCATTTAAATACCTTGCTTATTTTACATAAAAAGTGAGTTACTCACTGCCATCGCTCTCTTCTTTACAGCGGTAATTAATGAGTCAAAACATCTCAGTAAGTGCTGGACACAATTATGCGGAGGACTTAAGCCCTTCAGTGCGAGACACCTATTTCATGCTGCTTTAATCAAATTCAAATTCAAATATTTTTATTCACAGTAAAAACGAAATATTTACTGTGTGAACGTCAAAGTTGTTACTTTCACAATAAATAGATTATTGCGGAGAATAAGCCTATGCGCACACTAGGCGACACGCGACAGCGACAGTTCGGCGACTAGATGCGACGACGGCCGTAGCCGTCAATTTTCATATATTTTTTTCGAATCTCCGCACACTTGGCGTCAGACTCGCGGAGTCGCGACGACAAGACACTAGAGACAAATGACAACGTCGCGTCTGACGCAGCGACTAGACGCGGCGACAAGTCGCCCTGTTTGCGATGGTTCTAAGCTAGTAAAAAAAAATAAAAAATTTACACTGTTCATTTCAGAAAAAGTAGTACAATCTTTTTTCTAGCTCGGAAAGCTAAATCTTCCATGTGAGAGAAGCAACTCTACATTGTTCTTTTCAAAACTTAAGAATTATTAATCATGGATGTGTTGAGCGCTAGACTCAATTCTGCTCTGAAGACATTTAATATTAACGGCTAACATTATACATAAGTGTATGTACATTGACATTCATCAAACAGAATGTAAATTCTTTACGTTGAAACATAGACCAATACGTAATTGGTCTATGGTTAAAATAAATTTTAGATTTCTGATTTCTTGATTAATCTGCTATTTAACACCAGACATCTTTGTCTTCAAAATAATTGTTGATTGTACAATAAGTTTTTTTGCACAGGGTGTGCTAAACACATTTCTTATACCGCGTCGGAGTTAATTCCAATATATCTTGTGGAATCCAGTTGTAAAACCTTATACAGTGCTCCTATCGTGAAGAAAATCCCGAAAATAGAGCGAAGTGGAGAGATAAGATAAGGAAGGCTGACTCCTCCATCATGAGGGATTAAAAGCCAAGAAGAGAGAGAGAGAGAGAGAGATGGACTAGTAAAAATAAAATTTGCATAAATTTACAAGTACATATAACTATATGGTAAGTACTGCTCTGTGTCACAAAACAGTCGTTTTCCATTTTAATGAGCTCGTCACAAACTCCGAATAAAGTTGTAAACCGAGTTGTTTTTAAAACTGGCGCTTTGTTCGCCGCTGCGGTTAATTAAACAGATCACGTACTTTTTACTTGAATCTTTTTTTAAGGCTCGTAAACATTTTCAATCCACAAAGTAGTTATTGCCACAAGTTAAAGTTATTTACACGACTTCTGTGGCGTAGCGGTTAGCACATCTGCCTACCACGCGAAAGGTCCCGGGTTTGACCACCGGCTCGGGATAAAAAACCCCGGATCTTGGATGTTTACACGTTTGTGATGTCACTGTTTCTGGTTCCCACGACACAGGGTATCCTAGTGTGGGTCCAGAAGCCTGGATGTAAATGTTTATATTTATGGTTGTTTATGGTTGGAGGTTATAGGTTCGATTCCCACTAAGGGTCGCCGTACATTTGTACAAATGGCCTCAGTCTGGGTGTTTTTCCATGTTTGTTATATCCTTGCCTGGTCACCATGGCACAGGGTGTCCTAGTTTGGGACCGGGTCAAGTGATTGTGTTGTGTGGAAGTTATTATGAGTTGGCCTCAATTTGACCTCGTTTTGGCTTGTCTTGTCGTCCACTTTTAAGACTATAAAATGAACTTTTAACTTTAAAATCTCATCATCTACCCATTATGTCCCCACCGAGGGGCACGGGTCTCTTCCCTGAGGAAGGCCATACTCCACCACGGGGGAGTATAAATATATATAAATAAAATTCAAGTCCTGACTGACTCACTCCCAGCCCAAGCCGTTGGACCTAGGAAGCTGAAATTTTGCACAGAGGGTCTATATATTATAATGTAGGCAAGGAATAAGATTTTTTGAAATTCAACCCCTAAAGGGGCGAAAAGGGTTGTCAAAATTTAAATAAAGAATGTTGCCTAATTTTCTTGAAACTTAAAATAAATACTCTTCAACACAATTGATTGAACACGCGTTTCGCCGTTTTCTAAATTTAACCCTTAAGGGAGTGAACGGGGTTGCAAAATTTTGAACTTAAGTCCGCGGACGGAGTCGCGGGCGAAAGCTAGTGACAAGTTATACGTAGCTATTTGGTAGGTCTAAGCACTTATTGTTAGTTATTGTACGGTACGTAGCAAGCGCTAAGGTATTTCACTGAACAAAAGTTATTTTAAAATACTATACCCTCGGTTTCTCGATCGCTAACAGTCTGTAAGTCTATTGTTAAAAGCTGTCAGTTGGAAAAAGTACATACAAAAAAAGCAACTAACAGCTGCTATTAGCAGTAGATTAACAGGTTGTTGGTGTCTGACAAACCGGAGGAACTATAGTCTAGTCTTTCCTTCTCGACCTCTGTGGCGTAGGTAGCGGTTAGCGCATCTGCTTACCATGCGAGAGGTCCCGGGTTCGATCCCAAGCTGGGAAAAAAAATAACTCCAGGTCTTGGATGTTTACATGTTTGTAACGTCTGTGTTTCTGGTTCCCACGACACAGGGTATCCTAGTGTGGGGCCAGAGGCAATGTATGTGCCTGTATGTAAATGTTTATGTTTATCCTTACAATTAATCTGTAGAATTTTTGGTAGGCCGATCGGCAAACACGTTTGTGAACCAAGATTTGCTTCATTACTAATTTGAGCACACGCTCTTATATTAAGTGCCTCTTCTTGTATTCGTCTCGGTTTTTGTTACTGAAATATTTTTGTAATAACGTCTCTCAAGCACTGTAATAAAATATAATATGTATAATATAATAAATTTTCGCTTACGTGATTTGTTGAGTCGAACTGAAAGTCGAGTCGACTTGACTACGGACTATACAGGGTGATTGGTACAGGACCCGCCATAGTAAAATCACATGTGGAGGAGGTCATATGCTAAACTAGGATGACCCGTGCTATGGCAACCAGGCAAGAACCTTACAAACATGGAAAAACACCCAGACTGAGGCCATTTGTACAAATGTACGGCGTCCCCTAGTGGGAATCGAACCCGCAACCGCCGTCTTAGTAGGTTAGCGCCTTCACAGCTCGATCAATGACATAGTCAAATTATTATACGTTTTGGTCTAGATCAGAGGTCTTTGAGCGATTAAAGGGCTCTTCAAACACGCTTTTACTTCATTATGTCTCGCGCTTACAAGACGTCTTAAATAATCTGCCTAATTGTTTCATTCCACTCCTTGTTTCGACACACTCACGAAATAATCGCGAATAATTAAACAGCAAACGCAACCACAAAGCTTACAGAAGTTCTGTTTCTGTTTCAAGATTGCCATTAAACATAAACATTTAAACATACATAAAGTCACGTAGAACGCTTCTGGCCCCACACCAGGAACGCCATATTGCCCAAGATACCGTCTTCCGGTTTATTTTAAAAATTTTAGAGGAATCACACGAAATGAAGAATGTTAACTAATTTTGATTATTAGCACTCCATATTCTCTGTAAAAAATAAAAAATACTAGTGAAAGAATTACTTCGATACGTCAATTAGTTTCCGATTTAGAAGTAAAACAAGTTGTAACCGTACGACGCGGGCCGCCGGTTACGGTGTGACGTCATCGCACAACACGCTCAGTCTGGCTCACTAGTCCGCTCGCAGTCGCGCGCCCGTGCCGTCGAAATTATACCTAAATACTTTTAAAAATGTCCAATCCAAATACTAGGAAATCATGTGTTGTACCTAAATGTAAAAATACAACTACCAATTCGCGGGAAAAGTTGTTTTTTATAGTTCCTAAAGACGTTAAAATGCGAAAAAAATGGATAAAAGCTATGAAGGTTAGATTAGATAGATAGACTAGATAGATTAGATTAGATAGAAGTGTTATACAACTTGTACCTAAATCTTTAGTTTTAATCATTTTCAGTTTGGTACCAATACCTGAAAGCTTAGATTTTTTCCAATAACACTTGGTAGCAGTAGTTGAAGGCTCCTTGCTTCGACGATGTAGCCACATTAAAAATGCTATACCTAGTATGTTTACAGCCACCTCTGCTGGCGGCACAATAACATAACATAACATTTACATATAGGCACATACATTGCTTCTGGCCCCACACTAGGATACCCTGTGTCGCAATCTTCGCAGGTTACGTTTAAAACTTCTTGATCCTTTTCATTGCATTCTAAACTGTAATGATAAGGTGTGGTACGTAGGCGGTGTTCTGGCATGATTCTACATTTAACCGTACATACATCACCTACTCTTTTTACTTGAACAAAACCAGTAGCATGATCGCCATAGCTGTCTCTTGCCGACATGAAATAAGTTTCAAATAAAAATAAATGGCCTTACATATTTTGTAAGTAAAAAAAAATACAAATAAAAAAAAGGTTTATACATCTGTAACGTTCAACCCACTACATCTACCTGCTAAGTACCTATCCTATCCTATATAAATGCGAAAGTTTGTGAGTGTGTTTGTTATCTTTCACGAAAAAACTACTGAACGGATCTGGATGAAGTCTGGAATAACACATAGGCTACTTTTAATCCTGGGAAAAAGTACAGTTCCCGAGGGAAACGGGGGCGAAGCTGTTGGCGGAAGCTAGTTTGAAATAAATCAATGTATACATACTTATATATACATACGTACCTACCAATAGCTACAAAACTATAATACGTATTTTGTTGTCAATAACGTAATAATTTAATGGTAGGTAACTAGGTACTTCTACTATTTGAGTTACATTCTTCCATTATGACATTAGTTGGGTATTGTGTTTTGATAAAACAATGTATAACAGATAAACTATTAAGCATAACTAGTAGCATGGAAAGTTTTTTTTTTAACATTTACATACAGGCACATATATTGCTTCTGGCCCCACACTAGGTTGCCCTGTGTCGTGAGAACCAGAAACAGTGATGACACAAACATGCAAACATCCAAGACCTGGAGTTTTTTTTCTTCCCAGACGGGGATAGAACCCGGGACCTCTCGCATGGTAAGCAGATGCAGATTATCCGATTGCCCTTTTTCGAATCCTTCATCCATTTTATTAATCGAATAATATTTACTATTATTAAACTATTAACTTAATACGCGAAAGAAAACACAACAAAATACTGCGCAAGTTGTTACACCTACTATATAACCGCTGGCGACTTGATATTAGGCAGGCGGCCCGCGCGGCGCGTTGTGATATGACGTCACAAGCGGTCTCGTGACTCTTAGCGGGACGCGATATTTTTCGAAACTTTGAATGCCTATAAAATCAAAACTACTAGGTATTTTTTACTAAAACAAAAACTAGTGTATTTGTATACATACAGGCTTTACTGAGACAACATTTCAAGCGATTTAGCATACCTAGTAACATTCTCCAGAGACAATCTGGGATGGTTTTCAGAAACCGGTCAAATAGCCTATTGTGAGTTTTCTGAGCCAAATCTTCTGTATCAGTCTAGTTGCTGCCTAATGTCTCGGGCTTTCCTAGAATAGAAAGAAAGACTAGAAACGGAACTGTTGCCCTTGGATCGCCGCGACGCGCGCACGTTCCTGTGTTTTATGTGCTTTTTGCGGAAATAGTGCTTTCCCCTGGACTTTCTCCCGACTTTCAACGCTTCCACTGCTTGTGCTGTGCCCACTGAACTTGGTGCCATCCTGGATTCACGCTGAGCTGATACGCTGAGCTGATGCGCGCTGCTGAATAAATGTAAGTACCTAGCCAGACTGACCAAAACCTATCTTAGCGCACCTTTTATAGGTTCCTCTTCTGGGAATCATCCCCCAACCCTTAAGGTTAGTAGTATATTACTTTGCGACCCCCCGAACACCTTTCGTGTACATTTCTGGTAGCAGAGCGTGGTTACTTTCCCCTCTTTTTTGCTTGTTCAACCCCTATTTTTTGAGATTTCACCCCTTGCGGTTCGACCTCGACACTATTCTTAGTGCAACCCCATTGTTTTCGCGGTTTAATTCCCGTTAGTTTCAATGCTATAAGCAAATATTTATTGCATACCTATTGCATTCAATTACGTAGATTTCTAAATCGTCTAAAACTGTGCATCGGTGATAAGACAGCCGTGTCCGACCGGTTTCTTCTTTTGTTCTCGCGAAGCGGCCGGCTCGAGTTTTTTATACTATTGAATTTTGTCCTGTATGTTTATATGCCTATTTTGCAAGTGTGATTCCGCTATTGTAATAGTAAAACACCTTGTTTACGGTGATTTCGCCTGCCTATCACATTTTATTGAGTATTGAGTGACTTGTTATCACTACATAATGCCGGATAGGTATGAGAATGTTTTGTTTACTGACACTGAGGAGTACAGAACGAGTATGGGGACGGTTCGATTCTTCGTGAGTTGGATTTCTGCAACCCACGATATCCTAAATACTGCTGCTCCAGCTAAACTTATATTTAGACTGGGTGACCTGGAAGCAAACTTTACGAAATTTATTGATTGTTGTAGCCGTTTGTTAGGTGGTCTCGACCCGGCCATTGATACCCAGGAAGCTGAGTATGTTCAGACCCAGATGCGGTCTATGTGTGACACGGTCGATGATTTGCGCTTGAAATATTCGGAGCTCAAGCCCAAGGAGACGGCCCTCCCCTCCCATTTCTCTAATTTAACCAATCTCTCCCGGTTGTCAGACGGTCAACCAAGACAAAAATTACCCGATTTGCCGATCCCTAAATTCAGTGGGCGTCCCGATTCATGGGTCAGTTTTTTAGACCAGTTTGACAGTGTTGTGGACTGTCAACCTGACCTTACCCCTACCCAAAAACTACATTACCTAGTAGGTGCCTTGAGTGACGAGCCCAGCCGTTTGATACAACATTTACGCATCGAAGCGGGCAACTATGAGGTTGCGCGTGACCTACTTAAACGGCGTTACCATAACACCCGTGTCCTCGCTGATACACACATTGCCCAAATATTGCACCTACAAGAAATTAGCCCTAAGCTGACTGGGTTACGTGCCTCCTTTCTTAACCCACTTTTGACAGCATATAGGTGCCTCGAGCGACTTGGTTTACCTGTAGGGGAATGGTCTTACCTGCTGGTCCATATTTCTTTGACCAAACTGCCTTCGGACCTGAAGTCCCGCTTTGAGCGCCGTTATGGCGATAACAAAAGAGACCTTCCTACTTTCGACCAACTAGTGTCCTTCCTAGAGGACGAATGTAGGCACCACGATAATGTTGGGAATACGGCCCTTATTGATAACGATCGTTCCGTGTCCGTGCCTACCCCGCATTCTCCTCCGCCAAGGCAGTCGCGTGCCCCTATTTACCGTCGCATTTATTCAGCCGCAGTTTCCTCTTCTAAATCTCAAGCCGTAAGCACTTGTGCCATGTGCGCCTCGTCCTCGCATTACCTACGTGAATGTGACCAGTTTATCCGCTTGTCTCCACGTGAGCGTTCCTCATTTGTGCGACAGGCCGGCCTTTGCTATCGCTGCTTGGATAAGCATTCGATCGCTATGTGCCCTCGTGACTATCATTGCCGTACTTGTCGTCGCTCGACCCATCACACGCTGCTGTGTTTTAATGACTCACGGAACCCTGAATACCCTCGTCGTAACAATGTTACATTCCGTGAGTCTCCTCCACGCCGCTCCTCTCCCACGGAAAATTCACGTTCCTCACCTCCGCGTATGGGCGGGGGCCCCCACCGCAATGTAGGGGGCACCCGTCGTATGGTCGGGGGCACCAAATACTATGGCGATTCCGGCCGTCCCTCCTTGCGGTCTCCTGTTCCTGCGTTAGAACAGAACTCTCCACGTTCCCAGACGCCGCCATCTCAACGTCGATCTTATAATTTACCGCCTACTCCTCGTGAGTCTTACGGAACGCCGTCTTCCTCTAGGACATACAACCGCTCTCCCTCTATTGATCGTCAGCGCCAATGACTAGCTTGCCCACAGATCCGACCGCCCTCTCATATTGTTATTCCTGCCTCGTTAGTCCTCCTCCCTACCGCTGTCATACATATGCGTTCCGCTTCCGGTTATTATGTCGAAGCGCGTGCACTCTGTGACACTGGTGCCCAAGGCTGTTTGCTAACTACTGATTTAGTAGTGGATAAGCTAAACAAGCCAGTGTGTCCCACCATATCTCCAGTGCGAGGTATTGGTAATGTCGAATCTGTAAGAGTTCGAGGTGGTGTCTCCTTCACATTCAAACCTGCGGAGTCTACCTTTCCTGAGATCACAGCCTCGGCTATGGTCATCGATGTTATTGCCGGTATACATCCTGAACTAGAGTTGTCCTCTAGTTTAGTATCATGTGTTTCCTCATTGCCTCTAGCCGATCCTTCCTTTTATAGCCCCGGCCCTATAGATGTGCTCCTAGGTGCTGACGTGTTTGGATCCTTACTGCGTCTCGATTTGCCTGTTTCATACCCTGCTGGTCTCACTGCGGTCCCAACTGTCTTGGGGTACATTCTTTCTGGCCCAATTCCCAATTCAACTCCCCCTGATGTTCCTTTGACCGGTGTTACCCTTTCCCAGATGGTTGAAAGGTTTTGGAAGGTAGAAGAACCACCTGAGCCATCCATAAATCTTGTAGACAATGAATGTGAGCAAATATTTAAGTCTACTACTCGACGTGAACCTGATGGTCGTTTCATGGTTCGTCTCCCCTTTTTGCTTGACCGTCCTCACCTTGGCGACTCGAAGTCCATTGCCCTCAAACGTTTTTTGTGCCTTGAAAAACGCCTACAAATGAACCAAAACCTCAAAGAAAAATATGTACTTTTTATGCGAGAGTATTTAGAACTCGGCCACATGTCACTTTCCTCCTTTCACCAGTCTTCTGCGGAACATTATTTTATTCCTCATCACGGGGTGTTCAAAAGCGGCGACGAATCTAAAATTCGTGTGGTTTTCGACGGGAGCTCCCCTACCTCCTCTGGCGTGTCTTTTAATCAGTGTCTCCATTCTGGTCCTAAGTTACAAAGGGACATTACCTGCATTCTCCTTAATTTCAGGCGACATGACGTCGTATTTGTAGCGGATATCCGAATGATGTTTAGAATGACATGGGTTCATCCAGAAGACAGAAAATATCAGCTCATATTGTGGCGTGAATCTCCCAATCTCCCTTTATGCACGTATGAGCTCAATACAAATACTTATGGTCTCAGGTCAAGTCCCTTCATTGCCATCCGAGCCCTCCTTGAGTTAGCTGAACAAGAAAGGTCTAAATTCCCCCTCGCAGCCTCTGTCTTAGAAAATGACGTTTATGTGGATGATTGCCTTACTGGAGCTGCCTCCCTTGATGAAGCCCGTGTCCTTATGAGTGAGATGAATAGCATAATGACATCTGGTGGCTACGAGTTGAGAAAGTGGATCTCAAACCGCCCTGAACTCCTTGCGGACCTACCAACAGAATATTTGCAAGCACCCCATTCTTTTCAAGATCCTGAGCATCCCCAAACGATTGCAGTCCTTGGCGTTCAGTATGATCCCGCAGCTGACGTATTTACATACCGTTTCTCCCCTTACACTGAGACCCAAACTACAAAACGTAAAGTGCTGTCGCTAATAGCCCGGACCTACGACCCGTGTGGTTGGATTACACCCGTGATTTTTAAAGCTAAGGCGTTTATGCAACGGCTTTGGCTATCTGGTCTTTCTTGGGATGACCCTTTGACCCCGCCTCTTGCAGCAGAGTGGCGCAAGTTTTCTGAAGACCTAAAAAATGTGAACCTTGTTACCCTATCGCGTCCTATTATGCCTGTCGGTGCCAATTCCTTTTCCCTTCATGGTTTTTGTGATGCCTCCGAAGCAGGTTACGCTGCAGTCGTGTACTTACGCGTTGAGGACTCTTCTGGCTCGTGTTCTATCCATTTACTTTTGGCGAAAAGTAAAGTCGCCCCTGTTAGAACTCGTTTTACGATTCCCAAGTTGGAGCTTCTTGGAGCGACTCTTCTGTCCAAGATCCTTCATCACGTAGCCTCTTGCTTGCAAAAGTCTATAGTACTGGGTGGTATTTACAGCTGGTCAGATAGCCGTGTAGTCTTAGCGTGGGTTAAAACACCCTTACATCACTTACAGACCTTCGAAGCCAATCGTGTCTCCCAAATACAACATTCACCTACTCCTTCCATTTGGCGACACGTCCCTGGTGACCTCAACCCTGCTGATTGTGCTTCCCGCGGAGTTTCTATTTCCTCCCTGATCAAACATCCACTGTGGTGGTCACCTCTATGGTTGATACAACCTCCACCTCAATGGCCCACATCTGAAACCCCTCCTCTTAGAGATCTACCTGGAATACGCTGTTTGCTTGTGACTACGCCTAATCCTTCTCCAGACCCATCATTTATTTTCGATAGGTTCAGTTCCTTGCCTAAGCTCGTAGGCGTCATTGGGTATATTTTGCGTTTCCTGAAACGGACTAGACATCCTGAAATTCTTGTTCTCCAACCCTACCTTACTGCCGATGAACGTAAAGAAGCCTTACTTTACCTTGTTAGACTAGTGCAGCTTACCTCCTTTTCCAAAGAATTGGACCTACTCCATCGCGGGGCTCTGCTCCGATCTCCCCTTCGGCGCCTAAGTCTCTTCCTATCCAGGAAGAGACTTAGGCGCCGAAGGGGACCGCGGCCTAATCCGTGTCGGAGGTCGTCTTAGAAACTCGGATCTTCCTTACGACGCCCGGCACCCCCTCCTCCTCCCGAAGTCTGGTTATTTCGTCCAGCTTCTTGTGTCACACTACCATGTGAGTAATTCTCACGCCGGTCCTAATGCCCTCTTAGCCCTACTGACCCGTGAATTTTGGATCTTGTCTGCTCGGCGATTAGTAAATCACGTGATATTTAAATGCCTATCCTGTTATCGCTTAAAAGCAGCGGTTACCCAGCCTCCTATGGGCGATTTGTCACGAGATAGAGTGGTTGCAACGAGGCCTTTTGATGGCGTTGGCACAGATTTTGCTGGTCCTTTTTATACCAAAGTGCAAACCTTTAGAAACAGAAAAATTGTAAAGTCGTACCTGTGCGTTTTTGTTTGCCTTTCCACTAAAGCGGTCCATTTAGAGGTCGTATCGGACCTGACCACAGAAGCCTTCATTGCGGCCCTTACACGTTTTGTTTCTCGTCGTGGTCTGCCTTCCCTTATCCGTTCTGATAACGGTCGGAACTATCTTGGTTCCAATAACTACCTCGGTGACTTGCATGCCTTCCTTGCTGAGCACCAGTCAGAATTGGCTGACCAGTCCTCTAAAAGAGGTATCAACTGGGTTTTCGATCCTCCTTTGTGCCCTCATTGGGGCGGTATATTTGAAGCGGCTGTTAAATCAGCGAAGACGCACCTAAAACGGGTTATAGGTGAGACCACCCTAACCTTCGAAGAACTGACTACAGTATTTGCGAAAATCGAAGCTGTCCTCAACTCTCGCCCTCTGTGCCCATTGGCTTCAAGTCCGGATCTTGAGGTCTTAACTCCTGGTCACTTCCTGATCGGGCAACCCTTGGTGGCTGTGCCTGAATACCCCTTCAAGGATGTGAAAATCAGTCGCCTTACCCGCTTTCAGTTAGTGCAACAAGTCACTCAACATTTTTGGTCCCGTTGGCACGCGGAATATCTGTCCACTTTGCAGAGTAGACATAAATGGACGACTCCTTCAGATCCTCCTGTAGTCGGCGAGCTTGTTCTCCTCAAGGAGGAGAATACCCCCCCTTTACAGTGGCGACGTGGCCGCATCATTAATGTTTACCCCGGTCAAGATAGTGTCGTACGTGTAGTGGATGTACAAACTCCTTCCGGAGTGAAAAAACGCTCTCTCACCAAACTTGTACGCCTTCCTGTAGATATCATCCCCTTCACCCCTCAGTCGTAAACATTTGTGATGTTTAGGGCGGGGGTTATGTTAAGAAAAGTTATTAATTAGATACAGCGTCATCCTATTTTATTATATGTAGATCTAAATTTGTAGTGCCCTCCTTCATCCCTTAAGGACCTAAAGAAACTTCGCCATGTTTAGCCCCCTTCCATTACACCCTGACTGACAGACATGGCTTGGTACGAAAGCGCCGCCTCGCGACTAGAAACGGAACTGTTGCCCTTGGATCGCCGCGACGCGCGCACGTTCCTGTGTTTTATGTGCTTTTTGCGGAAATAGTGCTTTCCCCTGGACTTTCTCCCGACTTTCAACGCTTCCACTGCTTGTGCTGTGCCCACTGAACTTGGTGCCATCCTGGATTCACGCTGAGCTGATACGCTGAGCTGATGCGCGCTGCTGAATAAATGTAAGTACCTAGCCAGACTGACCAAAACCTATCTTAGCGCACCTTTTATAGGTTCCTCTTCTGGGAATCATCCCCCAACCCTTAAGGTTAGTAGTATATTACTTTGCGACCCCCCGAACACCTTTCGTGTACATTTTTTTTTTCAAGGTTTTGGAAGGTAGAAGAACCACCTGAGCCAGCAATAAATCTTGTAGACAATGAATGTGAGCAAATATTTAAGTCTACTACTCGACGTGAACCTGATGGTCGTTTCATGGTTCGTCTCCCCTTTTTGCTTGACCGTCCTCACCTTGGCGACTCGAAGTCCATTGCCCTCAAACGTTTTTTGTGCCTTGAGAAACGCCTACAAATGAACCAAAACCTCAAAGAAAAATATGTACTTTTTATGCGAGAGTATTTAGATCTCGGCCACATGTCACCTTCCTCCTTTGATCAATCTTTTGCGGAGCATTATTTTATTCCTCATCACGGGGTGTTTAAAAGCGGCGACGAATCTAAAATTCGTGTTTTGAGTTTTTTCTTCACTTTCGATAGCGAGAGCGTTTGCAATTTGTATAGGAATGACAAAGCGCGCCACCTAGTTGTCTCTTTGTCACTCCTATGCAAATCGCAAACGCTCTCGCTATCGAAAGTGAATGAAAAAACTCAGTATACGCACTCTGGTATAGAGCACAGGCGTTCTCTCAGAGAGAGAGCGTTTTAGTCGTCTCGCGGTTCCACCGTGGATTGGCGATTTCAAGTGATGAGGTACGGAACAGTTCAGACATTCAGAGACGGAACTAGCGTCGGTCGGTTGCTTGTCTCTTTGAATCGGAGCGAAACTTGGACCTACATTCTGTTAAAGCATTGTAGTACAATGACAACTGTATGAACATGTCGGTTTAGTTTTATTGCCGCTTAAATCAACGCGCGCACACCTTCTAGGCGTCAATGGTATGAAAAAAACAGGTCATGTGATTCGACCGTGTATCTGTCATCGTACTATAATGCACTAACACAATTGAGGCACTGGTCAGATTCTAAAATATCAAGTAAGTGCATCCGGAAAAAAGTTAATAATGTGTATTGCTTACAAAAGTTTAAGTTTAGAAATCGACGTAATGGTTAATATTAAATTGACTACCGATTTGTTTGTTACCGCACATGATTTAACTAAACCTCAGAGCAACTGGCTCTGAGGAATAATATTTCCTTATACCCACCAGAAACTGTTCGTAAGCAGCTGAGGAGATGTGCCTTTAAATAACAGGAAAGTAATACTTTAGTGGTAAAAATATTACTACGTCCTCATTTATATCATATAAATAAACCCAACACTGACAGAAATACCAACAATCCCGAACAATCACATATTCTTTTCAGACGCGAATCGACCTGTCTTTTCTGTCTTATGAGTTGGTAAGCCATTTTATTTACTTTCAGAGAAAATCATATTACCTAATATTATATACTCCAACTCAGTGGAATATTGTATCAATTTCAATGTAATTGATATATTATATCAATTGGTTACTATTCATCTAGAGTAATTGTGTATGAAGTTTTTCAGCTGTTTATTACGTAACTTTGCAATATTATTGTCAGCTCAAACGAAAAAAAGTTTATCATGATATTATTATTTGATTACACAATCTGCTTTACTTACATTTCTAAAATACTGATAGTTAAATGTCAACTCGACTTACAAAATTAACATTATCTTTTAAAACAAATATTGAATTTTAAAGTTATCATGTGAGACGTCATGCCCCTTGTTATAAAGGAGACGGAAACGCTTCCATACATTCTTGGGCCCAGATGTAAAAAGACGAGAGTGGTGTCAATAAACAGCTTATATATTGTCAAACCATCTTTGAAAATTTTGCGGATTTTAGCAATCTGAGAGCAAAGTTAAAAGAGATTTAGTAAAAGTGAGGCTATGCAACAAATTGACAATAACCTATAGGTACTTAACAGCTGATTTTATAACTATGATCATATGATAGACAGTTATTTATTACATTAATTGTAGTTCTTATTGTATTGAGTGGGAAAATGTAACGAAACTCACAAATAGATTAAAAGACAGGGAAGATAAGGATTTGTGTCATTTCATCCTCTAAAACTCGTCGGCCCAGTGTATTACATCGATAAGTCGGTATGCCACAGTCGTATAAGTTAAACAATATACTAGAAGTCCGTAGAGCGAAAGCACTGGTCGAGGAATATAATTAAAATACGCAAACGATAACCGATACAAGACGAGTAGGTAGGTAGTCCGGTGATCATGATGGGAGACGATAATGTACGTACCGCGA
This sequence comes from Yponomeuta plumbellus, assembly GCA_947310845.1. NCBI lineage: Eukaryota > Metazoa > Arthropoda > Insecta > Lepidoptera > Yponomeutidae > Yponomeuta > Yponomeuta plumbellus. The sequence goes on from OX371206.1 coordinate 578,386, forward strand.
ATGCACATCCTGAGAACGTACGCCCCCGTAATGTACAGCCACGGAATCCGTGCACATGTACACGGATTCCCGTCCGTACGTTCTCGGGTCGTGCGTTATCATATCAGGCTGTATAAAATTGGTACGGGCGAGAATCCGTGTACAGCCATAGACACGGCAGAGTGGTGCCTCGTTTCCATGAAGCGTAAATCATTCACTTCGCAGCCATTACACGCTCGATCTAGTGCGTGACATTATCGAGGCTATGAGTCGCAATAGATTGACGTCCTGATCTGGCTGGATCTTACACTAGACAAGTCAATCCAAATGATCAGAGTTTAGATGTAGAGGAGCGATACATCAACCATTATAAACCCACTGGGGCACGGGGCTTTTCCCTGAGGAACCTTTCTCAGTGAATAACCCGTGCCCCTCGGTCCTATACCTATAGGGCATACTCCACCACGGGGGCCTAGTCCGGATAGGTGGAGCCTTGTAAGATTAGTGGCTGGTCTTACTGTCGGAAGTTTTCAAGCTGCCCAAACTCCTCTGACTTGGCTTCACGACTTCCATCTATTGACGGCAGCTGGCAACAACTGCTTAACTTGCCTTGCGAAGCACGGAACCGCTCGGAAAAATCCCACTAGCGTTAGTTATAGATGGTCATTTGGGCACGAATTCCTGGGTTGTACATTCTCGTGCCGTAAATTCTCGGTCCGTGCAATATAGTGACCCATCATGATCATAGATTGAAAATCCGGGAGCTGTCACTGTCAGCACAGATTGTTTATTGTTTATTGTTCAAGAGCATAATGTGGGTTTGTACATCACTTAAACTATTTATCTATTAATTTATGATTGCATGCACATAATTTTCTTAGTTTATAACAGTAGGTACATCATTAATATAACTAAACAAGCCTTGATCAGTAATAGAAAGAAATGTACAATGGTGTTTGCTGGCCCTTATACTAAGCTAAAGCCTGTATGATAAGAGCCAGTAATCTCTGTTTGTAGAGCAAGATAGACTAGTACCGAATGTCATGGCAGCTTTAAGAAAGTAAGTTTAATTATATGTGACAGAAAGTAACATGTGTACAATATAGGGATATTACCATACCTATGTATAATTATAAGATTATAACAACAACTACATTTGCAGTTTTTAATTTACAATTTACTTTTTAATTTAGATTAAATACATTTGACAAACATAAAAAGTAATAAATCGATCTGTAAACGAGAATCTACGAGAATCGATTTTAAAGTTAATATTCTGTTTTATTGTAAACTATTGACAATATAATAATTTATTCCGTAGATTTTGTTCACTTTGATTGAATCCATCATTCGATGAGAGTGATTTTATGTTCAATAATAATTCTTGAAATCAATCACAGTAATCGATTATAGTAATCGAAACTCTATTTCATCAGTGCAATAAACTGGTTTTTAAGATTTCTCGTCTCCCAGATTGTGAATTGAGCAGATTTTTTATATTGTGAAACAGAAAAAAATACCGCTTTTTTTAAACCATATTTCATCTTATTGCAATTGGGCCCAGAGATCCCCGGCTCCTTTTTCATGTCCCCAGTTAAAGGTTATATTAAAGGTTTTAAGAACCCTGCAAAAAAATCATGTTAAGAAGGACATTGCCTTTAAAATCCCTCTGATTAATGTTTTTATTCATCTGGCAAAACTGTATTTACTTTTAGATAGATTAAGCAATTCTTCGAGCTATGTTACAATTGAGTTCAAATATTGAAGAAAACGTTCATTTCCACCCACACAATAAAAGTTAGGAGCCATTTAGAGCGCTGCTAGTTACTGACCGCAAGTATTGCAAGATTGACCTGTCACTCAGCCGAGAGCGAGCGTCTTGACCACGTCCACGTGCCGTTTGCCAGCCAACAATAGCCTTTATACCCTCCACCTAAGACACGGGCAGGGCGACAAGTTAGCCGGCCAGATGGAGAGATATGCCATGTCACGTCAAACGCTTTGACGTTAGACAGAGGCGGTTAACTTGATCACAGCGCAGACTTCTCGAACGTCACTAAAGATGTCTTGTTTATTTTGCCGCTTTAGACAAAGGACCTGAGCGACCAATTTGTAATTAAAATGTTTCAGGGCCGCTTAGGAGGCTGGGATAATCTTCATCAATATCACACCGACACAGGGTATCCTAGTGTGGGGCAAGAAGCAATGTATGTAAATGTTATGTTATGTTATCTGTCGAAGATGTCTGAGGTGGCCCAGGACCGAAAACTCTGTACTCGATCGGAGAAGGTCATTGCCCAGTGGTGGGACACAAACATAGAGGCTACATAAAAAATATACATGCTCAAAAGCATTTTTTTATTACGATGACCGTGATACAGAATTTACCTAGTGTGGGGCCTACCAGACATTTTATACTGCCAACCACGTTTACTGAAATAAATAATTTTAACTTTACTTTAACTTTTTCACATTGTATGAATTCTCGATTTTACATTCTATGGTTTTTTATACCCATTTCCGTAACAATAAGATCCATAGGGTAAGATAATAATATCGATTAAAATTCTATTGTGTTTGAATTCCAAAGTTTTGTGAAAAATAAACGAAGTGATTGAGATACGATTCAAAATTCGCATTAAAAAAAATATATATTCAAAGTAACACAGAAACTGACTAAATTATCGTTATATTATAAGTTAAACTAGATGTTACATACATAAGCTCACACCTGTATCCCAGAGGGGTAGGCAGAGACCAAAGACTGCTACTTGCCACTATCCTGACACATAATTTTCGCTTCATCGGCATTCATTAGTCGTTTCACGGATACATTACAAAGTATCCATTACCGGCTCTTCCACATTCGCTCGATATATTTGTTTCGTTAATCTTACTTTCTTCATCCTCGCCACATGTTTAACACAACGTAACATTTCTTCCACAATTCAACTGCCTTTAGTCTAGCCTTTAGACTTCAACTGCCTTTAGAAAATTTCTACCTAGGCTAAATAATGTCAACGAATTCGCTTTAATCAGTAATAATTCTTCAAAGCTTATTTAGAAGTCAATCTCTCAGCCCGTCAAAGACATTTTGTTATTATCATTTCTATACTAAAGGCCTTTCTTAGATGTCCTGTTTTAGAAATAAAACTTGTCTCCTAACGAGAAATTGATTTTCCCAGCAAAAATTACTTTCAATCTCAGTCACTACTTTTGGGCTGAGCTGTTTTTCACAAAGCTACCGCAGGAAAAATCATTTATCATCATCCTCCATTGATTTTCATTTAATCAACTTAACGTAATCCATGTTTTAACACAATTAATTCATTGAATTGCCAGCACAAGTTTTTATAAACAATTCGAAATAATTAGATTTTTAAATATTTTAAACAGAACACGTTTAAGGCTATTTTTGTGTTTACAGCTAAATGTAGTTTGTAGCTAGATCCTACACTACACCTGGCCCAACCCGAACTTGGCCAGTTTTTTTAATTTAAAACCCGCTAAGTTATAACAACTTCATTTATTTATCATTTATTAATTTTTTATATTGCAAACCATACGATCACTTACAAACCATACGAGTTTAATAACAATAGATCAAAAACAACAAATTCTCACCTAATCATTTGTTATAATCTTGAAAGGAACAATTCCTATTATGTAATACTTATTTAGTATCACTACTACTATAAACAGGACACAAAAATCTATGTTCATGGCAGCAAGCACTCCTTATGACATCTACAAAATAATAAAATACTTAAAAAATACGAATAGCATCGGCCATGACGGAATTTCAACAAAAATAATAAAATCTGTAAATGACTTAATTTGCTGTCCTCTGAGCCATATAATAAATGTATTTATTGAAAAAGGAATATTTCCTGATGACCTCAAACTCACTATTACAAAACCAATATTTAAAAAAGATGATAAAGAAGTAATGCAATTTTATAGACCAATTGCATTAGTACCTATATTTTCAAAGATAATTGAGAAATATCTGTACAGCCAAATTAACAACTATTTTGAAACAAACAATCTGCTCTGCCACGAAAAAAAAGGTTTCAGGCGTAACAAGTCAATAAATATGGCAGTATTTGATTTTATAAAACATGTGATGTGTCAGGTTGACAAGACCACTCCCGTTTGCTCAATATACTGCGACATGACCCAGGCTTTTGATTACGTCGACCATAAAACTTTAATTAAAAAACTTGAATCATATGGGGTGCGAGGCAATGTTCTTATGCTAATTCAATCGTACCTAACAAATCGGCGCCGCCAAATAGTTGAAATCTCAAAACTAAATTACACAACCAAAACCAACCATTGTGCACCCAATGACATTATTTGGTGATGACAGCACCATGACTATTAAATATAATGATAATATAGACAATTACAAACATGACATTAATAATTCACTGACATCCGTAGTTTCCTGGCTCGATAATAATAATTTAAAAATTAATTTAAATAAAACTAATATTATGCATTTTTCTCAAAGATCAAATAAGATGACTGAAATTAGTGTTAAGTTTCGCGACAGCGTTATAAATGAGGTTGAAACGGCAAAATTTCTTGGTCTAACTATAGATAACAAATTAAACTGGAAAAGTCATATAGATAACTTATGCAAAAAACTAAGCTCGACAGCGTATGTACTACACAAATTATCTTCAACAGTAAGTGTAGAGACACTCCTTACTGCGTATTACGGTCTTGCTGAATCAACGCTTAGGTTCGGTGTAATATTCTGGAGTAATTCGACTAATAAAGAGCTAGCTTTTAAAACTCAAAAAAGATGTATACGATCCATGTTTCGCATGAAGTCCATAGAAAGCTGCAAGCCAATTTTTCATACCCACCGGATTCTGACACTTCCGTCGTTATACATATTTGAGGTAGCTATGTTTGTACGAAACAACCTTCATCTATTTCCCTCTCTTGGAGACACGGTACATAGGAACCTCCGCTATGAAAATAGACTACGCTTACATCCAGCGAAAACTACTCTAATGCAAAAAAGTATTTTATGCATGGCGCCTATAATCTTTAACAAGATACCAAAACTGTACAAAGAATTAAATCTAGACTTATTTCGAAAGACATTATAAAATCTACTTATTGACAAATGCTATTATAATATCGACGACTTTCTAAATGATAAATTTTAACTTGTTTTGCCTTATAACAACTTAATTATATTTGTACGCCTATGTTTAGGCAGGACCATAGTGATCTGTAACTTAAGACTGACCACCAATTATGTAAAATAATTACCTATGATCCACAAATAAATGAATTATAAATTATTATGAATTATGAATTATGAGTAATAATTTATATATCTGATTTTTGTCATTTTTATTTTTTTGTGATTTGTAATTGGCTTTTTTTTATAATTTTTATTTGAGGTTTTTATTAATGTTCAAGTGTCAAAGTCTGGAATTGGGATTAACAAGAAATCAAGTTAACTGGCCCTCACGATACAGGCTCTGCTTTGTGCGAGGACCAACGCCTAGCTCTTAAGGATTACTAATTTTGTAATAGTACAATTAAAGAATCATATGTAAATTATGTTATTAATAATAAACTTATCTTATCCTAATTACAAAAACAGCGTTTGCAATATCCTTGCCTAGTTACCACAGCACAGGGAATTCTAGTTTGGGAACAGGTCAAGTGATTGTGTTGTGTGGAAGTATGATTATCATATTATTGTTCTGGTGAGTCGGTCGGTCCACCAAAAAATTCTACAGAGTAAACATACACTCGTAACTAAAATAAATGTCTGGACGTCATGCTACGTCAAACGCACAACTTACTCTTAGCCTAGGCGCACACTAGCGACACGCGACAGGCGACAGCTCGGCGACTAGACGCGACAACAGGCTACGGCCGTCAATTTTCATACATTTTGTTCGAATCTTCGCACACTTGGCGTCAGAGTCGACGACAACAGAAGCAAATGACAACGTCGCGTCTGACGCGGCTACTTGACGCAGCGACAAGTCGCCCTGTTTGCGATGGCTCTAACTGTACACAATAAATTTTAAGATTGACAGAGTAAAGCACAAGTGAGTCAAATTTTCAAAATTCGAAAGATTTTGTGTAGGTGATTCCGATTTGCAAGATTTGCTTGAACGATTAGAAGATTATTGCGCTCCCGGTGTAATCACGACTTAAATATTTGCGCAGACGCTCTTACAAGTTTCAATTTCATCTCGAGAGCAGCCGCGAGACGATCAGTGCTTAAATTATGTTTTTGCAAAGGGTCCCAGCTTTAAAAAATAATCACAATCAAACGTAATTTAAACTCACGCCTATGCAGAGGAGGGGTAGGAAGAGAGCAGAGCTACTTACACGATCCTGTCAAACATTTTTTGCTCCATCAATATTCGTTAGTCGGTTCCGGGTACTATTTTATATTGCCCTTTGCTGATATATCCCCCATTTCGTCGAGGTTATGACTGTCATGTTTGGTTCTCACTACACAGGGTATCATAATATGGGGTTAAAAGCAATGAATTAGGTTAAAACTGTTTTGAAAAGAATAAATGTGGAGTTTCTTTGTTAGTTTCTTTTCCATGTAATCTATTAATTGTAAAACTAACAAATTTGACGTTCATAAAGTAAACAATTTAAATGTGTATGTTTACAATTATTAATTTCAAATTGGCCATCTAAAGAGTTAATGTTGCCAGCATTCTGAACTCCCTACCTACAACGAAGCAACCCAATCATATATTGGTTTGCTGGAACAGAAAGCTTCCTGCATTTAGCGTGCATTTTTACATTTATTTTGTAATAAGGTGCAGTAAAGAATTAAAATAAGAAATAAAATTAATTGAATTAATAAATGCACTTGTACTATCTGTGATCTTTTACTCCGTGGCCGGGCGGGGCGTTGGACTCGATTCAGTTGGTTATCAAGGGCTATCTGCATGATTGATGGAGCCAGTCTCTACCATACCGGGGCGTGCTTCTTGCAGGATCTCCCCGGCCATCTTTCATTTAACTTTTTACGTTCCGTGTCTATCCTAATCTCTTGTATTGAAATTTATACGCTCTTTTTTGTTCGCAATGTTTATAAGCAATTTAAAAATAAGTGGGAAATATTTCGTACATATTGTTTTGTGTATTTTTTTAACCTACTCGTATATATGGGCCACTGCAGGGCCTCTCACAGAGAAAGAGTATGGGGTTTATTACCACGCGTGCCCAACGAGAATTGTCAATTTCCTTCGTTGAGGCTTGAAAAAGCTTGGACAGGTTTCTTAACGATGTTTTCCTTCACATTTAGCGTTCTCTATGTACGTCCAGCGATAAAGGGGATGATAAAGGGGAAGTACGACAGCAAGGGGATATCTCCAGGTTAGTCCCAAATAAAGTTGGTGAAGATCGGTTGACAATCCTGGACCTCGATTCTATTAGTGCATTATAGTACAATGACAGATACACGATCTGGTAATTTGATATTGTTTTTCGTACCATCATCATCATCATCAACCCATCATGTCCCCACCGAGGGGCACGGGTCTCTTCCCTGAGGAAGGTATAGGCCATACTCCACCACGGGGGCCAAGTCCGGATTGGTGGAGACTTGTAAGACTAGTGGCTGGTCTTACTGTCAGAAGTTTTCAAGCCGCCCTAAGGCCTCTGACTTGGCTTAACGACTGCCATCTATCGACGGCAGCCGGCACCAACTGCTTAACGTGCCTTGCGAAGCACGGAATCGCTCGGAAAAATGCCACTAGCGTTAGTCATAGACGGTGACCCATCCATGGACTGAACGCGCCGTATGTTGCTTAACGTTAGTGATCGTTTAAGATCACTCAGGCAGCCCAGGCTACGAGCGATTTTCGTACCATAGGCGCCTAGAATTATTGCTTCTTATGCTTGCGTTGATTTGAAGCGGCAATAAAACTAAATTGACATGTTCATCCAGTTGTCATTTTGTCATTGTACTACAATATATTAGCAGAATATGGACCCGGGAAAAAGTCATTGATTTCTTTAAGAGCGTGTCTTTCCTAAGGTTGGCTGTTGGCCAAAACAGTACTTAGGTATTTATTTGTTTTTTGTTCAATGTTTTTTGCTTAAGAGTTATGAAGTTATTACTTTAAATAATATACAGAAATCAGAAATCAGAAATTTATTTCAACGTAAAGAATTTACATTCTGCTTGTTGAATGTCAATGTACATAAAATTATAATGTTAGCCGCTGCCTTAGGGCCGAATGTAGTGGAGAAAAAGGCAGCAAAAAAAACTGCACTATGACCATCTTTTATCAAACACTTTACACATTCACAAACTCAAGCTTTTATCCCAGAGAGGTAGGTACAGACCAAGTCTGACACGAATAGGATCTGTCTGGTCTGTATGAAGTCATTACGTATAGGATTGCGTATATTTGTGTAAATATTGAACGTTGTCCGAAGGTTTGATCGAAGTTCTATTCAAACGCATGAGCTTTCGGCCTTTGATATCGGACATCAAAGAGGCTTTATTGAATCGAAATACTATATTTTTCCCCTCCGTTTCGCTGATCCATATTTTTTTCTAGAACTGTGTTCGAGTTTTGTCTTTAATTTCTATGTGTACAATGCGATGGGCAAACTACTATTTATGGTGCGGAAAGAATTCCTTGAAGAGAAAGATTCTTTGAGAATAATCTTATAACAAATAAGATAAATTTATTTGCTTAGTGGTACATTTTGGTGACATGTTATTAAATAAATATGATCTCACACTCTGTTAGGTATATTCTAACATACAAATTTTATATCCAATCTGACTTTTAATTATTTGACAATTAAAATGTCAAAATACCATTATTATTAATAATACAAATGTCAAATCTACAACAGTAGATTCCTAACAAGGTACTAAATCTACGATGCTCATATTATAATACAATGTCCAAATAAAATAATTAAAAAGTCAATTGCATCGAACAAGTAAAGTTAATTATAAAAAAAATAGCTGGAATGTCAAAATAAGATATAATTTACTTAAATTTATCTGTCAGGAATTAATTTAGACAGTAAAAGTACTTTTGGAACAGCCAACGATATAGATCTGTCTTGACTATCATCATCGTATAAAACATTACCTACGTTCTTTTGTTATAATGAAATATTTGTAAGCATCTCCTAAAGAGTGAGATTTGTTATCCATAATGGTGTGCTGGTCCCAAAACTGATGTATGGTAGCGAGATAAGATAAGGTAAGATGGTAGCGAGACTTGGGTGTGACAGAAGAATCATGAAATTACGATTAATACAGTAGAGATGAGGTCTAAATTTTATCATCGGGATACACTTACTTGATTTTTTTTTTTGTCGGAAACGTCCGACCAGGTTTCGGTCTGATTCGCAGAGCTTAATCATGGTGAGCAGAGACGGAGCTCGCGTGTCGGTTGCTCGTCTCTGACAATGATTAAGCTGTGTAAATCAGAGCTCGGACACTTCTGACGAAAAATCAAGTAAGTGTATCCGGATAATATAGTTTATAATGTGTATTAATCGAAAATTTTAGCTCAAAAAGAGATGAGATCCTTGAGAAATATGTGTGGTATTCATTTGAATGACAGAATACGCAATAATGAGAGAATGAAGGCAGAAAGACTGACGGAACAAATACGAGTATATCGAGCGAATGTGGGTGGACCAGCCGGTAAAGGATACCCCAGATGGGCATACTTCAATCAAATAAGAGATGTATTAGCAAAAGGCAAGATAAAAAGTACCCAAAACCGGCGTGCGTGCATGCAACGACTAATGAATGCGGATAAGCCAAAGTAATTTGCCAGAAATGTGGCAGGTGGCAGTCCCTGGTCTCTGTCTACACTAGGGTTTTTTTGAACCCAAGCGGGATTAGAACCTGGGACCTCTCCCAATATAGGCAGATGCGCTATCCTCTGCGTCACAGAGGTCGTCAATGGCTGTGTGACTGACACAGTCTCACTTGCACTTTCAGTTTTTAGAGTCACTCGTTAAAATACGACCATTATATACCATGCCTGTAAGATCCCGTTTGACAGTAAGGCGGAGCTCTCCAGTTGGTAAGAGGGAAATGTCTCGAGACAGCCGCCACCCCGCAGGCGGCTTACATCGCAGCGCTTTCTAGGCTTCCGCTGTCGGCCATAATAGGCTATCTGACAGATTTCTGAAAACCATCTCATATTTTTTGGTGGTGTTCAAGGAGTCCTCAGAAAGTTGTCACTTTAAATTCATTCGTGTATTTCTTCTAAAAAAGGCAAACGAAAATTTGCTTTCAAAATAAGCCGCCAAAACTCTATCTTGGGCAATATGGCGTCGCACAGGAATTATGACGTAACTTTCCAGTAAACCAACCAATGAATGACAGAAAGAATGAACAACAAACGCCATTTTTACTGACATGTGACGTCATCACAGAATCGGCCAATCCAGGCCGTTTTTGATACAATTGGCCGTAGGTTCATAATTATCAAATTTTATCTTGTGTTTTTTTACAAATAATAATTCTTCTTTTTAGTTAAAATGACTTGATTGAAGAGAAAGAGATGGACGAATAAAAATAAAAATTAGCATGAATTTAAAACTCGGCAAATAGTAAGTACTGATCTGTGTCACAAAACAGTCGTTTGCCATTCTAATGAGCTCGTCACAAACTCCGGATAAAGTTGTAAACCGACTTGTTTTTAAAACTTGCGCTTTGTTCGCCGCTGCGGTTAAACAGATCACGTACGTATTACTGGAAGCTTACTTTTAGGCTCGTAAACATTTTCAAATCATAATATGGTTATAAACAGTACTTAGAATACCAAAACCGAGGTCGTGGGTTTCATTCCCACTCTGGGCCGCCGTACCTTTACAAACTAATGGCCTCAGTCTGGGTGATTTTCCACGTTTGTAATGTCCTTATCTGGTTACTATATCACAAGGTATCCTAGTTTTGGACCAGGTGAAGCGATTTTGTTGTGTGAAAGTTATTATTAAAAAACAAACACACAACTCCAACTCCGAAGATAAGTTATTATTGTGAATAAATATTGAAATAAATGATTTTCGTATCCTACTGCATGAAATTGTTATCTAATTTCGGCACTATTCACGATGCTCGTGATCTCACTCAAGGTCTGGCGGAAGATCGGAATGATATAATTAAACATGATTACTTACTTGGCAGTCGTTAAACCAAGTCAGAGGCCTTAGGGCGGCTTGAAAACTTCTGACAGTAAGACCAGCCACCAGTCTTACAAGCCTCCACCAATCCGGACTTGGCCTCCATGGTCGAGTATATCCAATGCCATCCTCAGGGAAGAGACCCGTGCCCTTCGGTGGGGACGTAATGGGTGGATGATGATGACTTACTTGAATCAAACATGGGTACGTAACTTATCCGTAACACATGGTGAGTCCAAGCCACTTCTCTAAAGTCGTTACGCACATCGGCGCACCCACTATAAACTTAAACTTTATTGACTTTAATAACTTTTCAAGTCCTTAAATCATGTTTAATTATCCTTCACGAAATGATATTTCTTTATTGAATTAAGACACTAGCTTTTATTACGTATTTGTTTGATTCAATCCCCACATGAGGACATTTGTACATTCCCATTTGTACAAATGTCCTCAGTCTGGGATTTTTTATTGTTTGTAATGTTCTTGCCTGGTCCCCATAGCTCAGGGTATCCTAGTTTGGGACCAGGGCCTCGATTCTGTTAGTAAATTACGGTCAATGACAAAACACGTCAGGTGACCCGACACGGTCGGGTCACCTGACGTGTTTTTTTTATACCATTGACGCCTAGGTTGTTTAATATGTGTCCGCGCGTAGACTTGGAACGGCAACGAAATATCATTGTACTACAATGCAATAAAAGAATATAGGTCTCAAGTGATTGTGTTGTGTGAAAGTTATTATTAAAAAAAACTCACAACTTCAACTCCCAAGATAAGATGTTATTGAAAATAAATAAATTGAAATAAATTATTTTCGTATCGTTCGTTAACGTTACCGCATGCGATTGTTATCTAATCTCGCTCCTATTCGTGATGCTAGTGATCTCACTCAGGGTCTGGCGGAAGACCAGATTCCCACGGAAAGTCGCCGTATTTGTACAGGGTATCCTAGTGTGGGGCCAGAAGCAATGTATGTGCCTGTATGTAAATGTTTATGTTTATGTTAAATCACCTCAGTCTGGGTGTTTCTCCATGTTTGTAATGTCCTTGCCTGGTTACCATAGCACAGGGTATCCTAGTTTGGGACCAGGTCAAGTGATTGTGTTATATTGGAAGTTACTATGTACTGTAATGTTCTACAATTTAAATAAACAAATAATAATACTCACAAACTCAGCAAGTACATTGAACTGGCAATAGAACTAAAAACGCAATGGCGAGTCAATGCAGTAAAAATAGTCCCAATAGTTTTTTCGGCTACGGCGATAATCCCAAAAACACTCTTCAATAGCCTCAGTACATTAAATATTCCCAGCAGCATAGTTACATACTTACAGAAAGCGGTAGTTCTAAACACCTGCCGCATAGTACGAAAATTCCTTTCCACAGATTTGAACTAAGACATAAACTGCACTTGGCTTAGGGCTGTGCTCTTTATTAAATACCTTTTTATAAAAATAAAAAGAGATAAAGAACAAATAAAAGTAATAATAATAATAATACTGTAATAATAGTATTTTTGCAATAGCAAAAATCTCGTGTCACAGTGTTTGTAATCGAATGTACGCTTGCTAGGTCTGAGAATAGGTTGCAGGCTAATTAATATAGCATAACAAAGTTTGCCAGGTCAGTTTTTATTATTACATTTTGTTTCCAATTCCACGGAAGCGCCGTGCCCGGTCGGGGCGCTTTCAAATCGCGTGGAGGCCTGTAAGTAGAACAAAAACGCGGAAGCGAGAGAACCAGGTTCGATTTCCAGTGCGGGCATCTACCTATGACTTATTTCTCTAAGTTATGTACATTTGTGAAGTAGTAGCAATAGGCACCACTCGCTAACTGTGAAGGAAAACATCGTGGTGAAAACTGAGTGTCTCAGTTATTCAATACCTCAGCGCTAGAAATCGCCATCCGCGGTTTGCACGCGTGGTTATTAAAGCCCATCATACTCTCTTTCTGAGTGAATGCTTGTGCCCTATACTGGGACGTATAGGTATAGGCTGCTAACTTCTCGACGACGGTTGATTGTTCGATTCCGATGAACATACAAAAATGACTTTTTATATCTTAAGTCACATCTCGCCGAGCTCTTTGTAACCATCTGACCTATACCTATGTATGTATTATCTTATTGCTGGAATAATTCAGGTGCATAATATTGTATGTAGGCTCATAGTAAATTGTAGGCACGCTTTCCTGTGAAGTATAAAACGCGGCCAAGTGCGAGTCGGACTCGCCCATGAAGGGTTCCGTAGCAGCAAGTAACATAATATAAAAGTTCTTGTAGTTTCGCAGTTTACGACTTCTAATGTATTAAAAAAAACTACTTACTAGATTTCGTTCAAACCAATTTTCGGTGGAAGTTTGCATGGTAATGTACATCATATATTTTTTATAGTTTTATTATTCTCTTAATATTAGAATTACACGAGGGGGAGGGGTCTCTCGTACAAACTATTCAGTTCAGAATTTTTTTTTATTAAAAACCTCAATATCATTTTTGAAGACCTATCCATAGATACCTAGAACTTGGGTCTTCCCAAGTTCTTTTTTTACGTAGCCTCTCCTGTGTCCCACTGCTGGGCAAAGGCCTCCCCTCCCCTTCTGCTTTCCATCTCTCCCTGTCTCCAGACACCTCGCACCATCCCGGTAAGAATGCATTTGTTTTGATTTATTGTTTTTTTTTTCAATTTTTGTGTGAAAATCTTAATGCGGTTCACAGAATACCTACAGACTACTTACCAAGTTTCAATAGTTATTATAATTTCGGAAAAAAGTGGCGGTGACATCCGGACGGACAGTCAGACAGACAGACATGACGAATCCAGGTTCCGTTTTTTGCCATTTGGCTACGGAACCATAAAAAATACAAATCCAACCAAATGCTTCCGACGGACGTCGAGACTTATAAGCGGCTGTGGGCGATGGCTCTAAATTTAAACCAGGCACGGATGAGTGGGCGTCCTCACTCTCGGCATTGCCTTAACTAAACGATATGACCACAATAAGACCGAGCTACGATGCACAGGTGAAAAGTTAACAAGGCGAGTTAGATGGTCAGCTTCAGCTATTTCTGTTAGTGTAGAATTTTCGATGGGCTGAACGGATCATCACAACGTTTTTAATAGTTCTCTTCATGTCATAACTCAACCGATTACAGATAACATATCATAGGAGCGGTGGTAGTATTTTGCGTAGAATAATGGACACGGAAGTGGGAGACCCAAGTTCGATTCCCAGTGTGGGTATTTACTTTTTTTTTCTTTATTGAAGGGTTTGGTCACATTTATTTATTTATTCATAAACAAAATCTCACAGCATTACAGCTACACATACTGATCATGTCACCCTAATTGGACACATAGTGATACCTACAAAACAACAGAATTAATCTAGACTCGCGACAGCGAGTCCAGCCAAGTTCGAGAAAAAAGGAACTGGCGACGCAGCAGCCGTGTGTAATATTACAGGAATCACTTCGAGCTACTTTTGACCCCTTCACAACTCTACAACTATTTAACCTACGTATATGAAAATTGGCACATTTCTTAAAGTCCATTAGCTTCCCTAGAATCCAAAGTTTCATCGATGTTGCTAAAACAGTTATAGATATATTAACGTTTAAAAACCGGCATTTATATGACTGACTGACTGACTCACTCATAGATCAAAAACCTAGCCCACTTCTAGATGACCTAGAAAATTTATATTTGGCATCAAGGTAGACTATTAGTCATATCCAATCTAGAAATTTATAAAACTTATTGACTAGAGACAGAATAATGTAAGTATCAGTTATTGTACGGTAAAACCCCACATGTACTGAAGGAAGAAACTGACTCCTAAGATACAGGGTCCCCTAGTTTAGGAGTCAGGGACTTAACTAGCTATGTAAGATAAACTGTAATTTTGTAAGTGCTTCCTGAACTGTTATTAACTTGGTCAATAAATTATTATTATTATTAAATTATTATTATTAAATTATATACAAAGGAAAAAATATTCTAAAAACTAAAAATTGTTGATATTAATATCCGCATAGTATTTAGTTCCAAATTCGGCCAATAGATGGCGCTTTTTAATTCTCTATCGCGGTATGGTTTTGTCTCAACCGATTCTATATAATATCTGTAAACGACTTCTTATGCGCGTTTCTCTGAATTGTAAATGAGTTTCTGTACTCAAGTCGTATGTTCGTAGCCGATTACTGACCCATCGGTTATCGGTTCCTTTGCAATAACGATGTATTTATTTATTAGTGATCAATACCAATAATCTCTGTACAAAAAGCAGTGATAACCCATCAAAAACATAAATGTGAATGAAAGCCAAGTTTAATATTAAGAACAGACGTCGTTATCGACTTCGTCGACAAAAGAATTGAGATCGAAATGGGTGCTGCCAAGTTCTCTGAAGAAAATCATGAAATTTTAGTAACAAGATCACTAGAGATGTAAATTGTTATTCAAGCTTAAGATTTGACTTGGCTAGTTTTCACGTACAGGCTAAATAATATTTATTTAATGAACTCTACTTCTTTTAGTCATACGGAGGTTAGTGTACTTTCTGTTTGTATTGTACTTATGCTGTTAGGTTGATATAATACCTATATGTCTTTTCTGAAATTTGGTTTGTTGGTAAAAACTAGCAGTCAAATCTTGAGCTTGAATTACAATTTACATCTCGGTGATCTTGTAACTAAAATTTCATGATTTTCTTCAGAGAACTTGGCAGCACCCATTTAGATCTCAATTCTTTTGTCGACGAAGTCGATAACGACGTCTGTTCTTAATATTGAACTTGGCTCTCATTCACATTTATGTTTTTGATGGGATTAATATTACACTACAATGTTTCTTCTTATTTTAAGGGCGATCTTAATAGCCTCAGTTGACATTGGGGTGGCCAAAGCGATGTTACAGCCACCTACTTCGAATAGATGTCTGCAACATGGCTGGCGTCTCTGAGGCTCGTTCCGCACACACTCCATCATTACATAGTATACATCTTCTGGGTAAATACCATGTAATAAGTTTTTGGAGTGTCTGAGCTATTCAATACCTCAGCGCTTGAAATCGCCAACTCGCGGCGTACTCGCGAAGTGATTAAAGCCCACACTCTCTCTTTCTCTCTCTGAGAGAAGCCTATATACTATATACGCCCTACAGTAGGGCGTATATACGCTGACAAAAGGCTAACTGCTTACAAAATATCATAGATATTCGTAGAATCACGTTTTCTTAAACCTGTAGATAAACCTCTATAAAGCCCGATTAAAATAGTCTGTGGTGAAGATTTTACCAAGAAAAGACGCTATCACAGATTAAATAAACTACTTTTTGTACATACTTCGACCAAATGGGGGACGTATTAGCAAAGGGCAAGACAAAAAGTACCCGAAACCGGCGTGCCTGCATTCAATGACTAATGTC
Organism: Yponomeuta plumbellus; assembly: GCA_947310845.1. Lineage (NCBI taxonomy): Eukaryota > Metazoa > Arthropoda > Insecta > Lepidoptera > Yponomeutidae > Yponomeuta > Yponomeuta plumbellus. The sequence continues at coordinate 594,981 of OX371206.1, forward strand.
GATAAAGCGAAAGTGATCTGTCAGTATCGTGTCAAATGGCAGTGTCTGGTTTCTGTCTGGTCTGGTGAGCTTATGTATACCTGTATTTAACTCGATAGGCATCTCAAAAGACACTGTCTCAGAACCAAACTTCTGCCGCAACTATTGACAGAGACAAGCCATTATCCGTACCGTAGTTCAGCACAATTGTGGGCTGAGCGGGCAAGTCTTCAAGGTAATTAACACACCTGTCAACTATTCAGCCACTTAATTAAATTTTACCAACTACACGACAAGATGACTATAACAGGACTTCGAGTGTTTCGGAGATTTCGAAAAGTGAGTGGCTGAGGCGTTTAGTTTCATTTGTTTACGTTTAATTAGATTCACGGTAGGCTTGTGATTTCACAAATACGTCGTTTTAATTTATTGTGCTAAATAAAGGGGTTAAATTGTGCCCGCGGCTTAGTACATGAACAACATAAACAAAAGTTGTAAGTGCGCTCGAAAATTTTGAGCACCAGTGATACGAGTTTAAATTAATTAATACTAAAATAAATCAGACTCTAATCATCACTACACAAAGTTCAAATATAAGTTTTTATATGCAACGTGCGTGCATGCAACGACTAATGAATGTTGTAAGCGTCAGAACCCCTGGACCAAATGCGATTCTGACGTCAGAATGTCTGGCCACTTTCTTTACACGTTTTTTCACTGTTTATCGAGGTACTAAATATTTAGATTAAGGTACTAAATAGTACCAAAAAGATACTATAATGTAATGATTTTCATCCATCAAATATCGCATTTGGTCCAGGGGTCCTGACGCTTACGCCCTAAGGCCTCTGACATGGCTTAACGACTGCCATCTATCGACGGCAGCCGGCACTCACTGCGTAACGTGTCTTGCAAAGCACAGAACTGCTCGGAAAAATGCCACTAGCATCAGTCATAGAACGGTCACACATCCATGCACTGAACGCGCCCTATGTTGCTTAACTTTCGTTTAAGATCACTCAGGCGACCGTGGCTACGAGCGATTTTAAGATTATTTTACCAAAATTTTATTGTGGCAACATTGTTTTACATGCTAATTCTTGCAAATACTGTCTATAAAAAAAAAGTTTTTTTCGTTGGCGCTATTGCTCCTTCCTGGAGCCCCTTAAACGGCAAAAACCACGTTTGCCGAATCAGCTGGTTTTACAATGTAACTTAATCTTGGTCCCACACTAGGATAACGCGTACTATGCAAATGAAAGGTCTATTATATTATAAATCAAACAAAAATAAAAAAAAACAAACCTATAATATGAGTTTTCTAGGTAACAAGAAAGAAAGAAAGAAAGAATAGTAACAACAACTTCAGTCTATCGGCGATAGCTACTTTAACAATAGCCAGCTGTATTCAGTTGTAATATTTTTTTAGGACTAAATACAAGTTACCACAACCTTTCCATTAGTCAGCCGACGCTGAAAATCAATAGAGTAATGCCTCTGTACCAGTCAACGTCAGTGTTTTGTCATGGACGACGTACAATCGGGCCTGAAACTGTTTTGCCCCATTAATCGTCGCCGGCGACTGACAAAAACTAATCTGGCTAAGTCAAATAACAGTAGTTATTAAAGTGAAACATCGCAGTGCCGGGTGGTCGCAACATAGATTATTTCCATCATCATCAACCAGTAAAGTCCCCACTGAGGTACGGGTCTCTTCCCAGAGGAAAGTATAGGCCAAACTCCACCACGGGGGCCAAGTCCGGGTTGGTGGAAGCTTGTGAGACTAGTGGCTGGTCTTACTGTCAGAAGTTTTCAAGCTGCTTTAAAGCCTCTGACTTGGCTTGACGACTACCATCTATCGGCGGGAGCCGGCACCTACTACTTAGCGTGTCTTGCAAAGCACAGAACTGCTCGGAAAAATGCCACTAGCGTCAGTCATAGAACGGTCACCCATCCATGCACTGAACGCGCCCTATGTTGCTTAACCTTCGTTTAAGATCACTCAGGCGACCGGGGCTACGAGCGATTCTAAGATTATTTTACCATAATTTTATTGTGGCAACATTGTTTTACATTCTGATGTTGTCACTATTGTATTATGTTTGACCTTATAATATAGTCTAAGCATAGTAAATATTGGCTTTCATTTATCATCAGCCCCATATATAAACAGTCCACCAATCTACAAGTGTGTGCTACAATAGGGTCGATAATAATGAAGTTGTTATAGTTATTATGTTATATACATCTCGTGGAAAATTGGGAAACTAATTTCGGATCGGGGACGCTTAGCCGTTTGATGAAAATGGATTTAAAGTTTTGTAAAGTGGACAGCAGGCGAACTGTGGATTTAGTTTCTGTGAAATTGTGGTTAGGGAGCCTCTCTCAGTGAAGCAAATTATTGTAGAAGGAAGGTATGTTTTGTTCATAGACTGATTGAAAAGCTTACTAACAATAATATCCCCTGAGTTTGAGAAAAAACATTGTTTTAGAGAATAATAAATGTAGACATCGTCTTTGTCGGGCATAAAAAAAACACTTATAATTTTAGATCAATTTAAATTATAATATTTACTTAATGTTTTATGACTATAAACTTAGAATTATGATAATTTATGTCTACGGTCTAGTGTATTGAAGATGTGGAAATGATGAACCGAAAGAGATTTGTTAGGCCCGTGGCATGTAAGCAACTCTCGTTTCTGATTACATTTTACGAGATACATATGCATGAATTTATGTATTATTAAGATTTATATCCACTTTTATGAGACTGTACCAATATACTTTCCTTTGCTATCCATCTATATGCATAAAAGGAGAAGCTGACTGACTGACTTACATATCAACGCAGGGCCTAAACTATAAGGGTTAGAAACTTGAAATTTTGCACAGGGATTTCTTTTGTAACATAGAGGAGCACTAATAAAGGATTTATTAATTCATCCCCTAAGGGGATAAAATGGGGGTTCAAAGTTGGTATGAAACTTTGCCGTTTTTGAAGTTATTCGAACGAATTCATTTAAAATTATGAAACATGTGTAAAATAGTTTTTTAAAAATCATCCCTCAAAGGGGAAAAAGGGGGGTGCAAACTTAGTACGAAACCTTGCCGATTTTGAAGTTATTCGAATGAGATTCAATATGAAGGTCCTTCATTGAAAGTCATGAAACACATATAAAATAGTTTTTCGAAAATCATCCCTTAAGAGGGTAAGAAGGGGGTGCAAAGTTAGTATGAAACTTTGCCATTTTTGAAGTTATTCGAATGAAATTCAGCATGAAGGTCCTTCATTGAAAGTCATGAAAGACGTGTAAAGTAGTTTTTCGAAAATCATCCCTTAAGGGGGTAAGAGGGTGTTGCGAAGTTAGTATGAAAGCTCTTTCGCATGCGCCTAAAGTATCCCTATCTTATTTGCAAACACTTTACCCAACTAAAGCCCACGCGGACGTAGTCGCGGGCAGCAGCTAGTCTGTCTATAATTTCATAGAGGCATATATTTTCTTGGCAAATATCCTTATATATACTCATAAAAAGACGTCCTTCATTGTTGCTATCAATAGAATGAATTGCTATCAATAGAGTGATTCATCGGTATTCGGTATGACCATAAAACGGTACATCATTTTGTAAATGGACGAGGACGAAATATTACTTCAGAGTTTTACAATAATCATTCAGCCAGCATTCGCTTACTGCTGGACTTAGGTCTAGGTGGACATTTTATTCAATTTAAATATAGCAGTACATATTTATTTTATTTATTAAAAAAATATATAAAAAAATTATCTAATCATCAAATATTCATCCATCCATTGACTGAAAATTTAATTACCTCAGTTCTGGGCCTCTATTCTGTTAGAATATTATAGTTCGATAACAGTTACATGGTCGGCACACGTGAGTTGTTTTTAAATCCATTTGAGCCTAGAATTTTATTATTGATACGTTTGGTCGCATTGACTTGAAGCGGCGATGAAATTAAATCGACGCTATGATGCGACTGTCATTATACTACAATGCTATAGCAGAATCTAGACCCTGACTTATGAATTACTTTTTCTAAAATACGTACATTTAAAATATGTAGCAACAATAACGACAACACTCGCTGAAAACGATGGAAAATATCGTGAGATAACCCACGGACTCAAAGCATAGTCGGCTGGAATCTCAGACAGTCCGGACTGAGAAGAGGTGCTGTGCACTACACCGTCTAAGTTGTCATTTGACTTACCTTGGCTAGATTAAAATTCCCACTAAGCCAATGGGTACTATGTAATCTATCAATTTTGTTTATTTCATTCGGAGATATTACAGAAACGTGCCATTTATTCTAAACTTAGATGATAAAATATTATGTACTAGCTGTGCCCCGCGGTGTAACTCGCGGTTTATCAGGGAAAATAAATTGTGTATTAACAGGAAGTAAACAATTTTTGAATAGGTTATTATATATACAAAGTTTCTCATATATTCTCCGCGAATTCATTTTCAACGATTTTCCCATGGGAATAAGATATTTTTTTGCAGTAAAACGTAGCCTATGTGTTAATCCAGGATGTCAGCTAACTCCATACTAAATTTTAATAAAATCACTCCAGCGGTTTAGACGTGAAGAAGTAACAACCATACACACTCACACACTCACGAGCTTTCGCCTTTATAATATTAGTGTGATTAGACATGCATCCTGAAATGTATCTAAAATTTATTATGATTAAGTTAAAGGAGTAATTCATTAAGATTACACCAAATTAGACGTAAAACAATCTGTTCTATATATTACCATTATTATACTTTCACCGTGGATTGACCTGTTATTTATATTAGTCTCAGTCGTCGCTTCGTCAGTCATGTTAACTCTTTAATTTGCAAATAAACAAGCCAAATCATAGCTAGGTAAATATTTAACATCGAACCTCAACTTACCGCATTTAAGTCAACCGATTGATCTAAAGCGCAATAATGGAGTAGCTTGATTACAATACAATTACTCTGTTTTATTATTCCACTAAGTGTTTTATAAAACTTTTAGATTCGATTAGAATGCGTGATGTGCGGTTGATCTAATTTGAGTTAATCGATTTGGATATAATTTGGTGGAGGTACTTTCCGTTCATCCACTTAAATAGGACGGCTATGTCTCGCGGCGGTCGGTGGTCGTTTGTTAACTTTCGTTTGATCTCATATGTTTTTACTTTTTTTTCTGTAAATGAAATTTTGTTTTTATATTTTATCAAATGTTTGGACATAATGTTAGAGAGTTTTTTTGTACGCATGGGATTTTTTTAAATATGGTAGTGCTGTACTTCAGTTGGAACATGAACAAAATGCAAATAAAATTGATAAAAGTAGTCAGATCGTAATAAAAATAGATTTAACATCCCAAATAATTTGTTCCTAAATTTCAGGATAGTTTAAAAAAAATCTTTACTACTAAATAATATCTCTGAATATTACCGTGCCGATGTCCTAGTAATCATGAAACAAAACAGAATACTTACCCGCAATTTCTTGTAAACGAAAAAAAAATAATTTCCCAGTAGATTAACAGGTTTTTCACGTAAAACAACCGGTGCGTTGGACCGCGATAATTTTGGTGTCCTTGCTTGCTACGAGCACCTACAGCGCGTAGCATGCCTACGACACAGCGTAGCATGGCTACGAAACTGCGTAGCACACGGTTAGCATCCGCGTAGCTCGTAGCGGTTCGCTTGAGTCTCAATAATAACGTCTTTCTTTCTCTCTGTAGTCAGTAACAATATTATTACTAACTAATGCCGAAACAAACATTAATTTAAAAAAATTACAATCAACGTATTTGTGATAATATCTTTAACAAATTATCTGCGTTATAATAAATGTGGTTTTAACACGATTTGTGATAAACGTTAAAAATTTCGATGAATAACTTATTAATAAAATTATTTCCGAAACAATAGTTTCAGTTATTGCTGATGATTTTCAAAAAATTTTCCCTAAAATACTGCCTACCTTACTACCTTTCCAACAAATTCAACCTTAAAAACTCTCAGCAATTCCGCCCCGCCGCGGAAGAAAATTTATTCCTAAAAAATCTGTAAATCGTGAAAAACTTACCGCTCGATCGTTCGTCGCAAACTTTGTATCGGGCGCGGTATAGCACCGCTGCGACGTCTCGGGGTGGACTGCTGGTGGTAGCGCCGCGGCAGGCTTTATACGTTCGAGTGCGGGGGCGCCGAGGGGCGGAGCTTCTGCGGCAAGGAACGCAGGCCCCGCCCCCAGCAGCGACAACTTGCTGACGTCACCGATGACGCCACGGACTTGAAGTGCGAGATTGTCGAAATACTTCATCGCTACTAAGATGTGGAAGGCTGATATCTTTTAAGGTTGCGTATAGGATAAGGTTGCGGTGCCAGTGAGACCCCGTTAATTTGCAAACAACGTTTGTATTGAAACCATCCAATAAAAATATTCTTAACTCGATTCCGCATAGACTTACTTGACTTTTTGTCGGAAGAGTCCGACCAGATTTCGCTCTGATTCGGAGAGCTTAATCATGGTCGACGAAAATTGGTCAGGCTGGGAGTATCACCAATAAAATTAAAAGTATCTGAAACCGGCGTGTGTCAACTAAATGAAGTGAGAAGGTAAATGACAAAATTCTATATTTCGACGACAAAAGGGGCTTGAGGCGTCATGTTAAACTTTATTTCGGATACACTCACTTGTCTCTGCTTACCACGATTAAGTTCTGCGAGTAAGAGGGAAACCTGGTCGGACTTTTCCGACAAAAACTTAAATAAGTGTATCTGGAATAAAGTTAATAATTATTACGAAGTGCTTACCAACGCTTGGAGGTCCCTTACCGACCTTCACTAAGAATTAGAAGGTAGATATGATTGATGGACTGTTTATAGAAAATGACTCCCAAATTATCGGATTTTTATGAGATTCAGAGTGCGTATACTGAGTTTTTCGATAGTGAGAGCGTTGGCGATTTGCATAGGAGTGACAAAGCACGCCATCTAGTTGTCTCTTTGTCACTCCTGTCAACGCTCTCGCTATCGAAAGTGAATGACAAAACTCAGTATACGCACTCAGGATTGACTTTCCACTGGTGAAGCAGCCCAAATCTATGTAACTCTTGTATATGAAAGACTTCTCGAAATGTTAGCGTTCTAGTGCCCAACAATATAATAAACAGGTCTAATCGCGACTAATTTTCAGGCAACATTGAAATAACTGCCATTAAGAATCATTATACGACTTCTGTCGCGCAGCGGTTTAGGCATCTGCCTACAATGCGAGGGGTCCCGGGTTTGAATCCCGGCTAGGGACGAAAAAATACCTCGGTTCTTTGATGTTTACACGTTTTTAACGTCGCTGTTTCTGGTTCCCACGACACATGGTATCCTAATGAATCAGAATCAGAATCAGAAATTTATTTCAACGTAAAGAATTTACATTCTGCTTGTTCAATGTCAATGTACATACAGTTATGTATAATGTTAGCCGCTGCCTTGGGGCCGTCTGTAGTGGAGAAAAAGGCAGCGAAAAAAAAACTCCACTCTGACCATCTTTTCTCAAATCAACTTAAAGCTAATACAAATAAAACTTACAAAACAATATCTTGGATGTGTTGAACACTAGACACATTTATCCTCTGATTAAATTTAATATTAAACTACAATTTAAAGCCATACGTCCTTGTCTTCTAAATAATCGTTGATTTTATAATAAGCTTTTTTGCAAAGAGTGTGCTTAACACAATTCTTAAATCGCCTTGGAGGTAACTCTAATATATCTTGGGGTATCTTGTTGTAGAACCTTATACAGTGCCCCATAAAGGAAGTATTAACTTTTGCAAGTCTAAATCGTGGAAATGACAATTTATGTTTATTCCTAGTATTAACGTTATGATGGCTACCAAGTGTTTCGAAGTCTTTAATATCTTTCCTAACGTACATAATATTTTCTTAAATGTATTGGCTTGCAACTGTTAGGATGTTGATTTCTTTGAAAAAATTTCTTAGTGTGTCCCTACTACATAGCTTGTAAATAAATCGGATCGCTCTCTTCTGCAATATGAATAATACTATGGAAGTAACTAAAATAAACAAGCCTAGCAGTTGCAACGTCAGTAAGTTCTCGAATTCTTTTCACGGCATATGCTGCGGAGCTAAGTCTATGTGCTAATTTTACAATATGTGGGCCCCATTGTAGTTTGGCATCGATTGTGATGCCCAGAAATACAGTATCTTCAACAAATTCTAGTTTTTCATTTCCAATCACAATGTTATTTTCAACTAATTTTACATTAGGTAGGGTAAACTTCATACAATTTGTCTTTTTTTAATTTAACAACATATTATTTGCTGTAAACCAATCTAGAACGTGCGAGAGAGCATTATTTGCTTCGTCAAGATTATTTTCCTGTCTCCTTATTTTAAAAATAAGTGACGTGTCATCAGCAAATAGCACTATCTCACACATTTTTTGTACCATAAACGGTAAATCATTTACATAGACCAGGAAAAGGAACGGCCCTAAGATAGATCCCTGCGGGACTCCCATTTTTACAAGTGAACCTGACGATTTAATACGGTTTATGTCTGCTTTTTGAACCCTTCCTTCTAAATATGATTTTAGAAGATCTAAACTTAATTTTTTTATTCCATAGTGTTTTAATTTTGAGAGCAGTGTTTTGTGGTCTACACAATCAAATGCCTTTGACAAATCACAAAATACTCCTATAGCATCATTATGATCCTCCCACGCACTGAAAATATGTTTAACTAACATGACTCCAACGTCTGTTGTATTTCGCCCTTTAGTGAAACCGAACTGCTGACTATGGAGGAGTTGATAATTCTTTCAAATATTTTACTTAATACTGGTAGGACTGAAACGGGTCTAAAATTTGTTGGGTCTTGTTTATCACCGCTTTTAAATAAGGGCACTAACCTACTATATTTCATGAGGTCTGGAAATACTCCTTCATCTACGCATTTATTGAAAATCTGTGCTAACGGCAAAGCTAGGATATTTATCACTGAATTAACTATTTTTACTGACAAACCCCATAAGTCCTCGGTTTTTTTAAGATTCAATAATTTAAAATTCTTAACAATGTAATTAAATATAAAACCGTGTTCGCACGCGGGGACATGGTCCCTTAATAATGTCGCCGCACGATCTGGTGACGAGTCTAATGGAGCTGTAGTTACGATTGGGACATTAGTGAAGACGATACCTTCATTTGTTGTTATTATTTTGTCATCGATCTTAATTGAAATATCTCGGTCTCCTAATTTTGCTTGTGGGGTCTGAAGCAATGTATGTAAAAGTTTATGTTATGATATTAAAATAACCTAGTACCCAGGATATTATGGTTAGCAAGGAAACAGGACATTGAGCTGAAGTAGACTATCATACAGGCTATTCATAGGCCGAGCTGAAAGCAAAGAAAGTCTTAATATGTCAATAAATGCTTTTATGTTCTGATCGGCGGATTAAGTCGCCCTTTGCGACGCATTACGTCGGTGGCGTGACCTTTCCATTGCCTGAATACTTTTGTGAGTTACCACGATTATCAATTGCTGGTAAGTATTACTTAGTAGAATCGCCCGCAGCCCGGCCGCCTGAGTGATCTTAAACGATCACGAAGGTTAAGCAACATAGGTCGCGTTCAGTGAGTGGATCGGTGACCGTTCTCTGACTAACTCTGGTGGCATTTTCCCGAGCGGTTCCATGCTTTTAAAGGTACGCTAGGCAGTTGGTGCCGGCTGCCGTCGATAGATGGCAGTAGTTAAGCCAAGTCAGAGGCCTTAGGGCGGCTTGAAAACTTCTGACAGTAAGACTAGCCACTAGTCTTACAAGTCTCCACCAAACCAAACTTGGCCCCCTTGGTGGAGTATGGCCTATATCTTCCTCAGGGAAGAGATCCGTGCCCCTCGGTGGGGACATAATGGGTTGATAATGATGATACATACACATTAATATATTTATATTTTCTAGAATGTATTATGCGATTTGCTTTCGAAGCACAGATCAGGTCTAGATTTCTTGTGTTAAATAATAAGTACCTGGATGATCGAGCTTTGCTCGGTATTTTTTTGATAAATCGTGTTTTTTGGAAATTACACTCAGACTAAGGGGCAAGGCCCTGCACGCTTTCACGCGCCAACCTCCAGCCGCTCCGAGCTTCACTCTCCGTTGCAGTCGGCCTAGGGCCACGCTAGACACTTTTGATTGAGATTTGACGCATGGGAACATGTATGGTCTCGGCCTTCAGCCTCAGCCTCAACGGAGCCTCAGCGAGGTTCCTCTTGCCCGCCCGCTTCGCGGAGCTTGAGGCCTCGCAAATTTGTCCCATCCGGCTTTTCATTGTTAATTTTAGGCCGGAACACGAGACGTCTTGGCTTTCAGCCTTGGCCTGAACTGAGTTCTATCGCTCGGCTTTCGGCCCCGCAAGTTTGTGCCATCTGGATTTTGCATTGTTTCTTTTACAACGGAACCTGACCTGGTACTGGATGGAGCTCGGCCTTAGGCCTCGCCTCGGTGGAGTTCCTCGTCCTCATTTTGCCTTTTCAAAGTTTTTCGTGCTCACTTCGCAGGCTTTTAGAGTTACCTCGCAGAGTTACCACGACCTCATTTTGCCTTGTCAAAGTTTCTTGTGCTCGAAAATTCAAAAATTCAAAATTCAAAAATTTTTATTTCAACGTAAAGAATTTACATTCTGCCACTCTGACCATATTTTCTCAAATCAACTTAAAGCTAATACAAATTAGGTATGAGTGTTCGTATACCAAGAATCTCAAGATCCATGAGTGCAATCAATACTTGCAAAGTCAAACATCATTTAATATTCTTAAAAGGTAATAAAACACCAATGCTGCGGCCAGACACACGGACGGCACCCATTCACGAGCGTAACGCAGAGGTGAGCCATCACCAGTCTCAACCATATTAGAGTGAGATAGGCGACCCGGCCACCGCGCCACCATTCGCATGGCCTTTGGCAAACTTGTGTGATAAAGTTCTTGTCAGTTATCTATAATAATAGCATAGTTTTGATATGCAATCACAGCGTCTGTACATATGTATGAAATTTATTAAACCCTATATATTATTAGAATACCAATAACTAGCTCGTTGTGGAATTGGTTTACTGCCAAGGGTTTTTATCATCTATAAAGTCATCTATTCTGTAGTATGCCTTTTTACACAGCGCAGTTTCAATAACAAATTTAAATTTATTTCCTGGCAGGGATAGAATACTTTCAGGAATTTTGTTATAAAAACGTACACTATATCCTACAAATGATGTATTTACCTTGGCTAATCTGAATCTAGATGAGGCAATTTTGTTTCGATTTCTGGTGTTAACGTTATGTATATCCCTGTTTAGCTTAAATGTAGTTATGTTTTTACGTACATACATTATGTTATCGAATATATATTGGCAAGCTAGCGTAAGAATTCCTATTTTCTTAAAAAACTCACGTAGTGAGTGTCTGGCAGGTAAATTGTAAATACCTCTAATAGCCCTTTTTTGGAGAATAATTTTTTTTTCAATATTTGCCGCCCGCCCCCATAGTAGCAGACCATATGACATAATGCTGTGGAAATAACTGAAATAAACTAGCCTCGCAGTTTCTACATCTGTTAGTTGTCTAATTTTCTAACTGCAAATGCAGCTGAACTCAACCTACCCGCTAATTTTTCTATGTGTTGATCCCATTGTAGTTTTGAGTCTATTGTAATGCCTAAAAACACCGTTGTCTCAACTAAGTCTAGTCTGTCACCAGCTCGTTTCGCGGGGCTCGGCCTTCGGCCTCGCAAGTTTGTCCCATCTGAATTTTGCATTGTTTCTTTTACGCTGGAACTCACAACGTCTTAGCCTTCAACCTGGTACTGGATGGAGCTCGGCCTTCGGCCTCGCCTCAGTGGAGTTCCACGTCATCGTTCTGCCTTGACAAAGTTTCTTGTGCTCGCTTCGCGAGGCTGGGCCTTCGGCCTCGAAAGTTTGTCCCATCTGGATTTTGCATTGTTTCTTGGTCTCAGCCTTCGACCTGGTACTGAATGGAGCTCGGCCTTCGGCCTTTCGCCTCGGTGGAGTTACCACGTCCTTGTTCTGCCTTGTCAAAGTTTCTTGTGCTCGCTTCGCGAGCTCGGCCTTTAGCCTCGCAAGTTTGTCTTATCTGGATTTGGCATTGTTTCTTTTACGCTGGACCTCGCAACTTCTTAGACTTCGACCTGGTACTGGATGGGGCACGGCCTTCGGCCTCGCCTCGGTGGAGTTCCACGTCCTCGTTTTGCCTTGGCAAATTTCTTGTGCTCGCTTCGCGAGTCTCGGCCTTCGGCCTCGAAAGTTTGTCCCATCTGGATTTTGCATTGTTTCTTGGTCTCAGCCTTCGACCTGGTACTGAATGGAGCTCGGCCTTCGGCCTCGCCTTGGTGGAGTTCCACGTCCTCGTTTTGCCTTGGCAAATTTCTTGTGCTCGCTTCGCGAGTCTTGGCCTTCGGCCTCGCAAGTTTGTCCCATCTGGATTTTGCATTGTTTCTTTTACGTTGGAACTCGCAATGTCTTAGCCTTCGACCTGGTACTGGATGGAGATCGGCCGTTGGTCTCGTCTCGGTGGAGTTCCTCGTCCTGGTTTTGCCTTATCAAAGTTTCTTATGCTTCCGGGACCGCCCGATTTCTCACCTGAGCCAATACAACCTTGTGTAGTATCAGGGGGTTTTCAGGGCTCCTTCAATAATTTTATTTTATTCGTAATAAATGCAAAACGGTTTATTTCAAGCTACGTTAGATTCGAACAGGTAACAGACAAGCAAGTAGTGTAACTAAAACGTAGATTCTCAGCGACACAGGTAGGGGTATTTTTAGTTCCTATTTTCGATAATAGATATACATGTTATAAATAGATATACAGGCGATACATGTCTTGTTGGGTTGATATAAATCTCCAACAGATGGCGCTAGGTGTCAAGTTGTAGCTTCGCATTCTAATGAACAGTTTTTTATTGCCCAAAACACTGATAAAAGAACATTTTCTAAAAATTAAACCTACATGGATCAAATAATTGGCCCTGAAACTGCCTACATCCTAAATTTCATGAAAATAGTTGGTGCTGTTTCCGAGATAAATTCGAGCTTTGCACCAATGCCACAGCTTTAGGAAAATGTTTGTTTTGCTTCGAATAAATGCCACAATAATTTGGGTTGTGACACGATTAAAAAGTATGGTTTCAAGCATTGTCCATCAAACAGCGCCTTAAAAAATAACAAACAAAATAAAAATTATTCTAAATAACAAAGTTTAATCTCTGATGAGCTTTGTCCTGATTTTTTTTCGTATTTCTTTTAGAAACAAAAGGTACTTGGATACGAATTAGGTGCGTTGATAAAGGGCTCCTGATAATAGGTTTTCTCACAAAAAAAAACAAACATCTATTTGCCAAGTTTCGAACCAGGGTCTTCTGATTACGGTATCGTCTTACTTCCCACTTGAGCTACTGCAATCTGCAAACTTCTTATAGCGTAGCAGTTATTTCTTTGCCTAAAAACACGGTTAAAACGACGCGAAAATTACCTTCTTATAGTGTAGCAGTTATTTCTTTGCCTTAAAAACACGGTTAAAACGACGTTTTGTAAAAATGAAACCTACCTAAATCGACTAATCACCCCCGAAACCCCTTACATACTAAATTTCATGAAAATCTTTGGAGCCGTTTCCGAGATTCTGATTATTTACAAATATAGATACAAGAATTGCTCGTTTAAAGAGATTAGATAGATAGATATTGTTTTTTATCTGTGTACTGTTGGTGTGTCTATTATCAATAAATAATAATAAATTAATAAGTACTCATATACCTAACAACCACGTACAACAAAAAGTGGAATTAATAATTAAGGCAGTAGGGCAGTGTGAAAGAACAATTCAATTTTCATTCAGAGAAATCGATGCTTGTGTGAAACGGTCATAAAGTGCAATAAAACAAATACCTATCGCAGGCAACAGTCGGTAGTCTGTCAATAAAATTATTCTAACAATTATTGCTCGTAAACTATGAAGTCCAATAACGATAAAGTTTTATAGTATTTCACACTCCACTCACAGACGAACTGGGAGAATAAACTTGAAATAAATGCTAATTTTAGTAATAAAAAAAGGATTTAGTTGTTCAGGTTCACAGTAGCTCTTTTGATGAGATTCCTAGCTCGCTAGGACGCTATTCATCTCTTATCTCTATTGGATTAACACCGTGCCACAAGATACGCAGAATCTACATCAAATAGATTTCCGAGCTTTCAGCTTAGATAGGTACTTTAAAAAGTTAAGTAAAGTAAGTACAGTAAAATATTTATTTATTGCACGAACATAATGATATATTTACAGTGATGACTTATTTTAGTGTACGATGCATAGCTTCGGTAAATTACAAAAACCGGCTAAGTGCGAATGGGAATGGTGCACTAAGGATTCCGTAGGTACATCTATACTAATATTACACACTTAAGCTCATGCCGCTAACCCGGAGGTGTAGGCATAAACCAGGGACTGTCACATACAATGATCCTGACAAATCACTTTCGCTCCATCGAGCTTCATTAGTCGTTGCAAGCACGCACGTCAGTTTCGGGTACTTTTTATCTTACCCTTCACTCCTTTTTGGTCGAAGTATGTCAGCCTGGAGTGTCCCTCACCGGCCCTAATACTGTTGTTAAAAACAGGGAAAAGTTTGTAGAAGTTTAGTACCTCTATATACTCGAATGAATGAATGAATATTTTATTGCCACAAACATGCTTTTAGAACTATATTAAAAATAATAATTTTGACAATAATGCTATTTCAGCGTTTGCTGTTTCTATTCAAAACAGCGCTAGTTTTTAATAGCACCTTCATACCATACAAAAACACACACCATGCAGGTAGGGATTACGGCTAAAAAAAACCTTAGGACAACAAATAAACATCATTTTTAAATTACAAAAAAATACTCGATTTTTCAAATTTTCCGCCTTGAAGGGGTTGACTCGGATCGACAAAATTTTACGCTCTTCAATTTGATGGGCATTTCCTTCGAGTCTGCCGGTACGAAATTATTAATTAGATATGTCCGACAGACATACGTCAAAGGCATTTATCGAAGCAACAATGCGTAAAAGAGCAGCCTCACTGATGGGGAGGTTGCGGGCCAGCGGTAACAGCATCCTAATCAAGTTGTTGACAGTAGAGAGGATGGGCTATTCTTGCTGACCTGTTGTCAGTGTTCTGTTCGCTATACTGGAAACGTCTGTGTTTCAAGCATGGAGCGGATTACTTTGAAGGCATGCACTAGTTAATTGTTATTCTATTTTAAGCTGTTTGCTCCTTTGTTTTAAGTACTTTTTTTAGTAGCCTTCTTTGTGTCCCACTGCTGGGCAAAGGCCTCTTTTTCCAACTCTCCTGTCTCCAGCCACCTCGTGCCATCCCGGCTAGAATGATTGACCCGCCATCTTGGCCTTGGTCTGCCGCGACGTCGGTGCCCATTTTGCGAAACCCTACCCGACCCGGTTGTAGTCTATGTATTTATGATTTTTTGAAAGCACATATCTTTATAATATATGGTGGTTCGTAATAAAAGCTATGAATGGGCATACGTGTTTGCCGTCTCTATTTTATTCAACCTCTATGGCAAGCATGAAAATAAAGCAAATGCAATGACTGGTCACAATATTGGCCCTCCTATCTGCGCTCCCACGGCAGATATGGCCAGAACAGTCCCACGCAACCCCAACATCTGCAATTTTAGTTCTTGGGCTGATTTTGTTTTTGAAAGTTATGCAGTTTTATGTTTTTAATGAATTTGAAACAATTTATTTTTGTGCGGTTGCTGATTTTTGTAAAATATTATGTAAGAAAAAATAAAGATAAGATAAGATAAGAATATTCTTTATTGTACCAGGAAAAACATTAATACAGAACATTAACAATAAGATGCAGTACAAGAGGCGGCCTTATTGCTTAAAGCAATTTCTTCCAGGCAACCGACGATGGAAAGTTGCTGACGGAAAAGATAAACAATCATTAGTAAAGCTTTTGGTCGCGGAACCCTAAAACCGTGCCCCACTGACTGCCACGTCAGCTTGCCTATAAAGCTAGGTTTATATCAACGCCAAACGTATTCGTCATAAAATTCAGATATAACTGAATTTGGGTCGAAAAGAGTTACGTGAGTGATTTATATATATAAATTATGCAACGTTAATTTAAATAGCGCAATTGCTAGTTTAATTCAATTAGAGTTTGTCGATTACAACTTTTAATTCATACATTTATTGTACGATATTTAGTGACCCTGTTCGACAGGTAATCGTCCACATCATCATCGTCAACCCATTATGTCCCCACCGAGGGGCACGGGTCTCTTCCCTGAGGAAGGTATAGGCCATACTCCACCACGGGGGTCTGACCGTCCGACCTTTCCTTTGTTTGTCCTACATGCAGTAGGGCCTCCGCTCTCGAATCGGACTTTTTAGTCACTCGAAAAAGTGTGAAAGCCTCAGGCACTGCTTGAATCGTCCGTAACGGACGTGAAGGCCTATGATGATGACTACAATGCACTAGCAGAATCGAGGCATGTATCCTTTGCTGCGTTGGCAGTTTATGGGGGCCCACATTTACCCCACTGTACATTTGATAGTGTCTAACTCCCGTTTGACGAGCGCGTGACATAAACGCAGCAGTAAACGTTAACTGGACCTTAACTGAACCGACGTCAAGCCACCGTTTATTAGGGTTTATTCCCCGGCGCGAATTAGTGGCTGTTAGTCGACAAGTGTTTACATAAAAGTTTTCAAGCTACAAAACTGCCTAAATTGCTCAGTATGTGATGCCGAGGAAGATTGGGAGAAAAAAAAACTCCAGGTCATGTTTACATCTTTGTGACGTCGCTGTTTCTGGTGCCACGACACTGGGTATCCTAGTGTGGGGCCAGAAGCAATGTACGTGCCTGTATGTAAATGTTATGTTATTTATTTCGTTTATTACTATTAAATAAACAACATAAACATTTACATACTAGGACACCATGTGCCCCTACAATTCTTTTTATACAAATAGCATCAGTCTAGGTGTATCTTAATCTTGCTTGATGACAAGCGCGAGGTATCCTAGTTTGGGATCAGGACGAGTGATTGTGTTGTGAGAAGTTATTCTTATTAATATTCAGGATTCGTGATGGGTGGTAGCCCAGGGGCTCTGCCTACTCCTCTGGGATACAGGCGTGAGCTTATGTATTGTATTATGACATGTATTCAGTATGAAAAATAATGCTTCGGCCAGTCAATCGGACATTACCCTTTCAGCAATCGCCAGTCTCAATCGTATTCGTATCGCAGAGGGAGATAGATGACCCGGCCACCATGGCCCTTGTCGCATGGCCTACGACCCGGCCACCACGCCACTTGTCGTATAGCCTTTGTAAAACTTGTATGATCAAGTTTTCGTCAATTATCAGTATATCAGTACAGTCATTTAAACAAAGTCTGCTCACAACATTGTAAAAAAGTTAGCTACATAATCAATGGGATAATAACAACGATTTACATTTTTGAATCAGTCCGTTGTCAAGGGCTTACATCATTCATATTACCTTCATTTTATAATAAGCCTTTTTACACGTCACCTTTTTAATTAATAACTTAATTAATAATAATTAATAGCCGACACGAGTAACTTTTATTTGATCACGCCTAATATTTCTGACGGCGTTTGAAACAAAGTGACGAGTTGGTTTACGAAAATATCCCACGTATTATTAAATACATTTAGATTTTAAGTTAGAATTTCAACTCACCAAATAAGGCCTCCTATACAAGTTTTAAATAGGCTACCATATATTTATATACAAGACGAAAACCCGGCTTCGCTCAGCTAAAATCTAGACTCGTAATTATTTATCATAACACTTTCAGAGCTAACCTACGTATTGATATTTCACCAGTAGATATTTCTTTTAAATCTTATTTGTTTGTGACGACGCTGTTTCTGGTTCCCACGACACAGGGTATACTAGTGTGGGGCCAGAAGCAATGTATGTGCCTATATGTAAATGTTTATGTTTATTTACTCAAATAACAATCACGTCTTTGTCTCAAAATCAAAGAACTTATTCTTTAGACAATAGAGGTCACCATGGATAACAGAATACAAACCTGTGACACCTGTGACGCGTGACGGGACGTTGAGGACTTTGACATGTTTACATAGCGAGATAAGAAAAGAATATTCTATACTGTACCAGGAAAACTAATACAAGGTCATTAAATAATTCATAATTAGTAATTAATTCATTTTTATATAGAAATACTCGAAAATTCGAATTTTCTGCCTGTTGATGTGCATTACGTTCGAGTCTACCGTAGACCGAAATTATTAATATAGAAATAACTAGTCCTAAAACTTCTTTGAAGCGTTTTAACTAAAAAAAGGACCATTTATCCAAAAAAACAGGATAAAATTTGATAATTATGATGGCTGATGAAAGGGTTGTTACAGAACAACCCTTTCATCGAAAACGGCCAGGATTGGGCAGATTTATAATGACATCATAGCTGTCATTCTTGTCGTTCTTATGTTCATCGGTTTTGTTTACTTACCAGGGACGTCACGATTCCTGTGCAGACGCCATATTGCCCCCGAGATAGCATTTTGGCGGCATATGCATTTTTAGAATAAATACGTAATATTTAAAATTAACTTTCTACCACCATCCGAGCACTTAATGAACACCAACAAAAATTCGTAGTAGATTTTCAAAAACCTGTCAAATAGCCTATTATCGGGCGAGGCAAATGGGTGCTACGAGCATGTCCAATCATCTCGGTCAACACGGCGCGTGATTGTGGACAGATTATGTTATGTGTTTGCTTACACACACGCTGGGCGGATATCGGTACGTGATTCGTGTCGGCGATGTGGTGACACGAATTGGAATAAAGGAACTTACCGAAACATCGAATTTTAATGAAAATGGGATGTACAGTCTGTAATTAGTGCTCCGAGCCAATAATTGTCGGTTCAGAGCACTCATTTTAATTGACATACCTAAATAAATCACATGCAATAAGCTATTTTAACTTCACAAAGTGATGTTATAGTAGCAAAACCACACGATAACTGCAAAGGAAAAGCTTTTTCACAAGTAGTTTCTAGTCGTGAAAACTTGTAATTAGGTTTTTGTTGTTTACTATATTCTTCATATTTTTAAGTTTAGCTGTAAGATTTCCTTAAGGTAAATATAAAAAAAAAAAAACTACATGATAACTTTATTGTAAAGGAAAATATTATAATGAAAATAAAATACTTTTTTTAGCGCAAAGATTGTGAGGAAAGCTGAGTACCTATCTGAAATGTTTACATACCTCAGCGCTTGAAATTGTCAATCCGCGGTGGGATCGCGAGGTGATTAAGCCCATATTCTCTCTCTGAGAGGCCTGTGGCCAGCAGTGGGGCTTATAAGGTGCATATTCTGTTATGACATTGAATAGGACCCACGACATAAGTTCACAGGCTTGAGTCCCATTCTATTTTATACATATATATTAATTTATAATTACAATTGATAGGAGTCTGGACAGTTTTGCAAAAGCTATATATAAAATAATTTTTTTTCTGCTGGTGGCCCACGAGTCGAGCTCCGAAATACTCTTATCTCATTGGTCAATGGGAGCGGTTAGAGGTAAGCGAAACCATAAGCGAAGACAGTCCGCTCCATAGGGTCCGGCAGAGGGTATTGCTGGTCACGCGCATTAACACACATGGACGATTTCCTTTGGGACCTTGTTTCGTGGAATGCAGTATAATACTTCATTAGGACTGCGATACTACGTCCTTTTTTTTGTCATAACTTCTACACTACGTAGAGTCGTTTTATTTGACCAACTCTATATTTAAAATACATACATATTTTTTTCACGCAGAAAAGTTAAATTGATTACCATCAGTGGATAGTTTGGTAAAAGGAGAGTCGCTGCGTAACCCTTTTTAGTAACAAACTAGTTTAATTGTTATCTCCAATGGCGGATGTAGCTAATCGTTCGCGAACCTTCTAACTACAGGGTGATTTGGAAGGCACCGGTGAAATTGAAAGAGATTATTTGACTCATAATTACGAAGATATTATTATCGAAGATACGATTTATCGAAAAAAAAAAACAACGTCGTTGTACGTTGAATGTAGATAGATAGATAGACAACACTTCATTGTACATAAAAAAGGAAATGACACAGGAATTTCTTAATCTGAGAGTACAGACGGCGGCCTTATCACTAAAAGTGAATGTACATTCGCCTTAAATTTTATTTATTAATAGCTTGTCCCGCAAACGTTCTTTTGCCAGATAGGGGTATGAAAAATAGATAACTATTCTCAGACCTACCGATTATACATACATAATTTCATCAAACACGGTGACACGAGTCAGATGAATAGTAGGTATAGTACAAAAATCCACCTTTCACGCTTCGTCAATTTTTAAGTTTTTTTATGTTAGGTCTGAGAATAGGTCGTTAGCTAATTTAGATTAGATTAGAACTCTTCATTATAAACAAAACATTAGGAAGATTACATTATCTAGGATGTATGTATAATACCTTGTATTGTTTATTTCGACGATAACTAAATTTAAAATAACAATGATAAACTAAATATTAAAACTAAACTTAATACCTTACTTAGGTATTTTTACTTATTATTTATCGTTATATTTACTTTGTGTTATAATATGTAACTTTATGTATGTTTATAATTATTATAGTATGTAAAGGTTGTATGTATATTATTGTTAAGTATTATCAATGTTCTTATTGCACCGACTACCCGTCTTACTTTTCCTTCAGCAACTCTCCATCGTCGGTTGTCTGGAAGAAATTGCTTTAAACAATAAGGCTGCCAATCGTACTGTATAAATGTTTTGTATTTGTTTTTCCTGGTACAATAAAGAATATTCTTATCTTAACTTATAAAATTTTGGGTGGACAGATCGGCTCGTCATAACAATGGTTTTTAAATGTCCGTCCACAACAAATGTTTGCGTGCGGGTTTAGCTATTATAACCAATAATTAACCAAAGTTTCCTTCCATCTGTCCAGTACTCAGCGTGGGCCACTCGGAGACGTTGCTGGACGACCACATCGAGGGTTGCCAGGACACGGTGATCACAGGGCAGAGCATCGCCGAGCATCCCGGGGACCACGCCCAGAAGACCTTCCGAGACATAAACGACTTCAAGAATTACCCGGACAAGTCGCAAGGGGTAGGATCAGCGTGATGCAATTATAATTTCATCGACACATTTTGGCAACTAACGCTAGTGGCATTTTTTCGAGCGGTTCTCGCTAAGCAGTTGGTGCCGGCTGCCGGCGATAGATGGCGGTCGTTAAGCCAAGTTAGAGGCCTTAGGCCGTCTTGAATACTTCTAACAGTAAGACCAGCCTCACTTATGTCCCCACCGAGGGGCACGGGTCTCTTCCCTGAGGAAGGTATAGGCCATAATCCACCACGGGGACCAAGTCCGGGTTGTTAGAGGCTTGTAAGACTAGTGGCTGGTCTTACTGTCAGTTTTCAAGCCGCCCTAAGGCTTGTGACTTGGCTCAACGACTGCCATCTATCGATGGCAGCAGTGTACGAGTAACCGGGTATAATTCACACGAATAAGAGCGTTACAATGTTTGATTGAATGAGTCTCACACTACGTCACAAAAATACAAAAGTCTGTAAATATTTTATTACTAATTAATACTTTGTAGTTGTGAATAATATTCTCTAATTTCTTTCTTGACTCCGTCTATGGTTGCCTGGAAGTAATTGCTTATAGTAATAAGGCCGCCAAATATACTTAGACTTATAAAAAATCTGTAAATATAATTTATGAGTACAATGAAGAATATTCTATCTATCTAACCATTTGTAACTATTGTCAATAAATGACAGTGTGGTCATTTATTGACAATAGTTACAAATGGTCAGAGTGGAGTTTTTTTTCGCTGCCTTTTTCTCCACTACAGACGGCCCTAAGGCAGAGGCTAACATTTTACATAACTGTATGTACATTGACATTCAACAAGCAGAATGTAAATTCTTTACGTTGAAATAAAAAATTTTGTATTTGTATTTGTACAATGGACCCATTGGTCAGAGTGGTCAGATATGGGCCACCGATGAGTGGAACCCGTCACGCTTCAAAACATATTTTCCTTTTCGTTTTATGTGTAAATCGGACACCAGAATACCAATTTAAATATGCATCTGCCAATTTAATATTCATGTAATAGCGGCCGTGGGAGTGACATCCTAATTTGAATCTTCGGTTATTTTTGTAATCGAAATTATTTACCTGTTATATTTAGCTCGTGTACGCTAAATATAATAGGTAAATAAAGTGGTGATGGTGGACAGACGATCTCATCCAAGTGGGAGTGAGACGCTGGATGCAAGCCGCTTCCAACCGGTCATTTTGGAAATCCATGGAGGAGGCCTATGTCCAGCAGTGGACTTCTTGTGGCTGAATGATGATGATGATGATGAAAGTGATGGCTTTGTGTTCGAAACATTTTCTTACCCAGGAATGGTAACCAGTTTTTGTGTAATCAATAGATTAAAGGCGACAAAATCCGCGTCTGATACACACAAAGTTATGGTTTGCTTTAATTTTTAGGGTTCCGTGGTCAACAAGGAAACCTAGTAGTCTCGCCATGTCTCTTGGTCTGTCTGTCCACGGCTCACCTCCAAGACGATTAGTCCTTAAGGGGGCCAGGGGGTAAAACTAGCACCACCAAGGGGAAAAAAAAAACCATATTAGAAGATAGTATAATTTTTGTTACCTACATAGTATCAATAAAACATTTAGCGTTATTGGTCCGTTTAAATATTTCCGTTTTCTCTTTATATTGTAACGTTGCGACATGCGCTTCCGCGCAACCGCCAGGTAATTAGACCACACGTGTAAATTAGCAATAACGCTTAGTCAGTGAGTTAGAACATAGCAACTTTTATAATTCACCCCCAACTGACCCCCAAAACCAGAGCGCCTGCTCCGCTCTCCACAATATTATCTACTAGCTGTCCTGGAAAACTTAGTATTTCCAATGTTTTCGTAATGTTACCTTTCCTGGAATTACACAAATATATAAAAAAAACTAAAAGTTTTAGTGAGACTAACGAACAGCAATCCATATTTATATACATACAAGCTCATTTTAAATTCCTCAGCCTCAAAATAACTACACGTGGACGGAACTGGCGACGCTGGACGGGGAAGATGGCCGGCACCTCTGCCTCGTGCTTGACCGGAAAGTGTATGACGTCACTGACTTCGCCGATCAGGTAAGTAGGTAGTGACAAACGTAAGAGAAGAACGAAAAGAAGTATTGATAGTTAAAATTTTATCGGTCTTATTTATAAAAATACCATTCTTTAAAACAATCATCAGAGCCAGTATAAATAGTCTGTGCTCAAGGAAAAACGTAGCCACAGATTTGATAAATTGCATCTGAGTTTATTTAAGCTGATGATGATGATTCTCCGAACTGAATAAATAAATAATATACAACATTTAATTAAAAAAAAAATAAGACAACACGTACTTAACCAAAGCAATAACCTGAAAGAAATGTGCACCTTGTGCCCCAAAATGCTGTTTATGATCGAGCTGAAGGTTGAACTCACCACCGACCATCTCCCCACAGCACCCAGCCGGCCCCAAAGTGCTGAAGAAGTATGTGGGACGTGACGCGGCAGTGGGATTCCAGCTGTGTGGTATCCCACCTGGGATGGTGACGCCGGTGCTGAAACTGTTTCTGGTTGGCCAACTCGTGAGTACTGAACCATCGCGCTCGAGATAGTAGGACTGAAGCTCAAAGCTGAATGGTATTTGAACTGAGTTCTGTAATATGCCGCCCGGTACGGTGACGCTGCTGCTGAAATAGGCTAGTTGCCCTAAAAAATGTAATTAGTCCGTCTTTTAGATTATTCAAAAATAAGGGACACGTATTTTTTTATTTGTAAATTAGACCAAAAATGACAAAGATATAGCCCATTAAAGTTACGTGTGACGTCACGCCGTGCTGCATTTTTTAGCACGCAGTGACGTCACACGTAACTTTAATGGCTATATCATTGTTATTTTTTGTATAATCGAAAAAAGAAAAAAATACCTGTCCAATATTTTTTTATAATCTAAAATACGGAATAAATAGAATTTAATTATTTTGACCCTGGAAACTACCCTATTGTCCCTGCTTAGTCATAGCTACATGAACCTGAACCTATAACAGGTTCAGGTTCATGTAGCTATGACTTTGTTGGAGACCCATGTTCGATTCCCAGTGAGGGGAACCTATGACTTCGTTTTCTAAGTTGTGTACAATTTTGTGAAGTTATAGTAGCAATACCACTCATCGCTAGGTGAAGGAAAACATCGCGAGGAAACCTGAGCGTCTGAGCTATTCAATACCTCAGCGCTTGAAATCGCCAATCCGCGGTGGGCACGCGTGGTGATTAAAGAACATACTTTCTCTCTGAGAGAAGGCCTGGGCCCTATACTGGGACGTATATAAGCTGCTTACAATAGGGTGGTTTCCAAGGTCAAAATAATTAAATTCTATTTAGTCCGTATTTTAGATTATAAAAAAATATTGGACACGTATTTTTTCTTTTTTCGATTAAACAAAAAATAACAACAATATAGCCCATTAAAGTTACGTGTGACGACACTCCGTGCTAAAAAATGCAGCACGGCGTGACGTCACACGTAACTTTCATGGGCTATATCTTTGTCATTTTTGGTCTAATTTACAAATAAAAAAATACGTGTCCCTTATTTTTGAATAATCTAAAAGACGGACTAATTACATTTTTTAGGGCAACTAGCCCATTTATCGGGACCTCGTTATTGGTTTTTGAACGACTAAGCTGTGAAAGCAGGAATTCTCAGAAGATTTTTCCGATTTCAGGCATCCTCGGAGTCCGGCACGTACGAGGAACCGGACCAGAGCTGTAGCAAATGATGAAGAGAATTTATGCTTTAATATTTTATTTAAATAAATGAAATAAAATAAAAGTTTTATGATTTAGCCCAGAGTTTACCTAAACGGCGACAGGCTTGCCACTTGTCACGTTTGGGACCTAATAAACTCGGCAAAACGTGGGTCCAGTTCTAGAGACTGGTGCCTCTGCCTACCCCTTCGGGGATAACGGGCGTGAGTTTATTATTTTATTATTATTTATTTATTTTACCTAAATAGATTTTTCGGTCGTAAAATAACCAACCCAGAATTTATGTACAACACAACTCATTATTTAAATAGAAAATTGATGCCAAAACGCTGCCGTTGGCCGGTAAGGTGTCTAGAAGGCCTCGCATTCGAGAGGTCGTGCGTTCGAATCCATACGTTGAAATATGTACCTACTCACCGTTATCCGGGCACAATTTCAATCAATCACAATCACACACAATCAAATAAATAATTCTTACTAATATTATTATTGTAAACGCGCAAGTTTGTATCTGTGGATGTTAATTACTTTTCACGCAAAAACTACTGAATGGATTATAATGTAACTGTACAAGATCTTATACATCAGAATAACACTAAGCCTATAATTTTATTGTAAAGTTGAAGAATCAATTGCTCAAAATATGTGAGCGGTTGACCAAAAAGGGACCTGGAGGGATTGGAAACCGTTATTTTTTTATGATTTTTTTTTGTGAGCCGAGCCGAGTCGAAACCTGTCTATACACGAAACTTCAAACGCGATTTTCTCGAAATCAATAATTTTCCCTTGAGGTCCCTTTTTGGTCAACCACTCACATTAACGATCAGTGTCAAGTTAAGTCAAGATGAAGTCGTGGGCAACAGCTAGTGTTAAATAAATGCAGAGTAAGTTTAACCTCCTAAGTTGAAAATAACAAGGGTTTTTGATTTTTCGTTTCAAGGTCAAATTCAAATTCAAATTCAAATATATTTATTGCCGACTAAGTGTAGGTACATAGGTCTTACTTAAGATTAGGACTTAAAACTTAGTCACCTTTTGCAGGTGTTGCAATTTCGTAATCTAGGGTTAAACTAATTTATACTACATTTGGCAGGTACTCCTTTAATGAGTAAAAGCATTTTTCTGTTAGGAATTCTTGCAGTTTTCTTTTAAAAGTGTTGAAATCCTTTTGCAATTTTATATGCGGTGGGAGTTTGTTATAAATTTTTACACACATATAATATGGACTACAATTTAACATTTTAATTCTTGAGGATGGTAACACTAGTCTATTTTTATGTCTGGTATTGATGCCATGAATATTAGTGTAGTTCCGAAATAGGTTAGGATTTTTAAAAACAAATATACATATGTCCTGGATGTAAATGGAAGGCAAAGTTAAAATTTTATATAATGTGAAAAATGGCTTGCAACTATCTGTGTTTTTTATTTGTGCTAAAATTCTAATGCATTTCTTTTGGAGTTTAAATAGATCATTTAAATTTGTACTATTTCCCCATAGCATTACTCCGTATTTGAGCCACGAGTGGGCATAAGCATAGTAGGCTGATTTTGCTGTTTCAAGATTTGTACTATATTTTAATTCAAAAAGCGCGTATATAAATTTAGATAATTTTGTTTTTAAATGTTCTATATGATATTTCCAGCTAAGATTTGTATCTATGACTAGACCGAGTAGGTTAAACTTTTCTACTGACTCTATTTTTATGTTTTTAAAAGTTAAATCTAAGTCTATTGGAGCTTTTTTGTATGATCGGAATTGGATAGTTTTAGTTTTAGTATAGTTAATTTCAAGGTTATTATGTTCAAGCCAGATTGATATAGTTTCCAGTGTGTTCTTTAGTATGGTTTTTGCATCAAGATGGTTTTTGCATTCCCAGTATCTCAGATGGGTCAGACATTATGGTACAGAACCCTCCAGTCTAAAATCGCCCTTGCCCGGTTTTTCTGTTTTTCTGTGCAATTAGGTGTGCATAACCATAAAAACGCAGGACCCGCTGTATTTACATAACAAGCTCAGCTTCTCGGCACGACTGTCGCCAATTTCCTTCAATTGCCTGAGCCAAGCTAAAATAAAAATATGATTTGGCGAAGATACTTCAAATATCAAATACTAGGACCATTCTTCTTGCTTGGATGATACTTAAGAATGATAACGTCATGGTTTTACTGAGCGCTATTGAGTTTTAGCTGAGCTTCCACTGAGCATCGACTGAGCATGAACTGAGCACCGTTCATCACAAACTGAGCATCAACTGAGCGTTATCGGAGCCGGCCTCCTCCTCCCCTAATAGCGACCCCTTTTCACACGTACTGAGATCACTGAGCAACCCCTTGGTTGATAACATCTGAGATACTGAGCATCGCAATCACTACACTGGACAGTTGACCACGATCATCACATGTAGCAGGACACTGAGCATTGCTATGACACTGAACTTGACACATACTTAGTTCAAACATTAGAAACACAACTCAATAAATGGTATGCAGCCAGATCGAGATAAATACATATTCTGAGAATAAATACCTGAGTCTCCTCAGAACAGCGCTCACTTGGTGGGTCGCTCGTAGCTGTCTGTCTTCCCTGCGCGGCGGATTTTCGTGCGCTCCTAGGTAAAAAATATAACTACCCCCAATAAAAAATATGAGCATAAAAATCGCATACATTCGCGACACTCCCCACACGAGAACAAATTACCAAAAAAATAAATAGGGTTGGGCAAATTATAGTACTTTGAGGGACACCAAAAGAAACACAAGATAAATGACAGAAATGATACAATCAACTTTAATTAACCAATAATAAAATTCTGATTAAATGTAAAAAAAAACCTTTCTAGCAAATTTAATTAAATAAATCGCTTTCATCAGTTTGCAGGATGCTGAGTAAATGCGCTGTCCACATTTTTATCTTTTCCGTCGCCTTCTGAGCTGTTAATCGCGTTGGTCTGAACTGAGTGTTCCTCGATTGGGTTGACGCCGAGACGTGATCTGAATTATCGAGAGTAGTCTGTGCACGGTCACAGAAATTGTCTGTCTGAGATGGTCTGAGAGTCTGATCATTCGCCCGAGATCTGGCACCTGAGTTTGGTATCTGAGTATAACCTGAGTCAGTAACTGGTGTTTCGGTTTCGTTGCGTTCACCTTTTTCTAAGGCCTGAGAAGTGTCGGCGGATCCTTGAATTTCAAGCGGATAGAGGTGAGCTATAGATCGAGTCAAGGTTTCATTCGGAGAAATGGTTACTTTAGCCAAACTAATTTTGCCATCTTTCCCTTGAAATATCGTTGAAATCCGACCTACCTTCCAAAGTGCCCTATTGGAATCACCCTTAAGTTCTCTCGGGAAACATTCTGCTGGTATTTGTCGTAACTTACTGACGTGATTGTGCGCGGCTGTCTCTGAGTTTACATCCATGGAGTTGGATTGGGGTCTTATTTCGGGTTTATTAACGCTCCGAGTAGTGTGTTGCTGCGGTGCTTCTGAGTTACCATTCTCATCTTGTGAGGATTCCGTAGGACCCTGCCCAGCCGAAAGATGATGTACAAGATCATGATTATGTATTAATCCTGCTGAATTCACAGGCCATTTGTCGCCGCTATTATACAGAAAATCGGGCCCATTTAACCAACGTTCTACGTCCTCTTGACAAGCTTTTGTTCTGGTCGCAATGTCGGCTGGATTAAGCTGTGATGGAACGTACGAGTATCTTATGCGTACATCGCTTCAGAATCAGAATCAAAAATTTATTTCAACGTAAATAATTTACATTCTGCTTGTTGAATGTCAATGTACATACAGTTACAGTCTTGGGGCAGTCTGTTCGCTTAATCTCATCTACACGTTTTGCTATAAAAGGCGGAAGCAGTTTCTCTGATTTACACCAGCTCATAACAATCTGACTATCCGTCCATAAGTACAGGTGGTTCACCTTTAGGCGCAGTGAGTTTAACAAAGTCTTGATAAGCTTAGTACCAATCAAAACACCCAAAAGTTCCAGCTTTGGAATCTGTAGATCCATCTGTTCCGCTTTCCAACTAAACGAGATTTGCATATAACAAAGTTCAATTTAATATCTCTCTCGCTAACACTCCTGAGATATATTACCGTTGCATAGGCCTGCATCGACGCGTCTGCAAAAGCGTGTAGTTCATAATAATAAGTACCACTTTCGGACTCGCTTAGGTTTTTAAAACTTCTTGGGACGCTAATGCCGTGAACATAGCTTAAGCTCTCCATTACGGTTTTCAGTTCCTCAAGAGCTACTTCACTCAGTCTCGTATCCCACTCGAACTTTTGGTGCCACAGGTTCTGAAGAAATAACTTGATCGGTAGCACAAGTGGGACCGAAAATCCACATGTATCAAAGACTGACGCAAGAAGCCTGAAGACTTCTCTTTTTGTATTTAATTGATCCACGTCCTTCGCTGCTAGATCGAATTTTAAACTTAGTGTGTCATTTACGAGATCTCAATTTAAACCCAACACTTTCATGACTTTTTTCTCTCGGCTGCGATACTGCGTGGGGATAGATTTTAAAAATACGTCTTTATTAGAGTTCCACTCACGGAGGTTCATTGAGAGGTTGTCAAAGGCACGTTTGGAACTCTGATAAATATTATGCATGCATGTCTCCGTTAACTGACACTGCTCCGCTGACGAGATTACCAACGTAAAGATCTTGAGCAATCTGCTTGTGAACGATGTCATGACTCTTATTCAAATGATAACGTACTGTCGCATTTAATAGAAAAAGACTTGAAATCGCTCCGAATGGCACTGTTTAAATCTAAGATGCATCAATTTTTCGGGAGACAGGTCGTCATTTAAGTTCTTGGGCCACAAAAATCGTGTAACGTCTCTATCTTTGTCCTGCAGTCCTATCTGTAAAAACGCCTTCTCCACATCAGCTACTAAACCTATACGATGTTCGCGAAAACGAATTAGTAAGCCAGTCAGATCCTCCAAAAGAAGTGGCCCTCGAAACAGACACTCGTTTAAGCTAGCTTTAGGTTTTGACGAGGCATCTTAAGCTAGACGCAACTTCTCACCTTGCGTCACACAGTGGTGAGGGAGATAGTGGACAGGATGTTCCATAGAACTTAGAGCATTTGGCACAATCTCTGTGATACCCTTATACAAAATACAAAAAATTTATTAAAAAGAGAAAACATTACAAAGCGTGTTTTACGTTGGTTGCCACACTAGATGTAGATCTGTGCTGTGGTAACCAGAGGAAGGGTTAACAATACGTTTAATTGGCGCTTACCGTTTATAGTTAGTTTTAGTTAAATTTTACTTTTACAATTTAATTAAAGACTTATTCTAGTCGTACTTACTCTAGTGACATGGTATACTTAGTGCTAACAAGACTAATAATATAAGTTATTAGGTAGGATAGATAAGTAAATATATTTATCATTATCAATTATCTATATGCATACATACATATACATACACACACATACACACACATATATACATATATAATTGCAATATATACACGTTTATTAATTAGGTTTTTTAAGCAATTTTTAATCATTATTATCAATTATTATTATTTCTATAGCATTCAGATAGTCTTTAGTAGTTTTTCTGTTTCAGAGTAGTTTAGGCTATTGAGATATAGTTTAAGTTTTTTTATCAAGCTGTTCTTTCTTTCTTGTACCGTCTTGGCAATACTGCCCTCATCATTGAAATGTTCGTGTCCGCAGAAGATGCATGTAGGTCTTTTTCTCTTTGTTTCTGGTTCTTGTAGGTTGTGTATCTCTCTAGAATATTGTCTCATCCGTTCATTACCATTCTTATTAGTATTATTGTGCGAGTATCTCCTTCCTGTGTAAGATTTGTCGTCATTGCGTTTTCTTGGAAATCTACTTCAGTCTTGATGATGAGACAGAAAGTGTTTCCTCGATGGAAACCGTGGCTTTGTGTGACCTTCTGTTTGTGCGTGTAGTGCCTCCAATGTGAATCTTTCACCCTTAGCTTTACGGGTACTAGGCCGTTCGGATTGGAATATGTCCTCTTTCATCCTGTTGGAAGCTTCGCGTGCAGATATAATGTGTTCCAGGTGCTTTCGAATATTTTCTATCGTATTGGTCTCGGTTCCCATCTTTATGCGCAATTCATATATGCTTTGTATGAGTCACTCATATTTGCCGTATGAAATGACCAAAACAAATGTAGTTCCTATTGTTAAAAACAAAACAGGAGACATCTCGAGCAGGGCGAACTACAGGCCTATATCGTTGGCAACTACTGTAGCTATAAATTGCACGATGCGCAATTCGGTTTTCGGCCTTGGTGTTCAACGAGTTAGTAGAACAAAGTATTTTCTGAGTATAAAAGTTTAATTCTGCGACCAACTCATCTCCTTTAATATGGATTTGTGTGTAGCTACTGACTTATCTCATCAGCGCATGGATTTTGGATGACCTTGAAATAATTGTAGGTTTTTGAGACAAAACGTTCTACTGCAGCTTTGAGTTTTGACGATATCATTGGCGCGTCATTTGTGTCATCAGATTCACTTTTTAGTTTTTGCAAGGCACATTGGCCCACTTCAATAAGGGATACTAAGTACTCTATAATTAGCTTGAGTCTAGTCCTGACCACTTCCTCCATTGCTGAGTGTGAAAACTTAACTTAACACTGAGTAAATGATAATGAGTTAGAGTTAACTCTGAGTAAATGATAAAATGCACAGGCTACCACGAAAATGTCAAAACGCAACCCAACCAAGTCTTTAGTTCTGGCTGTAACAACGAAAAACAAACCGTCTGAGTTTGTCAGAAAAATGTCTCGTGTCTTAAAGTCATATCATTGCCGATATCGCACCGGTATCGCACCCGATTGGGAAATGAAACCACAATTATTAAACACGAATGAGATTAATCGGGTTAATAAAGATCACTCGTTCACGGTTCTCCCGTTTTTTAAAGTAACTTTTTATTAAGTAAATAACATTCAAAGTGTTGACAAATTTTAGAACAGGATGCTGTTAATTTACATAAACATTTACATACAGGAACATACCTACCTGCTCCTGGCCCCACACCAGGATACCCCGCGTCGCGGGAACCAGAAACAGCGACGTGACAAACATGCAAACATCCAAGATCTGGGGTTTCTTATTTTCCCCCCAGCCGGGGTTCGAACCCGGGACCTCTCGCATGGTAAGCAAATGCGCCAACCGCTACGCCACAGAGGTCGTCAATCTAATCAACAACAGAATACTCCTGAAGGAAATGTATCTGTGTAATAAATTACATTGAAAATCAAAATTAAAGCTCTTGCCACTGTATTGTAAACAGAATAAACCATAACGCTGTTACCATAACGTTGAACTCATGAGCTAATTAAATTTATTAAAGAAACGAAACCAAGCCAACAACATCTTTATTTAAAAGTTTTGTTTCAGTTTTATCTCCGTAAACTCTTTGTCTCATCCAGGCAGATGACACCTTTGAAACTTGTGCTAAATAGATTTCCACAACACAATCGTGTGACTCTGTACCAAACCAGAACACCCCGCACCATGATAACGAGGCAAAAACACCACAATTATGGAAACACATCCAGACTGGGGTCATTTGAAAATGCACGGCAGTCCTCAGCGGGAATCAAACCCACGACCTCTGTCTCGGCAGCCAAGCGCCCCCAACCACCAGACCAACGAGGCAGTCCGCAAGGGCAACCAGGCACTATTCCCTTCTTATTGCGTTAGTAATTCAAGCTAATATAGTTTTCATAAGTAGGACATAAAGTACAATTTCGAATGCATAATAGAAACCAGGTGGTAATCTCGGAATGTACCTATATAGATTGCGTGCAACAAAGGCCACTCTTGAGCAACAAATAATTTTAACACATGTCGAAATGTCTTGAAAGTATTTACTTACTTAGGACCACAAAAATACGCAAGTGAGTAAATATTATCGATCTGAAATAATGATAAATAGGTATGAGATAATATGTAGAACTTGAAATAATAATATTTTTTTGTAAATAGTGTCTGATCATGTTTTACTTGACGTCGGTGTTTCGCTAATTTAGTTAATTTAGATCATAGTTATTTTATGAAATTTTTCAGACAAAAAATAGGTACTGCCGACAAGACAACAATACCGTTGCATTCACACTTCACTCAATTACATCGAGGTCGACTTCGCAACAAAATATCTATAGTTGAACGGGTGCCGATAGTAATCAATTTTATTAAAGTAGCCATGAGAATGAAGAGGATCCCAGCTCCTCCACCATGTCGCCAATTTCCTTCAATTGCCTGAGCCAAGTTAAAATAAAAATATGATTTGGCAATCAAATATCAAATACTAGGACCATTCTTCTTGCTTGGATGATACTTAAGAATGATAACGTCATGGTTTTACTGAGCGCTATTGAGTTTTAGCTGAGCTTCCACTGAGCATCGACTGAGCATGAACTGAGCACCGTTCATCACAAACTGAGCATCAACTGAGCGTTATCGGAGCCGGCCTCCTCGTCGCCTCCAACCTCCCCTAATAGCGACCCTTTTCCACACGTACTGAGATCACTGAGCAACCCCTTGGTTGATAACATCTGAGATACTGAGCATCGCAATCACTACACTGGCCAGTTGACCACGATCATCACATGTAGCAGGACACTGAGCATTGCTATGACACTGAACTTGACACATACTTAGTTCAAACATTAGAAACACAACTCAATAAATGGTATGCAGCCAGATCGAGATAAATACATATTCTGAGAATAAATACCTGAGTCTCCTCAGAACAGCGCTCACTTGGTTGGTCGCTTGTAGCTGTCTGTCTTCCCCGCGCGGCGGATTTTCGTGCGCTCCTAGGTAAAAAATATAACTACCCCCAATAAAAAAATATGAGCATAAAAATCGCATACATTCACGACAACGACAGCGTGTATCTTTAAGATTAGTTTGTCCAAGACATAGCAGTTTCGTGGCAGTTTTTGCTACAATGCCACAAAGTGCTGGAATAACATCCCTCCACCAATTACGAATAGCCAGTTAGTGCACACTTTAAATTGAAGTACAAAAAGTATCTTCTTAACTTACAAAATACCCTTTAACTTCTTTTAAATATATATCACACACTTAACAACCACACACATTTATACACACATACATACGTTACTATTTATAAGAATTCTAATATTATTATTCAAATATAGATCGATAGTATATTTTTATACAGTTTATATACAGTGAGCGCTACTTAAATTGCTCTTCTTTTCTTTTTGTTTTAATTTTCTTCTGTAAAATATTGACCAACCCATCGTTGTAATAACGCTTCTCTAAAATGTTGTTTATAGTAGTCTTTGTATTTTAGTTTCTTTTTCTTTTTTTGAGCCGTAAATGGTAACCGCTAAAAACCAGCGTCGTGGTCGCTACCGGTCGCGACATGATGCTGAGCGGAGACTAATTTGATGCCAAATCTAAATGATAAATTTAATTTGTATTGTTAGATATTAAGATTGCAGTACCAAATAAATAATTTACCTACTTACTTACATATTTCAATACAATTCCTGCAACCCACTGGGAGGTGAATTAGGAAACCTCAGGAAACCAGATGGTGACATATTATTTTTGCCTTCTACCCGCATACACCGCACCTGTCTACTAAAGTATACAACATTTTTACAAACTTATCCCAAGATCACCGTGGCTCTGC
Source organism: Yponomeuta plumbellus (assembly GCA_947310845.1). Taxonomy (NCBI): domain Eukaryota; kingdom Metazoa; phylum Arthropoda; class Insecta; order Lepidoptera; family Yponomeutidae; genus Yponomeuta; species Yponomeuta plumbellus. The sequence continues at coordinate 629,692 of OX371206.1, forward strand.
GGTGTGATGTCTGTCTGTGAAGCGGATGACACGGGTTCGAGTCTCGCATAATCATAGTGCAATATTGGTTTTTGTTTGTCTATTTTTCTGGTGACTTCACTATAGACGAGATCTGTTGAACAAAATGCCACTCAAACGAACTCCAACCAAATCAGATGCTTCCTTAGAACATGCATACTCGGAGCCCGACGTCAATATTCCTACTTCGGTACCGGCCTCTGAGGGCTTTAATCCTACCAGCAGCAGATACAAGCGCAAACGCAATGAACGTGACGATCTCAATTTGTTCATGACTGAAATCAAACAGCTAATTTCAGAGCAAAGCTTAAAACTTACTTCTATGCAAGTAAAAATAGACTCGCTATGTGTTCAAAACAGTACCTAATCTAACTGAGTCAATAGGTTTTATTTCCTCTCAGTATGATGACGTCATAAAACGCATGGACGAAATGGCTTCCGAAAGGAGGAGAAGAAAGGAGAACATTGCATATATCCATTCACTGGAAAGTAAGGTTGAGAATCTGGAGAGAAATCTAAGGTCCAACGGCGTGGAGATACGAAATGTCCCCCAGAAAAATCCGGAATCCAAAACAGATCTGTTGAAATTAATAATGACAATGGATAGAAACCTGAACGAGCCCGTACAGGAAAACGATGTGAAAGACGTCTTTCGACTGCCTACTAAATCGGCTCCGTGCCAACCCATTGTTGTGGACTTCACAACGGTTATGAAAAAGGAGAAACTATTACAGGCGGCAAAAACCTACAACAAAGCTAATGTTAGCAATAAATTAAATTCTGCTATCTTTGGCTTTGGCGGATCACCAAGGCCCGTCTTTTTGTCAGAAAGTCTTACAAATAAGGGTAAGCGACTCTACTTCGCTAATTCCTACAAGTACGTCTGGACATCCTACGGCAAGGTATATCTTCGCAAGAAAGATGGTGCACCAGCAATCCGCATCGATTCAGAGAGTGATTTCGCCAAAATTAAAGAGGAAATATGACTACTAACCCAGGACTTACCCACGTTCTCGAACTACGTGTTTCTTGTTGTGTTTCTATGCTGTATTTTACCGTTCCAGATAACCGTCGTTACATTATGTTTGTTTTTCCTAATACTCACTGTCTGTAATACAAAACTAAATAAAAGTAACTCATTTTACGCGCCTGAAAGTAAGACTGGCATAAGGTTTCGTTTAACATTCGAATTAATTTACAAAATGTACTACTACATATACAAAAGATCTATATCAAAAAAGTTTTATGCACACTTATACATAGTAATCAAAATAAGAACTATTATTTACAAACAATACCTCATACACTATCTTTCACAAGACTCAAAGCCTCATGAGAAAATTAAATATATTATGCCTTTAGAAAGTTCATTCAACGTAATTATACGTTACAGTAAATTGGGGTCCACTACAAACATTCTTTTCAATGAATAAGCCAAATTCTATAATTGAAGACATAGAAAACACAAATAATATTAGTTCTTTGAATTGTGATATAGACGAACTACATAACATGCTACCGTCAGACGCTCCGAGGCTCTCAGTAATTACGCAAAACATTAGAAGCATCCATAAAACCTCGAACATTGATGATTTAGACGTAAATCTTTCCTTTCTTAAACAAGATATCGATGTTATTGTGCTGACTGAATGCCGAATTAATCTGGATAAACCTCTCCCAATTAAGCCCAACTATTTAACGTACAGCACTTTTAAAAAACGGAACCAAAATGACGGAGTCGTAGTTTTTATTAAATCTTGTATCATACATAACATAAAAGAAATCCCTATTCATGGTGCTTCATGCCTAGAAATAACCCTATCAAATTTTAAAATATTATGTCTTTATCGGTCTCCATCAGAGCGAAATCCTGATCAATTTATTAAATCACTTGAAACACATCTGAATACTATACATCCAAATGACAAAAATATAATTTTAACTGGAGATATTAACATAAACATAATAGAAGGAGACAGTAACCATTACACAGATTCGTACTTGGACATGCTGGCTAGTTATTCCTTATTACCGGGTCATAGATTTGATACAAGGCTTAACAGTTGCTTGGACCATATAATTACCAACTTAGACCCTCTAAAGTTTTTAGCGACAGTCGCAGTCCTTAACACGACAGCCACAGATCATAAAATGGTGACTATGTTCATTTACAGTAGTGAAATAACATATAAAGCACCAAATACAAAAACTGTAACAAACTACACTGAAGCGCTGACTACATTAAAAACCCACATTACTCCTGATTTATTGACAGTAAATGATCCAAATACTGTAGCAGAAAAACTAGTTAATGCAATTACAACGTCTCTAAATGTAAACACAAAAATAATAAAAATACCTAACAGCAAAAAAATTCTTAAACCATGGATTACTCCTGGTATTCTTAAATGCATAAAAAAACAGAAATAATCTTCAAAAAAACTCAAACTTAACGAAACGGATGAAATTCTTAAATTAACATATCGCAGATATATAAATTTTTGTAACAATTTAATAAAAAAAGAAAAAGGAATTATGAAAAATTACTATTAGATAAGGCAAAAACAAATAACAAATCACTGTGGAAGTGCATAAAAAATATAACTAATTTAAATAAACAGAAAAAGTCTACTATCGATCTAATTAACTTAAAGACTAACCCGACAGAATCAGCAAAATTTATTAATCACCATTTCAGAACAGATACAGGTGAATAGATAACAGATAACAAATGACCAGCAACAGCTCCATGAATACTTGGCTTCAATACCTTCACAATTAAACTCTATTGGTATCACGGAACCTGATTTTACTGAAATAGACTCGATCATCACAAATTTGAAAACCGAATCTGGTGCTGGCTGGGATAACATCCCCACAAAGTTGGTGAAAATGGCAAAAATAATAATAACTCCCATTATTACTCACCTCTCGCCGCTTGTTTTCCAGTTGGGTATATTTCCGCGATTACTGAAACGATCTATTATACACCCTATTTTCAAAAACGGCAGTGGAGACGATATAAATAATTATAGACCCATTTCTGTGCTGTCAGTTTTATCTAAAATTATAGAAAAATTAATTAACTCTAGACTACTTAAATTCCTATCAAAATATGACAATTTGTCCAAAGCACAATATGGCTTCCGACAAGGTTTCAGTACAGAAGATGCCGTATTAGACCTTACTAAAAATATAACAAAGTATCTTGTCATGTCAAAGTTGTAGGTCAAAGTATTCTTGGACCTACAAAAAGCATTCGACACCGTCTCCAATACCATTCTAATAAAAAAACTGGAAAAGATAGGTATCAGAGGTAATTTCCTGGATCTTCTTGTCAGTTATCTTACTGATCGCAGTCAACGAGTTAAGCTGGATGAAAAAACTATTAGTGATGACGTATCCACTTCAAACTATGGTATCCCACAAGTAGTGTCCTTGGACCTACCCTCTTCCTTATATATATTAATGATCTGACAAACTTACAACTAAATAATGGCCACATTTTCTCTTATGCAGACGATACTGCATTACTTTTTCACGGCAGGGACTGGCCGGAAGCATTTGGTATGGCTGAAAATGGACTGCATAGAGTCATAAGATGGTTATAACACAACTTACTCACATTAAACATGAAAAAAACGAACTATATGACCTTTTCGATTAGGGACTCTATGCAATCTGATAAAAACCAAACGCTTACTGCGCACACATGTGCTAATGGTATTCCAAACTTCTGTCACTGCAAAACCCTTGAAAAAGTAAATACTACCAGATATCTGGGCATTGTATTAGACAGCAATCTTTCTTGGTATCCACAACTTGAAACAGTAGCAAGTCGAGCAAGAAAGTTAATCTGGTTATTTAAACACCTTAGAAATATTTGCGATGATACCCTTATAACATATATATATACTACTTTGGTTCAGTCTATCATACTCTATTGTATTACTATCTGGGGTGGCACTTTTAAATCTAAGTTTATTAGTATTGAACGGTCCCAAAGATGTACCCTAAAGGTAACGCTACGCAAGAAAAGGCTATATAGTACAACAAAACTCTACAAAGACGCAAATGTGTTAACCATTAGACAATTATATATTTTACAGTGCATTTTAAAAATTCATAAAATTACAGAAGTGGATCAAAATATTATAAGAAAACGTAACCCTTATAACGTTGTGAAAACTAATAAAACGAGAACAGTCTTTGCGTCAATCTTTGAAATTGTATAATAATATCAACAGACAAATCAACATTTATACAATGACATATTACGAATGTAAAAAAGCGGTGTCAAATTGGCTGAAAACTTTAACTTATGCGCAGACAGAGAAATTACTCAACTAATCTAAAATGCGTAAATGTTTGTTTGGATATCTCCTCCTTTACCTACTTCTCAATTTCTTATTAGTACCTACCTATCCAAAATTGAAACTGGGGTTGGCTTGCACCACTTCTTATTTCACTTAAGTTGCCATTCGAATCGACTTCTGTGGCAAAAATGTTACTCAAACGGTGTTCCCGCCACTTTTAGGAAAGTGGTGCCAGTCGGCCCAAGTCCTAGTTTTTAAGTCCTAATTTTTAGATTAGATTAGTACTCTTTATTACCACCAGAAAAACATATACCTTCATTGGGAACCTTAGATAATATCTAGGTGTTATATAAAATTGACATTAACTTTTATAAGCTCACACATCTAATGTTACACAGGTCAAAATATTTACTCGTTGAAAGAGCGGGCCTCTCCTTTCACAGGTTTTGTAACTTAACAGGAGAGTCCCAACCCCTGTAAAATGCTTCCCGTATATGAAATAAAGAAATTTTGTATTTTTTTTTTGTAATCCGGTGATCATGCATGATTATAGATTGAAAGTTCGGGAGCTATCACTGTCAGTACAGATTAAATAGGTACATTTCACAAACATAAGTAATAAACCGATCTGTAAACGAGAATCTACGAGAATCGATTTTAAAGTTGATGTATATTCTTTTTATTGACAATATAATAATTTATTCCGTAGATTTTGTTCACTTTGATTGAATCCATCATCCGATGCGAGTGTTTTTTGTTCAATAATAATTGTTGAAATCATTCACAGTAATCGATACGTCAGTGAAATAAACATGTTTGTAAGATTTCTCGTCTCCCAGATTGTGAATGGAGCAGATTTTTTATATTTTGAAACAGAAAAAAATACCGCTTTTTTTAAACCATATTTCAGCTTATTACAATTGGGCCCAGAGATCCCCGTCTCCTTTGCCTACTGATGTTAACTAATACATAAATTGACTAATAGTGTTGGATAAAATAGAACGACAAAATGTATTGAAAATTCATAAACATAAAAATTTAGAAACAGGCACATACATTGCACATCATTAAATAACTTTTTCTATATAAATCATTTGCAGCTAAAATGTGCACTAGCTAGGTTGACTCAATGGTTATATGGACAATGTACTCGGAAGCGAGAGCCTCAGGTTCGATTCCCAGTGCGGGCATGTACCTGACTTAGTTTATTATAAAAATTATGTATAATAATCATCAACACATTACGTCCCCACAGAGGGGCACGAGTATATTCCTTGAGGAAGGTATAGGCCATACTCCACCACTGGTGCCTAGTCCGGATTGGCTTGTAAGACTAGTGGCTGGTCTTACTGCCAGAACAGAAGCTGCTCTAAGGCCTCTGGCTTGGCTTAAAGACTGCCATCTATCGACGTTAGCTGGCACCAACTGCTTAAAATGCCTTGTGTGTGAAGCACGGAACCGCTCGGAAAAATGCCACTAGCGTTAGTCATAGACGGTCACCCAACAAAAATAAATTAACCTAAACTAAACCTTTAACTTTTTTCACACTTACGGTATTATTGCTACTATTAGAGCTTGAATCGCTAAAATTCTAACAGTGACACTAATCTCAAGTCTCAAGTAGTCTCAATAGTAGCTCTAGTAGCTGCGGGACGCCGCAGATGAACGTAGCTCAACCAAATAGGGGATATACTAGCAAAGGGTAAGATGAAAAGTACCCGAAACCGACGTGCCTTCATATAACGACTACTGATTGGGGATGAAGCGAAAGTAATCTATTAGGATCGTGGCAGGTGACAGTCCTTGGTCTCTGCCTACCCTTCTGGGATACAGGCATGAGCTTATGTATGTATGTGTCTATAACGTTTCATGAAGTAAACATTTTGTATATCGATATGTTCCATTGGAAATTCCCATCAGAAATAACGGTTTTCCCGTTTCCATGACGAGTTGAAATTATCTTAATCTATGTTTATACAACTTAAACTTAATATCATAGTTACGTATCATGAATACTTTCAGAGATGGAGGGGCGCATATATTAGTAACTAGATGAAAACCCGGCTTCGCGCGGCCTAAATGTAGTCTCATAATGATATTCCACATTGTATCGACCTCATGTTTTTGTCAGCATTTAATTTTTGGTATATTGCACTTAATGTATGTAAGCTGTATACTATCCATCTTTAGAAAATAATGAATACTGTATAAAAATAATAAATTTCTTATAGATACATTAATAATAGCTGTCCCGGCAAACGTTGTTTCGCCATATATTTTTTTTTTTTTCACTTAGGGCTATGAAATATAGACCTATTCTCAGACCTACCGATAGTATATTTCATCGAAATTGGCCAAGACGTTTTGGAGGAGTATGCGCACTAATATTGAGACACGAGAATTTCATATATTAGAAGAAAGACATACCATACACAAATACGCAATTAACCCAGATACAGTAATCCGTAATATACAGATATTACGGATTACAATTTTTTATTTTTAAGATTCAAACACACCTTATTTTCTTGTATATTGCAACATAAACATACAATATCGCTGAAAACCGGCGGCGCTAGTTTTATTTTAAAACTAGCTTTCGCCCGCGACTCCGTCCGCGTGCACTTTAGTTAAAAAATTTGTAACCTCTTTTTTGAACAAAAACTTTCGTAAGCACAACACATTGTAAACTTTTAGTCCGTATTTACTTACGGGTGTTGTTATATCGGAAGAGTCCCACCAGGTTTCGCTCCGATTCGCACTAAAAGTTTACAATTTGCAACCTCGTTCACTCCCTTAGGGGTTAAATTTAGAAAAACGGCGAAACACGTGTTCAATCAATTGTGTTGAAGAGTATTTATTTCAAGTTTCAAGAACATCAGACAACATTTTTTTATACCTCCCATACAAGTTTTGGCAACCATTTTCGCCCCCTTAGGGGGTCAAAAAATCCGTTCTTATTCCTTGCCTACATTATATATAGATCATCTGTGCAAAATTTCAGCTTCCTAGGTCAAACGGATTGGGCTGGGCGTTGATGAGTGAATGAATCAGTCAGTTAGGACTTTGAATTTTATATATATAGATTTGGCGATACAGATGAGCGAGCTTCCTATTGAAAAAAAAATTGTATATTTAAATTTAAATTCAGCTATAAGATTATTGCCAATAAACCTTTATATTTTTTATGTACCTATGAGCAGCTAAGGTAATTCTGACTTCAGTTGGACTATCTCCGTCAGTTATATCAATTTTCGCGAAGAATGATCGGGTAAGCCCAACTGTGATATAAAAGAGCCAGAACGACTGTAGCTGACATATTAACATATTAGAAAGGGGCAACACTGAGCTACACAGAAGTTTTAAATACATTAACACCAATGTATGTGCCTGTATGTAAATGTAATGTATGTTTGTAAAAAAAATGGCGTTAACGAATTCAAACAGGTAATGTAACATAACATGGATACCCCGTGTCGTGGGAACCAGAAACAGCGACGTCACAAACATGTAAACATCCAAGACCTGGGTTTCTTTTTTTTGCCCCCAGCCAGGATTCGAACCCGGTCTTTAGGTGGTCAAATTGGTGCCGCTGACCTTCTGGACATATCTAGGCACTGTTATCGTCGATATCGTCGCCGGTATGCGTCACTTCACTATCAGTCGATATTATCGATAGACACGCACAGCTTAGTCGCTCTCATATCTCTGCACCGGAGACAAGTGTGACGCGAGTTGCGCGTGCGACCATTAAGTGGGTTTAATGACTGCAAAAAATTAAGAACCTGAAAGAAAACGGGATTTTGAGCAGGATCGGAAAAGGAAGAACATAAATGTCTATATACAGTCGGTAAAGAACCGCAAAAAGGAGCTGTTAATCTAAATTAAAGAGCTGTAATCTCAAACCTCCAAATCTCCAAGGTATGTTAATTTATACGTATTTTAGCCCGATTATCATTCAAGTTTGGGACGTAATAAACTCGGCAAGACGGCCCAGTTCTAGTGATTGGTGCATCTGCCTACCCCCTCGGGGATAACAAGCGTGAGTTTATTTATTTTTTATTTTATTTATATCACTAGCTGTTGCCCGCGACTACGTCCGCGTGGGATTTAGTTGAGTAGTGTTTGCAAATATATCATACTAACTTGGCAACCCCCTCTTACCCCTTATGGGATGATTTTTGAAAAACTACTTTACACGTCTTTCATGTCTTTGAAAGAAGGACCTTCATGCTGAATTTTATTCGAATAACTTCAAAAACGGCAAAGTTCCATACTAAATTTGCACCCCCTTTTTATCCCCTTAAGCGATGATTTTCGAAAAACTATTTAACATGTAATTCATAAATTTTAATGAAGGAACTTTATAATTAGTTTCATTCGAATAACTTTAAAAACGGCAAAGTTTCATACTAATTTTGCACCCCCCTCTTACCCCCTTAAGGGATTTTTTTTCCCTCTTAAGGGATGATTTTTAAAGAACTATTTTACATGTGTTTCATAATTTTAAATGAAGAACCTTCGTACCAAATTTCATTCGAATAACTTCAAAAACGGCAAAGTTTCATACTAACTTTGAACCCCCATTTTACCCCCTTAGGGGATGAATTTCAAAAAATCCTTTCTTAGTGCTCCCTTGTGTTACAAAAGAAACCCCTGTGCAAAATTTCAAGTTTCTAACTCTTATAGTCTAGGCCCTGCGTTGATATGTCAGTCAGTCAGTCAGTCAGCTTCTCCTTTTATGTATATAGACTAGCTGTTGCCCGCGACCACGTCTGCGTGGGCTTTAGTTGAGTAAAGTGTTTGCAAATAAGATAGGAATACTTTTAGCGCATGCGAAAGAGCTTTCATACTAACTTCGCAACCCCCTCTTACCCCCTTAAGGGATGATTTTTGTAAAACTACTTTACACGTCTTTCAAGACTTTTAATTAAGGATCTTCATGCTGAATTTCATTCGAATAACTTCAAAAATGGCTAAGTTTCATACTAACTTTGCACCCCCCTTTTGCCCCCTTAAGGGATGATTTTCGAAAAACTATTTTACATGTATTTCATGACTTTTAATGAAAAACCTTCGTACCAAATTTCATTCGAATAACTTCAAAAACAGCAAAGTTTCATACTAACTTTGAACCACCATTTTACCCCCTTAGGGGATGAATTTTCAAAAATCCTTTCTTAGTGCTTCCCTACGTTACAAAAGGAACCCCTGTGCAAAATTTCAAGTTTCTAACCTTTATAGTTTAGGCCCTGCGTTGATGTGTCAGTCAGTCAGTCAGTCAGTCAGTCAGTCAGTCAGTCAGTCAGCTTCTCGTTTTATACATATGTATAGCTTCAAGACTAATGAACGTCGTGGCTGGTGACAGTCCCTGCTCTCTGCCTACCCCTCTGGGATTCAGGGAGAACTTATGTATGTATGTATCATTCAAGATTATTAGGCACACTTAGAGTGCAACTGAAGTGCGTCTCGGGTGTACAGGGTTCGCGACAGCGCTATTGAGAAGTCAGTTTATTTCAACGTAAAGAATTTATATTTTTTGTTAAATGTCGATGTAATAATGTTAACGCCCCAGGCGGACGTACTTCGGCCAAAGAGGGGATGTATTAGCAAAGGGCAAGATAAAAAGTATCCCAAACTGACGTGCAACGACTATTGAATGTCGATAAAGCGAAAGTGATTCGTCAGGATCGTGGCAGGTGGCACCCTTCCGCGTCCTCTAAAATAACAAAACATTATTATATTAAATTCGCTCTTTATGACGTCTACTAATGCAAACATGCTCGGTTTTATTATGTGTTACTTACTCAGTTATCTTTGACTGAGAGGAGAATAGATGATGCAAAAACTACAAAAAACTTTAATAAGTAACATTGCAATGCCCAGTAGGTAACAGTAATAGGTAAAAGTAGGTAAGTAGTATCCTATTGAAGTGCAATACAGTTTAGATATTCTATTTATCTACTTCTAGGTATCTGAAACGATCGTGGACGTAATAGGATAGTTTACAGGGGCAAAATAATTAAATTCTATTTAGTCCGTATTTTAGATCATAAAAAAATATTGGACACGAATTTTTTCTTTTTTCGATTAAACAAAAAATAACAAAGATATTGCCCATTAAAATTACGTGTGACGTCACTCCGTGCTAAAAAATGCAGCACGGCGTGACGTCACACGTAACTTTAATGGGCTATATCTTTGTCATTTTTGGTCTAATTTACAAATAAAAAAATACGTGTCCCTTATTTTTGAATAATCTAAAAGACTGACTAATTACATTTTTTAGGGCAACTAGCCCATTTTATTACGCAAACTCAGGATTTTGTAAATCGTCATATTATTATAATATGTACTGAACAAAATCTTCCTTACTCTATGAACTCAAAATACGTTAAATAAAGTATAAACATAAATATTTACATACTGGTACTATATCCTCGTGAGAACCAGTGTAGTAAGAGAAATACAAAAACCATTGTTATTTTCAAGGTCGGTTCTCACGAGGATATTGCTTCTGGCCCCACGCTAGGATACCCAGCGTCATGGGAACACAATAAAGCGACGTCACAAACATACTCGTAATTATAAATATCTAAAACCTAGAGTTTTTTTATCCCCAAACGGGATTCAAGCCCGGGACCTCTCACATGGTAGGTAAATGCGCTTACCGTCAGTCTATACCTTCTCATGTACCAATATTTCTGCAGGCACCAGTACACCTCATCAGATATGAGTACCATGAAGCAACTGAGCAGGGCAGACGTGGCGTCGCAGGACGGTCGCGAGGGAAATCCAGTCTGGATCATCTACAAGGACTCCGTATATGACGTCACAGGCTACGTCAAGGAGGTTACTTATGTAACATATCCTCATCATCAGCCACTGCCCATTGCTACCTTCATTTAGACCGGTTTTAGAGTCACGCTGACACTCGGCGCTGATAGGCCAATATGTAACTACTACGTCCTAAGGAGCGTTTTAGAAAAACGCCGACCGTGCAGCGCTGACCAGCAATACATTTTGTCTATCAGCGCTGACGGTCAGCGCGTGGTCTGCGTGACTCTAAAACCTTACTGCTGACTTCATTTGCTGACTGAAAATCAGCGAGGGTTTCACCCTTAGCACAAGGCTGAGTCATCTGGCTTTTGTCACCCACAGAAGAAACATTCATTGATGTCTTGGATACTAAGTGAAACGTCAAATGGATTTAGTCATTTAATGTTTCATTATTATGATGTTAACTAGTGACTAATACATGATAGTTACTAGACGTGAATCTTTTACAATTCGTCATACTTGTATTTAAACGGTCTATCTACATTGGCACGGGCCGGCTATGTGTATCGAATTTAAAATAAGTAGATAACTGGTAAATGCTCAAAGTTAGAGGATATAATACAATGATAGTGCTCACAAAAGTTTTACATATATTTACATTTAAATATACGCCTGCCAGTATTTCCTTTTTCTCTACATATCTAAGGAGCGTATACAGGGCTAGATTTAGAGGTCCCGAGGCCTCGGGGCAGCAAAGGAGCGGAGTCCCCCTCGCCCCAAATTATTTTCCAAATAAAATTATCAATATTTTCAGTCAAGTTTTTCAATAAATAATTTATTGTGAAACCAAGTATTTAACAAACACATTTTTTTTTATTTGAAAGATTTTTTTTGCAAGTCTCTATTGTGGGGGCCCCCCGTTTGTGGAGCCCTCGGGGCCTTCGCTCCGGTTGCCCTCCCCTAAATCCGGCCCTGAGCGTATACCTCATTCTCACTACTTTTGAACACCCCTCGGACATTGCTACTAACTTCGAACTTTAGTCTTCCAAATAAAGTCATCATCATCAACCCATTATGTCCCCACCGAGGGGCACGGGTCTCTTCCCTGGGGAAGACATAGGCCATACTCCACCACGGGGGGCAAGTCCGGATTGATGGAGAAAAAAATAAAGTCAAAATAAAGACAATTGGATAAAGAATTAATAAAGTGGTTTGATTTGGTATCGAACAGCGAGTGCACCCTACATACAAACATAGACTCACGTCTGTATCCCAGAATGGTAGTCAGTGACCAGGCATACCCGCTTCCCACGATCCTGACAGATCACTTTCGATTCATCGACATTCAAGTCGTTGGAAACACGCCCGCCGGTTTCCCCTCCGGACGACTTAGACATTTTCTTAAACTCGACTCTTTCCAAACTCGTCTCTTTTTTAACTTGCCATCTCATTACTTTGTCTCTTTTTTAAATTGACTCTGCAGCACCCGGGCGGCGACGTCATCCTGGAGGAGGCCGGGCAGGACACCACGAAGGCTTTCGAGGACATCGGCCACTCCGCGGATGCGCGCGCCGTCATGGCAAAGTTCAAGATCGGAGAGATCATTGAGGTATGTACGGCCTTGATATTTTTATTTTTATATTTTATAGACACAGCCAACAAATGTTACGTTAATGAACATGACATTATAGAACTTAGAATCTAGCCTACCAGGGCTAACATCAATTACATAAATCATCATCATCATCAACCCATTATGACCCCACCGAGGGCCACCACTGGGGCCTAGTCCGGATTGGTGGAGGCTTGTAAGACTAGTGGCTGGTCTTACTGTCAGAAGTTTTCAAGCCGCCCTAAGGCCTCTCACTTGGCTTAACGACTGCCGGAGCCGCTCGGAAAAATGGCACCAGCGCCAGTCCATAGACGGTCACCCATCCACCCCTATGTTGCTTGAGCTTCGTGATCGTTTAAGATCACTTAGGTAGCCGGGGCTACGAGCGATTCAAATACGATTTAAATACATAAATACCTATGTTTAATATAAATACTTACTTTCGATTATTCATATCTTTAACCTGCTTACCTATGAAGACGTAAAAGTTATTATTACATTACGTAGCTAGTTGATATCAACTGTAGGCATTAACGATAAGGGCGATCAATCAAAAATCATGGTTTATCAGCTATTAATTGCTATAGATAGAACATACTCGTAAGTACCTACTTTAACAGATAGTTACCTACTTGATGACTCGCACAACTTTAGGTCACTCATATTGTAGATATAAACACAATTCTTCAATTAAATTGAAATATTTTTAATCACAGTAAAAACAAAATGTTTGATAGATAGATAGATAAAACGTTTATTTCCTTAGGACACAACGTTTGCTCTATGAAGGAAAACATTGAGTGGCTACTGTTACGTTTGTCATGCTGTCACGCTCGCACTATCTAAAAATTTTACATAAGCTCACGCCTGTATGAGCGTGGGAAGGGGGTAGGCAGAGACAAGGGACATAACAACATAACACTTGGCACGATCCTGACAGATCACTTTCGCTTCATCGACATTCATTAGCCGTTGCATGCACGCACACAGGTTTCGGGTACTTGTTATCCTGGCCTTTGCTAATACATCCCCTATTTGGTTGATAAAGTATGCCCGCCTGGGGCGTCCCTTGCCGGTCTTTCCACTCATATTTGCTCAATATATTTCTTTCGTCTTTCTCCCTTCATCCTCTTCACATGCCCAAACCAACTCAACATTCATTTCTCAATTCTAGTCACGACATCCTCTTTCAGTCCAGAACGTTCTCCAATCAACCTATTGCGTATTAACTATGTCATTCGAAGTAACGCCACACATAGGTACCTATTTTTCAAGGGCTATTTTTCATTTTTACTGCATTAGCTAATTATGTTATGATTCCTCTGCCATATCCAAGTCGCACTACCATACACCAGTGTCGGGACCAGCACACCATTATGGATATCCCATCTTGCTCTTTTGTAGATGTTGTGGCTACTCACGAAGGAGTGCAAGGCACCACTTACACAATTTCCCGCTTTTACTCTTCTTTCTATATCACCTTCTCACTTTCCACTGTAAATAAAATTGTACACTTTTGATTAATGTGATCGGTATGAGGTCGTGGGTTTGAGGCTCTGCTGGGTAATAAAATTTACGGAAAATTTTACTGTTTTTATTTCTATAAGCTACTGGTTGGAAGCTACTGGAGTTTGGGGTGCCCAAGGGAAAGTATTTGTTAAGGAGATAGAGCGACGTATCAAGAACCGTGGCTTTGACTACCGCTCAGGGGCATTTCTGATGGAAAGGACTCCCTCGCTGTGCAGTGCGGTAATGCTGCCAGTGTCGTGGGTACCTTCCTTTTGGTCGGGTGTGTCTCGAACGGTTAATTCGATTGACTGGCTTTGGCTTTGAAACCTAGGTCTTGGATGTTTACATGTTTGTGACGTCGCTGTTTCTGGGTCCTACGACACAGGGTATCCTAATGTGGGGGCCAGACGCAATGTATGCGCCTGTATGTAAATGTTATGTTATGTTAACTTTTTTTTATACTCTGATATTCTGGACGAAACTTTTGTGAATTTGCTGTGGGTCTAATATTTTAGTATAAGAAAGGTTTTTATCGTATTACACAATCATTCGCAGTAGTTCCTAGAACTGAATCTAGCCCTAGAATTATATAGTGAGACAATAGACATCTTCTGTTGTTCTCTGAATGAGTTCACAAAGACCACTCTTTTTATTTTGTGTTACCTATAATTATAAGTAAAGTAAGTAGTGTGTATTGTTTATTGGGTCCAGAAGCAATGTATGTAAATGTTATGTTGCTATGTTATGTTATACAGTAAAGTATTCTCTATCTATCTATATAGAACTCCCCTTTCCGGCTTGATGAAGGGTTTTATGTTACTCGTTGTTTAGGTAGGTATGGGGTTTACTAATGTATTGCCAAAAATCGTTTCCCAAAGTATTACTTCCCAAACTATTTTCCGCAAACTATCACTTGGCAAAAAAACATTTCTCAAAACAACTTAAAGCAAATAAACAGTTAGCAAAAGTTATTATGGCAAGTTATTGTTTACCAAATAAATACTTGGTCAAAATTCATTTTACCAAAGAGGCAACAAGAGGCAAGGTAAGAACGCATCAAAGTCGAGTCTGTTTTCGATCTTACATAGAGAACCTAACGCTCCGACGCGCTCCGCTTCGCTACGCGCGTCGTCGCACCTATATTTCTGTTGTCACGTATTCTTTACATCGCCGACCCCCCGTTCCATTATTTGAAAATAACACTTGCCAAAATAAAACGTTAGCATAATAAACGTTTGTCTTAATAAAACTTGACGCAGTAAAATTATGCGAAATGATAATTTGACCAAATGAATAAAATGCGAAATGAAAACTTGCTAAAGTTTCATTTGGGAAATGAAACTGATGCCATAAGTTTATTGGGAAGTAAAATTTGGCGAAAAATACTTTGGCTAAACGGCGGTATCCCAGGTATGGACTTGAGTTACAGCCACTTTATATGATTAAAAGTAAGAGGCACTGAGAAAGAGTAATTCGTCCAAACGGCTGTATCGTGTCCTTCGCTGACAAGAGGTAGAACAGTTGTGTTTGAGCATCTGCGCCACTTTTCATTGGCCATGTTTATTGTGATGGCCCTATCTATGTACAGTCGGCAGATAGAATATTCTTATTGTATGTACACTGCATTCAATTATACCGTCTTATACTACAAAAATCGCTCGTAGCTCACAGGCTGCCTAAGTGATCTTAAACGATCACTAAGTATAAGCAACATACGGCACGTTCAGTGCATGGATGGATCACCGATGGGTTGACGACCTCTGTGGCGTAACGGTTAGCGCATCTGCTTACCATGCGAGAGGTCCCGGGTTCTATCCCCGGCTGGGGAGAAAAAAAAACTCCAGGTCTTGGATGTTTACATGATTGTGACGTCGCTGTTTCTGGTTCCCACGACACAGGGAATCCTAGCGTGGGGCTAGAAGCAATGTATGTGCCTGTATGTTAATGTTTATGTTTATGTTTAGTTTACCGTCTATGACTAACGCTAGTGGCATTTTTCCGAGCGGTTCCGTGCTGCGCAAGGCACGTTAATTAAGCGCTGTTTGTTTGGCGCATTTGTTTTTATATTAACTTACTAAAAAGTAACATACCTAGCTATATTGTAGTAGATGCCACCCAAACCTACAATTATGTTACAATACAATCTTCAGTTAAAAGAAACCTACGATAAATGTTACTTTTTATTGAGTTAATACGAAAAAATATGCGCCAAAGAAATTAGTTACGCAATTTGAGCCATTTTCTGAGAATCTCCCTAAAACGTTATTAGATAGATAAATAATTAGATAGAAACCTATATAATCTATCTATAACTTTATTAGACTTTTGTTTAGCACTTTTTTTAATAGAGCTCTTACATCACCAGCTTATACGACAAAAAAACTTAGGTTAGTTAGTAGCTAGCTAGGTATAAGACAGAGAGTTGTAAGTTTAGTTTTTTCTCATAAATAAGACTATAAAGTATACGTACGTAGGTACATAGTTTTACACACACACACGCACAAGCTCAGGCCTGTATCCCAAAGGGGTAGGCAGAGACCAGGGACTGCCCCCTGCCACGATCCTGACAAATTACTTTCGTTTCATCGACATTAATTAAGTAGTCGCTGTTTCGGATAATCGCTGAATCGCTCGTAGCCTGGGCTGCCTGAGTGATCTTAAACGATTACTAAGGTTAAGCAACATACGGCGCGTTCAGTCCATGGATGGGTCACCGTCTATGACTAACGCTAGTGGCATATTTCCGAGCGATTCCGTGCTTCGCAAGGCACGTTAAGCAGTTGGTGCCGGCTGTCGTCGGTAGATGGCAGTCGTTAAGCCAAGTCAGAGACCTTAGGGCGGCTTGAAAACTTCTGACAGTAAGACCAGCCACTAGTCTTACAAGCCTCCACCAATCCGGACTTGGCCCCCGTGGTGGAGTATGGCCTATACCTTCCTCAGGGAAGGCATGGGTGGGGACATAATGGGTTGATGATGATGTTTCGGGTAACTACCTAATTTTATTTCTAAGTTATTCTTTCAAATTCCAGGAGGAGAGACGATTCGACGCGAGAGGCAAAAAGCGGAAGGTGGCGGTGCCCGCCGATGGCGATGGCCGAAGCTGTCTCAGTATCTGCACCTGCGGGCTGTTGGGCTAACTTGTGGCTAACTCAGGCCCCCGTTTCATAAAACTACAATTTATAGTTCATTTAGACAATTCGATGTATGTACATAGCGTAGCTCAGTCTTCCTAATTGTTTTTGCGGTACTTACTATTTTTCACCGTGCGTTGTGTGCCCTAACACCTGTTAGCTTACCATATGTACATTTTGACTCTCTCTCAATGTGGAGAAACTTAGGAATATTTGCCATGTCCATGACCAAAAAATATTAGAGTTAACTGATAAATAGGTCTATGCACTAAGTCTTCATCATCAACCCATTATGCCCCCACCGAAAGCACGGGTCTCTTCCCTGAGGAAGGTATAGGCCATACTCCACCACGGGGACCAAGTCCGGATTGGTGGAGGCTTGTAAGACTAGTGGCTTGTTTTACTGTCAGAAGTATTCAAGCCGCCCTAAGGCCTCTGACTTGGCTCAACGACTGCCATCTATCGACGGCACCCGGCAACAACTGCTTAACGTGCCTTGCGAAGCACAAAATGGTCATAACGCAGTATAGGTACCGTGTATACAGAACTACGTATTCAATATTCAAGAGCTTATGAAAGTACAAGTAGCGCCATCTATCGTTTTGTGCCGGAACCGTTACTAAAAGAAATAAGGTGGTAGTCTTAAGTTATAAAATGTATGTAATAATATACTTTCAACACAAGATGGAGTTTTTTTGTCCTATCCTACAGTTAGGCAGTTTCATTGTATACCTAATTCAATTATTATCAAAAATAACTTTAAAGGTCAGTGAATATTATGCTCCAATCTATGTATAACTAGCTGACCAGGCAAACGTTGTTTTCCCAGATAGGGTTATGAAAAATAGATAACCATTCTCAGACCTACAGATTATATAAAATTTCATCAAAATCGGTCAAGCCGAATACATTCAGCGATTCATTTTTATATCTCTAATATAAGAAGATAATTATAATATTAGAAGAAAAGAGATATAGAGATATAAAAATGAATCGCTGAATGTATTTTTTTTTGGATTTTCCTTGAAGTACGAGGATGGTTCTCACAGGTTCTCACGGAGAAAAAATGAAAAATTGCCTATAAAACGGAAGGTTTAAATGGTGAGCAAGGATGAAAAAAAAACTTAGGCAGTCAGTACGAAGTTTGCCGGGGCAGGGACAGCTAGTTATTATAAACTAGCTGAATAAAAATGTAATATTACCTTGTTAGTTGTATTTTTGTGAATATCTTCGTCAAAATTCGACCTCCGGAAGTTTGTGCTTCAGTTAATGGAAGTAATACCTTCCTCTGCAATACCAAGGGCCTGTTCCATAGAATTACAATTCGTTGTTTACTATGACAATTGGATTGGATGTAGATTGCGAAGTCGATTCACCCATAGATAAACAAGTAGGAAGACTACTACGCAATGTACGTTGAATTATCACAATAAACTTTAAAAAGATTTCATCCCAGGCTCTAAAAACTACTTAAAAAAAACATAAAACAACATCTAGAGTGCGACACACTTCTGACCGACCCGATCTTAGCTGATGCTTCAACAAGCATCACTTTTCTCATAGTAAACTTGACGTTTGCATACTAAATTTCACTTCCACCGGGTCAGATAACTTTGTAACACTCAACTTTTTTGTAGGCCAATGCCAATGATTGAAGACGCCAACTTGCGGTATAATTCGTAGTTTATTGTGATAATTCAATGTACATCGCGTAGCAGTCTTCCTACTTGTTAATCTGTGGATTAATCGACTTCACAATGTACATCGATATTTCTATGAAACAGACCCTGGTATTGCAGAGGAATTCAACATTATTTACCAAAGTAGATAAAGTCATAGGTATTGGGGTTTGATTTTGAAAAATCACAACTTATCCAAATCGTTTATTCAAGCAAATGAAAATAATATGAACAAAACTATAACATTAAATTTATCTACTTAATGATATTTACATTCCATACCTCGCTTACCTTAGTAGTGATTACATAATATCTAGGACGCTTAGCCTAAATAATATAGAAATGCAGAATACACTTTACTAGTAATTCTCATGAGATATGGCCGAGTATGCCACATTTCGCCACTTAGTATCATGATTGCCAGTGTACTATAATCGTAACAAATTATTCTGCATTTTTATGTCAAATCTTATAGGAGTAATGTTATTGATAATTACCTTATCAATAAAATTGTCAAAGTCCACAATGGAAGTGCCCTATTACAAAAAGGTACATTACAAATCAAGTATTCAATAAAATTTCTCAAATCTGCAATTAATACTTATTTCACAAGTTTTGCATTGATTTGGATAGTGAGGATGAGCAGCCAAAGTATTCTGGAGACCTAGGCGACATTTCACAAAACTACAATTCATAGATAAAGACTACAATCTGGCTCCTGAGATACAGGTCCCCGCCTAGTTCAGAGCACAATGATATTGTAAGAAAATTTAATTTATTTGTGTTCAAATAAACAATTATCTTAATCTTACAAATCATAGATCGGCTTTGCAAAGTAAAATGAATAATAATTATTAAAACATGAATGTAGTTCTGTGAAATGGGGCCCTGAAGTGAGGCATTCGGTAATATTAACGGTACCGCCAGCCCTAGCTTATCAATTACCGTAAACATCAATAAACAGTCAAAACTTAAATAAGTGTGTTATATTAATAAGTATTATGTCGTGATTTCATTAAAACTAAGAAACAATGGAATTTACCCTGTCTATAATGGCTTGCACTTCACTCTGGTACACTTAGTGTTGCAGGTGTGGTGTACGGTCAGAGCCGCTTTAGAGAGGGTAAAGTTGTGCAAGGATATTCTAACTAGCATACTACACACTGTCGCAGTTCCATCAAAATATTGGCCACCATCATACTCATTATAATAGAAAGTAATGGAAAAAGTATAAAATTGAGATGTCTTCCTCACAATCTACAACTGGCGGACTGGAAGACTTACAACTTCAAATTTGCATGATTACAAAATTATTCAATTTAATTGAAAAGAATCTACGAAGCGTGAAGGACATCAAGACATATCTTAAAAATACAAGGCAGCGATCATCAACCACATAATAAACAAATAAAAAACAATAAGTTAATGAAAAATACAAGGAATTGGTAATAAGCCTCATCATCCCTCTGGAATAAATGTGTTACCTCAAAATAAGTGTGCTTAGTGTAATATGTTACACTTTGACCAATACATGAAAATGAGTTTCTCAATAGTAAAATTAATAATTGCACAGTAGGCACTCAACACTTAATGTATGTTACTGGTGACCCTAGACATAGCTTGAAACTACATAATCAGCAACATCTTTAAAGGAGAAGAATACCAAAATGAGACCAGAATTTTAAGTTTTTTTGGAAGGAAAAAGGACAGTGCAACATTATTACTAAAAATATTATTATTTTTACGAAAGTAAATAAATCATTTTAGTATAAATTCTATGAGGACACTTTCTACAGACCCATGTAACATACAAAATCCATAAACTATCTGTACGATTTAAAATATAGCATAGTTTGACCAACTCACTATGTTGTGTTAAAATATACAATCTAGAGATACGCACTCACAGTCCTGTCACAGATTGGCAGTCACTAGCGCGCGGCTCACTGCTGCTGACTGCCTTGCGCTTGGCTCGCAGACTTTGTGATGACGATGGTCTGTTTGCCTCCCACCCCACCTTTACCCAGCTGCAGCATGTTGGAAGGCAATGTGATGATCTTGTTGCCGCCCACCGTGTTGGCCGAGACCAACTTCACAATAGTGGCGCCGGGCGCTAGCCCTGGGCCCGCTGCCGTCGACGCTGTCACCGTGCGGTTCTGCATCATCGCGACCTTGGGCATGGTGGCCACCGTCATGCCGGTGGACGTCTTCACGAGAGTCACGTACTGCGGCGCCGCGCCCGCCTGCCCGCCCGCTCCGCTCTTCTTGATGATGACTGGGATACCGGCGCTGCCTCCCGCTTGGCGCAGTACAGTGCCGCCCGCCGCCCCCGCCGAGCTCACCACGGCCGCGCCCTCGCCCACCTTCCCTGGCGCCGTTACTATCTTGTACACCGGCGTCTTCACCTGCACCCCGGACTGGCCGGCCAGAGTGGTGCCCGCCAGGTGTAACGCGCCGCCGCCGCCCAGAACGGGCACACTGCCACCGCCCAGCTTGAGCCCACCCACGCCCGCCTGGATGGGCACACCGCCCGCCGTCTTCACTAGCACGTTGCTCGTGCCGATCTTGACGTTGCCTGCGCCGATCTTGAGCGGCGTAGAAATCTGGCCGACCTTCTGTACGCTGTTGGCGATCTTGCCCTGCAGGCCAGCTGCACCAATTTTGAGCGGCACATTTCCCGGCGCCAGCTTCATGGGCATGTTAGCGGCGCTAAGCTTCACGGGCACGGCACCCGGGCTCTTGACCTGCACGAAGCGAGGCCCGCTGCCGCCGCTCAGCACGAGCTGCGTGCCCGCTTGCGCCGTGCTCACCCGCACGGTGCCCGGCGTGCCTACGCCGCTGACGATGCGCGTCACGCCCTGCGGCGTCACGGTAGCCATCTTGATCTGTTGCGTACCCACGCCGGCCGGCGACTTTACCACGGTCTTGCCTTGGTAGGTGGCCTGCTTTAGTGTAGGTGTGTTAGGCGATATCTTCACCGTTGCGCCCGGAGCTCCGGTCACTTTGATGGAGCTGGGAATAATTTTCTGAGGTGTGGAGACGATTGGAGTTGCTACAGGCGAGACGACGGCCGCGGCTACAGCGGCGGCGACGGGCCGCACCACAGGTTCGACGAGCGTCGGAGTGGGGGTTAGACTGGCTAGAGCGACAGGCGAAGCTAGGCCGAAGGCCTTGGCGGCGTCGACAGGTGCAGGCGCCGGCGCGGGCGAGGCGGGTGGCTGCGCGGTCACCGGCTCAGGGGCGGCGGGGAAGCGTGCGGGCGCTACCTTGCCACACTTTTGTATCTGCAGGACATAGGTGGTGACAGTGTTCATGGCCGGCCAGCACAGCTCCAACGATGTGGTGCCAGCGCGTACAAGCGCCACTCGCCCTGCTTGGGGAGGGACACCCACTTCCAAATACCATAAATCCTTGCAGCAAATTTGATTGTTCCAAGTTTTTCTATAGCCGTCCCGGCCTGACCAGATGTAGAGACGTGTCTGAATAGCCACTGCACTATGGCCCGCCCGAGCTCTTGGTACACAATCATCAAATCTTTCCATTGCAATGTCATCCCAAGTCATTGACTCAAGATTTAGGGAAGCAAGTGTATTGGTACATTTCCATTCCTTTTCATGAGTAGCGAGTTTCGATTCATCGGGCACTAGTGGCACCCAGCCACCGTAGACATACATGTGGTGTCCGATAACAGTGGCAGTGTGCAGGGAGCGGGGCAGCGGGGAGGGTCCGCCAACCTCAGGTCGAGACCAGGACATGGTGTCTACATCGAGTAGCCATAGGTCTCCAAGTCGTGAGCCACTCATGCCACCGTAGATGATGAGTGAGGACTTTCCGGTAGTTCGGTCTGTGTGGGCAACGCCGCTGTGGGATTCACGCGGAGGCGGAGACTGGCCATAAGTGAGAGGAATATCCCAGACGGTCATGGAGGAGTTGGGGTACAGTTCCAGTGTGTATAGATCATTCAGGTACCGCGGGATGTTGTTTTTAGGGTCGTCGCTTTCGTTGGCTAGTCCCCCGAAGAGATATACTTTGCCGTTGAGAAGAGTAAAGCTGTGGCCTAGTCGGGGGCACGGAGGTAGGCCCTGCTTGGGTGGCAGTGGCTTCAGGCGCTTCCATTCCCATCGAGAAGCTTGCAACTCGTACAGATCATTAGAATACTTGCCGTACTCGACCATGCCGCCAAAAACTAGCAGACGGGTCCCGTCCACTACGAAACCGTAGGCGGCGCATCCTGGAGGTACCTCGCCTTTTGTGACTGGTACGAACCATTGGTTTGTGGTGGTGTTGAAGACATGAAGCTCGTGAACTATCCCTTCATTCCCACCGCCGAAAACTATCATCAAATCTTTGATGGCGACAGCCCGGTGACCATGTCGGGGCCGGGGTTGAGGGCCAGTGGGATTGTACACTTTTTGCCACTTAAGTACGGTGTTTTCCTTCATTTTTACTACACATTTGTCACTAAAAAGCTTTACACCGTATGTATCAGGATGCGTATCTTTCGCATAGACAATGAGAAACGTCGTAAATACCTACAGCTTGAAGAAAATATTCAGGTCAGTTGGAGCTTCGTAGGCCAGAAGCATAGTGCGCTCTCTTTCGCACTTATGTGAGTTCCCAATTGGTACAATAAATTCACCTTACGCAGCTTACAGTGTACAACAAAAATGGCGTTAGCAACAGCGCTGCCACCCTGAGAAAAAGAAAAACGAGCGGCGTCGGACGTCAAGATTATTGTCTATGGTTTAATATAGTTCAAAATGTCAAACATAGTAGCTCCCGCCATTTCTGTACAGCCAGTACCATTTCAAGCAAATTCAAAACAAAACAAATATTAATTAATTTAATTATGATTTAAATGATTGCTAACGAAGGGAAATCTTACAAACTTGACTGGCAGGGTCTACAGCGTCTGTGTGGACAGTTGAGTCACTTCAAATAAAAGACGACAATCTCACTTTTTGGCATTTCGAACAATATCGAAATCTTATTTTCTAGTGCGATAAAGAATTTTAATAATTATTCTAATAAGTAACAATGAATTATTTTTTTTCAAAAAAAGGGGTATAATTTTGTAGCACGAACGGCCTAAATCTAAAAGTCTTGGCTTCTTATTTATTTTGAAAAAAACTTAGTACCATGTTTCGTTTCATGAAGCCGCTCTAGGAAACAGTTAGTGGCGATAGTTCTTTGTTTTAAGTTAAGCCCTACGGACGATTTGGCACGCTAATTACTATTAAAAAAATAATGCGCAATAAACAGTGACCATCCACATCCACCAATCCGTAAGTATAGTGTGTAACGGAAGGGTGTGGTCATAATTAAAGAGGTTATTCAGAATGTCCTACATAGTCTATACACGAGTGCCCACATCAAAACACAATTCTGAGTTTTGGTATTTTTTTGGCGTTCAATAAAATCGATAATATTAAAATCAAAACAAAAGTGTTACATCACTATGGAAGGACAATAACCCTACTATAAAGTAAGGTTATTGTCCTAGGCCAGTGAGTAATGACCTAAGTGCGTATACTGAGTTTTGTAATTCACTTTCGATAGCGAGAGCGTTTGCGTTTTGCATAGGAGTGACAAAGCGCGCCATCTAGTTGTCTCTCTGTCACTCCTATGCAAATCGCAAACGCTCTCACTATCGAGAGTGAATGAAAAAACTCAGTATACGCACCCAGCTCTAAACTGCCGCGCTCCTAGTACAATGTAAAGGCCCGTACACATTCATCATCAACAGAACGCGCGCGCCCTACGTTTCGTAATCGTAATCGTTTAAGATGACTCAGGCGACCGGGGCTAGCGATTCGTACACATTGTACCTATGGATTTCAATAACGTAGTACCAACCATCCAACAACCAAGGAATTCGCGGTCATCGGGAGTATTTTATGGAACATTATTTTGTATTAATTTTACAGCAGGTTATTTACCAAAAGTAAAATAATAACTACGAGTCATCGTACAGTCGACAGCACATCAATCTTCACATTTTAGTTGCAAAGTCGCCCGTAACGCAACGGAGTAGAGTGCATAGGTGTATACCATGATATGCTGTCGACTGTACAGAAGATTCAATCCGCAAAATCAATTAAGTAAAAGGTACAATTCAGATCGCACGGCGCTAAAAAAGCTACGTTAAACACCTACATGTTGCCTCTCTTTCTACCGCGTAACTCTTACCTCTTCTGGCGCCTGAATTCCTACCTATTTGCCACTCCGGAGTGGTCGCCGCATGTACTTACGCGTTCGATACCGACACGCGTAGTGAAACAGGCCCGCTAAAAGTAAAATAATAACTACGAGTTTTTATTTAACATGTTCACCATTACCTTTTTAATTTAATTTAAAAAAATATCGACAACATTACCAAAGTAATAAGTGTACATACGATAAAGTGACGATGCTTTCAAGCTAGTATGCACATGCCCTAATTTAGCTAGCTGTCGTACTTAAAACAGTATCTGTGTGTGTGCGCGCGCATTTTGTTAGTGTGTGCGTAGGGCGGGGGGCATGTGGCTCCTAGTCCTATCGGCCGCCGCGCCACGTTCACCGGCTCTGATTCCGCTAAGCACACGAAACCATTTCAGTGGTTCCGTACAATAACATCTTTACTAAATTAGGATAATGTCAAGAAAACTAGAAAATTACTATTTAAGCGGTATTTGAACTACTTTAAATAATAATAATAGGCTATTTGACAGTGTGAAAAAACAGAATTATTTATACGTCTTCGTATAAATTAGGAGTCTTAAAACCGCCTTAAGGTATTCTAACAAAAAATAAAAATACTATTTAATAAAAAAAAACACAGCCCAAAACTTATCGTAAAAGGCCTGGATTCTCCGATTCTCTGATGACGTCACATTTCAGTAACAATGCCGTCTGTCATTCATGTCGTTCTGATCATTGGTTGGTTTACTAACGAGTGAAGTCACAATTCCGATGCGACGCCATATTGCCCAAGATAGCGTTTTGGCGGGTTATTTGCAAATTAAATTTTCGTTTGCTTTTTTTAAGAAGAATCGCACGAAAGAATTTAAAATGACCATTTTAAATTCTTTCGTGCGCCATTCTTTCAATGAAGCCGCCCTAAGGCCTCTGACTTGGCTTAACGACTGCCATCTGCATAACGTGCCATCTGCATAACTTCATAACGTGCCTTGAGAAGCACGGAACCGCTCGGAAAAATACCACTAGCGTTAGTCATAGCCGGTCACCCATCCATGCACTGAACGCACCCTATGTTGCTTAATCTTCGTGATCGTTTAAGACCACTCAGGCGGCCGAGGCTTCGAGCGATCCTTTGATAAATTAGCATCGTCGAATAGTGATCTCTACTAAGCTAATGCGGCAAGGGCGGCAAAACTGCCCCAAAAATATTTTTTTGTCTTAAAGAATAAAAAAATAAAATATACTTGAATGTTATTATCATCAATGTTAAATCACCATTTAACTTAACCTGAAAAGTGGGAAATTAGACGTTTGCCAATCTGCTAATACATATTTTTTTTAAATTACATAATATTTGCGTAGTTAGATTTAGGGGCGGCAAATTTGTCTCGAAAAGTTTTGTTTTTGTCTTTCAGAAATTTAAAAAATAAAATTCCTCAATGTTATTTGATTTCGCCGTTTAACTTAACCTGAAATGTGGAAAATTTGACGTTTGCCAATCTGCTAATAGATACTTTTTTTATATTACATACTTGCGTAGGTAGTTTTTGGATGTGCGTTTCAACTGCTCAGCCACGGCGTATTTTCAAAAAAAGTTATATGCCAAGTTTCTGTAAAAAATTGTAAAAGTCGATTCCCAAAACCGTGAATTTGTCAAATCCATGGTTCAAAAGATATAAGGGTTTGAACGTGGCCGCGCCATCGAAACGCGAAGAACTGCGCGGCCACGGAGATCTTTAAAACTTAGCGTTGCAGAGATTTGAAATTTAGGTAAACAACAGTTTGAATATGTAAAAAATTTGTAAAAATGTAGAAAAAAATCCCACCATTATACTTCAGGAGTTATGAGACAACAACATTACATTGGAAACGTTACATTACAAAGCACGCAATCGCCTATATTTCGCTAAAAAAGCGTCGTAGAGGTCTGAAATAACTTGTAAAACCTAGATCTGAATTTGTCAAGGAAATAACACTACACGAACTGAGTCTTAAATCTACATTTTAGGCGCTATGAGAACTAAACCCCATGGCCGCGCAGTCAAAACGGTGAAAAATACGCGATCGGCGATATCTCGCTAAAAAAGCGGCGTTGAGGTCTGAAATAACTTGTAAAACCTAGTTCTGAATTTGTCAAAGAGATTACACTAAATAAAACGAGTCTTAGATCAACATTTTAGGCGCTATGAAACTTTAACCCCATGGCCGCGCAGTCGAAACGGTGAAAAATACGTGATCGGCGATATATTGCTCAAAAAGCGACGTAGAGGTCTGAAATAACACGTAAAACCTAGTTTATGTTTATGTTTATGTTCTGTACAATATAACTCCGAAAGGACAAACATTTGGCGTCATAGTAACTTTTGTTCAGCTCGCTGAGACCTATTTTATAATGTATCACACATGGCTATTGGGCTGAGGTCCAAAATTGCATTCCTTTGACAGGCGTAATATTTTTTTTTTTAGTTCTTCTGAAAACGGCTCATTAATCGGGCAGCACGACAAAACTACTAAACTTTTTTACGATAAAGCTATAATTTATAATTTTCTTTTCTTCTATTTTCAGCATGCTTTTCTTAAAAAAAACCCTCAGCAAAAATTATATTTCTCAAGTTACTAAACTTACTTACTGGAAACTCAAAATTAAAGTAAATTTACAAACTATTAACCTTTTTTCTTTGGCAATATTTTTGATGAGAATACCAATTATTTAGAAACTGTGCAGTTATTTATGGAATCCCATGGTGTACCCTATCAGTATCTTGCTTACTAGAAATTCGTATGCTGCAGCTGTTCTTACGTATTTATTGATTTCATAGATAACATTATTTAGAAGCTCAGTAAATTCATTAAATTGATTTACAATAAATATTAAGTTTAGAAAATTTAATAATAAGAATATAAGCAATCAGTTATTAATTTTTCATATGATATTAGATTTTTTTAAAGACAATGAATAATTTTTTATCTTTTAATTCTAAAATATATTTTTTCACCTTTTTTTTGTCGAAATGCAGAGGTCAGAATGGGCGGCAAAATTTGAATAGCCTACTGGCGGCAAATGTGTTAATCCGCCACTGCTCCTAGTCCTATCGGCCGCCGCGCCACGTTCACCGGCTCTGATTCCGCTAAGCACACGAAACCATTTCAGTGGTTCCGTACAATAAAATCTTTACTAAATTAGGATAATGTCAAGAAAACTAGATAATTACTATTTAAGCGGTATTTGAACTACTTTAAATAATAATAATAGGCTATTTGACAGTGTGAAAAAACAGAATTATTTATACGTCTTCGTATAAATTAGGAGTCTTAAAACCGCCTTAAGGTATTTTAACAAAAAATAAAAATACTATTTAATAAAAAAAAACACAGCCCAAAACTTATCGTAAAAGGCCTGGATTCTCCGATTCTCTGATGACGTCACATTTCAGTAACAATGCCGTCTGTCATTCATGTCGTTCTGATCATTGGTTGGTTTACTGACGAGTGAAGTCACAATTCAGATGCGACGCCATATTGCCCAAGATAGCGTTTTGGCGGGTTATTTGCAAATTAAATTTTCGTTTGCTTTTCTTAAGAAGAATCGCACGAAAGAATTTAAAATGACCATTTTCTGAGGACTCCATGAACACCAACAAAAAGTATGAGATCGTTTTCAGATATCGGTTAAATAGCCTATCGCGTGCACTTTTTTAATGGGATGGTTAATTTTTGCTAGAACTTAAAATCATCTCATGTTCTAAAATCCTCTTAAAATCGGCCCTTGTAAATAAAAAATAATCAATAAATTGTTCATTACCAAAAGATTTGTCTGTGCCTCTTATTTAATAGGTTATCATCACTCACTCAGTAAAAGACGCGAATTAATAATTGTCGTCATTAACCCATTATTTCCCTTGGCTTAACAACTGCCATCTATCGACGGCAGCCAGAACCAACTGCATAACGTGCCTTGCGAAGCACGGAACCGCTCGGAAAAATACCACTAGCGTTAGTCATAGCCGGTCACCCATCCATGCACTGAACGCACCCTATGTTGCTTAATCTTCGTGATCGTTTAAGACCACTCAGGCGGCCGAGGCTTCGAGCGATCCTTTGATATTTTGGCAACGTCGAATAGTGATCTCTACTAAGCTAATCAAATCATATTTCTTTAGGTTAAAAAAGTATAATAGTGATCACTTCTAAGCCAATCAAATCATCTTATTTTTTTAGGTTAAAAACAATACTGAAAATACTAGGGCAACAGACTGTAGAGGTAACTAAAATCTCACGCATTACGGTACCCTAACGGAAGCACATACACAGATACTACTTAAAACAGTATCTGTGCGTGTGTGCGTACATTTCGCTAGGCCAGTGTGCGCGTAGGGCGGGGCTCGTGAGATAGAGTATCTGTAACTGAGCGAGACACGCATAGGGTCATACGGTCAATGAGGTCAATGTACGTAACATATGATGGCCTGAAGAGATGTTACTAGTATCGACAAATTTAGACATCGATATTGCTTGTCGATAGAATTACAATATCCATATTTTGATAATAGGTTGATGGAATTCATATTAAATTAATTACTAATTAGGTACTCGTTACGATCTTTAATTATGACCACACCTTTCTGTTCCACGTTTTATACGGTCTTCAGCACATCAAACCTTTTCAAGCGTTTAAGTGAATAGATAGACGTTTGATGAATATAGTTCAGCAGCAGCAACTATTTTAAACTTAGTGAGTTTGCTTAGTGCTTCATACATGGGTTTATTTAAGTACCAAAAATGTTAAAAAGTAAGGTTGCGGATATTGATTCCGAGCGGCTAACTTCAGCGATTTAGAAAAAAATAATATCAATGGTTCACAAAATAAGGATTTCCTCCATTAGGTACCATAATAAGCAACAATTTTGTCAACTAAGGTAAGAAAACCAATCCGTTTTGTAAGCGCAAAAAAAAATTAAATAAAGTTAATTTAAACTGTGACATTGGCATTGTTGACAATAATTTTTCTCCCTTAGGATTACATAAGAATGTTCTTTATAACAAGAAAAAGAACAAATAACAAATAACTTTACAAACAAATAAAGATATAATTTATTGATTATTGAACGTTAAAGTGTAGTAGTAGTGGCTATAAAGCCAATGCTTAAACTAATTACTATTAAGTAAATAACCAAAGTTTCCTAATTTGCGATAAGTTCATTTAATATGAGCTCGATAATGTGGCATTATTTTTTGCTTAATTGCTTGCTGTACTTACTGCTCAAAACAGTTTTATTGCAGACAGAAAGAATACAAAAACATAATTATCATTATTGCTTTGATAACCATAGACTATGATAGCGGCCCGTGCTTAGGTAAAGTTTTCCGTGCGTTGTTCCTTTATGATCAGATCGTTTCGTCTTACGCAAATATTACTATTTTTAGATTTGTAATCGAACTAATGCACTGCATTTAAAAACGAAAAATAATAACATTATTGAAATAATGTTGCTGGAAATATATATATATATATATATATATATTCTTTATAGGTATATGTTTTTTTCGAAATCCGCGGTTTTAATAACAGATACTTTATTCAGTTTGCGTATAACGGGACGCATATTTAAGCAATGTGGTTATGTTGGTAGGTGTAATAATACGCGGGAATATTTGGAATAGTATCTCGCTTCACTTTCGCATACTGCTACTGTAGCAAGTTAGAGCGAGATAAAAAAGTCAAGTCGCGGCGTTCTAGCATGTTACGTTCTGAACCCTAGTTGATGAAATAGTAATAAGATTATGGGCTTTATCTGAGCATTACAGAAACAAATTATTTTTTGCAAATCAAGTAGTAAGATTATACTTCCAAAATACAGTGCTTGTTTGATTTTCTATTAGTAATGTAGGATTCTTTTGTTTTCTTTCTTTGTCTTCTATGGAAATGGGTGTACAAGTAATCTGAACGTACCGTGAATAATGAGCCGTTTTCAGAAGAACTAAAAAAAAATTATTACGGCTGTCAAAAGAATGCAATTTGGACCACAGCCCAATAGCCATGTGTGATACATCATAAAATAGGTCTCAGCGAGCTAAACAAAAGTTACTATTACGCCAACAGCCAAATGTTTGTCGTTTCGGAGTTATATTTTATTGAAAATTGTAGTTTTTTCAATACAATTTAGCTCCGGAAGGACAAACATTTGGCTGTTGGCGTCATAGTAACTATTGTTCAGCTCGCTGAGACCTATTTTATGATGTATCACACATGGCTCTGAGGTCCAAAATTACATTACTATGACAGCCGTAATATTTTTTTTTTTTAGCTCTTCTGAAAACGGCTCATAGGTTAAAATAATCAAATCAGCCAATCAAAAACCATATGAAAAAGGCGCGGGAACCTTGGATGAGTAAAGGCGGCGAAATTTGAACAATTTTCAATAAATTGATAACTTTTATATTTATCTGTAATTACAAAGTGAATTGTACATATAGTTGGTAGAAAAGTTTGTGCATATTGTAATTAGAAGATGGGGGCGGGAAAGAAGCGGAAAAAAACTGATCCCCCTGACGAGCGATCATCACCAGCTATGGATACTTCGGACTCGGATGATGACTCCTCCAGGAAGTACAATGTTTTTAAGGTTCCAGGGTACTCTAGGAAGTATCCTGAAAACAGCAAAAAATCGGAATACATAGTGTTCGTGTCACACGAAAATGAAAAACCGTTTTCCGACAAAGACTCTCCCATGCTATACGCAAATTCTGCGTCACTGGCATTCTACATCTGAAGTCGGTAAATAAATTCAAGATTGGCATTACGTTCGATTTGTCAAACAACGCAAATGTGTTTCTGCAGAATAAAAAATTACTCGACGAACTAGACCTGAAGGCCACTATACCAGCTAGCGACACTGAAGCGACTGGGGTTCTTACCTCAGTCCCTACTGACCTTTCCAACAAACAAATTTTTTCGTTGATTGGCAGCTCTCGAAATGTAATTCAAGTGAGACGTTTCATGCGTCGGGTGCGGAGTGACGACGGCGACGTGTCACATCTTCCCACTCAGACAGTCGCGGTAACTTTTGCTTCCACTGAATTGCCTCAGTACGTCTATCTCGATTCTTGGAGACACGAGGTAAGCGCTTATATACCACCAGTAAAGCAATGTCTTCAGTGCATGAAGTTTGGCCACATTGCCAAATACTGCCGAAATTCGGTTGTGTGTTCGATCTGCACAGAAAATCGCCATTTTAAAACATGTAAAGAGGATCCTAAGAACGCGAAATGCTGCAACTGCGGAGGCAATCACATAGCTATCTCTAACACATATCCACAAAAAAAATTGAAAATAGAGGAAAACAAAATTAAGTCAAGGGCCGTCACATACTCAGATTTATTCAGTGAAAACTCCTTCCCCCAATTAACAAAATCGAACGTCGAAACACAAATTCAAAATTTAACGAAATCAGATTTTTTTATGAACATACTCATTCAAGCAATTACAAAAATAGTTACAAATCAGAAAAACACCCCAATCAACTCTACATCAATAAAAGAAATCTTAGCACAAACTGTAAGAAGTACCACTTCTTCTAACAATGGATCAACTTAATATTATGCAGTGGAACTCCCAGAGTATTATTAGCAATAAATTTCTATAAAAACAATTTCTTTATGAAAACGACATACATGTAGCAATAATATCAGAGACTTGGCTAACTCCTATTAAAGCTTTTAACATAAAAGGATATCGAATAGAAAGAAACTATTGGTAATAAACATAATGGTGTAGCAATTTTAATACATAATAGTATAAATTATAAAAAAATTAATACATATTCGGACAACTCCTTACAAAACATTTGTGTAATGTGTAGTTTTTACTGTCCTACAAACTGTGTCCCATCTTTTGATAAACTTAAATTTCAGTCAATAATAGAGTCGATTCCCGAACCCATGTTATTTGCAGGTGATTTTAATGCACACCATACTTTGTGGGTGGTGCCATTCTATTAATCCTAGAGGTAGAGATATTTTGGAAATTATTGATGAAAAAAATTTGGTTGTTTTGAATTCCGGCGAGGTTACTACTGTGGGCTCCTTGACATGGCGTCCCAATGCTTTGGATTTATCACTGGCTACCCCATCACTGGCTCTGTCTTGCGATTGGTTTGTACATAATGATCCTCTTGGCAGCTACCATCTTCCTGTAATTATTAAGGTTTTTGTAAATAATAGTATTAATGATGATGGTCTTGTAAACAGCAATAGTGCTAATCCTTTGCCCATCTATCCTAACTTTAAAATGATCAATTGGACATTATATGAACACACAACTGTCTGATTTTCAGGTTGAAAATTACACTCCGTTGACAGCATATAACAGCTTTTGTAACATATTGCATAATGTAGTTAATGACTCTCTTACAAATCGTAATTCTGTTTCTTCTTCTTTTGGTGCTATCAACTCTCGTCGTAGAGTGATACGCAAGAAGCTCTCTCTTCCTTGGTGGAATAAAAAATGTTCAGAAGCTGTAGAAAATTCCAAACTTGCCTATATTAACTTTAAAAATAATCCTTCAGATCAATCTTACATTGAATTTAAAAAACTACAAGCACATAAAAAACTTTTGTTAAAAATGGAAAGATCTAATAGCTGGATTGAACTGTGTAGCTCCTTCAATCGATGTACACCTCTGTAAAAAATCTGGAATTGTATGCGTAAATTCAACAAAACTTACTCTTTTAATAATGCCAATGATAGTTGGATACAAGACTTTTTGCAAAAGTATACACCAGACCATGTAAATAATAAACCAATTTTTTCCCCGGACAGTGAAACAAATCCTGTAAATAATTTTATGATAAAATCTTTCTCAATTGAAGAATTAATATCAGTTATTCTCTCGAGAAAAGATGGCGCATTTGGTCTGGATGGTGTTCCTTATATAATGTTAAAAAGGCTTAGTAAAAATAGTTTACAGATTTTGCTTGAAATATTAAATAACCTATGGTTGAGCAACGAGATTCCCCACTCATGGAAGTCCGATTGTTTAGTGCCCATATTAAAGCCAGATAAGCCTCGATCAAATCCAGATTCCTACCGTCCTATTGCTTTGACATCTTGCATAGGCAAAGTTTTTGAACAACTGATAAAACAAAGGTTAGAATTTTATGTAGAAAAAAATAGTATTTTACCTTCAAATCAATTTGGCTTTCGAAGAGGAACATCAGCTCGTGAAAGCATCTGTCAGCTGCAATTTGACATACAAAATAGTTTAAATAAAAAAGATTATTTGATGTCGGTGTTTTTTGATGTGTCTGGAGCATTTAATAGTGTCAATGTCGACATTCTTTGTGTTGAGTTACTTTCCATCGGGATCCCAAATAAAATTGTTAATTGGATTCATAATTTTCTTACTGAGAGGGAAGTCTATGTAAAATATAATGGTAATCTTTATGGTCCACGATTCGCTTCTGTTGGTGTTTGTCAAGGCGGAATACTTTCTCCATTAATTTTCCTCTCATATATCCGCCGTTTAAATCTCATTTTGGGTTCTGAAGTCAAAAATCTTCAATTTGCTGACGACTTGGTTGTTTATGCATCTGGAAAAAATTTAAAAAACATCAGTGAAATTCTTAACAAATCTTTAAAAGGGTTGTCAACATACTTCACCTATCTGAATCTTGATATAAATGCATTAAAATCTAAAGTGGTTGTATTTGGTAAAGCTAGTAATAATATTCCTTCTGTATTCTACAACAAAGTCCCCATTCCTGTTTCTCAAGAGGCTAAGTTTTTAGGTATTATCTTTACTCACAATATGTCTTGGAAAAATATGTTGAATTGCTAAGTTTAAGAGCCAATAAGGCCCATAATATTTTGAAATCTTTGTGCAGGATTTCGTGGGGAGCAGATCCGAAAATATAGTTACTTCTGTACAAATCATTGGTTCGTAGTCATTTTGAATATGGTTTTCTTTGTTTTGGTGGTGACGGTAGATTGGTGAATGCCTTGGATAAAATTCAAAATAAAAAATTGAGACTCCTCACAGGAGCATTTAAAAGTACTCCTATAAATGTAATGCAGGTTGAGTGCAAACTCCCTCCATTAGATATTAGATTTACTTATCTGAAAGAAAGATTTTTATTAAAATTATATAGTAAGAGAAATAATTACCTATTGCGAAGCTTGATGAATTCTCCTCCAAATT
This sequence comes from Yponomeuta plumbellus, assembly GCA_947310845.1. Lineage (NCBI taxonomy): Eukaryota > Metazoa > Arthropoda > Insecta > Lepidoptera > Yponomeutidae > Yponomeuta > Yponomeuta plumbellus. The sequence goes on from OX371206.1 coordinate 665,113, forward strand.
CTCTTTATATCCTTCAGGGCTTTGCTCAGTACATTAATTTTCTGGAAACTTTACAGATTTATAAATCCTCCCTCCTTCCTTGTTATCAGGGAAATTTTCTTAGTAAATTTCCTGCAATAAATATAATAATCGATCACAATCTATGCACCAAACAAGATGTGTACAACAAATTTTCAGAGTTCACTGGTGATTGTAGATTCCTCTATACTGATGGGTCCAAAACTGATCATGCTGTCTCGTTTGCTTTCTTTGATGGCTTTTTTAATTTAGGCACTGGTCATAAAATACATTCAAACATTAGTATATTCACAGCGGAAGCCATGGCTATACTAGCAGCCCTAAAAAATATCAATAATAAAAGTGATGGACGTTATAAATATGTAATTGTTAGTGATAGTATGAGTGTTCTGGAAAATCTCAAAAATAACAATTTCAAAGCCAATACAAATTATTTAATTTCTTTAATCAAGCAGGAGTGGTTAGATTTGTTTCTTATTCATAACATAGATGTTTCATTTGTGTGGGTGTGATGGGAAATGAAAGGGCTGATTTTTTGGCTAGAGCTATTACAAATAATGCAGATACTATTCCAGACTCCAGCTATAATCTTAATGTTTCTGTTCCCTGGACAGATGTAATCTCTCTTCTAAAGAAAAGATCTATAGATATTTGGAAAAGACACTGGAACTACACAGTTAAAGCTGAAAATAAAGGCTTATGGTATGCTACATTCAATGTTCCCATTGGTAGCATGCCCTGGTTTTGTAGAAACAATACTTACATTCATAGGAAATATTACACTACTATTTCAAGGCTTCGTTTTGGTCATTGTAATCTAAACTATCATCTCTTCCGGTTAAAAATAGTTCAGAGTCCGTTCTGTGACCATTGCAGCTCCCAAACTGAGCAATCCTTACATCATCTATTCTTCGAAAGCCCATCCTTTGGCATCCAGCGCCTTGTGCTAATGGATGAGCTGATTAAAATCTATAGCAGTCCAGAGTCAGTGCCGCGCTCCATTCAGGCTCTTCTTGTAAATACTTCCACATTTTTGTCTTTGTTCAGATTCATAATTAACACTGTAGGACAGATTTAGTTCTTCTTGTATATTGATTTTGTTTAATACTCGAATACGACTTTCAGCCGTGTAAAATATTTTGTAAATGGACTTGTACGTAATATAAATATTTAGAATTTGTATTGTAAGGTTATGTAGTATTTTTGGATTGTTTGTTTTGACGTTTTGACCAAAAAAAAAAAGAGTATGTGTTGCCCTAATTGACTTAAAATCACGGATTGACTAATTCAACGGACATGACGTAAAATTACACGAATTTTACTAAAATTGGATTGGACGTAATAAATAATTAAAACTGAAGACGATAAGAACGAAAAATATATTACTGAAGACTTTAACCTCCCAAAAACTCACAATGAAGAACAGAAACCAAAGACGTGGCAGCATGGTCTACGACCTTAGCCGGTTCCTTGCGGGACGAACTAAAAAAAAAAAAATCAAAAACCATACTTTAATTTCAGTATTTTGTGTTGTGCGGGAACTTTGAAAAGTTCAAGAAAAAGTGTTCGATGGTCTGATATGGGTAGGTAATAAGCTAAGCGTCCACCGCATCGGAACCGCTCCGTACGGAGCGGACGGATTTGTTGCTTTGTATTGATTTCTATGGTACTGCGTAGAGATGTGCCAGATGGGAAGCTTCCCATTCCCGGCAATAATGGCAAGCTTCCCACTCCCGGCAATAATGGGATCGTTCCCATTATTGCCGGCAACAATGGGAACGATCCCAATGATATGGTTAGGAACATTTTTTCTTATTTCTTTGCCAACTTGCGGGGGTGTTACTGTAAATATTAATTATAATGTTATTATCGACAGATCCTAAAAATCGTAAGTAAAAAAATTAAAAGATCAAATCATTTTGCGCTATGCATTAAAGAAAGAAAGATACATCTATACATTATCGAGGAGCTAAATGCGGAGAAGGGATAGCGTGCGGAGGAAGTCAGTATTATTCCACGGTTGGCGCTGTGATAGCGATTTTTTGTTGTTCGTTCGTCAATTTTCAACTTTTAATAAAAAAATGGTGCCAGCAAGAGGCTGTGTTCATGAAAATTTTAGAATAGTCAAGGAAGGTCATAAGGAAAAGACTTTATGTAAATACTGTGATGCAGTATGGAGTAAAAAATGCAACAAAATTCGCGCGCCATCTTGTAAAATGCAAGAAAGCCTCGTTAGTGATTAAAAAATCATTTGAAAAAACAGACACTAACGCTGCAAGCAGTGGAGCTGCAGCAGAACAAAATGTGGAAAAATTAAACAAATTAAATTTTTGCGTGTTTAATACTCACTAAGGGAGAGACTGTTTTCAGAAATTGTTTTATTTACCGAACATACCGTAGAGATAGGAAATTTTAATGGCAAATAATGTGGTAAAATATAGCTGTAATTAGAAATTAAACTTGTGGTTAAAAAAAAGTACGCATACGGAAATAACTAAAGTAACTTCTGTCAAAAAATATGCTAAATAAATGAATGGTGATTTCCCAATAAACATGAGTCAAAATTAGAAAATTTGTAAATATTTCGAAAGTTTTCTTTAAATACAACAATAACAGTATTAAAAAATGAAAGAATAAATGGTTTTAGAAAAAAATAAAGGTCAAAATAATTCCTTAAAATGACTCCGTTATAAAATAAACATTGAGATTGATAAGATTTTTAAGAAAACAAAAGTACAAAATACCGGAATCGGCCATATTAACTGAAACAGCAATCAAAATGAATAACGTCACGACTAGCTACAACCGCCGTGTTGTTTGACTTTTTTTTGAGACTACGCGTTCCGATTAATTTTCGCATGATTTAATTAGTGGATGTTATTGTTTATTCGTGGCTCAATATCGTGGTTCATAATCAACAATGGAACAATATTTTATTGAGGCAAACAGCTTTAATTTACCCAGAGTTGACTTGTTGATATTGAGCGACTTTCTCGCATCAAATAAACATTTTTGTTCATCTGAATACCAAAATGTGAAAAGTTATTTCATCATCATCGTTAGCCTACCGCTGCCCACTGTTGGGTATAGGCCTTTTCCCCCAAATGCCATTTCACACGGTCTCTCGCCACCCGAATCCACGGACCTTCCGCCGACTCAACGACATCGTCCGACCATCGGGCCGCAGGTTTGCCTACTGACCGTCGTCCTGTTCTCGGCCACCACTCTGTGATTGCCTTGGTCCACCTGCGGTCTTCCCGCCTCGCCAGGTGTCCCGCCCATTTCCACTTCAGTCTTGAGACTCTTTCGCCAATGTCATCAAACCTTGCCCGGCGACGGATGACGACATTGGGTACTCGATCTACGAGTCTAAGACCTAGCATGGCTCGCTCCATTGCTCTTTGTGCTACTTTAATTCGGTTCATATTCTGCTTTGTGAAGTTTCGGCTCCATATGTGAGAATGGCTAGAACACACTGGTCATATGTCTTGGTTTTTAGACATTGCGGAATCTTATTTGAAAACATCGGCAAGATTCCCGAAAGCAGCCTAACCAAGCTGAATCTGCCTCATGATCTCCTTGACCTGGGCTTCTCGGTGAAAAGATAAACAATGTCCATGGTAGATATACTCATCGACAACTTCTATCGGGCAATTACCGACAGTGATGTTCGGCATAGTCACCAGATGGTTAGCCATGACTTTTGTTTTGGACATGTTCATCTTGAGACCGACCTCTAGGGACGCTTCGTGCAAGTTTGCGAGCATACACTGAAGATCCGTGGCATTTCCTGCCAAGATGATGATGTCACTGGCAAAACCCAAGTGCGACATATAAACGCCGTTAATAATGACACCCGTCTCACCCCAGTCTAGAGTCTTACGTCTTCTAAGACGTTGGTGAAAAGCTTAGGCGAGATGGTGTCACCTTGGCGTACACCCATCATGTTGATATTGACTGGGTTAGTAAGCTCATTTTGGCTTCAGTTTTAGATAGTTTAGCTCTAGTTGTTACACTTGGAGGCCGTACTAATAGCACTTCCATATTTCGTAAAGCCAGCAAATGCTTTATAAAGTCACAGTTTATCTGTATCTATAATAACTTTATCTCTCATTAGCTGTTGCCCGCGACTACGTCCGCGTGGGCTTTAGTTGAGTAAAGTGTTTGCCAATAAGATAGGGATACTTTTAGCGCATGCGAAAGAGCTTTCATATTAACTTCGCAACCCCCTCTTACCCCTTTGAGGGATGATTTTCGAAAGACTACGTACACGTCTTTCACGACTTTCAATGAAGGACCTTCATGCTGAATTTCATTCGAATAACTTAAAAAATGGCAAAGTTTCATACTAACTTTGCACCCCCCTTTTACACCCTTAAGGGATTTTCATGACGTTTAATGAAGAATCTTTATTCTGAATTTCGTTCAAATAACTTCAAAAACGGCAAAGTTTCACACCCCTCCATTTTATCCCCCCCCCATAAGGGATCATTTTCGAAAAACAATTATACATGTTTTTCATAACATTTAATGAAGGACCTTCATATTGAATCTCATTCGAATAAATTAAAAAACGGCTATGTTTCATACTAAGTTTGCACCCCCCCATTTTCCCCCTTAAGGGATGATTTTAAAAAAACTATTTTACACTTGTTTCATAATTTTAAATGAAGAACCTTCGTACCAAATTTCATTCGAATAACTTCAAAAACGGCAAAGGTTCATACTAACTTTGAACCCCCATTTTACCCCCTTAGGGGATGAATTTTCAAAAATCCTTTCTTAGTGCTCCCTTACGTTATAAACGAAACCCTTGTGCAAAATTTCAAGTTTCTAACCCTTATAGTTTAGGCCCTGCGTTGATATGTCGGTCAGTAAGTCAGTCAGTCAGTCAGTCAGTCAGTCAGCTTCTCCTTTTATATATATAGATTATATTTTCTTGTTTCGAACATAAACAAACAGTTTGTTCGGTGCTGCTGTTGATGTGTTTTTGCACAGAGAGACGTTTTGTTCACTTTCTTAATTCAGCATAGATATAATGCCGTATCTACAAAGTCATTACGTCACAAGCGATATTTTGGAGCGTTTTCGCGCGTATTTCAAATTGAAAAGCAAAAAATATCATAATTTTTTACGAAAACTAAGTTTTTTTGTTGATTTTTTTTTTCGAACATAGTAGACATAATAGAAGGAAAATTCAAAATCTGTCATCATGCCTATTATTGTAACTCCCTTACAAAATATTAATGAATTCAAGTTTATAAATTGTTTTTATTTTTCACTTTTCACACAAACTCAAAATTTGCTACGTCAAATTTTTATGAACAGTAAAAAAATAAATTTGACTTTAAGAATTTTTTGGTATTTTTCAAAAGTCAGTAACCTCTAACAGAGAAATTTCCGTCCAACATTCGGAATTTAGGACATCCCAAGGGGATTTTGTTTCATATTGAATATCATGCTTCATATGAATCACTAATTAACTATTCCCAAGAACTCTATCTTAGTTAACACTTGAACTAATGCATTGTTCCCAATAATTCCCACCTCTTGGGATCGTTGCCGGCAACGATCCCACGATAATTCCCACTTCTGGGATCGTTGCTGGGAACGGCACATCGCTAGTACTGCGTGCACTGGATCGGCATTTCTGCTTCGGAGTGCGATTTTACTGCCGATGACGTCATCCGCAGCCGACGCGGTGCCGACGCGTCATTCGGATTCCGAACGCTTCGAGTTCTGACGTGTTTGCGACGCTTGTGCATGAATGACTATACTGGGGCCAAATTCGATAAACAATAAATGTAAACAAAGCAATTTAGGGTCAGCACAACGCGAGCTAAAAAATAAAGTATACTTTTGGTATTATTGATTTGACTAAAGCATTTTACACAGTAATATTGATAGGTTTATTGGATTAAAAGGGCATTATTCATTATGAGCAGTTACCAGGAAACGAAGTGTGCCTGTATGGAAATGAAATGTAGCATTGTCTTACAATTACTTTTTCTCTTATTATTATAGATTACAAAAACTTACCTTAAACAAAATAAAAGCCTTTCCTTTGTTCCAATCGCCTTTCTAAAATTCGTGTCTTGCCTAGTTAGGTGCGGTTCGAGAATATAGTGAAGTTCAAAGAATTTGGTTCGAGACATATGAATGTACACAAAAAATCTATTTTCATCTTCTAATAAATCATAATATAATGTATGAAATTCTCCAAACATAAGTCTATTTGAGATTATTTTATGAACCCACATCTTGCGTTTCCTTTTGCTTTTCTCCTCCTCAGCTGATAACAAACAACTAATGACAACAATATCCTCGTCACTATCCTCTATTGCGAACACACGTGCACAAGCCAACTCGATTGCTTTGAAAATACCGATACTGCCGACGGCAAATCCGAATGCAGTATACGCACCCTTTCGGCATTTTGTAATTAAATATAAATGTAAATAATAATATGAATATCTCTGTCTACCCTTCTGGTATACATGCATGAGTTTGTGAATTTACGTAGGTATAATTTTGTTTAAAAAAAATAGAAATTGACTTTTAAGATAAGATAAGAATATTCTTTATTGCACACTATAAAATACAAAAAAAAGGTTCTTACCTTACGATGGAAAATTACTGAGAGAAATTTGAAAGACGGGTATGATGAAATAACAATATACTTACATAATATCGATACTTAACCTCGTGAGAACCAATGTAGTAAGAGAAATACAAAAACCATTGTTATTTTCAAGGTCGGTTCTCAGGAGGTTATATAAACTTCTACCATAGATCGCAATAAACTTAAATTATTACTCTTTTGCAACTAAAACGACATGATAATTATTATATCCATTAGTAAGATTGCGGGCAGCGAGTGTGTAGCATTAGTATAATTTAAGTTTATAACATAATCATAAAATAACGCCTGTTTCACATCTGTAGTTAGGTATTGACAATAAACAAACAATTATTTCTATACAACACAATCACTTGTCCTGTCCTTGAACTCGAAATAACTTATTTTGACTCTTATTTTTCTTATTTTAAATAAGAATCTACACGTCCCGTCAGTTCGGTTCGGAGTAGGACTATGAGATACCTAGTGGACTGGGAAAAAAAGACCCAGAATGTTACAGTGATATAAGGTGGTGTGACATACCGGGAACAAAAGCGCTAAATTAGACAACTCCATAATTGCACCCGAACTAGAAAATACCCTGTGCTATTGGTAAGCAGCTGAAAAAATATTAAGTATGTAGGTATTCAAATAAAAAACTAACCCCTTTGAGCAAATCGCATTAAATTTTCACCAAAATGCTCGGAGCCCGTGTAACATTCATACTCTTGCTACGGACGCGGACGGTGTATAATCCGCCACTAGTGTGACGTCATAGCGTTGGAATGTGCGTCGCGTTGCACATCGCAAAATTCGGTGTAGCGGTCGGGCGCCGCCGCCGCCCGAGGTCGGCCTGGCCACGGGGAATTCGCCCGTGCGAAAAATCGCGCGAACGGCGAGGCGTGTTGCGAGTTGCGACTGAAAAAAACTCATAGAAATACGCGGAGCGGCGAACGGGCGAGGCGATGGCGGCGACTGGCGGCCAGTGTTGCCTAAAAAATTACATAAAAGACAACAGCGAGCGCATAAAATCTCATAACTTCAAAAATGTGGTACTTACCGTTTAGAAACAGCCGTCACGCCATAGGTATGGCCGACGACGGAGTTGGTTAAGAAGGACAAGGTCATACACGCGTTGAATGAAAAGATACAACAACATGTTTGCCGCGCGGGCGCCTTTGCGGCGTAGGTTATCTTTCTAGGGTTAAAAAGGGGCAGTCGGACAAGCTAAAAAGGGCTAGATATAGCAAAAGAGGTGCTAGAAAGGGCTAAAAATAAATACAAATGTAAAAGTTTTTTTTATATGAAACGTATTAAGTAGATACTTAAAAGTAACTTCAGAAAGCGCATTTTTTTTATTAAAATTGAGTTACCTATTTTAAAAATCTATTATCCACTGAAATGTCCCTGGGAACTACACTACCCAAACGAAATATTCCGTCAACTGTCCGTGGGTACTGTAGTACCCAGCCCGATTTCGCTACGGCTGCGTTCAGTTTAAATCGATTTTCACATAATATAGCTTATATTAGTTTTACCGGTAACTTCCACATGGTTCTGTGTTAATACCCCATCCTTATAAGCATTTATTTTCTCGATATGGCAACAAACAGATTTAACAAAAAAAAATCGAAGTTGGCGGTCCGCCATTCTTTGTTTACATTGATTTTTTACGTAAATGAGGTAAATATAATGTGGTAAATAAAACATTAATAAGACTTATTTTTACGATCATTGTATATCAAAATAATCGTGAAGATATTTGCTTTACGGATGTGTTTAGTCACGGTTTGTATTAGGACGTACAAATTGAGTAATCCTACTTGAAACGCTAAAGCATCGCCTCACGGTTTTCGTTTGACGATTCAGTGTTGAATCATTATTATTTCTTTTATATTATCCATTATTTTGTGTGAAATATACGAGATTATTTTTATTGTTATCATATTCATATACATTTACATTTGAAAAGAGTCTGAATTATTGAAGATCACCCCTAAAAAGCAACTTGTTCCCAGATACGTAATGAGGAGTACGTAGATAGGTACTTTCGATTTATTTTGATAGAAAGCAATATATTTATGCTATGATACTAGTATCATTTTAATCGTTAGATTATCTAGTTGGTTTCTAATAAGATAAATACCAACGAAAACTGTAAATCAGATAGTAAAGTTCAAAATAAAGTAGACTTCATTTTTTTTATGGCAATTAGCAAATTGTAAGTTATTTTCTAGTTTTCAAATTATACGGAGTATTTTACCGATATAGTGGTGGAGTATGGCCTATACCTTCCTCAGGGAAGAGACCTGTGCCCCTCGGTGGGCACATAATGGGTTGATGATGACATATTACAAAGGATTTTGAAATTATTGTCTCTCTTCTTCAACTGTACACTACAAACGATATACGGTCTTGTCAATTGAGTAGGTACATACCTACATATATTTTGCACTAGTAGGTAACTACATACTAGGTAATAGGTATCTACTCTAAGTTGGATGGAATCTACCAAGTTGGATTTGTACCTCGGTACTTAGTTGTAAAGCGTGGTAGAACTTCGAAATTCCAAACTGCTGTTAAGACCTTGGCCCATCTAGTTAAAATGAAATGAAATTAAATATTTTTATTCCAAAAACACATAGCTACACATACACAAGTTATAGTGGTCTCCACACTAGACGAGAGTGTATAGTAGTGACCCTAGGAAAGAAAAACAGTTATCACTTTACTCGAGCGTGTGTTAAACTGTCTTTCCCCGGTTTCTCGTACGCTAACAGTGGCCGCATTTAGCTTAACACATCGATGAGGAATCGATTATTAAGTTTCTCCTGAACGCACACAAAAATCCGATGACTGACAGCGATTTATAGCAATCGGACGCCATTTTTTCCATCGGATTTGAATTCGTTCACAGAAAAAAGTTGCTGTCAAACGTAATTTGTGTTTGATGCTGTCAATTTTCGCGGTTACTTGAACTTTACTTGTAGGTACTTTCGTAATAGTTTGTTTAAAACTTATACGTTACAACATGGAAGCGCAAAAGCGCGTTCAGCAGAATCCATCGACAATAAAATTGTAATCGGACGCGTAATCGATGACTTAGCGATTACTCATCGATGTGCCCTTTAAAAGGCAGTGGTAAAATAGTTCCCACCATAAATTGAACCTTATCACTTTGAAATAAAGTCCAAAACCAATGAAAAATTTATACTAGCTCTGCCCGTTAACGGGTTAAGCTAAATGCGGCCATTCTGTTAATTGATTGTTAACAGCTGTCAGTTATTTTTTTTCGTACGCACTTTTGACAATTGCAGTTTTTTGTATTTTTCGTATGCACTCATGACAGCCTGTTAACAATAGATTAACAGACTGTTAGCGCACGAGAAACCGGGGGTAAATGAATTATATTAAATAATGTAGCATGCAATTAGATTACTTTAAGTTACTAAGTACCTAACTGTTACCGTTAGAAGGGCTTATTTATAGAACTACTATTTTATTCATGGTTTATGTAGGTAAATTAAGATTCGGCTAAGCAACGTAGGGTTAGGTAGTTTGTAATCATGGTGGTTATTGTTGTAATAAACACATATTGTGTTCTAGTTTTATGAAATGGGCCCCCCATAATAAACAGTAATAAAATCGGACTATATTCTACGTAGGTAGAACCTGCACTAAATTAGTCTTTTGGGTATTCTGTGCAATATTGTACAATAAAAATATGATCTTTACAGTGTTTAAAGGTATTAAACCAATTCTATCAAGGAGCCCCTCAATTGAGTTGAGACTTTACAATAATAGTACAAAATACAGTAGGTACCTATTATAAACGAACATAAACATTTAAAACATAAACATTTACACACGGGCACATACATTGCTTCTGGCCCCACACTAGGATACCCTGTGTCGTAGGATCCAGAAACAGCGACGTCACAAACATGTAAACATCCAAGACCTGAGGTTTTTTTTTCTCCCCAGCCTGGGTTCGAACCCGGGACCTCTCGCATGGTAAGCAGATGCGCTAACCGCTACGCCATAGAGATCAAAAATGGAAATATAAAATAATGTTGTTTAGGTATAATATGCTGATAACAAATAATACGTATTATTTTTTGGAGGAAATTCGCATTCTCCGAGAAAATAAAAAAAAACAATAGAATTCATATTTTTGTATTATTTATTATAATAAAAAAAATGGTTCTGAAACAAATTACCTAAAAATACGGTGGTACAGTATAATGAATGCCATGTCGGTTGCCTGGAAGAAATTGCTCTAAGCAATAAGGCCGCCAATCGTGCTGTATCTTTTTATGTTTTGTATGTGTTTTGTTTTCCTGGTACAATAAAGAATATTCTTCTTATCTTAATGAAACTGAAAATAATTAGAGAATATTAAATTATATACATATTTCAGTTCCATTCCACTCCGCCCGCCAGTCCTGAAAAGTCAGTCAAGAAATTTTCGTTTTTTTTTATTACCTCTACTGAGTGGCACAGCTCACATACATGCCCAAAAAGCCTTTAAAAACATCTTAGGGCCCTCGCCCACGGCGGCTTTTTGTAGCGCTGCTAACGCGCCACCTTAGCGATGCAAGCGCGCGGCTGTAGCGCTGCTAACGCGCCACCGTCGCGCGGCCGTAGCGCTACAAAAAGCCGCCGCCGTGGGCGAGGGCCCTTAGGATTACTCAGGCAGCCGGAGCTACGTGACGTCGCTGTCGTTGTCGGCGCTTCGGCTGCTTACGTAAAAGCAGCACCAAAGACAACGTGACTAATGTTGCCTCAACGGAGTCCATCTTGCAATTGTGGCGATTGGAAGCGCGACGGTAGCGCGTTTGCATCGCGACAGAAGCGCTACGGCCGCGCGACGGTGGCGCGTTCGAAGCGCTACGGCCGCGCGACGGTGACGCGTTCGCATCGCGACAGAAGCGTGGTTACGTGGGCGAGGGCACACAGCTAGCGACCGCATCGCGGCTGTAGCGCGGCGAACGCGCCACCGTCGCGCGGCCGTAGCGCTACAAAAAGCCACCGTGGGCGAGGGCCCTTAAGGGAACCTGAATGTCTGAGATGTTGACATACGTCCTCGCTTGAAATATCCGCGGTGGGCACGCGTGTGATTAAGCCCATTACTCTCTCTTTGAGAGAAGGTCAGTGCTGGTTGTGCAAGAAAGTGTTCTCTACCTACATTAAAAAGTAGATATCTACACAAATATACTCTTGGATTCACTAGCGACCCGCACACCTGTAACTCCCCTGTACTTACCTCGCCCGATCCATTAGGCAGCGCCAGATGTTGACATACTTACCCTATTCAAGTATTTCGCTTCAACCCGGCTAAAGGCTGAGTGTGGCTCATTGGTTTCTGGTTTCACTTTATTTAAAGCTTCATAAAGCACGTCTTTATTAAAATATAATATGATAAATTCTAATTAAAATATTTTTGGGCACCGACTGAAACATTGGTTTAAATAACTGACAACAGCTACTAAGGCACATTGTAGGACAGACAGAAATAGGTCTCCCTCGCGGTCCTACTAGTAGGATAAAAAAGTAGGACCACGAGAAAACGCCGACAATAAGCGAAGACGCTCCGCTCCTTATGATAGGTTTATTGGCTATTGAGGGTAGCCCAGGAAGCTCAGCAGATGGTGAAATAAGAATACTTCGTTGGGTGTTAAGAATTATTTTATTGGTAAAAGGCACCTGATGACAAAAGGTACATTTAAAAACTATACTTAACACAAGCGCTATCAGAGAACTACGTAAAAAATAACACGCAACACTTACGATTGTGCCTCGTTGAAGATAATGTTTTGCAGTACATAAACTTCAGGATTTGATGATAAAGTTCATACCTACTGAATTTTGATTTGCACTGGTTCACTAATACACTTTAAATAAGTAATAAAAATATGTAATAAAACTTAGGCACTGGCGTGCCGCCTCTTCGAGGACTCGAGATCGGAAAGACCCTGGCGATGCCGTGACAAAAAAAGTGAACTAACTACGAACAAAAGATAAATAATTTGAATTTTAAATTGAAAACGGAATCGACAAATTTAAAAGTAAACAGCCAAAACATAAAAAGTAACCTAATAAACCTAATAAACAGGTTTATAGACGAGCTCGTTCTCTGGACTGGAGTATAAGCCTGTATCCTGGATTCAGGCATTTAACAGAGACCAGGATTTATCCCTTACCACGATCCTGACAAACCAATTAACATTCCGGTAACTGTATCTGGCACGACGTATGCGTACAGTCGACAGCACATCATGGTATCAGTCGCGTGCGGTAACCGGTAGCGAGCACACGCATTCTATTCGGGCGACGTATAGCGACGTTTCGTACCTTTTTAGCGAGTACCCACCTCTGTGATAATGAGTGAAATTAGTGACGGAGTTTCTGGGAGCGAAGTAGCTAGCCTGCGAAGCTCGGATATTGAAGACTTAGTTTGTTTGGAGAGTGAGAAAATAGTAAACTCTGAATACGAGTGGGATAACGCAGGCATGGATGTACAGCGCACCGTGGAGAATAAAAGATTGAGAGAGGATAGCGATGAAAACAGAGATGACGAAGAATTTATTACAGTAAGAAGGAGCCCAAAACGGCTTGCACGAAGTTATTCACATAATGCAAGTGGTTCCGCAGCATTTACTATGGGGAATAAGGATTCAACAGAATTGTATGAAGTAAGTATATCATCGATAAAGCTTTTACCAAAACAATAGCGTTGGCTAAGCAACTAAGAGATGAACATATCAAAGATATTCTGAGAATTAAGTATAAAAGCCCCAATAAGGTTCTCATCCAATTTGGCAAGAAACAATATGCCGATGTCTTATTAGCCTCTACAAAATTCAATGATTCTGAAACCAGATGCCAGCCGACACAAGATATACAAATCTCCTTTGGAGTAGTCAAACATATTGATTTAGAAATAGAAGAGAAGAAGATTAGAGAAAACTTCACGTCTGATTTTGAAATAATATGAATAAGAAGGCTAACTAGAAGAACAAATGAGGGAAAATGGGTTGATAGCGAGGCAGTGCGCGTTGTTTTTAAGAGCGCCCCTTTACCCCCGTACGTTTATGGGTATGGGTGCAGGTTTAAAGTGGATCCATATACTTTCCCAGTTACTCAATGTTCCGGTTGTTGGAAATATGGTCACTTACTCCGAGGATGCCCAACAAAAAAGGTGTTATGCCCAAAGTGCGGTGAGTCTCACGCCAATTGCGAGACCACCACATTTAAATGTGTTAATTGTAAAGGAGCTCATATGGCATTAAGCAAGAACGAATGTCCTGTCTTTGCAAAAGAGAAACAGATACGCAGCATCATGTGCAAAGAGAGTTGTACTTACAGAAAAGCACTAAACGCCTATTTATCAAATAGTAGGATCAGCAAAGAAGTAAACGAAGGAGATATGGTGAACGAAGTGCACATCGAGGAAGAAACAAGTGTAACACTACAGGAAAAAATTGTCGAAACTCCCTACACGTACAGAGATGCCGTAACCATTGGAGCGATAGTACATTGAGAAGAGCCAAGTATAATCAGGAAAAACGATACAAATAAGCAGGAGATGAAGAAAATGGAAACCAAGATATTGGGAGAATCCCAAAATAAAAGAAAAGAGAAATCTACTACCGGAATAGAGAGCAGAACCAGGAATGAGAAACATACAATGAAATAGACAATGAAACATTACCGTTTCCGGAATCTGATAAGGATAGCAACGATCAAGAGGAGGTACCTACAGAAAAGTACAGTTTCGATATCAAGAAATTGTGGAGAAAAGTAAGACTTATTTCGAGTGATAGAAACGTAGAGAACAAAGTGATTTCAATTATTCAAATAATTTTCAATGAATGTAAAGTATTTCTGATAAAAGCGTTTACAGATAGTGAATGGATGTATAAGCTATTTAATTCAATCTTTAGAGATGGCTAACGTACATAAAAAAAATTCAATGTAATGCAGTGGAATTCACAGAGTCTACGACCTAAACTTGCGTCACTTGATTGTTTTTTAAGCCAAGAGAAGATTCATGTAGCCATTATAAGCGAAACATGGTTGGAACCAGAATCGCAACTTCATCTGAGCGGGTACAATGTGTATAGAAAGGACAGAGCGGATTCGTATGGAGGCGTGGCAATTCTGGTCCACAAGTCAGTAAAAACTTATGTAAGTAATCTTAGTTTATGTAATTTAGGTATAGAAATATTGCACGTGAAGTTTTTGAATTGTAGTAATCTAGAAAATATAATTTCTATTTATTGTCCGTCAACAGTACGAACATCACAATCAGATTGGGCAGATCTTTTCGGAATGTTCTCGTGTAAAACTCTCATAGCTGGGGATTTCAATGGTCACCATACCAATTGGTCATACAAAAACGATACGAGAGGAATCCAGTTGATGGACTCTGCACTAGATAATGGTTATACATCACTGAATAACTCTAAAACTACCAGAATTAAGTTAGTAAATGGCGTCCTTCAAGCATCGTCCCCGGATATTACATTCAGTTCGTCAGACATTGCTCTTAGTTGTGATTGGGATGTCACGAATGAAAGTTTTGGCAGCGACCACCTTGTTATTAAAATAACCTACTATTACGAAGGAAATCTCAATATATTAAAAAAAAGAACTTTAAAAAGGCTGATTGGAAACTTTACAAAACAACTTTAGAAGGTTACTTTAATAATAAAAGGGATACCTGTATGCTACAAGAAAGGTATGATTATTTCATGAGCAAAATTAATAGTGCAGCTGATAAATGTATTCCTTTTGTTAAAATTTGTAATGACCCTACTAGAAATTTTAGCCCAAAACCTTACTGGAATACTGAATTGTCAAAAGCAATAGCTCAGCGTAGGCTAGCATTATCTCATTTCAGGAAAAACCCAACACCGGACAATCTGAATATTCTAGAAAGGCATATATCTGAAACGCAGCGACTAATCCGTCAAGCTAAGTCGAATAGTTGGCAAAACTTCTGTAATAGCATCGACGAGAACACATCAGTTTCTGAGTTATGGCGTAAAATGAGATGGATTAAGGGCCTCAAAAAGAGTCAGTTTCATACATCAGATGAAAAAAAGGAAGAACTATTATGCAACCTCGCACCTGATTCCGTTCATCACCAGTCACCAACATTTATGTCTACAAATCCATGTCTCGAAAAACAATTTTTATGCATGAACTAGACAAATGTTTAAAGAAAAAAAACACAGCCCCAGGAGATGACGGTATAACGTACTCTATGATGTTTTATCTACCTGACGTGGCGAAGCAGTATTTACTAAATTTATATAATGATATATTCACTTTTACTATAGTTCCTAATCAATGGCGTGACATTAAAGTAGTACCCATACCTAAATACAGTAGTGATCCAAATGCGATTCCAAAGATAAGACCAATATCATTGATATTATGCATATGTAAAACTTTTCATAGCATGCTCACACGTAGAATCGAATGGTATACGGAAAAAAAAAAGTTATTATCTCCTAAAGCTACGGGTTTTCGGCGAGGGCAATCTTGTCTCGATTCTCTAGTCCGATTAGTGCTTCAAATACAAATAGCATTTACCAACAATACACCAACAGTCGCATGCTTTATGGACATCGATAATGCGTACAACAATGTCTTGGTAAATCAGGTGACTTGTTCTCTAGATAACATTAAGGTGGGAGGCAAAATTTGTAAATATATATGGGAGTTTTTAAGCGAAAGACACTTAAGAATAGAAAAAGAACATAGCTCCGGCAATAAATCTTATCTATCAAGGTGGACAAATAGAGGTATAGCCCAGGGTGATCCTATGTCACCTTTACTGTTTAACATTGTTACAGCCAAAGTATGTCATAGTATTGATGAGGTAATGATCTCACAGTATGCTGATGATTTCGTGCTATACTCTTCGCAAAATTCATTTGCAGATAGCACTTCAAGACTTCAAACCGCCATAAATGCAATGTTTGTTATATTAGAAAACCTAGGCTTAGAGTTGTCACAGAGTAAATCAAAATATTGCATATTTTCTAGAAGACGTAGGAGACAGGAGACACAATTAGAAATAAATGGAACGCCTTTTGTTTCCGTGGATAACATTAAGTATTTAGGAGTTTGGTTAGACAGATCACTAAGATGGGGTAAACACGTTAATGAGACTTGGGAAAAAACACAGAGATATCTAAATTTATTGAAAGTTTTAGCAGGATCGGGCTGGGGTGTTCATCCTAAGGACCTCCGAAGGTTATATATTGCACTAATTAGGAGTAGAATCGACTTCGGATGCTTCCTGTATGACAACAGTGTCAATACTCATCTGAGCAAATTAGACAAGGTACAAAATCAGGCATTACGAATAATTGGTGGATTTATAAAGAGTACTCCTATACATGTAATGGAGTCGGAGTTATCCATACCACCTCTTTTTAACAGACGCCAATACTTAGCGATAAAATACTGCCTTAAGGCCAAATCATGGCGAAATAACGCCACATTAGAATTATTACGTCAATTGGAGCCGCTTTGTGTAAATAGATATTGGCAGAAAAAAAGAAACCTCTTTTAGTGACAGTTTATAGTAATGGCATTAATAATGAATTAATTTCGTCTAGTTACCCCTTAGAGATGTTTTGTATGAATACTTGGGTCACCAATGTTAATGTTGAGAAGGTAGTGATGGATAACTTGGAAAGTGTCAACGTTCCGAGAAACAAAATAGTTTAGCTAAGAATAACATACTCGAAGAGATTCACAATCGGTATGGTAGTTGGTATAAATTGTATACAGACGCATCTAAGAGCACTACCAGCTTAGGAGTAGCTTATTATGATCCAGCCAAAAAAGTCTGTGGAACCTTCAAGATAAAATCAGGTTTTATATCTATAACGGCGGCTGAACTCATTGCAATTTTAAAAGCTATTTTGTATGCAAAGGAACACAGACTGACAAAAGTAGTGATCTTGACAGACAGCAAGAGTAGTCTTCAGCATATAGCTCGGTGTGCCTCTGGATACAGAGGAAACTCGACAGCTTATGCTATACTTAAAGTTATAGACGAGTTTCACCAAAAAGGCACCGATTTAAAATTGCAATGGATTCCATCTCACATAGGTTTAGTTGGAAACGAGGAGGCTGACAGGTTAGCAAAGGCAGCAAATATAAATTCAACGGAAATAAAAGTTATACCTAACTGTTCTGAAATCTTACCAAAATATAAAATTAAATGCTATGAATCATGGAAAGAGTACTTTAATAAAAGATTGATGGAGAAAGGCATTTGGTACAAGACAATGCAATGTGAGCCTCCTCGTGTTCCTTGGTTTGTCAATATTAATTTGGGAAGAAATCTCATAGTACTAGCCCATAGAATCCGCTCTGGACACATTCCGCAAAATAATTTTAGTTTCCTTATGAAAAAAGTATCATCTGCCAATTGTCAAAAATGCGGGACAGTGGAAGACATTCAGCACCTATTGCTGGAGTGTATTGGTAACAAGAATGAAAGAGACGCGGTAATGACTTCACTCAATTTTAATGTGTTAGATGTAGGTATATTCCAAACTTTTCTTTCTGAACCTTTTTCTAGAGAGGCATGTTAATTTATAAGTATGTTAGAGATAGTTTAGTTAAGCGCTGATTTACCTTATAATTAGTTTGTTAATTTTAGAATAAGTTACAATGGGGCTGACATGCGTCCATAAGGTGCCTAATCCCCTAATTAAAATAAAGAAAAAAAAAAACATCATGGTATACACCCATGCACTCTACTCCGTTGCGTTACGGGCGACTTGCGACTAAAATGTGAAGATTGACGTGCTGTCGATTGTACACTCGACGGCACATCCGTGCATTCTATTCAGTCATGTTAAAGGCGACTTTGCAACTAGAATGAAACGTGTGTGCTCTCGAGTGTATCTAGGTTCTGTAAGCTCGCACGTGTGACAAATTGTACAAGATCGAAAATTTATGTAATTCAAGGGCCGTCGGGGCCGACTATGAGTTAGTGCTTTCCTTACTCTCAGACTGGAGTAAGGAAAGCACTAAAATTCCCTAGATAGAGTGGGTTTATCTGCTTTATATAACTGAAAACTTAATCAAAGTAATTTTCAATAAATTTTGACTTCAACTCGTTAATTTGTAAAGCCTTCTTCAGATTTTCTTTTCAAGTTCATGATATTAGGTATTATGTGCTACTACCCTGATTTTTTTAACAACCTCTGTGGCGCAGCGGTTAGCGCAACTGGTTACCATGAGGTCCCAGGTTCGAATCCTAACTGTCCCGACTGCTTTTTGTCCAAGTAGGGTGTCTCCCCTAACGATCTCTCGGCTAAATGATTGATTTTAGAAGCGAGAAAAAATAAAACATAAACATGTACATACAGGCATATACATTGCTTTTGGCCCGACACTACAAAACCCTGTGTCGTGGGAACCAGAAACAGCGACGTCACAAACATGTCAACATCCAAGATTTATACCTTTTTTTTTGTCCCCAGCTGGGTTGGAACCCGGGACCATAGAGGTTCATCGTAGAAATTACACTGTATTTCTAACAAGACATCTAACCTCTAATATGTCGTATATTTGCTGTGGTGGTGTTAGGGTACGTCTAGACCTATCAATCACGATCAATTTGTAGCGAATGTCGAAACTCGGCACAACAGCGAGACCGAAAATTAAATACAGTTCGGTTATCTGGGCTGTCGTGTGTATCATTTCTTGAAAACACTATTTGTCTCTGTCACTGTTAAGAAATCGTTTTTACCTAAGCCCAAACGTGTCAGGCAGCCCTTTTGGTAAAGACTACGAGCTGTAACAGCTGGGCTTAAATATGTTTATAAAGCGTTAGAACTACAACGTTGAGTTGTAAAGTAACGTCCGACTCAGAGTACTGTATAAATACTCAGCAAGGACAACTTTGGGACTTATGGGATTAGTTGCGTTAATGGCCTGCGCACACGACGGATTTCTCTCCGCGGCGAAGAAAAAAGTACGCTCGCCAACTCAACGCACACGGCGGATATTCAGGGATATTTAGGCTGCCGGTGGCGGCGGCACTTGCCGTTGGCTGCCGCAAAAGTCAAAGTCAAAGTCAAATATTTTTATTTATAATACAAATACTCGTAGAATATTTACTTTATGAACGTAAAAGTTGTTAGTTTCACAATTAATAGATTACATGGAGAAGAAACTATCAAAGAAACTCCACATTTATTCTTTTCAAAACAGTTTTAGCCTAAATTACAAACTTTCAAACTTACAAAATAATATCTTGGATGTGTTGAACACTAGACACATTTATCATCTGATTCAATTTAATATTAAAACCTCCAACGCGATTTAACACTATTCTTAAATCGCGTTGGAGGTAACTCTAATAGCATCACTGTCAAGTTGTCTGCCGTGTAGACCGGTAATGTTGTACGGTTTGTGTTTCTAGTTCTTATCAATGGACAACGAAGGTCTGCTGTTGACATCGCCATCGCGGCATTAACTTTAATTAGGAAGACTCAAAAGAAAATGGAGGGCGGGACGAACTGGCGCCGGTCCACCGCACCACGGTCGGTACACTCCTCCGGCCAGCCGGCGGCTCGGCTTGTGCAGCATTGGCGGCGGCTTAACTACGCCGGTATAGTGTGTAGGCGCCTTTATGACCCTGAAAAGAATAATTAAAAGCCATACCCCAGTGGGACCCATGGCGACATTGCCGACGTCCAGCAACCGTATCCAAGCAGTTAAAATTGAAATGTATGGTGCCTAACTCACTTGGCGACGGTCTGGCAACCTCGCTTTACAATATTAACTGCTTGGATACGTGGCTGGCGACGTCGTCATGGCGTCCTAGTGAGTCAGGGCTGATTTCTGAATTGAGAATTTGCACTAAGTAAATACTTAAATAACGTTCTGTCACCCTCTTTTCTAAGAAATTTGACGAGACAGCACTACAGTTACGTATTTACTTAGTGAAAATTCTCAACTCGGAAACCGGCCCTTAGCGGACAATTGTTATGCCGATCGGCACATCAAAAATACAGGTTAAAAGGGTTTTCTTGTGAACCGTAATAAATAGCTGGCCTAAATCTCGACGTCAAAAGCATTATGGTCGTATGTTCGATTCCGACGAAAATGTCTTTTTTTACCTTCAATCTCTAGGCATTTTTATTATAGATTGTGGTAGATTTAATCTTTCCTACCCGGTTTCAAGACACAAGCTAATATCGTAACCATCCGCGAGAGTCGTACTTGATCATAGCGTGACTCGTTGGCGCTCCTACATTAGAATTAATTAACTAAGTAGGTAGGTACAATATTTAAGTTTTGTTCTGTCACGCTCTTTTCTGAGAAATTTGACGAGACAGCACTGCAGTTAAGTGGATAGGTAGATACACAGATAGAGAACACTTTATTGTACTTAAAAAAACCGTCTTCAAAGAAAAAAGTTGAAAATATGTGATTGCATATTCATATTTACTTGTCGGCGTCAGCCGAAGAATACAATATACCTTACCATAATGACGCCGACTTTAAAACGAACAATAATTGTAACGCAAGTGAAAGTAATGCAATTATTTTCTACTTTGTGGTTAAAATCGGGTTTTTTTATTTATTTTTTATTAGTTTTAGTGAATCTCAAGTACACTGGGACACCAACAAATTATTCAATAGACCACACGACGATTAGCGCACATACGTGACTTGTTGCTATGAAGGAAAATACAGGCGCCGAACCAACAAAAATAAGACGATTGCCATGTTATGTCAAAGCTGGACCAAATTGAAATGGAACCACCGTTGATTTGGTTTTACTCCCTCCACGGGAACCACACTGAAAGCAACAGCTTTCAAATAAAAAAAGAATCATCACAAAGAGGTAACAAAAATAAAAAAAAAACAGTCAAATCAAATCCAAATCCAATATTGTATTCAAAGTAGAAACATAATGTTTACTTTATGAAAGTCAAAGTTGTTAGTTTCACATTTAATATTGAGAACTATTGTAATTTTTTTTTTACTGTGTAATTAATATTCAATTCAATTCAATACAAATATTCCTAAAAACTATAAACATGCACAAAATCCACTAAATGTTTCGTCGACAATACTGATACATTTAAATATGCAATTAAGGCTAACAGAAAAAAACCACAAAAAAAAATCCTACCTAACCTAACAAACCTCCCCGGAACGCACCTGGACCAAAGGTCCCGAGTACGCCGGCAGCATTGCCACGCTGCACCGCCAAACAAAATTCTTTGGCCAAGAAATGCCCCAGAACGGCAGTCAAGCCCGCGGTCCCTCAAACGGCGCCCCAACTCCCTAACAAAAGTTTGAGCCTGTACTCCCCATGCTCCCATGGTCTCCACCGCAAGAGGAACAAACATGTAATTAGCCAAAAGGGCACTATACTTTTGCAGTTTGAGCCTCGCTGCGGATTCAGCATAATAATAATTATTCAGAATAATAATTGAGAACCTCCTCTTTTTTTAAAGTTGGTTAAAAAGGTGTTTACACAGGCATTTGGTAAGTACCTACCTAGTTACTTAGCCACATTCACGATTCAGAAACTAGTCCATAGACTGTACCTCCGTGAACTAAAAACTTATCGCTAATTACGAATGGCATTTCAGAACTGGCTGCCTCTGCAGTCACTAGTCGGCACCGTTTAGAAACAACAGCTGCAAAGGTAGTATGAGGACGCGAGTCGCGCGCGACAATGTCAAAAGTCGTGAGAATTTGACAGTTAATGTACTGGAAAGTCGCGACTTTTGACGTTGTCGCACGCGACTCGCGTCCTCATACTACCTTTGCTGGTGTGGAACTCAGTCGCTGTGTTAGGCCGGCTTGCACCACCGATTGAATTTAATTTAGTTTTAGGTTAAATAGAATTTTGACAGATAAAGTATGGCGGAACTGTCAAAATTCTGCTTAACTTGGGGTTAAATGGATTTTAGTCGGTGGTGCAAGCGGGCCTTAGAGAGGAACTATGCGTCTCCGCTCGAACTATCAGTCTCCGCTCGTGCGCGCACTCCTCGCTAAATTCCCTTCTGTCGTCAGCACCAGGGAGTGATCTGTTTGCTGATAGGATTATGAATGTAACTGAAGAATGTCTGAAATACTGTGAACGAGATGAATGAAAGGATGTCCCAAATTATTTGTCAATTATTGGATCTAAATTTTAGTGTATGTTATGCCTAATTGTAAAACGCAGTTGATGCTGTAAATGTTCTACAATTTAAATTAATAAATCATCATCATCAACTCATTATGTCCCCACCGAGGGGCATGGGTCTCTTCCCTGAGGAAGGTATAGGCCTTAGTCCACCACGGGGGCCAAGTCCGGATTGGTTCAGGCTTGTAAGACTAGTGGCTGGTCTTACTGTCAGAAGTTTTCAAGCCGCCCTAAGGCCTCTGACTTGTCTTCATCATCAACCCATCATGTCCCCACCGAGGGGCACGGGTCTCTTCCCTGAGGAAGGTATAGGCCATACTCCACCACGGGGGCCAAGTCCGGATTGGTGGAGGCTTGTAAGACTAGTGGCTGGTCTTACTGTCAGAAGTTTTCATGCCGCCCTAAGGCCTCTGACTTGGCTTAGCGACTGCCATCTATCGTCGGCAGCCGGCACCAACTGCTTAACGTGCCTTGCGAAGCACGGAACCGCTCGGAAAAATGCCACTAGCGTTAGTCATAGACGGTGACCCATCCATGGACTGAACGCGCCGTATGTTGCTTAACCTTAGTGATCGTTTAAGATCACTCAGGCAGCCCAGGCTACGAGCGATACGAGCGAAATTAATAAATAATAATTAAAAGGCAAAATTATAAGTCAAGCGAATAATGCTATTTAAAAATAAGTCGGTTTAACCATAATACAATAATAATATTATTATGACTGTTGCTAGTTTAAAAGCTAGAAAGAAACAAAATTGCGCCTTCCATAAAGTACGCAACCTCCTTGCTGCTTCAAACTTATTATTTTTTGTATAGATCGTGTACACTTTTTAGCGCTAGTTACACATACATACTATGTAAACATAAGCTCTCGCCTGTATGCAGAGACCAGAGGTGACTGCCACTTGCCACGATCCTGACAAATCACTTTCGCTTCATCGACATTCCTTAGTCGTTGCATGCACGCACGGCGGTATAGATCTTTCTTGCATTGCAATCAACAATCCATTCGTGATTGCTACAAATACCATTTTTCAATTGTAAATTGGGTATATTTCCACCGAAACCAAGGTACCCCTGCAGGGATTTAGACGTGATATTGTCTACCCACGTCCTCGCGGATAACTCAGTAGGTAAGCCGTGTTCATACAATTTCCTGTGCAGCAAACTTGTGGTCGCTCTACAAAGTTCACAAGCGCACCGAAACTTTTAATTAACCTCCAGCTAATTGAAATACTAACTGCACCGCGCGTGATATAATTTTCGAGAAAACTTCTCAACCCAACAACTCCCAACTTAATTAAGTCATTGTAACACAAAAACTGATTTCTCTGTTGTCAGTTTTGAGAACTAGGTAGGTATGTACATACATAATCGGCTGCCTAATTTCAAAACATAGTAGGTGGAAGAGATATTCAGACCAAATTGTTCGGGAGAGCCAAAAAAACAAGAGGGTTACTTTGTAGGCTTGCCCTGACTTAAGTAAAGTTAGAGCTAAGGTTGGACCAAAAGATGTTCAATTCGATTTGCAAACTTAAAATTTAAGTAAAATCAATAGTCCAACTTAAAAAATATTATATAGTTAATAGTATAAGCGTAAAAACCATTTTAAAACCTAGCATGTGGTAGTTGCTACGTTTTCAGATTGTTTCTTTGTGTAAAAAAATCTTGGAACTCTAAATGAGTTTTATGTTTTCTGACAGGCACCCGACATTCGTAAAATTGATCCATGAAACCTTGGTCTAACCCGACTTTAAGTCAGTGTAACGAAAGAGCTATCTTCGTGTGAAATTGCCAATTTATCGATATCTCAACTCAGTTACCGGGCATCATGCGGGGAGTACAGATTTATTGGATACTATTTTGCTATGGACTGCTCTTTATTAAGGTACCTAATATGTTATGTTGTATCATAAGAAGTCAAATAATCCCTGTAACTTCCATAGAAAGGACGTGAGACAAGCGCGCAAAAACGCTGTCTTTTTTCGAGCACATAAAAAATATTCACATATTTTTTATTGCCAGATGTCGCCAGACTACGGTGCACTTTGTTGGCGTTGCGATCTTATATCTGTCTTAAATTTTTCATTAACTCCTTTATTGCTTTTAATACACAAAAATGGAGGCTACGTAAAAAATAAATACTATTTCTGCTGACTGAAATACAGGTTCTAGCCTAGTTCGACAACGGAGGGCACCTCGTTATTATTGTAAGTTTAGCTCAGTGGCGTGCAACGGGAGAGGCCTATGTCTAGCAGTAGACAAGCTTAGGCCGATGATGATGAGTGTAACTATAATTGTGACTGTGTGTAACTTCTTCAAAATAAATTTATTCTTATTATTAACTTTATTTCGGATACACTTACACTTTCTTTTACTCTACTTTTCTTATACTTAATACACTTTCTTTTGTCGGAAGAGTCCGACCAAGTTTTGCTCTGATTCGCAGAGCTTAATACTTAATATTATATGTACTGTGCGTGCTTACTTATTTATCTGAAAAGTATTAGACGTCTTTGGATTCACGTTCATACAAAACCTACTTATTGCATGATAGATGATGATGATGGGGTAAAGAGGTAAATTCTATACAATGGAGAACTTGCATTAATTTTTTTCATAGAATAGATGTTTGTTTGTTCATATTTAAAGATGAAGGCTCAGGGTCATCTATGAAGGTCTCAAAATAATCTAACAGTAGATGTAAGCTGAAATTGTATAATTCATACAAATTAAAAAATACATGTGGAAGGAGGAGATGAACGTAAATAAAGATTGGGTTGACTATGTTTAAAGATTGGGTTGACTATGTTTAAAGATTGGGTTGACTATGTTTAAAGATTGGGTTGACTATGTTTAAAGACTGGGTTGACTATGTTTAAAGATTGGGTTGACTATGTTTAAAGATTGGGTTGACTATGTTTAAAGATTGGGTTGACTATGTTTAAAGATTGGGTTGACTATGTTTAAATGTTTTCTTTCTTTGTAAATAGCACTTCGAGGCTAGTTGCAATTCTAAAGTGAGTATTATTGCTTAAATGTACATACTTTTATTGTACATATAATACATACATACATAAGCTCACGCCTGTATCCCAGAGGGGTAGGCAGAGATCAGGGACTACCACCTGCCACGATCCCGCCAAACCACTTTCGCTTCATCGACATTCATTAGTCGTTGCATGCACGCACGTCGGTTTCGGGTACTTTTTATCTTGCCCTTTCCTAATACATCCCATATTTGGTTGAAGTATGTACATACCTATAATTTTATTTTACAATAGTCTGAGGCCGACTTGCACCACTTTTTAAATAATAAAAATAAATAACTTCCACACAACACAATCACTTGACCTGGCCCCAAACTAGGATACCCTGTGCTATTATAGTAACCAGGCAAGGACGTTACAAACATGGCTGTACACTCAGACTGAGGCCATTTGTACAAATGAACGGCACTCTCCAGCGGGAATGAAATTAATGTCTTAAGTCGCCTTTTCTATGAACAATTTTATTTTGATCTCGACAAATTCTTGCCGGAGTGATCAGAGGTAGCAAATGACCGAAAAGCTCGGTCTCAAAGGGGGAAGGTCTCTGCCCTGCATTGGGACACCCTTATTATGGAGGCTACAATAAGCTGCAGAGTTCCCTACGAGAGTTGGAAATGGGCCTGTTCAAACAGAAGATAACAAATTTTTTAACGGAATAATGTTATTATACATTGCTTCAATTTTTTACCGAAAAACAATAATGATTACATGACTATTGACATTAATATTCTGCACAATTTTTAATCACCGGTGACCCTATCAGACCTTTTGACTTTAATTTTATATTACATAGTTATTTCGACATTTATGATTATTATTATTCTTTCATATAGTATTGTTTAATTTTAATGACTTATTTTTACAAGTTTGACATTTCATTTGATCTTTTTTTATTTAACAAACCAAACATTTGTACGCCTTAAGGCAAAATATGCTGTACAAAACCTAACTAGTTTCTACATCTTTACATACTCATGTTATAAAAATAAAGTTTTGCAAATGTCCCTAGCTATTATAAATTATATCAAATGTTGTAAACTTTTAGTCCGGATTTACTTACGGGTGTTGTGCTTACGAAAGTTTTAGTTCAAAAATATCAAATGTTGTACCGTGTTTGCTGCAAATAAATAAATAACTAACATTTACATACAGGCACATAGGTACATACATTGCTTCTGGCCCCACACTAGGATACCCTGTGTCGTGGGAACCAGAAACAGCGACGTCACGAACATGTAAACATCCTAAGACCTGGGTTTTTTTTTGTCCCCAGCCGGGATTCGAACCCGAGACCTCTCCGCATGGTAGTCAGATGCACTAACCACTGCGCCACAGAGGTCGTCAAGTCGTCAAATAAATGAAATGAAATGAAATCTTTATCTTCATAAAAATAATAAACCGGGCAAGTGTGACTCGGACTCTCGTAAGAATAGCTCTCCGTACCATTATCTATAAAAACGGCAAAAAATCATGTCTGTTGTATGGGATGATAATAATAATAATAAACTCACGCCCGTTATCCCCAAGGGGGTAAGCAGAAGCACCAATCACTAGAACTGGGCCACGTTTTGCCGAGTTTATTAGGGCCTAACGTGACAAGTGGCAAGCCTGTCGCCGTTATCCGGGCACAATTTATCAGCGAATGGTGTTGCTGTACAAACAAAATAATTTGTTTTAGGTATTTTAATTTAAGAACTTATTTTGAAAGTAAAATATATAACTAAATATAAACTTATACTTATAAGTAACTTATAGAAAATACATCATTGTCTTACATTCCCTGTAAACAGATTGGCCATCAATATAAATCGGTTTCAAGATTGCGTTCATTCGCTACTCATGGCAGAAGCGCTCAAGTGAAAAGTAATTTGCAGTTCAAAGGAGTATAAGCTATTGAATAGTAGTATAGTGGCTATTACAGAGTAGTTCTTATGGCTTGAAGCATTAGAGCGACTGTCGAAAAAAGATAGATGTTATGGTCTACAGCATTATTCGCTTCCATAGAGTCTCATTTTACATCTTAGGCTAAAAGCTCTTTTTGATTTAGCTAACTTACGTAGAAGAGTAAGAAGTCTTCTATTCTCATCATAGCTAAGTAGGCCTTATAAGTTAACTTCGTATAAATTCCATTAGATGTTCGATGTTGTTTTTCCATGTTAGATTTAGATAGTGTACGGTTTCACCATGCATAATGTTTTGTTTACGCGGCATTTTACTCAGGCCGCGCATCGTTTTTATTAATAAAGCTAGTTGTCCACGTACAGTCGAGGGTTTACTAATGTATTGCCAAAAATCGTTTCCCAAAGTATTACTTCCCAAACTATTTTCCGCAAATTATCACTTGGCAAAAAAACATTTCTCAAAACAACTTAAAGCAAATAAACAGTTAGCAAAAGTTATTATGGCAAGTTATTGTTTACCAAATAAATACTTGGTCAAAATTCATTTTACCAAAGAGGCAACAAGAGGCAAGGTAAGAACGCATCAAAGTCGAGTCTGTTTTCGATCTTACATAGAGAACCTAACGCTCCGACGCGCTCCGTTTCGCTACTCGCGTCGTCGCACCTATATTTCTGTTGTCACGTATTCTTTACATCGCCGACCCCCCGTTCCATTATTTGAAAATAACACTTGCCAAAATAAAACGTTATCATAATAAACGTTTGTCTTAATAAAACTTGACGCAGTAAAATTATGCGAAATGATAATTTGACCAAATGAATAAAATGCAAAATGAAAACTTGCTAAAGTTTCATTTGGGAAATGAAACTGATGCCATAAGTTTATTGGGAAGTAAAATTTGGCGAAAAATACTTTGGCTAAACGGCGGTATCCCACAGTCGAGATTGAGAATTTACACTAAGTAAATACTTAAGTAACGTGTGGTCACGCTCTTTTCTAAAGAAATTGGACGAGACAGCACTTCAGTTAAGTAGATAGGTACTTAGCGAAATTCTCAATTCAGAAATCGGCCCAAAGTCACGTGTTTAATTTACGAGTACTTACTAACTACTGAATTTTACTCAAGCATATACATACATTATAAGTGTACAGAAAAGCGTCGTCGCACGAGTATACTCCGTATAATATTCTTAATTGTACACTAAAATTAAATTAACAGTAGCTCTTCTTATTTCAATGTATTATTATTATTAATTTTATTTTGGAAAAATACTTTGGGGAAGCTGTTAGCTGTGTTAGGCAGGTAAGTAAAGTGGTTCATATATTTCGACAAGCAACTACGGAACCCATCATTGATGCGCGTGACCCGACACGCACTGGGCGTTGATTTTCTTACTACAAAAAGTCAAGTAGGTGTATCCGGAATAAAGTTGATAACGGATAATACACCTTCTTTAGTAAAAGAGACCCAGAAGTATAGTCAGATACTTACATTTTTGTGCCGCTGGCTATTGAAACGTCTGGTGTGTGGGGAACGCCGGGCAGGGCTTTTATTAGTGAGCTGAGGCGCCGATTGAGGGATCGTGGGATGGACGTTCCCTTTGGGGCATAATACATATATTGAGGCAAAGGATCTCCCTTGCTGTGCAGCGCGGTAACGCAGCCAGTATTATGGAGAGTTTTGGCTCGGATGTGGCTCGGAGCGATTTATTTGGTTAGGTTCTTTATTATTATTCTGTAATATTGCCTTAGCATTATTTTGCATTATTTAACTTAAGTCGCTCGTGGCCTGGGCTGCCTGAGTGATCTTAAACGATCACTAAGGTTAAGCAACATATGGCGCGTTGAGTCCATTGATGGGTCACCGTCTATGACTAACGCTAGTGGCATTTTTCCGAGCGGTTCCGTGCTTCGCAAGGCACGTTAAGCAGTTGGTGCCGGCTGCCGTCGATAGATGGCAGTCGTTAAGCCAAGTCAGAGGCATTAGGGCGGCTTGAAAACTTTTGACAGTAAGAACAGCCACTAGTCTTACAAGCCTCCACCAATCCGGACTTGGCCCCCGTGGTGGAGTATGGCCTATACCTTCCTCAGGGAAGAGACCCGTGCCCCTCAGTGGGGACATAATGGCTTGATGATGATTATTTTACAATTTTGAATTTACATTGACATCGAAGCGTACTTACTGCGCTGGCTCAGCGACCCGAAGTGGGTCTTGGCCTCCGGCACAAGAAGTCGCCACTTGTCTCTGTCCTGCGCGGTCTCCTGCCAGTGACTCGCCTGGAGCTTACTGAGGTCCTTGGATACTTTTTCGTCCCTCCAACGATGTCTGGGGCGGCCCACCGGTCCTTGGCCGCTTGGAATCCCCTAGTATACTCTATTAATGCTCGGTCCTCTTCCATTCTTTCCACGTGACCAAGCCAACGGAGCGAAGCGTAATAATAACAACAATAACATAAAATTTACATACAGGCACATATATACTAGGACACCCTGTGTCGTGGGACCCAAAAACAGCGACGTCACAAACATGTAAACACCCAAGATCTGGGTTTCTTTTTTTTTGTTCCCAGCCGGGATTCGAATAATGTGTACTTTTTGTAAATGTATTTTTTTGTGTTGTGTGTAAGTTGTATGCAATGTCTTTAATGTTTGTATTTCTATATTTGAAATAATTATGTCTTAATACTCCATTCTAGAAATAAAATTCCTTCTTTGTTTAATATTAACTTTTATCGCCAGTGTACGGGTCAAAGGTGCCAAGCTGGGGTATGTACTCTTCAATATCACATTATGACCACAGACATGTAATGGGGATTTACGCCGATTTTCCTTAGTGATACATCGAGATCATAACGTTAAAACGCAGTTACACTTATTAAAGTGAAGTTTTTTTTTCATACATTTGTAAGTAGCCTTTTCCGCCCGGGGCATCCCTTGCCGGCCCTATTCAAAACATTCAGAATAAAAAACCGTGATATTATTACACAACTTCAAACATACAGATATGTCAATATCAATATCAACAATCCGGACTTGGCCCCTGTGGTCGAGTATGGCCTATACCTTCCTCAGGTAAGAGACCCGTGCCCCTCGGTGGGGACATAATAGGTGGATGATGATGATCTCTATGTATCACTTACTTATATTCTACCTATGTTATTCTTACAACGTATTCGTATATATTGAGCACCGTATCAGTGCCAGACTTTTCTAAAAAATTAAACTTCAAGAATCAAGAATCAATAATTTATTTCAACGTAAAGAATTTACATTTTGCTTGTTGAATGTCAATGTCATACAGTTATGTATAATGTTAGCCGCTGCCTTGGGGCCGTCTGTAGTGGAGAAAAAGGCAGCGAAAAAAAAAACTCCACTCTGACCATCTTTTCTCAAATCACCTTAAAGCTAATACAAATAAAACATACAAAATAATATCTTGGATGTGTTGAACACTAGACACATTTATCCTCTGATTTAATTTAATATTAAACTACTATTTAATGCCATACGTCCTTGTCTTCTAAATAATCGTTGATTTTATAATAAGCTTTTTTGCAAAGAGTGTGCTTAACACAATTCTTAAATCGCGTTGGAGGTAACTCTAATATATCTTGGGGTATCTTGTTGTAGAACCTTATACAGTGCCCCATAAACGAAGTATTAACTTTTGCAAGTCTAAATCGTGGAAATGACAATTTATGTTTATTCCTAGTATTAACGTTATGATGGCTACCAAGAGTTTCTAAGTCCTTAATATTTTTCCGAACGTATTAAAATAAATAAATGTATTGGCTTGCAACTGTTAAGATGTTAGTTTCTTTGAAAAAATCTCTTAGCGAGTCCCTACTACCTAGCTTGTAAATAAATCGGATCGCTCTCTTCTGCAAGATGAAGATAGTCTCAATGTCTGCTGCCCGGTCCCATAGTATTATACCATAGGACATAATACTATGGAAGTAACTAAAATAAACAAGCCTAGCAGTTGCAACGTCAGTAAGTTCTCGAATTCTTTTCACGGCATATGCTGCGGAGCTTAGTCTATGTGCCAATTTTATAATATGTGGACCCCATTGTAGTTTGGCATCGATTGTGATGCCCAAAAATACAGTATCTTCAACAAATTCTAGTTTATCATTTTCAATTATGTACTATCTAGCGTCGCACATTTTGCTTACGCGCTTAACCTACTTTTATGGTTTTTAGGCACGTTAAGCAGTTTACTTTATTAGGTAATCTTGTACACTAAGTTAGTCTATCGTATACTGCACTAGAGAGAGGAACCCGCCAATATTCTACCTATCTGTAGATTTAACAATACATTTATTCTACTACTGTTGGTGCGAGTTTCTTCTACTTCTACGTCACCTAGACTCAACTCAAGTGTAGCAGTAGCTGCAGCTTCTGGCGCGACTTACTACGCGTCGCTCGGCAGTGATACTCGTTGCGAGCTACTCTACTACGCAACCACTTTCTACAACTGGCTGTGACTTAGGGCTCTGCGGTTACATCAGATCGCCATGTCTACTGAATTGAAGGTCCAGTCGGAAGTTTTTGAGAACATCAAGCAACTCTACAGCAACTACAAAAAGGATGGTCCGTCGAGAAAAACAAGCGACTATCTTACTCAGAAGCTAATTCTTCTTGAACATCAGTGAAGTGACTTTGATGAGAGAAACAACATCCTCATCGCGTCGGAAGACAAGTCCCACGGATATTTTACGGAAAACGTCTACATTCGTACTAAGCAGTTGTACGAGGACTTAAAACAAGACATTCTAACCCGATTGCAATCTGAGCTGCCAGGCACGTCGGTGGCGCACAAGCTTTACCCCTCGCAGGAGGAAAAGTCACGAAGTGGTGCTACATCGGGACTGACTCAGACTACCGAGTTAGCCAAAGAAACTGCGGCAAACGACGATCTGGCAAGATAAATCAGCATCCAAAATCGCAACTTCCGAGCCATGCATAGAGCTATTGCCAAGGTCGACATTGAACAATTATGTGAAAGTTGGGAATTGGAGGAACAGCTCAGCATCTTAAGATCGAAGTGGTCAGATATCGACAAGTTACACTGGGAATTAGACGGCGAGTGCGATGACCCATCTTACTATCGCAACTTTGAAGATATCGAGGGCCAGTATGACAAGCTGAAGAGGCAAATAAATAACAAACTTTCCTCAAATCTACACTACCAGCAATCAGCGCCCAAGCTCGACGTTCCTGTATTCTCTGGCGACTATTCCCAGTGGATTTCTTTCAAGAACTTGTTTCTACAAACTGTGGACAAGAATCCATCGCTATCTAAAGTTCAAAAGATGCAGCACCTAAAGTCCAAGCTGCGGGGCGAAGCTGAAAATCTAGTGCGTCATCTCCACATCAACACGGATAACTACGAGTCCTGCTGGGAAATACTGACACAGCGATACGACAATCGCAGACTAGTCTTCACACTATGCTCAACATTCCGCCTATACAGCAAGCGAACGCAAACAACTTGAAGAAGCTGCATGACGTCGTCATAGAATGTCTTAACGGCCTTCACAACATCGGCATAGATACGGAGTCATGGAGTCCTTTGATTGCTCACTTGATGGCACAGAAACTCGACACTGCTACGTACAGCGAGTACACTAAGGAGCTGCAAAATCCCCGCGATATACCGAGGGTCGACGAACTTACGACGTTCCTGGAGAGCAAGTTCATGGCGCTAGAAACTCTGCGCAACAGACAAAAGGACACTACAACAGGAACATCAACGGGTTCACAGCAAAAACCTTCGGTGGCGAGCAACATTCCATCCAAACAAGGTCCATTCAGAAAATTCCAGTTTCCGAAAGCATATCACGTTATGTACGGCCAATGCCCTCTGTGCAATAAAAGTCACGTGTTGACGAAATTCCGCAAATTCATCAAAAAGAACGCCGAGGATAGAAACACTGCTTTCGCAAGTCTCAACGCTCAAGGCAGCAAACTGTGCAAAAACTGTCTATACAGTCATCGGGATGAAGAATGTTCATCGCAAAAAACTTGCAGAGAGTGCGATCAACAACATCATACGTTGCTACACAAAGACATCAAAAAGTCTGCGCCGCAAGATAGCCAAACCTTGGCTGGAGCGTCATCGCCCAACGCGCAGAAGTTGACTACAAATCATGCCTCTTTCAACGCGCTGGAGATTTTACTCACTACTACGCTCCTCCAAGTAAAGGCTGCTAACGGGACTTATGTGACGCTACGAGCTCTACTCGATCAAGGCTCACAAGCCAATCTCATTTCCGAAAGCGCAGCGCAACTACTAAACCTACCAAGAAGGAAGTTAACTGCCACTGTATCCGGGGTGGGGTCCATCTCAGGCGACTGCAGAGGTTGTTTACATCTTGAGTGTAAATCGATAAGCTCGGATTACACTTTCAATACCGATGTACTGGTCATGAGACAATTAACAAACCCCCTGCCAAACAAAACATTTGAGTGCCCCAACTGGGAACATTTGGCCAATCTGAAGCTCGATGATCCGGATTTTAACGTCTCGCGCGGAATTGACCTCCTGCTCGGCGCGGACGTTTACTCAAATATAATCATGAGCGGTGTACTCAAAAGCGATGCACAATCCCCAACAGCTCAGCAAACTAAGTTGGGATGGATTCTCTGCGGCTATGCGGGAAACGTCGAGACTCTCAGGTGTCACGTAACTCTAACCGACCTGAGTGAGTTATCACGTTTCTGAGAAACTGAAGACATCTTGACCAGTAACCAAGACACCACCGACGAAGACTTCTGTGAAAAGTACTACCAGGAGACTACCCGTCGCGCTGCTGATGGAAAATACGTTGTGAAAATGCCGATGCTTCCAAACTACGAGGAAAATCTGGGAAAGTCAAAAACATTGCCATTTCTCAGTATTTACAACTCGAAAGGCGATTGTCTAGCTTCCTACCACATCATGGAGTTCTTCGAGAACAATCAACTACTACAAAGTTGAGAGTTGTTTTTAATGCGTCTCAGAAAACGGGCACTGGATCCAGCCTCAACGATTTGATGTACAAGGGCCCAAATTTACAAAAGGACATTCAAGCGCTACTGATTCGATGGAGGAGTTACAAATATGTCTTCACTGCAGACGTTGAGAAGCATTATCGCTCGATCTGGCTATCTGAAGATCAGCAGTGCCTTCAAAAAATTATCTGGCGTGGTCCGGATAATAAACTGCAAGAAATGCGCCTACGCACTGTCACCTACGGTACAAAAAGCGCGCCGTGGCTCGCTATGAGAACGCTTGAGCAGTTGGCCATAGACGACGGCCACAAACACCCAGAAGCCGCTGAAGTGCTGAAACATCACTTTTACGTGGACGACCTAATAAGTGGCCACCACTCGTTGGCAACTGCCAAGAGCCTCAAGGACTCCCTCATCGCACTAATGAAAGGAGGAGGAATGAACCTGCGTAAATGGTCCAGCAATGATGGCAGCATCCTCGAAAATCTCTCAGAAGATCAGATTTCCACCGACAAGACTGTCGACTTCAAGACCGAAGACACTGCAAAAACGCTAGGCCTCAGTTGGAGTCCACAAACTGACACTTTTCGGCTAAACTGGGACACTGAGACTGAAAGACGTCTGAACTTAACGAAAAGTGAACTACTGTCCCAAATCTCGAAGGTGTACGACCCCTTAGGGTGGTTTTCGCCCGTCACTGTCTCAGCAAAAAAATCTGTCACTTGGGGCGACACACTACGCCAGGAGATACAAGTACAATGGGACAAAGTAAAAACGGAGCTACCACTTCTGCAACAAGTAAAGCTAAATCGATGGATCGGCACTACACAAGGGCATGTCGAACTACACGGATTTTGTGACGCGAGCGAGAAAGCTTACGCTGTGGTGGTATACAGTCGTGTTAAGACCAGCGATGGTCAGCAACAAAACTAGAGTAACACCACTGTCCGAAAAAATCACTTTGCCACGGTTAGAACTCTGTGAAGCATTACTGCAGAGTCAGCTGATCGACGGCGTTGATAACGTGACTGCTGACTCCGCCTCGCGAGGATTGCCACCACGAAAACTGGTTAACTTCAATCTATGGTGGCAAGGACCGGAGCTCTTGGAAACATTCAGTGACAAAACTACAACCGACTGTTACGCAACCACGTTGGAAGAACGCATTACGACTAATACCTATGTTGCTAAGCGAGAAATCGGGACAGACAGTGTCATTGACACATTGCTCGAAAACTGCAGCGTTTTCACACGTGCTCTACGGGTCATTGCCTGGGTGTTTCGCTTCATAAACCGACTTCGCGGCAAGCAACCTGACACCACCGCTAAGGAACTGAATGCGGCAAAGTCGGTGAAGAAAATGTCAACGTGCGGCTTCTTTAACTTTATCCTTCTGACACTGTTCCTACTGTCCAACACCATGGCTATTGAGTCCAAAGAAGCAAAGATTGTCACACACATCACTAGTCTAGGCAGAGAGCGGCCAATATACTACGACCCACACGGACAGTTAGCTCTCATGCACGACGAATGTATTCTAGTGATGTACTACAACCTAACGAGCTACTGGAAAGGAACGCAGCACATGCAACGTTACCTGCACCACTTAAGAGATGTTTGTAACCGAATAGAACCAGTCTACTGCACTCCAACTTTAACCCAACTCAACCACGAGATGGGCCTACTGACCTACTACAACGACATCCTCTTGGAACCCAGCAAGCATCTGTCTAGGAAGAAGCGTGGGCTGATCGACGGCGTCGGTTACGTAGCAAACAGCCTTTTCGGTATCCTGGATCAGCGATTCGCTACGAAATATGAAAGCGACATCCAAGCGATACAAGAAAATGAAGGTCATTTATTGTCGCTAATAAAGAACCAAACATCAATCGTACAGCTCGAAAATGAAGCGTTGAAAAGAAATGAAGACAACGTCAATCGACAGTTCCAAAGCATAAATCACCTTTTGCAACAGATTAACGCAAGTCTCACTGAAACAGAGACACTTCTCGAAGCGACAATGGTGACTACTTACTTCAGTACGTCATCAATAGCAGCAAGTCTGCTGCTGAAAAATTTAAGAACAGTCCAGGACTTACTGTTCAACACGCTGACGGATATTTACAAAAGACGCATAGATATCCATTTACTCACGCCGGCAAACCTTATCCACCAAATGGAAATAATATCCGGACAATTACCACGGACACTAACTTTGCCAGTGGACAACATACAAAAGGAGGTCAAGGACGTCTACAAGCTGCTCTACGTTAGAGGGAGAATTACAAATGGATTTTTCTTATTCGAAGTCCATATCCCGCTTTTAAGCGACGAAACGTTCAAACTCTACAAAAATTTTCCCCTACCCATACAAATACGGGCAACCTATGCAAAGTGGGTCGAAACGTCAGCGGAATATCTAGCGATAGACTTCAGTAAGAGTAGCTACTTAAGTATGACTCAACGCAATATCGACCAATGCACCAGACGATCAGCTGACAGTATCATATGTCACGCGACGCTCCCTGTTTACAACTTCTACGATGGCTACAAGACACCGTGCGAAGCAAAACTGATAGGCCAGCACGCGACATTGCTATGCTCATTGAAAAAAGCCCCGTGCGCGAACGACTGGATCGAGTTACAAACACCGAATACCTGGCTCGCTATCTGTTGCGGCGATTGCACGATAAGGACACTGTGCGACAATGAGCTGATTCTGGTAAGGGATAATGGAACGGAAAATGTATCATTTAATTTCGAATAAGCAACTACTTGTTATTTAAGTATTATTGTAATGGCCGTTCCTCTACTCAACTTGCATTACCGCTTTCTTTTGTAAATAGCTATTTATGTTTTGCAGTAAATTCCCTTTTTCTTTTCTGCGCTCTGGAAGATGTACGATCTAGCGTCGCACATTTTGCTTACGCGCTTAACCTACCTTAATATGGTTTTTAGGCACGTTAAGCAGTTTACTTTATTAGGTAATCTTGTACACTAAGTTAGTCTATCGTATACTAGAGAGAGGAACCCGCCAATATTCTACCTATCTGTAGATTTACCAATACATTTATTCTACTACTGTTGGTGCGAGTTTCTTCTACTTCTACGTCACCTAGACTCAACTCAAGTGTAGCAGTACTATAACTCCCTACTACGAGCCCAGTACTCTACAAATTACAATGTTGTTTTCAACTAATTTTACGTTAGGTAGGGTAAATTTCATACATTTTGTCTTTTTTGAATTTAACAATAGATTAATTACTGTAAACTAATCTAGAACGTGCGATTATTTGCTTCGTCAAGATTATTTTCCTGTCTCTTTATTTTAAAAACAAGTGACGTGTCATCAGCATATAGCACTATCTCACCCAAAAACGGTAAATCATTTACATAGACTAGGAAAACGAACGGCCCTAAGATAGATCCCTGCGGGACTCCCATTTTTACAAGTGAGCCTGACGATTTAATACGATTTATTTCTGCTTTTTGAACTCTTCCTTCTAAATATGATTTTAAAAGATCTAGACTTAATTTTTTTATTCCATAGTGTTTTAACTTTGAGAGTAATGTTTTGTGGTCTACACAATCGAATGCCTTTGACAGATCACAAAGTACTCCTATCGCATCATTATGATCCTCCCACGCACTGAAAATATGTTTAACTAACATGACTCCAGCGTCTGTGGTATTCCGCCCTTTAATGAAACCGAACTGCTGACTATGGAGGAGTTCGTAATTATTGAAATGAATAAGTAATTGATCTAAGATAATTCTTTCAAATATTTTACTTAATACTGGTAGGACTGAAACGGGTCTAAAATTTGTTGGATCTTGTTTATCACCGCTTTTAAATAAGGGTATATTTACTATACTATATTTCATGAGGTCTGGAAATACTCCTTCATCTACGCATTTATTGAAAATCTGTGCTAACGGCAAAGCTAGGATATTTATCACTGAACTAACTATTGTTACTGACATACCCCATAAGTCCTCGGTTTTTTTAAGATTTAATAATATAAATTTCTTAACAATGTCATGGGGCTCAATGTAATTAAACGTAAAATCGTGTTCGCATGCGGGGATATTGTCCCTTAATAATGTCGCCGCACGATCAGGTGACGAGTCTAATGGAGCTGTAGTTATGATTGGGACATTAGTGAAGAACTGTTCGAAAGCTGCAGCGGTACCTTCATTTGATGTTATTATTTTGTCATCAATCTTAAGTGAAATATCTCGGTCTCCTAACTTTGCTTTACCCGTTTCTCTATTTATTATGGTCCAAATTGTTTTTACTTTATTCGGTGATTGTAGGATTTTAACTTTTATATGATCGCATTTGGCTTTATGGCAGATGGCCTTAAATAATTTTGAATATTGTTTTACGTACTGTATGAAGTTGGCGTCATATGTATAAATCTGTTTGTCATATAATTCATAAAGTGTGTCTCTGCTCTTTCGAATACCTGACGTAGCCCATTCACTGAATCCTACTCTATTGTCCTTGCTTTTTAGATGGCGCAATTTAAAAATCTTTTTAAAACTACCCGACACCACTTCGAATAACTCTTTGTAATGATCATTAGCATTTTCATAATTTTCTTGAGTCCTTAAACACAGGTTCGGCCTTTTTTGTATCTATTTCAAAATGCACAACTTGACCGCTGTGGTCTGACTTTAGACAATTTACTGTAGAATAATCGGAAAAATCGCAATCGCAGTAAACACTATCTAGGCAGGTGGCAGTAGTTTCAGTTATCCTGGAAGGCTCCAAAAAATATTTGCTAGATAAACGACTTGAAAATAATTGTCAATTTTGTATTTAAAGCGGTGTCTGCCATCAAGTCAATGTTGAAGTCACCACAGACTATGACTTTCTTATTGCTGCTAGAAGCTACCTTTAAAACAACCTCTAATATGGTTTCAAATAAACTGTAATCACTGGTAGGGGGCCTGTACAAGGCTACTACAATGTGTCTAGACAGTTCAACACACGATATTTCAATTACTTTTTCAACAGAAAGTCTGCAAATATCATTCCGTTCTTTAAATTTCAAATTATTTTTTGCTAGTATCAAGGACCCCCCTGCCTTGCAGACTTTCTTGAAGCAACTGGCTATTTGATACATTTTCACAGAAAAATTCATTTGAGTCTCTAGTAGCCAGTGCTCTGTGGCACAAAGTATATCCACTCTGTGTTGTTCTAAAAACAACTCTAGTTCTAATAATTTTCCAGAAAAGCCACCCTGTATATTCTGATTAGCTAAAATAAGTTTTTTAAGGAGGGCTTTTCCTTTGTCAGCGCTGGCAGTTTAAATCAGCGGTCAAATTTAACCTACTACTAGTTCTTTTCACAACCTCTGAGTATAGAGGTTGGCAAGTGTCACTTGTCTTACAATTTGTATGACCTGGAGGTCCCTGTGCTATTGTATTAACAATAATAGGGTCATAAACATTGAATGCCAACATTTTGGCAATTAGTCGCTTAGAAGAGAGGGGCACACTCATTGTGTCCCGGGTTAAAATAAAGTCTTGAATAAATTTATTCGTATCAAAGAAATGGACTTGGTCTCTATGACCAAGTTTTTTGAAATAAACTTTTGGACCGTAATCAAGTTATTAATTTATTACTTTTTACTGACACATCGATTAGACAGTTAAGACACTACTAAGGGCTGATTTTTCAATAGTCAAATAACTTTTATCTGAGGAATAAAAACGGCGGTTTGACGTAACATTCATACATAAGCTGTCAAACAGCCATTTTTATTCCTCAGATAAAAGTTATCTGACTATTGAAAAATCAGCCCTAGGATTACAAAACTAAAATAAGAAAATGACAATGATAAAAAACAATAAGTATTTATAAAAAAAGAAAACTATCAAAAAAGGTCTGTTGCCAACAGTATGTTTAAATTCATTTGGGTTGTCCATTCGCAGTAAAGTTACTGTTGGCTATTTATAATGATTGTACGCAAATAAAGGTATATAATAGGGTTTAGAAAATAAATAACAATCTATAAGGCGCTAGATAAAGCTATCAAAAGTGATTATTAGTGAGTCCTTCAAAAATACTAGTTTTAACATTTGATTCTGCTCGTTGATTGCTTTCTGCTGGCTATGGGAAGCCACACTTTTAAATAGTTGAGCAGTTGCGAAACACAATAACACCTCTCTGGTTCAAAACTAGGATGCCCGGTTGATATGGCGACTACGCGAGGACGTAACAAACATGAAATTAACGTCCGGACTGATGTTGGGTCACTCCCTAACGATCGCGTTCCTAAACCTTTAGTTCATAAACTATTCGTTCAGGAATGCGATAGACATAGACTTGTTACTCACAGACTGAGTGTGTAGAAGCGGCATGTACACATTCTCGACATAATAATTCAACTCGTTTATTGACAACTAAAGGCCCAATTTTCTTACAGTAGGTATTACAAAAATTTAATTCTAAAAATTAGTATAGTTTAAAGCGAAAGCGAAAGTGGTTTGTTGGGATCATGGCAGGTGGCAGTCCCTGGTCTCTGCCTACCCCTCTGAGATACAGGCTTGAGCTTATGTATGTAGTTTAGTTTAAATAAAATAAAACAAAGTTTGTTAATTATTAAAATAGGTTACAGCTCATTAATAATAAAATGGAGTCTTACATTATGGCAGCAGACCCACTGGCTGAAAAACATGTATTTTAACCCAGTGACGCAGATCCGGCCTGTCATATTTTTCGGTTAGCGTCCTCAGAATGCTGTTATTACTGGACCGGTTTCTGAATATCACCTAAGCTGACAGTTTGCGGATGACGGCATAAAAGTCCTCCACCACGTATGCCTCCGCAAACATCTTGGATGCAATACAGTGTCGAGGAAGTCCCAATAGCACCCTGAGGAGGGCACGTAATAAGTACGTGTGTGAGCGGCGTACAATGTAGTGAGTTCACAGACTCACACTGACAACCTTTATTAAGGCTACGAATGCTAAATTCAGCCAGCATTTCGTTGCTTCACATTGATAATCCTGCCTTTGCTTCGATGCGTTATAACTCTATGGTGATAACTAACACAAATACTTTGGAGACTAAAACTGAGTTTGGCTAGCCATTTGCATGTTACCTACTTTGTAATACTAAATGTGACAACATTATTCCAGATCCTAGGAAACAACTGCTCAGCGGTTGTGAGTATAGATATGTTTGATCCAAAACTTTCGTAAGCACTACACATTATTACTTGATTCCGGATACACTTACTTGACTTTTTGTCGGAAGAGTCCGACCAGGTTTCGCTTTGATTCGCAGAGCCTAATCACGGTGAGCAGAGAAGGAGCTCGCGTCGTCGTTTTGTCTCGTGACAAAAAGTTAAATAAGTGTAACCGGAATAAATTAATCACACTTCACACTAAATATTATAAAGGCGAAAGTTTGTGAGTGTGTATGTTTGTTACCTTCACGTCTAAACGGCTGGAGCGATTTTAATAAAATTTTGTATGGAGTTAGCTGACACCCTGGATTAACACATAGGCTACATTTTACCGCGGCAAAATA
This sequence comes from Yponomeuta plumbellus, assembly GCA_947310845.1. Classification (NCBI taxonomy): domain Eukaryota; kingdom Metazoa; phylum Arthropoda; class Insecta; order Lepidoptera; family Yponomeutidae; genus Yponomeuta; species Yponomeuta plumbellus. The sequence continues at coordinate 707,439 of OX371206.1, forward strand.
TCTTATTCCCATGGGAAAATCGATGAAAATGACTTCGCGGATAATGTATGGAGAACTTTGTACATAGCTTTTCCAAAAAATTGTTTACTGTTGATACACAATTTATTTTCCCTAATAAACCGCGGGTAACACCGCGGGGCACAGCTAGTGATTGTATAAATATATATTTTTAATAAAATATTATTATATCGCTCGTAGCCCCGGCCACCTGAGTGATCTTAAACGATCACGAAAGTTAAGCAACATAGGGCGCGTTCAGTGCATGGATGGGTGACCGGCTATGACTAACGCTAGTGGCATTTTTCCTAGCGGTTCCGTGTTTCGCAAGGCACGCTAAGCAGTTGGTGCCGGCTGCCGTCAATAGATGACAGTCGTTAAGCCAAGTCAGAGGCCTTAGGGTGGCTTGAAAACGTCTTACAGTAAGACCCGCCACTGGTCTTATAATCCTCCACCAATCCGGTCTTGGCCCCCGTGATGGAGTATGGCCTATACCTTTCTTAGGGAAGAGACCCGTGCCCGTCGGTGGGGACATAATGGGTTGATGATGATTATATTATTATATACCTCTTCGTCTAAGTCTTTGCTTTCAGCCTTCGTCGTCTATATCTGCTTAACACATTGGAAGTAATAGCTTATTATGCCGGGTACATATAAAACGTCTGTGCCCGGCATAATAGCCATTGAAAAGAATGTAAGAAGCGTTATAAAAGTGGAAAGGAACTAAAAAGATATGGAGTTCCTTCGGTCATTCGAAATTGTATTCTGTTCAAATTCTTCGGGCATGTATTGACCGGCGATGGTGGTTTTTATCATTCATTTGTATTTGCTAAGTTGGTCTATACTTGAGCATTATAGAAGACAATTTTAAACATGCTCCATTCCTGCCCCAACGATGCAGTCAAAAGGCAGTCGAGGGATGAGACAAAATGGTTCGCATGACAGAATATTTTTCAAGTTATCCAACGAAAATCTCGTTTGGTTTTCACACTGAATTAGCTGTTTAAGTTCAGCTAAGACTAATCTTGTATATTTTCCGTGTCAGTGCCGTGATCTAGCCTGCGCCGCGGGGGTGAGTTGAAGTTGAATTTGTAACTAGAGGGTGTTTCTGAAAAGTCCGGCTATATTAAATATTGATCCAGCTATACTTCATAAGTTTAGGTACTTAACTAAAGGTAAACAATCGTGATACGCCTTTTTAATTGTGCCATAACTTTGCACATACTCATCGGATCGCTATGAAAGTCTTCGATTCTTAAAATATAGAGCATAGTGATCATCTTGGTATATTTAACTCAAAAATGACCATGTTGGTTGTTAAGAAGGAAAAAAATTAGCATATTTTCTTGTGTCCTATTTATTAAATTAATACTTGCGGTTATAGAAAATTGTTAACATTTATTATAATTATAACAAACAATCAACAATTCACGTTGATAGGTAAATCCAAGCCAACATTTTTGTTCATTTTACGAAACCCAGAAAATTTTTCGTGGACCCACACTTACAACTTGTCCCCTGTGCGGACTTGGACCCCTGTTTTCTTTTCACGTCTAGGTGGACCGCGTGTGGTCTTCTATGGACATCTCGGGGTCCACCATCCACCTGGACCACTTTGGCAACCCATGTTTTAGATTAGATTTTGTTAGGCAGTGCTTCATTACAATGAAAAGACTAGCCATGTTTGAATGTCGCTGCCTAACAAACTATCTATACTTCATATGTTTAGGTATTTAAGTAAAGGTAAACAATCTTGTTACGCCTTTTTATTGAAATGTACCTACACTTATTAAATCAAAATCTTTACACATTACCAATCCAATGTGAAATTAAATGTAATTGCATAAAAACACATTTAATTTGTAAAATTTTAGATTTAAAAAGTGTACCTACTTATATTCAGATTGTTTACCTTTAGTTAAGAACCTAAACATCGAGTATAGGTGTTATATTCGACTGCTAATTTCTACAGTTGCCGGAGACATGATTACACACTTAGTGCATAGTTTTTGGGTCGGGCCTCGGTATTTAATCACCCGGTATAAGTGGGATTATTTGAACTAGCTACGAGAAGGGATATTTACACACTCGAAAGTGTACTCAGTAAGTTATACACGAAGATGTATTTAGTATGAAATAATAATAGGTTTGTACTCTTAGATTAAGAAACACCTGTGTAAATATCTCTCTGTCTAATAGGTCATTACTTACATACATAAGTTCACACTTGTATCCCAGAGGGGTAGGCAGTCTTCGAATTGGTAGAACGTCCTCCATATTCTCCAGAAATTGCTTCTAGCGACTTATCTATTTCAGAGTTTGAAAGAATTTGAATATCTAAAGGCTATATTACACCGGGGCAACACTGTGCGGCATTGCGGTATGCCACAAGGCCGCATGCTACAACGTCGCACATTGTGGCAAGAACCGTGTGGCATGGCAACACCTTGCGTCATGTGGCAAACTGTCGCAGCTTCTTCTTCTTCTTCTGCCGCACTTTGTAGCATGCGGCCTTGTGGCATGCCGCAATGCCGCACAGTGTTGCCCCGGTGTAATAGAGGCTTAAAAGACCAGAAATTCGACGACGATGACGCAGTGATCGCCGCAGTACAAAGATTTTTAAGAGAATTAAGGTGAAGATTTTTTAAGAAAAGAATTTTAGGTTTAGAAAAGAGATCCGCTAAGTGTATACAACTAAAAGGTGACTATGTTGAAAAATAAAATAACATTTCATTTTTATCAAATTAATGAATTGCGTCTTATTCATTCGCACTCACATACGTTAGACTTTGGATGTACATCGAATTTTTGTAGTAAACGATAAATTGCCTATCTATGAAACATGCCCCTGGAGCTATCTTTTTACTTTTTTTTTTAACATTTTAAACATTTAAACATTTACACACAGGCACATACATTGCTTCTGGCCCCACACTAGGATACCCTGTGTCGTGGGAACCAGAAACAGCGACGTCACAAACATGTAAACATCCAAGACCTGGAGTTTTTTTTTCTCTCCAGCCGGGGATCGAACCCGGGACCTCTCGCATGATAAGTGCGCTTACCACTACGCCACAGAGGTCGTCACTTAGTTTCACGCTTATCCGCTCAGCCAGCAGCTACAAATAAATCGTCAAACTTTTACATCCTATTGTCATTCCAGTGTTACACCGACTACTGTACGGCCATGGTAAGCTTTTTAAACTTTTCTGATGTCAGATTCAGATTTCTTTTATTTGTGAGCAAAACGATTTATTCATTCATATAGACGTCAATTTAAAAATGTTAAGTGTCAACTTAAAAACTAATACCATAGAAACATAGGTACTTGCAAATAAAAACATACGAAATAACATATGAGCACCTCAGACACTCAGGTTTCCTCACGATGTTTTCATTCACAGTTTGCTTAACTTTATGACTTTTAATATCAGTTTTAAACTTCGCATAGCATTTCACGGGATTCGGGAAAGCAATCATCGCGAAAGAATGAAAGTCTTCATCTGCAAAGGTAGTATGAGGACGCGAGTCGCGCGCGACAACGTCAAAAGTCGCGAGAATAGGCTAGTTTCCCAAAAAAATGTAATTAGTCCGTCTTTTAGATTATTCAAAAATAAGGGACACGTATTTTTTTATTTGTAAATTAGACCAAAAATGACAAAGATATAGCCCATTAAAGTTACGTGTGACGTCACGCCGTGCTGCATTTTGTAGCACTGAGTGACGTCACACGTAACTTCAATGGGCTATATCTTTGTTATTTTTTGTTTAATCGAAAAAAGAAAAAATACGTATCCAATATTTTTTTATAATCTAAAGTACGGACTAAATAGAATTAAATTATTTTGACCCTGGAAACTACCCTATTTGACAGTTAATGTACTGGAAAGTGGCGACTTTTGACGTTGTCGCGCGCGACTCGCGTCGTCATACTACCTTTGTTGGTTTCCATCCGATTGGTTCGGAGTTTAGAATTTTTTAATTTGTTCCGTACAATCACCATCACAGGGTGACATCGAGTTAATCAGGAAAATTTTAAAATAACGTTATTCGTGAATATACCTACAAAAGAATATTCTAATCATATCTTGATCTGTGCGGTTTATCGTTATGTTTATTTTGCTTGCAGTGTGTGGGATCCTTCTGTAAATCCGGTGTAAGTACTAATTTTCATAGCGTACTATAATCTCTAGCGGTTTTTTAAATATAATAATAAATTCAATTCGTTTATTGACAACTAAAGGCCCAATTTTCTTACAGTATTACAATAAATTAATTTTGAGAATTAATTTCATCATCATCAACCCATTATGTCCCCACCAAGGGGCACGGGTCTCTTCCCTGAGGAAGGTATAGGCCATACTCCACCACGGGGGCCAAGTCCGGAAAATTAGTTTTGTTTAAATTAAAGTTGACAAATTTTGCTAATTATAAAACACGGAAATAACGTAAAAAAACATAATAAACGTGATGAAACAAACTTTGTAACAAAAGACAAAGATTTTTCATTTAAACAGTCAATAAAATTAAGTATTTTACGTTCCGTTTCTGTTACGGTAGGTACCTGGTTTCCAGTTTTTTAATTTCTGCGTGGAACGGATAAAATACAGTACTTCAAATTGTACTGGTAACACTTCAGGCGAATGATTGAAAATACGAAAAAACGAGATCACGCGACTTTAGAAGACGAGTGTGACATAAGTCGCAATCGACGATACAATTTCATACGAGTGATTCAAAAATAGAATAGAATAGACTAGAAAACGTTTATTTGGTACCAACAGAATTAAATAAAAACAATCATGGTTTTGCGTGTAACTTATACACCTACATTGCGTACTTACTACCATAAAGTAAGAATTAAGTAAATGGCACCAAAATAGGTCTCCTGATCGTTTTCTTTTGATTTCTGTTTAAGTGTGAAGGAGACAGCTGTGAAGCCAGTGTGAGTAAATGATGTCGTTTGACATTTTTAAGTGGGTGACACGTAAAATTGTTTTATAGCGCTTCAAAAAAGCTACGGCGTTATTAATACAAAAAAAAAAACGATTATTCTAAAATACTGCTGCGGCTTAAATACATCGTGGTGAAGTTTTTCCCTTGACCACGGAATATTTATGATGAAATATATATATTTTTTCTACTTACTTAAGTATTTTCGATACTTTAATCTCCTTGAGTGCAATAATAATAACTGTCACAATCACTTGACTTGGTTCCAAACCAGGATACCCTGTTCTGTGGCCACCAGACAGGGAAATTACACACATGTAAATACATCCAGACTGAGGCCCCCAGTGGGGATCGAACCTACGACCTTAGTCGTGGTAGTTAAGTGCCTTATCGGCTAGACCAACGAGGCAGTCAATATATTGACATTTTGGCATAAAATCATCTATTTCCACCTTACAACGTTTACAGTGCTACGGACTGAGATGTACAGTATGGGTAAGTCCTCATAAGCATGCGTATAAATTATGTTGTTAACTTTATTCCGGATACACCTACTTGACTCTTTGTCGGAAGAGCCCGACCAACCACAGTCGGGGTGAGTGACGATCAACCAACGACGTGAGCTCCGTCTCTGCTCACCATGATTATGCTCGGACTCTTCCGATCAAAAAGTAAGTAATAAAATTAATAATGACTAGTGCTTACGAAAGTTTTAGAATAGAATAGCTTATTACCAAAATACTCAAAATGTACCTGCTACGTGGCCAGATACATGTGTAAAAAGGAAATGAATAAATTACTTACTTTTACTTTTTCTTTTCACAGTGCAAAGGAAATAATTGCAAGAAACGAAGCGAGCTTTGGAATTGAAACGCGATGCCGGAATTCGTATTATTTTATTCTTCCGTGTGGAAAGTCTCGACTCCATTTTCTTTTATTAAAACTCAATTAAAACTTTATTCATTAACTTTTATGATATCCAACCTCCCGAACCTTTGATTACTTATTGAAATTTTGGTGAAAAACAATAAAGGTAGGTTAAGTTACCGATGTAAAATCATTGAAATAATAAAAAAAAAACAAAAAAAAAAAAAAAAAAAAAAAAAAAAAAAAAAAAAAAAAAAAAAAAACGGTCAAGTGCGAGTCGGACCCGCTCACCAAGGGTTCCGTACTCGAAGTACTTTTGTCGATCTTTTTAGTTTTTGTAGCTTAAGAGGATATTAAGGTGGTGGAGTGGTAGGGCGCGTTCAGTGCATGGATGGGTGACCGTTCTGTGACTAACGCTAGTGGCATTTTTCGTTAAGGCACGTTAAGTTGGTGCCGGCTACCGTCGATAGATGGCCGTCGTTAAGCCAAGTAACTTGCCTTAGGGCGGCTTCAAAACTTCTGACAGTAAGACCAGCCACTAGTCTTATAAGCCTCTACCAATCCGTACTTGGCGCCCTTGGTAGAGTATGGCCTAAACCTTCCTCAGAGAAGAGACCAGTGCCCCTCAATGGGGACATAATGCGTTGATGAAGAATTCTATTCTATTCTATTCGAATATATTTATATTTTTGTAAGCATAGAATGAAAATAATTAACCCTTGGCTGGTATCGCTAAAATCAGTAACGTAGTAGGTGTCGGGGGTGAAAAGTGACCCCATTTAAAGTAAATCAAGAAAACGTAGAGATATTTAATTTTTGTCATCATTTTGTTATTTAATCAATTAAACAACTTACAATCTTTGTTTGAAACAAGATATATTAACATTTACAGAATAAATCAGGCTTTTTTGGAACATAATCTAACCTCTAATATTTTTATCAAATTTTCAAAGACTCGACTTTAGGAGCCATTATTATAATAAAAACTTACACATAACACAAATAATCTTCTTTTTATAATCTTCTTATATAGTCTACATAACAAAAATAAGAAAATTTTCTTTAGACAATCAAATACAAAAAAAATGACATCTTACTACTAAAGCACTTCTTTATACGCATATATTTTATCACAATAAGTTTAGCATTTAGTGCATGTAACCGCTTTGGCCGTATGGTCTTTACATAATTATGAAAAGTAAGTATTGGCTACACTTTTTGGTACATTTTAGTCGAAATTAACGTCAGCTTCTAACACAATATCTTCAGAATAACTGACCGCTTCTGTTTCTTCACAATCGTTGATTTCTTCCTGATCGCAAGTAGTTGCAGGGTTATTTTCTGGACCAGACTCGTCATTTTTGTCCTCCAGAAATTGATAAATTTGGTCATTGGACAAAATGCCGGACATGGTTATGATAAAGTGATAAAAAGCTATAAAATTGCATTACACTAATACCACTACTTTCGGTATCGGGGGTGATTTTTGACCCCAACAGTGTACGTACCTCCGTTTTCGACAATAACTCAGCGACGCGCTTCCGTCGCCTGTCGCACACTGCGATGAAATGAGATAACATAGATGCGCACGAGTGTGAGTGATTATACTGCAAAGTTATTATAGAAAATATGTGGCACTGGGGTTATTTTTGACCCCCGATACCAGCTAAGGGTTAATATTGAAAAATGTTGTTATAATTATTGTTGTACTTATTAGACAATTTGTATTGTAACCGAAGTCAATGAGAGCACACGTAGAAAAAATAAGAAAAATATAATATGACCATTATTATTATTATTTTACAATTATTTTGGGAGACGCTGGATGCATGCCGCTTTCGGTTGAAAGCGGTTGGTATTTTTGGAAATCCATGGTGGAGGCCTATGTCCAGCAGTGGACTTCTTGTGGCTGAATAATGATGATGATGAAGATGAATATGACTATTCGAGTGTATGATGTACTCTATGCCCCTGTCATAGTGCGCAAACACGAGCGACGCCGACGGTAGAATTGGATAAGTTATTGAATGAACAGTAAGTATGTCACTATACGGCTTATAAACCCTCCTGAGGATAACAAATACATATTAATAGGGACAGGCAATATTTGCGTACAAATTTATAGCTCGTAGCTAACTTGCACAACCAATAAAAAGTATTTTTTTTATTGTGCAATAAAAAGTTAAATTTAAAAAAGCTTGTTATTTGTGTTATCTCAGAATTGATTTAGTTTAAGTCAAAGAGTATTGTTCCAAACCTGTAATTAGATGTTAGACTAGAACATATCACACAATGTTATTTTATTTACTTAAGTGTTATTTTGTATCTAACATCTGTTGGTTGTGTCTAATAAATAAATAAATATTTGTCAGAAATCAATTATACATAATACATACATATTGCAACGTGAAGAATTTACATTACGTTTCGTTACTATGAAGAAGATGAAGGAAGAAAGACTGGCGAAGCAATATATCCAGCGAATATGAGTGGAAGGGCCGGTAAGGGATGCCCGAGGTGGACATACTTCGGCCAAATAGCAAAGGGCAGGATTAAAACAGCAGAGCAGAGACGAGTGGCGACTTCTTGTGTCGGAGGCCAAGACCCACTTCGGGTTGCTGAGCCAGCGCAGTAAGTAAGTAAGTAAATAAAAAGTACCCGAAACCGACGTGCGTGCATGCAACGGCTAATAAATGTCGATGAAGCGAAAGTGATTTGTCAGGATCGCGGCAGGTGGGAGTCCCTGGTCTCTGCCTACCCCTCTGGGATACAGGCGTGAGCTTATGTATGTTCATTACTGTGTTCGTTGCTGCCTTTAGGTATTCGTAGTGAGGAAAAAGGCAACGGTCAAAATAAAATCACCTTTAACCTAATACATCAGAGGCTCTAGGAAAAGATAAGACCATGATAGTCAGTAGTTAATACATGGCTCATCTCTCATGTATGCGATATTGGACATTATTGGTTGTATTTCATTTGGCTGCATATTGTCTGGCTGTGCCTTATTGCAATCACCAACTGTGGTCATTTGCGCATGCAAATGTCCGATTACCGCGTCCTGATGCCTTTCCTTTGGCTAAGAATTTAATTATTTTCACTACATCTGAGACTGGAAACTCGAATAAAAATCAGCAAGGGTGTGTCGGGCCACGCGGAGTGTAGGGATCCGCAGAAAGAGGGGTATTTACCTGCTTTAGAGTCATCATCATCATCAACCCATTATGTCTCCACCGAGTGGCACTGGTCTCTTCCCTGAGGAAGGTATAGGCCTTACTCCACCACGGGAACCAAGTCCGGATTGGTGGAGGCTCATAAAACTAGTGGCTGGTATTACTGTCAGAAGTTCTCAAACCGCCATAAGGCCTCTGACTTGCTTAACGACTGGCATCTGTCGACGGCAGCCGGCACCAACTGCTTAACGTGCCTTGTGAAGCACGGAACCGCCCGGAAAAATGCCACCAGCGTTAGTCATAAAACGGTCACCCATCCATCCACTGAAGGCGTCCTATGTTGCTTAACCTTCGTGATCGTTTAAGATCACTCAGGCAGCCGGGGCTACGAGCGATTCAGTGATCGAGCGTTGCCTTTTTAATAAGCTTTTTTGTACAGAGTGTGCTTCATACATTTCTTAAACCACGTGATTAAGAGTCACCATAAATAAAAGTGTCTCGACTACTCTACAAACTGACTTGCTTATCGACTAAAAAAAAACTGTATCGCTCATAGCCTGGGCTGCCTCATTGATCTTAAACGATCACTACGTACGGCGCGTTTAGTCCATGGATGGGTCACCATCTATAACTAGCGCTAGTGTCATTTTACGAGCGGTTCCGTGCTTCGCAAGGCACGTTAAGCAGTTAGTGCCGGCTGCCGTCGATAGATGGCAGTTGTTAAGCCAAGTCAGAGACCTTAGGGCGGCTTGAACACTACCGACAGTGAGACCAGCCACTATTCTTACAAGCCTCCACCAAGCCGGACTTGGCCCCTGTGGTGGAGTATGGCCTATACTTTCCTCAGGGAAGAGACCCGTGCCCCTCAGTGGGGACATAATGGGTTGATGATGACTCTACAAACCATATTGGAAAACGGTTTCAGTCTGTAACTGAACAAGTGTTTTGAAAGTGTCATAAGATTGATCCGTCTACCCCTTCAGCTATTGTTTTCAGGGTTAGCTGGTGCTGCCTCGAAGTCTGTGCATCTGAGACTGCAGATCACTCTATTATGTACGTATACTAGCGTTTTTAGGGTACGTACTCAACAATGAACCCGTATAGTTTTTTGCCATGTACGCTCCTCCCTGTCTCGACTACACGGTTGATCGTAGAAACGTGGAAATATTCCGGGCGGATGAACTTAGAAGAAAAACTAACACGCCTTTGTGCGTCGGCCTACAATGCGAGAGGTCCCGGGTTCGAATCTCGGCTGGAGACAAAAAAATACCCCAGTTCTTGGATGCTTATGTTTGGGATGTCGCTGTTTCTGGTAACGACACAGGGTATCCTAGTGTGGGTCCAGAAGCAATGTATGTGTGTGTATGTAAATTTTTATGTTTTTTTAGTATTTGAAAGTGGGATACGGGCATAATTAAACGACAACATTCTGGATTTAATTTCTCTGTGTTCTCACTAGGAGGATTAGGTTGGGTCTGAATAATCTCAGAATACAAGTAAATTAACATAAAGTCTGTACAATTTTATGAGAGTCCGTACATGGGATTACTGAATATAAAAAAGCACGATTGCTCTAAAACACTCCTCAGAATAAGTTTAAATAGTCTGTGATCATCTTGCTACATGTTTCCTTTTATCACATGTCTGAGTAATGTTTCAAGGAACCATGTTTCTGTATGTAAATGTTTTTAAATAAAATTATAAGGTAAGGTTTATGTTACAATCCGCTACTTGACTCTCTTTTCAAGTATGTCTTAAATGGTAAATATGTCTTCCATTAGACCAAACAATATTTTAGTATATTTCTTGAAGACCTAAAAGCAACAAAAAAATATATTTTGAATCGTTGCTTTGCTAAACAGCCATAAACGCGGTCAGCCATTTTTGTCTATGGTTATCTATGGTTTGAAGTCCTAAAGGTTTGTAAACAAAGTTTGACATTCAACATAGGTAGAGTTCGTGCCACGAAGGAAGTATAAGTTAATGAATTTCCGCTTTTATTGTTATGGCCTTAAGGATTTTACCGTAGGACTTGTTTGGTGAAACGATCTTTACCTATTAAAATCTGATAGTGATCTGAAAGCATAGTGAAATAGAAACAACGCAAGCATGATTTCATCGAGTTTACCTGCAAAATATATCATTTATCAATAATGCAATATTCGAGAATGCAAAAACACGTCAATATAGACCGCCGGGAAGTCGCGGATTTGAGTACCCAGTGAAATAAACATACGAAAAACTTGGCTCAAACTTGCCAAGAGAAACCCGGATTCTTTATCGACTGAAACTCGGTTGTATTTATGTGAAGATCACTTTGATGTAAGTCCTGTAATATCAATGTCCACAGAAACTGCTTTTAGCTGTAATAATGCTTGGTTTGATTTGGTTTGGTTTTGGCAAATTGGTACTATCTGCTTCCACGAATCCAGCAACCATGATTGCGCTTATCAATAAAATGATAAGAAACTAACTGCACAAGAAGAGTTTTTGCAAAATCCAATCCAAATCACAATAGAACCTACGCACGCACGACTGACAGATGTTTGTTTACAAACCAAAGGTGCTTTCAAGATGGCGGATAGTGTTATCACCGTTCCGAATTACAAGCGGAAAATATTATTTTAATTTGCAAATTTTGCAGCCATCCTGCATATTTACTTAACAAAGTCAATATATTTCGGTTTCTTACGTTAAATACTACAGGAAATATCAATTTATCGCGTCAAATTTGATGCAAGTCAAGTAGCGTATTACGACGACCAACCATACAATTGGTCCCAGAAGGTCAATCTTTCCCTGAGCGGGAAGTCCCGGAAGCTGAGCGCCACGTCAATGTTGAGGTAACTTTCAGCCGCTTCCGTCATCGGCAGCCAATCAGCGTCGAGCAGATCACTTCGAAATGGTATCGGTTCGCTGTGGAAGGAAACAAGCACTTTTTAAGGGCCTTTTTACACGTACCACAGCCACACTACAACCACAACCACAGGTCAACCAAACCACGTGGCCGGGCGTATATTTTGTATGGAAAATGAATAGGACTATTCACGCGAACCACATTTTACAGTCGTTATCGACCGTGTGTGTCATACAGGCTACATCGCAACCACATCGCAACCACATCCCAACCACAACGCAACCTATGAATGCCGGAGTCGTACTGTGTCTGCACATGACGTAACCGCATCGCAACTACTGGCGACAATGCAACCACATCGACATTTTTTCGGTACCACAACGCAACTACTGGCGACAACGCAACCACATCGACATTTTGTCGGTACCACAACGCAACTACAAAAAGCTGCAACGACACTATTCACACGTAAGCACCGCTTGACCGCATTTTGTCATTGCGACGTGGTGTGGTTGTGGTACGTGTGTAAAAGCCCTAAAACACACGTCAAACATACGTCATTTACCCCCGGTTTCTCGAACGCTAACCGTCTGTTAATCTATGTTAACATCTGTCAGTTGTTTTTTGTATGCACTTTTGACAACTGTCAGCTGTTAACAATAGATTAACAGACTGTAGCGTTCGAGAAACCGGCGGTTACTGCTGTAGTATTTTGTACGGACCCCCACTGGGTTTCGTGCTGGAAGGGTTCCGTATCTTCTGAGAGTTAACTGGTAGTAAATGCCATAAGCACTAAGTCCCCATTTTATCCACAACCTTTTGTGCAATAAAAAATTGATTGTTCGCGGCATACATTATTTTACCATATTTTTATTGCGGCAACATTAGATATGTAAACGAGGTCCGGTCCGCTTTTGCCGCTCCCGCTCTCGTTTGTTTGATTTTATAATATAGTCTAAAAATAAAAGTAGTTAATTCCGGTTTTTAATTGAGTATCAGCTCCTACATAGGCTGCTACTTATGTTTGCGGAATCTGGGATTCCAATAATTTTAAACGCAATGTCGGACCTCCATGGTCAAATTCGTTCTTTTTTTAAATACTGGCCGCTAATATATTTCTCTTATATACGTTAGGGTTTTGTTTTTGTTGGGTTTAAAATGTCATATCGCTGAAAAAAGGGAACTCACTCGTGAAAATATTCGTGCTATGATTTAATACGATTTTCGACGTGGTTTAACGCAACAACAGTGCGTAGATCAATTAACTTCAACTTTTGGTGGTGAAGCTCCTTCAAAAACGACTGTGTATCACTGGTTTAGTGAGTTTAATCGCGGGCGCAGTTATTTATCTTTAGTAGTGCGTGTTTCGTTTCCTTATTTTTGAAGTATGAAACTCCAAAAGTTAATTAAGAAAACACTCACCTGTATTTGGCAAAGTTCAGGTAAATCTCGCGTATACGATCTTGTAGGAGTAAGTCTTCAGTCGTCATACTTTCGTAGATTACTGTTTCGTCGAACTGAAAGAGGTACAGGCTTTGCATTACGTGTCCTGGACCCCAGACTGGCGAGGAGTACACCGCTGGCAAATTAACAGTTCCATTGAAGCTCCACAAGTACATATAGACTGGTACAGAGTTCGGACTGTGCAGTCTAGCAGATTCAAGGTGAGGGTATGCAAACACAGAATCCGTATAATAGTTTAAAAATCCTTCGTAAGTAATCTCGCCATCAGGGTAATAAAAATCCACGATCCTGTGAGCAGTTTTTATGCGGTCACTTTCGGATTCGTACTTGAGATCAGTTGGAACTAGCTGTGACAAGTTTGATTCCATGTTGGATTTTATCGTCTCAAACTGACCTATAAACTCCAAACCTTCCATGGTAGAAAAACCGGCCAGGTAAGGACGCTTTTCATGGTTTCCGCTTTGGACAATGCCAATGGGGAGAGCATCCAAGAACTAGTCGACTCCTTCAAAGTTGTGCGTCTCTATGCAAGCTCTGAACCCGATATCAGTGCCCAATGATTCCCACGCATCATTTAGCTGCTCGTCGGTGAGTGAACTATAAAAAAGTTCGAGCTCTTGCATGTCTTTGCTACCTTCACCACCATGATATCTCTTCGCAAAAGTTTTGCTGTATCTAAGGGTGTCGAGTCAACAGTAATGCTAGCCAGCGCACTAGCGCTCTCTGACGCAGCTTTCTGGAAAAGGCCGTTTGACATCGGACTGATCATTTGTAACTCCACCGATATGCTGTCAGCGCTGCTACCCGCTAAAAGGACGTTGTCAGGGTCACCTCCAAATTTAGCAATATTTTTCTGCACCCATTTTAAGGCTGCTGATTGGTCCTTCAAGCCAGCATTACCAGGAGCAAACTCAGTGCCGAGACACAGAAAACCGTGAAATCCAAGGCTGTAGTTTAGGTTGACAACAATAACACGCTTCGCAGCGAAGTCTACGGGATTAAAAGCCATTCCATAGCCGGCTTGGAATCCCCCGCCGTGAATATACACTAAAACTGGCAGTTTAGTCTCTTCGGTGACTGGAACAAATACGTTGGCAATCAGGCAGTGGATGGTTCTGTTAAGTTCTTTGAAAGAATCAGTGTCACCCTGTTTTTGGGGACAGACGATGTTCCTTTCTGTCGCGTTGAAAATACCATTCCATGTTTGAGGTGGCAATGGTGCCTGTAAATAGTGAAATAAAAAGATATTTTACACCATTGGCGCTGTAAAACCTGGTTTTGTCGCTTAGCTACTGTATAATAATAGTAGAAGAAAAAGTAGAAATGCATTTATTTATCGCCACACAGACATCATACAAGACGTAGAAAACATGAAAAAAGAGATAAGGCGAGAAAAAAAAAGAAATCGACACGGGGTACGCTCATGCGGCAGTAAAACGGCCTCAGACTTAGTATTTGCTGTAGGGTTATTTATTACCCGCAGCACTGATTTTCTGCCAGAGCCTGGTCTAGTGACCCACGGAGCGATCCATCGAGACAGACAAATACAGAAAATTACAATTAAGACACGATAATGATGAGATACTATACGATACGATGCGATGCGATGCGATACGATACGATACGATATCTTACAACACAAGACAAAAAGTACACGACATACAAAGATATCCACTTGGGTAAGAGCAGTGCAGACAGAAGGAGTAGCATCCAATGCTGGAAAAAATGAGGGCGTCATAATAACCGGTAATCGGAGCTTACCTTAAACCGGTCTTTGCCTAGGGGCGCCGACGCGTAAGGAATTCCGTAGTAAGAGTAGACATCGGCATTGTCATCTTTATATCCTCTCACGGTGCCTTGTTCTAAGACCACATCACGAAATGCTTGACTGGATACTATACACACGGAGCCCAATATAACGTACAGCATCACCACTCCCATGTTGTCTAGCTTATGGATGTTGTACTCTGCCGGTTTAAGTAGTTATCTCTATGTCAAGACATCCATCAATGCCACTGTCATCAGGTACAGTACACAGCCAAACAACTCGATTACATCGAGTCGGGTAGAATTGTAACGAGGTGGAATTCGTCTCAGCTTCCAAACTGAGTGGACGTGAACGTTTTTCTAACTTATTACGACCGACCTAATGTATTATTACGAAGATTGCTCTATTCTCCGGTTATTATTTATCTACAACGATCATTCAATAAATATTTAGAAAAGGCACATATTATGTAAGTGTTCCTAGTTTCTTTTATATGCCTAATGTGTTTTTATATCAACTTTTTAGACCTTAGTTAAGACCTTTATTTTCATGGCTCCCAGGTGCCTTTCTTTACCTTTTAAATAAATCATAAATTTATCTGCCTCTGGATACCCTGCTTTTATTCAGATCAAATACAAATACAAAGTCTTTTATTTGTGGAATGTAGGTGGATATATAAGTTGGTAAATACATTTATGTACCCTACATAATGCCAAAAAAAGCATACAAATATAACATATTATAGTCTTACAAGCCTCCACCAATCCGGACTTGGCCCCCGTGGTGGAGTATGGCCTATACCTTCCTCAGGGAAGAGACCCGTACCCCTAGGTGGGGACATAATGGGTTGATGATGATGATGATGATATTCTAACATGCAATAACTTGGTCAAAGAGAGGAAGGTCAAAAAGATCGCACTCCCGAATTCCATACCGCGACAGAATGGTAGGTATGTAAGTACTTTGGTACCTACCAAGTCAGAGGTCATGGGTTTGATTCCCACTGGGGTTCGCCGTACATTTGTAACATGCCCTTAGTCTGGATGTTTATCCATGCCCTTGGCCACAGCACAGGTTATACAAATTCGGGACCAGTTCAAGTGATTATGTTCTGTGGAAGTTATTATTGTTATCATCTATCGTACAGAGTCGAATAAAAAATGGACTGAGATTGACAAACCTTCGACTGTACATACTTGAACAAGTGTTACGAGTGGGCAAGATATTGACTAAAGCGATACTGTGATTTCTGAAGTAAATATACACTTAAGCTTTATCTGATCGTTTGCGATTTGAGTTACAAGATATCTTAAATAACATGCTGAAAGAAGTTTGTCATTACTACATTGTTTTTAATAACGTTATAATCCACGTTTAGCAATTGAGGCTAGGTTCAATATGTAGGCGTTATTTTGCGCTTTTAGCTGACTGCTGGGGTTGAAGGAAAAATATCGTGAGTAAACCTGAGCGTCTAAAGTGTTCATACCTTAGCACTTGAATAGGTATGTGGTAATTAAGCACTAACTCTCTCTCTCTCTCTCAGAGAGAGAAGGCTTGAACGTACATTGTCTGCAAATAAAAAAAATAAAAACTCTTATAGCAGCCTATGGCATCAGTCTGGGTTTTTTTTTCATGTTTGTAATGTCTGGTTACCTGTTTGGTGAACCTTTTTTGATGATAAGATGAGCGCGTAGAATTGAAACTTGAACATAAACATTTACTTACTGGCACTTACATTGTTTTTGGCCCCACACTAGGATACCCTGTGTCGTGGGAACCAAAACTTTTAAACATTCAAGACCTGCGGTTTTTTTTGTGACATATGGATTTAAACCCTAGGTTCTTGGTAACTAAATATGTTTTGAAACAAATCTTTCTTTACACGGGAATAACTCTAGCAACGACGAATTGATGAGACAATTTTTGCTTCGTAGGTACATTTCTTAGGAACGAGATCGAGATATAGCGTAAATAAGTATGACTTCAAAACATTCGGTAGATAATAACCATAAATTGTAATCATATTAAATAGTCCCCAGATGGTGCCGGCGCGGCTCTGCGCGCACAGAAGCGCGTACAGTACATTGAGAGTGCAATATAATGACGCCTTCCGTATACTAATGCGTTTGCCTAGATTTTGTAGTGCATCACAGATGTTCGCGTCGGCCAGCAAAGGTAGTATGAGGACGCGAGTCGCGCGCGACAACGTCAAAAGTCGCGACTTTCCAGTACATTTACTGTCAAATTCTTGCGACTTTTGACGTTGTCGCGCGCGACTCACGTCCTCATACTACCTTTGCAGGGTTCCGGATTTCTTTGCCATTATCCGTAACAGAGTTGCCTCGTTTTGGAGCCGACTGCGGGCCTCCAAGAATGTGATTCTGTCGTGTCTGTGTGAGGATGTGGGCAGTTCACTGTACCAACATTGGCATTCCGTTCAGCGCGACAAAAATCGAAAATGATTTGTAATTACCTATACCTGTTTCTTCTATTTTATTTTATTTTATTTCTGTATAGTATTATTATGATCTATGTATTTTGTAAGCTGGAACTGTGTATTCTGAAATAAAAGCATTTATTATTATTATTATTATGTGGAAAAAAAAGGTTATTGTCTCGTTTGACCAAAGTGGCCAGACGGACGCCCACCGGCTGAGGAGTCCAAGCGGCCGGAGGTCAGGGCGACAGCGAGAGAAAACTCCGGACTATCCGGGCTGTATCAAGACCAATGCCTTCTGAATTATAGCCGGAAGTATGCCCACACGGAGTTCCAACCGCCTCAGATGGTTAGCGAGACTGGTTGGAATTAACCCATTCGCGGACAGGACTATAGGAACGATTTCAGCCGACACCACCCCCCACATGTCGGTAACCTCGTGCGCCAGGTCCAGATACTTGGTTTTCTTATCTGTCTCGGCTTTCACGAGGTTCTCATCATACGGAACAGTGATGTCGACCAAAAACGCCCTATTCTGCGCTCGGTCCACCACCACAATATCAGGCTTATTCGCGAGTATGGTCCTGTCTGTGATAATGGACCGGTCCCAATAGAGCTTGGCGCGGTCGTTTTCGAGCACGGCTTCCGCTGTGTACTTGTAATACGGTAGTCCCTGTGCGACGAGGCCATATTTCAGAGCGAGCGCCTGATGGAGAATCCTGGCTACAAGGTTGTGTCTGTGCAGATACTCAGTGTTAGCAAGCGCCGAACAACCGGATATAACATGCCTGAGTGACTCACCGGGATGGCGACACGCCCGGCAAATATCGGCAGTGCCATCCTTCAGGATTTATTTCCTATAGTTGTTGGTCTTGATAACCTGATATTGTATTGCACAGACAAAACCCTCAGTTTCCCCGAATAGGTCACCGAATCGTAGCCAGTGTAGTCAGGCCTTCATATCCACGTGGGGCTCGTGTAGAGCCTTGAAGAACCTCCCATGCAGCTCCTTCTCCTTCCATATGTCCTCGCGCCCAGAGACACTCAGTACTACCGGGTCTTGCCATTGCTCGTTGGCTAAGCCCAGAGGGGTTAGTCCTTTATCACACCCTATGACATCTCTATGCATCGGACTGTCCGTCATCATCAGGAAGTAGCTACGGAGGTTGCTTACCTCGCGATTGTGCATGGTCTGGGCATTCAATAGTATCACTGACGAATTCGGGTGATGCATTCTATGGAGAGTCATAGTTGTGCGGACTTTCCTATCCAGGGCTTGTAGTTCAGTCTGATTCCACCTGAGTATGCCGAACGTATACATGATGGTGGGCATGACCCAGCCGTTACAAGCGCGTATCTTATTCACGCCTGACAAATAGCTCGTAAGCACTTTTGTCAGACGCGAGAAGAATACGCTGCAAACTGACTGTTTCATGTCCGCCTCCATGACGTTGATACTCTGTGACATGTAGCAGCGCGAGGGACGCGCGATGCAAGCATAGACGGACAGGTTAGTTAGTAGTTCCTGTGCCGCGATTGTAATAACACGTTTGTCACATTTTTATATTACATACATGCAGTTGTCGTGAAACCTTCTTTCATTTCCTGCCAGGGACTACTCCGCAGTGACAAACCCTAAATTGGTAACCCCGTCAATAAAAGGACACTGTGAACTTTAAAGGGGCACATATAACTTTTACGTGTTTTTGGTGTACAGTTTCGGTATCTATTACGGACAGACAGTGCGCGTGTGAAAATGTCGCAACCCGGCAACCAACCGCAATACTTACCCGTAGCGGCCCCTCAACCGCTTCCACCACCTTCGAGTGCAGTAGCGGCTACCACGAGTACCCCGGTGAAACGTGAACCAGTGGACCTGGCAGCGATATCCATCGGAGCGCGCCTTCCAGACTTCTGGTGTGATCAGCCGAGGCTATGGTTCGTGCAAGTGGAATCTATCCTTGCGCCGCAGAAGCTCGGAGACGAGGCCAAATTCCACCTGGTCGTCGCCAGATTAGGGAAAGAAGTAATCCAGCAGGTGAGCGATATCCTATTATCACCTCCAGAAGATCGTAAATTCCATGCCTTGAAAGAGAGACTATTGGCCGTGTACGAAGAGTCCGAAAACCGCCAATTTCAAAAGTTGCTGAGCGAGATGGAACTTGGGGAGCAAAAGCCTTCGCAGTTATTACGCCGCATGCGTGACCTCGCGCGTGGCAAGATTCCGGACGAGACTTTACGCATTATGTGGACTGGACACCTACCATCAGCAGTCAGGGCAGTTTTAGCGGTTACGGAAACAAACGAGCTAGAAAAACTCGCCACCATCGCTGACAAGATCATGGAAACTACCAGGCCCATAGAGTTTTCGGTGGTCGGGCAGGCTAACAATGACTTAGTGGGACAGATATCTAAGTTAACGGCCCAAGTAGCACAGATGCAGCGATCCAGGCAGTCGACGAGGCCGGCCCGCGGGCGCAGTTCAAGGCCACAGTCACGCGATGCATCGCCGCGCCGGCGCCGCCGTGATAATGCTGACTGGCTGTGTTTTTATCATCACAGGTTCGGCCAGAGAGCTAATAAGTGCGTAGAGCCGTGCAACTGGAAAACGAAAAATGCATCGGGAAACTAGATCAAGTGCACGCCGCGACGGAGGTTTGCACTATTCTACCATCACACCGTCTTTGCGTAACGGATGTCAACAGCGGACTACGTTTTTTAGTAGATACAGGTGCTAACGTATCAGTGTTACCTATGGTCAAGAAACCGTTCAGGGTCAGTGAAAGTACAGACTCTTCTCTTTTTGCTGCTAATGGTACGAAAATCAAGACATATGGGACTAAATCGTTAGTGTTGAACTTCAAATTGCGTAGACCTTATAAATGGACTTTCATTTTAGCCGACGTGAAGCAACCAATTTTGGGAGCAGACTTTTTGAGTCACCACAAGATATTGGTAGATTTAAGCACACGTAGACTTATAGATCAAGTGACGAGTCTAAATGTTATTGCCTCTATGGTCGATTACAACGAGTCAAGTGTAACGACGATAGATAACAAACATCCATTTTTTGAGTTACTTTACGATTATCCTGAAATCACTAAACCAGTATGTTTCAAGGAAGTACCACGTCATAACGTATACCATCACATAGAAACCCAAGGGCCACCGGTTTTCGCACGGGCTAGGCAATTACCACCAGGTAGATACAGTAAGGTGAAGGAGGAATTTAGTACCATGCAAGAATTAGGGATATGCCGACCATCCAAAAGTGCTTGGGCAAGTCCATTGCATGTGGTACCTAAAAAGAACGGGGATATCCGACCGTGCGGTGACTATAGGCAGCTAAACGCCATCACCAAACCGGACCGTTACCCGATTCCTAGGTTGCATGATTTCACTTACTTACTAGCTGGAAAAAGTGTGTTTTCACGTATAGACGTTAATAGAGCTTACCATTGCATAGGAGTAGCTCCAGAAGACATTGAAAAAACGGCTATTATTTCCCCATTCGGTTTATTCGAATTTAGTAGAATGCCGTTTGGTCTAAGGAATGCCACACAAACGTTTCAACGTTTTACGAACCACACTGTTTTTGTAGGTTTGGATTTTTTGTTTCAATACATCGACGACGTAATAGTAGCAAGTAGTTCTATGGAAGAGCACAAAGTACATCTTAAAGCAGTTTTTGAACGTTTAAATGAGTACGGTCTGACCATTAACCAGGAAAAGTGTAGTTTTGGGCAAGCAAAAATCGAATTTTTGGGATTTGAAGTTTCGACAGAAGGTATTCGTAATCTTGAAGACAAGGTAAAAGCAATTGTCGATTACCCAAAACCCAAAAACGTCGATGAGCTTAGGAGATTTTTGGGCATGTTAAATTTTTACAGAGCACACATTCCGGATGCAGCCCAACACCAAGCAGAGCTCAACAAGTACATACATTCTTCGAAGAAACGAGATAAGACGCCCATCGAGTGGACAGTGCAAGCTGAGCAAGCATTCGCGCAATGTAAGGTAAATCTACAGGAGGCCGTCACGTTGTCCCACCCGTTGGTCGACACTCCGATAGCGCTTTTTTCTGACGCCTCGGATGCAGCGACCGGCGCAGTTCTACAACAGCGGGTAAACTATTCTACCCGATATAAGCCCGACTAAGCCGATAGGTTATTTCTCAAAGAAAATGGACGCTGCTCAACAGAAGTACAGTACGTATGATCGCGAGCTTTTAGCAATATTCTTAGCTCTCAGACATTTTCGCCCTTTGGTAGAAGGTCGGCAGCTAACGATATTTAGCGACCACAAACCGTTACAGTTTGCATTTTGTTCTTTTAACAGCGAGAAAGAGACACCTAGGCGCACCCGGCAGTTGGCCTATATTAGCGAATTCACCACCGATATTCAGCACGTGAGCGGAAAAGATAATTTAGTAGCGGACGCGTTATCTCGTATCGAGACGATACACTGTCCTATGGTCATAGATTATTCAACTTTAGCAGATGTGCAAGAAACAGACACTTTCCTCACGCAGTACACGGCAATGCCTGATAGCAAAGTAGTATTGAAAAAGCTTAGCATTCCGACTTGCGATAAAACTATTTTTTGTGAAATGTCAACCGACGAAGCTAGACCATACCTACCCGAACAATTTCGG
Organism: Yponomeuta plumbellus; assembly: GCA_947310845.1. Lineage (NCBI taxonomy): Eukaryota > Metazoa > Arthropoda > Insecta > Lepidoptera > Yponomeutidae > Yponomeuta > Yponomeuta plumbellus. Next base: position 729,606 of record OX371206.1, read on the forward strand.
AAAGCAGCCTTCGAGTCCGTACACAGTCTGAGTCATCCTAGCATTCGAGTATCGCGAAGACTGATTCAGAAAAGATTTTTTTGGCCAGGCATGAATCGAGATATCGGGATTTGGGCTAAAACTTGTATTGCCTGTCAAAGATCAAAAGTTGACAGACACACCGTTTCAGGATTAGAGAACTTTTCAAACAGTGAACGTTTCGAGCACGTTCATATCGATATTGTAGGTCCTTTACCAACGACTACTGAGGGATATAGGTATCTCGTAACTATGATAGACAGACGTACTCGATGGCCAGAAGCGTTTCCAGTAGAGCAGATTACAGCTGAGGATGTAGCCAAGGTCGTTTTCGAGGGGTGGATATCACGATTTGGATGCCCAGTTCGTCTAACTAGTGACCAAGGACGACAGTTCGAAAGTTCTTTGTTTACGCATTTAATGAAGTATTTAGGTATTAACAAGCTTCGTACAACAGCATACCACCCGCAGAGCAACGGTATTGTAGAGCGTTGGCACAGGTCACTCAAAGCAGCGTTGAAAGCTCGCTTGAGTTCATGTTCATCGTGGTCAAAAGAACTCTACACAGTTCTTTTAGGGCTTAGAGTCGCATGCAGAAGTGATAATGGTGTTAGCGCAGCAGAGATGGCATACGGCACTACACTACGCTTACCAGGCGATTTTTACGAAAACACTTCGGCGAAAGGTATGCAAGACGATACATTTACATTTGTAAATAAGCTACGCGAAAGTATTAACAACTTGAAACCCATTGAATCAAGGAGTAACAGAAGGTCGATTTTTGTTCATCCAGAGTTGAAGTCATGCACACATGTTTTCATACGTAATGATTTTGTTCGTAAACCTTTACAACCTACGTATAGCGGTCCTTTCTGCGTACTAAATAGAGGCAATAAGGTTTACCGTATACAATTACGGGATAGGGAAACAAATGTATCAATAGATCGGTTAAAACCAGCGTTTTTAGTTAATGACCACTTTGATGATGTAAATCCTTCTATAAATGTAAATCCTTCAATAGATATTCCTGTAAATGAACAGAAAAAAACTAGAAGTGGACGCATTGTAAGACCGAACTTAAGGTTCGCAGACTGATCGTCGTTCTGTGTTTTCTATTTTGTGTTAGAATAAGTACTTTTACATTGTATTTTGCTAATGTGTAGTTATATTTTGCCTGCACTATGGTGCAAAGTCCAATATGCAGTCAAAGTAGGTTTCGTAAGTAAGCAAATTTCAAGTGACCATGTAATAATTCGGATACTATATTAAGTAATGTTTTGCATGATTTATTTCACTGACAGTTCAAGAAAGCAGTAACCATTAACTATTTACCATGGGCTATAATCAGATTAAAGAGCAAGTTATTGCTGCTCAAATTTTTTCAAGTCAAGGCCAAGTGGAAAGCAAGCTCAATCACTACGGTTTTCTGTTAATTGCACTAGTGGCGTTATTAATTTTCATATGTGTTGTCATTATTTGGAAACAGTGTAACAGAGGAGTGAAGAGCTGGGTGAAGAAACAAATAACTTTGTCAAATTTAGAACCACCTGTATTAAAAGTTCACACGGTTCAACAACAACCGGCAGCAACCGCTACAGGATATGTGTAATAATAAACTGTAGTGTCAGTGAAATAGAATAAGTAGACAGTAAGCTCGTTAGATATTAAGCAAACGACGCATTGTGTTAACTCAATGTAATTTCACAAATCATGTTTTGGTAACCGAAAATTTTGTGTATGTACCTTCAAAATTTTTTTGTAAAAGGGGGAATGATGTAGCAGCGCGTGGGACGCGCGATGCAAGCATAGACGGACAGGTTAGTTAGTAGTTCCTGTGCCGCGATTGTAATAACACGTTTGTCACATTTTTATATTACATACATGCAGTTGTCGTGAAACCTTCTTTCATTTCCTGCCAGGGACTACCCCGCAGTGACAAACCCTAAAGACATACACAGGTACCGGTATGTTTCAGCCTCGGAGAGGGTTCTTAAGTTGACGGGCATAGAAGGATCTACGCCCTCAGAATGAGTTACCCTTCCCCTTTCCACATGCATAACTGAACACTTCTCAACCCCAAGCTCCATCCTAATGGATCCACTAAAGTCACATGTGATTTTTAGTAGATCCATCAAGCGAGCCCGTGTTGGGGCGAGAAGCTTGAGGTCATCCATGTAGAAGAGATGAGGAACTTTGGTACCTCCTCTCCCAAACTGAAAGCCCGTCCCCGATTTCTCCAGCAAAGTGCTTAGAGGATTCAGGGACAGGCAGAACCATAGTGGACTCAGACAATCGCCCTGGAATATACCCCTCTGTATCCTTATTCGGTCTTCAGCAGCCGTCAGCCGCTCACCTGAATGACACAGAATCGTACTCCATTGTCCCATACAGGCCTCGAGGAAGTCTCTTACTGTAACATCTATTTTGTACAATTCGAGGACCCTCTTCAGCCGTGTATGTGGGACGGAGTCGAATGCTTTTCTGTAGTCTATCCAAGCAGCAGAGAAGTTTCGACGGTTCTGCTTCACCAATTTGCCAGCAACCGCGTCAATGAGGAGGAGTTCCTTTATACCGCGACCACCCGCCCGACACCCATTCTGAGCTCTGGACATTACCTAATGTTCCTCAAGGTGCCGAGATATCTTGGAGCTCAAAATGGACGTAAGTGTCTTGTAGATGGTGGGAAGACACGTTATCGGGCGGTAGTTAGACGGGTCAGCGGTATTCTCTGACTTAGGAACTAGGTAAGTGACACCAGTGGTGAAGAGGTTCGGGAGCGCCTTCCGATCGAGGCTATCCTGGAACTGGCGAGCAAGAGTAGCGTGACAGCTCGTGAACCCCTTTAGCCAGAAATGGTGCAGTCCATCTGGCCCTGGGCTTTTCCAGTTCGGGGCTTTACGAACTGCACCGGCTACATCGCCATCACTGATTATAACGGGGTTCATCGGAGCTATCTCTTCGCACGCTTCCTCTACAGTGGCTATCCAGGAACCCTCTACAGGACTAACGGGCTGAGACCACAGGCCGCGCCAGAAATTAACTGATGCGGTCCTGTCCGGCCTTTGGCCCGCCATACGTGCTTCAGGCTGCTCCATAGATCTATAGAACCTCTTCTGGTCACTCTGGAAGAGGCGATTTTGATTGTACCGCTTTGACCTCTCTGTATATCGCCGGATTCGCTTCCCCCAAGCAGCGACTTTCTGCTTCAGATCGTCGATGCGCTCTGTCAGTTTTTGGGCAAAGTTTGGTTGAGATAAACTAGTACATGTACCAGCGAACGCCATTCTAACAGAGCGCACAATCCTTGGCCTGGTATTGCCCGATCTGAAGCTAATCAGTCTGCCAATGATGGCTCTGGTATCGGCGATGCGGCTTTCGATTCGTCTTCTCCAGGCTGGGATAGCACTACTACCCTGATATCCGGTAGCGCGTCCAGACTCCTGGAGCTTTAGGCCTAAGAAGCGGCAAGCCGCTGCTGCAGCCCCAAAGAGAATCCAAGCCACATCGCCAAGGTCCAAACTGGCCGCCAAATAAGGGGCCGGCATCTGGTTCAAAGCCATCACAACATCCCGATTTCGTCTGCTGAGTGTTATGCGGGGAAGCCGCGGTCGGTTCTCGAGAGGTAAGCTGCGGAACTCTACAATCGCCTCCTCCAGTAACCTCCTTATGCGCTCTATGTCTTGGGCGACCATATCCTCGCCATCCCCACCCGCTGCTGCCGGATGAACTGCCTCTATTATCTCTTCTCCTCTCACCTGAACTGTAGGAGGCGTGGCAGCGCCACCCACACAGACATGCGGAGACGACGAGGACATAGTCTCGCGACGCAGTCCTTCGAGTTCGGTATCATTAAAAAGTCCTGATCGTAGGATGTACCGAACTCTGTCCGCTAGGTTTTGCTCAGTGAGGGCTATCATAGGCTCCAGCTCTGCAAATTCGCCGGTTTCCCAAACCCGCGTTTTCCCTCATTGTCGCCCTGTAATACGCTCGCAATGCGTTTTTATTCATTTCTACGGACCAACGCATTCGGCGCACCCCACCAGTGGCGGGTGCCGATTGCTGGGCCTGTGAAGGCCCTGCCGACACCAAGCCGTCTGGTGGCGATGGTAGAACATTAGACTGGCCAGGTGGTCGGGCCAGTCTGCGGGTGAGGCTGACGTCCCGCATGCTGCCGCGTCCAGCGCCAGCTGCAGACGCGACCTGGCGATAGCCCCCAGGCAGCGATCCTATACGCGCTCTGTTGCTCTCCATCCATACTTTAGGCTTAATACAACTGGGGGCGCCCATTTCCCAGAGGGGACCGTTGATTTGAATCACACCGATGTTAGAACGACTTCAGGCACGGTACCTAACATCTGCAGTCTCGGCGATTTCCCTTAGTCGCCTCGTACGAAACCCGCGGGAAGAAATGGGGTGGTGCTATTCTACTCTGCCGGCACGACACGGCATTATTATTATTATTATGTGGAAAATAAAAAGGAAATGGTCGTTGTGGACATGTCGGTAACCTCGTGCGCCAGGTCCAGATACTTGGTTTTATTATTATTATAGGAAAAAAAAAGTTAATGGTCTCGTCTGACCAAAGTGGCCAGACGGACGCCCTCCGGCTGAGGAGTCCAAGCGGCTGGAGGTCAGGGCGACAGCGAGAGAAAACGCCCGACTATCCTGGCTGTATCAAGCAGCACCGCCTTCTGCATGATAGCCGGAAGCATGCCCACACGGAGTTCCAACCGCCTCAGATGGTTCGCGAAACTGGTTGGAACTAACCCATTCGCGGCCAGGACTATAGGAACGATTTCGGTAGACACCACCCCCCACATGTCGGTAACCTCGTGCGCCAGGTCCAGATACTTGGTTTTATTATTATTATTATTATAGGAAAAAAAAAGTTAATGGTCTCGTCTGACCAAAGTGGCCAGACGGACGCCCTCCGGCTGAGGAGTCCAAGCGGCCGGAGGTCAGGGCGACAGCGAGAGAAAACGCCCGACTATTCGGGCTGTATCAAGCAGCACCGCCTTCTGCATGATAGCCGGAAGCATGTCTACACGGAGTTCCAACCGCCTCAGATGGTTAGCGAGACTGGTTGGAACTAACCCATTCGCGAAAAGGACTATAGGAACGATTTCGGCCGACACCACCCCCTCCATGTCGACAACCTCGTGCGCCAGGTCCAGATACTTGGTTTTCTTATCTGTTTCGGCTTTCACGAGGTTTTCATCATACGGAACAGTGATGTCGACCAAAAACGCCCTATTCTGCGCCCGGTCCACCACCACAATATCAGGCTTATTCGCAAGAATAGTCCTGTCAGTGATAATGGGCCGGTCCCAGTAGAGCTTGGCGCGGTCGTTTTCGAACACGGCTTCCGGTGCGTACTTGTAATACGGTAGTCCCTGTGCGACGAGGCCATATTTCAGAGCGAGCGCCTGATGAAGAATCCTGGCTACGAGATTGTGTCTATGCAGATACTCAGTGTTAGCAAGCGCCGAACAACCGGATATAACATGCCTGAGTGACTCACCGGGATGGCGACACGCCCGACAAATATCGGCAGTGCCATCCTTCAGGATGTATCTCCTGTAGTTGTTGGTCTTGATAACCTGATCTTGTATTGCACAGACAAAACCCTCGGTTTCCCCAAACAGGTCACCGAATCGTAGCCAGTGTAGGGAGGCCTTCGTGTCCATGTGGGGCTCGTGTAGAGCCTTGAAGAACCTCCCATGCAGCTCCTTCTCCTTCCATATGCCCTCGCGCCCAGAGACAGTCAGTACCACCGGGTCTTGCCATTGCTCGTTGGCTAAGGCCAGAGGGGAGAGTCCTTTATCACGTCCCATGACATCTCTATGCATCGGACTGTCCGTCATCGTCAGGAAGTAATTACGGAGGTTGCTTACCTCGCGATTGTGCGTGGTCTTATTATTATTATTATTATTTTTATTTTTTTATTATTTGTTCTTTGTCTCTTTTTATTTTTATAAAAAGGTATTTAATAAAGAGCACGGGCCTAAGCCAAGTGCAGTTTATGTCTTAGTTCAAATTATTATTATTATTATTTCTGTCAGGGATAAAATAGCTGAACCGGGCCATACCCGGCACTGCAGGATTGTAAATAAGTATAATTTCGCTTTCATCATCAACCCATTATCACCCCACCGAGGGGCATGGGTCTCTTCCGTGAGGAAGTTATAGGCCATACTCCACCACGGGGGCCAAGTCCGGATTGGTAGAGGCTTGTAAGACTAGTGGCTGGTCTTAATTGTCAGAAGTTTTCAAGCCGCCCTAAGGCCTCTGACTTGTTTATTATATTTCATTTAAAACCTACGTCATTAAAATGTATTTAGCTGCCGGTGGATTTCACGTAAGGATATTATACAGGGTGTCTCATTTAGATAGGTCAGCATGAGAAAGTCTGAAATATAGTAACATTTATTGCGACCTACACAATCGATATGAAAATAAAAATTTTGTGTTTGTTTTAGTCCGATCTAAATGAGCCACCCTGTGTTTTCTAGTTTGTTACGAGCACACAATAACAGTATCTACTCCCTGATGGCGCAATGCTAGTCAATTCTACCAATTTTACATTAAAAGGTTATATAATATTAGGTATGCATAGGATTATTATTGTGCATAGCCTTGTATTGTGTCTGCACCTAAATTGATACATTTGGCTAAATAAGTCCGTCAATTTTTATGTTAAAAATTAGATAATTTAAATAAGATAAATAAAATTTAATAAAATTTGCGATAAAACTTACTTTGAATGTAAAAAATGTATTATAGAATGGTTGGATAGCTTAAATTACAATGAGACGGAAAACTACTAGAATGAGGAAAACAATATTTACACGGATGTACATTGTACTGTACAGACACGCACAAGTAACATAACACACACACACACACACACACTCACATACAAACATAATTGGCTAAGTTTTTTTTTTCTCTTGTAATAACTGTAGGGTAGTTACTCTTATTAATAAACGAATCAGTCAACCGGTAGCCTCTGTGTTTCATTGACGTTGCATTGACGCCGAGGACGGGATATATTATTTTGTTTTTTTTTCCATTCGTGAAAACAGTAAATCGCGTGCAAATTACATTTTAAAAATGCCGATAGGTAAATTGGAACCCTTTGACTTAAATTCAAAGCAGTGGCCGGCTTATATACGCCGAGTGAACCAGTTCATTTTGCTTAATGAAATTAAAGAGGAGCTAAAAGTGCCAATGTTAATAACGGTAGTAGGTGAAGCGACGTATTCGCTTATGTGCGACCTGTGCTCCCCGACACACCCCGAAGATAAGCCATTCGACGAGCTGGTGCGGCTCGTGACCGAACATCTTGAACCGCAGAGATCGGAGATAGCAGAACGCCACGTCTTTCGTTTGCGGCGGCAGCGCCCTGGGGAGCCCCTAGTGGATTACTTGCAACATCTTAAACATCTCGCTACGACTTGTAACTTCGGCAATAAACTGGAGGAAAATCTTCGTGACCAATTTGTTTCTGGGCTTGCTAGCGAAGTGATGAGGTCAAGAATATTCGCTGAACGAAACATAGAGTACAAGGCGGCTGTCGAGTTGGCTCTGGCGCTGGAGGCGGCCGAGCGGCATGCTGAGGTGAGCGGCGCGACGCTGGTCGCGGGGACCTCGGGCGCGGGCGCCGGCGCGATGGCGGAGTCGCTGCACCAGGCGAGGGCGCGGCGCGGCGGAGGCGCAGTCCCGCGACGACGCGGCGAACAGGGCGGGCAGGCGCTGGAGTGCTGGAGGTGCGGCAAGGCGCATCGGCCCGATAGGTGCAGATACGTGCACTACAATTGCGATGGGTGTCATGAAAGGGGGCATCTCAAAGTGATGTGTAAAAATGTACAAAAAAGTGGACGAGTGCGGCAAAATTACGTAAGCGACGACGACTCTGATACGGATTTCTTCAATATCGACGTCATAACGCAAGGTAACAAACCATATTTTACTAAAGTTGTTGTGGAGAACTGTGAACTGGATTGGGAAATCGACACAGGTAGTCGTATTTCGGCCATTAATGACATTTTATACAAAGAAAAATTTTCACACAAAGTTTTACAGCAGGATGATTTACTTTTACGTTGTTATTCAGGTTTACGCATCGAGACGCTGGGCTTTATAACGGTCGACGTTAAATTGAACGACGTGTTTGTGCGTAACTTAAAATTGTATGTTATAAAAAAGGGTAGTCGACCGTTGTTGGGCCGAGAATGGATGCGAACATTAAAGATAAGTCAGATAAATTTTCACAACATTGTTACTAGTGACAATTTAATTAGTAGACTTTGTGCAGAGTTCCCGGAAGTTCTAACAGAGAAGTTGGGTACTTGTAAACAAACGATTCGATTACAGCTCACGGATGATCAACCGGTTTACGTGCGCGCAAGGCCAATACCTATAGCGTTAAAGGCACGAGTTGAGCAGGAGTTAGGGCGGTTAGAAAAGGATGGAACTATTTTTCGCATTGAAAATTCCGAGTACGGGACACCAATAGTGCCAGTTATTAAGGAGAACGGGGACATTCGCATATGTGGGGATTATAAAATCACAATAAATCCGAAGTTGAAGCGTGACTATTACCCGTTACCGCGGATTGATGAGTTATTCGCAAGTCTCAGTGGGGGGGAGAAATATTCCAAAATAGATCTCAAACATGCCTATGAACAGTGCATGCTTGCGAACGAAGATTCTCAGCATTTCGCGGCTATTACTACTCACATAGGTACATTCGCTTACCGTCGTACGCCCTACGGGCTTTCGTGTATACCGGAAAAATTCCAAAAAATTATGGAAGAGACTCTAAGGGGAGTGCCCGGAACGGTGGTGTTTCTCGACGATATTTGTGTGACAGGGGCGAATGACGAAGCACATATCGGCAATCTGCGAGCTGTACTCGAACGTTTGCGGGATATGGGGTTAACCGTTAAATTGTCAAAATGCAAATTTATGCAGGATAGTGTGAGATATTTAGGGTTCGTCATTGACCGCCATGGCTTGCATCCGGAACCCGAAAAATTAGAGGCCATTTCCAAAGCACCACGGCCGGGTGACGTCACACAGTTAAAAAGTTTCCTCGGAATGTTAAATTATTATGGAAAATTTATTCCTAACTTGAGCTCGCTGCTGCATCCTTTGCATCAGTTATTACGTAAAGACAATGCTTGGAATTGGGATTCTTACTGTGAAAGGGCTTTTAAAGAAGCTAAACAATCATTGTTATGCGAGCGCGTATTGGCGCATTACAAAGAGGGGCTGCCACTTGTGCTATCGGTAGATAGCAGTGCGTACGGTTTGGGTGCGGTGCTCGCGCACCGCTACGCGGACGGCTCGGAGCGACCGGTCAGCTGCGTGTCGCGAACGCTGAATGAGGCTGAGAAGAATTATAGCCAATTAGATAAAGAAGCACTCGCTATATTCTTTGGGATAACTAAACACCACCAATATCTCTATGGTAGAACTTTCGTGCTCAGAACGGACCATCAGCCGTTAAGCTATATTTTCGGTACCAAAAGCGGTATCCCTCAAACCGCGGCTAGCCGACTTCAGCGTTGGGCGGCGCGCCTAGCGGCGTATGATTTTAAAGTAGAATTTGTGCGTTCGACGGAGAACGGCCCGGCCGACGCGCTGTCTCGACTGCCGGTAGGACAGGAAGGGTACCACAAAGATAACACTGCTACTTATATAAACATTATAGAAGAGTCATTACCTATAAGTTTTAAGGACATTGCTAGGGAAACTAAAAAGGACAGAGTATTGTGCAAAATATATAGTTATGCGCTATTCGGCTGGCCTACTAAGGCTAGTTCTGAGGACGAGAAGCCATATTTTAATAGGAAAGAGGAAATTGCAATGGATGCAGGTTGCTTACTCTTTCGATATAGGGTCATTATCCCAGATAAGTTGCAGAGGTTAGTTTTAAATGAAGTTCATGAGGGTCATTTGGGAATGAACAAGATGAAAAATCTTGCACGCAACTATGTATATTGGGCTAACTTGGACCGCGATATTGAGCAGCTGGTTCGCGCTTGCGACAACTGCCGCGCCGTGAGGGATGCGCCGGCGCGGGCGCAGGTCCATCCTTGGGAGTTCCCATTACATCCTTGGCACAGAATCCACGCTGATTTCGCGGACTGCGCCGGAAAACGATATTTAATAATAGTAGATGCCAATACGAAATGGTTAGAGGCTATAGTGATGTCCGGCACTGATGCAAAGTCCACTATATCAGTATTACGCTCTGTTTTTGCGAGATTTGGTCTGCCATCGCAACTTGTCACGGATAATGGTCCCCCTTTTACTCGATAGAATTTAAGAATTTTTGTGTCAATAATTGTATTAAGCCTGTGACAACAGCGCCATATAGACCCCAGGGTAACGGGGCCGCGGAGAACGCGGTTAAGACGGTAAAAAAGGCAATAAAAAGGGCAATACATGATGGGGTAGATGTACCAACGGCACTAAGTAAATTTTTAATGAAATATCGTAATAGCGAACACGCTACCACAGGTGTGTCGCCGGCGATGGCGTTGCTTGGGCGTCCTTTGCGCAACAGACTCGATGCATTGCGGCCGAGCGTTGCAGCCACCGTGGAGGCCGCGCAGGACCGGCAGGTGGCGGCAGCGCGCGGCCGGGATCCGCAGCTACAAGTGGGTGACTCGGTCTTAGCCCGCGATTACACGGTGAGAGGGGATAAGTGGTCAGAGGGCGAATTGGTTAGACAAACGGGTCCAGTATCATTTGAAGTAGATATGGGGCTGGGAACGAGATGGCGCCGCCACGCTGACCAGTTAATCCCTACATCGTCACCTAGCACAAGGCAGAATCGATACTCCTTATCGCGTACCAGCTCCAATGCGAAGGAGTTAGAGGTTGATGAACCTATTGAGGGGGAAGTCAATGATGGCGCTGACGACACATTTGAGGATGCGTCCGCCGGCTCGGGCGGCGAAGGGCGCGATGTAGGAGAGAGCCCGCGGCAGCAAGCGCAGGCGTCACGGCCCGGGCCGACCTCGCCGCCGCCGCTGCAGGGAGGCGCATCCAAGAGGGCTCAACGGGCCTACCAACGGGCAATGAGGGCCAACGCTAAATGATAAGTAATATGTTTATTTAAAATTATTAGTTTAAGTTCCTATCTAACTATAAAACCATAAAATATGTGTGTTACTTAAAGATACATTCATCTTAGTTAGTTAAACCTTAGTTATACGTTTTTACACCATTCGATTTGTAATTGGGGTTTTAAAGAGGGAAAGTTGTAGGGTAGTTACTCTTATTAGTAAACGAATCAGTCAACCGGTAGCCTCTGTGTTTCATTGACGTTGCAATAACATTTTAAAGTAAATTTTATTAATGCTGCGTAAGAGCGGAGTCACCTAGTACAGGCATTCCATGCTTAAAAGGTGACACTCCAGTTACGATAAATTAAGATAAATAATAAATAATTTTGTATTGTATTTGTAATTTTGCTCGGTCGTGCACTCAGAGCAATACGAGAGAGAGGACATGTCGCCGTGTAGCGTATGACCGCTGTATGCCTACCGGGCATACACTTACGCCAGTTGCACTCGATCAAGTGCGCGTGTCGGTTGTCATAGGTAACGGTTAACAGTTTATTTATTTTACAAAACGCCGTCCTCTCTCTATAATATTTAGATAACTGTGTTGTGCACCTTCGCATTACCTCTGAGTACGAAAATACGGTATTTGACACTATCAACAATAAACTATTTGAGATGCTCGATTAAAACAAAAATTACAGAATGATTCGGAAAATGTATTTCTTTTAATCATTTACTAGTTACGACAATTTTTAAATAGATGAAACCAAGGATGTTATAATCAAAGAGGATAGAGCACTACGAAAAACTTTCCATAGAAAACTAAACTCTTTGTATTCTCAAATAAAACATAAAATCGTATAAGTAAGCAACTAGAGTAAAGTGTCCAGAGCGAGAGCCACAAACTGAAGGAGTGTGTCTTACTCTTACTCATTTATGTGGAATACTATGACCATGATGTTGTAAAATGTAGGCCATGTGTTTGATTACCCAATGGTCTCTTTTCAGTTTTACTAAAACCGAAAGCTTACGTTTAAAATGGATGGATGTTATATGAGGCTCTGGTTCGACATCACAAAATCCTGCATTTTGTGAAGCCTGCAAAAGCCGGTATTTTAGAAAATAAGATTTTAAACCTACGGTCTTACCTAGGTTGAAGGAAGATCCTGTACCATTTGTAGTGGTGAGTAAAAGGCTTCAAACCTCTGTAGCATACCTAAAGTTTGTACGTTTGTACATGAAAAGTTGCCGTTTGGTGTACATTATGCCAATCGATAGAAAAAATAATTACCACAAACAACAAATACTCTTTGACAAAATGTCCCCAATTTATTACTAGTTGTAACGCAAAATACTTTAAAATGATGATAATGGACAATTGAATGAATTAAATTGTTTTTTTTTATATTTTATATTTTCAAACGGGAATAACTCAGAAAGTATCACTTAGTTTACTTTTTATTGACTTGCTTACCAACCCCTTTAGGTACGTTGCACAGGACTTTTCTGTTACCTTTGTGTTTTGTTTGCTAAGAAGTTTATTAGAAAGTAAGTAATAAATAAATATTTACAGCCTGTGGCGAAAAAAGTAATGGTACTAAGCGACGGAAGAAAATGTTGAACTTGAAGAACTACCAACGAAGCAACCACAGCTCGATGCAGGTGCCCAAACTGACTGAATGCATTCCCCAAAAGAAGAAGCTTTGAATATTATGTTTGAATAGAAAAAATGATAGGAGGTATAATTAGTTCACTAAAATTGGTTCTAAAATGGTTCACTGAAAATAATTTGTAAACTTATGTAGATCAACATATGATTAAGTTAATTCCGCAGAATGAGTGCGATTTCCGCGATAAAAAGTAGCCTACTGTAACTGATGATAAGAAATGTAAGAAAAGTTCACTATTAATAACTGTGAATATAAGTAAAGTTCACTATCTTGCATGTATCCATGTATCCATGCAAGATAGTGAACTTTACTTATTCTCAAATTAAAGGCCCAGACTCGAATCGAGCCATGAATGTATGCTAAGTAATTTTTGTAGCAATACCACTCAAGGTTTTAAAAACGTATTTTAACATGGTCGAAGTTGAGTTTTATCTTTACTCTTCTCTCCACTCTTCTTTCCCACTACAAACCTTATTTGAGGGCAGTATGTAATGTACTGTACATTAACACTCAATAAGCAAGTTGTAAATTCTATACATTTAAATGAGTAATTTCTTTGTGTTTATTTTTGGATTAAAGCTAATTTTATTACTTGATTTTGGCTTTCATTTTATAATGTTAAAACTTCGTTAAATGCAAATATAAGTATAATTAAAGTTCTTCAGTCAATGAATATACCTACCACTAGGTACTGTGTCGCCCATTATGGAAGTAAATGCCCAAGTTACTCCTAAAGAGAGAACTTCGCTTGTTCCTTCCGGCTGGCTTCCCTTATGTTTCGTCCGGTTTTCATTGACATCAAGGTCACCCTACTTAGAAAGAGATGACATTTACTAGTTCGAGCCTCCTTGTCAGGACATTTTTTTGTCAGAGTACTCAATCCTCTTTGATTATTACATCCATGGATGAAACATAAAAAGAGTGCTCTGAAATGTGACGTCACAAGCAAGTATTTTCATACAAAATTCCGTTTTAAAAGTAACTCATTTGACATCCTGTCAAATACCCAATTGGCGCCCTAGCAACATACTCGCAATCTTTTTATTTACATATCTTTGGAGACAGCAATTTCCTTGAAGCTTTGGCTTTGTTTTCCGTCTCCCTTCATTAATCAAAGCGCCTCGTGAGGTTATGCTACACGTGCGTTTCTCCCGCGCGGGCAAAGTAACATGACAACATAACATAACATTTACATACAGGTACATACATTGCTTCTGGCCCCACACTAGCATACCCTGTGTCGTGGAAACCATGTAAACACGACGTCACAAACATGTAAACATCCAAGACCTGGGTTTCTTTTTTTTTGTCCACAACCGGGATGCAAACCCGGGACCTCTGGCATGGTAGGCAGCTGCGCTAACCACTACGCCACAGAGGTCGTCAATGTGGGCCTTATTACATAAAACTTGTACTTTGACCATTTGATTAAATCTTTTACATGGCGTTTTTTATAACAAGCGGCCTTGGGTAGATGCGGTTTGTTGTTACCACTGCATTGAGTGTTATTTGATACCCATTGCCATGTTAATATCATTAAAACTGTCTTATTGCTGTCCTAATCGCAACCCAACACAACTTTTGACTGCTTTGTTGGTCGAGCTGTTGAGGCGCTTAGCTACCAAGACAGAGGTCATGGGTTTGAATCACACTGGGGGCCGCCGTACGGTACAAATGGCTTAAGTCTGGGTGTTTTTCGATGTTTTTAGTTGTAAACACAGTTGAAATAATATTATTATAAGTTTTAAATATAATTCCAGGCTTAGACAACAAAAAAAAAAATCAAAATCAATCAAAATATTTATTTATACAACCAAAACTATTCTAACATACACTTTTGCTGGGATTCCCTTGTAAATTAAATTAAATAAAAGCCGGGCAAATTAACACAAAACTACCGAACATAAGTGTTGGGACCACCTATATACCCCCTATTTGGTCTATGTCCGCTTGGGGCATCATTCGTTCGATATATTTGCTCCATCAGTCTTTCTTCCTTCATCCTCTCCACATGTTTTTTTATTTATTTATTTTATTAAGAACACAAAACAGGTTACAGACACATTTTCGCAATTTTACATAGGTACAATGTAGATCAGATCTAGCCTATGACCCTAAACTTGTGAACCTAGCATGCATTTAGACTACTTGTGATTCGGATTAATCCTAACTAAATTTATTTTTAATTTTATTAATTTACTATATTTACTCACGGCGCTCTGAGAACGCCACGGACAGCCTTTATAAAGACGAAAAATTTCTGAAAAATATCAATGTTCACATCTTTGTTATCTGCCACCAGATCGTTGTAAGTACGACGCATCCTAACAATGGGGTTGTAAAAAGAAGTATTGTTTTTGTAGGTTTCTAAAGGGAAGAGTAGAGGTTTGCGACTGCGATATCTAGTATTAAATGTTATCTGAGAGACGAGAGAGGGAGAGTCTATCTTCGAGTGAATGATTTTATGAAGGTAAATTAAATCGTGTTGTTTCCGACGCAGCTCGAGAGAAGTTACATTGAATTTCAACAGTCTATCGTTATAACATGGCACTGAGCGCCCACAATTCCAAACCAATTCAATACCAATGTCCAAACCAAGGCAACATTGAAAATGACAGAAAAATAAGTCATTATCTATCTTATCTATCTATTATCTATCTATTCATTTCCCAATTCTAGTCACTACATCTTCTTTCCGTCCACAACATTGTATTGTTTACGTTTATGTTTATTATTATATCTGCAACGGTTCCCGAGCGGGTTTTCGCAGCGTTCAAACCGCTCGTGTAGTCATCGCTTAAGTCTAAGCTCCCCGCCCGTGTCTTTTGTGATGACGAATTCGAAAGCTTTGCGGAAACGACCGGCATCCAGTCATCCGTATACGCCGCGTCGTCTCGCCTATTGTATGCGGCTTACCAGTTAATGATGTTGATATTTTGCAGCACCTTAATCGATCCTCGTGCCTTGCAAAAGTTTGGCCCTAATATCGCTCATGCTCATTGGCCTGGAACTTCAGGGTTATTGAAAAATCCCGAGTCTTGAGTCAATCCAATTAAAGTTTGAGTTTCCGTTCACTGGGCGGTAAATACAGAGTTGTCTGTAAAATGGTAATTTCAGAAACACCCTAATTAGAGTTTGTATCTCGCAACAACTTAGGTTTTTGAACGCTCTTTGTCAGATTGTTAACTTAATTCCAGATAAACAGACAATATACACGAATACACTACAAAAGATAGAATGAGTTGTGTTTCTACTTTATCTTCCCTACTCCGTTCTCTTTTTTAACATTCCAAAATTTCTAGGCTGGCTGGAAGAAATTTCTTTAGAAATAGATAGATAGATAGATAAATCATTTATTATCATAATCTGCACACACACAATCAATAAAAACAATATAAAGCAGACTATACAGTAGTAGAAAAGCAGACAACACAGACAAAACAGAATGAACCAATACAACAAAGCAAAAACATTAAAATTGAGACATACGGCGATGCTTTAAGTACTGTAGGTGTGGCAAAAAATGCAAAAGGGCTCTGACTCAGCATAAGTTGGAGATATGGTACTCCAGCGCTGATCTTCCGTCAGTACCCGTAAGGCAGCGTGCAGTGCTCGGAGAGATAGTACGAAGTACGAACCAGTTCGTAATAATATTAAACAAATAAAATATGAGATAATAATCACTTACGAAAAGATGTATTAGTATAGCGCGAGTCAAACTTCAGGTTAAATAAGTCCGCCTTTGCACGTAATTTTTAACACAAACATGTTATGTAAGTTATATTATGTATTTTTATTGTGTAATAAAGTAACCCATTATGTCTCCACCGAGGGTCACGGGTCTCTTCCCTGAGGAAGGTATAAGCCATACTCCACCACGGAGGCCAAGTCCGGATTGGTGGAGGCTTGTAAGACTAGTGGCTGGTCTTACTGTCAGAAGTTTTCAAGCCGTCCTAAGGCGTCAGACTTGGCTTAGCGACTGCCATCTATCGACGGCAGCCGGCACCATCTGCTTAACGTGCCTTGCGAAGCACGGAACCGCTCGGAAAAATGCCCTAGCGTTAGTCACGGATCGGCAACCCATCCGTGGACTGAACGCGCCCGATGTTGCTTAGCCTTCGTGATCGCTTAAGATCACTTAGGCAGCCGGGGCTACGAGCGATTCGATTTATTGTGTAATAAAGTGTTGACAACAAAGTCTAACAATAACAAAGTCTAACAATAACAAAGTATAAAAATAACAAAGTCTAACAAAAACAAAGTGTAATAACAATACACTGTATGCACTTGATTTCACATCAAGACGAGCAACTGACGTCGCGGGCTCCTTTTCCGCTCACTGTAATTAAGGTCTGGGAATCAGAGTGAAACCTGGTCGGACTCTTCCGACAAAAAACAAGTAAGACTTACGGATTCACTTAGTGAATCCGGAATAACGTTAAAAATGTGTTGTTTTTTTTTTTATTTATTTATTAAAGGTAAACTTACAGGTAACAACCAAAGAGGCATTAAAACTATTAATAAATCAGTCTAGAACTAGGCTGGAACCCAAATACAGTTTACACAGCATGATATCTATCATTAAAATTATACATTAATTTGTGCTTACCTACCAAAGTTTTGGTCAGATTTTTATTTTTCAAAATAAAACAACCTAATAATGCAGCTTATAAACATTCCACTGTAGGGCACAGGCCTTTGTAAATCGACAATTACCTTAAAACCTATTTTTTAAAGTAAAGTAGGGTGAAGTAAAAAGTAAAAATGCGTCTATTGCGACCAACAAATACCGAATTCATAAATAAAACATTCAATTTCTAGATTACATTGGCAACAAAAGGTGTGTGTTCAGAATGTGCCGCCAGAGACATGACAATTTGTCCTTTGACGGCGCTGTTTTTCAGCACTCACCTGCTTAAACTTTAACTTTAGTTCCTCATCCTAACTGATAAATGGGACATGATACGGTTCTCCAGTGATTTAAAAATATCACACCGCAATTATAGCAGTTATCTGAAAGATTCTAATTATATTTTCTTTTCATTTCATCATCATCAACCCATTATGTCCCCACGAAGGGGCACGGGTCTCTTCCCTAAGGAAGGAATAGGCCATACTCCACCAAGGGGGCCAAGTCCAGGTTGGTGGAGTATTTTCATGTATTGGAATTATATATGTATTCTTGTAACTTTTTGCAACAAAGCGTAAAAAATATGTGAAACCAAATAAATGAAAGACTCAAGTTTCCCAACGATTTTTATCTTCACGTTTAGTGTTTACTATTGCTTATAAGATTACCCTGAACGCCATGTTAGATTTTTTTTCAAAATAACAGCGTCTTACAATTTAATCAATTCACACTTTGCGGAAACCCATGGCTACGGAACCTTAAAATCTTTCAATCTCAACGCACCGCACAACTTGTCCTGTAGGCAAGTTTACGAGCTTCTAAGGCTGCAGTAAAGTTAGCAAACGAAACTTTACTTCGGCCATTGCTGTCTCGGTACACACGACAGCAGATCCACCTTTGAGCTGACAACCTGAGCCAAATAATTAAAAATATAAATATTTTTGACCTAAAAGCACTAGACTTTATTCATTCGACCGGATACACTTACTTGACTTTTCGTCGGAAGAGTCCGACTAGGTTTCGCTCTGATTCGCAAAGCCTAATCAGGGTGAGAAGAAGAGAAGAGGCGGGCTCGCGCTGTAGGTTGAAGTACTTACTTCAACCTACAGCGCGAGCCCGCCTCTCTGGTGGAAAATGAATAATCATCATCCTCATAAACCCTGTTATGTCCCCACCGAGTGGCACGGGTCTCTTAAAGTCTGTTCGCTATCATAGTGTCACTTTGATATTTACCGCCTCGGCACTTGGCGGCTTTTGACAAAAGAAATTAAAGGAAGCTGACGCAACGCAAACACGCCAGTGACTTTGGCTCGCAGCTCGTCTCATTCTACTATTATGTAGATCACGCAATTAAAGAATTAAATCAATCATTATTTTAGAATGAATTTATAAAGAAACGATCCTGCATCACTTAGGTAGGTACCTATTCTAAATTCCGGTGGACATGAATATTCTGAGGACACTTCGAGTGATGAAGAGTAGTGTTTTATTTTGTGCTTCATTAGGTATATTGTGTACCATGTTTTTTTTTCTATTTAAAGTGTTTTGGCCGTCTAAGTTGTATTATTGAAATAAATGTTTTTTTACTTAAACCAATATTGCCTTCTTGTGTACCGACACTATCTAAGCGAACGGACTTTACTTGAGGAAGGTGTAGGCCATGCTCCACCACGGGGGCCAAGTCCAGATTGGTGGAGGCTTGTAAGACTAGTGGCTGGTCTTACCGTCAGAAGATTTCGAGCCGCCCTAAGGCATCTATCGACGGCAGCCGGCACCAACTGCTTTACGTGATTTGCGAAGCATGGAACAGCTCGGAAAAATGCCACTAGCGTTAGTCATAGACGGTGACCCATCGTTGCTTAACCTTAGTGATCGTTTAAGATTACTCAGGCAGCCCGGGCTACGAGCGATTCAAATTGAATAATAAAAATTATTATTAAGGAGATAAATGGGGAACTGCGGCTGATCCACCACCATGCAGATCGTATGCCTGGGGACGACCGGTCCGACTGATGAATGCCGGACGTTATATTTATTATTATGTCATGTGAAACATTTTGCTTGCGCTATGCAGGAATGTCTGGAGATTTCTCTGTACAGGATTATTCTAAAGTCAAAATATACCGGGTGAAATTTTCACCGGTACAATAAATTGTACCATATCATTGGTATCGATAATAGATTACATTTATCGAATAAAATTACCATATATATTTTTTTCATTTTCATTAATTTATCCTTCATCCATTTTGTAACTCATGGGCACCCAGTACAAGGCGTCATCGCGGTGCAAGGCAGAAGGCGGGGTGGGGTGAGTGAGCGGGCGGCGGGCTGGCCGGCGCCCGGCGCACGATTTGGCCGGTCAGTCCGCGCGCATTGACCTACGTGAGTGCACGTGCGCCGTTTCCGCACTTCCTGCAGTCGAAAATTACGCGCGCAACACGATTTTTACAAACCGCGAGTATTACGAAATGGTTCGTTACTTTCTCAGTGGGGAAAATACAGTGCAGCTCGGCGGGTATACGCTGAACAAAGTTTGCCCCGCCTGGTAAATGCCGGTTTTATTGAGCCTCAAATACTCAACACCAGGACATTCATGAGAGTGACGCAGCATTTGCTAGACTACGGACAGTTCACTGCACCAGCGCACGCTCAACGCCGAGGAGGGAGACCTCCCTTGGCCGTGGAGAACGAGGAACAGATATTCGCGTTCTTCGAAGAAGACCCCAGAAGGAGCACCAACGACGCGGCACGCACGGCGCACTTCGGCGTTAGCCAGTACGTGGTGTGGAAATTCATACCACTACCAACCAGTGCAAGCATTCCACGCCGGTGACGGTCCTAAGCACGTGCAAGTATGAAGGAAGAATTGAATAAAGTAAGATTTTTTTTGCTACGTCATACATAAGTCATACCTACTGGCTGCGCCGCCGCCGCCGCTTCTTTTCCTTCCCGCAAGCCGCGCGCAGCTGCCAGTTCGTGCGTTTAGTTGTGCTCATGCGTAATGAGTCCATTATTTCTTTAAGATTTGCGGATAGGCTTAGACATTGGTATTTTTGTTTTTTTGTACCAACGGGGTAGTAACAAAAAATGTTGGTATTTGTATTTTGGACTTAGTAGGTATTACGTATGTTGATTTATTGTACTGGTGAAAAAATATTCCTGAATAGGCCAATTTAAAAGCAGTCTCATACAGCTACTCTCATACAGTTAAAGATTTTTATTTTATGATTAGTAATTTTGATTTGTTACTGTCTCCATCATTATACAATGTAAGTCATATTATGTGAAGGATGGATGAATTTGAGTACACCTGTAATGTTAATAGTATGATAATGTCATCACTTTCCCGGACAGTCATATGTGATGTATAATAGGCTATTTGAACGATTTCTGAAAGCCATCTCATATTTTTTGTTTGTGTTCATGGAGTCCTCAGAAAGTGGTCATTTTAAATGTTTTCGTGTATTTCTTGTAATAAAGGCAAACGAAAATTTACTTTTCAAATAAGCCGTCAAAACGCTATCTTAGGCAATATGGCGCCGCACTGGTATTATGACGTCACTTCCCAATAAACCAACCAATGAACGTAAGAAAGAATGAATGACCGACGCCATTTTTATTGAATTGTGACGTCATCATAGAATCGGCCAATCCAGGCCGTTTTTGATACAATGGCGGCAGATACAAATTATAAAATTTTACCTCGTGTTTTTTTACAAATCATAATTGTTTTTTTAGTTAAAATGCTCTAAAGCGGTTCTTAGACACATCATTTATACCAATACGTATAAATAATACTGTTTATTTCACACTGTCAAATAGCCTATTATTGTTATTTTTATTGTTATCGGATGCTATAGCATCCACTGTCCGGGACAGTGTTAAGGTAAGATTTGCTGATACTATTTTTTATAGCAACTGTGACTGCCAATTTTATAACCCATGTCTCACAATAAACATTCTTGATTCTTGATTCAAGCGAAACCGAACAATTTGATCAGCCATCGTCTGTGCAATGCCCATAGTAACTAGGTCAGAGGAATATTGCAAAGACGACAGAACATCAGTAAGTTAATTGATAAGACACTTTGCGAGCAAAATATCAGTAGGTGTATTAAATTTGATTAGTTTTTTACTTGGGTGTCTTTTTACACACATTCATACATAAGCTCACGCCTGTATACCAGAGGGGTAGGCCGAGACCAGGGACTGCCACTTGCAACAGTTCTGAACTTCTGACACATCACTTTCGCTTCATCGACATTCATTAGTCGTTGCATGCACGCCACGCACGCCGGTTTAGGATGTTTTTTATCTTGCCCTGTGACAACACAATCCTCTATTTGGTTTAAGTTTGTCTACCTGGGGCGTCCCTTACCATCCCTTCCACTCAAATCTTATATATAAAATTGTCATGTCACTATGTTAGTACTACTTCTCCGAAACGGCTTGACCGATTTTGATGACATTTTATATGTATATTTGGTAGGTCTGAGAATAGGTTGTTATCTATTTTTCATAGCACTATCTGGCAAAACAACGTTTGCCGGGTCAGCTAGTCTAATATATAAAATTCTCGTGTCGCAAAGTTAGTGCGCATACTCCTCCAAAACGACTTGACCGATTTCGATGAAATTTTATGCAATGTTCGGTAAGGCTGAGAATCGGTTGTTATTTATTTGTTATAGCCCTAAGTGAAAAAATAAATTGTGTGACAAAGCGACGTTTGCCGGGTCAGCTAGTCAAATATACATATGAAGTTCTCGTGTCACCGTCTTAGTGAGCATACTCCTCCGAAACGACTTGACCGATTTTGATAATAATGATTTTTACCGATATCCCTTTTTATGATTTCAATCCCTAAGGGAGTAAAAGCGGGGTGCAAAGTTAGTATTAAAGTTCTTTGATTTGCAAAGTTATTTCAATAAAATGTTGTATTTGGGTTATAAGTCCTAATCATTATTATTGCCAATATCTCTTTAATTAAATCGCTAAGGGGGTAAAAGGGGGGTGCAAAGTTAGTATGAAAGTTCTCTGATTTTCAAAGTTATTTCAATGAAATGTTGTATTTGGGTTATAAGTTCCTAATAATGATTATTGCCGATATCCCTTTTTGTGAATTAAATCCCTAAGGAGATAAACGAAGGGTGCAAATTTAGTAGGTATAAAAGTGTTTATTATTTACTTATTTACATTATTTCAATGAAATTGTGTTTATTAGTT
This sequence comes from Yponomeuta plumbellus, assembly GCA_947310845.1. NCBI lineage: Eukaryota > Metazoa > Arthropoda > Insecta > Lepidoptera > Yponomeutidae > Yponomeuta > Yponomeuta plumbellus. The sequence continues at coordinate 752,231 of OX371206.1, forward strand.
CCTGCAATTCCTAAAAATCGCTCGTAGCCTGGGCTGCCTGAGTGATCTTAAACGATCACTAGGGCTAAGCAACATACGGCGCGTTCAGTCCATGGATGGGTTACCGTCTATGACTAACGCTAGTGGGATTTTTCCGAGCGGTTCCGTGCTTCGCAAGGCACGTTAAGCAGTTGGTGCCGGCTGCCGTCGATAGATGGCAGTCGTTAAGCCAAGTCAGAGGTCTTAGGGCGGCTTGAAAACTTCTGACAGTAAGACCAGCCACTAGTCTTACAAGCCTCCACCAATCCGGTCTTGGCCCCCGTGGTGGAGTATGGCCTATACCTTCCTCAGGGAAGAGACCCGTGCCCCTCGGTGGGGACGAAGTCGCGGGCATTAGCTAGAGCAACATTTTTATATATTAGATTATTATGCATGATACCTTTTTTTTTTGTTAACGGGGTGAAATGCTTTGTGCACCATAACCGCCACCCTTGGGGGAGGGCGACGGCCGTGTGTCGGACTCTCCTCTCCTAATAATAGGAGAGGCATATCCTAAAACACCCCGGGGGCCGTCCTGTCGCTCGTGCAATGGGGCGCCGCCGGATCTCGCAAGTGGTGAACCACAACGCGAATGCGACAGCGGCGCCCCGGCGACGTCGACCCGACTCGCAAGGAGTCGGGCCCACCCTCTCTGGAGAAGGGGCATGGGCCCCCCACCCCTTCTCCCGTCACGATGTCGGACGGCAGGTCCCCCAACCTGCCGTCTGTGACCCTCCCTCAACCGGCGGCGCAAGCTCCGCGCGGCGTCCCCCGCGCCACTGGCTCTCCCGGCGGAGAGGCGCGAGCTCCACGAGCCTCCAACTACCGAGGACCCGTTGTGGCCCTCTGCCCGGATCCTCGGCCCATCGAATGCCCTCCCAAGAAAACACCCCTCGGCCAGAGACCATATGGGGTGCCCAGTCCCTGGTCCCTGGCTTACCACCCGCAATGTCCCTCCCTTAGACCGGGCTTGCGGAACTCGCGCCCTTCCCCGCCCCTCCAGCCCTCTTCCATGCCCTCTGGTGGACAGAGGGACATAGAGAGGGCCCCCACCGTGTGTTTTTTATAGAGGTTGTCTCCTCGCGGCCCGAAGGCCCCCGGCCCCGCTCAATGTAGGGTTACGGGTGCGGGGCCAATGGTGGACCCCGCGGGACATCCAGCAGCGCAAGCCACTCGACGTCCCCCTCCCTCTGGTTTTGGTCCGCGCCGGCCGAAGCCGGTACCCCCCATATCTGGAGGGCGTTAAGACCAGAAACTCCGCACGGATTATGCATGATACCTGCATTATGATACCTAAAACGGTAATCTCCACTGCTATGAAAGGGTTCCCTTGTACCTTCTATGTTGTTTGGCGCAAAGAGTTAAAGTCGTTAACATAGTGACACTTCGTGTTCGTTATCATAGTGACACTTTGATATTTACCGCCTTGGGGAAAAAGTGAAGAAAGCCGACGCGGTGCAAACACGCCTATAAATTTGGCTCGCGGCTCGTCACATTCTACTATTATGTAGATCACGCAATTAAAGAAGTAAATCAATCAGTATTTTAGAATGGATTTATAACGAGACGATCCTGCATCACATAGGTAGGTACCTATTCTAATTACCGGTGGAGATGAATATTCGAGGACACTTCGAGTGACGAAGAGTAGTATTTTATTTTGTGCTTCATTAGGTATATTGTGTACGATGTTTTTTTTCTATTTAACGTATTTTTGCCGTCTAAGTTGCATTATTGAAACAAATGTTTTTTTACTAAAACAAAGTTTGCCTTCGTGTGTACCGATACTATCTAAGCGAACGGACTTTAACAGGCAAATTCCAATCGTTTATATTAAAATGCGTGTCTGTAACACATCGCCGGTGATTTATCGTGAACGTCATAAGCGAATCGATTCAATGTTCTACCCACTAGGTTATCGGACTCGGAAACGAGAGACACAGGTTTGATTCCTATTGCGCGCATGCACCTATGACTTTGTTTATTTTCAAAGTTACGTACATTTGTGAATTTGCAGTAGCAATACTATACGCTAACTGAGAAGGAAAACATGGTGAAGAAACCCACGGCTTTGTTGGCTCCGCACGTATTTGGGGACCTATTCTGGTCTTGGGACTAGTGGGGCCAGTAGCAATGTACGTGTTTATAAGTATTATTTAGCATAGACCGCCACCACGACCGCGACAGCGTTAGTGTGTTTCATCCTTAACACACAAAGTGGGAGTAAACACCATTTAAGTAGTTCTTACAAGCTTTTACGAGCTCCAGTTCGCTCTATAACTCGACCATAAAACAGCTCGATGCCAGCCGCAAAAACTGTCCCAAGCCCTATATAATGGAGCACTCACGAGTCCTAAGCCTTAGAGAGCTATTTTACTGAAAAAAGTGTAACCATATCAGAAGTACTAAGCGGTGCTCAAAACCTACTAAGCGGGTTTTAACGAGTTTCTGTAGGAAAGCTCAGCTATTATGTGTTCTGGGAACTAGCTTCTGAATCTGGGATATATAAGGGGTTTTAGCGCTTTGTAATTCTTGAAAAGATAGGTATTTTATTCGGAAAGTAAAGCCCGCGTCCTGCAAAAATACTAAAATATTTTCCTTGCGCAAGATATTCTCGTTGCTAGGATAAGCGAGCGAAGATGGGCGGGCCCCATCAACCGAATGCACCCGGCGAGACTTTTCCACCGAGTTCAAAAGGACGGACATAGAAAACGGGGTAAATCAAGAAGACTGACTCTACATCTTCTCGAAAATCTATAAAAAATATCAAAGACTTCGAAATTAAAGAAAGAAAGAAAGAGAAAAGTTTATTGCACCAACAGTCACACAAAACAGAAATACGAAGTACAAACGAGAAAAAAAACATAAAAGTTAAGATCTCTGTGGCGTAACGGTTAGCGCATCTGCTTACCATGCGAGAGGTCCCGGGTTCGATCCCTGGCTGGGGAGGAAAAAAAACTCCAGGTCTTGGATGTTTACATGTTTGTGATTTTTAAATTATTGGAACTAATGTGAAAGTAATGTAAAACTTAAAATAAACGTAAATTGTCATTTGTGAATTTACATCCTTTATGTGGCACCGTAAAGGTTCTAGTATCCGAAACCGATGTGTGTGCAAGGACTAAATGTCGATGAAGCGAAAGTAATTTCTCAGGATCGTAGCAGGTGGCAGTGCCTGGTCTCTGCCGACCCCTCTGGGATATAGGCGAGAGCTTATGTATGTATAAGGTTCTACAGCAAGATTCCTCAAGATATTTTATATTAGATTTAACCTCCGACGCGACTTTTACGACGCGACGTGACGTTTATTTACGAGACACAATACGTCTGGTGTCAATCAGAAGATTGATATTAATGTATTTAGAAGACAATTTGTGGCAAGTATTCAACGCATTCGTAAGCAGCCTAATAACATAACATAAAATAACAACATAACATTTACATACAGGCACATACATTGCTTCTGGCCTAACACTAGGATACCCTGTGTCGTGGGAACCAGAAACAGCGACGTCCCCAGCCGGGATTCGAACCCGAGACCTCTCGCATGGTAGTCAGATGCGCTAACCACTGCGCCACAGAGGTCGTCAACGACATAACGTCCCAACACCAACTTTCTCTCAGAGAGTATGGGCTTTAATCACCACGCGGGCTCACCGCAGATTGTTATTAATTGGTACTGAGGTATTGAATAGCTCAGATACGCAGTTTTCCTCACGATGTTTTCCTTAAGCGTTAGCGAGTGGTATTCACACATTCACACATAACATAACACACACAACACAACATATTCATTTATTTATAATGTTGAAAACTCTGTTAAGTGTTTTGAAAAGATTTTTTTTTCCTTTTTTAGCCCTTTTTTCCGTTGTTATGTCTCGCGAGAAGGAAATGTTTTGTGAAGTGAAATCTTTCATGAAAAACACGACCAAAAGAGGTCTGATACTCAGCTGCTTCAAATATCCAAGGTTTTCAAATTAAAGTTCTTCACGAGATTATCATCTCACTGGATGTGAAAGAATGAGTTTACTCGGGAAAACACAAGAAAACTGTCAACAGGAAGATAGCAAAGTTAGTGTCTACCTAGAAGTTAGTTGTGCGACGTTGCAAAACTTTGAGCTTCTCTTTTTAGCGTTCAGTACCCAACTGGTGAACAAATAAAATGTTTGTGAAAACATATATGTTTGTGAAAACATATATGTACATATAAAAATAAAGAGAATAAGCCTAGGCGCACACTAGCGACAGGCGACAGGCGACAGCATGGCGACTAGACGCGACGACAGGGTACGGCTGTCAATTTTCATATCTTGTTCGAATTTTCGCACACTTGGCGTCAGAGTCTCGGAGTCGCGACGACAAGACTCCAGAAGCAAGTGACAACGTCGCGTCTGACGCGGCGACTTGACGCGGCAACAAGTTGCCCTGTTTGCGATGGCTCTAAATAAGAAGGAAGGATGGCCCGTACAAAAACGTAGGTATTTAAAAAGTTTTTTTCTTTATGCTGTAACGTTTTGATTTGAAAAATAAGATAAATAGAATATTATTAATTGCATGTACACGAGGCATTATATAAACATCCTTCATGGCGCTAAAATATCGCACCCGTAGAACAAGACAGCACTAAGTCGAAAAACTTACTTTTTCAGAATCGACGAAAAACAGTTATCTGGTTTTGTATTCAAGTTATTGCCAAAGTCTTGAATGTTTCATGTAATGTATCCAATGTGAATCTATATTATATTCTTTATTCCCTTTACTAAACGTCGAGCAAGGGTTATTATGCATTTTTTGATGTAATTCCCTATTTCCCAATTATCTCATGAAATAAAAACTAACTATTTTGAGATACGTCTTTTTTGTTGAATGATTTTGAAATAGTGGTCTATTATTTAGCCATATATTAGTTAAGTTCAAATATACAATAAGGACCTATTTGATTTCTTTTCAGGAATTTTCCTGTTGTTAGTAAAATAAAAGACAAAAATTAAGAAAATCTGCTGTTTTATTAAAGTTTGCTTGACAAAATAAACAACATCATCAAGAACCGTAGTGTGGTTTTAGACATAGTGATTATTACAACATTAAACAACAGGCAACTAAACAACATTAAAAACCGCAGGCACGAAATAAAAAAAAAACAAGAAAAGTAGAATTGACAAGTTGTACCATACGATAAGTAGTTACTACATAGGTACTACTGACTGTGAACAATGTAATATTGTTATTTAAAATAATGCTTTACATCTGCACTATCTTGGTTACATAATCTTTTGTTTCTATTTAAATCTTAACTTTAACAATAAAATATTAATTGACTTAAGTCTCACAGAATCAACAAGCACCTTCATAACAAATCAATACAAAAATCGAGGTAAAATATCTTTAAATCTTTTAACTATCATCATCAACCCATTATGTCCCCACTGAGGGGCACGGGTCTCTTTTCTGGGGAAGGTATAGGCCATACTCCACCACGAGGGCCTAGTCCGGATTGGTGGAGGCTTGTAAGACTAGTGGCTGGTCTTAATGTCAGAAGTTTTCAAGCAACCCCCTAAGGCCTCTGACTTGGCTTAACGACTGCCATCTATCGACGGCAGCCGGCACCAACTGCTTAAGTGCCTTGCGAAGCACGGAACCGCTCCATGGACTGAACGCGCCGTATATTGCTTAACCGTAGTGATCGTTTAAGATCACTCAGGCAGCCCAGGCTACGAGCGATTCGAACTTTTAACTACGATGGCACTTAAAACTTAGTTGTAACTTTTATTCAGTTCTGTACCATCTTTGCTTAAAATTAGTATTTTAGTAACTTCTAAGGTATCCAGTCTTTTATGTAACAAGTTTTTTATAACGACTTATTTTTTTTACGTAGCCTCGTTTGTGTCCCAGCGCTGGGCAAAGGCCTCCCCCAACTCAGACCAGATGTTTCTGTCTTGTGCCACCTCAGATCACTTTGGCATGTGTCGGTCGAGATCGTCTCGCCAACGTCTTCTTGACCTACCTCTCCTGCGACGACCGCCTTGTGGCACCCACTCGATGGCAAGTCTCGCCCACCTATACGGGTGCATTTTGCTGAATGAATAAATGACATAATAATACTATATAACTTAAATAATCAATGTTACAAAGATCAACAAATACTTGGGGAGTTGACTGATATTCTAAAGATGCTCCAATTGCCTTTTCGAGCATCAGCGAGCCGAGTCCCTTCATCAGCTGCCATAAAATGAGTGAAAACTAAATTGATTCAAAAATAGAGCATTATCTGAAAAAAATGTTTATTTTGTCCTGGTATAATAAGAAAAATACTGCATAGAAATACTTTCCTTTTAATATACAACTATAATAAAAATTCGAAGTATTCAGAGACCATTTTAAATGTTTTTTTAATAAACAATCGCAACTTTTAAATGTACCATCAATAGGGCGTTATTTAAAAAAAATGAACTATTTCAAACAATACCGAACTATTTTGAAATAATAAAAAAAATCTAACATACCTTCGTCAATAATACTGCCGTATTTCGGAATAATAGTAAAACGTCAACCAGGAAAATTCTCCAACACGGGATTATCACTAAATAACTCACATAAGTTGCCTCAATAACTTCAACAACACCAGATTATTCCTAAATAATATGGTTTTGCGTAAGTGCAATAAGGTTTATTACGACGGCGGCCTTGTTGCAACTAGACATAAGTTCGTGTTCATGGTATGATCTTTTACTCATTCATTCACTAAGAGCGACGTACAGTTCCATCTTTTGGGCATCTTTGCGAATATAAATAAGCGTGTCTTGGTGGCAGTAAAACTTTGCGGATTCAAATATGCAATGAAGTCGATTTTGAGATTTTTCGAGATAATTCCGTCTTGTTCTAGGAGTGCGATATGTTTGTTACAAACGTGATCAAAGACATGCGAAGAGGGTTTGAAAAAGTCGCGTCATTCTTTTAACTCACTTTCATATAAATGTACTGAAGCTAAGGTATAATGCCCACTTAGATAAGACGTTGCTAAGGCGCGAACACTAACCTACCAGGGGTTAAAGCAATGTCTATTCTTGAACGCTAAAGCTGGCTTCCCACGGTCCGCAATATCGCGGACGGACGCGGACGGCCGACGACCACGGACAGTTATGCTCTACAAGAGGCTCTTCCAACTGACCTGTGTCGTCTGTCTGTGCTACTGCTGACCGAGACCCTTCCCACAGTGTGTCGTCCGCGTCCGTCCGCGATATCGCGGACCGCGGGAAGCCAGCTTAACAGGTTGTTAATCTACTGTCAACAGCTGCCAGTTGTTGTTTTTGTATCTTTATTTGCCAACTGACAGCTGTTAACAATTGATTAACAGACTGTTAGTGTTCCAGAAACCGGGGGTGAACAAAACATGGCGAATTTTCCGCGTCGTCGACTCATGTCGCATCGTTGAGCAGTGGACAAGTACAGGCTGATTGAGTGATGTGTGTTTTTTAATATTTACATACATGCAGGCCACATACATTGCGTCTAGATTTATTCCACCAAAATCCACCGTATGAATATTTACTGTCACTGTCGAAACTGTCAAAATTCTGTTTAACTTAAAGTTAAATGGATTTTAGTCGGTGGTGCAAGTCGGCCTAAGAAGTATAGTTTACTCTAGAGTAAAAATTTACTCTTAGTTTGGTCGAACCGGGCCTTAGCAGTAATAGGGTAAACCATAGTATTGCTGGCACCCACCTAGTCATTGGCACAGCGAGTTTTAAATACAAATATTAAGAATTAAAATTTCTTAAAGGGTATTTTGGTAGTTTTTTATAATTAGCATTGTTAAGTACAAAACATAAATACAAATTATAAATGCCAATGACTGATATTATTAGTGACAATTTTTATACCTGTAATGCCAATTACTGTAGTTTTGGAGACATTTTCAAATTATTATTATTTTTCTTAAGTAAAACTATGACAACAAGCAAGAATTATTTTTTATTTCCAACCTATACTCATATTCTAACAAATAAAAATGGTTAATAGTGATTGAATATGAAATTGAATGCTTAGGAAGCAAATTAAGTCAAGGTTTTGCTTAAGGTGCCAATCAATGTATAGTTTACCCTACTTCTATTTATAAACATTTACATACAGGCACATACATTGCTTCTGGCCTCACACTAGGATACCCTGTGTCGTGGGACCAGATACAAGACATAACAAACATGTAAACATCCAAGACTTATGTTTTTTTTGTCCCTAGCCGGGATTCAAACCCGGAAGTTCACGCAGGGCAGGCGGATGGAATCAATTCAACCGCTGCGTCGTCACAGAGCTCGGATTGATCGGACAGAACCCCTGTAGTGTGAACCCTAATCGCACTTGGCTGGTTTTTATGTCCATCTGCAGAGTCAGCTTAGTTACTCTGTCCCCATTTTGTGTTATTTTTGTTCAGAGAGCTCGGACTGAAACATCCTTTATTATGCAAATCGCGAGTGGTCGACATTGTTCGGGTGACAGGCTCTTCTTTTCTCTTAAAAAAACCTCACTTTGAAACGATGCGGATTAAAAATCCTTTAAAAATCCGCGGATGAAAATGAAATTTAAAAATGAGCGGTGGTGGCGTAGTGTGGTTGACCCTTGCTTCTCGATCATGAGGGTCTGGGTTCGAACCACGCATGTACCAATGACTTTTAGTTATGTACATTTGTTTGTACAGCAACACCATTCGCTGATAAATTGTGCCCGGATAACGGCGACAGGCTTGCCACTTGTCACGTTTGGGACCTAATAAACTTGGCAAAACGTGGGTCCAGTTCTAGAAACTGGTGCCTCTGCCTACCCCTTCGGGGATAACGGGCGTGAGTTTATTATTTATATTATTTATTTATAAAAATCCGCTCCGTTAACGAAAATTAAATCCTTTTTACACGTATGCGGCCTAGCCCAAGAGGAGGGTACTCGTACGTATCGCTCGTAAATCTGTATGTAAATATATCCCATTCTATGTTTACTCAAAACTCCTTAACCCACAGCCACGATCAGATTTTGACCAATGAGCTTTGTTTCTCGCAGCAGATTTAGAGTACAAAATCAATATATATCCTAGGAAATCATACAATAATACTGCTATATAAAAAACACTAATATTACACACTATAAAACGATGACAATAAAAATCTGAAATAAAAACCATCCAAAAACCAGGCTGCAGATTAACCAGATTAACTACCTAAGCTGTAATGTTGTCACGTTACTGGATACTACCAACCGCACGGTAGAAGGAAAAAAGGGTATTCAGGGCAGTAATATTTATATTTTTCATCATCATCATCATCATTCAGCCTCAAGAAGTCCACTGCTGGACATAGGCCTCCTCCATGGATTTCCAAAAAGACCGGTTGGAAGCGGCTTGCGTCCAGCGTCTCCCTGCCACTTGGATGAGATCGTCTGTCCATCTTGTGGCTGGTCGTCCTATCGTCCTTTATATTTTTGCTATTGAGGAAAAAGAAAGGCACATATGAGCATACCAAAATTTTATGATGATGTTATATATAGAGATGGAATATAGAGCAACCAGGGTCACTATTAGCACTTTATGCACAACAGGACGGTTCGATCACAATGATGATTAGGTATAGCAGAACAGCCGTGATAACAGAGTCGTGATAAAAAGTACGAATGACGTTGAGGTCCACCTTGTTTGGAAGCTAAGGGTTTTTAAGGACCCCCAGCTACGTCTGGCCAATGCGGCAAGTGTCGAAATGTGAATTCAAATGTTTTAAGAACTGTTAGTGGCCAGAAATAATACAAAGCAACGAGGCGAATTGCACCTCGTTACAATGTAACTCCATACGAGAAATCTAGGTTAATCCCACCTGCCTTAGTTGTTACATAAATAATAATATTTATATAAGCTCACGCCTGTATCCCAGAGGGGTAGGCAGAGACCGGGGACTGCCACTCGCCACGATCCTGTCCGACAACTTTTGCTTAATCGACTTTCATTAGTCGTTGCATGCACGCACGCCGGTTTTGGGTATTTTTTGTCTTCCCATTGCAAACACTTTCCCTTTTTTGGTCGTAGTATGTCTGCCTGGGGCGTCCCCTACGGACCAGTACTCACATTCGCTCGATATATTTGCTTCGTCAGTCTTTGTTTCTTCATCCTCTCCACATGTCACATCCACATGGTTGACTCCTCAACGCTTTTGGAAAAAATAACATTTAGAGTATGTACCTCGCATCTCGTCACGTTCTGGTAAATTATTTCATGCTAGTATAGTTCGCATGCTTATCATAAGCTCATCAGACGCAGCCATAAATGTTTTAACGATTTCTTGCAAGATATTGACATATTTAAAGTTACATTGAACGAATTTAAAAAAGAGGCGGGTAGCCTACTGCTTAAGTACAATTAAGTTGATATGTATCATATTTACTATATTTATTTAAACAATACTGTTTAACTGCTTAAGAATGCCTGCTTACTTAATTATTATTTTGTCTACTAAAGGGACCTCCAGGTCTATTTTTGTATAACACACTTTTACCATTTTTCTGTGTGACTGTATGTGTCCTGAATAAAATAAAAGTAAAAAACAAAATAAAAATGTCCAAACCAACGCAAGATTAATTCCTTTAGGGCTGATTTTTCAATAGTGAAATAACTTTAATCGAAGGAATAAAAATGGCGGTTTGACATAACTTTCATACAATAAGCTGTCAAACCGCCATTTTTATTCCTCAGATAAAAGTTATTTGACTATTGAAAAATCAGCCCTTAGTAGTTAATACTCTAATTTGCAATAAGCAGTCGGGGAGGTGATTTTATTTCGGTTTTTTGCGAGAAAATTTTCAAGGGCTAGTCCGCTGTCATCGCCCGATGACAAAAAAATGTTTTAGTGAAAAATAAAATTGTTTTTCGACCCTGAACAAGGTTATCGAATAACAGAATAAACGGAAACAAGTTTATTTTGCCGTCAAGGTCGTTACCCCGCTAGTGGACAAACAAAGCGCTTTGTTAACGAGGTAAGTTTTCTTCTCAGCGAATTTTCTTCAGACTTTTAGTTTGTAGACTTGTCTGGGTGATGTAATTATTTAACCATTTTTTTTACACACGACACAAATAACAGTACTCGCTTTAGTGCTATAAAAAATAGCACTAAAGCGAGCTTATCTCTGCAAAAGATTTCTTCCAGTTTGCTTGGAGAGTCGGAGAAGCAGTGGAAAACGGGTATATAAACGTGTACAAAATATACAACATTAACTACAAAATCCTTAATAAGCTGTTACAGAAAAATAAAACGAACAAAATGCATTTTATACTATATATTATAATATTATTATTATGTAATATTACAAAATACAATATCATAATCATGACCTATACTATCGAATATCACCCTAAAAGAAGCATTTCATATCACTCGTATATTACACTTCAAATACCACACCAAACAACTTTGAACCCTGGTTCGCATACTACTCGCTTATATCCCCGAGCTCAATGTACCTTGTTTGATATCTGATATCTAATATCACAACAAACAATGGTGGTCCCTGAGTTGCATATGTCGTAGGACGATTTGATAAATCAAATTTTCGCAAAAATTCTAGGGCTATCGCAAAAACACGGATAATTAGACAATGGCTTTGATATTTCTCAATGTTACTGAAAAAATATAGGGCTTTTGCAAAAACGCGTGTTCCTTCAGAAATATTGCGAAAAGAGTCGTTGAATTTTATGACCTAAGCACACTGATTGGTCGATCGCATCGCTCAAAACAACATCTTTTCTGATTGGCTGACGAGTTGACGCTTCACCTGTTATTTTATACTGTCCCGGGCTTTACTTTGCGATGTTTTTGAATTCGTTGTTTTTTGATAACTAAATAGTATGCCAAGTAATATAAGGTGTGTTTGTGAGTGCAAAATGACAGATACAAGTCAAATTAATGCCGAATGGGAAAGCAATTTTGAATTTATGTCTGATAAGGAAAGATTCAACATAGAATTAAGAAAGTTTTACGCTAATAGACGGGTCGGAACAACTAAACCAGAACGGACTAAAGAACGGATAAATAGTGTGATTGCTTCAACAGAAGGATTATTTAGCAATCGAAAACACAACAAAAGTATAGAAATGAAAAAAAATACGACGTGATAAGTGTTGGTGAGGAAAAATTCAGATTTCACCTCACCTGTTATTCAAGTACCTCCAACTAATAAGTAAAGTCGACAGCACGTCAACCTACACATTTTAGTTGCAAAGTCGCCCATAATGCAACGGAATAGAGTACATGGGTGTATAGGATGATGTGCTGGCGACTGTACTATGATATTATTCTGCAAGCACATAGGTATATCGACTGGACATGGGGGTCGAAATAAAATGAATATAAAACATAAGTAATAAAATATAAATATTTGATACCGATACCAATTATAACAATGTTTCTTAACTTGTGCAAGACCGCTAAAGTTATTTAAATAAAATGTATTTGGGTTATAAGTTCCTAATATTGAATATTGCCGATATCCATTTTTATGAATTCAATCACTAAGGGAGTAAAAGAGGGGTGCGAAGTTAGTATGAAAGTTCTCTGATTTTCAAAGTTATTTAAATAAAAAGATTATTATTCAATGAATGCTAGGCAAAATAATAATGTATGTAAATTAACACACATATCTTATTTGCGAACCCTTTTCTCAACGAAAGCCCACGTGGACGAAGTCGCCGGCAACAGCTAGTGTTCAATAAGAAGTAAAGATACTATAGTTTCGATTCTCTTTTCTTAGTCTTTATAACTCTATGACAAAATAGCTGAAACCAACAAGGAAAACTAGGGACCAATCACAACAAGTGTTGTCCTGTTAACCAAAATCAAACCAATCAGGGTTCAAGATATTCAATCTTACTAAAAGAACTCGCGTTTTTGCAAAAGCCCTTTCTTTTTTAGTAAGGTTGAGAAATGCCAAAGCCTTTATCCCATAATCCGTTTTTTCGCGATACACCTAGGATTTTTGCGAAAATCCAATTTATCAAATCGTCCTACGACACCTACAATTTGAAGCAGCTCGATGTCTAAATGAATCGATCGGGCATACTCGAGTGCATGGCGCTGCTAGCACGAAAAGTTCGGAAATCATGGCCGCCATTTTGTTTTATTTTTTTTATTTAGCCGTTTCTGTGGTGTCCCATTATCATTCCCGTATAATACGCTACTTGCCTCGTATCAAACTTGACGCGATTAATGGATATTTCCTGTAGTATCTAACGTAAGAAACCGAAATATATTGACTTTGCTAAGTAAATATGCAGGATGGCTGCAAAATTTGCAAATTAAAAAAATATTTTTCGCTTTTACATCGGAACGGTGAAAACACTGTCCGCCATCTTGAAAGCACCATTGGTTGTAAACAAACATCTGTCAGTCGTGCGTGCGTATAGGTCAGTTAAGCAAAGCTGGCACGTTCAACACATTTACACGTTGCGCTTGTGTAGTGTCTGTGAATAGCGCGCGGCGTGACGTGTACTGCATGCGCATCATGAAAAGTCTGCCCGTCTCTCTTGCGCGCGGTCTAGCTTATGAGTGTGAAGGGGACAGTTATAGTTTTACTTTTACTACTGTTTATATATACAGCGTGATCTTTTTGGTATTCAACCGTATGTGCGTTTCAATGAGGGATTTTTCAGACAGCTAAGAAAAGTAGTTTCAAATGAGCCGCTTTCAGAAGAACTAAAAATAAAAAACGAATGGCTGTCAAAGGAATGCAATTTTGGACCTCAGTCCAATAGCCATGTGTGATACATCATCGAATAAGTCTCAGCGAGCTGAATAAAAGTTACTAGAGTCTGACAAGCGAGTCCTGGGACGCGATTTATTTCGGATTCTTCATATGGCCACACTCTGACTGTCAAACTTAGGTATTTCAGCTGCAAGTAGTACAGCCCAAACAGTTTTATACTCGTTCTAGATTTAAACAAGAAAAAACCTTTTGTTTCTATTCAACATAATTTTACCTATGTTTTAGTATATACATACGAGTAATAATGTTTTAAAACAAACATGAATTATTTCTTGTTGTAAGGTCTGTCGGATGACGAAAATTTTAAACGTCAGATCGAAGACTTAGTCAAAGAACTCAAAGATGTTGGAGAAAAAAGATATGAATCAGATTTTGATTATGGTTCAGCATTAATGTTTATAAGTTTATGTGGTACATCTTTATTATCCCTGTTTTTGGTGGAGTGGAAATGTTGGTTTTGATGTAGTTAATGTTTTCGTTTTACTTATATTTATATATGTATGGACAAAATTCATTGGAGGCTCCAAACTAATTAAACAAATAATCAAGTTAAGCAAAAGTATCAAGATGGTTTATGGCATATAGATGCAGGGTTATCAACTAAAAGATTTTTAAATTTCCCGCCAAAGTCTTGTGCCAGGACTCACCTGTCGCACTCTATGACGTCAACAGCCAAATGTTTGTACTTTCGGGGTTATATTGTATTGAAAAAAACTAACATTTTCAATTTAAAAAAAATAACATGTATACATCACACATGGCTATTGGGCTGGAGGTCCAAAACTGCATTCCTTTGACAGCCATTCGTTTTTTTTTTCTTCTGAAAACGGCTCATTAGTCAGTAGATGGCATTTTTAAGAGAGGGCTTTTGTTTTTCTAATGGGAATTGCCAGTTTATTCTGTGGTCTTTCCTCTTTTCTTTTGGCTCTTGCATTTGATTGTGATTAGACTTCGAACAACTGCTACTGGTGCTAAACTCATGGAAAAACGTTGAAGAAAAAGAAGAAGAATAGGAGAACAGAACATTCGCGTAACCCCAATAGAAAGCGAATGATGTTGCTCAGTTGATCACAGATTCCTTCCAGTTGATGAAATTACAGAACAGTAATAAAGTTTTTATCTGTGGCAAGCAATTAGAAAAAAAGGTAGAGTAATGAGCGTTTTCCCTTTCTTTTTTTTTCTTAGATCCTGGAGATACACTAGATGGCGCCATTCAATTCTTCATACGAATTTGTGATTCATTGCAATCAATGTAAAAGTCAGTCCACAGACCACTAAACAAGAGAAGGAACCAGGGTTGCTATTCGGACGAGGTTTCTCGTAATAAAAATAAAAATTCAAACCCACAATCCACAGCAAAGTCTCCAAAATATCCAAAATCGCACTTATCACCAAACGACCACAGCATTTTTGTTTTTCCTTAATCAACCATCACAAATTCCACAGAACCATAGTATTATTTTTGCTTTGACGTTTATTGTTACGGTACGGCAGCGCCACCTAGGGATTCTTTTAGAACTAAATTTGACATAAGGAAAAACGTTCATTCATCCAGTAACTGACCACTGAGCGTCCGTTACCCTTTATTACATAATTAAATTATAATTAAATTGTTGAGGATTTCTGGGATAATTATTTTCTGTTTTGGTAAAAATTTTCTTAGGTGAAATTATTTTTGTTCATGTGAAAATTTATTGAAATTTAAAACTATTTTGTGACCATTGATTCCACCTTGTTTTTAATACTTTTCGCTCGAATTTGCTAATAATATATTATAACAAGTAACCCATATATTTGTATTTATTTATCTACAACGCACCTATCTTACTAAAACCTAACTCTAATCTACACTTAAACTAGAGTCGCATTTTGAATCAAAATCATATATTTTTAAACATCCTGTATAGTGAAATTGCATAAGTGTGAGTACTGTGAACGTGCCAGCTTTAGATAACAGATCTATAAGTTCTATTGTGATTTGGATTGGACTTAGTGTTTTTGCAAAAACTCTTCTTGTGCAGTTAGTGTCTTATCATTTTATTGATAAGCGCAATCATGGACGCTGGATTCGTCAAGCATTATTACAGCTAAAAACAGTTTCTGTGTTTGTACACGTGTATGTACATGATATTACAGGACTTACATTAAAGTGATCTTCACATAAATACACCCAAGTTTCAGTCGATAAAGAATCGGGGTCTCTCTTGGCAAGTTTGAGCCAAGTTTTTAGTATGTTTATTTCACTGGGCACACGAATCCGCGACTTCCCGGCGGTCTTTATTGACGTGTTTTTGCAGTCTCGAATAATGCAATAATGATAATTTATATATTTTGCATGTAAACTCGATGAAATCATGAGTGCGTTATTGTTATTTCACTATGCTCACAGATCACTAACAGATTTAAGGACTAGGTAAAGATCGTTTCACCAAACAAGTCCCACGGTAAAATCCTTAAGGCCATAACAATAAAAGCCAAAATTCATTAACTCATACTTCTTTCGTGCGGTGGTGGCGTAGTGGGGTTGACCCTTGCTTCTCGATGCACGCATGTAAAAATGACTTTTAGTTACGTACATTTCTTTGTACAGCAACACCATTCGCTGATAAATTGTGCCCGGATAACGGCGACAGGCTTGCCACTTGTCACGTTTGGGACCTAATAAACTCGGCAAAACGTGGGTCCAGTCCTAGAGACTGGTGCCTCTACCTACCCCTTCGGGGATAACGGGCGTGAGTTTATTTATTTATTTTATTCTTTCATACTTCTTTCGTGGCACGAACTCTACCTATGTTGAATTTCAAACTTTGTTTACAAATATTTAGGACTTCAAACCATAGACAAAAATGGCGGACTGCGTTTTTGGCTGTTTAGCAAAGCAACGTTTTAAAATAATGTGTTTGTTGCTTTTAGGTCCTCAAAAAATATACTAAAATAATTTTTGGGCTAATAGAAGAGATATTTAGCATTTAAGACATACTTCAAAAAAGAGTCAAGTAGCGGATTGCCGCCATTAGATGAAAAAAAGTTAAAAAAATCAGAGACAAGTGAAACATCTTATTCTCAAAGTGATGTTCCGTGTGATTGTGATATTATTTTGTGATATCTCAATTCCTCGAGTGACGACCACTGTGGCGCAGTGGTTAGCGCATCTGCCTACCGTGCGAGAGGTCCCAGGTTTGAATCCCGGCTGGGGACAAAAAAAAACCCAGGTCTTGGATGTTTACATGTTTGTGACGTCGCTGTTTCTGGTTCCCACGACACAGGGTGTCCTAGTGTGGGGCCAGAAGCAATGTATGTGCCTGTATGTAAATGTTAAAAAAAATTTTTACATATGATGTGATATTTTATTTTGTTGTAATATTTTGCGCATGTCTAATAGTTTCAAAAATTCAGTGGATTGGCAACGTGTGGCCTCAAGATAATAAAATAATCCTAGAAGAATACTTTTGTAAGAGATTACCAAAGTACATCTAAAATACGGGAGTATACATCTGCAAAAATGTCGGCCTTGCCGGCGCCATATTTTCTTGAATCGCTTTTGCCACAACTTTTTTCCTGACGCGTTTTCTTACTTATCTGTCTCAATTCTTTTGTCCTGAAACTTTTATCTATGTTATTTATCCACGATTAAACTTAGGCAGAGCGGTGGTAGCTCAGTGGGTAGAACAATAGACTCACAAGCGGGTGATGCAGGTTCGGTTCCCAGTGCGGGCATGTACATGACTTTACTCGTACATATTATGTGAAATTATAGAGCAATACTACTCGCTAGCCGTGAAGGAAAACATTGTGAGGAAACCTGTGAGGTATTCACATACCTCAGCGATTGAGATCGCCAATCCGCGGTGGGCACGCATGGTGATTAAGCCCATACTCTCTCTGAGAGAAGGCCTGTGCCCTACAGTGGCTGTGTTGACGAAAGCCCTTCAGGAATTCAGGAAACGCGATATTTTCAATAGAAAAAGAGTTTTATTTGGTTTATGTTTACTACAGTGTTCGTCAGCTATTGGTTTTTCAAGAAGAGAGGGAAACTGTACAAAACCATAGACAATGCAGACGGTAATAGCGCCATCTGTTGGAATCGATACAAATTAAATCACTGCGTCATCCTCGCATAGATGGCGCTTGTTACAAAATTTACACCGCAACGCCACGAGATGGCGCGAGCTGTCTTTAGACAGGCTGCTTAAAAACACAAACTTAAGGCCATATTTACAAAGCGCTCTTACTCAGTCCGCTCTTGAGTGTTATGCCAATAATATCGTCGTTGCACTTGGAAAAACCGACAAACAGCTTACTCAGGAGTAATTAATAATTTCGTAATTAAGACGCCTTTTTTTATTCAGTAAATACCTACATAGCTGATATTTACATTTAAAGTTTCAAGCTAGCTAGGACAAAATGTGTTTTACAGGCGCGTCGGGCTAGGAAAATAGTAACAAAATATTTAAAAAAAAACAATTGCTAAAAATATATTGTCGGATTTTCCAGCCGCAGCGACCATGTGCTATTTTATTGTGTAAATAAGCGTTCTGTATTCGATAGCTTTGGATTACATTTATAAAATTGCCTTATTGACCGTAATATAAATCAGAAATTTATTTCAACATAAAGAATTACATTTTGTTTGTTGAATGTCAATGTACTTATAATGTTAATGTTAGCCACTACCTTGGGGCCGAATGTAGTGGAGAAAAAAGCAACAGAAAAAAACTTCACTCTGACCATATTTTTTCAAATCACCTTAAATCTAATACACAAGTTGGTAGGAATGTCCAATGTCCATCTACATAAGAAGCCCAAGACTCACGAGGGCAATCAACACTTGCTATGCCAAACATGATTTACTTCTTACAAAATTAAGAAAACCCCAACACTACGGCCAGACACACAGACGACCCCCGTTCACGATTGTAACGGCGGACGCAGCCATCGCCAGTCTCAACCATAGAGGGAGATAGGCGACCCGGCCACTGCGCCATCATTCGCATGGCCTTTGGCAAACGTAGACGACCTCTGTGGCCACCATGGTCCCGGGTTTGAATCCCGGTTGGGGACGAAAAAACCCAGATCTTGGATGTTTCGAGAGAGATAGAGAACACTATGTACGTAAAAAAGGAGATTTGATTGGGTTTACATCTTTGTGATGTCGCTGTTTCTGGTTCCCACGACACAGGGTATCCTAGTGTGAGGCCAGAAGCAATGTATGTGCCTATGTATAAATGTTTATGTTATGTTTAAACTTGTGCAATCAAGTTCTTGTCAGTTATCTGTAATAGCATAGTTTTTGGTATGCAGTCATAAGCGTCTGTATAAAGGTATATGAAAAACTTATTAAAGTCATACAAAATACTACCTATAATTCTATAAAAACCTAAAACAGCTGCTCATCTCAAAATCCTACTATACTGTGAAAGAATATTTAGAAGATAAACTCTAGTTATGTATTTTCGGCTAAACAAATTGCCAAATTAATCAGTCAAATGAAGAGAGGTAAGTCTCCCGCCCATGACGGTCTCAGTGTTGAGCATCTCAAGCATGCTGGAGTACATCTTCCAAAGGTGTTAAGCATGTTGTTTAATTTGTCTATTGGACACTCATATCTGCCGACTGAAATGACTAAAACGATAGTGGTACCTATTGTTAAGAGTAAGACAGGTGATATATCATCAAAATCCAATTATAGACCAATTTCCTTGGCTATAACTATTGCAAAAATATTTGATGGATTAATTAATGGTGAATTAAATAAATATGTAGTGCTTCACGATGCACAGTTTGGCTTCCGAAAGAGATTGTCGACAGAAAATGCTATTTTAACATTAAAGCATACTGTAGAATACTATGTTACTAGACTGACGCCTATTTATGCATGTTTCTTAGATTTATCTAAGGCTTTTGACCTTGTGCAATATAATATTTTATGGAATAAGCTAGAAAAATGTAAACTTCCTACAGAGATTATTTTAATACTTAAGTACTGGTACTCTAGCCAATTAAATATAATTAAATGGGGTAATGTTATGTCTGAGTCATATGGTTTGAAGTGTGGAGTGAGACAGGGTGGGCTCACATCTCCTACTCTGTTTAACCTGTATGTAAATGAACTGATTGAGGGTCTCAGCAATATGCATGTCGGCTGCCATATTGACGGAACCTGTGTCAATAATATTAGCTATGCAGACGACATGGTATTGTTGAGCCCCTCAGTCAGTGGACTTAGAAAACTTTTAGGAATGTGTGTAAGCTACGCTAGTCAGCATGGACTTAAATATAATACAACTAAAAGCGAATTCATGATTTTAAGGCCGGCACAAAGGTCCCTTTAAATGTACCTGTAGTAGCTTTAAATGGTAAGCCTTTAGCTAGGGTGTCGTCTTTTAAGTACTTAGGACATATTGTCACTGAGGATTTACGAGACGACGCCGACATTGAGAGGGAGCGCAGAGCATTGTGCGTCAGAGCAAATATGGTAGTTCACAGGTTTAGATACTGTACAGCACAGGTTAAAATAACATTGTTTCGATCATACTGTACATCTATGTATGCTTGTAATTTGTGGGCTGTATATTGGCAGAAGACTCTGAATTCTTTAAGAGTCCAGTATAATAATGCTTTCAGGATGCTGCTGGGGCTGCCGCGGGCTTGCAGCGCATCAGGCATGTTTGCGGATGCACAGGTGAATGGTTTTTATGCCGTGCTCCGCAACCGGTCTGCCGCAGCGCTCTGCAGGCTCCGCGCCAGCCCCAATAGCATTCTGACTATGATAGCGGACAGGGTAGATAGTCGATACACCGAAATGTGGGCCGAGAGACATAGAAGTCTCTGTACAGTTACGTACCAAAAATAATTGAGCACAGAGTAGATTAGAATTAGTTATCATTGTTACTAATATAGTCTTAAGTCACTATTGTTATTGACATTAATATGGGTAATGCCTGAAATAAAGAATTTTTATTTTTATTTATTTTATTTTATAATAAAATATTGAAAGAATATATAAAGATGAATTCTTTAAATAATTTGAAGAACCCTATTTTGTAAGTAAAGTTGTTAAGATTAAACATTTCGTAGGTATTGGATACCACTTTAGTTATAAGATTTTAGTTCTAAGGCTTTTGCTGTGCCCGACAGGGTCCATAATGATACGGGTTATTCACCAACTGGACACACATGACTGGACACACCTATGTCGAGTTGGGTTAACTCAAATTAGTATCATTTATTCTTTCGTCATCTGGACACACAAAAAGCTGAAAGCTAAAATAATAATTTTTATGTTTTCACCAACTGGACACACTCTGTTTTTTGCAGAAAAGGGTACAGTCAGGTTAACAATCACGTGGAATTATTGACCACTAACAATGGTCGCGATCATAGTGTTCATGTTGATAGTTTCAATTTTTTTTCTTGCTATAGGACCTTCATCATAAGTTTTATTCCCTGAATCTCGATTCCCATAATGTCGCTTTGCGAGTTACTTTAATTCCCAGTACCTACATACTTCGCTCCTTGCTTCACAGTGGTTTCCAGTACGTCCCGTCGCACTTATGGTATTGTCCAGAGCAATTAAAAGTACTAGGGTAACAAAAGTTAGTAGGTAGTAGTAGTAAACAACCCTGTTTAATACTGCGCAGTATTAAGTAACACCATGAATTAAGCCGCATGTTTTTCATGAGATTTTATTTTAGCCGCAATCTCTTACATACTTCTGCTACCCTAGTACTTTTGTACTATTCACTGTAAAATTACATACATACATACATAAGCTCACGCCTGTATCCCAGAGGGGTAGGCAGAGACCAGGGACTGCCACCTGCCACGATCCTGACAAACCACTTTTCGTAAAATTATTGTAAAAGTATTGTAAAATTACCCGTTTCCAGCGGTGGAACGTTTGATGGAGGATGATGATTGTGACAGAAAACATTCTGCGCATGACTGTACTTCGTCATAAATTCGGGTAAAATTCGAATGTGCGTCCAGTTGACGAAAACATTAAAACGATTTAAATACGTTTCACCATCTGGACACACATCAAAATCTTTGTGTGTCCAGATGACGAAAGAATAAATGATACTAATTTGAGTTTAACCAACTCGACACAGGTGTGTCCAGTCATTTGTGTGTCCAGTTAGTGAATAACCCAATGATACAATTACCTGTTATTTAAGATCTACCAAGCTTATGGCTGCAATAAAGAATGAGTATTGAGTAGATAGTGGCGGTGACGGCCGCGATAGTGGAGTTGTTGGTAAAAATACTCACTTTTTTTAGTCATTTTCACCGTTCTTCAGCCAAAAGCATGCCGGTCTGAGCTTAATTTTAGTTTCAGTTTTCAGCTTTCATCACCGCCTAAAGCGAAGGGCGCTGCCCTCTCACTGGGAGAATAATCAATCAAACAAATAACATTAATCATAGGTCCAATCTTCTGTGGGCTGCGGCTCGTGCGTGGTGATTGATGCCATGCGCTTGCCTCTCTACTTTTAAAGCCAATATTGCCGTATTACGGTGCAATTAAGCGTGCACAACATAAACTTACGCCGGTATTTCTGAGGGGCGGGCAGAGAGCAGGGAATGCTGATGCCACTTGCCACGATGCTGACATATCACTTTCGCTTCATTGACATTCGTTAGTCGTTGCATCCACGCACTTTTATTTTCGATAGATACAAGACTCAAAAATACATATATCAGATGAATATCTTATAACTGCGTGATTGATATTTCGGCACTTCACTTAGAAAAAAATTGAGCTGTTTCCAAACTAGGATAATCTGGGATACGGTACACTTAGGCAAGCATATCGCAAGTATGGATAACGCGAGCCAATTGTACAATCGCCACTATATATGCCTTTATGTGTATGTGCCTGTATGTTAATGTTTATGTTTTATGTTTATGTTCTAGTTAGATCTGAGATATCCGCACTTATCCCCGGTTTCTGGAATGCTAACAGTCTGTTAATCTACTGTTAACAGATGTCAGTCGTTTTTTTTTTGTATGCACCTTTGATAACTGACAGCTGTTAACAATAGATTAATAGACTGTTAGCGTTTGAGAAACCAGTGGTTAGCCTCATAGTTGGGCCATTGTACGTAGGCAGCGCTAAGGTATGTATAAACCTCAGACAATGGGGTTTTCTTGCGGTGTTTTCTTTCACGCTTAGTAAGTGGTACATGCCTGCTCTGGGAATCAAACCAGGGCCATTCGCTTCCAAGTTCATTTATTTTGGTTTTTTATTTTAATACAAAAACCCAAAGCACAAGTTAACTTATAAAGTACGGTTGTGTTAAAAATATCCAAACATAGGCCACTTAAGGGCTTACATTATATAAACTTAGCTAGTAGACGGGACCAAAGGTGAACTTACATAATTTAAGTTATAAAAACAAATTTTACAGTGAAATAAAAAGAAAAAGAGAAAACAGGCTGTGTAGTCTAGTCAACATGTACCTTTTCGGACGAAATTTTTGTATAGTCTTCGAAAATTACGCTCGAAGTGTCTTTCGATTCGGAATATTATGTAGAAAGTTTAAGGAAAAGTTCCGAAAGGCGCCGATTAAAATTGCAAAAGTTATAAACAATTTATAAAAAAAAATTAGGCGTTTGGTTTTTTATTAAATATAATAAAATAAAAACAGGCTATGGCCTTACATATTTTAAAACTTATTTGTATATAGGAACAGATTGCTATTTAATTACATGACTGCTCTATTGTTCTATTCACGGAGCTACCACCGCTACATAAACAATGCTGTAGATAGTACAAGACAGACGCCGTACCGGCATTTGAACCCCAGACACTTGTGCTGATAATCTAGTAATTTACTGCTGGACCCATAAAGCAGGCGACAAAATCGCAACTCAATACCGAAATATCGATGTCGAGAGGAGCTTTAAATACTTCATTGAATTCCATTATTTTTTGCTTCGCCTTAATCCCGCGAGTGTACAAAATTTATATCCTAGTTGGGAACTGCGTACAATTTATTGCAACGATTTTTTTAGGATACTACAACAACAACAACATTATACAGATTCCTTCATATGGAACTATAGTATGCTTGAATCATATTTCAAACTGTTATTATTTTATAAGCTCATCCATGTTAACTAACTTAATTGATTAATAATTCTAATTTTAAGTGAACATTTGTATTATTCTTGTGAGAATAAACGTCTTAAAGCATACAAACCCTGCTAACAGCTTTTAACATAAAATACGGAGAAAAAAATCAAACTCAACAACAACTCAATTCAACAAACTCAACTCAAAAATCAACAAAATCTTGAGATCCATAACTTAATATGTCTGATAGTTCTGTGGCTGATGACAATGAAGAAACTTTGGACTCCTTACGCGCTAAGCACCCGGCCCCAAGTCGCAACTTGAATTTTCCACCTGAACCCAACAGCTCAAGTGAATTCTTGTCTGTGGAAGCAGCAGATGTTATTCAGGCTCTTGGCTCTTTCAATAATGGTTCAGCGGCTGGCTTAGATGGGATCCGTCCAGAACATCTAAAAGAATTGACATCTGGCGGGGCGGGGGATAACGGTCCTATTCTTCTGAGATCTCTTTGCAACCTAGCGAATTTCATGCTCAGGGGAATGGTGAATAGGGAAGTGTGTCCATATTTATATGGTGCTTCCCTGTGTGCCTTAAAGAAGAGAGATGGCGGTATCCGTCCCATTGCTGTTGGCAGCGTGCTTCGCCGATTGATGGCTAAACTTGGCTGTTATGCTGTTAAAGGGGTCATGGCGATGCATTTGCAACCTCAGCAGTTGGGGTTTGGCATTCCTTTGGGTTGCGAAGCTGCAATTCATGCCACCCGGGCATTTGCTTTTTCTAGTAGCGGTTCTGATGACATTATTGTCAAAGTAGACATAAGCAACGCGTTTAATACTGTCGAGCGAGATGTTGTTTTAAGCAATTTAAGGGATTACGTTCCTTCTCTTTACCCGTTTCTCCACCAATGTTATTCGAGACCGAGTAACTTATTTTACGGTGATAACCTTTTGGAGTCGCAGGTGGGAGAGCAACAGGGGGATCCTTTGGGCCCCCTACTTTTTAGTCTGGCCATCCAAGAAGTGGTGTCCTCTTTGCATTCACCATTAAATGTCTGGTACCTCTGGATGATGGAACTATGGGAGGTAGTCCGGAAGTAGTCATGAACGACATTGCTACATTAGTAGATGCTTTTGGATCCATAGGGCTACACTTGAACGCTCAAAAGTGCGATTTATTTCCTTGTTCGGGGCATCTGTCCCGGGAAGTTCTGTCGCTGGTTGGCGCTTCGATGCCAGGCATAAAAATATTGGGCAAGGCGGATCTTACACTTTTGGGTGCACCTGTTTTTCCGGAGGGCGTTCCAGGTGTCGTACTGTCGAAAATGAGGGCTTTAGAAGATACAAAACCACACCTAAAACGGCTGTCGGCTCACGTTGCTCTTATAATTCTGCGCAGTTGCCTGTCCATCCCTACAGTTACAAATACTCTCCGTACTGCTCCAGTGTGGTTGTGCCGAGAAAAGACTCAGAGATTTGACTCACTCAAAGACTTACTAGAGAGTGTGTTAAATATTGAGATGTCTGCTTTCCAGTGGACTCAGGCTGCGCTGCCCGTAACACATGGCGGGTTGGGAATTCGTCGTCTGCGTGATACGGAACTGCCGGCTTTTTTGGCCTCCTCGCGGGGGGTGGTGGATCTGGTCACTCTTGTTTTAGGAGTCAATGGTGACGGGTAGTACACATCCCTTTCGCAGAGGAGGCTTTAAGGTTATGGCGGTCTCGGTGCCCTGACAGCGATGTGCCGGAAGAGCCAAATCGGCAGCGTGCTTGGGACGAGGAGATGTGTCGGGTGACTTTGGGCGAGTTGTTGGAGCAAAGCTCAGGTCCAGAGCTGGCGCGTTTGAGGGCAGTTTCCTAGCCGGACTCTGGGTTGTGGCTTCATGCGGTGCCTTCGCCGCAATTGGGGACCCTATTAGATGACAATTCTTTGCGGGTGGCGGTAGCGCTTCGATTGGGTTGTGCCATTTGTCAATCACACCGTTGCGTTTGTGGTGCGGAAGTGAATTCTCGGGATGGGCTCCATTGCGTTCGGAGCGCGGGTAGGATCTCACGGCACCATTCTATCAATGACATCGTTCGGAGGGCTCTTGTTTCTACCGATATTCCGTCGGTTCTTGAACCACAGGGACTATATCGGAGTGATGGGAAACGTCCGGACGGTCTCACTTTGGTTCCGTGGGAGAGGGGTCGATGCCTGCTCTGGGACGCCACTTGCGTCTACACATTCGCACCGTCTCATGTGGGCCGTACGGCTGTTTCTCCTGGGGCTGCTGCAGAGACGGCTGCTAGGCTAAAATCTTTAAAATACAGCAGTTATTTTTTCGTTCCACTGGCTTTAGAAACCACTGGGGTCTGGGGTTGTCAGGGGAAAGCCTTTATTAAAGAGATAGGGATTCGTCTGAGGAACCGTGGCTTGGACTACCGCTCTGGGGCATATTTGATGCAACGGATCTCCCTAGCAGTGCAGTGCGGTAATGCTGCCAGTGTTATGGGAACCTTTGGGTCAGATATGTCTCGGGGGGATTACTAATGGTTGACCAAAAAATTATTGACAAATGGTCATTCGACAAACAACGTTTAACCAAATGTTCATTTGGCAAACGAGACATTTGACAAAAGTATCATCTTACAAAAACTCACTTAGCAAATGATCCATTAGCAAACACTACATTTGTTAAATGTTTTGAATATTAAAATGTCAATTGACCTTTTTTAATTTCACCAAATAATATGTTTCGCAAATGAAGCATTTGTCCAAATGTCATTTAACAAAATGTTGAACGCATCAAAGTCGAGTCTGTTTTCGATCTTACGTAGAGAACCTAACGCTCCGACGCGCTCCGCTTTGCTACGCGCGTCGTCGCACCTATATTTCTGTTGTCACGTATTCTTTACATCGCCGACCCCCCGTTCGTAAGATTGATTAATAAACGAAACATTTGTCAAATGATACATTTTATCAAACGTTTTTAGACCAATAGTAGTTTTGTCTGATAACTCAGTTGTTAAATGTTCATTAAGTAAAATAATTATTTGTAAAATGTAAATTTAAGTGTTGATCATTTGGATAAGTGAGTCATTTGTAAAATGATTAGTAGTAAAGTGATCAATTGGCGAAAGCATTTTTTGTCAAACATTGTTTGTCAAGTGTAATTTTGCCAAATGACTTTTGGTCAAACAGCAGGACCCCGTCTCGGGGTGGTTTGATTGACTGACACTATTTTATTTATTTTTTGTGTGTGTGCACAACTTTTATTAGTTATTAGTTTATTTAATATAATGTGACATGACAATTAATTTATTTTGGTTTGTAGTTTACCGCTAAAATAATTTTTGACGAAGAAAAAAAAAAATTAACATAGAGATGCCGGTTAGAGGAGAAAAGTAAAAATCACAAATTGGCACGGTTGGCAAAACTGTCGTTGCGTAAAATAAAACATTTTTTTACAAAACAATTTTATCTTTTTTTTTTTTTTCAAGAATTGTAGGAGTCAAAGAAAATCTCCACTACATTTGGCCTTAAGCCAGCGGCTAACATTATCATTTTAATATGTACATTGACATTCAACAAGCATAATGTAAATTCTTTACGTTGAAATAAATTTTTTATTTCTGAATCAAAATCCAACCTTTGATTGCCACTTGCCACGATCCTGACAGATCACTTCCGCTTCATTAGTCATTGCATGCACGCACGCCGGTATCGGGTACTTTTTATTTTGCTCGTCGCTAAGACAACCCCTATTTGTTCAAAGCATCCTCCTCATATACGTCTCACATAAGTTTTTCCACCTTCATTCTTTTCTTATTTCTTCCTTCGACCTCCCCAAATATCCAAATCCACGCAAGGTTCTGCAATATGGTATTTGACACTATCAACAATAAATTATTTGAGATGCTCGATTAAAATAAAAATTACAAAATATTTCGGAAAATGTATTCTTTTAATCATTTACTAGTTATTACAATTTTTAAATAGATGAAACATAAAAAGAGTGCTCTGAAATGTGACGTCACAAGCAAGTATTTTCATACAAAATTCCGTTTCAAAAGTAACTCATTTGACATCCTGTTAAATACCCAATTCTAGTCTACTAGTGTTTCGTACTATACGTGTGTAAAATTATCATTTAATTTACACAACACATTCTGGAATGATTCGCGTATTTTAGACAGTAAAAGTTTTTGTCCTGGTGACGATCCGTGATCTGATCAAGGCCTAGATTTTGCTAATGCACTGTGGCACAATGACAACTGTATGAACAGAACATGGCGATTTATTTTCATTGTCGCTTCAAGTTAACGCGAGCACGTGTATAAATAATTCAAGGCGTCAACGGGTCACGTGACCCAACCACGTATCTGTCATCACACTAATATTATAAACGTGAAAGTTTGTGTGTGTGTTTATATGTTTGTCAGTCTTTAGCGCTGAAACGGCTGGACGGATTTTAATAAAATTTGCTATGGAGTTAGCCGATACCCTGGATTAAAACATAGGCTACGTTTTACCGCGGGGAAATATCTTATTCCTACGGGAAAATCGATGAACCGCGGGTAACACCGCGGGGCACAGCTAGTTGAACTAACACTAACAAAATCGACGCCCTGAACACTCGCACTGGTGCCTTCCGGACGATCGTCGTGCCCCTATCGGTGACGTGACGTGACTCATTTACTAGAGAAAATTCGAACTTAAGAGGAGTTGCGCTTTATTTTGTGTTTTCGTGTTTTACGTGTGCTTTACATATGTTTTGTGAGTTGAAGACTTTATCATAATCATAATCATAAAGCATTTATTTGTGGAACATAGGTATTTTTAGGTACATTTGGTGTTCAGTCAGGTCTCAGATCGCTATGTCCTGCCATAAAGGCGAACAAATATATTATTTTGTCGGTATACATGTGAAAATGTAATAGTTAATGTCACATGCAATTAAACAATTTGAAAGTCAAAAACTGTAAACATATTGAAATTAAAATGAAGCATAATGGATATGTAGACTGTTTAGTTCCGCCTTATGGACGTTTGAGGAAAAAATGTCGTGTCTGAAAAAACTCCTCCCCGAGCCTGAGCGCGCTAGAGGAGGTGGTCTAGTTTGCGCACCCGCCTAAACAGCACCTGCACAAATAGCACCTGGCCTAGTCCAGATTGTGCACCTATTGATATTTTTGGCAGAATAAATACATTTAAATTTACTAACAGCACCTGCACAAATAGCACCTTGGCCTAGTCCAGATTGGGCACCTATTGATATTTTTGGCAGAATAAATACATTTGAATTCACTAACAGCACCTGTCAAAAATATCAATAGGTGCCCAATCTGGACTAGGCCAGGTGCTATTTGTGCAGGTGCTATTTAGGCGGGTGCGCAAACTGGACTTCCTCCGCTAGAGTTGAAGGTGCGGAGAGCGGTGAGTTGCCAGGCCCATAAAAATTCTCTTGAACAACTAACTTAGAAGTAAAAGGTCTAAGGCCGATATTCAGGGCCCTTAGTGCGAGTTTTTTCATTCACTTTCGATAGCGAGAGCGTTTGCAATTTGTATAGGAGTGACAGAGAGACAACTAGGTGGCGCGCTTTGTCACTCCTATAGAATATGAGTTTACGTTAACGCAATCGAGTAGTTAAAAACTCGCTCTAAGTACACAGAAACTATTTTGAGCGTGAGCTCAATGTGAGTCCGGGTCTTCCAACTGTCAAAATGAAAGTCTCAGGGATATTTTGTATTCACAGTTGAGTTTGAGATACCAAAAATTGAGCGCAAGCTAAGCTGAGACTAAGTAGTGGATTTCGGTGACTTAGCTCAGACTCAAGGTGACAATGATGAAGAAAGTGGCGACACCTGTAGGCAATTCGAGAAATCTAACTTAAGCCCATTACACAATGAAAAAATAAGGTATAAGAATAAGAAATAAGGAACAAGGAATAAGAAATAGCACAGCAACCAAAACACAATAGACGATAGGCTACAATATTCAACCAATCACAGCGGACCTGCAGCTGGTGTGTGCACGAAGCACGAGTGCAGCGTTGCCAGAATGTTACAAAGTAACATTTTACGTTACTTTTGGCCCTCTTATGTTACCTCCATGTTACACGACCCAATATGTTAGTTTTGTGTTACTTCTTTCTTATTCATTAATGTCATGGCGTTTTTTCATATTAATTGATGATAAAGCAGATTATGGTATTGAAAGACATTCCTAAATTGGTTGCAACTAGACAAACGTCATTGATTGTATGTTTTTTCTTTTTCGACATCGCCAGTAGTTTTTGAACGCAACTCTTTAAAGTATTATTTTGTTTAGCCACTAGGCCTTTATTTATTGGTAACTAGCCACTTTTTTACTAAGGCTTAGCTACTTTTTCCTTGGGCAAGGTGGCAACACTGACACTCACGACAGTTCGTTGAAAAAATGCCCTGCGATTGGCTGGCTATAAGAAATAAGGAACAGATTCCCACCGCGACGGAAATTTTATTCTTATTTCTTATTTATTATTCCTTATTCTTGAATTGTGTCTTGCTCAAAGGTGCTGCCATTGCTGGATTCGGCTATTCCTTATTCCTTGTTCCTTATTTCTTATTCTTATACCTTATTTTTTTCATTGTGTAATGGGCTTTAACCTGTGGTGAAGTAACCTTTTTTATTATTCACAATCAGTGTTGCCAGATCAGAGATTTTCCTTTTGTGTTTTTAAAGTAATGAGAATTCAAAATAAAGTATAACCAAAAGTTTCGACATTTGTTGCCATCTCATTCACTCCTGTGGATTATTATATGCCTTTTATGTAGCGTTAACAGATAAATATAAACCGGTAACGTCAAAAACTGTACCACACACTACACGCTCGAGTAAGTCTTGAGATGTGGCTTAGCTGAGTTCGATTCGAGACTGTGAATACAAAATTCTTGAGTCTTCGTTGAGATTGCTCAACTGATGCTCTGCTTAAAGGACATTTCATAAGTGTTGCTACTGAAAAAGTTCTCCACCGAAAAAGGGACAAATTTTACCCATTTGAGGGCAATAAAAAATAAAATGCTATGTATTTTTTAGGTTTTACCTACAAAAACGTTAATCTTAATATTTACTTACTCAAGTGACCTAATACAAAAGTAATTAATATTTCAATATCACGGACGGTATATCGAATTAACTTTAATTACTTTATTTTATTCTTTAGCTGGCATCACTGCCTACTAATTCATGGTTTCGTAAACCTTTTTGGAAAAGTGAAGTATGCCGCTGTTAGTTCTCTTAATAATTCATGTCAGTGATGATGACGATGATGAAGATAGTGATATTAGTATTAATGATGATTAGATATTTTAATAAAAATATGTTTTCTTTACTTGTACTTTTTTAATGTTTTGTGTGATGAAAATTTTCTTTTAATTTGGAGCTCCACACTATAAATTGGATACATTCACTAACAAATTAAATGTGTAGACTCAGATGTTCACACTCGTATTGAAATTGAAAAATGGCCTGGCCAAAAAAGGTTTCTAATCTCTGACATGTCAAAAAATAATAACTGTCAGAATTCTACGGAATTAAAAATCAGACTATAGTTCACGTTAAGTGTAGCTCAACGCTGTGTTTCTGAATATCAGCCTAAGTTCTTAGCAGTCACTTTGTTCATTAAGGATAGAAAAGCAAAATTAGCCGAAGCCCCTGGGAAGACTGTTTGGTCATTAAAACTTAGTGTCTGGCTTGTGAGGTAATTTTCAGTGTTACTAATCTACGCTTAGAGACTATTTCAGCCCTTTATTAGAGGCTTAAGAATAGTCTTGTTAAATTTGCACATAATTATACAGGGTGTTCTGCTGAAATGCGGCTTCATCATCATCAACCCCACGGTCCCCACCGAGGGGCAGATGCACTAACCGCTGCGCCACAGAGGTCATCTGTATAAAGGCACAAAATGGCACGTATGTATACATATATAAGCGGTGGTGGCGTAGTGGGGACAGTGGGGTTGACCCTTGCTTCTTGATCATGAGGGTCTGGGTTTGAACCACGCATGTACCAATGACTTTTTTACGTACATTTGTTTGTTTGTACAGCAACACCATTCGCTAATAAATTGTGCCCAGATAACGGCGACAGGCTTGCCACTTGTCACGTTAGGCCCTAATAAACGCGGCAAAACGTCGGCCCAGTTCTAGTGATTGGTGCCTCTGCCTACCCCCTCGGGGATAACGGGCGTGACATTTTTGTTATTTGTATACCTATATAATGGCACGAAAACCTTCAGGCACGAGTTGGTCGGTTTTTTTTAAATAAATAAGGGCCTGATCACACGTACCGAGTAACTGGCTCGCCCACTGTGCTCGGCCGAGTACTCGGTGCGTCTAAACACTTCGCCGAGTGCTGGTCCGATCGCTCGGCCGAGACCCCTTAAGCGCTTAGCGTACACCCGTGTGTACGTTAACTTTTTGTGCCCTAACTGTTTAGCGTACACACGGGTGTACGCTAAGCGAGAGACTGGATTTGACTTCGATTTCTGCCGTGTTTTTATTCTCTATGGCCAATATCCGGTTTTCTCTTGACCAATGGTTACTAAGGATTACTTTTGTCTACCAACTTCATGCCATTCCAAAGAAAAAAATAAAGTTCTCATCGAAAAACAAGTGAACCGCGTCTGACAGACGCCATTTTGTGTTTTCGTCGCGAGTTGCTCCGCCCGCTCGAGGTTTTTAGATAATTTCGAAAGGAAGCGGATAGTATTTGTTTATGTGTTATATATAAAATTACTGGGAAAAGTGTGTAGATTATGTTTCAAATAATAGTTTTGTTGTATTTGATGGAAAATCAAATGAAAAAAGCCTCGAACTTTTAGTGCCGCGTCAGGCGTTTCGGCTCCGCCCGCTGGAGGTTTATAAGTTATTCAAGAGGAAAGCAGATAGTATTTGTTTTGTGTTATATATCAAATTACTGGGAAAAGTGTGTAGATTATTTTTTAAATAATAGTTTTGTTGTATTTCATGGAAAATAAAGTGAAAACAAGCCCCGAACTTTCTGCAAAGGTTGCGCGGCCCGTGATGGCATTTATCTCTTCGTCATTTATAGCTTTATTTTGGTGATTTATATTAAAAAATAGATTAAAATAGTTAAAAATAATATGCAAATCATATTATAAGTGTTAGTTCAGTGCTAGTGAAAAGTGCAAGTGAAAAAAATGAAAAAAAGTTCAAAGTAGTAAAGGATGGTGTGGATAGTGGAAATTCACCTCGTCATTTGGAAAACAGGTAAGTTTTATTATAATAAAATATATAATAATTGGATAGTAAATTTCATGCAGATTCTAGATATATATAACACTTATTGAATAATTATGTAGTACTTTCTCTAATTTGAGAAATTCGGAACGGCGTCCCATAAAAAATGTAAAAAAATATGGCAGCGCGTTAGGGCCACTCAGGCAGGGCATATGGGCACACTAGGCAGTCTAGACGCGCCTCACCGGACGGGATACATCACTGTCTCGGCCGAGCAACATTTTACTGTCTCGCCCGGTTACTCGGTACGTGTGATCAAGCCATAAGACAGAAAGTGTATGTTCAAACAACGTAGAAACTTTTACCTTGGTGGCGAGCCCAAATACCCAAAGCAGTGCAAAGCTCGATTCAATTTAACTTACACGATCGTCAATTAAAGTTATAGACAGTACTGGTTGATCTTAATTGCAAATAAACTGCACGAAGCATGCAGTACGGTCGATAGAAGATCGGCTCTCGGTGCCAATAAGGTTTTCTCATCATTCATCATCAACCCATTATGTCCCCATCGAGGGGCACGGATCTCTTCCCTGAGGAAGGTATAGGCCGTACTCCACCACGGGGACCAAGTCCGGATTAGTGGAGGCTTGTAAGACTAGTAGCTGGTCTTACTGTCAGAAGTTTTCAAGCCGCCCTAAGGCCTTTGACTTGGCTTAACGACTGCCATCTATCGACGGCAGCCAGCACCAACTGCTTTAGGTGCTTTGCGAAGCACGGAAACGCTCGGGAAAATGCCACAAATTACCTAAAACCGACGTGCGTGCACGCGACGACTAATGAAAGCCGATTAAGCTAAAGGCTGTCAGGATCGTGGCAAGATTCTGGTCTCTGCCCACCCCTCGGGGGTACAGGCGTGAGCTTATGTATGTAAACAAAATTCATATCCCAGGCACGGAGGGTACAAATATCCCGCGAGTATAAAGTAAAATTCGCGACAAGCATCACTTAATAACGTACAGTCGGCAGCGCATCAACCTTTACACGCACGTACTCTATCCAGTTGTGTTACGTGTCAATTTGCAGCTTTAAAAGTGAAGTTTGAAGTCGATTGTACGTATCCCGCATAATATATTCGCGGGATGTTCCAATGCATACTGTAGACCTAAGTAGTACATTTCCCGGACCTAGTAGACGTCCGTATATGTTAATTTGCTGGCAACCCTCCGTCGCTGTGGATTTGTCCTCGTGAAGATCACAAATTGATGGTTTATTCATGCTTTTTAGTTGTGTCAGTTTGCGCCATCTTCATGTGACAGTAATATTTTATTTTACTTATTAAGAAAGACAGACACAGAACAAAACCTCTGGCCTAGTGGTTAGCGCATCTGCTTACCATGCGAGAGGTCTCTGGTTCGAACCCCGGCTGGGTAAAAAAAACCCAGGTCTTGGATGTTTACATGTTCGTGATGTCGCTGCTTCTGGTTCCCCCGACACAGGGTATCATAGTGTGGGGCCAGAAGCAATGTACTTAATGTGCCTGTATCATCGATGTAAGCCTGTATGTAAATATATATTTTTTGTGCTTATGGTTCTTTCCAAGGTCATAACGCCATTGATTAACATGTCTGAACTTGTTTGCGATAGCGATCTGTAAAAAGATAAGATAATAATATTTTTATTGATCTGATTTATCAAGATACATATTAAATTAATAGGCCGATATACAATTATTATTATTTTATCTATATACAGTGTGTCCCTGGATAAAGTGCAATCCCGAAAGGGGATGAAACTAGACCATGAATCATTGACTAGAAAAATATAAAAAAAAAAATATAAAAAATTATTGTAGGATTTATTGGTATTTTAAGATTTTCATGTTTCATTAAGGACTCTATGTACAAAAGTATTGATTTCTTCCAAAATAATGGGTCTATTTCTTTGAAATAAAAAAAAAACAGTATGCCTAATACCTGGCGATGACCATGAAATAATAAATAGTCCGCAAAAAAGTAACTATCTTGGGTAAAAAAATGTATTTTTATGAAAAAAATGATTTTTTTTAGACGTTTATTTTAAAAAACTTCAAATTACTAAAAAAATGTGCCCTATAACTATGTAATTTTATAGCTTACTTTTATTCTTTACCATTTTAGCTTCCAAATAAAAAAAAACAATGTTCTAACTAAAAAAACACGCTATCTACGAACTTTTAAAGTGGAGCCTAATCGTGTTAACGTGCAGGTAGAGACCGTTTTTTCCATTGTTTCCGTCCTACTCTGTGCCCTTCGGCAGTCGCAGTCCTTTTGTTCTACACTCAGGTAGAGGGAAGGCGAGGGGAGGGGAGGCAGGGGGTTCGAAACAGGACTTACACAGTCGCTCCGATATTCTCGCCGCTGCTACTACTGTTCTCGTTCTCGCATTGTGTTCTCGTTGATTTGTTATTAAGTTTTTGTTACATTGTTGACTGTTACGTTTTCTACTGTTCGTTACGTTTGGACTGTTCCTGTTCTGCTGTTAAGTGTTGACGAAATGCCGCGATTGACAGAGTTCTCACCTCGAGAAATAGCCGACATGCATTATTATTATGGCATGTCACATGATCGCACAACAGTCGCTCGGACTGCATACATAAATGTTTTTCCGGGCAGACTTATGAGTCTCTTATGCCCTCAGCTCGAAATTTTCAAGAGATTCATAGGAGGCTCTCCAACATTGGACTTGGTTTGGCACGAGATCGCCGTGAGCAACCAGCTGTCGTTATTGACAATGCGATAGAAGAGGCCATTTGAAACGATCTGTTTGCTGACCCTACAACAAGCATAAGACGATTAGCGTTGCGTCATGGCATATCGAAGACGTCTGTCTGGCGAATTTTGAATCAGAATCAGAATCAGAATCAAGAATTTATTTCAACGTAAAGAATTTACATTCTGCTTGTTGAATGTCAATGTACATACAGTTATGTATAACGTTAGCCGCTGCCTTGGGGCCGTCTGTAGTGGAGAAAAAGGCAGCGAAAAAAAAACTCCACTCTGACCATCTTTTCTCAAATCACCTTAAAGCTAATACAAATAAAACATACAAAATAATATCTTGGATGTGTTGAACACTAGACACATTTATCCTCTGATTTAATTTAATATTAAACTACTATTTAATGCCATATGTCCTTGTCTTCTAAATAATCGTTGATTTTATAATAAGCTTTTTTGCAAAGAGTGTGCTTAACACAATTCTTAAATCGCGTTGGGGGTAACTCTAATATATCTTGGGGTATCTTGTTGTAGAACCTTATACAGTGCCCCATAAAGGAAGTATTAACTTTTGCAAGTCTAAATCGTGGAAATGACAATTTATGATTATTCCTAGTATTAACGTTATGATGGCTACCAAGAGTTTCGAAGTCCTTAATATTTTTCCGAACGTACATAATATTTTCATAAATGTATTGGCTTGCAACTGTTAAGATGTTAGTTTCTTTGAAAAAATCTCTTAGCGAGTCCCTACTACCTAGCTTGTAAATAAATCGGATCGCTCTCTTCTGCAAGATGAAGATAGTCTCAATGTCTGCTGCCCGGCCCCATAGTATTATACCATAGGACATAATACTATGGAAGTAACTAAAATAAACAAGCCTAGCAGTTGCAACGTCAGTAAGTTCTCGGATTCTTTTCACGGCATATGCTGCGGAGCTTAGTCTATGTGCCAATTTTATAATATGTGGACCCCATTGTAGTTTGGCATCGATTGTGATGCCCAAAAATACAGTATCTTCAACAAATTCTAGCTTATTATTTTCAATTGCAATGTTCTTTTCAACTAATTTTACGTTAGGTAGGGCAAATTTCACACATTTTGTCTTTTTTGAATTTAACAATAGATTATTTACTGTAAACCAATCTAGAACGTGCGAGAGAGCATTATTTGCTTCGGCAAGATTACTTTCCTGTCTCTTTATTTTAAAAACAAGTGACGTGTCATCAGCATATAGCACTATCTCACACATTTTTTGTACCAAAAACAGTAAATCATTTACATAGACTAGGAAAAGGAACGGCCCTAACATAGATCCCTGCGGGACTCCCATTTTTACAAGTGAGCCTGACGATTTAATTTGAAAAAGGAGGGATTGCATCCTTTCCATTACCAACGAGTACAACATTTACACGAAAATGTAGATAATCGTCCAAGATGCGTAATGTCGACGTGGATTCTAAGAAAAATTAGAGCTGCCCAAATTTTCCCAAACGCATTTTTTGGATGGACGAAGCGACATTTACCCGAGACGGCATTACAAACTGCAGAAATTTGCACCAGTGGTCTCACGAAAATCCACGATTGAAGCGGGCATCTACTTTTCAAGTAAAATTTTCAATAAACGTATGGGCAGTCTTAATCGACGACATTTTAATTGGTCCAGTCATTTTACCCAGAACCCTAAATGCTGAACGTTTTTTAGAATTACTACAAAATTTACCCATGTTGATGGAAGATGTTCCCCTGGCTACGAGACGGCGTGGGCGTATGTATCTCCAAATGGATGGATGTCCTGCACATTATGGGCGGGAGGTGCGGCGATTTTTGAACGAAAATTACCCGAACCGGTGGATTGGCCGAGGAGGGCCAGTAGGCTGGCCAGCGCGTTCACCTGATCTGACACCCCTAGATTATTTTTTATGGGGTGTCATGAAGCAAAGAGTATACAGCACGCCAATAAATACCGAGGCACAGTTGCACGACCGAATAATTCAGTGCGCAAATGACATTAAAAATGATCCAGGAATGATTCGCAGAGCCACTAACCAAATTAATATTCGTGCAGTAATGTGCTTGCAAAATCGAGGAGGCCATTTTGAACATTTAATGCATTAAATAAAAATGCAAAATTGTAAATTACGGATAATTTTATTAATAAAGTTATTGTGATTAAAGTCTGACTTTTATTACCTACTAAAATGTAAATAACTCCTACCTAGCCAATTTTTTAGTTAGAACATAGTTTTTTTTTTTATTTGGAAGCTAAAA
Source organism: Yponomeuta plumbellus (assembly GCA_947310845.1). Lineage (NCBI taxonomy): Eukaryota > Metazoa > Arthropoda > Insecta > Lepidoptera > Yponomeutidae > Yponomeuta > Yponomeuta plumbellus. The sequence goes on from OX371206.1 coordinate 790,362, forward strand.
TGGTAAAGAATAAAAGTAAGCTATAAAATTACATAGTTATAGGGCACATTTTTTTAGTAATTTGAAGTTTTTTAAAATAAACGTCTAAAAAAATCATTTTTTTCATAAAAATACATTTTTTTACCCAAGATAGTTACTTTTTTGCGGACTATTTATTATTTCATGGTCATCGCCAGGTATTAGGCATACTGTTTTTTTTATTTCAAAGAAATAGACCCATTATTTTGGAAGAAATCAATACTTTTGTACATAGAGTCCTTAATGAAACATGAAAATCTTAAAATACCAATAAATCCTACAATATTTTTTATAATTTTTTTTTATATTTTTCTAGTCAATGATTCATGGTCTAGTTTCATCCCCTTTCGGGATTGCACTTTATCCAGGGACACACTGTATATAAAAGGAGCAGCTGACTGACTGACTGACTGACATATCAACGCAGGGCCTAAACTATAAACGGTAGAATCTTCAAATTTTGCATAGGTGTTTCTTCGATTGTGTAGACCACAAAACATTACTCTCAAAGTTAAAACACTATGGAATAAAAAAATTAAGTCTAGATCTTTTAAAATCATATTTAGAAGGAAGGGTTCAAAAAGCAGAAATAAATCGTATTAAATCGTCAGGCTCACTTGTAAAAATGGGAGTCCCGCAGGGATCTATCTTAGGGCCGTTCCTTTTCCTAGTCTATGTAAATGATTTACCGTTTTTGGTACAAAAAATGTGTGAGATAGTGCTATATGCTGATGACACGTCACTTGTTTTTAAAATAAAGAGACAGGAAAATAATCTTGCCGAAGCAAATAATGCTCTCTCGCACGTTCTAGATTGGTTTACAGTAAATAATCTATTGTTAAATTCAAAAAAGACAAAATGTATGAAATTTACCCTACCTAACGTAAAATTAGTTGAAAAGAACATTGTAATTGAAAATAATAAACTAGAATTTGTTGAAGATACTGAATTTTTGGGCATCACAATCGATGCCAAACTACAATGGGGTCCACATATTATAAAATTGGCACAAAGACTAAGCTCCGCAGCATATGCCGTGAAAAGAATCCGAGAACTTACTGACGTTGCAACTGCTAGGCTTGTTTATTTTAGTTACTTCCATAGTATTATGTCCTATGGTATAATACTATGGGGCCGGGCAGCAGACATTGAGACTATCTTCATCTTGCAGAAGAGAGCGATCCGATTTATTTACAAGCTAGGTAGTAGGGACTCGCTAAGAGATTTTTTCAAAGAAACTAACATCTTAACAGTTGCAAGCCAATACTTAGTCTGGCCATAAATACTGTTACAATTAAAAATAAACAAAATATTACATTTGAATTTGGAATCTGTTATTTTTATATGATTGTTCGTTGTGTATTCTCATTTTGGCGCCAATATATTGTACAATATTTTGCGATATTAAAATGCAGTGGGGTGATAAAGAGAACCGAATCGCTGTGATTGCATTACACAAAGTAGGTATGGAGCCAAATGCAATTTTTAAAACTCTCCATACTCTTGGTATTCGTAAAAAGTTTGTGTACCGGGGTTTTAATAGGTGCAATGTGACCTCCTCTGTTTGTGACAGAAAAAGATTTGGCCGTCCATGTAGGGTTCGTACGAAAAAGGTGGTCAAAGCAGTAAGGGAAAGAATTCGAAGAAATCCTGTCCGAAAGCAAAAGATTTTATCTCGAGAGATGAAGATAGCACCTAGAACCATGTCACGTAATTTAAAAGATGACTTAGGACTTGCAGCCTATAAAAAACGTACTGGTTATTTCTTAACTGATAATGTAAAAAAGAATAGGGTGGTAAAGTCGAAACAACTACTGAAGCGGTACGCAAGGGGAGGTCACAGAAAAATTTAGTTTACGGATGCGATTTTTTTTACTATTAGGCAATATTTTAACAAACTAAATGACCGTTTTTATACTCACAGCTCTAAAAAAGCGTCCCAATTAGTCGACAGAGTGCAACATGGGCATTATCCGACTTCAGTGATGGTTTGGTGGGGTATTAGCTACGAAGGAGTGACCGAGCCATACTTTTGTGAAAAAGGTATAAAAAAATCAGCACAAGTGTATCAAGATACCATTCTTGAGAAGGTAGTGAAGCCCCTTAACAACACCATGTTCAATAACCAAGAATGGTCCTTCCAGCAAGACTCGGCGCCTGGTCATAAAGGTCGGTCTACACTGTCTTGGTTAGAAACGAATGTTTCGGACTTTATCAGCGCTGAAGTCTGGCCGTCGTCTAGTCCCGATCTTAATCCGCTGGATTATGATTTATGGTCAGTTTTAGAGAGTACGACTTGCTCTAAGCGCCATGAAAATTTGGATTCCCTAAAACAATGCATACGATTGGCAGTGAAAAATTTTCACATGGAAAGAGTGCGTGCTTTTATTGATATCTGGTCTCAACGTTTAAAGGGCTATATTGCAGCCAATGGAGACCACTTCGAATGAGCTTTTCATATTTTAAATTGTTTTATATTTATGCATTGAACTAACACACTGTTAAAGTAATAAATGTTATTGGCAATAGAAAAAAAATATGTTTTTCTTTGTTACAGTATTTATGGCAAGACTAGGTACATTTATGAAAATATTATGTACGTTCGGAAAAATATTAAGGACTTCGAAACTCTTGGTAGCCATCATAACGTTAATACTAGGAATAATCATAAATTGTCATTTCCACGATTTAGACTTGCAAAAGTTAATACTTCCTTTATGGGGCACTGTATAAGGTTCTACAACAAGATACCCCAAGATATATTAGAGTTACCCCCAACGCGATTTAAGAATTGTGTTAAGCACACTCTTTGCAAAAAAGCTTATTATAAAATCAACGATTATTTAGAATACAAGGACATATGGCATTAAATAGTAGTTTAATATTAAATTAAATCAGAGGATAAATGTGTCTAGTGTTCAACACATCCAAGATATTATTTTGTATGTTTTATTTGTATTAGCTTTAAGGTGATTTGAGAAAAGATGGTCAGAGTGGAGTTTTTTTTTCGCTGCCTTTTTCTCCACTACAGACGGCCCCAAGGCAGCGGCTAACGTTATACATAACTGTATGTACATTGACATTCAACAAGCAGAATGTAAATTCTTTACGTTGAAATAAATTCTTGATTCTGATTCTGATTCTTTTGTAACGTAGAGGAGCACTAAGAAAGGATTTTTGAAAATTCATCCCCGAAGGGGGTAAAATGGGGGTTTAAAGTTAGTATGAAACTTTGCCGTTTTTGAAGTTATTCGAATGAAATTTGGTAAGAAGGTTTTTCATTTAAAATTATGAAATACGTATAAAATTGTTTTTTAAAAATCATTCCTTAAGGCGGAAAAAGGGGGATGCAAACTTAATATGAAACTTTGCCGTTTTTGAAGTTATTCAAATGAGATTCAATATGAAGGTCCTTCATTAAAAGTTATGAAAAACATGTAAAATAGTTTATCGAAAATCATCCCTTAAGGGGGTAAAAAGGGGGTGCCAAGTTAGTATGAATCTTTGCTGTTTTTAAGTTATTCGAATGAAATCTATATATATAAAAGGAGAAGCTGACTGACTGACTGACTGACTGACTGACATATCAACGCAGGGCCTAAACTATAAGGGTTAGAAACTTGAAATTTTGCACAGGAGTACCTTTTATAATATAAGAGAGCACTAAGAAAGTATTTTTGAAAATTCATCCCCTAAGGGGGTAAAAAGGGGGTGCAAAGTTAGTATAAAACTTTGCCGTTTTTGAAGTTATTCGAATGCAATTTAGAATGAAAATTCTTCGTTGAAAGTCATGAAACACACATAAAATAGTTTTTCGAAAATCATCCCTTAAAAGGGTAAGAGGGGGGCGCAAAGTTAGTATGAAACTTTGCCGTTTTTGAAGTTATTCGAATTAAATTTGGTAAGAAGGTTCTTCATTAAAAGTAATGAAATACATGTAAAATAGTTTTTCGATAATCATCCCTTAAGGGGGTAAGAAGGTTTGCGAAGTTAGTATGAAAGCTCTTTCGAGTGCGCTAAAAGTATCCCTATCTTATTTGCAAACACTTTACTCAGCTAAAGCCCACGCGGACGTAGTCGCGGGCAACAGCTAGCTGTGCTCCCCTACGTTACAAAAGGAACCCCTGTGCAAAATTTCAAGTTTCTAACCCTTATAGTTTAGGCCCTGCGTTGATATGTCAGTCAGTCAGTCAGTCAGAAGAAAAGATTTTTAGAAAATTCATCCCCTAAAGGGGTAAAATGGGGGTTAAAAGTTAGTATGAAACTTTGCCGTCTTTGAAGTTTGTACGGTCAGCAACTACTGAAAGTACATTGACGCACGAGGTAAATTGCGCAAGTAGTAACAGGAAACAAGCGGACGGCGCAATTCACCTTTGCGATACATTAGGTTTTTAGGTTTTGTTATAATCTAGCTCGCATAGAACAAACATAACAATAAACAGTGAAGTTTTAACATAACATCTTTGATTGGTGCAAACATCCCTCAACAACAACAAGAACAAGTGCCAGTCACCTAACATCAACATTAACACTAACTGTAGGAGTTCGGAGTAACTAAAACTGCGACCCCCTACATTTTGGTCCTTCGAGCCGGATGCTCAGTGTGTTTATTGCTCTAAGTACGTTAGCGAATCGGTCTGACCGGCCTCTCACAAGCGGGAATCACCGGAAGGATTGAGAAGGCGCAAATAACGTGTTGGGGTGTGAATACACGGGGCTACGGAACAAGATCAGCGCCGGTGGTGAAACAGAACTATCATCGTGCAGCCAAAAACAACAACATAAACAGAGGCATCTATCTGCGTGGGAACATCATCACCAGTGCTTCAACATCTACAACAACAACAAAACAAATTCAACAAGTCTGGACAAGCGATTCGGAACGAGAACCGGAGGCATGCAGACGCAACATAACAAAAAACATTTTCAACAATTAACATCTCAACAAGTAAGGATTTTCTAACATTATCAACAACTAAAACAACAAACAACATGTCGACCTCAACGGACATTCTCAACGAGCAAGCGGAGTTCATTCAAAAAATCCAGAAGGTCCAGGCCAACTTTAAGAAAGATGGAGCTTCCCGAAAAATGACCCTGGGGTACCACGACGAGCGATTGGAACTGTTGGATAAATATTGGAAGGCTTTCGAGCAAAATGACTTACGACTCGCTTCAATGGAGGAGGTTGACAAAACCGGCCCCTACTACGAAAATCAAGCAATGGAAAACTTTCGGCGACTGTACACTGAAATTAGACACATAATCCTGCAGTCTAAACATAGTTTGGAGGAGCGCATTCATGAAGAAGAGTCAAAATTAAGATCAGAGTTTGCGAGAACATTAGAGCGAGAACCGACAGCCTCAACATCCAAGTTTATTTTCGACAAACAGCCCGAAGAGGAAACAGAGCAACAGTCCGACCAGGACATGGAAACCTGTTCAACAAGAACGGCTGAATTGCTAAATGAACAACGGTCCAACATAAAGGCCTTTGAAAGAGCAATTCAAAAACTAAACATCGACAACATTACCGAAAAATGGCAGCTGGAAGACAAGGCAAAAACCATCTCTGCACGCTGGGAAAGCGTCGACAGAGGTTACTGGAAGCTGGACAATGTGATCACCGACATGACCAGCTATGATCAAGACTACGACCGGCTGGAACAGATGTATGACGCGGCCAAAACATTAATTAACAAAAAGATTTGGGCTCATAACCATCAAGAACAATCTGCGCCGAAGATTGAATTAACCATTTTCAGCGGCAACTATGCACAATGGGTCACCTTCAAGGACTTATTTACTGAAACTGTCCACCGAAATACTTTCATCTCGAGCGCTCAAAAAATGCAGCATCTCAAGTCAAAACTGCGAGGCGAAGCCGAGCGACTAATCCAGCATCTCGCTATAAGCTCAGAAAATTACGAAACATGCTGGAGTATGTTACAACAACGCTACGACAACACACGGCTACTATTCGCGTACCATGCTAATGAACTTTTGAACCAATCCGCTGTCCAACAGCCCACAGCATCCAACATCAAACAACTGCACAATACAACATTAGAGAACCTCAACGCAATTTCGAACTTACACATCGAAATTACCAACTGGGGTCCCTTACTTGTCCATATCTTGCAACAAAAATTGGACAATGAAACAAGGCAGTCCTATGTGGAATCATTGGACAATCCGAGAGAACTACCCAAAATTGAAGAATTTTTGAAGTTCTTAGAAAACAAGTATATCGCGTTGGAATCCAGCTCACATCCAGCTCGCAAAAACCCAGAAAAAAGGCCGAATCACTTTACATTTCCCCAAAGTAACAAGAACATACAATACAACAAGAACAAAGAACATTTTAAAACATTTTTTGGTGGCGTAATAACTTGCCCTAAATGCAAACAAAGCCACGGGCTGTACAACTGCAAGGAGTTTCTGAATATGTCAGCAAATGAACGGCGGACAACAGTGTCGAAACTTGGAGTGTGTAAAAACTGTTTGTTCAGCCACAACGGCAACGAATGCACATCGCCGCTAAAGTGCAAAACATGCAACAAACCACATAATACACTCCTACATGAAGACAACTATCGGAACTGGAATAAAGGTCAACAACTTAATGTACACGTGTTGAACAACGACGAGGAGGTCCTACTCACCACAGTCAGAATCGCAATCCGAACCAGTTCCGGAACCTACACAACAATACGAGCCCTGCTGGATCAAGGGTCTCAAGGAACACTAATAACAGAAAGGGCGACTCGACTGCTACAGCTTAAGAGGCACAGACTCGGCGTGGTAGTAAAAGGAGTGGGAGACGGGCCCTCGCTTATAGGAAAAGGGTTGGTACAACTCTCCTGTAAGGCAGTAAACAGCGACTACACTTTCTCCACCGAAGCGATAGTTGTTAACAAACTTACATCGATTCTGCCAAACATACCTATCAACAAGGACAACATAAAACATTTTAAACATATCCAGCTGGCGGATCCCAAATTCTACTTGCCCGACGGGATTGACATTTTATTCGGTGCCGACGTCTATGCCGAGCTGATTATGCCAGGCTTGATAAAAACAGAAAGCCCGAAACCGGTCATTGCTCAACAAACAAAAATTGGCTGGGTTATCAGCGGCCAATCAAAAACACTTCAATGCCATGTAACGCTGACCAACCTGGAAGACATGGCTAAGTTCTGGGAGCAAGAAGAAATACAAACCAACAACGAAATAGAAGGTTCGGAAGATAGCTGCGAGCGACATTACAAGGAAACAACAACCAGACTCACAGATGGGCGTTACCAAGTACGTCTTCCCCTGAAACCTGAAATACAGGAAGAACTGGGAACATCAAAAAAACAAGCCGTGGCACAATTCAAACAGCTCGAACGGAAAATGAATACCAATCCGGCCTTCGGTGAAAACTATAAACAATTCATGCGCGAGTACCTAGAACTAGGTCACATGAAAAAATGCGATGCGCACGGCGATAAAAGCAAGCTACAGTACTTTTTGCCGCACCACGGCATCATTCGCGAAAACGCTGTAACAACCAAGCTGAGGGTCGTATTCAACGCCTCGGCCAAAACCAGTTCAAATCAGAGCCTCAACGATCTCATGGAGGGCGGGCCCAACCTTCAAGCTGACCTACAAGGCATCTTGTTGCAGTGGAGAAAATACCAGTACGTTCTCACTGGCGACATTGAGAAGATGTACCGCTACCTTGCAATGCACCCCGACGATCAGCCTCTACAAAAGATCATATGGAGATGGTCCCCTCACCACCGCCTCGAGGAATACCAACTGTGCACGGTTACATATGGAACGAAGGCCGCCCCCTTCCTGGCGCTACGAACCCTCAAACAGCTGGCCATTGACGAGGGAGATAAGTATCCGCTCGCTAAAAAGGTCCTGAACAACAATTTCTTCATGGACGATGCTATTTTTGGAGGAAACACTATATCAGAAACAAAACAAACAAGAGACCAACTGATTCAGCTCTTAAAATCTGGAGGATTGAATCTTAGAAAGTGGGCCAGCAACGAGCCGAGCTTAGTGGAAGATCTGTCTGAGGAGATGCGGAACCCACAAAACTTTGAATTTACGGAATCAACAACATCAAAGGCCTTGGGACTGAGCTGGAATCCAAAGAGCGACGAATTTGTCTTTACACCAGTACTCAAACCATCAACAACAAAGAACCCCACTAAAAGGCAAATTCTCAGCGAAATCTCAACACTATTCGACCCTTTAGGGTGGTTGGCGCCTATAACAGTCAAAACAAAAATCCTCTTCCAAAAAGTCTGGAAATATAAACTGGAATGGGAAGAAAAAGTCCCGGAAGAAATCCAAAAAGAGTGGAATTTGCTTCGGGCAGAGTTAACAAACATGCAGCCTTTCAGAATAAAGCGCTGGCTAGGCTGCGATAACAGAGTCGAAATCGAGTTGCATGCGTACTGTGACGCATCGGAAAAGGCATACGCGTGTGTTGTGTACAGCGCGGTGCGAGACAGAAATGGTGAATACCAAATCAACATAGCCGCCGCAAAAACAAAGGTCGCGCCCTTACAACATACACAAACATTGCCTAGACTGGAGTTATGTGGCGCGCAGTTATTGGCTACACTGATTGATAAGGTGAAACAATACCTAAACCGGCCCAACATTAAAGTGACAGCTTGGACAGATTCCATGGTGGTCCTAGGATGGCTGAAAGGTCATGAAAGTCGTTGGAAACCTTACGTTGCCAACAGAGTGAAGAACATCAACAAAATAGTACCAGCAGAGAATTGGCGTCACGTGAAATCTGAGGAAAATCCAGCTGACTGCGCATCACGCGGACTACTGCCGTCACAACTGCAACACTATTCCCTTTGGTGGAAGGGACCAGAATGGCTACAAAACATGAACATACCGCCGGAAATCAATAACAAAAATTTCCCCGAGATTACAACAGATGTCGATGTCAAATTGCATATAGCCACAATACCTACAAGGAAGGAACAAAACATTATGAGTGAGATCTTAGAAAACCAAGACTCTATGTCAAAGGCGGTCCGAGTAGTAGCATGGGTATCACGTTTCATAACAATGGCACGCGAGCGACGACTCCACGCCGAGCGCGCCAAACACCTGACGCTAGCTGAAATCAGAGCGGCCCGCTCACTGATAATAAAAAGAGTACAAAATGAACTCTATAAACAAGAGATACGCGATTTGCAATGCAAGGGCAAGGTCGCAAACAGCTGTTCGATATTAAAGCTACACCCGTTCGTTGATGACAATCAAATGCTGCGAGTGGGCGGGCGTCTTCAGAACTCTTGGTTGCCAGCAGAAGCAAAACACCCTATTATTGTACCCCAGACCGGCAGACTAACAGAATTGCTGATCCGAGAGGCACATTTAACAACACTACATGGAGGGGCGAGATTGACTTTGGCGACACTAAGGCAGCGTTACTGGATTGTTGGCGGGAACAATAACATTAAAAAACATATCAGACAATGTGTAAAATGCTGCCGATACAGAAACAACAACACCCAACAGCTGATGGGTAGCCTACCAAGTGCCAGAACGACACCGTCCCCCCCATTTTATCACACTGGGGTGGATTTTACCGGAGCAGTAGATGTGAAAATAAACAAAGGCAGGGGTGTCAAAACAAGCAAGGGCTACATCGCCATATTTATTTGTATGGTGACAAGGGCGGTTCACCTAGAACTTGTGACAGATTTATCAACGCCCACTTTTATAATGGCACTGAAACGCATGACGGCTAGAAGAGGATGCCCAAGACACATCTACAGTGACAATGGCACTAACTTCGTAGGAGCCGAGAGGGTGCTCTACAGTCAGCACAGAAGAACATCAGTGACACATGCAATCTGGAAATCACTAACATGGGACTGGAGTGGCACTTTAACGCGCCGAGTTGGCCAACTGCCGGAGGACTGTGGGAAGCGGCAGTCAAGTCAATGAAGTATCATCTCAAGCGTGTGCTGGGAGAACAGAAATTAACATACGAAGAGTTCGCAACACTGCTCACCGAGATTGAAGCCTGTTTGAACTCTCGCCCACTCTGCCCCCTAACAGAAGATGTGGATGACCTCGAATGTCTGACACCCGGACATTTCCTCATCGGCCGTCCACTGATTTCAATACCAGATGACGATTTAACAGAAACTTCAGTGAGCCCACACAACAGATGGCGATTAACAAAACAAATGCATCAACAATTTTGGAAAAGATGGTCTGCCGAATACCTCCATCAGCTGCAAATCAGAAGCAAATGGAACAAAGAAACAACAAATATTTCCATAGGAGACATAGTCCTCATCAAGGAAGATAACATGCCGCCTGTTAAATGGGTCATGGCCAGAGTGCAAGAGCTACATCCGGGCAGGGACGGTCTGGTGCGGGTTGTGACACTGAAAGCAAAGGGAAATATACTTAAAAGACCAATAACAAAGCTGGTCCCATTACCGACCAATGACAATCAAAATCTCAAAGATCTAAGGCAAGACAGAGCAAAGAACAGCAACAAACAAAAACAAGATTCCAACCAGCCTTCGATTCAAGAACAAAAACAAACAAGGAGTAAACGGCAAATGAAGATTAACTCGAGTTTCTTGGGTATTGTACTTGCGCTAGCGACCCTGATCACCCCAACAAGACAATCAGAGGACGTCGTCAATATTCAACCATTCATAGAAAATAAACCAATGTACTTCGACAATTTGGGCACTATACAAAACATCCACGATCACTGGAAAATCGTCACATACTACAACATGACGTCATACTGGCTCGGAATTAAAAATGTGGAACGCCTGGTACAACACGTAGAAAGCAGGTGCCTGCAATTCCCATTTCGAAGTATATGCGACGTTATTGGTACTGAACTGAGCCAAGAAGTAGAAGAGTTGAAGAACAACAACGTATTACTGATGCCAACAGTTGTGAATAAGCTGCAGACAAGACGCAATCGGCGAGGACTCATAAACGGCGTTGGCTACCTAGCCAACTCACTATTCGGTGTGCTGGATGAAAGATTCGCCGAGAAATACACCGGAGATATTGAAGCGCTACATAACAACGAACACCACCTTTTAGCTCTGATTAAAAATCAAACATCCATAGTGGAAGCCCAGAACAACATTATCGCAAGAAACAAGCAAGTCCTGGAAAGACATCTATGTCTCATAGAGGAACACTTGAACATGACCGACAGTTACTTTCAGAATACAAACAACAACCTAAAGCAAGACGAAAACATGATCTATTTCAACATGATGGCATTGTCGGCAAATATTATTATAACAAAACTCCGGACAATTCAACAGATGCTACTCAACACAGCAATTAACATCCATCATGGACAAATCGACATCAGGCTGCTGACGCAAAATCAACTAATAGGCGAACTGAAGGCCATATCCGGACAGCTACCCAAAAATCTGTATCTACCGGTTGAAAACATCCAAGAGCATCTAGCAAACGTTTACAAGCTGCTGGAGGTTCGCTGGAGAGCCGTTGAGAACTATTTCATAGTAGAAATTGTCCTACCACTTACAAGTAACAGTCAGTTTAAGCTCTACAGGCCGATAGCGATCACCACTCAAAAACACAACAAAACCATAACAATGAAAACCAAAACCGAGTATATAGCAATTAATATCAGACAGGAGATCTACATGGCACTGACAGACAAGGAAATATCGTCGTGCGTCGAAATGGGTCCATCCAGTCGAGTCTGCAACTTTAACAAGCCCACTATCAACATGAAAAGCAACCAAGCACCCTGCGAAATTAGTGTGATAACAAACACAACCTCTACTGCCTGCATTTACGCTGCACATGCGACATGCGACAATCAATGGATCGAGTTACACAGACCGAACACTTGGCTTTTCTCCTGCTGTGAAATTTGCGCCTTTCGAGTTATATGCAATGGACAGCTGATTGCAAGGTCAGCGCATTCTGCAGGAATTATTACGGCAGGTCATGGTTGCATAATAAAACATGACGACGCGACCTTATATACGCAGCGGTTCTACGAAAACAGGATCGATATCAGTCCCAACATTATAGTCCCATCGACAGATCTGGAAGACATCAACCGTATAGCGACGAATAACGTTTTTACACCGATAACCGCTATAGAGAGAGAGGTAAACGACAAGGACATCACGGAACTCCAAAACAGAATCCAACAATTGAAGGAACAAAGTGAGATAACCGACAATATATCGACGCATGATGCCCATCAATACGCAGTGTCCTATACAGCGCTTGCTTTGATCCTTGTCGTTGGAGTTGCCGCAGGGTGCACATATATGCACTGGAGACGTAACAAACGACACGTCCAGAATAGCCGTGGAACGGAGGCGACCCAGGTTTCCCAGAGTATCGAACTGGAAATGACATCCCCACCAACAACTACAACTCAAAACAATAAATTATCGGGTCGTACCGTTCCGCAAAATAGTTATGATTTTAAGTTCTAAGTGTGAAATATTTAAGCAGTGTGAAATATTTAAGTTTTACGAAGTAAATTAAGTGAACAGGTTAAGATATTTAAGACATTTTTTGTAATCATTTTACTTTTCTTAGGATTTACACTGTTATTTTTTGTTTTGGGAGCATGTACGGTCAGCAACTACTGAAAGTACATTGACGCACGAGGTAAATTGCGCAAGTAGTAACAGGAAACAAGCGGACGGCGCAATTCACCTTTGCGATACATTAGGTTTTTAGGTTTAGTTATAATCTAGCTCGCATAGAACAAACATAACAATAAACAGTGAAGTTTTAACATAACATCTTTGATTGGTGCAAACATCCCTCAACAACAACAAGAACAAGTGCCAGTCACCTAACATCAACATTAACACTAACTGTAGGAGTTCGGAGTAACTAAAACTGCGACCCCCTACAAAGTTATTCGAATTAAATTTGGTACGAAGGTTTTTCATTTGAAATTATGAAAAACGTGTAAAATTGTTTTTTTTAAATCATCCCTTAGGGGGAAAAAAGGGGGTGCAAACTTAGTATGGAACTTTGCCGTTTATGAAGTTATTTGAATGAAATTCAGAATGAAGGTCCTTTATTGAATGTCTTGAAACATAATGTAACATAGTTTTTCGAAAATCATCTCTTAAGGGGATAAAAAGGGGGGTGCAATGTTAGTATGAAACTTTGCCACTTTTGCTGTTATTCGATTGAAATTCGGCATGAAGGTCCTTCATTGAAAAACATGAAACACGTGTAAAGTAATTTTTCGAAAATCATCCCTTAAGGGTGCAAGAGGGGGTTGCGAAGTTAGTATGAAAGCTCTTTCGCATACGCTAAAAGTATCCCTTTCTTATTTTCAAACACTTTACTCAACTAAAGCCCACGCGGACGTAGTCGCGGGCAACAGCTAGTTACTGTATATTGGAATTATCGCTCGTAGCCTGGGCTGCCTGTGTGATCTTGATCACTAAGGTTAAGCAACATACGGTGCGTTCAGACCGTGGATGGGTCACCCTATGACTAACCCTAGTGGCATTTTTCCGAGCGGTTCCGTGCTTCGCAAGGCACGTTAAGCAGTTGGTGCCAGCTGCCGTCGATAGATGGCAGTCGTTAAGCCAAGTCAGAGGCCTTGGGGCGGCTTGAAAACTTCTGACAGTAAGACCAGTCACCAGTCCTACAAGCCTCCACCAGTCAGGACTTTGCCCCCGTGGTGGAGTATGCCCTATACCTTCCTCAGCGAAGAGACCCATGCCCTTCGGTCGGGGCATAATGGGTTGATGATGATGACCCATAGGTCACTGGTTCATATCCGGCTCGAAGTACCAAAATGTGCGCTGGCACAAAGGTGGATTTAGTGGACTGTATTTATTTTAAGAACTGGCACATTGATGTGAGAAACAAGCAGCTTTAGTATCACGATTTGCACTAAATAATAACACTGAATTACTGTTTTACAAAGATCCACACAACGTGGCGCAGAGACGATACGAGAGAGAAGAGAGATGCAACCACGGGCCTGCAGATGGCAGCACAGAATTGGCTATGGCTAAGTTCCAAATGTTATTATGTTTGCATCTAACGGAATTGTTTACTTTGCTCATTGCTTGGAAGGCTGGAATTCTCAACACAGGTTTTCTGCCTTCTGCGAATGTTATTCAGCTCTCCCGAGTGTAAAACCTTCTTCTCCTTAAAGTGCCTCTCCATCACTGGAGGTTGGCAGTCAGCTCGTTACAATGGTCTCTGTTCAGTGCAATTCTGAACAGCTCCTCCGCGGTTTTAACCCAGTCCATTCTTTGATGTTGCACAACCATGACATCCTTGCCCATCAAAATGCTCACCAGTAGTCGATATTTCTTGCTTCGCAGCACATGGCCTAAGTAGGCTACTTTCCGCTGCTTGATGGTCCGAAAGAGATCCGCGTCTTTGTGGGTGATTATCAAAAGATGGCTCAAATTGCATAATTTCTTTGGCACATTTTATTTCATATTAACTCAATAAAAAGTCACATGTATTGTAGGTTTATTGGCCCCTGAAGATTGTATTGCAACATATTCGTAGGTTTTTGGTGGGATCTATTACAATATAGGTATGTTATTTTTTATATTGACTTAATATGAAAAAAAATATGCGCCCAACAAATGATGCATATGCGGGCCGCTGCGCCCGCAGTTGGACTTGCGACGTGGGAAATATAAAATATAATACGAACGAGAAAATAAATAAAACGGACAAAAATAGGTATTCACTGAAAGACTGTATATTCAAAACTCTTGACAGATAATATGGAAAAACAGAAAAACGTAAATTAACTTCAAATTCAAAAAATCATAAAATGTAAAAAGAAATGAAATATAATCCTCTGTAGAGAGCCGCTACAATCCAGTTCTGAGAATCCTTGTGCATCCGTCTAAGGACTTCGACGTTGGTCGCTTTTTCAGTCCAGTGTAAAACCAAAAAAAAAAAAAAAGAAGTTTTCTTGACGCGTCTGCTTTCTTGAAGTAAATATGTAAGCAGAATCAAGTTAATATGACATCCAACCAAATGCTCAGGATCCCTATCGCCATAAAAAGGCTGGTGTAAAGCGCTCTCCATCTGAATGTGTATTGCGGTCCTGATTAAAGTAAAAAAGTAGAAAGTAAAAATGCGTTTATTGCGACCAACAAATACCGAGTTTACAAAAATAAACATTAAATTACTAGGTTACATTGGCAACAGAAGGTGAAGGTGTGCTCAGCATGTGAAACATACGTTTCATTCGTGGTGACTACGGAACCTTAAAAAGTTTACTGCTCGTCGTGAAAGGGTTAGATGAGAGGCTTGCCTTCATACAGTCGAAAGTACCCACGAAAAGAGCAGCGCCTTGAAAGAAGTACAATTAGGCGCTTGAAGAGCTGGCCTAGGCTCGACAAAATGTATCGATGTTTTATAGTAATGAAATATTTTGATTGTGATGTGGATTGTGATTTTGATGAACTTACTGCTATAAATAAAAATGTGACTAAGGGAAGGCAAAATTGCATGCTGTTTTGATGTCTTAAGTATGAAAGTAAACCTCGTTTTCGGTGATGTCTAGGTTATGGGTATGTAAATAGGCGTGCCTACAGTGGACCAATTTGCTGTTTCCTCAACGATCGACGGATGAAAATATCAATTTAAAAAAATATATATTTTAAGAAGCAACGTAGATATTTTGTATTGATATTCAGCTTAGTGTTAGACAAGATTAAAACGCTTTATTGCACAACATACATAATAGTAGCGTACGAAATTAATGAATTGTCCAATATTTGTACGAATTGCATAACGTATATTTTAACTTTCTATAACTTTTTATGACTGTGAAGGAAAACATAGCGAGGGAACCCGCAGCTTTGTTGGCTCGGCACGAGTTGATTTGTCTTCCTGTGGGCTTGGCAGACTAAACTAGGATAGGTGCTGCGCAAGCCTATTCCATTGAAAACAAAATCCCAAGCACTGTGGCATCAGTGTGGTCGCTTCACTCATCTAGTGTGAATGAAGGTGCCACTGGGCGCTGTATAGATGATTTCATTACGTAGATGTAAAATCCCAACGTCTTTTTATTTTATTTACGAGTTTGAGTTACTCAAAATTACTTTTACTTACCAAATTTTGGTAAAAATCTTATGAAACATTTTTTTCTTTAACAAGTATGAATATAATAATATTATGATTTATTTCCGTGTTTCTAATCTGATTTAATTCCAATCTATAAATAATTTTATAATATGAGTATCATCTTATTCTTAAATCTTATAATGTTTTATGTATGTATGTGTGTGTCTCAAACGCTAATGAATGTTTTATCTATATACTGTGTAGAAATATTAGTAGACGATATTCATCGATATATTTTTTCTTGAGCCCATCTCTAAACGAAACGGCTCGGGATCGTGTTTGCTCAGCTCTCTGCTATGTTCAGCGCGCTTGAAAGGTAAATTGGGACGTTATTAACTATTAATTTGTTTGTTTTATATATAATTACTAGCTTTCGCCCGCGACTCCGTCCGCGTGGACTTTAGTTCAAAATTTTGCAACCCCGTTCACTCCCGTAACTCCCGTTAAGGGTTAAAATTAAAAAAACGGTGAAACACGTGTTCAATCAATTGTGTTGAAGAGTATTTATTTTAAGTTTCAAGAAAATTAGACAACATTCTTTATACCTCCCATACAAATTTTGGCAACTCTTTTCACCCCCTTAGGGGTTGAATTTCAAAAAATCCGGTCTTATTCCTTGCCTACAAAATTTTGCACAGAGGGTCTATATCCCTCTGTGCAAAATTTTGGGCGTTGATGAGTGAGTCAGTCAGTCAGGACTTTGAATTTTATATAGGTTGATGAATACAACTTGTTTTAACCGACTTCCAAAAAAAAGGCAGTTACTTTTTTTGGCTTTGTTATCGCATAGCTTCTACAAATCGTAACTAATTTCTACAAATTTTTTTTATTCGATTTCAAAAAGCGTCTCATTGGTCCCATTATAATATGATGGAGATCTGATGTAGACTTTCAGAGACAGAAAACGGACCTCTTCAACGGACAGCAGAGAATAAGGTCTGTTTGGGACCCATGTCACAACAACATTGTGCTGTCCAATCACATTGTAGATCGCGTCGTCGCGGCTTCTTCCGATTGGTGCCAGTATCAGCCAATGGGACGCATGGCATGTCGTGATCGAGAGCCAGTCGGAGGAGGCCGCGGTGGCGTGATCTGCAATGTGATTGGTTAAGAAAATCTCGATGTTCCCCTCTACCCCTTTCCTCGACACGTGTAATTTTTATGCTAGCGAATATACTTTTGAAAACGACACGCATCGCTTTTATTAAATCATCCGCAAATTCCTGTATTCTTACCAAAAATTTAAAGAAAACGTAGCGTTCACACACGCCGCTACATGCTGGACCTTCGGCCGGATATAAAATCTGATCTTCGAAGACGCTAGCGACGATTGGATACGACCACGAGGCGAGGATTCAAGAACCTTTGTATGTGGAGATCCCTGTACGCAACTACAACGTTAACACTGGACGGATATCCCTGGAGAACTATTGGACGTAATCGCAATCCCACTGGAGCGAGGCACAGGACACCTGGAAGGCTGTACTTTGGACGTCTACGTGGACGCCAACTCGAGCAAAGCGCACATCTCGGTACGGCCAACCATCCCATCCTATCCCTAACCTTCTCTGTTTCTCTTGTGTGATACCGTGCCTTCGAACTGGTTTCAGTGATAATTGCGAGTGAGCTACCTG
This sequence comes from Yponomeuta plumbellus, assembly GCA_947310845.1. Taxonomy (NCBI): domain Eukaryota; kingdom Metazoa; phylum Arthropoda; class Insecta; order Lepidoptera; family Yponomeutidae; genus Yponomeuta; species Yponomeuta plumbellus. Next base: position 808,166 of record OX371206.1, read on the forward strand.
GTTTGCACAGCCATCGAACAGCCAAGGTGCCGCTGCTAGCACTTGCTGTCTTCCTCAGTGCTGTTCTAACCGTGAGTACCTCCCCCTTTCACTGGCCACCAATATGTCTTTGAACCCTACTGCTAGTACCTCTGAAAGTAGGGCCAAGTCCCCTTGTGAAGGTATAGGTGATCAAATGATTCGTAAACTTGTTCGTAAACGGGGCATTATTAAAGGCAGACTTACTCGGTTTGGTAGCTATGTAAATAATATTGCTGAAGAGGAGATTTTGTCAGCACAGAGTAGAATTGACTTAAAATTACGCATTGATGGGGCTCATAATTTACTGAAGGAATTCAACGATCTCCAAACTACACTAGAGGAAAATGTTCGTGATTCTGATTTAACAAGTCAATTGGATCAGCGAGATCAGTTCGAGAATTCTTTTTATAGTGTTATGTCCAAAGCTGAGTTGATTCTGAGCAGTGGAAGGGTTGCTGACAGCTCCAAACATGCTAGTAGCCATCAGCCTAGGTTAAAATCTGTTCAATTACCTACCATTTCTATGCCCACCTTTGACGGTTCATTTGAGCACTGGTTGGAATTTAGAGACACGTTTTTATCGCTAGTGCATAACTCCACCGAACTAAGCGACATTCAAAAGTATCACTATTTAAAATCATCACTTAAAGGGAGTGCGGAAATTGTAATAGACGCGTTAGAGTTTTCTTCAGATAGTTACCCAGTTGCCTGGGACTTACTGTTAAATAGGTACAATAACAGTAGACTCTTGGTTCAAAACCATATCAAAGCACTTTTTAATTTGCCATCTCTTACAAAAGAGTCATCTGTCCTGCTAAGAAAACTCATTGACACAATTTTGAAGAATTTACGCGCACTTAAGATACTTGGGGAGCCCACAGATCACTGGGACACCTTAATTATCTACCTAGTTGTGTCTAAGCTAGATAAAACTACAGAGCGAGAGTGGGAGCAATATCGCGGCTCGTTAGGTTCGAAAAGTGACACCAAACAGTCTGTGAACCTAACCAGTTTGATCAAGTTTCTGGAAGATAGGGCTGATATGCTAGAAACGTTGCATTTATCTCACAGCACTGTCAGTCATGATAGCAAAAAACAAAGCGCACCGAAGTCAAACTTTTCACACTGTCATGTCTCCACGAATAAACCACAAGATCGGCCGAGTTCCAAAAGGTTGTGTCCCATGTGTAACGCGAAACATCCACTTTATTCGTGTCAACGATTTCTCGACACTAATTTACAAGCTAAATTGAAACTTATCCAGGAACACAACCTCTGTGAGAACTGCCTACGTTCTGGGCACTCGGTCGGCACTTGTCGGTTTGGTCCGTGCAGAAAATGCAATCAAAAACATAACTCATTGATTCACAATGACGCGCAGGCTAATCAGTCGACTTCAATATCACTGCATTCGCATGAAAATAACAAACCGGTCACTCTCACCGCTTCCTCAGGCGGGTCGCCCTCTCCCCCCGCGCACGTCTCCGCCGCGGACTCCCTCCCATTCGATGATAAAAATGGCTGCATTCACGTAAACAAAGCACACATGCAGACGAAATACGCACAGTCCGTCAGTGTGCAACCTGTTTTGTTGTCAACAGCTCTTATCGAGATAGCTGATAGGAATGGCAAATACCACACAGCCCGCGCTCTCCTTGACAACGGCAGCCAAAGATGCTTTATTACTAAATCCTTATGTGATTTACTTGGCACGCAATTATTACAGTCCACTCACGAAATTCATGGTGTAGGCGACACTATCACACAATGCACGCAAAGTTGTGTCGTAAAAATTAAATCGCACTTTAATAACTACACATTAAACATTCAGTGTTTTGTATTGCCGCATATAACGTCGGTACTGCCACCTGCATGTGAACTAAGCGCACAACAGTTCTGTATTCCAGACGGCATTCAGTTGGCAGACCCACATTTTCTAGATTCCAAAAATATTGACATTTTATTAGGCGCAGATCAATTTTGGAATCTTTTAAGCGATGGTAGAATTAGGTTACGCAACGGTCCTTTTCTACACAGTACCAAGCTAGGCTGGATTATTTCTGGTCCGATTAAAATTAACATAAATTCGCGCAATGTTAAACAAATTCAGTGTCACTTCACGCAGTCAACTGACCGTATTGACACTCAATTAAGGCAGTTCTGGGAGCTCGAGGAGTTTTCACAGGCCTGGGATAAGCGCACGGATGAGGAGCGTACCTGCGAGGAACACTTCCTTCATACTACTACACGGACAAGTGAAGGGAGGTTCTGTGTACGCATACCTCATAAACTCCCACCTGATACGCTAGGAGAAACTCGACCCCAAGCTGAACGCCGCTTTGAGGCGTTGGAAAAGCGTTTGCAACGCTCAAACACTTATAAAAAATTATACAGCGATTTCATTCATGAGTACGAGCTCCTGGGTCATATGACACGCGTCGAGTCATATGGAGATCCGCACTACTTTATGCCGCATCACGGGGTCTTTCGCGAACACAGTACGACGACCAAGCTTCGTGTTGTGTTTGATGCCAGCGCGGCGTCAAGTGCTGGCAATTCGCTTAACGATTTGCAGCTGGTGGGTCCGCCTATACAGGGTGACCTAATTGACATTCTGCTCCGCTTTAGGCAATATCGGTTTGTGGCCTGCGCTGACGTGGAGAAGATGTATAGGCAGTGTCTGATCGCCGAAGATCAGCGCGACCTACAACTTATCCTCTGGCGTGACGAGCCCTCGCAACCTCTGAGTATTTTCAAACTTAATACTGTGACCTACGGAACCGCGTCTGCGCCATTTCTAAGTGTGAGGTGTCTGAAACAGTTAGGCATTGAAAGCACGGATCCCGAGGTTCAGAGAGTAATCAGTCGCGACTTCTACGTCGACGACATGATAACAGGGTCCGACGACAAAACCGAGTTGCTAGATCTATGTACCAAAGTTGCAAGTACGTTAAATTTGGGTTGTTTTCCATTACGTAAGTGGACCTACAACTTTTTTCCCGATGACAACGTACAGTCACCTAAAGACTCGAAGGAGTTTACTCTGAACGAAAACACTAACACTAAAACTTTAGGTTTAGGTTGGTATCATTTATCAGATGAATTTAATTTCAATACGCGCTACGATGATGATAAAAAACCTGTTACGAAGCGGTCTATATTGTCAAGTGTTTCGCAAATCTTTGACCCGTTAGGCCTGCTTAGTCCAACGATAATGCTAGTAAAAGTTTTATTGCAACAACTGTGGTTGCTGAAGTTAGGTTGGGATGACGCGTTACCTACTGGTGACGTCACGCGAGTATGGAACCAGTTTGTTGCTTCCCTGCCTTTACTTGAAACCATAAGAATACCGCGGCATGTTATAGGTACTGACCCCACCTATTTAGAGATGCATATTTTCACTGATGCATCTCAAACAGCGTATGGAGCGTGCATCTATATTCGCGCAGTTAATAAAAACAACTTAACGGTATCAGTACGTCTATTGTGTTCCAAGGGCAAGGTCGCGCCTCTAAAACCGGTCAGTGTGCCTAGGCTCGAGCTATGCGGTGCACTGTTGGGCGCTCGGCTGTACAATAAGGTTTCTCACTCCTTACGCTGTGATTTCAGTCACGTCATGTTTTGGACTGATTCAACGATTGTTTTAGGCTGGCTACGCATGGCGCCTAACTTATTAAAAACATTCGTCCAAAACAGAACGGCAGAAATTCATGAGCTGACAAAGGATTGCCCGTGGCGTCATGTCAGCGGGAAGGTTAACCCAGCTGACCTGGTGTCACGCGGTATTGGCTTGCGGGACCTCTCTTCGTCCACCTTATGGTGGGAAGGACCGCAATTTCTGCACGACGTACATTTTAAGCCCGATGACGTGTCTATCAAATGTACACAGATAGATAACACCTCAGAGCCGTTACCTGAGTTGAAAACAAGCATTGTCTCTCTCGTGGCTGACAGCAGCACATCATCTGAACCGTCCTTATTACCATTCACTCGATTTTCCCAATACAACCGAATGAGACGCGCCGTCGCATTTATGTTAAGATTTATTTTTAATGCGCGCAACAAAAACAACATGCGTACGGGCAGCCTAAGCGTGGAAGAATTGGAGGAGGCAGAGATACGGTTAGTAAGACTATCCCAACTGGAGTCCTTTTCAGATGAGGTGAAGTTCATAGCTAGAGGGCATGAATTAAAATCAAAACACAACTTGTCCAGGCTAAATTTATTTATAGATCAGAATGGAATTCTGCGAGTAGGTGGCCGCATTCACAACTCCCCTGATTTTAATTTTAGTAAAAAACATCCTATGCTAATCTCAAGCAAGCATTATTTTTCGGTATTGCTATTTCGTCACGAACATAAACAGTTGCTACACGCTGGCCCGCAGGCGTTACTATTTCACCTTCGCGAGTCATGGTGGCCTATAGGCGGCAGAGATTTATCTAGAAATGTAGTTCACCAATGTACTACTTGTAAGCGCTTAAAAGGTAAAACTTTGTCACCTTTGATGGGCAATTTACCCAAAGAACGTGTCACTCAAACACATCCGTTCGTACGCAGCGGGGTAGACTATGCCGGGCCTGTGCTCATTTTGAACCGTAGGGGTAGGGGCGCAAGGACTGTGAAGGCCTACATTTGCCTGTTTGTTTGTTTTGTCACGCGGGCTATTCACCTGGAGCTTGTTAGTGACCTTTCCACTGAAGCATATCTGCTCGCTTTAAAGCGCTTTATTGCTCGTCGCGGTAAGCCGCTTGAAATCTTTTCCGACAATGGTTGTAATTTTGTTGGTCTTAAAAACGATTTTGATAAATTTTTAGCCAACTGTAGCAAAGGAATAATTGATTACGCAGCTAGTCAACAAATAAAATTTCATTTCATTCCCCCTTATTCTCGGCATTTTGGTGGCCTTTGGGAGGCGGGGGTCAAGTCTTGTAAGTACCACTTACGCCGAGTAGTGGGAAACGCGCATCTTACATTCGAGGAATTCAGCACGGTACTCACACAAGTAGAAGCAGTCCTGAATTCCCGTCCACTGACCCCTCTGTCCGCAGATCCTGAAGACTTTCTTCCTCTTAGCCCAGCACATTTTCTGGTTGGTCGACCGCTCACCGCACCCGCCTGCGCTGACGTCACCGAAACGCCTACGCATCGCCTCTCGCGCTATCAGAGACTGGAGCAAATCCGACAGCACTTTTGGTCGCGCTGGGCCAACGAGTACATCTCAGAGTTACAAGTGTTACAGAGTTGTTATAAAGGATAGCAGTCTTCCACCGCTTAAATGGCAGCTGGGGCGAGTGCTAAAATCCATCCCTGGAACCGACGGCATCTCGAGGGTAGCAGACATACGCACAGAGTCAGGCATTGTGAGACGAGCCTATACGAAGATCTGCCCTCTCGTTGAGCAAGATCTGGCAGACGCAGCCAGCCAACCTGAGGTGCCAAGAGACGTCGAAAGCTAGTGCTTTCAAGGCCGGGGGCATGTTTGGGACCCATGTCACAACAACATTGTGCTGTCCAATCACATTGTAGATCGCGTCGTCGCGGCTTCTTCCGATTGGTGCCAGTATCAGCCAATGGGACGCATGGCATGTCGTGATCGAGAGCCAGTCGGAGGAGGCCGCGGTGGCGTGATCTGCAATGTGATTGGTTAAGAAAATCTCGATGTTCCCCTCTACCCCTTTCCTCGACACGTGTAATTTTTATGCTAGCGAATATACTTTTGAAAACGACACGCATCGCTTTTATTAAATCATCCGCAAATTCCTGTATTCTTACCAAAAATTTAAAGAAAACGTAGCGTTCACACACGCCGCTACAAGGTCTATTGGGGGAGTTATATAACAAAAATATGCATATTTTTCACAAAAAATATCATACAAGTTTTTTATCACTTATTGCCTTGAATTAAAGTTACATAAAAATTATGAAAATACTTTGCTAAATTCCGCCAAAATCCCACAAGCACCATGCGGCAAGCACCCTTTGGTAATACATCCCCTATTTGGCCGAAGTATGTCCACCTGCGTCTTTTACCGGCCTTTCCACTCACATTCGCTCGATATAAGTTCGGTAAATACAATAATAGTAAAAGGGTACGAGTATAACGGTAGAACAGTAATTAAAACTACAGCGCGGCTTGATTTTAGTATACCCGAAAAGGGGTAAGCCCTATTGGGAACAGATACAGTATACGGGGTTATCTCGGAAACGCATAATTCCTGAAAGACCTCACAGAGTTTTCAAAAATATTTGTTCTATTACATACATACCTACATAGGCACACGCCTGTATCCCAGAGGAGTACGCAGAGATAAGGGACCTGCCACCTGCCACGATCCTGACAGATCATTTTCGCTTCATCGACATTCATTGGTTGTTGCATGCACGTACGTCGATTTCGGGTACTTTTTATCTTGCCCTTTGCTAACACATCCCTGAAAGACTAACGAAGCAAATATATCGAGCGAATGTGAGTGAAAGGGCTGGCAAGTGACGTCCCAGGCGGACATACTTGTTCTATCTATCTATCTATTAGTTTTTTCAGATTCATATTTTGTTAATAATCAGGGATTCACAGCATCGGCCAAAAATAACATGACAGGGTCTCCCTCTAATATATCCCACCCGCTATAGAATAGATAGAGATGCAAGATAAAATTTTTCTCCCCGTTTCCTGGTGGTCATACTAATTTGTCATATCAGTTATGGAGGGGTTGATTACGAGAATATACATGTCCTCCTGGTCATACTTACTTTTCTGAACATCCTGTAGAGGGAAAAACATATACCAGCACATAAAACTACGAGTAAATACTACTTAATAAAAGAAGTAGAAATATTTACTACTTTCTTTTTTTACACAGAAAAGTATTTATATTATACAGGAGGGAGGAAAAGCCTTTTTCTAAAAATATCGTGTTACAGTATGACCAGGAGGACATGTACATATATCCTCGTAGTCATACTGATATGACATATTAGTATGACCACCAGGAAATAGCGAATTTTCTGGCTCGTTGTATATTGTTTTCATTTATATTTCAATTTGTCCATTCAGAGGTGGAACGCTGCCAGTATCTTCGACCTCTCCCCAACGTCAGCGGGGATACATTTGGTACATTTGATTTGTATTTAAGTATGTTATGTTTACTGTAAATTAGTTAAAATAAGATAAAAAAAATTATGCACATAAGAAACGAAACAAACAAAAGTTACAATTGTATATATATATATATATATATATATATATATATATACAATAGGCGGTGTTAGGCGGTTGTTAGCAACAGCGATTTTTTCCAGACAACCTTGTGACGGAATAATACTATCTATCTATCTAATCAGCCCGTAAATAGAGCCCACTGTTGGGCATAGGCCTCTTCTCTTTCACGCCAACCCATCCGGTCCAGTGCTAGTCTCGTCCAATGTCTCCCAGCCGCTTTCACAATGTCGTCGGCCCATCGGGCTGGTGGTCTGCCCACCGACCGTCGACCCGTTCTTGGCCACCACTCAGTGGCTACCTTAGTCCACCGGCCGTCTTCCCGCCTAACCAAATGTCCCGCCCATCTCCATTTCAGCTTTGTAATTCGTGTGCGTACATCTTCAACCTTAGTTTTTTGTCGAATATCGACGTTTCACACACGATCCTTGAGTGTGATGCCTAACATGGCCCGCTCCATAGCCCTTTGCGCAACTTGGATCTTCTCCATAGTGGCTTTCTTGAGGGTCCATGTCTCGGCACCGTAGGTAAGGATGGGTAGGATACATTGGTTAAAAGCCTTTGTCTTTAGGCTTTGTGGAATTTTGGCTCTAAAGACATCGTCCAGCTTTTTAAAGGCAGCCCATCCTAGCTGAATTCGTCTGGCAATCTCCTTCTCCTGAGAGTTACATCCAAAGGACAGAGTATGTCCAAGATAGACATATTCGTCAACTATATTTATCTTACAGTCACCTACCATAACAGCAGGTGTCTGTTCATCAATAGGACGATTCATCATTATCTTAGTCTTGGACATATTCATTTTAAGGCCAACTCTCAGGGAAGCTCTATGCAGCTTAGTAAGCATTGTTTGGAGATCACCGACGTCTTCAGTTATTAGAATCAGGTCATCAGCAAAGCGTAGATGTGACAAGTGGGCGCCGTTTTGGTTGATACGGAATACTATAATTAATTTTATTGCTAATGTTATAGCATCATAATCATCAACCCATTATGTCCCCGCCGCGGGGCACGCCATACTCCACCACGGGGGCCAACACCAACCAACGTATTTCGGTAACGGCACGGTTGAAAAATAATCACTATAACCCTGTATAATGCGCTGAACTAGTTATCAATAGCAATAACTTCTAAATAACGGCCGTAGTTACGGGCCAAAGCTCAAATTAATATCCCAACTATTCTGGTACACCTACTTTGTCTTATTTACGACTGAAATTGTTTATATCTAACGTATGCCAGAGAAATAAACTCGTACATAACATAACATTTACATACAGGCACATACATTGCTTCTGGCCCCACACTAGGATACCCTGTGTCGTGGGAACCATAAACAGCGACGTCACAAACATGTAAACATCCAAGAGCTGGGATTCTTTTTTTTTTGTCCCCAGCCGGGATTCGAACCCGGGACCTCTCGCATGGTAGGCAGATGCGTTAACCACTGCGCCACAGAGGTCGTCGAACATACATACATAACCCTGCTTGCTTAATTATGTTCTAATTTAGTTTTAAGTACCTAATACTAACTTGTGATATTATTATTCTAAATGTACTAACTTTTATATGGGCAAAGCCTGAAATAAACGATTTATTATTATTATTATTATATTTCATAATTTGCTCTTTGCTAATATATCCCCTATTTGGTCCAAGTATGTCCACCTGGGGCGTCCCTTTCCGGTCCTTCCACTCACTCAGTCTGTCTTTCTTCCTGATTCAGTGATTTATTATTTTGTCGGAGTAAATATGTAAGCAGAATCAAGTTAATTAGCAGTGGTCGGATTACCGGATGCATATTTACCTAAAGTTAATTTTTGTCTAGGAAATTATGGAAGCGGCTTCTTTAAAATATAAATCCAGGGATTACAGAAAATTCGAGAATGCAAAACTATCGGTAACATGGTACGTAAATGACTTTTCTAGTATGTGGTTTTCATTAAAAAAAAAAACACAACATTCCGGGATTTTATAATTATTCATGTTAGTATATTAAAAAGAAAAAAATAATACAATACAGTAATACTAATGCTAATAATAATAATAATAATGCGCATAAGTATAAAATAGAATAGAAAAAATATATATTAGAAATATAAAACAGCAAATTTTCTCGATTCCGGAATTTTTCAGATACAAAAGTGTACTCCATAACTGCCAACATAATATGTTATATTATCAACTTATCAACTTATGATATTATCAACTTTAGGTAAATATGCATCCGATTATCCGACCACTGTTAATAAGATATTTAATCCAATCAGTCAGTCCCTTAATGCTGAATATCGTAGTTACTAAGGCGAGGATGGGTGTAGTGTAGAATGCTCTCCATCTGAAAATGTGGATGGCTCTGTGGACCGACGACCGATGACCAGCCTTGAATAGTATTTTATAGCCGTATTTAAAAATGTAAACTATTATTTCCAGATCACCATGGAAACCAAACTTAATAACAACTTCTGTGAAGCGGTTAGCGCATCTGCCTACCATGCAAGAGGTTCCGGGTTCAAACCTCTGCTGGGGACGAAAAAAAACCCCAGATCCTGGATGTTAACATGTTTGTGATGTCGCTGTTTCTGGTTCCCACGACACAGGGTATCCTACTGTGGGGCCAGGAGCAATGTATGTGCCTGTGTGTAAATGTTTATGTTCATGTTAATCAGGTGTATTCCTTCTGTATTTTCGACGTATGTGTATTGTATACATTTCGTATAAGCAAATACTTATTATTTTTGTGTTATTTATTACAAGTCTACCAACGGTCGCAATGTCTGCTGGTAAACAAGCCGTAAATGTCCAATAAACATAATTTCTGGCTCCAGGTATAAAGATAAACATCACAAACATATTTTCTACTCCGCATGTTACGACTGTCAATAAGAATTTACTAGCAAAATGGCGTTTCTATTAGAGAGTACCTATATAAAATATTATAATAGAAGACCAACTCCATTGTATATTGACTGACTCGTTGGTCTGGTAGTATCTTGTCTGATTAACATGATGGAGGCGTTGGGTTATTCTCAATGGGGACCACCGTAAGTAAATAAAAAAATAACTTCCACACAACACAATCACTCGTTGTAGTCCCTGTGAGGCCATAAGCAATGTATGTGCCTGTATGTAAATAAGCATCACTTCTTTGGGCTCTGCGCGCCGCTCACGCTGTCTATCGGCAGAATACCAGCGCTGGGGTTTTCTTTTTGAACTCTCAGCACATGCTGAGTCGAAACCCATATGCATTTGCCACACACGTTGCCACGTTTTTATTAGCCCACATCCTACAGATAGAGACTGCTGACGACCTCTCTGGCGCAGCGGTTAGCGCATCTGACTACCATGCGAGAGGTGCCGGGTTCAAATCCCGGCTGGGGACAATAAAAAACCCAAGTCTTGAATGTTTACATGTTTATGACGTCGCTATTTCTGGTTCCCACGACACAGGGTATCCTAGTGTGGGGCCAGAAGCAATGTATGTGCCTGTATGTAAATGTTATGTTGTTATCTACAATTTTAAAGTATGCATCCTCATAATAGAAACAGAATAATACAAGAATGTGACTAAGTGTGAGAAAGTTTCAACTTATAATAATCGTTTTCCTAGACCCGACATAGCCGTTATTCCATCTAGTCATACACTTAGTTCTACTACATGTATGACTACAAAAAAAAAAATTCGCCTAGTTCTACATCTTTGTATGACTACTGGGAACACGGTCTAGCCATACACTTAGTTCTACATGTTTTTTTCTTAGTAGTCATAAATGTAGAACTGAGAGTAGACGGAATAAGGGCGAAATAGAATTAAACCTTCAGTGAGGACAAACTCTAGTCTCTGCTAGAGGCTACTCCGTACACCCTACTAAAACGCAGGTAGACGGTAGTCTATTATAGATTATATTACAGCTAAACACATACATACGTACATCTCACACCCCCTTGCCACGAACCTCACAGATCACTTCCGCTTCATTGACATTCATTAGTCGTTACATGCACGCACGCCGGTTTCAGGTACCGGGTAATATACTAATAGTCCGAGACGGTTGTGCCAGCCAGTTACTATAAATAGGAATCGCTACATTCCCCCCCGTGTTCGCATTAAATTTTAATAAAAAATATTTTTATTTTTATTAAATATTTTTTCTGTACTGTGAAATAAACAGACATTATAGATAGATAGAGAGATAAATCATTTATTTGCATTTACAGACACATGCAATAAAAACAATACAAAACAGGTTATACAGTAGTAGAAAAAGCAAACGACACATACAAAACGTAATGAAACAGTATAACAAAACAAAAACACACACACAAAATAAGACATAACAGCGATGCTTTGTTCACTGTGAGTACTGTGGGTGTGGCAAATGCAAAAGGGCTTTGACTCAGCATAAGCTGGAGATATGATACTTCAGCGCTGATCTTCCGTCAGTACCCGTACGGCAGCGTGTAGAGCTTGGAGAGATAGTACGAACCGGTTAACCGGTTAACATAAAACATTCACGGGTATAGACGCATACAGAACAATTTGAAAGGCTGGAGCTAACTACTCAAGCCCTCTATACACTGTAACTAAGCCGGCCAATACGTCTGCAAGTACACTCGCTCGCTCGCATTCCCCTCTAGTCGTGTCGTAGCGCGCGGAGCCACCGGTCGTAGCCTCTCGTAGCGCTGCTACGCCGACCCGACCCGAGTGCTACGAAAAAGTTTTGTCGTAAAAACTTGAAACGCTTTCAAGTTTTTTGCACCGGCTTAATGATTTTATGTCCAATTTAAACATACTATATTAAGAGTGGTGTTTAATCTCTGGTGAAGCGCATTTATCTATGAAAATGTAACTGTAAAATAAGTTCGAAATAACACATTGTTGACTATTTAGTGTCGTTACTGTCTTAGCTCCTAAAAGTGAAGTTTAGTGAAATTTTTTAAACGTGTACTGTGAATATTTAGTTATTAACTACTAACGCTTATATTTAGACATGTGCTGTGAAGGTTGACCAGTTGAAACTCGGTATTAAAAGACTAAAATCACCACCCACGCAAAACTTACACGACATATTGAACTCTTGTCAACCATTTGTTCCTTCCCAATGGTAAAGTAACAAAACCAAAAACCAACATGGCGGACACTTTTCTCCGGCAAAACGAGACAATCTCGGACCTGTTCGAGCGCTGCATGAACCTCTCAGCCTTCGACTGCAGCGAAGATGAGATGCTTTGGCTGATGATGGGGCCCCGCCGGCTGCCGCTGGCGGAGATCGTGCCAATATCGCTGGTGTTACTGGTGATATTCCTCACCGGGGCCGTGGGCAACGCCGCCGTCTGTGTTGTGATCGCCCGCCACAAGGCGATGCACACCGCTACCAATTACTACCTCTTCAGCCTGGCCGTCAGCGATCTGCTGCTGCTGTTCTTTGGTGAGTCTTCAAATCGAGAAGGAGTTGTAATTTAGATTAGATTAGATTAGAACTCTTTATTGTACACACCAGAAAAATAAACAAATACATTATAAGACTTATATATCTACGTTTTGCCGAATACAATTGGCGGTCTTATTGCCAAAAGCGATCTCTTCCAGACAACCTTGGGATGGATAGAAAAGATGTAGAGAAAAGGTAGGTAAGTGTACAAAAAGTATAATGAGGGGATATGTAATATTTGATGACCTCTGTGGCGCAGTGGTTAGTGCATCTGACTACCATGCGAGAGGTCCCGGGTTCGAAGCCCGTTTGTAAATGTTTATGTTTTTATGTTTATGTACATAAACTAACTAACTAACAGATTTTATTCGGTCCATTAGAGTAGGTATTTAATAATTACATATATTATGTAAATATATACATACATAGGTACATATATATTCGATATAATACTTAAACTTACCATAAAATACACATATAATTAATTATTAATTAGTAAAGTAAAGTAAAAATTGTTTATTGCCAAATGAGTTATGTTACATGCATGTGGATTAATAATTATTAATATTAGTTTAAATTAGTGGCGTTATGACCTTGAAAACAACAACTAAAAACCACTGTTAAAGTGAGCCCATGGGCACACCAGAAATTCTTCAGAGTGCTTAGTGCGAGTTTTTTCATTCACTTTCGATAGCGAGAGCGTTTGCAATTTGTATAGGAGTGACAAAGAGACAACTATGTGGCGCGCTTTGTCACTCCTATACAACTTGCAAACGCTCTCGCTATACTTAACTGTAGTGCTGTCTCATCAAATTGCTATAGAAAAGAGCGTGACAGCATGTTACTTAAGTATTTACTTAAAGTAAATTCTCAATTCAGAAATCGGCTGTTAGACAGATACCACAAATGTACATATAAACTAGTCTTCGACGCGTATATTCTTTCTTTTGGCTGAGTTAACGCATAACGCCGTAAAATCTTAAACTCTTCGTCAAAACCGCCTTCAGGATACTACGGCACTAAACACGCAGAAATAATTTAGACGATTTTAAGGATATATGTATTTTTAATTTAAGGACCTCTCTGAATGTTTATGTTTAATATGACCTCAAAAATTTAAATCAGGAAGCTAAAAAGAAAAAAATGACTTTTAGCTACGTACATTTGTTTGTTTGTATAGCAACACCATTCGCTGATAAATTGTGCCCGGATAACGGCGACAGGCTTGCCACTTGTCACGTTGGGACCTAATAAACTCGGCATAACGTGGGCCCAGTTCTAGTGATTGGTGCCTCTGCCTACCCCCTCGGGGATAACGGGCGTGGGTTTATTATTTATTTTTAAAAATGTGTGTTGCAAATATCATTGAAATGTAATGTAATGTAATCTAATTTATTTAGTGATTTAATTAATTTATACAACTAATCTTTAATGGAATAATTTTGAGTTACCTATGTTTATTCGATAAATTTTGAAATGTTATTTAATTTGATTTTAATTTATGTGGTCGTCAATAATAATAATTATAAGTGTGCTAAGCACCTAAGTGAATGAAGAACTAGAAATGGATGATATTGTTCTCTTTTAGAAAATTAGTATTTATGCACGCGGTATCTATCTGTAATTGGAGGCACATTAAGCAAGGCTTAAATAATAATGTAGCTAGTACATATGTAATATACGATTTAATGTAGCTTCTGTTGATGGATCAAATAAATAAAATAATAAAAGAAAAATCTTAGAGCAATGGATTCGGAAGCGAAAGACCCAAGTTAGATTTTCAGTGCGGCATGTACATATCTATTTTGTTTTATAAGTTAGTACCTGGGTGACCAGTACTTTGGGTGATCGGTACTTTTTTGTAATATAAAATATGTAATATAAAATTAAAATAATCCTTTTTCAACAAAACAAGAACTTGGAAAAAACATCATGACTAGAACCGGGTCTCTTGAAATCGGCCCGAAACGAGTCGCCCATTTTCCCGTCAGAACTATCCTAACCTTGCAGGTAAATGCAAAATTTACCTCTGTATGTTATTATAGCACATTTCAGTTGCCTTAAAACACGGATAAAACAACGTTTTATAAAAATGTAACCTAGTTAGATCAATTAAACGCCCCCGAAAGCATCTGCCTACAAAATTTCGTGAAAATCGTTGGAGCCGTTTTAGAGATTCTGATTATATATAGAGTTTAAAGAGCTTAGAATATACATTTGTGAAGATATAATACTATAGTACCAATACCACTCGCTAACGGCGAAAGAAGATATTGGGGAGATACCTGAGTATCAGAGCTATTTATTTACCTCAGCGATTGAAATCGCCAATCCGCGGTGGGCACGCGTGGTGATTAAGCCCGTACTCTCTCTCTCTCTCTCTCTCTATCTCTCTCTCTCTTACAGTGGGACGTATATAGATGTATATAGACATGGGGCGGCTGTTAACAAATCCATTTTTTTATTATTTTATTTATTTACTTAGAGGACAACCAGTAGCTAGTACGACCTAATACATCTTAATTAAAAAACATGAAGAGTCTTAAGGTGCCTAACCTATTAAGGTTGCCATAGCATGCACCTTTGCTAGTGCTTAAGTTAACAATTAGTAATCTGCAAACAAAATTAAATTTAAAACAAGAATACCCATGTAGGCACTCCTGATCTAAGAATCTGTTTGATTTATTCCATAAATATATAAACATTACCAGAGAAAATATCGACAGAGCAAGATGGCAACTTGTTATACCTACAGTCTCAAGAGACGAGGCATTGTAGTTGTGTTTAAAGTTGGTTTGGGAACAAGGAGCATGATATAAATCTGTTATAAGTCTCTCTGGTATATAAATCCATGATAATATATATCAGAGTAAAGTTAACAAAGAAACACGCAGAGGCAAAGAATATTGAACATAAGAGGCTCGATCACCTTACACCATTACCTAAACCTATCTCCCACAAGCGACCCCACCAATCCGCTTTATGCAGCCAAAGTTTATCCAAGGAAGTAGTCTCCACTTAAAAACCATTGATCCGCGAAGGTCGGTTCTTTGTGATCCGCCCGCCGCCACTCAAGCTTGACAAGCGTAAAAGTCTAATGATATTTCCTTTGTCGTTGGGGTTCCGTGTCTCAAAAGGAAGAAAATAGAGTGTGCGCTAATGACCAATACGATAGACGTGATAATATATAATTGTAGCACACACTTGTAGATTAGCGGACGATATATAATATAAGATAGTACGTAGCGTTGGCCACCTCAGTGAACTTAAACGATCACGAATGTTAAGCAACATAGGGCGCGTTCAGTGCATGGATGCGTAACCGTTCTATGACTAACGCTATATAGTTGGATTGTTCCTAGCGGTTCCGTGCTTCGCAAGGCACGTTAAGCAGTTGGCGCCGGCTGCCGTCGATAGGTGGCAGTCTTTAAGCCAAGTCAGAGGCCTTAGGGCGGCTTGAAAACTTCTGACAGTAAGACCAGCCACTAGTCTTACAAGCCTCCACCAATCCGGACTAGGCCCCCGTGGTGGAATATGTTCTGTAACTTTCTCAGGGAAGAGGCCCGTGCCCCTCGGTGGGGACATAAATGAGTTGCTGATGATTTCTATCTTATTCTATTGCTGGGATAATTCAGGTACATAATGTCGCATGTAGTTGTATGTATGTACTTAGTAACTTGTAGACACGCTTTCCTGTGACATGCTTGCCTCTGACATCGAGAAATTAAAACCAATATTTACTATTTTCAGACTATATTTTAAGAGCCATCACAAACAGGGCGACTTGTCGCCGCGTCTAGTCGCCGCGTCTGACGCGGCGGCGTTGTAGTTTGCATCTGGTGCAATCAGGGCGACTGTCAACGCGTCTAGTCACCATGTTTGCGATGGATTTTAGCTTGTCGTCGCGACTCCGCGACTCTGACGCCAAGTGTACGGGAACTTCGAACAAAATATATAAAAATTGTCGGCCGTAGCCTGTCGTCGCGTCTAGTCGCCAAACTGTCGCTGTCGCGTGTCGCCTAGTGTGCGTCTCGGCTAAGGCCAAACAAACCGCGTGCGGGAGCGGCAAAGCAAGAACTCAATTTGCAATAATAATCTATGTTACGAATAACATAATTTTCTACTTTTTTTTTCTTGAAAATGATATCTGTGTCATTGAACCGAGAATTAACTAGTCGGCGTCAATGGCCAATGGGATCCGAATATACCCATTCAGCATCGCTAATCCCGTCTTGGCGTCACAGTTACCTGAACCGTCATAGAAGTTTTTACTTAAAAAATAGAATGGTCATTTGATTTTTCAGCTACTTTCCGTCTTATTTTACTTTATTTACCATATTATGCGTCCCACTGCAGGGCAAATTTTATAAACAAGAAGCATAGAGTGAAATTAATGCTAAAATATCTTGCAGTTAATCTTGGTCACAGTTTAATTGGGACAACCATTCTTGTATAAACTCCTTAGCCTCGGCCACTGATGCCTGCTTTAAATTACAATGCCTAACAGTTATGTTGTAGCGGTGAGGACTTATAAAATTATGGAATTTCTGGGTAAATTAGGTAAGTTATTACATAGTACAAAGTCGATGGCCAATACACATCACGGTGCTTACTTTATCTATGTAGACACATGCATTTGGTCGTACGTCATAAGTAAAAGAAGTAACCTAGGAATCAAGTCGTGCGGATATCTATTTCTCCGGAACCCTCAGAGCTCGCAGTGTTTCTGAGAACTTGACGATTCTATTAAAGTCCATCAAAAAGTTTGGAAGGAGATATTAAAATTTATGACATGGAAATTATGGTTCCTGAATAATTGGGACACGCTTGCTGCTTGTATTTATATGGGATGTCATCATAGGCCTTCGCGTCTGTTACAGAAGATTCAAGCAGTGCGTAAGGCTTTGACACTTTTTCGAGTGACTAAAAAGTCCGATACGAGGGCGGAAGCCCAGATTTACATTTGAAATATATCCCATAATCAGGATTTTACTCTTTACTGACTTAAGTCCAAATTCACTGAATTTTTGGACTACGTTTCGCGTTGATTCACAGTAAAGTTGAGACAGCGAGTGGAGAGCTGACACCGCCGGTAGCGTCGTTATAGAATTTGTTAGATTATATTAGAACTCTTTTTTTATGTAAGTTGCCTATAAACGTCCTACGTCCCACTGCCCAGCTAAGTCGCAGTCGTAGAAAAAGCGCAGTTCATACAAACATCTCTTTGAGAGAAGGTCTGTGCGTATATTGGATACTAGCTTTCGTCCGCGACTCCGTCCGCGTGGACTTTAGTTCAAAATTTTGCAACCCCGTTCGCTCCCATACGGCCCTCGCCCACGGCGGCTTTTTGTAGCGCTACGGCCGCGCGACGGTGGCGCGTTCGCCGCGCTACAGCTGCGATGCGGTCGCTAGCTGTGTGCCCTCGCCCACGTAACCACGCTTCTGTCGCAATGCGAACGCGCCACCGTCGCGCGGCCGTAGCGCTTCTGTCGCGATGCGAACGCGCCACCGTCGCGCGGCCGTAGCGCTTCTGTCACGATTCAAACGCGCCACCGTCGCGCTACCGTCGCGCGGCCGTAGCGCTTCTGTCGCGATGCAAACGCGCTACCGTCGCGCTTCCAATCGCCACAGTTGCAAGATGGACTCCGTTGAGGCAACATTAGTCACGTTGTCTTTGGTGCTGCTTTTACGTAAGCAGCCGAAGCACCGACAACGACAGCGACGTCACGTAGCCCCGGCTGCCTGAGTAATCCTAAGGGCCCTCGCCCACGGCCGCTTTTTGTAGCGCTACGGACGCGCGACGGTGGCGCGTTAGCAGCGCTACAGCCGCGCGCTTGCATCGCTACGGTAGCGCGTCAGCAGCGCTACAGCCGCGCGCTTGCATCGCTACTAACGCGCGTTAGCAGCGCTACAGCCGCGCGCTTGCATCGCTACGGTGGCGCGTTAGCAGCGCTACAGCCGCGCTACGGTCGCGCGTTGCAAATGCGACCTACGCGCGTTAGTAGCGATGCCGTGGGCGAGGGCCCTTAAGGCTTTAATTTAGAAAAACGGCGAAACACGTGTTCAATCAATTGTGTTGAAGAGTATTTGTTTCAAGTTTCAAGAAAATTAGACAACGTTCTTTATACCTCGCATACAAATTTTGGCAACCCTTTTCGCCCCCTTAGGAGTTGAATTTCAAAAAATCGTTTTATGCCTTGCCTACATTATATATATGTAGACCCTCTGTGCAAAGTTTTAGCTTCCTAGGTCCAACGGCTTGGGCTGGGCGTTGATGAGTAAAAATACGACGACTTTTAGAATAGAATCAACAGCTTATAACGACGAAGCGTGGCGTTAGCGCAAAATATTTTCGCGAATAAAAAACACAATCTAGACCAACAAGAATAAGTATGATGTAGCAAGGAGATTGCGTACTTTTTGGGAGGCACAAACAGTGGGACGTATATTGGCTACAATAAAAAAAACGCAGTTCCTACAGAAAATACTACACGTATCGCGTAGTCGTAAACTAAATTGAATAATCGATTTATGGTTCTTCATTGCTACCATTTGACGTCCATCGAGTGATTGATGCATCCGGATAGGCTCGTAAAGCGTCTTTAATATTGTCTAAGTATAGTAGAACGTTTTTATATCTAGGGCAACGGTAGTGCCCTCGCCAAGCGAAGCGCAACGGCACTACTACCTACCTTTTCTCGTTACATAACCCACGTAACTTAGGTTTGAATTCATCATCAACCCATTATGTCCCCTCCGAGAGACACGGGTCTCTTCTCCGACGAAGGTGTAGGCCATACTCCACCACGGGGGGGCTAAGTCCGGATTGGTGGAAGCTTGTAAGACTAGTGGCTGGTCTTACTGTTAGAAGTTTTCAAGCCGCCCTAAAGGACTCTGACTTGGCTTAACGACGGCACCAACTCTTAACAAATATACCGAGCGAATGTGGGTGGAAGGGCCGGTATGATCGGTATGTCAGGCGTGAGCTGTCAAACAGTATGTCAAACTACGAAACTAAATACAAATAGGGTAGGCATTTCTAGGAAGGTGCCGCGACACCTCATTGTTTTTCTTGCCTTCAGGGACTGGCATTGTTACAATAACTTCAGAGAGTCGTAATTTCGTTTACCTGTCTTCGTAGACATTTTCGCTAGCGTTTTCTTGAGCGTAAATACATCATAGTAATATTGTTCAAAGCATCGCATAAGCAAATGTAGAGCCAGCTGTAAGGCGGTTTTTATTATTAAACGACCACCTAGTTTTTTATTACAGATAAGGGTCGGGGCGCTGATACAATTTTATTTTGAGCAAGAACTAAAAGCTTTTAAGTAAGACGACACTGTAGTAAGAAACTTCAAAGAGTTTTCGAGCCTCTCAAAAGTATAATTAAAAACGCGTTTATTGCAAACCATCAGCATAGCAAATTTGACAAAAACCATTGTGTACTCTGGATAAACTTTCTTAACTTTTCGTCGGAAGGGTCCGACCAGGTTTTGCTTTGATTCGCAGAGCTTAATCATGGTAAGTAGAGACGGAGCTATTTTAATAACTTAAAGCATGCTTTACTTATTCATATTATCAATGTTCTGGAACCTTGTACGCCCAAAGGCATAGCATAGTGAGCTTATATCTAATACTGAAGATCTGTACATACCTACACTATGTTATACATTGAATAAATTGAAATTGAAATGGAGCTCGTGTCATCGATTGCTCGTAACTGATCTGTTTGTCCTGTTGTCTCATGTCCGGAGAACAATTCTAGACCCGGCGGCCACAAGCACATAAGTCAAATATTGTTCTTATGCCATACACCGGCATAAGCACTTAAGTCCTCAGAGGCTCATGGGCCTGTTGATGTCATGTCGGTCATTTATTGGTTAAAACTTTATTGCAATTTCAGCAGCGATAACAAGCATCTATAATAAACTAAGTAACCACTTATAACCTTCTACTGTAAAATTTTGCCATCCATTTCTTTTCGACTTAAGTGCTTATTCCTCCTGGGTCTAGAATTTATAATGCTTACGAATACTTATGCTCGCGACGTCGCTTGATTAAGCTACTCTGCGAATCAAAACGAAAACTGGTCGGACTTTTCCGACAAAAAATCAAATAAATGTTTCTAGAATAATAATAATAATTTCTACATAATCACTTGACCTGGTCACAAACTAGGATACCCGTGCTATGTTAACCAGGCAAGGACATTACAAAGATAAAAAAAAATATCATCCTCATCATCATCATTCAGCCACAAGAAGTCCACTGCTGGACATAGGCCTCCTCCATGGAAAAAAAAAATTATATTAAATACCTACTCTACTGGACCGAATAAAATCTGTAAGTCAGTTAGTTTATGTAATATCCCATCATTACACTTCCTGTACACTTACCTACCTTCTCTTTACATTTTTTCTGCCCATCCCAAGGTTTTCTGGAAAAGATCGCTTTTAGCTATAAGACCGCCAATGGTATACGACAAAACTTAGATATATACGGCTCCAATGTATTTGTTTGTGTTTCTGGTGTGTACAATAAAGAGTGCTAATCTGATGAATCTAAAAGTTAGTAATGTGTAGTGCTTACGAAAGATTTAGATTAAAAAACAGTGTTAATTACTAATAATAAATTACAGTTGGCAATTGAAGAGATGTGTTCAGCATCTGCCGGATTAGACAAAAAGGATCAATATGTCTATATTTTAAGATCAATTATACCAAGCTGATAGTTGCGAAAAAAAATTCTTGAAATCCTTATTAAGATTGTCGATCGTTCAAGCTAACTCCTGAGTGATTAGAGACTAGGGACCGATTTTATCGCCATAAACCTTTAACAGCCATCCGTGAGCTAAATACGTAAGAGGCTTAAAGTCTCCCACACATCAGCGCAGTCTCAGTGACTAAGGCCTCCGATTAGGTGAAATGTACATCGAGCTAAGGTAATATTCAGAGATAGAGCGATTCGCCAACAATTTATTTAAAAACAAAACATAAAAAAACAGGCACCACGACTAGCCGCGGCGACAAGTCGCCCTGTTTACGATGGCTCTTAGCTTGTCGTCGCGACTCCGCGACTCTGACTCCAAGTGTGCGGAACTTCGAACAAAATATATAAAAATTGTGGACCGTAGCCTCTCGTCGCATCTAGTCACCGAACTGTCGCTGTCGCATGTCGCTAGTGTGCGCCTAGGCTTATATTTTTATATAAGATTAACTGGAAGAGATGTCTAACGACATCCGGAATTGGGGGTTAATATGAAGTTACATTTTTCACTGCCTGTTTTGTCATTTGACTGCCTCGTTGGTCTAGCCGTTAAAACGCCTACCTACCAATACAGAGGTCATGGGTTCGATTCCCACTGGGGGCCGCCGTACATTTGTCCAAATGGTCTCAGTCTCGGTGTTTTTCTGTGTATGAAATGTCTTTGCGTAGTTATTGTTGCATGGGGTATCCTAGTTTGGGACCAAGTGTTGTAGTTGGATGTAGATGAAATTAAGTGATTGTGCTTTGTGCAAGCTATAATTATTATTTTAGTACGAGGTAAACTCCTAAATCTATCATTTAAATGTCCTCAAGGGAAAATAATTTGATTTCGAGAAAATCGCGTTTGAAGTTTCGTGTATAAACAGGTTTCGACTCGTGCTCGGCTCACAAAAAAAAAACATAAAAAAATAACTACGGCACCTAAAAATATTCTGCTTAGACAAATACAAAGCTAAAATTAATTATTAAAAATTAAAAAATTACCACAGATTAAAAAATTCAAATAAAAAAATAACGGTTTCCAATCTCTCCAGCTCCTTTTTGGTCAGCCACTCAAATATTATGATAGATACATTTGAATTTTCGGATAGATATTATGATCTGCTGGGATCTGTCAGTCCCTGATCTCTGCCTACTTCTCTGGGATACAGGCGTGAGCTAATGTATGTACATTGGGATGTTTTTCTACGCAGTATAATCTAAGTCATTCGCTTAAACGTCGGGACAATTTGATAATCTGATTGGATTGATTGAAACAGCTTGATTAATCAAAGGAAGTGATCGAGTTCGGCGATACAGCTTTCCGTGACATTAAAATAACTTTTATGTCGTTCAAAGGCCTAGCTGGAGCACATAATTCATTTACATACTAAGACCCTTTTTGCTAACGACACTGACCTGAAATAATGGGTAATTTAGGCTTGAGTGACTTAAAAAAATTAGGAAAAAGTACTTGAATAAAAAAAGTCTTGATTTGTACAAAGTTCGAGCTAAAACTGATGTTTTTTTTATGTCATAGTACCAGTGTGCTTAGTGCGAGTTTTTTTAACTACTCGATCGCGTTAACGTAAACTCATATTCTATAGGAGTGACAAAGCGCGCCACCTATTTGTCTCTCTGTCACTCCTATAGAAATTGCAAACGCTCTCGCTATCGAAAGTGAATGAAAAAACTCGCACTAAGGGCCCTGAATGACCGAGCTTTGCTCGGGATTTTTTTGATAAATCGTGTTTTTTGGAAATTACACTCAGACTAAGGGGCAAATCCCTGCACGCTTTTACTCGCCAACGCCCAGCCGCTCCAAGTTTCACTCTCCGTTGCAGTCGGCCTAGGGCCTCGCTAGACACTTTTGATTGAGATGTATGGTCTCGGCCTTCAGCCTCAGCCTCAACGGAGCCTCAGCGAGGTTTCTTTTGCCCGCCCGCTTCGCGGAGCTTGAGGCCTCGCAAATTTGTCCCATCCGGCTTTTCATTCATTGTTAATTTTACGCCGGAACACGGGACGTCTTGGCTTTCAGCCTTGGCCTGAACTGAGTTCTATCGCTCGGCCTTCGGCCCCGCAAGTTTGTGCCATCTGGATTTTGCATTGTTTCTTTTACACCGGAACCCGACCTGGTACCTACTGGATGGAGCTCAGCCTTTGGCCTCGGTGGAGTTCCTCGTCATCGTTTTGCCTTATCAAAGTTTTTCGTGCTCGCTTCGCAGACTCGGCCTTCGGCCTCGCAAGTTTGTCCCATCTGGACTTTGCATTGTTTCTTCGTCTTAGCCTTCGACCTGGTACTGAATGGAGCTCGGCCTTCGGCCTTGCCTCGGTGGAGTTACCACATCCTCGTTTTGCCTTGTCAAAGTTTCTTGTGCTCGTTTCGCGGGGCTCGGCCTTCGGCCTCGCAAGTTTGTCCCATCTGGATTTTGCATTGTTTCTTTAACGCTGGAACTCACAACGTCTTAGCCTTCGATCTGGTACTGGATGGAGCTCGACCTTCGGCCTTGCCTCAGTGGAGTTCCACGTCATCGTTCTGCCTTGACAAAGTTTTTTGTGCTCGCTTCGCGAGGCTCGGCCTTTGGCCTCGCAAGTTTGTCCCATCTGGATTTTGCATTGTTTCTTGGTCTCAGCCTTCGACCTGGTACTGAATGGAGCTCGGCCTTCGGCCTCGCCTCGGTGGAGTTACCACGTCCTTGATTTGCCTTATCAAAGTTTCTTGTGCTCGTTTCGCGGGGCTCGGCCTTCGGCCTCGCAAGTTTGTCCCATCTGAATATTGCATTGTTTCTTTTACGCTGGAACTCACAACGTCTTAGCCTTCGACCTGGTACTGGATGGAGCTTGGCCTTTGGCCTCACCTCGGTGGAGTTCCACGTCCTCGTTCTGCCTTGTCAAAGTTTCTTGTGCTCGCTTCACGAGGCTCGGCCTTTGGCCTCGCAAGTTTGTCTTATCTGGATTTGGCATTGTTTATTTTACGCTGGACCTCGCAACGTCTTAGCCTTCGACCTGGTACTGGATGGAGCTCGGACTTCGGCCTCGCCTCGGTGGAGTTCCACGTCCTCGTTTTGCCTTGGCAAATTTCTTGTGCTCGCTTCGCGAGTCTCGGCCTTCGGCCTCGCAAGTTTATCCCATCTCGATTTTGCATTGTTTCTTTTACGTTGGAACTCACAACGTCTTAGCCTTCGACCTGGTACTGGATGGAGATCGGCCGTTGGTCTTTGTGTTTGTTTTCAGGGGGGGGGGGGGGGGGGTTTCAGGGCTCCTTCAATAATTTTATTTTATTCGTTATAAATGCAAAACGGTCATTTCAAGCTACTAACGTAGCTTCGAACAGGTAATGCTATGTTCACATGCACGCCGTGCCGCCCGGCGGGCTGCCTGACGGGCTGCGCGGCATGCAGCCCGTCCCAGGCCGGCGAAAATTCAAGCTGTCAGTCAGTGCCAGCATGGCGAGCAGCGAGGATCTCGGTCGGCTGCACAAAATTAAAACACAGAATACGCCATTTTTGAAATTTTACAGCAGAGCGTATTTAGTGTTTGGTTGAAATAAATTAGGTTAACGCAAATATTTTAAAACAAGGTCTTCACTATCGTGATCTTAATAGTCTATTGTATTATGTTTAGTTACTTTTATGTGAAAAGAACAGATTTAAAGTTAAAAAAAAACTCAAAATTAAAATAAAGTTGGACTTTATGAAAATTATTGAGCGAAAAAACAAACTTAAAACACTGAACCTCATACTATGTACTAGGTATGGACTATTCTGTGTTTTAAATTTGAATAATCAAACCATGAATTCCAGATAAATGTGATTATATGAATTGACTTTCATGAATATCCAGTCTGTTGTAAATAAAATACAAAAATTCACATATTTTAACTTTATTCATTAGAAAAACTTATGAAAAACATATATGATTTATTAATTTAAAAAGTTATCAATCTTCTTCTATTAATTCTCCATCTTTTCCTAAATCACCTGCGTTTTCAGATTCTTTGATGGCATGCCAAAAAGCAGCTCAATTACTTGGCATTTAACTCATAAGTTTGTCGATAATTGTACGTTTTTTAATCGGGTTTATACCACGGAGTCTCTCTATTGTTCCAGGAGGCGTGGTAATATCGAAACGTGGTTGCAAAAAATTTTGATTTCTGTATTCTAAATCCAAAAAACTTTTTTTTTGTATTTCAGCTGCCTAGAACCGCATTCGAATTTTACTTCCACCACTTCTTTCAGGTTGGAATCTTGTGGCATTTTTCCGAGCGCTGAGCGGTTCCATGTTTCGCAAGGCACGTTAAGCAGTTGGTGCCGGCTGCCGTCGATAGGTGGTAGTCGTTAAGCCAAGTCAGAGCGGCTTGAGAACTTCTGACAGTAAGACCAGCTACTAGTTTTACAAGCCTCCATCAATCCGGACTTGGCCCCCGTGGTGGAGTATGGCCTATACCTTCCTCAGGGAAGAGATCCGTGCCCCTTGGTGGGGACATGATGGGTTGATGATGATGAGACAATTATTTACTACATTAATTGTAGTTTTTATTGTATTGTATTAAGTGGGTGAATGTAACGAAACTTACAATTGGATAAGCAAAAGATAGCGAAGACCAGGATTTGTGTCATTTCATCATCTAAAACTCGTCGGCCCAGTGTATTTACATCGATAAGTCGCTATGCCACAGTCGTACAAGTTAAACAATATACTAGAAGTCCGTAGAGAGAAAGCACTGGTCGAGGAATATAATTTAAATATGCATGCGATCCGATACAAGATTCAGTGTTTTAAGTTTGTTGGTATGATTTTCAGTGTTTTTAATTTGTGATTTAAATATTTTCGTATTTTTCCTGGATATTCTGCGTATTTCGTATGATGAAAGTACTCGAAATATGGTCGTATCGAGAAAAGGGTCTTTGATTTAGGTAGAAAATAACGAGGAGAGCGCGAAAATACAAAAAAAGCGATTTCGAAAAAAATGGCGTATTCTGAGTTTTAAGTTTGTGCAGCCGCGGTGTTGTTGATGCCATATCCTTTGGCTTAACTTGTTTTCATTGGTAAAATTCCACAAAATCAAATACGCCATGACGAACAAAAAATTCATAATTTTTGGATGCATTTTGATTCACGGTATTTTTTTGTTTCCTAGAAAATCTAAAAAGTAACACAAAAGTAACATATTGAGTCGTGTAACATGGAGGTAACATAAGAAGGTCAAAAGTAACGTAAAATGTTACTTTTGTAACATTCTGGCAAAGCTGGACTGACTGGACTGGATTTACACGCTCGGGAATGTGAATGTGCACGTTGTATGTCGAGTTAAACGCGCGCGTGTGAACGTAGCGTCACAGACAAGCAAGTAGTGTATCTATAAAAAACGTAGATTCTCAGCGACATAGGTAGGGGTATTTTAGTTCCTATTTTTGATAATAGATGGCGATACATGTCCTGTTGGGTTGATATAAATTTCCAACAGATGGCGCTAGGTGTCAAGTTGTGGCTCAGAGAAATTTACCTTCGCATTCTAATAAACGCTCGTAGCCTGGGCTGCCTGAGTGATCTTAAACGATCACTAAGGTTAAGCAACATACGGCGCGTTCAGTCCATGGATGGGTCACCGTCTATCACTAACGCTAGTGGCATTTTTCCGAGCGATTCCGTGCTTCGCAAGGCACGTTAAGCAGTTGGTGCCGGCTGCCGTCGATAGATGGCAGTCGTTAAGCCAAGTCAGAGGCCTTAGGGCGGCTTGAAAACTTCTGACAGTAAGACCAGCCACTAGTCTTACAAGCCTCCACCAATTCGGACTTGGCCCCCGTGGTGGAGTATGGCGTATACCTTCCTCAGGGAAGAGACCCGTGCCCCTCGGTGGGGACAAGATGGGTTGATGATGATGATTCTAATAAACAGTTATTTATTGCCCATAACACTGATAAAAGAACATTTTCTAAAAATTAAACCTACATGGATCAATTAATTGGCCCTGACTGGATACGAATTAGGTGCGTTGATGAAGGGCTCCTGATATAGGTTTTCACACAAAAAAAGGAACTTGAAAAAAAAAGACAAATTTATTTGTCATGTCTCGAACCAGGGTCTTCTGATTACGGTATCGTCTTACTTCCCACTTGAGCTACTGCAATCTGACATATTGTTGCGAAAATTACCTTCTTATAGTGTAGCAGTTATTTCTTTGCCTAAAAACATGGTTAGAACGACGTTTTGTAAAAATGAAACCTACCTAAATCGACTAATCACCCCCGAAACCCCTTGCATACTAAATTTCATGAAAATCGTTGGAGCCTTTTCCGAGATTCTGATTATATACAAATATAGATACAAGAATTGCTCGTTTAAAGAGATTAGATTGCGCATTTTAACTATTCTTATGTAATCTGTGGTTGTGACAGAAACGATTTGTTGTTGAAAATTCGTCTGATCAAATTAATAACATAACATAATAACATTTACCTACAGACACATACAAACATACATTGCTTCTTGCCCGTGTCGTGGGAACCAAAAACAGCGACATCACAAACTTGTAAATATCCAAGACCTGGGTTTCTTTTTTTTGTCCCCAGCCGGGATTCGAACCCGGGACCTCTCGCATGGCAGATTTATTTCTGTTACATCTTGATTTTCATTCGCTATCTTGTTCTTTTAACGGACAAAGAAGACTTATTAGGTGTAGACATTTCAAAGGTTGCCTTCACAAACTAAAGGACTTCCGGCTTCGAGATCCTTTTCAATTAGCGACAGTTCGTGATCTCTGGGGACATCAAATGAGTCAAGACGCTGAGCTTCTACTGTGATCTATCGTGGTGTGAACGAGGATGTAGTGACTTGAGTTGAGAAAGGAATGTTGCGTTGGTTTGGACGCCCGTTATCCCCGAGGGGGTAGGCAGCGTCACCAATCACTAGAACTGAGCCCACGTTTTGCCGAGTTTATTAGGTCCCAACGTGACAAGTGGCAAGCCTGTCGCCGTTATCCGAGCACAATTTATCAGTAAATGGTGTTGCTGTAACTAAAAGTCATTGGTACATGCGTGGTTCGAACCCAGATCCTCATGATTGAGAAGTAAGGGTCAACCGAAAATATTACTAAAATATCAGGATTTCAGGATCATTATGAACTGTTTGCCTCATTCGTCTAGCCGTTACACACTTAGGGCCAGTTTATGAATTGAGAATTTCGCTAAGTAACTACTGTCCTGTAGTGCTGTCTCGTCAAATTTCTAAGAAAAGAGCATGACAGAACGTTACTTAAGAATTTCATCATCACGGGGGCACGGGTCTCTTCCTGAAGAAGGTCTAAGCCATACTCCACCACGGGTGCCAAGTCCGGATTGGTAGAGGCTTGTAAGACTAGTGGCTGGTCTTGCTGTCATAAGTTTTCAAGCCATCCTAAGGTTTCTGATTTTTAAGTATTCACGTAAGACCTTTTATAAATAAGACCGTATGTAACAAGGTACCAAAGCAAAGAATATTTACTGAAGTAGATGACATAATTCAGATATTATTGCGGTACGGTCTGAGAGCTACTATTCTTCTTTATGATGTATGTTGTATTATCCCCACTGGTTGTATTATTAACGCTCGAGAGACTTTTCCCCTCCAATTATATAAATAATTCTCTTCGCATGGCCTTTGTTCCCTGATACAATATGTCGCTCTGTCCCGTTTCCCTGTTTTTCTATAATGTCAAGGAAACACCATCAGAAATCCAATAAACAAATAATCCGTGCCACGAAACGAGCTTCAAAAGAAAACCGTCCGCGTATGTCCATTGGCTACCTACGTATGCGTGACCTTTAGGACCTTTATTACTGCGATTTTTAGCATCGATGCAGTCGCGATGCTGTCGCGATGCAGCAGCGATGCAGTCGCAAATGGTACACCTTTACACACTTGCGCTACTGCTGGTGTCGCATGCCGTCGCACGTTTCAAAAACGCGCGACTGCATCGATGCTAAAAGTCGCACTGTGTAAAGGGCCTTAATGGCCACTGCCCAAAGGTCCCACCTACACGACTCTGCTCCCACCCGGCAAAAATAATTTAAACCAAATATGGGCTTTAAATATTGCTCTTTAGATATATTTTACATTGGCATCATAAATTAGGAGACAGCTCCCTGTCAGCTGTCCGCAGCTACCTTGCGCAGCGGACCGTCATCGCTAACACTACATAGTATAAAACAAAGTCGCTTCCAGCTGTCTGTCTGTCCCTAGGTATGCTTGGATCTTTACAACTACGGAACGGATTTTGATCACTTTTTTTTTAATAGACACCTAGAGTGATTCAAGAGGAAGGTTTATCACTACATAAAGGGTTTTCCAATAAGAGGTGTTATCTTGATATTCAAAGAAAAATACAATTTTTTAATATAAATGATCGGATGTTTGTTTCATTATGAAGAGGAAGGTAGGCCGTTAATAGTGAAAAATAACATCAGGCAAATAACCACCATGACCACGCTTACAGGACCAAATCCTGTTCGTGAAATTTTCCATAACCAAATCGCATAGTGGCTGCCCTATGTCCTCGATAGCCTCACGAATTCCATCTTTGAGGTCTTGAATCGACGCTGGGCTGTTGGTGTAGACCTTCTCTTTCACGTGGCCCCAAAGGAAGAAGTCGAAGAGGAAGGTTTATATGTATAATACATGCATAATATAGTAGAGAAACACGGATAAATGCAGAAGTTTCTAATGTGATGTCGTAATTATAAGCTAATTTTTTGCGCTAGTAAAAATCGTGTCAAAGTGTCTGTTATGATCTTATCCGAATCAGTCTCACCAATATTTTTTACCAGGCTAATTTTATTAATTTTTGTTTTGCTTTATTAACAAAAAAACGTTTGGCGGGTCAGCTAGTGGTTTATAAGACGCGAGTATTTGGTTCTATAGGAGTTCGATTCGAGGAACGAAGTATAGTTGATTAGATTGATTGGAATTATCGCCACTGTATATTTACGCTCAAAGCCCGACCACCTGCGACCATACACCATATCTACGTTGGAGTTGTGCTAGCGTGCAGCGAATTAGGACACCCATTCTCCGGCAAAATTGGCCACAATCAGCCACTTGAGAGCACATGACATTAAGAAATACAATACAATACAATTTAATACAATACATTACAATACAAATAAACTTTATTTCTCTTTCCACAAATTAGGCACACACTATATAGGTGTGATACAATATGGCACAATAGAAGTAATTTGTGGAAAGACTGGGTCCTAAACTAGATCAAAGATCTGTATTTTAGCATGCCAGGCCTCCCAAAAACTAGGGCAACAAAGTATGGAACATACTGTAGGTACGGGTCCAGACCAGCAGAGAAATTACAGAAACAAGGAAAATATGCAAAAACTCATAAACTCTGAAATACATATCAGAAATTAGAAATTTATTTCAATATAAAGAATTTACATTCTGCTTGTTGAATATCAATGTACATAAAATGATAATGTTAGCCACTGGCTTGGGGCCGAATGTAGTAGAGAAAAAGGCAGCAAAAAAACTCCACTCTGACCATCTTTTCTCAAATCATCTTAAATCTAATACAAAGTTTGGTACGAATGTCCATCTACCTAAGAAAGTTAAAATTCAAGACCCATGAGTGCAATCAATACTTGCAATGTCAAACATTATTTGATATTCTTAAGCAGTATGAAAACACCAATGCTGCCGCCAGACATTCGGACGGCACCCGTTCATAAACTTTAAAAATACTTGGGTAATTTGGTTACATACCCTTTTAGGTCGAAGTAAGTCCGCCTGGAGTGTCCCTTACCTTCCCTTCCACTCACATTCGCTCGATAATGTAAATCTTAATTGAAAAAGAGTTTTTGTAATTAGAACCGTTAAATTCTACAATAGCTTTTAGAAGTTATATACCAATACTACTAATTTAAATTAAGGATTGTCCCGTCTGTACGATGGTTAATTGAAAAAGGCCACGACACTTAGTTACGATTTGGTTTCAAGGAAACCGTAACGCTGGATTTCGCAATAATAGTTCACTAAGGAAAGGAAGTCTGCAGCATACAGAAAACGAGTCAGTAGAAAAAATCTCGTTATACCTAAATGTTTTTGTACAGTCGACAGTAGGCCATGGCAGTGGGCGGGGCACATAGCACGCAAAACTGACGAAGTGCTCGAATGGAGACCACACATAGGCCAGCGCAGCGTAGGACGACTAGCCACAAGGTGGACAGACAGATCTCATCCAACTGGCAGGAAGACGCTGGATGCAAGCCGCTTCCCACCGGTCTTTTACGAAATGGAGGAGGCTTACCTCCAGCAGTGGACTTCTTATGGCTGAATGATGAGATGATAAGTCGACCGCATATCAAGATTCACATTTTAGTTGCGAAATCGCCTGTGAGATAATTGCGCTCTGTAGGTACGATGGATTTGCTGTCGACTGTACAATCAGAATTGTATTGTATTGTATTATATTGTATTGTATTGTATTGTATTGTATTGTATTGTATTGTATTGTATTGTATTGTATTGTATTGTATTGTATTGTATTGTATTGTATTGTATTGTATTGTATTGTATTGTATTGTATTGTATTGTATTGTATTGTATTGTATTGTATTGTATTGTATTGTATTGTATTGTAGTGTATTGTATTGTATTGTATTGTATTGTATTGTATTGTATTGTATTGTATTGTATTGTATTGTATTGTATATATTAGAAATATTAAAAAGATAAAGTTACATTTGTTAAATAAGGCTTTACAAAACCAATTGCTTTATTAGACTGTGAGAGCCGTCTCGTTTACAATAATTTATAGTTTTTAACACGGATTTGCATAGCACTTTACTTAAGAATTGCACGGAATCACTTTCTGCTAATAAAAATACCTTATCTAAATTCTAAAATGTTTTTGTAACGGTCTGAATTACATTTGCTTTAATTTAATTTTCATACTTTTTAAGCTTGCTTTCCATAGAAGTAGTAACGTAAAGAAGAGTTTTTTAAACGAATAAGTATTTTCGGAAATTGCGACCTTAGTGTACGTACTAATAAGAGTAAAAAAATGATTGTAAAAAGTATGTGCCCTAATCACACTATTGCGTATTCTGTCATTCAAAGTAACACCACACATATTTCTCAAGGCCCTCATTTCTACTGCATTAATCGCTTTAATAAACTCGGCAAAACGTGGGCCCAGTTCTAGTGATTAGTGCCTCTGCCTACCCCCTCGGGGATAACGGGCGTGAGTTTATTTATTTATTGTATAATCGCTTACATGATTCTTCTGCCATACCAAAGTCTCGCTACCATACATCAGTGTTGGGACCAGCACACCATTATGAATCGCATACATACCTTATACAACCCTTATCGGCCCTCCTACTCACATTTGCTCGATATAACATAACATAACATAACATAACATAACATTTACATACAGGCACATACATTGCTTCCGGCCCCACACTAGGATACCCTGTTTTTTCCCTGATATTTGTTTCGTCAGTTGTTCTCCTTTATGCTCTCCACGTGTCACCTTCTCTCTTACTTCATTACTCATTTCATCCTTGGTTTGGACCAAGGCAACATTTCTTTCTAAAATATAGTCACTACATCCTCTTTCAGCCCACAACGTTCTCTAATCACACTATTGCGTATTCTGTCACCACACAGATTTCTCAAGGACCTCATTTCTCCTGCACTAGAAGTAACCGAAACCGGCATGCGTGCATGTATCGACTAAGGCCGGTTTTAGAGTCACGCTGACACTCGGCGCTGAGAGGCCAATTATGTACCTACTACGTCCTAAGGAGCGTTTTAAAAAAATGCCGACCAGTCAACGCTGACCAGCCATATTCTGTCTATCAGCGCTGACGGTCAGCGCGTGGTCAGCGTGACTCTAAAACCAGCCTAATGAATGTCGATGAAGCGAAAGTGATTTGTCAGGATCGCGGCAGGTGGCAGTCCCTGGTCTCTGCCTACCCTTCTAAGATACGCGCGTGAGTTTATGTATGTATGAATAGGAAAGGAAGTAAACATCTCGAAACTGATACGTTACTCCATCAGCCACAAAGTAAAAATGCGGTAGATAGCACGACGTGAGATATTGGAAGCAAAATACTTTAACGACCTCGTGTGGGACTCTCTAAACATCCAGGAAGCTTACCTCAACTGGAGATATACAGGGTGTCCCCTAACAAAATACCGTATATTTTTGAAGTTGCTTTATTTGTAAAAACGAATCCAATACTGTTTACAAAAAATTAATAGATTAAGAAATCCTAATAAGATTCAAAATGTAAAAAAACAGCCATACCTCTGTGGCGCAGCGGTTAGTGTATTTGCCTACCCCGGCTTTTATTTTGTTTTTTTTTTTACATACAGACACATCCATTGCTTCTGGCCCCACGCTAATACACGGTGTCGTGAGAACCAGAAACAGCGACATCACAAACATGTAAACAGACATCCAACACCTGGTTTTTAATAGTGTGATTAATATAGGGTTTATAAGAATATCTACAGCCTTACTAATAGTAAGTTATACACTCTGAATAGCTATTTGACGTATATCAATTTATACTGGTTTAATCGCATTTAGCGTACAAATAACCAGTTTGTCAGACCTCGCATAACGGCTGGATACACAGCTCATAACCTTTATTAGTAAGGCCGGTAGAGTATAAGTTTATATATTCTAGGAGCTAAGTTGCCTGCTCGTGAAAATATACGTAAATAGTCGATGCTAGAAAATACTGTCCGTATCATAATATCCAATAAAACGTTCAATTTATCGAACTACCCATAATCGGTGGAAGCATCTGCTCTGCCTCGTCTCCCGCGGCGACTGAAATTACTTTCAGATATCGCTTTATGTAGTGATCACAGCCATCAATTTTATGGCAGTCGGATCGAGGTGCTCGAGATAGTTAAAAGCCGCTCCTAGAATGACCGATATTGCAGTAAATAAAAGCCACTAAAACTTTTGTTAGTACTACTCAAATAAGTGTATCCAATACACATATTTGACTAGACAATATTATAGAGTACTACATAATAGTCAAATAAGTGTATCCGGAGCAGAGGTAATAATGTCTAGCAAATTACGGAACTCTCCTCTGCGCATCATCATCATCATCATCTATCTATCTATCTTCTATATCTATATATATAAAAGGAGAAACTGACTGACTGACTTAGAATCAACGCAGAGCCCAAACTACTGAACCTAGGGGGTTGAAATTTGGCATGGGAGTTCCTTAGGGAGCCTAGGGGAGCACTAAGAAAGGATTTTTTGAAACTCACCCTCTAAAGGGGTAAACGGCGGTGTTAAAGTTTGTATGGAGGTATAAAAAAATGTTGTCAGATTTTCTTGAAACTTGAAATAAATACTCTTCAACACAATTGATTGAACACGTGTTTCACGGTTTTTCTAAATTTAACCCTTAACGGGAGTGAACGGGGTTGCAACATTTTGAACTAAAGTCCACGCGGACGGAGTCGCGGGCGAAAGCTAGTCAGGCTATATTAGTCCACTGCTGGACATAGCCCTCCCCTAATGAGCGCCATAGCGCCCTGTCTGCGCATGACCCGACGTAATTTAACGAACAAAACTTCAAGCAATCGATTTTCCATGTACTCGTTAGCAGGACTACTCGACGTAGTTCGCCACGGTACCTAGTACTTGCAGTGTTCCTTAATTAAATTTGCAAAATGCTCGAATACCTCGCAGTTTAAAGCATTCCGAACAGTCGCAAATAAGCAGTTTAAATCCCCAACCGAGGCCCGATTTCGTCGTTGAAACTGAACGTAGTTTGTCATTACAAAAGAAAAATAAACATTTACATACAGGCACATACATTGCTTCTGGCCCCACACTAGGATACCCTGTGTCGTGGGAACCAGAAACAGCGACGGCACAAACATGTAAACATCCAAGACCTGGAGTTTTTTTTTCTCCCCAGCCGGGGATCGAACCCGGGACCTCTCGCATGGTAAGCAGATGCGCTAACTGCTACGCCACAGAGGTCGTCAAAGAAAAAACAGTCTTGCCATTGGTTTGGTAAAAAAATCCAGACCTATTATAAAATTGGTCTGGCATTTCACTACATGGATTCTGGGTTTTATAATATAGTTCACTTTCAACCGACTTAAAAGGTTTGAAAGAAACATAAAAAAATGGTCCCACACTAGGATACCCTGTGTCTGGGAACCAGAAACAGCGACGTCACAAACATGTAAACATCCAAGACCTGGGTGGTTTTTTTGTTCCCAGCCGGGATTCGATCCCGCGACCTCTCACATGGTAGACAGATTTGCTGACCGCTGCACCTCAGACGACGTCGATAAAAATAGAAAAATAAACATTTGTTGCAACAACAGGCAACACACATTAATCAAAACAGAATATGGACAATAAAAAACAGTAAAAGCACCAAACTTTGTCCCGGTGTGTCTCTGCTGCTCCAAATGGCAGCTGACTCAGCATAGTGCTGAGGGCATGAGCCCTCAGCGCTGATTTTCAGTTAGTTCCGATAGCCATAAGTACTCCGGAGCGCAGTTTGGTCTATACTTGTTTGTTTTTTATGCTTTATTGCATAAAAGAAAATATAATAATACACAAAAACTTAAATAAGAGGTAGGTGTCGACTTTTAATGGCCGATAAATAAAACATACATAGGTTACATAATAAAATGATTCGGTATAATACACATCAATAAAATTTGCAGGTTAAATTGTGTAGAAATAATTTATTTTTGTAGGTACGACAAAACGCAGAAACCAGAAATTTAGTTCAACGTAAAGAATTGACATTCTGTGTGTTGATTATCAATTTAATATTAATGTTAGCCGCTGCCTTGGAGCCGAATGTAGTGGAGAAAAAGGAGATTTTTTCTCAAATCACCTTGAATCTAATACAAAGTACGTATGAAGTTACTTTATTAAGTACAGATAGAAGATTATGTCACAATTCATAACAAATTCTAATTTAAAATTGATAAAACGGCAACCACGATCTCTATTTATGATAGAGGAAAAACAGAAACAAATCCAGAATAAAGAATCTAGCTAAGAAGTTGATCCATGAGTGTGCAAGATTTAGGAAATAAGAGAGCAATATGGAAGCTAAGCTCAATTTTACAAGATCATACTAAAACGAAGCTAACTTTAATAGTGTAATCTGATAATAAAAAGCAAAAGTAATGAAAGTTAACTTGGAAAGCTATTTGCAATGTGTGTTCTAAATAGGCAATTACCTAGTAAGCAAATAGAATTTTTATACTATTGTGTATTTATTTTTAGTCTACCTTCGCTATAAACTATTCTGAGGGGACAGCGAATTAAACAGCAAATAAATGAACTGTAAAAGTGTATTGGGTTGAAGAAGAACAATTACACACATTAAATCAAATTAAAATAATTTATTGTACTTTAAAGAATTTACTGAATATCTATATTTTATATTAACCGCTGCCTTCGGGCCGTAATGTAGTGGAGAAAAAGGCAGCGGGACAAAAACCTCCACTCTGACCATCTTTTCAAAATCATTTTAAACTTAATACATCCGAGCCTAAGATTAATATCAATAACTTTATACTACACGTTAGGCTATAAATTTAAACACATTTAAAGAACAAATAGAACAGTTCAAACACAATAAGTAAGCAAATATTTTGGAACGCAGTGCGTAACTTACTTGATAGATCAGGCTCCAAGGGCGAAGACAGCAAAAAGTCCAGCTACTAGACATTGTACTGCCTTTATACCCTGCCCGAGCCCCCTACTTACGAGTATCTCTAAACAATTGGCATCCTATCTAGCCAATGACAGAATACATCCTGTCAAACGGAAGCCTTTCTAAAAATATTGTCGATTAATCTAATTATTCATTTTAATTGTCTAATGTAGGATTAACATTATTATTTATTATTACCGATCACAATATGTCTGAATAAATTATTTCATAAGCAAAGCTAAGAATCACAAAGAGTAACACTAATTGTTTAATAGCGGAAATACATAGGAACAGGCACTGGTATCAGTTGGTGTTTATTAAACTATTAAATTTTATTAATAAATTAAATTGTGGATTTTCAAATGTAACAATACAAACAAGATTGAATAATGGATACATTTTAAGTTAAAATATCTTTTATAGCTGTAAATCATAAATTAATCAGTGATTTGACCAATATTCTGTCAAGTGCAATATATTTAATATTCTTACAAAGTAAGAAAACCAATGTGAGGCCAGACACATTGGCGGGCCCCGTTCACGTGCATAAAACAGGGGCACTCGGTCGGTGGGTGCCACCCACCGCCAATCTCAACCATATTATAGATGGGTAGGTGATCCTGGCACCACGTGACCATCCGCATCGCCTTTGAAAAACACCACGCGAATGGTGGCGCGGTGGCCGGGTCGCCTATCTCCCTCTAATATGGTTGAGACTGGTGATGGCTGACCTCTGCGTTACGCTCGTGAACGGGTGCCGTCCGTGTGTCTGGCCGCAGCATTGGTGTTTTATTACCTTTTAAGAATATTAAATGATGTTTGACTTTGCAAGTATTGATTGCACTCATGGATCTTGAGATTCTTGGTATACGAACACTCATACCTAATTTGTATTAGCTTTAAATTGATTTGAGAAAAGATGGTCAGAGTGGAGTTTTTTTTCACTGCCTTTTTCTCCACTACAGACGGCCCTAAGGCAGCGGCTAACATTATACATAACTGTATGTACATTGACATTCAACAAGCAGAATGTAAATTCTTTACTAAAATTTTTGAATTATGAATTTTGAATTTTTTTTGGCAAACATAATGACTTGAATGCGTATTAATAAACGATACGTTGACGCTTAGTTTGAACCGTGGCATTGGCTTTTTGAGCTCGGCATTGTACTGAACTGAAATTATACATAGGGTCAATCGAGTTGGCTAGTTTTGAGGATTATTGAGCTCGAGCCTTGACAATGGGAATTGTCCTAAATACTGGCAATTGTTACAAATGATATTTCCTTTCAACAGTACAACTAGTACAAAGTCAATGAATATAATGCTATAATTATTACACCGTAACAACATTCAAAGTAATAAAGAAGAACGAACGCATTTATTTACATTGCCACAGAAGCACACGAAACCTCAATTCACACAATGACAACAAAAATGATTCACTGATTTCTAGTATTTTTGTCAATTAGTGTATGACTTGACTTTCTAAAGTTCGTAGCTTGAATGAAAATGCTTTTATTATTTGGGAATGAATAACGTATGACTTGACTTTCTAAAGTTCGTAGCTTGAATGAAAATGCTTTTATTATTTGGGAATGAATAACGCCAACATATTGACGCCTTGGTATTTCGTAAAACGAGCAATATTATAATTTATTATTTATCTTTTACGATTTCTATTTCCTGTTTAGCTTTGTTTATTGAAAGAGTTCTTGTATTAAGCTAGAAAGTGACAGCTCGTTCCTACGAAAAACATTACCGACTGAGCTCCTCAGTCGGTGACGTTTTTCCGTTCATGACGCACTTCCTGTTCGTTGGCCGGTTTTTTCTTTTTTTTTTTTCAAAATTAAATTTTATGAAATTCGTGGTTATACCTACCACGCAACAAAAAATATTCCGGCTAGGCTTTCAAATGTAACTATTTTATTTAAAAAAGATTTTTTTTTGCGCCCGCAGTTGGTTTTGAGACGGGGATATAACATAGAAAATTAACGAACACCAACGAAAGTAGATGTTCACTTCAGGGCTGTTATTTATAATATCTAACAAATAAATGAAAAAAAGCGAAAACGTAAAACTTAGCAAGTTAGATGTGTCTAAGAAAAAATGGGTTTTTGTATTTTGCCGGTTACTAGACCACAAAGTATCGATCTGTATTTTCAAAAGGTCTAAGGAGACCTTGGAAGTTGGATTTTGTATAAGGAAAAACCTGGCAGGCGAAAAACCACTTTAAAAACCTATTAGGGGCTGTCCCTTGCTAGGTTTTCAAAGTGGTTTGGCGCCTGCCTAGGTTTTTGAAATGTCAAAGACGGTTGGATTTCGCGCGCCAACGTTAGTAAGAACATCATCATCATCAACCCATTATGTCCCCACCGAGGGGCACGGGTCTCTTCCCTGAGGAAGGTATAGGCCATACTCCACCACGGGGGCCAAGTCCAGATTGGTGGAGGCTTGTAAGACTAGTGGCTGGTCTTACTGTCAGAAGTTTTCAAGCCGCCCTAAGGCCTCTGACTTGGCTTAACGACTGCCATCTATAGACGGCAGCCGGCACCAACTGCTTAACGTGCCTTGCGAAGCACGGAACCGCTCAGAAAAATGCCACTAGCGTTAGTCATAAAACAGTCACCCATCCATGGACTGAACGCGCCGTATGTTGCTTAACCTTAGTGATCGTTCAAGATCACTCCGGCAGCCCAGGCTACGAGCGATTCTAGTAAGAACGTTAGTTAGAAATCCAGTAACGGCTCTTGCTAGGTTTCCAAAGTTGTCAATCAGACATGCATTCAGTTAAAACAACAATATATTATATTTGCCTCGTAAGGCCCAATGTACTAAAAAAAGTATGAAAACAATTTGTTATTTTCAAGGTCGGGCCTTACGAGGATAACTATTAAATTTTGTGTAAAGCCAACGATTTATTTTATTTTATTTGGGTAAACAAACAATTGTACAATAAGTGGTTACAATAGCATTAAGTAACAATGAAGTATTTTAAGTAATTGTACAACCAGCGATCCTTACCATGAATTGGACAAAATGAAAAGAAAGGCTTCAGAGAGGAGTCATTTCTGAATATTGAGGTATATCATTGTTTATCCAATTCTCAAGTCTAAAGCTCCTATATTCTCAATAAGGCAAGCTCTCGAAGTCAGCAACTCGGTTTTTGGCTCTCCTATAAAACTGATCTCAGGGTTTTGAAATAGTCCGACCGAGCCCCCGCAATGCCAATTGTTTGCTTATGGCTCAAACTCTGTTTCATTCAAGAAGTCACTCCTTTGATTTACATTGAGCCGAACTATTAAATTAAAGCCTCAAGTCAAACTGCGAGGGTTCGGCTGTGCCAATAATGGCAGAAACACAGCTTTGTTTGAATTTTGAGTAACTGAGGGCAATCGGGTTCATTGAGTCTAATTCTAGTAAGCAATAATAACTTGATTTCGTCATTATATTGAATAATTTTAATGGAAACAGAGTTACTTTTCATTATTCTGCCCATTATGTCCCCACTGAGGGGCACGGGTCTCTTCTCTGAGGAAGGTATCGGGCCCAAGACCAGATTGGTGGAGGCTTGTAAGACTGTGGCTGGTCTTACTGTCAGAAGTTTTCAAGCCGCCCTAAGGCCTCTCTGACTCGGCTTAACGACTTCCATCTATCGACGGCACCAGGCACCAACTGCTTCACGTGCCTTGCAAAGCACGGAACTGCTCGGAAAATTGCCACTAGCTGAAATCCACGAGATTAAATCCATTAGATGAAATCCACAAGAGGCCAAATACTTGCTGATGTTGGAAAAGGTAGAAAATTTATTTACTTTATTTGATGTTCTTTAAAAAAATAAAATAACGTAAACTAATAGAGCCATCGTAAGCAGGGCGACTTTCGCCGCGTCAGACGCGACGTTGCCATTTGCTTCTGGCGTTTTGTCGTCGCGACTCCGCGACTCTGACGCCAAGTGTGCGGAGATTCGATAAATATATGAAAATTGACGGCCCTGTCGTCGCGTCTACAGCGCCACCAATTTATATGTTCAGGTGGGCGAAATTGTAACTAACATATAAATTATAAATCCTGTTCCCCATTTTTTGTTTTATTTATTCACTTACTAAGATTTATAGATATATTTCCATTAAAATTGAAAGACGGGTTAAAATATTCTCATTTGTCTAGGTAAATTCCTCAAATGTTACTACTAAATTCTCCACTAGCGCCGCTATCAACTGAACAGATAAGATGGTGGCACTTTAGTCGCCGAACTGTCTCTGTCGCGTGTCGCCTAGTGTGCGTATAGACTTTAACTCAAAATTCAAAATAAAAAAATACGATGGAAATAGAATGGAAATGTTGAAACGCTTCAACGAATCCTGCCCTCATAAATACCGAAAGAGCCGAAAGTTTCCTAATAAAACAAGTTCACTCACTCCATCGAAAAACCAATTTAATGTGCCCCAGGCCACAAGAAACTCTCAAACAAATACTCAGAAATCGGGAGGACTCCCGATTGTGGGATCACAATACGCACAAGTCCCACAAGCACTGCCACTTCAAGTGAGCAATTCTTCGAGCTATTGAAATTATGAGCTCGGCTTCTTTTGCGGATCTACTCATTACTGATACGAGCGCGCTATGAAACTCCTAATCATCATCAACCCATTATGTCCCCACCGAGGTGCACGGGTCTCTGAGGAAGGTATAGGCCATACTCCACCACGGGGCAAGCCCGGATTGGTGGAGGCTTGTACGACTAGTGGCTGGTCTTACTGTCAGAAGTTTTCAAGCCGCCCTAAGGCCTCTGACTTGCCTTAACGACTGCCATCTATCGACGGCAGCCGGCACCAGCTCCTTAACGTGCCTTGCGAAGCACGGAACCGCTCAGAAAAATGCCACTAGCGTTAGTCATAAAACAGTCACCCATCCATGCACTGAACGCGCCCTATGTTGCTTAACCTTCGTGATAGTTTAAGATCACTCAGGAGGCCGGGGGTACGAGCGAAACTCTTAATAGCTCTCTCCATTGCTCGTTGGGAAACCTTGACCCTTCTTGTGAGGCCTATGGCCAGCTATCAAGGCCTCGAAGTTGTTAGTGCATGGTAGTGTGATGACAAATGCACGATCGAGTCATGTGACGTGTTTTTTCATACCATTGATGCCTAGAAGGTTTAACATGCGCGCGCGCGTAGATTCTAACCGGCATTGAAAGTAAATTCCCATCCTCGTGCAACTGTCATTGTATTACAATACGTTAACAGAATCTAGGCCCGGTCTCATATCCATAAGTCATCACTGGCAATACACATAGTTAAACACCTTTGTATTAAGACAGTATGAGGTATTTAGGACGTGTTTTAGTTTCTCCAACGCTGCCCATCCGCGTTGAATTCGACGAATGACCTCGTTCTCGAAGTTTCTTGCAGTAAGTGGTATTTTTCTTGTTCCAGGGCTCCCCAACGACCTGACGGTCTACTGGCACCAGTATCCCTACAGCCTCGGCGTGGTGTTCTGCAAGCTGCGAGCGCTCATCTCTGAAGCGTAAGTGTTGGCGATTCAATGAAACGGAAATCTAGAAACAGGAAACATTTTATTAAGACAAAAAGTCGAAGCTTTTTAGGATAGGATGTAAAATTAAATTAATGAAAAAACTTTATTTTAAAACTGTTACAAAACACGTTTACTACCTCCCAAACTAGGAGTATTTAATAAGTAAATCCGTATAAATATTAATAATTTTGTACTGGTCTACGGTGGACTCGAGCGAAATGCACCTCAAATGCGTAAAAAATAGTTAATCCGAGTTGACAACTCATGGCCGAAAATTAGGATTATCGAGTATTTTAAATATAAACATTATTAAATTAATTGACATATTATAATGACGTTGCTAAGTAAACATGACAATGTCCTCAATGTCACGTAGGTCACGCGTTATCACGCGTTACAGGTATTACAAGTTTGTACTATTGTTAAAGTTATTTGATTTTGATGTAGAAACGTGATAGTTATTTGCGTAAATAATATTTAACACATATATCTACCTGGTGGTCGATAAATACAGAGGAGTCATCTACATTTATTTTATAAAAAAAATAGAGGAATATTATTATTTATATTTTACCGAGTGCAGTATTGTCTAGTAAGTAAATAATAAAGAAATCAATGGGTATCGAAATGCGAGCGATGTAAAACGACAGAACTATGTCTAAAAAGTATCAGGAACTATAGAAGTCGGCTGCATGCGATAAGAACTTACCTTGTTTTTTCAGTTGCTGCGAAATGATATGCTACGGGAAGTTAGCAGATCATTTTTTCAATTTAGTTTTTCAAGGTCAAATGGCCAGAACTATTTCCAAAAAGTATCAGGAACTCTAGAACTCTGCTGCATGCGACAAGAACTCTTATTTATTTGTGATCTGCTATACAATGATCTGCTAAGTTCACTAACATAGAAAGAGCCGGAGATCACGAGAAAAGTTTTATGCTATTACCGGCTAGCGCCATGGCCAAGGATAAAACGTTGCCTTGATCTTCAAAGCTTAGTGTTGAGGTATTTTGGAGCCCCCTTAAATATTTGTTTTATAATCGGGTTGTTCTTTCATTCCCCACGTGACAGACTTTGCCTAGTGTGGGGGTCAGATTATAAGTAAAACTGTACCTTTTTATGGCAATAAATACTTTTTACTTTTACTTTATTTTAATTTAATTACGTATTTTAATTTAATAAACTCAGCAAAACGTGGGCCCAGTTCTAGTGATTGGTGCCTCTGCTTACCCCCTCGGGTGAGTTTATTTAATTTAATTTTTATTTATTTTTAAAGTTAATATATAACTAAATATTCTGCGAACATTTCAAGCGTCTGCAAAAAAATCACGTTTGTCGTATGCAAAATAGTGTTTTTTTCTGCTTTTTAGTATTTGTTGTTATAGCGGCAACATCATGTGTAAGAAAAGTCAACTGTCTAACTATCACGGTACGGACGGACGGACAGTGGAGTCTCAGTAATAGGGTTAGTCTTACCCTTTGGATACGGAACCCTAATAAGTAGTTAAAACACCTTCTACGAAACTGTACACTGCGGGAGGGCTGGATTTTTCTCTCGCAAAATATCGATG
Source organism: Yponomeuta plumbellus (assembly GCA_947310845.1). Taxonomy (NCBI): domain Eukaryota; kingdom Metazoa; phylum Arthropoda; class Insecta; order Lepidoptera; family Yponomeutidae; genus Yponomeuta; species Yponomeuta plumbellus. Next base: position 852,415 of record OX371206.1, read on the forward strand.
AGTTGCAAAAGTATTCAGTTCTTCACTCGAAGGTACGCCTGATTTACATTTGCTTTATTTTCGTGCTTTCATGCTTTTTAAGCAAGCATTCCATAGTGGGAGGATAAAATAGAGACGGCAAAAACGTATGCCGATTCATAGATTTTATTGCGCACCATATTATTATGTCATAAAAGTAGGTACGTTTAAAAAATCTTAAATATTTAGTATAATACAACCAACCATTACTGATTTATTATTTGCTTATGTACTTATGTACAAAAGGAATTGGCCAAAGGAATTGCTATTTCTTTTTTTAAATAAATTATTATATTGCATATAATTTATAATGTATATTTTTAAATATTAATTATTTTAAGAAACTAATTTCGGTATTTTACACGTTATGTCTATTTTCCGATATACCTCAATCCCTCAAAACAAAACTGTACAACCAGTGTGTGTTACCAGTGATGACTTATGGCACTGAAACGTGGTCTCTTACCATGGGCCTCATAAGAAAGCTCAAGGTTACGCAACGAGCTATGGAGAGGGCTATGCTCGGAATTTCTCTACGGGACCGAGTCAGAAATGATGAGGTCCGTAGACGAACGAAAGTCGTCGACATAGCCCGGCGGATTAGTAAGTTGAAGTGGCAGTGGGCGGTGCACATAGCACGCAGAACTGATGGCCGATGGGGCCGAAAAGTTCTCGAATGGAGACCACATATCGGCAAGCGCAGCGTAGGACGACCAGCCACAAGATGGACAGACGATCTCATCCAAGTGGCGGGAAGACGCTAGATGCAAGCCGCTTCCGACCGGTCTTTTTGGAAATCCATGGAGGAGGCCTATGTCCAGCAGTGGACTTCTTGTGGCTGAATGATGATGATGATGATGATGTCTGTTTTTAATATTTTCCTAATAATTGTGGTGTTTAGTGACGTCATCAGAACATAATAAATTAAAGAGAGCCTTTGCCTACATACAAAAAAATACAAATGTCATTTGTATTTTTTTTTGTAAGTAAGGCAAAGGATTGTTTTGCAAAGGATTGTTTTGTGTTTGCGGACATAAAAGTAATTTAAGGTCAAGGTTTTTATTCAATTATCTTAAAAAAATGACTTATTTACAAATATGATAAATAGCAATTTCTATTTATCAGATTTGTAAATGAGTCTATAATATTTTTTTTTTTTTATACTATGCTGAAATAGTGGAATAATAGAATTTAGTGTAATAAAAGAATAAACAAATTCCGGAAATTAGCTTGGGCAATTGGCGCCTCTATTCTATTGTACCTAATAATAAAGCAATCATGATAATAGAGCAAATCTAAATCAGATCTTATTTAATCCACAGAAAATAAACTTTGCTCGATAGGTCAGCGGAAAAATATTTTCGGACCGGATGTTCTAGCGAGTGCCTCCGTTTGTATACGCAGCAATATTAAATCTCACGTACGCTTGAAGTTGGAGAAATATATGTCGTTTGCAGACGCGCTCGCATAGAGGGATCATATCGAAGTTCTTCGAAACCAATCTCACTGGATTTTCAAATATCGCGTGTACAAGAATAAACAGTTTTTTTTAGAACTTCCATACAACGTCGTCGCTCGTCGCTCGCTCGTAGCCTGGGCTGCCTGAGTGATCTTAAACGATCACTAATAAGCAACATACGGCGCGTTCAGTCCATGGATCGGTCACCATCTATGACTAACGCTAGTGACACTTTTCCGAGCGGTTCCGTGCTTCGCAAGGCACGTTAAGCAGTTGGTGCCGGCTGCCGTCGATAGATGGCAGTCGTTAAGCCAAGTCAGAGGCCTTAGGGCGGCTTGAAAACTTCTGACAGTAAGACCAGCCACTAGTCTTACAATCCTCCACCAATCCGGACTTGGCCCCCGTGTTGGAGCATACTCCACCTTAGCCTATACCTTCCTCAGGGAAGAGACCCGTGCCCCTCGGTGGGGACATAATGGGTTGATGATGACCATGCAACGCAATCGCTTGACCTGGGGTGCAATGAGCGTTTTTCCTTATGTCAAATTTAGTTCTAAAAGAATCCCTAGGTGGCGCTGCCGTACCGTAATAATAAACGTTAAAGCAAAAAATAATACTATGGTTCTGTGGAATTTGTGATGGTTGATTACGGAAAAAGAAAAATGCTGTTGTCGTTTGGTGATAAGTGCGATTTTGAATATTTTGGAGTCTTTGCTGTGGATTGTGGGTTTGAATTTTTATTTTTATTAGGAGAAACCTCGTCCGAATAGCAACCCTGGTTCCTTCTCTTGTTTAGTAATCTGTGGACTAACTTTGACATTGATTGCTACGAATCACCATTTTGTATGTAGAAACGAATAACGCCATCTAGATTATCTCAAGGAACTAAGAAAAAAAAAGAAAGGAAAAACGCTCAGTACAGTGTTACATGGATCTTTTTGCACGTGACCGAAATCAGAACTAAGACATTTTGACCAATGAGCGTTACGTTACGAGTTATCCGACCAATCACAATAAACTGAACGCCCTCATGTCAATGTCATCCACGTCCAAAAAGATCCATGTAGCACTGTACGTAAAACTCCACTGTCTGATTTGACGACCTCTGTGGCGCAGCGGTTAGCGCGTCTGCCTACCATGCGAGAGGTTCCGAGCTCCGAGTTCGAGCCCGGCTGGGGACAAAAAAAAGAAACCCAGGTCTTGGATGTTTACATGTTTGTGATGTCGCTGTTTATAGTTCCCGCGACACAGGGTGTCCTAGTGTGGAGCCAGGAGCAATCACACTATCACACTAATATTATAAACGTGAAAGTTTGTGTGTGTGTTTATATGTTTGTCAGTCTTTAGGGCTGAAACGGCTGAACGGATTTTAATAAAATTTGGTATGGAGTTAGCCGATACCTTGGATTAAAACATAGGCTACGTTTCACCGCGGGGAAATATCTTATTCCTACGGGAAAATCGATGAACCGCGGGTAACACCGCGGTGCACAGCTAGTGTTATATATGTTATTTAGCCCTTTTTTTCCCGGTATGTCACACCACCTTATGTCACACTGTTACGTTCTGGGACTTATTTCCCAGTACCTAGGTATCTCATACTTATTCCGAACTGTCATAAACATCCTTATTTTGACTCTTTCAAGTTGTTTAAATGCTTAACCGGATAGAGTGGACAGTTACGAATATTATGGGCTGGTCTCAAACTAGGAAACCTTGTGCTATAGTAACCAGGCAAGGACATTACAAACATGGGAAAACACCCAGACTGAGGCCATTTGGACAAATGAACAGCAGCAACCTGTGGGAATTGAACCCATGACTTCTGTCTCACTAGGTGCCTTAACGACTAGACCAACGAGCCGGACAAACTTTCTTTTTTAATGTTACTTAGATGAAAGGTGCTAACGAGTACCGACCTTATGCCGCATGCGATGTTCGGTCTGTAATATATGAGGAGGTTTCTTCACTGCAGGGTCGCCATGTAATATATTGAGAGTACTTGAGGGTGGTGGACGGGCAGAGCCCAGGGGTGATATAATGATACCACAAGTTAGCCGATCACGGTGCACGTAATAAAGAGAACTTTATTGCGACAACACGTTATTTTCTACATTCATTTGTGGGTAGCGAAGGCAGCATACGTATTTATGTTACAGTAATGAGTAATTTTGCAGTAAAGTAATACAATTAGTTATTTGCTTCAGTTACCATACTACAAACATTCATACATAACATTCTATTGATCTGTTGGAGGCTTTTTCTCTTAAAATTTCCTCGAAATCATCATCATCAACCCATTATGTCCCCACCGAGGGGCACAGGTCTCTTCCCTGAGGAAGGTATAGGCCATACTCCACCACGGGCGCCAAGTCCGGATTGGTGGAAATATTCCTCTAAATATTCAATATTTTTATTTTCATAGATTGTTCAGCTGTAAAAAAAAACGCTTCCTGATAACACAGGTCAACAAGATTTTTGAGTCTGAATTCTGAAGAGCCGATTTTGATTAATTATGTCTAACTAAACAAAGAAAAAATACTTTTATCTAATAAAGTTGGCTTTTGTAGCAACCAGAACGAAATTTCAAATTTTAAGAAAATTTCAACTTGTTAATTCAGTAGAATTTAGTTTATACAGGATGTTCCAAAAAACAGTGTCAAGCGGATGTCCAGAGACAGAGCACCTCCAGGAGCACCCGAGTCACCCCCAAGCACGTCCCGCGACCCCTTGCAGTTTTCGAGTTATAATTTTTTCCGTATTTTTGGTCCCACCTTGACATGACATTATTGACCACAGAGCCATGAATTATTAAGATACATGCTTCATTTTTCCAAAATTTTATAGTGTGCTTTGCAGACACAAACTCATTTGTGGGTCAATCCGATAAAATTGCGCTACAAAGAACTGAGAATCCTCCCTAAATTATAAAAAGTTTAACTCGAAAACCACAAAATATCGCGGAACACACATGGGGGCTACCTGGGCACCCCCAGAGGCGCTCCATCACCGGACCCCCGCCCGACACCACTTTTGGGAATCCCTGTATAACAATAAAGATAAATCTCCATGTCCTAGTGTGGGGCCAGAAGCAATGTATGTGCCTGTATGTAAATGTTATGTTATGTTTATGTTATGTATATAAAAATAAATAGAAAAAACCTTAAAAATAATAATGTACACAATGAATTACACAAAAAGCAAACTTTATTTGCTAGGAATGGAGCCTCTGGTTACTTTTAGTTGTACACAATTAGAAAATATGAATTTAATAACAAACCCAAAAATTTTTATTTTTTTTGTTGACTTGTGTAATAATATCGAGTATTGTTCTGTGAAAGTCTCACTCAAGTACCTACGACCAGCAAGAGTTAACTTGAGACTCGAGTTAACTCGATTATTACATTTCCCTGAAGCTTTCCTGTGGTCGTATAATTGGTAGTAGTTTAGCAAAAAAAAAAATGTTCCAACCCACACAAACTGAGCTTTGAGATATTTGAGTTTTTAGGTTTAAGCTGATTTACGCTCTCCATACACGTGGGTTGACTACCATGTGCCATAATTTTGCACATACTCATCGGATCGCTAAGCAAGTCTTTGATTCTTAAAGTATAGCATAGTGATCATTTTGGTATATTTAACTCAAGAATGACCATGTTGTGGGTTGTAACCTTTCTGCTAAACTACGTCCAATTAAGGGAGAGGAATTATCTGGATTGCAAATAATAATTCTGGCAGTGGGTATGTTTTGACATGACGTGTTTGCGAATGAAAAATACTCTGTATTCTCATATTGGCGCGGGTATTATTGATAAGATAACAATGACCAATTACCGAATACTCAACACTTATCTGTTAGGACATCCCACTCAACGGTGGTATGTACCTAATCGCGTTTATTAAATCGGTTACAGCATTACCTTCACGGTATGAACAAACTTTGAGATAGTAGTATGCTTGTGTTATCACTAAGCACTTCTGCTTATTTGTTGTAGTTTGACAAAAAAAACCCCAGATCTTGGATGTTTGGATGTTGAGATCTGACGACCTCTTTACGACCGGTTAGCGCATCTGCCTATCATGCGAGAGGTCCCGTGTTCGAATCCCGGCTGGGGGCAAAAAAAAAGAATCCCAGGTCTTGGATGTTTACATGTTTGTGACGTCGCTGTTTCTGGTTCCCACGATACAGGGTATCCTAGTGTGGGGCCAGAAGCAATGTATGTGCCTGTATGTAAGTGTCAAATGTTTACATGTTTCTGATGTCGCTGTTTCTGGTTCCTATGTCACAGGGTATCCTAGTGTGGGACCAGAAGTAATGTATGTACCTGTATGTAAATGTTTATTTTGTATGTTGAAATAAATTTGTGATATCTGCAAGCTACTTAGACTTCCCCACGTGTTGTGCCACTGCTTTTACGAGTTTAGACATGGTCGGTGTAATCGCTGATGGTTTGCTCGGGGGACGAACTTTTACGACATCATCTGAGGATAACATCAGCGCGGCGCATGATGGAGGTAAAAAGAACTGATGTATAAATAACCAACACGGGTTACTCAGCCTTACTACTGTGAGGGATGCCGGAGTACAACAAAACATGACAAAGCATTAAACTAATTACTGTATCCCCTTTATTAACATTAATTAGGCTGACATTCAGAGACGAAAAGTAAGCAAAAACTGGTGTCACGTAAGTCAAAATCACATACTTATAAAGATGAGTATGAAACTTAGGCTGACATTCAGAGACGAAAACTAAGCAAAGACCGGTCTCAGAAATGTCAAAATCACGTACTTAAAAACATTTCGTATTCAGAATCGAATCTTAGCAAGTTTAGTATGAAATGGTGCGTAGCTAAGTGTAATTAGTCAATATCGGTGACTTTACGTGAACTTAAAACTGTCACTTCTAAGCCTTTTGTTCACAGACTACTCCAAACGTCATTTTACTGATGTTCTACGAGCATTATCTGTGGGATTTTTTTATTCACTCTGACATATATGAAATTGTATGATGTTGTCCTGCTCTCGTGTAGCAATGTCAAATTTAAAAAACCGGTATGAACTACATCACTAAAAAGTGATAGACAATGTAGATGACTTTCTTAGGTACTGTGAATACGAAAATTACGGCGCTTTAGTAAGTACGACTTTAGTTTACTTTGCTAAGACTGATCTAAACGTGAACGTAGGATTCGTCTCTGAATGTCAGAAAGAAGTTGAATATGAAATGGTGCTTAGCTAAGTGTAGAGGACTAGTCATTGAAAGCGCCCGCGGCGCGCGTACGATACGCTACGTATCTCTTTAAAATTGTATGAAGTTCTATGCAACGGAGTCTATCAAGCGTCCGCGTCCGTGGTGTGCGCCCAATGCGCAGCGTTCCGGGCGCACGCCCCGGGCGCTTTCTATGACTAGTCCCTCCCTAAGTAGTAAATATCGGTGACTTTACTTACGTACGTGAACTTAGATCTGTCATTTGGTTTTCTTCATTTTGAGGTTACCTTTTTGTCGTACTGTTTTGCTTGGAGTTTGTGATTAGCATTGTGTTGACTGCAGAGATTTGTGAATATTTAAAAAACCGGTAAGAGCTACATCACTAAAAAATAGCAGACAATATAGATGACTTTCTTAAGACTGCTCTTCTCTTAACTAGGCTCCCGATCGACTGTGAATACGAAAATTATGAGCTTTAGTTTAACTTTAGTGTGACTTTAGTTTACTTTGCTAATGGCTCCTACACACTATGCCGGAGGGTAGAAAGCCGCCGGCAATGCCGCACAAGCCGAGTCGCCGGCAGGCCGGCGGGTCGTGCCGGCGGGTTACGAGGCAAGCCGGTGGCAGTTCGCTCCCGGCGTTCGATTGAAAGTGTTGTGCTAGAAAATGATGCCTATGATGCTCTGCGGCACCAGCGGCAAGTGCCGGCGGCCTAAACATGCCGGCGGTATAGTGTGTAGCAGCTATAAGACTGCGTGCTCTAAAGACTAAACAAAAATAAAAATTAATAATATTTCAATCTAACGAATTAAGATTGTGTTGAAGGTAATTAATTGTACGTTATTAGCCGCTGCTTTCGGCTCGAATATGTAGTGGAGAAGAAGTAAGCAAAAAAACTCCACTCGCACTATCTAATCTAAGCATAACATCTGTTGCCATGATAAGATTTAAAGATTGCCATCAACTTTAAACCCCAAAACATTTTTTTATTACAAGAGAAAAAATTAATATTAATAAACACACCCGTTTACGACCGTAAGTCCACCACCGATCGTTGATTAATGAAAAAACAAACGCCGAAAGAATCGATGCCTCACTTCCATGGCACCCTCAAACCTCCATGAAGGTCAAAGACGCCTGTAATTTAAAATAAAAAAAAAACTTTTTATTGGTGTTGCTACTGACTGGCCAGTTTTTAAAAGCTTCAGTGAGACCGTATTCCTTAGACGGAACTTTTTACTTAATCAATTTCAAGGTGACCTTAAAAAGAACTATTAAAAACAATTGTAAGGCTGGCGTCCCACGGTGCGCGATTCTGCCGACGGCCGACGCCGGCCGACGACCACGGACTGTCATGCACCACGCACGCCGGTACGGCGGCGCACCGCCACAAACGTCTGTGCTATCGCGGGCCGAGACCCTTCCCACGGTGTGTCGTGCGAGCTGGTCCGCGTCCGTCCGCGATATCGCGGACCGTGGGAAGCCGAAGCCGCTGGTGAGCCCATTGGACGACCAAAACTTCTACAGACGAACCTGATAAATTCTAAGCTTTAACATGCGAGAGCACAAAATCCTGGCATTTATAGCAGTAGGGGGGCGGCGCCCCATCCGATAACGCTTAATTTCCACGTTTGATTCCAATAAAACTCTGACTTTGTATTTCTAATGAGATTTTAATTGATGTAAATTAAAGTTATACTGAAAAAAAAAAAAAAGAGTGACTTTAAGGTATAGAAAAGAATGAAGAAAAAGAGTTATTTGTTTTTTTTTTTTATAACAAAACATTATTTATTTCTAATTGCTTGTAGTATTTGTTATCCTGTGTCTGTTTCACAATCTGCAAATAAAGTTCCGGATAAGCTATCCGCCACCAGGGCTGCCGTTTGTTCTAAATTTGAAGCCATAAATGAACACACGCAATGTAGGAAAATCTATTTAAATTTAGAACAAACGGGAGCCCTGGTTACGGATAGCTTATCTGGAACTTTATTTGAACATTGTGAAACAGGGGCTTAGTCTTCCTATCTGTTCATACAAGATCACTCAAAAATCAATGCTAACATTTTTATAACTCGATAAATTACAACTACAGAAGCGATAGTGATTTGTCAGGATCGTGGCAGGTGGCAGTCCCTGGTCTCTGCTTACCGCTCTGGGGTACAAGCGTGAGCTTATTTATGTATGGGTGGGTGAAAATTATAAAACAGTTATATTTGTACTTCCGTAGGTATTTGTTCCATGATATGGCTGCACAAACAGGGCGGCGAACTTTTTCAATCCGGATAGGAAATTGAATCGCGAATTCGATGATAACTTCAAACTTTCCACTGGAGACCGATATTTGCTTATAGCGTTGCGGTGGCTTAGTAGTGACGTACGTCCAGTTGATTTGCAAACCCTCGGCAGTATGCTGAGTCAGCCACTATTGACCAATGTTTGTAAATGTTTTATTAAGTACTCTGTTTTGTAGTGTCTCAACGTATACATAGTCAGTAAGTCTAATGTTTTGTGTAACTGTTGCTGTAATTAATGTGTTTTTATCTTGTTCTCCTTCAAATCATCATCATCTACCCATTAAGTCTCCACCGAGGGGCACGGGTCTCTTGCTTGAGAAAGGTATAGGCCATACTCCACCACGGAGGCAAAGTCCGGATTGGTAGTGGCTTGTAAGACTAGCAGAGCTTTCAGAAGTTTTCAAGGCCTCTGACTTGGCTTAACGACTGCCATCAACCGACGGCAGCCGGCACCAACTGCTTAAAGTGCCTTGCGAAGCACGGAACAGCTCGGAAAAATGCCACTAGCGTTAGTCATAGAACGGATTTTTTTGAACGGCGTTGCTTAACCTTCATGATCGCTTAAGATAATTCAGGCGGCCGGGGCTACGAGCGATCCCACAATACCACTCGCTAAGTGTGAAGAAAAACAACGTGAGGGAATCTGAGTTCCGAAGGTGTTCAGACCTCAGAAAGATGAAAGTTATCACAATTCACGTAAATTTGTCGGATTTTATTTTTATTGTTTTTCTTGCCTCCCGCATTTTCCTTGCTGTAGTGAGGTGAAAAGTTGTGTGTTCCGCATGGCCGCAAAATTATTTGGCGTCTCGTGTCTTGAAAGCCTCGCTATTCTCAGGAATCGCTTCGCTCATGGTTCAATCTTAGATTCCTTCACTTTCTCAGCCTTGTATAGGCTGCAAAGTCGTTATTTGGCGCTAGTGTTGAAATTGAACGAGAGTAGCGAGGCTTTCAAGACACGAGACGCCAAAAGACAAATAACTATTATTTGCTTCTAACAACAAGATCCATATATGGTTAGTACATTTTAAACTTAAATTTATGTTAGTAGCCTCTATAGCAAGGACAATGGCCAGGAAACATATACAAAATTCAAATTCAAAATTTTTTATTTCAACGTAAAGAATTTACATTCTGCTTGTTGAATGTCAATGTACATACAGTTATGTATAATGTTAGCCGCTGCCTTAGGGCCGTCTGTAGTGGAGAAAAAGGCAGCGAAAAAAAACTCCACTCTGACCATCTTTTCTCAAATCAACTTAAAGCTAATACAAATTAGGTATGAGTGTTCGTATACCAAGAATCTCAAGATCCATGAGTGCAATCAATACTTGCAAAGTCAAACATCATTTAATATTCTTAAAAGGTAATAAAACACCAATGCTGCGGCCAGACACACGGACGGCACCCGTTCACGAGCGTAACGGTAACGCAGAGGTCAGCCATCACCAGTCTCAACCATATTAGAGGGAGATAGGCGACCCGGCCACCGCGCCACCATTCGCATGGCCTTTGGCAAACTTGTGTGATAAAGTTCTTGTCAGTTATCTATAATAATAGCATAGTTTTGATATGCAATCACTAGCGTCTGTACATAGTATGAAATTTATTAAACCCTATATATTATTAGAATACCAATAACTAGCTCGTTGTGGAATTGGTTTACTGCCAAGGGTTTTTATCATCTATAAAGTCATCTATTCTGTAGTATGCCTTTTTACACAGCGCAGTTTTAATAACAAATTTAAATTTATTTCCTGGCAGGGATAGAATACTTTCAGGAATTTTGTTATAAAAACGTACACTATATCCTACAAATGATGTATTTACCTTGGCTAATCTGAATCTAGATGAGGCAATTTTGTTTCGATTTCTGGTGTTAACGTTATGTATATCCCTGTTTAGCTTAAATGTAGTTATGTTTTTACGTACATACATTATGTTATCGAATATATATTGGCAAGCTAGCGTAAGAATTCCTATTTCCTTAAAAAACTCACGATAGCCCTTTTTTGGAGAATAAAATTTTTTTCAATATTTGCCGCCCGCCCCCATAGTAGCAGACCATATGACATAATGCTGTGGAAATAACTGAAATAAACTAGCCTCGCAGTTTCTACATCTGTTAGCTGTCTAATTTTTCTAACTGCAAATGCAGCTGAACTCAACCTACCCGCTAACTTTCGCCAGCGTTCTGAGGCTTTGGTTTGTCATACCAACGGAACGTTACGACTGCAAGTTCAGCCGCCGAACGTTCGGCGCGGTACGTTCCGCAGGTGTGTCGCTACACTTAGGCTCAGGCGTAACCATGGTGATCTGAATTGTTACTGATTTAGTGACTAACTAGTATAGTATGGTGTATAGCGAAGTCCGGATTGGTGGAGGCTTGTAAGACTAGTGGCTGGTGGCCGGGCCGCTCGGTCGCGCGGACGCATATAATTAGACCCTTACTGTCAGAAGTTTTCAAGCCGCCGCGCCCTAACGCCTCTGACTTAGCTTAACGACTGCCATCTATCGATGGTTGCCGGCAACAACTGCTTAACGTGCCTTGCGGAGCACGGAACCGCTCGGAAAAATGTCACTAGCGTTAGTGACCCATCCATGGACTGAACGCGCCGTATGTTGCTTAACCTTAGTGATTGTTTAAGATCACTCAGGCAGCCCAGGCTACGAGCGATACCGATAGACCAGTTGTATAAACATGTTTAATTCTTTGAAAACTGTGTGATACATTTCAATATTACTCTTCAAATAACTAACTTAGCTGTGAAAGCAAGTGTTCTAGGCCTGAGGGGCTAATTACTTTGCTTTTGCACGCCTACCAACTGTTTCCTTTACCTCCTGCGGTTGACTGGTAGGAAATACTTATGGCATTAAGTCCGCCGCATTGAACTGCAGTAATTTTAAAACTTAAGTGCCAGAAAAGTATCAATAAACAATAGTAGATTGTTTACCAAGGGCGCAAACAAAACTTTTGCGTCGAGGTTGTGAAATACCGAAACCAAAAATGATTTGCGCCCGTGTAGAACACTCTGCTTTTCACTACCATTTGAGAAGAATAAAAATGCGTACTTGCGTTCCTATTTCAAATATTTGACAATTAAGTAGGTACTTAAAAGTTTTGAAGCAAAGAGTTTGGAAGTTCAGTTATTGCTTGAGTTGGAGCGAAATAGATATAGGATGAATCCTCAAGAGTGAAAGAGAAGTCCGACTTCTTAGTAAATGAGTTAATTTAGTTAATTAAGTATAAACTTACTTATAAAAGTAAAGTTATTCGAATTAAATAAAACTGTCAATAAATAAAAAAAAGTAATAATGAATGTTAATAATAAAATTAATTAATTAGCACGTGAAACATTCAATACTATAAATGATAATAAATAAGTTATAAAAAGTAAATGAGTGCAGTAGTATATAAATTCAAAATTGGAACATAGATTCAAAACCCAATGTTAGTCTATTTACTTTGATGCATCTTAGCTTGAACAACAATAGCGTGTTTTAAATTTGGGCATCGCACGGTGGTACCGTAGTAGGTCATAGGACTCGGTAGGCAATGACGGAGCTAAGCCATGATATCTGGCTCAGTTACCCACTAATTGTCATACTACCAGAGGGTGTAAAAGGTTTCGCGATCTATTGCTCCCAACATTCCTTTTTCGGCATCCGAAGTGTACACAAGAAATTAGTCGTCAACCTGTTATCACCAAGTGCTTTAATTAGCCCAAGACGCGACGCGTCTTTGTAAGTTCCAACTTGCCTGTGACCTGCTAATTTGCAATGGACTTTGAAGTTACAGGTATGTTTTATTAATTTATTTCACTATTTTGCCTTTTCCATCTACATTTTTTTTTAAATACAGTGCTACGCCAACGTGGCATTTGTTACGTATTTATGTCTGTATATTTTTTACGTTGAAGCTTTTACTTATGTTTGTACCTACTTGTACCATTCAAATTGGTATAGAAATATGGGTTATAATGTCTACTACTAGGTCTTCCCAAATTTAGCTGCGTCGTGCTGCGTCTGTAGGGTGCAGCCAGGTGCTACGCCGCGCGCCTGAACTCGTAGCAGGCGCGTAGCACTTCCTACGAAATATGTATTTTGATCCGCTTTTAAAAAATAAATAAAAATAAGTTTATTTTGTTTTAGGTACCTACTAGTATTAAGTGTTCTTTCAAAAGAATGCTCATACTAGATGCTTGGCTGTCTATTAAAGACAGAAAATCTGAACTGGAGAGATGGCATCGAGTTTTTCGAGACCTGAGACAATTGCTGTCTGATGTTGAGAATCACATTGCTGATGACTTGGAAAAAAGAGTTACTAAAGTTTGTACAAGATTGGTAGCTATTTGGAAGCATGTCTCACGCAACCATTCTCGCATGGTCTCTAAGCACGGATGGTGACTGGCTGAACGAAATTGAAGTTTGCGTTCTGCCAACTTGTGCAACAGTAGGGAGCCACAACACCCAACGGCCATTACTGGATTAGATAAAATCCTTATTGACAGATGTCATAATCTGCTGTAGTATCTTTCATTGGGATACAAAATTAATAAAGAGTATTCTCTAGAAACAGCACGTAAGTTGTTGCTATCTATTCATGATACAACTTGCCATCATGGGTTCTTCATCAGCCTTCATGGGTCGGAAGTAATTGAACACACATTATTGTCAATAGGTGAGGTTTCAGAAGATGACGCCAAATCTTGCAATAAATTAATTAAGCTATTCAGGCGTGACAACACGAGGAAAATGTCTCGAGTTGTCACAAACACCGACTTGTCCTTAATTCGGATCCTTATATTTCTAGTTTAAAAAGGTTACCACAGCAGAAGAAGTCTATTCTATCAAAAGAAGTATTGAATTTGTTGTAGGTTTAGAATAAAATGTTAAAAATAACATAGGCACTTATATTGTTTTTTACCTAACTCCTATTATGTAAATATTATATTTTTTGTCCATTTCTGTGTTTGTACTTAGGTGTTAGTTAGGTATAACTTTATTTGTAATATAGAATGTAAAAAGTAAGGTTTAATAGTTATTAAGTTGCAAACCTTTTTTGAGTGTAATAAAAATGCATAATATTTTTAATAAAATAAGCTATGTAACATTATTTTGTTTTTTTTATTGCGTCATAGCTTGAAGTATTACAAAACACCATAATAACAATAATCAGCTATGAGAACGACAGTCATTATTATCGCGAAACCCTATGACCGCTACTCTTAGAGCGTGGGACCACTGTGCATCGCATCATTTGGAGCAGATGGAGTGAAAATAAATAAAGTCAACCTTCTGCGTTTTACCAATAATGGCCGTCTTACATAAGTAGTTGCGGAAAGTTTGTTTCTTTTACGGGGGCGGAAATCCTCACGGCTATTTGAATGCCGAGGATCTTTGCTTACGCACTTAAAAAAAAAATCAATCAAAATTGTTTTATTGAGCAGTACAAAACTTAACAATATATACAGTAACTCTGAACCCCAAACTAAATTAAATTGTATCTTGGGGCTCAGTGGTCCATTCAGGGTGAACTTAAATATATCACAATTATAATATTTGTACGGTAATAAAATAAAAATAAACGTGCACACAGGAAACTATTATGGCTCAAATCCTTTATTTAAGATAAAATAAACATATGCTAATTATAATTTTATACATACATACATAATATATTATTTTATATAATTACGAAATTAGATAATAGACTATTACATAAACATAAGTTGGTATAAGCTTGTTCAAGTTAATATGATCTACACAAAACAATTTGTAAATATATGAATCATCTAATATCAAAGGTGGCAATATCCATTTCGTTGGATTTTGTGTAAAGTGATAAAAACGCGTATTGTGAAATTTATTCATCCCTTAACTTAGATATTTTTTTAAATATATAATGTACCTACAATGAGAATGATCATTTCCGATTGCTTTATTAAACATATATGGCCTTTTTAAAGCAGTATTCACAAATAACCGACGAAATGGATATTGCCGCCTTTGATATTAGATGACTCATATGTATACCATGGTAGAATTGTCCTGGTCCTAGATTCCACAAATGCATCGCAGCACGATGACAACTGCATGAACATGGCAACTTAGCTTCATATCACTTCAAGTCTACGCGCGCACTGAAATCGAGCAATCCAGGCGTCGATGGTTTGGAAAAACATGTCACGTGATCGGACCATTTATGTCATCAAACTACAACGCACCAACAGAATTGAGGACCAGATTAAGTAAACAAAAAACATCTTTCCTGATTTAACGCTTGGTTTATTAACCAAGTAGGGTAGGTTGTTAAAATGATCGGGCTTAGTAACCAGCGACTGGGTTGACAGGCGACCAGAGAAGCGAGAGACCCGTTTGCATAGTAAGAATGCGCAAAATTAGATCTCAGTACACTGGCTATCTAATGAAAGAGTAATAGTTGCCATAGACATTATGAAATCTCAGAAACGGCAAATACAAAATACAAAAATGTGGCAACATAAAAATTGTTCAGAGAAATATTGTTTTATGCTATTTGATTATTCTAAATAGGTTTTCGGTTTGGTTGTAGTCAAGTTGCATTAGAAACTTTTGCAATAAACGGTTACATGCAAATCTGGTTAGGTTACATATGGTTAATTTCTTATGAACTTTGTTGTACATATAAGGCCCACAAAATTTTATAAGTCTGAGCAAAACGAGTTCGAACGATTGGAGTATCGAGTATCGAATGAATCGGCTAAGATGCCACACATTGGCAGTTTCATTTCCTGTTCCGGCTGATACCAACCGATCTTATTAACTTTTTGATGATGACAGATTGTTTAAGAAGCCACGGCACATCACTAGATAAGTTTATTTTTAAGTTGGTGCATCTCTATACCCTCTTTTTTTTTCTGTCAATGGCGGCAAGTACACGTCTTAAATCAAGAGCAGCGTTTTAATTTAAAAGCCTAATTAGACCACCCCCCTACATGGTCCAGCATCTTCGCCGGATAATTCCCAGCGAGTTTATCGAAGAAATCTACGTCGTCGACGAGCAATTAATGCATTTGGGGATCGCGCGTCGTCAGAGTGGTCGGGGTTCAAAGTCCAGTGAAAACCGTTAAGCGAAAAGTGAAGGATAAGAGTGATTTATTTAGGAACCCAGCACTCAAACAGGTAGAATTAGGTCTTAGTGAAACCTAAAATAAGGTCAGTAACATTCAATCTACTATATTTTATGTGTAATTTGTGATTTTGTTCAAGCGATTTGGCAACTACCATTTTGTATCTAGTGCATTGCGGTGTAGATAAATTTAGTTACCTCAGTTAGTTAAATATCATTGTCTCATTCGCACACATGCCGAATAATTTAACTAGCATTTAATTTGTACTAATTTATCGTAATATTTTAACACTCAATCTAGGTGACATCATTTATGTAAGTAGGTAGTTGTGAATTTGTCGTTACGTAGATTCGAATTTGTCGTTACGTAGATTCAAATTATTGTGAACTGATTATTGTCCTTATTAATAATAATTTATTGTGTATTAAAATCGTAGACGTGTTAATTTAAATAATTCAACTTGTGTTATTTCGTTCTACGTAAAGTTTCATTTTAGTAAGTAAATAACTCGATTATTGTTCTAGTCAAATCGTCCTCTCGTTTAGTCACTTATTTAGGTTCAAATTGTGTAATAGTCCTAAGTGCATAAGTAAACGTTATTCCCGTATCAATTCCAGGATGACGCAGGAATTAAAAGTGCCAAGTCGTTCCCAGTCTCCCAGGATGACCGAAGAAATTAAGGACTTACGAAGGAAACGAGGCAGTCTTAAAGGTCGTGTCACGGCATTCTCAAATTATTTAACTGCTTTGGATGTGACCTCGCTGACGACTCAGGAGGCCAGGGAGTTACAATTGCGAACCGGTAAGATAGAAAGTTTATATAATGACTATGATGAGGTACAGTTACAAATCGAGTGTAGTGCTGATGATGATCAGCATGAAGTCGAACGAAATGAGTTTGAAAGCGTTTACTATCGTGTACTTGCTTTAGCGCAAGATTTGTTGGATACCTATAAAAAGGATCAAGCTAAGGTTGAAAATGAATCAGGTAGTACTCGTTCGAATCATAAGCTTGTTAAATTGCCCACTATACAATTACCTAAATTTTCGGGTTCATATGAAAGCTGGATGGAATTTCATGACACCTTCTCAAGTTTAATTGATAATAACGATCAGATTGATGAGATAAATAAATTCCACTACTTGAGGGCGTCACTAGAAGGTTCAGCTGCTGTGGTAATTAAATCTATTGAATTTTCAGCCAAGAATTATCATGTTGCCTGGAAACTCCTGTGTGATCGGTACGATAACAAACGTTTGTTGATTCAAAATCATGTAGCCTCTTTATTCAACATCGAACCTATTTCAAAGGAGTCCTCAGTTAATTTAAAGCGCATGATCGATCAAATAAATAAAAACTTACGCTGCTTAGAGTCACTGGGAGAACCTATTGATCATTGGGACACCCTATTGATTTATATTATCACTCAAAAATTAGATACCAAAACATTTCGTGAGTGGGAAGAACACAAGGGTACGTTGCCTAAAGATAAGTCAATTAGCTTAGTAGTATTCCTTGAATTTATTGGTAATCGTGCAGATTTAATTGAGACGATTGAATTATCTCACAATAATTCAAGTGGCAGAACTGCGACTAAAATTAAAGCCATGGTTTCGTATCACAATAAAAATGAATCGATATCATCATCGTCAAAACCATGCCCGAACTGTAAAGATGAACATTTCTTGAATAACTGTCCTAAGTTCCTTGCATTAAGCAGCGAAGCACGGTATAAGTTGTTACCTAGTTTTAAGGTATGTTTTAATTGTTTCCGTAGTGGACATTATGCAAATTCGTGCAAGCGCCCCGGTTGTAAGGTATGTAAACGCCGGCATCACACATTAATTCACGTAAACGAGTGTGGTGCATCAAAACAGCTGTCTACGTCCATACCTACAGCTACCGCTGACACAGCTGATCGCGATAACAGCCGCTCGATGCCTACGCATTCCAATAGTTCGAGCGTCGCACTCACCGGGCGCATCGCCGCTGCGAGTGACATCTCGGGTCAGACTGAGGTTTTGTTATCAACTGCATTAGTTAAAATACGTGATTCTAATAATCGCGAAGTTGTTGCGCGTGCCATTTTAGATAGCGGTAGTACATCGTGCCTACTTTCCGAGCGTCTGCATAAACAATTAAATTTACCAGCTGATCGCACCGATAGAATTGTCGTAGGTATAGATAACAAAACATCAAACGTAACAAAAGTATGTCACTTGCCTATTTCGTCATTATGTGAAAGTTATACAACGAACTTGAGTTGTTTTATTCTGCCATCGATTACTGATAAAGTTCCGGGTTGTCAAGTTGATGTTAGGAATTTAAATATTCCATCTAATATTTGTTTAGCGGACCCTCAGTTTCATTCGCCCTCCGCCGTTGATATGATCATCGGCGCTGATGTTTTTAACCTAACCTGACATATTAGGTTCGCAAAATATTAAATTAGGTGCAGGAAAACCTATACTTTACGAGACTCGGCTTGGTTGGATAGTCTCCGGTCCTGTCAGTCGCGGCCGCGTATCTAGTTTTCCGCACATTCAATGTAACTTTACACAAGTTGATTCTTTGACTTCTCACTGCTCTGATGATGACATTCAAGCCCAACTTACGCGGTTTTGGCAGCTCGAAGAAGTTAGCCCTCAGTCATCACTTAATTATTTTCCAGAGGAGAAGCTTTGTGAAGAACATTTCGTTAAAAATACGACTCGCCTCTCAGACGGTAGGTTCTGTGTTAGGATCCCATTAAAGCAAACACCGAGCGTGTTAGGTGATTCTTATCAGCGAGCGAAGCATTGTATGCTATCTTTAGAGCGTAGGCTCAAAAATAATGAGTCGTTTAGGAAAATGTATAATGATTTTATGGCAGAGTACGAGTCATTAGGTCATATGTCAGAGTGCGAACCGAACATGTCGGTTCCTCATAACTTCATACCACATCATGGTGTCTTACGCGAGAGTAGTACGACCACCAAGTTACGGGTCGTGTTTAACGCTAGCAGTCCTACTACCTCGGGCGTATCATTCAACCAAATACAAATGGTTGGGCCTACAGTCCAGGACGATTTATTGTCCATTCTTTTACGCTTCAGACAGCACAAGTACGTGATTGTAGCGGACGTAGAAAAAATGTATAGGTGCATAGAAGTTGATCCCGCAGACAGACCGCTACAACAAATCATTTGGCGTGATCAAAATGAACCTAATTCGCCCCTTAAATGTTATGAGCTAAACCGGGTGAGTTACGGTACAGCCAGTGCCCCTTTTCTCGCTACACGCTGCCTAAAACAGATAGGTCTAGACTGTAAGGACCCTAAAATAGGTGAAATGATAATCCATGATTTTTATGTCGACGATTTTTTGAGCGGTGGTAATGAAATTAATGAAGTTTTATACATTCGTGACCAAATTACTGCCGAGCTGGCATCTGCATGTATGCCACTTAGAAAATGGAAGTCTAACGAACCTCAATTACTGCCGATATCGGATCAGTCGTCATTGACCGATGTAAATATTACCGACAATGGTGCAAGTAAGACGCTAGGCCTCGGGTGGAACTCTGTGTCCGACGAGTTTTCTTTTCCCATTAGTCCTACCATAGCCAAAGGAAATACAAAGCGTGATATACTATCTGTCATTGCCCAGATATTTGACCCATTAGGGCTGCTATCACCTTGTGTCATCCTTATGAAAATTCTATTGCAGCGACTCTGGCTACAGCGACTGTCTTGGGACGACGAGTTACCACCTGAGATAAACAAGGCCTGGGTTGAGCTAGTCGAAAGCTTACCGGGTCTGAGCGACCTGCGTATACCGCGGCGATTAATCTGTGATTCAGTTTCGCGACTGGAGTTACATATCTTCACGGACTCGTCTGAGCGTGCGTACGGTTCATGTATTTATGTGCGTAGTGTTGATAGTAATGGCCAGGCTTCAGTTCATTTACTACTTGCCAAAAGTCGAGTCGCTCCAATTAAGCCCATGATAATACCACGACTCGAGCTGTGTGGTACTGTAATCGGTGCTCACTTATATGAAAAGGCAGTTAGTGCATTGCGAGTAAAAATAGATCAAGTTATTTTTTGGACAGACTCCATGATCGTTCTGGGTTGGCTTAAAATGTTACCATCTAAATTACAACCCTTTGTACGTAATCGTATTGCTGATATCTTAGATAAAACCGGTAGCTGTACTTGGAGACACGTTCCGACTGACGAGAACCCAGCGGATTTAATATCGCGCGGAACTAGTGTAAGTTCCCTTCAGTCGCTTAATTTATGGTGGCATGGACCAGATTATTTACAACGCGACTCGTCGCACTGGCCTGCAACTCCAAGTACTGTTGAAAGCCTGCCTGAAACTCGAAATGAAGTTTCATTACACATTAATACTTCAATTCAGCGCGAATTAATTGATTTTACTAGATTTTCAAATCTTTCTAGGCTCCAACGCACTGTAGCATATGTGCTTAGGTTTGTAAATAATTTAAAGAAAGGAACGACGCGTAAAACTACCTTTTTAGACACTAGCGAGTTAGATCAAGCTATGGTTTTGATTTTAAAACAGTCGCATATTCAATCGTTTCCTGAATATGCTCTTTTGATTAAACATCAGGATTTGCCTAGTAAAAATTCATTGATAAAATTAAATGTTTATTTAGACAGTAATAATTTGATTCGCGTTGGTGGTCGTTTAGATAATTCTGATTTTGCATTTGAAAAGAAACATCCTATAATTTTACAGTCCACTCATGCAGTTACTAGATTAATTTTTGAATCTCAACATAAAAAAATTATGCATGCAGGCCCTCAACTTTTATTGGCAACAATCAGAGAGACTTATTGGCCAATAGGCGGCCGTAATTTAGCGAGAAAATGTTTTCGTAAATGCGTGCGATGTAATCGTTTCAAAGGTAAAACTTATAACCCACTGATGGGTAACTTACCACAGCAGCGACTTCAACCAGGCGGATATCCCTTTAATAGTGTAGGCGTGGACTACGCAGGCCCAGTAGCCGTCGCTAGTCGTATTGGTCGAGGTCTTCGGCTTATCAAGTCGTACATAGCCATTTTTGTATGTTTCACGACAAAGGCAGTCCACCTGGAGTTAGTGGGTGATTTAACAAGCAATAACTACCTACTAGCATTGCGCAGATTCATCTCGCGTAGAGGTAAACCCTCTCATATTTTTTCAGATAACGGTACCTCATTTGTGGGTGCATTTAACGAAATCTCAAAATTCTTGAGGGGCAATTGTGATTCACTGGCTTCTAATACAGCGCAGGAAAATATTAATTTTCATTTTATACCTGCCTATAGTCCGAATTTCGGAGGTCTCTGGGAGGCTGGTGTTAAGTCGGTTAAGTATCATTTAAATCGAGTGCTGGGAAATAGTAATCTGACATTCGAGGAGTTAACTACTACGTTAGTGCAAATCGAGGCGATCTTGAATTCTCGGCCACTCTCTCCGTTGTCGTCGGACCCTGCGGACTTGACTCCACTCACCCCCGGCCATTTTCTCATCGGCCGCCCTCTCACTGCCCTACCGGAGCGGACCTACGCGGATCGTCCCGTCAGCAGGCTTACACGCTTCCAACGCATTGAACAGTTACGTCAGCATTTCTGGACACGATGGAGTAAGGAGTATGTTGCTGAACTCCAGCAGAGAGTCAAATGGCGAGTTTTCAATGAGTATTTACTCATTGAAAACTGACACTCAAGTCCTGCTGAAGGAAGATGGCCTTCCACCGTTGAAATGGAAGCTTGGACGGATTGTGGAGGTTTATCCTGGTGCCAGTGACGGCATATCTCGTGTCGCTGACATAAGAACGACAAAAGGAGTCGTAAGGCGTAGCTTCAGCAAGATTGTCCCGTTGCTGCCCGAAGATGGTTTTTGTTGAAGGAGGAGCCTTCAACGCCCGGGGGCATGTTTAAGAAGCCACGGCACATCACTAGATAAGTTTATTTTTAAGTTGGTGCATCTCTATACCCTCTTTTTTTTTCTGTCAATGGCGGCAAGTACACGTCTTAAATCAAGAGCAGCGTTTTAATTTAAAAGCCTAATTAGACCACCCCCCTACACAGATCCTAGTAACTTTTCCCTCTGCGAAAGCAAAGAATGGTTGTTTTTCACGTGTAAGTATCTGTGTATGCCTAAGAACAAGCAGAGGTCAAAAAAGGCGAATGCTACACGCTCGATATTTATCGTGATATTTGGATCGTAATCCAGGATCACGATATTTATCGAGTGTGTAGTGAAGCGTATCACGTACCGTGATACGGATCGCTGGATTTCTAGAAATCCAGAAATCTACGATCTGTATCAAGTATCGTCGATAGATATCGAGCGTCTAGTCTCTAGTCGATATTTATCGCGTCAGTATTCATTCTGTCAGCGATGGAAGAGAACGCGCATATTGAGGCGACGGGGCCCGCCGTACCTCAAACGAACGATCAAAAACACTTGAAAGAATTCTTACTTGTGTTAGAAACACTATACCTCATTATTGTATCTTTTTTAATCAATTATGGAGTAATCAACTCCAGCAGATGTTCAAACCGAGCATCAGGCATGCGAAAATAATTTTCGTAGTCATCCATTTCTTGGTATTCCCGAATCTGATTTAATAAATTCAGATGTTTAAATTTTTTTCTCTGTGTAAACCAATGTTTCGTCCATTTTTTTCGCTTTGAACGTTTTTTCAATGCTATCGCTAATATAATAGCAACGCAAGCTTTATTAATATTATCACTCATAGTTTATAATATTTGGACCAAATACGAAACAAACTATATGAAACGCACAAGTGTACTCAATGAAATTTACCGTCGTACTCACGCGATTCGTATCGTATGTGTAGTATGTTAAAATATTACTCGATAAATATCACGTCAAATATCACGATAAATATCGAGCGTGTAGCATTCGCCAAACGGCATGATCGATATTGTGAATAAAGGGTATTGACGACGCGCGCGTTACCAAACATAATTATGATGTCACAAAACATTTAAGTGAAAGACAATTTATTCGGCTATTTATCAAAATGATTAATATTGTCATAAATCGGTCCACCTATTTGAGGGCCTACGCACCGTTTGGTTTACCGAATCTCTATTGGAACAAAGAAGAAATATATAGATAGATAAATAAGATATTTATTTGCGCTTTGAGACACACACACACATAAAGCATAACACAATGATCATCATAACAATATAGAATCTGAAATAAATCATAACAATGAATAAAATTATTAAATATATTTATCGCCACACAGACATTATACAAGACATTAAAAAAAGGGAAAAACAGACAAGGCAAAACACAAGACGATAAATAAAAACAAGAACTGGACGCGGTAAAACGGCCTCGGGCTCAGTATTTGCGGCAGGTTTAGTATTACCCACAACACTGATTTAGGGCATGGTCTAGTGACCCAAGAAGCGATCCATAAGATAGACACATATAGGGTGTTGATTTGTACAGTTTCGTCCGACTCAGGGGTGGTTATTTACATGATACTGAAGCAAAAAAATAAAAAGATATATTTTTTAGTCAAAGACACCTAAATTCGCCGGTTTTGCGGCGCCGGCGGCACTCTCCCGCCCCGCCCCGCAAAACCCCCGCCGGACCCGTCAAGTGCAAAAGATAGAAGCTAATCCTTCCTGATTTTAGGTGATTTTCACTAAAAAAAATTATTTTTTTTGTATATTTTTTTTGTTTCAGTATCATGTAAACAACCACCCCTGAGTCGGAAGAAACTGTACAAATCAACACCCTGTATAGTAAAATACAGTAATATACAGTGTAGTGCAGTGCAGTGGAGTGTACTGTACTGTAGGTATTGTATTGTATATTTCTGTCTTGATGGATCGACCGCTTCTTGGGTCACTAGACAGTTAGCGAGTTATGCTATTACCATTTCACAAATCACACACGTTCATAACTTGGAGAAAAAGTATGCAGTCTGTTAGCTGTTAGAATATACCTCGGGCTCTAGAGTAGGCTTCAGTTTTCGCCGAAAGCACACGAGTTCAATACTACTTCCTGCTCTGTAAGTAATAAATTAGTGTCATTACCGTCCGGTCGCTGGTAGTATACGATCCTGACAGGTCATGTTGGAACGGACGACGTAACCTTGAAGTGGCGTTAAATTTTCGATTAAAATATTTTTATGTCCTATTTATCCTACTAGCAAATAATTGTCATTGAAACTATATCATTGTGTAAACTTACAATCAATGTTATATTTTGCACAGTGATTTAAATGTGAAATAAGAAGAAATCAATATTTAATGTTCGTGCGTAAAATCCTTACTACGCTGTCACAAGGTTATGTCAACCGTATTTTTCTGTAGTGACGTTCCAAAAATAACGAAAATAATAACGGTCCCTTTAACGATACGAAGTTGATGAACAGGCTTTAGAAAAAGATCATCGCGTTCTCAGAATCTCTCGGTACCACTGCCGTACAAAGCGATTGAGCTGATCTGGGCCCAAATAAAAGGTCGCACAGCTCGCCACAACACTTCACCGCCATTCGGCACAAAAAAGATGATGACCCTTCTAAAATGCCTGCGAAAATGGCACAAGGAGTGAAGGTCGTCTAAAAAACAAAACTACTTAATCGTGAGTCAGTAGCAAAAGCTAGTTAAGAATAGCGTAAGGAATGATAACGTTGATTTTCTCCCGTCACTAGTCATATGTGTCAGGATCGTATACTCCCAGCGGCCGAACAATAGTTCAGATTTCGAAATTAAGTGTCATATCAGTTCCAATACTTCTATTATACGAATATATCCGATTCTATCCGATAGTGGCCGAGGTATATTCTAAAAGCTAACAGACTGTACGTGCTACTCGAATCTAGGTCTCTCACTTCCAAGTCAATTATTCTACCCACTGGGCAGCCACCGCTTCTAGTTATTTATACATAACTATACATCTACTAACTTACTCCGAACATTTCTTCAAAAGTGTCCTTAGCAAACAATTTTTGAAGAATTCTTTTGTAAAACAAATTTGAAATTTCAACGCTCGCTGGAATTTCAAGAATGTTTTCGGAACGTCTGGATTTTTGGCAAAGCGCAGCACAGGCTTAGCCTTACGCTACGTGCCGTAAGGACGTGGAAAGTAACCCGTCCATTGTGCGAGCTAACATTCTATCAATTCAAAATTTATTTCAACTTAAAGATATCAAATAACTTTATATTAACTTTTCTGACAACGCTTATTTGTATTTTGTAGCGAAGAAAAAAGGAAATCGAATCAGAGCGACACCTGGTCGGACTTTTCCTACAAAAGATCAATCCGGAATACAATTTGTAGGTAATGTGTAGTGCTTACGAAAGTTTTTGTTCTAGTCTACCATCAGTATTAATAACATAACATAAAATTTACATAGAGGCACATACATTGCTTCTGGCCCCACACTAGGATACCCTGTGTCGTGGGAACCAGAAACAGCGAATTCACAAACATGTAAACATCCAAGACATGGAGTTTTTTTTTCTAGCCAGCCAGGATTCGAACGCGGGACCTCTCGCATGGTAGCCAGATGCACTAACCGCTGCGCCACAAGGTCGGCAATTAATAGCTTAGTTATTGATTATTTAAACATAATAATAATAATAATAAAACAGAAAAAATAAAATTTAAAAATTAAAAGAATCTTAGCAACTTACATAAAATACAGCTTAGTAACTATAAAAATCCCTTGTATTTGCTGCCGAACTCTCCAAAACAGCTTCACCGATTTTTGTCATTTTGTACACGTGGTAGCTCTGAGAAAGGCCATACGCTATTTTATGTGGCAAACCAACGTTTGTCGGGTCAACTAATATCATATTATTATTATTCCCACTTATTATTTATTCTTTCTATCCGATAATAATACGTATTTATTACTCTTACTGCCACTGCACATCTTATACTCGTAGTATCTAAGTAAATATAATATGGTCTTTTCTTCTTGTTCACAATAGGCGCAATTTAATAAATCAAATGTTACACGTACATTACTAACCGCTTACGGACCCGACTGAAAATCAGCGTTGCAACTGATCTCTCGGTTGCAATCCATACTATGCTGAGTCGGGCCCGTTTGGGGGACTCCATACTTAAAACTTCCCGATATTTTGTTAGATATTTTTTGTAGGCTTGATGTCTTTGTGTTACTTGCATTTCTACCGTCACCCATTTGTGTATTCTGTTGGATGTTGTATTATGTTGCGTGATATTGTGTTTTTGAGTATTGTGTCGTCAAATAAATATATTTTACTTTCTATTATAACTATGTAAAAACAAGGTGCATAATTTTCATCTAGTTGTCACCAATGGTCTTGATATCATCAGTGGTAGTCCCTGGTCTCTGCCTACCCCTCTGGGAGCTTATGATGTGTTTATTTTATTTCAATACTTGAGTAGTGACTCAAGCGTGGCCGCCGAAAATGTCACCCATGAAGAATCCTCTATAAAGAAAGAAAAGTGTTTCCAGTTTCCTGAAAGTGTGAATGCTTGTTTTCACATTATTATGTCTGTAAGCCGTAGAGCGTGTTACCTGACAAAGCGTTGCAACCTCCTTTGCTCTAATAGGCCATTAAGATGGGTGCGGAAGCAAATATTACCAAAGGGATTATGATGCAGGATATTGTAGCTATATTTTGCAACTAGCTGCTTTCGGTATACAAAGGATTACCTTAATTGGATTACATTAATCATTATCATCATCAACTCATTAGGTCCCCACCGATAGGCACGGGTCCATTCCCTGAGGAAGGTATAGGCCATATACACTCCACCACGGGGGCCAAGTGCGGATTGGTGGAGGCTTGTAAGACTAGTGCCTGGTCTTACGGTCAGAAGTTTTCAAGCCGCCCTATGGCCTCTGACTAATATAACGACGTCAGTCGGCACCAACTGCTTAGCGTGTCTTGCGAAGCACGGTCCCGTTCGGAAAAAATGCACTAGCGTTAGTCATAGAACGGTCACCCATCCATGCACTGAACGTGCCCTATGTTGCTTGTTCTTCGTGATCGCTTAAGATCACTCAGGCGGCCGGGGCTACGAGCAATTCTGTATTAAGTGTATTGCTGTCCCATAATTTACTCAGAAAAGAGCGTGACAGGACGTTACTTTAGTATTTACTTAGTGAAATTCTTAATTCAGAAACCGCCCAATTGTAGCTAAAGCCAACAAGCAGGGTCTTTAGACCTGAGGGCTGTTAATTAACAATAGATTAACAGCTTGTTAGTTTACGACAAACTGGGGGTGAGAAATGCAAATATGTCAGCCCGTAGTCTTCTAAAATAACATTGACAGCATAATACGCTGCATACATCACAAGCACAAGTACACAAGAACTAAGCGAAACCTGACAAATAAAAGCTTTTTCATCCACAAAACCTTTTACACTTCAAAAGAAAAGCTTACAAAGCAATGACGAAGCCGGGCGTGGGAGAAGAAGAGAGAAGTTGAACTCACGAAATGAGGGTTCCGTATAAAATCTTGTATTTACATAACATAACATAACATTTACATACAGGCACACTAGGATATCCTGTGTCGTGGGAACCAGAAACAGCGATGTCACAAACGAAGACGTGGGTTTCTTTTTTTGTCCCCAGCCGGGATTCGAACCCGGGACCTCTCGCATGGGAGGCAGATGCGCTAACCGCTGTGCCACAGAGTCATCAGATTTATGTATTCTTTTCGAATCTCTCGTAGCCCCGGCTGCCTGAGTGATCTTAAACGATCACGAGGAAGCAACATAGACACGATGTTCTATGACTAACGTTTCATACGTTACGTGCTTCACAAGGCACGTTAAGCAGTTGGTGCCGGCTGCCGTCGACAGATGGCCACTGCCATCTTGACTAAGTGTGTTTTATCGTTCCGTATATCATCGTCAACCCATTATTTCCCCACCAAGGGGCACGGGTCTCTTCCCTGAGGAAGGTACAGACCTTTAGTCCACCACGGGTGCCAAGTCCGGATTGGTTGAGGCTTGTAAGACTAGTGGCTGGTCTTACTGTCAGAAGTTTTCAAGCCGCCCTAAGGCCTCTGACTTGGCTTAACGGCTGCCATCTATCGACGGCAGCCGGCACCAGCTGCTTAACGTGCCTTGCGGAGCACGGAATCGCTCGGAAAAATGCCACTAGCGTTAGTCATAGACGGTGACCCATCCATGGACTGAACGCGCCGTATGTTGCTTAACCTTAGTGATCGTTTAAGATTACTCAGGCAGCCTAGGCTACGAGCGATTCAGTTCAGTTCAGTATATAATGAATACCTATTATCAGACACACGGCGAAAACGAAGCTGAGGTTTCCGTAAGCACCGTTGGTTGGGAACCCTAAAAACAACGTTTTAATTCATTCACCATTGGATTCGTGTTGAATACGAAGCGAAAATATTTTTCCATCCGTGCCTTTGTTTTTATTACCTGAGCTTAATAAGGTAATACGAAGGCGCCAGAGTCAATAAAGACCCACATTAAGGCCGCCATTCACGGTACGATATATCGTTTCGATCCATCTGAGGAATATCGTAAACGATCGGTCGCTTCGATTGCAGCCAACATAATTATAATATACGAGTACGTACGATGGATCAGGATACATGGTGCGATGGATCGCTCAGATCATCGTAACGACTGATCGCTTCGCTTTGCCCTACATGCAATTGGTCGTTCCGATCGATAATTTACTGTTAAAGCAGTGGAATTGGAAAAGTGTTTAACATTTTTTGCGTCCTCTGTAAAATGAGACAAAAACTTCTTTTCCTTGCTTATGTGGCGGTAACTTTGTTAATATTACGGAAGTTTTTTATTTGCCTACTGGGGACGCAGCCTCTTGCACGTGTTTTAAATCAAACCTTACGCATATTGTCACACCAAATTAGGTGTGAGTCACACAGAAAAGACATAGAGCGACGGCAAAGAACAGACGTGAAGCGTTCTTCAAACCTTACACAAATGACCTTAAAACAATTTTTTTGCTCTCTTCAGATGACGCCACTGTTTCATGCACCACAATATCTATTCTGTCGAACTCCATAGTTTTTCCGAAACGAATGAGACAATTTTGAAATATTAATACACAATGACGATAAGTTCGGTGGTATATATGGGTCAATATACGCTATTTGAATTTCTATGGTCCATGGACAAATATTATGTTAAACTTATTATATTATATTATCCGTATGCTTAAGCATTAAAGAATATGGTCTTTTATTTGGCCCACATAGTTTATTCACGATGATTGTTTAATTTAAGACATTAATCGTTAAAAATAGTTGTAAATGTATACTCCTCTGGCCTCCCCGTTTCTAGATTATAATTATTTTATGGCGAGATATTTTTAAATACGTATGCCATTATGTTTTTTTAGATATGATCATATGCTTTTATAAACATCGAAACATATTTCATCAAAATATACAGTAATTTTTTTTATTGATATAAAGAAAAATAACTTACTTTCATGTCACGTTACAATAATGTCACTTCATCTGGCGAAACTCAAAGAAGTAAAATTTGACTTAAAACCGCAGAGGTATGTTTTTGTCCATGAACTACGCGCATACAATAGTGTTAAGTTAGAAACAAGCTAATGACGTTGAGCAAAATTCCTATAATATAGCGTCAATTTGCGATTCACTGTAGGAAAGCGTGTTTCTGCCAGTCGTTGGAGTATTTCCTCTGGCAAGTCTATGTTTTTGTATTTTATAGTTACGAAATTGTATATTTGCACAATGCAATGTTTATTGTGTGTAGATGTCATGTATTACGTTAAACCGTGATCAGAAAAGCGAGTGATATGTTTTTGTAGGTTTTGTGCGATTTTGTCACTTCTCTGGCGTCACTCCTCTGGCATATTTCATGTTTTATTTAATACGTGTCCCCTTTCTTAGCTATAATCAATGGCCTGTCACTTCCCTGCTTTAATTTGTGACTACTCTGCCAATAGTGTCAGTCCTCTGATAATACATTTTCCTCTGGTGCTTATAAAATTCAAAAAAATGGAAAAATCTTCTGACCCTCATCATTAAACATTTAAAAATTGTGTCAAATAGAGAAATTATCAATATTGAATGGAACAGATTACATTTCCTTCTGAGACACAAAAAAATCAAATACCATATATTCACCCATAATATGCAAAAACAAATCTATTTCCCATAGATGCTAAAAGAAGAAAGCATGGATAAATACTTTGCGAAGAAAAAAAAATCCATATGTACATGCGTGTTAAACATAAACATTTACATACAGACACATACATTGCTTCTGGCCCCACACTAGGATACCCTGTGTCGTGTGAACCAGAAACAGTGACATCACAAACATGTAAACATCCAAGACCTGTTGCTTTTTTGTCCCCAGCCGGGATTCGAACCCGGTAATAGGTAATAACGTTTATTGTTCATAATCAAAGTACAATTTTTCCTTACTACTTAAACTTAAAGGGCGTAACAAAAATTAAATCTAGTTTAATTATCTATAAGGATGGTCCGTTGGTGCCTATTCTAGTGATAAATTTCACTGTATTACAGGCACCAGCGTCCTCCGCCATTTTGGAGTTCAATAATTGATTTTAAGTAAAAACAAAAATAAGACAGCTAACAATTTCCTTAGAATACAATACAGAACAGTAAAAAAGTTAAAATCAGCGAATTTGCCACCTCAGGAAAGCATGCAGAATTTTAATGTACCTATTTTGGGATACCGCCGTTTAGCCAAAGTATTTTTCGCCAAATTTTACTTCCCAATAAACTTATGGCATCAGTTTCATTTCCCAAATGAAACTTTAGCAAGTTTTCATTTCGCATTTTATTCATTTGGTCAAATTATCATTTCGCATAATTTTACTGTGTCAAGTTTTATTAAGACAAACGTTTATTATGCTAACGTTTTATTTTGACAAGTGTTATTTTCAAATGGAACGGGGGGTCGGCGATGTAAAGAATACGTGACAACAGAAATATAGGTGCGACGACGCGCGTAGCGAAGCGGAGCGGGCGTTAGGTTCTCTATGTAAGATCGAAAACAGACTCGACTTTGATGCGTTCTTACCTTGCCTCTTGTTGCCTCTTTGGTAAAATGAATTTTGACCAAGTATTTATTTGGTAAACAATAACTTGCCATAATAACTTTTGCTAACTGTTTATTTGCTTTAAGTTGTTTTGAGAAATGTTTTTTTGCCAAGTGATAATTTGCGGAAAATAGTTTGGGAAGTAATACTTTGGGAAACGATTTTTGGCAATACATTAGTAAACCACCTATTTTATGTAATATAACATTTTAATGTAATATCCCGGGACTCCGGGATACAGACAAGTAACAAGGAACAGTACGTTTCACTGGTTCCACGTATTCTGACCCTGAGGTCCCGCCACGCTTGTTAGGTTAACTTAACGCCCTCGCTGGCGCGTGCCATCCTTTTGAGCTGCGTGAAGCGAGACCGCAACAACTCTTTGAACTCGATTTAATTTTGTGTCACGGAGCCGCCCGCCCATGCACCGGTTGCAATCAAACAAACGGGGCCTTAATTCCGCTAATGCATTTCAGTACAATGACAGAATCGCTCGTACTGGTCGGCTCGGCTGCCTGAGTGATGTTAAACGATCACGAAGGTTAAGCAACAAAGGGCGCGTTCAGTGCATACATTCATAAGCTCACGTCTTTATTCCAGAGGGGAGGACAGGGTCTAGGGACTGCCACCTGCCATTAAGAACACAAAGCATATTTTAAGAGGTACATAGTGCAATCGGCAGCCTTATTACTAGGAATCATTTCCTTGAGCAACTATCCATCGAGAGGTAGTCTGGAACAAATGATTTTCAAATGTTGTTTCTTCCTCATGGAAGACCGGTCACCGGAGTGAATTTTAAAGTAAGCTGATGTCTAAATCACTACGATTACAAAGTAAAAAACCTAGTTGCATTTGTACTTCAATAGAAATCGGAAATTTATTTCAACGTAAAGAAACTACATTCTGTTTGTTGAATGTCAAGGAACTCTTAATATTAGCCGCTTCCTTGACACTGAGGACGTAGTTTAGCAAAAAGGTTCCAACCCATATAAAGTGACTTTTGAGATATTTGAGTTTTTAGGTTTAAGCTGATTTACGCTCTCCATCCATGTGGTTGGCTACCATGTGCCATAACTTTGCACATACTCATCGGATCGCTATGCACGTCTTTGATTCTCAAAGTATAGAGCATAGTGATTATTTTGGTATATTTAACTCAAAAATGAACAAAAATGATTGGGACCTTTTTGCTAAGCTACGTCCGAATGTAGTGGAGAATATGGCAGCTGGCAAAAATACCCTTACTTCACTCTGAATGGTATGAATAATCAGGTCACGTGACCCGACCACATGTTTAACTTTGCCATTGTAATGTAATGGACTTACAGAATTGGGGTTCAAGTTCGCGGATACCCTCTACCACGTTCTAGCAATGGAATTGTCTGAATGACAAGAATTTATATAGCTGGCGATATACGAGACGCTCTTCGAAAATTTAGGAGCCGGCCCATAGAAACTGCATAATTTCTTTGCCGGATTTGTTTTTCATATTACTCAATAAAAAGTAACATATACAGGGCATCCCAAAGTTATGCAACATGAAGGGAAAGTACCTTAAATATCGTAGATAGGGTATTTTGCTGAAACAAGACTTTATGTTATTTTTAAAAGTTAGTAATTCTGCATTCAAAGATTTTGTAAAAATTACTTGCCTCGTCTGGGAATCGAACCGACTTACAGGTAAAAAAAACACCCCTACTTTTATGATGCCAATCAAAAGAATGGCCAAAAATAAGAACTAATAATTAATAAAAACTAATAATAATAATAATTAAGCTGAAAATGAAAAATGAAAATCAACAGGCAGCGGACTCATTAAAAGATTGGCGATTTGCGTAAGACAAGAGGGATCACATTTTGAGCATTTAATTT
Source organism: Yponomeuta plumbellus (assembly GCA_947310845.1). Classification (NCBI taxonomy): domain Eukaryota; kingdom Metazoa; phylum Arthropoda; class Insecta; order Lepidoptera; family Yponomeutidae; genus Yponomeuta; species Yponomeuta plumbellus. Next base: position 885,482 of record OX371206.1, read on the forward strand.
ATTAATTTACAAAAAAAGTACCCACTAATTTGACTACTGAAGTTTCATGTATGTTTTTAATTTGAATTGAAATATTTTATTCACTGAAAACACAGTACAATGACAGAATACAAATACAAAGTAAACAATTTTAAATGTAAATTAAAAACAAACATGCAAGGAATGTCAGTGCACTGCGTTTGTGAAAGGACCCGACTCAGCATTTGTCACAAAAGGAATACCTTCTGTAACGCTGGTATTCTATCGGCACCTAATAAGCAAAACAAATAAGAAATAAAGAAACAAAATACACACGCAATAGATAATTATGAAAAGAAATAAAATAAATAAAAAAATAATATAATAATAAAGAGGTAAAATACTAATTATATAGATAAGTATATATAATAAAGTAAATGAAAGGTTGAATAGATTAGTATGACCGATCTTTGAGAGTAACTGTAATATCCTTTTTTTTTAAAAGAGAGGACAGGGTAGTAAAATGACAAGTTAAAAAAGAGACGAGTTAGGAAAGAGTAAATAAAAAAAAAGAGACAAAGTAAAGACATGTCAAGTTAAAAAAAAGACGCGTTTGGAAAGAGTCAATTTAAAAAAAGACACAAAGTAAAGAGATGCCAAGTTAAAAAAGAGACGAGTTAGGAAATAGCAAATTTTAAAAAAGAGACAAAGTAAAGAGATGTCAAGTTAAAAAAGAGACGAGTTTGGAAAGAGTCGCGATTAAGAAAATTTCAAAGTCGACGGAGGGTTTTCTTTTTCCCTGCGTCAAAAATTGTCAAATGCAAAAGCGTCAATTTTCTTTAATAATAGAATAAAGTCGATTATTTAAGCAATGAACCTCTTCAGTGTACCTAACTGCATGTGATAGGTGATACTGATAACAAAAGAACAATCCCCACTCAACTTTGCTTACATATTAGACATCTATTTTAGAATAAGATTTATGTATAATTAAATAATTATACAGGAAGCACCTCCGCTCACACAACATAGTTAATAGGAAGTATCTACCACTTTCGATTATTTTCTTTGTTAACCTTAAATATCATCCGTAAATGTGATTTAAAAACATTATAAATCAGTGTTACTCCAAAATTATGGAAATATATTATTCCTACTTGGTTATAATGTCTAAGCAACTGGCAAGGTGAAAACTAGTTCTTAAAGGTGAATAAAAACACTTGCTGGTGAAGTAGTTATCTTTTTTTTCCGAAGGCTTCACGTGGATTTTCTTCCAAACGTATTAAATTCATCATTTTTCTACCACGTGTATTCAGGGTTACATTAATTTATAATCAGCATAACTCAAAAACAAAGAAATGCTTAAAATGTCAACATGGCCTCTTTTTAACACGATCGCGGCGAACACTATCGAGTCCGGCAGTTACAAACTGCGCGGTCTTGTCGCTGTCACGGTACATCATCGAAACTACCACATAAGATGATGTTCGTCATCCAACGAGATTTTGTTCTAGTCAAATTGGTTTTTACATAAAAAAAATTATTTATCATATAAACTATTCAATTTACTAAATATTGGTGCAATAAAACGAAATTGCGATTTTTGCAGATTCGATGATTTACATAGGGGCCGTCGATATTAGAGTTACCTCCAACGCGATTTAAGAATTGTTTTAAGCACAAAAAATAAAATAATAATAATAATAAACTCACGCCCGTTATCCCCGAAGGGGTAGGCAGAGGCACCAGTCTCTAGAACTGGACCCACGTTTTGCCGAGTTTATTAGGTCCCAAACGTGACAAGTGGCAAGCCTGTCGCCGTTATCCGGGCACAATTTATCAGCGAATGGTGTTGCTGTATAAACAAATGTACGTAACTAAAAGTCATTAAGCACACTCTTTGCAAAAAAGCTTATTATAAAATCAACGATTATTTAGAAGACAAGGACGTATGGCATTAAATAGTAGTTTAATATCAAATTTATTCACAGGATAAATGCGTCTAGTGTTCAACACATGCAAGATATTATTTTGTAGGTTTGATTTGTATTAGCTTTAAGGTGATTTGAGAAAAGATGGTCAGAGTGGAGTTTTTTTTCGCTGCCTTTCACTACAAACGGCCCCAAGGCAGCGGCTAACATTATACATAACTATATGTACATTGACATTCAACAAGCAGAATGTAAATTCTTTACGTTGAAATAATTTTTTTAATTTGAATTTGAATTTGAACTTTGTCCACATTTCTTTCTTTTTTTCCACAATTCCATTTTATTAAATTGATTAATTTCACGGTGTTCCTTTCTTGTGATCAAATTCACTGTATCAGCGTCCAGTGCCATTTTAAGTTGCAAAACGATGCAGATCTGCAATAAAGACAATAAACAGGTAACAATACCTTAAATTACAAGAGATATTTATGTTTCTATATTTAACTATATTTAATGTTTCACGATTTCATTACTTTTTTCTACCTACTTACTTTTGTAATGTCCTATTGCTTTTGTCCTTGCCTGGTTACCATAGCTCAGAGTATCCTAGTTTGGGATCAGGGCAAGTTATTGTGTTGTGTGAAAGTTATTATGTTTATTGTTCAGAATTAATCTGCTTAGCCGAAACCGGTGATATACAACTTTTGTTCAGACTGAGAATTATTTATTTTTTATTTGATATTATTTCTCACAAAGGCAACGAATTTTCTCCGTAAGATAGGATTTCTAAAATTCATGAGGAGACTTAACTAAAGCTTTTATCCGGTTATAACGTTATTAGTTCGGCAGGGGCAAAAAGGTGTGACTGATTAAATTGACGGATCCGTATACGAGAAATAAATTTATTTTATTTTATTTTACTAAACATACGTATTTTACGTAACTAAACATAGTTCTTTTTAAATATTTTTTTTTATTACTAGCTGACCCCGCTAACTTTGTTCCGCCTTAGACGCCATAAATGAACAGATTTTTGATTTTATTATATTGTTTATCAATAAAATAAGATTGACAGAAGAATCCGTTTTAAACGTAATTTTTTTTTCATCCTCTTTGACTATATTTGCAGCACGCATTCAGTCAATTCTATGTCAAATGTCTTAAGGTTACATTAAAAAAGTTTAATTATTTTATATGGTGGTTAAGTAATTTTAAATTTTCTAATATTCCGCGCAATTTCCTTCATTTTTTTCTTTCATAAGAACCTTCTCCTGATAATAACGAACAGAACAAAAAAATAATTAGCGAAATCGGTCCAGCCGTTCAGGCGTGATGCCATGACCAAGGGAAATAGGGATTCATTTTTATATATATAGATAATAAATAGATCTGCGAAAAACTGCAGGCAGATGCTGGATGCGGCAAGCCGAAGACAGGGCACTATGGTGCTCATTAGGGGAGGGCTATGTCCAGCAGAGGACTAATATAGCCTGATGATGGTGATGATGATGAATTAAGTCGAGTTGTCATATTCACAGACAGTAAAAGCTCTTTACAACATATAGCTCGATGCGCCTCTGGCCACAGAGGCATGTCGAAAGCCTATAGTATACTAGAGCTAATGCTTGAACTAGAAAAAGTAGGTGTTGGCCTGAGATCGCAATGGATTCCATCGCATATTGGCATCAATGGCAATGAGCGAGCTGATGTATTGGCTAAAGAAGCTACTACAAACGGAGAGGAAGTAGAAATAAAATCGTGTTATACAGAAATACTTCCTAAATATAAAGTAGAATATAATTACCGCTGGAAAGAGTATTTCAATGAACGCTCTAAAGAAAAAGGGATATGGTACAAAACCATGCAAAGTGAACCCCCTCGTATTCCATGGTTTTTAAGCACAAAATTATGTAAATCTATGTTAACTATAGCTTTTAGAACTCGATCTGGCCATATGCCATTAAATAATTTTGGTTTCATGATGAAAAAAATTAACAGTCCAAATTGTAATATATGTAATTCTAAAGAAGATCTCTATCATTTATTATGTGAGTGTGCCATAAATGAACAAAAGAGGGTAACTTTAAAGCAAAAACTTAGGCTAAACTCACTTGATTTGGGTTATATCCAATCAATTTTAACAGAACCATTGTGTCCATTTGTCATTTATCATTTCGTGAAACGAAGTTTATCTTTGAGGGAACCCCCCAATAGTTAAGATCTAGTTAATAATTAGAATTGTAAGAATTAAGTGTAACCGTTTGTTAGAATTGTCCTAGTAGTTTTAGATGGAGCTGACATGCTCACCTATGTGAACAAAGCTTCAAAATAACTAAATATTAAAAAAAAATATATATATAATATATCGCTTCTATTCTAACTATTTAATTTTTTATGTTTGAAGTGCTGTTACGTGTTGCTGTTATTAATATCGGGCAAAAACGTGTGAAAAAATGTTTGTTGTATGGGAGCCCTCTTAATATTTTTATTGTGTTCTGTGTTTTAGTATTTGTTGTTATAGCGGCAACAGAAATACATCATCTGTAAAAATTTCAACTGTCTAACTGTCACGTTTCATGAGATACAGCCTGGTGACAGACGGACGGACGGACGGATAGCGGAGTTTCAGTAATATGGTCCGTTTTACCCTTTGGGTATTGTTGGCACCGTAATAGGGCCGTTAATTTTCTGTTTTAAATAAAAAAAATGCACTGAATTCACTGTTTACTACGTAATAGGTAAACTGCTTAACAGAATCAAGTTACAATTATACAACTAGACAGTAGACACTCTGACATCAGTATCAATAGAACAAATCAATAAAAAAGAAAACAAAGTAATCTAAAAAAGATCTGTCGCCAACAGGTACGGAACCGTAAAAAACGGCGTCATTCGCAACATACCTCCCCAAAACACTCCCAAAAAGTTGATTAAATTTCGGCAAAGGTCTTTGCCCATTACCTAGATATAAAGTCCATTTTTTTTATTCTACAAAAGTATACAAACATTAATGCTGCGGTCAGATAAAGTGAATTTTGAATTTCAAATGACAATACCTTAATCCCGTTAGGTTCGAAAGGCTGTCGACAGTCAAACTGCTTTCAGCTTAAGTTAGTGGCAGGAAGTGTGAAATTTCACATTCAATGTTCGTGCTAAGTGATGTATTGTGCGGCTACGAGTCTCGCGAGTGGAGTGGAATACCCAATTGAGTTGCTAGGCCAGCATCTCGTCGGATTGAGTTGAAGCTTATTAAGTAATAACCAGTAGACTCTTGCAAACCACTTTTTAGGAAGTACAACTTGCTTGCCTTACCTTGCATGAATTTCATTTAGGGAGCTACTTTTGCGACACAAAAGATTATTTACGACATAAAAACAGGCACTAAGTTTTAAAACACGATATGAAGATAAACTGATATTACCAGCTTCTAGAAATACTTTGCACGGTAAAAACTGCAGCTCTAAGAGTTTAGAAAAAATACCTGATGAATTCCTAAAATTAGGAATACCTGATGAATTCCTTAAAGTAAAGTTGAGGACCTCCGGTTAGTCCATCTGCCTACCATGCGAGAAGTCCGGGTTTGAACCCCGGCTGGGGACAAAAAACAGAAACCCAGGTCTTGGATGTTTACGTGTTTGTGACGACGCTGGTTCTGGGTCCCACGACACAGGGTATCCTAATGTGGGGCCAGAAGCAATGTATGTAAATGTTTATGTTTAACACGATTTTTAAGAGAGATCTATGTAATTGGCTATGCCAAAAGTGCTAAATGAATTCCTGACCGATAATGTTAAGTACATTGACGTTTCGGGTACTTTTTATCTAGCCCTTTGCTAATACATCCCCTATATGGTCAAAGTATGTTCGCCTGGAGTTACTTTCAACGTCCATTATTTCGTTAACCTGTATCCGTACAGTTATATTCAATGCATGTACTAAACTTTGTATGTTCTGTTATACCCCTTGTATGTATGCCTATAGGCTACTCTTAGGTTCCCTGACTCAGCCTCAGACCTAGCTCCCTGTCCAGTCAGTCTCTTTCCAAACTACGACGTGACCAGACCTAACCATCAGGTCATATTGTTCTGTATCCTAATACCTACATTCTATTTCCAGTGTAAATTAAAATCTTTTCTCAAAACCTAATTCCAAAACCCGTTTAACAGTTCGACGAACATTGTTTTAAGAAAAAAATGACCGATATTTATGAAAGCGGCTCTGTTGGAGAGTAAGTCACCCTTTATCAGCCCTTCCACTCACACTCGCTTGATATATTTGTTTCGTTAGTCTTTCTTCCTTAATTAATCCTTTCCGCATGTCCAAACCGCCGCAATATTCATTTCTCAACTCTAGTCACTACATCCTCTTTCAGTCCACGACGTTCTCTAATCAAACTAATGCGTATTCTGTCATTCAAAGTACGAGTAACACCACTATATTTCTCAAGGACCTCATTTATTATTTTATTTTTACACTTATGAAAAGGGGAGTTGAGCTTTTTTTATCATCTTACGTTCATAAAGTCACGGGCAATAGCTAAAGCATCGTTCTTAATATGTTACGTCTACTTTATTATTTAATTCTATTATATTGATGTTATTGAGCATCTGAGCGCTAAAAGCTGTTTACGAGATACGAATCGAAACAGCGTTTTGTTAAATTAAATGGAATAAAAGGATATATTTCCTCGCGAAGAAGATAAGTCTACCTACTTTATTCAAATTACGAGCGTGGGTGAGAGTCTCTTATCTTTATGAACTTGCGGGGTCAAATAATATAATCAAATGCTCTTATGATTCTTATATAAATGTACAACTCTTACCACTGGTTTCCCGTACGCTAACAATCTGTTCTATCTAGTGGTAGCCGATCGTGGTAACGAAATGTATGAAAAAAGTTTTTGGCGATTTCTGTCATTTCTAGTACTCAAACCTTAATAAATGGTCCAGTAGAGTCTTTTGATCCAGACATGAAATAGGATCGATTGGCATAAAATATTTCATTTTTGTATTCCAGCATTTTTTTCGCTGACTGTACATTTTCTCCAAAATCTGTGAATGCAGTTCATAATATCTTAACAAGTTGGGAATAGTCTCCAAGGAACGTTTTCCTGTAACTATACCGATTAAGGTACCTGCCCTAACTGACCCGTGTCGAAAATCCACCCTGTATATTATTATTAGGGAGCAAAAAGCTGTCAGTTCGTGAACTTGTCAAAAGGTGAAATAGGAACTACAGCGCAACCAAGTTATCTGTTCAGGTAGGCAAAATTGTAACTAACAAATTAATTGTAAATCCTGTTCCCCATTTTTTGTTTTATTTATTCATTTACTAAGATTTATAGATATATTTTCATTAAAATTGGATGGGTTTAATTATCTTTCTTTCTAATCTTTTTTCTAGGTAAATGACAATGGGCAAAAATGTATGGAGCTTGGTCCAAGAACCTCCACGATTGAGACATGTGCCAAAGTAAAGGCCCATGTCCTTACTTCAAATTCTCAGAAGGGCATCAAAATACTTTTTATTTTATCATGAAATGTAAACTAAGTAACTAGGTTAAGTACTGCTGTTGTGCTCCAAATTCGTTTTGTACAAAATATGGTTTGGTTGTAAGAAGCAACTACTGTCTATCTATACCCAGGGGCCTGTTTCATAAAAATATATGTAAAAAATATGTATATTTGGTTTTTATGAAAAAGATGCCATAGTCGATTCTAAAAATAAAACAAAAGAAGACAAATAAATAACAACACAAGGTTTTTAAACAGCATTACAACATTGGAGGAGACTAGCACTGAATTGGATGGGTTCGCGTGAAAGAGAAGAGGCCTATGCCCAACAGCGGGCTCCATTTACGGGCTGATTAAGTTAAGTTATGTAAGTCAATATTACACTTATGAGGGGGATTCTTTGCTCCTCAACAATGAAACGATCAGCATTGACGATCAGAAAGGTTTCAGCAGAATGTATTTTGGTGCGCCTGAAAATTCGTGGTAGCAAAAAGAGGGGCTTGATGTGAATGTTTTATAATGACACTTGTCTGGCGCGGTGGCGAGAGTATTCGCCAGCCATCACGCGTGGGGCGCGCGAACGCTCCATGTAGGATGCACTACATCACCCCCCTTGGAAAGGATTACTCCGGGGATACGTCCTTGAACCGGACTCTTCGTCCTGACCGCATCGTATAGTCGCGGCGCGGAATGGTCGCAGTAAGCGCATTCTGTGCATTTGACGGTGCTGTAGCTACTTTGGCTCCTTCCGTGGGTGTGATTGAGATGGATGGTGATGGGTGTTTATCGGCAAGGATGTAGGCCGGTTTGGCACGATCCATAGAAACGGCCACTGGTCCTCGCGATGAGTCGACAGTGAATGTTTTGCTCGTCCCCCTTAGCACCTTAAACGGACCTGTGTACGGAGCTTCTAATGCGGCGCGAAATGCATCTTTGAGTGAAAAAACTAGTGTGCAACTCTCGAGGTCTTTTTGAACAAACAGGGACTTGTTGCCGTGCTTTGATGCTGGGGTCGGTTTTAATTTTGCCATGTGTTCCCATAGATTGGCAACGAAATCTTGTGTCTGTAGAATAGGAGTTGTTGACGTTGTTTGTAGGAACTCTCCAGGGACCTTCAGTGGCTCTCCATAAACAAGATCCGCAGCAGACTTTTTTAGATTCTCTTTGCATGCAGTCCGGACGCCGAGCAGAATAAAATGATGGGGAGAACTTCCGTCCATCGAGTGTTTTTGTGTCCCATGATCGCTGCTTTCAGGGTTCTGCGTAGGCGTTCTACCATGCCGTTGGCTTGCGGGTGATATGCAGTAGTGTACTGCAGTTTAATACCACACAACTTTGCCAGTGCCTTGAATAGGTGGGATTCAAATTGCCTACCCTGGTTGGTAGTCACTATCCGAGGTCAACCGAACCTTGCTATCCAAGTCTCGTAGAAAGCTTTGGCTACAGTTACGGCAGTCATGTCGTAAAGCGGTGTAACCTCAGGCCATCTAGTAAACCTGTCAACGGCTGCTTAGCAGTATCTGTAGTTCTCTGACGGTGGTAGTGGTCCTACCAAGTCAATGTGAATATGTGAAAATCGAGCTCCGGGTGACTCAAAAACTCCAAGTGGTGTCGCTGTGTGTCATTGCACCTTGGCACGTTGGCATGCAAACCCCGTTGGAACCCAAGTACGACAGTACTTGCGTAACGAAGACCATACAAACCGTTGTGACATGTTGTTGATCTGATGTCTGCGTGACTCATGCCATGAATTGAGTTAAAGACTTGGCGACGTAACTGACATGTGTTGAAAGGACGAGGCCCGGCTTGCGATACATCGTAGAACAAAGTTACCTACGTATGTGCCTGGTGCTGGTACTTTCTTTAGTTTTAATGAAGACCCGCCCGACAACAGCGATAGCAGTTCTGCATTATCTTCCTGTGTGCAGGAGATAGAAAGTCGTTGGTTGCTGTGATGGATTCAATTCTGGAGAGGGCATCGGCTGTAATGTAATGTACTGGGTACACATACCTGATATGGATGCTGATTTTCTGTAGCAATTGCAGCTGCTTCTGGGTGTTCATTAAACAACGCTTGTGTTAATGTAATTCGCCTTTTTCGTAACACAGAACGGTTACACAACAAACGAATAACTCCCACTGAAGGTCGATATATATCGAAAACACAGTTCAACTGCTTCGGAAGCGAGGGTTTAAGGGGAGGGGGAGAGAGTGGGGGGTGGCAGGGTGATGCGAATATGCCTTCTGCGTCGCGCTGACGCAAATAAAGCGGCATTTCATTGTATATAAAATATTAAAGTAGGCCGTTTCTAGGAAAAAAAAAGTTTAATACAATGAATAAAAATCACATTTAAAAAAAAATCTCTCGGATGGATTTTAATTATGTAAAATGTGATTTGGAGAGAAAAAATATACCTATCGATTGGTATTATTCTTATCCGTGGAGGCTCTTGGACCACTTTTGCCCATCCTCCTTTCTTAAATGTTGCTACTAAATTCTCCACTAGCGCCGCTATCAACTGAACACATAACATGGTGGCGCTGTAATATCAAATGAAATCTAGAGATGAGCGACGTAATTATGAATTTTGATTTGAAAATGATAGACAGAATGAAAAGAAATATAAAAAATGTAGTAAAAAGGTTTAGAACGTTACAAGCTGATTAATAAATAACTCAAAAGTCCCCCGTGTAATAGGATTACGGCGAAAGCTGTGACAATACGTAGGCTGAGACAATACGCAGTTAATGGAATAATATATGTCTTTCGCAGTAAATTTGTGCTTTCACAGAATTCGTAAAGTATTTTCATGTATGTACTTAACTGATTTTGTTAACAATTTATTCACATCACTCATTACATTTAAGAAAATATTATGTATGTTCAGAAAAATATTAGACATCGAAACTCTTGGTAGCCATCATAACGTTAATACAAGGAATAAACATAAATTGTCATTTCCACGATTTCGACTTGCAAAAGTTAATACTTCCTTTATGCGACACTGTATAAGGTTCAACAACAAGATACCTCAAGATATATTAGAGTTACCTCCATCGCGGTTTAAGAATTGTGTTAAGCACACTCTTTGCAAAAAAACTTATTATAAAAACAACGATTATTTAGAACACAAGGATGTCTGGCATTAAATAGTAGTTTAATATTAAATTTAATCACAGGATAAATGTGTCTAGTGTTCAACACGTCCAAGAGAATATTTTTTAAGTTTGAAAGTTTGTAATTTAGGTAAAACAGTTTTGAAAAGAATAAAATGTGGAGTTTCTTTGTTAGTTTCTTCTCCATTTAATCTTTTAATTGTGAAACTAACAACTTTGACTTTCATAAAGTAAACATTTTTTTTGTACTATGAAAAAAATATTTGATGTTGATTTTTTTTATTTTCATCATAAGAAAGTTTCGTTTCGTAAGCAGTTGCGTTGTGACCTTGAAAATAACAATTGAAAACCATTGTTATTTTGTTCGAATCCCGGCTGGGGACAAAAAACAAAGAAACCCGGTTCTTGGATGTTTACATGTTTGTGACGTCGCTGTTTCTGGTTTCCACGACACAGGGTATCCTAGTGTGGGGCCAAAAGCGGAGTATGTGCCTGTATTTAAATGTTACGTTAAATGTTTTGTTATTATATGTTATGTTATGGTGACCCGATCTGCCCCATAACAGAAAAATTTAAACCGTTTTCAAATTCCAGTACTTAAAACGAAGAAATAATTATCATCATCAACCCATTATGTCCCCACCGAATGGCACGGGTCTCTTCCCTGAGGAAGGTATAGGTCATACTCCACCACGGGGGCCAAGTCCGCATTGCTGGAGGCTTGTAAGACTAGTGGCTGGTCTTACTGTCAGAAGTTTTCAAGCCGCCCTAAGGCCTCTAACTTGGCCTAACGACTGCCATCTGTCGACGGCAGCTGGCACCAACTGCTTAGCGTTCCTTGCAAAGCACGGAGCAATAATTATAATTAGATGAAATAATAAATAAAACAGCATTGATGATCTGCAAACTTAACTAATTAATATGTTTTTATCAATTCAATGTTTTTATAAAATTTTTACTTAAAAATATATTGGTTACCTATGATGCATATTTGGCGTCGTATGCGTCAACCACCGCCTATCCATTGCAGGAAATATAAATACAGAAAATGAAAACATCACAATTGATTTCAGTTCAGCAAATTACGTTTGTATTGTTAAAGCGGCTGTTACACAAGGAGAGTTTCTTGAATGCGAGTGGCGATTTCCTCTAGGCAATAATATGGTTGCCTAGTGTAAACAAAATTAAATGTCACTGTTTCGCCTCTCAAATACGGTAATTGCGACTTAAACTTTTATTTTGCGTGCGAGCCCGTGTTTTTCCTACGAGGAAATATTTAATAAACAACCGACTGCAAGAATCGATTGCAAAGTTTTTGCTAGAGCCTGTCCAGACGAAGACGCTCGCGCGTTGCCGAGCATCTGGACGGGGTGTATGTAGCTCTAGTACCTCGGGAACGCGCGTTTTACGCGCGAGTAAGAATACGCCGAGGCCTTAGGGCGGCTTGAAAACTTCGGACAGTAAGACCAGCCACTAGTCTTACAAGCCTCCACTAATCCGGACTTGGCTCCCGTGGTGGAGTATGGCCTATACCTTCCTCAGAGAAGAGACCCGTGCCCCTCGGTGGAGTCATGATGGGTTGATGATGATGATGATGAAGAATACGCGCGAGAGCATCTGGACTCGGTGTATGTAGCTCTATTACCTCGGGAACGCGCGAGTGTCTACGCGCGAGTGATCTCGCGCGTCTTAGCTTCGTCTGGACCGGCTCTTAAGATTATTCACCATTCGCGTTCGAGAAAGTCTTCTAGTGTAAATTTGGCTTTAGCGTGGGTAATTGGGTATCTTATTTAATTAGCAATGTATGTGTTGTATGTAAATGTTTATGTTTACGTTTAATATCGGCATAGAATGGTTCGGGAATGTTGAATACAAACTCGCTAAGTTTCTGGATTCCGTACATCAAAACGAAAATACTGAACTTTTATAGGATCACTTTGTTGTCCATGAAGCTTAATTGACTCGAGGGCGTGTTGTGGGATAGAGTTGTAATTAAAACTATAACTGATATCTACGATCCCTTGAATCTGTGAAAAAGTAAAACTTTTAAATTAACGTAAAAAAGCGGCCAAGTGCGAGTCGGACTCGCCCATGAATGGTTCCGTAGCAGCAAGTAACATAACATAAAATTTCTTATTGTTCGTTGTAACTTTGATAAATGTTTTAATAATAGTGTATTTTTGTTTACGATTTATGACTTATTAAAAAAAACTACTTACTAGATCTCGTTCAAACCAAATTTGGCGGAAGTTTGTATTGTAATGTACATAATTATATATTTTTTTTTAGTTTTATCATTCTCTTATTTTAGAAGTGGGGGACACACATTTTACCACTTTGGAAGTGACTCTCGCGCAAACTATTCAGTTTCAGTATTTTGCCAGCCAAAAATAACTCATTTAGAGAAGAGTGACATAGGTAGTAGGTCCCTGGACAATTGTTCAAAAATATCCTTAAAAAACAATTTTGCGTTAATCTAATCGACTTTGAACCGGCGGTGTCAGACATCTTTGCTACTTATTTTATTTTATTAGGGATAATAAACAGTTACTCGATATCACATTACTAACAAATATAGGTGTAAAATCGAATAGGTAAGAGTATAACCCACAACATTATCCACCGATTACTTTGAGGAATTTAAAAGACAAGAAAAACTTTTTCGTCAGAGAACCATAATTTTAAATAGGTCTGTGCCGAATAATTAATTAAATACCTACAAGAAGAATAAGCGCTATATTTGCATGCTAATAAGTGTCGGAAAGATATTTTGTAGCATGCAATTGCAGCGTTTTGACACAATTAAACACAATACACATTGTTGCAAACTTATTAACAACTAGCTTTCGCCCGCGACTCCGTCCGCGTGGACTTTAGTTCAAAATGTTGCAACCCCGTTCACTCCCTTAAGGGCTAAATTTAGAAAAACGGCGAAACACGTGTTCAATCAATTATGTTGATGAGTATTTATTTTAAGTTTCAAGAAAATTAAAACAACATTCTTTATACCTCCCATACAAATTTTGGCAACCCTTTTCGCCCCCTTAGGGGTTAAATTTCAAAACATCCGGTCTTATTCCTCGCCTACATTGTATATACACCCTCTGTGCAAAATTTCAGCTTCCTAGGTCCAACGGCTTGGGCTGGGCGTTGATGAGTGAGTCAGTCAGGGGTTTGAATTTTATTTAAATTATATAAATTATCATCAACATGCAGACTTACTAAAACTGCCGGTGAAGTAATGTTACATTATAATTTCCACCAGCTCATTTCCCGAATCAATTTACAGTATACAATACCTTTCGAACTAGTATAGGTACAATGAACCAATTAAATGGTGCGGATTAAATCACCCCGAGCGTAGTTATCTGTACAGGGTGATTAATTACGAGTCGCGGATTAATTACTGCCGCGATTCGGTCAGGGACTGGCCACATAGAAAGGAGGTAAAGCGAGGTCGCGACGGGAAAGTCGCGTCTTTCCAATTGGCCACGCTACATTTTTAAACATGAATGGAAATCTCAAAACCATTGAAAACTTGGCATGCAAGACGCACTATTAGCGCACAATTATCTGGCATACAAATTCATAACTCTGTATACAGCCGTTCGTGATGTGTCTGCTAAATAGACGTCTAGTTGGCTACCTCAGTGAGTCGCCTGAATATCTCCTGAAATACTTGTCCTAGCTAATTGTGCCTTGTAGCACTATTAGGCACTATTGATACACAGTTCGGTGGCATACTTGAAAGTACTCAAAGCGACCACGTGAAAGCCAACTATACAGACACATATGTGCCGCCCCTTCTGTGTGGCGCCGGATTAACAGCGCCACTTCATTTCATTCCATATTGCATAATGTTGTTAAATTATTTTCAACAAAAGTCTTAAAATAAATAAATTGTTTTAAGAACTACTTGTCTAACAAAGTAGGGTCAGACATTAGTGCTAAGATTACAAGATACTTTTATCCAAAACTTGTACGTATCAATCAAAAAGACCCTGTCAGACTGCTCTCTTACTATTGACTTTTGACTAAAATTTTTGTAAGTGTAAGTGGACTGTATTTAAGGAGCTGAACTAAATTTTAACTATTATAGGATAACTATTATTATAGGAACTGACAGAAACAATATTGACAATATTATAAATTAAGAATGTAAATCAATGTTGCCACAATAAAAGCAAAATTAAACAATCTAAAGTCTGATTTTTAATTCCGTAGAATTCTGACAGTTATCATTTTTTGACATGTCAGAGAATAGAAATCTTTTTTGGCCGGGGACATTTTTCAATTTCAATACGAGTGTGAACATCTGAGTCAACACATTTTATTTGTTAGTGAATGTATCCATTTTATAAAGTGTGAAGCTCCAAATTAAAAGAGAATTTAAGACGAGTGACAATTGTGTCTCTTTTACACTTGTACTTTTTTACTGTTCGTGTAGTGATACACGAACAGTAAAAAAGTACAAGTAAAGAAAACATATTTTTATTCAAATATCTAATTATCATTAATACTAATATGACTATCTTCATCATCATCATCATCGCTGACATGAATTGCTAACAGCGGCATACTTCACTTTTCTAAAAAGGTTAACGAAACCTTGAATTCGTAGGCAGTGATGCCAGCTAAAGAATAAAATAAAGTAATTAAAGTTAATTCGATATATTTTTCGTGATATTGAAATATTTTTTATTTTTTTATTGGGTCACTTGAGTAAGTAAATATTTAGATTAACCTTTTTGTAGGTAAAACATAAAAAATACGTAGCATTTTATTTTTTATTGCCCTCAAATGGGTCAAATTTGTCCCTTTTTCGCTAGTTTATTCCGGAAACACTCTTGACTCACGTCTTACGTCAGAGACGAGCAACCGACGACACGAACTCCGTCTCTGCTCTCCGTGATTAAGCTCTGCGAATCAGAGCGAAACCTGGTCGGACTCGGACGAAAAAACAAGCAACTGTATCCGGAATTAAGTTAATAAAAAACCTATCATCATCATCATCATCAATCCATTATGTCCCCACCGAGGGGCACCGGTCTCTTCCCTGAGGAAGGTAGAGGCTATACTCCACCACAGGGGCCAAGTCCGGATTGGTGGAGGCTTGTAATGCTGGTCTTACTGTCAGAAGTTTTCAAGCCGCCATAAGACTTGGCTTAACGACTGCCACCTATCGACGTGCTGAACTGCTTAACGTGCCAAGCACGGAACCGCTCGAAAAAATGCCACTAGCGTTAGTGGTAGACGGTCACCCATCCATGCAATGAACGCGCCCTATGTTGCTTAACATTCGTGATCGTTTAAGATCACTCAGGCAGCCAGGGCTACGAAAAAACTGAATCAAAGAAAAACTAGACTACGTGTCTTAAAAAATGCTCTATAGGTTCATTGAATCTTCAATCTCATCAGGCGTCGCGGTCGCCCTCGTTCAACTTAAAGTTGGAATGTTTGGTCGAGTTTAGTTGCCGGCTTTTCTCAGATTGTGAATTTAATTAGCTTATTAAATTCAGCCTTATAAGCCTTGTTCAAGACTTGTTGGCCGTAGGAGTTTTAGGTAGTAAATTTATATGATAATCTGAAAAAGTTAAAAACGAGCTTTCTGAAAAATTTTGTTAGAATTTGGGCAATTTTGTGTTTCTGAACTTTCTTGTATGTTATATGAATAAATAAACTCACGTCCCCACCGAGGGGCACGGGTCTCTTCCCTGAGGAGGTATAGGCCATACTCCACCACGGAGGCAAAGTCCGGATTGGTAGTGGCTTGTAAGACTAGCAGAGCTTTCAGAAGTTTTCAAGGCCTCTGACTTGGCTTAACGACTGCCATCTATCGACGGCAGCCGGCACCAACTGCTTGTTGCCTTGCGAAGCACGGAACCACTCAGAAAAATGCCACTAGCGTTAGTCATAGACGGTGACCCATCCATGCTCCAAACGCGACCTATGTTGCTTAACCTTTTTGATCGTTTAAGATCACTCAGGCAGCCAGGGCTACGAGCGATTCATGCATAACATTTTGCAAATTTTAAACGTCATGTGAGATCGATTGCGACCAAACTTCAGCGTTTTCACCCATCATGTATGCCGAAAGCTGTGCTTAATTACAAGACCGCCTTTGTTTTCTAACTTAGGTACACTTGCGAAGTTATAGTAGCAGTACCACTCGTTAACTGTGAGAGAAAGCATCGTGAGGGAAACTGAGTGTCTTGGCTGTTCACATACCTAAGCGCTTGAAGTCGCCAATTAAACATTAATTATTTAGACCCCTTCTGTCACGTTTCTTCACCTTCACCGCTTGAAAACTTCTGACAGTAGGACTAGTCTTACAAGCCTCCACCAATCCGGACTTGGCCCCCGCGGTGGAGTATGGCCTATACCTTCCTCAGGGAAGAGACCCGTGCCCCTCGGTGAGGATATAATGGGTTGATGATGATGATTTAGACACCCTGTGTCGTGGGAACCAGAAACAGCGACATCACAAACATGTAAGCATCCAAAGCCTGGGTTTTTTTCCCAGCCGAGATTAGAACCTAGGTCTTCCCGCATGGTAATTGGGGGCCCCACTAGGATACCCTGTGTGGGGCCAGAAGCGATGTACAGTCTGTTAGCTTTTAGAATATACCTCGGGCTCTAGAGTAGGCTTCGATTTTCGCCGAAAGCAGACTTCGCATGGTTAATTGAACATTGACCCACTAGATAGGTCATTTGAGTTGCGTACGGATTTTTTTCCTGAGATCTCATGCGCTCAAAATACAAGCATTCATGATTAATTAATAAATCAGTTTTAATTTTATGCGTCAACAAGTAGGATAAGTCTATCATAGCAAGTGCGTAACTCATTTGACCTATCTAGTAATGGGTCAATGTTTCACTAAGCATGCGACGAGACGAGACGTAGTACTACTTCCTGCTCTGTATAAAACTTTTCTTCACTATTTTGAAAAGTTATGTAACAATACAAAATAAATCTTACCTTATTCCAATATAATCGGTTTTTGATTGCTATCCGATAGTAGCCGAGGTATATTTTAAAGCGAACAGACTGTATGTGTATGAGCCTATTTTATGTTTTATTCAAATTGCATTTCCTCGCAGTTGCGTTATCAGTTATAGTATTTTTTTATTTCTCACCATAAAAACAAAGAACAACAAACACGACGTATTACGAGCCTTGAGGGCTTTATAAAATTACTTAAAGGCTATTGGTACAGTTATGACGTCCGCTAATTGCCAAACTAGGTGGTCTTGTATTTTGGCAATTATAGATTTAAAATGTACTTAATGTACAGATGAAATACAGATTTACATTAGTGCATAGTGATAGTGCATTGTCGTGATACTAATAAAAATAATAAGAAAAAGGATAAAGCTGGAGCTGAATAAATGATCTGCTTTCTAAGGTTAAAGGACCGAATTTCTCATTGACAACTCAACTCCTTAATAGTCGTCTCCAGCTTAGTAGGTATTTGTTGAGCTGTTACACCCATGCCTGTGCGCTACAGACGGTCTATTGTGCCTAAGAACCTATGTAGTAGCTGTAGGGAGTTATACGTAGAAGGACTTCTTGTATGCATTAGCAGTGGGGTACATTTATGAAGAAGCTTTTTTTGGTGTACATTTATGAAGCATTTTTGTGTTTGGTCGTTTGTCGTGTGTATGTGTGAGTGTGTATGTGTGTGTGTCTGTGTGTGTGTATGTGTGTGTGTGTATGTTTGTTTGTATTGAAATACATGTATTATGATCCCTCTGTGTTTGTGTATTACCATTTAAATGTAATTACATTTAAACTAAATATAAATGTTTACATACAGGCACATACATTGCTTCAGTTCTGGCCCCACAATACGACACTCTCGCTGAGAGACTTGGCACAAATCTAAACACGTCCCACTATGGGGCACAGGATTTCTCTCAAAAAGAGTCTTACCTCGGATCAGTTATTTCAAGCGCTTAGGTACCTGCCAAAATCTGAGTATCTGAGTTGTCGACAACAACTCAGATACTTAGATTTTCGCATAATGCTTATGGCATGAGTTTATGTTATGTTTGTTTGCACATACATACACACATAAACTCACGCCTGTATCCCAGAGGGGTAGGCAGAGACCAGGCACTGCCACTTGCCGCGATCCTAACAGAACACGTTATTGCATGCACGCACGCCGTTTTCACCGGCAATGTTTTTTTGTCCCTTTCTTATTTTCTTCCCGTCTCTTTCGTTTATTCGGGCTGAGTAGACTTAGAAATCTTCTGTATCTATTTCAGCTCTATCACACAAGCTATCTCTGCATAATCATTATTGCGTAACGGTTGGGGCGTCAATAAGGCATTGTCGCTCCGCTGACGTGGCAAAATCGTGCCTCTGTTCGGGATCTGCGACTGGCATATTGACATATTAGGTTGTGTCATTACTGCAGCGGCTCTGACTACAATTCGGTAGTTGACACGACCAACAATAAATTATTTGATATGCTCGATTTCAACAAAAATTTCAAAATATTTGGGAAAATGTGTCTCTTTTAGTCAATTACTAGTTTTTTATTTACGTAGCCCCGATTGTGTCCCACTGCTGGGCAAAGGCGTCCCCCAACTTAGACAATATGTTTCTGTCTTGTGCCACCTCAGACCACTCCGGCATGTGTCGGTCAAGATCGTCTCGCCAATTTTTAAATACATGAAACATAATATAAAGAGTGCTCTGAAATATGACGTCATAATCCGGTATTTTCATACAAAATACCTCTTTAAAAGTTACTTATTTGACATTTTGTCAACTACCCAATTAGGCATCGGGATACGTTGTCAAAAATTCTTTTGACCAGGTGCCGGTTTTTGAATTGAAAATTTATATAAATAAATACTTAAGTAACGTTCTGTCACGCTCTTTTCTAATAAAATTGACGAGACAGCACTACAGTAAAGCACCCAGCACCTATACCATCCTGACAGCATAGTCGGCCTAGCTCACGGGAAAGTCAAGTCTATACGAAGCCAACCAAGACACGGGTTTCCTCACGATGTAAATGTAACTCACCCAGCATCCATATGATACTCGTAGCCTTCTTGGGCTGCGCCGGTCTGGCCTGCCGGTGAACGGTACCGTTCACGCCATTCAGAAATCAAAAATTTATTTCAACGTAAAGAATTTACATTCTGTTTGTTGAATGTCAATGTACATACACTTATATGTATAATGTTAGCCGCTGCCTTGGGGCCGTCTGTAGTGGAGAAAAAGGCAGCGAATTCAGGCAGGACTGCCCATCTTGTGCGCATGTCTCTCTTGATGCACTAGTGTTTTGAAGTTGGTTTTTATTTTTTAATTAAAAAACATCCAGACATTTTTTAACAAAATCCCGACAAACTGTGAACCGCCCACATTTTTGAAGTTGATAATAAACGCAAATGCTTTATAGAAAGATATGATAAGAAAACCATAACGTTATTTATTTATTTATTGAAAGAAGACGGGCAATTGTGCAAGGGTTTAAAACTTAGAATAAATATATTTAAATACGTATATGAAATTTTACAACCAGCATCGTTTTCTATGGACTAAATCAAAGACACATCGAATTTTCTAGACACATTCATTTTCTACCTCTGCTAGGTTTTTTTCCGATTATTTTTGTTATTTTAGATCTTCTTGTAGGTCCAAACTTTACCGTAGTACCTAACACCTTTTGTCTAGATCACGCAGTGGTCATATAGATTCAAAAAGGTCAGTGGTTATCTTAATTATCTACTTTGTCCTAAGCACGACCGTCATGAGCCCCCATTTTAGTAGTATTTCTGGTCCCCAATTGTAACAACAAATGTAACGAAATAAGGGGTCACCAGTTGCTTTCCTTAGCTATGAGCATGAGCACAGAAGCATACCTTTGAGGCTTATACGGGTCACCTAAAATAAGTGTGAAATGGGGAGCATCAAACTAAAACGGCTCAGAGCGTAGGGTGGAACTAAAGAAAAGTAGATTTTTCGTAAGTTGATTACCTAATTATGTCGTTAAAAGAAACAATAAGGTAGACGCTTGAAATATTCTCAGAATATTGAGTTATATTACTCAATTACTATTTACTATACTATTACAATACTCGAAAATAATACCTAATTAAATTAAAATAAAACAAGCATTTGAGAGCATTCCAATAAAACAAACGCGATTTTTTTTTTTGCCTCTTTTATAGATAATGGTACGGAACCCTTCGTGCGCGAGTCCGACTCGTACTTGACCGTTTTTTTCTGTATTTCTTTTTTTTTATTTTTTTTATTATGGCAACAAACAGTCATTAATTACAAAAAAATGTTTACACAATACTTTAAACTTAACTAATAGACCTTATAGTGCCGAGATGTGTATAAAATATTAAAAATTACAATTTTAATTTTTTTGAGCTTATGAGGTTTTAACATGCGTAGGTTTAATTCACAATTATATTAATCTATATAGGAAACTGTTCAAGACCTTATTTCAATTCGTAACTGTACTTTGTACTCTTAACATTTTAGCTTTAAATGAGCTTAAAGTTTCATGAAAAACATCAATACCTAAAAAGTTCTTATTATACATATTTAGTGCACGGTAAATCAATGAGTTGCGAGTGTAATTCTTGTTCAAGCGGGGTGGAGCGAAGATGTGTTTCGAATGTGATAGACGAACGGGTAGGCGTCTGCGAGTTACAAAATAAATTTTTGATAAAAGGTATGGAGAATCGACTATAGAATGTATTATTTTAAATAAGAAAGTCATATCAATGTGTGAGCGTCGATTCCTGAGACTAGGTATATTAAAGAATTGCAGTGCAGTTCGGACGGTTATTCCTATAGTTTAAAGATTTAATAAATTTTCTTATTTACACAGGGTGGAATTTTGTAATGCCACCTGAAGGGGAAGTACTGTTAATACTGTAGATAGAAAATTTTACTTAAAGGATACATTCCCTTATTTTTGAAAAAAAAGAAAACTGCATTCAAAGATTTTCAAAAATTCGCTTGCCGCACCCGGTAACGAACCTACTAAAATCTGTCAAAGTTGCACCCTGTACTTTTATTGCAGCGATCTGTTATAACGGGTCTTGAATTTGGTTTTTTAAAAAAAGTATTTTCTTTACACTAGAAATAAAACATTTATTTAGAAGTAAGGAAATAGAAATAAAATACAAAATGATGTTTACACGACGGAGTATGGAAAGAGACTGAAGCCTGAGACCAATGCAACAAAGGCTTGTACTGGGGGGTGCTGACCATGCACTATAGCTCAGCACTAACCCTTACAATTCCAAGGTATAACAACCCCCTGCATAAGAGGAAACTTACGGGTTGATCAGTAAGTTTTCGGAAATTTAGTCAATTCTAAGTCGTGCTGGAGGGTCAGTATCTACAGTTGACTGCCCTTCTTGGTTTTCATTATTTTGGGTTTGAGATAACCAAGTTCTCAAACACTTGTATTTCTTACAAAAATAATAAGACATAAAACTAACACGTAGAGTAATCGACAAAATACTAAAAATAGGAAAGCTAACGTGATTCAAGATTGGATTTGAGGTTTTAACTGTTTTTAATTCTTCAAGAGTTTGGTCTGACAAAAGTTTCAGAGATTCCAGGTCATTCAAATTTATGTTAGACATTTTTATATGATACATGTTCAAGTTCAACTTATTAAGTCTTTTGATATTACAGCATTGGTCGTCGATTATATTAAACTTAGGACTCACATTATTAATTGTTATCCTAGGGTTAGACTTACTTAATAATATCTTATTCCTACAGTATGCAATGCATTCAGGTTCGATGTTGAGTACACCTGTACCGGATATAGTAAGTTCTGTTAAATTATTATTACATTCTATTGAGAGTTTGGTTGATTCTGATTGTATGAATATCCACTTATTATTATTTAATTGGTGCCAAATATCGATATAACCGTATATTAATTTACTATTGCATTGTACAGGTAGAGAAGAAATGGCTTTAGTCATCAATTCCGTTTCACAAGACGGATCACCAATAACACTATTATTATAATCATGTCACGATCGGTTACTTTCGTTTTTCCTTGTATTATACATAATCGCGGTAAATTACTTTCTTTACTCTGTTGGTAATTACGTATTAACGTTTCTACATTTGATTTATTAAGCTCATTTTTAACTATTACCAACTCTCCTATCCCTAAACTCCTACATAGATCTACCAGGTCTCGTAACGATACGTCTAAGCGTGCCTTCGTCAATAGAGAATCATGATTCAAATAAACCGTAGAGTCCACAATAAGTACATTATTCGCGGGTCCGGACCGCCTTGTTTCCAACATTAGTTTCGATAATTCTCTATATACTTTACTCGAGCAAATAATCAATTCCGTATCTCCTTGTGTCCCTTTGATTATGTCAACTACTTTAGGCTGGCCGGGCACTAAAGGTGACAACCCTGTATCGCGGGGAACGTTTGTCGTGTCAGTCTGTGTATTCGGTGAGCGACTCATAGAACGCGTAATTGAACGCGTAACCTGAGCGAGATCCCTTATCGCTGCCACCAATGTTATAACGGGTCTTGAATTTGGTTTTTAAAAAAAAGTATTTTCTTTACACTAGAAATAAAACATTTATTTAGAAATAAGGAAATAGAAATAAAATACAAAATGATGTTTACACGACGGAGTATGGAAAGAGACTGAAGCCTGAGACCAATGCAACAAAGGCTTGTACTGGGGGGTGCTGACCATGCACTATAGCTCAGCACTAACCCTTACAATTCCAAGGTATAACAGATCGTTAGGGTCAATTATAAGGATGAAATCTCTCTAACAAACTTCATAAATAAATGAAAGGAAAACAATGAAATCTTAAATTGTTTTAATTTTTTTCAAAAATCGGTATACTAACTAATTGATAGCTCGAAATGGGCTCCATTTTCTTGGATACACAAATTTATTCTTCTAACGAATTCTTTTCTAGTAACCTTTAATACACTCGAATCGCTCGTAACCTGGGCTGCCTGAGTGATCTTAAACGATCACTAAGGTTAAGCAACATACGGCGCGTTCAGTCCATGGATGGGTCACCGTCTATGACTAACGCTAGTTTTCCGAGCGGTTCCGTGCTTCGCAAGGCACTTTAAGCAGTTGGTGCTGGCTGCCGTCGATAGGTGGCAGTCGTTAAGCCAAGTCAGAGGCCTTAGGGCGGCTTGAAATCTTCTGACAGTAAGACCAGCCACAGTAGTCTTAAAAGCCTCCACCAATCCGGACTTGGCCCCCGTGGTGGAGTATGGCCTGTACCTTTCTTACGGAAAAGACCCGTGCCCCTCGGTGGGGACATGATGGGTTGATGATGATGATGAACCTTTAATAACGTGTTGTGGTGAATGTTATAAATCGTATTCTGAACCTCAACTCTCAACTCGTTTACATTCTCATAAGATTTAATGTAAATTTGATTTTTTACATATCCCCACAAAAAAAACTATAGGGATGAGATCTGGTGATCGTGCAAATTGCCATCGTCTTATCTAAATAGTAATTCATCATTTTAATGGATCAATGACGTCAATGATAATTATTAATTAATAACATAAGTAAACATAAAGAAACGGATCTTTGAGTAAAAGTGCTTTAACTTGACCCATTGAATTAATCATTTAAGATTTCATTGTTTTCCTTTCATTTAATTTATGAAGTTTGCTAGAGAGATTTCATCCTTATAATTGACCCTAACGATCAATGCAATAAAAGTACAGGGTGCAACTTTCACGGATTTTAGTAGGTTCGATTACCGAGTGCGGCAAGCAAATTTTTGAAAATCTTTGAATGCAGTTTTCTTTCTTTTCAAAAATAAAGGAATGTTTCCTTTGAGTAAAATTTTCTATCTACAGTATTAAGAGTACTTCCCCTTCAGGTGTCATTACAAAATTCCACCCTGTATGTTAATGTGGAGCTGTGTAGGGTTAAATAAATTAGATAGATAGATAGATAGATAACATGTTATATTCATAAAAAAGGAGATTAGTACACTACACAGGTATTTCTTAATCACTACAGACGGCGGCCTTATCACTAAAAGTGATCTCTTCCAGACAACCTTTAGATGGACTGGAGCTAAACATTGGAGAAGGTAGATGTACAAAATAACTAAAATAAAATTTTTTGAGATATATTAATTATAAAATTACTTTTCTTTTTTCTCTCTCTCTCTCTCTCTCTGCCTTTCTTTCTTCGAATCTATACCCACCTCGTCGATGCTAACCCTTCTAATCTCCTATTACATATTCTTTTACCTCGGAGCCTCGGGGTGTCATTAAGGAGTCTTAATTGCTGCACAGATTAAAAGAATCCGACCGAAGCGTTAAACGATTTATTATAAAATTTGCCCGAGGGACTTTTTCTGCAATTAATTTGTATTACAAACGGATGACAAGGGTGAAGCGCTGTCTCGCAATTACATAGGTGAAATGCTGAAGGAGGTTGAGATGGGGAATTTTGTGATTTGGGCCAAACCTTACCGGTAAGGTTTTAATTTGCTGTTTTCCAAAAGAAAATATATCAATAGCGTTATAGAAAACGCACTGAAAACTTACTATGGTTTTTACCTTCCAAAGTTAAAATTCTAACTACTATTATGTAAGGTAGTTTGAATATCGAGTAAATTTTGTTTAATAAGTCTTAAATAAATAGGCCGGCTGCCATCGATTGATGGCAGTCGTTAAGCCAAGTCAGAGGCCTTAGGGCGAAAACTTCTGACAGTAAGGCCAGCCACTAGTCTTACAAGCCTCCACTAATCCGGGCTTAGCCCCCGTGGTGGAGTACGGCTTCCACCTTCTTCAGGGAAGAGACCCGTGCCCCTCTGTGGGACATAATGGGTTGATGATGATGATAAAAAAGGATTGACAAAATCCGGAACACCGCTTTCCGTGCCAAAATCAAAATCACTGGCGTTGGAGTTGCAACTGCAAAATTTAAGAGGCTGGCCATTGTCGGACTTACGGACTCGGAAAGGTGGACAAACAGTTTCACCGTAGGTGTCGTGCGATGGCTACCGGCGACGCGGAAGACCGAGGCAAAAATAAGATAAGATATTGTATGTTTATTTTTCTATCCACATATGATTACATTCCTATACAAAACCACATTGAATAGGTAATACACAGGAGCAAAATGCACCTGTGGAAAAACTGGAGCCTAAACTGGATCAAAAGATCTGTATCTTAGGTTTCCAGGCCTCCAAATTTACAAAAAAAATGTATCATATTTGGCGCTTTTATATACAACCAGTGTGTGTTACCAGTGATGACTTATGGCACTGAAACGTGGACTCTCACTGTGAGCCTCATAACTTATGTATGAGTCATAAGAAAGCTTAAGGTCACGCAACGAGCTATGGAAAGGACTATGCTCGGAATTTCTCTACGAGACCGATTTTTTATTTTTATTTTATTGCTTAAAGAACCCCGCCCTTACAGGTTTTCCACCCAATACAGCAGGTTAAATAAAATTAACATCACAAAAAACCGATGACATTAAATATTATTGCATTAACATGCATTAGTTTTAAAATATCCGGGTAGTTCTGGTATCCGCGAATCAACCCAAAGAAATAAGTCGCCAGTGCCACCTTTCTCCTGACTTCCAGCCTATTGTAGCCACCATACCCAATACAAATAAGGTGGGATACATGAGCGGAAAAAAGGGATACACGCCATATAATTTAAAATACAAACATCTAATAAACTTGTTCTGGATTTTTTCCAACATATCGCTATATTTAGCTACATGTGGATTCCAAATGATAGCACTCGTTTCTAACTTACTTCTAACTAGAGCATTATAAAGCGATTTTATTGCTGCATAATTACGGAACTCCTTAGCCTGGCGTAGAATAAAACCTAACTTTTTGAAGGAGCTTTTGCAAATTTGCGTAATGTGGTCGACAAATGACAAATCTGCTCTCACATATACGCCTAGGTCACGCGTCGACGTCACCCGGAGCATCGCCGAGCCGGCCACTACGTATTGGTGATGAAGCGGAGCGCGCCCGCGGCTGTATGTCATTATAGCACATTTTGAGACGTTGAAGGCCAGCCCATTAGCCCTGCTCCACTCCACCACGCTATCAATATCCCGCTGCAATGTCTCGCATGCTAAGTTATTGTCAATAGGCAACAGGAGTTTTAAATCATCCGCAAACAGCAAACACACCGCATTTTTGACAACACTAGGAAGGTCGTTAAAAATAATGAGGTCCGTAGACGAACGAAAGTCGTCGACATAGCCCAGCGGATCAGTAAGTTCAAGAGGCAGTAGGCGGGGCACATAGCACGCAGAACTGCTGGCCGATGGGCCCGAAAAATGCTCGAATGGAGACCACACATCGGCATGCACAGCCTAGAACGACCAGCCACAAGATGGACAGACGATCTCATCCAAGTGGCTGGATGCAAGCCGCTACCAACCTGTCTTTTTGGAAATCCATGAATGAGGCCTATGATATTCGGCTCGTCACTAGCACAAGGTACACAGTATTATACGATGTGTATCAAGATGGTGCGACGACCTGACCAAACATTTACTGGGGAGGGAAAAGTTGGCCAGGAACAGGAAGGAGTGGATATCTAAAGGGAAGTCCTTTGCCCAGCAGTGTTACACAGAAACGCCTAATTATAAAAAAAGTCTTGTGTAGATACATTACAAATATCTCCTAGAACAACGCCTGCATCTTATTAGCTGGAAGGTGTTACTTGAAATAAAGATGAGATGTCTAGACTTCATCGGAGACGCTGAACTTCTTACGAAAGTAATTTGTATACGTCTTACACTTAGCACGGTAATGGCTTTCTACGCTTCGAGAGTTAAAACTCACTGCTGACTTTTAGGAAGATTTTGTCATAAATTATCAGTATTAACATAACGATAACATAACATTTACATACATGCACATAGATTGCTTCTGGCATCCCACACTTGAGTATCCCACACTAGGATACTCGTGGGACCCAGAAACAGCGACGTCACAAACATGTAAACATCCAAGACCCGAGTTTCTTTTTTTTTTGGCTACAGTCGGAATTCGAAACCCTGGACCTCTAGCATGGTAGGCAGATGCGCTCACCACTACGCCACAGAGGTCGTCAAGACCAGTTTGTAACAGTTTGCTAACAGACTATTAGCGTTCGAGAAACCGGGGGTTAGACTTGTTTAAGTTAATATGACCTTTACGGGGCACTGTATAAGGACGACCTCTGTGGCGTAACGGTTAGTGCATCTGCCTACCATGCGAGAAGTCCCGGGTTCGATCCCCGGCTGGGGAGAAAAAAAAAACTCCAGGTCTTGGATGTTTACATGTTTGTGACGTCGCTGTTTCTGGTTCCCACGACTCAGGGTATCCTAGTGTGGGGGCGGAAGTAATGTATGTGCCTGTATGTAAATGTTATTAAATGTAAATGTAAAAATGTTCTACGACAAGATTCCCCAAGATATATTATAGCCGCAATAAATGTATTTTGCTTAGATGCAGATTTTAATTGTTTAAGCATATCGATCGGAGCACAGACTTGTACGTTTATCATAATCACATCACACTAATATTATAAACGTGAAAGTTTGTGTGTGTGTTTATATGTTTGTCAGTCTTTAGCGCTGAAACGGCTGGACGGATTTTAATAAAATTTGGTATGGAGTTAGCCGATACCCTGGATTAAAACATAGGCTACGTTTTACCGCGGGGAAATATCTAATTCCTACGGGAAAATCGATGAACCGCGGGTAACACCGCGGGGCACAGCTAGTGGTAAATATTTTTGAGTGATGTGGTTTCCTACTGCTTTGGATTTTAAATTACGTGCAAAAAGCCGGAAACCACGAATATTTACAAACTGTTCATGATATTACCTTTAAAACCGTAGTAATACCATCTATCTAAATTCAATGGTAATACTGTTTTTCACAATGAAAAATATACATTCTCTGAAAACGTTGACTTTCAATGTTCCGAGAGAATGTATTTTTGAGAGAATTTAATTCAACTTTGGGACAATGTTTTGTAAACCCTAAAATAATAGAATTTATAACACACGCAGACTAATAAAAAAATTAAGTTGTGCTTTAAGTTTTCTTTTAGCAATGAAGCTAAAAGATTATGTACTTGACCACTGGACCACAAATTATTATTTTTCGTAAATGTTTGGACAATGAGACCCATGGTGTCCACTGGGTACGTTTGCCAATTAGGACCATACTCTCTCTCTGATAGAAGGCCTGTGTACTTATGTAAAGACCTCTAAGCGTGTTATTTCTCTTGCCAACAGAGCGTCCTACGTGTCAGTGCTGACCATCGTGGCGTTTTCCCTGGAGCGCTACCTGGCGATCTGTCACCCTCTGCACCTGTACGCCATGGCTGGCCTGCGGCGAGCGCTGCGTATCGTCGCCGTGCTCTGGGTAGTGTCGCTGGTAGCCGCTTCACCCTTCGCGATCTACACGACTGTCAGCTACCACGACTACCCGCCAGGTTAGCTAGCTATGTTTTGACATGCTAACACTGCCTCTGGTGCCAGTTAAGTAACTCTACAGATACAGTGAATCCGTTTATTATGACGCCGCACATATTGATCACCGCCTATTATGAAGTAATTAATTACACACTTGCCACTTGTCACGTTTGGGACCTAATAAACTCGGCAAAACGTGGGTCCAGTTCTAGAGACTGGTGCCTCTGCCTACCCCTTCGGGGATAACGGGCGTGAGTTTATTTTTTTTTATTTTTTTTTATTAATAACACAACAAAAATTGGTTTTCATACAAAATTCTTTGTCAAAAAAGTCTGATATAATGACTGTGTAAGAGCGCGTTCAATGCATGGATGGGTGACTGTCTATGACTAACGCTAGTGGCATTTTCCCGCGCGCTTCTGTGCTTCGCAAGATACGTTAATTAGTTAGTGCTGGCTGCCATCGATACATGGCAGTCGCTAAGGCAAGTCCTTAAATTCTGACAGTAAGACCAGCCACTAGTCTTACAAGCTTCCAGCAATCCGGATTTGGCCCCACCGGTGGGGTATTGGCTATACCTTCCTCAGGGAAGAGGCCCGTGCCCGGGGACATTATGGTTTGGTGATGATGACAAGTTAAACTAGGTGTCTGTTTCAAAAGTTAGATCGTTTTGGAGAAAAAATGGACGAAAAAACTCCAAACTTAGTGTTTTCAAAGGTCTTAATCAACAGAGTATATAATATAAATAAATTTACATCATTACTTAGTAGAGTCATGCATTGAACTAGCTTTAATTCCAGAAATTTCAGACGTAATTGTCATCTAAATAATCTTCAATGTTATGGTAACCCTTTGCTTACTCCTTGACCATAACTGTCAACTAATATATTATCTATTTTGGTTCAAAATCAAAAGAGACCCTTCTTCATGGTTGTCCCTTATCCTTTACCGCTTTGTCATCAAATAACCATTTCCGGAACACAACGTTATCAAATGGTTTCCATGTGATGTTTCGTGGATTTCCGTTTTATTACTCTATAACACGCGATAAGACATTGTTACGTGCGCTTTGTTGTATAACAGGATGTGATACGATGTAGATGAAAACGGGATAATTATGTTTTCTTAATACACCGTTGTTTAGATCCCATTCTCTCAGAGAGAGATTGCGTGATTTTTTAATAAAAAACAGGCTGTTGCCTGCGACTTCGTAAATCGAAAATAGCAGCGAAATTTTTAATAAGTAATCGAAGCGACTATTAACGACGCCTGTCCGCAATCGGGTTACCCACTTCTTGTCGACTATGTACATACGTCTCGCCCCCCCTGCCTCGCGCGCGTGACAGAAGATTTTCTACATTTTCGAATCCGATACTTTAAACTCCGCCAACAACAATTATTAGGAACTAATAACCTAAACCACAAAATTTCATTGAAATAATGTGCACCCCTCTTTTACCCTCTTAGGGATTGAATTCACAAAAAGGGATATCGGCAATAATCTTATTAGAAATTTATAACCCAAATACAACATTTTATTGAAATATCTTTGAGATTTTTCATACTAACTTTGCACCCCCTTTTTAGTTAAAGGATGATTTTCGAAAAAATACTTTACACGTTTTTCATTACTTTTAATCAAGAACCTTCATACTGAATTTCATTCGAATGATTTCAAATAGAGCAAAGTTTCATACTAACTTTGCACTTCCGTTTTACCCGTGAATTATCAAAAATCCTTTCTTACTGCTCCGTGAATTACTGGAGCGTCCCTTACGGGCATTTCCAGTCACATTCACTCCATATACTTGCTTCGTCAGTCTTTCTTCCTTTATCCTCTCCACATGTCCAAACTAACGCAACATTCCTTTCTCAGTTGTAGTCACTAAATCCTCTTCGGAATTAGTCCACAACGTTCCCAAATCACACTATTTTTAGTTCCAAAAGTGCGGAAATATCAGGTTTCATCATCCACCCATTGTGTCCCCACCGAAGACCACAGGTGCTGAGAAAAGTATAGGCCATACTCCACCACGGGGGCCTAGTCCGGATTGGTGGAGTTTTCAAGTTTTCAAGCCGCCCTAAGGCATCTCACTTGGCTTAACGATTATAAATATCAGGTCTAACAAGAACTATCTCCCGCAGGGTCTGGCAACCGTTCGCTGGAGTCGGCTTTCTGTGCGATGCTGGAGATGCCATCTTGGTACCTGTGCGAACTGAGCAGCCTGCTGTTCTTCGTGCTACCCGGGATCATCATCCTGGCTCTCTACGTGCGCATGGGTCTGAGGATTAGGTACGCTATGGGGTAGGTATCTAGGTGTTAAAATACATGTCATTGTGTTAGAAAGCAGAAATGTATTACAATGTAAAGGATGAAAATTCTGTTTGTTGATTGTTAGTGAACTTGTAATGTAAGTGTTAGCTGCTGCCTTCGGGCCGAATGTAGTGGAGAAAAAAGCTTCTTAAATAACTTTAAATCTAATGCATAAGTTGGTGGAACTATCTATTTGCCTAAGAAGCTCCAAACCCACAATGTCAAAACATTATACGTGTTAGAAATTTATTACAACGTCAAGGATTAACATTCTGTTTGTTGAATGTCAACGTACTTGTAATACAAATACAAATACAAATACAAATACAAATAAACTTTATTTCTCTATCCACAAATTAGGTACAATAGCTGATGTGATACAATATGGCACAATAAGAATAATTTGTGGAAAGACTGGGTCCTAAACTAGATCAAAGATCTGTATCTTAGGATGCCAGGCCTCCCAAACACTAGAGCAACAAAGTATGGAACATACTGTAGACACAATAAGTCAAGACCAACAGAGAAATTACAGAAAACAAGGATAGTATACAAAAATAGACACAAAAACCAAATAAATGGGATCGGGTTTCAGCCACTGAGTGTATGAGTGTAGGTGTGTGTGTGTGTGTGTGTGTATGTGTGTGTGTGTGTGGGTATGTGTGTGTGTTTGAGATAAAGTAACTAACTGATTACGTTAGGTTTTCACTTCAATTAAGCTTTCAGTTCTGGTATAATCTAGTTCACTTAGGTACGTGAGTAATTTCTGTTTCAGTTTATATTTTGTAACATCAATGATGCTAAGTATTTTATTGAAAAAGTTATAGAGCTTGCCAGATCCAGAACTTGCCAGTAATGTTAGCCTGCTGCCTTGTCTGCCTTGTAGAGGTGAAAAAGGCAGCAAAAAGAAAAATCTTCTCTGACTACCTATGTCTTCTTAAATCACCTTAAATCTAATATACAGATTTAAGGTGATTTGAGATTTGATACAGGATGACCCAAAAAATAGTGTCAAGCGGAAGTCCAGAGATAGAGCACTCCTAGGCGTACCCGAATTACTCCCATGTATCTTCCGCAATTTTTTGTAGCTTTCGAGTCCTACAACAGTCCAAACATTTTTTTTTTAATTTTAACTAACTTCTACATGTTCATAGCACAGGATGTTCTAGTTTCGGATCAGTGCCCCGATTCTGTTAGCGCATTATAGTACGATGACAGACACACGGTTCGGTCACATGACTTATTATTTCAGACTATTGAAGCCCAGATTACTTGTTAAGAGTGCGCGCGTAGACTTGAAACAGCACTTCAAATAAATCGCCATATTCACACAGTTATCACTGTACTATAATGCATTAACAGAATTTAGGTCCAGGACAAATGGAAGTGGAAAGAAAGAACTTCCTGTGTGGAAGTTATTTATTTAAGCTGGCGATCCTACAATGATTTGAGCAATGATTTTGACATTACCCTCAAACATTCTGTGATTTTAAGAAATAGGTTTATGCAAAGGCAGTATAGTTAATTCATTATTTAGTTTAGTTGTCTACTCAGTAACATCACCTAATTTACGATGTAAGCTTAGTTTATGTAAACGCTGTGCTTACCTATAAGTGGTGTACAACTGTACATACACGTAACTTTATCTTCCTGACATTATTGTACCATGTTTTGTATGTATGCTGTTGGTGTGCCTAATAAAATAAAATAGTGTGTTCCAGCCCATAATTGGACAGAAGTTCACAAAATATAAGGAAACGGGGAACAGCAATTAAAATGCCAAAAACTAGGAATATTTCGGTGACGTTGCAAACCTGAGGGCATGTCAGAGGTTGATTGGATTTCGTTTGCACACTTTTCTCGAATATCGCGAACATTTTAAGTCACTAGAGCGTGAACAAGCGTTGCCGGCAGCAATATTGAATTCTCGATTGAAATCGAGTTTTATGTTGTACCTAATGCCGGCAATGTATACCGGCTCGCGGAACTCGTATTGGAGAACGACACGACTATAATATTGTCGATGCAGAATGAAAGCCTCGCTGCAGATGTCAGTGTTTTTTAGAATTCCGTAGTCCAATAAGGAATCTTTATAGTTTCGCCATGTCTGTACTTCATCATCATCATCAACCCATTATGTCCCCACCGAGGGGCACGGGTCTATCCCCGGAGGAAGGTATAGGCCATACTCCACCACGGGGGCCAAGTCCAGATTGGTGGAGGCTTGTAAGACTAGTGGCTGGTCTTACTGTCAGAAGTTTTCAAGCCGCCCTAAGGCCTCTGACTTGGCTTAACGATTGCCATCTATCGATGGCAGCCGGCACCAACTGCTTAACGTGCCTCGGGACCTCTCGCATGGTAGACAGATACGCTAACCACTGCGCCACAAAGGTCGTCAAAACGTAAGCAAACCACTACTTGTAATTTTTTTAAGAGTAATAAATATTATAATAAAATTATTCTACGCTTAACCCTTAATAAGTGACGACCTTAAAAAAGAAAAACTTCGTACTAATTCCATTGAAAAATACTTTGATGAAGTTTTTAATTGTGTACAGTAGTTAGTTAAGTAAAAAATAAACTTAATTAAATAATAAGCGACAACCCGCTGATATTGCTAATACTATGGCAGATAGGATCCACACAATTACCTACCTCATATTGCATTTGGGTCCTAGTTAATACTAAGCAAATGCTTAGCAGTTGGTCGTAATAGTCATCATCAATTCATCAACCCATTATGTCCCCACCGAGTGGCACGGGTCTCTTCCCTGATGAAAGTGACTCCACTACGGGGGCCAAGTCCGGATAGGTGGAGGCTTGTAAGACTAGTTGCGGTCTTACTGTCAGAAGTTTTCAAGCCACCCTAAGGCCTAAGGCCACTAGCGTTAGTTATAGATGGTCACCTATCCATTCTCTAAACGCGCCCTATGTTGCTTAGCTTTCGTGATCGTTTAAGATCACTCAGGCAGCCGGGGCTACGAGGGATTCGAGCAAATCTAATATATTAATCAATAATCCCTCGTACCATTTACGACCAACTGCGGAACCTTAAAATGCGCGAGGCCCGACATGCTTAGCCGTTTTTTGAAGTAAAAAGCCGCTGTGTCTAGGATTCATAACAGGGATGCAAAAATATGACGTTATTTGTTTCCTTGTCACAATTGGGTATTTGACACGATCTCAAATGAGTTACTTTTAAAACGGAATTTTGGATGGAAATACTTGCTTGTGACGTCACATTTCAGAGCACTCTTTTTATGTTTTATCTATTTAAAAATTGTTATAACTAGTAAATGATTAAAAGAAATACATTTTCCGAATCATTTTGTAATTTTTTTTTTAATTGTGCATCTCAAATAATGGAACGGAATGTACTGAATAAATACATTGACATTCAACAAACAGAATTTAAATTCGTCACGTTGAAATAAATTTCTGATTTCTGACTTGGCCTCTTGGGCTATGGATCTTTTCCAGGTGATCTTTGGGGTCCGTCAATCGATGTGCTAGTCGCAAAATGTGCAGGCTGCGTAAAACGAGCAAATTGCAAAATGTGCAAATCTCACAATGAGCAGATCCATGTGGCGACCTCCACATTTAACGATTCGCACATAATGCGACCTGCACCATCTGCGATTTGCACACATTGTGATCTGCACCTTCTGCGATTGGCATTAGCGCACATTTTACGACTTGCACATCGATCGACGGATCCGAGCTTTGCCCCCCTGCCTTTCGGTTGTCCGTAGTGACGCTGTAACTATTGATTGATTGATTGATTGAAAATTATTTATTGCACAGTAAATTAAAATTACAGTATGCCTATCAGTTATTTTCATTCACCTCCTGCGGTTGACTGGACTGGTATCTATATATATAGATACGTTTATTGCACATAAGTAAAAATTACAATGGCAACGCGGCGGACTTAATGCTACAAGCATTTTCTACCAGTCAACCGCAGGAGGTGAATGAAAATAACTGATAGGCATATATATACGGGTGTCCCAAAACTCGACGTCAACCCGGAGCCGGGTGAAAAGGCAAGTCAAGCTGGTTGTCAGAAAAATATAAAAAAAAAAACTTTTTAAAATTTTTTTTAAAAATCGCAAAATTACACACCCTGTGACAGTCTTTTTACTCCTGTTGCCACAAATCTTTATTTTTTCCAATTATTTTTTTTGCTGTGTAACCCTGAATAATGCTTCTCTAAACTGTAATCAAAATTTTGAAACCAGCTGCTCTAGCTTGCATAAAAAATAGGACTTATTTCCTAGAAAAACTTTCAAAATAAAAAATTGCCTATTTTAACTGACTGTATTGAAAAAAAAATGTACTACGCGAGTTTGGCAAGTTATGTCAAAAGTTGGCGCATTTAGTAAAGATTCCAAAATGGTATAATACTTGGTAAATTGTAGCTGATAACATGGATAAAAATTTTTTTTTCCTGTAAAACCCAGTTTTTAACAAATTTTTCTTACTTGGTGAAAATGGCAAAACTTATTGCTTTTTACATTGGAGCCGATTCCAATGCACACACTGATTAAATTTAACTTAATTGTACCTGTGCTTGTCTATCATAAACCGATTGAAAAAAAAGATTGTCCACTAAATTTAGTTTAGTTCTCTTTGTGTGTGGTATGAAATAGGCACCATTTTTTTGTAAAAGTTTAAATTTTAATTGACACAAAATGTTTAATACTAAGGTTTATTTATTAAATTTACAATAATTTTTAAAATGTTTCATTAATGTACCAATACAACTATTTTTACTACAACAAATGTTCAAAATGTCTTCCTTCGGCGGCAATACAAGCCCGACATCTGTTTAAAAATGATCGAGCTATCTTTCGAGCGAATCGTCCATTATTTACGAATTCAGCTACTTCTGCTATTCTTTGCCGTAGTTCAAATTCACTTTCAATTGGCTTTGAATACACTTTTTCTTTGACTGCTCCCCAGTAAAAAAAGTCTAATGTATTCAAGTCCGGTGAACGGGCGGGCCACGAGATTGGGCCAGACCGTCCGATCCATCTCCCGGGAAACTCTTCATCGAGATATTGTCGAACGGAGCGAGCATAGTGTGCTGGGCACCCATCTTGCTGGAACCACATTTCTCTGTAAATGTTTAACGGCACGTCTTCTAGTAAACTTGGTAGATGGTTCTGTAGAAAGTCCAAGTAGACCTCGCCATTCAACGCATCAGGCAACTCAAAAGGACCAATTATTTGACCATTTAAAATTCCGGTCCACATGTTTACTTTGAATCGGTACTGGGACCGATCCTGCCTCGTTAGATGAGGGTTTTCTACATGCCATTCATGCAAGTTATGCATGTTCATGTAGCCGTCCTTTTTGAATGTCGATTCATCAGACCATAAAATTTTCGTTAAGAAAAGCGGGTCATCCCTGTACCTCTCCAATATTGTCCGGGAAAAATTTACTCGATTTTGGTAGTCCCCGGGGAGTAACGTCTGTACTTGCTGTACGTGGTATGGGTGTAATTCATGTCTTTTTAAAATACGATGGGCTGTACTTTTGGGCACTCCGGTGGTTATTTCAATAGCCCTAACTGAAGTGCTTGGGTCTTCTTCGACAGCTTCTAGCACCTCGTCTTCCATCGGGTTGGCGGGTCTTCCTCCACCATGCTCTTGATTTGGGAGGTGGCCCTCTGAGAAGAGTAAACGATGCACATTCGTAAACACTCGATGATCAGGGTAACGAGCAGCGTTTGGGTACCTTTCACGGTAAAGTTTGGCGGCAGCACTGGCATTACACCTGCATTCACCATAAATAAGGTGCATATTAGCGTATTCGCGAGTGGTATACGCAGACGTCTTGGCACTAGTCACACGATAGTCCAGGAGAAAGCAAAGGTCGTCGTTGAGGGAAAATAAACAGTTCGGATCCAAATCACAAGCAATCACAAGTCCATAAACGAAGCCAAATGTAGTTAGTACGAAATCAACACAAACGAATACGAAAACAAGTGCAGTAAACGAAGGAGCGTAACGTACTGATTTGTGATTGTGATGTGTGAGTACAAAAGCGGATACCTGGCGTCACTCTCTGTCTCGCTCGCACTTAGTAAGATGACTCTCTCCGTTTCAGTCACTTTAGCGTTCATACCTATCTCGCTCGCACTTGATAAGGTGACTCTTTCCGTCTTAGTCACTTAAGCGTCAATACTTATCTCGCTTATACTTCTTAGAATGCCTGATTCATCTCAAGCTACAATTTACGACTCTTTGGAAAATCTTGCGCCCATTAGAATATTTTTTAACCAAGTAAGAAAAATTTGTTAAAAACTGGGTTTTACAGGAAAAAAAATTTTTTATCCATGTTATCAGCTAGAATTTACCAAGTATTATACCATTTTGGAATCTTTACTAAATGCGCCAACTTTTGACATAACTTGCCAAACTCGCGTAGTACATTTTTTTTTTCAATACAGTCAGTTAAAACTAGGCAACTTTTTATTTTGAAAGTTTTTCTAGGAAATAAGTCCTATTTTTTATGCAAGCTAGAGCAGCTGGTTTCAAAATTTTGATTACAGTTTAGAGAAGCATTATTCAGGATTACACAGCAAAAAAAATAATTGGAAAAAGTAAAAAAATTGTGGCAACAGGAGTAAAAAGACTGTCACAGGGTGTGTAATTTTGCGATTTTTAAAAAAATACCTATAATTTTGAAATCATACAACTTAGATTTTTTTTATATTTTTCTGACAACCAGCTTAATTTGCCTTTTCACCCGGCTTCGGATTGACGTCGAGTTTTGGGAAAAACGGTGGTGGCGTAGTGGGGTTGACACTTGCTTCTCGATCGTGAGGGTCTGAGTTCGAACCACGCATGTACCAATGACTTTTAGTTACGTACATTTGATTGTACAGCAACACCATTCGCTGATAAATTGTGCCCGGATAACGGCGACAGGCTTGCCACTTGTCACGTTTGGGACCTAATAAACTCGGCAAAACGTGGGTCCAGTTCTAGAGACTGGTGCCTCTGCCTACCCCTTCGGGGATAACGGGCGTGAGTTTATTTATTTATTTTTTTTTTATTTTTTTTTGGGACACCCTGATATATATATATATATATATATATATAGATACGTTTATTGCACATAAGTAAAAATTCCACGCGGCGGACTATATATATATACATAAATATATATATATATATATAAAGGCAAGTACATAGACGACCTTACTACTAAAATGTAACTTCCAGCTAACCTGGTGATGGGAATAATGGATGGTTAAAAACAGAATTCACACTAGAGACTCTTCATTCACAGATCGACTCACGCGCATAAGACGGGCAGTCCCGGGACGCTGAAAGGCGTCAACGGTTCCGTGCATGGGGAAGCCAGGCAGGCGCAGTCCAAGAAGGCTATCATAAGGATGCTGGGTGAGTGGTTACATTTAGTTTCATTTGTGTGGTTTCATTTCTAGTGACTACATGTGTGTACTTCAAGTTTATTTATAAGCAAGTGTAGCTTTTTAATATACAGGGTGTGTCGTAAATAATGGATAACCCTGTAGCTTCTGACTGGCCACATAATCATCTATTACATATCCCACTTTTATCGTCATTTGGCCATGCATTTTTGAAATATGATTTTTTTTTTACTTTCAAAAGAAGTATTGCTATATTTACAAAATTGGCTACCATTTCCACAAATAAAGAGGTTTTTTGGTTCTGTTTTCTGTTTCTAATTTCTGAATATCTGTACTATTACTTGAATTAGAATAAAATAAGATAGTATTAACAATTATTTAAGAATAAATAGTTTTTTTTAAATTTTAAGGTAATTTCTGCCGGATTGTGTAACTTTGACTCAATTTTCTTAAAAAAAAATGTATCGCACTCAAGTGGCTCATTATTTTAAAAAGTTGTTCACTTCATACAGATTCTAAAATGGTGTCATAATAAGAGGTACCTTGACGCAATACAGAGTTATTACAATTTATCCAGAAAATGGGCTAAAATTAAAAATTACGTGGATTAAATTTTAACGTTTTAAAATCGTTGTGAATTGCTTGTGATTAAACCTTAAATTTTATTTAATTTTATAAAGGGCATTTTAAAAGGGTATAAATAATGAAACAAGTGTTATTTTTTTATTTTTTATTATATAAATGTTCAAAATGGGCTCCATTTGCTGCTATGCATGCTCTACACCTTCTTATGAACGATCGTTTAAGGCGTCGTGCGAATCCCTCCTGATTGATTTCTGCAGCATATATAAATGATTTACCGAGAGTAACAAAACACCCTATGATCCTATTTGCAGATGACAGTACAATTGCATTTACTGAAAATAATGAAACAAATTTTGAGAATGACATAAATAATACGCTAAGAGAAGTTACTGACTGGCTAAAAGCAAATAATTTGACATTAAGTATAAATAAAACTAAATTAATGAATTTTTGTAATAATAATTTTAATGCAAATACATTGAGCAGAAATATATCTGGACATGACATTGAAAACATGAACGAATCTAAATTTTTAGGCTTAACTATTGATAACAAATTCCGGGGAACCATATCAATAACATATGTAATAAATTAAGTCAATATGCGTATGCCTTAAGAATCAGAATCAGAATCAGAAATTTATTTCAACGTAAAGAATCTACATTCTGCTTGTTGAATGTCAATGTACATGCAGTTATGTATAATGTTAGCCGCTGCCTTGGGGCCGTCTGTAGTGGAGAAAAAGGCAGCGAAAAAAAAACTCCACTCTGACCATCTTTTCTCAAATCACCTTAAAGCTAATACAAATAGAACATACAAAATAATATCTTGGATGTGTTGAACACTAGACACATTTATCCTCTGATTTAATTTAATATTAAACTACTATTCAATGCCATACGTCCTTGTCTTCTAAATAATCGTTGATTTTATAATAAGCTTTTTTGCAAAGAGTGTGCTTAGCACAATTCTTAAATCGCGTTGGGGGTAACACTAATATATCTTGGGGTATCTTGTTGTAGAACCTTATACAGTGCCCCATAAAGGAAGTATTAACTTTTGCAAGTCTAAATCGTGGAAATGACAATTTATGTTTATTCATAGTATTAACTTTATGATGGCTACCAAGTGTTTCGAAGTCTTTAATATTTTTCCTAACGTACATAATATTTTCATAAATGTATTGGCTTGCAACTGTTAGGATGTTGATTTCTTTGAAAAAAATTCTTAGTGTGTCCCTACTACCTAGCTTGTAAATAAATCGGATCGCTCTCTTCTGCAATATGAAGATAGTCTCAATGTCTGCTGCCCGGCCCCATAGTAGTATACCATAGGACATAATACTATGGAAGTAACTAAAATAAACAAGCCTAGCAGTTGCAACGTCAGTAAGTTCTCGAATTCTTTTCACGGCATATGCTGCGGAGCTAAGTCTATGTGCTAATTTTACAATATGTGGGCCCCATTATAGTTTGGCATCGATTGTGATGCCCAGAAATACAGTATCTTCAACAAATTCTAGTTTTTCATTTCCAATCACAATGTTATTTTAAACTAATTTTACATTAGGTAGGGTAAACTTCATACATTTTGTCTTTTTTTAATTTAACAACAGATTATTTGCTGTAAACCAATCTAGAACGTGCGAGAGAGCATTATTTGCTTCGTCACGATTATTTTCCTGTCTCCTTATTTTAAAAATAAGTGACGTGTCATCAGCAAATAGCACTATCTCACACATTTTTTGTACCATAAACGGTAAATCATTTACATAGACCAGGAAAAGGAACGGCCCTAAGATAGATCCCTGGGGGACTCCCATTTTTACACGTGAACCTCACGATTTAATACGGTTTATGTCTGCTTTTTGAACCCTTCCTTCTAAATATGATTTTAGAAGATCTAAACTTATTTTTTTTATTCCATAGTGTTTTAATTTTGAGAGCAGTGTTTTGTGGTCTACACAATCAAATGCCTTTGACAAATCACAAAATTATATTGTATACTTATTTAAACTATCTAAAGTTGTAGACAGACGTGCATTATTAACAGTATACCACGGGGATGTTATATCTACACTAAGGTACGGCATAATTTTGTGGGGATATGCTACCAACAGGGAAGATGTCTTTAAAGCTCAAAAACGATCATCATCATCATCAACCCATCATGTCCCCACCGAGGGGCACGGGTCTCTTCCCTGAGGAAGGTATAGGCCATACTCCACCACGGGGGCCAAGTCCGGATTGGTGGAGGCTGGTAAGACTAGTGGCTGGTCTTACTGTCAGAAGTTTTCAAGCCGCCCTAAGGCCTCTGACTTGGCTTAACGACTGCCATCTATCGACGGCAGCCGGCACCAACTGCTTAACGTGCCTTGCGAAGCACGGAATCGCTCGGAAAAATGCCACTAGCGTTAGTCATAGACGGTGACCCATCCATGGACTGAACGCGCCGTATGTTGCTTAACCTTAGTGATCGTTTAAGATCACTCAGGCAGCCCAGGCTACGAGCGATTCGAAACGATGAGCGACAAAAACAATGCCTGCGAGCAATATGCAATCTTCGACAAACAGCTGTAAGACCCATTTTACTGGTTTGAGAATTCTCACTTTTCCATGTCTCTACATATACGAAATGGCAGTATTTGCAAAAAGCAACCCACAAATTTTTGAAAAATTTACAAGCAAACGAAACAAAAATCTTATTAAAGTAATACCACACAAAACTGCGTTCATGGGCATGAGTTTCTTTGGAATGGTGTCAAAAATTGTTAACAAATTGCCAAAAAATGTCCGAGATGTCGACAACTTGCCTTCCTTTAGGCGCAAATTGTTTAACTGGCTTGTGACAAGAAATTATTATTTAATAAGGTAGTAGAATTCCTCCATGACAGTTCATTTTGAGGTTCGATAGTATTTTTGTATATACATTTTAATTTTGGATGTTTGTTTGATTTGATTTATTAGTACCTATTATTAATTTGAATTGACATTTTATTTTGTACCACAAGTTTGTAAGCCCGAAGGCAAAACATAGAGCGAATTTATTGTTGTTGGTTGTTTACATGTTCGTGACGTCGCTGTTTCTGGTTCCCACGACACAGGGTATCCTAATGTGGGGCCAGAAGCAATGTATGTGCCTGTATGTAAATGTTATGTACAAAAAATGTTATGTTAGCTGTTTACTTTGTTACAACATTTCGTAGCAGGTCTCGTAGCATGCGCTACGCCGTAGCTCGTGTTCGTAGCTCGCTACGAGGAATAACATTCTGCATAAAGTATTTATTGAGGTGATTTCATATTCAGTCCTTCCCGTAGTAGGTATTTTGTTAGGCAACACTTCATTAACATTTCACTATTGAGTCAAATCAATTCTAAGGAAATCACTATTATTCCAAGAAATTTCTAAAGGACTTCCCCTTTCACTACGTAAATTGTGAGTTGCTCAACTAAGCAATCTCAAACGTCAGAAGGGATATCGTGCTGTTTCTGTCTGAGAACGATTTACAAAGGTGCATTCATTCGTCACAAGAAAAAATGTTTTGCCCAATCGATAAACCGATCTACGATATGAGAACAAGACAGTCCATATGTGAACTGAAGTAAACTAAACTTAGAGTTGAAAAAAGAATCACTCTGTATATCGGAACAATCATCGTGCGGCGACAAGTGGATCAAGTTACACTACAGACAGAATGACTGGCTATACGCCTGTTGCGAAGAGTGCACAGTGCGCATTTCATGCCCAGCTGACACGGAAATCCGAACCCTGTCTGGCAACGGGATAGTTAGCCTAGGTCAAGGCTGCACCATGAAGGGCAATGCATTCACGATCTTCTCGCACAAAAACTTCTCAACTGCATCGATACGGCAATCACAGAAGATGCTTTCTGTTCAGGAGCCGCCGGTACACAAGAGTACTTCACCACCGGAAGTGCATTCAGTGAAGTTTGAGTTACCTAAGTTGAATTAATTACATTTTTATAATATTTAGCAATCACTTATGTTTTATAAGCCTTGATACTTAAGTTTACATGTTTCTAGATTTGTATTTCTTTTCTTTTCTTTTCGGCAGCATGCACAGTTTAGCACTGCACAAAGGTCAGTTTGTAAAATTGTAGTGCAAGCATTCTTCATTCGACAAATTTACTCTATGATTCAGTGAA
This sequence comes from Yponomeuta plumbellus, assembly GCA_947310845.1. Taxonomy (NCBI): domain Eukaryota; kingdom Metazoa; phylum Arthropoda; class Insecta; order Lepidoptera; family Yponomeutidae; genus Yponomeuta; species Yponomeuta plumbellus. The sequence goes on from OX371206.1 coordinate 928,948, forward strand.
ATAAACGTACTCAACGTGAGCGGCTGTTTTCCTCAATAATACTTCGCATTTTCACTCAACTCAACAACATTCAGTCAATCAATATTATAACTGTAGAAAATCCCTACAACAGGTTTCGAACAAACTAATTTATTTAGAGAAATATTAAGCGTTTTTGTTTCACGTCAGCGTATACTAATGTGCATAAGCCAATACATCGTGAGGAAACCTTAGTGTCTGATCCGTGGTGGGCACTCGTGGTGGCCTGTACTCTCCCTCTGAGAGAAAGCAGCCTTCAAGACAAGCAGCAAGTAGTTAGTCCTGAAGTGGAGCGTATACAGACTGATTACTTTATATTGGTGCAGAATCAACATAATTAATTGAGGCATATTGCTCATTAGACGTTTCTCGCTGTTGGAAGTTTTGCTACTTAGACCTTTTAATAAGGAAAACTAAAATTTTTCATTCTACTTTCTTTGATTTTATTAATTTCTTTCTTGATCACATTTTTCCAAGCGCAAACGTTGATATTCTATCAATTGATCAAATCCTTCAGTCAGTCAGTCAGGCAGTTAGTCATTTAGTCAGGTAATATAAGTTTAACAAGTAGGATAAATATATATATAAATATACTTAATTTAAAGTCCATAATCGTTTCAATTATTTTTCTGTTGTTAATGCTGTAGTTTTTTCAAGTATTTTTTATTTTTCCTGAACTAATAAAATATTTCGTTTATACTTTTTTGAATTAATTTATATTTATAAAAATACTTAGAAAAACTGTCTAATGATTTACTCTACGTTTATCCCAAATTAAATTATAAGTGCCAATGACTGATATTATTAGTGACAATGTTTATACCTGTAATGCCAATGACAGTAGTTTTGGAGACATTTACAAATTATTATTATTTTTCTTAAATAAAACTATGACAACAAGCAAGAATTATGTTTTATTTCCAACCTATATTCATATTCTAACAAATAAAAATGGTTAATAGTGATTGAATATGAAATTGAATGTTAGCTAAGGAAGCAAATTAAGTCAAGGTTTTGCTTAAGGTGCCAATCAATGTATAGTTTACCCTAGTTCGGTTGTTAGTTGGGTTGACTGAACTAATGCAACTTTTCAGTTAGGTCGGTTGATGTAAAGCACCGAACTGTTGATACATTTACTAGCAATAGTTCGGTTAGTAGTGTTAAGAAAATGAAAAGCAGGTATGGTACATACTTATGGATTCGTGTAGTATAAATACGTAAATAGCACGAGTTTGGGCGAAATATGAAAAAAAAAATCATCTGTAATTTTTGACATCTGTCACTTTTGACATCTGTTATAAAACCTTTGCCAAAGTCTCATTAAAACCTGTTGATCTGGCTAAGTTATCAGTGTTACACTACTAACCGAACTATTGCTACTATTGACAGTTCGGTGCTTTACATCAGCCGAACTATTGCTACTGAAAAATTGCATTAGTTGGATTAACCTAACTAACAACCGAGCTACTGCTACTAAAGGATGTCTACAAATAAAATAATATATAGATTTGTAAATTGACGCCAGACTTCCGGTGTTTTTTACTAAGTTGTTTATCACAGAACAAGTTTCACTATCGACGCCGAAATCGCGAAAAAAATAGCTGTGCCATAACAAAATATGTAGAGCAGCTGATCTATTTGATCGGTTCGATCTTTAGATTCGACAAATTTGATTGATTAGAAAGTAGAGACCTGGCTTCTTAAAGGCTGGCCCGCCTAAAATTAAAGGAGAATGGCAGGCTTCAGTGGAAGTCTCGTACACCTACAAAAAGTCGTGTTGAAACATGAAATATTTACATTTAATAGATCATTGTATAAGAATTAGTTGCATTAATTTTCTTTTTTTTATAAAGTTGGGAGTCATGAGTTATGCTCGTTTTTTTAAGAAGTTTGGAGGTTATGTTACGACCCCGTTTGCTTGACTGTTAGAGATAAATACCTACACAAATAATTGAAACAAAATCATTCTATTGTACACACATACGCACATACCTATGTACATACATACATATATGTATAAATAAAAAGTCAGATAAAAAATCCAGAAACATAATTTGAACCAAATACATACTACTTACTGCTCAACTAGCAACAGCAGTTTTCGACGTGTAAAGCCACTTTCTCATGTTCTAGGATACTTTAGGACACTCACCATAGTCATAGTCTACTATTACTACATAATATACTACATAATAATATGTACTTGTATAACTCGATTAACAAAAACAACTTTTTCTTTAAATTGTGTTTATTGAGAGATTTTTAATCAACTACACTCTCAAAATAACGTCATCCAAGAAGTTAGCTGGTCGCGTCACTCCCTCATGGAGAGCATAGCCCAGGTACCAGATGATACTCATCACATGGGAGCAACACCCCACAGTACTCCGCTCTACAATGCAGTTGCAACAATAACTTATTATTGCTTCTCTGCCACGATTACCTCTTTCAGTACAATAAAAACAACGACGACGAGACTTCAATTCAATTAAATTATTTTTTAATGGCACCCCTAGGATTCTGCCAATGTCAAGTTTGTTGTGGAGATTTGCCCGAAGCAATCCCACAGAACACCTAAAAGATCGTTTCACCTGTTTGGTGTGATGTAGTTCCACGGTAAGATCCTTAATAATATGTGTTAAGCACACTCTTTGCAAAAAAGCTAATTATAAAATCAACGATTATTTAGAAGACAAGGACGTATGGCATTAAAAAGTATTTTAATATTAAATTTAATCAGAGGATAATTGTGTCTAGTGTTCAACACATCCAAGATATTATTTTGTAGGTTTGATTTGTATTAGCTTTAAGGTGATTTGAGAAAAGATGGTCAGAGTGGAGTTTTTTTTCGCTGCCTTTTTCTCCACTACAGACGGCCCCAAGGCAGCGGCTAACATTATACATAACTGTATGTACATTGACATTTAACAAGCAGAATGTAAATTCTTTACGTTGAAATAAATTTTTGACTTTTGAATTTTAAATTTTATAACAATAAAAGCCAAAATCGATTAACTTATGGGACTTCTTTCGTGAAACGAACTCTACTGATTTTCACTTTTACATGACAGTTGTTTTTTTTTGGCTTGCGAGAACAATCCATGGCGTTCCGTTTCTGTTTGAAAATTGCGTTTTATTTAATTATTTTCTTATTTTCTTCCCCCTACTTTAAAACAATATTTAAATAACTGAAAAAAGAGTCACTTGCGAAATACTAAAGTTGGGAAAATATAACCCCAAAACATTCTTTTCATAGGGCGGTACACCATTTGCCGTTGTCCTTTATACCGTTATTATGTGACAGGAATTGCGCGGAATCTCAAATTGAATTTCCGAAACGGAATGTTCGAATGAAACGACTTGACGAACTCTGTAGCGAACTGGTTAGCACATCTGCCTACCATGCGAGAGGTTTCGGGTTCGGACCCCGGTTGGGGACAAAAAAAAACGGCAGGTCTCGGATACTTACATGTTTGTGATGTGGCTGTTTCTAGTTCCCATGACAGGGTATCCTTGTGCGGGGCCAAAGGCAATGTATATGCCTGTATGTAAATGTTTATGTTTAACTAGCTTTTGCCCGCGACTCCGTCCGCGTGGACTTTAGCTCAAAATTTTGCAACCCCGTTCACTCCCCTAAGGGTTAAATTTAGAAAATTTTAAGTTAGACTACATTCTTTATGGGAGTTCCCATACAAATTTTGGCAACCCTTTTCGCACCCTTAGGAGTTAAATTTCAAAAAATCTTATTCCTTGTCTACATTATATTTATATAGACCCTCTGTGCAAAATTTCAGCTTTCTAGGTCCAACGGCTTGGGCTGGGCGTTGATGAGTGAGTCAGTCAGGATTTTGAATTTCATTTATGTTTAATGTGGCCGGGGTCAATTTTAAATTTTATCGTCAAATTGTAGCATACTTACATCTTGTTCAGGGGCACCAGTGAAAGGGCAAAACCGTCATTTTAGCAACAGCGTCTGCGTACAGCCACGAAAGTTTCAAACAATACTTACCTATTTCATATTTTATTGATGAGCAAAACAAAAAGTGTTGTTCTTATGAATTGTCGACAAGGAAAAGGCTCTGAAAGTAACTTTGTTTCAGCAGACAGCCTGTTAGTTCCCAGCTGCCTACTTTCTGCTTATAAACAGAGAAGGGATGCTAAATCCTCAACTTGTGTTGTTAATAAAATACTTGTTGTGAACCCCTTTTTTTGTTGACAATTTAGTATTGAACAAAACATGACAATATATTATTATTGATATGTAATCGCTCGTAGCCCCGGCTGCCTAAGTGATCTTAAGCGATTACGAAGGTAAAGCAACATAGAGCACGTTCAGTGCATGGATGCGTGACCGATCTATGACTAACGCTAGTGCTTATTACCTATGCTTTTGACAAATAAATGTTTTGATTGATTGATTGATAGTGGCATTTTTCCAAGCGGTCCCGTGCTTCGCAAGGCACGTTAAGCAGTTGTTGCCGGCTGCCGTCGACAGATGGCAGTCGTTAAGCCAAGTCAGAGGCCTTAGGGCGGCTTGAAAACTTCTGACAGTAAGACCAGCCACTAGTTTTAAAAGCCTCTACCAATCCGGACTTGGCCCCCATGGTGGAGTAAGGCCTATCTATACCTTTCACAGGGAAGAGACTCTTGATCCTCGGTGGGAACATAATGGGTTGATGATGATAATGTTATTTAGATCTCGTATGCAACGACCTTTACAGAAATGTCCAAATTGAGTACGTCCACAAAATGTGGGTTGTGTCAAGTGACTGTATTTTTGTTTGCATCGAAAATAAAACAATTAAAAAACTGATTTCAGGGCCCCGTTCAGAGGCAATGTTTACCCATCTGTGTGGGCCCATACGGCTTTCATGACCCGCCCAATTACATTTTAAATTTGCGGTATCTCATAGCGATCTACAAAAAGGTTGGTTAGGGCTCCGAGGCAACGAGGATTTTCCTTATTGCTCTCCCCAGTATTTTTTCCATAATCTTAAATCAAGAACGACTTTTCTGTCTCGCGTATTAAGGCTGCGACTGACATGGAATATTCGCTCGATGGTGCACACGTTACGAGTCGAATATTCGACATGTCAGTCCAGCGAGCCGAGCAGCTCCACTCGGCTGTCGGTTTTTTGGCGAATCCCTTTGAATGTTAAGCGGGGAATTCACTACCGGGCTGCCCGCTACGGGCCGCTCGTCACGGGCAGGTCTATCGCATGTCTGCTCGTCAATTTCTAGGGTACGTGCACAGACATGCCCGAGATGCCCGTCAGCCCGTGCCCGCAGCCTGCCCGCGAGATCGCATTTTTCCCGCGCGGGCACGGGCAAGTCTAAACATGAATGGTCGCGACGGGCGGCCCGTTGTCATTCGCGCCTTGGCGAGCGACTGGAGTGTACTTATATTATTATTTTAAAATGTATTATTGTAAACACTAAATTTAAGGATGAATGAAAAAAAAAAAAACAATTTTGGCATTCGTTTATTTTCATTCACCGGTCGCATCCTTGATTGTGGAAAGTTAAAAACAACGATCACATGAACATCAATCTACATAATGCTGCTTACAGCGAACTTATTGAAAAATCCAAAGAAATCAATGCCGATGCTCATCTATCATTATATCATCTATCATTCATCTATTAAGCTTCTCACCCACGCACGACCGAGCTGTGGCTCTCTATCTATTAGACTGACTTGCCTGTTATGTGTGTGTTCGATAGAGGAAAGCGGCAGACTTGTGCCTGCCTGCGAGCCGACTGGTAGTGAATTCACCCCTTTACACTACATGTCGGTCGCTACCTGCGCGAGCACCGCACGCGTCGTGTCTTGCTGCGCTGATTGTGTCGTGAATTCTGAACTCTTCTTTAAAAGTAATGGATTAAAAGAAACGCAGCACACACCACCTCTACGTCCGTCATTTCGACTGCAACTGGATGGATGGGATGGAGCACAGGCGAGCAATTATTCGTCACGAATATTGAGGTGTTGTGAGCATTTTCTCACAACGAACAAATATTCATGTGAATATTCACATCGAGCGAATATTCATTGTCAGTCAGCCCTTGGGTTCACGAATTTATTAAAATCGTGTCCCGTTGCATGTTTAGTCAGCGGTATGTGCATAGAGAGATAGAGGATCATAGGAGGATCTTTGACGACCTTTGTGGCGCTGCGGTTAGCGCATCTGTCTACCATGCGAAACGTTCCGGGTTCGAATACCACTGGGAACAAACAAATCCTCAGTTCTTCGATGTTTACATGTGTATGATGGCGCTGTTTCTGGTTCCCACGACACCTAGTATCCTAGTGTGGGGCCAAAAACAATTATGTGCCTGTGTGTGTGTTTAAATAACTTTCACAGAACACAATCACTTGATTTGGTCCGAAACTAGGATATCATGTGTTATGAATGAATGAATGAATGAATGAAAAATTATTTATTGCACAATAAACAGTATTCTGTACAAGAGTAAGGGTGTCTGTGTTATGGTAACCAGACAAGGAAATAACACACATAAAAATAAAGGAGACGGTCGGAAAATTCACCAAGCTGACGAGGAAGGGACCGAGTTGATTGACGGCCTCCCTTTTATATACCATACGCAAAATAAATAAATAAAAATACGCCCAGTCCGAGAGCACGCCCGATAAGGCACTCATTTTAGGACAAGTTGACTTTTTTTGTGTGCCGGACTATTAGCAATAAGATTTTTTTTGCATAGTTAACTTGTCTAATCATCGTAATTTCATTCCAATTAATATATTTAATTGTTTCTAGTGTTCAACACATCCATGAGTAATATTTTTATATTTGAAAGTTTGTTAATTAAACTGATACTGTTTTGAAAAGAATAAACGTGGAGTTTCTTTTCCACGTAATCTATAAGTATACTGATCTTGTTTTATTATTATGTTTTCACGTCGAGAACCATACAGAGTGCGTATACTGAGTTTCTTCATTCACTTTCGATGGCGAGAGCGTTTGCGATTTGCATAGGAGTGACAAAGAGACAACTATGTGGCGCGCTTTGTCACTCCTATACAAACTGCAAACGCTCTCGCTATCGAAAGTGAATGAAACAACTCAGTATAAGCACTCTGAGCGAGGGCTGTATCTTGGTTTTCGACGCCTCTTGAGTCTTGCATTTCAATGGTGTCAATATCATCATCATCATCATCATCGGCCTATGCTTATCCACTGCTGGAGATAGGCCTCTCCCATTGCACGCCACGCCACGGTATGTTGAAAAAAAAAATGTTGTGCCAAAACATAGATAATTCTAGACTTTACTTATTAATACAAGCCTACTATTAACCAACTTAAGGTGCGTCTGCGCTAGGCGAGCCGAGCACGATCGGAGCCATTCCGGGCTTCGTTGTTCGAGGCTTGTAAGTTGATCCACACTAGACGATTTGTGTTCGCCTCGTGCTCGGCTCGCCTTGCGTAGACGCAGCTTTATAGTTATAGTCAAATGACACAACATATCATATTCACATCATAAAAAAAACGCCATAGACTCGTGCAACATAATATCGCCAGCGAAAAGCTCTGAGCGTAGTAACAGTTATGTCAACTACAATAATAATTACTGCGTGAGCTGGGCCGCTATGCAAAGGCAAAGACATTGGACACACAGAAACGACGTAGGGCGAGCGTGCGGACAAGATCTATACGATGCGGTCGTCGTGGCAATGGGAAACTTCATCATGAACTCTATACAACTCGTCCCGTCCCACGACCGTACTGTGTGTCCAACGCCTTAGCAATTTGAAGCCGGACATTCTTTGCACAGCCCTGTACACATGAAGGATTCTTGATGTGTCCTTTGAGCTTTATTAGTTTTATGCTAAGGGAATATTTAAATGCGACCCCGCTGAGATTAAAAGTTGGGGGTCAAACAAAACAGTAACGAAAGAGACGAATGTTCTTTACACAAAACAAATAGTGGAGAACTTGCCCTAAAAACATATATTTTATTAGAAGAGGAGAGGACACGTTAAATGGTAAATAAACGTAGTATCTTTTTTTCTCTCCGACTAATACTTATTTAAGTTATTTGTGCTATTTAAGTTTTTATTTATGTTAAGGCATAGTGACGTGGTACGAAAACGCGCTACACAGATAGACCTTAGAGTATCATGAAGCATTTACTAATATTTGAGTTATTTCGTGAAATCAATCATGTATAAGACTATCCATCAACTCCACGAAATTGAACGACAAGAATCATTATAAAAACACCCAAATAGCTTCCAATGTAGGTTTATTTGAAGAGGTTTCACGATTTATCCAGGATACCATTATCGATCCAAAAATACTTTTTTACTTCTCATTATTTTAAACAGTACCTTGACGCATGATACAAATTTTAATTTAAGTATTTTTTGGTAATTTCAGTGGCATTTGTACCGGATACTACGTATGTATGGTATCGTAAAGAGCCGCTGTACGTCCCGTGCTATGGAAAGGGCTCGAGGTTTTCATTTCATTTCGTTTCGTTTCGTTTCGTTTCGTTTCATTTCATTTCATTTCATTTCAAACGAGGTGGTCCGACAGAGAACCAAAGCCGACCCACGTACCCCACCGAATTAGCAAGCTGAAGCCATATCACCCGAAGAACTGATAACCGATGGGGTAGATGAGTTCTTGAGTGGAGAACGCGGATCGGTACATAGGGCGTTCTCAGACTCGGTGGAGCAATGATCTTCCCAAGGCGGCCGGCAAGATCTGGGTGTGAGAATAGCCGAGGGCCGTGCTCAGTGGCGTGCAATGCGAGAGACCTGTGTCCAGCAGTGGCCGATGATGATAAGTCCCACTCTAGGGCACTGGCCTTCTTTCAGAAAGATATTCTGGGCTTAATCACCACACGTGCCCACCGCTCGCTGAATCGCTCGTAGCCTGGGCTGCCTGAGTGATCTTAAACGATCAGTAAGGTAAGCAACATACGGCGCGTTCAGTGGGTCACCGTCTATGACTAACGCTAGTGGCATTTTTCCAAGCGGTTCCGTGCTTCGCAAGGCACGTTAAGCAGTTGGTGCCGGCTGGCGTCGATAGATGGCAGTTGTTAAGCCAAGTCAGAGGCCTTAGGGCGGCTTGAAAACTTCTGACAGTAAGACCAGCCACTGTCTTACAAGCTCCACCAATCCGGACTTGGCCCCCGTGGTGTAGTATGGCCTATACCTTCCTCAGGGAAGAGACCCGTGCCCCTCGTTGTGGACATGATGGGTTGATGATGATGATGTGCCCACAGCGGATTGGGATTTCAAGCGCTGAAGTATGACGTGAACTATAACTTCGTAAATGTACCAACTTAAATTTTTATTTTTTTTCTAACTTCATCTTCCTTTGAGAAAGGTTAGTTGTGCTCACAAGTAGAATTAAACATTGACGCAACTACGTTTCACTTTAAAGTTGTCTGCTCAATGAAAATACTGACGTCAAGTCGAGACTTGTTTCCCTAGAAAGCAAAGCGAGTAATGGAAATGGCAGTTCAACGCCGTGAAGTGCTCTCGCAAACATTTTTAGGGTACTGTACTCAAATAACACTTTTATTTATTTAAACAGAGTGGTTAGCCTATCTGCCTACCACGCGAGAAGTCTCGGGTTCGGATCCCGGCTGGGGACAAAAAAAAGAAATAAATATTCCGAAAAAAGAAATCCAAGCTTTGTGCGATATTGAAGCAAACCAACCTACGAATCAGAACCAAACTTGGTCAGGCTCTTACGACAAAAAATCAAGTAAATGTATCCGGAATAAGTTTAATGTGTAGTGCTAACGAAAGATTTAATTATAAAGGTCTGGACGTAACCGTCAACGTGCTCCAAGAATTGCACCATTCTGAGATAACCCTGTAAGTTGAAGTAGCAGTCGGCGAGGCACATAGCACGTAGAACTGATGGCCGATAGGATCGAAAAGTTCGACTGACCAGCCATAAGATGGACAAAAGATCTCATCCAAGTGGCAAGAAGACGCTGGATGCAAGCCGCTTCCAGCCCGTCTTTTTGGAAATCCATGGAGGAGGCCTTTGTCCAGCAGTGGACTTCTTGTGGCTCAATCATAATGATGATGATGAGATAACCCTATGTTTAATGGCAGTACGGAACCCTCAGTATACGAGCCGGATAAGATATTCACTACTTTTTTTATGGCATATTGGATTTGAGCAACGCGGCACTACGGACGTTGGATTTTGGCGCGAGAACCCCTAAGGGAATCCATTTGACTTAAGGCGCTTAGCTACCAAGAAAGAGGTCGTGGGTTAGATTCCCACTGGGGGCTGCCATACATTTGTACAAATGGCCTCAGTCTGGGTGTTTTTTGGATGTTTGCAATGTCCTTGCCTGGTTACCATAGCACAGGGTATCCTAGATTGGGACCAGGTCAAGTGATTGTCTTGTTTGGAAGTTATTACGAGTATTACTCTATTATGTTTCATCATCAACCCATTATGTCCCCACCGAGGGGCACGGGTCTCCTCCCTGATTAAAGTATAGGCCATACTCCACCACGGGGGCCAAGTCCGGATTGCTGGAGGCTTGTAAGACTAGTGGCTGGTCTTACTGTCAGAAGTTTTCAAGCCGCCCTAAGGTCACTGACTTGGCTTAGCGACTGCCATCTATCGACGGCAGCCGGCACCAACTGCTGAACGTGCCTCGCGAAGCACGGAACCCCTCGGAAAAATGCCACTAGCGTTAGTCATAGACGGTCACCCGTCCATACACTGAACGCGCCCTATGTTGCCGCGTATGATCATGACAGCCGTTTTGGGCTTAAACGCTAGTAGAGGTCCGTGATTCTAAGTTCTCGGCCTTGGGTCTTATAATCACTATCAACATGACAGCGAGATTGTACAGACCAATTTTGCATACTCGATCTATAAAAAAAATAAAAAAATTGTCTCCTCGTCTAACAATTGTTATACTATGGCGCCTTAATTAAATAGCAGCCCGGTTCTGCAGTTTAAAACTAACTGAAACTGCGCCGGAACACGTGTAAATGTATGCATTGAGTAGGAGAAAGTTACAGACTGCCGTTTTTAAATTGAATTGAAACTCGTATCGTTTAACAAAGAATTTCAAGGGTGCTTTAGATTCCGGCATCCCTTTTGCTGCCACGTTCAAGCTTTTGTACAATAAAACAAATAATAAACATTAACATACAGGCACATACTTTGCTTCTGGCCCCACACTAGGATACCCTGTATGGTTGGAACCAGAAGCAGTGACGTCACAATCATTATACTTATCCAAGAACTGGTTTTTTTTTTGTCCCCAGTCGGGATTCGAACCCGGGACCTCTCGCATGGTAGGCGCTTACCGCTGCGCCACAGAGGTTGTTTTGTGTACATACTTATGTATTAAATTATTATTATTAAAATTAAATTAAATATGTAATAAAAAAAGCTTTATTATTTATATATTATTAATACTTTTATTGCACTTACATTTAAAATAAAATTATAGTACAATGCGGCGGCAACTATAATGATTTGTAAAAAAACACAAGATAAAATTTGATAATTATGTATCTGCAGCCACTGTATCGAAAACGGCCTGGATTGTCCGATTCTATGATGACGTCACATGCCAGTAAAAATTGCGTCTGTCATTCATTCTTTCTTAGGTTCATGGGTTGGTTTACTGGCAAGTGACGTCATAATTCCTGTGCGACGCCATATTGCCTAAGATAGCGTTTTGGCAGCTTCTTTCAAAAGCTTTCGTTTGCCTTTTTTACACGAAATACCCGAAAGAATTTAAAATTACCACTTTCTAATGACTCCCCCCACCCTGACATGCAGGGGCGCCAGCTTTTAGAAAACTTCATGGGTGCTCATACTCATTTGATGACTCGAAAAAGCGGCAAAGTGTGAGAATACAAATGCACATTCATCGATCATACTTACTTACGTACCTACAGCGTACTTAATTACTAAATTTGAAACCATTAAAATGAAACCATTAAATAAATAAACACAAAAATGAAACTAGTATTTATTAACAAGAAATATTATAATTTATACGTAACCTACGTATAAGTACGGTCGAACCCGCGACCCTTGCGTCTCCACCGGCTCTCTAGACCACTGCCCTAAACGGGTCGTCGGGTAATGATTACTGATCTGTTTCTTGATGTCTATTTCTTCTCAGGGCTGTTTATTTCTCATGGGTGCTCGAGCCCCCGAGCACCCACGGAGTCGGCGCCCCTGCTGACATGACAAGCCGTGATCGCACATTGTCCCGGGGGTCAATACCCCCGGAGAAGCCACCCGGGATAAGAGGCACGGCCTCACACCCCGTATCTACAGGTGCAAGCTCAGCAGTCCGCTCGCAGCTCCAGATGACCTCGTCGTCGTCGTCCCGGGTTCAAATCCCAGCTGGGGACAAAAAAACCTAAGTCCTGGATGTGTACATGTTTGTGATGTCGCTGTTTCTGGTTCCCACGATACAGAATATCCTAGTGTGGGGCCAGAAGCAATTTACGTGGCTGTATGTAAATGTTTATGTTTATGTATACTTTGGGTGCCATTCTAGATCTTCTCTATTAAGTTCTCTCCGTATGTTGTATAGATTGTTACCTGTTTTACATACCAATAAACAAATTAAGTTAAATAAAACTTAATTAAGATTTCAAATAAAACGCGTATACTATGAAACTGTTTTCATCGTCCAGTACAGTCTGTTAGCTTTAAAAATATACCTCGGGCTCTAGAGCTTTCGCCGAAAGCACACGAGTGTAATCTACTTCCTGCTCTGTATAACATTATAACATTTACATACAGGCACATAAAAGAGTAGTTAGTTTTTCTTAGTTCCGATTTCGGAATTAAGTGTCATATTAGTTCCGATATTCCGGGTAGGGTAATGGGAGCTACCAAACGTTATCGGTAAGATTATTAATGGTAACATTGTTATTCCTGCCGATGGCTTTGGAGATCCAATTCCGAGTCACACCTCCTCGCGGTCTCTACTGGTAACTGTAGCGAGCTTGAAAGTTTGCTTCAATCTAACGTGACAGGAAGCCTCACCAAGACGCACTGGCCAGCGTGGTGTTGTATGGCTAAAAACTTTTCCCATGAAAGACGCTAAAAGGCCGCGGCCTTCAGTCCCCGGCAGCCCCGCTATTCCTAACTACGGCAGCGGTTTTGGTTCCGGCGGGGCAGAGGGTGCGAAGAATCTCCGGAAGAGATTCGGTTGCCAAACGATGACTGTTGCTACCTTAAATATACGGACACTGAAAGACGAAGATCGGCTTCAGGAACTTCTGGAAGAAGTGAAAAGTATCAAGTGGGACATTATCGGACTGTCTGAGGTAAGACGCAAAGGTGAGGCCCTTGTGAGACTCCCCTCGGGAGAGCTATTATTCTTTCGAGGAAGTGATGACTCGTCTTACGGTGGTGTTGGATTATTGATTCACAAGATGCTATCGTCCGCAGTTCGTAACGTAACAAGTGTTTCAACACGAGTTTGTTACGTTAACATAACGCTGAATGCACGATATGCCCTAAAAGTGGTTCAGGTCTACGCGCCCACCTCATCCCATCCCGACGAAGAAGTAGAGGCATTTTACGAAGACATCGAAAGGGCATGCGTGGAAAATCCCTGTTACTACACGATGATCATGGGAGACTTCAATGCCAAAGTGGGTACCTCGTTATGCCATGAAATTTCTGTTGGACAGTACGGACTTGGAAGTTGAAACCAGTGCGGGCAAACCCTAGTGAACTTCCTGGAAAAACACGAGCTTTACGCCATGAATACCTTTTTCAAGAAACGGCCAGCTAGAAAGTGGACTTGGGCGAGCCCCGACGGCAGAACGCGAAACGAGATAGATTACATCATATCCAACAGGAGATGTAACATCACTGACGTCACCGTGCTAAACCATCTCAAAACATCTAGTGACCATCGTATGGTGCGAAGCACATTCAGGTATAACTTGCCCAGAGAACGTACTAAGCTGGTAAAAACATGTAACGATAGGTACGACAGTGAGAGCTACATGTTTCTACAAAAAGAATACCAGATTGAGTTGAAAAATCAGTTTGAAGGGTTAAAAGACGAAAACCAAAATGTCGACGCACTTAACAAAAAGTTTTGTGAAATAATAGTCGCTACAGCAAAAAAGCATAGGTATTGGCGGAAAAAAGAAATGGCGCGAAAATAAGCTAACGCCCAGCACACTTGCCCTACTAGAAAAAAGACGAGGGATGACGAACAGTACCGACTTAGACCACAATGAGATGCAGTTGCTGAATAAAATAATTAAGAAGGCTATACGAAGGGACATGAGAGCATATAGCACCAACATCATTAAAGAAACGATAGCCAATAACAGAGGACCCAAGGTATTTCAACGTAAGTTGAAAAGAGGTTGGCCAGAAATCAACAAACTAAAGGACAGCCAAGGTAATATTGTCACTGACCGCCAAGAGCTATTGAGTACGTTGAGGAGTTTTCGAGGAGTTTGAGGAGGAATCATCAGACTCAGCCGATACCAGAACACCTTCAATAGATCGTATGGCTGAAGAACACATACAACCTGTCATCGAGGAAGAAATAGGCTACGCTCTGAAAAAAATGAAGCGAGGCAAAGCGTCTGGTGATGACAGAGTTTACGTGGAGATGTTGCAGAGAGGATGACTCCCAGTGCAAACAATTTTAGCAGAGCTCTTTAACAAGGCTAAAAAAGGCTGCGAAACACCCAAGACCTGGAAAAATGCGACGGTAACTATTCTCCATAAGAAGGGCGATAAATCCCAACTGTCCAATTACCGCCCCATCAGCCTGCTCTCCCAGGTATATAAGCTGTTCGCCAAGGGCCTGTGCAACAGACTGACTTGCCTGTTCGACGAATACCAGCCTGTCGAGCAAGCTGGCTTTCGAAGCGGGTTTTCGACTATGGACCATATCCACTGTGTTAAGCAGCTGATGGAAAAATACAAGGAGTATAACCTGCCGCTGTGCTTCACCTGCGTGGATTACGAGAAGGCTTTCGACAGTGTCTAGCACTGGGCAGTCTTCCAGTCTCTCAATCGCTGCAACATCAGTAAAAGATATGTGGACGTACTTAGAGAGCTATATAGGTATGCCACAATGCAGGTGCGACTACACGAACTTACTAAAATTAACGTCCCGTCAAAATTAACAGAGGCGTGCGCCAGGGTGACACAATTTCGCCCAAGCTCTTCACCAACGTTCTTGAAGATATAATGAAGACTCTTAACTGGTGTGAAAGAGGTGTCTCCATCGACGGTGCTTACCTGTCGCACCTGCGTTTTGCCGATGACATCATCATCATTGCTGAAAACGTCACCGATCTCCAATGTATGCTCGCAGAACTGCATGAAGCATCCCTGAGCGTGGGTCTTAAGATGAACATGTCCAAGACCAAAATCATGGCTAACCATGCTGTAAATATACCGAACATCATCGTCGGTAACTGCCAAGTAGAGGTAGTTGATGAGTATGTTTACCTTGGACAGTGTTTATCTTTCGACCGCGAATCTCAGGTTGAGGAGTTCGCGCGGCGGATTCAGCTGGGATGGGCTGCCTTTGGAAACCTTGCCGAGGTCTTCAAATCGAATATCCCGCAGTGTCTGAAGACTAAGACCTTCAACCAGTGTGTTCTGCCCGTCCTGACATATGGGGCCGAAACATGGACGCTCATAAGGCAGAATATGCACCGGGTCAAGGTGGCACAAAGAGCTATGGAGCGAGCCATGCTAGGCCTCAGACTAGTGGATAGGGTACCAAATGTCGTCATCCGACGTCGGACGAAGGTTGACGATATTGGTGACCGGATCTCAAGTCTGAAGTGGCGATGGGCGGGACACCTGGCAAGGCGGGAAGACGGCAGGTGGACCAGGGCAGTAACGGAGTGGCGGCCGAGAAGTGGACGAAGGTCGGTCGGTAGACCAACAGCCCGATGGTCGGACGATGTGGCCAGGTTAGCGAGAGGCCCATGGATGCGAATGGCGAGAGACCGCGAGATGTGGCGTAATGGGGAAAAGGCCTATACCCAGCAGTGGGCAGAGGTGGGCTGATGATGATGATGATTAGTTCCGATATTTCCATTACACGAATATATCCGATTCTATCCGATAGTAGCCGAGGTATATTCTAAAAGCTAACAGACTGTACTTACCTATTTACTTCTCTTGCAGCGGCGGTGGTGATAACATTCTACGTGTGCTGGGCGCCGTTCCACTTCCAACGCCTGTTCTTCATCTACGGGCGGCGCTCGCCTCACTACGAGACCGTCAATGAATACCTGTTCAGCGTCGCCGGCGCCTTCTATTACGTCTCCGCCACTGTCAACCCGATCCTCTACAACGTCATGAGTCACAGGTGAGATTATTTATTTATTTTTATAATGGCAACAGTCACGTTCCTTGATAACCAAAATTTCATTCCACTTTCATTTCGAGGCATATTTGTTCCTTTCTCCCAATCCCTCTAATAAAATTATTAATTGTCTCGTGCTGGGTACGTTGACCCGCAATGTCTCTCCAAATTATATTCTAATAAAATAGGCTCAATACGCTCAGCAGGCAACTCCTGTCAGTAGGATAACAAAGTAGGTTGACGTAGGTTAAACACAAGCCTGCGAAATGAAGGCTTTTCAAAGCGTCATTTAAAAAAAATACAGTACCGCACGTCACCGATAGATGGTGCTGACGTCACATAATATGTTAAAATTGACATGACATCGCTGTACCTTCTCTGTGGTTTCAGTCCTATGTTTTTACTAAAATGCACAATGCATGGGCTAGCCATGAGTAAAGACACAATTCACGTACGTATGAAATTAACAAAGTAAAAATGCTTCGATAACTTTCAAGTTTCAACAGTTTCGAAACAAAAAAAGTCTAGTTTAGATCACAGACTACAAGGAGTTGTTTACATTATCACAGATTAATAACGATGTACCACATTTAAAACGTATGATGACATTTGTTCTCCTCGAGACCATCAGACAGAATGATCTATTGAAGTCTTCGAAGTAGCTCGTTGTAAAAACTATAATATTTAGCGTTACATCTGGTTCGAAGAATCAAAGAGTAATCTTAGGTAAAATTGATTGTCTATAGTTACGGTGTTATTATAAAAACGTTTTAGAGTATTCTACTCTAAACTCCCCAAAGTCGGTTTGAATATGTGGTACAGTATTTTCTTTAACCATAGACTGATTAAACTACATTTGAGAAGTGCTTTAAAAAAAAAAACTTCCGCGCAACGAAGTCACTTGCCCTGCTCCCAAAGTAGGATGTAGGTAGGTACCTACTTTACTATGGTAAACAGGCAAAGACATCAAAAACACCCAGATTGAGGCCATTTGTACAAATGCACGACGGTACCCAGTGGGAATAGAACCCAGGACCTCTGTCTTAACGGCTAGGCCAACGAGACATTTAAATCAATCGTGTTTTTATAACTAAAACTGTGAAACTTTAGCTTATTGGAAGTGATTCAGAAGTTGAATGTTATTTCAATTACACCTTGTAGGTAGGTACTAGGTACAGAGGGAGAACAAAATTATGGATCCGCCTCTAGCAGAAAAAACTAGATGGCGCCATCTAGTTTTTTTTTAATGAAATCATCTGACAGCTGTTATTGAAAAGCCCTCATTGCCTAATTCGGTATTTGACACTATCAACAATAAATTATTTTATATGCTCGATTATAACAAAAATTACAAAATGTTTCAGAAAATTTATCTCTTTTAATCATCTACTAGTTATTACAATTTTTAAATAGATTAAACATAAAAAAGTGCTGTGAAACGTGACGTCATAAACCAGTATTTTCATACAAAATTCCGTTTTAAAAGTAACTAATTTGACTTTTGGTCAAGTACCCAATTATGCGTATAAAGCCTTTACAATTTGTATCAAAATTTGACGGTGGTCACATTTGAATGTCATACTCGTATAAAGGTCGATTTACATCAGACGAGCGAATGCTCATTCTATCCCTACCCCGATCTGGCCGCACCGCACGCGCCTCGCACACCTTGAGGTAATCCACATTGAGCACCTGCCTAAATTGACATTGACATTCAACAAGCAGAATGTAAATTCTTTACGTTGAAATAAATTTTTGAATTTGAATAGCACCTGGCCTAGTCCAGATTCAGCACCTTTTGATATTTGTGGCAAAATAAATACATTTGAATTCACTAACAGCACCTGCCAAAAATATCAGTAAGTGCTGAATATGGGTGTAACGAGGTGATCGCCTCGTTGCTCTTTAATCATTTTCGGCCTTTAACTAAATTTAATTAGTTTTTGACATTCGCCACCGTGGACGGACGTAGCTGAGCCAGTCAATCCTCAGCTCCCATCCAAGGTGGACCTGAACATCGTTGTTATTTTACCACATCCTACCTTTATTACGACCCGCATTTCTCTATTCTCCGTATTACTATGATCTAACAATCATTTAACAAATATTCGAAAGGCACATTATGATGTAAGTGTTCCTGCCTTCTTTTATACTTCTAGTGTATTTTTATCATTTTTATAGTTATTTTTAGACCTTAGTTCATCATCATCATCATCATCATCAGGCTATTTTAGACAGGGCGCTATGGCGCTCGTTAGGGGAGGTCTATGTCCAGCAGTGGACTAAAATAGACCTTAGTTAAGATACCTTTATTTACATTGTTCCCAGGTGCCTTTCCTTTACCTTTTTTAAATAAACTAAAAACATTACTGCCTCTGGATACCCTCTTTCACTTTACGGATCGCACCCTTCAAACTACAAACTGCGACATGGGCTAGGCCAGGTGCTATTTTGGCGGGTGCTCAATGTGGATTACCTCCACACCTTTTCGCGTCGCAGTCACCCCAGTGTTTCCCGTCTCCGTACGAAGCGCTGGATTTCTTCAATTCAGTTTCTTAATTTTGTTTGTTTGTTACGCTTGTTGCACAAAAGTAAACATAAACATAAACATTTAAAACATAAACATTTACATACAGGCACATAAATTGCTTCTGACCCCACACTAGGATACCCTGTGTCGTGGGAACCAGAAACAGGGACGTCACAAACATGTAAACATCCAAGACCTGGAGTTTTTTTTCTCCCCAGCCGGGGATCGAACCCGGGACCTCTAGCATGGTAAGCAGATGCGCTAACCGCTACGCCACAGAGGTCATCAGCAAAACAAAACACATTAAAACTTAAATAAAAGGTAAAAGTCGATGTAGAAAGGCTACTAAAGAAAAGGATAATACTGATATCAATACTAATAAATTGTTTAATTTTAAGTTTCTTAAAATTTCTTTCTTTCTGGTTCCCACGATGTTATGTTATGCTATGTTGATTAGAGCCAGTATGGCTCTTGGTGTTGTTATCAGTGGTTTATTCATCATCATCAACCCATTATGTCCCCATCGAGGGGCACGGGTCTCTTCCCTCAGGAAGACATAGGCCATATTCCACCACGGGGGCCAAGTCCGGATTGGCGGAGGCTTGTAGGTAAGACTAGTGGCTGGTCTTACTGTCAGAAGTTTCCAAGCCGTCCTAAGGCCTCTGATTTGGCTTAACGACTGTCATCAATCGACGGCAGCCGGCACGAACTGCTTAACGTGCCTTGCGCAGCACGGAACCGCTCGGAAAAATGCCCCTAGCGTTAGTCATAGAACTGAACACGCCCTTTGTTGCTTAATCTTTGAGATCGTTTAAGATCACTCAGGTGGCCGGGGCACCGAGCGATTCTAATAATAAGCTTTGTACGAATAACACAACATAGATTTACGTACAGGTACATACATTGCTTCTGGCCCCACACTAGGAAGGATGCCCTGTGTCATGGGAACCAGAAACAGCGACGTTATAAATATTTAAACATCCAAGACCTGGTTTTTTTTTATCCCCAGCCGGGATTCGAACCCGGGACCACTCCGCCACAGAGGTCGTCTAATGAGATAAGATAAGAATATTCTTTATTGTACCAGGAAACGTTGTCCATAGGCGATGGAAGGCGTTTTCCAGGCGTCGCAAATTATTCTTCAAAGCCGCTAAAAGGGGAAATGAAACTCTTTAGCACATTTAACGTCTTCAACCAAAAGGGATTGAATGTAAAGCTCAACCTTTCCTACGTTTGAATTTTCTCAAGTGGAAAGTGTGCCGCGTCACCGATAGGGGCGTGACCTCGGAGCATTAAATACTAGAGCGAGGATAAGCCATCGCGTAGCGTATGACCGTTGTAGGCCTACCGGGCATACACTGCAGTTGTGCGAGTGCTTGGTGCATAAAGCGCGCCTCGTCCGTATACAGGGAATAAACAAGTACGAGCCAAATTCAAGGGGGTGGTTAGGAGTCAAGTCTAGAATACAGGAAAAATATATTTTTAAGAAAATCATGAAAAAAAGTATTGCCAATAAATGACTCTATTATTTTACTACAAGAAAGTCCACTGTCCATCCCTAATAATTAACTGTTCATCCTATTAGTTAGTGTACTTTTTAAATTAATATTTTAAAAAAAATCCCTTATGAATATTATCAATTGAAACTCGCACACACGCAGGGCCCTAGGTACAATGGAGCGAGGCGCGCTACAAGAAGTGTAGATTTCACTTTCATTATTTCTAAACTAATTACTATGGATGGATGGACAGTTAACTTTTCTGTATAACAAATAAACGCAAATAAAAATAATGGAAACAATTTTTTTTTTATTTATTCTGTATTTCTAGAATGGACGCTTAACCACCTCCTTGAATTTGGCTCGTAATTTTTTTTTACACCCTGTATACACACACACGCAACTGCTTTGCACGTGTAACCACTAAGATCGAATGGACAAATGTCTGCAAGTTTCTTGCGTTCATTTAATGTAATGGTCCTTGTGTGCATATAATTGAACTTGCGACAGTCGAACTCCATTCAGATTTGTCCCATCTCCCTATATTGAGATATCTGTAAGCGCGACGATCGCCCGGAAAGCGCCAGTGCGAGTATTCAGATTAGATCGCGGATCGTTACCCAGGCTTTTGTCGTCCCAAATACGTGAATCTTTCCAAGACGTGTTACATAATACGTAAGTAAGCAAATATGTTAGCAGCATAGATAGGTCGAGTAGGGCTATAGAGCGAGGCTCCTTCTCTCGGAGAGAGAACATGAGTGCCTGCTTGGTAATAACATAAGGGTGAATTTCCCAGACGCATTTTTTACGCGGCTGATATGAAAATGGCAGTGTAAAAAGCCTTTTTATGGTAAAATTATATTTTATTGTTTAGTTTTCATATTCACTCTTACATATAAATAAAAAAATCTAAATGTGAAAGTTTTCATCTTCGGTGACTGTCCCCAAACCTTATTTAGTTTTAATTTCTTTAGCTAAGGAAAAAATACAAACTGTACATACATACGGATTATTTTATTTGATTCCTAAAGAATAGAGGTATAATTTAATATATATTACATAATCTTAATCGTTATATTCTGTAAACAGACAGACAAATACGAATGTCCCCAATTTATTTTTCATTTCGGTGATTGAAAAAGAAATATGGATTGTCTAGAACAGGAGAGCTATTGAACATAGTGTCGCTTCTGTAACTCAAGCGCCAGTTACGCACAAGCATTTGGAGCTAGTGGTGGTTTGCTACGTCGCTGCGTGTTCCCGCTAAAAAAGTAAGTATTTCAAATCTGTGACTCGGGACAATTTTGCTTTCATTTCCGTGAATCAATTAATATTATAAATGAACAAGATAAAACTGTTGATTTTATATTCGCACAAACACTTCTATTAATATGTTCAAGGATGTAGTATAGATCTCGGCCTAATTTATGTATATGTCAAAATATTTAATGTTTTTAGGTGTATTTTAATATCGGTGATTTAATTTCGGTGAATTCGGTGACCTGAATGGATCACCGAAATTAAAAAAATATCACCGAAATAAAGAAAACTTTCATTTCGGTGTTTTTTTTTTATTTCGGTGACTTTAAACAATTACGGTGATAATTTGTTTCATTTCGGTGAATACTTCTTTCATTTCGGTGATTTTCACAGTTTCTTTATACATGGTGAATAACATAACCAAAAATCGTAGCGCAATTCTCGATCTTGTTTATATTCAAGGATATAATGTTAAGTCAGCGCTGCATTTATACAAAAATTAACATGACTCCCCATCTACCTATCTATCTGGATGGGTTTTTATGAACTTCCTCTTTTCATACTAGATTGTCTGAAAACTATGGAAGTTATTTGAAAAGTTAGTAAAAATAATTAAGTAATTTTACAGTCTATCTTGGTTTTTACAAACTTTGATTTCTTGAAAATTATCTTTCCTATCCAGTACCTAAACATACCTTAATATACATAAAGTAGTCGGCACTGAAGGTTTTTTTAGTAATCACTACATAGTATAAAACAAAGTCGCTGTCGCTGTCGCTGTCTGTCTGTCCCTATGTATGCTTAAATCTTTAAAACTACGCAACGGATTTTGATGCGGTTTTTTTAATAGATAGAGTGATTCAAAAGGAAGGTTTATATGTATAATACATGCATAATATAGTAGAGACACAATGATAATTTTAGAGGTTTCTAATATAATGTCGTAATGAGCGCTCAGGCATTTTTTTGGAATCCTAAATTCCACACGTGCGAAGCCGCTGACAAAAGCTAGTTATTTATATAAATTCACCAACATTGTAACTGTTTGTGCGGAAATAAAATATAATAAAAAAATACATGTCGTGTAATCATCATGCTGTATACTATTTCGGTGAATTTTCATTTCGGTGAATCCTTCTTTCATTTCGGTGATTGACTGTTTCATTTCGGTGACACATAAATTTTAAATGCCTGTCATCCATTTGTTTCTTTGTTTTCCATTGTTACCATTATTCATAAAGTAATAAAACATTCAAAGTATTAGCAAACATAAGTAAAAAAACGAAAAAAAAGGTAAACAAAAAAGTTCACCGAAATGAAAAAAAAATGGGTATGTTGAAATTCACACATAAGAACACTGTTCTGCCCTCGCAACGAGAAACACAGTTACAGCGTTATTTTTTTTACTGCAAAAAATGCCTGCAAGTAGCTTATTTTTGCGTTCAAACTAAAAACGCAGTAATGGCTATTTACTGTGTTTCTCGTTACGTGGGCAGTATTGGCAACACTGTTTTTTCCACTACAACCTACGATGCGCGCGCGGCGCCTGCGTTTGTATCTCGTGTGTCTAATAAATCTGTTTTAATCAAACTTCTCTCCAACATTGGTGCCCAAGCTCGGGACCAATGTTGGAGAGAAGTTTGAATAATATACGCACGTGTTTGTATCTTTAATGAATCGGTTTTAATCGGAAGAAGTCGTATTATTCAAACCTCTCTTCAGCAGTGCCCACCCCGAATTGGCGATTTTAAGCGCTGAGGTATTCAATACCTTCGACATTCAGGTTTCCTCACGATGTTTTCCTTCAAAGTCCGCTATTGGTATTGCTAATATAACTTCACTTTTCTATGTACGTACGTATGACAACAGTCATAGGTGCATGCCCGCACTGGGAATCGAACCTGCGTCTCCCGCATACGAGTCCATTGCTCTACCCACTAGGCTACTGCCGCATTTTAGCAAATATATTCATGGCAATTGGCGCTGAAGGCTTGTCCACCAGCATAATGTTAGTCAGCTGCCATTTATAACAGCAGAGACACGCCGTGACCTTTATTTTCCTTCTGTTTTTTACTGATTGTTTGTTTTGTACTATTTTTTGTTTTATATTTGAATTTGTTTTGTTATTGTGGCGTGTGTACTGTTTTTATAACATAACATTTACATACAGGCACATACATTGTGTCTAGCCCAACACTAGGATACCCTGTGTCGTGGGAACCAGAAACAGCGACGGCACAAACATGTAAATATCCAAGACCTGGGTTTTTTTTATAATTCATACCCGCATCACAGTACGACACAAATTGTAGTTTCATGAAATGCGAAATAGGGGATGTATATGTATTAGCAAAGGGCAAATTAAAAAGTACGCGTAACCGTCGTGCGTGCATGCAACGACTAATGAATGTCGATGAAGCGAAAGTGATTTGTCAGGATCGTGGCAGGTGGCAGTCCGTGGTCTCTGCCTACTCCTCTGCGATGCAGGCGTAAGCGTATGTATGTATATGTATTTGTGAAATGGGGCGCAAGTCTATCATTATGCCTCATTAAAGTTAAAAGAAAATTCCTCCGCACATTTAGATAAATTTCTTTGCAAAAGTGACGTCCTTTACGATATTCAAAAGCCATTGATGCGTCGACATTGTTATGTACAAAGAAGCAGACCTTGCCCCGGGTTATTTGAAACAGGTACGAGTCTGTGTCGTGTCGGAATATTTATATCTACTTTCGTCGTAGAAAATAGTTGTTCACAAGGCTTCGCAAGAAGTTTTATTTCAGAAAATCCTTTGCTGCCAAATAGAATTTCATCTTGAAGTCTGTAATACTCACGATCACAAAGCCGTGTCCAAAGTCAGCTGAGTGTCTCACCTTTTTTATTTCTTATTTCTTTAAAATGAAGTTGTGATTATATTATTAATTGTGTAATTACGAATCACTTGTAGCCCCGGTTGCCTGAGTGATCCTAAACGATCACGAAGGTTAAGCAACATAGGGCGCGTTCAGTGAATGAATGGGTGACCGTCTATGACAAACGCTAGTGGCATTTTTCCGAGCGGTTCCGTGCTTGGCAAGGCACGTTAAGCAGTTGGTGCCGGCTGCCGTCGATAGACAAGTCAGAGGCCTTAGGGCGGCTTGAAAACTTCTGACAGTAAGACCAGCCACTGGTCTTACAAGCCTATACTATTCCGGACTTGGCCCCCGTGGTGGAGTTATGGGCTATACATTCCTCAGGGAAGAGACCTGTGCCCTCGGTGAGAACATAATGGGTTGATGATGATACATACATACATAAACTCACGCCTGTATCCCAGAGGGGTAGACAAAGACAAGGGACCGCCACCTGCCACGATCCTGACTAATCACTTTCGCTTCATCGACATTCATTAGTCGTTGCATGCACGCACGCCGGTTTCGGGTACTTTTTATCTTGCCCTTCGCTAATAAATCCCCTATTTGGTCTAAGTATGTCCGCTTGGGGCGTCCTTACCGGCCTGTCCACTCACATTTGCTCGATATATTTGCTTTGTCAGTTTTTCTTTCTTCATACTCTCCAGTCCAAACCAACGCAACATTCCTTTCTCAATTCTAGTCATTACATGTCATTCTTTTTCAGTCCACAACGTTCTCTAGTCACACTATTGCGTATTCTGTCAGTCAAAGTAATATGAGAATGAGCGTTGTGTTCTAGGTTATATCGAAATAAAATAGACATTGTTTGTGATTACTGAAACGCAGATAAAATGTTTGCTGCGTGCCTATTGTATACCTATACATATATATATATATATATATATATATATATATATATATATATATATATATATATATATATATGTAAACTGTAGAAAACGCTGTTGGTTGTACATCTAATTACCATTAATACTAATTGTAAGCTACGCTAACGTTTGTTGTATAACTGTTTGTTTTCTGGAAAATAAATATATACAAAAAAAATACCTATAATACGCTTGTGGTTTTACTTTTTTTTCTTTCTTGTGTACAATAAATAATAATAATTAATATCTTAATATTTAACACACTACAATCGTGATAAAAACTTAATTAAAACTCTATTAAGCTAAATTTGCTCGTAGCCTGGGCTGCCTGAGTGATTAAGGTTAAGCAACATACGGCGCGTTCAGTCCATGGATGGGTCACCGTATATGAATAGTGCTAGTGGCGTTTTTCCGAGCGGTTCCGTGCTTCGCAAGGCACGTTAAGCAGTTGGTGCCGGCTGCCGTCGATAGATGGCAGTCGTTAAGCCAAGTCAGAGGCCTTAGGACGGCTTGAAAACTTCTGACACTAAAATAAGCCACTAGTCCTACAAGCCTCCACCAATCCGAACTTAGCCCCCGTGGTGGAGTATGGCCTATACCTTCCTCAGAGAAGAGACCCGTGCCCCTCGGTGGGGACATGATGGGTTGATGATGATGAAACTAAATTCTAATTATATATTTACAAATAAAAAACTTGCTTCTTAAATATCTTTTTATTTAATAATTTAACTCTTGTGACCCTGACACGCACTTTTTTTAAGTTAGACAACCGATGTCGGACCTTAACGGGATCAGCAAAGTTCAGCAGTGACCGTCGTCAATGAAACTGTCTAGATTTATTGAAGTCCCACGGCCGATGCACAGAAGTACCAAGGCCAGTGATAAATAAAAGTAGATCTCTAACTAGCGCTAAAAACATAAACATAAATATTAAACATTACATTTACATACAGGCACACACATTGCTTCTGGCCCTACACTAGTAGGGCCAGATACGGGATACCCTGTGTCGTGGGAACCAGAAACAGCGATATCACAAACATGTTAACATCCAAGACCTCGGGTTTTTTTTTGTATCCGGCTGGGGGCGGGTACAAAAAAAAAACCCCACGTTCATTATCTTTAAAAGTAACAAAGAAGTGGCTCCTAGATTATTGTTTTATACTTTCAAAGAGTTTATGGAATATGATATTGAATAGTTTTATTGTGTAATGCCGATATCATGCTAATACAATCGATTCCCGCTTTGGTACTGACACACGTGCTCATTAGTAGCACGAAAGCATGCTCTTATTAAGCACGTGCTTTACTCCCAATCTTTTCTGTATTTTTGTATTCGATGTTTTAATCTATCCCTCTTACTTTTTTTGAGGTTTGATAACCTAAGCCTCAGTTTCTGAAACAGTGTTCAAATGTAACAAGAGATTAATCTAAGATTAATTCAAAATACCGGCACGTGATTGGCTGAAATTGACTTGACGTGAGATTAAAATTTGATCGCTCTTCTAGAAACCGAGCTTAAGACTGCATTATTGTTGTCAGTGTTACTGTCTTAAGAAATCATAAACTTATTTCAACGTAAAGAATTTACGTTCTGTTTGTTGAATGTCTATGTGCCTACATACAGAAAAGATTGGGAGTAAAGCACTTGCTCAATATAAGCATGCTTTTGTGCTACTAATGAGCACGTGTGTCAGTACCATAAAAGGGTGGTGTGTGCTAAAACTGTAGATGAACCTTTGGCACTATTCTACTCTGTAGTCCAGTCAAGCGCGTTTAAAGCGCTCTATAGAATGGCGGTACTCACAAATTAAGACCTGAAAAGCTTTCCGAAAATCCAGGTCAGTAGTCTTCACTTCATAGCCTTTGATATTGTAATGTGTCGCTCAAAAAGGGAATAGAAAGGGCGTTATTCGGGCTAAGAAAAAAGTCCTAACTACAAATGTACACGATGACGACCTCTGAGGCGCAGTGGTTAGCGCATCTGCCTACCATGCGAGAGGTCCCGTGTTCGAATCCCGACCGGGGACCAAAAAAATCCCAGGTCTTTAATGTTTACCTGTTTGTAACGTCACTGTTTCTGGTTCTCACGACACAGGGTATCCTAGTGTGGGGCCAGAAGCAATGTACATATTATGTGCCTGTATGTCAACGTTTATGTTTACTTGCACTTTATGTTAGTAAGTTGCACCGTAACCGACCGTCCTTTAGCAACTTTTCAGTCGGTGATCTGAAAGAAATTACTTTTAGCTATAAGGCAGCCAATTGTAACAGTACGATTCGTGGCTTTCTTGCTAAAAGTGAATAGGTTCTGTTCTATTCAATGTCTCGTGTGCAATAAAGTATATAATATAGTGCATAAGTTACACACAATTTAATTATATTTATAAAAACGAGAACACGATCTGTAAAAGAAGATCTTTTCTTCATTTGTGACGCTAGTTAGCCCCATCTATCATCATCACCAACCCATTATGTCCCCACCGAGGGGCACGGGTCTCTTCCCTGCGGAGGGTATAGGCCATACTCCACCACGGGGGCCAAGTCCGGATTGGTGGAGGCTTGAAAGACGAGTGGCTGGTCTTACTGTCAGAAGTTTTCAAGCCGCCCTAAGGTCACTGACTTGGCTTAGCGACTGCCATCTATCGACGGCAGCCGGCACCAACTGCTGAACGTGCCTCGCGAAGCACGGAACCGCTCGGAAAAATCCCACTAGCGTTAGTCATAGAACGGTCACTCATCCGAGCACTGAGCGGGCCCTATGTTGCTTAACCTTCGTGATCGTTTAAGATCACTCAGATGGCCGGGGCTACGAACAATTGATCTATATCTATACCTACCCTTAAGCTTATTATATCTTGGTGGCCTAATTTGTTTCCAGTTTTACCACTCAACCCTACAAATATAATTATAAGCTCTTCTCAGATTCCACAGTCTCTTACATAATGTCCGTTTCCCTAACAGGTACCGTCTAGCGTTCCGCGACACGCTGTGCTGCGCGCGCGCAGACCGCAGCAAGTGCAAGAGCTACCGCGAGCACTCGAGCGTGCGCGAGAGCAGCGTCCACCATAACGAAGGCGCGCATCTCGTGCGCGTGCGCTCGCAGCTCCACCGCGGCTCCAGGATCGAGCACAAAGTGTTCAGGCAGTCCAGGTAAAGGTTTTACGTTAGTAAAAAAAGTAAAGTAAATCAGAAATTAATGGCGAGTAGAAATTCGTCTGCAATTTTTTTTTAACATTTACATTCAGGCACATACATTGCTTCTGGCCCCACAGTAGGATACCCTGTGTCGTGGGAACCAAACCAGAAACAGCGACGTCACAAACATGTTAACATCCAAGACCTGGAGTTTTTTTTTCTCTCCTCAGCCGGGGATCGAACCCGAGACCTCTCGCATGGTAAGCAAAGCAAATGCGCTAACCGTTACGCCACAGAGGTCGTCTGTCTTTAGGTATGTAAACATAACATAAATATTTACATACAGGCACATACATTGCTTAGATGTGTACATCATCATTAATCCATTATGTCCCCACCGAGGGGCACGGGTCTCTTCCCTGAGGAAGATAGGCCATACTCCACCACGGGGACCAAGTCCGGATTAGTGGAGACTTGTAAGATTAGTGGTTGGTCTTACTGTCAGAAGTTTTCAACCCGCCCTAAGCCTTTTTTTTTCCTTACAGCTTCTATTCATCAGAGACGACGACACTCTGCAACGATACGCTTGGCAAATGGAATCACGACTGCTTCAAGGAAAACAAGAGCGATGCCCTAAAAATGGAGCGCCTGACGCAACCCAGCAACAATAATGCCGAGAAAACCTTTGAGATAATCGATGAGAAATCCAATGTCAACAGTGAGGTTGATAAAGATATAAATATTCAAATATCTATTCATTTGAGTAAGTAAATGTATACATCTAAGGTCCTAATTAATAAAACTATCTTAGATCAGAGATCGTTCTTGAGCGCGCTGTCAAGTTTTTGATATGTTTTGAAAAGCATCCTGAAATGGGCTCACAGGGCGATCTCGAAGTTAAGAGCGATGTCAATAGGACACTAGGAAGGATTTTCAATGATTCACGAATGTTTCAAAAGTATTCCAAATATCATTAAGTGTAGGAAAGGAAAACAAGAGAATATTTAATTTAAAAAAAAGCGGTGGTGGCGTAGTGGGGTTGACCCTTGCTTCTCGATCATGAGGGTCTGGGTTCGAACCACGCATGTACCAATGACTTTTAGTTACGTACATTTGTTTGTACAGCAACACCATTCGCTGATAAATTGTGCCCGGATAACGGCGACAGGCTTGCCACTTGTCACGTTTGGGACCTAATAAACTCGGCAAAACGTGGGTCCAGTTCTAGAGACTGGTGCCTCTGCCTACCCCTTCGGGGATAACGGGCGTGAGTTTATTATTTTATTTTTATTTATTTATATTTAATTTTATTTTTGTGGGTTATCTCTTAGAAACTTTGGTGGTGCTCGATCTTATTGCAACTAACGTCCGTTTTTTAATTCAATGCAAAAAAATTACGCGGTGTTACCGTTATAAAATATATAGGTTTACTCGGTAGATTTTTTTTACCGTGAATAGAAGACTCGTGTGACCAAAATCCTTATAACATCAAAAACATTAAAGTTTAATTCCTCATAAGAGAAAAGTCTAAAAAAAAAACACCTACGTAGCCCAAACAATTTTCACTTGGAAGTAAAATGGGGTAATTTGGTTTTTGCGTACAAGCAACTTTCAGACATTGGGTTGTATTGAAATTGAGATGTCAACGTGACTGTTTTATTTTTTTGCATTGAACTAAAAAACAGACTTTAGACAGCCTAGAGATGCCCCTCTACTTTCGACGTTATTGTATTCCAAATTGTACATAGTCGCGTTGGTAGTATTTAAGCTAAATCGACTTAGTTTTAGAATGGACTGTAAACTCTATTAATTAAGGACCAAATTTCAAAACACTTAGTTCGTAGTTTTTAAGTCTATTTTATCCCCAAAATTATCTAGATCTTCACAGAGAAAAAAGCTATCACCAGAAATTAAAAAACTGTTTTGTATTTTGGTGAAAAAAAAAACACTCACTTCGGAGTTTTTAAGTCTATTTTATCCACCTAGGTCTTCACAAAAGTCTCAACCAGAAATTATAAACTGTTTTATATTTGCGAAAAAACTAAGTTTTAGTATAAGTTTAAAAAGTTCTGCTGTATGTGCAATTTTTATTACTTTTTACTAACAGCCTTGTATTGTAATTAATGTAATCTTTAAAATTCAACTTTAGTTAATCCAAGAAATGTATGTAAATTCTGCAAACATGATTAGTTTTTCTAGGAAATGGACATCTAGTTTAACTTGCCACCTTATTTAAGTCGCCGTTTCTGTGTTTTCGAGTCGTTCCTAAAATTATTAATTTCATTCCGGATACACTTACTTGACTTTTTGTCGGAAGAGTCCGACCAGGGGTGCAATTACGTAAGATTCCACTCAAAAATTAGAAATCAGAAATTTATTTCAACGTAAAGAATTTACATTCTGCTTGTTGAATGTCAATGTACATAAAATTATAATGTTAGCCGCTGCCTTGGGGCCGAGTGTAGTGGAGAAAAAGGCAGCAAAAAAAAAACTCCACTCTGACCATCTTTTCTCAAATCAACTTGTCTAGTACAATGTTTGGTACAAATGTCCATCTACTTAAAAAGGTCAAAATGAAAAACCCATGAGTGCAATCAATACTTGCAATGTCAAACATTATTTGATATTCTTAAACAAGTATGAAAACACCAATGCTGCGGCCAGACACACGGACAGCACCCGTTCACGAGCATAACGCAGGGGTCTGCCATCTGTATGGAGTTTTCTGATTTAGCCCTTTTGTTCCCGGTATGTCACATCACCTTATGTCACACTGTTAGTCTGGGACTCTTTTTCCCAGTAGGTATCTCATACTCCTACTCCGAACTGTCATAAACATTCTTATTTTGTCTCTTTCGAGTTGTTAAAATGCTTAACCCGATAGAGTGGAAAGTTACTTAATAAAAGGGCAGGTTACGTGAAACATAGCGAACAACAAACCTAAAATTACTTATCACTGGGTTCACTAAATTCCCGAAATTGTTTTCTGCCGTTTTTGTTATTAACATAATTATATATAATTAATTATTTATGCATACATATCTACAAGTATTGCTGTTTAGTATTTAGTATTTTAAGGTCACAGGATTAGCGTCCAAGGTAGAGGGGTGAACCCAAGCATAAATTGAGCCAAAGACGATGAGATGAGGGGTCCGTACCCCACTTATGGATTCCTAACCTAAGTCTATGTAAACAGACTAGAAGTAAGACTTTTGCATAAAACATTGTGTGATTCGTAATGTACTTAAGTACTTAGGAATAAGTTGATGTGATCATGATAATCCTAAGTAATGTTAATGTTTCAGAGCAGACCAACAGACCGTGGATGAACTTGATAAAGTTGTTACCCATTCTCTGTCATGTCTGGCTCGTGTACAGTAAAATATGTGTGGTTTTGTAACTGAATCAACATAAAAGAGAAGAGATTTTGTGACTGAGTTGATAGGTAGGATAGACGTAGGCCAAATAAGGTTTGTATTAGTTATGGGTAAGATAAGACAGTACTAGAAATCAAAAGGCGTGAAGTGATGGTTGATGTTGATAAAGGGACAGTGGTTGGTCAGGATTGGGTCAAGTGGCAAACGCTGGTCTTTGTGTACTCCTTTGGGATACAGGCGTGAGTATATGTAAGTATAAGATAGTGTAAGAATATTATTTAAAAATACCCAGGTCTTGGATGATGTTTGTGATGTCGCTGTTTCTGGTTTCCACGACACATGGTATCCTAGTGTGGGGCCAGATGTAATGTATGTGCCTGTATGTAAATGTTTATGTTTTATGTTTATTCTTTAAAATTTCTTGTGTATGGTAGACAAAAAGATATAAAAGAATGGTAGGTAAAATATAAAATAGTCAAAGATTAAAAGTCACAAAGTAGTCGTCCATTGTGATACACCTAACAAAAAATTACTTAGTAATATCCAAATCATCATCGAATTAGAGGAATTGTCACCAAATGGTATCTAACAATTTTTATATTTTTTATATTTAGTTTTTTCAAACCAAAATCATGACCTAAGTGACTTTTTTTCTGTCAGGCAAGAATAGTAAAATCTGAGCAACGAATTGGTTGGTTACCCGCGCGCGGTCAGTCTGAGCAGACGTGCTATCGCTTGATTCTCCGTTGTTTCTTGTATAAAAGTGCTAAAACAGTCCTTAAATATTGCTGTGTTTATACCATGGTGTTGCGAAATAATTGTAGTTTCTAACGCTGAACATTGCATTAAATTTCAACCAGTGGTTGCTGAGATATAAACAATTATCCCATACTATTTAAATTACGGGCTCGCGTAACTGACCTACGATACAACAATCATACTCCGAGGTGCCCGAACCGACTCGCAAAGCCAACCGGTTCTCTTATCGCTCCGCTCGCCGGCTTGCAGCGTGCTCACACGGGCGGCTCACTTGCACCAAACGAGGGTTAATATTTTAATTCTCAGCATGGCGACGGTATGCTATGGGTGTAACAAGCAAATACTGTCCATCAGTTTCATGGAGTGCAGCAAATGTGGAAAACTTTACGACCTGCCTTGTCTCAACATCGCGACGGAAGTATTTGAGAAGCTCCCTGAGGAACAAAAATCTAATTGGGTATGTCCTCTATGCGTGTCCATGGCACCAAAAGGTGACAACACATTCACTCCAGTTCGTACGCTCGTGTCAAAGTTAAATGACACTTACACCTCTAATGGTTCTGAAAACGTAAACAAACATCGCGGCTCCCGTATGCCGACAGCGCACAGATCCGGTTGCTGAGGCAGGAAGTTTCTGATCTAAATACTTCGATAAACGCTAAGATTACAGCCCTGGAGGGTAGGGTATCGTCGCAAACCCGCGAGATTGACACTTTGAAGCTCACAGTAGCTAATCTACAATCTAAAGTCTCTAACCAAGAGCAACAATTTATCAGTAATGAGCTGGAGATAGCAGGTATTCGCGAAGCCGAGAACGAGAACCTAATGCACACAGTACTT
This sequence comes from Yponomeuta plumbellus, assembly GCA_947310845.1. Taxonomy (NCBI): domain Eukaryota; kingdom Metazoa; phylum Arthropoda; class Insecta; order Lepidoptera; family Yponomeutidae; genus Yponomeuta; species Yponomeuta plumbellus. The sequence goes on from OX371206.1 coordinate 962,498, forward strand.
CTCGCGGCCAAGAAGGTAGGAGTGGATCTTCATGAAAGAGACGTGGATCATGTGACCCGTGTTGGACCACGGCGCTCTGAAGCACACCTACCCCGATTCATTGTGGTGAAGCTGGTAAGAAGAGCTAAGAGTGATGAACTAGTTAAAGCTGCCAAAAGCCGACGAGAACTTAACACTGAGGGAATATCAGACGGCCCTAATGCAAAGCTCTACTTCAATATTAGGCTCACTAAGCAAAACCGTGACCTTTTTCGTGAAACCAGGCTTAGAACCAGGCAAAGCCACAGATTCTGTTGGATCCGAAATGGAATTGTCCACGTTCGCCAAGATGTGCACAAACCGGCAATCGCAATCCGGTCTTCCGAAGATTTGGATCAACTTGGATGTGACACCGCAGTCATCAATTAATGTTGCTGTGATAAAACTGTGTGCTGTCTGCTTGCTACTTATTGCATGTGCTTGTTTTCAGTCTATAATATGCCTACTCATTATTGTTCAAATATGCCTACTCATGTACCTCTGTCAGCCAATGAAATTTATACAATACTCTCTAGGTGCAATCATATTAGATCTAGTTAAACTCCGGTTTTGGAAACTCTGTGCATTCTACTTGCTACTCATTGCCGGTGCTACTTTTTGTTTGCTATATATGCTCGTTCTATTGTGCCTGCTTATATTTTTCTGTAAACAAAACCGATGTATACAAAATTATCTAGCGACAATCTAACCTCAGGTCTAAGTGTATATTACACAAAAAACTCAATATTTGTATACTATGTAAAACCTATAGCTGTTACGTGTACACCAAATTATGCCCCATCACAAATTCAATGCATAATCTCCCATACTCTGCTGAAATGCTCAAATTGTTTAAACCCACACATCGTACTTATCTTCTCTCTGTCATACAAAATATCACTTGGTATTGCTTTCACTATGGGCACTGTCGTCACAGATCTTACAGATGGCGGATGACATAGGAGTGGATAGTGATAATCTCTTATCTATTCAGTGCTGTAAGCTAGAATCGGTGGAAGCATGCCAAGAGGTGATAAACGACAAGTACAACATAAAGGTAATTACATTTAATATACGTAGTGTGGCTAAGAACTTTGAAGCATTTTTAGTAGTTCTAAACCGGCTTAATTTGGTATTTGATGTAATCGTGTTGACTGAGTGTTGGTTAAATGAATCCTCTCAAATTAGACAATTAGATGGGTATACTTCCTTTCATCCAGAAAATAACATTAACCAGGCTGGAGGTGTGGTGGTGTATGTCAAAGCAGAACTATCTGCAACAGCTCACGAACCCAATTTAATTGAATCCAACTGCTTAGTTGTTGATATACCAAACAGTTATACAATTATAGGAATATATTGCTCACCTTCCTTTAAATGCGTTAATTCATTTCTAGGGTCTCTTGATGTGTTATTAACTAAATATCAATCTAAATCCTCGCTTATTCTATGCGGTGACATTAATATCGATATATTACCAAGTGGAACCGACTCAAGACGAGACGAGTATCTGTGTCACATGGCAGAGTTTGGGCTTTTGCCTGCTATCTCGGAACCTACTCGCCTTACTGCATGCCTGGATCATATTTTCGTTAGAAGTAAGGCACGCAACATGATGAAATCTGTTGTTTGTACTACGGAACTCACCGACCATGATCTAGTCATGCTTGGCATTCAGCACAATGCTAAACCAATACAAAAATTAAATAGACATTTTCTGAAAATAGACTACGCAGCCATAGCGTGTGAACTACGTAATGTCGATTGGTCACTGGTTACAAGGCACGCGGATCCATCAGAGGCTGTGGATGATTTTACACGTATTTTTAACAGTGCTACTGAAAGGAACAGCTGTCAGGTTAGGTTGAGTCGTACAAGATTTAATATTAAGCCTTGGATCACCCCAGGTCTCTTGCGCTGCATTAAACACAAGGACAGGCTGCATCTAAAGTGTAGAAAAAATCCAAATGACGATATTGCCAAACTAACTTTCACCAGGTATAAAAAATTCTGTAATGATTTATTACGACGTCTTAAGTCGGCATATGAGCAAAAATTACTTGAAGATAGCAAATTAAATCCAAAAAAGCTATGGAAGGAAATAAAAAGTATATGCCACATGAAAGCCTCTCAGAATGATGCGTCTCACTTACTGGATCCATCAGTACCAGTTTCAGAGTGCCTAAACCAAACAAATAAATATTTTTCTACTGTAGGGAAAAGTTTGGCTGAAAGCATTCTAACCAAGCTCGCTACCACAGAGGAAAACCTAGCAGCCTCGGTCAGTTTGAACGCAAAAGCAGTCCCCTCATGCAACTCCTTCTTCTTTAATCCAACGGATTATGTAGAAGTTAGGGAAATAATCATGCAGCTGAGGGCTGATAGTGCTCCAGGGTTGGATAACATAAGATCCCCACTTCTTAAGTACTGTGCTGACTCTGTGGCGGAGCCTTTGACACATATCGTGAACATCAGTTTCTCGAGCGGTGTATTTCCCTCTTCATGGAAGCTTGCCTCTGTGTCTCCTAGATACAAGACAGGTCCTAAGAATATTCCTACTAACTATAGGCCCATTTCCTTGCTGAGCACTGTCTCAAAACTACTCGAGAAGATTGCGAATAATCGTCTCGTGTGTTTCCTTGAGAAGAATAATCTTCTAACTCAACGACAACTTGGCTTTCGTCGCGGCAGGTCGGTGAAGGATGCGGTGTCTCTTTTGGTGAAGCTAGTTTCTGGTGGTTTGGATCTAGGACAAAAGTGTGTGGGAGTCTTCTTAGACACTGTCTCCGTCCCCATACTGATCAGAAAACTAGAGTTACTTGGCATACGAGGGATAGCCTTAAACTGGTTCTATAGCTACCTTAGTGGACGGAGACAGTGTGTAAAAATAAATAAATCCCTTAGCGACCCCCTCTTCTTGAATGTAGGTGTACCACAGGGAAGCATACTCGGGCCAAGCCTGTTTTTAGTCTATTTAAATGATATCGTGAATATTCCGTCACTGGACGCAGAGTTGGTGTGCAACGCTGATGATACTGCAGTTATATTTCACGGGGTATCCTGGAATGAAGTTCATAATAAGGCAGTCGCTGGAATGAACAAGATAGCTCGTTGGCTTAATAACAATCTGTTAACCCTTAATACAGAGAAGACTAAATATCTAGCTTTCCACATTACTAAAGCTTCTGCCCCCGCTAATCTGCCAGGCATTCCGATACATCAATGCAGTGATCCCGACAGCCAATCTTGCTCTTGCCCGGGTGTACAACGCATCACTAGTATACGCTACCTGGGAGTTCAATTAGATGAACGTCTAACTTTTGGGCCACATGTTGAAGCAGTGTCTGCCAGAGTTCGAAGGGTGGTTGGCATAATGAAGTGCTTGAGACAAAGTGCTGATAAGAAATTACTCCATAATATCTATCTCACTCTCTGCCAATCACTAGTCACCTATTGTATCTCGGTTTGGGGAGCTTCTGCTAAAACGCTCATGATCAGGGTTGAGAGGGCGCAGCGCTCCGTTCTGAAGGTAATGTGTAGTAAACCTCGCCTATATTCAACTGATAGTTTATACCAAGACTGTTCCGTTCTCCGAGTCCGACAACTATATATCCTTGGAGCTGTTTTGGGTGTACACAAGAGGATCCTAAACTCTCCTGAATACGCCCAACTTGCCAAAAAAAGAGTTTTTAGAATTCCAATTCCTAAAACAAGAACTTCTTTTGCACAACGCTTTCCTAATTTCTCTTCAACTTTCGTTTATAACAGAATACTAAAATACTGTTATGTACAAAATTCTACACTGAGAGACTGTAAGGTGGTAGTCACCAACTATCTAAAAACTTTGAACTACGCAACTTCTGAGGCCCTGTTGACAATACAAAAATAACCTCTGCAGTCCTCTATATCATTCTGTACACATTTTGTCACGTATTATGAGTAGCAATTTATTTATTTAATTTATTTCAAAATTTTCATTCTAGGGAAAATTTTAATGGCTTGAATGGGTCAGCCAAACAAGTTGATTTTGCATGAATTTTACTAATAATTAATTTGTATTTTTATTTCCACTTTCTAAATATTTCTGCATGAAATTGTATAAATTCAATATTTACCTATTATAATTATTAAATTTGATTAATGTAATTAATAGTAATCGACTGCCTGCTTAGATTGCCCTATTGTAATTGTAAATAAATAATGGCTAATCATGTCCTGACGCCCACGATACAGGCTATGCCTAGTGTGGGGTCACCATTACTCTTGTTGTTTACACAAAATTTTACTTTTTAATATCTAAGTACCATTTTTATCTGGCATTGTGTATTATTCCTTACATAAATTAACATTATTTGATTATTTGATTATTATTTGAATTTTGTCTAAAAAATTATCACAATATTGTGTCGTGATTTTTTGCACAAAATTAAATACAATCAAACAGGGCACGGGAGATTTTGGCAACGCCGGCATTCCCTTAATTCCTGGGAACAAAACATCACTTAGTTTATCCTGTCATACCCACACCGATCCTTAGCTCCCTTCAAAGTTGATTAATGTGACAAAATCAGGATTAATAATTGTAATTGATGTAAAAATACCGGTATCATCGATACAAATTAGGCTTGGGTAAAATATATCGTTATTTTTCAGAACATATTGGACATTAATTTGTGTAATTGTTTTAATTTTGATTGTAAGCACTTGTAATAAGATTTTCAATGAAATAGATTTATTTTACCTTATTATTTAAGAATCATCTGATAAATGAAAATTTTTTATTACTGTTCCATTGACCTTATTAGCTACATTGAAAATTCAATGTTAGCTATAAGCAAGAGTATTTTCTAGTGTTAAGTCATGTATTGATTTTTCATAAGTATTATTTTGGGTCTTATATTGCAACCTTTTCATATACTGTTTTGTTTTGTACTCTGTCTGTTGGTTTCCTAATAAATAAAATAAATTAAATTAATTTTACAATAAAATGTTTGTTTGTTTGTTACGCTTTATTGCACAAAAGCAAAATAAATAATGATTAAAAACTTAAATAACAGGTAAGTATATACAAAGACGAACTTAAGTATATGTAACAAACACCAAAAAAGTTCTTATTCAATCGTTCAGTGTTTCATGTGGTACATATTTGGTATTACAAACATAAGCTCACGCCTCTAGCCCAGAGGGGTAGGCAGAGACCAGGAACTGCCACTTGTCACGATCCGGACAGATCTCTTTCATCGATATTCATTAGTCGATCCATGCGTACCAGTATTATATTATAATAGTCTTCGACATGTAAGGACAATGTAACATGGTTACTTATTGTACGCTCGATGAGTAATGTAATAACTGTAGATACTGGACCTAGTAGGGATCAATGTCTTACGAATTTAAGATAAAGATATATCTAATATAAGAAGGCACTCACTTGTCTTAGAGAATAATCAGGCACTTATGTTTCCTTAACATATTTTCTTAACCGTTAGCGTTTGCTACTCGTTAAGAATTGTACAGTCGACAGCACATCATGGTATACACCCATGCACTCTACTCCATTGCATTACGGGAGACTTTGCAACTAAAATGTGAAGATTGACGTGCTGTCGACTGTACGTAAAAGTATTCATAAGTGGGTACGGCTCTCATAAAATGTACCGTAACGGACGTGAAATTGTAACGCATAGTAACACACTGGAAAATCGCAACACCCGGCTGCTATATCCAATCATGTTTTTCTTATGTTTCTGGGATGTAGCGTGTTCGCTTAGAGAAGACCATCTGGTCACAAATTTACAGTTGCAAGATTTACAGAATGCAACGTCCTAGACAAATCTGAACATGCATCAATCAATCTCAACATCCCAGAAACATAAGAAAAACATGATTGGGTATAGCAGCCGGGTGTTGCGATTTTCCAGTGTGTTACTGTGTGTTACTACAATTTCACGTGTGTTACGGTACATTTTTTGAGAGCCTTACCCAAGTAAATAAGTCAGAAAGCGAAGACTTTGGGGGTTCAAACCTATCACAAACCGCCAAATACTCGTCTCTTTTTTCCTTCGGCAACCTTCCGATAAGACCGCCTATTGTATATATTTTCTTAATTGTAACTATAATGTTGTCTCTTGTTTCTTGTGTGCAATAAAGAATTATCTTATCTTAAACGTGGAAGCTACTTCAAAACTTTCTACATTTATCGATATTTTTTACACTGGCCCATCCCTAAACACCGATGGAGCGGTTCTCGGAACGCGCTCATTTACCAAGCATTAATCTCATTTAATGGTACTGAGACACGTGCTAATTAGTAGCACGAAAGCATGCTTTTATATATTACTCCCAAGCTTTTCTGTATGTAGGCACATAGACATTCAACAAACGGAATGTAAATCCTTTACGTTGAAATAAGTTTATGATTTCTTAAGACAGTAACACTGACAACAACAATGCAGTCTTAGGTTATCAAACCTCAAAAAAATGAAGACGGATAGATCAAAACATCGAATACCAAAATACCAAAAAAAAAGGGAGTAAAGCACTTGCTCAATAAAAGCATGCTTTCGTGCTCATTATAATGAGCACGTGTGTCAGTACCATTATAAAATGAACGTGCTCATCAGCGAGGAAACTTTCTATAATTATCGATGGTTTTTTACACTGGCTCAACCCTAAATACCGGTGGCGCGGTTCACGGAGCGCGTTCATTTATCAAACTGTAATAGAATCGACGTGCTTATCAGCGAGGAAACGCAACCGAAAGAAAGCTTCCTTTTCTATTTAATTACTCTGAGGGGTATTAAGCATCTTAAGCAGTGCAATAAAACCGTCTATTAGTCATCACCATTAACCCTGTCCCCACCGAGGGGCACGGGTCTCTCCCCTGAGAAAGGTATACGCCATACTCCACCACGGGGGCCAAGTCCGGATTGGTGGAGGCTTGTAAGACTAATAGGCCTCTGACTTGGCTTATAATAAAGTCTATATAGTAAGCAATATAGGACACGGGCGTTCTCTCAGAGAGAGAGTATAGGTTTAATCACAACACGTGCCCACCGCGGATTGGCGATTTCAAGCGCTGAGGTATTGAATAGCTCAGACACTCAGGCTTCCTCGCGATATTTTCCTTCACGGTTAACGAGTGTTATTGCTACTATAACTTCACAAATGTACAAAAGTTAGAAAACAAAGTCAGAGGTACGTGGCCGCACTGGGAATCGAACCTGGGTCTACCGCTTCCGACTCCTTTGTTTCACCCACTACGCTACCCCCGCTCTATCTACATACGCTGTATTGTTTTGAAATCTGTTTAATGGCCTGCGCAGACGACGGACTTTTCTCCGCGGACTACGGATCCTTGGACTTTTTGTAGTAATTTTAATCCCTCGTTTGCGTTACTCGATACAGTTGTCATCATCATCATCATCATCATTCAGCCACAAGAAGTCCACTGCTGGACATAGGCCTCCTCCATGGATTTCCAAAAAGACCGGTCGGAAGCGGCTTGCATCCAGCGTCTTCCCGCCACTTGGCGATACAGTTGTAAGCGATCTATTTTAGCGGATAAAAAAGTCCGCGGAGAAAAGTCCGTCGTCTGCGCAGGCCCCTAGGGTTCCGTACCCAAAGGGTAAAACGGACCCTGTTACTGAGGCTCCGCTGTCCGTTCGTCCGTCCGTCTGTTACCAGGTTATATCTCATGAACCGATATATTGATAAGAAATGATAGTTAGACAGATCACAGATGATGTAATTCTGTTGCCGCTATAAGAACAAATACTAAAGAAAGGAATAAAATAAATATTTAAGGGGGCTCCCATACAATAGACATGTTTTTTTTTGCCGTTTTTATATAGCTACTATAATGTTATAGAACTCTTCGTGGGCAAGTCCGGCTCGCACTTGGCCGGTTTATTATTTTTGCCACAAATGTTCATGCGCCTACGTTCTTTGTCGTGGATCCTAAAAATCGCTATTAACATGATTAAAAGATTATACGGACACTTATAAAATTCGAGCAGCAAAAAAAAGTGATATTAATTGATCTTTACCACAATGTGACAGCTCGCTGGCTTTTTTTAGCCAACTTAAAAAAGTAGTAGGCTCTCCAATCAACTGTAATTTTTGTGACGTCATATGAGCGCAAGTGACGCTGGTGGTGGCGAAATGAAACCACATAGGCCGACTTGCACCACCGACAAAAATCCATTTAGCGTTAAATTAAATAGAATTTTGAATTTTGCGTTAAATTAAAAGGATTTTAGTCGGTGGTGCAAGTCGGCCTTAGTGTTAGAGCCGATACATAAGTAACGTTCGTTAAATTTGATGAGACAGCACTATAGTTAAGTAGCTACTTAGCGAAATTCTCAATTCAGAATCTGGGCCTTAATCCCGGGCCCTTGTCCTTTGGTAAATGACCGTCGCTATCTAGGGCTACCTTTTAGAGACTTATTCCAACTTGTCTAGGTGAATTAGGTAACTCAAGCGCCTTTGTTGAATTTATGCCATTAAATCCCTGAAAAGAGATCCTACAAATTATCGTGGCAACTTGAAGAAATAAGATAAGAATATTCATTATTGCACACAAGAGACAAATAACAGTTACAATTAAAAAAATACAACATGTGATCTTATTGCTAACAGCAATTTCTTATAGACAACCAGAAATAATTGAGAAATATGTTTTTTTTAATAAATGTTTAATGGACTATAATTTAAAGTAATGTAACAATTTATGAGTATGAATAGAGAGAGTATTTACAAAACAAAAACAAAATAATAAATATTATCATCATCAACCCATTATGTCCCCACCGAGGGGCACGGGTCACTTCCTTTTTTTTTTTTTTTTTTTTTTACGGGGTGAAATGCAATTAGGCACCATGACACCGCCACCCTGAGGGAGGGTGGCGGCCGTGTGTCAGGCTCACCCACCGAGTGTGGGCATACTGACTAAAACACCCCGGGAGCCGTCCTGTCGCTTGTGCAATGGGGCGCCGCTGGATCTCGCAAGTGGTGTGACCACAACGCGAATGCGACAGCGGCGACGGGTCTCTTCCCTGAGGAACGTATAGGCCATACTCCACCACGGGGGCAAAGTCCGGATTGGTCTAATATAATATTGTTTCACGTGTATTATCCCGGGTTGTTTTTTATTGTAAGTTAAAATACTGTAGATTGTACATAACTCTTGTAGTTGCTTATAATTTAAAGTTGTATTAAGTACCTAAGTAACATTCAAGTATTTCTACGCCTCAAGGACAAATCATGCTGGAACAAATGTCATGATTTTCTTGAAATAAATTTAACATTATACGTAAATACGTATGTTTAAGTAAGTTTTATCGTAACAATAGTCCCATCCGTCACCATTTAATTAGAGAATCGTGAGTCGTGGCGAATGTAAACATTACATTGACAAGCATTAAATAGTAAAAATATTGAAGGGTAGTTGTAAAAGGAAACGGAAACTAAAGAGGGGTTTGCAAATGGCTTCACGTCGCACGCTGGCGGCGGGAGGCCATTGCGTTCCGGAATATGATGCTGATCGGATCTCCCGGCCAAAGTTCCTATTACAATCATCAATCATTCAATCTTACTTGGAACTCGAACATGTTCAACATTTTTCAGCATCTTGGCACGATCCTGACCACATCCTGGCAAAACTCTTTCGCTTCATCAACATTCATTATTCCCTGCATGCACGCTCGCTGGCCAATCCATCTTACTGCTGGTAAATCAATCTTACTGGACATCCATCTTTCTTTTGTGTGAAAGTTATAATATTATTTTTACTAACTACTAAAGGGCCCGCGACTATATTACTGTCAACGAAGTAGCCTATAGCTTATGTCCATCCAGCCTAGCTAGTACGACTGTCTATGGATGAGTGACGGGTGTCACTCACTTACTTTTCCTGCGTCAATGAGAAAATACATGCTTTTGATTTTATTTGATATTTTGGTATTATTTGCGTAAGTCCGCTATTATTCAGTACCTTAGTTGGTACCCACACACAGTGTGCGGACTTACTCACTCACTCATCCATAGACAACGACGATGCGAGTCGCGCGCCATAACGCCAAAAGTCGCGACTTTCCAGTACATTAACTGTCATATTCTGACATTTTAGCGCCGCAAAACGCGTGACTCGCGTCATCGTGAATCGCGAACCAGAGCGAAACTAGCATACTTTTTTTTTTTAACGGGGTGAATGAAATGCTTTACGCACCATGACACCGCCACCCTTGGGGGAGGGCGACGGCGGTGTGTCTGACTCTCCTCTCCTAATAATAGGAGAGGCATACCTACTAAAACACCCCGGGGCCGTACTGTCGCTCGTGCAATGGGGCGCCGCCGGATCTCGCAAATGGTGTGAAACCGCAACGCGAATGCGACAGCGCGCCCCGGCGACGTCGACCCGACTCGCAAGGAGTCGGGCCTACCTTCACTGGAGAAGGGGTACGACTTTTGACGTTATGGCGCGCGACTCGCGTCGTCGTACTACCCAGGCTGGTCGGACTCTTCCGACGAAAATTCAAGTAAGTGTATTCGTAATACAAACTATACGAGGGCTGCTACTTATGTATGCGGAATAGAAAAAATAAACAAATGTATATGGCTAAATATGCTTTTATTGTTTTTCAAAGTATTCAAAGTGATCGATGCACTTTTGCATTCGATGAAACCAATTTGTAAAATAATTTTTCCACTCTGATTGAGGTATCTCCAAAACGTGCTGTTTGAACGCATCTACGGCATCTTCACGGGTCGAAAATCGTTGACCATGTAATTTTTTCTTTACATTTGGGAATAATTAGAAATCATTGGGAGCCAAATCAGGGCTGCACGGTGGATGACCCATCAATTCTATTTTTTGACCATCCAAAAATGTAGTGGTTTCCTGAGATGTATGACAGCTGGCATTGTCATGGTGAAGTATGATTCTGCGTTGCTGGTTGTTTTGGCGTATTTCTTCAAATACTTCCGGCAAACAAATGGTCGTGTACCACTCCGAATTAACCGTTCTGCGATTCTCCAGTGGTATTGTAGCCACATGGCCATTAATACCAAAAAAGCAGGCCACCATTTGCTTTACAGTGCTTTTTGCACCAGCTACTTTCGTAGGGTTCGGCTCATTTTGAAACACCCAAACTGTTGATTGTTGTTTAGTTTCGGGATCGTACGCGTAGATCCAGGATTCGTCACCTGTGTAGATATTATAAACAGATTTTGAGTCGCCTCCGTTGAATTTTTTTAAGGTTTTCTTGCACCATTCGACGCGAGCATCTTTTTAATCCTGAGTTAAGTTGTGCGGGATCCAACGCGAACAATTTTTTTTTACAGACAAATGTTCATGTAATATCCTATGAATGCTCGTCATACATATGCCCAGAATAGCCTCTATCTCGCAAAACGTAACATGGCGGTCTTGCATTATTAGTTTTCGCACAGCTTCAATATTTTGTGGCACAACCACCGATTTCGGGCGACCTTCTTTAACTTCGTCCGTGAGCTTACTGCGCCCGCGATTAAACTCACTAAACCAGTGATACACAGTCGTTTTTGATGGAGCTTCACCGCCAAAAGTCGAAGTTAATTGATCTACGCACTGTTGTTGCGTTAAACCACGTCGAAAATCGTAATAAATCATAGCACGAATATTTTCATGAGGGAGTTCCATTTTTTCAGCGATATGACATTTTAAACCCAACAAAAGCTAAACACTAACGTATATAAGAGAAAAATATTAGCGGCCAGTATTTAAAAAAAGAACGAATTTGACCACGGAGGTCAGACATTGCGTTTATAATTATTGGAATTCCAGATTCCGCATACATAAGTAGCAGCCTATGTTATTACATAGGCAAGAATATTTATAAGATTTACAAAGTTTATAATTATTTTTATACTTTTTTCATTATTCTGTAATATTGTTAACTTGATTTATAATTGATTTTATAAATAATAAACTCACGCCCGTTATCCCCGAGAGGGTAGGCAGAGGCACCAATCACTAGAACTGGGCCCACGTTTTGCCGAGTTTATACTTGAATTGATTTTATACTTTTTTTATTATTCTGTAATATTGTTGAATGAATCGCTCGTAGCCTGGGCTGCCTGAGTGATCTTAAACGATCAGGCATTGGAGCCTATAAATCATACAAGAATTACTCCTTCAAAGGTATGAAATACATGACGCAACCGATTAAAATACGGAGAACGAATTCAAAGACAACCTGTGGAGGACATTTGATTGATGCGAAGTAAACGAGATGTTTATTTAATACAATACTGACAGATACAACATTCTTACGTACATTTTGTTACAGATAAAAATATCTTTCTAGCTTTTACCCGCGTCTTGGCTTTCTCCTGCCACTGTCGTGTTAGTAACTCGTGACGTGGATTCTTGGTACACAATGAAATTCTTTATTATATATTAAATACAAAAGAAATACTTGGAAAATAACATAATTTATTTGTGGAACATATCTATTTTTAGAGCCATCGCCAACAGGGCGATTTGTTGCTGCGTCAAGTCGCCGCGTCAGACTCGACGTTGTCATTTGCTAAACAAAATATATGAAAATTGACGGCCGTAGCCTGTCATCACGTCTAGTCGCCGAGCTGTCGCCTGTCGCGTGTCGCTAGTGTGTGCCTAGGTTTAGGTACATTTGGTGTTCAGTCAGGTTTCAGATCGCTATGTCCTGCCATGAAGGCGTACAAATATATTAACAGTGTTGTTTATAATTAAACGATTCCATTAAAATGGCATTTAGTGACACTTACGTCGGTCTTAAGACAGATTTTAACTAAATTGTGATTTATAAAGTCGAATCTCCACGTTAGAGCCCTCCGAATCTGAGTCTCGTTCTTTTATTTTTGTTTTGTTATTGTGGCGTGTGTACTGTTTTTATAATAAATATTTCTTCTTCTATATTCAAATCAGTGCTGAGGAGTAAGCCTAGGCGCACACAAGCGACACGCGACAGCGACAGCTCGGCGACTAGGCGCGACGACAGGCTACGGCCGACTATTTTCATATATTTTGTTCGAAGCTCCGCACAGTTGGCGTCAGAGTCGTGGAGTCGCGACGACAAGCTAAGAGCCATCGCAAACAGGGCGACTTGTCGCGAGTAGCCGCGGCGACAAGTCGCCCTGTCTGCGATGGCTCTAATAAGTTGAGTCAGCTGCCTATTGCAGCAGCAGAGACTCGCCATGACCATTGTTTGTAAATGTTTTGTTAAGTACTCTGTTTTGTAGTGTCCCAATGTATTAAACAGTCAGTAAGTGGAATGTTATGTGTAACAGCTGTAATATACTTTTTTATTCTTCTGTATTTGTGGGCACGGGGCTTAAATTAAAAATATTAATAGTAGGTACTTATCTTTTAAGCGACTAGTCTTACAAGTTCTGTATTAATTTTAGTGTTTAAACATGTTCATTGAGGAATCTGTAAATTAATTGTATTAAAATTGTGTACTGTAAAATTATTTAAATAAATGTCTATTTTCTAATGGGTTTTTCTTTGGATTCTTTTCTCTGGCATCCTTAGGATCGCAAAGGTTTCTCGGAGGTAATTAATTACCTGAAGGTCCGTTGATGTTTGAATATCTCATATACCTACCTACTGCGAGCCATCGCAAACAGGGCGACTTGTCGCCGCGTCTAGTCGCCGCGTCTGACGCGACGATGTCATTAAAATTTGCTACTGGTGTCTTGTCGTTCCGACTCCACTACTCTGACGCCAAGTGTGCGGAGATTCGAACAAAATAATTAAGAAAAATGACGGCCGTTGCCTGCCGTCGCGTCTAGTCGCTGTCGCGTGTCGCCTAGTGTGCGCAAAGGCTTAAGTTTTCGGTAATGACAATATCAAGTTCGTAAACAGTGAGTCTAAAATGTTGGTAACGCTTACTAGCTTTAAGGCGGTTATAACACTGCAGCAAACTGCGTAGCGTAGCTTGGGGCCACCATTTTTAACTTTGTATGCAGCGAGCTGCAATTCCCCTTGTTGCTTTTTATTATTTTCAGCCAGGAACTATTCTAAATTTAATTAGTTTTTGACTTTTGCTGCAGTGGTTGGACGTATCTGGATCCAGATAACCCTTAGCTTCCATACAAGGTGGACTAATGTCATTCTTTATTCTTACAACGACCCGGATTGCTCTATTCTCCATATCTGTATCCACAACAATCATTTAATATATTTATTAAATGATTGGTATGGATACAGATTTCGTATATACGAAAGGCACAAATTATTATGTAAGTGGTTTTTTTACCTATATTCCTAATGTATTTTTATATTTAATTTTTTAGACCTTATTTAAGACATTCTATTTGCATTGTTCCCAGGTGCCTTTCTTTTACCTCATATAAACATATTATACTGTTGCCTCTGGATACCCCTCTTTTACTACGGATCGCACCTACACTTTACTAAACCGCGACAAGTTATCTAAATTTTTAGAGTTCCGTACCTGTAGAGAAAAAACGGAACCCTTTTAAGATTACTTTATTGTCTGTTCGTCTGTCTGTAAAGACAAGACCCTTTATATCGAGAAGGCGTTGAGGTATCTAGCTATAGGTAATTTAAATCATATCTATCTACGGCGACTTAAAGCTGTATAAGAAATCAAACTTCTAAGTGAATTGAAAAAAATACTTATCTGTAATTTCAACAGTCAAACATAGAAAGATACGTTACAAAGAAACATAAACATAAAAATTTACATACATACACATTCATTGCTTCTGGTCCCACACTAGGATAACCAGTGTAATGAGAACCAGAGACAACGACATCACAAATATGTAAACATTCAAGACCTGGTATGTTTCCTGAGATTCGAACCCTGGACCTCTCGCATCGGCGCTGACCACTGCGCCACAGAAGTCGTCTTACAATAAAAACCTTTAAAAGGCTTAACGACATAACCTAACGACATTGTTAAAAAGTTACCTTAATAGGTAAAGTTTGTTTTTAGCCTATTTAGCGTAAACTTAGGGAAAAGTCAATTTTGTCCTAACACAAACTGAAAAGACCTATGGAGGCAATTAACAAGTTGGAAAATTATCAAAGTTGGTAAAATCAATTAACAGAAGCTGAGTTTACCTACCTACAGCTGGAACCAGCCACTAAAAGCTTGTCTGTACTTTAGCCTGTCCAAAAGCCTATACCTAGTCACAGGACGACCAATAGGGTTATGCAATTAAAAATACCGATATATGTCGTATCGATATTTCTAACATAAATCGATATGTATTGACAAAAACAAAACGTCTTTTGCATGATACACAACGATTGCAAAAAAAGTGTAGAATTTTTCTTTGATCAACTTTATTATGTAACTGACAGGAGGTCATTATTATTGTTAATGTGCAAGATGAATGAAACTGAACCCATACATCCTACTGGGTCTTTCCTTAAAGATAGGGATAGTTGTATCATGTGGACGATCAATCCTTAAGAATATACCGACAGATATTAAAAAATAAATATCGAAGCTCGAACTTGCCGAAAAAAAAATTGTCGATAATACGAGTATTCTAAAATCATATCGACATTTCTATATATCATTTATTTTCCCGAGCCTAATGAACAGAGGAAGATTTGATAGCACGATGCCCACTAATAGTACTGTTATTTTTCAATCCAATCAGTATCACTGCATTATCATCATAAGGTCTCTGCCAACCCCTTTGGGGTGTGGGTGGGAGCTTATGTATGTATGTAACAAAGTGAGCTAGGGGAAATCACTCTATCGAACCCACTCGAAAGCGCATTATTTTTTTTTCGATTCAACCATCAATCGATTTTGCAGAAGATGCTAAGCTAAAGAGGAAATCAATCGATTCACTCGGATGAATATTCACTCGGATGAATATTCACTCGAAAAATTGTTTGTTTTTTTCTTTCATTTCTCTATCACTAAAATAAGTAGATAAATAACAGACAGTTTCTGTTATAACTTCAAACAACATTACTTCTCTCGACCTCAGAAGCATCGTAAATTCGATTCCGACGAAAATGACTTTAAACCTTCAATCTCAGATTGTCGAGCTCTTTCTAAGCATCTGAGAAATATACTTCTATCTTATTCTATAACTGGAATAATTCAGGTGCATATAGTCTTATGTATGCTTATAGTAACTTGTAGGCACGCTCTCCTGTAAAGTATAAAACTCTTCTTCTAAAAAACTTCTGACGTCGTCCTTCATCCATTTTTTAAATATCGATATCGATAAATACCTACATTTTAATTTCTCATCTAAATATTCTGTCCCGGGAGACGTTCAGTAGACTGTCGCGCTTGTAGTATCTTAATTCGTAGCACGTTCCACAACAATTTTAATTAACTTTTAGGCGTTTATTAATTTAATTTGTTTTAAGAACAGCAATTTTTTTGGGTCTCTTTTTTTAATCTTTCGACGAAATTAAGTGTTTCTCTCCAGTATTATGAACCTTTACAAGAAGTATAAACGTCAGTCATCATCATCAACCCATTATGTCCCCACCGAGGGGCACGGGTCTCTTCCATGAGGAAGGTATAGGCCATACTCCACCACGGGGGCCAAGTCCGGATTGGTGGAGGTCAGGCTCCACCAATCCGGCAGCTCAGGCAGCCGGGGCTACGTTACGTCGCTTTCGTTGTCGGCGCTTCGGCTGCTTACGTAAAAGCAGCACCAAAGATAACGTGACTAATGTTGCCTCAACGGAGTCCATCTTGCAACTGTGGCGATTGGAAGCGCGACGGTAGCGCGTTTGCAACGCGACAGAAGCGCTACGGCCGCGCGACGGTGGCGCGTTCGAAGCGCTACGGCCGCGCGACGGTGGCGCGTTCACATCGCGACAAAAGCGTGGTTATGTGGGCGAGGGCACACAGCTAGCGACCGCATCGCGGCTGTAGCGCGGCGAACGCGCCACCGTCGCGCGGCCGTAGCGCTACAAAAAGCCGCCGTGGGCGAGGGCCCTTTGTCTCTAGCTTCCAGCTACTAAATTCTGTCAACTTAATTACATCATTAATTAATTGTATCAGGTAATCCAAACTATTATTTGCAGCTGAGTAATTAACTAAGTTAATTAATCCTTCGTTTCACTGAGACAAATGATTCGCGGAACAATAACTTTTCCACGAATATTGGGAAAGCGGTTGTAGCGGAGCAGTATATTGCCAGCCTCACATTCGGTAGGTCGCGGGTTTGAATCACGTCAAGTACAATCAGTTTGTTTTTTAAGTTACATGTTTGAATTATAGTTAATTATTTAAATAATAGGTACGCTAATGAATAACCTGTTGACGACCTCTGTGGCGCCGCGGTTAGCACATCTGCCATGCGAGAGGTCCCGGGTACAAATCCCGGCTGGGGCTCAAAAAAACCCAATCTATATTAATAATTTCGTTCGGGTCTACGGTAGACTCGAACGATATGCACACCAAATGAAAGAGCGTAAAAAAATTGTTTATTTATTAAAGGAAAATTCGTATTATCGAGCAGCATCGATATAAAAATTATTAAATTCAACAATGGCGTTGCTAAGTAAACATGTCAATGTCATCATTGTTGTGTTAGTGTCACAAGTTTTCATTGTGAACTGTTAGGCCGGTTTACATTATTTTAGTGTTTAGGAGTGTGCTATAATACAATTAGAGAGGCAAGTGCATTAGTACATTACTAGACGTTCGAGTGAACGTTTATATTTCTTCCAGTACAGTGTCACTTCGTCGACGTCGCGAAATATGCGCTATCCTACTCAAAATACTATGAGTTTTAATGGAACATATAAGTAGGTAAGTTTGATAATTCGAGTTATTGAAAACAACACGCACCCGTCACGGGTCACTTGCGCACTCTCCTAAAGTTCTCACTAAATTTTTAGTTTATACACAGATAAGTAACGAGGATAGTAACGCGCTCAGGTGTTACTGGATAGAACAATAGAAACCAATTCTATTTTGATTCTAATTGAAAGGCAACTAGAACCGTACTATACCGTAAAACGTACTAAAGCAAGTGACGCTTACACGTTTCTACAAAAGCACTCTCCTTAAGAAAGAAAGAAAGAAATAAAGAAAGAAAGAAAGAAAGAAAAAAGAAAATTTATTTATTTGATACTCAAAACAAAACAAAAAAACACACACACAGAGTGCGCACAATAATAAAAAAATAACACAGAAAGCATAAAAAGCGTAAAAATAAATAAACTGTACAACATGAAAATAATAATAAAATACATTAAAGGCCCCCAAAATGGGCCCGATTCAGCATAATGTTAGTGTAAAGTAAAGCACTCTCCTAAACACTAAGATAATCTATACCGGCCCTTTGATCTAATTTGTTAACTCCATGGTGTGTGGAATACCGTGGCATCCAAGAAGGTTCTTATAATCTGTGCCAACTGAGAAGGTGTAGTAAGTAATCTGTGGTGTTTTTCATTGGCGGGAAGACAATAATTGACATTGAGTTTTGGAAGGGTCTGAAAAATAATTGAAAAAGGAAATCAAAGTCATAAATTGATCTTCATTGTTTTGCTTAGTTAGGTACCAATAAAATTATTGAAATGAAAAAGCCACTAGATAAGAAAAATACCAAAAATTAAAATGATGAAGAAAAACATGTGGTCAACACAAAACTAAAAGCTGTAAAGCCAAAGAGGGTTTAGTTGATTAGCCAAGTGGATTCTACGTCTCATTGAATACGTCATTAGATTCACTAGCTGTTAAGTTTATGAAGGAAGCTCATTTAGTTAGTAATTTGTGATGACAAAGACCCATGACAAAGTTATGATAAGTATCCGATTTTCGCCTTGCATTCCTTCGTGAGTAGCCAGAACATGTCCAAAAGAGCAAGACTGGCTATCCGTAATAGTGTGCTGGTTCCAATACTGATGTAAGCATGGTAGCGAGATTTGGGTATGGCAGAAGAATCATGAAAGTAGGATTAGTGCAGTACAAATGAGATCCTTAAGAAGTATGCGTGGTGTTACTTTGAATGACAGAATACGCAATAGTGTGATCATAGACCGAGGATGTAGAGAAAGAGGATGTAGTGAGTGACTAGAATTGAAAAAAGGAATGTTGCGTTGGTTTGGAGATGTGGAGAGGATGAACGAAGAAAGACTGACAAAGCAAATATATCGAGCGAATGTGAGTGGAAGGGCCGGTAAGGGACGCCCCAGTTGGACATATTTCGACCAAATAGGGGATGTATTAGCAAAGGGCAAGATTAAAAGTACCCGAAACCGATGTGGGTACATGCAACGACTAATGGATGTCGATGAAGCGAAAGTGATTTGTCAGGATAGTGGCAGGTGACAGTCCGTGGTCTCTGTCTACCCCTCTGGGATACAGGTGTGAGCTTATGTATCTGAATGTGTTAAGAGATTTATATCTACTGGTGGTTGATAAATACAGAGGCGTCACCATATAAAAAAACATAGTGGAATATTATTTTGCGTCTACATTTTACCCGAGCGAAGCCGGGTTTTCGTCTAGTGTTTACATGTTTGCGATGTCGCTGTTTCCGGTTTCCACGATACAGGGTGTCCTAGTATGGGGCCAGAAACCAAGTATGTGCCTGTTTGTAAATGTTTATTTTATTTCATTAAAATATAATACATAGTATCAATATCACTCACTAACCGTGAAGGGAAACATTTTGAGGAAACCTGAGTGTTTGATGTGTTCACATACCTCAGCCATTGCCAATACGTGGCGGGTATGCCCAGAAAATAAGGTCTCTTTCACGACGTATAAGCACAAAAAAAATATTGGGTTCCACGGAACGCACTTGCTTTACTTTCTTGGTTTTTAAGCCTCCTTGACAGCTCATCAGAAAAATATAAGAAAAAAATCGATTTTTTCATTTTAAGTACAATATATATTTTTTTATTATTATTTATTCAAGAAATTTCACAAAAATTATGAAAACTAAAATTAAAAATTGGCAATTTTTTAAGTTATTTTTTTTTAAGTCTCCTTTTCTTCCAAGCTGGAGCAGCTAGTTTTGAAATTTTGTTAACAGTTTAAAGAATTATTATTCAGGGAAACAAAACAAAAAAAAAATTGTAATAAGTAAAGATTTGTTGGCAATTAGTGTTTTTTTTTATGACTATAATTTGTTTTCACGCAATTTCATTTTTTATTTTTCTGATTACCAGTATGACTTGCCTTTTCATACGGTTCCGGCTCGACGTTGAGTTTTGGGACACCCTGTATAATAGAGACGCCAATTCCTTTTAAAAGTACAAAGTACATCTATGTTGCTTATAACCTTCGTGATCGTCACTCAGGCAGCCGGGGCTACGAGCGATTTTAAGAGTACTTTTATAATATATTGTGAGCAATAAAAATTATGAATCAGCATACGTTTTTGCCTTCTCTATTTTATTCTACCTCTATGGAAAGCGTACTTGACAAGCAAATCAAATCAAAACTTTTTTTTGTGATAATGAAAGCATGAGTATAGGTCTGTTATATAAAGCTGGCACGTTCACAGTACTCACACTTATGCAATTTCACTATACAGGATGTTTAAAATATATATGATTTTGATTCAAAATGCGACTCACTAGAGTTAAGTGTAGACTAGAGTTAGGTTTTAGTAAGAACGTTTAGTAGTAACGCACCTAGCGTTGTAGATAAATAATTAATACAAATATATGGGTTACTTGTTATAATATATTTTTAGCAAATTCGAGCGAAAAGTATTAAAAACAAGGTGGAATCAATGGTTACAAAATAGTTTTAAATTTCAATAAATTTTCACATGAACAAAAATAATTTCACCTAAGAAAATCTTTACCAAAACAGAAAACAATTATCCCAGAAATCCTCAACAATTTGATTATAATTTAATTATGTAACAAAGGGTAACGGACGCTCAGTAGTCAGTTAGTGGATGAATTACCCTACCTTTTTTTCTAATTGCTTGCCACAGATAAAAACTTTATTACTGTTCTGTAATTACATCAACTGGAAGGAATCTGTGATCAACTGAGCAACATCACATGGCTATTGGACTGAGGTCCAAAATTGCATTCCTTTGACAGCCATTCGTTTTTTTTTTTTTTTCTGAAAGCGGCTCATTTGGAACTACTTTTCTTAGCTGTCAGAAAAATCCCTCATTGAAACGCACATACGGTTGAATACCAAAAAGATCACGCTGTATATATAAACAGTAGTAAAAGTAAAACTATAACTGTCCCCTTCACACTCATAAGCTAGACCGCGCGCAAGAGAGACGGGCAGACTTTTCAAGATGCAATACACGGCACGCCGCGCGCTATTCACAGACACTACACAAGCGCAACGTGTAAATGTGTTGAACGTGCCAGCTTTACTTAACTGACCTATATAAAGCAAATGTAGATTAATTCTCAGTCTACTATAGACCACAGAACCCGACCAAAAAGGAGGATCACCTTTGGCTACTAAACCTTTTATATTATACCTTTCCAACCTCAACCACTTGTCTAGACTAAGTGATGTGGTGTGCACAGCTTTACTAATTTATATTCTTGGAAGGTTGCCCTTTTAAAGCAACTTCAAAAAGGAGACAGTTCAAAATCCGTACGTTTATTTTACAGTAGATCAGATAGCAGTATCTCTGGTAAACAGATTAGACTGTCCACCCTTGAGGTACATTCTAAGTGCTGTTGAAAGCAATCAGAAATGTATTTCAACGTAAAGAATTCACATTCTGTTTATTGAATGTCAATGTACTTATTAACTTAATAATGTTGGCGATGTCTTACGGCCGATTGTAGTGGAGAAAATGCAGTGAAAAAAAACCGCATTCTGACCAATTCTGACCATGTTTTACTAAACACCTCAAATCTAATACATAAGTTGGTACGAATATATATATCTAAGAAGCTCGTGATCTACGAGTGCAAATAACGCCTGCTATGTTAAAACAATAATACCTAGCATAGTTTACAGTCACTGAATTTCTGAAATCGGATAAGTGGGTAAACATCGTGTCACCAAACAAGTGCCACGTTAAGATCCTTAATTGTAAGTATAACAGCCAAAATTAATTGACTCATGGGAATTTTTTCGTGGAACGAGCTTTACTTTCGGTGATAAATGTCACGAATTGAATTGAAATGATTAAAGAATTTATCCCATCTCCCTATATTGAGATATCTGATGTAGCCCCGAACTTTCCTCGTCGACATTGAATGAAAAGCCGATTACATCAAAAAAGGAAAGAAGTCTGTGCAATCAAAAAGAGAGGGTGGATAGATTCCAGTGTTCTGGGGTGTATTGTATAGAGTTGCTTGTCCCGAATGTAATGGAGTGTATGTGGGCCAGATGGGTAGGAGTTTCACAACTCGGTATAGGGAGCATTATGGCGGCTTTCCAGAACAATCATCCAGATAAGTCTCATTTTGCCAAACACCTTTTGGATGCGGGTCATGTACTTAATAATAACCATAATTTGGAAATTTTACTCACCTGCAGGAAGGGGTTGACATTATCTTTACTTGAGCAGCTGGAAATTTCCAAATTATCTAAGGATAGGTTATTTACAATCCTGAATGAACAGGTGTGCAGTTCCTCTATTTCCCCATTAATTGCTATTTTTGCGCAAAACAATAATAACCGTTAGGCGGTTGACGGTTTAACGGTCACCGGTTTGAAGGTTAGATTATGTTATCGGGGGGCAGGGCGGCCTATTCATACATACGGTGTGTTTTTGGGGTGACGGTCACTTGTGAGCCTGAGGATGCCTCATGTTAGAGGCGTCAAAGAAGAAACACGTCGCATCGTATCACACAAGTATTGGTGTCGGTGGTGGTGTGTTCGTGTCTTGCTTATGCTTGAAAAAGTGGGAGGGAGGGCGGTGCATTAACCGCATGGTGCTTGCGGGATTTTGGCGGAATTTAGCAAAGTAATTTTCACATTTTAATGCTATTATGGATTTCCGCAGTGTAACGCCTGATTCTATACAATACCAATTACATCATTCGTTCACCAGAAACAAACAAAGAAAACTCACGTCCAGAGGAGAAATTCAATATTGTGGCAACGCTGGGAAAATGAGACGCTTTCTCTAAGACTTATGTTCTAGACGTGCCAGCTCTTCCTTTGGCAAATTATTAAGATCTTGCCTGCGACTTCGTAAGGTGCTCACACAGCAGTTACATAACGTTGTAAAAAATTGTGTAGCACGAAAACATATTATAACATTGCAACATAATGCTACATGCCAAGTACGTAACATGTTATAGACGCTCCCACACTGGTTGAGCACGTGTCTGTGTTTCGCGCGCGTCCTAAGTCTCGGATAATATTACACAACAAAATTTATGATTTATTTTAGATGAGTTAAAAAATATCTAATTCTTACATAGGTATAAAAAATGCATGACAATACCCACTAAATGTTTCGTCGAACACCGAATAAATAGGTACACTAGTTTAAGCATACAAACTAAACCTAACCTTATCTAGACGACACGATACGTTTTATCATATTGAAAGCTTATTATAAAATCAACAATTATTTAGAAGACAAGGATGTCTGACGTAGATTAATATTAAATGTATTCAGAGGAGATTTTCAATTTAAATTTATATTGATAATAATTGTTTCTAGTGTCCAACAGATCTATGAGTGATATTTTTATGTGTGAAAGTTTGTTAATCAAACTAAGACTGTTTTGAAAAGAATAAATGTGGAGTTTCTTTTTTAGTTTCTTCTTCATGTAATCTATTAATTGTGAAACTAGCAACTTTGAAGTTCATAAAGTAAACATTTTGTTTGTAATTTGAATAAAAACATTTGAGTTCGAATTCGTCATACAAACTTTCCCACTGCTTTTCGTTGGGGATGTACCTATGTCTCTCTTTAGTCTTCTTACATATTTTTTCGTAAGTTTCGTATTCGTTTCGTAAGCACGTATGTCGACATCATAACTTTTTCAATATGTTATTTTGTTTTTATTTTATTTATTATCAATGGAAAACCAACAGCTGATAAACATTATATAAGGCTTATAAAACAAGTAACTAGTGAGCCAATTACAGATTTTCACTAATAGCAGATTTCTACAAGGATACAAATAGTGCATAAAGCATGCATTACACTTTAAAACAGTAATGGATATTATCAATAATGGCCATGCTATTTATTTTTGGTATTATGTGTTTTTTTATATTCATTTGGAAAATATTGACCAATTTAAGAAACTAATTTCAGTATTTTGAGTTTTATTCATTAGGTGTATCATTAATATGTTTCTAAAGTATTGGTGCTTGTAACATCATCAGAAGATGATTAAGGAGACAGTCTTTGCCAACATTAACGTCAATTGATTTGGTTTGTTTTTTTTTTTTGTAAATAAAGCAACGGGTTAAAAAACATACTATGTTTGCTGCCGTCATAGAAAATTTTATTGAATTTTCTTGAAATATCTAGACTTATTTACAAATCTGATAGGTAGAAATTGTACAGAAAGCCTAATTCTCGAAATGGTTTTGAGATTTCCGTTCATGTTACAAAATGTAGCGTGGCCAACATACAATATGGTGCCAAATAATTTGTGATAACAAGAACCAGGTCACCTGTTCTTGTTGTTTGAATATTATGACTTAGTTAAAATTGCGGCCCTCGGTCCTCCATTTACTTTTGTTTTCGTTTTTTTACGATTAACGTATGAAAGATAAAAAAAAACATCTTATTGTGTAAAAATTGTGCAATAAATTGGTGTTATTTTTTACAAATAAGAATGACTATAAAACTACCTACCTAAATATCTTCATAAATACCTACCGAAATGGTACTTATTTTTTACCGGGTAGGTTAAAGATAGATAGAAAGAAAAGTGTCATTTAGTTGCTTCGCCTCAAACAAAGTGACAAAACAAACCTCGCAATCTATTTTATAGTTTACAAATGCACAATAGTTGTAATATTATCTTTCTCGCTCTCTCTCTCTTTTCTCTCTCTCTCTCTCTCTCTTCCCTCTCTAATATTTAAGCCAACGTGCACGACTTACGTCGCGATTGTACAAAAGTTTTCTCTTTAGTAGGTTTTTATTGGCTGCCGGTTCCGGCTTGATTGTCGGGCCCGATGCAAATGTCCTGTAAATAAGTAAAGGGATTCGAATCCGGGACCCCATTTCACATTCGGGATCCATCATTAGAGCCCGCGGAGTGCGACCCGCGGGAAATCAGCTCCAGAATGGGATACTCTGTATCATTCATGCGGTCCGGATATTAAAACTATAGAGCTGAATTTGCTCTAAAATGCTCCAATGGGTAACACTAAGAAAAAAAAACATACATACGTGCATAAGCTCACGCCCTCAGAAGAAGGAGTACCATAGAAGGAGCGTTAAAAAATGAAAACGTGCCACATAGTCTGTTTCGTCAATCTAAATAGCCGCAAGCTCTGTGTTAGAAAGAGAAAAATATAGTCGTGTCTTTGTTGCTTTTTTCGAGTGTACAACCCTTAAACGTCAGTTGGTTACCTTTGGTTACCATTACGCGACCAAATTAGAACGGCTCAGATTGGCAGAGGGTGTTCTGTGTTTGGCAGTGTGTTTGACAAGAGGTTTGGGAGTGCGCCGTTTTCAAGAAGCGTGTGTATTTTATATTTACTAAAGCACCATTTGAAGTGAATTATAGTGGATTCTCATGGTATATAGTATAAGTAACCATCGGCATGGCGTGTGTTGTGTTAGAATGTATATCTCATTCTTCCCGAGAAGATAATGAAACAACATTCATCAGCTTTCACCGGTAAGTCTCAATGTTGTGTACCTAAAAGGGTATTTTCTCTAAGATTTCAACTATGGGCTACTAGAATTGCAAATTAGCTATTAGAGAATGGTGTTTTCATCATGATTATTGTGATATTTTCGATATAAATCATAATACAAGTATGTTGTTTGTTGTAGGGGAATAGGGATGGGACTTTCCCACTTTCTCAGTGAAAAAAAGTATCGATAGTTCTTAGAGCATATTTAGTTATTTCTTGCGTTCGTATAGTTGTTTTAATTGTTAATTAACTATTGCAGGTTACCCGAAGACAGCACAAAATAACAAATGTCGATGACGCAGTATCTCGTACAAAGTAGTCTTGGAAAAATTTACACCGCATTTGCAGCAAGCGACTGTTTCATAAACAATAGCAAGTGGCGTAGGTTGGAAACAAGTGCCGTGCCGAGACCCGACTGTCTCGTTGGTCTAGTGGTTACTCCACTTGGATAATAAAACAGGTTGTCAATTCCAACCTGCAAGGCGCCGTATATCACTTGTAGAATTTTGCCCTGATTATTGCCTGACTGGGTGTTTTCTTCTATCCTGGACAACGTTTAGCAGTTAAAGGTCATAACTAGTTTAATACTATCATAGTCTGATTCTGGTGCAAGTGATTTTTACTATTTTTTATGTGGAAGTTATCAACGTGAAGTACTTAAATAAAAACAATTTTCAGGTTGCGCCCTCCGCGGAAATGGACAACGTTCGTGAGCTGCAACCAAGCTGATTTCATTTGAATTTCATAAAATATTATATTATCTTTTACATTATGGCTGACACATTTTTGTGAAAAAAAAACGTTAATAGGTACTTGTAAAACAGAAGTCAGGGATAAAAAACATATAAATTATAGTAATACGTGTTGGTTTCTTCTCTATTGAGCTGCAGCCTGCCAATTTTTATGTGAAAAGCTTGAAACTACGTACTTTATTTGATGCCAAATAATCTTGTACCAATAAATCGTTTGGTTTTTAATTTTTATTTTATTCCATCGAACCTGGACTGATGATGTTATTACAAGGGGTGCCTTGAGTAACTATGCTAGGTGGTAGGTATTTATTGGAAACAAATACGTAATCTATTAACACGACACAGGGTATCCTAGTGTGGGGCCAGAAGCAATCGATGTGCCTGTGTGTAAATGTTATGTTTTGTTATTAAATAGTTTTTCCTATTTTGGTCTTGTTTTATTCAAAAGTATAAACTTTCTTACAGTGCCACCATCTCATTTGTTCAGTTGATAGCGGCGCTAGTGGAGAATTTAGTAGTAACATTTGAGAAATTTACCTAGAAAAATGAGAATATTTTAACCCATCTTTCAATTTTAATGAACATATGTCTATAAATCTTAGTAAATGAATAAATAAAACAAAAAATGGGGAACAGGATTTACAATTAATTACTTAGTTACAATTTTACCCACCTGAACAGATAACTTGGTGGCGCTGTATATGGTGATTATTGATGATTTGCAAACATATTTAAAAAAAAAGGTTCTGTATTCGCCGTACATATACATTTTGCCATGTTACCACATAACTCGGTAAAATCTTTATTCGATTCGCTATAGCCCTATTAGTCCCATTTATATTATTGAAAAACTGATGTAGAATTACTTACTGTTACTTATGAATATTTATTGTAACTTATATGGTATGAACTAGACTTAGCACATAATAACATAACCGTAAGGGGTTCCAGCTGGTTCACTAGCACCACCAAGGGAAAAATGATATTTTTTTAGAGATAAATACATTGATAATTAGATAGATAGATAATGGTGATATTAGCGATTATCATGGGCCCATGACTGTAATTTAAATTAATTGGAATTGGAATAATGGAATTTAGTCGTAGGTTTTTTGGTACACAGCCATGGGTCCGAAAAATCACTATTAAACATGGTGATGGGATTGAAAAGATACTTTTTGCAAATTGTGTAAAAGAGCTATGATTTTTTTATCATTTAATATTAATACTTAATTACCAACATTAATTTTAAAAAATACACAGATTATGTAGATCGGAATAAATAATATCGACATCTTTATGGTGTTTGTCCCAGCCCTATCGATTTTGGCTTTGTTCAGTAATCTGTGGCAACCGTGTACGATTGTAAAATTTTTAGTGCATGAGTACACTACAGTTGTCTCTTTCTGGCGCAGAGATTTATCGTAAGAGTAACATGGACAGCTATACAACTGTTACTTTTTATTTTATTCCTCCTTCTATGGTACTCCTTCTTCTGAGCTCACGCCTGTATCCCAGAGGAGTACCTAGGTAGAGGCCACGATCCTGACAAAACATTTTCGCTACATCGATATTTTGCTTTTTTTTGTAATCGAATTTTCAATAAGTATTAACTCGAACGCTAACAGTTAATTTGTTTTTTTTTTGCATGCACTTTTGACAACTAACAATAGATTAACTGGCTGTTATCGTTTGAGAAACCTGCGGTTAGACTCACAAACATAATATATTGACAATAAAGGACAACACCGTTAGGAAACCCGCGTCTTGGTTAGCTCACGCATGTAGAGTCGTTCGGGTCTAAACGGGATTTAAACTCATGTAAAAATTAAACAGTAAGGAATAAAGACCAAACAACCCATGCATCTGATAAAGTATTTATTTCATTACAAAGAACTTTGACACAAAAAAATGTTTAATGAGAAAAATTCAACATGCGCACACTTAACCCGCTTTACGGGTAAGTGAGCGCATTTGTTCGGGTAAGCGTGCGCAATATTTTTTTGAGTTACAATTGGGAGTCTCCGGTTTTTCTCCCACCTTTTTTTGGCTTTTGTTTTCCGTGGGCTAGCCCGACTAAGCTGTTAAGATTGTCAGATTGCCCAAACTTCTCCCTAGTCCCTTCATACATCTAGCATGAGTGAAGGTGCCACTGGCCTCAATTCTGATAGTGCATTAGAGATCAATGACAGATACTCGTTCGGGTCACGTCACATGATTTTTCATACCATTGACGAATAGAAGGAATGGTATGCGCGTAAATTAACAGCTGCAATGAAATGAAATCGCGGCCGTCATGCAGTTGTCACTGTACTACGATGCATTAACAGAATCAAGCCCCTGTATAGGTAGTACGACGACGCGAGTCGCGCGCCATAACGTCAAAAGTTTACGTGGGCCAAAACGTACTACACTCACTATACGCGCAGTCGATTTGGGGATAAGTTGATAATACCAAGGCACACAACGACAGGATATAGGGGTGGCTTCAAATATGCAGCCACAAAAATATGGAATGACTTACCTCCACCCTTGCGCCAATTGATGACTCTTGTTTCTTTTAAACGTAAATTTCGCCGACTTCTTCTAGATAAACAACAGAACAATAACTAGTAGCCCTGTCATTATTTTTATTATATTGGTTTTTACCTATGACATTATTGATTTCGCTATTAATTGTATTATTGAATATGTACTGCTATTAATTCGTAATATTCTAAATTGTCTAAATTCAATGATTGTAGTTAATTCGTATTATTTATTTTAAATTGTAGTTAAATTGTATTGATTTATCGCCCTACCTGCATGGTGTGTCTTTTTCATATTGTAAGAAGGTGCTATTTGAAAACCAGCGCTGTTTCAAATAGAAACAGCAAATGCTGAAATAGCCCCTTTGTCACACGCTGTATATTATAATAATAACTATTATTAATATTAATTATTCTGTAAGCATGCTGTGACAATAAACATTAACTCATTCATTCATTCATTCATTCATTCATTCATTCAAAAGTCGCGACTTTCCAGTACATTAAATGTCAAATTTTGACGTTTTAGCGCCACAGAACGCGTGACTCGCGTCATCGTACTACCCATGCTGGACACAGTAGATACAACCCACACAAAGTGGGTTTTGAGATAATTATTTGAGTTTTTAGGTTTAAGCTGATCTACGCTCTCCATACATGTGGGTTGACTACCATGTGCCATAACTTTGCACATGCTCATGGGATCGCTATGCAACTCTTTGATTCTTAAAATATAGCACATAGTAATTATTTTGTTTTACTCAGTGCTGAAAATCAGTGGTGTGAAGATGCATGCACTCACAGCACTAAGCTGAGCCCTATCCTTTTTATCACATAGGTAATTATATTATCTGTCTACATTTTTTTTATATTGCTTACATATTCTGGTGTGATAAATAAACATTTTTCAATTTCAATTTTGGTATGTACTCAAAATCTGATCATGTTGTGGGTTCGAAGCTTTCTGCTAAGCTACGTCCATCATCTCATTAGCTAGATGCAAAGGCCAAAGTTTTTTTTATGTACCTTGATGGTAAGCAACTAGGGTATAAGCGGTTATGGCAGTATCAAAGTCGTGTCCAAACATAATTAACTTCTGCCAACAAACCGAGCCAGATTAGTTGATTTTTCTCCGCCTTTAGACCGCTCACAGCCACAGTACGTGAGTTAAATATAAAACGTCGACTTCTACTACAAAGTAGAGACGCATACTGTCGTCCTAAGATGACCATATTAATTTTTACCTAAACTGAGTTACATATAGATTCGGAATTAGCAAGAAAATGTAATATCATGAAAATGTAGATCACGAAGGTTCAGCAACATAGGCCGCGTTCAGTGCATGGATGAGTGACCGTTCTATGACTAACGCTAGTGGCATTTTTCCGACCCCACACTAAATACCCTGTGTCGCGGGAACCAGAAACAGCGACCTCACAAACATGTAAACATCCAAGACCTGGAGTTTTTTTTTCTATGGCCTATACCTTCCTCAGGGACCCGTGCCCGCCCCTTGCCCCTTTCCTTGCCTTGGTATAGCAACTTATTTTTGTGTACAAAAAAATAACTAATTACTTACATTGTGAAGGATATGTAGGTGTAACGTAGTTAATGGAAACAAGAGCGCATCGCCAACAAACTGCACCGCAGTTTGGCGAAATTTGTGAAAAAAATGGAAAGTTTTTTTTTTGCTATTAGTAAATAATGAAAAAATTGATACGAGAGTTTGTGTAGATATACATTCGGGAAATGTCTTTATTAAGAAAATAGACAATAATACCTATTCTTAAGGCACTGTATTGTATGCGGCTTAACATCGTACAGTCCTATAGCTTTCAGAATATACCTCGGGCTCTAGATAGGCTTCGGTTTTCGCCGAAAGCACACGAGTGTAATACTACTTCCTGCTCTGTATAAAACTTTTCTTCACTATTTATATTTATTTATTTATTTTTATATCTTAGGGCCCTCGCCCACGGCGGCTTTTTGTAGCGCTACGGCCGCGCGACGGTGGCGCGTTCGCCGCGCTACAGCCGCGATGCGGTCGCGATGCGGTGCCCTCGCCCACGTAACCACGCTTCTGTCGCGATGCGAACGCGCCACCGTCGCACTGTGGGCTGGATTTCGGCTTTCATAGACATCCGATCAGTAATGTCGAAAGTGGTGACTTTTATGCCAGCATATGTTTTAAAGGACCAAATACATACCACAAAATAGTATCATTATAGTACAGACTTACAAACGGCTCCCTGGGATATTTTTATAAAAATACTTGTATGGAGCCGACATAATAATTCAATATATCTCCGGTCTCGCACGATTGGAGCTAATTATTTTTCAGGGAGTCAATCTTTGAATTATTTGGATTTTTTTGACATATTGCATAATGAGGCCAAAGTTGCGAAACATTTTTTTTTAATAATCAAACCTTTTTTTTGTATTGTATTGTTTAACTTTATTCCAGCTTCACATCTATAACTAGCGCAATGAAAATAATACGACCACAAAAATATATGAATATATAAAAAAAAAATATGTTGAAGTGACAATTATTGAACTTTTTAAAGAATCGTTTTTTTGCGTTTTGTAAGTCTTAGTTATTACAGTTTGGCATCTATAACTATGGTATAATAATGAGTACAATCACCATTATTAAATATCTATGTTGGAAAAAAAATTTAAACATTAATCATTATCGGCTTAAATCTATACTGTGAAATTTGCAAACAAGTAACTAATTACATATTAATCTTATCAATAATATTAATGTCTCAAAGTACCTGTTAACCTTAATGACACCATTGTTATTTCAATATCATTTACAGATCACGTTTAGGGTAGTTAGAAAATTACTCGCAATTAGAGTGTATATTTGTATGCTACCCCAATTTCTCACTACTCAGTTGGCTTTGACGATTACAAGTGAATACATTTATCTAAAGAAAATGGAGAGTATCGTATCGTTATAAACTTAGATTTATTCGTGATATTAAGAAGTGCAAACAAAATAACAGACTACAAATTTTTGTTCGAATCAGTGTTGTTACGATTGGACTGCAATTTATCCGAAGAAGATCCTGTGACTTTTCGGGAATTTTGCCGAAATATTACTAGAGCAGGTGACAGACGATGGAGTTCAGCAAGTCGGAAAGCGGACATATTCCGACTGCACTTAAGGCTAAATATAGTTTTGTCGGATGAATAAGAGCAAAAGTCTGAGGATAGTTTTTATCATGAGGTGTTGGCCACGGAGATTAATTAGCAAATAATAAATTGTTTTTAAAATCCGTCTCGACTTAATGGTGGACCTTCGTAAATAAGAAATAGAATGTTCTATTTTTAGAACTGACCGACTGAACGGTGTGGAGCTCGCACTCAGTTGATAGCAACTCAGCAGAATTCTATAGCTGCGACATAATTTCTTCACAATGGGGCTTAGAATAATCAAAGTTTAGAGATAGGACATGCTATTGATTTAGAAGTGTTAAGATAAAGATTAGCTAAATCGAGCCTTAGAGAATGTTTAATAAGATTCGTTATTTAGTTGAACTGGATCTACGACATTAACTGGGAAACGAGACAATGCATCTGCGTTTGAGTTGAGTTTTCCCTGTTTGTAGACAATTTCGTAATCGTACTGTTCTAATTTAAGGCGCCATCTGATTAATCGGCTACCTAGATCCTTGACGTTAAAGAGCCAAACAAGTGGACAATGGTCTGTCACAATTTGAAACCTATAGCCATATAAATAAGGGCGAAAGGTGTTGACAGCAAAAATTATGGCAAGGAGTTCCTTTTCTGTTGTTGAATAGTTGCCTTCGGGTTTATTCAATGTTATCGACGCACAAGCGATAGGTTTGTCTTTACCTATGACACCTTGGGATAGGACCGCGCCGACGGCGTAGTTTGAAGCGTCTGTAGTAACAATAAATGGCTTAGAAAAATCGGGGTATTGTAGAAGTAGAGCAGAAATAAGTTTTTCCTTGAGAACATCGAATGCTTGTTGTTGCTCCTGGGACCAATGAAAAGTAACATAATTTTTAAGGAGAGAAGTTAACGGCTTAGTCATTTTTGAGAAGTTTTCAATGAAACGACGATAATAGCCAGTTAGACCTAAAAAGGACTTGATGTCTTTGGCATTCTTGGGAGTAGGAAAATGTGAAACAGCCTTTACCTTTTCTGGGTTGGGAGAGACACCTTTGTCGGTAATAATATGGCCAAGATACGCGACTTCGCGTCGAAGAAACTCACATTTGTCCGGTTGCAGTTTGAGATTGGCTTCCCGGAATTTGGAGAAGATGAGGTCTAGTTTTTGCATATGAGAGTTAAGGTCATGGGAGTAAACGATACAATCTTCTAGATAAATGTAGCAATGAGACCTTGAAGACCGGAAAGGACAGAGTTCGTTAGTCTCTGAAATGTCGAGGGAACATTTTTCAGCCGCAACCGTTGATAACACGACCGGTCCTACACTGGCGAGCACAGATACTCGACCAGCTGAAATGCGGATGCTTCGGCCCCGAGTTCAATTTAGTTATAAGAAGTTCTTTTAAACTTTTTGTCCGGATTTACTTACGGGTGTTGTTATATCGGAAGAGTCCGACCAGGTTTCGCTCAGATTCGAAGAGCTTAATCATGGTGAGAGACGAGCAACCGACGACGCGAGCTCCGTCTCTGCTCACCATGATTAAGCTCTGCGAATCTGAGCGAAACCTGGTCGGACTCTTCCGATATAACAACACCCGTAAGTAAATCCGGACAAAAAGTTTACAATGTGTTGTGCTTACGAAAGTTTTAGTTCAAAAAAAAGTTCTTTTAAATTTATTGTTTTAAAAATATTGGTGGAGGGATGTTAGTGTTAAGTTATGGGGTAGATCAACATTGTTACGGGCTACCCGCTTTGAGTCAGTCGGAAGAGATAGTTTGTACAAAGACGTCGACGTTTTATTTATCTCCGATAATCCCCGAAATAACACAGTACAAACGGCATTCTAGTGAATTCGAAGTGTCCAGAAGTACCGTTTGTGATGACACTAAATCCTGTTTTCGGAACGTCATCGGGATTTAAGCAAATCTGATGGAAACCACTTGCAAGATCTAGCGTGGTAAAATACTTAGAGTGGCCTAATTGATCTAACATATCTGTGATGAGAGGAAGTGGATAAATCTCCGTAACGGTAGCGTCGTTGAGACGACGGTAATCTATGACGATACGCCATTTCTGTGTACCGGAGGCGTCTAGCTTTTTGGGAACTACCCAAACAGGAGCGCTCCAGGGAGAGTTAGAGGGACGTATAATATTCTGGTCAAGCATTTTCTTGACTTGTCTCTCAACTTCGTCTTTGTGAAATTCAGGAAAATGATATGATTTCACATGAATTGGGGCCGTATTACCAGTATCGATAGAGTGTTGTGTGGAATCTGTGTGGGTCAAAAATTCGCCTTCGAGATGAAAAATATCTTTTAAACTTGGAACAGCAATCCAGTAACGCTTTCTTTTCCTCGTAATTTAAGTGGGAACAACGAATCTGTTCAAGAACTCTGTTGGATCTGTTAGAGCTTAGAGAGGAACTAGAAATGTTATGGACGTATTTGGCCAGTTCAGAGGACTTCAAAATACTGTCATCAAAGGGAGTTAAATGGACCTTAAAATTCTTGAGTTCAATATCTGATTCCGTTGTGTTCAGAATAGAGACGTTGACTCTTCTGTTTGGTTTCACAACAACAATGCAATTTGCAACGTAAACACCTTCGGAAACTAAGTGATCGAGTACAAGTGCTTCCTTAAGTAAATTAAGTTCCGAAGGGATATTTGAAACCGCACACTCTATTATCTTTTCGGATCGGCTCGGGATTGTATAACAGGGTTCACTAAAGCAGATCGGAAGAGAATTGCCTTGAATACGCAAGGAATCGATGGAATATTGAATGTCTGCGTCCAAAAATTTAAGTAGGTCATTGCCTATGATGCTATCGTATTGCAGATTGATATCGTCATCGATTGCGTGAAATTTGTAGTTCAATAGAGTGGCTGAAGTCGACAATGGACTTTGAAAATACAGTTGTAAGAAACCAATCGTTTCACAATAAGTGTCGATATTGTTCAAACCTTTAAGCTTAATAAATTCAGACCTGAGGTCTGGTTTTGAACTAAGGCTCGAATATTTGACAATGCATACGCTTGAGCCGGTATCAATAAAAAAACGCAGCGGCGTATCAGAATAGCTGGTTTTTAGACTGACGTGAGGAAGTGAGACCTTATCATGTATGGTATTTACGACAAATTTTGGTAAAGAACTTCCTTTAATATTTAGCGAATCTCGCTGAGTTGTAGTATTAGAACTCTGAGAAAACTCAGCGGATTGAAGTCTTGCCTGTGCATAAAATTCAGGGACACTCGGCTTGACTTTTGACTTGGGAGACTCAGAAATAAAAGGTTCTGTTTGACATTGTGAGTCTCGAGGTTAGAGTTGGCTTGTGCATCGAAAAATGCAGGGACACAAGTCTCAACTTGACTTTTAGAAAATGTGTCAGAGGTAAGAGGTTTTGATGCCTTAGAAGTTTCATAAATTTCAGGGTTGGCTTGAGTAATAGAAAATGCAGGGACACAAGGCTCAACCGAAGACTTGGGAAACTCGGGGGTAAGAGGCAGTACCTGTGACTTATAGATTTTCGTGTCATTCAAATTAACAGATTGTTTCGGCAGACACGGGACCGAAACAGATTCTAGTTTAAATGTTGAGTTTGATTCGAGTTCGGATCGAGAACAACATGCATATTAGCGCTATTGCTCAGTGCGCGTGAGCTCATCGGCTCGGGTTGCATGGCGCTTTGGTCGTTCTTTTATTTAAGTCTGCGACATTCATTTATGGTATGACCGAAATTCTTGCAATATACACATTTTTTATTTGTGGAATATCGATCATGAGAAGTCAGAGAGGAGGATGCTGCATTAACAGGGTGCGATTTATTGGTGTGAGAGCTACTGGGAACACCTTTTTTATTTTGGAAGCAATCAGGTGTTGAGTGACCCTGTCTATGACAGATAGAGCACTGTTTGTTACCCGTAGGTTTTTGGTAGGCTCTGGTTACCTTGTATATTTTTTCATCTTCTACGGTAAGGGCTATGGCTTCCGAAAGCGATTTGGGGTTTCTACACCTAACAATGACAGAAAAGTCGCGATTTAGACCTAATAAAAATGTGTTGAGGGCTAAATCTTCCATAGCTGCGATCCTGCCAATAAGCTCTTTTTCATCCTCGCAACTATTGTGAATATCAGACTGAATACGAGTCAGACATGACTCAACTCTTAGTGAAAAATTAGTGACATCTTCGGAAGACAGTTGTCTGCAATTTTGCAGCTCGAAAAGAAGGTGTGTCGAGTGTTTTTTCTCACCAAATGTACTTTTAAGAAATGCTTTTAAATCTGCCCAAGTACTAAAGGTTTTAAGGCTACAAGCAAGTTGGGCTTTACCTTCAACTTGTGATATTATGTACTTGCAAAGGACATTCCGTTGGTCAGCAGTTGCAAGAGACATTGCGTTTTCGCAATTACTCGTAGTTAGAAAAGCAGGGAGGGTGTCTCTGTTCCCATCGTATGGCTTTACGAATTTTGTCAGGACCGATAAGGTGATGCTGTCCGACATTTTGGGCTGTGAAATTATGGGTGACTGTATACTAGTAGCGCTGTCCAAATCAGAGTCTGAATTTTCTGACAGAGAATGGAATTCTTGTTTAAGAAAATTATTTTCTCAAAAAAAATCAAAACCAAAATCAAGAATTTATTTCAACGTAAAGAATTTACATTCTGCTTGTTGAATGTCAATGTACATACAGTTATGTATAATGTTACCCGCTGATTTGAGCAACTTGGTGCTGTCTTCGGAAGAGTCATAGAAGAGTGAATATATTTACAATGATCTTAAATTATGTAAATTGAGACAATAACAATAATAATTTAAATTAGAATTTCCGAAAATTTGGATTACAATAAAAAATAACAATAATTACTCACAGTAAAACGATGTAAAACGCGAACATTTTAGTCCAAATCCTGCGTGTTAGGTAGATGCGACGTCAGTGATTTCGCAATAGCCGACAGTGGCGAGAGGTCGAAGTCCACACGACACCGAAAGTCCACAGAAAGTCGTATGACGGTGAACTCGGCGTTGGCAGCTAGGGAGTCACGTTGCTGAACCACGTTGAGTTTTGGAAGTGCGTTGGAGTCGAGGGTGAAGATGACAGGACGAGATGAGCCAAAGAGTAGTATGGGCTCACACTGTAGGTAGAATGGTGATTTTCACGTCAACCACGATGCTGTTTTCGAAGCAGCTGGTGCGGGCTCTAGCACGAGGGGTTGAGGCTTAACGTCGACCACTAGTGGCTTGCACGGGCTTCACTCGGGGGGCAAAAGCGTCGACCGGGTGTGATGCAGGCTTCACTCAGGGGGTGAGAGTTGATCACTAGAACCTCTGGACGCGGAGCGGTGGAGTTCTTGACACAAGCTAATTGACTCAGCTTAGTACCAAAATCGCAGTTCTGACACCAGTTGTTAGAGGGAGAGGATGGCGCTCCACAAGGTCCTCGGAATTAAACCACTGGAATTGGAAACTTAAACCGATGTTTATTGTGAAACACAGCACGTACAGTTAGTCCGATAAGTTTGTGAGTTGGGGCTCGACTACTCGCGGCATACACGTACTGCAATTTTATACTAGGCAATGCGCGGCGTTTGTACATATGTCCGCAAAATTGGGAAAATGATTCGATAAACCTAACAGTAAGCAGCCGAAGCGCCGACAACGTCAGCTTGGGATTTCTAACACGAATATATCCCATTCTATCCGATAGTAGCCGAGGTATCACATAGGTTTTTTTTCACTTTTTTTTCCACCTTTTGAACTACCAAAAATTCATTTTGTGGACGTACCCCCGGTTTCTCGAACGGTAACAGTATGTTAATCTACTGTTAACAGCAGTTGTTTTGTTTTTGTATAATTTTTGCTAACTGGCCTTTGTTAACAGTAGATTAACAGACAGCGTTCGAGATACCGGGCGTAACATATTTAGTGCTTTTATATTTGCGACTCCATTCAGATTTGAACACTCGTTCCCTTCCATAGTACAAGACAACCATACTCATGAAGAATCCAGTCCAGTCCTGTGAAGTACATCCATTTACGAACCCGCCAAAAGTGTAAATAAAAACATCTCCGTAGAAGTTTACAAATTGGTCTCCAGGCTAGACTGGAACATGAAATATGCCTTAAGTCTTTCTACTTTATCAATGTCTAGACCAGCCACTCTTAAAGTGTGCTTCTCTGAGTTCCCGAAGGATGTCACGTCTACGAAAATCCGTTGAAAAAACATTAATTTAAGTAAAAACGCACTAGCGGTCACTCACTTTCATTGTTTGATCAAACGTCCGCATTTATAGAAGGTATCGAAATTCTTGAGAGCTCGCGCTCTTTCATTTATACATATTTCTTAAACGAGATCAGAGGTAAGTAGTCGCAAGTGCATTCAGTCCCTTCGTCCTCATCATCATCATCAATTTTGCCTGAAACAAATACCCTCATATTTGAAGACATGAGTGGATGAAGGTGATAAGAGCAATTTTTTCGATCTTGAGTAAATTGAAGTTGAATTTTTACTACAATTTTTTTCCACACAAAAAACGACCATCGAAACTTTCCACCGAAATTCCACATTGTATCGACCACATATTTTTCTTCATTTATTAATTTTGGGAATTTTCATATCCATTTACGTTTCAACAAATTAGACCTTAGAGTTCACAATGCAATGGACACGTAATGACGTGTCACCAATGCAACATTGGTGACATTGACATGTTTACTTTGCAATGCCGTTACATAGAAAGATCATTTTTAGATTGAAAATCTATATAAGTCAAATTTCTCAGAAAAGAGCGTGACAGAACGTTACTTAAGTATTTACTTACTGAAATTCTCCATTCAGAAACCGGCCCTTAAGCTCTTCAATTTCTGTTGTCTTATTTTTTAGTTCCTTCTATTTCATATTATTATAATGTATATTAATAGTAGATTAGTAGCCAAGGGCTGTAAGGCATCAATTGCAGCCCGAGATATTTAGGCGCACGAGCGCAGCGAGGGCGCCTATAGTTCGAGGGTGCAATTGATGCTTACACCCGAGCTAACTACTCTGCTTTACATCTCGATTGTGAGGTAAGTAGAAAAACATTACTCGTTTTTCTTTTCGGCACTTCATGAACTTGTCGTAAGTTTTCAAATATCTCTTTAGAACTTTCAGGCAAAATATTTTTAATTGCTGCTTCAGCTTCCATTTTCATTGAATCGGGAGTGCAGCTTATATCTTCATCACTTGCAGAACTCATGTTTTTTTCATAATTAGCACGTAATTATTAAAAAAAAACCCAAAAACAAACAATATTTAAAGTAAAAGTTTTCTATTGCCGCCTTTTTCATCTATTTTTTTTAATTATTTTTTTCAAGAACGAAATTGAGCTTCGCCGTTCGTTATCTAAAATTGATGACTATTATACTCATACGAAGAAAAGGCTGAATAGCGAAGCGACCTCTTTTGTCATTGGGCTGACTGCATGATTGCCAGTATGATGGTTAGATGTACGCGAACTTTATGAAAGAGTGAAGAGCTTTTTTTTTTTAATTACTTACCGCCCTAGGGCTTTTCTAGCTACATTATTACCCTAGAGCGCTAATTGGTCACCTACAAGCCCCATTTGGGGGTAATAAGGACCTACTTACCGAATATGAGAGATGTAAAAGGTATTTACATTTATGATAAACTAGCTGTTACATAACATAACATAACATTTACATACAGGCACATACATTGCTTCTGGCCCCACACTAGGATACCCTGTGTCGTGGGAACCAGAAACAGCGACGTCACAAACATGTAAACATCCAAGACCTGGAGTTTTTTTTTCTTTCTCCAGCCGGGGATTGAACCCGGGACCTCTCGCATAGTAAGCGCGCTAAGATGCGCTAACCACTACGCCACAGAGGTCGTGTTGCCCGCGACTACGTCCGCGTGGGCTTTAGTTGAGTAAAGTGTTTGC
Organism: Yponomeuta plumbellus; assembly: GCA_947310845.1. Classification (NCBI taxonomy): domain Eukaryota; kingdom Metazoa; phylum Arthropoda; class Insecta; order Lepidoptera; family Yponomeutidae; genus Yponomeuta; species Yponomeuta plumbellus. Next base: position 1,002,655 of record OX371206.1, read on the forward strand.
AAATAAGATAGGGATACTTATATAGCTAATGTGAAAGAGCTTTCATACTAACTTTGCACCCCCCTTTTATCACCTAAAGAGATGATTTTCGAAAAACTATTTTACATCTGTTTCAAGACATTCAACGAAGGACCTTCATTCTGAATTTCATTCGAATAACTTCATAAACGGCAAAGTTTCATACTAACTTTGCACTCCCCTTTTACCCCCTTAAGGGATGATTTTTAAAAAACTACTTTTCACGTCTTTCAAGACATTTAATGACGGACCTTCATGCTGAATTTAATTCGACTAACTTCAAAAATGGCTAAGTTTCATACTAACTTTGCACCCCCCTTTTACCCCCTTAAGGCATGATTTTCGAAAAACTATTTTACATGTTTTTCATAACTTTTAATGAAGGACCTTCATATTGAATTTCATTCGAATAACTTAGAAAACGGCAAAGTTTCATAATAAGTTTGCACCGCCCTTTTTCCCCCTTAAGGGATGATTTTACAAAAACAATTTTACATAAACATAAACATAAACATAAACATTTACATACAGGCACATACATTGCTTCTGGCCCCACACTAGGATACCCTGTGTCGTGGGAACCAGAAACAGCGACGTCACAAACATGTAAACATCCAAGACCTGGAGTTTCATTTTTTCTCCCCAGCCGGGGATCGAACCCGGGACCTCTCGCATGGTAAGCAGATGCGCTAACCGTTACGTCGTCGTTTCGTCATGAAGGACCTTCATGCTGAATTTCATTCGAATAACTTCAAAAATGGCAAAGTTTCATACTAAGTTTGCACCCCCTTTTTTCTCTCTTAAGGGATGGTTTTTAAAAAACTATTTTACACGTGTTTCATAATTTTAAATGAAGAACCTTCGTATCAAATTTCATTCGAATAACTTCAAAAACGGCAAAGTTTCATACTAACTTTGAACCCCCATTTTACCCCTCCCCTTTAGGCTAAGAATTTTGAAAAATCCTTTCTTAGTGCTCCCCTACGTTATAAAAAAAACTCCTGTGCAAAATTTCAAGTTTCTAACCCCTATAGTTTAGGCCCTGCGTTGATATGTCAGTCAGTCAGTCAGTCAGCTTCTCCTTTTATATATATAGATAGATGCGTCGAAAACCGGAGATCACGGTGATTGTGATGCAAAATCGCTTTGAAATCCATCTCCAATTAATCCAATAGGGGTGTTACGACGACCTTCATAAGTAATTGGCGGCAATGGCGCCATAGAGTAAAAAGGCATAGAAGCCACGAAACAACGCTGAGTTACAGGTCAGTTATCTAAAGCTGGCACGTTCACAGTACTCACACTTATGCAATTTCACTATACAGTATGTTTAAAAATAAATGATTTTGATTCAAAATGCGACTCTAGTTTAGGTGTAGACTAGAGTTAGATTTTTGTAAGATGGGTGCGTTGTAGATAAATAAATACAAATATACATATGTGTTACTTGTTATAATATATTTTTAGAAAATTCGAACATAAAGTATTAAAAATAAGGTGGAATCAATGGTCACAAAATAGTTACAATTTTCAATAAATTTTCACATGAACAATAATAATTTCACCTAAGAAAATCTTTACCAAAACAGAAAATAAGTATCGCAGAAATCCTCAACAATTTAATTATAATCTATATGTATATATAAAAGGAGAAGGTGACTGACTGACTGACTGACTGACATATCAACGCAGGGCCTAAACTATAAGGTTTAGAAACTTGAAATTTTGCAATGGGGTTCCTTTTGTAACGTAGGGGAACACAAAGAAAGAATTTTTCGAAATTCATCCCCTAAAGGGGTAAAATGGGGGTTCAAAGTTAGTATGAAACTTTGCCGTTTTTGAAGTTATTCGAATGAAATTTGGTACGAAGGTTTTTAATTTAAAATTATGATACGCGTGTAAAATAGTTTTTTAAAAACCATCCCTTAAGAGAGAAAAAAGGGGGTGCAAACTTAGTATGAAACTTTGCCATTTTTGAAGTTATTCGAATGAAATTCAGCATGAAGGTCCTTCATTGAATGACATGAAAGACGTGTAAAGTAGTTTTTCGAAATTCATCCCTTAAAGGGGCAAGATGGGGTTGCGAAGTTAGTATGAAAGCTCTTTCGCTAAAAGTATCCCTATCTTATTTGCAAACACTTTACTCAACTAAAACCCACGCGGACGTAGCCGCGGGCAACAGCTAGTTTAACTATATAACAAAGGGTCACGGACGCTCAGTGGTCAGTTACTGGATGTATTAGCCGTTTGCAGATGAACTAAAAAAAAATCTAATGGCTGTCATATGAATGCAATTTTGGACCTCAGCCCAATAGCCATGTGTGATACATCATCAAATAGGTCTCAGCGAGCTGAACAAAAGTTACTATGTCGCCAACAGCCAAATGTTTGTCCTTTCGGAGTTATATGTGAGTGGTTGACCAAAAAGGGAAATCAAGGGAAAATAATTGATTTCGAGAAAATCGCGTTTGAAGTTTCGTGTTTCTATAGGTTTCTACTCGTGCTCGGCTCACAAAAGAAATCCTAAAAAAACAATTACGGCACCTAAAAATATTCTGGTTAGACTAAAACAAAGCTAAAATACCATAGATTAAAAAATTCAAATAAAAAAAAACGGTTTCCAATCCCTCCAGGTCCCTTTTTGGTTAACCACTCACATATTGTATTGAAAAAAAAACCTAACATTTGGCTGTTGGCGGCATAATAACTTTTGTTCAGCTCGCTGAGACCTATTTTATGATGTATCACACATGGCTATTGGGCTGAGGTCCAAAATTGCTTCGACAGCCATTCGTTTTTTTTTTAGTTCTTCTGAAAACGGCTCATTTGGAACTACTTTTCTTAGCTGTCAGAAAAATCCCTCAACCGCACATACGGTTGAATACCAAAAAGATCACGCTGGATTTATAAACAGTAGCAAAAGTAAAACTATAACTGTCCCCTTCACACTCATAAGCTAGACCGCGCGCAAGAGAGACGGGCAGACTTTTCATGATGCGCATGCAGTACACGTCACGCCGCGCGCTTATTCAGACACTACACAAGCGCAACGTGTAAATGTGTTGAACGTGCCAGCTTTACTTAAGTCAAATCCAGTCTCTCGCTTAGCGTACACCCGTGTGTACGCTAAACAGTTGGGGCACAAAAAGTTAACGTACACACGGGTGTACGCTAAGCGCTCAAGGGGCTGACCTGTAGCTAACTTTGCAGCAGCTGACACGCCCCACTTCTTGTGTATCCTTTTGTAAGCATGGATACCACCATATTAATTTGTCCTAGGCTATGAGCCAATCGAGGGCATTCTAAGAATGACTAAATAGATCTAGTTGTTCAGATACATTTGCTTGTTCATATTACACGACACACAGACAAACATACACGCACACACACTCACATACACACACACACACACTCACACATACACATAGACACACACACACACACACACACACACGCTCTCTTTTAATTTAATTATGTACTCTAAACATTGTTTTATGACTTCATTTTATTGTAACTTTAATTGTATCATTAAATGATTTTCTTAATCACTTAAACATCTAGTTTCAATTTGACACAGTTTCCTAACCATCGCCTATGTTAAAACGTCAACCTAGACCAGTCCCCCACTATACAGACCATAGTCTAGTGTTGGGGACACCAGTTACCATTGTCGTTGTGTTCTAAACATAAACCAATTCATTTTCAGCGTTTTCAGACTCTTTGTAACATTGTGTAAAATACTTTAAATATATTTAACATTAACACAATTAACATAACATTTCTGAAGCCGCGTCAGAGTTAATTTTAATATATTTTTAATTAATTTAAGGTAATAATAATAACATCTACACAACACAATCACTTGACCTGGTCCCAAACTAGGATACCCTGTGCTATGGTAACCAGGCAAGTACATTACAAACATGGAAAAAAACCTAGACTGGGGCTATTTGTACAGATGTTCGGCGGACTCCAGGGGGAATCGAACAAACAGCCTCTATCTTGGTAAGCTAGCGCCTTAACCCATACATGCCCGGAACTTTTTTGGTCTCCGATTTTAATAATTTTTGGATATGTTAGTCACTATGGACCACTCACATCAAGTAGAGTGACAGTTTTCAGTTTTCAGGTCTAGAAGTATATTTTTTTCAGTGGGTCGCTAACGACCCCTGGGGCATATACACTGACCCATTAAGTTACTTTTGTAAGAAAACAATTATGAACTAAAACACGGCTAAAACAGAAAACAAAATTGCTAATTTCGTGATACACTGAGAAACATTTATCATGGAGGTTTATGTACTTATCATTTATCATTTGCGGCAAATTTGTTCGTTTTATTCTTACAAACAGCACATCTTTTACTCTCTTGACCTGTGAGAATCATATGAACAGCATTATGATCAACCAGTTATGATAATTGAAAAATGTCTCGCAGGTGTTAGCCTAGGCTGACTCTTCATATCTCCATCCTTCTGTCAAAGCGATCTCGCTAGAGATCTTGGTCGTACTTTGGCCATTTTATCATTTGGTCGTAAGTTTTGATTGTCTGCTACATGCAAATCTTTTCAAATCGAGTTCTACGCATGGATTTGACCACAAAAACGTTACGAGTATCTTCATTGGACTCCCAATACATGCAGCGTCTGGGTAAAGGTGCATAACCAGTGAGGATAAGGATTCCTATAAAACAGTAAATTTCTTCGACAGAAAGAGTAAAGTTGTGTTGTGATGTTTTCCTACAAGGTACATGATAGAATGTCTCACGATGTGTCTGATTACCTCATCTCTGAAGAATAATTAAAAAAATATATAGGTTCATAGTCCAGAGAGCGTCAGAACAGCATGTGGCACCGGCTTCAGCCACTATTCCTGATGCGGCCTCAAGTCGCGCTTGACCCAATGCCGTGGTCGCAGCTCGTTGGTTTCAATATTGGGCCGTCTTCAAGCCCTTCTAAGAGAACGATCACCTTGGGACGTGGTTCTTGAGTGCCCACATCTTGAGGACCAGCATCTTGAAGACCAACGTCTTCTACCGTAGCTGTTTTGACTTCATTTCATTTCTTGCTCGTCGCCACTTTGGTGCGGAAATTGAAGGTCGGGTACAATGATCATTTGGGGTAGGATTATCATCTGCTACGTCTCCCTTTTCTTGGTGGCGATGAACTACAAGCTCAGCTGGGGCAAGCAACTGATGTCGTTTCATCCGGTCGACGTCGTTTCATCAGAGTCACCATAAGATAAAATGCCACTGCAAGGCGGATTAATGCCCACGACCAAGCCCTGAACACCCTCAACATCAAAAGACTTGAGGTAGTCAAGAATCTCATGTGCAATAAGATGCCGACGAGACCTGATAAAAAAACCATACAAAAACATGAGTCATGTTATTTGCCCATGGGGTCGATAACGACCCAATGAAATATTCATGTCAATTTCAACCAATAAAACAATATCAATAAAAAAAATTGTTTTCACATAACCTGACACAACTACTTATCTTCCAATAACACCTGATAAAACAAACAAATATCAACTAATAAACACAATACTTACATTTCTTTCCGCTCTGGCAGCAACTTTTCGCCAAATAAAACTGAAGTGATTTTCCACGTATGATAATTGTATGATAAAACACATATTAGGAAAAGCGCACACGACGTACTTCAAGATACGTTCCTTGACAATGAAAAAATGCGGGTAGTACGAAAAAATTGTATACCGTTTGTTATTACGGAGCATTACCATCTGTGATTAGGTGATGGGTCGTTAGTTACCCCCTGGGCATATATGGGTTAACAGCGAGACCAACAAGGCAGTAATCTTCGGGAATCCGGTTGCAGAAGCTTATATTATTATGTTATTGATTATGTCGATGTCCGGATTAATACCATCAACTAGTCTATAGGACACAACAAGAAACAAACAACATCGATCCCGAAAACGAGAAGGTCCAGTAGCAAAATAATTTAGGAGCACTTTTCAAAGATAGAATCAATTTTGCGCATATACGGTGTCTTGTAGGTAAATATTTATAACGGCAAACTCCGCTGACCGATAACATACTTGGGTAAGGCTCTCAAAAAATGTACCGTAACGGACGTGAAATTGTGGCACATGGTAGCACACTGGAAAATCGTAACACCCGGCTGCTATACCCAATCATGTTTTCTTATGTTTCTGGGATGTTGAGATTGATTGATTGATGCATGTTCAGATTTGTCCAGGACGTTGAATTCTGTAAAGGTTGCAACGGTAAATTTTTGACTAAATTGTCTTCTCTAAATGAACACGCGACATCCCAGAAACATAAGAAAAACATGATTGGGTATTAGCAGCCGGGTGTTGCGATTTTCCAGTGTGTTGCTATGTGTTGCAATTTCACGTGTGTTAAGTTACATTTTTTGAGACCCTTACCCACTTAACTCGATATTGTGCATTCTTTTAAGGGTATTATCAGGCTTAAGGGTAATGCTCTCTCGCACGTTCTATGTAGATTGGTTTACAGCAAATAATCTGTTGTTAAATTCAAAAAAGACAAAATGTATGAAGTTTAGACCCGGTTTCATCAAACTCTGTTTGTTAGTGGTAAACGCGGCATTTATAAATCAGCCGTCAAAACTAACAAGGATGTTAAAGCAATGTTAAAATGTCCATGTCCTATGAGCTAAATTTAACAGACCATTAGTAAATCAAGCATTACGTGAATGAAACGCAAACCAGTCATTCAAATTCCTGTAAAACGTTAAACATTTGCGTCTGTGGTTCAACGCTTTTGAGGTTGTGAAAAGATTTTTCTGGTTTGTTTTGTTGTGATTTTGTTAAATTCGTGCGTTTTCTAAATTAAATTACAAGGGATGTCTAAGAAATCATGATAACCCAATTTTTCTGCTAACGAAAAGGATATCCTCACCCATTTAGGGTCAAAGAACAAAGATGTAGTGGAAAATAAAAAAAAGCAGACGCCGTTACGACTTCTATGAAACACGAAGGGTGGCTGCAGAAGTCCAGGGCCTAGATTCTGTTAATACATTGTAGTACAATGACAACTGGATGAACGTGGCGATTTAGTTTCATTGCCGCTTCAAGTCTACGCGCAAACTCAAATCAAGCAATGTAGGTGTCAATCGTATGGAAAAAGACGTTGCGTGACCTGACCGTGGATCTGTCATCGAACTATAACGCACCAACAGAATTAAGGCCCAGGTCAGCGTATTCGTCAAAGTAGTCACGCTGTGTTTTGAAAATCTTAGGACGGCGTATAATGTGCTCCAAATTATCGAAATTTTCTAAAACATCTTTATTTTCAAAAATAATATTGTAGGCAGCGTCCATTTTGACAGTTTTGGCGGAACTAAATCGACTGTTAATGTTTTAACGGACCTCCAATGCCAGGATTAGATTTGATGCTTTGTTAAAGAAGTTAACGGTCCATTAGAGCGTGGTGGGACACTCGACAGCATTTAACAGTCCGTCAGAAGATGTAACAGACTGTTAGACCATTAACAGAGCTTGGAGAAACTGGGCCTTACCCTACCTAATGTAAAATTAGTTGAAAATAACATTGTGATTGGAAATGAAAAACTAGAATTTGTTGAAGATACTGTATTTCTGGGCATCACAATCGATGCCAAACTACAATGGGGCCCACATATTGTAAAATTAGCACATAGACTTAGAGAACTTACTGACGTTGCAACTGCTAGGCTTGTTTATTTTAGTTACTTCCATAGTATTATGTCCTATGGTATACTACTATGGGGCCGGGCAGCAGACATTGAGACTATCTTCATATTGCAGAAGAGAGCGATCCGATTTATTTACAAGCTAGGCAGTAACAACCTGCTTACAGGAGACATATGAACAGGCCTGCCCACTAACGCACCCCAAGGAACCTGCTGGTAGCCACTGGTGGGGCAAGGACCTAGAAAGAACAAGACTCAAGCTAAGGCAAGCTTTCAATCATGCAAGAAACACCAGAAAGGATTCTGACTGGGATGTATACAAAGAATTACAACACGATTACAAGAAGAAAATCCGCTACTATAAGACTAGTTCTTGGCGGCGTTTCTGTGACAAAATTGAGTCAACTAAGGAAACAGCAAGAATTAAAAAGCTTCTGTCAACAAACAATAACAGAGGTCTAGGCTCACTAAAAAAACCGGACGGCACATACACCACCTCCGATGAAGAGATAAGCGAACTGCTACTACACACCCATTTCCCAGACTGCAAGATCATGGACAAACGGGAATGGGAGGAGCCCAGCAAACGCCCCCCCACTTATACTGACTGGGCGATATCAAACACGGTTATCATTATCACAGAAGACAAAGTACAGTGGGCGGTGAAAAGCTTCTTACCCTACAAATCCCCTGGAATAGATGGAATTTTCCCGGCTCATTAGAGCAGTATTATGTTGATCCCCCATTGTATTAACAATGGGGGATCAACATAATACTGCCGCAGCTAGTAAGGATTTTCCAATCCTGTCTGGCACACCAGTACATTCCCTTGCCATGGCGAGAAGTCAAAGTAGTCTTTCTACCGAAGGCTGGAAAAGGAGACTACACACAGGCAAAATCCTATAGGCCTATTAGCCTCACATCGTTCCTTCTAAAAACGCTGGAGAGACTTACAGACAGGTACATAAGACAAGGAGCCATCACGACAAAACCACTACATCCTCAACAACATGCGTACAGAAACGGCAGATCAACAGACTCGGCTCTTCATACCGTCCTTAGAACCATAGAAAGGTGCCTCTCAGATAAACAGATGGTACTAGGAGCCTTCATCGATATAGAAGGTGCTTTCGACAAAACAACTTTCAGTAGCATCAACCAGGCGCTGGTGGAACGAGGAGTGCAACGAACCATCACGGGATGGATAGATAACCTCCTGCGTCAAAGAGCCATAACGCTAAAGGTGAACAGCACTACTAGAGCAATAGTGGCCAAAGGTTGCCCACTGTGCCAAGTGGACGGCTTAATCAGACGCCTAGATGAATGTGGTTTCTGGATAATAGGCTACGCCGACGACATAACCATCCTTACGATAGGTAAATCCGAGGACACTCTATGTAGTCTAATGAGAACGGCTTTTGGCATAGTGGAGCGTTTGTACAATACTCACCAACTATCTGCTAACCCAGCCAAGACGGAATTAGTACTATTTACAAACAAGCGTAACCCAAAAACAGAAAATCTCCCAAAGTTCTTCGGGACAACGCTAACCCTGTCACCGACGGTTAAATATCTTGGTGTGACGCTGGACAGCAAACTAAACTGGAGCTCACATCTACAGAACATCATTAACAAGGCCCAAATCACCTTTTGGCAATGTCGGAGCCTTATAGGAAAACAGTGGGGACTACACCCGTCGCTTATGATGTGGCTATACACATCGGTGATAAGACCCGCTATTACATACGGTGCCGTTGTATGGTGGACCAGAACAAAACAGAAAACAGCAGTACTCCACCTACGGAAGTTACAACGGCTGGCATGCCTCGCAGTAACAGGGTGCATGAAGACAACACCGACTGCCGCCCTGGAAGCTCTGCTGAATCTAAGACCTTTACACTTACACATCCAACAAGAAGCAGCCAGTGCTGCCTTACGGCTCCGTACAACCGGGCTATGGAAACAAAACAACCATCTTTCGCACTCACAAATCTTGTCGGCCGCTATTTCGGATCAGCCAATGATGGAAGCGGTGTGCGACAGGATACCTCAAACCTTTACTTTCGACAAGAAATACAAGGTACATTTACAAGAGGAACTAGTCGACTACTCAGGTATACATGAAGTCAGAGTTTATACGGACGGCTCCAAAACCGAAACAGGAACGGGCGCGGGAGCCTTCTCCAATGACCTAAACATAAAAATATCTACAACCCTTGGCACCTTGAATACAATTTTTCAGGCAGAGTGCATCGGTATAACAAGAGCAGTCGCGCTGCTGAATACAAGAAATGTACAAGACTATGCCATACGCATAGTCTCGGACAGCGCCTCAGTCCTACAAGCACTTAATAGCAATGTCACAAACAACAGCCTGATACTAGAGTGTCACCACGAGCTGGATAAGCTGTCGACATACAACCGAGTCACATTACAATGGATAAAGGGTCATAGCGGCTCCTTGGGTAACGATGCTGCGGATGAACTCGCCAGAAGAGGCTCGGAAACTAAAGTGCAAGGCCCCGAACCCCTGCTACCACTCCCTTACAACCAGTTTAGGAAATGGTTGAGGACACGAACAGAAAATCAGCATGCTGAACTCTGGAGAACAGAAACTAAATGAAGACAAGCCAAGGAGGCTCTACCAATAATCTCAAAACGTCTCTCACGTAGCCTGATTCGTCTGAAAAGATATGATCTGCGCAGAGCTGTGGCAATACTAACAGGCCACTGCTCACTGAATAGACACTTCCATAACATGGGACTAACCGACAGCCCGCTCTGCCGGGGATGCCTGAAAGAAGAGGAAACACCCGCCCACGTGACCATCTACTGCGAAGGCGTGGAGAAACAACGGACCGCCACCATTGGGAAGCTGGGAACCCTTCAGGAGGCCTGCAGTGACATCAAAGCACTGCTGGCCTTCTGGAAAGAAATAGGCTGGCTGGAGTAAGCTCACAGCCCTGCTACGTACAATGGCCCAACTATGAGGCCAAGTGCGGAAACCCTAAGCCAAACTAACTAACTAAGCTAGGTAGTAGGGACACACTAAGATTTTTTTTCAAAGAAATCAACATCCTAACAGTTGCAAGCCAATACATTTATGAAAATATTGTGTACGTTAGGAAAAATATTAAAGACTTCGAAACACTTGGTAGCCATTATAACGTTAATACTAGGAATAAACATAAATTGTCATTTCCACGATTTAGACTTGCAAAAGTTAATACTTCCTTTATGGGGCACTGTATAAGGTTCTACAACAAGATACCCCAAGATATATTAGAGTCACCTCCAACGCGATTTAAGAATTGTGTTAAGCACACTCTTTGCAAAAAAGCTTATTATAAAATCAACGATTATTTAGAAGACAAGGACGTATGGCTTTAAATAGTAGTTTAATATTAAATTTAAGCAGAGGATAAATGTGTCTAGTGTTCAACACATCCAAGATATTGTTTTGTAAGTTTTATTTGCATTAGCTTTAAGTTGATTTGAGAAAAGATGGTCAGAGTGGAGTTTTTTTTTTTCGCTGCCTTTTTCTCCACTACAGACGGCCCCAAGGCAGCGGTTAACATTATACATAACTGTATGTACATTGACATTCAACAAGCAGAATGTAAATTCTTTACGTTGAAATAAATTTCTGACTCTGATTCTGATTCTGTCCATTGGCGTAATTAGCGGTGTGGCATTTGCTATACCTTCGTAATTTCGATTTCCGGGCACCGAGCTCCATACAAAGAAACCTTAGTGACTGACATATTAATCCTCTGCCTCTAAAGCTAGTTAGAGGTAGGTATAGTGGCCCTTCCTACCGGCAAAGCCATTGTCTCGCTGAATCAAAAGGCTTTTGTGGGCCTCCGGGGAAGTGACGAGGAGGTCACGCCAGTGCATTTGATAGGGTGTCGTGTAACGAGGCAGTTCCCACACATACGTGGTTATGTTGACAAATTTATTGATTAATAACCCTCCACGGTCCTGACAAATCACATTCGTGAATTTTATTGGAAGAGTCCGACCAGCCCTTATACACTCAGCGGCACAATTAACCGTCCACTTTAATTTTCCGACGTAACTTGAAATATTCATTACCACGGAATGATTCGCACTCGCCATGACCACTCACGTAGTACCTTGATGCCGTGGGTATACCCTATCAAACACGTTTGGGACAATCTTAAAAGGTGAGTGGAAATCATTCACTAATTAATATTTCAAGTTACGTCGGAAAATTAAAGTGGGCGGTTAATTGTGCCTCTGAGTATATTACTTAACTTTCCACTCTATCGGGTTGAGTCAAAATAAGAATGTATATGACAGTTCGGAGTAGGAGTATGAGATACCTACTGGGAAAAAAGTCCCAGAGTGTAACAGTGTGACATAAGGTGTCGTGACATACGGGGAACAAAAGGGCAAAATCATTTGCCTGGTTACCTAGGGTTTCTTCTCGTTTGTATTTCGTATTTTTGTTTCGTATAAACGTTTCTCTTTCTTTCTCTTTCTATTACAAAACGAACAATATAAAAAACTGATCTAAACAAACTTTACGTCCTGTTTTATACAAACAGGATGTAAATTCAGTACTTAATTAATTATTAATTTGATATTAAATTTCTGATTGAAGGTCACGCGCAATAACCAGCGGGTGCACATGGACGATTTTATTTGGGAGCTCCTTTGGTGGATTTGAGTATAGAGAAAGAAGATGACCTATTTCGATTTATGGCGATGCCGGATTTGCTTCACAGCACAGTTAAGAGTTGGTGCTCGGGTGCAAATCCCGATGGAAGGCTCGACAGTATCGCAAATATGCAGTCACAGTATGGGTCGACTGCATTTTCACGACGCGACCTGCGACTGATGACTGAAAAAAGAGGAAAATACATTTATTACAGCAACCGTTACACAAAATAATCACTTGTTCTGGTCCCACCAAGGGCGTCGCCAAGGGGAGGAGCAGTTGCCCCCCCTAAAGATCAAATCAAATGTAGCTAGCCGCACCAAAGTGCGAGCAATTGACTTCTTAATAAATTCACAATGTTTGTAGAAAGTATAAAACTTTAAATATTCAGAATAACATTAAGATTATGACATGCCCCATTGCCCCCCCCCCCCCCCCTGTTAGTCATAAGCTGGCGACGGCCTTGGGTACCACACTGGGACACCCAGTCCTATGGTAAGGGGCCATCAGTAAATTACGTCACACGAAATTTCATGATTTTGTGATTCCTCCCCCCGTCCTTCACAGCTGGTCACATTTGTAAGGCTCCCCCCTCATCCCTAGTGTGACGTCACATATTTTATACCGATATTAGTTTTATATCAAATAGAGTTAGGAACAGATTGCAAATGTGTTTTGAGTTTTTTTTAAGTTTTGATTGGATTATAATATGTACGTAATTAACGTACCAACGAGTCGGGGCGTGGTAATCAGCCTTAACCCTAGATAGCTAACGTTCCTGAACTACCTTAATAAGCTAACCATTCGACTTTTTGACGAACATATAAAATGTGAAAAATACTTTATTTACGTAACTTTACTTATTTAACCTAATGTGTAGGATTAATAGGATTTAAATTAAACAAAATTATGAATAAAACAAAATATTGACTTTACTTTCTTAACGTTGACTTTACTTTATGGCACACGTTTTTTGAGAAAAATTAGACATGTTCATTTAAATCTTCTGAAATAGGCACTTATTGTTTAACACATGGCTTTTTTTGTGTAAATTATATTAAAGTAAGGACTAAAATCACTTATAATATACTTAGTTATTAGATTTTTTTGGTACAAGTCAGGCAAAAATCAACTGTATGGTCCCCACAAATGGGGAATTTAGAAATGTTTAGAAACACAGGCCGCAGCTCTTTCTTTTCCTATCTGAAGAGTCTGAAGGACCTCCAGAACCAGTTAGAGCACCGACCTGACTGTCACCTTCAACACTTTTCTACTGGCTCGCATCTAAAGCTAACACATCTCTTATTCCGTCCTTCATTCTTCAAGACATTGTTGGTATTTCAAGATATTTGGTTCACACAAGCTGTTCATGCAATTTCTTCAGCTTCTGCGTGATATTGACTTTTTTCCAGCTGTAAGGACATTGTGGCAATAGATGATGTAAGTTTTGGTTAGATTGACAATAAGACTGAACGTTGATGAAAGGTTTTCTTGTGACTCACGGTAAGGAGAAATTCTAGGAGCTGTCCTCTCTTGGTCCTCTTCAGAGATTAAACATGGGTTCATTGAGCTTCTTCATTATCCAAGGGCTCATCATGAAAATGGCTTTCTACGGGATCTGTTAACAAAACTTTTTAATTTTCACTATCAGAAGCAACCTTATTTGTGTCGACATCATCCTCGTGTTCTAAGATTTGAACGTGTCTTCATCCATGATGAGTGATTTTATAGCCATCTTCAGTATTTTATAAAAATAAAAAATAACGCAGAACATGAAAAAAATACGAAACTAAATTCAACACAGGAACACCTAATACTACACAAAAGCTAACCATTCGTCAAAAAGACGAACACGTACGAAAAATCTCAAAAATTAAATTACTTACCGATTGAACGCAACCACCACAGGATCCAGACCGGCGGACACGGAGTTGACGCGAAATCGCAAAAGTGTACGTAAAACAATAAAAAAAGGAGAGCGAAATATTTATTGCATGCTCGTCATTTTGACGAACGTTAGCTTTCTAGTGTTAATACCGCTACACCAACGAAGTAAAGTCCGTTCGCTTAGATACTGTCAGTACACACAAAGGCAATGTTGGTTTTATTAAAAAAACATTTATTTCAATAATACAACTTAGACGGCCAAAACACTTTAAATAGAAAAAAAACATGGTACACAATATACCTAATAAAACACAAAATAAAACACTACTCTTCATCACTCGAAGTGTCCTCAGACTATTCATCTCCGCCGGAATTTAGAATAGGTACCTACCTAAGTGATGCAGGATCGTTTCGTTATAAATCCATTCTAAAATACTGATTGATTTAATTCTTTAATTGCGTGATCTACATAATAGTAGAATGAGATGAGCTGCGAGCCAAATTCACTGGCGTGTTTGCGCCGCGTCGGCTTCCTTTAATTTCTTTTGTCAAAAGCCGCCATTTGCCGAGGCGGTAAATATCAAAGTAACACTATGATAGCAAACAGACTTTAATGCATCCATAGCAGTCGCAGTCGCAAGTCGCGTTTCAAGAATCTCCATTCGAATGCCCAAGATTATGTCGAGCTTACCGGCTATTCGGCTTTGGCAAGTCGCCTGGAATTGTCGATATGAAGCTGTAAAATACAGGGTGTCCCAAGAAATAGTGTCAAGCGAAAGTTCAGAGATTGAGCACCGCTAGGGGTACCTGAATCACCCACGTGTATGTTCCGCGAATTTGTGTAGTTTTCGAGTTATAATTTTTTTTCGTATTTTTGTCCCTCCTTAACCTACAAGACATTATTGGCAAGAATTATTAAGACACATGCTTTTTTTACAAAATAGGTGTGTCTTGCAGACACAAACTCGATTATAGTTCAATCTGATACAATAGCGCCATAAAAAATGTAAAATCACAATATTAGTTATAATTTATAAATAAAATTAAATTAAATTAAAATTTCGTGTCTACAAGGCACGCCTACTCACCTATGAATCAAGCACTTTTTTTATTTTTATTCGGGTACCCCTTGGGGTGTTTTATCTCTGGACTCCCGCGTGACACTATTTTTTGGGACACCCTGTATATACCTCTGTAAGTATCAAACACAGCAAATACCGATATACGATACGACATACCTAGCATATAGTGAGGTGTTTAAGAGGCTCCAGTAAGTAACATTAGCGCCACCAAGAAAATAAATCATAGTCGTTTTTTACAGACTTTTGCAAAAATTGTATACGATCTCTCAATCGTGTTAATTGTGATTTGTACCTACGGCAAAAAACCTAGGTTCACGAACCTGATATTAGCATTTATGTCGAAAACGGTCGTTTTTGGCGTCAATGACACAAAGATAAGATGAGAATGAAAATGAAAATGAAAAATTTATTTGTACCCAACACCACGTAATTTTACAACAAAATTAACATAAAAGCAACTGCTTATCAATACAATTAACTCACAGAAAATGTATGTGGGTCAATATACGCTATTTGAATTTCTATGGTCCATGGACAAATATTATGTTAAACTTATTATATTATTGCATGCTTAAGCATTACACACACACACACACGTCACTGCTTTGCCACGAGTAACCACTTCGAGCGAATGGACAATGCGCATGAATGGAATTTGCAACAGTCAAACTCTATACAGATTAGACAATTAGTCCCTTCTCTCTACGTATATTGTGATATCTGTGTTAGACAGGAATCTATGAACTCTATTTATTCTAATGTATTAAGGTGTCAGACGGCAAAACAACGACCAAATTAGCATAATTTAGTCTCCTGTTTGTTTTGTGAGCTTTCACCTATTAATTAACGTTTGCTAGAATACTCGTTACAAGATTTATTCGAGGCGTGTCGAAATTTGTCATTCAAATTTAACATTCTTATTGAATCGCTCGTAGCCTGGGCTGCCTGAGTGATCTTAAACTATCACGAAGGTTAAGCAACATAGGGCGCGTTCAGTGCATGGATGATCTATGACTAACGCTAGTGGCATTTTTCCGAGCATGCCTTAGGGCGGCTTGAAAACTTCTGACAGTAAGACCAGCCCTAATCTTACAAGCCTCCACCAATCCGGACTTGGCCCCCGTGGTGGAGTATGGCCTATGCCTTCCTCAGGAAAGAGACCCACGCCCCTCGGTGGAGACATAATGGGATGATGATGATGATGATTCATAATAAAAAACAAAAGGTTTACATTATTAACGTCAACGGAGAGGAAACTGACAAATAAACTCCACATTTATTCTTTTCAAAGCAGTTTCAGCTTAATTTAGCTTAATAAACTTTCAAACTTAAAAATTATTACCTACTCATGAATGTGTTCAACACTAGACACAATCCTCCTCTTGAATACATTTAATCTCAATCTACTGTTTAACACCAGACATCTCTGTCTTCTAAATAATCGACGCTAGCGACGCTGACTGCGTTATCACTTGCAATCAACGATCGTCTAGGGACGCAATGCAAGGTGAGACAAGATTACAAGTAAATACCCGACAAATAGTACCCGAAACCGATGTGCGTGCTTATGAACACTAATGAATGTCGATGAAGCGGAAGATAGCAGTCCCTGGTCTCTGCCTACTCCTCTGGGATACAGGCGTGAGCTTATGTATTAAATATGTATGAACGAGAATAGGCCTATCCCCAACCGTGGGCTTTGTTTATATATTTATGTAATATTGGGAAGACTAAGATCCCTGCCTCACCGGGACGCCATGGCCACGTCGCCAGCGACCGTATCCAAGCAGTTAATATTGAAACGTATGGTGTTTAACTCACTTGGCGACTGTCTGGCTACGTCGCCATTCATACAAACTGCTTGGATGCGTAGCTGGCGACGTCGCCATGTCATCCTAGTGAGGCAGGGCACTAACAGCACATTGTATAACACCGATTAACAAAACATTTAAACAACCAGCAGGCCAATTCTAAGTCTCCACTATTAGAAACAACTTAAACACAAATGACAGCTTAAAAACTATCTTAATTCCACATTCTAGAAATTTAATTTACTCTTAACAACTGAAAAAATCTGCACTAAGTTTTACCCTCAAACTAATTATAACTAGATAGGTACATTTCTAGGTTTTTTCGTCTGGCCTAGATTGAAGTTTTATCCGTAGCGACGGCCTTGTGTCCCGAATAGCGAGTAAATCTATTAATCAAGTTTCAATGGAACCTAGACTAATCAATTTGTGGCTCGTGTCACTCGAGAACGCGCGACATATCCACTAGGCGACGCTTTGCTAAGGTATCGGCTGTCTTTTGGGCAAAGTCATTGATGTTATAACTACTTTAACTACATTAGATAGATAATATACAGACAAAATATAAGATAAGAACATTCTTTGACGACCTCTGTGGCGTAACAGTTAGCGCATCAGAATCTGCTTACCATGCGAGAGGTCCTGGGTTCGATCTCCGGCTGGGGAAAAAAAACTCTAGGTCTTGGGTGTTTACATGTTTGTGACGTTTCTGGTTCCCACGACACAGTGTATCCTAGTGTGGGGCCAGAAGGAATGTATGTGCCTGTATGTAAATGTTTATCAAATCAAATCAAATCTTTGAACTAAAACGTTCGTAAGCACAACACATTGTAAACTTCAAATCAAATCATTTTTATTTCCACAAAGCTTATGTACTAATGACATTAAAGGACTTAACTTTATGTGGGTAGGTAGGAAAAATGTTGTACAATTAATTGCGTACTGCTGGTGTATGTTATGTTTATGTTTTAAAGCACACTGGAAAAAACAAAAAACACAAAATATTTACAGAGGTTCATGGTACAATAGGCGGCCTTATTACTAAAATCAATTTCTTCCAGACAACCTTACGATGGATAATTGCTGAGAGAATACGTAATATTTTTTTAGCAAATTCGAGCGAAAGGTATTAAAAACAAGGTGGAATCAAAGGTCACAAAATAGTTTTAATTCTCAACAAATTTTCACATGAACAAAAATAATTTCATACGGAAATCTTTAGCAAAACAGAAAATAATTAGCACAAAAATCTTTAACAATTTAGCAAACAATTAGCAAGAACTAATCAGAAACAAAGTAACGCAAAATAATAATATCGGATGAATGTTACACCGACGACGGGTTTTATATATTTTTTTTAGCCCTATAAAGGGCACCCTCCGGAGGACACGGGGGAGGGAGGTGGTGAATGCTCATGCATAACAGCACGGGCCCGGCCGTGCTGCCAATGTGGGACTCGCAGAGTGCGCCTACCCACTAAACACCACCTTGGTGCTGGTTTGGTCCTAAGGACCCCTAAACCTACATCGTGAGCGACCCCCCTCGAGGCCGAGGAGGGCGCACGCCGAGGAGGGCGCACACAGCGCGCGCTGCCTTTTGTACCGTCCGACCACGTGCAGGTCTAATCTCCATTTACGAAAATGAATTTTCTCCTACAATTTATTTATTTAGGCAATGTGTATGTGTGTGCCTGTTTGTAGGTGTTAATTTATTTTTTTACTTAATTAAATGTTCATTTACAAACGGGCTAGAACCGCTCCATTTTTACCGCATTCATTATTTATTTAATGTTATATATTATACATGAAAGTTTGTGAAGATGTGTGTTACTCCATCACGTAATAACGTCTGAACGTATTTATATGAAACTACGCGTACAGATAGACAAAGAACAGCCAGTAGATACCTATAATATAAAAAGCATTGGAATAACCACATAATAACCTGATCGCTTGGATCGCCCGTAGCCTGGGCTGCCTGAGTGATCTTAAACGATCACTAAGGTTAAGCAACATACGGCGCGTTTAGTCCATTAATGGGTCACCGTCTATGACTAACACTAGTGGCATTTTTCCGAGCGATTCCGTGCTTCGCAAGGCACGTTAAGCAGTTAGTGCCGGATGCCGTCGATAGATGGCAGTCGTTAAGCCAAGTCAGACAAATTAGGACGGCTTGAAAACTTCTGACAGTAAGACCAGCCACTAGTCTTATAAGCCTCCACCAATCCAGACTTGGCCCCCGGGGTGGAGTATGGCCTATATCTTCCTCAGGGAAGAGACCCGTGCCCCTCGGTGGGGACATAATGGGTTGACGATGAACCTGATTGTAGTTCACAATCTCCACTTAAGCAGTTGCATTGGCTGAGGGACCCTCATCATCATCAGCCTACCTCTGCCCACTGTGCTGCCCTCGTAAGGAGTTTGAATGCTAAAATAAGCTACTTGGAGGCATTTTTTCCAGTAAAAAGTAATGGTGGCTGTTGATTTACTGTACTGTGTTTCTCGTTACGTTGGGTATAGGCCTTTTCCACATTACGCCACCTCTCGCTGTCTCCCGCCATTCGCATCCACGCGCCAACCTGTCCACATCGTCCGACCATCGCCTATTTATTATAGTACTCACTCAACAGGTACTCAAGGACCCACAAGTACCCACACAACACAATTTGACCTGGACCTCAATTCTACTAGTGCATTACAGTTCAATGACAGATACTCGGTCGGGTCACGTGGCATGATTTTGTTCACCATTGACGCCTAGAAGGATTGGTACGTGTGCGCGCGAAGATTAAAAGCGGCAATGAAATGCAATCATCCATGCAGTTGACATTGTACTACAATGCACTAGCAAAATCTAGGCCCTGGTCCTGCACTAGGATAACCTTTATTTAAAAATAAAGGAAGTGCTTGAAGATTGATCCAGCGCTCAAATAAAGATTGGGCGATCCGAAATCATACTGCGATTGAGGATCGTTCAGGGCCTCAATTATGTTAGCTCATTATAGTTAAATTACAGTAACATGGCCGGGTAACGTGATGAATATGCATGCGCGCGCTGAATTGAAGCTGCAATGAAATGAAATCGTCGCGTTCATGCAATACGATATTTGACACTATCAACAATAAATTATTTGAGATTCTTTATTAATAAAAAATTACAAAATGATTCGGAAAATGTATTTCTTTTAATCATTTACTAGTTATTACAATTTTTAAATTGATGAAACATAAAAAGAGTGCTCTGAAATGTGACGTCACAAGCAAGTATTTTCATACAAAATTCCGTTTTAAAAGTAACTCATTTGACATTTTGTCAAATACCCAATTACCGTTGTACTAAAATGCATTAGCAGAATGTAAGCCCTGGTGTCATGTGCTGAAGAACCGGTAGTAAAAATCTAAGGGCCCTCGCCCACGGCGGCTTTTTGTAGCGTTGCCGTCGCGCGTATACGAAACGCGCGACGGCAGCGCTACTAACGCGCGTAGGTCGCTTTTGCAACGCGCGACCGTAAGCGCGGCTGTAGCGCTGCTAACGCGCCACCGTCGCGCGGCCGTAGCGCTACAAAAAGCCGCCGTGGGCGAGGGCCCTTAGGATTACTCAGGCAGCCGGGGCTACGTGACGTCGCTGTCGTTGTCGGTGCTTCGGCTGCTTAGGTAAAAGCAGCACCAAAGACAACGTGACTAATGTTGCCTCAACTGAGTCCATCTTGCAACTGTGGCGATTGGAAGCGCGACGGTAGCGCGTTTGCATCGCGACAGAAGCGCTACGGCCGCGCGACGGTGGTGCGTTCGAAGCGCTACGGCCGCGCGACGGTGGCGCGTTCGAAGCGCTACGGCCGCGCCACGGTGGCGCGTTCGCATCGCGACTGTAGCGCGACGAACGCGCCACCGTCGCGCGGCCGTAGCGCTACAAAAAGCCGCCGTGGGCGAGGGCCCTAAAGGTCGGGCTAATGTCGAGTGTACCTGTTCGGAGCCATTCAATTTTTCACTCGGAATCTATCCAAGTGATCCATCGCCGCTCAGGATTGGGTAATAAGTCTACCTCCATCTGTCGCAGCGGATAAATCACACCCCAGACAGAATTTGTCTTGCCTAGCGTGTCCTGCCTGACCTTTCCCTCGCCGTCTTATTATCAGGATTCCGTACGGAAAGTGCGCGAACGGGAACCGTTTTTCACTTTTCTCTTTTTTCATTCCCTCCGTCTACCTTCTTATGTCAGTCCATCAGTCCGACAGTCCGTTAGTTCGTCAATATGTAAGTCTGTCTAGCTTTTAAGACCTCTCGCTTAGTCAGACATTTTTACCTTTTGAAGTCCTCATCATCATTCAGCCACAAGAAGTCCACTGCTGGACATAGGCCTCCTCCATGGATTTCCAAAAAGACCGGTTGGAAGCGGCTTGCATCTAACGTCTCCCTGCCACTTGGATGAGATCGTCTGTCCATCTTGTGGCTGGTCGTCCTACGCTGGGCTTGCCGATATGTGGTCTCCATTCAAGAACCTTTCAGCCCCATCGGCCATCAGTTCTTCGTGCTATGTGCCCCGCCCACTGCCACTTCAACTTAGTCATCCGGTGGGCTAGGTATGTCGAAGACTTTCGTTTGTCTACGAACCTCATCATTTCTGATTCGGTCTCGTGGAGAAATTCCGAGCTCAAAGTCTATGCAACGAGCTATGGAAAGGGCTATCCCTTTCCATAGCTCGTTGCGTGACTTTGAACTTTCTTATGAGGCCCATAGTAGTACATACAAAGAGACCCCTTTATCTGTACACCAAATTCGTCTGGGCAAATGACACACACATACGCAATCATCGAAGACGGCAGTTAAACCTAATGATAATTCCAAAACATAAAACGTCACATTACAGAGGTAGTTTTAAATATGCTGCAACAAAAATTTGGAACGATCTGCCCCCTCCCCTGAGAGATTATATGACATCCTTTACCTTCAAAAAAAATCTAAAAAAAGTTCTTTATGATAGCCAAATAAAAAATATGTAAAATGTATATGGCTTGTATGAATTGAATTGTGTCACTTGTATGAAATGTAATATATATAATGTAATGAAAATTTAAGGAAATATAATGTAATCTAATGAAATTTAATGAAATGTAATGTAATCTAATGAAATAAAATGAAATTTAATGAAATGTAATGAAATTTAATTAATTGTAATGAAATTTAAATCTAATAAAATTTTATGAAATATAATTAACTAAACTTGAATGATATTTAATAATGTAATTATATTTTAATGAAATGTAATGTAAGTAAACGAAAATGTTTAACAGATAATGTTTTTATTCTTATTTTTCTTATTATTTTTTGTAAAATAGATTATATCACACACCTTAGGAGCAGACCAAAGAATTACAACTGTAAACATGATAGTATCTAACACACTAAGTACAAATTGCCCTAAAATGCCACAATACCATCACAATTAATCATTTATTTTGTAATAACTTAAAAGTTGCCGTACTTCCAATTGAAAGTGATTTTTTTTTATATAATTTAATTCCATATTTTATTTTAAGTATTATTAAGCGCATAATATGTTAATTATGACTTTGATGTACCTAAATCTAACTTTATGATGTCAGTTCTATAGACACGTCCAACTGTTTTAATAATATTATTTCATTTTTGTGTATAATTTAATAGGGGTTTGATGAAAATCAGTGTTGTGTTGCCAATCACACAACATTTAGGCTGAGCATACTCCTTTTTTTGTCATTTTTTAATTTTGTAATTTATATTATTTAATTTTGATATATTTCGATGATAAAAATAAAGAATTTTCAATTTCAATTTTCAATTTCAATTTCATAGTGAAATACCACGTTTTAGTGCCATTTGAAGTAAATGTATTTTATTAACCTATTATTATAAAATACATTTACTTTGGTTAATCTTTTCATATAATTAAGCTTACTATGTGTTTTATAGGTATGTTTAACTAGCATGTAAGCTAAACCTACTACAAAAAAAAACACAGAGCGAGAGACTCTAAAATGCATAGTGGTTCAATAGAGTCGTATCAGTACGGTCATGATTGTCTCATTGACATTATTGGTAGTCTAGTTACCAATCGCATTGCAATGGTATAACACGTGCAACTTAACACACGAGTCGTGCTGTACGCTGCAACCGCACATCTTTTGAAGAGTCAGCATTTCCATCCATTCATCTAACTAGCGCGGAAACATTCGCAACTGCCTATCGTTCTCATAGCATTTTCATCAAATAGTTTCTATTGTTACTGAACCGAGGGGCACGGGTCTCTTCCCTGATGAAGGTATAGGCCATACTCCACGACGGCATGCGGCAGCCGGCACCAACTGCTTAACGTGCCTTGCGAAGCAGGGAGCCGGTCGGAAAAATGCTACTAGCATTAGTCATAGAACGGTTACCTATCGTTTAAGATCACTCAGGCGGCCGGAGTTACGAGCGAGAAAGCGAACTAAGTTATTGCTTTGTAGACTACTAAATAGAGTCAGAGAAAAATTATTTCTTTATTTAGTTTTAGGAAAGCCATTGACATTACATAACTTAATACTATTTAAAAATATGAAAACAGAAAGTCATTAACAGGCTTCCACTGATAGTCACAAAATATTAAAACTATGTAAACATTAGACTCTAAGGCAATACGGATCAGACAGACATAAGGATATTTACAGTATATTTTTGGTAAATACGTCAAACAAATAAAATGGGTGCTGGTACGGAACCGGATACTCGATTCCAACTCGCGCTTGGCCGGACTTTGAGACTAATTTATCAACCTGTCGAGATCGGCTCTTGTATATTTGTTTAAAACCGCTGACAACAACCAATTGAGCTAATTGAGCTGAAATTCAACAATTTCTTAGCAAAATCTTATTAGTATACAGTAGTGGAAACAATAGTAATTTCTACACAACACATTAAATAATAATAATAGTCTTTATTGACAACAAACATGTAGGTACAAGGAATTAAAGTAGCACAAAGAGCAATGGAGCGAGCCATGCTAGGTCTTAGACTCGTAGATCGAGTACCCAATGTCATCATCCGTCGCCGGACAAGGGTTGATGACATTGGCGAAAGAGTCTCAAGACTGAAGTGGAAATGGGCGGGACACCTGGCGAGGCGGGAAAACGGCAGGTGGACCAAGGCATTCACAGAGTGGTGGCCGAGAACAGGACGACGGTCAGTGGGCAGACCTGCGACCCGATGGACGGACGAGGTCGTTGAGTCGGCGGAAGGTCCGTGGATGCGAATGGCGAGAGACCGTGTGAAATGGCATTTGGGGGAAAAGGCCTATACCCAGCAGTGGACAGCGGTGAGCTGATGATGATGATGTAGGTACAAAAATAAATCTTAAATCTTATTTTTGTTCAATAAAGTGTAACAACAACAATATAGTATGCCAATAAATTACAGGTACCTACAGACATTTCTGATGCGTGCTTCTAATATCGGTTCCAGGTAAAATCCTGTATTACAGGCATTGATCAGTGCCCTTCAAATTTATTTTAAGCGACTTCATAACGCGTAAAATAAATGTAAATCGATCAGTGGTGCAATTAAGTAAGACTCCACTGTACGGAGTTGTCTGATTTAGCCCTTTTGTTCCCGGTATGGCACACTGTTACATTCTGGGAATTTTTGTCCCAGTAGGTATCTCATACTCCTACTCCGAGTTCTCATAATTGTACCTCATTCTTATTTTGACTTTTTCGAGTTGTCTAAACACTTAACCCGATAGAGTGGACAGTTACTTAATTATAAGTGTAGATCGATCTTTAATATACCTACTTCTGAAAACCTCTCCGAGTCCGAAACAGTTATAATGAAGATGTCTCACGATAAAAAATGCGAAATTCTTCTTATTTAGAACTTAAATAAGATTGAGGGAGGGACTCATCATATAAGATAAGAATATTTTTTATTGCACACAAGAAACAAGATACAAAATAAAAGTTACAATTAAAGAAGATTATTATCATCATAATTATTACTTTAAGTAGGTATTTAAAAACATTTTTTTTTAATTAACCTACTAGTTTTTTAGTAGGTAAATATATTTTTCCAATTTTCGACACCTGAGGTGAATTATGTATAGGGTTTACTGATTTAGCCTACTTCAAACTGGCAATACAAATATATTTTGACTCTTTGGGTTTGCCTAAATAACTCGATAGAGTGGAAAATTACGTAATACTTAATAACATCACGATATTATAACATGCAATGTTACCTGTCTGTTGTGTGATGCAATATAATACAGGAAAATAGCATATTTTTGTAGGCAAATTATGTACATCATTAAAACTTTGTAGAAGTAGGTGGGAGAGCCTACAATTTGGCTGCGGCACGCTTCAAAGATTTGTTGAATAACGTATAACGATGACCATCAAAAGTGGCGTTACCGAGATTGGCGCCATACAGTTTGAGAAACAAAGATTCACCTACTCTCCGTACTTCTTCAGTTGTAGCAGTAGTTTAAGGATAATAAAAGAGGTTTTGGTATGCCGCGCAAGGAAGAAAGAAAGGGAAAGAAGCAACAAAATTAAAGAAATACAAACGTTTTTTTTCCATTTTTTTTAAACAAAAACCCTTCATATCTCGCAAAATATTGATCCTATAAGTTTGAGTACGGTCTCATCGATCCAGCGCAAAAAAATACATAGAAAACGATACTTATATCGCTTAGTTTTTAAAATTTCCCCGGGAAGGGGTAGGATCCCTAAATTTTGTTAGGACTCTGCAGATCCTCATTTCTACTACCAAGATGAAGTTATAAACGAAGTTTCATTGATGTACACAAATCGCCTCCAAACTGGAATGTTTAGGCTTACTTTACCTGTACTAATAAATAAAATAAAATAAATACAGAGGCAAGTCTCCAAGTAGGTGGAGCACCTACCCTTCCCAGACATAGGCGTAAATATATGATATCAGTGACACGTCTGTCTTGTCTTTCATCCATATTTACACAGAAGGGATGACAAATGGCCGAGGCAGGTGTATCTAGCGATGTGCAGTTCCCGGGAACGATCCCAGAAGTGGGAATTATCGTGGGATCGTTGCCGGCAACGATCCCAAGAGGTGGGAATTATTGGGAACAATGCATTAGTTCAAGTGTTAACTAAGATAGAGTTCTTGGGAATAGTTAATTAGTGATTCATATGAAGCATGATATTCAATATGAAACAAAATCCCCTTGGGATGTCCTAAATTCCGAATGTTGGAGGGAAATTTCTCTGTTAGAGGTTACTGACTTTTGAAAAATACCAAAAAATTCTAAAAGTCAAATTAATTTTTTTACTGTTCATAAAAATTAGCCGTAGCAAGTTTCGAGTTTGTGTGAAAAGTGAAAAATAAAAACAATTTAAAAACTTGAATTCATTAATATTTTGTAAGGGAGTTACAATAATAGGCATGATGACAGATTTTGAATTTTCCTTCTATTATGTGTAGTAGGTAGACGGCTACTATTTTCGAAAAAAAAAAATTAACAAAAAAACATGATATTTTTTGCTATTCAATTTGAAATACGCGCGGAAACGCTCCAAAATATCATGGCGTCGCTTGTGACGTGATGACTATGTAGATACGGTATTATATCTATGCTGAATTTTCCCCTATTCGCTAAAAGATACAGTACTTGTTATTAATACATCTGACACAATTATCCCTAAGTACTACCTAGTAATGAAAACTTAATCAAATATTGTTTTATCGCAAAGCCACACGTGTACTATACACTTAAGTTAACACCAACCAAACTTGGTTGAACTATGTTACTCGCGTAATTACTACAAGGTATGGGTCAGAATATCTGGTTGCTTCCGATGATGATTCCTACTCTGCCGCAACACAGTCTTTTGACTAGCGCTGAGGGTAGTTGTTGTTTTAGGCTGTTACCGTTTGCTGCATTCTCTAAATAAACACCTACCTTAACAACGAAACAACAATGTTTAGTATGTTTAAAAACTAAATATAATTATTGGTAATTAGGATGTAAGTAATAGTGTAACAGTGTGAACATTTTAACCTGGCAATAAACGACTTGAAATTTGAAATTTGAAATTGAAATTAAGAAAGTGAACAAAACGTCTCTCTGTGCAAAAACACATCAACAGCAGCACCGAACAAACTGTTTGTTTATGTTCGAAACAAGAAAATAATGAGAGATAAAGTTATTATAGATAGAGATAAACTGTGACTTTATAAAGCATTTGCTGGCTTTACGGAATATGGGAGTGCTATTAGTACGGCCTCCAAGTGTAACAACTAGAGCTAAACTATCTAACACTGAAGCCAAAATGAGCTTACTAACCCTGTCAATATCAACAGGGGTGTACGCCAAGGTGACAAAATCTCGCCTAAGCTCTTCACCAACGTCTTAGAAGACGTAAGACTCTAGACTGGGGTAAGACGGGTGTCAATATTAACGGCGTTTATATGTCGCACTTGCGTTATGCCGATGACATCATCATCTTGGCAGAAAATGCCACGGATCTTCAGTGTATGCTCGCAAACTTGCACGAAGCTTCCCTGGAGGTCAGTCTCAAGATGAACATGTCCAAAACAAAAGTCATGGCTAACCATCTGTTGACTATGCCGAACATCACTGTCGGTAATTTATCTTCACCGAGAAGCCCAGGTCAAGGAGATCATGAGGTAGATTCAGCTTGGTTGGGCTGCTTTCGGGAATCTTGCCGATGTTTTCAAATCAAAGATTCCGCAATGTCTAAAAACCAAGACATATGACCAGTGTGTTCTAGCCATTCTCACATATCGTGGGTTAAGAACCAGAGTAGCGTAAGGGCAAAAATTGAAAAAAAGTCAAAATTATTGCAAGTAGACAAACTTCATTTTAGCAGTAAACAAAAAATCATTTTCTTGGATACGTATTTTTTGTACTAAGCAATCGACTCACAAAATCGATCCAGTTTTTTGGCACATAAAAATACGAAGGATTTAAAAGCTAATGGCGAAAGAAATTTTTTTTTTCAATTTTTGCCCTTTCGCTACTCTGGTTCTTAACCCACGATATGGAGCCGAAACTTCACAAAGCAGAATATGCACCGAATTAAAGTAGCACAAAGAGCAATGGAGCGAGCCATGCTAGGTCTTAGACTCGTAGATCGAGTACCCAATGTCGTCATCCGTCGCCGGACAAGGTTTGATGACATTGGCGAAAGAGTCTCAAGACTGAAGCGGAAATGGGCGGGACACCTGGCGAGGCGGGAAGACCGCAGGTGGACCAAGGCAATCACAGAGTGGTGGCCGAGAAGAGGACGACGGTCAGTAGGCAGACCTGCGGCCCGATGGTCGGACGATGTCGTTGAGTCGGCGGAAGGTCCGTGGATGCGGGTGGCGAGAGACCGAGTGAAATGGCATTTGGGGGAAAAGGCCTATACCCAACAGTGGGCAGCGGTAGGCTAACGATGATGATGATGAAAGAACTTTTCACATTTTGGTATTCAGATGAGCAAAGTGTTTATTTGATGCGAGAAACTCGCTCAATATCAACAAGTCAACTCTGGGTAAACTAGAGCTGATTTGCCTCAATAAAATATTGTTCGATTGTTGATTATGAACCACGATATTGAGCCACGAATATACAATAACATCCACTAATTAAATTATGCGAAAATTAATCGGAACGCGTAGTCACAACAAAAAGTCAAACAACACGGCCGTTGTAGCTAGTCGTGACGTCATCCACTTTGATTACTGTTTCAGTTAATATGGCCGATTCCGGTATTTTGTACTTTTGTTTTCTTAAAAATCTTATCAATCTCAATGTTTATTTTATAACGGAGTCATTTTAAGGAATTATTTTGACATTTATTTTTTTCTAAAACCATTTATTCTTTTATTTTCTTCCACTCTTTCATTTTTTAATTTATTTTTGTTGTTGTATTTAAAGAAAACTTTCGAAATATTTACAAATTTTGTAATTTTGACTCATGTTTATTGAGAAATCATCATTCACTTATTTAGCAATATTTTTTGCCAGAAGTTACTTTAGTTATTTCCTTATGCGTACTTTTTTTTGACCACAAGTTTAATTTATAATTACAGCTATATTTTACCACATTATTTGCCATTAAAATTTCCTATCTCTACGGTATGTTTGGTAAATAAAACAATTTCTGAAAACAGTCTCTCCTTTAGTGACTGGTAAACCCGCAAAAATTAAATTTGTTTAATTTTTCCACATTTTGTTCTGCTGCAGCTCCACTGCTTGCAGCGTTAGTGTCTGTTTTTTCAAATGATTGTTTAATCACTAACGAGGCTTTCTTGTATTTTACAAGATGGCGCGCGAATTTTGTTGCATTTTTACTCCACACTGCGTCACAGTATTTACATAAAGTCTTTTCCTTATGACCTTCCTTGATTATTCTAAAATGTTCATGAACACTGCCTCTTGCTGGCACCATTTTTTTATTAAAAGTTGAAAATTGACGAACGAACAAAGAAACAACGCTATCACAGCGCCAACCGTGGAATAATACTGACTTCCCTTCCCCGCATTTAGCTCCTCGATAGTGTATAGATGTCTCTTTCTTTCTTTAATGCATAGCGCAAAATGATTTGAAATAGTAAATAATTTCGCGTCGAATAAGTACATCTTTTAATTTTTTTACTTATCTAACATTACAATTAATATTTACAGTTTGCCCCGCAAGTTGGCAAAGAAATAAGAAAAAATGTTCCTAACCATATCACTGGGATCGTTCCCATTGTTGCCGGAAATAATGGGAACGTTCAAAAATTTCAAATTCAAAAAGCTTACCTGTTCCGCTCACTGCACATCGCTCATTTCTGAATGTTGAAGCGGATGAAATATGTACTGCTCAAAACGAAAGAGATTCCCGTATATTAAAAAAAATAGCGATTGCTAAATGGGGAGAAGAATGCGGTGTTAGCTCGGTCTGGGTATATTTTCATGCTTGTAATGTCCATGAAAATACATTTAGGGCGCGTTCGGTCCATGGATGGGTAACCGTTCTATGAGTAACGCTATTGGCATTTTTCTGAGCGGTTCCGTGCTTCGCAAGGCACTTAAGCAGTTGGTGCCGGCTGCCGTCTATAGATGGCAGTCGTTAAGCCAAGTCAGAGGTCTTAGGGCGGCTTGAAAACTTCTGACAGTAAGACCAGCCACTAGTCTTACAAGCCTCCACCAATCCGAACTTGACCCCCGTGGTGGAGTATGGCCTACACCTTCCTCAGGGAAGAGACCCGTGCCCCTCGGTGGGGTACGAAAAAAAACCACGTCTTGGATATTTACATGTTTGTGATGTCGCTGTTTCTGGTTCCCATGACACAGGGTATCCTAGTGGGCCAGAAGCAATGTATGTGCCTGTATGTAAATGTTTTTCTTTATGTTATACTTGAAAATTTCGGTTAGGACAAGGATTAAATTATCCTCCGCATTTAGAACAGTGCAGAACATTAGAATCTTAATGACATTAGGAAAACATTTAGGCGAAACCTAGCGGAATTAAAAGCTTTTCAGGTAGGCGTAGGTTACAAAGGCTTTTACGGCAATGGGACCCTGACTAATTTATTGAGGTAATCTAATTTATTACCTGCAGAGTAACCACGAATGTTTTTTCGAATCAAATTAAACATTTTTTCACAATTATAGATTATTTTACGGATTAATAATTGAACAGGTCCTCGATTCCGTTAGTGCATTGTACTACGATGACAGATCGGGTCACGTGACGTGTTTTTCATACTATTGACGCCTAGATTGTTCAATATTGTGTGCGCATGTAGGCTTGAAGCGGCAATGAAACTAATGGCAGTTGTCAATGTACTACAATTCATTAGCAGAATCAAAGCCCAGGTTTTGCTCTGATGTTGAACAGAGACGGAGCTCACGTATCCCAGAGGGATAGGCAGAGACCAGGCACTGCCACCTGCCACGATCCTGACAAATCACTTTCCCTTCGTCGTTGCATACACGCACGCCGCGCGCCGGTTTCGGGTACTTTTTACATTGCCCTTTGCTAATAAAAAATATTTCGAAGTGTGTCCGCCTGGGGCGTCCCTTACTGGCCCTTCCACTAACATTCGCTCGATACATTTGCTTCGTCAGTCTTTCTTCCGGGATTCCGGGATTCCTACACATGTCATGTCCAAACAAACGCAACATTCCTTTCTCAATTTTAGTCACTATCCTCTTTCAGTCCCCAACGTTCTTTAATCACACTATTGCGTATTCTGATTCATTGTTTAGCGAAAACATAGACCAATAAGTAAAACATTGAAATCGGTCTCGTGTTTTATTTAAACAGCTTTTCTTACAAATGATATATTTATTTTGGAGACCTTTATTAGTTCTAGAACAAAAGAAGAATACCTGTATTATTTGGCGAAGTTTCCGCTTTGTTCGGCGGCGCGCTGAATCCATAGTCGTTTCAGAGAATAGGCTATTTGACCGATTTCTGAAAACCATCTCGTATTTTTTGTTGGTGTTCATGGAGTCCTCAGAAAGTGGTCATTTTAAATTCTTTCCTGTATTTCTTCTAAACAAGGCAAACGAAAATTTACTTTTGAAACAAGCCGACAAAACGCTATCTTAGGGAACATGGCGTCGTACAGGAATTATGACGTCACTTGCCAGTAAACCAACCAATAAACGTAAGAAAGAGTGAATGACAGATGCCATTTTTATTGGCATGTGACGTCATCATAGAATCTGCCAATCCAGGCCGTTTTCGATACAATGGCTGCAGATACATAATTACCAAATTTTATCTTGTGTTTTTTACAAATAATAATTGTTTTTTTTTTGTACTGAAGATGAATAGGTCAAAGACACACTGTATGACAAATAGCGTGAAGCGTAACATTGAGGTGGATAGGCAGGAGATACAATACATCGACGAGTATACTTACTTAGGCCAGATAGTTTCCTTCGAAAACAGGTAGGAAAAAGAGATCGATCGGCGTATCGACAACGCCTGGAAGAGCTTCTGGTCCATGAAAGAGCTGATGAAGGGCAAGTTACCGCTCGCCCTGAAGCGTATGCTCGTCGACGTGTATATATTGCCTATCCTAACCTATGATGGTCAGACCTGGTCTTTGACTGAAAACCAGAAATCCAAACTCAAGGTTTCCCAGCGGGCCATGAAAAGAATAGATCGTATCAGAAACACGATGCTACGCTCAAGGACTAAAGTTGCAGATTTTGGTGTTGCGACCGCCAAGTTAAAGTGGGACTGGGCTGGCCATGTCTGCCGTATGAGCGCAGATAGGTGGGCTAAAATTGCGACAGACTGGGTTCCGCAAAATGGCCACCGACGTCGCGGCAAACCAAGGAGAAGATGGCGGGACGACCCTAAACGCATTCTTACCGGGATGGTACGGGGTGGCTTTCGCCCAGCAGTAGGACACACGAGAGGCTACGTAAAAAAATTGTTTTTTTAGTTAATATGCCTTAAAGCGGTTTTAAGACACATAATTTATACGAACACGTATAAATATTATAATACTGTTTTTTTCACACTGTCAAATGAGTCCTATAGAATCAAAAGTGGCAATCTGCACTTTTTTGGGAAATTGACTTGTAAATAGGGCAACACTCAGAATTTTAAACCCTGAACGTATTTTAGTATCAGTATCAAATATAGTTACCTTTCATAGTAAATCGACTTCAAAGTGACAGGTTAGTTTCAAATACGGCTACCTGTAATAGTTCAAAATCAAACATGGCAATCGTTTTTTGCACTTTGCTACTAAACAGTCAAAGTGCAGATTGCCGCTTTTGATTCTATAGGACTCAAATAGCCTATTGGAGTGGAATTGATTTGGCTTTTGTATTTGCGAGAATTGAGGCAGTGGGCGAGCTTTATACGCATTTTACATTATTATTTCGATTATACTCGTACTCGGTTGGCGACCTCTGCCTATTATGCGAGAGGTTCCGGGTTCGAATCCCGCCTGGGGACACAAGAA
The DNA here is from genome assembly GCA_947310845.1 of Yponomeuta plumbellus. NCBI lineage: Eukaryota > Metazoa > Arthropoda > Insecta > Lepidoptera > Yponomeutidae > Yponomeuta > Yponomeuta plumbellus. Next base: position 1,035,790 of record OX371206.1, read on the forward strand.
AACCCCAGGTCTTTGAAGTTTACTTGTTTGCTTTGCAATTAATTTTTAAAACGTAAAATAAAAGAACCCAGTCATGAAAACTAGAGGTATGTCATTCTGTCAAAACATCATGAACTGAAATCGTACGAGCTGTCATCCTGAAATTCTAGTAACATCCTGGCTCGATACAAGATTGAACTATTTCATTATTTCTGCGTTTTTAGTGGTGTAATGTTCTGAAGTCGGTTTTTTTTTCTTGTTTTTGTGAATAATCACTAAACTACCCTGGTATTACTTGCTATAAGCTTGCTATTGCTACTATGCGGACGCTACATTGGATCGAACGAAAAATAATTTATTGTAGAAAAAAAAATCGTCGAGATTCTTCTCATTTTTGTTACGGAAACGTACAAATACACACGTGCACACAAATACACACACTTCTCCAAATGTATTTAAATCCAGACAAAACGAGGAGGTTAGGAACAAAAGGTGTCATTTACACTTTTTATGTTTCTGAGTAAATCGAGAAAATAAATATTCATCTTGATCTTGCAATTACTTTGTAATTATATTATTTGATTTTTCTACGAAATTAGTCGCCTTTTGAAGTTGATCATTGCATATAATGATAGAATTCAGGGTTTTGAGTCGGATAGTAAAACAAAAATGCGTTAGGCCGAATATGTAAATGTCACCTTTTGTTCCTAACCTCCTCAAATGTACGAATGAAGTTAGGGACCAACACAAGCTTTATCCTCGTGAGGCCCAATGTCTTCAAGTGATCACAAAATCAATTGTTCTTTTCAAGGTCGGGCCTTACGAGGATATTGATTAATTGGGACATCAAAACACGATGTAATGGTGCGTTCAGACGCTCGCGTTCAAAGTGACATTCAACGACCACAAGCGCCGGCACAAGCATGTAAACAGGCTGTTCGTGCTTGTGCTTGCGCTTGCCGCCGATCGGGACGACTGTCAGTTTTTTCGGCAAGTTCAGAAGGCTGAATGTGCTTGCGCTTGTGTGACTGTTCACACGCGCTCGGTTGCGCTTATATCGCTCGTACCTTAGTAGCGTACGGACGTTATTTTTTAAGTCACACGACCAGATTTTACACTTCCTAGAGTGTTACCAGGAAGAATCAATAATATGGTTAATTTTGATTTTTTTTTATATTAAAAATAAAGCATCCCTAAAGTAGTAGCTGCCACAATATGTACGTCCGCGTCGTCTCCCATGTTTGCACTGACTAGCATGCTCGCGAGCGTGTGAATAGCGTGATTGGCCCACGCAAGCGCACGAGCTGTGTGCCGGCCTGCTTTTTTTTTTTTTAAACACTTTATTGATGAACACATTTAGATTTTACATTGTTTTAAAGCATCACTTAAACCTTATTAGGTTTTTGCGTGAAGCCTGAGCCGCTTTTGTAAAAACACTCCTTAATTTCTAATGCACTCGTAATACTTAGATAATAATAATATACATGATAAATGTTTGAACAATATTAATACTAGTTATAGTATCATTATTACTAATAATAATATTATTCACTAAAATATTCCTTTAATAGAACTTTAATTTTGTTTGGTTTTAGAGAAGCAAGATTACCCACCAACATTTTTGGTAATTGGTTAAGTATAGTCGGTAGCATGAAGTCTACTGTTCTTTTTTCGTAGTTATTATTATATTTAGGTACATTGTATGTAGGTAGGTAATCAAGATTTCTCAGTGAACATGACCTTTTTTTCTTAGACAAAGCTTCTATTTTACTTATATTTTCTAATATGAATGAAAGTTTAATTTTGTCATAGACACTTAGAGTTTTAGTGTAACAGAACAGTTTCGAGTAATCGTCTTTAAATTTTAATTTTATATTATTAGGTACAACAATTTTCAGTAGTCTAATTTGTAATTTATATATTTTGTCTATATGAATTTTATGAGCTGACCCGTAACTAGTGATACTGTAACCTATTATTGAGTCCGCAAGTGCCATGTACAGTAGTCGTAGTACACTATACGGGACTTTATATTTTAGTATATACAACTGTGACATAACTGACCTCAGTTTATCGCAGATGTAGTCAATGTGAGGCGCCCAGCTAAACCGGTTATCTATTATCAGTCCTAAGTAGGTGTGACTGTTTACCAGCTCGAGCGGCTCACACCGACACATCGCGCGTCGATGCATACATTCGTGTTCATGTGCTAATACGGCAGGTGTAAATTGACTAGTTATGTAGGAAGAATGAATGTGCAGCATTTTCGTTTTGGATGCATTTATAATTTACATAGGGTGTCAAAATACTTCTGCATATTATCCTGGGCCTTTTTAACGTCAATATCAGCAGATATCAAACACGTATCATCGGCGAATTGATACACAACGCCCTCAGGGAACAAATTTCCCATTTCATTAACAAATATCAAGTAGGTACTCCAAGGGACCGGCTATAGAGCCTTGTGCGGTGCCTTGTTCCGTTGTTATGTAGTTACTGAAGTGGTCAAGAATTTTAACTGTTGTTTTTCGATTGCTATGATAGTTTTTAAACCACTCTAATGTCGGTCCCCGGATCCCACAGTTACTTAGTCTATTATAAAGTCTACCATATTCTAGAGTATCAAATGCTTTGCTAAAATCGACCAGCACTACAATTACATGTTTTTTTCTATCCAAGTGGCTATTTACCGTGTTACTAAATTTGGACAGTAGTTGAGAAGTACTTTTCTTTTTCTGGAATCCAAATTGGTGAATGGCTACTACGTTATGTTTATGAAAGAAATTCCAAATCTCATTTGTAAAATACCGCTCAACTATTTTATCTATGCACGACAGAATGGTGATGGGCCTGTAATTATTATAATCACTATAGGAACCTTTTTTATAAATTGGTCTAATTATACCTATCTTAAGGCTGTCTGGGTAGGTAGACGTTTCAATGCATCGATTTATAAGATGAACTATCACAGGAGTTAAGTATTCATGTAGGTTTTTTATGTCATAAGCTCTAATGCCGTCGATACCCGGACTTTTGTTTGGATTAATCAATCTAATTATCTTGTTTATAACTTGATTTGAGGCCTTATTTATTCTAAATGATTTATTTAAACTTTTAGTGTAGGAATTTGGTTCTAACAGGGGCGTAGCGCAATACGAGCAGATTTTTTGTACACTTTCAGAAAATGTAGCAGCAAAATTATTTGTTAAGTCACACTTATTTAATTTAAACGACTTTGTTATAATTTCATCGACGGTCTTAGATATTCGTCCACATAAGCGGTTCACAATAGACCATATTTTTTTGCTGTTTCCCATATGTTTCGTTATTTCATCCCTGTAATATTTATTTCTAGTATTATTGATATATTTATTTGTTTTATTACGAAATCTATTATACAATAATTTATTTTTTACATCACTAACATCTTTTTTCCATAACTTAAATAGTTCTCGCCTTTTTTCACACATCGACATAATTTTATTATTTATCCATTTGTTATTTTCACAATTCTTTATTCTTTTTCTGTAGCGTACCGTACATTTATCATAGATTACCTGAAAGGTCTTATTTATGAAGTTAACTATATCAGAGGGCTTTTCATACCCCTGTACAATGGACCAATCAACTCTTTCCAATTCAGATTGCACTCTATTATTATCTAAGCTAGTGATAATTTTACTTTGCCCGTCATTCGCCGTGCGATGATCGGAACTGTAGGTAATAATAAGACCTGTTATGAAGTGGTCAGCTGGCGCGATATTTATCACCGCCGTCACCGCCTCACAACTATGCCTACGAACGTAAATATGGTCTATACAAGAGTGTGTTAAGCAATCTTTTTTTACTTCTACCCTCGTAGACTGAGTTATTCCGCTCTCAAAGCCGACCGCACTTAACATACTCCTGTACTCCACTACACAAGAATTGTTTTGTTTAGTATCTATGTTAATGTCGCCAAGAAAAACACAGTCACATTTATGCGGTAACATGCCTAAGATCCTCTTAAGCTCCACAACAAATAAAGTCTTGTTTAAATCAGGTGGCCTATAAGCAAGACATACGCCAATATTGCAGTCATGTGATATTTCAATTATTCCACTAATGCACTCAAAGTTTACCGTTTTCCCACTGAATTCGTTGACCAAAAAAGACAAAGAGTTGTGTATATAAAGCATCACACCACCTCCTCTGCGGTTGCTGCGTAGGTTACTATACGTTTTATAGTTTTCTATATCAAATAGTTTTGCATTTCTTGACGTTAAATTGACCTCTGTCAGTGCAATAATATGTATAGTTTGGGGGCACGTAGTAATAATTTGTTCGAGTTCCGCAAAATTTTTCAGCATAGAACGTATGTTGACATGAAGAAAGGAAATACTGTTTTTTTCTGCTTTGTTTATAAACTCATTCCATGTATCGTAGTTATATTCAGTTATTTCGTAATCCATTTTAATAGTTGTAAGTATTGGCATGAGGCTTGTTATAGGCAGATAATAGTCAATCAGCAAACCCAGCTATAAGACGATCGATATCATTAATTGAGCGGATGTATTTCGGTTTTTCGTTATCTCGTCGGCGGGCCAATATCACTCCGTTCTTGCCCCAGACATATTTACACAGGTCGCTTTCTTTTAGTTCCTGCTTCGCTTTCCAGAGTAGAAATGCCGTCATTGGCGTGAGGGATTCTCGGATAAATATAGTATTATTATCCTCAAGTCCCAGGTCGCGAGCAGTGAGTCTCTTCGTCTTGGCTCGTTCTATCCAGCTGTTCCTGCAATTACACGAATGCCATGCGTCTGAACGCACCATAAGTATGAAAGCGGCCAATCATTTAGGCACCGCTCACCGCTCGCCGCAGCCGGTACTCATGTCGGAATGGCAAACCAAACAAAGTTAGCGACGGACATCGATTCAGCAATATCCCAACCACCCTCCATATTCAATATCACAAAACGACCGCAAATCGGATTTAAAATTGAAGGCTCCTCTCTCTAACTGTGCCATCGGGCTCTCTACCGCGAAATAAAGTGAAATGAAAACGAAATGAGAAAACTTTATTTATTTATAAAAACCTTTACAAAAATGGTTACTAATTGGACCCTAATACTGAGACTCCGCTGTCCGTCAGTCTGTCACCAGGCTGTATCTCCTGAACGAAATATTTACAGATGATGGTTTTCTATTGCCGCCATAACAACAAAATAATAAATATTTAAAAACGGGCTCCCATGAAACGAACGACCAACGAAACAAACGTACGGAACCCTCGTCCGCGAGTAGGGCCAAGCGCGGTTCGGCCGGTTTTTACTTCCTTTTGAGGTACGGAAACGCGACGTAATCTGATTAGATTGAAAGCATGTAAATATCTACGGTACCTACCTCCTTGTCTGTCATAAAATTATCACCAACAAAAATTCTCCCTCGTCTTTCGTTTGACGCAAATGCGGAGAAGTAAATTCCGTAATGGTCCAGCAGGCTTAATTATGTGCACCGAAATAGAAACGAGAGTCGCTCCTTGAACGCCTACCACCAAGGACCAATGCTTTGTACGCTCTGTAGATCCTCGTATAAATAGAAAAGGTTTCGTTCCCGAATTGAATTAAAACACTACAATACTACAGTCCGTCAGCTTTTAGAATATACCTCGGCTACTATCGGATAGAATCGGATATATATGTGTAATAGAAATATCGGAACTAATATGATGGAAATAAACTAATACAGAGCAGGAAGTAGTATTACACTCGTGTGCTTTCGGCGAAAACCGAAGCCTACTCTAGAGCCCGAGGTTTATTCTAAAAGCTAACAGACTGTAGTATTGTAGTACTTAGAGCTAAAACGCTAGCCAAGTGCGAGTTGGAATCGCGCACGAAGGGTTCCGCACCATTATGTATAAAAACGGCAAAAAAATCACGTTTGTTGTTAAGAGAACCCTTAAATATTTATTTCACTCTGGTTTTTAGTATTTGTGAAAATTTCAACTATCTAACTATCACGGTTCATGAGATACAGCCTGTTGACAGACGGACGGACGGAGACCGGATTCTTGGTAATAAGGTCCGTTTTACCCTTTACATACTTAAAAGCATTAAAAAAAAACAGTACCTACAACAAAAATAAATAACCCAAAATTGTAAAAATAGTGAGATTCAATAAACAAATATACTCATATAGATTTTTGTAAAATAATTTTAATACAAAACCAACAGCACAAGTTAAGTTATAACATATATTATATTTGTGTTAAAACATCCAAACATAGGCCACTTAAGGGTCTTATTTTATGATTATATTATATAATATAATCATAGATAAAATAAATAAAAAACTTACACAATCTCGTACGTTTTATTTTCTATTGTAGAACACAACAAAGAGGCTTTTCTCTACAAAACAAAGCACCCACTTATGATTGAAAATAGATCCCCAGTATCACTTGGATTTTGAGGGCACTTGCAAAGAGGTTCGCCAGAAATAGTGTTTTGTTTTATTTTTTGTTCTATAAACGAATTCGATGTGATTTACTACATACAAAATCCGTTGTTTGCGGAAAGTGGGTGGATATTTAAGTCCGTAAATACATTTATGTATTCTGCTAAAAATGCATAAAATTATATTCATACGTACATAAGGTCACGCCTGTATCCCAGAGGGGTACCAGAGGCTGTTCGGGGCCAGTGATTGTGTTATTTGGAAGTGTATTGTCAATCAGATTGGATTCAAGCTTTCATTAAAAAAAATTGAATTCGGAACTTCATTGTAAGTCATTGGATCTAGTCCAATTGCTTTAGTTTTAGCATTACGTGCCTACATGGCAAGGGCCGAGGCTGAATTTGAGAAATGAAATTAATTTTAAAATTTCACTACCTAAACGAGAAAACGGGGAAGTAAATACTTATGTAACGTCCTGTCACGCTCTTTTCTGAGAAATTTGACGAGACAGTACTACAGGTAAGTAGTTACCTACACAGCGAAATTCTCAATTCAGAAACTGGCCCTTAGCCTTGACATAGAGAGTTAAAGTCGCTCAAAAGTCTTCAAATAAACATTTATTACATTTTACATTAAACATTTACATACAGACACATACATTGCTTCTGGACCCACACTAGGATACCCTGTGTCGTAGGAACCAGAAACAGCGGCGTCAGAAACATATAAACATCCAAGACCTGGGTTTCTTTTTGTTTGTCCCCAGCCGGGATTCGAACCCGGGATCTCTCGCATGGTAGGCAAATGCGCTAACCACTCCGCCACAGAGGTCGTCAAACAAGTCAGAGTGTTTCAACAGAGTCAACAATAGAACATTTGTCAATAGGCTATTTGACAGTGTGAGAAAAACAGTATTATTTATACGTATTCGTATAAATTATGGGTCTTAAATTTAACTAAAAAAAAACAATTTATGATTTGTAATAATAGCTTATTATTACGCTTTTACTTAGTAGGGCTGTTTTTGAAGTTACTGAAGAACAAGTGCGTGCCTATATGGCAAGGTAACTTAGTCACCTCTGGCACAGAATACATAATAGTACAGGTACAGAAGATTCACTCCGCAAAATCAATTAAAGCAAAAGGGACTCTAGCTGCGATACAATTAGGTGCAATTCAGATCGCACGGCGCTAAAAAGCTACGTTATATTCACCTACATGTTGCCTCTCTTTCTACCGCGTAACTCTTACCTCTTCTGGCGCCTAAATTCCTACCTATTTGCCACTCCGGAGTGGTACCCACATGTACTTACGCGTTCGATACCGACACTCGTAGTAAAACAGGCCTGGTAGGGCTGTTATTAGAGTTACTGACGAACAAGTGCGTGCCTACATGACAAGGTAACGTAGTCACCTCTGGTGCTTTCTTAAGCCGGGTCCGCTGCGCCATGTTACGCGTGTTACAAAAAAACGTAACACGTAAAAATAATAAAAATGGGGCGTGGTATAACACATTACGTGTTACATAACGTTACGTTACGTATTAAGTAACACGTAAAAAATTAATACCACTCCCCATTTTTGTTTTAATAACGTGTTACATTTTTTGTAACACGCGTAACATGGCGCAGCGGACCCGGCTTTACACGTTATAATGGGGCGTGGTATAACATGTTACGTGTTACGTAACACGGTAGCCGCGGCGAATGGATAACATCCCCCGCGTTCGCCTGCGGGGGGGTGAAGTCATTCATTTTGTGTTAGCACTCGCCGGACGTACACGTCTCGCGATTCGGTGATGGAGTGGAAAAAATAAAATACCTTGTTTATCATACGATTATTTCGAGACAGACAAGTGCTTTGGGACGCCTCATGTAGTGATAAAGCAGAAATAATGGGAATTTCAAAAGAAGAAGTGAATACAAAGTGGATAAGCCTAAAGGGACAAAATAGCAGACACGTCTGCTTCGTCGGAACTCATTTTGTTTTTGTCACAAAAACTGTAACATAACAGAATTAGAAAGTAGCAGCAGACGAGCTGTTACGATAACTGTAACATGTTACATTTTTTGTAACACGCGTAACATGGAGCAGCGGACGCGGTTTTACACCTCAACATTAACTTGAAATAACAAGCCATCCGTCGTTTCCACTCAGTCGTGCGCTTGATAATAGGAGTCGGTGCTCCGTCAAGCGTTCAACTGGAAAAAACAAACCTGTGTCGAGCATCCTTGATGGTTTTCGCTGCTTAAAATAATAAAGTAAACATTGGTACCTCGGCGAGTCTTGGGACTCGATTCTGATAGTGCATTAGAGTTCGATGACAGGTCGCGTCACGTGACGTGTTTTTTCGTACCATTGACGCGTAGATTGCTCGACTTGAGTACGCGCGTCGACTTGAAGCGGCAATGAAACTATATCGCCATGTTCGTGCAGTTGTCATTGTATTACAATGCATTAAAATAATCTAGGCCTTGCTTGTAGTAGATAGATAGGTAGATAGAATATTCTTTATTGTATGTACACCAGGAATTACACATGAGATTTGACAAGCAACGACGATTTGAATAGTATAGTACAGTCGGCAGTACATCATCCTATATGTACACCCATGCACTCTCCTCCGTTCCATTACAGGGGTTCACAAGTTGTAAGTGGGGGTGTGGGGGTCCATAAATTTTTTTCTGGTTCATAATAAACAACAAAAAAATTGGCTTGGATTTACCTATCAACGTCAATAGGGAATGGATGAAAATATCAGAAGTGCTTGATATTTTTTTTGGTGATAGGAATAACCTTCCTTAACGCGGGAAAAAAGTTTAAATTTTTTTGGCCCCGTAGTTAATTTTTAAATATACTTAATATTTTTCCATTCGTCGTTCTGGGCTTAGTACGGCATATCAGACATATTCCTTAGCCGCTACGTATGAAAAAAAAATCCACCTTGAAAAGCTGTCAATGTCACCACAGATTTTTTTTTTAATACGTAGCGGACCAAGGAATATGTCTGTTAAGCCATACTGAGCCCAGAACTACGAATGGAAAAATATTAAGATTATTTAAAAATTAACTACGAAGCCAAAAAAATTTAAACTTTTTTCTCGCGTTGAGGAAGGTTATTCCTATCACCGAAAAAAATATCAAGCACTTCTGATATTTTCATCCATTCCCTATTGTTGAGTGTTTTGTATAAACAGAAGTATTATTTTAACAGGTCCCTTGTCCTTTTACGAGTACAACACATGATTTTGTGAATTGTCCAACGCTTTTTTCCTCAATTTGGCTTATCTCAGGTATTTTAAATGTAAATGATATATTTTGGACGTACATACTTAGTTTTGACGTAAAAAAACGTTCACAATATGTGACGCACATAAAATTATGATCCACGAGCGTGATGGTCACATGACATAATAAGTTCCACGAATCATATAATTATGGTCCGACTCATATTTGATTCAAAGGGCGTATCGAGGTAAAATTTCAGGCACTGCGTTCATGTGCGCATATGATTTATAATACGTGTAAAACAGAAAAACAAATCACTAGGCAGTTACTGGACATAATATTATTTGCCTTTTTTATATGAAAAAAACCATGAAAAAAATTAAAATTAAAATGCCTAAAAACTTCCTTAACGGCAGCCGCCGTTTAATTATACTATGAACTTGGATACATACAAACAGACATTTATGCTCATGCCTGTATCCCAGAGGAATAGGCAGAAACCGCGGACTGCCACCTGCCACGATCTTGACAAATCACTTTCGCTTCATCTTCTTATTCTACCGACCTTCCCAGTTTAGTTGGGGTCGGCTCTCCTAACGGCTTTTCTCCAGGCCTGGCGATTCTGGGTCGTCCTTGGGTCAATGCCGGATTTTTTCAGCTCGCTTTCCACGACCTTCGTCCATGTGCGTCGGGGTCTCCCGCGTTTTCTCGGCGCTGGCTCGAGCTCAAAACTTTTCTAGTCATGTGGTCTGCTGGTCTCCTCATGACGTGGCCATACCATCGCAATCGTGCTTCTGCTAGTTTTTCTTCAATAGGTGTAATTTTGAAAGTTCCTCTTATGTAGCGATTTGGCACCTTGTCAAGAAGTGTGACTCCCGCAGACCATCTGAGCATTCTCATTTAAATCATATACCCATGCACTCTACTCCGTTGCGTTACGGGCGACTTTGCAACTAAAATGTGAAGATTGACGTGCTGTCGCCTGTACATTACCAGCGGTTACTGCGAGATCCGGGCGTCTGTTGTGACTAGCGGATTTGTACGCCGTACCCAAGTCCGCTGTCCGCTCCGTACAAGTTCGATCGTCTGTTACAGCTATTAATGTAACCCTTAACGGGAGTTACGGGAGTGAACGGGGTTGCAAAATTTTGAACTAAAGTCCACGCGGACGGAGTCGCGGGTGAAAGCTAGTATACATATAAAATTTCATCAAAACCAGTCCATCCGTTTCGGACGAGTATGCGCACACTGTGACACGAGAATTACTGTTGATGTAATGACATATTGATGTTTTTTAGTAAGTGGAAAAAAAGGTGGTGCCGAAACATTGATTTTGGAGTGGTATCAAGTGTGTATTGTATTCCTACGCTGTAGGAAATCCCAGGCTTGGGAACTCCGTACGGGTTCAGGCACCCGTTGCTAGGTGTGGAAAGATAAATCTGTATCTACTCCGGTTTTTCCTTTCGCTTCTCCTTGGCTGATCTTGGCCGAAGGGGAGAAGTGGGATGAATCTTTATTCCACTTATTCAACACCCTCATTTGTTCCCTCTACCTATTCGTTCAATCATTCACGTTCATTTTATCCATCTCACATGTAGGTATGTAAAAGTGACGACAGGCAAATGCAACCAAACTACCTGCTTCCTATAATAACTCCCACAATACACAATCACTTGACCTGGTCCCAAACTAGGATAAAGGACATTACAAACATAAAAAAACACCCAGACAGAGGCCTTGTACAAATGTATGGCAGCCCCCAGTGGGAATCAAACCCACGACCTCTTTCTTGGTAACTAAGCGCCTTAACGGCTCAACCAACGAGGCAAACTACGACTCTAATATTAAATAATAATACAAAACAAATAATATACAAATATTTACCTTTATACTCGTAGAATCAGAATCAGAATCAGAAATTTATTTCAACGTAAAGAATTTACATTCTGCTTGTTGAATGTCAATGTACATACAGTTATGTATAATGTTAGCCGCTGCCTTGGGGCCGTCTGTAGTGGAGAAAAAGGCAGCGGAAAAAAAAAAAACTCCACTCTGACCATCTTTTCTCAAATCAACTTAAAGCTAATACAAATAAAACTTACAAAACAATATATTGGATGTGTTGAACACTAGATACATTTATCCTCTGATTAAATTTAATATTAACCTACTATTTAAAGCCATACGTCCTTGTCTACTAAATAATCGTTGATTTTATAAGCTTTTTTGCAAAGAGTGTGCTTAACACAACTTAACACACGTACTTGAGACATTAAAGTAACTACCTATTTCATCTAGACATTGCTTTTTGTGCCGACTGTTTTTATTGTTGTTTTAGCTAAAGCTGGCTTCCCACGGTCCACGATATCGCGGACGGACGCGGATGGCCGACCCGCCCGACGAGAGGCTCTTCCATCCAACTGACCTGTATCGTCTGTCTGTGCTACCGCGGACCGAGACCCTTCCCACGGTGTGTCGAGCGAACTGGTCCGCGTCCGTCCGCGATATCGCGGACCGTGGGAAGCCACCTTGACCAGTCGTAACTCTGTCCCTCTCACTCACTCAGAAAAACAAATAAAATCAAATCACTCGCAGTCAGCGGAACGCACGTGGACTACTCGCGGAAAAGACCTTGAGATGGACGATTATATCATTCTAAAAATAAAAAATACGCGACGCCGACGATAAGACACATAAAACGTTCGGGCATTCTGGGTATTTTGCCCGTCAAGATCTTGGGTGCTTCGGGGAAAACCACGCGTTGCCGGTCCACACGATGAATGATAGTAATTTAATGGTGGCCATACACGCTACGAGAAATCGTAACGATCAGACTGTACAGTTCATCAATTGAAATTTTCGTATTGTTCCGTTCGACTGCACAGTCTTAAAAAACCGGACGAAACTGTACAGTTTTATAACATACATGTAGCGATTTATTGGAACCGTTCGAACTGTACAGTCTGATCGTAACGATTTCTCGTAGCGTGTATGGCCACCATTAGAGTTTGTAGCTGATAACGAGCGAATCACCTCAGTTTGCAACCGCGATGGCCGACGTAACACGTGTGCTGGCAGCGCTGGCCTTAGCGTGTGCAGTTCGGGCCGAGACTACGACGCTCCAGACTCCTGTCCGGGAACGAAGCGTATCCTACCGCGATGTGGAAACGCAGGAGGGACTCGTTCGAGGATACAACTCCGATGCTCCAGACGTTTACTCCTTCTATGGCATCCCTTACGCTTCGGCGCCTCGAGGCGAGGATAGATTCAAGGTATTACTTAAGTCTTGTAGATACAGTCGACAGCACATCATGGTATACACCCATGCACATTGCATTACGGGCGACTTTGCAACTAAAATGTAAAGACTGACGTACTGTCGACTGTACGGTCAACAGGTCGTAATTCTGTACATTTTGGTTGACATGTGGGTAGAGTGAAGCGTAAAGGTTGATGGGCTGTCGACTGTACTAACGTGTTTACTACTAATGCTAAAGACCAGTTTCTGAATTGAGTATTTTGCTAAGTAACTACTCAATTGTAGTGCTGCTTCGTGAAATTTCTCAGAAAAGGGCATGATGGGAGAATGTTACTAAAGTATTAATGGAGTAATTACTGAGTAATTATTACGCGGCCATTGATACTTTTGGTCTTTTGGTAAGGTTTTTTTTATTTTTTACTTTTATTTGTCTCTTGTTTCTTGTGTGCAATAAAGAATATTCTTATCATAACTTGTCATAATGCCTTGACATTATTTTACAATTTTACATTGACATCGTGGAATTTTTTATTTTTTTTATTTTCGTGAGTTTGTGAAGTGTAATAATGTGTACTTTTTGTAAATGTAATTTTTGTGTTGTGTGTGAGTTGTATGCAATGTCTTTAATGTTTGTATTTGTATATTTGAAATATGCCTGAAATAAATCTGTATTCTGTAACTTAATTGACACATCATAGCAAAATAAACATGACAAGTAAGATTACTATACTCCCATATTATGTTTGGGTACTTAACTAAAGGTAAACAATTTGGATAAGTCTTTTTATTAAAATATACACTTTTTAATACAAACATTTTACAAATTAAATGTGTTTTTATGAAATTAAATTTAATTTCACATTTCAATAAAAAGGCGTATCAAGATTGTTTACCTTTAGTTAAGTACCTAAACATAATGAAGTATAAGTAGCTAGTTAAATTCTCAATTCTGAAACCGGCTCTCATTCTTCTACTAACACTGAAATACTATTTCAGCAACTCTCCATCGTCGGTTGTCTGGAAGAAATGTATTTAAGCAATGAGGCCCTACATTGTAATGTATATTCGTAAACGTTGTGCCTGTGTTTTTTCTGGTACAATAAAGAGTATTCTTATCTTATTTATAAAGACACTGTTATCGAAGTCACTCTGTAAAGGCGGTTCTATCGACTAGGCTTTAAGCTAAAAAGGTTTTCAAATGGTTAAGAAGTAGTGGTGTTTTCTCGTGCTCCCATTGTTTTGTCCCGTTAATGGGACCACGAGGGATAATTCTACACCCGGAAGGAATAAGGACTTAAGTCGAAAAGAAAAGGATGGCAAAATTTTACAGTAGAAGGTTATAAGTGGTTAGTTATAATAGTTTAACATAGGTGCTTGTAAGACCAGCCACCAGTCTTACAAGCCTCCACCAATCCGGACTTGGCCCCCGTGGTGGAGTATGGCCTTTAACTTCCTCTGGGAAGAGACCCGTGCCCCTCGGTGGGGACATGATGGGTTAATGATGATGATGAGGTGCTTGTTATCGCTGCTGAAATCGCAAGAAAGTTTTAACCAATAAATGACCAACATTACATCAACAGCCCCATGAACGTCTGAGGACTTAAGTGCTTATTCCAGCCGGTGGTGTACCTATAGCATAAGAACAATATTTGACTTAAGTGCTTGTGGCCTAAGGGTCTAGAATTTAACTATCCCTTGTGGTCCCGTTAACCCTTATCTATGGGTCCACGAGGGACAAGAGGTCCCTCTTTAGTTCATGTTGGCTTTTTCGTGAAAAACTCTACTGACATACATACATAAGATCACGCCTGTATCCCAGAGGGGTAGCCAGATACACCTGCCAAAGAATTTGTATCGGAAACCATTTCGAGGTTTTTATCCAAATAGCAGTATTTTCAATGTTAGAGCTAATTAAATCAAAAGATGGGCTTTATTTCCAGTTTAAATTTGTTATAAAACTGCTGCGTGACGTCATACGATGACCGACGGTAGGCAGCAATCATTTTAAACTGAGCAACAAACATGTGCCACCATCTCATGTGTTCAGTTGATAGCGGCGCTAGTGCAGAATTTAGTTGTAACATTTAAGAAATTTACCTAGGAAAATATATTTATAATTCTTAGTAAGTGAATAAATAAAACAAAAAAATGGGTTAGTTACAATTTTGCCCACCTGAACAGATAACTTGGTGGCGCTGGTTTTACATAGTCTGTGGCTTTTTTGACAGTATTCAGAGACTCCTGTTTTAGACTCGCTCACACACTAACGCAATAGCGTGACACTCTACACGGCTAGCGGCTGGGCCGCCCCATGACGTCACAAATTTTATATTTAAAAAAAATATTTCATAGTGATAAACTTGATTAATGATGGAGGAGGCCTATGCTCGATATACGAGCAATCCAAATTAAAATAGACATTGCAAAGAATAAATGAATTTAATTTAATTTAATAATAATTGAATACTCGCTCGTAGCCTGGGCTGCCTGAGTGATCTTAAACGATCACTAAGGTTAAGCAACATACGGCGCGTTCAGTCCATGGATGGGTGACCGTTCCATAGAACGGTCATCAGTCCCATAGTCATAACTAACGCTAGTGGCATTTTTCCGAGCGGTTCCGTGCTTCGCAAGGCACGTTAAGCAGTTGGTGCCGGCTGCCGTCGATAGATGGCAGTCGTTAAGCCAAGTCAGAGGCCTTAGGGCGGCTTGAAAACTTCTGACAGTAAGACCAGCGACTAGTCTTACAAGCCTCCATCAATCCGGACTTGGCCCCCGTGGTGGAGTATGGCCTATAGCTTCCTCAGGGAAGAGACCCGTGCCCCTCGGTGGGGACATAATGGGTTGATGATGAATCCACTGATAACTATTTATATTTATTGAATTTTACTGACATTAATTTTTACTATTGTACTTCAGATTGAAAGCTAACTTAAAGTTTTGGTGGTTGGTGTGCTCACCATATTAGTGGTTTTTAATTATTCTCTACAAGGTAATAACCCAACTAATTATAGCGTAGTTGATAGTCATTATTGCTGTTCATGATCATTATCCTATTTTGTGTCTCTTTTTCTCCCGGTGTAGGTATTATGTATGTATATCACAACTTTATATGTAATGGTTTATGTACGTATATTGTTATTTATGTAAGTATGTCTATTAATATTCATTTTTGCACCGACTACCAGTCTCCTTTTTCCTTCAGAATTTTTCCATCATAGGGTTGTCTGGAAGAAATTGCTATTAGCAATAAGGCCGCCAGTTTTTCCTCGTGTACAATAAAGAATATTCTTATCTTATCTTATATTTTCTTCATGTTCTTGTTTACTTTATTATAATATAATACAACTTGTGGCAAACACGAGCGATGGTAGCCAGGGGGTAGAACAATGGACTCGGAAGTGAGAGGCCCAGGTTCGATTCCCGGTACGGGCATGTACATTTGCGAAGTTATTGTAGAAATACCACTTGGTAACGGTGAAGGAAAACGTCGTGATAAAGGCGAAAGTTTGTGAGTGTGTATGTTTGTTACCACTTTGTTACTTCTTCACGTCTAAACGGCTGGAGCGATTTTAATAAAATTTAGTGTGGAGTTAGCTGACACCCTGCATTAACAAATAGGCCACGTTTTACTGCTGGAAAATATCTTATTTTATGGGAAAATCGATGAAAATGAAATTTTGTAAATTAATCTTTCCGATGCTCAAATTTCAATTATTTTGCTTCTAAAAATGTCAATAGTTATTATTTTTACTGTTAATACACCATTTATTTTTCCTCATAAATCGCGGGTAACACCGCAGGGCACAGCAGGTAGTTAGTATATAAAAAAACTCACGCCCGTTATCCCCGAGGAGGTAGGCAGAGGTACCAATTGGGACCTAATAAGCTCTGCAAAATGTGGGCCCAGCTCTAGAGATTGGAACTTTAGTATCTGAGGACATACCTTAGCGCTAGAAATCGCCAATCCGCAGTGGGCACGCGTGTTGATTAAGCTCATACTCTCTGAGAGAAAGCCTGTGCCTTAGGCGACCCTTAGACCTGCAATATAATTGCGCAATACTTAATATTTCACAATAAAATAGAAAGGCGCTTTGAATCCAAACGTTCAATTGTATTGTGCAATATTAAGTATTGTCAGATTCTTTATTTTTTTCCGTCAATGGTTGTCTGGAAGAAATTACTTTTAGTAATAAGGCCGCCAATTGTACTGTACTATTTTATTGTCAAATCTCATGTGTAATTCCTGGTGTACATACAATAAAGAATATTCTATTCTATTCTATTCTATTCTAAGTATTGCGCAATGTTTTCGTGTTCAGTAATTGGAGGTTCAGTCATCCCGTGTACACCGGCTGGTAATTTGTCCGATCAAGATTTAGCTGCAGCTGTAGTGTAGGAGAGTAGGCCTAAAATCATAATAATCTCCTGATAAATCAGGAGACTTTGCAGCATCCTTTGTGAAGAAGATTCGTCAAAGATTAGAAAATATTGCGCAATAAAAATTAAACTCTCTCAATTATTGCACAATTTTAAATATTAACGCTATACGGTATATTGCACAATTCAGAACATTGCGCAATTCAATTGATCGTTTAGGGGCCGCCTTACAATGGGACGTAGGTACATATTATAGACTTGATAAAAAAATAATAACATAATTTTAACTCTCTGAGATCAAGGAGTATTTAGTACTTGCCTTGCCGAGATCAAGAAATTATGCGGTTATCTGAATTATTTATTTAAGAGTTTTATTTATTTCTCTTTCATGATTCCTCTATTCTCAGTTTGTTTGATGACTATCATAACATGGACGGCAAATAAGTACAATCTAGGTCAAAACTAGGTCATCTTATGAGCTCATACAAAACAACGAAATCTAAAATTAAGCACTTTTAAAAAAATTCCTCGGAGCGACGACAGATAGCAATCGTAGGTCATCGTGGTCAGCTGAAACTTAGATTATTTTGACGCCTCTTTTTTCTCTTTCTAGGCACCTCTCCCTCCCCAGAAACGGACCGAGATTTTCAACGCGACAGAAAGAAACGTTATCTGCCCCCAAAGACGTTTCCACTCGGATACCTTCCTTGTGTTGAATAGGACTATAGACTGCTTGCGGCTTAATGTCTTCAGACCTACTACACAAGATAAGAACTTACCGGTCATGGTTTACATCCACGGCGGCTCATTCCAAGAAGGTTATGGAATGATTTTTCTCCCAGAGAGGTTGGCAAGCACAGGCATCGTGGTCGTCAACATAAACTACAGACTAGGAGTCCACGGATTCCTCTGTCTTGGCACTGAGTTCGCTCCTGGCAACGCTGGCTTCAAGGACCAAGTGGCCGCGCTTAAGTGGGTGCAAAATAACATAAGAAACTTTGGAGGGGACCCCAACAACGTGCTCCTAGCTGGCAGTAGCGCTGGAAGTATGTCCGCAGAGATGCTTATGCTGAGTCCAGTGGCAAATGGACTGTTTAAAAGAGTAGCAATGGAAAGCGGCAGCGCGTTGGCTAGCATTGCCACAGATTTAAAACCGGTCACCACGGCATCTAACTTCGCTAGCCAACACAAAGTGGACACCAAAGAAGATGTAGAAAAACTCGAACAATTTTACAAGTCTCTTTCTGATCACCAACTGAACGACGGATACAGCGGTATCGGATTAGATGTAGGTTTTAGATTATGTATTGAAACCCACAACATCACTGGAGTTGAAAGGTTTTTAAAAGAATCTCCGAGAGCGATCATCAAAAGCGGAAACTATGAAAAGCGTCAATTGCTGACAGGATTTACTACTATGGAAGGGCTACTGTTCATTGGAAATTACAACGCATGGAAATTGACCATGGAAAATAACCTATCTCAATTCTTACCCACGGACATAAAGTATACCCCTGAAATTGAGACGAGAATAAAGACATTCTATCATATAAATAAGGAAATTACTTACGAAGCGTTCACTGATTTCTTCACGGACACATTGATAGCGTACCCAATGTTTGTCTCAGCGAAAAAGCATGCGATGAACTCTGCTCAAGTCTACATGTACTTGTTCAGCTACAATGGCTCGATCAACTTGCCTCCGATGTCGACTTCACCAATCTGGGGTCCTGGACATGTAGCACAAAGCCTTTACTTACAACAATATGACGATAAAAGTATCTACGCTCACGTTACCAGAGGCGACGTATTTGTATCCCAGTATATGCGCTGGATTTATGGAGATTACATGCGCCTTGGGTAAGCTTTTTTTGAATTTTCACCATCATCATCATCAACCCATTATGTCCCCACCGAGGGGCACGGGTCTCTTCCCTGAGGAAGGATAGGCCTTACTCCACGGGGGCCTAGTCCGGATTGGTAGAGGCTTGTAAGACTAGTGGTTGGTCTTACTGTCAGAAGTTTTCAAGCCGCATCTGGTTTATCACTAATTACCATCACCCTGACTGAGTTTCTTGTTAGCTTTAGTCTTGGGCTAAATAGATAGATATTTCATTGTTACGGGTTGTTTGCGTCTGCCGAAAATTGCGCAACCTCCTTGGCAAGTAGTGGTTGTTAAAAACTTGTTCTTTTATGTAAATCAAAAATCAAAATTAAAAAGCTGCTTATCTAATCAAAAAAATAAAACAGAAATGCTTTTTATAGATATTTGAGGGATGAAAATGAGAAAAAAGAACACATAGGTCTGTTAATTATGAAACATAATTGTATTGAATAAAAATAAAAAGTTCCACTCAACTCGACCAACCTGGTCCCAAACTGTGATACCTACGGAAAGACTCGTAGAAAAGACTCGAAAGAAGTTCGTAGTTTTTTTTTTATCCCTTTTTTCTCCATAATGATCTAGATATTGAAACGAATACCTTCTACCCTTCTAACGTTCGATAAGCAAAGTGTTACTTTGAATTATTGTTTTCTTAAATGTTATTGCATTTTTTTAAATTCAAATTAAATCAAATATTTGCTTTATGAATGTTGTTACTTTCACAATTAAAAGATTACGTGGAGAAGAAGGTAACAAGGACACTCCACATTTTTTTTTCACAACAGTTTTAGCTTATTTCACAAACTTTCAAACTTAAAAAATAAACTCATGGACATGTTGAACACTAGACACTAGTAGACACAATTGTCCTCTCAATACATTTAATATTAAATTAAAGCTTTAATTTTATAATGAGCTTTTTCGCACAGTGTGCTTAGCACATTTCTTAAATCGTGTCTGAAGTAACTCTTTTATATCTTGGGGAATCTTGTTGTAGAACCTTACAGTGCCCCACACAGGACGTATTCACTTTTGCACGTCTAAATCGTGGAAATGACAATATGTTTATATCTAGTATGAACATTATGATGCTTACCAATATTATCGATATCATTAACATTTCTTCTAACAGCGGTAACTCTACCAAAAATATATCTTCAATGACAATCGGATTATGTACCCTTTACAGGTCTCCCAATTTGAGAATCAACGAGATTTGTGACAACGGTTGGGTGCCAGTTGCAAACGAAACGGGCAATTACCTCGAAATCACTGATGGCAAGTTCTACCCAGCAGTCCAGGCTGCTTGCACCCCCTTGAAGGAACGCCTTGACTTTTGGGATGAAATCTACGCTACACAAAATGGCGCGACTGCATTAAAATGTATTATGGTCTTACCTTTACTCATCGTCATAAAGGAAAGTCTAATCGCGGTTGGATTTATCAGGTGAACTAAACCTACTAATTCCTGATCTGCCAATAAATGATCTGTATAGAAAAATATGAATCTCCTCGAGCAAAATAAAAGGGGGCGTCGTAAGAAGTAATAAAATTGGTCATCCCACGCCCAACTTAGGTCAGGGAATGCAATCATTCTTCCATAAATTGTTCTTTTACCCATATGAATGCATCCATTACTAATTTAAGCCATAGGTGATGAATAATTATAACTATACTTATCTAGATATACAAAGACTAGTTTAAAAGGTTTAACATACAATTTTTAAGTTATGTAGGTATAATATTTTTTACGTCACCCATGTCAATTTGCTAACCTCTACAGAGTTCATGTTGAACTAAGTAGCTAGTTAAGAATATATTTTCGTAATTGTTCGTGAATGGACTGAATAAATGTAATGAAATGAAGTATTATTAAAGCGATTAATAATAAAACCAATGATATTAAAAAAACTTTGCCTTTTGCATCTGCGTAATGAGATGATATAAGGCGGAAACACATTATTGAAACGCGACGCGACCCGATGCAACGTGACGCGTATTAAGCCAAATAAAATCTACTATTTTCTATGTTCAGAATCATACTCGGGTCACTTTCCAGAGAAATGTATGGGCCATACTCCACCATGGAGGCCAAGTTTGGATTAGTGGAGGCTTTCAAGCCGCCCTTAGGTCTCTGACTTGGCTTAACGACTGCCATCTATCGACGGCAGCCGGCACCAACTGCTTAACGTGCCTTGCGAAGCATGGAACCGCTCGGAAAAATGCGACTAGCGTTAGTCATAGAACGGTCACCCATCCATGCACTGAATGCGCCCTATGTTGCTTAACTTTCGTGATCGTTTAAGATCACTCAGGCGGCCGGAGCTACGAGCGATACTAGGCAATGTGCACGATGCACATCGGGTGTCATTACGTGGTGTAGCGTCACGATTCAATAAATAGTCTGTTTCCGCCTTTATACAGTGTGGGTGGAGTAGGCTTGCCCAGCACCTATACCATCAGTACAGCTTATTCCAGTAATAAAATAAAAATAATAATAACAATGTCAATAATAGTAAAATCTACACTAATATTATAAAGAGGAAAATTATTTTATAGTGTTAAATCTCCATAAGTAGTACTACTGAATATGTTTCTCGCGTAAACAATATAATTATTGGAGTCAGACCATAGAGTATAAATAATTATAATTGATTGATAAGCCTTTTTTGATAATTACATCTAAAGGCTAAAAGTAATGAATGTGAAAATGCATTTATCAGCGAGTATTTTTTATACGACATAAAGTTATACCTAAATTAAACGGCGTTTTCCTTAAATAGTCTCTGAGAGAGGCACTGGTTTTATTAATGTTTTATACATAAGCGCGTTATTTTCTCCGAAAATCACGTCGAGGCAAAAACACGTTGGTTAATTAACTCTACATAAATAAACATTACGAAGATATGTTTATTTGTGGTGTCTCGACTGTGTCACAGACAGTCTAGCCATGTGTGATACGTCATAAAATAGGTCTCAGCGATATGTGATACGTCATAAAATAGGTCTCAGCGAGCTGAACAAAAGTTACTATGACGCCGACAGCGAAATGTTTGTCCTTTCGGAGTTATATAGTATTGAAAAAAAACTAACATTTTCAACAAAATATAACTCCGAAACGACAAACATTTGGCTGTTGGCGTAGTAGTAACTTTTGTTCAGCTCGCTGAGACCTATTTTATGACGTATCACACATGGCTATTGGGCTGAGGTCCAAAATTGCATTCCTTTGACAGCCATATTTTTTTTTTTATTAGTTCTTCTGAAAACGGCTCATTGTAGTCGCTACGAAAATCCTCTCATTATTTATTCCTTAGCGACCCGCCCCGACTTCGCATGGGTGGCTAAAATGTTTCCGTGGAAATAGCTATATTAGTTCCGTGGAAATTTTGGGTTATTCACCAACTGGACACACATGACTGGACACACCTGTGTCGAGTTGGTTAAACTCAAATTAGTATCATTTATTCTTTCGTCATCTGGACACACCAAGATTTTTACGTGTGTCCAGATGGTGAAAGCTGAAATAATTATTTTCATGTTTTTGCCAACTGGACACACTCTGTTTTTTTGCAGAAAAAGGGTACAGTCAGGTTAACAATCGCCTCGCTCATTGAATTATTGACCTCTAACAGTGGTCGCGATCATAGTGTTCATGGTGATAGTTTCAATTTTTTTTCTTGCTGTAGGATTTCATCATAAGTTTTATTCCCTGAATCTCGATTCCCATAATGTCACTTTGCGTTTTACTTCAATTCCCACTACTTCGCTCCTTGCTTCACAGTGGTTTCCAGTACGCCCTGTCGCACTTATAGTATAGTCCAGAGCGGTTAAACGTACTTTCAATTCAATTCAATTCAATTTATTTGTATAACACGAGTATCACATACATGCAGATGGTACAATAAAATAAAGATCTTCGTGTTTTGCCATTTCGGCATACAAATGTTGAGCTTATCTTAATTCAAATAATAACAGTAAGTAGTCTATAATATCTTATGCAGGTACATCTTAAGTAGGTCGTATAAATCAAGTTAAGTTTTATTGCAATGTGCATCTCAGATAATAATTAATAATACATTTATGTCAAATTATGCTACAGTAATTGAATAGGGCAATGTGAATGCAGAATACATTAAATGTCAAAATGAAAAATGATAAAGTTACATTAAATTTACAATTTGTCACCAAGAAATTCATTGATTGTATAATAACATTTGTCTCTTAGTAGATTCTTGAGCTTCTTCTTAAATATACTTAATTTTAGATGTTTGATTGACAACGGAATTTTATTAAATATTTTTGGCGCCATACAAAATACACTTTTGCTCATAAGTGCCGTGTGAGCCATATTTAGACAAAGTCGTGTGTTATCTCGTTGATTACGCCCATTTACATCGCATGCACGTTCGAATCGACCTGGGTTTGTTTTAACAAAAATTGCTATGTCATATATATATATAAGGATGGTAAATGTAGTACTTGGAGTTTTTTAAAGAAAGGCTTGCAGCTATCTGTTATCCTTAAACCACACATTGATCTTAGGCACCGTTTCTGGGCTTTAAATATGATGTGCTTGTCCGTTGAATTTCCCCAGAAAATTATTCCATACCTAAGCGCGGATTCTACTAAGCCATGATAGGCTAGTAGTAGGGTTTCTGGGTTGACGCTATTGAGAGAGTTTGTAAAGAGCATATGCGGAGCTACTCACTCGTTTCGCTAAATCTTCAATTTGTAGCTTCCATGTAAGTTTCCTATCGATTATTAGCCCTAGGAACTTTGTTGTCTCAGAATGTTTGATGCATTCTCCTTCATATTGAACAGTTAGATTTTCCAATATCTTATTTCTTTGACTAAATTGTATAATAATTGTTTTACTCAAGTTAATTTTCAGGTTATTATTATGGTTAGTAGCCAAGTAATTACGTTATCTAAAGCCGTATTGATGTCATTTACGTATAACTCTGTATTTCTATCTTCAATAACTACGGCACTGTCGTCGGCAAAAAGGCTCATGGGATAGTTTATACAGGCAGGTCATTTACATAAATAATAAAAAGTAGCGGTCCTAATACGCTACTTGTGGTACTCCGTACACGATTTTGCGTTCACTAGATCGATACGTTACTTCCGTTTTTGTCAATTTATTTATTCTTGTTATTTCCGTAATTTGTGTTCTATTTCCTAAGTATGATTTTATTAAATTTAAAACGTTACCGCGTATACCATAAGAGTTTAGTTTATCAAGTAAAATGTCATGATTAACGTAATCAAATGCTTGTGTTAAGTCCATAAAAATTGCTGATGTAATTCTCTTATTATCTACATTTGTCATAATTATATTTAAAAAGTCATAGATTGCCATATTAATTGTCATGTGCTTACGAAATCCCTTTTGTTCAGGTATTAGTAAATCGTATTTTTCAAAATACTCGTAGAGTCTATTATATATAAACTTCTCAAATACTTTAGAAAAGATAGGAATTAGTGCTATAGGTCTGTAGAAGTTCATATCTTCCCTATCGGTTTTTTTAAATTGCGGTATTATAATTGTTGTTTTTAAGCCATCAGGAAATATGCCCTCTCTTACACACAGATTTATAATGTAGCTTAAATGATTAGATATATATTTTGCGACAAATTTAATCACTTTGGTGCATATCCCGTCATAACCAACACTCATCTTATTTTTAAGAGACCTAATTATTAGTATGATGTCATCCGGTATACTGGGGGTCATAAACATGGATTCACTTTTAGAGTCCAGGTGTCTAGTATTGAATTTATTTTGAAGCGGTTGCACTTTGTCAATGAAGAAGTTGTTGAATGCATTCGATATTTCACTGGGGTTGGTTATTGTTTTCTGGTTTACACAAATTTTTGTTATGGGCTCTTTAGGTATGTTTAATTTTGCCTTGTTAATAATTTGCCAAGATGTCTTCGACTTATTCTCAGAGTTTTTCATCTTATAATTGTTTTGAGCCTGTTGAGTGAGTCGTATTACACGTTTTAGTGTGTTTGAGTATTTTTTAAGGGCTACTTTATATTCGTTACTTGGTTGCAGTCTGTATTTCCACAGGAGTTCCCTTTTCCTCTTACTACAGCGCTTAATTCCTCGTGATATCCATTTAGACTTCTTACTGGTCCTTATACTTACAGTTTTAAAAGGAAAACAGAGTTCATAGAAGAACTTAAAAGTTTCAATAAATATATCAAATGCTTTATTGGGATCTTGAGTAGCAAAACATCAGTAAAATGTATGTTTTTAATGCAGTCTTCAAATCTCAGTAAGTTTTCTGTGTTGTAGTCGCGCCTTTTAGTGCGCCAGTATGGAAGATAACACACTTGTTTCACAGGGAATTTTAAAAGTTGGGCGGTGTGGTCAGATAGCGCAAGTTCTATGACATGTGATTTACATTTTTGTGGGCAATTATGAGCAAAATTATCAATACAGGTATTGCTTTTTAAACGTGTCGGTTGCTGAATCTCAAGTTTAAAGTTATAATTAAGAAGGATGCAATTTAGTTCTAGTGTGATCTTATTTTCTTTCATTATATCGATATTGAAGGCTCCAGCAATTAAAACACGCTTATTTCGTTTTTTATTTACTTCTTGTATAACTAATTCAAGTCGTTCAATATGTTTAAGTTAGTCGTTCTTGGTACACGATATATACAGACTATGATAATGTTATGGGCAGTTAGTTCTATTGCACAACATTCGATGACGCCGCTTACTGATAGTTTGGACACACACAGCTATAAGTTCTGTGTACTGTGTACTGGGGTAACAAAATTTAGTAGGTAGTAGTAGTAAGCAACCCTGTTTAATACTTCGCAGTATTAAGTAACACCATGAACTAAGCCGCATATTTTTCATGAGATTTATTTTAGCCGCAATCTCTTAAATACTTCTGCTACCCTAGTACTTTTGTACTATTTACTGTAAGATTACGGGTTTCCAGCAGTGGAACGTTTGATGGCCAATGATGATTGTGACAGAAAACATGACTGTACCTACTGTGTCATAAATTCGGGTAAAATTCGAATGTGTGTCAAGTTGACGAAAACATTAATAGTAGATTAGTAGCCAAGGGCTGTAAGGCATCAACTGCAGCCCGAGATATTTCGAGATAATCGCCTATAGTTCGAGGGTGCAATGAGCCGTTTTCAGAAGAACTAAAAAAATAATAATAATATGGCTGTCAAAGGAATGCAATTTTGGACCTCAGCCCAATAGCCATGTGTGATACGTCATAAAATAGGTCTCAGCGAGCTGAACAAAAGTTACTATGACGCCAACAGCCAAATGTTTGTCCTTTCGGAGTTATATAGTATTGAAAAAAAACTAACATTTTCAACAAAATATAACTCCGAAACGACAAACATTTGGCTGTTGGCGTAGTAGTAACTTTTGTTCAGCTCGCTGAGACCTATTTTATGATGTATCACAAATGGCTATTGGGCTGAGGTCCAAAAATGCATTCCTTTGACAGCCGCATTATTATTATTTTTTTAGTTCTTCTGAAAACGGCTCATTGATGCTACACCCGAGCTAACTACTCTGCTTTACATCTCGATTGTGAGGTAAGTAGAAAAAAACCGACATTACAAGAATAAAACATTTACTCGTTTTTCTTTTCGCCACTACATGAACTAGTCGTAAGTTTTCAAATATCTCTCTTTAGAACTTTCAGGCTAAATATTGTTAATTGTTGCTTCAGCTTCCATTTTGATTGAATCGGGAGTGCAGCTCATATCTTCACCATTTGCAGAACTCATGTTTTTTCCTAATTAGCACGTAAATTATAAAAAATGTCCCAAAAACAAACAATATTTAAAGTAAAAGTTTTCTATTCCCGCCTTTATTAATTTTGTTTTTTATAATTTTTTTCAAGAACGAAATTGAGCTTCGCCGTTCGATATTTAAAATTGATGAACTCAAACGAAGACAAGGCTGAATAGCGAAGCGACCTCTTTTGTCATTGGGCTGAATGCATGATGTCTATTGCCAGTATGATGGTTAGATGTACGCATGTACGCGAACTTTTTGAAACAGTGAAGAGTTTTTTTTTTAATTACTTACCGCCCTAGGGCTTTTCTAGCTTCATTATTACCCTAGAGCGCTAAATGGTCACCTACAAGCCCCATTTGGGAGTAATAAGGACCTACTTACCAAATATGAGAGATGTAAAATGTTTTTAACTGTCACTGGTGACCTAGTAGGTACAGTCGACAGCACATCATGGTATACACCCATGTACCCTACTCCGTTGCATTACGGGTGATTTTGCAACTAAAATGTGAAGATTGATGTGCTGTCGACTGTACTTAGTCCAGCGTTCTTTCGGTTAGTCTCTACCTGGATTTAAAATATGGTAAGCTCTCTAATTGCCACATGAAGATTTAAGCCATGTTCAGTTCCACATTTCCATGCAGCCGTCGTTATGCTAATGACATCCCTTTGAAGGCGGGTACCTACCGTGGGTAAAAGTGAGGTTGAGCCCGCATACATATTTCAATCCCCTCCCGACTAATTGTAGCAATGATTTTATTGCAAATAGGGATCATTTCAATTCGGTATAGTCAACTTTTAGTTATCACCATCAGTTCCTGTCTCCGCAGCGACATAGGGCACTCAAAATAGATTTACAAAGCGGTCGATTTTTTTAAGATACTCACTGAAAGTCGATTTTTTTATAATTTTTTATTTTATATTATTAGTCGACAGCTTGATTTGCTGCCGACTGTACTTCCCTGGCTAAGTCGACATTTACGTAGAAAATGAGGTCATAGGTGTGTTACCCCCCCAAATCAATAAGGGCGGAAACAGACTTTGGTATGGAACTGCGACGCGTCACCACGTGTCGCCCCGTGCACATTACCAACACAGGGTGCCACGACAGACAAGCATTTTTTGAATACATTTGTCCAGCAGCAGTAAAAGTATATAGTCGTGTGCTATGGATTGAATAAATAACGGGTCAGATCCAGATTTTCAAGACGATTTTATGCAAATTATGGGTTTATACGTATATGTTGATACTTATACTGGGGACTGGTTATATGGAGGAAATTACTTTTAGTAATAAGGCCGCCATTGTACTGTACTATGTTATTACCAAATCTCATGTGCAACTCCTGGTCCACATACAATAAAAAATATTCTATGTATCGATCCAGATAAAACGCAAATATAAAAACGCATTCCGCTTCTCGAATGATTGATACGTGGCTTCGGGTGTATCCCCCTCCCTCCCCCCACTCCTCCGATCACCAACACGTCGATAGATTGGATCGGGCATCGTGTGCGTACACTCCATCGCGTCGCATCTGATGTTCGTAATGTAATTGCGTATTTGACAGGATGTCAAATGAGTTACTTTTAAAACGGAATTTTGTATGAAAATACTTGCTTGTGACGTCACATTTTAGAGCACTCTTTTTATGTTTCATCTATTTAAAAATTGTAATAACTAGTTAGTAAATGATTAAAGGAATACATTTTCCGAATCATTTCGTAATTTTTGTTTTAATCGAGCGTGTCAAATAATTTATTGTTGATAGTGTCAAATACCGTATTCTGATCATAGAAAATATTTTACTTCATTCTACTAAACACACATCATGTTGCACCAGGCCGCGTCGCGTTTCAGTAATCTGTGTCCGCCTTAAGTGTAAGCGCCTGTAAATGTAGAAATAAGAAGGCGTGGTTATATTAATGTTTGAGTATTCATATTTGCGATAGCAATTTTTACGGAATTTCACAGATTTAGAATCGCTAAAAACATGGTGCATTTAATATAGGAACTGATTTGCAGGAAATAGAAAATAACGACGTTCGGCGGAGGGTAACGACGATACTTGCGCTGTGTGGTATTTGATTGCATGTGACTTGATGGGTTTTGATTCTCGTCCTTATTCTAGCATGCTGTTATTACACATTAAATATATATATATAGATAGAGATAGAGAACACTATTGTACAGGATCGCTGGTAGCCTGGGCTGCCTGAGTGATCTTAAACGATCACTAATGCTAAGCAACATACGGCGCCTTCAGTCCATAGATGGGTCACCGTCTATGACTAACGCTAGTGGCATTTTTCCGAGCGGTTTCGTGCTTCGCAAGGCACATTAAGCAGTTGGTGCCGGCTGCCGTCGATTGATGGCAGACGTTAAGCCAAGTCAGAGGCCTTAGGGCGGCTTGAAAACTTCTGACAGTAAGACCAGCCACTAGTCTTACAAACCTCCACCAATCCGGACTTGGCCCCCGTGGTGAAGTATGGCCTATACCTTCCTCAGGGAAGAGACCCGTGCCCCTTGGTGGGGACATAATGGGTTGATGATGATTGTACATAAAAAAGAAAAAAAAATAAAGTAAATAAACACACGCCCGGTATCCCCATATAAAAAAAAGGTTATTGTATTTCTTAATCTAAGAGTACAGACAGCGGCCTTATCACTAAAAGATCCCTTTCAGACAAACAAATAATGAAATTAATATACAGAATAGTTCGTCCAATAAAAGCCAAATTCATTGGGAGCAGCCTTTGCAATTGAAAAAGGTGTCAAGAAGGTGCTCCACTTATCCCTCCACTATTTACTTCTACCCTTGACGAATAGAAGCATATAAAATGTTAGTGGAATCTTGAGCAAGCAACGGGATTCACGTAAAAGGGAAGACCTACATACGTACCTATACCTACGTACCGTGATTTCTGCTTTGACGTGTTTTTGTAGTTACAGTGCCACCATCTTATCTGTTCAGTTGATAGCGGCGCTAATGGAGAATTTAGTAGTAAGTACCTAACCTTTAAGAAATTTACCTAGAAAAATGAGATTATTTTAACCAGTCTTTTGATTGTAATGAAAATAGATCTATAAATCTTAGTGTCATGATTTTGATAAATTTGCGGCAAAGATTCTATTTAATTTAACATTAAAACATTATTTTAGAACTGGTTATTTATAAGAAGTATTTAATATCATTTTTAACAGTTCATTATTTTAAAAGTGGCCATTTTGAATAGAATTACATTTTAACGGATTTGTCAGAAAATGGCGCCTAGTTCCATGCGCTCGCCTTTAGTCTATAAAAGGGAGGGCTCGATGATAAACCGTCAGTCTTGTTCTAGCGCTGTGATCGGGCGGAAGCTCTGCCCGATTTAAGAGTCTTGTTCTAGCGCTGTGATCGGACGGAAGCTCTGCCCGATTTAAGAGTCTTGTTCTAGCGCTGTGATCAGGCGGAAGCTCTGCCCGATTTAAGAGTCTTGTTCTGGCGCTGTGATCAGGCGGAAGCTCTGCCCGAATTAAGAATTTATATTTATAATTTATATTAAAAGTTAAATTGTCATGTGATTATACAGTGATGTGAGATTTGTAAGTGAATTGTGTTGTTCGTGATAATACAGATGCTGATGAAACGTGAGTCCTTTTTGATTTTTTTTTATGTAGGTAAGCTGTCTAATTTTTACATTATCAAAGCCTATGAAAATTTCTGACAAATGTTTCCTGGAACACGTGTTATCTGGGAATAAGTAATTTTTCGAAACGTATTGATCTCTAGCTTAAAAGTCGAAGCATTAGGTGTACTAATAGTATCTGAAGTTTTGAAATTAACACCCGACAATGAAGACTTAGAAATTTTCAGATGGACATGTTTTATTCCACTCGCATAGCTGGAAAAGCTTCATTCAATGGAGCTATGTAGGTGTGCTCGATTGTGAATTTAGATCCATGTAGCTGTGGTCTAATAACGTACTAATAAACAATCGGCCATGTCTGTGTGTTAGATTGTAGATTTATATCCATGTAGGTGTGATCAAAAAAAGTACTCCTAAACAACCAGCCATGTAGTTGGTTGTATGTGCTTGGTTGTAAGTTTAAACCATGTAGGTGTGTTTCACTAGAGGATGGCACTGCTATCAGGAATATCGGTGTCCTCGATTGTAGATTTAGATCCTTGTAGGTGTGATTTAATAAAGTACTAATAAACAATCGGCCAGGTCGGTGTGCTCGATTGTAGATTTAAATCCATGTAGGTGTGATAAAAAAAAGTACTAATAAACAATCGGGCATGTACTTGTGCTTGGTTGTAAGTTTAAACCATGTAGGTGTGTTTCACTAGAGTAAGGCACTGCATTCAGCCATGTCGGTGTCTTCGATTGTAGATTTAGATTCTTGTAGGTGTGATCTAATAAAGTACTAATAAACAATCTGCCATGTAGGTGTGCTCGATTATAGATTTAGATCCATGTAGGTGTGCTAAATTGTTTAAAACCATGTAGGTGCGTTTCAATAAAAATGGAAAAAAAAACTTATTGAAATTGAGACAATTTGTCATATAGGTGTGCTAAGTTGTGCAGAACCATGTAGGTAGGTGTGTTCCGAGTTTCACTTTTATGATGTACATAGCCTGCCGAGTACCGAACCATGTAGGTGTGTTCCATAGCCTATTTAGTATTGTGCTATTAGGTACCACTCGAAAGAAATTTATTAAAACTCCAGTCAGTATTCACGTATTTATTAAAAGTTAGCCAAAAAGCAGTGACAATAAAGTAGGATATAGTGAATCGGCAAAGTCAGGTATCCGAAAGAGCAGAGACGCATTTTATTAAAAACGGGATAGTACCGATATTTTCAAGTCATCAATACTGAATATCAAGTCAAGTAATATTATGATATCCTAACCGATACATGAATATTTCAGGTTACTATTCTAGAATGGTGAGTGAAATGTTTAATGAATACAATTACACCTTTTTAAGTAAACTGTTTTAAAATTGCAGTGCCTTTGCAGGGCTAGTGACTGTCGGGGATCTGTAACTTATTCTTCAAGAACTGTTGTGCCACATGAGGCAATAGACGATTTGATTTGAGAAATGTCTTGGGCACACTTTGTGCAAAATAAAAGTGTTAAACAGTCGATTAATATTAAACTTATTTGGGAGATTTTTAATTTCATTTAATATTGGTTGTGTCTAGAGTAAATTCATTCAACACGTGAATACAATGTTTTTAGGTTTGTCGATGAACTGGGACTGTTTTAAAAGGAATACAAGTGTGGTTTCTTTGCTGGTTTCTTCTCCACGTAGTGAGGCTGACTACTTTGACATTCGTGGAGTGGACGTTTTGTTTGTGTTGTGAATAGAAACATTTGAATTTGAATTATTATCTCCTAGTTTAAAGAAAGTTACACTAAAGTTGAGGATGGTCCACGAAATGATGTATCAAAGTATAATTAATGAATACCTGTCTATTCTTTTTGCCTACTATTTGGGCTCTGTGTAAAGTTAAATGGGCTCTATGAGAAATGAGCAATCGTTGAAATCAGAATTAATGTACGTAAATAATGCAACTATTTATCAACTATCCATTTACTAACAATGTTTTAGTGCAAAAAGACGCCATCTAGTTCTATGGCTATAACAAATCCATGATTTTATTTACTGTCGTACAAAGTAAAGGTCTATTATGTTCCCCTGCATTTGTGAATGGGTTTGGTCTAATTGCAGAGGCGGTGTGGACCTTCAGTCTGACCACCCCTGACACCACACAGTATTGCCTCTAGAATAATGCATGCGGAATAATGCAGTGATATTTTAGGAATAAGGGCCTAGGTAGTTATTAAATAATATAAGATTTCGCCATTCTGTGTGCTATTTTACAAGCCAAGGGCCAAATATCGTGATTATGCTGAATTGCTTGATCTAAACAGGGTTGTTTTTTTTAATTGGTGAAATGAATATTGATTAATTAATTAAGGTCATAATCTGCCAAGTGTAATAACAATTGTTTTTACCTACGTGCACCGGAGGTTTGCACGATATGGGATGGCCGAATGTCATGATTTTGATACATTTGCGGCAAAGATTCTATTTAATTTAACATTAAAACATTATTTTAGAACTGGTTATTTATAAGAAGTATTTAATATCATTTTTAACAGTTCATTATTTTAAAAGTGGCCATTTTGAATAGAATTACATTTTAACGGATTTGTCAGAAATAAAACTTTTAAAAATAAACTGAAAGTTATTCTTTTTGAAAAACAAAAACAATTGTCATGATTGCCGCTTTGCCTACCCCTCGTGCCTGAACCTGAACCAGTCCTGTTAATTTAATTTGATTAAATTGATGTATAATTATAATAAGACCACCCTATGTATTTTTTAGATTATCACTTAGTCACTTGTGTTCAGTAAGAATATTCTTATCTTGACATACCTAATATCTTACTCCTCTAGGATACAGGCGTGAGCTTATGTAACTATGTATATCGCTGAACATACAGCGATATAATTCCTCATCACGTTATCTTATTTAATTCAGTACCTGGGTGACCGAGCTTTGCTCGGTACTTTTTTTTTGTAATATAAAATCTGTATTTTTTAATTTTTAATTCGGAACAATTTGATTAAATTGATGTATAATTATCTACATTATTTGCTCACTATTGCATATACACCATGTTTTGTTTATAAGTGTTATATATAACTATAGTGTTATCTCTAGGACTCCGCAAGCCTTGTTATGTTTTACTCAGTGAGAACAGGGATGGGCTGAAAATCAGCGCTGTGAAGATGCATGCACTCACAGCACTAAGCTGAGCCCTATCCTTTTTATCACATAATAATGTTATCTGTCTCTATTTTTCTTAGATTACGTACATATTCTGGTGTGATAAATAAACATTTTTCAATTTCAATTTCAATTTCAATTTCAGAAAATGGCGCCTAGTTCCATGCGCTCGCCTTTAGTCTATAAAAGGGAGGGCTCGATGATAAACCGTCAGTCTTGTTCTAGAGTTGTGATCGGGCCGAAGCTCTGCCCGATTTAAGAGTCTTGTTCTAGCGCTGTGATCGGGCGGAAGCTCTGCCCGATTTAAGAGTCTTGTTCTAGCGCTGTGATCAGGCGGAAGCTCTGCCCGATTTAAGAGTCTTGTTCTGGCGCTGTGATCAGGCGGAAGCTCTGCCCGATTTAAGAATTTATATTTATAATTTATATTAAAATTTAAATTGTCATGTGATTATACAGTGATGTGAGATTTGTAAGTGAATTGTGTTGTTCGTGATAATACAGTGAGGTAAAAGTGAGATCTGTGAAGTGAATTGTGTTGTTTCTTTGATAGTAGTAAGTGAATAAATAAAACAAAAAATGGGGAACAGGATCTTCGATTAGTTAGTTAGTTACAATTTTGCCCACCTGATAGCTTGGTGGCGCTGTACTTTCGATTTGCAGACGAATTGTTTTTTTTTTGCTTCGACCTCAACAGAACTCTAAAAGGCTATTTGACAGTGTGAAAAAAACAGTAAGTGTTTTGTCTTCCCTAACTCAGTCGCTTAATATACAATCTTCTAGTATTCGCAGTTTTAATTTGAGTGCCACACAATACTGAACCTTATTTCAATCATAATAAGAATCATAGTGGTCGACATCGAGCCGGATGGATCGTTAGAAAATCATACTGCATTTACGTGATAAAATAAGAGAACAAAAGAAGACCGGTTCGGCGGGTCGCTCGCCGCGATGATCAGCCTATCAGTTGATTTGTAAAGCTATTGCAATACGACAAAATAATATAACCTCGTTATCAAGTTGTGTCGTGCGTGCCTATTGTTTATTGCAACTCATCACCGTCGAAATAAATGTGTTATCTAGCACTACGGATAAATGGCAACAATGGAAGGATTTCTAGTACTTTTAGACGACACAGCCGACCGAATCAACAAAGCTCAAATCAACTTCAAAAAGTGTCCTAAGGATCGGCTGACTAGTGGATACATACAAACAGTGATACTAAACATAGATGGGTACTGGCAAACGTTTAAGGACTTACATAACAAGCTTCTGACTGTTACAACAAAGCAGCAAAGGGAAACTTTACCGTATTACCAGAAAGATTTCTACGGCCAGTGCGAAGAAAAACATTTATGTTTTAAGGCGAATTTACTGGATTCGCTAGACAGAATCAACTCGTCAACTTCATCACCACAGTCGTCTTACGACTCAGCGAACTCAAACCAAAACAACAATACATCAGCCGATGTAAAACTACCTAGGATCAATCTGCCTACTTTCTCTGGAGCCTACGAAGACTGGCAATCGTTTGAGGATATGTTTACTTCACTCATCGAGCACAACAAATCACTCAGTGACGTACAAAAATTACATTATTTAAAATCGTGTCTAGTGGGTGAAGCGCGGAACACAATAAAACACTACCAAGTTACGGAGAATAACTACTCGCTCGCGTGGGACAACCTAAAAGGTAGATATAGCCACAAAAGACTCATAGTGAACGCTATTCTAAAAAGATTATTTTCACAAAAGAAACTCCAATCTCAATCTTCAGGACAGTTAAAATCTTTAATAGACAACACAAAAGAATGTTTGAACAGTCTATCAAGCATGAAAATTCCGACCGATTCTTGGGATCATATCATAATATTTCTCCTCGTGCAGAAGTTGGACCAAGATTCACACAACGAATGGGAACGCCACGTAAGTGACATTCACGCTGACGAATTACCACTATTTAAAGACTTTATCTCGTTCTTGGAGAAAAGAATACGTACTTTGGAAGTTACAAACGCCACGCCTCACAAGGAAAGGGCCATAAGAGAGCGATCGTTTCATGTCACAACTACACAGAAAAAGTGCACATTATGCAACGAAGATCACTACTTGTGTTATTGCAAGGAGTTTGGTAAACTAGACCCAGAGAAAAGAAACGACTTTGTTCGGGAAAATCGTCTTTGCTACAACTGTCTAGCACCGGGACATAACGTCGTAAGTTGTAGACAAAAGACCAACTGTCGCATTTGCAAAAAACGCCATCACTCACTTCTGCATCAAAAGAGACAGGACACCTACTTGGAAAACGAAGAAGACAAACAATCACCAAGTCAGGGTCATCACAATCACAAAAGTATGTACACAAATGTAGAAGAAAATGAAG
This sequence comes from Yponomeuta plumbellus, assembly GCA_947310845.1. Lineage (NCBI taxonomy): Eukaryota > Metazoa > Arthropoda > Insecta > Lepidoptera > Yponomeutidae > Yponomeuta > Yponomeuta plumbellus. The sequence continues at coordinate 1,071,917 of OX371206.1, forward strand.
AACAGAATGACAACACAATTGCATCATATTTCACTCAAAAGAAAGAATCAGCATTATTGGCTACAGCGCTTGTTCCTGTTAGGAGTAGTACTGTACACACCACATTACTGAGAGCTCTAATTGACCCTGGTTCACAAGCGTCCTTTGTTAGTGAGAAAGCAACCCAGTTATTGAAGCCAACAAGAATGACAGCTCATGGCAGAGTGACAGGAGTTGGATCGACACAGACAAACATCAGCCACATGGTACAGTTAGAGATCTTATCAAGGCATGAACGAGAATTCAGCCTAAACATCAATGCATACGTATTAACAGGACATCTGACAAGCAAATTACCTTCAAAAACAATTGACAAACAAGCATGGCCACACTTAAGCAATCTCAACCTGGCCGATCCAGAGTTTTTTACACCAGGGAACATCGATATGTTGCTAGGAGTGGAGGTTTACACAGAGATTTTGAAGGATAACATAATCAAAGGACCTCCAGGGACACCAACTGCCCAAGAAACAACCCTTGGTTGGATCCTCTTTGGAAGTATTCGTGACAACAGCTCACCTGCACAAATAATCGTTATGCACCATCACGTGGACATCGACAGTATGCTACGAAATCTTTGGGAGATAGACATGTCAGAAAAACGCGATCTGACAACAGAAGAATCTTTATGCGAAGAGATATTTAAGAACACTCATACAAGAAACGAAGAAGGACGTTATATCGTTAAACTGCCTTTCAAATCAACTGATCCAGTCTCACATGTCGGAAAAACAAAAAACACAGCTGAGAAGAGATTTCAACAATTAGAGAAACGACTAGAATACAACAAGAAGCTAAAGGAAGATTACACAAAGGTGATAGAAGAGTACATACATCTAAACCACATGGAAGAAGTATCCAAGAATGACATCGACAAACCAGCCATATATCTCCCTCACCATGCAGTGGTTAGAGAAGACAAGGGAACGACGAAGATTCGTGTGGTTTTCGACGCCTCCTGTAAGGGCTCTAATAACGTCTCCCTCAACGATGAGCTTTTGGTAGGACCTCAACTGCAAGGTGATCTAAGAAGTCTGATCATGAGATGGCGCATGAAAAAGATAAGTTTTGCTGCAGATATACGAACCATGTACCGTGAAGTACTGGTTTCTGAAGAATACACTAACTGTCAAAGAATCTTATGGCGAAAACCTGCAAATGAAGCTTTGAGAGAATACCGTATTCTGCGTGTTACCTTCGGCACAGCTTCAGCGCCATACCTAGCTGTTAGAACACTTATACAGCTTGCCGATGATGAGAGTACCGGTTTGACAAACAAAACCATTCGTGAGGACTTCTACGTGGATGATATCATGTCTGGCGCAGATACCGTGGAAGAAGCGCTTGCTCTGAGTCAATCAGTGATGGAAACACTCAAAAGAGGTGGATTTGCACTGCAGAAGTGGACATCGAACAGCAAAGATTTTATATAGAGTATTGAACCTTCACTGAGATCCCAAGCTCACTTAGACATGAAAGGAGACTCTATCACTAAAACGCTTGGTCTCATATGGAACAATCAAACTGATCAATTTGAATATCACTTCAATCTACCTCCACCTCCGAAGCAAATCACTAAAAGAAGCATCTTGGCTGACGTCGCTCGCCTGTACGATCCCTTGGGTTGGCTAAGTGGTGCTATCATTCTTGCCAAAATACTGATACAAAAACTGTGGCTTGACCGACTCGATTGGGATGAAGAACTTAACGATAAATTGAAACAAGAATGGTTCGAATTAAGAAATGAATTTAACAATGACAGCAAAATCAAAGTGAACAGATGGATAAACACAAATCGTCAGACCTTAGCCAATACTACAATTCATGGTTTTAGTGATGCATCAAACAAGGCATACGCTGCAGTAGCGTATTGCAGAGTTGTGAACCCAGACGGTAAAATTGAAACAAACATCATTGCAGCAAAGACGCGAGTAGCACCAGTCAAGCCCGTATCCTTACCGAGACTAGAACTCTGCGGTGCTGAACTTCTCGCTAAACTACTGAGACAGATAATGGATGCTATGAGAATACCAGATAATCAAGTTTTTGCCTGGACAGACTCTTCCGTTGTTTAGCATGGCTGCATGGCGATGCAAATCGATGGAAAACATTTGTAAGCAACCGAGTGGTACAAATTACGAAAATTATTTCCGAAACTCAATGGTTCCATGTTGCCTCAAAGGAAAATCCGGCTGACATTGGATCCAGAGGTTTACATCTAGCACAACTTCTCGAAAGTAAACTATGGTGGAACGGGCCAGAATGGCTCAGGTGTGAAGAGATACCATTTCCTAAACCATTGGTGAGTCAAACAGAGCTAGAAAAAAAGACAAACATACAAATAAACCTGAAGATAGACAATGAAGAGAAATTTATACAATTTGAAGATTTCGATTCAATTAATGAAGTTTTAAAGACCATTGTATACTGTACAAAATTCCTAAAGATGAAAACCGAACCTGAAATGATAGATGCACCAATAACAATTGAAGACTTAGAACAAGCTTTAACAAAAATCCTAATAATTGTACAAAAAGAACAGTACGGAGAAGAAATAGAAGACATGAAGAAAAATAAACAAATCTCAACGAAAAGCAACCTAAAATCCCTAAATCCATTTCTCGATAGCCAGAATATCCTCAGGGTGGGCGGTAGGCTCAGACATGCCAACATGGAGTTACAGAGTAAACATCCTATAATACTTGGATCGAAACACGATTTTACTAAACTTTTAGTTAAAGAAGCCCATTTAAAGACACTTCATGGAGAAGTCCAGTTAATGCTCAGCTATCTAAGAACGAAATATTGGATAATCAAAGCCAAATCAATAGTGAAGGCACGAATTCATGGATGTTTAATATGCGCGAGACAGAACGCAAGAAATCGGAAGCAATTAATGGGCGATCTACCTAAAGTTCGTGTAACGCAAGCAAGACCGTTCCTACACAGCGGAGTGGACTTTGCCGGTCCTTTGCACATTATAATGACAAAGGGCAGAGGAGCAAAGACACATAAGGCATACATAGCTATATTCGTTTGTATGGCCACTAAGGCCATACATTTAGAGTTAGCTGGAGACATGAGCTCAGAAGCTTTCATAGGAGTGTTTCGGCGATTTGTTGCTCGCAGAGGAAGATGTGCTCACCTGTGGAGCGATCAAGGTCGAAACTTCGTTGCTGCCAATAAAGAGCTAGTGACTGCCTGGGAAGAAGCCAAACTTGAGATACCAGGTCACGTGGCAGAGCTGCTCCTTGCCGACGGAACTCAATGGCATTTCATTCCTCCATATAGTCCAAACTTCGGTGGCCTCTGGGAAGCCGGAGTGAAATCTGTGAAAGGCCACTTACGAAAGATCCTAACGAATAACCTAACATTTGAAGAGATGACGACCTTACTCTGTGAAATCGAAGCCTGCCTCAACTCCAGGCCTTTGACCCCAATTGATGACACGGATACAGATAATGTGAACCCACTCACGCCTGGACATTTTTTAATGGGAGAGCCACCAGTTGCTATGCCAACCCCGACCTTAATGGATGTCAGCACGAATAGACTTTCACGCTGGCAGCTGACTCAGAAACTCCTACAAGACTTCTGGCGGCGCTGGCAATCTGAGTACTTATCACGCCTACAAGAAAGACCAAAATGGCTCAAACGCGAGAAGGAGTTTGACGTTGGTGATATTGTGCTCATAAAGGAGGATAACCTCCCACCAGGCAAGTGGTTTCTTGGCCGCATTGTATCTAAACACCCCGGAAAGGACAATATGACGCGTGTGTACAGTGTTAAGTGTCGTGATCATGTACTTAAACGATGTATTTCCAAACTATGTGCTTTGCCTGTTGATAAAACATGATTAATAATTACAGTAACAAAATGGTTAAAATCGTGTAAATAACATGAGTAATCTATCAATGTAAAATTGTCAATTCTTTCATGCAGTTCATTAGAAAATGTAAATAAGTAAATCTTTAATGCATGTTCTAAATGCCTACTTATCAAATTCAAATTTATAATTAAGAACTTGCAGTTCTTGGTGGGCGGCATGTTTTGTCTTCCTTAACTCAGTCGCTTAATATACAATCTTCTATCAACACGTATTCGCAGTTTTAATTTGAGTGCCACACAATACTGAACCTTATCTCAATCATAATAAGAATCATTAAGTATTATTTATACGTTATTCGTACAAATTGTGAGTGTTGAAACCGCCTCAAGGCATTTTAAGAAAACAATTATCATTTGCATAAAAACACAAGATAAAATTTGATAATTAGGTATGTAGGTCTGCAGCAATGAGCGTTTTACCTTTCTTTTTTTTTTCTTAGTTCCTTGAGATTCGTTTCTTCATACCTCAGAAGAAGGAGTACCATAGAAGGAGGAATAAAATAAAAAGTAACAGTTGTATAGCTGTCCACGTTACTCTTACGATAAATCTCTGCGCCAGAAAGAGACAGCTGTAGTGTACTCATGCACTAAAAATGTTACTCGTACACGGTTGCCACAGATTACTGAACAAAGAAAAAATCGATAGGGCTGGGACAAACACCATAAAGATGTCGATATTATTTATTCCGATCTACATAATCTGTGTATTTTTTAAAATTAATGGTGGTAATTAAGTATTAATATTAAATGGTAAAAAAATCATACCTCTTTTTCAAAATTTGCAAAAAGTATCTTTTCAATCCCATCACCATGTTTAATAGTGATTTTTCGGACCCATGGCTGTGTACCAAAAAACCTACGACTAAATTCCATTATTCCAATTCCAATAATTTAAATTACAGTCATGGGCCCATGATAATCACTATTATCACCATTATCTATCTATCTAATTATCAATGTATTTATCTCTAAAAAAATATCATTTTTCCCTTGGTGGTGCTAGTGAACCAGCTGGAACCCCTTACGGTTATGTTATTATGTGCTATGTGTGGTACATACCATATAAGTTACAATAAATATTTATAAGTAACAGTAAGTAATTCTACATCAGGTTTTCAAAAATAGAAATGGGACTAATAGGGCTATAGCGAATCGAAAAAAGATTTTACCAAGTTATGTGGTAACATGGCAAAAAGTATATGTACGGCGAATATAGAACCTTTTTTTTTATATGTTTGCAAATCATCAATTATCACCATATACAGAGCCACCAAGTTATCTGTTCAGGTGGGTAAAATTGTAACTAAGTAATTAATTGTAAATCCTGTTCCCCATTTTTTGTTTTATTTATTCACTTACTAAGATTTATAGATATATGTTCATTAAAATTGAAAGATGGATTAAAATATTCTCATTTTTCTAGGTAAATTTCTCAAATGTTACTACTAAATTCTCCACTAGCGCCGCTATCAACTGAACAGATGAGATGGTGGCACTGTAAGAAAGTATAATGAATAAAACAAGACAAAAATAGGAAAAACTATTTAATAACATAACATAGCATTTACACACAGGCACATAGATTGCTTCTGGCCCCACACTAGGATACCCTGTGTCGTGTTAATAGATTACGTATTTGTTTCCAATAAATACCTACCACCTAGCATAGTTACTCAAGGCACCCGTTGTAATAACATCATCAGTCCAGGTTCGATGGAATAAAATAAAAATTAAAACCAAACGATTTATTGGTACAAGATTATTTGGCATCAAATAAAGTACGTAGTTTCAAGCTTTTCACATAAAAAGTGGCAGGTTGCAGCTCAATAGAGAAAAAACGAACACGTATTACTATAATGTTGTAACGAGGTAATCGCCTCGTTGCTTTTTTTTATCATTTTCGGCCATCTACTATTCCAAATTTAACTATTTTATGACATTCGCCGCAATGAATGTGAATGCATATGAATCGCTCGTAGCCTGGGCTGCCTGAGTGATCTTAAACGATCACAAATGTTAAGCAACATACGGCACGTTCAGTCCATGGATGGGTCACCGTCTATGACTAACGCTAGTGGCATTTTTTCCGAGCGATTCCGTGCTTCGCAAGGTACGTTAAGCAGTTGGTGCCGGCTGCCGTCGATAGATGGCAGTCGTTAAGCCAAGTCAGAGGCCTTAGGGTGGCTTGAAAACTTCTGACAGTAAGACCAGCCACTAGTCTTACAAGCCTCCACCAATCCGGACTTGGCCCCCGTGGTGGAGTATGGCCTATACCTTCCTCAGGGAAGAGACCCGTGCCCCTCGGTGGGGACATAATGGGTTGATGACGATGACATTCGCAGTGTTCGGACGTATTTGGCACAGATATTCCTCAGCCTCCGAACTAAGTGGACGTAAACGTGATTACATCTTTATTATCATTTTTATAATATTATTATAAAAATGTTAAAAATATTATAATAGTAAATAATTGGACGGGAGGACCGTATTGTCGAAGCCGGAGATCTCCGCCGAGATAGAGGATTTCTATGGCCGATTATACGCTGCACATGCTTCTTATTCCCAACGAGACGACCAAGATTCCAGAGCCACCCTGACGCGCCACTACACCGACGAACTGCCTGACATCAGTCAAGACGAGATCGTGCTAGCTCTGAGGCAGCTTAAAAATGGAAAAGCCCCCGGTGAGGACGGAATAACATCAGAGCTTTTGAAAGCTGGAGGAGCCCCTGTTATACAGGAATTACAAAGGCTCTTTAACGCCGTCCTTCACAGTGGGAGAACTCCAAAGGCATGGAGCGGGAGTTTGGTGGTGCTCTTTTTTAAGAAGGGTGAACAAACTCTTCTTAAAAATTACAGACCCATCTCGCTCCTGAGCCATGTCTATAAGCTGTTTTCACGAGTGATCACGAATCGTCTCGCCAGGAGACTCGACGAGTTCCAGCCGCCGGAACAGGCCGGGTTTCGCGGAGGATATGGCACCATAGACCACATTCACACAGTGAGGCAGATTATACAGAAGACCGAGGAGTATAATCAGCCCCTGTGTCTTGCTTTTGTGGACTATGAGAAGGCCTTTGACTCTGTCGAAACCTGGGCTGTTCTGGAATCCTTACAGCGATGCCAAGTAGACTGTCGTTATATCGAGGTGTTGAGATGTCTGTACGAAGCCGCCTTCATGAGTGTCCAAGTACAGGGCCAGCAGTCTAAACCTATCCAACTGCGTAGAGGAGTACCACAGGGGGATGTTATATCCCCGAAACTGTTTACAAGCGCGTTGGAAGACATGTTTAAGACGCTGGACTGGAAAGGAAAGGGCATTAACATAAACGGCGACTACATCTCGCACCTGCGATTCGCAGACGACATTGTCTTAATGGCGGAGTCGCTAGAGGAGCTGAACCAGATGCTGGCCGGCCTAGCTTCAGCCTCGCAACGTATCGGTCTTGGCATGAATTTGGATAAAACCAAAGTCATGATCAATGGCCACATTGATCCAATACCGGTCGTCGTAGAAGGTCACCTTCTCGAAATCGTTTCCGAATACACTTACCTCGGGCAGATTCTGCAGTTAGGTAAAAACAATTTCGAGAAGGAGGCCAAGAGGAGGATCCAGCTGGGCTGGGCAGCGTTTGGGAAACTACGTCGAGTCTTCTCGTCATCCATACCGCAATGCTTGAAAACGAAAGTTTTCAATCAGTGTGTCCTACCTGTTATGACCTACGGAGCCGAGACATGGACACTCACGAAAGGGTTGGTCCACCAGTTTAAAGTCGCTCAGCGAGCTATGGAGAGAGCTATGCTCGGAGTTTCTTTGAAGGATAAGATTCGTACAGAATACATCCGACAGAGAACCAAAGTTATCGACATAGCTCAGAGAATTAGCAAGCTGAAGTGGCAGTGGGCTGGCCATATTTCGCGAAGAACCGACAACCGCTGGGGTAAACGTGTTCTTGAGTGGAGACCGCGACTCGGCAAACGTAGTGTAGGACGCCCTCTAACCAGGTGGGATGACGATCTGCGAAGGACTACAGGCAGATGCTGGATGCGGCAAGCTGAAGACAGGGCGCTATGGCGCTCATTAGGGGAGGGCTATGTCCAGCAGTGGACTAATATAGCCTGATGATGATGATGATGATGATGATAAATAATATTATTTACTCGTATCAACAAAACCATACAATTCTAAAGGCACATAAAATTAATGTAAGTGTTCTACTTTTTATACTCGAAATTGTATTTTTATATTTATCTTTTAGACCGTAGTTAAGCTTTTCTATTTTTATTGTTTTCAGGTGCCTTTATTTTACCATATTATAAATAAATCGAACTTCTATCGTGCCCCTGGATACCCCACGGATCGCACCCCTACCTAACCTACCGTGCGACAATGTATATGTTTTTTATCCCTGACTTCTGTTTTACAAGTACCTATTAACGTTTTTTTTTCACAAAAATGTGTCAGCCATAATGTAAAAGATAATATTTTATGAAATTAAAATAAAATCAGCTTGGTTGCAGCTCACGAACATTGTCCATTTCCGCGGAGGTCGCAACCTGAAAATTGTTTTTATTTAAGTACTTCACGTTGATAACTTCCACATAAAAAATAATAAAAATCACTTGCACCAGAATCAGACTATGATAGTATTAAACTAGTTATGACCTTTAACTGCTAAACATTGTCCAGGATAGAAAAAAACACCCAGTCAGGCAATAATCAGAGAAAAATTCTACAAGTGATATACGGCGCCTTGCAGGTTGGAACTGACAACCTGTTTTATTATCCAAGTAGAGTAACCACTAGACCAACGAGACAGTCGGGTCTCATGTGAAATTCCTGATGTACATACATACAGCAAAACGTGCACCTCAGTCGACATAATTGTGCAGTATGTAGACTTTATTTTGTTTTTAGTATTATTATAATGTATAATTATAACCTTACCAATGATCTGCGGGCTAAGGAAAAGCGTAAAGTAGGTACGGCACTTGTTTCCAATCTACGCCACTTGCTATTGTTTAAGAAACAGTCGCTTGCTGCAAATGCGGTGTAAATTTTTCCAAGACTACTTTGTACGTGATACTGCGTAATCGACATTTGTTATTTTGTGCTGTCTTCGGGTAACCTGCAATAGATAATTAACAACAATTAAAACAACTATACGAACGCAAGAAATAACTAAATATGCTCTACGAACTATCGATACTTTTTTTCACTGAGAAAGTGGGAAAGTCCCATCCCTATTCCCCTACAACAAACAACAAACTTGTATTATGATTTATATCGAAAATATCACAATAATCATGATGAAAACACCATTCTCTAATAGCTAATTTGCAATTCTAGTAGCCCATAGTTGAAATCTTAGAGAAAATACCCTTTTAGGTACACAAAATTGAGACTTACCGGTGGAAGCTGATGAATGTTGTTTCATTATCTTCTCGGGAAGAATGAGATATACATTCTAACACAACACACGCCATGCCGATGGTTATATATACTATATACCATGAGAATCCACTAAAATTCACTTCAAATGGTGCTTTAGTAAATATAAAATACACAAGCTTCTTGAAAACGGCGCACTCCCAAACCTCTTGTCGAACACACTGCCAAACACAGAACACCCTCTGCCAAAACAATGTCATTGGGCGGCACATTGCATGCCGTCATTTTCTGAGCCGTTCTAATTTGGTCGCGTAATGGTAACCAAAGGTAACCAACTGACGTTTAAGGGTTGTACGCTCGAAAAAGCAACAAAGACACGACTATATTTTTCTCTTTCTAACACGTAGCTTGCGGCTATTTAAATTGACGAAACAGACTATGTGGCACGTTTTCATTTTTTAACGCTCCTTCTATGGTACTCCTTCTTCTGAGCTTCATACGAATTTGTGATTCGTAGCAATCAATGTCAAAGTCAGTCCACAGATCACTAAACAAGAGAAGGAACCAGGGTTGCTATTCGGACGAGGTTTCTCGTAATAAATATAAAAATTCAAACCCACAATCCATAGCAAAGACTCCAAAGTATCCAAAAGCGCACTTATCACCAAACGACAACAGCATTTTTTTTTTTTCGGTAACCAACCATCACAAATTCCACAGAACCATAGTATTATTTTTTGCTTTGACGTTTATTATTACGGTACGGCAGCGCCACCTAGGGATCCTTTTGAAACTAAATTTGACATAAGGAAAAACGCTCATTTTTTTCACGCAATTTTTTTTTGTATTTTTAATTTTTCTGATTACCAGTACCTATGACTTGCCTTTTCACCCAGTTCCGGCTTGACGTTGTGTTTTGGGACACCCCGTATAATGAATTATAGGTATAGTGGAGTTCAATAGAATCCGGCAATCATAGACAAGATAATTATTTGACAATTGTCTGATCGATAGACAGTGATAGTGTTCTACCTATACTGATGTCAAAGTGAGTGATTAAGCATTGATCAATGAGATATGGGATATGATTCACTGTTCGTTGGTTTATCCTAAGTATTTGAATAAATCCAAAATGATTATGAAGCAATTCAAATCAAGATACACTTTTTGTGTACCTATCGATTTTTTTCTATAAAATCAGGAATCACTTTTGTCCAAATGTTTAATGGGAATATTTAACTAAGTGACTATCGCACAAACATGATAAACGATCACCATGCATTAATATATGAATTATAACGGCCTAAAATGCATTAAAACACGTTGTTATGTTTCAGGCTTTCAGTACATAAATTAAATTTGTAAAAGGGCTTTTGCAATATTTCAAAACATAGGGCAAGGCTCTTTAGAAAATTTAGTAGAATATGTGGCTCACGATATAATCTAAAAATACTATATAATTTTTCTCTTAAATAAAATTATTCTTGGATTTATTCGTAGCATCTCTGAGTGATTCTGTGTATATATATTATCTTTATTACTTTTTAAAGAACTATTAGTTTAAGAACATACGTCCGTGTTTCTTGAGAAAGAGATCCATTCGTAAGCAAAAACAAAGTCCGTGATGTCACGCAGAAGTCGGTCGTTCCAAGAGTAAGTCCAACCAAATCTCAAAGAAAATGTCCAAAAGCGCGCCACCTATAGGTAAGGACAACTATAGTTGTCTCTTTGTCACTCCAATACAAATTGCAAACGCTCTCGCTATCGAAAGTGAATGAAAAAACTCGCACTAAGCACTCTGAACTCAGAACAATTCCCACTCACACAGGACGGTGACAGTGAGTGAAGTATAGACGTGTTTTTAATATTTACCCTTTTATGCGTAGATAGAGTAGAACTCCCTTCACGCTTATTAGGGCTCAATAATTGATACAAAACTCTTTTTTTGAGTTATTAGTAAAGAGAATGCAATTATATCCTTCATCTTAAACGACAATGCAAACTCATTTTGTCGTTCAAAACATAAACATGACGGTTTGTTGTGGAAGAAAAAATGCCAGATTTGAAAAAGCGAGTCGTCATGGGTGATAAAAGTGGCAACAGAAAATTGTTTGTTATTAAAATAATTACGCCTTAAAGTTAGAAACCCCACTGTGCTAAGTTTGAATTTCAATACCTTTTGCTTTTAAAAAAATCACGCAATTCGCAACTAGAGTTTAGCCATAATTATATTAAAATGTATTTTTTCGAACTGACTTATTGATTCAAATATTGAAACATTTGAATCAATGAGTTTTAAAATCAATTCAAAACATTGAACAACACTAACTTTCCAAAGACAAATAAGACTTTGATGAGTAAAAAATAATATGTCAGCTTTACAAACTATTGAAATTTTCGTCGTCCGAGTATTTTTTATCAAAATAACTATCTTAAAGAAGTTATTTGGTTTAAAAATTATTGTAAGAACAATGAATGGTTCCTTGAAATGTGATTATGATCAGGATTGATATTCAAATGTAAGTAATCGTGATTGAATTGGTTTGCTTACATGATTGTGGGATTCTATAGCAAGCTGGTATACGTTGACATTCAACAAACAGAATGTCAATCCTTTACGTTGAAATGAATTTCCGATTTCTAATTATGGCTAAGACAAAAATAAACACCAACTGCGGTCAAACAAGTGCTTAATTTCAACCTCAACTTAATTACCCGAGGTAGGTAATTAGGAAAAGTTGTTTGTTATTCAAGCCATGAACTCGATGTTCCTAAGTAAATACGAGAATAAGTAATAATTTCTTCGGGAACCCCTCCCAAATCCACAGAACTTCTTGTGAGCCCAAATTATAAGACAATTAGACTTTAGCCACAACTTTTTGAATTCGGTAAATATTGCTTCGTAGTTACAAACTCTTGTAAGGTACAGTTTGTCCACAAACACTAGAAACCGGAAGTGAAAGTTGACTAATTGTTTTATTGAGAAGAAAAAAAATACACTATATTTATTGAAGCACAATACCTTATTTTATATAATAGCTCAAGTTTTTAATTTATATAATTCTTGTAAACGCAAGCTATTAACAAACACAGACAAAAAGTCTGAGCAAAACCGTACTCTTTAATTTCTACTCTTTCTGGACAAGCTCTGCAAACTCTTGCTAAGGCAATATTTTAGAAGAAAAACGGCAAAGTGTGTATCGGGCCACGCGCAATGTAGGGTTCCGTAAAAAGAAGGGGTTTTATCTGCCTTACAGAACTAACTACTTGATTAAAGTAATTTCCAATGGATTTTGTAGAAAGTTTTTCTTTTATCCGTTGATCGCCTATTATTCGTCAATAGCCGTGACATATTTCTTTATAAATTGTATTACAATATTCTACTGTCCAGGATTTTTTCATGTTTCTACAATCAACCGCTTAGACAGGGAGGACGCCCAACCAGAGAATACATAATAGTACAGGTACAGAACGCCGTTTCTTGGTAGTCATACTAACTTATATCAGTATGACTACGAGGATATACATACATGTCCTCCTGGTCATACTCACTTTTCTTAACATCCTGTAGAGGGAAAAACAAATGCCAGCACATGAAACTACAAGTAAATACTACTTAATAATAAATACTTCTTATTTACACTTTCTTTATTTACACAGAAAAGTATTTATACATATTATAGAGGAGGAAGTTTTCCTTCCTTTTTCTAAAATTATCGTGTTACAGTATGACCAGGAGGACATGTATATCCTCGTAGTCATACTGATATGACAAATTAGTATGACCACGAGAAAACGGAGGTACAGAAGATTCATTCGGCAAAATCAGTTAAAGAAAAAGGGACTCTTAGCTGCAATACAATTAGGTGATATTCAGATCGCACGGCGCTAAAAAAAGCTACAGTTATATTCATCTACATGTTGCCTCTCTTCCTACTGCGTAACTCGCGCGCGCGTCACTGCTCGCTCGTGCGTGAATCCCTACTTATCAGCCACTCTGGAGTGGCCGCCGCATGTACTTACGCGTTCGATATCTACACGCGGAGTGCGACAGGCCTGGCCCAACTCCGACAAAAAATCCGCTTTAAAGCTTAATAATAATATCTTACAAACGGAACACTAAATAAAAAAGCAAAGTGCGAGTCGGACTCCCGCTCAAAGGGTTCCGTACCATTATCTATAAAAACGACATAAAATCAGGTCTGTTTTATGGGAGCCCCCTAGAATATTTATTTGATTCTGTTTTTTAGTAGTAGTTGTTATAGCGGCAACAGAAATACATCATCTGAGAAAATTTTAACAGGCAGTCCCTGCTCTCTGCCTACCGCTCTGGGATACAGGCGTGTGTTTATCGAGTTTATATTTTTGAACTAAAACTTTCGAAAGCACTACACATTCCAAACTACATTATTCGGATACATTTACTATAAGTGTATCCGGATAATATCATCATCAACCCATTATGTCCCCACCGAGGGGCACGGGTCTCTTCCCTAAGGAAGGTATAGGCCATACTCCACCACAGGGGCCAAGTCCAGATTGGTGGAGGCTTGTAAAACTAGTGACTGGTCTTACTGTCAGAAGTTTTCAAGCCGCCCTAAGGCCTCTGACTTGGCTTAACGACTGCCATCTATCAACGGCAGCCGGCACCAACTGCTTAACGTGCCTAGCGAAGCACGGAACTGCTCGGAAAAATGCCACTAGCGTTAGTCATAGAACGGTCACCCAACCACGCACAGAACGCGCCCTATATTGCTTAAAATTTGTGATCGTTTAAGATCACTCAGGCAGCCGGTTCTACGAGCGATTCCCATATTCCGGATCCGGATGATATAGTTTAGAGTTTAATTTGTTCTAACGCACACATGGATGATGATATCTGCTTCAAAAAACAATTCAAAACCATTGGTTTGGTGGCGCACCAAAAAATCTACAGGTTAAAGATGCCCATTGTGAGGCTTCAAGGTTTTGAGGAATGAAACGCGCTTTCAGGCGACGAGACAATTTATTCAGGGTCACAGCTTCTCCTCATCATCAGGCGAGCTCCTCCGGTCCTCAGGGCCGCGGGTGAAGTGCTTGGGAGGGTCGTCATCATCGTCAGTGGGCTCGTCGTCGCTGAAGCGACGGTTGGCGCGATGTCTGTTGTCCCTTGTGGAACAAACATAACATAACATTTACATACAGACACATACTTGCTTCTGGCCCCATACTAGGATACCCTGTGTCGTGGGAACCAGAAACAGCGACGTCACAAACATGTAAACATCGAACAGCCATCATTATAGGGAAGAGCGGGTGATAGTGCTCTTCCACTATAAAGGGAAATTTCCCGCCAGGCAGATCGTCATTATCAGCCCACAGCTGCCCTTTACTGGGATAATGCATTTCACTCTAAATGCTACCTCTGACAGTAAAATTGTTGATCTGCGGTGGGCACGCGTCGTCCTGAAGCACTTACTCTCTCTCTCTCTCTCTCTCTCTGAGAGAAGGCCTGTGCCCTATAGTGGGATGATTATAGGGTGCTTACAAGAGTTGACTGGAATCCGCTACTTGACTCTTTTTTCAAGGATGTCTTAAATGCTAAATATCTCTTCCATTAGACCAAAAAACATTTTAGTATATTTTTTGAGGACCTAAAAGCAACAAAAACATTATTTTAAAACGTTGCTTTGCTAAACGGCCAAAAACGCGGTCCGCCATTTTTGTCTATGGTTTGAAGTCCTCTACGTTTGTAAACAAAGTTTGACATTCAACATAGGTAGAGTTCGTGCCACGAAAGAAGTAAGAGTCACAATAGAACCTACGCACGCACGACTGACAGATGTTTGTATACAACCAAAGGTGCTTTCAAGATGGCGGATATTGTTTTCACCGTTCCGATTTAAAAGCGAAAAATATTTTTTTTATTTGCAAATTTTGCAGCCATCCTGCATATTTACTTAGCAAAGTCAATATATTTCGGTTTCTTACGTTAGATACTACAGGAAATATCCATTTATCGCGTCAAATTTGATACGAGGCAAGTAGCGTATTGTCTCCCCATCTCCTGCTATCATCATCCACCCATTCTGTCCCCACCGAGGGGCACGAGTCTCTTCCCTGAGGAAGGTATAGGCCATACTCCACCACGACGGGGCCTAGTCCGGATTGGTGGAGGCTTGTAAGACTAGTGGCTGGTCTTACT
This sequence comes from Yponomeuta plumbellus, assembly GCA_947310845.1. Taxonomy (NCBI): domain Eukaryota; kingdom Metazoa; phylum Arthropoda; class Insecta; order Lepidoptera; family Yponomeutidae; genus Yponomeuta; species Yponomeuta plumbellus. Next base: position 1,087,420 of record OX371206.1, read on the forward strand.
GTCAGAAATTTTCAAGCCTCTGACTTGGCTTAACGACTGCCATCTAGCTATGTTCTATGCCATCCTATGTCTCCCCAATCCATGGAGGAGGCCTATGTCCAGCAGTGGACTTCTTGTGGCTGAATGATGATGATGATGATGGTTTTGCCTTAAACACTTACGTGACGGCCTGGTTGAACTGGTCATATGCGCGCATCCAGATCTTGCCGATACGGGCACCAATGGGTGAGTTCAGTATCTGTTTGGCCAAGGACTGGAAGTCTTCCAGGTTCGCCGTCAACAGGATGTAGCAGTGGGATGCTTGGGCCAGTAAGCATAGGCCTGCAGGGAGGAAAAGATGACGACTCATCCTGGGTTTTATGAACGCTAACAATCTGTTAATTTATTGTTAACAGCTGTCAGTTGGAAAAAGCGAATACAAAAAAACAACTGACAGTAGAGCAGCTGTTTACACTTTAACAGTAGATAAACAGACTGTTACCCAAAACTCAACGTAAAGCCGGAATCGGGTGAAAAGGCAAGTCATGTTGGTTATCAAAAAAATAAAAAAACAAAAATTTCATGAAAAAAAATACAGGCATTGCAAAAAAATTAAAAAATCTTGTTGCCACAAATCTATACTTTTTTCAATTTTTTTTGTTTTGTAACTTTGATTAATGCTTCTTTAAACTGTTAACAAAATTTCAAAACCAGCTGCTCCAGCTTGGAAGAAAAGGAGACTTTTAAAAAAAATAACTTACAAAATTGCCCATTTTTAATTTTAATTTTAGTTTATATTATGTTAGTGAAATTTCTTGAACAAATAATAAAACAAAAATATTGTGCTTAAAATAAAAAAAAATAGATTGTTTTTTATATTTTTTTGATAACCAGTATGACTTGGCTTTTCACCCGGTTCCGGCTTGACGTTGAGTTTTGGGACACCCTGTATATTGTAGATTTATTGGCCCTGAAGATTGTATTGTAACATATTAATGTTATAGATTTTGGTGGCATCTACAATACAAATTATGTTACTTTTTATTGAGCAAATATGAAAAAAAATGCGCCAAAGAAATTATGTAATGCTGATAAACACCCATAGGCAACTTAAGAAAATGTATTACCGTAGAATTACCGCTCGATGAACTCTCAAGTATGAATTTCGTTTTACTGATAAAGTTGGATAATTTTCCTTTTGTCCCCGAAATAAGGCAACGAAAAAGTTTAATAGCTACAAGCTAACGGACGCTCTTGTTGGGAGTTATTTTCAGACTTTGCCGCTTTGTGCTGATCACTTACCACGTAATTTTGGTTTGACCTACAACACGGATAGTAGACTAACGTCTTTTTCCTTAAGACAACATAGGTAATATAACCCCGACACAGTATACCTAAATTTTAACACCAGCTTAGGCAATGTTGGCCATCCGCTGGATTGAACTACCTACGGAGTAGGCGCGACAGGGTTGACACATATAAATTGTCGTCTTATTTACCAGGTATTTCGAGAGTTGTATAGGTAGTTATTTATATTATGTGCTTGTACGAAATAAAATGTCTAGTTCCTACTCACAATGTACAAAAAAGAAGTTTCTAATACATTGTCATTTTCGTCTAGCCGATCTGATGCGTGGCCCGTATGCACTCACGCGTGTGTGACCCGAAGATCACCGAGATCTCGCGGTTCGTAGGTTATGTTGTATTGTACAGGCGCATTTCGGACGTTAGTAGGAAGATTGGTTACTTTTCTAATTTAAACTTAAACTTTTTCGACTTAATAAAAGGCGACATGCTCGTCATATTGTTTTCAGCTCGAAGGAAGAATTATCCGCACTCAAAATCACTAACTACTGATTGAAACTCGTAACATTAGGTATAGATATTTTGAACTAAATTTTTAATAATTTCTATATTTCATCTGAATATAAGTAGGTACGTACAGTACATACACAGTTTTGGAACTTTATTTTTATGTTTCCGTACCCAAAGAGTAAGGGATCTTCTTACTAACATTAACAATCCAGTGTCCGTCTATCCGTCTGTGTGTATAATATAATATTATATTCTTCAACCAACGAACAAAAAATGTATCCCTTGTTTAGGTTTAAAAAAAATAGTAGATAGGTACCTACTAGTCATTCCTGTGCTAAGCCGCCAACAGTATAAGCCGACAATATAACGCACCTCCAGAACTAAAGTGACCTAACTCAAAATTTGGGTAAAATGAGTTAAGTACTCAGAATGACTTAAAAAGGTATACTCTTTCATGCCTATATGAAAAAACCGACGTTATTTGGTCAGAGAGAGATGGAGGAATATTGCGGTCTATTTTTTCTTGAGCAACTCGCTCAGAGCGCCGAATACATTTTCTTCATTCCCAAAAGTTGCAAAACTTTGAGTTAGGTCACTTTAGTTCTGGAGGTGCGATAAGAGATCCTTATACTTGAGTACGGATCCCCAAAAATGTTTAGCGTCACTTAGTTTTCGATTGTTTGTACAAGCAATGTATGTGCCTGTATGTAAATGTTTATGTTTATGTTTAACTCAGCTGAGGAATATTCTCACAACTCACGCTAAAATAAGTTACTTAGGTAGGTACCTAACTAACTGCTAAGAAGCTAAGTACTTACTCGTTAGCAACAGTACGGATGACATTTTGGAAGCAAATTATTTTCTCCTATCTCTAATAAAAACAAGGTATTTATTTTTACAATAAAACTTTCCAAACGTTCTTCTAAATAAATAAACACGTTCATAAATTTTTAACTGAGTAGTACCTATATAGGTACATTGTCCGTATCCGAAGGTATAAATGAAAGTTAACCTTGCGAAACTTTTTATTTCAATGAAATATAAAATAGCCATAAAATTTCAAATAAATTTTACGTAAGTATCGCACTAAATCATGAATAGGAGAGCACGGCAAAAGAGGTTCGCTTAGATTTCTTGTAGTCGTCTGTCCAACAGTTTACACGTTGGTAGTATAAGCCCGACGACTTTTTAGTGTAGCTCTGTACAAACAAATTAGTACAGATAAAGTAAGCCTAAAAATTCCAGTTTGGAGGCGAATTATGTACATCATTGAAACTTTGTTTATAACTTCATCTTGGTAGTAGAAATGAGAATCTGCAGTCCTTACAAAATTTAGGGGTCCTACCCTCTCCCAGGGGGTATGGTCAGGGGGTTTTTTTTTTAATGCACATTTAACAAACTGGACGAGTGAAGTGTCATTTCCTGTGTATTTTTTTGCGCTGAATCAAATGAGACCTTACTCAATCTCATCATAGGATCAATATTTTGCGAGATATGAAGGGTTTTTGTTTTAAAAAATTGAAAAAAAAAACGTTTGAATTTCTTTAATTTTGTTGCTTCTTTTCCCTTCTTTCTTCCTTTCGTGGCATACACAAACCTCCGTATTATTCTGAGTTAAAAAGTATTTATGTATTATTATTATTTAATCTCAAGCAGAACAACTTCAAAGTTAGGAAATCCCCAGGTGATGCTGATGTTATCTGTACAAACAGCAGTAGAAAAAACGAAACATCACTTGCCAACAATAGTTTCTCAAGATGTGGATGTGATGGTGATATTGATTGCTCTCAGTAATTCTGAGGAACCCATCTTGTTGCTCAAACCCAAAATTGGTCGAGTTAAAAGAAAAATATTATCTTCAACCGACCTTCAACAGGAGCATGTGCATGTAAAAAACTACATTCTCATGGCACATGGGTTTTCAAGTTGTGACACAACCAGCGCTGTTCACGGCAAAGGTAAAAAACAGCTCCTCAAACGAGGATATCTCCTCGAGAATAATCCTGCCCTACAAGAGTGTGCTGCAGTTTTCAACAAAACCACTGCTACAGCTGAAGAAGTACGGAGAGCAGGTGAATAAGTTTCTCAAACTGTATGGCGCCAATCTCGGTAAAACGCCACTCTTGATGGTCATCGTTATACCTACGGTATTCAACAAATCTTCGAAGCGTGCCGCAGCCAAATTGGAGGCTCTCCCACCTACTTCTGCTAGTGCAATGCAACACTCTTTCAGAATATTCCATCAAGTCCAACAATGGCTGGGAAATAAACTGAATCCTGAAGAATGGGGTTGGTGTCGTCAAAATGGTGATCTATGTCCTGTTCTTAAGGTGGTGCCACCTTACCGCCAGCTCCGGATGAAATAATGACCCTTATATTTTGCTCGTGCAAAAGACTTAAGTGGATTTTCCACTCTAAAGTGCTCATGCGCAAAAGTGGGATACCCTGCTCGCCTGTATGCAAAACATGCGAGGGCCATTCTTGCTCTAACTCGGAGTTGGACAAAGGCATGGCCCTTGTTGACATCGATGACGATGATCTCAGTTATTTCGGAGAAGATGAAGAATCAATTTAACATTAATAATTAAACATGTTTATAGTTAATACATGTGAAAAAGTAATAAAAACTACTTCTGACTTGAAATGTCTTTTCTTTTGATTTTTTTCACCAAAAACCCTTTACATCTCCCAAAATATTAATCCTATAAGTTTGGGTAAGGTCTCATTTAATTCAGCGCAAAAAAATACACAGGAAATGACACTTCACTCATCCAGTTTGTTAAATGTGCATTTTAAAAAAATCCCCCCCTGACCATACCCCCTGGGAGGCGGTAGGACCCCTAAATTTTGTAAGGACTCTGCAGATTCTCATTTCTACAACCAAGATGAAGTTATAAACAAAGTTTCAATGATGTACATAATTTGCCTCCAAAAATATGCTATTTTCCTGTACTAAATTATCTACTGCAGAAGTTCCGCGATCGCCACGTAAGGCCTGGTTTACATTTGCTTTATTTTCATGCTTTTTAGCATGCTTTCCATAGAGCTAGAATAGAATAGAGACGCCAATGAGCGTTTTTCCTTTCTTTTTTTTCTTAGTTCCTTGAGATAATCTAGATGGCGTTATTCGTTTCTACATACAAAATTGTGATTCGTAGCAATCAATGTCAAAGTTAGTCCACAGATTACTTAACAAGAGAAGGAACCAGGGTTGCTATTCGGACGAGGTTTCTCGTAATAAAAATAAAAATTCAAACCCACAATCCGATAGTCCAAAATAATTTCATACGTAGGGCTCTGAACGCACACTGGTGCGTCAGAAATGCCGACCTCCATCGGGATATGAAAATTCCAACTATCCAACAATTCATTAAATACCTCTCAGAGTCGTTCTTCAGCGCGGCTGAAGAACACTAACCCCCTGATCCGCGAATCAGCAGATTACTCTCCCCCCACGACTAACCCTCGTCACCTGGTGCGCAAGCCCAGGAACGTACTAGTCGACCCACCCGATCAGCTCTCATCCGACCTAGACCTCCTACCAGAGGCCCAGGCCCAGCCAGATGTAGCCCCCGCTCCCAACAGTGTCCCCGGGGACACTACTCTCACATAAATTTTTTTCTGTCACTATGTGACGAATTCCTCTAAGCGGTAGCTCTAGGGAGCTCCGCTGTGCGCCCTCCTCGGCCTCGAGGGGGGTCGCTCATGATGTAGGTTTAGGGGTCCATAGGACCAAAACCAGCCCCAAGGTGGTGTTTAGTGGGTAGGCGCACTCTGTGAGTCCCACATTGGCAGCAAGGCCGGGCCCGTGCTGTTATGCACGAGCATTCACCACCTCCCTCCCCCCGTGTCCTCCGGAGAGTGCCCTTTATAGGGCTAAAAAAAACCCATAATCCACAGCAAAGACTCCAAAATATCCAAAATCGCATTTATCACCAAACGACAACATCATTTTTGTTTTTCCGTAATCAACCATCACAAATTCCACAGAACCATAGTATTATTTTTTGCTTTGACGTTTATTATTACGGTACGGCAGCGCCACCTAGGGATTCTGTTAGAACTAAATTTGACATAAGGAAAAACGCTCATTCCTTTTCTAAGTAGGTATCTACGTAAGCAAGTAATAAATCAGCAATGGTTAGTTGTAAGTAGGTATATATTTAGGATTTTTTGAAAGTAGCCAGTTTTATAATATATGGTGCGTAATAAAAGCTATGAACCGGCATACGTTTCGGAAGACTCTATTTTATTGTTGCTCTATGGAAAGCATGCTAAAAAAAGCATGAAAATAAAGCAAATCTAAACCAGGCCTAACTTTAATCTGAAGTCTACACTCGTCAGAACTCAACTAATTAAGGAGAAGACTTTTCGAAATCTATAGAAAAAATCTGTTGTATTTCTTTATAAGATAATGGGGGGCTACCAAGCACAAGTCCGCTCGTGTATGGAATACTGCTGTCACCTCTGGGACGGCTCGGCCAAATATCAGTTAGCTGCTTTGGACTCCGTAGAGCGTCGAGCGCGCAAGCTAATTGGTGATACTCCCTTGGTTGAGGCCAAACTGCAAAGCCTCGAACACCGACGGAAGGTGGCCTGTTTGGCGGTATTCTACAGGATACATTTTGGAGAGTGCGCACGGGAATTACACGATCTTATCCCGCCATCTCCTTTCCATCACCGGACATCCAGGAGAGGGGAGCGACTTCATCCTTATGTTGTGCAGACACCTTTTGTGCGCACGAAGCGTTTCGCCTCGTCGTTTCTAATGCGCACCGCTAAGGAATGGAATTCGCTCCCTTCCTCTGTTTCTCCGGAAAGGTACAATTTGGGTGCCTTTAAGGCTAGAGTGAATAGGCTCTTACTGAACCAACGAGGAACATCGTCGGCTCCATCTTCACTTACCATCAGGTGAGATCGGGGTCAATCGTTGGTCAGTTTTTAATAAAAAAAAAAAAAAAAAAAAGATAAGATAATTCTTTATTGCACCTAAGAAACAAGAGACAAATAAAAGTTACAATATTATAAAAAATATTATTTCCTATAGGCGGTCTTATTGCCAACAGCAAAGTAAGTTTTTGATGTTACCAAGTTTGGGAGCCAGTAACTATTTTTTGTAACCGTTTTACAATAAAGTTTTTTTCATTTTTTAATTTCCTTTCATTATTATTTCGAGTGATATCCCAAAAAATATTAAGAACTAAACCCGTAAAACCCTTCACCAATCCGGACTTGCCCCCGTGGAGAATGGCCTCTAATAAATTCCTCGGGAAAAAAAGGCACGGGTGATACCCTTTATAGGATTAAGTATTTGTTGTCAGTCTGTCTGTTTGTCAAGACCCTTATTTCGGGAACGCGTTCAGCAAAGGTAGTATGAGGACGCGAGTCGCGCGCGACAACGTCAAAAGTCGCGACTTTCCAGTACATTAACTGCCAAATTCTCGCGACTTTTGACGTTGTCGCGCGCGACTCGCGTCCTCATACTACCTTTGCAGCAAAGGTAGCACGAGGACGCGAGTCGCGCGACAACGTCAAAAGTCGCGACTTTCCAGTACACTGACGACTTTTGACGTTGTCGCGCGCGACTCGCGTCCTCGTACTACCTTTGCAGGTATCGAGGAAACTTAAAACCAAATACTCAAGTCTACGGTCTCTTGACGGTGTGAAAAACTCAAACATTTAAGTTACTTACTTCAAAAAAATACATGGCCGTAGTACGAGTTTATGCCGCAAAACAACGTAGTAAGTATAATAATATTTCGACGAATCAAAATTCATACGATACTTCCCGTTGACATAAGACCATGAAATTACAGCACCACCAAGTTATCTGTTCAGGTGGGCAAAATTGTAACTAACTAATTAATTGTAAATCATGTTTTTCTGAGATTTATAGATATATTTTCAGTAAAATTGAAAGACGGGTTAAAATATTCTCATAGTTCTAGCTAAATTTCTTAGCGCCGCTATCAACTGAACAGATAAGATGATGGCACTATACCACAGAGTACATTGCTATATACTGTAATAGAGACCAATCTTCGACCCAAAAATGGGAAATCCAAAATAGCGCCATCTGTTATCGCTATTCAGAGTTACGACGACCTATACATACATGTATAGAATGAAGAGAATGTATAGCACCACAGTACTGGATTTTAATACTTTTTATTTTGTTAATGAAATGAAAAATAAAACATCTAAATACGACAAATGTGTATATTTTTCTTGGGTAACACTTCTTCAAATATTTCTTCACTACATTAGTCATTACCGTTATCAATGTCTTCCAAGATTTCATTGATGAAGAGTCCTTTCTCAGTCTTACTGCGGTTCTATTACCACATGGATATATGAAAACTTTCTCAACACAGCACAATAACACAACACATTAACCCCTAATATCAGAAAAAACCGAAGCCGAAATAATTTTTCTTCGTTTGTTTACTACTTTCAGGGAATGGATGAAAATATCAGAAGTGCTTGATATTTAATTTTTGGTGATAGGAATAACCTTCCTTCCTCCGCGAGAAAAAAGTTTCAATTTTTTTGGCTTCGTAGTTAATTTTTAAATAATCTTAATATTTTTCCATTCGTAGTTCTGGGCTTAGTACGGCATATCAGACATATTCAGATAGATCAGACAGATTATAAAAAAAAATCCACCTTGAAAAGCTGTCATTGTCACCAGATATTTTTTTTCATACGTAGCGGACTAAGGAATATGTCTGATATGCCGTACTAAGCCCAGAACTACGAATGGAAAAATATTAAGTATATTTAAAAATTAACTACGGGGCCAAAAAAATTGAAACTTTTTTCCCGCGTTAAGGAAGGTTATTCCTATCACCAAAAAAAATATCAAGCACTTCTGATATTTTCATCCATTCCCTCCCAGAAGAAGGCGATTCAATCCGTGATATTAATGAATTATTAATAAAAATTTATTTTTTGTATTTTTGTGAATAAGTGTGTGAGACTAATTCGACGTTCTATAATTCTTAATTTCTTATCACACATCAATGAAAGTATCTATGAAATTTATTAATGAATAAAGAAAAGATATTGACATCTCGGTATTCCGTAACAAAATCATTCAGTAAACATATCATTTCACTTTTACGTTTGTACAAATGTGGAGGCTTTTCAGTTTGGTTTATATAAAGAGTTATTGTATCGAACCATGGTGTCAATGAGCCGTTTTCAGAGGAACTAAAAAAAAATGTAATGGCAGTTACATTTACTGATTTTATTGAAAATGTTAGTTTTTTTTTTCAATACAATATAACTCGGAAAGGACAAACATTTGGCTGTTGGCGTCATAGTGACTTTTGTGCAGCTCGCTGAGACCTATTTTATTATGTATCACACATGGCTATTGGGCTGAGGTCCAAAATTGCATTCCTTTAACAGCCGTTACATTTTTTTTTAGTTCTTCTGAAAACGGCTCATAGAACGTTACAAATGAATAATAGAACGAACGACGATGTGTTTCCGTGCATGGCGTACTTCCGGCATCGAAAACTCAGTTTCTTTGTATCACATTAAAAAAATATTAAAGCACACTCAAAATAAATATTTGGCGCAAGCTCTCAAAATGGGTTCCCTACTTGTCGACAATCGCTCGTAGCCTGGGCTGCCTGAGTGATTGAATCGCTCGTAGCCTGGGCTGCCTGAGTGATCTTTAACGATCACTAAGGTTAAGCAACATACGGCGCGTTCAGTCCATGGATGGGTCACTGTCTATGACTAACGCTAGTGGCATTTTTCCGAGCGATTCCGTGCTTCGCAAGGCACGTTAAGCAGTTGGTGCCGGCTGCCGTTGATAGATGGCAGTCGTTAAGCCGTTACCGTTTCGATTGCGCGGCCATGTTCTGTTTTCAAAAAGTGCTTATGTCAGGATTTTGTCGAAATTTGTCAAAACTGAATGGTGACAACCAAAAATTTGTCAAAGCAGTAATAAAGAAGTTATTGAGGTTTGAACATGGCCGCGCGATCCTCCCGCGGAGAACTGCGCGGCCATGTCAGATCTCGGCATCTACAGGGTCTACAGGCCTGGTTTTTTTGTCAATGCATGTTTGAATTTGTCAACAAATGTCGAAGAAAGAAAATTCATTCTATCACCATTACTTCCGAAGATATCGACGCCTGAACGCCATGGCCGCGCAATCCTCCGGTTCCGATTTCTTAGGTTGTGTTTTTTCGTAATCAGGCTTATCTAAATTAGTCAGGACCGATGTTCAGAGCTTAGTCTTAATTTGTCAAAGCCGATGAGGTATGAATTAACACTCGTTTTCTCATCGGACAAACAAAATTACTGAAAAACCTAAGGACGCTGGCCGCGCAATCGAAACGCTTTTTCATATGCCGATATCTAGTAAACAAAACAAGTCTGGGATATGATTTATGTACCAAATTCTTTGACATTTTAGGCTCCTTCGATTAACATATCGTTTCACCACAAAAACCTATCGTAACGAGAGTTATCTAAAAAATGATAACCTCTCACACAATGTTTGGATAGGGTGACCATAATATCAAGTTTCACGTAAATTCACGTAACCACTCATTGGTACAGTGACATATTAATCGACTCCTCTTTATATGCCGGTCCCTCACACAGGCATAAACTTGTGCGGAAGTTTACGCCTACTCTTGTGCGTACCAAAGCCACCCAAAAGCCGTCACTCATATGTGCGAATTTGTATGCACATTCATTTGAATAGGCCAATCCTACACTTGTTCACTAATGGTCAATAATACATCCCTGTGCATTGCAAGATATGCAAGCAACGCATGTCTTGATTGCGATTTCGTGAACCATGGACGGTGATGAGGATTTGGTTACTGCGGTGGGGCTATTTTGCCTATTTTCATATAACAACATTTACATACAGGCACATACATTGCTTCCTCATAATTACATTATGTAACAATAATATGTCGCAAGAAGCTGACCGCCGTCGACAGCCGCGGATAAGTCGTATTTGGATGAGTAAATTGTACAGTCAAAGGACTAGGTACTAACTAATATCTACTACTTTCCAGTCCTTGTTTATATAGTTTTGTTCAACAGTAAAGTAAACTCAAAAAAGGCGTAGGTAGTCGGCAGCGCAGCTTTTTTCCTCATTCAAAGATTTTATGCCACAGAACAGCCTACTGTTAAAACTTATCTTTGGTGCGCTCCCTTTGATGTGCGTCAAAAAACCGACACGGCTCGGAATATAGCATATACCTGAGCACAACCCTACGCGAATGTCGTCCTACATATGTGCATAGTACACATTCACGTACGTATATGCCTAAGTGAGGCAGAACAGGTAGTACCAAACGAAATTAAAAAAAATGTTCTCATAGTGCCATCACAAAAAAAATGCCTTACAATCATAACCTATTCTTCAAAATATTAGGTTAGAATCGAAAAGTTATGAATTATGTTTTTATAAAATTTTCGGCCCAGATGTAATATTGTGAAATTAGTGCCAGCGCTCGTGGTCCAGTGAAACCAAGTGATTATCTTATAGCCGAGATATTATACTCCTAAGTTTTCACTTCTGTGCAGAAGCCTCGATACTATGGATATACTGAAATTGCTTGACTAAGCAAAAAAATTAGGTACTAAGCGTCACTAAAGGATAATCTGTGAAAAAAGGTAGGTGGTCCTTTATTTTGTGAAATATTTTTTATGATAATTTTTATGGTTGCTTTAGACACGTGGAGAAGATGAAGGAATAAAGACTGATGAAGCAAATATTACACAGATCGATCCAGGCAGACGCGGATGGTAGACTAAATTTATTTCAAATTTAATCTAGTATTTTTGCACATATTACATTAGTATTACAGATAAAATAACATAATTCGTGACCGAGTACAAATAAAAAAAACCAAACCGAGGGTTATCTAACTTAATGCAAGCACTGAACTTCTTAAAAAACGTTAAAAATTAGAAAAAGTTTGAATTGGCAATATCTCGAAAACCGTGCAACTTTTACTGAGGTCATGTTAGGATGGACCGATGCTTTTTGAGCAGGTCTACCACTGGTGTCACTGTGACGTGTCATTTTTGGGATGCGCTGTATACGTCGCAGACAATATGTATGATTCCACGGTTTATACGCGGCTTCGTCCGTTTATAAACGCTCGCTGTTTTGAAATATGCCGAAGGCAAATTGGACGTAGCTTAGCAGAAAGGTTCCGACCCACAGTGAGTTTTGAGATATTTGATTTTTTAGGTTAAAGCTGATTTACGCTCTCCGGGTCCGCTCTACGCTCTTACGTGGGTTGGTGTAACATATGCCATAACTTTGCACACACGCATCGGATCTCTATGAAAGTCTTTGGTTCTTAAAATATAGAGCACAGTGATCATGTTGGTATATTTAACTTAAAAAATGACCATGTTGTGGGTTGGAACCTTTTTGCCAAACTACGTCCAATTATAAGTTGCCTTGTGACTCGTTCAATCGTTAAAATTTCGATATTGATTACTATTATAGGTTGACTATGATAAAACAGAGGTTGGACTAACTACATTTTTATTTCAGCAATCACTTGTCCATTCAAATACCTTAAAATACGTAAATAGACACTCTTAATGTAATAAAAAATTGACAAAAGTGAAAGTATTAAATATTTACTTGAATCTTGCATCACAACCCGGGCTGTCTTTATTCACAATAAAATGGTCTACATCTTCTAATATATAAAATTCTCGTGTCACAATGTTAGTGTGCAAACTCCTCCGAAACGGCTTGACCGACTTTGATGAAATTTTATGTGTTCATTCGGTAGGTCTTAGAATAGGTTGTTATTTATTTCTCATACCACTAAGTGAAAAAAAAAACTATATGGCGAAACAACGTTTGCCGGGGCAGCTAGTCTAATATATAAAATTCTCGTGTCACCGTGTTAGTGCGCATACTCCTCTGAAACGGCTTGGCCGATTTCAATGAAATTTTACATATACAATCGTTAGGTCTAAGAATAGGTTGTTATCTATTTTTTATAGCCGTAGTTGAAAAAAATATAGTAATGGCGAAGCAACGTTTGCCGGGTCAGTTAGTTGTCTATTAAAATCACTTCGTACAATTTACCAATAATATTTCGCAGGTGTCCTCCGAGCACCAAATACCATAGATACTTTAGCTATTCTTACGTGCCGGATAACCTGTAAACCTTTCACATTTTTCCGCGGCTTATACACTGCTTCTATTTGTGAATAGCAAAATATGCTTAGTTCGAATTATGATGTCTTTAAAACAATGGCTATTTGTGAGTCTTTCACGTCTGAAAACCACAACATGACAACATTGTCCTATTGTTCCGATTAGTAGCGCCGTGCGTGGTAAGAAAAAGAACTAAATACTTCAATTAGCCGCGATATTTTGTAAACAGCGATTGATTTGTCTATCAAATGTTGTGGCATAATATCATAAAGTGACAAAGCAATTTACATTTTGACTTCGGTATTTTTCAAAACAGTGAACGTTTGTAAACAGACGACGCCTCTTGTAAACCACAGACCCATACAATTTGCCTGCAATATTATACTACGCGATGTCAATATATATATTTATATATGACCAGTTTACATAATCATAATTATAAGGGTCCATATATTGCTCAGTTTCTCAAATTCCATCCAGCTCGCTTAGTACTCACGGAGTGCGTTAGATCAAAATATTTTCTAAGATCGAGTTCCATTATGCAAAAAGGATTTTAGTTAGATTTGGTTCACCAAGTTTTCTTAGGTTTTGGTTTTTGCAATAACAAGCAATAAAATATAGTTGAAATTTATTCTGCAGAATCATGATTTCAGTTTCAATAGCTGTTAAAAGGATGATTTTGAGGACACATCGCATAATAATATTGTAGGACACATGTCATTATCAACGTACCTTATTTGACATTGTTTTTTTTTATCCAAAATTCAAGCTTGTTTTCTGAACCATCACTGTTGAATGTAGGTAGTCAGTTTCACAAGAAGTTATCTTGAATATTGTCCACACAACTGAGTTAAAGAGTCGGAGTCCAGAGTAATAGTTCACGACACGAAGAAACGTAAAACAAAAAAATACGACACTCATAAGCGCAAGACAGAGACAGTCCGAAGTAGCCAACGATCAGGTCGAGACTGGATTTTTCTGAAATTTCAATTAAAACTTAAAAATTAGGTACTCTTTATTTAGCTACAGTCTTTTTAAACAAAATGCTTCGGAGAAGTGTACCCTAATCTTTACAAAACGTCCCATAAAAATGTCACCAATAACAAACCTTTTCTGTGATATCATTTACCGTTATTCTTCTCCGTAGTTCATTTGTATGCGGTCGCCTTTGTATCGCGCCGCCTTGGCCTGTGATGCCTCTGTCAAAGGCTGCCGCCCAGTAAAACAAAGGATGCCACGTGCACATGCAGTGCCAGTGACTTTGAAGTCGAAGCGCCTTAAATAATAGCCGGTATTCTAGTGTCTAATTTTACTTTACCTCTACTTACTCATATTTCGTATAGTGCATGCATGAGCATAATTGATATTACTTTTGTATTCCAATAACCAGAACTGCTTGCTAGTGTAACGACACTATCTAAGCAAGCGCGGTTTAATATGCAGCCCACTTCGTTCTGTGCTAGCACATGTCACCAAACGCACTCATACCTAGCCGACGCGAAAGGGAGTATTACTGCCAGGTTGTAATATGCAACGCCACCGCAGCCGTATGGACACGGCCTCCACTATCTTTTTTGTAGCGTGGTTTAGGTAAGTATTTTAAAAAAGCCAGACGTTTAAAATACCCAATCGTAGCTAACATATACAAAGGACTTCAAAGATCTTTAGGTCACTGTACCAATGAGCGGTTACGTGAATTTACGTGAAACCTGATATTATGGTCACCCTATCCAAACATTGTGTGAGAGGTTATATTTTTTTAGATAACTCTCGTTACGATAGGTTTTTGTGGTGAAACGATATGTTAATCGAAGGAGCCTAAAATGTCAAAGAATTTGGTACATAAATCATATCCCAGACTTGTTTTGTTTACTAGATATCGGCATATGAAAAAGCGTTTCGATTGCGCGGCCAGCGTCCTTAGGTTTTTCAGTAATTTTGTTTGTCCGATGTGAAAACGAGTGTTAATTCATACCTCATCGGCTTTGACAAATTAAGACTAAGCTCTGAACATCGGTCCTGACTAATTTAGATAAGCCTGATTACGAAAAAACACAACCTAAGAAATCGGAACCGGAGGATTGCGCGGCCATCGCGTTCAGGCGTCGATATCTTCGGAAGTAATGGTGATAGAATGAATTTTCTTTCTTCGACATTTGTTGACAAATTCAAACATGCATTGACAAAAAAACCAGGCCTGTAGACCCTGTAGATGCCGAGATCTGACATGGCCGCGCAGTTCTCCGCGGGAGGATCGCGCGGCCATGTTCAAGCCTCAATAACTTCTTTATTACTGCTTTGACAAATTTTTGGTTTTCACAATTCAGTTTTGACAAATTTCGACAAAATCCTGACATAAGCACTTTTTGAAAACAGAACATGGCCGCGCAATCGAAACGGTAACGTTAAGCCAAGTCAGAGGCCTTAGCGTGGCTTGAAAACTTCTGACAGGAAGACCAGCCACTAGTCTTACAAGCCTCCACCAATCCGGACTTGGCCCAAGTGGTGGAGAATGGCCTATACCTTCTTCAGGGAAGAGACCCGTGCCCCTTGGTGGGGACATGATGGGTTGACGATGATGATTTAAGAAAATAATAATTGAAAAAAAAAACGTTATATTTTTCTCACGTTTATTGTACAACGTCTTCGTATGGCAACCCTGAGAATGAATACCTTCAACCAGCCAATGAGCGAAGATACCACAGAGTACATTACTAAATAGAGAACAAACTCCGGCTCTAAAATCGGTAATGCTTAAAGCGCCACCTGATATCAAGTTTCAGTACTACATTGCCATATAATATAAACATAAATAGCCATAGGCAAATAGGTACGCTATACCTATAGGTACCCGTATGTATAGGTTCGAAAAGAGATGTGGATTTATTTTCTAGTTTTTAAAAGAAGAAAACTCCAAGTTAGATCAATTTTTTATTTCTTTCTTCCTTTTTTTCTCCTCCCAGAACAAATATTTAATTTTCACAACAACAAATCCACAACACAGAGTCCTTTTTCTCAACGCAATTTCTGGATATATAGCCGGAGGTACATTAGCTCAACTCAACGGAATACAACACTCCAAATACTAAATAAAACGGGAGCCAAAACTACGAAGCGCAGACACAAAGAAATTACCTACTTTACTTTTACGAGCGCAGATGCCACCATGACGCAGTGTTGCCAGTGGCAGAGTCAAATATAACAAGCGAGGCAGATCAAAAAGTTACATTTTCTCGAGAAAAGTAACATAACCTTTTTTTTATTGTAGAAACCGATACAATACTTTATTATGGCAGTTTATTACACAAAAAGTAAAATAAGTTTCTGGTTCCATTCAAAAAAATCTTAATAATTTGTTGATCGAAAGACTGGCGATGTTGAAAAAGAAAAAACATACAATCAATGATGTTTGTCTAATGGCTCAGTACACATTATGCCGCCGGCACTGCCGGAGCGTAAAAAGATGCCGGCAATGCCGCACAAGCCGAGCCTCGGCAGGCCAGCGGGTCGTGCCGGGTTACGCGGCAAGCCGGCGGCAGTTCGCTCCTGGCATTCGTTTGAAAGTGTTGTGCTAGAAAATGATGCCAATGATGCTCTGCGGCACCAGCGGCAAGTGCCGGCGGTCTAAACATGCCGGCGGCAAAGCGGCCCGGCCGTGCCGCCGGCATAGTGTGTAGCAGCTATAATATAGGTACCCACCAATTTAAGAATGTCTTTCAGTATTTCAGTCTCAGCTTTGTCTATGTCGTACCGTACCTATGCACTTCCATTACATGTCATAATATGACATTATTCGACGAAACATCGGTGATTTTCATTTCTCAAAAATTGGACATTAAAATTTCACATTCAGTCAGTGTGTCAAACGTATTTTGTAAATGTGTGAACGAGTTTCAGTTGCAAATGTACTGTGGAACTCTACGTATTTTTTTATAGTATTCTACTTCTCTCAGTGAAAACTGTTATGACGTTCACAAAAAAAATAACTACTTCCCTATAGCGGTATTATTTCCTTTATAATAAAATAAAATACCTATTTCGTTTTTGTAAGATAATTATCGTTTTAAGAAAGTAAAATATTAGTTAAATGTATAAAAAGAGTTTGAAAAGCGCCATCTATTTCCAGTTATTAGTTATTATTACTTTATTGCACACGAGACATTAAACATAACATTACATTAAAAACAATATGTACAAAGGCAAGCTTATCTCTGTAAGAGATTTCTTCCAGGATGTATGAACTAAACTTATAACGCCATCTCTCGAAACTAAAAAACTACTTTAACCAAAATTGTCGTGAGGCGCCATCGCCATCTAAGTTTCAGAAATAGCTGATTGTTATGCTACTTAATTAAAAATACACGCCTTATGACAACACTCAAGGAATTAGGAGTGATTCGCGATTTTATATCGTAATAATATTATCTAATACCCATTTTTTTGTTTGCAGCTTAATCACTCTGAGCCGGGCATACATGTATTACAATACATGTATGCCCATACATATGGGCATACATACATACATGATTAGCCAATAAGGCGTACAAATGTTTTAAACTTAAAATAATAGTGACATTTACGGGTATATAAAGAAAACCTATCAATAATGTTAATTGATTACATAATAACAAAAAAAAATAATTGAATTAAATAAGTACACAATGTCAAAATTTGTCATTTAAATATTCGAGGACGCTATAAAACGATTTGGTTAAAAGTACATTCTTAAACTTAGATTTAAATTTGTCTATGGGAAGTTCCCTTCATGCTGAAGGCAGTTTATTATAATATAAAGTACAGCGCCACCAAGTTATCTGTTCAGGTGGGCAAAATTGTAACTAAGTAACTAATTGTAAATCTTGCTACCCATTTTTTGTTTTATTTATTCACTTACTAAGATTTATAGATATATTTTCATTACAATCAAAAGACGCGTTAAAATATTCTTATTTTTCTAGGTAACTTTCTTAAATGTTACTACTAAATTCTCCATTAGCGCCGCTATCAACTGAACAGATAATATGGTGGCACTCTAAGAGCCATAAGACAAACGCTTTTTGTCATTAGTGTCGTATTTGACTTGGTTTTGACTATTCTAGTGGGATCTCTTCGGGCTCGCTTATTATTATCTCTAGCTTCTTAAAGCTATAAATAGATCCTTATTTGTTTTTACAAAAAGGCATGTTTCTAATAAATATGTACATCGCAGGCGAAGTGAGAATATAATTTTTAATAAAGATAGCCTTACATTGTATCTTGTTGTTGAAGGCCAAACATGGCTCTGATGCAACATTTATGTTGTTTAAATACTGATACTTTATTTGTGCAGTTGCCCCAAAATATCGGAATATTTATTTATTTTGGACTACTAACAGCTTTTTTATATAACAACACAAAGTAATATATTGAAGTAAAGACACTAATAGACAGTTGTCTTGTTATTCAGGGACATGTATGGGAATCTAGTTTGAGAGTAGCAACCCTGGAAATAAACGAATGGGGCTGCAACAGTGCCATCTATAGAGAGCCAATGAAACTAATTAGTCGTGGTACCGAATTCAAGTTCGATTAGCGCCCCCTGAACGTTGGTTTTGGTACTACTATTTTATGCTACTAAATTAAAAATATACATATTACACCAACAACGTGTCATTTAACAATACTTCACGATTTTGTATCCTTACACAAAATGTATTTCCCTGTTCATTGTTCTAAGATTAGGCCCCATGGAAGATACATTACAATTATAAATCGTCTGAGATTTGGACACTGCCAAACACCTGCCCATTTACATCGAATGAAGATAATAGACAATAGCAAATGTACTTACTGTGAAGCTGAAGATGCAGACATAATACACATTATTCCATGTTGTCCCAAATTCAATATGCAGCGACTTACACTTGTGGCTGATTTGAGAGATCCTGAAGCAGACGAGGAGGAGGAAACTGTCCAAACGGATAATTCAATTCAATTCAATTCTGTTTTATGGACTCAATGCACTGATTGTCCAGTACAACTTCGCCAATATCCTGTGTTAGACAAGACTATAGCCAATCACAAGCGAACAAGGCTCGGTCAGAATTTTGAGTAAATCAGAACTGTTTTTTTATTTAATCTATTTATTTTATTTTATTTTATTAAGGATATCAACAGCGAAAACAAATAATTTGATTACAATAATAAAGAAACAGTTCACAAGGCCAATAACAGACATCCACAAATAGGCAGTTCATAATTACTAGAATATAGCACGATAGCGCTCAGCAATATAAGAATACATGCATTTTTTTTTATTATTAAAATAAATATATCTTATTACAATTTAAGACTAATCAAGATTCAAGATTTGCATTTTAAACTAATCAAGATGCAATATAAACATAGGTCCATGCATTTTTTTTTTTAATTATTAAAGTATATATATCTTATTACAATTTAAAACTAATCAAGATTCAAGATTTGCCTATTATGTGTGTGTGTGTGTGTGTGTGTGTGTGTGTGAGGGTGTGTGTGTGTGTGAGGGTGTGTGTGTGTGTGTGTGTGTGTGTGTGAGGGTGTGTGTGTGTGTGTGTGTGTGAGGGTGTGTGTGTGTGTGTGTGAGGGTGTGTGTGTGTGTGTGTGTGTGAGAGGGTGTGTGTGTGTGTGTGAGGGTGTGTGTGTGTGTGTGTGTGTGTGTGTGTGTGAGGGTGTGTGTGTGTGTGTGATGAATGAGTGCGAATGGGTGGGGGGGGGTTTCTCCAATAAATTACGTATTATCATTGAGTATAGTTAAAATACTATGCTTAAATGAAGCCTTGGAACCCAGAAAAGGGTCGGCTGAGGAAAAACTTCCATTATAAAGGCAGACTAGACGTATAAGTGTTGAATTTTGGGCATAGTTTGTGTTTATATTATATCTATAGTTTGATATTGTTGTCTGAAAGGAATTTAGCTAAAATGTAAACAAGAGGGGAATTCGCCTGGGAGAGGATAAGTTTAAGATTAGTAGGTCGGATAATGTTGTCAGGCAGGACATCCATAAGAGAAAACCGGAGATTGGGGCAACTGAAAAGCAGATGTTCTGCAGAGCCGTCGTCCAAACCACACTCACAAAGGGTGCTGTCTCTCACTCGGATCTTAGCCAGGTGGACCGGTGTGCAGGCATGCCCTAAGCGTAAACGACAAATGGTCAATTGAGGTCACACGTTTATCCAAGTCACGAAACTTAAAAAGCCATGGTTTCGGCGGGATGACAGGCTGAATTTCAGCAAAATGTTTGCCTTTAATAGTTTGCGAGATCTTCCAGTCATTATCCCAGGATTTTTTCATCCGTGAGCCGGCCAAGGGGGCCAAGTCATGAGCAGCTAATTCATAATGAGGGGTTTCCCCAATTTGAGTTGCAGTTTTAGCATGGGCATCGGCGATATCATTGGCAATAATGCCACAGTGTCCTGGAATCCATGCAATGGTTATGTTAATATTTGATTTTGCCAAAACTTCTCTAATTTGGAGTACAAACGGATAATTCAAATACAACAAAGTTGGTTGACGTCAGTGCCTGCAGTGACGGTGACAGCTGATACCTGTCAACCTCGGAATGTTGTACCCCGCCGCGTTCAAGATATTTTATCAAATCCAAAACTGTTTAAGTGTGTATGTCAGTTCATCACAAGTACCGTTGGTCAAATTTAATGTTTTTTTTTGTTTAGATTTAAGTTAATGTTATGCTTATTTTTATATTAATTACATTAATAGTTTATTTTTATTGTACATGTACAAATGTATCTGTTGAAATGCCAATGGACTTGCTTCCGGCGAATAAATGATATTAAAGGTGCGCGGATAGCGCGCGTAGTGTAGCCGATGCGTTTTTTTCACTGCGTGACAGCTGTCACTTTGTTTTTTTTTGTCTGTCTCATGCCCATTTTCACTAAACTGACAAAAGGAATCGCCTAACTAGTTATCACCTAAACTTAGGCAATACCTAAAAGGATTTTCTTTTTCACCAACGTTTTTTTCTTGGGCAATGCCTAATATAGGCAGCGCCTAGTTAGATAAAATTTGTCGATGGTTTTTACATTTTGACATAAAAAAAACCATTATTCTCTGACTTTTCACTGATATTTAATGGATGCATAGAAAAAAAAAAGCAAAGCATCACCTATCATTAGCAAGTGAGATCCTGTGGCGTAGAATCTTAATGTGGCCATGAGTTGTTGCATCGGGGAAATAGATTCATTTCTGTAAAATAGTCAAAAATTATTATCTTGTACATACAAATAATGCATTCAATTGGTGCTTACATTTATATAAAACTTCCTTATTATAGTTCAGTATTCATAGTTTGATTAAGGTGTAGGTAGGGTAGTTACCTATCACTGTCAAACTCCAGGTCCGTTTCTATCAGCTCCAGAACAAACAAGGCAGTGGCTTTGGTCATCCGATATCTCCGAAAAAAATCTTCATCTAAGTTCGAAAAGTTGTCTATCCTCTCCCGTATGATGCGAGGTCTCCTAACAACTCCATCATCTAAGCGATCCAGCATGTCAAACAGCTCAAAAACTTCCTCCATTTCAAAATTAAACTGTTGTCTACCAATTACCTATTGTTGTTATTTTTTTCAAAGAGGTTAGGTGACGCCTAATCGCTTAGGCGGCCGGTCATAGGTAGTTTATCTTTAGTTGTTGCCTAAGCAATTTAGGTGACAACTAAAGTTAGTGAAACGATTTTTTTCACTAGTTGACTACTAAATGGTTGCGCATCAGATTTAGGCTATACCTAAGTTTAGTGAAAATGGGCATCAATCTCAGAAGAAGGAGTACCTCTTCTGAGGTCTCAATGAGGAAGTGGGTCTGTGGTCTGTCTGCCTTTGGTCTGCCTCAAAGGTCTGTGGTCTGCCTTGACGTTTGTATTATTCTGACATCAAAGAGAATTTAACCCAATCCCAGTTGACATAGTCTTGTCTAACACAAGTAACACAGGATATTGGCGAAGTTGTACTGGACAATCAGTGCATTGAGTCCATAAAACAGAATTGAATTGAATTGACATTTCTTTGGTTCAAAAATTGTGTTTTTTTGTCAAATCATTTCCAAAAAAATCCGTCTTTGTTCATGAGCGGCATGGAGTTCGACCTTCAGCATGAAGACCTGCTCATCAAGCTTCGGGCGAAGCTGAACGAAGAGAAGATCCGCCTGTGGGAGGCGCCATTCTACCAAGCTGATCAAAGCATCACTCAAAATCTTCAGGTGACTTTGTTTACCTCTTTGTTATGTTATTGGGTCAATAAGCCAGCTGAGAAAAACAATGCCTGCTCTACTAACAGGACATCGTCGTTTCTTATTTCTAATCGTAACAATGGATGGAGGAAAGCCTCATAATGTACGTCGTTGTTTGTTTTAGGAAATGAAAACAAAAACGATTAGGTAGGTACAATTTTATTGGTAATGTTATTTTCTTTTGAAGGCAAACAATTTATATTACATTAAAGAGGCTTCTGGTAAATCAATTGGAATGGAGTTTATTCTCCCATTTCTTCTGATAAGTTGATTATATTAAACAAGATTGGGATGTCTTAGAGCAGTGATATTTTAAGAAATCTTGTAAGAAAAGAGATGTATAAAATAATCCTTTGAAAAATATATATTGTTTATTCAAGTCCCAGGAATTCAGGGATCAAACAAATCAAAACCTTTGCGTGTATTTATAGAGTCTGACAAGTGAGTCCTGGGACGCGATTTATTTCGAATTCTTCATATGGCCACACTCTGACTGTCAAACTTAGGTATTTCAGCTGCAAGTAGTACAGCCCAAACAGTTTGATACTCGTCCTGGATTTAAACAAGAAAAAAACTTTTGTTTCTATTCAACATAATTTTACAGTTTACCTATGTTTTAGTATGTAGGTACATATGAGTAATAATGTTTTAAAGCAAACATGAATTATTTCTTCTTGTAAGGTCTGTCGGATGACGAAAATGTTAGACATCAGATCGAAGACTTTAGTCAAAGAACTCAAAGATGTTGAGAAAAATATATGAATCAGATTTTGAAATGAAATGAATTGAAATAGTTTATTTGCCTGAAATGTCGTACAATTGGTGGTCAGAATAATAAATATCGATCTACACATTTCACCTGTCCAGGTATGCAAAATTTATGTCTAGAAGTATGAAATAGTCTAGCCTTATTTACAAAACATTATAATTATTATTTTATATTATGTGATATGTCAGTATTATTTCTTAGTCTATATATTTATTTTATTTAAGGCGAAGTACTCATTCACATTATAAAAACACATTTCCATTAACCATTTGTGTAGTGAGACCTTGAATCGGGTCAAAGGCAGGTACTTAATTGACTGTGGGAGCCTATTATATATTCTTATGAGCATACAATAGCAACTTCTTTTACAAAATTCAGTTCTACATGGTGGGAGTACGATTTTATTAGGGTTTCTTGTATTAAAAGAAAAAACATCACAGTATTTTGTAAAAGTATGTTTCTGGCTGTGGGCAAAACATGCCATTTCATAAATGTAGAGGCTTGGCAATTAGAGCACTTTTAATTTTTTAAATAGTGGCTTGCATGAATCAAGGGGATGTGCAGAGCAGATGGCTCTAATGCATCGCTTTTTTAGAATAAATACTCTGCTTATCTCTCTAGCATTTCCCCATAGAATTAAACCATATCTTAATACTGATGCCACATACCCGTGGTATGCCATCAAAGCCGTGTGCAAGTCAGATGTTTTCTGTAGTCGCTGTAGAGCATAAACAAATCTATTCAATCTGGCACACACATTATCAATATGCTGCAGCCAAGAGCAATGTTCATCGACGACAATGCCTAGGAAAGAGGTAAATGGCGTATGATCAATTATAGTATTATTGCATTGTACGTTGATTTCTTTTAATGTCATTCTGTTATTTCTAAATTGAATATACTTCGTTTTATTTTCATTTACATGTAAATTATTGGCCTCCAGCCATTCAGTCACCTTACTTATACTAGCATTTACATCAGATTCAAAATTGTTATCTTCAATACATTTAACAGTCATTGAAATGTCATCAGCAAATAGTATACATTTATTATTAGTTATGTCAGGTAAATCGTTAATATATAATATGAAGAGCAATGGTGCTAGGACACTTCCTTGAGGGACACCGTATTCATTTATTTCAGGATGAGACATATGTATTTCTATTTCATTTGCATACGAGAGTGTGGTTATCTCTACAATTTGATGGCGGTCAGAAAGGTAACTGCTCAGCCATTCCCATGCCAGACCTCTGATACCTAGCCTTTCACATTTGTCAAGTAGCAATGTATGAGACACGTGATCAAACGCCTTGGTCATATCAAAGAATATAACAGCTACTGGCTTTCCCTTATCTACATACTCTATAATTTCTGTCATTAGCTGAAAGGCTGCCAGACTGGTTGATTTATGTTTCTGGAAGCCATTTTGCTCTAATTTAATTATTTTGTGCTTGTCTAAGAATTTATTCATCCTATTCTGCATAGCTTTTTCATATATTTTTGAGAATATACTAATAAGAGCAATAGGTCGGTAGTTATTTATGTCATTTGTGTCCCCCTTTTTATGTAGAGGTTTAATTATTGATGGTTTCAAAGCTTTTGGAAATCGGCCCATTGCAAATGACATGTTCGCTATTTCGACCCTGCAGTATTTAATAATTTTTGTACTAAAACCATCATAGCCTACGGAGTTTGTCGGATTCAGCGCCTGAATTATTTTTATAATTTCTTCAGGGTCACACGGCTGTAAAAACATTGTCTCTGGGTTTCTAGCTTATTATTTTATTCATATAATTTGGCTTGTAATAATTTGATTTGGCTTCTTTATCTATGAATTTTTTGTTGAATTCTGTGGCTACCTCAACGGGGTTTGTAATGATTCGATCGTCTAATACTAGTCGGTTTATGTTATTTGATGTGCTACATTGACTATTTTCTTTAATTATGTTCCATATAGCCTTGCATTTATTTTTTGATTGCGATATGTAGCGTTTGTTTGTTGTTGATTGTGCTTTGTTTATACATTTTTTTAGAGCTTTTGAGTAATTTAAGTATGTACGTTTATCTTGTAAGTTTTTTGTAGAGTGGTATTTGTACCTAAGTTGTCTACTTTTTTTACATGACAGTCTTATACCCGGTGTCAGCCATTTCAAACCTGTGATGTTCGTCTTAATTTTAACTCGTATTGTAGGAAAACATAGTGAAAAGAATAAGTCAAAGTATTCTTTGAACTTGTCATACGCTAAATCTGGATCTTCTATTTCTAGTACTTCAGACCAAGACAGTGATTTTAGACAGTTCTGGAACTTCTCTACATTTTCTTTACTGTAATCTTTCTTTTTTATAAAGTAAAAATTTTTGGTAACATCAATCTTTTTTTCCGTTAAAAACGACAATATTTGGCACGTATTATGATCAGACAATCCACTTTGTAGAGCTTTAGATGCCTCTATGTTCTGTATGTTGCTTACAATATTGTCGATACATGTGCTTTGCCTGGTTGGTTCTGTTATATGTAATTTCATGTTATAGTTTTCGAGTAAAGAAATAAGTTCTAAGGAAACTAAGGAGTTTCCTTAGTACTTTTAAGAATGTCGATGTTGAAGTCGCCACATAGAATCGTAGTTTTTTTTATGCTTACTACTTAATCTTTGAAGAACGCATTCCAGTTGGGTAAAAAACACATTTACGTTTGAGGCTGGAGTGCGATACAAGCATACTATTATACATTTTATCTCAGGAATTTCTATGGCACAGCATTCAAAGGACTTTTCTATGGCATAGTCTTTAACATATGTCACTTCTTTTACTGGTATATCAACTCTAGTGAAAATACAAACACCTCCTCTCTTTTGTGTTTTACGTGAGTATGAAGAACTTAATTTATAGCCTGAGAGGTGTGCATTATTTTCCGCACCCTGTTTTAAGAATGTTTCGCTTAAGCAGACAATGTCGTTTAATATAGTTTCTGTTTTTAAATCATTCAGTAGTATTTCTAAGAGTTCTCGCTTGCCTAATAATCCCGCAATATTTTGATGGAAACATGTCAGAGTATTTTTGGCGTTATATTGACGAGGAGAGACGAAAAAAAAACATTTTTATTTAAAATGTTTTGAACTGGCGATGGCATGGGGGTCTCTACTTGAGGATGAGAGTCATTTTTTGGTATGTCATTGTCATTAATTGTCAAATTATTGTTCATTGTTACGTCATTTTTCTTTGAGGATGTCATATTTTTTTGTATTTAAATTTTAATGTTTTTTATAAATCTATCATTATAGTCTCTACAGTCAATAGCAAAGTTTATTGCTTTGGACGTGTAGGCGAGGTAATTTTTGATTATGGTTCAGCATTATTAAATGTTTATAAGTTTATGTGGTGCATCTTTTTTATCCCGGTTTTTGGTGGAGTGGAAATGTTGGTTTTGATGTAGTTAATGTTTTCGTTTTGCTTATATTTCTTAATGTTTGGACAAAATTCATTGGAGACTCCAAACTAATTAAACAAATAATCAAGTTAAGCAAAAGTATCAAGATGGTTTATTCAGACGATATGCAGGGTTCTCAACTAAAAGATTTTTAAATTTCCCGCCAAAGGCTTGTGCCACGACTCACTTGTCGCACTCTATCAGTTAATTTCCATCCTATCGGTACTATTTGGTGCACCCATAATAATGGTTTCCCATTGTTATGGTGGTATTTTTAAAATGAAATTTAATGAAAAAACTTTATTGTAGAATGAATACAAAAAATGGTTACTGGCTCCAAAACTAGGATTCCCTGTGTAATGGGTAGCCAGATTAACCAGATTACACTGGCTACCTTTTACCCTTCTAACCCTTACGTGTTTGTGATGTCCTTGCTGTAGCACTGTACCTATCCTAGAGAAATTGAGTCCAGAACTTGAATTTTCTTTTTTTTTGTTTTGAGTATTGTGTCGTCAAATAAATGAATTTTCTTCTTCTTCTTCTTCTTCTATTTGAAAATAATCCTGTCTTAATTACTTACATTGCTACTATTTCTGCAGGATCTAGCAAAGAAACTGGCGACGGAACTGTCAAAACCTTACGATACAATTCTCCCAGCCCTCCTAGAACTCCAGACTCACTCAATGGACCGTTCCAAAGCCAACGCTGAGTTCCAGGAGACTGGAGTGGCTACCCTTAGGGTGAAAGCCACAGTGCCCGGCGTTGGGCCACGGAGTCTTAACATACAGAAGAAACTGGATGTGCAGGGCAGCGAAGTGATAAGTGCAGTTGCTGCGGCACTTGAAGTATGTGATTCAAGGTTAGTTATCAGCGTTGTAACTAAATATATACCCACTTCATCTGCCTTATCCTCTGTTTGGTTTTCTATGTCACAGCTTGAGCTCAAACAGCAGACAGTTAGATACATAGATACGTCGATAGAATAGTCTTCGTTGTACACATAAACTACATTCTTAAATACACTCAGAGGCACAATTAACCGCCCACTTTAATTTTCCGACGTAACTTGAAATATTCATTAGGGAATGATTCGCACTCGCCTTGACCACTCACGTAGTACCTTGATGCCGTGGGTATACCCTAGCTTACACGTTTGGGACAATCTTAAAAGGCGAGTGGATATAATTCCCTAATTAATATTTCAAGTTACGACGGAAAATTAAAGTGGGCGGTTAATTGTGCCTCTGAGTATAGTATATTTTATTCAAAACCATGTTGCGTAATAATAATTAAAGTCTGTTCGCTATCATAGTGTCACTTTGATATTTACCGCCTCGGCACGTGGCGGCTTTTCACAAGAAAAATTAAAGAAAGCCGACGCGGCGCAAACACGCTAGTGAATTTGGCTCGCAGCTCGTCTCATTCTACATAATATTATGTAGATCACGCAATTAAAGAAGTAAATCAACCAGTATTTTAGAATGGATTTATAACGAGATGATCCTGCATCACTTTGGTTGGTACCTATTTTAAATACCGGTGGAGATGAATATTCTGAGGACACTTCGAGTGATGAAGAATAGTGTTTTATTTTGTGCTTCATTAAGTATATTGTGTACCATGTTTTTTTTTCTATTTAAAGTATTTTTGCCGTCTTAAGTTTTATTATTGAAATAAATGTTTTTTACTAAAACCAAGATTGCCTTCGTGTGTACCGACACTATCTAAGCGAACGGACTTTATGTATATATTATTATATTTTATTATTAGTCGCATTTTTCCGACAAAAAGTCAAGCAAGTGTATCCGGAGTACAATTAATAATATTTTTTTATTTGAGTCAAGTACATGGTTACCTACATATTATGAAGTATAGCAAAAACAATATTAAAATTAAATGATGCAGCAAATAATTGAATGTACAAATAAACTTGATACCATTCTTGACACACTAAAATTCATGTTTTCATCCAGAACCCTTAGTTTTAAAAATCACCATGGAGCTTTGTCTTTTTTTGTCAATAATGGGTATTAAAATGTCTATATATTCAACACTTTGTATAAAATACCTACAGTCATAACTATAATTTGTTCATTATTATAATAAAGTTATTCTCCTTTCAGAGTAAAGCTGATATTCAATGGCAAAGTGATAAAGCCTACACCAAGCATAAATGAGCAAGGAATCAAGAATGGAGTGCAGATTATGGCTCTAGTAATGGCAGGTACACCATGACCATGATACAAAATTTTCCTATACTTTTAGATAATTTGTGCTGTTACTAAAATAATTAATTTTGGGGCCATTTTAATGTGTATTATTTTCTTTTTTTTCTTCTCTTTTGAAAGCTTGACATCACAGACTCATTAATTAAAACATGGTCACATTGAGACACTCCTCAGATGGAGTTTAATTAATATGCCGTTATGTCTTTATCTTTACCACCAAGGAGAATTAAATTCTCCTTGTTACCACACATCATCTACACTGCATGTGACGAATGTTTTAATGAATTCTGGTTTTAGAAATAAGATTGTTAAAGTAAATTTTTAATTTTTTTTATATACTTAATATCTTTTATATACCTTAACAATTAATACTCCTCCTAAAAGATTTCATTATGTTAAGCAGCATATTATTATACAGGATGGATTTTTGAGACGGGTCAGTAAGGGTAGGTACCTTAATCGTTATAGTTCGTTTTAAACGTTCCTAGGACACCATCCCCAACTTTTTAAGATATTATGAGGAGTATGGTCTTCACCTCGCGTGCCCACCGCCAATTGGTGAACTCAAGCACTGAGAATTTGAATAGCTCTGATACTCAGGTTTCCTCACGAGATTTTCCTTCACCGTTAGCGAGTGATATTGTTACTATAACTTCACAATAGGCTATTTGACTGATTTCAGAAAGCCATCTCATATTGTTTGTTGGTATTCATGGAGACCTCAGAAAGTGGTCATTTTAAATTCTGTCGTGTATTTCTTCTAAAAAAGGCAAACGAAAATTTACTTTTCAAGTAAGCCGCCAAAACACTATCTTAAGCAATATGGCGTCGCTCAGGAGTTATGGACGCCACTTCCCGGTAAACCAACCAATAAACGTAAGAAAGAATTAATGAATAGAATAGAATAGAAAAGCTTTATTTCAAAGACAGAAAAATGACAGACGCCATTTTTACTGCCATGTTAATTCATCATAGAATCGGCCAATCCAAGCCGTTTTCGATACAAATTATCAAAATTTATTTTGTGTTTTTTTACAAATCATAATTGTTTTTTTTTAGTTAAAATGCCTTAAAGCGGTTTTAAGACACATAATTTATACCAATACGTAGAAATAATACAGTTTTTTTTCTCACTGTCAAAATAGCCTATTGTTCATAGCTTATAAAACTTCATAGGTCTCTCGCCTCTGAGTCTATTTTTCTACCCACGACTACTACCGCGTGTCATATTGTATATTAAGCTCCCTGTGTATATGGCAGAAACCCCTGATGCAGTGAAGAAGGAAGACCGTATGTACATGGAAATGAAAACAACCCGGGACGATGCAACGCTTCTGTCAGAGTATGCTGATGACTTTGACGACGACGACGAATACATGCAGGTTTGTTGCTTCCAGTGTTTCGTGGATATAGGTACATTCGTACATAAAAAGGCGTAGGCAGAGACCGGGGTCGCGTTTCATAAATAAATAAATAAAATCGGACATAATTATTACATTACGACATACATTTTTATTATCTACACATATTAACGTCATATAGTATTACGTTATTTATTATGGCGGTGGTGGCGTAGTGGGGTTGACCCTTGTTTTTCGATCATGAGGGTCTGGGTTCGAACCACGCATGTACCAATGACTTTTAGTTACGTACATTTGTTTGTACAGCAACACCATTCGCTGATAAATTGTGCCCGGATAACGGCGACAGGCTTGCCACTTGTCACGTTTGGGACCTAATAAACTCTGCAAAACGTGGGTCCAGTTCTAGAGACTGGTGCCTCTGCCTACCCCTTCGGGGATAACGGGCGTGAGTTTATTATTTATTATTATTATTATTATTTATCACACTAATATTATAGACGTGAAAGTTTGTGTGTGTGTTTATATGTTTGTCAGTCTTTAGCGCTGAAACGGCTGGACGGATTTTAATAAAATTTGGTATGGAGTTAGCCGATACCCTGGATTAAAACATAGGCTACGTTTTACCGCGGGGAAATATCTTATTCCTACGGGAAAATCGATGAACCGCGGGTAACACCGCGGGGCACAGCTAGTTTATTATAATTACTTAGGTTCTTTAAATCTTTTGCTACTTGTCAATATATTTCCGATTTCCCTATTTTTGTAGATCCTAAATATCCATACCTACCGACTATGTTCTGCCTGCAACTCTCGCCATCCAAAGGTTATCTGGAAGAGATCGCTCTAAGCGATTGTATACCATTACTTAGATATAAGGATTGGTGGAGGCTTGTAAGACTAGTGGCCGATGTTACTGTCAGAAGTTTTCAAGTCGCCCTAAGGCCTCTGACTTGGCTTAACGACTGCCTTCTATCGACGGCAGCCGGCACCAACTGCTTAATGGCTAATGCATCATGCAATCTTATGCCGGCGGCAGCTCCCGCCCAAAATCTCATTTTTCTTTTGAGTCTTTTGCTGATTAAAATTAATATTAAGGCCGCGATGGCGATGGCAACCGCTTCCTCGCCCATTGATAATAACTAGGAACACAAACAGTACAACACTACAGGGTGCGTATACTGAGTTTTTTCATTCACTCTCGATAGTGAGAGCGTTTGCGATTTGCATAGGAGTGACAGAGAGACAACTAGATGGCGCGCTTTGTCACTCCTATGCAAAACGCAAACGCTCTCGCTATCGAAAGTGAATTACAAAACTCAGTATACGCACTCTGATCTACCCGGCTGACAACTTGAAAATGATGCCACAGAGACAATGATGCTCTGTGGCAGCCAGCGGCAAGTGCCGGCGGCCTGAATGACCCGGCGGCATATCCGCGCGGCAAAAACCCGGCGGCCATGCTGCCGGTATAGTGTGTAGCAGCCATAACGTGCCTTGCGAAGGCACGGAACCTCTCCGAAAAATGCCACTAGCATGTCGGTTAAAGAAAAATCCTTGTCCAATGTCTCAGTCCCTCCACCAATCCGGACTTGGCCCCCGTGATGGAGTATGGCCTACACCAGGGATCCCCAAACAATTTTGGACAAGTGACTCCTTTCCCATAATGAACTGTTACCTTAGACCCCCATGGCCAAATTACCTACTTTTAAGATCAACCCCCTTATTCATAATGGTCCGCTGATTTAAAACAGCTGCTATAGAGTGTTATTTTTCATTCTGACTTAGGTCAATAGAAGAAGACAGAGTGAGAATTAGCAAAGCTTTAAGTTAGCAGACTATTATGAATAAGGGGGCCTACCTTGAAAGTTTTAAATAAGAACTTGTGTTAATTTAATAGGGGTCGATTTTTAGACCTCGTCGACCCCCAAAATCAGTTTTCGTTTATGTAGACCCCTAGGAAACCTTTGGAAATCTCTGGCCTACACCTTCCTCAGGGAAGAGACCAGACCTGGGGCTCTCGGCGGCTACATAATGGGTTGATGATCAATGTCTCTGTTTACTTGCACGTATTCAAAGACCACGAGGTTTACTTCTGCTGTATTGATCAAGGATGGTTAACATAAATAAAACGTCCATTAAATCGACGGTTAAAAGGTAATAGGGCATAAGCGACATTTTGGCCCAAAATGACTTTTGAATGCCATCTTACTTAAAAAAAATTCTGCGTCGAATGCGCTTACTCCCGCGGCTCTACGATACAAAAAAGTCATCGTAGAGCCGCGGGAGTAAGCGCATTCGACGCAGATTTTTTTTTAAAGTAAGATGGCATTCAAAAGTCATTTTGGGCCAAAATGTCGCTTATGCCCTATTGCCTTTTAACCGTCGATATAGTCTTAAAAGAGATACAACCATACCGCGATGTAGGAACATACCAGCGCCACCTAGTGGTGACTTAAATAACTAATCCAGCAAGATAGACCGTCTCAGTGTGTGTCCCCAGTTGGAGGACCAGTCCGGGCGTAGCGTGGAGCTGCCGGCGGCGGAGCGGCGCGCGCTTTTGGTGGGGCTGGCGCTGCACGAGCGCGGCCGCGCCGCCTTAAAGCAGCACGACTACCCGCTGGCTTTAGTTCTGCTGCTGGAAGCCGATAAGCAGTTCAGGTAAGTTAGCTGTAGGCTCATTGTTGTGATTTTCCGCTGGCGCTTGTGCTGCTGCTGGAAGCCGATAAGCAGTTCAGGTAAGTTAGCTGCTAGCTCATTGTTGTGATTATCCGCTGGCGCTTGTGCTGCTGCTGGAAGCCGATAAGCAGTTCAGGTAAGTTAGCTGTTAGCTCATTGTTGTGATTATCCGCTGGCTTTAGTTCTGCTGCTGGAAGCCGATAAGCAGTTCAGGTAAGTTAGCTGTTAGCTCATTGTTGTGATTATCCGCTGGCGCTTGTGCTGCTGCTGGAAGCCGATAAGCAGTTCAGGTAAGTTAGCTGCTAGCTCATTGTTGTGATTTTCCGCTGGCGCTTGTGCTGCTGCTGGAAGCCGATAAGCAGTTCAGGTAAGTTAGCTGTTAGCTCATTGTTGTGATTATCCGCTGGCTTTAGTTCTGCTGCTGGAAGCCGATAAGCAGTTCAGGTAAGTTAGCTGTTAGCTCATTGTTGTGATTATCCGCTGGCGCTTGTGCTGCTGCTGGAAGCCGATAAGCAGTTCAGGTAAGTTAGCTGCTAGCTCATTGTTGTGATTTTCCGCTGGCGCTTGTGCTGCTGCTGGAAGCCGATAAGCAGTTCAGGTAAGTTAGCTGTTAGCTCATTGTTGTGATTATCCGCTGGCTTTAGTTCTGCTGCTGGAAGCCGATAAGCAGTTCAGGTAAGTTAGCTGTTAGCTCATTGTTGTGATTATCCGCTGGCGCTTGTGCTGCTGCTGGAAGCCGATAAGCAGTTCAGGTAAGTTAGCTGCTAGCTCATTGTTGTGATTTTCCGCTGGCGCTTGTGCTGCTGCTGGAAGCCGATAAGCAGTTCAGGTAAGTTAGCTGTAGGCTCATTGTTGTGATTATCCGCTGGCGCTTGTGCTGCTGCTGGAAGCCGATAAGCAGTTCAGGTAAGTTAGCTGTAGGCTCATTGTTGTGATTTTCCGCTGGCGCTTGTGCTGCTGCTGGAAGCCGATAAGCAGTTCAGGTAAGTTAGCTGTAGGCTCATTGTTGTGATTATCCGCTGGCGCTTGTGCTGCTGCTGGAAGCCGATAAGCAGTTCAGGTAAGTTAGCTGTAGGCTCATTGTTGTGATTTTCCGCTGGCGCTTGTGCTGCTGCTGGAAGCCGATAAGCAGTTCAGGTATAATCTGTCAAGAAAATGTAGAAATTAAAGAGTTCGGTTTTGATCGGACTTTTTGTCTGCATTTGTTAGCTTGCACTTACAAGCATTAAATAAATTAAATACTTGAGCTTTTACATAAATTAAGGTAGTGTGCTTCAATAGATATAGTAAATGTTTAGGTTTTTCAATAAAACAATTAGCTAACTTTCACTTCCGGTTTCTACTATTTTTTGACAAACTGTAAGTTAGCTGTTAGCTCATTGTTGTGATTATTTAAGCCTTTACATCGCTCGCTCGCTCGTAGCCCCGGCCGCCTGATCTTTCTTTTTTTATTTGTAACTGCACTTAACATCTATCTTTACAATAGACAGTAGTACTTAATTCAATAGAGTTAGATGAAATAGTGAAAAGTTTAACAACATAGGGCGCGTTCAGTCCATGGATGGGTCACCGTCTATGACTAACGCTAGTGGCATTTTTTCCGAGCGATTCCGTGTCGCAAGGTACGTTAAGCAGTGGTTGCCGGCTGCCGTCGTTAAGCCAAGTCAGAGGCCTTAGGACGGCTTGAAAACTTCTGACAGTAAGACCAGCCGCTACTCTTACAACCCTCCATCTCCTCCGCCTACGCCTTCCCCAGGGAAGAGACCCGTGCCCCCCGGTGGGGACATAATGGTTCGACGATGAGGCCCCTTTCCCTCTGCAGTGATTGCAGCTCGTCCCTGCTAGCTCAGACCGACAACAGCGCAGTGCTGCAGTTGGACATAGCGTGGTGCTACGTATGTCTTCGTTCGCTGCAAAACGCGGGGGACGCGGCGCGCCGTTTGCGCCGCGCTGAGGACGCCTTCCGCACTGCCTACGGGGAGCACCGGCATCGGCTGAAGGCTCTCAAGGGGGAGAATGGTGAGACCCACAGGATTAGGCCGCCTTTACAACTGTAAGCTTTACTTACGTAAGCAACTTACGACAAATCAAGTGTAAACACTCGTTGTAAGTGACTTACTGTAAGTTCTTACAACGTACGCAAATTGGAAAATTACAACTTATCGCACTAAATTGACAAGTTGAGAACTTACAACAAAACTGCGGGCCGATTTCTGAATTGAGAATTAACACTAAATAAATACTTAAATAGCGTTCTGTCACGCTCTTTTCTAAAGAAATTTGACGAGACAGCACTACAGTTAAGTAATTACTTGGCGAAATTCTCAATTCAGAAAGCAGCCAAATGTCCTCTCAATGTTTCTCAGCTGGTGAAATTGCCGGTCGAAAATGTGTATACTTTTTTTTAATGATTCTGCAACTTTTTCCAAAAGACATTCAAAACTTCTTATAAAATTGAAAGTCTCTGTCTTCCGTTCTCAACTCCTTTAAAAGATTTTCAAACGCACCTCGTGCTATTCTTTTTTCTAGCCAAGGTTTAACCCAGCATTGTCTTTTCTTTTGCTTTCGTATTTTGGATAAAATTATAGCAGCACTTGTTTGATCGTAGCGACTTTGAGAAGACATTTTTATTACTGATTCAGTAAGCAATGTCAATGGGCGTGAATTAATTTATGCAAGTTTAAACTTACAAAATTTACATAAGCATTATTTACTGTAAGTTTATATCAT
This sequence comes from Yponomeuta plumbellus, assembly GCA_947310845.1. Classification (NCBI taxonomy): domain Eukaryota; kingdom Metazoa; phylum Arthropoda; class Insecta; order Lepidoptera; family Yponomeutidae; genus Yponomeuta; species Yponomeuta plumbellus. The sequence continues at coordinate 1,122,836 of OX371206.1, forward strand.
GTGTAAATGCAACCGTAAGTAAATTATGTAAATATTACGTGAGTAACTTACAAGTGTAAAGCTAAGCGTCCACCACATCGGAACCGCTCCGTACGGAGCGGACGGATTTGTTGCTTTGTATTGATTTCTATGGTACTGCGTGCACTGGATCGGCATTTCTGCTTCGGAGTGCGATATTACTGCCGATGACGTCATCCGCAGCCGACGCGCCATTCGGATTCCGAACGCTTCGAGTTCTGACGTGTTTGCGACGCTTGTGCATGAATGACTATACTGGGGCCAAATTCAATAAACAATAAATGTAAACAAAGCAATTTAGGGTCAGCACAACGCGAGCTAAAAAATAAAGTATACTTTTAGTATTATTGATTTGAGTACAGAATTTAACACAGTAATATTGATAGGTTTATTGGATTAGAAGGGCATTATTCATTATGAGCTGTTACCAGGAAACGTAGTGTGCCTGTATGGAAATGAAATGTAGCATTTGTCTTACAATAACTTTTTCTCTTATTGTTATAGAATAAAAAACCCTTCCCTTTGTTCCAATCGCCTTTCTAAAATTTGTGTCTTGAATATTGTGAAGTTCAAAGAATTTGGTTCGAGACATATGAATGTACACAAAAAATCTATTTTCATCTTTTAATAAATCATAATATTATAATGTATGAAATTATCAAAACATAAGTCTTTTTGAGATTATTTTATGAACCCACATCTTGCGTTTCCTTTTGCTTTTCTCCTCCTCAGCTGATAACAAACAACTAATGACAATAATATCCTCGTCACTATCCTCCATTGCGAACACACGTGCACAAGCGAACTCGATTGCTTTGAAAATACCGATACTGCCGACGGCAAATCCGAATGCAGTAGACGCACACTTTCGGCATTTTGTAAATGCCGACGGCTCGTACGGTGCGGACGCTCCGATTCCGATGCGGTGGACGCTTAGCTTAAAGGCCGCCTTAGATTAAGGCCGATTTGCACCACCGCCTAAAATCCTTTTAGCGTTAAATTAAATAGAATTTTGACAGATAGTGTATGGCGGAACTGTCAAATTCTATTTAACTTAAAGTTAAATGGATTTTAGTCGGTGGTGCAAACTCTTTGAACTCGAGCGGCTAGGAAACATTAGACGAGACTAGCACTGGACCGGATGGGTTGGCGTGAAAGGGAAGAGGCCTATGCCCAACAGTGGGCTTTATTTATGGGTTAGATTAAATAGAACTCTTTATTGTACACACGAGAAGAAACAGACAAATAACATTAGGAAGGAGAGATATTAGGAGGAGTTTTGTCATATACAATAGGCTATTTGACCGATTTCTGAAAGCCATCTCATATTGTTTGTTGGTGTTCATGGAGTCATCAGAAAGTGGTAATTTTAAATTATTTCGTGTATTTCTTGTAAAACGGACAAACGAAAATTTACCGACTAATTTATCGACTGACACCTAAATAAAAACGTAGCGATTCCCTCAAAATAATTGAAGGTTTCGAAGTTTCTTGCCTTTACATTGGCTTATGGCTTATTATTTGGCTTATTACTTTATGTGTCTAAGATAACCCCGAGTCTTGGATGTGTAAAGTCTGTTTTTTAGTTCAATGCAAAAAAATAAAACAATCACGTTACATCTCAATACAATCCAATGTCTGAATGTTGTTCAGACATTGGAATGTATTGAGATGTTTGTATAAAAAAATATAAAAACATGTCTGAATGTTGCTAGTACGCAAAAACCAAATTACCCCATTTTACTTCCAAGTAAAAATTGTTTGTGCTACGTGGGTGTTTTTTTTTTACTTTGCTCTTATGAGGAAGTAAACTTTAATATCTTTGATGTGATAAAGATTTTGGTCACACAAGTCTTCTATTCACGGTAAAAAAAATCTACCGAGTAAACCTAAATATTTTATAACGGTAACACCGCGTCATTTTTTTTTTGCATTGAATTAAAAAACGGACTGTACATGTTTGTGATGTCACTGTTTCTGGTTTCCTCGACACAGGGTATCGTATGTAGCGTGGGGCCAGAAGCAATGTATATTATATGCCTGAATGTAAATGTTTATGTTAATGTATTGTTTTGTCGTCAGCGAACGAGAGAGTGCTTTATATGCGGCTGTACCTACTGCAAGGAATCGTGGCTTACCATCAGAACCAGAGGGCTGAGGCTAGGGCCTTGCTGGAGAAGGCTGAGGTCGAACTCAACTCTCTGAAAGTAAGAGCTAAGATTTATGTTTCACACAGATTCTTTAATTGAAACATCTTGAGATTCTTGGTATACGAACACTCATACCTAAATTGTATTAGCTTTAAGGTGATTTGAGAAAAGATGGTCAGTTTGTGTTTGGAGTGGAGTTTTTTTTCGCTGCCTTTTTCTCCACTACAGACGGCCCCAAGGCAGCGGCTAACATTATACATAAGTGTATGTACTCCACCAATCCGGACTTGACCCCCGTGGAGGAGTATGGCCTATACCTTCCTCAGGGAAGAGACCCGTGCCCCTTGGTGGGGACAAAATGGGTTGATGATGATGATGATGTATGCACATTGACATTCAACAAGCAGAATGTAAATTCTTTACGTTGAAATAAATTTTTGATTTCTGATTTCAAATCAACTCTCTTAACCTCCTCAGTCCCGTGTCGACAAAATAACAATAGAAAACTATTGTTATTTTCAAGGTCTGTGTGCTTATACCGAGTTTTTCATTTCACTTTCGATAGAGCGTTTGTAATTTGTATAGGAGTGATAAAGAGACAACTAAGTGGCGCTTAGGAGTGACAAAGAGACAACTGGGTGGCGCGCTTTGTCACTCCTATACAAATTGCAAACGCTCTCGCTATCGAAAGTGAAATGAAAAAACTCAGTATAAGTACTCAAGACTGAAGAGGTTACAGTAAGAGCTAAGATTTATCTTTCACTTGGTTCAAATAATAAGATAAATAGAACGTTAATATAGATTACCTAGGTTATAAAATATAACTTTTTTACTAGTTGTAAGCAAACAAAAGTGTATACTCCTGAAAGGTAGAACTGGTGACCTAAATTGAGCAACTTGAACTGCCAATTGTAACCCATGTTTCAACACAATAAGTTCATTTCATTTCAACTACGTACTACAAACATAAAGGCATTACGGCATCAGAACATTGACAAAATCATCCCATTGCAGAGCATTAACGCATCAAGCCACACTTAGAAAGTGGTTGTTTTGAGCGTAAATTGTATGCTGGTGATGGGGGCGGAGAATTAATAATAAAAACTTTAAGTTTGACCACAGATAAAATAATCAAATAAAACCAAGGTATTACATGTGCACAATGTTGCAAGTTGCGAATGGCGATATGCATACAAAAAGGTGTGCTTACTGAAAAAATAATAATATAACGTCTACATACGACAATAATAGTAGATTGTATCAAGGGAGCAAAGTAATATTTTTACGGCAAGGGCGCTTTTTTGAATCCATAGCGAAGTGAGGGATTCTAGAGTTGAATCCCAAGCGTAGCGAAGGATTCAAAGTAGGTACGTCGCCCGAGTCAAAAATATATTTTGCGTCCGAGTGATACACTCTACTTTTCATCACCCACTATGAGAAAATAAAAGGCCCCTCATATTTTATTGTAATATTATAGAGTAACAACTAAATTGAAATTAAATAGTATCTAATACTAAAACAACTACAAACTTATTTTCAAAACAAAACTATGAATTTCTAACAATCCATGAAAATTTAAGAAAACGAAAACGTAGTTCGCGCGTTTTTAAATTAATTTCTTTTTTTTTACTCAGCCGGGGGCGCGACTATGGGCCATTGTACCAGCCAGTCTTTATACAAACAATATTTGCGTTCGATTTCTTTGACGCTTAACACCAAATTCAAAAAGTGCGCGGCAAAGATAATAGGGTAGTTTCCAGGGTCAAAATAATTTAATTCTATTTAGTCCGTATTTTAGATTATAAAAAAATATTGGATACGTATTTTTTCTTTTTTCGATTAAACAAAAAATAACAAAGATATAGCCCATTGAAGTTACGTGTGACGTCACTCAGTGCTACAAAATGCAGCACGGCGTGACGTCACACGTTACTTTAATGGGCTATATCTTTGTCATTTTTGGTCTAATTTACAAATAAAAAAATACGTGTCCCTTATTTTTGAATAATCTAAAAGACGGACTACTTACATTTTTTTGGGAAACTAGCCTATTGCGGCGCACTTATAAAGTGGATTATAAACTCATTATTGCCCGCTAAAAGTTTCTTATAGAAAAAACGCCACCTTTGGGTTGGCGAACCAAGTCCTTTGCGAATAGATCTATTCTATCTACCTTGTCACAACCTACTGTCAATGCTAACGCCCCCTCTTCCCAGGTGGACGATACCGCAGTGCAGTCTTTGATGGAGCTGGGATGGTCGCGAGGCGAGGCGCGCGCCGGCTTGCGCGAGGCGTCGGGCGACTTGGAGCGCGCGCACCAATGCCTCGAAGCGAGGCGGGCTGACAAACTGCAGGCTCGCGAACGCCGCAGGCTTGCCAAGTACGTAGCTGTGCTAGAAACAATGAAGAAGTTGCCTTGATGTCGGCCTGAGGTCAGAAGAAGAAGAAGAAGAAGAAAAATTTATTATAACAACAAAACACACGCCACAAAATAAATCCAAAAATTAAACCATAAAATTAGTACAAAACAAAGAATCAGAAGAAAACAGGAGTAAAATAAAGATCACGGCGTGTCACTGCTGTTATAAATGGCAGCTGACTCAGCATTATGCTGAAGGACAAGCCTTCAGCGCTGATTTTCAGTCAGTGCCAAATGATACTCCGCGAGCGTCACAGACCGCGGTGTGGTACAGCGATGAGAGAATTTAAAAAACTTAATACGTATGTACAGAATAGATTAAGTACTTAAAATAGTTTATTACCAAGAAACAGACAAGACTATTAAGGATAAATTAATTAATAAATATAACAAAAATATATAAGGTCACCGAGTACGTGCGTGCGTGCTAGAATCAGCGAACAACATACCGACACAACCATAAAACGGCGTGAACACATGGTGCATGTACAAGGTACGGGCTGTGCGCGGAACAAAACGACCAAGGGCGTGTGTGTACTAGAATCAGCGAAATCGAAGTCCAGTTTGTGCAATAAAAAATTAATAATAAATATAATACAAAGTAGAATATGACCTCGAATTGTGCTAGGGGAGGATAGCATTGGAAGGAGTAGCATTTAATGCTGGAAAAGAAAGAGGATAACGCGATTCTTTCCTTACTTCTCGACATGATGCTAAGGGGGCGGGTCCAAGAAAACCGGCCAAGTACGTCTCGGAGTCTCGCACGTAATGTTCCGCACCATTATCAAGAATCAAGAATCAAGAATTTATTTCAACGTAAAGAATTTACATTCTGCTTGTTGAATGTCAATGTACATACAGTTATGTATAACGTTAGCCGCTGCCTTAGGGCCGTCTGTAGTGGAGAAAAAGGCAGCGAAAAAAAAAAACTCCACTCTGACCATCTTTTCTCAAATCACCTTAAAGCTAATACAAATAAAACATACAAAATAATATCTTGGATGTGTTGAACACTAGACACATTTATCCTCTGATTTAATTTAATATTAAACTACTATTTAATGCCATACGTCCTTGTCTTCTAAATAATCGTTGATTTTATAATAAGCTTCTTTGCAAAGGGTGTGCTTATCTATGGCTTATCTATGGTGCGGAACGGCACCACCACGTTTGTTGTATGGGAGGGCTCCCATTAAATAACTTACTGGCTGTCCGTCGGGACGGACGGCCAGCGCCGGAGTCTCAGTGTTAGGCTCTAATTATATGCGTCCGCGCGACCGAGCGGCCCGGCCGCTACACCATGAAATTACAAGCAATAGGGTAGTTTCCAGGGTCAAAATAATAAAATTCTATTTAGTCCGTATTTTAGATTATAAAAAAATATTGGACACGTATTTTTTCTTTTTTCAATTAAACAAAAAATAACAAAGATATAGCCCATTAAAGTTATGTGTGACGTCACTCCGTGCTAAAAAATGCAGCACGGCGTGACGTCACACGTAACTTTAATGGGCTATATCTTTGTCATTTTGGGTCTAATTTACAAATAAAAAAATACGTGTCCCTTATTTTTGAATAATCTAAAAGACGGACTAATTACATTTTTTAGGGCAACTAGCCCATTGTGTGTAACGATTTATTTAAATAGCGGCGCGGTCGCGCGGCCCGGCCGCTCGGACGAGTTTCAACGTGTTCACTTGTATCGGTGCATTTGAAGCGGACGGGACGCTCTTTCGTTGTTTGTGAGAACGTGTGAAGAGCGGAGACGCTCGGGCCGCTTCATATAAATCAAAAAGCGACTTGGCCGCGGCCGCTGGAATCTGCGGCCAAACCGCTCGTCCGCGCGGACGCATATATATGGGCTAGTTGCCCTAAAAAATGTAATTAGTCCGTCTTTTAGATTATTCAAAAATAAGGGACACGTATTTTTTTATTTGTAAATTAGACCAAAAATGACAAAGATATACCCCATTAAAGTTACGTGTGACGTCACACCGTGCTGCATTTTTTAGCACGGAGTGACGTCACACGTAACTTTAATGGGCTATATCTTTGTTATTTTTTGTTTAATCGAAATAATAAAAAATACGTGTCCAATATTTTTTTATAATCTGAAATACGGACTAAATAGAATTTAATTATTTTGACCCAGGAAACTACCCTATTCAAGCCATAGGGTCCGTTTTACCCTTCTGGGTACGCGGCCCTAAGAGCGGTCGTGTCTTTCAGACAGCAACGCGCGCTGGGCACGTGCATAGACGGCACGCCGGTGTCCGCACAGTTAGTGGGCGCGCTTACAAGCGCCGGGTTTGCGCGCCGCCTCGCCGCGCGCGCGCTGCGTAATGCGAACAACCACGCCGGGGACGCCGTCCGGCTTATACAAGAGCACCGCGAGTTGGTGAGTTGGCATCGGGCATTAAATAAACAAACAAACATAAACATATATAGATAATTGATAATGATCAATATATTTACTTATCTATCCTATCTAATAACTTATATTATTAGTCTTGTTAGCACTAAGTATACCATGTCACTAGAGTAAGGACGACTAGAATAAGTCTTTGATTAAATTGTAAAAGTAAAATTTAACTAAAACTAACTATAAACGGTAAGCGCCAATTAAAAGTATTGTTAACCCTCTGGTTACCACAGCACAGATCTACATCTAGTGTGGCAACCAACGTAAAACACGCTTTGTAATGTTTTCTCTTTTTAATAAATATATCATCACAGGGGCGTTGGGCGGGCAGGGGGTGGGGGTGGGGGGGGGGGGGGGGGTAGCCACCTAGTTAAGCTATAGAGTTAAGTGCGCTATAATTCGCCAACAAACTGGCGAATTATGTTTATAAGTGAATTTATGTAAATAGTCTGAACAAAATTGTTCACATCATCAACCCATTGTGTCCCCACCGAGGGGCACGGGTCTCTTCTCTGAGGAAGGTGTATAGGCCATACTCCACCACGGGGGCCAAGTCCGGATTGATGGAGGCTTGTAAGACTAGTGGCTGGTCTTACTGTCAGAAGTTTTCAAGCCGCCCTAAGGCCTCTGACATGGCTTAACGACTGCCATCTATCGACGGCAGCCGGCACCGACTGCTTAGCGTGCCTTGCGAAGCACGGAACCGCTCGCAAAAATGCCACTAGCGTTAGTCATAGACAGTGACCCATCCATGGACTGAACGCGCCGTATGTTGCTTAACCTAAGTAATCGTTTAAGATCACTCAGCCAGCCCAGGCTGCGAGCGATTCTGTTGTATGGAATTTTTTTTCCGATTTTGTTGTATGGAAGTTATTTATTTTTGCGTTACTAACACGTTGTATTTTTGGTTTTCCCCCAGCTGGTCAGCAGCGACGAGGGTTCTGAGGAAGACGAGACAGCCAGCTCTGATGAATCGCTCGTGGAGCCCGACGAGAAACTTGTTGCCGAGGTGAGAATTAATTATAAACATTTACATACAGGCATCTGAAGACAGGGCGCTATGGCGCTCATTAGGCGAGGGCTATGTCCAGCAGTGGACTAATGTAGCCTGATGATGATGATGATTATGATGATGACATACAGGCACATACATTGCTTCTGGCCCCACACTAGGATACCCTGTGTCGTGGGAACCAGAAACAGTGACGTCACAAACATGTAAACAACCAAGACCAGGGGTGCAATAGGGAATGGATGAAAATATCAGAAGTGCTTGATATTTTTTTTGGTGATGGGAATAACCTTCCTTAACGCGAGAAAAAAGTTTTTTTTGGCCTCGTAGTTATTTTTTGTTGTTGTTGTTTTTCGTAGTTGAAATGTGACGTCACAAGCAAGTATTTTCATACAAAATTCCGTTTTAAAAGTAACTCATTTGACATCCTGTCAAATACCCAATTAATAGAACAGGAGAAGAAAGAAACAAATAAACTCCACATTTAGTCTTTTCAAAACAGTTTAGCCTAATTTTATTAACGAATCAAACTTAAATAAATAGTCCTGGATGTGTTAACACTAGACACAATTTTATTATCCTCTGGTTAAATTTACTTATTAACTACTGTTTAACACCAGACATCCTTGTCCTCTAAATAATCGTTGATTTTGTAATAGGCTTTTTGCACAGTGTGTGCTTAACACATTTCTTACACCGTGTTGGAGGCTACTCTAATATACCTATCTTGGGAAATCTCGTTGTGAAACCTTAAACAGTGCCCCATAAAGAAAGTTTAGTGTAACTTTAATGTGTTTAATGTCACCAATTTACTGTTAATGTTCAATGTGTTCAATTACTCGTACTCAGGTTATAGGAACAGTTCTCAGGCTAATTAACGGGCACTGAATAAAAGAACGAATCAATTAACTGTAGGTTATATTAGAAGTTATAAGACACTTGTGTCATGTGAGAGAGTAACTGCCGAACGGGGGACGCGATTCGCCGGGCGCGCTCACATTACACGCACATAGTACATTGTATTGTTACATTGTTGTCACTACAAAAGTATTAACTTTTGCAAGTCTAAATCGTGGAAATGACAATACTCGCAGCTGGCTGCGATGGGGTACGAAGTGTCTCAAGCGCGCACGGCTCTGAAACTTGCGCGAAACCATCCGAGCGGTGCCGTCGAGTTACTGGTGGCCGGCGGTGGATTCGTTAATGAAGGTAACTACAGGGTTATTTTTAAAACTATATTCTTCTAAATTGGTGGTGGTGGCGTAGTGGGGTTGACCTTTGCTTCTCGATCATGAGGGTCTGGGTTCGAACCACGCATGTACCAATGACTTTTAGTTACGTACATTTGTTTGCACAGCAACACCATTCGCTGATACATTCGACGGATAACGGCGACAGGCTTGCCACTTGTTACGTTTGGGACCTAATAAACTCGGCAAAACGTGGGTCCAGTTCTAGAGACTGGTGCCTCTGCCTACCCCTTCGGGGATAACGGGCGTGAGTTTATTATTATTTATTTTATTATTATTTCTTCTAAATTGTTCTAAAGCTTTTTCAATTCAATGCAAAAAAATACTGTCACGTTGATATCGCCTTCCTCCGGGAAGAGACCCGTACCCTCGGTGGGGGCATAATGGATGGATGATGATGGTATCGCAATACAATCCAAAGGCGGTCAATGACTGAGTGTTGCTAGTACGTAAAAACCAAATAACCCCATTTTACTTCCAAGTTGAAATTGTGTGTGCTACGTAGGTGGTTTTTCTTAGACTTTTCTGTTATGAAAAATTAAATTTTAATGTGTTTGATTGTGTTAAGGTTTCTGGTCACATGAGTCGGGGAAAAATATACCGAGTTAACGTATTATTTTATAGCGGCAACATCGTGTAATTAGCCTCCACCAATCGGACTTGGCCCCCGTGGTGGAGTATGGCCTATACCTTCCTCAGGGAAGAGACCCGTGCCCCTCGGTGGGGACATAATGGGTTGATGATGATAGGCTAATTAATTTGGCAAAATAACGTTTGCCGAGTCAGTTAGTAACTTAGGAAACTGTTTTAATTTCCAGACGCGACCGTTGAGAACCCGTCCACTAGCGCGGGAGGCTCGAAGAAGCGCAAGGGGAAGAAGCATGAAAAGAGTAAGAAGTAAGTAGGAACCATTATGTTTCGCTCTGCGAATCGGAGCGAAACCTGGTCGGACTCTTCTCCGACTAACAGTCAAATAAGTGTATCAGGAATAAACTTAATAATAGGAACTATATTTGTTAATTCAAAGGTAAAAATATAAAAAATACACACCCACAAATGTTTTGTCCAATATGTAATAAGACTATAAATTCTAGGGGCAGCAGGCTGAAGCACATAAGTCCAAAACATAAAATCTTTGAAAAAAACCTTGTATTATTATTATTGTAGCATTTTTTCTTTATTAAATTGACGGTAATGAAAGAAGAGCTCGATTCGTGGAACAGAGTACACATTTGCGTTACGTACGATATCGTTATGAAGGCGTCGAATTATATACCTTATTTTGTAGTTCGAGAGGCCTGGAAACCTAACTACCTAAACCTGAGGCCTTATTCCAGTCTTTCTACAAATAGTACATTCTCTAAGACGAACTCTGTGGCGCAGAGATTAGTGCATCTGCAATTTCAGACCATGCGAGAGATCCCGGGTTCGAATCCCGGCTGGGAAAAAAACACATCTTGAAGGGTATCTTAGAGTGGGGACAGAAGCAATGTATGTAAATGTAAAAAAATGACATGTTTTTTATTATTTTGAGTACAGAATATAAAGAATTGTTTATCTAATCTTATGTTATCTATCTGCCAGGAAGAGAGAGTGCGAAGAGGCGCTGGGCCGGCTGACGTCACACATCCGCGGCGACGGCGAGGACCACCTCGATACGTCCCTGTCGCGAGAGGAGGATTTCCTCACGCAGTACAAGTCGCTGCTCTGAGCGAGCTTACCGCTGGGCTCGTTTGAGATTGTTACTATGCAGCTGCGCTTGCGCATTATGAAGGATAAAACACCAAAGCGTTCGAGGTGGCGGTCCATACATAGGTCATTTTTTTTTCATTCATAATTCATTTATTTATTTGTGAGACACAAGTACATCAGGTGTAATGGTTGAAAAAATATAGCTTCTTTCAGAATAAGTTCTCATGTATCGTATTATTTTGTATGGACCGCGCCCGTGTTGGTCCGTTTTGTCCTTAATGAATCTACCATACCTCCCAACAGTAGTATGCGCCACTCCGGGCACATTTGCAGATGACCCTTATGGCCGGCAACATACAGTCGGAATTATTTCGTTTCGGGATCCCTAACGCAGTAAGTTCAAACCTATGGACCTACCACAAGCAAGTGTTTGTGTTGTGTGGGAGTTATTATTATTTTTTCAAACATGCTTGGTTTGAGCATTATTTCGACAACCTTCTTCGAGATAAATCGAAATTGCTGTACTGGCCAATTACACGCGAGCAGCGGCCGGAAAAAAGTTCTATGAAAATTCAAATAAATTACATACTAAACTCATATCTGTCGTGTATTTAAAAATGGAACGATCTTTTACTCCGAACATTGACAACCAAGGAGGTAACTTATCAGAGGTTTTTTTTTAATTTCGAACTGGCTCGCGAAAAAAAGCTGGATATACGTATTGAAAAAAAAGAACACTTTAACGCCGCAAAAATTATTGTTGTTCGTTCGTGGTTCGTCTGGTTTTGTAAGTTTTACAGAATTTAACAGAATGAGCTCATAGTTTTAATTTCCGCGCATTATTTGAGAAAAATCATATACAAGCCTTGGCCACAACTAGGCATTGATGGACTCACCTATATGTGCCCCGGCTTCGCCTCGGCCCACATTTCCATGTTCGTCCATCAATGCCTCTTTTGATGGCCGCTGCAGTAATGTTCTATAATCGGTCTGGTGAATTATCTGTATTAAAAAAAATCTTACCTTTAATGTTATTTTTTGAAGATTTCAAATCGACCTTGAATGTAGATATAGACTATTGAATATTAAATCATAAAAATAATCTTACCTTAGATCTTGTATTTAGTTATGGTTTCGGATAGATATTTTTAATATAAAAAGTGCCATATTATTATAATACGTATTATTCAATCGACGTTCGCCAAAGACATTGTTGTATAGGAAATTCAAACTTATTTCGAGCTATTAAAGTTTGATTTTCCAAAGGCGAACTCAAAGTAGTGTTACGTGTGATTTGTTTGTCAATGCAATATAAAAAGTGATTTTTAACTAATAAACTATATTTATACATTTCTATGAAAGATTCTCTGTAGTTTTTTTAAAGAAAGCCTTAGTGTAGTTGCATGAACGGAATTGCCCACACGGCCCCACTGGGGGCCGCCGTACATTTATAATGGCCTCAGTCTGGGTGTTTTTCGATGTTTGTAATGTCCTTGCCTGGTTACAATTGGCTATTACAGATTTCTGACAACCATCTCATAATCAAGTAATCAGAAATCAAAAATTTATTTCAACGTAAAGAATTTAAATTCTGCTTGTTAAATGTCAATGTACATACAGTTATGTATAATGTTAGCCGCTGCCTTGGGGCCGTCTGTAGTGGAGAAAAAGGCAGCGAAAAAAACTCCACTCTGACCATCTTTTCTCGAATCACCTTAGTTATTTTTTGTTGGTGTTCCTGGAGTCAGCGATGTTTGTGATGTCGCTGTTTCCCACGACACAGGGTATCCTAGTGTGGGCCCAGAAGCAATGTATGTGCCTGTTTATGTTTATTTTTACTGTTTAACCACCACACTAGTGTCGCTTCAATTTAAACACGAGTTGCCGTTACACCAAAAGTTTAATCGGCCAGGCTATTGTTCGACTACGAACTCGAGGAACATGACGTCGTTCTTGACGTAATCAAACTTATCCAAGCTGGTGTGCGGTATGAATATATACTGCCGCTTCAGCTGTAGTACATTCTTGTCGAGTGCCTCGTTGGAGCGCCTCGTACTGGCCTCGCCGCCGTCGTCGTAGTCGTGTCGCTTCGAGGAGGACTTGCGCCGTAGTTCCAGGCTCTTCATTATGTCCATTGCCTGGGAGAAGAGAGGGATCAGGCTTATTAACTCGTCTAGGTACTCCAAACTCAACGAAAGTTCCATTTAGGTCATAGCCCACTTACACGACTCTGCTCCCTCCCGGCAAAAATAGTATCATTCAAATATGGGCTGGACAGCTGACAGCGAGCTGTCAGCTGCTAATTTATGATGCCAATGTAAAATATATCTAAAGAGCAATATTTAAAGCCCATATTTGAATGATATTATTTTTGCCGGGTGGGAGCAGAGTCGTGTTAGTGGGCTATGACCTTTAGTCCACAAAAATCCATTGAAGAGATCCATTGATGGATTTTTGTGGACTTTATGTCGACTTTAATCCATTACTTGAGACTGTTGTACGGAATGTATTTTTTTTGGACAAAATGAGTGACTAAAGATCCATTGCAGTATTAAAGGGTGGTGTATCAATATCTTATTAACGGCGATTCCTTCTGTATAGTAACTGGCTGAATTTAAATTATTAAATATTTTGAAAGAGAATCGCTACGTTTTTGTGGTGATATCAGTCGAGGACTACCTAGGCTAGGAGTCTCTCTGAAAAGAAGATAATAAAATAATACCTACTTATTGCTAAAGAGCTTCTTTCAATCAAATAGTAGCGCGTTAAGCCTGTATTACACCGGGGCAACACTGCGGCATTGCGGTATGCCACAAGGCCGCATCTTATCTTATCTTATCGAGTAGTCGTGCGGGGGCCGACAAATTAGTCGGCGACACTTCGACCCAGTGGGATCTGTTGTGTCTGCCCCTTGACCTTACACCTAAGCCTAATCGAAGATGTACTCTACGAGGTCGGTCACACCCTTTAGGGATAGGTGCCTGAAGTCCTCTGGTTTGGGGTAAGCTATTCCCAGAAGGCTCATTCTTTTTCGGGCAAGGACATCGCAGTCACACAGTACGTGTACCATCGACTCCACTTCAAAACCGCATGCCCTGCAGGTGTCGTCTTGACATAACCCCATTCTGCGGAGTTGTTTCCCTGTCGAGAAGTGTCCCGTCAGAGCGCCAGTAAGCGCCCTCGAAAAATCACAAGGCCGCATGCTACAACGTCGCACATTGTGACAAGAACCGTGTGGCATGGCAACACCTTGCTTCATGTGGCAAACTGTCGCAGCTTCTTCTTCTTCTGCCGCACCTTTGTAGCATGCGGCCTTGTGGCATGCCGCAATGCCGCACAGTGTTGCCCCGGTGTAGTACAGGCTTTACAGTACATTAATTTACATTAAGTTAGTCATAAGTCAGTGCGGCTGTCCAAATGTAAAACACTGAATACGCCATTTCACAAATTTTACAGAAGAGCACTTTTTGAAAAGTTCTCTTAACAACATACTTGCAAAGGTGGATATTCTGTGTTTTGACGGAAAATAATAACACTGGAAATATAAGCTATAGAAGCATGGGTGTCTTGAATTTAAATCGGGAAAACCCAAAATATCCAAAACAGTTGAAAACAAAGTAAGATAGCTACTAAAGAAGCAGCCCTAAATGCGTATCATGGCTATGTGGCATCAGTTCTCCGATACTGCATTATCCTGTGGGGCAATTATGTTGAGATCGAAAGAGCTTTCAAAGCACAGAAAAAATGTATCAGGGCACTTATAGGGGCGGGTTGTATTGATAGTTGGAAGCCACTCTTCAAATCCCTTAATATACTTCCGCTTCCATGTCTGTACATTCAGGAAATATGCATTTTTGTAAAAAAATACCCTCATATCTTTAAAAAGAACCACGAAATTTTCAACGGAAGAGGTAGAAATTGTGAAAAATTACATGTACCGTCCCAAACACTAACACTACACTCTCGCAACTGTTATTGCATGGCCATAAAAATATATAATCACTTGTCTCAAAACATTTCAAACCTGCCTTTTACCAAATTTAAAACACAATTATTCAAATTCCTATTACAAAATATATATTATAGTATACAAGAATTTCTCGACGACCCTCTTTAAGCAATTTACTTTACAACTGAGTTTTAAGAAAAAAAAAGTTCCTAATAGTTTAATTACATGTTTGTCATAATAGTTTTAAGTTGTTTTCTATCATAATTTGTAACCTGTTTCTAATATTTATTCGAAAATTCTAAATTTGTTATTTAGATTACTCAAGTCTAGGTAATATTTGCACACCTTAACCGGTTGAGCATGCATGTTCTTATAAGTTATTTTACCACCTACTGTAATGTATTTACCATGCTTTAGCAAATAAAATGTTTTATCTTATCTTATCTTATCTTTATCTTATCTTATCAGTGTTTTACATTTGGACAGCCGAGTGCCTTACCCGACTATACCCAGCCATGAGCATAATGTTTACCTGGTGCCGATCGTTGGGCTGGTCCCGCAGCACTATGCTGATGCTGAGAGCGCAAGGCCACCGCAGCAGCGCGTCGTATGGCCCGCTCACCAGCCGCACGGTGCTCGTTAAGTGGCGCCCCTTCCATTTGCCGATGCCGTTCAGGTTGAGTTCAGCCTGTTGGCATTGTGGATTAAAGCATCAGTCGCAACCTCCAAGAAGCAGCACAAGAAATCTCTGTCCTACGACGTCAGCCGAAACTTTCCACTCTATCGGGTTAAGGATTTAGACAACTCCGAAGTATTAAAATAGTAGGTAGGTACTTACTTTATACATTTTTGTACACAAGAAAGCAATGTTATAAAAATATAACCGTAATGTAGGTCGTTAAGCCAAGTCAGAGCCCTTAGGGCGGCTTGAAAACTTCTGACAGTAAGACCAGCCACTAGTCTTACAAGCCTCCACCAATCCGGACTTGGCTCCCGTGGTGGAGTATGGCCTATACCTTCCTCAGGGAAGAGGCCCGTGCCCCTCGGTGGGGACATACCTAATGGGTGGATGGTTTACGGAGTTCGGAGTGCCTAAGCTAAATCAGGCAACTTCATACAGGAGGACTTACGTGATTGCGCCTCGATTTTACTAGGTAATGCATTGTAGTGCAATGACAGTTAAGTTCCTGCGTCTCTCGGTATAGCAAAAAGTGCCACTGGGCTATTCAGTTTTACTTACCTTAAGGGTGTACCCGTATTTCCCCGTCCGGAATATTGGGCTCGAGAGGATGGTGTCGTTTTCTTTCGCTTCTTTCATTCGAGCCGCGAAGTTGTCTATCCGCCATATTAGACGACCTACAAAAGACGAAGTGAAACAAACTATAACTTTACCCACATTGGCAGAAACTTAGTTTTAGAATTTCTATTGAAATGTGTCATGTACCTAGTGGATGGATGTTTTCTTCTCCATTAACGGCTTACACCAAAACGTGTAATTTAACTGAATTCCAAAAAGGAGAATGCTCTCGAATGCGACCCCTATAACTACTTATTCCGTTTTTCCAAAGGTTTGCTAGAGGATGCTTCTGATTTGAAAGGTGGGTAACTAAGTAGATACATTGTATACTTTTAAAGAAATGCCTTTGGGATCAGTCAATTAATCCCAACGGTAATTCCTTAAAAGTGCTGTTCATTAAATTATTAGCATTAAATTAGTATTGTTAGAATATATACCTAAATGTTAATTTTATTAATGAATATCAATGAAGCGAAAGTGATTTTTCAGGATCGTTACAAGTGGCTGTCCTTGTGGTCTCTCCATACCCCTTTGGGATACCTACAGTCGTGCGTAACCTTATAATGTATGTTAGATTATAATGGAGATCGATTCGCGCAAATATAACAAATCGATTCAATATTATCTCATTTTTTAAAATCTGACGCACTGGTTTAGGAGTTTTAAAGGATCATTATTATATATGTAGAATCAGACATAAAATGAGCCAAGCTTTACGCCGAAGTTGGGTAAAAATAGATGAGATTCTCGCCCGAAATCTGTTGGACCGACCAAATCTCGACTCACCATCATCGCTGCCCAGCTCTGGCCGGTCGAAGCTGATCCGCGTCTGGAAGTCCGCCAGCTTACTCTGCATCCTCAGGTAGGACTTGGTGAGCGCGCACATATTCCACGCCAGTGCGTCCGCGCGCGTTCACCAAATTTCAATCTTCCGTATCTCGACCTTTCCCAAATCTCGACTCACCATCATCGCTGCCCAGCTCGGGACGGTCGAAGCTGATTCGCGTCTGGAAGCCCGACAGCTTACTCCGCATCTTCAGGTAGTAGGTACTCGGTAAGCGGTTCCATTTGGACCTTACGTAACTGGACCCTGCCCAAATCTCGGCTCACCGTCGTCGCTGCCCAGCTCGGGCTGGGCTGTTCCGCGTCTGGAAGTCCGCCAGCTTACTCTGCATCCTCAGGTAGAACTTGGTGTACGCGCACATATTCCATGCCAGTGCGTCCGCGCGCGTTCACCAAATTCCATTTCAATCTTCCGTAACTATCTCGACCTTGCCCAAATCTCGACTCACCGTCGTCGCTGCCCAGCTCGGGCCGGTCGAAGCTGATCCGCGTCTGGAAGTCCGCCAGCTCACTCCGCATTTTCAGATAGGACTTGGTGAGCGCGCGCAGATCCCGCGCCAGCGCGTCGGAGCGCGCCGCGTGCGCTTCGGTCTCGGCGCGCGCGTCCGCGGTCGCCACTTCCAGCACGGCGAGCCTGTCAAGGGCCTTGGGGGGTATTGGAGATTGAGTAATCAGGTTTGAAGGCTCTTATACACCATGTTTTTTTTCCGGCGGTAAACATTGTCGTTATATTCTTAACATAAACCGTTGACGACCTCTGTGACGCAGTGGTAGCGCACCTGCCTCCAATGCGAGAGGTCCCGGGTTCGAAGCCCGGTTTACAATGTTTGTGATGTCGCTGTTACTGGTTCCCACGACATAGGATATCCTAGTCTTGGCCAAATGAATGTATGTGCCTGTGTAAACCAATTAATTTTCAATCCTTCTCATACTCTTTGTAACTGTGTGTAAAGCGGTTTATGTAAATATTTTTGGTTTTTTTTAATCATAGATTTCAATGTCGTTTTAGAAAGACCTTAAATGTTTTACTTCTGTACGTGATTGCGGACTGTGCTAATAGGTAATTATCTGCAAAATCATTAGCGAAAACTTACCGGGCGCTCAGTGACAGCCCCCTGCAGCTGTGCCCTCAGCGCGGACAGCTGACTCAGCTGTTCCGAAGATCGTCGAGCCTCCAGCAGTTCTGCTTCCAGAGCAGATCTACTCTCTGCGTTCCTCTCCCGTTCTTCCTCGAGCGTCTGCTTGATGTACTCAATTACTTCTTCTGGAATAAAATAAAGAATAAAGAAAGCGTTTATTACCACCTTAAATCATGAATGTTAATAATAAAAGTAAAACTTTAAATTATAACTAAGGGTACCCTCTCGGGTGACGGCTTCTTCCAGATAAGGGACTTCACACACGGCAGCTATAATATACATTACATCCGAGGATGTATAGCTTAGAGACCGCTTAGTACCTTTAAGATACGAAGATGTAAAGATGTATATTATAGCTGTCGTGTGTGGTCTCCTTACGATTTCTATGGAAAGATGTAATGATATATATCGTGCTATAATATACATCTTTACCTTATAGCCGCCGTGTGTGGAGTCCCTAAGCCCAACGGCAGGCCTGTTTCACTACGCGTGTCGGTATATTATAACGCGTAAGGACAGTCACGAGCAATAATACATATACCCTCCTGAGAACCGACCTTGAAAATAACAATGGTTTTTGTATTTCTCTTACTACATTGGTTCTCACGAGGTTATACTGTCAAATTTTCTAAAAATCTTAACATAACTAACACAATCTAGAAAGAAGTGCACGGCAACTTGTCCTAAATTATGTAACCAATGGTTAGATAATTTAGGACAAATTGTCGTACATAATTATGTGCAGTACAAAACAAAATGTGTACGTCTTACAAAATGTGACAGTGTATATATTTTATTGCTCGTGACCACTCCGGAGTGGCAAATAGGTAGGAATTCAGGCGCCAAAAGAGGTAAGAGGTACGCGGTAGAAAGAGAGGCAACATGTAGATGAATATAACGTAGCTTTTTTAGCGCCGTGCGATCTGAATTGCACCTACTTAATTGTATCGCTGCTAGAGTCCCTTTTTCTTTAATTGATTTTGCGGAGTGAATCTTCTGTAACTACCTGTACTATTTTGTATTCTGTGACAACGGTCCCTATCTCTGGCTGCGCTCTCCCGTGCTCTACCTGCCACTCTGCTGTCTGACCATCTCTTTATAGGTCTGTCTTATAGGTCTTCTTTTGTGGCATCGCGGGTACCATTCTGCGACTTTTCTAGTCCATCTGTCGTCTTCTTCTGGAATATGGGAGAGGTATTCTTTGACCAAAAGTTTGGGAGAATCTGGGGTATAGGTGTTCTGTGGGGAGAATTGCGATGACGGTTTGGCGTTTGAATTTTTATTTTTTCTCCATGCAATAAGTGTTTTTTTTTTTTCAATTTTATAATGGTACGGAACCCTTCGTGCGCGAATCTGAATCGGACTTGGCCGGTTTTTACCATGTTCGTGATGTCCTTGTCTGGCGCCTAGTTCGGTACTAGGACATGTGATTGCGTTAGAGTCATTATTATTAAAAGTTTAAATTAAATGCTTCGACCTATCACAGTTGCGTCGGTGTAGCTCTCACCAAAACCTTCACGCTTGATTTAAAGCTGAGCTCGCTGTCTAGCTGACTATTTACTTACAAATAGTACTTTTGGTCCCTAAACGGGGTTCGAACCCCGGTTGGGGACTTGTTGATGCACCAAGCTATTGACGGTGCTCCAAGTCGCCTCGGCTTATCACTATAGAGCCAATATGAAGCCGGCGATTAGGACCCAATTCTTATTTTTCGATGTGTGTAATTTTCCAAATGATTAACAGGACTACCTCTTTTTTTACCTAACCGCTCCTATGCGGAACTCTTTGCGATAATTTAGATAATCCGGGATTATTTTGATTCTCACTCTTTTGATTATTTCACTCCCTGTCGATCTTTTGATCTTGTTGTGGTGGATATTTAGAATAATACCTATATGTTCTAATAATGAAATAATCAAAAGAGTGCGACTTTTTATTCAACAGGAGGGGACTGATTTTGAGCATTTGATAAATTGATTAATTTTGTATTAAAAATGTTAAAATGTATGGTCTTCCTTTTATTTCTGATAGTATGTTATTTAGCAAAAAATAATTCTTATGATGAAGCCTTCCGATCGGTGTGATAAAGCAACAGGGTAATATTTTTCTCGTGTAGCGGGTTCGATTCCCGGTTCAACCGTGTAATTATTTAAAAATCTATGAATGCAGTTTAGATTGTTTTTGAAATTAAAATAATGTCTTCTTTCAGTAAAATGTTCCATCTACAATATTAAAGGTACTTTCCCTCCATGTGGCATAGCCGTGGGACGCCCTGTATACTTCACCGGAGAGCGGGCCTACAACTTACTATTATACATAAGACATTACGCACCTGAATTGTCTCAGCAATAGAACAAGATATAAATGTTTCTCAGATTGTTAGAAAGAGCTCAACGAGCTGAGATGGTGGTATAAAAAAGTCAGTTTCGTCGGAATCGAACGTACTACCATAACTGATGCCGAGACAATGTCATGAATATGTCTATTCTCACCAAGCCTATTGACGCTGCGGATCCTGTGGTCGTGCTGCGTCAGCGCTTGCTCCAGTAGCTCCCGTTCGTTCTGTTCGTGCACCAGGCTGCTAACTGTGCTTTCCAGTCGCATGGCCGTCGACAGCTGCTGGCTTTGGAGCTCCTGCAATTTAATGGACATGATGTTAGAGATAGCCAGAGCTTGGTTCTCCAGCATTGCACTACCTACGGCATATTTGGATGTTTACATGTTTGTCGTGGCGCTGTTTCTGGTTCCCACGACACAGGGTATCCATCCACTAGGATAGTAGGGCCAGAGGCATTGTATGTGCCTATACAGGGTGGAATTTTGTAATGCCACCTGAAGGGGAAGTACTCTTAATACTGTAGATAGAACATTTTACTCAAAGAAAACATTCCTTTGTTTTTGAAAATAAAGAAAACTTCATTCAAAGATTTTTAAAAATTCGCTTGCCGCACCCTGTAATCGAACCGACTAAAATCTGTGAAAGTTGCACCCTGTACTTTTATTGCATCGATCGTTAGGGTCAATTATAAGGATGAAATCTCTCTAACAAACTTCATAAATTAAATGAAAGGAAAACAATGAAATCTTAAATTGTTTTAATTATTTACTGGGAAACTAACTAACTAATTGCTCGAAATGGGCTCCATTTTCTCAGATACACAAATTTATTCTTGTAACGAATTAATTTCTAGTAACCTTTAATAACGTGTTGTGGTGAATGTTATAAATCGTATTCTGAACTTCAACTCTCAACTCGTTTACATTCTCATAAGATTACATTATGATGCAATAAATATTTTGATTTGATTTGATTTGATTTGATTTAATGTAAAATTGATTTTTTACATATCTAAGTTATGTCGCATCCAAGAAAGGAGTCTGCATTACAAACACGTGCAAATTGCAATCGTCTTATCTAAATAGTAATTCGTCATTTTAATGGATAAATGACGTCAATGATAATTATTAATTAATAACATAGGTAAACATAAAGAAACGGATCTTTGAGTAAAAGTGCTTTAACTTGACCCATTGAATTAATAATTAAAGATTTCTTTGTTTTCCTTTCATTTAATTTATCAAGTTTGTTAGAGAGATTTCATCCTTATGATTGACCCTAACGATCGATGCAATAAAAGTACGGAGTGCAACTTTCACAGATTTTTGTAGGTTCGATTACCGGGTGAAGCAAGCGAATTTTTAAAAATCTTTGAATGAAGTTTTCTTTGTTTTCAAAAATAAAGGAATGTTTTCTTTGAGTAAAATTTTCTATCTACAGTATTAAGAGTACTTCCCCTTCAGGTGGCATTTCAAAATTCCACCCTGTAGGTATATACATGTTTGTTTGTGTATTATACTGTGACGGTAGGATTGCAAATGTGCGGGATATAGTTAGAGATAGTCATACACCCCTATCGGTTTCTGCCGAAATCAGTTCCTCTTAATACTAGTTAAGGTTAAGTGAATTCGACTTCTACTGTGGATTACCTTTTTCTCGGTCGATAAATTAAAGTTAGCTAAGTTTTTCCACAAAAATAAAAAAATATTGTTGTCACTTCTACGTGTATTAAAGCCAGTAGAATAAAGAGAGACAAGAAATTAATTGACTTTTGACAAAAAAAATCCCATTATTTTGGGGAACCTCTTTTGTTGGACTCCATTTCTTGTCAGTGTGCTGGTGTCAAGCTCATTTTGCTGCGTGGGAGTCCCACAGGATCTATTGTGAGGCCATTTCTTTTCCTTTTATACGTTAAGGACCGCTTAACCTAATAGGTCCTTATTCTGATAAATTAAAAAAAAAGAACATACATTTATTACATACCCACACGACACAACACAAAAACCTAAGTATTCACATACACCATAGCATTCTTTACATCCATACACTCTAATCCCTTGCATGACGGTTGACTAAATGTAAATTTTAATGTCCTGTAACACAAAACAGACAAAAGTACCTACAGGCGTTGCCCGTGATGTATCTAAATTGCTAAAGAAGACAGCTCGTCTGCTTCCTCACTTGCAAAGCCAGCTGCACATTGGCAATGTCGTGCATGAGCTGGGCAGCACTGTTGGCGGCCCGCGTGGCTTCAGCGTCCAGGCTGGCTCGCAGCGTCAGCACCGACGACAGCACGTGCTCGCACTTCTCTTCAAGCAGCGTGAACTTGGACTTCAACGTTTCCACCTCGCTGGTCTGCAGCTCGCGGTGATGCGCCTCCTCTGTAAGGACTAGCCTGTGGAGGTTTTAATACATACACGTGTATCCAGCCTGTCTATTCTGTAAAAATGCAAACATTTCGTCTCTCATATTCACATTGACCGTCGCTTCGCGTTCGCGCTCGAATTCGATCGTGAATGACCTTGGGTCATATGAATTGAATTGAATTGAAATATTTTATTCACTGAAAACACAACCCACTAGCTGAACCCACTAGCTGTTGCCCGCGACTTTGTCCGCGTGGGCTTTAGTAAATAAAGTATTTGCAAATAAGTCACTTTTAGCGCATGTGAAATAATCAAAACAAAAAAATTGTGTATGAAATTTTATTGAAATAATTTAGAAAATCAGAGAACTAACATATTAAATTTGCACCCCCTTTTACCCCCCCCTTAGGGGATGATTATAAAAAAAAGTTACTCGAGTTTCATGACTTTCAATAAGGAACCTTCATACTTGATTTCATTTGAATAACTTCAATAACGGCAAATGTTCATACTAACGTTGCAACCCCGTTCTACCCCCGTAGGGGGTGAATTTGCAAAAATCCTTTCTTAGTGCCCCCTTACGTTATAAAAGGGACCCCTGTGCAAAATTTCAAGTTTCTAACCCTTATAGTTTAGACCCTGCCATGCTATGTCCGTAATTAAGTTAGTCAGCTTCTCCCTAAATTTGCACCCGTCTTTTACCCCCTTTGGGATGAATTCAAAAAAGAGATGTCGGAATAATCATTATTAGGAACTTATAAGCAAAATACAACATTTTATTGAAAAAAACCTTGAAAATCAGAGATCTTTCATACTTACTTTGCACCCCTTTTACCCCCTTAAGGAAAGATTTTCGAAAAAATATTTTACACGTGTTTCATGGCTTTCAATGAGAAACCTTCATACTGAGTTTCATTCGAATAACTTCACAAACGGCAAAGTTTCAAACTAACTTTATACCCCCTTTTAACCCCGTTAGGGGGTAAATTCACAAAAAAAGATATCGGAAATACTCATTATTAGGTAGGTATGAAAGGAACCCCTGTGCAAAGTTTCAAGTTTCTAACCCTTATAGTTTAGGAACTGCGTTGATATGTCAGTCAGTCAGTCAGTCAGCTTCTCGTTTTATTTAAATAGATATGTCAATCAAAGAGAGAGACAAAATATAACATTAAATTAAGATTCATATAATACTAGCTGTGCCCGGCGTGAATAATTAATTGTGTATTAACAACAATGAAATAATGCAGTAATGTAACTATCATTGTACTACAATTCAATAGCAGAATCTAGACCCTGAGCACCTACTTGATAGTAGCCACTTCTTTCTCCAGGAAGGTGACGCAGTCGTCAAGCGGCACAGCGCGTGGTGACCAGGTATGGTTGGTCCGCGCTGGCATAGAGTTTGCAGGGTCGTGGGAGCTCGCGTGGGTTGGTGATGCCGTGGAGCGCTTGTCGAGGCGAGGGCACTCGGTCACGTGGGTCTCCTTGTGTTTCCGCTGGATCCAGGCGCCGCAGCGGAGAGGGCACTGCTCGAGGATGCTGCCGCATTGCTTTAGGTGGTTCTGGTAAGAGGGGAAGCCGGATTACAGTACATAATAATATGACCATTTGAGAAAAGATGGTCCGAGTGGAGTTTTTTTTTTGCTGCCGTTTTCTCCACTACTTTCGGTCCCAAGGCAACGGCTAACATTAACATTAGGTACAATTACATTTACATTCAACAATCAGAATGTAAATTCTTACGTTGAAATAAATATCTGATTTCTGATCAAATATCTGACTAGGCTGGAGAAATTTCCAAAATTGACACCACATCTTTCTGATGACTGAAGCAGGAAGTAGTATTACACTCGTGTGCTTTCGGCGAAAACCGAGGCCTACTCTAGAGCCCGAGGTATATTCTAAAAACTAACAGATTGTAGCAACACAATATTGTTACTAATCTACTATCATCCAAATGTGAGCGGTGGTAGCGGAGCGGTAGAGTGCTGACTTCCCATTTGGAAGTTCGTGGGTTCGCATACCGGCGTAGAAGAAGAAAACCATTATACCAACAAGACACTCATAGAAACAAAATAAACAGCTGGCACGTACCAATGCTACAGTATAGCAGATAAGCAGCAATACCTACTACTCGCTGTGGAAAACATGTGAGGAAACATGAATGTCTGATGATTTCACATACCTCAGTGCTTCAAATCACTTATCCGCGGTGGGCACGCTCAGTGATTAAGCCCACAGAGTACTTTATTGTGCCCTATACTGTCTCTTAGCGGAGGTCTGCGCCCTACCAGTTGGACGTATGTAGGCTGCATTATTATTATCATGCAATATTGACAGCGCCCTTCAGTGCTTGATTAGATTAGATGATGGCACTCCTTAATTTTGGTACATACTCGTACGCTCCTAACTTCCGTTGATATTTTCAGATTATGCAAAACACCTTGCAACAATTTAATAACTATTTACATCCAGGCACATACATTGCTTCTGGCCCCACACTAGGATACCTAGTGTCGAGGGAACCAGAAACAGCGACGTCACAAACATTTAAACATCCAAGAAGGTTTTTTTCATACTCCCCAGCCGGGATTCGAACTCGGGACCTCTCGGATGATATGCAGATGCGCTAACCGCTGCGCCACAGAGGTCGATTACAGGATTGCACTCCTTAATTTTGGTACATACGCTCCTAACGTCCGTTGATATTTATGAAAGACCTTACAACAGATAAATAAGAATTACCTACTATCTCTCAGCAAAATTACCTGAAGCTGTCCCATCTCAAATAATTCATTGCAGAAGTAGCACGGACTGTTCCTGGCCTGTCGCTCTTCCTTGGAGCCCTCGGGCTCCGCCCCCTTGCGCCCCAAACTCATATTGTCACCAATATTCAATCGCTAATAAGTCTACCTTTGTTCCTAAATTGAGATAAACATGTTAGCTTCAAATCAAAACGAGTGTTTTATATAGTTAATTTCAGTGTTAGCTAAAACATTTTTTTCAGCACTGCATTCTCATGGTTTTAACACACACGGGGGAGTCAAACAACTTTTTGTTTTCCACAAACAATTCAGTACTAGAAATAGCGAGAAAAATCTTCAAAACAGCGCTGATGTCCTCGCCACGAACAGATGTATCATGCACTCCACGTTACAGACTAATGATTCATGGGTATCCTATCTCGCGGTATCAGTGTTATCAGAGTACTGAAACACAATACCTGGGCGTTTGGGGATTACAACGGTGCTGATAACACCTTGGTTTTTAGTCATAGAAGACCCACTTTGGTTTGATTACTGTCTATTACCAAAACAAACATTTTGTACGTTTAGATATACGAGGTGTCCCAAAAATGACACGTCACATTGACACCGGAGGTAGAACTGCTCAAAAGGCACCGAACCAACCTAACATGACCTCAGTAAAAGTTGCACGGTTTTTGAGATATGACCAATTTAAAGGAGAATGACCAAAAGCAGTCTATGTTGCTTTTGCGTTGCGCTTTAAGCATTTATACCTCAAAATGTTTCTTTTCAAAAATGATTTCATAGTTCTATTTGATAAAATAAAAGAATCAGGGGTTTAAAAGTAATAATTAAAAAGCATCTGTATTGATTGTATAACTTCAGTGGGAGATGATAATGCACGTACCGCGAATGCTCATCCTGAGAACGTACGCCCTGGTAATGTACAGCCATTGAATCCGTGTACATGTACATGGATTCCCGTCCGCACGTTCTCGGGTCGTGCGTTATCAGCGTTTCTAAACGAATCCCAAAAGAAATACCTCACACACTCCAGTAAAACGCGCAAAACCTATGATGTGAACAACGTAGTTGATTGAATTCTCTGTGATGTGCGAATACGAGGCACCGAATGGTCACCGATTCCAGGGCTGTACGTTCACAGGCAGGAATGCACATCCCGATAATTGGTGTCATTTGGGCACGAATTCCCGGGCTGTACATTCTCATGCCGTACATTCTCGGTCCATGCAATAGTAACCCACTTCAGTCACTCAATACAGATTACAAACACAGATTAGACTAAATTATTGCAAAAATCGCAAAAGGTGTACTGTGTACTATATTGCGAAAGTGCAAACTGCAAACGGGGAGTTTTTGACGGGAATTCAAACGAGCGGTTTTATTACGGTTTTATTTTTGCAAATTGATCCTAGTGGATTTGATATTATTTAATTAATGTAGTTTCTTGTTAAAATGACCATGTGTATGAACAATCCAACCGGCCCTTTTGGAAATCGTTGGGAGATAATGTCCAGCAGTGGACGTCCAATGGCTGAAATGATGATGATGATGATGATGTATGAACAATATGTGGAATAAATAACTAAAATAAACCGCCATTGTGGGCTTAGGATAGTCTTTGTTTATGCTTATCAGAAATTATCTCTTTGTCCCCCATTAGGCTCCTTAAACATGGCGACTTATGCAGCGATATCGTCGCGATTTAGACGATTTGCTAGTGCATGGATACACTCGCAAATCGTCCATCGTTACACACACACGCTATCTGCAAAAAGTCGCAGTATGTAAACGCCTGCATATTTGGCTAAAACCATAAATAATCTGTGGCATAAAGCACAAACTTCTTCCGTAGGAACGAACTTCAGAATAAGGGAGGAACGAACTGATAAAGACCTATGCTTTTATTTAAAACTAAAAGGTGTCAATGCCAATCCAAAATAACAGCAAACCACCAAAGTTGTCATAACCTCAAAACATGGGCTCAAAATTAAGATTTCTTGGAACTCCCATCTAATATTTTCATAATATTTTTCCTGCATAATCCAGAGCTAATTTCTTATAGTTTACCGTTGGTTTCATCAATGTGCAAAAAGACGCAAAAATAGACGAACTCCTATAGTAAATTGATCATTCTCCTTTGTTCTAAATTTTCACTTTTTTAACAAGTTTAGTGCTAGCATTAAGTTAGATAGCCCTCGTGTTTGGTTTTTTATTTGTACTTGGTCACGAACTTACTAACTTAGTGTAAGTGCTAGCATAGCACTAAAATTGTTAAAAAAGTGAAAATTTAGAACAAGTTTAAATTGGCCATATCTCGTAAACCGTGCAACTTTTACTGAGGTCAGGTTAGGTTAGTTCGACGCCTCCTGAGCAGGTCTACCTCCAGTGTCTCTGTGACGTGTCATTTTTGGGACACGCTGTATACACACAGGCACATACATTGCTTCTGGCCCCACACTAGGATACCACTAGGATGTCTCGGAAATATGATACAGCGATTATTATTTTATTATTTTTTTATTATTTATTTATTTACTTATTTATTATGTAACCTATGTACCAAATACATTCTTGTCTGGCAATAGCTTCTATTAGTATTATTAATTTCTAACCTAGCTTACAGTAATTTATCTCAGGAATATAAGTTTAGTCTCTTTAGTTTGAGGACTGCAGTTTTGGTCGACATTATTTAATTTGGGACAAATTGAGCAATAAATTCCTTTTGGGTAACTTCTGTATCCTTCTACCTTACATCCTAAAGTGATAGCTAATACAATTTTCGGTTACATTAATTTCCTAGTCAACAGCGTGGAATTAGAGCTCACCATAAGCCACTCATCAGCAATATATTGACTATGTAGTGGTAATCGAATCGCAAAAAATAGATCAGCGTCCTTGAATGCCATTTCAAGTATTTTCTTCTTATATTATTAACTTTATTGGACAGATGATTTAATCCAAGTGGCAGGAAGACGCTGGATGCAAGACGCTTCCAAAGGATCTTTTTGGAAATCCATGGAGGATGCTTACGTCCAGCAGTGGACTTCTTGTGGCTGAATGATGATGATGATTAACTTTATTCCGGATACACTTACTTCAGAAATAAAAAGTTTTAAGAAACATTTAGTTCAAACATAGCAAAATTACAAATGTTTTCTCTCTTTTTACAATACTCTAAATTACAGGTTGTTGAAAAGTTTAGTTAGAGAGTAGTTACACCTGTAAAGTTTGTTGTCGACTAATTTACCAAATACTTATAAGAAATAAATATGTCATGCTTACGAAAGCTGACGACCTCTGTGGCGTAGTGGTTGGTGCATCTGCTTGCCATGCGAGAGGTCCCGGGTTCGATCCCCGGCTGGGGAAAAAAAAAAGAAAAAAAAAACTCCAGGTCTTGGATGTTTGCATGTTCGTGGCGTCGCTGTTTCTGGTTCCCACGACACAGGGTATCCTAGTGTGGGGCCGGAAGCAATGTGTGTGCCTGTATGTAAATGTTATGTTATAAAAAAAAAGTTTTAGTTCAAAATATTTTCATCCTGTTCTTGTTTGCATTTGATTACGATAGTGCATCGGTAAAACCGCTTACCGCGCAAGCTCACGGTCGCGGGTTCGTATACCGGCATGTACCCATGTACCAATTTGGTTTCTTAGTTTCTTGATTTTTGAATTTGTAGCAGCTAGCAATCTACCTATCTGTCGTCTCGACCATGAGTATACAAACTGAGTGCGCCAAGCCAAGTTCTCGGCTGGCCCGCACTGTTGCATCATGGCGCTCAAACTGGGCCAGGCCAAGTGCTCGATAGGCTCACACCGCTATATTTACACGAATCCATTCGAGTACGTAAAACTCTACCAAGCCGCAACATGACGGGACATAGTAGCCACAGTGAGAACCAACCTCCGATTGGAGATGGCACCACAAGACGAAGATTCGAGGATTTTTCCAACCCCTAGATTTTCGAAGTCCATTAATGAATTTCACGAGTTTGAAAATGCACAGAAAAAACGGTCAAGAGCGAGTTGAACTCGTCCACCGAGGGTTTTGTACAAAGTTGGTTTCATGGGAGTTTTCTCCGATTTTTTCCTGATCTTCAGTCATCTGGCAGTCGTTAAGCGAAGTCAGAGACCTTAAGAGAAGGCACTCTCAGATTATTATTAATATTAATAAATTCTACTCGTAGAAGCGAATCGCTTGTAGCCCCGGCTGCCGAGTGATCTAAAACGATCACGTCGGTCAAGCAACGTAGGGCGCGTTCAGTGCATGAACGGGTGACCGTCTATGACTAACACTAGTGTCATTTTTTCGAGCGGAGCCTTGCTTCCTAAGGCACGTTGAGCAGTTGGTGCCGGCTGCCGTCGATAGATGGCAGTCGTTAAGCCAAGTCAGAGGCCTTAGGGCGGCTTGAAAACTTCGGACAGTAAGACCAGCCACTAGTCTTACAAGCCTCCACCAATCCGAACTTGGCCCCCGTGGTGGAGTATAATGGGTTGAAGATTATGAATCGTTCTAGAGTTTGTCCTATACTTGTAGGACGATATTACTTGCCAAGTTTCATAGTTCTAGGTCAACGGATTGCCAACGCCCATGAATTTTGATTCCCTTGAGTGTCGAAATAGGTTTTTTGCGGCATAAACGGCAATCTCTTTTTTTTTCGCTAGCCTATTAGTTTGATTTTTTTCTCAGGTTCTGGGGCCTGTAGACCTGAGTAATTGGTCTGAATTTCAATTAAATACCTCCACGCGTTCTGGAGATAACAGGTCTTAACAGACAGACGGTCGGACGGACGGATGGGCAACAAAATGATCTTGTGAAGCAATGTATAGTGTTAGGATACTATTTGAAGGGGGTTCCCTATTTGTTTCCAAAAGCCGATGATTCCATTTTTATTTATATCGAACACGATGTGTCGATAATTCAGTGGCGCTATGTTTTATCCCATCGATGCTTTATCGGTGCGATGTAACGTTTGTCCGAAAAACGCTGTTGCAAAAATTTCAAGTGCGATTGCTCATTAGTTAGAAAATTTATTAGGTCAATGGTATGTCGGTTCAAAACGCATACCTACTGTATGCGTACCTAAAATTAGAATAAGAAGACATCGACATTCCAGTGACCTGTATAATAAGTGATTGATTTGTAATATTTTTTTGTGACTTTGTGTGGTTTTTCATTAAAATAACATTAAAGTACTTTACTTTTTTTATATTCGAGTCTAGGATTTTAAAATAAAACTTGGGATTATACTAAATATCTGTACTATGGACCACAGTAGGTATGCGTCGAGCTAATAAATTTTCGAACTAATGAGCAATCGCACTTGAAATTTCGCAACAGCGTTTTTCGCACAAAAGTTACATCGCACCAATAAAGCATCGATGGGATAAAACATCGCGTCACTGAATTATCGACACATCGTGTTCGATATAATAAAAATCGAATCATCTGCTTTCGGAAACAAATAGGGAACCCGTTGTAGGTACATATACTTGTTTATTTCTATGCATGCTGTGTTTGTCTGTAATTAGTTGTACATACAGTTTAATACAATATTTTTTCTCAATTTTGTACGTATGAATGTCACAACTGTTGATAAACCTAATAAATAAAATAAAATAAAAAAATAAATGTGTGTGCCTGTATGTAAATGTCTATGTTTATAAGGGTTCCGTTTTTTCCATTTGTGGTACGGAGCCCTAAAAATTAATATGACCGAAATAGACATTGTTCCAAAGTTAATTTAATGAAAACACGTTATTCTTGCTAAGAGTGTTGCCGTTACCTTCATGGTTTTTTATGAGAATTTGATGTACCTACCTACATTGCGAAGTCGATTAACGATTAACACAGTGTAACAAGAATTAACAAGCCTTGGACATCGAAATGTCTTAACAAGCTGATTGATGTGTAGATTTACGAATCGCAACCCAGTCCTCCTGTTAAATAACTGTCAACTCCGTAGGGTTATGAATTTTGACGATTCAAAAGTGTCAACATATGTATTTATTTGACAGTTCGGAGGAGCTTTTACATCAGACAAACCTAATCATTTACATACAGGCACACACAGTGCTTCTGGCCCCACACTAGGATACCCTGTGTAGCGGGAACAAGAAACAGCAACATCACAAACATGTAAACATCCAAGACCTGGGGTTTTTTGTCCCCAGCCGGGATTCGAACTCTGGACCTCTAGCATGGTAGGCAGATGCGCTAACCGCTTCGCCACATAGGCCATCGAAATGAACTCACGTTGGAGCCCCAGGTAGGTTAAATAGTGGCACCAATTCATTTAAAACCCGTTTTTATTGTTATGTTTATTTGAGACCTCCCAGGCACACTTCGACCAAGTACAGGATGTATTAGCAAAGGGCAAATTAAAAGTGAATCGCTTGTAGCCCGGCTGCCTGAGTGATCTTAAACGATTACGAAGGTTAAGCTACATAGGGCGCGTTCAGTGCATGGATGGGTGACCGTTCTATGACTAAACGTTAGTGGCATTTTTGCGACGGATTCCGTGCTTCGCAAGGCACGTTAAGTAGTAGGTGCCGGCTGCCGTCGATAGATGGAGGTCGTTAAACCAAGTCACACGCCTTAGGGCGGCTTGAAAACTTCTGACAGTAAGACCAGCCACTAGTCTTACAAGCCTCCACCAATCCGGACTTGGCCGCCGTGGTGGAGTATGGCCTATACCTTCCTCAGGGAAGAGACCCGTGCCCCTCGGTGGGAACATAATGGCTTGATGATGAAATTAAAAGTACCCGCAACCGAAGTGCGTGTATCCAGACTGGCGAATGTCTATGAGGCGAAAGAGATGTGTCAGGGACGTGGCAAGTGGCACCCTGGTCTACCCCTCTGGGATACAGGCATGATTTTATTTTATAAGATAATCATACTTTATTGAATAAGAATAAAAGGTT
The DNA here is from genome assembly GCA_947310845.1 of Yponomeuta plumbellus. Classification (NCBI taxonomy): domain Eukaryota; kingdom Metazoa; phylum Arthropoda; class Insecta; order Lepidoptera; family Yponomeutidae; genus Yponomeuta; species Yponomeuta plumbellus. The sequence continues at coordinate 1,155,423 of OX371206.1, forward strand.
TATTGCCAAAAAATGCATGCAAAACATGAAAATAAATCTTATAGCTAAATTATATGAATTATAAAAAATATAACGGATAACGGGCGTGAGTTAATTTATTTTTATTTTATGTTTTATAAAAAATAAAAAAAGTGTATTTACACGTTTTTTTTGGCAATAGGAAGCGCGTTCAACTGTGTCGCAAGATTTGAAAGAAAACTAGCGACACTGCGTGCTGGTTTTCAGCGTGTCCATGTTTCGTTTGTGTTACAAAATACAAGACAAAGGCGTAGAGGGGGTGTTCAAAGGTTAAAAAATTAAAATTTAATATAAATAATATCTGTATCTCTATGTGTGGTCATTTGTTTGTACGTGTGAGTTTATTGCACACAAGACGGTGAACAGAACATTACAGCAGCACCGAGCTTAGCCCTGTAAGAGATTTCTTACATCAAACCTTGGAGAGTCGGAGCAGCGGTAAAAAAACAATGATATGTTTGTTGTTACGAAATAAATAAACACAAGTACTCTATAATTTATGCACCTCGATTAATACAATTCAACCTTACACGGAAAAAAATCAGCTCTAGCAAAGTACCAGTTTGGCTTTGTTAAAAATTACTCGACTACATATAACTAAGATATATTTAAAACGCTCATTGCAGCTTTGTTAATGATAGACAAGCAACTATTGCTAAATGTTCTTGGTTATTTTAAATAAAGTACTTTTTATTTTCAAATGAGTGTCTCGGTAAATGTAACCTTTGCGGAAATCATTTACAAATAGACAAGCTTACATTGTTAGCTACGGCTAAGCATGTTATTTAACTTATTTAAAAAGTCCCTTTACATCTGTGTATCTCCAAATAAGTGGCTCGATTATTAAAGAAGTATACCAAGCACTTGGCAAGGTTTACCAAGCAACTAGGTTGTGTCTACCGATTGAACTTATTTGTAATACTAAGAAGCTTCATTAAAGTTACTTTGATGCCCAAGATTTTAACTTACGTATTGGGTTAATGTTACCAACATACGTCAACAAAGTTGAATGGTTTAATTTTTAGCAACAGAGTTTGCAGGCTCCCTCAGAACCAAGTCACTCGGTTGAAAATATACACTACTTATTTACTTTTAGCCGTTCTTTTTTTTCCGTGTGGCCAATTCTGAGTATCAGGCGCCCGGGTCGCGTCTCCAAGAGCTACAGGGCCCTTAGTGCGAGTTTTTTCATTCACTTTCGATAGCGAGAGCGTTTGCAATTTGTATAGGAGTGACAAAGAGACAACTAGGTGGCGCGCTTTGTCACTCCTATAGAATATGAGTTTACGTTAACGCGATCGAGTAGTTAAAAAAACTCGCACTAAGCACACAGATCTCGCAATCGAGCCACTTGACTCGAAGTGTCAGCATCAGCAGTGCTCGCTGACACCGCTGCGCGGGCGCACGTATTTCCACCGCATTTCCTACACACGCGATCAGTGACTAACATTGCGATTTTTACATCGCGCTTGTTTTTGTTTTGTGTATTTGTTTTTTATTAATTCCTCTCTGTGAATTTTGTGCAGTTGTTTGGTTTTGTGCTCCAAAGGAACGCGGATTTACCGGAGCTTGCACAGTGTAAGTAGAACTTGTTTGCTGTGAGTTTGTACCCCCAATTTTGCGTGGCAAAGGTGTTATTATGGTTCGCCTAGTCCTATAGAATTTCGAAATTGTACTGGAATTGGAAATAATTACGTAAATTACGGTATTTAATGTTGACATTTCGAATTTGAACGTTCGTATACGAAACTGAGTTGTAAATTTTAATTTTAGATATGATTTACTTTTTTACCTTTATCTAACGAGTTTAAGACGGCTTAGACGAGTCTCGTGGACGAGAAAAAGAAAAAGATACAACTTAGATAAATTATGTACATACATTGTCGTAAATAGTTCATTGGCAATTTTATTCTTTTGAACCGTTGTTTTTTTTCTGGTCAAGGCCGTCATCTTCTGCGACACTATAAATTATTGCAACTTTGAGTAATTATAATTAAACATAAATAAATATTTACATTGCTTCTGGCCCCGCACTAGGGTATTAACTCGTGGGAACCAGAAGCAGGGAAATCACAAACATACAAGACCTGGGTTTTTTTTGCCAAAAGCAATTTTTTTTTATTTTTTAAATATTTTTTGTCGATAAAAATAGGCCCTGTATCGCCCTTTTTCATATGTGCACTCTATAAAGAATCACACTGTACATAATAGTAAACCTAATAAATTTTTTTTCGCAAACTCTATCTCTTTTGTACCCAAAGGGTAAAACGGATCCTATTACTGGTGCTCCGCTGTCCGTCCGTCCGTCCGTCACGAGGCTGTTCCTATCTCATGAACCGTGATAGGTAGACAGTTCACATTTTCACAGGTGGTCGCTATAACAAGAGATACTTAAAAATAGAGTGGAATAAATATTTAGGGGGGCAACAAACGTGATTTTTTGCTCGAAATACTCATAAACTCAAACTCAAACTCAAATATTTTATTCATAGTACAAATAGAATATTTACTTTATGAACGTCAAAGTAGTTATAATTAATAGACGCTTGAAACATTCACACAATATTTAGTTATATATTAACTTTAGAAATCATTATGTAATTAAATTAAAATAAAACAGATATTTAAGGAGGGCTTCCATGCAACAAACCTGATTTATTTACCGTTTGTACGGTATATTCGTTATACATTCGTATGGTACGGACCCTTGGTGCGCATGTCCGATTTTTTAAAGTATCAGAAATCAACAATATTTCAGAGTAAAGAATCAATATTCCCTTTCATGAATGTCAATTACGATGTCAGCCGCAGTATTCGGGTCGATTGACGTGGAGAGAATGTGGCAACCTACCAATATTATAGGATTACATTATTTTAATCAATAACTTGAAATGCCAAAACATTGAATAGTTTGGACGACCTCTGTGGCGCAGTGCTTAGTGCATCTGCCTACCATGCGAGAGGTCCCGGGTTCGAATCCCGGCTGGGGATAAAAAAAAGAAACCCAGGTCTTGGATGTTTACGAGTACCTACATGTTTGTGTCGTCGCTGTTTCTGGTTCCCACGACACAGGGTATCTAGTGTGGGGGCAGAAGCTATGTATGTGCCTGTATGTAAATCTTATGTTATGTTTTCTTACAAAAAGTATTATGGAACATGTTTGAGCCATTTATCTCTGTTTTGACTGTCGTGTCAGTTTCAGTCTATCTGACATCCTGTGCTAACTTTAGCTAGACTTTAATTAAGTTGTAAATAACGCAACAAAGGATTTTATGATTATGATAAGTTTCCTCTCTTAAAAATGTATGGAACATTTTTAAGAGAGGATACATTCCTTTTCAACCCTTGTCATTATTTTAAAAGCAATTAATATGTAAAAAATCGTCGCAGAAATCCCTTTTTCACATTATGCCCAACTACATTCTCCTAGGCATGTTATTAAATACAGGCAGCAAGAAAATTGTCGAACCAAAAAAGTTTGGCGGTGTTTACGAATAAAAATTAATTTTCTATCACTGAATGGCATCATAAAATTATGTAACAAGTATATGACAACATAACATTGATTCTCCGCACAATAAACCGGTTTACATCACCGTTTTTTTGTTTGTTTTGCGCAGGCGTCTTTTTCAAATTGTTAACAATCAAGAGTCGAATTTCTTTCTTATTTGCATTGACTACCCGTCTTACTTTTCCTTCAGCAACTCTCCATCGTCGGTTGTCCGGAAGAAATCGCTTTAAGCAATAAGGCCGCCAATTGTGCTGTATCTTTGCGGTAGAATACTTAGCTTAACGCCTTCTGAAGAGTATTTTATATTTCCATATCAAAATTTATTTATTTACATGTAGTAAGGCAGTATTTTGAGCTATAGAATAAGTTTTTTTACTGAAAGGACATTATTTTGTTCTATCGTCAATAGTTTTCGCAGCGGACGCGATGTAAGGAATTTTATGAGTAAACTTTTTATACCTTGGGTTTCGTACGGAACCCTAAGCTTTTCGAAATTCCAATATAGCCTATATTACTTACGAAGAATGTGGCTTTCTAATGGTAAAATAATTTTTAAAATCGGCCCAGTAGTTACTGAGCCTATTCGTTACAAACAAACTTACAAATATTTCCTCTTTATAATATTAGTATAGACAAGTTGCATGATGTAGATATTTTGTGTTAATCAGTAGCGTTAATTTTTAATTTTAGTAACGGCTTGATAAGTTTTAATGATTGTGATCTCATGGTCCTGCACTGTCGAATTAAGCAAGCCTGTAATGGTAGTGCTATGTAAATAAGTAAATAAATCGTAATAAGTAGAGGTCGTGGGTTCGATACCCACTGGGGGATGCCGCACATTTGCACAAATGGCCTCAGTCTGGGTGTTTGTCGATGTTTGTAATGTCCTTGCCTAGTTACCACAGCACAGGGTATCCTAGATTGGGACCAGCCCTTATACCTATTACGTAACTTTCCACTCTATCGGGTTAAGCATTTAGACAACTCGAAAGAGTAAAAATATTAATGTATATCGCACCTCCAGAACTAAAGTGACCTAACTCAAAATTAAGAACTTTTGGGAAATGAAGAAAATGTATTCGGCGCTCTGGGCGAGTTGCTCAAGAAAAAAAAAGAACGAAATATTCCTCAATCTCTCTCTGACCAAATAAAGTCGGTTTTTTAATATAGGCAAGAAAGAGTATACCTTTTTGAGTAATTCTGAGTACTCAACTCATTTTACCCAAATTTTGAGTTAGGTCACTTTAGTTCTGGAGGTGCGATATGTGCTGTGGCGGATTTGCAGTCTTGGCTGCTCTAGGCCCCAGGCCACGTGCCGCCCCTTTCTCAGCACAGCACGCAGCACCTATCATATATAGACTAGGTACATAATTAATTTACGCTAGACTAGGTACATAATTAATTTAGTGGCGCATACCTATAAAAATTGCTATTCGTTGCAGTGCAGTGCGGCCCGCCATAATTATGCACAGCCTTTTAAATATTTAGGTACTTTGCATTTGAGTTATTTCTTGCTGTCATCAGTGATTTTTTTGTCACGATTTGCCGCCCCTAATATCTGCCGCTCTAGGCTCGGGCGTACTGGGCCTTAGGGTAAATCCGCCACTGTATATGTGAGTGGTTGACCAAAAAGGGACTTGGAGGGATTGGAAACCGTATTTTTTTTATTTGAATTTATTAATCTGGTATTTTAGCTTTGTTTTGGTCTAAACATAATATTTTTAGGTGCCATAGTGCCATAATTTTTGTGAGCCGAGCCGAGTCAAAACTAGTCTATTGAGTCTATACACGAAACTTCAAACGCGATTTTCTCGAAATCAATTATTTTCCCTTGAGGTCCCTTTTTGGTCAACCACTCACATATTATGACAGTTCGGAGTAGGAGTATGAGATACCTACTGGGAAAAAAGTCCCAGAATGTAACAGTGTGACATACCCGGAACAAAAGGGCTAAATCAGACAACTCCATACATTGGAGTCTTACGTAATTACACTCCAGGCCATTTTGTTGAGTGAATCTTTTTTTGTTTAAGAAATCAAAATTTGTATTAATTACCAAGGGCAACAGTTTTTTGAAGGTGTAAAGAAGTCAAGGTTCTTAGATGTCAATGCAATCAAACGATATTGTGACTTTTTCAAATTAGATAGGTACCTATTTGCTTCACTTTAATTATAAAGTTTAAAAAAAGAAAAGCCATTTAAAAATTGTAACTGTTGGTTCTAGTGGCTCTACCTGCCTATCACCAAACTACGAGTATATAGTCTGTGGTGTTGAGGAAGCCAGGGAAAGAGTCCTACAGCGTTCTGCCTGTTCTTGGGAAGCTGTATGAAAAGTTGCTCACCGCACGTCTCAAACACCACCTGTTACCGAGGATGAGTAGTCGCCAGTACGGCTTCATGCCACGGCGCAGCACCGAGGACTCCCTCTATGACCTATTACAGCACATACGCCGACAGCTTGATGACAAGAAGATCGTGGTATTGGTGTCGTTGGACATAGAGGGAGCCTTCGACAGCGCGTGGTGGCCAGCAATCGAAGTTCGGCTGGCTGAGGAAGAGTGTCCGACTAACCTGAGGTGTGTGATGGGCAACTACCTGAGAGACAGAGCAGTGCGCGTAAGATACGCCGGTGAAGAATTCCGTAAGGCTACCCAGAAAGGTTGTGTGCAGGGGTCGATCAGCGGGCCCCTGCTTTGGAATCTATTGCTGGATCCCCTGCTCAAGCAATTGGTCAATAGGTCCAATTACGTCCAGGCCTTCGCGGACGACATTGTCCTGGTATTCGACGGGCACTCGACCCAGGAGATTGAAAGGCAGGCCAATGCCTCCCTCGAGCATGTTCGCGCGTGGGGAGTCAACAACAAGCTCAAATTTGCGCCGCGTAAAACAAACGCAATGGTGATCACGCGGAAGCTTAAGTTCGACAACCCACGCTTGAGCATGGGCGGGGTGGACATTGGTCTGGCCACACACATCAAACTTCTGGGTCTGACCATCGATCGCGCGCTCTCGTTCAACCAACACGTCACTCAGTAATGTGGGAAGGCCATCAACATCTACAAAAAGCTGGCGAGGACGGCCCGGATCAGCTGGGGGCTGCACCCTGAGTTACATAAACATGAACATTTACATACAGGCACATACATTGCTTCTAGCCCCACACTGGGATACGCTGTGTCGTGGGAACCAGAAGCAGCGACATCACAAACGTGCAAGACAAAGGATTTTTTTTGCTCCAGGGATTCGAACTCGAGACCTCTCGCTTGGTAGGCAAATGCGCAACTGCTGCGTCACAAAGCTCGTCAACAGGTTATTATTTAGCACTGTTGCGCAGCGGTTAGCGCATCACTCTACCATGCGAAAAGGTCCCGGGTTCAAATCCCGGCTGGGGACAAAAAAAAACCCCAGGTGAATGTTTACATGTTTATGACGTCGCTGTTTCTGGTTCCCACGACACAGGGCATCCTAGTGAGGGGCCAGAAGCAATGTATGTGCCTGTATGTAAATTATTATGTTTATCTATCTTCCACTATGTTTTAAGTTAACTGTCCATGCAAATTATATTAAAAAACATTCCTACATCCGAATGAAAGTGAAAGTGAAAAGCATTTATTTCGATTGTAACACCGTAACACAATTTATAAACAATATTTGTAGTAAACCAAAAACATAAAAATAAAGGTACCTCATACAATTATGTTGAACGAAATGTGCTACAACAGAAAAAGGCTGCAGCTCAGCAAAATGCTAGCCAGAGGCGACTAGCGCTGGTTTTCTGCTGCACCTAATTCGCTGAACTATGAACAAAATTTGACTATAAATAGAAAGAATAGACGAATACATACAATAATTGGATTAAAAATATTTTTATAGAAATAAGCATAAAATCGAATAAAGTAATGGCCCAAATGCCAGCAATAAAAATAAAGCAAATTTAATACATTTCGGCGTGTGTGTGTGTGTGTGTGTGTGTGTGAGAGGTGTGTGTGTGTGTGTGTGTGTGTGTGTGTGTGTGTGTGTGTGTGTGTGTGTGTGTGTGTGTGTGTGTGTGTGTGTGTGTGTGTGTGTGTGTGTGTGTGTGTGTGTGTGTGTGTGTGTGTGAGGGTGCGAGCGTGTGTGTATATGGGTGCGTGCGTGCTTGCGAGCGTGCGTGCTTGCGTGCGTGGATGTGCTGACATAAGACGGGTACATACAGGTAACACCTCAAGTAGCTAGGCAACTATAGGCAACTATAGTGAGGACTGTTTGTCCAACAGTAACATTTTATATTTGAACTTTAAGGTTGCCTTTGAAATGGGTTTTTGAAGCGGCGGCGGGAGATTATTCCAACATTTAGTTGCCTGATAGCGAAAACTACCCTCAAAAGCTCTTGTTTTGTGATAAGGCGTTGCTAAAATCGGTCTTTGTGCCCGCCGCGAATTAAAAGAGTTATGGAATGGTCTAAGTGACTCTGAGGCAACGACCGAGGCCCTTTGGAAGCATATTTCATAACCGGTATTCACACAATGAGTAGTTGACAATCTTTCGCCAGTATTTGCCTGAACGGTAACATCTAAAGGGCATTACTCAAGGTCTAAGTAAAAGTACAGAGCACTGTTGCCTTATAGGACCGGACTTACATTCTGTTAATGCATTATCTATCTATCTATCTATCTATCTAATCTCTTTAAACGAGCAATTCTTGTATATATATTTATATATAATCAGAATCTCGGAAACGGCTCCAACGATTTTCACGAAGTTTTGTAGGCGGGGTCCTGCTGTTTGACCAAAAGTCATTCGGCAAAATTACACTTGACAAACAATGTTTGACAAAAAATGCTTTCGCCAATTGATCATTTTACTACTAATCATTTTACAAATGACTCACTTATCCAAATGATCAACACTTAAATTTACATTTTACAAATAATTATTTTACTTAATGAACATTTAACAACTGAGTTATCAGACAAAACTACTATTGGTCTAAAAACGTTTGATAAAATGTATTATTTGACAAATGTTTCGTTTATTAATCAATCTTACGAACGGGGGGTCGGCGATGTCAAGAATACGTGACAACAGAAATATAGGTGCGACGACGCGCGTAGCGAAGCGGAGCGCGTCGGAGCGTTAGGTTCTCTATGTAAGATCGAAAACAGACTCGACTTTGATGCGTTCAACATTTTGTTAAATGACATTTGGACAAATGCTTCATTTGCGAAACATATTATTTGGTGAAATTAAAAAAGGTCAATTGACATTTTAATATTCAAAACATTTAACAAATGTAGTGTTTGCTAATGGATCATTTGCTAAGTGAGTTTTTGTAAGATGATACTTTTGTCAAATGTCTCGTTTGCCAAATGAACATTTGGTTAAACATTGTTTGTCGAATGACCATTTGTCAATAATTTTTTGGTCAACCATTAGTAATCCTTTGTAGGCAGATGCTTTCGGGGGCGATTAATTGATCTAACTAGGTTACATTTTTAGAAAACGTTGTTTTATCCGTATTTAAAGGCAATCGAAATTTGCTATAATAACATACAGAGGTAAATTGTTTTTGATGTTTTTCCTCTTCCCACATATAATTTTTATTATTATTATGTATGTATGTTTATTTCTCCACCAATCCGGACTTGGCCCCCGTGGTGGAGTATGGCCTATACCTTCCTCAGGGAAGAGACTCGTGCCCCTCGGTGGGGACATAATGGGTTGATGACGATGTTTATTTATTGAAATATTTATGTATGGTTTAAGTAAGTTTATATAATTATAAAAATATTTCTTAATTTCTCAGTTGCACGACTACCCGTCTCTAATTTCTTTCTTGTCTCCGTCTATGGTTGCCTGGAAGAAATTGCTTATAGTAATAAGGCCGCCAAGGTGCCTGTATGTAAATGTTATGTTATGTTATTATTTGAACTTTTAAGATGACGGTTTCCCTATGAATATTAAATGGGAGCATAATGTATTTATCGCTGAACTATTGGATATGAACATTTACTTAGGCCCCACACTAGGATACCCCGTGTCGTGGGAACCAGAAACAGCGACATCACAAACAATGTAAGCATCCAAGAACTGAGGTTTTCAATGTCCCCAACCGGGATTCGAACCCGGGACCTCTCGCGTAATATTTTGGTGAATTATTAACGCGAAATCTAAAATAAACCGTCAAGAAATGCATTTTATTCCGAGATGATGGTCTCTCGACAAAGGCAGCCATTACGTCCGTGATTGATACAATTATCTTGGTTTTCCTCATACCAGTGACGTCAATGCAAATGGATTATATTAAAAGTGAGAGGCTGAGATTTAATCCTAAGGTGAGAGGTAATAAGGCTTATGGTCTTGCGTGACTTAGTATAAGAAATTGAGTGCACTGTGCAAGTCTCGCACTATCACTGCACTAATTAAAGCTGGCGTAATGTCTTGGCTTTGAACTACAGTACCAGTTTTTATATTCTTTGGTATATTATTCGAATCGCTCGTAGCCCCGGCCGCCTGAATGATCTTAAGCGATCACGAAGGTTAAGCTACATAGGGGGCGTTCAGTGCATGGATGGGTGACCGTTCTATGATTAACGCTAGTGGCATTTTTCCGAGCGGTTCCGTGCTTCGCAAGGCACGTTAAGCAGTGAGACCAGCCACTAGTCTTACAAGCCTCCACCATTCCGGACTTGGCCCCCGTGGTGGAGTATGGCCTATTCCTTCCTTAGGGAAGAAACCCGCGCCCCTCGGTGGGGACATAATGGGAAGATGATGATTAGGGTTAAACATCCGTTTAGCGGATGTAAACGCGTATAGCGCGCGTATTTTTTTTTTGTAAAGAATCGAGAGTAATTAAAAACTACTATGACAATAACATCTTCATCAGGCTCGAGAAATAATTAATCGAATAAAAGAGCTACTGAACACAACGCGGCGCTAAGGCGTCTCATTATCCGGCTCAAATATCAATATCGGCCCGGCATTGTGGCGCACAGTTGTTCTGTTATTATGTTACAATATGAAATGTCTGCTGAGGTGCCGCGTCATCAATTGTGCAGGATGATGTCGTATTTACTTCTGTAAGGCTGTGTCCCAGTATAATGGACACTAGTAGGCAATCTTGTCCGTCCGCTGGATTAACTACCTATAATCCATTTATCCATACTTGGCATTTTTTTGGACTTCAAACGACCCTGAATCAAAAACCATTAAGGTAGACTTTCGAGGCAAGCGTCTGTCGTGACGCCACTAACGTAGTGTCACTGACGGTACATACAATTGCCTCGATAGTCTACCTTTAGAGTTAGAAAACTCGATACCGCTCTAAATTTGCAAACTGTTTCGAGCCCTCTACCGCTAAAGGTTTTTGATTTAGTGTCGTGAAAAATCAGAAAAAATGCTAAGTAGGTATCTAATAGACAAACTCGCTCGATCGGAGTAGGCGCGACAGAGTTGGCCAATTGTGTTGAGAATTCGATACTGTCACATTTAAATAGTTATTGTCGTCTCATTTGCCAGGTATTTCGAGAGTTGTAGGTAGTTATTTATTTAATGTCTTTGTTTAATATGAAGTCTAAGAAGTTGATACGAAACAATAATATGTAGGTCTAGTTTCTACTCACAATGTAACAGAATGACGAAGACGAAGTACACTGTACTCTCATTTCTGTCAAGCTACGAAAATTTATTTATTTCCGTTTGTAAGGCTTCGCAATCAGTTTCGTCCTTTATTTCTTTGAATAATTTAACATCGTCTGCAAACAGAAGCACTTGGCAGTTTTGAACTACATTAGGTAGACTATTAATTAATATGTTAAATAATAATGGGCCCAAATGAGAGTGTATTCTAATACACTCTAGTGTATTCGACGCTTCGGTGCGTCGACATTCGCTGTACGACTCATATTTAGCCCATCAGGCGGATACGGGTTACCTGTTTCTTTATAACCGCACCCTTATAAATGAATAATCAATAGCAACAAGAAAAACAAATACAAATAGGTCCTCGCTATCTTTATGCGTACATCTTGCACGTCATACAGATACTTGTACGGATAATTAATTAACCCTAAAGTAGGTATCACTGATATTCAATGTCAACGTACGAGCCCTAACCACGCACGTTCCCGTTTCGTGCCTGAAATAATCGAATTAAAAGCGCAATAATTACATCGATTAATCCTTGGCAGCTACGGAATAGGGTCGCGTTTCTATTGAAGACGGAGAGCAGGCTGTATTAGTAAGCGATCAGTACCTTACAGCTGAATAAACAATGCGTAGAGTTGTTCGATGGGTGCGGTTTTCACGGAGTAGGTGGATCAAGACCTCATGAATGATGGGGAAATGAAAGTCGCTCTCAGCGAACCATTTAAGCCCAGTTTTTGAATTGAGAATATCGCTAAGTAACTACGTAATGTAGTGCTGTCTCATCGAATTTCTCAGAAACGAGCGTGACAGAACGTTACACTAAGTAAATACTTAGTGCAAATTCTCAATTCAGAAATCGGCCCCCAGTTTCCGAATTGAGAATTTAGCTAAGCAACTACATAATACCCGTAGTAGTGCTGTCTCAATGAATTTCTTCGAAAAGAGTGTGACAGAACGTTATTTGAGTACTTAATAAGTGAAATTTTTGCTGTTTCTGGTTCCCACGACATAGGGTATCCTAGTGTGGGGCCAGAAGCAATGTATGTGCCTGTATGTAAATGTTATGTTTTAATTTTTTTTCTTTCTTCCTTTTTTTTGTTCATGGTATGAACAAAAAAAGAAGAGGCAACACAACACAAACATTTAAAACACTCACCTGACTCAGGTTTAAATTTGTATCTTTTTAATATATTGGTGCCGTAATAAAGTAATCTTTAAAATAAGAAAAATATCAAATTGTACTAGTTTTTTTAAGCTATGAAAGTGCGGTGTCACCTAGTACAGGCATTATACATACTTAAAAGTCGGCTCTAGTTACTATGTACCGTTAAATTAAGCAGTTTTTGTATTTGTAGTAAAGGCGAATTGAAATTCAGTTACCATGAAATCATGACATTTGACATTAAGTCGTTACGGACAGCGTTACGGCTATTTTATTTTTTGTAGAACACAACCTTTTCCTTTTGTCAGCCAAGGAGACACCTAAACATAATGACACCGACTCCAAAACTAATAGTAAGAATCTCGTCCTTTTTTGAAGTGGGTTAAAAAAGATCCAACAAGCTGAAAGTCTCCTCTTTTTTTAAGTCTGTTGAAAATAAACGAAAACGCAAATGCGCGTGTCGAATTCGAAGAAAATTCATAAGCCGCAGGCTTCACGGGAGGTTTACCGCGAATAAAGTTGACGCGGAATTCCGATTCTTTGTTTTATTTCCTGGTGACAATGGCTAATTAATTATTTTTGTGTTATATTTTAACGCCGTAGGCATACATTTGTCGACACAATATTATGGTGGAACGGAAAAGGTGTAAACATTTACATACAGGCACATTGCTTCTGGCCCCAAACTAGCGAGTGACATACCCTTGTCTCTGTCAACAACTAGTTCCGAGACCCATGTGCGAGTTTATGTTTGTATTTTCAACCTTTGACAGTTTAATTGAAGGAATAAATCGAGCGTATTCTGGCAGACAGAACCGAACAAGTACAAAATAAAAAGAAAATCGTTTTTAATGCAGTTTTGTCTAAGTATACCTGCAACTGAAACTGAGTATACCTGCATTAGAACCTTTTTTTTTTAATTTTGTACCTATTCGGTTCTGCCAGATTCGAGGGTATCCTCGAAATGTAACTGTATAGAATCAGGCGTTACTTTCGTGTCGTCCAAATAGCATTAAAATGTGAAAACTACTGTACGCCAAAATCGGCGGAATTTAGCAAAGTAATTTTCACATTAATCAATGGAAATAAAAAGCATGTCACGTGACCCAACCATGTACTATCATTTAACTATAATGCACTAACAGAATCGAGCCCTAGCTATCTGTCAGTGCCTAGGTGAGCATTATAGGCTTCATGACCCAATGACAAGCCATTACTGTGAAATTCCCTTTGCTTTGTCTGTTTGTTGCCCATTTGATGGGCCCATCTGTAGATCCGTTTGTTTGACAACCAGTCAGCCACAACTAGCATCGCTTTGGCTCTATGTCAAATGTAACGTGTGTAGTGTGGGGGTCCGTACACTATATTTTGTAATAATTTTAAATGGCAATAAACGATTTTTATTTTATTTTTATTTTTTATATTAATTGAAACAACACTGTGAAGCTAGCTTCCCACGGTCCGCGATATGTCGGTGTGTCGACCGAGCTGGTCCACGTCCGGGCTGTTTTGAGGTTTCAGTTCATTAAAAAATGTAGCGTGGTTAGTTGCACCCCAGGTTGCACCGCCGGTACGAAACTATAAATAAAAAAATACGTTTTATATACTTTTTCATACTTTATTCATTTATTTAGTTGCTTTTACACCCATGTCTCTATAAAAATAAAAAAATAAATAAACTCACGCCCTTATCCCCGAGGGATGTCTCTAAATGTCTCTCTAATTAACATTTTTTTTTATTTCTATTCGTAAAGTATGTACCTAGTAAAGGGATCTACTGGATTTGAATTGCATAATTTCTAAGCTAGTATCACACTAATATTATAAACGTGAAAGTTTGTGTGTGTGTTTATATGTTTGTCAGTCTTTAGCGCTGAAACGGCTGGACGGATTTTAATAAAATTTGGTATGGAGTTAGCCGATACCCTGGATTAAAACATAGGCTACGTTTTACCGCGGGGAAATATCTTATTCCTACGGGAAAATCGATGAACCGCGGGTAACACCGCGGGGCACAGCTAGTTCATAAATAAAAAATAAAAAAAAAACTCACGCCCGTTATCCCCGAAGGGGTAGGCAGAGGCACCAGTCTCTAGAACTGGGCCCACGTTTTGCCGAGTTTATTAGGTCCCAAACGTGACCTAACGCTAGTATCAAGAACGTGGCTAAAATATCCTTGGCTAGTATTAATTATTCTTTAAAATAATTTAATCTTTCAAAAAGTGATCTTAATATTAAATTTATTTATTTAGTTTAATAACGTGCTTACTTTATTCAAGGTCCATGAATAAATAATTCGGGGGAATGTAAGGAGAGTAATAAAAAAATGTATCTTTAAATGTGCCTTGCGTTGACGTCTAATGTATTGCAAAGCTTCATAATATACCGTATGTCCGTATCAGACGTAGCATTTAATTCTTCCGTAGAGCCATTTCGCGAACTTCGAGAACAACCTAAGATTTCTACTACGAAGTGGTGCCCCGTGCCCTTATAGTAGCGATACTTCTCGCTAGCGTGAAGAAAAACATCGTGAGGGAACCCGAGTGACTGAGCTATTCACATACCTTAGCGCTTGAAATCGCCAATCCGCGGTGGGCACGAGAGGTGACAAAGCCCAGACTCTCTCTGAGAGAAGATCGGTGCCCTACAGTGGGACGGAAATAGGCCACTTACTTCCTACATAAGGTTAATTACATTTATTTATTTACATTTGTAACTTACAGCTAATGCCAATTCGCTCCAAAGTTAGTTATATATCTACAACATAGCATAATTAACTGAAGAACAAAGAAAATAAACAGATTCATCCCTCTTCAAGCATTCCCTTGTATTTATTAAAATGTGAAAATTACTTTGCTAAATTCCGCCGATTTTGGCGTACAGTAGTTTTCACATTTTAATGCTATTTGGACGACACGCGAAAGTAACGCCTGATTCTATACAGTTACATTTCGAGGATACCCTCGAATCTGGCAGAACCGAATAGGTACAAAATTAAAAAAAAAGGTTCTAATGCAGGTATACTCAGTTTCAGTTGCAGGTATACTTAGACAAAACTGCATTAAAAACTATTTTCTTTTTATTTTGTACTTGTTCGGTTCTGTCTGCCAGAATACGCTCGATTTATTCCTTCAATTAAACTGTCAAAGGTTGAAAATACAAACATAAACTCGCACATGGGTCTCGGAACTAGTTGTTGACAGAGACAAGGGTATGTCACTCGCTAGTTTGGGGCCAGAAGCAATGTGCCTGTATGTAAATGTTTACACCTTTTCCGTTCCACCATAATATTGTGTCGACAAATGTATGCCTACGGCGTTAAAATATAACACAAAAATAATTAATTAGCCATTGTTACCAGGAAATAAAACAAAGAATCGGAATTCCGCGTCAACTTTATTCGCGGTAAACCTCCCGTGAAGCCTGCGGCTTATGAATTTTCTTCGAATTCGACACGCGTATTTGCGTTTTCGTTTATTTTCAACAGACTTAAAAAAAGAGGAGACTTTCAGCTTGTTGGATCTTTTTTAACCCACTTCAAAAAAGGACGAGATTCTTACTATTAGTTTTGGAGTCGGTGTCATTATGTTTAGGTGTCTCCTTGGCTGACAAAAGGAAAAGGTTGTGTTCTACAAAAAATAAAATAGCCGTAACGCTGTCCGTAATAGCGCTGTCCGTAACGACTTAATGTCAAATGCCATGATTTCATGGTAACTGAATTTCAATACGCCTTTACTACAAATACAAAAATCTTTATTTTCGTAAACTGCTTAATTTAACGGTACATAGTAACTAGAGCCACCTTTTAAGTATGTATAATGCCTGTACTAGGTGACATCGCACTTTCATAGCTTAAAAAAACTAGTACAATTTGATATTTTTCTTATTTTAAAGATTACTTTATTACAGCTATTGTCTGTTACTATTGTCAAACCTCTGTACAAAAAAGACGATAAAACGGACATCAATAACTACCGGCCCATAGCCCTCATTAGTATTTTCTCCAAAATTTATGAGAAAGCTATGGAAAAAAGAATAAACAACTTTTTGCTCAAACACAAGATAATTAAAGTCGAACAAAACGGTTTCCAAAAAAATAAATCTACAAGCCTAGCCGGATTTCAGCTAATCACAGAAGTTGTTGAACACGTTGACAAAGGAAAACCTGCAGCCGTGATCTTTTTTGATATGTCTAAGGCATTTGACTTCGTGTCGCATAAAATATTGTTAGAAAAATGTGAGAAATATGGAATCAGAGGGGTAGCCTGGGAATGGCTACATAGTTACTTATCTGACCGCAAGCAAATCGTGGAAATTACAACACTTTCTAAAAATAATGAATTGCAAGTACACACGTCTACTCCAGACACAAATGAATGCGGCGTTCCTCAAGGAGGGATTTTGTCCCCTTTGCTTTTCTTATTATATATAAATGACCTACCGGAAATAACCAAAAACAAATGTGTCCTTTTCGCAGATGACATTTCAGTGATAATTAAATGTATTGACGATATGAACTTTGAAACTGACGTAAATAAAACAATAGATGAAATAACAGACTGGTTGAGTGCAAATAATTTAAAAGTTAACGAGAAGAAAACAAAATACATACAATTTAAAAACAAAAAAATGAGACATCGACATACAACGGTCAAGTGTAACAACACAACATTAGAAAATACGCCATCTACGACCTTCTTAGGCATCGTCGTAGATGAAATCTGCACCTGGCTTCCACACTTAGAAAAAGTCTGTAGCAAACTAGATAGGTTCGTTTACGCTCTCCGTAGGCTTAAAAAAACAGCTGACACATCTACAGCTCTAATAGCATACCATGGATATGTGGCATCAGTTCTGAGATACGGCCTCATACTTTGGGGAAACGCCAGAGACATAAATAGGGTATTTATAATCCAAAAACGTTGCATACGGGCAATGTGCGGCGCAGCCCCTCTAGACTCGTGCAAACCTCTGTTTCAGAAACTAAATATTCTTTCTTTGCCTAGTCTCTACATCTATGAAATGGCTTGCTTTGCTCACAGTCATAGAAACATATTTAAAACGTACTGCGAAGTTTACAGCTTTAACACAAGATACCCAAATAAAATCGTGGGCCCCCCTTGTAAAACAGAATTTTGCCAAAGAAGCTGCTATCGAATGCTGATAAAAATATACAACCGCCTACCAAAATTACTAAAAGAGCTACCTTTAGTCCAATTTAAAAGGAAATTGCACAAATGGCTAGTAGAAAAATGCTTTTATTCAGCTGTAGAATATCTTGACATTAAATATATTGACATAAAATAAATATGTATAAAAATTAATAATTATTATGTAGGACATAGTCAATATAATTATGTACACTATGATTATCTCCTGAAAAACCTTACAAACTTTGACACTTAACATATTTAATTTAATTCAATTTTTGCATGCCTAAGAAGGTGAATTGTGAAGAAACTTATTTATTAGTACCAGCCTAATGTACCACTTTTCGTGCAAATAAACAATTTCATTTCATTTCATTTCATTTCAGCACCAATATATTAAAAAGATACAAATTTAAACCTGAGTCAGGTGAGTGTTTTAAATGTTTGTGTTGTGTTGCCTCTTCTTTTTTTGTTCATACCATGAACAAAAAAAGGAAGAAAGAAAAAAAATTAAAACATAACATTTACATACAGGCACATACATTGCTTCTGGCCCCACACTAGGATACCCTATGTCGTGGGAACCAGAAACAGCAAAAATTTCACTTATTAAGTACTCAAATAACGTTCTGTCACACGCTTTTCGAAGAAATTCATTGAGACAGCACTACTACGAGTATTATGTAGTTGCTTAGCTGAATTCTCAATTCGGAAACTGGGGGCTGATTTCTGAATTGAGAATTTGCACTAAGTATTTACTTAGTGTAACGTTCTGTCACGCTCGTTTCTGAGAAATTCGATAAGACAGCACTACATTACGTAGTTACTTAGCGATATTCTCAATTCAAAAACTGGGCTTAAATGGTTCGCTGAGAGCGACTTTCATTTCCCCATCATTCATGAGGTCTTGATCCACCTACTCCGTGAAAACCGCACCCATCGAACAACTCTACGCATTGTTTATTCAGCTGTAAGGTACTGATCGCTTACTAATACAGCCTGCTCTCCGTCTTCAATAGAAACGCGACTCTATTCCGTAGCTGCCAAGGATTAATCGATGTAATTATTGCGCTTTTAATTCGATTATTTCTGGCATGAAACGGGAACGTGCGTGGTTAGGGCTCGTACGTTGACATTGAATATCAGTGATACCTACTTTAGGGTTAATTAATTATCCGTACAAGTATCTGTATGACGTGCAAGATGTTGTACGCATAAAGATAGCGAGGACCTATTTGTATTTGTTTTTCTTGTTGCTATTGATTATTAATTTATAAGGGTGCGGTTATAAAGAAACAGGTAACCCGTATCCGCCTGATGGGCTAAATATGAGTCGTACAGCGAATGTCGACGCACCGAAGCGTCGAATACACTAGAGTGTATTAGAATACACTCTCATTTGGGCCCATTATTATTTAACATATTAATTAATAGTCTACCTAATGTAGTTCAAAACTGCCAAGTGCTTCTGTTTGCAGACGATGTTAAATTATTCAAAGAAATAAAGGACGAAACTGATTGCGAAGCCTTACAAACGGATCTCAATGCAGTCTACGACTGGAGTTTAGAAAATTGGTTATATTTTAACATAAAAAAGTGTGAGATGATGAGCTTTACTCGTTCTGCCAACCTAGTGCAGCGTAAAACGGGGGTGGGCGAGGCGCGGGCCTACCTGCTGGGCGGGCAGCCCGTGCCGCGCGTGTTCCAGGTAAGGGACCTCGGCATCCTGTTTGATCCACGCCTAACTTTCCGTGACCACGCCATAGACCTTGGAAAAAGTGCGTTTCAAAAATTAGGATTTGTCCTGAGGAACTCTCAATCCTTCACGCCTATAGCACTGCGAGCTTTATACGCAGCTCTAGTTCGGAGTACACTGGAAACTAATTCGATGGTTTGGAGCCCGCACGAAAAGAAATATATGTCGCTTATTGAAAAAATACAAAATAAGTTCTTGAGAAACCTCTACAAGAAACAATACGCGTATTACCCTTTTTTATACCCTACACGTTTCTTGCAGGGGCAACTAGGATACGACTCTCTCGAAATAAGAAGATCTTTAAGCCTCATAAAATTTGTTCTGGGCATAGTGCACAATAAGATCGAGTGTGTCGGCTTAGTGGGCGAGGTAGTGCAACTGTGGGTGCCGAAGGCGCGCGGGCGCGCGCCGCGCCTGCTGCGCGCAGCGCGCGCCCGTGCCGCGCTCGCTCGCACTGCTGAACTCCCTGCTCAGGGCGGTGCCGCAATGTGATGTGTTTACCACAGGGATTGGGAAAATGATTGAAGAATGCAAGGGAATGCTTGAAGAGGGATGAATATGTTTGTTTTCTTTGTTTTTAGTTAATTATGCTATGTTGTATATAACTAACTTTGTAGCGATTTGGCATTAGCTGTAAGTTACAAATGTAAATAAATAATAAAGCTTGACAGAAATGAGAGTACAGTGTACTTATTACAAACTTCGTCATTCTGTTACACTGTGAGTAGAAACTAGACCTACATATTATTGTTTCGTATCAACTTCTTAGACTATTAAACAAAGACATTAAATAAATAACTACCTACAACTCTCCAAATACCTGGCAAATGAGACGACAATAACTATTTAAATGTGACAGTATCGAATTCTCAACACAATTGGCCAACCCTGTCGCGCCTACTCCGATCGAGCGAGTTTGTCTATTAGATACCTACTTGGCATTTTTTCTGATTTTTCACGACACTAAATCAAAAACCTTTAGCGGTAGAGGGCTCGTAACAGTTTGCAAATTTAGAGCGGTATCGAGTTTTCTAACTCTAAAGGTAGACTATCGAGGCAAATTGTATGTACCGTCAGTGACACTGCGTTAGTGGCGCCACGACAGACGCTTGCCTCGAAAGTCTACCTTAATGGTTTTTGATTCAGTGTCGTTTGAAGTCCAAAAAAATGCCAAGTATGGATAAATGGATTATAGGTAGTTAATCCAGCGGACGGACAAGATTGCCTACTAGTGTCCATTATACTGGGACACAGCCTTACAGAAGTAAATACGACATCATCCTGCACAATTGATGACGCGGCACCTCAGCAGACATTTCATATTGTAACATAATAACACAAAAACTATGCGCCACAACAATGCCGGGCCGATATTGATATTTGAGCCGGATAATGAGACGCCTTAGCACCGCGTTGTGTTCAGTAGCTCTTTTATTCGATTAATTATTTCTCGAGCCTGATGAAGATGTTATTGTCATAGTAGTTTTTAATTACTCTCGATTCTTTACAAAAAAAAAACTATACGCGTTTACATCCGCTAAACGGATGTTTAACCCTAATCATCACCTTCCCATTATGTCCCCACCGAGGGGCGCGGGTTTCTTCCCTAAGGAAGGAATAGGCCATACTCCACCACGGGGGCCAAGTCCGGAATGGTGGAGGCTTGTAAGACTAGTGGCTGGTCTCACTGCTTAACGTGCCTTGCGAAGCACGGAACCGCTCGGAAAAATGCCACTAGCGTTAATCATAGAACGGTCACCCATCCATGCACTGAACGCGCCCTATGTTGCTTAACCTTCGTGATCGCTTAAGATCATTCAGGCGGCCGGGGCTACGAGCGATTCGAATAATATACCAAAGAATATAAAAACCGGTACTGTAGTTCAAAGCCAAGACATTACGCCAGCTTTAATTAATGCAGTGATAGTGCGAGACTTGCACAGTGCACTCAATTTCTTATACTAAGTCACGCAAGACCATAAGCCTTATTACCTCTCACCTTAGGGTTAAATCTCAGCCTCTCACTTTTAATATAATCCATTATGCATTGACGTCACTGGTATGAGGAAAACCAAGATAATTGTATCAATCACGGACGTAATGGCTGCCTTTGTCGAGAGACCATCATCTCGGAATAAAATGCATTTCTTGACGGTTTATTTTAGATTTCGCGTTAATAATTCACCAAAATATTACGCGAGAGGTCCCGGGTTCGAATCCCGGTTGGGGACATTGAAAACCTCAGTTCTTGGATGCTTACATTGTTTGTGATGTCGCTGTTTCTGGTTCCCACGACACGGGGTATCCTAGTGTGGGGCCTAAGTAAATGTTCATATCCAATAGTTCAGCGATAAATACATTATGCTCCCATTTAATATTCATTAGGGAAACCGTCATCTTAAAAGTTCAAATAATAACATAACATAACATTTACATACAGGCACATACAATGCTTCTGGCCCCACACTAGAATACCCTGTGTCGTGGGAACCAGAAACAGCGACGTCACAAACATGTAAACATCCAAGACCTGGAGTTTTTTTTTCTCCCCAGCCGGGGATCGAACCCGCGACCTCTCGCATGGTAAGCAGATGCGCTAACCACTACGCCACAGAGGTCATAGAGACCCATTGAAGCGCTATATAGAGGAATGCAAATCACATAAAGATAAAACACATCAACGCGGTCGCGGTAGCGGTCGCGGCCAGTACAAAATACTACTGCCGTAAATGACGTATGCATGGACCGCCGCCGTCCGTCCGTCCGTCTGTCGTCAGGCTGTAACTCATAAACCGTGATAGTTACACACTTAGAATTTTCACAAATTATGTATTTTCTATAACAACACAATGACATACTGAAAAACAACAGAATAAAATAAGTATTTAAGGGGGCTCCCATACAACAAAAATTTTTTTTTTGCCGTTTTTATAGATAATTCGTACGGAACCCTTCGTGGGCGATTCTTACTCGCACTTGGCCGGCTTTCACATAGTAGTGACAAAGTTTATTTATTGTCTGGTGACAATAAATCAAGTGCGTCTTAAGGTAGTCGTAAATAGAAGATGAGCCAGCTAATGTATTATGATGTGGTCTCTTTTGTTGGCCAACATTACGTACATACACCATTACGTTGGTATTTCCTTTCGTTAGGTCCCAATAATAATATACAGGTTGTTCGCCTAGCGTGGAAACCAAAATAATGCTGGGATATCATCATCATAATGTGCCGGCTGCCGTCGATATTATGGCAGTCGTTAAGCCACGTCAGAGACATTAGGGCGGCTTGAAAACTTAAATTAAATATTATTAGTAAATAATAAAAAAAAATTGAGACTAAGAGTCATAACAGTGTAATCAGCTTAAATCTAACATTGGTAAAAATAAAATATTTAGGCTTGAACTAGTTTAAAAAATAACCTGTATCTCAAGCGCCATAATGACTAAGATTGCATGACAGTACAAGATCTAATTGTATGAAACTGTAGCAAAAGCTATTTCAAACAAAATTCTAATAAATGAGTTATAATAAACAAACATTTACATACAGGTACATTGCTTCTGGCCCCTCACTAGGATACCCTGTGTCGTGGGAACCAGAAACAGCCACATCACAAACATGTAAACATCGATAAGACCCGAAAACTTAAAACAGTTTGCAGTCATACGCGGCCGCTGACCGGTTGCGCAGGAGTCGATCCGTTGCCCAACTTGGCCGTTACGTCACTGCAAGTCTGCCCATCTGTCTGTCTGGTGGTGAGGTAGTGACCAGCGCCGGCGCAAAGCGCATAATCGCTATCAACCTACATTTACATCTTATTGGAATTCCATTCAATACCGGCTACTCGTCTTTTAAATTTCTCTCAGCTACTTTCCAGCGTAAGTTGTCTGGAAGAAATTGCTTTTCGTGATAAGGCCGCAAAGTGTACTATGAACCTTTGTAAATATTTTATGTTTTTATTTTTTTATTTTTTCAAGTGTGCAATTAAAGAATATTCTTACCTTATCTTATTTTATCCATTGCGGAGCACTAAAGTCTGTTGCTTTGTTCAAAGCAAAAAAATAAAACTGTCATGTTGACATCTCAATACAATCCAAAATCCAAAGGCTGTCAATGTCTGAGTGTTGCTAGTACATAAAAACCAAATAACCCCATTGTACTTCAAAGTCAAAATTGTGTGTGCTAGATGTTTTTTTTAGACTTTGCTCCTAGGAGTAATAAAATTTTAATGTCTTGATGTGATAAGGATTTTGGTCATATGTGTCTTCTAGTCACGATGAAAAAAAATCACCGAGTAAACCTATATATTTTATAGCGGTATCGAATTAAAAAACGAACTTGAGGGGTTCCTTGGTCAACAAGGAATCCTTATAGTTTCGCCAGGTATGCCTTCGGTATAGTTCAGTTCATAGTACAAGAAAGCTGAAATGTGTCATAGGCCAACAAAATACCTGGGGTTTGTTGTATGGTATATGCATGGTATGCATATACCATACAACAAACCCCACCTGCCTACCTGCATGGTAGGTAGATGCGCTACCGTTCCGTTACAGAGGTCAATTGGTCCCCCCATTGGTCGTATTTTTTAATTAAAACACTATGGACCGGTTTCTTAATTGTGAGTTTCACTAAGTAAATAGTTAAGTAGGTAACGTTCTGTCACACTCTTTTGTGAGAAATTTGACGAGACAGCACTACAGTTAATTAGTTACTTAGTGAAATTCTCAATTTAAAAACCGGCCTTCGAACTAATGTGTAAAAATTTATTATTTACTAGCTTTCGCCCGCTACTCCGTCCGCGTGGACTTTAGTTCAAAATCTAAAGGGTTAAATTTAGAAAAACGGCGAAACACGTGTTCAATCGATGGTGTTGAAAGTATTTATAAAGTTTCAAGAAAATTAGACAACATTCATATTTTGGCAACCCTTTTCGCCCCCTTAGGGGTTGAATTTAAAAAATCCTTTCTTATTCCTTGCCTACATTCTATATAGACCCTCTGTGCAAAATTTCAGCTTCCTAGGTCCAACGGCTTGGGCTGGGCGTTGATGAGTGAGTCAGTCAGTCAGGACTTGGAATTTTATTTATATAGATAGATTATTTGGTACATTTGTATTATACATTATAGCTAAAAACACGTGACCACACGAAAAGTTCTGATTATCAATGTTAACAGTCTTCACTTTAATTCGTAACGAACAGTTAAAAACTTCATTATTTAAGGACACCTGTATCCCAGAGGGGTAGGCAGAACCAGGGACTCCCACTTACCACGATCCTGACAAACACATACGTTGGTATTATACATGCTAGAAAAACAAATTATTGTTTTTAGGTTACATTTGATCAGCATCATTTCAACAGAGCCATTCTTTCTCAGTGACATGGTTTATCTCGAGAGACCTTTGAACTATGTTCGCGATGTTCATATAGATTTTTTCTTCTACCAGTACCCAGATTCTGCTAATGCATTGTAGTACAATGACATGGCTTGAACATAGTGATTTAGTTTCATGGCAGCTTCATGTCTGCGCATACACATATTAAATAATATGGTATTGAAAAACCTGTCACGTGACCGACTGTGTGCCTGTCATTGTACTGTAATGCACTAACAGAATCGAGACCCTGATCTACTAGATGAAATCTCGAGCTAACAGACTCTGTTTAGAGTTATATTTAAAATACGATTATTCTACATTGCTGCAACTTATTCTATGAGTCTCTGATTTATGTTCTTCGAATTTCAACATCATATCAATGTCGCGGCCTTAGGCAAATTAAGGTTTCGCATAAACGGCGCATTTAGTCAAGTAGGTATTGTAATTTTTAACGAAATATCAAATAGAAAAACCAAAAATTATAATAATAATCGCTGACTCGGAATCGCTCGTAGCCCCGAGTGCTTTTTCATCCCCTAGGGGAGCACAAAAAGGGGATCCTAGTGGAAGGAGCGGACTGTTCTATGACTAATGCTAGTGGCATTTTTCTGAGCGGTTCCGTGCTTCGCAAGGCACGCTATGCAGTTGGTGCCGGCTGCCGTCAATAGATGGCAGTCGTTAAGCCAAGTCAGAGGCCTTAGGGCGGCTTGAAAACTTCTGACAATAAGACCAGCCACAGTCTTACAAGCTCCACCAATCCGGACTTGGACCCCGTAGTGGAGTATGGCCTATACCTTCCTCAGGGAAGAGACCCGTGCCCTCAGTGGGGATGAATCACAATGCGACTGACTAATAGAATAGCTAATTCATCCGCCCCTTCTTCCTATAACTATTCGCTTGCTCAGTGTAATCCACTCTATACAAATCGTGTTCTCGGAGAATCTAGTCTTAAATGATTCGTCTCTAGTCTACGTAAAGAAATATTCTAATAGAGTTACAAATTTTGTCCTAATCAGCAGGCCGGCGAGCCTACAATTACGTGCAGCAAGGAATAGCAAATAATTTCCGACTCAGCGGCTTCAACTGTGGTTACTAATAACTGCCATTCCAGTGTAGCCTCAATACAGATACCAGAGCAAGCGATTATCGCCCTAAAAGGCACCAAGGACCAAAGTCCTTGGTCCTATTATTGCTCTACCGAACTCCACTTTCACTTTCCCTATTATTGCAATTACACTGTGCGTGCCGGCCGTGGTATTGTTAAAGAAGATTTTCTCACCTGATATGTGTCACTCTTCGCTGATGATAGTGTCACTTTAATCTGTTTTTATGTATAGTCTGTTTTTATGTAAGAGTCCTAGTCATAGGTCTTTAGTCAGGCCTGGAGGCCTTAGGGCGGCTTGAAAACTTCTGACAGTAAGACCAGCCACTAGTCTTACAAGGCTCCACCAATCCGGACTTGGCCCCCGTGGTGGAGTATGGCCTGTACCATCCTCAGGGAAGAGACCCGTGCCCCTCGGTGGGGACATAATGGGTTGATGAGATAAATTAAATAGTGTGAGTATTAATTGTGAAACTAACAGCTTTGACGTTCTTAAAGTAAACATTTTGTTGATCGCTTTTTTGCACAGAGCATGCTTAACTATAGGCCTATACCGTTAGCTACGGTTGTGGCTAAGGTATTCGACAGTATTCTTAACGCACAATTGGGGAAGTACGTGCATTTAAGTGACAATCAGTTTGGCTTTAGAGCGGAGTTGTCCACGGAAAGCGCCATATTGTGCCTTAAAAGTACTGTCAAATATTATGTCGATAGAAAGACGCCTGTTTACGCCTGTTTCCTCGACCTATCTAGGGCTTTTGACCTGGTTTCATACGATACATTGTGGTCAAAGCTAAAAGCTACAAACTTACCACCGGAAATAATTCGTATATTTAGGTATTGGTATGGAAACCAGGTCAACAGCGTTAGATGGGTTGACGCTCTGTCGGAGAACTATAGGTTGGAGTGTGGAGTGAGACAGGGAGGCCTGAGCTCACCCACACTCTTTAATCTATACGTAAATGACCTGATCGAGGAGCTCGGCGGAACACATGTCGGATGTCACGTGGATGACGTGTGCGTGAATAATTTGAGCTACGCTGACGACATGGTTCTGCTGAGCGCGTCGGTCTGTGGGTTGCGTAGATTGCTTAAGATCTGTGAGAACTTTGCTAGCAGTCACGGTCTTGTATATAATGCAACCAAAAGTCAATGTATGGTCTTTGAGGTCGGACGTAAAAGAATGGAGAATGTTCCTCATATCCATCTCAACAGGGAACCTCTAGTTAGAGTGGATCATTTTAAATATCTTGGACATGTGGTGACGACCGATCTCAATGACGATATAGACTTGGAGAGGGAACGGAGAGCCCTTTCTGTACGGGCGAATATGATCGCACGAAGATTTGCGCGATGCTCGGGGGAGGCAAAAATCACACTGTTTAGGGCTTAGTGCACCTCCCTCTACACATGCAGTTTGTGGAGCCGTTATACGAATCGGGCTTATGGGGCTCTCCGGGTGCAATTTAACAATGCGTTCCGGGTGTTGATGGGGCTGCCCCGTTTCTGCAGCGCATCGGGGATGTTTGCTGATGCAGGAATAGACTGCTTTTACGCGACAATGCGCAAACGCAGCGCGTCCCTGATGCGTCGGGTGCGGGCCAGCCCCAACAATATCCTGCAAATGTTAGGAGGTAGGGTGGATTGTGCATATCTACGGCACTGCGGTGATATGCACAAGCCAATCGCTACCATTCTATGGTAACTTTAATGTTAGTGAATTTTAATTTAGTTCGGATTTTGTTTTATTTAATTTAATATTAATTTAATTTTTAAATTCTAAATTTGTTAATTGTATACTATTAATATGGGTCATCGATAACAGAAATAAATGATTTTTATTTTATTTATTTATTTAGCACTAAATGTCTTGGGGATTCTCGTTGTAGAACCTTATACAGTGCCCCACTGTAAAGTGTCACTAGAGAAGGCTCCAGATGTGTATACCGGCGGCAATGTCGCCACGACATCGACAGTATCGAGCCTCTTTCCCAGCCCGTGTTCTCACACAAATCACGACTCGAATACATAAGCGCACCGTGTGCAATGCGTACTCGCTAATTGTCTAGTGTAGACGGCCGGATTAACCACGTCGGGAAGTGGAGGACCCTAGGCAATACACGGAAATACACGTCAATAAAAGTAAATAAAACAACGAATTTGTAAAATTACTAACAAATAATGCGTATAAAATCTAACTCCGGAAGTAATCAGACGTGACACCGCTAAACCCACGGAGCACTCGTGAAACATTTACCAAGAAACCTAATCCGGCCCTGAGTGTAGACCGTCCGTTCGTGAGTTATCGCACCTCTTACATTCGATGATTCAATAAATTGGGACCTTACATTACATAAACTTACGAATTTAGCCCGTAGGGGTAGACACAGACAAGAGTCTGCCACTTGCTACAATGAAAATGAAAAAAAAAAATGGTAATGAAAAATTTTTATTCGACCGCCACATAAAATCCAACTTTGCTTCTAATATATCTATTGTATCAAACAATCCTGACAAACTAGTTCGCATCATCAACAGTCATAGTCACTTCGTTACATGCACGCACACCAGTTTGAGTGCTTTTTATCTTGCTTTTCAACATCCAATATTTAAAAAAACCGCGGCTTCTGAGTTAAGACTTCCTAAAAAACGTACTGCACCAACGCTAATAACTTTACTGACAACAGTACTGTTTCTGTGTTTTGTGATGATATTGTTTAGTTTATTATATACAGGGTGCTAAAAATAGTGTCAAGCGGAAGTCCAGAGATAGAGCACCCCTAGGGGTACCCGAATCACCCCCATGTATGTTCCGCGATTTATTGTAGTTTTCGAGTTATCATTTTTTTTGCGTATTTGTTGTCCAACCTTGACCTACAAGACATTATTGGCCACAGAGCCATGAATTATTAAGAATTTAAGATACATGCTTTGTTTTTTTTTTCAAAATAGGTAGGTCAATCTCATACAAAAGCGCTATAAAAATGAAGAATCGCAAAGTTAGTTAAAATTTATAAATTGTTAAAATGTTTGATGACTCGAAAACTACAAAAGATTGCGCAACATATGCGAGGGTGATTCGGGTACCCCTAGGGGTTCTCTATATCTGGACTTCTGCTTGACACTATTTTTTGGGACACCCTGTATATACGTATTAGCTACACGTAGAAACGTTGTTTCGCCAATTCCGGAATGATTGAGGCTTGTAAGACTAGTGGCTGGTCTTAATGTATTAACGCTCTAAAGTAGTTCGAAACTGTTAACAAATTAGCAGACAAGCTAAAAGTAATCCGTTTTATTGCTTCTAACTCGGTTGGTAAGGATTGCGCAGTAAAATTAAGAAGCCTTGATATTTTAGTTAGTTAACTAAGGTACTTTGTAACACCTTCAAATTAAACCAAATTTCGAAATCGCGAAAAAGGTCGCTAATAACCTTATTCATTTATTTTGGCGGATTTCGAGAATTTGAAGGAGCATCGGCTTTTCGGTAACGGGTTTTACTTCCAACCTCTCATAGTTAAGGTTGTAATACCGTCTATTAATTATATGCGGCAAACTGAGTAAGGCTATTAATGTATTATTTTATGATGTATACATAAAATCTTGACATATTAAAATTCAATTAATTCTCAAAAAAACTTCGTCAAAGATAATTGTGAAAACTAATACTTATAACGCACAACAGAAAGGATACACCCACATAACATAATAATAATATAGTGTTATCTCTTATTTATTATAATAACACTAAGAAAACAAACAACTTTCCATCGTAAGGTTGTCTGGAAGAAGTTGCGTTTAGAAATAGGGCCGTCAATTGAACCATTCATTGTACAATTGACGGGCTTACTCTAAAAGCAATTTCTTTCAAGCAAACTTATCCTTTGTAAATATTTTTGGGTTCTTTTTGTATTTTTGTCTAGTGTGCAATAAAGAATATTCTATTCTATTCTAAAACAAAGGTACCGATTACGCTTGCAGCTAGGGAATGCAATCCCGATCCCGTGATCGGGATCCCGCGAGATCTCGTGTAATTTTTCGGGATCAATCCCGAAGCACAATATGAAGAGATCCCAGCATTGACGGCATTGGGCGGCAGTGGTCAGCAACGCTACATACATGGTACTCTTTGTATGATTGCAGAGGAATTTAATTTACGTGCTATTGCTGCACAAACTAATACATCACTTCAAGAGGAACTCTGCGAGCATCTAATAGGTAGTAGATTGTTCACCAAGGGCGCAAACAACATTTTTGCGTCGAGGTTGTGAAATTGAATCCAGAGCGAACTGAGGCGATTCTTGCTTAACTTAACTGCATCGCTGAAGGAGCGAGGGATTCAACACTACCGAGACCAAGTTAATAGACCCTACATACAATAAAAATATCTACGAAATACCAATTAAATCTACGAAATACCAAGCAATCTACTTTGTTTTCTGTCTTTTGGGAATAGACTACTTTCTTTTAATTATATTACTTCTTCAGAAATCGCGAAAGATACCAAATGTCGAGATAGTGACAAAATCATGTCAAGAAAATGACAAGATAGTGACATAAGCATCATCCCCATCCGGTGCAGGCGTCAGTTTACATAACCATGATCTCATTAACATTATAATTGTAAAAAGCAACGTAAATTCAGCCTTGTATCAAGGAGATCAGGTGCTCCTGGAACCAGGGAATCAGGGAGATATATCCATATAATGTAGGTACCTAGGGTTTCCGGATGTCTATTCAATATTAGTGATAATTATTCAAAATGTGTGTCCAAATATAGCTTTATTTCAATTAATTAAACCACTTCTAATATCATGAAATGAAATGTATGGCACATAAAGGTGCCAAAATCTTGATTAGTTAAAATTATTTTAAGATATTTTTATTTCAATAAAAAATGCATGTTTTTTTATATTGCTGAGCGTTATCGTGGTATATTTTTAGTAGTTGTGAAATTCTGTGGAAGTCTGAAAGTGAAATTGAAATTGGCTTTTTGAACTGCATCTTTACTATTGTATAAATTATTTGTTTTCGCTTTTAATGACCTCAATAAAATTAAATAAGTAAAATATATAAATATATTTTTATTTCATTATAGAGTCGACCGCATATCCACCTTTAAATACGTCCATTCTATTTTGGGGCCTAATTATGTATGCCAAATTCTGTGCGAGTCCAATGGTCTGTAAATTTTCATACCAATTTGACTGACGATTCAATTAAATCAAATAATTTCAACGTAAAGAATTTACATTCCATTTGCGGAATGTCAATGTGCTATGATAGCCGCTACAGACTATCTCTTTCATCATGCTCTGAGGACGTAAAACATCAAATTGTTTGAAAAAAATTTATCAACCCATTATATTGTATCCTCTTCCCTGAGGAAGGTATAGGCCATACTCCACCACGGGGGCCAAGTCCGGATTGGTGGAGGCTTGTAAGACTAGTAGCTGGTCTTACTGTCAGAAGTTTTCAAGCCGCCCTAAGGCCGCTGACTTGGCTTAACGACTGCCATCTATCGACGGCAGCCGGCACCAACTGCATAACGTGCCTTGCGAAGCATGGAACCGCTCGGAAAAATGCCACTAGCGTTAGTCATAGAACGGTCACCCATCCATGCACTGATGATAACCTTCGTGATCGTTATCTGGCGACCTCTGTGGCGCAGCGGTTAGTGCATCTGCATACCATGAGAGAGGTCCCGGGTTCGAATCCCGGCTGGGGACAAAAAAAAATGAAACCCAGGTCTTGGATGTTTACATGTTAGTGATGTCGGTGTTTCTGGTTCCCACGACACAGGGTATCCTAGTGTGGGGCCAGAGGGAAAATTGTATGTAAATGTTTATGTTTAAATCACGCAGGCAGCCGGGGCATGCGGGGCAACCACAAACATGGGAAAACCCCCAACTGAGGACGTCACGTTATAAGATAGTTATCTATTTGAAGCTCTAATAATTAATAGACATACTTAGCGCGCTCTTTTTTAGACGGATGATAATTTCGGGTTTTGACCGCATACACAGTCGAATGAAAAAGTGCTAAAGAGACGGACAGGTGTTTTTGCTCAGGCTTCCTAATGTCGTTTTACAATAGTGATTTTATTAACGTTTTTCCGGATACACTTACTTGACTTTTTGTCGGAAGAGTCCGACCAGGGCCTAGATTCTATTAATGCATTGTTGTACAATGACAACTGTATGAACACGGCGATTTAGTTTCATTGCCGTTCCAAGTCACCGCGCGCAGACATATCGAACAGTCTAGGCGTCAATGGTACGAAAAAACACGTCACATGGCCCGACCATTTATCTGTCATTGTACTATAATGCACTAACATAATCGAGGCCCAGGTTTCGCTCTGATTCGCAGACCATAATCATGGTGAGCAGAGACAGAGCTCTCGTCGTCGGCTGCTCGGCTCTGACTGAAAAATCATCTAAATGTATCTGGTATTATATACTCGTATGTAGTTTTGATACCTCTACTGTACAACCAATAGAGAGACTACGGACTGTCCGCAATCATGTATTGAATTGTATTTATAATATTGTCCCGAGTGCCAAAAAATAAAACGGTTGCAACTGAAAACCAGTTTTGCTGGTGATGTGCTATTAACAGCACGCTCCAGCAATGCATGCTGAGTTGGTGACCCTTTTTCTTGCCACGGAGCTATGTCGCATTTATAATAATATGTTTGTCCTATTGTTATTTGTTTTTGGTGCCATTGTGTAAATATATCTGTTTTTAGGGTTCCGTACCTCAAAAGGAAAAAACGGAACCCTTATAGGATCACTTTGTTGTCCGTCTGTCCGTCCGTCCGTCCGTCTGTCAAGACCCTTTTTCTCAGGAACGCGTGGAGGTATGAAGCTGAAATTTATATCAATTACTCAGGTCTACTGTCCCTTGAAGCTGTGAAAAAATCAAACTTCTAAGCCAACGCAATCAAAAGATACAGCCGTTTATGCCGCAAATTTTCGACACTTGCAAGGGAATCAAAACCTACAGGGTGCTTCCCGTGAACTCAGAATCTTGAAATTTGGTACGAAGCAACGTCTTATAGCATAGATAAAGGAAAAATTACGAAAACCATAAATTTTTAGTTACATCACATAATATATATTTTTTTAATAATTTTAAACTTACTACCCATTTCCTCATAAACGCGTAGAGAGGTATTAAATTGAAATTCATACCAAATACTCAGGTCTATAATACCTTTAAGCTGTAACAAAATCTAACTTCTATGTCAACGCAATCAAAAGAAACAGCAATTTAAGCTGCATATTTTGAAACTCGCAAGTACTCGCAAGGGAATCAAAACCTAAAGGGTACTTCCAGTCGACCTAGAATCTTGAAATTTGGCATGAAGCAACGTTTTATAGCACACATAAAGGAAAAATTCCGAAAACCTTAAATTTTTAGTTACATTACAAAATATATATTTTTTAATAAATATTTTCATTTTGCAATAAAAATACCATAGTTATGACTCGATTGTCGTAATGAACGAACTTTGTAAACCTTGCAGGTTTGTATGGAACCCTCGGTGCGCGAGTCCGACTCGCACTTGGCCGGTTTTTTTTAATTGTGCTTTTGTGGCAATGTTCATAAATACTTTCTTTCTATCACTTCTTGAATCAATGCACGCAATTTATAGTCTTATTTATATATATATAAAAAAAAAAACAAAATACAACATTAGCTCAGCCTACAGCCGTAGGTACATACTGGGATACATCCCAGAGGGGTAAGCACTAGTAAGGGGTGGTAAGGCGGAGGAGGGGTAAGAATAGAGACTGCCACCTGGCACGATCCTGAAAGATCATCACTTTCGCTTCATCGACATTCACTAGTCGTTGCGTGCACG
Source organism: Yponomeuta plumbellus (assembly GCA_947310845.1). Taxonomy (NCBI): domain Eukaryota; kingdom Metazoa; phylum Arthropoda; class Insecta; order Lepidoptera; family Yponomeutidae; genus Yponomeuta; species Yponomeuta plumbellus. The sequence goes on from OX371206.1 coordinate 1,188,995, forward strand.
CCCGCCGGTTTCGGGTACTTTTCATCTAGCCCTTAGCTTTAAATAACACGTTGTATACCGAAACCTTTTTACTGTATTGTAACTTCAACACCGACGGACTTGTTTGTTTGATGTATGATATCATTCGTAAACAGGTTTCTTTTTATCACAGAGTAATATGTCTCTTCAGGGTTACTTGAACTAAGTCGCTGCATAACATAACTTTAACTCACGCCTGTGTCGCACCCTTGCAAGAACAACGTGATATTTCGAAGAAAACCATTTTTTAATGAATGATTTTTTTTTAACGCGATATTATTTACTCCGAAAACGCCGGAATAATGAGCAAAAGAGATACTGCATCACGTTATAGCGCTGTCTCTTTCGGCCATTACTTTGAAACCTTACAAATTTGCTCTCATGTAACGTGAGAGTTCCGAAATAACACGTTGTTCTTGCAAGGGTGCGATATATACCTACATTTGTACGGAACCCTCTGTGGGGGAGTCAAACTTGCACTTGTCCTGTTTTTTTTTTATTTTTTCCATTACGTATTTAAATACTGTTTTTACATATCAAAGAAGATGATACCTACTTACATAACAAGCCCTACTTATCTGCAATTAAGTCATTACCTTATTCCAGGGGTACTCAAACCTTTTCTATTAAAGGGGCTCTTACCGGTTTACGAACTTATTTGCAAAATAAGATTGCTCTAAAATATTCCTCATTCCTCTTTCTCTTCACCGTAAATTAAAATGAAGTATGTTTTAGGAATCGTGTGTTTGCATAATTGTGATTGTGTGGTTACAATAATTGTAACCACACCGTCACAATTATGCAAAGACTCTCTAGTCAAAATACTCTGCAATGGCACTAGTTACAAAAATTACCATCACATTTACATACAGGCACATACATTGCTTCTGGCTCTACACTAGGATAACCTGTGTCGTGGAAACCAGAAACAGCGACGTCACAAACATGTAAACATCCAAGACCTGGGTTTTTTTTGTCCCCAGCCGGGATTCGAACCCGGAACCATATTGATAAATTAATCATCATCATTAACCCATTTTGTCCCCACCAAGAGGCACGGGTTTCTTCCCTGAGAATGGTATAGGCCATAAATTAATAATTAACATTTTTATTTAAAATTCTATTCATTAAAATTGTCTCGGCAAACTTCGAACCGCCAAAGTTTTCTTAATTTTTTCGTATTTTCTCACAATTTTGAACCTTCTCTGGACTTCCACAAATATAAAAAACTAAAAATCAGCCAAATCGGTCAAGCCGATCCCGAGTTCTAGTGAGACTAACGAACAGCAATCTATTTTTATATATAAGACCTTCTTTATATATAAGATATAAAAATATTTATTCTCTATATTAATCTCGAGAGACGAAATAGTGCTACTAGCAATGATCATTAAAATTCTTTAAAATTCGTTAACTCTGAACTGAAGTTAAGGAATGACAAAATTTTATTCCTAATAAAAGTATTACAAATTGTATCCCGGTTCCCAAACTAGGATTCCCTGTGCTATGAGTAGCCAGGTTACTTCCGTTTGCTAAGCTTAGTAGATATCATAGTTATTAAAACAAAAACAACACTTACAAGATTAAAATAAATCGCTCAGCAGAAGTAGAAGACACTATTATCAGTTTATGTTGTTTTTTTATTATTTTATATGCACACACATGTAAATTTCCAGCGACATAATTATGTCAAATAATACATAATCAGTAGAATACTGAAGAGTTGGCAAGATGTACCAACAAAACTAACACTTATATATAACCTTAAAAATAACAATTTTATTAAAATCCATTACCATATCTGCTCACCAAAAATGTACAGGTTAAATAAACAATGTTATGTAAATAAAATATAAATAAACGTATGTGGCGGCGTCTTTGCTTACCCCATCACCAGGCAATGATCTAATAGGGACCACTTTAAATTGAACCTTATCACTTTGAAATAAAGTCCAAAACCAATCTTAATCCAAGTCCAAAATCTTACTAATCATTGCCTAGTTAAGGGTTACTCAAAGTGACGGCGCACGCTTTGAGAACAACTGCCTTACTATATAATGTAAATAAACATACAAACAGAAGATGATCCGATGATGACCTGTCAATCCGTAAAGAGATATAATTTTGTCGTTGCATGTAAAAAATATGACGGCGCGTTTTAAACGTTTGGAACAATAGGAATGTATGTATAAAAAATAATAGTGGCTTTTTTGCTTACAATGTAAGTACGTACTGGACTCTTTCATGCTATATAAATAGCAAGTGTTCAGAGATCACCAGAGTAGCATTATAATAATGAAAATGTAATGACAATAACGCAACTGTGCAGAGGGTCGTCTGGCTAAAAAATCGGTCAAGTGCCAGCCTAATTCACGTACTGAAGGTCACGTAAGATCGCAATATGTATTTTTTACGTATTTGTCAACTTATTCCAGAAATTACTTCCTTAATTTTATCGGGAGCGTCCGATCAGAATTAAGCTCTGCTAGTAGGGCACTTTCGACAAAGATCGAAGTTACTCTGTAAGTTCAAGTTAATAATATTTATTTACGGATTTATATTGTTGTACGTACTTACCAAATGTTATTTTTCTTTTATATGTAGGTATATTAATTCGTAACTCTCAGTGTGAGTCAAAATGCCCTAATTTTATGATTAGTTGTCAATAAACACTATCCAAATCACACAGTGTCACGCTTGGACGTATTGCCAATTTAAAGATAGATTTTTTTATGATTCACGAAAGCTCTGTCAAACGAACAAGAAATAAAATTAAATCAAAACATATTAAATACATCCAATTAGATAAAAATAGTTTTCAAAGAAAAAAGGCACCACAAACAAACTTAAAAACAACGTCTTAGTTTTTTTATAATTTTTGTAGCTTAGCCACTCAGGGGGTCCTGATTACTTTGGCTGCGGAACCCTAAAGACTAGGATACACGCGTTATCGCCTCGCGCCTGCAAAATTAGTATGTGGTGATGTCCCTACAATTGTTTCAAGTTAATTCTAATGCCGTCACTATATAATAAGTGACAGCACAGCAGTCGTTTTAAACTCATTATTAGTATTCATTATTTGATGGACGAAGCAAAAGGTTTACAGTGGAGTTAATACTAGTTACGTTTCAACATCACGCAAAGGTTAATAGATGAATAGAGAACACTACATACATAAAAAAGGAGATTACTAATTCCACTACTTCTGGGAATAAAGTGCAGCGAGTTTTCCATAGAACTAAACGTAAAATTGCAACCTGGTTAGAGTAATCGCTCGCTCCCTATTTTAAGACGAGAAATACGCTAAATATGTGATATATCGAGCAAATGTGAGTGGAAGGGCCGGTGAGGGATGCCCCAGGTGGACATACTTCAAACAAATAGGGAATTTATCAGCAAAGGGGAAGCTAAAAAGCACGAGATCGTGGCAAGTGAGTGTCCTTGGTCTCTACCTACCCTTCTGGAATAACAAAAATATTAAACCTGAAAACTCCCCAGTAAATTAGAAGAAATTATAAGCTCTGTTGTTCAGTACCTAAGCGTTTTTTAATAATTTCAATGTTTGCCAAAAATGTAATCAGGGTAATGGCGCCCGCCTAGAACTGCCTATTCGGATTACTAAACAAATAATAAATATATGGGAGTCCCCATTTAACAAAGATAATCTATATATATAAAATTCAAAGTCCTGACTGACTGATTCATTCACTCATCAACGCCCAGCCCAAGCCGTTTGACCTAGGAAGCTGAAATTGCACAGAGGATCTGTATATAATGTAGGCAAGGAATAAGAACGGATTTTTTGAAATTCAACCCCTAAGGGGGCGAAAAGGGTTGCCAAAATTTGTATGGGAGGCATAAAAAATGTTGTCTGATTTTCTTGAAACTTAAAATAAATACTCTTCAATACAATTGATTGAACACGTGTTTCACCGTTTTTCTAAATTTAACCCTTAACGGGAGTTACGGGAGTGAATGGGGTTGCAAAATTTTGAACTAAAGTCCACGCGGACGGAGTCGCGGGCAAAAACTAGTCCTACTATACAAATAGTTTAAGAACAAATAATTAAAATCTGCCAAGTGCGAGCCCAACGAAGGTATCTGATTTTCCAGTATTTTCTCAATAACTGTACCACATCCACGAGACAATTTGCAGTTCATACATTGTAGTATAAAGCCATTTCGGATTTCAGGCATTTTGGGATTAAGGCGAATTGAAATTCAGTTACAATGAAATCATGGCATTTTGACATTTAGTCATTACGGACCGGAGGCGATTGGTAACTGTTCTTATTTAAACTGCGCCTTAAGCGTCGCACCGATATAGTTAAGCTATGTTCACGTGGTACAAGTGCTGAGACTTGCATTAGTAAAGAATTGAACATGATGACCGTGTCAGCTTGTAGCCGCGAGCGTGGACGAGACACTATTCTGCTAACTGACGTCATTTTACTACATTTAATAAGCTCTGCAAAGGTAGTATGAGGACGTGAGTCGCGCGACAACGTCAAAAGTCCCGAGAATTTGACAGTTAATGTACTGGAAAGTCGCGACTTTTGACGTTGTCGCGCGCGCCTCGCGTCCTCATACTACCTTTGCAGGCCTGTATCTCGGGTGGGGTAGGCAGAGACGGTCTCTGGGGCCGCGTTTATAAAACTACAAATCGTAGTTATCATTATAATTACTATTATTACTAGCTGACCCGGCAAAGGTTGTTTTTGCATATTAATTATCACACGACCCTTTCTCACAACCATCAAATGTACACAAAATACTCATAAAAATCGGTGAAGCAGTTTCGGAGGATTTCGATAACAGACAGTCTGTCACGAGATTTTTATATATTTTATTAAATTTTTTCTTGCACTTGTAAAATTAAAAATACATAGCCAAACTGAAAGCAGCATTACCTTTCAGTTAACCGCTTTTATTATTTTAAATTTTATTGTATATAACGTAACAACCGTAACAACTTCTGAAAATTTCAACTGGCTACCTATTGCGGTTCCGAAATCAGAAATTTTTATATTTAAGAAGATTTCCTAGATTCCATAGATTCTCCTACTCCTATTCCCAACAGACATAAATTATACATCATTATTTTGACTCTTTCGAGTTGTCTTAATGTTTAACCCAATAGAGTGGAAAGTTACGTAATATAAGTACAGGTCAGTGATCGTGTTCAGTGGAATTTATTATTGTTATAGTATAGGCGTGAGCTTATGTATGTATGTATGTAAAATAGCAGCTTGTAAGAAGTTATCAATAATGTAATTTGATGATTTAGCAGAATTGTGCGCGTATTGATGCGCGTGCGGCGGTAACGAGGCACGTCTTGTTTGCGTCACTGTCAATAATTTCGCTCGGAGCAGTGAGTTTGTAAACCTCTTGAGTAATACGCTCTTCGCAACTTATATTTCGTTCTCGCTGTTAAGACCGGTTACCTCTAAACAAACGTCAGTTAAATATATATTTTATTTTAAATAGTGGTCTTAATGTAAATAGAATTGGAATAATAATGTAAAGTTGTTTTTTTTTATGAACGATCACCAACCAGAGTTATACAAAAATAAACAGTACATAGGAAGTTACTGTAAAACTCAAAGGAACAGATATATTCAACAATACATACAAGTTTTGTTAGCACATTGGATCGAGATATTTTTTTCACTCACCGTCCGCGGCTCCAAGGTCCCCACTTAGTCGCCTCTTACGACAGGCAGGGGATACCGTAGTCCTATTCTGAACCCGAAACTACAGGGTGAACCTAGGGCCTTAATCCTAGGGCCGCAGTCATTTTGGTCGGTCGGAAGTTTTGTGCGCGATTGTACACATGCGCAGATAGACACTATTACTGCCGCCGTACGGAGAAAGGCCGTAACTCAAGTTTTTGGCAAAATTTAGTTAAGTACTAATTTGGAATCAGCAAAGAAAAATCTATCTTTCGGTCTATGTAAATAAGGTCTAACTCCTGCCTAGGCGAAAATAACAGGGCGTAAAAAGCCATCCTCCAACAAAAATCGCTTGAATTTTAAAATGAAAGGCCGCATTTTGATTGTTATGGCTTTTCACATTATAAATCACGTTTGACTAGTATGAAAGGCCGTAATTGAATCCAAAGATTTTTAAATAACAACAAACCTTAATGTGAAAAGCCGTAATTTCCAAGTTGCGGCTTTTCATGTTATTTTCATATCTGATATCTTAACCTTTATAAAATTATAAGATATATTTTTTTAAGCAAAACAAAAAAAAACTATAATTCAGTAATTTCAATAGTAATAATAATGAGTATCTTTAACTTTAACATTACTAAATCATCTACACACTTAAGGAAATTATAGGAAAATGTATCGATCACAACACAATAGGCTATTTGACAGATTTCTGAACACCATCTCATATTTTTTGTCGGCGTTCATGGAGTCCTCAGAAAGTGGTCATTTTAGATTCTTTCGTGGATTTCTTGTAAAAAAGGCGAACAAAAATTTACGTTTGAAACAACCCGCCAAAACGGTATCTTGGGCAATATGGCATCGCACAGGAATTATGACGTCACATACCAGTAAACAAACCAATGAACGTATGAACGACATGAATGACAGACGCCATTTTTACTGAACAGTGACGTCATCATAGAATCGGCCAATCCAGGCCGTTTTCGATACAATAGTTGCAGATACATAAAATTATCAAATTTTATCCTAGAACTTTCGTAAGCACAACACATTGTAAATTTTTAGTCCGGATCAACTTACGGGTGCTTCGTACTGCAAATCGGAGCGAAACCTGGTTGGACTCGTCCGACAAAAAAAAACACCCGTAAGTTGATATGGACTAAAAGTTTACTTATCCTGTGTCTATTTTATAAATAATATTTTTTTAGTTAAAATGGCTTAAGGCGGTTTTACGAATACGTATAAATAATACAGTTTTTTTCACACTGTCAAATAGCCTATTTAAATGTTATAGTACAAAGATTAAAATAACCTCCTTGCTTATAACCTTCCTTATAACATACAATAAAAACAAACATTCGAATAAGTGGCAATAATTAAATCTTTTTTTATGGTTCATAGCGTTAATTTCGATCATTTTTGTTTTAATTTTGATACTTTTTTTCCATAAAATTAAATTTCATGCCATAATATTAATAGTTAGTTTTCTTAATAAATAGTTTTCTTTGGAAAAAATGAAATTAGGGTTTTTTCAACTGAAGAAATATCCAAAATTATATTACTGATGACTTGATAAATTTAACAAGAAAAGCCTTAACTTTCTAATTATGGCTTTCTTGCTTAACATTATATTACTTAAAATATTTTTTTTACTTAAGTGAAGGGGAAATCTGCAAATTATTCGAAAGGCTAGTCTATACGGAAACAAAACACAAACCATAAAAATGTAACATATTTTTCTATAAATTTTAAAACTACTATCATCGGCTTAAAGTTAATATTAATGTTTCAAACTTCAATTCAAACAAGATTTTAATTTACTCAAAACTAGTTTCAACTAAGTTACGGCCTTTCTCCGTACGGCGGCAGATTAGACACCTTTTTCGTCCAGCGAGCGGTCATAACTTGTGACGCTACCTATACAAAAACTTAAAATCTAAAAGGCCTTGTGTATTCTCACATAACTAGGTAACTACAAAATGCAATACGTATCATCAAAGTTGGTGCCGGCCTATGACGACGTTGGAGAGACGATCTCGACCGACATCTGTCGGAGTGGTTTGAGATGGCTCAGGCCCGAAAACTCTGGACGGAATAACTGGGGGCGGCCTTTGCCCAGCAGTCGGACACAATAATAGAGGCTACGTCAGAAATAAAAAATAAATGTATTTATCTGTGGCTAGGAAATAATATCCGTTACGAAGTCGTCCGAAGCTAGGCTCCTTTGCAGTGGAGGCAATACAAAAACAGTAATTACGTAGATCTCGCGCGGATAAAGAGATGCCACTGCCGAGGCCAACTACTGCTGAGACTTATTGCAAAAACTTCCTACCTTAGAAAATTGTGTTTGAAGTAAGCAAAGTGTACGTGAATTCGTATAGGTATAGGACAAAACAACAACAAACAAAATGTATTCATTTTACAGGGGTTGGGGCTCTCCTATTTATTTACAAAACCTGTATTAAGAGAGGCTCTTTCAACGAGTAAATATTTTGGCCTGTGTTACATGTGAGCTTATAAAAGTTAATGTTAACTTTATATAACACCTAGCTAGATATGTAAGGTTCCTAATATATATGTTTTTCTGGTGTGTATAATAAAGAGTACTAATCTAATCTAAAAACTAGGGCTTAAAAACTTAGGCCGTCTGGCACCACTTTCCTAAAAGTGGCCCAAGCACTATTTGAGTAACATTTTTACCACAAGTCGATTCGAATGGCAACTTCATTGAAATAAGAAATGGTGCAAGCAGACCCCAGTTTCAGTTTTGGATAGGTACTAATAAGAAATTAAGAAGTAGGTAAGGGTAAGGACACTAGGGCTTAGGAGGGCATCTTCATCGTCATCATCATCATCATCATCAACCTATTGTGTCCCCACCGAGGGGCACGGGTCTCTTTCCTAAGGAAGGTATAGGCTATACTCCACCACGGGGGCCAAGTCTGGATTGGTGGAGGGCATAGATCGAAGATACCTAAATAGATCTAGATAGATCGACGGGTCTAATTAAGTTCGTCGACCCGTTTCTTATGTAATGAATACCTACTGGTTTGGTAACGAATTGGCCTTAGATTCCCTTTTCCACCAACATTGAATTTAAAATTCAATGACCAAAGCGAGCGCTGACTCTACAGGGACGTATAAAGTGAGTGAATGTCTGGGCTTAGGCCCGCTATATTTGTCTTGCCCTTCTATCATGTAACTGAACACTCTAGCCGGTTAATCATTTTGACGATTCCAAAGTGTAAAAATCTCTATAACAAACAAGCCTCCACCAATCCGGATTTGGCCCCGATGGTGGAGTATGGCCTATACCTTCCTCAGGGAAGAGACCCGTGCCCCTCAGTTGATGATGATGATGATTATAATTAAAATCTCCATTAGCTTCGTGCGAAACTTTTCCTACTAACTTGGTAATTTCTCATGATCAGTAAAGTTATCAAACGCAATACATACCTGGTCGATCGTATTTTTTGTCCATTTTAATAGGCAGCTCGATTAGCATATACGTGCCCTACAATCATTTAAAATCTGCAATACCCTTTACTAGTTCTTACAGTACTCGACTTAAATGCTAAAATTGAGCAAACAGGCTATCTTCGGACGATACCAACTCTGAAGTGACTCAAGGCGAGCGACCGCACTTTGAGCAACACTCACCGGCATCTACGACCAATAAGGAATGCCTTACCGCAGCCTTTCGTAGTTCAAGATCCTGCGTTATATAAGAAGCGCATAAAATTATGTCATTCAGGTAACAAGTTTAAGGTAGTTCACACTGCCTTGTCTGGCTGGCGGTATCTTGTCTGGCTGGCGGTATCACGTCTGACATGCCGATGATCGTGGGTTCGATACCTACTGGGTAACGAACATTTGTGCACATGACCTCATTTGGTGTATTTCCAAGTTTGTAATGTTCTCCTATGGTTATAGAACAGGATATCCTGGGGCTCGATTCTGTTAGTCCATTATAGTACGTTGGCAGATTTAAGGTCGGGCCACGTGACGTGATTTTTCATACCATTGACGAGTAGATTGTTTGATATGCATGCGCGCGTAAACTTGAAACGGCAATGAAACTAAATCGCCATGTTCATCCAGTTGTCATTGTACTACCATGTATTGACAGAAGCTAGGCCCTAGATTGGGACCGGTCTAGTGACCCATCGAGACAGACAAATAAACATAAACATTTACACACAGGCACATACATTGCTTCTGGCCCCACACTAGGATATCCTGTGTCGTGGGAACCAGAAACAGCGAATACAAAACAATACGCGATAGGATACGATACGATACGTTACGATATGATATGATACGATACGATACTATACGACTTCTCAGTGACTTCTTGACTGGTGCTTTCCAGTCACAATTATCTCATCTTGTTAAGCCTCGGCTATTATTAGATTTTTATAATCGCCGTAAACAGTGGCATTATATTCACGCTAACCACTTCAATGGCGGTGTCGCAACTTCGCAAGACAGCCGAGTACAATCGCGCTATCGAGCAAGAAATCATTGAGTTGTTCTAAACACCACCTCGTAATAATTAGCGCTGTATTAATGCTCGTTTTGAATATAAAATATAAGCCTACTGGCATTACATTTTCAACATAAGGCATTTAGGACATTTAGGATTATGAATCGATTGAGTAGGAAATAAATAATAGGTAGGAAAAGGAAAAGTAAAAAATACAATAAAAATTGGAAAAACAACCAAGGTCACATGTTTGTAATATATTTTTTTGCTCTATGGACTACGAGAATTTGTACTTAATAAAATAATAATAATGTCTTTATTGACCATGGGTGACATATTAAATTATCTATAATTATTATGTTTACAATTGGGTATTTGATAAAATGTCAAATGAGTTACTATTAAAACGGAATTTTGTATGAAAATACTTGCTTGTGACGTCACATTTCAGAGCACTCTTTTTATGTTTCATGTATTTAAAAATTGTAATAACTAGTAAATGATTAAAAGAAATACATTTTCCCAAAAATTTTGTAATTTTTGTTTTAATCGAGCATATCAAATAATATTATTATTATTAATAATATTTATTTTTGATAGTGTCAAATACCGTATTGTAGAACAGTAGATAAGCAATATTTACAATTTTCACTGCGGCCCTACACTAGGCAAGCCTGTATCGTGGGTACCACTCTAGAGGTAAACATTAATGTGGTTCGAATAGATAGGATAGATTTATAAAGTTAAGAAGTACATATTACAGAACATGCTTATCCGCATATAGGTACAGTCGACAGCACGTCAATCTTCACATTTTAGTTGCAAAGTCGTCCGTAATGCAACGGAGTAGAGTGCGTGAGTGTATACCATGATGTGCTGTCGACTGTACATATAGCATTTACATATATAACACTTTATACTATACTTTAGGTTTAAAAAGAAAAATGTTACAAAAATGTGATCTTGGTTGTTTTTCCAAAACAGCCTTCGATTCCAGTCCAGGTCTGTCAAGTATGCACTTGGGTACGCTGTCAAGTTGCCGTTTTATTTCGAAGAGCACCTTGAAATATTCACTCAACACTCAAGAGGGATCTCAAACATGACGTCATACTTATATGTATACAAAAGCACATAAGCTCATGCCTGTATCCCAGAGGGATAGGCAGAGACCAGGGTTTGCCACCTGCCACGATCCCGACAAATCACTTTCGAAAAGTCTTTCACCATTATTTAGAATAGACCTTCAGGGAGGTCATTGGTTTGATAGGTTACCGCGTGAACGAAGTCGTAGGTACTGCTAGTTAATCATATACCTAAAACTTAGTTATATAAGTCTTATAATGTATTTGTTTGTTTTTCTGGTGTGTACAATAAAGAGTTCTAATCTAATCTAATCTAATCTAAATGTATATCACGTGAAAAGCACTCGAACGAAGAAACTAGCATACAGCGGGGTTGCTCTCACAACACGGGGTGTCCTTGAGTTTACAACCTTGTCCATCGTTTGTTTCTTAACAATTTATTATCAATTCATGTACATCTTTCAAAATAAATTTGAATTACTACCTTATAAATATTAAGCTATGCTAATATACCTATATTCTTAAATTCTATATTTAGAAACAGAACACCAGCAAAGGTAGTATGAGGACGCGAGTCGCGCGCGACAACGTCAAAAGTCGCGAGAATTTGACAGTTAATGTGCTGGAAAGTCGCGACTTTTGACGTTGTCGCGCGCGACTCGCGTCCTCATACTACCTTTGCAGGTCACTGTCCCGCGCCAATGAGCCTAGGGCCTAGATTCTGCTCATGCATTGTCATGTCCATGAACATGTCAATTCAGTTTCATTGCCGCTTTGACATATCAAACCTTCTAGGCGTCAATGGTACAAAAAAACACATCACGTGACCCGTCCATGTAACTGTTATCGTACTGTAATGCATTAGCAGAATCGACGCCCTGGACGCTGGCAAACGCTTCTGTTAATCTAATTTATGTGTATGATAAGAAGTGTCCGCAGCATTTAAATTACTTTAATTTAAGTGTTTACTTGTATTGTAAATCATCATCATCATCAACCCGTCATGTCCCCACAGAGGGGCACGGGTCTCTTCCCTGAGGAAGGTATAGACACTTATTTTTTCTCCTGTGTTATACATCCATACATAAACGCACGCCTGTATATCAGAGATGTGGGCAGCGACCAGGGACTGCCGCATGCGACGATCCTGACAAATCACTTTCGCACCCTTGCAAGAACAACGTTTTATTTCGAAACCCTTACGTTACATGCGAGCATTTTTTTAAGGTTTTCAAAATAATTGCCGAAAGAGATAGCGCCATAACGTGATGCAGTGTCTCTTTCGCTCATTATTCCGGCGTTTTAGGAGTAAATAAAATCGCGTTAAAAGAAAAAAAAATTAGGTATGAATAAAAAATGGTTTAATTCGAAATATCACGTTGTTCTTGCAAGGGTGCGAAATATAGCGCTTAATTTCTTGCTAAGGGGATATCCAAAAGCACTACTATCGGGTAAGAAATCGCTGCATATTGTCTCTAATGCACACAAAGCGTATTGTTGCATAGTTGAGCTAACATACTCGGCTAATCTTGCAGCTTTTTGCTTTGTTTTTAAGTTACGTTGCCAGGCGCACTGTTACAAGGTATTACACGACTTAGCGCAGTGGACGTTTCGTAAACGTCAAACGGTGTAGGCATTTTCGTCGACAAATTGGTTTTTCCGGATTTTTAACAGCCGTCATGTTCTCGTCAACGCCAGACAGTCAATTATTTATCGCTCAGTCAAATGCGTTCTATAATAAACGGGGAACTTACCTTAAAAATTTACTTAGAATGACTTGTTATTACATCATAGAAGACAAGGAAACACAATGACTAAGTAGAAATATAAACTCTTTTGCAAAAAAAACGGGCACTTTAGATTTTTTTCTCTACTTCAATGAAGAAGAACAAGAAATAGGTTTTTTTTTATTTGACGATGTATTGGCATGTTTTTTGAAGCATCCTGGCATGATTCTTTACGTTCCAAATTTCAAAATTTGAAATTATTAAAAGAAAAATAATGATTATTGTGGATTATTCTAAAATTGCTTTACTAATGGCGCGAATTGCTGAAACGATTTTTAACTGATTACGATATTTTAAAACTTTTTGGATATTTTCTGCAAATTAAACAATTTAATCTTTCTTTTTACATTAAATACCACTTTTTGATATGAGTGATAAAGCGATAAGGGCCGGTAAAATTATAGCCCTACTTGAAGAAGGTTGTTCGCAAGCTTACGTGTCTCAGCGGCTAAATGTGAGTTGTTCAACTGTCCAGAGGACTTGGCAACGGTATCAAGAGACTGGTTCGGTCAAAAGAAGACCCGTTTCGGGAAGAAAACGATGCACAGAACCAAGAGATGACCGCTTTTTGGTGAGTCAGGCGTTGCGTAATCGTAAGGCGTCAAGTGTGGACCTGAAGAAGAGCCTTGAAGAAGTAAGATGAGTAGAAGTTAGCTTGTGGACGGTCAGGAGGAGGCTTTTGGCTGCCAATATCAAGAGTTACCGCCCAGCTAGGGGCCCTAAATTACTCCGTGAGCACCGTGTTGCTCGACTTCTGTTTGCTCGGAACTGTGCTTCATGCACTCTGGAGGACTGGAATAAAGTATTGTTTTCTGATGAAGCTAGAATCTCTTTGTGTGGAGAGGACGGACGCCGGCGAGTTCTGCGAAGACCACGGGAACGCTACGCGAAAGTGTGTTTCGAAGAAATCACTCCTTATGGCGGGGGCTCCGTTATGTTTTGGGCAGCAATTAATTCGACGGAGCGTACGGAGTTAGTTTTCATAGAAAATGGAACATAACATGCACACCGGTACATAATGGAAGTCCTAATTCCATATGCACAACCCACATTGACTGCACTTGGGGAAGATTCCATTTTTATGGACGATAATGCTCACCCGCACCGTTCTGGCGACGTGGAAGCGTACATGCAAGAAGTTGGGATCTGTCGTTTAGATTGGCCAGCTCGAAGTCCTGACCTCAATCCAATTGAGCATGTGTGGGATGTTCTGGGAACCTGCTCCACAAAACATCAGGGAGCTAAAAAGAGTCATTGCAGAAGAGTGGGAACGTATTCCTCAAAACGTTATTAAAAACATCGTGGAAAGCATGCCCAGAAGGATTCAAGCTGTGATTTTGGCAAGAGGAGGTCACACTCGTTATTAGGTTTTTACATTATTTAATTAGAAAAAGTAAAAAAAACTTTTCTTTATTGCCAACCACTTGTTGGCTTGTTGTTTGGGCGTGTACATCGATTTTAAAGAATCCATCGTTTTTTTTTCTTTTAATTGCTCGAATTCACTTCACGCGCATTAATTTACACGATTATAAGTATACAGACTACGTCAAAGAAATAAATTTCATGTAATTAACTAAAATCGACCTTTGAACGTAAATTTCCTTAGGTGCCCGTTTTTTTTGCAAAGGAGTGTATTTTCGTGGTCTTTTATTTCTTTCCAAATCCTTTGCCCGCCGTGGAATGGCAATTTCAAGCGCTGAGGTATTTTAAAGAAAAGAAAGAAAGAAAGTATTTATTAACATTTGAACAACTCAGGTTTCCTCACGATGTTTTCCTTTACATTAGCGAGTGTGTTGCTACTAAAACTCTACAAACTATTGTACGGGACGAATCGAAACTATTTATTAGGTAACTTAATTAAATAAGGCCGCCAATAATACGGTATCTTTGTAAATGTGTTTTACCTGGTACTATAAAATTAATTTTTATTTAAATAAAAAATATTATTTAACTGTCCGGTCACTTAACATACAAAGTCAATGATACATCCCGAAATCGAACCAAATACCTTTCGAGTGTCTGTTGGTAACTCTAGCATACGAACAATAAAAATAATAATAATTGATGTAATACCTCGGCTTTATTTCATTATATTGTTTGTCGTCAAGATCATAGCTTTTCGTATTAATTCTCCGCCTCCATTAGCAACATACCTACAGTCTAAGTTCAAAACATTGTGGTTTTGATCGTAGCCAAGCCAAGCCAAGCCAAGCTTCCTGCCCATGCTCCTCAGCTTCTAAAGAACTAACTGCACAACATTGCCAGCAACGATTCAAAACAAAAGCCGAAACCTTGCTCAAATCCAAGTTCACACACTGTCAAATATTTAGAAATGTAAGCCACATAAGTACAGCGCCACCAAGTTATCTGTTCGGATGGGCAAAATTATAAATAACTAACTAAATGTAAATCCGGTTCCTCATTTTTTGTTTTATTTATTCACTTACTAAGATTTATAGACATATTTTCATTAAAATTGAAAGACGGGTTAAAATATTCTCATTTTTGTATAGGTAAATTTCATAAAGGTTCATCAACCCATCATGTCCCCACCGAGGGGCACGGGTCTCTTCCCTGAGGAAGGTATAGGCCATACTCCACCACGGGGGCCAAGTCCGGATTGGTGGAGGCTTGTAAGAATAGTGGCTGGTCTTACTGTCAGAAGTTTTCAAGCCGCCCTAAGGCCTCTGACTCGGCTTAACGACTGCCATCTATAGACGGCAGCCGGCACCAACTGCTTAACGGGCCTTGCGAAGCACGGAACCGCTCGGAAAAGTGCCACTAGCGTTAGTCATAGACGGTGACCCATCCATGGACTGAAGGCGCCCCTATGTTGCTTAACTTTAGTGATCGTTTAAGGTCACTCAGGCAGCCCAGGCTACGAGCGATTCATCGATTTCATAAAGGTTACTACTAAATTCTGCACTAGCGCCGCTATCAACTGAACAGATAAGATGGTGGCACTGTAACTCATGATACTACAGTTAGCCGATGACAGCGGATGACATCGATGACAAATGTGGCAGTTGACGCTTTGTGCGGCGGCCTCGGTGAGCGCCGGCCTTTAGGCTAATGAATATAAATTGTTCATAATTTCCGAGCGGTTCCTTGTTCCGGTGCGAAGTGTGGACTTGCCTCAGAACCTTGAAAATGATCAAGGTTTCATCCTTGACCATTGGTCCTAGTTGGACGTAGTTCAGCAAAAATGTTCCAAGCCACAAGATGGTAATTTTTTAGTTAAATATACCAAAATGATCACTATGCTCTATACTTTAAGAATCAAAGACTTGCATAGCGATCCGATGAGTATGTGCAAAGTTATGGCACATGGTAGCCCAACCCATATGTATGGAGAGCGTAAATGAGCTTAAACCTGAAAAGTAAAATATCTGGTGATTCTATTCTTTTCTTGATATCTGTGATTGGTGCCTCTGCCTACCCCCTCGTTGATAACGGGTGTGAGTTTTTTTTTTAATATCTCAAAACTGACTTTGTGTGGGTTAGAATCTTTTTGCTAAACTACGTCCAGTTGAAAGAAGCGATGTTAACCTCAAGCCCCGAGGACCCGCCGGCGGATCCAATGTAAACTACGGCGCATTCCGTCAGGCCCCATAGACCCGCCGGAGGGTCGGTCTTGCAACGGCACTTTGAATCGAATTTAGAAGATGATATAGACCACATTTGCATGAGCATGTTTTATTCTTTGAAAACTGTGATAAATTTCAAATATTACTCTGTGAGTAACTAACTTAGCTGCGAAAGAAAAAGTGTTCTAGGCATAAGGGCTTAAAACATCAACTCTCTTTTAAGTAATACTGCGTATATACACAAAGAGTGTAGACCCGAAGTGTAAACAACTGACGTATTGCCTTGTTGGTCTAGTCGTTAAGACGCTTAGCTACCAAGGAAGCGGTCGTGGGTTCAATTCCCACTGGGGACCGCCGTACATTTGTATAAATGGCCTCGGTCTGGGTGTTTTTCCATGTTTGTAATGTCCTTGCCTGGTTACCATAGCACAGGGTATCCTAGTTTGGGACCAGGTCAAGTGATTGTGTTGTGTGGAAGTTATTATTATTATTACACTAGGAAAAATTATAATTTGTAGATACTTTAAGAAGATACTCATACTTTCCTCAGGGAAGGGACCCGTGACCTCGGTGGGACATAATGGGGTAATGTTAATGATGACTTTTAGAAGAATCTGCTATCATCATGAGCACGTGTGCTTGAATGTGATTTATTTGCAATGCCATGCGTTTAAATATTTGAATAATCATCATGTTTCTAAAAACCTTGGCACACTGTATTAATTAAATTGCTTTAGCAGGTAAGTCAGCATTTTGTAACCTAGTTTGCAAACTTTTTAGACAATTCAGCACCGTTTGATCTAGTGCGTTGTTTTTGTAGTCAGCGTATGCAAATGCATGGTCTGGATCCTACGACACAGGGTATCCTAGAATGGGGCCAAAAGCAATCTACGTGCATGATTACATATTTAAACATAAACATTTACATACGTAAATGTTTATGTTTAAATATGTAATCAGTAGGACAGTATATCAGTAGGATATTAAGCTATCGCGCAGCGTAGAACGACCAGCCATAAGATGGACAGAAGATCTCATCCAAGTGGCAGGGAGACGCTGGGTGCAAGCCGCTTCCAACCAGTCTTTTTTGGAAATCCATGGAGGAGGACTATGTCCAGTCCTTCTTGTGGCTCAATTATGATGATGCTGATGTAATCATTGCGTCGTAAATGGCTTAAAGCCTTCGAATCCCTTCAGAGACCTTCTATCAAAGGTAATCTTTCTTGTAAAGACTTACTTATGCTTATACCTTACCTACATACATAAGCCTCATGCCTGTTTCCTAAAGAGGTAGGCAGAGACTAGGGACTACCAGTTTCCACGATCGATATTACTTTATCGAAAACAGTTTCAACCTAAAGAAGAATATGTGTGAATTATAAGCAGCCTATATACGTCCCACTATAGGGCACAGGGCTTCTCTCAGAGAGAGAGTATGAGCTTTAATCACCACGCGTCATCATCATCTTCAACCCATCATGTCTCCACCGAGGGGCAAGGGTGTCTTCCCTGAGGAAGGTATAGGCCATACTCCACCACGGTGGCCAAGTCCGGATTGGTGGAGGCTTGTAAGACTAGTGGCTGTTCTTACTGTCAGAAGTTTTCAAGCCGCCCTAAGGCCTCTGACTTGGCTTAACGACTGCCATCTATCGACGGCAGCCGGCACCAACTGCTTAACGTGCCTTGCGAAGCACGGAATCGCTCGGAAAAATGCCACTAGAGTTAGTCATAGAACGGTGACCCATCCAAGGACTGAACGCGCCGTATGTTGCTTAACCTTAGTGATCGCCCAGGCCACGAGCGATTCTATAATAATATTAGTTGTTGTTAACCATATAATATGTTAGTAACAATGGTGACTTAAAAACATGTTAGTAACAATAAAAATATAGATAGATAGATAGAATATTCTTTATTGTATCTACACCAGGAATTACACATGAAATTTGACAATAACATAGTACCTACAGTACAATTGGCGGCCTTATTAATAAAAGTAATTTCTTCCAGACAAGCAGTGTATTCTACTCTATTGTGCTAAGTTGTTACTCTTTGTACCTAATTATACAGACACTTCTAACCAAAAACGGAACACAAAGAGATAAATAAACCCATCAATCTCATTTTCACGGAAAATGTAAACGAATGGATTTAAATTGTCTCATGTTGACATTGGCCTTGCAGAATGCACCAACATGCACAATAAATATCCTAAGAATCCTTATGCCGGCGCCAGACCTAGTTTCACATATTTGAACAAATCTTTGAAGAAAGCAAAGTTTACAAAGTTTGAAGAAACATTTGCGCTTTGCCATGCGGTGTCGATTTTTTAGCGCACATCAAAGCGTTCTACTGTGGAGAGAAGTGTTTGCGAAGCATGTCTGGCAGGTTGCGCCAATATGATTGTGTTCAAGTCTTTGCAAAGTCTTCAAAGACGTGTTCAAATATGTGAAGCTGGGTCTGGCGCCGGCATTATGATAATGGTCCATTGTAGGCACTTTAGCCAAACGTAATTTGTAGCTATAAGCGCATTTTTTACTCGTCAGACATTGTACAGTCGGAATGTCATTGTTATGGTGATAACTCTGCCGGAAGTTCGTGGTTTTTACGTATTAACCGAATACAGCGGATGTAACAAGATTGTTGCCATGTTAGTTAAACACTAGGGTCTGGGGAGTGCAGGGAAAGACGAAGGTGAGGGATATACTGGGTGTTGATTTGTACAGTTAAATAAATCCGACTCAGGGGTGGTTATTTACATGATACTGAAGCAAAAAAAAAAATTTTTTTAGTGAAAATCACCTAAAAATCATAAAGTTATATGGCTTAGCTTCTATTGTTGCACTTGACGGGTCCGGCGGGGGTTTCGCGGGGCGGGGCGGGAGAGTGCGCCGGCGCCGCAAAACCGGGGATTTTAGGTGATTTTCACAAAAAAAAATGTTTTTGGTAACTGTATCAACACCCTGTACGATGTCGCTTGATGGGCCGTGGCTATGATCACGAAGGTCAAGCAACACAGGGCGCGTTCAGTGCATGGATGGGTGACCGTCTGTGACTAACGCTAGTGGCATTTTTCTGAGCGGTTCCGTGCTTCGCAAGGCACGCTAAGCTGTTGGTGCCGGCTGCCGTCGATAGATGGCAGTCGTTAAGCCAATTCAGAGGTGGCGGCTTGAAAACTTCTGACATTAAGACCAGCCACTAGTCTTACAAGCATCCACCAATCCGGACTAGGCCCCCGTGGTGGACTATGGCCTATACCTTCCTGAGGGAAGAGACCCGTGCCCCTCAGTGGGGGCATAATGGGTGATAAAAATATTTTTATGAATATGTATGTAACGAATTTCATAAAACGGACGTCAGTCGTGTCGTGTTCGTCCGTAGGGCGAGACTAGTCTCTACTGTGCCTCAACTGAAAAACGCGCACGTATTTGTCGTCGACTGTACTATAAGTTACGCATCATGTGCCACAGCATTTTCTTGGCATTATAATACGACTAACACTGACCCCGTATCTAATGATCTGCTGGCGAGGTCCTCGTATCATTTTGCATATCTATCTATGAAGAAGTTCAAAGTCGACCTCAAAAGTTAAGGATTGAGATGATAGATGACTACCTGCGTAATTTCCTTTTTTATGTATACAATAAAGTGTTCTCTATTTGTCTATCTATCTAAGATTTTACTTTCACGGCGATAAAAAGGAAAATACAACAAGATGGAGTCTTGGAGTCGCAGAGGATAAATAAAAGCGTAAAGTATCAGAGCGCTCTTTTCACTCCTTAACTTTTTTCATTAAAATTTTCACGACCTGAAATTGAAAAGAGGTTGGACGTGGCTCGTTTTCACTTCTTCGTCCATAGACCTTTTTATTTTTTCAAAGAGGTATTTTAAAGGTGTTAGGAATAGTTATTAACAAAAGAGTTTAGCTACCTACTCGTATGTTGCGTCGCCGACACATAGTATTACAGTCGTAGTGGAATATTACGAGTATTTACATCTAGTTTCGTAATTCAATGTTCAATTAACAAGACAAAAAACCCGAGGCTCTTCGTCTTAATTAATTACAAAAGTTTAGTTACGTTACGGAACAATTCGTGCGCGAGTCCAACTCGCACTTGGCCAGTTTTTCATTTCAAGCACGAACAAGCCATTTAATCTCAGACGCGGACATCTACCCAGCTTATGCGGGCTCGCAAGTTAGTAATAATCAAAACGTCACAGCGATCATAACGCGGCGTGTCCCCAGCAGGAAATGACAAAATACTTACGGATGGCCGCCCCAAATGATGGCCAGCTATTAGCTACGAGCTAACCCTTTATTAGTTGGTTATTAGACGACATTGAAGGCTCAACTGAGGCTTGATGAGGTTCCATTTTGCATGTGCCGATTGAAACGGATGCTACCTAATAATGAAGCTTGAGAGCCCTGAATTTTGAGGTTGGAGGCTGTTGATGATACAAACGCAGATTAAGTTCATGCATGAGCGCATTCAGTACTTACTAAAAGATGTAGGTACAGTCGAAAGCACGTCAACCTTAACATTATAGTTGCAAAGTCGCCCGTAAAGCAACGGAGTAGAGTGCATGGGGATAAAGGATGATGTGCTGTCGACTGCACGTCATAAATGCTGCCAAAACGTACTTTTCGTGGACCTACAGCTATGAAATTAGGCAAGTAATTCGGACTTTATAGCTGGTGCATGTCTAAAAGCATCAAAGGCTTAATCAGGAACTGCGAACCACTATACGCAACACAAACTAACACTTAAGCTATTCAATATCAAAACACATTACCTTGGACTATTGCAAAGTAACTGTATGATTTTCAGAGATCCGTGCCTCAAAAGTATAAGACCCTTATAAGGTTACTTTGTTGACCAGCCCAGACGGCTGACAGTATAAGACGTTTTCCGTGGCGCTAGTAAGTTGAAAAAAAAGTTAATGTAGTTTCCACCACAGATAAAAAATCTATGTGTGATCTTACAATGTACACGTACAATCATTTTTTGAATATTAATTTGTTGAAGTTTCATTAAACTGAAGTCCGAATTTTAAGTCTCGTCCCCCATCCGCCGCTAATGAGACCCAATTAAATGAATGTGACGTCAAAAACATTCTATCAAGTTATTTTTCGGGCATTACACTAGCAAGCTCACTATCAAAACCTATTGTTGACCTGGAATCAAATCAAATCATTAAATTTAACCAATTAACTATCAATAAAGTTTTTATTATAGTTATTAAATATAATTTATCAAGAAGCCAGGACACATTTTTTTTATATCAAACTTATCTTCTCTGTCGTGTTGTATCAGACTTTCTTTACTTAAAAAAGTAAAACAAACCTAAGTTTGCAATAAGTACAATTTTCAAAGTTACATTTCTGGTCGTTTGATCGGAACCCTCTGTTATTAATTTAAGATTAAACTGTTAATGTGTTTGTGCTGTTGGTGTGCCTTAATAAATAAAATAAAATAAAATGAAAACCCTGTAGGCGCGACTCCACCTCGCACTTGTCCGATTTTAGTATTCACTCTGCATTTTGCAGTTTTGTAACATGAATGAATGATTGGTCACCACGTATTTATTTACCATTGTAGAGAGTTACTGTTGCTATTGTGTGGAACCAAGCGTACGCTTAAAACTGTCTGAATAGACGCCCATTTCTAAATTCAACTCTGTATTATTCGAAAGGCATATTTGTAGGTACCTACTAGTCACATTCGAACATCATTCAAACTGTTTATATTATGTAATATGTATATTTGTTGGATTTTAGGAAAACCATCTACAAATTGGAAGGTACATTAAACAGATTAGTAAAGTCATTAAAAGGTAACGGTAGGCTTATTGTACTATTCAGATTTAAAAAGTACCCGAAACCGGCGTGCATGCATGCAACGACTAATACTTAATTAGTTTAATAATTAGTTAAATTATTAATGTTGATGAAGCGAAAGAGAACCTATAGAGAGCTACCTCTCACAACTTACAGGTGTGAGTTTATGTTATTATCTCAGGTTTTGATGATCAACATCATCATCAATCCACTATGTCCCTAACGAGGGGCACGGGTCTCTTCCCTGAAGGTATAGGCCATACGTTATGTACGGCCTATACCTACCTGTTATGTTTTATTTATTTACTAGACGAAAACCCGGCTTCGCTCGGGTAAAATGTAGACGCAAAATAATATTCCACTATGTTTTTTTTATATGGTGACGCCTCTGTATTTATCAACCACCAGTAGATATAAATCTCTTAATGCATTCAGATACATAAGCTCACACCTGTATCCCAGAGGGGTAGGCAGAGACCACGGACTGTCACCTGCCACTACCCTGACAAATCACTTTCGCTTCATCGACATCCATTAGTCGTTGCATGTACCCACATCGGTTTCGGGTACTTTTAATCTTGCCCATTGCGAATACATCCCCTATTTGGTCGAAGTATGTCCAACTGGGGCGTCCCTTACCGGCCCTTCCAATCACATTCGCCCGATACATTTGCTTTGTCAGTCTTTCTTCGTTCATCCTCTCCACATCTCCAAACCAGCGCAACATTCCTTTTTTCAATTCTAGTCACTCACTACATCCTCTTTCTCTACATCCTCGGTCTCTGATCACTATTGCGTATTCTGTCATTCAAAGTAACACCACACATATTTCTTAAGGATCTCATTTGTACTGCACTAATCCTACTTTCAAGATTCTTCTGCCATACCCAAATCTCGCTACCATGCTTACATCAGTATTGGAACCAGCACACTATTACGGATAGCCAATCTTGCTCTTTTGGACATGTTCTGGCTACTCACGAAGGAATGCAAGGCGAAAATCGGATACTTATCATAACTTTGTCAGGGGTACCTCATCACAAATTACTAACTAAATGAGCTTCCTTCATAAACTTAACAGCTAGTGAATCTAATGACGTATTCAATGAGACGTAGAATCCACTTGGCTAATCAACTAAAAACAGCTCCCCCTCTTTGGCTTTACAGCTTTTAGTTTTGTATTGACCACATGTTTTTCTTCATCATTTTAATTTTTGGTATTTTTCTTGGCTTTTTCATTTCAATAAGTTTATTGGTACCTAACTAAGCAAAACAATAAAGATCAATTTATGACTTTGATTTCTTTTTTCAATTATTTTTCAGACCCTTCCAAAACTCAATGTCAATTATTGTCTTTCCTCCCGCCCTCAGAAGAAGGACCTTCTTCTGAGCTCCCGCCAATGAAAAACACCACAGATTACTTACTACACCTTCTCAGTTGGCACAGATTATAATAACCTTTTTGGATGCCACTGTATTCCACACACCATGGAGTTAACAAATTAGATCAAAGGGCCGGTTTA
The DNA here is from genome assembly GCA_947310845.1 of Yponomeuta plumbellus. Classification (NCBI taxonomy): domain Eukaryota; kingdom Metazoa; phylum Arthropoda; class Insecta; order Lepidoptera; family Yponomeutidae; genus Yponomeuta; species Yponomeuta plumbellus. Next base: position 1,212,995 of record OX371206.1, read on the forward strand.
GATTATCTTAGTGTTTAGGAGAGTGCTTTACTTTACACTCTGTTGCAACATTATACTGAATCGGGCCCATTTTGGGGGCTCAACCTTTAACGACCTCTGTGGCGTAGTGGTTGGCGCATCTGACTACCACGCGAGAGGTCCCGGGTTCGAATCGCGGCTGGGGACAAAAAAAAATCCCAGGTCTTGGATGTTTACATGTTTGTGACGTCGCTGTTTCTGGTTCCCACGACACAGGGTATCCTAGTGTGGGGCCAGAAGCAATGTATGTGCCTGTATGTAAATGTAAATATGTAAATGTAAATTATTATTTTCATGTTGTACAGTTTATTTATTGTTACGCTTTTTATGCTTTCTGTGTTATTTTTTTTTTGTATTATTGTACGCATTCTGTGTGTGTGTGTGTGTTTTTTGTTTTGTTTTGAGTATCAAATAAATAAATTTTCTTTCTGTCTTTCTTTCTGTCTTTCTTTCTGTCTTTCTGTCTTTCTGTCTTTCTTTCTTTCTTTCTTTCTTTCTTTCTTTCTTTCTTTCTTTCTTAAGGAGAGTGCTTTTGTAGAAACGTGTAAGCGCCACTTGCTTTAGTACGTGTTACGGTATAGTACGGTTCTAGTTGCCTTTCAATTAGAATCAAAATAGAATTGGTTTCTATTGTTCTATCCAGTGACACCTGAGCTCGATACTATCCTCGTTACTTATCTGTGTATAAACTAAAAATTTAGTGAGAACTTTAGGAGAGTGCGCAAGTGACTCGTGACGGGTGCGTGTTGTTTTCATTAACTCGAATTATCAAACTTACTTATGTGGTCCATTAAAACTCATAGTATTTTGAGTAGGATAGCGCTTATTTCGTGACGTCGACGAAGTGACACTCTACTGGAAGAAATATAAACGTTCACTCGAACGTCTAGTAATGTACTAATGCACTTGCCTCTCTAATTGTATTATAGCACTCTCCTAAACACTAAAATAATGTAAACCGGCCATAACAGTTCACAATGAAAACTTGTGACACTAACACAACAATGATGACATTGTCATGTTTACTTAGCAACGCCATTGTTGAATTTAATAATTTTTATATTGATGCTGCTCGAAAATACGAATTTTCCGCCCATATGTTGTCGACTCAGATCAACTATTTTTTTACGCTCTTTCATTTGGTGTGCATATCGTTCGAGTCTACCGTAGACCCGAACGAAATTATTAATATAGATTATTAATATAGATTTCTTAATAGACCCCGCCTTCAAAGGTTTTCCACCTAATACATCAGGTTAAATAGAAATAACATTACAAAAACAGGAAAGATAGGATATAAGAATACTCTTTATTGTAGGTATAAGAGGAAAAAAAACAAATTCTTTACAAGATAACAGTAGGTGTACCTTGGCGGCCTTATTGCTAATAGCAAATTTATTAATATTAAACAAACTAACAATATATACAAAATCACAGAATTTCATCAAATAATAGAAAAAACAATCAATTCATAAAATTATATCAATTATAAAAATAAAACTTCATATTAAATTAATCGCATTGATTCAACCTAGATAGATAGATATATAGAGAACACTTTATTGTACATAAAAAAGGGAATTACACAGTTATTTCTTAATCTAAGAGTACAGACGGCGGCCTTATCACTAAAAGTGATCTCTTCCAGACAACCTTTGGATGGACTGGAGCAAAATATTGGAGAAGCAGTAAACAAGTTAAATAATAATTACTGAGATATATCAATTTTATTATACATGCCTAATTAACCAAACTGTAATACTCGTATAAAAAGTTGGTTGGATGGTTTTTAATAATTGTTCTTAGGAAGATCGTATATCAAATGATTACGAGGGCGGTTTGATAAGTCCGTGACTTTGAGATAAAGAAAAAAGTTTTTAAGGAAATTTTCGATTGATATTTCTACATAATCTCCTTTCTGCTTTATACACTTCAACCAACGATATTCCAGCTTCTTTAACCCATCCAAAAAGTAATTTTTATCACACCCTGAAAAATAGGCTTCTGCTTCAGCTAATACATTGGATCTTCATTGGATGAAAATCTTTGTCCGCCAAGCCATTTCTTCATGTTTGGGAACAGGAAGAAGTCACACGGGGCTAAAACTGGTTAATATGGGGGTTGTGGCAATAATTCGTATCGCAATTCCACTAGTTTTGATGTTGCGATTGCCGACGAGTGGGCAACGAGTCGGGTCGACGAGTCAGCAAACGCGGCACCCATCTTGCAGGAAGCTTTTTCATGCCGAGTTTATCGTGCAAAATATGAAAAACGCGTTCGATAGAGATGTGAACAGCATCAGCTATCTCCCGTATCTTCCTTCGAGGGTCTTCGATAACAATGTCGTGAATTTTGTTAATAATATCTTAAGTGGCGACCTCAATCGGCCTTCCTGGGCGGTCGGCGTCATTTGTGGTGGTACGACCGCAACGAAATTCAGTAAACCACTTATGAAGCATTCCATTAGACGGAGCAGAGTCCTCATAATATTTTTTCAGTCTATCCTCCGTCTGCTTAATGGTTTTACCTCGTAAAAAGTAGTGTTTAATTAATACATGAAATTCATTTTGAATACAGACTGACTGACTGACTGACTGACATATCAACGCAGGGCCTAAACTATAAGGGTTAGAAACTTGAAATTTCGCACAGGAGTTTCTTTTGTAGGGGAGCACTAAGAAAAGATTTTTGAAAATTCATCCCCTAAGGGGGTAAAATGGGGGTTCAACAATCTAAGCCGGTGGACAAATCACTGTTTGAATGTTTGCTCCTTATTTGCCGTTTTTGAAGTTATTCGAATGAAATTTGGTACAAAGGTTCTTCATTTAAAATTATGAAACACGTGTAAATTTGTTTTTTTAAAATCATCCCTTAAGGGGGAAAAAGGGGGGTGCAAACTTAGTATGAAACTTTGCTGTTTTTGAAGTTATTCGAATGAGATCCAATATGAAGGTCCTTAATTGAAAGTCATGAAACACGTGTCATCATCATCATCATCATCAGGCTATATCAGTCCACTGCTGGACATAGCCCTCCCCTAATGAGCGCCATAGCGCCCTGTCTTCAGCTTGCCGCATCCAGCATCTGCATGCAGTCCTTCAATATGAAGGTCCTTCATTGAAAGTCATGAAAGACGTGTAAAGTAGTTTTTCGAAAATCATCCCTTAAGAGGGTGAGAAGGGGTTGCGAAGTTAGTATAAAAGCTCTTTCGTATGCGCTAAAAGTATCCCTATCTTATTTGCAAACACTTTACTCAACTAAAGCCCACGCGGACGTAGTCGCGGGCAACAGCTTGTGATTTTATAAACATTAAATTGGCTAAGAAACCCTCAAATAGTTTGGTTCTTCCCCGACCATAATCACCTCGGCGTGTTTATTGAATGAGAAAATATTGCGGTTTTCCTCTTCCATTAGAAACATCAGGTGCGCAGCGAGAAAGTGTTAATTCTATCTAAACGGCGATGAATTATTCAATACGGAAACTATTGTCAGGGCATAATTAAAATGTCCAAACCAGTAGTTCTAGCCATCGGAAGTTTATTTTGTATTACGCATTTCAGTATACCTCAATCCTTCAAGACAGAATTAAACAACCAGTCTGTGTTACCAGTGATGACTTATGGCACTGAAACGTGGTCTCTCACTATGGGCCTCATTAGCTAAGGTCACGCAACGAGCTATGGAGAGGGCTACACTCGGAATTTCAGAAATGATGAGATCCGTAGACGAACGAAAGCCGTCGACATAGCCCAGCGGGTTAGTAAGTGGAAGTGGCAGTGGGCGGGACACATAGCACGCAGAACTGATGGCCGATGGGGCCCGAAAGTTCTCGAATGGAGACAAATTATCGGCAAGCTCAGCGTAGGACGACCAGCCACATCCAAGTGGCAGGAAGACGCTGGATGCAAGCCGCTTCCAACTTCCAATCGGTGCTTTTGGAAATCCATGGAGGAGCCCTATGTCCAGCAATAGACTTCTTGTGGCTGAATCATGACGCATATCAGAAATAACTCTGTGTAAAAAAAACGTTGACCTTTGCATCTATGAGATGATTTACACAGCATCCAGTGGGACCTTCACTCACTCTAGATAGTTGTAGGGAAGGGAGTGTGGTTGGAGTAGGCTTGCGCAGCATCTATACCATCCTGACATCTTAGTCGGCCTAGTCCATCAGGAAATACAAGTCAATACGTGCGGAGCCACCAGTATATAAGAATTAAGAATATTCTTCACTAGTGTTGGCTAGTGAACAGAATAGAATAGGAAAACATTTGTTCATATACCTACCACCATTGAATTTAATGCAATGCTAACACAACGCACATTCGATCTTATAAATAACATACATAGCCTAATCACACAAAAAGTAAAGTATAGGTCTGTTATCTAAAGCTGGCACGTTCACAGTACTCACACTTATGCAATTTCACTATACAGGATGTTTAAAAATATATTATTTTGATTCAAAATGCGACTCTACTTTAAGTGTAGACTAGAGTTAGGTTTTAGTAAGATAGGTGCGTTGTAGATAAATAAATGGGTTACTTGTTATAATATATTTTTAGCAAATTCGAGCGAAAAGTATTAAAAACAAGGTGGAATCAATGGTCACAAAATAGTTTTAAATTTCAATAAATTTTCACATGAACAAAAATAATTTCACCTAAGAAAATCTTTACCAAAACAGAAAATAATTATCCCAGAAATCCTCAACAATTTAATTATAATTTAATTATGTAACAAAGGGTAAAGGGTCGCTCAGCGGTCAGTTACTGGATGAATTACCCTACCTTTTTTTCTAATTGCTTGCCACAGATAAAAACTTTATTACTGTTCTGTAATTTCATCAACTGGAAGGAATCTGTGATCAACTGAGCAACATAATTCGGTTTCTATTGTGGTTACGCGAATGTTCTGTTTTCCTATTTTTCTTTTTCTTCAACGTTTTTTCCATGATTTTAGCACCAGTAGCAGTTGTTCGAAGTCCAATCACAATCAAATGCAAGAGCCAAAAGAAAAGAGGAAAGACCACAGAATAAACTGGCAATTCCCATTAGAAAAACAAAAACCCTCTCTTAAAAATGCCATCTACTGACTAATGAGCCGTTTTCAGAAGAAAAAAAAACGAATGGCTGTCAAAGGAATGCAGTTTTGGACCTCAACCCAATAGCCATGTGTGATGTATACATGTTATTTTTTTGAAATTGAAAATGTTAGTTTTTTTTTTCAATACAATATAACTCCGAAAGGACAAACATTTGGCTGTTGACGTCATAGAGTGTGACAAGTGAGTCCTGGCACAAGCCTTTGGCGGGAAATTTAAAAATCTTTTAGTTGATAACCCTGCATCTATATGCCATAAACCATCTTGATACTTTTGCTTAAGTTTATTATTTGTTTAATTAGTTTGGAGTCTCCAATGAATTTTGTCCAAACATAAATAATTATAAGCAAAACGAAAACATTAACTATATCAAAACCAACATTTCCACTCCACCAAAAACAGGGATAATAAAGATGCACCACATAAACTTATAAACATTTATTAATGCTGAACCATAATCAAAATCTGATTCATATCTTTTTTCTCCAACATCTTTGAGTTCTTTGACTACCTAAGTCTTCGATCTGACGTTTAAAATTTTCGTCATCCGACAGACCTTACAACAAGAAATAATTCATGTTTGTTTTAAAACATTATTACTCGTATGTATATACTAAAACATAGGTAAAATTATGTTGAATAGAAACAAAAGGTTTTTTCTTGTTTAAATCTAGGACGAGTATCAAACTGTTTGGGCTGTACTACTTGCAGCTGAAATACCTAAGTTTGACAGTCAGAGTGTGGCCATATGACGAATTCGAAATAAATCGCGTCCCAGGACTCGCTTGTCAGACTCTAGTAACTTTTATTCAGCTCGCTGAGGCCTATTCGATGATGTATCACACATGGCTATTGGACTGATGTCCAAAATTGCATTCCTTTGACAGCCATTCGTTTTTTTTTTTTTTAGTTCTTCTGAAAGCGGCTCATTTGGAACTACTTTTCTTAGCTGTCAGAAAAATCCCTCATTGAAACGCACATACGGTTGAATACCAAAAAGATCACGCTGTATATATAAACAGTAGTAAAAGTAAAACTATAACTGTCCCCTTCACACTCATAAGCTAGACCGCGCGCAAGAGAGACGGGCAGACTTTTCATGATGCGCATGCAGTACACGTCACGCCGCGCGCTATTCACAGAAAAAAGAAAATCCAAAAATAATCATAATTACAATGTCACAACCTTTAGGTGAACTGTGTGTCATGGCAACAGAAAAGGTTACTGACTCAGTAGGTATGTCACTGGTCCCCAGTTGAGAACTCGTGACGCTGATATTCTGTCAGAACTTACGTCCATGGTCAGAACCTTTTGAAACACTTTTTCAACCACCACACTTTTCACCACACTTTTTGAAAAATTAACAAGCAGACGAAACAAAAATATTATTAAAGTAATACCACACAAAACTGCGTTCATGGGCAAGAGTTTCTTTGGAATGGTCTCAAAAATTGTTAACAAATTGCCAAAAAATGTCCGAGATGTCGACAACTTGCCTTCCTTTAGGCACAAATTGTTTAACTGGCTTTTGTCAAGAAACTATTATAAGGTAGTAGAATTCTTGCATGACAATTCATTTTGAGGTACGATAGTATTTTTGTATATACCTTTTAATTTTGGATGTTTGTTTGATTTGACTTATTAGTACCTATTATTAATTTGAATTGACATTTTATTTTGTACCACAAGTTTGTAAGCCCGAAGGCAAAACATAGAGCGACTTTATTGTTTTCATAACATCATGTACAATTTACCTATGTTTACAAACAAACAAATAAATTGATTGATTGATTGATTGATTGAACCTGTAAATTGACAAACGAGCAATCAACGGCAGCAATCATGAGAACGAAAAAGAAAAGAATAGTGAAGAATATTCTTCCCGTACGTAGTCGCGGGATTACGTTTCAACAGATTAGCCTATGTACCTACACCATGAAAGTCCATTCCAATTTCTGGTAAAAGAATTTTTAAAATCGGAATGTAGATACTTTGGAAATTATAACCTCTCCACAAAAATTTACAGACATTTTCTCTTTATAATATTAGTATATATACTAATATTATTATAATTATCTCAATTATAATTGAGAACTCAGAAATTTATTTCGACGTAAGGAATTTAACATCCTATTTGTTGTACAGTCGACAGCACGTCAATCTTCACATTTTAGTTGCAAAGTCGCCCGTAATGCAACGGAGTAGAGTGCATGGGTGTATACCATGATGTGCTGTCGACTGTACGTCAATGTACTTATAATGTTAATGTTAGCCGCTGCCTTGTGGCCCAATATAGTGGAGAAAAAGCCAGTGAGAAAAACTCCATTCAGATCATCTTTTCTCAAATTACTTTAAAATCTAATACATAAGTTAATACATAGAAGTAAACTGATTGGAAACAATAATGACAATGTATATGACGCAAGAAAATAGCGCCTGAAACCGGCGCGGGTGCATGCAACGACCGATGAATGTCGATGAAGCGAAAGTCTGTCAGGATCGTGGCAAGTAGCAAACCCCTTTCTCTACCTACCCCTTTCGGATATCGGCGTGATTTTATGTTTCCGTCTTGATCTCTTTTCCTAAAAAAGAGGTCTTGAACGTTGTTCTAGACACACGGACGGTTGACCAAGAATGTTGACATTGAAGTACATAATGGGCGTTTTTCCTTTCTTTTTTTTTCTTAGTTCCTTGAGATACACTAGATGGCGTCATTCGTTTCTTCGTACGAATTTGTGATTCATAGCAATCAATGTCAAAGTCAGTTCACAGATTACTAAACAAGAGAAGGAACCAGGGTTACTATTCGGGCGAGGTTTCTCGTAATAAAAATAAAAATTCAAACCCACAATCCATAGCAAATACTCCAAAGTATCCAAAAGCGCACTTATCACCAAACGACAACAGCATTTTTTTTTTCGGTAACCAACCATCACAAATTCCACAGAACCATAGTATTATTTTTTGCCTTGACGTTTATTATTACGGTACGGCAGCGCCACCTAGGGATCCTTTTAAAACTAAATTTGACATAAGGAAAAACGCTCATTATTATGTATGTTGAATGACAGCCAGACGGGCAACACGGAAACCCAAAAACGTACAGATAGAAGAAAATAACTTATCGTAATCGTACCTACATGTGGTTGTCGATTTTGAATACGAACACCCAGACAAAAAGTCACGAACAATCGCGTCAACACGTTTTATTTGCATAGGCGTGCACAATGAACATGACCATTGTTTGGCTGAACAGTTACTGATTGCAGGCATATGTCGAAAAATATACGTACATACTTACGTATATATGTATATTATTCTTATGTATATTTGACTTTTAGCTTATGCTCACGCCTGTATCCCAAAGCGGTAGAGAGATACCAGGGACTGTTACATGCCACGATCCTGACAAATCACTTCCGCTTCATCGACACTCATTAGTCGTTGCATGAACTCACGCCGGTTTTGAAATTTATTTTTCTTTTTACCGTGAAAAAAACTAATACCCCTGTGGTTCCACAAGTTTTGGCCCGCCCATTAATCACGTGAGGCTCCGAAAGGAGGGGAGGGGTTCGGCAAAAATCACGAAACACCTACGGTGTTACAATTGAAATAAATGCTTTTCACTTTCACTTTCAAAAATATCACAAGAGGGGGGTGCAGTAAGATATTATTATTACGTGTAGGTATTTATTTTAGGAGCCAAACGCACGTTTTTTAAACCGATAAACGACGTGTAGTTGTGAGCTGGCTCCTGAGATACAGGTCCCCACCTAATTCAGGAGTCAGGGCACAATTATTTATTGTAAACTAATTTACTTTGTGTTCAAATAAACAATTATCTTATCTTACCTTGACTCGCCGTTGCCAGTAATAAAATCTCACATAATATTATTTTGTTATAAATACTAAAAGACGTCACATGATTTATGGGCGGCCCTTTTATCTCATAAGATTCTGAGCCTTTTATATTCGTATGCGAAAAGCAAGATAGAAAATACTTGAACCCACGTGCGTTTATGCAATGACAAATTAATGTTGTTGCGACATCAAATTATTTGGTTGGAGGATTGGCGGAGACATGCTTGTTTCATGTGCACCATTCAGCCTCACCACGTCTGCCTCTGAGGTCACCAAAACGCGGCATATCGAGTGATGCCGAAAAAGCCAGGTCTTGGATGTATGTACATGTTTGTGATGTCGCTGTTTCTGGTTCCCACGACACAGGGTATCCTAGTGTGGGGCCAGAAGCAATGTAGCACAGTCTGTTAGCTTTTATAATATACCTCGGGCTCTAGAGTAGGCTTCGGTTTTCGCCGGAAGCACACGAGTGTAATACTACTTCCTACTCTGTACTATAAAACTTTTCTTCACTATTTTGAAAAGTTGTGTAAAGTTATAAGCAACAATACAAAATAAACCTTACCTTATTGCAATATAATCGGTTTATTCGATAGTACCCGAGGTATATTCTAAAAGCTAACAGACTGTATGTGCCTGTATGGAAATGTTTGTGTTTATGATGAGCTGTCCGCTTAATGTAGCACGGCCAACAGACGTGCATCTCTTCAGAAGTGGCACAGTGCCACTTATCTGATGTATTGCTCCGCAGTGATGCTGGGAGCAGCGCGGCGGCGGCGCGCCGGCGGGCGGCAGGCATGGCGCGCGGGCAGCTGCGCCTGCTGCTGTGGAAGGACTGGCTCATCCGGAAGCGGAAGCTGGTGAGTGGCTTAGTCTGCTGGTCAGTGATTCATTGTGTGGGTGAGTGACTCGGGAGTATGCTAGCAGAAGGCGGCGGGCTTGGCGCGGGCAGCTGATTTTTTCTTCATTTTTTCACAGCTTGAAGGGATTGTAGACTTGAGTATGTCATCATCAAGTCCCCACCGATGGGCACGGGTCTCTTCCCTAAGGAAAGTATAATGCCATACTCCACCACGGGGGCCAAATCCAAATTGGTGGAGGCTTGTAAGACTAGTGGCTGGTCTTACTGTCAGAAGTTTTCAAGCCGCCCTAAGGCCTCTGACTTGGCTTAACGACTGCCATCTATCGACGGCAGCCGGCACTAACTGATTAACAAGCCTTGTGAAGCACGGAACCGCTCATAAAAATGCCACTAGCGTTAGTCATAGACGGTCACCCATCCATGCACTAAACACGCCCTATGTTGCTTAACGTTCGTGATCGTTTAAGATCACTCAGGCAGCCGGGGCTACGAGCGATTCTCGAGTATGTAGGTATTTGGTTTTAATTTCAACTCTATATGTACCTCCAAGCGTACCCGAGATTTTGACAGACACACTGACGGACAGGATGGACAATAAAGTGATTTTATACGCCTATGCGCACACTATGCGACACGCGACTGCGACAGTTCGACGACTAGACGCAACGTCAGGCTACGGCCGTCAATTTTCATATATTTTGTTCGAATCTCCGATTGGCGTCAGAGTCGCGGAGTCGCGACGACGAGATGCCAGAAGCAAATGACAACGTATCGTCTGACGCGGCAACTTGGCGCGGCGACAAGTCGCCCTGTTTGCGATGGCTCTAAGCGTTCCAATTTTCTGACCGAATCAATCAATTCATGTCGCTCATTTTTCACTTTCTCTGTCCGTTGCATCCTCATCCAGTCGCAATCAACATTCTACCGTAAATTTAGGAATCCTTCTACCCACAGATCACACTCGGCGGTATAATATGGGCGACGCTGGTCGTGCTCAGTCTGTACTTGGTCAGAGCCAATATCAACAACCAAGACTACCCGACATGTAAGTTGAGCATCGTCCGTAACCTCCCACTTCATAGAACAGTTGTCAAATCTCCTTTTCTATCTTAATCAATTAAGTACATAAGTGTATCAGGAATAAAGTTAATAATGTGTCATCATCATCATCATCATCAGGCTATACTAGTCCACTGCTGGACAAAGCCCTCCCCTAATGAGCGCCATAGCACCCTGTCTTCAATAATGTGTAGTACTTTACGAAAGTCTTTGGACATGACTAGCAAAGGATCGGTTGGATTGGCGTGCAAGTGGAGAGGCCTATATGGATCGAGATGGAAGGGTTAAGAAGCATTTTATCATATCATGTCGTATTCCAGGCCAGTACTCAGCGCGGGCGCTGCCCAGCGCCGGCATGCTCAGCTTTCTACAGTCTTTCGTGTGCAACATTAACAATGAATGCAACCCTATGGACCAGTTCGATGAGATACCCACCTATGAGAAGTCCAGGCAAGTTGAAAAATAAAAAATGTTCCTGTTGAATTGAGGACCTCCTCTTTTTTTTAAAGGCAGTTAATAAACACCGGTGGCGCAGCGGTTAGAGCACCTGCTTACCACGCAAGAGGTCCCGGGTTGGAGCCCCGGTTGGGGACAAAAAAATCCCAGGTCGAGGATGTTTCAGGCACATACATTGCTTCTGGCCCCACATCAGGATACCCTGTATCGTGGGAACCAGAAACAGCGACATCACAAACATGCAAACATCCAAGACCTGGGATTTTTTTTGTTTGTCCCCAGCCGGGATTCGAACCCCTGATCTCTCGCAGGATAGGCAGATGCATTGATTTTTTTTAAGGCCGGTTTTAGAGTCACACTCGGCGCTGACTGGTCAATATGCACTACGTTCTAAGAACCGTTAGAAAAACGCCGACCGCTCAGCACTGACCAGCCATACATTTTGTCTATCAGCGCTGACGGTCAGCGCGTAGGCGGCGTGACTCTAAAACCAGCCTATCTTCTCTAAAATGCAACGTTTTAAAAAAGGCAATATGTCTACCAATACCAATTAAGTTCACTATATCTACTCTTCCTTGTAGGTTAACCCAGCTGCAGCGCAAATTCAGCCCTATTCTCTACAACGAGTCCATCATAGAGACAGCTGGCACCGTCCCGAACGCGCTGAAGCTGCTGGGTACCGTGGTCACCGCCGTCGACGAGCCTACCTTCCTTAGTATCAGCAGTAAGTAAAAAAATTGCTGACGTTAGACAAAGCGAAGACAACCTGTTAGGCAGAAATCAGAAATGTATTTCAACGTAAAGAATTTACATTCTGCTTGTTGAATGTCAATGTACTTATACTGTTAAAGTAAGCCACTGCCTTGGGGCCGAATGTAGTGGAGAAACAGGCAGCGAAAAAGAGCTCCACTCTGACCATCTTTTCTCAAATCACCTTAAATCTAATACAAATTTAGTATGAATGTCCATCTACTTAAGAAGCTCAAGAACCATGAGTGCAATCGATACTTGCAAAGTCAAACATTATTTTACTCTAGCATGAGTCCTAGTAAGGTTAAGCAACATACGGCGCGTTCTGTCCATGGATGGGTCACCGTCTATGACTAACGCTAGTGGCATTTTTCCGAGCGATTCGAGCGAAGTCAGAAGCCTTAGGGCGGCTTGAAAACTTCTGACAGTAAGACCAACCACTAGTTTTGCAAGCCCCCACCAATCCAGACTTGGCCCCCGTGGTGGAGTGTAGCCTCTGCCTTCCTCGCAGAGGAGACCCGTGCCCCGGTGGGGACGTGATGGGTTGATGATGATGATGATAAGTCCTAGAGATAGCCGGAGGCACCGTGATCGTACCGTCGTCACCACCTAAATTCCTTAGTATCACCAATAATATTGTTGCAGCGCGTCAGGTATGTTCGCTGAAGCTAGGGTGGAAGACTTCTTTTCTATTATCAGAAAGCGAACTGCTTCAATACTGCGTAGAGTACGGAGGAGCCACGTTTTCAGGCTAGGTATAAAGATAATTGCTTTTATAAAATAACTTCTTGTTTTATAAATTTTACAAATGTTTAGATAACTTTATAGACTTATGATGGGTGTATGCCATGTATGGGTCTGTGCCCATACATATAAAACACACACGTACACGTATACATACCCGTATTCGTGTATGTGTGTGTTTTATATTTATTCATATTAGAACTTACAAACATTTTTTATGTATTATAATTATCAGTACAGATTATATAGACAAAACCTAAAGTCACCGTTCTTGGAGTTGTCACTGGAAGATCCGGTGCAGTCTGTTGCAGTCGTGTTATACAAATACACAGCGCTATTTTAAGCGTGTGGCGTGTTTGCTCTGATAATATTATGCAAGCCATTCTGACCAAAATGTATCGAATAAAGGTGCTCCCAATAATGTATTGAACCAAGGAAAAGTAGAGCGCAATAATTATACCGAAGCGCAGAAGTTTCTGGGTGTAAATATTACCAATATAGCAGTGGACTTCTTGTGGCTGAATGATGATGATGATGATGATACAATATACTGAACTACTATATTGATGAATTTCTGTACGAAAAACCGAATTAACCGAATTAACATTCAAAACAGACTATAAAGCTGTTGCTTCTGAGCTTCGTGGGGTGGACTGGTCGAGGATTACAAGCGCTGTTGACGTGGATACAGCTGTTAAAGAATTCAATTCTATCCTATGTTCGGCATTAAATAACAACACCTCAAAAAACGCATCAGTCGCTCCAAATACTTTCTTAAACCCTGGATCACGCCGGGCATAGTTAGATGCATGAGACACCGCGATAAATTACACTTAGAATTACGAAAGCAAAAGGACCCAATACGAAAACTAATTTACACTAGATACAAAAACTACTGCACAGAACTCCTTCAGAACCTAAAATATGCTTACGAAAGTAAACAGCTTCTCGAAAACAAGTACAATCCGAAAAAACTTTGGAAGGTCATACGAAACATCTGTGAGAACCCTGACAAAGCCAACAAATCCACAGAACTAATGAAATGCAAAGCAAGTCCTCAGGAGTCTACTGATCATGGCAACAAATATTTCTCTACAGTGGTTCTCTACAACATTGTCACAGAAACCAACCTAAGTAGCACCCAGCCACAGTCATTATGTCTTTGAGGTTGACAAATTGATCACGCGACTAGAAGACAATAGCGCTCCGGGAGGCGATGGTTACGGAAGCAAACTAATCAAAATAATAAAAACCGAAATTATTACTCCGCTAACCCATATATATAACTTAAGCCTTGAGACGGGAGTGTTCCCATTCGAATGGAAGCAAGCATTAGTCATTCCAATCCATAAAAGTGGCCCAAAAGACTCACCTGAAAACTACAGACCAATTTCGATTCTGAGTATATTATCCAAAATCCTAGAAAAGATAGTAAATATTCGTCTTGTGAACTTTTTGGATAAGACTAATACTTTATCTAACAAACAATACGGTTTTCGGCGGGATAAGTCCACCGAAGACGCGGCCGAGCACCTGGTCAATCTAGTCTCAAGTCACTTAGACAATGGTAAAAAATGCATTGGCGTATTCCTAGATCTGGCCAAGGCGTTCGACACCGTTCCAACAAAGGTGCTCCTCAAGAAACTAGAGTTCCTGGGCATCAGGGGTCCGCCTCTCTCATGGTTTGGGAGTAACTTGTCAGGAAGGCGTCAATCTGCCAGGATCGAAGACAGCGTCAGCGGCGATTCGCCTGTCAACTTTGGTGTGCCACAGGAAGCGTTCTAGGCCCCTCCCTTTTCATCTTGTACTTGAATGACATACATCGAGTCACACCAGCAAATGAAGATGTGGCCAATAATGTCTTGTAGGTCATAGTGGGACAAAAAATACGAAAAAAAATTATAACTCGAAAACTACAAAAAATCGCGGAACATACATGGGGGTGATTCGGGTAGGTACCCCTAGGGGTGCTCTATCTCTGGACTTCCACTTGACACTATTTTTTGGGACACCCTGTATATAGATTTCAGAAGCTCCAAGGTAGTCCACTGGAGCGCTTCTTGGCAAGAAATGCTGGCAGCTTCCAAGTGGCGCCTCAGACGTGAAATCTCCAAAATCATTTCTTCCGCAGCAAATTCATTATAAACTTTCGTAAGATTTGGAACTAGGTATATCCCAAAGCTCTTCTTCTGTTGACGTTAGCAGAGTTTTAGGCTGAACAACGCCAAATGTCTTAAGAATGTCATTCATTGCCCTGTTGCAATGGTCTAGTTCTCCGTAAAATCTATCTAGACATACCTACTAACATAACTATCTCCAGCTCTTCTGGAGTAAGTTGTCACCACATTGTCACCCCTTGGTGCTTGGCTCCCGGGTCGGACCGCCCCCACCGCCCCCCCTTTACGCCGCCACTTGTTGGACAACAACCTACTAACTCTAAACTCAAAGAAAACCAAGTACCTCTGCTTCCACATATCGGGTAAATCAAAACCTAATACACCTGTGCGCCTGGTGCTACATTCTGGCTGTGATAAAACCTTATGCACCTGTGAAGTCATTAGTAGAGTCGAATAAATAAAATATCTAGGGCTAATAATCGATCAGAACCTATCTTTTAAACTCCATATTTCCGCATTAGCTCAGAGGGTTAGGAAGCTCATCTATGTAATGGAACTGCTGCGCAACTCGGCTGATAAAAACACTCTTTATTTAGTGTATGTCGCTGTGCGAGTCAATCATCTCATATGGTATCTCGGCCTGGGGTGGAGCGGGAATTACAGCGATGCTAGAGCTCGAGTGAGTGCAACGGTCGGTACTAAAAGTTATGCTCAAAAAACCCTATAGATACCCCACTGTGAGCTTATATGAGGAGGCATCTGTGCTGACCGCACGTCAGCTTTTCATACCCAAGGCATCGCTGATTGTCCACCGTAGAACGATATCATCACCCAACCTCCAAAACCTTCTCCAACGACGCACTTTTAGAACACCAGTGCCATCAAAACACACAGTGTTTGCACAGCGATTCCCCGAATTTATCTTTCCTTATATCTATAATAAAATCATCAAGTCCTGTGACATATTACAACTTAATGTTTTTCTAGCAAAACAAACAATAAAGAAATGGCTTTTAACACTATCATACAGAGAAACGGAAAACCTGCTACTAATAACCAAATAGTTCAACAATTGCTTATTATTATTTACAAGTTAAGTGTATCATATCCCCCATAATAATATTTATGTAAGTCTATCTCCTGGACTCCCCAATGACCGACCGACAAACAGCTTTTTAATTATTAATTTTTGAAATATACCAGGGTAAAGTAGTTTAAGAAAAACGTCTGTTCTACCTAAAAAAAAAAACTCATTGTTAATCAATGCTGGGCCCCCGCGATACAGGCCTGACCTAGTGCGGGGACCACAATCGATCCCAAGATCCCTAATCAAAGTATTCTGTAATAGTTAATACATTTTTAAATCTAGTTTTAGTTCTAGTTCTAAGGATCAATGTGTGTTTTCTGGCAAATAAATTATTTCTATTCTATTTCTATTTCTAACATTATTTTGTTATCAATGACATGTCTTAATTACCTACATTTTTAATAGCGCGTCGCGAACTTTTGGCCGACTTTTTTGTTTCATCACGATTTAAACTGATGTTGCCTACACTTAGATACAACAAATTAAAATAAATAAATTTCAATTAAAAATGGTTTGTATATCCATCAAAAATTTAAATAATAAATTTATGCCAATGCGTCCAGATATTCATCAACAGAGTAGTAAACTTTTTCACATAGACATTTTTAGCCTATTTAAGAATATGTGATGATGATGGATGATGACGTCCTCCTTGTCGTAGTCCGAGGACGGCGACCTCAAGTACTTATTGGTAGGACTTCTGCGTTGGAGGGCTCGGATGTGACTTGCGAAGCCCAGTTTATTTTTGAATGTGTAATTGCTCGGTCACTGCCTATGTCCACGGGATTTTTTGGAAAACCCGTGACCTATAGTGATTCAGTGACGATGTTTGTTGGGCGGTGGTGGAAGAAGAAGAAGACTGGCAGTTTATTTATTTCACAGTTGTAGTTGTTAAAGTTGTAGTTTTCTCGGCTCGAGCCGACTGGCGGGCGGGTGGTAGCGGCGGTGTGCTGAACAAGTCTAAATTAGCACACGCATTAAAGCACGGGCTTAGCCCGTTAGCCATTAGTATATCTACGATAGGTACATACTCATTATTATTAAAATTCTTTATAGCACCAATATTTGTACTAGGGCGTGCTTAGTGCAGGAAGCATTCTCTTCCAGCAAACCTTTTATTCTATTCGTTTTATTGTTTCAGAAAACGGCATCAGAGTAAAGGATCTGTTTCAAAACCCGACGAAAGTGAAGCGAAATGTACTGGAGATGAAGCTGAACTTGACGACTGGAGACGCGGAACAGTTGATGCAAGCCGAAATAAGCTTACAAGGTGTAAGTCCCGTTAATTCGCACAACAATCTCACAGGTTTTCTTGTACCTACACTGGAATACAGACACAGTCACACACACACAGCCACACTGACTTGGCTTAATGACTGCCATCTATTGACGGCAGCCGGCACCAACTGTTTAATATGTATACAAAATATTATTTACAAATACATAAAAGACATTTTCGATTCGTGGTTGATGCTCTTTCAATGAACGTGCAATAAATATATCGTAAAGTCTATGTTTTATGATTTCGTTTTGTTTTTTTGTGCCCAGCATTATAACCACTCTTTGTACCTACGTAGTTATGATTTCATTTTGTTTTGTTGTCCACTCTTTGTAAGTATGTAGTATGTTTTTTATTTAACACATCACCAACCCCCACAGCTCCTGAAAGGTACCGTGGACCGCTGCGACCCCAGGTCTCTGATGGAAACCATCAGGGTGCAAGATCCAGGTGTGACGGACCGGCTGTCCAGCCGGATATGCGCCATGTCGGACCTAGAGCTCAGAGTTGTGTTCGGCGACCTGCTAATGAATGTAGACTTCGCCCGATATGTTAAAATGGTGAGTCAGAAATCAGAAATTTATTTCAACATAAACAAATTATATTCTGTTTCTTTAATGTCAATGTACTTTTATAATGTTAGCCACTGCCCTGAGGCCGAATGGTGTGGAGAAAAAGGCAGCAAAAAAACTCCACTCTGACCATCTTTTCTCAAATCACCTTCAATCTGATACATAAGATGGCGCCTCCACCAAATGTTCTACTTTTATGAAAAATGCTTATTAGGCAAAAATACTTGTATTTAAAAATACCTCTTTTCGTCAAGAATTGCCTAGCCCAGCTAGGGATCGACTGACACCTAAACAAAATCGTAGCGACTCCATTCCAATAATATAAAATTATCTTAAACGACTCTGCCGGTCAGCTACGATAAAGAGGAATCGATAGAGTAAGAGTATAGAGTACCTAATGTATGTTAAATGTTATAAAAAATTTGCTGATCTTCAAACGTTGCTTTGCCAGATAGGGGTGTGAAAAATAGACAACCTATTCTCAGACCTACCGAATATACATAACAAAATACAAGGTATCAAAATACAAGAATCAATGTTGTGCCTTGTAGGTAAATGTTATGCTATGTTGTCAAATTTGATCAAAATCGCTCAAGCCGTTTCGGAGGAGTATGCGCACTAACACGGTGAGTGGGGACACGAGAATTTTGTATATTAGAGAAGATGTATAAATATGAATATAATGGGAAACAAAATGTTTTTTGTAAATTTTTGGTACGGATCAACACGTACGTGGGCTTTTATCACACGAGTCCGACCAGGATCGCTCCGATCCGCAGAGCTTAAGAGGGAAGAATAGTACGTGCTCGTCATGGTGAGCAGAGACGGAACTCGCGTCGTCGGTTGCTCGTCTCTGCTGTTTGTGACGTCGCTGTTTCTGGTTCCCACGACACAGGGTATCCTAGTGTGGCGCCAGAAGCAATTTATGTGCCTATATGTAAGTGTTTATGTTACCTCATTTCTAGCTGGGCACCATGTACTCGCGCTTGAACGGCGACGGCCGCCTCTCGGAGCTGGCTGATACATTGACGGCTGTGCTGAGGATCACACGACTGGAAAGCTTCATCCCGGCCGAGCTTGCAGCCTTGCTAACCGGTGTCAGGGAGACACAGTTCCGGTACTTCAATTTGACTATGTGAGTAAACATTTTAGAAAGAGATGTAAATATAGATCAACATTCATTAGTCGTTGCATGCACGCACGCCGGTATCGGGTACTTTTTTACTATTAGTACAAATAGAAAGTTATTGACATTACTTACACATTATCCTAGTTTAGGACCAGGTCAAGTGATTGTGTTGTGTCTGTTGGTGGGTAGGGCAAGCATACATATGTGGCGAGCACATGTCAACTCTGCGCGCGCACTATAAACTCAACATTTCTGCATCGCACAATCAAAGTTTACCCATTGACATACGATAAATACAACGTCCAACAAACCACAGTTGGACCGATCTGCCTGGCGGGAAATTTCCCTATAGAGTAGAAGAGCACGATCTGCTCTTCCCTATAGTGGTGACCCCGAGCACGTGTCAAGTCTACGCGCGCACTCATACATCAAGCTCATGCTTGTATCCCAGAGTGGTAGGCAGAGACCAGGGCCTGCCACCTGCCATAGTTGACGACCTTTGTGGCGCAGCGGTAAGCGCATCTGCCTACCATGCGAGAGGTCCCGGGTTCGATCCCCGGCTGGGGATTAAAAAAAAACTCAGGTCTTGGATGTTTACATGTTTGTGACGTCGCTGTGTCTGGTTTCTACAGTGTGGAGCCAGAAGCAATTTATGTGCCTGTATGTAAATGTTATGTTATATACTAGTCAAAACAAAATAAGGGCCACCATGTATTTTTAGTATTATAAAAGATGTATTTCGTTTAATGGTTGATGAATGATTTATTTTAAAGGGTTGATCAATCGGTAATTAAAAAATTCTAATTAAGGAACATTTTATTGGAAAAATAACATTTGCTAAAGTTTTTTGCGAAATATTGGTTTTTAGTTAAAATATCGTTATTGGTACGATAGGTTAACATTAAAATGAATCGATATTTTTTTTTTGTTTTTACCTTTTTTCAGTATCCG
Source organism: Yponomeuta plumbellus (assembly GCA_947310845.1). Classification (NCBI taxonomy): domain Eukaryota; kingdom Metazoa; phylum Arthropoda; class Insecta; order Lepidoptera; family Yponomeutidae; genus Yponomeuta; species Yponomeuta plumbellus. Next base: position 1,232,984 of record OX371206.1, read on the forward strand.
TGTGTGTCTTCCCCGTTTCCCAACACATTCTTGAAGCCTGGAAGGTATACTCTCCACCAAGTGTCGCACTGTCTCTTGTGGAATTTGTTCCCAGCTTGATTTAAGGTCTTTGATGAGCTGTCTTTCATTATGCACCGGTTGGTTTGTATCGCAGACGCTTCTTTTTAACAAATCCCACATGTGCTCGATTGGGTTGAGGTCTGGACTGTTGGCAGGCCACGGCAAGACCTGTATACCAGCCTCGTTTAGAACGTCTCTGGTGGCTCTAGCTGTATGGGCACGGGCGTTGTCGTGCATTAACTTAAAACTTGCACCAAATCTTTTTGCATACGGCATCACATGGGGTCTTATGACCTCCTCAATATATCGTTGAGCCGTTATCGTGCCTTCTTTGATAATAGCGAGCTCTGTTTGACCAGTTAGAGAAATTCCTACACACACCATTACTTGGGACCCCCAAATCTAGCACTTTTGTGGATGCAGGCATCGGAAAATCGCTCACCTTCTCGTCTCCAAACCCTTATGCGACGATCATCACTAAAAAAATTCACTTTGCTCTCATCAGTGAACAACACAGTGCTCCAATCATTTATGTACCAGTCCTGGTGCTGCCTTGCGAATGATAATCGGTTTGCACGATGCGCACTTGTTAATGGAATCCGCACTACACATCTTCTAGAAAACTGCTGGTCTTCATGCAACCGATTTCTGATAGTTTGGTCACTAACGCGGGTTCCAGTGGTCTGGCGCAAGCGGTTTTGTAGGGAGCGTGCAGTAAGTAATCGCTCTCTGCGCGCAGTCAACCGTATGTAACGGTCTTCCTGTGAGCTAGTTACTCGATTTCTACCACATCCCCGTCTTCTGGATACACTGCCAGTTGAAAACGGTTCCAAGCATTCTGGATGGCTCGACGAGAATATCCTAGCTGCAAAGCCACAGAACGCTGTGAATGGCCCTCTTGGATCAATGTTTATTGCTCTAGTTGTGGTTTGCAGGTCCATATGTCTTCGAATTCTCGGCATTTTGTAAGCCAATGGTTATTTAGGCACTAATTTAGCAAACGTTAATGTGTACACAAAGAAATCCACACTTTGAATGACATTAAAATGCAGCTTCAAACGTGGGTAAATTTAAGTGGTTACAAAAAAATGTTAAAGTTTACCCATTTCACAAATTATGCAGTTGTAATGCTCTCGATATGTTTGTTAACACTTAGGGTAACAGCCACAAAAAAGAATTAACCACTTAAGAACACCTTCAAGTTATAAAAACGACTTGATAGTTGAAATGAGTCAGTGGCCCTTATTTTGTTTTGACTAGTATAGTTATTATTGTTATTCTTTTGCTTGCCCTACCCCTATAGCTTGTTTAGGATTATATATTCCTCTTCCTGTCTTTACCAGAGTATCAAACCTGATCTCACTCTTCGAGCCCACCTTCAAAGACACGGAGGCCTTCAAGTCAGTGCGGGGCGCGACCGACGCAGCGATCTCCGGCCTACAGTGGCTCTACAAGCTGTACAAACGCCAGGCGAACACCGACCCTGTGGACGAGGTCACAGGGCTGGTTTTGCACAGGATCGATGGGGATCTGATGGACGGGAATGCGCTGAAGGACGAGTTCATGGGAGCTCTGGCAGCAGCTGATGGGGGTGTGTCGGTTGACGACATATTTGACGTGTAAGTACCGTTTGTATTAAAGAAGTGGGTATGTATAGTTTGAAAGAGTTTCACGAATATGATATTGAATAGTTTTATTATAGAAGTTTGTCAGATGTCGAAATTATTAAATAAATCTAAATCTAATACATAAAATTCTCGTGTCACCGTGACGCATACTCTTCCGAAACGGCTTGGCCGATTTTTATGAAATTTTATATATACATATAATCGGTAGGTCTGGGAATAGGTTGTTATCTATTTTTACACCCCTATCTGGCAAAGCAACGTTTGCGGGTTCAGCTAGTAAATCATAAATTCTTCTCCGGATATGGATAGTTAACTTTTTCTTTTTTTTATCCGGAGAACAAGTTACAATGTGTAGTGCTTACGGAAGTTGTAATTCAAAAACATAATTTATGATAATTTCCGCATTTCACTGCAGAAAACCGGATTTATAGCTTTCACCGATAACTTTTTACCTACGAATCTTTCGCCACAAACACCCACTTAACCGACAATTTGTTGTTTTAATTTTATTTTATTACTTAGGTACTTAGTTTTATTATTTAATTTGTAATTTTGCTAACCACCTAGCTATGATTCTTTTGTCCGAAATACACATCATACACAATACACATAATAATCAATGGCTCATACTTCTATTATTTTACTGTAACCAAATCTAAACTAAGAACGGACATTTTAAGTGCAAATTTTAAGTTTCAATATTTTGTTCACTAGTTAAGATTGCATACTTTTCTTATTAATCTTTTGTCTAGGCACTTAAGAGACCTCCAAGTCTATTTTTGTGTAACACACTTTTATAGTTTTTCTGTACGACTGGTGTGTCCTGAATAAAATAAAATAAAATACACCTATACGTTTCTCTTCCAGCCTCCCAAAGATAACGAACTTCATCCTGCGGTGGCTATCGAAGCCCACACAACACGACGTCCTGTTCTACTCCACCTTACTGGCCCAGCTTCTGGAGAGCGCCGACCGGGTTGTCCACAACAATATGAACTTGGAGCAAATAGTCTACAACGCGTCTCTCAGGCATCCGGATGGGGTGAAGATACTGAATGACTTGCCAGTTGAAGTGGTCCAGAAAGCGTTCGAGGGGCTCAGTGATGCTAATCGGACGCAGGTGTGTGTTTAACTGCCTTGTTGGTCTAGCTGTTAAGGCTCTTGCCTACTAAGACATAGTAGTGTGTTCAATCCCGATTGGAGGACGCCGTATATAGAAATCCAAATGGCCTCAGGCTGGATGTTTTCCATGTTGTAATGTCATTGCCTGGTAACCATAGCACAGGGTATCCTAGTTTGGGCCCTGATCAAGATCTTTAATTTTAATTATGACCTTTTTAAAAGTAGATGGACATTTTTACCAAATATTGTATTAGACTTAAGTTGATTTGAGAAAAAATGGTCAGAGTGGAGTTTTTTTTGCTACCTTTTTCTCCACTTCACTCGGCCCCGAGGCAGCGGCTAATATTAACATTATAAGTACATTGACATTCAACAAGCAGAATGTAAATTCTTTACGTTGAAATAAATTTCTTATTTCGGATTTCTGATCAAGATCATATACCATCAGACTAATAAAGAATATTCTTATCTTGTCATAACTTATTTCATTTTGTCTCCTCTAGTTCCTTACGTCCAAGGTGAACGCGCCCGAGCAGATGTTCTGCGACGAGCACCGCCTGGCGCGGTTCTTCGGCATCCCAAAGCCTGATGCTGAGGAGGTGAAGCGGCAGCTCTGCGTGGGCCCTTGGAACAGCTACGTCGCCGACTTGGTCAAGTCATTTGGGATCTTTGAGGTCAAGAATAACGTGAGTATATGCTGGACGCAAGTCATCTCTTGGAAAAAGAAAGATACAACAGAGATTCACACGGCATGAGGTGGTTCAATATCCCCAAGCGTCAATCCAAGGAGCTGAAGGGGGAAATGTCGTCATGGAATTGGTCAAGTTGTTTGAAATCTTTGAGCTTTGAGGTCAAGAATAATGTATCAAACTACGTGATTAGGCTGGTAGTCATCCTAAGAGAGAGGGAGAGAGACAGAGAGAGAGAGCGAGACAAAGTTTTTTTACCAACAGAAATACACTGTTTAATTAAGATATAAAAAAATAAAAAATATATATAAATAAACTCACGCCCGTTATCCCCGAGAGGGTAGGCAGAGGCACCATTCACTAGAACTGGGCCCACGTTTTGCCGAGTTTATTAGGTCCCAAACGTGACAAGTGGCAAGCCTGTCGCCTTATGATATTATATAAATAAATTTAAAAAAAAATGCTCGTCTTTATGGTTTTACATCAAAATATTCATGGTCTTAGCCACTGAAATGTCCCTGGGAACTACAGAGTGCGTATACTGAGTTTTTTCATTCACTCTCGATAGTGAGAGCGTTTGCGATTTGCATAGGAGTGACAAAGAGGCAACTATGCAAATCGCAAACGCTCTCACTATCGAGAGTGAATGAAAAAACTCAGTATACGCACTCAGTACCCAAACGAATTAACAAACTATGAATAATGTTCTTGTCGTTGATTGAGTAGAACCAGTTCTTGTGCTTCTCGGCCTTGTTATCACGGAGGTTGGTACCATGTAGGTCGGTACCATGTAGGCCAGTGCAATACGTACCTACATAGTCGTCAGTCAGCCGCGCGTAAGTTCTAACCTCCGTGCTCACGCTGCGCGCGGGCTGCGTAACTGGCCGGTTGGGCGTGTGGTTGCCATGATAAAAACATTTTGATCTTCTATTGTTTTTTACTGTCAGGACGTTTTCCCGCCAATTTATTCTCTGCTATTTACATTACGCTTACGTTGCACGCTAAGGACAGTAGTAGGTATGTATTTGTTTTTCTAAGAGGAAATTATTATCTTTGTACATATTGAATATCTATTATATTGTGCTTATCTTTGTAATAAATCATAAATTTATATAGAGTGCTACATTACAGGCACATGCCAATAAAATTGCAAATACGTGTCCTTGAATACGGTTCAGAACCATGTTCAGCGGTTCCTTTGATGTAAGTACTTTAGCATATTACTAATATATTTTATTGTATTTATAAAAATAATAAACTCACGCCCGTTATCCCCGAGGGGGTAGGCAGAGGCACCAATCACTAGAACTGGGCCCACGTTTTGCCGAGTTTATTAGGTCCCAGGGTTTTTAATATTTATTGAATATTAAGATTATTATTAACTATATTTTTTTAGCTAGATTTTTTTTTATTTTTTTATAGTGACTATGCCCATAATACTACAAAACCAAGTCAAACAGTCATTAAAAGTTTTTTTAAGGTACAACTTTACACAATAATCAAATCAATTATTTTACAACCACTGTAGTTATTACAATTTAAGAGTTGAAAGTTTCAGAATTGAAAACAATTTTGAAAGGAAACATCTTACCGCAGTTATTCTATCGTAGAAAACATCAATATCGTCTTCCCTTGCCAAAGAGTCAATACGAACTTAGGTACCTAATGAAGGCCTAGTATGTACCTAACTACTTACTTTATACTCTAAGACTGGGACAAAACTAACATCCAGCAAAATGATATTACATGTATATGTTTGGTTGGTCACTTTCACAGATAAACACAATGGCCGGCCTCCTAATCCAAGAGACCCTCGGCAAAGACACCACCGACCAACTGTACACAGTCGAACAGTCTTTCGACGCCCTCAAGACGTTCACCAAAGATCTGCTGCATCTGACGCCTAGACAACCTCAGGAGATGGACTGGGCAAAGGTGCTAGGCGTAGAAGAGGGTGGAGATCTTATCAAGTTGCTTAGAAAGGAGGGAGGGAGTAAAGGAAAGCAAGTGCTGTGAGTATTTGACCACCTGTTTCGTGTACACCAACCTCGTAATGTAAACCTGTGAACAGTATGTCAGTCGACCAACAAGCTTAAAACACAACTGAGAGCTGTTAGCTAGATGTTAGGTAGAGTGCACGAGTGTAAAGCTTGATGTGCGGCCGACACCGCTACAAAGTGCAGTGCTTACGAAAGTTTTACTTAAAAAATTATCATTTATTCTGTATTCTTGCAGAATAACGGTCCACGGGACGCTAGCCAAAGAAGTTGTGAAGCAAAACACTATCCTGGACATAAAAATAAGCCCTATTCTGAAGGATATCACCGGCCTGGTTTTGGCTCTAAACCAACAACTGAGCTTAGCGCGGAGGGAGGTTGTTGAAGGTTTCAAGATGGCGTACCCACAAGTTCTTCGGACTCTGCTGACCACGTTGATGAACGAAGATAAGGTAAAGTTAAGTAAACTGTTGGGTGTAATTATCCGGGGTAATGAAGCTAGTAATAGTATGAACTGAGCTCATCCTCATTATATTATTATTCTCCTTCTTCGGTCCATATTGAGCATAGGGCCTCAACCACAGATTTCCACGTCTGATGATCGTTCGCGGCAGCTTCCAATTCAGGCCAGTTAGTGCCGATCGACTTGACCTCTTTGATCTATAGATATATCCAAGTTGTCCTCGCCCGTCCCCTCCTTCGGTTGCCCGAGGGCGTGTATGTGAGTGCTTGTCTGGTCAGGCATTTCTTGTCCCGGCGTGGTTTGTAGCCTATCCAGCACCATTTCCTATCCTGAATTTCAATTTAGATAGGTATCTGGACAGGTATTATAATAGTTATACCATTCCCAATATACCTACAGTATTGTGGCGTCTGCGCACGCAGAGTTTTGTCGAGTAGTCAGTTTCTTCATGTTGTAGCGACACTAGTCGCGTACCACCGCGCCGCTAGTACAGTTGTGTCCAAATTATCTAAAGTGTAATTCCCGTGTGTGTGGACAATAAAAATTCGGATATCCGTTGCAGTAAATTGACGTTTGATTCAATCTCCACGTAACCCGCTGAGACTTATAGTTTGGTGATAGGGAGGTAGAGCCACTAGATCCAACAGTATTATTATAATTAGCATCTGTTTCAGGTAACGCTTATTTTATTAACTTTATTTCGGATACACTTACTGAGCAAAACCTTTTTTTTTTTTTTTTGTTAACGGGGTGAAATGCTTTGTGCACCATAACCGCCACCCTTGGGGGAGGGCGACGGCCGTGTGTCGGACTCTCCTTTCCTAATAATAGGAGAGGCATACCTCCTAAAACACCCCGGGGGCCGTCCTGTCGCTCGTGCAATGGGGCGCCGCCGGATCTCGCAAGTGGTAGACCACAGTGCAAATGCTACAGCGGCGCCCCGGCGACGTCGACCCGACTCGCAAAGGAGCCGGGCCCACCCTCACTGGAGAAGGGGCATGGGCCCCCCACCCCCTTCTCCCGTCACGATGTCGGACGGCAGGTCGCCCAACCTGCCGTCTGTGACCCTCCCTCAACCTCCTCTATGCCCTCTGCTGAACAGAGGGACATTAGAGGAGGACACCCACCGTGTGTTTTTTATACAGGTTGTCTCCTCGCGGCCCGAAGGCCCCCGGCCCCACTCAGTGTGGGGTTACGGGTGCGGGGCCCATAGTGGACCCCGCGGGACATCCAGCAGCGCAAGCCACTGGACGTCCCCCTCCCTCTGGTTTTGATCCGCGCCGGCCGAAGCCGGTACCCCCCATATCTGGAGGGCGTTCCCCTATCCGCCACCCGGGGGACGCGTCCGATGGAAGACCAGAAACTCCACACTGATACTGAGCAAAACCTGCTTGGACTCCTCCGAAAAAAAATTACAAGTGTATCCGGAATAAAGTTAGGCGTAGTTTAGCAGAAAGGTTCCAACACACAACATGGTCATTTTTGAGTTAAATATACCAAAATGATCACAATGCGCTATACTTTAAGAATCAAAGACTTGCATAGCGATCCGATGAGTATATGCAAAGTTATGGCACATGGTAGTCAACCCAATAGAAACCGTAAATCGGTTTAAATCTAAAAACTCAAATATCCCAAAACTCACTTTGTGTGGATTGGATCCTTTTTGCTAAACTACGTTCAGTTATAATTATAATGCTTACGAAAGTTTTGGTTCCAAAACGCTTATTTTATTTTCAGACCTACGCGTTTTTATCAACTCATAACGAAGACATGTTTTGCAATGGCACCGCTGTGGCTTCCGATTACCTGGTACTGCCCTCAAGTGTGGAGCCAGGCAAACTTGTTCAGACCTTATGTGAGATGACTAGAGAAATTGAGAAGGGACTGAAAAACGACTCGGTGATTGGAAAAGCCGTAAGTAAACTTCTTTCCTTAGTCTGTGTGTAGTGACACCTGTCACGTAGCTCTGTCCCAAAACATTGAAGTAGTACGAACCATTAACCCTACTAAATAGAACCCTCATTTATTTGAGACTAACCCATTGCTTTTTGTGTCATTATCTTCCTTAGTGTATTTACTTACTATGAGCTGTATGATCTCCAAATGTAAAAAAAATCACAAACACAGCCTTAAAATACATTTTTCGACCCAAGTGTATCTAAATAAAGAAAACACATAATAATATTCTAATAAATAACATATTATTTCGAAAAGAAACTGAAAACGTTCCGTATTCAGATTCGGCACCACAAACCAGATATTGTACACTATGGTTAAAAAAAACTTATATTTCACAGTTCTTGAAAATATCGAAGTCCTCCTCACAAGGTATGTTCAGCAGCGCGGACTGGACGATACTGATAGAGGGCACTAAGTCCCTCTACACGACGCTCTACCGAGACTACACGTACTTGTTTGAGTCCTCCACTTTCAACATGGACGAGGAAGTTAGAAACGAAGTGCAGGATGCATTAGAAAGAGTCAAAGCGTTTTGGTTCGGAAGGGGACTTTTGTCTAGGAGTGTACATTTGAGGTTAGTATTGGTCATTTATTTAAGAAATCAGAAATTTATTTCAACGTACACTTGTGTAGGTATAATGTTAGCCGCTGGCTTGGGGCCGTGTATAGTGGAGAAAAAGGCAGCGAAATAAACGTTTAAGTACATTTAAGGTAAGTTTTAGGAGAGTGTGTTCTTTGAATGACAGAATACACAACAGTGTGATCAAAGAACGTTGTGGACTGAAAGAGGATGTAGTGACTAGAATTGAGAAAGGTATGTTGCGTTGGTTTGGACATGTGGAGAGGTTTTTATTGAATATCTTATAAAATACTAACTGGCCCGGCAAACGTTGTTTTGCTAAATAGGGCTATGAAAAATAGATAACAACCTACTCTCAGACCTACCGATTGTATATATAAAATTTCATCGGAATCGGCCAACCCGTTTCGGAAGAGTATGTGCACTAACATTGAGACACGAGAATTTTATATATTAGAGATAGAGATAGATAGACTTATTTTCAAATCTGATAAATAGAAATTCTGCTGAAACCATAACTCTCGAAATGTTTGAGATTTCCGTTCGTGTTCAAAAATTTTGCAAGACCAAATTGTCTGAATTTTGACAGGATTTGGTACGCATTGGGACTAGCTCTCCCACCAACAGTCACTCTGTTTTCAGCATGGACACATTACTCCGAGTCCTGGACCTCTTGGACCGAGACATCTTCCATCTGACCAACGACATCTGGATTAAGCTCAAGTATAGTCTCAACTCTGCCAACGGACTCCTTGTCATCTGTGACGAGATTGTCAAACTTATTATTGGTGAGCAATCAGTTATTAATATGATCGACGTACTAGACGGCAGGTGGACCAGAACCTTGATTCTCTTAGTGTATTATTATAGTTCCATGACAGTGACATGATCGGGTCACGTGACATGTTTTTTTAATTCTATTGACGCCTAGATCGATAGGCGTGCGCGCGTTGTCTTGAAGCGGCAATGAAGTGAAATGGATGAGTTCATACAACTGCAATTCTACTACAATGCATTTAGCAGATTAGGTAAGCCCGGGACAGTAACGACAGTAGCGATCAGTCAGTAGCCGAACAGCGCGATGGTCGGACGATGCGGCTAGGTCGGCAGGGGCCACGTGGATGCGAATGGCGAGAAAAAAAACCAGTTATTATCCAAAAAGACACAAGACACATAGAAACAAATTAAAAATAAACATTTCATCATTAACCCATTATGTCCCCACCGAGGGGCACGGGTCTCTAAACAGATTTTTTTTTAATATCAGAAATTTATTTCAACGTAAATAATTTTTTAATACAGATGCTCAAAAAGTGGCATATTGCAGGGACGTATAGCGTTCGGGAAGTGGGCTATGTGCTATTACACACTCGAGGTTTTTCTTTACCTTTTCCCGTGGAGGGAGTAAAACCAAATCAACGCCTTTTCCGCACTCGTGCGTTCTCTTTCCCAACTGTCAAAATAATGTCTATTAAAAAGAAAAAAAAATCAACCACGAAGTTCTTATGATTCAAATATAGTAGGTCCTTTGCAAATATTTTTACAAAGAACCTACTATAATTTGTTTCAATAACAGATTTAATGATTTGATTCAATCCGCTACTTGACTCTTTTTTCAAGTTAGCCTTAAATGCTAAATATCTCTTCCATTAGACCAAAAAATATATTAGTATATTTTTTGAGGACCTAAAAGCAACAAAAACATTATTTTAAAACGTTGTTTTGCTAAACAGCCAAAAACGCGGTCCGCCATTTTTGTCTAAGGTTTGAAGTCCAAATTGTTGTAAACAAAGTAAGTGATGAAACTCGAATCAAAAATGACGATTCGAATCACCCGGAAGATGATTTTAATCATGATTCGAATCAACCCTCGATTCGAATCAATATGCTGATTCGAATCAATATGTTGATTTGAATCAATATGCTGATTCGAATCAATATGTTGATTTGAATCAATCTTGATTCAAATCATTATTATGATTCGAATCGATACGATGATTCGAATCAATACGGAGACATCATATGCATTGAAAATACTGATAAAATGTACCTATAAAAATAATAATTTTCAATGTAAAAGTTTAAATATACCCAATTATTTTCCATGTTTTCATCAAAATTTAGTTATTTTTAATAAGTAAAGGTATGTTGTCCGTTATATGAAATTTATTTATATATTTATTTATTCAACACTGATTTTCACTTACACGCATACACTCACACACCTACAGTACTTAAGGTCACAAATTTTTGATACTTGAAGCATGTAATGTAATATTTTTTTTGTCAACGCTTTTTCGTTATCACCGCGTTAAAATGTCTTCTGAAAAAACTTATCCAGCACAACTCTTTCACTTATTCCACTCTGACCAATTGAACTATGAACTAAAACTCTACTACTATTTTTATTTCTAACAGAGATATGAGGTAGTTTTGGGAAGTATTTGTGTTCAATGGTTTTGAAATGTGTTTAAGATGGTATTGGAATATTCTTAAACCATAATTTATCCTTGCGCATTATTTGATTTGAGATAATGTTTAGCAAGGTTTTGGACTGTATTTGGTATTATTTAGAAATAATCGATAAAAAACATCCCAAACGCATCCCAAGACCATCCTAAAACATACCAAAACCATCCTAAACATATCTCTAAATCATTGCTAACACATTTCAAAACCATTCCAAATACATACTGAAACGCCTTAAGCGGTCGTCTGCGGCTATGTCCATATTTGCACAAAACAATACATTTTCTATTGTTTTTCTAATACTGCATACTAGAGGTTAAACACAAACATCCTAAAACTATCCCAATTATACCCCCAAACATTCTAAACACATATCAAAACCGTCCCAAACACATGCAAAAACCATCTTAAACACATCCCAAAACCATCCTAAATTCATTTCAAAATCATCTAAACACATCCTAAAAAAACAAATAATACATCCCAAACACATTTCAAAGCGATCAAAACAAAAAGTTATAATCGAAAGTAGGTAACAATAATGCAGTGGAATGTGGAATAGAAAGAACCAGTTGACAAGTTTGGTTGGTCAGAGTGGAATAAGCCCTTTAAACACCAATTCACTTTAACAACTTTCTAAAAAACTTTACAGTTTAACATAAGAAAAAGTTAATACCTTATCAGTAACATAGAAGCAAGACAAAACTAAAACAATAACTGTTTAAAAAAAAATTCAACAAATCCTACTTGAATCAACTCGACCATTCGAATCAAGCTATGATTCGAACCAACTTAAATTCTCATTCGAATCAAGTTTTTACCGTCGTGATTCGAATCATTCGAATCAAAGGTGATTCGAGTCCCATCACTAACAAAGTTTGACATTCAACATAGGTAGAGTTCGTGCCACGAAAGAAGTAGGAGTTGATGAATGGCTTTTATTGTTATGGCCTTAAGGATTTTACCGTGGGACTTGTTTGGTGAAACGATCTTTACCTAGTCCTAGAATCTTAGTGATCTGTGAGCATAGTGAAATAACAACAACGCAACCATGATTTCATCGAGTTTACATGCAAAATATATCAATTAACATTATTCGAGAATGCAAAAACACGTCAATAAAGACCGCCGGAAATTCGCGGATTCGTGTAGGTACCTACCCAGTGAAATAAACATACGAAAAACTTGGCTCAAACTTGCCAAGAGAGACCCCGATTCTTTATCGACTAAAACTTGGGTGTATTTATGTGAAGATCACTTCAATGTAAGTCCTGTAATATCAATGTAAACAAACTGTTTTTAGCTGTAATAATGCTAGGTTGGATTTGGTTTGGTTTTGGCAAATAGGTTCTATCTGCTTCCACGAATCCAGCGTCCATGATTGCGCTTATCAATAAAATGTTAATACACTAACTGCACAAGAAGAGTTTTTGCAAAAACACTAAATCCAATCCAAATCACAATCAAACCTACGCACGCACGACTGACAGATGTTTGTTTACAACCAAAGGTGCTTTCAAGATGGCGGATAGTGATTTCACCGTTCCGATTTAAAGGCGAAAAATATTTTTTTAATTTGCAAATTTTGCAGCCATCCTGCATATTTACTTAGCAAAGTCAATATATTTCGGTTTCTTACGTTAGATACTACAGGAAATATCCATTTATCGCGTCAAATTTGATACGAGGCAAGTAGCGTATTGAGTTAGGTTTGGTTTCATTTAATTTCATCTCATTAAATTTAATTTTCATTTCATACCAATAAAAAAAATCTACTGAAGACTTGGCTGTATGGACTAGTTCCCTTTGCTTTGCCTACCCAGAATGGGTCAAGAAAAAAAAAACTCTTTTACGGTTGGCGCCATTTTCCAAAAAATTTCTTTATTAAATTGCTGCATTTTTTCGCAACTGTATTAGAAATAGTTGTTCAGTACACGTGTGGAACCCTCATTGCAACTTGTTCCGACTGTCAACCCTCGCCTTCGGCTGCACCTCGGCCCGGGTAGACATTTGTCGGAACTCGTTGCAATGACAGGCTTTCCGCACTTGTAATGAAATAATACATTCTGTTTGTTGAATGTCAATGTACACACACTTATAATGTTAGGCCTACATTGCTTCTGGCCCTACACTAGGATAATACCAAAAACAGTGACACCACAAACATGTGAACATCGAAGACCTGGGGATGTTGTCTCTCCAGCCGGGGTTCGCATCCGGGACCTTGTGCATCGCAAAATAAAACAAAAAGTAACATAATATATGTAATGCAATAGACCAAAATTAACAAATAATTTAAAAACAAAACCAGTAAATGTAGTCGATGTAAATGTATGTGTAGATGATGATGACTAGACGAGACATTCGTGGGGACTAGACGGTGGGAGGTATCCAAGATATGGAAGAAAATCTTCGATCCAATTAGCCTTACGAACTATAAACAGTTAAAAAGTTCCTCACACAGATAAATAAGCTACGCATTTTGTTTCCAGCTGTATCCCAAGGCGATGAGGGCTTCTCGAGCGCACTCCCGCCTTCGACTGTAGTGGCGTTGAAGCGTATCCTACCCAATACGCCCGATATGATCGCTGATGCAGCTGATATAGTTGTTAGCGACCAGACTGAAGTAAGTAGTTTGTGATCGGACTGAAGTAAGTAGTTAGCGACCAGACGAAGTAGTTACAGGCGACATTGAATATTCAATGCAGACGAGTAAAGTTTGTGCTTTTTTTCGCAGTTTAGTCTTTGACACTCTTGTTGATTATAGTGCTAGTAAAAGAAAGTGAAAAAATTGTTTAAACTATTTCCCCAACGACAAAACCATCGTCTACTATTGTGAAACTGAAAACTTACGCAACTGGATAAAAAGTATTGGCATAATAACTTTATTCATGTACTAATGGCAAAAATCATAGTGTGCTATTGCATATAGTGCATATAGTGTGATTGGTTGATTGATTGAAGACGTTTATTCATATAAATATACAGTAAAATACAGAAGTTGGTTACTGCCAAACTGCATAACAGTTTGTTGGTGTGTATATTAGCTAACATGTACTTTGTACCATCTATTCATACGTTTCACAAATAAATAGACTGAATTACCTGAATAGTCAGTGGCCCAACTGAAGTTTCGCTATCACCTCATAATATTGAAATAAACCTTTGTACCTATTAGACCTTTAATACCTACGGAAATTAATTAATTTACAATATGACAATAAAAATCTAGCTTTTTTATGTTACTTTCAAAATCTTGTTTTCCTTTATGATTTACCCAAACATAAATGTATTATTCCTATGGGATTTTTACATATATAACTATTGCAGAGGACGGCATTTTGTAAAATAAAGCAAACTCTTAACCGTTACCTTGACCACCGACAGACGCGCTTGCTCGAGTGCAACTGGCGGCTGTGTATGCCCGGTGGGCATACAAAGGATAGTCGCTACGCGGTGGCGTGTCCCCTCTCTAGTATTTAATGGGTTTACCGTAAGGCCTGGTTTACATTTGCTTTATTTTCATGCTTTTTTAGCATCCTTTCCATAGAAGTAGAATAGAACAGAGACGCCAATTCCTTTTATAGGTACATAAGCAAATAATAAATCAGTAACGGTTGAGTGTAGTATACTATGTATTTTGGATTTTTTGAAAGTACTTTTATAATACATGGTAGTGGTAGGTAATAAAAGCTATGAATTGGCTTACGTTTTTGCCGTCTCTATTTTATTCAACCTATATGGAAAGCATGCTAAGAATCATGAAAATAAAGCAAATGTAAACCAGGCGTAACGCTTAACCAGACTCGCCTCGTTTCTCCAATTTTTTTATTTTTTTTAAATTCTTACTGGTACAAATTGCACTCCATAATCTGTGGACGACAAGACATAAGCCACGCAGAACGTATGACTCGATGCCACAGAGCTACCACGGAGCCAAAGGTCCTTTCTACAAGGCCCCTGCCTTACAACCCTATATTTTTCAGCTACCGCACATAATATCTCTCTTAAACGCCTCCCCTGCCTGGCCGTGCTCCACTAGCAGCCTCGCCGACCTTCTGGCTCTTCGGTCTGGCTCCAAGGAAGGTGTGAGGGGTTTGGAGACAATCCTGTGCATGAATAACAGCTTCGCGCAAGAATGGCGGCAGTACCAGGCGGCCAGGAGTGTCAGGATGATCGTAAGTGATAGATCGTTATTATTTATGTATCTATGTAAATAAAATTCAAAGTCCTGACTGACTGACTCACTCATCAACGCCCAGCCCAAGCCGTTGGACCTAGGAAGCTGAAATTTTGCACAGAGGGTCTACGAGTATATATAATGTAGACAAGGAATAAGACCGGATTTTTTAAAAGTCAACCCCTAAGGGGGCGAAACGGGTTGCCAAAATTTGTATGGGATGTATAAAGTATATTCTCTAATTTTCTTGACACTTACAATAAATACTCTTCAATACAATTTATTGAACACGTATTTCGCCGTTTTTTTTAATTTAACCCTTAAGGGAGTGAACGGGGTTGCAAAATTTTGAACTAAAGTCCACGCGGACGGAGTCGCTGGCGAAAGCTAGTGACCTTATATTATTGGCGTCTTCCCGCAGCAGGTAACCAGCATTTAACCAGAGATCGTGTCATTTTGGTCCAATCAAATGCAAGAAGGTGCCGTGCTGTCAATAATATAGCCAATAGGCACGCCAACTACAGACATCCTTCAGAATTCTATGGCGCCAACTATTCACCCTTCCAAACCATGGTTAAAAAGTCGCTGATGGACGTGGCTAACAAAATTATTGGTACAAACTTTTTATACGACAAAAAACTGCGAAGGTATTTTGTTTTGGTGGGACACTTTTACAAAACACTGCATTTCGCGACACTTATATCGAATGTCTCCTGCATTCCTCTGTGGTTGGTAGGTACATGCCGCGTAATGAGCGTTACTCATTGTTTGTATTCCATAATTTTGCAGTGTTGAAAAAATACATACATACATAAGCTCACGCCTTTATCCCAGAGAGGTAGGCAGGGACCAGGGACTGCCACCTGCCGTGATCCTGACAAATCACATTCGCTTCATCGATTTTTGAAAATAAACTGTTGAAAAAACCTTTGAAACTGGAAATTAAAAAAAAATACATTGTGCTAACATAGACACAATTAGAGACCGGATAATATGCAACAAAAAAGTGCAAGTTTGCAAAAAAAAAAACAGCGAAAATAAGCACAAAAACCCATAAAAAGGGCCTAAATATGCAGATGAATATGCAGTCGTTAAGCCAAGTCAGAGGCCTTACGGGCGCTTGATAACTTCTGACAGTAAGACCAGCCACTAGTCTTACAAGCCTCCCCCAATCCGGACTAGGCGCCCGTGGTGGAGTATGGCCTATACCTTCCTCAGGGAAGAGACCCGTGCCCCTCGGTGGGGAAATAATGGGTTGATGATGATGCTCCATATAAATGCATATAGTCAGGTCTCATAATATATTAAACAAAGGTCGTCCCCCAACGCGAAAACAGTCCTGACCAAGACCTAGCCACATTTCTTTAAAACATCTTTCTCCATCTCTACATTCCAGACTTCCTTCAGCCAAGCCAACACCACAAAATTCGTGCCCCATCTCCTCCTCAAGTTCGCACACAACTTCAATGCCCTGATCAAAGACGCGGACACTCTGAAGACGTCCTTAGAGCCTCTGCTCAGTGAGAACGCCACACAAGAGGATGGGCTGACGTTCGTAGCGGCTTGGAAATATGCCGTGGATGTACTGAATAGAACGGGGAAGGAGGAGGCTTTCAAGTAAAAAGTTACTTTGTCTTTCCTAACTTTATTCCAGATATACTTCACTTTTTGTCGGAAGAGTCCGACCAGGTTTCGCTCTGACTCGCAGAGTTTAATCATGGTGAGCAGAGACGGCGTTCGTCTCTGAAAGTCAAGTAAGTGTCATTAAGTCCTCCAGTAACTTAATACTATCAGTCTATGTTGTGGCTGCCTGTAAGTGAGGTAACACTTAGCTTATTTTTAGTTTAATGTATATAGTGAATGTATTGGTGTATATCTTGTTGGTGGTCCTAATAAATAAAATAAGAATAAGTGTATTCGGAATGAAGTTGATAATGGGTAGGTGCAGTGCTTATGAAAGATTTAGTGCCCTGCCTCACTAGGACACCATGGCGACATCGCCAGCGACCGTATCCAAGAAGTTAATATTGAAATGTGTGGTGCCTAACTTACTTAGCGACTGTCTGGCGACGTCGCTATTCAATACAAACTACCTGGATACGTGGCTGGCGACGTCGCCATGGCGTCCCAGTGAGACTGGGCACTTAGTTATTAAAAAAAAGTTACTGTGTCCCTTGCATCTGCGTCACGAATCTCCATAAATTGAGAGCTTCTAGGTTCTCAGATGACTACGTTTTTCCGTGCATGACGTACTTCCGGTTTCGTATACTCTCGTTCTTATTTTGTCCATTTAAAATAATGAAAGCAGTCCAAATCAAAATATACAGCCTAGGCTCTCAAAACACCTAAGTTCCCGGAAAGAAAAAGAACAATTTTTTTACAAAACTGCCAAGAATAATATTCCATCAATTATTTGTCTAATATAATATTTGATTATTATTAACTTTATACTACCTACATATTATTAGTAGGTAATAGTCGAGATGTCAAAAAAACTGACATAAATAATGTTTTTGACTTGTATGGTCGGGCTAGGGATGTCCATCCGGAGGTGGGAAAATTATTTTTCTGTTCGTTCCCATACTCTCAATCCCTTTCTGAAGAGGATAACAGAGACATCCATAGTCTGAACATGCATATACAGCATTTGACATGTCGTCATAGTGACGTATCATTTTTCGACCTTAACAGCTTTGTTAAGAATTATTTTATGGCGAGAGATACTGTGTATCTTTCTAAAAACAGTCGACGTAAGCTAGCTAGTCTATTGCTTATAATATTTTTGACTCAGTTATAGGAATTATAACACAGTCACACAATAATGACAACCGTGATACTAGCAGTAGTATTAAAATTTCAACGGGCTCACACACAAACGAATCATTGGCTTTAAACTGCCAATGCAGACAACGGAAAAGCCCAAAGTAGGTCTTAACATAGTAGCACAAAATATTCAGGGCTTTTCCGGCAAGGAAAATATGACAGAACTTTTTTTAAAAGATTTTAATATAGATATATTATGCTTAACAGAACATTGGCTAAAAAAATCAGAAATGGTATTTAATTTAAAAGACTACCAGCCTATTAGTACTTATAATAGAAGTAAAGCATTAAGAGGAGGTTCTATGATAATTGTAAAAAATACTTTAAGAAGTAAGGAACGCAAAGACATTGTAAGCCTTTCTGTTGAGCGATTAGTTGAGATCTCGTGTGTGGAATTGGACAGGTATATTGTTATGTGCGTTTACAGGCCACCTCAAACTAATTACAATGACTTTGAGGCAGTCGTAGAAGAGGCATTAAAACGTCTGTTTGCGAGCAATAAGCGCATAGTGATATGTGGCGATTTTAATATTGATCTGTTAGTTGAGAGCCCACTACACACCAAAATTATTAGCTTATTTAGATCATTTAACTTACAAAACCAGTTTAAAGAACCCACTAGAACAACGGCAACTAGTGCTACATGTATAGATAATGTGTTTTGCAACTGTGAGCATCTTGAAAAGAAAATTATAAATAACCTACAGTCAGATCATAGTGGTTTATTCATTGTTTTGCCTACAACAGTAGAAAAAGAATGCCAAGAAATAATTTGTAGGCCCATAACAGAGAGAAAAATTGAATTATTTAAAAGGAAATTAAGTACCCACATAGGCTTACTAAAATTTGATAGCAATGATCCCAACACATTATATAAAGAATTGTTTACCACAATAGCAAACGAATTCGAACAGGTTTTTAAAATTAAAAAAATTAAAGGCGTTAAAGGTGGTTTTTCAGAATGGGCCACTCCTGGTATACATAGAAGTAGAAAGAAATTGTATGAATTGTATGAAGAAAAACAATCAAATCAGGATCCGAGTTTTAAAGAATATGTAAAGAAATATTCTAAAACCTTTAAAAAAACCTGCTCTATAGCTAAAGCTCTCAGTATAAGTAAAAAAATAGAAGCGTCATCGAATAAAATAAAAACGGTTTGGCAAATAATTAACAAGGAGACAGGCAAAACTAAACCTAGGGATCAAAAAAATTTTGTACTAAGGGTAGATGGGAAAGTAGTTGACACAAGTGAGGATATCGCAAAAATATTCGAAAATTTCTTTACAAACATCCCCCTCAATATAACAGCGTGTTTAAATTCTTCCCCAGAGTCAGCAGAATCCTTGATGTTAGAAAATATAAAACCGTGCACAATAGCATTTCAATTCTCCCACGTTAGCCCCCAAACCATTTTGAAAGCATTTAAACAAATAAATATAAAGAAAACCGAAGATCTCTGGGGACTATCAGTTAAATTGATATCCACGGTAATTCATATCATGGCACCACACCTTGCTATAATTTTTAGTAAAAGTATTGATCAGGGGACGTTCCCTGATCTATTAAAGTTTAGTAAAATTGTTCCTTTATTTAAGTCAGGTGACAGTGATGATCCGAACAATTTTAGACCCGTAGCAATACTTCCAGTATTTAGTAAAGTATTTGAAAAAATCATTTTACACCAATTGCTGACACACTTCACATTAAATAAACTCTTCCATAAAAAACAATTCGGTTTCACTAAGGGTCGTTCAACGACAGACGCAGGTGTGGCGTTGATGAATCACATCTTTGATGCGTGGGAGGAGGCGCAGGATGCCATCGGGGTTTTCTGTGACATATCCAAAGCTTTTGATTGCGTAGACCACAAAACTCTCCTTCATAAGATGATCAGATACGGTCTCAGTAATAAATCTTTAGAACTTTTTAGATCGTATTTAGCTAATAGAGTGCAGAAAGTTGATATTAATGGAGTTAAGTCAGCTGGATCCGATGTTAAAATAGGAGTTCCTCAGAGTTCAATTTTAGGGCCGTTCCTTTTCTTAGTGTATATTAATGATCTGCCGTACCTAGTTGAGAAATTGTCACAAATAGTATTGTTTGCGGATGACACTTCTCTAATTTTTAAAACCAAGAGAGGTCAATCTAATTTAGACGATGTAAACAATACTCTTTCTAAAATTCTGAACTGGTTTAACGTAAACAATCTTATGTTAAATGCCAAAAAAACAAAATGTATTAAGTTTTCATTGCCCAATGTCAAAAAAGTGGACACAAGTTTAACAATAGCTGGTGACAGACTAGACTTAGTTGAGACAACGGTGTTTTTAGGCATTACAATAGACTCAAAACTACAATGGGATCAACACATAGAAAAGTTAGCGGGTAGGTTGAGTTCAGCTGCATTTGCAGTTAAAAAAATTAGACAACTAACAGATGTAGAAACTGCGAGGCTAGTTTATTTCAGTTATTTCCACAGCATTATGTCATATGGTCTGCTACTATGGGGGCGGGCGGCAAATATAGAAACAATTTTTATTCTCCAAAAAAAGGGTATTAGAGGTATTTACAATTTACCTGCCAGACACTCACTACGTGAGTTTTTTAAGGAAATAGGAATTCTTACGCTAGCTTGCCAATATATATTCGATAACATAATGTATGTACGTAAAAACATAACTACATTTAAGCTAAACAGGGATACACATAACGTTAACACCAGAAATCGAAACAAAATTGCCTCATCTAGATTCAGATTAGCCAAGGTAAATACATCATTTGTAGGATATAGTGTACGTTTTTATAACAAAATTCCTGAAAGTATTCTATCCCTGCCAGGAAATAAATTTAAATTTGTTATTAAAACTGCGCTGTGTAAAAAGGCATACTACAGAATAGATGACTTTATAGATGATAAAAACCCTTGGCAGTAAACGAATTCCACAACGAGCTAGTTATTGGTATTCTAATAATATATAGGGTTTAATAAATTTCATACATATGTACAGACGCTGTGATTGCATATCAAAACTATGCTATTATTATAGATAACTGACAAGAACTTTATCACACAAGTTTGCCAAAGGCCATGCGAATGGTGGCGCGGTGGCCGGGTCGCCTATCTCCCTCTAATATGGTTGAGACTGGTGATGGCTGAACTCTGCGTTACGCTCGTGAACGGGTGCCGTCCGTGTGTCTGGCCGCAGCATTGGTGTTTTATTACCTTTTAAGAATATTAAATGATGTTTGACTTTGCAAGTATTGATTGCACTCATGGATCTTGAGATTCTTGGTATACGAACACTCATACCTAATTTGTATTAGCTTTAAGTTGATTTGAGAAAAGATGGTCAGAGTGGAGTTTTTTTTTCGCTGCCTTTTTCTCCACTACAGACGGCCCTAAGGCAGCGGCTAACATTATGCATAACTGTATGTACATTGACATTCAACAAGCAGAATATAAATTCTTTACGTTGAAATATAAAAAAATTAAATTTTTGAATTTTTTTTTATATACCGGATACACTTTCTTGACTTTCATAGCGAAACCCTTCCGACAAAAAGTCAAGTAACTGTATCCGGAATATTGTGTCGTATTTCTCATCATCAACCCATTATGTCCCCACCGAGGGGCACGGGTCTCTTCCCTGAGGAAGGTACAGTCCTCACTCTACCACGGGGCCAAGTCCGGATTGGTGGAGGCTTGTAAGACTAGTGGCTGGTCTTACTGTCAGAAGTTTTCAAACAGCCCTAAAGCCTCTGACTTGGCTTCACGACTGCCATCTATCGACGGCAGCCGGCACTGACTGCTTAACGTGCCTTGCGAAGCACGGAACCGCTCGGAAAAATGCCACTAGCGTTAGTCATAGAACGGTCAATGTGTAGTGCTTACGATAGTTTTATTTGATTATTTTCTTTCAGACGATTCTTCTCTCGCGTCGACACAGTTGTAAGCTCGATTGAAACGTCGAGTCCAGAGAATACCTCGCTGAACATTATCTGGGAGGATTATATGAAGTGCGATAACTTCACGCCGGAGGAGCAAGCCTGCAGGGAGCTAGGGAGGGGCACGTGGAAAAACATGGTGAAATACATCTCTGTCATGGTCGAAAACGTCGTGGACGACTTGCTGACTTACTTCAACGAGATTAACGGTGAATATAGATTATTTCACTCTAAACTTTCTGTGAATACTTCAAGCGCCTACCGTTTGCCGTTATCAATATCGTGCAAAACGAGCAAAAAAATCACGTTTGTTGTAAGGGGCTACCTTAAATATTTATTTTAATCTGTTTTTTAGTATTAATCGTTAGGTATAGCGGCAACAGAAATACATCATCTGTGAAAATTTCAACTGTCTAACTATCACAATTCATGAGATACACCCTGGTGACAGACGGACGGACAGCGGAGTCTCAGTAATAGGGTCCGTTTCACCTTTTGGGTACGAAACCCTAAAAACGGAGAAAGAAATACTCTACTTAATCGACATTCAGTAAAAATTGTTTTGCCATCGACACGCTGAAAAGAAGTACCCAATGTTATTAAAATTTTAACTTATTTTTTTAGCACCGGATGCCAATTTCATTCAGCTAATGGGATTCACAAAAAAGACAGGGCTTTACATTATGTACGAGAAGTTTGCTGACTTCATGGGAGTGCTGCTCAACTCATATTGGGACTATGGCTTTATGAATCAGGTGAGTGCAGAGTTATTTAACTTTTCTTTCATATCTGTCTTTCATTCACTTCTGATTTTTTTTTGTCCGTGGTACTACTATCTTCTCTGGTAGTGTCACGGGAGATTTTTATTCGGAATGTTTCACCTGAAATGATACGTTTAAAGTATTTTGTTCTATTATAGAATGAACGTCAAATAATTGCTCGTATGAGTAATTAAATTTTAATGTCTTGGATGTCACAAGGATTTTGGTCACATGACTCTTCTATTCAATTTAAAAAAAAAATCTACCGAGTAAACCTTTATATTTCATAGCTATAACACTGCGTAATTTTTTTTCATCGAATCAAATAACGAACTTTAGTACTTAGTTTCAGTTCAAAAATTTATCACTTTAAGAATAAAATTTAAATGATTCAAACATCGATCCTTGCAGATCCGTCGCGCTTCCATGTCCCAATTCTGGGACTGCGAAGGGATCCTGGACTCCCTAGTGGTGCCACCTGGCAGCAGGGTGACCCTGCAAGATATCAGGAGAGTCAAGCCCTACGTCTGCCCTTCTCTGCTCTACTGGGTCTCATTGCCCAGAGGCGAGAATTCCCTGTTGGATGTTATTTCAAAACCGGTAAGACAGGCATTCTCAAATTAACACACTATTGGAGAATTGTGGAATAGACCATTTTCAGTCTAGCTGCCATCTATGAGCATTACAATGAACTACCAATTTTTATCACGGCATCGTCGACCAATAGATACCAGAACAAGTGACGTGATCTCGCGTGTGATTAGCTCCATTATGTTCCCTAACCCTCTCTCCTCGAATTTTGTTACCGGGTTTTCCGGGAATTTTCGGATTTCCGAGGTCCCGGGTTCAAATCCCCGCTGTAGACAAAAACAAACCCCTGGTGTTAGATGTTTACATGTTTATGATGTCGCTGTTTCTGGTTCCCACGACACAGGGTATTCTAGTGTGGGGCCAGAAGCAATTTATGTACCTATGTGTAAAATGTTTATGCTTGCATTCTTTCTTATTGTTCCAGCAATATTTCTTCTACACGTTCATAGCGGGGAACCTGACGAGCAACTACGGAAGCGCTTACGATAAGTTCACGCAGCTGACACAGCTCCTGACAGACATTGGGAAGAAAAACCAAACCAAAGCTATAACCGAACAGGACATCGAAATAAACTCAATACAAACTAAAGTCAACGCGTTCGTTGACAGAGTTTTAACCTGGAAACTTAATGATACTGACGCTTCGTACGTACTATTCAGTGAAATCAATAAAAAGCAATTCATATCATCCGTATATTTCACACGAATTGTTACAATCATTAGCAGATTACAAACTAGTTTAGAAAACTTAAATGTAAAGCAAGTAAAACCCACGTTGACGGACGAAGACGTGAACAAACTTCAAGCAGACTTACAAGTTATTGTAAAGAAGTTCAAACGACGTCCTTCTGAAGCTATATCTTTGCATTTTGACTTAATAACCAAAGTTTTATGGGACAACGATGAAGGTTACCAACTGACTAAAACTGTGGAAAGTATGTGTGTAGCGGCAAATGATTCCATAACAGCCATATTAGCAGAGAATAGAAGATTCCTTACTCAGATTTGTTCAAAGAATTATAAGGTCATTTATGATGCCCTGGAGGCTGATATAAAAAGTTACTTTGAAACGGCAAGGCGGTCCTTGGACAATCTAATCGGTATGTTGAAGAAACCTGAGGATGAAGTTGGTGATGTTTTCCAGTTCTTCGATAATAGGTGGGTTTGATTTTTTTCTTGGTACATGGGTAGTTTGGCTTCGTGGTCGACTAAGAAACCTTGTAGTTTCGGCATGTCTGTCCGTCTCTCTGTCTGCCCTACAATGCGCGTGGCCTGACAAAATCGATGGATTGAAAATTGAAAGACAAAAAATCATGCAAAACCGAACTATATAGAACCCGAACTATTTAGACGACCTCTGTGGCGCAGTAATTACCGCATCTGCCTATGCGAAAGGTCTCGGTTCGAATCCCGGCTAGGGACAAAAAAAACCCGGGTCTTGGATGCTTAACTACATGTTTGTGACGTCGCTGTTTCTGGTTCCCACGACACAAGGTATCCTAGTGTGGGGCCACAAGCAATGTATGTGCCTGTATGTAAGGTAATACGAACAAACGCTTTTATTTTCACCAGGAAAGAGCTGACACGCTCTCTGAAGCTCTCAACTAAATACGCCGACGATCTTGGCTTACCGTACTACGTCAAGTACCTCCAAACTAACCTTCACCACTACAACTTAATACTGAGCTTCTTAAACGGAGAAGACTGGTGGACGAAACTGAGAGACTTATACAATGGTCCCAATGCGAAGACCTTCTTTGAGGCTCTTGAGATGAGTGTGGATATAGTGCAGGATTTGGTCGGCCATGTTGATCAGATTCACGTGAGTATTTGTCACTTTTTCAACCGACACTTTCGTAAGCTCTGGACCAGCGGTTCCCGAATTCTTTTGGCTATGGAACCCTTTTTGGTTCACTGTTTTTGTGCGGAACCCTAGCTCAAGTAAGCCGTAAACTAACTGTAACAACCGTAACAATACGTACTGACTGCACGAATGCTTCATGATACCTAAACGGAATTTCGGTATACAACATTTTAAAGCTTTTAAAAGCCCGAAACCTGGTCGGACTCTTCCGACAAAAAGTCAATTAAATGTGTCCGGAATAAAGTTAATAATAGCATTAGTGACTTTTCTTTTGTTGGTGTAATTCGTTCTCAGGAGATTTTGCAAGATTAGTAGAACTTTTGCTAAGAGAAAGCCATATTGGACATAAAAAACATTTGCACAGGATATACTCGTATAGTCACTCTATGTGCAATCGACATCGGGGCAACATTGAAAACTTATTTATTTAAATTTAGGTTGTTAACAATGTTGTAAGTAATCTATTGGACTCTATTAAACTCTTGCCTGACTCCCAAAATGTAATTCTCGTGTCAAAAACTCTTTTCACAGCTGGTCCGTCTTCTCCGCGATATAAACATCAACGACACGCAGTCCTTCTGCCAACCGTCCGTGGCTCTGTCAGACTACGTGCCGGATGCAACCGGAAAGCTCTCAGCGCTCAAGAATCAAGCCTGTGATGATGATTCCCAACTGATCAGGGAGTTACCCATACTAGTGCTGGTCTCCCAGGTAGGTCCTTTTTATCGTGTCGATGTCATCGACTTTTTCTTCATATACCTATAGGTATGTCTGAGGACTGTGGAATAGTCTGTGGAGGGTCATAGACTATTCCAATAAAAAAAAATCTATTCAATTTGTTTGTTCTTTTTTTTTCAATTTCTTTTTTTTTGTAAATTTTAATAAAATACATATGCATATTTTTCTTTTCTTACTTGTTTTCAAGATGGCCAGTACATGACTTGTCTGCAAGTCATGCAAAAAACTCGAATTAACCCACACTTCTTTAAAAGATGGAACTGCGATATGTCTAGGGGAATGCTTTAAAATATGCAAATTTACTTCAGTGTATTGCTGTGCTAACTTAGCATTTAGTACAAAGTAAAATTTGAAACTATAATATTCGTTAAACCATACCTTATAATATCCGGAACTAATTGTCATTTTTTTAATACCTGTATAAAAAAATCATAAAACTCACTCAAACCCAACTTTCAGAGCTCCATTTTTCCGATGAGAATTTTATTCGTCCAAATTTCAGGGCTACGACAACCGCTTAAAACTGCCTAAAGAAATCAACTATACAACCCTAGCCTTGGACTTAGACGATACAGAGTCGGCACTGAACCTGGTCCAGGGCGGTCCGAAGCCGCCTAGGCGACCCGACTGGATCACCGACGAGAAGTTAGCTAGTTTGAAGGGCACTGCCGAGGGATTATTGTCTAAGGAGATGCTGACGAAGATGTCGTTTGGAGCCATTGGTAATATCGTCGATGGGTCAACGCTGTTTTTGAATAACAGGTGAGCTTATAGTCTCTCTGATCAAATCAAATTTTCTTATTATATTTCATCATCATCATCAACCCATTATGTCCCCACCTAGGGGCACAGGTCTCTTCCCTGAGGGAGGTATAGGCCATACTCCACCACGGGGGCCAAGTCCGGATTGGTGGAGGCTTGTAAGACTAGTGAAAGTGAAAGTGAAAGTGAAAGTAAAAATAAAAATATTTTATTTACCATAAAATCAATGGTTTCAAGAATTTAACTCAATAAATACTTATTATTTTTATGGTAAAAAGGTGGCTTACTGTGAAGTTTTCAAGCAACCCTAAAGCCGGGTCCGCTGCGCCATGTTACGCGTGTTACAAAAAACGAAACACGTAATTATAATAAAAATTGGACATGCTATAACACGTTACGTGTTACATAACGTTACGTTACGTATTACTTAACACGTAAAGTGTTAATACCACTCCCCATTTTTGTTTTAATAACGTGTTACATTTTTTGTAACACGCGTAACATGGCGCAGCGGACCCGGCTTAAGGTCTCTTGCTTAACGATTGCCATGAATCGACGGCAGCCGGCACCAACTGCTTAACGTGCCTTGCGAAGCACGGAACCGCTTGGAAAAATGCCACTAGTGTTAGTCATAGAACGGTCACCCATCCATGCACTGACCGCGCCTTATGTTGCTTAACCTTCGTGATCGTTTAAGATCACTCAGGCAAGTAGCCCCACTTGCGATTCGCAATCGGGGTCTTTCTGATTCCGGACCGCCCGATTTCCCACCTGAGCTAGGTATTACAACCTTGCGGAATGATTCGAAAATTACCTTCGTAATCTAAATCAGTGTTTCATTGCCTTAAACACGGATGAAACGACGTTTTGAAAAAGTGAAACCTAGCTAGATCTATTTATCGCCCCTAAAAGCAGCTGCATACTAAACTTCGTCAAAATCGTTGGAGCCGTTCCCTAGAATCCGATTATATATAGAATTGCTCGTTTAAAGAGATTAGATAGATAGGTAGATAGACTATTTAGGTAAACGATTAAACAATGATGATGACAAGAACACTTGTGCTTGCCTTTTTCTCCACTACGTTCGGCCCCAAGGCAGCGGCTAACATTATCATTTTATGTACATTGACATTCAACAAGCAGAATGTTAATTGGGTATTTGACAGGATTTCAAATGGATTACTTTCAAAACGGAATTATGTATAAAAATACTTGCTTGTGACGTCACAGTTCAGAGCACTCTTAAGGTTTCATTTATTTAAAAATTGGTAATAACTAGTGAATGATTAAAAAAAATACATTTTCCGAATCATTTTGTAATTTTTGTTTTAATCGAGCATCTCAAATAATTTATTGTTAATAGTGTCAATACGGTATTCTTTACGTTGAAATAAATTTCTGATTTCTCATTCAGTGTTGCCGTTAGCATACATTTCGTACATTTGACGTAAGTTTTAGGCCTCGCATGTACGATGTACGATTGAATCGCTTTACGTACGTTTTGAACTTGACAAAAAGAGAGAAGCTGTATTAAATTATTTTTAGTAAAAAAAATGCTCATGTAGTTACTTTTTTAACCCAAAATGTACCTTTATACTACACCTGTTTGGAAAGTACCTTGATACTTTATCAAATTTACGGTAGAAAGTACGTCATTGCATATCGAACAAATATGCGGCGAGAAAACGCATCTGAGCGGGAGAGAAAAGTGTATGAAAATCCATTTCTTACGTGGTTTTTCTTTTTTAATTTTGGGTAAGACTATGCGCCGGTAACCTAAATATCAAAAGCCAAAAAGTTTTTACAGTGAGTTTTTATCTCCAAGTTCGCAAAATGACACTGGCCACTAGCAACAATTTCAATATAAATTTCAATTAGTAAAGATTTAGTTTTTTATTTTCCTTGTAGGTGTAGTATAAAGCACTATGTATCACTCGAGAGAAACTGTGATTCCCGATCTCAGGTGTTTTAAAGCCCTCGCCTACGGCTCGGGCTTCAAACGACACCCTCGACGGTAATCGGTCACTTTCTCCTCTCGGTGAACAATGTACTATTTTAGCGCTCGACACGTACTTTTTGGGAACTCAGTTGCGGCAACACTGTTCTCATTTCTGCAGCCAATGCGGGCTGTGCTCGGCGCTGACGAGCTGGTTCAAGCAGCTGGGGCTGCAGCTGGTGAAGAAGCGCGAGTACGACGCGCTCCTGTGCCGGCTGCCCGCGCTGCCACTGCCCGACGTGCGGCGGGCGCTGCGTGCCGACTTCCACTGGGACATGGCTTTGCAGGAGGTAGGGGGGGGGGAGGAACGAAGATTAAGACTGAGACAGATAGAGATAGAGAGAGAAAGAGACGGAGACCGACAGATATAGATGTAGAGAGATGAAGGGAGTGATAGAGGGAGAGAGAGACACAGAGAAAGAAAGAGATATGTAAAGGAAGACAAAGGAAGAGAGAGAAAAAGAAATAGACAGACAGAGATAGATGTAGAGAGATAGAGACAGATAGACGGAGAGAGAGACGGAGACAGACAGAGATAGGAATAGAGACGGAGAGAGAAAAGTAGAGACTGCCGCTGCTCGACGTGCGGCGGGCGCTACACGCTGACTTCCACTGGGAGATGGCTTTGCAGGAGGTATGGAGGAGGAAGGAAAGAAGGTGAAGACTGAGGGACAGAGAGAGAGACAAAGACTGAGACGGACGAAGATAGATGTAGAGACAAGCTGGAGGGATGGAGACAGAGAGAAATAGAAAGGCTGCCGGCTGCCCGCGCTGCCGCTGCCTGACAGCGAGCGCTACACGCCGACTTCCACTGGGACATGGCTTTTCAGGAGGTATGGAGTGGACGGAGGAGACTGAGGGATAGCCAGAGATGGACACAGAGAGGGGAAGGGATGGAAACAGATAGAGGGATAAAGAGAGGAAGAGACGGAGACAGACAGAGATAGGTGTAGAGACAGAATAGAAAGGGAGAGACTGAAGCTGCCCGACGTGCGGCGGGCGCTACATGCCGACTTCCACTGGGACATGGCTTTGCAGGAGGTATGGAGGAGGAAGGAAAGAAGGTGAAGACTGAGGGACAGAGAGAGACAAAGACTGAGACGGACGAAGATAGATGTAGAGACAAGTAAAGGAAGGAATTATTGGTAGGGGCATAGACCAAAATTTGGTCTATGGTAGGGGCAAGGAAGGAAGACAGACTTCCACTGGGGGCTTTGCGAGGTATACAGAAGGAAGGAAGGGATGACAAAGGGTAGAGACTGAGAGACAGACAAAGATACATCTTGAGACAGATAGAGGGAGAGAGACAAAGAAAGAGAAGGAGACAGATAGAGATAGGTGTAAAGACAGATAGAGGGATAGAGACAGAAAGAAATAAAGAGACTGCCGCTGCCCGATGTGCGGCGAGCGCTACGCTGATGTCCACTGGGACATGGCTTTGCAGGAGGTATGGGGAGGGGAGGACGGTGAAGACTGAGGGATAGAATAGAATAGAATAGAATTTTATTTATTACTGATAATATGCCAAGATACAATTGTAATTAATAACCAAGGTATTTCAATTTTGGGACAGACAAAGATAGATGGAGGGAGAGAGAGGAGATACAGAGGGAGATAGAGCAAGAGTCAGAGAAAGATGATGTAGCGTCAGATTGAGGGAGAGAGAGAAAGAGACGGAAACAGACGGGGATAGGTGTAGAGGCAGCTAGAGGGATGGAGACAGAGAGAAATAGAAAGGCTGCCGGCTGCCCGCGCTGCCGCTGCCTGACGTGGGGCGAGCGCTACGCGCCGACTTCCGGACATGGCTTTGCAGGAGGTATAGGGAGGGGAGTATGGTGGATGAGGGATAGGCAGAGATAGTCACAGAGAGAGACAGAGATTGAGACAGAGAAAGAAGGAGACGACTGAGACAGACAGGCAGAGCTAGATTTAGAGACGGATAGCGGGGATAGAGAGAAAGAGAAAGAAAGAGACAACGTAGAGACAGATAAAAAGACGGACATAGAAGAGATGTAGAAGAGATAGAGACAGAGAGAGAAAATAGTTGCGGCGTTATTAATAAAATGCGGCGTAATTAAAAGAATAAGGCCGACTTGTATCACTTCTTAAATATCAGTTAAGCCTCCATTTAAATCGACTTTCGTGTGGAGACATACATACATAAGCTCACGCCTGTATCCCAGAGAGCTAAGCAGAGTCTAGGCACTGCCTCGATCCTGCCAAATCTCTTTCGCTTTTGTGTGAAGAGTCTCAGTTAAATGCCGTTCAAGCCAAAATTCCAATCGTGGAGAAGTTATTCACGGAACTCCATCTCTTCCCAGCTGATATCGACGCGGAACTACACTAATTTGGAGCTCAACAAGGCTGCCAACGAGTTCTTGGAGCAAATGAAGCTCCATGTACTCGACGACCTGCGATCCGACCGGACCAAACTGTCAGAGTGTCTGGTGTACAACGTTAGTGCTGGAGCCTTTGGGAATGCTTCCTTGTAAGTACCTTGTTCACACCCTCAGCGGAACGATGAGTCAGTTGCCTTTTCTGGTAACCTTGACATATCACAGACTATATTTTTGGTTGTTTTAATGAATTTATGCCCCAATCTACCGTTTTCTCGTATGGATGTCCTGCCTGATAACATTGTCCGACCTACTAATCTTAAACTCAGCCTCTCCCAGGAAAATTCCCCTCTTGTTTACATTATAGGTACATTATAGGTAAATTCCTTCCAGACAACAATATCAAACTATGTATAGTTAAAAAAAAAAGAAATTGACCTAAAAACCTTAGGGATTTCTTAAACATTTCTGATTGAATCAAAAGCAGTGACATCACAAACGTGTAAACATCCAAGAACTGGGTATTTTCGTCCCCAGCCGGGATTAAAATCCGGGACCTCTCGCATGGTAGGCAGATGCGCTAACCGCTACACCACAGAGATCGTCAAACCATATACGATCCTGTAACCTATTAAACTATCCGTAAAATCATCTCACCTCATCATCATCAACCCATTATGTCCCCACCGAGGGGCCTGGGTCTCTTCCCTGAGGAACGTACAGGCCATACTCCTCCATGACACCATCTCCCTCCACTTAAAAACAATTCTCTAACTTTTGCAGAATAACAACAGTGCTCTCACAAACTCTGAAGCTATTCCGAGCCCAGCTACCCGACTTGCAAGACATTCCGGGTATGCGGGACGTCCCCTTCTTCAAACAGCTCCAGGCAGATGTGGCACATAACCTACCCGTGGAACGTCAATTGAAGGAGGTTTGGATGCAGGGCAGTGGATTGTCTGAAGAGTTGGAAGTCCTAGTTGCTGATGAAGAGCTGAGGAGAAGTATAGAAGACGGTGCAGTGGACTTGTACGCGGTAAATTTGCGTCTACCGAATTAAAATACCTTAGCGCTGGAAGTTGGATGCGTGATGAGTCTGTGTTTTTGGGTTCCGCACCCAAAGGGTAAAACGGGACCCTATTCCTAAGACTCCGCTCTGTGTGTTTGTCTGTCACCAGGCTGTATCTCATGAACCGTGATGGCTGGAAAGATATTTATCTGTTATTTATTTGACGACCTCTGTGGCGGAGTGGTTAGCGCATCTGCCTACCATGCGAGAGGTCCCGGGTTCGAATCCCGGCTGGGGACAAAAAAAAAGGAAACCCAGGTCTTGGATGTTTACATGTTTGTGATGTCGCTGTTTCTGGTTCCCACGACACAGGGTATCCTAGTGTGGGGCCAGAAGCAATGTATGTGTCTGTATGTAAATGTTTATGTTTATATTGCTGTTGTAACAACAAATACAAAAAACAGAATAAAATAAATTATTAAGGGGGCTCCCACACTCTATTGATATTTATATAATAGTCTTAATGTTGTATAGATATAATACTCATACGAGTGTAATACTCGCACTTGTCTGTTTTTTTTCTAATTGCTAGTTTTAAAATGTTACCTTAATTTTTTATTCATTTAATTACCTTTGATTTTTAGCTGAAACATACGCCGGATTCAATTGAAAGTTGGCTGAAACTAAAATCTGGTGTGTTGGAACTTATCTGTATGAGCAACAACTGCACGAAATTGGCCGGAGTCATTGAAAGCAATGTGGCCAAAAATTGGACTGAGACAAAGGTAATACGACTTCATACTAACTAAAGGTTTGTTAACATGTAACAGACGATTTTTCCAATGCAGTGAAATATTTCCCTTGTCAACTTTAATCTTAGTAAATCAAGAACAATTTAAAGCTTGTACCGAACCGAACTAACCCAAAAAATGTATTCTGTCCTTTGGCCACTGTGCTGTATCTTTGGTCACTCTGTATCTCTGGTGTATCTTAGTCCATTATTTCTCCTCTTGTTCGATTTTCTTGATCTAGATTGATTTTTTAACCTCCTCACTCCTGTGTCAACAAAATAACAATATAAAACTATTGTTATTTTCAAGGTCATGACTGAAAGGATTAAATGGACCTTTGTGTCATAACCTACCTAACCTATGTTTAACACAAAACTACTGTCAAAGATTTAACTGAGGAACCTTCCACGATTTATTCCACAACCCATTATAACTGGAGCTGACAAATGGCACTCAAGTCAGTCAAACCGTGTAGTGCCATGTGCACCGGATGTGTGGATTTGAATTCGAAGATAAGAGGCTTACACTTTCCAGCTCTCCCAGCTTCAAACAACCGAATTCTGGCGTTTGAACTTCATCGCGGATCCTCTAGCTCGCACGGAGCGTTTTCTGGGCCACGTGGCGAGACTCTTCGGCGCTGCTTCCAGGATGGACATCCTGGGGGCACTGAGGGGACGCCTGGCCGCCATCGTGGATTTGGTGCTGCAGATTTTGCAAAAGGACGTCATGGAAGTGGTGCTGTTCAGGTGAGTTCAATTGTTGCCTTGTTTGTGTAGGAGAATCCTTGATCTGTCCGGACCACCTTCATCTGGAATCTTCAAATTGGCCTGCATGTCACAACCTTTGTATACTGCTAGCTTACCTACTAGTACGGACGGTAGTAGTATCTTTTTGGCTGTTGCTAGTAAAATGGATTGCATTACTTACTCTATTCAAAAATCAAGATGCAAACATTTTAAGTTACTGATGCTTGTTGGATGTTGGGACAAAAAATTCTCAAAAATGCCTCACGTAATTAATGAAGGCCCCCTTATTTATTCAACTTATTATAAATTTTCATAGCCTCTCTGAAACAAGAACAAAAATATCAGATATATTTTGATCAACCCATTATGCCCCCACCGAGGGGCATGGGTCACTTCTCTGATTGAAGTTTAGGCCATACTCCACCACCAGATCTCGAGTGCAGACCACATACTGGCAAACAATCAATCAATCAATCAATCAATCAATTTATTTGTTTGTAAACATAGGTAAATTGTACATGATGTTATGAAAACAATAAAGTCGCTCTATGTTTTGCCTTCGGGCTTACAAACTTGTGGTACAAAATAAAATGTCAATTCAAATTAATAATAGGTACTAATAAGTCAAATCAAACAAACATCCAAAATTAAAAGGTATATACAAAAATACTATCGAACCTCAAAATGAATTGTCATGCAAGAATTCTACTACCTTATAATAGTTTCTTGACAAAAGCCAGTTAAACAATTTGCGCCTAAAGGAAGGCAAGTTGTCGACATCTCGGACATTTTTTGGCAATTTGTTAACAATTTTTGAGACCATTCCAAAGAAACTCTTGCCCATGAACGCAGTTTTGTGTGGTATTACTTTAATAATATTTTTGTTTCGTCTGCTTGTTAATTTTTCAAAAATTTGTGGGTTGCTTTTTGCAAATACTGCCATTTCGTATATGTAGAGACATGGAAACGTGAGAATTCTCAAACCAGTAAAATGGGTCTTACAGCTATCTGTTTGTCGAAGATTGCATATTGCTCGCAGGCATCGTTTTTGAGCTTTAAAGACATCTTCCCTGTCGGTAGCATATCCCCAGAAAATTATGCCGTACCTTAGTGTAGATGTAACATACCCGTGGTATGCTGTTAATAATGCACGTCTGTCTACAACTTTAGATAGTTTAAATAAGGCATACGCATATTGACTTAATTTATTACATATGTTGTTGATATGGGCCCCCCACCGGAATTTGTTATCAATAGTTAGACCTAAAAATTTAGATTCGCTAATGTTTTCAATGTCATGTCCAGATATATTTATGCTCAATGTATTTGGATTAAAATTATTATTACAAAAATTCATTAATTTAGTTTTATTTATATTTAATGTCAAATTATTTGCTTTTAGCCAGTCAGTAACTTCTCTTAGCGTATTATTTATGTCACTCTCAAAATTTGTTTCATTATTTTTAGTAAATACAATTGTACTGTCATCTGCAAATAGGATCATAGGGTGTTTTGTTACTCTCGGTAAATCATTTATATATGTCAGAAATAATAAAGGTCCTAATACACTTCCTTGTGGGACTCCATGCTCTACCGTGCGAGAGCTTGATGAATATACTCTTTCTGTTTTATTTTTGGGACAAATTCTACATATTTGTGTTATTTGCGTTCTATTTTTGAGGTACGATTCAATAAGTGATAGAGCGTTACCCCTTATTCCATAAGATTCCAATTTTCTTAATAACGTATTATGATTCACGAAGTCAAACGCTTTTGTTAAGTCCATATAAACAGCAGACACACTTTGTTTTTTGTCCATTTTTGGTATAATATTATGTAGGAAGTTATATATTGCCAAGTTAATTGATTTATTTTTCCGAAAGCCATTTTGTTCCTTCGCCAAAATTGACATTTGTTCAAAGAAACAGTAGAGATTTGAGTGTATTATTTTTTCAATGATCTTTGAGAATACTGGTAAAAGTGCGATCGGACGGTAGTAGTCCATATTTTGTTTATCGTCTTTCTTAAATACAGGTTTCACTATCGCTATTTTTAACTTGCTTGGGAAAATACCTTGCTCTATACACAAATTGATAATATAGCTGAGTACTGGAGATATATTAATTGCTACGTATTTAATTATTTTTGTTGTAATATCATCATATCCTGTACTATTGGAGTTTTTCAGCAGTCTGATTGTTGTATAGATGTCATGAGGAGTCGTAGGTTTTATAAATATTGAATTGCTATTAGTGTATGTTAATAAATTATTATATTTGTATTTATTATTAGATATGTCATGATTATTATTTAGTATATTATTGTCGCTTGAGATGTCGGAGTGTGAATGTTTTTTTATTTGGTCAATGAAATTATCATTGAAAAGCTGTGCAATTTCAGATGGATTACTAATAATAGCCCCATTAACTTTTATTTGTGCTATCTGTTCGCGCGGGAAGTTTGATTTTACATCTTTTATAATACGCCAGGTTGTTTTTGATTTGTTTGTAGAGTTACTGATAGAGTAACTATTTTGGGATCTTTTTGTTTGTCGAATTACTTGTTTCAACCGCATTGCATAAGCTTTTAATATATTTTTATTATCGTCTATTGGGCATTTCCTGTATCTCCACAGAAGTTGCCTTTTTCGTTTGCTACATAATTGGATACCCTTAGATATCCATTTAGGCTTTTTTATTGCATCGATTTTCACTTTTTTAAGTGGGAAGCATAGATTATAAAACAGTTTAAAAATATCATTGAATATGTTGAAGGCATTGTCTGGGTTTTTTGTACTGTAAACTTCACTAAATGTTAAATTATCAAGGCATTCCCGGAATTTTTTCATGTTATATTTAGAAAAGTCTCTCCTTAGGTAGTACCAAAATGGTAAAGTACAACGCTTTTTTACTGGTAGTACTAGTAGTTGTGCTGTATGATCAGACAATCCCAAGTCGAGAACTTCACTTTTACTTCCTCGTATATTATCAATTATATTGTCTATACAAGTGCCACTGCATAGGCGAGTTGGTTGTTTTATTTTTAGTTTCAGGTTATAGGATAGAAGAAGTGATTCAAAGTCCTTAGTGTATACACTGGGTTTCAGCATGTCGATGTTGAAGTCTCCGCAGATTACATATTTTTTATTTGTGGCAGAGCAATACGTACGAAGTATTTGGTCTAATTTATTAAAAAATACCTCGTATGATTTGCGTGTATTTTTTGGTATTCTATAGATGCATATTATTACAAGTCGATGTTCGCTGAGATCAATAGCACATAACTCTACTTGATTTGAACAATTTAATTTAAGAATGTCTGTAATTATTTTATATTTTAAGTCTTTTTTCACTAAGATACAAGACCCCCCGTTTCTATTGTCTCTAGTAAAACATGTGGCAAGATTATAGTTTGGTAATGTCACGTATAATAAATCTTCTGTTGTCATATTGTGTTCTGTTATGCACAAGATGTCGACAGACTTGTTATTTTGCGACAATTCCTCCAGGGCTACAGTTAAAAGGTCCGATTTATTTATAAGTCCGTTAATATTTTGATGCAAGATACTTAAACTGTTACACACGAAAAAAATTAGATTTACAATTATTTTCACAATTGATATTGGTTACTTTTTCAGCGTCAGAGAGTTGCATTTTTAAAATGTTCTTTAGTGATTGGGCTATGTCATCAATAACAATTCCCATCCCTACATTATTGATATATTTGTGGTAGCTTGAAAACATGGAGGTATCGTAACATAGGCTTTCATTAAAATCCATCAAGAAGACGTGTCCGTGTGTTGTGACGTCAAGGTATAGCATGTTATTGAATGTTTCTACTCTCCAGTTATACATTGTTAAATAGTATTTGTAGGTTGGGAGACATACCAATATATTTGTGTTATTGATAGTTTCTGTAGATTTCCGCACGTAGAGAATCAGATCGAAGTAATTTTTTGTAGTCTTGAAATCCTCTTCTCCTATCATCAAAACACAAAAGTCTTTCTTGGATAGGCTTTTTGTTTTTTCATGAAGTCCCTTGAAAAGTTCTTTAATTCCTGCATTAGGAGTTAGGTAGTGGCAAATTTCATAGTCCATTATGAGTCGGTCTTCGGCAATTTCACGAATTTTGTTGGTCTTATTACTGGTTATAAGTAGTAATTGTCTTCGCGAGTGTGTGCTATTCTGATTTGGTGGCTTATTATTCTGTTTTTCCGTCTGATGAAGCAAAGGATTTCGTATATTCTGGTGATGTGTTGAACTTTCTACGACATTTTTGTCACGGGATTGCTCTATATAATTTTCGGATACCTTGTCAATATGTATACAGGAAATATTTTCTGGATTGCTAGAAATATTTGATTTATCATCCCTCGGTTTTTCGCAAACAATAACGCTTTTTAAAGCTTCATCAATCTTAGAGCGTGAAAAACTAGAACTTTTAGACTTTCTCTTTTTCTTTTTTATTGACTGCGTCATTGTAATATTTTCTGAGTCAACTTTCTTGTACAGTTCAATAGTTTTATAACATTTTTGTAACTCTACTTTTAGCTTTCTGACTTCTAAATTTAAGAGTTCTATTTCACTATGCGCAGAGGCTAGCTCCAACCTTAATTTTTCGTTTTCCTGGTTTAGTTCTATTGTAGTACAGTCATCATTTGAAATATTCGGAAGACTGTGCATCGTATTGTCCAAAGAAGAAGAGTTTGAAATGTCGGGACATTCACTCAACGACATCGAGACTCGTGGCCGCCTGATTGTGACGTTATCTGTTTTTAAGTTTCCCTGCTTTGAAGAGTAGGGTGTTGTGCATCTATTAGCTAACTCTGAGTCGTTTATTGGCAGTAAATTTAAGTTTGTTTGTGGTGTAGATATAGCCAGCGGGCTTTTTGTTACTTCATGTGTCTGCTTGTTGCTCTTGTTGTTGCTCTGCTGACTAGTTGTATAAGATGGACCTTGTTGAAGACAGTGTTTACATATCCATAGTTTTCGGGAATCTTGGTCCCGGAGAAGGTACAGTTTTTTAGAATAGCCTGCACAGTCAAATTCATAGCGTTGGTTACAGCTGCTACAAAGAATTGTATCTTTTATATCAACCGTTGCTTTACAGTGGTCGCATTTCGTAGTTGCGGGTTAATTGGTTTTTGCTGCCATTGTGTGTTGGTTTTAATTCTTATACTGTTACAAAAAGAACTTCACGCTCAGTACAACACGAGGCTCGAACTCACTTCCTTATCCAGAGCCACCTTAGATCAGCCACTTAAGCCGCTTCGCTATCGTGACGCATAGACACTTGGTTGAAATTTGAGATATGTTGTTGTGTTCAAATATGAAATGTCTCATCAATCCACTAGATGGCGTTAGTGTATAGTTCTGTGTTATCGACAGTTCAGACGTTTAGATATTTAACGGTTTATAGATTGGTAAATTAGGGAAACTTGCCTGGGTTTTTCACTAAATCAAACTGTTTCTTTGAGTTAATTGCAGAAAGATAATCACCGCATTCAACTATTCATTACTTGTTCATTGTCAATTAGTATACAAGTTTATTTAAGCAATTTACGCCAACAAATTTGTTTTTTATTTATCACTGTAAATACTCATAATTTTCTTCTAATAACATTTGTGTGAGTCAATTACACTTAGGTCTTTGCACTGGTCAAACACTTATTAGTTTTTAATCACTTTATCGAATTATGGAATATTTTTCCATGGAGCCAATGTTTACTTGGCGACAGCGCCAAAATCCCAACAGCGCCAAAATCGCAGCATCACACAACGCAGTACGCCGACCAGCTCGCTGGTCGATCTGGGATTGATTGATATTATTGTCAGTGGCTGTTTGAGGATCGCCGAGGACAGAAAGAAGTGGCATGTTTTGAGGGCAGAACTTTTACCAGCAGTGGAGAAGTATGAGATTGATTGGTTGATAGATAGATGGATTGCAAAGAAACTTGAGTGGTTGAGCTGATTACATACCTAAGCGCTTCAAATCATTAATCAGCGGTGGAGACACGTGGTGACTAGATATGGCTAAAGGAGAATCTTTTCAGAGAATATTCTCGCATGATCAGTTCTCAAAATTAATGAATGATGTCTTTGTGGCGAGCACATGTGAACTCTGCGCGCGCACTATAAACTCCAACATTCCTGCATCGCGCAAGCAAAAGTTTACACATGACCTATAATAAATACAACGTCCAACAAACCACAGTTGGACCGGCCGTCCCTAGGACGATCTGCCTGGCGGGAAATTTCCTTTTATAGTGGAAGAGCACGATCACCCGCTCTTCCCTATATCTTCGTTCAATTAATATTTTTGTCTAAATTAACATTAGCCATGGGTAGTAAGAGTTTTTAATTTGTTTTGGACTTTACTTCAAGGTGATAAGGTTAATTTTAAAATGGGCCAAGTCCAGATTGGTGGAGGCTTATAAGACTCGTGGCTGGTCTTACTGTCAGAAGTTTTCAAGCCGCCCTAAGGCCTTCGACTTGGCTTAACGACAAGCATCTATCGACGGAAGCTATAATAACACAAGTCTCGCAGGCTAATAGTATAATAGCTCTTTTGGCACAAACATTGCTTTACACCATGTTTAATTGTTTTCAGTGTCCGCGGGTTCGCGGAGGAGCTTCACCCTCTACTCAAGGGTACTCCCCTCGAGTTCGACATGGTGGCGCTGGCGAGGGGTCTGGACATCGCGGGGCAGTACCGGGACTACGTCGTCGAGAATGTCGATCTGAAACGTGAGTTCGGGATCACCAAACTTAACTTTGAATGAGCTCTTGCGATAATAATACTAGAGAGGACATTGTAAAAAACCAGAAAAGTGCGAGTACCATTATCTATACAACCGAATTAGCATGCAATAGTGGCAGTGGGCCGGCCATTTTACCCGAAGAACTTGTAACCGATGTGGTAGACGAGTTCTTGAGTGGAGACCGCGGATCGGTAAACGTAGTGTAGGACGTCCTCAGACTCGGTGGAGCGATGATCTTCGCAGGGCGGCTGGCAAGAGCTGGATGAGAGTAGCCGAGGACCGTGGTCAGTGGCGTGCAATCGAGAGGCTAGTGACATTTTTCCGAGTGGTTCCGTGCTTCGCAAGGCATGTTAAGCAGTTGGTGCCGGCTGCCGTCAATAGATTGCAGTCTTTAAGCCAAGTCAGAGGCCTTAGGGCGTCTTGAAAACTTCTGACAGTAAGACCAGCCACAACTAGTCTTAAAAGCCTCCACCAATCCGGACTTGGCCCCCGTGGTGGAGTATGGCCTATACCTTCCTCAGGGAAGAGACCCGTGCCCCTCGGTGGGGACATAATGGGTTGATTATGAATATTATATCTATCTATATATATATATATATAAAACGAGAAGCTGACTGACTGACTGACTAACTGACTGACTGACTGACATATCAACGCAGGGCCTAAACTATAAGGGTTAGAAACTTCAAATTTTGCACAGGGGTTCCTTTTGTAACGTAGGGGAGCACTAAGAAAGAATTTTTGAAAATTCATCCCTTAAGGCGGAAAAAGGGGGTGCAAACTTAGTATGAAACTTTGCCATTTTTTAAGTTATTCGAATGAAATTCAATATGAAGTTCCTTCATTAAGGTTCATGAATTATATGTAAAATTGTTTTTCGAAAATCATCCCTTAAGGGGGTATAAAGGGGGTGCAAAGTTAGTATGAAACTTTGCCGTTTATGAAGTTATTCGAATGAAATTCAGAATGAAGGTCCTTCATTGAATATCTTGAAACACTGTAAAATAGTTTTTCGAAAATAATCTCTTAAGGGGGTAAGAGGGGGTTGCGAAATTAGTAA
Source organism: Yponomeuta plumbellus (assembly GCA_947310845.1). Lineage (NCBI taxonomy): Eukaryota > Metazoa > Arthropoda > Insecta > Lepidoptera > Yponomeutidae > Yponomeuta > Yponomeuta plumbellus. Next base: position 1,274,316 of record OX371206.1, read on the forward strand.
CACTTTACAAACACTTTACTCAACTAAAGCCCACGTGGACGTAGTCGCGGGCAACAGCTAGTATTACTCGTATATATAGCTACTCGTAATATTATTACAAAGCAGATATAAAACAGACAGTCATGAAAAATTTCCACAGGTAACTACAGCTGGCTAATAAGGCTGGAGCAAAGTATCGAGTACCTACCTACATTTTCGTGTACCTGCCTAAGCACCTTTTTTCCACAGTGGAGGTGTCGAAGGTGTTCTCGAACCCGGAACGCATTGAGGCGACTCTGGAGTCGCTCGGCATCAACAACACCAACTTTTGGTCGCTGGCGGCGCCCGGCATACTGGCGGGGCAGATCGATCTGATGCCGGTAACTGTACTGATACAGACACAGATACAAAGACACGGAAACAATAGTACATTGTTCACCGAGAGGAGAAAGTGCCCGATTACCGTCAAGGGTGTCGTTTGAAGCCCGAGCCGTAGGCGAGGGCTTTAAAACACCTGAGATCGGGAATCGCAGTTTCTCTCGAGTGATACATAGTGCTTTATACTACACCTACAAGGAAAATAAAAAACGAAATCTTTACTAATTGAAATTTATATTGAAATTGTTGCTAGTGGCCAGTGTCATTTTGCGAACTTGGAGATAAAAACTCACTGTAAAAACTTTTTGGCTTTTGATATTTAGGTTACCGGCGCATAGTCTTACCCAAAATTAAAAAAGAAAAACCACGTAAGAAATGGATTTTCATACACTTTTCTCTCCCGCTCAGATGCGTTTTCTCCCCGCATATTTGTTCGATATGCAATGACGTACTTTCTACCGTAAATTTGATAAAGTATCAAGGTACTTTCCAAGCAGGTGTAGTATAAATACAATTATCTAAATTAGCTGTATCTATATACAGCTACAGACACAAACACCGATAGAGATTTTTATTTTATTTTGTTTATTCAAGGAGAGAAAAAACAGAACTATCAAACTTATTACGTAAGGAATAATACAATCAACTTAGTACATTTTGCCAACTCCTAAGCTTTTCCCACAGATACAAATACAAAAACACAGAAAGAGGCATACAAGCATAGATCCAGCTACATACACAAAGACATAGAAACTGATACAAAGACAGTTTTAATTTGTATTAAAAGTACATAATTATATGTTTTTTTAATTGTTTGTTTTAGTGTTTTAATTTTATTTGATTGAAATTTAATATGGCTACAAGCTAATTTAAATATTTATGTAAGAATGGCTGTAAGTTTAATAAAATAAATAAACATAAACATTTACATACAGGCATACATAGCTTCTGGCCCCACACTAGGATACCCTGTGTCGTGGGAACCAGAAACAGCGACGTCACAAACATGTAACCATCCAAGACCTGGGGGTCTTTTGTCCCAAGGGGGTCGAGAGGTTCCGGGTCCGAACCCTGGGGTTCGGACCCGGAACCTCTCATCATCATCATCATCCTCAGCCCACCGTTGCCCACTGCTGGTTATAGGTATTTTTCCCCAAATGCCATTATTATTATTTTTTTATTTGATTTGATGATAGAGTCTAACAAGCGAGTCGTGGGACACGATTTATTTCGAATTCTTCATATGGCCACACTCTGACTGTCAAACTTAGGTATTTCAGCTGCAAGTAGTACAGCCCAAACAGTTTGATACTCGTCTAGATTTAAACAAGAATAAAACTTTTGTTTCTAGTCTACATAATTTTACCTATGTTTTAGTATGTACATACGAGTAATAATGATTTAGAACAAACATGAATTATTTCTTGTTTTAAGGTCTGTCGGATGACGAAAATTTTAAACGTCACTAATTAAACAAATAATCAAGTTTTCTTTTGCTAATGTATTTCAAGTGTTTTGTCCGATTCAAATATTTAATGTGCTATGTAATGTAATTTGGAAAAATAATCAAGCTAAGCAAAAGTATCAAGATTGTTTATTCAGTCTATATGCAGGGTTAACAACTAAAAGATTTTTAAATTTCCCGCCAGAGGCTTGTGTGCCACGACTCACTTGTCTTATACAATTTGCTATTCCCAGCTACTGACCTCCAACCGTGCCGAGTTCCACATAGCGGCATACGTGTGCCACGTGGAGGACGTGTCCCGCGTTGTGCTGCCCCGTGACGTCACGCAGGCCGTGACGTCAGAGGACGTCTACGGGGCGCTCGTCGAACAGTTCTGTGCACTCGACGACGACAGGGCGAAGGATGTGGTGCCTGTCTTGATGGAGAACTTGAACTTCACGTTCGTGGTTGACAAGGTATAACATAACATAACATTTACATACAGGCACATACATTGCCTCTGGCCCCACACTACGATACCCTGTGTCGTGGGAACCAGAAACAGCGACGTCACAAACATGTAAACATCCATAACCTGAGTTTCTTTTTTATATTAGATCTATAAAACACACTTTTTTTTTCACACTGTCAAACAGCCTATCTAAAAAATTCCCGACCCAACCAAGTAATTGGGTATTTGACAGGATGTCAAATGAGTTACTTTTAAAACGGAATTTGGTATGAAAATACTTGCTTGTGACGTCACAGTTCAGAGCACTCTTTTTTTTATGTTTCATCTATTTAAAAATTGGAATTACTAGTAAATGATTAAAAGAAATACATTTTCCGAATCATTTTGTAATTTTTGTTTTAATCGAGCATCTCAAATAATTGATTGTTGATGGTGTCAAATACCGTATTCCTTGCAGGTGATGAAGGCAGTCCTCAGCCAAGTGTATGCGGCGTCCAACCTGACCGAGTCTGAAGGGTCCACGGTGCTGGCCAAGTATCAGGATATGCTGGCCCTAATGCCCTTGGTGCAGCAAAACGTGGGCGACCTCAGCCAGACCCTGGCGGAGGAGCCGCTTTTTGAAGCCTTCCGGGGAACCAGCTCGCTGAACGGCCTCCTGTCATGTAAGTCAGTGGCTCATCATCATCAACCCATTATTTCCCCACCGAGGGGCACGGGTCTCTTCCCTGAGGAAGGTATAGGCAGGCCTGTTTCACTATGCGTGTCGGTATCGAATGCGTCGACATGCGGCGACCACTCCGGAGTAGCAAATAGGTAGGAATTCAGGCGGCAGAAGAGGTAAAAGTTAGGCGGTAGAAAGAGAGGCAACGTGCAGGTGAATATAACGTAGCTTTTTTAGCGCTGTGCGATCTGAATTGCACCTAATTGTATCGCAGCTAGAGTTCCTTTTTCTTTAATTGATTTTGGGGAGTGAATCTTCTGTACCTGTACTATTATATATTCTGTGGTATAGGCCATACTCCACCTAGGGGGCCAAGACCGGATTGGTGGAGGCTTGTAAGACTAGTGGCTGGTCTTACTGTCAGAAGTTTCATTCATTCATTAGTTGTTACTAGCACGCACGTCGGCTTAGCGTACTTAAATTCACTGGTAATTAAAACATTACTTACCAATAATAGTAGATTGTTCACCAAGGGTGCAAACAAAATTTTTGCGTCGAGGTTGTGAAATTGAATCCAGAGAGAACCGAGGCTATTCTTGCATTAAATCCCGAGCGGAGCGAGGGCTTTAACTAAGAATCGCTGAAGGAGCGAGGGATTCAACACTACCGAGACCAAAAATGATTTGCGCCCGTGTAGAACACTCTATTTTTCACTACCATCTGACAGGAATGAAAATGCGTACTTGCGTTCCAATTTCAAATATTTGACAATTAGGTAGGTACTTAAAAGTTTTGCAGCAAAGAGTTTGGAAGTTCAGTAAGTAGTTCCAAACTCGATTTTGAAACTTATTGCTTGGGTTGGAGCGAAATAGATATAGGACGAATCCTCAAGAGTGAAAGAGAAGTCCGACTTCTTAGTAATGAGTACATTAGTATATAAACTCAAAATTGGATTTTTAGTCTATTTACTCAAAGGTAGATGAGGGTAAATAGATTCAAAACCCAATTTTGAGTTTATTTACTTTGATGCATCTTAGCTTGAATAACAATAGCGTTTTTTGGGTCCTAAATTTGGGCATCAAAATGCATAATTTCGAGCAGATGGAGTGAAAATTTAATTATATTAAATCCTGATGAGATGTGGCGTGATGGCGAAAAGGCCTATACCCAACCGTGGACAGAGGTGGGCTGATGAGGATGAAATCCTTGGTTACAGCGTCAACATTCCTAGCCAGTGCCGGCAACATGGTGTGCGGGAAGCCTTTTGTGGGCAACGACAACCGGTTCTACAAGGCCATCGCCGAGACTAAGGACTTCTCCAACGAACCTGATCCGGCCCAGCTAGAAGTCTTGCCCAGTAAGTGATTTGGTCTAGCCTAAGGCATAAACCTATCATCATCATCAACCCATTATGTCCCCACCGAGGGGCACGCGTCTCTTCCCTGAGGAAGGTATAGGCCATACTCCACCACGGGGGCCAAGTCCGGATTGTTGGAGGCTCTAAGGCCTCTGACTTGGCTTAACGACTGCCATCTATCGACGGCAGCCGGCACCAACTGCTTGACGTGCCTCGCGAAGCACGGAACCGCTCGGAAAAATGCCACTAGCGTTAGTCATAGCCGGTGACCGTCCATTCACTGAACGCACCCTATGTTGCATCGTTTAAGATCACTCAGGCAGTCGGGCTACGAGCGATTCTGACCTATAGGTGTCTTTATATATCCCAAGTAGCACAAAGAGCTCTAGAGCGAGCTATCCTAGATCTTAAACTCGTAGACCGAGTACCCAATGTCGTCATCCGTCGCCGGACAAGGGTTGATGACATTGGCGTAAGAGTCTCGAGAATGAAGTGGAAATGGGCGGGACACGTGGCAAGGCGGGAAGATGGCAGATGGACCAAGGCATTCACAGAGCAGTGGCCGAGAACAGAACCTAGATTCTGTAATGCATTGTAGTACGATAACAACGGCATGAACGTGGCGAATTAGTTTCATTGTCCTGTAAGTCTAGGCGCGCGCTAGTGGCTGGTCTTACTGTCAGAAGTTTTCAAGTCGCCCTAAGGCCTCTTGGCTACTTGGCTTAACGACTGCCATCTATCGACGGCAGCCGGCACCAACTGCTTAACGTACCTTGCGAAGCACGGAACTGCTAACTACCTAAAAATCGTCACGATCCCAGGCCGTCTTACGCAACGTCGACAGATTTCTCCATCAGAAGTGGGAGCACGCACTCCAATATAATCCCTAGCCACTAAAAGAATCTGATAGAGAAGATAAAATTGAATACCAATGAAATCCTTTGACTCGTGATTTCAGTATTATACAATGTGAGTCTTCATAAAGTGCACATATCAAAATCAGGGAAACTACACCCCATTTCATCGACGGAAAAAATAAAAAATTCAATACAAAAAATATTTGTAGTTATTATGATTTTTTAAAAATTATGAGTTGCACCTGTTGACCCATTTAGATAAATCGTCATAATTTTTAAACTAAGTGCGTTATCGCAGTGAAATAAATTTTGTGATGATGTCTAATAATAAGCCGTACCCATAAAGTAAAAATATCTAAGAAAACTAACCCAATTAAGTGAAACTTGAAGAAAATCTGTATTTTTTTCATCATTTTTGCATTTGTTTTACAATTTCTCCTAAAATCATGCTATTGACCATACTTTTTTTCATTCGGGCTTATTTTACATGGCATTAGCTTTCTAAAAGTAAAAACTGCACGTTTATTACTCAAAAACAACAGTTTTTATGACCGTTTGAAAAAAGCCCATGCGCATCGTTTTGCTACACACCATTGTTTATCACCTTTTTTACAATTTTTTTTTTTATTTTTTTTTTTTTTTTTCCGTCGATGAAATGGGGTGTAGTTTCCCTGATTTTGATATGTGCACTTTATGAAGACTCACACTGTATAATAAACCTTCGAGGCGTCAATGGTTAACAAAAACACGTCACTTGACCCAACCGTGTATCTGTCATCGTACTATAATGCACTATCAGAATCGAGGCTCTGGGCGACGGTCAATGGGCAGACCTGCGGCTCGATGGTCGGACGATGTCGTGGAAGTGGAATGAGTCGGCGGAAGGTGCGTGGATGCGAATGGCGAGAGACCGTGTGGAATGGGATTTGGGAAAAAGGGCTATACCCAGCAGTGGCGAAAATTGGAAACTAAATGTCTGATAAGTGTAAAAACGATACGTATAAAAATTACATTATCCTTACAAGACTCTTGTTGAGGACACGACGTTTGGCAAAAAACGAACTTGGACTTGAACTTACTTGACATTGTTGCAGCGGACTTCTGCCGCTCGCTGTACCAAGACGTGGTCAAGATGGGCGGTGGGAAAATCATCTGGAGCTTCGTGAAGCCGCTCATTTTGGGGAAAATTCTGTACACGCCTTCGACGCCGATGGTGGAGAAGATCATCGAAAAGGTTCGTGAGATTTTAAACGGATACAAATCTTATCAGTGAGTGAAGATTTTTTTTCTTTCTTTCTTTCGTTCTTTCTTTTTCCCTAAGGTTTCTGAAGAATCAAATCCCCTAATAAAAGAAATTATTTCCGACAGTGGAAAGTTACGCATTACAATATTACAAAAGATGAAAACTGTTTAAATCTGAACACAATAACGCAAATCCTCAAAACACCTCCCTCCAATAAACAAGTTAGTTGATAGCAGGTTATCCTAATAATATCTGTTGCAAAGTCGCGCTAAAACTAACTATTCAGAGTGCAGTATGTATGTACCTAATGGTTAATGTGTTGTCAGCCCCTGGGAGAATGTGTTTTCAAAGAAATTACTATTAATCGTCCCGATGCTAAGTGTTCAAATTCAACGCCTGCAGTGGTAGGACGACACGATTCACGCGTTTTGTGGCCATAAAATAATTATAATAATACGATAGTAACTTCCACACAACACAACCACTTAACCCGATCCCAAACTAGGACACCCTGTGCGTAAGTGAGCAAGAACATTACAAACACGGATTCAAAAAACACATAGATTGACGTCCTAAAAATTAGGGACATTCATAACTACCTACAGAGCAGGAATTTTTCGCAAAAAATCTTTCCATCAGCCTAAAAAGCAGTCTTGGAGTAAGTCCTCAAATACAATTCGGTAGTTGACACGACCAACAATAAATTATTTGATGTGCTCGATTAAAACAAAAATTACAAAATATTTCGGAACATGTATCTGTTTTAGTCAATTACTAGTTACTACAATTTTTAAATAGATGAAACATAAAAAGAGTGCTCTGAAATATGACGTCATAAACCGGTATTTTCAGACAAATTCCGTTTTAAAAGTAACTTATTTGACATTTTGTCAACTACCCAATTCCAGGCCAACACCAGCTTTGCCCAGATGTCCAAGCTCGCCGATATGGTCCACGACTTCGCCGGGTCCTTCCCCTCAGTGCAGCGTCTGTCAGACCACCGTGAAGCTTTGTCAGCATTACGGGCCTTGGCTTCTGGACCTCTACTGGACGGCCTTGGCATGGATACTGGTGCCACTGGAGACTTTGATGTGGAAGGAGTGTTCGACGAGTTTGGCGACTTGAAGGTAGGCTTTCTATCTATCTCACCAGCTCGTGATGAAAATATTCAGTGTCGAGGTAAGTATTCCAGGGAGCAGATGATTGTATTTACCGATCCTCTTAGAATCAACTTCTTCTGCAGGTATAAACAGCAGCCACATAACATTACAAACCTAAGCTTCGTAACCAGTTGTAGGGGAGCGTCCATAATACTCGTATTACGTGCGATCAACATAAAGTCAAAAACTCGCCAAACATCAGATAGGTTACTCAAATAAAATATCATGACAAGTGGGAGGTGGCTCCCTCCAAAACTACCCAAAATTCATCAAAGACTTATGCAAAATTTTAAAAAGTCATTATATAAGTCCCCTAATAGTTCCGAGGGGCATAGAGGGCATCTGAAATTTGCTGAGCAAACCGTTTCAAATGCTGCGCTTTATAAGCCTGAATCGTCTCTACGCCTCGCCAAAAAGTCCCATAGTGAATGCCTCTCGTCTAATACCACTGTATCTCCTAGGGCATTAGAAATTTGCTGAGCATAACATCTAAAACGCTGCGTTGTATCAACTCGAACCTTTTCCACGCCTCGCCTAAAATTCTCATATTCCTCTAATACCACTGTATCTCCTCGGGCATTAGAAATTTGCTGAGCATAACATCTAAAACGCTGCGTTGTATCAACTCGAACCTTTTCCACGCCTCGCCTAAAATTCTCATATTCCTCTAATACCACTGTATCTCCTAGGGCATTAGAAATTTGCTGAGCATAACATCTAAAACGCTGCGTTGTATCAACTCGAACCTTTTCCACGCCTGGCCTAAAATTCTCATATTCCTCTAATACCACTGTATCTCCTAGGGCATTAGAAATTTGCTGAGCATAACATCTAAAACGCTGCGTTGTATCAACTCGAACCTTTTCCACGCCTCGCCTAAAATTCTCATATTCCTCTAATACCACTGTATCTCTTAGGGCATCGGGGGTTTGCTGAGCAAAGCGTCTGAAATGCTGCGCTGTATCAACCTGAACCGTTTCCACGCCTCGCCCGACGAGCAAAGGTTAAGCAACGAAGCCGTCAAGTTGACCAGGGTCAACGAGTTTGCTGCTGGTGAGTGCAGACCTATTATAATAGGCTATTTGACAGTATGAAAAAAAACAGTATTATTTATACGTATTCGTCTAAATTATTTGTCTTAAAACCGCTTTAAGGCATTTTAACTAAAAAAACGATTATGATTTATAAAAAAACACAAGATAAAATTTGATAATTTGTATCTGCCGCCATTGTAACGAAAACGGCCTGGATTGGCCGATTCTATGATGACGTCACATGGCAGTAAAAATGGTGTCTTTCATTCATTCTTTCTTACGTTCATTGGTTGGTTTACCGGGAAGTGACGTCATAATTCCTCTGCGACGCCATATTGCCCAACATAGCGTTTTGGCGGCTTATTTGAAAAGTAAATTTTCGTTTGCCTTTTTTAGAAGAAATACACGAAAGAATTTAAAATTGCCACTTTCTCAGGACTCCATGAACACCAACAAAATATATGAGATGGCTTTCAGAAATCGGTCAAATCCGGACTTGGCCCCCGTGGTGGAGTATGGCCTGTACCTTCCTCAGGGAAGAGACCCGTGCCCCTCGGTCGGGACATAATGGGTTGATGATGACTGAGGAAACCTGAGTGTCCAAGGTGTTCACATACCTCATCGCTTGCTACATACCGTAGTTATCATACTTTTATTGTAGGTACAACAAAGAGGTGTTACAAAAATATAAGCGTAATATAGGCCATACCGTACTTATCTACCTGAAAACTATTATTTTCCCAGGTCTGGTCTTCTTGCATGTCGAGGAAGTAAACGGCAAACCTGTCAACGTGGAATACAAGATCAGAATGGACATCGAGAGTGTGCCCACCACGGCAAGAATCAGGAACCAGTGAGTGATTGAAATCTAAGCACATGTTCTAGTTCTAGTTAGACCTGAGATTTTCGCATATAAATTATGAACGTCGAAGTTATTAGTTTCAAAAACGTCACGACAGAATGAAATAAATATAAAAAACCGGCCAAGTGCGAATCGGACTCGCCCACGATGGTTGTTGTATGGGAGCCCCCTTAAATATTTATTTTTAAAGTGAATAATATACTTCAATGTCCTATGAATATTTCTGCCAACAGGTAGAGTTGCCGTTATCAATATAGAGCAAACACGAGCAAAAAAAATTACGTTTGTTGTACGAGAGCCCCCTTAAATAAATATTTTATTCGTTTTTTAATATTTGTTGTTATAGTGGCAACAGAAATACATCATCTGTGAAAATTTCAACTGTTTAACTATCACGGTTCATGAGATACACCCTGGTGACAGACGGACGGACGGACAGCGGAGTCTCAGTAATAGGGGCCGTTTTAACCTTTGGTACGGAACCCTAAATCAGTGTTAAAAGGGTTACACCATTAGTTAAAGTTAGTTTTATTAAAGATTTAATAAAAATTGTTTATGACTTGAATTATTATTATTATTGTGTGTGATTAAGATTATTATTATTGTTATTTTTGGCGACCGCTGATAATCAACGTCATGGTCTTCAACGATCATGGCAAAATGCTGAGCGGCGGCCATTTTGATGCCATTTACTTAATTCTTATTTTATTTTATGGTAGTAAGTACGCAATGTATAGCCTAAGTTACACGCAAAACCATGATTCATCATCATCATCAACCCATCATGTCCCCACCGAGGGGCACTGGTCTCTTCCCTGAGGAAGGTATAGACCATACTCCACCACGGCGTCCAAGTCCGGATTGTTGGAGTCTCTAAGGCCTCTGACTTGGCTTAACGACTGCCATCTATCGACGGCAGCCGGCACCAACTGCTTAACGTGCCTTGCGAAGCACGGAACCGCTCGGAAAAATGCCACTAGCGTTAGTCATAGATGGTGACCCATGATTGCTTTTCTTTAATTCTGTTGGTACCAAATAAACGTGTTCTATTCTAATAGGGTCTACCTTATATTTTTTAAGCAAATCCTTCCACCCCCTTCCTCTTCAGATTCTGGACGCCTGGCCCCGAAGGCAACTTCCTCGAAGACATGCGCTACTTCCGCGGCTTTGTCCAGATCCAAGACCTAGTCGACAGCGCCATCATCGCTCTGTCTCGCTCCAACCGCACTGACGGAGCCAGGCGCAAGAGAGAGACGGAGAATCGTCTGGGGGAGTACGGAGTATATACTCAGCAGATACCGTACCCGTGCTATCGGAGGGACTAGTAAGTATGCGAAGCCTAAATCTCACTTCCAAACAGCAAAAGGTTATTTTGGCTAGGCTGATTGATTTTAAACTACATAGATGAAAACCCGGCTTCACTCGATTGAAATGTAATCTCATAATGATATTTCCAATTGTATCGACCACATACTTTTGTCTCTATTTTATTTTTCATATTCATTTTGCTTTTTCGTCTCAACAAATTAGAGAAGAGTCATTACGTGTCAACACGTGATGACGTAACACCAACGCAACATAAGTGACATTGACATGTTTACTTCTCAACGTCATTATTATAGAAAGATCATTTTTGCATTGAGAATACTCGGTGACCTGAATTTTCCGCCTAAAGGTCATAGCCCACTTACATGATAAATTAGCTGACAGCTGACAGCGAGCTTTAGAGCCCATATTTTTAATGATAATTATTTTTGCCGGGTGAGAGCAGAGTCGTGGAAGTGGGCTATGACCTTAATTTTTTACGCTCTTCAATTTGATGCGAATTCGAGTCTACCGTAAACTGGTACGAAATTATTAATATAAAATAAACTATTTATTTATTTATTTCCTTCTGCTTTAAGTAGGTAGTAGTAGGTTTTTATTATTTATTTAAAAGTTATTTTTAAATTATATTCACGAATTGATGTCAACTTTCAACATTATGTGAAAAATAAAAAATACAATTGCTTTTAACTAAAGCTTTGTTAAGCACTACACATTATTAACTTTATTCCGGATACACTTACTTGTTTTTTTTTGTCGGACTAGATTTCTGAACTGAGAATTTCTCTAAGTAACTACTCAACTGTAGTGGCCGTCTCGTCAAATTTCTCAGAAAAGAGCGTGACGGAATGTTACTTAAATATTTACTTAGTGAAATTCTCAATTCAGTAACCGGCCCTTAGACATGGCAGTAAATATATTTATCTACGCCTTAGAGTACAGACTAAAACTTAGAGACGATTTACAATATTGTAAATATTAATTTAAAATTTCAAATAATTTAACATTGCTATGCCAATATCGGTAAAATTACATTGGAACTACAATTTTTATTTTATATTTTTGTTGTATTTATTTGCTCATCCAAGAGGATAATAAATCAAATCAAACAAATCAGTTTATTGCTTCATGTGGTACAACAGTTCTTAAACAATAAGGTATAGATCCTTGACATGAGCCCTGCCAGCAAAGGTAGTATGAGGACGCGAGTCGCGCGCGACAACGTCAAAAGTCGCGACTTTCCAGTACATTATCTGTCAAATTCTCGCGACTTTTGACGTTGTCGCGCGCGACTCGCGTCCTCATACTACCTTTGTAGGGCACTGCAATTTTAATACAGTTTACTTAAAAATAATATCTTAAAAACTATTGAAACAATTATAAATCTTACGGTCTATAACCTTCTTCCATAAAGTCTTTTAAACTGTAATAACATTTGCCAACAAGATATTGTTTTAACTTAATAACAAATTTATTAAAGATACTTTCTTCTAAAATATTAGGTGTTGATTTTTTTTCACAAATTTGCTTATTTCTAAAATGTATAGTGATGCAAGTGTTGGTATCGTTAGGTCGATAAAGTGTTGTTTACAACTTTCCATTTTATTTGCATTATTTATAATTCTGATGCACCTTTTTTGTAGGATAAATAAGTTGGGCGCATCAGTACTATTTCCCCACAGAATTATTCCATAACTCAGCCAAGCATGGGCGTATGCATAATATGCTGACATGGCTGTTTTAACGTCTGTAGACCTTTTAAGTTCATTCAATGCGTATGTACATTATACATTAAAAATTAACACTAACAAAATAATAATAATTGAGTTGAGAACCTATTAATTGAGTTGATTGAAAATGTTTAACATGCCATAAACAATTCAATTTTATCCATATAACATTATAATGTACAATAATTTATGGCAATAAATGATTTGATTTGATGTGAAAAAAATCATTCCCGTTATAAGACACAATTTGTAATTTGTTTCAGTTTTCAGTCGTCGCTGTACGAGTCGCAGGCGCTGATAGTGGCGTTTTTCTTCTCCCTTGTGTTCACTGTGTCGTCGGCCATAAGGTTCATTGTCTCTGAGAAGGAATCCGGGAATACCATGGTAAGATGGATATTCAATGCCGGATGAAAATAAAGTAAATCTAAATCAGGCTTTAACCCGAATTTTTTTCGCTTTTATTTATCATCCGCGACTACAAACCTCCATCATATTGCATTCCTTTTTAACACTTTACAAACAATACACTACACAGCCCTAATGCCCGGTCCCAATAACCTACCAACCAGCTACCACAAGTTAAAAGGTTAACTAGTGATAGGCAACTCAATAGAAAAGAAAAACGGAACATTTCAATATCGCGTATACTGTCAGTTATTTGTAATAGGTTATTGGGACCGGACTTAAGTGCGGTTATCTCAGGACTAACTAGAACTTATGCAAATACTCTGTCAGTGATCCTATCTACATATATCTATACATTTCCGCGCTATGGATATATCTCGCCGAACCCTGCAAGCCGCCTTTAGTAATTAAGTACCTGGTACTGACATAATACCAGCGCTGGAGTAGCTCGCTTCTTCAGCACATGCTGAGTCAGTACCATTTTGCATTTGCCGCACCCACAGCAATATTATGTGATATTTGACGTAGGTACATAATACCGTACCTTGCATCCTTGAACGTAATGTTATTTTCGATTTGTTATGTTTGTGTCTTTATTGTGTTTCACCTACCAACTGTGCTCCTTTTATGCTATTTCGTTTTCCTTTTGTGTACATTTAGTGTGTGTGATTTAGAGCTAGTTATTGGTATTCTAATAATATAATGGGTTTAATAAATTTCATACATATGTACAGACGCTGTGATTGCATATCAAAACTATGCTATTATTATAGATAACTGACAAGAACTTTATCACACAAGTTTGCCAAAGGCCATGCGAATGGTGGCGCGGTGGCCGGGTCGCCTATCTCCCTCTAATATGGTTGAGACTGGTGATGGCTGACCTCTGCGTTACGCTCGTGAACGGGTGCCGTCCGTGTGTCTGGCCGCAGCATTGGTGTTTTATTACCTTTTAAGAATATTAAATGATGTTTGACTTTGCAAGTATTGATTGCACTCATGGATCTTGAGATTCTTGGTATACGAACACTCATACCTAATTTGTATTAGCTTTAAGTTGATTTGAGAAAAGATGGTCAGAGTGGAGTTTTTTTTCGCTGCCTTTTTCTCTAATACAGACGGCCCTAACGCTCGTAGCCTGGGCTGCCTGAGTGATCTTAAACGATCACTAAGGTTAAGCAACATACGGCGCGTTCAGTCCATGGATGGGTCACCGTCTATGACTAACGCTAGTGGCATTTTTCCGAGCGATTCCGTGCTTCGCAAGGCACGTTAAGCAGTTGGTGCCGGCTGCCGTCGATAGATGGCAGTCGTTAAGCCAAGTCAGAGGCCTTAGGGCGGCTTGAAAACTTCTGACAGTAAGACCAGCCACTAGTCTTACAAGCCTCCACCAATCCGGACTTGGCCCCCGTGGTGGAGTATGGCCTATACCTTCCTCAGGGAAGAGACCCGTGCCCCTCGGTGGGGACATGATGGGTTGATGATGAGACGGCCCTAAGGCAGCGGCTAACATTATACATAACTGTATGTACATTGACATTCAACAAGCAGAATGTAAATTCTTTACGTTGAAATAAAAATTTTTGAATTTTGAATTTTGTGTGCAAGTGTAAATAAATTATTTATCTATCTATATATCTAAAGAAACCGGTAATCCCCCAGCTGATGTCAGTAATGGGGGTGGAGTTGTCCAAGCACACGCTGTCCTGGTTCCTGGCGTCGCTGGCGGAGCTGCTGGTGACGTGCGCGTGTGTGTGTGCGGTGCTGTGTACGGGCGGGGTGCTGCCGCGCTCTGATTGGACGCTGCTCTACGCACTCATGCTCGGGTTTAGCTTCGCTGTGCTCATGTTTTGGTGAGTATAATAAAGGGTTTTTCAACAAGAACTTAGTCTGTAAAACAAAATGAAACATAGATGAAGACGATTTAAATTTTTATTGGAATGCGAAGAGAAAAGTTTGGCAATTGGGAATGGATTTTTGTGATTGGAATAACCCTCCCTTAACGCGAGAAAAAAGTTTCAATTTTTTTGGCTCCGTAGTTAATTTTGTAAATAATCTTAATATTTTTCCTTTCGTCGTTCTGGGTCGTCGTTAAGGAAGGTTATTCATAGGTGATAGCACCAAAAAAAATATCAAGCACTTCTGATATTCTCATCCATTCCCTATTACGAATGAAAAATGATATCTGGCAAATGTCCACCACGAGCACGCTTACAGATGTCGATTCTTTCATCAAAGAATCAAGAGCTTAGGCTCTCAAAATTACCTATTTTTTCAAATTTAAATATAAAAACAGGACATTTTTTAGGACAGTTCAAACGAGTTGATTCTGCCATTGACTATTTCAGTACCCATAATGTTGCCGTCTACTTCCAGTTACCTGATCTCGAAGTTGTTCTCTTCGGCGAGCCTAGCGGCGGTCTGTGGTGCGCTTGGCTACCTGCTGACTTTCATGCCCTTTGTCATCATCCTATCCTTGGAGGCGACTCTAAACACGGCCACCAAGCTGGTCACGGTAAGTAGTTCCTTTTTTATTCTTTACTGTTTTATCCTCGTGAGGCCCAATGTCTTCAAGTGATCACAAAATCAATTGTTCTTTTCAAGGTCGGGCCTTACGAGGATATAGATGGATAGGCAAAATATTATTTATTGCATGTACACCAGAAATTACAGAACAGTTGAACAGTACAAAGTATAGGTGTTCCTCAGGATCTCGCCTCGGTCCTATTCTGTTTTTGATTTTTATCGATGGCATTGATTTTATTTGTCATTGATGATTGCATATTCTTTAATTTACCTTCATTGAAATATTTGTTCAAAAGTGAGCTTAATGAGTAATTTATATTTATTTGAAATTATTAATTAATATTAATTTATATATCTCATTTAAAGTGAACAGAATATAATTCGTTCCTATGAGAAATAATTAACTTAATACCTAAAAAGAGAAAAGCAAACTGATTCAGCATCACTTGCAGTGTCTGTCGATGTCGACTGCATTCTGCTATTCCCTGCTGCAAGTGGCGCGGCGCGAGGCCGTCGGCGGCGGCGCGCACTGGCCCGACGTCTGGCGGACCGACGGGGACTCTATCAGCATCGGTGAGGCGATTCGGTAGTTGACACGACCAACGATAAATTATTTAAGTTAAAATATTTTAAATAAAATAAAATATTTCAACTATACACTCGCACACACACCCTCATACACATACACTCATCATCATACACTATAGGTACATACGCATGATACTATAGTTTTACCTTAAAAACTCGTTAGTATTTTACATAGCATGTTGTGTCATCTAAATTTCAAGGACCTAATGTAATGTGTAAACAAGACCAACTAGTCTTACGTCCAATGTGGAAGAGCGGAGCTTCCTGTTACAAGTATTCTAAATACTTAAAAGGAAGATCTTGCCCGATTGTGCTAATGTAAATATCTGATATGTAAATAAACTATTTTCATTTTCATTTTCATTTCATTTCATTTCATTTGATACTAGCTGATGCCCGCGACTTCGCCTGCGCAAGATTAGTATCCCGAGTAGCTTATATTATTAGCGTGGCGTAAAAAGAACTAACATATTGTACAACACATTGTAACTCTAGCGGTTTCGGCAGCGCACGCCGGAATAGCTCGCAGATGGTAGATTTTTGCTGCTTACTTGACACTTATCGTCATTTTTTTTATCTTTATTTTATTTAGAGGCTTTGATCACCATGTGATCATATTTTGGACAATTCACATAATATCTCTATAAATTGTAGCCTATGTGTTGTTCTGATGTATAAGTTACATTATTGTAAAGTTTCATTAAAATCCATTCAGTAGTTTTTACCTGAAAGAGTAACAAACATCCATCCATCCATACTTACCTACAAACTTTCACGTTTATAATATTAGGATGCTCGATTAAAAAAAAATTACAAAATATTTCGGAAAATGTACCTATCTCTTTTAGTCAATTACGAGTTATTACAACCAATTGAGGCGAGGCGACCTCTGTGGCGCAGTGGTCAGGGCATCTGCATACCTTGCCAGATAACTTGTTTGCAGGTTCCAACCCCAACTGGGGAAAAAACCCCAGGTCTTGGATGTGTGGTGAGCACATGTCAACTGCACACCATAAAGTCCAACATTCCTGCATCGCGCTAGCAAACCAAGGACAATCAACAAAAAACTGCTGACCAGCCGTCCCCAGGCACACGATCTGCCTGGCGGGAAATTTCCCTTCACAGTGGAAGAGCACGATCACCCGCTCTTCCCTATAAGCCTTTGATTTACACGAGAGCGGGCCATTCAGCGAGCTGGTTCCCCGGAAGGCTTTAAAAAGCGGCTCCTCCGCCAGGGTCTGGCTGAGGTCGCCCACATTCTGCTGCCTGGCGGGAAATTCCCGTGGAAGAGCATGATTACCTTCCTATAGATGTTGACATATTTGTGATGTCGCTGGTTCTAGTTCCCACGCCAGAAGTAATGTATGTGCCTGTATTTAAATGTTTATGTTTATTTATTCCAATAAATATTGTTACAGCTGTTAATTAAAATAAAAGTTAGTTAAAATACAAAATTAAAATAAAAAAATAAAAAATAAAGAAATAATTAACATTAATGTCACATCACAAGATATTCATTCAGACTAACTCGTCCACTCGAACTGGGCCTTGAAGGGGTAGTATGACGACGCTAGTCACGCGTTTTAAATGACGAAGATCGTTGTCACCAGTAATCATTGTCACATTTTTACATTTTGGCGCTTCATGTTAATTTTATATTGCGTTGGCCGCTGCATTTACATCATGGTAGCGGTACCGCTCCGCTTCTCCGGCTTCTCACTCGGGAGGTCGAGGGTTTTGTTTTCTAAGTTACGTCCATTTGTGAAGTTATAGTAGCCGTCGTCATCATCAACCCACCGCTGCCCACATTTTTCCCCTAATGCCATTTTACATGGTTTCTCGTCATTCGCATCCACGGACCTTCCGCCGCCCCAACCATCGTCCGACCATCGGGCCGCAGGTCTGCCCACTGACTGTCGTCCTGTTCTTGATCACCGCTCTGTGAATGCCTTGGTCCACCTGCCGTCTTCCCGCCTTACCAGCGGGACTCGTTAGCCAATGCCACTCGCTAATGTGAAGAAAAACATCGTAAGGAAAACTGAGTGTCTGAGCTATTCACATACCTCATCGTTCGAAATCGCCAATCCGCGATAGGCACGAATTAAAGAGTCGAGATGGAATAAAGTTAAAAAAAATACTTTATTAACTTGAACGGACAGAGTTTCTCCTAGATCTAACAATATAGTAATCATCTCACTAGTCTAAGTAACAACTATTTATATCTAAATAACATCTTACTCAGCAATGACGCTTGTCCCCAATTTGGTCTGCGCGTGTCTTGCTAGAAGAGCTGACAAAGGTGATATCCGAAGGGTCGTCACACTTAACTCCTCCCTCCCTAAGAGAAAAATTATCCGAAGGTGATAAAGTAGGCTTCGGAGAATTTTGTTTTAGGCATAAGTTATACAATTTTAGTTTCCAAATGGTCACAAGTACACATAATACTACAATGCAATAAAGGCTTAAAGTCCATATGCTAACTTGGTACGTCACTGTGAACTGATCAGAGTTATTTTCGCTCTCACTGTGTTTGGCACTATTCAACACTTCCTTGATGTCGTTGAAGTCGATGTCCCGCAGATCTATTTGCTTGTTTCCTTTCGTGATGCTGTGTCCAATATCTGGGATCTGTACAAGAGGTAATTGAAGGCTAATTGCTGATGCGTTTGTTGTAGTACCTATAAATAGTTCTCCAACTTGTGTCTTGCAGTGTTGACTTGGCGTTAATATGTAGGTACCCTGTACGTTGTGTTTGTGAACTTCCGCGTCACAGTGTTCGGTGATGATCAGGTTATCTTCGCTATACAGCATCCAGTGGTCGTTAACTAGTCTTTGTATTCTTTGCTTTTCGATCTTGATGTAGCTTTGATGACATCTGCTGTAGTTGTTCTTCACCAACATGATTTGCTCTATGCAAGTCTCTGCGTAGTATTGTGCCAGGTTTTCCTCAGAACACAGGAACTTGCTGTTTTCAATCTCCTCGCAGTGGTGTTGTACAGGTCTGAATTTCAATCTATTCACCATAAGGTAAGGATATTTTGGGACTATCGTGAAGGTTTTATGGTTTACAGGATTATGAATGGGTAAAGGGATGATTTTGTAATAAATATACGTGTCAGCGTCTATTAGGGGTACTTCCATAACAAAAACTAAACTATTCCTATCCATATAAGATTTTAAAATTATATTACGTTCTATTTTTATTAAATTATGCACGTTTACTTTGTATATTAAGTAAGTGTTTTCTTCTATTTCGCTTAAGATACTTAGCAGTTCAGTAGAGTTAATTATTGACTGATGGAGTATATGTAGTTTACTGAATGCTATAGATGTTTCTATTTCCTGTATTATATTAAGCATGGTTTGAAAGTTATTTAGAATTTGGTAAAGGCTGTTTATTATGGACCAGACATGATTAAATTTAGTTTCATTTTGCAAGAGTGTTTCCAACTGTGACGTTCGCAACCCTACGTGTTTGACGTTTAAATTTATATCGTCCGATATATTTACCAGCTTATCAAACGCTTTTTGCATAAGTGATACTTTACGCTGTACTGAGTGTTGTTCCCTATTTAAACTACTTATTTCCCTGCTATATTTAAGTGCATCACTATTATCTAAATTACCAGAAATACATTTAATTAATGCTCCTAATGGGTTTATGATCCCTCTCCTAACTCTATGAGAAGGTAGTATTTGATGTATCCTATCTTTATTTAATCCTATTAAAGATTCTATCTGAACCTGCAGTCCTGCACATTCCCGACGTGCCTCACTATCTCTTCTGATTAGAACCTTTAACTTACCATATTCTATTATGTTATTATCTATTTGTATTACTAACGATTCTAAGTCTAAAGTCTTAAAAATAGTCCAGACGTTATTCTTCTTCACTGCTGCTCCCATCCGTAGTGGAGCTATTCCTGGGTTCTTGTTGAGGTTTAGAAGGTCCAGGCTGGTCACCTGAATAACTAGTGCCAGGAGTGTCACGCATGATCTGTGGAGGACGTTTTACGTTTTTTATGGCCACCCTGGTTTTTCTTTTATTTAACTGGACTGGTATTATGTTTTTGTCTACGTTGCCTATCGCGATAGCTTTTTCATAGCGTGGCAGTTCCTTGGCTTTCCTAGTCCTAGTGTTTTTCATAAAAACCACATCTCCTACTTTGAAATCTTTTGTGGCTTCCTCTCCGCCTCTCTTATCCCTAACTTTTGCTTTGTCTCCATGAAGTTTCTCGGCTACGTATTCGTACAGGACTTTAAGACGTTTTCTGTGGTCCTGCAGGAGCTTTTGTGATAAGTTCCGTTCTCCATCTATGTCAAAAACATTCCCGGCGTCCGTATGGCCAAACACTATCTCAAAGGGCGTGTAGTTCGTCGCTGAGTGTATTGTATTATTATAGGCCATAATAGCGTACGTCATAACGGTTGCCGCGTCAAATTCTGTTTTATTATATTTGGCTAACCTATAGATTTCGATTATTGTTGAATGAAACCTTTCAACGATTGCCATTGACGTGGGATTGTTAGGTGTCCCTATGTGGATGTCAATTTTGTAAAAATTCAGGAGTTCTTTAATAAGGTCATTTTTGAATTCTGTTCCTGAATCTGCGTTAATTTTTGTCGGCAAACCGTACATACTGAAATACTTTATTAGGGCTCTCACTACTTCTGGAGTACTTCTATTCGGAATATTGATTGCTTGGCCTAGTTTACTGAAGGCATCTACGATGGTTAAGTAATATTTTCCTTCAATAAACAAAAGGTCCATGAAGGCCTCTTGGAAGGGGGTGTTCTGATCTTGAGTCAATTGAATGGGTGGTTTTATAGGTTTTCTTTCGTACTTCATCTTTTTGCATTCTTCACACCCATTTATAACCGCACTTACTGTTTCTTTCATACTGGCCCACCAGTAGTCCCTTTTTAGTTTGGTTAGGGTTTCCTTGATGCCCCTGTGACATGTCTTACCCTCATGATACTTTTTTATTACATACATCTGATCTTCCTCACTGTCTGTCAGATTTACTATTCGTTCTGTGCATTCTATCAGATTCATGGTCCCCTTTTTATACAATTTTGTAACTACTTCTGAAAAAGTTTTACGAAATTGTGTATCCTCAAAATAAATGTGGTACTTATACTTAGTATCTAAATACTCTTTCATGAAGTTTTTCACAAAGTGAGCCTTGTTTACCGGCATGTGAACTTCAAGGATGTTTTGTTTTTTAGTGGAAATGTCCTTGACAGTGAATTTATTTAAGAACCACGTGTAAACGAGTATTTGCCTAGGTTTTGTATCTATGGCTTCCTTCAGGATCGGGATTCCTTTGTGTTCTCTATTTGATATTGAATGGGCTGTTGCTCCATCATCTGAATCTGATATCTCCATTATCTCTTCTTGCTCTGAGTCAGATAAGACTATTGTTTCGATATCTAGTTCGTCCTTATTTCCCTTCAAATCCCTTTCTAACTCTTCTACGATGTCCTGTACCTTGTCATTACTATCGTCTAAATTAACTATCATAGATTCAATGTCATCATTAGTAACATTAATCCTGATCCTTGAAAGTGCGTCCGCGTTAGTATTCTGACTACCCTTTTTATATCGAATTTCGAAATCATAATCCTGTAATCTAAGCCTCCAACGTGTCAACTTACTGTTTGGCTCCTTGAGCGAGTATAGCCAGGCTAGTGGCCTGTGGTCTGTATATATAGTGAATTTATTCCCGTACAAATATGGACGAAAATGTTTCACTGCCCAGATTATGGCCAAAAGCTCTTTTTCTATAGTGCTGTACCTTGTTTCCGTGTCGCTTAATGTCCTGCTTGCGTATGCCACTGGTTTATCTGATCCTAGCGTACCCTGCGAAAGCACTGCACCTATTGCAAAATTTGATGCATCGGTGGTCAAAATGAAAGCTTTGCTAAATTCTGGGAACTGTAGTAACGGTGCATTTGTTAAAAGCTTCTTACATGCTTCAAAACACTCTTTATATTCATCATCTATTATTATCTTTCGTCCTTTCTTTAAGCATACCGTGAGGGGTCTTGTAATTTTTGCGAAATCCTTGATAAATTTCCTGTAGTAACCAACTAACCCCAAAAAGCTCTTAATTTGTGTTACTGTTTCTGGAATTGGGAACTTTAGAATAGCTTCAATTTTGTCATCATTCGGTTTCAACCCTTCATTAGTTATTGTATGGCCAAGATAAAGCACTTCCTTTCTCAGGAAATGTGACTTATCCAGCTGTATTTTTAAATTTGTATCTCTGAATCTTTTAAATACCGCCCTGAGCTTTGTTACATGTTCCTGTAAGCTTTTTGAAAATATTATGACATCGTCTAAATAAATGAGGCAATGTAAGCCCTGAAGGCCTCTTAATACATTGTCCATTGCTCGTTGAAATGTTGCAGGTGCTGTTTTTAGCCCAAAAGGCATCCTGTTAAACTCATAATGCCCGAATGGTGTGCTAAATGCAGTTTTAGACCTATCATCCTCTGAAACTTCTATCTGGTGGTACCCACTAGCCAAGTCAAGAGTAGTAAAATAGACGCTTTTTCCTAACATGTCAAATAGATCGTTGATATTAGGTAAGGGGTATTTGTCATCCATAGTTATTTCATTCAGGCGCCTATAATCAACAACCATTCTCCACTTTTGCTGGCCAGAGGCATCCATTTTCTTTGGTACTAAGTGTACTGGGGCACTCCATGGAGAATGTGATTCCGTAATCACATCGTCCTTTAACATTTTATCAACCTGTTTTTTTATTTCTGCTGTTTGAGCTGGAGGTAACCTATGAGCTTTGAGATTTATAGGGTCCTCATTTTTCGTTCTAATGTTATGTTTCACCTGATTTGTGAAGCTCAATGGGATATCCTCACAGTAAAAGATGTCCCTATATTCCTTGCAAACACCTTCTATCATTCTCCTTTCTTCCTCGTTCATGTGATCAAATTTCAGCTTAGACAAGTTATTCATAAGCAACGCATCAGTGTCTCCCTTATCGTTGCTGTAATTTACACTAATGGGCTCTGATTGATTATACGGTTCTACCCGGAATGGGGATGTAATCATTAATGTGCCCATATTGTCACTACAATTCTGAATCACTGTGGTTGCATACCCATTCACACAACGTACTAATGCAGCGGGCATTCGAATCCCTTCACCAAACTGCTTATAATCTAAGATTGCTTCTCCGTCTAATAAGTTTACCGGAAGTTTTACCCGTAACTCACTGCGGGGAGGCAAATAGTAAGTCTCTCGCATGGGAGGCTTATATATTATAGGAATTTGGGCATCCTTAGTTATCAACGCCATGTATCTCGCGTCGATTCTAGCCCCTAAAAGCTGGATAAGATCGAATCCTATAAGACCGTCGTATCTTTCATCTACACTGTATACATAGAACTTGTATTGTTGGCGTGTTTTGAAAATGTCCGGTAAAGGAATAATTGCGACCTCATTGTGTTTACTCGACGCGTGAGTACTAATAACCTCGAACGGCTCGATCAGTTTGCAATGTTTATAAAACTGCTCCGCTATGCGTGGACTAATAAAAGACCTTGTGCTGCCCGTGTCTATCATAAAAACGGCGTTTAATTCGGGAATTGAAATATGGGGCAGATTTAACCGTTTATTAAGATTTAACGTTACTCTTTCCATACTGGGGAGGCGATTATGCAAAAATTTTCCACGTTTTGTTCGTTTACTGAGGGCCCGGCTTCCTCGTTATAGTGGCCCAAGTCGCCGTAACCCATTGGTTCCTGACTGTAGTTGTCAGTGTAGTTGACTCGCCTAGAGCTAGCAGTACGCATCGTGACGTCAGTGTTCGAACCCGACGGCGACGGCGCTACGTGCGGCGATCTAGGAGGTTGCGTCATACGCGGTGCATTGCCCGTGAAATGCTGACTGAACGGTTGTTGTGACCTAGTAGGCTGTTGCCACTGACTGTGGTTCGGCTGATTTCCGTGATTCATTGCATTATTGTTCGCTCTATTGTTATTAAAACGCGGTTGGAATGCACTATTTGGTGTACCTAAATCAGAAGGTAGCCTAGTGTTGTTCGGTGCAAATGCACTTGGTAACCATTGCGAGTTGTTGTGTCTTGGGCCGCTGTAATTATTTTCACCAAAGTTGGGCCTTGAACTGGGATAGTTAGCCTTACGCGTATTATTTTTTGCGTTATACACGGTTTGGAAGTTTTGTTCCTCCAGAACGATTTTCAAAGCGTCCTCCAGGACAACAACATTTCGCAATCGCACCAACCTAACCATGTAAGCTGGTAGATTGTATAGGAACACATTCAATGCAGTATTATTATAAATTTGCTGTTTGGCTAATCGTATGTTAGCGTCACGTACAGTTTCGCCCACCTTTGCAAATAGGGTACTTTTTATCTGTTGAATTCTATGACAAAATTCTAAATAACTTTCGTTCCTATTTACTTTCATTGATTCTAACTCCATAGCAAGACATTCCTCGGACCGTGGGTCGCCAAAGAGTCTGCTTAACAATGTTTTTAGCTCCTCCCAAGTGGTAATCTGATCTGTTTCTCCCACAAGATTCGCTGCTTCCCCACCTAACCTACTTGTTATTACATGGAATAAATACTCATTTTGCACTTCCGTTCCTTGGTAAGCTTGCAAAATGTATTCGCTCTTTTTAATAAACAAAGGCAACTGCCTAGCATCCCCCTCAAACAGTGGGATGATTTTCACCATTTCCATCGGTACACGGTTAACGTTTTCCATTTTATTAAAGAGAGAAAAAAAAATCCCCAATATTTATCTTTATCTATGACTTAATTAACTTTTCACGAGATGTATATCGATGAAAAGTACCTATAGTATTATTACGGCAATTTCTAATCCCTAATAACACACGTAAATTTATCACAAGGAGTATAAAGGAAAGATACAAGGAAGGTGAAAAAGATTTACTCACAGACCCGTAGCTGCTCCCATGTCCTCGTAACTGGAATACTATTGTTGATCCTTCGGGAACTCCTCTAGTCCTGATCCTCTCCTGGTCCTGATGCGTCGGTCTTGGGCTCCGCAGGAACTTTGGTTCGGCTCTAACTAATTTATTTATTTGTTCGGTGATCTCAACTAAACCGTTGAAACGGACGATGGATATAGATCCAGCTGCTGAGATCCTACCGGCTGCGCCAATTAAAGAGTCGAGATGGAATAAAGTTAAAAAAATACTTTATTAACTTGAACGGACAGAGTTTCTCCTAGATCTAACAATATAGTAATCATCTCACTAGTTTAAGTAACAACTATTTATATCTAAATAACATCTTACTCAGCAATGACGCTTGTCCCCAATTTGGTCTGCGCGTGTCTTGCTAGAAGAGCTGACAAAGGTGATATCCGAAGGGTCGTCACACTTAACTCACGCGTGGTGATTAAGCACATACTCTCTTTCTGAAAGACGTCCTATGCCCTACAGTGGAACGTTTATAGGCTGCTTACAAATTCATAGAAGGTGGAATTACTTTAGTTGAGTTGCAAGTTAGCTTCATCATCAACCCATTATGTCCCCACCGAGGGGCACGGGTCTCTTCCCTGAGGAAGGTATAGGCCATACTCCACCACAGGGGCTAAGTCCGGATTGGCTTCGTTTCATTAAAATTATTGTCTGATTTTCATACTGTTTTTTTCTTTCCCAGGTACTGCTGCTTTTATGATGTTATTGGATGGCCTCATCTACCTGACTATTGGCTACGTGATTGACCGATTTTATGGTGAGCAAGGTGGTGGTGGTTTTCAACCAGAATGGTTATCTATAAAAATAGATAACCATTCAATTTTGGGGCCCCTGCAGTATATTTTGTTTGTAAACTATATTAATAGCTGATTTCAGCACAGTAAGTTTCTTATTTGCGCAGGTGATCAGAAATCAGAAATCGAAACAAGTTAATATTCGATAGTCATTTTAAACATAACTATAAAAACCTTATAGATTGATGGGTTTTGTCTTTATTATATCTCTCGCTTGTTGCGCTCACAGCTTGAATATGCATCAAGCATATGACATCTCATAACGCTATTAATTTATCGTCCAAAAATTTAATTGAAAGCCTGCAGTAGGAATTATAATTTTATTTTAGGTTATTAATATATTATTATAAATTCTCTATTGCACAAAAAAAAAGTGTGCAAAAGATGGAAAAAAGGTTGCCTTTTTACGATAACTTTCGCCCTTATCCCCAGGCATTAAGAGTCTCAAGAGCAGCATCTCGTCGCCTTCGACGCCTCAGGATTCAGACGATGACGTCGGCATCAGTATCGTGAACGTGAGCAAAGTCTACCGTGGCGCTTCGAAACACGCGCTGCGTGACGTCACGCTGCAACTACGAAGGGGACAGGTCACGGCTTTGCTCGGGCATAATGGCGCCGGGAAAAGTACGCTTATGTGAGTACTTTGTGCATTTTAGTATAGTATTACATATTTTGGTATACTGTTGTGTCAAACGATGTCGTGGGCATACAGGCGTCATGAATGTGAGCAGCTTCCACCGCGTAGTTCCAAAACATGCTCTGTGTGACCTCACGCTACAATTTCGAGAGGTACAGACCACGGCTTTGTTCGGGCATAATGGCGCCGCGCCGGTAAGAGTACTTTGTTCATTTTCTTCTATAAAGTTGTGTTAGAACCATGACGTTGCAATTAGCTTCGTGAACGTGAGCAAACTACCGTGGCGATTCGAAACACGCGCTGCGTGACGTCACGCTGCAACTACGAAGGGACCAGGTCACGGCTTTGCTCGGGCATAATGGCGCCGGGAAAAGTGCGCTTATGTGAGTACTTTATGCATTTTGTAGTATACAGTTGTGAACGTGAGGAGGCTCCAACGAGTAGACCGAAGCACTAAAACATGCACTGCGCGATGTCACGCTACAATTTCAAAAGGGACTGGACACGGCTTACTTGGGCATAGTGGCGCCGGTAATAGTAGGTAGGTACGCTAATTTGTATACTTAATTTATTTTCTCTATAAAGTTCTGTTATAACCATGGCGTTGCAGTAAGCATTGTGAACGTAGGCAAACTCTAAGGTGGCGCTTCGCGGCAACGCTGCATGACGTCACGCTGCAACTTCCAAGAGGGACTAATGGCGCCAGGTAAAGTAAGTACACTTACCCATTGCTTTACGCATTTACGTATGAAGTTTTACCACACTATGGTAAGCATTCTGGCATCGTGGACGTTAGCTAGGTGTCTTTACAATCACTCAACACAATTTACCTCTATCATGTTTTTGCCCGGAGCGCTGATCCTGTCTTTGTCCCCCCCTAACCTGTCCGTCCTTTGCAGCAAAATAATAACGGGCATGCTGCGGCCGTCGACGGGGCACGTGTCGGTGCGGGCCGGGCACGCGTGCGGGGTGTGCCCGCAGCGGGACGTGCTCTTGCCCGCCCTGTCCGCCGCAGAGCACGTGCGTCTTTACGCTGAGCTCAAAGGCGCGGAGGATGTGCAGCGCGAAGTCGATGAGTGAGTAGTTGGATAGATCACTCACTCAATCATTCACTTAAGCCGCGTTTTCACGGCCTTAGTGGGCTCGGACCGAGTGTCCCATCCGAGTAAACTCATGCTTCTGATTGGCCATTTTAGTGTCGTGACGAAAAACCGTCCAATCAGAAGCATTAGTTTACTCGGATGGCGCACTTGGTCCAAGCGTACTAAGACCGTGAAAACTCGGCCTCATGCTTCTCTTCACACAAGAAAAACACTACATACAAATACTAAAATACTCTACGAGACAAAAGTTCGTCGTAAGTAGAGAAGTTAATTACCTCGCGATGTTTATTGACAAACACCCTGAAGACAAAAAGCTGTCGAATCGAAAGGACCCTGTATTCCCTAAAAAGAGTAGTGGTTGGGAACCTTCGTGCCTTTTTATACATCACCTTCAGGATTGCTCACTCTTTCTAGTGATATCATATGCAACTTAGCTGCGCCACTCCAGCCCAGTACAGATTGACACAGAGCCAGCTAAACCAATCGCAAGGCTTTTCTCTTTGCCGGGTTACGAAGAAACCTCATAATGTGGATTAGTTTTCTAGCTCGGCTCGAGAGAAGGGCAATATGTTTTTCAAAGTTTAACTGCGCATCAATAGTTACATACACCCAGATATCGCAGGCTTTCCATCCTCTCAAGTCTATCACAGGTGCACTCCGCAGGTATTCCCTTGCAAGAGTGTAAGCTCAATTGTAAATCTGCGTCCGGTCTCGAGGAGACTGTTTTGTGAAAGGCAAGGTATTTGGTCTTCGATACGTTTAATGTTTGGAGATTATTTGCCAACCATTCACCTATATTTGCAAGACCTAACTCCGCTTGTGTACAGGTGTCTTTCCTTTTTTCTCCTTTAAACATTATAGTTGTATTGTCAGCTTAACATATGATGTCGGCTTTGTAGGATGAAGGTAATATGGAACCTATTTCATTTAAATATACATACAAAGTGTGGGCCCGAGTAAGCTTCTTGAGGCACGCCAAACCGGACTGACAAGGAAACACTGACTAACTCGCCAGTCTTTATTGTTGTTGTCTGTGCGTTAGGTAACTCCCATAAGATTCCCATATTCTCTAGTTTTTGTAAGAGAAATGGCACTGAAACGGTGTCAAAGGCCTGAGCAACATCGAGGAACACGCCATTACAAGATAATCCTTTCAAATCAAAGAATTTAGACCATAGAGATGGTCTAAATTCTAAATTAAGATGGTCCAATGGATAACAGAATACAGACCTGTGACACCTTCTGTGACGCGTGATGACTTGATACTGACATGTTACTTCGTGACGCCCGTTGATTGCTCCCTCCACGGTAACGCCATTACTATATTTTTTACGTAGTTTCTCGTGTGTCCCACTACTGGGCCAAGGCCTCCCCTCCTTCTTTCCATCTCTCATTGATAATCCGAATCGTCCGCCCATAATTTGTCAACTCAGATCGACTATTTTTTTACGCTCCTCAATAATTTGATGTGGCTTTTGTTCGAATCTACCGTAGACCGGTACAAAATTATTAATATAGAGATCTGAAAAATAGACTTTTTTTTAAATTTATTTATTTATTTCAAGTAACAAAGACTCATTCTGTGAGGTTAGTACGCAGATAAAAAACATTAACCTATATTAGTAAATGCTAAAGTTCTAGTTTAAATTAATGTATATTTATTTATTTTATTATTTATTAACAAATCCTATAAATAGAAATTGTACTGAAAGCATACTTTCTCGAAAATATAGTTTTGAGATTTCGGTTCATGATCAAAAATGTAGCATGGCTAGCATAAAACAATAGGGTATTTGACACTGTCAACAATAAATTATTTGAGATGCTCGATTAAAATGATTCGGGAAACGTATTTCTTTTAATCATTTACTAGTTATTTAAATAGATGAAACATATAAAGGGTTCTGTGAAATGTGACGTCACAAGCAAGTATTTTCATACAAAATTCCGTTTTAAAAGTAACTTATTTGACATCTTGTCAAATACCCAATCATGTACCCAACACCCTGCATTAAGTCATGCCTTCAGTATCGTTTCATTTCACTCGATACTGTTTGCAGCATGGTGTCTGTGCTGTCGCTGGGTGCGCATTCGCAGCAGCCGGTGTGCCGGCTGTCGGGCGGGCAGCGCCGGCGCGTGAGCGTGGCGCTCGCCTTCGTGGCGCGCCCGCGCCTCGTGCTGCTCGACGAGCCCTCCACTGGCGTCGACCCGCTGGCGCGCAGGTTTGTGGCCCCACTATTGCTGTGCTCTTTTTTCAGGTTCTTGCTTACATGCCAACTATTGCTGTATTTACAACCAAACCAACGGACATTTACATATTTATTTATTTATTTATTTGCTCCGCCAACAGGATAATACATTATACATTAAAAATTAACACTTACAAAAATAATAATATTTACATCCCAATTACAGGCAGATACGCCACTAATTATTAATTGAGTTGGTTGGTTGAAAATGTTTAACATGCCATAAACAGTTCAATTTAACCTTGACCAAGATAATTATAATTGACATTAATATAATTATTGAGTGGAATTGCGACAATAAAGTTGTAAAATAACGATAATAATAAAATTGATAATAATTTTAGTGTCTTATAGTACAAGCCTTAAATTGTATATTGTAATTATTATTTCATGGCTATTATATTTCTTCACATGTTCACACATACACATAAGGAGACATACCTACGTTGCTTCTGGTCCCACACTAGGATACCCTGTCTCGTGGGAACTAGAAACAGCGACATCACAAACATGTCAACATCCAAGACCTTGTCCTACTGGAAGAGCCCTCTACTGGCTTCGACCCGCTGGCGCGCAGGTTTGTGGCCCCACTATTGCTGTGCTCTTTTTTCAGGTTCTTGCTTACATGCCAACTATTGCTGTATTTACAAACAAACCAACGGACATTTACATACGGAGACATACCTACGTTGCTTCTGGTCCCACACTAGGATACCCTGTCTCGTGGGAACTAGAAACAGCGACATCACAAACATGTCAACATCCAAGACCTTGTCCTACTGGAAGAGCCCTCTACTGGCGTCGACCCGCTGGCGCGCAGGTTTGTGGCCCCACTATTGCTGTGCTCTTTTTTCAGGTTCTTGCTTACATGCCAACTACTGCTGTATTTACAAACAAACCAACGGACATTTACATACGGAGACATACCTACGTTGCTTCTGGTCCCACACTAGGATACCCTGTCTCGTGGGAACTAGAAACAGCGACATCACAAACATATCAACATCCAAGACCTTGTCCTACTGGAAGAGCCCTCTACTGGCTTCGACCCGCTGGCGCGCAGGTTTGTGGCCCCACTATTGCTGTGCTCTTTTTTCAGGTTCTTGCTTACATGCCAACTATTGCTGTATTTATAAACAAACCAACGGACATTTACACACGGGAACATATATTGCTTCTGGTCCCACGCTAGGATACCCTGTCTCGTGGGAACTAGAAACAGCGACATCACAAACATGTCAACATTCAAGACCTTGTCCTACTGGAAGAGCCATCTACTGGCTTCGACCCGCTGGCGCGCAGGTTTGTGGCCCCACTATTACTGGGTTTTTTTTTCAGGTTTTGCTCACAGCCCGACTATTGCTGTCATCATCATCATTAGCAACCCATAATGTCCCCACCGAGGGGCACGGGTCTCTTCCCTGAGGAAGGTATAGGCCATTACTCCACCACGGGGGCCGAGTCCAGATTGGTGGAGGTTTGTAAGACTAGTGGCTGGTCTTACTGTCAGAAGTTTTCAAGTCGCCCTAGGGCCTCTTGGCTACTTGGCTTAACGACTGCCATCTATCGACGGCAGCCGGCACCAACTGCTTAACGTACCTTGCGAAGCACGGAACTGCTAACTACCTAAAAATCGTCACGATCCCAGGCCGTCTTACGCAACGTCGACAGATTTCTCCATCAGAAGTGGGAGCACGCACTCCAATATAATCCCTAGCCACTAAAAGAATCTGATAGACAAGATAAAATTGAATACCAATGAAATCCTTTGACTCGTGATTTCAGTATTATATAATTATAGTCTGTATATAATTTAATTCCTCCGATGTAATTTGATTAATTTCAATGTTCATTTTTAAATTTGCAATTCTAAGTATAATTTCGTAACTTCATTATAAATATGTAATGTAACTATAATGTAATTTATCATGCTGTATACACATGTATTGGTGTTACGGTTTGAATTGAGTGTTTTTTATGTAATTTCTTATTTGTAAGTTTTGCCCGTAACACTGTTTTGTGTGTCTAATAAATAAATAAATAAAAAGAAATTATATATATTTCCCTTTTAACGATAACACCGTCAATAAGCCTTTCAAGTATTTTGTTTTGTGGAGAACAACAAAGAGTTCTAATCTAATCTAATTTTAGTAATATCTTTGCCTGGTAGCACAGGGTATCCTACTTTGGGACCAGGTCAAGTGATTATTTATCGAATCGGATCTCTCAGCACACTCACAGTCGCCCCTTCTTCGCAGAGACATCTGGTCGCTGATCGTCCGCCTGAAGAAATCCCGTACGGTTTTGCTGACCACGCACCACTTAGACGAAGCGGAACTACTCAGCGACCGACTAGTGGTCATGCACCAGGTGATAACAACATCAACAACAATAATTTATTCATATGACGACCGCTGTGGCGCAGCGGTTAGCGCATCTGGCTATCATGCGAGAGGTCCCGGGTGCGAACCCTGGCTGGGGAAAAAAACCCAGGTCTTGGATGTTTACATGCTTGTGATGTCGGTTTCTGGTTCTTACGACACAGAGTATCCTACTGTGGGGCCAGAAACAATGTATATAAACAATGTAAATTTGAAAAGTATTGATTGCACTCATGGATCTTGAGATTCTTGGTATACGAACACTCATACCTAATTTGTATTAGCTTTAAGTTGATTTGAGAAAAGATGGTCAGAGTGGAGTTTTTTTTCGCTGCCTTTTTCTCCACTACAGACGGCCCTAAGGCAGCGGCTAACATTATACATAACTGTATGTACATTGACATTCAACAAGCAGAATGTAAATTCTTTACGTTGAAATAAAAATTTTTGAATTTGAATTTTTTTTTGAAAAATTTACGTATACTATGCCTTCTCTTTTCGACTTGCAATATTTAAAACAATCCGACTACGCGCTCGCATACACAACACAGGCCAGTGTTAGTCGCATACGCTCGTGAACGGGTGCCGTCCGTGTGTCTGGCCGCAGCATTGGTATTTTATTACCTTTTAAGAATATTAAATGATGTTTGACTTTGCAAGTATTGATTGCACTCATGGATCTTGAGATTCTTGGTATACGAACACTCATACCTAATTTGTATTAGCTTTAAGTTGATTTGAGAAAAGATGGTCAGAGTGGAGTTTTTTTTCGCTGCCTTTTTCTCCACTACAGACGGCCCCAAGGCAGCGGCTAACATTATACATAACTGTATGTACATTGACATTCAACAAGCAGAATTTAAATTCTTTAGGTTGAAATAAAAAATTTTGAATTTGAATTTGAATTTGAGTCGATTGCGACGACGCGCATGGTGGCCTCTACTCACAAGGAATCAAACCGGTGCGGAGGTGCCCACTGAGTTCGCCGGCGGCGGCGCGTCGTCGCTCGTCGCACGGCTGGCTAATAAAATACCCACAACTCAATGAAAAATTAAAATTTCTAAACTGTACTAAGCGATTTATTGTGGATCTTTATTGTAAGTGTTTAGACTTTGTTTTCTTTAATAATTTGTCATAAAAAATTGTAACTATACAATGACGGCCGATTTCTGAATTGAGGATTTCGCTAAGTAGTTAATTGCTTAACTGTAGTGAGGTCTCGTCAAATTGCTTTAGAAACGAGCGTGACAGCATGTTGCTTGAGTGTTAACTTGCCGTAAGTTCTCAATTCGGAAATCGGCTGTGACTAAGCTAGCATACGGAAGTAGCCTGGCTACCCATAGCACAGGGAATCCTAGTTTGGGAGCCAGGACACAAATTGTAACATCTTTACTTGCAATAAAGTTTTCTTATTCTTTCTTATTCGTATATGTAAATGTTTATTTCTTCCAATAAATCTTGTTACAGCTGCTAAGTAATCTAATATCACATCACAACATATATTCATTCCGACTAACTCGTCCACTCAAACTGGGCCTTACAGGGGTAGTATGACGACGCTAGTCACTCGTTTTAAATGACGAAGATCGTGACTTTCCAGACATATTTGTACCAGTAATCATTGTCAAATATTGTCATTTTGGCGCCACAAAGCGCGTGACGCGCGTCATCGTAATACCCATAATATGTTTCAAAGACCTCCTACGAGAAATGCTACCAAAAGACGCCATCTCCCTCCCACGTCTGTCTAATCGCGAGTCATTGTGGACTCAGAAAAACAACAGTTTCTGAATTGAGAATTCCACTAAAAGTAAAATACTTAAGTAAAGTTCTGTCACTCACTTTCCTGAGACATTTGGCAAGTCAGCACTGCAGTTAAGTAAGTCAATCCGGGCCATTTTATACAATGTGTTTACGAAAGTTTTAGTTCAGAAATACAGTTAAGTAGTTACTCAGCGGAATTCTTAATTCAGAAATTGGCCCTAAGAAAGTGGCTTCATCGGTATGGTATCATATCAAAATCTTTTTATTCATCGCAGCGCAGCTACTGTGAATATCGCATAAGGTCTTCTCTTAGAAAGGAAAAGAGAAGTATGCATTCTTACTTTCTCCCGATGTTCTGGATGACCCTATAATTTACTAGAATTTACTACCATCTACTATCATCTACTTCCTTCTCCAGCGTTTTGCTCCAGTCCGTCCAAGGTTGTCTGGAAGAGATAGATCACTTTTACTGATAAGGCCGCTGTCCGTACTCTTAGATTAAGAAATATCTGTGTAATCTCCTTTTTTATGTACAATAAAGTGTTCTCTATCTATCTAGAATGTTCCCCTACATGACACCCACCTTTAATCCTCAGGGCCAAATCCACACGATCGGCTCCCCGATCGAGATCAAACGGTCCCTCGGTGACGGCTACACCCTCACGGTGATATACCCGGCCCTCGACCAGGAAAAGCAAGATGGCCGCCTTGAGGAGTGTAGCAAGAAACTCTTAGCGGCTGTGAGAGGGGTGGTCAAGAACGGACAGGTCGTCGAAGCGAACGGGCTGGAAGTGGAGGTTAACCTTCCGTTCTATGACGCCGATGGGGTAAATAACAAGTAAGTATAGATCCCACGATGGGGCTGGTGCACAAAATTAACGTCGCTCAGCGTGCTATGGAAAGGGCTCGGAGTTTCTCTGAAATATCGATTTCGAAACGAAGTGACCCAATAGAGAACCATAGTCACATAGTCACATAGAGAATCAATTCATATTTAAAGCCGATTCTATCGAGTCCCAAAGCTTCTCCGCATCACCAATAACTTTGCCGCTTGTCCGCAGCTTCCTGGCGCTGTGCCAGACTCTCGAGTCCAAGAAGGAGGAGCTGGGCTACAAATCCTTCAGTCTAGACTGCAGTAGCCTGGAGCAGATCATGCACGGCATCTGCGGAGAGACTGATGCTGCCAACTACGGGACCGTGTCTTCTCATAGCTCCTCTGGTGAGAAAATGAACTCTCTGTATTTGCAGACTGTTTCGCGGCTTTGGCTCTGCCGGTATTGGCTAATTGTCGGCCACGCAAATCTTATTTGTAACTACCAAACTCTTTTGTAAATACTCTTTTGTTTTTGAAAATTAACAGTAAAAAGGTGGATGATGAAATGAGAGCGAGCCACGTCCAACCTCTTTTCTTTGCATGAGACTGTTCCCCCCGCCCGCGCCTTACCCCCTGGACTTCCGGCGGGCGAGAGGGGAGCCATTTGTTTATTTATTTACATTTGTAACTTACAGCTAATGCCAAATCTCTACGAAGTTAGTTATTTACAACATAGGATAATTAACTCAAATCCAAAAAATCAAAAAACAAACAGAATCATACCTCATCAAGCATTCCCTTGCATTCTTCATGCCATGTTTTTTTTGGTGGTGAAAATTTGTTGAGTCGAAAGGACGCTCCCATAGTTTTCGCTTTTATTTTATCATCCGCGACTCCAAAACTCCATCCTATTATTTTTCCTTTTTACTGCCCTACATCCACTACTCTTATCGTTCCTGTGGCCGACTAAGGTGTCAGGATGGTTTAGGTGCTGGACGTGCCTACTCCATCTAAAACTGTTGACGTCCAAGTGGTCCCTTCATTGATCTAATGTGAATGAAGGTGCCTCTGGACGCTCTATAAATCACCGTTTATGGACGGCAAGAGTACCTATAGTCGTACTGTTTAGAATAATCAAGATGCTATGTGCATGCAGATCATGTAATAAGTATTTTTGTGTGTAGAGCCAAGGGTAGGGTAACGTACCAGTCATTGGACACAATCAGTAATTGGACGCTTCGTTTAAAAACCTATTTTTTAAGAACTGTGTGTTAAATTTGAATCATTCCTTTTAACATTATTTGTGTATATATTTAGAGTTAGAAAATATTGTTGATAAAAATCCGCTTAACTGTCCAATGACTAGTAATTTACCCTACATTCCAGAATAATGTATGTGCTTGAGAGAAACAGATATCTATTAAACAGAGATAGAAATATATTGTGGAATGTTCCATAACCTTCTAGAATCTATTTCTTGTACCTTGCTTCGATGTCATTCTAGGTAGTTCCAGAGGATACTCTGGAAAGTTCTATAGTTTTCTAGAATTTTCGGTGTCCTTTCCGAAATTACCTACTCATAAAGTCTCAACTTAATACAGTCTGCCAATTAGACATTGGAACCGACTCGAAGAGAGTGTTGAAAAGCAACGGCGCCTTCATTGGGAAGCTGGGATTCCTTAGCCGTGACCTCAGAGCAATGCTGGAGTGATCTTCTGGAAAGACACAGGCTGGCTGGAGATATCTTTTTTGTTTTCTTGACTCCAGCCATCCCTGATGGTAAACGACGACAGCGTCTACTGCTACTTCATTGCCTGTCTAATGCCAGTCAACTCTTGTTAAGTCTCAGGAAAACTAGAATCAAAGCTCTGCTATGTACAATGTCCTAGTATGAAATGTGCTGTCTAAATAACCCTTTCTAAACCCAGCTCGTCTATTCACAGATACGCCGACCCAAAGCGCCTCTAGCTCCAATAGCCTTAAGAACGACCAGAGCTGCCTCGTATCCGCCGACGGACCCCTCAAGGGCTCCCACTGGGCTCAGTTCCAGGCCCTCCTCTATAAACGGTTCCTCCATTACTCCAAAAATAAGTAAGGATTTACATTATTGCGTTACCTTGTGCTCACTAGTACCACCAATATATTTTTTTGCAAAAAGTAAACGTTGTAAATTTCAATAATGATGATCGTTATTGTTAGAATCTACAGCCCAAAGTTCTTTGGGCTTATTTTAGAAGAAATACACGAAATAATTTAAAATCACCCACTTTCTGAGGACTCTATGAACACCAACAAAAAATATGAGATGATTTTCAGAAATCAGTCAAATAAGTAATCTATAGTCTGTTAGCTTTTATAATATACCTCGGGCTCTAGAGTAGGCTTCGGTTTTCGCCGAAAGCACACGAGTGTATACTACTTCTTGCTCTGATTTCGAAATTAAGTGTCATATTAGTTCCGATATTTCTATTACACGCACATACATATCCGTTTCTATCCGATAGTAGCCGAGGTATATTCTAAAAGCTAACAGACTATTTCTGAGCACAATAGAGAATGTTCTCCGTTTCTATAAATAAATCGCCCTTGTCCACGTAGATGGCTTCTGTTCCTGCTACTGGTACTGCCCACTCTGTTCGTGGGCATCGCTATGGGATTCTCGACGATCCGTCCGCCGGCCGACGCCGAGTTTGCCTTGAGACTGCACCCCGGCCTCTACGTAAACGCCACGCAGTTCACTGTGTGAGTACCTTAGCGATTCCTTTTTATAGTCATCATCATAACATAAACATTTACATACAGTCACATACATTGCTTCTGGCCCCAAACTAAACAACCCTGTGTCGTGGGCACCAGAAACAGCGACGTCACAAACATGTAAACATCCAAGACCTGGGTTACTGTTTTTGTCCCCAGCCGGGATTCGGAAGTCAGATGCACTAACCACTGCGCCACAGAGGTCGTCGTCATCATCATCATCATCAGGCTATATTAGTCC
Source organism: Yponomeuta plumbellus (assembly GCA_947310845.1). NCBI lineage: Eukaryota > Metazoa > Arthropoda > Insecta > Lepidoptera > Yponomeutidae > Yponomeuta > Yponomeuta plumbellus. The sequence goes on from OX371206.1 coordinate 1,312,076, forward strand.
ACTGCTGGACATAGCCCTTCCCTAATGAGCGCCATAGCGTCCTGTCTTCAGCTTGCCGCATCCAGCATGTTCCTGCAGTTGTATAGTATACCCACCTAAATCTAATAAAGACGTTTTGACAACTAGCTACGACGATAGAATGTAAATTATATGCCCGGTCCCAATAACTTATTCAACAGATAACTTTACTGACAGTTAGCTGTCAACGCGATATTGAAATCCTTCGTTTTTCTTTTCTATTGAATGGCCTATGACTAGATAACATTTTAACTGGTGGTAGCTGGTTGGTAGATTATTGATAAAATATACTATCTGGCCCGGCAAACGTCTTTTGCCATACTTTTTTTTTTCACTTAGAGCTATAAAAAATAGATAACAATCTATTCTCAGACCTACTGAATACACATATAAAATTTTATCAAAATCGGTCAAGCCGTTTCGGAGGAGTATGCGCACTAACATTGAGACACGAGAATTTTATATTATTAGATATAGATACAAGATAAATAACAGTCTATGTCAATTTGGAAAACATTTCCATAAATATTAAGTGCAATGTAGTCCAGATCACTTCATTTAACATTTACTATGATAATATTACCAGATCAGTTTTGTTTGTCGGGAGTAATCTTCTAAATTAAGATAAGAATATTCTTTATTGCATATGAGAAACAAGAGACAAATAAAATTACTTATCAGATTAAAAAAAAACTTCACCAGTATTTAGAATGACTCTTCAGGATGGACATGGGCTAGGTAGACAAAGACCAGGGATGGCGAACCAATGGCACGCGTGCCATTGTTGGCACGCGAAATAATAATTCGGGCACGCCATTATTAGAGTTGTTGTAAACCTGTCAAAATTTTATTGATATGAAAATAACATAAAAAAATACTGGAAACAAGGAAAGAAAACAGACTATAATGGCAAAATGCGTTAAATTGCCACTACCAAAATTATTATGGAATGTGCAGTTTAAATCTGTTTGTTCTGCCTAAATTTCTTTCTGTGAATAAAAGCCGCTACTTCTGGCTAAATTTCTTCGGACAAAGTGGGCACGTCGTGAATAATACATAATAATGATAATTTTTTTATTTATAGTTAGGTACCTAGTTGATTATGAATATTATTTAATTATTGTTATTTAGCATTGTTAATGAATAAAACATTTCATAGTAAGTTAATTATTATGCAAGTTGGCCTTAAAATAATAATTGATTGTGTTCTGTATTGTGTATAGGTATTAATGTAAAATAACATGTTGCGATAAACTGTAAATATAACGGTTCTGTTCTGAAGCTGCCAGATAATATTTTAGTTATAAAAATTGGCACGTACTCCCACAAAGGTTGGCCATCCCTGCTATAGGGGAATCCGCAGACGCTAACCTAGTCACAGGCACTACCAGTAATCGATAAAATACTATGCAATAATAGGTATAATTGTTGCCTTGACTTTGTCAAGGTACTTATTTTGCCTTATGTATTTATCGACAACTGGCTGACCTTAGGCAAATGATTCATACATTTCTCGGACACGCTATAGATACTAGTCGTTAAGTTAGATACAGCTAGACTTTAAAAGCCGGCTTATGAATTGCGAACAGCACTGACTCCAAGTCTTCTAGACAGTAAGACCAGCGGCTGGTCTTACTGTCAAGTTTTCAAGCCGCCCTAAGGCCTCTGACTTGGCTTAACGACTGCCATCTATCGACGGCAGCCGGCACCAACTGGTGCCTTGCAAAGCATGGAACCACTCGGAAAAATGCCAATAGCGTTAGTAATTTATTTATTTATTTCAATTTCTTCCATCTATCATTACAGGTCAAGCCTAATGCGAAAGATGCGCTACAATATTGATTATATACATTGTATCAAAAGCTACTATTTTACAACTAACTAACAACTTATATTATCTACTTCTTTACACTAGAACCCAAAAAGCATAGAACGCGCCCTATGTTGCTTAACCTTTGTGATCATTTAAGATCACTCAGGCAGCCGGAGCTATAAACGTGGTTACTGGCTCCCAAACTAGGATTCTCTGTGATAGGTAGCCAAGTAAACACTGGTCTGAATACTTAACATATTTATAAATATTCGTGATTGCCGATCCAAAGTGTCGTCAAGTTTAAAATGTTTTACATCGTGTTAAATGTTTAAACAGTCTGCCATTATGTATTTTATTACACATGCGTAAACAAGTAAAAGAATAATTTAAGTCGGCCAGCACCTGCCATAAGGCTGGTTTTAGAGTGCGACAAGTGAGTCGTGGCTCAAGCTTTTTGCGTGAAATTTAAAAATCTTTTAGTTTTTAACCCTGCATATCGTCGGAATAAACCATCTTGATACTTTTGCTTAACTTGATTATTTGTTTAATTAGTTTGGAGTCTCCAATGAATTTTGTCCAAACATAAATAAATATAAACAAAACGAAAACATTAACTACATCAAAACCAACATTTCCACTCCACCAAAAACAGGGATAATAAAGATGCACCACATAAACTTATAAACATTTATTAATGCTGAACCATAATCAAAATCTGATTCATATCTTTTTTCTCAACATCTTTGAGTTCTTTGACTAAGTCTTCGATCTCACGTTTAACATTTTCGTCACCCGACAGACTTTACAACAAGTAATAATTCATGTTTGCTTTAAAATATTATTACTCGTATGTACTGTATACTAAAACATAGGTAAAATTATGTTGAATAGAAACAAAAGTTTTTTTCTTGTTTAAATCTAGGACGAGTATCAAACTGTTTGGGCTGTACTACTTGCAGCTGAAATACCTAAGTTTAACAGTCAGAGTGTGGCCATATGAAGAATTCGAAATAAATCGCGTCCCACCCAGGACTCGCTTGTCAGACTCTAGAGTCACACGGACCACGTGCTGACTTAGGTATAACGAAACAGATCGTCAATTTCAATCCTGAGAGATTCCTTTAATTCTAGTAAGCTCGTATTTTTGTAACCTAAGTAGGTATCACTAATGAAAATTTCATAATAACCACTCGCAATCCGTGTTTAAGCAGTTAAACATTGCAAAGTATGTTTTGCCTCTTTTATGTTTCTCCATTTTTAAAGGATCGCACAGTGTCGCGAGTTCATAGAACGGTTTATCATAAATCGTTTTAGACACATTTTCGGCTTTATATTAATATATTATTGATATTTGTACTAAATTCTGTTAGAAAAAGATAGTCATCGGTACATTCCGAGTTATTAAACTTTCGTTTGTATGTAATGTGCCAAGAGGATCCGTCGAATCCCCATTTACAAATTAATTTTCATGTTGATCCCGTGGAAACACGGAATAACTTGGTCCTTTTCTGCAGTTTGTATACTATCGAATCTGATGATTTATCTAACAAATCTTGTAAATAAACTTCAGCTTCTCTCTCCGTACAGCTTATTTTATTCGGCAACATCTCATTTCTAACTTTCATTATTGAATAATAGCTTGGAATCGTATCGGGGTGCAATTTATTGATAACGTCCCTTAGCCTATTATATTTTCGAAATTATAAGTCCAAATCCATATTATTATACAACGCTAATGCATCAAAAGGCGATAATGTAACTTTATAACTGTTCGAGGGAGATGTACTCTTGAACCAATTTGCAGCGAATTCTAATTTTTAAGATTTTCTACTTGTAACTAAATCCAAAACACGTCGTTTGTTTGAGAATTAATTTGCTAAGCGGTCTTCCACGACTCTTATGATCTGAAGACGTACTTTGCGATTGATTTCCGATAATAAAATCGTTAGCTTTGGGATCTAACTGAAATTAATATATTTGACGAGCCGAGTTTTACATTTCACGATTAATACCTTTCTTTTTTTCGGTTACTTGATTGACAATAGTTGCCCAATCTCATCGAAAAAAACTTTGCAGTCTTATTGACATCCTTAATTGACTGAGGAGAATGTTCTAGCTTGTAAAAACGCAGAAGGTGATGGTATATACATTCATACGTACATAACATTTACATACAGACACATATGTACATTGCTTCTGGCCCACACTAGGATACCCTGTGTCGTGGGAAACAGACACAGCGATGTCACAAACATGTAAACATCCAAGACCTGGGTTTCTTTTTTTTGTCGGGATTCGAACCCAGGACCTCTCGCATGGTAGGCAGATGCGCTAAACACTGCGCCATACAGGTCGTCGAAGCATAATGAAGTTAATTTGTCCTTATTATCCGCCGAGTTGTAAGCTTCAAACAATTCGCCGTTTTTTATTTGTAGCGCTTCGGAACCTAAAAAAAATCATAACTCAAGTTTATCACGGAAGAGCACGCAACAGCTTTCTGGTAAGCAAGTACACCCTTCTAGCTTTGATATATAAAAAAATTAGAGATGTACTAAGATGTACTTTTTTTTAAAGTCTCGTCAAAGTTTTGTCTTAGTCCACTTTTTCAAACAAACTTTAACTGTTTACCACTTACCCATTACTGATATATTCGGAAAAATGTTATGTAATATAGAAGCACTAAGACCTATTCAAAGCTGTAATTGATAGCCCATAACAAGATATCGCGTAAAACATTTTAAAATTGGTACAAAACAATAGCCTTAACGCACACACAATTTTGACGTCTCATAATTGCTTATGTTTAACTACCTCTAGTTCTGTCAATATTCAGTCAATTCATATAAATCTACCCTCATGTGATAAAGTAGTTATTCTAGATAGTATTGCTATAATAAATAAATAGCTGCATGAAAGCAAATGAAAGTTGAAAAAATGAATTATCATAAAGCATCGTTACACTGTGGATCGGTCGGATCGGCTACGAACAAAACTCGCGCGCGCGTCACTGAGTGCTTAGTGTGAGTTTTTTTAACTACTCGATCGCGTTAACGTAAACTCATATTCTTGAGTGACAAAGCGCGCCACCTAGTTGTCTCTTTGTCACTCCTATACAAATTGCAAACGCTCTCGCTATCGAAAGTGAATGAAAAAACTCACACTAAGCACTCTGAGTGCGTATACTGAGTTTTGTCATTCACTCTCGATAGTGAGAGCGTTTGCAAAGAGACAACTAGATGGCGCGCTCTGTCACTCGCTCAAACGCTCTCGCTATCGAAAGTGAATGATAAAACTCTGACAGAGTTTGTAACGTACTAAGGATCGTTTTAGAAAAACGCCGACCGTTCAGAGTGCGTATACTGAGTGCGTATACTGAGTTTTTTCATTCACTTTCGATAGCGAGAGCGTTTGCAGTTTGCATAGGAGTGACAAAGCGCGCCACATAGTTGTCTCTTTGTCACTCCTATGCAAATCGTATCTATGTCACTCCTATCAAAATATGCACTCTGACGTACCGAATATACGTGTAAAATTTCATTAAAATCGGTCAAGCAGTTTCGGCAGAGTATCCGCACTAACACGAGAATTTTATATATTAGATACTAGCTGACCCGGCAAACGTTGTTTTGACATATTTTTTTTACTTAGGTCTATGAAAAATAGATAAAAACCTATTCTCAGACCTACCGAATAAAATTTCATCAAAATCGCCCTAGCCGTTTCGTAGGATTATGCGCACTAACACGGTGACACGAGAATTTGGATATAATTATGTTTGTAAATCATATAACGGTAAGAAGTCCTTTTAAAAAAATGTAAACAATTTGAAGTCACAGAAGTCAATGTACAGTTATTTGCTTTCAATCGTGGTTAGTCATCTATTAAAATTTATTCAACGCGTTGAATGGAAATCCATACCTACTTTCAATTAACAGTAATTGTTTCTTTGCGTCTTTAAAAAGTTTATTTATTACGGGTTACAACTAGATCATTCTAGTTTGAATAATCATCATAATTTTCTGGTTCGCACCCGTGTGAAGGTTGATGCAGCGACATTACTTGCAAAATGGCTGCTTTATTTAACTTAAAGTAGGTAATAATTAAGTCGTCCTTCGGGAGTCATCCAAAACCAGTAACAGGAATACGGACGGTCGGACTCTTCCGACCAAAAGTCAAGTAAGTGTATTCGGTAATAAAGTTAATAACAAGAATTCGCGTTTAACACCAACAAAAGCCTTGAACAGCAGGAAACTATCTTCAAGTTTGCGTAATCAGGCAACTCTTTTCCCAAACCTTTTCGATCAACTTCTCGTCCCTGGCCATCTTGCTTGGCTCTGCCGGCTTGCAGTCCACGTAGTAACCGCCGGTAGCATCCGCCAACTCTGGAGCCACAGCCAAATGAATGGTCGTCTGCGCACCTTCCTTAGCGGTCTTGAGAACTAACCCAATGAGCCATAGGAGGGGCCCTTTTACGAACCCGGGTAATGTCTTGAAGATATTCGTCTGCACCGTACCAGGATGTACACTGTTCACAGTCACATTACTCGGTAAACGTTTGGCCAACGCGCGCGCCCACATTATGTTCAGAAGCTTGCTGTTGGCATACGGTATCCAACCACCAGGGTGTTTCACGTTCGTTATATCGCTCAGCCTCAAATAAGAAAACTTGTGGCCTAGAGATGAGACTATGACAATTCTACTGGCGCCTGAGTCTTTTAGTTTTTCTAGCAACAGCTGGGTCAGAAGAAACGGCCCGAAATAGTTCACTTGTAATACCACATGGATACCGTCTTCGGTCTGTTTGTCATAAATTCCGGCGCAGCCAGCGTTGTTCACTAAAATATCTAGCCTTCCCTCGGACTCGTTGAATTCGTCGGCAAACTTTCTTACGCTTTGGAAGCTGCCCAAGTTGAGCGGTTTGTAATGGACGTCCTGGTTGCCCGTGCTGTTGATGATATCAGTGACAGCTTCCAGAGACAGTTTCTCGTTCCTGGAAGCGATAATGACTCGAGCTCCGCGCTGAGCCAAGTCCCTGGCCGTGGCGAGGCCGATTCCTGAGTTTCCTCCCGTGACTAGAACAGTTTTTCCCTTCAGTTTGGTTGTACATGAGCACACTCCTTTGAAAGGCTCGTTTATTCTGATACATATTACCCCTAGTAGGATCACGAACACCACGAAAGCCACTAGGTAAAGCGGTAAAGTCAATAAGACGTATAGTAAGGAGAGCAACATTGTATGAGTACGTTTGCGTCGGCTGTTGTAATAGCAATGATTCCCTTGATAAATACCTACGGCTAAAGATTACTGCTGTAGAGTTTGGTGAGCTCTCGTTTCGTATTTTTAGTGTGGCAATGAGTGTACCGAAGGATTACTCGGTGATGGCTGCCCACGTTAGCTCTTACAGTAAGTAAGATAAGTGTGATTATTGAACAGAAGTTAATTAGCATTTAGAGCCATCGCAAACAGGGCGACTTGTCACCGCGTCAAGTCGCCGTGTCAGACGCTACGTTGTTATTTGCTTCTGGCGTCTTGTCGTCGCGACTCCGCGACTCTGACGCCAAATGTGCGGACCTTCGAACAAAATATATATATGAAAACCATCAAAAACATAAATGTGAATGAGAGCCAAATTCAATATTAAGAACAGACGTCGTTATCGACTTCGCCGATAAAAGAATTGAGATCTTTGTGGATGCTGCCAAGTTCTCTGTAGAAAATCATGAAATTACTTTTAGTTACAAGATCACTAGAGATGTAAATTGTTATTCAAGCTCAAGATTTGACTGCTAGTTTTTACCGACAAACTAAATTTCAGAAAAGTCACATAGGTATTATACATAGGCTGCTACTTATGTATGCGGAATCTGGGATTCCAATAATTTTAAACGCAATGTCTGACCTCCATGGTCAAATTCGTTCTTTTTTTAAATACTGGCTGCTAATATTTTTCTCTTATATACGTTAGTGTTTTGTTTTTGTTGGGTTTAAAATGTCATATCGCTGAAAAAATGGAACTCACTCGTGAAAATATTCGTGCTATGATTTATTACGATTTTCGACGTGGTTTAACGCAACAACAGTGCGTAGATCAATTAACTTCGACTTTTGGTGGTGAAGTTCCATCAAAAACGACTGTGTATCACTGGTTTAGTGAGTTTAATCGTGGGCGCAGTAAGCTCACGGACGAAGTTAAAGAAGGTCGCCCGAAATCGGTGGTTGTGCCACAAAATATTGAAGCTGTGCGAAAACTAATAATGCAAGACCGCCATGTTACGTATCGCGAGATAGAGGCTATTCTGGGCATATGTATGACGAGCATTCATAGGATATTAAATGAACATGTGTCTGTAAAAAAAAATTGTTTGCGTTGGATCCCGCACAACTTAACTCAGGATCAAAAAGATGCTCGCGTCGAATGGTGCAAGAAAACCTTAAAAAAATTCAACGGAGGCGACTCAAAATCTGTTTATAATATCTACACAGGTAACGAATCCTGGATCTACGCGTACGATCCTGAAACTAAACAATGAACAGTTTGGTTGTTTCAGAATGAGCCGAACCCTACGAAAGTGGCTCGTGCAAAAAGCACTGTAAAGCAAATGGTGGCCTGCTTTTTTGGTATTCATGGCCATGTGGCTACAATACCACTAGAGAATCGCAGAACGGTTAATTCGGAGTGGTAAACGACCACTTGTTTGCCGGAAGTATTTTAAGAAATACGCCAAAACAACCGGCGACGCAGAATCATACTTCACCATGACAATGCCAGCTGTCATACATAGGCTGCTACTTATGTATGCGGAATCTGGGATTCCAATAATTTTAAACGCAATGTCTGACCTCCATGGTCAAATTCGTTACTTTTTTAAATACTGGCCGCTAATATTTTTCTCTTATATACGTTAGTGTTTTGTTTTTGTTGGGTTTAAAATGTCATATCGCTGAAAAAATGGAACTCACTCGTGAAAATATTCGTGCTATGATTTATTACGATTTTCGACGTGGTTTAACGCAACAACAGTGCGTAGATCAATTAACTTCGACTTTTGGCGGTGAAGCTCCATCAAAAACGACTGTGTATCACTGGTTTAGTTAGTTTAATCGCGGGCGCAGTAAGCTCACGGACGAAGTTAAAGAAGGTCGGCCGAAATCGGTGGTTGTGCCACAAAATATTGAAGCTGTGCGAAAACTAATAATGCAAGACCGCCATGTTACGTATCGAGAGATAGAGGCTATTCTGGGCATATGTATGACGAGCATTCATAGGATATTACATGAACATTTGTCTGTAAAAAAAAATTGTTCGTGTTGGATTCCGCACAACTTAATTCAGGATCAAAAAGATGCTCGCGTCGAATGGTGCAAGAAAACCTTAAAAAAATTCTACGGAGGAGACTCAAAATCTGTTTATAATATCTACACAGGTGACGAATCCTGGATCTACGCGTACGATCCCGAAACTAAACAACAATCAACAGTTTGGGTGTTTTAAAATAAGCCGAACCCTACGGAAGTGGCTCGTGCAAAAAGCACTGTAAAGCAAATGGTGGCCTGCTTTTTTGGTATTAATGGCCATGTGGCTACAATACCACTGGAGAATTGCAGAACGGTTAATTCGGAGTGGTACACGACCATTTGTTTGCCGGAATTATTTGAAGAAATACGCCAAAACAACCAGCGACGCAGAATCATACTTCACCATGACACCTGAGATGTATGTCAGCTGGTCATACATCTCAGGAAACAACTACATTTTTGGATGGTCAAAAAATAGAATTGATGGGTCATCCACCGTACAGCCCTGATTTGGCTCCCAATGATTTCTATGTATTCCCAAATGTAAAGAATAAATTACGTGGTCAACGATTTTCGACCCGTGAAGATGCCGTAGATGCGTTCAAACAGCACGTTTTGGAGATACCTCAATCAGAGTGGAAAAAGTGTTTTACAAATTGGTTTCATCGAATGCAAAAGTGCATCGATCATAGTGGAGAATACTTTGAAAAACAATAAAAGCATATTTAGCCATATACATTTGTTTATTTTTTCTATTCCGCATACATAAGTAGCAGCCCTCGTATCAACCTAACAGATAAGTACAATCATCATCATCATCGACCCATTATGTCCCCACCGAGAGGCACGGGTCTCTTCCCTGAGGAAGGTATAGGCCATACTCCACCACGGGGGCGAAGTCCGGATTAGTGGAGGCTTGTAAGACTAGTGGCTGATCTTACTGTCAGAAGTTTTCAAGCCGCCTTAAGGCCTCTGACTTGGCTTAACGACTGCCATCTTTCGACGGCAGCCGGCACCAACTGCTTAACGTGCCTTGCGAAGCACGGAACCGCTCGAAAAATGCCACTAGCGTTAGTCATAGACGGTGACCCATCCATGGACTGAACGCGCCCTATGTTGCTTAACCTTAGTGATCGCTTAAGATCACTCAGACAGCCCAGGCTACGAGCGATTCGATAAGTACAATACACACAGAAAATACACAAACCTCCGTATGACTTAACGAAGTAGAGTTAATTAAATAAATATTATTAGCCAAGTCAAATCTTAAACTTGAATAACAGTTTACATCTCTAGTGATCTGGTAACTAAAATTTCATTATTTTCTACAGAGAACTTGGCAGCACCCACATAGATCTCAATTCTTTTGTCGGCGAAGTCGATAACGACGTCTGTTCTTAATATTGAACTTGGCTCTCATTCACATTTATGTTTTTGATGGGATATCACTGCTTTTTGTAAAGAGATTATTGGTATTTATATTAATAATACATCGTTATTGCCAAAGAACCGATAACCGTTGGGTTAGAAATCGGCTACGAATATACGACTTGAGTACAGAAACTTATTTACGATTCAGAGATACGTGCATAGGAAGTGGTTTATAGATATTACTAGCTGTTGCCCGCTACTACATCCGCGTGGGCTTTAGTTGAGTTAAGTGTTTGCAAATAAGATAGTGATACTTTTAGCGCATGCGAAAGAGCTTTCATACTAACTTCGCAACCCCTTCTTACTCCCTTAAGGGATGAATTCGAAAAACTACTTTACGCGACTTTCAATGAAGGACCTTCATGCTGAATTTCATTCGAGTAATTTAAAAAATGGTAAAGTTTCATACTAACTTTGCACCCCCTCTTAACCCCTTAAGGGATGTTTTTCGAAAAATTATTTTTCATGTGTTTCATGACTTTCAATGAAGAATTTTTATTCTGAATTACATTCTAATAACTTCAAAAACGGCAAAGTTTCATACTAACTTTGCACCCCCCTTCTTACCCTCTTAAGGAATGATTTTCGAAACAATATTTTAAATGTTTTTCATAACTTTTAATGAAGGATCTTCATATTGAATCTCATTCGAATAACTTCAAAAACGGCAATGTTTCATACTAAGTTTGCACCCCCCTTTATCTCCCTTAAGAGATTGTTTTCAAAAAACTATGTTACACGTGTTTCATAATTTTAAATGAAGAACCTTCGTACCAAATTTCATTTGAATAACTTAAAAAACGGCAAAGTTTTACACTAACTTTGAACCCCCATTTTACCCCCTTAGGGGATGAATTTTCAAAAATCCTTTCTTCGTGCTCCCCTACGTTACAAAAGAAACCCCTGTGCAAAATTTCAAGTTTCTAACCCCAATAGTTTAGGCCCTGCGTTGATATGTCAGTCAGTCAGCTTCTCCTTTTACATATATAGACTAGCTGTTGCCCGCGACTACGTCCGCGTGGGCTTTAGCTGAGTAAAGAGTTTGCAAATAAGATAGGGATACTTTTAGCGCATGCGAAAGAGCTTTCATACTAACTTCGCAACCCCCTCTTACCCCCTTAAGGGATGATTTTTGAAAAACTACTTTAGATGTTCATTCAACTAACTTCAAAAACGACAAAGTTTCATACTAACATTGCACCCCCCTTTTACCCCCTTAAGGGATGATTTTCAAAAAACTATTTTACATGTATTTCATGACTTTTAATGAAGAACCTTCGTACCAAATTTTATTCGAATAACTTCAAAAACGGCAAAGTTTCATATTAACTTTGCACCCCCCTCTTGTCCCATTAAAGGATGATTTTTGAAAAACTATTTTAATTGTGTTTCATGACTTTCAATGAAGAATTTTTATTCTGAATTTCATTCGAATAACTTAAAAAACGGCAAAGTTTCATACTAACTTTGCACCCCCTTTTTTACCCCTATAGGAGGGTAAAATAGGCTTTTTTGTGCTCTGGAGACATGCTGTCTCAGGTGTTCAGGTACCTACTTATTTCAATATTTCTTTTTTAGAATATTCTATCTACGAGTATCTATTGTTTTTGTGTTAGTCTGCTCATGTCATTCTTCCGTGGTAGATGTGTTAATACGTGCTCTGCAAATGATTTGCATTTTAGAAACTTCTACGTCTCTTTAGGTATTAAAAAACGTATATCACTTGCTATTACATCGAAAAACGCTAGCCAAGTGTCACTTAAGATGGCAAACGGTAAATTTTTAGTTGAGGTAAATACGTGCTCTTTGATAATTTCCCGTAAAACGCGACTTGGTTTGGATTTTGGTATTTATTCATCTTCATTGTGTGACTTGGCTTGGATTTTGAACTGATTCATCTTCGTTTTTAACATGGTTGCTTCTATTTCTAATACAAATTCTCATTCTTTTTTTTTTAATTACTCTTCTAGAACACTACAGAAGTTCGCAGGTTTCTCTTTATTTTCACAGCCGTTTCCGCAAATATTCTCCGTCTCAAAATTTCGACATTTTCAATTGGCGTAATTTTGTTTTAAATTATGCTTTGATCTCATACATAAAAATCCATTGGCGTTAGATCAGGGCTCCTAGCCGGCCCTGCAATGGGACCGTCTTTTCTAATCCATTTGTTTGGGAAGTTCTCGTCCAACCATGCTTCCGTGGTGCGCTGGGCAGCCGTCATGTAGAAAGAACTTGTCTCGTCTCAATGCAATAGAAATGTCGCCCATCAACAAGGGTAACTCCTCCCTCAAAAAGTTTCCATATGTGAATTCACAGAATGATGATGAATTAATACAAAAATCCAAACTAAATCGCGTTTTACGGGAAATTATCAAAGAGCACGTATTTACCTCAACTAAAAATTTACCGTTTGCCATCTTAAGTGACACTTGGCACTTAAGTGACACGTAGGGGAGCACTAAGAAAGGATTTTTTAAAAGTCATCCCCTAAGGGGGTCAAATGGGGGTTCAAAGTTAGTATGAAACTTTGTCGTTTTTGAAGTTATTCAAATGGAAATTAGCAAGAAGGTTCTTCATTTAAAATTATGAAACACGTGTAAAATAGTTTTTTTAAAATCATCTCTTAAGGGGGAAAAAGGGGGGTGCAAACTTAGTATGAAACTTTGCCGTTTTTGAAGTTATTCAAATGGAATTTGGTACGAAGGTTCTTCATTTTAAATTATGAAACATGTGTAAAATAGTTTTTCAAAAAACCATCTCTTAAGGGGGTAAAAAGGGGGGGTGCAAAGTTAGTATAAAACTTTGCCGTTTTTGAAGTTATTCGAACGAAATTCAGAATAAAGATTCTTTATAGAAGGTCATGAAACACATATAAAATAGTTTTGCGAAAATCATCCCTTAAGGGGGTAAAAGGGGGGTGCAAAGTGTGTAAAACTTAAGTTATTCGAATGAATTTCAGTATAAAGTTCCGTCATTAAAAGTCATGAAATACATGTAAAATAGTTTTTCGACATTTATCCCTTAAAGGGGTAAAAGGGGGGTGCAAAGTTAGTATGAAACTTCGCCGTTTATGAAGTTATTCGAATGAAATTCAGAACGAAGGTCCTCCATTGAATGTCTTGAAACAAATGTAAAATAGTTTTTCGAAAATCATCTCTTACGGGGATAAAAGGAGGGTGCAAAGTTAGTATGAAACTTTGCCATTTTTGAAGTTATTCGAATGAAATTCAGTATGAAGGTTCTTCATTGAAAGTCATGAAAGACGTGAAAGGCTTTCGATCGAAAATCATCCCTTAAGGGGGTAAGAGGGGGTTGCGAAGTTAGTATGAAAGCTCTTTCGCATGTGCTAAAAGTATCACTATCTTACTTGCAAACACTTTACTCAACTAAAGCCCACGCGGACGTAGTCGCGGGCAACAGCTAGTTATACTATAAGATAGGAAAGTACAACCATAAAAACCAACACATTGCACCAATAGCTTGGTACGCCCCAGAGTACAAACTTCGAAATCATAAATCCACCTCATAAATGGAATAATGGAATAGTTAGTCAACTAACTAACCAACTAACTAACTGCCCCACCCTACGCCAAAGCTTGGGATCGATATTTAATAGTCATAGGACATAATAAAATTCTAATCTAAATTAATTCTAAGCAGAAAAGCAAAAGATGTATGGTACTTCGAAGCTAGTGAAGGTAGGTGGCAAAATATTTACTGAGTAGAAACTTAGCGCTTACAGCCTGTCCAGAAAAAGTAGAAATTAAAGAGTACGGTCTTGCTCAGACTTTAGTCTGTGTTTGTTAATAGCTTGCACTTACAAGCATTATATAAATTACAACTTGAGCTGTTACGTAAAATAAGGTATGTATTGCGCTTTAACCTGCTGAGAACCGACCTTGAAAATAACAATGGTTTTTTGTATTTCTCTTACTACATTGTTTCTCACGAGGTTAATAAATATAGTAAACTAGCTGACCCGGCAAACGTTGTTTTGCCAAATAGGGGTATGGAAAATAGATAAAAACCTATTCTCAGACCTTCCGAATATATGCACAAAATTTCATCAAAATCGGTCAAGCCGTTTCGGAGGAGTATGCGCATAGCACTGTGACAGGAGAGTTTTATTAGCGGCCTTACTAATAAATAAAATATTTTGTTAAATATTTTTTGTTCTGGTGCTGATAAATCTATAAAAAAATGGAAATAATTAGGTACTAAAAAAAAGCGTGGGAGTAACACACAAATTGTAAAGCAATGCTTGAGTAAGGGTCTACCAAGAATGCCAAATATATTATGCAGTTGCATAGCGCGCTATAAAACCTGTGACCGCTAATATCTTAAGAGGGTGAGATACATGAGATACAAACAGTCCATGGATGGGTCACCGTTCTATGACTACCGCTAGTGGCATTTTTCCGAGTGGTTCCGTGCTTCGCAAGGCACGTTAAGCAGTTGGTGCCGGCTGCCGTCGATAGATGGCAGTCGTTAAGCCAAGTCAGAGGCCTTAGGGCGGCTTGAAAACTTCTGACAGTAAGACCAGCCACTAGTCTTACAAGCCTCCACTAATCCGGACTTCGCCCCCGTGGTGGAGTATGGCCTATACCTTCCTCAGGGGAGAAACCCGTGCTCCTCGGTGGGGATATAGTGGGTTGCTGATGACTGATATGTCGTATAAGAGTTTTAAGAAACATTTGTTTTTTTTCTAGCCCAAGTCCCTCCATTTACTCCGGCGCCGTGGATCCAGCGTTTTCAGAAGAAGTCATGTCTCTCTTGCTGCATACGGATCGGTATACCAATTGGACTGAACAGGTAAATAAAATTATTAAACATGATTTTTATAAATTTTTTGCGAAATATATTTAAGCTCACACCTGCACCACGGAGGGGTAGGCAGACAAATCACACCACACCAATCCTCGTCTCAATCCCTTCGTTTTCACGTGTTTTAAATCTGTGTCGAGAGGTCGAGGGTTCGAATCCTGACATGTATGGTTTATTTCTGATGTTGTTCTTTTTTTTTTCGCTGTGAATAATGCAATTAGGCATCTCCTTTCGTCGGGGGACGGGCGGAGTATGTGGGACTCCCCGCGAACGGTATACCCACTAAACAACCCAGCGGCACTCCCTCTTCGCCTTGTTGGCGAGGGCCTGGGAAACCGGCACAGCCTTGACATCCAGACCCCCACCGGCGAATGCCCGCCTACGCGGCAGGCCCCTCACGCCCCTCCCGAGCACGGGTAGGGGTCTGAGGACGACCGTGAGTGCCCGGTCATCCTCGTCCGACGGGGTGATGAGCGGTGCAATGCGGGCGAGGGCGCCCCCGCGCCTTTCGCCCGCTGCTCATCACCAAGGGGCGAGGCCCCTCCTGCTCCGTCCCGGGCCACCTTCTATGACCTCTGCTGATCAGAGGGACATCAAGGAGGGCCTTCCGTCCTGTTTTTTATAGAGGTTGTCACCTCGCGGCCCGAAAGCCCCCAGGCCCACTCAGTGTGGGCTTCCGAGTTTGGCGAAGTGGGCCCCGCTGGACATCTAGCAGCAAGCTGGACGTCCCCCTCTCCTGGTTTTGGTCCGCGCCGGCCGAAGCCGGTACCCCCCATATCTGGAGGGCGTTCCCCTATCCGCCACCCGGGGACGCGTCCGATGGGAGACCAGGAACTTCACACGGATCTCATGTTGGACTTGAACCAACATCATCATCGTCATCAACCCATTATGTCCCCACCGAGGGGCCATTAGATTAATAGAGAATCAATTAGATCGATGAAAACAATTACATCGCTTAGGATATGGGATATTATAATCTTTTAATTGGACACTTTATGCAGTACACAGCACAATTAACGCGGCGTGCAGTCTATTCAGTTCAGTTTCGACTGTCTCGTTGGTCCAGCGGTTAAGGCGCTTACCTACAATATAGAGGTAGTGGGTTTGATTCCCACAGGGGGCCGCCGAAATTTGTGCAAAAAGCCTCTGTCTGGGGGTTTTTCCATGTTTGTAATGTCCTTACCTGGCTACCGTAGCACTGGGTATCCTAGTTTGGGACCAGTGTGCTCATTATGTAATTTTCGCAACGGATATTCATACGTCTTAAAAAGTCACGTCAACACAAAAACCGACGTCGCACGGAGTACTGTCTCGCTCTAAATTAGGGTCTTAAAGGAAGACAATGCTGTACAGTAGTGGTATACATGACTTTTTAAGACGTATGAATATCCATTGCGAAAATTACTTAATGAGCCCACAGGTCAAGTGATTGTGTTGTGTGGGAGTTATTATTAGTTATTTATACCCTGTGCTGTCACATCGCCATTCAAAAATGAAAACGCACCCATACTGAGGCCATTTGTACAGAGTACGGCGGCACCCCGCGGGATTCGACCCTCCGACCATATCGCTCATTTGGAGAAACAAAGTCCAAATCGACAGTTATCGACAGAATCTGAGTTAAATATGTCAATATTACCGTTTGGGGTGGTGAACAAACTATAAAGTTTATGGTAAATGTAAAAATACTTATTGAAACTAAAATAACATAGCTTAATATTCAAACCCAAATATTTGTTGAAAGTACTTTTCCCTAACTTACACGTACATCTGAAACTTTGATTGCTTCTCCTGTAAAATCGCTAAACATGCAGTTTTGTCTTTGTTTCTCCAAATGAGCGATATACTAACTGACCAATCTAATTTAATTTTTTTTTTCACTATACTGCCGTCATAATAAAAAAGGCCATAACTACCATGAACTTAATTTCGAGCAAATTGGGGCGGTTTCTGAATTGACCATTTAACTAAGTAAATACTTAAGTAACGTTCTGTCACGCTCTTTTCTGAGACATTTGACGAGACACCACTACAGTTAAGTAGTTACTTAGTGAAATTCTCAATTCCGAGTGCTTATACTGAGTTTTTTCATTCACTTTCGATAGCGAGAGCGTTTGCGATTTGCATATGAGTGACAAGAGACAACTATTTGTCACTCCCATACAAATTGCAAACGCTCTCGCTATAGAAAGTGAAGGAAAAAACTCAGTATAAGCACTCAGAAAACGGCCCATTGAAGTTTAGTGAAAACAAACATGTCTGATAACTTGTCGTCAGTAATTCCTATTTGAAAAACATAAGAAAAATGTACATATTTAATTATTTCTTAGGCTATTTTCTTACATTTAAGTGTTATATGCCACTAGTCTCACAAGCCTCCACCAATCCGGACTTGGCCCCCGTGGTGGAGTATGGCCTATACCTTCCTCAGGGAAGAGACCCGTGCCCCTCGGTGGGGACATAATGGGTTGATTATGATGATGATGAAGAAGTGTTATTTATTTAAATATAGTTTTTATTCTTTCTTTTTTAGTAACAATTGAAGGCCTTTTTTCTTATGACGGCAGTTTATTATGCATGCTTGTATTGTTTTTTTATTTTACCATTATGATTTTTTATATCAATAAAGGTTATATTTATCTATCTGTCCCTCCCCAGGACTCCCTAACATGCTCGTGCGCAGACTCGCGGCAAACCTGCAGCGTTAGCGGCGCGCGCGCATCTCGCCCGCCAATGGTGGCCGTGCCCGACGTGAACACGCTCAACGATTGGCTGGTCACCTCACAAGAGGAATATATTGAGAAAAGGTACCTAGTGCAATGCATACTTTTATATAGCTCTTTAAAACACAAAGATCCACAATCAAATAACTGTTAGTTAAAATGTAACAACACTAAAACTTGTGGAATGCAATAAAGTATTGAGTTTGGAGTACAATGCATGATTTCTAGTGATTATGCCAGTACTCTCTCTCTCTCTCTCTCTCTCTCTCTTTCTCCCTCACTTTCTCTCTCTCTCTCTCTCTAGTTAGAGAGTATCTTATAGCAACGAAGCAAAACAATGCAACAAACAAAAATGCAACAAAACATCATGAGGAAACCTGAGTGTCTTAGGTGTTCACATAGATAGATAGATAGATAGAGAACACTTTATTGTACATAAAAAGGAAATTACACAGGAATTTCTTAATCTAAGAGTACAGACGGCGGCCTTATCACTAAAAGTGATCTCTTCCAGACAACCTTTGGATGGACTGGAGCAAAATATTGGAGAAGGAAACAGATGTACAAAATAAGTAAAATAATAATTACTGAGAGATATCAATTTTATTATACATGCCTAGGCAACCAAACTGTTATAGTTATAAACTAGCTGTTGCCCGCGACTACGTCCGCGTGGGCTTTAGTGCAAATAAGATAGGGATACTTTTAGCGCATGCGAAAGAGCTTTCATACTAACTTCGCAACCCCCTATTACTCCCCTAAAGGTCACAGCACACATATCAACTCGGAAAGGCACCGTCACCGTATCGCCTCGAGCCGTTCAGCATTGTTTGTATGAAACTCCCTACTGCAACTCACACTAATTGGAATCGTAACGTAATCGCCTCGCCTCGGAACTGGCTCCGAACCGCGATGCGGTGCGTGGTCGACTTGCAGTTCCCGCGCTTACGGCTCGTCGTCCCCGCGCTTACGTCTCTCCGTACCCGAGCTAATGTCTCTTCGTCCACCCCAAGTATTACTTTAGAGCAATCTGGTAAGTACCAGTGGTCGGCGAGCCGTAGCCGAGTTGACGTACAGGAGTTGCTGATACGCGTTGGTTACGATGCATACGTCAGGTTGACGCCTGGTTGACGGCGAGGCGAAAGGCGATACGGTGACGATCCCTTTGCGAGTTGATATGTGTGCTGTGACCTTAAGGGATGATTTTCGAAAAACTACTTAACACGTCTTTCATGACTTTCAATGAAGGACCTTCATGCTGAATTTCATTTGAATAACTTCAAAAATGGCTAAGTTTCATACTAAGTTTGAACCCCCCTTTTACCCCCTTAGGGGATGATTTTCGAAAAACTATTTTACATTTGTTTTATGACTTTCAATGAAAGACCTTCATAGTGAATCTTATTCGAATAACTTCAAAAACGGCAATGTTTCATACTAAGTTTGCACCCCCCTTTTTACCAATAAGGGATGATTTTTAAAAAAATATTTTACACGTGTTTTATAATTTTTATGAAGAACCTTTGTACCAAATTTCATTTGAATAACTTCAAAAACGGCAAAGTTTCATACTAACTTTGAACCCCCATTTTACCCCCTTAGGGGATGAATTTTCAAAAATCCTTTCTGAGTGCTCCCCTAAGTTACAAAAGGAACCCCTGTGCAAAATTTCAAGTTTCTAACTCTTGTAGTTTAGGCCCTGCGTTGATATGTCAGTCAGTCAGTCAGTCAGCTTCTCCTTTTGTATATATAGACTAGCTGTTGCCCGCGACTTCGTCCGCGTGGGCTTTAGTTGAGTAAAGTGTTTGCGTTTGCAATTAAGATTGGGATACTTTTAGCGCATGCGAAATAAATAAAACCATACTACTCTCTCTGAGAGAAGACCTATTCCCTGCAGTGGGACATATACTCGTATAGGCAGTTTACTATGGGTTGTATTTTAAAGAACTAAGAAATATTTATGAACACATGAACGGAGAAATAATAAGAAGAATTGAGAAAATTTATTCAAGAGTTAGAACGACCAATATGAAAAAAAATAAGAAAGTAAGCAAGTATTTAAGGTGGTATTTAAACACATGAAAGAACAAAGAAATTGAATTCAAAAATCGCAGCGAAATGTTTATTAATCGAAGCGATGATACGAAGTAAATACAAAGAACTTGTATACCTTCTAAATTTGCACCCCCTTTTACCCCCTTAAGGGATGATTTTCGAAAAACTATTTTACACATGTTTCATGACTTTTAATGAAGGACCTTCATATAGAATCTCATTCGAATAACTTGGATAACGGCAAAGTTTCATACTAACGTTGCACCCTCCTTTTTCCCCCTTAAGGGATGATTTTTGAAAAACTATTTTACACGTGTTTCATGACTTTAAATGAAGGACCTTCGTACAAAATATCATTTGAATAACTTCAAAAACGGCAAAGTTTCATACTAACTTTGCACCCCCCGTTTTTTCCCCTTAAGGGATGAGTTTAGAAATACTATTTTACACGTGTTTCATGATTTTAAATGAATTACCTTCATATTGAATCCCATTTGAATAACTTCAAAATCGGCAAAGTTTCATACTAACTTTGCACCCCCCGTTTTTCCCCCTTAAGGGATGAGTTTAGAAATACTATTTTACACGTGTTTCATGATTTTAAATAAAGGACCTTCATATTGAATCACATTTGAATAACTTCAAAAACGGCAAAGTTTCATACTAAATTTGCACCCCCCTTTTTCCCCCTTACGGGATGATTTTCGATAAACTATTTTACACATATTTCATGACTTTTAATGAAGGACCTTCATATAGAATCTCATTCGAATAACTTGGATAACGGCAAAGTTTCATACTAACTTTGCACCCTCTTTTTTCCTCCTTAAGGGATGATTTTTGAAAAACTAATTTACATATGTTTCATGATTTTAAATGAAGGACCTTCGTACTAAATATCATTTGAATAACTTCAAAAAAGGCAAAGTTTCATACTAACTTTGTACCCCCCCTTTTTCCCCCTTCAGGGATGATTTTTGAAAAACAATTTTACGCGTGTTTCATGATTTTAAACGAAGAAACTTCATACTGAGTTTCTTTTGAGTAACTTCAAAAACGGCAGAGTTTCATACTAACTTTGCACCCCCATTTTACCCCTATAGGGGGTGAATTTTGAAAAATCCTTTCTTAGTGCTACCCTACGTTATAAAAGGAACTCCTGTGCAAAATTTCAAGTTTCTAACCCTTATAGTTTAGGCCCTGCGTTGATATGTCAGTCAGTCAGTCAGTCATTCAGTCAGTCAGCTTCTCCTTTTATATATATAGATATAATATAATATAAATACTAATACACATAGTTACCTCAACGCTTGAAATTGCCTGTCTGCGGTGGGGAGGCGGGGTGATTAAGCCCATACTCTCTCTCTCTCTCTCTCTCTCTCTCTCCCTCCCTCTCTCTCTCTCTCTCTCTCTCTCTCTCTCTCTCTCTGAGAAGGCCTGTGTCCTGCAGTGGGGCGAAATATTTTTGATTATTTATAGGCTCCATTACCACTTGCGTTAGTCATAGAACGGTCACCCGTTCATGCACTGAACGCGCCACTCAGGACGAACAATCACTCAGGATCAGTCAGAGGCCTCAGGTCGGCTTGAAAACTTCTGACAGTAAGACCAGCCACTAGTCTTACAAGCCTCCACCAATCCGGACTTGGCCCCCGTGGTAGAGTATGGCCTATACCTTCCTCAGGGAAGAGACGCGTGTGCCCCTCGGTGGGGACATAATGAGTTGATGATGAGGATAGGCTGGATTCTTCTTCCTCTTTTAACGGCAAAAGCGATTTGCTTACTTTCTTACTATCACTTACTTTTACAAACTCGACGGAGGCTACTCACCTCGGCACGTGTCAAAGAGCAATGTATTCATTTGATGAAAGTCAGTTCATATTTCCTTTTACCTTGACGCATACATGAATAATATTTAGTAGTAAGATGGCTGAAAAAGCGAAATCACGGTACAGTGAAGTACTAGTAATAAATAGGCAAAAAATTGTACCTATTTAGCTTACTAAAAATGAGAAAAAAATGTTCCTAATAATTTAATTCATGTAATTGGTCATGCTTATACTTTTGCCCTGATAACAGCGACAGGCTGGTCACGTTTGGGACCTAATACCTAAACTCGGCAAAACGTGGGCCCAGTTCTAGTGATTGGTTACTCTCCCTACCCCCTCGGGGATAACGGGCGTGAGTTTATTATTTTATTTTTCTTACTTTTGATTTGTGTTTTTATTAATTATTTTGAAAATATTCACCACCATGGTCAATATTTTGAAAATAAATTATAAAAAAGATACCAAAAATAAGTAGCATGACCAATTATTTGAGTGGACAGCAGTATGGCGCACATTCCATTCGTACATATTTTATATCTAACTCAAAGTTATCCTGTCACTTCGCAGATACGGCGGCTTTTCTTCGGCCCTCAAGAACAACCTCACAGCTTTCGTGGCCTGGTACAACAACAAGGGACACCACGCTCTGCCCGCTTTCCTGAACGGAGTCAACTCTGCCTTGCTGAGAAACGCTGTCGGTTCACCTAAAGCTGGGATAACCACCTACACCCACCCGCTCAAAATCTCGCACGAGCAACTTAGTAAATCTACACTGTAAGTTTCTTAGACTAGCAACTTAGTAAACACTAAGCTTTTAGACGACCAACTTTTAGATCTACTCTGTATCTTAGACGAGCAACTTAATAGATCTGCACTATTTCTTAGACGATCAACTTAGTAGATCTACACAGTTTCTTAGACGAGCAACTTATTAGATCTACACCATTTCTTAGACGAGCAACTTAGTAGATCTACATGTTTCTTAGACGAGCAACTTAGTAGATCTACATGTTTCTTAGACGAGCAACTTAGTAGATCTACACTGTTTCTTAGATGAGCAACTCGATAAATCTACCCGTAAGTTTCTTAATCAAGCAACTTAGTCATTCTACACTATAGTCTTCTTAGACGAGCACCTTAGAAGATCTACACTGTTTTTTAGACGATCAAGTTAGTAAATCTACACTGTAAGTTTCTTAGACTAGCAACTTAGTAAATCTACCTGCACTGTAAGTTTTTAGACGATCAACTTCTAGATCTACACTGTTTCTTAGACGAGGAACTTATTAGATCTACACCATATCTACACTGTTTTTTAGACTAGCAACTTAGTGGATCTACACTGTTTCTTAGACGAGCTACTTAGTAGATCTATACTGTTTATGGGACGAGCAACTTAGTAAACCTACACTGTAAGTTTCTTAGACGATCAACTTAGTAAGTCTACTCTGTCTCTTAGGCATTCAGTAAATATTCACTGTAAGTTTCTTAAGCGAGTAACTTAGTAAATCTAACCTGTAAGTTTCTTAGACGTTCAATTTCGTAAATCTTTAGTATAATTTTCTTAACCTAGCAGCTTAGTAAATCTACTCTGTAAATAACTTAGTAAATCTACAGTATTTAATAAGTTCAAAGTATATAGTAGTGTTTTCAGATACATGCTTGTCAGAAAATTGTAGGTCGAAGCCGGCGTCGCCCGATCCCCGAAATACGTCCGTGCTAAATCAAAGTCAAGTCAAGTTTTTTTTTACATAGCCTCTATTATTGTGTCCCACTGGGCAAAGGTCTCCCCCAGATCAATCCAGAGATTTCAGTCCTGGGCCACCTCAGACCACTCCGACAGAAGTGGGTCCAGATCGTCTCTCCACAATCTTCTAGGCCGCCCTCGACTCAAGTCAACTTTGTTCAAGTCAAATAACTTGAACAAACTTGACTCCGGACGTTATACAGTAAACAGAAAGTAAACATCTTTTGGTCCCACTCCGGGCGCAACTTGACGTGATATTACAGAGTAAAACTGGAGCAGGTTTTCTTTGTTTTATTAAACGTAATTAGCAACTCTATCCAGTGAAAATAAAACCTGTTTTCATTGTAACTGGTTCAAGCGGATTATTCAGTGGCTGCTTTACGTAAACAATGCCATTGAATAAATTCAATGACAATGGTATTGGCCGGCCTCAACCATATCAAGCTTTACAGGAAACGGCTTCTGGAAATAAGACTCTCTACACGGGTCCTAAGGCTGCCTTTGTTAATTTATCGGTAACACGCTCAACTGCCAACGCTGGGGTCGTGAGTTTGATGAAATCTCTCGAAATTATATTTTTAAATTTCATTATTTTTGCTAAATAAAAGAAATAATCTTTCTTTAAATTCTAATAATCTTACCCCCGGTTTCTCGAACTCTAGCAGACTGTTAATCTACTGTTAACAGGTATCAGTTGGTTTGAACTGAAAGCTCTTAACAATACTTATATCTACTGTTAACAGGTATCAGTTGGTTTGAACTGACAGCTCTTAACAATACTTATATTTACTGTTAACAGGTATCAGTAGATTTGAACTGACAGCTCTTAACAATACTTATATCTACTGTTAACAGGTATCAGTTGGTTTGAACTGACAGCTATTAACAATACTTATATCTACTGTTAACAGGTATCAGTTGGTTTGAACTGACAGCTCTTAACAATACTTATATCTACTGTTAACAGGTATCAGTTGGTTTGAACTGACAGCTATTACCAATACTTATATCTACTGTTAACAGGTATCAGTTGGTTTGAACTGACAGCTATTACCAATACTTATATCTACTGTCAACAGGTATCAGTTGGTTTGAACTGATAGCTATTAACAATAGTTTAACAGACTATTAGCGTTCGAGTAACCGGGGGTGACTCTCCTTTTCCCCTGATATATTTATACAGGGATCTTGAATAAAGTGGCAAGTGACCTGGAAATGGTATTATTAGTTTATTCTAGATTTAACATAATATCTACTTATGTTAAATCTAGAATAAACTAATACGTTTGTTATAAGTAGGTACCTATTCTCAACAGTCAGTCGACCATCGGTGTTGCAATTTCTCGCACTACGTCAGTTGTATCATCATCATCAACCCATTATGTCCCCGCCGAGGGGCACGGGTCTCTTCCCTGAGCAAGGTATAGGCCATACTCCACCACGGGGGCCAAGTCCGGATTGTTGGAGGCTTGTAAAACTAGTGGCTGGTCTTACTGTCAGACCTAAGGCCTCTGACTTGGCTTAACGATTGCCATCTATCGACGGCAGCCGGCATCAACTGCTTAATGTGCCTTGCGAAGCACGCAACCGCTCGGGAAAATGCCACTAAAGTTAGTCATAGACGGTCACCCATCCACGCACAGAAC
Source organism: Yponomeuta plumbellus (assembly GCA_947310845.1). Lineage (NCBI taxonomy): Eukaryota > Metazoa > Arthropoda > Insecta > Lepidoptera > Yponomeutidae > Yponomeuta > Yponomeuta plumbellus. Next base: position 1,337,461 of record OX371206.1, read on the forward strand.
GCGCCCTATGTTGCTTAACCTTCGTGATCGTTTAAGATCACTCGGGCAGCCGGGGCTACGAGCGATATTGTATCCATGCTATCAATTATTAATTCCTCTTCCAGTCTGCAACATGTGGCCGACGCCGGGATATCTGGGATGCTCCTCCTGGCTTACAGCCTGATCCCGGCCGGTGCTGCCATCTACCTGGTACAGGAGAGAACTGGACAACAAAAGCGACTGCAGTTGCTGTGTGGAGTGCCCCCGGTTTTATATTGGGCCGCAGCCTTGCTTTGGGACATGCTGGTGAGTGTTTGAACCGTTGTAATTGTTCAGAAATGAAGCTTGGTTGAACCTGTTTAGACATGTGCTGCCATCAATCTGGTTCAGCAGAGAACTGGACAATAGAAGCGATTCCAGCTGCTGTGTGGGTAACTCTCAGCATTATATTGGGTCGAAGCATTCTTTAGGACATGCTGGTGAGTGTTTGAACTATTGGAATTGTTCAGAAATGAAGCTTGGTTGAACTTGTATAGACATGTGCTGCCATCAACTTGGTTTAGCAGAGAACTGGACAATAGAAGCGACTACAGCTGCAGTTTGGAGTACTCCCAGCATTATATTGGGTCGCAGCATTCTTTGGGACATGCTGGTGAGTGTTTGAACGGTTGGAATTGTCCAGAAATGAAGCCTGGTTGAACCTGTTGAGACATGTGCTGCCATCTAGCTGGTGCAGGAGAAATCTGTTCAGCAAAAGCGTCCACAGTTGCTCTGTGGAGTGCCCCCAGTGAAGTGGGCTTTAAATTCGATCGCACCGTTGCTTTGGGTCATGCTGGTGAGTTTTTGTGCTATTGAACTGGCCTAGACATGAATTCTGAACCCAGCCGGTGCTGCCATCTACCTGGTGCAGGAGATAAATATGCAGTTGTGGTGTGCCTCCAGCTTTATGTTGGGCCGCAGCCTTACTTTGCGTCATGCTGGTGAGAGTTTTTGAAGTAAAACTTTCGTAAGCACTACACATTCTGAACTATATTATCTTACTCTTAGGTACTTGATTTTTTTCGGAAGAGTCTCACCATGATTAAGCTCTGCGATTCAGAGCGAAACCTGGTCGGACTCTGCTGACAAAAAATCAAGTAAGTGTATCCGGATAATATAGTTTAGAATGGTGGTGGGTGTTTGTACTGTTGACTGGTCTATAAATGAAGCCTGATCCAGACAGGAGCTGCCATGTAACGGATGCAGGTGAGAATTAGACAAAACGACTGCAGTTGCTGTGTGGAGTAGGCCCGGCCCGGCCTCAGTAGTTCAACGGATTAGCCTAACGGAGCAGTCAGTACTGGGGGAAGAATTTTGAGTCGAATGATTAGTAATGATTTAGATGTTTGTGATGTCGCTGCTTCTGGTTCCCATGACACAGGGTATCCTAGCAGCCAGAAGCAAGGCACCTATGTGTCTGTATGTACTTAAATATTTTAAATATATGTTTGACTGATGTCTGATTGATTGCAATTATTTATGTTTATTACTTTCAGAGGATATCTCCGACACACAGACACAGACTTACATACAAACTTTTCCTCTTTATAATGTTAGTGTAGATTTTTTTTTCCATTCCAGATAATCGTGGTGAACATAGCTCTGACGGCGTGCGTCCTTAGCGCGTTCGGGTTCCCCGTGTTTGTCGCGCGCGACAATTTGCCCGCGATATGTCTCTTGCTGTTCTTATTCGGGTGAGGTTATTAATTTATCTCAAGAGAGATTTCTTCCAGCCAGCCTAAGAAAGGTTTTGAACGATAGAACATAGAGCGGGAGATGGCCTTCATCTAAAACCGCATTTATAAAGCTCTCTTTGAAATATAAATAAACAAAAACATTTACATGCTACAGGCACATACATTGCTTCTGGCCCCACACTACGATACACTGTGTCCTGGGAACCAGAATCAGCGATATCAAAAACATGTAAGCTATTTTACAATAAAAACTTTCAGTATATCCTGCACCTCGCTAGTCCACGTCTTAGAGAACGTATTCTCCGATGCGAGCATGGCCAATATGGTGCTGTTCTGCGCAAACACCTTCGCTGGGCTGAGCGGGCTTGCCGTCCTCTTGATCCTCGATATCATTTCCGAGTCCGAGGTAAGTTGCTTCTCTGGGGAAGGACCCTTTTTTGTAAGAATTTTTCATGCCACTATTTCGTCAAAATAAGCTGAACAAAGCGGAACAAGATCAGCTACTAGTCTTACAAGCCTCCACCAATCCGGACTTGGCCCTCGTGGTGGAGTGTGGCCTATACCTTCCTCAGGGAAAAGACCCGTGCCCCTCTAGAATTCTATCTTATTTTCATCATCTCACCCATTATGTCCTCACCGAGGGGCACGGGGCTCTTCCCTGAGGAAGGTATAAGCCATACTCCACCACGGGGTCCAAGTCCGGATTGGTGGAGGCTTGTAAGACAGTGGCTGGTCTTACTGTTAGAAGTTTTCATGCCGCCTTAAGGCCTCTGACTTGGCTTGACGACTTACATTAAATTTATTTGTGCAACTGGCCTCAGGCTTCATCATACCTACGCATTCATCCAGGCACTCGCAGTTACATCCTAGTTTGGCTACTTCTGTTATCCAAGTTGAGGGAATTCATACATACGTACACATACATAATCTCAAATCTGTATCCCAGTCGAGTAAGCAGAGACCAGGGACTGCCACCTGCCACAATCCTGACAAATTACATTCGATCCATCGACATTGTTTTTTTTTTTTTTTCAATAATACAATTGGAGCGAACTCATATTAATCTTTGTATTGTTTCGCAGGCCACAGACAATGCCCGGTGGACCCTGCACAAGATATTCCTCCTGTCCCCGCAGTTTGCTCTCGGGGACGCTCTGGTGGAGATCGCCAAAAACACCGTGCAGGCACAGGTGAGGATAGTGTTGCCAACCCTAATATACATATAATATAGTATCCTCCCCTTTCTCAAGGAAGAGACCCGTGCCCCTCGGTGGGGACATAATGGGTTGATTATGATGATGATTATAGTATCCTGCTATCATAGCCATATCATAATTCATAATTCATTTATTAATCCGTGAGTCACAAGTACATGAAGATGTTACAAATATTAAAAAAATTAAGTTGCTATGTGCTCTACCTATACAGGCATACAGATCATGTAATTAAAATTAAATTAAAAATGTCAATAAAAAAAGTAATAGTCCTAAACAAATTAAAAAAATATTAAAAACTTAAGCTACAGTACATATGTCAATACAAATTAAAAATAACTAAAAAAACAATGTCAGATACGAAATAATTATTACATTTTGTCAGCAAAAAATTCATTGATGTCATAGTAGCATTTATTAACTAAAATGTCATATAGTTTTCTTGTTAATTGAATTGTATTTAATGTATTATATCATACCCGGCCGTACTTTACCACGGGGGCCAAGTTCGGATTGGTGGAGGCTTGTAAGACTAGTGGCTGGTCTTAATGTCAGAAGTTTTCAAGCCGCCCTTACGCCTCTGACTTGGCTTAACGACTGCCATCTAAAAATCCTTCACATCTTCCTTCAGCTTTACTTTATATTATTTTCCTAATGGAATACATTTACGATCAATAAGTTACAGTACTACGGTTTAAACAATAAAGGACCGAGAATTTTTGTGGGTCGGTACTATACTATAAAGTATCGCCCGGCTGCCTGAGTGATGTTAAACGACCGCGAAGGTTAAGCAACATAGGGCGCGTTCAGTGCATGGATGGGTGCCGTTCTATGACTATCATCATCAACCCATTATGTCCCCACCGAGGGGCACGGGTAGAGACCCGGGGAGAGCCCCTGAGGAAGGTATAGGCCATACTCCACCACGGGGGCCAAGTCCGGATTGGTGGAGGCTTGTAAGACTAGTGGCTGGTCTTACTGTCAGAAGTTTTCAAGCCGCCCTAAGGCCTCTGACTTGGCTCGACTGCCATCTATCGACGGCAGCCGGCACCAACTGCTTAACGTGCCTCGCGAAGCACGGAACCGCTCGGAAAAATGCCACTAGCGTTAGTCATAGAACGGTGACCTATCCATGGACTGAACGCGCCGTATGTTGCTTAACCTTAGTGATCGTTTAAGATCACTCAGGCAGCCCAGGCTACGAGCGAGTTCTTCTATGCAAACTCCTATGCAAAGTTTATGTTGTTAGTTTTGTTATCTCTTACTCACCAGGTCCTCAGCCGCTTCGGTATGGATACGTACGTGAGCCCACTTTGGGGGCCGCTGGTCCAGTACCACTACTTGGCACTGATTCTGCTAACAGTGGCTCTACAGCTGTTTCTGCAAGCCAGGGAGCACGGGAAACTAGAAGCTATATCCAGGTGAGAGAGTGGCTTTTGGCGTGCGGAGTAAATTCTCGTAAATTGCGCTCATAAATCCGCTACTTAACTCTTTTTTTCAAGTATGTCTTAAATGCTAAATATCTCTTCCATTAGACCAAAAAATATTTTAGTATATTTTTTGAGGACCTAAAAGCAACAAAAACATTATTTTAAAACGTTGCTTTGCTAAACAGCCAAAAACGCGGCCCGCCATTTTTGTCTATGGTTTGAAGTCCTCTACGTTTGTAAACGAAGTTTGACATTCAACATAGGTAGAGTTCGTGCCACGAAAGAAGTATGAGTCACAATAGAACCTACGCACGCACGACTGACAGATGTTTGTTTACAACCAAAGGTGCTTTCAAGATGGCGGATAGTGTTTTCACCGTTCCGATTTAAAAGCGAAAAACATTTTTTTAATTTGCAATTTTTGCAGCCATCCTGCATATTTACTTAGCAAAGTCAATATATTTCGGTTTCTTACGTTAGATACTACAGGAAATATCCATTTATCGCGTCAAATTTGATACGAGGCAAGTAGCGTATTGTATAAATTGATAGATAGATAGATAGAGAACACTTTATTGTAAATAAAAAAGGAGATTACACAGGTATTTCTTAATCTAAGAGTACACACGGCGGCCTTATCGCTAAAAGTGATCTCCAGACAACCTTTGGATGGACTGGATCATAATATTTTAGAAGGAAGCAGATGTACAACATAAGTAAAATAATAACAATCTACTTTTTTTTTAATGACATAAGTGTATTTATTATTGACATAACAGAAAAGTAATTACATAGTATTTACAAAACTAAAACTAATAATAATATTAAAAGAAACACTAAACTAAAGCTATTTTCTAATTTAAATAAAATATCGGAGCCAGATCGCTGTCGGCCGGTAGAGTTCCGAGAAGGCTGGCGGCATTGCCAGTAGGCACCAGCCCTCGGGATCTCCAGAGGCGTCAACTAGGCGCGACGGGATCTCCTTAAAGAGGTGTCGCGTCACTATCGTCACTATCTACTTCATCATCAACCCATTATGTCCCCACCGAGGGGCACGGGTCTCTTCCCTGAGGAAGGTATAGGCCATACTCCACCACGGGGGCCAAGTCCGGATTGGTGGAGGCTTGTAAGACTAGTGGCTGGTCTTACTGTCAGAAGTTTTCAAGCCGCCCCTAAAGGCCTCTGACTTGGCTTAACGACTGCCGTCTATCGACGGCAGCCGGCACCAACTGCTTAACGTACCTTGCGAAGCACGGAATCGCTCGGAAAAAATGCCACTAGCGTTAGTCATAGACGGTGACCCATCCATGGACTGAATGCGCCGTATGTTGCTTATCCTTAGTGATCGTTCAAGATCACTCAGGCAGCCCAGGCTACGAGCGATCTACTTACTTAGATATTATATAAGTTTTATTATACACGCCATTATACACACCATTGATAACTGTATAATTATTAGTATTTTTTCTACTTTTGTAAGAAAATTAACTAATGTTTTGACTTTTACAGTTAAAGCAATCATGGAATGGAATCTTATCATTAGGCCGATATATTAAGTTTAAAATAATTTTAGTAAAGATGGCCAGAGTGGAGATTTTTTTCGCTTTTTTTCTCTACTACATTCGGCCCCAAGGAATTTTATGTAATTCTATGTAGGTATATTGACATTCAACAAACAGATTTTTTTTTACGTTGTTATAAATTTCTTAAATCTTTAGCCATGTAATTTAGTAATTTTTTAATACACCATTTTTATAATTTATTTTGAAAATATTGCACCATTTTAAGAAATTATAATTTCGATAGTTTTGAGTTCTATTTATTGTGTCTATTTTTAAATGCTTCTAAAATTTTGGTGTTAGTGACGTCATCAGAGCAGGATTAAAGCTAGTTCTTGTAAGTAGTCTTTGGCTACGTATAAAAAAAAACAAATTTCATTTGTACTTTTTTTGTAAGTACTCATACTGTTTTTGCTGACGTCATAGAAAAGCCATTTAAGGTCGAGGCTTTTTGTCGAATATCTTAAAAAATATACACTTATTTAGAAATCTTATAAATAGACATTGCACTGAAAGCATAATTCTCGAGATGGTTTTAAGATTTCCGTTCATGTTCAAAAATGTTCAGAAAACCTCTGTGGCGCAGCGATTAGCGCATCTGCCTGCCATACGAGAGCTCACGGCTTCGAATCCTGGCTGAGGAAAAAACCCCAGGTCTTGGATGTTGACATGTTTGTGACGTCGCTGTTTCTGGTTTCCACGACACAGGGTATCCTAACGTGGGGCCAGAAGCAATGTCATGTGAAAAAAAAATGTATGATCCATTTATCTATAGGTACTTGGCTTTTTTTTTTGACTCTAAACGACACTGAATTAATATTCATATTCATATTCGTTTATTGCATGTCATGGTAATACATAGGTGGTAATTAAAAACCTTTAGCGGTAGAAAATTCCATACCGTTTCCAAATTAAAGATCATAGCCCACTTACACGACTCTGCTCCCACCCGGCAGAAATAATATCATTCAAATATGGGCTTTAAATATTGATCTTTAGATATATTTTACATTGGCATCATAAGTTAGCAGATAGGTCACTGTCAGCTATCAGCTAATTTATGATGCCAATGTAAAATATATCTAAAGAGCAATATTTAAAGCCCATATGTGAACGATATTAAATTTCTGCCGGGTGGGAGCAGAGTCGTGTAAGTGGGCTAGGACCTTTAGTACTAGCTAGCACTAAATTTGTAAACTGTTTCGAGTTTTCTACCGCTAAAGGTTTTTGATTTAGTGTCGTTTAAAGTCTGAATAAAATGCCAAGTATAGATAAATGGATTATAGCATAGGCAGTTCCATCCATCTGTCCACTACGCATCTCTTTTCCTTCAGCAACTTTCCATCGTCGGTTGCCTGGAAGAAATTGCTTTAAGCAATAAGGCCGCCAATTGTACTGTATCTTTTTTATGTTTTGTATGTGATCTCCTGGTACAATAAAGAATATTCTTATCTTATCTTATCTTACGCAGTTGGTGGAGCGGTCGCCGGCAGCGGCCCGCCCGCGGTAGCGAGGATCCTCAAGTGGCGGCCGAGAGACTCCGCGTCGAGACAACCTTGTATGACCCACCGCTGAGGCTGCCCACTATTGGCAATATTAACGCTGGTGAGTCTCAAGCTTCAGGGGATCCAAGGGGGTAACTCATCACGACCAACGTCGACCGTGACCTACAACAAGTGTTCAATGCCAATTGGATCGCTGACAATAACCGTGTCAAAAAGTGTAGTCGAGCACTCTGTCATATCGACGGGTGAAAAGCTATTTGGTGTAAGCGACATGTGTTGAAGTTTTTGAAAACCTAGCTCAATAGTTAAAAATTCAAAGTTCAAAAATTTTTATTTCAACGTAAAGAATTTACATTCTGCTTGTTGAATGTCAATGTACATACATTTGTGTATAATGTTAGCCGCTGCCTTAGGGCCGTCTGTAGTGGAGAAAAAGGCAGCAAAAAAACTCCACTCTGACCATCTTTTCTCAAATCAACTTAAAGCTAATACAAATTAGGTATGGGCGGTATGTCATAGGCGGTCACCCATCCATACACTAAACGCGCCGTATGTTGCTTAACCTTCGTGACCGTTTAAGGTCACTCAGGCAGCCGGGGTGGCGAGCGATTCGATACAATGTCGAATATCATTATGAGCGAAGCCGGGTTTTCATCTACAATCTATTTACTGAAGCGAACGACTAAAGGTAAACAAAGACACAGTATCTCTCAAACTTACATGTCACTCAAAATAGCTCATGCACGCAGCTTTGCTTGCATCGTATACCCACATAGGTTTAGATAGGTACTGTTTAAGGAAAACAGACAGACAACGAAACAAGACAAGACAAACACTAAGAAAATAAAATAGTTTAGAGAAGTTGCACTCGCATCAACAACGTCAATCGTGAGTAAATATGGCGTCGGGGTGGCTATCTTACTTTTTTTGCCTTTAATTAAAAAAGAGGTTCGTAGTCAGCTCTCCATACTTCTTCCTACACTTCGCGTAGCGCATTAGCATAAAATAATCGATCATAATAATAATTGGCCTTTAAACAAAAGTCCTACATCTTTTCTAGTTGCGAACATATTTGGCAGCTGTAGGATCGATTTTATTTGAGGACCACTGAAATTTTAGGTATTTATTGGGGCATAGATCTCTTAAGCATATCGTATTTTCATGATAAAATAAAATATTTAGTTAAATAAACTGCGAGTGAGGGATAAATCAGGTAACAACAGTGTTTTTGTGTTCATTGCTTATTGGCATTTATTAGCCATATTGTTTTGTATAACTTTCCTAAATATTATGCAGTGTTCTATATGTCTTCTGGTCTTCAGTAAATAAGGTGTAGTTGAGGGGTATAAAAGCAAACTCAACTCTGTCCACTTTTTGAATATTTTAACCTGTGAATGTAGTTTAGTTTGTACTTGCGCATATTCGAATGTTATAAGCATTTTAAATCAGCTTTTGAATATCTTAGACTTTATTTTAATTCCTTAAATAAACAAACTTTTTCTATGACCGCTGTTGACTACAAATCCGAATTTCGCTTATTTATAACTCAGTTTGACACTTCATGGACAGAGTCGGCTTTGCTTTTACACCTCTCAGTTATAACTTAAAGTCCCACCTTCCAGGCTACATCGACACGGAAGGCAAGTCCGGCAAGAAGTCGCCGTCGCCGTGCGCGGTGGCGCCGGCCGGCGACGTGGCCGCCGTTCTCGGCCTCGGCAAACGTTACGGAGGCCGAGTGGCGGTACAGGACTTGACGCTCGGCATCTCGCCCGGACAGGTATACCCTCAGTTTCTGAAAGAGTGTTCAAATGTAACACGAGATTAATCTAAGATTAATTAATTTGTATTGAATATTCTATTTTAATTTGTATTGACCTAAAATTGTTTATTATTTAATTTAAATTTTATGGGAATTGAATGTTTTTTTATCTATTTTTAATTTTGTTTTCACATGTTTGATTTAATTGGTTATGATTTAATTTAAGTTTTTATTTGAGATCATTGAGGCTACGAGCTATTATTTATTTATATTCTTATTTAATAATGAACTCAGCTATCGCAATAGGGTCGCCTGTATAGATAGTTTTAAGGTTATGGAAATAAAAAAAAAAAAAAAAAAATCTTGGGACCTAATAAACTCGGCAAAACGTGGGTCCAGTTCTAGAGACTGGTGCCTCTGCCTACCCCTTCGGGGATAACGGGCGTGAGTTTATTATTATTATTATATTTATAATTCTAAATACCGGCACGTGATTGGCTGAAATTAGCTTGACGTGAGATTAACATAGATTATCATTTGATAGCTCTTCTAGAAACCTAGCGATAATCACATCATAAAACAATCATCGTCGTCATCATTCAGCCACAAGAAGTCCACTGCTGGACATAGGCCTCCTCCATGGATTTCCAAAAAGACCGGTCGGAAGCGGCTTGCATCCAGCGTCTTCCCGCCACTTGGATGAGATCGTCTGTCCATCTTGTGGCTGGTCGTCCTACGCTGCGCTTGCCGATATGTGGTCTCCATTAGAGAGCTTTTCGGCCCCATCGGCCATCAGTTCTGCGTGCTATGTGCCCCGCCCACTGCCACTTCAACTTAGGTACTCATCCGGTGGGCTATGTCGACGACTTTCGTTTGTCTACGGACCTCATCATTTCTGATTCGGTCTCGTAGAGAAATTCCGAGCATAGCCCTCTCCATAGCTCGTTGCGTGACCTTGAGCTTTCATGAGGTTCATATTGAGAGACCACGTTTTTGTGCCATAAGTCATCCATCACTGGTAACACACACTGATTGTATAATTTTGTTTCGTGGGATTGAGGTATACCTATTGAACGAAAAGCTTATGTATAGGTAATGAATATGTGTTGACTTCTTTCATTTTAATATACACATACGTAAGCTCACCCCTGTATCCCAGAGGAGTAAGAAGAGACAAGGAACAGCGACCTGCCACGACCCTGAGAAATCACTTTCGCTTCATAGTCAAGTAAAGTCCGTTCGCTTAGATAGTGTCGGTACACACGAAGGCAATCCTGGTTTTAGTAAAAAACATTAATTTCAATAATACAACTTAGACGACAAAAATACTTTAAATAGAAAAAAAACATGGTACGCAATATACCTAATGAAGCACAAAATAAAACACTACTCTTCATCACTCGAAGTGTCCTCAGAATATTCATCTCCACCGGTATTTAGAATAGGTGCCTAAATAAGTGATGCAAGATCGTCTCGTTATAAATCCATTCTAAAATACTAATTTATTTACTTCTTTAATTGCGTGATCTACATAATAGTAGAATGAAGCGAGCTGCGAGCCGAATTCACTGGCGTGTTTGCGCCGCGTCGGCTTCCTTTAATTTCTTTTGTGAAAAGCCGCCACGTGCCGAGGCGGTAAATATCAAAGTGACACTATGATAGCGAACAGACTTTAAGTGTATCCGGAATAAAGTTAATTTATTCCCTTGGTTTCAGTGCACAGCACTGATAGGCGAGAACGGCGCGGGCAAGTCAAGCACGTTCTCAATGTTAACGGGCGAGATCCGGCCCAGTTGGGGCAAGATCTACCTGCGCGGGGTAGAAGTCAGCAACGCAGACTTGCGCTCGGGACTCATTAGTAAGTTTTTTTGTTTGTTTGTTTGTTTGTTTTCCTTTGTCTCTATTTTATTTTTCTTGTTTTGTTGACTCTTGTGTATTTTGTTTATTATGTACTTTTGTCTTCATTGTGTTTCTGTGACAATAGTAATAAAATCTTTCTTTCTTTCTTTCTTCTTTTTTACTGTAGGTATGTACTGTACTGTTTCATTTCATTACTTTTCTCATAATCATCATCAACCCATTATGCCCCCACCGACGGGCACGGGTCTCTTCCCTGAGGTATAGGCCATACTCCACCACGGGAGCCAAGTCCGGAATGGTAGAGGCTTGTAAGACTAGTGGCTGGTCTTACTGTCAGAACTTTTCAAGCCGCCCTAAGGCCTCCGACTTGGCTTAACGACTGCCATCTATCGACGGCAGCCGGTACCGACTGCTTAACGTGCCTTTCGAAGCACGGAGCCGCTTGGGAAAATGCCACTAGCGTTAGTCATAGAGTCACCCATCCATGCACTGAACGCGCCGTGTGTTGCTTAACCGAACTGAAAAGCTAGCTTACATTTTTTTATCATACAAATTAGCGTTGGAGTAACTGTGTGGATTTGTATGATCAAATTTCGAGCGATCTTCTAACCGATTTCACAAGATGTTCAATACATAAATGCTTTTGATATTTTTCAGGTTATTGCCCGCAAAACGACGCAATCGACCCTCTGCTGACGGTGGAGCAAACTTTGAGGTTCTTCTGTCGATTAAGAGGGATCGAAGAAGAGACTGAGGTATGTTGTAAAGAATAAACTTTCCTTACTTTTTCAACAAAAAGAAAATCACAAACATGTTTTTACCCTCGTATTGCAAGATCAATCAATATGTTCTTTACCCACCTAAACGTGTGTCAATCAAAATTGACACAAACCAAGCGATTTTCACAAAAAAAATAAAAATTGATATTATTAGAAAAAGCCTACTACTCAGTTAAGGAATACATGGACGATAAAAACATAATACATAATAATGTTATTTAAGTTAAAATATCCCATTTTAGTTTAAAAGGTACTATTATTATAGGCATTTATAGGTACTAATAATTAAACTTGTCTTATAATTATAAACAGCGTGTTGCAATGCCCTTACGGGGCTCATGTTGTCAACTGGAATTTAATTTAAGACCATGATGTAAAATCTGTCAAGAAAATGTAGACATTAAAAAGTACGGTTTTGCTCGGACTTTTTGTCTGCATTTGTTAATAGCTTGCACTTACAAGCATTATATAAATTAAAAACTCGAGCTTTTACATAAATTAAGGTAATGTGCTTCAATAAATCTAGTAAATGTTTAGGTTTTTCAATAAAACAATTAGTAAACTTTCTCTTCCAAATATTAAGGACTTCGAAACTCTTGGTAGCCATCATAACGTTAATACTAGGAATAAACATAAATTGTTATTTCCACGATTTAGACTTGCAAAAGTTAATACTTCCTTTATGGGGCACTGTATAAGGTTCTACAACAAGATACCCCAAGATATATTAGAGTTACCCCCAACGCGATTTAAGAATTGTGTTAAGCACACTCTTTGCAAGAAAGCTTATTATAAAATCAACGATTATTTAGAAGACAAGGACGTATGGCATTAAACAGTAGTTTAATATTAAATTTAATCAGAGGATAAATGTGTCTAGTGTTCAACACATCCAAGATATTATTTTGTATGTTTTATTTGTATTAGCTTAAGGTGATTTGAGAAAAGATGGTCAGAGTGGAGTTTTTTTTTTTTTCGCTGCCTTTTTCTCCACTACAGACGGCCCCAAGGCAGCGGCTAACGTTATACATAACTGTATGTACATTGACATTCAACAAGCAGAATGTAAATTCTTTACGTTGAAATAAATTCTTAATTCTTCCGGTTTCTAGTTTTTTTTGACGAACTGTACCACATGACGCAAATAAACAAATAATAGTACATTGTTCACCGAGAGGAGAAAGTGACCGATTACCGTCGAGGGTGTCGTTTGAAGCCCGAGCCGTAGGCGAGGGCTTTAAAACACAAGAGATCGGGAATCGCAGTTTCTCTCGAGTGATACATAGTGCTTTATACTACACCTACAAGGAAAATAAAAAACGAAATCTTTACTAATTGAAATTTATATTGAAATTGTTGCTAGTGGCCAGTGTCATTTTGCGAACTTGGAGATACAAACTCACTGAAAAAACTTTTTGGCTTTTGATATTTAGGTTACCGGCGCATAGTCTTACCCAAAATTAAAAAAGAGAAACCACGTAAGAAATGGATTTTCATACACTTTTCTCTCCCGCTCAGACGCGTTTTCTCCCCGCATATTCGTTCGATATGCAATGACGTACTTTCTACCGTAAATTTGATAAAGTATCAAGGTACTTTCCAAGCAGGTGTAGTGTAAACAATAAACAATGTTTGGGTGTGTGTCAGGTGGTTGGGCGCGCGCTGCTTAGGTTCGGGCTGGGCGGGCAGGGCGGCGCGCGCGCCGCGCGGCTGAGCGGCGGCAGCCGGCGCAAGCTGTGCGCCGCGCTCGCGTTCACGGGCCGCAGCGCGCTCGTGCTGCTCGACGAGCCCACCAGGTGACACCACCGATCTTTTAAACTTGGAAATTTATACACATTTTTTGTAGCTAGATCCATTTATATTTTTTCTTGTTAAAGAAAACAATTAAAAAATAACGGTTTCCAATCCCTCCAGCAAAGGTAGTATGAGGACGCGAGTCGCGCGCGACAACGTCAAAAGTCGTCAGAATTTGACAGATAATGTACTGGAAAGTCGCGACTTTTGACGTTGTCGCGCGCGACTCGCGTCCTCGTACTACCTTTGCAGCAAAGGTAGTATGAGGACGTGAGTCGCGCGCGACAACGTCAAAAGTCGTCAGAATTTGACAGATAATGTACTGGAAAGTCGCGACTTTTGACGTTGTCGCGCGCGACTCGCGTCCTTGCTACCTTTACTGGTGCCTTTTTGGTCGACCACTCACAAATGTTTATTTTATCTCTCTCTGTGTGTGTCCGCAGCGGCATGGACCCAGGCGCGCGCGCTTGCGTGTGTCGCGGCGCGCGGGCGGCGGCGGGAGGCTCGCGCGCCGTGTTACTGTCCACGCACGCGCTGCGGGACGCGCGCCGGCTGGCGGGACGCGTGGCCCTCATGCGGGCGGGACGGCTTGTCGCGCTGAATGACCTGGATGAGTGTCTCAAGAGGTGAGTAGCTCACAATGCTGTGTAATATAGCAGCGGCACGGATGTGGTAAGTGTTACGGAAATCTTCGCGTGCGCTGCGGGACGCGTGCCGGCTGGCGGGACGCGTGGCCCTTATGTGGGCGGGGCGGCTCGTCGCGCTGGACGACCTGGATGAGTGTCTCAAGAGGTGAGTAGCTCACAATGATGTGTAATATAGCAGCGGCACGGATGTGGTAGGTGTTACGGAAATCTTCGCGTGCGCTGCGGGACGCGCCGGTTGGCGGGACGCGTGGTGCTGATGCGGGCGGGGTGGCTCTCGCGCTCGACGAGCTGGAAGAGTGTCTAAGGGCCTTTCTCCATTGCTCCGGTCCGGCAAACGTTAATTACCAATATGGCTTAGAAACACACAAGAATACTAATAAGCTTCTCCACTACTCCAGCATCCAGTTTTTAACGATCCGATAATTTGCTAGATCGGAACGGTATTTCACTTTATATTTTCCGAAGTGATCGACGTTCAAAAACAATTCATGTTTTTGCACCGCGCATACAACCCAAAAATATTCCCATATCTTAGATTTTTTTCGAGTCTTTTCGAGATATTTAATTAGATTAATAGAATGTGCGGAAAACGTCCCCTGCCTTGAATAGAAAAACCGAGGAGTTTTAATAAAGGAATTTTAATTGCCGATTGTAGTCGTGGAGAAGTGGAGAAGCATAATCCGACATCCGATTTTTCTCATGACTGATTCCGGTTCCGACGCCGGACCGGAGCAGTGGAGAAAGGGCCTAAGAGGTGAGTGCGTAATGGCCCTTTTACACGAGGCCAATAGCTGAGACAATCCAGTAAGCCAGGACAGTAAGCCAATCCAATATTTCATTGGATCGGCTTCATCCATTGGCTTGGGCCAATCCAATGCATTGTCCTGGCTCCATTCACACGAAGACAATATTGGACTGGCTTACTGGATTATCTCAGCTATTGGCCTCGTGTAAAAGAGCCATAACAATGCTGTGCAATATGGCGGCGACACGAAGGTGGTAGCTGCTACGGAAGTCAGGGCGGTGGTGGCGCGTCGCTTGTCTACGCATGTCTACGCTTGTCTACGCATGAACTGCGGGACTCGCGCCGGCTAGCCCTGTGATGCGGGCGGAACGGCGCGTTGAACTGGTCGCGCGTTGAGGTCGATTTAAATCGCTAATCCGCGATCCGCTAATCGCTAATTGAAATCGATTAAAGCCCACATTTACTCGTTCTCTGAAAGAAGATTTCAGTGGGAAGTGTACAGACTGTTAAAGTATGTAACCTTTAAAATGAAAGATCATTTGTAACTAGGTATTGTCAATAAGGCCAATAATACATTTACAGGTACATACATTGCTCCTGACCCTGTGTCGTGGGAACCAGAAGCAGCGACATCACAAATATGTTAACATCCAAGACCTGGGGCTTTTTTTTACTAACAATATTTGTGTCAGTTCGACTCGCGCTCTGAGGGTTCTGTGTAAGCCCATCAATATTATTTCAGCGTTATAATCAACTCATTTTCTCCCACGAGTCTCTTCTCAGAGGAATATATAGGCCATACTCCATCACAGGAACCAAGTCCGGTTTGGTGGAGGCTTGTAAGCCGCCCTAAGGCCTCTGACTTGGCTTAATGACTGCCATCTATCGACGGCACTTGGCTGTCTGGATAGGCTCTAACCATTGTAAACTTTTTATTCATGTTTTCGTACACAACGAGCCGTTTTCAGAAAAAAATTACGGCTGTCAAAGGAATGCAATTTTGGACCTCAGCCCAATAGCCATATGTAATACACCATAAAAAAGGTCTCGGCGAGCTGAACAAAAGTTACTATGACGCCAACAGCCAAATGTTTGTCGTTTCGGAGTTATGTCTTATTGAAAATGTTAGTTTTCTTTTTTTTCAATACAATATAACTCCGAAAGGACAAACATTTGGCTGTTGGCGTCATAGTAACTTTTATCCAGCTCGCTGAGACCTTTCCGATGCCACACATGGCTATTGGGCTGAGGTCCGACACTGCATTCCTCTGACAGCCGTACCTAATTTTTTTTTTTAGTTCTACTGAAAACGGCTCACACAAATGGCATTCAGGCATGTCGTTGTGCCACGCTGTACGGTATTTGACACTATCAACAATAAATTATTTGAGATGCTCGATTAAAACAAAAATTACAAAATGATTCGGAAAATGTATTTCTTTTAATCATTTACTAGTTATTAAAATTTTTGAAATAGATAAAACATAAGAAGAGTGCTCTGAAATGTGACGTCACAAGCAAGTATTTTCATGCAAAATTCCGTATTAAAAGTAACTCATTTGACATCCTGTCAAATACCCAATTGTTCTTGGTTCAATGGTTCTTATTTTTCTGAGTCTGTTTTACTACTTTTGTCCTTTCCTTTTTTCTTTTGTGTACTTACTGCCTACGTGTTATCTGTGCATCTTTAGAGACGAGCATCGTCACGACGACATCGCATAATCGCAAATTGCTATGTTATGTTTGAGTTTGTATTGATGGCACTCATGGGTCTTGAACTTTTTAGGTAGATGGACATTCGTACCAATTGTAACGTTTACTCACGTGAGCCGCCCCTCCGGCGCAGATTCGGCGGCGGCTGTGTGATTTCGGTGCGCGTGCGCACCGGGGCGGCGGCGGCGGCGGCGGCGCGCGCGTGGCGCTGGCTGCGCACGCGCTGCCCGGCCGCGAGGCTGCGCGCGCAGCACGCCGCTGCACTGCAGGCGCTGCTGCCGGCGCACTGCACGCGTGAGTCTCATCATCAACCCATTATGTCCCCACCGAGGGGCACGGGTCTCTTCCCTGAGGAAGGTATAGGCCATACTCCACCACGGGGGCCAAGTCCGGATTGGTGGAGGCTTGTAAGACTAGTGGCTGGTCTTACTGTCAGAAGTTTTCAAGCCGCCCCTAAAGGCCTCTGACTTGGCTTAACGACTGCCATTTATCGACGGCAGCCGGCACCAACTGCTTAACGTGCCTTGCGAAGCACGGAATCGCTCGGAAAAATGCCACTAGCGTTAGTCATAGACGGTGACCCATCCATGGACTGAACGCGGCGTATGTTGCTTAACCTTAGTGATCGTTTTTAAGATCACTCAGGCAGCCCAGGCTACGAGCGATTCGAGCGTGAGTCTAGCGCATCTTTATCACACTAATATTATAAACGTGAAAGTTTGTGTGTGTGTTTATATGTTTGTCAGTCTTTAGCGCTGAAACGGCTGGACGGATTTTAATAAAATTTGGTATGGAGTTAGCCGATACCCTGGATTAAAACATAGGCTACGTTTTACCGCGGGGAAATATCTTATTCCTACGGGAAAATCGATGAACCGCGGGTCACAGCTAGTTATTCATCTTCTATATATATATATATATAAAAGGAGAAGCTGACTGACTGACTTAGAATCAACGCAGAGCCCAAACTACTGAACCTAGGGGGTTGAAATTTGGCATGGGAGTTCCTTAGGGAGCCTAGGGGAGCACTAAGAAAGGATTTTTTGAAACTCACCCTCTAAAGGGGTAAACGGCGGTGTTAAAGTTTGTATGGAGGTATAAAAAAATGTTGTCAGATTTTCTTGAAACTTGAAATAAATACTCTTCAACACAATTGATTGAACACGTGTTTCACGGTTTTTCTAAATTTAACCCTTAACGGGAGTGAACGGGGTTGCAACATTTTGAACTAAAGTCCACGCGGACGGAGTCGCGGGCGAAAGCTAGTATAATATAAATAATATTATGTGAAGGATGGACGAATGTGAGTACACCTACTGTGTGGAGCCCTGCTGCCGTAGATTTAAGAAACGGTTGTTTGTTTTCCTTTGTCTCTATTTTATTTTTCTTGTTTTGTTGACTCTCGTGTATTTTGTTTATTATGTACTTTTGTCTTCATTGTGTTTCTGTGACAATACTAATAAAATCTTTCTTTCTTTCTTTCTTTCTTTCTTACACCTGTAATATTAAGGTAAGGTTTGGTGATACTATTTTCTTATAGCAACTGTTACTGCTAATTGTATAACCCATGTCTAAGCTCACAATAAACATTCTTGATTCTTGATTCTTGAGTCTGGGAGTCTGGGGTTTGAGTGGGAGTCTTTCAAAGATACCCGACTTTCTGGAGGGACAGCCGGGTTACTTTATTTCATTCTGTAAGGTATTTTGCGATTCGGTTACCTACTTTGTTGGTAGCAAATGTGGGGTATTTGGGATACTGCCGTTCAGCCAAAGTATTTTTCGCCAAATTTTACTTCCCAGTAAACTTATGGCATCAGTTTCATTTCCCAAATGAAACTTTAGCAAGTTTTCATTTCGCATTTTATTCATTTGGTCAAATTATCATTTCGCATAATTTTACTGCGTCAAGTTTTATTAAGACAAACGTTTATTATGCTAACGTTTTATTTTGGCAAGTGTTATTTTCAAATAATGGAACGGGGGGTCGGCGATGTAAAGAATACGTGACAACAGAAATATAGGTGCGACGACGCGCGTAGCGAAGCGGAGCCCGTCGGAGCGTTAGGTTTTCTATGTAAGATCGAAAACAGACTCGACTTTGATGCGTTCTTACCTTGCCTCTTGTTGCCTCTTTGGTAAAATGAATTTTGACCAAGTATTTATTTGGTAAACAATAACTTGCCATAATAACTTTTGCTAACTGTTTATTTGCTTTAAGTTGTTTTGAGAAATGTTTTTTTGCCAAGTGATAATTTGCGGAAAATAGTTTGGGAAGTAATACTTTGGGAAACGATTTTTGGCAATACATTAGTAAACCGTCTAGCGCATCTTTTTTTGAGTCTGGGAGTCTGGGGTTTGAGTGGGAGTCTTTCAAAGATACCCGACTTTCTGGAGGGACAGCCGGGTTATTTTATTTCATTCTGTAAGGTATTTTGCGATTCGGTTACCTACTTTGTTGGTAGCAAATGTGGGGTATTTAGGTTTAATCTTTGTTCTGAATTAAACTCCATCAACGGCGGATGCGTCCTCGAAACTACGTCGTTTTATTTGGTATCTCTACCCATCCTGCAATATACTTCTCAGTGGCGACGAGACGATCGGATTACACGCGTGTTTGCGAAAAGTTACACCTCAAATATGTCCATTGGAAGAATTACCTTAATTAATAATTAATTTATTAATTGGGGGTCTGTTCTTTTTTTATTTTTTATTTATTTATTTATTCACTCAACACATTACGAAATTACAACAGCATTAGTTTGCCAAACTGCTAATGCAGTTTATCGACAAGCTCTTGGTAACAGTTCTGAAATACTTACACAACTAACATTACTTTCTACACAACTAACATTTCTATTCTGTTCTGTTCTGTTCCGTTCCGTTCAGTTCCGCTGCGTTCCATTCCATTCTATTCCATTCTATTTTCTTTTATTTTATTAAAACTAACAGCTTAAGTATCACTATTACATTGGATAACCGGCAAACATGTATGGAAGCTGGTCCAAGAACCAGTTTTTTAATATACTACAATAGTTACTATGGGAGCTCAATTCAAATAATTGTGTGAAAAAAGTTTTAGCGATTTAAACAATATATTTTTCATAGACGATTTTTAAGCAATAAAAATAATTATTTCGTATTCGATGACATTATAGTGCAAGTTAAAACATGTTTAAGAGTATTGCTGGAGATGTAGAGTGCAGGGTGATGGTCGATCTCTATCAGAACGTAAAATAAAACAAGTTTCATAGAATATGCAAGTTTTGATAAAATATAGTTTTCTAAATCCAAATAAGATAAGATGAAACCAAAGTCATGATCGGTGGTCACATTGATCCAATAACGGTCGTCGTACATGGTCACCTTCTCGAAATCGTTTCCGAATACACTTCATCATCATCATCATCGGCCTATGGTTGTCCACTGCTGGACATAGGCTTCTTCCATTGCACGACACTGAGCACGGTCCTCGGCTACTCTCATCCAGCTCTTGCCAGCCTTCCTGCGAAGATCATCGCTCCACCGAGTCTGAGGACGTCCTACACTACGTTTACCGATCCGCGGTCTCCACTCAAGAACTTGTCTACCCCATCGGTTATCAGTTCTTCGGTGATATGGCCGGCCCACTGCCACTTACGAATACACTTACCTTGGGCAGATTCTGCAGTTAGGTAAAAACAATTTCGAGAAGGAGGCCAAGAGGAGGATCTAGCTGGGCTGGGCAGCGTTTGGGACAATACGCCGAGTTTTCTCGTCATCCATACCACAATGATTGAAATCGAAAGTTTTCAACCAGTGTGTCCTACCTGTCGTGACCTACGGAGCCGAGTCATGGACACTCACGAAAGGGTTGGTCCACCAGTTCAAAGTCGCTCAGCGACCTATGGAGGGAGCTATGCTATGGCTGTGGGCTGGCCATATTTCGCGAAGAACCGAAAACCGCTGGGGTAAACGTGCTCTCGAGTGGAGACCGCGACTCGGCAAACGTAGTGTAGGATGCTCTCCGACCAGGTGGGATGACGATCTGCGAAAAACTGCAGGCAGATGCTGAATGCGGCAAGCTGAAGACCGGGCGCTATTCGTTATTCGACTCGCCACACACGGTTGACGCCGGTGACCGCCACACGCTACAATCGTCGCTGCTCATGGCCCGCACCGGCCACTAACGCTGACACAAAACGCCGCCACACGCCACTCGCGTGATTCCGCGACCCTCTCTCCCTTACCTGAGTTAACCTGTTCGAGTCGACGGCAACGCCACGTAGTCTGTTGTTCATTTAAATAAATATGGATATAGAATTATTTATATCAGAGATTCAATCCCGTCCTGCGATTGAATTGGTTAAATAAAGAAGTAGCGGCCACCGATCTCAAGTGTCGGCCACCGGCGACAGCCACTTGTGGCTGTCGCGCGCTTCAGCCACTCTACAGCTGCTTCTAGCTTCTTGTGGCGGCGTTTGTGGCTGTGGCGAGTGGCTCGTGTGGTGCGAAACTTAGCTCGCCTACCTTATCAGGAAGTTCTACCTACTTAATAATTATTATTTTAGGGCTTCATTAGTTTAAGGTATAATATCATTTCTATCATTTATAATAACAAATAACGGTATCTTATGTTTAGGTAAACAAAGGTAAAACAGATTATGATATCGAGTCTAATATAGGTAAATACCGTTTTCAATAGGTAGTAAGCAACAATACTCCAATAACAAGACTAGGGTCAACGGAAAAGCAAAGTCCAATATCAAAGTCGGGTCAAAAATAGTCACGGCAATCAAGAACTGCCAATGCCGTTAAAAAGTGAAAAAATATTTTTTATTGCTTAAAATCGTCTATGAAAAAAATATTTTTTATATCGCTATAACTTTTTTCACACAGTGTTTTGAACCGAGCTCCCATAGTAACTATTGTAGAGTATAGAAATACCTTTATAATGAGATATGTCACGTGGTTATTGGTATCAAGGACCGTTTTGTCTGGTCCTCCGAAACAGAAAGACAACAAAAAGTTTTCATAGATAGCTAAGCCATAACAATTTGAGCAAATATTAGATGGAAAAAAACGACACAAAACACCAGAGTCAGCTAATCCAAAAGCAAAACCGAGAGAATGACGAGTAAGCTGCATCGGTATTAAAACCTACACAGAATCACCAGGTTGTAGCAGCTATTTGACAGTGTGAAAAAAACTATATTAATTATAAATTATGAGTCTTAAAACCGCTTTATGGCATTTTAACCAAAAAAGCAAATATTATTTGTAAAAAAACACGAAATAAAATATTATAATTATGTGTCTGCAGCCGTTGTATCGGAAACTGCCTGGATTGGCCGATTCTATGATGACGTCACATGAAAATGGCGTCTGTCATTCATTCTTTCTTACGTTACCGGCAAGTGACGTCATATTTTCTATGCGACGCCATATTGCCCAAGATAGCGTTTTGGCGGCTTATTTGAATAGTAAATTTTCGTTTGCCTTTTTTAGAAGAAATACACGAAAGAATTTAAAATTGCCACTTTCTCAGGACTCCATGAACACCAACAAAAAATATGAGATGGTTTTCAGACATCGGTCAAAATAGCCTAATTGTTTAAGCGGGAAAAAACGTAGGCCTTATTGGCTTATAGGCTTTATTGGGTCTCTTACCTTACAACACAAACAACAAGGCATTATCTTCAAACTCAAATATTTTATGAATCACAAAATAAATAGAATAGCTATTTACTATATGAACGTCAAAGTTGTTAGTTTCACAATAAAATTAATAGATTACATGGAGAATAAACTAACAAAGAAACTCTTTAGTCGTACTGTTGGTGTAGGATCTAATGTTAGACATCGTTACTTCCAGTGGACGGCAGCACCACTCCGATGCAGCTGAGCGAGGTGTTCAAACTACTCGCGGAGATGCAGATTTGCTGCGACATCGACGAGTATACCGTCAACCAGAGCTCGCTCGATGAGGTACATACATACATCATCATCATCATCATCATCATCATCATCATCAACCCATTATGTCCCCACCGAGGGGCACGGGTCTCTCCCTGAGGAAGGTATAGGCCATATTCCACCACGGGGGCCAAGTCCGGATTGGTGGACATACATACTTGCACGCAAATCCAAGACATAAGAAGCACCATAGAGTAAGTACCAGCACACGCTGAGCCGGAGCCCATTTGCATTTGCCACACCCACGTAACTACTTTGTATTATTATCTTTGGCACAATGGTGCCAAATACGGTATTTGACACTATCAACAATAAATAATTTGAGATGCTCGATTAAAACAAAAATTACAAAATGATTCGGAAAATGTATTTCTTTTAATCATTTACTAGTTATTACAATTTTTAAATACATGAAACATAAAAAGAGTGCTCTGAAATGTGACATCACAAGCAAGTATTTTCATACAAAAATCCGTTTTAAAAGTAACTCATTTGACATCCTGTCAAATACCCAATTGTTCTTGGTTCAATGGTTCTTGTTTTTCTGAGTCTGTTTTACTACTTTTGTCCTTTACTTTTTTCTTTTGTGTACCTACTACCTACGTGTTATCTGTGTGTGAAAATCAGTGCGGAAAATGTGAATAAATGTTTTATCTACCTATCTATGTATATCTATCAATCATCATCATCGTCAGAGACGAGCATCGTCACGACGACATCGCATAATCGCAAATAGTTATGTTATGTTTGACTTTGTATTGATGGCACTCATGGGTCTTGAACTTTTTAGGTAGATGGACATTCATACCAATGTAAGGTGATTTGAGAAAAGATGGTCAGCGTGGAGTTTTTTTTTCTGTGTAGATAGTTAGGTAGGTACTACATTTGCCCCGAAGGCAGCGGCTAACATTAACATTATAAGTACATTGACATTCAACAAACAGAACGTAAATTATTTACGTTGAAATGAATTTCTGATTTCAATTATTAAGCTCTGCGAATCAGAGCGAAACCTGGTCGGACTCTTCCGACAGAA
Organism: Yponomeuta plumbellus; assembly: GCA_947310845.1. Lineage (NCBI taxonomy): Eukaryota > Metazoa > Arthropoda > Insecta > Lepidoptera > Yponomeutidae > Yponomeuta > Yponomeuta plumbellus. The sequence goes on from OX371206.1 coordinate 1,361,169, forward strand.
TTCAAATAAATCATGAATGAATGAGTTATTATTTGATACACCAGCAGCTTAGAGGTGATGCGTGTATGTCTTATCAGTTATCACTGCACTTGATCGCTTTTGGTAATACGCCAAGTTTCATGTAAATTCGATCACCCGTTATTCCGTCATTGAGTAACAAACATCCAAACATCTTCACATACCTTCACAATTGTAATATTATACTTGAGCCATTTCAAACGTGCGAACCGAGTCATAAAAGTGCGATATTCCGATATGCCTGATATGCCTCCTTCGTATATGTGTGAGAGAGAGAGGTCTGATACAAATGTTTATAACTCAGTTCGCACGTTTGTAATGGCTCAAGTATAGTGGGATAATAAACATTATCTATCCCCAGATGTTCCTAAGCTTCACGGATCGCAGCGAGGACGAACTCCATCTGGACTTGGAGGAGCCATCACCAGCACTCGCCAGGCACAAAGTGTCACCGCTGCTCCTCAGACATGGCGACGACCTTGACAGTGTCACCTCGCTATAGCATTGATTTACTGACCAAATAAGTAAATTCAATAGAAGGCGGTGGCACGTAAGATAAGAAGAATAGGTATTATTTATGCCTCGATGGCCGTTAACTCGTTTTCCTACCAAGACAGAGGTCGTAGCTGCGATTCCCACTGGGGGCAGTCCATCATTTGTACAAAATGGCCTCAGGTGTATATCTATGTTTGTAATGTCCTTGCCTGGTTAGACTAGGATACCTAACTAGCATCAATGCTAATACCATACCTGTACCATAAACTAGATACCCTGTACCATAGCACTAGGATACCCTGTACCATAGCACAGGGTATCCTAGTTTGGGACCAGGTCAAGTGTTGTGTTGTGTGGAAGTTAAAGTTCCTGTGCACCAGGATAAACACTTGGGGCACAAGTCTTCTCTAAGAGAGTATGGGCGTAATTACCACGCGTGCCCACAGCGTTATCGCGATTTCAAAAGCCAAACATAAAATTTTACAAAGATACAGTGCAAAATCCAAAATAAACTTTGTCGAGGCCGTAAAACCTATTAAAAAACTAGTTGGGCAAAGGTTGTCTTGCCATATTCTAACACGTTATGGGTATACATACAAGAAAATTCAAACTTTAATACTTTCAAAACTTTAATAGAATTTTTGTTGGAAGAATCCGACTAGGACAGAATCGGGGCGAAACCTGGTCGGACTTTTCCAACATAAAATCAAGTGTAAGTGTATCCGGAATAAATAAGTAGTAAAATAAAAAATATTATTTATTACAAAACTTTTCGCAATTTATAAAAGGGTAGTGCTAGGTAAAAACCTGTTTTACGGAAATGTGTAGTGGTTACGAAAGTTTTAGTTCTTTAGATTTATAGTTTAGACAATTATATAGATAGATAAATAGATAAGACATTAGATATTCTTGATTTGTGCCTTCCCTGCGCGGTTTCGCCCAACGTCAAGTTTTTAGAGATTATTAGTTTCGTATTTCGGCGAGAAACATGTGGGGTCATTCAATGCAAACTAAAATTCTATAGGTAAATATGTTACCATAATAACATAACGTTAATAATAACGTTATAAAGTTTAATCGGTTCTTACGCAGCGGGTTAGCGCAACTGTAAGCAGTGCCATGCGAGAGGTCTTGGGTTCGAGCCCTGGCTGGGAATAACAAAGAAAAAACCCCAGGTCTTGGATGTTTACATGTTTGTGATGTCGCTGTTTTTGGTTCCCACGACACAGGGTGTCCGAGTGTGGGGCCAGAAGCATTTACATACGGAAACCTACATTGCTTCTGGCCCCACACTAGGATACCGTGTTGTGGGTACCAAAAACTGCGACATCACAAACATGTAAAAATCCAAGGCCTGGGTTGCTGGTTTTTTTTGTCCCCAGCCGGGATTCGAACCGGGGAACGTAGGCGGATGCGTTAACCGCTGCGCCTCAGAGATCGTCAACCTGATGCAATGATGATACATTCGATTTGGTCAAGCAGCACCACGCTATTAAACAAAACTGTGGACTCTGTGAAGAGAGTTTAAGACGGAGTAGCTCAATTAATGATAATTGCGAGAATTTTAATAAAATATTTTATTAAAAATAAGTATGTATTTAGATTAATTTTAAGACTTTGAATTTCGTCGTCCACCCAGTCGAGCATTCAGCGGAGGCGTGTTTGAAAAATGTCCTAGCCGCAAACGGTTTTATCTCAAGACCTTGCAATAAAAACTTTTGAACAAATTACATAATAATTGAATCGGTTATTTTGAAAGGGGCGCAAGTCCTAGAAGTAGAAATTTTCAGGAGCAACAAAAAACTGTCTATTGAAAAATTTTGTAGGGTTTTATATATTTTTCTTAATTCAATATTCGCACTATATAGACACACAACACATATTAAACTTTTCATTGATGTCACATGAGAAGTTACAACAAAAATTAAAATTAAAGTTGATGGACTTGTGCCCTTTTCAAAATATATTAGTAATTTGGGAAAAAAATATGAATTTATGCAAGATATTTTATTAGAAAATTACAAATTTCTTATCGTACAATAAAAAGGTATCATTATAATTACTATTCGCCATCTTATTCTTCAGTTTCTACAGTTGTTGTTGTCCAATAGACTATTTGACCGATTTCTGAAAGCCATCTCTTAATGTTTGTTGGTGTTCATAGAGTCCTCAGAAAGTGGTCATTTTAAATTTTTTCATGTATTTCCTTTATAAAAAGGCAAACGAAAATTTACTTTTCTAATAAGCGGTCATAACTCGTAGACGAAACCATGGACTAACGCCGTTTTCAGATATAATATGCGGAGGCCTTAGACAAACACAACTACATTCATAACTCAGTTTGACCAAAATATGTGACCTGCGCCCTTTTCAAAATAACCGATTCAATTATGCTAGGGTACCTACAGAAACTTTGCCAGTTAATGAACTGAGTGTTTGAGATAAGTAAATAAATAAAGTATAGGACATTTTGCGAATTGGACACCCTGCTCCTAATTCAATTAATTTATTTCAGACAATTTATTTTACATTTCAAATTCTATTATTATGTTGTGTTAGTAGTAATAGTCTTCTCTCTTCTTTCTATCAGATATTATTCTTTATATCATTTCTAGACAAACTATCTTTATTAAAAAATTACACCCTATGTAATAGTTTTGAAATAAAATCGTACAGTTATAGCCAAAAGTTTTGTTTACCGTAATTTATTTAAAAAGTTATCTACACCTATAGATATCTCCATGTATAAATTCCATTTGCCACTTTATTAGGAATTCGTCTCGGAATATTTGTTCTTGGCGTCGAGGAGATGGTTTTTTTATTTCGAGACTATCACACAGGGTGTAATTTTTTTAAGAAATTTGATAGTTTGACCGCGAAGAATGTTAAAATTCCTCGTGGTCAAATCAGTTTGACTACTAAGTTTGACCACGAGGAAGGAACGGAACATTTCTTTATTGAAAGAAAACTTGTGGAATTATCATAAAGCATTGTTTACTAAGTATAAAAAATAATGATAAAATAAAACATACTTTTGCTGGTCATTCTACTAGCATCAATGCAGACCAACTTTTATCTCGACTGTCGTTAACACGATGGATTTTTGTTACAGAAATAAACACAATGCTAACGATTTCAAATTAACCTGTAGTGTATTAATTACGTATTTCTACTTGTACTAGTTGTTAAGAATCTTTATTTCATGTGCAACTTTTTGTGTATAGTTTAGTTATTTTATAGTGAGTGTTTTACCGAATTATATTGTGATTTTACTTAAAAATAAATTACCTACAAGATAATTATGTTTACCCGAGATGAGTGCTCTGTGATATTTATGTGCGATTTTAGATTAAGTAAATTTAATATAAATTTGGTGGTATTCAAATAAAAACATATTTTATAAAGTATTATGATGCTTTTTAATAACCTTTACCCTTAGAGTTAATGAGATCTTAGATCACTTCTTATCCTAGATTTGGTATATTCGAGTATTTAGACACCCATAAACCTAAAAATATTATAACAAATTCAATTAACAAATCTCAGTTACATAGTAAATTCCACCATCTAAACTAAACTTTTTACGAAAGGAGAATACAAATACATAGAAAACGTTGTCTATATTTACGCACACTGAGTCTGACGACTCTTTTGTCCTACTTATCGCACCTCCAGAACTAAAGAGACCTAACTCAAAATTTGCAACTTTTGAGAAATGAAGAAAATGTATTCGGCGCTCTGAGCGAGTTGCTCAAGAAAAACAGACCGAAATATTCCTCCATCTCTCTCTGACCAAATAAAGTCGGCTTTTTTATTATAGGCACGAAAGAGTATACCTTTTTGATTCATTCTAAGTACTTAACTTATTTTACACAAATTTTGAGTTTGGTCAATTTTGTTCTGGGGGTGCGTTATGTCTTCTTAAAGTGCACCGCAGCGTGGGCTAAGAGTCGCCCCGCCAGCTGCCGGTTCAACCGCGGGTGACTCAAACTGCGCACACTGAGTCGGACTGCTTCTGAGAGGGTTTCCTCACCAAAGACGGTCAGGCCCGCTGAAAAGCCAAAGAAAAAAAACTACTATGTAGCACACACATTATATATTTTTGTAACTTTTCACGGTCATATAAATAACCGTGGCATAAAGATACATCGGCTTATACTCAGGCAACGTATCTTAACCATTTACGGATATGAAATTTGATCACGGCGTGTTAAAGGGATCCATAACAGCGTATCCTATTTTGAGGCCAGAATTTAAATATGTATGTAATGTATGTGTACAATAAAAAATATTCTCTAAAAAGACTGTTTCTTAATTCAATGCAAAAAATAAAACTGTCAGATTGACATCTCAATACCTACAATCCAAAGGCTCTTTTTATTATTATTAAATCTTTATTTTACAGGGCCTGTACGAAACTTTAGCCCTAACTGATGTTCGGGAAACATTGTTACAAAAAAATCGAACTTTACGCCATGATGGCTGAAAACGGAATCTCCTGCGTAGACTAAAGAGAAAACCCCAAAGGCTCTCAATGTTTGAATGTTGCCAGTGCGTAGAAACCAAATAACCCCATTTTACTTCCAAGTTAAAATTGTGTGTGCTACATAGTAGTTTTTTTTTAGATATTGCTCTTATGAGTAATTAAATTTTAATGTATTTGATGTGATAAAGATTTTGGTCACATGAGTCTTCATTTAACAGTAAAAAAAAAATACCGAGTAAACCTTTATATTTTATAGCGGTATCACCGCGTTGTTTGTTTTTGCATCGAATTAAAAAACGGACTTTATATATCTCTGTATGTGCCTGTATGTAAATGTTTATGTTATAATAAAATCAAGGAGTGCATGTCGTTCAAAAGTTTTTTTAAAGTAATTTACATACCGGGCAGCTTCCCCATGATGGCGACACAGGTTTCGTCGATTTTGAATTCTCTATACTTCTTGGGGCGCGCACATTCAAGCGTCTCCGCCTCACTGGACATTCGCTCGAAACTGGCGAAGATCTCGCGCTTCAGATGTGCGGTCAACTCGTCCAGCCACGTCGATATTAGGGACTCGATTAGTTCTGGAAATAAATGTTATCGATTTTTGAACCCAACATTTTGTAAGAACTACTCACTAATGCCCGGTTTCTGAGGTTCACAGTTAATGGTTCATTAGCTATAGAATCAATAAAGTTATCAGTTCCATAAACGTCAGTTAATTGTCAATGCGTTTCTGAGTACACGCAGGACGGTCGTATACTTATCGAACCGATAAGTAGTTCACCATTCCGCCACTAGATGGAACTATTTGGAAGCCTACTATTAACATACACATTTCATCTGTATTCTACTGCAGATTCAGGTTTTTCATACATAAAATAATTAATATAATAGTTTTAAATCACCTTACAGTAAGATTTCATTTTTTTAAATAGATGAGAATACTTTTTCACAACCTAAACCAATAATGTATCTTAGCCACTGTCAAGAAAAAAAAGTCAGATGTTAGTTACGTTTTGTCATGTGTCTAATGTCACTTGAAACGTCAAATAAAGTTATAGATTCGATAACCGACCAAATCCGGGCGGTTAAGTTGAACGAAGTTTAAACCAAGTTTATTTCTTGCATAGGTGTTCAGAAACGTAAAATGTCAAGTTATTGAATCAATAGCGTTATGGAATAGATAAGCTAGGTTTAAATGGACCTCAGAAACCGGGCATAAGTAAGTTTATCCGGAACAATGTTAATAACGTTAAATAACACAACGTTGTAAATTGGCATTCAACAAACAGAATGTAATTTGTTGTAATCATTTTATTTTATTTTATAAGGAAAACTAACAGCTTATCACCATCATCATCAACCCATTATGTTCCCACCGAGGGGCACGGGTTTCTTCCCTGTGAAAGGTATGGGCCATACTCCACCACGGGGGCCAAGTCCGTATTGGTGGAGGCTTGTTAGATTAGTGGCTGGTCTTAAGGCTACCATTCACAGGCGCGCCCATCCGCCGGTCTTGTCGCTGGCGACAAGTCCGCAAGAGAAATCTGCGTGTGAATGTGTAGGTTCTCTCTATCTCGTCTGGAGATAAAGTAGTAAGAGGCTCAGCGCTCGTGTAGTGTGTGGACGATGACGGATTTGTCCACGAATGGGTACGGCTCGGGGCTCGGCTCGCGGTGCGTGTAGTGAATGGTGGGCTCTACTGTCAAAAGTTTTCAAGCCGCCCTAAGGCCTCTGACTTGGTTTAGCGACTGCCATCTATCGACGGCAGCCGGCACCAACTGCTTAACGTGCCTTGCGAAGCACGGAAATGCTGGCCATCAAGATAAATTTCTGTGTATGTGTGTGTGTGTGCAGTGTTGCCACCTCAGTTTTTGAAAAGGGGCAGTCGGACAAGCTAAAAAGGGCTAGATATAGCAAAAGAGGTGCTAAAAAGGGCTAAAAATAAATACAAATGTAAAAGTTTTTTTTATATGAAACGTATTAAGTAGATACTTAAAAGTAACTTCAGAAAGCGCATTTTTTTATTAAAATTGAGTTACCTATTTTAAAAATCAGAATATCCGTGGGAATCTTCTTCCAAAATCGTAGGTATTATCTGCCGAAGAAGTTGATGGCTGACTGACATTTCGCATCGCTTGAAAAGGGCTAGATTGCTCTTTTCGGGCTAAAGAATGAAAAAACGAGTTTACCGACAGTAAAAAGTGCTAGATCTAGCCCGAAAAGGGCTAAGGTGGCAACACTGTGTGTGTGTGTGTGCGTGTGTGTGTTTGCGTGTGTGTGTGTGCGTGTGTGTGTGTGTGCCTGTGTGTGTGTGTGCGCGTGTGTGTGTGCGCGTGTGCGTGTGTGCGCGCACCGGGCAGAAGCGCGGCGGAGAGGCGGTGCGCGGTGTGCGCGCGCGTGAGCCCGGCGGCGCACAGCAGCTCGCCGCACGCGCTGTACGCTGCGCCCTGCGCGCTGCACCACTCCTCTGCCGACAAAAGTTGATCGCACATTTGTCAGCACCGCACGCGCCGCACGCGCCGCACGCGCCGCATTTTAAAATTGGGTCGCACATTCGTCAGCAACGTACGCGCCGAACGCGCCGCATTTCTGAGCGTTGCCAACAATTTTTGCAGTTTTTTCTTGCCTCTGGTGTGAGACGGTGCGGTGACATTGTGCTATGGAAGAAATTGGGGTGTAGCCTTGGGGGCGCTATGGGCCGAGGACTTAGAAAAATTTTGCAAATTTTTTTTTTTCCTTTTTGCAATCGGTTTTTAAACCGAGCGTTTTAACGCTAAAATAATACGTTTTTGTTCATTGACATTTTTTAGTAAGATTGTTTTTTTGTCGAGTTGTGACTTAGAAATTTTTGCAAAAATTTTTTTTATTCTTCCATTGTGTAGGGACGATCTATGGGAACAAAAAAAGGTCCCACAACTTGGTACCGTAAATCGCACCGTTTTCGAGGTTACGAGTTAAAAAAAATCGCCCCCAAGGCTATACAGCTACTGCTTTCCGACACTTATAAAATTTTCGAGACGTGGATTTTCGTTTTTCAATCATAACTCGAAAACGGTGCGTTTTACGGTACCAAGTTGTGGGGCCTTTTTTGCTCCCATAGATTGCCCCTACACAAGGCGAGAATAAAAAAATAAAAAACAATTTTTGCAAAAATCCAAAATCAAAAGTCCAAAAAATTTTTTTATAAGGTTTTTTTTTTCGTTTTTGCGTCCAATTGGGTTCCTATAGTGCCCCCATGCATACACCTCAACGCCTACTCCCCGCCCCCAACTTTACTCACCAACCACAACATTAATTCAAAAAGGAACTTATATGGAGCATAATTCAGCTCTTCGGATCCGAATGAGGCAACACTGAGTGGCAGCACGCATTATATGACGTCATCAGAATTCTTCCGTCAGAGTTCGGATGCCTACCGTATTTTACGAAATGCGGCGCGTACGGTGCGGATAAATATGCGAGCTTTCATAATATCATTGCATACAACGAATTCTAAAATGCGGCGCGTTCGGCGCGTGCGGCGCGTACGGTGCGGATAAATGCGCGACCAACTAAACGGGACACTTCATTAGAAAATAGTAGATTATTCACCAAGGGCGCAAACAAAATGTTTTGGGTCGAGGTTGTGAAATTGAATCCAGAGCGAACTGAGGCGATTCTTGCATTAATCGCTGAAGGAGCTCGCTCCTTCCACACTACCGAGACCAAAAATTATTTGCGCCCGGAACACTCTGCTTTTCACTACCATCTGAGAGGAATGAAATAAAAGATAACGCTTACGTGATACCACTCAAATGTGACTGTCGTTTTATAATTCTGGTGTTAAGAAGACACTGCCATTATCGCTTGACGACAGTTTTCCGGGAAAATAAGTGAAAATAGACAAAAAAAGCGCGCCAATGTTATTGATTTTTTGCATAGAAAAAAAAATTGCTTTCCAATTTCAAATATTTGACAATTAGGTACTTAAAAGTTTTGCAGCAAAGAGTTTGGAAGTTCAATAATGCCTAGTTCCTATAATATACGCCTACCGGCTACGATCCGTTTTCCCTACAATTTATTGACGGTTCGTAGGAATTTCGTAGGAATTGTAACCGATCGTAAGCAAAAACGAAGCGTTTTGTGGATATTGGAACCGGGCATAAGTAGTTCCAAACTCAGTTTTAAAAGTTATTGCTTGGGTTGGAGCGAAATAAATATAGGACTATATCAATCAATTAAATCTATAACTAAATTGGGCCATTGTACGTATTTGCGGTTCCACTGAGGCGGAGCAGAGCAGAGCGGAGACGAGAGACGATCACATAGCGGAGTGGGGAAGAGATGTGGATTTCAAGCCGTGTGATTGGTGAATCACGGCACTGCTCGTCTCCGCTCCGCCTCAGTGGAAAATAAAAAATAAATAAACTCACGCCCGTTATCCCCGAAGGGGTAGGCAGAGGCACCAGTCTCTAGAACTGGACCCACGTTTTGCCGAATTTATTAGGTCCCAAACGTGACAAGTGGCAAGCCTGTCGCCGTTATCCGCGCACAATTTATCAGCGAATGGTGTTGCTGTACAAACAAATGTACGTAACTAAAAGTCATTGGTACATGCGTGGTTCGAACCCAGACCCTCATGATCGAGAAGCAATGGTCTACCCCACTACGCCACCACCGCCTCAGTGGAACTGCAACGTAAAGATCTGTTATTTGAGGCATATAGAATCAAAGGCTGCAAAGTACCACAAGCAACTTTGCCGCATTTGATTCCAACGCGGTAACACTTAGCAACCTTTGAACCCAATATGAGATTTGTACGAGGTTTTAAGTGGTCTTTTGCTGATTTTGTTACTAAATTGAAAAATGCATAGTTTAAACTCGAAATACACTAGATGACTCATATTTGGAAAGTATGGCACTTAGCAACCTTTGATTCTATATGCCTCATTTAAGACCGTACAGAAGTTATGGCTGCAGTAAAGTATTGAGCTCACCCAAGTCGTCGGGCGGCAGCGGGGCCGCGGGCGGCGGCGCGGCGAGCTGCTCGAGCGAGTCGAGCGCGGCGTCAACGTGCGTGTAGGCGCGCCGCGACCCCACCAGCCGCGCTACAGCGCCACCCACCTGCCCGCCGACAAGAGACAACACAAACTTATTTTTGTCAAAGACATTCAAAGAACAATTCCAGGATGAATACTTATTTTTGTCAAAGAGATTCAAAGAACAACTCCAGGACGGCCACTTATTTTTGTCAAAGAGATTCAAAGAACAACTCCAGGATGGCCACTTATTTTTGTCAAAGAGATTCAAAGAACAACTCCAGGATGGCCACTTATTTTTGTCAAAGAGATTCAAAGAACAATTCCAGGATGGCCACTTATTTTTGTCAAAGAGATTCAAAGAACAACTCAAGGATGGCCACTTATTTTTGTCAAAGAGATTCAAAGAACAACTCAAGGATGGCCACTTATTTTTGTCAAAGAGATTCAAAGAACAACTCCAGGATGGCCACTTATTTTTGTCAAAGAGATTCAAAGAACAACTCAAGGATGGCCACTTATTTTTGTCAAAGAGATTCAAAGAACAACTCCAGGATGGCCACTTATTTTTGTCAAAGAGATTCAAAGAACAACTCAAGGATGGCCACTTATTTTTGTCAAAGAGATTCAAAGAACAACTCAAGGATGGCCACTTATTTTTGTCAAAGAGATTCAAAGAACAACTCAAGGATGGCCACTTATTTTTGTCAAAGAGATTCAAAGAACAACTCAAGGATGGCCACTTATTTTTGTCAAAGAGATTCAAAGAACAACTCAAGGATGGCCACTTATTTTTGTCAAAGAGATTCAAAGAACAACTCAAGGATGGCCACTTATTTTTGTCAAAGAGATTCAAAGAACAACTCCAGGATGGCCACTTATTTTTGTCAAAGAGATTCAAAGAACAATTCCAGGATGCCCGAATTCGGTATTTGACACTATTCATCATCAACCCATTATGTCCCCACCGAGGGGCACGGGTCTCTTCCCTGAGGAAGGTATAGGCCATACTCCACCACGGGGGCCAAGTCCGGATTGGTGGAGGCTTGTAAGACTAGTGGCTGGTCTTACTGTCAGAAGTTTTCAAGCCGCCCCTAAAGGCCTCTGACTTGGCTTAACGAATTTGACACTATTAACAATAAATTATTTGACATGCTCGATCAAAACAAAAATTAGAAAATGTTTCGGAAAATGTATCTCTTTTAATTATTTACTAGTTATTACAATTTTTAAATAGATGAAACATAAAAAGAGTGCTCTGAAACGTGACTTCATAAGCCAGTATTTTCATAAAAAAATCCGTTTTAAAAGTAACTCATTTGACATTTTGTCAAATACCCAATTCAAGATGTCCCAAAGTCCAATTTCATAGATTTGCAAAACGACGGAGCAAAGAAACTTTTGCCTCTTGAAACAACACTAGATTATTGAGAAGCATGATTTTTTGTAAAAACGTACTAGGTACTTAAAAAGCGTTACAATTTGAATGTTTTTAGATAAAAAGTATTGTATTACGTATTGTATTACATATTACAAAGTAAAGTACACAGTATTGTAGTTCACACACTCACACACAACTTGTGACTAAAGGTGGAGTTTGGAGAAGGGCCTTCAGACATCACCTTTTTTCACAAGTTCATTGTAGCAGTGTAATGGATGTAAGAATGAATACGCGAATGATTCCCCCACTCACGCTCATCTCGACGTTGGGGCAGACGTAGCGCCAGTCGCGGTCGCCGGGCGGCAGCGGGCCGCCCCCGCCGCCCCCACCGCCCCCGCCGCCGCCCTCGCCGCCCTCGGCGCCCACGGCCGTCCGGATCGAATTGAACACGCCCGTCACGGTGCGATGGAACAGCCTGCGGGACAATCAGCCGATCGATGGATCAAACAATCAACCAGCCAGTACACTTCTGGGGCGTTGTCTGATCTAAAGTCCGTTTTGTAATTCGATACAAAACAAAAAATTACGTGGTGTTACCACTATAAAATATGTAAAATAAGATAAGATAAGATAAGATATTTATTAGTTTCTTGTTGTTTATAAAGGTCTTAATAATTAAAATAGTGGTTACAAACAAGAACTCTACTAGGGCACAGCTAACTTAGAACTAACTTATACTATATTACACCGTACTATGAGGTACATTGACTTATAAACATTAAAATAACAGACATAAATCTCTTCTAACTACAACACTTATTGTTCGGCCGCTGGGAGTAATAACACTTTTGTAATAGATGTTTATTGAGAGCATTCTTAAATAAATGGGGTTTCTGCAAGGACTGTACGGAGTCTGGTAGACGATTATATATTTTGGTGGCCATTGAATGGGGGCCAGTGTGCACAAGGTGTAATTTAGATGAGCAGTTTCTAATCTCTTACGTGGTCTTATGTAGGTTTACTCGGTAGATTTTTTTTACCGTGAATAGAAGACTCATGTGGCCAAAATCCTTATCGCATCAAGGACATTAAAATTTAATTACTCATAAGAGCAAAGTAAAAAAAAAAACACCTACGTAGCACACAAAATTTTTGTTAAAAGTTGGGTTATTTGTTTTTTGCGTACTAGCAACACTTAGACTCAATTCCGTAGTCATAAACTATAAAAATACAACAGTAACCCTTAAAACCTAAGAAGAGGAGACATTCCCTTCCACTTTCCGCCATTTTGACTGCCTTGGTCGAGCCGTTGAGGCGCTTAGCTACCAAGAAAGAAAGTCTTGGGTTCGGTCCCACTGGGGGCCGCCGTACATTTGTACAAATGGCCTCAGTCTGGGTATATGTCCATGTTTGTGACATTCATAGCACAGGGTATCCTAGTTTGGGACCAGCCCTTATATTACGTAACTTTCCACTCTATCGGGTTAGGTTAGGGTCAAAATAAGAGTGTTTATTAAATGACAGTTCGGACTAGGAGTATGAGTACGTACTGGAAAAAAAGTCCCAGAATGTAACAGTGTGACATACCGGGAACAAAAGGGCTAAATCAGACAACTCCATACCGTGGAGTCTTACGTAATTGCACCCCTGGTCAAGTGATGTTGTGTGGAAGTTTTTATAGTTATTATTGTCAATTTCGTATTTAGGTTATTTTTTTAACGTAATTCAAGCACAAATATGTTATTTTTACCAATATTAGATCTTAGCTTACACTACGTACACTGTTATAGGTACTTTTATTTGAAAAAAAAATTGGGTTAAACTAGTGGTAAAAAAGTTTCCCTAATCGAAATAAGAATATAGCAAATAAAACTTTGTAAACTTTTAGTCCAGATCTACTTACGGGTGTTGTTATGTCGCAAATAAAACTGTTACAATTTGTGTCCTGGCTCCTAAACTAGGATTCCCTGGGTAGCCAGACTACTTCTGTATGCTAAGGCCCGGTTTCTGAATTGAGAATTTCGCTAAGTAAATACTTAAGAGGAAACACAACGGCAGTTTTTCCATACAAACGTAGTCCCCTGTTTCCTCCCTGGATAATGCCAGTAGAGCAATTCTTTTTTTCCATAAAATCTACGGCTACTATACGCATGTCCCTATGTTTTTATTTTTTTCATAAATTTATTATTAAAAGAGATATGAACATTCAAAAACCTAAAAAATTGGCCCGACTTTCCGCTGTATTAAAAAAATCAGAAAAGCAATTTTACTAGATTATATAAAAAATGGAAAACATAGGAACACGGCCAAAGCCTTTCTTTAATTATTTATGAAAAAAGTAGTTAAATTGGTTAAGTTTTGGAGAAGAAATCAGGGGACTACGAATCGTAGATTTTGTGTATTTTTAATTGGTATTTTCGGTCCAAGCTGCAGTTGTCTCTATCGCGCTCTGCGGGGGGAGGCTTGAGGTTGGGGAGGCGCGGACTACGTATACATACACTAGTGACGTGACACGTAGTCGATAATTTTATCGATACTTTAGTGTTGTTCATTGATATCGATATTTCTAGTTGGAGTATTTTACGTGAAGTGCATTTAGCAGATTGATTATTAGCATTTAGGTAGATTAATTGATCGATTTTTGGAAAATAATAAGTAGGTTATAAACCTTTTATATTATTTCTTGAAATGCTCAAAGCACACTAATATCAATACTGCCGCGCTAACAGCAAGAGCAATAAGTCGATTTTTATCAAAAAATAGTTAAGTACATATCCTGAATCGCCGCGTCATGTTCTAAAAACTGGTCTAATCCCCGTTTTTCTAGATTCACTGGAACCTAAAAATACCATGAAGCATAACAGCAGTAAGTCAATGAAATGATTTTGTTTTCTTAGCGTAAAAGCAGGAAATACACTTACTTCACGTTAATTACTGTACATCCGAAATCTATGTTCTATTTTGCTAATAATAAAAACAGTCTGTAAGTGAACATTATTGTTGTGTAAATGAGCTTAATCAAAAACTTTTAACTTAGAATGTCAGCACTAATCACACTTACTGCTTTTATCTCAAATCAACTGAAAATTTCAACTGTCTAACTATCACGGTTCATGAGATACAGCCTGGAGACAGACGGACGGACCAACAGCGGAGTCTCAGTAATAGGGTCCGTTTTACCCTTTGGGTACAGAAGTTTAAGAAGGAAACTCAAGAAGTACCTAGTAATATAGATGGATAATAGGGTAGTTTCCAGGGTCAAAATAATTATATTCTATTTAGTCCGTATTTAAGATTATAAAAAAATATTGGACACGCATTTTTTTCTTTTTTCGATAAACAAAAAATAACAAAGATATAGCCCATTAAAGTTACGTGTGACGTCATTCCGTGCTAAAAAATGCAGCACGGCGTGACGTCACACGTAACTTTAATGAGCTATATCTTTGTCATTTTTGGTCTAATTTACAAATAAAAAAATACGTGTCCCTTATTTTTGGTGTACATTATTAAAAGCAAGCATTTACATGCGATAAAAATTAAAATACTTTGAGCCTAGGCACTCTTTTAAATCAGTCGACCGCTTCCTACACCAGGTTGAACAAGCTATGCAAAGAAAACAAATACGTATAATTTTTCAGATTTTATCGATTCAGTACGACAAGCAAACTCTAAAAGGGTTATTCTCAGAAAATGGTTCAAATTGCATAATTTCTTTGGCACATTTTTTTTCATATTAACTCAATAAAAAGTAGCAAATATTCTAGGTGTAATGGCTCCTGAAGATTGAATTGTAGCATATTTCTAGGTTTCGGGAAATTAAACGGTATTCACTTTAATTACGTACTTTCAGAGCCTTCTAGAAAAAAACTTTAGGTAATTTACTACATTTCAAGGTTTGTAAGTATAGATGTCTCACTATATTATCTTTTAAATTGTGATTACTGCTTATTAGATAACATCTTAGTTTTTTTGTACCCTAAAGTGACACGTAATTTCATACAAAATATAGATATCGAATGTAAGGAATACTCAGTTTTAAAGCAGTAACTGGGGTACTTACTGCGGTTACTAAGGTTATTCAGTGTGCACGGAGTTTCGCCGTGAAGATAGGCTACATAAGCCATCTTCGAGCGCACCAGCGCCAAATGCCTGATTAGGGGTCAAAGTGGTCGCCATGGCCGAAATCGGTGGGAACAATCATCATCATCATTCTAAGCAATCAGTACAAATAGATTTAACTCGTACTAGAAATATTATGAGTTTTCGTCAATTAAATAATATATTATAATAACTAAATAGTAATTTAGCTATTATAATTAAGCATGTATCATGAAAGAACTCCATATACGCTCCATATAACATATTGAAAAAATCACACCTACAAAAACTTATAAGCTAAAGTAGAAGTAAATAAAAATCTAATACAAAACTTTGTCCTCCATTTTCTCAACTTTGAAATTTCCGACTTTCTGCTCTTACCCTTAGCATGGCAGAATAATGTTGAAAGTATATCTAAAAAAAACTATTCAGTGGTCAAACCGTTTCTCTCTCTCTCTCTCTCTCTGATCTATAAAAAACTTGTACCTATCTAATGGTCTGAAGCATGCTAAATTTCGTGGTAGGTATACGACCGTCGCGGGAATGGGAAAACGGGGATTGGTTGAAACGGATATTGAATGAAATGGGAATCGGATCAATAATGAACGTTTATCTATAAAAAACGAGCGGATTATTTTTCGATCTGGTAACAGACAATCGATATAAAAAGTTTCTAATATCGGATCGATTTTCTGCCAAAATACATCGTCTCTTTTAATTTTTTCGTAAAGTAAGCCTGAGCTCCACAAAATAAAATGTCCAGTAAGTAATAGCCAGAGTCAAACAAAGAGCAGGTAGGTAAAACAATGAAACGAAACAACACTCCGCACACGCCGAACGAAATCAACTCGCAGACTACGCCCGGCCCGCCCGCGAGCGCGGCGGGCGTCCCATTCACACATTGATAGCTCGCTTCTTCGGGCATCGCGCGACAGCAATAGATTTTACAAACACCTATTTTTCAATTCTCTAGCCCGTGATGTTCCCTCTTAAGTAACGTTCTGTCACGCTCTTTTCTGAGAATGATGAGACTGGACTACAGTTAAGTAGTACAATTTTCTTTATACTACACCTGCTTGGAAAGTACCTTGATACTTTATCAAATTTACGGCAGAAAGTCGTCATTGCATATCGAACAAATATGCGGGGAGAAAACGCATCTGAGCGGGAGAGAAAAGTGTATGAAAAACCATTTCTTACGTGGTTTTTCTTTTTTAATTTTGGGTAAGACTATGCGCCGGTAACCTAAATATCAAAAGCCAAAAAGTTTTTACAGTGAGTTTTTATCTCCAAGTTCGCAAAATGACACTGGCCACTAGCAACAATTTCAATATAAATTTCAATTAGTAAAGATTTCGTTTTTTATTTTCCTTGTAGGTGTAGTATAACTATGTATCACTCGAGAGAAACTGCGATTCCCGATCTCAGGTGTTTTAAAGCCCTCGCCTACGGCTCGGGCTTCAAACGACACCCTCGACGGTGATCGGTCACTTTCTCCTCTCGGTGAACAATGTACTATTAATGCACGGTCGTCCGAAACATAACTGACAATGTAATTTTAAAAACTAAAACTACACACACACACACACACATTACAATAAAATTAAAAACACTAAGAAAATAAGCCGCCCCGAGACCCATCCGAAGCAAAGGTACTCATAACGCTTGCAGCGTTACCTCGCCGCACTGCGAGAGAAATCCTCTGCATAACATAGGCCACAGAGCGGCAGTCATAGCCACGGACCCTCAAGCGGGGGCCTATTTCCTTCATCATCATCAACCTCATCAACATCATCGAAATCGCCAGCATCACCAACCCATTATGTCCCCACCGAGGGGCACGGGTTTCCTCCCTGAGGAAGGTGTAGGCCATACTCCACCACGGGGGCCAAGTCCGGATTGGCGGAGGCTTGTAAGACTAGTGGCTGGTCTTACTGTCAGAAGTTTTCAAGCCGCCCTTGGGCCTCTGACTTGGCTTAACGACTGCCATCTATCGACGGCAGCCGGCACCAACTGCTTAACGTGCCTTGCGAAGCACGGAACCGCTGGGAAAAATGCCACAAGCGTTAGTCATAGACGGTGACCTATCCATGGACTGAACGCGCCGTATGTTGCTTAACCTTAGTGATCGTTTAAGATCACTCAGGCAGCCCAGGCTACGAGCGATCCTATTTCCTTATGTCATTAAAATGGACCTCTGTTAAGTAGTTAACACTCCAATAAAGAAATAAAGTAGTTACTTAGCGAAATTCTTAATTCAGAAGCCGGGCTAATAATATGCTAATAATAGGGGGCAACCTCACAGGGAGAACAAGATTGAGAAGGTTTGGTACCACGGCGGTCGACCCTCGGCAATAACTTACTTGTCAAGTCGCTGCATGTTGTTGGACGACTGGTTAGGGGAAGTATTGCGGTCCGATTGCATGTCGTATTCATCTGAAAACATATACCGTTAATTCGGCGAGGTGATTTTGTTCGATAAAAAAATCAGGAGTTAGGAATGACCTCAAGTAGTAATCAGAAATCAGAAATCAGAAATTTATTTCAACGTAAAGAATGTACATTCTGCTTGTTGAAGATCAATGTACATAAAATTATAATGTTAGCCGCTGCCTTAGGGCGGAATGTAGTGGAGAAAAAGGCAGCAAAAAAAACTCTACTATGACCATCTTTTCTCAAAAAGTACATAATAAGCCCTTCAGGAATCAGGAAGATGTAGGTTTTAATTTTAAATAAATTTAATTTGTTTTACACGTGTTCATCAGCCATAGGTTTTGCACAAAAGAGAGGGAAGATAGACCATAGACAAAGCAGATTAAGATCGGTAACAGCGCCATCTGTTCAAATCGATACAAATTAATGAGTTAGCTTGAAATTGATGGCACTTTCATGAATATTACATTATAACGCCACTAGATGGCGAGAGCTGTCTTTAGACATACATACATAAACTCACGCCTGTATCCCAGAGGGGTAGGCAGAGACCAGGGACTGCCACCTGCCACGATCCTGATAAATCACTTTCGCTTCATCGGCATTCATTAGTCATTGCATGCACGCACGTTTGCATGTTTGTGATGTCGCTGTTTCTGGTTCCCACGACACGGGGTATCCTAGTTAGGGGCCAGAAGCAATGTATGTCCCTGTATTGTAAACAAGTTTTTGTTTAAAAAAATGGAGTAAACAAATTGATATGAATAATATAATGGGACGTTGCCCGACCCTATATGAGACGTTGCTTCGTCGGTAGGTCGGTCGGTAGTTCTGTAGATTGGTCCATTCGTTGGTCGGTCGCCGTTCGTTTGGTCGGTGGGTCGCCCGGTCGGTCAGTGTATCTGTCGGTCGGCCGTTCGTGTATTCGCTCGGTGGTTGGTCAGTCTATAATATTATGTTGATCAGTGCGTCGGTAGGTCGTTCATTCGTTCGCTCATTCAGCCGGTATGTCAACGGTCGGTTTTGTGCCCATCGGTCGTCCAGTGGGCCGGTCGGTCGTGCAGTGGGCCGGTGGGTCGTCCAATAGGCCGGTCGGTTGTTCAGTAGGCCGGCCGGTCGTCCAAGGGTCCGGTCAGTCGTGCAAAGGGCTTGTCAGTCGTACAGTGGGCCGGTCAGTCGAGCAGTGGACCGGTCGGTCGTCGAGCAGGCCGGTCGGTCATGCAGTGGGTCGGTCGGTGGGTCGGTCAGCGACTGACCGGCGAGCGTGGCGCTGTCGACGGGGCGTGCGGAGCGGTGCAGTTGCGTGCGGCCGCGGGTCTCCTCCGCGCCCTCCCACCAAATGCCGCCCTCCTCCAACCTGGTGACGACGGGATACCGCCGTTTAGCCAAAGTATTTTTCGCCAAATTTTACTTCCCAATAAACTTATGGCATCAGTTTCATTTCCCAAATGAAACTTTAGCAAGTTTTCATTTCGCATTTTATTCATTTGGTCAAATTATCATTTCGCATAATTTTACTGCGTCAAGTTTTATTAAGACAAACGTTTATTATGCTAACGTTTTATTTTGGCAAGTGTTATTTTCAAATAATGGAACGGGGGGTCGGCGATGTAAAGAATACGTGACAACAGAAATATAGGTGCGACGACGCGCGTAGCGAAGCGGAGCGTTAGGTTCTCTATGTAAGATCGAAAACAGACTCGACTTTGATGCGTTCTTACCTTGCCTCTTGTTGCCTCTTGAAGGCCACCCATTGACCTGTCCGTAGCTGCGGACAGCGGGAGATCCCCCTGACCCTCCACTTCCCCCAGTGCTCTGGCGCCAGTTTTACGAACAAGTCACCGCTGGCTTGGCTCGTGGCCGATTTCTTTTGCTGTGCACATATTTCACGTGTAGACATAGGGGGGAGAGCTACGCAGTCAGCCTGCGCTGCCATATTTAATTTTATTTAGTTATTTATACGATGTATCGTGAAGTGAAACGAACGGATCTTGGATTTGAACTCTCTCTTTATTGGTTTTCATGTTCTTAAATACTAATGAACATAACAAGGGGGTTACACGTGTATAACAATAGTTATGGTTCATGGTCGCTGGGCGGCCGGCCGGTTCCTAATATGGCTCTCCTTATAAGGTATGTTTACAAATACCTTAGCGTCTAGTTACCTACTTCTAGGAATCGGTGTCTCTGATGCCCACCGTCACGGGTGTCATCATACACCATTCCTTTAGTCCCTTGTTACAATGTTTATCCATACCTACCTACACTACACTGAATCGCTGGTAGCCCGGCTGTCTGAGTGATGTTAAACGATCACGAAGGTTAAGCAACATAGGGCGCGTTCAGTGCATGGTCGGGTGACCGTCTGACTAACGTTAGTGGCATTTTTCCGAGTTTCGTGCTTCGCAAGGCACGATAAGCAGTTGGTGCCGGCTACCGTCGATAGACGGCAGTCGTTAGCCAAGTCAGAGGCCTTAGGGCGGCTTGAAAACTTCTGACAGTAAGACCAGCCACTAGTCTTACAAGCCTCCACCAATCCGGACTTGGCCCCTGTGGTGAAGTATGACCTATGCCTTCCTCAGGACGAGACCCGTGCTCCTCGGTGGGGACATAAAGGGTTGATTAAACAATAGTAGTTCAACTGACTTGTTCTCGAACTGCTCCCGTTGATGCAGCAGACTCCTCAATTTGGCGATGCTGGTGGAGAGGTCCGCGGCTTCTTCATACTGAGGCTCGGGGGAGTCCCCGCCCCCTACCGGGTGGGGCGGCAGCCCTACCGACTGGGAGGGTACTGCCACCTAACAACGAAAAGTGCATAGGTAGACATGTCATTGGTGTACAAAAATAAACGAATATTACGCTAAAACCTTGGATGGCGTTGAGTACCGAGCACTGTGAACAAAAGTATTTTAAAATTGAAACTTATTTTAAGAAAGCAGCAGTGGGACGTCCACAGGCATTATAAAAAAATACGTACAACATGACCTTGAAACATATAATACTTAATGTACCTGTCGAGATGTTTCACGGTATTTTTTTTTATAACGGCACTCAGTAACAAATGCAAAATGTTTAAATTTTTATGCTATTTTGCAATGGTACTAGCCATGTACATATTACTTATTGATCAATATTAACTTACCTTGGTTAACTACATGCATGTATCATACGCTACTACGTGGTAGGGCCTCCTTACCAGGTTGGGGGCCTCTTTACTGGCTGGTAGGACTTCCTTACCGGCTGGTAGGATCCTTCTTACCGGCCGGTAGGGCCGCCTGGTTGGTCTGTGAGCCTCTCTAGAGAGTGCCCTTATCACGTGGTAGGGCCTTCTAACTGCTGATATAGGGACATTTTACCAACTGGTAGGACCTCGTCACCACCTTACCGGCAGGGAGGGCACAGGTATCGGCTGGGAGGGCAGCGCGGGGAGAAGCGGGGGGGGAGGGCTCGGCCTGAGCCGGTGCCGGCTGCCCGCGCGGGAAGTGCGGCTGGACGATGGGACAGACGTAAAAAATTAAAATAAAAAAATCATTATTTGACCGCCACATATAATCTAACTTTGCTTATCTATCTATCTAATCTCTTTAAACGAGCAATTCTTGTATATCACACTAATATTATAAACGTGAAAGTTTGTGTGTGTGTTTATATGTTTGTCAGTCTTTAGCGCTGAAACGGCTGGACGGATTTTAATAAAATTTGGTATGGAGTTAGCCGATACCCTGGATTAAAACATAGGCTACGTTTTACCGCGGGGAAATATCTTATTCCTACGGGAAAATCGATGAACCGCGGGTAACACCGCGGGGCACAGCTAATCACAATCTCGGAAACGGCTACAACGATTTTCACGAAATTTTGTAGGCAGATGCTTTCGGGGGCGTTTTATTGATCTAACTAGGTTACATTTTTAGAAAACGTTGTTTTATCCGTGTTTTAACCTCGTCAGGCCCGACCTTGAAAAGAACAATTGATTTTGTGATCACCTGAGGACGTTGGGCCTCACGAGGATATGCCAATTGAAATTTGCTATGATAACATACAGAGGTAAATTTCGCGTCTATCTGCAAGGTTGGGATAGTTCCGACGGGAAAACGGGCGACCCGTTTCGGGTTTCAAGAGACCCGGTTCGAGTCATGATAAATTTTTTCCAAGTTCTTTTTTTGTTAAAAAAGGATTACTTTAATTTATATTACATATTTTATATTACAAAAAAAGTACCGAGCAAAGCTCGGCCACTCAGGTACTAATATATTATAACAGGTTCAAACAAGACGAGATATAGTAATACCAAAATAATTTTTTTATCATAAACTAAATAAAAATATTATAGACAACATTTTACATACAAGTGACACACAGTGCTTCTGGCCCCACACTAGGATACCTTGTGCCGTGGGAACCAGAAACAGCGACATCACAAACATGTAAACATTCAAGACCTGGGGTTTCTTTTATGACCCCAACCGGGATTCGAACCCGGGTCCTCTCGCATGGTAGGCAGATGCGCTAACCGCTGCGCCACAGAGGTTGTCATTGTACCACAGAATTATTCTGATACTATAAAAGTTGTTTTGAACAGAAAATAACTTATGTAGTATCACCCTCAGTTTCTGAGAGAGTGTTCAAATGTAACAAGAGATTAATCTACGATTAATTCAAAATACCGGCACGTGATTGGCTGAAATTAGCTTGACGTGAGATTAACATGAGATTAACATTTGATCGCTCTTCTACAAACCGAGCGTCAGAATCAGAATCATGAACATAGGTAATCTATTAAAAAAGTTCTTAAGGCTCAGTTAGTAAGGTCTTTAATTCTTACGGGTTACACTGAACGGGTGCCGTCCGTGTGTCTGGCCGCAGCATTGGTGTTTTATTACCTTTTAAGAATATTAAATGATGTTTGACTTTGCAAGTATTGATTGCACTCATGGATCTTGAGATTCTTGGTATACGAACACTCATACCTAATTTGTATTAGCTTTAAGTTGATTTGAGAAAAGATGGTCAGAGTGGAGCTTTTTTTCGCTGCCTTTTTCTCCACTACAGACGGCCCTAAGGCAGCGGCTAACATTATACATAACTGTATGTACATTGACATTCAACAAGCAGAATGTAAATTATTTACGTTGAAATAAAAAATTTTGAATTTGAATTTGAATTACCACGCTGTCTTGAGAGACGACTCGATGTTGCTTCATCAGCGGTGGCAGGTTGTTGACGAACGCGTTGTCATCTGAAAGAACAAACTAAGATCAAAATTACAATAAAATATAGAAAGTATAAGACTTCAGAGACGCACGATAGGGGCTTGCCTAGCGTGTAAAAATATATTTACATCTCTCATATTCGGTAAGTAGGTCCTTATTACCCCCAAATGGGGCTTGTAGGTGACCAATTAGCGCTCTAGGGTAATAATGTAGCTAGAAAAGCCCTAGGGCGGTAAGTAATTAAAAAAAAACTCTTCACTCTTTCAAGAAGTTCGCATACATCATACTGGCAATAGACATCATGCGTTCAGCCTAATGACAAAAGAGGTCGCTTCGCTATTCAGCCTTGTCTTCGTATGAGTATTAGTCATCAATTTTAAATATCGAACGGCGAAGTTCAATAAATTTTGTTCTTGAAAAAATAATTTAAAAAAAAAGATGAAAAAAGGCGGGAATAGAAAACTTTCACTTTAAATATTGTTTGTTTTTGGGATTTTTTTTATAATTACGTGCTAATTAGGAATAAAAATTTCGTTCTGCAAGTGATGAAGATATAAGCTGCACTCCCGATTCAATGAAAATGGAAGCTGAAGCAGCAATCAACAATATTTTGCCTGAAAGTTCTAAAGAGAGATATTTGAAAACTTACGACGAGTTCATGAAGTGGCGAAAAGAAAAACGAGTACCTAAATGTTTTATTCTTGCAATGCCGGTTTCTTTCTACTTACCTCACAATCGAGATGTAAAGCAGAGTAGTTAGCTCGGGTGTAAGGATTAATTGCTGCAATTGACGCCTTACAGCCCTTGACTACTAATCTACTATTAATGATAGCTTAATAAGTTCCGGTTCCCGTTACCATAACAATCCTTTTAAATATAACATGTAGCATTGCATAAAAAGCAACATAGGGCGCGTTCAGTGCATGGAAGGGTGACCGTTCTATGACTAACGCTACTGGCATTTTTCCGAGCGGTTCCGTGCTTCGCAAGGCACGTTAAGCAGTTGGTGCCGGCTGCCGTCGATAGATGGCAGTCGTTAAGCCAAGTCAGAGGCCTTAGGGGGGCTTGAAAACTTCCGACAGTAAGACCAGCCACTAGTCTTACATTCCACCAATCCGGACTTGGCCCCCGTCAGACCTTTAAAACGTTATAAAATATAGCGTTATTACGTGTTACGTAACGTTTAAATAACAAAACTCTACGAGAAACTTACGCTACGTTAAATAACAAAACTCTAAGGGAGTACTAGTGTGGTCGCAACCCAGGTTACCTTTTTGCAGCAGGCTGGTGGTGATGACGTCTTTCTCTAACGGCGGGGAAGACCCGCTGCCGCTGCTGCCGTGCTTCTCTTTGGCACTTGAAGGGGATTTCTCCTTTTCCTGGGAAGTGGATTTGTTCCTGAGTTTAGGAGAATATTTTCCATACAACACAATCACTCGTCCTGGTCCCTCTATATTGAATTGGTTCTATATTGTATTTCTATTATTATCTATTTTGTAATCTGGAACTGTGTATTCGGAAATAAAAGCATATTTTATTTAATTTTATGTAAGTACATTTTTTATTTGCCACATTTTTGTTCAAACATGTTTTATGTTGTAGTGATTACAATATAAAACTTTTTAATAAAAAAAGCAAAGGAATCTAATACGTAAAAACCGTTTTTCTCGCGAGTTACGTATTGTGGGTTGGAACAGTTCTGCTTAACACGGTCCAATTTCACGTGTCAACAATGTCACGTGTCACGGTGGCAAAGCTGACGGCAGACGTCCAACAGTGGAGAAGCTTACTGAAAGAATAAGGGATATAAGGAATAATTAAGAAGAATTATACCTGTGAATCATCGCTGAGTCCCGTA
Source organism: Yponomeuta plumbellus (assembly GCA_947310845.1). Lineage (NCBI taxonomy): Eukaryota > Metazoa > Arthropoda > Insecta > Lepidoptera > Yponomeutidae > Yponomeuta > Yponomeuta plumbellus. The sequence continues at coordinate 1,386,178 of OX371206.1, forward strand.
AAACGCAATCCCTTCTTCAGCCCCGCGATGCCGAAGTCCAGGAGTCCTTCCATCATGCCGGCCGCTTCGTCCTGAGATAGAGATACATTCGTACCGTTCTTAGAATGTTAACTCATAGACCCGCACAAATACAGAATATAACAATATCATCTTTTCTTTCCAAAAAGGTGGTCCTGCTCGTAAATAGGTACAAATTCAAAAAAATTCAAAAAAATTTATTTCAACGTAAAGAATTTACATTCTGCTTGTTGAATGTCAATGTACATACAGTTATGTATAATGTATAATGTTAGCCGCTGCCTTAGGGCCGTCTGTAGTGGAAAAAAAGGCAGCAAAAAAACTCCACTCTGACCATCTTTTCTCAAATCAACTTAAAGCTAATACAAATTAGGTATGAGTGTTTGTATACCAAGAATCTCAAGATCCATGAGTGCAATCAATACTTGCAAAGTCAACCATCATTTAATATGCTTAAAAGGTAATAAAACACCAATGCTGCGGCCAGACACACGGACGGCACCCGTTCACGAGCGTAACGCAGAGGTCAGCCATCACCAGTCTCAACCATATTAGAGGGAGATAGGCGACCCGGCCACCGCACCACCATTCGCATGGTCTTTGGCAAACTTGTGTGATAAAGTTCTTGTCAGTTATCTATAATAATAGCATAGTTTTGATATGCAATCACAGCGTCTGTGCATATGTATGAAATTTATTAAACCCTATATATTATTAGAATACCAATAACTAGCTCGTCGTGGAATTGGTTTACTGCCAAGGGTTTTTATCGTCTATAAAGTCATCTATTCTGTAGTATGCCTTTTTACACAGCGCAGTTTTAATAACAAATTTAAATTTATTTCCTGGCAGGGATAGAATACTTTCAGAAATTTTGTTATAAAAACGTACACTATATCCTACAAATGATGTATTTACCTTGGCTAATCTGAACCTAGATGAGGCAATTTTGTTTCGATTTCTGGTGTTAACGTTATTTATATCCCTGTTTAGCTTAAATGTAGTTATGTTTTTACGCACATACATTATGTTATCGAATATATATTGGCAAGCTAGCGTAAGAATTCCTATTTCCTTAAAAAACTCACGTAGTGAGTGTCTGGCAGGTAAATTGTAAATACCTCTAATAGCCCTTTTTTGGAGAATAAAAATTGTTTCTATATTTGCCGCCCGCCCCCATAGTAGCAGACCATATGACATAATGCTGTGGAAATAACTGAAATAAACTAGCCTTGCAGTTTCTACATCTGTTAGTTGTCTAATTTTTCTAACTGCAAATGCAGCTGAACTCAACCTACCCGCTAACTTTTCTATGTGTTGATCCCATTGTAGTTTTGAGTCTATTGTAATGCCTAAAAACACCGTTGTCTCAACTAAGTCTAGTCTGTCACCAGCTATTGTTAAACTTGTGTCCACTTTTTTGACATTGGGCAATGAAAACTTAATACATTTTGTTTTTTTGGCATTTAACATAAGATTGTTTACGTTAAACCAGTTCAGAATTTTAGAAAGAGCATTGTTTACATCGTCTAAATTAGATTGACCTCTCTTGATTTTAAAAATTAGAGAAGTGTCATCCGCAAACAATACTATTTGTGACAATTTCTCAACTAGGTACGGCAGATCATTAACATACACTAAGAAAAGGAACGGCCCTAAAATTGAACTCTGAGGAACTCCTATTTTAACATCGGATCCGGGTGACTTAACTCCATTAATATCAACTTTCTGCACTCTATTAGCTAAATACGATCTAAGAAGTTCTAAAGATTTATTACTGAGACCGTATCTGATCATCTTACGAAGGAGGGTTTTGTGGAACGTACGAGTATTTTACTTACTATAGGAACAACTTTGACATTGTCATTGGTACTTGATAGTTATATATAGGGATTAATAAGTTTTTTATAAATATACAGAGGTGTTAGGATGTGTGTGTGGGAACCGAGTGCCACACCGCAGCCACGAGGTTTCTACGAAGCAAGGTGTGTGTGTAGGAAGCAAGCCGCGAGGGTGGGAACCGAGTGCCACGCCGCGGCCACGACGCATCTAGGAACGAAGCTGTTGAGTGTGGGATCCGAGTGCCACGCCGCAGTCACAACGCGACGCTTCAAACCGAATACGCATTTGGTGGGTGATCCGATTTCAGCAACCAATTTATCAATCCGCGCGTGGGAACCGAGTGCCACGCTGCGAGAAAACCGACGGAAAATCGCTCAACCACGTGCAGACAAACCGACACGAGGCGACCAGGCTGGAGACTGACAAAGAGCACCAAGAAGAAGAATCAAGTAAGTGAGCTGGTTCCTATCTTCTTCCCAATCCTAACCTCAATCTTTTACCGAACTCAATATAATTATTATTATTTCTTGATCTCAGCCTATAAAGCAAATTTATATTTTTTTTAAAGTCAAAATGTCAGCGTCAGAAAAAGAATCGGACACAATTTCAGAGCTGCAGTTATCAAAACGCAGTAGGGCAGCCCATAAAGGAAAATTAACGTCATTTGTTAAATTTGTTAGCGCCCTAGCTACCCCCTTAGCAGCCGACTATTTGTTGAATTTAGAGCTACGTGTTCAAAACATAAACTCCACGTTCGCTAAATTCGACACAATCCAGGGTAGAATAGAAATTTTATCTAGTGATACCGAGACGCAAGTCAAAGAACGTAGCGAGTTCGAAAATACCTATTTTAAGGCTATTTTGTTGAAATTAACAAAATACAAAGTAGACATGCAGGTAATAGGATTTAACGATAAATCAACCGATATTGAACATTATTGCTATCTCGATCTCGAGTCATTTAACCGAAAATATCAAACCAAGTTGACCTGTTTGATTGTGCCGAATATTTGCAATTTACCGAATCACAACATTTCAATCGAATCATTAGGTACACATTCCACAGCATATCGAGCTGGCGGACGAAAACTTCAGCTCGGCGGGTGAGGTCGATATTTTGATTGGAGCGGAGCTGTTTTACGAATTATTATGTCCTGGACAATACCGAATAGGCAGTGGGTATCCTATGCTGCAGAAAACCAAACTAGGCTGGATACTCTCTGGCGCCTTTTCCGCTCCGCCTGGATCAAAGCAGGTACGATGCAATTTGTCTTTGACATCTAAACTCAAACATTTTTGGGAAATGGAGGAGTGTAGTGAAACCTTCAACCCTTTTTGTGAAACCGAAAGTATATCACAGTTGTGATATACAATGCGAAAAGGTGTTCAGTACACACTCTCGCACCTCTGATGGCAATTTCGTGGTCAGTCTCCCTCTTAAATCCCCTGTAACGGCCCTGGGAGAGTCCAAGGGTGTTGCTAAGCAAAGATTTCAATCCTTAGAAAAGAGATTTGCCCGAGATGAACAGTTCAAACAAATGTATATACAATTTATGCGAGACTTTGAGAAGGCGGGACGTACGGAGCAGATAAACAATTCTGACGTCCCTCTTAATTATTTACCCCATCATGCTGTTGTTAATTTAGAGAAAACGACCACCCCGCTAAGAGTAGTTTTCGATGCCTCATGTAAAACTTCATCAGGCTATTCATTGAACGACATTTTATACAAAGGCACAATAAAACAGGTCACGCTTATTAACATTTTGTTACGATTCCGATTACATAAATACGTCATTAACGCAGACATACAAAAAATGTTCTGTTGTGTGTATTTAGCCCCTCAATATCAAAACATACAATGCATCTTGTGGCGAGAAGAACCTCACCATGAATTGCTAACCTACAAACTAACTACACTGAGTTTTGGTTTAAAACCCGCACCACACATAGCAACCCGTTGTTTGTTACAATTGTCACAAGAGGCTCACACGTCCTTACAACAACACATTCCAGCCATACCGGCCGCGCCGCCTGCGAAGGCGCCGCCTCGGGCTGAACCGTCTGTGGCCGCCACACCGCCAGTGACCGCGAAGGCGGCCACGGCGATCGCGGAGCAGTTTTATGCGGACGATCTCCTCTTCGGAGCTGACGACGAGCTAGAAGTCATGCAGGTGGTACGGGAGATCGATAGAATCTTGAAAGGAGCCAACTTTCATCTACGTAAGTGGAAATCCAACTCTTTACAGTTACAAAGAACACTTTCTACACAAACAAACACTTCCAGAACAAACAATCAACAAGTAGGCTCACAAACACAAAACATATCATTTGGGGACAAATCACACAAAATATTAGGACTAGAATGGTCTAGTTCCGACGACAATTTGCTTTATTCCATCGATTTAAAGCCAATACCGAAAACCGGACAAAACGAGTTATATTATCACGATTATCAAGTATTTTTGATCCCTTAGGACTAATTGGTCCTGTATTAATTGTTGCAAAGTGTTACATTCAACGACTGTGGGTGGATAAATCTGATTGGGACCAACCAATTTCCGAAACCTTATACGAAGAGTGGTCGAAGTTTTATAATAACCTTCACCACCTCAATAAATTAAAAACCCCACGTAAAATAACTGTCAATAATTATGTCACGATTGAGTTACATGGTTTCGCAGACAGCTCTAATCAAGCCTTTGGCGCTGCCATCTATGTGCGCACGATGGACCGACACGGCCACATAATGGTACGATTGCTTTTTGCAAAATCCCGAGTAGCACCAATAAAAAACACAAACAATCCCGCGGCTTGAGCTAAGCGCGGCCTTGTTGTTAGCAACTAATATTCAAGCAGTACAAACTGCACTTAAAATACCGATAGACAAAGTAAAATGTTGGTCGGACTCAACTATTACACTGCCTGCATAAACACAGAGCCTCACAAATTAAATACATTTGTAGCTAACCGAGTTTCGAAAATACAAGCTTTAACCGACCCTTCCACTTGGAACTGGGTCTCGACCAACGAAAACCCAGCTGATTTGCTGTCTAGGGGTGTATTGGGAGACAAATTAGTTAACTGTACTAAAACTTCCAACATATGGTTTGAGGGACCATCCTTTTTAAGTAAACCGATTCAGGAATGGCCTCAATACATTAAACCAGCCTTAAATTCACTATCTGAACTTAAATCAACTCATAACAGCCAAAAAACACTATGTAATACCACACAGAAGGGTAGCGATAGTACAAACGATAATTCAATAAACACTTTTGTGTCGAAATATTCGAGTGATACAAAGTTATTTAAAATTTTTGCATATGTCTTACGATTTGTGCACAATTGTAAAACCAAAGACAATAAGTGCACCGGTCCAATTACCTATAAAGAGAAAAAAGAATCGACTCTTCTTTTAATGAAGTTTTCACAAAGAGATTCGTTCCCTGTCGAATATAAACTCCTTCGGAGTAATTTACAGTTACCAAAAAATTCAAAGTTACAAAATCTCAAGCCATTTATGGACAATGGTCTTATGAGAGTCGGGGGACGTCTTAGTCAATCCCAGTACGATTATAATAAAAAATACCCAGTCATATTACACAGTGATCTGATCACACTCTAACACAATTGTTAATGAGGAACGAGCATATTCGCCTCATGCATGCCGGGCCGCAGCTTCTGGCCGATAAAAGGTAAACACCAAGCCAATAAAATTGTACGCGAATGCGTCACTTGCATTCAGAGCCAAGCCGAATATATCAACGCCCATTATGGGCGATTTACCCAGCAACAGGGTTAACCCTGCGCCGCCTTTCTACACTGTGGGCCTGGACTACGCAGGCCCGTTTTTACTCCGAGACCGACGAGGGCGCGGTTACAAAACTTACAAATCATATATTGCTGTTTTTATTTGCTTTATAACGAAGACAGTTCATTTCGAGCTCATTACAGGAATGGAGACCGAAGCGTTCCTCGCAGCATTTCGGAGGTTCACAGCGAGACGAGGTAGACCAATCGAGATGGTGAGTGATAACGGTACTACCTTTCAGGGCGCAAATAACGATTTACAGGAGGTTTATAATTTTCTTGCCATTAATTCAGACGAGATGACAGCTTCCTGCCTCAACTTAGGTATAACATGGAAATTTATACCTGTCTATTCTCCACATATGGGTGGACTATGGGAATCGGCCGTCAAAAGTTGTAAATTTCATCTAAAGAGGGTTTTAGGTCAGGCTCTTCTAACTTACGAAGGTTTTTCAACTGTTCTTATCCAAATTGAATCAATTTTAAATAGCCGCCCCTTATGTCTCATTCCATCTTCCGATACCGAACTATTCCAAGTCCTAACGCCAGCTCACTTTCTTATTGGAAGAACTCCAATAGCGCTGCCAGACTACAAATACGAGGAAGTCCCTACAAACCGACTGAAATATTTTCAACAACTCCAACAGATGTACCAAAACTTCTGGAGAAGCTTTTCGAGGGACTACGTCGGCCTACTGCAGCAGCGGACAAAGTGGCGCAGCTCAAAGGGTCCCAGCCTGGCAGCCGGCACCGTGGTCCTACTCAAGGAAGACCGACAACCACCGTGCCAATGGAAGATAGCCAAGATCATCGACACACACCCTGGAGCCGATCGAGTGGTCAGGGTAGCCACGATGAAGACTTCAAATGGAAACGTCGTCAAGCGGTCATTTTCTAAGATATGTCCTTTACCGATTGATATACATTAATAAGTCGTTTAGTTATATTCTTTATTATACCAAATATGTACTTACACATCAAAGTTTACAACTCAAATGTTTGTAGTTATCCTAGTTTATAAATTAAGTCCAAACTGTTTTAAAAGTTGCCAATTTCTTAAGTAGTATGTAAGTTCAAATGTTATTATCTTACTAGCTTCATGTTGAATGGAAAAAACAAACCAATGTTTACCGATTCCCCAGAACCCGTATCCCTCCAATGGTCTACAACTTATTTTAACCCTTGAGCACAGTAGGCAATCATTAATCTGGGCACATTATAGTAATGTAATGTTCTAATTTACTTATTCAAAAAACTTATTTCAAATTAATTCCAAATTTGTAAACTAATTTACTTTTTTACTTAAGCCCTTAAGCACTTAGTTTCAAATTAATTGTAATCATAGAACTCAATCGATTCTAGTATTATCTTAACTCCTTAATGGGCATAGAACCTAAATAATAATCTTAAAATAAAAATATATGTTCTTATTGCAAGGGGGGGAACATGTTAGGATTTCTCTAATGTAAAGCGCCATCTACGATCTGTTCGGCGGACTTACTTTACATCCGAGAGGCCATAACGGCCGTCTAACCGAATAGTTCCGCCGACAGACCATAGATGGCGCTGACGATGACGTAAACTGGTCTATAAAGCCACTTGCTGAGAGCTTGCGCGCTCTCTTTCCTCTGCCAACCGGCGTCTTGTAAATACCTATTATACTCTGCTATCTGTTTCAGCCTTCCTATTATTTATCTCCCCAAAAGAGATAACAAGACGCTATGACTGCATAACAAAAACTGTGTTATTAATATTTTGATATAGCAAGTGTTAATTGCACTCATGGGTCTTGAGCTTCATAGATATACAAAATAGATTTACGTACCAACTTATGTATTACATATGTGATTTGAGAAAAGATGGTCAGAGTGGAGTTTTTTTCGCTGCCATTTTCTCCACTACATTCGGCCCCAAGGCCTCATATGAAAGCATCATAAGTATGTACATTGACATTCAACAAACAGGATGTAAATTCTTTACGTTGAAATACATTTCTGGTTGCTGATTGTGAATAAAATTTATATTTCAAGTTGTCGTTGGTATCGGTAGTCTCAATAGTGACATATAAAGTTAGTTCGTTTCAGAAATTCGAAATTTTGTATAAAATGTTTTAATGTTAATGAACCACGTCTTTAAAGTATTTTTATGTATTATCATATCAAGAATTAGCGTTACAATGAAGGGGAATAAAAGATTATTCCCCTTCATTGTAACGCTTTTCCGCGATACGTCAGTCATCATTAATTATGTTATTTGTATGAATATAGGAATATTAAACTTGGATATATTAATAGAACAGTTAAGATGATTATGCCACACTCTGTAGACGCTACATAAAAGATGCCAAGAGACCAAATATAGAGCTTTTAAAACTATTTTATTTTCGTATAATTACCAATAAAATTATTAAGCGTTGTATCTGAGAACCAAATGTAATAATTGCAAATACACATACCTGTTTCCCTTTGATCAATACAGGATACACTGATGCTTATAAAAATACAGTGCTAACGAAAAAAGGTGAAAAAATCCTAAGTCGTATTTGAAATCGACTGATTTAATACACTAAAAATAACATGCCATGACAACTACATAAGAGTTGAAAGAATAAGTAGGCAAGCAAAGGAACCATAACGAAGACGAATTATAGAAATATGCGAATTCACCATCCGCTCTAAGCAACGACGGCACTAAAATACTAGTTTAACTGAGTAATAAGTGCCCGTTTCTCAGTTGAGAATTTCCCTACTTAACTGTAGTGCTGTCTCGGGAAATTTCTCAGAAAGAGCGCGACAGAACGCGACGAGCGACGAGCTTCTTAAGAATTTCGTTACCTACAGTCTGTTAGCTTTTAGAATATACCTCGGGCTCTAGAGTAGGCTTCGGTATTCGCCGAAAGCACACGAGTGTAATGCTACTTCCTGTGGGCTCATTATGTAATTTTCGTAACGGATATTCATACGCCTTAAATAAAAAGTCACGTCAACACAAAAACCGACTTCGTACGGAGTACTGTCTCGCTCTAACATAGGGTCTTAAAAGAAGATAGTGCTACAGTAGTGGTATACATGACTTTTAAAGACGTATGAATATCCGTTGCGAAAACTACATAATGAGCCCACTGCTCTGTATAAAACTTTTCTTCACTATTTTGAAAAGTTATGTAAAGTTATAAATAACAATACAAAATAAACCTTCCTTATTGCAATATAATCGGTTTTTGATTGCTCAGCCGAGGTATATTGTAAAATCTAACAGACTAGTTTAATTATCAATTCAGAAACCAGCCGTAAGCCAGTCAGTAGAGAATCAAAACTGAGAGTACGAAGCAAAATGCTGTCCATGGGGTTCGAACACGGGACCTCGCCTGTCATAGGGAGATGTGGTACCTAACTGCTGGGCCATAGAGGTAAATGATATAAAAAAAATTGCTTAAACACCTTTTGCAACGTAGAATCACGCTAATGACTGGCCTATAGAGTGCATGCATAGTATAGACGCTGTGCTGTGGGCTTCGATCGATACTCTATCACGGTCAAGTTAACAACTATGCAACGGCCACATTCCAAAGCAAATATCGGCGGTCCAAAGGTAAAGGCTGGCTTGCACCACCGACTGAAACTCATTTAACTCTAGGTTAAATAGAATTTTGAAAGATAAAGTATGGCGGAACTGTCAAAATTCTGTTTACAGCGCCACCAAGTTATCTGTTCAGGTGGGCAAAATTGTAACTAACAAATTCATTGTAAATCCTGTTCCCCATTTTTTTTCATTTATTCACTTACTAAGAATTATAAATCTATTTTCATTAAAATTTAAAGACGGATTAAAATATTTTCATTTTTCCAGGTAAATTTCTTAAATTTTACAACGAAATTCTGCACTAGCGCCGCTATCAACTGAACAGATAAGATGGTGGCACTGTAACTTGGGGTTAAATGGATTTTAGTCGATGATGCAAGCAGGCTTAGTGTATTTTTTTCTCAGAATTAGATTTCGCTACCATTTGTTTACAAGTTACAAATGTTTACAAATGGTAGCAAAACCCCCTTATAAGAAAAAAACATATTGTGTTTTTTTTGTACAAGATACTTAAGAACTCACGTGCCAACATATAAACATTTACATACAGGCACATACATTGCCTCTGGCCCTACACTAGGATAACGAGAAACAGCGACATCACAAACATGTAACCATCGAAGACTTGGGGACCTTTGGACCGACGATATAGCCCAGTACTAGTTTCTAACATGTTTTAACGCACATTCCAAAGCCAAACACATCGCGAGGGCAAGTAATCTTGTAACGAAAACAGTGAAAAAAAAACATAGATTCTAGTGGTAATATCCACTATTAGGTTTAGCCAGGCCTGTCGCACTCCGCGTGTAGATATCGAACGCGTAAGTACATGCGGCGGCCACTCCAGAGTGGCTGATAAGTAGGGACTCACGCACGAGCGAGCAGTGAAGCGCGCGCGAGTTACGCGGTAGAAAGAGAGGCAACATGTAGGTGAATATAACTGTAGCTTTTTTAGCGCCGCGCGATCTGAATTGCACATAATTGTATCGCTGCTAGAGTCGCTTTTTGTTTTGGTGAAAAAAAAACCCACTGCAGGGCACAATAATAACTCCCAAACAACACAACCACTTGACCTGGTCCTAAACTAGAATACCCTGTGCTATGGCATCCAGGCAAGGAATAGATTTATATTTCGAATTGTCTTACTGCCTATTCTGTTAAATCATCTCTTAGGCTTAATTTAACATAGCTTACAAAACTGTAACTTAGTCAGACATTCGGATTTATTTACCTAAGTACTTACAGTTTGAAGAAATCTTTTTGGCTGACGAGAAATTAGTAAGCACTGTTAATAAGATGTTATTACTATAGAACGGTATGACAAATATGCATTTAAATAACAATAAAGTTTGTCTGTCATCTGCAAAGGTTTTTCAGGGCAAAATAATTAACATTATCCTAAAAAGACTGCAAAGAATTAAAATATGGGGATAATTATGTTAAGGGGATCCTGGGATAACACTAGCAGCACCAAAAAAAAACCGGCCAAGTGCGAGTAGAACTCTCGTACGAAGTGTTCCGTACCATTATCTATAAAAACGGCAAAAAATCACATCTGTTGTATGGGAGCCCCCATAAATATTGATTTTATTTTAATTATTTACTTTTACAGTTAGAAAGCAAGAATATATAACCAAATATTCTGTGAATATTTCATACCTCTACCTGGTACACTTATCAATATCAAGCAAAAACGAGCCAAAAATTACGTTTGTTGTATGGGAGCACCATTAAATATTTATTTTATTCTGATCTTTAGTTATAGCGGCAACAGAAATACATCATCTGTAAAAGTTATGGTTTTTACAGATTGAATTTGCAAAGATTGTGTACAATTTTATGTGGCGGTCAAACCAAGATTTTTAATTATTTTTCTTAGTTTAAAATTATTTTTAAGACCGTAGCCGTGAAAGTAAAGCAAAAGATTTCATTGAAATACTGAATTTTTATTTCTCACACTTTTTCCAATTTCGATTTGTTAAAAATACATATGTATATGTTTTTTTTTCCTCAGTGGCGGTTATTTCCTGGATCGCCTTAAGAGACTGGTTTCTTCAAGTACATATAATGCCATCATTTTTAAGAAGAATATCAGCGTTGAAGCCTATTCTGAACATAAAGAGGTTTCTATTGTGTCAGGTATATAAAATGATTATTCTTCATTCATACCTTTATGAGAAATATACGAAAATAAATTGAGATTTTTATCCTTTTTATCAAAGTTTAAAATATAATGGATACCGAAGAAACGGTCATCGGGTTTTTAGATTAGATTTTAGAAGTCCTATAAATAGCGAGTTTTAATTAAACTTCTTGTCTTACTGTTATACTGTGCTGTTAGTTTTTTTAATAAAATAAATACTGTGCAGGCGTGCTTAAAACAACTGCGGATTGTAATAGCTCGATAGCGCTTCGAAGCGACGCTTTCCTTTTTGTTTCTTTCGATCACCAAAGATATTAAAGATTTAAGAGGAAATAAAAAGGTGCGTTCAGACACAGGTGGTTGCTCGACGCGTAGCGTGGTCAATCCAGCGTTAAGTGTGCATGTCATCTTTGAGTATTACTGTTTTTTTTTTTTTGCAATTGTAAAAAACGGTCGTTTTAAATACAAATGAAATGTAAAGGATGTCAAAATAATTTCTTATATGTCTTAAAAGTATACCGTCGCTGTAATTTCAAAAAGTCGTATGTTAGATTTTTGCGTCGCATTGTTACAAAAACCTATGACGCAGCTTGAATTTAGTTACAATAACATCATACATAAATAGATACAGGAAAAAGAAAGCTAATCCCATAAAAAATGTTTTCCTAGGTCCAAAGTTTTTTGTGCTTTCTGAAAACAGTCTGTTTTCACATACGACTTTTTGAAATGACAGCGACGATACTCATTTTAACAATAGAAAAAAAATAAGGCTAGTGATGCGATATGATAGACTCACGCTAGACGTAATAACAGCCTTAATTAATGACTTTTCCTAAGGGAAGCCTGCGTGTCTTGGTAATCAGGACCCAACCAGCTATTTAACGCTAACGCGAATTGCGGGCATGTCTCCAGTCCCATATGCAAAGGTAAGGGCTGGCGTTTAACTTGTTTTAAACATGTTTTATCACTTTTTTACTCAAAATAAACTAAAGTTTAAGTGGTTGGCTTTCGGACTGTTGTTAAGAGGTAACAACAGTCCAAAAACAAACCACGACTTAATTGCTTTAAGCAATAAGGCCGCCAATTGTAAATCTTTGTAAATGCTTTGTATGTGTTTTTCATGGTACTGTAGCGATTCCTCTTTATAGTAACTGGCTGGCACAGCCGTCTAGTATGAATTTAAATATTTGAAAGAGAATCGCTCCGTTTTTGTTGAGATGTCAGCCGAGGACATCTCAACTCCGGACTGAAATTCAACCCCTAAGGGGGCGAAAAAGGTTGCCAAAATTTGAATGGGAGGTTTAAAGAATGTTGTCTAATTTTCTTGAAACTTAAAATACATACTCTTCAACACAATTGATTGAACACGTGTTTCGCCGTTTTTCTAAATTTAACCCATATGAGAGTGAACGGGGTTACAAAATTTTGAACTAAAGTCCACGCGGACGGTGTCGCGGGCGAAAGCTAGTAAAATAATAATAGTGTTTTTGCATTAAGCATCTTTCAATAAAAGTAATCGTTACAGTAATCGTATCGGAAAAATAAAATTGTTATCTTATCTTAAGGCACTGCTCAAAATAAATCGTAACGACCACCTGTACCTGTTTATGTGCATATCCCCTCATTATACTTTTTGTACACTTACCTACCTTCTCTCTACATCTTTTCTATCCATCCCAAGGTTGTCTGGAAGAGATCGCTTTTAGCTATAAGAACGCCAATTGTATACGGCAAAACTTAGTTATATAAGTCTTATAATGTATTTGTTTGTTTTTCTGGTGTGTACAATAAAGAGTTCTAATCTAATCTAATCTAATCTAATCTGTACCGACAACCACCTGCGTCCCAACGCATCAGAAGGCGAGAATGAAGCGTCAAGCGAGACAGAGCGTGCGCTCTAACATACACCAGGGACGCTGTCGACACGCATGCCTCGGGCTGGCACCTGCAGGTCGCCTATTTTACTCTTCGCCTCCCTCACGGTACTTTGCAGGTCTTTGAGGAGGACCTCCGCTGGCTTCGGGCTGAGCTGCCGCCGGCCAGGGCTGGACTGCTGCGAGTGTGTACCCGAGGGCGGGTCCGCCTCGTCTATGGCCTCTTCGTCGCCTGAGGGAGACATTTGATTAGTCTGTTAGCTCTTAGAACATACCTCGGGCTCTAGAGTAGGCTTCGGTTTTCGCCGAAAGCACACGAGTGTAATACTTCCTGCTCTGTATAAAACTTTTCTTCACCATTTTGAAAAGTTATGTAAAGTCATAAATAATCACACTAATATTATAAACGTGAAAGTTTGTGTGTGTGTTTATATGTTTGTCAGTCTATAGCGCTGAAACGGCTGGACGGATTTTAATAAAATTTGGTATGGAGTTAGCCGATACCCTGGATTAAAACATAGGCTACGTTTTACCGCGGGGAAATATCTTATTCCTACGGGAAAATCGATGAACCGCGGGTAACACCGCGGGGCACAGCTAGTACGAAATAAACCTTACCTTACTGCAATATAATCGGTTTTTGATTGCTCAGTTGAGGTATATTCTAAACAGACTGTAAGTGGCTCACGAGAATCGATGGCTTGGATATGTCTTCGTCATTCGAGAGGGTCGTGTAGAATGTAGATGAATGAATGAATAACTGAATGAGTGAATGAATAACCGTAGATGGGAGGTTTTATTGCATATTGATGAGTCATTATTTTGTTCTGTGTTCTTGTTACATTTTTTCGTTGGTAAAAACCTAAACGAAGTACCGAAACAAGCAAGTAGGACACACTAAACATAGTTTAGTAAATACCATCTAGATAGCCTATCCAGGTAGCCAGGCGCCATCTTTATTGGTCGGAATCTTCCGACGAAAAATCAAGTAAGTGTATCCGGAATAAAGTTAATAATAAACATAAACATAAACATAAACATAAACATAAACATAAACATAAACATAAACATAAACATAAACATAAACATAAACATAAACATAAACATAAACATAAACATAAACATAAACATAAACATAAACATAAACATAAACATAAACATAAACATAAACATAAACATAAACATAAACATAAACATAAACATAAACATAAACATAAACATAAACATAAACATAAACATAAACATAAACATAAACATAAACATAAACATAAACATAAACATAAACATAAACATAAACATAAACATAAACATAAACATAAACATAAACATAAACATAAACATACACATAAACATAAACATAAACATAAACATAAACATAAACATAAACATAAACATAAACATAAACATAAACATAAACATAAACATAAACATAAACATAAACATAAACATAAACATAAACATAAACATAAACATAAACATAAACATAAACATAAACATAAACATAAACATAAACATAAACATAAACATTTACATACAGGCACATACATTGCTTCTGGCCCCACACTAGGATACCCTGTGTCGTGGGAAACAGAAACAGCGACGTCACAAACATGTAAACATCCAAGACCTGGAGTTTTTTTTCTGCCCAGCCGGGGATCGAACCCGGGACCTCTCGCATGGTAAGCAGATGCGCTAACCGCTACGCCACAGAGGTCGCCGAGATAATGTTTAGGTCTTACGAAAGTTTTAGTTCAAAATATTTATTATACGTCACTCACTCGATCATCAGTTATGTGACATATTTGCGCTTATTTGTTTGTATTGCAACAGACAATCACCACCTCCATTTGGAGCACCATGCAGTAACCTATCGAATTTTTTAATCGAAATTTACTTGTACATATTTTACATGTGTATTTAAATATTTAATTTATTCATTAATCATCCCCTTTTCAATCAGACTACTTCTTCATCATCAACCCATCATGTCCCCACTGAGGGGCACGGGTCTCTTCCCTGAGGAAGGTATAGGCCATACTCCACCACGGGGGCCAAGTCCGGATTCGTGGAGGCTTGCATGACTAGTGGCTGGTCTTACTGTCAGAAGTTTTCAAGCCGCCCTAAGGCCGCTCTTGATTTTTGCAAGGAGACATCAGAAAAATACACATATTTTCTCTAACATATTTCATTCATCCGCTGAAAACTGATTATTTCATACAAACTCGAAATTCACATTTACATATTTGACATTCGAAATGAAAAAGAAGGTTTTCAATCTTTCTCACTCGTACATAATAATTTCTATCCCTTATTTTTATTCTTTTAT
This sequence comes from Yponomeuta plumbellus, assembly GCA_947310845.1. Lineage (NCBI taxonomy): Eukaryota > Metazoa > Arthropoda > Insecta > Lepidoptera > Yponomeutidae > Yponomeuta > Yponomeuta plumbellus. The sequence continues at coordinate 1,401,776 of OX371206.1, forward strand.
CTGTTCCATTTCTATCAATAAAGAATCATCTCTTCACCATCGCCATTATCCATTGCTAATTTAGGTCAAACTATGTTCGAGAGCAAGGTTCAAACTCATACACCTGGAAATATGTTTAGGATCCATCCACCCGTGGCAAGTCATTCATGAATCATTCAATTGCAGCTTTCAAGCTAACTTAAGTCTTATCCCCAGTTTCTCGAACCTATTGTTAACAGCTGTCAGTTGGAAAAATTGCATACAAAAAAAAAACAACGGAGAGCTGTTAACAGCAGATCAACAACAGAAACCGGGAGCTAGTCTCGAGTAACAGGTCCAAACTCACCGAACCAGAGCTGTGCCGGGGCCCCGGGGCTAGGGTCAGGCTCCTCCCCGCCCCACAGTCGCGAGAGCGTCATCTCTCCGTCCAGCGACGCCAGCAGGTCTTGTCCGAGGCTGATGCATTGCAGGTCCATATCCGTGTCCCAGGTCTTTACGCTGCCTGGTGGAAGAGGTCAGTTAGGTCAAAGGTACCCAAACCTTTTTTTCTCGTGGACCACTTTCAGTTTTACTATTTTCGGTAGACCCCCTGCTGCTACATTTCTACTATATTCCCAAAACTCCTAAAACATATCACCCTAACTCGGGGTTGTTAAGAAGAAAAAAAGTGCACATTTTCTTGTGTCCTATTTGTTAAAATAATACTTGTGGTTATACAAAATAATAAACATTTATTATATTACAAACAATCAACAGTTGACGTTGATAAGTAAATCCAAACCAAAATTTTTGTTCTTTATTAAGGAAACCAGAAATTTTTTCGTGGACCTCCACTTACAACATGTGAACCTCTGTTTTCTTTTCACGTCTACGTGGACCCCCGTGTGGCCTCCTATGGGCACCTGGGGGTCCACCTGGAACACTTTAGGAATCTATGACTTGGGTTGTTCTGTTAAACCTGAGATTTGCGCACTTATCCTCATAGCTGAACCATTGTTCGTTTCAAGTGCTAAAGCATTTTTTTCAAGCCTCATAGTTAAGAATTAGATAAATAGATAGAATATTCTTTATTGTATGCACACCAGGAGTTGCACATGAGATTTGACAATAACATAGTACAGTACGATCGGCGGCCTTATTTAGACGATAGATATATATAGAGAACTTTTTATTGTGCAGAAAATAATCACAAGTGTTTTTTTATATCTAAGTACTAGTGTACAAATGGCGGTCTAATCGCTGAAAGGGATCTCTTCCGGTCACTCTTTTGAATGGAGTGGATTGCAAGAATTGACGACCTCTGTGGCGCAGTGGTTAGCGCATCTGACTACCATGCGAGAGGTCCTGGGTTCGATCCCGGCTGGGGACAAAAAAAAACCCAGGTCTTGGATGTTTACATGTTTGTGACGTCGCTGTTTCTGGTTCCCACGACACAGGGTATCCTAGTGTGGGGCCAGAAGCATTGTATTTGCTTGTATGTAAATGTTATGTTATGTTAATATAGTTTTCTCCGGCAATTTGCCAAAAAAAAAATATTACATCAAAAGTGTAATAATTTTTACGTTTGAAACTTTTAAGAAATAAAGGCTAAAATTGTTTTGACAAAAATAAATGTAGAGTTTCTTTGTTAGTTTCTTCTCCACGTAATCTATTAATTGTGAAACTAACAACTTTGACATCCATAAAGTTAACATTATGTTTTAAAGAGCCGTTTTCAGAAGAACTAAAAAAATATGTATATATTACGGCTGTCAAAGGAATGCAATTTTGGACTTCAGCCCAATAGCCATATGTGATACATCATAAAATAGGTCTCAGCGAGCTGAACAAAAGTTACTATGACACCAACAGCCAAATATTTGTCCTATCGGAGTTATATTGTATTGAAAAAAAAACTAACATTTTCAATAAAATAAAACTCGAAACGACAAACATTTGGCTGTTGGCGTCATAGTAACTTTTGTTCAGCTCGCTGAGACCTATTTTATGATGTATCACATATGGCTATTGGGCTGAGGTCCAAAATTGCATTCCTTAGACAGCCGTAATAATTGTTTTTTCACTTCTTCTGAAAACGGCTCATTGTCAATAAATTATTTGAATTTGAATTTTGAAATTTCTTACAACGAAAGTCATAATTATCATAGAGAAGTTTTTACAGGAACAATTTTTTTTTAAATAAAACAAAAGAGACCACATTCTTAACACTTCAGATTTACTCTCATGAAAAAATTTAAAATCTCACCTTCAATAATCCTATCGTAGATCTTAACTTCACTCTTCCCCTGACGTCCCCTCCGCTGCCTGAGGACCGGCGAGGACTGCATCTCCATCGGCATAGACAATATGTCACCATGCCGACTGTCAATCAGCTCTACGTCTTCAATAGACTCAACATCTACCATAGACTCTACACCTTGTTCAGTGTACTCTTCGGTCATTGTTCCATTTAAAGGAGCTACCGTCTGAAAGACAGAATTCTTTTGCTGTATTGTATTGTATACATTATACAAGTAGCAGGCCTTGGAGGAGGCCAATGGTCATTTGAGGTATTCATTATAAATTGAAAGAGAAAAAAGCTTCTTCATCATCAACCCGTTACCCCCACCGAGGGGCACGGGTCTCTTCCATGAGGAAGGTATAGACGATACTCCACCATGGGGGCCAAGTCCGGATTGGTGGAGGCTTGTAAGACTAGTGGCTGGTCGTACTGTCAGAAGTTTTCAAGCCGCCCTAAGGTCTCTGACCTTTAAGCTTCTAAGAACTTATAGATATTAATTACTTGTGAATTAGATTTAACCCATTTAAGGCCAAAGGGAAATGAAAAAAAGCAAACATGTTTTTGTTTTACTGTAATATTAAAAATAAGGTAAACAATTATATAAGATCAAAAAAATATGAAAAAATAAATGTTCAGTATGTTTTTTCAGGGTGTACTCATTTGAGTACAACGGCCGCTTACACATAAAATTTTTCGCAACATTGCTTTTCTATGCAACTCTTTTTTAAAACACTTTTTACGTTGCCAGCGGACTCTAGAGTGGCAGACAGCACAACGCAACTGTTTATCCATCTTCTGAGGAAAGTGTCCTATACCATCCTGAGGTAGACCTTCGATTGCAGCAGCAGTTGATGAAGATGATGGAGCTCTTTTACGCCACTCTTGTCGTAAATAATATCTAGCGGTACTACGTCGAAACAGCAGTTGGTCCATGGGTTCTTCTTTGCTCATGACATGCAAGGGCCAAGCATGCGTGCCTTGTCGATCATGTACGTAAATAAAACCTACCACCATTTTTTCCCAGAGATGCCGGTTCTGTACAGGGAAATAAATTGGTCAAGTTGATTTACACCACCCATATTCTTATTATAATTTTGAAACAGTAGTGGAGTCTGGACATCGACTTTCTCTTTTTTTACACGGCATAAACGTTTTACAGTACCCATGGGTTCGATGTTATCATAGTTAGTTGCTATTGTACACACGCTATTATTTTTTCATCTTACTAATAAAAGTTCATTAGTCTCGTCAAATCTGTGGTCAAATGTAGCTCTATCCTTCTCTCAGCTCTATCTTCTTTATATTCAACAATGGACACTTTTGAATAGGGTTGAGGTCTTTTAGCTCTTCTCTTGTGGCACGCTTTTGTTGTACGACAGATACCCTCTGAGCTGTTTTCGAGTATCATCATTCAGCCACAAGAAGTCCACTGCTGGACAAAGGCCTCCTCCATGGATTGCCAAAGAGACCGGTTGGAAGCGGCTTGCATCCAGGGTCTCCCTGCCACTTGGATGAGATCGTCTGTCCATCTTGTGGCTGGTCGATCGTCTGTCCATCTTGTGGTTTTCGAGTATGATGGAGATCATTTTCGCCAAACAGGAGCTTGTAGTTGATGTAGTCGTGATCGCTTTGCAGCCAGCGGTCGATCATCACTATCTTCTTCATCATCACTAGATAAAATCCTTTCATCATTGACAATTACTTCAATGCTCCCCGGAACATCGCGTGGCAATGATTGACTTTTCAGCGCCTTCTTCGTCAGTAACAACAAAGGGGTCAGGTGGAGTAATAGCCAAATCATATTCATGGTCATCATCACTATCTTCCAAAATCGCTTCGACGGCTTCTTCAAGTGTCCTGTAGTCCATAATAACGTTAAAATTTTGTTTGCTTCTTATAGACAATTTGAAAAAAAAAGAGAAAGTTTCTTATATGGATTGCGCCACTGTACTCAATCAAGTACAGTAAGGTAAAACTAAGTGTAGAATCTTACTTCTCGATATATTATGAGTAAATTATAACTCATAATGTCAATTACAGTATACCTGACTGAAACAAAACATAATTTAGAACACTGCTTTCTCAAATAGATTTAAAAAATTATAATAATATACTTACTTCAACGACCTGTTGATACATAGTTTTGAACTGACTCTAAATCACAAAAAAATTATCACTACCCACTTTTTTCTTTACTTGAAAATATGAATATACCCTCAACAAAAATATAAGAATCTTAAGAACACTTTATTTTTAATTATTTTGGTAGGGTGCGTAAAAAAATGACTGTACTCAAATGAGTACGGCGGCCTCAAATGGGTTAAGGTGATTTAAGAAAAGATGGTCAGAATGGCCTTTTTCTCCGCTGCATTTGGGGCCAAAGCGGCGAAAATATTATAAGTACATTGACATTTAAAACAAACAGAATGTAAATTCTTTATGTTAAAATAAATTTCTGATTTTTGACCTTGTTACTCAAAAACATTCCAACCCACGATAGGGTTATGTTGTTCAGACAATACACATTTGTCACATTTTGTCCTTTATAATATCTATGGAAAAACAATTCAATGCATAAAATAAGCGTATTTTTCGCTAGTTAGGTATATATTGTGGCTTAGAATGTTTCTGTGTGACATGGTCTAATTAAGAGGCAGTGAGTTAGACATTTGAGATAACATTTAATTAATATGATACCTTGAGAGGAGAAGAGGATAGGCCTATTTCCAATTCCGGGTTGTGTTGCTCTTCTATTATGATATCATCATAGGTTGTTGTCAAGTTGAAAGTGTCATCTACAACTTCTAAACCTATTGGGTTATCTTGTGTTGGTGTTTCTTCTTCAGCACTCTTATCACATAGGTAGGTCAATAACTTGTCATTGAGCCACAAAGGGTCAGCTATAGTAGTGTCAATGAAGTTATCCAGCTTCTTTGAGAGTATTCTTACTAGCAGGTCGGAGTATGGGGTGTCCCATAGTTCCCAAGGTACCAGCTCTTTGAAAATTATTCTTAAGATGTTATAGCAATGTTCCGATGACTCAAGCCTCTTTGCATAGTCATCGTCAGGTGCTGGAGTCTTGTAGAGGGATACTATAGAGCTGGTTGGTGATTTTTCGTGCCTTTTTATGGCTTTCTTGTACTCTCGCAGATGTATTGTCAAGATGGTGCAGACATCTATGAGGAGGTCCTTGGTTTCAACCTTATTGCTGATCTGAAAGAGTTACACTTTCAAAGATGTATGCATCTTAGACCGTTGGTGAAAAAATGTAGGATATTTAATTCTTTTGTTTTCAGAAACTATAAAAAAAATGTTGAAAAAAATTTTTTTTTTGCCATTTCTGTGTCCCACTGCTGGGCAAAGGAATCTCCTTAATAGGAATACTATAAAAAATTCAACTACGTAGTGATTTGTTTACATTTTTAAGAGGCCTATTACATTCAAGGTATAAGGCAAAGCTGCCTATGAGCAATTTTTCTCTGTACCTGAACTAGATTGTGGACCTGTATCTTAGGCAAAAAAATTCAATGTAGGTAGACAAAGTAGTCATTTCAATGTTTAGTTTCAATAGTATGTTCAAATATTTAAAGTTACCGACCCAATGGCGTTTAATGTTATAAAATCACCTAAAATTGCACATCCCAGGTATTCACTGTAAGCCATTGATATAAATTTTTTTCTCTCTCTGAGAGAAGGCCTGTGCTGTTTATTACAACACTAGTACATAATACTTATATTTATGACTCTTATTTCTTGCGTGCAATAAAGTAAAGTATACTTATTCTAGATTATTATCTTACTGACCTGAAAGGCCTTGCCAAGCATTTGATCCAACAACTGTTTACAGGCAAACGGGAACCCAATCTCTTGAGAAATGTACGGCAAATACCACAACGACACCAGCTTTCTTTCCAGAACAGTGGAAATCACACTCAGCTCGTTGGTGTCATATTCCTTGTACTCTGTAGACTTCTGGTGCCTGGATGACTTGGGAAGTTTGGGTAATACAGCAGTAAGAAATCTCAGATAGGGATATTCCTTCACCAACTCTTCCAGGTCGTATTTTAGAGGCTTGTTCAACGTCAAGAGCCATTGCAAGAACTTAAAACTGAACGATAAAGATAGGATGAATATTAAAATTACGTAAATTGGGAACCAAATTCCGGTTATTGGCGAGATGTTGGTCGCGTAGTTTAGTAAAATGCAGACGAAAGACCCGCCACAACATAGCACTGTTAGGGTTTCGAGAAGATTTCGTTTTAGTAACATTCTATCGACAATTTTCAGAGAATTTATTGATTTGTTTGCGAAATTCGGGCAAACTTTCAAAACATTATTGAACGAATGATTGTTCCAACCAAAGAGTAAACTGAGAATGAAAAAGTGGATGAGTGAGTGAAAGTTTAGGTAAACATTTTCGACGTAGAGGCAACGATTTTCCAGATTTACTAGCGTCAAAAGGACCGTTTATTTATTGTTGTAAAATGGAGTCAGCAGCGTTGCCGAGCGTACATTTCGTACATTTGACGTACGTTTTAAGCCTCGCATGTACGATTACGATTTCATCTCTTTACGTTAGACTTGCGCAAAGTGTGTCCTTAGAGGGAGTTGTTATATCTCATATCTTTGATCACCGGGACACATTATATCCCAATCATATCTTACTCACCGTTGTATCCTAGCTCATACGACGAACAACAGAGTGTGAGTGGAGTTAAGAGCCGTGCGACACAAGTGATGAGTCTAGTCTACCTATTTCCTACTATATCCAGCTCACAATTTCTTTCATAATCACAACAGATTGTACCTACTATATTTTCAAATTTTCTTCATACTTTACAGACTTAGGACTGACAACCTGAACAGAGTTAATATAAATGTATCACTTTAGTAGCAGATATACGAACAAATTAGACTGTGAAACATGTTGAGGTGGGCATATTTAAAAGTTGAAACTATACAATGATTAAAAATATTTAAAATCACGTCAAATCAGATCGCTTGATGACCTTCAATCGCAAACTAACTCAAAACAAGTATTTACGTAAACAATGCATTCGCATTTGTGCCTAATTTTAATTGCTTTTTTAACTTTACCGTCTGTGACCTACATAAAGACTAGTTTTGACTTTCCCGTGCTATGCACCAAAGTAAGATATCGAAAAGATCACCAAAACAATATATTTAGTATGAATCTGGTGACCTCCGTTTCACAAATCGGTAATTAAAGCGTGACAAACATATATGATTATCTTCTTAACCGTTCATGTCATTAATACGAGTATTGCGCCCGAATGCACGATGTTAGCCGAACAAGCCAGGCGTACCAATAGCGACCAAAAAGTTCACCAAGTCAATACATTCTTAAGAATCTGGTGATCTTTCTCTCGTCGCTCGTTTGTTACTACGACGAGAAATGCGGCCGAATGTATCCGATGACAGCCGATCTCGATCTCGCTCTCGCGCACTGTGTATGAGCTGGATAAAGTAGCAGGAGCTTAGAAGGAGAGGGAGCCAGATATAATTGAAATCTCCGAGATATAACAGGGACACACTTGACGACTGGGGAGATATGTGTCCTATCATATCTGGCTCCTGAGTTACCCAAGGCTACTTTACGTACCATTTGAACTTGACAAAAAGAGAGAAGCTGTATTAAATTATTTTTAGTAAAAAAATTCCTCATGTACGTTTTTAACGGCCGGTGGACTAAGGTAGCCACTGAGTGGTGGCCAAGAACGGGTCGACGGTCGGTGGGCAGACCACCAGCCCGATGGGCCGACGACATTGCGAAAGCGGCTGGGAGACATTGGACGAGACTAGCACTGGACCGGATGGGTTGGCGTGAAAGAGAAGAGGCCTATGCCCAACAGTGGGCTCTATTTACGGGCTGATTAGATAGATAGATAGATAGACGTTTTTAACCCAAAGTGTACCTTTTCTGCGCTCGACATGTACTTTTTGGGAACTCCGTTGCGGCAACATTGGGAGTCAGTTCACCGCAAAAGCGCAAAACGTTGCACAGCCGCCTGTTGTGAGGAACGCTATGATATTCAACGTTGTTGCCTTGTTTTGTGTTTGACATTGACAGTTTGTGTTAACGTCACTTTCCAGTTCCAGTTTCTGACTTTCTGTTTCTACCTCAGAAGAATTCTTTCACGATCGGATTTGAGGGAACTCTTTTAATTAAACAAAATCAAAATTTTCACGAGTTTCTAGCTGATTTCCAAATATGTAAGTGCAATTTCTAAAACCTAAAATATTTCATTCCAGTAGAGGTGACGAAAATCTTCAAAAACACTTGTTTTCTTTCAGGTCTAAGGTTACTTTCAAGATCACTCTGACTTCAGACCCCAAGTTACCATTCAAAGTGTAAGTTTAAGTCCGTTTTCCTTATAAATCTAATGTCTGCAACAACGTGAAGTAACTTCAAAGTAGACTTAAACCATAGAACAAATTATAATATTACCAGAAAGCTAAAAAAATGTTTTGCAACCAAGTTGTTCATGTCAACAGATGGTGATTGTTCAAGAGACCTACATTGAAGTTACGTCGCTTGTTCCACACGCGAGATGGACGCGGCGGTCGTGCAACAGTTCCTCGGCTTTTTCCAAGACTTTATTAACCTGTGCCAGTTTGAAACTTGGCCAGACAACGATACCACTGAAGATGAGATAAAAAACGCATTTCTAACAGCACAACATGTGGAAAAGTGTTTAGACAAGTTGCAGAAAAAGAATTTGCTTAATGAATTCCTGACTATTATCAACCACAGTGATGATAGTTCCGAGGTTTTGGTCAAAAACTGCTTCTCTGATCCAACAAAATACATTTTAAAGAAAATTGTGAACTCTAAAACAAAAATATCTCAAGTAGACATAGGTTTCAAAATATTTCTAGATCTACATTCAGAGCAGAAGTTAGAAGATTGCCTGACTGAATTGATGCTAGAAGCTGCTTCAAAGGATACTTTATTAAAAAACCTGACTGATATACCAAATGATAAAATAATTCATTTTAAATGTAAACTCTTTCTATCTGAGCTGGATTCCTGTGAAGACACAAAGGAGTCTGCCCTGGAAATGCTTAAAAACATAGACAGAGGTACTTTAGATTTACTAATTCTAAGTTTAACCAACAAGGAAATCAAGTATTTAGATGCTGTAGCTAGTATCAACCAAGCTTTTGTGTGCATTATGACAAGTAAATCACATCAGTGTCAATCCTTTTGGAAACATCTTCTAAATACTGAAGAAAAGACACTTACAGAGATGTTGACGGCGCATAGTAATTTATTTCAGTTAGTTTGCAAAGCGATCTTAGATTGCAGCAAGTTGTTGAGAGAGAATATGTCTTCAGAATTCTTTTACATCAACTTGACATATTCTGAGTTAGTGGCATCTGTACAAAAGATTTGTGAAAACATTGCGTTGAAAGAAGATTTCTTTGCTATATTAAGTGAGAGTACTTCGGATTTGTGTTTTTGGGAAAGAATGCTGTCATGATTATGTCTTGTTATGTTGTAATCTAAATTATGTTGCGTTATACACTTTCTACTCTGCTTTTAATATAATATACTGTGTAAATAAACATATTGTTTTCTTATAGTATTATTAAAGAAATATATTGAACTCACCTCAGTTTTACATTTTCCATTGATCTCACTTTTCTCTCAATTCGATATATCGTCTATCGGAGACAGTACTGGAACATATCCAAAATGTTGAAAATTCTGCTTTTTACACCAAAGGTTTCAAAATAGACTGCTCTAGACCGCTGCAATCTAGTGCAGTATACGAGTATCTCGAACACTCTTTATATTTATTTTTTAATTACAAAAAACAATTACAGTCCTAAAAGATCAAAAAATTTATTGCCAATTACACGAGTATAGTAAGTTTTGAAATGTTCCAGTACCGTCTCCGATAGACGATATATTATGACTTGCACTTTAATGAACTGGTGTTTATATTCCATAAAAAAAAAAGCCTTTAATTCATCCATAAATAAATCAATTGTATAAAAATTTAAAAATTATTATGTCATGCATTTAAATATTATTAATTTGATTATAAAATTTACTTATTATTAATTAATTAATTATTATTTATTAACATTATTTATGGAAGTCGCCTCCTCGGCGTAGGCCTCCCCCTGTTTCCATTTCAGTTCTCTGATTCTTGTTACAATGTCTGTTATTTTTGTTCTTTTTCGTATTGAATCGTTGGTGTTTTTGTCGGATAGTTTGATGTTTAGCATGCTTCTCTCCATTTTCCTCTGATGTATGGCAAGTCTCCTCTCGTCCTCTTTTCTTAGAGCCCATGTTTGGCATCCGTAAGTCAGGCAGGGGAGAATTGCCACTTCATACAGTTTCCTTTTGATCTTTAAATTAATCTTATTATTTTTCATAATTTCTTTTAAAGACCAGTATTTCTTCCATGAGATGGCAATTCTTCTATTTATTTCTTTCTCTGTCAGATTCTCGAAGGAAACTGCTTGGCCTAAATATATATATAGTCTTTAACATACTCTATTGTGTTTTCTTCTACCATTATAACTTCTTCTTCTCCATTCGTAATAATCTTTGTTTTTGAGGCATTTAGGTATAGGCCGACTGTCTTACTTTCAATTGATAATTCTGTGATCATGCTTTCTAGTTCTTTCGGGTCTTCAGAGAAAATAGCAATGTCATCCGCGAATCGTAGGTGGCTCAAGTATTCCCCGTTTATTTTTATTCCTTTCCTTTCCCAGTTCAAGTTTCTGAATATCATCTCAAGCACTGCTAGGAATATATTGGGTGAAAGAGGGTCGCCTTGCCTTACTTACTCCTTTCCTTATTGGAAATTCTGGTCCATCTCTCTCAAGTCGTATTTTAGAAGAGCAGTTTGAGTACAGGCTATGTAGTATTTCCACGTATTCTTCGTTGATTCCTTGTTGTGAAAGTGCTTTCCAGAGTCGAAAGCCTTCGTGAAATCGATAAAGCATATGTAAAGGATCTTCCCATATTCATTTGTTTTTTCTATTATCTGTGACACTGTATAGATATGATCAATGGTTGAAAAGTGTTTTCGGAAGCCAGCCTGTTCGCATGGTTGGTTCTCTTCTAATATTTTTGTAAGTCTGTTAAGCATCAGTTTTGAAAAAATCTTGTATGTGTTTGTAATTAAACTTATAGGTCTATAATTGTTTAGGTTGCTTCTGTCACCTTTTTTGTAAAGTAGTGTGGTAGTAGATTTGGACCATTGTAGTGGTGTATCTTTCTTGCGAAGTATATTGTTAAACAATTTTTGGAGTGGTAGTTGTAGAGGTTCTGATATTGGTTTTAATAGTTCGTTAGTTATTTTGTCATCTCCTGGTGCTTTGTTGTTTTTCTGTTTGGATATTGCGAATGCAATTTCTGATATTATTATTTCTGATATTGGGTGTTTTTCGCTGTGTATTTTTTCATGAGTGATGTCGTCATTTGCGATTATCTGTGAAGTGTATAGATTTCGATAAAAATCAGTGGCTTCCTCTATGATATCTAATTGTTTCCATAGGGGATTACCTTTTTTATCCATCATATTTGTAGCCCAGGTTGATGTGGATTGGAATTCTTTGTAGGCTTTTTTGATCGCTCCTGCTTTGTTTATATGCTTTTCAAATGTGTTCTTCCTATGATTTTTTCTATTTACTGATATTTGTCGATTAATTTCCTTACTTATTTGTGTGATATTATGCTTTACATCCTTTGTTCGTTTCTTTGTATAAAGTGTTTTTCTTCGCTCTATTAATGTTTTTATGTGTTCGTCTATGCAATTATTATTCTGTTTTTTCTTCTCTGTTGGCACTTGTTGCATTAGATTTCTGATTTCCTCTTCAAGTTTGTTGTATTGGTCTTGCACCACGTTTGAAGATTCAATTGCTGCAGCAAATCTATCTTCCCAATCTTTTCCATTTTCTCTGTTTAATGTAGGTAACTCTCTAGAACAGGTTTTATTTATTTTTTTAAATTTTCTTGACTTGTTGGCTAGTATGTGAATTTTACATCTGATCATTCGGTGATCAGTGAAAAAATTTAAAGTATTAATTATGTCGAAGTCTTGTATTTGCTTTGGGTTTTTTGTGAGGATGTAGTCTATTTCGTTGAAGTGATTTCCGTTAGGTGCAGTCCAAGTCCATCTATTGTTTTTCTTCGTCTTGTACATAGTATTTGTGAAGTTGATGTTCGCTAGGGCAAACTCTACCAGTCTCTGTCCATGCTTACTTCTTTTCCCATATGAGTATTTTCCGAAAACAGATTCTTCGCCTTGTTGCATCTCTCCTATTTGTGCGTTAAAGTCACCTATGATTATGAGGTTTTTGGTATTTGCATTCTCAATGGCAGTTCCTAGTGTATAGTAGAATTTATCCAGTTCTTGATCATTAGTATATTCGGGTGGTGCGTAGGCTACGATTATATGAAATAGTGAATTGTTCTTCATATTGATTTGTAGTGTGGCTACTCTATCCGAGTACCCTTTGAAACCTATAATGTTTTCTTTGAGATATTTCTGTACTATGAATCCAACTCCATACTGCCCTTTGGTTCCTTTACTGTTGCATAGGATAAAATCTGGGTACTCCTCTATGTTTTCATCGTTACGCCTTATTTCAGACAATCCAATTACGTCCCATTTTAAGTTTTTAATTGCAAAGCTGAGCTCCACAACTCTTTCTTCTGCAAGCAGTGTTCTGACATTCAGGCCCGCGATGTATAGTTTGTATGATCTATTCCTGGTTAGTCTGTGATCTCTTCTATTTACTTGGTATTCCATGGAAGGTTTCATGTTATCATTGACTGGGGAGTTATAGTTGCGACAATTTTTTCTTATCCATTCCTTTCTTGGGGGTGTTGGTCATTTTCTTCCGCGGGGACCAGCCGTATTGGAAGAGTGTTCTTTATATTATATTCCATAAAGTACCTTTAATCCCAGAAAAATTGTTCAGCCATTAAGCCTCTGAGTGGTCATTAATAAACGTAAACACATACTTAATTTACATCTCACTTAGAAGAGAGTTACATTGCTTTTATAACATAGAAAATATATAAAAACGTAAGAAAAATTAAAAAATAGAAGCATAAAAATATTTTTTACAGAGTTTTCGAGATCACAAAAATGTCAAAAATAAAGTTGCTATATAATAAAAAACTTATTATTAATTTTTTTTTCATTGAATTGTGAACTTTTTTATATAAGGGTGCAGATGTATAAAAGACATTATTTTTCGATAACTCAAATATTTGATCAACGCTACGTACATTGTATCACAAGGCATTAAGAGTCTTACGTGTTACATCTTACGTGAGGGAGTGACGTCAGTCTTACGCCGATTTACATTGTATGGCGCGTTTTTTTAACCATGTGACTTCCACGGTGTCGCGACGAAGATGATTCAATCACCTGATAGGGGGATAAATATCGCAACGACATAAGAAACATGGGTCGATAGCACAGAACACATAGAACTTGTTGCACACGCAATACTGCACATTCTTCCACCATAGATTCAACCAACATAGTGATAATTAATTAAAGCAAAATTACTCAATCTACAACGTGCCCACACCGGTGTGTGTCCGTATCTTAATGTGAGAGCCATACGCATACGGAACGGGTAGTGCTTCTACAATCGAGAAGGTACCAGTCTTACTCTCTGCACGGTGGTCGGGCCGCCCCGCACGGAGGTTAGCGCTCCGAGGAGTCCACCAGGGTAGACTCCATCCCACACCGTTATAATGACCGGAGAACTTTCCCATAACCTTAGCCGAGCTAAGCTGGTGACACTGTGCCCGGGCAATGCCCGGGTCTTCCCAGGGCTCCTCTGACTCCCCATACACCCTGCCAAACTTCCTCCACTGTCTCTCGCGCACCCGAACACTTTACCATGGATATCACTAGGTACCAACCATGCATTATTACTACTAACAATGCACATACCTCTCATGTCGGTCAAACCCGACTATCAATATAGTCGTTCCGACTGTCACCACATAGGGAACGCGTCCGCTCCCTCTTGGGCTTCCGCGCGAGAGACTCCAGGGTCTAGTTCTCCAGCCCTTGCAAGCTTTAGCAACTACAATACTATGTAGGTCAAAACCGTCACAGGTGTATACTAAAACCCTTGCTTGCCTCGGGATGCACTATCACTTTACATTGGTTGAATCCTGGTCTCAGAAACATACAAGATCAAAGGATACCGTCATCAAGCACTCACCAGTCTCCTCGGTTCCACATTACTTCTTCCTTTTCCCGCCACGCGCAAAGTCAACCGCTTTTCTCCTTTGACATTTCGCTTCCCTCCTCATTCGTCTACCTGCCTTATGGTTGTCAGCCAGTGTTGCTAACATTACCCGCTCATAATTCGTGTATCGTCACGACACTCCCGGCGGCAAGACAGAAGGGGGAAAAGGAGGGTTACAACACAGCAAGAAGATGACGAGTCCACTCCGCAATTTTTTGCCGGGCTCGCACTGCAGCCTCTCTCCTGAGCCTCGAGTTTGGATAGTCATCTGGCAGGGGTCGCCCATCATCTTGTGACTCTGACGGAACTTCCGCCTGGTCCGCCTCAATTATGGCAACTTCATCCATAGCATCGGGAGTCTCGGCGACCTCTACCTCACGAGGAACCTCAAGAGGTATGGTATGTGGTTCATCTACTTCTGCTGGTCTCGTTCGGTCAGTACAAAATTCCATCGGGCTCTTCAAGGGACTTGTTGGGAAGACTTCCCCCATAGGAAGACACATGCCTTCCTCCATCGTCTTGGGACCCTCTGAAGCAGGTTCATTCAACTCGGTCGTCTCTTCGTCTCCCAAATCTGCCTCCAAAGGGTATAAATGACCAACAGACCGAGTGAATTCATGATTGCCCGCCATCACCTTTGCAACTCGACACTGACCATCTTTGCCCATGATCAAAGCAGTGATCCTTCCTACCTTCCAGTTATTCCGGTTCTTGTTGGAGTCATCTCTAATTTGAACTACGTCGCCCACGCGTGGTGATTTATTCGAAGTAACTCTGGGCTGTTTCGGGCGTTCCTTATGTTTCTCACGAAGGCTTGGTAGGTACTGTTCATTGAACATCTTCTTGAATTCTGCCAGAATAACTTGACCTCTCCTCCAACTTTGTAGGAGATTAACTTTAGAAGTTGTTCCGCTCATGTTTTGTTCTGGTATTGGTATGAACTCCAAACAAGTACCAAGAGACAGAAAATCAGCTGGTGTAAGAACATGTTCCAATTCCGCACCCACATTTGTTAAAGGTCGCGAATTTACTACTGCTTCTACCTCCTTGGTAACAGTCAGTAATTGACCATCTTGCAGTAGATGTTTTTCCAGTGTGCGTTTCAAACAGTGCTTCACCAGAGCGATCAAACGTTCATACACGCCTCCATGCCACGGTGCAAGTTGAGGGATAAATTTCCACCGAATACCACTCTTGACACACAGAGGATCTGCTAGTGTCTCACCTATCAGTTTAAATTGTGTAGCATTATCTGACACGATCATGTTTGGTTTACCTCTGACTGCCATGAATCTTCTCAAGCTCAATAAGCACTGTTCTGCTGACAAATCATTCACGACCTCCAGATGTATCGCTCTCACTGCGAGGCAAGTAAACAGGCAATTCCACCTTTTTTCCTTGCCCCTAGGTGTTTCGACAAAAAGAGGGCCAAGATAATCTATACCCGTGAAGGTGAATGGGGAACTTAGTTTCACCCTTTCTTCAGGTAGAGCCGGTGTAGGTGGCAGTGCGTAGGGTCCTCCTCCATGTTTTATGCACTGCGCGCACCTTTTCAGAACCTTTTGCACTTGCGCCCTCCCTTGGGGTATCCAGAAGTTCTTACGAATTATGCTAAGTGTGTGTGAAACTCCAACATGATAATTCTCTTTATGGACTTTTAAGATCAATTCCTTTGTCAGGTTGCAGTCTTTTGGTAACAATATTGGATGCTTCCTACCATATGCCCAATCAGTGTTAGTCATACGCCCACCACATCTCAAGATGCCGTCACCATCTGTAAACAGACCTAGATTCCTTTTGAGGTGTGTTACTTTTCCTGCTGTTTCTTCTGGGAAGTACTCCTTTTGTATTTTTTTTATTTGGAGCCGAGTTGCAGCTATCGGCTCACAATACGCCGTCGTTTCTTCTTCAACCACCGAAGTGTCGCATTTTTCGTAGCCTTTATCAGTCATCTCTGGACCGTCCATTATGACCTCCAGAGCCCTCTCCGCCGAACAAAGAGTCTTTTCAGTAACAGCTTCCTGAAACGACCAATTCTCTTCCTTTTCGGTCAAGAATTCTGGTCCAGAAAACCACAATCTTCTTCTTTGCTTAATAGCATTTGGTCTGGTTGCTATGTCTGCTGGATTTAATTGTGTAGGCACATAGCGTCTTTCAACATCACTGTGCTGTTTGATCTCAGTAACACGTCTGGATACAAAAGGTGGCAAGAGTCGTTGAGTCCTCATCCAGGCAAGCACAATGAGGCTATCTGTCCATAAATACTTCTTCCTTATAGGCAGGTCCACACATCCAGCAACATACTTCAATAACCTATTACCAATTAAGAAGCCCAGGAGTTCCAGTCTGGGTATCTTGAGATCAGTCTTGTCTTCAGCAGGTGTTACTCGTGACTTAGACATCAAGAAGGCGGTAGCGGCACTGTTCAATCCTCTCGAAACGATGTACACCACTGCTGCATAAGCATCGTTCGAAGCATCAGTGAAACAATGTAGCTCGTACTGGACATCAATATCGGAAGCCAAATCGCCGGCAATGTATCGTGGGAGTTTGACGTCTTTTGCCGCTTCTAAATTTTCTAAGGCTTCACCCCAGGAGCGTTCCAGATCCGCTGGGAGTGGCGAATTCCATTTTAACTTCCTAGTGCAGAGTTCTTGGAATATTAATTTGGCTGGCAGTACCAGGGGGGAGACGAAACTACATGGATCATAAAGCCGACTTAGTATACTCAAAACCACTCTCTTACTTGGCTTCTCTAACTTGACCGCTTCGAGACTTGGGCTTTTAAGCTGCAACATATCATCTTGAGGGGTCCAGATGAGTCCGAGTATTTTAACCTCATTCCGTTCCTTTGCTTGATACTCCTTAGGAATTCGCTCCAGAAAACTCATATCATTAGATATCCAATCCCTGATGTTCATGGACATGTTATTGAAAGAGTTCCTGCTATCCTGGTATAAATGAAATGCCTCAGTTTGTGACGTTGCTCCAGTGACCAAGTTGTCTACGTAACATCTGTTTGCCACCCTTTTTATTAAGTCGCTATTGGCCTGAGACATATGATGTCTTACCGTAGCAGTGAGTAGGAATGGGCTAGCAATTATTCCAAATGGAACTCTACAAAACCTATAATGAAGTAGGTTATTGTGTGTTAATTCCTTGTTGACATCCTTGACCCACAGAAATCTAGTCACATCTCGGTCTTCAGGTTGAAGGCCTATCTGAAGGAAAGCCTTTTCGATATCTGCAGATATACCAATTCTGTTCAAACGGAATTTCACCAGTAGCCCTGTTAAGTCTTCCAAGAGCGAGGGACCTTTGTACATACATTCATTTAAACTTCTTTGGTCGGCCGTTTTGGCAGATGCGTCGTAGACGAGTCGTCCTTTCTTGCCAGTCTGCTTCACAATGTGGTGTGGTAAATAGTGAATCGGGGGAGTCCTTTGACTCAGTGATGTGGTCTGACATTCTACCACTTCTATAATTCCACTCTGCAATTGTTCCCGAAGAATGTCCTCATAATCGCGCAAGGTGTTGTCATCAGCTCTCTTTAACAAACTTCGTAGACGGCCAAATGACAAACCAAAGTTTGTAGGCAAGTCCAATGGATAGGCGATCCATGGCCATTTCACCTCATACCTTCCATCTGAAAACTTCACAGTTTCGTTAAAATGCTTTACAGCCTCCTCCTCGTGTGTTGTCTTAGGAGAATCTAATATACCAATACTCTCGAGGGACCACATAAATTTCATATCTATATTCCGTAAAGGAAGATCTGGTTCTGCAAAGTACGGACAACTTGACTCATGATGTTGGCAGTAGGTAACCAACGAAAGGTCATTTTGGGTTTCGTCTTCTATAGGTCCAGATACTACCCATCCTAGATCAGTGTCTTGAAGGAAGCTGTTGGTGTCAATCCTTAACCGTTGCTCCCTCAGCAGAGAGAAGTAGTGGTCATTTCCAATCAAAACATCAATTCTATCACCTAAACTGCCGTCATCTGCAGGTAAATCGACGATGTTCCTCATATCAACTCTGGGAACTGGCACTTTGTCGGTAATATGTGGCACAATGTTCACTCTCAAGATTTTAACTACTCCCCGGCTAGTTATCAAAGTAATTTCTGTTGAGGGACTCACTACTTCATGCGGATCGTCGCTTCCAAATGTATAAATCATTAGGCGGTCATCTTGGTCTGGGTTCACCTGCAGTGTATCAGCCAGTCTCTTAGTGATATAGCTCCTTTGACTTCCAGAGTCCAAAAGGAGACGTAAAAGGGCTTCATTTGACTTGTTTATCGCTCGAGCCGTCGCTGTCTGCAAGTAATATTGTGTCTTATTAGTAAGCAGGCATACATTTTCAACCTTAAGTGAAGTGGGTCGATTCTCTGTGGTCTTACAGGGTTCTTCGTTTCGTTTCTCTACTGCGGCTGCTGTCATATTCTTCTTCCTTTTTTTGCTGGGTTCCCTGTTCTTGCAAAGTACTCGATTGTGTGACCCTTTGCAGTAATAACACGAAACTTTAGCTTGACATGTCCTGGCTACATGTCCCCCTTTAAGACACCTATAACATCTGCCTTTCAGTCTAGCTTTCCTTTGAAAGTCTGTCTGGGAGACACTACATGCGTCACTCTAATGATCTTCTTTGCAGAAGACACACTCTCTTCTGGGGCGCTTGCTCGCAGCAAATTCTTTGACACGCTTTCTTTTCATATGAGATGACAGCATACATCTGCTTTGCTGTCTATTCGTAGCCTTAACATGTAAAGCAGATGCCGATGCTTGAGGTACCGCTGTGGAGTTGGTAGGTGTGGACGGTTCTGTAGAGTTTAGAACTTCAGACTTCTCCAGTGCTGCTACAACAGAGCCGAGCGCTGTTCTTATGCTGGCAACCGTAGGATTCTGTCCAGTCATCAGATTTACCTGGTAAAGTGTATTCTCAGGAAATTTGCTCATAACTACTAGCCGGAGTTGGTTGTTGTCCACATTTTCTCCCAGTGATGTCAGGACTCTGAGATGCTTCTCTACGGAGTCTAAGGTACGCCTACAGTCCTTTGCATGATGCACACACCTCGGCAGTTTATTTAAAGCTTCATAGTGAGCATCAATAACTTGGTTTCTCGAGCCAAACCGGTTTTGTAGGATCTCCACAGCTATTTCGTAATTGGCATTGGTCGTGTCCAGGCCTCCAACAGTCTCTAAAGCTTGGCCTTCCAGAGTGCTAATTAGGTATGACAGCTTCTCTACATTTGTTAGAGGCCGACTGCCGATGTTTGCTTGGAACCGGTCCCAATACTCAGTCCATTTCAACATATTTCCATTAAACTTTACTAGGTCGAGCTTAGGGAGTCGCGTTGACAAGTTTGCTTGAGGCTGACGTGACTGATTAGTTAGCTGCAGAGTCTCCATCGACGTCAGTATGTCCTCTGCTTTAAGCTGGTCCTCCATGTAGGTTGTTATGTCGATATTTGTAGATGGACACTTTTCTATGAACTGAGTTGTCTGCTTTTCTAAGGCTTCCACCGACCCTTTAATATCTAGCTTCAACTTTACAAATTCCTCCTCCGGCACACTTGCTTCAGTTTGTAACATCGCGTGAGCTTTGTTAAGCAGTAGTACCAGCCTTTCATGTCGTAACTTGAGGCGCACACGCAAGGCCTCCTCCATAGTGATCGTCGCTGTAAATACATAAATGAGGCACTTAAATTACCGCACGGAACATCACACAGTCCAAGAAAACATAACAATATTTACCTTCCTACGATGCAGTATTAGACTACAATACACTGGCCAAACCCCAGTTGGTCCGTACCTAAATACTTGGATTTCGCCTCGTAATACGGTTACTTTGACTCGGCCGAGAGGCTTATTCAGCCGTAGCCGACTGTAAGCAAAGCAACAAACCAAACATTATTTCATTTGAATGAAATTAGAGAAAGACTAGTTAGAACAAAATGACGACAGAGTACTTACCAAATGTGTTTTGTTTCGTCTTTATCAAGAATAATTGCCGTCTGGCCACAAACTAATAGCTCAGCACACTTTATATTTAAGATTTCCAACTATATTAGTGGTGCAAACATCGAAACACTACACAATTCGGCTTTGCAAACTTATTGGAAAATATCTTCGACATTCGGCAACCATACTTTTTTCCTCTTTGCAAATGGCGGGAAAGGATCACGACCACAGGTTAAGAGGGAACTACATATGGGCATGTGTCACAGACTACCTTTGTGATCACGAATCGATTCGTAACTGCAACACTATACTATACTCTTTAACACCTTTCTTCATCACCAGGATTAATTAAACAAACAATATTTCATAAAAACTGTTTATTTACAATCATATTAAAACTGGATAAGTAACCCGTGAAATATACCCTAAAAAATACCGATATCGAGCGACGAAAGTTACCCATAGTTTCGTGCTTAAATTTTACGTTCCATAATCCGCTTAAAAATAAAAATAAACTTTATTTGACAACCTTACATTACTTAAGTGCACTTTTACGTAAGTATACTTATTTCATAAGGTGGGTACATATCCAAAGGCATACCTAAATAAAGTTAGCAACCCACCGAATGCATCAGAGTGCCATCTTAATACAAAAAGTAAGCCCAGTTTCGACATAGGTACATAATGGGGGAAAAAAATAAACCAAATATTCATTTCCAAAACCAAATATAATTGAGACTTAGAATAAACATACTGGAAAATATCAGCCGTAATAGATGGTAAGGATAAAATATTCCGTAAGTTGGAACGTAATGTACCCAGTTCAGTGATGCCAACTTGATAAAGAAACCGTAAATAACCGATACAAAAAATGTAATTCGCGGTTGACCGGCGCAAAAAAAAATAAACGAACGATCAAATAGATCGAATCACACGCATTTCTCAAATAGATCATAAAATTAAATCAAGTCACACGCATTTTTCAAATAGAACTTCAAAGTCATGAGGGTGCGTCAAAGTCATGAGGGTCGTGGCCACACCGTCAGTCTAACCCCCAGGGGTACAGTCAGAAAATTCAGTAAAAATTATAGTGTAGGTACGCATAAAATTAAACCAACAGGTAGGTGGGTATAAAACGCGTTACGCAATTTAACGGACCCACCCACTGCCGTAAAACCGACCGAAAAAAAGTATGCCATAACCGTCTCCATAAAGGGATACGTAAGGTTCCATAGGTACAACGTGTTAAAAGCAGAAAGATAAGTGTAAAATAACACTATCTCCTCTCATTTCCGGTCATCGACCCCAACCCAACTGTAACTACAGGGTAATCCTCCGATTGGGAGACTAACACATCGGAAGGGAGAAATAATCATCACCCTTCCCTCGACAAGCCTTGCCGTGGCTCGTTATGAATTTATCGTAGGTATTTAACTTTCATTCCGATCGAAGGATCCCAGCTCTCTCCACCAAATTATGTCGCGACGAAGATGATTCAATCACCTGATAGGGGGATAAATATCGCAACGACATAAGAAACATGGGTCGATAGCACAGAACACATAGAACTTGTTGCACACGCAATACTGCACATTCTTCCACCATAGATTCAACCAACATAGTGATAATTAATTAAAGCAAAATTACTCAATCTACAACGTGCCCACACCGGTGTGTGTCCGTATCTTAATGTGAGAGCCATACGCATACGGAACGGGTAGTGCTTCTACAATCGAGAAGGTACCAGTCTTACTCTCTGCACGGTGGTCGGGCCGCCCCGCACGGAGGTTAGCGCTCCGAGGAGTCCACCAGGGTAGACTCCATCCCACACCGTTATAATGACCGGAGAACTTTCCCATAACCTTAGCCGAGCTAAGCTGGTGACACTGTGCCCGGGCAATGCCCGGGTCTTCCCAGGGCTCCTCTGACTCCCCATACACCCTGCCAAACTTCCTCCACTGTCTCTCGCGCACCCGAACACTTTACCATGGATATCACTAGGTACCAACCATGCATTATTACTACTAACAATGCACATACCTCTCATGTCGGTCAAACCCGACTATCAATATAGTCGTTCCGACTGTCACCACATAGGGAACGCGTCCGCTCCCTCTTGGGCTTCCGCGCGAGAGACTCCAGGGTCTAGTTCTCCAGCCCTTGCAAGCTTTAGCAACTACAATACTATGTAGGTCAAAACCGTCACAGGTGTATACTAAAACCCTTGCTTGCCTCGGGATGCACTATCACTTTACATTGGTTGAATCCTGGTCTCAGAAACATACAAGATCAAAGGATACCGTCATCAAGCACTCACCAGTCTCCTCGGTTCCACATTACTTCTTCCTTTTCCCGCCACGCGCAAAGTCAACCGCTTTTCTCCTTTGACATTTCGCTTCCCTCCTCATTCGTCTACCTGCCTTATGGTTGTCAGCCAGTGTTGCTAACATTACCCGCTCATAATTCGTGTATCGTCACGACACACGGGTTAGTATATTATAAACAGTATTAGTCATAGAGAAAAAAATAACACGCATAATTTCTCTTTTAACGTGTCTCTCCTCCTCCCCTATTCTATTAAAACATTTTTGGCGCAAGTACCCCATTTGACAACCAAATCACCGTCTCGTCCGCAGTCTAAGTGTTCCGGAGGCCACACCCTTCACGGCCGTGCTGAAGTTCGCGGCCGAGGAGTTCCGCGTGGAGCCTGCCACCAGCGCCATCATCACTGACGATGGCATCGGCATCAACCCTCAGCAGACCGCCGGTAAACATAAACATCTACATCCAGGCACATACATTGCTTCTGGCCCCACACTCGGATACCCTGTGTCGTGGGAATCAAAAACAGCGACATCACAAACATGTAGACATCCAAGAACTGGAGTTTCTTTTTGTCCCCAGCTGGGGTTCGCACCCGGGACCTCTCGCATGGTACAGCGCGAATTGCATTTTTTTACATTGACGACCGCTGCTGTGGCGCTGTGGTTAGCGCATCTGCCTACCATGCGAGAGGTCCCGGGTTCGAATCCCGGCTGGGGACAAAAAAAAAACTCAGGTCTTGGATGTTTACATGTTTGTAACCAGTTTGAAACTGTCGAGTTGAAGAAATTGACGAGTGCCTCCCCGACCCTTTGTGACGTGCTATTAAGATAAGATAATTCTTTATTTGTACTTTACTTACAATATTTTCTTAAACATCATACTTAGTTGTAGTACATAGTGACATATTAAAGTCGAACTTATGACCCCTAAACTAGGTATAAAACCTGTATCTTAGGGACAATATATTCCCTGGCACTCTGGTTCCCACGACATAGGGTATCCTAGTGCTGGGCCAGAAGCAATGTATGTGCTTGTATGTAAACTTGTATAAACTTTTTGAGCTTACAGAGTTGAGGATAGAGAGTCCCGCTCATATTTTCCGACGGTCAGATTCAAAATTTTCGAAACATCGAAATCATTAAGTTTTGTCTCCTGCAAAGTTGTCTAAATGCATGTTCGCGGTGTTGAAGTATAAGCGACGAGATGCGCTAACCGCCACAGAGAAATTGATTGCATCGCGTCTTACAATCTTAGGGCGAGGCCCCATAAGTGCGTTGCGCTGCCTCGCGTCGCGTCGTCGCAACGGATCGTCGCATTGTATGCCACAACTGCGTTGCGTCGACGAACGACGTCGCGATGCAAGAGAGTTTGCACGCCGTCGCAGCTGCGTCTTGGTTCAGACTTCGTAATAGATAGATTGATAAAGACGTGTTCTTTTGTTGCTTTTATTACGCCGATTAGAAATGTGAAGCTACAGTGACACACCAGGCACGCAGCGCATCACCCTCCCCCGCTTCGTCTCTTGTCCGTCGATCCGTTGAAACGTCGCACGCGACGACGCAACGGTGTAATGGGGCGTCATAAAAAATATATGGCAAACGACGCAACGCAGCGCAACGCACTAATGGGGCCTCGCCCTTACAGCCTATTCTTTTACTTAACTTAACTTAACTTAACCAACCACACACACATACATATATCTTATTTTCTTTTATATAAGTTTTGCAAACATCTGCCATTTTTGATACTAACGTATAATATTGTATTGTATACCTTATGCTGATGACGCTTCGAATATGATACCGTTCTTTTGTAGATCGGGAGGCCTGGAAACCTTAGATACAGATCTTTTGATCTAGTTTAGGCTCCAGTCTTTCCACAAATGGATCGTATCATTTATCCAATGTTATTTTGTATACGAATGTAATTTGTGGACAGAAAAATAAATCATTATCCTATCCTATCCTTATCCTATCCTAATGATTTGTTATTTCTTCCAGGCAACGTGTTTCTGAAACACGGATCGGAGCTGAGGCTAATCCCGAGGGACCGCGTAGGGCATACACTCACATAAAATCTTCTTAGCACATTCCTTACAATTAAGCAAATTTTATATAATAATAAAAAATATTTATGGTGTTGTTATGATTTCTGTAAAGCTCATTTTTTATCTTACTAATTAAAACGCTCGCAAGAACTTTGGTAAAACTTTTATTACTTAAATTATGTTGTAAGTTAACATTACGCTTATAAACTAATGGAACAAAGTTTTTATATTACTAAAGCGATATCGCCAAACCATGACATCTCTAAGGCCTTCAAGGAGAACACGAAACTATCAAATCGAATCCTAATAAAAGTGCTGAGAATATTTTCCAACTTTCTACAACTAAAACTTTCGTAAGCACTACCAGTGGCGTGCCCCGGAGGCCTCAAGCTCAGGGGGCCCTCGCCAGTAAATATTGTTCGAACTAAATTTTTGAAAATGTTCCTTACCTTACCTACACCAATTTATTAATCGTGATTTATGTTGTTACTGTTTAATATTTTTATTACCAACCCTGCAGTGCACAAAAAGAGCCGATGATAAACTAGCTTAGAATTTTTAAAGTATTTGTATATTTCATATCTTTACTTGAACTTTACTTACTTGAAAACCTAACCAGGTCAGATACCAGTGGGGTCCCATTTTTTTATTTACCCCAGGGCCCTGGGTTACCTAGCTACGCTACTGAGCACTACATAATATTATTAATTTTATTCCGGATACACTTACTTGCTTTTTCGTCGGAAGAGTCTGAACAGAGTTCAGCCAAACAAGCACATAATATAAATAACCACATACAACTCTCGAAATACCTGGTTAATGAGACGACAATATTTACATGTGGCAGTATGAAATTCGGTAGTTTACACGATCAACAATAAATTATTTCATATGTTCGATTAAAACAAAAATTACAAAATATTTCGGAAAATGTATCTCTTTCAGTAATTTACTAGTTATTACAATTTTTAAATAGATGCAACATAAAAAGAGTGCTCTGAAATGTGACGTCATAATTCAGTATTTTCATACAAAATTCCCTTTTAACCCTTTACAAGGCAGTGGGAAAATAGTTTCACTTATCACTTTGAAATAAAGTCCAAAACCAATGAAAAATTTATACCTACTAGCTCTGCCCGTTAAAGGGTTAAAAGTAACTTATTTGACATTTTGTCAACTACCCAATACGAATTACAAGTGCGTCAACCCTATCGCGCCTACTCCGATCGAGTGATCAAGGGGATAGCCAACATTGTCTATTGGCGTTCATTGTACTGTGGCTTGGTCGTGCTATAAGTACCTTGTATCGTGTGTAGTCTATGGCTGACATTCAGAGACGAAAACTAAGCAAAGACTAGTCTCAGAAATGTCAAAATCACGTACTTAAAAATATTTCGTATTCAGAATCGAATCTTAGCAAGTTTAGTATGAAATGGTGCTTAGCTAAGTGTAAGTAGTCAATATCGGTGACTTTACGTGAACTTAGAACTGTCACTTCTAAGCCTCTCGTTCACAGACTACTCCAAACGTCATTTCACTGATGTTCTCTTATTCACTGTGACATATATAAAATTGTATGATGTTGTCCTGCTCTCGTGTAGCAATGTCAAATTTAAAAAACCGGTAAGAACTAAATCACTAAAAAATGATAAGACAATATAGATGACTTTCTTAAGTACTGTGAATACGAAAATTACGGCGCTTTAATAAGTACGACTTTAGTTTACTTTGCTAAGACTGATCTAAGCGTGAGCTTAGGATTCGTCTCTGAATGTCAGCCTATGAACGTTATACAGCGTCATGGTTTGGCGAGAACAAAGCGATAATTGCAAGGCAAAACCTACTAGGCTAGTCTAGTTTCATAAGAGGTTCCAGCGTTCTTGTGAACGCCTTCTCGTACTCCGTCGTCGAGAATCTGTCCACGGACGCCCTGAAAAGTAAAACAGAAGAGGTTTTTAGAACGTACATACTTAAACTAAGTAGGCTAGGCAATACTTGGGAGACATCCTACAAATACATAGTTGTTTAATCTATATATATAAAATTCAAAGTCCTGACTGACTGATCATTCACTCATCAACCCCTAAGGGGGCGAAAAGGGTTGCCAAAATTTGTATGGGAGGTATAAAAAATGTTGTCAGATTTTCTTGAAACTTAAAATAAATACTCTTCAACACAATTGATTGAACACGTGTTTCGCCGTTTTTTCTAAATTTAACCCCTAAGGGAGTGAATGGGGTTGCAACATTTTGAACTAAAGTCCACGCAGACGGAGTCGCGGGCGAAAGCTAGTAAAGTAATAATTAGCAGGGACATTACCGTTTTGTGGCAATGTAACGAAATACATTGCAATAGTGTAACGTATCGCTCGTAGCCCCGGCTGCCTGAGTGATCTTAAAACGATCACGAAGGTGCCATAGGGCGCATTCAGTGCATGGATGGGTGACCGTTCTATGACTAACGCTAGTGTCATTTGTCCCGAGCGGTTCCCACCACAGTCGAAGGTCAGTATTATATCCACCGGGAAGGTCCCAAAACCAGGCTCCCAAATCATCTCACCCGACAGCTTCAATGATCTGTTTCCCCTCCTGAGTGCGTATACTGAGTTTTTTCGTTCACTTTCGATAGCGAGAGCGTTTGCGATTTGCATAGGAGTGACAAAGAGACAACTAGGTGGCGCGCTTTGTCACTCCTATACAAATTGCAAACGCTCTCGCTATCGAAAGTGAAGGAAAAAACTCAGTATAAGCACTCTGTTGACTTAACGCGATCACCGCCGTCACATTTAGAAGATCGCAGATTCAAACACCAGCGTGTCCAGATGTAGCAATGATAGCTTTGTTTTCCAAGTATATTTAATTTTGTGAATTGGTAGTAGCTATACCACTCGCTGACGAGGAGTGAAAGTTGGGGTATTCGCAGACCTCAGCACTTGAAATCGCCAACCCGCGGTAAGCGAGCGTGGTGATTATACTCTCTCTCTCTCTCTCTCTCTCTCTCTCTCTCTCTCTCTCTCTCTCTCTCTCTCTCTCTGAGAGAAGGCCTATGCCCTAAAGTGGAAAGTCTATAGGCTGCACTATTATACAGGCATGCGTGCATGCAACGAATAATGAATGTCGATGAAGCGAAAGTGATTTGTCAGGATCCTGGCAAGTCCCTAGTCTCCGCCTACCCCTCTGGGATACAGGCTTGAGCTTATGTATGTATTGTATTCATCATCAACCCATTATGTCCCCACCGAGGGGCACGGGTCTCTTCCCTGAGGATGGTATAGGCCATACTCCACCACGGGGGCAAAGTCCGGATTGGTGGAGGCTTGTAAGACTAGTGGGTGGTTTTTGATTTGGATATATTATGTATGAGGTATATCCGCCCGAAAATAAGTCAGAAAATGCGACCAACGGTGAACTTTTAATTGTCAATATTAACCATTTCCTATACCAATACTTAAGCTAAACATATTTTTATGTAATGGGAAAAATGTGTAATTCGTTACTATACCATATTCATTTGGGTCTTAGACAAAATGTAAATAACATTTCAATACTCTATACTATTTTCATTGTCCAAAAATGTTATTTCGCTTTCTACACTAATTTTTAAAGTAAATTAGATGTTATCTAATCTATTTTACTTATTTCTTAGTGTAAAAACCGAAATAAATTTTTTTGACAGTGAAAACAGTCTAAAGAGTACTGAAATGTTGTTTACATTTTGTCTAAGACCCAAATGAATATTGTATAAGTGGTTTTAATAATCGTTTTTATCTTTTTTATATAATAATAATAATAAACTCTCACCCGTTATCCCCGAAGGGGTAGGCAGAGGCACCAGTCTCTAGAACTGGACCCACGTTTTGCCGAGTTTATTAGGTCCCAAACGTGACAAGTGGCAAGCCTGTCGCCGTTATCCGGGCACAATTTATCAGCGAATGGTGTTGCTGTACAAACAAATGTACGTAACTAAAAGTCATTGGTACATGCGTGGTTCGAACCCAGACCCTCATGATCGAGAAGCAAGGGTCTACCCCACTACGCCACCACCGCTTATCTTTTTTCTTTGTTTTAAAATGGGTCTCACCTGGCAGCCTCAACGATCTGCTTCCTCTCCTGTGGACTTAGCGCGATGACCTCGAGTATAGCCCTCGCGTACTCTTCAGCCTCAGTCGCCAAGTAGCCGGTGCGGCTTGGTTCCGATGTCTCAACGATGTCGCACAGCGGGCCGCCCGAACGGTGCGCGATGGTGATCAGACCGGCTGCCATGCATTCCACTACGCCTGAGGTGATATTACAATGGTATTATCGCTCTAGCAAGTTTCTCCGTTTTTGCTTGAACGGTGCGCGATGGTGATCAGACCGGCTGCCATGCATTCCACTACGCCTGAGGTGATATTACAATGGTATTATCGCTCTAGCAAGTTTCTCCGTTTTTGCTTGAACGGTGCGCGATGGTGATCAGACCGGCTGCCATGCATTCCACTACGCCTGAGGTGATATTACAATGGTAATTACAATAGGGTAGTTTCCAGGGTCAAAATAATTAAATTCTATTTAGTCCGTATTTTAGATTATAAAAAAATATTGGACACGTATTTATTCTTTTTTCGATTAAACAAAAAATAACAAAGATATAGCCCATTAAAGTTACGTGTGACGTCACTCCGTGCTAAAAAATGCAGCACGGCGTGACGTCACACGTAACTTTAATGGGCTATATCTTTGTCATTTTTGGTCTAATTTACAAATAAAAAAATACGTGTCCCTTATTTTTTAATAATCTAAAAGACGGACTAATTACTTTTTTTAAGGCAACTAGCCCATTTAGGACTTCGAAACTCTTGGTAGCCATCATAACGTTAATACTAGGAATAAACATAAATTGTCATTTCCACGATTTAGACTTGCAAAAGTTAATACTTCCTTTATGGGGCACTGTATAAGGTTCTACAACAAGATACCACAAGATATATTAGAGTTACCCCCAACGCGATTTAAGAATTGTGTTAAGCACACTCTTTGCAAAAAAGCTTATTATAAAATCAGCGATTATTTAGAAGACTATGGCATTAAATAGTAGTTTAATATTAAATTAAATCAGAGGTAAATGTGTCTAGTGTTCAACACATCCAAAATATTATTTTGTATGTTTTATTTGTATTAGCTTTAAGGTGATTTGAGAAAAGATGGTCAGAGTGGAGTTTTTTTTTCGCTGCCTTTTTCTCCACTACAGACGGCCCCAAGGCAGCGGCTAACATTATACATAACTGTATGTACATTGACATTCAACAAGCAGAATGTAAATTCTTTACGTTGAAATAAATTCTTGATTCTTGATTCTTGATTCTCAACGATGATCACGTATAGTATTTTAAGAATCGCGATTATTTATTCATTTTATAGACGACCTCTGTGGCGCAGTGGTTAGCGCATCTGCTTACCGTGCGAGTAGTAGTACTTTTTTTACACATATTGACAACCCACACAATGTCTATGCTTGAAAACGAAATAAAATTTGATTCTATTGTAGCCATTTTATCGAAAACGGCCTAAACCATGATGACGTCACAGCGCATGTCATTCATGTCGTTCTTACGTTCATTGGTTTTGTTTACTGAGCTGTAAACACATGATTCCTGTGCGACGCCATATTACTCAAGATGGCGTTTTGGCGAGTTATTTTAATAGTGATAATTTGCTTAAAGTTTTTATTTGCTTTTTTTAGAACAAATACACAAAAAAAATTTGAAATTACCACTTTCTGAGCGATCAGCGAACACTAAAAAAAAATTTTGATGGTTTTCAGAAACATGTCAAATAGTCTATTGTAAGAAATCTGCTTACGTAATTGCTTGTGTAATTTCCTTTTTTATCTACAATAAAGTGTTCTCAATCTACCTATCTACACTTGAACGGCTGCACCACACCGGGAAGCTTGAACAACCATGAGGAAGGCCTATGTCCTGCAGTTGGCGTCAAATGGCTGATGATGATGATGGGACTCACTGATCCCGAAGTGTTCGTTCCACATGGCGTGCAGTGCTGCAGTGGAGGTCTGGTAAAGCTGCAGGAGTGTCCCGTAGGACGCGTTCACCACGAACTGGACGCTGTCTTCCAGCGAGAGGTGCTTGGCCAAATCCTTCAGATTCTGGACTCGCTCCTCGTCATCAGCGTTGCGGCACGAGCCCACCAGGACGAGCTTTATCTGGGGGTGGAATGTCAATCATGCATCATCAACCCATTATGTCCCCATCGAGGGCACGGGTCTCTTCCCTGAGGAAGGTATAGGCCATACTCCACCACTAGCCACGTAGCCTGATTCGTCTGAAAAGATATGATCTGCGCAGAGCTGTGGCAATACTAACAGGCCACTGCTCACTGAATAGACACTTCCATAACATGGGACTAACCGACAGCCCGCTCTGCTGGGGATGCCTGAAAGAAGAGGAAACACCCGCCCACGTGACCATCTACTGCGAAGGCGTGGAGAAACAACGGACCGCCACCATTGGGAAGCTGGGAACCCTTCAGGAGGCCTGCAGTGACATCAGAGCACTGCTGGCCTTCTGGAAAGAGATAGGCTGGCTGGAGTAAGCTCACAGCCCTGCTACGTACAATGGCCCAACTATGAGGCCAAGTGCGGAAACCCTAAGCCAAACTAACTAACTACTCCACCACGGAGGCCAAGTGCGGATTGGTGGAGGCTTGTAAGACTAGTGGCTGGTCTTACTGTCAGAAGGTTTCAAGCCCCCCTAAGGCCTCTGACTTGGATTACATTACATCCGCCCAAAATTAATCTATCAAGTGCCTTGCGAAGCATGGAACCGCTAGGAAAAAAAATCTGGGGGTGGAACGTCAATATTGTTTTTAAATAAATGTGGTATAAGATCACTTGAGAAAAGATTGTCAGAGTAGAGATTTTTCTCGATGCTTTTTTTTTCACTATAAAACAGCTCAAAGGCAGCGGTTATCGTGGGACACAGGCATAACAAACAAAATCTGTCCTATAAATAATTAAAATGACAAATACTACAAATGTAATAAGGTTTGTTTGTTACACTTTACTGCACAAAATAAAAATAAAAACATAAAAACTTAAATAACAAGTGTTGATGTACTCACTCTTCTTTTTTTAAATGTTACAACTGATAGCTTAACTCTTCATTCTCTTTTTTTTAAACAATACAACAGTTACCAGTTTCGGCAAAATAATACAACGGCAACTTTTTAACAATAATACAAAAAGTTTTCTTTCATTTTGATTTCCTAACTTACAACCTATTTTCTGCCACTAAAATCGACGTACCTTATTCCAGAGCAGTTCATTCTTGACCAGCAGGTTTCTCAGCTCGTATATAGCTTGCAGCATCAACGGATGGTCTTTTTCAGGCCGGAACTGAGCCACTGACAAGATGCGGATGGGGTCAGTCTCCTTTACTAGCGAGCGTAGTTGCTTTAGCTCTGTCACCTGAAGTGCACCAATCAATCAATTAATCACCTGGCTGGTTGGTGTAGCCGTTAAGGCGCCTACCTACAAAGACGGAGGTAATGGCCCTTTTACACGAGGCCAATAGCTGAGACAATCCAGTAAGCCAGGACAATAGGTCAATCCAATATTTCATTGGATTTTCTTCATCCATTGGCTTGGGCCAATCCAATGCATTGTCCTGGCTCTATTCACACGAAGAAAATATTGGACTGGCTTACTGGATTGTCGCAGCTATTGGCCTCGTGTAAAAGGCCCATAAAGTAAGTAAAATATTTATTTATCGAAAAACACTTGCCATATTATCCTAATACACATATTTGACGAATATAATTTACGTACAGACTAAGTGTGTAGGATTGTAACGTCGGTGTCTGCACTAGTATAAAATACTGTATGGCAGGCACCAGCGCCTTCCACCCGCTAAATGTAGCTGCTTAATTGCAACGTATATTAAAATAGTATTTATTTAACAATACATTGGCGTGTCTACATTAAAAACAAAAGTAATTATTTCAAACAAAACAATCAAATAAATAAATAAAGTTGAATACTTAAGAACAAAAACAATAACTGACCTATTTTATTGATGCTAGGAGTTTCTCGGTACCATCATATGACAATTTCTGCAACCAGTCTTTGAGTTTAACTTTACACTTTGTTGTGTTCAGTGAGTATTGTTGTTCTGTCTATGTGTTTTATTATAAAGTATATAGAGATGTAAAGAGGTCGTAGATGCTATTTCGATTGGAGACCGCCGTATGAATGGTCAAATGGCCTCAGGCTGGGTGTTTTCCATGTTTGTCAATACAAGGACAATTCCTTGCCTGGTTACCGCAGCAGAGGGTATAGACAGATAAAATTTAAAAAAACAAATGTTTTACGTTTACCGGCAGTCCCCAAACTAGGCTGGGCCTGTATCTTGGGGGACTTTATTAGTGTGCGCAGTTTCTGTATTATTTCGTCATTGATCAGCTGTAACTTTTCGTTTTGAAATTGAACATCACCTCGCAAGGCGGATAAACCCGGTGTGTGGACAGCGGCATCCTCCACAGATCGTTGATGTGGTCCTCCGTCCACGTCCCGTTCACCATCACCAGGTCAGCGCGACGCCCCACCACGCCGTACAACTGTGGAGGAAGACTCAAATAATCATATCAAATCATTTTATGGCTTTATGACAAGTTCTTGAACAATAACAATAACTGCCAGGGCACTGCAATTTTGTAACAGTTTACTTAAAAAATATTACCTTAAAAACTAATCTAATAATTATGAACCTTACAGTATTAGTGTCTATAACCTTAATAGGGGCATGTCCTAAAATTATCCAGGCATTTAAAAAAAAAAAAACTCACGATCGTTATCCCCGAAGGGGTAGGCAGAGGCACCAGTCTCTAGAACTGGACCCACGTTTTGCCGAGTTTATTAGTTTTTTAGTTGAGTAGTGGGGTTGACCCTTGCTTCTCGATCATGAGGGTCTGGGTTCAAACCACGCATGTACCAATGACTTTTAGTTACGTACATTTGTTTGTACAGCAACACCATTTGCTGATAAATTGTGCCCGGATAACGGCGACAGGCTTGCCACTTGTCACGTATGGGACCATGCATTTAATAGGCTAAAAAAATGTACTGTGCACTGTTCATTTTATTTTACCAACCCATTATGTCCCCACCGAAGTGCACGGGTCTCTTCCCTAAGGAAGGTACAGACCATAATCCACCATGGGGGCCAAGTCCGGATTGGTGGAGGCTTGTAAGACTAGTGGTTGGTCTTACTGTCAGAAGTTTTCAAGCCGCCCTGAGGCCTCTGACTTGGCTCGACTGCCATCTATCGACGGCAGCGGGCACCAACTGCTTAACGTACCTTGCGAAGCACGGAACCGCTCGGTAAAATTCCACTAGCGTTAGTCATAGAACAGTCATCCATCCATGCACTGAACGCGCCCTATATTCCTAAACCTTCGTGATCGTTTAAGATCACTCAGGCAACAGGCGACTTGTCTAACGACAGCATCGGTACCGCCATCTGGTGGCGATCGCCCGAACTACTTCACGCCATGATTTCCTAACCCAATCTATATTCAACCATCAGTGTGATAGCTTGTTCGGGCTTATGCCGCTAGATGGCGCTATTGTCGCCCTTCTTTGTACGAAACCAATATTTTTTTATGGGTCGTTGCTGAAAATCAGCGCTGCCAAGATCACTGCGCTGACTTGGTAGCAAAATGCTGAGCCTCGACCCTTTATCTTAATACTAGCTTACGCCCGCGACTCCGTCCGCGTGGACTTTCGTTATCCAACCCCGTTCACTCCCTTAAGGGTTAAATTTAGAAAAACGGTGAAACACGTGTTCAATCAATTGTGTTGTAGAGTATTTATTTCAAGTTTCAAGAAAATCAGACAACATTTTTTTTACCTCCCATACAAACTTTAACACCGCCGTTTACCCCTTTAGAGGGTGAGTTTCAAAAAATCCTTTCTTAGTGCTCCCCTAGGCTCCCTAAGGAAGTCCCATGCCAAATTTCAACCCCCTAGGTTCAGTAGTTTGGGCTCTGCGTTGATTCTAAGTCAGTCAGTCAGTCAGTTTCTTCTTTTATATACATATTTAGATGATAATAAACTCTTTCTATTCTATCCTTCTATAAAGAAGTTTATTTTTTAAGTTCTCTTTCTCGTATACACCGCCGACCGCACCACACGTTTCGAGTTTTCCTCCCTCGCCTTCCATCCCCTGCCTCCTGGTTCACGTCTTTTCTTTTTTCCTAATGTCCAATGCTTACGAAAGTTTTAGTTGAAAACAAGGGTCTTACCCATCCGAACACCTTGTAGTAGAGCAGTTTCAGGCACGTGAAGAGGGGATTCTTCGCAATCAGACTGCTGTTATTGTAGGAGGCGAGTCGGCGGGCCACGCGGCGCGTCATGGCGCTGGTAATGGTCGGATAGTGCACGTAGCAAACCACGGGGCAGCCGGCGAGATACCGGAATATCGGGTAAGTGAACGCGAAGCCCGTCGTGTCGATGTAAATGTCTGAAAATTAGAGAGGGTGTCGTATCGTTAAGAATAAAATCGTATCGTAATCGTAACTGTATGCAATAAAGAGTATTCTTATTTTATCTTATCATATCGCATTGTATTGTATTGTTTTGTGTTGTGTGGAAACACACACGTAATATACGTGGACGTAGTTTAGCAGAAAGGTTCCAACCAATACAAAGTGAGTTTTCAGATATTTGACTTTTTAGGTTAAAGCTGATTTACGCTCACCATACTGTGAGTTGGACTAACATGTGCCATAACTTTGAACATACTCATCGGCTCGCTATGAAAGTCTTTGATTCTTAAAACATAGAGCATAGTGATCATTTTGGTATACTTAACTCAAAAATGACTACGTTGTGGGTTGGAACATTTCTGCTAAACTACGTCCACATATAAACACGAATACATACGCAGTTTTCTCCGTAGGAGAGAATTACCGCGGAGAGCGAGACACACTGTCGTGTTGTGTTGTATTGTGTTCCTGAGACTTATTAGGTACTGAGGCTCCGCTGTCCGTCCGTCCGTCTGTCACCAGGCTGTATCTCATGATGTCGGCTAGTCTAATATATAAAATTCTCGAGTCACTGTGTTTAAACGCATACTCCTCCGAAACGGCTTGACCAATTTTGATGAAATTTTATATGCATATTCGGTATGTCTGAGAATAGGTTGTTATTTGATTTGATTTGATTTATTTATTTATTATACCATAAGAACTTACAGTTGCCCAAAACGTCAAATCAAATCTGGCAATACAACAGCTAGTTGTATATAGTATGTAATAACCTGGATTCAACTTCATGAAGGCTTCCAAGCCCACCGCCATGGAGCCCAGACTCTGCAGCAGCAGCGTGAAGTACGGATAGGTTTTGGCCTCAATGAACTTGCTCAGTGCGAGCCGCACAAAGTGGATCCGCTCCGGGCTGACCTTGGTATAAAAAGATTTTATTTTATTTATTATTTATTACTATTTTATTGTAACTATAATTGTGTTTTTTCGAAATAACTTAAACCCTATACAAATGCAAAAGTTTTGAGACTGTTTCCTAATGGTCGCCAAATGTTAAAATGTCAACCTGCTAGACCAGTCCCCCACTATACAGACTATAATCTAGTGTGGGGGTCGCCGGTAAACATTATCGTTGTATTCTTAACATGAACCGATTAATTCTTAATCTTCTCATATTCTTAGTAACATTGTTTAAAGTGGGTTAAATAATTATTTTTATGTTTATATTATGTTTTATCATCACTCCATCAATGTGCCTGTATTAGTTCACTGATGGACGAAGTCTTCCTCCAAGACACGCCACTTTATAGTCCTCAGCCATCCTACAACAGTCGTTGAAGATCAAATTGAGATTGTGTTGCACAAATTATACCACTGAATGTGATTGGTTGGTTACATTAAGACTAACAATAGTGTCAGTGAAACAACTATTCTTTAATATACTAATTTTACTACTGAACTACTATGCACTTTAGAGATTTGCCCCCCAGGTTTTATGCTTACCTTGACATTAAACTGATTTTGCACTTTGTCGAGAATGGTTTGCGGTTCTGCTGTCTCCACAGTGTAGATGTGGATGTTTGTGTCGGGAAACCTGGTAGAAGAAGAAAAATTATGCAATAATGTATTATTTATAATAACAGTATGATAATAATAATAAGACCTTTATTTCCCGAATATTTTATAATTAGCAATAAATACTTTTTTCATTTTACATTACAATAATTGCAATTTTTTGCATATTTGAAAGAAATAAAATTAAAATCTGCACAGTATTATTTATTTAAATTGGCCTCCAACAGTATGTAAATTCTTTACGCACAATATATTTTTATTTCTGATATAAAATGGCTATGGCCGAAAATAATAATGATCATTTTTAGAAAATTATTCAATTTGAGATAAGATAAGATAAGAATATTCTTTATTGCACACAAGAAACAAGAGACAAAGTCACAATATTAAAAAATATATGTAATACAATAGGCATATCGTAAATTACAACATTTGAATATTTCAAGTGTTTACCTATTGGTGTTATTAATATCAAGCAAAAAACAGCAACCAAATCATGTGAGTGGTATGGGCGCCAAGAGGGAGAAATATCCATTTTATTTTAATTTAATTATTTATTTCCAAAGTAAAGATACAACCTATGATAACATCTCACGATACAAGTTCTGTGTATTTTTTTTTTCCCAGCCAGGGTAATCTAATTGAGACAAGTTCAGCATCATACCTAGCCAGCAAAGCCTTGATGGCGACCCACAGCACTCGTTCGCCGCCACCTCCCGCGTTGCAGTACGGGTGGAAGAACGCCACATTTGTCCCGTCCCGTTTCCTCCTCTGCAACTTGCGCTCCTTGACCCGCATAAACCATGACGCGAAGATGAAGGCGAAAGGGGCCAGTACGAAGGTCACAAACAGAAGAAACCCAACGAAGAAAAGCGGCAGGACCACTAATATGCTGAAAAAATACATAAAAATCAAACACTTTATTCCTAACTAGGTGACACAGAAAACATTGTTTTGCCATACAACCTACCAAATATAAGCGAAATTTAAACAATTACAATTATGGTCCCGACCGATTTCGGTCAAGGCGACTGCTTCAACTCCTGTTTTGGTGGCAAAGGTGTCTCAAAGCCTACCTTTTGTGTCAAAGCTCTGACACACTGGCTGACTGATGAAACAAATATATCGAGCGAATGTGAGTGTAAGGGCTCGTAAGGGATACCCCAGGAATGTATATAGATGATTTTGTAGGAGAACTTACGTGAAATACTGCCAAAACATCGTTTGTTTTTACTTGTTACAAGAGCCCGACACTGAATTAATAAGGACGTTTATCAGACTTATATGAACGCGGATTCACATTATTTAAATACACATCTAGAATATTTTGCATAATTTCATCAGAATCCGCATTATTTACAAAGTTTTTCCACAACACCGCTGCCCACAGAATTGCCACATTGACAAGAAGAGCCAAACGTCAAATACCACTCACGTGAATGTGCCACAGAGTTTGTTCAACTGTTGATTTTGAAACCGACTAAGATTTATTCATTCATAGTGCAATCTACCAATCAAACATTCATTCATTATCATTATTTTTCCGAATCACTGTATTAATCACACCAAATCCAAAATGATCTGATTCCAACCGTCTAACCCCCGGTTTCTCGAATACTAACAGTGTTTTAATCTATCGTTAACAGCGATCAGTTGGCAAAGTACATAGAAAAAACAACTGACAGGTGTTAACAGTAGATTTACAGACTGTTAGCGTTTGAGAAACCGGAGGTCACTTTCATATTATTAACCCATACTTTTTTTATAACAAAGATTGAATCATCAAATAACATACTGGTGTTGAAACGCAGTTGCGTTCAAAAACGAGTCCGGATTTTTTCGTTAGTTTCATTGTACATGATTCCTCTAAAGCTCATATAGTTTTCTTTTTATTGTATTCTCAGAATAATAATTATTCTGAGATTGTAGGTATTACGAGTTCGTATTACTTTTCTGAATTTGCACATTACTAGTCTTGCAGGTCAGGAAAATTTAATAAAAACTCCAATGTGTATCATTAATAGATTATTTATTTATTAATTGATTGTTGTAGGCAATACATATTTACTCCGCAGTAAAACTTAAGCTAAGTCCCTTTTTCAAACTAATAAAAAATTTATTTGAGATTTCAAAATGCATTTTAACTTAATCATGCTCAGTCAACAATTTGCGAAGTACCTACTTATAATAAATAACACAGATGTAGGGCCACACAAGTTCATAACAAGTTCAAAATACAGGTTTATTCCTCGTTTAGGCAACGTTCTTACCCTTTTGTAAGCAGCCTATTTACGTCCCACTGAAGGTTCAGGGCTTCTCTCAGAAAGAGAGAGAGAGAGTTCTCTCAGAGAGAGAGAGAGAGTTCTCTCAGATAGAGAGATAGTTCTCTCAGAGAGAGAGATAGTTCTCTCAGAGAGAGAGTATGGGCTCAATCACCATGCGTGCCCACGCTTACCGCTTACCTATGTTGATGTACCTACACCTTATACCTAAGATTTCATGTATCAATAGGCTATTGGACAGTGTGAAAAAAGAAGTTTTATTTAGGTATATGTACCTACTCGTAGAAATTATGAGTTTAAAAACCGCTTTAACGCATTTTATCTTAAAACAATGGATTATTTATAAAAATAGAGAATATTTGATAGTTATGTATCCGCAGCGATTTTATCGAAAACAACTTTGATTGACAGAATCTATGATTACGTCACAGCTCAGTAAATATGGCGTCTGCCATCACGTCGTTCGTACGTTCCTTAGTTTTGTGTACTGACCTGTGACGTCACGTTGTGACCTTGACCTGTAACGTTGAAGATATTCCTGTGCGACGCCATATTGCCCAACATGGCGTTTCGGCGGCTTATTTTAAAAGTAAATTTTCGTTTGCTTTTTTTTAGAAGCAATACACGAAAGGATTGAAACCAACATAAAATCTGATATGGTTTGCAGAAACCTGCCAGATAGCCTAGTTCATCTTATCTTTAGTTCAAGCTAATCATTCGTGTTCGTCCGTGACCTCAGCCGCTAAGTCTGCAAACTTCGCCACGTAGTCAACACTGCTCTCGGCCATCAGAGATTGCACGCCTAGGTCCACCTGGGAAAGAAGAAACGAATGAATAAATAAGGAATGAATGAAAGAGTGAATGAATGATGAGTGATTGAATGAATAACCATTTTTTGCCAAGAACAGATATCATCGGTCGGCATCACTACCGGCACATTTCCTAAAATACTATTTTTGAGTTAAGTATCCAGAATGGTGGAAGTTTCGGCGTCGGACTTGAAGATATTTCCGAATCACTAACAGTACAAATCAAATATTTTTTTCATCCGTCACAAAAAGACTAACCCCAGTAGAGAAACAATGATTTTACTGTAATATATGAAAATTTTTGAAATCTTTAAATTTTAAACGTCAATTAGGTACTCAAAACAGAATATTTTGAAATGTACCATTAATCATTCCGACCGACGATTTATGTCTCATACAGTTAATAATTATTATAACTTATAAGACATTAATAATATAGGTAATATTTTAAATGGTACAATTGGTACAAGTATCGACAGCCAAAAGGAGCAGTTCATTATAAAAAATTTATAAATTAAACACAATATCGCTCGTGGCATCGATCGTAGCCTGGGCTGCCTGAGTGAT
Source organism: Yponomeuta plumbellus (assembly GCA_947310845.1). Taxonomy (NCBI): domain Eukaryota; kingdom Metazoa; phylum Arthropoda; class Insecta; order Lepidoptera; family Yponomeutidae; genus Yponomeuta; species Yponomeuta plumbellus. The sequence goes on from OX371206.1 coordinate 1,442,403, forward strand.
CTTAAACGATCACAAAGGTTAAGCAACATGGGCCGCGTTCAGTGCATGGATGGGTGACCGTTCTATGACTAACTGTAGTGGCATTTTTCCGACCGGCTCCGTGCTTCGCAAGGCGCGTTAAGCAGTGGGTGCCGGCTGCCGTCGATAGATGGCAGTCGTTAAGCCAAGTCAGAGGCCTTAGTTCCGCTGCAAAGCTTACCGTTTTTTCTAGTTTGTAGGGGACAAAGCAAAATTAAAAAAAAGAACTGACACGACAATGCAAGGTATAGTAATATTATAAACAGGAAAGATTTGTATTTTTGTGTGTATGTTTGTAATCAATAGGCTCAGAAACTACAGAACCGATTTTAAAAATTATTTCACCATTAGAAAGCTACATTCTTCGTGAGTAACATAGGCTACATTGGATTTTCAAATAGTTTTGGGTTCTATGTCTCGAATAATGTAATGGAAGGTGTAAAAAAATCACAGACATAGATCAAGATAGACCAAAGGTGCGCTCCAAACTGTATGAGAACCGAGCGTGTCGAATTTTTCGTACCTACGGTGACGTCACGAGCGAGATTTAGTGATGGGAAAACAAGGTGCGCGAAATCGATACCGCCACCGATTCAAAGGAGTGCCGCCACCGATTCAAAGCCACCGCGCTGTCTTTTCGCCGCGCCGCCGTCCGCGTCGCTGCTCGTGTCTCCCTCCGCGCCACCCCTCGCGCCTCCCCACTCCAACTTCCTAGTTTATTTTCATGCAGTAGGTTACCAGGATTTGAAGTGGAAGAACGTGTTACCAGTGCATCAGTTGCAACATTTTCGTCAGCGGCAATTGTACCTACTCGCAAGTTCGTAAGTATTTAACGTCATTTAATAAAATATACTTACGTTTTATTAATCCGGCTTGTTCTACTATGCGGTATGCCTAAAACGGGTAGGTAAATATTTAACCGCGTCACGTAAGAAGTAAGTCTTGACAGCTAGAAATACCTAGTTCGATTTTCAAACCTGTTAACCTGTTAGGTTTGAAAATGGAACCATTTTTAGCTGTCAAAATTTACTTCTTACGTGACGCGTTCTTATAGGAAGGTAGGTATTTTGCAAATTATTTGTGATTTAAGTCATCACAGAAGCTTCTAGAATTCAACGCGTGAAAGGCATGGTGTCGGAACCGAAGCCTGCTGGATGACGACGGTTCTAGAAGCTTCTGGAATACGATCAGCACAACATTCAAAACCTTATTCCATTTGTCCGAGTCGATACTCATTCCTCTGTCAAAATCGACAGAGGAATGAGAATCGATTTTAAATTATTAAAGAGTAGGTATGCTATGGGACAATAAAGAGTGTAACGGAAGTAGTGTCAGCCGATTTTTTGCTTTTGATGGTTTTGAAAAAAGTTGATAGCCATCTATTTTTGAACATACCTATTCACTTTTAATGTAGGTATCTACCTTTGATTATATACTATCTAGATTGAATGTAGCCCTGTTAACACTGCATTAAAAACAGGCCAGCGTTTTTAAGCTTGTGTGCGTGTCAACAAATTTTTCTAAGCGTTCGGGACAGCGATACTCAATCTAGAAGGTATATAATCAAAGGTACCTACTTTATGATTTCCAGGTAATGGACCCTATGGAAACATCACAACGCAAGAAAAAAACAAGAGAAGAAATTTTGGAGGCCAAAAGAAAAGCCAGTAAGAAGAGGTATGAAAAAATTAAAGCTGACCCTGGATTACGACAAAAACCAAAAGAAAAAGACAAAGAAAACTACATCAAAGCAAGACGATAAAAAAAAAAACTAAGCATCAATCAGAAAACTAATACCGAGAAAGAAAAACAACGTGAACATTGGAGAGAGAATTCAAGAAAACATTACCAAAAAAAACGACAGATCCAACAGACTGTGCACCACGTTGATCTGGGTGACATCAAAGATGTGGAACAAGAAACCATGCCTGGAGAAGAGAACCTGACTGACCCTTTGGAAAATAAAACCAAAATAAAAATTTTATCTATAAAGAAGGTCAATTTTGATAAAAAAACATTAAATGATATCATTAACACAAAGAAAACCAAGTAATTTTGTTGTGGGTGTATTTGTGCCCAATTTTATTCATTCGTTTATAAGTTTTATTTTGATAAGTACAAAGAATTCAGCCTTAATTATTGATCTACATAATTATTTTAATCATAATCGTTGAGAATTTAAAATATCTTTAGATTTTTTGGTTTTGTCTTTAGTTTTAGAGTTATGTGGTTTTATTTTGTTATTTTTATATTATATATTTTATACTTAATATTAAATATTTTATATGTACATCTGGAGCGATGAACGTGGACTATAATTATATATATTTTATATTACATGTATTTTATATTATATATATATATTTTATATTACATGTAATTTTATATCATTGTATTATTCATATTTTATATGATTGTTGCATTTAGTCATTCTTATAATCGTTGAGCATTTAAAATATAAGTAAATATATAATAAGTGTTTTTTTTTACTTTCTTTCAAAGCACTAAAATTAATGTGGTTATTTAGTTAGTTGCTAAAATTCACGTTTATGTTAACAAAACCTTAAGTACCTACCGTTATAATGTTATCAAGTATCCTAACCTAATGAATGCAAAAAGGATAATTTGGTAATTAGATATTAGGCATTGATTTTTCATAAGTCGTTTCTTAAATAAAAATATAAGTGAATATGTACTTTTGTCACGGGTAAAGTCTGTTCTACTTAATTAATGTTCCTATTCCTATGGAATGGAATTTAAGTGAAACAAAGACTCGTGCATAAAAATGTATAATTAAAATAATAGATTAAAATTAAAAGCAGGTTAAAATTTAGAATTTGGAAGAGCGGGTCGTAAGCAAAAATGACTAGGGTTTTTAATATAAATTCACACAGTCCCGGGTTCTTTCAACGGTTAGGTACGCTCGCCTGGGAAATGCCGTGTTGTGTGCGCGGGCGCTCGTAATCGGGACGGACTATACTTCTGCGGCGGCCCGGTGATGGCGAATCTTGATTGTCCCAACCAAATGGCGGCGTAACGTTGGTGTAGGCAGGGCTACGGTGGCACCTCCACCCAGATCGTAAGCCCGAACTTAGGACCCTGGAACGCGTCATCCAAATCCATTACGAGAAGGTCCGAAAGCGATTTGTGAGCATCCCGGCGTACGGCAGTAGAAGAAAAAGGTACCTACATGTAGCAGTGATGCCGTGGATGTTCACAATCAGATACGGAGATAACAATTTAGAAAGATGATGCAATAATTTACTTTTATTTTTGTACGCCAAAATGAGGGTGGAAATAAAAAGTGCATCGATTAAGCTGTGCTCGGATGATGGTGCAAAATCAACGAAATAGAATTAAGCACAAGCATTACAATTATCTTAATAACTAAATCTAATTGCTAAAGTTCCCAAAGCGTTATTAAAATGTACCACTTACCCGATATGGGGTTGAATAACACTCGCGACAAACAATACTTAGGGATTCATTACTATTTGTATCGAGGAACGTTTAGTGACGAACACTTTTATATATTTCGGCTGCGTTTAAAAAATAATATTAAATGGTATGGAGTACGTCTTCACGCATTAGAGACCGAGGATATGTGACGTGCGTTCAACTCAATCTATTCGGTAGTGTCACGAATGAATGAAGATCCGCAAATTCAGTTCACTCATTAGAAACAATAGGAACAAGTTCCGTGAGCGCTAAAATTGCGCTTCGTGAGTGGCGGCGGGAGCGCTAAGACGGCGCCGATGAATTCAAGTAGCATTTTAACATTTTAGTATTGTTTTTATATTAATAATTTGTAAATAGTTTAGGATAAAATTAGTTTTAAGATTGTATATATGTTTTTAAAGTGTTAGTTTTAATAATAGTATCGTACATGTAACATTACAATGTTACACTTTGCCGTTTCATTTTGATTCGTAGTAAGTCTTCGTCATCAGTGAAACTAGTGTCAAAAAATCTTCAAATAACCTGCACATTTTGAAATGAAACTGGAGTTGGTAATTACTAGGCCAGCCTTATATTAAACTGCAGTATAGCTTATCTGACATTGGTCAAATCCACTCTTAGCCTGTAGACTTAGCACTTGAAATCACTTGTTATTAAATCACTATTGACCCTGGAATAGAATTAACTTATTGTATATCTGCCTTTTTGTTGATACAGATTTCAAGTGCTTAGTCAAATATCGAAGACGTAAGTCAACGTACGTGCTTGCAATTGCTTTCATTAGGTTGACTAAATGGTTTTCTGTCGGCGATTGATCAAATTGATGCAAAGCAATAGAGCTGAAAATATTGCTGTTAATGAAGTAACGTAAGACCTTATTTGTTATTTGGACTTTGCTCAATGACGGGTTCATGCTAAAGTTTTTTGAATTGTTCATCAATTCTTTGATTTCTAGTTCGGCCACTTTACATATCTGGATAGTATCTTTGGATGGATATGCAAGCCCACCTTTGTCCTTGAAAGTTATAAAATCATATGTATGACAGTTCCTAGATTCTTGTAATGATAAAGCACTGTTACATTCATTACATTTGATAATTTTTCCAAGTGCTCGTACCACATACCCAGCAATGTATGTTATAATTTGTTCGGTAAACTCTGTCATTTTCGGCATCTTAGAACAAAAGTCATCAAAATCACGTAAACTACTCATGTTTAGATCTTTATATTCAACATCGTCGTCACCGTCAGTGAGAGTGCCGCGTGTTGTTGTAGCATTGATTGTTTTTACTGCTGAAGAACAGTTAAGTATCGAAATTTGTTCTAATTCTACGCAATTGCCACTGTCACAGTTTTTTATTTCTACATGGCACAGAAGTTTTTTATAAAAAGACTGAAATTGTTTTGATGTCGGATTATTGTTACATCCACCATGGGCCCGTATATTGCCAAAAAATAGCTCAAGGTGATCTTGGCTAAATCTGTACATAGACATGAACTTAATTTTTTCTCCTTCAATCAAGTAGTCGAATAGTGTTTTCGTACTCTTAATACACACTAAGAGACCAACAAATCCAGTTTTCCTGCCACTTTTGAGCAACAAATCTCCTTCTGACGTATGCAGTGTCTTAATGTAATTTTCCGCTTTCGTTAGAAATTCCATTACTTGAGTTTTGTTATTTAAATTTAGTGGTCTCTTAAATCCATGCAGTTTTAGATTTCTTGAGTTGAGGACATCAAATAGGTCGTCAAAAATACGTATGAAGTCGGCTGTAGCGGAAGACTTTTCGAAAGCAGCAATTTTCAATTTTTCCCTACAAAAATCTAGGGAAGTGGCAACGCTTTTACTCAGAAGTTGGGTGGCCAACTTTACCTTCATCTTCTGATTATGGAAACTGATATGGTGCTTTCGTAATTTATTGGCCAGATGAAAATGTTCTGAATTTTGAAGTTTATGTAAATTTTCAAGGTGCGACCACGATATAATATCACCATTGCCATCAGTAATATTACCATAGGCTTGAAGACAGTTCCGCACTAGTTTTATCATGTGACAAGCATCTAAGAATATAGCAATTGGTTTTTTTGTCACAGGATGGTCAAATGTGGTTTTCATACTGTCATTAGGTTCTAAATTGCATCCCAAAGTTTTAGCCATGGTCAAATTTGATGGGCATCCGTCGAACGTCAAACCTACTACAGTAATGTTTGATTCTTTTAAATGTCTAAGACACTGTAACACTAATTTAGCTTTTTGTTGACCGTTTGCTCCATCTATCAAAAAATACCCAACAGGAACCTGAAAAAAATTACACAAGGTTAACAGGCAACTATAATGATATAGTGACATGCTATATTGATATGAAATAATAAAATGCGGTGTAGTTGTGTACCTTCCAGTTTGCGTTTACACCGGTGACCATAAATACTAAGGCCTCTTTAGCTTCCGGGACTTCGTCAGTATCCAAGCCACCACCAAAATCCACGTAGCCTTGGAATTTCTTGCCGTCCCATTCAATTTTCCTCCTTATCGCCATTTCATCCAACATTAGACAGCAATACAAGGGACCTTTGTTTTTTTTTGCCATCAACTTCAAAGCTTCCAATGATTCAGTAGTGAAACCAGGATTGCCATCAATCACTTTGTACCAGTTTCGGATTGTGGCAGGATGTGGCAAGCTTAAGTTGAAAACCTTTCTGACGTAATTGTATGCTTTGCTTGAATAATAGTGTAACGTTAATGCAAAACTCCGAAGTGCTGGTGAGTATTTTGATGTTGTAACCGTTCCCTTTGCGTTCTTCATTTGTCTTGAATAAAGCTCTTTAGTCGTAACATTTAATGTTTTCAGCGATTCAGCTTGCTCGTCACTGACCAAGGTTTTCTTTTTCAAGCATGTCAGTAATGCCACAAGGGTAAGTATTTTTTTGACTTTGCGTCGGTTTTGTTCCTGCAGCCGTTTAATGTGTTTTTCTTGCTCTATTATCGTTCGCTTAGCTCTGTTCAGTTGGTTTAGAATTTTTTTCTTCTTTGGCGTATATAATGGGATCTCTTCTGATGTGGATGGTTCATCGGCGTCCTGTAATAGGTACATGTTAAAAAATTACAATCTAATACAAAACGACAGCTTAGGTACATTAATGAAGAAAAAAATAGAAGTAAGTAGGTACTCACTTTTTCCATTTTTCTCTTCCTTGGTGTGTTGTTAGTATCGTCTTTCTCCGAAGAAGGTTGACTGTTTATCTGTGGCATACGATGCGTCATATTAATTACAAATAAACACACACACGCGCACACACCCTCACACACACACACACACATTGTACCTGTGTCTTACCAACTTCAATACACCTATAGTCGGATAAGCGGTTTTGAACAACCGTCGCAATTTCTTGGTATTGTCGAAGCAGGTTTGATCAAAATGAACTGAACAAATCCTGCTGTGTTTGTTTGGAAACCATTTTCCATTTCCTGTCGCATCAATCCATTTTTCCTTAATTTTCGGATCCTGTGGAAAGCTGAAAGTAGATTCTACTGATAACAAAAAAAGTAGGTTTAAGCTGTCTCGTCTTTTGAACTTTGGATGCAATGAAAAATGTGTTTCTTGAACACTTAATCGACCTCGTGGTAGAAGATCAAATATCTCATTTCGCTATCTCGCCAAACAAACTCATTCCACTGTCTCAAAAAAATCGATTCTCATTCCGCTGTCTTATCGATTCAAAAGATCGGAACATACACAGCACTATTCTTAAAATCAGACAGAGGAATGAGGAAAGACTCATACCATGACGTTCGGTTCACATAACAGTATCGTTTGCTGCGATTTTCACTGCGTGCTGAGAATGCATACCATAAGGCATCACGTCAAGTAAAACCCGCAATGGAAGTATACGCGTAGCGATATGTTCACTGCGTCCGAGCTCCGTAATTATCTTTGTACCAGTGATGCTGATCAAAAATTAATTCTTAATAATTGTTTTACATATTAAATCCGGGGTTATCAGTGTTCAAAAGTACTTACCTGTGAAAAGAAATACCGTTATTTTCTCGGCCAACTGCTTTCGACGCGTTTCTGCACGAGAGCACCGCACAATTAACCATTTTCGTTCTTACGTTACGCACGATGGTCGCGTGTTTACATGCCAGTGGTCTCAAGCTGACTGACTTAGGCCGAGCAAGAGTGTGATCATAGATCACACTATTTCCACGCAAGGTAGGTAAACTTATGCCGTCTATCTTGATCTATGTCTGTGAAAAAAATTACCACCCGGAAATTTTCTACGGAACTACAATAGCTATTTCCACGGAAACGTTTTTGCCACAAGTGCGAAGCCACAAGGCTCGCTAGTAATAATTTTTTTTAACACAATTTTTAGCGATAATCAGATTTTCTGTCTTCTTTTTCGTGTATAGAGGGGTATCTCAGCAGATAATTTCCTCACCCGTCGTTCAGAAAGTCCTCCCTTTTATTGGTGCATCTGTTCCAGCTGCAGTATTTGCCATCGTTTCAGCCTGCAGTCTGTTTTTTAGTTCAATTCAAAAAAATAAAACAGTCACGTTGACATCTCAATACAATCCAATGTCTGAATGTTGCTAGTACGCAAAAACCAAATTACCCCATTTTACTTCCAAGTAAAAATTGTTTGTGCTACGTACAGTCAATTTTTTGAAGCGAACGACTAATGCCCGGTTCCTATAATATACGCCTACCGGCTACGATCCGTTTTCCCTACAATTTATTGACGGTTCGTAGGAATTTCGTAGGAATTGTAACCGATCGTAAGCAAAAACGAAGCGTTTTGTGGATATTGGAACCGGGCATAAGTGTCAACATGTCAAAAATTTGGTTTTTCAATATGCCACATTTATAACACTGCATAATATTTAGCCAAGTTAGACAAAACGATATGCCTAATAAATACCATTAAGGAATTCACACAATAACACTGTTATTACCTGATTTTATCCCCCACTTGCAGTTTATTTAACTAATATTTTATTTTATCATGAAAATACCATTTGCTTAAGAGATCTATGCCCCAAAAAATACCTAAAATGTCAGTGGTCCTCAAATAAAAGCGATCCTACTGCTGCCAAATATGTTCGCAACTAGGAAAGATGACGGACTTTTGTTTAAAGGCCGATTATGATCGACTATTTTATGCTAATGGTCTACGCGAAGTGTAGGAAGAAGTATGGAGAGCTGACTACGAACCTCTTTTTTAATTAAAGACAAAAAAAGTAAGATTGACGTTGTTGTTGATGGGAGTGCGACTAAAGAAAATAAAATAGGTAACTTATCTTTAGTCTGTTCATCATTGTAAATAAGGTATTGGTAAAGTTTTTTGGTCCATCGTCCAGTTGTTTTATACTTTTGTGTTTGTTATTACGAAACGGAAAATAGTATGGGCGAGCGAGCCGGACCCAACGCTGATTCTGCCAAACCGATGTATACGATGCCACAGAAGACATAATAGTACAACGATGCAAGCAAAGCTGCGTGCATGAGCTATTTTGAGTGACATGTAAGTTTGAGAGATGCTGTGTCTTTGTTTACCTTTAGTCGTTCGCTTCAGTAAATAGAATATAGGTGTTTTTTTTTAGACTTTGCTCTTTGGAGGAATTAAACTTTAATGTCTTTGATGTGATAAGGACTTTGGTCACACGAGTTTTCTATTCACGGTAAAAAAATCTACCGAGTAAACCTATATATTTTATAACGGTAACACCGTGTAATTTCATTAAAATGAGAAAATTACTTTGAGAAAAGCAGAAGTGTTAGAGGCGAAACGCGTCGCACATTGTCTCCCACAAGTATTGTTGTCGGTGGTGGTGTGTTCGTGTCTTGCTTCTGCTTGAAAAAGTGGGAGGGAGGGCGGTGCATTATCTAACCGCATGGTGCTTGTGGGATATTGGCGGAATTTAGTAAAGTAATTTTCTCATTTTAATGCTATTATGGATTTCCGCAAATGAACGCCTTCTTCTATACAATAACAGTGTAATTTTTTTGCATCGAATTAAAAAACTGACTGTAGTGGTGTAATAAATAAATGAGTATGAAAGCTTACCGCCCGTTGCTGGCACACTTACCGCCAGTCGCTGGCACACTTACCGCCAGTCGCTGGCACACTTACCGCCAGTCGCTGGCACACTTACCGCCAGTCGCTGGCACACTTACCGCCAGTCGCTGGCACACTTACCGCCCGTTGCTGGCACACTTACCGCCAGTCGCTGGCACACTTACCGCCCGTTGCTGGCACACTTACCGCCAGTCGCTGGCACACTTACCGCCAGTCGCTGGCACACTTACCGCCAGTCGCTGGCACACTTACCGCCCGTTGCTGGCACACTTACCGCCAGTCGCTGGCACACTTACCGCCCGTTGCTGGCACACTTACCGCCAGTCGCTGGCACACTTACCGCCAGTCGCTGGCACACTTACCGCCAGTCGCTGGCACACTTACCGCCAGTCACTGGCACACTTACCGCCAGGTCGGGTTGCGCGCGGCTCTCCAGATGCCCCAGGAAGCTGCTCAGGGAGAAGTCCTGGACGGATCCCTCCAGCCACGCGCCGTCTGCGTCACGCAGCAGTCGGGACGGGGAGAGGGACATCGACTCGGAGGGAAGGAAGCCTGGAAGGAGGACGTATGTACGATTTTACCACGCATGATGTTTTGTTAATTTTCTGGCAACGACACTACCAGCGGTACTACTAGTAGTACCGCTGGAAGTGTCGTTGCCAGAAAATGGTTTTGTTTACGCGGCATTTTACTCAGACCGCGTGTCGTTTTAACAAGTAAAGTTAGTTGTCCACATACGTACAGTTGAGAGAACAATTCATGTGTTTCATTAACTTACTGAGGGCCGATTACTGAATTGAGAATTTCGCGAAGTAGATAGATAGATAGAGAAGACTTTATCTTCTTTCTTATATATATAAAAAAAGGATTGCTGTTCGTTAGTCTCACTAAAACTCGAAAACGGCTGGACCGCTTTGGCTGATTTTTGGTTTTTTATATTTCTAGAATTCCAGGGAAGGTTTAAATGGTGAGAAAATATGGAAAAATTGCGAAACCTTAGGCGGTACGAAGTAGCGGCCTTATCACTAAAAGTTCCTCAAAGTTGCTGCCGTTGGTTGCTCGTCCGTCACTTTCTAGGTTCTGACAGAATATCAGAGCGTCACGAGTTCTCCAATGGGGACCCGTGACATATGCTGAGTCAGAAACCTTTTCTGTTACCATGACACACAGGCCACCTTAAAAGACTGTAACACTATATTATGATTATTTTGTTCTTATTTTTAGATTCAATTGTGTAATTGTTATGTTATACATACTTTACTTTTTGTCTGTAATTAGGCTATGCATGTTAGTTATACGATGAAATGTGTGTTGTGGTACATTGAATAAATGCTATTCTATTCTATTCTAAAAGTGATCTCTTCCAGACAACCTCTGGATGGACTGGAGCAAAATATTGGTAATTATTAAGTTATTACTTCACTGTAGTGCTGTCTCGTCAAATTTCTGAGAAAATGGCGAGACAGAACGTTACTTAACTATTAATTTAGTGAAATTCTCAATTCAGGAACTGGCTCTGAGTACCAGTGGCGGATTAACACATTTGCCGCCAGTAGGCTATTCAAATTTTGCCGCCCCTTCTGACCTCTGCATTTCGTGAAATTTGGTGAAATTTAATAACATTCAGGTATTCTTTATTTCTGTAAGAAAAAAAAAAATTTTTGGGGCAAATTTGCCGCCCCCTAAAATCGGCCGCCCTAGGCTCCAACCTACTCAGCCCGGTGGTAAATCCACCACTGCTGAGTACTGAACTTTACTTAAAAATATCTAGTAGGTATCATCATCATCAACCCATTATGTCCCCACCGAGGGGCACGGGTCTCTTCCCTGAGGAAGGTATAGGCCATACTCCACCACGGGGACCAAGTCCGGATTGGTGGAGGCTTGTAAGACTAGTGGCTGGTCTTACTGTCAGAAGTTTTCAAGCCGCCCCTAAAGGCCTCTGACTTGGCTTAACGACTGCCATCTATCGACGGCAGCCGGCACCAACTGCTTAACGTACCTTGCGAAGCACGGAATCGCTCGGAAAAAATGCCACTAAAGCGTTAGTCATAGACGGTGACCCATCCATGGACTGAACGCGCCGTATGTTGCTTAACCTTAGTGATCGTTCAAGATCACTCAGGCAGCCCAGGCTACGAGCGATACTAGTAGGTATAAGTGTGTGGAAAAGCGCCGTCTACTAAGCGCTGGACTTTACATGTACAACATACATTCATCATCATTAACATCATTATTTAAGCTGTTGGTTTCCCACCGGTTGGTAGTCCACCGGCCGTCTTTGAAGCGAAAAAATAATGACTGCCTCGTTTTTTAGACGCTTTAGCTACCAAGAAAGAGGACATGGGTTCGATTCACCCTGGGCTCCGCCATAGATTTGTACAAATGGCCTCAGTCTGGGTGTATTTCCATGTTTGTAATGAACTTGAATCGCTCGTAGCCCCGGCCGCCTGAGTGATCTTAAACGATCGCGAAGGTTAAGCAACATAGGGCGCGTTCAGGGTTCATGGCTGTTCTATGACTAACGCTAGTGGCATTTTTCCGAGCGGTTCCGTGCTTCGCAAGGCACGTTAAGCAGTTGGTGCCGGCTGCCGTCGATAGATGGCAGTCGTTAAGCCAAGTCAGAGGCCTTAGGGTGGCTCGAAAACTTCTGACAGTAAAATCAGCCACTAGTCTTACAAGCCTCCACCAATCCGTACTTGGCCCCCATGGTGGAGTATGGCCTATTATACCTTCCTCAGGGAAGAGACCCGTGCCCCTAGGTGGGGACATAAATGGGTCGATGATGATGATGATGATGATCCTAGTTTAAAACCAGGTCAAGCGATTGTGTGGCAGTTATATGTTACTTACTGGCGATGTCTGAGGAATCGGCTTTCCGCGCCAGTTTGGATGGCTCTGCGTTCGCCTCGCTCTCCATTGACGTTTCTGATTTTAACTCCGCCTTCACCAGCGCGTCTTTGTCCTCTGAGGGCAAGGAGATATAAAATCAAAATCAAACCGGAAAAATAATTCAACATAAATAGAATTTACATTCGGTTCGCCGAAAGTTAGCCGCTGCCTTCGGGCCATTTTTGTAGTGGAGAAAAAGGCAGGAAAAAAATCTTCTCCGACCTTAATTGCCCAGTAACTCACCAGTATTTTGTCGTCGCGATGGAGATCTTGGGGACATCATTAACCCATTGTGTCCCCACCGAGGGACACGGGCTATGTGCTATGCTATGTGCCCCGCCCACTGCCACTTCAACTTACTCATCCGGTGGGCTATGTCGACGACTTTCGTTTGTCTACGGACCTCATCGTTTCTGATTCGGTCTCGTAGAGAAATTCCGAGCATAACCCATTCCATAGCTCGTAACTCATACTCAGTAACTCACCAGTATTTAGCGACACGGACGTCGCGACGGGGATGTTGGGGACTCGGCCAGTAACTAGGGTTGATGAGGATTCCTCTTCCTCAAAATGAGGAATTTCCTCATATTTTTGAGGTTCCTCATCCTCTTCGTCTCCCTCAAAATTGATTTTAAAAAAATCCTCTTCCTCTTCCTCATGAGGAATTTAAGAGGAAGGAGAGTTATAAGTTTTGTTGAAATGAAATGTGTTTGAGAGAGAGAGAGAGAAGTCTCGCCGTATTAAAAAGTTAAAGGAAGACAGAGATTTTATTTATTTATTTCATAACACTTACAACTATCATTACAGGGTGACCTATTGCGATAGTGAAGCACAAAGTATTAAATTATAAATTATCAAAATTATAAATTGCATTATAAATTAAAATAAATGGAAATATACAAATATAAATTTAAATAATCTAATTACACATGTCAATAGAAATACCTAAAACCATAAAGATAATACAAGTATAACATAAATTAATTCATAGATTTCATAAAAAAAAATGTCAATCATAAAATTACAAATTGCATTATAAATTAAAATCAATAAAATTATATAAATACAAATTTAAACAAACTAATCACGCAATTGTCAATAAAAATACCTAAAACCATAAAAATATTATTAATTCATTCAATTCATATCTATTTAATAATAAAAAAAAGAAAAATGTCAATCATAAAAAAATTGTTACGTTATTGTTATTGTTAGATGGAAACATGTAGGTAAAGAGGTTCAATACTAGCGTAATCTACGTAATGTTATTTTGTTCTTCGTCTTTAGCAACCTCTTCCTCATCCTCTTTCTCTTAGTCTGCCAGATTTCTTTCTCGATCATGAGGGTCTGGGTTCGAACCACGCATGTACCAATGACTTTTAGTTACGTACATTCGTTTGTACAGCAACACCATTCGCTGATAAATTGTGCCCGGATAACGGCGACAGGCTTGCCACTTGTCACGTTTGGGACCTAATAAACTCGGCAAAACGTGGGTCCAGTTCTAGAGACTGGCAGGCAGAGGTGCCTACCCCTTCGGGGATAACGGGCGTGAGTTTTTTTTTTTTATTTCTCTTCCTCATCCTCTTCCTCATAACAAGTTCCTCAACAACCCTGCCAGTAACTCACCAGCGCGCGGCGAGGAGGCGGCGGAGGCGGCCGGGGACACGGACGCGACGATGGGGATCTTGCGGTCGCCGTCGTGGAAGTAGAACTGCCCGTTGGATTCGCTCAGAACGTACACTTGCGTGTTGCTGGGAACGGAACGTTATTAGTACATTACTGCAGTGGCCAGCAAGAGAGGCATTGATGGACGAACGTGGAAACGTGGACATACGTGAGTCCATCAATGCCTAGTTGTGGCCAAGGCTTGTAAATGATTTTTCTCAAATAATGCGCGGAAATTAAAACTGTGAACTCATTCTGTTAAATTCAATAAACTTTCTAAATCAGACGAACCAGGAACGAACAACAATAATTTTTGCAGCGTTAAAGTGTTCTTTTTTTTAATCTTCTTGTAAATAGGTAATCCAGCTTTCTTCGCAAGCCAGTTCGAAATTTAAATAAAACCTCTGATAAGTTACCTCCTTGGTTGTCACTGTTCGGAGTAAAAGATCGTTCCATTTTTAAATAACACGACAGATATGTGAGTTTAGTAGGTATGTAATTTATTTGGCCGCAAAACACGACAGTTATGAATTTCCATAGAACTTTTTCCGGCCGCTGCTCGCGTGTAATTGGCCAGTACAGCAATTTCGATTTGTCTCGAAGAAAGTTGTCAAAATAATGCTCAAACCAAGCATGTTTGAGAAAAATATATTAACATAAACCGGTCAATTGGGAGTCAGACTCGTAAGAGTCAAGTGGTCAGACAAAGCGATAGACTCACTCGGTGGACTGAGGCAGCGACTGCGGCGGCTTAGGAAGCAACTTTGGGAGCTGCGGCGGCAAGTTGGACACCAGCTTCACCGGGATCAGGTCTGGCCGAGAGATGGGTAATAGGGTAAATTCCAGGGTCAAAATAATTAAATTCTATTTAGTCCGTATTTTAGACTATAAAAAAATATTGGACACGTATTTTTTCTTTTTTCGATTAAACAAAAAATAACAAAGATATAGCCCATTAAAGTTACATGTGACGTCACTCCGTGCTAAAAAATGCAGCACGGCGTGACGTCACACGTAACTTTAATGGGCTATATTTTTGTCATTTTTGGTCTAATTTACAAATAAAAAAATACGTGTCCCTTATTTTTGAATAATCTAAAAGACGGACCAATTACATTTTTTATGGCAACTAGCCCATTTTCAGAATCATTTAAGCCTCGTATCCACTAGGCGACATTTGGCGCGCAAAGCGCGGATCTTTTGTTTACAAACGTTGTCTGTTTACGCTTGATCAGTCGTCGACAACATGTTGCCAGAGGAGCTAGTGTTGATTTCAGCGGCGGTGGTCATAATTTTATCTATTTTATTTAATGTATCCCATAAGCAGTGATAGTTTTGGTACAGTTCGATTAATTTGACCACTTACACTACACCACGGACATTGTTGCGCGTCACATCTCCACTCGAAAGCAACTGATGCTTAACTGCATGTTGCAAACAACAAGCCGGGCTGTCATGTTGCGCGCCCGTTAGCACGTGTTGCGCGCCCAATGTTGCCCAGTGGATACGAGGCTTAATAGACTAAGTTATGAGGTGGTAACATCAGCTGTTAGATCAACTAAAGCGGCACGGACTTACAGAGGTAAGCACTTAGGGATCTGGTGTTAGAGCGGACTTATTATCAGAAGGCGGGAGAGGCATGAAGCAAGTCGGAATATCCTGCTAAATTACCCTAAATGTTTTGTTTGTTGATGGAAATTATAACAGTGTAGTCGTCTAATCAAAACAAAATTATGCGGTAAGTATACATCAGAGAATAAAGCTGAAATCGATTTTTATTTTGCGTATTGTTTCATTTATAATAATAACTTCCACACAACACAATCTCTTGATGTCCAAAACTAGGATACCCTATGGATAGCCATAGGGTATCCTAGTTTGCCATAGGGTAACCAGACATGGACGTTACAAACATCGAAAAACACCCAGACTGAGGCCATTTGTACAAATTTACGGCGGCCCCCAGTGGGAATCGAACCCACGAGCTCTTTCTTGGTAGCTAAGCGCCTTAACGTCTAGACCAACGAGGCAGTTATAAGTATATCTATAAAGTTTTGGAATAGCCAATCAACAAGAGAGGCAAGAGGCTCTGTATGCCGAAATACTGGCTATAAACATAGTTTAGCAGGAGATGCTATAAAAAGACAGTATGTAAGTCGTAACTTTTAGTACAGTCTGTTAGCTTTTAGAATATACCTCGGCTACTATCGGATAGAGTCGGATATATTCGTGTAATAGAAATATCGGACCTAAAGTCAGATTTTTTTATCCGTATAATTCTGACATTTCATAAGTGTTGCTACTGAAAAAATTCTCCACCAAAAAGGGACAAATTTGACCCATTTGAGGGCAATGTCTTCTTTACTTGTACTTTTTTACTGTCTGTGTGATGAAAAGGAACACAATTGTCACTCGCCTTACATTCGCTTTTAATTTGAAGCTCCACACTTTATAAAATGGATACATTCACTAACAAATTAAATCTGTAGAGACAGATGTTCACACTCATATTGACACTGAAAAATGTGCCGGGGCAAAAAAGTTTTCTAATCTCTGACATGTCAAAAAATTATTACTGTCAGAATTCTACGGAATTAAAAATCTGACTTTAGGTAATATGACACTTAGTTTACAAATCGGAAATAATATGACACTTAATTTCACACAGAGCAGGAAGTAGTATTACACTCGTGTGCTTTCGGCGAAAACAGAAGCCTACTCAAGAGCCCGAGGTATATTCTAAAAGCTAACAGACTGTAAGATACCTATCATGTATAAGTTTACATGTCCACTACTTTTCTGGTTCGATAAACGTTATATCGTCGCTGCGTCTGGAAAATCCGACAAACATTTTATTTAGCAAAATTAGTTTTTTTTTTGTAGTTTGTTAGTATTTTCTTAACCCCGAAGCACCTGTAAAACTCATTTTGTGCTAGCCAACATGAAACTTAAAATGTAAATATCAGCTATGTATTTACTGAATAAAAGAAACGCGTCGTAATTACTCAAATATTAAGTTTTTTTATTTCTCCGGAATTAAGCTTTTTACGTTTGTCAGTTTTTCTAAGCCCAAAGACGATAATATTATTATCTTAAAATAGTAAGTAATAGGTAATAGTATATCACCAAGGGCACAAACAAAATTTTTGAGTCGAGGTTGTGAAATTG
Organism: Yponomeuta plumbellus; assembly: GCA_947310845.1. Lineage (NCBI taxonomy): Eukaryota > Metazoa > Arthropoda > Insecta > Lepidoptera > Yponomeutidae > Yponomeuta > Yponomeuta plumbellus. Next base: position 1,459,689 of record OX371206.1, read on the forward strand.
AATCCAGAGCGAACTGAGGCGATTCTTGCATTAAACTAAGAATCGCTGAAGAAGCGAGGGATTCAACACCACCGAAACCAAAAATGATTTGCGCCCGTGTAGAACACTCTGCTTTTCACTACCATCTGAGAGGAATGAAAATGCGTATAGGTCTGTTATCTAAAGCTGGCACGTTCACAGTACTCACACTTATGCAATTTCACTATACAGGATGTTTAAAAATATATAATTTTGATTCAAAATGCGACTCTAGTTTAAGTGTAGACTAGAGTTAGGTTTTAGTAAGATAGGTGCGTTGTAGATAAATAAATACAAATATATGGGTTACTTGTTATAATATATTTTTAGCAAATTCGAGCGAAAAGTATTAAAAACAAGGTGGAATCAATGGTTACAAAATAGTTTTAAATTTCAATAAATTTTCACATGAACAAAAATAATTTCACCTAAGAAAATCTTTACCAAAACAGAAAATAATTATCCCAGAAATCATCAACAATTTAATTATAATTTAATTATGTAACAAAGGGTAACGGACGCTCAGTGGTCAGTTACTGGATGAATTACCCTACCTTTTTTTCTAATTGCTTGCCACAGATAAAAACTTTATTACTGTTCTGTAATTTCATCAACTGGAAGGAATCTGTGATCAACTGAGCAACATCATTCGGTTTCTATTGTTGTTACGCGAATGTTCTGGTCTCCTATTCTTCTTCTTTTTCTTCAACGTTTTATCCATGATTTTAGCACCAGTAGCAGTTGTTCGAAGTCCAATCACAATCAAATGCAAGAGCCAAAAAAAAGAGGAAAGACCACAGAATAAACTGGCAATTCCCATTAGAAAAACAAAAACCCTCTCTTAAAAATGCCATCTACTGACTAATGAGCCGTTTTCAGAAGAAAAAAAAAACGAATGGCTGTCAAAGGAATGCAGTTTTGGACCTCAGCCCAATAGCCATGTGTGATACATGTTATTTTTTTGAAATTGAAAATGTTACTTTTTTTTCAATACAATATAACTCCGAAAGGACAAACATTTGGCCGTTGACGTCATAGTAACTTTTATTCAGCTCGCTGAGACCTATTCGATGATGTATCACACATGGCTATTGGACTGAGGTCCAAAATTGCATTCCTTTGACAGCCATTCGTTTTTTTTTAGTTCTTCTGAAAACGGCTCATTTGGAACTACTTTTCTTAGCTGTCAGAAAAATCCCTCATTGAAACGCACATACGGTTGAATACCAAAAAGATCACGCTGTATATATAAACAGTAGTAAAAGTAAAACTATAACTGTCCCCTTCACACTCATAAGCTAGACCGCGCGCAAGAGAGACGGGCAGACTTTTCATGATGCGCATGCAGTACACGTCACGCCGCGCGCTATTCACAGACACTACACAAGCGCAACGTGTAAATGTGTTGAACGTGCCAGCTTTACTTAACTGACCTATACTTGCGTTCCAATTTCAAATATTTGACAATTAGGTACTTAAAAGTTTTGCAGCAAAGAGTTTGGAAGTTCAGTAAGTAGTTCCAAACTCGGTTTGAAAACTTATCGCTTGGGTTGGTTCTAATCGTCTAGAGTGAAAGAGAAGTCCGACTTCTTAGTAAAGGAGTGCATTAGTATATAAATTCAAGATTTTGAGTCTTTTTACTCAAAGGTACCTAAGTAGATAAACAACGGTAAATAGATTCAAAACCCAATGTTGAGTCTATTTACTTTGATGCATCTTAGCTTGAACAACAATAGCGTGTTTTGGGTCCTAAATTTGGGCATCAAAATGCATAATTTCGAGCAGATGGAGTGGAAAGCATGTTTGGACTGACTGTCGGCGGGCGGCAGTTTCGGCAGCAGTGGCAGCAGCCGTTGCACGACGACGCGGCGGTCGGCGGCGCGCGGCCGCCCGCGACGCCATCGCGGCAGCTCGCCCGTGCTTAGCGGGACGGGGCTCTGCGGGGGGCCGAGAAACGGGTTCAATCATCATCAACCCATCATGTCCCCACCGAGGGGCACGGGTCTCTTCCCTGAGGAAGGTATAGGCCATACTCCACCACGGGGGCCAAGTCCGGATTGGTGGAGGCTTGTAAGACTAGTGGCTGGTCTTACTGTCAGAAGTTTTCAAGCCGCCCTAAGGCCTCTGACTTGGCTTAACGACTGCCATCTATCGACGGCAGCCGGCGCCAACTGCTTAACGTGCCTTGCGAAGCACGGAACCGCTCGGAAAAATGCCACTAGCGATAGTCGTAGACGGTCACCCATCCATGGACTGAACGCGCCGTATGTTGCTTAACCTTAGTGATCGTTTAATGTCACTTATGCAGCCGGGGCCATAGGACAATAGAAGACTTATGTGACGAAAATCCTTATCACATCAAAGGCATTTAAATTGCTCATAAGAGCAAAGTCTAAAAAAGAACAACTACGTAGCACAGACAATTTTAACTAGAAAATAATATGGGGTTATTTAGTCATTAGGTACTAGCAACACTCTGAAATTGTTGAAGCTTTTGGATTGTATTGAGATGTTAACGTGACAGTATTTTTTTGGCTTCGACTTTAGTTGAGCATGTACCCCGTGAGGGTATAGCAGATTGCCATGCGTAAACATCGTAACAATCGAGCATGTACTGATAGAATTGATGTTGAATGATAAAACGTTTTGAAACAATTGACCTGGGCCTCGATTTTGATAGCGCATTATAGTACAATGTCAGGTCGAGTCACGTGACGTATTTTTTCATACCAATGAAACCGGAATTATTGATACACGTGCACGCGTTTATGAAACTAAATCGCCATGTTCATGCAATTGTCATCGTATGACAATGCATTAGTAGCAGATTCTAAGCCCTAATATCTGCCTGTTGCCCGAGATATAGGCGTAAGTTTATCAATAGTACATTGTTCACCGAGAGGAGAAAGTGCCCGATTACCGTCGAGGGTGTCGTTTGAAGCCCGGGCCGTAGGCGAGGGCTTTAAAACACCTGAGATCGGGAATCGCAGTTTCTCTCGAGTGATACATAGTTATACTACACCTACAAGGAAAATAAAAAACGAAATCTTTACTAATTGAAATTTATATTGAAATTGTTGCTAGTGGCCAGTGTCATTTTGCGAACTTGGAGATAAAAACTCACTGTAAAAACTTTTTGGCTTTTGATATTTAGGTTACCGGCGCATAGTCTTACCCAAAATTAAAAAAGAAAAACCACGTAAGAAATGGATTTTCATACACTTTTCTCTCCCGCTCAGATGCGTTTTCTCCCCGCATATTTGTTCGATATGCAATGACGTACTTTCTACCGTAAATTTGATAAAGTATCAAGGTACTTTCCAAGCAGATGTAGTATAAATTAAATATTCTTACCTGAGTGTCAGGTTTGGGCGCGATGGGCGTGGGGTGTCTGAATACCTGCGCTTGGACCTCTATTACAGGCGGCGGGGCTATTTGCTGCTTCTGAGAACAGGTTTTACAGGAATCAATAACGTAACATTTACATTTTACATACAGGCACTTACATTGCTTCTGGTCCCACACTAGGATACCCTGTGTCGTGGGAACCAGAAACAGCGACCTCACAAACATGTAAACATCGCAACCCTGGGTTTTTTCTTCGTCACTAGCCGGGATTCGAACCCGGGACCTCTCGCATGGTAGTCAGATGCACTGACCGTTGCGCCACAGAGGTCGTCAATACGCTACTAGACTCGTATCAAATTTGACGTGATAAATGGATATTTCCTGTAGTATCTAACGTAAGAAACCGAAATATGTTGACTTTATTAAGTAAATATGCAGGATGGCTGCAAAAATTGCAAATTAAAAAAATATTTTTCGCTTTTAAATCTGAACGGTGAAAACACTATCCGCCATCTTGAAAGCACCTTTGGTTGTAAACAAAAATCTGTCAGTCGTGCGTGCGTAGGTTCTATTGTGACTCATACTTCTTTCGTGGCACGAACTCTACCTATGTTGAATGTCAAACTTTGTTTACAAACGTAGAGGACTTCAAAACATAGACAAAAATAGCGGACCGCGTTTTTGGCTGTTTAGCAAAGCAACGTTTTAAAATAATGTTTTTGTTGCTTTTAGATCCTCAAAAAATATACTAAAATATTTTTTGGTCTAATGGAAGAGATATTTAGCATTTAAGACATACTTGAAAAAAGAGTCACGTAGCGGATTGAATGCTCAATACAATTTATGGGGCACGGTATAAAGTGTGGAGAGCGGAGTTAGGCGATCTAGTTTTAGGAGCTAGTCGGGGGTAAAGTCAATCAGGACACATGTTTCTTGGACCGCTTGCCGCCAGCGCCCCCCCCCACCCGCTCACCTCGTGCCGCCACTTGCCGCCAGCGCCCCCCCCCCCACCCGCTCACCTCGTGCCGCCACTTGCCGCCAGCGCCCCCCCCCACCCGCTCACCTCGAGCCGCCACTTGCCGCCAGCGCCCCCCCCCACCCGCTCACCTCGTGCCGCCACTTGCCGCCAGCCCCCCCCCCACCCGCTCACCTCGTGCCGCCACTTGCCGTCAGCCCCCCCCCCCCCCACCCGCTCACCTCGTGCCACCACTTGCCGCCAGCGCCCCTCCCACCCGCTCACCTCGTGCCGCCGCTTGCCGCCAGCGCCCCCCCCCCACCCGCTCACCTCGTGCCGCCGCTTGCCGCCAGCGCCCCCCCCCACCCGCTCACCTCGTGCCGCCACTTGCCGCCAGCGCCCCCCCCCACCCGCTCACCTCGTGCCGCCACTTGCCGCCAGCGCCCCCCCCACCCGCTCACCTCGTGCCGCCACTTGCCGCCAGCGCCCCCCCCCCACCCGCTCACCTCGTGCCGATACTTGCCGCCAGCGCCCCCCCCACCCGCTCACCTCGTGCCACCACTTGCCGCCAGCGCCCCCCCCCCCACCCCCTCACCTCGTGCCGCCACTTGCCGCCAGCGCCCCCCCCCACCCGCTCACCTCGTGCCGCCACTTGCCGCCAGCGCCCCCCCCACCCGCTCACCTCGTGCCGCCACTTGCCGCCAGCGCCCCCCCCACCCGCTCACCTCGTGCCGCCACTTGCCGCCAGCGCCCCCCCCACCCGCTCACCTCGTGCCGCCACTTGCCGCCAGCGCCCCCCCCACCCGCTCACCTCGTGCCGCCACTTGCCGCCAGCGCCCCCCCCACCCGCTCACCTCGTGCCGCCACTTGCCGCCAGCGCCCCCCCCCACCCGCTCACCTCGTGCCGCCACTTGCCGCCAGCGCCCCCCCCACCCGCTCACCTCGTGCCGCCACTTGCCGCCAGCGCCCCCCCCACCCGCTCACCTCGTGCCGCCACTTGCCGCCAGCGCCCCCCCCACCCGCTCACCTCGTGCCGCCACTTGCCGCCAGCGCCCCCCCCACCCGCTCACCTCGTGCCGCCACTCGCCGCCAGCGCCCCCCCCACCCGCTCACCTCGTGCCGCCACTTGCCGCCAGCGCCCCCCCCACCCGCTCACCTCGTGCCGCCACTTGCCGCCAGCGCCCCCCCCCACCCGCTCACCTCGTGCCGCCACTTGCCGCCAGCGCCCCCCCCACCCGCTCACCTCGTGCCGCCACTTGCCGCCAGCGCCCCCCCCACCCGCTCACCTCGTGCCGCCACTTGCCGCCAGCGCCCCCCCCACCCGCTCACCTCGTGCCGCCACTTGCCGCCAGCGCCCCCCCCCACCCGCTCACCTCGTGCCGCCACTTGCCGCCAGCGCCCCCCCCACCCGCTCACCTCGTGCCGCCACTTGCCGCCAGCGCCCCCCCCACCCGCTCACCTCGTGCCGCCACTTGCCGCCAGCGCCCCCCCCACCCGCTCACCTCGTGCCGCCACTTGCCGCCAGCGCCCCCCCCACCCGCTCACCTCGTGCCGCCACTTGCCGCCAGCGCCCCCCCCACCCGCTCACCTCGTGCCGCCACTTGCCGCCAGCGCCCCCCCCACCCGCTCACCTCGTGCCGCCGCTTGCGGTGCGCGCACAGCAGCGCGCAGGCGCACTTGCCGCCCCCGCCCCCCGCCGCCCCCCCGCCGCCGCCCCCCGCCAGCACGTGCGGGTTGCCCGCCAACGCTAAAAGACGCTTCAACCTGGGAACAAAATACGTTTTTTAAATAGATTGTAACTAACCGACTCGGAAAACGTTGTAACGTTGTTTCGTCGTATAACGTCATATGATTTTTTTTTTACTTACGGCTACGAAAAATAGATAACAAACTATTCTCAGATCTACCAAACAGTTTTTTTTTTTAAATCTGGTCCTACCGTTTCGGAGGAGTATGCGCACTATCTTTGTGACATGACAATTTAATGTATTAGAAATTTATTTTTAAAAAGATAGAATGAAATCACATTCTCAGCACAATTCTGACTCAGTTGCCTTTTGTGGCATCCTTGACCACAGACTAAATCTATTAGGTTATGTTTTAATTTATTGGTTTTTTTTTCTGTTACGTTACATAATATATTATGTTACTTGTCTGTTGATTTTCTTTCTATGATGTGCTCTTCTTCATCTTCTTCAGATTTCTTTTAAGCAATCAAGTGTTTTGTAAGCCATGCTGATAATTAACATTTTTTGATAAGTTATGGATCTCAAGGTTTAGACGTACCTAATATTTTTTTCCCTGTTTTTTAATTAAGAAAGTGTTAGTATCCTAAATAAAAAGAAAAAAAATCCAGTTATACGAACTTGTCGGTCATCAGAGCGAGCTGCAGCGACGCGGCGGGGGCGGGGGCGGTGGGGGCGGTGGGGGCGGTAGGGGTGGCGGGCGCGGGGGGCTCGGGCCGGTTGACGAGTTTGGCGGCGACGCTGAGCGGGCCGCACTTCGCCTCCGACGACGATTGCTGCTCGTCTGTTAATCGTGAGAACGTTGAAGTGTGGTGACCTGTGGGCTCATTAAGTAATTTTCGCAATGGATAATCATACGTCTTAAATAGTCACGTATACCACTACTGTATAGCACTATCTTCTTTTAAGACCCTATGTTAGAGCGAGACAGTACTCCGTACGACGTCGGTTTTTGTGTTGACGTGACTTTTTAAGACGTATGAATATCCGTTGCGAAAATTACACAATGAGCCCACAGGCTTGCCATGTGTACGGTATTCTACCGAACCGTTCAGTACTTTGGTACGGTGTTCGGTATAACAAAAATACCGAAGTATGGAAGGCTCAGTACTTTCTTCCTGTAAATTTTTTCTCCCTAATAAACGATTCAACCTGTGGATTCAACGGTCAGATTTCACACAATCGAAAATCGATTTATTGTTTTCGAGCAATTTCACGGATTGCGTTGCGAAGCGTGCATAACGTTTTCAATCCATCTCCTTTATTGAACGCTGCGCGAGACAAATCAGACATTGCTGGAAACGTGCATTAGTGATAAAAATATATTTTTTATAAGTTAGGTTAGTTAATATAATGGCACTTTGAGTCAATAATATGAGTGATTAATGCATGTTTTCACCAACCAACCCATAAGCTCCTCCTAACTAGGTAACCCTTTTCTTAGGTGACCCCCTGAAGTACTCTCTTACTTAAATTCAATATCACCAAGCTAGTTGACACCTAACTAGGTATCCCCTAGTTAAGTTACAGTTTAGTCTGTGGTCAATGTACCGGTAAATTTTATTACTGGGTTTTATGTACATATAATCAATATAATCGAAACAAAACAGCCCTTAAACTTTAATTTGTTTTGTTTCATAATAAATTCAACGATTTTCTTTTAAATAAGGTAAAAAATATCAATCGTATCGCTATATAACAGTATCATTGACACATGTAAAAAATTTTTGTCTGACATGACACTTCTGACACTTAAAGCTAGGGGCTGAACAATCGGCCCCTTAGATTTAGATTTAGATTTATTTATTGAGCTACCTTGTTGTATAAAAGATGTTACTTAAAAAAACTAGAACTAAACAAGGACCCTGCAAGGGCGCCGCTAAAATTAAGTTATATTTATAACTAAATTAAACTAAACTCTATTTACAATGTAGGTACATATTCTATACATAAATATACACAATTATAACCAACTATACAATGAAAATTTATTTACAATCTTATATTACTATCATGCTCATCGATAAAATCTTTCAAGGTATAGTAACATTTTTCGTTCAAGTATTGACTAAGAGCTTTTTTGAATACGTTTGGTTTTTCTATTATCTGGATATTTTTAGGTAAGTAGTTGTAAATTTTCGCGGCCATTGACTGTGGGCCAGAGGTAACTAAATGAAGTTTTGATGAGCATGCTGCTAATCTACTGTTTGGCCTTAAGATTTTTGGGCGTGTATAGGTGGGGAATAAATTCATATTATTTTTTGCAAATGAACAAGCTTCTAATATGTACAAAGATGGTAATGTAAGAATATTGAATTTAACGAAATATGGCCTGCAACTGGTCATAGTGTCAATATTTGCAATTATTCGAATACATCTCTTTTGTAGTATAAGTAATTGGTTTGAATCCGTGCTGTTGCCCCAGAGGAGGACCCCATATGACAACCAGGATTGTGCATATGCATAGTAAGCGCATAGCGCACTTTTGGTATTTGCAGTTCTTTTTATCTCTGTCAGAGCATATGTGAAGCTTGATAGTTTGCTGGCAATCTTCTTTATATGATGCTTCCAATGTAGGTTGCTATCTATAGTAATTCCTAAAAGGCAATAGGAATCTACTAGTTCTATGGGGTTTTTATCAAATATGTAACTAATATTTAAGGGGCGTTTCTGATAAGGTCTAAATTCTATGAGTTTGGTTTTGCCAAAATTTACTAAGAGGTTGTGATCGTTTAGCCAGTTTGTTACTTTATTTAAGTTGAAATTTAGTTTGTCTACAAGGTCGATGCTATCCCGACATGGTAATACGAGAGATATGTCGTCTGCGAATAGGGTGCAAGGGGTATTAATTTGTTCAGGCAGATCATTAATGTATATCAGGAACAAGAGACAGCCAAGGACACTCCCTTGTGGAATTGATTGTTTTAATAATAATTTAGAGGATCTTTTGAAGCAGATTTCACCAGTAACTGCATTGTGTTGTTCTATATCTACATACTGTTCACGGTTTGCGAGGTAAGAAGTGAACCAACGCTGGGCAATACCCCGAACTCCAATTCTATGTAGCTTTTTGAGAAGGATGTCATGAAGCACTCTATCGTAAGCTTTTGACATATCCAACAGTATGCCTATTGCATGTTCCTTATTATTTATAATGTTTAGAACGCTATTTATGTACTTAAACACAGCCAGGGATGTAGACCGTCCTTTTCGAAACCCGTATTGGCTGTCGTGAAAAATTTTGTACTTTTCACAGAAATGGTTAACTCGTTGGTACATTGCGGATTCGTACACTTTTGAAAATGTGGGTAGTAAAGCTACCGGGCGATAATTATTGCTATCAAAACAGTTGTCCTTTTTATGAAGTGGCTTTACTATTGTTCTTTTTAATAGGTCTGGAAATATTCCCTCTGAAATCGACTGGTTTATGAGAAATGACAAGGGTGCGGCAAGTTCTGGGGCACATTCTTTAACAAGTACCGGCGGGATTTCATCGAATCCAAAACTGCGTTTAGATTTTAATTTTTTAATTATATTGGACACTTCTACTGGATCAGTAAGGTTAATGAATATTGAGTTTTCCGTGGTAGAGTGTACTGGACGGCCTTGTGGGTTAGGTTTATCCTTCGATGGGGCGCCAACTGTGCTGAAGAAATAATTAAAGTGATTGGCAATAGCTAGGGGGTCATCGATGGGGTTTTTATTAATAATTAGTTGGATGTTTTTTTTAGATTTATTCGTGTTTTTTTTATAACGCTCTTTTATTACTTGCCACATAGTTCTCGTCACATTATTTGATGTTAGTATTTTATTCGAATAATGGATTTTTTTTGAAGTAGAGACAATATTTTTCAACGTTTTTTCGTAATTTTTGTAATAGTTTAGTAAAACCATACTACTTGTTTGGTTAACAAGATGTTTTAATAAACGTTTGTTTTTACATGAAATCCTTAAGCCTTTAGTCAGCCATGTATTTGGTCTTTTACTTTTTATTTTTATTGTGCATTTAGGTATTGTTTTCTCTAGAATAAGTCTAATCTGATCGTAAAACATGTTATAGTTACTGTTGGCATTTTGTGAAGGGCTTAAGTAAGCGGACCAGTTAACTTTTTTTAATTCCTTCTTAAATGAGTTCATATTCGGCGCAGAAAATATTCTTTTTTCTGTATACCAGGGAACGTTCATATCTTTTACATCTTCGGGTGCATATATGCTAACTAACACGCCCTTATGGTCTGAGAACCCATAATCCTTCGTTTTAGTGTTTAAGTAATTTTTATCGTGATGATTATTGCAAAAAACTAAATCTATGCAGCTCGATGTGTTGTGAGTCACTCTAGTTGGTTCGTTTATACGTATAGTGAAGTTAAAGCTCTTAAAAAGATTCAACAACGTAGTTTTCAATTTACTATCTTCCAGCATGTCTATGTTAAAGTCTCCACCAATTATAACGTTTTTTTGTTTATCTCTTGAGCTTATGCTCTCTAAAAGATGAGTAAGGGAAGCGAAGAATGTATCTGGGTCTCTATTCTTATTTGGCCAGTATAGTGTTACTAAGAGTAAATTTAGTTTTGGTAACTCTACTCCACAAACTTCGAAGACAAATTCTTTTGATTTGAGTAGTATGTCTTTGCGTTCCTTAAAGTCCATATAATCTTTCACCATTATACATACTCCACCTCCTTCTCTATTCGTTCGGCAGAAGCATGATGCTACTTGGTAGTTATCTAGTTGCAGAAGATTAATCTTTGGTTCCGTTATCCAAGTTTCCGTCAGACAAATTGCATGTATATTGGTGTTTTCTAGTGTGGCAGCTTCTATCAAATGCCGCTTATTCTTGAAGCTCCTTATATTCTGGTAAAGTATACTAGGCGGAACGAAATGTCTGGTTGCTTTCTATTGAGTCATTCTGCACGGAGCCACATTGGTTGTGTACCTTGAGTAGAGCTGAGGATAGCTGCCATTCAGTGATTTTTGTGATTTTCTTATTTACATCATCAAACACCTGTCTGAGGCCTCGGTTGTTTAGGGCTCCACTGATTCGATGGAACATTGTATAGTCGTAATGTAGATGAAGATTGGAATCAACAAGGTAGGCATATTCATGAGTTATTACATCTAGGTCCAGCAAATGGTTGAACGCTTCAATTCGCGCGGTAAACATGTCGGTGGTTTCCCCTAATTTGAAGATTGGTGAGCATATTAAAATCGTAGTGTGATTCAGGTTCTGCAGCTTTCCCCTGATGTATTTTACCAGCTCGTGGTAGTTTTCCGTGTGAGTGAAATCCTCTTGGCCTATGAAGACAACGCAGTAGTCCTGTTTCGTAAATCCAACTAGCTTCGACTCTATACCGTGGAAAAGTTGCCTTATTCCCCTGTTTGGTAGGAGATAATGACACATCTCATAGTTATCTCCGAAAGTTTTGCGGGCTATTTTAGAAGTGGCATTGTATTTTTCTGCGCTTATTAGGCAAATTTTGGATATGTTTTTTTTCTCGTTTTTCAGTGTGTGGAGCATTCGTCGAGGATCAAAGTTTGTCTGTGATAGATTTTTCGCAAGCTTTTGAGATGTTGACGGATTTGCAGATTTATTTTCCGTTGTACGTGAATCCATATCATCCACAAGTATTGATTTCCCAGATCCTGGTAGGATCGGAGAGATACATTCGGCTATACCGATTTTATCAGTGCTCTGGAGTTGAGGGACTTGCACAGTTTTGCGCTGGGGTGTGGACCGGCAGATTCTGGTAAGCTGGTTAATTTTTGAGTCCCTTTTAGCAATAGTCTGATTAAGTGCATAATTTTCCGCTAGAAGTCGTTCAATTTCTATGTCCGCACTTTCCAGTTTAGTTTCTAGCAGAACTATTTTTGTTTGTAACTCCTCATTGTCTTCCTGGACGTTTGTACAATTTTCCGGGCAGCTTCTATTCAGAGTTTCGTTACCTGTTGACGCCTGCTGTATGGTCTCGCTCGAATTAAGTGTTACGGATGGCGAAACTAACTGTTTTCTCGGTTTTCTCTGGGTGACATTATTGGTCGGTTTGCCTTTCTTCGTAAGGCAAAATTTGCACTGCCATTTATCTTTGCGCTCCTTAGTCATTAGTCTAAATAGCTTCTCACTAATAGAGCAACAGTCTAGGTGGTATTTTTTGTCGCAACCTGTGCATAACAAGTATTCTTTGTCTATAATTTTTGTAGAACATTTATCGCAGTCCAGCGCCATCTTCAGTGGTCTCCTGGGGGCTTTCTTGAAAGTTGGTGCAGTAATCGAGTTTTAACTCTAATCGATTAATTCGATTCTTAATCGATCACACTCGGACTACTATAATATTTGAACGCAGCCACAACGGGTACAGTATTCTGTGGACACAGCTGATAGGTGTCAAAACAAACGTCGCCAGAGGTGATTAATCGTGCCGGCCGGTAGTGATGTTTTTCACGTCATAAGCTTCTTTACGCTTATTGGCCACGGTTTGGGGCTGAATTTTGAAGATGAAGCCGTTACAGTTGGTAAAGGCTCTCGTGATCAAGTTTTTAGGCCGTGGAATGGTGACAGTGAGTGTTTTATGTCCTACCTGGCCCTCCCGTTGTTGTGGCACAAAAACAGCAGCAGCACTTCACTTTTCAGGTACTTTTAATCACTATTTGTCGTTAAATTCGATGGAGCAAATCAGTATAGGTCCTGCTCCTGCATTAAGGTTAAGGGCACACCTAGCGCCATAAGTGACGGATAGATGTTAGTGAAAACGAATCAACCGTTAAGTAGCCCCTAAAAAAGATTAGATGGTCCCCAAATCTTAGTGTTGTTGGTGAAAACAGGCATAGAACTTGTTTTTTTTCTGCACTGTTCAGTATTTATTCGAAAAAGACCTGGCAACCCTGGTGGTGACATCAACGTAAACGTGTTGCTGTGACACTGTTCGTAGTGTTTAATTAGCAATAAGTTTTACTTAAAATACATAATTTAATTCGGAGGTTAACTAATAAACATGTTAACTTAAAACCTGCATTTTACCTCAAAGCGAAAGTAAGAGCGATAGGTAGGCCTTTTTGCACACATGTATGTACGACGGCCCCATATTTGTCATGTCGCTGTTTCTGGTTCCCACGACACAGGGTATCCTAGTGTCGGGGCAGAAGCAGTGTAAGTGCCTGTATGTATACATGTTTTTAATGTTTTTATAAATCAAGAAAACTCACTTCTCCGCTCGTCACCAGACAGCCCGTCATTGGAGTCCTGGCTGAACGTGTTCTTAGGCGAAAACAAGTCTGTGTCACTCTCCCTCCTCCCCCCGTCGTCCTCCACAGAGCTATCCGTCCCTTTCTCCGGCGTCTTGTCCAGCTTTTCTTTCTTTTCGAGGACTATTTTATCGACCTTCTTCTCTAGAACTATTTTGTCCACTTTCTCCTTTTTTTCTAGGACCGCTTTGTCACCAGAGCCCTCGGAAGTCTTTGATTGCTGTTTGTGGCAGGGCTGGGGTAGCGGCGGGGTGGGTTCCGCCCACCAGTAGTCCAGCTCGATTCGGGAACGGGATCCAAACTGAAATGTATGTAAAAAGTGTTACTTAAAGATAGAGGATTGAAGCTGGAGAAACAAGATATGAGACAATTCGCGTAAGAACCAGGACACGGAAACCGGTTTAATTTCCAAACGGGATGTCATTTTCCCCGACCCAGAAGCGATAGCGGTGAAGGTTATCGTAACCGGTTAGTTATGAAACCGGTTTTTCTCAAATTCCGATCTTGTCGAGCATAATGAACCGGTTCATTAGAGTTTTCACGCCCGTAGACGTGAAAAGAAAATAAGAGTTAGATACAGTGTGGCCCTGGATAAAGTGCAATCCCGAAAGGGGATGAAACTAGACCATGAATCATTGACTAGAAAAATATTTAAAAAAATTATAAAAAATTATTGTAGGATTTATTGGTATTTTAAGATTTTCATGTTTCATTAAGGACTCTATGTACAAAAGTATTGATTTCTTCCAAAATAATGGGTCTATTTCTTTGAAATAAAAAAAAACAGTATGCCTAATACCTGGCGATGACCATGAAATAATAAATAGTCTGCAAAAAAGTAACTATCTTGGGTAAAAAAATGTATTTTTATGAAAAAAATGATTTTTTTAGACGTTTATTTTAAAAAACTTCAAATTACTAAAAAAATGTGCCCTATAACTATGTCATTTTATAGCTTACTTTTATTCTTTACCATTTTAGCTTCCAAATAAAAAAAAAAGCAATGTTCTAACTAAAAAAACACGCTATCTACGAACTTTTAAAGTGGAGCCTAATCGTGTTACCGTGCAGGTAGAGACCGTTTTTTCCATTGTTTCCGTCCTACTCTGTGCCCTTCGGCAGTCGCAGTCCTTTTGTTCTACACTCAGGTAGAGGGAAGGCGAGGGGAGGGGAGGCAGGGGGTTCGAAACAGGACTTACACAGTCGCTCCGATATTCTCGCCGCTGCTACTACTGTTCTCGTTCTCGCATTGTGTTCTCGTTGATTTGTTATTAAGTTTTTGTTACATTGTTGACTGTTACGTTTTCTACTGTTCGTTACGTTTGGACTGTTCCTGTTCTGCTGTTAAGTGTTGACGAAATGCTGCGATTGACAGAGTTCTCACCTCGAGAAATAGCCGACATGCATTATTATTATGGCATGTCACATGGTCGCACAACAGTCGCTCGGACTGCATACATAAATGCTTTCCCGGGCAGACTCATACCCTCAGCTCGAAATTTTCAAGAGATTCATAGGAGGCTCTCCAACATTGGACTTGGTTTGGCACGAGATCGCCGTGAGCATCCAGCTGTCGTTATTGACAATGCGATAGAATAGGCCATTTTAAACGATCTGTTTGCTGACCCTACAACAAGTATAAGACGATTAGCGTTGCGTCATGGCATATCGAAGACGTCTGTCTGGCGAATTTTGAAAAAGGAGGGATTGCATCCTTTCCATTACCAACGAGTACAACATTTACACGAAAATGTAGATAATCGTCCAAGATGCGTAATGTCGACGTGGATTCTAAGAAAAATTAGAGCTGACCCAAATTTTCCCAAACGCATTTTTTGGATGGACGAAGCGACATTTACCCGAGACGGCATTACAAACTGCAGAAATTTGCACCAGCGGTCTCACGAAAATCCACGATTGAAGCGGGCATCTACTTTTCAAACAGCAGAACAGGAACAGTCCAAACGTAACGAACAGTAGAAAATGTAACAGTCAACAATGTAACAAAAACTTAATAACAAATCAACGAGAACACAATGCGAGAACGAGAACAGTAGTAGCAGCGGCGAGAATATCGGAGCGACTGTGTAAGTCCTGTTTCGAACCCCCTGCCTCCCCTCCCCTCGCCTTCCTCTACCTGAGTGTAGAACAAAAGGACTGCGACTGCCGAAGGGCACAGAGTAGGACGGAAACAATGGAAAAAACGGTCTCTACCTGCACGGTAACACGATTAGGCTCCACTTTAAAAGTTCGTAGATAGCGTGTTTTTTTAGTTAGAACATTGCTTTTTTTTTTATTTGGAAGCTAAAATGGTAAAGAATAAAAGTAAGCTATAAAATGACATAGTTATAGGGCACATTTTTTTAGTAATTTGAAGTTTTTTAAAATAAACGTCTAAAAAAAATCATTTTTTTCATAAAAATACATTTTTTTACCCAAGATAGTTACTTTTTTGCAGACTATTTATTATTTCATGGTCATCGCCAGGTATTAGGCATACTGTTTTTTTTTATTTCAAAGAAATAGACCCATTATTTTGGAAGAAATCAATACTTTTGTACATAGAGTCCTTAATGAAACATGAAAATCTTAAAATACCAATAAATCCTACAATAATTTTTTATAATTTTTTTAAATATTTTTCTAGTCAATGATTCATGGTCTAGTTTCATCCCCTTTCGGGATTGCACTTTATCCAGGGCCACACTGTATAACGTTGTAAGTGGGGGTCCACGAAAAATTTTCTGGTTTTCATAATAAAGAACAAAAATTTTGGCTTGGATTTACCTATGAACGTCAAATTATTGTTTGTAATAACAATTGTTTATAATTTTGGAAAACCTGAAGTATTATTTTAATAAATAGGACACAAAATGTGCTACTTTTTTTCTTCTGAACACCCCCAATTTAGGGTGATATTTTTAGGAGTTTTGGGAATACAGTAGAAATGTAGCAGCAGCTGGGTTCCACCGAAAATAGTAAAACTTTGAAAGTGGTCCACGAGAAAAAAAAGTTTGGAACCTCTGGTCTAGTCACACTAATATTATAAACGTGAAAGTTTGTGTGTGTGTTTATATGTTTGTCAGTCTTTAGCGCTGAAACGGCTGGACGGATTTTAATAAAATTTGGTATGGAGTTAGCCGATACCCTGGATTAAAACATAGGCTACGTTTTACCGCGGGGAAACATCTTATTCCTACGGGAAAATCGATGAACCGCGGGTAACACCGCGGGGCACAGCTAGTAGTTACAAAAGTTTTACTTCTAAAACTCACCATCAAATACAAGTCCCCTATAGTCAACTGTCCAGCATCATAAACACTCCACCCCTTCCTGATCTGCCTCATGACAAACTCTACGTCAATATCAGGCTCCGGCTTCTGCTCCTCTAGGACCTTCTGTGGCTCTTCTAGAACCTTCTGGAGTCCTTCTGAGACTTTCTGCGGCTCCTCTGGGACCTTCAGCGGTTCGTCCGGGATCTTTGGCGACTCGTCCGCGCTATCCGTGACAACGGTGTAAATCGAACCGCCGCGTTTCTTAGGCCGTATGCGGAATTTTACCTGTGAGGTGTAGAATAAAATTTTTATTTATTTATTGGATTTTAGGAAAAGCATCGACTAATATTACAAAATGGAGGGTACATTGTACAATCATCATCAACCCATTATGTCCCCACCGAGGGGCACGGGTCTCTTCCCTGAGGAAGGTATAGGCCATACTCCACCACGGGGGCCAAGTCCGGATTGGTGGAGGCTTGTAAGACTAGTGGCTGGTCTTGCTGTCAGAAGTTTTCAAGCCGCCTCCTAAGGCCTCTGACTTGGCTTGGCTAACGACTGCCATCTATCGACGGCGGCCGGCACCAACTGCTTAACATGACTTGCGAACCGCACGGAACAAATGCCATTAGCGTTAGTCATAGAATGGTCACCCATTCATGCACTGAACGCGCCCTATGGTGCTTAACCTTCGTTATCGTTTAAGATCACTCAGCCAGCCGGGGCTGCGAGCGATTGATAATATTCATTAAAATAATTAGTTTTAACTAGTACTTAAGCACTTACTAACAGAATACGTCGTTGTTACTTGCAATAAAATGAAATAGAAAAATAATGCTATTTAGCATTAAGTACGCCTTTGTACTAGACATGTGTTTTGTGCAATAAAGAATTTAATAATAAGAAAGAATAGTACATTGTTCACCAAGAGGAGAAAGTGACCGATTACCGTCGAGGGTGTCGTTTGAATTTTAAAACACCTGAGATCGGGAATCGCAGTTTCTATTGAGTGATACATAGTGCTTTATACTACACCTACAAGGAAAATAAAAAACGAAATCTTTACTAATTGAAATTTATATTGAAATTGTTGCTAGTGGCCAGTGTCATTTTGCGAACTTGGAGATAAAAACTCACTGTAAAAACTTTTTGGCTTTTGATATTTAGGTTACCGGCGCATAGTCTTACCCAAAATTAAAAAAGAAAAACCACGTAAGTAATGGATTTTCATACACTTTTCTCTCCCGCTCAGATGCGTTTTCTCCCCGCATATTTGTTCGATATGCAATGAGGTACTTTCTACCGTAAATTTGATAAAGTATCAAGGTACTTTCCAAGCAGGTGTAGTATAAAGTATTTATTATCATTGCCGCAAAAGCACACTTAATAACAGATATATTTATACACAATGACAACAAAAAAACAACTAACAATAGGACAACATATAATTGCGACATAGTGCCTCCGTGGTAAGAAAAAGGGTCACCAACTCAGCATGCATTGCTGGAGCGTGCTGTTAGCAGCACATCACCAGCAAAACTGGTTTTCAGTTGGAACCGTAATTTTTTTTTGGCACTCGGGACAATATTATAAATACAATACACGTTACTTACAACACCGTAATATTTCCAGATTATAAATGTAAAATACTAATAAAATCTCATACAAAAGAACACGGGCAAAGTTAGCAGACAATATACTTATATTATTCAAACCATATATGTTATAATAGCGAAATTTACACATAATAGTAAAGAAATATATATTGCTCACCTTCAAATTCTTGAACTTTGTTTCCTTCCGCGCTTTGTCCACTCGGCCGTCGCTCTCGTTGTCCGTATCGCAGTTGTTGAACTTATCCTCATCCTCCATCTCGGAGAAGCTGTCCTTCTCCTTCTCCGATACATCCTTCTCTTTCTCCCCGGCGGCCTCCTTGTATTCGGCGTCTCGCTCTTCCACGTCTTGCTCTTCGATTTCGATTTTTATGTCCTTGTCGCACTCTGGGGAATGTGGGTCGTGTTTAGGAATAAGAGAGACAACGGAGGCATTTGACTGCCTTGTTGGCTTAGCCGTTAAGGCGCTTACGAACCAAGACAGAGATCATGGGTTCGATCCCACAGGAGGCCGCGGAAACCCATCTTCTTTCCGTTCATTCATTCATTCATTCAGTGTATTCTAACCTCTCCTGATAGATGGAGATCCTCAACTTATTGTCAACTTCACTCATTCAGTCATTCATTCATTGCATTTGTACCATTCTCAAAAGCCTTTCAACATCTCCTATTCTTCTCCTTATCTTCGTCTTTTCATTCAATCAGTGTATTTTTACCATTCTCGGAGGGTTTCTTCGCATCCTTTAGCTTAATGGAGGCCAACAGCTCGACGACAACGACAAACTTGACACATTCCGTCACTCTGTAAATTTTATCCACAGACCTACTAAATTTTGTGACCTCGGTACAACGGGTCCATATACCCGTTGTACCTACAGAAAAAGGGTGCCAAAAAGTTGTCGCAATAAATGGCCGCCTTCTAGTGCCGTGCCGGAGCTATCGAAAATATCGATATCGATATTAGCGCCTGCATCATCAGCAGTGCTCAAGCAGCACTGTCACGAGTAGGGAATTAATGTTTACCGATTATTAGCCACGAAATATACAATTGTGGTGTTGGTGTTATAAACAAGACCGTGGCTTTGAAGTAAAGTCGGGTTGTAAGAATTACTATTTTGTGGTTTTGTCAAAGGTGATAATTCGTAAAGTAGATCGTCGCAGTCGAACAAACACCGTTGAAACTCACAGATACTTCTATATTTAACAAAAAGTACGTACATGTATTGAAGAAATAATTTAGATAAGAAAGGCGCTTTATACTTTGTAAATTAACATTTACATTTACATGCCGGCATACACATTATAAGAGAATATTCTTTATTGTACCAGGAAAAACACATACAAATCATTTGCATTTAATTATTCTGAATATTTATTTTTATCATTGGAAAGTAAAGATTTCGATTACCAGAAGGACTTATTAATTATATGCAGGTACTCCTTACAAAACACTACGAAATCACTTCATGAGTCAAAGTCAAATAAAAAAACGGTGCCAGAACAGATTTTATTTCCTTTTATTTTAATCTTCATTATATCATGTAAAAGTGCAAACTTCCTATTTCTTTTGCACTCTTTATCATTGAAACGTTTGATTTTGTTGCGCTGCTTCTTGAACGTTGAGTTAGTCGCTTATTTTTTTCTTCATTACGACGCATCTGGAATGAGAGAAATTAATGTGAATATTGATCTAAATCAAATAAAAATAGCGCTGACAATAAAACAAAAATAAGTCTTTATAAAATACGTTAAAAATACCTCTTCACTGGGGTTGTCAGGGTTCAAATCGATTGACTGTGATAGGGCACGGCAGAGCTAAGTGATTCCTGAAAATTCCCTTCTGGAATTAAAATTGCCCCTGCAATTGTCACTGCAGATCTGAGTGGATATTGTACATTGTCTCGATCAAATAAAACGGCCCCTTTCTCCTCCTTTTTCTCCCCTTTCTCCTCCTTAGTCCTCTGCGAAAAGTTGGTACAATGTCGTTATTATTTCCGTTTCAAAATTTAAGTTTTAGGCAATAAGTACATATAATATAATATTAAACAGAAACACTTATTTGTAACATTATGTTTTTATGCTCTCACTATGTGAAGCAGATCACGTAACGAGACTCACCACAAGAAAATGGAGGGAACAGCATTATCACGCAATCTCACCACATCAAGTGTTCTGTTGAAGCTGTCCGCGTTAAAGTGCAGCGAGCAGACATATTATTGCTTGTGTCGTGAATTTAAGGATCTTAAAGCTGCACTACTGGGAAACCCAGAAAATAGTAATAATAAGGTTATTTAGTAACTGAATTATTTTAGCTCTATTGTTATAACTATTATCGACGTTTTATGTTCCATCCAATGACTTTGTTCCCGCACTACGGTTTGATAACAAATCATAACAAATGAAATATTGCTTTACCTACGAAAATATCAGGTTAATGAGCAGTAAGAAACTAAAATTTGTCTTAGAGGTTTAAGTTGAGACTTGAGGGCCCTAAAACGACCAGATTGTACGACATTTCTGTAAAAACCAGGTACTAACCTATGAAGAGTCAACTCCGGTCGATTTTTGTTCTTTCGCGAATTACACTGCACAATAGAACATACAGGCATATTATTATTTATTAATGCCGAAACAATCCCACATCATACATAACTGCCAATTAGTAGTATTGACTTCACAAATTGCAAATAACTCTCGACAACAAAGCAATTTGACAGCTAACATACCAGGAAACTCACAGATTACTAGAGAAAACTTGTCGCAAAACATGGCGATTATGGCACCCGGCAATGGTATGCATATAGACGAATAGGGCCTCTCCATAGGTTTCCTTCCTCATTGATTTTGTCACTCCCTTTTAGCTCAATGTCAAACAGACAGACGTCAATTCACAGAATTCATTCATAGTATTTTACCATTCTCGCAGAGTTTCTCGGTGTCTCCTCAACTTTCTGCTTGATTGAGGCCATCCGCTCATTATCAGACAGGCAGAAGTCAACTTGACTCAATCATTCATTCAGTGTATTTTTACCATTCTCGAAGGTTAATTATTATTACATTCTATATTGCACTTATAGAAACAAAAGTTCAAAAGGGAACTTAATGCTAAAAGCATTATCTTCCAATTAGCCTTGGTGTTAAAGTTTTCTTCTTCCTGTCTTAACACGATTATTTTATTTATTTCGGTTAACAACATATTTGTACAATCCGGACCTCCTAAAACTATAACTGATTTGAATCATTCATTCACTGTCGAGCGATTCATTCAGTCATTCATTCATTGTTGATTGATACATAGATTCACTCAATATATTTGACCATTTTTTTTCTTTTTTTTTGGCAGAAAGTAATACATTATGTTACTTTGTCAATGTACTTGTGGGACCGGATGTAGTCACTCGCCCCACGATAGAATATGTTGAAGTATGAAGTAAGAAAGCAGAGAGGCACAGCAAGTAAAGGGTTTTAGCGAAGACGAAATGAAGCGTATTATTTAGAATTTAGGATAGATTATATTAAGGAAGCGAAATTAATAATATTATTTACAAAGATTCAAATATAACTACGAAAACGAAAACGGTCAGTCCGCGCCAGCGCCGGCGGCTCAAGCTTAGGCGACAGCGGGCGGTGAGGCGCGGTCAAAGGCGCATAAGCGAAGCGGATTTCAAGTCGCTTCACCGCTACATACTTAATACATTGACAAAGTAACTTAATGTATTTCCTTCTGCCAAAATGTATCACAGATATTTTACCATTCTCAGTGGGCTTCTCCTCATCCTTCTGCTTGATGGAGGCCATCAGGTCGATGCCGTCGATGGCGCGCTCGTCGATGTCCAGCAGCCGGGCTTCGGGCTCGTCGCTCCTCATCTTCTTCTGCTCCACCTCTTTGTCCTTCTCGGTCGCGCTGTCTTTGCGCTGGCGCTTCGGCGTGCGGATTTTTGCTGGAATAAAATCATTAAATTACTTTCACGCTAATAAACTCGGCAAAACGTGGGTCCAGTTCTAGAGACTGGTGCCTCTGCCTACCCCTTCGGGGATAACGGGCGTGAGTTTATTATTTATTATTATTTTACTTTCACGCCACACAGTAATTTGATCCGTGTGCTCTTCGTAACGGATTCTTAAAAGGACGTCTTAAAAGGTCACGTCAACACAAAAACCGACGTCGTACGGAGTACTGTCTCGCTCTAACATAGGGTCTTAAAAGAAGATAGTGCTATACAGTAGTGGTATACATGACTTTTTAAGACGTATGAATATCCGTTGCGAAAATTACATACTGAGCCCACTGGTCCCAAACTAGGCATACACCTAGACTGAGGCTATTTGCGCAAATGTACGGCGGCCCTCAAAATCCGCTACTTGACTCTTTTTTCAAGTATGTCTTAAATGCTAAATATCTCTTCCATTAGACCAAAAAATATTTTAGTACATTTTTTGAGGACCTAAAAGCAACAAAAACATTATTTTAAAACGTTGCTTTGCTAAACAGCCAAAAACGCGGTCCGCCATTTTTGTCTATGGTTTGAAGTCCTCTACGTTTGTAAACAAAGTTTGACAATCAACATAGGTAGAGTTCGTGCCACGAAAGAAGTATGAGTCACAATAGAACCTACGCACGCACGACTGACAGATGTTTGTTTACAACCAAAGGTGCTTTCAAGATAGTGTTTTCACCGTTCCGATTTAAAAGCGAAAATTATTTTTTTAATTTGCAAATTTTGCAGCCATCCTGCATATTTACTTAGCAAAGTCAATATATTTCGGTTTCTTACGTTAGATACTACAGGAAATATCCATTTATCGCGTCAAATTTGATACGAGGCAAGTAGCGTATTGTAGCGATTGATTTTGGATCTTGTAAGAATTAAGTTTTTATTTTGTCGTAACTATAAGGGGCCATCCATAAATTAAGTCACACGAATTTTATGACTTTTTTTTACCTTTCCGCCGTCCTTGTCACACTTGGTCACATTTGTGAGATCAACACTTCTATTTGCAACAAAATGTTCTTGTCTATAAATTAAATGAATTGATGTTCGTTAGTCTCACTAAAACTCGCGAACGGTCGGACCGAATTGGCAAATTTTTGGTTTTTTATATCTGTGGAAATCCAAAAAATGTTTAAATGGTGACAAAATGTGGCGGTACATACGAAGTTTGCTTCTGTAGCTATCCCGGCTGTAGTAGTATTCTGTAGGACTGTAGCTTCTGAATTAATGAACCAATTTGTAGCCACCAGTACCATACATTTATCCCAATGTTAACTAATCATCATCATCATCACCAACCCGTTATATCCCCACCGAGGGGCACGGGTCTCTTCCCTGAGGAAGGTATAGGCCATACTCCACCACGGGGGCCAAGTCCGGATTGGTGGAGGCTTGTAAGACTAGTGGCTGGTCTTACTGTCAGAAGTTTTCAAGCCGCCCCTAAAGGCCTCTGACTTGGCTTAACGACTGCCATCTATCGACGGCAGCCGGCACCAACTGCTTAACGTACCTTGCGAAGCACGGAATCGCTCGGAAAAAATGCCACTAGCGTTAGTCATAGACGGTGACCCATCCATGGACTGAACGCGCCGTATGTTGCTTAACCTTAGTGATCCTTCAAGATCACTCAGGCAGCCCCGGCTACGAGCGATTCGAGCGATGTTAACTAATATATGTTACTTTTCTATGAACCGGTTTCTGAATTGAGAGTAAAGTAAATACTTAAGTAACATGCTGTCACGCTCTTTTCTAAAGAAATTTGATGACACAGCACTTCATTTAAGTAATTGTCTAGCAACATTCTCAATTCAGAAATTGGCCCTATGTACACTTAATTTAAGTACATAATTTGTTAGGTACTTTAAGGGTCGGTTTCTGAATTGACAAATTCACTAAGTAAACGCTTAAGTAACGTTTTGTTATGCTCTATTCTCAAATCAGAAACCCGCCCAAAGTAAGTTAGTTCTAAGCTGAGAGTAGTCTGCCAATAAACTATCATTCAGTTTGGCGGAAACGAAATAATGTAAAAATTGTAAGTACATCTATAAAAAGATTTTTTTTTAACTAAAACTTTCGTAACCACTACACATTGTAAACTTTTGGTCCGGATCAACTGAAGCTCCGCAAACCGGAGCGAAACCTGGTCGGACTCGTCCGATAAAAACATACGTAAGCTTACGTATATAAGCTTATGTTCGCGGAGCTTAATCATGGTCAGCAGAGACGGAGCTCATGGATCGGAGCGGAACCTGGTCGGAGTCGTCGGATAAAAACATAGCTACGTAACTTACGATCCGGACTAAAAAATTACATTTAATTTTATTTTTTTTTAGCTAGTCAACTCACAAGGTCCGGGTTCCCGGTCCCGCCCCATCCTCTCCAGGTACGAGGCGAAGCAAATCTTCTGGCTGGAGAGATGCTCCCCTGCCGCCAGGGTCGGAAGGTGGACCGCCGCTTTGGGCTTCGGCCCCACGTGCAGCGCCAGCCGCCGGGGGAGTTTCTGCTCTATTGACACGGGGATAAGGTGGTTAGTCGTGCAGTACAATCGAGCAGAGTTTTCGGGGATTTGAAGATTGAAGAGACAAAGAAAAATACCGCCCAAGTGCGGAATGGACTCGTGCGCGAAAGGTTCCGTACCGTTATCTATAAAAAACGACAAAAAAATATTGTTTTTTGTACGGGAGCCCCCCTTAAATATTTATTTTATTTTAATGTACCTAATTATTCATTTCTAGAGTGAATATTATAACTCGATATTCTGAGAATATTTCACGCGTCAACCTGCTGCCGTTATCAATATCGAGTAAAAAAAATACGTTTGTTGTATGGGAGTCCCCTATAAAACAGAAACAAGATAGATAGAGAACACTTTGCATACATACATAAGCTCACGCCTGTAGACCAGAGGGGTAGGCAGAGAACAGAGACTGCCACCTGCCACGAACACTTTATTGTACATAAAAAAGCAATAAAATGTACATATTGTATATTTTATTCGAGATTTCAGACTTGACAGAATCTTAATAAAAGGTGACCGTCAGAATGGCCGGTCAAGTGTCGTATTTTACTTTGAAATATGTTCCAAGAATTGCTTACTAATTGCTTATATTTACGTTATTGAACTTATGCAACTTCAATACAACTTTGGTTTTAAATATAAAAGTAGATACTGCTTGCTTAAACAAAAAATAAAAGCTACGAGCAGCAGAGCCTATCGATATGTAAACACCAGTTACAAGATAATAACTTTTTGCTCTTAGAGTTATAACAGGCGCTGGTAGCTTTCAGTACGCTATAACTGACTTATACGATATTTTTATTTCTTTGATAGCTACACGACCTTAGTTTACAAATTGTTAAGTAAGCAATTCGTAAGCAATTTATGGGCAGAATCAGTAATTCCACACAGTTATTATGCTACGGCTTTATGACCTGCCATCCTGATATCAGGATGGCCGGTCCACCATAAATGACTGAATTCTTCTAAAATACGCAGTAAGCAAATCTCTCATGGCGGTAAGCAAATATAAGCAATTAGTAAGCAATTCTTGGAACATATTTCAAAGTAAAATATGACACTTGACCGGCCATTCTGACGGTCACAATAAAAGTGGTTTGTACGGATCAGTAGAAAACCTTCTTCGGCCTTACTAATAAAGACTGAGCTGTGTATATAGCCGTTATGCGAGGTCTGACGAACTGGTTATTTGTACGCTAAATGCAATTAAAACAGTATACATTGATATACGTCAAATAGTTTTCAGAGTGTATAACTTATTCATTAGTAAGGCCGCTTGAGTTTCACTGTGGCTTTCTTTAAGTTTGCCCTTTTACTACTGGATCCTCTCCCATCCTCTCTAAGTTAACTCTCTAATTAAACAACTTAATGAAATACAGTGGAATGAGTGTTTTTCCAATCTATGTATAGAGGAAGCGGTAGACAAATTTTATAAAACATTATATCATATAATAGACTCTACTGTACCACTGGTTACGATTAAGCCAGCGAAATTTCCAATACGGTTCAGTTCAAATTTAAGAAAGGTCTTAAGGACAAAAGAGAAATTTTGGCGGAGGTGGAAGACATATGGTCGTCAATACGACTACAGAAGATTTTCGGCATTAAGAGCTAATGCGAAGATCTTACTTGTCAAGTGTCACAATACATATTTAGATAGAGTGGAGGAGGCAACTAGATCAAATATTAAAGCTTTCTGGAGTTATACATCTAATTTAAGGAAGTCGAACACCGGCTATCCATCGTGTATGGAAATTGGGAACCGAACTTCTCAGGATCCAAAAGAAATATGTGAGATGTTTTCTTCATATTTTCTCTCTGTTTTTGAGCTTTCTTCCCCCAACGCTTATAATACCGATGGGTTTTCGGATGTTGACTACGGTAGAGCAGAAAATCATTTACCGCAGATGGAGTTCGAGGAAACTGAGGTTGAAAAAATACTGCGTAGCTTGGACTGCAGTAAGGGACCGGGTCCAGATAAGATTAGCCCCCTGTTTTAAAAAAATCTCGCTAGCTATCTATGCGTTCCCTTAACTCTTCTATTTAATAGAAGTATGTGTGAAGGTAAAATTCCGGAACAATGGAAGCTGGCACATGTAACACCAATATTCAAGGCGGGGGCAAGAAACTTGGTCTGTAATTACCGCCCGGTTTCCATATTATCTGCCGTAGCAAAGGTATTTGAAAAACTAGTACACGCCAGACTCTACGCTTACATTGAAAAGTCGCTCGATGTAAATCAGCATGGCTTTGTAAAGGCTAAGTCAACGGTCACACACCTTCTAGTTATTCCAATTTTATTTTTGAATCTCTAGATAGTAATATTCCTGTAGACTCTATATATACGGATTTCCGAAAAGCGTTTGACAAAGTAGACCATCTTCTTTTATTAAAAAAATTGTCTTTCAACGGAATTAAGGGAAATCTTCTTAGATAGTTCGCTTCTTACTTGCGGTGCAGACACCAGTCAGTTACAATGAATGGCTACATATCAAACGTCACTACTATTAGTTCTGGTGTCCCTCAAAGCTCTATTTTGGGACCGTTACTTTTTGTGATTTTTTTATACGACTTGGGGGAATGTTTTCAACATAGTCGCTATCTTTTGTACGCTGATGACTTAAAGGTTTATAGGCAGATAAAAAACATTACTGAATGTCAACTTATACAAGAAGATCTCAACAGGTTCCACGACTACTGTGTAATTAATAAAATCTTCCTTGCTCATGACAAGTGCAAAGTCATTACCTTTTCTAGGAGGCGAGATAACGTATTGAACCGTTATGAAATTGGTGGTTATAGCCTGGGTAGAGTGGAAACCATTCGTGATTTGGGCATTTATTTCGACTCTAAGCTACTTTTTGATACTCATGTAGAGAGTGTTGTAAATAAAGCTTACCGTATGTTGGGTTTTATATTGCGCGTAGGAAAAGATTTTAAGAAAGCCGACACATATATTACTCTCTTCCGAGCACTGGTTAGACCTCATCTGGAGTACGCATCAGTGGTCTGGAACCCGCTATATGATATATATAACAAGCGCTTAGAGATGATACAAAAGAAATTCCTGCGTGCTCTCAACTACCGAATGGGCTTCCCCAAACTTTCTTATAATGGCCTTTGAGTCAAATTCAATATGATGTCATTGCAAAACCGCCGGACTTTGACCGACATGAACGTTCTTCGATCAATCTGTACATCTGAACTTAATTGTCCTGATCTATTGGCTCAAGTATGTTTCCGCGTTCCTGTCCGATCTATAAGGAACAAACGTGTTTTCTCGCAGAGAGTCTCTAGAACCAATGCGGGTAAAAGAGCTCCTCTCAACAGAATGTGCGATAGTTACAACATAGCATTTACAGATGTTGATTTGTTTTATAAGTCAAAGCAGTGCTGCAAGCAAATGTTCTCAAGAATTCTATTAAATTCATGAGCTGTAGTGATTTCTTGGTTAATGTAATTTTTTGTGTTTATTTATGTGTTTTAATTTCAATGCAAAAAATAATAATAATAATAATCGTATGTAAGTATGTGCACATTTACCTATGTCTCTTTCCAAAACAGTTGCTTCATGCATTTATTTGTTTATCTTATTCTTAGTTCCTAACTATAACGTGTATTGCGCCTTATTATTAATGTGATTACCTATCTGTGGGAAAAATTTAGGAGTTGGCAAAATGTACTGTCTTAACTTAATATTCTTTATGTAATAAGGTTTTGTCAATTCTGTTTTTTCTCCTTGAATAAATAAAAAAAAAGTGACCTTTAACCAACATACCTTGTAATATCATCCGTTCTGTCTCCAAGTTGAGATGACTTTCCAGGTCGATTCTATCTTCTTCCTTGCCATCTTCTTTGACTGCCTCCGCGCCGTTCTCTTCTACTTCTTGATGCTCTTCAGTTTTCTCTGTTCCGTTGCGCTTGTCGCGTTTTTGCTTTGACTGGTGTTTAGTGCTAAGGATTAATTCGAAAGAAGAAGAAAAAATACATACGACCTCTGTGGCGCAGCGGTTAGTGCATCTGCTTAACATGTGAGAGGTCCCGGGTTCGAATCCCGGTTGTGTATAGATTTGGGTAAATTGTCTTAGTTGTTTTCAACGTTAGTGAACTTTTAGCAATAAATATGCAGCAACTCTCCATCGTCGTCATTCATCATCGGTTGTCTGTAAGAAATTGCTTTAAGCAATAAGGCCGCCAATTGTACAATTATTATTTGCAAATTTATTTATCTTTCGAATCAGAGCGAAACTTTTTTTTTTGACGAGGTGAAATGCTTTACGCACCATGACACCGCCACCCTCGCGGGAGGGCGACGGCCTTGTACCGGACTCTCCTCTCCTAATAATAGGAGAGGCATACCGATTAAAACGCTCCGGGAGCCGTCCTGTCGCTCGTGCAATGGGGCGTCGCCGGATCTCGCTTGTGGTAAACCACAGTGCGAATGCTACAGCGGCGCCCCGGCGACGTCGACCCGACTCGCAAAGGAGCCGGGCCCACCCTCACTGGAGAAGGGGCATGGGCCCCCCACCCCCTTCTCCCGTCACGATGTCGGACGGCAGGTCCCCCAACCTGCCGTCTGTGACCCTCCCTCAACCTCCGCTATGCCCTCTGCTGAACAGAGGGACATAGAGGAGGGCCCCCACCGTGTGTTTTTTATAGAGGTTGTCTCCTCGCGGCCCGAAGGCCCCCGGCCCCATTCAGTGTGGGGTTACGGGTGCGGGGCCCATAGTGGACCCCGCGGGACATCCAGCAGCGCAAGCCACTGGACGTCCCCCTCCCTCTGGTTTTGGTCCGCGCCGGCCGAAGCCGGTACCCCCCATGTCTGGAGGGCGTTTCCCTATCCGCCACCCGGGGGACGCGTCCGATGGAAGACCAGAAACTGCACACGGATCAGAGCGAAACCTGGTCGGACTCTTCCGACAAAAAGTCAAGTATATCCGGTAAGGTATATCCGGAATAAAGGTAATACAAAACAGAATGTCAATCCTTAACCTACACTACACCAACCATTGGTATCTAAGTCAATATTTATCAGTGAAATATGCAATGACCGACAACCGCTGGGGTAAACGTGTTCTTGAGTGGAGACCGCGACTCGGCAAACGTAGTGTAGGACGCCCTCTAACCAGGTGGGATGACGATCTGCGAAGGACTGCAGGCAGATGCTGGATGCGGCAAGCTGAAGACAGGGCGCTATGGCGCTCATTAGGGGAGGGCTATGTCCAGCAGTGGACTAATGTAGCCTGATGATGATGATGATGATGCAATGACCTACAGAAGAATGAGTTAGGCCGGCGTCGCGTACAACGACCCTCGGCTGATTGTTCGGCGACATAGTTCTGAACGTGAATCTCCGCTATGCCTTTGCCAATTACATACATGATTATTTCAGGACATACAACAGAACACGCGGACAGTTTTACATAAGAAACGGTTTTACGCTTGATTTTGTTTGCACATCTCTGGTGGCCTATTTAACAGTATTGAATAGGATTCACGCTACTTCAATTGCAAAATAGAATTTGGTTTATTTTGCATATACATCATTGTAAATAAAAAATAACCAAAACCAATCGTGTGACCAATTAAGACACTGTTTAGGTATGTTTATTGAGTCCTCAGAAAGTGGTAATGTTAAATTCTATCGCGTATTTCTTCCAAAAAAGGCCAATAAATATCACTATAATAATATGTTAAATATCGCTACTTTTTGCAGCAACAGTTACAAACCGCGACAAAACTGTATAATGTCATTATTACGTATATTTGTATCTTGATGTTTTATGTTGTGGCTAGCGACTTGCTTGAATATCGATCTTTGATTGACTGTCTAGAGATTCAATTGACTCTATGATTTAACTACTTTACTGCGACATATACACTGTCACATTTTCTTAAATTCTAAACTTAAAACAATCTAGAAAGAAGTGTACGACAATTCGTCCAAAATGATGTAACCAATGGTTAGATCATTTAGGACAAATAACCGTACATATGTGCAGTACAAAGCAGAATGTGTACGTCGTACAAAATGTGAGAGTGTATGTATATGTTACCGGCAATCTGTATAATACGGTATTCTATACAATACCTAGGCAATGTATAGAATATCTAAAACGCTAAGGTAATGTATGAAATATTTTTCGTTTTATACTTTGCCTAGGCATTCTATACAATACCGAGTGCGCTGCCGGCAATGTGTGAAATAGACGATAGCAGAGGGAGTGCGCGAGTTCAAATTTCCTAAAGTCCTAAAGAAATTTTCATCTTGTGCCAATAGGTACCTACTACTGTTAGAATCCCTGTTCCGGAAGTCGACAGAGGTCGCGGTGATGCTCGCAATATATTAGCTGTAGTCTTACAAAAAACGGATGACGAACTTTACAAACTTGAAACGAAGCAAGGTGTTGTAAAGGCGTCGAATTCAAGGCAGCAGTTTACAGTTTGTCACCAAGAATTACTTAAGAAAGAAAATGTTCCTAACGATGAAATTACGCTCCGTAGAGTTTCAAATCTGCAAGCTATGGGTACAGGTCAGGGATTTGTCAAATGTATTGTCATGTAAAAACTAAGATTTTAAGAACTTAAAAATGTCACAATAGTTCTTCATGAAAAATAAATAAGAAATATTTTTTACTTAACTACTTCATTCTAAGAAGCTCTACTTCCTATTTTTACAGAATTGTTTTGTTGCCTAAGTTTTATCACTACTTATGAGTAAATTAGATTATATTAGTTAACCCAGAAGAATTTTTAGTTCAATGTTATTTGATTATGATTTTACTATAAACTAATTTTGAATAAAGATTGTTTTTAATCAGAAGTAACTACTTACTAATTTTTAATCAAATAAAGTGGATTTTAAGCAAATTTAGTGTGTCATTTTATATCCTTCTACTTACTTACTTACATAACATTGAAAATAGGGGCCCAAATATAGTTATTTTACGCATTGCAGGTGGATCAGCAGGTACTCTATACAATACCTAGGAATTGTATACATTACCTAGGTAAAGTATACAATGGAAAATATTATTCACAATATTTCATACATTGCCTAGACGCATTAGGTATTCTATACATTACCTAGGTATTGTATAGAATACCTGAATTATACAGATTGCCAGTAACATATATACAAGATTACTTTTTCACCGGTACAATAAATTTTACCATATCATTGGTATCGATAATAGATTACATTTCTTCAAGATTTGCGGATAAGCTCGGACATTGGTACTTTTATTTTTTTGTACCAAAGGGGTAGTAACAAAAAATGTTGGTATTTGTATTTAGGACTACTATCACGTATGTCGATTTATTGTACTGGTGAAAAAGTAATCCTGTATATTATTGACTGTACTACGCGTTCGATATCTACACGCGGAGTGCGACAGGCCTGCTTTGTCTGGCGAAAATTTGTAAATCATTGTTAATCAATGCATCATTTATTTATTTAATTTATTTATTATTTCTTTACAGCTTACTATTTTTACAGGATGTAGTCCTAATACAATAGTGAAGCGTACACACAAAAACAAGAATAATTGAACACTTCTAAACCATTTATAATTATAACACAAAATAAAAAGAGTGGTCTTTGTGAACTCATTCAGAGAACAACAGAAGATGTCTATTGTCTCACTGATAGAATTGGGTGTGCGTAGGGCTCGCGTGAGGGGCACATTTTGCAGAATCAAATTAAGACAAAGGGTCGAGGCTCAGCATAATTTATTTGG
Source organism: Yponomeuta plumbellus (assembly GCA_947310845.1). Taxonomy (NCBI): domain Eukaryota; kingdom Metazoa; phylum Arthropoda; class Insecta; order Lepidoptera; family Yponomeutidae; genus Yponomeuta; species Yponomeuta plumbellus. The sequence goes on from OX371206.1 coordinate 1,492,131, forward strand.
TTCTTCAACAGAAACACACTTTACATTTACAGAACGATATGCAATAAATCGAGCCACAGTGTGAATCCAACAACTGAAAAACACAGCATTTACAATTATATCAAGTAAGACTTACATACTACAAGTTGGCATGATAGGCTAGTTTCCTAAAAGAATGTAATCAAAGTCTTTTAGATTATAAAAAAATATTGGATACGTATTTCTTCTTTTTTCGATTAAACAAAAAATAACAACGTCACACGTAACTTCAATGGGCTATATCTTTGTTAGTTTTTGTTTAATCGAAAAAAGAAAAAATACGTATCCAATATTTTTATACTACACCTGCTTGGAAAGTACCTTGATACTTTATCAAATTTACGGTAGAAAGTACGTCATTGCATATCGAACAAATATGCGGGGAGAAAACGCTTCATACACTTTTCTCTCCCGCTCAGATGAGCGGGAGAGAAAAGTGTATGAAAATCCATTTCTTACGTGGTTTTTCTTTTTTAATTTTGGGTAAGACTATGCGCCGGTAACCTAAATATCAAAAGCCAAAAAGTTTTTACAGTGAGTTTTTATCTCCAAGTTCGCAAAATGACACTGGCCACTAGCAACAATTTCAATATAAATTTCAATTAGTAAAGATTTCGTTTTTTATTTTCCTTGTAGGTGTAGTATAAAGCACTATGTATCACTCGAGAGAAACTGCGATTCCCGATCTCAGGTGTTTTAAAGCCCTCGCCTACGGCTCGGGCTTCAAACGACACCCTCGACGGTAATCGGTCACTTTCTCCTCTCGGTGAACAATGTACTATTTTATAATCTAAAATACGGACTAAATAGAATTAAATTATTTTGACCCTGGAAACTACCCTATTACCAGTACAAAAAAGAATAGAATAGAATTTAAACTTATCTAAAAACTTACACTCGTAAACTCAAGAAAAGGATACGGGCTGCGGCCCCCAGCGCGCCTCGAGCGCGGCCAGCAGGCGGGCCAGCGGCGCGCGCAGCGGGAGCGCGGCGGCGGCGCGCGGGTTGTGCGCCGCCGCCTGCACGCGCGCCCACGCGCCCGCCCCGCGCGCGCGCAGCGCCACCAGCGCGCGCCCGCACACGCGCCCGCACCCCGCGCGCTCTGTGCGCGCACGCACACACAAACACCGTTATGCCCGGTTTAGATTATCTAAACCCGGCTACAGACTAAGGGTTGGACCTCATCTGGCAGCACGGAATCGCCTTTTTCCGTCGCCCTTTCTCTTTCTGTCGCTTAGAACTGCCATTTGCTAGACCGAGACAGAAAGCATAATGCGATAGCACGCGGCGGAATCCTCGAGGCGATCGGCATCACGGACAAAATGCAATGGTCGGCAGGGAGACTCCGGAACGCTGTCTCACTCAGCATGCGATAGCAAGTGATCGTCGGTGAAAGGATGCGTTAGCATGCTATCGCGCGCTTCAGCGTTCCGGAGTATCCCTGCCGACCATTGCATTTTGTCCGTGATGCCGATCGCCTCGAGGAGAAAGGGCGACGGAAAAAGGCGATTCCGTGCTGCCAGATGAGGTCCAACCCTTATGCCCGGTTTAGATTATCTAAAGCCGGCTACAGACTAACGCAATGCAACATGCAATGTAACACGCATTGAAAGAATCTGCCGTCCACATCGCCGGAATGTATCTTGTAATGCAACAATAGTACATTATTCACCGAGAGGAGAAAGTGACCGATTACCGTCGAGGGTGTCGTTTGAAGCCCGAGCCGTAGGCGAGGGCTTTAAAACACCTGAGATCGGGAATCGCAGTTTCTCTCGAGTGATACATAGTACTTTATACTACACCTACAAGGAAAATAAAAAACTAAATCTTTACTATGCTTTATACTACACCTACAAGGAAAATAAGAAACGAAATCTTTACTAATTGAAATTTATATTGAAATTGTTGCTAGTGGCCAGTGTCATTTTGCGAACTTGGAGATAAAAACTCACTGTAAAAACTTTTTGGCTTTTGATATTTAGGTTACCGGCGCATAGTCTTACCCAAAATTAAGAAAGAAAAACCACGTAAGAAATGGATTTTCATACACTTTTCTCTCCCGCTCAGATGCGTTTTCTCCCCGCATATTTGTTCGATATGCAATGACGTACTTTCTACCGTAAATTTGATAAAGTATCAAGGTACTTTCCAAGCAGGTGTAGTATAAAATTTCATAGTGTGGCGCGAACCGTGGTTACTCCGCGCACGAAGGACACGTTTCAACTCGTGCGCGGCGCGATCCGCCATTTGCCGGTTGTTTCACCGAACACAAAGGGGCGCGCAGTGTGCGCGGAGCGCCCAGTGTGTACCGGTTGTCATGTCACGATCCATTCTCTTCGCGTGTTTTCGGCAGACTGGGCTGTTCGCTGCGCGCTTGTCGGAAAAAGTAGCGAGTAGAGCGCGCTGCTTCATGTTCATTTCATGTTGCATTGCATATTTCCTTACGTCAGTCTGTCTCCGGCTTAATGGTACGTACAGACTGGTGAAACGTAACATGCAATGGAAGAATTTGCCGTACACATTGCCGCAATGTATCATGAAAGGTCGGCAAGCGCAGCGTAGGACGACCAGCCACAAGATGGACAGACGATCTCAGCTAAGTGGCAGGAAAATGCTGGATGCAAGCCGCATCCGACCGGTCTTTTTGGAAATCCATGGAGGAGGCCTAAGTCCAGCAGTGGACTTCTTGTGGCTGAATGATGATGATGATCATGAAAGGTACCACACTTTGACACTGATTCTCATAGTTTGGACGTCTTGCGCGCACGAACTGTGCATTTCACGCGTACGCTATGAGCACTACATGCCGCGCGCGGAGCGATCCGTGATTTGTCGGTTTTTCGACGGACACAAAGGGGCGCGCAGTGTTCGCAGCGGCGGAATGGCGGAAACAGACATGCGCAGAGAATGCGCGTTCAAAGCGCGCTTCGTGTCCATGCTTGCAGCGAACATGAAATGAAAGCCAGAATGTTGAATTGCATGTTACGTTTCACCAGTCTGTACGCATCATTAAGCATTTAGACAACTCGGAAGAGTCAAAATAAGAATGTTTATTTCTATATGGGCCCTTAAACGGGCCATGTTTTGCTGCAATATGTGGCTGCACTCTCAGCAAATAATTTCCCGGCCATCACAAAAATGTTTTATTGCAACTGATGGCCGAACCTATAGCTGGGCCATGTGTTGCAATATGTCTGCAACGATATGCTCACAATCTTCTTCTTCGGTACTTTAACTCCTAGGGGAGCATAGGGCCTTAACTACCGATTTCCTCAATGCAGACTCCTAAATGAGCTACAAAAATGCCATATCCTAGAGAGCGACTGAAAGAACAAAAAAACTAGCTGGGCAATGTTGCATAAATATCGATCGCTCAGCGATCGTTCGGCAACCTATAAAATATCGGCCAAAAAATGTTTAGCTACATGGCCGGGACATTACTGCAATATTGCATAGCATGGCTGGTATTTCTCGAAATGTTGGCGGCCACTGTATTGCAGCCACAAATTGCAGTAAAACATGGCCCGTTTAGAAGCCCCTTAAGCTAATCACTATGGATGGATGGACAGTTAACTTTTATGTATAACAATTAAGCGCAAAAAAAATTGTTTGCAACAAAAAAATAATTTCTTCACATTTTTTGTACATGTTTTTCCGTATTCTAAGCTCGACTCGACCCACACCCTCTTGAATTTGGCTCGTACTTTTCTTAGACCCTGTATATTGACAGCGTGCTAGTTTACCTGCGAGGTGGTTGAGCGAGCGCAGCGCGCGGCAGACAGGCGTGCGCACGCGCAGCGACCGGCCGCGCGCGCGCACGGCGAGGCTGCCACTAGAGACCAGCTCGCCGAGGCGCGCGCACGTGCGCTCGTTTACTGAGGACAGCTTCTTGCGCAGCTCGCCGTAGTTGATAAGCGCATACAGCTCCTGCGCCACTTTTTTCACGTCTGTTGGAAGGCTTTGGTGTACTGATCTGGCCCAGCGCGGGTATGAATGAAGATTGCGTATCGATAAAAAAGTTGAACAATACTTGGAATAACACAATCTTAAATAATATGTACAATTCGGTATTTGACACTATCAACAATAAATAATTTTATATGCTCGATTAAACCAAAAATTACAAAATGTTCCGGAAAATGTATCTCTTTTAATTTACTAGTTATTACCATTTTATATAGATGAAACATAAATAGAAAGCTCTGAAATGTGACGTCATAAGCCAGTATTTTAATACAATTCCGTTTTAAAAGTAACTCATTTGACATTTTGTCAAATACCCAATTGTACAAAGTGTACTAGTTTCTATGTTTCCTATTATACATATCTCGTGCAAATATACAGGGTGATACTTTCACCGGTACAATAAATCAACATACGTAATACTAAGTCCAAAATACAAATACCAAAATTTTTTGTTACTACCCCGTTGGTACAAAAAAACAAAAATACCAATGTCTTAACTTATCCGCAAATCTTAAAGAAATATGGACTCATTACGCATGAGCACAACTAAACGCCCGAACTGGCAACTGCGCGCGGCTTGCGGGAAGGAAAAGAAGCGGCGGCGGCGGCGCAGCCAGTAGGTATGACGTAGCAAAAAAAATCTTACTTGATTTCAATTCTTCCTTCATACTTGCACGGGCTTAGGACCGTCACCGGCGTGGAATGCTTGCACTGGTTGGTAGTGGTATGAATTTCCACACCACGTACTGGCTAACGCCGAAGTGCGCCGTGCGTACCGCGTCGTTAGTGCTTCTTCTGGGGTCTTCCTCGAAGAACGCGAATATCTGTTCCTCGATCTCCACGGCCAAGGGAGGTCTCCCTCCTCGGCCTTGAGCGTGCGCTGGTGCAGTGAACTGTCCGTAGTCTCGCAAATGCTGCGTCACTCTCATGAATGTCCTGGTGTTGAGTATTTGAGGTTAAATAAAACCGGCATTTATCAGGCGGGGCAAACTTTCTTCAGCGTATACCCGCCGAGCTGCACTGTATTTTCCCCACTGAGAAAGTAACTACGAACCATTTCATAATACTCGCGGTTTGTAAACATCGTGCGCGCGTAATTTTCGACTGCAGGAAGTGCGGAAACGGCGCACGTGCACTCACCTAGGTCAATGCGCGCGGACTGAATGAATGACCGGCCAAATCGTGCGCCGGCCAGCCCGCCGCCCGCTCACTCACCCCACCCCGCCGCCCTCTGCCTCGCACCGCGATGACACCTTGTAATGGGTGTCCATGAGTTACAAATTGGATGAATGATAAATTAATGAAAATGAAAAAAAATATATGGTAATTTTATTCGATAAACGTAATCTATTATCGATACCAATGATATGGTAAAATTTATTGTACCGGTGAAAAAATCAGGCTGTATATTGTACAACCCTCTAAAATATTTTGTAAGTCCCGATGGGCGAAATGTACAGGACTTATTTCAATGTAACAACCTTATATCTCACTTTTGACAAATACAATATCCTTATATTTATAACGAAAATAATTTTACCACATTTTGTTATTCTAAGGTGCAACTGATTGACTTTAAAACAATTCCAAGCTTATTTAAGTTTAAGAATTTAGATAGAGGATTGTTGCTCTATCCGACAGGTTGCACATGAAACAAATTATCTGTTGTTTACGATCTTACCAAATGTACGGTGCAACCGCACATGTTTTGTCCAGTCAGCATTTCCATCAATTCACGTAACTAGCGCGGAAACAGACTTTAGTTCGCAACTGCCAATCAGCCGCGCCGCGCGTTCTCATTTTTCATCTATCATTTATATCGTTATTCAGTTTAATATAATGATAGTTTATTAGCAATTGAGTGCTTTCATTTCTAGCCGATAGCACCCCAGCTAGCTACCCCATTTAGCTACCCGGTTACAAGACAATATCTAATCTTGTAACCAACCGTAAGAGCCGTACTAGATCATAGCGTGACTTGTAGGCGCTCTTACACCAAACGTAGGAATAAAAAAATCTGATCAAAAGTTCCACTCACTCTCGTCGAAGTGCACGTGTTTGGACAGCTTATGCCAGGTGCGGTAGTAGAAATGGCTGACTTGGTTCTTGGTCTTCAGCATGGCGTCGGGGACGCCTTTCCTCTTCATCTTCATGCAAATGTGAGCTGTGATCGCGTCGAAGTCCTTGGGCGAGACATATGGGTGTTTAGTTTATTTATTCTTAGCAAAACGTAACATAGGCAGAAACCAGATTCTGCCACTTGCCACGATCCTGCCAGACAAGATAAGATAAGAATATTTGATTCAGATCTTTATCGCTTCATCAACATTCATTAGTCGTTGCATGCAGGCTCGCCGGTATCGGTTACTTTTCATCCTTCATTGTATACCTACTTAGGTTCACGCCTGTATCAAATTGATTCCTGTATTACTTTTCGTGTATAATTATGTATGTCTGTGGCGTTAAACGAACTTTTTTTTTTTCACGGCTAAATTATTTATTCACAGAGTAATATTTGAAAGGGGTTTGAAGATTTGTTTTTTTCGAAATGGCGGCGCACAATTATAGGACAATTCTACAAACATAAAAATACTAAAGTCAATATGTCCGAAAACGTCACTTTGCAGAGTTAATTGAAGAAAAAGAAAATCTTTTTCAACTTGATTTATTTACAATAAAACCAATAATTACTTTGAGAATCATTATACGTATGGGTCAATATAACATGCATTTATGTTGGTTTTTGGTTTTATTATAAATAAAAGAGTTGAAAAAGATTTTCTTTCTCTGCAAATAACGCTGCAACGCGACGTTTTCGGACATAGTGAAAACCTTAGTATTTTCGGCCCTTAGTATTTTTTTGTTTGTATAAGTCGATGTACAAAAGTATTATTGTACGCCACCATTTTGAAAAAAAAAAACAAAACGGCGGCTGACCCAGTATGTGCGACTTCAACAAAAATCTTCAAACCCCTTTATCACAGTTTTCAAAGAATAAAACATGCTCATACAACTATGGTATGTTGTATAATCTTCACCATTAGATTCAAAGTGCTTTTGCAGACCGACCCGTCGCAGCCGGTCTACGTCTAGTTTACATCGGACCCGCCGGCGGGTCCTCAGACTAGAGGGGTTAATCAATCATCACATAATATACCTTGCCATATTCATTGAGAGCTTCAAAGAACAGGTTCTTCTCCTCAGTCAGCCATATGGCCTTGGGCATGCGCGGCTTGGCGCTCGGCTGCAGCTTGGCGAGCTCTGCGGCATCTTCCTTCGGCTTTGGCGTGTCCGACTCTTGAGTTTCTGAAACTGGAGTCGCTTCATGTACTCGTAGACAGGTGTGGTGACGGTAGGTGGAGGGCAATAGGCTATTTGACAGTGCGAAAAAAATTGTGTTATTAAAAATTGTGTATATAATCGTATAAATTATGAGTCTCAAGACCGCTTTGAGACATTTTTACAAAAAGAAAAAACAATTATAATTTGTAAAAAAACACAAGACAAAATTTGATAATTATGTATCTGCGCCATTGTATCGAAAATGGCCTGGATTGGCCGATTCTATGATGACGTCACATAACAGTAAAAATGGCGTCTGTCATTCATTCTTTCTTACGTTCATTGGTTGGTTTACTGTCAAGTGACGTCATAATTCCTGTGCGACGCCATATTGCCCAAGATAGCGTATCGGCGGCTTATTTCAAAAGTGAATTTTCGTTTGCCTTTTTTAGAAGAAATACACGAAAGAATTTAAAATTACCACTTTCTGAGGACTCCATGAACAGCAACAAAAAATATGACATAGTTTTCAGAAATCTGTCAAATAGACTATTACAGAGCAGGTAAGCAGGAAACGAGAAATTCACTTCAACGTAAAGATTTGACATTAAGTTTGTTGAATGTCAATTTACTTAATGTTAGGCGCTGCCTTGGGGTCGAAAGTATAGTGAAGAAAAAGGCAGCGAAAAAAACTCCACTCTGACCATCTTTTCTAAAATGACCTTAAATTTTATACATAAGTTGGTACAAGTCCCTAATTACCTAGCAGGATAGAGATCCCATGAATGAGTGCAATCAACAGATTACTATGTTTATGTTTACAATATTTACGATTCCTGCAAAAGTAACATAACGCTAAAGCTACGATTAAAATCAATCAATCACATTTCATAACCTCTCAAACAGCAAGGAATATGTAGTAGTTGTAAATATAATTAAAATAAAATAAATAAACTCACGCCCGCTATCCCCGAGGGGGTAGGCAGAAGCACCAATCACTAGAACTGGGCCCAATTTCTAGTAAATATAATTATCTTGTAAATAATAGTATATTTTTACATTTTGGTATTATTTTAATTTTATTTAATTTTTGTATGCCTAAGAAGGTGATTTGTGAAGAAACTTATTTATATCTTACCTACCAGCTTTAACTATGTACGACTTTTCGTGCAAATAAATAATTTAATTTCTCAAAGTATTTACCTATTCAACATTTTCAATCACCTTAAAACCCCCCAGGCGTAGACCATTTTTCTTTCACAGCTAAATTAGTTATTCACAGAGTAATCTTTGATATTTATCACAGTTTTCAAAGAATAAAACATGATCATACAACTGTGGTATGTATCATCATCAAAATTGGATTCAAAATGCCGCTGCAAGACCGACCCGCTGGCGTGACTACGGGGTCTGACGGAATGCGCCGTATAGTTTAAATTGGACCCACCGGCAGGTCCTCAGGGCTTGAGGTGTAAAAGCGATCACCGGATCATTTCCCTGTGTATTTGGAAGACAACAGTATACCTTTCTTCTCCCTATCAGCGGCCGCGTCATCCAACCGCAGCTTCTTGATGACTCTAGCGCTGGTGCGCTGCTGCTGCTGCGTCGTCAGCGAGCCCAACAGCTCGGCACGGGAGCCCAGCGAGCCCAGTAGCTCGACGCGCGAGCCCAACAACTCGCCGCCCACCGTCGGGGCGGGGGGCGCAGGCGCTCCCGGCGAGATGGGCATCTCTTTGCCGGTCGACTGAAAAGAAAGAAACTAGATTTTAATTATAAGCCCGTTTTTTACGTTTAGCACAATTTTTACGTCAAGTTCAAGTTCAATCCACTCCAGCCTAGGTAGTACGACGACGCGAGTCGCGCGCCATAACGTAAAAAGTCGCGACTTTCCAGTACATTAAAGCCTGTATTACACCGGGGCAACACTGTGCGGCATTGCAGCGTGCCACAAGGCCGCATGCTACAAAGATGCGGCAGAAGAAGAAGAAGAAGCTGCGACAGTTTGCCACATGACGCAAGGTGTCGCCATGCCAGACGGTTCTTTCCACAGTGTGCGACGTTGTAGCATGCGGCCTTGTGGCATACCGCAATGCCGCACAGTGTTGCCCCGGTGTAATATAGCCTTAACTGTCAAATTCAGAGTGCTTAGTGCGAGTTTTTTCATTCACTTTCGATAGCGAGAGCGTTTACTATTTGTATAGGAGTGACAAAGCGCGCCACCTAGTTGTCTCCTTGTCACTCCTATACAAATAACAAACGCTCTCGCTATCGAAGGTGAATGAAAAAACTAGCACTAAGCACTCTGAAGTTTTAGCGCCACAAACCGCGATTCGCGTCATCGTACTACCTATGCTGCCCTGCTTAGCGCAAAAGTCATATCTGTAAAATTGTAATTTTGCAGGAGAGACAAAAACTTATTTCGGTGAATGCCAACCTTAATGGTTTGGGTGAAATTAATTAAACTTATCTGACGTAGCTAAAAATTGGTTTTATTTTTAGGCATTATTAGTATTGCACCTTTCTATACAAAAATTAATAAAAACAGCAGTTCGGACTTTTTTCTGCTGTATCATTCAATTAATCTTACCCTTAGCAACAGGGTTCCCAACTGCAGATATGACTAACTTAAACTTGTGTTTGGAGTAAGAAAATGAACAGATAGGTCTCTGTTGATTTGTGGGCATCTCGGGAGTGTTGCCATCCTACCAAATATGCAAAAAAGTGAAAATACCTAAAATTGTCAGATACGACTTTTGCGCTTAGCAGGGCAGTATGCTGGTGGTAAGTAAGTAAAGAGAATCAAAATGTTCATTATTCTATAGATTATACTCTCGGGCGAAGCTGGATGCAGGCGGCACAAGACCGCCCTAGATTATGTTAATGCATTGCAGCGCAATGACAGCTCCATGAACGTGGCGATTTAGTTTAATTGCCACTATAAGTTAAGTTCGTGACCGAGTACAAATAAAAAAACCAAACACGAGGGCTATCTAACTTATCTGATGCTAGCATTGAACTTGTTAAAAAAGTAAAAATTTAGAACAAGTTTAAATTGGGCATATCTCAAAAACCGTGCAACTTTTACTGAGGTCATGTTAGGTTGGTTCATGCCTTTTGAGCAGGTCTACCTCCGGTGTCACTGTGACGTGTAATTTTTGGGACACCCCGTAGATATCAAACTTTCTAGGCGTCAATGGTATGAGAAAACACGTCACGTGACCCGACCGTGTATCTGTCATCGTACTATAATGCACAAATAGAATCGAGGCCCGGGGCGCTTGGAAAACCCTGGATGAGGCCTAATGTCCTGCAGTGGGAGTCAAATGGCTGATGATGATGATGATGAATAAGGTGATGAATTAGTAATCCATACGTAAATCAACCGTTCATGTACTGAATGAAGGAAAAAAATATGATGTTGGGTACCTAATGGTGAAATATGTTAAAGTAAGCATTAAAATGAATCATTTTGATAATATTTTCCAAAAGGAAAATTGACCGGGAATTCCAGCGGTAGGTATGTGCGGAATATCTGCACAGCGGGAAATCGTGTCTATGAAGTAAGACTAAAAAAAGATAGATAATACGTTATTGCTCAAACAGGATACGTCTACACTAGTATTATAAAGAGGAAAGATTTGTATTTTTGTGTGTATGTTTGTAATGAATAGGCTCAGAAACTACTTGGCCGATTTTAAAAATTCTTTGACCGTGATTTCGAATTCTTTCTTCGTGAGTAACATAGGCCATATTGGATTTTCAAAAAGTTTAGGGTTCCGTACGAAATAAAAAACTAAAAATAGTAAAAACTACCATGGGAATTTTCCACGGAACTAATATAGCTATTTCCACGGTAACGTTTTTCCCACCCCGTGCGGGTCGCTAGTAATAAATAAATCGATAACTGTTCTACTTTTTCCAATTTTCCATCGTCGTCAACATATAAAAGTAGAGGTTTCCGTTCTATTTAAAGCTGTGGATAAGCCGACCGTGAAATATACAACAAATATAAATTTTATAATTTTAGGCCACAATTACTGTGGACAATTACTTGTCCACGCGTATTTGCGTATGTATTTCGTCAATATTAACCATCCATCCTGCCTAACTTCCTGACAAATCTTTCGCACTGAGTTTGTAACACCTGATTATGTATTAGAAAAGAAAAATACGCTAAGTTAGCTACCTGTAAGCAGCCTGTATACGTCCTTCTGTAGTAAACATAAGCACGAACATTTACATACAGGCACATACATTGCTTCTGGCCCCACTAGGATACCCTGTATCGGGTTTACTAATGTATTGCCAAAAATCGTTTCTCAAAGTATTACTTCCCAAACTATTTTCCGCAAATTATCACTTGGCAAAAAAACATTTCTCAAAACAACTTAAAGCAAATAAACAGTTAGCAAAAGTTATTATGGCAAGTTATTGTTTACCAAATAAATACTTGGTCAAAATTAATTTTACCAAGCATTATTCAGTCAAAAGTATCGTTTGGCAAAAAGTACCTTTCCATACAATACCGAATACGCTGCCGGCAATGTGTGTAAATGACACAGCAAAGTCGAGTCTGTTTTCGATCTTACATAGAGAACCTAACGCTCCGACGCGCTCCGCTTCGCTACGCGCGTCGTCGCACCTATATTTCTGTTGCCACGTATTCTTTACATCGCCGAACCCCCGTTCAATAATAATTAGTACCTAATCGTCAACTATATTTATGCCAAATAATAATTTGACCAAATGAATAAAAGCCAAAATAAAACGTTAGCATAATAAACGTTTGTCTTAATAAAACTTGACGCAGTAAAATTATGCGAAATGCTAATTTGACCAAATGAATAAAATGCGAAATGAAAACTTGCTAAAGTTTCATTTGGGAAATGAAACTGATGCCATAAGTTTATTGGGAAGTAAAATTTGGCAAAAAATACTTTGGCTAAACGGCGGTATCCCCCTGTATCGTTGAGAATTTCACAAAATAAATACTTAAGTAACGTTTTTTCACGCTCTTTTCTGAGAAATTTGACGAGACAGCACTGCAGTAAAGTAGTTACTTAGCGAAATTCTCAATTCAGAACTGGCCATACGTTATATTCATTACCTAAACACTTTAGAGTATACCCACGCACCAATAGATATTTTATTGTTGTTGTTGTTGTTGTTACACTTTATTGCACAATAAAAAAATACATAATAAAAGTTAAATAACATGTTTGTGATAAAAATTACATGCAAAGCCGGACTTATTTCTAAAGAAATTTCTTCCAGCCAGCCAAGAAATTTTGGAATGTTACAAAAGAGAGTAGGGTAGTTAGGGCAGATAAAGTAGAAACACAACTCATTCAATCTAATGTATGTACCTATATGTTTTTCCTGACACAATAATAGTACATTGTTCATCGAGAGGAGAAAGTGACCGATTACCGTCGAGGGCTTTAAAACACCTGAGATCGGGAATCGCAGTTTCTCTCGAGTGATACGTAGTGCTTTATACTACACCTACAAGGAAAATAAAAAACGAAATCTTTACTAATTGAAATTTATATTGAAATTGTTGCTAGTGGCCAGTGTCATTTTGCGAACTTGGAGATAAAAACTCACTGTAAAAACTTTTTGGCTTTTGATATTTAGGTTACCGGCGCATAGTCTTACCCAAAATTAAAAAAGAAAAACCACGTAAGAAATGGATTTTCATACACTTTTCTCTCCCGCTCAGATGCGTTTTCTCCCCGCATATTTGTTCGATATGCAATGACGTACTTTCTACCGTAAATTTGATAAAGTATCAAGGTACTTTCCATGCAGGTGTAGTATAAAGAATATTTTTATCTTATCTAATGTATAAAAAAAGTAGTTTATTTTTTTTATACATTAGATAAGATAAAAATATTCTTTATACTACACCTGCATGGAAAGTACCTTACTACTTACATACTAAGTTGTATAACTTATAGTACCTGGATGACCGAGCTTTGCTCGGTATCTTTTTGTTAAATCGTGTTTTTTGGAAATTACACTCGGACTAAGGGGCAAGCCCTTACATGTCGTCCGCTTACATGCGCCAACCTTCAGCCGCTCCGAGTTTCACTCTCCGTGGCAGTCGGCCTAGGGCCTTGCTAGACACTTTTGATTGAGATTTGATGCATGGGAACATGTATGGTCTTGGCCTTCAGCCTCAGCCTGAACGGAGCTCGGCTTTCAGCCTCAACCTGAACGGAGCCTCAGCGAGGTTCCTCTTGCCCGCTTCGCGGAGCTTGAGGCCTCGCAAATTTGTCCTATCCGGCTTTTCATTGTTAATTTTACGCCGGAACACGGAACGTCTTGGCTTTCAGCCTTGGCCTGAACTGAGTTCTATCTCCGGCCTCGCCATGGCGGGGTCCACAGTGCCCACTTTGCGGTGCGGAGCTCGGCCTTTGGCCCCGTAAGTTTGTGCCATCTGGATTTTGCATTGTTTCTTTTACGCTGGAACTCGCAACATCTTAGCCTTCCACCTGGTACTGGATGGAGCTCGGCCTTTGGCCTCGCCTCGCTGACGTTCTTCATCCTCGTTTTGCCTTGTCAAAGTTTTTCATGATCGATTCGCGGGCTCTGCCTTCGGCCTCCCAAGTTTGTCCCATCTGGTTTTTGTATTGTTTCTTTTACGCTGGAACTCGCAACTTCTTAGCCTTCGATCTGGTACTGGATGGAGCTCGGCCTTTGGCTTCGCCTCAGTGGAGTTCCTCATCCTCGTTTTTCCTTGTCAAAGTTTCTCGTGCTCGCTTCGCGAGGCTCGGCCGTCGGCCTCGCAAGTTTGTCCCATCTGGATTTTGCATTGTTTATTTTACGCTGGAGCTCGCAACGTGTTAGCCTATGATCTGGTACTGGATGGAGCTCGGCCTTTGGCCTCGCCTCGGTGGGGTTCTTCGTCCTCGTTTTGCCTTGTCAAAGTTTTTCATGCTCGCTTCGCAAGGCTCGGCCTTCGGCCTCGCAAGTTGTCCCATCTGGTTTTTGCATTGTTTCTTTTACGCTGGAACTCGCAACTTCTTAGCCTTCGACCTGGTACTGGATGGAGCTCGGACTTTGGCCTCGCCTCGGTGGGGTTCTTCGTCCTCGTTTTGCGTTGTCAAAGTTTTTCATGCTCGCTTCGCAAGGCTCGGCCGTCGGCCTCGCAAGTTTGTCCCATCTGGATTTTGCATTGTTTCTTTTACGCTGGAACTCGGAACGTCTTAGCCTTTGACCTGATACTAGATGAAGCTCGGCCTTCGGCCTCGCCTCGGTGGAGTTCCTCGTCCTCGTTTTGCCTTGTCACAGTTTTTCATGCTCGCTTCGCAAGGCTCGGCCTTTGGCCTCAAAAGTTTGTCCCATCTGGTTTTTGTATTGTTTCTTTTACGCTGGAACTCGCAACTTCTTAGCCTTCGATCTGGTACTGGATGGAGCTCGGCCTTTGGCTTCGCCTCAGTGGAGTTCCTCATCCTCGTTTTTCCTTGTCAAAGTTTCTCGTGCTCGCTTCGCGAGGCTCGGCCGTCGGCCTCGCAAGTTTGTCCCATCTGGATTTTGCATTGTTACTTTTACGCTGGAGCTCGCAACGTCTTAGCCTTCGACCTGGTACTGGATGGAGCTCGGCCTTCGGCCTCGCCTCGGTGGAGTTCCTCGTCCTCGTTTTGCCTTGTCAAAGTTTCTTATGGCTTCTACACACTATGCCATAGGCACGGCAGGCGGCTTTGACGCCGGCTATGGCGGATGGCGGGTAATTAAGCCGCCAGCAATGCCACACGAGCTGAGCCGCCGGCTGGCTGGCGGGGTGTGCCGGCGGGTTGCGCGGTGAGCCGGCGGCAAATTATGCTTCCGGGACCGCCTGATTTCTCACTTGAGGCAATACATCCTTGTATAGTATGAGGGGGTTTCAGAGCTCCTTCAATAATTTATTTTATTCGTTATTCCAAAACGGTTTATTTCAAGCTACGTTAGATTCGAATAGGTAAGATACGTAAGAAGTGTATCTATAAAAAACGTAGATTCTCAGCGACATAGGTAGGGCTCTGTGGTAGGGCTATTTTTAGTTCATATTTTCGTTAATATATGGCGATACATGTTGCGGTAATGTAAATATCCAATAGATGGCGCTTGGTGTCAAGAAGTAGATAGTACGGTGCCACCGTCTTATCTGTTCAGTTGATAGCGGCGCTAGTGGAGAACTTAGTAGTAACATTTAAGAAATTTACCTAGAAAAATGAGAATATTTCAACCGGTCTTTCAATTTTAATGAAAATATATCTATAAATCTTAGTAAGTGAATAAATAAAATAAAAATGGGGAACAGAATTTACAATTAATTAGTTAGTTACAATTTTGCCCACCTGAACATATAACTTGGGGGCGCTGTAGTTGCGCTGACAACCTTGTAAATTTTCGCGAAAACCAACCTTGGTATTCTAACAAGGAGAATTCCAATGATCAGTTTTTATTGCCTAAAAGCACTGATAAAACAACGTCTTCTAAGAATTCTAGTTAGATCGATTAATTGCCCCTGAAACCCCCTGTGTACTAAATTTCATGAAAATCGTTGGAGCCGTTTTCGAGATAAATTCGAGATTTGCACGCCCTAGCCATTGCTAGGGCCCTTGTGTCATTCATTACACAGCTTCAGGAAAATGATTGTTTTGCTTCGAAAAAAGGCCATAATAATTTGGATGTATGATTATCACACGATTAAAACGTATGATTTCTAACATTATCCATCCAACAGCGCCTTAAAAAATAACAAACAAAATAAATATTGTTCTAAATAACAGAGTTTAATCTCTAATCAGAATTGCCCCGATTTTTTTTGTATTTCGTATATTTTGTATATTTGGATACTAATTAGGTGCGTTGATAATAGGGCTCCTAATAACAGTTTTTCACATAAAAGAAAAAATTGAAAAAAAAAAAAGAACCTTTCTGCTCAAGTCTCGAACCCGGTCTTCTGTTTACAGTATCGTCGTATTTCCCACCTGGGCTACTACAACCTTACATATTAATGCGAAATTTACGTTCTTATAGGGTAGCAGTTATTTCTTTGCCTAAAGACACGGTTAAAACGACGTTTTGTAAAAATGAAACCTACCTAAATCGACTAATCACCCCCGAAACCCCTTGCATAATAAATTTCATGAAAATCGTTGTAGCCGTTTCCGAGATTCTGATTATATACAAATATAGATACAAGAATTGCTCGTTTAAAGATATTAGATAGATAGATAGATTAGATAAATATGTACCTTCAAAGATTTGGTTATTCGGTGGAAAATTTTGGCGTAGGTACCTATATGGTATTGATAATACACGATACCCAGACAATGACACTATAGATCTCAATTTCGATATGCTAGTATACACTGTAATGATATAGTTATCATTATCAGTGAACCATAGTTGTGCCTAAAGAAATAGCGGTGTAAGTACTGACGCCCATTCGAGATTTGGCGAGATTAAAATCAGAAAACGAGAGACACCGTTTGACTGCGCCCTAGAGTCTAATACAGATGGCTTCGTCTCTATTCTCTACGAAATCTTCTCCACAAATACACACGGCCTCATCCGTAGATCTCTACCTCTACAAAATGCCAAATTCAAACAGTTTTATTCAAAATAAAATGCAAAATGTTTACTTTATGAACTTTATAATATATAACTTTATGAAATATATAGCTCGAATTTATGATAGAGATAGATAATGCTCTTTCAGGTACCAATTGTGGGGCTAGCGCATATTTTCTGTGGCAGTGCATTCCACAGCCTCACCGAATGGACTGTGAATGAGTCACCGTAAGCTCCAGTGTTGTGAGCAGGGATTTTTAGAAGGTGGGAGTTGATACTTCTGAGTGGTCTTTCTCCAGAATGCAGGTACTGAAACCTTTCTCTGAGGTATGAGTTATTAGTTCAAAAGTACATTTTTTTTAAGAATTTTAAATAGTTACAAGTTGTTGCAATAAGGTTCAAATTGTTAGCATTGAAGCTTTCCTCAAAGGCCTAATAATCACTCGACAACAATTTCCTACACTGATATATGTATTTAATAACAAACCATACCGTTTAAGCATATTTAAGTTGTTTCCATGCAATTTTGTGCACTTACAACGCTTAATCACGATGAAACAAAATCCGGTGATCACTTGATCGCGTATCATTCCTAAAATAAGTTGCATACTAGTAGGATATTCATACCTTTGTAAATACTTTTATTTTTTAATTAATTTTAAAAATGAAGTCTTCATTGAGATTATTGTTATTTTTAATAGCCAGCACAGCTGGAGTTGTGATTGTCGAGACACTAACACTGACATCGGGAATGTTTGACACTGTGGTATGTAGCTTGTTGACAAGAGAAATAAAAAATATCTCATTCGAACAAACAAAATGCGAGCGATAGATTAGATAACATAATTTTTATTTTAAATTACGTTTCGGTAGGCCACAATCCCAGATACAATAAAAAAAAACGATGCAGTACAGTCGACAGCACATCATCCTCTACACCCATGCACTCTACTCGCACGCACGCTACATTACGGGCGACTTTGCAACTAAAATGTGAAGGTTGACGTGCTGTCGACTGTACTAGCACATACAATGTGCACCGACTCCAAAATGTACTTCTACCATACATGCATTGACTTTAAAGGCCATATTAAGACCATTATAACCATAATAGGACTGAGGAGTCCTGACCTTGAAAAAAACAATTGAACACCATTGTTATGGTGCACATTTTTGTACCCAGGGTCTTAAGAGGTTAAAGACCCAAACCACAAACGCCATCATTTCCTCCTAGCCCCGGCTAATTCAGACGGCAGGCTACCCAGTGGAGAAGCACCGGGTCACCACGGGCGATGGCTACGTGCTGCAGATGCACCGGATCCCGGCCGGGAGACAGTCGGCACGACGAGGCAACCCAAAGGGAAGAAGGCCTGTGCTCATCATCCATGGGCTAATGGGATGTGGCGACAATTTCCTTCTTATGGGTCCAAATAGAAGCATAGGTGAGGGTTTGCTTTATAAAATGTCTGAAGAACTGGCTGCCCAGCATTAGAAGGCACTGACCTGAAATGCTGGGCAGCCAATAAATTCGTGTAGACTAGCAACCACACGAAATTATATTTGTTTTGAGGTAAGCTATTGCGTACCTTTGTATATATCAATAAGATAGAGGAAGACGAATGAATTCGATTGGTTTATCTATAGGTTACATGTTGGCCGACGCCGGCTACGACGTATGGCTGGGTAACCTGCGCGGCACACGGTATTCCACGCACAAAGTCCTTCAGAAGAACGACCCCAAATTCTGGGACTTCAGGTAACTAATTCTAAAGACTTTAGAAATAAACAATAGAGAATCATAATGTAATTATCATAGTCAGTGAGGTGAAATAGGTAGGTACCCCAGAATCAAGAGGCGTACAGCGTTAAGCTACTGATGTTAGAACCAACAGTTTCTGGCTTTGCACAAAAAACAGTAATTCATTCACCTGAATCGGATTTTGGTCTCTCTACAATCTCTATATCTCTTGTCCTGCGTCATCTCAATCCAAACTATCATCTGGACCGGAACTACTTCCGTCTGTAATTAATGTTTGCTACAACTGTGGATTTGTTTATCCAAATACTGTTATTATCAATCAAAACCAAAACTGTGAATTTCCAGTTTCCACGAACAAGGCGGCTTCGACCTACCAGCGATGATCGACTACATCGTGAATGCAACCGGTGTTTCTAAGTTAATGTACGTGGGTCACTCCTTGGGCGCGACTATTTTTTTCACCATGATGTCTCAGAGACCGGAGTACAACGATAAGATTGTCGGGTCCGTGGGGCTAGGTCCGGCAGTGTATATGGACCACATGAAGAGTTTAGTGAAGTTGTTGCTGGGGACGTATAACATAACGGTGAGTGCTTTGTGATACCTGGAACGACTCCTAAGATGGTCAGGATATAAAATGTCTGCACTAATATTGCATTAAAAGGAATCACGGAAAATTTGTGGTATGGCACCGTTGTTTTCTAGGATAGACTAGTTTATTACAAATATCGCTACAAAAGACGAATACATTAAACGTTTTTCGTCTGGAATCCAGAAAATCTTAGGAGATGATATGGTTACTTTGTAAAGCTACGTTTTCCGGTGTGGTGACAAAAGTTATGATCTTTTCTACAATATGTGCAGAGAGACATGACTGTTAACTAATCAAAGAAATAATGCGTCAAGGAAGACATGGAGAGAATGTTATTGCACTACTACTACCGAAAAGTAAAAAGGGAAACGAAAGAAAAGTTTTTCAGGAGTCTAAGTAGAAACTAAAAAAAAAAACAAACCATGGTCATGGATTGCATGGATTGCAATCATCTGTGAAATTCCATACTCTTGCCTAAAGCAAATGTCACGGGTCCAACGAATTTGGTGCTCAAAATTAGACCTCCTCGATTCTTCCAGAACCGTCTTCGTTCCGAGGGCATCTACCACCTAACCATGAGCCGCGACGTGGTAGACTTCCTCGTGAACAGGGTTTGCGTCGCGAGGACACCTGAGGACGACATTTGTATGAGGGTTATGTACTCTGTCGCTGGGGAGGACTACGAGCAGAATGACTGGGTAAGTAGATATGCATCATTGGAGTGAAAGGTAAAAGTTACCTTATTAACTTTATTCCAGATACACTAGTTTACTTGGCGTCAAAGATGAGCAACCGACGATGCGAGCCCCGTCTCTGCTCGCCATGATTAAGCTCTGCGAATTAGAGCGAAACCTGGTCGGACTATTCGTATTTATTGTAATTTATTGTTAAAGGTTAGAAAAACTTACATTTAATATATATGTAATTGTACAACAAGCAGCTAAAATGGACTGAAACTATGGACTTATAGACATCTCTTTTTCCCTTGTTCATCAGACGAGAAAAGCTCATAACTATGCCGATAATAACCGTTAAAGAGAAAACTCTTCGGACCAAAAGTCAAGTAAGTGTATCCGAAATAAAGTTATAATGCTTAGTAGGGATTAAAATATTATCCAGATATACTGACTTCATAACTTTTGATAAAAATCAAGTAAGTTTATCCGGATAATATTGTTACGGGCTAGGGTTCTAGATTTGGATGTAAAACGCCAATGACAACTTCTTAGAATTTATTCACGCAGGGTCTGGTCTGCAGGTCTACACGACACGAAGTCCACACGTAGAATCCAATCGCACGTCCAATCGAAGTCCAATAGTATCGCTGAGGTCGTAGGTTATCGCTTGTATCGCAGGTATGTTCGCTCGAAGTTCACTCTTCGCTATTCCAAATGTGATTCCAATCGGAACTGACCGCGCGCCGCGGCGGCCGCTATTTATATCCGGCGGCAAGGGCTCTAGAAAATTCCCGTACCTACGTGCCTACTCGAGGCAACGTCGCTCGAACAGTAACCCATTCAAAGAGTTTTGAACCTTACGCTAGTGGACATACGAGTCATTATTGCTTGCAGCGTTTATTGTTTACTAAAACGCAGCATGCGGCGACTATTCGATAGGCTTATAGAAGTCTCTATTCTAGATGGTTCGGGATAGGACCGCGACAATATTTTAGAATGCGTTACGGAAGTTTTACTTCAAATAATTATTACCTGTTATCAGCCAGCTGGCCCTTTCAAAATAGTTGATTGTATTTATGATATAATGGATATTTCACGAAATTACGAAAAATTAGTGAAAATTTGCTGCCTTATGACAAGAGAGAATTTGAATTTGAAAAATTCTTTGCACGAAAGAAAGTAGTGGGAGAAAACGGAATCACCGTATGGTTAAATTTTCCTCTGCGTTCCCTTACTTCCTTTTTCATTTATTTGTCCTAGTGTTATCGATTTAGTTATCTATCTACTCTTTTAACATTTAAAGGAGAACGCTTTCATACATTCTTGGGCCCAGATGTAAAAAGACGAGAGTGGTGTCAATAAACAGCTTATATATTGTCAGACCATCTTTGAAAATTTTGCGGATTTTAGCAATCTGAGAGCAAAGTTAAAAGAGATTTAGTAAAAGTGAGGCTATGCAACAAATTGACAATAACCTATACTTAACAGCTGATTTTATAAATATGATCATATGATAGACAATTATTTATTACATTAATTGTACCTAGTTCTTATTGTATTGAGTGGGAAAATGTAACGAAGCTCACAAATAGGTTAAAAGACAGGGAAGACAAGGATTTGTGTCATTTCATCCTCTAAAACTCGTCGGCCCAGTGTATTACATCGATTAGTCGGTATGCCACAGTCGTACAAGTTAAACAATATACTAGAAGTCCGTAGAGAGAAAGCACTGGTCGATGAATATAATTGAAATACGCAAACAATAACCGATACGAGACGAGTAGGTAATCCGGTGATCATGATCATAGATTGAAAGGGTCACTATATTGCACTAACCGAGAATGTACGTGTAGCAGAGTGATCGCTTAGTTGGCAGTGGAATCTAGCGTGATAGCGAAGTATATATTACGATTTTAATGAAATAAAGTTTTCATTAGACTGAACGTTTTTCATGCAGAATGACAAATCAAATCATAAACAACAATCACTAGGCAACGCTCGTATCGATTGTCTAAACTCAAGTAGTTATAACAGTACGGCACGAGAATGTAGCTACAGCCCGGGAATTCGTGCCCAAATGACACCAATTATCAGGATGTGCATTCCTGCCTGTACATTCCCGTCCGTGCATTCCCGGTCCGTACCGGGAATGCACGGACGGGAACGTACAGCCCTGGAATCGGTGACCATTCGGTGCCTCGTTCACATCACAGAGAATACAATCACTACGTTGTTCAGATCATAGGTTTTGCGCGTTTTACTGGAATGTGTGAGTGTGGAGTGTGTATTTCTTTTGGGATTCGTTTAGAAATTAATTTCACTACATATCAGGACTTTTTGACATTTGGGGAATACGGAATAGAATTTCTGGAATTGCTGCGAAGTGAATGAAATACGCTTTATGGAAACGAGGCACCACTCTGTCGTGTCTATGGCTGTGCACGGATTCTCGCCTGTACCGATTTTGTACAGCCTGATAACGCACGACCCAAGAACGTACGGACGGGAATCTGGGTACAATAGGGAATGGATGAAAATATCAGAAGTGCTTGATATTTTTTTCGGTGATAGGAATAACCTTCCTTAACGCGAGAAAAAAGTTTCAATTTTTTTGGCTTCGTAGTTAATTTTTAAATAATTTTAATATTTTTCCATTCGTAGTTCTGGGCTCAGAACGGCTTAACAGACATATTCCTTAGTCCGCTACGTATGAAAAAAAATCCACCTTGAAAATCTGTCAATGTCACCACAGATTTTTTTTTTAATACGTAGCGGACCAAGGAATATGTCTGTTAAGCCGTTCTGAGCCCAGAACTACGAATGGAAAAATATTAAGATTATTTAAAAATTAACTACGAAGCCAAAAAAATTGAAACTTTTTTCTCGCGTTAAGGAAGGTTATTCCTATCACCGAAAAAAATATCAAGCACTTCTGATATTTTCATCCATTCCCTATTGTACATGTACACGGATTCCATGGCTGTACATTACCGGGGCGTACGTTCTCAGGATGTGCATTCGCGGTACGTGCATTATCGTCTCCCGATTGAAAGTCCGGGAGCTGTCACTGTCAGCACAGATTAAATACATTTGACAAACATAAGTAATAAATCGATCCGTAAACGAGAATCTACGAGAATCGATTTTAAAGTTGATAATCTTTTTTATTGTAAACTATATTCCGTAGATTTTGTTCACTTTGATTGAATCCATCATCCGATGCGAGTGTTTTTATGTTCAATAATAATTGTTGAAATCATTCACAGTAATCGATTATAGTAATCGATACTTTATTTCATCAGTGCAATAAACTTGTTTTTAAGATTTCTCGTCTCCCAGATTGTGAATTGAGCAGATTTTTTTATATTTTGAAACATAAAAAAATACCGCTTTTTTTAAACCATATTTCAGCTTATTGAAATTGGGCCCAGAGATCCCTTTCTCCTTTAAAAAGGTAGATTGACCACAAATATTTTTTACTTTCGGACTCTATAAACTTCAGTTCTCTTTCACTGTTTCAAATCATACTTATTCATTTCAGAATGTCTCACCAACGATACCAGCTCGAGCGCAGCCATGTTCTTTGGGGACACTAGAACACTATGCTAAGATCGCCCTGTTTGGTAAGATTCTGCTTCAGGAGTAGAGTGTCAGGGTGCGGTTATAAATAAACAGGTAACCCTTATCGGTAAATCCGTCCGGGTCCGTACTGATCGGTATTGGTACGGTCCCAACCATTCACTATGTGCCCGTTTATAAAAAATGCAGGTTAATACTTGTCGGTGCGTATAGGTTCGGATTACCTGACTGAAGTCTACCTGAGTAGTATAAGTATGTGAGAAATATTTGTAATTTAAAAATGAAAGACATAATCGATATTAAAAATCAGATTCGCTTTAATCCGTGGAGGGAGTAAAACCACAATCAACGGCTTTAATCGCTCGTAGCCCTGGCTGCCTTTTTTTTTACGCTGGGAAAAATGCGTTGCGCATCTCCACCCGTCGGGGGACGGAAGGAGTATGTGGGACTCCCCGGGAGAGTGGTTCCCGGTATACCTACTAAACAACCCAACGGCACTCCCTCTTCGCCTTGGTGGCGGGGGTATGGGAATCTGGCACTTCTTCCAGTCCCCCGCCGGCGATTGCCCGCCTAGATACGGCGGGCCCCTCGCGCCCCTCCCTTCACGGGGAGGGGCTCCAGGACGACCGGGAGCGCTCGGTCGTCCTCGTACGGCGCGGTGATGAGCAGTGAAATGCGGGCGAGGGCGCCCCCAAGCCTGTCGCCCGCTGCTCATCACCATGGGGCGAGAGGGGACGGTTGCGTATCCGCCCTCTCCTGCCCTTCCTACGTTGGCGGAGCGGCGGCGCGAGAGGATCGTTCTCCCGCGCGCGCTCCGCCTCCTCCTTCCTCCTCCTCCGTCCACGCCTCCTCGCTCCCCAGCATGGCATTTACCACGCCGGGAAGCGAGAGGTCCGGCCCAACCACGGCGAAGGTTCCGTGCTTCGCAAGGCACGTTAAGCAGTTGGTGCCGGCTGCCGTCGATAGATGGCAGTAGTTAAGTCAACTCAGCGGCCTTAAGGCGTCTTGAAAACTTCTGACAGTAAGACCAGCCACTAGTCTTACAAGCCTCCACCAGTCCGGACTAGGCTCCGTGGTGGAGTATGGCCTACATCTTCCTCAGGGAAGAGACCCGTGACCCTCGGTGGGGACATAATGGGTTGATGATTATGATTATAAACGCCTGATCTGTACGTATCAGTACTGACCGGTAAACCCGTACCGGGAGACCTGATACTTTATTTCCGCACCCATAAGAAAGAGACAGATTTTAGGTAGATACAATCTTAAAAATATTGAACACAGCCGAAACTAATTTCCCTTTCCCAGGGAGCTTCACAACCCTGGATGGCGGACTTAACGGTCCGATCGTGCCGTACAACTTGTCGAGGGTCAAAGTACCGAACCTACTACTCTACGGGGAAAACGACCAGATAACGACCAAGTCGGTATGTTTACATGCCGTAAGCTCGTGCTTCGCAAGGCACGTTAAGCAGTTGGTGCCGGCTGCCGTCGACAGATGGCAGTCGTTAAGGCAAGTCAGAGGCCTTAGGGCGGCTTGTAAACTTCTGACAATAAGACCAGCCACTACTCTTTTAGCGCACGTCACTAGCGCATCTGCTCACCATGCGAGAGGTCCCGGGTTTGGATCCCGGCTCGGGACGAAAAAACCCAAGTCTTGGATGTTTACATGTTCCCACGACACAGGGTACTCTAGTGTGGGGCCAGATCAATGTATGTGCCTGTATGTAAATATTTATTTATCATCACAAGTAACAGCACGAACTGAGAACAAAACAGCGCACACATATTGTTCGTTGGACCTAAAGTCACAATAAACCAAATCTATTCCAGAACGTGATGCGCCTGGCTGACGAACTCAAGGCGATCGGGGCTCTCGAGGACGTAAAGCCAGCGTGCAGGTGGGCCAAGTTCAACCACATGGACTTCGTGTTCGCGAAGGACCTCGGAAGGCTGGTGAACCAGCCGCTCATAGCAGACATGGCTAGGATGTACGAAAAATACGCTCCCGGGTTAGTTTAACCCTTAAAGTGAAATATTCCTGGTGTACATACAATAAAGAATATTCTATTCTATTCTATATCACAGAGTAAGTTATCTATTAAGAGGTCTATAATTCTGCCGTAATAAGAGAAAAAGACGCAACTAACATTTTTGCCGAAATTGAGTTATATACATATTTGGGACGACGAAAAAAGACGCATCTTTCTTTATTTTTTTTTATTTTGATAGGAACATTTTCTGTAAGGTTAAAGTTAATGAAAAGACGCATTTGACAACGTATTTTGTCGGTATTTTTAAGTTCAAAAGGCGTTTTAGACTTGAACTAAGATAAAAAAAAATGTAGGTATTTGATCAATTACTTCTGCAATACGATAGAAAAATGAATGAAGTTACTAACGTAAAAAGACGCAAAAACGCAATTCGCAATTATTATTGCTCACTTTTTTTTTACGTAGCCTCCATTTTTGTTGCCCACTGCTGGGCAAAGGCCCAGTATTGCTTACTTAAAACTTAAATATTTAATTTCTCAGTTTCGATCTGATGTCAGATGCGTCTTTTTACCTTATGACAGCAGAATTATCGTCTTCAAAATTCGATTCAAAGTGCCGTTGCAAGACCGACCCGCCGGCCGGTCTACGAGAGCTGACGGAATGCGCCGTAGTTTACATCGGACCCGCCGGCGGGTCCTCGGGGTTTCAGGGGCCAAAGGCGGCTACACACGACCCTAAAATCAGTGGGGATGTCGGGGAAGTGGTGGAGAGGACCCTAGATCGTACCATAAATCGCCTCGTGTACCTATAGGCAAATCAAACCCGAATTTTATTGTTTACCCTAACTCTAAAATCGCTTCGGGCGAGCTCACGATTTAGGAACGAGTATCGTGTTCCGATATCGCCACTGATTTTAGGGCCGTGTGAAGGGTGTTTAAGGGACATTTAAGGAGACTTCAGTTGCGGAGGGCACGAACGTGAAAAATTGACTTTCTAAATCATAATTTAGTTAAGGTCTGTCTTAAGACCGACCTAAGCCTCACTGAGTGCCGTTTCAAAAATATATTTAATAAATAGTTTTTAAAAATAAGACAGTAAATTTTATTAAAAGTTACACCCTGTATAGCCTTAATCCATAACGCCAGTCTCTAGATCACCATCCGGTTTGATTTTTAAAAGGGGGTCAATAGCCAGTTTATCGTTTCGATATACCTACAAATATTTTTTAGACAAATTACTTGAATATGAGCGGAAAACTAGTGATCTTAATGAGATCATGAGCACAATTTTGGTTTTCCAAAATTTTCCTAAATCTATTTTAAATTAATAAATTAAGCTCATTAGAATTAGGGACACGATAAAGAAATGTGAATATTATGAGACGTATTAAGCAGGCATGTTTCTTACTTAATACACTTCCGAAATTCCTATTTATTAAACAACGTATAGGCGGTTTTTTAATAAGTAATTATTAAAAAATAAATAACGGCTAACAGCGACAGGCTTGCCACTTGTCACGTTTGGGACCTAATAAACTCGGCAAAACGTGGGCCCAGCTAGTGATTGGTGCCTCTGCCTACCCCCTCGGGGATAACGGGCGTGAGTTTTTTTTTTTTAATAAATAAAACCTTCTATCTGTAGATCCCCTGCACTTGTACTGGTACACTTTTTACTACGACATTAGATATAGGAACTAAATCAAAAGAACACAAATGAAAGGACATACCCATTTCCCATACAAGCTTGGGCCTGACGTTACAGCTCTCAAAAGTAAAAATTGGTCGGCACTTCAACCAATCATTAAAACTTTTAGATCCCAAGTTTCAAGTCACTCAGCAATGGCCAAATGGGTAAAACATTGTAACATCAGGCCCAAAATGGGCGATGTCCTTTAAAACTGACAATAGTAGAAAAATTATAATATATAAAAAAATGTAAACTAACCAATAAAAAAGGTCCGTCGCCAACACTAAAGAAAAATTGAAACACAAATTAATTATTATTATAGGCACAAATTAATTATTATTATTACTTAGGCACAGCTTGAATCATTCGTAAGGGACGCGAAGGCCTATGATGTTGATTATAAACCAGAAAATTGTATTTTGTTATTATATACGTTTTAATTTATTTAATGTTATTTTAGTGAAATTTTATACATCTGTAATAATATATAAAATAAAATAAATAAACTCACGCCTGTTATCCCCGAGGGGGTAGGCGGAGGCACTAATCACTAAACCGGGCCATATATATATTTTTTAATTTAAAGACATTTTAATTTATTGACATTATAAAATAATTTTTCATACTATTATTCTATAACTACCTAAATCAAATAAAATTTCAATATAATAGATATGTATGAAATTAATTCTGTTACTCGGTCATTGTAACGAGATTAAAATTATTCTGTATAAATTGAAATTAATTCTGTTACTCAGATTTCTGATTGTCAAAGTTCTTTGTATTTCTAATACTGCATGCTGCTTGTAAATTATTGCTGTGCCCTAAGTTGGTACCATGTATGAGACAAACCCTAAATGTAACATCTAATTAATTACATCTAAACAATTACATCTAAACAATTAGTATAATTAATTATGGTCGCAATAAAGTTATGAATTTAGCTCGAATCGCTCGTAGCCCGGCTGCCTGAGTGATCTTAAACGATCACGAAGGTTAAGCAACATAGGGGGCGTTCAGTGCATGGATGGGAGACCGTCTATGACTAACGCTAGTGGCATTTTTTCGTGGTTCTGTGCTTCGCAAGGCATACTAAGCAGTTGGTGCCGGCTGCCGTCGATAGATGGCAGTCGTTAAGCAAAGTCAGAGGCCTTAGGGCGGCTTGAAAACTTCTGACAGTAAGACCAGCCACTAGTCTTACAAGCATCCACCAATCCGGACTTGGCCCCCGTGGTGGAGTATGGCCTATACCTTTCTCAGGGAAGAGACCCGTGCCCCTCGGTGTGGACATAATGGGTTCATGATGATGATGATGATGATAAACTTAATTATACTGCCTCGTTGGATAATACTAATCAAAATTATTATTTTTTACACTTAGGGCCGGTTTTTGAATTGAGGATTTCTGTAAGGAACTACTTAACTGTATTTAGTGCTGTCAAATTAAATTTCTCAGAAAAGAGCCTGACATAACGTTACTGAAGTATTTACTTAATTAGTGAAAATCTAAATTCAGAAACTGCTCAATAAACTCTTGTCGTGATCCCAAACTAGGATACCCGGTGCGCTGGTGACCAGCCAAGCATAACATAAACATGGAAATATACCTACCTAGACCGAAGCCAAATCTAGTACAAATTTGATTTGATTTAATTTGTACAATTAATCTAGTAGCGGCGGCTTCGAGTATGATGAATCCAATAGGATATTAGTATGAAAAAAAAAGTAAGTAGGTATTATTTATACATATTATGCAGGGTGTTGATTTGTACAGTTTAGTCCGACTCAGAGGTGGTTATTTACATGATGCTAAAGCAAAAAAAAATATTTTTTTACTGAAAATCACCTAAAATTGCCGGTATTGCGGCGCCGGCGCACAGTGGACCGAAATTGAAGCTCCATAGCCTTAGCGCCGCTTCAAAATCAAGTATCTAATTTTGAAAAACAAAACATGCCAGCATGTACCTGTACTTGAATGCAATATTTTATGTAGTGTAATTTTTTTTGTTAAACCTATTATTTACAGAGATATTGGAGATTTCTTAGGTTTTTTTGTATGGAACTGAACCATTTTTTTAAGTTATTCTTTATTCTCAAGATTTCTCAAGAAGTTGTTTCCTGTGTCAAAATTTGGATCATATAAGCTATATTATGGCTAAATCCTGAATCTCGGAAACCCTCGGAACATCGCCATTTTGAACTTCAAAAATAATTAAATCTATTTTATGGATTTGCGTAGTTTAACATGGATACTAGCTGCAATCTTATGTCCTTTCGTCATCACCTAATGAGAAAAATAATAAGATTAGCTTTTTTTGCATTAGTCCCCAATATGACTTAATCCAACCTGACCTTGCCGAATTAAAAAAGGCATTTTCGTGCGAAAGGTGCAAAAGGGTAAAATGTTATTACCTGCATATTTCGATTCACCAATTACAGCACTGCACACAACCAACATTTTTCTGAGAAATAGATGCAACAAACAAGTGACGTCATTTGTTTTGCTAAGCGCAGTGCTGTACCCAATTAGTTAATTGAAAGCAGGTAACGAAATGTCACAATAACCTTGAACCCTTTCGTAACAATTAGTTTCAGCCAGTGAAATTAATTGCATTTGTAAGATTTGTACTGTACTTTATAGTTTGTGTTGCATTTTATTAACCAGAAAACGAAAGTAATATAATGAAAAAAAATCTCTGCCTTTTTTAATTCGGCAAGGTCAGGTTGGATTAGGTCATATTGGGGGACTAATGCAAAAAAAAGCTAATCTTATTATTTTTCTCATTAGGTGATGACGAAAGGATATAAGATTGCAGCTAGTATCCATGTTAAACTACGCAAATCCATAAAATAGATTTAATTATTTTTGAAGTTCAAAATGGCGATGTTCCGAGGGTTTCCGAGATTCAGGATTTAGCCATAATATAGCTTATATGATCCAAATTTTGACACAGGAAACAACTTCTTGAGAAATCTTGAGAATAAAGAATAACTTAAAAAAATGGTTCAGTTCCATACAAAAAACCTAAGAAATCTAGGTTCTAAATCTAGAAATCTAATAAATAATAGGTTTAACAAAAAAAGTTACAATACATAAAATATTGCATTCTAGTAGAGGAACATGCTGACATGTTTTATTTTTCAAAATTAGATGTCTTGATTTTGAAGCGGCGCTAAGTCTATGGAGCTTCTTTTTCGGTCCACCGTACGGCGGCGAGAGCGCGCGGACGCACTCTCCCGCCCCGCCCCGCGAGACCCCCGCCGGACCCGTCAAGTGCAAACGATAGAAGCTAAGCCATATAACTTTACGATTTTTTATAGAATAGAATAGAATAGAAATGTTTATTTGGTACCATTATTAAAATAAGACTTATCATCTACACATTTACAAACTAAGAATTGGCACCAAAATGGCCTCCGCTCAGCTTTATGCCGTGGCCGGTGGCGACCACGACGCTGGTTTTCAGCGGATACCACAGAACAAAACAAACATAAAACAATACAATACTGACAATACGAAACAATACAAACATAAAACAATACAATACTGACAATACAAAACAATACAAACTTGGACACATAGAACGGCATCGCTATAACACAGGACATTTATTATTATTATTATCCGTAATATTTCAATGCGTTAGTTATATACATATGAGCATGTGTGCGCGTACTTGGAGTGAGTGTGGGGATAAGTAAAAAATAAAAATAATAATAATAAATAATAAAATAATATTCATTGTATAAATATTTTTTTTTAATTTTAATTATAATATTCATATTAATTATAGTATTCATAATAATTACAATATTCATTTTCATTTTATTAATTTATAATATTAATTTTAATGATAAAATTTTCTATTTAATAATAATTGAATATACGTTCATTAATTTTAATTACAATATTCATATTAATTATAATATTCATAAAATTCATATAAAATATAATATTCATAAAATTCATATAAATTATAATATTAATATTAATTATAATAATCATTTTAATTTTATTAATTTATAATATTCATTTTAATGATAAAATTTTCATTCTAATAATAATTAAATATACGATACGTATACATACATTCGTCTATACCTAGGAGTTTTGTAAATGCAGAAGATATTTTTTGTACTTAGACTTAAAGGCTTGTACAGTCCGGCTGTTCCTAATCGGAGGAGAAATATTATTCCAACATTTTGTGGCACGGTAACGAAAACTGCCACGGAATGAAGCGGTGTGGTGCCTTGGACAGACTAGCCTCACGGGTCCACGCTGTCGCACCGAGAAGCTCAGTTTCTTATATAGATACACTGGTTCTTGAGTCTTGATGACGCCAAATTGTAAGCAGGAGAAATGCAGTGCTCGGCGCGCTTCCATATTTAGCAATCCTCCCGCGTTGAGATAGGGTGTTACATGAGCTCGGTAAGGAATAGCGAAACAAAACCGCGCGCATGCGTTCTGCACCCGTTGTATAAGTCTCTTGGTGCGGACCAAAAGACACCCACCTATCACTGTATCCGCATAGTTCAATTTTGACAAGATTAATGACTCGCATAGGTAGACCCGCTTGTCAACATTTAGGTGTGGCCGAATACGATAGAGTACCTTTAGGCGATAATAACAATTTCGTATATTCTCCAGCACATGTTTCTCGAACCTCAACCTACCATCCACGAGGATTCCCAAATTTCTTGCCTCATTTACCTCTTCGATAGTGTCGCCATCTATAATCAATTTAGCAGAGCAGCTGTGAATCCGATCAATTTGTTTTTTTGTTCCCAGTACAAGAAACTTCGTCTTGGATGGATTTAAAACCAAACCATTTCTAACTGACCACTCTGATACATTTTCTAGGTCCTGGTTTAGTGTGCCAACAGCAGTTTCTGTATCTTTAGGCCTAAATGATTTATAAATCTGCAGATCATCGGCGTATAAATGATAGTGACTATTTTTAATACAGTTTATTATGTCCGCGCTGTACAAAATAAACAAAATAGGTCCCAAAATTGAGCCCTGTGGCACTCCCCTATTTACAGAGCATGTAGCCGACTGCTTTAAATTCCCCTTTTCATCAGCTATCTCTACCCTCTGTGTGCGATCACTCAAATAGCTACAGAACCATTTCATTGCCATGCAATCAAACCCATAGAAAACGAGCTTAGATAGCAGAAGTGTTATGTTGATGGTATCGAAGGCTCGGGAATAATCTAACAACGCTAATATAGTTCCCTCCCCCACATCTTGTCCGGCCAGTATATCATCAACTACATCCAACATAGCCGTCGCTGTACCTCTACCCCTCCTGAAGCCCGATTGTTTTTGAGGTAAAATGTTATTGGCACCCACGTACTCTGCCAATTGAATGCTTATGACTTTTTCAATTACTTTAGATAGTAATGGTAATATACTGACCCGTCTTAGATCTTTCAATTCCTTTGGAGAGGTTGTTTTAGGAAAAGGCTTAACTATAGCTTTTTTCCAAATGTCGGGGAAGACGCCAGTTTGGATTGACTGATTCACAATAGCAGTGATGGCACGCAATGTACGTGGCAGTGTTAGCAATACCATATTCAATGTAATGCCATCTACGCCTTTTGCATTAGTTGTGAATTTGGATATTATTTTCGACACACTTATTTCACTAACCGGTTTTATCGTAAATGTATTAGAACAAAATCTATTGAACCAAAAATAACTTAACTCACTTATACTAATATCATTATTTCCAGGAACATCAAGAAAATGATTATTTATCTGATCCGGATCATTGATTGACTCGGGTAAATCAAAATCGCATTTTTTGTTGAAATCTGCTATGTTTTTTTTAATGTTTTTCCAAAGGGCACGACAGTTTTTTTCATTTTTATTTATAGACTGCGTAAAGTAGGCCGTCTTTTCGTTGAATAAAGCGGTATTTACTATACTTTTCAGGTCCTTATAGTAGGTTTTATTACTATCAAGTCCTGATTGGCGCCATCTAGAGTGCGCGTCATTCCTCAACTTAATCATCTCCTTTATCGTTGGTGTTATCCAAGGATAACTGTGCTCTTTGATGTAAGATTTTTTTATAGGGGCGTGCTTATCAAATAAATATGATAAACATGAATTAAAACTGGCAATAGACTTGTTAACATTGTCACAAATTAAGTTTTCCCATGCAATCGCATTTAGATCGGCATCAAACTCATGTCTATCGATATCTTTGAGTGGTCTGAAGGATATCCATCTCGGCGGTGGTTTAGGTTTCTTTATATTCAATTCGCAAGTAACAAAAGCGTGACTACTAAGGTCCGGCACATAATCGATAAGCACCTTCGTAACTCTTGTGCTACTGCAGACAATATCAAGCAAAGTCGCAGAGTGGTCAGTAAAATGCGTTGGCTCCGTTACGTACTGTTGAAGGCTAAAACATTGTAGAAAATCCAGCAGTTTCTCGGTGTTGGTCTGCTCCACTGCGAGCATATCAATGTTAAAATCTCCCAGTATTATAACATGGTCACAGCGGGTGAATGAGCTTACGGACTCCGTTAGGGCATCTATGAAAACGTCCACATTGAGCCAAGGAGGGCGATACGCTGTCCCGATTGCAAGCCTTATACCGTTTAGCGTCACACTGAGCCACATCTGTTCAACAGAGGGTGCCTGAGGGTGCTCGAGCAGACGAGCGTGTATTCCACGCCGAAGGTAAAAGCCAACTCCTCCCCCGCGAGAGCGTATGCTGGCGGGACGCGGGACGTGACGTAGTCTATAGCCGGGCGGGGCCGGCGCACGCGCTTCCTCTCCCGGCCTCAGCCAGGTCTCATTTATGGCCATAATGTCAACATCATGTCGTTCCATAGCTACCAGAAACTCATCATGCCGCGTCCCTAATGAACCTGGGTTTAAAAAACCAAATAGTATATTTTTTTGCTTTATAAACTGAATAATAAAACTACATGATATTTGAATATATCTACAATGGATTAAATATTTTTTTAGTAGCGACAAGTGGCGTTGATCGATTTGTATTATAGCATTGTGTAAGTAGAAGTTTATCATAATTGGAAGCAATAAATGTTTTATTCTTATTAAATCTGCATTCATGTAATATGTAACACATAAATATAATATGATTGATATAAAATAATAATGAGTTGTATCAATGTTATGTAAATATGACCTTTTGGTTTGTGTCCGTAGTGAAGAGAAAGATTGTTTTCTTTTTAACAGATACTTGAGCACGTAGTAGATAATTAATAAGTTTATAATATTTTTTATATAATAAATTGTAGTATTTATATTATTTAAACACACTACAAGTAAATATAGGAATTTCGTGTATAGTAGATATGTAGTCCGTGTATAAGCGCACTGCCCGTTATATGTTTTATGAGTGGTGGATTGATTTATCCCCTCGGACGGAATATCCCGACTTAATTCTACTAACAACAACACGCCACAAAGAACAACAAAAACAAACGAAACCATGTTATAAATAGTAGGCACACGGAGTACGGAATTATTTACGATTTTACAAATGATTTTTACACTCCATACTAAACATATAATTTCACAGAAAACGGTGTGGTCATAGCCGGCCATACAAATTACTCTAAGCATTGATATAACCAATCTAAAGTCCGAACGATTAAGATGAGCTAACAATCGTCGATCCAAAAACCCTCTTGATATCTAGCTCGGTGCGTATGCGGTGAGCCGGCGATGAGTCATCCCGCCGCACATTTACACGGCCTTCCCTAGTCCACACAAAACGCCACTTAAGGGTGCGACCCGCGTCACGAGCCAGACCAAAGAGCTTTCTATTAGTTTTAGTAAGCCTCTCGTTAACATACACTCGTCGTGGCTCGTGCGGCGGGAGGCCAAGGTCTGATGTAGTGACCGCTCCTCGACGAGCTCTTGCGCTCTTGATGAGGTCATCACGGAGGGCACGGCGAGACAGGCTGACGACGATCGGCCGGGGGCGGGGCACCGCTTCGCCGGGAAGAGGCGTAGTACGGCGCGGGCCGGCACGGGAGGCGCTCACCACGTCACGCAGGTCCAGCGTGATGCCCAGCTTGGTCGCCACGGTGGAAACAATGTGGCCACAGGATTCACCTTAGGTGATTTTAACTAAAAAAATATATTTTTTGGTTCAGTAGGTATCATGTAAGGCTTGAATTATATGCGTCCGCGCGACCGAGCGGTTTGGCCGCAAATTCCAGCGGCCGCGGCCAAGTCGCTTTTCGATTTATATGAAGCGGCCCGAGCGTCTCCGCTCTCCACACATTCTCACAAACCACGAAATAGCGTCCCGTCCGCTTCAAATGCACCGGTACAAGTGAACACGTTGAAACTCGTCCGAGCTGCCGGGCCGCACGACTACGCCGCTCGAAGGCGCGACCGCGCCGCTATTTAAATAAATCGTTACACACAATGCTTGTAATTTCGTGGTGTAGCGGCCGGGCCGCTCGGTCGCGCGGACGCATATAATTAGAGCCTAAATAACCACCCCTGAGTCGGACTAAACTGTACAACTCAACACCTTGTATATTCGTATAAATTATGTACGAGTCTTAAAAACGCTTTAAGGCACTAAATAAAAAAAAACCATTTCTTCAAAAAACCAGGATAATATTTAAGGGCCCTCGCCCACGGCGGCTTTTTGTAGCGCTGCCGTCGCGCGTTTCGTAAACGCATCGCTACTAACGCGCGTAGGTCGCTTTTGCAACGCGCGACCGTAGCGCGGCTGTAGCGCTGCTAACGCGCCACCGTAGCGATGCAAGCGCGCGGCTGTAGCGCTGCTAACGCGCCACCGTCGTGCGGCCGTAGCGCTACAAAAAGCCGCCGTGGGCGAGGGCCCTTAGGATTACTCAGGCAGCCTACGTGACGTCGCTGTCGTTGTCGGCGCTTCGGCTGCTTACGTAAAAGCAGCACCAAAGACTACGTGACTAATGTTGCCTCAACGGAGTCCATCTTGCAACTGTGGCGATTGGAAGCGCGACGGTAGCGCGTTTACATCGCGACAGAAGCGCTACGGCCGCGCGACGGCGGCTTTTTGTAGCGCTACGGCCGCGCGAGAGTGACGCGTTCGCATCGCGACAGAAGCATGGTTACGTGGGTGAGGGCACACAGCTAGCGACCGCATCGCGGCTGTAGCGCGGCGAACGCGCCACCGCCGTCGCGCGGCCGTAGCGCTACAAAAAGCCGCCGTGGGCGAGGGCCCTAATAACTTTTGTATGAGCAGAGGAGAGCGTGTGCAGCCCTCGCTCTGTCGCACAGCAGATGTCGTTTGTTGGACGGTGGTGGAAGAAGAAGAAGTCGTAGTTCTGTACCTGAGAAGCATAACACTGTAACTCCACTTTTTGCGTTTTTGACTTAATGATGCAGTCATACATTATTTTTCGAGCTCTATCGAACTACATTATTGTATTTGCCAAAAACAGGTTCTAACTGGACTTTCCTCAAAAGTATAACACGGTATTTACACAAACCCTACAGAGGCATAAAAAGTTAAACGACCGTACAGTAAAATATCAAGATGAGTTGGCTCTATTTTCGTGTAAGTACGGAGTTACAGTTTTCTGCCTCGATGAATTGTCGCTTCGTTTGATGCGTACGCGCCGCTGGTATATAAAGAGGATGGGAGTTACCGTGATTGACCACGGCCATCTCGGTCTAAAGAAGACCACCTGCGACCCCCAGTGAGGAGAAGACCACCGCCTGGAAGGCCACCCATTGACCTGTCCGTAGTTGCGGACAGCGGCAGATTCCTCGGGAAGAGCCACGCCCTGACCCCGACCCTCTACTTTCCCAAGGGGAAGTGTAAGAAGACCGCGAGACGACGACAACGACCATGATTGACAGTCGACCGACGGTTGTGTTGTGTGGAGGACGTGTCGCTGCTTGTTTGATGCCGACGAAGAAAAAAACATCAGAATGGGTTCCAGACGATCAAAAATAAAATTATTTTGAGTCTTCTGAAGACTGAGCATCATCATCTGCCTATGGTTGTCCAAGGCTGATTGACATAGGCCGCTCTCATTGCACGCCACTGAGGCTCCTAGGTCCTAGTCCTAGGCTACTCTCATCCAGCTCTTGCTCTGAGGATGTCCTACACTACGTTTACCGAGTTGAGATCTCCACTCAAGAACTCGTCTACCCCATCGGTTATCAGTTCTTCGGTTGATATGGCTGGCTCACTGCCACTTCAGCATGCTAATTCGGTGGGCTATGTCGGTGACTTTGGTTCTCCGTCGGATCACCTCGTTTCGAATTCAATGTTTCAGAGAAACCCCGAGCATAGCCCTTTCCATACCACTACGACTTTAAATTTGTGGACCAGCCCCACCGTGAATGTCCACGTTTCGGCACCGTATGTCATGACGGGTAGGACGCACTTATTGAAGACTTTCGTTTTTAGACTCTGTGGGATTGGGGATGTGAAGACTCGGCGTAGTTT
The DNA here is from genome assembly GCA_947310845.1 of Yponomeuta plumbellus. Classification (NCBI taxonomy): domain Eukaryota; kingdom Metazoa; phylum Arthropoda; class Insecta; order Lepidoptera; family Yponomeutidae; genus Yponomeuta; species Yponomeuta plumbellus. The sequence continues at coordinate 1,529,693 of OX371206.1, forward strand.
CCCATATGCTGCCCAGCCCAGCTGTATTCTTCCATTCGCCTCTTTCTCGAAGTTGTTTTTACCTAACTGCATGGTTTGCCCGAGAACCGAATACTTATAAAGTGTTTTTTTTTATATTGTTTAATGCAGAAGACATTTTTTTGTTAGATTTATGTTTGTTTTGTTGTCAAAATGCAAACAGTTGATTATTATAGCTAAAAAGTTAATATTTTTTTGGTTTTTGTTTGTGTCTTCTGCATCAATGCAGAAGACATTTTTTTTTGTTACATTATTTTCGGTGGTTGTCGAAAGCTATTTTTTATAAGTAACATTAAAATGCTTCTGTATGTTTACCGTAAATAGAGCAAATATCATTAGAAAAACAATGTATGTTGCTACGAAATTATTTGTCACAATTTATCTACGTAAGCATAAAACTGTATGTGAGCTACTTTTTTTTTAAATGCTGATAAAAAATACTAATTGAACATTTAAAAAAAAATTGATCTCTACGAAAGCCCAAAGACTTATACTTACCTATAATAAAGACACAACTTGATTAAATGAGATGACTTTTATGTTATCACACTTTGAATTTCAGGTACCCCCAATTTACACACAAAAAGTGCTCTTCTGAAAAATCGACTTTTGTGAGTTACAGTCTTATGCTTCTCAGGTACAGAGTTTATATCTTCATTGCAGTAGTTTAATCGTGACACAGAATTACATTATTAAGTAGTTAAATATAAGTGTGTATTGGGCGAGTGGCTCGAGCCGACTGGCGGGCGGTAACGGTGTGCTGGACAATGCCAAGTCAGCACACGCAGCGATGCACGGTGCTTAGCCCGTGCATGCTCCCAACCCAAGATGAAGTTAAGAAGTTAAAGTTAACAGTTATCCCAAAGCTAGATCAGTTAAAGTATTTAAAGCAGTTGTTTGTAAGTACAAAATAATATAAGTGTTGAAATGCTGACTAGTTAGTTACCTATACAGTGGTCGGAAAGTTGACACCGGGTCTAATTACATTATTGAGAATTAAAAATGATAAGACAATTACAAGTTATAGTTGCCTACGTGACTCTTTTAGCTGCTTTGGCAGTTTTGAAGTACGAGTAGTTTGTTAGCGTATTACGCAAAGAGACTTAGGTAGGTACCTACTGCAAATATCTAAAAGTTGTACAAAGTACAGGCTGACAAAGAAAAACCTGAATAAACTTAAAGTAATGGGTACAATAGTATACGATGCAATTAAACTAAGTGAGTTGTCACATTGTTTTCTTACAATACAAAAAAACTAAATTAATTAGGTAAGCTAGTTAAGTTGTTTAAAAAGTTGAGTTAATATTATTATTAGTTTGACACCTAATCGTATAAGTAGCAGCATTTCAGTTATAAACTTAGAAGTTTAAAAGTTAAGAATTTTCAGTTCAAATATTCATATAATATATTATATAAACAGTAAACAATATAGTATAAACCTATGAACGTAAGAACGACATAATAATAATAATAATAATGATGGTCATCATAGATTCGGCCAATCCAAGTCGTTTTCGATAAAATGGCTACAGATACAAAGTTGTACGGGCTAAGCACCGTGCATCGCTGCGTGTGCTGACTTGGCATTGTCCAGCACACCGCTACCGCCCGCCAGTCGGCTCGAGCCACTCGCCCAATACACACTTATATTTAACTTTTAACTTCATCTTGGGTTGGGAGCATGTACGGGCTAAGCACCGTGCATCGCTGCGTGTGCTGACTTGGCATTGTCCAGCACACCGCTACGAAGTTTGCAGAATACGATAAAACAGACAAGTTGACAATAGTTAAAGTTTATCAATAGGTACATACCTATAATAAATTTAGTTCACAACACAATAAGTGTAAAATGAAGTATAGTGTAAATAAGTAGTAAAAAGTTAAATAAGTTGTAAAAGTTAAGTATATAGTTGCTGCTTTTCCTTTATGGATGATGCCAGGCGTTTTCTTGAGGTATGTCGGGTGTTCCTGTCGCCTACTGTACTTAGTTCAATGCACAGCAGTGTAACATCTGTGTGTTAGTGCAAGTCGATAGTTTTTCTGTGGCGACCACGACGATAAGTTTTAGTTGTAGTTGATGTTACTTGAGCCGGCGAAACGTCTTTCATCGACTCCTTCAGTCCCCTCCCTGGGTGTAAGGAAGCGGATGGACCCCCAACCAATGTTAGTAGTGAGCATTTGCTCAGTTAGTTTGTGGCTCAGCGTCCACCAGTTGATGAGCCTTCTCCCTCCAGTTATTTGAGAGCAGTATGCTCAGTTAGTTGTCCTGCCGGCAGTTTGGGACAGTTTGGTCTCCAATTAGTTCAGTTCAAGTTCACTCCAGTTGCACGTCAATTCATTCATGTTTCCGTACCTCAGTTCCGTCGGGACAGTTTGGTCTCCGGCTAGTTCAGTTCAAGTTCATTCCAAGTTGCACATCAGGTTCGTTCCAGTTACCTTCTTCAGTTCAGTTTGACCGGCAGGTTGTAGAGTTGAGGCCTACTCCTGGTTGTAAGGCAGAGAGCAGGTCGAGTTGTTTGGCGAAACGTCTTCCGCCGATGTAAACGATTTGCAATGTCAGTGTTTGGTGACCTCATTTTACCCGGGCAGCTCCGTAGCGTTGACCCGCTGAGTTGGTGCACACGTTGAAGTTATTTCCACCACCGTCAAGGTGTCTGTCTGTTTCTCAGGATGAGGGCGCTGCAGATTCGCAGGCGCTTGTTGTTAGGATGCACGAAGATGGTCGCGAGCATCCGGCTCGAAGGACCATTATCTACGAGCAGATGAGAGCGTGTGCAGCCCTCGCTCTGTCGCACAGCAGATGTTGTTTGTTGGACGGTGGTGGAAGAAGAAGAAGTCGTTTAACTCTTCATGGTAGTTTATTCACGATACAGAATTACATTGTTTAGTTAAATATAAGTGTGTATTGGGCGAGTGGCTCGAGCCGACTGGCGGGCGGTAGCGGTGTGCTGGATAATGCCAAGTCAGCACACGCAGCGATGCACGGTGCTTAGCCCGTACATGCTCCCAACCCAAGATGAAGATAAAAGTTAAATATAAGTGTGTATTGGGCGAGTGGCTCGAGCCGACTGGCGGGCGGTAGCGGTGTGCTGGACAATGCCAAGTCCGCACACGCAGCGATGCATGGTGCTTAGCCCGTACAACTTTGTATCTGTAGCCATTTTATCGAAAACGACTTGGATTGGCCGAATCTATGATGACCTCATCATCAATCATCATCATCATCATCAACCCATTATGTCCCCACCGAGGGGCACGGGTCTCTTCCCTGAGGAAGGTATAGGCCATACATGACCTCACAGCTCAGTAAATTTGGCATCTGAAATTCATGTCGTTCTTACGTTCATAGGTTTATACTATATTGTTTACTGTTTATATAATATATTATATATATTGTTTATACATAATAATATGTTGGTTACTGACCAGTGACGCCATGATTCCTGTGCGACGGCATATTCCTTAAGATAGCCTTTAAATGTTATTAAATAAGTTCGTTTTTAGAACAAATACACGAAATAATTAAAATTACCACTTTCTGGAAATTCCTTGAACACTAACAAAAAATCTGAGATGGTTTTCAGAAACCTGTCAGCGTATCATGTCTTGATAGCTATCAAATGGTTAGCCCGTTTAGCTAAGCGGGGTAACCATTATACCGACGAAGCATTCGAATTCCGATGGGACACCTTTATTTCGACGGAAAATCCCCAAAAGTCTTTTGACCTGGTTAAAACCTTCTGATAACACGAATTAAAGATGTTTACATCCTATAAGCATTTTTTAATAAAATGTGAAGTGTTTGTAATATGATAATAATGCAATCGCAAACGGTGAAGGAAAAAATCGTGAGGAAATCTGAGTGTCGGAGATATCCAATGCCTCAGCGCTTACAATAAAAATCCGCAGTGGGCACGCGGATTTGTGTGTGAAAGTGTGTGAAAAAAACAGTATATTTATACGTATTCCTATAAATTATGAGTCTTAAAACCGCTTTAAGGCATTTTAGCTACAAAATCAATATAATTTGTAAAAAAAACACAAGATAAAATTTCATAATTTTGTATCTGCATTTTGTAGCTGTAACGAAAACGGCCTCGATTGGCTGATTCCAGACAATGATGGTGACCACGAAAATGACGATGATGATGATAATGACATGATGACGTCACATGTCAGTAAAAATGGCGTCTGTTATTCATTCGTTTTTACGTTCATTGGTTGGTTTATCCGGAAGTGACGTCATAACTTCTGTGCAACGCCAAAAAAAGCAACGCAAATTTTCGTTTGCCTATTTTCCAAGAAATACACGAAATAGTTTAAAATTACCACTTTCTGAATACTTTATGAACACCAACATGTTTTGTTGGTGTTCTTGGAGTATTTCTCAAATATTTTGAACCAACAGTGCACAATAGTAACACAGTTGTCTTTTAAATGGGATTTATAAGGCTTAAAAAATAATAATTTCTAATTAAAGTTATGAGTTATGCCACAGAATACATAATACTAGTACAGAAGATTCACTCCGCAAAATCAATTAAAGAAAAAGGAACTCTAGCAGCGATACAATTAGGTGCAATTTAGATCGCACGGCGCTAAAAAAGCTACGTTATATTCACCTACACGTTGCCTCTCTTTCTACCGCGTAACTCTTACCTCTTCTGGCGCCTGAATTCCTTCCTATTTTCCCCGTCGACGGGGTACCCGCATGTACTTACGCGTTCGATACCGCCACGCAAAGTGAAACAGCCCTGGTTATGCCGAGTTGTGCAGAGTTATTTTGAAATTGTTTAGTTTTTTGTTTAAATGTTTCGTTTGTTTTAAACCACATGTCAATGTATATGTCTGTGGTGTTAAATAAATATTTTTATTCTTCTTCTTCTACAGCGTGAGAAACATAGGCTGCTAACAATGATGCAATGAATTCCAGTTGACGCCATTAATATGATTTATAGCGCGATGAATCCGCCCTCAGAAAAGCTTATCATTCCTTTTGCATTCGCATACTACATGCTAAATACATCATACATGCTAATTCTTTCGCTCGTAGACTGCTCGAATTTTTTTTTTTATTGAAGTCTTTATTTATCATAAGCATCACAAAAGTAAGTTAACTAAACATAGTCTAGTACATACAAACAAAACAGGCAGGCTATGGCGCCTATAAAAGTTTTATGATAAAATTTACTATTTATGATAGTATCTAGGCATTTTGCCGAGAGCACGGCCCCGCACCCGCGCGTGCTGGCCCACACCACAGCGGGGGTGGAGTGGGAACCTATCCCTGCAGCTCTCAGACGGGGCCTAATGCTACACGAACACGTCCCCCCAACATTCACGCCGCGGCCGCAGTGGGTTGAAAATCGCTTCCCATAGACGTCCCGTTCAATTGTTGATTTTTTTTCACAGGAATCCACTAAGGAAGGCTAATCTGTCAATATATTTGAAGCACAGTAAGTTTTGCATTGTATAAGTACTTTTTTTTTTCACTTAGTTAAAAAAATGTATTGAGATTACTATAAAATTGGCCATAACTTGATTATCGCACATTTGCGCGTTATTTCCTTCAACACGATTATTGCCTACATTATTTTGGATTTTTCTACATACTGCACTGTGGGCGCACTCGTGCGGTTTTGGTCGAAAAAAATAAAATTAATTTAAAATATTTTTTCAAGTTATTTATGAGTATATTTTGTTTAAATTATGTACTTATATGAATATTGAGAATCATTAAATATAACTAAAAAACAATTACATGTAAAAATAAATAAAATAATAAGTACACCATTAAAATACTAGCTACAAATCCTTTACATTACAATAGGTACAAAAAATACAAGTATAATTTACAATAAATATGAATAAAAGAATTACAATAATAGATTGCAAACAAAAATCATACAAATTGCTCATCTAAATCAGTTTCTTCCTCCGTATCTGTGTCACTTTCAATATTTTCGACGTTACAGAACTCAATATCATGTTGTTGTAATATTAAAAGATCTAACGCTTCTTAACTCATTTTTTTCTTTAATGCTACCCTCATAACTGGTCGCATTGAAGAAATAAAAGGATCAAAAGTGAGAAGCATCCTTTTAATGACATCTTCGTTTGAATTCTTTCTGCTGTTCTTTCGCGAGTGAAATTCTCTGTAACGTCGAAAATTCTTGTTGCGAGCTTCGGATGCTTCTTCAGATAAGATCCCAGTAGGGACCAGGGACATCCTTATAATTTCAGCACCATGAATTAGCAACTTATTCACTGTAGCTGGCATATAGTACCAGCTGTATTGATCCAGGTACCTTTCTGCGGTACTTCGGGCATATTTTTTGTACTTATCGACATTTATTTCTTTACCAGATGTAATGACTTGAAGTATTACTGCAAATCTTTAAAACAATTCTTCATCCACTTCTGTTATCTTGGCTGTCTGTTTTGGGTCTTCGAAAAATTTTCGTGCGGTATTTCCATCGTTTGTCGTTCCAGAGGCCTGTTTGACCACGTCGACGAGAAGTCCAAGCTCCTGTCGGAATCGGTCTTGCAGCAGCTGCTTTTTGGCCAACATGACAGCCTTATCTGTATCTCCTCTTACTGCCCAAGTTTTCAACTCCAGTCTGTATGTTATATGTAGCAAACATTCCATGCAGTTAATTTAGGCATGTAAGGGAGATAAGCCGAATTTCAACATGTTGGTTACTTTTTTTCGTATTACTGCATCAATATTGTTCATCTCGCTCGGTTTTGCTAGACATAAGTAGCAAGTCGCACTGGATCGAGCTTCGGATAATTAACTGCAAACTTTTCCGTCGATCATAGTCATGACTAGATCATGATTTATTTTTATATTTCTGCATTCTGAGGGCACGTTGAGCAGTTGACGCCATTAATATGAATTATAGCGCGATGAATCCGCCCTCAGAAAAGCTTATCATTCCTTTTGCATTCGCATATGCTAAATACATCATACATGCTAATTCTTTCGCTCGTAGACCCGGCTGCTTGAGTGATCTTAAGCGATCACGAAGGTTAAGCAACATAAGGCGCGTTCAGTGCATGGATGGGTGACCGTTCTATGACTAACCCTAGTGGCATTTTTCCGAGCGGTTCCGTGCTTCGCAAGGCACGTTAAGCGGTTGGTGCCTGCTGCCTTCCATAGATGGCAGTCGATAAGCCAAGTTGGAGGCCTTAAGGCGGGCGGCTTGAAAACTTCAGACAGTAAAGACCAGCCACTAGTCTTACATGCCTCCACCAAGACTCGTGCCCCTCGGCGGGGACATAATGGATTGATGATTAAATGAATTGGACGCATATTTTTTCGGAATAGGTTTTCTTCTTAAGGAATAGTAGTACTCGTATATTTATTTTAAATGGTATTAAAAATGTCGCCTCGGGGATAACGGGCGCAAGTTTTTTATTTTTATTAAAAACTTGCTGTCCCGGCAAACTTAGTACCGCTAAATTTTTCGTAATTTTTCCATATCTTCACACCATTTAAACATTCTCTGGACTTCCACAAATATAAAAAAAAAAACAAAAAATAGTCAAATCGGTCCTACCGTTCTCTAGTCTTAGTGACACTTACGAACAGCAATTAATGTTTATACATAAGAAATATAAGAAGAAGATGTGCAAGTTGGAGAACATGTTTGGATGTTTGTTGCTTCATAACATAACGCAATAACGAATGAACGGCTTTGCATGAAACTGCTTACAGATACACAAAGATCTGTATTGAGGCATAGGATATTTAATATCAATGTTTGAATATTTGACGACCTCTGTGGCGCAGCGGTAGCGCACCATGCGAGAGGTCCCAGGTTCGAATCACGGCTGGGAAGAAAAACAAAACCCCCAGGTATTGTATATTTAAATGGACATTTGGATGTTTGTAATGTCGCTGTTTCTGGTTCCCACGATACAAGGTAACAATGTATGTGCCTGTATGTATATGTTTATGTTATGTTTATGTTTATATCCCGGTAGGTAATCCTGCGCAAACGAAGTCGTAGGTACCAGCTAGTTTATAAATATTTAAAGAGGAAAAAAACTGCGTGTAAAGTGCCACCTTAAACCCACAACAAAATAGTTTAGCTAATTTAGAAGTTTGACTCTTTTACCGAAATGTATGGGACAAGATTTTCATGATTTCTGACATTTCTAGTATTCAAACCGCAGTCGGTCCAGTAGAGCATTTAGATCCTTACAAGAAACAGGATCGATTGGCATAAAAAAAGGTTTTGTGTAAGATGACAATTTTCTTGCCGACTGTACATTTTTTCAAAAAATCTATGAATGCAGTTCAGAATATCTTAAAAAATTATGGACAATCTTCTAAAAACGTTTTTCTGTAACTATAACGGTGAAGGTTACCGGCCCTCACTGTCCCGTCTGAAAAATTCACCCTGTATAAATCACTTATGAAAATCCGATTCATATCTTAATCTTCAATTACCAACATTAACTTTAAATTATGATGAAGACATTATAGTAGACAATGTAGGCTAGTAAATCGTCGTAAGTTAATTACTTTTATTTTAATGCATTCATAGGGTCTAATCGTGATTTTTTAATTGATAGATAGATTTACATACATAAGCTCACGCCTGTATGTCGTGAACCTCTGGCGCAGCGGTTCGCGCATCTACCTACCATGCGAGAGGTCCCGGGTTCGAATCCCGGCTGGGGACAAAAAAACCCCACGTCCTAGATGTTTATATGTTTTCGATGTCGTTGTTTCTGGTTCCCACGACACAGAGTATCCTAGTGTGGGGCCAGAAGGAATGTATGTGCCTGTATGTAAATATCAATAATGATCTAAACATTGAAGTACGAACCATTAACCCCACAAAAATATAAAAATATAACCCTCATTTAAATTTAATGCTATCTGTGCGATCAATCCATGGCTTTTTTGTGTCATAAATGTAAAACAAAATTAACAATAACAATAGCACCATCATCATCATCGACCCATTATGTCCCCACAGAGGGGCACGGGTCTTTTCTCTGAGGTAGGTATAGGCCATAGGTACTCCACCACGGGGGCCAAGTCCGGATTGGTGGAGGCTTGAGTGAGACTAGAGGCTCTGTCAGAAATTTTCAAGCCGCCCTCTGACTTGGCTTAACGACTGCCGTCTATCGACGGTAGCCGGCACCAACTGCTTAACGTGCCTTGCGAAGCACGGGACCGCTCGAAAAAATGCCACTAGCGATAGTCATAGACGGTCACCCATCCATGCACTGAACGCGCCCTATGTTGCTTAACCTTCGTGATCGTTTAAGATCACTCAAGCGGCCGGGGCTACGAGCGATTCAACAATAGAATGCTGTATTGATTTGAATTATTTTAACCTTCTATTTTATTTGATGTACAAAACACATTACAACCATTACATGATTTGTGTGTAAGTTATAATATGCTATAAGTGCTAAGTTGTGCACACAACATCGCCTTATGTAATTACAGAATAAATCTTATTTATTATTTTTATTTTGAGGTATTCTTCTTAAATCTATCTTCCCTTCTACAATACGAATTTTGCTAGGAATGTTCTAAAATGTTTTTAATTTATCGTAACGAAGCCGGGGCTCCACGTATTTCTTCTGCCACATCCGTTCGTCCCAATAGGGAAGGTAGAGTAGTTCATAACAAAAGCCACGTTCTAGCCGGTCACCTGACCAGGTAAAATAAAACAAAACCACATTGTATGCAAACTACAACGCGGTAAACTTAAATTGCAAGGAATAATTCCCTTTTAGTTTTAAGGTTCCGTAGCCCAAGAGGTAAGAGACCCTATTACTAAGACTCCACTGTCCGTCCATCCGTGCGTCTGTACGTGCGTCCTTCCGTCCACTGTTGTTTTTTGCACAATGAAATAAATAACATAACTTAAATTACACGAAAATTCTCCTTCTTCTTGAAATTTCTTCCAGCCAGCCTGAAAATTCCCGTCCGTCCGTCTGTCCAATCTGTCTGTCTGTCACCAGGCTGTATATCACATGAACCACGATATAAATTCACAGATGATGTCCTAATACTAAAAACAGAAAAATAAATATTTAAGAAAAAAATCACACAAAATACATATTTTTTTGGCAGTTAAAAGCTTGAAATATTCACGGAATTATTTTAATTAAGAAAAGGTAGGTATTTTTTCAAATTAAGTTGTATATTCATTTAGAAATTAATAATTAAATTTATTATTAATAGCGACTTATATGCTCGATATTAATAACGGCAACAGCTAGTCGCTTGAAATATTCAAATGTTGTATAGTAAATATATAATGTGCGGAACCCTCCGCCCACGAGCCCGACTCGCACCTGGGCGGTTTTTTTTTATGCTAAGATATTCCGCGGATTTGATAACGCCACAAAGACCGACGACGTCACAGAGCAGTGACGAATACATTATGGAGGACTGGCCGGCGATAAAAACCGACGCGGCTCATCGCTTTCGTATCATTCCTGAACGCAGCCGCAAACAAGGCGCGCATTTTGAAAAAAGAAATAAATATTTAATAATAGAACGTGGACAATATTTTTTACGTGATTTTGAATGTTATTTAGAACGGAAATAACTATAAAGTAAATAATTTTAAAAATAACAGTGAAAATAAACTGTAGTTACAGTAGTTTTTTAAGTAGTGTTTGAAAATAAATTAATAAGGTCTTAAGATGGGCTATTTAGTGAGATTAGCAGTAGTTCTAGTGGTAATAGTTCGAGTTTCGGAAGTGAAGAGCCAATCGATGCAAGGAGCAATGTATGATAGTACAGTAAGTACATCATATTTTTTTCACCACCATCATCATCATCATCATCATTATTCAGTCACAAGAAGTCCACTGCTGGACATAGGCCTCCTCCATAGATTTCCAAAAATACCGTTTTTCTCCATTCCATAGTACCCGACTACCCGTAATTTAGCTCGTCTAACTTTTCCGTCCATGGTTGTCTGGAAGAAATTACTTTTAGTAATAAGGCCGCCAATTGTACTGTACTATGTTATTGTCAAGTCTCGTGTGTAATTCCTGGTGTACATACATTAAAGAATATTCTATCTATCTGGTACATTCTCACCACCATCACAGAATCACTTAATCTGTGGTCCAAAGGCAACATGTCCGATGACTATGCTGGTGGTCGTGGATTCCATACCCGCTGCGCCCGCCGTATTTTTATTTGGCTTGGATGTTTCAACATGTTAGTGATTTTTATTATAATTATTATTATCCCAAATTGAAATGGACTGTGGGTATGATAGTCATAGAAAACATCCCGACTGAGCACATCTATCAGTACATATAAATCACAGGTCAGGTAGTTTCGGTTAGGTGTTTGTGGTACTTATCCTTTGCCACGAATAAATGATTGGTTAATTAAGTAATTAATGTTACTTTTACATCGAAGACAGGTTGGATAATTATCTCTAATGTACTGCTGGTAACTACAATTGACAACAGGTAAACCTTTACAGTTCATTGCATAGTAGGTGACCTTAGTAAAAAAATTATAAGGGCTGTAAACATTAGTTAAGAGAAAAAGAGCGGTCTAACGGTCTTTACGCTCTTATTTGTGATGTCTATTTTGTTTTTGTCTATATTGTGGTATATTGTGTCTGTACGTAAATGTTTATTTATGTTAATTTCTGTTTATTTTGAAAAAAAAAAACGATTCCACTAAAACGGCACTTGGTGGGGCTTAGGTCGGTCTTAAGACCGATCATAAGTAAATTATGGTTTGTAGTGTCAGTTATCCATGCTAGAGCTTTCCGCAATTAAACTCGCGTTAAATGTTCGCTAAAGCCTACTTCTGGAAGCTCTGGAGTGCTTATACTGAGTTTTTTCATTTCACTTTCGATAGCGAGAGCGTTTGCAATTTGTATAGGAGTGACAAAGCGCGCCACCTAGTTGTCTCTTTGTCCCTCCTATACAAATTGCAAACGCTCTCGCTATCGAAAGTGAAATGAAAAAACTCAGTAAAAGCACTCTGTGTCTTTAATCTGTGGTGCACTCTACACACGAGTGATTGTCTGTCAGTGTTGCCGAACGAGGCGATGATGGCGGCTAAAAATTGCAATTGCACGTACTTTTGTTCGTTTTAGGATGTCATTTTTTTTATTTTAGTGTTTCTTAGTTTTTTTTTTTTTTTTCAATTAACTTGGAGTTAAGAAAAGCTCGCTATACGTTTTTTTATTTACAACAATAAATCGTATCTGACACAACCACAGACTACATAAGAATTAATGAAATGCGTAATAAAACATTTGAAAAAAAACGACAGAGTTTCAGCTCGATTTTTTTATAAATCAAGAAATTTAAAAACTACTACTAAGTTAAATAGAGTTTTACTTAAACATACTCTAAGAGAGGCATTACTTCATTTTTTTATATATAAATAACACCGTTTAAGTTTCAGCAATATAAGAACTATCCGAAACTAATGAATGTTGATTGAAAAAAAAAAAGAGTAATTTTAGAATTAAAACTTCCGCAAGCACTACACATTATTTACTTTATTCCTGATACACTTACCTACTTGACTTTTTATCTTTTTGTCAAGTAAGTGTGTCCGAAATAAAATTAATAATAAAAATATGTCAGGATGTCAGGAAGGATGGCAAGTGGCGTACCTTGATCTCTGGGATACAGGCGTGAGTTTATGTAAGTGTCGTACATACTTACGTTTGGGCAGGGCGTGCAGAAATACGTTAAAAATCCTATTAGTATCAACATTGAAATGTCGCACGGCTCTTGTAAGTAGTAACTGAGCGAATAGCTTGCCAAATCGCGTTGTTTTCTTTGTAACAAATGCCACCAAGTGACCGCGAAAAACGAAGCATACAATACGTATAAGTTTGTGTGTATAAACATGATAGATTTTTGAAGTAAAACTTTTGTAAGCACTACACTTTGTTAATTGTTCTCCGTAGATCTATCCGGAAAACAATTTACAAAACATTATAGGATCAATAGGAGTAAAAAAAAATAAAGAAACATAAAAAATCGTATTTTGTTTAGAATACACATTAACTTCTTGGTAAATAAATGCTCTTAAAGCTTGACGTCTTAAAAAGAATTAAGTTTCAAATCCGAATTTGATTTTTCATTGTTCAAGGAAATTAACTACATATTTCAAGTTTTAAGATTAATATTGAAAAAAAAAATTTGAACGGCGGTTTTTGATAGTGTGTTAGATTTAGTCTGAATCGATCATTAAAGTAATTCAAATGACACAAGTCAAAATCACAAGTTGTTTTTTTCTTTTTCATACAAATTGACTACGTCAAGCTATAAGAATAAAACAACTAACTAAAAATTCAATTTAAAAGTTAAAATTTGTTACGAATAGTACCTACGAGTAGTTCTAAAATTTTGGGCTTATAGTATTAGTTTAATTCAACAACGTTAGACGACAAAAATACTTTAAATAGAAAAAAAACATGGTACGCAATATACCTAATGAAGCACAAAATAAAACATTACTCTTTATCACTCGAAGTGTCTTCAGAATATTCATCTCCACCGGTATTTAGAATAGGTTCCTACCTAAGTGATGCAGGTCGTCTCGTTATAAATCCATTCTAAAATACTGATTGATTTACTTATTTAATTGCGTGATCTACATAATAGTAGAATGAGTCGAGCTGCGAGCCAAATTCACTGGCGTGTTTGCGCAGCGTCGGCTTCCTTTAATTTCTTTTTTAAAATCCGCCACGTGCCGAGGCGGTAAATATCAAAGTGATACTATGATAGCGAACAGACTTTAACAGTTCGATTCGGCGATAAACACGTGAATTCCATCGCAAATAATTAAACAGCCGCTACGCTGGCAACTTAGTTTTCCTTGAACCCTTTTACTTATGCGTGTTGTTCTCACGTTTTTTTTTACTTGAGGAAAAGCTTATAGTAATCGAATAGAGTTTATTGAGGAAAAAAACCTCAGGTCTTGGACTTTTACATATTTGTGACGTCGCTGTTTCTGGTTCCCACGACACAGGGTATCCTAGTGTGGGGCCAGAATCAATTTATGTGCCTGTATGTAAATGTAAAAAAATATGCAACAATTACAACATCTTGCCTTGTTGTAGCATAAAAGTAACAAAACAATGTCATTTACAAAAATAAAAATCGTCGCAATCGCAAAAAATCGCAATTTAAAAAGGCGTATTTCACAAAACCCAACTCCCAAAAACACTCCTTAAAAGTTGATTTTGGGCAAAGGCTTTTAAGAAAGGCTCGCGCGAACGCATCATTCCTGTCTCAAAAAAAAAAATTATGACATTTAAAAAAAAAACTTTTGTTTCTGTTTTTTTTTTTCAAGTCGCGATGTCGCGGATAGATTTTATAATAAACTTTCAGTTCTAAGTTTACTATTGCTTTAGACTAACATAGTAATGTCATAGATTGGCATAACTGATACAATGACTTGATGACGGTGGCTCGCGCATTCCGTGCAACAAACCCGTATTAAAATTATCTCATTACCATTACGACATGGTCGTTTGTGATCCTAAGTCCTTTACTGATGATGTTTCAAACAAACAGCTGGACGCTCGTAGTAACGATCCAAAAGAAGAGGATGTACTTTATTGATGAGGTTTTGTTTTTTAATTAGATGTGTATGTGTAGGAAAGTTGCGTTCGACCAAGTAGGGGATGTATTAGCAAAGGGCAAGATAAAAAGTACCCGAAACCGACGTGCGTGCATGCAACGACTAATGAATGTCGATGAAGCGAAAGTGGTTTGTCAGTATCGTGGCAGGCGGCAGTCCCTGGTCTCTGTCTACCCCTCTGGAATACAGGCGTGAGCTTATGTATGTGTATGTCTGTTTGCCGGTTTCTCAAATGAGAATTTCACTAAGTAAATATTTAAGTAACGGTCTGTCCCGCTCCTTTTTGAGAAATTTGACGAGACAGCACTACATTTAATTAGTTACTAGGCGAAATTCTCAATTCACAAACTGGCCCTAAGAAGCTCAAGACCCATGAGTGCAGCAATCATTACTTGCTATGTCAAAACATTAATAATAAAATAACACAAACATAACATAACATTTACATACAGTCACATACATTGCTTCTGGCCCCACACTAGGATACCCTGTGTCGTGGGAACCAGAAACAGCGACGACACAAACATGTAAACATTCAAGACCTGGTTTTTTTTGTCCCCAGCCGGGATTCGAACCCGGGACCTCTCGCATGGTAGGCAGATGCGCTAACCACTGCGCCACAGAGGTTGTCAAAACAGCAGTAAGGTAGTCTCTATTTTAATATCATAATATCGATAAATGCCATAATTACATTCACTCAACAAATCACTTACTACTCTTATCTCATAACATAACATGTAACATGTGCCCTTTAGGAATAAAACTAAGCTTAGACGTTGTGGTATTTTATTTGACGCTGTGAATCATTTTTAATTACTCAATTTGTAAAAAATGTCAATAAAAGATTGCCATTAACAGCAAGTTTTGACATCATCATCATCAACCCATTATGTCCCCACCGAGGGGCACGGGTCTCTTCCCTGAGGAAGGTATAGGCTATACTCCACCACGGGGGCCTAGTCCGGATTGGTGGAGGGTTTTAAGACTAGTGGCTGGTCTTACTGTCAGAAGTTTACAAGCCGCCCGCTACGCCCCTCTGACTTGGCTTAACGACTGCCATCTTCTATTGACGGCAACCGGCACCAACTGCTTAACGTGCCTTGCGAAGCACGGAACACCTCGGAAAAATGCATGGATGTGTGACAAAGGCATCGAACCTACTTAACATGACCTCAGTAAAAGTTGCACGGTCATTTTTGGGACACGCTGTACAGTGGCTTTGTTACGACCTGTATTAACTAAAAAAAATATGGTCTGGACGCCGATTATGTATAAATTCAAGCGGATCTAATAGGTACAAATCACAATAAATTGAGTTGATTGGTTACAATATCTGAAACGTAGTACCTGAGTACTTTAGGTTATTTATTTTAATATGGCGAATTATGGCAACTGACGCTTGCGAAGAGGCCTTGTTCTTCTATGGATATCGATAGCCCGAAGATGAAGATGATTTTATTATTAAGGATCATCATCATCAGCCCACCTCTGCCCACTGCTAGGTAAGGCCTTTCCCCCATCACACCATACCTCGCGGTCTCTCACCACCAATCGTATCCGCGGGCTCCTGCCAACCTGGCCAGATCGTCCACATCATTAAGGATCACCAACTCCAGAACGATTATCTCATAAAATGGACACCTGGGGCGCAATAACGTAAATTCTCCACTGTATGGAGTTGACTGTATATATATTTTGGTACCTTGGAATTGTCTAAATCCTTAACCCGTTAGAGTGCAGAGTTACGTAATACATGTAAACTACGGTAGGGCTGTTTTTAGACTGACACGCTCAGTGTACGACTCCGTGAAGGAGGGGTTATTGATTGATTAATCATCATCATCATCATCATCATCATCAGGCTATATTAGTCCACTGCTGGACATAGCTAGAGTGCAAAGTTACGTAATACATGTGAACTACTTTAGGCTGTTTTTAGACTGACACGCTCAGTGAACGACTCCGTGAAGGAGGGGTTATTGATTAATTAATCATCATCAGGCTACATTAGTCCACTGCTGGACATAGCCCTCCCCTAATGAGCGCCATAGCGTCCTGTCTTCATTTAATAACTTAATTCAAGTAATTTTCCCTGAAATTTGTGAGAAGTTTCCCTACTAGATATTGCTTGACTATTATTTTTTAGCTTGTAAAGCCTGCTTTGCTGTGATAGTTTTCCTTTTAACTTAATTATGTGCTGTGCTACTGTCCCGACTATTTTGCGTTTCTACACGTAGAGTTTGTCCAGGAAACCGACGAGGGAGCACACGCTCTCCTCTAACAAAATTCCTACCCCAGCTGGCAACCTTGTCAATTTTATATTAATCGCTTTGCAAACAGCAGAGCTCAAGTCGAAATTTGACGATTTTGACACTTAATGTCTGTAAAATGGAGGAATAAAATGATAAAAAAAATATTTTCCTATACTCACAGTATATTTTTAAACGAATAATACAACGATAATATTTTAGTACGTTTTATCATAAATGATATGAAAATTCTTTATTGCCCAATAAAGTCATGTATATAGGCGAGCTTAATACTAAAAAGTATTTTCTTCCAACTAACCATATATTATAATATATCGTTGGGTTATTCGTTACGCCCAAATAAGGCGTAGAAGAAAAATCATGACTAACTTAGGTGTAGGGGAGGGTTTCATTTCACCCCGTTGAAAAAAAAAAAAAAGGTGTAGGGGAGGTTCAATACTAGCGTTTTGTCGGGTTCAAACGGTAGATAATTTTTATAATTGTTTATTACTAAGAGTCAGAAGAAGTTCAAGTCAAATCCCACGCCCCCCGCCAAAGAAATCCGAAATACGTCAAGCGAAGTCTAAGTAATGTGTTTACTATTATATAATTATCGTCATGTATTATTATTATTTGGTACGAGAAAATTTAGTTATTAACGATAGACTAAATATTAAAACTAAACTAAATATGAAACTAATTAATAAATAATAATAATAAATTAATTAATTATTTAACTAGCTGTGCCGGCAAACGTCGTACTGCCAAAGTTTTCGTGATTTTTCCATATTTTCTCACCATTTGAATCTTCCGGGAATTTCACAAATATAAAAAACCAAAAATCAGCCAAATCGGTCCAGCCATTCTAGAGTTTTAGTGAGACTAGCGAACAGCAATCCATTTTTATATATAAGAAGAAGATTGTCCAATCAATTTTGCTATGCTGTTGTACAGTAAAATTACACAGTGCAATTTTTTTATATGATACTATCTAAACTGATGCTGATGACTGTAATTTATGGCAATAAACTATTGAATTGAATTGATAGACAAATGACTTCAACGCACATTGTGCGTTGAAGTCATTTCTCAGTCAGTATAATTTTTACATTACTATTTTCTTTCCATTTATAAGGATTATTTACCGTCAACATTTTAGGGATCATGTTGCCCTCCACAAAACAATTATATCCTCGACGGAGTACGAAAGTCAACTGAAAAAACGGATATTCAGAGCTAAAACAATCTCCGTTAAAACATCATTCGCAAAACGGTTTAGTGCGTTTTCATTTCCCCATGTCTATAACAGAGTTTTGGCATATTGTGACATCAAAAAAAGCAAGCCACATGAGGTCAAACATAATAGTAAAGAAATGGCTCCTTACCCTTAATTACGATGATATTGTTGGTTACACGCACATAGAGACCCGAACTGTCACACAACCACTAACGTGTATATAACGTATACGCACACAAATAGATGCACATTGCACACACACACACACACACACACACACACACACACACACACACACACACACACACACATACACACACACACACACACATACACACACACACACACACACACACACACATCTTTTTGTTGTCAGTAGCAATAGAGACTCTCTGAAACTACTATGTAAGCAAAACGTAGTCGAGCGCCTGCGATACAGGATTTCCTAGTGCAGGGCTCAATGCAAATTTTATGTTATATTCAGTAATCTGAAATAAATATTTTTGTATTTAGTATCATGTCTTAAATTGCTATACAATTTTTATTCACTAAGACGGTCCTAATCGCGGTGTGCGGTAATCAAAATGCATAGCATGCCTAAAAATCACGAAAATGAAATAAATGTAAATAAGGCTTACCTAGGCGATGAAATTAACTAAAGTCTGATTTTTAATTCCGTAGAATTCTTCATTTTTTGACATGTCAGAGATTAGAAACCTTTTTTCGCTGGGCACATTTTTCAATTTCAATACGAGATCTGAGTCTACACATTTAATTTGTTAGTGAATGTATCCATTTTGTAAAGCGTGGAGGTCCAAATTAAAAGAGAATTTAAGGGAGTGACAATTGTGTCCCTTTTCACTACACAAACAGTAAAAAAGTACAAGTAAATATAACATATTTAAAACATATTTTTATTAAAACATCTAATCATCATTAATACTAATATCACTATCTTCATCATCATCATCGCTGACATGAATTATTAAGATAGCCAACAGCGCCATACTTCACTTTTCTAAAAAGGTTTACGAAACCTTGAATTAGTAGGCAGTGATGCTAGCTAAAGAATAAAATAAAGTAATTAAAGTTGATTCGATACATCAACGTTCGTGATATTGAAATATTTTTTATTGTTGTATTAGGCCACTTGAATAAGTAAATAATTATAATATTAAAACCTTTTTGTAGGTATAACATAAAAAATACGTAGCATTTTATTTTTTATTGCCCTCAAATGGGTCAAATTTGTCCTTTTTTCGGTGCACAACTTTTTCAGTAGCAACACTTATGAAATGTCAGAATTCTACGGAATAAAGAATCAGACGAAAGCTAGTTAATTTCATTGCTAGCAAGGATAGCGATATTCCCAACAGCGCTGGCATTATCGGTAATATTGCCGGCAGGAGCAATATCTACACCCGCACATGACACATCACTGCGTATTAACTTAGTACCTAAGTATAACAGACAATAGGATGAGCAGTTGATAACTTGAGTGGATATAAATATAATTGCCGGTGCCATTACGTCGGCCGCAGATGACATGAGATGCAGATGGGGTAAGGGCATGATCACCAGGCTGTGTATGTCAATCATATTTTATGACCGGGAAAATGACGCTCGTTTGCAGAAAATAAGGAAGTCTTTATGCATTTAACCTGAAAATCTAATACATCGCTAATAGCAATTACTGTAAAGTGAACAAGTTTTTTTTGCGCACTTGGAAAACAACTATACTTGTTACGAAAGTTTCACATTTTGTTTACAAGGTACCAATAAGTCCTTTCAATGGGAAGTTCAAGCTCAGAACTGGTCAGAAAGGAGGCAGACCATCATCAACTCATTATGTCCCCACCGAGAGGCACGCGTGTCTTCCCTGAGGAAGGTATTGGCCATACTCCACCACGGAGGCCAAGTCCTGATTGGCTGGTCTTCCTGTCAGAAGTCAAGCCGCCCTAAGGCCTCCTCTGACTTGGCTTAACGGCTGAAATGTTTCGAAGGGAGACGGCGGCCGACACCAACTGCTTAACGTACCTTGTACCACAGGCCTTTTCTCAGAGAAAGAGTATGGGCTTTAAAATCACCACGCGTAGGTACCCACTGCAAATTGGCGATTTCAAGCGCTGAGGTAGCTAATGCAATGTAGTACAATGACAACTGCGTGAACATGGCGATTTAGTTTCAATGTCGCTTCAAGTCGACGCGAGCACGTGTATCAATAATTCTAGGCGTCAATGAAATGACAAAAAAACACGTCACGTGACCCGACCGTGTATCTGTCATCGTACTACCATGCAGAAATAA
Organism: Yponomeuta plumbellus; assembly: GCA_947310845.1. Lineage (NCBI taxonomy): Eukaryota > Metazoa > Arthropoda > Insecta > Lepidoptera > Yponomeutidae > Yponomeuta > Yponomeuta plumbellus. The sequence goes on from OX371206.1 coordinate 1,550,124, forward strand.
AATCGAGGCCCGGGTTCCCTCACAATATTTTTCTTCACTGTCAGCGAGTGGCATTGCTACCACCACCACGATGATCTCATCTAAGACCGTTCAAATGACAAGAAAAATAGCATACAATAAGAAGATTATAATTGATTAATTTCATACGAACATTTATCGATTGAGAGGGCAATTAATCTCAATAAGTACCTAAAGAGACATATTACTAATGACCTTGACTCAGTTAGACTCATTAGCAGACGGAAGAGAGGCCAAGAAACGTGTTTATTAAAGGTTATTAAAAATGCATTATAGTAAGATGATAAATTGGTGCATAAAATTAATTACAGTTGACAGCAGGTCACACTTTACATTTTACGTATCGAAATAGGCCTGTCTAATACAGGTAATAAGACAGGTTTCTGAAAACCATCGCAGATCTTTTGTTGGTGTTCATTGGGTGTTCAGAAAGTGGTAATTTTTAATTCTTTCGTGTATTTCCACTAAAAAACAGCAAATGAAAATTCACTTTTAAAACGTGACGTTGCTCGTCAGTAAACAAACACCAATGAACGTAAAAACGACATGAATGACAGATGCCATATTTACTGACCTGTGACGTCATTATGGATTCGGCCATTGTCAAGACTGCATGCCCAGGCCGGTAAAATGGATACAAATACGTAATAGACAAATTTTATCCTGATCTTTTCGATACATTTTAACTGATCCATTTTTTTTTTTAAATACCTTAAGAGTCATAATAATTTATACGAATATTTATTGACACTCGAATGCCATTGGGCGTAGAGTTTAAGCGCGACCTACCTATATGATTTAAAGCATTGAAACTAATCTGAGCGACTGATATAAACAAATAAAAATAACATGAATCAAATACTTTTTTCTATATCTAAGCGGAAACATTCTAATTTCCCCTCTATTTCGTAGTCCACTAAGCGTAAGCAGTACAATGATATTCCAATGAGCCGTTTTCAGAAGAACTAAAAAAAATATATATTACGGCTGTCAAAGTAATGTAATTTTGGACCTCAGCACAATAGCCATGTGTGATACATCATAAAATAGGTCTCAGCGAGCTGAACAAAAGTTACTATGACGCCAACAGCCAAATGTTTGTCGTTTTGGAGTTATATTTTATTGAAAATTTTAGTTTTTTTTTTTTCAATACAATATAACTCCGAAAGGACAAACATTTGGCTGTTGGCGTCATAGTAACTTTTGTTCAGCTCGCTGAGACCTATTTTATGATGTATCACACATGGCTATTGGGCTGAGGTACAAAATTGCATTCTTTTGACAGCCGTAATATATTTTTTTTTTAGTTCTTCTGAAAACGGCTCATAGTATAACATCGAATCGAAGCGCGGCTCACTTCTCAGATCACTTCCATGGCAGTTGGCGTAGACAAAACCTTTGTGACTTATTCACCTACCCATTCAGGCATAAGGCCTTGCGCATATTTTAGTTTTACATTTTTTATATCGACATCCTATTATGTTGTTTGTTTTGAACCATAACGTGTAACAATAGAACTCTGAGAAGATTCTGCGCACGCGCGGTCGCATTATGTCACAAAGATGCGCGTGCGTGCGCGGAAAACTGCCCACGGGCTAGGGGTAGGGTTGCCAGGTCGCCAAACCTAATAGCCGGACAGACCAGCTAGTTTTGCATGACTTTTGGGTAGAAAGGCCGGACAGCGGACACCCTATATTATTGAGGATTTTGTGTTTCAGTAAGACAAAAAAAAAGTACGTAATCAAGCTTTTTTTTTATTATTGTCATAAATAACATAACATTTACATACAGGCACAACATTGCTTCTGGCCCCACACTAGGATACCCTGTGTCATGGGAACCAGAAACAGCGACGTCACAAACCTGTAAACATCCTAGACCTGGTTTTTTTTTGTCCCCAGCCGGGATTCTCACCCAGGACCTCTCGCACGGTAGTCAGATGCGCTAACCGCTGCGCCAAAGAGGTCGTTATCTTCTTCTTCTTGTTAAATTCTTTGCTCGACGCTCGCTCGTTTGCGAAATGTAAAAAGCCTAACAAAAGCCGGACATGCCGGACACCGCGTATTTTGGCCGGACATGCAATCAAATGGCCTACCTGTGTCCGGCTTTATCCGGACGCCTGGTAACCCTATTGCGGGCGAGTCTCGAGAGCAGTAAGACAACGGCTTCTGGTTCGCAAGAGCAGAAATCAGAAATTTATTTCAACGTAAAGAATTTACATCCTGTTTGTTGAATTTCAATGTACTATAATGTTAATGTTAGCCGCTGCCTTGGGGCCGAAAGTAGTGGAGACAAAGGCAGCCAAAAAAAAAACTCCATTCTGACCATCTTTTCTCAAATCGCCTTAAATCTAATACAGTATGAATGTGCAATTAATGCCGTGGGTTCAAATCCTGGCACGTACTAATGACGTAACAGGTTGGTTTTCTAACCCCCGGTTTCCCGAACGCTAACAGTCTGTTAATCTATTGTTAACAGCTGTCAGTTGGCAAAAGTGCATACAAAACAACTGACACTGTTAACATTAGATTAACAGACTTGTAGCGTTTGAGAAACCGGGGGCGTTATGTACATTTGTGAAGCAATACCACTCGCTAACGGTGATGGAAAATATCGTGAGGAAAGACTAGTGTCTGAGGTACATAGCTTAGCGCTTATATGGGGCTAAGGGCCGGTTCCTGAATTGAGAATTTCACGTAAGTAAATAGGTACTTAAGTAACGTTCTGTCACGCTCTTTTCTGAGAAATTTGACGAGACAGCAATAGATTTAAGTAGGTAGTTACTTAGCGAAATTCGCTTCATCGACATTAATCAGTCGTTGCGTGCACGCACGTCCTTTTTGTCTTGCCCTTGCTAATACATTGCCCTTTGCTAATACATCCCCTATTTGGTCGAAGTATGTCCGCCTGGGGCGTCCCTAACCGGGCCTTCCACTCGCATTTGCTCGATATATTTGCTTCGTCAGTCTTTCTTCCTTCATCGCCTCCACAAGCAAACAATTACTGCAAAAAACCTCACTGCTAACAATGACCATTGACGATGCCCAAAGCGTAACAACTTGAGATATTGATACAATTCAAATAAGTGTTGTTTTACATTCAATACCGCCACCCAAGCGACGGATTACAAAGGGAAAAACTCTGTGGAATAGTCTAGTAGCCGACTGTACGTCTGGTGGTCTAACACTCATACTAAAAGTAGGAAGTGTGAGATCACAATATACTGGTCTGAGTACCTGTGTTACTTTTGTGAGTCATATCAGCTCCTCAGGATTCATAGCACACGTTGATAGAGTGCTTTATATGGTAAAAAGATGCGGTGATATAATTATCAATTAACAACGTTCGATACAAGCTAAATGAAGGAAAATATAGTAAGGAAACCCGGGTTCTGCTGTCTGAGGAGTCCACGTGTCTTAGCGATAGAAATCGCCGATCCGCCTCTTTCTGCCCGCTCCACACTTTCGTGCGAGAACACACGAGAACGATATACATTGCGTTTATACAGCAAATTGTTTTATGATTATCCTAGGAGTGTGCGCCAGTGTAAACCGTTCTCGCGTGTTCTTGCACGAGAGTGTGGATCGGGCTTTCCGAGTTCGAACCCCTTAACTCCATGGTGTATGGGACATCGTGGCATCCAAAAAGCTTATTATAATCATCTGTTTCATCATCATCAACCCATTATGTCCCCACCAAGGGGCACGGGTCTCTTCCCTGAGGAAGGTATAGGCCATACTCCACCACGGGGGCCACGTCCGGATTGTTGGAGGCTTGTAAGACATGGCTGGTCTTACTGTCAGAAGTTTTCAAGCCGCCCTAAGGCCTCTGACATGGCTTAACGACTGCCATCTATCGACGGCAGCCGGCACCAACTGGTTAACGTGCCTTGCGAAGCACGGAACCGCTCGGAAAAATGCCACTAGCGTTAGTCATAGACGGTGACCCATCCATGGACTGAACGCGCCGTATGTTGCTTAACCTTAGTGATCGTTTAAGATCACTCAGGCAGCCCAGGCTACGAGCGATAAATACGAGCGATACGAGCGAATACTCTGTTTATCATAAACATAACATAAACATGAACATTTACATACAGACACGTACATTGCTTCTGGCCCCACGTTAGGATACCCTGTGTCGTGGGAACCAGAAACAACGACATCACAAACATGTAAACAACCAAGACCTGGGGCTTTTTTTTCATCTAAACTATGAAAAAAAAATGTAGAGTATAATTTTTATTATGAGTCGATATTTTAGCCGAGCGAAGCCGGGTTTTCGTCTAGTTTACAATAACTTTGCGTAAGGTAGCTTAAATAGTAAATAAAAGTTGTGGTCAAACGAACGCAATTCCGTAATTCCTAATTAAAACGAACGTTAGTAAATTCGTAGTAAACCAATTGCGTCTTGGGATTTTCGTACACGGTCACAGTAATTAGACTGGGTTTAACTTCGATTTCACTGTCACTAGATTGACGCACGCACACACAGACACATGTCATGACAACCACCCGGTTCCCCAATTGGGGATGCAAAGTTTTTTTTATGATTGGATTTTATTTTATGTTCTGATAGTAGACGTAATTTTAAGACACTAATTTCATTTTTTTCGTGATTAATCGAGTTTATCATTGTTAATTAATTAAAGTAAATATTATTCGGCGTGACGTCATATGCTACTTACTGTGAGTGTGTAGGTAGAGTTCGCGATTGGATTTGCGTTTGAATGGGCCAAACCATCTAGATTGTCAGTGGTTTGATGTCAAAAAAAAAGTGTTTACAGCGCCACCAAGTTTTATGTTCAGGTAGGCAAAATTGTAACTAACTAATTAATTATAAATGCTGTTCCCCATTTTTTGTTTTATTTATTCAGTTACTAAGATTTATAGATATAATTTTCATTAATTTTGAAAGACGGGTTAAAATATTCTCATTTTTCTAGGTAAATTTCTTAAATGTTACGTTACTACTAAATTTTTCACTAGCGCCGCTACCAACTGAACAGATAATATGGTGGCATATATCAATGTGTTTGACAGATGAAGTTGGCAGGCCATGGGTAGATTTTCACAGAATAACTACAACAGACGATTTAACATGTGACGTCACCATAGAGGTCAAATGAAGGACATTTAAATATTATTATTTACTCAAAATAAGGCTCATCTTTTAAGATAAAAATCTCTTACATTAAAAATACTGTAGTTTGGATGGTAAGCTCGAAATGGTTTTTGATTCAGGCAGTTCACTTTTTTTTTGCATCCCGAATTCAATGACCTAAATACGACGTCACACATTTGTAGATTTCCTTCTATGCATTAAAGATTTATTTTTATTTAGACAATCAGCCATTCTGAGAAAATAAAATAGGCTATTTGGCAGGTTTCTGAACACCTCCTCAGTATCCTTATTAGTGCTCAGGAAGTGGTAATTTTAAATTCTTTCGTGCATTTCTTCTAAAAATGGCAAATAAAAATTAACTTTTAAAATATGGCGTCGCACAGGAATCATGGCGTCACTAGTCAATAAACAAACCAATGAACGTAAGAACGACATGAATGACAGACAGTAGACGCCATTTTTACTGAGCTGTGACGTCATCGTAGATTCTACCAATCTAGACCGTTTTCAGATAGAAAATTTCATCCTGGTTTTTTGGACAAATTATATTTTATTTTTAGTTGAAATGCCTTAAATGAAAAAAAAAAGTATTTGCCGCTACGACACAAAACGTGCTTTAGGAAGTTGTAATAATTTTATTGTTTCACGTTTTATGAGCGATATTTACATTAAACATAAATTTTTATATATCTCCAATCACAAGTGTTTTAAAATGGATGTTGTACACAGCGTCAAATTAAGTAAAATAGCTTTAACATGTTCTGATTATCGCTTTGTTCATTGATTGGCAATTTGTCAAAAATGACATCTTCTATGATCTGACTAGCGCTCTGATATACCTATTCTTATTGTAACATACATACATAAGCTCATGCCTGTATCCCAGAGGGGTAGGCAGAGATCAGGGACAGCCACATGCCACGATCCTGACAAATTACTTTCGCTTCATCGACATTAATGAATACGATACGATTATTTACGATAAAAACGATGACATTCAACGACTATAGAGACCTAAAAATATCAAAATTAAACTTAAAACATTGCTATATCCCTTCTTTCAATTAATCTCTCTGTTCTATAACGAACAGTGTTATGATAATTCCTGCCTAACCCCTTTTACATTGACACGATAGTTACAAACTACGAGGAAACACTCATTATAGTCAATCTAAGGTTAAGGCCTACCGCGTGATGGCAAATGTTTCTTTTATAAGTAGAAGTCTTTTAAGAACCGGTACAATAGTTATATAACAAAACCCGTTGAACTGACTTGACCCGCCCTTATCTTGATCTAGACTTAGTAAGATCATTGAGAACTAATTTACTATGCCGTTTATGGTGAGACCACATCTGATCGTTGTTTTCGTTACACGGAAATCCTACGTGCGCCAAAAAATACGCTTGCAAAAATAAACACACGTAAAGATAGTCATCTGCAGGGCTGAGGCTGGCAACCATGAGAGAAGAATTCAAAAATTGAGAAAATCAGCAAAGAAATTTATTTTTACAATGTTTAAGGCATCTTTAGTATTTTTTGAGTTTGTGGCAGTTTGCGACAGGCATCCCAATAGAATCGAAAAGAAAAATTAAACATAAAAAAATACCGCCCCAAGTTGGGCGCCAATGCGCGATCAAATAATATAATCGTGTGCTGTACAACACAAACTGTGTTTTATTTCACCAATAAACAGAAAAGCTGATAAAAATAGACGGAAACAGAATAAAGCAAGTAGAAAAAAGTCACTTAACACACAGATTAATAAGTTGGTAGACTCAGCTACGCAACGCACCTAGAATGAGGGATTTTCTGACAGCTCCTAAAAAATGGTTCCAATCTCGTTACTAGATGGCGATGGTATCAACGTATGTAGTTTTTTTTAAATACCACTGAGAGCCCTTCATTGATCTGTGTTTGTACGTCACTGGGTGTATACCGAAATGCGATGAAATCGATCACAGCGCGAATCCATATAAATGCAGTAGACACAAAAACCCTACTTCGTGCGAAATACTTTGGGACTATTAAATTTGGTCGGATTCGCGCTGTAATCGATTTCATCGCATTACGGAACGTGATGGTCTTAGTGATGTGAACCAGTGCTCTGTGATGTGAACCGGTTCTACGAAAACCGTGTTTTTAAAGTAATCGATTCTTTTTTATTGTCTCATTTATAGGGTGCAGGGAGGCAAAACTAATTCACGTTTTTTTTTTCACTGAAACCCTTCCAGCTCAGATAGGTATTGTTTACAAGCTTTATTAATTCTGTTTATGTTTTGTTAACCACTCCTGACAGGTTTTTAAGGCTAAGCAGATTATAATAACATAACATTTTTTTGCATACAACATAATTGCATAATATTATGCCGTTGACTTAGTTTTGAACCAAAATAATGATTTTATTACAAACTTACTTAATTTTAAGTTTTTAACAGTGGTTTTCAAGACTTCTCATTAATTGATGATTGATTGATTGACTGACTTGTTTAATGAAAAGAAAATAACAAAGTGCCTTAAAAAACCGGTTTTTCTGTAAAAGTGAGAAGTTTTTTTTAGTAAAAAAAAACTCTGTAGATGTAGACTACGTCACTAGGTGCCAAAGCAAAAACGCTTTTAAAAAAACTACTGACACTTACACTTTCGTTTGCTTAGGAAAAAATGTACCCATGCCTTCACCGTTATCCCCGAGGGGGTAGGCAGAGGCACCAATCACCAGAACTGGGCCCACGTTTTGCCGAGTTTGTTAGGTCCCAACGTGACAAGTGGTAAGCCTGTCGCAATTTTCGATTTTCTACGATTTTCAAAATGTCATTGAGATGCGATGTGACAATGAATCATCATCAACCCATCATGTCCCCACCGAGGGGCACGGGTCTCTTCCCTGAGGAAGGTATAGGCCATACTCCACCACGGGGGCCAAGTCCGGATTGGTGGAGGCTGGTCTTAATGTCAGAAGTTTTCAAGCCGCCCTAAGGTCTCTGACTTGGCTTAACGACTGCCATCTATCGACGGCAGCCGGCACTAACTGCTTAATGTGCCTTGCGAAGCACGGAACCGCTCGGAAAAATGCCAATAGCGTTAGTCATAGACGGTGAACCATCCATGGACTGAACGCACCGTATGTTGCTTAACCTTAGTGATCGTTTAAGATCACTCAGGCAGCCCAGGCTACGAGCGATTCACAACAATGAATAACATCAATTATTTTTTTATATAACTTTCGTTAAAAAATAAAATAAATAAACTCACACCCGTTATCCCCGAGGGGGTAGGCAGAGGCACCAATACGTTTGGTTGAACGATCTAAAAATTACACCCAAGTGAAATAATCAAAACATGATGTGTCCGTTCCTTGCAGTAACTTAACAAGTTCAGCGCCATCTATCCGCCGAGATGGGAAGAGTTTAAAAAAAAATACAATAAAATCCCTCATTGGAAAATACCGGTTCCACAAAGTTGTAATTGGTTCCATCACTAATGTGTCTAAACGGAACACAGAGTAATTAGTGAACACGGATATATTGTGAAAAAAAATCAAGTCACGTTTTATCAGAGCCATCTATCGGAGTTTCGAGAACTAATTTTTTTTTAATCAGCTCTTGGAAAATCTCTCATTGCCCGATGTCAACAAACTCTTCATTTTGCAATGCATCTCCATGGCGTTAACACGCGATAAAAAATACCGGCAGCGCCATCTAGTGTAAAAATAGCAAACTATATTATCCGTCTAGTGCGTATTTCGTATTTCGCGTATTTTTAATTCAATTCGCGTACTTGTTTGAAGTATAACAGTACTTGGCGACGGTTGAATACGAGTCAGTCAAAATCCCCTGCAGGTCTCCACGACCTAGCCGTTTTACGGAGACCACGCGAAACAGAAATAACCCTAAACATAATTAAAATTCACTATTGTGTACACAAACAAACGTTAACAGAAACGTTAAGAAGGCCAGGTTCACAACAAAAATCGAGGATCTTGACAAGGATTCTCTATAGGTACAAAGAATTTTAACCGTACGGTCGACATTATCTTAACCTCCTCACTGAATTTGTCCTAAAGACAGGACATAGAAAACAAAAAAATCTGTAAAGAAACGTAACAACTTTTATGAAATTAAATACTCATAGTGCCATCTAGCGGTATCGTGTACATGTGAAAAAGGCGATTTGTGCGCACGGTCAACGACACTTGAGCCAAAATGGCCTCCGGTTCCAGACGTGTCCTGTTGCGCTCCGGACATGGTAAGTTAAATCCTATTCAATCGGATAATTTTGCAATATTGCCCATCAAAAGCTGTTTGTATTATATTTTCTAAAAAGCAATCAGATGTTCTAAATCATTATTTACTAGAATTTCGCAAAGATTTGATAATTTTTATATGTTAAAGTTTTATGTCCTGTATGTAGGAATCAAGCAGAGTATTCATAATTAGTTAATATTGTTATGTCCTTTACAGCGGAACTGTGCAGGGAATTGTATTTATATAGTTTGATGTAATTTTTTATTTTATTCTCTTTGTAGGTATTTCTGAGGCAGAAATCTTGGAAGTTCTTGAAGATTCTGATGTGGAACTCAGCGGCGATGATGACGACCAAGATCCAACGTATGAGGAGCCTTTAGAAACCGCAACTCGCGACATACGAAGGTTTGATTCCAGTGAATCTTCGAATAATAGTTCAGAGACAGATGATTTGCCATCACGAGCTACTAGTAGTCCTGCAATATCGAGCTCTTCATTAGTGCCCCGTCGTACTGGGCGAGGATTGCGGCGAGGAAGAGCCTCTCGTGGTCCTCGTCAACGAGCACAATCAAGCCAAAGACCACTACAAGTTTCACGATCTCACCCAGACGTTGTCGACAAATGGACGGGAACGTTCAAGCCTATTGAAATAAATGTTCATGAGCCAACCTATATGCCAATTTTTGATGACGGGTGGACTTTTGAACAATATTTCATTCAATACGTAGACGATGCAATGATCTCGCATATTGTTGAATGCACAAACAGAACTGCAGTTCTTTTAAAAGGTCGATCCCTTGGTCTTACAGTCAAAGAACTAAAGGTCTACATCGGAATAACAATGATTATGGCTGCCCTTCAATACCCACAGATAGATATGTATTGGTCACGTAAGTGGAAACAGACAGTCATAACATCGGCCATGACCCGTGCTCGTTTTTACCAAATTCGAACATCACTGAAAGTCACTTATGATCCTGATGTAACTAACGAAGAAAGGCAAAAAGACAAGATCTGGAAAGTACGCCCACTCTTCGAACGGGTACGTCAAGGATGCCTTCTTCAAGCTCCCACACCCAATATGTCTATAGATGAAATGATCATCCCGTTCACTGGGCAATGTTCTATTCGTCAATATAACCCTAATAAGCCGAATCCATTAGGCCTCAAAGTATTTGTGTTGGCGACACCTCAGGGCATTGTCATTGACTTTGAAATATATCAAGGCGATATAACTCTTTCTGAAATAAGACAGCTGGGCTTTGGTCTTGGAGAAGCCGTTGTTCTTCGGCTGACAGAAGCGTTGGCTCCTGGGCATGAACTCTTCTTCGATAGATTTTTCACAACAATCAGACTGTGCGATGAGTTGCTCCGTAAAGGATTTCATGCTACGGGTACAGTAATGAAAAACCGGCTGCCGAAAGATTGTGTCTTGGAAGATGATAAAAATTTTATGAAGAGGCAAAGAGGACAGTGCGAAAAAAAAAACCGAGATGATGGTAAGCTAACAGTAACTCGATGGATGGACAATAAACCAGTGGTAATGCTCTCGACGCATTTGTCCGATACACTCACTGATGAATGTGAAAGATGGTCGAAAAAGAATAAGGTCTATGAAAAAGTCAAACGTCCTGAAGTTATAAAAAAGTATAATGAATATATGGGAGGAGTTGATCTCGTAGACAGAATGCTGGCAGTATGCCCAACACGCAGCAGAACGAAGAGATGGACGATAAGAGTAATTTCCCATATGATAGATCTGGCTGTTGTTAACTCCTACCTCCAATACAAACAAAGAGAACAAAAAAAAGGCGTTAAAAACATCATGGGTATTCGGGAATTCAAAATAGATCTCGGTGAGCTTTTGATTTCTGGGAATGTGGATTCTACAGAATCTGATAGTGATGTCACAACGGAGGAGTTTGAACCACTCTTACCCAAGCACAAGAAACGTAAAATTTCTATAATTCCTTTACCAACCAAGGCTGTCCGTCAAAAAAAAGCTGAACACATACCACAGCATAGCTCGAAACAGAATCGATGCAGACATGAAGGCTGTTACAAAAAAACAACAGTTTTCTGCAAAAAATGTGCCGTGCATTTATGTTTCACTGTACAAAGAAATTGCTTTGAAAGGTTTCATGTTCCATAATATCTTAGTTACCACTATTTAGAGGTTTTTTATTTAAGTTTAGAAGAGCAACGTTTTGTTTTTTTTACTTAGCAGACAAGCTGTTTTTTAGAATAAGATATATTGAGACTGCTTGTTAAGACATATGAAAATACTCAAGACTGTTAAACTGTGAGAAATTATTTTTATTATAAGCTAGATTACAATTAAAAGATGTTGATTATTCTAAATAAAAATTTATAAATTTAATTCTGTTACATCGAAATACCCTGCAAATGTCTCTTGTACAGGACATTAAATGGTTCTATAGATATCAATTACCTCCAGTTGTCCCACCGGCAGAACATAAGAAACCCCCTTTTTTTAGGTACTTAGATTTTTTTTTGTATTTTTTTAGTTAAAAAGTAGCATATAAATAACCCACATGTTTAATTTCGTTTCAATCTGACAAAAAAAGTGGTCTCAGCAGTTAGGAGGTTAATGGGGCCCAGGGGGCAAACCAAACACCGCACAAAAAAATCTTTTTCTTTTTATCGAATTTGCAGTGTGTGATTTTTAAGACCGAATACAAAGAGCCTAGGATCACAAACGTGACACTAGAAACCATTTACGCCAATAATGGCGGTTGACTTAATAAAAACGCTATGTAGTCTTAGGGGGCGTCCAGTAATTACGTGAGGTATTCAGGGTGGGGAGGGGATCGAACTGAATCTTATAGATGTAATACAAAATTATTTTATTTTCGTAGCTACATACTCGTATTAAAGTGATTAAATCATTAATTTTAATTAGGTACTGAAAACTGCTCGCTAAGGACCGCCACCAATTTTCAAATAGGTGCCATCTGTAGTTTTGTCCGTGTTACTACCTCATTTTGTACGTGTACCACTAGATAACAACTTTGACGTTCATAAAGTAAATATTCTATATTTTTGTACTATGAATAAAATATTTGAATCTGAATCTGAAAAGTGACGTGAGGGTAGAACTTTCTGTTGCACCTAGTATTTGTACTAAACAGTTGAAATTGAACACCGTCTTGACATAACCTAAATTCTATCAGTGTACATTGTTTAACGTCGTTTACACTTCCCACTTAGCCGTGTTAGCAATTAACACGCCACTTTGTAACACTGAGCCTAATGCATATGGGTGGGCCATTATGTTATTTATAAACGTAAATATATAATGGTATCTCTTGAACTTCTCTTCGAATCTTGAATTGCTCGTAGCCTGGGCTGCCTGAGTGATCTTAAATGATCACTAAGGTTAAGCAACATACGGTACGTTCAGTCCATAGATGGGTCACCGTCTATGACTAACGCTAGTGGCATTTTTCCGAGCGGTTCCGAGCTTCGCAAGGCACGTTAAGCAGTTGGCGCCGGCTGCCGTCGATAGATGGCAGTCGTTAAGCCAAATCAGGGTGCGTATACTGAGTTTTTTCATTCACTCTCGATAGTGAGAGCGTTTGCGATTTGCATAGGAGTGACAGAGAGACAACTAGATGGCGCGCTTTGTCACTCCTATGCAAAACGCAAACGCTCTCGCTATCGAAAGTGAATTACAAAACTCAGTATACGAACTCTGAGGCCTTAAGGGCGGCTCGAAAACTTCTGACAGTAAGACCAGTCACTAGTCTTACAAGCCTCCACCAATCCGGACTTGGCCCCCGTGGTGGAGTATGGCCTATACATTCCTCAGGGAAGAGACCCGTGCCCCTCGGTGAGGACATAATGGGCTGATGATGATGAGGATCTCTTGAACTTGGAATTGAACTTGAACTTAATGGAAGACTCTACTGTATGGAGTTGTCTGATTTAGCCCTTTTGTTCCCGGTATGTCACACCCCCTTCACACTGATACATTCTGGACTTTTTTCCCAGTAGGTATCTCGTACTCCTACTCCGAACAGTCGTAGACATTCTTATCTTGACTCTTTCGAGTTGTCTTAACGCTTAACCCGATAGAGTGGAAAGTTACGTAATATAAGGGCTGGTCCCAAACTAGGATACCCTTTCCTATGGTAACCAGGCAAGGACATTACAAATATGGAAAAAGACCCAGACTAAGGTCATTTGTACGGGGGCCTCCAGTGGGAATTGAAGCCACGACCTCTGCCTTGGTAGGTAAGCTCCTTAACGGCTAGACCAACGAGGCATTTAAAACTGTCATGTGTACTTCGTGGCAAGTGGCATAGCCAACCCTTCTAGCTTAACAGGCGTGAGTATGTACGTCAACGGTTACATATGTCGCGTTAGCGACAGCACAAATGAGTAACCATACTATTAGCGCTGAGACATGTCATCTGAGCTAAACACTGTCATTCTATTGTCACGTCCATGACACTTAAAAGGTCAGTGTCCATGACGTAGCACCAACACAGCACAATCTGGGCCTCAATTCTGTTAGTGAATTATAGTTACGTAATTATATTATAATTCAATTCCATTGACGCCTAGACTTACTGATACGCGAGCTCGCGTTGTCTCGAAGCAGCAATGTAATGAAATCGACGCGTTCATACAACTGACATTGTACTACAATGCATTAGCAGAGTGTAGTCCCTGGGATACTCGCTCTTTTTGCACAAATGCAACACTATTATAATCTCACTAGCTGTGCCCCGCGGTGCTACCCGCGGTTCATCGATTTTCCCGTAGGAATAAGATATTTTCCCACGGTGAAACGTAGCCTATGTTTTAATCCAGGGTATCGGCTAACTCCATACCAAATTTTATTAAAATCCGTCCAGCCGTTTCAGCGCTAAAGACTGACAAACATATAAACACACACACAAACTTTCACGTTTATAATATTAGTGTGATGTCGGTGTCCCAGAGTCTTATACTTAGCTCATATTATACGCAATAAGACCGGCAGTTGTACTATATTATTATGTCGTATGCTCTAGTGTATACAATAAAGAATATTCATATCATATCACAGTTGTTTGACCACAGAATACTAATAGTACAGGTACAGAAGATTCACTCCGCAAAATCAATTAAAGAAAAAGGGACTCTAGCAGCTATACAACTAGGTGCAATTCAGATCGCACGGCGCTAAAAAAGCTACGTTATATTCACCTACATGTTGCCTCTCTTTCTACCGCGTAACTCTTACCTCTTCTGGCGCCGGAATTCCTACCTATTTGCCACTCCGGAGTGGTCGCCCGCATGTACTTACGCGTTCGATATCGACACGCGTAGTGGAACCGGCCTGGCCTCACTAAAACAGAGGTCGTGGTTTCGATTCCTGCTAGAGGCCGCGATAAACGCCTCAGTCTGGCTCTGTTGCTATGTTTCCCGTGGTCTTGTGTAATCATCAAAGCACCGGTTATCATAGTTTGGGACTAGGACAAGTGATTCAAGTGTTGACGAAACCAAAGAGGGTTTGAACTGAAACTTTCGTAAGAACAGTACATTCTAAAATATTATCCGGATACACTTACTTGAGACGAGCAACCGACGCGAGCTCCGTCTCTGCTCACCATGATTAAGCTCTGCGAATGGGAGCGAAACCTGGTCGGACTCTTCCGAAGAAAATCAAGTAAGTGTCCTGCCTCACTAGGACGCTATGGCGACGTAGCCAGCACAGCAGCGAGTTAGGCACCGTACATTTCAATATTCACATCACCAACCCATTATGTCTCCACCGAGGGGCACGGGGCTCTTCCGTGAGGAAGGTATAGGCCATACCTACTCCACCACGGGGGCCAAGTCCGGATTGGTGGAGGCTTGTAAGACTAGTGGCTGGTGTTACTGTCAGAAGTTTTCAAGCCGTCCTAAGGCCTCTGACTTGGCTTAACGACTGCCATCTATCGACAGCAGCTGGCACCAACTGCTTAACGTGCCTTGCGAAGCACGGAATCGCTTGGAAAAATGCCATTAGCGTTAGTCATAGACTGTGACCCATCCATGGACTGGACGCGCCGTATGTTGCTTAACCTTCGTGATCGTTTAAGATCACTCAGGCAACCCAGGCTACGAGCGATTCATTCATTTCAATATTAACTGCTTGGATGCGGTTGCTGGCGACGTCGCCGTGGCGTCCTAGTGAGGCAGGGCACTAAGTGTATCCAGACAATATTCTCGAAAGAGGTTTGCTAGGGTAGCTAAAGTCAAATGCCGGTCTCAGCCTGCCCCTCCGGGGCAAAAGCGTGAGTTTACTTAAATTGTATGTCCCTCCCTATCGAACACTTTTGTGTTGACTGTACCTTCAGTCATTCCCACGTTTCAGTCTCGTGTAAGCGAAGCTGAAGAACCAATAATTAGCAGTGATAAAAGCCATTTTTGCATCATAATAGTAATTACCACAGTATTAACTTTACTATAGTATTGATGATTTTTAATTAGTTTGTCTGTTTGAATGTCGCTTGTGGCGTTTAGAGTCGAAAGCCTATCGACCAATATAATTCGTGTCATTTAGCTGTGGTCTGGTTACAAATATATCTATCTTCTATCTGCTATCTTCTATCAGCTATCTATATATATAAAAGGAGAAGCTGACTGACTGACTGACTGACATATCAACGCAGGGCCTAAACTATAAGAGTTAGAAACTTGAAATTTTGCACAGGGGTTTCTTTTGTAACGTAGGGGAGCACTAAGAAAGGATTTTTGAAAATTCATCCCCTAAGGGGGTAAAACGGGGGTTCAAAGTTAGTATAAAACTTTGCCGTTTTTGAAGTTATTCGAATGAAATTTGGTACGAAGGTTTTTCATTTAAAATTATGAAACACGTGTAAAATTTTTTTTTTTAAATCATCTCTTAAGGGGGTAAAAAGGGGGGTGCAATGTTAGTATGGAACTTGCCGTTTTTGAAGCTATTCGAATGAAATTCAGAATAAAATTCTTCATTGAAAGTCATGAAACACTGTAAAATAGTTTTTCGAAAATCATCCCAAGGAAGTACGAGGGGGTTGCGAAGTTAGTACCTGTAATTGGATGTTAGACTAGAACATATCTACACAATGTTATTTTAAGTGATGTATCTAACATCTGTCGGTTGTGTCTAATAAATAAATAAATAAATAAGTATGAAAGCTCTTTCGCATGCGCTAAAAGTATCCCTATCTTATTTGCAAACACTTTACTCAACTAAAGCCCACGCGGACGTAGTCGCTGGCAACAGCTAGTCTCCTATATAATATAAATAGGAGAAATTCAAGAGGGCCATTGGTATTAATTATTCTGATTTTAAGTTGAGAACTTATTATAATGTACATAAATGTAATATCAAGTGTTAAGTGCTAATTTGTTCTAGCTTAGGTACTTTAATTTTATCTAACTCTATTGAATTAGGTACAACACCTGTAATGATAGATGTTAAGTGGAGATACAAATAAAGTAAAAAAAAAAACTCGTGTCACCTCTCACCGTGTTGGTGCACATACTCCTCCGAAACGGCATGGCTGATTCTGATGAAATTGTATGTGTATGATCGGTCCGCGTATAGGTTGTTGTCTATTTGTCATAGCCCTAAGTGAAAGAAAAAAATATATGACGAAACAACGTTCGCCGGGTCAGCTAGTATCATATTATGTATAGACATAGTCAGAGAGGAACAACCGACGACGCGAGCTCCGTCTCTGCTCACCATGACTAAGCTCTGCGAATCAGAGCGAAGCCTGGTCGGACTCTTCCGACAAAAAAATCAATTAAGCTTTTCCGGAATAACGATAATAAACAATGCTTTGTTTAAATGAACCATAAATGAAAAAAAAAAAAAAAAAACTCACGCCCGTTATCCCCGAAGGGGTAGGCAGAGGCACCAGTCTCTAGAACTGGACCCACGTTTTGCCGAGTTTATTGTTTAGTTGCCAAAAATGAATTGCTGTTTAATTAAAAAAAACTCAATTTGATTTGCTAAACAATACTCTAGTTGAAGACAGCTATTGAGCAAGAAGTGTTTGAAATTTTAAGCCCCCTAGCAACACAAATGTTTTGCTCACGGAAAACTAATTGTTTAGTGCTAAGCAGGACCTTTACATCCACAAAAACTGTTCAAAAATGGCACACAAACCCGGGCCAACCTCTAGTGTCAAGCCAACAATGGCGATCAATCAAATGCGTGTCGCGTGTGGCTAACTACAAACGAGACCATTGAATTTGACCGATTACCGTCATCTACCAACTCTGCTTGCCGAGCATTTACTAAAGAGATCCACGATATTACAGATCACCAGTGATCCAACACAGAATGACTGGCATTTTAATTATAGCAGATTAGGCAAAAAATTGTAATTAGCGTACTGAACACTTCTGATAACAATAAAGTGTAATGCATACAGCTCATTACTTGGCAGATTCTAGTGATTAGAAAAACGATAATGAAAAAAAAGAACGTGTAATTTTGTATTATTTTTTTACAAAAAGTGATGATGAGAAATGTACCCAAAACGACGTGCTTGCATGCGACGATTAATGAATGTCGATAAAGCGAAAGTAGCCTGTCAGGATCGTGGCAAGTGGCAGTCCTTGGGCTCCGATTCTGTTCGTACATTATAGTTAAATTACAATTGCATGGTCGGGTCACGTGTCATGTTTTTGAATTCCACTGACGCCTATAGCATTATTGATGCGGCAGCGGCAGTCTACTCATTGGCTTCTTCACTGGGTAGATTGACAGTAAAGTTGTCTTATTTCTAACCACGTTACGCCCTTTTCCAGCCCAAAATGATCAAAGCGGCAGTCTACTCTGAGGCTTCTTTACTGGCTAAACTGAAAGTTTTCATATTTCTGATACCGTTATCATATTTCTGACCGGTGTCGTATTTCTTAGACCAATATGATCCAAGCGGCATCATTGGGCATAGTGATATTTGTTTTATTTCCAACAACGCCACGACTTTCTCCAGCCCAAGATGAGCCAAAGGCCCTCCCACCCAGTGGCGTTTTCACTGGGTAGAGTGACATAATTATGTACTATTTCTAACATCGCTTCGCCATCTTCCAGCCTAAGATGATCCAAGCAGCCGGCTACCCAGTGGAGAAGCACCGGGTCACCACGGCCGATGGCTACGTGCTGCAGATGCACCGGATCCCGGCCGGGAGACGGTCGGCCCGGCGCAGCAGCTTCGGCGGGAAAGGAAAGAGGGCTGTGCTCATCGTCCACGGGTTACTCGGAAGCAGTGGCGATTTTGTTCTCATGGGGCCGAATAGAAGTTTAAGTATGTATTGCAATGCTTTCACATTTAGAGGGCGTCCATTAATTACGTGAGGCATTTTTAAGGATTTTTTGAAAATTTACGTGATATATGCCAAGACCCACCCTCTTCCCCAAGTGAGATTTAGTAAGATTGGGCTCGACCCTTTCCTCCCCCTAAATACCTCGCGTAAATAATGGACTTACAATAGCTACGCCGCGTGGGCATGATGGTCTGACAACCTGGTTATGGTTGAGGGCAGTCGATAGATGCTTGGAAAACCAGGATGGAGGCCTATGTTCTGCAGTGTGGGCCAAACAGCTGATGATGATGATGATAGCTACATAAAACCCACAAACGTTTACAAATAATCACAAGTAACAAACGAACATAAGAAGGAAGCAAATATAGACGGCAGTTACACGCTCAGCCAGCCATCAGTTCATTCCATCGTCTGGTGAGACTGAGCCAGACTAATCTGTACGGTAACAACCAAAGAGGGATTAAAACTATAAGCAAATCAGTTTTGAAATAGGCTGAACCCAAATGCAGTTTACACAACGTAATAGCTTTCATTAAAATTATACATTACTAGCTGGCCCGGAAAACGTTGTTTCGCCGTATATATTTTTTTCACATAGGGTTATGAAAAATAGATAACAACCTATTCTCAGACCTATCGATTGCATATACAAAATTTCATCGCACTCGGCCAAGCCGTTTCAGAGATACTCTTCCGCGCTAACATTGAGACACGAGAATTTTATATATTAGAAGTTAAAGGAACATTGTTGCCAAAGTTGCCCATTTTCTGCGGAATTCCCTTATGTCATACCTAGCTCTAATTTCGTATTTATTAATTATAAATTACCATTTACCAAGTTAACTTTTCTTAACGATATTTTTAGGCGCTCTTCTACACACCAGGACAGACAAATAACTAGTGAATTATATATTTTTCTGTTTATTATCGCTTTCCTACAGTTTTTTATCACTTATGATCGAAATAAAATTACAGTTCTTCGAAGTTGTATACATTTTATTAACCGACATCAAGAACTCCAGAATTCGATGTAGATTTAAATATTTAGATAAATAAATAGTACAATTACGATGAAAAATGATGACGATGTCTGAGTCTGTATGTAAATGTTTATTTTTTATGTTATAAAAATATAAAGTAATAAATTGAAATATAATTAGCTCAGTTCATAACCTCACCAAAAGGTGGGAGAATGTCGAATGAAGTATGTGAAAATGTGTGAAGTCATTTGAAATTTATATTTAAAAATGATAAAACAGAAAGAACAAAATTATGTAGAGGTGAAAAACTGATTTATAAATGTATAAAAAGTGTGAAATATTAAAAAACTTAAATATCTAAGTTAACGTAGCAAATTAACAAAAGTTAACACCCTTACAACCTAATTCCTTTATTCTTGTTTGGGAATAGTGTAGAAATCATTATAAACATAAACATTTACATACAGGCACATAATTATATTGCTTCTGGCTGCTTCTCCCCACACTAGGATACCCTGTGTCGTGGCAACCAGAAACAGCCAAATCACAAACATGTAAACATTACTTCTCAAAGATTTCCGATTTTCAAGCTGAGGCTTATAATGACTTGGATTGTCCACAGGCTACATGCTGGCGGACGCCGGGTACGACGTGTGGCTGGGAAACTTGCGCGGGACACAGTACTCGATGCACAAGCAGAGGCCAAGAAATGAAGCCAAATTCTGGGAGTTTAGGTAAACTTCTTCTTCCTCCGACTTCTATCGGAGTCGTGTCATTCAAGTAAAAGTGAGATTTTCTCGCACTGAGTACGTAAGGATTCGATCATCTTGAGCCTTTCCTACTAGAGTTCCAACTCCAAGCATGATTAACTTTATTCCGGATACACTTACTTGACTTTTTGTTGGAAGAGTCCGACCAGGACCTAGATTCTCTTAGTGCATTGTAGTACAATGACAACTGTATGAACATGGCCATTTGGTTTCATTGCCGCTTCAAGTCTACGCCCGCACACATATCAAACAATCCAGGCGTCAATGATATGAAAAAAAACACGTCACGTGACCCAACCGTGTATCTGTCATCGTCCTAAAATGCACTAAGAGAATCGAGCCCCAGGTTTCACTCTGGATCGCAGACCTTAATCATTGTAAATTTTTTGTCCGGATCAACTTACGTGGGTTTTTATCGGACGAGTCCGACCAGGTTTCGCTCCGATTCGCAGACCTTAGTCACGGTGAGCAGAGACGGAGCTCGCGTCGTCGGATGCTCGTCCGATAAAAACCCACGTAAGTTGATCGAGACCAAAAAAATACAATGTGCAGTGATTACGACAGTTGTAGTTCAAAAAATACCTTAATCATGTCTGAGGTAAGCATATCTAGAGTTTAAGAAAGTTTTAGGTCAGCAAGCATGATTTCAAAACGAATTCCCCCCTCCAGCTTCCACGAGCACGGAGGCCTGGACGTGCCTGCTATGATCGACAAGGTCCTGAACGTGACCGGCCTCCCCAAACTCATGTACATAGGCTACTCCATGGGCACGACCAGCCTATTCACCATGTTGTCCCAGAAGCCGGAGTACAACGACAAGATTGTGGCATTCGTGGCGCTGGCCCCGGCCGTCTACATGGATAACATGAAGGACGTGGCGCTGCTGATGCTGGAGAGGCTCAATATTGCTGTGAGTTTTGGAGTGCACTTTATCGGAATCTTTAGGGGTCCTTTTTTTCGAATGAAACTGGATGAGACTTAAATTCATCATCAACATAATGGGTTCCCACCGAGGGGCACGGGTCTCTTCCCTGAGGAAGGTATAGGCCATACTCCAAGGGGGCCAAGTCTAGATTGGTGGAGGATTGTAAGACTAGTGGCTGGTCTTACTGTCAGAAGTTTTCAAGCCGCCCTAGGGCCTCTAACTTGGCTTAACGACTGCCATCTATCGACGGCATCCGGCGCCAACTGCTTAACGTGCCTTGCGAAGCACGGAACCGCTAGGAAAAATGCCACTAGCGTTAGTCATAGAACGGTCACTCATCCATCCACTGAATGCGCCCTATCTTGCTTAATCTCCGTCATCGCTTAAGATCACTAAGGCAGCCGGGGCTACGAGCGAGAGAGATAGTATCGGGTTCTGTATCAAGCGAGTCCACAGCAAATTGGCAATTCTTTATGTTAACAGCTGCAGCAGTCACTCAGATTTCATCACGATGCTTTTCTTCAACCAAGTGTGTAGTTTTTCTCGAAGTCTGTGTCTTTTTCCACCAGAACCGGATGCGTGCTGAAGGCGTGTACTACATGAGTGTGAGCCGCGACGCGATGGACGTGCTGGTAAACGGGATGTGCCACGTCACCAAACCCGAAGACGACATTTGCATGCGGGTAGTGTACTCCATCGTCGGCGAGGACTACGAGCAGAATGACTGGGTGAGACTTACACTGGCGCAGCGGTTAATGTATCTGCGTACCATGCGAGAGGTTCCTGGCTGAGGACTAAAAACACTCCAGGTCTTGGATGTTTACATTGTTTATGATGTCGCTGTTTTTGGTTCCAATGACACAGGGTATCCTATCATTGGGGCCAGAAGCCGAGGGGCACGGGTCTCTTCCCGGAGGAAGGTATAGGCCATACTCCACCACGGGGGCCAAGTCCGGATTGGTGGAGGCTTGTAAGACTAGGGCTGGTCTTACTGTCAGAAGTTTTCAAGCCGGCTTAAGGCCTCTGAGTTGGCTTAACGACTGCCATCTATCGACGGCAGCCGGCACCAACTGCCTAACGTGCCGTGCGAAGCACCAACTACTAGTCTGATTCTAATGCGGTTTAAATTTGTAATGGGTTTGTGGTTGATTAGTGAGGGTTCATAAACAGATGTTACGATAGGACTTGCTGCATTTGCAAGTTTGAAATAAAAACAAAATTAAAAATGTTGGAAAAAAACCCACGACGCTTTGAATTATTTTCGTCGTACCGGTAAAACATAGTGCGACGGTTAAAACATCGTTGAAAAAGGATAAAATAATTTTGAAACCCCCATAAACCCTTAAAGAATTTATGCTATGAAGTTGATAAAAAAGCCCAAGAAAATCTGTCTGGCGCTGACATCACTATTTGAAATTTCAACATAATATTTATAAAATAAGTATTTAATTTATTTTATTTTATTTTATTAGGCACACCAACAGCATACATACAAAACATAGTACAATAGTGTTACAGGAAGATAAAGTTACGTGTATGTACACCACTTATAGGTAAGCACAGCGTTTACATAAATTAAGCTTACATCGTAAATTAGTTGATGATTACTGAGTAGACAATAGAGAACTAAATAATGAATTAACTACACTGCCTTTGTATAAACCAATTTCTTAAAATCACGGAATATACAAGGTACTATACAACTGCCAAACTAGTTCATTTAATAGGGACCGCAACGGATTTTCTTGGGTTTTTTTCAAGTTAATAGCATAAATTCTTTAAGTCGGGGTTTCAAAATAATTCCGAAAACTTAACTTTGTTTTACTTATTTTTTTGCGCTTTCATTAAAAAAAGCTAACAATGCGGCGTCCTTAATGCCATAAGCATTTGCTACCAGTCAACCGCACCTCCATTTATTTTGGATTTTAACTCCGAGTAGGTACCTATATTCCACGTTTATAATGGTAATCAAATAACATTTTTGTTGCAGAGTATCTCACCAATGATACTGGCGCGATTCCAACCAGCTTCGTGGCGGCAGTTGGAGCATTTCGCTAAGATAGCTTTATCAGGTAGGTTTTGGTGTTACTTTTCATGAACTAACAACCGACAATGTTATTTTGTATGTTTTATTTGTATTAGCTTCAAGGTGATTTGAGAAAAGATGGTCAGAGTGGAGTTTTTTTTTTCGCTGCCTTTTTCTCCACTACAGACGGCCCCAAGGCAGCGGCTAACATTATACATAACTGTATGTACATTGACATTCAACAAGCAGAATGTAAATTCTTTACGTTGAAATAAATTCTTGATTTTTGATTTTTATGTTATTTATTACTATTATTTTTAAGAAAAAGCTTTATATGCTCAATGCTCATGTCTGCGCTTTTTGCAGATGTCTTCACGACCTTCGAAGGCGGCCTCAAGGGACCGATCGTGCCTTACAACCTGTCAAACGTCAAAGTGCCAGTGACATTGCTCTACGGAGAAAACGACCGGCTCACACAAAAAGCCGTAAGTTCAATCTGCAGTCTTCTTCGTCAATCTTAATCGTAAATTAGACCTGCGGCCAGATGGTCGGACGATGACGTTGAGTCGGCGGAAGATCCGTGAATGCGAATGGCGAGAGACCGTGTGAAATGGCATTTGGGGGAAAACGCCTGTTCCAAGCAGGGGGCAACGGTGGGCTGATGATGATGATGAATCGTAAATTCAGTCTTAATAAAAACCGGCAAAGGAGTCGGATTCGCGCACGAAGCGTTCCGTACCGTTATCTATAAAAACTGCAAAAAAATAACGTTTGTTGTATGGGAGCCCTTAATTATTTATTTTATAGGTATTAATTTAATTTCTTATTTTTAAAGTGAATAACTCAATATTCTGTGTTTTTGGAAATCCATGGAGAAGGTCTACGTCCAGCAGTGAACATCTTGCGGCTGAATGATGATGATGATATTATATTAAAAATAAGTAGCATGGCCACTTATCGAATTCCCCCCCCCCCCCCAACCATCATCTTCATCAACCCATTATGTTCCTACCGAGGGGCACGGGTCTCTTCCCTGAGGAGTTTTCAAGCCGCCCTAAGGCCTCGGACTTGGCTGAACGACTGCCATCTATCGACGGCAGCCGGCACCAACTGCTTAACATGCCTTGCGAAGCTCGGAACCGCTCGGAAAAATGCCACTAGCATTAGTCATAGACGGTGACCCATCCATGGACTGAACGCACCGTATGTTGCTTAACCTTAGTGATCGTTTAAGATCACTCAGGCAGCCCAGGCTACGAGCGATTCTAATCAATACTAATCCATAACTCTTCTATTCCAGAACGTAATGCGTCTAGCCAACCAGCTCAACTCGACAGGGGTCCTCGAGGACGTAAAGCCCGCGTGCACGTGGCCCAAGTTCAACCACTTGGACTTCATTTTCGCCAAAGACGTCGGGAAGATGCTGAACAGACCGCTCATCGAACACATGACAAGCCTGTACAATAAATATGCTCCCACATGATGCTTTCGTTTCTTTGCACTGTTATTGACCCTCGTTACTTCGGTTAGCTAGTTGGTAAAGCCAGGCCTGTTTCACTACGCGTGTCGGTATCGAACGCGTAAGTACATGCGTAAGTAAATGAGTGTATGAGTGGTATGAGTGTTGCATGCACACGTTTGTCAGAACCGTGCCAAGTGACAAGCCCTTGTGCGAGTATCTGCCTAACCTCCTGGATATAGGCGTGAGTTTATCTATTCCCTATTAGCATACTATAAATCATACGTTGCCAAAGTGGTCTAGGTGGACCCCCAGGGGTCCATAGGAGATCACACAGGGGTCCACGTAGACGTGAAAAGAAAACATTGGTTCACAAGTTGCAAGTGGTGGTCCACGATTTTTTTTTCTGGTTTTCATAATAAAGAACAAAAATTTTGGCTTGGATTTATCTATCAACGTCAATTGTTGATTGTTTGTAATAATAAATGTTTCATTTTGTAAAACTACGGTATTATTTTAATACATAGGACACAAGAAAATGAGCTACTTTTTTTCTTCTTAACAACACCAATTTAGGGAGATATTTTTTAGGAGTTTTGGGAATACAATAGAAATGTAGCAGCTGGGGGTCTACCGAAAATAGTAAAACTTTGAAAGTGGTCCACGAGAAAAAAAGTTTGGGAACCTCCGGCTAAATGCATACATCTCAATTCAATTCAATTCAATTCATTTATTTGCTAGAATGTGGTAGTACATACGTAATATAAGTACAGGTTGTAAAACATATTAAAGAACGCACATTCGGTCAGTCTTGACATGCAACTTTATTTTACAGACAACAGAAAGTAAAGTCAGTTTATCGTAATTAATATAACACAAATTAATTATCCTAGTTTCCTTTTCTCGTTAAAAATCTATAGTTAACCTCAAGAGTCTATAAGCGTGTTAACGACCCTCTACTTTTTGGTTACCGCAACGTAATAGGAAAAACCCGCTAAGCGCGTGTCGAGCTACGACTTACGAGCAGTAAAGGCGTGCTTCCCGTGTGGTCACATTTCAACTTGGTTTAGCCACAGAATACATACTCGTAATAGTACAGGTACAGAAGATTCACTCCGCAAAATCAATTAAAGAAAAAGGGACTCTAGCAGCGATACAATTAGGTGCAATTCAGAGCGTACGGCGCTAAAAAAGCTACGTTATATTCACCTACATGTTACACCTACAAGGATAACATGTCCAGGTGGGGGTTTGCGGATCCCGCCAGCGACAATTTGAACTGCCTGTGCGGTACTACCCAGACGATGGACCACCTCTCATCGTGCCCTGCGTGCCCTAACACCTGCACTCAGGAGGACCTAATGACTGCAAGTGATAAAGCAGTCAGCGTCGCAAAGTTCTGGGCCGCAACTATCTAGTAGACTTAAAATTTTTATTTGCCATCGACACGCTAAGAAGACCTACATGTTGCCTCTCTTTCTACCCCGTAACTCTTACCTCTTCTGGCGCCTGAATTCCTACCTATTTGCCACTCCGGAGTGGTCGCTGCATATACTTACGCGTTCGATACCGATACGCGTAGTGAAACAGGCCTGGGGGCCAATTCTCACTTCATTAGCAAATACTACAAAAGACTTTAAGGCGTATGACTTGAATTCTATATAAAAAAGTCGAACGACACCCAAATTCTGTATTCTGAACACCGTGCGACATCGAATTCGAATGAAAAAAGAAATGTCTAAAGACTAAAACAGTTTAATCTGTGAATCCTACGTTCCATTTTCTCGATTGTAAATTGAAAGTTAGTAGAATCTTAAAACATTTACAATTTCACTTTTAAATTGATACATTTTGCGGCAAATTATTACTTTGAGTGTTATTTTATAAACTAAGAAACTGTTTAGGTACAAAATATACGTTATTTAAAAGTTTAATACACTTAACTCTTAAAATTTTCAACTGAAATTTTACTTATAACGAAACGTCAACGTAGGGAACGTTGGGCGAGTCCATTAAAATGGACTTGCCCTACGTTCCGTAATGCGACAAAATCAATTACAGCGCGAATCCGACCAAATTTAGTAGTCCCAAAGTATCTCGCACGGAGTAGGGTTTTTGTGCCTACTGCACTTAAGTGGATTCGCGCCAGGCAACGTCGTACGGAAAGTATTCTTGGAATTTCCAATCCAGAAACGTCAACTATCAATGAATGCGTTCAAATTTCATACGCCTTTTGCGAGTCGCATGGTAATTACCATGCGACAAGATGACACCTCAAAGCGAACGAAAATCGTTAGCAAATTTGCGTATACGACTTTGTGAGAATACATGAAGCTGATTTTTATGCGACAAATGTCTAATCCTTCGAATGTTTGGCGTCTACGCTTTCAATTCGCATGGGCGAGAATCGGCTCCCTGGTTTAACTCTGACTGGCATCTATGAGAAAACCATATAAGTCTTAAAATTAAATGTGCCTGATCAGGCGCCTTTCGCTTTCTTCTTCAAAACTAGCAATAATTGTAGCGCAAGTAAGTAAGAATACGCAATTAATTTCAACTATTTAGTGCATATAATTGGTTTTGGAATAGTTCATTTGGAATAGTGAAATCGGTTTTTGTTTTGTTACTTTTGTTAATCATACAAACCGCACTTACGTCTGAACGCTACTTTATGAATGATTGGCGTATGATATTTTTAGCTGAAAATACCCGCTGGTGCGGGTAGGCATTGATTAGAATTTTATTTTAAATCAGAAATGTATTTCAACGGAAAGAATTTAGGTACTTCTGTGTATTGAATGTCAATGTACATAAGTACATTGTTGTCATAATGCTAGCTGCTGCATAGGGGTCGAATACAGTGGAGAAAAAGGCGTCGGAAAAGCAAAATCCTTGTGACCATCTTTTCTCAAATAATAATAATAATAAGCACTTGACCTGGTCCCAAACTAGGATACCCTGTGCTATGTTACCAGGAAACAAACATCGAAAAACAGGATGGAGTTGTCTGATTTAGCCCTTATGTCACACCACCTTATGGGCCAATTTCTGAATTGAGAATCTCGCTAAGTAACTACTTAAAGTAACTGTAGTGCTGTCTCGTCAAATTTCTCAGAAAAGAACGTGACGGAGTTTAGTTAAGTATTTACTTAGTGAAAATTCTCAAGTCATAAACCGGCCCGATGTCACACTGTTACATTCTGGGACTTTGTTCCCAGTAGGAATAAGATTGTTATGACACACTCCGAACTGTCGTAACATTCTTATTTTGACTCTTCCGAGTTGTCTAAATGCTTAACCCGATAGAGTTGAAAGTTACGTAACATAAGGGCAGGTCCCAAACTAGCATATTAGGTACCCTGTTCTATTGTAACCAGACAAGGACATTACAAACATCGAAAAACACCCAGACTGAGGGCATTTGTGCAAATGTACGGCGGCCCCACTGGGAATCGAACCTAGACCGCTTTCTCGGTAGCTAATCGCCTTAACGGCGCAACCAACGAGGAAGTTAATCACCTAGAATCTAATAAATGGTCATCCCACATCATCATCATCAAGATCAATAAAAGTGACAATAAAACCGCTACAAATATTAGTTGTGTTGCGATATGCAACGGACACACATCGTACTGTACTGTTCAATTAAATATTTCTATTTCGGAACAAGTCCCAAGTGAACTGTTGAGTGAACGCTGAAGATAACTAAACTAAACCTAATAAATCTGTAATGTATAAAATTCTCGTGCCACAGTGTTAGTGCGCATACTCCTCCGAAACGGCTTGGGCAGTTTTGATAAAATTTTATATAAGTATACAATCGTTAGGTCTGAGAATAGGTTGATCTATTTTTCATAGCCCTAGGTGAAAAAAATTTAAATACAACGAAACAACGTTTGGCGGGTCAGCTAGTGTAATAATGAATAATATCAACCTCCATACAGTCAATACATCTAATCTCTGTAAACGAGCAATTCTTGTATATATATTTATATATAATCAGAATCTCGGAAACGGCTCCAACGATTTTCACGAAATTTTGTAGGCAGATGCTTTCGGGGGCGTTTAATTGATCTAACTAGGTTACATTTTTAGAAAACGTTGTTATATCCGTGTTTCAAGGCAGTTGAAATTTGCCATAATAATATACAGAGGTAAATTTCGCGTCTATCTGCAAGGTTGGGATAGTTTTGACCCCCAGGTACCACCCAGGTACTATCACTTAATGATAATCACGCAGACTATAATATTAAACGTGCCAGGACATAACACACGCCTCCTCTGAGAGAAAAAGTACCCAAAACCGAAGTGCGTGAATGCAACGACTAGTAAATGTCGATGAAGCGAAAGTGATATCGCACCCCTAGATGAAAACCCAAATAAGTCGAAATTATATGTGAAAATTTAGTTATACTTGAGCCATTACAAACGTGCGAACTAAGTCATAAACATTTGTATCAGACCTCTCTCTCACACATACAGGAGGCATATCAGAGTGCTTATACTGAGTTTTTTCATTCACTCTCGATAGTGAGAGCGTTTGCGATTTGCAGAGAGACAAATAGATGGCGCGCTTTGTCACTCCTATGCAAAACGCAAACGCTCTCGCTATCGAAAGTGAACTCGGCAAAACGTGAGTCCAGTTCTAGAGACTGGTGCCTCTGCCCATTCGGGGATAACGGGCGTGAGTTTATTTATTTTTTATTTTATTTTATTTATTTCGACTTAGTGGGGTTTTCATCTAGGGGTGCGATATTTTATGTCAGGATCGTGGCAGGTGGCAGTCCCTGGCATCTGCCTACCTCTCTGGGATACCGGCCTGAGCTTGTGTATGTATGTACGTATTTTCTTCAACGTACTATAATTATAATTATATTTAATGATTAGTTTATTTATAATTGAAGAAAATGTTATCAGAAAAATGTTATAACACTGTAATGGAATATCTGTCTGAAAGATTGTAGTTCTTCTACTTTTGAAACCATAACTTGACATTCCTACTAAGTACTAAGTTTGAAATTAGTTTCAACGAAAATTTCATGAGATGTTATACTTGAGCCATTACAAACGTGCGAACAGAGTCTTAATAGTGCGAGCGAGAGTTCCGATATGCCTGATATGCCTCCTATATGCGTGAGAGAGAGGTCTGATACAAATGTTTATGACTTAGTTCGCACGTTTGTAATGGCTCAAGTATTGTTTGTTAGTTTATTTTTTGTTTGAAACAATCTTATTTCTTATACATAAAAATTAATTGCTATTCGTTAGCCTCACTAAAACTCGCGAACGGTTGGACCGATTTGGCTATTGTTGGTTTTTTATATTTTTGTGAAAATCCAGGGATTGTTAAAATGGCGAGAAAATATGGAAAAATTACGAAAAGTTTGGCGGTACGAAGTTTGCCGGGACAGCTAGTAACGAATATTTTTATTGCGACAATTGACCATAATGTCCTTGTCATCATCAACCCATAATGTCCCCACCGAGGGGCACGGGTCTCTTCCCTGAGGAAGATATAGGCCATACTCCACCACGGGGGCCTAGTCCGGATTGGTGGAGGCTTGTAAGACTAGTGGCTGGTCTTACTGTCAGAAGTTTTCAAGCCGCCCTAAGGCCTCTGACTTGGCTTAACGATTGCCATCTATCGACGGCAGCCGGCACCAACTGCTTAACGTGCCTTGCGAAGCACGGAACCGCTCGGAAAAATGCAACTAGCGTTAGTCATAGACGGTGACCCATCCATGGACTGAACGCGCCGTATGTTGTAACCTGAGTGATCGTTTAAGATCACTCAGGCAGCCCAGGCTACGAGCGATTCGATTCGCATATAATGTCGTTAATGTAAATGTAATGACCTTAACCAGCACTCTCTCCTATAATTTGTATGTCTACATTAACAAAACATGCAGAACTAACACTTATCTATTATTGTACCATCTATGCCTACACATGTTTTACAAATAAATATATTTTATTTTTTAGACATCCAACAACCCTTAATTTTTCAAAGATTTTATTGCAGAAAATTCTATGATCGTGGACTGAAACACAACTTTGATCGGGCGCGCTGTATCATAATTTGCATTTAGTCGGAGGTTCCCAAACTTTTTTTTCTCATGGACTATGTACTTTCAAAGTTTTACTATTTTCGGTAGACCCTCTGTTGCTACAATTCTACTGTATTCCCAAAATATCAACCTAAATTGGGGGTGTTAAGAAGAAAAAAAAGTAACACATTTTCTTGTGCCCTATTTATTAAAATAATACTTGTGGTTTTTTTTTTAATTATAGACATTTATTATTACAAACAATCAACAATTGACGTTGATAGGTAAATCCAAGCCAAAATGTTTGTTCTTTGTTGTGAAAACCAGAAAATTTTCGTGGACCCACTCTTACAATTTGTGAATCCCTATTTTCTTTTCACGTCTACGTGGACCCCCGTGTGGTCTTCTATGGACCCCTGGGGGTCCACCGGGACCTAAGGGAAGTACTTTGGGAACCTATGGTCTACACATAATTGGTCCATATAATAGTGATCGTAAAAATTACCTTTAATATCAACCACGTGCTGGAATTATGAGCAGGAAATGAACGGTCCGTCATTTCAAGCTCAACTCATCAGCGAAGAGGCTTATTATAGATATTTTATTTCACCTGCTTCTCATTTCTAGGTGTACGCGGCCAACAAGCCTCGATAACGCGTTCTCCAGTCAATATTTAAGCAAAAATGACGTTAGTGCCCTTAGGATGGTTATTAATCGCGGTGATATGTTCATTATCCGAGGCTGCATTGCCGAAGGAAACGTATATGACCACGGTAAGTAGTTCTGAATGCGTGTACATTATTCAATGTGTCCTGTAAATTCTACACAATTATACTATGCCGTCAGTCACGGCATGTAGTTAGATATGAAGGTAGGTCTGTTATACGAGTGTTTCAGTATTGTCGCGTCACCTTTATCTTCTCAATATCTTTGACGACCTCTGTGGCGCAGTGGTTAGTGCATCCGCCTACCATGCGAAGGGTCCCGGGTTCGAACCCCGACTAGGAACAAAAAAAAAACCAGGTCTTGGATGTTTACATGTTTGTGACGTCGCTGTTTCTGGTTCCTACGATGTGTCGTAGTCGGGGTCCTGCTGTTTGACCAATAGTCATTTGGCAAAATTACACTTGACAAACAATGTTTGACAAAAAATGCTTTCGCCAATTGATCATTTTACTACTAATCATTTTACAAATGACTCACTTATCCAAATGATCAACACTTAAATTTACATTTTACAAATAATTATTTTACTTAATGAACATTTAACAACTGATAAAATGTATTATTTGACAAATGTTTCGTTTATTAATCAATCTTACGAACGGGGGGTCGGCGATGTAAAGAATACGTGACAACAGAAATATAGGTGCGACGACGCGCGTAGCGAAGCGGAGCGCGTCGGAGCGTTAGGTTCTCTATGTAAGATCGAAAACAGACTCGACTTTGATGCGTTCAACATTTTGTTAAATGACATTTGGACAAATGCTTCATTTGCGAAACATATTATTTGGTGAAATTAAAAAAGGTCAATTGACATTTTAATATTCAAAACATTTAACAAATGTAGTGTTTGCTAATGGATCATTTGCTAAGTGAGTTTTTGTAAGATGATACTTTTGTCAAATGTCTCGTTTGCCAAATGAACATTTGGTTAAACGTTGTTTGTCGAATGACCATTTGTCAATAATTTTTTGGTCAACCATTAGTAATCCGTCGTAGTCACAGGGTATCCTAGTGGGGGGCCAGAAGCGATGAATGTGCCTGTATGTAAATGTTATGTTATGTTTATGTTATATCAGCTGTGCCATATTGTAGCGATTTCAAGTAAGGGAATCCGGAATAAACTTGTTAGTTGTGTTGTTTACGAAAGATTCGAAAATGCTGTAAGTAGGACGACACATATTTCTCATTGTATTTTTTTAGTTACCCAAAGGTGAATGCGTTTTTCTAAGATAGGTTTCCCGCCAATAAAGTTATGTATTTATGTTAAATTTAATAAAATTATTGGTCAAAGAATTCAATAATTTATTTTGAAAATATTGACAATTTTAAGAAACTAATTTCGGAATTTTTGAGTTTTATTCATTATTATCTATATTTATATTTTTCCTAAATTTTGGTGTTTATGACGCCAGCAGAGCATGTTTAAAGAAATAATATTTGCCTACATACAAAAAAATTACATATAATTTGTATATTTTTTTAACAAGGCAAAGGGTTCATACTGTGTTTGCTGAAGAGAACTCATTTAAGGTCAAGGCTTTTTATTGAATATCTTAAAAAATATACTTACATTTACATGTCTGATAAATTGTAATTGTACTGAAAGCATAATTCTCGAAATGGTTTTGAGATTTCCGTTCGTAATCAAAAATTTAGCATGGCCAATAGGCTATTTGACAGTGTGAAAATAAAAGTATTATTTATACGTCTTTGTATAAATTATGAGTCTTAAAAGCGCTTTAAGGCATTGTAACTAAAAAAAAAACAATTATTTGTAAGAAAAACACAAGATAAAATTTGATAATTATGTATCTGTATCTGAATTCCAAATTACCACTTTCTGAGGACTCCATGAACACCAACACGAAAAATATGAGATGGTTTTCAGAAATCGGTCAAATAGCCTATTAGGTAATTGAAGGTGCGCGCAGTTATATAGCTTCCTATCGGACCCTAAATTCTACCAGACCTTTTTTTATTATTCTAATGTGTAGTAATGAGGTGTAATTTAACATAATTCTCCATTATCATCCGATGTATATAATCCATTGTCTATTAGAGGAATAGTCATCTGATTGGACTGGGCATGTACCTACCTTAATACGAGTAATTACAATTATTATAATGAATGAAATTGGTTATAAAAAAGGAATATTCCTTCCTTATTATTTTTCTTCCTTTCCTTCCTTATTCCTTAATTTATAATGTGCAGTGCTTACGAAAGTTTTAGATCAAAAATCAAATTCCTCTTCCACTTAAACCCAACGCCTACCAGCTCAGACTAAAATAGAGGCATAAAGTTAACTAAACTAAACGCAATCTACGCCAGGATCCACGTCCAGCATTTTCCATAGATCTGTAGTAGAAAAGTCCCTAGGGAACACTGCATTTCTTTTCTGCCGACTGCCATGTCCATTCGAATGCCGCTCCAGCTTGCTAATCTGTGTAATGTAACACAGAAACAAAAGATCGCAGCAAGTGGGTACCCGGTCGAGAAACATCGAGTGGTAACGCCTGATGGCTATATTCTCCAAATGCACCGGATTCCGGACGGGAGACCGGCTGATCAGCCCAACGGACAGGCCAGCCCGACGGGCGGGAAGCGGGCCGTCCTACTGATGCACGGGATGGGCGGCTGCGGGGATAACTTCATCGTTATGGGAAGAAATAGAAGTTTGGGTGAGCCAAATAACTCTAATTTAATAGATCAAATTAATGCTGATGAAGCGAAAGAGATTACAATTATTGACGGGGGCCAAGTCTGGATTGATGGAGGCTTGCAAAACTAGTGGCTGAACTTACTGTCAGAAGTTTTCAAGCCACCCTAAGGCCTGACTTGGCTTAGCGACAGCAGCCGGCACCAACTGCTTAACGTGCCTTGCGAAGCACGGAACCGCTCGGAAAAATGCCACTAGCGTTAGTCATAAACAGTCACCCATCCGTGCACTGAACGCGCCCGATGTTGCTTAACCTTTGTGATCGTTTAAGATCGTTTAACTCAGGCGGCCGGGGCTACGAGCGATTTTGTCAGTATACAAGTGGCACTCTGGCTATCTCTATCTATCACGGACCTATTGGAATACTATACTTTCGCTTGTGTTGATTGTGATACGGAGAAGCAAAATTTTGGTTTTAATTGATTTTCATTTGGCCTTCGCGGCTACAACTAAATTTGATACTTCGGAGTATTCTATCCAAACCTTAAAGAGGAAACGCCAGTATTATTTATGAATGTCTTAAGACTATCTTAGTAGTAAGATCTATGTAGGTATATTAGGTATAGCTTTGATAATTGTATGATTAGGTTACGATGAGGCTGATTCCTTCCTCAGGGAAGAGACCCGTGCCCCTCGGTGGGGACATAATGGGTTGATGATGATGATGAGGCTGACATGCTCGTTCTGCGTACGAAGCCTCTAAATAAATAAGATTAACAAAAAAATCTTTTGACGTGCCTTGGAGGCAATGAACAAGGCCAGTAGTATAATAATACTACAATAACAACTGCATGAACGAGGCGATTTCTACGCTCTGAATGCTTAGCGCGCCACATAGTTGTCTCTTTGTCACTCCTATGCAAATCGCAAACGCTCTCGATATCGAAAGTGAATGAAAAAACTCAGTATACGCACTCTGGGCCCTTAGTGCGAGTTTTTTCATTCACTTTCGATAGCGAGAGCGTTTGCAATTTGTATAGGAGTGACAGAGAGACAACTAGGTGGCGCGCTTTGTCACTCCTATAGAATATGAGTTTACGTTAACGCGATCGAGTAGTTAAAAAAACTCACACTAAGCACACTGAGTGCGTATACTGAGTTTTTTCGTTCACTTTCGACAGCGAGAGCGTTTGCGATATGCATAGTAGTGACAAAGAGACAACTAGGTGGCGCGCTTTGTCACTCCTATACAAATTTCAAATGCTCTCGCTATCGAAAGTGAATGTAAAAACTCAGTATAAGCACCCGGATCTATCTACACACGCACACGAACCAATCCTTCTAGGCGTCAATGGTTTAAAAACCATGTCACATGAACCGACCGAGTATCTGTCATGTTATCTATATCTATACGAGCTGATTTATTTATTTTTCAACTGAGTCCTGCAGCAGTTTTCGTACTAGCCGACGCGGAATTGCCACCGGAACCGACCCAGTCGGTTTTCCTATCGGCCGGCTAGTGGAAAATCCCCACATTACATTTTAGAGGCGTTTTTTGTAAACGTTATCCTTTGACTTCTCAACTTCCTCGTTTCCAGGGTACATTCTGGCGGACGCCGGCTACGACGTGTGGATGGGAAACTTCCGCGGGAACTTGTATACGTCGCACAAAACTCTGACTAGGCGTGACCCAGACTTCTGGAACTATAGGTCAGTATGTGGCGCTGGAGGACTAACCATAAGCAATCGATAAAGAGTGATAACTTGAGATGGAGTAGCGAGGAGTTAGGACACTCCTATTCTCAACCGTTTCAACTACTGGAAAACATTTTGCAGAGACTGCAAAAGTTTGGAACAAAGGACCAAATACGCTGCTGC
Organism: Yponomeuta plumbellus; assembly: GCA_947310845.1. Classification (NCBI taxonomy): domain Eukaryota; kingdom Metazoa; phylum Arthropoda; class Insecta; order Lepidoptera; family Yponomeutidae; genus Yponomeuta; species Yponomeuta plumbellus. The sequence goes on from OX371206.1 coordinate 1,586,297, forward strand.
TGATAATGACCCAAAAGTCTCACGAAGTCCAATTATTACAAAAGCTTACAATCGAAAAAAGAATAAACCTTTATTAAGATTTATCCCACGACACAGGGTATCCTAGTGTGGGGCCAGAAGCAATGTATGTGTCTGTATGTAAATTTTATGTTATTTTATTTATCACCATTGGCAAGGGACCGAGGGGCTAGGCATAATATTTAGGAAAGAACCTTATCCCAGCAGTGAGCTCTACTCGTGGTCTGGATAGATTCATAGGAAATATGGTTAATATGGTTGAGACTGGCGATGGCTGACCCCTGCGTCGTGAACGGGTGCCGTCCGTGTGTCTGGCCGTGGCATTGGTGTTTTGTTACTTTTGTAAGAATAGCAAATAATGTTTGGACGTTGCAAGTGTTGATTGCACTCATGGGTCTTGAGCTTCTTAGGTAGATGGACATTCATACCAACTTTGTATTAGATTTAAGGTGATTTGAGAAAAGATGGTCAGAGTGGAGCTTTTTTTTCGCTGCCTTTTTCTCCACCACATTCGGCCCCAAGGCAGCAGCTTCCATTAACATTTTAATCACATTGACATTCAACAGAGTGTAAATTAAATTGAATTAAATTTCTGTTATTATTTCTGATTAGATTTTTATCAAATCCACAGTTTTCACGAACACGGCAAGATAGACTTGCCGACGATGATCGATCACGTGCTGAAGACCACGGGACGCGAGAAACTGATGTACGTGGGCCACTCGATGGGCACCACCAGTTTCCTCATCATGCTGGCGCTGAGGCCGGACTACAATGGCAAGGTAAAGATCCCGGCTGGGGACAAAAAAAAAATCCCAGGTCTTGGATGTTTACATGTTTGTGACGTCGCTGTTTCTGGTTCCCACGACACAGGGTATCCTAGTGTGGGGCCAGAAGCAATGTATGTGCCTGTGTGTAAATGTTATTGTTATATTGTTATTGACGGCAAATTGCAAATTGTCAGCATTGAACCTCCTCTGCCAATCTTAAACTTATCCTCTTCCAGGCAAATACCCCTCTTGTTTACATTATAGGTAAATTTCTCCAAATAATATCAAAAATAATAATAGACAATAATATCAAACTTTAGTTTAAAATTTTACAAAAATAATCAAAGAAAAAAAAAAGACAAACAGTTCTGATTGACTCAAAATTCTGACCGAGCCTCGTTCGCTTGTGATTGGCTATAGTCTTGTCTAACACGTGATATTGGTGTACTGGACAATCAGTGCACTGAGTCCATAAAACAGAATTGAATTGAATTGAACCTAGATTCTGTTAGTGCACTGTAGTACGATGACAACTGCATAAACATTGCGATTTAGTTTCTTCAAGTTTAGTTTCTTTAGTTTCTTCAAGTTCGCTTCTACGCGCGCAGATATGTCGAACAATCTAGGCGTCAATGGTATGAAAAAACACGTCACGTGACCCGACCGTGTATCTGTCATCGTACAGTCTGTTAGCTTTTAGAATATACCTCGGGCTCTAGAGTACCTAGGCTTCGGTTTTCGCCGAAAGCACACGAGTGTAATACTACTTCCTTCCTGCTCTGTATAAAACTTTTCATCACTATTTTGAAAAGTTATGTAAACTTATAAATACAATACAAAATAAACCTTACCTTATTGCAATATAATAGGTTTTTGATTGCTCAGTTCAGGTATATTCTAAGCTAACAGACTGTACTACAATGCACGTTTGGTCATTTTTTTTGTAAGTAAAGCAAAGGATTAATACTGACGTCATAGAAAAGTAATTTAAGGTCAAGGCTTTTTATTGAATATCTTAAAAAATACAGCCTTACTAGCGACCTGTCCCGTCTTCGCACGGGTAGCAAAAACGTTTCCGTAGAAATAGCTATATTAGTTCCTTGGAAAATTCACGGGGTAGTCATTTTTATACACTTTTATTCGAGATTTCGTATGGAACCCTAAACTTTTTGAAAATCCAATATAGGCTATGTTACTCAAAGGATGTAGCTTTCTAATGGTGACAGAATTTTTTAAATCCGCCCAGTAGTTTCTGAGCCTATTCATTACAAACATACACACAAAAATACAAATCTTTCCTCTTTATAATATTAGTATAGATTTACAAATCTGATTGTACTGAAATGGCTTTGAGATTTCCGTTCATGTTAAAAAATGTATCATGGCCAATTAGATGCATAGATCTTTTCCAGGTGATCCTTGTACGTAGTATCTTTCGATGGCCCAAAAGGGTGTACCTGAGAGTCTTGTCTTGGCCTATCCATTTTCTATCCAGGATTTCTAGATAGACAGGTACCTGATTGGTACACTTCCTGGGCCTCGATTCAGCTAGTGCATTGCATTACGATGACAGATGCACGGTCGGGTCACGTGGCGTGTTTCATTATACCATTGACGCCTAGAATTATTGATACACGTGTTCGCGTCAACTTGAAGAACGTGAACTTACTGACGTTGCAACTGCTAGGCTTGTTTATTTTAGTTACTTCCATAGTATTGTCCTATGGTATACTACTATGGGGCCGGGCAGCAGACATTGAGACTATCTTCATATTGCAGAAGAGAGCGATCCGATTTATTTACAAGCTAGGTAGTAGGGACACACTAAGAAATTTTTTCAAAGAAATCAACATCCGTACAGTTGCAAGCCAATACATTTATGAAAATATTATGTACGTTAGGAAAAATATTAAAGACTTCGAAACACTTGGTAGCCATCATAACGTTAATACTAGGAATAAACATAAATTGTCATTTCCACGATTTAGACTTGCAAAAGTTAATACTTCCTTTATGGGGCACTGTATAAGGTTCTACAACAAGATACCCCAAGATATATTAGAGTTACCTCCAACGCGATTTAAGAATTGTGTTAAGCACACTCTTTGCAAAAAAGCTTATTATAAAATCAACGATTATTTAGGAGACAAGGACGTATGGCATTAAATAGTAGTTTAATATTAAATTTAATCAGAGGATAAATGTGTCTAGTGTTCAACACATCCAAGATATTATTTTGTAAGCTTGATTTGTATTAGCTTTAAGTTGATTTGAGAAAAGATGGTCAGAGTGGAGTTTGTTTTTTTTCGCTGCCTTTTTCTCCACTACAGACGGCCCCAAGGCAGCGGCTAACATTATACATAACTGTATGTACATTGACATTCAACAAGCAGAATGTAAATTCTTTACGTTGAAATAAATTTCTAATTCTGATTCTGATTCTGAAGCGGCAATGAAACTAAATCGCCATGTTCTTGCAGTTGTCATTGCTACAATGCATTAGCAGAATCTAGGCGCAGACCTTGAAATTAATGCCTATAGTATAGTGTACTTTTCTGTGGTTCGTTCTGTTTTGTTAAAAGTAGCCTTTTCAGTTTGGAGATTTTTCTGCTTTTCTTTATTTTTTAACATCTTCATACCTATTTACAGAAACATTATTTATTTTAAAACAGAAACCTAGTTTTACTTGCAACGTTTAATGGTGCGTACAGACTGTTGAAATGTAACATGCAATGTATCATGCAATGAAAGGATTTGCCATACACATTGCCGCAATGTATCATGAAAGGTAACACACTTTGAAACCGATTCTCATAGTTAAATGAAAGGCAGAATGTTGCATTGCATGTTACGTTTCACCAGTCTGTACGCACCATTATAAGTTAGAGCTTCTGTGTTACCATAAATAAAAAAAAATTTTTTTTCGTGAATGAAACTCACATTGTTAATAACTGAGAACTTTTTTTTAAATTAGTTAAAAAGTGTGATAAGCAAAATACTGTTATTTGTTGCAGGTCGTATCATTCATCGCGCTGGCACCGGCTGTTTACATAGATCACTTGAAGCCAATTCCAATCGAGTTATTGGAGAAGCGAAGGATCACGGTAAATAGCTAAAGTCTGTTTTTTAATTGAATGCAAAAAAATAAAACTGTCACGTTGACATCTCAATATAATCCAACGGCTGTCAATGTCTGAATGTTGCTAGTACGCAAAAACCAAATAACCCCATTTTACTACGAAGTAAAAATTGTTTGTGCTACGTAGGTGTTTTTTTAGACTTTGCTCTTATGAGGAACTAGCTGTTGCCCGCGACTTCGTCCGCGTGGGCTTTAGTTGAGTAAAGTGTTTGCGTTTGCAATTAAGATTGGGATACTTTTAGCGCATGCGAAATAAATAAAACCATACTACTCTCTCTGAGAGAAGACCTATTCCCTGCAGTGGGACATATACTCGTATAGGCTGTTTACTATGGGTTGTATTTTAAAGAACTGAGAAATATTTATGAACACATGAACGGAGAAATAATAAGAAGAATTGAGAAAATTTATTCAAGAGTTAGAACGACCAATATGAAAAAAAAATAAGAAAGTAAGCAAGTATTTAAGGTGTTATTTAAACACATGGAAGAACAAAGAAATTCAATTCAAAAATCGCAGCGAAATGTTTAATAATCGAAGCGACGATACGAAGTAAATACGAAGAACTTTTATACCTTCTAAATTTGCAACCCCCATAAGTATTGAATTCACAAAAAGGGCTGTCGGCAATAATCAATATCTTTATCAGGAACTTATAACCCAAATACAACATTTTATTGAAATAATTTTGAATATCAGAGAGCTTTCATTCTAACTTTGCATCCCCCTTGGGATGATTTTCTAAAAACTACTTCACACAATGTTTCATGACTTTCAATGAAGGACCTACATACTGCATTTCATTCGAATAACTTCAAAAACGGCAGAGTTTCATACTAACTTTGCACCCCCCTTTTACCCCCTGAAAGGAATGATTTTCGAAAATTTTACATGTATTTCATGACTTTTAATGACAAACCTTCATATTGAATTTCATTCGAATAACTTCAAAAACGGCAAAGTTTCATACTAAATTTGCACCCCCTTTTTTCCCCCTTAAGGCATGATTTTTGAAAAACTATTTTACAAGTGTTTCATGATTTTAAATGAAGAACCTTCGAACTAAATATAATTTGAATAACTTCTAAAACGGCAGGTGTCATACTAACTTTGCACCCCCCTTTTATCCCCTAAAGGGATGATTTTCGAAAAACTATTTTACATGTGTTTCAAGACTTTCAATGAAGGACCTTTATTCTGCATTTCATTCGAATAACTTCAAAAACGGCAGGGTTTCATTCATACTAACATTGCACCCCGTTTTACCCACTTAAGGGATGATTTTTGAAAGCCTATTTTACATGTATTTCGTGACTTTTAGCGACGGATCTTCGTATTGAATTTCATTTGAATTACTTCAAAAACGGCAAAGTTTCATACTAAATTTGCACCCCCCTTTTTCCCCCTTAAGGAATGATTTTCGAAAAACTATTTTACACATGTTTTATGACTTTTAATGAAGGACCTTCATATAGAATCTCATTCAAATAACTTGGATAACGGCAAAGTTTCAGACTAACTTTGCACCCTCTTTTTTCCCCCTTAAGGGATGATTTTTGAAAAACTAAATTACACATGTTTCATGATTTTAAATGAAGGACCTTCGTACTAAATATCATTTGAATAACTTCAAAAACGGCAAAGTTTCATACTAACTTTGCACCCCCCCTTTTTCCCCCTTAAGGGATGATTTTTGAAAAACTATTTTACACGTGTTTCGTGATTTTAAACGGAGAAACTTCATACTGAATTTCATTTGAGTAACTTCAAAAACGGCAGAGTTTCATACTAACTTTGCACCCCCATTTTACCCCTTTAGGGGGTGAATTTTGAAAAATCCTTTCTTAGTGCTACCCTACGTTATAAAAGGAACTCCTGTGCAAAATTTCAAGTTTCTAACCCTTATAGTTTGGGCCCTGCGTTGATATGTCAGACAGTCAGTCAGTCATTCAGTCAGTCAGTCAGCTTCTCCTTTTATATATACAGGGTTACAGGGAAAGTCGTACACAATATTAAAGGAGGTTATTATTTAGGTCATTTCTGATGGATTTTATTCTATGGGTCCGAAAATTAACCGTTATAGAGATATTGACTGTTAAAGATTCAAAAAAAAATATCAAATTTTTTTTGCTTTTTGATTGATTGGCATGTCAATTGATAAAAAATATCAGCAAAAGCTGCACCTACTAAATTAAATAATTTTTCTCTAAACATTTTTCACATTGAAGCTCTTAACAAAAAAGTTACGTATGGAACTTATTCTGCAAATAATTTTAAAAACTTCTACGACTCTTTAACTATTCAAAAATGTATAACATTTAATAGGTATGTGCATGAAATTTTAAAATAATGTTATTTGAGTAGGCTCTAGTGGTAGTTACCTGCATAACTGAACTTCGATACAAAAAAAATCTTTTTACTTCCTGGCACCTTTAAACTATGTAAAAAGGTCAGATAGGCTTTTTTGTGCTGTGGAGACATGCTGTCTCAGGTGTTCAGGTAGGTACCTACCTATTTCAGTATTTATTTTTTAGAATATTCCATCTATCTATTATTTTTGTGTTAGTCTGCTCGTGTGATTCTTCCGTGGTAGATGTGTTAATACGTGCTCTGCAAATGATTTGCGTTTTAGAAACTTCAACGTCTCTTTAGGTATTAAAAAACGTATATCACTTGCTATTACATCGGAAAAACGTTAGCCAAGTGTCACTTAAGATGGCAAACGGTGAATTTTTAGTTGAGGTAAATACGTGCTCTTTGATAATTTCTCGTAAATGCGATTTAGTTTGGATTTTTGTATTTATTTATCTTCATTCTGTGATTTGGCTTGGATTTTGAACTGATTCATCTTCGCTTTTATATTGTGTACGACTTTCCCTGTAACCCTGTATAGATTAAATTTTAATGTCTTTGATGTGATAAGGATTTTGGTCACACGAGTCTTCTATTCACGGTAAAAAAAAAATCTACCGAGTAAACCTATATATTTTATAGCGGTAACACCGCGTCATTTTTTTTTTGCATCGGATTAAAAAACGGACTTTAGGCAAGAGAAAAATAACTCTTATGCTGAGGCAGCACCTGCGTCTATAGTGACAAAGCTTCGCGCCACGGGCATTTCAGTCCCTACATTCCAGGGTACTGGGGCGAAGCTTTGTCGCGATAGACGCAGGTGCGGACCCAGCATTAAGGATAAAACACACCACCGAGGTCGCGGTGCCGATGCCAGTCCATACAAAATACTACTGCCATTAATGAGGTATTATTGACAGCATTGGTATAATCATCATCAACCCATTATGTCCCCACCGAGGGGCTCGGGTCTCTTCCCGAGATCTGAGGAAGGTATACTCCACCACGGGGGCCAAGTCCGGATTGGTGGAGGCTTGCAAGACTAGCGGCTGGTCTTACTGCCAGAAGTTTTCAAGCCGCCCCCCTTGAATACGTCACGTAATTAATGGACGCCCCCTGAGTGCCTTTCAATTGTGTCAAGAATCAAGAATTTATTTCAACGTAAAGAATTTACATTCTGCTTGTTGAATGTCAATGTACATACAGTTATGTATAACGTTAGCCGCTGCCTTGGGGCCGTCTGTAGTGGAGAAAAAGGCAGCGAAAAAAAACTCCACTCTGACCATCTTTTCTCAAATCACCTTAAAGCTAATACAAATAAAACATACAAAATAATATCTTGGATGTGTTGAAAACTAGACTATCCTCTGATTTAATTTAATATTAAACTACTATTTAATGCCATACGTCTTTGTCTTCTAAATAATCGTTGATTTTATAATAAGCTTTTTTGCAAAGAGTGTGCTCAACACAATTCTTAAATCGCGTTGGGGGTAACTCTAATATATCTTGGGGTATCTTGTATAAGGTTCTACCTTATACAGTGCCCCATAAAGGAAGTATTAACTTTTGCAAGTCTAAATCGTGGAAATGACAATTTATGTTTATTCCTAGTATTAATGTCAATCACGCGCACGCGCGTATTAACCAGGACCTAAATTCTCCTAATGCATTGTAGTACAATGACAACTGCGTGAACATGGCGATTTAGTTTCATTTCCACTTCAAGTCTACGCGCGCACACATACCTATCGAACAATCTAGCAGTCAATGGTATGAAAAAACACGTCACGTGACCCGACCGTGCATCTGTCATCGTACTATAATGCACTAAAAGAATCGAGGCCCCAATATGTTTGTTTTCAGGAGCGATTTCGAGCTCGCGGCATCTACAGCTTCTCCATTCCTGAACACGTTATGGATATTCTCATCAAAAACATCTGCATAGCTAAAGAGCCAAACGAAGATGTCTGCATGATATTGGCTTACTCCATTGCCGGGGAGGACTACGAGCAGCACGATTGGGTAAGCCGGGGTTTGTCAGGATCGCTACATGACATAACATTTACATACAGGCACATACATTGCTTCTGGCCCCACACTCGGATACCCTGTGCCGTGGAAAGCAGAAACAGCGACGTCACAAACATGTAAACATCCAAGACCTGGGTTTATTTTTTTTGTCCCCAGCCGGGATTCGAACCCGGGACCTCTCGCATGGTAGGCAGATGCGCTAACCGCTGCGCCACAGAGGTCGTCACCTACATGAGATCTCTGAATAAGCTCCAGTACTTACGTTTGTAGTTTAAAAAAGGGTGAAATTGGGAAAGTTTGCTTCGAAATAACTCTACCCCTAGAAAAATAGGTATGTCTGACTTAAAACCAACAACTAAAAACCGGCTAAGTGCGAGTCAGACTCGCGCACGAAGGGTTCCATAGCATGATCTATAAAAACGGCAAAAAAAAACATGTTTGCCCGAAATATAGGGTCCGTTTTAACCTTTGGGTACGAAACCACAGAATACACAATAGTACAGGTACAGTCACGAGCAATAATACATATATCGCACCCTTGCAAGAACAACGTGATATTTCTAAGACAATTTTTTATTCATAGTAATTGTTTTTTTAACGCGTATTTATTTACTCCGAAAAAGCCGGAATAATGAGCAAAAGAGACACTGCATCACGTTATAGCGCTATCTCTTTCGGCCGCTACTTTGAAATCTTAAAAAAATGCTCTCATGTAACGTAAGGGTTCCGAAATAACACGTTGTTCTTGCAAGTGTGCGATATATACACTGTCACATTTTCTAAGATATCTCAACTTTAAACAGTCTAGAAATTCAGATCGCACGGCGCTAAAAAGGCTACAGCTATATTCACCTACCTGTTGTCTCTCTTTCTACCGCGTAGCTCTTCTGGCGCCTATCTCCCTACCTATCAGCCACTCTGGAGTGGCCGCCGCATGTACTTACGCGTTCGATATCTACACGCAGAGTGCGTCAGGCCTGACGAAACCCTAAAAATTAGTGATATAAAAAAAAAACATAAATTCTGTGAAAGGTGGTCTGAGGGTTTTTAAATTTCCATTGTTTCTTATTTTTTCAGGACCTCACGCAAGTTTTCCTGGCATCCATACAGCCAGTGTCTTTCAATCAACTGGAGCACTACGCAAAGATAATTTCCAACAGTGAGTACTTACTCAATAGACCAGACGCAAATAAATCGTCATTCGGCAAAAAAACAAAGAAATTAAGTCATCATCAACCCATTGTGTCCCCAACGAGGGGCACGGGTCTCTTCCCTGAGGAAGGTATAGGCCATAATCCACCACGGGGGCCAAGTACGGATTGGTGGAGGCTTGTAAGACTAGTGGTTGGTCTTACTGTCAGAAGTTTTCAAGCCGCCCTAAGGCCTCTGACTTGGCTTAACGACTGCTATCTATCGACGGCAGCCGGCACCAACTGCTTAACGTCATTAACGTGCCTTGCGAAGCACGGAACTGCTCGGAAAAATGCTACTAGCGTTAGTCAATGAAGAACTTTTAAGAAAACAAACTAACTATAAATAACAAGATAATTTTTTTTGACGCGCCTCTTTTTCTATCAATACTAGCGGCATATTTTCAAATCAATTATAAATAATTCATTTCAACGTAAAGAATTTAAAGTTTGGTAATTTCAATGTACTAAGTTAGCCGCTGACTTTGGGCCGTATTTGTAGTGGAGAAAATCACTTCACTTTGAACATCTTTTTTTGAATCATTTTAAACTTGATACATCGGAGTTTAAAGCTTTCGAAACTCTCGATTGTAAATGACTTAATAATGACTTTTAGGACCCTTTTTTTTCTTAGGGTAAACCTGGCATACGTGCCCCAGTCGATAACGTGCCCCAGTCGATAACGTGCCCCAGTAGCAACATTCACCGAAGTAATTCAAATTTGGCGCTCATTTGCACCGTACGGGTCAGTGCTACAAGTATGGCGGACATGTAAACAAACCTGTGCCGGTTTTATTGTGTTTTGCGTGAGAAAAAGTGATCAAAAGGTATGTCAAACCACTTGAATTTGTTTTGCATGTAATTACACATAAAGTAAAGGTAGTGATTGAGATCCACCTATTTTCAAGTTTTTATTTTAAACTAAGCTCATGTAACTTTTCAACGCCGCTTGTGCGTTTTGTTAGTGCAAACCCAACACTTCATGGCGAAGTGGGGCACATTACCCTGATCATTTGCTAATGTGCCCTAGTTTTTGTTGGGTAATGTGCCCCATGTATAAAATTCATCATGCTAATTAACGTTGATGTATTATAACTTATTTATTTTTATTTTAGAATATGGGGAAGGTTACTCCAACTGACACAAGAAAATGGACAGAAGAAAACTTGAAGAAGGCAGTAGATGCGGTGAAAACTAAAAACATGGGAGTGAATGAGGCTAGTCGTATCTACGAGATACCGTAAAGAACTTTACGACGACACATCCTTAAAGGCTGGCAGTGCAAGCAGACTATAGGTAGACCATCAGACCTGGGCTGGCAAAATGAATTGAGGCTTGTTACACATATAAAAAAACTAGAAGCCATTGGATTTCCATTGGACCAGTCTAGACTTCAGTCGATTGCGTATGACTTTGCTGAAAAACTGAAATTACCACATCGATTTAATCACGAGAAAAAGCAAGCAGGTTGGGACTGGTTTCAAGGATTTATGAAGCGTCATGGAAATATTAGTATGAGGAAAGCGGAAGGCTTATCACTTGCCAGAGCCAACGGTATGAATCGACAAGACGTTAGCAACTATTTTGATACGTTGCTGAAAGAGATGACAGAAAATGACTTGCTTAGCAAACCAGAAAGGATTTACAACATGGACGAGACTGGCATACAGGTTAACAATAAAACTGGAAAAGTGCTAGCTAGCAAGGGTGCGAAATGTGTAAATACTGTAACAAGCACTGAGAAAGGAGAAAACATATCTGTCATTGCTTGTTGTAATGCAGAGGGTACATTCCTTCCGCCCGTTTTGATCTTGAAAGGGAAGTACAAAAAGCCAGATTTTTCCGAGGGTTTACCTCCTGGCTCAGACGTTTATATGAACCAAAAGTCTTCCTACATAAACGCCGAACTATTTTATAACTGGCTGAAAGACCACTTTATTCCACGAAAGCCTGATGGAAAAGTGCTTTTGATTTTAGACGGTCATTCCTCTCATTCCAACTCTTATGAAATGTTACGATTGGCTGCAGAAAATGACGTGATCATTCTGTGCCTTCCCAGTCACACCACTCAGGCACTACAACCACTGGATCGAGCTTTTTTTAAACCTTTCAAAAGTTACTTGGCCAAAGAAATCACAACTTGGTTTATCAACAACAAAGGTAAAGCTTTTAGCCGATATCACGTCTCGCAAATGATCGGCGCTGCTTGGTACAAGTCTGCCATTCCAGCCATTGGCGTTTCAGCATTCAAAGCGACCGGAATATGTCCGTTTGATCCGAATGCTATCCCTGATTATTTTTTTAGAATCTCTGATGCATCGGTAAAAAACACACAGACGAATGCTCAGGACACAGACAATAACATTTACTTACCAAGTACATCGGCATCTAATGCAGTGCAACAAAGTGATGATACCAGGCCATCTACGTCTCAAACTGTTGTGAGCAATCAGAATGATGCGTCACAAGATGCAACACCAACCAAGACGTTAGAGAACGTTAGTCCATTGCCCATAATTCATCAAAAAGTTAGCAAAAGGAAACAAAACGTTAAAGTTTTGACATCAGAAAGTCACTTGACAATTCGTAAACTTTTCGAAGAAAAAAAGAAGTCACAACTGCAAAAGAAAGATTTGCCGCCGCTGAAACGTACGAAAAATAAGAAAAAAGATCTGTCTTCTTCATCAGAAAGCGAAGAAGAGATACACCTTCCATCGAGCAGTGAAGAATGTTCTGACGAAATGGAGAATATTTGCGTTGAGTGTCTGGAGTCATATTATCAAACAAAATCAAAAAGTGACTGGATTCAGTGTGTACAATGCTCTAAATGGTTACACGAGGACTGCACAACTTATGCGCTCAAATGCAAAACCTGCGGAGCAAAGAATAAAGGCAAAGGAAAGGGAAAACGGTCTGCAAAGTGAAATACTATACTGGGGCACAATAAACGGACATTTCAGTGTAATGTGCCCCTCTTAATTTTTTTAAAATTGTTGATCTCAGTTGTTTTTAATTAGAATTTAGAAGATGTTTTTAGTTTTTATTGTGCAAATTAAGCCAAAGTAAAGGAATGATTACCTAATAAACGTTATTTGATTATATACAAATTTTTATTCCATTTCTTAACATGGTGGGGCACGTATGCCTGGTTTACCTTATTGAAAGTAAAACTAAATTCAGGCTGTACATTACTTGCGCAGGTGTATTCACTACTTTTGAGGGCGGCTACAAGGGACCTGCAAAACCCTACAACCTTTCCAACGTGAGAGTCCCTTGCCTGCTTATTTACGGGGAAAACGACCAGCTAACGCGAAAGGGCGTAAGTTTGACTGTGTTTTTCAAACTAAAAGGAAGTTTCTATAAACTATGTGGTATTATAGCTATCTATAATACAAGACACCCAAATAAAATCGTCTGCCCCTCTTGTAAAACAGAATTTTGCCAAAACAGCTGCTATCGAATGCTGATAAAAATATACAGCAACCTACCAAAATTACTGAAAGAGTTAGCCCAATTCAAAACGAAATTGCACAAATGGCTAACAGAAAAATGCTTCTATTCAGTTAAAGAGTAACTCGACAATAAATATATTGACATAAAATAAATATAAAAACCGCAAGGAATATAATAGGACATTGTAAATATAATTTTGTACATATGATTATCTTGTAAAAAATAGTATATTTTGACATTTTACATATTATTTTAATTTAATTTTTGCATGCCTAAGAAGGTGAATTGTGAAGAAACTACAATGCATGATATGTAAAATTGGGTATATTTGACAGGATGTCAAATGAGTTACTTTTAAAACGGAATTTGGTATGAAAATACTTGCTTGTGACGTCACATTTCAGAGTACTATTTTTATGTTTCATCTATTTAAAAATTGTAATAACTAGTACATGGTTAAAAGAAATACATTTTCCGAATCATTTTGTAATTTTTGTTTTAATCGAGCATCTCAAATAATTTATTGTTGATAGTGTCAAATACCGTATTGCAAAAATGTGTCTGTGGCCTGTTTGATCCGCACTAAAAGTTTACGATATGAAAATTCTTTATTGCACAATAAATTCGTATACATAGACGAGCTTAATACTAAAAAGTATTTTCTTATATTTTTGGGAGTTGTTTTTCATTTTCTCTTTCTTGTTAACTCTTCATTTGTAACAATAAATGCCTTTCTTCAGTACCTACAGAAAATTAATATTATATTACCTTACATGTGTATTTATTTTTACAGGGTATATTGCGGTTGGCAAAGGAGCTCAAAGAGATAGGGTCACTTGAGGATGTCATGCCGGTCTCCAACTGCCCCAAGTTCAACCACCTAGACCCGGTCATAGCTAAAGATGTGGCTACACTTTTGAATCAACCACTAATGAAGATTATACAAGGACTCTACGATAAATACTACCCCAATGGGAACGATTAAAGGAGATACATATGTTGTTTCATTTCAATATCCTGTTTTGATTACGAAATCGAGTTGTCATATTTCAGTCAATTTTCTTTTTGGTTTGAAATTTGAATAATCAGTAATTATTATCTATGATCCATTTGTCTATTCTTGACATTTTTCTCAGACTTTAAACGACAATAAATCAAAAACCTTTAGCGGTAGAGGGCTCGAAACAGTTTGCAAATTTAGTGCTAGCTAGTACTAAATTTGCAAACGGTATCGAGTTTTCTGACGCTAAAGGTTTTTGATTTATTGTCGTTTAAAGTCTGAGAAAAATGTCAATTATAGACAAATGGATCATATCTATACTAATCTACACTAATATTATAAAGAGGAAATTTGTATTTTTGTGTGTGCGTATGTGTCTCTATATCCTGGTTGAGCAATGAAGTGTTATCTATCTATCTATGTTTGTAATGAATAGGCTCAGAAACTACTGGGCCGAGTTTAAAAATTCTTTCACCATTTCCAGTTCTTCGTGAGTAACATAGGTTATATTGAATTATAAAAAACATTAGCGTTCTGTACGAAATCTTGAATAATCGAAATCGACACCCGTGCGAAGCTGGGACGGGTCGTCCCTAGTATCTAATAAAAGCATAATGTGGCTGCTGATTACACTTTTAGGCTCACAGCAGCTGAAAAAATTACAATAAATGTACAAATATAGACTCAAATTCCACATGTTAAAATAATAATAATCCATGGAGGAGGCCTATGTCCAGCAGTGGATTGCTTCTGGATGATGATGATGATTTTTGTCAGAAGCGGACACTTCTAACATAAAATAAAGTAAGTAAATCAGTTGTCACTCTAATTCGGAGAGCTTAATCATGGTGAGTGTAGTAAATGTCTCCGGAATAAACTTAATAATGGCAAAGAGTATACTAAGACTTACCTTAGCACTACCCTTGGCAGCAACGCCTGCAGGCTTGGTGGCTGTCGGCTGGGTAGAGTTAGCTGGCATCTTACACCCTCGTTGCTATCAGCCCTGGAAAATAAAAATAAATTTATCAAAATTTTAATCAGTTGCGTTAACCTTGAAAACCTAGAAAATCATTTCATCTACATCCATTCAGCCGTTATTGCGTAATTGAGTAACAAACATCTTCACAAACTTGGTAAATTTGCCGAATCACGGCTCCACCTTGAAAGTGCTCCAAATTATTTTCTATTGTTTTTCACCATTAATACAGAGTATCCCGAGTAATATTGAGGTGGCGCATGGCTTTGGACCCGTAAAAAAAAAAAAAACAAGAGGCAACTAGAGGCAAGGTAAGAACGCATCAAAGTCGAGTCACAGACTCTGTTTTTATTCATTTCTATGGGGTTCCATGGCATGCGCCACCATATTATTGCATGGTACACCAATACCGAGTGATAAAAAGCAGTAAAAAAAAATTTGGAGCACTTTCGAGGTGGAGCCGTGATTCGGCAAATTCACCACAAACTTTACCAACAAAATCAAACCTTGTACATTTGTACCTTGAAAAGGATAGTTAAAGACCATTGTTATGGTGAGCCATAAGCCGATCGACACACCAAAAATTTCACAGGTTAATTAGAATAGGTGTCCTAAACTTTTCAAAGTATAAGCAAGTATAATATTTGCTTAATATTTTTTTTCTATGTTGCTCTTGCTTTACAAAAATGAGAGACAGTGAGAATACTTCAGGTCCTAGATTCTTCATCACCATCACCAACCCATTATGTCCCCACCGAGGGCCACAGGTCTCCCTTTCCCTGAGAAAGGTTTATCCTCGTAAGGCCCGACCTTGAAAATAACAATTGTTTTCATACTTTTTTTAGTATATTGGGACTTACGAGGATAGGCATACTCTACCAAGGGGGTGACTATCCGGATTGGTGGAGGCTTGAAGGCTGGTTTTACTAAATTTTCTTCATCGAATTTTAACACAATTTCAGATTACAATAGACAGAACCTCATTGTTATTGCATTGATATAAGACTTAAATTAAATAACTGACTGTTCCCTGAGCTGTTACTTTAAGCAATCCTGACATAGGCTGAATTATTGGTTGCCATTAATACATAAGCTCACGCCTGTATCCCAGAGGGGTAGGCATTAAACCATAGAAAAAACCATTACGACATGAATAGTTTCGCAGGAATCTGTTTAGTGCTCTCCATAGTAAATAGGCGAAGTAAAAAACCAATCATTAAGCATTCATGAACTAGACAACGGCATTTAGAGTGCCTACACATATTGCCTGGAGATTAAATGGCCAGCCACAATGTGTAAAAGGCTGGATCACAGTGTATTTCATTAAAGAAACGCTCAATTACTTGGTGGTGAATGTCAGCTGCGCTCCACATCATTGCACTTGTGCAGTGTGTGTGTCGTTGATCATTCATTACCTGTCGAAATGAACAGCATTCGCATTCGTTACTTCCAATGAAATAGAATCACAATAATTTCCCAACTTCTCTCACACACAGCACAGTAAAATCCTGAATGCAAAGTACAGAATTTTTGTTTGTTGACAAATCAAAAATTGCTCATGGAAATATTAATCTGTGGTGCGTGCATGACATGACACATGACATTTGCTAGTGAAGCGACTCCGGCAGTCGCAAAAAGACAATCTGGATTTTGATTATAATCAAAGAGAAACAAAAAATAATCACGATGAGATTTTTGTGAATTCAATCCCTGGCTGCCATCAGACGGACTGCATCGCAGTGACCGCGCGGTCCATTTATTTAATTGCATGCAGTTGTATATTCGACTTCGTGCGGTGCAGTCATAATATCAACTGCACGCGGTCAGCTGCGGTGCAGTCGTATGAAGTCAATCTCAACTGCATGCAGTCGAGCCTTTAACTTCATGCATTAGGCTACAGTCGTGTAGTGTCGCCGCATACAGTGCACCGCCAACCGCATACCAGTTAATGTGCAGTTAGTCAAGGAGCAGAAAGCTCGTCGGTTGCGTCGAACAGTTTAACGAATGGACTACGACATCGACTTATTTATTTCTTTAATAAACAGTAAAGTCAGCATTTGGGAACATACAACTCAAGAATATAGTGACAAAATAAAGTGCAATAAAGCAATAATAATTGGGAAATACTCTAGTGTCTTTGAGACACTGATTCTTTTAGTAAATCGTTTAATTGATCAAATGCAGCAATTGACATCCTACGTAAAATTTACGTTCATCTTGTCTTAATTTCGGATACAATATGAAAAATTAGTTCCTAATGATTATTATTGGCGATATTCTACTCAGAGCTTAAAGTATCGGATTCGAAAATTTAGAAAATCTTCTATCTAGCGGGCCGCGCGCACGAGGTAGGGAGGGGGGCAGGACGTATGTAGTCGACAAGTGGGCAAACCGAACGCAGGCAGACGTCGAAGTTAATGGTTGCTTACTTATTAAAAATTTCACGGCGATTATCGAATTGAACTTCTTTATTCTTCCATGTGTTTAGATACCACCTTGAAAGTATTCAATGCTTAGAATGCGACAAGTGAGTCGTGGCTCAAGCCTTTGGCGGGAAATTTAAAAATCTTTTAGTTGATAACCCTGCATATCGTCTGAATAAACCATCTTGATACTTTTGCTTAGCTTGATTATTTGTTTAATTAGTTTGGAGTCTCCAATGAATTTGGTCCAAACATAAATAAAATATAAACAAAACGAAAACATTACCTACATCAAAACCAACATTTTGGAGACCAAAAACAGGGATAATAAAGATGCACCACATAAACTTATAAACATTTATTAATGCTGAACCATAATCAAAACCTGATTTATATCTTTTTCAACATCTTTGAGGTTTTTGACTTAGTCTTCGATCTGACGTTTAACATTTTCGTCATCCGACAGACCTTACAACAAGAAATAATTCATGTTTGCTTTAAAACATTATTACTCGTATGCACATACTAAAACATAGGTAAATGTCGAATAGAAAAAAAAGTTTTTTTCTTGTTTAAATCTAGGACGAGTATCAAACTGTTTGGGCTGTACTACTTGCAGCTGAAATACCTAAGTTTGACAGTCAGAGTGTGGCCATATGAAGAATTCGAAATAAATCGCGTCCCAGGACTCGCTTGTCAGACTCTACTTTCGTTTTTTTTTCCTATTAGTTGTTTTTAACTCTTGACTACTAAATTATTATACAGTGCCACCATCTTATCTGTTCAGTAGTTAGCGGCGCTAGTGGAGAATTTAGTAGTAACATTTAAGAAATTTACCTAGAAAAATTACAACATTTTATCTCGTCTTTCAATTTCTATGAAAATCTGTCTATAAATCTTAACAAGTGAATAAATAAAATGAAAAATGGGGAACAGGATTTACAATAAATTAGTTAGTTACAATTTTGCCCACCTGAACAGATAACTCGGTGGCGCTGTATAAACCCATGTTCCCTTAATTATTTAATCTGTGAGAATTGGTACCTCACTACTAATAAAAAAATACACAAATAAAAACTAAATGTCAAGCTGACATGACAGATATGACAGATTGCTTTGCTTGCATGCAGGTTGGCGTTTTGCCGCAATCACGTTACAAAATTCGTCGCTTTTAATTCGATCAATTCCCTAAAGCTAGTGTATATATTTAGATTTAAGTGATAATTGAGTCCTTTCGGTCTCGAGTAATATTCCAAAATGGATCTCCACAGGCCTGTGGACCCGAACAAGGTAACTTACATGCCTTTTAATGAAACCCTAAAAAATTCTCCAAAATCCTCGTATTTTCGTTTTAAAACCAATTTTTTCTTTACAGACTTACGAAGACCTCACGTCTGAAGAGAAATTAAGGTTCGTATACGATCACCGATGTCGTTCAAGAGTAAAAAGTGCCATTATCTGTAACCTGTACCTGTACCTGTAGCTATACCTGCTCTTATTACTACTCTTAAAACCGTGTTTAAACCGGCTGTTCGTGTCTTAATGTCACCATAATTTTTCTAAGCCTACCTCTAGACACAAGTTTCAACACAGTTCCAAGCCCTCAATATTCGTTTATCACACTTGCATATCACACACACTTTTCTTATCAGAAAAGTCTTATGCCCTAACATGTAAATGTCGATTTCTTCAAACATACTTTACCTACATATGTTTAGGGGAGCGATTTATAAAAAAACTCCCTAAGTGCACCCCTACAGTATTAAAACAATATAATATCTATCTATATAAATAAAATTCAAAGTCCTGACTGACTGATTCATTCACTCATCAACGCCCAGCCCAAGCCGTTGGACCTAGGAAGCTGAAATTTTGCACAGAGGGTCTATATATAATGTAGGCAAGGAATAAGAACGGATTTTTTTAAATTCAACTCCTAAGGGGGCGAAAAGGGTTGCCAAAATTTGTATGGGAGGTATAAAAAATGTTGTCTGATTTTCTTGAAACTTGAAATAAATACTCTTCAACACAATTGATTGAACACATGTTTCACCGTTTTTCGAAATTAAACCTTTAAGGGAGTGAACGGGGTTGCTAAATTTTGAACTAAAGTCCTCGCGGACGGAGTCGCGGGCGAAAGCCAGTCTTCCATATTTCTAAATCTCTAGGACTAGTTAGTGTGTATTTCAGTCACATTACTGGCTTACTATTATAATTAGCTTTTGCCTGCAACTTTGCCTGTATAATTGCATAATTTCTGGGATCAAAAATATTCTCTGTCCTTCCCGGGGACTCAAACTATCTCCATACCAAATTTCATCTCAGCTGTTACTGCGTAATTGATTAAAAAACATCCAAGCATCTTCAGAAACTTTTACATTGATAATTTAAGTAGGATGTATGCATAAAAAAAGCATAAAATGTGAGTACTAAATACCTATTTATCATTATTTTATACATCTAGATTATTGCTACGTAAGAGCGGAGTCAGTTACTCCAGTTACTATGAACTGAAAATGAAGATAAGGAATAATATTTTGTAATTGTATCTAGCCCTTTGCTAAAACACACTATGGTGTTTTTGTTGATTGCACTCCAGGGTCATGAGCTTCTTTGATAAAAGACATTCATACCAACTTTTTATTAGATTTAAGATGATGTGAGAAAAGATGGTCAGAGTGGAGGTTTTTTTCGCTGCCTTTTCTCCACTATACTCGGCCCCAAGGCAGCCGCTAACATTGACATTATTATTATTAGTAATAATTCTTTATTTCACAAACGACAGTGTACAAAAGGTGGACTTAATGCTAATGGCATTTTCTACCAGTCAACCCACAGGAGGTCCAGGAGAATTCAACAACAGAATGTAAATTCTTTGCGTTGAAATAAATTTCTGATTTCATAATAAATTAATAATAGGGGATTCTTTCCTATATAGTCTAGCGGTGGTGGCGTAGTGGGGTTGACCCTAGCTTCTCGATCGTGAGGGTCTGAGTTCGAACCACGCATGTACCAATGACTTTTAGTTACGTACATTTGTTTGTACAGCAACACCATTCGCTGATAAATAGTGCCCGGATAACGGCGACAGGCTTGCCACTTGTCACGTTTGGGACCTAATAAACTCGGCAAAACGTGGGTCCAGTTCTAGAGACTGGTGCCTCTGCCTACCCCTTCGGGGATAACGGGCGTGAGTTTTTTTTTTTTTTTTTTATTTCTTTCCTATAATGATAACGAGATAATTCTAATGTACAATACTGCTATTATTCCAGGTTTGACCACCAGAAGCTGCACGAGCTCCACAAGGGTCATGAGTCAATGCACACCACCATGATCATGATCCTGATAGTCACACTCATTGTGGCGCAGGTCATCATCGTGGAGTGGAAGAAGAGACACTATAGGTCCTATGCGGTAAGTCCTCTTTCAAGTGTTAAGTATCTTGCTTAAATATATTTTTTTTAATCTTTATTTAAGGTTTGGTACACTACGTGATCATGTCACCCACATTATGCTTATTTATTATGTACACCTTATCAACTAAGTATTTATATATCCACACTTTTTCTAGCTTTAAGACCAAATGATACTAGTTTAAGCAGTGCCTTGGCTTCTTCCGAGTGCGGTGACGCCAAAGCACTGCAGTACACACCAACATCATAACAATTTTTAAACAATTGTCTTCTTAAAGTCTCGTTCCGGGCACACTCCACCAAGATATGATAAGCATCCTCAATGTTACTGCATTCAGCACAGTTTGGTGAATCTTCTTTTCGCATCATAAAAGCAAATTTGTGTAGTGGAATGTGTCCGGATCGAAGCTTAAATATTATGATTATGAAAAAATATTTTGTTTCACTTTTTACATACATAAATAAGCTCTCGCCTCTATCCCAGAGGGGTAGGTAGAGACTAGGGACTGCCAGCCATCCAGCCATTTATCGACATCCATAAAGCATGGACGTAAACATTTACATACAGGCATATACATTGCTTCTGGCCTCACACTAGGATACCCTATGTTGTGGGAACCAGAATCCGCAACATCAAAAACATGTAAACATCCAAGACCTGAGGTTTTCTTTATTCATTAGTTGTTGCGTGCACATATGCAGGTTCGAATGTACATAATATTTTCATTAATGGCTTGCAACTGTTGAGATGTTGGTTTGAAGAATTCCACGCATAATGACACATTTTTGTAATGCAAAATGACACATCTGTGAAATTACACATATGCGAAATGACACATACTTGAAATGTCATATACCTATTTGAAAGACAATAACGTTTGTGCACAGTTGTAGCTAAAATTTATGTAAATTTTGGTGTAAAATTTATGCAGTTAGGTAGGTAGCTATAGGTAGGTGTTATAGTATAAATTATATAATATGCCATAATTATCCCAGTTCTTTCTCTTTCTGCGTTTCTATACTGCAATGATATAATGTTAATCTACATAATATTAGACCGGGAGATAGTGACACAAATTACTTGGTCATTAGTAACAGTATGGCGGTCCTTCAGGGGTCTTAGTACGCAATGACAAAAAGAAAAATGATGGTCATAGCGCTGGTACCGGCGGCCCAATCGCTTGGGCGTTAGTCGAACTCTTCGGATAAATTACGAGTGTCAAACGATTTGTACCACAAAAATTTTAGTATTTTCCGATAGTCCATAAAAAACAAGTAGACGGTAGTGTCATGCCATACTTCTCCGGTGTGACTTACATCCCGCCATACCGACGCGAATGCGTTAATTAAAAAAATAAAAATTCAACCATTTGTACCAGGCTAATTTTTGCACAGTTAATTATCGTCGTGCAGCCATTTACGAAAATCACCATGCCATACTTTTCGGACGGTTCCAAATGGTCGCCATACCGCCGAAAATCAGCAATTTTTTTTCCGCCAAACGATTTGTAGCATTTGGATTTTTGGAAAGTATTTGATGAAATGTGACCGTTATTATATTTGCCATACTTCTAGTAGGGGGAAAAAGTGCTGCCATACTTGAAAAACTTATTAATTCGACACGTTTCAAAAATACGACTGTACAGTACGTAAAATATTTTTTTACAGCATGGGATCATTATATTCTGTTTGTTCGTACAATTCTACCAACAAAAAAAATATCCCGGATTGTAACCATGGGGCGGACGACTGTGAGACTTACCCGTAAAAAAAATAAAAAAAATTGATGATTTGTACCAGTATGGCATTTGGATTTTTGGAAATTATATGATGCAATGTGACCATTATTATATATGCCATACTTCTAATAGAGGGAAAAAGGGGCAACATACTTAAAAAAACTTGATGTTCTACAGGTTTTCAAGGTGCAAGACATAAAATCATTTGTTATAGTATGGCAGCATTGTATTTGGTTCGTTTGGATGAAATTCTACCTAAAAATAATTATCAATATTATACAATATAAACATCTGGTTATAAGTCAAGATTGCCGCCACCTAGATCTTTGAAATTTTGTATTTATATTCGTTGAACCTCAAACTTACAGGAATAATTAGTGCCATACTGTTAGAAATCGTTCAAAATAAGAATAAAATCTTACAATTAAAAAAAAATATTGTACACGTTCGCCACCTCCCACAGGTATGGCATTATCACACTTCTATTTATAATCATTCAGGAGCTGTTGAAAAAAAATTTTAGGGTGGTACAAATCGTTTGGCGAAAAAAAAATTTGCTGATTTTGCTGATTGCTGACCCGTCGGAAAAGTATGGCATGGTGATTTTCGTAAATGGCTGCACGACGATAATTAACTGTGCAAAAATTAGCCTGGTACAAATAGTTGAATTTTTATTTTTTTAATTAACGCATTCGCGTCGGTATGGCGGGATGTAAGTCACACCGGAGAAGTATGGCATGACACTACCGTCTACTTGTTTTCTAAGGACTATCGGAAAATACTAAAATTTTTGTGGTACAAATCGTTTGACACTCGTAATTTATCCGACGAGTTCGACTAACGCCCACGCGATTGGGCCGCCGGTACCAGCGCTATGACCATCATTTTTCTTTTTGTCATTGCGTACTAAGACCCCTGAAGAACCGCCATACTGTAACAAATGACCAAGTAATTTGTGTCACTATCTCTCGGTCTATATGCCATCATAAAATGCCAAGACAGAAAACCATCTGCAGCTGGCGTGGATTTGACCTTTGGGTATGAGTTGGGGATTGGGGATCATTCGCAATAGTTGTGAGGGAGTGTATGAGTGTGTGTATATTTGTCTTCGTGTGACCTTAGTTGCAGGTGTGTAGTTATGCGTATGTGTCGTAAAACATAATACATACATATGTGTCGTTATGCGAATGTGTCGTTATGCGTATCTGTCGTTATCCTCCTGAGTCCCCGTGTCCTAAAAATAGTACAAAAACCATTGTTATTTTCAAGGTCAGGCCTCAGGAGGTTAAGCGAATGTGTCGTTATGCGTACGTATGTCATTATGCTTGTAATCCGGTTTGAAACCAACAACTAGCCGGGCGTCATATTGCGCGCCCGCCGACGCGCCGCGCGAAATTTTTAATTTTGCTTCACATGTTTGATTTAATTGATTATGATTTAATTTATTTCTTTATTGTAATTCAATGTGGCTACGATACGAGCTATTATTTATATTCATATAATTAATACTTAGCTATCGCATTATGGTCACCTGTAAGGGTAGCTGTAAGTTATGGAAGGAAATTAATAAATAAATAATAATAATAAAAAATGTATGGCGTGTAATAAAGAGTGTTAATAGAATTTAACCTAATTAAATAAAATACCCTGTATATGGTTTAGACTGGCGATGGCAGATAATAAAATAAATTTCTTATTTTGATTTCATACCTATATTTATTTATCTTATTTATAATTTTTTATTTAAAAATCCTACAGCACAAAATAACATTTAATATCTTCTGCAATCAAGTATGGTAACAATAAAGCCTAAAAAAAATTGATTTCACTTATCACACTAATATTATAAACGTGAAAGTTTGTGTGTGTGTTTATATGTTTGTCAGTCTTTAGCGCTGAAACGGCTGGACGGATTTTAATAAAATTTGGTATGGAGTTAGCCGATACCCTGGATTAAAACATAGGCTACGTTTTACCGCGGGGAAATATCTTATTCCTACGGGAAAATCGATGAACCGCGGGTAACACCGCGGGGCACAGCTAGTAACTAACTATACAACATATCAAGCAGTAGAAAAATATGAATAAACAATAATTTGTGTTTTAATTAAATTGAATTGGGAAGTCGACGGGACGAGGAGAGGGAAGGGTTGTATGTGTGTGTGTGAGTGTGTGTGTATATTTATAAAGTTTTTTTCTAATCCGTATTTTTGAAACTAAAACAGATCTATTTTTTGATGGAGCACAACCGCTTTTCCTAACTTCCAGTCCTTCACAATGGTGGCGATGTGGTCAATACCAGTGCTCATGAGTGTCAAGAACCACTGGTGGCGGTTCATCGTGGTCTGGTCCATCTTCACGCTCATCACAGCACTCGTCATAAGGAAGTGTACGCTGAAACCTATATCCGTCACTACGCCCAGGTGAGAAACGTTCCAAATTGACTGTTCCTGAAACGGTTTGTTTAACAAAATCTGTTAAAAGTGATAAAAGTGTATATTATACTAATCCACCAATACAGACTAGGCCCCCGTGGTGGAGTATGGCCTATGCCTTCCAAAGGGGAGAGATCCGTGCCCCTTAGTTTATTTTTATGATAATGATGTAGTCTCTACGCCTCTCATATTATAG
This sequence comes from Yponomeuta plumbellus, assembly GCA_947310845.1. NCBI lineage: Eukaryota > Metazoa > Arthropoda > Insecta > Lepidoptera > Yponomeutidae > Yponomeuta > Yponomeuta plumbellus. The sequence continues at coordinate 1,611,435 of OX371206.1, forward strand.
TAGTGAAAAAATATCGGTTGTTTTCGAGAATATATTTCCTATTAAATTGAAATATCACATTAAAATTGACTAGCAATATTTAAATAACCATTTGCTGTTATGTGACTTTATGGTTAAAATTGGGCGTTATAAAATATTTAAAAAAAAATTAGCCTATACAATAATTATCTGGTCGCAGCATTTGTGTTTTTTACTTGTGTCAGAATAGTAAACAATGTTATGTGATTGAAAGTTGTTGATGGTACTCATGGGTCTTTAGTTTCTTAGGTTGATAGATATTCATTCTAACTTAGACATAAGTTTTAGATTTAAAGTGATTTGAAAAAAGATGGTCCGAGTGGATTTTCTTTCCGCTGCCCTTTTTCTCCACTACTCTGCTCCAAGGCAGCGGCTAACATTACAAGTACATTGAGTAATCTCTGTCTATGTATCTATTTTACCCTCCACACAGGGTATCATAGTGTGGGGCCATAAGCAATGTACCTATGATCCATTTGTGATAAATATTTATATACAAGCACAATTATGATCCGTTTGTCTATACTTGGCATTTTTCTCAGACTTTAAACGACACTAAATCAAAAAACTTTACCGTCAGAAAACTCGATACCGTTTGCAAATTTTGTACTAGCTAGCACTAAATTTGCAAACTGTTTCGAGCCCTCTACCGCTGATGATTTTTTATTTATTGTCGTTTATAGTCTGAAAAAAATGCCAAGTATAGACAAATGGATCATATGTTTATCACATAATTTTTTATCTTTCCTTCCAGACTAGTCTACAAATGGTTTTACCTCATATACAAGCTAAGCTGTTGCCTAGGCGTCCTAGGCTATGTGCTGATGATGATGACATTCCTCGGAGTGAATTTGATATTTGGGCAGAAACCGCAGGCCTGGATGGATGTGTCGCTCATGATGCTGTTCTACGGACTGTATTTCGGAGTGCTTGGAAGGGATGTGGCGGAGTACTGCACGGACAAGATGGCTGCTTCAATAGGGGTAAGGATTATTTGACCCTTCTACCACCACCATTATTTTTGTAAAAGTGAAAGTGAAAATAATCTAATTACCACAAATTTTACAATTATTAACAATATGTTTTCTTACATTCACACCTTTGTGGTAAAAAGGAGCGGGCTTTATTGCCGTGACTGCATGCGTAGTCACAGCGCTGGTTTTCAGCCCGTCCCTTTTGATGCTTTACAAAAAATATTAAATAGGCACCATAAAAATTATGGTAAGTGATGTACTTTTAGATATACCGTGAGTAGTTCATTCTTGCATCCAAACTAAAAATCAGTAATGGCTATTAGGGACTCCACACACGGCGGCTATAAGGTAAAGATGTATATTATAGCACGATATATCTCATTACATCTTTCCATAGAAATTGTCAGGAGACCACACACGACAGCTATAATATACATTAGGGTTGATGAGGATTCCTCTTCCTCTTCCTCAAAATGAGGAAATTCCTCATATTTTTGAGGTTCCTCATCCTCTTCCTCTTCCTCAAAATTGATTTAAAAAAAATCCTCTTCCTCTTCCTCATGAGGAATTTAAGAGGAAAGAGAGTTATAAGTTTTGTTGAAACGAAATTTGTTAGAGAGAGAAGTCTCGCCGTATTAAAAAGTTAAAGGAAGACAGAGATGGAAACATGTAGGTAAAGAAGTTCAATACTAGCGTAATCTACGTAATGTTATTTTGTTCTTCGTCTTTAGCATCCTTTTCCTCATTCTCTTCCTCTTAGTCTGCCAGATTCCTCATCCTAATCCTCTTCCTCAAAATCGACTTTAAAAAATTCCTCTTCCTCATCCTCTTCCTCATAACAAGTTCCTCAACAACCCTAATATACATCTTTACATGTTCGTATCTTAAAGGTACTGAGCGGTCTCTAAGCTATACATCCTGGGATGTAATGTATATTATAGCTGCCGTGTGTGAAGTCCCTTACTGTGTGTCTCGTTACGAGGGCAGGATTGATACCCGAAGGTAACCAGGCAACTATTATTCTAAGCATACATAATTATGCGAAGAATAAGCGACATAATTCCGATATCCAAATATATGTATTTCACGGCATGAAATATATTACACCGGCCGTTGTGTTGCGTCGCTGCAGAGTAGACGCTGGGCGGACGCTGGCACAATGACGACGCTCTAAAAACGCTAGTTTGGGGGGCCTCTAACTGACGTTAATAACATTTGTTTTTTTCATTGCACGTCGGCAAAGACTGTCCTTAATCTTCCTCTGATGACGTCACAAACACGAAAACTTTCGAAAAATATAAAAAATTGAAATCACACAAATCACATCACTCTAATATTATTTAATAAAGGCGAAAGTTTGTGAGTGTGAGTGTGGATGTTTGTTATTTCTTCACATCTAAACGGCTGAGCGATGTTAGCTGATACCTAGGCTACGTTTTAGTGCGGGAAAATATCTTATTCCCATAGGAAAATCGATGAAAATGAATTCGCTGATAATGTATGGTATATAGTTATTATTTTTTCTATTAATACACAATTTATTTTCCCTAATAAAGCGCGGGTAACACCGCGGGGCACAGCTAGTAATGAATAAAACCGAAATTAGTTTCTTAAAATGGTCTATATTTTCATAATAAATTATTAAAACACATACAATTGATGTGATTTGATGTGATGTGTACATACTTATGTTCTATTAATTACTAACATAGTATAAGTCACCATTGTTACTAACACTATTATGGGTATTGTCTGAATTAAATAAATACAATACAATACAATAAATAATTAATCAAAATAAGTAGCATGGCCAATTATGACAGTAAATATATCGACGCCTTACTGCTAAAACCAACAAAGTGTCCTTTTTGTCAAAACTGAGTTACATAAACAATCAGAATTTACTCTTCAAGATGTACATAACGGTCGAAATAACGGAAGCAAAAACACAAACCAAGCATGCACAATTACAAGTTTTAATATAGTTAACGACATCCAAAACTTAAACGCGAGGTTTCTCGAAACAACATTTCATGCAGATAGTCGGTATTAGCAGTAAGGCGTCGATATGTGTATTGTAAGTATAAATCTCACTCCACAGTACTACACCAAAGAAGGCATCCCGACGCGGCAGCTCGAGACCAATGTGTGTGCGGTCTGCGGGAACAAACTTCTGGTCGACGTCAACGAGGAGGGTGTCCTAGGTCTGTGCACCACTTTTCTAACCCACTTCAATACGGTAGTTGACACGACCAACAATAAATTATTTGATATGCTCGATTAAAACAAACATTACAAAATACTTCGGAAAATGTATATCTTTAAGTCAATTAGTAGTTATTACAATTTTTAAATAGATGAAACATAAAAAGAGTGCTCTGAAATATGACGTCACAAACCGGTATTTTCATACAAAATTCCGTTTTAAAAGTAACTTATTTGACATTTTGTCAACTACCCAATTCAAATAGTTGAGATTCTCACAAAAATTTGTCCGTACCTATTTTTACCCTCGGTTTCTCGAACGCTTACAGTCTGTTATTGTACTGTTAAGAGTTGTCAGTCTTTATCAGTCATCTTTAAGTCAATTACTAGTTATTACAATTTTTAAATAGATGAAACATAAAAAGAGTGCTCTGAAATATGACGTCACAAACCGGTATTTTCATACAAAATTCCGTTTTAAAAGTAACTTATTTGACATTTTGTCAACTACCCAATTCAAATAGTTGAGATTCTCACAAAAATTTGTCCGTACCTATTTTTACCCTCGGTTTCTCGAACGCTTACAGTCTGTTATTGTACTGTTAAGAGTTGTCAGTCTTTATCAGTCATCTTTAAGTCAATTACTAGTTATTACAATTTTTAAATAGATGAAACATAATAAGAGTGCTCTGAAATATGACGTCACAAACCGGTATTTTCATACAAAATTCCGTTTTAAAAGCAACTTATTTGACATTTTGTCAACTACCCAATTCAAATAGTTGAGATTCTCACAAAAATTTGTCCGTACCAATTTTTACCCTCGGTTTCTCGAACGCTTACAGTCTGTTATTGTACTGTTAAGAGTTGTCAGTTGTTTTTCTGTATGTTTTTTTGACAACTGACAGCTGTTAACAATAGATGAACAATAGATTGTTTATTAATTTACTAGAGGTAAACTTACAGGTAACAACCAAACAGGCATTAAGAACTATAATCAAATGAGTCTTGAACTAGGCTGCAACCCAAACGCAGTTTACACACCATGATAGTTATCAAAATTATACAGAAAACTAGCTTTCGCCCGCGACTCCGTCCGCGTGGACTTTAGTTCAGAATTTTGCAACCCCGTTCACTCCCTTAAGGGATAAATTTAGAAAAAACGGCGAAACACGTATCCAATCAATTGTGTCGAAGAGTATTTATTTTATGTTTCAAAAAAATTAGACTACATTTTTTATACCTCCCATACAAATTTTGGCAACCCTTTTCGCCCCCTTCGGGGTTGACTTTCAAAACATCCCGTCTTATTCCTTGCCTACATTATATATAGACCCTCTGTGCAAAATTTCAGCTTCCTAGGTCCAACGGCTTGGGCTGGGCGTTGATGAGTGAATGAATCAGTCAGTCAGGACTTTGAATTTTATTTATATAGATATCATAAAATATCAGAGTTATAGGATCACTTTTTTGTCCTTCTGTCGGTCTGTCCGTCCGTCTGTATGTTAATACCCTTTATCTCGGGAACGCGGTGGGTTGCAGAGTTGAAATTAAAACCAAAATATCACCTCATATAACTATAAAATTCTGTTCACTTATTACTTAATTAAAGTCAGAAATCAGAAATCCACTTCAACATAAATAATTCACATTCCGTTTGTTAAATGTCAGTGTAGGTACAGTCGACAGCACGTCAACCGTCACATTTTAATTGCAAAGTCGCCCGCAATGCAACAGGTCTACCCTGTTGCATTATGGGCGACATGTGTGCATGGGTGTATTATGGGCGGCATAGGTGCATGGGTGTATAGGATGATGTGTTTTATAAATGTAAAGGTTTTTCTAAGTTCACTGCACTAGTGAGTGAACTTAGGTAAATAGATATTCGTACCAAGTTATGTAGGTACTAGATTTAAGGTGATTTGAGAAAAGATAGTCACAGTTGAGATTTTTTTTCGCTGCCTTTTCCTCCACTACGTTCGGCCCCAACCCTTCGGCTAATATTAACATTATAAGTATATTGACATTGTACACAACAGCAAAGAAATGTTACAAAAATACAGTCTGTTAGCTTTTAGAATACACCTGAACTGAGCAATCAAAAACCGATTATATTGCAATAAGGTAAGGTTTATTTTGTATTGTTATTTATAACTTTACATAACTTTTCAAAATGGTAAAGAAAAGTTTTATACAGAGCAGGAAGTAGCATTAGCCTACACTCGTGTCCTTTCGGCGAAAACCGAAGCCTACTCTAGAGCCCGAGGTGTATTCTAAAAGCTAACAGACTGTAAAGGAGTAATATAGGCGAGTACATAGGTATTCAACAAACGGAATAAAAATTCTTTATTTATGTTGAAATAAAATTCTGATTCCAAGGCAGCGGCTAACATTATACATAACTGTATGTACATTGACATTCAAAAAGCAGAATGTAAATTCTTTACGTGGAAATAAATTTCTGATTCTGATTTCTCGATTTCTGATTTGTGCAGAGAACACTTACAAGCTGTCGTGCGGTCACGTGTTCCACGAGTTCTGTATCCGCGGATGGTGCATCGTGGGCAAGAAGCAGACCTGCCCCTACTGCAAGGAGAAACAGGACTTGAAGCGGATGTTCACCAACCCGTATCCTTTTGTGAGACTTCTTGTCCGTCTGCCGTGGAGACCAAAAGTTGTTAGATGATTCGCTAGGTGCGGGAAGACAAGACCGGGAGACTTAAAAACCACGAGGGAGGACTGTGTCCTGCAATGTCTTATGATGATGATGATGATAAGACAGACAGACACACACACACACACACACACACACACACACACACACACACACACACACACACACACACACACACACACACACACACACACACACACACACACACACACACACACACACACACACACCCACACCCACACGCACACGCACACGCACACGCACACACACACACACACACACACACACACACACACACACACAAAAGCCTTTGGCCCGGAGGCTGAAGATCAAAATTTATTTTTATTGTATGCAAATTCCCTTAACACCCCTCTCAGTTGGGACGGGCCTCACATCTTATACGGTCAGCTACTGGACTGGATTCGGTGGCTGGTGGCCTGGCAGCCATTGGTGCTGTTTTTAGCGCAGGGCGTCAATTGGCTGTTTGGCCTCGAGTGAAGACGCGGCCTCTGGTGGGGACGCGGAGTGGGGGAGTGACCTCACGTGGGGACGTGTACTCGGGTGGGGACGCCGACTCTGGTGAGGACGTGGCCTTGAGTGGCGACGTAGACTCTGATGTGGATGTGGCTTCGAATGGTGACGTCAAAACTGGCAAGGTCGTGGCCTCGAAAGGGGACGTGGTCTCTGGTGGGGTTCGTACTCTGCTGAGGATGCGACTTTAAGTGCTCTCCCTCAATTTACGAGGGTCGTGGCCTCGCGTGGGGACGCGGCTTTGAGTGGGGACGCGGCATCGTGATCTTCGTGAGTTATTGGAATAGCAAAGAAGTATTCCGTGTTCCTGTTTTGACCGCGATTCTTTTTTGTGGCTGTCCTCTTTTATGTGATGTTGTGCGCAGCACGATGATTCGACTTGATTCGAGCTTGATTGACCTTCAGTATTTAGTTGTCGTAAAAAGTACATATTTTTAGTAAGTAATCTAATTCATAGGAGATGCCTTTATTCTTGTCTCGGGTACAAAACTCTGTCGAGTGATTGAAATAACCTAACTTGAAAATATGATACGACTTTAATACCAATACGAATACCAATCCGGTCTTGGCCCCCGTGGTGGAGTATGACCTATTCCTTTCTTAGGGAAGAGACCCGTGCCCCTCGGTGGAGACGTAATGGGTTGATGATAGATGATGATTGACAAAAAGTGTCTGTGCAAGCTCTCAGTCATTTTTAGGACCCACGTAAAGGAAACCAGGATAACGAACATGGGACAACACTAACGCCAAAATGGCTGTTTTTTTATCTATTTATGATCGTAATAATAAGTGTTTCTGTGTATTGTAGTACATTATTGTTGTATATTGTATAATGCCCCCAACTTATAATACATTTAGGTACTTTTAAGTATTCTATTTTTCTTGCACGCCTACCTCAATTTTTGCCTCTCCAGTACCTCCTGCGGGTTGACTGTAGGAAAATGCCGTTAACATTAAGTCCACCTTTTGTACACTATTTTTTTTTGTCCAATAAAGAATTAATAATATGTACTAATAATAGTCCTAGGTTTTCCTAAGTTGACGGCCGTGCCCGTGGCCTAAAAATAATTTTTGACATGATTGTGAGATTCTACAGAGACTTTTTGCGTATGTGCTGGAAAAATAGATAGATTTCCCCGGTGGCGCTAGTGTTTAGAGCCCTATAATCAGATTTATTCAATAATGACAGTATATTTTATATTTTTATACTTATATAATTCGTTGTCGTTGATTTGTTCACCGTGTTCCACCAAAGATCTTAATAATACCGACCCAATATGTCCAAAAAAGATTGTTAAAAGCAAAGTAAAAATATGTCTGTATTTCCCTCTTGGATAAATACTGCGTCGACACGAAGTATTTACTCTCAGGCGGATAAATACTGAGTACGAATCCCATATCGAGGCTTCAGTGTTACTCTCTTGGAAGCAATAAATAGTGAAAGGATTATCAGAATGCATATCGCATTCCTTAAACTTTTGTAAATATTTCTTAAATTTCTGGACGTCACTAACTTTATTACGGCTACACTTACTTGGCTTTGTTGGAAGAGTCCGACCAGGTTTTGCTCTGATTCGCAGACCTTAAGCATGGTGGACAGAGACACGGATGGACCGTGTTAGGTATAGAACCACGCTCTGCTAGCAAAATGTTACTTAAACTTGTAAGTGGTGGCCCGCTAGGCTCGATATACATATGTCGGAAGAAAAAGAAAACTACAGGTAAAACTAACTAACAACTCACGCGCATCTACCCTCGGATACTCGTGATCAATTACAGAGAAAATAACTCCCAGAGTCAAATAAAAAATTAATTACTCACGTTGCCCACCGGTCCTTTTGGTCGGACTCTTCCGAGAAAAAGTCAAGTAAGTGTATCCGTAATTAAGTTATAATGTCTAGTGCTTACGAAAGTTTTAGTTCTGTGCCTAGTTTATTTTATTTTGAACAACGATTAATTTATTCCTTTAGGTTAAGTTACTTATTATATCTGTTGCAATCCGTGCGCAATGAAATGGGATTGAACCTTGTCAAAAAAATTGATATTTGCGTTTCGTTAGGCATTCAATTTTTATTATATGGCATTAAAAAAATATGGAAGTGAATTCAAACTTAATTTTGGCAAGCAATAAAAAAACTGCGACAGAATCGCTCGTAGCCCCGGCCGCCTGAGTGATTTTAAACGATCATGAAGGTTAAGCAACATAGGGCGCGTTCAGTGCATGGATGGCTGCCCATTCTATACTACGCTAGTGGCATTTTTCCGAGCGGTTCCGTGCTTCGCAAGGCACGTTAAGCAGTTGGTGCCGGCTGTCGATAGATGGCAGTCGTTAAGCCAAGTCAGAGGCCTTAGGGCGGCTTGAAAACGTCTTACAAGCCTCCACAAATCCGGGCTTGGTCTCCGTGGTGGGGTATGGCCTATACCTTCCTCAGGGAAGAGACCCGTGCCCTCGGTGGGGACATAATGGGTTGTTGGTGAAAAAAAGTGTGGCCTTTGCATAATGAGATGATTAATACAGCGTCAAGTGGTATCCGCATAACACTAGATGGGTGAAGGAACCACTTGGACGCTGCGGTGCATGGGACATTGTTTAGATGGAGTAAGCTTGCCTAGCACCTAGACCATCCTGGCAGCTCAGTCGGCCTAGTCCACAGAAAAGACAAGTCAGTACGTGCGGAGTCAACCAAGCCGCGGATTTCCACACAATCTTTACCTTCGCGGTCAGCGTGCAATAAAAAGCATAGCCAGAAATGCGCACCAATTTTGTATATCAAGCGGGTTATAAGGAGTGCAATTTGGTTAAAATACTTTGTATTTTTTATTTCGAATTTATTTGATCGCCCAAAGAGAGTTTGTATTTTTCTTCATCGTGGATTGTTACATTCCAGGTGATTCAAGTTATTTTTTTTGCAATATACTTACTTCCCAGTGAAACTGATTATGTATAAAATATGTGTACTTAAGACTGTAGATAACCATTGTCATCAAACAAGTCGATTATTAAGTACGACTTTCGAGTTTTATTTTACATAATAATGATCATACTACCAACTTGATAAGTTGCTAATATAAACAAAGATGTAAGTACTATGTAAATAGTATAAATAATTATAATTTAGTGTGTTAATAAAATATACAGTTTGATTATTGATTTGTACAAATGAAATACAACATAATATGTTCGATAATTTGGCATTGTTATTTCTTTGGCTTGTTATGGTACTTTCTTCGCGAGTAACATAGTATGGTATTTACGGTAAATTGTAAGTAAAACCACTAGGTAGTAATTGCTCCGTTTAATGCTCGATAACGACTGCCGACAATCGGCAAGCAGGTAGGTACATACAAAATGTCAACCTACCCTTAGCTAAACACTACATCGTGCACTGAGACCTCCGAGGGTATCGGCTCATCCAGAACCGAGGAAGGATCACTAACCTCATCTTCCCCTCCGGCCATATCTGTTACCTCCTGCAACTGTGGCTCAGGCTGCAGTGAAGAGGCGTGGTCATCTGATTGATCTAATTGTGTTATTGCGTCTTCATTTACACTCGTCGTACTTACTGAACTTGACGTACAACTAGTTCCTAAGTCAACCCTGGCAAGCATCAAATCATCGCCCTTATACTTTAACAAATGGTCTACATGTTTTATATAACTTTTATTGGTTTCCGGTTCAAATATTAAAAATAATCTACATCCCTTTTCTTCCTTTACAATGCCGCGTTTCCAAATTTGCTTATTTCCGTTTTTATAAAAATGTTTCATTAGCACATTATCTCCAATTTTGAAATCAATCTTTCGTCGCCCTCCGTATTGATCATGCTGAGAGACCTGTTTAGAAGAAACATTATTTTTAGCTTGGACCGCCGATGACACATTCTGTAGGTTACCTTGTGTTGAGGTTTCCCGCAACAGATCGAATCGCCAACGTAATGCGCGACCAAGTAACAGCTGGGCTGGCGAAAAACCGGTTGTGCAGTGCACTGAATTCCTATAGTCAAATAATAGTTTGTTTAATTTTTTATTTATCAACTGTTGATTATTGTTTTGCTCTAAAATTACCTTTAAGCCTCTTTTAATTGTTTTGACGCAGTTTTCCGCCTGCCCATTTGAAGCTGGGTGATAAGGAGCGCTGGTCATATGCTTAATGCCATTAGCTTCGCAAAACTCGTTAAACTGAACAGAACAGAAGTTAGTCGCATTATCCGTAACAATGACTCGGGGTAACCCAAACCTGCTAAACATGTCTATCAATTTACTTATAATCGCGGCGGTGTCCGTAGTTCGCATATAAAAACATTCGACCCATTTAGAGTGTGCATCAATTGATATAAGGTATTGTTTATCGTTTAACGTAAACATATCAAGGTGCAACCGGTCCCACGGAGTTTCCGGGTATGGCCACGAAACGAGCGGAGATCGCGGAGGTGCCGCGCGTAGCGTAGGTATTACAAATGGAACAGGAACCTATTTTTTCTTCGATGTGCCTATCGATATTAGGCCACCACATCCGAGACCTAGCTTCGTTTTTGGTCTTCACAACCCCGAAATGTGAGTTGTGTAACTCATCGAGGAGCCTTTCACGAAATTTACGTGGTATCACCACTTTGTGCCCCCTTAAAATACATCCATTCTCCAGTGACAGCTCCAATTTACAATTGAAATATGATTTTATTTCGTCATCGACACACTTTTTAGGCCAGCCCTTTTTTAAGCATTGTACCACTTTTTGTAAAACCGCGTCACTCTCTGTTTCTGCTTGAATATCCGCTATTGTGATTGGACCTAGTGTGGTATCAGTTACAAAATTAATATAGTAAGATTTATCCCAACAATCAGTCTCTGACTCTTCAAATTCCTGCATATTTTTAATGGAACGCGATAAAAAGTCAGCGACATTGTCATCACTTTTAACGTACTCGAGGTTAAAATTATACGCCGATAAGAATAATGCGTATCGCTGTAAGCGGTTAGCCGCCATCTCAGGCACGCCTTTTTTATGGCCAAAAATAGTGATTAGCGGCTTGTGATCTGTACGTAAGGTAAAAGGGACGGTACGACCATACAAATAATGGTGAAACTTTTTAATTGCGAACACTATAGCTGTCGCTTCTTTTTGGATCTGAGCGTAGTTACGCTCCGCTTTTGAAAGCGAACGCGATGCATACGCGACTACCCGCTCGCTGCCATCCGGCTGGGCCTGAGACAGCACGGCGCCTAGGCCCGCAGGACCCGCGTCCGCCGTAACTACAGTTTTGTAATGTGGGTTATAATGAGTAAGAACACGTTCCGCAGATAATTCTTTTTTTATGACCAAAAACGCGTTTTCTTGTTCCGGTCCCCAAACCCATTTTGCGCCCTTTTTAAGTAACTCGTGTAACGGATTCAAGATGCTAGCCGTGTTAGGTACAAAACACCTATAGTAATTAATCATGCCCAAAATTGATTTGAGCTCGTTTACATTTTTAGGACTGTTACTATTTATAATTGCTTCGACTTTCGCCGGTGATTTATGCAAACCGTGTTTATCAATTATAAATCCTAAGTATTCTATGGAGTCCTTAAATAGCTCGCACTTATCTTGCCTAAGTCGCATGCCAGCGTCTTGTAATCTACTTAAAACCTGTTCCAGCCGTTTCAAATGAATCTCTCTATTTGGTCCTGTTACCAATATATCATCCAGAAAGATGCAAGTGCCCTCAATATCACCTAGTAACTGTTCCATTGTTTGTTGGAAAATGAAGGGTGCGTTACATAATCCGAAAACCAATCTATTATAACGAAATAGACCTCTATGTGTGTTTATACACGTCAGATTTTTTGAATCGTCTAGCACTAATTGGTTGTATGCCCTAGATAGATCCAATTTCGTAAATTGCTCACCCCCGTGCAGCCGTGAAAACAATCCGTCTATACGCGGTATAGGATAGTTATCCATATACAACACCTTGTTTAGGGTGACCGAATAATCTCCACAGATTCTGACGTCACCGTCACGGCGTAGCACCGGCACGATGGGCGTTGCAATATCTGAATGGTCTATCTTTTCAAGAATTCCTAAGTCTTCCAATCGTTGTAGCTCCCTCTCTACTTTAGGTTTTAAGGCGAAAGGCACTGGCCTAGGTTTAAAAAACTTCATTTGGGCGCCCGGCTTTATTTTTAAGCTAATTTTGTACTTATTGAATGTTCCCAGTTCTTCTGTGAATAAAGTTGAGTATTTTTCTTTTAAAAACACATCTTCTTTTATATTGTTACATTTAACGCTGGGACCCAACTCCAAGTTGAATCTACTGATAAAATCCCGTCCTAATAAAACCGATTGTTTTAAAGGAGTATCGACAACAAAAAATCTAATCAGTTTGCCCTCGTTCTCATAGTCCACCTGTAGGTATAAACAACCTAATGGTGATATTTTGTTTCCGTCGTAACAATTCAAAACAACATTACACGACTGCAATTTACAATGACGAAAATATGCCTTGTAAGTTTCATTGGGTAATATTGATAGGGGAGGGAGGGGTAATGGCAGCCAGCTGACAATGGGAGCCACCACAATTACTCAAAAACTAAAGGCTCCAAGGTCACGCACGCGGCGAAAACAAGGTCTCTGTACGCACCCCGCACCCCGCTCAAGCGCCCAGTCAGTTCGCGTCGAGTGCTTATAAGATACGGCCGCGTCAATTTTTCGCGCGCTTTTGTTCTAATATTTCGACTGAAGAAAATAAGCGGTGAGTGGATTATTACGATACTTTTAATCTATTTATTGGTTTCATCATATCGTCTAGACGTTGGAGAATAGATTTGTGATACATTTGTAGTGATATACCTGATAGTAAATTAATGATGATTTTTTTTCAATGGAAAGTCGGAATGGGGTAATGGGAGATGGGTGGCTCCCATTGCCCATAGTGGCTCCCATTGTCCGCAGTACGACACTCGAAATAATTTAATATAATATTGCAGATGCCGAAAATTTATAGGAATACATCTAAAAGTAAATTAATGATGCATTTCCAATAAGTAGGTAGTAATTTTCGGGTGATGGGAAACAGGTGGCTCTCATTACCCGCAATGGTGGCTCTCATTACCCGCAATGGTTCCCTTTACTTGTAATATATTTGATACTCACACTATTTTAATATTGCAGATGCCGAAAAAACGTCCCAGAAGTACAAATAAAGCCCAGTGGTCTTCTGACACACTCGCCAAAGCAGAAGATCTCATAAACAATGGGCTATCGATAAGAAAAGCGGCACTTCAATTGGATATCCCATATCAAACTCTGCAAAAGCGTTTGAAGAAGAAAGATAATGCAGAACCACGTCTTGGGCGCTTACCAGTATTTTCAAAAGCAGTTGAAGCGGAGCTGGCACAAAGGGTCAAGTATTTGGCGAACATCTTTTATGGATGTACCGCTGTTCAAGTGCGAAAAATAGCTTACCAATATGCCGAAGACAATGGCATAAAACATAATTTTGACAGAAGTGCCAAAATGGCAGGTAACGACTGGTTGAAAGGGTTCCGTCAAAGAAACGACATTTCAGTCCGAAAGCCCGAAGCTACGAGTATAAACAGAATAACCGCTTTCAACAGACAAGAAGTTGGCCTCTTTTATAAATTGCTCGAAGAATTGTTTACAAAGCACAAATTTCTGCCAACAAACATCTATAATTGTGACGAGACAGGTGTATCAACTGTTCAAGAACCTGGCAAAATCTTGGCTCCAAAAGGTTCAAAAAGAGTTGGCTCTATCACCAGCTGGGAAAGAGGTAAAAACATTACACTGTTGTGTGCCATGAATGCCGCTGGTGGGTTTGTTCCGCCAATGTTTATTTTCCCGAGAAAGAGACATTCTCCGCAGCTGGAGAAGGATGGCCCTATTGGTGCAATATACAAATGCTCTGACAACGGCTGGATAAACGAAGGTCTTTTTTTTGAATGGCTGCAACACTTTAAAGCTCACACCAAGCCAACACCAGAGCAACCAGTGTTGCTGGTGCTGGACAACCATTCAAGTCACATTTCACTACGGATACATGAGTACTGCAAAAACAACAACATTCACATGATTTCTTTGCCTCCGCATACCTCACACCGCATGCAGCCCCTAGATCTCACATTCTTTGGGCCTTTCAAGGCAGCTTACAAGAGAGAGTGCGATTTGTTTATGAAGAGTCGGCATGCAGAAAAAATCACTCCATTCGATGTGGCTTCCATCTCAAACAAAGCATATGCAGCAGTGGCATCGATCAACAAAGGAGAGTCGGGATTCCGGGCAGCTGGTATATATCCTCTCAACCCTGGCGTTTTTACTGATGAGGACTTTTTACCAGCTGAAGTACTGAACAGTGAAGTTGTTGTCCAGAATTTAACGTCCACGTCACAAGAGTCATCCGCTTTGTCCACGCTTGCATCGACTAGCTCCTTGGTTGTGACTAACACACCACAGGTGACCCCTCCAGAATCATCAGCGTCCACGTCTCGAGCTGATTGCTTCTCAGTTGTGGCGAATACTTCACAGATAACACCTCCAGCGGCATCATCGATGCTCACGGCTGCGGCTGATGATTCCTGGGCTGTGATTGATACACCACAGACAACCCAACAAGCACCGTTGGTGCCTACACTTGCAACTGCTTGCTTGTTCGTTGTACAAAATAACCCTCAAATAATATTTGCACCTACAAAACCAACTGCATCCAAATCTACGCCTGCAACCTCTAACACGTGCTCTATACCCACCACTCCACCAAGGCAACTCATTCCAAGAACACCAGCCTCCACCAATGCATCTTCTAGCTCCGTCATCGTGCCCGATACGCCAGCTACTTCCCAACAAAATATTTCACAGTTTCTTGCAGCTGAATCTCCACTGGCAGAGACTACGCCTGCACCCTCTGACTCGTGCTTTGCACCCAACACTCCACCAAGGCAACTCATTAAAAGAAAAAGAGTGTCCACCTTTGCATCTTCTAGCTCCGTCTTCATGCCAGATATGCCATCTACTTCCCAACAAAATATTCCAGAGTCTCTTGCAGCTAAAACTCCATTGACTTTCAAAGATCTGCTTCCAATACCTGAGAAAACTGCATCCGATAAGACTAATAGAGGTGGAGTAAAGCAGCATGCTAAAGTTTTGACATCAACACCGCTGAAGGAAGTCCTAGTACAAAAAGAAAACAAAAAGCTGGAAAAAGCAGAGAAGGAAAAAACAAAAGCTCTGGTAAAAAAGCCAAGACAAATTAAGAAAGAGAGACAAGTTTTAGTCAATGAAACGAAGAAATATAATGGAAGGAAACGTAAAGCAGGTAAACAATATAAAAACAAGGCTAAGAGACGAGTTTTACAAGACATTCAATCTTCCGAGTCAGAGTCTGATGCAAGTCTGAGTAAAATTTGTGATGACAGCGACGATGATGATATTCAGGACGCGGGTGATGATGGTAATACTTGCCTCATTTGTGGCGAATTTGGCCGAAACAATGAAGTGTGGTACAGGTGCACATCTTGTGGGCTATGGGCGCACAAAGCATGCAGCGGGTGGGATTCGGCCAAAGGATATGTTTGTGACAACTGTTAGAATAGGGTGGCTCCCATTACCAACCATTGTGGCTACCATTACCCTCATATGAGGACAATGGCAGCCAAAGTTGATTTTTTTTAAATGTTTAATTACTTCCAAAGTATTGTTCCTAGACTTGATGAAACGTGTCAGACTGATTGTCCAATAAGTATATTAACTTAAGAGATTGCTATAATAAACATTATTCAATAATACGGCGTTTTACAATCAAACTCGCTTAGGTGGCTCCCATTACCCACTTTTACGCCACTGTCTACCTCACAAATAATATTTTCGTCCGCTATCGATACCATTTGTCGCATCGGTTCCCCGCCAACACATTTTATACTGCATAAGTCATAAATACCTTCGAGAGTGTCGCCGTCGTCCGCCGCCAAAAAGTGATTGCTAACATTAGCCTTACACATACGCTTCAAGTGGCCCGTTTTGTTACATTTTTGGCACGTGAAATTAATAAACCTACACTGTTCTTTCACATGATTGCGATAACCACACACTGCGCATTGACGAGCTCGCGAAGTACCGCCATTACGGGCCGCGTTGCCTCGCATCGCGTGCACTGCCTGCTGCTCTGCCGCCTCGGCACGCTCGCGTTCACACGAATTGCGCAGCGCCTCTCGCGCGCACCGAACACTCTGCGCCAGCTCCAATGCCTTATTGAAAGTTAATTTCTCGACACTTTCAGCGAACAACTTCTCCTTCTCTCTCACATCTTCCAATCCAAGGACGAAACGGTCCCTGAGCGCTGTTTCGAGTTCCGTTTTAAACCCGCAATGTTGCGCTAAGTTACGCACTCGCGCTGCCCACTCTGCTAAATCCTCTCCTGGCCTCTGTTCTGCTTTATAGAACTTGTATCTCTCCGCAAATGTACTTTTCTTCGACACAAAATGAGTGTGAAGAATCTGCAGCAAGTCCTTGTAGTCCAATTGGTCCAGGTTCTTAGGAAAAGCTAAATCCCTGACAACACGGTAAGTGTCCTCCACCAATGCCGTTAGTATCATCGCTCGTCGTTTTAAACCAGCCTTATCGGATTCCTCGGTGATGTCGTTGGCCATACAAAACTGGTTGAATCGACTTATAAATATACTCCATTCTTGCACTCGGTGGTCGAACGTGAGACTGTTTCCGAACATTACATTTGAGTTACACGCCATTTTAATTAGAATTCAACACAATTATGCTGAACACACACACGTGAGTTATTTTCTCGTCGCCAATATGGTATATGGTATATGGTATCGCTCGTAGCCGGGCTGCCTGAGTGATCTTGAACGATCACTAAGGTTAAGCAACATACGGCGCGTTCAGTCCATGGATGGGTCACCGTCTATGACTAACGCTAGTGGCATTTTTTCCGAGCGATTCCGTGCTTCGCAAGGTACGTTAAGCAGTTGGTGCCGGCTGCCGTCGATAGATGGCAGTCGTTAAGCCAAGTCAGAGGCCTTTAGGGGCGGCTTGAAAACTTCTGACAGTAAGACCAGCCACTAGTCTTACAAGCCTCCACCAATCCGGACTTGGCCACCGTGGTGGAGTATGGCCTAAACCTTCCTCAGGGAAGAGACCCGTGCCCCTCGGTGGGGACATAATGGGTTGATGATGATGGTGATGAATATGGTATTTACGGTAAATTGTAAGTAAAACCACTAGGTAGGTAAGGTGGGGGAATGCCGGTCAGCGGGAAATGCCGGTCACTATGGAATACTAAGTTCCTGAATTATTTAAGAAATGATACTTATGCTGCCATCTAGTCTTCACTGGGGATAACTAATTTACATCGCCGCGGCCATCTTGTATTGCACGTCAGTATGGCAGTGCGTCGTTCATGTTTCGGAGTGTTTTGTTGTTAAAAATTGGAATTTTCAATCAAAGGTAAGCTTAAGTTTATTATTTACGGCTAGATTTGCTTTTATCACCAATTATAACAAATTTGTTATCACTTTTGATGTGCCTTTTGATGGTTAAATTTTTGATAGCTTATTTAGATTTTTATTGAATGTCAAAGAAAACATTTCTTTTGTTTTGGGGTTATCCCAGTTACTCGAACTGGGTAACTGAATTATGAAACTGGGTATATGAAAATATAGGGCTAATTTACCTCAAGTTGAGAACGCTTTTTTGAGCATTTTTGTCAAAATAGTGGCTAATGAATGGTTATTTTTGTTACATAGATGCCGCGGAACAGACCTAGAACAACAAATAAAGCAAAATGGACTAAAGATGACTTAGAAAAAGCTGTACGAGCTGCGCGTGATGGAGTTTCTATACGGAAAGCTTCCAAGATATTCATGATACCCTTCAGTACTTTACAAGAAAGAATCAAGAAGAATCTTCCTATTACTGCGCCTTCTCTAGGAAGACATGCCACTTTCTCACCAGAAGAAGAGAAAGGTATGGCTGAGAATATAAAACTTTTGGCTAAATTATATTATGGCCTCAGTCCACTGCAAGTTCGCCGTGCAGCTTATGTTTATGCTGAGAAACACAATATAAAGCACACATTCAACAAAGAGAGGCAAATGGCTGGGAAAGATTGGCTTTATGGTTTTTTAAAGCGAAATCCTTCGGTAACTATCCGTCAGCCTGAGGCAACTAGTATTAATCGCGTGACAGCATTCAATAAAGAGGAGGTTTCCTTGTTCTTTAAAAATTTGGAAGACATTATGGAAACGTACCAGTTTGCTGCATCAAAAATATATAACATGGATGAGACCGGCATCAGCACCGTGCAAGACCCTGGTACAGTCATTGCTGAAAAGGGACAGAAGAGAGTAGGATCTGTTACAAGTTATGAAAGGGGAAAAAATATCACGGTCATTTGCGCAGTGTCTGCTTCTGGATCCTACATACCTCCAATGTTTATTTACCCACGCAAGAGGATGTCACCACAGTTGAGCAAAGATGGTCCAAATGAAGCTATTTACCACTGCTCGAAAAATGGCTGGACGAATCAAGATTTATTTGTAATATGGCTCAAACACTTTGTGCACTTTGCGAGACCGTCTTCGGCTGAGCCAGTGCTTCTAGTTTTGGACAATCATTACAGCCACGTGTCTTTGGAAGCATACACATTCTGCCGAGAAAACTTCATTGTTGTACTATCCATCCCACCGCACACCTCTCACAGAATGCAACCGTTAGATGTTGCATTTTATGGCCCCTTGAAAGCTGCCTTTCGAAGGCAGTGTGATTTGTTTATGAAAAGCCACGCTTTGCTAAAAATAACTCCGTACGATGTGGCTTCTATATTCAACAAAGCCTACTGTGACACGGCTACAATTCAGAAAGGAGTTTCTGGATTTAAGGCGAGTGGAATTATGCCTATCGATCCTACCGTTTTTGGAGAAGAGGATTTCTTGGCCTCAGACTATCTATTGGGTTCCCAAAACGACACTGTTACTGTGATGAATGATTCCACAGCTAACCCTATGGACCATGATCAAGCAACATCTACCTTTCCACTTGAGGCCAATAATTTTCCAGAACCCAGCGCCCAAGTACAGATTGCTCCTGAGGCAAATAACTTGTCAGAAACGAGCAACCAATTACTGGATACTCCTGAGGACAATAATTTACCAAGAACGAGCGCCCAAATACAGACCGTATTGTCTCCGTTGCCACTTTTGCCAACTCAAGCTAGAAAAGGTGCAAATACCAAACAACACTCTGCTATCCTAACAGCAACACCCCTGAAAGCAGAATTAGAAAACAAGGAAAGGAAAAGACACGAGAAGTTGTCAAAAGATAGCAAGAAGATTGACAAGAAAACTGAAAAGAAAGTTAACAAGAAAACTGACAAGAAAACTGATAACAAAAAGATAAACACCACTACCAAACGAAGACAACTTAAGACCAGTAAGAAATCAAGGATCGATCCAGAGTTTTGTTCCTCGGATGAAGAAGTTTTGGCTTCTAAGAAGAAAAAGAAAAATCTGAAATCTACCAGGTCAATCCCAGACTCGTCAGATGAAGAAAACCTTGAAAGTATAGACGATAGTGAGCAAGAAATATGTTGCATTTGCAAAGAATTTGGGAAAAATGAAATTTGGTTCAGATGTCGAGGTTGTGGAAAGTGGGCACACAAAGAATGCTCTGGAGCCGATTCTCCTGAGAAATATGAATGTGATTCATGTGTGCGTATAAATAAAGTTACAAAACGCCTTGATTTGTAGCTTTTTAAATAAGATTTTTTTGGTTAATTTTTTTAATTTTGCTAATCTTTGGTTCATTTTTGTAATAAAAACTTTATGTTACATTTAAAATATTCTTTTACTGATTTCTAGTCATTATTATTATTTTGAAATGCAAAGCTCTGCTGATTTTGAGCGACTGTTATTACCCCGCATGGTGACTGCCATTGCCCGCAAAGTGCGGGCAATACCAGTCAGTGAAAGGTTTTAAAAATTTATAAAAATAATTAAACTACTTAAGCTGGGTTATTTACAACATGGCAATCATAAAGTGTACTAAATTAACTATATGACAGTTTAATTACTTTTGCGCAAAGCTCATTAATTAAAGAATTATGTCGTTTTTCGCTTAAGTGACCGCCATTCCCCCACCTTACCCTAATTGCTCCGTTTAATGCTCGATAACGACTGCCGACAATCGGCAAGCAGGTAGGTACATACAAAATGTCAACCTACCCTTAGCTAATCACTACACATAGGCTATATTGGAATTTCAGAAAGCTTAGGGATCCGTACGAAATGTCGAATAATGTAACCCAAGGTGTAAAAAAATTACTACCCCGGGAATTTTTAATAGGGAATAGTAATTTCCACGGAAACGTTTTTACCACCCGTGCGAAGCGGGGGCGGGTCGCTGGTTTAATTTATAGAGATAGAGCGCTTTGCCAACAAACTGTTTTACAGTTTGGCAAAATTGTGGAATTCAATATTATTTTTATTTATTATATTTTTTTTTATCCTTTCCCGTGGCGTTCGCCCGCTGCGGGCAGACGGCCATTGTTTAACTATTGTTTTGCTAATCACCGCCATTAGAAGACTTATTTAAAAATAAATAGAAAGACAATACCTTATTTTCCTCTGTGATAATAGCATGACAGGAATAGGCACGCTGAACCTCATGCATGGATGTAATAATCAAAGAGGATTGAGTACTCTGACAAAAAAATGTCCTGACAAGGAGGCTCGAACTAGTGGATGTCGTCTCTTTCGATGGTCAAGTAGGGTGACCTTGATGTCAATGAAAACCGGACGAAACATAAGGGAAGCCAGCCGGAAGGAACGAGCGAAGTTCTCTCTTTAGGAGTAACTTGGGCATTTACTTCCATAATGGGCGACACAGTACCTAGTGGTAGGTATATTCATTGACTGAAGAACTTTAATTATACTTCTATTTGCATTTAACGAAGTTTTAACATTATAAAATGAAAGCCAAAATCAAGTCATAAAATTAGCTTTAATCCAAAAATAAACACCAAGAAATAACTTGTGAATTATCAAAAATGAATTATTGAGTGTTAATGTACAGTACATTACATACTGCCCTCAAATAAGGTTTGTAGTGGAAAAGAAGAGTAGAGAGAAGAGTAAAGATAAAACTCAACTTCGACCATGTTAAAATACGTTTTTAAAACCTTGAGTGGTATTGCTACAAAATTATACTTAGCATACATTCATTGGCTGGATTCGAGTCTGGGCCTTTAATTTGAGAATAAGTAAAGTTCACTATCTTGCATGTATCCATGTATCCATGCAAGATAGTGAACTTTACTTATATTCACAGTTATTAATAGTGAACTTTTCTTACATTTCTTATCATCAGTTACCTACAGTAGGCTACTTTTTATCTCGGAAATCGCACTCATTCTGCGGATTTAACTTAATCATATTTTGATCTACGTAAGTTTACAAATTATTTTCAGTGAACCAATTTAGAACTTTATATCATTATGGTACTCTTGGTCTCGAGGGTTAAAATTAAAAATTAAAAATGTTGTTGCAGACAAATTTTAGTGTACAAATTGTAAATTCAGATAATAAAATCTAACTTGCCAATACGAATAAAACTCATGTACCTAGCTAGCTAGATTGATGACAAACATTTGAATGTTTTTTTTTACTTTTAAAATATGCATAAAAGCTAATATACATTACAAAATAGAATAGAATTATTAAGTATAAAATTAAATATTCTATTATACCTACCTCCTGTCAATTTTTATATTCAAACATAATATTCAAAGCTTCTTCTTTTGGGAACGTTAGTTTGGGCACCTGCATCGAGCTGTGGTTGCTTCGTTGGTAGTTCTTCCAGTTCCAACATTTTCTTCCGTCGCTTAGTACCATTACTTTTTTCGCCACAGGCTGTAAATATTTATTTATTACTTACTTTCTAATAAACTTCTTAGCAAACAAAACACAAAGGTAACAGAAAAGTCCTGTGCAACGTACCTAAAGGGGTTGGTAAGCACGTCAATAAAAAGTAAAGTAAGTGATACTTTCTGAGTTATTCCCGTTTGAAAATATAAAAAAAAAAACAATTCAATTCATTCAATTGTCCATTATCATCATTTTAAAGTATTTTGCGTTACAACTAGTAATAAATTGGGGACATTTTGTCAAAGAGTATTTGTTGTTTGTGATAATTATTTTTTCTATCGATTGGCATAATGTACACCAAACGGCAACTTTTCATGTACAAACGTACAAACTTTAGGTATGCTACAGAGGTTTGAAGCCTTTTACTCACCACTACAAATGGTACAGGATCTTCCTTCAACCTATATTCTATTTACTGAAGCGAACGACTAAAGGTAAACAAAGACACAGCATCTCTCAAACTTACATCTCACTCAAAATAGCTCATGCACGCAGCTTTGCTTGCATCGTTGTACTATTATGTATTCTGTGGCATCGTATGCATCGGTTTGGCAGAATCAGCGTTGGGTCCGGCTCGCTCGCCCATATTTTCCGTTCCGTAATGGGTATGGCCGCTAAACGTTGTACTTTTAAATTGAAGCCCGATGTTAATGGCTCATAAAAATAAAAAACGACTAAAACATAACGTGACTATTGAATATATATAAATCTTAAACACAAATTTACATGGCGGAATAATAAAAGTTTAATAAATTGTAGAAATAAATAGCAAAAATTTAATAAATTATCAGTAAGTTAGTCAGAAAATGCGTGATTTTTGTTACCCGTCTATACATAAAGTCACATAAAAAAATTACGCAATAAAGTGTGGAAATAAAACTATTTGCAGCGGAATAGTTGGTAAATTATGTGCTAATTAATGAAATAATCATAACCGTAAATGAATATTTAGTCATCAAAATGTGTTTTCAATTCTTGTGTCCAAACAATTTTCCAATCGAAACGCACTTAATTTTGTCAATGGTATTTTTTTTTGCGTCAACTTAGCAACATTATCTCTTGTTATTTGGTAGGGCAACACCATAGAGGTTTGCTGTCAAATGTCTTGAAGGGCGTTGTGATTTTATTGTCGGCACAATTTAATATATTTTAATGTGAAAAGGGAGAATATTGGAACGATACATTCTTCGAAGAGACTTTTTGTGAAGGTAAGCTTAAAAACTGACTGTTTTTTTTGTTCTATTCAAAAATATGAACAATTTTCTCTGTTGTAAAGAGCTGTGATAGTCGTAGCATGAAAAATGGCGGCGTTATATCAGTTTGATTTTTCTTCCAGTGTGTTTATCTGGTGTGTTTACCTAAGTGCGTTATGTTGTGTGTTATGTATGTTATGTGCGTTATGTTGTGTGTTATGATAACACACTGGAACTAGATAAAGGATGGTTTACATACAAATATACACAAATAAAAATCAATTGCCGCCATATAATGTAAGCACATTATTTGCACTTGAAAATGGATTAACCGATTTGGATTTTTGTTTGTGTTTGTAATTGTCAAGACAAGGGTTGGGTGAAAGTAAGTTTTTAGATAATCCGGGGCGAGGTGCTGGTTATAAATAACTATAAAAATATACATAGGTTAGGCTAGCCTCATTTAGATTGGCAACAGTACGGTTGTATTACACTGCATAATGGCATTTCAGTAAGATACAGTTTCATGCCCCATGTTTTGGAATCAGTAGTTTTGTAGTTTAAGGATCTTATGAAATTATATTTTTTGTGCAGATGGAGCCTAAATCTAGAGCTGCTGAACGCCAAAAAAAGTACAGAGAGAGGTTGAAAGCTTTACAGCCTGAAAAATACGAAGCAGCTAAGAAGCGGAACGCAGAAAGAATGAACCGTAATCGAAAAAAAATTGCAGACTGTAGTAATGAAGAAAAAGAAAGCCTTCGTAAGTCATGGAGAGACCAAAAGAAAAAGACAGCGAAGAAAGAAGATGCTAAGTGCGAAAAAGAAAATCCCTTTATGGAAGAAGAAGAAAAGGTTCAGAACAAAACAAAAACGGGAAAAGAAATAATATTAAACATTAAAAATAACGGGACCAAAGATAATGGAACAGTGCCTTCCCTTTTTAAATTGGCCTATTCAAAATGCATCCTCCATTTTGAACCAGATTTTAAACAAAACACAGCAATATCGAAGACAAGCTGTGAAGAAAATATTTTACTACAGCAACACTCTAATTGTGTTGATGGTGATAAAACTAAAAGTCGTTCGACGGAGGAAATTGAAGATTTGCGAAAAAAATGGCGGGAATATAAAAGAAGACAGAAGGAGAAGCAAAATGAGTATGAAAACCAACTGGAAAAGTGGAAAGAATACAAACGAAAAACAAAGGATGAAAAGGAAGACATAAAGCTAAAAATAATGTCTGAAAATAAAAAATTAAAAAACGAAAACTTTCAATTAAAAACAAAAGTAATTTTTATGAAAAAAAAACTAAAAAAATTTAGACAAAAGTTAAAACGTATGCTGAAGAAAAATGAGGAACTAATCGAGAAAGTAAACAAAATTAAAAATGAAAACTACGTTGATTCAGCTAGTACAAACCCTACTGACATAAACGATATGACTCCCATAACAAAATCTGTAGATGTTTTTATGAATGAAAATTTGCCTACCATATCAGTTGTAGACAAAGATAAAGTTAAAAGAAAGTTAACGGAGTACAATGTTTTTATAGACTCAATAAAATCCGGGTACCAACATGCAAAGGACCTTGAATCCAAGCAAAGGATAAAATCTCTTATAATTGATAATGAAAAAGTCAAACAGTACAAGCTCAAAACTAAGTTGGCTGGTTTCATCGGACTGAAAGGAAAGATAAGACACACATTAAAAAAAAAGAAAAATTCCTTGCTACAAGATGATTTAACCAAGTTTTACGAGCGCGACGATGTTAGCAGAGCCACAGCCGGGAAGAACGAAGTTAAGGTACAGAAAAAGAATAAAAAGCAAAGAAGGTACCTGTTAAACAGTTTAAAGAATTTATACAAAAAATATAAATCAGAAGGTGGCTTATTGTCATACTCGACATTTAAAAAATATAGACCTTTTTATGTTTTATCGCCGAAAACAAATAGTCGCAACACCTGCGCCTGCATAAAGCATGAAAATTTATCATTAAAACTGAAAGTTCTAAGATCTATGAAAATGATTGAAACTCAATCATTAGACGGGTTGCTTTCCATGGTTGTTTGTGATCTACGGTCTAAAGAATGCGCATACGGTGAATGTGAGGTATGCAAGAATAAGAAAATTGAATTTCATAATTTCATGCCAGATGAAACAGTCTCTTGGCATGAATGGATAACGAAAGCACATGAATATAAAGAAAAGAACAGTGAAGACACAAAGACCACCAAGAAGGTAATAAAAGAAAAGAAAACGGCACCTCTCAAAAATTTGATTTATGCATTTTCTCAAGAATTAGAGCAGTTTAAAAAGCATGCCTATCACATAATTCATCAATACAGAGAGTATCGGAGATGTATAAATAATTTAGACGACCATTCAGTTGTATTTCATATTGATTATTCGGAGAACTATGGCTGCAAATTGGGTACTGAGATACAGTCTATGCACTTCGGTGCTTCCAGACAACAAATAACTCTTCATACTGGAGTGATGTATCTCAAAGGAAAGAAACCAGTAACATTTTGTTCATTATCAAATAATAACTATCACGGTCCCGAAGCGATATGGGCGCATATGAGCCCTGTACTTGAATTCGTCAAAAATGAGTATCCTACTATTACCAAAGCCCACTTTTGTTCTGATGGTCCCACCACACAGTACCGCCAGAAAAAAAATTTTCATTATTTTTCTGTTTATATGAAAAAATATGGATTCACCACCTCAACATGGAATTTTTCGGAGGCCTCCCATGGGAAAGGGGCAGCCGATGGTGTAGGCGGGGCAATCAAAAGAAAGCTGGACTCTTTTGTCAACTGCGGCCTCGACGTTGTGAACGCGGATATAGCATTTCAGCTCCTTGCGGAATCTGATACTACTGTCAAAGTTTTTCTCATCCCAGAAGACACTATTCAGATGCTGACAATTGAACTTCTCACAATACCAGGGACAATGAAGATTCACCAAATTATTAATACTAACAATGATGAAATCTTTTATAGAAGTCTGAGTTGTTTCTGCTATTTAGAAAGTTCAGAAAATTCATATTGCAAGTGCTTCGATTTAAAAAAAATGTGTCTGCAAAAGCCAGAACTAAAAACCAGGGAAGAGAATAGGAAATATGTGACAGTTCTATCAGATATAAAAAATACAGAACAAAACAGGAAATATTTTGACTTAAAAGATTTTGATCCTTTTAATACAACAAAAGTTAGAATGGATGATATCCTAAATCCTAAAATAACTCAAAAAGTAAAACCGAAAAAAATAAAACGTAAACTTGAACTGCTGAATGAAGTAGTGAAGCCCAAGAAACCAAAAATTGATGACGATAGTTCTACAGAAAATGATGATGATTATTCATTACAAGATTCATCGGAAGATGAAATTTTTATTCCCCAAGTTGAGACGACTGAGGAGGACGATAACCGCACTGCTACACAACCAAACGTACCAAAAGAAAATGAGATATTGTCGATACAAGAAAATGTAGAATTCTTAGATGAAGACTTGCTCAGTCAAGATGATAATTTAAACACTCTTGATGAAAATGATACAATAAATGTCAGTGATTGTATACTTGTGCGTTATTATAAAAGAAATAATTGGAAGTATTACATAGGATTTGTCGAAAGTAAAACTACAAAAGAAGAAGCTAATAATTATTTGATTTCATTTTTAAAAATGGTGAAAAAGCCTTCACTAAAATTTGTGTTACCAAAAAAAAAAGATTACGACAGCGTGCCACTAGTTTCTATTGTAAAAAAAATAGATCTGGTGCAAAATGAACACTGCCCAAAAGAATATTTACTCAAATATAGTAGTGACGATATTTATTTTAATAACTAAGACATGTTGTGATGGTTAAGTGAAAAGTTAAGTTCATTAATGAATATTTAGTATTTTTCACTCTTTTCCAGATTGCAATTATATTATTTTGTTGAGGTTGTGTTGAAGCGACTGTGATCGGAGGTGATAGGTAATCTTTTAAATAACTAAAAGAAATTGAATCCAACCAAAACAACAACTTGTATAAGTAGGTACCTTTACAAAACCATGAAACATATCGAGCTAGTTTTGTCATATGATTTCAGATGCATACATTGTGTTTAGTTTTATATTTAAACAGGTTTAAAAGAAAGCCGTAAGAATTCATAGATGTAAGAAATTGTGTTTATTTATGATAAAGATTTTAATTGATGTTATTCTAAAATTGTAATGAAAGATTATAATTATTTGAGGCTTTTTGGAAATATTTTTGTTATTATGTTTGATTTCATATTGTTTATAGATGGAAAATAAATAAATAAAGAAGCTTAAATTACTTTTTTAAGATATATTTCATTTTTAACCTAGTAGGTACCTCTAGTGTGGCCGGCAAAAACATGCTAACATACAGCTTGGTAAAAACGTCAAGATATTAAGTATGGCAACAATTTCCATACTAAAGTTGCAAAAAGTGACTTTTTCCAAACCAATGTAAACCCATCTTTACTAATTTCTGCCTCTTTCCAGTGTGTTAGTGTGTTATGTGTGTTACATGTTCCAATGTGTTATGGTACAACTTTTCGCGGCCAGACCCTAATAACAAACACAAAAGTATAAAACAACTGGACGATGGACCAAAAAACTTTACCAATACCTTATTTACAATGATGAACGGACTAAAGATAAGTTAGTTACCTATTTTATTTTCTTTAGTCGCACTCCCATCAACAACAACGTCAATCTTACTTTTTTTGTCTTTAATTAAAAAAGAGGTTCGTAGTCAGCTCTCCATACTTCTTCCCACACTTCGCGTAGCCCATTAGCATAAAATAGTCGATCATAATCGGCCTTTAAACAAAAGTCCGTCATCTTTCCTAGTTGCGAACATATTTGGCAGCAGTAGGATCGCTTTTATTTGAGGACCACTGAAATTTTAGGTATTTTTTGGGGCATAGATCTCTTAAGCAAATGGTATTTTCATGATAAAATGAAATATTAGTTAAATAAACTGCAAGTGGGGGATAAAATCAGGTAATAACAGTGTTATTGTGTTAATTGCTTAATGGTATTTATTAGGCATATCGTTTTGTCTAACTTTGCTAATATAAACTTGAACTGCTGAATGAAGTAGTGAAGCCCAAGAAACCAAAAATTGATGACGATAGTTCTACAGAAAATGATGATGATTATTCATTACAAGATTCATCGGAAGATGAAATTTTTATTCCCCAAGTTGAGACGACTGAGGAGGACGATAACCGCACTGCTACACAACCAAACGTACCAAAAGAAAATGAGATATTGTCGATACAAGAAAATGTAGAATTCTTAGATGAAGACTTGCTCAGTCAAGATGATAATTTAAACACTCTTGATGAAAATGATACAATAAATGTCAGTGATTGTATACTTGTGCGTTATTATAAAAGAAATAATTGGAAGTATTACATAGGATTTGTCGAAAGTAAAACTACAAAAGAAGAAGCTAATAATTATTTGATTTCATTTTTAAAAATGGTGAAAAAGCCTTCACTAAAATTTGTGTTACCAAAAAAAAAAGATTACGACAGCGTGCCACTAGTTTCTATTGTAAAAAAAATAGATCTGGTGCAAAATGAACACTGCCCAAAAGAATATTTACTCAAATATAGTAGTGACGATATTTATTTTAATAACTAAGACATGTTGTGATGGTTAAGTGAAAAGTTAAGTTCATTAATGAATATTTAGTATTTTTCACTCTTTTCCAGATTGCAATTATATTATTTTGTTGAGGTTGTGTTGAAGCGACTGTGATCGGAGGTGATAGGTAATCTTTTAAATAACTAAAAGAAATTGAATCCAACCAAAACAACAACTTGTATAAGTAGGTACCTTTACAAAACCATGAAACATATCGAGCTAGTTTTGTCATATGATTTCAGATGCATACATTGTGTTTAGTTTTATATTTAAACAGGTTTAAAAGAAAGCCGTAAGAATTCATAGATGTAAGAAATTGTGTTTATTTATGATAAAGATTTTAATTGATGTTATTCTAAAATTGTAATGAAAGATTATAATTATTTGAGGCTTTTTGGAAATATTTTTGTTATTATGTTTGATTTCATATTGTTTATAGATGGAAAATAAATAAATAAAGAAGCTTAAATTACTTTTTTAAGATATATTTCATTTTTAACCTAGTAGGTACCTCTAGTGTGGCCGGCAAAAACATGCTAACATACAGCTTGGTAAAAACGTCAAGATATTAAGTATGGCAACAATTTCCATACTAAAGTTGCAAAAAGTGACTTTTTCCAAACCAATGTAAACCCATTGTTCCGTCGCGTCACATATTATTGTTTTTCTTAATTTTTCTACAAGACAACGCAGGTTTGAATGTGTGCTTTTCGTGTTTTCTAGTAATTTAGTTTCTAATGGGAAAGCGACGATCTTTTCATTTTCGGCGGCATACCTTGTGTGCCGCGCTGCGATTCGCAAATTGCGAACCCCAATCGCCTATGAACCTTGGTGCCGTATAGACGTGTGCGATACCTACCCCGCGCGTGCGCCGGTTGACCACTGTGTTTCGTGTGTCCCGTGTGTGTGTTCACGTTTTACTGCTAGTGAGCCTTCCCCTTTCATCCGCTGGAGGGTGCGAAAAAGAACTACCCCTATGGACCCTGCAGTTGGGCGATACAAGCTGATATTGCACCCCGGTGCCGCGGCCCCCGTCGACCTACCACGAGGCAGCCTAAGGAGTGTCAAGTGAGTCGCCTTATCCCCAACATAAATTTGTTCCTTCGAACCAGGATCGCATCTTCCAGCTAGCGTTGTCTTGTAGTGTAGTTTCTGTATTACGTACTAAACTTTACATTTTCCACACGCATCTAACCCCGCCATCTTTGTTCCGCAAAATGTCGGAGGAAGAATCGCCGTGTGAACAAGATATTTTCGAAAGGGAGCTCATTCTAGATGAGCTAAAACGTACTCTTCAGTTTGCAGCGACTGATGAAGACCAGTTTCGCTCGCGAACTACTGATTTAACTCTTCTTCAAAGAAAGTTCACCAAAGTTCAAACCAAAATTGAGAAAACTTTAATCAAATTAAAAAAGTTCAATAAAGAGGAACAGATTAAATTTCGTAACGATTTCGATGAGTTATATTACGCTGTTGTTGTACAAAATAAATCATTAAAAGAGAGGGATGAGATCCAAAGACGACTGAGTAAACCAAGTGTGATTCCCTCGATTTCCGATCTTGAATTTCGTTCCAGAAACTTGCCGACATTGCCATTACCTACTTTCAGTGGCGATCCTACGGATTGGCCGTCATTTCATGATTTGTTTTGCGCGCAAGTTCACAGCAACGGTGCTTACACAAACGCTGAAAAGCTTAGGTACCTACTTTTGACCGTAAAAAATGAGCCCTATAACCTCATCAAATCCATACCTGTGTCTGACGAAAACTATTCGGTAGCGCTTGACATCTTGGTAACCCGCTATGAAAACAAAAGAATTATCGCATCTAAACACCTCGAACGGATTCTCGATATTGAACCTTATTCCGAGAAGACAAGTCACAGTTTGCGTAATTTACTAAATGTTTATCAGGAAAATATCAAGGCGCTAGAAGTTATGAGATTTCCAATTACTGAGTGGAGTTTTTTGTTACTGAACATTTTATTACGCAAAATTCCGATTAGTACGCGAAAAGGTTTCGAGCGTTCCTTAGCAAAACCATCCATAATTCCCGATGTCAACACATTGATAGCTTATCTTGAACGAGAAATTTCTGCTGACGAAATGGCCGCGGTGGCTACCAATAGTAGGCAGTCCGCTAACAAATCTACTCCAAATGCGGGTAGTTTACAATTCACCGGCCGCGCCGCGGCCGGCGCCGGCCCAGGTATTTCTATTCCCCCCGCTCGCAGGTCATTCGCAGCCAAGGTGGAGCCAACGCCTTCGGCGTCATTCCAAAATCGACCTAATGACCAGGTGCATAAGGTCAAAGGTCATACATGCCCCATTTGTAGTGCTCAACATTCGTTACCAAAATGTCCAAAGTTTTTGAATCTGTCTCCTCAACAAAGATATTCGTTCGTCCAAGGCAAAAATGTTTGTTACAATTGCCTTAGCGTCGGACATGACGTCAAGAACTGTAAGTCCAGTTTTGACTGTCGCGCGTGTCATAAAAAACATCATTCCCTGATTCACTTCCCATCGCAATCAGCGATTGAGCCGTCCTCTCATGTTGTCTTACTCCCTCCTACGGAGCAGCGCTATTATGACGTTTCAACAAAACATACTAACGTCGACGCGGTTCCTTCGGACCCGCCGCCGGCACTGAATCAAGAGTTGCTCATAAATAATTACGCATCGAATGCGCCGAGCTCTCTTACGACAGTTCTTTTGTCTACGGCTCTCATCGATATTCGTATAGGCACAGAAGTATCGACCGTACGTTGTATTGTTGACACGGGGAGTCAAGCGTCTTTTATTACGGAAGCTTGCGTACATCGTCTAGGCATTGAGCGACATCATGCGAATATTCCTGTGTTTGGTATAGGTGATACCGAGCCAATCAAACCTAAAGGTTCAGTTTCGTGTCTCATTCTTCCAAAGGGCAAACCTGCCCCTTTGATTTCCGTGGAGGCCCTTATTTTACCTAAATTGGTTTCACAAATGCCAAGTGTACCGCTGCCCCATACACAGTGGTCACATTTGAATAATTTGACATTAGCCGATCCGGAATTTTACAGTCCGCAGCCCGTGGAAATGTTACTCGGAGCCGACGTTCTGTCGCATATTTTACTAAATAACATAATCACTGGGCCGCCGGGCTCGCCTATTGCGATGAATAGTGTACTTGGATATTTACTGTTAGGTAAAATTGATTTTACAACCTCTGTTCCGACCCCACTCCAGGTGTGTTTTAGCTCGTTTGACAACGACAATCTTCAACGATTCTGGGAGCTGGAGTCATTTCCCGAGTCATTTTCTGATAAGCGGAGTTACACTCCCGATGAAGAGTTATGCGAAGCCTTTTATGAAAAGATGCATACTCGCAATGAGGACGGGCGCTACGTGCTAGCCCTGCCATTCAAGCCCGATGCCTCGCCCTTGGGCGAGTCGCGGCAAGCGTCGCTCGCTAGATTTCATAAATTAGAGCAGCGACTAGAACGCAACCCTAAACTCAAAGCTGATTATCACGCTTGCCTCCAAGAGTACGTGGATTTACACCACATGGAGCTCGTCGATGGTGAGGACGCTGTGCCGGGGTCTGCCTACTATATTCCACACCATTGTGTCGTGAAAGAGTCGAGTGAAACTTCTCGTACGCGTGTTGTTTTTGACGCTGGTAGTAAAACAACAAATGGGTTATCACTTAATGATGTTTTATTCACCGGTCCCAAGCTTCACTTGGACATAGTTGACGTACTTCTAAAGTTTCGTATTCACTCCTTCGCGTTTACTGCCGATATAAAACAAATGTATCGTAACATTCTCATTCGCTCTGAAGATAGAGATTTTCAGCGCATACTCTGGCGTGACTCGCCTGAAAAACCTGTCCGTGATTATCGACTTTGTACAGTGACGTTCGGTGTGAATGCCTCACCTTATCTCGCGTTGCGTACGATGCGACAGCTTGCTTCCGACGAAGCTGCGAGTTTTCCACTTGCGGCTCCCGTCTTACTAAATGACGTATTTGTTGACGACGTTGTCTCCGGCGCGGATTCAGAGGCTGAGGCTCTTAGTCTGCAAAGACAACTCATAGATATGTGCGCGGCAGGTGGGTTTGAGTTGCGTAAATGGCACAGTAATTCGCCAGCCTTACTTGCTGCGGTACTGCCGCCAGACTCGCATGGTGAGCGGCAGGAGGACGTCCCTTTCGCTGAACTGGAGAGGGACTCAAAGGTGAAGGTCCTCGGGCTTCAGTGGAACCCGAGATCCGACACTTTTCATTTCAAGGTACAGGTGGCCTCTGAGCAGTGTACAAAGAGAGCTATACTTTCCGAGATAGCGAGAATCTACGACCCACTCGGGTTTCTTTCTCCGGTAACTTTGTATGCCAAACACTTGATACAACTTTTGTGGATCGCAAATGTCGACTGGGACGAGGTCCCACCTAATGATATCGTGAATTCGTGGACTTGTTTCACAAGTCAATTATCACTTCTATCACAAGTCGCTTTTCCGCGTCACATTTTTCATGAATCGGATCTAATACAGATCCACGGGTTTTGTGACGCATCCGAGAGAGCTTTCGCGGCTACTGTGTACATTCGCCTTTTCACTAGCGATGGACGAGTCCATACGTACCTAGTCATTGCAAAGACTCGCGTAGCACCATTACGTGTTCGTCTAACTATTCCGCGTCTTGAGCTGATGGCGGCTTTGCTATTGTCCAAATTAATCGACAAGGTTTTAACTACCTACGGCGACCGCATCAGCCCCGACCAAGTCTACGCATGGTCGGATGCATCCATCGTGCTAGCCTGGCTACGCTCAGCGGCGCACGAATGGAAAACTTTCGTATCAAATCGAGTTAGTGCGATTCAAAAACGCGTACCATCCGGTTGTTGGCGCCACGTCCCGTCAGCTGACAACCCAGCCGATGCAGCATCCCGCGGCATGCTCCCAGCTGCATTGGTTCAGCATGAGTTGTGGTTTTATGGCCCTTCCTGGCTCCAACAGGGACCAGAGTTCTGGCCTAGTGAAAAGGATATTTTGCCTACTACTGAGGAGAGACATAAACAACCGTGTGAGTCATCTTCTGTGCTATCGAACGCGTCTACGGCGACCGATACACAGGATGATGAAATATTTTCACGATATTCCTCACTAGGAAAGCTTGTTCGCATTACGGCGCTAATATTTCGCTTTTATAACAAATGCAAAAAAACTAAAACTTCTTTTCCGGTGCATATTACAGTGCCAGAATATAATTTCACGTTAAATCGACTGATTGGCTTAGTGCAAAGGACGGTTTTTGCAAATGACATAGAAAAAATCAGTAAGGGTAAATTGTCCTCGAGTGAATCTCTTCGACGTCTTACGCCATTTCTGGATAGTGACAATCTTCTACGTGTTGGTGGAAGGATTCATAAATCTCTTCTACCTTATAACTCGAGACATCAATTAATTCTGCCAAAACATCACCCTTTAACTAACCTCATTATCGATGACGGTCATATTGCGCATTTACACGCCGGCCCGCAGTGCTTACAATATATATTGATGCAACGATTTTGGATAATTTCTTGTCGTGACATTGTGCGCCAACGTATACATCGTTGCGTTAGATGTTTTCGCGCGCGTCCCTCGCGCCTTCAGCCCCGTATGGGACCGATTCCTGCTTCTCGACTGCGCCCAGCGAGACCTTTCTTAAAGACTTCGGTCGACTTCGCCGGTCCCTTTTACGTCCGCGCTAATAAAGTCCGCAATGCAAAAATTATAAAATGTTATGTTTCGGTATTTGTGTGTATGAGCGTTAAGGCCATACATCTTGAACTTGTTTCCGAACTTTCCACAGAAGCTTTTCTTGCCGCTCTGAGACGTTTCACGTCTCGTCGAGGTTTGTGTACCGACATATATTCTGACTGCGGAAAAAACTTCGTCGGTTGCAGCAATTATTTAAAAGAATTGTTTACATTTTTGCGTAGTGATGCAGTGCAAAGTGCACTACAAAAGGAAACCCTTCAGCAGGGTATAACGTGGCATTTTCAGCCACCGTATGCCAGCCATTTCGGTGGACTTTTCGAAGCAGGTGTTAAGAGTTTTAAGCACCATTTATACAGGGTGATCGGCACTCGTACTCAGACGTATGATGAAATGCATACTCTATTGTGTCAAATTGAGGCGGTTTTAAATTCAAGACCGCTCTGTGTGTTAAGTGCGGCTAGTTCTGACCCCTTACCTCTAACGCCGGCTCATTTTCTAATTGGCGAGCCTCTAACGGCTCTACCGGATGTAACTTTAGTGGACGATAACCCTAACCGACTCACACGTTGGCGCTGGATACAACAGTCCGTCCAGCACTTCTGGAGAAGGTGGAGTAGGGAATATCTTCACGAGCTCCAACAAGGAAGCAAGTGGCTTCATGACCGTGGTTCCCCGCTTCGTGAAGGCACCGTTGTTGTGATTTGTGACGAACAACTTCCACCCCTGCAGTGGAAGCTTGCGCGTATCCATGCTTTACATCCCGGTACAGATAACGTCACACGTGTCGTGACATTGAAAATAGGGAACACACTTTTCAAACGCCCAGTCGTCAAGGTGTGTCCCCTTCCTATAGAGTAGAGCGTTTATATTCGTTACGAATTTAATCTAGTACTACTTTGTGTATTGTTAGTTTCATTGTTTTCAAATAAGTTTTAGAATTCGTTAAAAGTACTGCGTGCTTTTAAGGTGAGCGGCATGTTCCGTCGCGTCACATATTATTGTTTTTCTTAATTTTTCTACAAGACAACGCAGGTTTGAATGTGTGCTTTTCGTGTTTTCTAGTAATTTAGTTTCTAATGGGAAAGCGACGATCTTTTCATTTTCGGCGGCATACCTTGTGTGCCGCGCTGCGATTCGCAAATTGCGAACCCCAATCGCCTATGAACCTTGGTGCCGTATAGACGTGTGCGATACCTACCCCGCGCGTGCGCCGGTTGACCACTGTGTTTCGTGTGTCCCGTGTGTGTGTTCACGTTTTACTGCTAGTGAGCCTTCCCCTTTCATCCGCTGGAGGGTGCGAAAAAGAACTACCCCTATGGACCCTGCAGTTGGGCGATACAAGCTGATATTGCACCCCGGTGCCGCGGCCCCCGTCGACCTACCACGAGGCAGCCTAAGGAGTGTCAAGTGAGTCGCCTTATCCCCAACACCCATCTTTACTAATTTCTGCCTCTTTCCAGTGTGTTAGTGTGTTATGTGTGTTACATGTTCCAATGTGTTATGGTACAACTTTTCGCGGCCAGACCCTAATAACAAACACAAAAGTATAAAACAACTGGACGATGGACCAAAAAACTTTACCAATACCTTATTTACAA
This sequence comes from Yponomeuta plumbellus, assembly GCA_947310845.1. Classification (NCBI taxonomy): domain Eukaryota; kingdom Metazoa; phylum Arthropoda; class Insecta; order Lepidoptera; family Yponomeutidae; genus Yponomeuta; species Yponomeuta plumbellus. The sequence continues at coordinate 1,647,975 of OX371206.1, forward strand.
TGATGAACGGACTAAAGATAAGTTAGTTACCTATTTTATTTTCTTTAGTCGCACTCCCATCAACAACAACGTCAATCTTACTTTTTTTGTCTTTAATTAAAAAAGAGGTTCGTAGTCAGCTCTCCATACTTCTTCCCACACTTCGCGTAGCCCATTAGCATAAAATAGTCGATCATAATCGGCCTTTAAACAAAAGTCCGTCATCTTTCCTAGTTGCGAACATATTTGGCAGCAGTAGGATCGCTTTTATTTGAGGACCACTGAAATTTTAGGTATTTTTTGGGGCATAGATCTCTTAAGCAAATGGTATTTTCATGATAAAATGAAATATTAGTTAAATAAACTGCAAGTGGGGGATAAAATCAGGTAATAACAGTGTTATTGTGTTAATTGCTTAATGGTATTTATTAGGCATATCGTTTTGTCTAACTTTGCTAAATATTATGCAGTGTTATAAATGTGACATATTGAAAAACCAAATTTTCGACATGTTGACACTTAGTCGTTCGCTTCAAAAAATAGACTGTAGGTAAGACCGTAGGTTTAAAATCTTATTTTCTAAAATACCGGCTTTTGCAGGCTTCACAAAATGCAGGATTTTGTGATGTCGAACCAGAGCCTCATATAGCATCCATCGATTTTAAACGTAAGCTTTCGTTTTTAGTAAAACTGAAAAGAGACCATTGGGTAATCAAACACATGGCCTACATTTTACAACATCATGGTCATAGTATTCCACATAAATGAGTAAGAGTAAGACACACTCCTTCAGTTTGTGGCTCTCGCTCTGGACACTTTACTCTAGTTGCTTACTTATACGATTTTATGTTTTATTTGAGAAGACAAAGAGTTTAGTTTTCTATGGAAGGTTTTTCGTAGTGCTCTATCCTCTTTGATTATAAGATCCTTGACCTCTTGTGAACATTTTCTTTTGAAAATCTACCGTCATCGCGTCATCCCAAACAGTCGTCTCTCGTCCCAAAAAATCTCGTAGATCTTTTTGTTCTGTGAAGATAATTTACTGCGGAGTTGAGTAGTACGAGAAATGTTCTGTTCACACATAGGCCGACTTGCACCAACGACTAAAATCCATTAAACTTTAAGTTAAACAGAATTTTGACAGTTCTGCCATACACTATCTGTCAAAATTCTATTTAATTTAACGCTAAATGGATTTTAGTCGGTGGTGCAAGTCGGCCTTATTTACATTCTATTTGTAGAAGGTCAATAAAGTTATGTTTATGTTAGCCGCTGCCGTGGAGCCGTATGTAGTGGTGAAAAAGCACTCTGACCATCTTTTCTCAAATCACCTTAAATCTAATAGATACTTAAATTTGTACGAATAATCATCTACCTAAGAAGCTCAAGACCCGAAGAATGTCTTCTTTCTGTAAAATGTTCCATCTACAGAAATTAGAAATTAATTTCAACGTAAAGAATTTACATTCTGCTTGTTGAATGTCAATGTACTTATAATGCTAATGTTAGCCGCTGCCTTGGGGCCGAGTGTAGTGGAGTAAAAAGGCAGCAAAAAAAACTCCACTCCGACCATCTTTTCTCAAATCTACTTAAGTCTAATACAATATTTGGTACAAATGTCCATCTAATTAACCCTAGAATGCATGATTTTTTTATTTTTAGTTACAATAATATATACATGCTTCTTCTTAGATAGAATACCTTTGGAGAAAAATAATAAAAAAAAATTTTTTACTTATTTTTTTATTATTTACATAAATCCTTACAATATTCAAGGTAGGTAATAGATAGATAGAATATTCTTTATTGCATGTACACCAGGAATCACACATGAAATTTGACAATACCATAGTACAGTACAATTGGCGGCCGTATTACTAAAAGTAATTTCTTCCAGACAACCATAATTTCCCTCCGTGTGGCATAACCGTGGGACGCCCTTATGTTTAGTTGTGCGTATTATAGTAGTAACGAACCTCTTTTCTCCGTTACGTATTATAAAATCTCTTTACAGATTTAAAAGAATAAACTCCCTATTCAAACATCCGTCAGAATTTTCCTCGCCAAACATGAAACGAAAAATGAAAACTGTCCTGGCAACAATGTAATCACGAAAAATTTCACACAAAATTGCACAGTTTTTGCTATTAAATTCGAAAAAGTGTCTCAGAAGTTCAGGCGTCAACCAAATTGTTCAGTCACACGAGGATGTGCTCAATGCGATGCTGTGGGGGCTTGAAGCATCTCAACAATGGCATGGTCGTTGGTAGTGGCAAGAAGGTGGCCTGTATTGGAGGTGAGTTGGGTTGGTGGGTAAAGTTGGGTTTTCTTGTTAAGTATAAAGGCTTGGCCAAACCAACGCGTCCAACTCGCGTCCGCGGGTGGCGTGCGCCGTGGCGATCAGTTTTTATGTACGAACTTTTAGCGACCAAGAGGACTCATCGATGTGAACAGAACACGTCGCTACAAGTTCGTACACAACAACTGATCGCACGGACACCAGCTGAACGCGTTGAATTGGCCTTGCCTTTAGACAGACAGACGAGACGAAAGCTAGCGACGGTTTCATGTACAGACTTTCATGGTGTTTCATACATAAAGCCTAGTTCGCACTAGGCTAGTAATTTAGTCGAGTAGCGAGTAATTTGGTCGCTACGGCCACTAATGAACTCGACTAATCAACAGGTTTGGACTTGTTTAGCCGATGAACCAGTGAGCACGGACGCGTGGTGGAGGGCGCTACTCGACCGAAAAAATAGAATAAAATGGATTGACTCGACTAAATCATTCACTAAACTACTCGACTAATTTTTCCTGGTTCGCACACATTTAGCCACTAAAGTACTCGCTACTCAACTAAATTACTAGCCCAGTGCGAACTAGGCTTAACTGCCAACGTCCCGGTGCCGGACCGGCGCCGGTTAGAAACCGTCTCGTGAACACGATCCCTTATGCTGGGGCCGCACCTGCGTCTATCGTGACAATGCTTCGCGCCACGGGCATTTCAGTCCCTACATTTCACAGAGTACCTACCTACTGGCGCAAAGCTTTGTCACTATAGACGCAGGTGCGGCCCCAGCATTATAGAGAGTGGGCTTGCGCATATTGGCAATTTCAATCGCAGAGGTATCATGATCCTCGCGATCTTTGCATTTCCCGTTAGCGAGGTGTTTTAATTCACGTGATTTTTCTCTACCCTCAGCGAGTGGCAAATCGAGTACCTACTTACAGATCCACTTTGTGTCTAGAGTTACAGCTTGTCCAGAAAGAGTAGAAATTAAAGAGTACGGTTTTGCTAAGGTTTTGTCTGTGTTTGTTATTACTTGGGCTATGTATTACATAAAATAAGGTATTGTGCTTCAACAAATATAGTAATTTTTTTGACTTCTCAATAAAACAATTAGTAAACTTTCACTTCCGGTTTCTAGTGTTTTTGGACAATCTGTAGATATACTAAATGCGCCGGAGTTCAAACTAATTATAGTAATAAATTAAAACTACCCTCGTTTTCAGCCTATCAACGACGCTCAAAATACGACAGGCACAGCGGATGCACTGAGATCGACCAGCTTAAGGATAAGAAGCTCTCACCCTGGTCACGTCCTGATGGCGTGGCGTCGGTGAACTGGCAGTGTGGGCTGCCCACCGATTGCCCAGCCCAGCAGCCGCCGCCCAATTATGACCCATACAAGATCAAGGTGCCCAATGTTCTGGTGCCTCCGATGCCGCCCTCCAACGCCAAGGTATGTCGCTTGAAGGTCATTTTAGATAGACGAAAGAGAGTAAGAAATAGTTTATTTATAAAGCATAACACCAGATAATGGATGCCCAAAGGATGATGGGCGAAATGGGCCCACCTCCATTAAAAATGGCGTGTGAAAACGATGAAACCAGTGGACTGCATCAAAGCGTATGAAAGGTCATAAAAGCGTAGAATAGAAATAACCGCAATATTATGATTCTAACGGACTGAAAACATGGACTTTGGTTTCTGTTCACGTATATAAAATCTGTCGATGACGCTCTTTCGTCCTTACCCATTACCAGACGGGGTTGCGTACAGCGAATTAAATCTACGATTAATGTCTACTAATGGTTAGAGACCAGTCAAATGTGTGGGTGTGAGGGAGTCATAGGTAAACATTTTGTCACTAAGGAACATTTTTCTAAGTTCTATTCAATACATGTAATTGATAATAATGATATTTACCTACATGTAAAACATCTTTTTGGATATTCCGAAATGTAGCTGTAATCCTAAGTTGCGACCTGACTGCCGCGATCTGGCTAGATTGCGAAATGGCGCCTCAGACCGCGACTCCCAATGTTGGAAGTCCTTTACAATTTATTCCTTACCCAAACGGAACCCAGCGACATCCCAAAAATCCCATTCGGACTCGACACTGAAGTGCGTTTGACGAAATCGGAGCCTCTTGACGCGCGGTAAACGAAAAAAAATCTAATGAAAATCCAGCGTGTGCTTTCTTCATCAGTGGTTGGGCGTGTGTCTTGCCGGCGGTTACCAGCAGAGCAACCCGGGACATAATCCCTGGACCGCGGGCCCAGGGTATGAACCAGAACACCACGCCAATGAAGACAAAGAAGTTAAGGAGGAGGAAGACCACAGTTTCTTTGGCATACTCAAGAAGTGGTTCAGAGGAAAGGGCGCCAAGACTGAGGCCAAAGGAGGCCGCGACTCTACCCTCATGAAGCGGGTTCACGACCTTTGGATTTACCTCCGTTAAAGCTCCTCCGGTAAGACGTAAGCTTACGAGAATTCCGAACTTTGCCTTACGAAAACAAATACACGTCTTTTCCGTAATCTAAGCTTAGTTTCATTTTACCGCGCCACTTCTGCATTTCGTCCAACGCACTCTAAAGATCGTGTTGTACGCGAACGGGTAGTTACATTGCGTGTAGGGTTGCCAGAGAGAAAAATAGGAAAGCCTAAACATTTAAAGCCTGAAAGCCTAAAACACTGCATTTAATTTTAAAAATTTCTGATGTTTCGCAATTTCTTGCGAGGAGTCTTTTGGACGAAAAGTGTAGGTAACGAAAGCCTGACAGGCCGGCCTTAGCATCTGGCAACCCTAAGTATACGATTTCATATGTTTAGATGTTCGCATAAAAGTACGCCTATACCGGCGCGGCCGCTCTTACCTCTGCAACAAATTTTTCCGCGAAACATCTGCTGAACCTGAAATAACCAGTGTGTACCAACGACGCATCTTCAGTGTGTACTAACCTTTCTCGACAGGGTTGCACTTACGAGGACGCGCGGGAGGTATTAGACTCGGCGACAAGCAGGCAAAAAGTTCAGGATCTGTTCTGCAACTCGCCTATTGTGCACCCGGACTATTGGAAGCCGAAAGAGAGGCTTCCTGAACCACCCAACTCGCCGGCCCCGCCCAGACTGGGCTACCACGGCCGCACGAAGTACCTTTACGCCTTCCATGAGCCTTGGAAACCACTCGACCGATGCGCCCTGCTGGCCCAGGCCGAAATCGATGACGTCAGACTGGAAACGCCCGAGGCGGAAGACCGCGACGTTAAAAGCTAGGCTCTGATTTCTGAATGCTAAAAAAAATGTGTTCAATATTAGGTAATGATTTATTTGCAAAATTGAACGAAATGTCGCTTGGTACTGTTGTAGATTAAATAGCTTTTTTGATACTGTTGGCTGTTTTGTATATCCTCCTTAGTACTGTGACCTTGAAAATAACAATATGAAACCATTGTTATTTTCAAGGTCAGGACTTAAGAGGGATGTGTTGACGCCGAAAGGGCTCTTGCACGCCACGTTTTCGCCGAAATTCAAAATTAAGGGCTAGTTTCCGAATTTGAGAATTTCGCTAAGTAACTTCTGTGTCGTCAAACTTCTCAGAAAAAAACTTGACAGATCGTTATTTAAATATTTACTTAGTGAAATTCTCAATTCAGAAACCGGACCTAGTTTACACCAGCCCCTATATTACTCGCACCAAACTCTAAGCGATTCCAATAGTCTGTCAAATTAGTATGGAATTTGACAAACCATTGGACTTGCTCAGAATTTGGTACTCATAATAGACCGCTGATCCTCGTCCAGTGCGATGGATACACAGTTAGGCAGTAACCGCTTTACCCCTAGCCGGCAATAGATTGCGTGAAGACGAAGGGCCCTTGCTCCGTGAAGCCGCCCCCGCCCGACCCCCCCTGCCCCCCTCCGCCGCCCAAGCCCTTCCCCTGGATCTACGCGTGGGCTACTGCGCTGTTTCTCACCACCTTTGGTGCCGTAAGTGCTTTTAATTTCTATAGAGTTACATACTAACGCTAGTGGCACTTTTCCGTTTTCACAAGGCACGTTAAGCAGTTGGTGCCGGCTGCCGTCGAAAGATGGCAGTCGTTAAGCCAAGTCAGAGGCCTTAGGGCGGCTTGAAAACTTCTGACACTAAGACCAGCCGCTAGTCTTACAAGCCTCCTCCAATCCGGACTAGGCCCCTGTGGTGGAGTATTGCAATCAAGAATCAAGAATCAAGAATCAAGAATTTATTTCAACGTAAAGAATTTACATTCTGCTTGTTGAATGTCAATGTACATACAGTTATGTATAATGTTAGCCGCTGCCTTGGGGCCGTCTGTAGTGGAGAAAAAGGCAGCGAAAAAAAACTCCACTCTGACCATCTTTTCTCAAATCACCTTAAAGCTAATACAAATAAAACATACAAATTAATATCTTGGATGTGTTGAACACTAGACACATTTATCCTCTGATTTAATTTAATATTTAATGCCATACGTCCTTGTCTTCTAAATAATCGTTGATTTTATAATAAGCTTTTTTGCAAAGAGTGTGCTTAACACAATATCTTGGGGTATCTTGAACCTTATACAGTGCCCCATAAAGGAAGTATTAACTTTTGCAAGTTGCTTATACCTTCCTCAGGGAAGACACCCGTGCCCCTCGGTGGGGACATAATGGGTTGATGATTAAGAGTTACATGTAGGTACTGTATTAGATACATAGGATTTTCTTTATTGTACACAGAAATATATTTTATTTTAACAAAAAAGTAAAATCTCACAAATACCACCTTGCGTACGTAATAGAGCCGCTTGTCCACTAATTTAATTCCATTTGGTTTACGATTTACCTAAGCACACTATTCCCTTAATTTCAGATGTACAAGTTATTTCTTCTGAAAGAGCGATGGGACAAATCGGACGAGGCAAAACCCATATGTAAGTACTTAAATTGTAACGAGAGAGCATTTTATTGCAATAATGTTTCTTTAGTCCAGGGGTGCAATTACGTAAGACTCCACTGTATGGAGTTGTCTGATTTAGCCCTTTTGTTCCCGCTATGTCACACTGTTACATTCTGGGACTTTTTTCCTCAGTAGGTATCTTTTACTCCTACTCCTGAACTGTCATATACATTCTCATTTTGACTCTTTCCAGTTGTCTAAATGCTTAACCCGGTAGAGTGGAAAATTACGTACAGTTGGTCCAAAAACACTAGAAACCGGAAGTGAAAGTTTACTAATTGTTTTATTAAGAAGTCAAAACATTTACTATATTTATTGCAGCACAACACCTTATTTTATGTAATAGCTCAAGTTTTTAATTTATATAATGCTTGTAAGCGCAAGCTATTAACAAATACAGACAAAAAGTTTGAGCAAAACCGCACTCTTTAATTTGTACTCTTTCTGGACAAGCTGTAATATAAGGGCTGGTAGGTGGTCTATCGTCCGGTTCTCGGTCGCCACGTCAAAACTTTTCCCCCTAAGCAATATGAAAATAGTACTTTACTAAACCGCCCGCAGGGCGTCCGCGACCTAAGATAAAAAAGCCTTACCACTGCGAGGACCTTCCGCCCTGCGTGCAGTACCTCATAGTGGGCTCCGGCGTGGCCGCCTGGGCCGCGTACAAGGCAATCATGCGACACGACCCGCTCGCCAAGGTAAGGCTCGAGACCGTAAACGATAGTACAGAAAAAAATTGCAAACATACAATAACCAGGCGCTTTCTAAGAAAATTTTGGTATGGTAAATTTGAAAATTTTCTAAGAAAATGTCTATTTTATGATTACCTAAGGCACGTACAGCCGATAACGGCATACGTACGCTATGTACGTTTGACGTGCATCCTTTCAAGATCTAAATGATCAGATTTTAAGGTGGTGGCTCTGCTGCAGAGCACCACACCAGTCATAGCTAACACGCGTTTTAATAGTGCTGAAAATGATTAACTTAGAATTAACTTTGATAAGTTTGGGTGAAGTTTCCAAACTTCGGTTACCTTAACGGCTGAAGGAGGTGGTAAATGTACATCCGTAATGTGCATTCAGTCCACGAGGACCCCCTAGCCTGATGGGTAGATCTCATTATTCCCATTACCCATTGCAGTGGTAATACTGAGACTGCACTTTTTTTTTCAAATCAGTCTCATTATTCCCATTGAATTACGAAACGCCTAATGGTAATTGCGAGACTTAGGTTCTCCTACAAAATGTTTCATTATTCCCATTTGGAGCAGTTTTTTTTAAACGTCGGGTGTAAAATAATATAACTATCCTACAGAAAAAAACAAATCTATGCAATATAAAATTTTATTTGGGCTTTTAGTAATTATTTATGTGTATCTAATAATTGTATTTACAACGGCAAACCAAAATTCCTAAAACTTTTGTGGTGGTATTTATATAAGGTATATATATATATATATATATAAGGTCATAATATCGTGCGTTTTATTGGTCGCGAATAGTAGCGGTATACCTATAAACGCATTGGGGATAGTGATACAGGTAGTATCACTATTAGCATCAATGGGAAAGCTCAATGGGAATAGGGAGACTGACCCAGCCTGATCCCCTAGGGGATCCTGGTGAACTCAGGAGTACATCAGGATCCCCTGAATGCAGATTCATATTTCAAACATAATTATGTATTTCAATGATAACTCTGAATCACGTTATAGATGTTTTATTTCTGTCCCTCTCGACGTCACAGGTATTCTTTGTGACGAAAGAGGACAGCACGCCGTACCTCCGGCAGCCGATGTCCAAGCACATGTGGTTCAACCAGCACCCGCCCGACCTCGAGAATCTCCACTACGTTCAAGACATGCGGAGATACTCGTGAGCGCTTTCTTTTTAGGATTGCGTACCTTAGAAAGGAAAAAAACGGTACCCTTATGGGATCACTTTGTCCGTCCGTCTGTCCGGACCGGATTATCTCTGGAACGCGCGGAGGTCATCATCATCATCATCATTCAGCCACAAGAAGTCCACTGCTGGACATAGGCCTCCTCCATGGATTTCCGAAAATACCGGCTAGAAGCGGCTTGCATCCAGCGTCTTCCCGCCACTTGGATGAGATCGTCTGTCCATCTTGTGACTGGTCGTCCCACGCTGCGCTTGCCGATGTGTGGACGAGCGGAGGTATCGAGTTAAATTACAAACACGTTTATTCATCTTTTAATGTAGAGTACAAGTTAAATAAACTTGTTTTATTTAACTACGGCTAAAGGCTCCTCTACACGTCAACAGATGCTTCAGCAAACTTCGTCTGCGGGTGCATCCGCCGACGTGTACAAGGGGTGATTTGTACGTCTGTGGTATTTACATCGGCAAATGCGTCCGCCTCGAATCCGATTGTTGTCGGTTTTTGTGGCACGCATCAAAGGCTGGTTTTAGAGTCACGCTGACCACGCGCTGACCGTCAGCGCTGATAGACAAAGTATATGGCTGGTCAGCGCTGAACGGTCGGCGTTGTTCTAAAACGCTCCTTAGACCATAATACATTTTGGTCTGTCAGCGCCGAGTGTCAGCGTGACTCTAAAGGTAGACTTTCGAGGCAAGCGTCTGTAGCGTCAGTGACACTGCAGTGACAGAGCCTCAGATGAATGTATTATGTAAATGTAGGAAACGGCATTCGAGCGCGGCGGCGCTGCCATCACAGTCGTGGCGTCAATGACGCTACAGACGCTTGCCTCGAAAGTCTACCTTAAAACCGGCCAAAGGGTCTTGGCGCAAACGTTCGGCGTCTGTCCGCACGTCTGCCGACGTTGTGTTCAGTCAGCATCCACCACTTTCTTCTTCTCCATATCTTTTTAATAAGTCTACTGCGACGCACTCTCAAGTAGTAGTTAAAAGTACTAAATAAGTAAATAGATAGCTGCCGCATCTATTTATTTACCCATTTTATAAGCATGCGCAAGTGCGAATTACGTCTGTCCAGTCCAGAGTGAACTTAGCTTAGGGGTCGTCCATTAATTACTTGAGGCATTTATAACGATTTTTTGACCCCCCCCCCCCCCCATCCCCCCCTCACCCTTGGTGAGATGTCGTAAGATTTTTCTGGACCCTCTCCCCCTGCCCTATCTCACGTGAGATTTTTCAAAATTTGTACTTTGGGTATAAAAGTATGGGATTTATTAAAAAACATAACACAATGTGTTTAATTACTTTTATTTAAGACTAGCAAGGACTAGTATTGGCGAATATTGCTGTAATCTTAAATTACAGTGATGAAATTAAATAATAAATACTTGAATGGAGAATGGAGCAAATAATTTTCAGTCATGCTCTTCAGGAAAATTACGTCATATTTGCCACGACCCCTCTCCCCCAAGTGAGATTTAAGGTCATAGCCCACTTACACGACTCTGCTACCACCCGGCAAAAATAATATCATTCAAATATGGGCTTTAAATATTGCTGTTTAGAGATATTTTACATTGGCATCATAAATTAGCTGACAGATGAAGAAGAAGAAGAAAAATTTATAAATCGCAAAACAAAATAAATCCAAAAATAAAACCATAAAATTAGTACAAAACAAAGAATCAGAAGAAAACAGGAAGCAAATAAAGATCACGGCGTGTCACTGCTGTTATAAATGGCAGCTGACTCAGCATTATGCTGAAGGACAAGCCTTCAGCGCTGATTTTCAGTCAGTGCCAAATGATACTCCGCGAGCGTCACAGACCGCGGTGTGGTACAGCGATGAGAGAATTTAAAACACTTAATACTTATGTACAGAAAAATAAGGAACATATTAATACTTATGTACAGAATAGATTAAGTACTTAAAATAGTTTATTACCAAGAAACAGACAAGACTATTAAGTATAAATTAATAAATAAATATAAAAAATATATATATGGATAATGTAATTAAGAAGGAACCAAAATACATAGAAATATACAGAGAAATATTATAGACACAGCACTTCACAGTCCCGCTATATTACAGATTCATGTCTGTAGCTGTAGGTTGGAAAGGAAGGGAGGGGTGGTTTCTGAAGCTCCAGCAGATATGCCCTGAGCTTACGACCAAAGGCACACCTACTAGTCGCTTCACGGAGAGGAGGAGGAATGTTGTTCCAACACTTGGACGCCGCATACCTGAAACTACCACGGAAAGCCATGGTCCGGTGTGCCGGTGTCAGGATCCTCTCTTTGTGTACATTGCGTTGTCTGGTAGCCCACTTAAGCTTGCTAAACAGATAAGATGGGGTTTTTGTACGTATTACTCCAAAGAGTAGTTTGGCAAGGTGCAAATACCGACGAGCCTCCATGTTCAGAAGCTTTGCTGCGTCCAAGTATGGACTAACGTGGGATCTAGGAGGGATTTTGAAACAGAAACGTGCACATGCGTTTTGCACACGTTGGATCAACCTCTTCGTCCGACCGAGTATACAGCCACCATAAACGACGTCACAGTAGTTTAATCTGGATAATATCAGCGATTCACTCAGCCTGACACGCAAATCAGTGCTGAGGTAATCGCGTATATTATAAAGAATCTTAAGGCGATAGAAACATTTGCTGGCTACGTTTCTTATGTGATTTTCAAAACGCAGTTGAACATCCATAAGTAATCCAAGGTTTTTTGCTTCCATAACCCTTTCCACTGGTTCACCCCTGATAACTATATCACCGGAGGCTATGACAGCGAGCTGTCTGCTGTCATTGGTAAGTGTAAGTGGGCTATGACCTTTAGTAAGATTCGGCTCGACCCCCTCCCCCCCCTAAAATACCTCACATAGGCTATTAATGGACCTACTAATCAACCTACAGATGTGTGGACAGCTCGTGGAAATTCGTCTGCGGATGCATCTGCCAGAGTGCGCAATGAAATTGAACTAAATTGAACGTCCCCCCTTCCAGGATGTACTTAGCGAAGTGTCCCTACTTCATGGACCCGGTCAAGTTCTACCGTAAGCCGACAGGCCCGGCCGTGTCCCTGGCGTCCGGCTGGTGCGTGCTCCGAGTGGACGCTGACGACCACCGCGTCTGGATCAAGACGATGTGCGGCGAGCGGCCGATGTATTACGAGCGCTGTTTACTCGCGCCAGGTATGCAAATACAAATACAATAGTACATTCACCGAGAGGAGAAAGTGACCGATTACCGTCGAGGGTGTCGTTTGAAGCCCGCGCCGTAGGCGAGGGCTTTAAAACACCTGAGATCGGGAATCGCAGTTTCTCTCGAGTGATACATAGTGCTTTATGCTACACCTACAAGGAAAATAAAAAACGAAATCTTTACTAATTGAAATTTATATTGAAATTGTTGCTAGTAGCCATTTTGCGAACTTGGAGATAAAAACTCACTGTAAAAACTTTTTGGCTTTTGATGTTTAGGTGCATAGTCTTACCCAAAATTAAAAAAGAAAAACCACGTAAGAAATGGATTTTCATACACTTTTCTCTCCCGCTCAGATGCGTTTTCTCCCCGCATATTTGTTCGATATGCAATGACGTACTTTCTACCGTAAATTTGATAAAGTATCAAGGTACTTTCCAAGCAGGTGTAGTATAAATACAAATTATTTATTTACCAAAAAGGTTACAAGTAACATTATTATACTTTAATACTAAGGAGGGTATACCCAAATTATTTAATTACGCTTCACGGTGGCCTCCGCACTAGGCGAACCTGTATCGCGGCGACCGTTGCAAATGCCGATTGCCATGAATTGCTTTGGGCCATAGACGCGTCATCATCATCATCAGCCATTTGACACCCAATGCAGGACACTGACCTCCCTCATGGTTTTCCAAGTTTCCCGCTATAGTGGACGCATCATCATCATCATCACACCCTCTGCTCAGAGGCTGAAACCCGAATTCGAGACTGCGGTCGTAGGGCTGAGCAGAGACACACACACACACACACACTTACATACATATATTTTACTTTATTTTATATAAGTTTTGCGAATATCTGTCATTTTTTATACTAACGTGCATCTTGTGTTGGTGACGCGTCGGATATGATACCGTTCTTTTGTAGGTTGGGAGGCGTGGAAACCTAACATACAGATCTTTTGATCTAGTTTAGGCTGGAGTCTTTCCACAAATTGCGCGTTATGTTGTAATGTATCATTTATTCAATGTTATTTTGCATACGAATGTAACTTGTGGACCGAAAAATAAACCATTATGTTATCTTATCTTACGACCTCTGTGGCTTAGCGGCTAGCGCATCTGATCTGCTTACCATGCGAGAGGTCCCGGGTTCGATCCCCGGCTGGATAGAAAAAAAAAACTCCAGGTCTTGGATGTTTACATGTTTGTAACGTCGCTGCTTCTGGTTCCCACGACACAGGGTATTCTAATGTGGGTCCAGAAGCAATGCATGTGCCTGTATGTAAATGTTTATGTTTATCTTATCATCATCATCATCATCATCAGCCATTTGACGTCCACTGCAGGACATTGACCCCCCTCATGGTTTTCCAAGTTTCCCGCTATAGTGCCGCCCGCATCCAGCGACTCAACCCATTATGTCCCCATCGAGGGGCACGGGTTGCTTTCCTGAGGAAGGGATAGGCCATACTCCACCCCGGGGGCCAAGTCTGGATTGGTGGAGGCTTGTAAGACTAGTGGCTGGTCTTACTGTCAGAAGTTTTCAAGCCGCCTAAGGCCTCTGACTTGGCTTAACGACTGCCATCTATCGACGGCAGCCGGCACCAACTGCTTAACGTGCCTTGCGAAGCACGGAACCGCTCGAAAAATGCCACTAGCGTTAGTCATAAATCGGTCACCCATCCATGCACATACCCAGTGGCGTGCCTGTTCGGGGTGCGAGCGGAGAGTGGTGGTTTTGAGAAACTCAAAATATGAACACCGTCAGTCGATTTACGCAGTATATTATCACCAATCAATTGTGGATTACATTGATAATAACGGATTAGAAAAATAGGCTATTGTCACACAGCCGGTCATTACGGTGGCCGGAAGAGGAAGAGCACACAGAATAATAAAGTAACACTTACAAGTGTTGTCAGCATTAAAATATAGCATATTCAAGGAATACACACGATCAATCTATCAATCTAACACTTCCCCTTATTCCTTGCAATATTGCAAATATTATGACATCTAAAATAAAGTTAACATCATGTATAAAAACAGATAGTCATAAGTCCTACAAAATAATTTAAGTAGAGGCAGACGTCACAATATTCATGTCATTAATGAAGCTACAATGTTTCTGTCTACACAAGGGCTTAGTCAATATGTCAGCAACCATTTTATCCGTTGAAAGGTACTTTACAGAAATAGAGTCATTCTTAATTAAATCTTTAACAAAATGGTATCGGATATCAATATGTTTCGTCCTTTTGTGACAAAATTCTTTACATTTCAAAAGCTTTTGAGCACTTTGATTGTCATTAAAAACAGTGCAAGGAATTTTTCTAGTTACTATTTCTGAAAGCAAATTATTAACAAAGCAAATATCTTTACATACATCACCTATAGCTAGGTATTCTGCTTCCGTACTTGAAAGTGCAACACATCGCTGCTTACGTGATTCCCAGTTTATTGTGTTGTCACCCAGCTTTATCACAAAACCAGTAAATGATTTACGGTCAGATTCGTCATTACCCCAGTCGGCATCAGTATATGCGCTCAATTCCCAATTAACACTTTTTATAAAACATAAACAGTAATTAATTGTACCAGCTAAATACCTAAGAATTCGTTTCGCCGCTAACCAGTGGGATCTGTCAAAGCTGTTATTAAACTGGCTCAACTGACTACATGCAAATGTTATGTCAGGTCTTGTACATACAGATAAGTACATAAGACTACCAATAAGTTGCCTGTAGTTATAGGTCTCATCTTGAATGTGATCACTCTCATTGTTAGGTACAGTTAATTTACAATTCAAAGCCATAGGCGTAGCTACTGGTTTACAATTCGACATATTGAAACGCATTAACAGTTTCTTGATATATTCAGTCTGATCTAAACACAGAGTACCATCTGGCCTGTTTCGTGTTACTCTTATGCCTAAACAAGTTTTCAATGGACCTAAGTTTTTCACATTAAATTCTTTCTCCAGAATATTGAACAACTCGACTTTAATTATGCTGTTCTTAGAATAAAATACATAGAAATCATCCACATACAAGGCTATAATTACAAAGTCTTTATCAGATTTCTTTGTATAAATACATGGTTCACACAGAGACTGCTTGAAACCGCTATTAACAAGTACATTGTTTACTTTTTCATTCCACATCTTACTAGCTTGTTTCAAACCATAAATACTCCTTTGCAATAAACAAACCCTGTCAGTATTTTTGTCAGAATAACCTTCAGGTTGCTCCATGTATATCACCTCATTTAAATTTCCATGTAGGAATGCAGTGGCAACATCAAGATGGTCTACTTCTAAGTCCATGTCATTAGCCAATGAAAATAAAATTCGCATAGACGAATGGCGAACAACAGGGGAAAAAGTTTCGACATAATCTACTCCCTGTTTCTGAGTAAAACCTCTGGCAACTAGCCTCGCCTTATATCTATCAAACTTTCCATCAGCGTCATGCTTTAACTTATATATCCATTTACACTTGACAACATTTTGGTTAGTAGGCCTGTCAACCAGCACCCAAACCTTATTCAACACCAAAGAATCATATTCACTCTGCATTGCGGCAATCCAATCTTCACGATGTGGTGACGCAATAGCTTGTTCATATGACTGAGGCTCGTCAAATAAAGTTTGCTGAGTCATTAAAGAAAAATCATAATCGCCATACCTTTGAGGTGGGCGCCTCATGCGAGTAGAACGACCAGATATACCAATTGTAGCTTCATCACTAGAACCTACATCCCCTCCATCTGACGTCTGACCAGATGATGTCAGACGCTCCACACGTCCACCACCGGCAGATTCGTCATCAGAGACGGGCTCACCCTCACTCAGGCTTTGGTAATTATCCTCGTCCGCTCCGCCTGAAATTTGAGATAAATTCTCATTAATTTCATTATTACTATTATGTTTTTCATTCGACTCAATTATTTGTTTATTATTATTCATTGAAATGTCATCATTCAAAATAAAATAATAATTATTGTCATTCAATTCATTAGATCTATTTTCTTGATAAAATTTATTCTCTATAAAAGTCACACTACGAGACAATATCACAGTATTAGGACGAGAAGGCTCGCTTAACCTATAGCCCTTAGTTGTCTCACTATAGCCAACAAAAATAGCCAATTTGCCTTTAGAGTCCAACTTGCGGCGCTTCTGTGATGGATTCAGATAATATGCAACGCAGCCAAAGACCCGAAGGTGACTGAGGTCTACAGGGGACCCAGACCAAATCTCTTCTGGTATACGTCCTGCTAAAGCAGCAGTGGGGGACCTATTTTTTAAATAAATTGCAGTCATAACTGCCTCTCCCCAATAGCGCCTGCAGAGACCCGACTCCGTGAGCATACACCTAACTTTGTCCATTAAAGTGCGATTGAGGCGTTCACTCACCCCATTTTGTTGTGGGCAATAGGGGACTGTACACTGATGTACAATGCCTTCCCTTTCTAAATATTTAGAGAAATTTTTACCACAATATTCACCACCCATGTCAGATCTTAACATTTTAATAGACAACTCCATTTGCTTTTCTACTTGTGCTTTAAAAGTAATAAAGTGGGACATTACCTCAGATTTTTGCTTCATGAGATAACCATAAGTCTTTCTAGTGGCATCATCGGTGAATGTCACTAGGTATCTCGCTCCTCCCCAGCTTGGCTCTTGCATCGGCCCGCAGACGTCGGTGTGGATAAGTTGCAATGGTTTTTCAGCCCGCATCGCTTGTCCCTTGGGATAAGATGCGGCCGACATCTTCCCCTCAAGGCAAGCGACACAGTTCTTTATGTCTTCATCCTGAAACATTATACCACATGCACCTTCCCGTAGACATTTCATACCTTTTAAATTCAGGTGACCTAGACGTCTGTGCCATAGTTCTGCAGAGAAACCAGCTGCTTCCGCAGGTCTCGGTGATTCCTGGCTACCTTCCAGGAACAAAGAGTGCTCCGGCGGAGAGGGCTCGTTAGTCTCCACATTCACACATAGTTTTAGTTTATATAAACCATTAAAACATGCAGCACATGCAATCGGGTCGCTATTACCAGTGGATTTACTTTTAGACTCGTAGATACGACAGCCTCTTCCATCAAAACTGACTGTATAGCCACTCTGAATCAATTTAGACACAGAAATTAAGTTGCTAGATAGTTGGGGAACAAACATGACATTGGACAATGACAATGGACTCACCTGTTCCTTTGACTGTAAAACAATTGTTCCTAATGCATTACATTCCAACTTGTCATTATTAGCGACTGTTATTGTCGATTTACAAGGTGTAATCTGCCTAAGAATATGTTTGTCATTAACCATATGGTTGCTTGCACCACTGTCCAAATAAAAGTCATGTGACTGTAGACACACCGCAAATGCTGACACCAAATTGCTCCGACTAGCATCAGAAGGCTTTGAGTTTTTCTTCACTCTCTTGAGCTTAAAGCATCTCGACTTGATGTGGCCTGGCCTTTTGCAGAAATCACACACCACACTAGCAGTTTTCTTACTCATGTAAATAGTAGTAGTGTCAACTGAAGACTTTCTGGAGTACTCCTGAAGCAAGCGCGCTTTTACAAATTCACTTGACGTAGTTGTTGTTGCCGTAGATATACTGGACACAAAAGAATCATACTCGGACGGCAGACCACTGAGAAGTATCTCGGCAATCTCTGCATCATCAATTGTACGTCCTATATCTTGCAGCTGTTGTACCAACGTTGTAACGTTTTCTATATACGTACTCATAGTGGGGTAGTCAGTGAACTGTATCCGATGCAACTGCCTCAAAAGAAGAACTCGACGATATAATCCTTTGTCTTCGAATACCTCCGCTAGCTTTTTCCAGGCCTCTGTTGCGGTCGTGGCGTTTCTAATGTATTGATAAAGGTCTTTTCGCACTGAAAGGCAAACTCGTGCCAAAGCGCGACTCGTCCTTACGGCGTCTGTGTCGCGTCCCTCTACAACTTCCCATAACCCTTCTAGGATGAGAATGTTCTTCATAGCAAATTTCCATGTATGATAATTAGACGAACCTTCAAGTTTCTCAACATGCTGGCCGGCCGTTAGGGGATACATAGCCCCGGTCGGATTACTCTCAGCCTGAGATTCAGATGGCATTTTCAGTCTTCACAAAATATTGACGAAGCTTGTGACAATAAAAAAAACACAATCGACTGAACTCACCGCTTTGCTTCTTAGCAGTTTCTAGGTTAAAGAAAATTGCCTGTGCTTGCTCAACAATATTGCTGGGATCATAACCTGTTCGGGGTGCGAGCGGAGAGTGGTGGTTTTGAGAAACTCAAAATATGAACACCGTCAGTCGATTTACGCAGTATATTATCACCAATCAATTGTGGATTACATTGATAATAACGGATTAGAAAAATAGGCTATTGTCACACAGCCGGTCATTACGGTGGCCGGAAGAGGAAGAGCACACAGAATAATAAAGTAACACTTACAAGTGTTGTCAGCATTAAAATATAGCATATTCAAGGAATACACACGATCAATCTATCAATCTAACAGTGCCTAGGGTCTCCAATTAGGGCAAGCCCAACTTATATTTCGGTACCTAATTAATAAAAAATAAAAAAAACTCACGCTCGTTATCCCCGAAGGGGTAGGCAGAGGCACCAGCCTCTAGAACTGGGCCCACGTTTTGCCGAGTTCATTAATTAGTAAAAGACCATAATAAATAAAACTTGCTTTCTCTTCGGTCTTCAGTATCATGTGGACTTACTTGCATAGGTTGAGCTATCCAATGCACAGTGAGAGCATGCTATTACTGATAGAATTTTACACACATATCAGTGATTGCATACCTTCGGTGGCTTTGAAAAAGCCGTTTGGTTTTCTTTGATTGCATTAAAGTGAGTTACGAAGTTGACCATCATTGCTAGAAACGGTTAAAAAAATGGTTACAAGTATAATAGTAAACATTCTATTGCAATGCAATTTTGTTAGATAAATAAATAACTCGGCCCCGGTTTGTCGCTTTGTGATAACGCTGCCTGTGTCAATTTGTTTACCAAAATTACTAAGTATAGGAAATCACAGGACCAATGTGTGTTTACGAATTCATGTGCCTTTTAATGGGCGTTACCTACGTTCTTGATCGTCGTAACGTTGATTTCACGTTCTAATACAGTTCAATATACAGCACCAACAATATGTATAACTTGGTAGGTATAAGAACAGCCCACAACCCACAAAGAACAGTCTTATAGACAGAAAAATCGGTTAAATTGTCTTTTGTGTGATTTAGTGTGCTGAGAAATACACTATCAGGCGCCAAATTTGGCGAAAGTATCAAATGTTTCTTTTTCAGCAAAGTTCAAATATTTTACCTTTTCCTCGCCATCAATACTTTCACACACTTTATAACCACACAAGGCACAATTTTCTCCATTGTTCGAGACACCGAAACCACTACTCAATCAATTAAACACTCAAATAATAGTATGAAAACAAAACTTTCAAGGAACTCAAGCAAACAATAAACAAACAAACCGCACATCGCACAAATGCAATGCAGTGAAGTGGGTGAGTCCTTGAAACTCGCTCCCTCCGCATCGATTCATCGCTAACTTCAGGCGCAAAGCCAGGCCTAAAGTGCCATACTATTTAGTACGTCAGATTCTAAAATCTCAGTGTCGATTTGCCTATGTTAGAGGGAGAAAAAGCAGGGATTTGAAAGCCCCGTAAAAGCCCTGTAGTGTAGTGAGAGCGAGATGGATCGATCGATCGACTTTCGATCGAGTTCGAGGCAAATTGACCCGAAGCGACGTGATGCGGCGGGCGCGGCGCGAGAGCGTATTGTTTACTTATTATTACTAAGTATTGTTTGACCTTGTGAACTTGTGGCATAGCAAAATGCGGCGTACTACTTTTTTGTTCGATGCATCTAGGTAAATACGTGTATAGATTTGTCATAGAGCGTCTTGGGCATGCCGGGCTTTTGGGCTTGTATGGAGGTACCGCCACTGCACATACCACACTACACTACCCTACACTATACTTAACACCGACTGTATCCCACCAGGCGTGAAACCCAAGCAGTTGTGCATCTTCAAATCCGCCCCGAAGGCGGTTCGTGAGAAGATCTTCACGCTGCGGACCCTCAGAGACCTGGAAACCGCCTACCGCAGCGTGAAGCAAGCCAAGAGTGTGGTGGTCGTGGGCGGAGGGATCCTCGGCACTGAGCTGGCTTATTACATTGGCCGGATGCGTGAGTGAAGCTTTCTTCCTAAAAAGGTCGATTTACATCAAACGAACAAAAAGCTAGAGCTGTCACGTAACAAGCCCAAGAAGCTCGGCGGATGGTGTAATAACTATACTTTGTTGGGTGTTTAGACTTCTTTTATTGTTAAAAAGTAGAGGACAAAAGGTACATTTTTAAAACTAAACTTACCACAAGCGCTGTCAGAGAACTACAAGATAACATAACATAACATTCACATACAGGCACATACATTGTTTCTAGCCCCACACTAGGATACCCTGTGTCGTGGGAACCAGAAACAGCGACGTCACAAACATGTAAACATCCAAGACCTGGGTTTCTTTTTTTTTTGTCCCTAGCCGGGATTCGAACCCGGGACCTCTCGCATGGTAGGCAGATGCGCTAACCACTGCGCCACAGAGGTCGTAGAAGGTTTTGGAGTACATAAATTTCAGGATTAGATGATAACGGTCGTAGCTCGTAGAATCGCTCGTGGCCTGGGCTGCCTGAGTGATCTTAAACACTACTATTAAGCAACATAAGGCGCTTTCAGTCCATGGATGGGTGACCGTCTATGACTAACGTTAGTGGCATTTTTCCGAGCGGTTCCGTGCTTCGCAAGGCACGTTAAGCAGTTGGTGCCGGCTGCCGTCGATAGATGGCAGTCGTTAAGCCATGTCAGAGGCCTTAGGGCGGCTTGAAAACTTCTGACAGTAAGACCAGTCACTAGTCTTACAAGCCTCCACCAATCCGGATTTGGCCTCCGTGGTGGAGTATGGCCTATACCTTGTAACGAGGTGGTGATACCTCGTCTACAAACCTGTTTATTAGTTTTGTATTTTGGCTATTTACTTTTAAATTTACTATTTACTTTCGATTTCGTTTTCAAATTTCAAATTCAAATTATTTGTCTTTTGTTCGTAGTTCACTTTATTTGTCATGGCATCGCCTGGGTCTATTCAATCTCTTTTTTTTTAAATAGCCAAAATATAATACTAATAAACAGGTTTGTAGACGAGGTATCACAACCTCGTTACAACCTTCCTCAGGGAAGAGACCCGTGCCCCTTGGTGGGTACAAAATGGGTTGATGGTGATGGTGATCATAGCTCGCAACGGCGGGCGGTTGCTCGTCCTTGACTGCGGGCGGGCGGCGCGGCCCAGTGGGAATCGAACGCACGACCTCTGTCTTGGCAGTTTGGCACCTTAACGGCTAAACCGTCGAGGTAGTAATTTTTCTGCTCAATTATTGTCTGTTACAGCGCGCGAGGTTGAAAGGACTGATTTGGATCCGCCGCCTGTACAAGTGACACATATAATAAAGGTTTGTGTACAGTCACGAGCAATAATGTACGAGGCCGTCAGCGCAAAAATGGCCTAACCCACAATTTTTCATATTCGTCATAACTGTTTTTCATATTCGTACATAATTCGTACATAGTAAGCTGTAGAAATAAATAAAAAAAATAAAAATACATTTTTATTCAAGACCGGCCTATCCCTAGTTTCACCCATGGATAACAGTGTTCTCCAAGGGATACGCCGGTTTTGCATTAAAATTTATTTGCAATAGATAAGTAGGAATATGAAAAATTGTGGGCTAGGCCACTTGCGCTACGACCTCATATACACACAGTCACATTTTATAAAAATGTTAACTTAAAACAATGCAGAAAGAAGTGTACGACAATTTGTCCTAAATTACGTAACCAATGGTTAGATAATTTAGGACAAATTGTCGTAACATGCTGGTCAAACCCAGGCCCGCCAAGGCATTTGCCCGCCAGCACCTTGGGTCGGCTAGCCAGCAAAACTAGCTGAAAAAGCTACAAAAACCTCTTCACAGCTCACATTAAATAGAAACAAAATGTTTTTATATGTTACATACATAATGTCATTTACAAATAAAGTTAATTGAAACATATTTTGTCCTTTTGTGTATAATTATGGTATTTGTATAATATAGCTTATGAATATTATCATGGTATTTGGCCCGGCGCCGCCAGTCTATGATTTTTTGCCCACCTGGAAAATCTATTGGCCAGCCTTGGTATACAGGGCGTCCCAAAATTATGGGACATGAAGGGAAAGTACCTTAAATATCGTAGATAAGGTATTTTGATGAAAGAAGACTTTATATTATTTTTAAAAGTTAGTAATTCTGCATTTAAAGATTTTCTAAAAATTACTTGTCTCGTCTGGGAATCGAACCGACTTAAATGTAAAAAAACACCCTTCTTTTATGATGCCAATCGAAATCGAAAAAATAATTTACTTTAGCAGTTTCATGTGTATTTTTAATTTGATTAAAATTATTAATTTCACGATGTTCTTTTCTTTTAAAATACTATGTTACTTAAGAAGAGTTATTATTTTTTGGCCATTCTTTCGATTGGCATCATAAAATTAGGGGTCTTTTTTTTTACATTTAAGTTGGTTCGATTCCCAGACGAGGCAGGTAATTTTTAGAAAATCTTTGAATGCAGAATTACTAACTCTTAAAAATAACATAAAGTCTTCTTTCAGCAAAATACCCTATCTACGATATTTAAGGTACTTTCGCTTCATGTCCCATAATTTTGGGACGCCCTGTATACATTACATTTATTGTTCGAGACTGTACTTTGTATTTGTAGGCAAGTTGAATGAAGTGGACTAATTCGCTTAAAGTGTCTGACTATTCGCTCAGACATCTCTATAGGGATTTTTAGGACCCAAAGTCGAGAACATAAGGCAAAAAAACCTAGGATTATTGTCGGTCCAACTGTTTATTTTAGTGATGCTCCCTCAGTTACCGATACGATTTTTTGTCATAATGAGGGCTTTTCAAAGCGTCACGCACGACAGGTCAGTTGGAAGTGCCTCTCGTGGTGCGTGGCTGTCCGTGGTCGTCGGCCGTCCGCGGATATCCGCAGAATCGCGCACCGTGGGAAGCCAGCTTTAGGGTACTTAATAGATTTAACATGGTTTGGGAAAAGATGATCAGGGTGGAGCCTTTTCTCCACTATATTCGGCCCCAAGGTAGCGGCTAACATTATAAGTACATGGACATTCAACAAACAGAATGTGAATGTGTGGGTTAACTGGAAGATAATGCTTTTAGCATTAAGTTCGCCTTTGTACGTTTATTTATATAAAACTGTGCAGTAAAGTATTTTAATAATAATTCTTTACGTTGAAATAAATTTCTGATTTCTGATTCCAGGACAAGGGTATTCTGTCAGGCGTGCTTCCCGAATACTTGGGCGAGTGGGCGGCGGAGAGAGTCAAGTGCGAGAACGTCAAGCTAGTCCCAAACGGTGAGACTACTTTCTTTGCTAGCTAGCTTTTAACATTCAATATATGAATCCATTAGGTGGAGGCTTGTAAGACTAGTGGCTGGTCTTACTGTCAGAAGTTTTCAATTCGCCCTAAGGCCCCTGACTTGGCTTAACGACTGCCATCTATCGACGGCAGCCGGCACCAACCGCGCCGTGCCTTGCGATGCACGGAACCGCTCGGAAAAATCAATCGCCAGTAGCGTTAGTCATAGAACGGTCACCCATCCATGCACTGAAGGCGCCCTATGTTGCTTAACCTTTGTGATCGTTTAAGATCACTCAGGCGGCCGGGGCTACGAGCGTTTAATATTTATATACCTGTGTATAATTTCAGCGCAAGTGTATGACGCGTTCGAGACGCCAGACGGGCGGTTAGAGTTGACACTGTCGAACGGAACCTCTTTGATCACAGACTATGTACGTATCACACCAAATATACCTACGGCGATTTTTCTTTAGGACTGCAATTAATAATAGATAATTTCTTTGGCGCATTTTTTTTCATATTACCTCAATAAGAAGTAACATAATTATATTGTAGGTTTATTGGCCCTGAAGATTGTATTGTAACATATTTGTAGGTTTTGTGGCATCTACTACAATATATCGCACCCTTGCAAGAACAACGTGATATAGTCCGCCGCATTGTACTATATTTTAATTTTTAAATGTAAGTGCAATAAAAGTATTAATAATAATAATAGACCATTTTTATTCATATTAATTGTTTTTTTTTATCGCGATTTTATTTACTTCGCAAAAGCCGGAATAATGAGCAAAAGAGACACTGCATCACGTTATAGCGCTATCTCTTTCGGCCATTACTTTGAAACATAAAAAAAAATGCTCTCATGTAACGTAAGGGTTCCGAAATAACACGTTGTTCTTGCAAGTGTGCGATATTACTTTTTATTGAGTTAATATGATAAAAGTGCGCCAAAGAAATTATGCAATTCTGATGATCACCCGGAAACTCTCCTTGTGCAACTTCCGCTTTAGTTATCTTCAATAGGGAATGGATGAAAATATCAGAAGTGCTTGATATTTTTTTTGGTGATAGGAATAAATTTAGGTGCGGGAAAAAAGTTTAAATATTTTTGGCCCCGTAGTTAATTTTTAAATATAATTAATATTTTTCCATTCGTCGTTCTGGGCTTAGTACGGCATATCAGACATATTGCTTAGTCCGCTACGTATGAAAAAAAAAACACCTTGAAAAGCTGTCAATGTCACCACAGATTTTTTTTACTGTTAAGCCGTACTGAGCCCAGAACTACGAATGGAAAAATATTAAGATTATTTAAAAATTAACTACGAAGCCAAAAAAATTGAAACTTTTTTCTCGCGTTAAGGAAGGTTATTCCTATCACCGAAGAAAATATCAAGCACTTCTGATATTTTCATCCATTCCCTATTCTCTTCTCGAAATGAACAGCTGATCGTGGCGATCGGCACGAACGTCCGCGACGAACTGGCCGCGCCCTCAGAGCTGGAGTTGGACGAAGTAAACGGCGGCTTTAAGGTCAACACGGAAATGGAGGCGCGGACGCATCTCTACGTTGTGAGTCTACCTACTATGCTTGAGAGACAAAACATTTAGCAGTGCTCACTCACTCACTCACTCTTTCAAACTCACACACTCAAGGCCTCGCCAAACAGAAAGCGTAATTCAGGAGGTAATTTTCAATAGTGGTCAAATCCAAATTCACAGATTATGAAGTGAGTATACCGCCTTTTTCTATGAAGAATTCTCTACTGGCTCATAAGAATCATAACTAGCCAAATCCACCGTAGAGCCCTCAAAATACAAATTAAATGTAGGCCTTACTTTCAAAATTGGCCTAATCCGGCACACCTTATTTTCAAACATAGTCAGATCCGTTTGAGCCAATCACGTCGCTTTAAAGACCCTCCGCCATCTTGCTTTCTCAATACATTGAACTGAAGCGTAGACGACTAACGTGTGTTGTTTTGTGTCGTAAAAGTAAGTGAATTTTAGCAGAAAAACTGACTATTTCAACCTAAGCCATGGAGAAAAATGTAGAGGAAGTGCCTAGCCATCATGCCAAGAAAAGAAAATCTGCCACCGGACCAAATAGTCGCGGAGAAAAGAAGAAGAAACGGTTAGTATTTTCGCGAACATTTTGATTGTTTACTGAGGCAGTAGGGTTGTGTTTCATTATTCTTGCTAAATAACGTCTATGACATTGGATTGGATGGTTTGGATATTCTAACTTGTATAATATTGAATTAGTATGGAGGGGATAAATTATTGGTTTATTTTATATAAAAAATGTTTAGGGTTAATTCTTAATAGAATTAATTAATATAGTGCATATGGTTTTCTGTACCGGTACTACGAAAAAAATGCACTTTTTTCATCACTTATGCTCTAGGTAGTTGTGTCTAATAAACGGTAGCAGAAAAATAAGTTTTTACTTAGGCAGACGGATTTTTATAAAATGTATTTTTTGTCTTTTTCAGGTATTTGTGTACGAATCTACCGTCAAGGTATCCGTGTAGACATAACAGCGAGGCTTATAAATGTGCTAACGTGACAATGCAAGGCATGAAACTATTTCATGATAAATTTTACACTAACCCTGATAAACAGTATCAAGATGATTTTATTATAAAATACTGCAAAACGGCAAATCCAGCCCGTAAAAGATCAGTAAACGGAAGGGGCAATGCCAAAAAAATGAGCATTATTTATAGTATGAAAGATACCAACGAGGAGATGATACCGGTGTGTCGCAATTTTTTTTTGAACGCTCTATCATTTAAAAAAGGACGGGTCAGAGGAGTGTTAAAGAGACACAAAGATACAGGTTTAATGGCTATTGAAAAACGTGGTGGAGATAGAAAGTCGATCAAAAACGTTGGATTGAGAGAAGCAATAATTTCATTCATAAAGAAATTCAAGGGTGTTGAATCACACTACTGCCAATCGAAAAGCCGGCGTACCTATTTGCCATCAGAGTTAAGCATTGCATCAATGTTAAAAATGTTCATTGAAGAAAATAATCAGTACTCTTATTGCAAAGAGTCATATTTCAGAAGAATATTTAATACGAAATTTAACATAAGCTTTAGTCATCCAAGAAGTGATGTGTGTTCCACTTGCCTAGAATTGAAAGAAAAAGTGAAAATTGAGAAGGACGATTCAGCTAAAGCTCAAATCCTAATTGAACTGCAAGTTCACGAGAAAAGAAGCAAATAATTTTTCAACTTCCTGGCAGACACCGACCCCAAACTATTTACCACAATTAAACGATACTAAAAAATATTATCGTTTGATTGTGGTAAAAACCAACCATTACCAAAAGTCCCCGACCAAACCACATATTATTCCCGCCAGCTATACTTATACAACTACACAATAGTTGTAGGTCATTCCAATGCAGATCTGACTAAAGAAAATGTGTTTTCTTATGTATGGACCGAAGATGTTCATGGAAAGGGGTCAAATGAACTATCTAGTGCACTGTATCACTGCTTACAAAATAATTTAGATCTCACTGGTGTAGAGGTACTCCGACTAATGGCTGATGGGTGCTCTGGACAAAATAAAAATTCAACCATGATAGGGATGATTTCCAAATGGTTCAGCAGTTGTGCACCAAGGTCACTAAAAAAGGTGGAACTAATTTTCCCCGTGACGGGGCATTCATTTATTCCCCCAGATAGAGTGTTTGGTGTGGCTGAAAAAGAAATAAAGAAAAGAAATTCCATTGTACACCGCATGAGTATGTTGACATTATAAAAAAACAAGCAACTGTTTTTCATCTGGTGGACATTGAGGTAAGTGATTGGAAGACAGCAAGCCAAAAAATCCATAAGGGGACCCAGTCTTTACATTTTAAAATAATGTCCTGCAAGAGGTTCCTATTCACAAGAATGAAAGGAGAACCTCGAGGAGTTATAGTAAGAGGTGAAACATTTTACCACAATGATACCAGCGCTCGACGTTCTATTACTAAACCCGGCAAATACTCTTCAGACATATTACCAGACCCTATCACCGCCTCCCCTAGAGTAAAAAAAGAAAAAATTGATGACGTAGATAAGTTGCTAACAAAACACTTTGGAAAAGAATGAAGACAAAGAGAGGATCTCAACTATTACAAAACTGTTATAGACAATCAAAGAAATAATGCTGAGGCTGATACTAATTATGATAACGTAGAGGAGGCATTGTTGTGTGAAGAATATATTGAAGAACCTTGTGTAAGCGATATGATATAGTTTTTTAGATGTTAAGGGTACATGAATGCTCAAATTATTTCTCAGATAAATAAATAATAATAATAATAAATAAATTGTATATCGTGTTTTATTTACGTATCTAAAAAGAGCAATCGTTACTTTTGATATATTTTGGTATGCTGTACGAATGGACAACCCTAGCGTTATTGTTAGTTGAATTGTTCAAAAGTAGTCAAATCCCGACAGTTACTTACAGAATTGGTCTTCCAATTCGCTTTCAGCCAAAACTGGTCAAATCCACACCTTGCAAACAAAAATAGTCATATCCAGTTTTTAAACGTGTTTTTCTCCGTAAATACAAGCAATAACTCGATTTGTATTATCTTTTAATAATCCTGAACCCCACTGTAATCTATAGTTACCACTGTAAGCATCATTGCGGAGGCCATCATGGTGGTACACAGAAGTTGTGTTTTCTCAATTTGGCATAAAGTGGACTTGACTATTATTGAAAATTACCTCCTGAATTATTTTACTCGTAGTTCACCACATCGCATCCGCACTCCGTCTCTGGCACACAAACCGGCAACCGTCGATCTCCACGACACAGGTTCGCCTAGTGTGGAGATCACTGGCAATACAAACGGAAACAATAATTCTCAGAATACCCACCTGTTATGTTATATCAGCAATTCCTTATTTTATTTTGTTACATCGCATGTTCGTAAATTGTTAGTACCTATGTAGATATTAAGATAAAGCGAGAATGTTATGTATTGTGCCACGAGGAACACATACAAAACATTTAGCTTGTAAGTATATTAAAATTATAATAGTTTAGTGGAGGTAATTAATGCTACCAATTTTTTGTGTTGAATAAAGAATATTGAATATAGAATTAGCGCGCGTAATGGCGCTAAAGCGACCTGCGTTATAGCGTCGCGTTGTGTTGTACTGAACAGGTTATAACCTATCAAACAGCGCTAGCGCGCTACCAGTCCGCGACGCTCTAGCGCCGCGTCGTGACGTCGCCTTGCCTATTTATTACAGAATATTAGTGCGCCTACTGAATAGCGTCGAAGCTGTCACACACAAAGTGTGCGACGTTACGGCGGCGCTTTAGCGTTAGCGCCCTGACGCACACTGGAACGATCCCATACAAGCGCTCGGACATAGAAGGCTTGGATTAAAAAAAACTTCTGAAATACAAATAAAAGTATGCCAACGACTTTTAATCAAGATCACCTTTAAAAAGTACCATTTGTTAATTTTGCGTTAAACTTATGTTTTCGAAGTAATTCGAGATTATGTTATTTTTTTGTATGAGAGCCTAGACATTTTACCGTATAACTCTTATGGTTCACCTGGCTTCACTTTCTGGTTTTAAGAAATGAAGTAAGTATATTAATTACTACATTTCGTGCAAATATACTATATACCGCAAACGACTGCAAAGTACTGCAACCGAATCTATACATAAAATTCAAAGTCCTGAGTGACTGATTCATTCACTCATCAACGCCCAGCCCAAGCCATTTGACCTAGGAAGCTGAAATTTTGCACAGAAGTTCTGTGTATAAGGGACTCCACACACGACGGCTATAAGGTAAGGATGTATATTATAGCACGATATATCTCATTACATCTTTCCATAGAAATCGTCAGGAGACCACACACGACAGCTATAATATACATCCTTACATCTTCGTACCTTAAAGGTACTGAGCGATACGAAGATGTATATTTACCTTTCGATACCTTTCGATACCTTTCAATACCTCCCAATACCTTTCCGTATATTACGATATATCTTCCTTCGTAAAGGGTGTTCAAAAAGTTTCTTGGTGATTCAAAAAACTCCACTAGGAGTCTTATGTCGCAAAACGACATAGGTATTCAGAGTCCTATCTCAGAAAAATCATTTGCTCCACATAAATTTGCTCCATATAAATAGTCTCGCTAAAGGCCGGTTTCCGAATTGAGAATTTCACTTAAATATTTAAATACCGTTCTGTCACGCTCTTTTCTGAGAAACTTGACGAGACAACACTAGAGTTAAGTAGTTACTTAGCGAAATTCTCAATTCAGAAATCGGCCGTAAGCTACGTTTCGTAAGCCTGAGGAAGGTATAAACATAAACATAAACATTTACATACAGGCACAGTCACCCGGTCACCCATCCGCTTATGTTGCTTAACGTTCGTGATCGTTTAAGATCACTCAGGCGGCCAGGGCTGCGAGCAATTCTTCGATTCAGTCGATTGATACACCTCCTGCGGTTGACTGGTAGAAAATACTTGTAGCATTAAGTCCGCCGCGTTGCCATTGTAATTTTTACTTATGTGCAATAAACGTATTAATAATAATAATAATAATAATAATAATAACCAGTCTCGCTAACCATCTGAGGCGGTTGGAACTCCGTGTGGGCATGCTTCCGGCTATCATGCAGAAGGCGGTGTTGCTTGATACAGCCCGGATAGTCCGGCGTTTTCTCTCGCTGTCGCCCTGACCTCCGGCCGCTTGGACTCCTCAGCCGGAGGGCGTCCGTCTGGCCACTTTGGTCAGACGAGACCATTAACTTTTTTTTTTCCCCACATAATAATTGATGACCTATGATTTTATAGACATAACATAGGAAGTTACAACTTGTATATAGTGATGGAATATAACATTAAAGTTGCCTTTAACATGAAGGATAGTAACAAAAATCAATCTACCTCAAGAAAAGAAAAAAAAGTGTAGCAACACAGTGGTCATCAATTTTGTAATAATATCATGCCTGTCCACTTGCTGGCGATGTCTGATAATTCCGCATATTATAATTTAAACTCTTCGGAATTTTCCTTACTTTATATGATGTTCAATGCACATCGTTCTATTTTTGGCACATGTGCCAACGCATACGCGCATCAAAATCTCAATCATCTTCTGATGAACTACCTATCTTTTAAATCTAGTAGTAAGTCGACAGATCCATAACACCCTGTATAACGCCTAAGCAGCCGGAACGTGTGTCGGTCGAGACGTATGTCAACGAAATGAAGCGAAATATACATTACGTTACCTGTTCCGTGTGTGATACTTTAATATATCGTAAAGCTATACCTCCCGGGATGTAATGTATATTATAGCAGTCGTGTGTGAAGTCCCTAATGTAGGCAAGAAATAAGAACGGACTTTTTGAAATTCAACCCCTAAGGGGGCGAAAAGGGTTGCCAAAATTTGTATGGGAGGCATAAAAAATGTTGTCTGATTTTCTTGAAACTTAAAATAAATACTCTTCAACACAATTGATTGAATACGTGTTTCACCGTTTTTCTAAATTTAACCCTTAACGGGAGTTACGGGAGTGAACGGGGTTGCAAAATTTTAAACTAAAGTCCACGCGGACGGAGTCGCGGGCGAAAGCTAGTAAAAAATAAAAAATAACTATTTTAAACTTCTGAAATACAAATAAAAGTATGCCAATGTGTTTTAAACGACATCTCCTTTGAAAAGTACCTTTTGTTATTTTTGCGTCACGACTATATTTACAAATGAAAATGAAAATGAAAAAATGAAAATGAAAAATATTTATTTTGTACTAAAAGTGTTACAGAATTTGTCCTGGCTATAAAAGCTTAAGTTATTTTTTTGTACGGGAGCCGAGATGGTGTGCGATATTACTCCAATGCTTCACCTGGCTTCACCTTGCGGTCTTAACCCTCTATAACTCATGAACTCGGATTTATGTGATTTTCGGGATTTGAGAAGAAAAGTAATAAATAAAATACACGTATTTCTTGCTTGTAATTTTTTTTTATTATTTTAAAAGAAACTTACAAAAATAGGGTGTGTTGCTTCCAGGCAACACTGAGGTGGGTGATCAAAATCTATGGTAATACGGCAGCATAATAACATGTCACAAAATATGGAAGTTTTTGAAGCAATTCTTGGTTTTCGTGTAGCATAAGGCTACACCGCATTTTTCACACACATTATGTGTAAATCCTACACACTTCGGGAACTTGCATCTGATTTTCTTATCAGACCATTGAGGCCAGTGCCCAATCTGATCTTGCCGGACTGCTTTCGGAGGTGCATGCTGAGCAGGTCCTTTATGTTTCTTGGCTTGAATCTCGTTCTCAAGTGACCGCCGACTAGAGGTAGATAAATAAGGTTTTATACCCATCTTGCAAAGTGTCACAGCAACATCCAAACGAAAATCTGCTGATGATAATCGACCTGATTCAAGGCTTTTGTATTTGGCAACCCTTTTGTACAGTATCCATGCATTCGACATTGTTAGGTCCAGATAATGATAAAACACTCGCATAGGCCAGCGTTTGCTTCGCAAACGCATCTTATATATACCCATGATGCTGTCAAGGAGATCTACGCCACCCATATGACGATTGTACTCCCCGACTACATTGGGTCACTTTATGTTTATATATTTTGAGTTCTGTTTGTCCCATCTTCGAACTTCAGTTTCAGGCTGTTGCCCTGCAAATGTGGAAGCCAAGGTGACGATTTTGTTATCCTTCCATGCAACAGTTGAAATATCAATACCATTGACGTCAGCTACGTATTCTTCCGCACAGCCTCTTTCCTTTTTCATCATGATCTTTTCTGATGACAGCTTACAATCCGGTATTCTATTTCTTCGCATAGTCCCTAAACTAAGAATGCCTTCTTTAGCTAGGTATTCCATCGGACGGAGGGATGTGAAATAATTGTCAAAATAGAGTTTGAAGTTCTGATGCCTTGGGATCATACGCGCTAAACGCATGACGACGTTAGACGAGGCGCCTAGGTCTGGTTCTCCTTGTAAGACCACATTTTCTTTGCCTGTTTCGACTTCCGTTTTATAGGCAAAGCCAGAAACGCCACTCATCACGAAGACTTTATAGCCCCACTTATGCGGTTTGTTAGGATTATATCTCTTCAACGTATTTCGTGCTTTGGTGGAGCACATTTGCTCATCCACACAAAGGTGCTCTTCCATTAGGACTTTACTATATGCCTCATTCAAAGACTCTACTACTGGACGTATTTTGTAAATCCGATCATGGTCAGGATTGCTCCTAGAAAGATCTTTGGTATTGTCGTTGAAATGTAACGTTTGGCGAATTTTTTCAAATTTGTTCAACGTAATAGTTTCCTGTATTAGTGGTGTTCCAAGTATTGGACTCCAGTGATTCGTAACTCTAGGTAATTGGACGAGAGATATAAGATATGCCACACCTATAAATTGCCTCACATCTTCGTCAGACATGCGAAAACTGTTATTAGGATCCTTCTGCACTTGATACAAATTGGTCTCTTCAGAAATTTTCTGGATTAGCTCTATCGTAAACAGAAACAAAAAAAAACTGTATAGGAGTACCCAATTCAAGAAGATCTGAAGCCAGGTTCTTGTTTCCTATAAACATGAGCTGCTCTGCATTCAACTCTAGATTCTTTTTCTTCCAGCGTAAATTCAGTTTAGCAGGCTTCGGTTTACCAACTGTTCTTGGTTTCTTAGCTTGAGAAGGTCCAGCAGTACTCTCATCCGATGGTGCAGTTTCCGTACTAGAGGAAGGGCATTCAACAGTGTTTTCTATTGTTTCTATAATATAATCCACATCAATATTATCCTCTGGAATCTCTTCTTCAAAGGTGTCCAATTCGGGAATAAAATCTGGATCCACAAGGCTATCGTCATCAAAATCTAAACCGTCTTCACTATCGGCATCATTTAGTGCCAAACTGATGTCTTCATCACGGAGGGCTGCTTACGAGACATCCTGGAACACAAAAATAACATCAATCAGCATAATAAGTAATACAACAAAATTTGCACTTTTCATCTAATGTAGCCTACGAGCAACAAACAGTTTTTGTCCACAAAACCAACATAAGAAGTGAAAAATATGCAAAAATAACGTTGTACAATAAAGTTCAAACACTTACCTTTCCATTTTATCAAGATTACACCCAAAACACGAGCAGAAGACTTTTATATTATTTTTTTAATCCACAGTTCACCGCAACTTTTCGTAAGTAACAACTGACAAGACTCAAGTCTCAATTTGGGGGTCCTGCTGTTTGACCAAAAGTCATTTGTCAAAATTACACTTGACAAACAATGTTTGCCAAAAAATGCTTTCGCCAATTGATCATTTTACTACTAATCATTTTACAAATGACTCACTTATCCAAATGATCAACACTTAAATTTACATTTTACAAATAATTATTTTACTTAATGAACATTTAACAACTGAGTTATCAGACAAAACTACTATTGGTCTAAAAACGTTTGATAAAATATATTATTTGACAAATGTTTCGTTTATTAATCAATCTTACAATAGATATGGTATGGGTCAAATTAATACACAATATTTCGACAAATGTTTCGTTTATTAATCAATCTTACAAAAGATATGGTATGGGTCAAATTAATACACAATATTTGGAAAATCATTATTTAGTAAGATATTTTATAATTTTAAATTAACAGCAATCGATTTTAATAATTTTGCTTCTGAATAATCGTCCTTCAACATTAATACTCTATCAATCCGTTCATCTTTGGAGACATGTTTCTTTTTCTTTTTTTCTGGAGGAGCACCTGTCATTTTTTTATCAATTGCACTCTCGTTGCTTATAGTTTCTTTAATTAGTTCTTTAATTAAAAAATACACCCCCGGATGATGTTTGTCAATAATTTGATTTATTTTATGATGCCACGCTTCAGCAGAGTTCGAAGTTCTAGGCATTTTCAAGCTATTAATTTTATTACAACTCCAAAATCCTGGACTATATTTTGCTGGTCCATTATCAGTCCCACTCACATAGTTTTCTTTAAACCAATACGCAATTTTTTTGCTATCTTCGTCAGTCAGGGATTCTAAATGTTTTTTAAAATATTGAGGAATGTCTGTCTCCTTCAGATAGCTAAGCGCCAGTAGACATTTGATGTCCTTGTTGAAATGTCCATCTTGTCCATACTTTTTTGCAAAGCCACTACTCTGGACTTTCCTGAAAGGAAAATAGTTTAAGTATTTATTGATATATTATATCTAGACAGAATGGGAAAAAAATAGGTAAATTTGGTTAGGTTAGGTTAGAACAGTGACCACAAAACGCGCGTAACAACCCAACTTAGTGCACCCAACTTCCATGCAGTGTCTGTGGTTACCTCCCTATAGTGTATATGAAAAGCCGGAGGCGCGGAGGGAGGGCAGGCCCCGCCCGCTGTAACCCGCCCGGTGTAAGTGTTATGTTACGCAAGGGCGAAGGGACTGCACTTCCCGCAGCGCCGGAGCAGATGCAATATCCTTTAATTTAATTAAAGTTTTTAGCTATAAGAAACAAACAATGTAGTCAGGATTTCACTTCTTCATCTTATCTTACAGAGTTATCAAGTAAGACTTTTTCTGGTATAAAAACCTTCATAACTTTTAAACTATTCATTTCCTAGACTAGAGATTTTAGGGGGGAGGTCCCGACTCTCCCCCCCCCCCTTCCTCCCTCCCCCACAAACCCCTATGAAACTGTCTTTTTTCAAGAATTTTTCCATTTAAATTCATGATGATGACGATTCAATTAAAAATTAATTGAATGCCTAAGTATCTAATCTTGTAGCTTACCTGTAAATAATTTGCCCCAAATGAAAGTTGCAACCATGCAGAATTATTTCTTCAAAGTTTGACCGCAAACTTGAGATGGCGGCTTTCTCAAAATCTAAGATGCATACTTTTGGCTTTAAGACAATGTTGTTTTCTGCCCCATATTCCATCAGCATTTCAAACATCATCATGTCATATGTTCTTTTATCTTTGTGAGAACAAAGACAAAATACCAGTGTAAATGTTTTATTGTCGTCTGAAAATATATTTCCGTTAATTGTATATAACTGGGTAAAAATACTGGGCACAACTTTAAAAGTGCCATCCAGAATCCAATAGTCTGATTTACTCAGAATGGTTACGTGATTCAATGTTGACATCATTATTATTCTCTTGTTATCATATTTACGATCTTTTATTACGAAAATTTGACCTTTGATTTGTGTTATTGATTCATCAATATTAAATTCTAAATCAGTTGGCTCATCCAACATTCCATGCAGTTTGCGTTTTGCACGATACATGCTCTGTTTTAGAGCAGACGTGGATGGTAAAGATTCTAAAATTATAGAATCACTTTCGCTTTTGGAGTCGTTCAATACTTTACAAAATTTAGTATTTTTAGTGACATCATCTTTCAATTTATTGCGAAAATCTGCAACTTTTTTACGCAACGGATCTGGTTCATGACTATGATTTTGAGGCTGTTTTAGTAAAATATGTTCTTCCCCCTCATTTAAAGTAGTTCTCAACATCACTTTGCACTGATATTTTTTATCATTTTTCATTTCACACGCCCAATAATAAGTACTTTTGTTTGTTGATACTTTGTTATATGTATAACCGTCCAAGTAAAGTTTAATACTTTAAATCTATGTGAAAGTGATGAAAAGGCATTAAAAAAATTGTGTGAAAACTTTTGTCACCGTGTACACGTAAAATGGGTGAAATCTAATTATAATGAACAGAGATTTATGGAGAAAAACTCTGAGTGGCTTGAAACTGAAATTAAATGGCCTAGATTTCGAGAGAACAATGAAGTAGTTACTACCACAGGTAATACGTCTAGTCAATCAGAACAGATATTATCTCCCACTAAATGTGAAGCTTCGACTTCTACTAGAGTCCTAAATCCTCGCAAGGCCTTTTTTGATCTTAGCGATCGTCAGAACAGAAGACGCATTGAAGTAGCAAGAGGTGCCTTGTCCAGTAAAGAAGAACTGGTCTTTTCGGCTATTCATCATCAACCCATTATGTCCCCACCGAGGGGCACGGGTCTTTTCCCTGAGGGAGGTATAGGCCATACTCCTTTTCGGCTATAGTTTCACTAAATGATGCCGGAGAAAATAAAATAGCTGATTTGGTCAAATTTTTATCTGAAAATCCAGAGCGCGTTTCAGATTTTATTAAACTTATGGATAATAAAGTAGCACCAAACACTGAAATCTCAACTCAAGATGCATTGGCTTTGTTCATGACTATGAAGTTATCCAAATGGCGTTACAATGCTTTGAGAAATTTCAGTATAAAACAGGGAATTGCAACGTATCCTAGTTATTACAAACTTAAAAGAAAAAAAAAGTGCTATCCAAACGAGTCTCACATAACTATAAGTGACTTTTCGGCAGAAATTCAGTTGCAAGCATTGCTAGATCTAACAGCCCAACGATTAATGAAGTCAATAAAAATTGCTTGCGATGATCTGGAGCAACCACTGGTATTGATCAGCAAATCGGGGTTCGATGGTGCATCAGACCAAAGTATTTATAAACAAAAATTAAGTTCATCAGATGAAAATACTTCCGCTACTGTATTTATGGCTAGTCTTGTACTAATAAAACTTATCAGAAAAACAGGAGATTTAGTTTGGGAAAACGAACGAACATCATCCACACTGTACTGTCGTCCGATTATGTTTAAGTTTATGAAGGAGACTGAGTTCAATGTCCAAAGGGAGATGTCTAAAATTGAAAAACAAATAACTAAATTAATAGCTACAGATTGTGAAACAGCAAAAGTTAATCATCAGTTGCTGTTAACAATGATCGATGGCAAAAAAAACATCGTACATATCAGGAACAGCAGGATCAGTTTGTGATATATGCAAATCACCTGCGGAGATGAATAGTCTGGAAATAGTGAAGAGGAAACCAGTAGCTGAAGATATGTATAAATATGACATTAGTTCCCTTCATGCCTGGATTAGATTCATGGAATGCCTATTACATATTGCCTACAGAATCGATCTTAAGACATGGAAAGCTACTGGAACCACCAAACAAAGGCAATTGCAGGAGAGAAAAGCTATTATTCAGAGACGTTTTAGGAAACAAACTGGATTATTGTTGGATGTGGTAAAACAAGGAAGTGGAACTACGAATGACGGCAATACCGCTCGACAATTTTTTGAAGATCCAAGTAAACGTGCTGTATTGACGGGTTTAGATCCTAATCTTATTAGAAGAATGGCAGTAATTTTGCAGTGCATATCATCTGGAGAACAAATACGCATCGACAAATTTAGTCAATACTGCACCGAAACCGCAGAACTCTACATTCAATTGTACCCATAGTATTATATGCCTGCAAGCTTTCATAAGATACTCAAGCATCTGAGGCGAGGAATAAAGAATTTAGGAAATACAGAGAAGGGCATTCAAGAAAGATAAGCACCTAAAGTCACTTGTAATGAAGACATCCTTCACAATCTACTTATTTCGTCTGATCCTGTCATTTCAAATATTCGGCCAAAAATGGAGCAAAAAAGAACCAAGCCTCTTTTTAAAGAAGCCGTGGTGGCGTAGTGGGGTTGACCCTTGCTTCTCGATCATGAGGGTCTGGGTTCGAACCACGCATGTACCAATGACTTTTAGTTACGTACATTTGTTTGTTTGTACAGCAACACCATTCGCTGATAAATTGTGCCCGGATAACGGCGACAGGCTTGCCACTTGTCACGTTTGGGACCTAATAAACTCGGCAAAACGTGGGTCCAGTTCTAGAGACTGGTGCCTCTGCCTACCCCTTCGGGGATAACGGGCGTGAGTGTATTATTATTATTATTATTATTCTTGAACTTATAATTCGTAAGAGTGAAATAGAATTTGTTGATGTCAGCAGAGAATCATCAGTCAGCGACTGATCTCATTAAGGTAATGCCTAGGCCGCGGCGGAATAATGTATGTGCCTGTATGTAAATGTTATGTTATGTTATTGAGATGCAGACGCGGACGAAGACTGGTCTACATCTGCAGCCTTCGTTCCCGGCTCATCATCGAGCCTGGAGACGCCGGGGTCTGCCGAGCAGTCGAGCAGCGCCAGCGGCGCGCCGGTCGGCGAGCTGCAAGCCACCCCAGTCGTGCCTATGTCCACGTGCTTCTGGTCAGATGCGCTAACGTCGTGCCTATGTCCAAATGTTCTATTCTGCCGAGGTTATGTAATGCCAATGTGGTGCCTATGACTAAAAGAGGTACTGTTGTTAACCGTTTTTCCGTGTATTGTTTTCTATGGCCTGCAGACGTAGATAACGAGGAGTCTACTCCTTTGAACACCGAGCCGTTGCGAGGGACAGCGCGGCCGTCCTCGAGTTTGGAGATGCTGCGACCTGCTGAGCGACGAGCCCTTCAACTGCGTTCTGCCAGAAGATGAACTCGAGCCTGAACTGTCCATGCCACTGCTGGAATCGAACCTGCATAGCGAAATGGGAGCCCGAGGGCGGACTCCTGTCAGGAGAGGCCGTGTAGGAGAAAATTCATTTTCGTAAATGGAGATTAGACCTGCACGTGGTTGGACGGTATAAAAGGCATCGCGCGCTGGCGCGCGCCCTTTATTCCGCTCCGAACCGCCGTCGGTGTAACATCCATCCGATATTATTATTTTGCGTTACTTTGTTTCTGATTAGTTTTTGCTAATTGTTTGCTAAATTGTTGAAGATTTCTGTGCTAATTATTTTCTGTTTTGCTAAAGATTTCCGTATGAAATTATTTTTGTTCATGTGAAAATTTATTGAGAATTAAAACTATTTTGTGACCATTGATTCCATCTTGTTTTTAATACCTTTCGCTCGAATTTGCTAAAAATAGTATAATTGCACGAAATGTAGTAAATATATACTTACTTCATTTCTTAAAACCAGAAAGTGAAGCCAGGTGAACCATAAGAGTTATACGGTAAAATGTCTAGGCTCTCATACAAAAAAATAACATAATCTCGAATTACTTCGAAAACATAAGTTTAACGCAAAATTACCAAATGGTACTTTTTAAAGGTGATCTTGATTAAAAGTCGTTGGCATACTTTTATTTGTATTTCAGAAGTTTTTTTAATCCAAGCCTTCTATGTCCGAGCGCTTGTATGGGATCGTTCCAGTGTGTGATGCGCGCTAAAAACGCTTTCTGTTTGGCGAGGCCTTTAACCGCATCACAACCGTGCTTGGGTGGATCTCCTCGAACTGTCGCTAATTCGTCATTGTTGTCATTAATCTCTCACAGTTCTCAGCATAACAGAAATGTACTAAGTATACAGTTATTGTCGTTACAGTATGTAAGATTGTCAGTAAACTCCAACTAATATAGAAATAAAAATATCTTTAACAACCTGTTGCACTGACAACATACACTCCCGGACACATCTATCGGCCCACCTAGTGTTTTAAGATTTGACGGTCCCTAGCTAAAAATAAATGTTAGGTGGAGCAATAAGTTTTGAAACTGATTTATTGATCAACCAGCTCAACCAAATCAGCTTCAAACCTGCATAAAACTTATTGCTCCACCTAACATTTATTTTTAGCTAGGGTCCGACAATACTTAACACTAGGTGGGCCGATAGATGTGTCCGGGAGTAAAGTCTGTTCGATATCATAGTGTCACTTTGATATTTACCGCCTCGGCACTTGGCGGATTTAAAAAAAAGAAATTAAAGGAAGCCGACGCTGCGCAAACACGCCAGTGAATTTAGCTCGCAGCTCGTCTCATTCTACTATTATGTAGATCACGCAATTAAATAAGTAAATCAATCAGTATTTTAGAATGGATTTATAACGAGACGATCCTGCATCACTTAGGTGATGCAGGATCCTGCATCATCACTTAGGTGATGCAGGATCATCACCTAAGTGATGATGCAGGATCATCACCTAAGTGATGATGCAGGATCATCACCTAAGAGGACCTATTCTAAATACCGGTGGAGATGAATATTCTGAGGACACTTCGAGTGATAAAGAGTGGTGTTTTATTTTGTGCTTCATTAGGTATATTGCGTACCATGTTTTTTTCTCTATTCAAAGTATTTTTGTCGTCTAAAGCCGCGTTTTCACGGTCTTAGTGCGCTCGGACCGAGTGCGGCATCCGAGTAAACTCATGGTTCTGATTGGCCATTTTAGTGTCGTGACGAAAAACCATCCAATCAGAAGCGTTAGTTTACTCGGACGGCGCACTCGGTCCGAGGGTACTAAGACCGTGGAAACTCGGCATAAGTTGTATTATTGAAATAGTTTTTACTAAAACTAAGATTGCCTTCGTGTGTACCGACACTATCTAAGCGAACGGACTTTATATAAGTGTGACACTTTCAAGGACAACGACGCCGTCAATTTGAGGAGATTCACCCGCTTGTCGGTCGGCAGGCCGGCGACGCGGCGTCCTTTTTCACCCAGTGGAAGCGGCGTAGGCTTCGCTGCGAGCATTACGACAACGCGGAGCAGTCGGGCGCCATTGCGGGCGCCAACATGGCGGGCCACTGGACGCCCTGCAACATGGAGCCTCATTACTGGCTCAAGCTCGAGCACGACCTTGAGATGGAGGTCAGTGCGTAAACATACCTGGCCTTAGGTCATAGGGCGGCTTGAAAACTTCTGACAGTAAGACCAGCCACTAGCCTTACAAGCCTCGCCCAATCCGGACTTGGCCCCGTGGTGGAGAATGGCCTATACGTTCCTCAGGGAAGAGACCCGTGCCCAGCGGTGGGGACGTAGTAGGTTGATGATGATGAGTATTTTAGCTTTGTTTTGGTCTAACCAGAATATTTTTAGGTGCCGTAGTTTTTTTTTTTTTTTTTTTTGTGAGCCGAGCCGAGTCAAAACCTGTCTATACACGAAATTTCAAATGCGATTTTCACAAAATCAATTATTTTCCCTTGAGGTCCCTTTTTGGTCAACCACTCACATTTACATTGACGACCTCTGTGGCGCAGTGGTTAGCGCATCTGCCTACCATGGGGACAAAAAAAACGCAGGTCTTGGATGTTTACATGTTTGTGACGTCGCTGTTTCTGGTTCCCACGACACAGGGTATCCTAGTGTGGGGCCAGAAGCAATGTATGTGCCTGTATGTAAATGTTATGTTATGTTACATACCAGGGCCTAGATTCTGCTAATGCATTGTACTACAATGACAACTGCATGATCATGGTGATTTAGTTAGATTACCGCTTCAAGTCACCGAGCGCACGCGTATTCGTAATAATTCTAGGCGTTAATGGAAGTTAAAAACGTGTCACGTGACCCGACCATGTAACTGTAATTGAACTGTAATGCACGAATAGAATAGAGGCCCTGGCCTTAGGCCATAGGGCGGCTTGAAAACTTCTGACAGTAAGACCAGCCACTAGTCTTACAAGCCTCGCCCAATCCGGATTTGGCCCCGTGGTGGAGAATGGCCTATACCTTCCTCAGGGAAGAGACTCGTGCCCCTCGGTGGGGATATAATGGGTTGATGGTGATGATAATTTACATACAGGCACATACATTGCTTCTGGCCCCACACTAGGATAGCCTGTGTTGTGTGTTTCGGAAACGGCGACGTCACAAACATGTAAACATCCAAGAACTGGCGATTTCGTTTTTTTGTATGGTATTTCATTTTGTTATTCTATAGAATCAGGCGTTACGTTGCGGAAATCCATAATAGTATTAAATTGAGAAAATTACTTTGCAAAATTCCGCCAATATTATATATTATTATTATATTGACGGAATTTACCAAAGTAATTTTCTCAATTTCATGCTATTTCATTTTGTGCAATAAATCCGGCCCTGAACCCAGGTGGTGGGCGAGGTGGGAGCCTGCATGCCGACCGTAGCTCTGTTCAAGCAGTGCTCGCCGGAAGAGCTCAAAGAGGACAAGAATGAAATTCAGGATGCGGACAAGCCATGCTACAAGAAGTGAGTTAACATGCTGAAATTTTAAAAGTAAAGCTTTCACGAAACATTGTTACCTTTCCGGGTTAACGGGGTTCACTTACTTGCTTACCTGGTGGAACTCCTGGAAACGGGAAACTGGTCGGACTCGTGGAGTGGAGTCATACGTAATTGCATCCCAGGACTTAGGAGGTTAAAGAATACTTTATTGCACAACCAGGAGAAAGAATAATTCAAGTTTTCTTAAGTCGGCTTCCCACGGTCCGCGATATCGCGGACGGACGCGGGGCAGCTCGCACGACACACCGTGGGAAGGGTCTCGGTCCGCGGTTGCACAGACGTCTGTGGCGGTGCGCGCCGTACCGGTCGTGGGTGGTCGTATCGATATTCGAAGAATCGCGCACCGTGGGAAGCCAGCTTTAGAAGGCTATCAATGGCCGCATTTAACTTAACACATCGATGAGTAATCGCTAAGTCATCGATTACGCGTCCGATTACAATTTTCGATGGATTTTTGTGTGCGTCCAGCAGAAACTTTGTAATCGATTACTCATCGGTGTGTTCTGATAAATGCGGCCCATCTATCTGGTGTATCGTCGCTTACCAGTTCAGCGGAGTACAAGGCGCGTTACAAACGCGGTATCCTGTTCTACCTGCGAGACGAGACGGTCGTCGGGATCATATTCTGGAACCTGCAGCCCATTGAAGACCGGCGCGACGTCGCACAGGAGGTAGGAAAAACTTATTCGGTTCTGTCAGAATACCCTCGATTATTGCTCGTAACTGTACATAAATGTAAGTTATGACTTCAGACCCGTGTCTCCCCTGGTAGACGCCCTAGGGGAGACATCAGGGTTTTTTTACAAAATTTAAAACAACAAACTTTCTAATGTAGTTTCGACTGAGTATTGAAACTGAGTTTACCTGCATTACAATTTTTTTTTTCATTTTGTACTTATTCGGTTCTGCCAGAATACCCTCGATATACACTGTCACATTTCGTACGACATACACACTTCGTCGTGTACTGCACATGTGTACGACAATTTCGCACCCTTGCAAGAACAACGTGATATTTCGAATCATGCCATTTTTTATTCATAGATTTTTTTCGTTTTAACGCGATTTTATTTACTCCGAAAAAGCCGGAATAATGATAAAAGGAGACACTGCATCACGTTGTAGCGCTATCTCTTTCGGCCATTACTTTGAAACCTTAAAAAAAATGCTCTCATGTAACGTAAGGGTTTCGAAATAACACGTTGTTCTTGCAAGGGTGCGATTTGTCCTAAATTATCTAAACATTGCTTACACAATTTAGGACAAATTGTCGTACACTTCTTTTTAGGTTGTTTCAAGTTAGGATTTTTAGAAAAAGTGACAGTGTATTGTTGCTCGCGACTGTACGCTCCAGAAAAGATGGATAGATTAGATGTATGGATGGATGGATAGATAGATAGATTGATTTAGGAAAACTAATAAACCAAACAAACATAATATTACCAAGCAGACATAAAAACAGACAGTCATTAAAAGTTTCCACAGATATCTGCAAAAAGTAATGTTACAACCAATCGATAAATAAATTAAGGGCTGTATTTTCAACAGTCCCATAACTGTTATCTGAGGAATAAAAATGTCGGTTTGA
This sequence comes from Yponomeuta plumbellus, assembly GCA_947310845.1. Taxonomy (NCBI): domain Eukaryota; kingdom Metazoa; phylum Arthropoda; class Insecta; order Lepidoptera; family Yponomeutidae; genus Yponomeuta; species Yponomeuta plumbellus. The sequence continues at coordinate 1,692,481 of OX371206.1, forward strand.
CTATCCGCTATTTTTATTCCTCAGATAAAAGTTATTTGACTACTGAAAAATCAGCCCTTATATAAATAAAATATAGATTTTTTTATTCAGCACATACCTCTCCCCAGATTTTGCGGGCGGAACCTTCGTATAAGGACATAAACTTGCTGGCGGATCTTCTGGGCTTTCACGAGGCGGATTGCGTCGTCAAGCCCGACGCCCACGTCCAGACGCAGCCACTTTGCGTCACCAAGTGAGTCTGATCCTTCATCATCAACCCACTATGTCCACACCGAGGGGCACGGGTCTCTTCCCTGAGGAAGGTATAGGCCATACTCCACCACGGGGGCCAAGTCCGGATTGGTGGAGACTCGTAAGACTAGTGGCTGGTCTGTTATGGACTAATTAAATTACTTACCTAGTTATTACGTTAATTCCCGATTTACCCACTAACATAGTTGTCTTTTGTTACAGTTTCAAAGTATGGTGATGTGAATAGTAGATGTGATTAGACTCAACACACGTCATGTTGCGTTGGGTCGCCCCGCGTTTCATTAATGTGTTACCCCCTTAAGAGTATTCAAGCAGTGCGACGAGCGCCATCAATGGAAAAAAAATAGCAGTTCGTTTCTGTAAAAAGTATTAGACTAAGGGTCTGTTTCACAATCTGCAGATAAAGTTCCGGATGAGCTATCCGCAACCAGGGCAGCCGTTTGTTCTAAATTTGAAGCCATAAACAAACACACGATATAGAGGAAAATTTATTTAAATTTAGAACAAACGGCAGCTCTGGTTGCGGATAGCTTATCCGGAACTTTATCTGCAGATTGTGAAACAGGGGCTTAGTCTTTTAATTACGTTAATAGTGATTTTTAGAGCCCGCAGTCAAGAAATATATGACCACGGATCTGGGACTAGATAGCATTAACGCCAAAAACGAAATTTTAGGGCATAAACTCCTATTATAAATCTGGTTCCAATCCAATAGTGGTATAAATCTGTTTGAGAGATCGCAGAGACACTTCTGCAAATACGATCTAATAAAAAAAAGATGTGATTTTTCCCTCAGTGGCGCTAGTGGAGCCCCTTAACGATTCTTTGTGGTTAAAATCATAGCCTCGATTCTGTTAGTGCATTAAAGTTCGATTATAGTTACATGATCGGTGTGCGTAGTGCGAGTTTTATTAACTACTCGATCGCGTTAACGTAAACTCTTATTCTATAGGAGTGACAAAGCGCGCCACCTAGTTGTCTCTCTGTCACTCCTGGAACTGGGGGCATGATGGGGTAGCGAGGTAAGATGGGGTCACGCACACATACAAGAAACGAAACGTCTCCGCGAGGCACCGGATTAGCCAATCACAAGCCGCTTTCGAACGATAATCAGGCGGCCATGACAGTCGGCGAGAGTGCGCACGTTCTTTGTTTATGAATAAATTTCTGTTAAAGTGCATAATTGATGTAATATTGTGTGTTTTTAACGTCTTCAGAAACAGGTAAGAAAAGGGGTGAAACTGTTGCATTTACTTGCCTTTTTTTAAAGTTTTCCTTACTGTTGATAGGCACATTCAAAATTACATTAGTCCCAAACATGTATTTTATAAATTTTATTTTTTTTAAACACGGTGTTCGGGGCAAGACGGTTTAAGTCATACGGGGCAAGATGGGGTTTACACGGGGCATGATGGGGTTCTCCAAACTAACTTTTATTTATCTAGTCCGTGTTTTTTTTATTGTTTAATGTTTGTTTGTGTGTTTTGTTAATTTGTTTGTTTCGTGTGATTGAAACGTACTTTATTTTGTTTTTAGATTAAACATGGTCAGAAACTACAAAAAAAAGACTAAAAGAGGAGAATGGTCCCAAGAGTCCATGAAAGCAGCTATAGATGAAGTATTGAGCAAAAATTCAGGATATAGAAAGGCAGCCTTAGAACATAATATTCCTCAAACTACGAGCGTTATGTCAAGAAAATTAAACGAGGTGAAGAAATTACCGTCGGATTACCATTGGGGCCTATGAAGTCTGTTTTTTCGCAAAACGAAGAAAAAGAACTTGCAGAATATGTAAAACATATGGAGGAACGACTTTTTGGCTTAACTACATTGGATTTACGGCGTCTGGCATACCAGTTGGCTGTTAAAAATAATAAAAAGCTCAACTTCAATAATGAGAAAGAGATGGCAGGTGTCGACTGGCTAAATGGGTTTTTAAAACGTAATCCCGATTTATCAATTCGTAAACCAGAGGCTACTTCGGCAGCGCGCGCTATGGGATTCAACCGAGTAGCAGTTGGGAATTTCTACCAGCTTCTCGGGGAAACATATGACGCATTTCATTTTACTCCAGATACAATCTATAACTGCGACGAGACTGGTATATCTGTTGTTTCGAAAACGAAGAGCAAGATAATAGCCTTAAAAGGAAGAAAACAAGTCGGTTCATTATCTTCTGCAGAGCGAGGCCAAACCGTCACTGTAGAAATTTGTTTCAATGCTGCTGGAACGTACATGCCTCCATTCATTATTTTCCCAAGACAGCGTATGAAACCTGAATTGCTAGACAATGCTCCCCCAGGAACAACATCAGTATGTAATCCAAAAGGCTGGATAACAGTTGAACTGTTCACCCTTTGGTTCAAAAAGTTCATCCAATTTACAGGAGCTTCCCCTAGCAATAAAGTGTTGCTGCTTTTAGACGGACATGTAAGTCATACCCAAAATATAGATGTTATAGATCTTGCACGTCAACATGGAGTTGTAATAATTTGCTTTCCACCGCACTGTACGCATAAAATGCAACCTGCTGATGTAGGTTTCATGAGGCCTTTAAGTACTTATTATGACCATGCTGCCTCAAATTGGTTGAGATCGCATCCAGGACGCGTAATCACCATGTTTCAAATAAGCGAAATATTTGGACAAGCTTACATGCAAGCAGCTACGATGTCCACAGCGGTCAACAGCTTCAGGAAGTGTGGTATTTGGCCATACAACCAAGATAATTTCAGTGATGCTGACTTCATAGCTGCGGAAACTACAAATATACCATGAGCTCAAGACAATCCATCTACGTCAAGGGCTATCGCAAACATACCTCCTCATTCCGGACTTGAAGTGTCAACAACTTCAAACTTTGTGAACGCGCAGTTGATGGAAACAGAGCCTCATACAGAACCTGAAATACCATCCGCGTCAAGTTCTGCAATTCTTCCTTCAACAGAGTCAGTACCTCATTCCGGTCGTGAAGAACCAACCATGTCAAGTCTTGTCAACGCTCAATCAATGGAGACAGAGTCCCAAACTGGATCTACGTTGATTTCTGCAAACTTTGCCTCAACAGAGTCATCACATCATTCTGGACATAAAGTACCAGCCACGTCGAGCTTTGTTAATGATCAGTCAATGGAAATAGAGCCTCATAGTGGACATGAATCACCATCCACTTTAAGCTCTGCATACTTTGCTTCAACAAAGGAAGCACTTAATCCCGGATATGAAGTGCCAGCTGCGTCAAGCTTTTTCAACGCTTGCTCGATGGAGACAGAAGCTCTTACTGGATCTCTAGCACCATCCACGTTAACTCCTGCAAACCTTCTTTCAACAGAGTCAGCATCTCGCACCGAATCTGATGATAAGAGAGGGTCTAAATTCGGACATAACACATCTGAAACTGAACAAGTTCCATCGATTCATGAAGATCTCCTAGCACCTGTTCTCTCCGAACATCAACGTACGCCAGCTCAACTGTCTACCGCTAGTTCCCCCCAACAAGATTTTGAAATGCAAACAAGAAGTTCCTTAGAAATTCGTTCTCCCATTCGAGCCGTCTGCCGTGATTTGACGTCTAGTTTTGATAATGCTTCTCCTAAAGATATATTGCCAATTCCGGCAGTTCAAATGAGCGAAAAAAGGAAAAACTATCGAAGAGGTAAAACGGCGGTAATAACCTCGACTCCGTATAAAAAAGAACTGGAGGCTTTGAAATTATCGAAGAACGCTCCTGCTAAAAATAAAAAATCGTCAACGAAAGTTCCTCCGGCCAAAAAAAAGTAAATCGTCAAAAAAAAAACTGCTAAAAATACTAGGCCTTCAACTTCACGAGAAGAAGAAACCGTTTGTTTTTATTGCAACGATATAAACAACACGTACCTAAAATCAACTGAAAATTGGGTAAAATGTCAACTCTGTGAGCGGTGGGCTCATACTGCATGTGCTGGGGTGGATGATGAAGACTTAAATGAAGTACTGATATGCTTGTTCTGTGAAGAAGAATAAGAATCCCATCTTGCCCCAAGACCCCATCATGCCCCATTTATCACGCCCCATCATGCCCCACATACGGGGTAAGATGGTTTTTTCACGTGTTCCTAAAAAAATATTATTAGAAATTTATGATAAATGTTCGTCCAAAGATTATGCCAGTTAATAGTTAATTAAGTAATTAAAGTGCCATAAATAAATGAAAACACTATGTTGATTATTACTGTGTCATTCCATTTCATTTCATTTTATTGCCTTAAATTACAGTTTTACAAGGTGTTACATTTATATATAGTACCATGTAATTTTACCGATAAACAGCATAGCAATTTAGTACGTAAACTAAAACATTATACAACAATTTAAATACTATCGATGCATTTCAATTCAATTAGTTATGTAGAATGAACAGTAATAATTTAAAATGTCATTATAATAAAATATCTATCATCACTTAAGACGATAAAAAAAAAAATTGCTTTCTTTAAAACATAAATAATAAATAATTCAAATTTCATTTCGATCAAAACGTAAGTTTTACAATTAAATACCTATAGCTTTTATTAAAATATCATTGCTCTCCAAATCCAATTTTATATAATAAATAATTGAATTTCATTCAGATAAAAACTTAAGTTACGATCATGAATAATTATTTAAATATAATGTCATTTACATGTCAAATATTTATAATATTTATGTCATTTACATGTCAAATAAAAAATTTTATAGTTGTAAAATTCGGAAAGACTATACGGACACATTTCTAGCAGGTAATTTTTTAGGGCTCTATCGAACTTACTTCCACAAAGAGACTTAATTTCATCTGGAAGTTTATTGTAAATGTTAACAGCCATATGCCTCGTGCTTTTGTTAAATGTGGCTGTTCGACAAAAAGGTACATTTAAATTAAGCCTATTCTTTTCTTGTATCCTGGCACTTTTTTTTTTCAGTTCTAGGAGGAAATTTATTAGGGTTTTTTCTAATTAGCTTACAGAGTTCAATTATGTAGAGTGCAGTGACTGTATGTAATTTTAGTTTCAGGAATAGGGTCCTGCAGGAGACTCTATTTGATTTTATGCCATTGAGAATGCGAACACATCTTTTCTGTAGTATGAATATTTTATTTATATCGACACTAGCGCCCCATATAGCCAGGCCATATAGAACCCTAGATTGGAAGTAGGCGAAATAAGCTTGTAGCGAAGCATGAGTGGTAGAAACTTTCATCAAACATCGTAGAGCGTAGGTGAAACTACTTAATTTAGCTTCTAAAGCTTCTATGTGAGCCTTCCAATTTATGTGTTCGTCTGCAATAACACCTAAAAACTTTGCGCTTTCAACTAATTTTATTTCTATACCATTGATATCAATATTCAAATTTAATGTGGGGGTATTATAGTTCCTAAAATGTAACATCTTGGTTTTACTCAAGTTTGTGCTTAGTCCAACCGTCAGTAGCCATTTTATAACAATGCTTATAGAATGCGATATATCCGCTGACAATTGTGCATCACTTGTCTTAACAAACTTGAAGAAAACCGAAACATCATCAGCAAACATGGTGATTTTGCTACTTATCAGTTCTGGCATGTGTTTTATGTACAGGATGAATAATAATGGTCCTAATACACTACCCTGCGGCACCCCTGTACATATTTCTGTGTATCGAGATTTAATAGTGGTTAAAGTTCTCGACTGATTTTCGATGTGTGGCAATATTACCCTCTGTTTACGATTTGACAAGTACGACTTTATCCAGTCCAGCACACACCCCCTCACGCCATAGCGTTCAAGAACACAAGTCAAAACCCCATGATTAACATGATCAAAAGCTTTAGATAGATCTAATAAAACGGTCACTACATTTGACTTCTCATTTAACGACTGTGAAACAAAGTCCATCATGTCGAAAATTGCGTCAGCTGTTGACAATCCTTTCTGAAAACCAAACTGTTGTGAGGATATGATGTTGAATTTTGAAAGAAATGAACCTATTTGAATCGCCATGAATTTCTCAAAAATCTTTGATATGGTAGGCAGCAATGCAATGGGTCGATAATTGCAAATATCCAGTCGACTACCAGCTTTATGAAGCGGCACAATGTCTGCTCTCTTTAACCTATCCGGGAAGGTTCCAGAATTAATGGATATATTTATTAGATAAATAATAACATCAGCAATGTTCTTAATTACCTGTTTGATAATAAAAATTGGTATACTATCATATCCATACGATTTTTTATTGTTTAGCCCACAAACTATCCTTAAAAGTACTGGTTTAGTTATGGGATTCAGAAACATAGAGTTGTTGTTGCGCGCCGGTAGTTTCACCTTTGATAACTCTATATTATTAGTTTGCGAGTGAGATATGTTTGCAAAAAAGTTGTTAAAGATATCAGGCGCCTCCAGATCATCTTTCACTGCCTTTGAACCAACACTAAGGCCCACTAGACTCTGAGCATTCCTATTTCTATTCCCTTTGATAGTTTTGTTTACTATGTTCCAACTGGTTTTAATTTTATTGCTAGAGGACAGAATAAGAGATTCATTTTTCTTTTTTTTTGCCTCTGAAATAACTTTGTGTAAAATAGAGCAGTATTTTTTATAATGATTTAGATCGGAGTTTTTATTTGTAGATTTTTTCAATTCAATATATAGTTCTCTTTTTGTTTCACACGATTTTTTAATTCCTGGTGTGATCCATGCTGGTTTCTTGTTGTTTTCGTCAGATCTAACTCTGATCAGAGGACAAAAACTATCGACGGCGTTCAGCAAAATGTCATGAAATGTGTTAAAGGCATGATCGGTATCGAGGCTTACATAAACCGGATCCCAATTTAATTCTCGTAAAAATGTATTTAATTCGTCAATGTTTGATGGTTGAGATCACGTACATACTTATAGCACCTGGCAGAGCTTACTTTCATGTTAAGGTCTAGTGTAGCGTATTGTAAGCAGTGATCAGATAACCCTAACTCTACCACCCTGACATCTTGCAAGCTAATGTTTGATATAATATTATCAATACAAGTGCTACTATGGCCACTGATACGTGTGGGCTCATGTACGAACGGTTTGACATTGAAAGATCTAAGAAGACCCAAAAACTCTCTAGTTTCGGTGCCCTTCACTAATAGGTTTACGTTAAAATCGCCACACAACACGATACTTTTGCCAAGTTTATTCCCTAGTGTATTGTCTAAGACATTTTCGAAGTTCTGAAGAAAGTTGTCATGTCTGATAGTTTTAGGCCTATAGGCACATACAATATAAATACCATCACATACAATTCCACACACCTCTCGTGTCTTTTTGTTGCTTTCCCTTAGCGTCCCCATCATGCCCCTAGTTCCCCTACAAATTTCAAACGCTCTCGCTATCGAAAGTGAATGAAAAAACACGCACTAAGGGCCCGGGTCACGTGGATGTTTTTTTAATTCCATTGACACCTAGAATTACGAATACGCGTGCGGGCGACGCAGACATGCAAGTGTAATTGTACTATAATTAGTAGGTATAATGATAGTTGCATGTCTGCTTCGATTTTATGTATAAGGAGGCCATGAGAGCCAGAGTGGCCTATAAGTTTGTCAATACCTATTGAAAAATAAATTAATGAATAAGATGGCTAGGGTTAACAAAATCACATAAAAAGTGCGTAAGACAGCAAAAAATTATGAAATAAATTGATTTACCAAAGTTACGATTTAAATTAGGGCTCATTTTTTTCTCGCCGACTTTTATAAACATTGTGGGTAGATCTCATTATTCCCATTACCCATTGCAGTGGTAATACTGAGACTGCACTTTTTTTTTTAAAATGAGTCTCACAATTCCCATTGAATTACGAAACGCCGAATGGTAATAGCGAAACTTATGTTCTCCTACAAAATGTCTCATTATTCCCATTTGGAGCGGTTTTTTTTAAAACGTCGGGTGTAAAATAATTTATCTATCCTACAGAAAAAAACAAATCTATGCAATATAAAATTTTATTTGGGTTGTTATTGTTAATTTGTGATCAAAGATGAATATATCATTTAAGATATTTCTCATATGAGAAATGGATACGTCATTGAAAATCATTATTGTCATTGTGACTTATTACTACTAATTGCCTGTATAGATATCAAAACAATAATAAAGAGGTCATAATATCGCGCGTTTTATTGGTCGCGAATAGTAGCGGTATATAAACGCAATGGGGATAGTGATGCAAGTAGTATCACTATTACCATCAATGGGAAAGCTCAATGGGAATAGTGAGACTGACCCGATGCCTAGGGTAACTAGGAATAAATCAATGAATAACAAAATCACTTAAAGATCACATAAAAAGTGCGTAAGACAGCAAAAAATTATGAAATTACCAAAGTTACGATTTAAATTAGGGCTAATTGTTTTCTCGTCGACTTTTATAAACAGTTAGGCCGCTCTGGCTCTCATGGCCTCTTCATTGTGGCTTAAAATCAACGCCCGCGCGTGTATTCGTAATTCTAGGTATGGAATTGGAATAGGATATTTGACCGATTTCCGAAAGCCATATTGTTTGTAAGGTGTTCATGGAGTCTTTAGAAAGTGGTCATTTTAAATTATTTCATGTATTTCTTCTAAAAAATGCAAACGAAAATTTACTTCCGCCAAAACGCTATCATAGGCAATATGGCGTCGCACAGGCTTATGACGTCACTTACCGGTAAACCGACCAATGAGCGTAAGAATGAATGACAGACGCCATTTTTACTAGCATGTGACGTCATCATAGAATCTGCCAATCCAGGCCGTTTTCGATACAATGGCGGTAGATACAAATTATCAGACTTTATCTTGTGATTTTTTACAGATCATAATTGTTTTTTTAGTTAAAGCGGTTTTAAGACACATAATTTTATACGAATACGTAAAATACTGTTTTTTTCACACTGTCAAATAGACTATTGGAATTAAAAAATATCTCACGTGATCCGATCGAATCCGAACCGAACGCATTAGCGTTGGCAGAGTGTAGGTTCTGATCTTACTAGAAACTTTAACACGTATTATCTCTAAAGCTCTGGTTTCCTCCAAGCGGTGGCGTCATTAAACGGACGCAATATTTTATGATGGCCGCTAAAAGACGGCCGTAGGCACGTGGAATGTTCGAGCCTTCGACGGCCGTCTTTTTACGGTGAACAGACCACAAAGTACGTGTCAGTGGTTGCAAATGGACGACCTTGAATTAGCGTTACTCGTATATTTGGAAGATGAGCAATCATCAGAAGACGAACACACCACTTTTTGCTTCATCTGCGTCTTCTGTCTGTAGTTTTTATGCTGTATATTATATAATATCTCATGAGCCCGCACAAAATCAATTAAAATTTCATCGTCCTCGCTGCTCTAGTTGATGAAACTCATTTTGTACAGTAAAATATTTTAAAAATGGCACTCACTGATTCACCGCTATCGAAAAGAACGTTCGCAGACAATTCGACACCGAAAAGTCGGCAAATGGCAGCACGGCGCACAGTAGTCTGAAAATCGAGCTCCCTTTTCATAGAACGTCAATGTGGCATATTCATAAAACCAAAATATGGAACGTGTCAACCATACGTTCTTTTAATGTATATTGAAGTATGAATGATTTTAGTTACTCCGCGCCTGAGAAAAAAATATTTAGTTTTTTTTTTGTATGGGAGAAATTACTTAAAGTACATTTTCTTGCGACTGAACGAAACTGAAGGGCTGGTACTCATACGAGCTATTGCCGCTCTTAAGACGATTAAGTTGACATACCACTCGTGTACCTTTGGGTGCCGCTTCACACGTAAAAATTTTTTGAAATTTCAAGTTTTCGCTATTGAATATTTCTTCGCTATTGAACGTCTTATTACCGGAATGTCCAGTCGGTCCGTTAAGTCTACTTCCCTGAACGTCCACTTCCCTGATAGTCCATATCCCTGAACGTCCATTCCCCGATAGTCCACAATCCTAAATGGCCACTTCCACGTCCCTGAACGTCAACTTCCTTAAAGGGAGAGTTTTTTTATTGCGATTAGATATCAATTTTTGTTCCGGCTAGTCCTCTCCGGACCACCTAGCCAGTCACAAAAAGTACTAGGGGCACATAGCTGCTAAGAAGTTAAGTCATGTTGCCATAAGATACGTCAAAACTTATTAAACATCACTTATTACAGGTATGTCTATAAAAATCTCCAATAAGTTTTATTATGATAATTCGATTTACATTACAGAGTTAATTAACCTATCAGATGTATAATATACTTCACACTATATAAATAAATTACATCATTACTTCATTAAATTAAAAATATAAAAAACATAAGAATAAAAAAAAAACACACACACACACACAAATACAGTCAATTAAATAAACCGCCCCGAGACATGTCCGACCCAAAGGTACCCATAACACTGGCAGCGTTACCGCGCTGCACAGCGAGGGATATCCTTTGCATTAAAAAATGCCCCTGAGCGGTAGTCAAAGCCACGGTTCCTGAGACGATGCCCTATCTCCTTAACAAAATCTTTCCCCTGGGTACCCCAAACTCCAGTGGTTTCTACGGCGAGTGGCACAAACAGATAGCTGCTCATCAGCTGGCTATATTTTGCACACTTGAGTCTAGCTGCAGCTTCAGCAGCTGACCCAGGTACGGCAGCCGTAGAACCCACGTGTGAAGGTGCGAAAGTGCATACGCAGGTGGCATCCCAAAGCAGACACCGACCCCTCTCCCACGGTATCAAAGTGAGACCGTCCGGACGCTTTCCATCACTACGCATCAACCCCGGCGGTTCAAGAACCGCAGGGATATCCGCCGAAATGAGAGCCCTCCGAACGATATCATTAATGGAATGATGCCGTGATAATCTGCCCGCGCTCCGAACGCAATAAAGCCCATGTCGGCCCCGCGAATCCACCTCCGCACCACAAACACAGCGATGCGGTTGACAGATGTCACAACCCAAACGTAGCGCCACCGCCACCCGCAAGGAATTGTCGTCTAAAAGAGTTCCCAGAAAGGGTGAAGGCAAAGCATGGAGCCATAGCCCGGAGTCAGGCTGGGAAACTGCCCGCAAACGCGCAAGTTCAACACCAGAGCACTGCTCCACAAGTTTATCCAGTGCTACTCGACACATCTCTTCGTCCCAAGCTCGCTGCCGATCAGGCTGCTCCGGCAAATCACTACTTGGACAAAAAGCCCGCCACAGCCCCAAAGCCTCCTCCGCAAAAGGAATGCGGAACCCGTCACCATTAACTCGTAAAATGCGAGTGACCAGGTCCAACACGCCCCGCGAGGAAGCCAAAAAAGCCGGCAGTTCAGTGTCCTGCAGACGACGAATGCCCAACCCGCCATGTCTAATCGGCAGCGCAGCCTGGGACCACTGGAAAGCAGACATTTCGATGTTCATAACACACTCCAACAACTCCTTGAGCATGTTATCGTACATCAGTGACTCCTCTTTGTATAACCGGATGGGAGCAGTTCGCAGAGTGTACGTTAGCCTCGGGATGGACAGGCAGCTTCGCAAAATGACTAAAGCCACATGCGCAGAAAGTTGTTTAAGATGTGGCTTGGTCCCTGCCAGAATTTTTAACTTTGTCCTCAGTACCCCCGGCACCCCCTCCGGAAAAACTGGAGCACCCAAAATTGTAAACCCCGCCTTATCTAAGATCCTTACGGCCGGCATTAAAGCATCTACTCGCGTTTGCACAGCTTGAGGAAGTTGCCCTGAGCAAGGAAACAATTCACACTTTTGCGTGTTCAAGTGAAGCCCCAATATCCCGAAGCTCCGAACCAGTGTCTCAATGTCATCCATGACCACCTCCGGACTACCCCCCAGAGTACCATCGTCCAAGTACCACGTGTTTAAAGGAGATCTCAATGAGGTTACCACATCCTGAATTGCCAGGCTAAACAGTAAGGGCCCCAAAGGATCACCCTGTTGCGCACCAACTTGTGACTCCACCAGTTTGTCACCGTAAAATAAGTCACTAGGTCTCGCATAGCACTGGTGGAGGAAAGGGTAGAGAGATGGGATATGAGCCCGAACCTTACTTAAAATTACATCCCGCTCAACAGCATTAAAGGCGTTCCTAAGGTCAACTTTGACAATTATATCGCCGGAAGCGCTTCTGGAGTAAGCAAAAGCCCTAGTAGAATGAATTGCGGCCTCACAACCTAACGAAATGCCAAAGCCCAATTGCTGAGGTTGCAAATGTGAAGCCATGACGTTCCTAACCGCACCGCAACCTAGCTTAGCAACCAAACGACGAAGCACGCTGCCTACTGCAATAGGGCGGATACCACCATCTTCTTCTTCAGGGCGCAAAGGGAGGCACCATATAAAATCGGACAGACTTCTCTATTCACCATGCCCTTCAGCATGAAGTTTGCCAGATTAAAGAGAGCACGCAACAGGGCAGCACCGTTATCTCCAGCCCCAGAAGACGTCAATTCCTTTAGTAGCTGTGGACGGATCCCATCTAAGCCCGCCGCAGAACCGCTATTAAATGAGCCAATAGCCTGTATAATATCTTGTACGTCTACTGTCAAGAACTCACTAGACAAGTTCGGCTCCGGAGGGAAATCCAAGCTGCGACTCGGCGCCGGGTGCTTAAGCCGCAAGGCTCTCAAAGTCTCGTCATTGTCATCAGCCAAGGTGCTATCCGACAAAAGAATACGTAACTGCACCACTTAAGTCACCGTCGTGAACCTTGGCTTCAACAGTCTTATAAATTTGACGCTGGCCATTAGACGAACTTCTTGGCGTAATACCCGTCGAAAGCAGTCTGTCCAAACTACCGGCAGTGATGTTGTCTTTGACTTTGGAGGTTAGAGATCTGCTTGCGTCCTCAGCCGATGGAACCCTCAGACAGGAGTATGAGAAAGTCAGAAGATCGTACCAATCATCTGCACCATTCGGCTGAACGCACTTCTCAATTATTTGAGCTAGTTTACCAGCAGCCAAGTACCTCGCACCCTTGGGGACATGTTTTAAAACGCGAACCCGTTTCCGGAGTAAAGGCAAGTCAGATAAGGTTGGCGGCGGTAGAGGAAGGATTCATTAGCAATTTCAGTGCTTATGATTGAACTAATCGAGTCAAAAAAAAAAAAAAAACTGCAGCAAAAAGTTCAAGCGGGAAAGGCAGCACTTTTACCGCATAAAGGTGTTGGAGTATTCTCAAGCGACCGTTGCAAGCGGGCGGACGATAATGCACGCGCAGCGTGCGTGACCCGATGCGGCCGGCTCGCCGACGACGACGGCGCACGAAGATTCACGGAAGCGCCCGAAACCCGAAGTATGCGGAGTTGAGGACCGATGATTCACCAAGCGCGCTTTGACGACTCGGAACAAAATGAAGCTCTCGCCGAAAAAATAGCCGTTGAAAGCAGAAAAACTGCTATATCTGCACAACCCGTGGATGGAATCTGACTATTTTTTCACTCTCCATGAGGACTTCTTTTTGGCTTTCCACGTATGTCTAATAAGACAAAAAACGTCGGTTTTTAATAAATTTAAACGCGCAATAATTATGGAGCAAACAAACGCGACCGCTCTGCAAAGAGAGTAAATAACCTTTTTCCTGTGTATTTATAAGTCCGCACTGAGATTGAAGCTATATTTACAGGTATGTACTCCTAGTACTTTCTGTGACTGGCTAGGTGGCCACCTAGCCAGACTAGTCCTCTCCAGACCACCGGTGGTCTGGAGAGGACTAGTCGGAACAAAAATTCAATATCTAAAATAAAAGTTATTTTTACATGTTTGTCCGTATCCCGCCCTAAAGTACAGTTAACATCTAAGTTCTTTGTCTTTTAGTTAGAAGTTGTGTTTTAATGTTTTTTGGTCTAATATTTTTTTTCTTCAAACCACAGAACTGAACACTGACAACTGTCAGTTGAACTTTTTTTTTTTTTAGAAGATTTTGGTCTGGATACTAGTACTGTCAGTTTCATGTTATAGATTAGGGCGGGTGCGTTTCAAATTCATCTAAGTTAACTTGTAGAACTAGTTATGTTATGTCCGCTCACCACTCAACCCGGCAGGTGCTCAATAACTGTGCGCCTCATTTTGCTTTTCTGTTTTGTTATTTACTTATTATTTAGTTATTCATTATTATCTTATATGGTACAGAGTGATGATTCAACCACACTGCTGAATCCGATTCGTCATTTGCAAGCATTGATTTTGGTCCTCTCAGCCTTAGTGACAGTCTGGGCAGAGAGTTTTTAAATTTTCCTAAAAATTTCAATGTTTGCCACATCAATGCCCAAAGTGTCCCAAGTCACTACAATGACATTTTAGCTTCTTTCCCTTCTTGCAACTTGCAACTTTGCTCATCTCTGAGAGTTGGCTTAAGCCGTCACTTCCCTCTACGGCCTTTTCCTTACCTGGTTACATCTTGATTCGTCACGACAGGGTCGGGAGGAGAGGTGGCGGTGTGGCCATTTACCTCAAAAGTAATTTGAGCTTTAAGGTCATTGCCCGTTCCCCGCCAGCTTCGGCCACTGCCGAATTCCTTTTTATAGAAATCGATCTCGGGGTCAAACTTCTACTCGGCGTAGTTTACTGTCCTCCCACTATCGACTACTTTTCAGCCTTTGAGCTCTGTCTGTATGAGCTTTCTTCCACCTACCCGCTTCAGTTGATTATGGGTGATTTCAACACCAACCTTCTTTCCGTCGATCAACGCTCCAGTAAGCTTCGTTCCCTGGTCGAATCTGTCAACCTTACCTTCCTTCCGCTTATTGCTACACACCACTCTCGAACCTCAGACACTCTATTAGACCTCATCATTACCTCTGATGACTCCCTTGTTGCATCTCATGGTCAATTCCCTGCTCCTGCCTTTTCTCTTCATGATTTAATTTTCTGTTCATTCAAACTGAGATCCCCCAAACCCAAGCCCATTGTCGTTTTTCAGCGATGTTTTGGGCGTATGGATGTGGATAAGCTTAGAAGCGATGCGTCTCAAGTCAGCTGGCATGATATGCAGGATCTTCCTACCGTTGATGACAAGGTTTATTTCTTGTGTGCTGAGATCATAAGGTTATTTGACAAACACGCCCCAATAAAGCCGGTGAAACTTAAGCATCGACCTACTACATGGCTTACGAACTCTGTTCGTATGGCGATGCGGAAGAGAGACCGAACCTTTCGGAAGTACAAGCGAGATAGATCCGACGTCAACTGGTTGGAGTATAAAGTTGCCAGGAACAGATGCAACCAGATGTGTCGTAATGCTAAACGCCGGTATATATCTGAGCAGATAGAACTAACTACGCCTGCGGGTCTGTGGAAGTTTCTGAGATCCTTGGGAGTGGGTAAGCCCATAATCGGTGAGACTAAAATCCCTTTTACTTTAAACGATCTCAATAAGCATTTTACCTCAGTCCCCATTCTACACCCCCAGGTCAAATCTGGATCGCTTATTGAGATCAGTCAAATCCCAAAGTTCTGCTCAGATTCCTTTGACTTTCTACCAGCTGCCAGTGACGACATAAAAAAGGTCATCATGTCACTCAAATCAAAGGCTGTCGGTTGCGACAATATTGGTCGTGCTATGGTCTGCCATATCCTGGATATTCTACTCCCTGCTATCACCCACATTATTAAGTTTTCCCTGACCTCTGGTCAATTCCCGGACCTGTGGCGCAAAGCTTACGTCCTTCCCCTCCCTAAAATACCTACTCCCTCATCGCTAACCCACTACCGCCCTATTTCCATTCTTCCTTTCCTATCCAAAGTCCTCGAATCACTTGTCAACCAACAGTTATCCAAATTCCTATCCACAAGTGATCTCTTGAATCCTTTTCAATCCGGTTTCCGGGCAGGTCATAGCACCACAACCGCGTTGCTAAAGGTGACAGAGGACATTAGAGTCGGGATGGAGGAGTCACTAGTCACAGTCCTCGTCCTGATCGACTTTAGCAATGCATTTAACGCCGTTGATCATGATCTACTTTTGGCTACTCTCAGTAGTCTCAATATGTCGGACACTGCCATGCAATGGTTCACTTCATATCTTCGAGGACGTCAGCAGGCGGTGCGTTTCGGCCAGGACCTGTCCGACTGGATCAACTCAAATGCTGGCGTCCCACAAGGCGGCATTCTCTCCCCCTTATTGTTTTCAATATTCATTAATCTGATCACTCCCAATCTTTGTTGTCTCTACCATCTGTACGCGGACGACCTGCAGCTTTATAGGCTTGCCAGTGCAAACGATCTTTGCCAGGCTGTCTCGGGCCTCAACGACGATCTGAGGCGTATTCAAGAGTGGTCTGATCGTTTCGGAATCACCGTAAACCCCTCAAAATGCCAAGCGATTATAGTTGGGAGCTCGAGGCAGCTTGCCAAGGTGGATTCTGTCTCGCTAAACCATCTTCTTTTTAACGGCAGCCGGATACCATTTCTGCCAACGGTAACTGATCTCGGCCTCATCATCGATCAGAAGCTCTGCTGGGATGCGCAGATTAAGGCCGTATCGCATAAATTCTCCGCTTCCCTCCACCCCTTACTTCGTCTAAAAAACTTTCTTCCGATCAACATTAAGACATCTCTTGTCAACTCCCTTCTCCTCCCAATTCTGGACTACGCCGATGTTTGTTACCTCGATATTTCCCAGGAGTACCTTAACAAACTAGAACGTCTGCAGAACACATGCATCCGATTTATCTATGGCTTGCGGAAATACGACATGTGTCAGCTTTTCGCGCCAAGTTGAGATGGCTTCCCATTCGTGATCGCAGAAATGTTAGGATTCTTTGCACTCTGTACTCCGTCCTTTTCCATACGAATACACCTCAATACCTAAAGTCCCAATTTGCTTTCTTGTCTAGCACTCACAGCAGACCGCTCCGATCTTCTCAGA
Organism: Yponomeuta plumbellus; assembly: GCA_947310845.1. Taxonomy (NCBI): domain Eukaryota; kingdom Metazoa; phylum Arthropoda; class Insecta; order Lepidoptera; family Yponomeutidae; genus Yponomeuta; species Yponomeuta plumbellus. The sequence goes on from OX371206.1 coordinate 1,709,597, forward strand.
ATCTTCTCCTTAGCACCCCTTTTCACCAGTCTGGTTTTGTCTCAAACTCTTTTACTGTAACAGCTGTTTGTCTTTGGAACGCCCTTCCCGAATGCATTCGTAAAGCCCCCACTAAGAATGCTTTCAAAGCCCTCGTCCGCAAACACTTTCTGGATCAGTGTTATCCAGTTCCCCCTTGATCTCCTCCCCCACGAGGAGGATGTCAGCTGTGTACATGTACCATCTCTCACTGTACATATTTTTATTAATATGGTTTTTTTTTCTTCTCCTTTATAAGTAGTATACATTTTCCTATCACAAGTTTTTAGTACATTATATTATGTATTATATTTATATTATTATTATGTTATATTATATATTATACTATAGGATATTATAATAATATCGTATTATATCGTATTGATATTATTATTATTATATTATATTAGATACTAATTTAAAATTACAGTTTGCCTACCAGCTATTTTCATACACGTTGACTGGTAGAAAATGCTTGTAGCATTAAGTCCGCCGCATTGCCATTGTAATTATTACTTATGTGCAATAAAAGTAATAATATATATATATAAACTCACGCCCGTTATCCCCGAAGGGGTAGGCAGAGGCACCAGTCTCTAGAACTGGACCCACGTTTTGCCGAGTTTATTAGGTCCCAAACGTGACAAGTGGCAAGCCTGTCGCCGTTAGCCGGGCACAATTTATCAGCGAATGGTGTTGCTGTGCAAACAAATGTACGTAACTAAAAGTCATTGGTACATGCGTGGTTCGAACCCAGACCCTCATGATCGAGAAGCAAAGGTCAACCCCACTACGCCACCACCGCGTATTAAAAGTAATAATAATAATAATAATCTCATAAATTCCAAATTGTAGTAACTCGTTTTCATTTTTTATCCATAAAGTCAGAAGTCCGGGGAACAATCCCTAATGCCATGGGTCCACGGGTAATTCAAATTATACGTGGACCCGGTGATGGGTCGACCCACCAGAACCACAGGTAAACACTGTATTTTCATGTATTATTTTATATTAAACAAAAAACAGTGAGTAGTACTTTATTTTTCTCACATGTAACCTATTTAGAAAAGATAAGCACATTCAGAACTGAGCATGAAAACAGGCGTTGATGGAAGTGGACGTTCAGGGAAGTGGACATTTAGGATTGTGGACTATCAGGAAAGTGGACTCACAGGGAAGTGGACTATTAGGGAAGTGGACTATAAGGGAATGGACGTTCAGGGAAATAGACTTAACGGACCGACTGGACATTCCGGTAATAAGACGTTCAGTACTGAGAGGAATATTTTAAGTATGTGACGCATTTAAATTAAGTTGCTGGGGAATTTGGCAAAATATATTTATAATATGACGCAAATAAGCGCCTAAAGTTATATTAATTCTTATATAATAATTTTAATTACTTAACAACTCAAAAAATAAGTTAACTTTCGAAATTATTTTTATTACGAAAACTAATTTGGGTATTGCAACTAATAATATGCCTTTAATAAACATATAACTTTTTACAATAGTAATCTCATTAGCTAAGTTGGTGTTAATGCTTTTTAATTACTAATTACTTTACTAATAGTTCAGATTTATTACGTCTTAATTGACTCCGACCATTAATGAGGGTAGTTATACATAAAAAGAAAATTTGGCTTGAATTCTGTCAGTAACGTTTAGCACTTGTGCGCGTTAACTTAACTTTTTCTGTTCCTTCCAATTTTCTATTGCGATGGAAGGTTTCGGTACTAATCTTGATATTTTCATGTTTGTGGCCAACAACACTTCTATCTCAGATCCTAATGTGTTGTTTGAAGTGTTTGTGAATAGTGTTGATTTGTCAAAAAACGAAAAAAGAGACTTAAAACAATTCTGCCAAACTTATGTGTGTTCATTGAAAAGGAAATGGATGTTCTAGTTCCGAATTTCTCGTAAATGAAGGTGCATCAACATCCGCACAACCACAGACTTGTAGTGTTTTACATATGTCACTAGTCTCGGTTGATGTTTCTGATAATTTAGAAACTATTTTACCATCTATCATAGCCATGAGCATTTTAACTTTAACTGCATGTATTCCCATTCTAGAAGGCACCAGTGCAGCAATTTCAGCTTCAGTCGTGGCTTGTTCTCTCTTGATGTCCAATTGACATGATATCCTCCTTTTCAATGAACACACATAAGTTTGGCAGAATTGTTTTAAGTCTCTTTTTTCATTTTCTGATAAATCAACACTATTTATAAACACTTCAAACAACACATTGGGATCTGAGAAAGAAGTGTTTTTGGCCACAAACATAAAAATATCAAGATTAGTACCGAAAACTTCCATCGCAATAGAAAATTGGAAAGAACAGAAAAAGTTAAGTTAACGCGCACAAGCGGCAATAGCTCGTATGAGCTATTTCTACGTGTGAAGCGGCACCCAAAGGTACACGAGTGGTATGTCAACTTAATCGTCTTAAGAGCGGCAATAGCTCGTATGAGTACCAGCCCTTCAGTTACGTTCAGTCGCAAGAAAATGTACTTTAAGTAATTTCTCCCATACAAAAAAAAAAAAATATTTTTTCTCAGGCGCGGAGTAACTAAAATCATTCATACTTCAATATACAATAAGGGAACGTATACCTGACACGTTCCATATTTTGGTTTTATGAATATCCCACATTGACTTTCTATGAAAGGGAAGCTCGATTTTCAGACCACGGCGGCACCGCCTTTTGACATTGACCGTTCTCTAGGAAACCGCACCATTTAGTTTACACATACAGGTCAGTTAACTAAAGCTGGCACGTTCACAGTACTCACACTTATGCAATTTCACTATACAGTATGTTTAAAAATAAATGATTTTCATTCAAAATGCGACTCTAGTTTAAGTGTAGACTAGAGTTAGGTTTTAGTAAGATGGGTGCGTTGTAGATAAATAAATACAAATATATGGGTTACTTGTTATAATATATTTTTAGCAAATTCGAGCGCAAAGTATTAAGAACAAGGTTGCATCAATGGTCACAAAATAGTTTTAATTTTCAATAAATTTTCACATGAACAAAAATAATTTCACGTAAGAAAATCTTTACCAAAACAGAAAATAATTATCCCAGAAATCCTCAACAGTTTAATTTTAATTTAATTATGTAACAAAGGGTAACGGACGCTCAGTGGTCAGTTACTGGATGAATTACGATACCTTTTTTTCTTATTGCTTGCCACAGATAAAAACTTTATTACTGTTCTGTGATTTCATCGACTGGAAGGAATCTGTGATCAACTGAGCAACATCATTCGGTTTCTATTGTGGTTACGCGAATGTTCTGTTCTCCTATTCTTCTTCTTCTTTTTCAACGTTTTTTCTATGATTTTAGCACCAGTAGCAGTTGTCCGAAATCCAATCACAATCAAATGCAAGAGCCAAAAGAAAAGAGGAAAGACCACAGAATAAACTGGCAATTCCCATTAGAAAAACAAAAACCATCTCTTAAAAATGCCATCTACTGACTAATGAGCCGGTTTCAGAAGAAAAAAAAAATGCAGTTTTGGACCTCATCCCAATAGCCATGTGTGATACATCATCGAATAGGTCTCAGCGAGCTGAATAAAAGTTACTATGACGTCAACAGCCAACTGTTTGTCCTTTCGGAGTTATATTGTATTGAAAAAAAACTAACATTTTCAATACAATCCCTAGTAACAATTTCCGTTGGGGTATTGTCGCCAACGGTCGCCAACGGTAGGGAAAAGGTAGGGAGATGGTAGTGTTATTTCCGACAAAGTCCCATCATAGGGCCAACGGCGTAATATGTACGTTAAATTTCCCACAAAGACCCATTATAGGGCCAACGGTGTAATGTTTACGTTATATTAACGTTAAATTTCCTACAAAGTCCCATCATAGGGCCAACGATGTATTGTTTACGTTAAATTACCCACAAACTTCCATCATACGGCCAACGGCGTAACGTTTACGTTATATTTACCACAAACTTCCAGCATAGGGCCATCGGCGTAACGTTTACGTTAAATTTCTCACAAAGTCCCATCATAGGGCCAACGGTGTAATGTTTACATTATACTTACGTTAAATTTCCCACAAAGTCCCATCATAGGGCCAACGGTTAACGTTTACGTTATATTTACCACAAACTTCTATCATTGGGCCAACGGTGTAACGTTTACGTTATATTTACCACAAACTTCTATCATTGGGCCAACGGTGTAATATTTACGTTAAATTTCTCACAAAGTCCCATCATAGGGCCAACGGTGTAATGTTTACATTATACTTACGTAAAATTTCCCACAAAGTCCCATCATAGGGCCAACGGTGTAACGTTTACGTTATATTTACCACAAACTTCTATCATTGGGCCAACGGTGTAACGTTTACGTTATATTTACCACAAACTTCTATCATTGGGCCAACGGTGTAATATTTACGTTAAATTTCTCACAAAGTCCCATCATAGGGCCAACGGTGTAATGTTTACATTATACTTACGTAAAATTTTCCACAAAGTCCCATCATAGGGCCAACGGTGTAACGTTTACGTTATATTTACCACAAACTTCTATCATTGGGCCAACGGTGTAACGTTTACGTTATATTTACCACAAACTTCTATCATTGGGCCAACGGTGTAATATTTACGTTAAATTTCTCACAAAGTCCCATCATAGGGCCAACGGTGTAATGTTTACGTTATAGTTACGTTAAATTTCCCACAAAGTCCCATCATAGGGCCAACGGCGTAAGTTTACGTTATATTACCCACAAACTTCCATCATAGGGCCAACGGCGTAACAATTACGTTAAATTTCCCACAAAGTCCCAACATAGGGGCAACGGCGTATTGTTAACGTTACATTTCCCACAAACTTCCATCACACGGCCAACGGGGCGTAACGTTTACGTTATGTTTACCACAAATTTCCATTATAGGGCCAACGCCGTAATGCTTACGTTATATTTCACTTATTAAGAAATATTAAAAATTTAAAATATTTTTTTTATTCAAAGTAAACCTTAATGGCGTTTTCTGAACGTCATATCATATTAAAATCGCTTATTAAGAAACAGTTATTAACTATGGACTATGACTCAACAGAAAAATTTATATCTGAGCCTACTTACTAGTTGATATTTGATAGAACCATACATCTTTATATATGTATTTATTTACGTATTTATGTTTATATTTATGTATATCAGTCCATATAATAATATATTTATATACATTTATTTATTCATTTACTTTATACATATATTAATAGCACTAACAGTCTAACATAAAATTCATACACGTAAATAGTTATGTTGACGAATATTTTCTAATTCTACGATATAAATATTTTATTGTATTGTTAAATTAGCTTATAATAATAATTCTGATTTTAATTGTTGCTCCTCTAGCCTTCTGTAACTTCCTAGTTTGTTAATCCTAAATAGGCTCCCACATCACAGGTTCTCCTAGTGTGGAAGTCATTGTTAATTTTAAGTAACAATAAGGTTTTATGCTCAATAAAGAAATTTTGATTTAGAATTTTGGAATTTACGTTATATTTACCACAAATTTCCATCATAGGGCCAACGGCGTAACGTTTACGTTATATTTACAATAAATTTACATCATGGTGCCAACGGTGTATTGTTTGCGTTAAATTTCTCACAAACTTCCATCATAGGGCCAACGGCGTATTTTTTGCGGTAAATTTTCTTACAAACTTACTGCATAGGGCCAACGGCGCGCCATATGCGCAATGCGGACCGTAGCATCACTGTTGCCAGGTCTCCCGATTTTCCGGGATATCTCCCGATTTTAGTAAATGTTCTTTACGAATAAACTGCGTAAAACTAAACAAAAGGAAATGCTGTGCAATGTAAATTACATTAATTTGCAAAATGCGTAGATAACGCATAAAATAAAGTTTAACTTAATAAAATAAAGTTGATGTTCAATAGCAAAGCTTTGGCAGTTTATAGAGTTCCTTTGCAACATTGCATAGCGAAATAAACCGGCTTTTGCTTTAATTATCCGCCCCAACTAAGACGCATATTTCAATGAGGAGCATTATAGAATAGATAGAGTATTTTTAAATGAATCGTATTAAAAGAAGACTCAACTAACCACCTTTAATTCTGTTCGTTGCGTTGCGCGCGACTAGCGTACAGAAAAGTTTTTGAAAGAATAAAAACATATTATATATATATTATGAAGGGCACAGTGCAAAAAAGGGCTCATCGACATTTTGTTCAAACTGAGATAATTGCATTTTAGTGTAAAAATAAATGTATGAGCCCAATACAAATTAATACACTTGATGTACCAATAGCTCAGTACATAAAAGGCCTTATAAAAATCTATCACGTGGCATACTACTTTAGTTTCATTTTGATAAAAATGTCGATGAGCCCCTTCTTGCACTTCACACTTGTAGATAATTTGTGTAACCGTATGTACGGTCTACAGCAGGGTCAGCGTTACCTTTTTAAGCGAGAATGGACTTTACTGCGTAGATAATAAACACTATGGAGGTAACGCCGACCTCGCTGCAGACTGTACATTGTATTTTGAAGCTATTTTATCAAATCAAATCAAATTAAAACCATTTATTGTATAAACTGTGTAAATAGGTGTAACAGTATGATGGAGCACAAACAGTCCGTTTCGGACGTACAATAGTGATAAATAATAATAAATTAAATAATGTCGCCATACATCTCCTGGGCCCTATTTTATAAAGCTACAGGTTACAATTTACAAGGAAAAAAGCAGCAACACTGACCACAATTTGTATGGAAAAATGCAGAGAAAATAGGGCCCTAGATTTCGTATTTTAAAAATTGGATCTGGCAACACTGCGTACTGCGTAGGAGTGGTAGGAGTAAAAAAAAAATCACAAACAAAATGGCGTTCTATCTCTTGACGATTGCGTTGCTACAAGTGAAAATCGAAAAGTGACGAAGAAAGAAGAATCGGAGAATATACGTGTGATCATTGTGAGATTTACTGCGGTCAAGGTAACGTATGCTTACTCATCAATTGTTTTCTAATTAAAATGTATCAGGTTGTGGCAGCGACACTAAATCGTGAGGAATGACGCTTGTCTTTTGTAGTTTTTATCAGCCGTCAAACATCTTGAGTATTTTTACGTTTGTTTATACGTCTTTATCTAGGGTACCGAGATGCAATTTAAGAAAACATGAATGAGAGAATATTGCTAACGTAACACACGTGCACATAGTGTCTCTAAATCTACAGCATTTAGGTAGATAGGCTTTTAGCATTTAGGCTTTTTTTTTTTTCGCGCGCGCACCCTCGTACGGTGAACATCGTCGCTCACTTGCTCCGTGCAATAATTTATTTTAAGTGTTAAAAAGTTAACTTTTAGTGACAAAAACAATTAAATTATAAACTTAAGTGAAGTGAACAAGTGATACAAATATTATCTTCACCCAAGGATTGTGCATTTCGGTGATATTTACCATAACAGCGTTTAACGGACTTCTACTAGTGATCAGCTGACAACACGATTAGTCACGGCCAAGGTCGGTCATTGACCGCCTCAAAAATATTAACCCCGTCGCAATAACAACTAGCGCCATCTACTGACGTGCAGTGGAACAAATAATTAGCGCCATCTGTCGTCAACTCTGAGAAACTAACTAATCTTGTAGTATACCACCGAAGGAGAGGACCATCGCCAGTTCCATCAATCACAAACCACTTGATGAATTTTATTGATTTAATAAAAAGTTTAGCACTGCACAACAGAGGGCACCACCTCATGTAACGCACGACTGCATATCGCCGCCGAATAGGTTTGACTACGTCATCACACGCTACGCCACCGCCGCGGGGAAGTGCTACGCGCTACGCACTGCGCGCTACGAGCTACGTGCTAATCAGGTTTGCCGCTTTGGAGCGTGTTGGTGTGCGTGCACCTTTGGTAACAGGATGAACTGCGAGGCATGTGATAAGGCTGTCAACAGCTCTGAGGCCCTCAAATGTTACCTGTGCAGCGGCAGATACCATTACCTTTGTCTAAATATGACGTCAGCTAAATTTCGAGAGCTAGACAGAGCCACCTGGCAGTGTCCTAATTGCGATAATGTCACAAAACGCTATAGTCGCCGAAGGGGAGACGAAACGCCAACACGAAAACAGTTTGAGCCGCATCTAGTATCGGACAAGACCGTCGGCGTATCGAAGGATGCTCCTCAGATCACACCAGAAAACATGCCGAATACTGAGATGGATGTATGTGCTACCCAGCCAATCGCCGTCTCTTACGAACAACTTGGGGTGCTTCTGGACTCTAAGCTGGATGCGAAATTGGGCGCTTTCAAAGCTGATATTACTAGAGAATTTAATCTGATCCTAAGTAAGCTAAGAGAAAGCTTTCAGCTTGAAGTGACAGCACTGCGCAAAGAGAATACCAAGCTCAAAGAAGAAATTATATCCATCCGAAAAACGGTTTCGGACTCGTGTGAGACTGGATTTGCGGAGGCCATCACTAATCTTCAGTGCCAATTGAACGACCGCGACCAGGAATTACTGTCAAACGACGTTGAAGTCTCGGGAATCCCGGAACATGACGGTGAGTCGGCGCCCCACGTAGCTATGACAGTAGCAATTAAGCTAGGACTGAAAATCGAGGAGCAGGACATTGTGAGCGCATACCGAGCCGGTCCCAAGCGAGACACGACCGAAAGAGTCCCTACGCCGCGTCCCCGCCCAATCGTACTATGCCTCGCTCGTCGCTCACTCAAGGATGGACTTTTGAGGAATGCCCGCGTGCGACGTGGTGCAACAACTGAAGACCTTGGCCTCCCCCAACACGAGCCCCGGCGATTCTATGTAAATGAGCGGCTCACAAAGGCAAATCGTGCCCTGTTCGCATCGGCGCGCGATTCAGCTAGAGAGGCGCGATGGAGATACGTTTGGTCAAGGGACGGCAGAATTTTCTGTAGGAAAGATCAAACCTCAGAAAGGATGCTCATACGCAGCGAGGATGACATCAAAAATTTTTTAAAGTTATAATTTGGATCTATACATATCATCTCATAGTTACGAGTATCACGGCTAGTTTTAAGTTAAACACGACATCAACACCACACACACACACCTACATACACTTTACACCGCGCACTATCACCAAAAATAAATCACGTGAGTATTATAATCGCTACGTTTATATTAAATCATTCATATGCCAAATACATATAGCACAGCCTAGGCCCATGCTCAACGTTTATATAACAAGTCCGTACTTGTCATATGATATTATAAAAAATAGACATACAAATGGCTAATGGACGTACGAGTTCTAAGTTCGGACTTAAGTTAGGCCTAATAAATGTTAGGTCGTTAAATACAGGGCGTGACGAGTTTGACGTGGCAGTATCGAAATATAAGCCAGACATACTAGCATTAAATGAAACCTGGCTGCGGGATGGACAAGAAAAGTTTACGCCTAAACTACCAGGATATGTATTAAAGCATAGTCCACGGGCTAATGGAAAAAAAGGCGGCGGGGTAGGATACTACGTCAGGCGAGGGCTTAGGATTCGCGTGCGGCCTCACCCTGACTCCATGCTCGAGCAAATGTGGTTGGAGTTATCCCTTCTTGGACTAAAAATAGCAATAGGTACTGCATATAGACCTGAGTCAGTGAAAGTCGAGGACGCTTTAAACACACTTAGTGAGTCAATTAGCTCTTTTGCATACTGCAACGCTGTTTGTGTCTTGACAGACTTTAATGTAGACTTGCTTAAACCGGATCAAAAGTCAACCAAAGAGCTAAACATTTTTTTAGAACAACATAACTTACACCAGCTAGTAAAAGAACCAACAAGGGTCACCTCTACGTCAAGTACGCTTATCGATTTAATTATTACCGATTCCCCAGAAAAATGTAAGAATATAGACATCCATCACAACCCAGTCCTAAGTGACCATGCCCTATTAATAGCTGAATTTAACATAAAAAAACCAAAGCAAGTGCCTAGATATATAAAAACAAGACTTCTAAATAAAATTGATGAAGAATCCTTCGAGACGGACCTTTTCTCGATGCCTTGGAGACAAATAGCCACAAGCAGGGACGTTGATGAGATGGTTTTTAAATTCAATATATTTATATCCGACCTTTTTGAAAAACATGCGCCCATCAGGCAACTAAAAATAAAAGAGAAACCTCATCCATGGGTAACAGAAGTCATAAAAATAATGATGTCTAAGCGAGATGAAGCATTAAAGCTGGCACAAAAATCTAAAACGGAGGCTAAACTACAGTACTACAAAGACTTAAAAAACCTAGTAAATTCGAGTCTAAGAAAAGAGAAAACAGCATACTTTAACCAATACATCAACCAAAATAAGCATCAACCACATATTATGTGGAATCATTTAAAACGGCTATCAGTTTTTGGAGGAAATAATACAGAACAGGTACCTGAACATCTAAATAATGCAAATGAAATAAACAATTTCTTTCTTACAATTCCGGGGCAAAGAGCAGTAGATATAGAAACCTTAAATTTCTACAAAAATAACTATTTCAGTAGTAACTTATGCTTCCAGATAGAGACATGTAATGATGAACAAGTTTCTAAAATAATAAAAACCATTAATACTAATGCTAGCGGGCATGACCAGATCACGGTAAAAATGATACACTTAACCCTGAAAATAACATTGCCAATTATAACAAACATAATTAACGCCTCTATTTCATCAAATACCTTCCCGGATTCATGGAAATTAGCAAAGGTAATACCAATTCCAAAAAGTAACTCTGTAGAAGCATGCAAAGATCTGAGACCGATTAGCATATTGCCAGTTCTATCCAAGATTATCGAAAAAGTAGTTACGAGTCAATTGACAAAGTACTTAGAAAAAAATAAGATGTTACCGGAAAAACAGTCGGGTTTTAGAAGTGGACACGGCACAGCTACCGCTTTAGCCGACGTCACTGATGATATACTGTCTGCAGCGGATAGAGGGAGAGGCACAGCTCTAGTTTTATTGGATTTTTCACGAGCGTTCGACTGTTTGAACCCCGAACTACTCCTGGCCAAGCTTTCGTATTACGGTGTATCACCGGAAGCCTGTCAGTGGTTCCGCTCATATCTCAAAAACCGGAGTCAATACGTAGTAACAGAGACTGAAAAAGGTATTGAAACAAAGTCCACTAAAAGAATCTTGCCTTGTGGTACCCCTCAAGGGTCTATCATCAGCCCTTTACTTTTTATAATATATACTGCTGATCTGTCGTCAAAATTAAAACATTGTAAAATTCACCTATACGCAGACGATACCCAACTTTACCTTTCTTTTGATCCAAAAGACACTGTGCAAGCCATAAAATTTATAAATGAAGATTTGAATATAATAGCTGACTGGTCGCGAAAAAATAATTTAGTTCTGAACCCCAAAAAGTCTACTTTTATGCTGTTAGGATCCAAGGCTCAACGAAAAAAGATTTTAGAATATCATCCTAAAATTATTGTAAGTGGAGAACAAATAGAGAGTGTGGAAGTGGTTAGAAATTTAGGGTTAGTGATGGACAGCGATTTACGATACCAGGAACACATTAACAACAAAATTCGTGCTGCTTACTATAGACTGAAGGTGCTTTATGGAATCAGGAATTGTCTGTCCGAAAAGGTAAGACTTATTTTGGTAGAGTCACTGGTATTGTCACTATTCAATTACTGTGATACTGTTTTTGGCCCTAGACTTTTCGAGAAAACCTCCAAATCTATACAAAGAGTACAGAACGCATGTATGCGTTTTTGCTTCACTATCCCTAAGCGATCTAGGATTACACCGTACCTAAACGATAAAAAAATTCTGAAAATGAAATGTAGAAGGGAACTTCACTTAGCCTGCATGGTTCGTAAAATTGTTATAACTAAAAGGCCAAAATATCTATACAACAAATTCTATTGGGCAAAAGATCAACATTCCAGATTAACCCGTGCTAAAACACAAAACAAAATGTGCATAATTTCACATATGACAGCTGGTTATCGAGGTAGTTTTAGTTTTGCTGCATCAAAAATATGGAACGACATACCACCGCCTCTACAACAGACAAGGATAGAATCAACATTTAAAATCAACTATAGACAAATACTTTTAAGTAGTCAACAAGAAAAGCAAGCTTCTAATTTAAATAAATGATGTTTGGAAATTATAATAAGTAGGTATAAGTACTAGATAAATATGTATCCTATACAAGTCAGTAGTTCCATAACTTGATTTTAATGACACGCGCGTTGACACAAACACACACACACACACACACACTCACCCTCCCCCACACACTCTCACATACACAGTCACACACACACACCCTCACACACACATACACACACACTTCTATTTCTTTAACTAATTTAAGTCAGGCGAGTGCTGAAAACCAGCGTCACTTAAGCTGTAAGAAGCTTTTGTTGACACATGCTGAGCACCTCACCTTTTACCACAAAACGTAATAATAATATGTAGTAACTATTAAGTATTTTAGTTTATGATTCCTAAGCCTTCGAAGTCATGTATCCACAAATAATTCTAAAGTTTTTAATGTTTTGAGTATTCTTGTTCTGTTCTGCTTTAATGTTTTTGTTGGTAATAAAGCTTTTTTATTTTTATTCTTATTCTTATTCTTATTCTTATTCTTATTCTTATTCTTATTCTTATTCTTATTCTTATTCTTATTCTTATTCTTCTTATTCTTATTCTTATTCTTATTCTTATTCTTATTCTTATTCTTATTGGACTTAAAGTGAAATCAAAATAAATACTCAAGATGTTTGACGGCAACTATACTTAACTACGTAGCTAATCTTTTGTTAGATGTGTGTGATTCGTGTTAAAAATATAATATTAGGTTACTAGGTATCCATTAGGGTGTTGCTTATTTGATAAAAAAAAAAAATACGGAAATGTTCAAGTCTCACCCCCCCATTTTGTTCTACTAACCCTATTAACACAAGCAAATTTGTTTAAATTTTTTTTTTAAAGTGATTTTAGGGGTCGCTACCAGCAGTCAAAGTTTTGAAAATAGAAGTTTAAAGAAACAATTACAAATCACAACTTTTTTATTAAAATCAAATAAACTGTTGATCATTTAGCGTAAGTAAATTAATATAAGGATTTATGCCACTAAAGTAGATTTTTTCGCATTAGGGTATTTCTTTCTGAAGTCATTCACAACCAACAATAGGTACTGCTTTTGTTCTTCATTCACCGTAATTAACTTGTTGAATTCCTCTACTAATGCCACCCCCCTTTCGGCTATATCATTAACGACTCTCATTGAATTTATTACATTTTTTGCAGCTTTATATTCGGGGTCATCTAACCAACATTCTACGTTTTTCTGCAAGAAGCCAGTCGGGAGATTCATGATTTCAAAAAACCTCATTGTATTGCTTGTTACAAAGTGGTGTAACTCTTTCTCACTGATATGGTCCATGTCGGTCGACGACAACGTTACCCTTGTAGGTGTGTGTGGTAATCCTTCATTTTGTAGAGCAGATGCCATCTTCTGTTTTGTTTCAGGATACAAGTGGTCATCGAAAAACCCTAGTGCCACCATTTCTTCTGAAAGATACCAAAGATGTCCCTGAATCTTTTTCAAGGCCACTTTAGCCACATTTTTGTCAACTCGCTCATATTCTTTGATGTCTTTTAGCATTTGCAAGTCATTTTTAGGTGCTGAACACGCAGACTGACAGCTGAACCAGTACTTTACGTAGATCGTGACGACAAAGGCACACACTTGCTGTACATTGGCTTCCTCTTTCTTTTTTAGTCTGAATTGACATGAAAATAACATTATTTTCAAGCAGTAGATGGCTTTTGCCATCCATCGAGCACGATGAAGTCCAGCAGGAGCTTTAAACGATATTCCTTTTAAAGGCACGCCTCCTAGGTAGATTATAGTCAGATCTAACAATTCTTTGTAGTCGTCGCGTGGCTGGAATTTGATCAATTGATCTTTTGCAAAAGCCAGTATATCAGAGGCATTTTGTGTATTGGATGGTACACGATTAAACTTGGTTTGGTCAATCTTAGGCCAATCTGCTCTAAATTTTTTGAACAGAAGGATTTCCGGTCCACTTGATGGTCCAAGAGACTGGCTTACTACTGCCTCTAAAATAATTTCCATGATGTGATGGCGGCAAGCTAGCCAAAGCATATCCTTTTGCAATTTTTGTTCCAACAAAATGCAAGCGCCGTTCCTTAACCCTGTATTAACCGCTGTAGTATCAAAGCAAATGCCTTTTATTTTATCTTCTAAGTTCCACGACGTTAGAGTTTCGTATACAGCTGAAGCACACGCCTCTCCAGTTCCTCGATCAAGCTTTGGCACTGCTAGTAGTTGATCAACGCCTTGACCTGAAACCAAGATTGGTAGGCGATCCACGGTCTCGTGTCCTGTAATATCTTCTATTAATTTACCATCCCAGTGCACAATCAGAGAAACCTCAGGCTTAAATACTTCCTTCAAGTCTGATGCTACAGCTTTACGATGTTTCACTCGCAGCCGTTGAATCGATGAATAGTTCACGCTGTATTCCATAGGATCTTTTCCCAAGCTTTTCAGAGTTTTAGTTAACACAACAGCTGCTTTTCTATTGCTCAACTTAGCGGCATCTAAACTCACAGCCAAATCGGTAGAAACAAATTTTTTTCTACCTCTTTTCAGCGGTAGTTTTTCAGTTTGTGACTGTGTTTGTGAATAGGTTGTATTTAAAATGTCTTCAGAAGTCGTATCCAAATTAGAACTGTCGTCGCTTGTGGAAGTCGATGATGATAGAACGCACTTTTCTGTAAGAGCTTGCATCTCGTCTGATTGCTTTTTTTGCTTTTTTAACCCTGGATGCCTTTTTTTTCTTTTGAGCCTCCTTCTTAACACTTGCCTTATCTACAGAACCGATTTGGCCACATCGGCTTTCACGTTGATTCATGAGGAATTGTCGGTCCTCTTCATTTCTCATGATTGACATGGCATTGGCATGGGCAATGTCAAAGAGATGCGACAAGCCATCTTTCCAACTTTGTTCTCTAGCAATCACAGTCTCAGAACGTTTTGCTTTGTTTTCTTTATTCTTTTTTAGTTTTTGCCACTCCGTAAAATACTTTTCTATCTTGATGATGACGTGCTGCTTCCACTTGGTTGGAAACCCAGCCTTTTCCCATACACACAAAACGTCTTCTGAAGTACAAGTAGCAGCAACTTTGATAGATTTTTTCATTTCCAGCTTATAGTGCCAAAAAAGACATAGCACCTCTTTTATTGATGGTAACCTTGACTGATTCAATGATGATAAGGGCTGGCCTATCAACCACACATCCGTTTTTTTTCTAGTCAATAATGACGACGCCATGACGAAATTTCTCTGGTAATCAACACAGATATCACACAAACAGTCACTCCGCGTAAACGAGTAATTGCGCACTAAAAGCAATGTAAAGGTCGGGGTGCAAATGAGGTAAAGCAAGTAAAGGGGATTCCTGGGCGATAGCTCGGGAATTCCCCTTACTCAAAACGCCGAGATACGTTCTAAAAGTAAGAAAAATGAAAAATTGTGACCTGTTGTACTGTTGCCTAATTTACGTTTGTTCATAAAACTTCATCAACCGGTAGCGACCACTAAAATTCATTTAAAAAAAAAAAGAAAAAAACTAGCATTCGTTAATCGGGGTACTAGAACCCAATAGCGAGGTGAGATAATGATTTTTTGAAAGTTGATTTTTAAGCAACACCCTAGTATCCATGCATGTTTGTTTCTCACTAACCCACTTTGGTCAGTTCATTTATGATATTTTTTAGCTAAAGGCATCATGTGCCAAGTTGTGGAATTTACTGAAACTGGTGATGGGGCTGGTGGAGGAATTAGTGTTGTCCGAGTGGAATGGCTGACACCAAGAAAGAACCACTGCTTGTGGCCTCCACATCGAATTATAAGTAAATTCAACAAATGTTTGACCGAAGGTACAGTCCCAGATGAAAGTTGGGAAGTATATGGTATAAAAAGGATATTTTATGAAACTGGTATGTAATTCTGTACCTAATCCTCTTTCTAATATTTAACCCCTGAATTGTCCCTTTAAGTTGCACCTCGACCCATGCAGATAAGAGTAATAGGAAAATGTGTGCATGTTAAGCGAGGCTGCTTGCTTTGCTCACAGCTCCTAAGATTGTCCGCAGCTGGAACCCATCATTACCTACTGGATGGGTTTGTTCTATGCAGTGGATACCTTTTTCTATATTCCAACCAAAAAAACTGGAAATGTGGTATTATAATATTACTGATATGGTTTTCTAGACATGTTTTTCATTGGTATTTATTATTATTTATCTACTTATTAATGTGGGATTTGTTTTTTGATATGTACAATTGACACTCTCATTTTATTTTTAACCCCTGATGCAAAAAGAGGGGTGTCTTATGTTTAACATGGTCTGTCTGTGGTATCATAGCTCCCAAACGGATGAACCGACTTTCGATTAGTTTTTTTGTGTGATAGATATTTTATCCCGAGTGTTCTTAGTGATGATTCATGAAAATCTGTTCAGCCGTTTGAAATCATCAGCTCTTTAATAGTTGATAAAGGGATCTGACTACCTTCCATATGTCCTATCGATTCAAAATTTGGTATTACATTACTTCAATGATATCGAAACATCATGGTAATGTATGAAGTCCCCAGACGAGGTAACGCTTGGTTGATAAAAATATTTGAACTTAATGTAATTATAATAATAGGTTTAAAATATTATTTGTTAGTTTTTAGAGTTTGTTTTTTGTGTCGGTTAAATTTTTTTATTTTTTTTTTAAAATAGTGAACACAACAAATTATTTCTTTATTTTTATTCAGAACAGTTATTTTGATTTCAGCTGACTTGACTAAAGCCAGAGAAAAGGCGAAACAAGCCGAAATAGATTCAGAAGTAGGCAGTGATTACAAACGCAGTGATTATATAAGAAGACGCAAAAAGACCCGAAGAATCTATGACAGCGACACCGATATCAGTGAAAAATCAGATGACGCCATAAGATATCCAACACCACCACCCAGAACCAGATCAACAAGATCCACATCATCCACCAATCCAACACCACCGATAAGATCCACATCCTCCACCAATTTAACACTATCACCAATAAGATCCACATCATCCACCAATCCGACACCACCACTGATAAGACCCACATCAGCCACCAGAGAAGTCAGTCAAAATGCTGAAGTTGTACAAGTTGAACAAGACTCATTGACATTGGGTAAGCAGATACAAGTTTGAATTTTAATAACATTTTCACACTTAACGTTATGTTTGAGTTTTGACCTGACTAGGGATCTTGCTCCACTGTATGTATTAGGTGTTTCTTCACTAGCACCACCTAGTCTACCTTGCTCCGTCATCAAATGCCTTAGGCGCAGGCCAGACAGAAGAGGTGCGGGCGTGGCGCGGGTGTTGTGCACCAGATGGCGCGACCCTTACTGTTTTGCGATAAGATCGCCTTTCATACAAAATGTATGAAAATGGACGGGCGCAAAACAGTAAGCGTCGCGCCGTCTGGTGCGCCACGCCCGCGCCTCTTCTGTCTGGCCTCGCCGTATGTATGTTACTTAGATTAGTTCTATGAATACCTCATTAATTGGACTTTGTTATTTTAAGGTTCACTTGATCTCACTCTTACTCCATTTTTAAAGGACTCAAACGCGCGCACCTTAGGTAAGAGAACTATGCTTGTTTATGATTTAATATTTGTATCTATGAAATCAGATTGCTTCCAGAATTTGGTCTGATTCATTTACTTTTTTACCTTCTTATTTCAGATGTTATTGCAAAACATTTAGCCAGTATTAGCTTGGAAATCAAAGAATTACAAGTAAAACAAAATGAGATTTTAGATAGACTCAGATCAGATCGATCCGCTGGAAACTTTGGACTTCCAGATGATTTGAAACTTCCATGCGAATATACAAAGGATTTGGAAGATCTCGAAAATTGGCTCAGCAATGAAGAAAATAGAAAGCATATGGTAGGTACCATATCTTTCTATTAGATTTTGTTGTAGAAATGTAAAAAGATTTTTTTTTACTGTATGTATAATTTTAAGTTTATGACCATGATCATTATATTAATTGTAACTGCATTTCACAGACAACTTATCTCAGCTTTGTTGGCGGTAACAAGAGTCCAGTAATTGTTAGAAGAGTACTAGAAAAAATATTTACCAACAAACTTGCACTTGTTTGCAACTGGACTGGAAAAAATGCTAAGACTCCAATTAAGGATTTACAAATAATAAAAGTGATAAGAGGTAAAACGCCAAAACTTTATTTAATTACCTACACATTTTGGGTTTGTTTCGCCAGGCCACAGTTTCGGCAGGCACCAAAGAAAAGATACCTACCAAAAATCCTCGATAGGATAGTTTGCATACATTTAGAGAGAGAAAATCCCACAATCCATTCCGCCTGCTCAGGACCTTTTTGTTTTGCTAAGGACCTGCAATAGGGGTTTTCAAAAGTATTTTATTTTAAACTTTTTTAAATTATAGCCATTGTCATGGTATCAAGACAAATCTAATAATACCTCTTATTTTATAGATGCAGTGCGCGCACATAAAATTGCTGAAAAAGTAACAGACTCTGAAATACATGAAGTAATAGCAATCTGGTTCAGATTCACCAAAGACCGAAATGGAGGTAGGGAAGCCCGCAGACCTAGGCAGTAGATCAAAACGATCCAAACAACGTGACCTTGCAAGACGGTTTGCACAAATAAAGGATGACTTAAGTAATGTGGATGGCATAAACACTATAGATAATAATAGTCAGTCTAACATAAATGTATCATTACGGTTTAATGAATCACTGTCATGTATAAATAGTCCAACTGATGAACTTTCCAGTTCTGCTTGTGTAGCTCATGCTCCAGTATGTATATCGCCAAATAGTTCTACCAATGAGCCTTCCACTTCAGTTCAGGGTCCCTCTGATCCAATAAACATTAATTCTTTTCTTATATCATGGTCTAAAAAACACAATATAAGCCACTCTGCTCTCACAGATTTATTGAAAACGTTAAAATCCTACCACCCAACTTTGCCACAGGATGCGCGAACATTATTAGAGACTCCGCGTAGTGTAAACATAGAAAACTGTGCTGGTGGTTCATTTGTATATTTTGGCCTTGAGACACAATTAAGAGAAAGAGCTTCAAAGGGCATAACACCGAAAACTTATCCGTTACTGCACAGAAAGCTTGCACAAATAGAGAACCTTTTTTTATCTGTAACATTCAATGTTGATGGTTTGCCTATACACTCAAGCTCAACTAATTCTTTTTGGCCCATTTTATGTATATTAGACCAGTCTTCTGATAATCAGCCATTTATTGTGGCATTGTACTATGGCGATTCCAAACCTAATAGTGCGAATATTTATTTGCGTCTATTCGTTGACGAATGTTTACATTTAGAGCAAAATGGCTTATATATTGATGGAGTGAAATTTGCCTTTCGAATAAGCTGTATCATTGCTGACGCGCCAGCTAGATCTTTCCTAAAATGTATTAAGTCTCACAATTCCCTTCACGCTTGTGAAAAATGCCAGCAAGAAGGTACTTACCAGGGTAGAACTATATGGCGATATTCACGTGAGTTCAATCTTAGAACTGATTTTGGATTTGCCACTGAAGAATATGAAGACCATCAGTTATCCAAAAGTATACTTACAGAACTTGACATAGGGCTAGTTACTCAGGTGCCGCTTGATTTTATGCATTTAGTATGTCTAGGAGTCGTAAAAAAAATTATTAAATGTTGGGTTGTTAGTGGACCGAAAAAATGCAAAGTAAATGCTCATAAAATAAACGAAATTTCAGATCGCTTGAAAATCTGTCGCGATCACTACCCAGTTGAGTTTTCGAGACGTCCTAGGGCATTGAAGTTATTCAAATATTGGAAAGCCACTGAGTTTAGAGCCTTTGTTCTCTATTTAGGACCCGTTGTTTTATACAACATGTTGCCAAATATGAGCATATACAAGCATTTTTTAATGTTGCACTGTGCGATATACATACTATGCAATGACACGTGTCAGGACGATGTCTGGCGATCGTATGCTAATAGCCTGTTACACTGTTTTGTGAAGAATGCTCCAAACTTTTATAGTGAGGAGTTTCTCGTGTATAATGTACACAATCTCCTTCATTTGGCCGGGGATGTGTATAATTTCGGACCATTAGACTCATTCTCGGCATTTCCTTTTGAAAACTTCATGTCAAAAATAAAGCGACTAGTTCGTTCACATAATCGTTCCTTCCTCGTGGTCAAACTTTGTAGTCAAACTGATTTGACCACGAGGAATTTTAACATTCTTCGTGGTCAAACTATCAAATGTAATTATAAAATTACACCCTGTGTGATAGTCTTGAAATAAAATTGTACAGTCATAGCCAAAAGTTTTGTTTAACGTAATTTATTTAAAAAATAACCTACACCTATATCGCCATGTATAAGTTCCATTTGGCACTTTATTACGAATTCGTCTCGGAATATTTGTTCTTGGCGTCGAGGAGATGGTTTTGGATCAGTATTTTCTTTTTTCAATAAAGTTGCCAGTAAACGAGCAACCGTGATTGGACGATATCGTTTCATCGATTTGTTCAGTTGTCCATTCCATGATTCAACTAGGTATATTATTTGTACGATGTCGCTGACCATATACGGACCATTGTTTTTTAAATGTTTTATTCTTCATCCATGTAGTCTCGAAATATTTTAAATATTTATTACATTTCGCGGTGTTGGGACTATCAGATTTAATATACTCCCACCCTTCCTCTATTTTGTCTTCAGGTAATAAGGCGAGTACAGCGCGTAAGCCAACAACTCTCTTTTCATCTTTACTTTTCAAGTTCAATTTCTTTGCTCTTCGCCACTGGCTGTTTGAGAAATGATAAAAACAGTGTACAATTTGGACTTTAGGAAAAATTTGTAATAGTGCATTGCTTGACGCTGTTTCGAAGTCCACGTGAAAAATTTTTGGTGACCAATTATTCAATCGTGATTTTATCATCGAAAATAATATATAGTAAGACTCTTCTTTTTTGTCAGTCATTAATGCATAAGCCAAAGAAGCCGTGTTTGTTGTAGTTATCGATTTTGAAAAATCGGCATGAATGCAGTACAATTGGGCGAATGGACTTGGGCAACTAAAAAATGTGCCATCGCCAAAAAATTCATCTGATTCCTGAATTTTTTCCATGCTGTTTTCGGAACAGAAAACCATAATCCGACATTTCTCTGTATTATAATCAGCCAAAAGAAATGACTGAAATTTATTTGGTACAGTAACTTTAGTAAAATCTGTAAAGCAAGTTTGTTTCCTGTTTGCATACAAAGCAGTTTTAACGCTACCAAAAGATGGAACTTTGCTTTCAAAATTTGCGTCCCGATTTATTAGGGACGTTTTCTTTTCAGCATACAACTCTGAAATTGTGGTCTCAGTGTCTTTTACTTCATGCTTTAATTCATCAACGGCAATATCAATCTCATTCTTATAGTTATCAGCAGCACATAAGTGATTAGTACATTTCTCTATATTGTCATCCTAAAAATAGAAACGAAATAGTGTTAAATTCTGGGGAGCCTTGGGTAACATCTGTTAATTTTAATTACAAGTAAAAGAAGACATCTCCCCTGATTAGTCATCATCTCTCCAGGTATCTACACTTCGCATAAGGCAAACGCAGGTACCACGGGCAGCAACAACACTTAAAGATTGTGTAATTTTTTTACCTTCAGAGTAATAGACCCCCGACACTTTTCACTTTTAAGACGACTGCAAGTCCAGAAAGTGGATCCATTTTTGTACGTCCGCAATTTATAGTACTGCCGTCCACTGAATAACAATACCGTTCCTCTTTTACGCTTTATGTATTTTATGTCCATATTTAAAAATATCACAGAAAAGTCCCAAATTATTTGAACATGAAAAAGCAAATGCAAACAAGACAGGAAAATAATACAAGTGTCAAATACAATCATAGAACAATTGTCATATTACTTTTATTTTTCCCTGTACAATAAGACTACATCGTATACAGTATGTTCAAAGAGGTTATATAGTTACAGTTTGACCACGAAGAATGATAAAATTCCTCGTGGTTAAATCAGTTTGACTACAAAGTTTGACCACGAGGAAGGAACGCACATAATATGCCCTTGGAACAAGTGGCCAAAAGATTGGGTGAAAAAAACAGTTACATTGTGTCCCATAAACCAATAACTGTTAAAAAGCGAGGTGATATTATAAAGAAAATCCCATTTAATGATAACTGTACAGTAGGTACATCTCCGTGTGATTCTTGCTTTGTCACACACAGTGGTGATATTGTTGTGGTCAAATCAATAAAAGAATTATCTGAATCTGCATCTTACAAATTAAAATGTGATTGTTTTTTGAATAAAACTGATTTCTACAAAGAACCGATAGAGAGTAGCAAGTTAGGTATATATAAAGTCCGTCGTACAAACAGAAGAAATATTAGTTTGTCGGATTTACACAGAAAATGCTTGCTATTGCCTAACTTTAGTGACAATGATGATTCTTTTATTTGTATACCTTTTGTTAGCTTAAAGTTACATCATTAGGTTAAGTTGATTATAAATTTTAAGTAGGAACATTGATTATTTAAAAATATGTTCAATCTTTGTTATGTATGTATATTGACAACATTTCTTTGCCTAAAATTGCTTTTCTCCTGAATAAATGGGCCATATGTATATGTAATAATTTTAAAGTTTATTTTCTAGAGCGTTAATAAAATCTTCTCCGCTGCGCTCCGTTCTGTCTGCGCTGGCTGACCCTTAAGGTGCAACATTACCTCTGCGTTTTCATACAAAAGTTACTTCACATATTTGCAAAAAATAGACTATATTTGTGATTTTTTTGTTGCTCATATTATTTCAATAGCCTAATTATTTCCTCTAAATTAATGACAAGATTTAATTCATGCGGAAACCATTCAAAAACCTGCATTTAATGTTTTCGTACTAAAAAATAATGCAAGTTTTTGAATGGTTTCCGCATGTAAGTAACTTTTGTATGAAAACGCAGAGGTAATGCACCTTAAGGTGCAAGTCCTATCGGAGGGGGGGGGGGGGGGGGGGGGGGGCGCTGGCGGGAGGCGGCGCGCCGTCGTCGACGGGCGGCGTGCCGTTGTAGCGCCAATTCGAAGCTCGGCGGCACGGTGCAGTAGTGTCGGTCGATATTGTTTCTTATGTCACCTCTATAAATTCGTCATTTGTGAAACGAAAACAAGAAAGTTGCGGGCGGCGTCGTCGTTGCCGGGCGGTCCGACCGGTGATGCGTGGACTAGCGAGCAAAAGAGAGTGCAATCTTTATTTGTTTCTTGTTTTCGTTTCACAAATGATGACTTTATAGTAGTGGTATAAGGAACAATATCGCCCGACACTACTGCACCGTGCCTCCGCGCGATGTCGTCTAGCTTGGAATTGGTGCGACAACGGCACGCCGCCCGACGGCAACTGTGGTGTTTTTAACTGTGGTGTTTTTAAGGCCGCGTTCACAAGTACGAGCGACGATCAAAATAAAAGATTTGTATGCGTGACGACGAGTTCAGTTTTTAATCAATTCAATCGATTTAATCCTTTATTTTTAACCGCTGAACAGTCTCATACAAATCTTCACATTTGATATTAAGTCGCTCGTCACCGTCACCCATCGCTCGTACTTGTGGCCGCGGCCTCAATGCTGTAATTTGATTAGGAACTTAAGTTTCTTTAAATTGTCCTAAATGAAGGTTTATAAGTACAATTTAACATTGTAATAATTTAAGTTTAGGTACTTTAAAATTAAAATAATTTTGTAACAACCCTATTGTTTTAGTTTACATGTATGAAGACGTAGATATTAGTTTCTGTCCGTACAGTGGCGGACAGCCTGAGTTTTACCTTTTTGTCTATGGTACACCCTTAAGTCAATGCAGTAAAGGTTATATTCACAGGGTAAAACTCAGTCAGTCCGCCACTGTACAGTTATTACTATAAACCTACGTTTTTTTTTGTTGGGTAAAGGTAGACATACTTCCGTTCATCCCGGCCGATCGCAGCCGCCGGCGGCGGCGCGGCAATACTCGCACTCTGAAAGTAAAAATGGAGCCGCTCTTCGTCAGTATCGTCAGCTGAGCGCGATCTATCAGAAACCTTTGAAGCGGGGCGCCATTAATTTTCGTGTGCGAGTATTGTCATATCAGCAGCGATGCACGGAAGTCTGTCTACCTTTACTCAGCAAAAAACCAAAACGTAGGCTTATAGTAATAATTGTACTTTAGGCCCTAACGAGGAAACACATGGTTGGCCCTACGTAAAAAGCTATCTTTGGGCCTACGTTATAGGAACTACTGTGGGCCCTAAGTAAAAAACTATCTTCGGGCCTACGTTGTAGAAACTACTGTTAGCCCTACGTAAATAGCTTATCTTTGGGACTACGTTGTAGAAACTACGGTTGGCCCTACGTAAATAGCTAATCTTTGGCCCTACGTAAATAGCTAATCTTTGGCCCTACGTAAATAACTTATCTTTGGGACTACGTTGTAGAAACGAATGTTGGCCCTACGTAAAAAGCTATCTTTGGGCCTACGTTGTCGAAACTTCTGTCGGGTAACTCGTAGTTGGGCCTCCATTGGTCCTACGGTTGGCCCACCTGCAAATAGGTATGACAGACCTCACCGTTGGCCAACGATTGCGTACACGGAGGCCCAACAAAACGCCAACTCAAATTGTTACTAGGGAATAGGGATTGACTAAAGACCCGGTTTCCTTTTTATGCGATCTAAAACTTCTATGTTATTTTCATCAAGAAATATAATAGTTACTTAGGAAATAAGTCCATTGGATTATAATATGTTTATTAGAGAGTGGATTTTATCGTAAAATTATAGCAAAGGCAATCAGATGTACTATATATAATTGGATTTACTTACCCCTTCTCCGTATGTTTTCCATCTTGCCACGTTCAACATGTGATGTTGACAGTTTTTTTCTAATTGCTGCACCATAAACACTGTGACAGATTTACAGATGCGTTCAAGATTTAAAATATTTGTAAGGTAGCGATGTCGCGGCAAATTTGAATCCGCAGAGACGTAACACTTATTTAAACCTAAATAAAGGATGCTGGGTGTATATACTTCATAATTGTTTTTAAAGTTGGGTCTGAACGTCATGTTTATTTAATACTAAAATAAGGACCCTGGTCCTTACGAGGGTATAGAAGTTCCGCTTAATTGTCCCTGTGACCGTCTTGCACCAATCGAAATCAAACTTGCATCTTCAGGAGGATCTTCTAATCCAGCTATACTCAAAGAATAATGAAAATTATAACCGTCACGTTCACGTATGAAGTTATGCAATACACAACAGGCTTTCACAATAGCCACACTGAAGTCCACGCTAACGTTCAGTGGTCGATTAAAGATTTTAAATTTGTTGCTTACTATACCAAATGTACATTCAATGTATCTTCTGGCACGTGTCAAGCGGTAATTATATATTCTTTTTTCTCGTGGCAAGATTCTTCCAGCGTAAGGTCTCTGTAAATGTTGAGATAATGCAAAGCCTTCATCTCCAACGAACTTAAATGGTATTGGCACTCCATTGTTAGATATTGGTCTCGCGTTAGGTATATTATAATTTCCTTGCCTTATCTTTTTGCTCCATTCACTACATTCATTTATTGTTGAGTCTGCAGCCTTTCCATAACATCCAACATCTATATCGATAAAATTATAATTCGCGTCACATATTGCAAGCAATATGATGGAAAAATATTTTTTATAATTAAAATACTCTGATCCACTATGTTGAGGTTTTATTACTCTAATATGTTTCCCATCGATAGCCCCAAGTAGGTTCGGAAAATTTGCGTATCTCATAAATCCTTCAGCAGCTTTAAGATGAGATTCTTCGGTTGGTTCTGGCATACAGATGTTTTTTAATTTATCCCATAATATTTTCACTGTTTCACGGACAATAATACCTGCCGTCGTTTGTCCACACTTAAAGTCATAGTGAATATCTGAGAAATAGCAACCCGTAGCTAAATACCTGAAAAAAATAACATTAAACTTCTATTTTCATCGTAAATTTTATATTTTTAATTTTTAATTTTTTTAAATTATTTTTTAAATTACCTACAACTGCTTATTTAAAATAAATTAAAACTAACTTAATAAATAACTAACTATTAATATTATTATTGTTTTCAGTCATTGAACTTAAAAAAAAATGGAAGAGTATTAAGGACGCTTATAAAAGAGACAAAACGAAGAACAATAACTGTTCCAGTGGATCTGGAGCTAAGCCTAGAAGACCCTACATATATTCCAATTTGCTAACGTTTTTAGACCCGCTTGACGAAATAAGATCTCCAAGTCAATGTTCAAGGAGCTCAAGTCAAAATGATGATGTAGCACAGGGGCATGACCAAGACTGCGATTTTTTAAGACCACATTCACCGAAAAAGTCCAAAAAGACTCCAAAACATGAAGACTCACAAGATAAATTGTATGATGCACTGACAGCTAATCTCAAACAGTCTAAAGCAAATAATACAATGTTATCTGAAAATCCCGACTTACTATTCTTAGTTTCGTTAGCTAAAGATTTTTCTGGCATTAAAGAAGAATTTAAATTAGAGGCCAAAGCTGATATGATAAATTTAATTCGCAAATATAAAAATATGGAACAATCATCGAGAACATTACATGGAAATAGATACCAAGGTGCATTTCAATACGAACATCAGTATGGGTACCAGTCTGGATATCAGTCTGAATTTCAGCCTCAATATTCAAGTAATCAATCAGCGCCAAGAAACGAACCTGGCAGTTCACTACTAAATATGGATAGCAGTGAATCGGTTACAAATGACTCCGATATCATATCTGACATGTATGATGATATTGAATAAATAAATCTTATTTTCTCTGTTCATAATCTAAGTGCACTTATAACTTTCTACGATTGATTTAGGACTGTTACAGGTCAATAAATAAATAAATACATAATAAATAAATAAATACAGGTTGTTTTCTTACCTTAACATGATGAGTAAACGTTCTTCTGCCGATATACATGATCTCATTACTGTATTTTGACGAGTTAACTCCGGTTTTACAATCAACAGAAGTTCTTTGAATGATGAATATGACATTCGATAGCACTTATAAAATTTCTTCCATCTTCTATGTATTACCAATTTTTTAAACTTTGTATGATAATGACCACTTCCTTTTTCACTCGTAAATGGGTCTATCCAATAGATTCGGTTGTTTTTACGTTTTTTTCTTTTTAAAAGGAGTACTAAAGCCAGCGTAAGCAATGTTGTCTCAACCGACGCCATTTTATCTCTGATCAAAACGCAAAGGCTACGAGCGACTACAGTGCGTATACGCGCTGTAGAGGCGCGTTTCACGATCGCCCCGTGTGCTTAGAGTTACAAGGTTGCGTTCAAACCTCGTATGAAGCGCGTATACGCGCGTCATCTGCGCGTCGTCGGCGCGCATAAAAAACGCCGTCTTCTATGGGCCTATGGCTTCTAATAAGGATATTGTATCAGATACATTACTTTCACAGGACTCACAGTCTTTGGATATAAGTAATAAGTCATCCAAATAGATAGTGGATAAGAAACCGCACGAACGAAGTAAGCTGACAACAGGTTTCATTATCTTTGTAAACACAAAGGGGGCTGTGTTGAGGCCGAATGGCAAGACATTAAATTGGAATATTTTTTCCTCAAATTGAAAACGTAGAATTTTTTTATAGTCAACATGAATGCTTATTAAAAAATAAGCATCTTTCAAGTCTATAGTGCTCATATAGCAATCTTTAGTTACCAATTTTAAAGCTGTACGTAAATCTTCCAGCTTAAAATGTTGTATAGATATTAATGAATTTATTTAAGGATTTTAAATTTAGAATAAATCTTGTCTTGCCGTTCGGCTTCGGCACGAGAAATATAGGCGATATGAACTGGCCATCACAAGGCATTCTGGCGATAAGAACTGGCATTCACTTATTGCCCCGATCGTTAGGAGATCTTGAATAGAGTTCTCGAATTGTATTTTCTCGGTAGTCGAGTAAGATTTAGGTTTTGGTATTGTATGCTGAACAACCGGGCGAGAAAAAGGAATGCGATAGCCGTCTATCCAGGAGAGTATGGTTTTGTCATGAGTCAGTTGCGACTATTGTTCGCGGAACAGACTTAGCCTACCGGCGTGGCTTACCGTGTCTAGCGGCGGCTGCGACTCGGCGCCGGTCCCGATAACGGCTTCGAGGAGGTCTCGTGCCGACTTTTGTGCACAGGCCCCTTCGTCCTCTGGTTCCCCTTCGGCCTGTGATTCTGGGGGGGAGGCCGCCAGTTTTTCTGTGGCTTGTTATCAGCCTTCTTCAAAGGCTGTTTGGCAGGAGGAATTTTCAAATCCGCTCCAGATTTAGATAAAGCCTTGGCCGTTTTTAAGGTTTCGGCTAGGCCTTCGCTGAAGAGAAACTTGGTAGTCTGTAGTTGATCCTTCAATTCGTTTTTAAGATTGTACAGCACGACGAAGTTCCTTCGAACTACAGACGCCGCGTGCTGACAGTCGCCGAGTATTTTCAGCGCGTCCATCAGCAACTTGATGAGGTCAGTGTTGGCTGGGTCCGATGACAGCAGCATGGTGAGGGCCTCGCCTACACAAGATATAGCGGAGGCGACTTGTTTTTGCTTCTGTTCAATGCCCTTATCCCTTTTATAGATAGCTTCTGATACGGCGGCCTTAACCTTTGCGTTTAAAGTTGGCGCGTCGACCAGCCAGCAGTTAGCCGGCGGCAGGTATTTTTCTAATAGTTCCTTGCGAACCTCCTTACTTAGCCCCGAGGTGGCTATGTGTTGAAGACGTACCGCGAAGTCGGGTTGTATATCCTTCCCGTACACTTTTTTCTGCGAAAGGTCCTCCCCGAGCAGCTCCATAAGCTCCTCATTGAGCTGCGGCGTCGTTGCCGGCGGGTCGACGGGCGGCGGGTTGTCGGGTGGCGGGTCGTCGGGCAGCATGTCGACGGGGGGAGGGGCGGCGGGGCCGGGTGTTGGCGGCGGTGGCGATGGCGGCAGCGGTCGCACAGCACGTGGCGGGGATGGAGGCGGCGCCGGCGTCACGGCGCGGGGCTGGGGTGTCGGCGCAGCGCGCGGAGGCTTCGCTGTCTGGCCGCGTGGACCCGGCGCATTAGACGGTGGGAGCGTGGCGCACTGCGGCTCGGAGCGGCGCGGCGGCGGGGAAGGCCGGCGCGGCGGCGGGGAAGGCCGGCGCGGTGGCGGCACGTGCGGTGCCCGGCTCGTTGACGGTATCGGGGAGTAGGTACTCGCGTGCCCTCCGTGCATCTGGAATCGAAGCGATTCGATGCGATGTGGCCGATGTTTTTATCAATAAAGTGACAGTCCCAAAAACTGACCGCATTATTGATTACTATGTAACTTTTTAGCGGTAAAGTTACAGTCCCAAAGACTGGCCGCATTTCCGCTTTAAGTTAGAATTTTATAAAACCTGCGCGGGAATATTGTGAAGTGACAGTCCCACAGACTGCCCGCAACACCATTCTGCGAGGTATATTGCTAATAACCTCCGAGGGTAAACTGTAACACTGGTTAATAACCACGTGGCGTGGCTAGTGACTAACCTTCAAGATCCGGATAGTACAGCGCCGGTGGTTTACCTAATGAATATTGATGTGGTTAGCCAAGTACGTTTGTTAGTATTATTTTTGATAGGATAATCGTCGCAGAGTGTGCCTAGTGTGTGCCTTCATTACATTGCAATAACATTTTACAGTGTTATCCATGCCCGAAAAAAGCTCTTGCTATTTTGTATATACCAATGTTGGTTAAGAATCCACGAAATGGAGTGACCTGGACCTCGATTCTACTAGTGCATTGTAGTACAATGACAGTTATTTGGTCGGGTCACGTGACATTTTTGTTCCATTGGCGCCTAGAAAGTTTGACACGTTTGCGCGCGCAGGTTTGGAGCGGCAATGAAATGAAAATGCCAGGTTTATGTAGTTGTAATTGTACTACAATGCACGAGTGGAATTAAGGCCTTGTTTGAATTAACCACTTAACCATGTACATATATATGTAAATAAAATAGCAAAAGCCTCTTCATTGTCAAATTGTATTACAAGATAAATAATAATAGTAAGTTTATTAATTTGTGAATTACCTACCAGGCATGCAAGATGTAACAAAATGTCCTAGGTCTAAGCATCTTGTCTTGTCTTTTCACTAACTGCAATGGAAAAGTCAAAATAATACGTACAATACCATTTCTGAATAAAATATAAATTATGTTAATTACTCGTAACTCAGAATTTTAAATAAACTCAATATTTTTTTATAAACATGTGACGCTCTTAAAATCATTATTTATCTGCAGTTGAACATTATTTAATACTAATTCAATAAATGATTACAATTTAAGTTGAGGCTAAGTTTTTTTTTTCTACATTTCTATCGAGATCGATGGAGAGGTCGGCTGAGGGTAGGCCCATCTCTAGTTGCTAGCGTTTGACAGATGGGGCTATACACATTTGAAAATAGGTATACTGATCAACGTAATGCCGCCTCTTTTTTCCTTATGGAAGTTTGGTTAGCGAAAACGGGGCAACATTATGGTCGAGTTTTTATCCCAATTATCGTTTATTCTATTGGTTTATTTGTTCTGAGCCCACGACTCGCTTGTCAGACTCTACCAATTTGATAGTTCATTTCGCACAAGTGTTGCAATAGTCAGGCTAGCGCTGTTCTTGTCGATATTTTAATCGGCTTTGGTATCGTTATCGGCTTTGGTAATCATTGGTATTTATCCAGTTGTTATGATGACTTAATGAAATTAATATAAAATTTACACGAGATAAAGGCTTTTTGCAGATGTGGTCGTTTTGCGATCAAGTCTGTATGTGGTTCTGGTCGTTTTGAGAATCCAGTCGTTTTGATACCGACCCTAAATTTTTAATCTTCTCATATTATGAGTAACATTGTGTAAAGTGGTTTAAATAAATAAAAAATATTTTTTTTAAATAAATCAATGAGACTTCGACAATATGAGTAAGATAACATTTCCTATGCATTAAAAATACTTTTTTGTTTAACAGACAACAGCCAAAACACATTAGTCTGGCGCGTCCTAACGCCGTTTCGCGGTACTTTTTACTACATGGGTAATTCTCACCAAATCTCGAAATTCCAGTCCTGTGAGTTTATCAGAAAAACTAATCGACAGAAAAGGGATATTATTTTTTCTTTGAAAAGTATATCATTGCTGCTAACTATGGATATTATAAAATGTGACCCAATGAGGACAAATTTTTATTTTTTTATATAAATATATCTTTGGAAATCATTCCCTCACTATGTCCCACACTCCCGATTATATTCAAGTGAATAAAATCAACTAAATTATAATATAACTGATTGCAAGTTGAACTAAACTATTAAAATATGATACATCTTCATTTATCTACTGCCATTTATAATAAAAAGTTAATAAAAGGGGGTACATTTTATTGTAATACTTGTGTCCCATGATTGGTAATCATTCCCTCACACATTTACCGACAGTCGATTTATAATCATACTTTTAATGATTTTGAAACGCTACCATTAGTTTTTGATAGTTGGCAACACTGTCAATGTTTCAAAATGGCGATTTCACCTGGTGCTTGCATGACTTTCTCTTGCGAAAAGATTTAGCAAATTTATTTCAAAGTCTACTTTTTTTAAAGTCATTACTCCACAATCAAGAAAAATAAGAGGTAAGTAATAATCTTAGTTTTAATTATACAGAAATGTTTGGTATTGGAAGTAGTTTACTAACACAAAGTCGCATGCCTAAAAGTAAGGTTATGTTTACGAGATTGTTTCGTTTTTGTTTGATTTCGTCATTCCCTCGCCATCATTCCCTCATGAAAATTTATGGTGAGGGAATGACGATTTATGAGGGAATGATTTGTCTACTTGAGTTTTCTTTCGTTAACTTGCTTGCTAACCTAATTTTCGCATTGCTTTGTTGTTTTAGAGAAAATAATGGCAAATATAAAGAAGTTGTCCAAGGAAGAAGCTCAATTAAGGAAGAAAGAGTATGATAGAAAGCGCAGAGAGAAAATGAAATCCGACCCCGAAGGCTTAGAAAAACTTCGGCAAAAAGAAAAACTTAAGTACTAGAAAAAAAGGAAAAAGGTCATGTAAAACCAGTTTCAATGATGAGTTCCAGAGAAAGAAGACAAAAAAGGAAAAATTGGAAGAAAAATTGCCAAAAATACAGAGACCAAAAAGCCAAAGTGCGAAAGAATCTATCAAGACTATTAAATGAAACACCACCACCTAGCCCAGGCCCAGACGCAGAGCCCGGTATTCTTAAGGTGCGTACGGATTGCGCGTACCCTGGTACGCGTACTCAGTTTACGCGTACCCGGAACGCCTAGTCCATACCTGCAGCTACGCGTTCACTCTTGGGATACGCGTACCGCGCGAGCCAACTCGCGCGAGTTAAGTGTGACGACCCTTCGGATATCACCTTTGTCAGCTCTTCTAGCAAGACACGCGCAGACCAAATTGGGGACAAGCGTCATTGCTGAGTAAGATGTTATTTAGATATAAATAGTTGTTACTTAGACTAGTGAGATGATTACTATATTGTTAGATCTAGGAGAAACTCTGTCCGTTCAAGTTAATAAAGTATTTTTTTAACTTTATTCCGTCTCGACTCTTTAATTGGCGCAGCCGGTAGGATCTCAGCAGCTGGATCTATATCCATCGTCCGTTTCAACGGTTTAGTTGAGATCACCGAACAAATAAATAAATTAGTTAGAGCCGAACCAAAGTTCCTGCGGAGCCCAAGACCGACGCATCAGGACCAGGAGAGGATCAGGACTAGAGGAGTTCCCGAAGGATCAACAATAGTATTCCAGTTACGAGGACATGGGAGCAGCTACGGGTCTGTGAGTAAATCTTTTTCACCTTCCTTGTATCTTTCCTTTATACTCCTTGTGATAAATTTACGTGTGTTATTAGGGATTAGAAATTGCCGTAATAATACTATAGGTACTTTTCATCGATATACATCTCGTGAAAAGTTAATTAAGTCATAGATAAAGATAAATATTGGGGATTTTTTTTTCTCTTTAATAAAATGGAAAACGTTAACCGTGTACCGATGGAAATGGTGAAAATCATCCCACTGTTTGAGGGGGATGCTAGGCAGTTGCCTTTGTTTATTAAAAAGAGCGAATACATTTTGCAAGCTTACCAAGGAACGGAAGTGCAAAATGAGTATTTATTCCATGTAATAACAAGTAGGTTAGGTGGGGAAGCAGCGAATCTTGTGGGAGAAACAGATCAGATTACCACTTGGGAGGAGCTAAAAACATTGTTAAGCAGACACTTTGGCGACCCCCGGTCCGAGGAATGTCTTGCTATGGAGTTAGAATCAATGAAAGTAAATAGGAACGAAAGTTATTTAGAATTTTGTCATAGAATTCAACAGATAAAAAGTACTCTATTTGCAAAGGTGGGCGAAACTGTACGTGACGCTAACATACGATTAGCCAAACAGCAAATTTATAATAATACTGCATTGAATGTGTTCCTATACAATCTACCAGCTTACATGGTTAGGTTGGTACGATTGCGAAATGTTGTTGTCCTGGAGGACGCTTTGAAAATTGTTCTGGAGGAACAAAACTTCCAAACCGTGTATAACGCAAAAAATAATACGCGTAAGGCTAACTATCCCAGTTCAAGGCCCAACTTTGGTGAAAATAATTACAGCGGCCCAAGACACAACAACTCGCAACGGTTACCAAGTGCATTTGCACCAAACAACACTAGGCTACCTTCTGATTTAGGTACACCAAATAGTGCATTCCAACCGCGTTTTAATAACAATAGAGCGAACAATAATGCAATGAATCACGAAAATCAGCCGAACCACAGTCAGTGGCAACAGCCTACTAGGTCACAACAACCGTTCAGTCAGCATTTCACGGGCAATGCACCGCGCATGACGCAACCTCCTAGATCGCCGCACGTAGCGCCGTCGCCGTCGGGTTCGAACACTGACGTCACGATGCGTACTGCTAGCTCTAGGCGAGTCAACTACACTGACAACTACAGTCAGGAACCAATGGGTTACGGCGACTTGGGCCACTATAACGAGGAAGCCGGGCCCTCAGTAAACGAGCAAAACGTGGAAAATTTTTGCATAATCGCCTCCCCAGTATGGAAAGAGTAACGTTAAATCTTAATAAACGGTTAAATCTGCCCCATATTTCAATTCCCGAATTAAACGCCGTTTTTATGATAGACACGGGCAGCACAAGGTCTTTTATTAGTCCACGCATAGCGGAGCAGTTTTATAAACATTGCAAACTGATCGAGCCGTTCGAGGTTATTAGTACTCACGCGTCGAGTAAACACAATGAGGTCGCAATTATTCCTTTACCGGACATTTTCAAAACACGCCAACAATACAAGTTCTATGTATACAGTGTAGATGAAAGATACGACGGTCTTATAGGATTCGATCTTATCCAGCTTTTAGGGGCTAGAATCGACGCGAGATACATGGCGTTGATAACTAAGGATGCCCAAATTCCTATAATATATAAGCCTCCCATGCGAGAGACTTACTATTTGCCTCCCCGCAGTGAGTTACGGGTAAAACTTCCGGTAAACTTATTAGACGGAGAAGCAATCTTAGATTATAAGCAGTTTTGTGAAGGGATTCGAATGCCCGCTGCATTAGTACATTGTGTGAATGGGTATGCAACCACAGTGATTCAGAATTGTAGCGACAATATGGGCACATTAATGATTACATCCCCATTCCGGGTAGAACCGTATAATCAATCAGAACCCATTAGTGTAAATTACAGCAACGATAAGGGAGACACTGATGCGTTGCTTATGAATAACTTGTCTAAGCTGAAATTTGATCACATGAACGAGGAAGAAAGGAGAATGATAGAAGGTGTTTGCAAGGAATATAGGGACATCTTTTACTGTGAGGATATCCCATTGAGCTTCACAAATCAGGTGAAACATAACATTAGAACGAAAAATGAGGACCCTATAAATCTCAAAGCTCATAGGTTACCTCCAGCTCAAACAGCAGAAATAAAAAAACAGGTTGATAAAATGTTAAAGGACGATGTGATTACGGAATCACATTCTCCATGGAGTGCCCCAGTACACTTAGTACCAAAGAAAATGGATGCCTCTGGCCAGCAAAAGTGGAGAATGGTTGTTGATTATAGGCGCCTGAATGAAATAACTATGGATGACAAATACCCCTTACCTAATATCAACGATCTATTTGACATGTTAGGAAAAAGCGTCTATTTTACTACTCTTGACTTGGCTAGTGGGTACCACCAGATAGAAGTTTCAGAGGATGATAGGTCTAAAACTGCATTTAGCACACCATTCGGGCATTATGAGTTTAACAGAATGCCTTTTGGGCTAAAAACAGCACCTGCAACATTTCAACGAGCAATGGACAATGTATTAAGAGGCCTTCAGGGCTTACATTGCCTCATTTATTTAGACGATGTCATAATATTTTCAAAAAGCTTACAGGAACATGTAACAAAGCTCAGGGCAGTATTTAAAAGATTCAGAGATACAAATTTAAAAATACAGCTAGATAAGTCACATTTCCTGAGAAAGGAAGTGCTTTATCTTGGCCATACAATAACTAATGAAGGGTTGAAACCGAATGATGACAAAATTGAAGCTATTCTAAATTTCCCAATTCCAGAAACAGTAACACAAATTAAGAGCTTTTTGGGGTTAGTTGGTTACTACAGGAAATTTATCAAGGATTTCGCAAAAATTACAAGACCCCTCACGGTATGCTTAAAGAAAGGACGAAAGATAATAATAGATGATGAATATAAAGAGTGTTTTGAAGCATGTAAGAAGCTTTTAACAAATGCACCGTTACTACAGTTCCCAGATTTTAGTAAAGCTTTCATTTTGACCACCGATGCATCAAATTTTGCAATAGGTGCAGTGCTTTCGCAGGGTACGCTAGGATCAGATAAACCAGTGGCATACGCAAGCAGGACATTAAGCGACACGGAAACAAGGTACAGCACTATAGAAAAAGAGCTTTTGGCCATAATCTGGGCAGTGAAACATTTTCGTCCATATTTGTACGGGAATAAATTCACTATATATACAGACCACAGGCCACTAGCCTGGCTATACTCGCTCAAGGAGCCAAACAGTAAGTTGACGCGTTGGAGGCTTAGATTACAGGATTATGATTTCGAAATTCGATATAAAAAGGGTAGTCAGAATACTAACGCAGACGCACTTTCAAGGATCAGGATTAATGTTACTAATGATGACATTGAATCTATGATAGTTAATTTAGACGATAGTAATGACAAGGTACAGGACATCGTAGAAGAATTAGAAAGGGATTTGAAGGGAAATAAGGACGAACTAGATATCGAAACAATAGTCTTATCTGACTCAGAGCAAGAAGAGATAATGGAGATATCAGATTCAGATGATGGAGCAACAGCCCATTCAATATCAAATAGAGAACACAAAGGAATCCCGATCTTGAAGGAAGCCATAGATACAAAACCTAGGCAAATACTCGTTTACACGTGGTTCTTAAATAAATTCACTGTCAAGGACATTTCCACTAAAAAACAAAACATCCTTGAAGTTCACATGCCGGTAAACAAGGCTCACTTTGTGAAAAACTTCATGAAAGAGTATTTAGATACTAAGTATAAGTACCACATTTATTTTGAGGATACACAATTTCGTAAAACTTTTTCAGAAGTAGTTACAAAATTGTATAAAAAGGGGACCATGAATCTGATAGAATGCACAGAACGAATAGTAAATCTGACAGACAGTGAGGAAGATCAGATGTATGTAATAAAAAAGTATCATGAGGGTAAGACATGTCACAGGGGCATCAAGGAAACCCTAACCAAACTAAAAAGGGACTACTGGTGGGCCAGTATGAAAGAAACGGTAAGTGCGGTTATAAATGGGTGTGAAGAATGCAAAAAGATGAAGTACGAAAGAAAACCTATAAAACCACCCATTCAATTGACTCAAGATCAGAACACCCCCTTCCAAGAGGCCTTCATGGACCTTTTGTTTATTGAAGGAAAATATTACCTAACCATCATAGATGCCTTTAGTAAACTAGGCCAAGCAATCAATATTCCGAATAGAAGTACTCCAGAAGTAGTGAGAGCCCTAATAAAGTATTTCAGTATGTACGGTTTGCCGACAAAAATTAACGCAGATTCAGGAACAGAATTCAAAAATGACCTTATTAAAGAACTCCTGAATTTTTACAAAATTGACATCCACATAGGGACACCTAACAATCCCACGTCAATGGCAATCGTTGAAAGGTTTCATTCAACAATAATCGAAATCTATAGGTTAGCCAAATATAATAAAACAGAGTTTGACGCGGCAACCGTTATGACGTACGCTATTATGGCCTATAATAATACAATACACTCAGCGACGAACTACACGCCCTTTGAGATAGTGTTTGGCCATACGGACGCCGGGAATGTTTTTGACATAGATGGAGAACGGAACTTATCACAAAAGCTCCTGCAGGACCACAGAAAACGTCTTAAAGTCCTGTACGAATACGTAGCCGAGAAACTTCATGGAGACAAAGCAAAAGTTAGGGATAAGAGAGGCGGAGAGGAAGCCACAAAAGATTTCAAAGTAGGAGATGTGGTTTTTATGAAAAACACTAGGACTAGGAAAGCTAAGGAACTGCCACGCTATGAAAAAGCTATCGCGATAGGCAACGTAGACAAAAACATAATACCAGTCCAGTTAAATAAAAGAAAAACCAGGGTGGCCATAAAAAACGTAAAACGTCCTCCACAGATCATGCGTGACACTCCTGGCACTAGTTATTCAGGTGACCAGCCTGGACCTTCTAAACCTCAACAAGAACCCAGGAATAGCTCCACTACGGATGGGAGCAGCAGTGAAGAAGAATAACTTCTGGACTATTTTTAAGACTTTAGACTTAGAATCGTTAGTAATACAAATAGATAATAACATAATAGAATATGGTAAGTTAAAGGTTCTAATCAGAAGAGATAGTGAGGCACGTCGGGAATGTGCAGGACTGCAGGTTCAGATAGAATCTTTAATAGGATTAAATAAAGATAGGATGCATCAAATACTACCTTCTCATAGAGTTAGGAGAGGGATCATAAACCCATTAGGAGCATTAATTAAATGTATTTCTGGTAATTTAGATAATAGTGATGCACTTAAATATAGCAGGGAAATAAGTACTTTAAATAGGGAACAACACTCAGTACAGCGTAAAGTATCACTTATGCAAAAAGCGTTTGATAAGCTGGTAAATATATCGGACGATATAAATTTAAACGTCAAACACGTAGGGTTGCGAACGTCACAGTTGGAAACACTCTTGCAAAATGAAACTAAATTTAATCATGTCTGGTCCATAATAAACAGCCTTTACCAAATTCTAAATAACTTTCAAACCATGCTTAATATAATACAGGAAATAGAAACATCTATAGCATTCAGTAAACTACATATACTCCATCAGTCAATAATTAACTCTACTGAACTGCTAAGTATCTTAAGTGAAATAGAAGAAAACACTCACTTAATATACAAAGTAAACGTGCATAATTTAATAAAAATAGAACGTAATATAATTTTAAAATCTTATATGGATAGGAATAGTTTAGTTTTTGTTATGGAAGTACCCCTAATAGACGCTGACACGTATATTTATTACAAAATCATCCCTTTACCCATTCATAATCCTGTGAACCATAAAACCTTCACGATAGTCCCAAAATATCCTTACCTTATGGTGAATAGATTGAAATTCAGACCTGTACAACACCACTGCGAGGAGATTGAAAACAGCAAGTTCCTGTGTTCGGAGGAAAACCTGGCACAATACTACGCAGAGACTTGCATAGAGCAAATCATGTTGGTGAAGAACAACTACAGCAGATGTCATCAAAGCTACATCAAGATCGAAAAGCAAAGAATACAAAGACTAGTTAACGACCACTGGATGCTGTATAGCGAAGATAACCTGATCATCACCGAACACTGTGACGCGGAAGTTCACAAACACAACGTACAGGGTACCTACATATTAACGCCAAGTCAACACTGCAAGACACAAGTTGGAGAACTATTTATAGGTACTACAACAAACGCATCAGCAATTAGCCTTCAATTACCTCTTGTACAGATCCCAGATATTGGACACAGCATCACGAAAGGAAACAAGCAAATAGATCTGCGAGACATCGACTTCAACGACATCAAGGAAGTGTTGAATAGTGCCAAACACAGTGAGAGTGAAAATAACTCTGATCAGTTCACAGTGACGTACCAAGTTAGCATATGGACTTTAAGCCTTTATTGCATTGTAGTATTATGTGTACTTGTGACCATTTGGAAACTAAAATTGTATAACTTATGCCTAAAACAAAATTCTCCGAAGCCTACTTTATCACCTTCGGATAATTTTTCTCTTAGGGAGGGAGGAGTTAAGTGTGACGACCCTTCGGATATCACCTTTGTCAGCTCTTCTAGCAAGACACGCGCAGACCAAATTGGGGACAAGCGTCATTGCTGAGTAAGATGTTATTTAGATATAAATAGTTGTTACTTAGACTAGTGAGATGATTACTATATTGTTAGATCTAGGAGAAACTCTGTCCGTTCAAGTTAATAAAGTATTTTTTTAACTTTATTCCGTCTCGACTCTTTAATTCGCGCGAGCCACCGCCAGTCGGTTTTTGGTCGCGCGGCAAAAAGGACGCACGCGGCCGGCTACGCTATATTTGGACGGCAAAATGAATAAACACGCGTGTTCTTCGAGTTTCAACAATGAAAATACTATAAGATTGATTCAACTTTATGAATTTCACCCGGTCTTGTGGGATAGCACCCTAACTGATTATCGAAATAACGATTTACGCCAAGATGCATGGAAGGCAATTTCAAATGAACTGAAAATTCCAATAGGTGATTTAAAAAAAAAGATGACAACTTTATTAGCAACTAATAGAAAAGAAAGGAGCAAAATCAAAAAAAGTTTAGTAACTGGATCAGGTAAGTTTTTAATTGTTTATTTACACATTGTATTTTACAAAACAGAAGGTAGGTACCATTTAAATAACACCCTATTTATAATAGCCTATATAATTTTATATACCTTTTTTTTTACAGGAGCTAATGATGTATATGTATCGAAGTGGTTTGCATCTGAATATTTTACTTTCCTCAATGATAAGGACAAACCTCTGCCAACGACGGAGACTACTGTAAGTAATTACGATTAGTTATTCACGTTATTATATTTAATATGTATGTCACATTAAAACTTAGTAATTATTTTGCCACTCGAGGGGGGCATTATTAACAAAGTGTTCCGCCAGATGTAAACGTATATGAGTAGAAGTATTGGGCGATCTTCTAGGTACACTGTCTAAAGGAAAAAAAGAAGTTATTTGCTGTTGGTCTTGTCGCCATGCTCCTGGAACAAGCTCTCCTCGCTGTTCAGAGTCAAATGCATTGGTTTGTGCGTAAATATATGATGATCTCCTTTTTCTTAAAAAGTTGTGTAAATAAACAGTTGCCAATACAATTTTTATAGCTTTTTCCGGTTCCAAAAGCATCGGTTTTCGTAGAACTCGAAACACCGAACTCATTATTCCAAAGGCATTCTCAACCACCCTCCTTGCTCTTGATAGGCGATAATTGAATATTCTTTCAATAGATCCTCTTTCTGGATTACCCGAAAAGGGTTTCATGGTATATTCACTGAAGGCAAATGCTTTATCACACAGAATTATATACGGTACCTTCACATTGTAAGGAGTTTGTAATATTTCAGGATTCGGTAAATTTAGGCTTTTGTTTTCAAGGTTCCTGTACAAGGAAGTGTTTTTAAAAACACCTCCATCTGATATGCGCCCTTGACATCCAACATTTACGTACATAAAATTGTAGTCAGCGTCAACTAATGCTAACAATACAATGCTAGAATATTGTTTATAATTGTAAAATTCCGTTCCACTATTTAATGGTGCTTGAAGGCAAACATGTTTGCCGTCCATTGCGCCTATTGCATGAGGAAAGTTCCACTTTTCTTCAAATTCTTTTGCAACGGCCATCCATTGATTTTCAGTCTCGGGTAGCTGTAACAAATTATTTCATCTAAGTTAACGTTTTTCTTATTTTATTTTTCAGATAACTACCGGTAACAACACACAGAATGTGAATGCATCGTCATCCACACAACAAGCACCCAGTAATGCATCGTCATCCACACAACAAGCACCCAGTAATGCATCGTCATCCACACAACCAGAACCCAGTAATGCATCGTCATCCACACAACAAGCACCCAGTAATGCATCGTCATCCACACAACAAGCACCCAGTAATGCATCGTCATCCACACAACAAGCACCCAGTAATGCATCGTCATCCACACAACAAGAACCCAGTAATGCATCGTCATCCACACAACAAGGACCCAGTAATGCATCGTCATCCACACAACAAGGACCCAGTAATGCATCGTCATCCACACAACAACAGTACAACACATCATGCAGAAATAAACGGCCCCGCCGTAATAACGATGACAATGCCACATTAACAGAAGCAGTGGGATTACTCAAGCACAGTGTGCAATATCTGTCCAAGCAAGATGACTGTTACACTTCTTTTGGGACCCACATTGCGCATGAATTAAAAAAATATGACTCGCGAACATTTACACTAGTAAAACATGCTATAAATAATATTATATTTCAAGCTGATATGGGCCAATTACCAGGTCAGTATGGGTATTATACCGGTGCCGGTACGAATGTTACCACCTCTACGTCCTGCCAAAGTAATTACAGCGACATACCAATTCCACCGGAACCTCCAAGGGAAGCGGAGGGTAATCAGAATGAATTATCTGAAATATTTTTCAAGAACAAGAAGAATAGTTCAGAAAATTCTTAATTACAATTTAAAAAAACTTATTTAAGTACAGTCACGTCCAAAAATATGTATACAAGAACAAGGTTGCATAAATATGTAGTCTTACATTGTATCAAAAATATGTATCTATTACTGACACCTACATTATAATTTTCTAAAATTTTAATTAACAATAAATAAGCAGATAAACATAAACGTTTGTATTCATTAACTCACCTTCACATGATCCTTGAGAGCCTTGATAATTGCGTCACATACTTCAATAATAATAGTAGATATGGACTGTTTAGATATGCGAAACAGATATTGTAAACTTGTATATGAGTCCCCGGTGGCCAAGAACCTTAACGTCACGGATAGCCTTTCTCTGGCTGTGATAGCTTCTCGAAAATTAGTATTCATTTTTTTTATTTCAGGTTCAACCTTTTCAAGAATTATTTCAAAATCTTGCAAACTCATTCTCACAAAATTGTTGTCCCCACT
This sequence comes from Yponomeuta plumbellus, assembly GCA_947310845.1. NCBI lineage: Eukaryota > Metazoa > Arthropoda > Insecta > Lepidoptera > Yponomeutidae > Yponomeuta > Yponomeuta plumbellus. The sequence continues at coordinate 1,752,256 of OX371206.1, forward strand.
TTCTTCATAATTTATATCTTCCATTAGCCTATTTCCACACTGTAATCTTTCACGATATAATTTTTTTATCCACCATCTAGGTTTCCGTTTGTTCCGCTTTTTTTAATTTAAAATGTGTTGAATAATGACTAACGCCGCAGCAGTGGTGCACGCAACCGCTAAGTTTGTCGGAGCCATGGCGAATGACTGGGGCTCGCGGAGCGCTCTGGATCGATTGACCTCGCGTACAGGTTCGCGGCGGTCCGTACAGGAGCTGTACGCGTATCCAATGTACGCGTGGGCAGTGTTTGCCAACTACGCGTAAACCAGGAACGGGCTATCCGTACGCACCTTTAATAATAATAACGAGCTTCCAGGCCAGGCGGCTAGGCAGTGCATGCGAAGACGGCAGCTCAAAAGGCGTAGAGCGAAGTTTTATGCGACTATTCCCAGGTTACAGAAATCATTGAAAGAAGAGACGAGAAAAAGAGAAAAGTATCGTAAAACATGTCAAAGGCTATACAAAAACGTCCAGTCTTCTCCTGAGGCTAAAGTATCAAGACTCTTAAAACACGTTCACGTTCCTGAGACCGTAAAAAGAAAGCTTCTTCTTTTGGAAGTTGTGACTAAACAATTAAGAGAAAGGTACAGTCAACTGAAAAAACACAATGAGAAGAAGAAATACTTTGATATTCTGAAACCAGACCTATTAAAGAAGCACAAGTTACTGCATACATCAAAATCGTTTCTCAATCATGAGACGTACAAAAAGAATGGTTGCAGGAAAATCAATGGTAAAATGATTAAAATTAAACATGATGTAACAGAGTTTTTGGAAAAAGACGAGAATTCTAGGATGTGCCCAGGAAAGAAAGATTTTGTAAGGTCAAAGGGACAACTAAAGCAAAAACGTTTATTAAATGACACTATGAAACATTTGCACCAAAAATTTCTTACTACAGTCGAATACAAAGTGAGCTTAGCAACATTCTGCAGATTCAGACCTTTTTGGGTGACTTGGGCGAACGTAAAAGATCGAGACACTTGTAAATGTGTAATCCATGCAAATTTTCAACTGATGATCACGACGTTACACGAAAATAAAGCATTACTTACCGGCAACTTAACGAAGTTCTTAGCTATGACAACATGCGACATTCATTCCACCAAATGTTTATTGAGAGACTGTGAAGATTGTAGACATAAGAAGGTAGAATATTGTCTCCCACAGCCAAACCGAATAGAAAACTTGTCCAACAATTAGAAGATGAACTGCTTAGATTCTTTAGCCATGTTGCTACTATAACTCACCAATATCAGACAATATCGGAACTCAAGAAAAACTTGACTAGGAATGAAGTTCTTATTCATATTGACTTCAGCGAAAATTATTGCTGTAAATACAACGAAGAGATACAAGCAGTTCATTTTGGTGGTGCAAGACAACAAGTAACCCTGCATACTGGTGTTATATATTTACGTGAGAATGATATTGTTAGACCCCAAGCTTTCTGTTCTCTATCTGATAACAGCAGGCACGATTCAATGGCAGTATGGGCACACTTACTACCTGTTTTCGAATGGCTCAAACTTCAAAATACTAACATTCACAAAATTCACATGCTGAGTGACAGTCCTGTCAATCAGTACAAGAACAAGTTCATGTTCCATATCGTAAATCATCATATAAATTATTTATTTCCCGGCATAACATTATTTTCATGGCATTACTCAGAACCAGGACATGGCAAAGGTGCACCTGATGGCGTAGGTGGTACCTTAAAAAGAACTGCAGACAAAGCTGTGGCTGAAGGCAAAGATATCGTGAATTTAAGTTCACTTCAAGAGATTTTGTTATCCGGATGTCCTTCTATTATGTTATTTATAGTAACTACTGCTAACATTGAACAGATAGAGGTATTTGTCAAAAAGTCAGACTCCATAGAAACATTTCGTGGAACTCAAAAAGTTCGCCAGTTTGTCTACACTGGTAATATGCTGGAGTTTAGAAGCCTCTCTTGTTCTGCCTGTGTTGAAAAATGTCTTCATTTTCATTTGGGATATTAGTCGTCGTCAAAGGAAACTACTATTGGTAAAAAAATGAAAACAAAAAAAATAACAAATAAAGAAAAGCAATCCCGAGGTGGAAGTTCTTCAAATAACATAACTGCTGCAAGTGGCAGTAGCAAGCATGATGATTTAATTGATCTAAAGTATGAAATAGGTGATCACGTTCTTATCAGATGGGAGGATGATGTTTACCCGGGTGAAATAATGTCGTTATGTGAGGAAGGGGCTTTAATAAAGTGCATGAAAAGGTGCAGCAAATCTTGGAGATGGCCAGTAATCAAGGATAAACAGTTGTACTGCTGGGAAGATGTGTTGCAAAAGATTGGGACCCCGACTTTAAAAAAAAAGGATGTTATTCTGTAAAAGAAATAGATGAGGTAAAGTTAAAATAAAGTGATTAATAGACTCTAAGCTAAATTACCCTTGAGACTGAGTTTGATGTTGTTGAATTAAGATTAAGAGAAGTTATTTTTCAAGTCAGTTTTAAACATATTATAAGTGAAGTTAATTAATAATAAAGTTATAAATTTAAACATTTTTGTTAAATAATAAAGGAGTTTGTTTATTTTTGTTCATTGAGCCTTTAACATAGACTGTTGCTAAGGTATTGTTTTCATTAAAGTATGTTTGTGCGATCATAAGGATAATAATTAGTTTTTACTTAAATTTAAGCCGACATAAGACTGCAATATTACTTTGTGATTTTCAAGAAAAGTGTTCAGTATATTATAATGTGTCTATTATAATTTTATTTGATAAATAAATAATGTTATGCTTTGATACGAATTGTTTATCTATTATATAATCTTAATAAGATCATTCCCTCACGCTAGCTGTCATTCCCTCATTCCCCTTTTTTTAAAATACCCAAATATTTTGCAAAAACGCAATTTTTTCTGGGGCCCACTATATTATACATATCAAGTTACATGCATACTATGAAATTGTTGAAAAAAAAAATTTAATTTACAACATTTTTTTTCACAATGTTGTGTCGACCGAATTTCGAGATTTGTTGAGAATTACCCATATATTGAGTACTTAATCTTAAGATAGCTCAGTTATTTTTAGTCGTAGTAGTACTTGAAGAGTATATCTTAATATTATTTGTATTCATATTAATCTAAATATTGCAGGATAAATAATATCGAAATATTTAAAATGTCCACACCCAAAACCCTCATTCGTATGACCAGATCTATTAGAGTGCGTACAATACGATTAAAATCAGTTAACAATTCGGCTTTTCTCGGATATCATCGACTAAATCCGGAGACGGAAATGACACGAAATACATTCCCGCGATTTCTTTTAGGTAGCATTCAATTTGAAGTATCATAAACGCAATGTAAAGCACCTGCCAAGATGACATTACTAACCGGTAGACCTGAGAAATGTATTATGCAGAAGCGACATTGTCGTTTTCCTTCAAAATTTTCAACACACTGCTTTTCGAAACTCCGGTTGCTTCACAAACCGTGTCCAAAATTTTTTGATGATATTTACTTTCCTCTTTTTAAATAAATTAGCTTCTTTTCTAAAATAGTTATATACATTATTTACAATTTCACGAGATTGAGCAACAATTTTTTTAACAGGCTTTAAATTTGTTGAAGCCGTGATACATACCTAACTATTGTAAGTTAATTGTGATAAAATTTGATAGAATCGAATATTTTCACGAATGAAATGAGCGTTCATAAACGTCAAACTGTTTTTATTGACACTAAAAAGGCAGACTGTCAAAATAGTCAAATTTTTTTATTTCAATATAAAGGTTGTGTTAGTTTTGAGCTACATAGGAGGTTTTGTTGAAATGGAAATTGAAATTGGTTTATTCATATAAGTCCGTTTTGTTGCTCATATCGTTCTTGTAGTGTATTCAGTAATGCTGCGGCCACACTTGAAGGCGAAGATTCGTGTTCGCGTTGTCGCGACAAAATTTCGTGTTCGCTCTACGGCGAAGAGCTTGGCCACATCAAATAAACCTTCGCTACGTCACGACAATCTAGAACGTTGCTAAATTCATTTTGCCCTTTGATGTGTGGTATTTTACCGACAGCAGCGCGAAGGGTGTTTGTATTCGCGATGATGATTCGCGATAGGACGAATTTTTTGGCCAGACATGTCGCGACAACGCAAATCTTCGCGTTATCGCGATAGTGTGGCCGTACCATAAAACAACGAGCAATATAATTAAAGGTCATGTCTGTAAATTGATAACTCTATGTGAGAGACGAGGGATTCACTACAATTACCGAGGTTGGCCGAATTGTTAACTGATTTTAATCGTATTGTACACGCTTATGGGTTAACACATTTTGTACCTACCCCGCGGTATGGGATGCGCCAGACAACCACCAACTGTGAGCGAGAGTGCATGTTCGCCCACGATCTAAGTTATGCCTCCTCTACACGTCAGCAGATGTATCTGCAGACGTCGGCAGACGCATCGGCATATAGATCTCTACGAACCGTCCACACGTCTGTGCGTCGTTCAGTTTATGTTCATTCTTGACAGACTCAACACGTCGTGTCTAAAAAATGTTATTAAAGTCGTAAAAATTTAATAGGTCCGTTTTGACATTGTCATCGCGACGTAACTATTGATGTAACCATGCGACGTTGTACTCGATACACACGAAATCAATTCAAGTTGTATAGTATTTGATCGATTCGATTCTGTTTAGCAAAGTGCATCGGATTAAAGTACTAATTAGAAAATTTAACTGAAACTTTAATGTTGTAGATATTTTAAAATAATACAATGCTGTAAAGGTAAATTTGTCTTTAATTTAATAACATTCATTTTATAGTAGCACACTCAATCATCTTCTTCGGATGATGAGCCAAAATCGTCTGTTGAGCTATCGTCACCTGTAAATACAATTACTTCATTTTCAATTATACTATCAATATTGGCATCTCTGTCGTAATCCTCCTTTATAATTTTTCGAGTTTTTTCTATCACTTTTGCCCAGTCTTCTTGAGTAATTTTTGCACAAGATTGTTGTAGCAATGTCATCATTTTTTTAGTGGAGAAAGGCGGCTTTGTATTGTGGCGTGCTGCGTATCCTTTGACTTGAGCCCAGACCAACTCAATAGCATTAATTATATTGACAATGATACGGCGGCGTTCTTATTACTTTGTGCCCATGCTGAAGTGCCAAGTCATCAATTTTATATTTTAGTTTCGCAGGTTTATTTTCCTTAACCATTTCCAACAATTCTGCTTTCAACAATTTCATGTCAGCTTCAACACCTTGTCTTTGTAGCCATGCCACTAAAAAGCCTTTTTCTTTGTTTGAGTAGGTGCTTTATCTATTTGTACCGAATGGTAAGACGCATTGTCTATAATGATTATGCACTCTTCGGGGAGGTTTGTTAACAACTTAGTAAACCACTCAGTGAATTTATTTGCGTCCATTTCCTCGTGATAATCTTTTGTGCTTTTAGACTCGAACGCGAGTAAGCCATCATTCAAAAAACCTCCGCCGGCTGATCCGGCATGACAGATTATTAGGCGTCCACCTTTTCCCATTGGCACCACTGAGGCACGGTATGATTCGTGTTCAGCCAAGTCTCATCGATAAATATCACATTGTCCCAATTTGTGATTTTATTCATCTCCCTCAAGAATGATACTCTGTGTAAAATTAAATCATATCGCCCCATCATAATTTTACTTTTGTCAGTTTTTTTGTATTTGAATCCAATTTGTTTCATAACTGTTATTAAAGACGTGGAACTGCCACTAAACAGGCTAGCCTCTCGTAGTGATATCAACAATTTACTCACAGTTGGGTATTCATTTCTTGTAATAAGCATACACATGGTTTCGAATAGCGTCTGCGTCAAATGTATCAATACCCCAATAGCCTGTAGGCTTGCTTTTCTTCCTGTTTTTCGGCGTACGTAAAACATTTTCTTCAGTACCGGAAGGCCCATACTTTTCCTTCAAAATTATTCGAATGGTTTTTTTGCCGATTCCAAGTGCTGCTGCTACGCGATCTTGTACTTGCGTTATGGGCAATAATGGTCCACCATTAACTGATTCGCGTCTGAAATATTCGGTTAACTTCACAACCAATTCACGTGATTGGCCGTTGATTGTACGTCCTCTTTTCGACATGTTGTTCGTGCGATATCACATCAAACACTAAAATCAAGTCCGAATCACTATGTTTAAATCAATGTCCAAAATAGAAGAGCCAAGGTTAACGTAATAGCAAACAGAAATAGTCCAAAAGCAAAGCCGAGTCGAGAAAAAAATGTCAAACATGAACGAACGCACACTCAATTTCACAAGATGGCGAAAGAAATACTGCGCAGTGCGTGCGAAGTCGCGTACTGCTCGGTCAGAGAAAAGCCATTTTAAAGAAATCAGTTTCACCAATTCAAAAATATTCTGCCGGTTACACTTACTGATATTTTGTCGGAAGAATCCAACCAGGTTTCACTCTGATTCAAGCATGAATAATGTCTAGTGCTTTTACGAAAGTTTTAATTCAAAATTTCGTTTGAATTTGAGCTCCAAGCTCATTCTTTTCCGTAAAAATCACTACCTACACAATATTTCATTTCTATTAAAATCGAATGAAGTTGGTGTAATTCAGTAATTTTTTTTTACAACACTAGTATTTAAAACAATAAAGACTGAGAACGTAAATGTTTTGAGACGTTTCGTAATTATTAGAAATGGCATGCTACTATTAAGAAAGAGCGAAAACGATTATCTAATGCGCCAAGAATAATGTATGCATTAGTAAAACACTGTATCTAATTTATTATGATTTTATTGTTTCTTTCAGTTTCGTTCCAAGTTACATTCTAGGGACATTCTCAAATGTCAAAACGGGCCTATTATATTTTTACAACTTTAGTAGATTTTCTTTTTTAGTTCAGGTATTGGTATACCCATCGTGTCAGCTATACGTTTCCACGAATCATTTATCTGAAACAATAGAATATAATATTCATCATCTTAAGTCATGTTGTGTATTTATGATTTTTTTTATTCCAATGTAACATTAAAAAAAAACTACCAAGATTTTTGTTAAAAGAATTAATTAATTGGAATACTTAGGTAAATAATTAAATAAGGTATTCATAGTACGTATACTTACAATATTTTTATTTTTGTGGTATTTGTTCCTATGGTTCCACAAACAGTTTTCTCCGTGAAGAAACTTAAAAGTTTCCTCTGTGCTCATGTTGGCCATTTTCGCTTTCACTAGCTGCGCGCACAACGCGTGCACTCTCGGTCACCACTGCGGTAGCACTGATGCATCGGCCATCGGCAGACGTGTGGGCAGGCGCCAGACGTTGGCGTCAAAAACCCTTTGATCTGCGACACTAAAACCGACAGCAAACGGATACGTGGCGGACGCATCGGCAGAACATGCTAAAGACCTACAACAGACGCGCAAATCACCCCCTCTACACGTCGGCGGAGGCATCGGAAGATGACATCTGCAGATGCATCTGCCGACGTGTAGGCTTTATAGATACAAAGTGAAATAGTCCAATGTTGTCTGGCGTTTGTACGGTAAGTGACCTAATTCATTAGTCTTATTCTAGACGCTTACGAAAAAATTATGTGCTTTGACATTTTCAAATATGAGTGACCGAGTGATTGTCTAGCTTACAATATATTTAAAAAAAAATCTGTATCAACGATTAAAGAATCAAGTACGTTTTTCCCATAAAAACTCATTTGTCTGACACTCATTCGTCAGTTTTCGTTTGGCTTAATAGGCCAGATGAATTTGTTTGTGCCAAATTAATTATTGAACCTACGTTTGACCTACAACGAATAGTTTAATAATAGAGTTTTAGAACCGTTGTATTTGTAAAAATACATTATTGAAAAGAATACGGGATTCTTACTTCTCTTACTTCTTTGTAAGAATCCCGAATTCTTTTTAATATCATAGCTTATTATTATGTTAATATTATCAGGCTAATGAAATTGATAAACAAATTCAAATTTAATTAATTCTTAGAAAATACTTAAATACTCCACAGACACAGAAAAATGGCAAAGCCAAGAACACATATCAGAGAAAAAAAAAATTAAAAAAGTAAAATTAAGCTGAAAAAAAGGCAAGAGAAAAAAAAGAACTATGGAAAGAGGGGCCGGAAAAGATTATTACATTTTTTTTTAAGTGACCGTTTTTCCTCTAAATCTTATTTTAAAAACAATTCCTAAGTAATGAGTTAATTAATCAATACTAAATTAATTTAACATTCAAAATGACTAATATATAAAATATCATTTATAAGAGACTGATTGAAAAACAAGGTATTATTTTGTTCAAAACTTTAAATAATTTTATAAGTTTTTTTTTTGTTTGTTTGTTAACCTTAAATGTTAGATAGACGTTACTAATAATCATAAGAGTGATTTTTATTGACATGATATAAAAATACCATAAAACTAAAAAAATTGACAGTTTCTGAATGAAAATTATGTTAGTCCCCAAGTAAAGGACACCCATACCATAAATACACGTCATAAGTAAAGATTAAATCTACCACAATCTAGAATAAAAATGCTCAACCAAAGCTCATACTATGGCAATTAGATTATTTAATAAACTACCAAACTCATTAAAAGAAATACCAAAACTATCATCACTATTTAATAATAAACTTAATAAATATCTAATAGAAATCTGTCCTTACACAATTGAAGAGTACTTAAATAACAACTAAGTATATCACAACCAGTTAATTTACAACAATTTAACGACTTCATTTAAGGGAAATTCCTAATTAAGTTAAGAATAATTCATGAATAAAGTTGGTAATAAGAAATATTTGTGTTCCCGCTTACAATAAATATATTTTTTTATAATAAGCATGTTAGTTTTAAGTTATATTGCCACGCCCGACAAGGGTCCTATACGCTCAGTGTTATTTAAGACCTTGTTTTACATTATGGTGCAATAAATATTTTGATTGATTGATAGTTCAGGAGGCTCGTTTTTTATAGTGGGTGGCAAAAATGTTAGAGTAAGCCAAAATATTCTGAATTGTATTTTTATTCGATTATAAGTTTAATTCAAGCGCTCTAATATTTAATTAGGGTCTTGTACAAAATATATTTTTTTTGATGATTTGAGAAGGTCCGAGGTATTTATTTATTTTGTTTGTTTAATAATAAAAAGTTAATTTTACTTAAAATTGGAAGTATTATAGCTATAGTGATATGTAATTGTTTGTATTACAAATAATATTATTATATTATAGTTAGATATTCAGTGAAACACACAGAGCGCGATAAAAGACTGGTTTATTGCTAATCGAAAGGTAGCACACAAAACAACTATAACTACCTACATGTATACTCAACACCTCCTTACTAAATATTAACTTAGTCTAAACATGATTTCTTATCATTGTCCTTAACACTAAACTTATATATTCTTATAATTTCTATTTTTACGCGGACCGGGTCTTAAATTAACACCGCCCCGAATACATGTTGGTTCAGTACCCACTTCCTTCTCCGTCAAAGGTGGCGGACCCTCTACAAGAGAAGCCGCACCCTCTGGCGGAGACAGTCCCTGCTGAGGAGAGAGTGGGCTTGAAGACGCCTCTTCCCATTGTTCTTCATGATCAGAGGGGGCTTCCTCTACATTTTTATTATATTCATTAGAAGTACGTGTAAGCGAATAGCGACCTTTCCTGCCAGGACTTACTATTTGATCCAGATGCCTTCTCACTAATCCACATGGACCTTGAACTATAAATGATGCCGGTCCCACTTGTTCGCTTACCCGTCCTTCAACCCATTTCTCCCTATTCTTGCTATAATCCCTAATAAAAACATCATCTCCTACTGATATTTGCCGCTGCGTGCCGTCCGCCCTTTGAACCTGACGGGTCTGTGCGGCTAGTACGCGCCGCGCCGCCGCCGGCGCGGGTAGCAGCGTGTCCAGCCGCCCGCGCAGCCGCCTGCCTAACATCGCCACTGCTGGCGCTACCCCAGTTGTGGCTTGCTCGCAATTGCGGTAATGGAAAAGCATCTTGCACAATGCTTGATCTACATCAACCCCTTCGTAGTGCGCCTTTTTAATGCAGTTCTTTACAGTTTTAACAGCATTTTCTGCAGCTCCGTTGCCTTGTGGTCTATAAGGGCTCATTGGGTTATGTATAATACCATTATATTCGAAATAATGCTTTATTTCTGCCGATGTAAACGGCGGACCATTATCTGTAACAACTTGCAACGGCAAGCCAAACCGCGAAAACATTTCTCTAAACCTAGCAATTACAAATTTTGCGGACGTACTATTCATTAGAAAAGCCTCTATCCATTTACTGTGAGCATCAACCACAATGAAATAGTGTTTCCCATTGCATTCACCAAAATCGGCGTGTAAGCGTTGCCAAGGACGCGAGGGGAATTCCCACGGCGTGAGCGGCGCGTGCGGCGGCGCGTCTCGTTGCTGCCGGCATGCAGCGCAACTCCTACATAACTCCTCTATCTCGGAGTCGATACCTGGCCAGTAAACATAGTTGCGAGCTGTATTTTTCATTTTAACTACCCCTAAATGACCTTCGTGGAGCTCTTGTAAAATGTTTTTTCGAAATTTTGGTGGAATCACAATCCTATAGTTATAAACAATACAACCCTGTTCGATAAACAAATTATCCTTCCTATTCAAGTACGCTTTTTCTTGTTCGATTTCAACCGAATCCGGCCAGCCAAAAAGAATGTATTTATAAATATTTCGCAGCACTATATCACTCTTCGTTGCCTCCGCAACATCTTTTGAGCTGACCGGAAATTCATTTTCAATATAGTGTAAATACGAAACTGCTATTTCCGACGGAACATTAGTCCGGTTACGCGTCAGTGGTAAGCGCGACATGCAATCAGCTGGCGCATTCTCCGCTGAACTAACCCACTCCACTGCAAAATTGTAAGCCGCCAGTCGTGCCGCATAGCGCTGGAGCCTGCTGGCTGCCGTCTGTGGAATGCCCAATTTGTCTCCAAATATGTACGACAACGGTTTATGATCCGTGCGAATAATAAAGCGCCTGCCATACAAATATTGATGATTTTTGGTCACTCCAAAGAAAATAGCCAGTGCCTCCTTATCTAGTTGGCTGTACGATTTTTCTGAATCATTTAGCGTGCGCGACGCATAACAAACCGGTCTTTCCGTGCCGTCGGAGTAGCGATGCGCCAACACGGCCCCGAGCCCGTATGAGCTGCTGTCCACACTTAGGACCAACGGCAGGCTCGGGTCGTAATGCGCCAACACCTTATCACTACGTAATATAGACTTTATATTTATGAAAGCTTCCTCACAATCAGAATCCCAATGCCATTGCGTTTCTTTTTTTTAATAATTGATACAGTGGGTGTAGGACTGTACTTAGATGTGGTACGAACTTCCCATAGTAATTTACTAAGCCTAGGAAGGCTCGTAATTGTCCTATTTCTGTTGGTCTGGGAACCTGATCGATGGCCGAAACTTTCTTTTCATCGGGGCGCAGCCCATTTTTGTCAATGATATGCCCTAGATAAGACACTTCACTTCTAAAAAATTCACATTTTGACAGCTTAATTCTTAGTCCAAAACTCTGAAGACGACGGAAAACAGCGCGTAAATTTTCTACATGATCTTTCATAGAAATTCCTGTCACAGGTATGTCGTCCAAAAACACTACCGTTTTTGGGACGCCGCTTACTACCTCTTCCATCAGTTTTTGGAATTTTTCAGGAATACAGTTCAAACCGTAAGGTGTCCTAATGTAAACATATGTACCAATATGTATGCTTATGGCCGTATAAGTCCTAGACTCTTCTTCTAAAAGCACCTGCTCATAAGCATGCGCCAAGTCAATTTTTGAAAATATCTGCCCGCCACTGAGTGCCGCGTACAACTCTTCAATACGTGGTAACGGGTACGGTTCCTGTTTCAACTTTGAGTTTATGGTAATCTTGTAATCACCGCATATTCTTAACCCACCTCCCTTTTTAATAACTGGTACTATGGGCGTACCAAAATCGGAATGTTCTACTTTCATAATTGTACCCTCGCTCTCGAGTCTTTCTAATTCTTTTTTAACGGGTTCGCGCAATGCCAGCGGTAAACTGCGAGCCTTATAAAATATTGGTTCGTTATCTTTTAATCTTAACGAAAACTTCTTTGTGCATGTACCTAACCCCGAAGAAAACACGTCAACAAACTCGTTTGCTAAATCCCTAACGATGCGTTCGGCCTTATCGCTGTCCTCGTTCAGATGGATATTATTGATCCTTATGTTAATGCAGCTAAGTTGTAATTCGCGTAACCATGTGCGGCCTAGCAATGGTGGCCCGCCTCCTGGTATTACAAACAAAGGAAGCGAGCGCCTGGCTGTTTGCGGCTCGCACCCACACACAGACACAGTGATAAAACCGAGCGGCTTGATACAACCACCTGTATAGGCACGCAATTTTAAATTATTTTCATTAATTGCGAAATTGCTGAAATATTTAGCATACATTTGTTCGTTAATTGCAGAGATTTTGCTTCCAGTATCCACTTCAAACAGAATAGGGACATTTTCTACATTTATTTTTATTACATAAGGTTTATCACTCGAGCCGTCGACGGTTAAATGAAAGAAATCGCTGTCCTCCGATTCCGGTTCCGGGTCCAAATAAAACTGTTTTGTTACCTTGTTAGTGTAGCCGCGATTCGTAGGTCGATCACGATTACCTTCACTTCTACACATGACCTTTAGGTGACCTCTCGCACCACACTCATCACAGTTGAAGTTCCTATACCGACACCTATCAGCCGCATGCTGCCTGCCGCACCGCCAGCACGAAGCCGAGGCGCGCGGCCGGCCCGCCGCCGCCGCCGCCGCGCCCAGCCTGTGTACGGTCACTGCGCCCGCGCCCGCGCCCCCGCCTTCAGCGCCCGCGCCTGCGCCTGCGCCTGCGCCCGGCCCCGTGCCGCCCGAGCCGCTCGCCTCCACCGCGTGCCGCTCCGCAGCCTCCAGCGCCAGCGCCAGCTCCACCGCTCGCTTGTATGTCACTGATGGCTCAGCAAATAGACGACTTCGCATGTTCTCACTGCTGAGACCGGATACAAATTGGTCCCTCAGATTCTCTTCGAGTTTTGTACCAAAATTGCAAGTGCTAGCCAAGTGCTTCAGACATTGCAAGTATTCACTCAAGGTTTCTCCTAGCTTTTGTCGTCTTTGCCGAAAGAGATGACGCTCGGCGATATCTGATCGCCTGGGTTCGAGATGATCCTGGACTATTGTCACCAGTTCCAAAAAAGTTTTACTTTCAGGAAGACTCGGTGCGCATAAATCGAACATTAAGTCATACGTAGCCTCTCCCACCAGCGTTATCAACGTAGCAACTTCTTGCTCAGGTTTGATGGCGTTCAAGGTTATGAACTGTTTTACACGATTCACATACAAAGTCCACTTTTTTGACGCTAGGTCAAAATTGTCTATTTTACCGATAGGCATTATCACTTTACACTGAATCTGATCCGAAATCACCACTAAAACGTTTTAATCCTCGTCGCCAGTTAGATATTCAGTGAAACACACAGAGCGCGATAAAAGACTGGTTTATTGCTAATCGAAATGTAGCACACAAAACAACTATAACTACCTACATGTATACTCAACAATTATAATTCAGAAGAGTTTTGGGTGACCATTTTGGTTCTATAATTAACTAAATTTTGATTCAATAAACAATTCAGACGACATTTTTTTGTTTCAGTAGATAGCATAGATAAATTAGACAAGATAAGTACAAATTTCATAGAATTTTATCATTAATTTGGTCCAATCAAATTCATATTCCCTTAAATACTTATTAATTTGATCCATTTCTCATTAACTTGGGTTGCTCATTAATAATATCAATAAATCACTTAATCTATCTGTTACATACATGATTGTAGCTTTATGGTGTGTATTGTCGGTAGGTACTTGTTTCTCTTATTGAGTGAATAAGAGTTACTAAGTAGAGGGTAGTTATGTATTTTTCAGTGTGTCTTGCTACTTAGCTCAATAAACATGCAATTACCTAATTTCGTGTTTTAATGCATTTACGGACATATTATTGGCGACGACGGAGTTAAATCAGAGAAAATGGACCGAAAATCAGTGAAGTTCAGTGAATTTAACCCGCAAGTGGACAATTGGGACAATTATATAGACAGGTTAAAGTTTTGCTTCGAAGCGAATGGAATCGGGATAGACAATGTTAAACGGGCGAATTTCTTTACTGTGTGTGGCTCTCAAGTGTTCGAAACATTATTAGCACTAATTACGCCACGAAAAGCCATTGAAGTGACATTTAACGAGATCATTGAAATTTTAACCAAACACTACAGTCCTAAACCGAACGAGATATCTACGTCATTTAAGTTCTACAAGCGAGATCAGAAACATGGAGAATCGGCTGCCGAATACATAACCCAACTTCGAAAGATAAGTGCCGGGTGTAACTTCAATGATTTGGAACGTATGTTACGTGACAGACTCGTTTGCGGAATGAGAGATGACCGGTTACAATATGAACTTTTGAAACGAGACAATTTAACCTATCACAGTGTAGTCGATGCTATGATGTCAGCTGAAAGTGCGGGCAAAGACGTTCGCATGATACATGCGGATGGCGGAGCGGGCTGCAGCAGCGCGCCAACACCACCGCCGCCGCCGCAGCCGCTCGCCGCGCAGCCGCCGCCAGAACCCATGGACATCAACGCGTTCCGGCCGCGGCCGGCGCCGCGCGCTCCCGCCGCCCCCGCACCACGCCCGCCCCCGCGGCCCGCGCCTCGTCTGTGCTATCGGTGCGGGGACCGACACGGTGGTGAATGTCGGTTCGTGAATACTGTGTGCCGGTTTTGCAATAAAAAAGGGCATCTGGAAAAGATATGCATATCTAAAAAGAACTCTAAAAAAATGAACTTTGCGGAGGAGGATGAATTTGACAAGTTGAACGGAATTTACGTCGTGCAGACTACAAGCCGAGTGCCACCTTTCGTCGTTCGTGTGTCGATCGCGAGTTCGCCCGTCACGCTGCAAGTGGATACGGGTGCCGGATACACGCTGGTGAACGAGCACACGTGGCGTCAGCTGCGGCCGCGCCTGCCGCCGAACAGCCTCGGCGCTGCGCCCCTGCTACTGCGCACGTGGACCAATGCGCCCGTACATCTACTCGGCCAGACAGTGCTGCCTGTGCGGTATAAAGATGTGGACTATAAGCTCCCATTACTCGTGGCTAAGGGTAATGGACCTAACCTTTTAGGAAGAGACTGGCTAGCGCACCTAGGCATTACTATGAACATTAACTACGTTTCCAACGGAGATTATGCTACATTGGAGAATATTATCGCTAGACACAATGAAGTCTTCAAAGATGGACTCGGTACCTACCGTGGAGATCCGGTATCGATACATTTGAAACCAGACGCATCAGCGAAATTTCTTAAAGCTCGTCCTGTTCCGTACGCTATAAAGTACAGAGTTGAAATTGAAATCGATCGCCTAGTGAACGAAGGTGTACTGCAAGCGACAGCTTTTTCGGAATGGGCCACTCCGGTCGTTCCGGTTGTAAAGAAATCAGGCGAAATTCGGCTTTGCGGGGACTACCGCAGCACAGTTAACCAGGCGACAGAGTCAGATACGTATCCTATGCCCACGGCGAACGAAGTATTTGCTGCTGTAGCGGGCGGCAAATTCTATACGACGCTAGACTTAGACCGCGCTTACACTCAAGTTACCGTCGACGATAAGACAGCGAAACTGTTAACCTTGAATACCTGCAAGGGACTATACACTGTACACAGACTGGCATTCGGTGTGAAAGCATGCCCGGGTATTTTCCAGAGACTAATGACAGCATTACTAGCGGGCATCAAAGGAGTAGCAGTTCTGATTGATGACATCATAGTCTCTGGCAGTAACATGTCCGAGATGCTGCAGCGGCTAGACACCGTACTGCAACGTATTGAACAAGCGGGATTACGCCTCAATAAAAACAAATGCAAGTTTGCTAAAAAAGAGGTTGAATTCTTAGGATTTGTGATCGACGCTGACGGCATTCACCCAGCACCCAGCAAAGTTGAAGCCATAAGGAACACTCCAGAACCGAAGAACGTCCAAGAGTTACAGGCTTTTCTCGGCTTATACAACTTCTATGAAAGGTTTATCACTCACAAAGCCACAATACTCGAACCTTTACATAGGTTATTAGACAAGACGCAAGTATGGCACTGGACAAAGCGAGAGCAGGACGCTTTTGATCGCGCTAAACAGGCACTGACTTTGGACATGACACTGGTTCACTATGATTTAAGTAAGCCTCTCATACTAACATGCGATAGCTCACAATATGGTGTAGGAGCTGTACTGTCACACATGATGAAAGACGGCAAAGAGCGTCCTATAGCCATGAGCTCCCGAACCTTACACGCAGCTGAAAGGCGTTATTCCCAATTGGACAAAGAAGCCACTGCCATTCTGTTTGGGGTACAAAAATTTCACAACTACTTAGCAGGGAGGTCATTTAGCGTAGTCACGGATCATAAACCTTTGCTGGGTATTTTCGATCCAAAAAAACCAATGCCTACTATTCTATCACCTCGTTTGACGAGAATTGCAATAACGCTAACCTCGCACGATTATGACATACGATACAAACCTGGTTCACAGATGGGTAGTGCTGACAGTCTCAGCAGATGGCCACAGCCTGTTCCTGAGCGACCCGAATCTGAACTAAGTGAAGTATTACTTATGGCGGAAAAACCAGACGATTTTCCGTTCGATGCAGAACATATTGCGACTGAAACATTGAAAGACAAAACTCTGTCGCAGGTAATACATTACGTGCAACGCGGCTGGCCTGCCAAGGTGAGAGAGGCCGACTTACACAAGTACTGGCTACACCGTACCGAATTATCGGTACAAGAAGGTTGTCTGTTGCTGGGAAACCGTGTGGTGGTTCCTCCACCGCTGCGTACAGTTACTTTACGAGCACTGCATAAGGCGCACAATGGAATTGTACAGACAAAAGCGCTCGCCAGAAGTTACATTTGGTGGCCGCACTTAAATGAAGACATTGAAGCACTCGTGGGGCAGTGCAACAAGTGCCTCGAACATCGCCACATGCCTCCTCGATCGCAACATGAATGGATCACGCCTACAAGACCCTGGTCCAGAATACACATCGACTTCGCTGGGCCTTTTCGAAACAAAAACTTTTTGATCATTGTCGATGCGTACTCCAGATGGCCTGAGGTGTTTATGGTGAACAACACCACCACTGCAACAGTAATTAAATATCTAAGAATAGTCTTTGCGACACACGGTTTATGTGAGATAATGGTTTCCGACAATGGGACTGCATTTGTCTCAGAAGAAATGAAAAAATTTCTCGGCTCAAACAAAGTTCGACACATCACAACAGCGCCTTATCATCCTGCCACCAATGGGCTAGCTGAGAGGATGGTCCAAACAGTCAAGGACAAGATACGAAAAATGGACGAAATGTCGTGGGATATAAAAATCCCAAACATGCTGCTGAGTCTACGTACGACGCCGAGTGCTGGAACCAGTCGAAGCCCTGCAGAACTTCTAATGAACCGGAAACTGCGCACACTGCTGGACGTAATCCACCCAGATCATATTCACCGAAAAAAGACCGAACAACAGGTTATGCGCAATAATGAACAGCGGAACAGAGAGTCTGACGTTGGTCATCATGTAATGTATAGGAATTACAGCAATAATGGTCCCAAGTGGTTACCAGGCAAGATACTGGATAAACGTGGTCCCTCCACTTACAAAGTAATAACTGACGACGGTATCATTGTCAACAGGCATATTAACCAAATTATTAAAGTTTCGTCACAATTTCAAAGTCCACAAGAGAGAAAAGAGATGTGTGATGATGAGAGGGGATCAAGTAATGAAGACTCGGAGGAACAGATTATACAAATTCCTAGTGAAGAGTCGTGGGCTGATATTTTAGGAATCCCTAAACCTAAAAGTTAGGTTGTTAGTAGGAGCAAGGTTTCATATTAAATTAAAAATATAATTGTTACTTCCTGTGTTAAGATTTAGGTAACTACATGATTTATATTCTGTTTTGTTCTGTATTGAGAATTCTTCGATTTCGTTCATTATTAAATATTGTCATTTATCTTCAGATAATTTGTATGTTTACTTGGGGGGAAGGTATGTTACATACATGATTGTAGCTTTATGGTGTGTATTGTCGGTAGGTACTTGTTTCTCTTATTGAGTGAATAAGAGTTACTAAGTAGAGGGTAGTTATGTATTTTTCAGTGTGTCTTGCTACTTAGCTCAATAAACATGCAATTACCTAATTTCGTGTTTTAATGCATTTACGGACATATTACTATCCTAGCTAAGTTAAGGCAATTCAAATATATAGTGAATTATCCAACTTCATAAACAATTATCATCTTTTCAAGATCCTACGCTCAAAATAAAAATTTGACTGATGAATGAGCCAAAACGGTCGATCTCAGCCTGAGATTTTTAAACTGCACTTTGACTTTACTTTGACGAAAAGATCGACTTTCAATCAAAAATATCTTTCATAGCCCTGTCACACCATTACTTTACTTTCACTAGCCTACACTTTGCTTATTAAAGTCGAAGGAGTCGATGATCATGACTTTGGCCTCAAAGTAAACTTAGCATCAATATGCATACAAATAATGTAGTCCTGAATGATAAAGACATTTTCATAAACCGAATCAAATTTTATTAGGTTGGGTTGTACTTCAGAAACGTAAAGTCAATTTTTATTTTTTTTGTTTCATTCGGTTTTCACGGACCAAGAAGTGCCCCGAAAGGAGGTTTATTACAATACATCCTTGAAGTCAAGGTAAAGTTGACATCTTTTAATGACATCTTTCCGTTTCATTCAAATAAATCAATTTTTGATGATATTTTCACCATTATTTTTTTAATGAAAACTACAGTGCCACCATCTTATCTGTTCAGTTGATAGCGGCGCTAGTGGAGAATTTAGTAGTAGCATTTAAGAAATTTACGTAGAAAAATGAGAATGTTTTAACCCGTCTTTCAAATTTAATGAAAATATATCTATAAATCTTAGTAAGTGAATAAATAAAACAAAAAATGGGGAAAAGGATTTACAATTAACCCTTAATCAAACATTGGGAAATTATTTCCCACTTCCTCCTAATTCACAAAATATTTTTTATTTTTTTAATGGCAACACCCAGGAATTTCATCTATGGAAATTTAAAATCTTGGTAATATTTAAAATTTGAAAAATGGCAACATTTTTTTAATGGCCGCCATATGTCACCAAATGTCAAAGAGAAAGTCAGAGGTCACGATTTTTTTGCCAAAAAACCAGTTCTCGTTAGTGTTTTGAGGTTAAATTGAAAAAAAAATCTGGTAAGTGCATATAGTGAACACTATTATAAACTAGACTTATTTTCTGCATATTTGGCTTGAAAAGAACTGTGGAAGCAGTACGATTTACTAGAAATTTTTAGGTTTTAGTAAGTGGGAAATTATTTCCCATTGTTCGTTCCTGCACTTAAAATTTTCTTTGTTCCCGTAATATATATATACAACTTCTGACCGTCTGTCTCGTGCACAAAAAAATTATCCGTATCCGATATTGTTTTTCTTCAGATTTTTATTATTTATTTCCAGCAAAAGAAAAATGAATAAGAAAAAAATACGAAAACCACAACCACTTACTAAAAAAAAACTAGAAGAAGCAGTAGAAAACTTGGCCGACTTATCTGATTTATCCGATTATGATTCTGAAGACGATAATTGCTTTGCTAATAGCATTTGTTCTCCTTCTGCAAGTTACTTAAATCAGCCGGATGAATATCTAATAGAACATCGTCTCGAAGAAATTTTTGGCATCGAAGATAATTTAGATGATGACAACGTTGAAGATGAACCCGTTTTGCAGACAACACGATCAGATTTATTGTCAATTTTAGATGACCAGTCTCAGAACGCAACGATACAAAATACGGACGGTAATGTTTTCGAGCAAGACACATCTAGTAGTCCACTCCATGTTCAAAATACAGTCCGCAATGTTACTGAGCAAGATACTTCAAATAGTCCACTCCATGTTCAAGAATTATGCACTCAAGATCAAGGCAGTCCCTCATCTCATGACATTCAACCAGAAATAGTTGACATACCCGAACAAGTGGCTACTACTCAAAGACCAGGCAATATGTTTGAAGAGGACATTGATATAGATGAATTAATGGAAGATGATCAAGAAGCGTCTCAAAATCACAACGACCTAGAGATTGGAAGACAGCTGACTTAACCCATGATATTCCAGTTTTTGATAAGCGTTTTAAACCCAAGTTTCAGGACCCACACAAAACTCAGCCCTTGACTGTTTTTGAAAGGTTTTTTTCAGATAAATTGATACTGATAATAGCAGAACAAACTAACCGATACGCAGTTCAAAAAGAGAGCGCTAATTGGAAACCAGTCACTGAAGAAGATATCAGGGCTTATCTAGGAGTTTTGATTATGATGGGGTTAAATCCTCTTCCGGATTTCGAGTTATACTGGTCGTCAGATCCTTTCTATTATAACAAAGAAATTGCACAAGTTTTTCCAATCGTGCGATTTAAAAAGATCACTGAAAACCTACACCTTAACGACAATGAAATGCAACCACCAAGAGACTCTCCTGACCACGATAAATTATATAAAGTGAGACCTCTTATTACAGAACTGAACAAGGTTTATCAAAGACAAGCATATAATTCAAGTGTGCAGTCAATAGACGAGTGCATGGTGAAATTTAAAGGTCGCAGTACATTAAAACAATATATGCCAAAGAAACCAATCAAACGGGGTTTCAAAATTTGGGCTAGATGTGACGCCAAAACGGGATACTTGTACCAATTTGAAGTTTATACCGGTAAAGGTGATAGCACAGAGAATGACGGACTAGGTTACAATGTGGTGACGAAACTATGTATTAATGTACCTGGAAATACGTTAGTTGCTTTCGACAATTTCTTCACCAGTGTTCCACTTATGGAAGATCTATTTGTCAGAAATATTTTTGCAGTAGGAACAGTTCGAAGCAACAAAAAATATCTGCCTGATGTCATGATGAATAAAAAGCAGCCGAAACAGATGAGATTGGAAAAACATCAATTCACAGCTGTCACATCAGAGCCCGTAACAGCCGTCAAGTGGATGGACACTAAAGAAGTAAATGTGCTCTCAACCGCACATCAACCACGTGACGTAATGCTCGTGAAAAGAACCCAAAAAGATGGCACTAGAAAAGAGGTTCTGTGCCCGAAAGCTATTGCTTCATATACTCTAAGCATGGGTGGGGTAGATTTATTTGACCATTTTAGGTCTCCATACCCAATTGACCGAAAATCCCGAAAATATTGGATGAGACTTCTATTCTTCATGTTCGATGCTTCCATTATAAATGCATATATTACTTACAACGACACACACGTTGCAACGTTGCATGGTCACCGAGATTTCAGGTTGCGTTTGGCACGGGCATTAGTAGACAATCACACAACAAGGAAAGTACCAGGACAAGCTATACGGTTTAAAAACAAAAAGGGTGGTGTCTTTGGAGTGCCTGATGAAGTCCGTTTATTGAATGTGGGCATACACTTGCCAGAAGAAATCAGAACTTACAAGAGATGTAAGTTCTGCAGTTTGAAAAAGAAAGAACAGAGAACCAAAATACAATGTTCCACATGTAATGTATCTCTGTGCGCCAAAACCTGCTTCAAAGCTTTTCATACTGCTCCATCTGAAAAATAAATTTAATAGTTATAGTTATAAGTATGATGATTGCAATGATAATTCCGCCTTTTTTGTATTAATACTTTTCTTAATTTCTTATTATAATATTAAATAAATAAATAAATAATAAACATCTTTTATTTTGGTTTGCATGTTACATAGTTTGAGTTACTTACAAAACAAAAATTAAAATTTCAAGCAAAGCAGGGGGGAACTACTAGTAAAAATAAAAGTCCGTAACCGTATCGGACAATGGGAAACAATTTCCCACTTCCATAAAATTTTGCTATGCAGTAACGGATAATGGGAAATTATTTCCCACCGCAAAAACACCCTTTCCCCACCCCCTATCTAATTTTTATATTTTTTTTCTGAATCTACGCACCCAACTTACCTAAAAACCATTCTTAGTTTTCATTTATCTCATAAAAAAGTATTCTGTTTGATTTAGGGTTAATTAGTTAGTTACCATTTTGCCCACCTGAACAGATAACTGGGTGGCGCTATATGCGTGTAATGTAACAGGTACTGTCAAATTCAATACTTGCTCAAACTTTACTATAGGGACGTGCTTTGCTAAGGAAAGACCAAGGAACTGTCTCTGAAATTGAAAAAGATGAAGGTATACTTTGTTAAACAAAGCTTATTTTGTGAAGACGTCTTTGCTGTAAAGTCACGACTGTGAATCTGGCCCTAAGAGATTCACCCTGCACTGTATTGTATAATGCGTCTTCGAAAACTTTTTCTATTATGTACGCAATATTTAATGTATTTCCTCTGATATTGCCGACTAATTTTGAGCTGAATATATTTTTTTAATTTCTGATCTTACTTTATATGCGTCGTGCATTGAGTCATTTGTTGGAAGTTGTTTTAAAAATAAATATGGTCTATACTATTATTAGTACCTTTATGTGAAAATTTTCCACATATGCAATTACAATCGATTGCGAAAAAGCATCAAATGCACACGTATTTGAAGTCGAAATTCCACCACTTTTTTGTTTTTTTTTTCTTTAACAGAGGTCTTTTCGTGTTAACCTTGCCTCGCCAGTTTTCTACGCATGAAGGATTTTTAGAAAAAATTGAATCGATTGGAGAAATCTCCTCTTTTTTAGCAGTCTCTTTACTTCTTCTTTCAGTAGCAGTTACTTTCGGTATCTTAACTTCTTTAACTCTATATAGGTATTTTGTTTAACTTAGATTATGCCAATTTTGTCTCACCAGAAAGAAACTCTTGATGTTTCATCAAGAAATCATCAATTCGGAGCCTATGTGTTTTTATTTTTGAGTGGAATAGAAGATATTTTTATATTTTTAAAATAACTTTCCACGTTTGAGGAAGTTGGTGTAATTATATCACTCTCATATAGATATTTCATTACATTCGACCAAAGAGGCAGTTCATTTATAAGTCTTAAAGTTTCAATTAGTGTTGGAAAATAATAAAAAATTTCCGTATCATTGAAATCCTCATCGATTAAAACATTGATCAGTTTTTCCTTATATATGATAGATAGATAGATAATTCATTTATTTACATAAGACACACACGCGTATACAAAGCAAAGCAAAACACGTCTAACTACAAGTCACAGCACTAAAAAAAGCAAAGAAACAAAATTAATAATAGTACATTCACACACATAACAAGCAGAGACACATAGAAAATTGGCCATACACGATACATTAATGTACCTGGCCAACGTACTGAGTAAGTGACCAACGCGGGTGTGGCAAATGTAAATGGGCTCCGACTCAGCATGTGCTGAAAGTTCCGGAAGAACTTCAGCGCTGATATTCTGCCGGTACCCTTGATCGGCGTGCAGCGCCAAGAGAGCTGAGGTGTGGCGCACAGACGGTTATCGGAGTGTATTAAATAATGCTATGAATAATAATGTCACGCTGCTAAACAATTAAAAATAAGTAAATATTTTATAATTAATAGATTGATAAATATATACTTATAGATTGACCACGGGCTTAAATAGTAAAAAATAAATAAAATTCGAATCATCTGTGAGAACTTTGTGTAATCAAAGTCTTAGATTCTATATTCCATAATTTTATAAAATACCAAAATATCGAACAAATTGCACATAATAATGTCAACATAATCATCATTTCAATAACTTGTACACTGACAACGGAGTTCAGAAGTACAGGAGCAAAACAATAAATGTCAGAGTATTAGAATTAAAATTGTATTATGGTATTAAATTTAAAATAGAATGATTAAAATTGATGATAATATTATATACGTATGTGCAAAATAAAAAATAATAATTAAAAAACTGTGTTATAATATACTCAATTGTTGAAATGTTCGGAGGAAAATACGTAACCGATAATAGGTATGTACTAATAGCACTTTATTCCATTAATTTACCGGGATAACAATTTCTGCTGGTCAAGCAGAAGCTTTTTAATATGGGCCCTGAAGGTGACCCTAGACTGAAGTAGACGGAGAGGTGGCGGGATATCGTTCCAGCACTTTGTGGCCTGAAACCTGAAACTACCGCGGAAGGCGGCAGTGCGGTGATGCGGCACACAAAGCGGGATCGACGTGATCCTAACGGGTTGCGTTAGGATCACGTATCCTCTCCTCTCCTCTGCCTTCCCCACAATGAATATCTTAAAAAATAAACTAAGGAATAAAATGAACTTGGTAACTTTGAACGCACATCTTCATATACGAACAGGGCTCCAAAACTTTAATAAAACTTGCCACACATATGAAATTCCACAAGATGTAATTAAAAAAATTAGCAAGAAAGATACGTACTCATTTAAATGGAAAAAGTCTGAGAGTGAACAACCTTCCACTTTCACAGCAGCGGCGGCAGAACAACAAAAGGAAAACACAGCAGCAGAGACAGATGATAGTGAAGATGACTGGATGTAGTTTGAAACAATTGTTATAACTATTAGCTGATACTGAATTAAACAAATAAAAAAAACATCCACTATTTTTGTGTTTTTTTATCAATCTAGCACTATTTGAGATGTCATTTAGCACCCATCTGAGATATGGAGTTGGCAACCTTGGCAACGTGCAGCGACATGTCCAGTGGGGTGAAAGTTCCCTATATGAAAAAATACTATGGCAACAAATGACTTTAGGTACAGCAATTGTTGTTTAGCCAGTGGAAAAAAATATGTAACATGTAGAATTAAATTTGTCATTATATTTCAGAATTTACATGAATGTTAATATAAAAATATAATATTTCTAAGAAAGCAAAAAATATAAGAGTAATAAAAATTAGAAAACAACTGCGATTGTATCATGATTTATTGTTTCTGCGCCCAACGAAATATTGAAATGGTAGAACTTATACTTTACATAGGGTATCACCAAACTGACCTTGTTTTTTGTTTTTGGCGGTGGTGTCTTTTACGATAGTTTTGTCTTTAAATACCCGTGATTTACTGTGTTTTATCGTGAAATTGTGTTGCTGGCGTTGAGTTGAGTGTTTATTCTTCCGCCACAAACACTTGTGAGACAGGACTCGAAGTAATTTCTGAGACAGTGACTCTTATTTGTGTTTGAGATAATGACTCCTAGGGTAGACGGTACTTATATTGGCACCCCCCTAGTGATTGGCACTTTCTTAAATTAAACTGAATATTAAGAATAATATTTTCTGTTTATGCTTTGGAAATACAATAATTGGTAGAAAATACAATTCTTTATACTTCGTTTCGTCTCAAACGTCAACCATCTTTCTTTTACAGCTGTTTCAAAAATGTGTTGCGTTGAGTGTGCTATAAATTTAAGAAAAGTTAAGGTTTAGTGGCTAGATTTCGATGCAAAAAAGTTATTTTGAGGTAAGTCTGGATGCAAGTTTTTATTTATCCATAATAAATACAGTTATTTCAAGGCTTTTTAATGTTTTTTAGCTTTTCCAAATAAAAGCAACAGTTTTATTAGCAGTGCCAATAAATGATTTTTTTTTTGTTTGATGACATAGTGATTGGCATAGGTGCCAATCACTATACTTTCTGATTCTTGTATTTTAAGTGTAGAAATCTCAGGCAAAGGATATTTTGATAGATTTTGAACTTTATTTCATAGTCATTTAAGTTCTTTTTCATACAGAATCAATTCTTAGCACTGCCAATGACTATAGTTTTTGGATGGTGCCAATGACTGTACTGTGACTGTAATATATTGTTATATTTTAGATTTACGGAAAATGCCGAAGGTTAAGGAAGGAAAGATATATTCGAAGGGGTATTCAGAATCGGAGCTGGATAAAGCTTTGGAAGCTATAAAAAATGGCATGGGAAAATTAACTGCTGCGAAAAAATTTAATATTCCACGCGCAACTTTGCAGTTTCGGTTGTCTAAAGAATTCGTGAAAAGTCGACCTGGTCCTGACACAGTTTTATCCAGCCAGGAAGAAAATCAGCTGGTCCAATGAATAATTGAATCTTGTCGAAAAGGTTTGCCGCGGCGTAAAGAGGATGTCATACAAAGTGTGAAATTATTTTTGATTGCGAATCCCAGACCGAACAGCTTTATAGAAAACACTCCAGGTGAGGGATGGTACAAGCTGTTTTTAAAAAGGCACCCTGAGGTTGCTTTAAGAACATCTGAAGCTGTAACTTCCGCTAGTTCAAAAGTCTCAGAAAGCAATATTCGAAGCTGGTTCACACAGATAGAAAATTATTTGAAAGAAAATAATCTTTTTCACATTCTTAGCGACCCGTCTAGAGTATACAATGGAGACGAAACTAACTTTATTTTGTGTCCAAAAAATACAAAAGTAATAGCTCCAAAGGGGGAAAAAAATGTTTATGAGGTAGACCATGCCCCATCGAAGTCCTGCATCACGGTCATGTTTACCTTTGGAGCTGATGGTGATACAACGCCACCTATGATTATTTTTCCGCTGAAAAGGATGCGACCAGAGATTCGAAAGTCTGTGCCTAAAGAGTGGGGTATTGGATTGTCAGACAATGGGTGGATGAAAGCAGAGGTTTTTATTCAATACATAGAGAACGTTTTGCATCCCGCCCTGCAAAAAAAGAATGTTACTTTTCCAGTTATTCTTTTTGTAGATGGCCATAAAAGCCACACTACTCTTGAGCTGTCACAACTTTGCCAAAGCCTAGGCATAATACTCATAGCTCTATATCCAAATGCAACCCGACTTTTGCAACCAGCTGACGTAGCTGCATTTCGGCCCATCAAAGTAATGTGGCGCAAAGCTGTTCTTGAATGGCGGGCAAATAACCTGACGAAAACATTGCTTAAAACTGATGTTGGGTCCATCTTAGATAATGTTTTACCAAAATTAAAAAAATCGACGCTAATAAATGGTTTCAAGGCGTGTGGATTGTGCCCATTTAATCCAGACGAAGTAGATTAGGGTGAAGTGGTCAACGTTGGACCAGGTGTACACAATGAATCACAAACGAAACTGGCGGTTAGCGACGTTGCCGCTCCGTGCAATATTCACGTTTGAACTTGTCGCATACACCAACCGACGCTCCCCAGTCGCCGTCAAACTGCGGCCAGAATCGCTCCTGTGCGACGTGATTTTATGTTTACAAAGAAAAAAGTAAAATATAAAGTGAGTACATTTTCTTTAGCTATTTGGTTTGAGTGTCTGTTACTGAATCACTAGTGTTACGTGATTACGGAGTGAAGATTTGCGCTTCTTTTGAGATATGTCCAGTAGCCACCACATGTGTTTGTTAGCGTCTATATAAACTAAAACACTTTGAAGTAAATGTGGTACTCATTGAACCATTTTAAAGGGGTCACCGTTGAACCACGGTTCAATTAGTACCATACGTGGTTCAATGAGTACTGGTGACAAAAGTTACGGTTGTAATTTTTTTACATTTTAGGTGTCCTAAATTATCTAATATTTTAGAACGACTAATGTTAATGTGTTTTTTTTTTGTTTTAGCATGGGTCGGGATATAAAAGGCAGAGAGGGTCGTATAAAAGGATGCCATACAGAAGAAGCTATAAAAAAAGGTATAAATCTCTATCATACAGGAGTCAGCCTGAGAAAGGCCGCAAAAGATTCTAATTTGCCGTACCCAACACTACGAAGATATGTCTTTAAATATAAAATGGATCCTTCTATTAAGTTAGAAGCCAGGTACGACGTAAATAAAGTGTTTACTCACGACCAGGAGCTAAGCTTGAAACACTACATAGTTGACTGTGCTGATAAGTTTTACGGATTGACGGCTAAAGAGTGCCGGCGTATTGCTTATCAAATGGCAAATGAGAATAACATTAAGATGCCCTCAACGTGGAAAACTAACCAAATCGCTGGTCGAGACTGGCTAAGAGGTTTCAGGAAGAGACATCAGGATATTTCACTTAAAAAACCAGAGCCGTGTAGTTTAGCCAGAGCAACTGCGTTTAACGAAACTAATGTAAAAAAGTTCTTTAAGAACCTCAAGGATGTTATGAGCCGTCACCCTTCTTTTGCTAATGGCCAGCGCTTATACAATTTAGATGAAACATCAACAACGACTGTACAGCGTCCACAAAAAGTCTTAACACCTAAAGGTAGAAGCGCATGTAAAGTAACAAGTGGTGAGCGAGGAGTACTGGTGACAACTTGCTGCATTGTAAATGCACTGGGCCAAGCTATGCCTCCAGCTATGGTGTTTCCGCGAGTTCATTTTAAGCAACACATGTTAAATGGGGCACCAACGGGTACGCTAGGATTGGCTGCGGCCAGTGGGTGGATGAATACCGAATTGTTTACAAAGGTGATGGAACATTTTATCACAGTTACGTCATCATCCAAAGAAAACCCCTCACTTTTAATAATGGATAACCACGAAAGTCATCTATCCATTAAGGCACTAGATATAGCCAAAGCTTCAGGTGTGACAATACTTACTCTCCACCCGCACACTACCGCCAAATTACAGCCTTTGGATGTGGGCCTCAACGGGCCATTCAAAACTTACTATAATGCAGCGGTCGACTCATGGTTATTGCGACATCCAGGGCAACCTTTAACCATTTACGAAGTTGCTGAATGTGTTGGTACGGCGTACATGAATTCCATGACTCCCTCAAATATTACAAGTGCATTCAAAAAGTGCGGAATCTTTCCGTTCAATGACCAACTTTTTTCAGAAATAGATTTTTTACCAAGCTCGGTCACCGACAGACCTATGCCACCTGCACACAACGACAGTGATACTGAAAGTAATGACTCAGTCGGTTCTGTGTCTCTCCTATGCGCTAACACCTCTGACCATGTTAAACAATCAGAAGACGCCAGTACTGCATCTGAACCACATATGGCAAAGAGAAAGGTAGAATCTCTATTGAAGCTTGCATTGGCAGTGACCAGCATAAGTGACAAAACACTGCGGCCGAGGGCACTTATTAATGACGACGTTGCTATCGATAATCGCGAAGAAGTTATTATAGCATCACCAAGAGCATCCGGAGCTAATGATAAAGTATGTCAGCCAAGTACATCAACATCAAAAGAAAACATAACACCCAATAAATGCGTTCGGACTCCATGTTCAAAAAATCCTCCAGATTCTAAATCACCAAAAATGTTCCGGACTCCACAAAAGGCACCGAAAGCTAACACAGAATTATTTCAGCCCAGTACATCAACAGCAAAAACAACCACTGCACCTAAAAAGCGTGTTCGGTCTCCATCTTCTAAAAAATCTCCCGACTTCATATCACCAAAAATGTTTCGGACACCATTAAAAGCTCCCCAGAGACAAAATAAGGGTACGAGAAAGGCTGGAAGGAGTATAATAGCCACAGATACTCCAGAAAGAAACGAATTAGCTCAACAAAAAAAAGGAAAGTCAAAGAAAAACACAAAACCTGTGGGAGCAAAAAAAGTAAAACAAGGCTTTTTTAAAGAAAATAAACGGCGTAAGAAAAAATTGCCTCCAGTATCGATCTCTCTCGATCTTTCTTCCGATGACGAGCAAGACATATTTTGTGCTAGCGGTTCCAGCTCTGGTGGTGAGCAATATGTAAGCGACTCCGACGATGATGAATTAGTGTTAACAGAACAATTTTCACCACTTCCACGTGAACCTAGAGCAGACGACTATGTGATAATTTTGTTTAAATCGAAAAAGAATAATGTTTATTATGTTGCAAAAATTTTGGAGGTTGCCGAAAATAAAGATGATTCTGACTATTTTGTATCGTACTTAAAATTAAAAAGCAAATTGGGTCAAACATTTGCTGAACCAACTGAACCGGATATGGCTGGTGTTAACAGAGAAGACATTATGTTTATTTTACCGACACCAACCGTCCAAGGCACAAGTCGACGACAAGCGACGTATAAATTCCCAGTGAATGTGTCGATGCTGAATTTGCGTTATTAAGGATAAAATATAAAGTATTGTTTGTAAGACTGATTATGATTACTAATATCGATGATTACCTTCATGGTTGAATGTAAGGAAAGAAGCTATCTCTGATCTCAATTATTAGGTAGTAGGTAAGAAGAGCCCTACCAAACAAACTATTTTTATGATGTACCTAGTTATCATTCAGCGTTAATATTATTGCTATTCCACCATATCTTCACCACGTATCGTATGGCTACCAGAATCAAAGAATAACAAGGATATAGACCGGACATTGCATGCTTAAATAATAATATCTCGCTTGTATGATAGGGCTCGAATATCAATAACTATCAAAGACAATATTTTAGAGAGTGCCACAAAAGTCCGTGATTGTGTATCTGTATCACTGACATTATTTTAGGAAGTGCCATAAAGGTCAGTGATACCCACCTTGCTAAGAATATAATATGTAAGTAAGCTAAAGAGCTTTTGAGGGTAGTTTTCGCTATCAGGCAACTAAATGTTGGAATAATCTCCCGCCGCCGCTTCAAAAACCCATTTCAAAGGCAACCTTAAAGTTCAAATATAAAATGTTACTGTTGGACAAACAGTCCTCACTATAGTTGCCTATAGTTGCCTAGCTACTTGAGGTGTTACCTGTATGTACCCGTCTTGTGTCAGCACATCCACGCACGCAAGCACGCACGCTCGCAAGCACGCACGCACCCATATACACACACGCTCGCACCCTCACACACACACACACACACACACATACACACCCTCACACACACACTCCCTCTCACACACACACACACACACACGCCGAAATGTATTAAATTTGCTTTATTTTTATTGCTGGCATTTGGGCCATTACTTTATTCGATTTTATGCTTATTTCTATAAAAAGGTTTTTAATCCAATTATTGTATGTATTCGTCTATTCTTTCTATTTATAGTCAAATTTTGTTCATAGTTCAGCGAATTAGGTGCAGCAGAAAACCAGCGCTAGTCGCCTCTGGCTAGCATTTTGCTGAGCTGCAGCCTTTTTCTGTTGTAGCACATTTCGTTCAACATAATTGTATGAGGTACCTTTATTTTTATGTTTTTGGTTTACTACAAATATTGTTTATAAATTGTGTTATGGTGTTACAATCGAAATAAATGCTTTTCACTTTCACTTCACTTCACTTTCTAAAGTACGAGTAGCTAATTAGTAAGTTGAATTAGTAATTAACAGATGATTAATCTTGATATTTTTTTTGTTTTACGCAAGTGTTATGATAAAAATATAATAAAGTGTTATGTTTGACATTTTTTTAAGATTCGTTGATTTATTAAACTGATTAAAATAACAAAAATTTGTTTCACTTCTTTCAGCTTTATAGTAATAGCTTTTATGTGTAAAAATTTTGGCCATTGTTCAAAATAATTCATAAACCTACTGGTTCAATGAGTACCAGCATTGATTCAATAGTCCAGTCATTATTGACATTCGAAATCGAAAATTTAATAATAATTCCAAAAGTTTTCAAACTTCGGTCAAGTGAATGGTACATTGGGACGACAATAAATCTCATTTTGCAACCTTGTCCGCTGTCCGGAACATTGTTGAAATTGCAATTAAATTAATTTTTGCTGTATTGCTATGGTAACATCGTGAAAAAAATTCCAAAAGTTCTGCAAACTTGGGGAAGTTTTCGATATAATATTTCATATCACGTATTAAATTTGCAACCAATCTAAATGTACGGAACATTTTTTGTTATTGAAAATTAATGTTTTTTTTTATTAAACTGAATGAAAACGTTCCAAAAGTTCTGCAAACTTGACACATATATCGGAAAAATATACCGAACGGTTGTATAAATTTGCAACCTTTTTCGTTGACCGGAACATTTCAAAACTTTTGTAATTATTCCGAGACCACCTTACTCGAAAAAATGACCACGAATTAAAAAGAATTATAAATAAACATGTTCCGGTCAACGAAAAAGGTTGCAAATTTATACAACCGTTCGGTATATTTTTCCGATATATGAGGCATATAAAATCAAACCTGGCAATCTCCATATTTTTTTAAAACTAGTCTATGAACGCAGTTTTTTTTATTTTTTTTCGCATTTTAAGTGTAACAAAACATTTCCAATCAAATCCAGCAAAATCCCCTACTAAATTGCAGTTGAACAATAGAGTTCCATTCAAACACGGCTTTCTCCTGTGTCGTTCGTTTCAAAGTTGGCAATCTCCGAGCCAACCAATCAGAGGCCGTGAAACTGACGCCATTGAAATGAAATCAGTATGGTGGCTCATTAGTTGTCGTTGTTTCTGTGCTCCGGGTTTTCTACTAATTAAATTGTGTCTAATCATTTTCGAAGTAAGATATCGTTCTCCAATCACAGTATGGAGTGCCCAGTTACTCCGTGTAACACTAAATTTACCAGAAAACGCAAGGCAAAACCACAAAATTGGAAGAAAAACCAAGCAAAAAAAGCGCGGTTAGTACTGTACGACCGCGTTGATTTGATACTTTATATTTTCCGTTAATATTGTTGGTATGGTTAAGATTTGACGAAATGTAGGTGTATATTTTATACGTTTTTGTTTCACATATGACCTTTTTGTTTCAGTTACAAGCCGAATAATTTACCAAATAGACCGGATTGTAACCATACAAAAAATGCCTTTCAATGCTGCTCGTTGACAATGGACGAAATTTCTGCGTTTTTTCGGGCATTTTACAAGCATGACGACAAAGTTACCCAAGATGCTATGCTACTCAAAAATTGCAAAGCTGTAACAATAGGAAGAAAAAGACCAAAAAATGGAAAACACGCAGGAAAATCCTTCCAAACGAAGTACACTGTTTATAGTAAGAGCAAGAAGAAAAGTATACCAGTTTGTCAAAGAGCATTCCTTCAAATCTTGGGCGTAACAAAACACAGAGTTCAGTATGTGATGAAAAAGTATTTTGAAACAGGAGAACCAGTTAAAGAAAATAGAGGGGGGGATCATAAATCTCACTTATTTAAAGAAAAAAAAGAGGCAGTCATGGCTTTTATAAACTTATTTCAGGCTACTGAATCTCACTACTGCCGTGGAAAATCTCAGAGGCATTACCTTTCTCCGGAACTCAGCATCAACAAGTTGTTCAGAATGTATAATGCCCAACAAGCAGCCGCAGCAGCAGAAAATTTACTAGTGAAGAAAGGATTTTTTAGGAGAACTTTCAATAGTAATTATTCTCTCGGATTTGGCAGTCCTCGGACCGACGTCTGCTCAACATGTATACAACTTCTCGAAAAAATTAAAGTGGAGAAAGATAACACAAAATTGCAAACACTAAGAGTAGAAAAAAGGTTACATGGATTGAGAGCAAAAGCATTTTTTGAGTTAGTCAAAGAGGAGCAATTAGATTTAAAGACTCTGACATTTGATTGTGAAAAGAACATGGCACTTCCAAAGATTCCGGACCAGAGTACTTATTACTCCCGACAACTTTACCTGTACAACTGTACAGTTGTTGAAGGCAGCTCGAAGTCAAAACTAACACCAAGTAATGTGTTTGCATACTGCTGGACAGAAAACCAATACAACAAGGGTTCGAATGAGATTGCATCTGCTGTGTATCACAGGCTATTAAATACAGATCTAACTGGTATAACGACAGTTCGTTTAATAGCAGATGGCTGTGGAGGCCAGAATAAAAATTCAATTATGTTGGCTATGTGCTCGAAATGGTTGGCGGAGTCTGCACCAGAGAATGTGAAAAGACTGGAACTTGTCTTTCCTGTTGTAGGACATTCGTTTATACCACCCGACCGAGTTTTTGCTCAAATTGAGAAAGAAGTTAGGAAAAGAGAGTCTATAATACGACCTGAAGATTATATGGATATCATAAGCCAATGGAGTACAGTAGTTAAGATGGGAACTAGTTGTGAAGTGTACGATTTTAAAAGTGCCATGTCCACCGTTATCAAAGATGTTGGAACATGGCATTTCCAATTTAAGAAGTGCAAGCGATTTTATATTAAGAGATCTAAACAAAGTGGCAACGTTTTGATTAAAGGAGATGTGAATTACAAGATAAGTGAAGGAACATTTAAGAAAGTTACACGCAAAAATAAAGTATCCAAAGACATAAAGCCAAAAACTATAAATATATGTCAAGTAAAGACCAATATCAAAAAATTAAATGACGTACAGAAACTGCTTATAACTCACTTCGGAGAGCAGTGGGAGCAATTACAGGAACTCTCATTTTACAAAAACGTTTTTCAGCAAAATGCTGGAAACACAGAAGATGATACAAATCATCTAGAAGATGTTTGTGAACTACAAGAAGAAGATTGTTTAAGGGTATAATTCATACTAGTACTTGAAAAAGTTTTTTGTTTTTACTTTTCGAGCCATTACCGGTTTTTTTCATTAGTTTGTGTCATAAGTTAAGATAAGCCAAAAATGTGCCTAAACAAAATAAATATTTTTTTAATTTCACAAAATGATTTATTTTCACCTCAAGTATCAAGATCAGTCATAGTCCTGTTATAGCTGCTTTGGTCATTTCAAACTTGGCTTTCTCCAAGAGGTTCCATATCAACGACGGCAATCTCCTAATGATTCAAACAAACCTGGTAATCTCCAGTATAAAATTATAATTTGCCCTTCTTTTAGTTATTCCACCACTGCAAACTCTTCTGAATTAATATAATTGAGATGATTACTTTACACTTAAAGAAAAATATTCGGATCTTCCATCTAACTTTATTGAAATAATTGTTTTTTTCGCTTTTCCAACATCTAGGCACAGTGGAGATTGCCAGGTTTGATTTTATATGCCTCATATGTGTCAAGTTTGCAGAACTTTTGGAACGTTTTCCTTCAGTTTAATAAAGAAAAACATTAATTGTTAATAACAAAAAATGTTCCGTACACTTAAATTGGTTGCAAATTTGACACGTGATGTAAAATAATATATTTAACACCACTCTAACTTTGCAGAACTTTTGGAATTTTGGTCTCAAGAACTGAGCAAATTATCATTTATTGCATTTTTAACAATGTTCCGGACCGCAGAACAGGTTGCAAAATTTTATAGTTTGTTTTAATACCATTCCCGACCTTACATCAAAATTTGAAAACTTTTGGAATTATTATGAATTAATTGTCTTGACTGACTGGACTACAATGAGTACCAATGATGGTTCAATGAATACCACTGCCGGTTCAATTAGTACTTACCCCTGGTTTATTTAGTACCACTGGGGGTACTCAATGAACCAATTCCCTTTTTTTTAAAAATAAGAAATTACAAGGACCTATACTTATTGAATGGAATTGACAAGCATGGCCCATAAAGTTAGTTAAACAGGCTATTATACCTAACAAAAATATTTTTATTTGGGCTTCTAGAATAAAAGCTACACGTGTTCAAAGATTTGGTGGTTCAATGATGACCACTTCACCCTACACAAAATGTCTGATGCCCGCCAAACCCCAGCGTGCCATTCTAGATGATAATAGTTCTGTGAATATGAATTACCAAATATTTCAAGAAATAGTCGGACCTCAGCTAATCAGGAAAATGAAGGCTCAGGTAGTGGCTAAATCCGTTGAAGCGAAAAAGCTATTTGAAATTTACAAATATTTAGCACCAAAACATTCGGCGCAAAATTCATTTTCACTGGCGGAACCATCAACCAATTCTGACGAGATACCCAACCGGGACAACGATAAAAAATTGCAAGTTGATTGCAGTATGGATGTCTCAGATATCGTGATATATGAAGATTATGAAGTATTCAACCAAAATATTGAAATTGCAAATGAGATCACCATAGCTGCGCCTGAAACGGAAATATCTGCATCAGAACCTACAATAACCCCAGAGGCTATTTTTGAGTATCAAAAGGAAAATGTACCTAATGACGCCTCAGTAAATAATTTAGATGATATCTTAATAAAGACTACTGAATCAGAAATACCTGTATCAAATTTACCTTATGCACTTTCGACAACTAATGATTCATCAATGGATAGAACTACAAAAACACCTAAAGTTATTTTTGAGAATCAAACGGAAAACAAACCAGATGAAGACGCTTCAATCACACCTGCATATTGTATTCCATCGAATAGCCGACAAAATGTAGAGTTTGTTGGAGGTAAATGGGTGCTCGTGGACATCACACCAAACGAAAAT
Organism: Yponomeuta plumbellus; assembly: GCA_947310845.1. NCBI lineage: Eukaryota > Metazoa > Arthropoda > Insecta > Lepidoptera > Yponomeutidae > Yponomeuta > Yponomeuta plumbellus. The sequence continues at coordinate 1,788,656 of OX371206.1, forward strand.
CTTGAAAAGCAACAAATACAAACTAAATTAAAAGGTTTTCTGCCTATCCCAAAAACACCTATTAAAAAGCACAAGCAACAGGTAAGTAAACAACACCAAACTTTTGTATTGACAAGTAAAGAGTGGGAAGATATGGAACTAAAAAAACAACAGAAAAAGATAGAAGAAAATCAAGAAAAAGAGGATAAAAGAAAAGCTAGGCTAGAAAAAGCAGAATTAACGCGTTTAGCCAAAGCCAAGAAAGCAATTGACAACCAAAATAAAAAGTACAGACCCAAAACTGATAAACAAAATAAAAACCTAATTAAAACAGCCCAAACTAAGACAGATAAAGCTAAGAAGTCAAGTAACATAAAAATTCTCTCAAATGTTGTAATAAAAACAGCAAACACTACTTATTCGGAAAAAAATGAAAGATTAATTAGTGTAGAAAAGAATAAAGAGAAAGAATGCAACAAAGAAATTATGGAACAGGAAAAACTACTGCCTTTAACTACTAAATATCAAGATAAAACAAAACATTTAACTAAAAATGAAGAATTTACAGAGGAAATAGAAGATCGTCAGCCCATTGAACAGAAAGAACAGAAATAAAACCCCAGTTCTAGAAAAATTCAAGAGAAAATGCTTATTAAAACAGAATCAGAAAGTAAAGCAACAAAACAAAGGAAACATCTTATGAAAAATAAACATTTAAATAAAACAAACAAACCTATTAAGGACGAAGATCTTCTTAAAATTTTATTAGAAGATTAGGTAGGTACCTAGGTATTAGTAAATATTTCAAAAAGTGCCAATGATTATAAGACTGCCAATAAGTGCCAATGATTATATATAATTTATAGTGCCAATCTCTATGCTCAAGTGACATTGACTATAACATTCCGTAAAAATAAGTTTAATTAGATTTTTAAGTTAATAAAACATATTATTTTAGATTCAATGTGGTATTTTATTGATCCCTATATTTCTTACTTCCCGTTAAAACAATAGAAAATAAAGAAACTATCGTTTATTCACGAGAATTAAGCTTTAATTTGTTAAGGTCAGCTTAGAGTGCCAATCATTGTACTGTTTACCCTATGTAGCTTTAATTTACTTGTTTTACTGTGTATTTCACCTTTGAACATTCAAAATGTCTAAAAGAAGTACTCGCAGAACTTGCGAGATATGTGGCATAAGGGAAGCGCATTTGGAGAATCATTTGTTTTTTGCCAACTTTCCTTTTGATGAAAACCGGTAATTGCTTCCTATATACAATGTACGTAAAGATTACAATATACTACACCTACCGAATACAAGCATAGGTAGCTAAAACTACTAAACATTGATCATTATCATTTTAACCAAGTCATCAACTGCTCAGCTGGACAGGCATAGTAGATAGGTAGGTAGTTACTAAATTAATTAATTACATTACTTTTCTAGCTGCAGAGAATGGGTGCGAGTTACTGGCAACAGTGATCTTGTGCATTTACCTATTGAAAAATTGCACACTATAAAGCATGTATGTGGAAGACATTTCAAAACAAAAGATATGAATAAAAATGGTAATCGGCTGAAGAAGCGTGCTGTGCCTTGCCTGCAACTATCTTCTACTCCCTTAAATGATTACGAAATGTCAGGTTTTCCTCTACACATGGCCAATACTCAAGGTAAATATTACGTTTATTCCATTAGGTTAGGGTTAGGTTAGGTGGGCGGCATATCATGCTATACATTTTTGTTGCAAGCTAGATCTTACGCGCAAGATATCACGGTGTAGAGCTGGATAAGCGGTTCACTGTGCATCTGACCTCTTGAGCTGTGGCCCAAAATGTTTGATCCACTTTTATCCCGGGTAGGGTAACTTAGAATGATGTTGTCGGAAAGAGTACAAAGATTCGATGGTACATCATATCATTATACCTGTCGATACTATACCCTGATTTTTATAACAAAATAAAAATCTTTCTAACAGACGCATGTCAATCCTGACTTGGCGACAAGTATGAATCGTGAAGAACCTTTTTCCCACTAATATTATAAATGGGAAAGTTTGTGTGTTTGTGTTTATTTGTTACTCCTTTACGTTGAAACGGCTGGAAGGATTTGGATGAAATTTGAAATGTACATAGCTTATACCCTAACTTAACTCATAGACTACCTTTTTTTCCCGAAAACTGTTCTGGGAAAACCGAATATCACGGTGGCGGAGCCGCGGGCAAAAGCTAGTATTATTCCATACATTTCTTTTGTTATTTTTCTAATGTTATCGGAAATGAAGTATAGAGATTGATAACCTGTGCCACCTACCTCTCACACACATTTGCACAAACAGCCACTTGGGTGAACACTGCTTAGTTTAGGCTCCACTACCACACTACAAACAAGATTATTTACATTAGTTATATTTTGTTTCTCGAAAGATATACCTAAATACAACTTTTATATCATTTATTTACAATGTTATTTACCTATTTACTTTTTAATATCAGATACGTAATTAAAATTTAAGTATATTATTTTTATGGGGAAACTCATCACCTTAAAATTGGAACATTGATATATTTAGGCTAAAAAATTTGTAAAATAAGGTCCAAACTTTAAATGTATAAAAAGACCTAATAATTAATGTCTTGATAAAATTTCAGATTCCCGAAATCCATCTTCAAGCAATGAAGAAACCAGACAAACAAAAGCCGGATGCAGTATTGTGGTGGGAAGTGGTTCTTTAGAGCATAAAATGCAAGGTTAACAATGTTTATCTTTCAATACTATATTATTCTGTAATTTTTAACACAAAATGTGTAAATTCGACATGCCTATTTCAGACTCCCAAAAGCCATCTACAAGCCGTCAAGAAACCGAACAAACTGAGGCTGCTTGCAGTAGTGTGCTATCTGATTCTTTACAGCAGAAAATACAAGGTAAACAAAATTTTAATTATCTATGACTAGTAGGTAAAAAAATAAAGGAATAAAGGAAATAATTAAAAAAAATCTACATCAAATGTATGACTGACTGACTGAAAAGGAAGAAGTAATAAATTTATTATTGTCTCTTAAAGGACAATGGGCAAAAGTGGTCCAAATTTCCAAACAATTTTCACTACTAAGTGAATAAAATATATTCACTCAGTAAAAAGTTATGACTATGTTAAAATACGTATTTTTTAATTTTTTTCTTAATTATTTATCCGTTTATTTTTTATTTTTTTTGCAGTTATCCGCTCTTTAAGCAGTAACAACATAGTAGCAACGATGATTCATTCTCCCTGTTACTCATAATGCGCTCAAACAGTCCACAAAAAAAAACGTAAACGCGCTTAAAAAATGTAATACGAAATGGTTCGATATCGGGCTAAAACTATTTGTTTTTTTTTTTTCGGAATTTGAGGATTGCTAGCATCATGCGAGTAGGTGATAGCGCTAGTTTTGTCTCTTTCGCACTTAGGATACAATACGCTGCGCCGACGATGACGAAAACAGATTTTGATCTAACTACCTGGGCCTGCAGTCTCGACAATGATAACGATCGTGAGAGCAATTCTTAAAATGCAATCATTTTGCAGTTAACAGCGGCTGAAAAAATGATTAGATATAGAGAGCGGTTGAAAGCCAATCCCGAAAAATTAGAAACGCAACGAAAAAAGAATCTCGAAAAATTAAATCAAAATATGCATATAAAAAAATAGAACAAATGACAGATAATGATAAAGAAAAGCAAAGAGCTAAATGGAGACTGCAAAAAAGAAAGAGAAAGCAAAAAGAGAGTCCTCTCATTGAGCTTGAAGGTACAGTAGAGATAGCTTTAATTCAAGACAACCCTGTAATGCAAGAAAATAATATAGAAAAAATGCAGAACGACAAAAAACGTACAGAAAGATCGAGAAATATGTACAGAAAGCAATTTAATGCTGCTCAAAGCCGCATAGTATATTTGAATCGTCTTACAGAAAACTTAAGGAAAAAAATCTACCGAGCGAAAATAAATCATGAGAAGAGAGAAGAAACATTACAAAAAAAAATTAATTTACTGACAGCAAGAAATGAAATACTAGAAATATCGTTGAAGAGTGCATACAAAAGCTGTAAAAGCAACTCAGAAAGAGATGTCATCAAGAATATTGCAAATAATGATGCTGTAAAAGAAAGCAGATCTTCAACCTACATTAGAAAGTCTCTTGGCTTAAAAGGGAAAATTCGGAAACAAAAGAAAGTTAGAGTCTTAAAACATAAAGCATCAATAGAACAATTCTTCTTAAGGGACGACATAAGCCGAGCCACCGCTGGAAAAAGAGAGAGCCGGACTTTACACAAAAGAAAAGAACAAATCCGTTATCTTAATAACACATTACTGTGTCTTTACAGTAAATATAAAGAGGAAGGAAATACAGCATCATTTTCCACATTTTGCAAATACAAGCCTTTTTACATCTTGTCACCCTCCATCAACAATAGAGATACGTGTCTTTGTGCTAAACATAGTGACATTGACTTCAAATTTAATGCTTTAAAACGTGCCAAAGTTTTTCGTTTCAGCAATGTGACTGATCTTTTAAAGTCAGTTGTTTGTGACATTAAGAATTACGAATGTATGAACGAAACATGTTTAAACTGTGCATCTAAATTGATTAAATACAACTCAGGGGAATATATTCCAGCCGACGAAATCACTTGGCAGATGTGGGAAATGGTGGACCATACCTATAAAAAAGCGAACAATGAAGGTAGAGAGTTAGTAAAAACAAAAAACTGCTAAAACTCTAAAAAAGGACACAATATCCAGCTTAATTTCAATATTCTAAAAAGATCTTAAGCAATTTAAAATACATCATTTCAACATGTGGCATCAAACAAATGAATATAATAAATGCGTTACTAATCTAGGTCCAGGAGAAGCTGCAATCCATTGCGATTTTTCAGAAAATTTTGTATGCAAGTTGGCGGCAGAAGTACAAGCCATGCACTTTGGCGCTTCTAAAAATCAAGTAACTCTACATACTGGCATGATTTTCCTAAATGACAAAAAATCATTTTGCACGGTTTCGCCTTCTAATGTACACCAACCACCCGCAATATGGGCTCATCTTCTGCCAATAATAGAACTGATAAAATCTTTGGAACCCAACTTAAAAGTAGTGCACATTTTTTCAGATGGCCCTAGTTCCCAGTATCGTCAAAAAAATAATTTCTTTTTAATAAATTACTTCGCATCCAAAATAAACATAAAAATAACATGGTCATTCTTCGAGTGTGGACATGGGAAGGGCGTAGCTGACGCAATTGGAGGTGTGGTAAAAAGGGCGTTGGATAGACAAATAACTTATGGAAGGGATGCAGTAGATGCGATTGCTGTGTACAACATACTTACAGAATGTGTTAAGAATGTGCAATGTTTCTACATTGAAGAACAAAATATTGACGACATATCGAAACTGTTACCTTCGTCACTTAAAACTGTACCAGGAACTATGTCCATCCACCAAATTGTTACTCTGCACAACAATCAAATTCAATACAGAAAGTTGAGTTGCTTCTGCAGCAAACCGGACGTTTGTCCATGTTTTATTCCTAAAATTCATACATATGATGCACTTGCAGAGCCGGTGGCCAATCCAACATGTGACAGTGTGGCTTCCCATCAAGAGTTCAATGGAAACGAACCGAGTCCATTTGAGGATATGCCTGAAGCTTTAATCACCTCTAGTATTCCAGAAACATCTACGTGTGACACATCTGAAGCGCAGATTGCTGATGTGAACCATAGAAGCGAAGTTGATTTCGATATAATTGTTTTAAAAGATATTGATCTTGGCGCTGTTGAAGAAGTGATTGAAGTTGAAGAGAACCTTGTGTCTCTCAGCTCCATATTGACTGAAGTTCCAGCGGGTTTTGAATCTCCCATGGTTAAAGATTTAAAGTTGCAAGAAACGATCTTGATTCAGGTTCCTGCGGATACTACCTCTCAAACAAATCATTTAGAGTCAGCAGAAAACATATTTTCAAGAGATAATAGTTTCAAAGAAAATATTAATAACAATACAAATAAACCTAAGCGTAAACTAACACCGAAAAAATTCAAAAAAGAATCTTCGCGCGAAAAAACAAAATCACTGCGTAATATTATAAACCGCCAAATAAAATGCAAGCAATGCAAAAAGCCTATGACACTTCACGAAATGTCTAAATGCATAACATGCCATTGTTATTTTTGTCAAGCATGTGGAGGCAGTCAAACCATGGATGATATTATTTGTTCACAGTGTTTCGACATTCAATGTTAATAAGATACTATAGGTATAAATAATTTTGATTCTAACTTTTTATTGTTTCAGGTATTTAGATAATATTATACTTGTAATCCAAGTTCTAATACTCGTAATGATACTCTTTGATGTAGACAGCTTTTTGTGCAAAGATGATTTCATTTTTTGCGTAAGCCAAGGCCTACTATGGCCATGGTCATCGACACATTTTATTATGACAACAAAATGTATTGTTTGTGGATATTTACCGAACTTATTAGGAAGATCGTCGAATATTCCGCTACATTTTTCATCTACTATGAATACTGAAGAAATAACAATGTTGTTACGTACTACGTTCTTTTGGTGTCCGCAATGCGAATATGCTTTATATGACCACTACCCGCAAGATGAGTGTAGGCATTGTCAAGAATGACTTTCATTTGTTATTTTAATATTAGTTTCAGAACTTTATTGTTTAGCAGTTAAGATTTTTTATTTTATTTTGTAGGTATCTCACTATTATTTTTCCAATTCCCACAAGTGATGTCAATTTCACATTAGATACCTCATATTATCTATAATTTTAAGAAGTCTCAAAAGTGATAAAACGGTAATTATTTTCCGTTATTGCATTAGTGTTAAGGTTGAACTGATTATTTTTATGTTAAAGTACAAAACAACTGATCTCAATAAAAATATAGTGATTTCATGACGATAAATTAATGTCAAGCTTTTCGAAAAAAAAATCTTCTGCTGAGACATATTATACTTACGTACTTACCTTAAAAACCTAGTATTATTGTTAATTAAAACTATGAGTATTAAAACCTATGAAACTGAACAGCTTTCCTGAAGGAAGGTAGCTAATTATATGCAAAAATTTCTTTAGTTTTAAAGTCAATCAATATAATAGGTTACCTACCTATGCATTTTGTATGCGAGACCTAATTTCTTTTAAAAAATATTTTCTACGGGGAAGTTGCTCAGTTTCATGATTTATTTATTTTATTTATTTAAGCCATGGTTTGAATAATTAGATACTTCAAATTAGACCAATTTCAATTTCACACTGTACACTTTCACCACAGATATCAAAACAATATTTTTTTTTCCACAATGTGCATGAGGGTTAAGAGTTCCTAATTTGTTACTAGTATTCCTATTATTGTTACTGTCCCAAGAAACGGAGAATATTTTTATATTTTTGTTTAAGCTTTCGTTGTGTTTAAATGACTTTTTTTTAATTAGAATAATAAAATGATGTCTGGTTTACATAATAAAAAAAATCTTTAGAAAAAATTGTTTCAGAAGTGCATTCAATTTTGAATTTAAATAATATTTGTGGCCAAGTAACGTAAAGGAATAAGTAACTCTTGTATTTTAATAAATATAATAATAACCGAGAGCAATTATATGGTAAACTTAAGAGGATATTCGCAAATTTTGTAATAATAATAATAAAACAATTAAAATATATTTTTTTAATTTATTTCCGAATTTAAAATTGCAGTAACAAAAAAGGAATATTAAATAGTACCCTGCCCCAATTTTCCTTATTTTACGCTTTATTAATAACTAGATATAAAAACAATCTAATATTCAGAAACCTTAAAGAATAATCTAAAATAATACATCAAAAAGTTTATAAGTTTGTTATTTTTTTTTATAATGCTATTTTTGAAAAACGGTACAAAAATTTTGAGAATTGCTCGTTAAATTATCGAAATCGGTCGTAAAGTGATAGAGCGATACGATTTTAACGATTTTTGGTAGTCTCGACCGCCAAAATTATCGATTGAAATCGAACGCGTAACGAATCCAACTGTCATTACAACGAATTTTACGATTGTCTTTGCGACAGATTTTGACAGCTCGATAAGTGACCGATTGTTGTCGTTGAGTACATTTTGTGGCTCTTTTGTGGTTATTGTCGCTTAGGTTTTCTCTCAGAAGATTATTCTGAGGGTTTTCTTCAATTATGGCGGAAGCGTATTTAGCGTGGGACTTGTTCGCACTCGAACACCGCCTAGAAATGGTGAGACGACGGCAAGCATTGAGGAACCGTCGAAATCGTCAAAATCCTCTTCTTTTGAGCGACGACGAATTCCTCAGGCTCTATAGAGTCTCAAAAGACATATTCCGGGAACTAGCTGACACTCTACGCCCATCGCTGCAAAGACGAAGACCTTATGGACTATCCACGGAATCGCAAGTGAGATACATATAATTTAACAGTCTTATTAATAAAAACGACCTATAGTGTGCTTGTAGCGCACTTTGGCTATAGTCCTCTATTAGACATATAGTCCGCTCTAACTTTTCCTTATTAATAAAAGTACAACAATCCTACTTTAACTATCGTGCTCTTTTACGACCTGTCAATTTGGCAACGTCGGGTACTATGATTCGTTCATTCTTTTAAGTCTGTGGAAGTGTCAAAACACCCAGATTGTCTAATCTATGTACATGACAAGAAAAAAAAGTTTTCAACTTTTCGTTTGAAAGTTTTTAAAGAGGATACGTTTAAAAAGAATCGAATTGAAGAGGATACCATTTTATCCCATTTTATTTTATACAAAGCCAATGTCAACTGTGAGAGCAGATTCGTCGATGTCCAGTAATAGCCAAGGTAATATAGGTAATCCGTAGTCAATCAGGGTCCAGTAAACAGGCCAAAAACGTTCGATAATAGCACTTTTTCACGAAAAACCACTTCAGGACTTCAATGACAACCAAACCACTTCAGACAACAATCTGACAAATGCACACTTTTGTAATCTGTGGTTTTGCAACCACAGATTAAAATATCGCTTATAGTAAGCTTGTAGTCGAGATAAAGTAGGGCCATGAAAAAAGCGCGGGAAACTTCGAACTTGGCGGGCAGATTTTTCTGGCACTGAATTTTAAAATTATTTTAATAGTGGTTTTTAAGATCAGTTGTACATATTTGTAGTTAGTTAAAGTAGTTTAGTTTTATTAATTGTTCGTGTATATATTTTTCCACTGCATTGGTAAGTTTTTCCATTTTTTCTGTCGCCGCATGGAGGAGCCACCTGACCCGGGGGGTACAGTCCCCCCGGTAGGTGAAACAGTAGTCCTTACCTTTGATGGTCAGGTACTACCCAAACGGGTTTTCGCTTGTTATAACTCTCTTCCGGTGGAACTGTATAGCTATCCGACTATACAATGTTTTAATTGTTGTAGGTTCGGTCACACGAAAATTAAGTGTAATTCTAAACACCGATGTTACAAGAGTGGTCAGGACCACTCTGGCGATGCTTGTAACATTGAGTCTGATGATGCTACTTGCCTTTCATGCAATGGTAACCATTTTGCGACAAGTAAGGCGTGCCCTGAGTATGAAAGACAAACTAGGATTAAGACCTACATGGCACAAAATTGTACCTCATACTCTGAGGCAATTAAATTACACCCACCAGTAACCAAATCTTTCCGTGAGGTTGCAGCATCTGCCCCAGCCATCCATGTCCAACGTCATGCCATAGGCCCTTCTTCTCCAAAATCTCACAAAAAAACTGTATTTTTAAAGCCCCGTTCCCCTCCGAAAATTGGAAATGGTTACGATAGGGCTACACATCAGTCCCTTACTGCTGAATATAATGCCCCTCCTCCCCCAAATGGTTGTGGTCTTCCTCATAAACGCCCTGAAACAAATATTTTAGAAATTATCTCTGCACTAATAAAAGCATTATCCACTGTCGATTCACATAATTCACAACCGTCCAACGTTGCCGCACTGCTCAATTTTATAAGGTCTTTATCTCCCCATGGCCAATCAAGCCAAGATTGTCCAGTGGAACTGCCGCAGTATAAGTAGTAAAAAGTCTGACTTAATTCATATTCTTAATAAACATAATCCAATTTCTGTTGTTCTCTCTGAGACATGGCTTAAACCAGGCTCTCTCTTTCGAGTCCCTGGCTATGCTTGTCTTCGAGACGATAGAGATGATAGGTATGGTGGAGTTGCCATACTTATTAAAAACTCTATCCCCTATACTCCTCTCACCCTCCCATCACACAGCGACGACAGATATGTCGTCGCTGCTATTGTAAATAGTATCTGTATAGTCTCTTTATATTTTTCTAAGCCAAATGTAAATATCCTTTCAGATGTAAATAATATCATTTCAGTCCTGCCTAAGCCTTTTTTGTTAACGGGAGATTTTAACTGTCAACATCAATCGTGGGGAAGCTCTATATCATCCAACTATGGCACACAACTTCTTGATATAATTCATATACACAGCCTTTGTATTCTTAATAGTGGTTTACCAACTCGCATAACAAAGCCTAATGAGGGTATTAGTGTTCCAGATCTCTTAATTTGTACTCCTGACTTAGCGCTTACTCTATCTTGGACTCCCTTAACTCACGCATATGGTAGTGATCATTTACCCTTGATCATTTCGTTTCCATTTCAACATTCTTTATCTTCAAAATCCATTAACAAGCCACGCATAAAACATAGAATTGGCAATGCCGACTGGAATAGTTATAGTCAAACTGTAGAACGAAAACTTTCAGAATGTAAACATGAATGTTTTGATGATCCTGACCTTTTTGCTAGAGTTTTGATTGAAGCTGCAGATCAGACTTTTCCAATAAAAAATGGTGCGTCTGGCAGAATTCCCTCTCCGCCTTGGTGGGATGATGAATGCTCGGAGGCTGCAAAAAGGAGAAAAAATGCTGAGAAAACTTACTGTGCTGCTATGACCCCTGCGAATTTCGACGAGTATTTAGAAGTCTCTCACACTACTAAAAAACTCTTTAAAAAAAAGTAGTACGAAGGATGGCAAAATTTTTGCTCGTTGTTTGGAAAAACATCAGGCGTTTTCGATCAGCCTTTAATGATTCCCCTCCTCCAAAAATTACTCTCGACCTGGCTAACAAATTTATGGATCATATGGCCCCTCCTTTTGTTCCAGAACAAAGTTCGGTTTCCCCCTCCGTTCACTCTAGTAGCATTAATACAGTTAATTTAAATTCTCCTTTTACATTAGACGAACTAAAAGGTGTACTCTCCCATGTCAAGGATTCTTCTCCTGGGGAAGATGGAATTTTATACTCCTTCATCGTTAATCTTAATGATTCTACACTTTTAACATACCTTGAATTGCTAAATTGCATCATGGTCTCAGGTAACATTCCTTTTTCATGGAAATCCCAAACCATTATCCCTATATTAAAATCAAATAAGCTGATCCAAATGATCCATCTTCTTACCGCCCGATAGCACTCTCTTCTGTTTTAGCAAAAATTGCTGAACACCTCGTTAAAATTCGCCTAGAATGGTTTATTGAAAGCAATAATCTGTTATCGGCTTCGCAGTATGAGTTTAGAAAAGGTAGGAGTACTCTGGACAGCTTGAGTATTATAGTAACTGACATTCATTTAGCTTTCACAAATAATGAATCAGTTCTAGCTGCCTTTCTGGACATCCGTTCAGCTTATGATAATGTTCTTGTCTCAGTTCTGAAAGATAAACTTAATTTATTAAATGTGCCTTGTTTGTTAGTTAATTTTATAATTAATATCCTTTCTGAAAGGTCCATTAGTGTATATATAGACGACAATATAATATCTAGATTAGTTTGGAGAGGCCTTCCTCAAAGGTCAGTACTTTCACCGCTTCTATACAGCATTTATACTTACGATTTAGAATCTTCCCTTCGCAGCAAAGTAGAGGTTCTGCAGTATGCTGATGATCTGCTTTTGTATATATCCGGACCTTCAATTGACTCAATTTGCTCTACCATGACCTCCTCCTTGTCTCTGCTCCAGCAATGGTTAACAAGTAATGGTTTAGAGCTTTCTGTTAACAAAAGCACTCTTGTTTTATTTTCTAGAATGAGAAAACCTCCAGACATACTTGTATGTTATGATCAATCTCCTATTCCCGTTAAAAAAGAAGTAAAGTTCTTAGGGGTTACTCTAGATTCTCAACTTACAGGACTTCCTCATTGCGAGTATATTTCAGCCAAGTGTGAACGTCTCTTAAATATAATTAGATGTCTTGCAGGGGTTTGGTGGGGTGCCCATCCTTTTTCGCTAAGGCTGATTTATAATGCATTGATACGGAGTGTGTTGGACTATGGAACCTTCTTGTTGGAGCCTGGTAGTACTGCTGGCTTCAAGAAATTGGAGGGTATACAGTCGAAGGCACTTAGAATTATTTCAGGGGATATGAAATCTACACCAATAACTTGCTTACAGGTAGAGTGTGGTGAGCCTCCTCTTAGCTTACGACGGCAATATTTGTCCGATAGATTCATAAGCCGATGTCTTCAACTTTCAAGACATCCTTTGCACAATAAACTTTTTCGTCTGTCAGAACTAGTCACAAAATCTAAGTATTGGACTCGCAAAGGAAGTCCCTGCCTTGTCAAAAGTTACAAAAAATTTAATTCTATTGAGGCTCCGATCAAACAATATCAATTAATGCCTATATTTCACTGTTCGTATGATTTATGTTAGAAGAAGACCGGCTAACATTATACATAACTGTATGTACATTGACATTCAACGAGCAGAATGTAAATTCTTTACGTTGAAATAAAAATTTTTGAATTTGAATTTGAATTCTAATTTTGTTGCCGAATGTTAGATTGCAGCTACAGGGTATTTCAAAACAAAGTGTCAATTGTCAAAATGAGTTCAATGACGTCTTGGACAATGAATTTTAGGGATGGCACACCATTTTCACAGATGCATCAAAACATCTTGATAGTTGCGTTGGGGTGGGTGTGTTTCATTCACAATACAAAATTGTACAAAAAATTAAGCTCCCCCTGAATCCTCGGTTTACACTGGGGAATGTTTTGGGCTGTACAAAGCAATTGAATATATTCTTTTAACGGGTCTCCAGAAATCTATAATTTTTTCCGACTCGCTGAGTTCCCTTCAGGCTTTATTAAAATTCCCTTTTTATTCATTAAATCATCCAATTATTTTTGAAATTCGCAGCTTGTTGATTAATTGTTCATTGAGAAATCTTTCTGTAATTTTTGCTTGGATTCCATCTCACACTGGAATAGTGGGGAACGAGACAGCTGACAGACTGGCCAATGATGCTGTTAGATGTGGTGATTTGTTTCCCTATATTAATTATTCTCTCGACCTGTGCTCTCTTCCTAGGACTTATTTACAGGATTCCTGGAATAGGCTCTGGGAGGAGGATGCCTCCAAAGGCAAATTTTATCGAAATATCCAGCCCATACCAGCATTATGCATACCAGCGAGACCTTGGTTTTCTAGAGTCAAGTTTTGCAAGAAATTTACATCTATTTTAATACGTTTGCGATTGGGTCACACATGCGCTCCAGCCCATCTCGCTAGGCTTGGCATCGTACCGGATCCTGGCTGTGCCTGTGGCGCTGAACTGGGGGACGTAAATCATCTCCTTTTTTCCTGTCCAAATTATGATCATTCCTCTTTTTTCACCACCCTTGTTTCCCTCCGTGTTCCTTTCCCTTCATCTGTGTCGTGCCTTTTATTTGACTTTAATGTAAAAAATTATAAATGTATAGTGGATTTCTTATGTACAAACAGTGTTAAAATTTAATATTTCTATTTATTTATTCGTGTAAGATATTATTTCCATCTTTGTATAATAAGTATTCAAGTATGTATATACCCATTTAGTTAATAAAATTAAATTCTCGAACTGATTTTAATTCCTTTCAAAATTTCGCGCATCCAATATTCTTTTGTAAATACTGTATAGTTTCCCTACCTTACTCGACACTGGCAAAAGCACAAACCGTGCAGTGCCACAATATAAAAAAAAAAAAAAAGTAGGGTATCAACTATAAGTTATAGCAGGGTTATAGCCCAGTTATAATGTGGATTTTGTTTTATTAATAACGTTTTTGTGAAACCCTATTATAATGATCTTATAAGGCCACTATAGCAGTGCTTTTAGTGACCTGACTTTTTATTAATAAGGCTGTTAGTTTTTTCTCTGTGGCGCAAACGACAGCACGTCAATCTCTTACAGCAGAAACCCGTAAAGAGATTTATAAGATTCACGTGCCGTTTTGTATATCTACATTATTCCATCACATTAAGTTAATTTGTAGGTCTCCTTACAAAAGCGTTTACCAACTTTAAGTTTGTATTCATTGAATTCTAACCCCTTATATAATTTTCTTGTAGATTTTGACTGCAATCCGATTCTATGATATTAAGTTTCCTATGACCGGGGGAGAGAGGCACACTGCGAAAATTAAATTCGAGAATGCAGCTCATCCGTTTCCTTATACAATAGGAGCCATTGACTGCACTCACGTAAAAATTTTAGCACCAAGGGTGCATGAAGAAGCATATGTGAGTGGTCACCATGAAGGACACTCATTAAATGTGCAAGCAGTAAGTTTATTTTTTAACCTTTCTCTTCATTACCTTCACATTATGTAATATGTAATTTGTCACTTAACAATGTTTTCACTTTAGGTATGTGATCCGGATCTACTAATTTTGAATATCAACGCTCGTTAGCCAGGTGCTCGGCATGATGCCCACATATGGGCAAATTCACCAGTGCGCTCCGCCATGAAGAGAAATTTTGACAATGGTGACCGTCATGGGTGGCTACTCGGTAAGTAACAAGGCAAATGCTCATAATTAATTTAAAAACTTGTTGCAATGGTCTGATATTTTTGGTATTGAAGCCCAACCATTAATTTCATAAATGATAAGATAGTGCTTATCAAGACAACGACAACTAATGTACGCTCCATGCATTGCTGGCCAAGTGGTAAATGCATGTGCAGTACTGCATAATATGCGCATAAAATATATGCTTAACCAGCCCCAGATCACACCATCATATGAGATGGAAGAAAATGGTGATCATGATGTAGACTTCGGTAAATATTAATTTAATTTAAGAATAAACTAGGTAAGACATGAGTAGACTTAATACCTAATATGTATTATTATTTTGTTACAGAACTGACTGGACGAGCAGTTGCTGATCGCATTAGAAATAGACTCATAAGAAATCATTTTTCCTAATTATTTTAATTTAATTATTATTCTATTTTCTTTATAATAAAGTGTTTTTCGCGTACAAATTTTAAACTGCACTATTTATTTGCGACTTGACAGCAATCCAAACAAATTAACTAGGTATAGATTTAACTTTAAATTGTGATGAATTACTGGCAGCACTTATGCTCCAAGGGCTAAGCGAAGAGTATGCACCCTTGAAGATGACGATAGAGAATGCCAACATCACACTTACGTCTAACTACGTAAAAACAAAACTGCTTCAACTGGATAGTCCTGTACCGTCGACATCCAATGAGAATGCGTTGATTGCAAAAGGTAGAGAAAACCGTTCAAGATTCAAGAGTGATTCTACGAACAACAAAGGCAACAACAAGAGTGCGAAGCAGAAGAAAGAGATAAAATGTTTTATATGTGGAGGATCACATAAAGCGATGATTTGTCCGAAAAATCCCAATGCAAACAAGGATAATAAAGGATCTACATTTCTTGCTTATAGTGCCATCAAGAGAAACAACGATGAATGGATTGTGGACTCAGGAGCGTCCTCGATCATGACGAACCGCAAGGACTGGCTAGCCAACTATAGAGACTTTAACAGTTCTCAAGAGATTAGTGTAGCTAATGGCCAGAAGTTGTATGCGCAAGGTTCAGGTGATGTCGTGAATGATGGAAGTACGCAATTTGGTGTACGAGAGGTAAAGTATGTACCAGGATTGTGTGCGAATTTATTGAGTGTGGATACACTGGTGAGTAGAAACTTTGTTGTTGTATTTTCAGAGAAAGGGTGTGACATATATGACAAGAGTGAATGTTGTATAAAAGGAGAAGCGAGTTACAACTGTAAAAGTGAGAATGGAGTCTATAAATTTAAACCCATTGTTACAGAACCTAACTCGGCCTTTACAGTCTCCAACCCAGATGATGACGAGCTTTGGCATAAGAGACTGGCACATCTCGGATTACCGAATTTGAAGCGCCTGAGAGACGGTATGGCAACAGGAGTAAGTTTCAATAACCAGGATAAACTACAATGTGAGCCATGTTTAAAAGGTAAGCAAACACGAACTCCTTTTAACAAGAAGAGCACATCTAGAGCAAGTGAGGCCCTAGAACTTATACACTCGGACGTATGCGGTCCAATGAGTATCGAGTCACATAGCGGGATGAGATATTTTCTTTTGTTTATTGACGATAAAACGAGGTACACCTTTATTTATTTTCTGCGGAAAAAGAGTGAAGTTTTTTCAAAGATTGTTGAATTCAAGTTGCTAGTAGAGAATCTAACTAACAAAAAGATCAAGAAGTTTCGATCTGACAATGGAAAAGAATTCGTGAATAAAGAGGTTAGTCAGTTATTCAAAGAAAATGGAATTGTTCATCAACTAACTATTGAATACTGCCCCGAACAGAACTCAGTAGCGGAACGGAGTAATCGTACACTAGTTGAGAAAAGCATCCGCTTATTAGAAGAAGCAGGCATGAATAGATTGTATTGGGCAGATTGTATTGCAGTTTATTTGAGAAACCGTTCACCTACAAAAGCGTTGAGGGTGACACCATATGAAGCTTGGACAGGAGTAAAACCGAACCTAAGCCACGTGAGAGTTTTTGGCTGCAGAGCGTTTATGCATATTGAGAAAGCCAAACGCAAGAAGCTTGATGCGAGGAGCAAGGAGATGATCTTCGTAGGATATTGCTCAGAATCCAAAGGATATAGGCTTTGTGATCCGGTGACACATAAGCTTCAAAAGTCAAGAGATGTGACATTTTTTGAAAATCAGTTCTTCAATAAAAGAGAAGCTTCAGTTCCAAGAGAGACTATCTTACCAGAATTGTTGAATGTAGAGACACAGCACAATGGAAGGCAGCAGGAACAGACACTTGAGCTGGTAAATGAACCAGAAGCGGTCAATATTGATGTGAACAATGAAGAATTATTAGTAGAAGAAGATGAACATGATTGCGTTGAAAGGGTAGAGTCACCCGAGGTTGTTAAAATTCAGGATGAACTGCAACCAGAGAGCACTATTCACGATGAACTGCAACCAGAGAGCAGTATTCACGATGAACTGCAACCAGAGAGCAGCAGGAGATATCCTCTACGCGAGAGAACGCTAAAGAGATATGATGAGTACTATCTGTATGAAGCCACAGAAGAACGCACTTTTCAAGATCCAACTACTGTTGAAGAAGCACTCAGCAGACATGATAGAGATAAATGGCAAGAGGCCATTGATGCTGAACTTAATGCCTTGGAGAAGAATGGCACGTGGACCTTAGTCAAGAATATGGATTCCCACCATAACATAGTTGATTCCAAATGGATTTTTAAAATCAAACAGGAACCGGGGGGGAAGGAAAGATATAAAGCTAGACTAGTAGCTCGCGGCTTTACACAGAAACACGGACTTGATTACACAGAGACGTTTGATCCCGTGATACGACATAGCACACTGAGACTTCTATTTGCTATTGCAGTTGAGAATGATCTAATAATTGATCAAATGGATGTCGTTACAGCATTCTTGAATGGAGATTTAAGGGAGAAAGTTTACATGAAGCAACCTAAACTTTGTGAAGAGAAAGGCAAAGAAGATCATGTATGCTTACTCAAGAAAGCGCTGTATGGTCTCAAACAAGCACCAAGAGAATGGAATAAAAAACTTCATGATGCATTGATTGAGTTGAAGTTCACAAGGTCTGCCAACGAACCATGTGTTTATTTCAGAAAACGAGGCAAACAGATAATTTACATTGCAGTCTATGTAGATGATATCTTGATCTTCTATGACGATGCAGCTGAGAAAAATATTGTCAAGAAAGAATTGAAAAGTAAATTTTAGATGAAGGATTTGGGGAAAATAGATAGCTTTCTAGGAATGAAGATTCGCCAAGAAGGAAACAAGCTTACTGTTGATCAAAGCAAATATGTTCAGAAAATTTTGGAAGAGTTCGGAATGTCTGAATGTAAAACAGTGAGAACACCGCTTGAAACTGGTAGAAAGTTGGAGAAACCCAGTGATGCAAATCTCATCCCACCCAAAGATGTTCCTTACCAAAAGTTGATAGGTTCACTTATGTACCTAGCTGTTTGCTCAAGACCTGATATTGGTCATGCAGTGGCATATCTAAGCCAATTCAACAGTTGTTACACAATTGAACACTGGAACGCAGCAAAGAGATTGCTGAAGAAAGTTTACATGAAGCAACCTAAACTTTGTGAAGAGAAAGGCAAAGAAGATCATGTATGCTTACTCAAGAAAGCGCTGTATGGTCTCAAACAAGCACCAAGAGAATGGAATAAAAAACTTCATGATGCTTTGATTGAGTTGAAGTTCACAAGGTCTGCCAACGAACCATGTGTTTATTTCAGAAAACGAGGCAAACAGATAATTTACATTGCAGTCTATGTAGATGATATCTTGATCTTCTATGACGATGCAGCTGAGAAAAATATTGTCAAGAAAGAATTGAAAAGTAAATTTGAGATGAAGGATTTGGGGAAAATAGATAGCTTTCTAGGAATGAAGATTCGCCAAGAAGGAAACAAGCTTACTGTTGATCAAAGCGAATATGTTCAGAAAATTTTGGAAGAGAGAGAGAGAGAGAGAGAGAGAAACAATTTCCGAAAAGAGTTCGGAATGTCTGAATGTAACGAAAAGAGTTCGGAATGTCTGAATGTAAGACAGTGAGAACACCGCTTGAAACTGGTAGAAAGTTGGAGAAACCCAGTGATGCAAATCTCATCCCACCCAAAGATGTTCCTTACCAAAAGTTGATAGGTTCACTTATGTACCTAGCTGTTTGCTCAAGACCTGATATTAGTCATGCAGTGGCATATTTAAGCCAATTCAACAGTTGTTACACAATTGAACACTGGAACGCAGCAAAGAGATTGCTGAGATACCTAAAGGGGACAGCTGACTACAGTTTGAATTTTGAGAAGACAGGAAGATGTCTGACTGGATACGTAGACGCTGATCATGCTGGAGATATCAGTGATAGGAAATCTTTTTCAGGTTACGTATTTCTTCTAGGAGGAGCTCCTATATCATGGGAAAGCAAGAAGCAGCGTACTGTGGCCCTATCCAGTGCAGAGGCTGAACATGTTGCGATGTCAGAGGCATGTAGAGAGTCGACGTTCCTCAAGCGACTTATGGAGGAGCTTACTGGAAAGGAATGTGGTGCCATCAAGCTGTATAGTGACAGTCAGTCAGCTATTCAGATTGCGAAGAATCCCGTTCATCATCAACGAACGAAACACATAGATGTGAGATGTCATTATATCAGAGAGGCATTGAGCAGTCACATTGTGAAAGTGGAGTACCTGCAGACTGAGAAGATGACTGCGGACATTTTCACAAAAGCGCTACCGCGAGGTAAACATGAGTTCTGTGTGAAAGAAATGAACTCATATGTCTGATGGATGGCAGTGTGATAGAGTGCTATGTGAGGATGAATGTTCTGGTTTGATTTTATGGCTTGTGATGATGGATCATGATGAGAGGCTGTTGAGGACAGTCCAGTCTTCCATTGAGGAGGAGTATTGGAGAGAAAGGAGAATGACACTGTCCACTGAACTGGCCAGTAAGCCAGTTAGGAATTAATACAAGTGTAGGTATTTGATTTGAATGATATTCTAGCGAGTGACTAGAGTCTAGATGTCATTGCCTTTGTTCTGTATTTGTTTGTTGGTAAAACATGTCAGTGAAAATAAAATTATTTGTCCTGATGTAACAGTTTATATTTCTGGGTAGATTTGCAGCAATTGGTAGCTCCCTGAACACGGGAACTCCAATAATTTCAAACATTAGCATTAAAGAAATAAATCCTTATTTGTACTGGTATTTTATTTCAAGTTATATATAGGTTAGATGTAATATTCAATGTAAAATATATAAATTAATTAAATTACTTTTGCCTCATCATCAACCCATCATGTCCCCACCAAGGGGCACGGGTCTCTTCCCTGAGGAAGCTATAGGCCATACTCCACCACGGGGGCCAAGTCCGGATTGGTGGAGGCCTACTTTTGCCTATTTTACTTCAATTCGAGGAAATTTCTTATAGGGCATCATTTTGCCTTCAGAGTAACATGACTATGAATACGGATTATCGCTAGCATAGCGACGTCTCTGATTACGATATTGCACGTTTTAAGGCAGTAGAGACTAGCCTTTGTCGTTAACATCGTTACGGCAAACTATTTTTTTCGGTATTTCATAACGATCGTTAGCTAACGATCTTATCGCTATCATTGTCGAGACTGCGGGCCCTGATCCAGTCAATGCATGTGTCCCGCGCAGTCGTTCGTTAGCTTGCTCTAAGTACGTACTGTGCGTTTTCTGGTTATATCTTTCTCTGCGATTTTTGTCATGTACTGGATTCCTTCTGATTCTTTACTTTCGACCCCGGCTATATCACATCGGACGTTTTGTTATTGTTTTATGTTTCTGTGACAATGGAAGTGGAAAGAAGTTGCGTTTGTTGCAATTCTTCACTGTTTCGAAGAAGAAACTATCAGTTACTTCAACCGTTTCTGGATAACCACCAAGGAACCGCCGAGCATATTCAAGGACTTTTGGCACCTCGACAGGTTAGTACCTATATTCAATATTAGTACCTTTATCCAACGAGGACCGACATTAATTAAGGTGTTTTATTTGTTACAGTTAATACTGGATGGCGAGCAATATATCTGCCGCAATTGTTGGTTGCGGGTAAGGTATGCAGTTGACCGCGGTCAAAACCAAGCTGATCAGCCGCCTCCTCGAGTCGGGAGACCATCTGGAGGAAGTTTTGAGACCGATGAATTTACAAGAGCACCAAATACATCTAACGCATGTATATATTATGAATGTGGCAACGCAAGTAGATGCCGTATTCCGGCGTCCATCAAGCTAGAACTGTTGGTACACTCGAATTTTTACATACCTCTAAACGCAAGAGTGTGTCAAGAGCATTTGGATGAAAATCAATGGGGTCAATTAATTGATGCTCCGAACTCATCCCACGACTTTACCGGAGAAATGTTTGTAGACATTACGAAAACCTTACAAACAGCCGTTCTTAATAGTTCCAACACAATGGATTTTGAAAATATACAATCTATGGATCCAAAAATACTGCATCATCGTGTGGGCTTGACTCATGACGCATTTGAGCAAGTGATACGAGAAACCCCTTCATTGCAATGAGAGGTAACCGATCCCAATACTGCGCTTGCAATTTTTTTAATGAAGCTCCGGACGGGGGAGAGTAACGAAAGACTCAGTGTGCTTTTTAAAATGCGTCGTCGCACGCTCGAAAGGAAAATGAATACTGTGCGCCAATGCGGCACTTAGGCTTTGACCACATTTCAAGAATTTCAAGAAGACAAAATCTCACTGTGGCAAATGGCTTATTTGGAAACCCAGATGCACCCCTGCAAGAAAGAAAAGCTATTGTGGTGATAGATGGAACTTACGTCTATATACAGAAATCTTCCAACTTCCTTTTTCAACGGCAAACATACAGTTTGCACTACACTAACCTATTAAAACCATTTATAATCGTGTGTTGTGATGGCTACGTTATTGATGTTACTGGGCCTCATGCAGCAACAACATCGGATGCCGTAATAATGAAAGGGCTAATCCAGGAAAGAGAGGACAACCCATTCCATTACTTTTTTGAGGCGAACGATGTTTTTATCTGCGATCGCGGCTTTAGAGATGTCATAGAAGACATGGAATCATGTGGTTATGTGACACGCATGCCAATAAGCAAACGGCGCGGCGAAGACCAGTTAACCACGTTAGAAGCCAATAAAAATCGGGAGGTGACGATTAACCGCTGGGTCGTTGTAGTCGTAAACGGACGTTTTAAACGCGATTTTCGCCTTTTCAGGCAAGATTTTTTTAATCGTGCTATGGTGCACATGATGGACGATTTCCGGGTGGCCGCTGCGCTTTTGAACGCATTTCATCGTTTGATCGAAGATAACGCGCATGCACAGGAGTACTTAAGAATCATTAGAGAGAGACTGCATGTACCAAATCGATTGGGTGCATATGTTACAGAAAGAAATATAAATAGACGGCGGGCAAGTTTTCGAAATATTGAAGCCGATGTCATAGAACCAGATGAATTCCCTGTTCTTACTCAAGAAGATCTGACATTATTTGCACTTGGGTCATATCACATAAAACTTGCGCGTAGCTACTATAGCGAACACGTACGCAACGGCGTGTATCTGATTGAAGTATCAAGAGATGGAGTGTTGAGTGATATGGTTGATTTTGGAATTGAACCTGAAAACGCTATGTTACTACGTGCAAGGATACAATCCCGACACGCACGTGCAAGACAATACTACACGTATGTAATGATCCATAACCGAGAAAGTATTTCCCACTATTACTGTTCTTGTCTTTCAGGAATGCGAACTGTGGGTTGCTGTGCCCACGTTATGGTAATTATTTGGTATTTTGGATGGGCGAGACACCAACCCACAATTCTACTTCCGTCTGTAAATCTTGATAATATTATTGTTGATGAAGATATTTAATAAAAACATTGTAAAACATTTTTGTGTTATTTTAAAATAAAACCCCACTGCAAAGTAACGAAAAAGCTAAAATCAAGTCTAGTGTTGGTAGCCGGCGGGCCCTTATTTTCTGTGGGGTTGGTTGTGGGTAAGCATTGTATAGATAGGTAGAAAGGGCTTATTAAGACCTTTCATTTGATACCCCACATTATAGGATTCGATTTTTTTGACATTTTGAGGCCGCCATTTTAGTGTCATATAGCTTATGTCACCCATGATAACGAATACATTACAATGATAACTGAAACATCTAAATCGGTCGATTAGTTTAGAAGGTAGAGTGGAATAATGAAACGTATATACAAGAAAAATGTAAAAAATCGTTTTTACATTTTTCTTTTTTTCATTTGGTCATAACTTTTTACTGAGTGAATATTTTTGGATGCGGTCTTCTTATAATGATTTAGTAAGCAGTGATCCTTTTTATGACATAGGTCTCATTGGTGGTTGAAATTTGGACCAAGCTCCATACATTTTTGCCCATCGTCCATTATTTGCCTAACGTGGAATGTGCTTTCTGTGAGCCAATTTAAGCTCTTACCTTCTTATTATAAAAACATGCGTTAGGCTGGGTTTTAACCAAGACTTAAAAGTCTACGTTTATTACGGTATTAAAGTTTAAGACAGTACTAAAATTTTATGGTATAACAAATCGTAGCCCAACCAAGGACTAGATAGTACCAAAGATCGTCTCTGGTTTAAATCAGATCCACAGATTAAAAGCAAAAAATGTCAGTTTTCATTCAGCCATTCGTTCAGTGATAGATGCACCGTTCCCTTTTACGAAATTTCGTTAATAATTTATAGAAAAAAATATTACTGATAGTATCTTTTTCGAGTAAAATCCGTACAGTTTTGTAATTCACAGTTGTTTCAAAGTTGTGAAAACTTTAATGTTGGTCCTATTTTCAATATTAAGTAGTTAAACTTTGATCAACTATCTCGGTAACGTAAAACGAAACGAATCCTGGCGCGCTAATTTGAGTTCTTCTGATAAAGACATGTTTACCTATGTACTACAACATTTGCAGTAAAATAATTCGCTTTATGTCCTATTTTTGTGCTACTCAGTACTTAGTACAATATTACAAGTACGATCGTGTGTTAGGTTCGCTGGAAAATGGATCCAGGGAAGAAAAAAAGGGGTGAGAATTGGAGTACAGAGGAAAAGGTTAGTACAAGTTAGTCTACATAATTTACCAAATTATTGATGTCAGTTTACTTTAATTAATACTATCATCATAATTCCAGGAAATACTACGTCAACTTATCGCCCAGTCGGCTAAAATACTTGAGGACAAATCCACAAAAACAAATATAAATATATTAAAATTAAAGGAGTGGAAAAATTTAACAAATAAGTAAGTATCTGGTCTACTTATTTCTTTATCCTATGAATTGATGCGATGTTCTAATATGTAGAAGTACTTTGTTAATATTATTGGATAATTTTTCAGATTAAACGAAATCACAGGGAAAAATCGCTCAGATACCGAAATTAAATTAGCTTGGAAAAGAATGAAGTTGGCAGCCAAAGCCAACTTGTCTCTCCACAGAAGAGAGCAGTCCCAAACAGGCGGTGGCACAAAGCCCCCATCACCTTCTCCTGAGGATTTGCAAATAATGGCAATTGCTCCTCATGACTTTGTCATAGAAGTAAATGATTTTGATAGTGATGCTGTGGTAAATTCAAATTAATATAATTTGCATGTGTTTTTCCAATAATCTAGAATATTTGTAAAATTACATTGACAATTATATTAAATTTTTCAGATTCCAAATGTAACATCATCCAAGCCCTTACCGATTCCTGGCCCTAGCTCTCAAGTTGGCCCAATCATCACAATAAATGAGGAAACTCCAGAACCAAACGTTATGGAAAACCAAGGTAAACTATGTTTCTGTTAGGAAAGATAACAATGTATCAATTGTATTCACAGTTACTCTTCATTTCACACAGGAAAGAAATATCTTAAGCTTCAGACTTTTCAAATTTCAAATTAAAATGTTTCATAATTGTTTTTTATTGAAATAATTCAGCCTAGTACCTATTTTTTCAGTGATACCTATTACGGACGTTGAAGAAATAACATGTGTTGATCATACACAGAGAGAAGCCAAAGGAAAATGCGAGCCAAAAATTGCAGGAAAAAAAGGAGGAAAAATCTCCGAAAATAGGTATTTTTAAATACATATTTATGGCGGTACATTTAAAATAAGCAATTTTGAGAAAACAAATTATGAACCAAGTTTTGAGGTCAAATTACTGTTTAATAACACATAACTAAGGTAAAATTACATGTATGTACTTTATTTTTTATTACAGAAGTGAAGAAGGGCGCAAGGCAATCATAAATAGCAACCTAGATTTAAAAAAAAGACATATGGAAATGCTGGAAGTGGAGCACACATACAACATTAAAATTTCAGAATTGAAAATAAAAAAATTACAATTAGAAATAGGATTATTGGAGAATCAGTTAAATTCAGAAAAACAACTCTAGTATTGAAGAATGAAGGAAAAGTAGGTATTTTGTAACAATAAATGATAGATATCTAACAAAAAATTTTTTTGTTATATTACTGGAGTTAGTACTGTCAATGGTGCTCTGCATAGGCCTTTTCCCTAAGAACAATAACTATTATTGTACTAGCCTATCGCTTATGCATAACTTAATTTCATTTTTAGTATGTCATAGCGAATATATCAATATAAGGATTACACTTTATAATTTAATTTAAGAAAAATGTGTCTTAATAAACTGCCTTCTCCTTATATTCCCACGAACTGAATTTGAAATATGTGGGATGGGATGTGTTGGAATTTGATCGCTAGAGGGTTGCTCATAGCTGTCTTCACCAGGAAACAGGTCTTCCTTCATATCAATGGCTATGTTATGAAGCACAGCACACGCCACAATGGTCTTCCTGGCAGTTTCAATATCTCCATACATTCCTCTTAGAAGGCATCGGAATCTTTGTTTCCAGAGACCGAAGCATCTTTCAATGGTATTCCGAGTTTGTATGTGGGCCCTATTGTACCTTTCTTCAGCTTCTGTTGTTGGATTTAATAACGGGGTAAAAAGATATGAGGTACAGGGATAGCCACTGTCACCCAAAAGTAACCCGTTAAATGCACCAGCTTCAAATCTCTGTTTCAAGCGGCACTCGCGGAAGATTCTCGAATCATGAACACTGCCACGCCACCGTGTCACAATGTCCATGATTTTCAGATCTGCATTGCATACGACCTGAAAGGTAAAATATACCTAATTAGATAAATTTGAACAGATTCAGTAAGTAATAGGTAAGTACAATCATTTTCATAATTTCTACAATAACTACCTGGACGTTGATTGATGGAAATCCTTTTTGATTAATGTACAACTGACCCCCATCAGCTCTGATTTTTTTAACACGTATATGAGTGCAGTCTATTGCGGCAATCACCCTTGGAAAATCAGCAATGCTACGAAACCTTCTAATTACTTCTTCTTGCTCGTCCAAAGTAGCAGGCATTTTAATGAACCGCGATGACATACGTGCCAAAATTCCTGCTATTTTCTTGCAAGTTTTGCTGATAACTGGCTGAGATACACCATGTAAATCACCAGAATCGTCTTGAATCTGCGAATAAAACAACATTATTTTTTTTACTACAGCGTTTGAACTAGGTTAATATCATTTGCATTACAAGATTTAACCACTTACTTCATGGCGAGCCCAGTTCCGTAAAGCACATGCTACTTGCAACTCAGGACTCAGAGCATCTCCTCGAGGGTCGTAAGCTAAATCCTCACGCACTAGGTCTACTATTTTCAGCCCAAACCTT
This sequence comes from Yponomeuta plumbellus, assembly GCA_947310845.1. NCBI lineage: Eukaryota > Metazoa > Arthropoda > Insecta > Lepidoptera > Yponomeutidae > Yponomeuta > Yponomeuta plumbellus. The sequence continues at coordinate 1,815,341 of OX371206.1, forward strand.
TTGGTGAACCGATATTTGTATCGAAAGTCTTCGTCATCCAAATCAAAAGGATTTATGCGAATTCGGTGTCTTATAGTACGCCGGTGCGTTTGCAGTTCCTCCAAATCATCTAAATCCATTAAATCAATTGAATCAATATCCATTTTTCCCGATTAAAAAATAAAACCAGCTGTACGATAATATTCAACTGCTATTGCCAACACACTTTGATTTGACGTTTTGAGGTTAGTACCGAATTTAAACTAGGGGTCATGCAGGTTTAACTTTAATACCATAGACGATCCTCGGATCAACGATAAACTTCATTTTGTAATGAGCCGTTTTCAGAAAAAAAAAAAGTTAATAACACAAAAACTCAATAGATGGCGCTCAGTTGGCGAAAATAGTTCTGTCATTAACGTAGCATTTTTTATTTAATCTGTGGTTGTGACCGCTCGCTTCTTGACGCAGCAAAGGTAGTACAGCGCCACCAAGTTATCTGTTCAGGTGGGCAAAATTGTAACTATCATGTAAATTGTAAATCCTGTTCCCCATTTTTTGTTTTATTTATTCAGTCACTAAGATTTACAGATATATTTTCATTAAAATTGAAAGACAGGTTAAAATATTCTCATTTGTCTAGGTAAATTCCTCAAATTTTAGTACTAAATTCTCCACTAGCGCCGCTATCAACTAAACAGATAAGATGGTGGCACTGTACGAGGACGCGAGTCGCGCGCGACAACGCCAAAAGTCGCGAGAATTTGACAGTTAATGTACTGGGTGTTGGTTAGGTCGACCCACGGTCGACCGTTCCGAATCTCTCGGTTCGGCAATATCACTCGATGAAGTCGAAGCCATTGCCGTCCAAGGAAAAATGGATGGTACAGCTGTTTTCTTTAGTATTCTTAGTTTGCCACCTAAAAACAGAGAAAAGCAAAATTGAATAATAATATTTTACATCTACTTCACTAATATTTTATTTTACTGAACTTAAACGAAGAAATTCGTACTTACGTGTCATATAATCGTTTGGGGTGAAATGATCCGAACAAATTCATGAATGTTTACGCATGTTCCATCCAATTTTTCGATTTACATCGACTCTGGTTGCTTTGATCCATTGTCGCTTCAGGGTTTCATTGGTACTGGGGAATGTATGAATTCCTGTATTTTTGCACGTCACAACGGCACAGGTACGCATTTTTGTATACTCAAAGAAAGTTCCTAATTTACAAGGTATCGAAACCAAAACTAAAAGTAAAGTAAGTAAAAACTTACATACAGCAGTGTAACAAAATTACAGTATTTCCTACTTAGTCTGTGCAGTCTTCTAGGGACACGGGAGCGCCCTCGCCAAGACGCGAGAAGATGGATAGTGCACTACCTACCTGGGTGAATCTCCTCGAATTGTCGCTAATTCGTCATTGTTGTCATTAATCTCTCACAGTTCTCAGCACAACAGAAATATAATAAGTATACAGTTATTGTCGTTACAGTATGTAAGATTGTCAGTCAACTCCAACTAATATAGAAATAAAAATATCTTTAACAACCTGTTGCACTGACAAAATATAAGTGTGACACTTCCAAGGACAATGACGCCGTCAATTTGAGTAGATTCACCCACCTACCTCTTCTTGAAGTGTTTCGTAGATTAAGTACCAATCCTACATCATACCATCTAATTTTGCTGTTGATAGGGATAGAAAGTGTATGGGGCCAAATTAGGTCAGATTACTAGAAAAGTCAGAAAGCGACGAAAACTTTTGTATAGAATAAAAACACAGCCCGAATAAATAAACCATCCTAAAAAAAAACATTTCATAAAAAGGATGACAAAACAAGCCCTAATTTTACCAATCATACAATCATCATGGTAAAGAATAGGGCTTGGCCGTTTTACAATACCCAATTTCTTTCCTTAGTTAAGAAGTAACGGCCAAGCCTTAAGCTAAGGTAATAAATAAAATGATAATAAAATTATGTAACATAGATAGTCATGCATGAGTTCTGATAACTTTTTAACTGTACGCATATATATCACATCATGAGCTTGTGTCTTGGCATCCTTTTTACATAAAATGTTTTGTCGGGTGGATTTGACAGATATATTTTTCTGACTTTCACGCCATCTAGTAAGTGTTGTGGAACCAGTATTTTTTTTTTTGAAAACGCCTCATTAAGTTTTTTATAGTCCTTGGTTTAAACCTAGTTATAAGCTCGGTACTAAGTTTAGACTTGGTTTTAGAATAAGACGGTTTAGGTATAAATGAGTGACTGTAATGTACATTTTGTGTTTTTTTAAACATAATCATGTATTTTTAACATATTACCCATTTCAGATTTCCAAAAGCCATCTATAAGCCATAGAAAAACCAGACAAACTGAGACTGTATGCAGTAATGTTTTATCTGATCCTTTGCAGCAGAAAATACAAGGTAAGCAAAGTGATATGCATTACAAGTGGCCCACTCTGGCAATGTCAAATATCTTATTGTTCTATTTATCGACTATTACAAGTATTAAATTTTCCCATACCTACACTACCCATTGATAAATACTAAAAAAAAAAAAAGCACATACATATATAAAATCACGCTCCCATCCCCAAGCAGTGCCTTGGCTGACTCATGGGGAGCATCATTTTCAAATGATATTTTTTTTAGAAAATAATGAGAAACCACAAGAAGAGCAAGATGCCATATATACCAAGCCAGAAAACATAACTAAAAGAGTCAAAAGGAAACATTTAAATGATGAAGGTAAAAATCTAAATCTAAACGAATAAAAAATCCCTGTCTGGACTTAGACGGTTGGTTGGTTGTAATATGAATTTAATTTGGTCCTTTTTAATTTCTCAGAAAATGTTGCAATACCAAAAAAAATACGTGAAGCCTACACCAAGCCCGAAAAAACAGATGCTCAAGACGTCAATAGAAACAGAGAATCTTGGAATTATGAAGGTGCAAATAAATACTTCTTCCTACTTCCTACTAATATTATAAATGCGAAAGTGTGTATGTGTTTGTATGTTCCGTTTCCACTTTAAAATGGCTAAACAGATTTCGATGAATTTTAGCAAAGAAATAGATTCTACTTTGAAGATGCTGTAATTCAATAAAAAATCTGATCTTTGCTACAAAAAGATATGTCCGCTTTTCAAGGTCTAATCTATTTCTATGATAAACAAAATTCATTCTGGGGTTCAACCATTTTGACATGAAAATGGAACACTTTCGCTTTATTAATACACTAAAAGGAAATACAAGCAAGATTCTAAATTTTGCCTCATGTTTCAACTGTCATGCATGACTTCGCATAACATAAAGTGATGTAAGTAAGTAATCAATGTGAGAAATATATTGTTTCAGATCTGACCCCAAGAAAGAAAAAGCTTGTTAAAAAACTTAAAAAAACTAGGTGCACACTTCAATCGCTTAGAAGAATCTCTATATTATTGGAAAAGATAGAGTCTCCAGTTTTGAAAGAGCTAATTATAAATGCTTGCCAAAATGAAAAAAGAAAACCCAAAGCAAGAAGATGGACTACACAGCACAAACTATCTTGTTTGGCCATTTTAAAGAGGTCTCAAAAAACATACCGCTATTTAAGTGCAGCTGTGCCCCTTCCAACTATTAAGACTTTACAAAACGTATTAAAAAAAGTGCCGATGGCACCGGGACTCAACCAATCTGTGCTCAACCATCTAAAAACGATAGCAGATGGCAAAGATGAAAAAGACAGGGTGTGCAGCCTGGCTTTTGATGAGATGGCTATAAAGTCCAGGCTCATCTATAATGAGGCCAGTGACCAAGTAGAAGGATTTCAAGACCTGGGTCACTTGGAACGCAGCAGTGAATTGGCCGATCATGCCTTGGTCTTCATGTTACAAGGCCTCAAACGTAAATTTAAACAGCCTATTGCGTTTTATTTTACAAAAGGGACTATTTCATCTGTTAAATTGGCAATGATAATAAAAAAGATAATAATCGAAATTCGAGCATGCGGTTTCGATGTAATTAACACGACTTGCGACCAAGGCCCAACTAACATGGGGGCTTCAAAAATTTTGAGAGAGTCGTCAGGGCCCTACGAAGATGGGTCTCATCATTATTTTCAGATTGAGGGTAAAAAGGTGTGTATAATGTATAACATACCACACCTTTTAAAGTCAATAAGAAATAATTTTTTGAAGGCAGTGTTGTTTTAAACAATAAAAGAGCAAAATGGGATCACTTAGTGGAGATGGAAACCCATAATGAAATTTTTTTATATCTCACATCAGTAAAATCAGTGAAGCCCATGTCAACCCTAAATACAAGGCGAAGATGCGAGTTAAATTAGCGGCTCAACTGCTAAGCAACACAGTTGCAGCTGTTTTGAAACTGCTAGCCCGAGCTGAAAGAGAGGAAAATAAAGCAAATTAATTGCTTCAAACAGCGCATGTGGTTGAAGAGCTTGACCAACTTTTTGATTGCACCAATGGCCCATCCGGTCCAACAGACATTAAAAAAACGAAAAGAGAAAATGTCTCTGAAAAATCAAATCACATGGATCGATGGGCATATTATATCAAAATATTACAAGATATGAAATTTATAAATAAATATGGTGTGGCATCAAAAAATGTAAGATGTGTAGAAGGTTTTATTACCTCATTAAAGAGCTTGCGTGACATTTGGTCCACGGTTAAGTCCATGGGCTATAAATATTTTAATCTACGCAACGTGAATCAGGACGCACTCGAAAATCTGTTTGGAGTTATTCGCCAGCATAGCCCAACCAACAGGAATCCGACGGCATCCCACTTTATTGGTGCAATCAAAACGTCGGTCGTGACTGGCCTAACTGCCCCACATAGCCGTGGGGCAAACTGCGAAAAGGACGACAAACACTTGTTAACGAATTTCCAAAATGTCTTATTCGAAGAACCGACAACTAACAACCCTATATTAGAAAATGAAGTACAAGACAATGAAGCAGTAGAAGAAAATGAAGTACATGAAGAAGACAATGAGGAAAATATTCCGGATTTTTTGTCAATACCTGATTTCGAAGAGGAATTAACAGAAAGCGATTTTAGCGTAATATCAAAGCAACCAATTGTTTATATTGCGGGCTATCTAGCTAAACATATATTGAAAAAAGTTGATTGCAATGATTGCAAAATAAGACTGACAGTGCAGGACCCAGGAGACAATCCAATATATTCATATATTTTATTGAGAGAGTGGTGGCAAAATAAATTCTCCCTAATATATCCAACAAGGAGTTTCTGTAAAACGGTGGAAACTTTAGTTGCCATCACTGAAAGAGACATTGTACCAATTTTACACGAGCCTAACATTTGTCTCCAGGGTTGTACTATGTATGACTGTTCTGTTGGTACAGATCCATGTTTTTTATGTCCTACACATGGAAAAGATGTTAAAAATATATGTTTTAATATCACATGTAAATTATTTATTAGGAGGCAATGCCAAAGGATTAACCAAAGTCTTGCCTCAAAGGAAGAAGATCTAGCCAGCATCAGTAAAAGGGCAGAACAAGGAAAAGCGAAATAGCTTTATATCTTGGAAGTGTCTAATCTGCCACCAGTGGCAGTTTAATAAAAAATATATTCACTTAATAATATTATAAACAATGATTGTTATTCTGCCATAAGTCATTAGATATTTAATAGTATAAGGCTTGATTTTTAACACATATGATGGAAATAGGATTATTTACATTTCTAAATAGTTTTAATAGTAATTTACTAAAAAAAAATTTGTGTTACTACTTAAACCTACCTATCTAAAGGGTTTTCCAACTGGGACGCTCGAACTTTGACAGCTCATTGCGGCCATGTTGTTTGAGTGACAGATGTCAAATGCAGTGTGTTATATTCATTCAGTCATCCCAAACCACCATGGCAGGTTACAGTGTCGAGCAGCACGTGCAAATCATTAAATTGTTTTATGAAAATGGGTCTTCAGTTGTAGCAACGTTCCGCGCACTTCGCCCGTTTTACGGTCGCGATGATCGTCCTGCCGAGTCGACTATCCGTCGATTGGTGAACAAATTCGAGTCAACCGGGTCAGTAAACAATCAGCCGGTTCCCGTGCGTCAACGTAACGCGAGATCTGCCGAGAATATCGCCGCTGTGCGCGACAGTGTCCACGAAAACCCGCGGCAGTCAATTCCGCGTCGCGCACAGGAACTCGGCCTCTCGCAGACGACAACTTGGCGAATTTTGCGTCGGGACATGGGCCTGCACCCGTACAAGATCCAGCTGACCCAGGAGCTTAAGGTTAATGACCATAGACAGCGCCGTGTGTTCGCTGACTGGGCATTAGAGCAGTTGGAATTGGACGCCGATTTTGGCAAAAAAATCATCTTCAGCGACGAGGCGCATTTTTGGATGAATGGCTATGTGAACAAGCAAAATTGCCGTATTTGGGACGAGACCAATCCACACGAGGTTCACCAAGTGGCAATGCATCCGCAGAAAGTGACTGGTTGGTGCGGATTTTGGGCCGGAGGCGTGATTGGTCCGTATTTTTTCGAAAACGATAATGGTGTGGCCGTCACCGTCAATGGTGAGCGATACCGGTCGATGATAACCAACTTCTTTTGGCCTGAAATCGAGAATATGGATCTGGACAACATGTGGTTTCAACAAGACGGCGCTACGTGCCACACAGCACACGCTACGATGGATGTTCTGCACGAGAAATTTCCGGACATGGTCATCTCGCGCGGAGGCGACGTGAACTGGCCACCGAGATCGTGCGATTTGACCCCGCTGGACTTTTTCTTGTGGGGTTTCCTTAAGTCGCAGGTCTATGCCAACAAGCCGCAAACCACCGATGCCCTCAAAGTCAACATACGCCACGCCATCGATCAACAGAGTCATCAAAAATTGGACCTTACGTATGCGCGCCACCAAACGAAGCCTAGGCGGTCATTTAAATGATGTCATATTTCATACATAATGGGGTCGATGGACCTTTCAAATAATTTTTTTTTTCGCAAATATCTCTCCTATATAGTACGGCTCCATGTCCTAACAAAAATCAGTTGTATGGTCCCATCCTGAAGAAAGCATGAAACTTGGCATGAATGTAGCTGTTATATATGTGCTTAAATTTCGATATGGAAGCACGTCGAAAAATTATATTTTCCCCCCTTTTTATGTACCAAATCTTGTTTTTTTTTTATTTTTTATGAAAACGGGTACAGCTATCAGAAAACTGTCAAAGAACTATATGTTCCTCATTAAATTCTCTACAATATTGTTTTTGGACGTATGTTGATAGAACTTATAGTTTACAAAATATGTACATGTTACTTTAAAGTTTTATTAAAAAATGCAAACTTTTTAGTACTTTACGTGTACTTAATACTTAAAATAGCTGCGCGCGACCGCGTGACGCGATATTTGAGGTATCAGCAGAGCTATTGCGATAGTGGGGGCGCGGGGCGGTGGAGTGGGGTGTAGCCTTGCCGGCCCGCCGCGCCGACGGACGAGGCGACGACCAGTCCGCTCGCAGCGTCTGAGCTTCGTACCCTTCATGCATGTGCGTTGCGTCGCCGCCCCGCTGGCAGTCTTTACTCTACGTTAAGTATCACGCGAGTTGCGAATCCCGAGTATTGATTAATTTTTAAAACATTGAAGTATTTTACAAGTGTGAGACAGTGTTAACTAGAGAGGTAAGTAAATCCAGACTTGATTACTTCGTCATTAATTAAATTAGGCCAAAGCGGGCGTACTTAGGCCTAATCGGATCGCTGTTAGAATATGACTAACTTCTCTGATTTTACCAAGCACTACGTTTTATAGTCAGCACGTCAAGCTATCCTAATCCATACTAATATTATAAATGCTAAAGTGTGTTTGTTTATGTATATGTTTGTTTGTTTTTCTTTCACGTCACACCGGAGCGATATTATGTAATAATTTTTCTTTGTGAAAATAGTTAGGAAATTGGAGGGTGATATACTACTTTTTATTGCGGTAAAACATCTTACTCCCACGGGAAAATCTGTATGATCGCAGGCGGAGACGCAGGGTGGAGAGCTAGTATTTGTGATATTATAAAAATATCATAGGCTACATTTTACCACGGTTAAGCAAATCATTCCCATGGAAAACTACAACAAAAACAACACTAAACTTTCGGAGCGTAAATCTCCGAAACTACTGGACGGAATTGAATGGAACTTTTTTTTTATGAAGCTACTATACTAGGCCTGGCCGACATGTACATCTAAATACTGTATTCACATTACAATCACCGTAATCATCTTATTACAAGCTCTGTATTTCTACGTCCCGATTAGCGATCACTCTTTATGCTAGCAAGCGACAAACCGAGAAGTGAATCTTTTTAAAAAAATCTCAATTTATTACATTTCGAGTATGAATCTTAAGTGTAATTATTTTTATTTTCAGTTAATACTCCATGAAAACTGACAATGGCAAGTTCGGAGGAAGAAACTGATTGGAACAAGTGCTTATACTGTCAACAAGACACGGGTGATCCGCTTGTTTGCCCTGCATTGTCCAAAAGAGCAGATATAAGTCTGGCCGAAAATGCTTCGACATTAAACGAGCTTGGCAAGATACCGGAAGATGTGGCAAAGAGACTCAAAGTAGGTGGTACATTCTTGGAAACACTGAAATCCAAACAAGCAAAATTTCACAAAAGATGTCGTGCCAATTATAATAAGACTACCATTGACCGGATAAAAAAAAACAGCTCCAAAGTGGGGAATAAATCGACGGGCGACGCGCCACGTACCTCAAGCCGCCTGCCAAGGGCTACAGGCTCTAAAGTAGTTAAAGTTTGTTTTTTCTGCAATAATCCTGAGACTGATAAGGAAACTCTTCATACTGTCGTAACAAAAGAGATCGAAAAGCGTATACGAGATGGAGCAAACACTCTTGAACGGCAGGATTTATTAGTGAAAATGGCAACGAAAGACTTAGTGGCTCAGGAAGCATCGTATCATAAGAACTGTCTTACATTTTTTTACAACGAAGTTAGATCTTGTAAAAGTGAGACTAAAGAAACGGAATGTGAACCGAATTTTATACATCTTGCGTTTACAGAACTTGTAATGTATATGGAGTCTAGCTCAGAAACAGTTTTCAAACTGTCTGAATTAAGAAAGATAATCACCGATAGACTTAAACAACTGCAGGGAGATGAAGCATTGTCCATTTCATCGCATCGTCTACAAGATAGGCTATTGAAACACTTTCCTGGCCTTCGAATTTATTCGGATCCACCTAAGCCAACTGTTGTTGCTTTCGAGGAAGATTTTGGTAGGATTGTTCGTTCTGCAGTAGACCATGAAGCTAACAACCATTTCATGGACATGGCGAACGTTGCTAATACTTGTCGAGCTGAAATGTTTAGTTTGAAAGACACTCCATTTAGTGGAAGCCTAATCAACGATGTTCCAGAAATTCCGCTTTCTCTGTTAACGCTTATAAAAATGCTTCTTCACGGACCAAGCATCATAGACCAGAGTGAGCACGTAGGATCAGTTGCTGTGAATTCGATAGCTCAACTCATTATGTTCAATGCAACAAAAAAAACGCCTTCAGACACAAATATACAACGTCATACAACCAAACAAGAGCCCACATTGCCGCTGTACATTGGACTTCTTGTTCATACACACACTAGACAGAAAAAAATAATAGACAAATTAGCCTATCATGGTATCTCAGTAACATACAAAAGAGTCTTGCAATGCTCTAAACAAGTCTCTGAAGCTGCATGTCAACTTTACGAAGACGAAGGGGTTGTTTCTCCCATTGCTTTGCAGACAAATGTGTTCTCTACAGCTGCTTTTGACAATATCGATTATAATCCGTCATCTGTCACAGCGGAAGGTGCTCTTCATGGAACATCAATCAGTATTGTTCAGCATCTTGATCAAGACTCAGAAAGATTACCTCGTCGAACGCTCCCAATATCAAAACCTAGTCCCTCTTCATCACTTCGGGTTAAACCTTTACCATCTTTTTACACTGATGTTGCTCCTTACAGTCTCAAGGAAAAGAAACCAAGGATTCCTCCCATTCCTGAAAATTGTTCGGTTGATCTGACTGTAGATCTGAATGATGAAAAACGAATCGAAGAGGCATGGCTTGAGCGTGTTCGAGATACTATAGATAGAACAGAACTAAACCCAGAATCAATTTCATGGGCTGCCTATCACGCAAGTCAACAGCCGAGCGAACAGAAAGGATTGTCGCGGTCTGTCCTTTTGCCCCTTCTTCCAGATCCTTCACATTCAATAGCTGTTGTCAAACATATCATTAATAACGTGCAAAAAACCATTACGTCTTTAAACCCAAATCAAGCAACAGTCATTGCTATGGATCAACCTCTATACGCTCTTGGAAAGTTCTTCCAATGGAACAATCAGGAGCAGTTTGGAGAAAAAAACATTGTTCTCATGATGGGTGCTTTTCACATAGAGATGAATTTTATGACGTTGATTGGGGATTTATTAGGGAAAGCTGGAATAATTTCAGCTTTGACACGTGCTGAAGTTTGTGGCGAGGGAAAGGCTCAGTCATTTTTAAAAGCCTCGCATCCAAGACGAGCCCGATACATTCACGAAGTACTCTTTGCTGCATTACATATTCTTTCTGTGCGCGCATATGATACATACAAAATTGAGAACCCAGAAACGCACACTGACTTTGAGAAATGGAAACAACAACAATCGATAGATTCCGCTGCGTTTCACTTCTGGAATATGATTCTCAGTTTAGAAGTGTTGAGAGCTATTTTTGTGCGCTCTATCCGTACATCAAACTTTGACCTATACCTTCGGGCCTTAAAGTCAATGGCTCCATGGTTTTTCGCTATTGATCATACAAATTATGCTCGATGGATATCAGTGCACATTCGCGATATGGAACTACTGCCAATTGTTGCCCCTGAGGTATACCACGCATTCTGTTCTGGAAAATTTACAGTGAAGAAGTCCAATGCGCGTTTTTCCTCGATTGCACTTGACCAAGGCCATGAACAGGAAAACAAATTAGTAAAGGGCACAGGAGGAGCAGTGGGCCTTACAGAAGATGCAGCTGCATTAAGACGCTGGATGATTGCTGGGCCTGAGATAGCTTCTCTGCTGAGAGAATTCGAGACATCACACGACAATCATAGTGAAGATAAGGAAAATATTGAAAAAATTCACCACGAAGAATCAAAGAGCCATCAAAAAAGGTTCCAGAAACATGTTGAAGCTCTTGTCTTCACACTTTCGGAGAATGATAACCAACTATTGGATGATAAATTACGGACTGTAGATACTCAGATTATAGTTGAAAAAGATGGTGAAGCACAAATGCGATCATTAACAAGTCTTGGAAATACACAATACACTAAAGGACAATGGGCATTGCGGCCCATGAGCGGCCATCAATGAAACTAGTGTCATTTGAAAGGGGAGATCTTTGACAACAAATATTGTTCAAGGAGTACTATGAAATACCGTTTGGGAAAAAAAATATAGTTAAAATACTATTATTAAAATACTATTTTTTTTTTTCATTATTATTTATGTATCCTAATATTCAATACTTTTTCTATTAGAGGTCTTAGAACCTTTGTTAAAATCGGTCTCGCCATGTTTCATGCGTCAACCAATCAGCGACGAGCGCCGCTCGCACTCGGCGACTCGGCGATTACCGTTATGCTCGAGCGCACAGCGCAGTCCATCGTTGACATTTGTTTCGTTGAGTACTGTGCGATTATTATTGTTTGACAATTTCTTTTGACTCTGGCTTGCATATCGGACTTGTTAATATCTATCTTGGTGACTTGTGCTCGTTTTTTTGGACTTTTTTTAAGCAGATTCCTATAACAATGGCAGATAATCGCCAAGTGTGTATTTTATGTAATCGATCCGTGATAAACAGAAGAAGATACGAAATAACCCGTGCTCGGTTTGAAGAACATCCCGCTGTAGGCCAATATATCTTTGAAGCTCTTACCTCTGAACATCAGGTAAGTACATCAAACGAAATCATTATTTCTTAGTTGTCACGTCAACAATATAGTACTGTTTAACTTGAGGTGGTCACAGTGTTTTAACTCTCGCGCATTGAGATTACATTTCGCTGTAAGTAGTAAGTAAACTGTTACCGACGCGGCGACGTTGTCGTTCCGTTTGATCCACGGGGCGAGAACGGGATAGAAGTATCGGTATTTACGTATGAGTAAGCGAGATAATTAATACTGCTTAGGCAATCGAGTAAAATATTTTTCTTTATATTGCCCTTTGTTTGAACAGCGTTCAATGAAAATAACTAAGCGTTTTAACTAATTGTAATACTCTCATTTTCAGATACAATACAATGGTCAGGAGTACATTTGTCGACCATGCTGGCAACGGGCAGAAAGAGCTGCGCAGCCAAGAGAAGACCGTCCACACGAATGTGTATTACATATTGAAGAATATTCAAGACTCCCTAATACAGCAACGCGTTGTATGTATGAAAACTGCAGACGAACGGATCTCCGAAGGATTCCGGATAACATTAAAGTGACATTCTTGATTTATTTTAATTTTTATATTCCAAATAGTGCAAGAGTTTGCGACCATCATTTGGTATCCAATGATTGGGATCAAATAATTGACAGCCCTAACTTGCTCCATGACTTCAATGCCACACATTTTGTGCATATCATGAGCCTCATGAAAATCGCGGTGCTTCGAGGATCTATACTAGATTTTGATAATATAGATGACATGGACCCAAGTGAAGTATACATCCGATTAGGCGTTAGTCGAGACCAATTTATGAATATTTTGGAACAAACTCCTTCATTGTCGAACGTATCAACACGCCCGAAAACATCTTTGGCATGCTACTTAATGAAACTGCGAAGCGGTGAAGCAAATGAAAGGCTGGCGACGCTTTTAATATGAGCCGTAGAACCCTAGAACGACATTTAACGTTCGCCAGAGACTCTCTTTTACTGGACTTCGTTCCCCGGCATCTTGGTTATGATCATCTCAATAGAATTGATGTAGCTAACCGAAACCTACAAGTTCCAAATGCAATTTTTGGAAATGCAAATGCCTTAAACAGAAAGGCAATTGTGATAGCAGACGCCACTTATATATATATATACAAAAGTCCGCAAACTATTTATTCCAAAAGCGATCATATAGTCTACACAAATACACGAATTTGTTGAAACCGTTTTTAATAGTGTGCTGCGATGGCCACATTTTAGATGCCTTTGGGCCATATTCAGCCATAGAATCAGATGCACAAATAATGAAAAATATGATTGACGACGAAGGAAATCCTTTCCATTGGTTTTTTGAACATGGAGATGTGTTCATCTTAGACCGTGGGTTTCGCGACGTAATCGACGACTTACATGCCTATGGTTATGAAGCTCACTTACCGAAAACAAAAAATCGAGACGAAGATCAATTGACGACAGAACAAGCGAATAAGTCTAGGTTGGTTACTATGTGCCGCTGGGTTGTTGAAGTTATAAATGGTTGGTTCAAACGCGATTTTAAACTATTCCGACAAGACTTTTTCAATCGTGCTTTGCCTCATATGATGACAGATTTTAGAATAGGTGCTGCATTATTGAATGCTTGCAGAGAACCATTGTCAGATAACATTCACGCTGAAACATTTATAGAAGTTATAAACCAAAGAGTGAACCAACCAAATAACCTAGCAGAGTATGTCCTAGCCAACAACCTTAATCGTAGACGGGCTAGTTTCGATAGCATTACAGGAAACCAACCTAACATAAGTGATTTTCCTTTGCTGACTGAGGACGATTTAACCATTTTTGCACTTGGTACATACCAAGTGAAGCTAGCCCGCAGCTATTATGCGGAGCATGTGCGACAAGGTCTCTATAATATAGAAACGTATAGGGACCCCGATGTTACAGGCCTAGGCAGGTGCGGCATCACAGCAACAAATGTTTGGCTGCTAAGATGTCGAATACAATCTAGACATACTAGGTCAAAAATATATTATTCGTACATTATAGTAGATAGAGAGAAAAGCGGCAGAGAAGCCATAGAAAACTACTATTGCAGTTGTCTAAGCGGTAAGCGCACTCTTGGTTGCTGTGCCCACATTATGTGTGTAGTGTGGTATTTGAGGTGGGCGAGAAACCAAGAGGAAGATATCCGTTTACCAGCTCATTTTTTAAACGATATTATTGTAGACGACAATTGAATCCCATCATTTTCTTTTTTTAAAGGAATACTAGCATTATATACGAGCATTGTATATGTGTCTGTCAATAAATCGATGTATTTAATAACCAATTAACCTTTAGTTTTATTTAATCCATCATTATCTTATACTTAGACATGCATTACGTTTTATCATTTACGTACTTTCGGTTTAATTAATTCGATTTTTTTATATGATCAACGCTTTATAACTTTTTATCTAAACAAGTTGCCGAAATAATTTTTTGCAGTCTTAATATATACATAATTGTCGACTAAAAAATATATAGGACAGATGTGGCCGCCGATGGGACAAGCGCCATACATTTTTGCCCATTGTCCTTTGTGGAACAACGGATTATTGCAAATAATATTTCTATCTTCGACCCTATCAAGAGAAACAATATCAACATATTTGGAGGTACAGCTTCTTATAAATCAAAGCAAGCCACTAAACTGTCAATAGCGAAAAGCGACGCCGCCTTATTCTCAAAACTCTACATCGCCTGTCAGCATAGACAAGGGGATTTAGATGACTTTTTCAAACACGAAAACCAACCGTTTCCTCCGTCCATCTCTGAGACAGGAAATATAAGATATGTGGCAAAATCGGAGCTACTGAAATGTTTTGAAGACAAATATGAAGACGAAGAAGATGAAGAGGAAAATGAAAGTACTGTAAACGAGTCGTTTAACGAAGATCCCGTAGGCTGCACTTCATCGTTTCTAGATGGGCCTGCTATAGTTCAAATGATAAGACCGGGCACAAACGTTACATTTGATGATTATCGGAAATCATTTATTAATTATGTTACGAACCAGAATGGAAATCGAGTTGATGTCGTTTTTGATGCTTATCATGAAGACAGTCTCAAGAATCATACACGGGAGAAAAGGGGTACAGGATTTCGTCAAAAAGTCACACCAGCAGGTAAACTTCCTAAAAACTGGCAACAATTTCTTCGTTCGTCACAGAACAAAGTTGAACTTTTCAACTTCCTGGCTGACGGACTCCAGCAGGTCCAACATGCGAAAACTATTGTTGTAACCAAAGGGGAACAAGTTTTGTGTAACGATGCCACCGTAGATACGTCCTCCCTTAATTCAAAACAAGAAGAAGCTGACACCAGACTCTTCCTCCATGTTTCGCACGCTGTGCAGCATGGTCACACAGAAATATTAATTAGAACGGTTGATACAGATGTGGTTGTTGTAGCTATTTTCTTATACAGCGGGCTTAAAGAAATGGGTTTGAACAAATGTTGGATATCATTTGGAACAGGGAAAGCTTTACGTGCTATTGCTATTCACCAACTCGTGAATAAACTCGGCCCAGAAAAATGTAGCGGCATTTTATTTTTTCACGCATTTACAGGGTGCGATACTGTATCAGGATTTTGTGGAAAGGGAAAGAAGTCCTTTTGGAAAACGTGGAATTCCTTCCCTGAAGTTAACAAAGTATTTGAAACCTTGTCACGACCTCAAAATGAAATTGAAACCCATCAATTGGATGCTTTGGCAAGATATGTCATCCTGACTTACGACAAAACTAGCGACGTAGAAGACATTAACCAGGCTAGAAAAGCATTATTCATCAAGGGACGGGTCATGGATAGGCTGCCACCAACACTCGGTGCTCTTGAACAGCATATAAAACGAGCTTATTTGCAAGCAGGATTGATCTGGGGTCAAAGTCTGATACCAAACCCTGAATATCCGAACTTTGAGAACTGGGGATGGATGAAAGAAGATGGAATTTGGATTCCATTTTAGAGTACGACCAAAGAAACGTCAGCATCCGTAAAGGAACTGACGAAGTGTTCATGTCGCAGCTGCATTAAAGGACGATGCCTTTGTAGGAAGTCAGGTCTTCCCTGTACTGGTCTCTGTAAGTGTGGGGGAGATTCCTGTGATGTGAATTAAAATAAATATATATAATTTTCATTGGACTTTACTGTATTTTTAATAACTTGCTTGAAACCCTTACACCAATAGAAGCCCGATCACATCATCAAAGCATCTGGTTTAATGTATTAAACCAGGTTCTTTTCAGCTTTAATAATGTGATCGTTGTGACGTTAAGTGTACAGATAATCGGGAATCAGTATTATATTTTGTAATTTGGTTTTTTTCTCAATCACTGGAAAATGATATCACGGATTTAAATTAAATTTTACATATAGATAGACTAGCCTGGATTAACATATGGACTATTTTATCTCTAATTGGAAACTCTGAATCTACGCAAACCAAAGCTAACCCTTCCGCTCGCGGAATTTATATTTGATCTACTACCTTCCGCTCGCGAGTTATCATGGCGGAAATTAGAAAAATCGCAATAGTTTACAAAAATCGCTCGTGCTATGTAACGAGACACTATTTTTCGTTGAAACTTTCAGGAAATAAAGAAGATTATACAAGGATCGATAATAATTGGTTTGTGATGACTTGTGAAATAAATACAATACATAAATTACGTACTCAAAATACTGCGACGCAAAACGTCACTTGTCGTTACAAAAATAGTGATAAAATTATGAATACATTCCCATTCAATGTAGAATGGAATGAAAATGTTCGTAAATATATGGTCTTTTTCTACTTTCTACCTTTTTTTTCTACCAAAAATACTCAAAAATCACTGGTTTACGGAGAGACTCCAAACGCCTTCGAGGCCGTCACGCGCGAAAGTTTTGAATAAAGTTTTTTTTTTACAGGCATAGATACAAGTTTGTGGTACCAAATTGAAGAGTATTTTTTCCTCTCTTTCTTTCTCATAGACATAATGTATCAAAACTGAGATAGAAATTAAAAAACCCAGTTTATTTAAAGTGGTAGTATGCGTGCACACAGATGTGCACGACGCTAGCGGAAGGGGGTAAAGTTATACGTGCACACATATGTGCACGACGCGAGCGGAAGGGTTAACGGAAAGATAGTATAAAGGTAAAAAAAAGTACTTGAGTCAGACGCGGTGAGCTGTAACTCTGGAAGTAATGTCTCTACGACTATGAAATTAGTGTCATTTTGTAGCTAATTGTATAAGGTTAACTTAACCTTTTTAGCCTATTTTATCACCACTCTTGTCGTTTACCTATAAATGAAGCAAGAAAGAAAAAAGTATGCCTGTTTTTACAATTTCATAATACGTTGATGGCTGTATAGAGAAATATATTAATCTTACCACTATAAAATGTAGTATCGTTTTGTAGGCAATTTATCGACGATGATTTGGTCTCTGAAGAGTAAACTCCTCAGTCGTATCGTTTTTGTAGAAAATTCAAAAAACCAGAATGATAGACAAAAAAGGGGGGTGAAAGGGGGGAAAAAATAATTTCTCGACGTGCTTCCATATCGACATTGAAGCAAATACATGACAGCTACATTCATGCCAAGTTTCATGCTTTCTTCAGGATGGGACCGTATTTAAAGTTAAGGACCCGTACTAATATTGATTTTTATTTCATTTCAAAGCTCAAGCGCCCTTAATGGAAAACCCTTTATAAGTTAAGGAGGAACCATATTTTATTGAGCTCACCATTTTACTACTAGACCTACAGAAAATATTTGCTGACTTGGTTTTTGATTAGCATCCAGATGGCGCGTCACTCCATTTTCTTCCGTGGATGTCGTAGAAGGCGACTAAGGAAATAAATTACCAGGAGACCGGCAGCACCGTCTTCCTGAGATTCCAACCGTATTCTGCGATAGCCAACCCGCCTGCCAAGCGTGGCGATTATGGCAAAACCCTTAATGGTTAAAAACCATGAAGGAGGCCTATGTCCTGCAGTGGACGTCAAATGGATGATGATGATGGTTTTTGATTATGTATAGAGTATTGATATTCAAGGTCATTATTGGCATAGAGGCTGTTGTTGTATTTTACTTGTAACTGATTGTGAAAGTAAATAAACCAGAATTAGTAACATGTTTAACTGTTTTTTTATTACTAAGTATTTAAAAAATACTTGCAAATTTCGGGCCCTTCCCCCGCTCCTACTATCGAATAATTTTATCGACTAACGAACATCTCTAAATAACCTCGATATCGATAAATTTCCTACCATAAACTACTTCACTATCTAATCTGTCACTATGACAGCGCTGTGGCAGAACATGGCATTTGTTAACGAATAAAACCGAAGTACTAGCTTCGGTCTCTTAAAACGCAGTAATTACATCCTCTTTGGACATGTCAGTTGTGATACCTACGCTAGTGAGATCGCACGCGCCCTTTCTGTACTGAGAAGTGAGCAAAACTTAAGTAAAATGAGTGATGTGGAGGTTACGAAAACACGATTTAACGACCAAATTAATGAAATAAAATCTAAGAAAGAGAAAAACCATCAATTATTTACACGTGATGAGTATTATTCATTTTTTGACCAAGTGAAAGCAGCCAAAAAAAAAGTTGACGAATACAGTACAAATTGAAAATGTTCATGTGAAGCTAATCGTGCCGGTAAAAAACGAAAGAGATCCGATTATATACTATACATATTTAGAGGAAACTTTTTGATATTATTCATGAAACACATCTTTCTATAGGAGATGGGGGGCGAAATAGAATGATGAAAGAACTCAAGGGGAAATACAAGAATATTACCGTAAAAATAGTGGTAAATTACTTAAACCTGTGCGAAACTTGCCAAAAAAATCTGAGCGTTCCAAAGAAAGGACTGGTGGCTAAGCCTATAAAAAGCAGTGAATTTAAAAGTTGACCTTATTGACATGCAGTCACAAGCAGATGGTGATTTTAAATTCATCGTGGTTTATCAATATCACCTTACAAAGTTTGTGCAACTCAGAGCACTAAAATCTCAGCTAGCAGAGGAAGTTCGGTATCATTTGTTGGATGTATTTACGATACTTGGCGCACCATGCGTTTTGCATAGCGATAACGGGCGAAAATTTCTTAACAAAGTAATAGACGAGCTGCGCAAAATATGGGATGAACCGGTAGGGACTATATGCTTACGTATGTTGTCCGGCATTCGAGCGCCTATCAACAGTGGTTGTCTAAATATTGATTAAAACACACGTACACCCAGTTGCACTTTTATTATTCAAACTCTACACGGCAACCCTCTAAACTGGTGACCCCAATCGAACACCGTTGCACTGGGTGTGTTAGGGGTCCACGCGAAAATATAGTGAACGTGAACTGTATGTATAGTGCGGTGACGCAACTCATTGCTCGTGCGGCGGAAAATAGTGTCGTCGTTCGATCAACACATTATCGCGAAGCAAAATTATCTGGCAAAATGAACCAAAAAGGTAATCATGCTGTGCCGGAGGCATCAAAACCACCACTACGACCATCCGGTCGGTGGCCATAGAGAAAATCACGCTGGCGTCAAGGGCACCCAACTTTTGGTAGGACGGTCAAGAGACCGATATGATTTTTGTAACAAACTACGCGCAAGAGTTGCGAGTTTTCTTATAATTGTTAGTAAGTAAGATACCTAAATCTGAACTGTAAACAATTTCGACGACACACATACGTCTCTACAAAACATTATATTTTTGTGTATTACATGTTGTGTTAATTTTAAAATGTAAAGTGTATAGTCAATATTGGTCAAGAGACTTTGAACTACTAAGTAGTGATTTTAATTACTTATAACAAATGTAATTTTGTAATCTTAATTATTTCAATAGAAGTCTAACAAGAGAACTGTACTGCCTAACGACTTTGAATAATCAACCATGGGTTGGAATCAAAGTAAACCTCAGCAAAATAACGTTGCGATAGCTCAAACTGTAAATAATGAAGCGATGGAGCACAAACTTAATGTGATGGAAATATCTCTACTAGTGATCGGAATATTGTTCTTAATTTACATAGCATTCACTGTGAGGAACCATTGTAAAAACCTTTTTTTTTGTCCTCAATAATTTTATTATGTCATATCAGGGGTATAGAATCAAAGGTGGTTATGTCCAAAGTGCCAAAATTGTCAGAAAAAGATAAAAACGATTATTTTAATCATTCAAGGTAACTATGCTAAAGTTAAGCATTATTTTTATGCAGAATGTAATAGATTATGGAAATACAAGCTGTATGTCACGCTCAGTTTAATAATTTTGACTAAAACTTTAAATATAAGATGGACTTTCCCAGTTTTGTTACCAAGTTTTGGACTTTACTAAGTTTGTAACTGAATGCTTAGGACTTTCCTATATTTGTTACCAACTCTCTGGACAGGGTTGGATTCAGGAAAACAAAAGAAACCAACAATTCACCTTGGCAATCAACTTTTAGATAAATTAAGGTAATAAAAGTAACTTAGCAAAAATCAATTATAATTCGTATTTTTATTCAAAATCAATTTCTTAATTTAAGTAAGAAAAACGTAATTAAGAAACTTATACAACTAAAAGTGGTGACTCTTGCTGCAGCTCGCACATTTCCTCTTCAGGCTCGTTTCTTTCAATATTTTCATCAGCTTGACTATCCAAAATTTGAGAGTAAAATGTCAAGTTGATGCCTTCTCGGTCTCTCCAATCATCGCCAAAATGTGATTTTAACAGTAAATTGACATCTCGCAACTTCAGTTTTTTCACGGTAACACCTTTTTGCAAAATATGATTGTCTATTGCGAGCATGGATATATTTTTTTCTTTTTTGCAAATGTTCTCAAATGTCCCTGTCTTTGTTTTGTAAAATAATTCGCCATTGACAAGTGCATTGCCTCCACGCTTGGAACGTTTTATATAAAACCTTTTGCACTGCGAAAAATTTGCTTTCCACTGTCCAGGCGCTTTGATAATAGTTTCAGCAGCTGATTTAAAATCGTATACTGGAAAATCGTCACCAACTTTCAGAAGAGTAGCTCCTTCTGAAATGATATCTATATATTGATTTGGCGAGGTTATCGTGTCCATCTTTCGAAATCGCTTTTCAGTGTTACCAAACACGCGATCCGCCGGTAA
Organism: Yponomeuta plumbellus; assembly: GCA_947310845.1. NCBI lineage: Eukaryota > Metazoa > Arthropoda > Insecta > Lepidoptera > Yponomeutidae > Yponomeuta > Yponomeuta plumbellus. Next base: position 1,836,497 of record OX371206.1, read on the forward strand.
ATAGGAGTGCCCGGTGACAGGGAAAACAAGTTCTACAGTTTTGATGGACGGATGTTCCAAAAGCCACTTGCAGCACATGGTCACCATAGTTTTATTTTTATTTTTGCCCCCGCAACCATCAGATATCAGCCTAACAGTATGGATGCCGTTGAGGTTAGTATTATTGAGGCGGTTGTACACAGCTGAACTTATTGTGTTTGAGTCTTTTGCAAAACTTTCTTCAGTCCATACATTAGCGAAGACATTGTTTTTTGTTAATGATGATTTTGATGTCCCCTCTACAATTGTAAAATTGTAGAGATATAGCTGTCTGCTGTAATAGCAAGACTGATCTGGCAGTTTCGGTAAGGCCATATTTTTTTGGCAGTCATAGCTTAGGATTAATACACCGTCTTCAGCATTTTTCAAGAGGGAAAAAAATGCTTTAGCCCTCATGGTATGTACCCTTTTTTCAATCATGAGGTTTTGCTTTTTTTGCAGATCCGTTTCTAGTTTGATTTTCTCGTTGAGCTGTAAGCAGGTTGAGCAAATGTCTGTCTGTGGTCTACCAAATCCCAAATTATACTGCCTATTAAATATTTTTCTAAAGTAAGATTCTTTCGCATATGGTCCGGAGAATGAGTTTTTGTACAGTTTTCGAATATTTAATTCACTTGGCAGGTATTTTCGCACCGATGTCTGACTGCGGCAGTAATGCGGTTCGAAACATTTTAATTTACTCATAAATGTATGAACAGACTCTTCTTGTATTCCGGTGTACTTGTGACTTTTATGATCTCCACCCCTTTTGTCTATAGGGAATTCTGCAGTTTTGAACGATTTTGCAACCAATGAAAGTACTCGTCCTTTATTAATGTTCAGTATTTTTAAAAACGCTTTCTGACAAACAGGTATCTTTTTTCGATCAGCTATAATGTGAAAATTAGTAGTAAACTCTTTGCTTGCTTTCTTGCCATTACGAGGCCTTCTCCTTTTAACGGCAACAGCTGTGCAGCATTTCAACAAAAGTCCGTCTTGCTGAATTTTACTAGCATTTTTGTAGAAAGCTTCATGAAATATTCGCAACATTTTTGTTGTCACAAGATGGCACTGTAATATTTTGCTTTGATGCTTACATTTTGGGAGTCTTGGCAACGTTTTTGCCGAGTACCTGAAATAAAAATACATACAAAATAGAATAGGATCAAAAAAAGTATAAAAAAAAGCATTACAGATTAAAAAAATATTACTGACATCGGTTCACTCAGTAAAAAGTTATACCTATGAATAAAGTAAACAAAAAATTACTTAAGGGTCCCGTACCATTCTATAAATCAGATACGAAAATCGAGAAAAATCGCCAAAAGATCGCGTTTGTTGTATGGGAGCGCTCCTTAAATATTTATTTTAATTGAATTATTTATTTTTGAAGTGACTATACAAATAAATATTCTGTGAATATTTCACGCGTCCACCTGTTGCCGTTATTAATATCGAGCAAAAAAAACGGCAAAAAAAACAGGTTTGTTGTATGAGAGGCTCCCTTAAATATTTATTTTATTCTGTTTTAATATCAGCAACAGAAATACATCATCTGTGAAAATTTCGACTGTCTAGCTATCACTGTTCATGAGATACAGCCTGATGACAGACATTTAGACAGACGGATATCGGAGTCTTAGTAATAGATAAAAATAAAAAAGGGTCCGTTTTTACCCTTTGGGTACGGAACCCTAAAAATAAGTTTTAGTCTGCAATGTAACAGTCATTACTTGTAAACTGATTACAGAGTGATCACTCCCACTGCCATGAATACCTAAACCTAAGCTAACTCCGGCCCTGGAAAACGGTCATGCATACCTGTTTTTTTTGGCGATGTTTTTCTTCCAAGTACTTGGTTGTGCAGTCCGTTTCCTGGCTTCATTTTTGTTGACCCTGGTGGGGTGGCTCTCCATCTCCTCGGGGCACCACAAATTTTTCACGAAAATATAGTTTTTCCTATTTAAAATCAAATACATTCGGCAACGCGGACACAGAAAAAGAGCAATACAACGTCAAGGGCGTCCATGACAGCTATCAGTCAAATGAAGCATTTCTATTGGTCGAAAAGGACTTTACGTAAATTGAAACTCGACTCTCTTGGACATTACTAGGTTTGTTTGTAAAGTCAATTTTCAATTTGAAATAACAGTGGAGTTTACCAGAGTTGGTATAAAAATATTTGACGGGATAAATTTAGATACGGAACAAATTATGTTGCCATCTAAATATCAATTTTGGAATTTTGTGGACTTTACCATCTTTGATTCTATACCCCTGATATGTTACTATATGAAGAGTCCAAGCAAAAAAGATGAATGTCAAAAAAACACAAATCTTGTTTATGGTTTCTGATTAAACTGTATGTAATATAGAATAGTTTACGGCCTAAAAACAGTTGAATAAAGGTAAAGGTCCCTTAGATTTTAGAGGACAAAAATGTATATCGTGGGGAAAAAAGATGAACGTCAGACATTACAGACAAAAAAAGATGAAAGTCAGTGTAAAAAAGATGAATGTTTGTCTGTGGTTTGATTTTCATTTTTTTCTGACATTTCCTTGTTTGACGTTTTGTTTTGGCGGATACGTTGCGTTGTTTTGTTGTTTGGATAAAAATAAAGATAATAGTTAGGGAGGCGAATAGGGGAATTTTCGGCAATACTCGAGCGTGGCAGTTTAAGATATGAGAGATACCTTAGACGTAATAGAACAACCTTGTAAAGTATTTAGCTCTATATGTAGTGACGCGCGCCTATGATAGACGATCAGATTAGTAAAAAAAAATGGATAGTCTGAAATACTCGAGCGCGTCAGATTAAGATATTGGGGGTTGATTTTAGTGTTTAAAGACTAAATTTAACTAATCTGACGATAAGTCCTTGACGCCGCCGAGTTATAGGGTCGCGAACTTGTAAAAAAAAAAAAAACGTTAATCCGGCATTCTCGAGCGCGATTTTTTTTATTTTTATTTTGAAGAATATAATCTAAAACTCACAAAAAATACAAAATCTGCCGGTTTCCGCATGACCGGAAGTGTGGAGGAGCCATTTCGTCTTCCTAAGAACGCGTTACGGCATATAAGTCGCGAACGATACATTTTACAAAAAAAAGTTTAAATAAACAAAAAAGGTAATTTTATTTTACACAAAAAAGGTCTCTTTACATTTTTGTCCAAAGTTAAAACTTTTTGACTTGAAGCATCATAAAAACTCAAACTCCCGGTTTTTTGAGTATATCTCGAAAACTGAGCGTGTTAAAAAAAATTGATATGAAATAACGATGATTAAATTATGTGACTTTTATTATATCTCAATTTTTTTTTTCTAAAGCTTCTCGACAATTTTCGTGGACTCGGAAAAAGTTACGCGTATCTGTATACAAAAGTATTATTAACATGTACAGTTTCATATATTTATATTATTCAATAGCCTGTTGATCCTCAAATTGTTTTTTGGACGTACCGTAAGCAAAACGAAGTCAAGAATTGAAGCAAAAAAGAGGAATTTGCCATAAACATGTAATACAGACTGAGCGCTTCGCGGAAATATGCCGTCTTACCAGTATTTTTCCTTTATTTCGCAACATTGATGGTGGGGAAAGAAGCGGTAGGAGGGAATTAATTTTCGGTACAATATATATATATATAAATATATATTTATGGTCCCCTAACGTAGGCCTATGTGCCCTCAGTATGACGCCGATTGAAGAGAGAGAAAAGACCCGACGGTATATTTCTCGAATGTGCTGGAAACTTTCTCCTCTGTAGCCCCGCCCCGCACTCGCTGTATCTATCTTGTTCCTCGGCCATTACTCAGTCAGCCGGCATCCGGCACACGTGTACTATACACTTGCGTATTTCGAGCTCACAGTTTATTCAATATGTTTTTGTAGTTTATCGACTTTTGTGGTAAGATTTTCGTGATGAGTGATAATCAAAGGAAGTGTGTGTTTTGTTTGGAACTATTGACTGCTTTTATCAAGGAGAAAGAAAGGAAAAAAAAGAAACCAAAAACCTTTTTTCGGTCAGATTAAGAGAACCCACCAACATTTTGGTCAGATTAAAAAAATATGCTTTCAGGATACCGAGATAAACCTCCCCTATGAAAATCTGACGCGCTCGAGTATTTCAAAAAAACTTTTTTTTTTTGCATTTTAAAAAATTCATCGTAACTTATCGTCACGCCGAAATCGTCAGTTTTTTTAAAGGGAGCTTCCTTGGGGCCTACTTAACACCCCTTCCGAAAATCTGACGCGTTGGAGTAAATTTTTTTTTTTTGCATTTTTGACTACTTTATATGCCTACCCCCACCACGCAAACCGGCAGATTAGTATACCGTTGTTATCAGAGGCACTCGGGGCATACGTAGTATGAATATCTGACGCGCTCGAGAATGCCCAAGTAACTGTTTTTTTTAACATTTTTGAAAAACCGTACACGCCAAACCCACCGCTAAAATGGTTTTTGCCATAGGAGCTTTTCTTTTCGAAATTATTTTATCTTTCGATTTTGATAGGTCTCGACCGCGCCGTTGAATTACGCCATTTAGCTACCTCGCCTCCCTAACTATAATGGATGATTCTGGATCGGATACTGAAGCTTACGAGTGCTTTGGCAGACCAACTAGCAAGAAAAGACCTAAACATGGTAAAATTACGGACGTGACCAAAAAACTGAAGGCTTCTACTCATGAACTAGGTGAAAACTGTAACTGCAAGAGATTGAAGTGCTTTGAAGTGATATCAGAAACTGAACGGAAAAGGATCATCAGTAACTTTAATAGCCTTGGAAACTATAATGCTCAATCTCAGTAGAAGAAGTTGAACCAAAATTACATAACTCCTCTTTCACCTACAGAGTGAGAATACTTCAAGGAGATACCATGGCAGATGTACCTGTGTGCTATAAAGCATTTTTATCACTGCATGGAATATCGGCAAAACGAATGCAGACAATTCAGTTGCATCTAAATGAAGAAGGGGCTGCACATACTGATCAGAGAGGTAAACATGGAAATAGACCTAATAAATTAAAAGATTCCACTGTTGACCATATTCACGAACATATCCGATCTTTGAAAGGACGTAAATCTCACTATAGTCTTCGTAACAGTAACCGCCTATACTTACCAGAAGATCTAAATATAACAAAAGTATACAACCTGTTTTTAGACAAATATCCAAAACATAAACTTGATGTTTCCTACGAAACATTCAGAAATATATTTAACACACAGTACAATATATCCTTTGGATATCCAAGAGCAGACACTTGCAGTACTTGTGACCAACATAATGTAAATATAAAAGCATTGACACAAAGTCTTTCTGAAACAACAGACACTGAAAATAAAAGCGAAATTGAAGAAAAAATTCGGCTGATGAATATTGCTCAACAACTTCATCTTCGTAAAGCCCAAACATTTTATCAGAGAAAACGATTGGCAAGAATGAAGTCTAAACGACTTGATTCTGAAGCAGCTTTATGTACGGATTACCAGAAAAATCTTATATTGCCAAACATCACAACAAATGATGCATATTACAAAAGAAAACTTTGGTACTATCTATTCAACATCCACTTATTGTCAAATGCAGCTTCAAAATTTTACGTTTATCATGAAACTGTTGCGAAGAAGGGATCAGATGAAGTGGCCTCAATGTTATATGATTATATTATGTTCCATTTACCAGAGAATGTTAAAAAACTGACAATATTTTGTGACTCATGTGGGGGCCAAAATAAAAATTACACCCTAATTCGTTTTGTGTACTTTATGGTACACATTCGTAGAAGACTTGATGAAATCAAAATGGTTTTTCCAATACGTGGTCACTCCTATATGGAATGTGACCGTAACATGGTGCTTCTAAATCAAAAAACAAGAGCAGAAATGCCATCTGACTGGGTTGCCCATATAGCGCAGGCAAGACGTGTCCCATCTCCATTCATAGTCGAGGAGTGTGAACAAAACCTAGAAATAGAAATTGAAGAAACTTTAGAAATTGGACGCTACACTTTAAGCCTATGTTTAAACCAAAATGTCCTTTTGCCAGTAGACCAATACGGGAGCTGAGAGTCCACGTTGGTCATCCACATTTGATTTATCATAGAGACAGCTATAATGGACCCTGGCTTTCCTCAGTTGTGACCAACAAAAAATACAAGGCCCCGAGTTGCACCGAAACTGAATTTACTCATCCGGGTAGCTTATATGAAAAATTAATTCCAATATCAGAAGCTAAATATAAGGACTTACAAGATCTTAGCAAATTTTGCTCAGAGACAGCAAGGGTTTTTTACTCTAGCCTACCTAAAGGACTTCTAGTTGATGATGAAGAAGACTCATAGTATATTCTGACACTCATCCTGGTCATCGTGACCCTCATCTTTGTTTACTTTAAAAAAAACCTGATTTAAGAAAATACATTCATCATCAACCCATTATGTCCCCACCGAGGGTCACTGGTCTCTTCCCTGAGGAAGGTATAGGCCATACTCCACCACGGGGGCCAAGTCCGGATTGGTGGAGGATTTTATAATAAATATGATAAACAATTTTTTTGGGTTTTATTAATTAGTATTCTTTAAATATTGAAGCATATTTCTGTGTATATAATCATAACAATTGACCCATGGAGTGAGAAGTAAAAAGTCTGTCTAAATAAATAATAGGTTTTCTTAAAAGTTTGTTTTGGTGACCTTCATCTTTTTTTGCCTGGACTCTTCATATGTCAGCATTTTTATTATATTTTTTTCTCAATATGTTTGCGAAGTTTAAGAAAATGTGAAATACTTTTTTTTTAAAGGGGGCTAATGTAGGGACACATGTAGGTAAAGGGTCCGCCATGTAACGTTTTTTTTTTCAACTAGTGCTTATTTCGTGTATGGCAACACTTACCTCATGTCTGATTTGTTTGACAGATAATTAGTTTTATCCTTCCGCTGAACGAATATGGTTGTGTATACGCTTGAACAACGCTGGGAAATCTTGCGACATTACTTTGAAAATAATGGTAATGTTGCAGAATGTGTGCGAAAATTGCGTACGGATTTTGGAAGAAGAGAAGCACCGTCAGCTCCGTATGTTCGTTACCTTGTGAAAAAAGTGAAAGAAACTGGCATCCTCATCGATAAACCAACGCGTGAAAAGCCAAAAACAGTGCGTACACCCGAGAATAGTGCTGCTGTGGCCGAAAGTGTGCGTGAATCGCCATCAACATCAGTTCACCGTCGTTCTCAACAATTGGACATTTCGCAGACATCATTGAGACGAATTTTGCGTAAAGACCTTGGTATGACGCCGTACAAAGTCCAACTGGTTCAGGAGTTGAAGCCAACTGACCATCCAATGCGTTTTCGCTTCGCTAAGTGGGCCTGCGATCGACTTGCAGAAGATGCGGATTTTGCCAAAAAAATCATCTTTTCAGATGAAGCTCATTTCCATCTTGGCGGGTATGTAAACAAGAAGAATTGTCGCATTTGGGGCACAGAAAACCCGCACGCATTCATTGAAAAGCCGGTGCACCCAAAACGAGTCACTGTTTGGTGCGGATTTTGGTCCAGAGGCATAATTGGGCCATTTTTCTTCGAAAATGAGCAAGGAGTGGCCGTTACCGTCAATGGCGATCGTTATCGGGCCATGTTGAACGAATTTTTGTTCACAGAAATTGAAGAGGAGGATATTGGCAACATTTGGTTTCAACAGGACGGCGCTACGTGCCACACAGCCAACGCTACACTTGATGTTTTGCGCCCTGTTTTTGAAAATCGCATTATCAGCCGCAGAGCTGATGTAGTTTGGCCACCTCGGAGCTGCGATTTGACACCGTTGGACTACTTTTTGTGGGGTGCCGTCAAAGATAAGTGTTACGCCGACAAACCAGAGACAATTGACGCTTTAAAGGACAATATTCGTGAAGGCATTGGTGAAATACAGCTGCACACAATCGATAATGTACTTAAAAATTGGACCCATCGTGTAGGCTACTGCATGGCCAGCCGAGGCAGCCATTTGAATGAAATTATTTTCCATCATTAACCGGAGGGATTGTACTTTCAAATAAAAAAAGAAATTTGAAAAAATATTCAGTAGTTTTTTTTTTATAGCATTTAAAAAAAAAAAAAGTTATTTGGCGGACCCTGTATATGCTTACGTATGTTGTCCGGCGTTCGAGCGCCGATCAACAGTAGTTGTCTAAATATTGATTAAAACACACGTACACCCAGTTGCACTTTTATCTCATAACACCACGAAATGGCCCGAAGGATTAAGATTCATTCAGTATATGAAAAACAGAGCTCATCACTCCGGAAGCATTTGTAGTCCGTATAAAGCTATATTTGGTTGCGTAGCTAAAGTAGGCTTAAAAACCGTATTGCCAGCATTGGATGAATTATCCAATGCAAAAATAATTAGTGACAAAGACCTTGAGTCAATCTTAGAATATCATGTTATACTTGCCTCAGATTATGGTCACATTTGGGTTAGAGGACAACAACAAAACATAACCTCAACTCATACTCAAAAGTTTGTATTCAAGATTCAAGCATTATTAACGTCAAAGTTGTCAGTTTCACAATGAATAGATTATGCGAAGAAGAAACTGACAAAGAAACTCCACACTTATTCTTTTCAAAACAGTCGTAGTCTAATTAACAATGGTATTTACTTTTAACGATCAACAATCATACTACTAGTTTTGAATCACCAAGGAACAACAATTATGTATTCCAGAACCATTGAATGAGGATTCCTACAGCTGCAATCAGATTAAATTCACTGCCAATTACAAAACTTTACTTGCGAAACAATATTCAAACAAAACCTGGAATTATGCATTCCAACACAGGCACAATTAACCTTTGAACAAGATAACCAATGTTTTAGACTAATACTTAGCTTTTCAACAGATGGGAAAGGATTTTTCCTTTTATTTTTAAATTTTTCCGAACCCTCAAAATCCGAGGAGAAAATCACAGAGTAATGGAATCAGGGCCCTGACAGCCCTAGTTCCAGTGCCACCGAAGTGGCGCTGCAGTCGGTGAATGCCAACGCCATTTTAATACTACGTCATGTTCGTTTGCCAATCACAGTGCAGCAATGGCGCCTTTGTTGTTTGTTTGTATCGTATCGGTCGGCCGGCAAATTAAACGTGTTAATTTTGTGTATTTCCTCGCTATTTAGCTGAGTTGAGATCCAAAATTCACAATTATCCTCATTTGTGGTTTTTTATAACAATTTTGCGATGATTGGACGCTTACACATTATCATGGGACGTTTTAAGTGTTGTGTTAGCAGTTGCACATCTACAAGTGACACACACAGGCTTTTCTGTTTTCCCAAGAACGATTATTTAAGAAACTTGTGGATGTCCTTCCTTGTACCTACGAACTCTTCCCTTATTGGACTTACGAGCCATCAACTACTATCCAGCAAACGTGTTTGTGAAAAACATTTTGACAAACATCAGCTTGATGCAAAGGGCCGAAGGATACGGTTTTCTTATCCCTGCTTGCTCTCAGATGAAGAAATGGCTCTTGGCGAACCCTTAAGAGAAGCTGGTGTTGGTAAGCAACTTAATATCATGACTATCTACTGCTAAAATCAAAATAAGTATGGCCCCTAACCAAGGACCCAATTTGTCTGTTTCAGTAGCTGGTTTCCTAGAGGATCACAATTACCACAAATTAGAAAGAAACGATGAGGATTAATTATCAGAATTAGTGGTACTTCGAGGGACGGGTATGTTCATAACCTATATTACAAGCTATAAAACACTAGCCCACAGACCTACCCACCCACCTTAGTGAAGTTCGTGTATTTGTCAATTCAGTCATATAAAATAATTTTAATGCTACCAAACAATTACAATAATATTTCTTATATATTTTCAGATGAAAATTACCATGGGCATCCCTCTAGCTCACAATCCAAACAGGAAACAAGAGGTAGGTACCTAAATAATAATATGCATAATCTATACCAACATTACTCATAGTGTGCACCAAGGAGCCCTGGGGTTGGTTCCAGTTATCCAAGAGGTAGCTACTACAAAATCCCTAAACGAAAAAACTTCATCTATGTATCTAAAAAAGTAATGATGATTTTATATCGTTTCAGATGTGCAAGTCATGGAGATAGAGATAGAGCCTTCCTGCTCAGACAAAAAGGGAAATGAAACTTGCAAACCAACTGCACATACTGGTATGGAACAATTATTTTACTAAAATCTTTGATGAAAATTACCACAAGCATTCCTCAAGCAAGCTCACAATTCCATAAGCTGCCACCTCTTCAACCTATCTTAATAATACTCCTAAAATTATTTTTTTACACTTGGCCAGCAGGCCTTGGCAATAATTATTTTGTTTTTGGGAGATAAAGAAGTAATGTATGATTTTTTATCATTTTAGATGTGCAAGTCATGGAGATAGAGCCTTCCTGCTCGGGCAAAAAGAGAAATGAAACTTGCAAACCAACTGCACATACTGGTATGGAACATGAATTTTATTAAAATCAATTTTGTAGATGTTAATTACCACGGGCATTCCTCAAGCAAGCTCACAATTCCATAAGCTACCACCTTTTCAACCTATCTAAATAATACCAATAAAATTATTTTCTACACTTGGCCAGAAGGCATTGGCAATCTGAGGGTAACAATAATTGTTTTGTTTTTAGGGGACAAAGAAGTAATTTGTGAGTTTACATCATTTCAGGTGTGCAAGTCATGGAGATAGAGCCTTCCTGCTCAGGCACAAAAGGAAATCAAACGCAAAAATCAGCTGCACATTCTGGTATGTAGCGGTTGTCAAAGCCCTGTGAAGCCGAATGCCTAAACAGAATGCCACACATAGCCTGACAGTAACTGTCAGTTACCATACATTCCTAATTTTTATTTTTTTTGTTTTAGGTTTCAATTTTAAAAAGTATAGTTCAAAGAAAAGAGCCTTTATGAGAAAAGTTAAGGAAATAGCCACCGAAAGCATAGGTTCAACTGGAGTGGAAAGGCTAATACAGGCGGAATCTCAATTGCAAAATGCGCAGCTTTTAGAAAATTTTGACAAACTTAACAAACAAGCGGAGTCCTTTTTATTGATGCAGTTGCGGCTATGTCGTATGAACAAAATGGCCAGAAAATTTACAATGGAAGAAAAATTGATGGCTTTGAGTTTGATGAAATCAAGCCCCAAAGGATATAAGCTGCTGCAAAATATGTTTGCCTTGCCGCATAAGAGGACTCTGCACAGATTATCGGAGCTAATTACAATGGGACCAGGCATAAATGATAAAATTTTTGAGGAAATCAAAAATAAAACGAAATATTGGCTGACAACAGAAAAGTTGTGCACAATTGAAGCGGCGTCTGGAAGAAGGTCCCAATCCATACCCATAGACGAAATGGGTTTTCTTTTTTTTTGCGTAGTCCAACCCATGATACATAATATTGCGGAATATGGTCCCAATCTGTTTGCAATAAAGGGAAAAAAAAGAGGTTTAAAAAACGAGGTTGTGGAAATAGGGCCCTATTTCCGGAATCGGGACTTTTTTCCATATTATACTGGCAACATTAAGATGTCATTCACTGACGTGATTCTTCGGCGGGCTTTTGAAAGAAGAGGGCGCGAATTTCGAAACTCTGAAAAACTTTTTTCCGAAATTAATTTAATTGTGTTATTTGTGTTGTAAATAACTAATATTACGTGTGAATAGTTTTTAAAAATGTCGCTCCCAGGGGCGGAGCCCCCTGGGACGCTGCAGGGACCTAAAAAAAGAAGAATTGTAGAGACAGATTCAAACGAACCTTCCGGTGATGGGGACGTTTCAAATAGTGCAAAACTAAGTGATGAATGTTATTTACCATACATCAAGCCTGGGTATGTTAGGCTTTTCCCGGAGAATGCAGACCCCGCTGCGCTGACGGTCTTCGTAGAGAGCAGCAAAGGCGAGAACATCGGCAACAGAAATCCACTTTTTCTAGCCAGTCTGTTCAGAAATGATATCAAAGGCGTGTCTGATATAAAACGCATTTCGGCTACGAAACTTGCAATTACTTTTGCCCAGTACAACAATGCCAACAATTTCCTCCAGAATGAGGATTTCCTTAATAGACATGGCTTCAAAGCCTACATTCCAGCCAGAGCAATCGAGAAAATAGGAGTCCTCAGGTACGTTCCTACAAATATAAGCAACGAAGAGCTTTTCAAGAAACTCACTGCATCCGTCGAGATCATCGGGGTGAGAAGGTTCACCCGTAAAGTCAATGGACAGATCAAGCCTTACGAATCTGTAAGTGTGACTTTCCTATCTAATGCGCTGCCAGACGCGGTTTATTTAGATATATTCAGATACCGCGTTCATGAATACATTGCACCTTTGTTGCAATGTTTTAAGTGTTTAAAGTTTAATCATGGAGCGAGAGTCTGCCGTTCCAAGCAGCGATGCTCCCTCTGCGCAGGTGAGCACCGCTACTCGGACTGCACCAATGAGCAGGAACTAAAATGTATCAATTGTGGTGGGGCTCATGTGGCCATCTCGAGGGATTGTCCGGTTAAACAAAGTAAGATACAGGAAAAAAAGAATAGAGTCACTTATGCAAGTGCTGTTAATAAGTCAGACAGAGAAAATTTATTAAAGAATTATGCTGCAGATTTCCCCACGCTACCAAAACGAAAAGCACCAACAGCCAGCAATAAAACCTCTTCCACACCTATCTCGATTATTTCGAAAACACCTATTGTGTCACCAGAAGTAGTTTCCTCGGAAAGACTTATTGATCAAATTATAAAAAATGACGTAATATTAAAAGGTTTGGTTGCTGCTTTGGTTTGCTTGGCGAACTCCAAAGATGGGGAAAAAATCACCACCTCAGTTATTAAGGATGTACTAATAAGCAATTTAAAAAATGGATAAGCAGTATTTACGTATAGCTCAATTTAATGTTGAAAGTGTAAACAGTAAAAAACCATTATTAATCGATTTTCTATCTGAGAGCGATATTGATATATGTTTGTTTAATGAGACCATGCTAAAAAAGAAAAGTGATTTCAGGATTTCTGGTTATAATTTTGTTAGACAGGATGGGCCCAATGGTAATGGTGGAGTTGGAATACTTATTAGAAACACCTTTAAATACAAATGCATTCAAACACGTTATAATGATAATTTACAATCAGTTGCTGTAGTTCTTAAAACGGATGTTGGCGATTTGTCCATTTTATGTTTATACTGTCCTCCGAGAGGGGGTCGCTTCAGATGCAGGCAGCTGAAACAAATAATAAACACATTACCGAAACCCTTATTTATGGCAGGGGACTGCAATGCCCATCATGTGGCTTTTGGATGCAGATCCATCAATTCTAGAGGTTCTGATGTCTATAACTTATTAGATGAGTGTGACTTATGTATATTGAATACAGGCTTACCAACAACAGTAGGCAGGCCTCATCAGAATCAGTCAGCCATTGATATCTCTTGTGTTAGTCCAAGTATAGCTCCCCTATGTGAATGGCGAGTTCATAGTGATCCCATGGGTAGCTACCACTACCCAACAATAGTTGACATTCAAACAGCAGTCCAAAAGTTTGAGGTGGGTGAAGCCATGGAACGATATGTTTACAGCAACGCTGATTGGAATAAGTTTTCATCTGAAACAAACAATATTTTTAAGAACTTTTTTATTGATTCTGAAAACCCATTGGTTAGCTATAACTTATTTTGTGATATGCTTAATAAAATTAAAGATGAATGCATTCCAAAAGTTAAAACCTGTTCACAACAGACTCTCAAGAAATCCGTTCCTTGGTGGGATGATGATTGTGCGATTGCAGTTAAAAATAGTATTGAAGCCTTAAATAAATATAGGGAAAAGTCATCTTTGGAGAGCTTTATAAATTATAAGAAACTAGATGCCCTTAAAAAGAGAATTATTAGCGGAAAAAAAAAAATGGATGGAGAAAATTATGTGATTCATTTAATAGATACACACCTGTCTCAGTTATTTGGAACCATATTCGCCGATTTAAACGTATATCTTCATTTAAGACCTCAAAAAACGATGAATGGATCCCAGCCTTTCTAGATAAGTATGCTCCAATTTCACCACCTGAAAAGAATATTGATACAAATAAATTAAATTCTTTGTTTAATGAATTAGAGCCTGAAAGCTCTTTTCTTTCTGAAAGTTTTACGTGGACAGAGTTTCAAAGTGCACTTCGATCCAGAAAAGATACCACGCCTGGTTTAGATAATATTCCTTATAAGCTTATTCGAAACATGCACAGTGATGCACAGAAAATTTTGCTCAAACTGTACAACACTCTTTGGAAAACTCAATCCATTCCTTCTTCATGGAAGACGCAATGTGTCATACCTATATTAAAACCTGACAAGCCAGAAAATAGCCATAATTCATACAGACCTATATCATTATCTTCTTGTGTAGGTAAGATTTTTGAATACATGCTAAAGGTTAGACTAGATTGGTTTGTGGAATCAAAAAATATCTTACCTGCAGAACAGTTTGGTTTCCGTAAGGGGAGGAGCGCTGCAGAAAGCTTTACTTCATTACTGGCTGACATAAACAGTTCTTTTTTTAGTCATTCATCCACTGTGTGCGCATTTTTGGATGTACAGGGCGCTTTTGACAATGTCGATCCAAGTGTCCTGGTTGGCATCTTGAAGGACTTAGGAATTCCCGGACGAGTCTGTAAATGGATATTCAATTTCCTATATGAGAGACAGTTATTTGTTAAATATAATAATAACATCCACGGACCTAGAAATGTATATAAAGGAACAATGCAAGGTGCAACCATTTCGCCTTTGCTTTATAATTTGTACACTTGTCAATTAAATAAGTTCCTCACGGCACAAAATGTTAAATATCTTCAATATGCTGATGATTTGGTTTTATATAGTGTAAATAGAGATGTGAATATAGCTGTAAATAATTTGACTAGAGGTCTTTCACAAGTTAAAATTTTTTATTGTAATAAGCTAAAGTTAAATATAAGTCCAGAAAAAAGTGCCGCAATGATTTTCTCAAAGAAAGTATTGGGTTGTAATACTTCTGTAATGTTTAATAGCATGGCTTTGCCTTGGGTTTCTGAAAAGAAGTTTTTAGGTGTTTACTTGGACCAAAAATTTACTTTTGGAAATCATATTAATTACTTGATTAAGAATGCTTCAAGAGCTTTGAATGTGCTTAGGTCTCTTGCAGGTGTTCACTGGGGTTCAGACCCTAAAATTTTATCAATGTTGTACAAAAGTATTGTACGTAGTCATTTTGATTATAGTTCTATAGCCTACATGAACTGTAGTCCTACTGTATTACGAAAATTAGATGTTTTACAAAATAAAGCTCTAAGAATTATAACAGGAGCCATGTGCTCCACACCTATAAATGCAATGCAGTGTGAAGCTTGCATTCCTCCTCTAACCTTGAGAAGATTGCAAATTGCTGAAAGATTTTGTCTTAAAATAGTAGCTTCAGACAACAAACACATTATCAGTAGAATCCTACCTCTTGACCCATTGCCCTTTAACATGTCAGGACCTTATGTAAATATTTCTAATGTAATATCTGGATGTGTTCCAAGCTTATTAAGAATTTTAAGTCATGTAAATGATATTTCCGTAAATATGCACAAAAGTAGCCCTTGGCCACTGTACAACATGGATTTCGATGCACTTGTAAATTACAATGTAAATAATCTTCAACTTAACATTACTAACCAATATGAGTTATTAGCCTCAGTTGATGAACATTATTACAGGCTATACACAGATGGTTCTAAGAGCCAGAATAATGTGTCATCTGCATATTATGACCCACAGAGAAAGATAAGTTATTGTTTTAAGATTGATAACCAATGTAGCATCTTTACTGCTGAATGCTATGCAGTGTTCTCAGCACTATTGTACATTAATGAATTTGTAAATTGTAAAAATATTATTATTTTCACTGATTCACAAAGCGTTCTAGCAGCATTAGAAAATTCCAGTTTCAAATTCAATTTGAATTATATAGTGTATAATATTAGGCAAGTATTGTATGAATTAACTCTAAGAGACAAATATGTAAGTTTTAATTGGGTACCTTCTCACTGCGGCATTACTGGTAATGAAGAAGCAGACAAAGCTGTAAGATCCAACTTTGATGAAGATCACTCTTCAACCTTGAAAATACCATTCACAGACTTCTATGCTCACATGGCTGGAAACCTGAAAGCATTATGGGTTGATTACTGGGCAACTGCAAGCCAAGAAAAAGGCAGATGGTACGCAGGGATACAAAAAGCCCTGCCCGCTGAACCCTGGTACCATGATAATAGAGAAGCAGACAGCCGAGACTTTATAACAACTATTAATAGACTGCGATTTGGTCACTGTCACACAAAAACTCACCTGAAAAGGCTCAAACTGGTGGAAAATTCGGATTGTCCCTACTGTGGAGCTGAAAATTCTAACCTAGAACATTTATTTATGATATGCCGTGCTTTCGGTATGGAAAGATTAGTGATGTGTAGTGAATTAAGTGTAATTAATCAATCGAGTGACTCGAACAAAGACAAAGAAGTGCCTAATAATTTACAAGAATTACTATCTAATAAACTGTACTTTAAAACTCTCTATAAATTTATCACAAACACTGTTAAAAAAATATAGTGAATAATAATATTGAAGTGAAGCAAGGCTTAAAAGGGCTTGTACCCAGAGCCGTAATACCAACTAAAAAAAAAAAAAAATTCACTGACGTTTGTTTGAATGCATTTGGAGGCTAATAAGTGTAACAATGAGCGAAGAAATAAGGCCTAAAAAGCGAGCAAAACCTGAAGAATGGAAGGATAATAAACGTAAAAAATTGCGAGCTTTTGGAGAGGAATTAGTGAACAGAAAAGGCAAAGTTATTCCAGCCAGGAAACAAGGTGATAAATGTCGTTGTAATCGACGATGCTTGGAGATAATTTCTCCGTCAATTTCAACAAGAGTACTATCAAACTTCAATAAGTTGGGAGAGAAAGTAACTCAAGATGCTTACTTGCAAAACTTGATAAAAGTGTTACCTATAAGAAACCCTACTAAGTCTGAAGCGAGTAAACATAACCTGCAAAATTATTCATATGAAATACACATTGGCGAGATAAGACAAAGGGTGTGTCGTGAGGGATTCGCAAGCATTCATGGTATTGGCGTTAAAAGAGTAAGAAGATTGTGCACGTTAAAAGCCCAAGGCAGGCCGCCTGAAGATAGAAGAGGATGCCACGATTCACGTCCACACAAGAAATCTGACGAGTTAAATACACAGATAAAAGAACACATATAATCTTTTTCATATAACCTATGCCATTATGGAAAAACTGGATCCAAGAAAAGGTATTTGTCGCCCATTCTTGATGTAATGAAGATATTTACTTTATTTCTTCAAAAGTACTATCCAACAGAATATCAAAATGTAATAAATAACGATCTAGACATGAAGAAAGTAAACAGCCCTTGTTCTTATCAATATTACAAAAAAATCCATCAAGATAACTATAACTATTCATTTGGAAGGCCTCGCACAGATATATGCAGTAAGTGTACAGAGCTTGAAGCTAGGATTGAAAAAGAAAATTTCAGTTCAACAAGTACTGCCCAACTGAAAGCTCAACTTGAGTGTCATAAACAGAAAGCAAAAACGTTCTATGAAAACTTAGAATCAGCTCAAAGTCTAAGTGAATCGAATGCATCTGTTGAGTTGCTTTGTTTTGATTTTAAGCAAAACATACCGTGCCCACACCTTAAGGCGCGGCCCAACCGGCGGTGCATGCTGTGCACGGGCACGCGGCGCATTTTAGCTGCGTGTATTCATTTGTTTGACAACGTGGGTCTACGTTTCCACTGGAGTACCTACACGAAGACCCACGACTATGTTTAGCGTGGCACGGCGCACGGAGAGGCTACACACATGCCACTGCAATCTACGGACACGGGCTTCACTGCGGGAGGTGGGACGGGCGGGGAAGCAAGCGAGCGACGCCTGCGCCATTTTGTCAATTGCTAGGTTTCGTGGCGCACGCGTGCATTTGATGACCACGACAGGCGGCTTTATTTTTATTTAGTCAATAATATTTGGTTTAATTATGGAGTTATTTATTGAAAAAGTCAAGCTACACCCCTGTTTATGGAAAATGAGCGATATATCGTACAGAGACATCGGTAAAAAGGATTTGGCTTCGGAAAAGATTGCGAGGGAATGTGAAATGGCGAATGGTGAGTAAATACTTGTTTACTTATTTTTTTGTTACTAATTTAATATTATAAAAATATTACTTTTAAATCTACAAACTTAATATTTATTTATTACACACCTACTAGTAGACACAAACTTAATATTTGTTTAAATTGTGACACGGGCATTTTGCCAGCTCAAAACATGCGCATGATTAAAATAATTGCAAAATTCTTCCCTGAGAAAAAAACTGTCATTAGAACTTCTAAATCCCGAATGTGTTAAATCAAAAAGTTGGTTCTCAACTGGAGATGCTGCTATATCTTCATTTGTCACAGAATTGTAGGTGAAACTATGTTCCATTAAATAATTATGTAGCACACAAGTTGCCTTCACTATTTTTATGGCTGTATCTACTTTGCACTCAAAAGGTCGTTTGTAAACTCTCCAACGGACACTCAGAATTCCAAACGCATTTTCGACCACTCGTCTTGCTCGACAAAGACGATAATTATAAATTCTTTTATTTTGTGTAATATTGTTTTCTCTGGGAAATGGTCTCATCAAATTACATAATAAAGGGAATGCTTCATCCCCGATAAAGACATATGGAACCTCGATGCCACCTTCTACAAGTGCTTCATCAGGCGGAAGATTTAGATTACCAGCATATAACTTCTGACCAAAGTTGCTTTCTCATAATATTCCCCCCATCACTAAATTTGCCTTTTGATCCAATATCTATCATTATAATTTTTTTTTTACTATCAGTAACCGCTAAAAGCACTATTGAGTGATCTTTAAGATAGTTGAAATAATCTGATCCACAGTTTGGAGGTGCTTTTATTGTGACATGCTTGCCGTCAATAGCTCCAACACAATGAGGGAAGTCACATGAAGTTTTAAAATTTTCAGCAATATTTCTCCACTTATGTTCATCTTTAATTTCTTCTAAATATATAGGCGCTAAACAATCCCATATAGCATCGGCAACTTCCTCGATTATCCTTGCCACAGAGGTTTTTCCTACTCTGTAACTGTAAGCTATGGTGTGGTATGAATCTCCTGTTGCCATATATCTGTAACATACAATTATTATGTTTTTTTTTGTTCTAGGTAAGGAAGCGAAATCTCATTGGAAGAAATTAAGAGATAGTCATAGAGAAGCTCTTCGAAGACGTAAGACTACTACAGGACAGGCAGCACAAAATATGAAACCGTGGAAATATGAGAATTTAATGGAATTTTTACTGCCACACAGAGAAAATAACGCGACTTTTTCAAATTTTTCGGATCGTATACAAGGAAACGACACTGAAAACACTTCTGATACAATAATTACGGATACTGATGTTGTTGAATCACCTCCCTCACCGGCTGAAACATCTACAATTCAATCTGGGAAGAAGAACAGCAAGCAACTGGAAATGATAGAGATTCTTCAGCGCCGAGAGAAAAATCGCGAGCAAAGACGAACTGAAAGAGATGAAATAAGAAAGCATATTACTGATGCTAATCGACCACAAGATGCATTATCTCATTTATTTGAAAGTCTCTGTCAAAAGACACGTGATCTACCAAAGTATTTACAACTACGAGTCCAAAGAGAATTTTTTGAAACAATTACTCGTGCTGAAGAAGAAGCATTGTCCTATGACTCAATGAATACTTACTACTGCTCCACGCCTTCCACTTTGTCTTCTTTTGGCTATAGAAGTGCAACAAATTATCAAACCAGCCATTTGCTTGACGCCAATCCCTTGCCTGATTGCAGCCCCCTGCCTGATGTGAGACCTGTGCTTGACGCCAGTCCCTTGCCTGATAGCAGCCCCCTGCCTGATGTGAGACCCGTGTCTGACGCCAACCCCTTGCTGTCTGACGCCAACCCCTTGCCTCAACCTCAAGAAAGGGAACCAAGAACTTCGCATGGTACTGGCAGAAATGCAGGTACTCGTAGTCTGGTAGTGGCATCACAGCTTTGTAATAGAAGCCCTGAAGCTAGTGAAACTGAAAATCTAGAAATGGCAAGAACTGGGTAGAAGCGGGGCAGAGGCCGAAGTAGAGTAAGTGGAAATAGACAAAGAGTAGGTCGAGGTGCAAGACGTGGAAATAGTCGAGGAAGAGGACAAAGAAACAGTGTAAGCAGGGGTCGATCAAATGGTCGAAGGTCGACAGGTGCAACAAGAAGACAAAGAGAAGAACTTTCTGAAAATGATTCTTCCTCAGAATCTGAGGAGGAAGAAGATAATTTATTAAACTCTGAAGAATCTGACGCCGATGAAGATGTATGGAAAAAAAAATCATGGACTGATAGACCGCAGCCTCAACCCAATATTTTTGACCAAATCCCAATGAGACCAAAGCGTATTCTACCCGCTAATGCTAGACCAATTCGTTATTTCGAATTTTTTTTTACAGATGAAGTTTTCGAGTTGATCGTCACTCAAACAAATCTATACGCAGAACAACAAAAAATTATTGGCTGGACACCAGTTGACGGACGGGAACTGAAAGCTTTTTTGGGTATTTTGGTAATAATGGGTTACCATATTTTGCCCTCAATCGAGCTGTACTGGTCTTCAGACCCAGACTTCAGGGTTAACGAAATTGCATCTACTATGACAGTCAAACGTTTCAAACAAATTTTACGATGCCTACATTTGAATGACAACACGCAATGTCCTGCGAGGACTAGTGCAGACTATGACAAATTATTCAAACTGCGTCCATTATTGACTCTCATCAATCAGGCTTGCCAAGAAAACGCCCACGACTCCTCGTCCCAGAGCATAGACGAGTCTATGATTATTTTCAAAGGTAGATCGTCACTCAAGCAATATATGCCTATGAAACCTATAAAAAGAGGTTTCAAGGTTTGGTGCAGATGTGATAGTAGCAGCGGATATTTATACGAGTTTGACATATATACTGGGAAAATCGGAAACAGAGTAGAGGAAGGATTAGGTGCAAATGTTGTAAAGAAACTAACAGAAAAAATAATTGAGAACGGGTCGGAAAATATTCACGTGGCTTTCGACAATTTTTTCTCTGATTACGGGATAATGGAATACCTTTATGATCATGGGATATTTGCTACAGGAACCGTACGCAGACACAAAGCAGATATGCCAAAACTCATAAAAGGAAAGATGAGTCTCAAACTGAAAAAAGGAGAATATAAATGGAGAGTCAAAGAAAATGTAGGTGTTGTGATTTGGCAAGATACAAAAGAAGTTATAGTGATGAGCAATGCTTTCCACCCCACAGTTGGAGAAACAACTGTAACGAGAACACAAAAAGATGGTTCTAAATTACCAGTGGCGTGTCCTGCAGCCATAAAAGAGTACACGAGAAGAATGGGTGGTGTCGACAATTTTGATCAAATCAAAGGCACTTATTCAGTTGGACGAAGAAGCAAGAGATGGTGGCTTCGGATTTTCTATTTCCTTCTTGACTCGTGCATAACTAACGCATTTTTGCTCTATGGCAAAAATTGCAACGCCACCAAGCTGAGTAACCTGAAGTTCCGAGTAGCTTTAGCCAGAGGGCTTCTAGGAGGTTTCACAAGCCGGAAACGTCACTACGATGGAGCAAACTACATCAGCAGAAAGAAGGTAATGTTTTCAAATACTTACCAGAAATCTGTACACATGGTTCCTCCTGAAACTAAGTTTACCAACGTAGGGGACCATATGCCATGCGAATTGCCATCATACAAAAGATGCCGCTTGTGCAGCACAAAGCTCAATGACAAACGTTCAAAAATTATGTGTGGTAAATGCAATGTTCCATTGTGTATAACACCATGTTTCTATAAATTTCATAAACAAGAATAAATAAAAAAAGAAAACAGAAAAAACTAAACTTGTTGGATACCTGTGTTTAGATTTAGATAGAATATTAGACTATGATAAGTAACTACGTTGCAGGCAGAGGGGATATATATGCCACCAATAAAAAAAATTGATTTTTTTATTTTTGTAACTGATATATTTTTTTAGGCTATTAAAGTATTCCAAAACCATTCGCAGTTTTAATTTACGTTTGCTGGAGCGTTATGCCCGTTAAAGGGTTAAAAGGATCTCTTCAATAAGAGAGAAAAAATTACAGTCATCACTCCTATTACAAAAAAGACAGCATGTAGCTTAAAAATTATAATTCCACTAGGGTATTCCACAAGTACTGTTGGAGTATCTAATAAATAATAATAATAATCTTTCATTTTCAGAAAGCCGTCACACTGGTGGTAGCACTATGGATGTCACAGCTGAAGTCGTCGAATTTTTTGACACATTATTCGACAGCGTGAACGGCCACCCGGGAGGTGCTAAGAAAGGGAAGCTCAGGAAAGCAGTGAAACCAAATTCGCCACATATCTCATTTTGGACACAAGCGATACAAAAAATTTAATCTATGCAATTTGTAGACTCCACAAGCAAAACAGCTGTGAATACAAACAATCCGCGAATAGTGCGTGTCCCATCTCAAGAGGGTTGGATTACAACCCTAGAAAGCTTTAAAAGAATTTCCACTTTATTATGAAAAGTATGGCGTGGATTACTTCTATCCAAGAAATATAAACCAAGACCCACTAGAAAATTTTTTCGGCCGTGTTAGAGCAATGAATTACAGAAATGTAAACCCGGATGCAAACACATTTTTGTATAGTTACAAATCTCTAGTTTTAGGAAATATTTTAAGTCCACATTCAAAATCGGCAAATATTGATTAAAACACACGTACACCCAGTTGCACTTTTATTATTCAATCTCTACACGGCAACCCTCTAAAAACCTAAAATTGTACACGAAAAGCCGCGGCACAGCCAGTCTCAAGGCTCAGTCGAAAGAGCAAACCAAGATATTGAAAATATGTTATAAATTTACATGTTGGAGCAAAATAACACCACGAAATGGCCCGAAGGATTAAGATTCATTCAGTATATCGTCGGCATCAGTGCAGGACCTTTTAACTACATGTTTTGGTGAAAACATTTTTTTCGTCAAAATGATTAAATTAAGTATCCCGCCATCTAGTGATAAAACGATAAACTAGGTTGTAAACACGCTTGGTCGGTAAAGCAGTACAATCTAGTACCTTCTAAATGACAATTCAAAATTATTAGTGCAGCACCTTGTAACTGCAGTTTAAAACAATTCGTTAGTTAGAAGAGTGTGAAGTTTTGTTTTTATTATAGTTCCAGCATAAAAAAGGTCATGTAAGTAGTATATTTAATAAGTTATTATATTGATGACATAATATAACATTGTGACTGTTTGAAACGCCTATGATTTACGAAAATTGGTATGAACAAATAAATAGTGTATTTTAGTTTGGTTTTGCGGTGTACTTAGAAGGTAATTCATTAGGTATTTTAAAAAAGTCTTAAAAGTTAGAAGTTATTGCGTTAAATTTCAAAAAGAAACACTAGATTATATTTACGTAAATGTTGTTATTTTAAAACAAAAAATAGACCTTTAAAACTTAATGTATATAATATAGTAATCATACAGCTGAATTTTATGAAAAGTATGTTCAAGTTGTTCTTACTTTTTTGCTTTTCGGTTGTTATACCTAAATTGGTTTTGTTTGAGTTACTCATTATATCTAGGAACGAATCTTATTTATAAATGAACAGCAACAACGTAGTTAATACACTGATTTAATACTTTTACTAATACAACATCATTTCTTTCGTCCACAGTCACGAACACGATGTTGACTTCGAAAAATAAAAGAAATAAAAAGATTCTACTGATGGCTCTTCAATGTGATTCACAAATTAACCAAAACTGTCACCAACAGAGAAAGGTGTTATTAAAAGAAAATACCATGAATGAGAGTAATACGATTACGTCAATTACTTGTAAAACTAATAAGCAGAATACTTTGTCTCCTGTTGAAGAATTTTTGTCCGACATTCAGCCTTTTGATGAGTTGTTGCCTGTGATAAATAATGATAATAACAATGTTAATTTAACTGAAGTACACGTTAATGAAGAACCTTTGATTGGCGATAGTTTTGATACATTAGAAGAGATATCAACTCACAATTTAACAGAATTAGTGCCTGTTCCAGAAGGAAATAAACAAACCGCAATAGAGAATCCTTTTGTTGAATCACCAACATTTGAACAAACAATTATTTTAGAATGTTGTGTATCTACAGTGAATAATGTCAATGACAATGTAAAATTAACAAACCATACAACTACAAGTCAGGAAATACTAAATAATAATACAAAAGTAACCGAAGAACCTACAATTTTACTAGATAATATAAACGATAGCTTTTAAAAAATAGAACCAAGGGAAAAAAATGCTTCAGAAGAGAAACAAGGACCCATCAATATCGAAATACCCCCTTCTGTGGCACCAACCCAAGAAGCAAATGAAAATTGTGTTGCTACAAATGACACTGACAATGAACCTAGTATAAGTGGGAATTGTCTCACCTGGCTGACCGAGAACCCAACAAAAAGAAAGCGCTCTAAAGAAAATCAAAGAGTCCTTAATAAGAAGAAAAGAATGGAAGGCCAGAAATATGTGGGGTTTCGTAAACCAAGAGGGCAAAAAAATACATTTAATGATACAGAAAGAAGCGAAAGAAAATTATTACCCAGATGTAATTGCAGCAAAAAAGACACTAAAGTCACAAATTCGACGAAGAAATGTTATGAGATAACCGAAGCAGATCGACAGGAAATATTTACAAATCTATGGTCTAAAATGAACTGGGATCAAAGAAAAGTTTTCGTGTCTAACACCGTCTTCAACCGTGAAGCTAAACGTAAGACTACTGAAGGAAATAGCAGACGTAGTCATTCTTTAGCTTACCATTTGCAAATAAGGAATAATTTATTAGTTGTTTGTAAAACCATGTACTTAAACACAACTGGACTGGGTCAGTGGTCAGTTGCAGATTGGTCGGCAAAAAGCCAGCATGGTGTTATAGAACAACATTCAACAGCTGTGGCTTCCAGAGCCCCTAGAGAAAACAAGAACACTGATAAGCTTGAGTTTCTAAAAAAATTCGTTAATCTTTTCAATAAATTACCCAGTCATTACTGTACTGTCGAAAATCAACAAAAAAATTGTACTTGGAACAGACGTTTACTACTTATCAATCGCTTTACAAGGTTTATAAGTCTAGTTGTGAAAAAGAAGGCATAGATGCCCTAACCATTAACAAAATGAAAGATGTACTTTCAGAAATGAATGTTTCTTTGTTCAAGCCTCGTAAAGACCAATGTGACTTGTGTCTGGCCTATATTAACGGACATTTACCAGAAAATGAGTACGAGGTTCATCAAGCTGAAAAGAAGAAAGCAAGAGACGAAAAAAGTAAAGATAAAATCAGGGCTTTGGAGGGTGAATGCCATGTCTTAACCATGGATGTCCAAGCTGTTAAATTGTCTCCGATGACGAAAGCCAATGCTCTTTACTATCGGACTAAACTATGTAACCACAATTTTACAATCTACAATCTTGCCACAAGTGATGCAACATGTAAGTGGTTCAATGAAACTGTTAGTGACGGCTCAGCATCAACTTTTGCTACTTTTTTGGTTCATTACTTGGAATCCAATTTTCTGGGAAAAGGTGATAATCGCCCTATTATAATATACTCTGATGGTTGTACAGCCCAGAACCGAAATGTAATAATGTCCAATGCACTATTAAGTCTTGCCGAAAAATATGATGTTGAAATAATTCAAAAGTACCTTACCAAAGGACACACTCAAATGGAGTGCGACTCCGTCCATAGTACTATTGAAAGTGCTTAAAAAATCGTGACATCTATTTGCCCAGTGATTATCACCGTATTTCTCAGAAAGCAAGAAAACGAAATCCGTATGAGGTTTTCGTGCCAACTTTTGATTTCTTTCGTGATTATGGATACAAATCCCTGTTAAAGCATACATCGATACGCCCTGGTCGAAGTGTTGGAGATCCTGTGGTTGTTCAACTCAAAGCTATAAAATACACCAGTAAGGGCATATCTTACAAACTGCAATTCGATGAAGAATACCGTCTGTTACCACAAAGACCTAAAAATATAGACCTTGCTCACGCTGAATTTCCAAAATTACATTCTGCTCCTTTGTCAGTTACTGAGAGGAAGTTTAAAGATTTACAAGAGATTAAAAATGTGATCCCCAGGGAATGTTGGCCATATTACGAGTCTCTACCCCATCGTAATTAAAAAAGTTACTTAAATTATATTGAAGTTAATTGTGTTCATATTCTTTCATTAATAATAAAATTACTTAAAAAAATATTGTTTTATTTCTATGAGTAACACATTACCTTGTATTTACATAAATTCTATTAATTGAGTAGCTAGATTTCAAAACCGACCAAGTCCAATTTTTTAAATTAACGACTTTTTTGTTTCTCTAGATAGACAAACAAAATATACTCCACTGAATCCTATCAAAAACGGCCAAATCCCAGTAGATTTCATACAAAATGGCCTTTAAAACAGCTTTTCATTTCAAATCAAGCCAAATCCACAGCTAACTTCATATCAAACCGTGCCATGTCACATTGGGCCAATCAGAGCGTTTCTTTATTTTAAGATGGCTGCCAGTCGCGTCATACTTGTTGTTTCGTGAACTACATTGTGTCTTTGATTTTATCAAATAGTTGAAGAATTTGTGAAAAAACGATGGAGAAAGCACCGATTCTCCCTCCGGATAAAACAAGGAAACGTGTAATATCAAAAGAATCTACAAAACGTGAGAAATTGAAACAAAAACGGTAAGTTTCTGTAGCCATGCTTCGTCATAGACGCGTTGCATCCAGGGTCAAACTAAGGTAGACGCGTAGTGTATGCTGGGAACGTCCAAATTATAAAAAATATTATTATTATTTTGTCATACACTAATAAGCTGATGGGAGAGGGTACCTATACGTTGAAGTTTATCACATATTTTTCGTACTTAGCTTCTGCTTGTTTTCAGATACTCGGCGACTGGTCTACCGACAAAACCAACGTGTAGACACAATAAAAAGCAGGTATACCAGTGTCAGAACCTCACGTCGAATGACGTTTTTCATTTTCACGCCAACTTCTACAAAACAAAAAACAAAGTTGATCAAGACAACTTCATTATACAATACTGCAAAACAGCGAACATAAAGAGGAAGCGCCCAATCAACAAGGCAGAACCAACAAACAAAAATAAAAATATGTCTGTGCAGTACTATGTGCGAAAGCACAGATCGAAAGAAACCGTACAAGTTTGCCGGCAAGCTTTTCTTGGCATACTAAGAATAAAACCAAGTCGTCTTAAAGGCGTGCTAAAACGACACTGGGAGTCTGGCTGTATAGCCAATGAAAGACGAGGTGGTAATCGAAAAGAATTTGAGTTCAGGTCGAGAAAAGAAGCAGTAACAAAATTCGTGCAAAAATTTAAACCCCTTGAACGGCATTACACTCGAGAAAAGATAAGGCAGCGAATCTACTTAGATCCTTCTCTGAATATTACAAAAATGTACAAAATGTACAACGATCAAGCTGGGCCTGGAATGACAGTAACACAGTCGTTTTTCCGAAAAGTTTTTTGCACTACTTTCAATATTGGATTCGGTACACCACGGAAAGATGTTTGTTCAACATGTCTGCAATTAAAGGAACAAATAAAACATGAAAGATCAATGGTGGGAAAACAAAAGCTGATGGTCGAATTGCGAATTCACAAATTAAGATCAAAAGCGTTTTTTCAAAAACTTCGAGAACAAAGAGATGACATGGTAACAATCAGCTTTGATTGCCAGAAAAATTTACCCTTGCCTAAAGTGCCAGATCAATCCACGTATTATTCGAGGCAACTTTATTTGTACAACTTCACGACAGTAATCGGATCGTCTCATTCCAAACTTACAAAAGATAACGTAAAATCGTACGTATGGACCGAAGATGTCGCTGCAAAATCTGCAAATGAAATTTGCAGTGCACTGCTTCACTGTCTCAATACTATAGACACTGCTGGCATAAGTACCATTCGGTTAATGGCTGATGGATGCGGAGGCCAAAACAAAAATACATTTCTGATAAGCATGGCGAGTAAATGGCTCTCAGAGGCACCGCAGACGTTAAAAACAATAGAAATTATATTTCCAGTAACAGGCCACTCATTTTTACCAGCTGACCGAATTTTTGCTTTGACTGAAGTAAAAATACGAAAAATTGAAAACATAATCGACCCCAAAGAATACATAGATATAATAGAAGAACATGCAACCATTCATAAATTAGGAACAGAAGTACCTGTGTATGATTTCCGTTCCGCTGTGGGAGAAACAGTTAAGAATGCTGGCAACTGGCATTTTCAAATAAGTAAGATTAAAAGAGTTATTTTGAGGAGAGGAAAAAAAACGAAATGTTTTGGCGAGAGGAGAAATTTCGTACCAGTCTGACACAGGAGTGGCCAAATCCGTGCTACGTCCTAGAAAAAGTTTCCGTGAAATGATCCCAGAAAAACTTCAGCTAGGTGTAGCAGTTAACGAGTTGAAACTGCAAGATGTTAAAAATTTACTAACCAAACATTTTGGTTCTGAGTGGGCTGATTTGGAAGAGTTGCAGTTTTATAAAAATGTTCTTGCATCTGATCATCGTTACCTGCGCACTGAAGATAATGACGAATGTTGTGAACTTGAAATTGAAGAAGTATTCAATTTTGTTTAATATGATTTTAGTTTTTAATATATTCATGTTAAAGACTTATACTAAAATATTAAATGCACTTCTTCAATTTGAAGTTCACAGCATTCGTCATTAGTCATAGGATCTCGGTTATCTGAAATTTTGTAATAACTTATAAGAGTATAATAATATAACTTTATTAAAATTTAAATTACTTCCACAATCTTTTATACTTATTTAATATTTATGTTCAACCTTCCAGTAATGTTAAAAATAGGTATATCCCTCTTTTGCATATTACACCAATCTTATTTGACTACAATTAAGTACTACTAGGGAAAAATGTAAATTTGATTTATTTATTACTCGAAACCGGCGTGCGTGCATGCAACGACTAATGTATCTGTCAGGATCATGACAATTGGCAGTCCCTGGTCTCTGCCTACCCCTCTGGGATATAGGTGTGAGTTTGTGTATGTATAAAATACATAACTATATAAATTTATTTATAGTAGGATGTACTGTCAAATGAGATCGGTGCAAGTCACCCCAAGTCCGGCCCTTTGCAAGTCTTTTTATCAAACTAAACCAAATCCACTATGAGTTTTTTTCAGACCGAGCCAAATCCATTGGACTTGGCTTGTAATATTACAAAGGGAACTAATCCTGACAAAAATATTAATTTCAGACAATCTGCTTTATTTACATAAGTAAATAATTTAAGACAAGGATATAGTATTAATAATAAAGATTCATATCGAAGTAACTATGTGGCAAAATAGCTTTGACTATAAACAACAAGAAAAAACGATTTGCAGCTAAACATTCTGTTTGGACTTGGTTGATTTTGATATCTAGCGACTCAATTTAGTTACTGCATTTCCATGTAAGTGAATTATTGAATTCTTTAATTTGCTTTTGCAACTCAAATCTTTATTTATAACATGGCTATAAAATAAATAAACGAATAATGTGAAAAAAGTTGTATTAAATTGTTCGCATCGCTTTTAAGAAAGTTTTTATCCTCTACTGTACAAAATACTTTTTTGCATTTAGAAGGTCCTGCACTGACGCCGACGATATGAAAAACAGAGCTCATCACTCCGGAAGCATTTGTAGTCCGTATAAAGCTATATTTGGTTGCGTAGCTAAAGTAGGCTTAAAAACCGTATTGCCAGCATTGGATGAATTATAAAAAATAATTAGTGACAAAGACCTTGAGTCAATCTTAGAATATCATGTTATACTTGCCTCAGATTACGGTCACATTTGGGTTAGAGGACAACAACAAAACATAACCTCAACTCATACTCAAAAGTTTGTATTCAAGATTCAAGCATTATTAACGTCAAAGTTGTCAGTTTCACAATTAATAGATTATGCGAAGAAGAAACTGACAAAGAAACTCCACACTTATTCTTTTCAAAACAGTCGTAGTCTAATTAACAATGGTATTTACTTTTAACGATCAACAATCATACTACTAGTTTTGAATCACCAAGGAACAACAATTATGTATTCCAGAACCATTGAATGAGGATTCCTACAGCTGCAATCAGATTAAATTCACTGCCAATTACAAAACTTTACTTGCGAAACAATATTCAAACAAAACCTGGAATTATGCATTCCAACACAGGCACAATTAACCTTTGAACAAGATAACCAATGTTTTAGACTAATACTTAGCTTTTCAACAGATGGGAAAGGATTTTTCCTTTTATTTTTCAATTTTTCCGAACCACCAAAATCCGAGGAGAAAATCACAGAGTAATGGAATCAGGGCCACAGCGTTGCAAAACCAAGAATTATAAATTCGGTAGGGTTGCCAATAAAAAATCGGTAGTTTTCGGTAGATTTTTATTTGTATCAATTTTGACAAATTATTATTTATACCATCCTTGAGACGAAATTTTACTGAACATGGCTTTAGGTATATTAAAATCATAGCAGTTTTTATCGCCTATGTGTCTCTTCGCATGCAAAAGCCCAACTAAGGCAAAGCCCAACTAAGGCATCGGTTGACAGGCGGTTGCGGTTTTTAGTTTTTATTAAATTTACTGCAGAAAAAATCCTTTCCACGTTTGCAGATGAGTGCGGTAAAGATAAAATATGAAAAACGAATGTAGTCACTAATCCGAATAAAGGTGTTCCGTCACCGCCTTTCATTTGAGCCACATTTGCCCAGAAATCTTCGGCATCATCTTTAAACATATTAATTTCTTGAGTGTTCCTAAGCAGGCGCCACTGTGTATCTATGTCCTGGTAGTCTTTCGCATCAACGAGTCCGGGAAATGCTCTGCAGAGTGGGATTAGACTTGGGTGAATTCCTTTTTTTACATTTTCTGGAGCCAAAACATTTAAGTCTTTCAGTGGGTTGTTTTTTAGGGGAAATCTTTGAATAATTTGCTCAGAAGCTTCAATATAAAACTGTAGACATCTTGTTCGAAATAAATTCAACTGATCTGCAGTCAAACTGTTATTATTCAGTAAAGTATCCATAACTTTTGCTCCAAAGTACATCTCATGTATATCCAAAAAGTTATGAGGATTTTTAAAGTTCACATCTTCAATGTTAGTTGCATTCAAGTAAGACCTCTTTAAAAAGCAGTCTAACAGAGTTTTCAAGGATGCACACACGTGCGAGTATAAAATGTGAATTCTAGCACCCTCCGCTTGCATTTCTTTGTTCAGCTGGTTAAAAATTGGCAAGACAAAATCTAAAAATTGAAGGAATAAAAGAGATACCGGATCGTTCAATTTATTTAAAATATTTGAGGTCATTAGCAACTCGTTTTGTGAGGCGGCAGCATCGATGAAATATAATTTTAGAGCAGGATATTGCTCTAGAATCCGACTAACAGCTGCATGTACCGACAGCCATCTCGTCTGGCAAGGGTGTAAAATCTTGTGAATTTTTAATTGGCAAAATATTTGAAACTCTTCATACTCTTTTGTTCTTTTCGGACTTGAACAGAAGTAATTATAAATGTCCCGGACTAAATCTTCGACGAATCGAGGGATTTTCTCGCCAGCATAAGATGCGCATAAATGAAAAGAATGGCATATACATTTCATGATGAATAAATTTGGGATTTCTGATTTTAATAAAACCATCACTGAATGTCTTTGTCCCATCATTACATTTGCACCATCGGATGCAAATCCAATCAAATTATCTTTATAAGGAATATTGTTGTCCATGAAAAACTTTACAATGCTTTCACAAAGTGTGGTGGCATCTGCTGAAGAAAGGGGAATCAGGGCGAGAAAAGAATCACGTACTTGATTATTTTTGACATACCTTGCCACCATGCAAAGGTGTTTTGTCGTTGATAGGTCTGTTGATTCATCAATAACCAACGAAAATTTAACATTACGTAAATCTTCACAAAGTTCTGCGAAACTCTCTGCACCAATTACATTTTCCACGATAGACTGCACTCTTGGACGTGAGCATTTTAAACTTTTTGCAACTTTAGAGTCTGGACAAATCTGTACAACTAATTTAGAAAGATGATCAGTAATATTATATGGAAGATTATGCTCAGCCACAAACCCAGCAATCCGGATTTCACCTGAAATGAATGAAATTGTTGATTTAACAATTCATTATACAGACTCTATTTTACATTGCTAACGGTGCGGCGCAAAGAATTTGATAACTTACTTACCTTCTTTCACTTGATGTTTAAACTGGGTAACTTCTTTACTAACGAAGTCTGACAATTTTGGTTGAACAGCTAAGCTCTTAACACTCTTTTCATGAAGTTTAGAACTGGCATGTTTTTTGAGAGCGTCGTATCCCGAAGATATATTTATCTCCTTATTACAAGATTTGCACATTGCAAAAGTAGGTTTTGATAAATGTGGAGACAACCATGCAGAGAATTCCTGTCGTAACTCCCACTCTTTTTTATATTTTTGTTGATATTTCTTTCGCTTGACACCTGTACTGGTCGATGCGCCAGCACCAGAATCAGAATCTGAACTTTCCTCAGACATTATAAAGTTAACTTCGCACTAAAAAAATGAATACGTACGAGCTGACGAGCTCTACGAGAAAGAATGAATCGAATATGAAATGTTTTCAAAAAAGAAGTAATTTCATGTTTACAGGGGATTTCCCTTACTGTATCCTATCAAATCCTTCTAGTATTATGAATCTTAATACGTATTCTATAGAGTCCATTTTTATTTATAGTATTTGGAGCATACGGCCAAACAAGGTTCTTCCCCTTGGCATCGAGCGAGACGATAAGATCAGAATATGCGCGAGAAAAGGATAGCTTAATAATTTCGTTAATAAGTGTGATTGAGATGGACTATGGGCAGGGTTCATAGCATGTTCATAGAGTAAAATAGTGTAGTGTTGCTACAAATAATAAAGTATTTAGTTTTTTTCTCGTAAAAACCAGCGGCAAACTAAAAAATCGGTAGACATGCCTTTGTAATCGGTATTTCGGTAACCGAGGGCTAATATCGGGAGATCTACCGAAAAATCGGTAGGTTTTGCAACGCTGCAGGGCCATGACAGCCCTAGTTCCAGTGCCACCGAAGTGGCGCTGCCGTCGGTGAATGCCAACGCCATTTTAATACTATGGCTGTTTTATACGAGGTAAGTTACTGGCGCCGAAATCGAGACAAGTCAGCGCTGACCTGCCACTGCCATCGTGTAAATCGATTTTGAAGACAGCGCAGTACTGTCGGACAGCGCTGTCTTCAATATTCCCGCTTCATATTTTTCGGCGCAAGTCCGCTCCACCCGCGACCCGCGCCAGCGCCACTGTTCTCGTGTAAACGCCGAAGTCAGTCACTGTCGGTGTATTGTATGGTGACTACGCTGCATCGCTCCGCGATACGATGAAAAAATTGAGCGAAGCCGAAAACATAAAGCTCGTACAACTGTACAGGGAATATGAGTGCCTGTGGGATAACAAATCTATAGATTATAGAAATAAGGATATGCGTGCAACCGCATTGCAGAGTATTGCACAAGAATTGAGTATAGAAGAAATTGGCCCTTCCGAGGTAAAAAATAAAATTAAAAGTTTGAGGGCAACTTACAACTTAGAACTGGAAAAAATAAAAAAGTCCTCAAGATCAGGCGCTGGTGGAAATGTCTATATTCCAAAAGTGAAATGGTTCGAAGAAATGGATGCTTTTATAAGAAATGTATCTATACAAAGAAAAACAACAGTAAGTACCCACATTTTTATTATAAATTTTTTAATATAGTTTTTAAAATTAGTATTATGAAAAAAATATTAGTAAACTTTGTTTTTAGTATTAAATTGAAACATAAATTTTAAGAAATTCTGTTAAACTGCCACGGTACACTTCCGTTCGTCATAAAGTAATTTTTCAACAAATCTCTTCTCTCTTTCGCATTTGCGGCATGGTTACCTCTGAGTTGATCAGTTATACTTTCTAAGGGAATTATTTCCGATCTCCAAGCACCTGGTATTATTTGTCCTTCAGAGTCCTCTCTGTCTACACAAGTAGGTGTTATGTAGTTAGAAGTTTTTTTTCGCAACCAATTATGAAGGGCACAGGAGGCACAGACGATTGCATCAGTTGTGTTCAAATTGGTGGGAATTGCTTTTTCGAAGACACGGAATCTATAAACTAGAATTCCAAAAGCATTTTCCACTATACGTCTCGCCCGTGATAGTCTGTAATTGAAGATTTTTTCACTAGTAGACAGTTGCGAACCTGGATACGGTTTTAATAAATAAGTCTTTAACGGAAAAGCTGCATCGCCAACAATGATTCCATCCGCTGGCAGTAATCCATCTTCTAAACGGCGATAAATCGAACAATTTTTAAAGACTCCCCCATCAGAAGCCCTGCCATTCGCACCAACATCGATATATGAAAAACAATAGTTATGGTCTGCAATAGCCATCAAAACAATATTTGTTTTTTTATAGTTGAAAAAATCACTTCCACTATTTAGGGGAGCTTTGATAGCGACATGTTTTCCATCAATTGCTCCATAACACGAGGGGAAATTCCATCTGATGTTAAATCCTTCTTCTATAATTTTCCATTCATCCTCTCCATCTGGAATCTGCAAAGGAAAAATAATAATAATGATTAAAACAATCATTTAATTTTTTCCTGTATGTATTACATATTTATTATTTGTTTACTGTGTATGTAGGTATATATTATGTTGAAATGGCTATATATACAACCTGTATTCGATTTAGCTGTTTGTTATTATTACTAATTAAACTTTTTTTCAGGATAATTCTGACACACCGAACAATATTCCTGTTTCTGGTGATGATGATGAAGATGAGACAAGATTCGACGCTGAAAATAATAACACTGCGAATTCACCAGCTTCAGAATCCGGGCTGACCACACCAAGACCGAGGTCAAAACGTAGCAAACTGTCTCAGATGTCGGAAATGATAAACGATATAAAAAATGTTGCACATAGTATCAATATGCCACCCGAAGAAGAAAGTGATTGTGATATTTACGGAAAGCATGTGGCTTCTCAGTTGAAAAAGCTCTCTGAGGAACAATGTATAATTGCACAGGCGGAAATACAAAAAATATTAGCTAAATGTAGACTGGCAGATATTGAAAATAGAAGAAGAAATGTGAATGTTTACCAAAATACACACTTTTCTATGGCATCTACTAGTCGTTCACAGCAACACCAGAATCGTTATACTCCTAGTCCAGCTTCTACGACCAACAGCGGCAGCAGTAGTTCCTTAGGATTCTACGCCCCCGATGTACCTCAGATGCCGACCTCAAGTAATAGTTCTTTGGGATTTTATCCCAACCAGTCTACACAGATAGCTGTCCCCAGTAGCAGTTCTCTGGGATATTACCTTTCATCACAAACTCAAAGTCCAAGATATGTAGATCCCAGGCAGGTGATCGTCACTAATGCCCCTATAACTCAGCTTAATGATAATGTGGAGTGTGAAAGCGACAGTGCAACTGATGTTATGAAGTATGCTTTTGATACAGCTTAATACCAACTTTTGTCAAGATTTTTATGATTTGGTTTGTGATCGTCATTTTTTGATAGCCTACTTAAATACCTACTGTTGTCTAGATTATTATAACTTGTGATTGTTAATTTTTTGATAGCCTACTTTAAGTATTTTCTAAATAAATAACTTTCTTATATTAATCTCTGTTTTTAATGATTCATATATTGCCCAACACACTTCTGGTATTAAATTAGAAATAGATGGTATCGATACACGATAAAAGTGACTGAGACTCCGAAACGACATTCCAGAAGCCAAATATGTCAGCGTAATTTCCAGTTTTACTTTGGCTGGCAAGGCGTCTCTCATAAATGTGTCTTGACGCTGAATGGAGCTTGATAATAACATAAGCAAATCATCAAAGTTTTTTGGCGTCATTCTCAAGGCCAGTTTGTATTCCCGAGGATCTTCAAGTCTCAACTGGGTTAACAACAGAGCAGAACCTCCAGTTTTATCTCTGTCATCTATCCATTTCCTTACCCAAATTCGTTTCTGTTTAGATAAATCTTCTTCTAACATGTCAATTAGTTCTTGCATCATCACAAAGGTTATTTTTCTTAAACGATTATTCACTTTCGTTTTTTGTAGTTTTCGATTATTCATTTTACGAACGTGTGTGCACCAAACAAAATATCCTCGACGACTGGCCTCGTGTAAACGGTGGGCGACAGTTTTTGGCGCCAGCGCACACAGATTCGTTCTTAACATGCTAGATAGACAAAAGTCACTGTGGAATTTACTGTATTTTTTTACCTGAGCCTCTAGTCAACACCCCTATTGTCCCAATTCCAAGAATTATTTTGCGCTAATATCAACTACTGATTAAGTAATGGCGGCAATATAAAAAGAAAGTGTTAATAAATTACTTATTTATTGCATTTTTGCGCTAACTGAAGTAACATCGTATGTCAGTGAGTGTAAGTGTTTTGAAAAATATAAGTGATGGATCTTCAAGTTAAAGGTATGTACTTGTCAATTACAAGTAGTCAATGGATATAATTTAACCGTACTTTTTTTATCACCTTCAGTTGAAAAAAAAGTGTCAGTTTTTGATGGTTTTCTGTATTCATCGGACTAGAAAGTACTTGTACCCTCATGTACCCGGGCTAGAAATAATATATGTCATTGCTGTATCTGTTAACTTTTCAATGTTAGTTGTTTTAGACTGCACACTTGAGTACAACTTTGTTTTTTTGTTTGCTTTTCAGCTTACGAATTCTCAGTCTCGAAAATGGAGTTCTTTGATGAATGGCGGAAACATCCAAAAGAGAACCGTAATAGTAAACTCTATGATTTTTTATCGATGAAAAATGATTTTGCAAATATCACAGAAGCATCTGCAAGAGAAATCAAAATTACTGTTGGAAGAGTATCCTCCAAATTGTCAGAAAAAT
This sequence comes from Yponomeuta plumbellus, assembly GCA_947310845.1. Classification (NCBI taxonomy): domain Eukaryota; kingdom Metazoa; phylum Arthropoda; class Insecta; order Lepidoptera; family Yponomeutidae; genus Yponomeuta; species Yponomeuta plumbellus. Next base: position 1,873,798 of record OX371206.1, read on the forward strand.
GGGATAATTCTGGGAAGTGCCGCGATCGCTTCATGACTAAGAACGCTGAGTGGTTGGCAGGGTATTTTACGTTTAAAGTATCCGTCTACCACAAATCATCATCATCATCATCAAGAAGAGCTTCAACTCCTGGGCGTCCATCAGTGGATTTCAATGATGCTAGTGAAAAAACAAAAAGAAGACGCGCGGACTACCTTTTTCAATCACGAGACATGAACCAATTGGTAGTGGCAGCTGAAATATCAGTGCGATTGTCTGGACAACGAATCTTGGCTTCAGTCATAAAAGAAGCAAGTCAAAGTCCTGAAAAATATCAAGCGATGAAAAGAAGTGTGAGTGTTCACGAAGAACCGAGACATTAGTCAAAAGAGGAGGCTTTGGCTTATTACGTAGACGCCAAATCTAGCCACTCATACAAAGAAACAAGTAAATGGAGTCAATGCGGGACATCACGCTTGGATAAGTATTTTCGAATGTTTGCTTCACATAAGCCATCGTCTCGAAGTTAAAAAAATAGCAACTTCGAGATGAAAGTGATAAAGCAAACGTAAAACAACGTTCGGCTCGTATCCGAAATAGGTTTAAGGTGAAATGGGTTCAATTGTAGATAAACCATGGTTTTGGTTTGGATTCGGCAATATGAATGATGGAAATATTGCTCGTCGGTTTTTTGAGAAACCTGAATTGGCTTCACATGTTACAGGTTTAGGTATGACTCTAATTAAGAACTTTGACACTATCGTTAAGCTAGTTCATTAAACGTTAAGCGTTTTATGGCTGTTGTTAGAGAATATTTTTGGTATTTCTTTCTATCTGTTTCATTAAACGAAAATTTATATATTTTTTTAGTTTTTATTTGGCTCCCTTTTTTTCTACCGTCTTCTTTTGGTTATATTATGCTAAAACTGCATTGAAACATCATAAGAAAACCTTTCAAAGCAAAATACCCCAATATATAATTTTGTCTAGCTAGCATGTTCTAATGAAATCACTGTGCAGCGCTGTCTCGGCACTGGCGTCAGTTACTTACCTCGTATAAAACAGCCTCTATAACGTCATGTTCGTTTGCCAATCACAGTGCAGCAATGGCGCCTTTGTTGTTTGTTTGTATCGTATCGGTCGGCCGGCAAATTAAACGTGTTAATTTTGTGTATTTCCTCGCTATTTAGCTGAGTTGAGATCCAAAATTCACAATTATCCTCATTTGTGGTTTTTTATAACAATTTTGCGATGATTGGACGCTTACACATTATCATGGGACGTTTTAAGTGTTGTGTTAGCAGTTGCACATCGAGAACGATTATTTAAGAAACTTGTGGATGTCCTTCCTTGTACCTACGAACTCTTCCCTTATTGGACTTACGAGCCATCAACTACTATCCAGCAAACGTGTTTGTGAAAAACATTTTGACAAACATCAGCTTGATGCAGAGGGCCGAAGGATACGGTTTTCTTATCCCTGCTTGCTCTCAGATGAAGAAATTGCTCTTGGCGAACCCTTAAGAGAAGCTGGTGTTGGTAAGCAACTTAATATCATGACTATCTGTTAAAGTATGTAAGCTCCACAATCTATCTTCTAGTCTATGGTTACTTAGTTTAAGAATAAAAATTTATACTCTGTGGTTAACCTCTTCCGCTTCCTCTTCTTCTCCATCTGTCATGGCTGCAAGCTGCCAATCTTTCTAATTTATTATTTGTAAAATGTTTTAACTTCAACTGACGTATTTTTGTGGTTGTCTTTAGTGAATAAAGATTAGACCACATCTGCCGACTCTTCATTCACCGCCCGATCCTCGAGCTCATCTCCCAGCAAAGCCGGGAGGCATCCTGCCTAGGTACCACTGCACCATACAGGACTCAGGTCCTGGCCGCAGGATCATCAGGTTTTGGGTCCAGATTACGTTACCAGCGAAAAAGCCAAGACTGGCCAACACGAGCTTTCGTGGCACTAGTCTCACGTGAGTAAAATGGCGGTCGAGAACAATGAGAATGGGCGAACGCCTCACGCTTCATTTTCATTTGAGAAACTAGACGGAGTCGGCAATTATCTGAATTGGAAATTTTGTATACGTCATGCTTTAGTAATGGAAGGTTTGTGGGACTGTGTACTTGGGACGGACACAGATGTGAATCGCGACCAGCGTGCTTTTCTCGCGGATATGTTTATCGGTACGATCACATTGCATACAACATTTGAGAACAGCCATAACTGCGAAGGCTGCCTGGACGAAACTACAGGACATATTTGAAGACAAAGGTCTATTCAGGCGAGTTGTGCTATTACGCCAGCTACATCGTGCTAACTATGCGGACTACGGCTCTATGTCTGAATATATCGAAGCCGTCACAACACTCGTTCAAAAGTTGGCCGATATTGGCCGTAGCATTGCTGACGACGAAGTTGCAGAGCTGCTTTTGTCGGGACTGCCTCAGGAATATGATGTCTTGGTTTCGAGCCTGGAGGCTGCTACTCTTTCGGAGAACTTTAACAGTGAAATGGTGCGAGCTCGTCTACTGCAGGAAGAGTTTAGACGCGCAAACAATGATGTTAAGAGTGCTAATTCAGCCTTTTTTAGCAAAACAAACAAGAAGCTGATCTGTCATTATTGTAAGAAGCCAGGTCATGTCAAGAATAAGTGCTTCAAACTGAAGAATGACCAAAAGAAAAGGTCTGATGGTGACAAAGTGGTACAATCATTGTCTGTGTCAGCGCTCGCTGCCTACAGTGCCGAGGACTGGGTTGTAGACTCGGGCTGTACTGCCCATATGTGTAAGCATGAACACTATTTTAAGTCTCTGAATAGTAAATTTAGCAGTGTAATAACAGTTGCAAACAATGATACATTGCAATGCAAGGGTATCGGTTCTGTAGAAGTATTGCTGACAAATAATGTAACTAGAATTATAGATAATGTAATGTATGTCCCAAACTTGTCCACAAATCTGTTATCTGTGAATGTATTAACCAAAAAAGGCTACAAAGTTGTTTTTGATTTGAAGTGTCATATTTATGATAGTAATGACAAATGTATTGCCAGTGCTTCAAATAGGAATGGTATTTTTGTGTTGGATTGTGCTATTGGTTCAATTTCGCAGAACAAGGATGCTTCAGCGTGTGTGCAGAGCCACCACGACACCACTGTTGCACAGGATGTGTTCACTTCAGGAGTCTCGTTGGATGCCTCGGGGGAATGTGCTCATTCTGCCTCTGATGTGCCAATGCACATCTGGCATCGCCGACTGGCTCATCTATCTCAAGCAGGTATGTGTGAACTTCGTAATATTTCCTGTGGTTTAAATTTTTGTGGTCAGGAGAGTCAATTAAGTGACTGTGAAGCTTGTATTAAGGGGAAGCAGACTGTTAAAAGTTTTCCTAAAGGTGAAGCGAAAAGGGCACAAAAGCCACTTGAATTGGTACATTCCGACGTTTGTGGTCCTTTTGAAGAGCGTAGCTGGGGTGGCTCGCGTTATTTGGTAACATTCACTGATGATTTCACACGTAAAACATATGGTTATTTGTTGAAAAACAAAAGTGAGGTTATGTCTCGATTTATTGAGTTTAAAAATTTAGCAGAGAAGCAGACAGGCCATAAAATAAAATGTTTGAGGTCTGACGGAGGAGGAGAATATTGTGGCATTGAGTTTAAGAAGTATCTCTCTGATTTTGGGATTCTTCATCAGGTAACTATACCATATAGCCCACAGCAGAATGGCGTTTCTGAACGGCTGAACCGGACTTTAGTGGAGAAGGCGCGATGCATGCTGTTGGATGCAGGCTTAGGCGTGCGGTATTGGGGTGAAGCTGTCATGACAGCTATTTATCTTAAAAATAGGTCCCCAACTGCTGCTGTGTCTGGTGCCACTCCGGAGGAATTGTGGTCTGGGTCCAAAGTTGACCTCAGTCACTTAAGAGTATTTGGTTGTAAAGCGTTTTGCCATTTGCCAGATTGTAAACGGACGAAGTTTAGTGCAAAGTCTAAAGAGTGTATATTTGTGGGTTATTGTGATGAATCAAAGGGCTACAGGCTAATTGATCCCAAATTCCCTACTAGGATTATCAGAGCTAGATCTGTTCATTTTATTGAAACAACTGTGATGAATAATTGTGATAATAAAATTATTAATATGAATGATAAAATGTTAAACAATGATAATACAATTATTTTTGATAATGTTGCAATGCCGAATAATAATAAAATTTTAAATAATGACAATATAATTATTTCTAATGATGCAATGCCCAGTAATAATAATGATATTGTAATTTATGAGTTGAATGGTAATTCTGATGTTTCAGAAACTTCAGTGCTGGAGCCCTGCCCTGGTACTGAGGCCACCAGGATGCAGGTTGAGCCCCTGAAAGTGGTGCCAGCTTCATTTGATCATGTCTATGATCAACCTTTGCTAGAATGCAGTGCTGATGAGCCTGAGCAGCCGGTGAGCCCACCGGACTGTCACTTCCAGTCATGCAGTGATGGTGAGGACTCTGACGAACAGGTAGTGGTGCCTGACGTCACGGATCAGCCCTATGCTTCACGTCCTGTCAGGAGTACAAGGGGTAACATGCCCAAAAGGTATGATGATTTTGATTTATCACTTCTGACACAAGTAGAGTCCGAACCCCTTTCCTATTATGAAGCTATGGCATCTGAATATAAAGATAAGTGGAGAACTGCAATGTTTAAAGAATATGATGCTCTTATTAAAAATGAAGTTTGGAAGCTTGTAGACTGGCCTAAAGATACAAACATAGTAAAATGTAAGTGGGTCTTTAAAATAAAGAATGAAGCTTTAGGTAAAGATAAGTTTAAGGCTCGTCTGGTAGCTCGCGGTTTTTCGCAGAAAAAGGGCGAGGATTACAGCGATACTTTTAGTCCCGTTGTAAGGCATTCGACAATGAGAATATTATTCGCATTGGCGAATGATCTAGACATGGACATAAGTCATATAGATGTCGCTAACGCTTTTCTCAATAGTGAACTGGATGAGTTAATTTATATGGAGCAGCCAGAAGGCTTTGTTAAAGATTCTGCTAAAGTTTGTTTGCTGCTTAAAAGTTTGTACGGCCTTAAACAAGCTAGTAGGATGTGGAATTTGTGTGTGCATAATTTACTGGTTAAAAATTACTATGTACAAAGTCGCTGTGAACCATGTGTATATGTAAAAAGATCAAATGGCAAATTATCAATAGTAGCTCTTTATGTTGATGATTTCTTTGTATTTTCTGAAGAGCCTACTTGTGCAGATTCATTGGTTAGTTTATTGGAAAAACAATTTAATGTCAAGAATCTTGGAAATTTAACTAATTGTCTAGGCATTAATGTAGTTAGAGATAGAGTCAAAGGCATTTTAAAATTGGATCAAAGTGAATATATAAAACGGTTATTAGTACGTTTTGGCATGGAGAAATGTAAGCCTGTGAGTACACCCATGATGTTAAACTGTAAGCTTGAAACACCCAACTCTATGCTTGATAATGAAATATTTCCTTATCGAGAGTTGTTAGGCGGTTTAATGTACCTCGCAGTGTGTACTCGGCCTGATATAGCATTTGCTTGCAGCAAATTAAGCCAATTCAACCATGCTTTTGACAAAACTCACTGGTTAGCAGCCAAACACGTCTTGAGATACCTAGCGGGGACTTTAAGTCATTCGCTATGTTTTTATAGGAGTAATGACTTAAAAATTACTGCAATGGCAGACAGTGATTGGGGTAACAATTTGCCAGACCGGAAATCTTATACTGGTTTTGTTGTAAAGCTAGGTAATAATACTATAAATTGGGAGTCCAGAAAGCAAAGATCTGTAGCGCTTTCAAGCACAGAAGCCGAGTACTTATCAATAGGAGATGTATGTAAAGATCTATGTTTCATTAAAAACTTTTTGTTTGAACTTTGTAATAAATATGTTAAAATTGTTATATATAATGACAGTCAAAGCGCACATAAGCTGTTAGAGTGTAAGGAATACTGTCACAAGAGGAGCAAACACATAGATCTCAGGTATCATTTTGTTAAGGATCTAATTAAGAGAGACTTTGCTGTAGTAAAATACTTACCTTCTGAAAATATGGTAGCAGATGTACTTACAAAGCCTTTGAGTAAAATCAAACATGTAGAGTTTACTAAGTTAATGAATGTTAAGTAAATGCATGCTTTTATGACTGCATGTATTGTCTTTAATATTATGTAGAGCTGATAGTCTGTAGAGCTTAAGGGGAAGTGTTAAAGTATGTAAGCTCCACAATCTATCTTCTAGTCTATGGTTACTTAGTTTAAGAATAAAAATTTATACTCTGTGGTTAACCTCTTCCGCTTCCTCTTCTTCTCCATCTGTCATGGCTGCAAGCTGCCAATCTTTCTAATTTATTATTTGTAAAATGTTTTAACTTCAACTGACGTATTTTTGTGGTTGTCTTTAGTGAATAAAGATTAGACCACATCTGCCGACTCTTCGTTCACCGCCCGATCCTCGAGCTCATCTCCCAGCAAAGCCGGGAGGCATCCTGCCTAGGTACCACTGCACCATACAGGACTCAGGTCCTGGCCGCAGGATCATCACTATCTACTGCTAAAATCAAAATAAGTATGGCCCCTAACCAAGGACCCAATTTGTCTGTTTCAGTAGCTGGTTTCCTAGAGGATCACAATTACCACAAATTAGAAAGAAACGATGAGGATGAATTATCAGAATTAGTGGTACTTCGAGGGACGGGTATGTTCATAACCTATATTACAAGCTATAAAACACTAGCCCACAGACCTACCCACCCACCTTAGTGAAAAGTTCGTGTATTTGTCAATTCAGTCGTATAAAATAATTTTTATGCTACCAAACAATTACAATAATGTTTCTTATATATTTTCAGATGAAAATTACCATGGGCATCCCTCTAGCTCACAATCCAAACAGGAAACAAGAGGTAGGTACCTAAATAATAATATGCATAATCTATACCAACATTACTCATAGTGTGCACCAAGGAGCCCTGGGGTTGGTTCCAGTTATCCAAGAGGTAGCTACTACAAAATCCCTAAACGAAAAAACTTCATCTATGTATCTAAAAAAGTAATGATGATTTTATATCATTTCAGATGTGCAAGTCATGGAGATAGAGATAGAGCCTTCCTGCTCAGACAAAAAGGGAAATGAAACTTGCAAACCAACTGCACATACTGGTATGGAACAATTATTTTACTAAAATCTTTGATGAAAATTACCACAAGCATTCCTCAAGCAAGCTCACAATTCCATAAGCTGCCACCTCTTCAACCTATCTTAATAATACTCCTAAAATTATTTTTTTACACTTGGCCAGCAGGCCTTGGCAATAATTATTTTGTTTTTGGGAGATAAAGAAGTAATGTATGATTTTTTATCATTTTAGATGTGCAAGTCATGGAGATAGAGCCTTCCTGCTCGGGCAAAAAGAGAAATGAAACTTGCAAACCAACTGCACATACTGGTATGGAACATGAATTTTATTAAAATCAATTTTGTAGATGTTAATTACCACGGGCATTCCTCAAGCAAGCTCACAATTCCATAAGCTACCACCTTTTCAACCTATCTAAATAATACCAATAAAATTATTTTCTACACTTGGCCAGAAGGCATTGGCAATCTGAGGTAACAATAATTGTTTTGTTTTTAGGGGACAAAGAATTAATTTGTGAGTTTACATCATTTCAGGTGTGCAAGTCATGGAGATAGAGCCTTCCTGCTCAGGCACAAAAGGAAATCAAACGCAAAAATCAGCTGCACATTCTGGTATGTAGCGGTTGTCATATCAATTACAAAAATTCACATACTCAAAGCCCTGTGAAGCCGAATGCCTAAACAGAATGCCACACATAGCCTAACAGTAACTGTCAGTTACCATACATTCCTAATTTTTATTTTTTTTGTTTTAGGTTTCAATAAAAAGTACAGTTCAAAGAAAAGAGCCTTTCTGAGAAAAGTTAAGGAAATAGCCACCGAAAGCATAGGTTCAACTGGATTGGAAAGGCTAATACAGGCGGAATCTCAATTGCAAAATGCGCAGCTTTTAGAAAATTTTGACAAACTTAACAAACAAGCGGAGTCCTTTTTATTGATGCAGTTGCGGCTATGTCGTATGAACAAAATGGCCAGAAAATTTACAATGGAAGAAAAATTGATGGCTTTGAGTTTGATGAAATCAAGCCCCAAAGGATATAAGCTGCTGCAAAATATGTTTGCCTTGCCGCATAAGAAGACTCTGCACAGATTATCGGAGCTAATTACAATGGGACCAGGCATAAATGATAAAATTTTTGAGGAAATCAAAAATAAAACGAAATATTGGCTGACAACAGATAAGTTGTGCACAATTGAAGCGGCGTCTGGAAGAAGGTCCCGAAATGAAAATTTTAAATTTTTCAGGAGGGCAAAAAAACTTAATATTTTCTATTATATCTACAAACTTACTTTTTTAATAATGTATATAATTGGAAATCAGTGTAACCTAATGGATGGTATAAAATAAAACAATAAAAAATTACAAGAAAATATTTATTTAAATATTTTTTACAACATTTTTGGGCCCTTATTCCACATAATCATCATCATCATCATCAGAATTTGTATTATTAGTTGAGTCACCCTTGAGATTTTTATAATAATTGACAGCATTTTGTTTCTTTAAAAAGGGTACAAGTTTGAGTATATCGTTTAGCTTACAAATTTTGATAGGTATAGAAGACCCATAAGGGCATTGAATGCCCTCAAAGGAGATTTCAGTAATATTTTTTTTTAACATGTTTGGAAAAATGAAGTGATTCCATTCATTTAATGTTTCATATGCATCTATTTTGGCTGCATGAAATTTGAATTTTTTAAACTTTGTTACATTGAACTTTACTCGCTTATCATTTTCAGCTTTCACCGTCAAAGGCTTCATAAAGAAGTCCTCAAAAAATCTTGTATAATCTTTGATCATGTTTGATTTTAGTTCCACCACTTTAAATCTTGTTGATATTATTTCAATCCAATCTGGTAACTCAACGGTTTCTCTCTTTCTTTGCATTTTCTCTATAATAGAAAAGTGACGATCACAGGGCAGATAACTATGCCCCCTTTCTGGTAAAAAATAGCAAACCGATTGAAATCTCCCTTTTAAAACCAGTGACTCCCAAAACCGCATCATGGTGATATTGACATTTTGGCCTCGACAACCATCTGTGACGACGATAAGTGACTTTACTGTATGTGGTACAAATGCCTCAATGTAGTGTTCAATGACAGAAGCCACTTCATTTGCTCCTTTTTTTCTTTCAGATTCTGGCCAGCAATACATTATTGATTTCGCTTTTTTTCCAGAGAATACTGACATAACATGTAGCCATAACTGTCTTCAATAAAATACTTCTCCAACATTAAGGTGTGGGCACGGTATGTTTTGCTTAAAATCAAAACAAAGCAACTCAACAGATGCATTCGATTCACTTAGACTTTGAGCTGATTCTAAGTTTTCATAGAACGTTTTTGCTTTCTGTTTATGACACTCAAGTTGAGCTTTCAGTTGGGCAGTACTTGTTGAACTGAAATTTTCTTTTTCAATCCTAGCTTCAAGCTCTGTACACTTACTGCATATATCTGTGCGAGGCCTTCCAAATGAATAGTTATAGTTATCTTGATAGATTTTTTTGTAATATTGATAAGAACAAGAGCTGTTTACTTTCTTCATGTCTAGATAGTTATTTATTACATTTTGATATTCTGTTGGATAGTACTTTTGAAGAAATAAAGTAAATATCTTCATTACATCAAGAATGGGCGACAAATACCTTTTCTTGGATCCAGTTTTTCCATAATGGCATAGGTTATATGAAAAAAACTTCTATGTGTTCTTTTATCTGTGTATTTAACTCGTCAGATTTCTTGTGTGGACGTGAATCGTGGCATCCTATCACCAGGTCGGAAAGTCCTATCATTAATATTTTCAGTATCAGTACATGAATCTGTCATGTAGGCATTTGATTTGGTTCTTAAATAATTGTGTAAAGCACAGCATTCTAGAACAATAGCATCGACGTTTTCGACGTTTACACTTATTGTGCGGCGAAAAATCCTAAAACGTGCTGCCAATATTCCAAATGCATTTTCGACTACACGTCGTGCCCTAGAAAGTCTATAGTTAAATATTCTTTGTGCATGATTTATATTCTTAAATGGGGGGAGACGGTAATGCACGTACCGCGAATGCACAGCCCGAGAACGTACGCCCCGGGAATGTACAGCCATGGAATCCGTGTACATGTACATGGATTCCCGTCCGTACGTTATCGGGTCGTGCATTATCGGGCTGTACAAAATCGGTACGGGCAGGAATCCGTGTACAGCCATAGACACGACAGAGTGGTGCCTCGTTTCCATTATGCGTATTTCATTCATTTCGCAGCCATTACACGCTCGATCTAGTGCGTGACATTATCGAGGCTATGAGTCACAAAAGATTGACGTCTTGATCTGGCTGGATCTTACACTAGACAGTCAATCCAAACGGTGTCAGTAAACCTCAGAAGAAGGCAGTAAACCGTAGACAGAGAATAGATAGACGAGACATAACCATAGACAAAAAAAATAAGAAAGAGATAACCTAATACGAGTCTTGTAAAGTGTAAGCGAGAAACAGTAATGATCTTCTGTCCCTTACTCGCGTATGCGTTTTTGTTTGTTTGCCACAGCTCGATGTGTGGCAGACAAACTTATGTCAAATCTGAGATTTATCTAATTTCACATTGATTTTCGGAAGATATTCGTATTTTTCTCCATAGGATTGTAGTTTTTATGTTTCGGTGCAGTTGAACGAAAGTGATACAATGGAGATTTACAACATTTTAGGCTGTGGAAGCCGCAATGAGCGAAAAGACGCCAACTTAGAGGTTATATTCGTAAGTGCCCTTAATTCTTCTCTTAGAGCTGTTTTATGATGTGGAAGACTATGCAAAGGAATCAAACGCACATAAAATGCATCTACTGCCCACCATTACCCCTAAATTAGTTGTGAAAACAAAATCGAGAATTTGATTGTTTTGGTGTTACCCGTCTAAATTATGTAGGTGCTCGTACGATAGATTCGCAATCTAACTACGACAATTTTAATTTAGAGGGTTTTTACTAATTTTAGGGTTACCAGACTAATGATATAAAAAATCCCGTAGGCAAAGACGGCAAAATATGAAAGGAAACTCACATTCGACACATTCACACAAATCTATTCGAGTTGACCGCTCAATGCATTATTACTAAGGGCGTCATTTAAAATTACGTCTTAGTCCTGGGTCTATTATTTATTCAATCTCTAGTAATTGCATAGTCAATTAAGGTACTAAACTATAATATACTTTAAATGGTTTTTGTGTTCCTTCCAGACTCTTCATGAGGCTACATCAACGTATTTTCCCATGCTTGCGGTTGCGAGTACTAGTATAAGTGCTACTGATATTCCTAGGATGGACAGCCTGAAAAATCAGAATAATAATATACCTAGAGCCAACAACGCCGGTCAGTAGGTCTACCATATCTGGTGATGTTGATGACCTCCACGTTGTATCTGGCGATGGACGGCGACATTGCTGTGCGTCTATGACAGACATTTCATTACAAATAAAACGGTCTACTGTTAGAATATCTAACATAAAAGCGTAGAAAGTTTCATTTAGAATAACATGTCTGTCACAGACGCACAGTAATAAAAGTACCTACACATTATATGGTGAAATAATTAACAGGTGGACTAAGTTGTGCTAAACATAAGTACAATTTGTTTACAGGTGGATGTCTCTCCTCGCAAAAACAAATTGATAAAGAAATTGGATCATGTCTAAAGCTAAAGAGCTGATCCTACTTTGCCGACAGAATGTTGTATGGAACTTCGATGGCGTACAAAAGCCTGTAGATGAAAAAAAATAAAGGGGGCCTTCATTATACCATTAAAGACGTAATAACTATTTGCGAATTAGTTGAAATGTACCGCGGTTCCAAAACCATTGGTCAAAAAATTATCACCTTAGTCTTTTACAAAAGTGCTTGAAAAAATGTGTCTGTCTAAATTTGTTTACAGATATATCAGATGACTTCGCCGAACATTCCTTTCTTGACAGCCACTATCCGCTTTTGATTAAATGTATGTAAAAAAATATGTAAACACAACATACATCATGCTCCAAAAAAATAGTCAACGATGGAGAAAGGATAAGATACTTTTATACAAAACTTAATTTGTTTAAAGAACATTGTTAAAAATGGCATTTAACAGATATTTGCAATTATGTGTAATGTATGCAGAATCTTGTTAGTTTATAATTTAATAAAAATAATGCATCAGTTGAGTTATTTATTTCCCGATTTTCTGTTTGCGAGTTGTTAATATGCAAAACATACTTCGGGAATTATGTGTTAGATTATAGGGGCTAGGTCTGGCCAAGTACATAATTTAATTTGTATTTTACAATTCTCAAGTAACATTGCCAGTATAAATATTTAGTTTATAATTATCACAGTTTATAAGTTTATAAGTTCACAATTATTAGACGACTAACAGATGTAGAAACTGCGAGGCTAGTTTATTTCAGTTATTTCCACAGCATTATGTCATATGGTCTGCTACTATGGGGGCGGGCGGCAAATATAGAAACAATTTTTATTCTCCAAAAAAGGGCTATAAAGGGCCAGACACTCACTACGTGAGTTTTTTAAGGAAATAGGAATTCTTACGCTAGCTTGCCAATATATATTCGATAACATAATGTATGTACGTAAAAACATAACTACATTTAAGCTAAACAGGGATATACATAACGTTAACACCAGAAATCGAAACAAAATTGCCTCATCTAGATTCAGATTAGCCAAGGTAAATACATCATTTGTAGGATATAGTGTACGTTTTTATAACAAAATTCCTGAAAGTATTCTATCCCTGCCAGGAAATAAATTTAAATTTGTTATTAAAACTGCGCTGTGTAAAAAGGCATACTACAGAATAGATGACTTTATAGATGATAAAAACCCTTGGCAGTAAACCAATTCCACAACGAGCTAGTTATTGGTATTCTAATAATATATAGGGTTTAATAAATTTCATACATATGTACAGACGCTGTGATTGCATATCAAAACTATGCTATTATTATAGATAACTGACAAGAACTTTATCACACAAGTTTGCCAAAGGCCATGCGAATGGTGGCGCGGTGGCCGGGTCGCCTATCTCCCTCTAATATGGTTGAGACTGGTGATGGCTGACCTCTGCGTTACGCTCGTGAACGGGTGCCGTCCGTGTGTCTGGCCGCAGCATTGGTGTTTTATTACCTTTTAAGAATATTAAATGATGTTTGACTTTGCAAGTATTGATTGCACTCATGGATCTTGAGATTCTTGGTATACGAACACTCATACCTAATTTGTATTAGCTTTAAGTTGATTTGAGAAAAGATGGTCAGAGTGGAGTTTTTTTTTCGCTGCCTTTTTCTCCACTACAGACGGCCCTAAGGCAGCGGCTAACATTATAAATAACTGTATGTACATTGACATTCAACAAGCAGAATGTAAATTCTTTACGTTGAAATAAAAATTTTTGAATTTTGAATTTGAATTTTTATCGTTGTTGGTAATTCCATTCAAACTTAACAACATAGACACTAATTTTGCGTAATCGCTCTTGAACTACTGTTATATTAATTTTATTGTTGTGCAACAGTTTGCTTTATTTTAAATTAATTATGTACTTTCAAATAATTTACTGAAGTAATCCAGAACTATTCATAAACTTAATTAGTATTTGTTAGTCAATATCCGCCGCGCCATCAGCGCCACCTACTTTCCTTGACATTGAGGTTGGTACAGATTGAGTACTCAGACAAAAAAATGTCCTGACAAGGAGGCTCGAACTAGTGAATGTCATCTCTTGCTAAGTAGGGTGACCTTGATGTAAATGAAAACCGGACGAAACATAAGGGAAGCCAGCCGGAAGGATTCGGAAGGAACGAGCGAAGTTCTCTCTTTAGGAGTAACTTGGGCATTTACTTCCATAATGGGCGACACAGTACCTAGTGGTAGGTATATTCATTGACTGAAGAACTTTAATTATACTTATATTTGCATTTAACGAAGTTTTAACATTATAAAATGAAAGCCAACATCAAGTCATAAAATTAGCTTTAATAAAAAAAAAACCACAAAGAAATAACTCATTCAAATATATAGAATTTACAACTTGCTTATTGAGTATTATATACTGCCCTCAAATAAGGTTTGTAGTGAAAAAGAAGAGTAGAGAGAAGAGTAAAGATAAAACTCAACTTCAACCATGTTAAAATACGTTTTTAAAACCTTGAGTGGTATTGCTACAAAAATTACTTAGCATATATTCATGGCTCGATTCGAGTCTGAGCCTTTAATTTGAGAATAAGTAAAGTTCACTATCTTGTATGGATACATGGATACATGCAAGATAGTGAACTTCACTTATATTCACAGTTGTTAATAGTGAACTTTTCTTACATTTCTTATCGTCAGTTACAGTAGGCTACTTTTTATCGCGGAAATCGCACTCATTCTGCGGAATTAACTTAATCATATTTTCATCTACGTAGGTTTACAAATTATTTTCAGTGAACCAATTTAGAACTTTATATCATTATGGTACTCTTGGTCTCGACAAGGGTTAAATTTAAAATTAAAAATGTTGTTGCAGACAAATTTTAGTGTACAAATTGTTAATTCAGATAATAAAATCTAACTTGCCATACGAATAAAACTCATGTAGCTAGCTAGATTGATGACAAACATTTGAATGTTTTTTTTTTTTACATTTAAAATATGCACAGAAGCTAATATACATTACAAAATAGAATAGAATTATTAAGTATAAAATTAAATATTTCATTATACCTCCTGTCAATTTTTCTATTCAAACATAATATTCAAAGCTTCTTCTTTTTGGGAATGCATTCAGTCAGTTTGGGCACCTGCATCGAGCTGTGGTTGCTTCGTTGGTAGTTCTTCCAGTTCAACATTTTCTTCCGTCGATTAGTACCATTACTTTTTTCGCCACAGGCTGTAAATATTTACTTTCTAATAAACTTCTTAGCAAACAAAACACAAAGGTAACAGAAAAGTCCTGTGCAACGTACCTAAAGGGGTTGGTAAGCACGTCAATAAAAAGTAAACTAAGTGATACTTTCTGAGTTATTCCCGTTTGAAAATATAAAATATTTAAAAAAAACAATTTAATTCATTGTCATCATCAATTGTCCATTATCATCATTTTAAAGTATTTTGCGTTACAACTAGTAATAAATTGGGGACATTTTGTCAAAGAGTATTTGTTGTTTGTGATAATTATTTTTTCTATCGATTGGCATAATGTACAACAAACGGCAACTTTTCACGTACAAACGTACAAACTTTAGGTATGCTACAGAGATTTGAAGCCTTTTACTCACCAGTACAAATGGTACAGGATCTTCCTTCAACCTAGGTTTAAAATCTTATTTTCTAAAATACCGGCTTTTGCAGGCTTCACAAAATGCAGGATTTTGTGATGTCGAACCAGAGCCTCATATAGCATCCATCCATTTTAAACGTAAGCTTTCGTTTTTAGTAAAACTGAAAAGAGACCATTGGATAATCAAACACATGGCCTACATTTTACAACATCATGGTCACAGTATTCCACATAAATGAGTAAGAGTAAGACACACTCCTTCAGTTTGTGGCTCTCGCTCTGGACACTTTACTCTAGTTGCTTACTTATACGATTTTATGTTTTATTGGAGAAGATAAAGAGTTTGGTTTTCTATGGAATGTTTTTCGTAGTGCTCTATCCTCTTTAACATCCTTGGGTTGGTAGTACCTTAACCCAAGGATGTTATAATCAAAGATGGTGAGTTGGCAGTGTCGCCAGAACTGGGCCGGCCAAAGTCCCACATATTTTGAAAAAAAGTAGCCCAAATCGCTAACTTATTAACGCAAGCCTTTATAATCACCGCGAAGACAGTAATAAGGCGCAGGCACGATTTAATTAATGTTAAGTATTAGGGCACCATTTCAAAATCTACACTATTGAGATGAAAAACAGGGCAAATAAACTTCAATTCAATCAAAACTATACTTTGTCCATAGAAATTATTAACACGCCAACGCTGTCAATCTCAATCAAAAATTACTCCGCCTCATCATCATCAACCCATTATGTCCCCACCGAGGAGCACGGGTCTCTTCCTCTTCTTAAAAATCTGGGTCTTCTCATTCAAGACAACCTGTCGTGGGAAAAGCATGTCAGTGAAATAAGTAGGAAGATCTTTTCATCCATGCACTTGCTTAAACGTATGCAGAAGTTCCTGCCGTACTCCGCCAAAGTTACGTTAGCCAACTCCTTGCTTCTCCCCGTCATTGACTATGCAGATGTGTGTTACCCCGACCTCACTGAGGAACTACTCGATAAGCTAGATCGCTTACTGAACGTATGTATTCGTTACATCTTCGGCCTCCGTAAATATGATCACGTGTCCCAATTTCGCACTCAGCTTGCTTGGCTAAACATCCGCTCCCGCAGGAATGCCCACATTGTGTCACTTCTCTATGGCATACTACATGACCCCTCCGCCCCTCAGTATCTTCGCGAACGCTTCGCCCCTCGTGGCGCGCATGGTCGCCTTCAGCGCCCATGCAAAGACTTGCTTCTTGAATCCCCCTTGCATTGTATGGCAGGCTATTCGGATTCCTTTACTGTGACAGCTGTGCGCCTGTGGAACGCGCTACCGCTGCACATACGCCAGGCCTCGTCGGCCGAAGTGTTTAAGAGTGCGATCCAGGAACATTACTTTGGACTTCAGAGCAATCCGACATAATTTATGTATATAAAGTATTTATTTATATATCTTTTTATTTATTTATGTATTTATAGTAGGTAGGTATGCATAAAATAATGGTACATATTTATGAAGTATTATAATATAGTGTGTAGTATACGTATTAGAAGTTTGCGAATTTGCAAGTAGGTAATTTATCTTTTTTATTGTTTCTTATGACCTCTATAGCACTACCCTTTACTCTTTCCACATCACCCATGGTTAGCTGGTAGAAAATACTTTATAGTATTAAGCTCGCCCTTGTACAGAACACTGTTTATTGTGCAATAAAGAATTTTTCATTCATTCATTCATTCATTCATTCATTCATTCATTCATTCTCTTCCCTGAGGAAGGTATAGGCCATACTCCTCCACGGGGGCCAAGTCCGGATCGGTGGATGCTTGTAGTGTGACTGTGTGACTAGTGTTCGTCTTACTGTCAGAAGTTTTCACGCCACCCTAACCCTAAGGCCTTTGACTTGGTTTAACGACTGCAATCTATCGCGGCAGCCGACACCAGCTGCTAAACGTGCCTCGAGTAGCACGGGACCGCTCGGAAAAATTCCACTAGCGTTAGTCATACAACAGTCACCCATCCATGCACTGAACGCGCCCTATGTTGCTTAACCTTCGTGATCGTTTAAGATCATTCAGGCGGCCGGGGCTACGAGCAAGCGACTCTGCCTTTCAGCTATTAATAAAATTAAGCCTTTCAAGCCTTCCTCATAATCAGCCTGAGGTGCACTAGAGGGTCCAGCACCTTTTGGAGTACATTTTAT
Source organism: Yponomeuta plumbellus (assembly GCA_947310845.1). Taxonomy (NCBI): domain Eukaryota; kingdom Metazoa; phylum Arthropoda; class Insecta; order Lepidoptera; family Yponomeutidae; genus Yponomeuta; species Yponomeuta plumbellus. The sequence continues at coordinate 1,891,456 of OX371206.1, forward strand.
AGATAGTTTTTGAATTGTGTAGCTCGATCATGGCTTTTGTAATAGGAAATCAGTTTACAAAAAAATAAAATATTAACAGAAAAACTTTCGTAGTGAGCCCGGCCTTTACTGGCTTTACTGCAGTAAAAGATGGCTAGTCTGAACGCATCTCGGTTTCAAAGAAGCCCAAAAAGTCGCCGAAAAAAATTACATTATAGCCCTAATGGCGACTGGTCGCCCATTGCCACTTCAGGTCGCAATTTCACCCTCAGAGATAGCCCAAATGGCGATAAATCGCCTAATCTGGCACCACTGGGACGGACGGACAGCGGAGAGAGTCTAGATCCGTTTTATGCCCATTACACAATGAAAAAATAAGGTATAAGAATAAGAAATAAGGATCAAAGAATAAGAAATAGCACAGCAACCAAAACACAATAGACGATAGGCTACAATATTCAACCAATCACAGCGGACCTGCTGCTGGTGTGTGCACGAAGCACGAGTGCAGCGTTGCCAGAATGTTACAAAGTAACATTTTACGTTACTTTTGGCCCTCTTATGTTACCTCCATGTTACACGATAACACGACCCAATATGTTACTTTTGTGTTACTTCTTTCTTCTTCAAAAACTTTCATAGCGATCCGATAAGTGTATGCAAAGTTATGGCACATGGTAGTAAACACATAATGTATGGAGAGCGTACCTAAATCAGCTTAAACCTGAACACTCAAATATCTCAAAACTCACTTTGTGTGGGTTGGAACATTTTTGCTAAACTACGTCCAATTGGTTGCAACTAGACAAACGTCATTGATTGTATGTTTTTTTCTTTTTCGACATCGCCAGTCAAATAAGAAATGAATTTAGATACTTGTTATAATCGAGGCTTCGGAACTTTGAAAGGTAATAAGTACATTGTTAAAGCATTATAGACTATAATGCACATCTAGCGACAAAGAATCAAGTTTGAAAACTGGTAAACATCTTTAGACCCCAACCGTACTTATTTAAAATGTAATGATTTCTTGTAATTTTATTTAATATGGCAATAAACGTAGTAAAGTTACTTTTTTATGTTTTTGAAAGCAACTCTATACAGTATTATTTTGTTTAGCCACTTTATGGCCTAGCCACGGAGATCGGCGGTGCGGCGGGCGGGGCGGCAAACTGAAACAAACTCATAGAAATGTACCTACGGAGCAAGCCACGCGGAGCGGCGAACGGCGGCGCGACTGGCGAAATGTACCGAGCGGCGACTGGCGGCTACTGGCGGCGCGGCCGGCGAGTGAAACAAACACATGAACAAGTACGGAGCAAGCCACGGCGTCGAGCGGCAGTCGCGGCGACTAGTGCAGAGATCAAACGAGGTTAGTTGTTTTCGCCGCGAATAATAAATACCGAGACTGTTATTGCTGAAGTACTAACAAAATGGGGTATATTTGTTATTTGATAAAGAACATAATTACCTAAAAGTTATTTAATTTCATGAAACATTAATATACAGAGTAACATTTAATTAAGTGACCATATTTTAGCAGCGATATTTCTGAAAAAATGTAGTTATGAAAAAAATTCATTGATACCTACTATCATTCTCCAAAATATGGTCAGCTTAATTAAATGGCACCTATGTATGTATTAGATCAATTTTTCAGCGGCATTTAAAACTCTAGCTGCATTGACTTTTTTTCCAATCCTGAAGAATATAATTCGACAATAATTCTAGTAGACTCGAAAAATGTTTCGGTGGAAAAATGTGGAATTATCCATAGTATACCTCGATTCCTATTCAAATCTATGGAGTAGATTACGCTCTTCCAAATATTATGTATTTAAAAAAAAAAATATTACTTTGAGATAAAGACATTTCGCTCTTGACCGGCCTGCCCTACTCAGCCCTACTAGTCGCGGCGGCAAACGCACCTGCCCGTGGCCGGCAAACCGCGCCGCGCGAATTTTCGTCCCGCTTGCCGCACCGCCGTTCGCGCCGCCGTTCCCCGTGGCTAGGCCTTCGCCCATGGCGGCTGTTTGCAGCGCTACGGTCGCGCATTTCGTAAACGCGCGACAGCATCGCTACTAACAAGCCTAGGTCGCTTTTGCAACGCGCAGCTGTAGCGATGCTAACGCGCGGCTGTAGCGATGCAAACGCTCGACCGTTTCGAGCGCCATTGGGCTCAATCGATCGGGGGTCAATACCACAGTCATCATTATCAACCAATTATGTCCCCACCAAGGGGCACGGGTCTCTTCCCTGAGGAAGGTATAGGCCATACTCCACCACGGGGGCCAAGTCCAGATTGGTGGAGGCTTATAAGACTAGTGGCTGGTCTTACTGTCAGAAGTTTTAACAAGCCGCCCTAAGTCCTCTGACTTGGCTTAACGACTGCCATCTATCGACGGCAGCCGGCACCAACTGCTTGACGTGCCTTGCGAAGCACCGAACCGCTCGGAAAAATGCCACAAGCGTTAGTCATAGACGGCGATCCATCCATGGACTGAACGCTCCGTATGTTGCTTAACCTTAGTGATCGTTTAAGATCACACAGGCAGCCCAGGCGACGAGCGATTCATACCACAGTACAAAAACTATTCTGCCCAGGTCGGAGAAAGGCCGTAACTGAAGTTTTTGGCAAAATTTAGTTAAGTACTAATTTGGAATCAGCAAAGAAAAATCTATCTTTCGGTCTCTGTAAATAAGGTCTAACTCCTACCTAGGCGAAAATAACAGGGCGTAAAAAGCCATCCTGAAACAAAAATCGCTTGAATTTTAAAATGAAAGGCCGCATTTTGATTGTTGTGGCTTTTCACATTATAAATCACGTTTGACTAGTATGAAAGGCCGTAATTGAATCCAAAGATTTTTAAATAACAACAAACCTTAATGTGAAAAGCCGTAATTTCCAAGTTGCGGCTTTTCATGTTATTTTCATATCTGATATCTTAACCTTTATAAAATTAGAAGATATTTTTTTTTTAAGCAAAAAAAAAAAAATCTTATAACTATAATTCAGTAATTTCAATAGTAATAATAATGAGTATCTTTAACTTTAACATTACTAAATCATCTACACACTTAAGGAAATTATAGAAAAATGTAACACGTAACGTAACGTTATGTAACACGTGACGTGTTATACCACGCCCCATTTTTATTATAATTACGTGTTACGTTTTTTGTAACACGCGTAACATGGCGCAGCGGACCCGGCTTAACATGGCGCAGCGGACCCGGATTTAGGGCCAATTTCTGAATTTCGATAAGTAGGTAGCTATAATATTTAAATGTAGTGCTGTCTCGACAAAAATCTCAGGATAGAGAGCGTTTCAGAACGTTATTTAAGTATTTACTTAGTGTAAATTCTCAATTCAGAAATCGGCCCTTAGAGAACTAAAGACATCATCAGAGTAATTTTCAATGAAATTTGTACGCACAACATTTTCCTTTTATAGGTTTCCCGCCTGCTACTCATTAACTTGTAAAGCCTACGTGGCGTGATAATTTTCAAGTACTACTGCACTACTCGGTAGGGGTAGGGGGCTACTCAGAAAAAACTTACGCTTGAAAGATTGATACTCGGGCCGGGTTCGAATTCAAACCCTAGCTGGGGATAAAATAAAACTCCTGTATTGGATGCTTACATGTTTGTGATGTCGTGTTTCTGGTTCCCACGACACAGGGTATCCTAGCGTGGGGCCAGAAGCAATGTATGTGCCTGTATGTAAATGTTTATGTTTATATTTAAAAAACGGAATCCTAGGTACATAGAAAAATTATCACCCTACATCCACAATAGTTTTAAACAACCAATCGAACGATAACCCAAAATATGGTATAAGGAGGAAAAAAAATCTAATTAGTTTGCTTCGTCATAGCTCAAGTGGGAAATAGGACGATACCTAAACAGAAGACCCTGGTTCGAGACTTGATAATAATTTTTCCGTGCGGAGTTTCTGGTCTTCCATCGGACGCGTCCCCCGGGTGGCGGATAGGGGAACGCCCTCCAGATATGGGGGGTACCGGCTTCGGCCGGCGCGGACCAAAACCAGAGGGAGGGGGACGTCCAGTAGCTTGCGCTGCTGGATGTCCCGCGGGGTTCACCATGGGCCCCGCACCCGTAACCCCACATTGAGCGGAGCCGGGGGCCTTCGGGCCGCGAGGAGACTACCTCTATAAAAAACACACGGTGGGGGCCCTCTCTATGTCCCTCTGTCCAGCAGAGGGCATGGAAGAGGGCTGGAGGGGTGGGGAGGGGCGTGAGATCCACAAGCCGGGCCTGGGAGGGGAAACTGCAGGAGGTAAGCCAGGGACCAGGGACTGGTCACCCCATATGGCCCTGGCCGAGGGATGTTTCATGGGAGGGTTTGACTTGATGGGCCGAAGACCTGGCAGAGGGCCAAAAAACGGGTCTTCGGTAGCTGGAGGCTTGGGGAGCTCGCGCCTCTCCGCCGGGAGAGCCGGTGGCGCGGGGGACGCTGCGCGAGTGTGTGTACATAGTCGACAGCACATCATCCTTCACATTTTTGTTGCTGTTGACTACTTGTTGTTGACTACGGAACCCTAGAAAATAATAATATACATAACTTAGTAACTTTATAACGAATAAACTTACTTTTTTGTCAGAAGAGTCTGGTAAAGTCAAGGAAGTGTATCCGTAATGAAGTCGGTACATACAGAAGTTTTAGTTAAAATTTTATCATTATTTTAACTTAATCTTTATCTTTGTAGGCATCCCGACGCAGCGCCACATTTACTTTGGGAGTCAGTCAGCTCTTCTATGCGGAAGTGGCGCCGGCAAAACCAGCCTAGAGTGCCGACATCCCTAGAAGACTACACGGCAGCACTTGCCGAACACCCACGCCACAGCAACATGCTGCTGGCAACAGTGTCGGCAGGTGGTGCCGCAGCTGTAATTTTAGCCCAACCCAACTTCAGGACATGCCTCACCAACGGGACTACTTTGATTGTGGACGGAACGTTTTTAACGACCCCAGCAGGCTTCACCATAGCGCAGATATTGACGATTCACTCCATAATAGAAGGTCATAATTTTCACCCCGTAATGGTGCTTATGCAAAACCGATGCCGAGAACTTTATGAGGCCGTATTCGCACGCATATGGCTGGCGGCTGGTGGGCCGAGACCAGTCCATATAGTAACTGATTTCGAGCCAGGACTCCAAATGGCCCTACAAACGGTAACGGGCATTAATGTTAGTGGGTGCTTGTTCCATTATTCACAAGCGCTTCTGCGACGCGCGCGCGCCCTTGGACTGTCTGTAAGGCGTCATTCACCAGACTGGCAGCTCATACGGCTATATGTGACCCTGGCTCTTCTTCCACCGGCGCAAGTAAATCTCGGCCTCGCAGAACTCCAGGGCATTGCAGAGGCCCAAAATTTAAATTTTAGCACCACATACCAGGAATACTACATAAATCAATGGATGAACCGGGTGAGTTACTATGAACAATTATTTTTTCAGAGAGAAAGAGAGAGAAAGAGAGAGAAAGAGAGAGAGAGAGAGAGACTATGGGTTGGTTATTTCAATCGCTGAGGTACATAGACCACAATTAGGTATACACAATTCGCAGAATTATATTGTATTAGACACCTCCTGCAATCAAGGTTGTCACAATCTAATTTCTATATGCTATGAAAGACACTTGCTTCTCGTTGCAAAAAGTAAATAAACAGGACACCATCCATTACATATTAAAGGGATTTGAGTAAAAATAGCACCATAGAGGAAAAATGGCATGGCAATTATTGCATATAATCGCAAATAATTGGCTTGTAATCATAGGCAAATTACAATCTGTCAATCATGTTAATAGAGATTATTAAGACCCATGTCCGTGAATCAAAGCCAAAAAAACCTTTTTTCCTCAGTGGGCGATTGTTGCCCCATGCCTGCCTGCCTATTCGGTCAAGTTGTTTGTGATTTCTTAACTTTATTCCAGATACACATACGTGACTTGTCTGTGATTTACAAAATTGTGTCATCAGGTCGGTCCAGGGACGTTCAGCGTCTACAGGCGGCCTCACCAGACCTCAAATATCGCTGAGAGTTTCCATGCTGGCTTACGCCGTTCTTTGGGGGCGTCGCCAAATGTTTGGCGCTTTAGCGGTAAGATCAACTGCCAATTTTCAGAATGTAGATATTTAGGTACAGGGTCAAGCTGGCCACAAAATCAAGGCCCACTCTTACCCAAACCATTGAACCCGAGATGTTCAATAAAATAAAGTAAACAAAACTTCAGCGATAAATTAACGTTGAAGTTCTGAAATAGACGTCTCTCCCACGATAAAGTATGTAATTAGAATAGAAGAAAAATAGAAAGAGTTTATTATCATATTATTAAGATAAAGGGTCGAGGCTCAATTAATAAGGTACCTCCCTCAGAGAAGAGACCCGTCTCCCCTCGGTGACTCGGTGAGTTCATGATGAAGCTTCATTGCAGTCCGCGAATAACAATCACAGCGTAAATAGAGCTATAATAACAAACAAAAAACCGTACTTCTTGTACGCAAAAATCAAAAATATGACGAGTTTACAAAGTGTTGTTAGGTTATGTTAATTTACTCTACTAATTTAATCCTGATCCTGACCACAGACGATATACGCCCGAACCTAATAACCAATCCCCAATCCAAGATTGAAATCTATCCCAGATTGTTCCCTATCCAAGGATCGATCTCCTATCTGCGTCCTAATAACAAAAAAAAGAGACCCAATCTTTTTTCGGGCATGGATTGCACGGCAATCTTTTCCCTCCCGTACGTTCCTTTCTACGAAAAACTAATATCAATAGTAAGATTTATTTTAATACTTTTAAGCCAAATATATATGTATATAGTTAAATACGATAATGATGAACTACCCTAAACGGAAGATAATAAGGCTGTTTGGCATTTTGTCACGTCCATAATAATTTTTATTCAGATTATTTGGAAAGCGCAAATTGTTTGACTGAACGGAATGGAACGGAACGTTACTGACATTACTTGTGACACTAACACAACAATGATGACATTGACATGTTTACTTAGCAACGCCATCATTGAATTTAATAATTTTTATATTGTTGCTGCTCGATAATACGAATTTTCCGCCCATAATTATGTTGTCGACTCAGATCAACTATTTTTTTACGCTCTTTCATTTGGTGTGCATATCGTTCGAGTCTACCGTAGACACGAACGAAATTATTAATATAGATTACCCGTAATCCCAAAATATTTACGGTGATCCTAGAAAGTCGAGGGATTGGTATTTCGGATTGTTTCGTCGATCGATCGAAACGTCAAAATCGACGGATAGGTTATTGGGACGCACAAAATGCGATTCACGTACAGAGGGCAATCCGTAATCTGTGATCGGCCCTCCGAAAGATAGATTGAATTCTAAGATTGAAATTTCTATCCACGGATATGTTGTTGGGACGCATAAACTGAAAAATGGATTGATTTCTCAATCTGAGATAGGCAAAAATGGATCGGGATTGGTTATTAGGTTCGGGCGATAGTGATATCCAAGCGGCTGATCGACAGGCGAGCTTTACCGCCAGTTTTATGGCTCGTCGTCATCACAAAACCGCGGTTTTATATACCAACGAGCCGGCTCGCGGCTCGTCGTCATGCTATATTTTTACTTGGCTCGTCGCTCGCCACAGAGTACATATTGGGAATAGAGTCATCAGTCTTCTAATGACTCAGCGCCATCTGTTGATAATATAAGGAACTACGAAACCAGAGATAGACCGTATGGAAGTATTATTTTCAAAGCTTTAGGGCACAAGCACAACAGACGATACTCATATCGTCTGTTGTGCTTGTGCCATAAAGCTTTGAAAACTTTGAAAAGATGAAATGACTCCGATCTGCGTTTGAATATCGTCCTGTGTGCATATTAAAAAATAAAACGCCGAAATAAGATTTTTCGTACTTTTGTTCTCTTAGAATAATCTGATGCCAGTTGTTTTACACTATCACTGTCTCGACTCGAACTCCTCGTATGGTACTTGGTTTCAAAGTGTTTGCGGCATACTTTTCTGTTTGTATGGACATTCTGGCTAACCAACATGTCATTGTGTGTGGTTAGGAAACCCATGTAGTTAAAATACTGTCTTCACCTAAAAATAAAACTAAACAATGTTATTACGCTGTCCACGGCACTAGTAAATGAATAACGAATGTAAACAGTACTTACTTGATGCAATTAAGAACACAACACTTTTTCTGAGTCGCCATAAGCGAAGTCCAAATCATGGCAATCAAAATCAAAATGGAATGCGAGGGTCAATATTTAAACAGTGCTGTCGAAAGTCCAAATAGTGCGTGTGGATCAATATGCAACGATGTCGGAGTCCACAAATAACGCCGAAGTTGTCGAGAAAATTGCAAGAAATACAGAAAACAAACTCGCAAAACGAAGGCGTTTTTGACCAGTGTTGCCACTAGTGAATGGAGAATTAGAACGCCGGGGTGTCTGAAAAGGAACGAAATTCGGTAAAGGACCGCAAATAAAAAATATAATTTAAATTAGAATAGAAAAAATAGAAAAAGGAATTGCGAAGATGATAGCGCCAAGTTGTCAAATAATTTGTCAACCTTTTTAACCTCGGACGCAGAAGCACCACGGAGATCCCAGGAAAAAAACGATTTTAAAGTGGATATGGACACCATATTAGCGGATGCAGTCGAAGCTGTAGATCAGGCGACGCCCGAAAGCCAAGCTTGCGGATATGTCTGTGTGTTTATTTTCAAAAAACTCAGAAATAACAAAACTTAAAAAATGGCCCGATTTTCCGCTGTATTAAAAAAATCAGAAAAGCAATTTTACTAGATTATATAAAAAATGGAAAACATATGAACACGGCCAAAGCCTTTCTTTAATTATTTATGAAAAAAATAGTTAAATTGGTTAAGTTTTGGAGAAGAAATCAGGGGACTACGAATCGTAGCTATTGTGTATTTTTAATTGGTATTTTCGGTCCAAGCTGCAGTTGTCTCTATCGCGCTCTGTGGGGGGAGGCTTGAGGTTGGGGAGGCGCGGACTACGTATACATACACTAGTGACGTGACACGTAGTCGATAATTTTATCGATACTTTAGTGTTGTTCATTGATATCGATATTTCTAGTTAGAGTATTTTACGTGAAGTGCATTTAGCAGAATATGGTGTTGTTCGATTGTTGGAAAATAATAAGTAGGTTATAAACTTTTATATTATTTATTGAAATGCTCAAAGCACACTAATATGCACACTGCCGCGCTAACAGTAAGAGCAATAAGTCGATTTTTATCAAAAATTAGTTAAGTACATATCCTAAATCGCCGCGTCATGTTCTAAAAACTGGTCAAATCCCCGTTTTTCTAGCTTCACTGGAACCTAAAAATACCATGAAGCATAACAGCAGTAAGTCAATGAAATGATTTTGTTTTCTTAGCGTAAAAGCAGGAAATATACTTACTTCACGTTAATTACTGTACATCCGAAATCTATATTCTATTTTGCTAATAATAAAAACAGTCTGTAAGTGAACATTATTGTTGTCTAAATGAGCTTAATAAAAAAAAAAACTATTATTTATTTATTTACTCTATTGTTTTCTAGTTATATGGCTAGGTACATACTTATCAAGACTGATTGTTGTTTGTTTTGATTAATCTAAATAACTGCTTTGCTAGATTACGAGTATGTAATAACTTACGTATGTTGTAATTTTTTTTTCAAAAATTTTTTGTCCCTTGGAGTCATTTGTAGTCCTAAGTATAGTATTGGATCTATAAGTTCCCAGGATATTTTTCTTGATAAGATACTAACAACCGAAAACTTTATTACAATAAAGTGATTCATATGATGACTATTACGGATAAAAAGCATTCATTCAAAATATAATAATATAACATTTGACAATAATATTAGCAAATATTACCTTCACTTATAACATTATGGTTAAGGAGTTACCATTAACTTTAAATTGTCATTATCATAGCCTACTTTATAGAAATCGATTTGAGTTTACTAGAAATTAAAGTGTGAAAAATTTGGCTTATTATTAAGTACCAAGAACTGCATATATACACAAAATATATAGTAATAAAAAAATAAATACTTTGATACCCGTTTAACTAATTAATTCATTGTTATAACCTATCCCACTAGGCCTCTAACCTAAATCCTTGCTCTTATACCCTACAAAACGTTCATAAAATCCTAACGTCATATGACGTTCTTAATTATCAAACATATATTCGTTTATGCTTTTTGTCGCTGGCGCCTATACACGTCAACGCTATTAAGCGTTGTTAGCTGTTGCGTATATTATTGTCTACTCTGTACAGCACAAGCGTCTATATACGTTGACGCTGTAATACGTTGTTGACGGTTGTGTATATTTTTGTGTATGCTGTACAGAATGCGAATCTTGCCGACGCGCATTTTTAGGTGAATTTCGTGAAAGGATTCACACTTTTATAGGTTTTAAGGAATTTCATGCAAACGAGGGAAATTCCCTAATTTCTGTAAGAAAAGAAGTTGTGCAGTGTGTGGAAACGATGGCAAGTTTAATAAATAAATATCTAGATGAGAATGCCTGGAAACCACAATTGAAAAAAAAATATAATGGGCGCATTAGATTGTGTCGATTTTTCTTTCTTGAATTCATGTGGAATTCATTCAGTAACGAATATCAATCACTTAAAAAGCAGCGTGTTCTGCATATGCGTTAAAAGATATAGGTACTGTAATTAAAAACAGGAATATGGATGAAGAAGAGAAAAAAAGAGCACTTGAAAGGAAATTAAAGATCTTGAAAAATAAATGAGTTTGTAAATACTGATTGGTGGTTTCCCGCCTCTTAGTTTTCTTGCTATTCCGCAATGGCGCTAGTGCGTGTTTGTGTGTAGCTCTGTGGTTGCATTTTTTTTCTATTGAGTTACCGTTCTTCTCCCGTAGGGAGTAGTATATTCTTTGGCTCCGCGTAAGTGCTCCTGCTCCCTCTTTTTGCTAAGACTTAAAATTTATTCTTGCTTTGGAAATCCTAATCCATCTTCAATGTTTTTGATGTTAATTCATCAACTAGACGTCAGAGTTGGTTATGAGTTATGTTTCTAGCTACCCCTAACAATATTTATGAAGTTTCTTGTGTAACGTGTTTTTTTTAATGATGGTCATCTATTGGAACACCGAAAATGTAATATTGCCTAATGATGACTAGTGTGGTCAGGTGAAGGAACCAAACAAGTTCAACTTTTTTATTGGAATTGTAGAAATATCAAGCTAGGCATATTACATATTAAATCCCAGCCTAGTATGTAATTTGGTTCCAAAGGCTGACCAGGGCAATGTTTTCAATAAAACTTGAGTGGTCAAGCTTTGAGGACGTTCTTAAGTACTAACCTAAAGCTGTCCACCTTGCATATAATCATATATAGTATGGTCAAGTATTAGAAAAAATATTATTTGACAAAGTTTGGGTCTTGAATTGGGCAATAAACTTTATCATAAATTTTAAAAAGTGGCAATATATTAAAAAAACTTACCCCTATACGCGACTAACTAGAAAGTTCTAAAGGCTGACCAGGCTTGTGTTATGGATTTAACTTATGGTCAGGCTTTGTCCACGTCCTTCAAATGAAGCTTAAGCTGTACTCCTTGCCTTTTTCTTAACTTGTGAGATACGTGGTGGTTGCTGCTGGTGATGGCTTTTTTGTTTTCGTTTTAGGAAAGAAAAACCCCGAAAATGCGAAAATTTTACGTTATCCGGATTCCGCAATGCACGCTGCTATCGCTGCAGTAGGAGAGGGACGATTCAAGGTTAGAGAAGCAGGACGACATTTTGGCGTGCCACATAGCACTCTAATAAATAAAGTAAAAGGCAGAGTTCCAGAAGTAAGAAAAATGGGACGTGATACTTACTTCACAGAAAACGAAGAAAAACTTTTGGTGAAACATATAATTGCAAGTGCTAAAAAGGGCATACCGATAAACAGAAACACATTGTTAGAAACGGTACAAAAAATATTAGATGACGATAAGAGGGTGACGCCATTCAAAAATAATCGGCCGGGCAAGAAATGGGTCACATTATTTTTCAATCGCCACCCGGAAATATCAGAAAAAAAAGCTGAAGGGATCTCCACAGCCAGAGCTAATGTATCCGAAAACGACATAAAAAACTGGCACCAATCCCTTAAAGAGTATTTGGTCGAAGAAAATTCTTTGGATATATTGAAAGACCCCAAACGCATATTTAATGCAGACGAGTCAGGATTCCAGACATGTCCAGAGTCAGGCAAAGTGCTAGGACCGGTTGGCATGAAAAACTTCTATCAAATAAAATCCGGAAAAGAAAAGGAACAAATGACTGTCATGGTTGCTATCAACGCAGCAGGTCAAGTAGTCACTCCAATGATAGTATACCCGCTAGTTCGAATTTCAAAAGAAATAGCAATAAATGTTCCAGAAAACTGAGGGATTGGCAAATCTCCGAAAGGTTGGATGACCGGACCTTTATATTACGAATACATCGCTAATATCTTCGATCCATGGGTAAAGGCGAACAATATAAAAAAACCTGTTTTGCTTTTGATAGATGGACATCGCTCTCACTTGACATTGCAAGTGTCTCAGTACTGCGCTGAAAATCAAATTATAGCCTACGCTCTCTTTCCCAATTCGACGCACATTTCTCAACCGGCGGATGTATCCGTATTCAAATGCATGAAAAGTGGTTGGAAAAATACTGTATGCGAGTTCAAAGAAAGTACTGTGAATAGACAGATTACTCGTGCTGGATTCGTACCATTGCTAGCAAAAGTTTTTAAAGATAAGGTGACTCCAGATGTCGTTGCGAATGGATTCAGAAAATGTGGAATCTATCCATTTGACGTCACTGCCATAGACTTGACGAGGTGTATGGATAATGCCACTCGAAGAACTGCACCTGCATCGGATCTACCTCGTGAGATTGGTGTGGAAACACTCTTGCTGTTTGAGTCTTTTATGAGACGAGGCCGTGTAGAACAATTTAGACGCAGCAATGGACACTGGGAAGGGGAGGAGACGGCAAAGGAGTTATTTTATGTATGGAAAAAATTTCGCCAGCACTGTTTATCAGAGACTTCCCCATGCAGTGCAGAAAGTGTCAGATCTTCAATCAAAGTTATTCCATGCAACGCACACACGCTTCCAGTTTCTGATATGTTGTCTAAGCCACCAAGTCTCCAAACGATAACATCATTACCGCAGAAAGAGAAGACACTACCGGAGGAGACGAACATATCCACCAGGAGCAGTAATCCAGTCTCGAAGATACCAGGTGTACCAGAAGATACCAAAACTTCCAGAAGATGTAGTACTCCAGTTTTGATGGCACCAGATCTTCCAGGAGGATCTGAAACGTCCACCAGATATAGCTCTCCAGTCTCGATGGCACCAGATCTTCCAGAAGAGTCCGAAACTTCCACCAGATGTAGTTCTCCGATCTCCATAGCACAATATTTTCCAGAAATAGCAGAAACTCCGAACAGGTCTTATACCCCAGTCTCAAAGTCACCACATCTACCAGAAAAGCCCGAAACTCCAACCCGATCTTGTATTCGGGTCTTGCCTCGGTTACCTGAAAAGCTTTTTGAATGCCATTCTCCAAAAACACAAATATCCCCAGCAGCTGAAAAGCAATCCTCTAATTCTTCGAGGAATCTTCTTCTTTTATCTGAAAAACAAAAACAAGTCAGTCCTGCTTTTGCAAACCAAATAATATGGCCCTCAGATTCTCCAATAAAAAACCCCAAAAAGGAACGGTTCCCATTCGCCACCACTTCAAGAAAATGGCAAGATTATTGGTTGGCAAAAGAAAATGACAAAGAGGAGCATAAAAGAAAAATGGAAATCCGAAAACGTGTACGTGAAGAGAACAAAGTCATGAAAAGTAAAGAAACTAAAAGAACAAAAAAAGCAATAAAAACATGTCGAGTAACCAATAAAATAAAGAAACGAGTCAGTCATTAGAAGCGACACCAGTGATACCAGTGAAACAATATCAGACGAGGAAGCAGAACACAGGACAGAACGAGTAATAAGTGACAAAGAAACAGAAACTGAGAAAGAGGACGAGGAAGGGGCAGCAAAAAGTGTTGAGGTGGGGCATTTTGTAATATTTGTTTACCAAGGTGCATTCTTTGTTGGCAGAATCGATTCAATTTCTGAAGAGGGAGCATTGATTAATTCTATGCACCAGTCACTCAAAAACTGGAAGTGGCCAGAAAAAGAGGATTTGATTTTATACCGAATTGGTGATATTAAAGAAAAAATTAAAAATCCAATAATAATACACCAGAAACGGGGACTTTTTCACGTTCCCGAATTTGAAAAATATAGAGAATATATTTAAAACCACAGCTGTCCTTCTGCTTGAGTGTGATATTTAAGTGATATATGAAACCTTTTATTTGCATTTGCCGATATTAATAAACACATATAATATTTGTGTGACAAATAATAGAGTTTTCTTTCAAAATACCTTTTGTAACAATATAATGGGTGATTAAGCAATTCGCCCTTTTGAATTTAGCCTTTTTTTAAGTGGTCAGGTTTTGGTACATCTGATGGTCAGTTGTTGGTGTGATGTGGTCAGGTCATGGTGCATTTTGAAATTATAACTTTAAGCAGGTGTAAAAAAATATATATTCATATGTGTAGATATATCTTTGCCTAATTCATTTAAGTATGTAATAAAGAATCATTATGCCAAAATTGATATCGCTCAAATTAATAAAACTTTATTTATTGAACATATTAGCAACAAATCCGCTTAACTGGTCAACCATTGGGTTAGTGACCCTACCTAATATAAACAAAGCTTAAACAAAATAGCGTACACCCGCAAATGAAATTGGAGTCCGCCTATCTAAAAGACTAACCCTCGGTTTCTCGAACGCTAACAGTCTGTTAATCTATTGTTAACAGATGTCATTTGTTTTTTTTTGTATGCACTTTTGACAACTGACAGCTGTTAACAATAGATTAACAGACTATTAGCGTTCGGGAAACCGGGGGTAAGTATTGTATTTACTGAATGTTTTAGAGCGAAAACAAGTTAGAAACTTCGTGAAAACGCGATGATACCGCACCGCCAGAACGGTCAGTAAAATTATTTCTGTGTAAGCAGATTAGTAGCCGCGGAACAAAACAGACAGACGGACTTGCCATTGACAATTTTAGATATAGACCGACAAGCAATTTTGACCACCGAGTCATTTCCAAATGATAGATAAGCGTCACAAACGGTAACACCAGTGTACTATGCCGTACAAAACATAAAATCTGTTATAAAAAGGTCAAGCTTGCACAGATATTGATTTTATATACAGGGTGGCCGGGGATTGACGTCAAAAAAAAAATTAGGTCCCTCTTGTCATGGGGTATCCGAATCACCCCCATGTATGTTCCGCGATTTTTCATAGTTTCGGAGTTATGATTTTTTTTCTGAATTTTCATGAATTTTCGCCTTATCAATTTTGAAAATTTCTAAAAAAAAAACTAGAAACTTTTCTCAATATTTTTTTTTTGTAACTGAATCTTCACAAGTTGTTCTTCTATGCATAAAATCAGCTTCGTAACTTTGATAAAAGTTATTAAAGTGTTGGTCTAAAGTCAAAAATTGACGTTCGGTAAATTATGACTTGAATTTTCAAAAATAAATTAAAAATCCAAACAGATGTTTTAGTGGTTTCTTAGTTAGCCTCAGAAATGCGCAAGACTCTCAGATTTCATAACCATTAAAAAAAAGTACTGCTTAACGAGCTACTTTGTGTACATTCGGCCTTCGAAGACAGCGAGGTGAAGAATTATTAAAATTAACAATTTGTTTTTTTTTCTGCCATTTTCGTCTTTTCTTAGTTTATTAATGAACGAGTCGTCATCATCATGATGAATAAAAGTGGTTTTGTCAATAAAACACAGATTAAAATGTAAAAAAAATGTTTATTATAATAGGTTTTCAAAGTTGCCACCTACAGCAGCAATACACATTCTACACCTACGTAGGAAATTATCTTTTAATCGTCTAAAAGCTGCTCTGTTTTCCTTTACAACACGTTCGGCTTCTGTTAATTTCTGCCTCAGCTCTTGTTCACTTCCACTTTCTCTGGCGTATGCTTTTTCCTTAAAATAGCCCCAAATAAAAAAATCCATGGGGTTGAGCCACGGTCAGGTGAGCGTGGAGGCCACGATATTGGTCCGCCGCGTCCGATCCATCTATTGGGGTACGCCTCATTTAAATAATTTCGGACTTGCGTTGCGTAGTGACATGGAGCGCCGTCATTTTGAAGAACCATGGTTCGTCTTAGTTCAATATTCACGTCTTCTAGCAACAATGGAAGTTCATGTTCCAGAAAGTGTCGGTATCTTTCTCCATTTAATCTGGACGGCAATTCAAATGGACCAATCAGTTCGCCATTGAGAATACCAGACCACAAGTTAACGCTGAAACGATGTTGAAACGTCGACGCTCTCATTTCGTGTGGATTTTCAACCGCCCACATGTGGTAATTATGAATATTGAAAATTCCAGTGCGCTCAAAACGTGACTCATCTGACCATAAAACTTTATTGAAAAATCCAGGATCTTGTTGTTCTTTTTGTAGCATTGTTTGGCAGAAATCAATGCGCAATTGGTAGTCTGTAGGCAGTAAAGCTTGGACTCGTCGGATATGGAACGCATGATATCCTTCATCGTGAAGTATGTCTTGGATAGAAGTTCTTGGGATGTTCAGAGTACGAGCCATAGCTCTGGTACTCGTGGAAGGATTTCGTTGAACTTCTTCGAGCACAACTTCTCTGCGATCCGGGTCAACTCTAGGGATTCCTTCCCTATCGCCTCGTTGGCCAGGAATGCGGCCTGCCATTAAGGTATTGTGCGTGTTAATAAAAACGCGATGGTCGGGATAATGCTCAGGTTGCGGCCCACCACGACGTTGAAGTTGTTCGCGATACAGTCGCGCTGCTTCAAGGCCGTTTCCTTTTGCAACTCCATAAAAATAGTGCATTTCTGCGTATTCACTTAACGTGTAACTTATCTTTTACACTTCCAAGTAAACAAAGTCCAAATCAGTATGCAAGACACAGTCCAATTAACGAGCAAAGTAGTCAAATAAGTAGGCAGCGGAATCCGCGGACAAAGCGAGACAGTGAGGTAAAACAAAATGAAGACACGTGTTGCAGTAAACACAAAGTGAGAACGACTGAGGTACAAACTTGTTTTGTGTTCGCTTCTGCTGCGCTGCCCCTCTCACTCTTACCACTGAGAGTGAGAGATAGCAATAGTTCGGCGGCCTCCTATCCTCAAAGACTATTGTTATTACAGGTAAAAAGTTGCGTCTGCATTTACAACCCATGACCCACGAGAACGGACCGCGCAAAAGTAATTACTGTAAAACGGAAAATGCCTCCAAATTTTTTAATCTGTGTTTTATTGACAAAACCACTTTTATTCATCATGATGATGACGACTCTTTCATTAATAACCTAAGAAAAGACGAAATGGCAGAAAAAAAAAACTGATAATTTTAATAATTCTTCACCTCGCTGTCTTCGAAGGCCGAATGTACACAAAGTAGCTCGTTAAGCAGTACTTTTTTTTAATGATTATGAAATCTGAGAGTCTTGCGCATTTCTGAGGCTAACTAAGAAACCATTAAAACATCTGTTTGAATCTTTAATTTATTTTTGAAAATTCAAGTCATAATTTACCGAACGTAAATTTTTGAATTTAGACCAACACTTTAATAACTTTTATCAAAGTTACGAAGCTGATTATTTTATGCATAGAAGAACAACTTGTGAAGATTCAGTTACAAAAAAAAGTAATTGAAAAAAGTTTCTAGTTTTTTTTTTAGAAATTTTCAAAATTGATAAGGTGAAAATTCATAAAAATTCAGAAAAAAAATCATAACTCCGAAACTATGAAAAATCGCGGAACATACATGGGGGTGATTCGGATACCCCATGACACGAGGGACCTAATTATTTTTTTTTTTACGTCAATCCCCCGGCCACCCTGTATACCTGGTGTCCCAAAACTCAACGTCAAGCCAGATCCGGGTGAAAAGGCAATAAAGCCAGTGCAATAAAGCGTAACTGGGAATCAGAAAAATATTTAAAAAAAAATTTATTTTTATTTTAAATACAATTTTTCTTTTTTATTATTTTTCAAGAAATTTGACTAACATAATGAAAACTAAAATGGGACAGTTTTTTAACTTATTTTTTCTTAAAAGTCTCCTTTTCTTCCAAGCTGGAGCAGCTGGTTTTGAAATTTTGTTAACAGTTTGAAGAAGCATTATATTAATCAGAGTTACAAAATAAAAAAAAATGAAAAAAGTAAAGATTTGTGGCAACAGGATTTTTAATTATTTTTTCTGATAACTAATATGACTTGCCTTTTCACCCGATTCCGGCTTGACGTTGAATTTTGGGTCACCCGATATATCATTATATGGCCGTTTTAGTGGTCCAACTTTTCGTTTTGCTTTAAACCAAAAATTAAGTGTTAAAGCTGAAAAAAAAAAAGGATTTTATCTATTAATCTTTTAATCTTATATTATTTATCAATCTAGTCACTCCCAATCTTTCTTGCCGCTACCATCTTTACGCGGACGACCTTCAACTTTATAGACTGTCCAGCACTGATGATCTAAGTCAACGGTCGGCAACAGGCGGACCGCGGTCCGTTTGCGCACCGCGAAAGGTTGAACCTCGGACCGCCAAATATTGTAATGTAGGTATTGTAGGTATGTCAAGTATAAACAAATACGTAACATTTTTGAACCAATCTAACTGAGTACATACCTAATCTAATTAATCTGTTTTACAATATCGACATCGATCAAAAACATCGCGCCGCCGAGTCGCCGCGCGCGCTCTGTTCATACGTACTTATAGCTCCGACGACCACTTGTAACTGAGCGTGAGCGGAGCGCGGCCTAGCGAGCGGGTTTTGTTAACACGCGAGCGAGAGCGAGACGGCATGCACTAGCAACAGCGTACGCGAATTAGTTATTGTATGTAAATGTGATTTAGGCATTCGCTACGAAACATCAGCAGATTGAGCGTATCATTTTTATGGTAATATGTGGGAAAGCATTTCATAATTCGCGTACTTAGCGAACTGTGGCGCGCTTGCGACTTTGTATTTTGTAACAAACGCGAGCAAGTATCGAAATCGGGGGTCCGGGCGCGAGGGCGGGGGAAAGCAGACTGCCAGTCGGTCTCGCTCGGTCAGTCGCAGCGCAAATCGTGGAGCAACAGTTCATTTGTTTTGTGATTTCTTGCGTTTTAGTTCGTTTAATAAAAAATATTTTTTTACCTAGGCGTGATATGGATCCTAAAAAGCGAAAAGTGGACAGTGAAAATAGGAGGTTTTTAGAAGAATGGACTGAACAATATTGTTTTACGCTGCCTGATAGACCTCAAGCAGTTCCAGTGTGCCTTATATGCAATAAAACTGTTGCTATTGTTAAAAGTGGAAATTTGAAGCGACACTATGAAACAACACATCAGCAATTCCACAAAAACTTCCCTCCTGGCAGTGAGGCTCGTAAAGAAAAACTTCAGGCACATCTCAGTTCTTACAATAAAAGCACAAAATTACTAGTTCGTTGCATGAGCGACCAAGAAAAATCCACAGAAGCAGCGTTACGTGTGTGCTGGACGCTTAATAAACATCAAAAACCATTTTCGGATTCGGAGATAGTGAAGGAATGTATGTTGGCAGTAGTCACAACACTTTTTGAAGAAAAAAAAGATGTTATCACTGGAATTCTAAGTATTCCATTATCAGCAAGAAGCAATACACGAAGGACTGAAATTTTAGCTGCTGATATTAAGATGACTCTTATCAAACTTCTGCAAAAGGCACCTTGCTACGCCATAGCACTTGATGAGTCGTGTGACATTACTGATGATGAACAAATGTCAATTTTTGTCAGATTTCTTGACATTGAGCCTAAAACTTTTAGGGAAGAGTTGCTAACAATACTGCCGTTAAAAGGTAACACTCGAGCGAGGAGAAGATTTATTCAAGGTAATTGATGAATTTATTACTAAATCTAACATCAGTTACGACAAAATGGTGTCTCTTTCTACTGACGGGGCTCCAGCAATGATTGGCAAAGAAAAAGGTGTCGTCACTCTTGACGACACCTTTCCCTGATCCCTGATTCTCTAATCAGGGATAAAAATTCAGGCCTAATATCATATCAGTGCATAATCCACCAGACAGCCCTTTGTGGAAAACTTAGCGATACACTGAAAGAAGTGATGGACAGCTTGGTGAAGTTAATAAATTTTATAAGATCTCATTCCGCTCTTCAGCACAGACATTTCAAGGAGTTTCTTTTTGAATGTGATTCAGCGTATTCTGACTTACTGCAACACAACAATGTTCGTTGGCTAAGTAAGGGTCAAGTTATTGAACGTTTTTGGTCAATAAAAGAACAAGTAACCTCCTTCTTGCAAAACATAGATACGCAGGCAGCTAAGAAGCACCTTAAGTTCGTAACAAATAAGCACAATATGTTGGTTGTGGCTTTCCTAAAAGATATTTTGAAATATCTAAATGCGCTCAACACAGAGTTACAAGGAAATGGAAAATTAATATGTGATCTGATACAAAGCGTGTCTGCTTTTCGTCGTAAGCTGGATATCTTTGAAAAAGATATTGCAAGACAAGAATTTGTTCATTTTCCGACAATTCTGGAATATAATAAGGAGAACTCTGAAGAAGACGTTGCAGTGTTTACAAAATTTTTGGCCGATCTTAGCAACGAATTTGCCACAAGATTCCAAGACTTTGCAGAGATGGGCAAGCTATCTCTGTTTCTTAAGTCACCCTTTGAAGTTGATGCAGCAGCCGAATGGACAGATGTGGCTGCCAAGTTATTTAATCTGCCAAAGCCATCACTTCAAATGGAAATAATCGATCTGCAAGAAGATGTGTCTTTGCAAATATATAAAAAGGTGTCAACTGAAGAATTTTGGGTCAAACATGTCCCAGAAAAATATCAAAATTGCAAAAAACTTGCTATCAATTTGGCCACTATGTTTGGCTCGACATACATAATATGCGAAAAATCTTTTTCAAAAATGAATTTTTTGAAAAACAAATATCGTTCGAGATTAACAGACGCTCACTTAGAAGACACTCTTCGAATTAGCTGTTCTTCACGAGAACCAAACTTTAAAAACCTGGCTCAAGACCGCCGATGCAATTTTTCACACTAATTTTAGGTAATAAATAGCTGTACTTAATTATTATCAGTTGTTTTTTTTTTCTGGACCGTTTAAAAATTTTCGAGCAATATCCGGACCCTAGTTAAAACTACTTGCCGACCCCTGATCTAAGTCCAGCAGTTTCGGGTTGGATTCAGAGGTGGTCCGAGTGCTTCGGCATCGTTGTTAACCCCTCTAAATGCCCAGCGATCGTTAATGATTGATTGATTGATTGAAAATTCTTTATTGCACAAGAAACAATATCTGTACAAAGGCGAGCTTAATACTATAAAGTATTTTTTCCAGCTAACCATGGGTGATGTGGAAAGGGGTAGTGCTAGAGGAGTCTTTAAAAAAAGAAATTACTTAATTACAAATTTGTAAACTTCAAAATATACATATACTGCACACTAAATTATGTACCATTATTATGGATAAAATAAATAAATAAATAAATACTTTCATATGTATAATTAGTAAAGTTATTGGCGGCTCGAGTCAGCTTGCAAAGATAGATTCTGTCTCGCTTCCCTCTTTGCATGTCAATGGATGCATCATATGTTCAATAGCCTTTTCCCAAAAGGTTACCGATCTCGGCCTCGTCATTGACCAGAAATTCGTAGAAATGCTATCATCATCGTCATTCAGCCACAAGAACTCCACTGCTGGACATAAGCCTCCTACATGGATTTCCAAAAAGACCGGTTGGAAGCGGCTTGCGTCTCCCTGCCACTTGGGTGTGATTGTCTGTCCATCTTGTGGCTGGTCGTCCTACGCTGCGCTTGCCGATGTGTGGTCTCCATTCAAGAACCTTTCGGCCCCATTCACCATTAGTTTTTCGTGCTATATGCCCCGCCTACTGCCACTTCAACTTACTCCTCCGGTGGGCTATGTCGACGACTTTCTTTTGTCTACGGGCCTCATCATTTCTGATTCGGTCTCGTAGAAAAATTCCGAGTGTAGCCCTTTCCATAGCTCGTTGCGTGACCTTGAGCTTTCTTATGAGGCCAATAGTGTAATAGGAATTTGAATAATTGTGTTTTTAATTTGGTAAGAGGCAGGTTTGAAATTTTTTGAGGCAAGTGATTATATATCTTTATGGCCATGCAATAAGAGTTGCGAGAGTGTAGTGTTAGTGTTTGGGACGGTACATGTAATTTTTCACCATTTCTACCTCTTCCGTTGAATATTTCGTGGTTCTTTTTAAAGATATGAGGGTATTTTTTTACAAAAATGCATATTTCCTGAATGTACAGACATGGAAGCGGAAGTATATTAAGGGATTTGAAGAGTGGCTTACAACTATCAAGACAAGCCGCCCCTGTAAGTGCCCTGATACATTTTTTCTGTGCTTTGAAAGCTCTTTCGATCTCAACAGAATTGCCCCACAGGATAATGCAGTATCGGAGAACTGATGCCACATAGCCATGATACGCATTTAGGGCTGCTTCCGGCTGCTTTCTGCCGGAGTCAACTAGTGAAAGTAAAACGTATCGTAACGTTAATATTCGAGTATGATGGAAGTTTTAAATTTTACGCAAGTAATTAACATCTTTTCAAAATTGTATGGCGCTCAAAAACCAAAAATCAATTCAAAAACCATTTCAAGGTTTGGCTTTGTAAAGGACGTAAAAATTACTTTCAGTATTTTCTGTGGTTGTATAGTAAAAACACAAAAATACGCTGATGACGTCACAGCGTGGCGGCATACACAACACATTCACATAAGTCAGGGTTACCATACTTACCATTATCAGTAACCTTGAAAAAGTAGGTACAAAAGTGATAAACTGGTAACAAAAAACTCCGAACGCAGATTAAGGCATTAAAAACACAAATTGCATTTAAAAAAAGGAAACTCTAGGTATACACAAAAGTAATGGTTAATTGAACTAAGCTGATTTATTTGAATAAAAGAAAAAGATATTCGCAGACATAAAAAATACAGAAACTGTTTTTTAACATAGTCCTGGCAATACTAAATTGACTTTTGTAATTATGTTTAAATCTTCTTAAAAAAAAATGCAACTATGTTTTTTTAGAATGTTATGCAAAGGAAAACATATCTGTGAGCCTCGTTGTTTCGTCACTTCAGATAAAAATATTAAACTTTAAAATTAAAAAAATATAAGAAAACGGGCGTATTTCAGAAAATTAAAAAATACTTGTCTCCTATCTTTGTGATATCTTTTAAAAATCATAATAACATCTGTACGTATTTGTGATGAAAAGATGTCAATTGTTTGGATTTAAGTGCATTAAATATTTTATTTTATTTCAGTACAAAAAAAACAGTTCACAAAATCGAGAAAATATCACTACACTAAGAGAAATTGCCAATACTGAGAGAACGGATCTGTAGCCACGGAGCAAAGTAGACAGACGGAGTCGCAGTTGACAATTTTAGATTTATGCAAACAAAAAGTTTTGACCACCTAATCTTTTCCAAAAGAAAGGTAAGAGGTACAAATTAAACGTAACATTTATTTTAACCAATGTAAAGAAAAACCAAGTTGCCTGTTGTCAGTATAACGAAATTTATAGTATAATTTTAGACTTGTGGCTTTTATTCTTAACGGGCACCTCAGGGCATGGATGAGCAGATAAGATATCTGGAACATGATTTCCAATGAAGTACTTTATTGTTACTTTGATTTATACATATTTCTAATTTCAGACCAAAGAATGTGACTAGGAAGCGGAAGCATATTCCAGAAGATCAGACAGGTGCGGGGGCCTCTTCAGACAAATAACTATCATACCAATTAGGTGTCAAAAATTACCTAAGTATAATAAAACAGAGTAAGTTAAACATAATGAAGTTCTAGTGAATTTGCTACAAATTAGCAAATAATGAAATCAATTCTTTACTGTCAATTTACTTAAGTTATTTTTGTTTCAGGACATATAATAATAGACAACCAATGTCAGCGGACACAAAGTGGTTGATGTCAATCACTTATTCAATGAAATCGTTACATTATCCGAGCACGAATCATTTTTTGAGTGTGGGCTCAAATCTACAACCATAACGTCAGAAAAACGGTCCGGGTTAGCATCAACACTCACAATAAATTACCTACTTCGTAAAAGAGAATCAACTGAAACTGATAATGTGAATTCAAATTCACGTCAAAGTTGCAAGTTTCACAATAAATAGATTATCTGGAGAACAATTGGTTTCTTAGGTAGGCCCTATATATAGGCCCTCCACATTTTATCTTTTAATAACAATTTTAGTTTAATTAACACATTTGTTTCGATGTCGTTATTTTTTTAGTTCTACCTCTATTGAATACAATTATAAAGATGGCTAATTATATTCTAAATAGCATCTAATAAAATATCTTAGTATATTTTTTGTATTTTTATTCAATTACACCTACCCGTGATGCTGATAAAATTTTGTACAAAACCCCTTTTTATAGTATTTTTCCTTACCAAAATTCATACCCAGTCATATTAAATATGTCTAGTCTATTCGCTTAGATAGTGATAAAAAACCATTATAAATAATACTCGCACATAAGTTAACTTCAAATCACTTGCCACTACCTAAAGAGCATGTAAGTAAACTCTAAGTTCACTTGCGTGTGTACGCTGCACTCGGCCGGCGGGCGGCTGGCGAGTGGCATAGGTGACCATAGGTACCTATCTGATATGGTTCATTGCTATCCAAGGAATTAGACTTTACGTGATATGATAGCATTAAGTCCGTTGTAATTTTTACTTTTGTGCAATAAACGTATCAATAATAATAATAATGATAACTACTAAAATCCGAAAAAAAATTAATTTCATATAAGTAAGTACGACTTGCTCATAACCAATACAACCAATTTTAAAGTAGAAAACCATTTATTGCAAGAACAGAACAGAATGTTGATAAAACTCATGCAAAAGAACCATCGCTCGAAAACTTACTTCCAAACAAAAAAAACCGTTGCCAAATCGGTTTACCGGTGACACAAACAGACTTACACACTCATTGCGGTCAAATTTTATGAACCTCTCTTTTCGCGTCAGGAGTTAAAATGCAGCTTCAAATGTGGGTAAATTTAAGTGGTTACAAAAAAATGTCAAAGTTTACCCATTTCACCAATTATGCAGTTGTAATACTCTCGATATGTTTGTTAACACTTAGGGTAACAACCACACAAAAGAATTAGCCACTTAAGAACACCTTCAAGTTGTAAAAACGACCCGATAGTTGAAATGAGTCAGTGGCCCTTATTTTGTTTTGACTAGTATATATCTGTTTTTATTTTTTTGCTATCACGTATATATTCTTTAAAAATAAATTTTTTAAAAGCTTAAAATTCTAAATTTTTTGCTATTGTTCGTGCGTTAGAGCAACTTCATTTAGTTGAGATAGCGGTTATGCACAAAAAAACGACTCGTATCTATAGATAGAGAGAGAACGATACCGACCGAGTCATTTTTATACGAATACATGCGCCTGCGCAGTTATCGCTGTGAGCGTTGCAAAACCTACCGATTTTTCGGTAGATCTCCCGATATTAGCCCTCGTTTACCGAAATACCGATTACGAAGGCATGTCTACCGATTTTTTAGTTTGCCGCTGGTTTTTACGAGAAAAAAACTAAATACTTTATTATTTGTAGCAACACTACACTATTTTACTCTATGAACATGCTATGAACCCTGCCCATAGTCCATCTCAATCACACTTATTAACGAAATTATTAAGCTATCCTTTTCTCGCGCATATTCTGATCTTATCGTCTCGCTCGATGCCAAGGGGAAGAACCTTGTTTGGCCGTATGCTCCAAATACTATAAATAAAAATGGACTCTATAGAATACGTATTAAGATTCATAATACTAGAAGGATTTGATAGGATACAGTAAGGGAAATCCCCTGTAAACATGAAATGACTTCTTTTTTGAAAACATTTCATATTCGATTGAATTCGATTCATTCTTTCTCGTAGAGCTCGTCAGCTCGTACGTATTCATTTTCTTAGTGCGAAGTTTACTTTATAATGTCTGAGGAAAGTTCAGATTCTGATTCTGGTGCTGGCGCATCGACCAGTACAGGTGTCAAGCGAAAGAAATATCAACAAAAATATAAAAAAGAGTGGGAGTTACGACAGGAATTCTCTGCATGGTTGTCTCCACATTTATCAAAACCTACTTTTGCAATGTGCAAATCTTGTAATAAGGAGATAAATATATCTTCGGGATACGACGCTCTCAAAAAACATGCCAGTTCTAAACTTCACGAAAAGAGTGTTAAGAGCTTAGCTGTTCAACCAAAATTGTCAGACTTCGTTGGTAAAGAAGTTACCCAGTTTAAACATCAAGTGAAAGAAGGTAAGTAAGTTATCAAATTCTTTGCGCCGCACCGTTAGCAATGTAAAATAGAGTCTGTATAATGAATTGTTAAATCAACAATTTCATTCATTTCAGGTGAAATCCGGATTGCTGGGTTTGTGGCTGAGCATAATCTTCCATATAATATTACTGATCATCTTTCTAAATTAGTTGTACAGATTTGTCCAGACTCTAAAGTTGCAAAAAGTTTAAAATGCTCACGTCCAAGAGTGCAGTCTATCGTGGAAAATGTAATTGGTGCAGAGAGTTTCGCAGAACTTTGTGAAGATTTACGTAATGTTAAATTTTCGTTGGTTATTGATGAATCAACAGACCTATCAACGACAAAACACCTTTGCATGGTGGCAAGGTATGTCAAAAATAATCAAGTACGTGATTCTTTTCTCGCCCTGATTCCCCTTTCTTCAGCAGATGCCACCACACTTTGTGAAAGCATTGTAAAGTTTTTCATGGACAACAATATTCCTTATAAAGATAATTTGATTGGATTTGCATCCGATGGTGCAAATGTAATGATGGGACAAAGACATTCAGTGATGGTTTTATTAAAATCAGAAATCCCAAATTTATTCATCATGAAATGTATATGCCATTCTTTTCATTTATGCGCATCTTATGCTGGCGAGAAAATCCCTCGATTCGTCGAAGATTTAGTCCGGGACATTTATAATTACTTCGGTTCAAGTCCGAAAAGAACAAAAGAGTATGAAGAGTTTCAAATATTTTGCCAATTAAAAATTCACAAGATTTTACACCCTTGCCAGACGAGATAGCTGTCGGTACATGCAGCTGTTAGTCGGATTCTAGAGCAATATCCTGCTCTAAAATTATATTTCATCGATGCTGCCGCCTCACAAAACGAGTTGCTAATGGCCTCAAATATTTTAAATAAATTGAACGATCCGGTATCTCTTTTATTCCTTCAATTTTTAGATTTTGTCTTGCCAATTTTTAACCAGCTGAACAAAGAAATGCAAGCGGAGGGTGCTAGAATTCACATTTTATACTCGCACTTGTGTGCATCCTTGAAAACTCTGTTAGACTGCTTTTTAAAGAGGTCTTACTTGAATGCAACTAACATTGAAGATGTGAACTTTAAAAATCCTCATAACTTTTTGGATATACATGAGATGTACTTTGGAGCAAAAGTTATGGATACTTTACTGAATAATAACAGTTTGACTGCAGATCAGTTGAATTTATTTCGAACAAGATGTCTACAGTTTTATATTGAAGCTTCTGAGCAAATTATTCAAAGATTTCCCCTAAAAAACAACCCACTGAAAGACTTAAATGTTTTGGCTCCAGAAAATGTAAAAAAAGGAATTCACCCAAGTCTAATCCCACTCTGCAGAGCATTTCCCGGACTCGTTGACGCGAAAGACTACCAGGACATAGATACACAGTGGCGCCTGCTTAGGAACACTCAAGATATGTTTAAAGATGATGCCGAAGATTTCTGGGCAAATGTGGCTCAAATGAAAGGCGGTGACGGAACACCTTTATTCGGATTAGTGACTACATTCGTTTTTCATATTTTATCTTTACCGCACTCATCTGCAAACGTGGAAAGGATTTTTTCTGCAGTAAATTTAATAAAAACTAAAAACCGCAACCGCCTGTCAACCGATGCCTTAGTTGGGCTTTGCCTTAGTTGGGCTTTTGCATGCGAAGAGACACATAGGCGATAAAAACTGCTATGATTTTAATATACCTAAAGCCATGTTCAGTAAAATTTCGTCTCAAGGATGGTATAAATAATAATTTGTCAAAATTGATACAAATAAAAATCTACCGAAAACTACCGATTTTTTATTGGCAACCCTACCGAATTTATAATTCTTGGTTTTGCAACGCTGCCTGTGACTTTGTGGCGGTCAGTACGTTAAAAAGTTGTATAGTCTTGTTTTGGATTTACACGGAATATTTTGGTAAGTTTTGAACAATGTGTAGCGAAAATTACGTAATAATCTCAGTTTCAGTCCAAAATAAAGTCACACGATAGGAATATTACTTTGATTTTATTTTTTACTTGCAAAAATTTTAACATAAAACTGAACGAACCTGAAAAAAGGGCATGGACTGCTTTCGTCGAAGTGTGCCATAATTTTTTAGGAAACAAAAAAGTGAAAACTACCAGGATACTGTCACAGCACTTATTTCTTCGTATAAAGACCTAGGGTGTAACATGTCTTTAAAAATTCATTTTTTGGACTCTCATTGAATTTTTTCCCACTTAACCTTGGAGCAGTATCAGATGAAAATGGCGAGAGGTTTCATCAAGATATTATGCGCATAGAGAAGCGCTAGAATGAAAATGGTCAGAAGGAATGCTTGCAGATTTTTGCGGGTTTATTCGGCGCGAAACCGCACTTGAAAATATGAAAAAAAATGAAAACTACAAAGTAAAATACTATTAATAAGTAATAAACATATTGTAACATACGTTTTATTGTTTTTTCATAGTCTGTATCCAAAATTGTGATAGTAAATAAATATGTGATTAAAATATAATTATAAAAAATAAATTTAATTTAAAAATTCCATTGTAAAAAATACAGGGTGGTCCAAATATCATGGATCAAAGGAAATGGGGAGTTAGCGAAGGTCATCTTCTACCAATAAGGTCCTATACAGGGTGGTAAAATTCTCAACGGTTTTGAACTTATGATTGATTTTCGGTTTTTTTCAAGAAAAGAGTTCCTACTACTTATTAAGAGCAATAAAAAAAAAAGTACTTACTTTTGGTGGTTGTTTTTTTTTTGAGAGTGACGGTCCATGATGAGAATGTAACAAAAAAAATTCATCGTCCCTATCTTTATGGATCATGAGAAATTAATTAATTTTTTACGGATCTCGTATCATAATTGTTTGATCCAACATTTTCGTCATTGATTTAAAAAAAAAAGTACACTGCGGAAACCTGCCCCAATAGTAGAAAAACTGGACCATTTCATGAGGATTGTAAAAAGATACAACTCAAAGCCCTATCTCTCCTGAGTCTTTTATTATTGACCTTTATTCTCAGCAAAGTTGCATTTTTTTAAATCAACTTTTAAAAAAAATTTCCAGAAATGACTGCATCCTAGATGTGATGAATCGCCTGCTTCTGACATCAGATATCTACCTAAGCTGCAGCAGCAGAATGCTGATAAAACTAACCAAACCAAACCACAAACCAAAGGTTGACTGGTAGAAAATGCTATTTAGCATTAAGTACGCCTTTGTACCAAACATTTGTTTTGTGCAATAAAGAATCTATATATATATATATATATAAAAGAGGAGGAAACCGTTATCGGCAGAAACTCGGGTCTTTCTAAAAGCTGAAGAGTTCGAGGGTTTGGCGAGCACTAGTGTTCTCCAAAATAGTGAAAGCGACGCCGAGGATTGTTAGTAATTAGTAGTTGTAAAATTACAATAATACTTAAAAACAATAAATTGTCAGCAAATTATTATTTTGTTCATTTTTTACTTTTGCTTGTAATTTTCATCCCACTTTATTTTTTACATTCTTAATACTGGTACAAAAGTAGATAAAGGCGTAAACAAAACATATTTAATAATGAGTTGAGTAATCATTTTGACACTAAGATGTCCCAAAATCAACAGAACAGACGGCCACATCAGTGCCCCATGAATCTCTCGCGTGCCCCCGCCCGCGGAGCGCGCCCCCGGTGACACTCGCTACTCCATTGCAGGCCATAACGCCCGCGTTGCCGCCGCTGCACGGACTGGTAAAACCACCTAAAACCAGGCCATAAATGGAATTTGTCATTTTGTGTACTACGCTGTAATATTGGGATCTAGAGCAGGTAGACAACTGTACCATCGACTGAACCCCTTTTTACCGGCATCCGCATTCACAATACGTGGTACCAGTAGTCGGAACCTAGCGCTCGTCAATTACGCACGTCTTTGTTCGCGACTACACCAAAAAACAATAAAGTTGAGAGTTATTTTATGTGACTTTAAGAGAAGTAGTGGCTATGGATATTGTCAATCAAGGTATGCTGCCGTCCGATAAAACATCGCTAAGCCACAGGGGGTCGATTTTGAGTTTTTGATGCCATTATGCATAGAAAAAAAATTCCGTATCGATGTGTCTTATGCCTCCTCTCACGTCAGCAGATGTATCTGCAGACGTCGGCAGACGCATCGGCATATAGATCTCTACGAACCGTGCACACGTCTGTGCGTCGTTCAGTTTATGTTCATTCTTGACAGACTCAACACGTGTCGAAAAAATGGATATTGAGACTGTGGCTGCTGCAGCTATTTATTTATTTAGTACTTTTTAAGTGTACATCGCAGTAAAATTATTTAAAATAAATGGCGAAGAAGAAGGTGGTGGATGCTGGCTATACCTATATAGAAACAGAACAAAGTTCATGTTGGCCATTTTCGCTTTCACTAGCTCCGCGCACAACGCGTGCACTCTCGGTCACCACTGCGATAGCACTGATGCATCGGCAGACGTGTGGGCAGACGCAAGACGTTGGCGTCAAAAACCCTTTGATCTGCGACATCTAAGGTCCGTATTACAGAACGATCCTCAAGCACAGGTTGATCTCTGATCACCCAATCATTACTTGAGCACTGAATCGATTTTGATCAGCCAATCAGTGCTTAAGTAGAGATTGTGAACTGCAATCAGATTGTCTGTGATCGAGGTTTGTTTTCTATGACAAAAAAATAATCTATAGACTTTTGTTCCGTTCTACGCATTTTCTAAATTAAAAAAAATAAATAAAGAAACTTATTAAATAATGTCAAAAATATTTAGTAAATAAAAATATTTTATAATTATTTATTATTTAAATGTTCCGATTATCTTTATTTTGTTCCTAGTTTGTAGCTTGCCGAATATTAAAATAAAGGCTAAACGTGCACGATTCTTAAGTGTTTTCATTGGTGTAAAGATAGGAACGTAACTAATGTCAACGAAAAAAAGTTTCTTCTGATGTTTTTCGGTGTTTGTTTACGTGTATTTATTGGTACAAGTACATAGCTTTTTCGAGAAAATGACTGATAAAGTGAGAAAGAAAAATTTTACTACGGTGGAGAAGAACCTCCTCCTGGAAATATTAAAGAGGCACAGGAATATAATAGAAAATAAGAAAACTGACAACGTAAGCGCGGCCCTCAAGAAGACTGTTTAGAACCGTATTGCAGAGGAATTCAATAATTCTGCTGTTATCTGCGATATCCGCGGTCGGTCAAAAGCCGAGTCAGCACAAAAAGAACTGTGAAAGAGATTTGTTTGCAATCTGGTTCCAAAGATCCACTTTAGTGTTTAGTGTATGTATGTGTTTCTATGTAAATGTTTAAGTTTATTATTATTAAGTAAGGGTGGTTTTACTTTAAAAACACCCATGTTATGTGTAAACAGTAGAGCATTGAAAGCTCCTCCCCACAATCTATCCCGAAGAAAACTTTTCTACATTCTTACTAGCTGACCCTGCTGCCTACTGAGCTGTTATTTTGTTATTTTACATAAAAATTCACCCAATATTAACTTATCTCGTCTATCTATAAAATATTTTATTATAAATATCTATATAACACAGTATGTACAGTCACGAGCAAAAATATGTATACACTGCCACATTTTGTTTCGTACTGCACATGTGTACGACAATTTGTCCTAAATTATCTAACCGTTGGTTACATAATTCAGGATAAATTTTGTCGTACACTTCTTTCTAGATTTCAAAAAGTTTAGGGTTTCGTACAAAATCTCAAGTAATGTAACCCAAGGTGTAAAAAAAATACTACTCCGAGAATTTTCGACGGAATTAATAAAGCTATTTCCACGGAAACCATTTTGCAACCCGTGCGAGACAAAACTGAGTGTTCATATCGGCCAAGAAAAAGGTTTTCAAAAAAGAAAATAACTGTTGCCATGGTAATCACCGGTAACAAATCTGTCAAATTCGCGTGGTTTTGCAAATATTGTCGATGTTTTTCTAACATGAAGCGAACCGAACGAGAATCGTTTGCAAAAAGAGTAATTCAGTACTATCTGAATAATAGGAAATCAGAGGCAGTTCGTCATTTTTCTCAAGAAGGGGCTATAAGAACATATATCTACAGGATAATTAAACGGTATGATGAATCAAGAGAGACTGATTTTAAGAAGATTCCGGGAAGGCAACGTACCATAGCAACGGATCGAAACATTGATAAGGTAAAAAAGGTTTTTAAAGAAGCACCTTCAACATCTGCGAGGACTGCGGCGGACAAATTGAAAATATCTAAGTCAAGCATATCCAGAATTAAAGTTCAAGATCTGGGCATGAAGGTTTTTGTAAAATTGGCCGCTCCATAGTAAGTGAAAGACCAAGAAGTGCGTGCTAAGCGAGGTTGCCGTCGAGTTTACCAAAAAACTTTGAAAAAATTTCTCATAATTGATGATGAAACTTGTAGCGGCTCTCTACAGAGGATTATATTTTATTTCTTTTTACTTTTTATGATTTTTTGAATTTGAAGTTAATTTACGTTTTTCTGTTATTCCATAATTTGACCTGTCAATAGTTTTCAATATACTGCATTCGAGTGAACATCAATTTTGTGTGTCCATTTTATTAATATTTTCTTGCCCCGTTCGTTCCACGTCGCAAACCCAACCGCGGGCGCAGCGGCCCGCATATCTGGTAACCCTTCGACAAAAAAGCGGATTACGGAAAGTACGGCGAAACTGCTGACCAACGTGTCTACTTACCGACAACCTGGCTATTGATAATGGAGCACACCCGCAGTATCAGCGGCGCCACCACCACCCAAAGTGCAGCTAATTCCACCACCACCGCCGCCGCCACCACCGCCGCCACCACCGTAGATAAGATGGACTTGCTGCTTGCCGAACTCACCAAGCTGAAGCTCGAGCTGTCAGAGCTACAGCGAGAAGAACGAGGCGAACGACCCTATCGAGACAGCTCATGTTCCAGAAGGTCGAAGTCACGAGGACGTCATGCCAACAACGGAGGACGCAAGTGGCTATGCTACTATCACAACCGTTACGGTGATAAGGCACGCAAATGTGTGGAACCCTGCGCAGAGAAGCGGAAGGAAAACTGAAGGCGACACCGACCATGGCGGAAGTCGGTGTCACAAGCAACCGCCTATGTTTGTACGACAGTACCACCCGAGAAAAGTTTCTCGTAGACACCGGCGCAGATATCTCAGTGATTGCAGCAAGGGGCAAGAGGAATCCCGTGTCAAGCACGTGTATATTGTATGCAGCTAACAATACGCCCATACAAACATACGGACAGAGGACGATCAACTTGGACTTCGGCTTGCGACGCAATTTCAAGTGGACTTTCATCATCGCTGACGTAAAAACCTCGATATTAGGAGCAGACTTTTTGCGTTACCACAGGTTACTTGTAGACTTACACAGCCGTAGGATAATTGACAGCGTCACCGAACTGTCAATCAACGGGTTGCGCATAGAGCGTTGTGACAGTAGTACTATTAGAACCGTAAGTACATCCGATCCCTATCATGAACTCCTATCTCATTATCCGAATATCACCCAACCATTATCATTAAAAGAACCACCTAAGCATGATTTAGTTCACCATATAGAGACCACAGGCCCACCGTTAAGTAGTCGAGCACGACCTCTCGCACCTGACCGCTATATGCGCGTCAAACGCGAATTTGAAAACATGTTGGAGACTGGCATCTGCCGCCCATCTAGAAGCCCTTGGGCCACGCCGCTTCACGTAGTCCCAAAAAAAGGTGGAGAAATCAGACCTTGTGGTGACTATCGTAGACTAAACGCAGTCACCAAACCCGATTGTTACTCTATACCACGTATACACGATTTTACAGGCTTAATAGGTAACAAAGTGATATTCACCCGTTTAGATCTATGTAAAGCGTACCACCAAATTCCAGTTGCAGAGAAAGACATTGAGAAAACCGCCTTAATAACCCCATTCGGACTTTTTGAGTACCCGAGAATGCCGTTTGGTTTAAGAAATGCGGCACAAACGTTTCAAAGTTTTACGTGGTTTAGAGTTTGTTTTTGCATATATTGATGACGTGTTGATATTTTCAGACAACGAGGTACAACACAGGGAACATTTAAAAGCAGTATTCGAGAGGCTAGATAATTACGGAGTATCATTGAACGTAGCAAAGTGCGAATTTGGTAAGGCAGAACTCATTTTTCTTGGTTATCACGTCTCGGGCAGTGACATACGGCCTCCCGAGGACAAAGTGCAAGCCATTGTAGACTATCCTCTCCCTGAAACGGCAGATAGTCTAAGGCGATTTTTAGGTATGATTAATTTATTTCGTAGTAGTTTACCTAAGGCTGCAGAGTACCAAAGAGACCTTAACCTTTATCTACATGGTACTAAAAAAAGAGATAAAAGTAAAATTCAGTGGACAGATGCAGCTAAAGATGCATTCAATAAATGTAAAGAAAGTTTAAAGAATGCTGCCTTGTTATGGCATCCACAGCTGGCAGGGCAGATAGGCTTAGTTACTGACGCATCTGATACTTGTGCTGGAGCTGTGCTTCAGCAGTGGCAAAATGGTGCTTGGAGACCACTAGGATATTTGTCGAAAGCTTTGTCTGAGACGCAACGGCGATACAGTACATTTGATAGAGAGTTATTGGCTATTTACATGGCAGTCAAACACTTTAGATATTTGATCGAGGGTCGAGATTTTACGATATTTACCGACCATAAGCCGCTAATTTTTAATTTCACCAAGAACCCAACCAAAATTTCAGCTGAACCCGCTAGGAGAACTAGACAACTTAGTTTTATCAGCGAATTTACAACGGATATACAACATATCGCTGGTACCGATAATCCCGTAGCGGACGCTCTTTCTAGGCTAGAAGTAGAGGAAATCGAGTGTCCTAATGCTCTTGATTTTGAAAAGTTAGCAGAACTGCAAAGCAGAGACAAGGAAATTAAAGAATTCTTGAATAGTTGTAGTGACAAATATAAGTTTGAGTGGATTACAATCCCGTCTTTACGCAACAAAGTGTTGTGCGAAACAACAACAGGGTTGCAGCGACCATTTTTACCACAAGATTTTAGGGTATCAGCATTCGAAGCGGTACACAATTTAAATCATCCTGGTATCAAAGGTACACGTAGACTGATGGCACATAAATATTTTTGGCCATACATGAACGTAGACGTAGGAGAATGGGCAAAATGTTGCATTTCATGTCAGAAAGCTAAGGTACATCGTCACATTATTTCCCCTTTAGGTAAATTTCCCAAATCAAACAGGTTTGAACATATACATGTTGACATAGTAGGCCCATTACCTCCATCCAAAGGTTTTCAGTATTTACTCACCGTTATAGACCGAGCCACTTCTTGGCCGGAAGCCTATCCCCTTAAGGACATAACAGCAGAAGCTGTAGCTGAGGCGATATATACAGGGTTGATAGCACGTTTTGGTTGTCCTATTCGATTGACCACTGACCAAGGTAGACAATTTGAAAGTGCACTTTTCGGCAAATTAACTAAATTATTAGGTATAGACAAACTTCGCACCACAGCTTACCATCCCCAATCAAATGGTCAAGTAGAAAGATGGCATCGAGTGCTCAAAGATGCATTCAGAGCTCGTTGCAGTGACATTCACTGGGTTGAGGAATTGCCCACAGTTTTGTTAGGTCTTAGATCAGCAATAAAACAAGATTCTGGTCATAGCCCCAGCGAATTAGTTTACGGAACTTCGCTTAGACTTCTCGGTGACCTTATGGTTCCATCGAAGCCTATCACAGACGAAACCGATTTTGTAAAAAAAATCCAAAATACCTTGCAGTCATTAGTTTCACCGGACAAAAGACAGACAGACCGACGAAACATTTTCATCCATCCTCATTTATCGAAATGCACCCACGTTTTTGTCAGAAATGATCGCTTAATTAAATCGCTTAGTCCAAATTATGAGGGACCATACAAAGTTTTAAATTTATAAAGCAGAAAAACCCTTCACTTTGGAAATGCCTGGCCGAAAATCAGTCATTTCAATAGATAGATTAAAACCAGCTTTTATTTTCGACTCAACTCATCACATTCCATCAAACGCTACAAATTCCAAATTATATTCCGAAGTTTTGGCTAACCCTCCACCCGCTACCCCAACCAGTCCTACTACTACTACTGTCACAAGGTCTGGTAGAGTAGTAAAAAAGACAGTTAGGTTTAATTTGTAAATATAGTTTCAATTGTATATAGGGTTATTTTGTATATAGGGTGTATATTATTTTTGTAAATAAAAGTTTTATTTTGTACATAATCATGTTAGTAGGTAACAGTTATGTTTTGCGTAACCGTATTGGGGGTAAGCAGGGATACGGTTATTTTAGGGCACCATTTATTATTATTATTTTTTTCTCTTTTAGGGGGGGAGTATTTGTAGCGGCTCTCTACAGAGGATTATATTTTATTTCTTTTTACTTTTTATGATTTTTTGAATTTGAAGTTAATTTACGTTTTTCTGTTATTCCAACATTTTACCTGTCAATAGTTTTCAATATCGTCGCTGCTAATGCAAACTCCGTTATGTGATTTTTAAGGGAGTTTTTGTTTTTTGGCAGTTTAGTTAAGTTTCCCAAGGCGCGTGAACCTGCAAAACCCGTTTTTTAATATCTCTATTAGTTTAGGAGGTAACATTATACCTATGTGATTTTAGACCAAATCTGGCAATACAAATTTAATTATGTGTTTAACTGCACATAACGGAGTATTACCTCTAAGTTCATTTTAAAATTTTGCGCCTGCCAATTACACACAACGGGTTTCTCAAACAGACACGAAGTGCGCACCGACAGGCACAACACGTGGCAATGTTTACAAACTTTTCCAAATTATTTATCAAAATAAAATAGGTTGAAGTGTTTCCCATGTTTACAACAAGAAAACGTAATACGTAACCACTGTTTGGCGCATTCCTTATAAGTTCCATGTAAGTATCCCTTTTATTACACAAAACTAACTTTATTTATAATTATAACCTATAAATATGAGTCATGAAATAGTTCAAAAACGGGCTACTATGAAGACAGGTAGACACTGTTAAGTATGGTGTGTGGTTGTAGGTATGTTTGTTGATTTGGCTTGCAGATATTAAGATGCGTGACGTAAAATTCATATGGTACCTGTACACAAGGGCTAACAAGTGGTGAGGTTCATTTACTTAGGTATTGTTGTTTGGATAGGAATCTATCCAATATAATTCAATGGTATCGCTACTAATACCTTAACCTAGCTATACACCCTAGAATCACAGTCACCTGCCAAACTTTGCAGGATATTTCTACTCATCAATACAAACAACTTTTACTATGGGGCCAAACAAATCGGAGCAAAAAAAACAGCTGTTCCATACATTAGGTAAAAGCAATACTGCACCGAATGTATGAAACAGCTGATTTATTTTTTGCTCCGATTTGTTTACTATAGCGCAGAGTAATATCTTAGTACATGTTTTTTACTTACGTAGGTACATTCATTTCATAGCAACACAACTCACAATATTGGCGACAGGCTTGCCTATTCTATTGTAGATACCTACTCACTATGCAAGGCACTAGGATAAGTATAATTTATTGAGTTTTTACATAGTTTTATTTTCATTGTACAGGCTCATCAAAAAGAAGCACAACGAAGCGTGGTTGCAGGAAGCAGGGCACAATTATTAGTCTCTATGGCAAATAAAGAAAATATACAGGAAGATACCGTACATTCTACACAGTCACACATCAATTCTAATAGACCACTGGAAGTTGTTGAGAACGATACTGTTACAGCATTTGATGACACATCTTTTATAACAGAAAGATCCAATATACTCACCGATTTTGCAAGCCTCAATGATCCGTTTTCATCAGAACACTACATTAAACTTCCGGAGACTACAATTAATGAGACTTTTGTGAGCGAAACACCCAGTAGTTTTTCTGAAAATGCTTTGAGCAACACTTTTGTTATGGATCAATGCATGGAAACTACTACGATCTCGGAAAGCATAATGATTAATATGTTTGCGACAGAACCACTTACTAATTCTGGAATGATACTGATGGATCTGGATAATCCTCAGGGGTCGGAAGTTTCAAACATTGAACTTGCAAGACCTCTAGAAGAAACGTTGAATGTACCTGAAGTAGTTCCAAGTCAATTGGAACCAAACCCGTATCAGATCGAGAGTGTTCTAATTCCACCGATGACTGCTGAACACATTAATTTCATCCAATCTGAAACCACGACACTACTAGAGCATCACAACGACAGATCCTGGCAAATTGAATCTATACCAAATCCAGACTCCACTTCAAGCTGTGGTTTAATTTTAAACCCTGAGACTGGGATATTTGAAGAAGACCCTAGTCTTCGTGTGCAAGTAATAGAGACTGACAAAATTACTGAAAACAACACGAGATCCATTAACGATACAAGAAAACGAAACCAAGTTCTACGAGTACTCGGAAAACAATATGATGGCCTCAAGAAGACAGGAGATACTAAGATTAAGGCGAAAAAGCCTGGTAGACAGTTAAAAGCTGTTCCTTGCAGTCACGGTAGTGTACCATTTTCGAAGAGGTCATTTCTTTGTGGATCTGTAAATGAGCAGGTGCGAAAGGATATATTTGATTATTTTTGGTCTTTGACAACCTGGGAAGCTAAAAAAGCCTACGTCATGGGTTCAGTTACCGTGAGAAAAGTTTTGAGAAGGCGCAAAAAATCTGAATCTGACACTGAACATGATGAAAGCTCAACACAAAAATCTATTGGTATTGACTGCTTCTTCTCAAATGAACACGGAGACAAAGTAAGAGTATGTAGAGACATGTTTGCAGCTACATTGAATATTTGCAAAGATACTTTAAATGAGTGGATTAAAGCATGTCCAACAAATGACTCAACTGAAAGGGCAGTGGCCGTTCGCACCCAGATGACAGAGCCAGACGTAAAAATATTACAATCAGACTCTGTGTTAAAATGGCTCGATCAATTAGCAAAAGTACCTAGCCATTATTGTCGCTCATCTTCATCAAGAACGTACGTTGACGAGGCATTACATTCAAAAACACAAATGCACAAGGAGTACGTTTCCTGGTGTAAAGAAAGGTCTATGCAATTTGTTCAAAGAAAAAGATTCTGTGACATCTTGGAGAGCAAAAAAATTTCAATTTTTAAGCCGCGTAAGGACCAATGTGACACATGCGTGTCTTTTAAAGAAGGAAACATAAACGAGGAAGAACACTAAGCACATTTGTTAAAAAAAAATGAGGCTCGAGAAGCCAAAAAACGAGCCATAGCTTCCTTATCTGAGGAACATTTGGTTTTCACAGTGGATTTACAAAGTGTCCAGTTGTGTCCAAAATTGCTTGTATCGTCTCAATATTACAAGCAAAAACTGCAACTCCACATTTTTACAATCTATGTGAACAACTCTAAAGAAGTTTACCTGTTTGCATGGCATGAAGGCGACGGTGGTGTAACTGCCAACGAATTTGTTACATGCATCGTAACATTTATAGAGCTATACACTTCCAAGGGCTTCAAAAAAGTGACGATGATTTCAGATGGTTGTGGATATCAAAACCGAAACAAGGTCTTGTCCAGTGCTTTGGCAGACCTTTCAAGGCTAAAGTCTGTTGAAATTCTGCAAATCATCTTGGAGAAGGGTCATACCATGATGGAGGTCGATAGTGTGCATTCAACACTAGAAAAATGCTTCACACCACCGTTGTACTCGCCAGCCGATTATATAACAAGCGCGCGAAAAGCGAGACCACGGCAACCATATGTTATCAGACATGTGGACTATACATTTTTTAAGAACTATGAATCAAATCCAAGCAATTTTACATCGATACGTCCCGGAAAAAAGGCTGGTGATCCAACTGTCGCTGATATTCCAACTCTGTTATACAAGAATGGTGAAACATTCTACAAATTAAGGCATGATGACACGGAATGGACACTATTACCACAAAGAAGAAAAATTGATTTGTACGAAGAACCTCGATCCTTGTATATCGAAAAAAGGAAGATTGAAAAGAGCAAATTTGACAGTTTACAGTCGTTGAAACCTTTCATGCACAGTGATTACCATTTATTTTATGACAGTTTGTCAACTTAGGTAGTACCTATTTAAAGGTAATATTATTTAGTAATAAATTAAACAATTTGTTTACTAAAGCTGGCACAACCTACGATTTATAATACCTTATTTAACTTGATAAGTGACCTCAGTTTGTGTTGAATTGTTGACATTTAGAATTTTGTTTTAAATGATAGTGATCTCAGTTTTGTTAACCTATTATTTTGATATTAAGAAGTTTTATTTTTGTTTTCATACCTAGGAAAGATATTTAAGTAAAGGTGGTACATTTTGATAACATCTACTCTGTTTTAGATGATGAGTACACAAAATTAAACTCTTTGAGTCCTTTTGGTTTGTTAAGTTAATATTTTAGTGTCTTTGGTTTATTACGCTAAAGTTAAAATTAATCTTATAAGAACAGTGATCTCACTTTAGTTAAACAGATACTTGATTATCGATTTATGAGAAGTGTTTTTTGTTTTGATACCTATATTATAATTATAAAGGGGTATGTTATGAGGACATTTGATACTACCTTGTTTTAGATGACTATAAGAATTTTTAACTTCATAATGTTTGAGCTCCTTTGATTATACTGAGTCGATACTATCTTTTTTATTCTAATAAAACCTGTTTGATAATTCCGTTATGTGCTAAGGTAGAACAAGTAAAGTTGAGCTAATGGCAGTATAATTCCGTCATGTGTAAAAAAATCACATAACGGTATTTTGAGGCGCATTTTTTTCCGACATGTGCAAAATTTTGCAAAGAAATAATGTTGCATCTAAAGTTATATAGTTAAAATAAAAAGAAACTAATTTAGTGTTGTGTCGATACTAAATACATATTTCTGTACCCTCCGTTTTTGAAATTTCTTATTCGATAAAGAAATAATCAGTTTTTTGCTTCTGCTGAAAAGTTGCATTTTTTCACACAACGGAGTTTGAATTAGCAGCGACGATATACTGCATTCGAGTGAACATCAATTTTGTGTGTCCATTTTATTTATATTTTCTTGCCTCGTTCTTTCCACGTCGCAAACCCAACCGCGGGCGCAGCGGCCCGCATAAAACTTATGTACCGGTTGACCCCTCTGATATTCCTGGGAACCAATATTTCCACGCTACTAGCCGTGGTGAGGCGGATTACAGCGAAAAAGTTAAAACAAAGGCAATTTTTTTTAAGAAGTATCTGGTTTGGCCAGCTATAGACGAAAACGGCAATGTTTCCGAACCATTTATCTGTACACGGTCTATGAACGCACAAATTTATCTTCGAGAGTCTATTATGAAGCGATTAATACCGTTTATAGACAAGTATTATCAGAGGGAAGACGTTGTATTTTGGCCGGATATGGCTTCGTGTCATTACGAGTCTGAAGTCACTCAATATTTGCAATCTATGGACGACGAATTCATATCGAAACAAAACAATGCTCCAAATGTTCCTCAAGCTCGTGGTATCGAAATGTTTTGGGATCTGTGTAAAAAAGAATACAAAAACTATTCAGAAAAATAAAAAACGTTGACATCTTTCAAGCAAAGATGGGCTAGAATGGCCAAACGGGTGGCAACAACTTCAGGAAAAGCAGTCATGAGACGTGCAAGCATTAATTTGAAAAAAATCGGCTATAAAGGCATCGCAGGAGCAAATTTGATATAGATTGTATTTTTATTATTATTATGCATAATTTGTAATGACACTCATAACAGTTGACGTACAATTTTTCCTTAAAAAAATTTTTCATTGACGTGTCTGTTTACTTCTGGGACACCCCAGTAGTATTATATAAAATGCATCTAGGAGTATTTTAGTGGGATCGTGTATTTATAATTAAGGCCGGCGGACTGCAATAGTCTTTTTACCTCCTAATACAATCATTAAATAATTATCAATCTTAATCTAACTGTATCAGTTTCTAAGGAACGGTATTTATCAATCAATCGTGAAATAAACAATAAACAAACTTTGTTAATTAGTACTGTTTACATAACCATATCCTATTACTATTAATCACCCTGACAGTCAAGATAGGGACCAGACATAAATTGCCAGTTTATTATGTTATTGTTGAACTTAATATGATATGTAACACATAATCCCCAAAACAGCAACCTAAATATACAAATCATATTTACTTGGGAATTTTACCTTTCTTCCACAACGTGTGGATTGTTGATGACTGTCCTGTAGGCTTGGTGTAGCACCATCAGATTCAATCCTGTCAGGAATGACAGGTTGCGGATGCATTCTATTATTGTTAGGAACTGTAGGAGTCTGAGAAGTTGGTATTAAAGGGAAATTGTTACCTGATACTTCCAGTTTATAGAACCTCTGAACAGGACGGATTTTTATGCCTGTAGCAGTCCTCACTCGTGCTGTCCTCTGAACACCATCTTTTCCTGTATATAATTCTTCTAGAATACCTAATGGCCATTTAACTCTCTTTTCATCTGACCGTACTAAAACAATATCACCTTTGGCAATGTCATCTGTTTCTTCATTACCCTTTTGAATTAAAAAGGTTAGGTATTCGGCCTTAAACCTCCGACGGAACTGCTCTCTGATTGTCTGTCAGTATCTTAGACGAGAATTCAAATTGTTAGCGTCAATTTCGTCAAGGTCAGTCACGTCTGAGTTTGGTAAGGGCTGTATGAAATAAGCTGGAGTTAGTGGTTCTAAATACTCACCTTTGTCATTGTTTATGTACGTCAGCGGACGCCCATTCATAGTAGCTTCGACATCACATAATATGGTATAGAATTCGTCGTAAGTTACAGATGCCTTACCTAGTAAGCGTCGAAGAAGATCCTTCATAATACGAATGAGGCGTTCCCAATATCCACCCCACCATGCAGCGGATGGCGCATTCATTTTCCATGTAATGCGGCGGATAGTTGACTGTGTCTGGATCTCATCCCAGT
The DNA here is from genome assembly GCA_947310845.1 of Yponomeuta plumbellus. Classification (NCBI taxonomy): domain Eukaryota; kingdom Metazoa; phylum Arthropoda; class Insecta; order Lepidoptera; family Yponomeutidae; genus Yponomeuta; species Yponomeuta plumbellus. Next base: position 1,935,102 of record OX371206.1, read on the forward strand.
CCAATGAGGTAAGTATGTTTTTAGTACCATGAAAGTTTGTACCTTGATCTGACATCAACATGTGAACACGCCCTCTGCGTGCCATGAATCGGCGCAACGTCATGATGAACGCTTCTGTTGATAATGATCTCGTTAATTCCAGATGTACTGCACGATAGACAGCACAAGTATACAGCACAATCCAGCACTTCTCTCCATCGCGTAAGTACAGAGGGCCCGCGAGATCTACTCCTGTCGTCTGGAATGGCGCCGAGCACGTCATACGTTCTGGAGGCAGTGGAGCAGTGGGAGCTCGTGTAGGCTTCGACCGGTATCTGTTGCATGTAACACACGATGAGGTTACTGACCTTACAAGGCGACGTATGCCGACGATCCAGAATCTCGTACGGATATCTGCCATCAGCTGGTTACTGCCTGCGTGTTGTAGCTGTATGTGCCTCTGTCTCACCATTGCCACTACAATTGTATGTTTAGCTGGAAGCAGGTAAGGTGTTCGCACACTCTCTGGTAAGTCTGACAGAACAAGTTTAGTTTTAATTCTTACAAGCCCTTCTTTATCAAGGTACTTTGTCAGATTTCCAGTTTTATTTTGCATGTACTCATTGCTTTCTAGCTGAATTAATTTAATTACTGCTTTCTCTTGTTCTTTTATTTGTATACCTTGCATTGTGTAAAAATCGGAACATCCAGGCTGTCATCCTGATGATTTTTGAGTATTTAGAGAAGTAGTTTTGTAGTGTTTGCAGTAGATTATTGTCGTTAGACATACTTGTATTACATACTGACTTTTTTACTTCCAGGTGTACCTCGTGTTCATTCACGACTAGCTCCGAGCGCGGCCATTCCTCAGGCGCCAGCTGCAGCCACGACGGCCCCTCCCACCAACGAAGATCTAAGAGTGCCTTCGCCGTGCAGCCTCTGGATGCTAGATCCGCCCAATTGTGTTCACCTGGAATGTGATACCAGTTTTTTGTATTAGTGTGTTGTCTTATTTCTTTTACCCTGTTCCCTACGAATGTAAGGTAATTCTCGTTTTATCCAACACAATGTGACACCAGAGTCAGTCCAGCAGTATTCTGGACAATCGAACATTGACAGATTTTGTCTCACATTAGAGAGTAGTCGAGAACCTATTAAAGCAGCTGTCAACTCGAGTCTTGGTATGGTCACTTTTTGTGATGGTGTTACTCGTGACTTTGCAGAGTTAAGTCTAACTGTGACATTTGCACCCTTTTGATCTCTCAATAGGACACATGCCCCACATTCATATTTACTTGCATCACAAAATAGATGGAGACTAACCTCAGTTTCCCTCAGGATGTCAGCTGTTAGTCTGCGTGGTATTCTGCAGTCCTTTAAAAAATGTAGGTGTTTACACCAGTCTTTGAATCTAGTGAGCAAGTCTTGGGGCAGCTGCTGGTCCCAGGTTAGCTGACGGCGCCAAGTTTCTTGCAATATTAACTTTGGAGTCAACATAACCGGAGAAGTATAGCCGATTGGGTCAAATACCTTTTGGGTGAGAGACAACAAATCTCTTTTGGTTAAGTCCCGGAGGCTGTCATAAGGTGGCAGGTTGTTATGATTGCAGTAAAGTTCATCAGAGACAGTGTCCCAATTTAAACCAAGTACTGAAATAGTACTCTTACCTGCTTCATTGATTTTGTTTGATGTAACCCACATTCTGAGATTGAACTTGGCTGCAAGCATGACTTCCTTTGCCTCTTAAATGAACTTATTGGCCTCTTCCTCTGTATCTGTACTTACCAAACAGTTGTCTACATAGAGTGATCTCTCCAGTCTTTCTGCTGTCCTACCTAATGGACCATCTTTCAGTTTATTAAGATGATGTTGTAGTGTCGCAGACAATAAAACGGGACTGGAAGTTAACCCAAATACTACTCTGCAGTGTCTGTAAGTTATTAGATTTTATACCGTAGGAATTTAAGAAAATCTCTGTCTTGTGCCGTTAGACTGATCGATAAAAAGGCCTTTTCAATGTCTGCTGTTATACCAATAGCTCCTGTTAGAAAGCCATTGATTAGATTGGGTATGAGATCTATTAAATTAGTACCCTTCTCTAAGCATGCATTTAAACTAAGACCATTCTTGTCAGACGCCGAAGCGTCGAAGAGCCTCATGTTACATGTGAGACTCTGTTCTTTTATGACCGGCCTGTGAGGTAAAAAGTGACCTGAATCTGGATTTGGTTCTACTTTTTCTATGATTCCTAGATCTGCCCAATTTTTGAGAATGGAATCATATTCCTCGAATTTGTTGCTGGCAATTAGCTTTTTAGTCATTGAATCTAATCGCATCTTGGCTTTGCCATAGTTAGGCAGCAAATCTTGGTAAAGCGGCTTAAAAGGAAGTTTAACTTCATACCTGCCTGCCATTGTGGTTTTCAATTGTCTCCTCAAAGTCTCGGACAATGTCACTTGACGCTTCCTCCTTGGACTTCAACTCGGCTGGATCCTGTATACCCAGTGTCTCCAGCGCCCAATACTCTGTCAAATCATTGTCACAATTGCAATGCAGAACATTGGTAATGTTAGAATTGGTGTTCATACTTACTCTTGCGCCTTGTAGAGCCCATCCAAGTTTTGTCTTCACAGCAACCAAACCATTGTGCAGCTGAAGGACTGAACCTGTTAAGAGAAAACCTAGAAAGTCTGCCCCAATTAACAAGCCTATTTCTGTGGTGTTCCCCTTGTCTGTCAGTGTGATATTGTTATCACTTAACAACTTAGTTAGTTGAACATCATTTGGGTCCACTTTAGGAATGTTCCTATACATCTGAGTTTGGCTTATGGCCGTTACATTCATACAAAAGGTTGAGTCTAAACAATTAACTTTAACATCATACACTTTGTATTCTTTGGAGCTTGTTTTTACTCCTCCAAACAAACAGTGAGTAAGCCGTTCCTTGCCTATTGTTGGGATCTTCAGCTTTTCAACCACGTCTTGATTGATATAAGTGCGTTGAGAACCGGAATCAAGTAAAGCACGAACTGGTAGTTTCTTCTCGCCATATTCAATGTTCACCATCACTGTTTGCAGCAAAGTTTCTCCTCTTGGTTGTGCTGTTGATAGCGATGCGGCTTTGTCTACCCTGTCATTAACTGTAGTCTTTTCTTCCAGTCTGTGCTCTGCGCACAGCAAGGTTGAGTGTCTTTTGTGACATATCAAGCACTTAATCGAGGCTCTGCACATCTTTGCACGGTGTCCTTTCCTTAGGCATACATTGCAGGCGTTCCTCTCATGCAGATTTTGTTTCCGCTGTTCTAGTGTTAGTTTCTGCCCTTTGTAGCATTCTACACTGCAATGTGAGTCTTTATCACACCAGATGCATGTTGCTTGGAATTTTTTAGGTTGTGTCTTAGAACTTGCATGTAAGCATTCTGCTGTAAGAAATTTCTTCGGTTCTTCCTTATCTTTTCCTTCAGTGATGAATGTATTTCTTGCCATTTTGACTCTTTGGTTATTCTCAACTTCAGTTTGCAGAAATTTTAATAAATTGTTTAATTCTTCCTCCATGTTATTACTATGGTCACCCATGCGCTGCCAGGCCTTCAATATTTCTTCTGGCAATGCAGATTCTACCATTGGTAGTATAAATACCGCATTCTTCTTAGTTACACCTAGTGTTTCTAAAGCGTGTAACCTAGCGCTTATTTTATCAAAGAGGTTTGGCAGGCTCTCTTCTTTATCTCTTGTCATTATAAGAGCTAGCTAGTCCCTTACATAGACCTGTGTCTGTAGATCCTCCCTGGCATAGCGAGATTTCAAATGATTCAGGCATTTGGTGTAGTTCTCCGCTGCTACTGGCAGTACTGGTAGTACTTAGCAGTAATTTCCGGCGTAATTTCACACGCTGACTCCGCCATTAGCGTCTCAAGGCCGTTCTTTTTCTTTGTGAATTGGCCCCTTAGGACGCCTCTTAATTTAATGCGTTTATCCATTTAAAACTCACGTGCACGGTCGCCAGATGTGGGAAAACGTAGAAAAAACTCGCTGTTTAATACAGGTTTGTAATGCAAAATTGCAGGTTTAATGGATACACAAATTAAGGGTGACAATGGGTGCAGCCGTGTGTGGTTTCAGTGTTGCCAGTGGCCAGATCCTTATTCTAAAAATTACTATGGACTCTTATTCAAAACTTTTATTGGGGAACCAACTCTATCCTTTAGATCAGGGGTTGCCAAATGGCGGACCGCGGTCCGCATCCGGACCGCCGACCCATTTTGTGCGGAGCGCGAGAACACTGCAACTTTTGCACTACAGAGTAGGGCTTTCTTCCCACTTTACCAGATTCCCAAAACACCAGATTCCCAAAATACCAGATTCCCAAAATACCAGATTCCCACAAAACCAGAATTTGTACAGGCAAATACAAAATACTTCTAAGTAAGTCGTTAGCAGTCATCGTCTTTTATTAATATTATAGACTGCGAATTAAAAGCGAGCGAACCTGTGTGTAGCAAAGTACATTAAATATATTAGTCTTATAAGATATGTGAATGTTATATATGATGTAGGTACTTAATATAGACCCATCCGGTTATCGTCCTTGGAGACTTCAACGCCCACGCTCGGGCATGGGGCGAGCGCCGGGACGATGCACGGGGACGGACGGTCCTAGAATGGGCGGCTGGTCTCGACCTAGGACTCCTGAACCAGGGCTCCGTCAGCACCTGCGTGAGGTGGCAGGGGGAATCCATCGTCGATCTGACGTGGGCAAATGCTGCAGCTTCCAACATGGTGACAGGCTGGCGAGTGGCAGAGGAGATTGTCACTCTATCTGATCATCGCCATATCCTGCTGGACATTGACCTGCAGCCAAGCAATGCCCGGCAGAATCGCAACAACGGTCCTCCTAGGCGCTGGGCCCTTAAAAAGCTAGACCGGGACCAGCTTCTTGCGGCCGCTAGTACGGCAGCTTGGTTGGAGGCGCCCGATCCGCTGGATCCGACGGCGGAGACGGCCTGGTTCAGGGAGGCCATGACTTCGATTTGTGATGCGGCGATGCCCCGTGCTAGGCGCACGGAGCGTCGATCAGCGTACTGGTGGTTGGAGGAACTGGCTCAACTGCGTGAAGCGTGCCTACGCGCTAGGCGCCGGTTCACTAGAACCCGGAGACAACGCCGAGCGACAGCCGAGGAAAGGGCTGCGGCCTACCTGCCCTACCGGGAGGCTACCAAGGCGTTTCAAATCGCGGTCGCAAATGCCAAGGTCCGGGCCTGGAATGAACTCCTGGATACGCTCAACGAGGACCCATGGGGGCGTCCGTACAAAACGGTACTAGGCAAGCTGAGACCGTGGGTCCCTCCGTTGACGGAGACCCTCGATCCGGACCTCGTAACGAGGGTAGTGGATACCCTGTTTCCAAGGAACGAGGGATCTCCTCCAAGCGTGAGAGTTTTGACGCCAGATCTGCCCACCTGGACCGATGACCTGGAAGTAGAAAGGGGCGAGTTGGACCGCGCTGTGAAGCGCCTGGCAACACGCAACACTGCTCCGGGGCCCGATGGGATACCGGGTCGCGCCTGGGTGCTAGCGTTGGGCACCTTAGGGGACCGACTGCGGCGGCTCTTCAGCAGCTGCCTCCGGACAGGGACCTTTCCAGCTGAATGGAAGCGGGCGCGACTCGTACTTTTAAAAAAGGAAGGCAGAGCCGCTGATTCACCTTCTGCGTACCGACCCATTTGTCTCCTGGACGAAGCCGGTAAGCTGTTCGAGCGGATAGTAGCTGAGCGCCTCACACTCCACCTATGGCGCGTGGGTCCGGATCTGTCGGACTGCCAATTTGGCTTCCGGTACGGGCGGTCCACGGTGGACGCTATATTTAGAGTGCGCTCGGTCGCTGAGCAGGCAGTGTCCCAGGGCAGGGTAGTACTTGCGGTGAGTTTAGACATCGTCAATGCCTTCAACTCTCTGCCTTGGAGTGCGATCGGGGCAGCCCTGGTATATCACCGGATGCCCCCTTACTTACGGGACATTGTTGCGGCTTACCTGCGCGACCGGAGCATAGAATATCTGGGGCGGGATGAATCGGTTCACCGGAGGGAGGTGCACTGCGGAGTTCCGCAGGGATCGGTTCTGGGCCCCCTACTATGGAACCTTGCGTACGATGTGGTCCTGCGAGTCGCTCTTCCCAACGACGTTCACGTCGTTTGCTATGCGGACGATACTCTGGTCCTAGCGGAGGGGGAGGACTTCGTAAGGACTACTCGGCTGGCCGAGACTGGGGTGGCCTGCGTCGTGCGTAGGATCTGCGAATTGGGCCTCAAGGTGGCCCCTCATAAAACCGAAGCCCTGTGGTTTCATAGCCTCCCGAGGGGTAGGGAACCGCCGAGCTCATCTGTACGCGTAGGGGATGCCGTAATACAGGTGAGCCGGTATATGAAGTACCTGGGCGTCATACTGGACGGGCGATGGAAGTTTGCGGAGCATTTCGACCGCCTGGTTCCCCGGATCGATAAGGTAGCGGGTGCTTTGCACCGTATCCTACCAAATCTCGGGGGACCAAAGGAGAGTGTCCGCCGACTGTACGCGGGAGTCGTGCGATCTATAGCTCAGTACGGGGCACCCCTATGGGCTGATAGGCTATCCCGTGACACACGCTGTAAGGCTAAACTGAAGGGTGTACAGCGCCGGATGGCCATCAGGGTGGCACGTGGTTATCGCACGATCTCCTTCGATGCGGTGACGGTCCTGGCACGGTTTCCACCCCTGGACATACTGGCTGACATGGACGCGAGGGTGTACCAACGACTCCGCGAAATTCGCCAAGGGGGGGAAACCTTGCTGCCTCGGGTGGTCGGAAGGCTCCGGCAGGAAGCGCACCGGCAAGCACGGCACGAGTGGCGGGAACGGCTCCGAGAGCCGCAAAGTGCGTGTCAGAGGGTGGTCAGCGCGATTCTGCCGAACTTCGGCAGATGGTACCACAGGAAGCACGGGAGCGTCTCCTTTCGGCTCACGCAGGTGCTCACTGGGCATGGCTGCTTCAGTTTCTACCTTAATAGAATTGGGCGCGAGCAATCGCCGAGGTGTCACCACTGCGCTGCGGACTGCGATGACGCGCAGCACACGCTTGAGGTGTGCCCAGCGTGGCAGTCCGAGCGCAGCGATCTGGTGGCCCAGATCGGGGGAGACCTATCCCTGCCCTCTGTGGTAGCATCCATGGTGGAGGGAGAGACCCAATGGAAGGCAGTGACCACCTTCTGTGAAGTAGTAATGAAGCGGAAGGAGGACGCTGAGCGGGAGCGGGAGAGAGTCGATCCCGCTCGGAGACGAGCCCGAAGAGGCGGCGGCAATAGGCGCCGTTAGCCGGGCCCAAACCCTGTAGTTCCGGGTGACGAATTGGACTACGGTAGCCTCTGCCTGTCGCAAGAGGCGACTAAAAGAGGACCTCGGAGTCGTGGCCGGTGAGAGTGGGGGCTCGATCCGTCCATCAAGCGACTCCGGGAAGGCGGCAACCTGGAGTGGCTCCTCGTTGCCGTAGGATGGCACTTGGGATGGCCCAGCCAGCCCAGAGAAGGGTGCACGCACGGTGCAGGGGAGCACTGGAAGTGTTCTAGTTAGTACCCGGTGCTCCCCACAAAGCACGGATGAATGCCACCGGGGGGGTTTTAGTGGGTAAAAACCCCACATAACTCGACTTTCCCCCCAGGAAGTCGGGTATCTTTATGAAGATTTCCCCCCCGTTAACAAAAAAAAAAAAAAAAAGGTACTTAATATTATTTCCTAGTTGCACTTCACTGAAGAGGTAGGCAACTAAAGAGGTAAGCTTACGTTAATACTGGCCACTATCTTTTATACTTACTGTCAATTCAAAAACAACATTTAAACAGATTTGTCATGTGCTCGTTGTCACCAAAAACATTTATCAGTAGTTATTTTGTGGTGGTTATTGCTCAAAATGGAAATGATATTTATTGAAAGCAACAAAGGAAAACCCGTTCTGCTCTACCAAGACCATAGGTACAATTTTTGCCTAAAAAATAAATCGGGATCAACAAACTGGCGTTGTTACAAGCAAAAGGAATGCAATACATCCATAACATTAGATAAAAATAAGGCTATAATAAAAACTCTAAATCATATTTGTCGTCCCGATAGCGAAGGAAATGCCATTAGTGTAACAATGGAGGATTGTAAAAAAGAAGTCTGTACAAATTTTGGTGCTATTTCAAAAATATTTGAAGAACATTTTAATAGTACTAAACTTTCAACACCAGAACATGAAATACCATCTTTCGGCAGCAAAAAAAGTTCCTTGTATAGAAAACGCAATAAATTTTTGAACATGAGTCGTACTGTTATGACGTAGACTTATACGGCTGTATTGCTGATCTAAGCAACCTACTTAATTATTTTATTTTAATTTTTTCTAAATGCAAACCTTGCATCTGCTTCGAATCTGAACCTTGCACTCAATGTTGCATCAGCCGAGGCTTCATTAAAAATTATCGCTTTACAAAAAGTTAAGTTCCATTACAACTTGGATCGGTTTAACATCGAAATCCGTGCGGAGTCAGAGTCCAAATTCGGGAGTTGTGTTTAAGGTGAAATAAAGTGTCGTGTAGATAAATTTGTGTTTTTTAAAAAGACTCCACTACGAGACACCCTAACATTGGTGTCAGAAGTGGGATGCTGGATGAGCAATCAACGTGATTCCCAGCATTTCGAATCCGGGGGTCCTGTGAGGGTCCTAGAGGTCGACGGTCAGTCTCCGCCGCCGCGCAGAGCACGCATCTCGGCACAACTACACCACTTCTCCAGCTTCTTCGAGGTCGACGGTTAGTCTCGACGGTGATCGAGCCCGCACCAGGAGCTGCAATCTTCACTCTGGGTCGACAGTAAGCCTCAGCGCCGCCTGAGCTTGCACCTAGACATCTCCATCGTGATCGACGATAAGACTCCGCTTCTGCAGCGTGAGCCCGCGTTACACGCGTCACCTTGCAGTCACTTGCATACAACGTGACTCCTGCATCGACGCCGCAACTCCCCGTCTCCTACGGTTTGCCGTTTCCAGGAACTCAACCACGTTTTGGATTTTACCAGCTATGCTGTTCTTCGTGATCCTGTAAGTGATCTTAATGCTATGCTTTTCCAAAAATCTCAGTGAAAGTGAATAATTTGAAGGATAACATCCAGTGATTTTTACGAACTTTAATTTCAATCTCAAATTTTTATTTTACCTTTGACTTTTTACAATTTTAAAGTAATTTTTGATTTTATTCGTTTTTGTCAACTTTTGAAGTAATTTTGAAATTTTTCGTTTTGTCAATTTTTCAAGTTTATATTCTATTTTATTTTAATTTTTGGCATTTTACGCTTTGTTTAATTATTTTTTATTTTATCTGAAGATCTGCTCTGACTAACTATAAATGGTTGCCCCTAAAAAGAAGGAACCTGAAAATCAGCCCTCTGAAGCTTCTTCTTCTTCTGAGTCTGAGTCTGTCCCAAAGCCAGACAAGAAAATGGCTGTTCCATTGACAGTCTTGACCAAATTCATCCGGCCCTACAATGGGGACCGCGAAACTTTGCCAGCATTTTTAACTAATTGCGAGAACGCAATTTCTTTAGCCAACGCAGATCAACAGAATGTGTTGTGCAAGTATATTACATCACAACTTGAGGGTAAAGCTCAGCTAGCATGCTGCCTAAGGTCTTTTGAGGACTGGGCCGATATTAAAAAGTTTTTGAAGGCCACATTCGGAGAGAAAAAACATTCAACCCATTTATTGGTCGATCTCCAAAATTGCATACAAAAAATTGATGAAGATGTGATGCAATATTCTTTGCGTATTGAAGCATGCCTTACTCGACTTCAATCTGATATACATCATAATTGTGAAAATGACAAGGAGCTTGTGGGCAGGCTTGCCGCGATGGAAGACCTCGCCCTTAATTCATTCATGTTAGGCATGAATCCGAAATTTTCGCATATTGTTAGGTGTCGCAACCCTAAATCGCTTTCTGACGCGATTACACATGCCATCGATGAAGAGAAATTGTTTAATCTGACTAAACTATCTCAACGAGCAATTCAGCAATGCTCTTTTTGTCACAAAAATGGGCACTCCGCTTCCGAGTGTTTCGTGAAGAAGAAACAAGCCCAAGGTCATGTCCATGCTATAAATTCTCCTCCAAACAACTCTCAGCCTTCAGGCAGTAATAATAAAACCTGCGCTTATTGCAAAAAGCCAGGTCATTTGATCAACGAGTGTTTTAAACTTAAACGCAAACGCGAAAGCGAGGGAGCCTCATCATCAAATTCCCCAGCTCGAGCCGGCGTTCATACTTTTGCTAATTCTGACGAAAATATTAACGTTGATTTTTCCAATGAGTTAAACGAGTAAGGGTTTCGGGACAGTGCCGACCGAAATCCCCTGTCGAACATGGCACTAAAACTTATACTGAAGTTACAAAAAATTCCCTACCTCAACCTTGCACTGACAAGTTGAGTCTTAAAAATTCTAATCTATCTCAAGGTCCGCCCTTGAGTCTACAACCTTATTCCCAAAACAATGGGATGAGTCTCAATCAAACTCTGGGTCCGTCCCAGAGGTCTTTTCAAACTCGAGGTCCGTCCTTGAGGTCTAATCAAACTCAGGGTCCATCCCTGAGGTCTTTAAAAAACGAAGGTTCGCCCTCTCATAATTCTCAACCCCCGAGTCCGCCTCGGAGTCCCCTACCTCAGACTTGCGACGATAAGCTGAGTTCTGAAAATAAATCTGAAATTCCAATTTTTGAAACAAAAATATTTTCAAGCAAAGTGTCACTTCCTCATGTTTTTATCACGACACCACATTCATCCAGACCTCTTTGTTTCCTTGTTGATACAGGAGCCAGTATAAGCATTATCAAAAGAACAAGCTTGTTAGACAAACCAAAACTCTCAAGTGAAAAAATTAAAATCAGAGGTATTAATGATACCAATGAATCTTTTTGCGAAACCTTAGGGTCGCTTCAATTTAAATTCAATTTATCAAAAAAATGTCTTTCTTACAAATTTCATGCTATTTCTGACAAGGTCAGTTTAAAAGAATATGACGGAATAATTGGCACAGATTTTTTCCAACATTTTAAATCCAACATTGATTATGACACTAATACTATTAGCATCCAAGGTCTAAATTTGCAAATTCATTTTAATCAACCGATATACGTCATTCCGGCTCGCTCCGAAGCCGTTATCGAGTGCTCTGTCTCAGATTTCACGTTGAGCGAACTTGGAAAAAATAAGGAAGCGCTCATACTAGACCAATCAGTTTGTGACGGAGTGTACCTAGCAAACTGCATTGTTTTTGTTAAACCTAATAAAAAGGTCAATGTTTCTATTTTAAACACTACTGAATCCCAAGTGGAAATTAAAAATTTTCAAGTCAACTTAACTCCTTTGGATTATTCAGAATTAAAGCCTTTGCCAGATTCCAACGAGGTCATAAATAACATTTCCTCTTCACCTACAGACCGCATCAAATCGGTCCTTGATCTTATTCGACATTCTCATTTAAACTCGGAAGAGAGAACAGCTCTCTTAGACTGTTGCGCACAATACGCAGACATTTTTTATTTAGAGGGAGAGCCCCTTACATGCACAAATGCTATCGAACATTCTATCAATACGGGCAATGCCCCGCCTATTCATGCCAAATCCTATCGTTTCCCTGAAATTCATAAACAGGAGGTCGAAAATCAACTACAAAAAATGCTCGATCAAAATATTATCCGTCCTTCCGTCTCTCCGTGGAGCGCCCCAGTGTGGGTTGTCCCTAAGAAATTAGACGCCTCCGGCAAAAAGAAATGGAGAGTCGTCATAGACTATCGTAAATTAAACGATGTTACAGTTAACGAAGTTTACCCAATTCCAATTATTACTGACATACTCGACCAATTGGGTCATTCTAAATATTTCACGACGCTTGATCTCGTTTCAGGATTTCATCAACTCAAAATTAACAAAAATGATGCTGAAAAAACTGGATTTACAGTATTAACTCTAATGGTACTTCCGGACACTTTGAATTTACCCGGATGCCGTTTGGGTTGAAAAACGCCCCTTCTACCTTCCAGCGGTTGATGAATACCGTTCTTTCAGGTCTCCAAGGTCTTCATTGCTATATTTATCTCGATGATTGCATAATTTACAGTTTTGATCTGCCGTCTCATATCGAAAAACTCAAACAAGTCTTTGACCGTTTCCGACAATTTAATCTAAAATTACAACCCGATAAATGTGAATTTTTACGTCACGAAGTCACCTATCTTGGCCACACAATCACCGACAAAGGTGTTTCGCCAAACCCTGATAAAGTTAAGGCCGTTTCAGACTTCCCTACCCCTAAAAATCCGAAGGAAATAAAATCCTTCCTTGGCCTCACAGGCTATTACGCGTTTCATTGAAAATTATTCCAAAATCACAAAACCTCTTACATCCCTTTTAAAAAAGGATATCGAATTTTGCTGGTCTCATGAGCAAGACCAAGCGTTCAAAATCTTAAAAGAAAAATTAACTACTTCGCCGCTTCTTCAGTACCCAGATTTTACTCAACCCTTCATAGTCACGACAGACGCAAGCAACTATGCAGTTGGCGCTGTCCTTTCACAAGGTCCTATCGGCAAAGATAAGCCGATCGCCTACGCTTCTCGCACATTAAATGGTGCCGAAGGCAATTACTCTACGACTGAAAAGGAGCTTCTAGCTATCCTTTTCGCCGTCAAAACTTTCCGTCCTTACATTTATGGTACTCGATTTAAAATCGTTACCGATCACAGGCCATTAGTATGGCTATTCAACGTCAAAGACCCCGGAAGTAAACTTATCCGGTGGCGCCTTAAATTAGAAGAATACGACTACGAGATAGTCTACAAACAAGGCACATTAAATTCAAATGCCGACGCTCTTTCCCGCATGCCTGTTTGCTTACTCAATAAAAATAATCTAAACACAGATTCTTATGAAAGTTACTTCAAAAGGAAGTTTACAAACTCGGACCTTCAATGTGACACACAAATCGAAGAACATTCTCAAAGCCTTCACCTTTCCAAATTCAAGTCCATTGCTTGCCCGATGTCCTTGGATTTTGATGAGTCCATGCCTAATTGCGAAGAAATCTTATCTCAACTAGATAACGTTACAGAACTTAAAGAATCTGAACGTGAACCCTTCAAGATACAGTCAGTTCAAAAGGATAATAAATCCTTCTACTTCCTGTTTACAAAAGTCCATCATTATGACGAATTAAATTTTGCTACAATCTACAATTTATTAATCAAACTCAGAGATCAAATTATTCAAGAAAATCCTGAGGAAACAGACCTCGCCATATCGGACTTTTCCGATCCTTTCAATAAGTTATCTTATACAAAAATATACAACATGATTGCTTTTATCTTTCATAATACTAATCTCAAGATTCATATTTACAAAAATCAAATGATTTATCCAACACCTGCCGAAGTCCCTAAAATTCTTAAAGAAAATCATGACTCTACAATCGCAGGTCATCCAGGCATCAAAAGAATGCTTAATCGTATTAAAGCTTCGTATTATTGGAAGAGCATGCGCTCCGACATTGAGTCATATGTTAGAAACTGCAAACTCTGTCAAGTGAATAAGCCGCTACGGGCTTCTAATAAAGCTCCTATGGAGATCACATCAACAAGTACAAAACCCTTCGAGAGATTGGCTCTCGATATTGTGGGTCCCTTACCAGAAGCTGCTTTTCAAAGATTTAAATTTATCTTAACTCTACAAGACGATCTAACTAAGTTTTCTAATGCTTACCCTATGATCACTTCCACAAGCGAGGAAGTTGCACGAAATCTCGTTCATTTCATGTCATTGTTTGGCATTCCTAAAATGATACTTACCGATCAAGGTACATGTTTCACATCCGAACTCTTTAAACAAATTTTTCAAATATTTAAAATTAAATCACTCTTTTCATCTCCATACCATCCTCAAACAAATGGCGCGCTCGAGAGGAGCCACGCCACTCTCAAGGAGTACCTAAAATCTTTCGTCAATGACAATCAAAGTGATTGGCATTCTTTCCTAGCTACGGCTATACTTACATATAATACTACTCCTCATTGTACAACCTTGTACCCGCCTTACGAACTACTATACGGAAATAAACCTTACATACCTAACTCTTTGTATGATACTTACGACAATCTTACTTACCCAGAATACATACGCGCTCTGAAATTCAGAATGAAAGTTAGTAGAGAAAAAGCTTTAGAACACATAATTAAAAGTAAAGAAACTTCTAAGGAATATTACGATAAATCATCTCGTCAAATCAAATACAAAGTCGGCGACATGGTGTATTTAAAACAACACCATCGCCTTAGAAAGGCACTTTCCCCAGTATGGAAAGGCCCATACAAAGTCGTAAAAGTGCATGATAAGCACAATGTTACTCTATCTGTTAATCGCAGATTTATTAAATATCATACTAATGAAATTAAGCCAGCCAACTCATAAAATTTCTTCTTTTCAGTTTAATGATCAGCGGCGGTAATGCAGCCGAACCCGAAATATCCCAGATTGTACATAGTCCAGGGATTTATTTCGACCCTACTACTTCTATTAATTTTTACAATGATTATTGGAAAATTATAACGCATATCGATATTGTATCTATGAAACCTTATCTTAAAAGTATTCACGAAATTTTGCATAAGACTACTGATCTTTGCCTTAAAATTCAACCTAATGATATTATTTCTTGTAAAGATATTTTAAGCCCTATTGGCATTTTATTACAGTCTAATAATGTTAAATACGAATCCTTATCTCACCTTACTTCTGAAATCGAATCCGATCCGGAAAGAGTCAAAAGATCTTTGGAATTCGGAGGAGAAATACTTAAGTTCTTTTTCGGCACTTTAGATGCTGATGATGCAAGAAAGTACGACTCTGCAATCGAGTCTTGTCAGAAAAGCGAGACCGAATTGTTCAATTTAATGAGAGAAAATATTCACGTAGTTAAATCTACTATAAAAACTTTTAACAACACTATTTTCAAACTTAACAAAAATGAGATCAAACTTAATAAACAAATTACAACAATGAATGACATAATTTCTCAAATGACTAAGACTAACGATCAGCTGATCCATATAAGCAGAATAAATAATATGCTTAATATTATAGAGAGTTCATTGCTCACTATATCGAATTTCTTAGATACTATCCTTAACGCAATTCTATTTGCTAAAAGCAATATTTTGCATCCTAGCGTTTTAAGTCCTCGTAGTATTTTAGGTGAACTTTCTAAACACAATAATTTAGTTAATAAAAGGCTAGACTTTCCAGTCTCTTTAGATTTAGAAAATATACATACTTTAATTGATATTTCTACGTTAATGTCTTATTTTTATAAAAACAAAATCGTTTTTATAGTAATGATTCCTCTCATCACTCCGGCTAAGTTCAATGTTTATAAAAGTATCGCGTTACCAACGCCGCATGATTCAAGTAATCCTCAGTCATTTGCATTAATTCAACCTTCAAAATCATATGTTGCCCTATCCGAAGATAGGCTTAGTTGTACTCTAATGGATAATTTAGATAAGTGTAAAATTATAAATGATTATTTTTCTATTTGCCCTTTGGTGTCTATCTTCTCGACGTTAAGCTATCCTTCTTGCGAATCTAAATTGTTAACTGAAGTTTCTATGTCCATACCTTTAGAATGTAATTACAAATTAATTTTTGGACAAATTGATATTTGGCAAATTCTTAATTTATTATTAAGAATAAATGGATTTTTGTGCAAAGTAAATCATCTAAATTGACAATTAAATGTGATAATGATGTAAAGGATTATCTTATCTCTGGAACAGGCACTTTAAAGCTGCCAAAAAATTGTATTGGTTATTTTAAAGCTTTACAGTTATATCCTTCAACATCTCATGATGTAGTAATACTGAATGAACTTAATGTCAATTTTAATATTTTGAAAGATGATTGTTGTAATCGCGAAAAATTTAATAAGTCCCTACCTTTGCTTACTCCGATTTCTCTCAGCAACGTTGATCTTGAATCTTTAAAGTTTACTCAACATAACTTGAATAATTTAGAAGATGAGCTTAATATCGCTCAACAACAATCACATTTCATAAAATACGGAATTTATTATTCAACCTTTACTTATATCCTTATAGCATTTGTTTTCTTGTACTTATTTTGTAAAGTCTATTCATGTTTTAAAAATAGAAATTCGTCTAGCTTTTGCATTCGAATCTACAACCAATGTCATAATAAAAAACGTGTTAATCATGAATCTAAAATAAGAAATTCTATTGAACTTACTGATGTTTCATCTGAAGAAAATATTAATCGTAAATCTGTTGAATCTCTTCCTGAGATAAATTCTTATAATCCTAAACCTAGAAAGGTCGAATTTTCATCAAATAGAAATATAAGTAACTTTTAAGAATTCTTTAATTAATTTTTCATATTATTTTTTCATTTTATTATTTTTGTCAATTTTATATTTTATTTTTTTGTAATTGGACTTTTACTCCGCTTCATCTTAAGGGATAAAGCTCCGTTTTAACGGGGGGGTTGTTATGACGTAGACTTATATGGCTGTATTGCTGATCTAAGCAACCTACTTAATTATTTTATTTTAATTTTTTCTAAATGCAAACCTTGCATCTGCTTCGAATCTGAACCTTGCACTCAATGTTGCATCAGCCGAGGCTTCATTAAAAATTATCGCTTTACAAAAAGTTAAGTTCCATTACAACTTTGATCGGTTTAACATCGAAATCCGTGCGGAGTCAGAGTCCAAATTCGGGAGTTGTGTTTAAGGTGAAATAAAGTGTCGTATAGATAAATTTGTGTTTTTTAAAAAGACTCCACTACGAGACACCCTAACAGGACGCGGAGGTACCTCGTCACTGTATTTCGGTAATTTTACACTTAGATTATCCTCTTTTTAGGTTATTTAGTAGTGTATTTACCAATCAAAATGTTACCAGTAACGAAATCACTTGACAGTAGTGCGCAGGACGGTCGGGATAGGTCGGAGGGACCACAGGTTGCCAAGGTGGCATGTAAGCTACCACCATTTTGGTCAGGCAAGCCAACCTCGTGGTTTAGCCAGGCGGAGGCATGTTTCGCTGTATCTGGTATCACATCTGAGGACACTAAATATAATCACATTGTGGCCAGCCTCACCGAGTCCGTGATAGACGTGGTAGAAGAGGTAGTGAACAACCCACCGGCCGAGAACAAGTACACTCATTTAAAGTCAGAGCTAATAAGTAGGCTGTCATTATCTAAGGAAAAAAGGTTAGCACAGTTGTTAGGGGATGAGGAATTGGGTGACCGTAGACACACCCAGTTTCTCAGACACCTTCGGACCCTGGCAGGGACCAACATAGGGGACGACTCCATTGTGCGCCAGCTGTGGCTCCGCCGCCTGCCGGAGCATATCCAGGCCATACTGGCTGTTCAGGCAGATCTACCATTGGATAAGGTGGCCGAGCTTGCAGACCGAATTGCGGAGGTTTCGCCCGCTACCAGAGTCATCTGCGCGACCACTGCTCCGGACCCTCTTCAGGACCTTGCCCGCCAAGTAAGTGAGCTTACTCGCCAGGTGGCAGCACTGCAGAGAAGCAGGTCGCGCAATCGATCTCCATCAGCGACTCCAAACAGATCTAGAGGTGCTACACCAACGCGAAATGCATGGTGTTGGTATCACAAACGCTTTAGAACAAAGGCTACAAAGTGCACAGGTAATTGCAGTTTCACGGAAAACACCCGGAGCAGTCAGTAGTGGCGGCTACTGACTGTCTTCCTGCTGGCCGCCGCATCTTCGTTACCGAACAACGCACTAAACGACGGTACCTCATCGATACTGGATCGGACCTCTGCTGCGCACCTCGCAGCTGGTTCCCAGGTCGCAAGCAGTCGCAGGACTATGGCCTAACAGCTGCGAATGGCAGCAGCATTAGGACATATGGTTTGGTTTCCCTACATCTCAATTTAGGTCTTCGACGTGAGTTTGTTGCCCATAATTGGCTCAGATTTTTTAGCTCATTACCATTGTTGGGGGATAGAGCTGTTTGTTATGTTTGCCTGGAAGTCACAACCACTGTCTGTTCTTTTCTTCAAATACTTTTATTGTTTTACTTGGATGCCTGAATACACGCCCAGTGTCGTCGGGCCGATAATGTGTACTAAAAATGCTTAGGTTAGCGGCGGGCCGCGTAAAGGGTGTTCGGTTACTCCGAACATATTCCCGAGGGGCAAAGATGCGCCGCAAGAGGCTGGGGGTGCATTCATGTTAAATGTTACAAAATATCATTACATTGCAAATGTTAAAAATAAGTAATTATCAAACAGAATCATTATCGTCATTAAAAACTAACTTACAAAACACTGGTCTAACTTACAAAACACTTTCTTATTATCAAACTCCTTTAATTCAAATTCACTATCACGGACTGACACTTGAACATTACTAGCGCAACTATGCCCGGTCTCCCTTCTTGCGCTCGGTCGCGGAGGCCCCGCCGCACCGCCGCGTGCGCCGCCACCTCAGACGTCGTCTCCGCTGGCGGTGCCGTCCAACTTCTACGAACTCGACGCCACAGACCGATCATTCACTCGTTTCTCAATTGTGTGTTCATCACTTCATCTAACTTGTTAAAATGTTTATTTATAATCTTGTGCTGTTTACTCATAATTTCTTCGGTTCTCTTTACCAAGTTGTATTCCGCCTCCACGACAGATGTTTGATTACTCCACAGATTCTTTAAATGGGCTTCATTTTGCCTTATCAGTTCGATGTTTCGTGTGTATTGTTCTGCGAATCGTTGATCCAATACTCCGAACAGGCTATTAGCGAGATAACCTACTCCGTCGATAAGACCGCGCCGCTGCCTTAAGCGCTCGCTGAAATGCTGCGTAAGCAACAGCTGGTTGTAGTACTGTAGCTCCGTATTTTCGTGACGTAATTGCGGAGCAATAATGTTACATTTATTATCAGGTTCCATCTTGCTACATGTTTTTTCTAAGTATGTTAGAGACTTTTCAAATGCCTTTGTGCCCTCCCAGTATGGAGACATATCGAAGTAGGTGACCAACGTCCATTGATCTCTGAGAAGCTGCATCTTCGATAAGGGATCGAAATATAATGTTTGATTGCTATTTAGCGCACTTATGTTGCTCGCGCCTTGCGTGTTTTTTGTTTTTTTTTTTATTTATTTCCATAACCTTAAAACTATCTATTGCGATAGCTGAGTTCATTATTAAATAAGAATATAAATAAATAATAGCTCGTAGCCTCAATGAAATCAAATAAAAACTTAAATTAAATCATAACCAATTAAATCAAACATGTGAAAACAAAATTAAAAATAGATAAAATTACATTCAATTCCCATAAAATTTAAATTAAATAATAAACAATTTTAGGTCAATACAAATTAAAATAGAATATTCAATACAAATTGGTTAAAAAATTTAAAAAATATGTCATTAAAAAATACTTAAAAATGGATAAAAATTGTTAAAATCAGTCATAAAAATTTGATTTACGTAAATTCAAGTTGTAGCCTAAAATAAAAAGCGCATTCTTAGTGAATTCATTCAGAGAGCAACAAAACAGGTCAGTACTTTCTGAAATACAGTTCAGAGTGCGTATAGCTCTCGTGAGGGGCGCGTCCCGCAGCAGGTTGGTGCGCGCGCGCCTTCATCGCCTTCTTTTTCTCCTTGTCTGTGATCACTCACTGCGATTGCCACCATTGCTCTTGTATTTTGTTACCTGTTTTTGCTAATACTACGTACGTGAAATAAATCCTCAGTTATACCGTATTCTATCTTTATTTTCCGGCCCAACCCAATAGGTTTTGGGCCCAGGACGTTACGAGCGACTCTTCAAAAGGTATATTTCGGTTCGCAAGAACGAAGAAGACACGAATATTACTTTTGCAAGATTGCACCCACAAGGGCCACGACACGCCAACAATGGCCGGCGAGACCTCGAGGATATCTGTCGAAAAACTACGCGGAATCGAGGACTACGCTACATGGAAATTCATGACAAAAATGTTGTTGATCCACGAGGACCTGTGGGACGCTGTAGAACAGAAGTTGGCCGCGGAAAACAAGGTACAGAGGAAGGCGCTTGCGCGAATCTGTTTGCTGGTACAACCAGCAGTTCTTACACACATCAGGAATGCCACGACGGCTTACGAGGCATGGAATAACCTCGAAACCGTATACGAGGGCAAGGGCCTCACCAGGAGGCTTTGTCTACTGAGGACTTTGTTTGGCCTGAAGCTATACCAGTTTCCCGATATGCAGGCATACCTGACGAAGGCGTCTGACATTGGCCAGCAGCTTAGAGACATGGATGCGGCTATTGACGATGACTTCCTTACGGTTGTTGGATGACTACGACCCGCTTATGACATTGGAGCATTCTTCAGTGAAGCTGTCGACAGAGAATGTAAGATCCAGACTGACTCAAGAGTACCAGAGAAGACAAGAAAAGGACGACACTGGTTCAGCGTTGATTGCAAAGAAACGAGACAAGAAGTTCCAGTTTCGCTGCTTCAGATGCAAACAGCTAGGACATGCTATTAAAGATTGTCCGAAGAAGGGCAAGACTCCGGGTAAGGCGGATAAGGCACTGTTATCTGCGTTGTCGGCGAGTATCCGAAGTGACCTGTGGTACGTGGACTCCGGCGCTACCAGTCATATGTGCAACAACAAATAAATGCTAGAAAACTATACTGCGGCGACACCAAAAACCGTGAGTGTTGCAAATGGTGAAAGTCTACTGACTTGCGGCAAAGGCGACGTTAAATTACGGCTACAACATGCTCAAAAGACTGTCAGTGATGTTGTTTATGTTCCAAAGTTGTCAACCAATTTGTTGTCAGTAAGCGCAATGGCGCAGAAAGGTTTCACAGTAGTATTTAAAGGCAACTCATGTAAAGTATTAGATGGGAATGATGTTGTTGTCACAGCTAGATGCCAAAGTGGCATGTATGTGCTTAACACAGAGTCCTCTTTTATAGCTAGGGAGGAGCCATGTGTTTCGTCTTCGTCTGTGCTTGTAGCAAACAGGGAGGAGCAAATTCAACAGGTTTCGAGTCAGCGGGCCAGTGAGATGTCCAAGGAACCACAGGAATTGTGGCACAAACGGCTTGGGCACCTCAACCACGTCAGCATGCGACTACTGAAAGGTATGGCTGTTGATTTTGATTATGACAGTTCAAATTTTGAAACCTGTATTGCTTGCATCGAGGGCAAACAGTCTAGATCATTTCCAAAGAGGTCGGGTAACAGAGCTGATGAATTGTTAAAAGTTGTTCATAGTGATCTCTGCGGGCCCATGCCAAAGACGTCAATAGGAGGGGCTAGATATTTTCTGACATTTATTGACGACTTTAGTAGAAAAACTCACATTTATTTCTTGAAGTCAAAGTGTGAGGTTTTGGAAAGGTTTAAGGAGTACAAAGCTTTGGTTGAGAACCAAACTGGCAAAACAATAAAGGTTCTCCGCAGTGATAATGGTGGTGAATTTATGAATAAATGTTTACAGGATCTGCTGAAAGAAAGTGGGATTCGACACCAAACCACAGTGCCATACTCGCCACAGCAAAATGGTGTAGCAGAGAGGGCCAATCGCACCATTGTTGAGAAGGCCAGATGCATGCTGCTCGATGCTGGCCTAGACGAACAGTTCTGGGCTGAGGCTGTGAACACTGCTGTCTATTTGAAAAATAGATCACCGACCAGAGCTGTACCAGACACTACTCCTGAGGAAAAATGGTCAAACAAAAAGGTAAATTTACATAACCTTAAAACTTTTGGCTGTTTAGCTTATGCACTGACAGAAAAGAGAAAGAAGTTTGATGCGAAATGTAAGAAATTTATTTTCGTAGGCTACTTTGAAGAGACGAAAGGCTATAGACTATTGAATCCTTCATGTCTGTCAGATTGTAAGAAGGCTAGAAATGTAACATTCTTAGAAAATGAATTCTTAAATTCAGAAAAGAAAACTAACAACAATGATGTTGAAGTGCAACTGACACGCACTATAAACAATGCTTCTCCTGCTCCAGAAATACCCAAGATTGTCTATGTAAATGATTCTCACTCACTAGAGCAATCAGTGGCTGACAATCAGTCACCCAACCTTTCAATGCTAGACTCACATTATGATAGTAGGATAACCAGTAATGCGGGGCCTGATGAGAGACCAAGGGATAGCATTATATCAGTAAACAGCTTAGAGTCTGATGATTCGCGTGATGAAACTTACATTCCAGGTGAATCGTCGTTCAACTCATCAGATTCTATTGAGTTCAGTGAAGCTGTGAACTTGGTGATGCAGTCTGCGAATGTGGCTAAAGCCAGCCACTTAGATGATGACCCAGAGACGGTGACTGAGGCTTTAAATGGATCCGAATCAAGAGAATGGAAAAACGCCATGTCAGATGAGTATAAATCTTTTTTGGATAACAACTGTTGGACATTGACAGACTTACCTAAAGGCCAAAGGCCTGTGAGGTGCAAGTGGGTATTCAAGAAGAAGAGAGGATTAAATGAAGAAGTGTTGAAGTATAAAGCCCGCTTAGTAGCTAAAGGTTTTACACAGAAGTATGGAGTAAACTACCATGAAACCTTCTCACCTGTGGTCAGGTATTCGACCATTAGAACCCTGCTTGCTTTGGCTGTAGAGATGAACATGGAGGTAAATCATCTTGACGTGAAGACTGCTTTTTTGAATGGAGATCTAAAGGAAACAGTCTACATGGAGCAACCAGAGGGTTATGTTGACCAAAAGAACCCTACAAAGGTATATCGTCTGAATAAAGCGATATATGGTCTAAAGCAGGCTTCTAAGAGTTGGTACGAGAAGATGAGTGAAACTTTAGTGGAAAAATTAAACTTTAGAAGGTTTTCATCAGAACCTTGTGTTTTCATGAAGAATAATGATGGAATTCTGACCATCATTGCACTATATGTTGATGACATTATTTTGTTTACTAACAATGAACAAGAAAAAATTAAGATAAAGAAACAGCTCATGGCTCAATTTGAAATGAAAGATCTAGGGCCTGCACACCATGTCCTTGGTATGCGGCTTTGCAGGAATGATGGAAAGTTCACCTTGGATCAGTCAAGTTATATTCAGCGAATATTGGAGCGTTTTCAGATGTCTGACTGTAAGCCAGCATGCACGCCTATGGAGTCTGGGCTGAAACTGACAAAATCTGAATCTAGACAAGACAATTTGCCATACAGAGAACTAATAGGGTGTTTAATGTATGTTGCAGTTTGTAGGAGGCCTGATATTTCTCATGCTGTTGGTATACTCAGTCAGTTCAATGACTGCTTTGCAGAAACACACTGGAAGGCAGCGAAGCGCGTGCTTCGATATCTGAAAGGTACTGTAAGTTACTGGAAAGGTACTGTAATGTAAGTTCTGAGGAGTTGAAAGTAAAATTGAGTTATTTCAGACATGTTTTTCTCACAAATTTTAACATAGGCTTCAGATCTCCAGCCTCAGATGTATGCCAGTTATGTACATTATTAAAAAACAAAATACGCACAGCAACAAACCAGCAAGAAAAACAGAATACAATGACGGAGCTAAGAGTGCACAAACTGAGGAGTAACGCGTTCTACAAACTATTAAAGCAAGATGAACCAGATAGTCTGACTTTTGCATTTGACATGCAACAAGTTCAACCGCTGCCGAAGACACCAATAGGGGAAGCTTTTTATTCACGACAGATAAGTTTTTATGCCTTGTGTATTGTAAAACCTGATTCAAGGAACCCAAAGTTTTACACATGGACAGAAGACCAGGCTGGTCGAGGTGCTGGCGAAGTGGGCTCAGCGTTGCTGACATTTTTGAACTCACTGGATATTCCTGAATCTGTACAAACAATAAGGTTATTTTGTGATGGTTGCGGTGGGCAAAATAAGAACTCATTCATAGTCCACACTTTAATATTCTGGCTTACAAAGAAATCACCATCCCACCTCCAACAGATTAAATTAACATTTCCAGCACGGGGCCATTCATTCCTACCCTGTGATAGGGTATTCGGTAGGGCAGAGAAGAGTTTGAGATTAAAACCTGTTGTTACTTCAAAAGAAGAATACCACAAAATTTATTCAGAACATGGTGAAGTTATGAAACTTGGTGATGGCAGATTCAAACTAATATATGTTAAGGAACTGGACAAGATTTTTAAAAAATTGGTTGGTATCCAAAATATAAAGCGGATCCATTTCAAAAAGGCAAGAGCTAATGGAGTTAAGGTCAAAACATTTGAGAATTTCTTTTATGAAACTGAAGAAGAATGGAAGTATCTGCTGAAACGAGGCCAAAAATGTTTAAATAATTTAAAGGAACTACCCATAAACAAAAGGACACTAAATACAGAAAAAAGGAAAGATGTGATCAAACTTTTGGAAAAACAGTTCGGGCAAGATTGGATAGATCAAAATGATTTAAAGTGGTACAAAGATATTCTCCTAGAAGAAGGTGAAGATGTTGCAATGGAAGAGACTCTCGAAGAATGTGACTGTTTGGAGCCCGATGTAGGGTTACATATTTAATATTAGATTTTAAGGGGCTTACTTAGTTTGTAATAAAAAGATGTAAATTAACATATTGTTTTATTATTATCGCCAAAACACTTTCATCAAAAAGTGACATGTCCAATTATCATTATTTCAAAAGGTGACATGTCCTCTATCTGTTGCTTCAAAAGGTGACGTGTCCATAGGTCCGTGTCAAAAGGTGACATGTCCATTTGTTTTTTTTTTTATCTCTGTAGTTTTTCGACAAAAATTCCTAGATTTTTCTTATTAAGAGATAAAATCTATTTTCTACAACATATAATTTTTTCAAGCAAATATGTATTTAGACTTCAAAATTAGGAGGTTTTTTTTCATTTCTGTAAAAAAATTAACGGCGGACGTGTCTCCTTTTGATAATCACCTCCTCAACTATGTGATGAAGAAAAGCCTTTATTGTTGTATAAGAAATAACTTAAGGTAAAAGCATCTTCCATTTAAGGGCAAGTGTTAGAAATAAGTAAATGTTAATGCACTCGATAAAGTTTTGACTACTCTGTGTTTTTCATCGCCTTCTTTTTCTCCTTGTCTGTGATCACTCACTGCGATTGCCACCATTGCTCTTGTATTTTGTTACCTGTTTTTGCTAATACTACGTACGTGAAATAAATCCTCAGTTATACCGTATTCTATCTTTGTTTTCCGGCCCAACCCAATACGCGGCACCGCTAACAGATCGACGCGCCGTCTGCGCCACACGTAGCGGTCTAGCACGGATAGGCTTATGAGCTGCATATGTCTCCATACTGGGAGGGCACAAAGGCATTTGAAAAGTCTCTAACATACTTAGAAAAAACATGTAGCAAGATGGAACCTGATAATAAATGTAACATTATTGCTAAATTACGTCACGAAAATACGGAGCTACAGTACTACAACTGTAGTACTGTAACTACAGTACTACAACTAAGGCAGCGGCGCGGTCTTATCGACGGATTTTCGTAATGACTTCCGGTGAAATAATCACTCGAGTGATCTTCGTATTGTTCTAAGATGAGATGATTCGCATGAAAGTCACGAAACAGCTTGCTCAACTCTGTTAGTCTCCTTGCAGCAATTGTCTTTCTCCGCTGACTGTTCTCCTTCTTGAAACTGTTAACCACGTCCTGCAGTGCCGAATGTATTTCGATTTGTTTAGCTAAGATATCCTCCATCGTTTCTTCTGTTTATGTTCAATGTACAATTAATTCTTCATCTTCACCGTCGTATGTTAATGTTCACTCCAAGTCACCCCTGTTGATGTTCAGCTGGTTCCTCTGCGGCACCTCTGGCGAGCTCAAAGTGTGATTTAAGCACCGTCTCAATTTGCTGGTGAGATCCGCTTGTGGAAGGCCAACAAACCGATTGCTAACACACCGGAAACTCTCCAAAATACCACAGTGGCTCGAAGGACCAAAAATGTTGGGGGATAGAGCTGTTTGTTATGTTAGCCTGGAAGTCACAACCACTGTCTGTTCTTTTCTTCAAATACTTTTATTGTTTTACTTGGATGCCTGAATACACGCCCAGTGTCGTCGGGCCGATAATGTGTACTAAAAATGCTTAGGTTAGCGGCGGGCCGCGTAAAGGGTGTTCGGTTACTCCGAACAACCATCTTCTGCCGGACTGCCGTACCAAGAGAATAGTCGACGCTTCTACTGGACTCTCCTCACCTGCTATCAGCGCTACAACTGACCAGGCGAGTAAAGTCCATAATCTCCGGAGACTCGAGTTTCACACAATTGCTGGCCCAGTTCCCCGATATAACTCGCCCGCACGGCCTTCCAAGAGTGACGAAACATGAGACTGTACACCATATTAAAACCACTAGCGGCTCGCCCGTCTCCTGCCGTCCCCGTCGCCTGGCTCCTCAGAAACTCACTGTGGCCAAGAAGGAGTTCGAGGACATGGTGAGTTCCGGGATAGCGAGGCCTTCCAAGAGTTCATGGTCCTCTCCGCTGCATATGGCCCCTAAGAAGGACGACGCCTGGCGTCCATGCGGCGATTACCGCGCCCTGAATGCCAGGACCATCCCAGACTGCTATCCGCTACGGCACTTTAATGATTTTTCGCACAATTTAGCCGCAGCCACGATTTTCAGCACGATCGACTTAGTAAAAGCCTATCATCAAATCCCTGTGAGCGACCCTGATATTCCCAAAACAGCCATCACAACCCCCTTTGGGCTTTTTGAATTTCCTTTTATGACATTTGGTCTGCGCAATGCCGGCCAGACTTTCCAGAGATTTATAGATGAGGTTACTCGAGGACTTAAATTCTGTTTTCCTTATGTCGATGACATCTTAGTCTATTCAAAGGACAAAAGTCAACACATAGAGCATCTCCGACTTCTTTTTCAACGTTTGCAGGATTATGGGGTTGTAGTAAATCCAGCTAAGTGTGTCTTAGGAGCTTTTGAAGGAGCGAAGATTGTCTTGTGTGTTGTGCGTGCTTGTGGACAATAAAAGCCAAAAAATATAAGAGACTTGTTTATTCGCAAACCTCCTCTTAATGCTTTAACAAATTATCATGACAATTATCATGATGGTAGATTGCAAATTGAATTTGAGTGGGTTTACTCACTTTAAATGCAATACTGCGAATCAGTGGCGGCGTAGCATAGGTGTCAACCCGGGGCGGTTTTCTATTGTGCACCCCCAAAATAAAATAACAAATACTTACTAAACGTGCTTACGTGACTTTATTTATATTTTGAAATATTCAATAACTTTATCAAAATTTACTTTCCTGTACTTTTCGATGGACAATTTGGAAAGATTGGTAAGTCGCGCTTGGCTCATTGTAGATCGTAATTTTTATTAAATTTAATTTAGAGAAACTTCTTTGACAAGAAGCCACTGACGCGCAAATAGAGAAAAAAAAACTTAGGCAAAGCGCTAGAATTGGAACAGACTCGGAATAGTCCTATTTTATAGTCACTTGAGCTTTAGTTGAGAAAACTGTTTGCAAATAAAGGGTATCCGCCAAAATTTCCCCAGTCCCGGCGCAAAAGAATTGTATCTCAGATTTTAGATAATTATTAGTAGAAACAATATCAGGTGTCGCTATTAGCTGATTCGGTGGCTAACATGTTTTTTTGCCCAGAGAAGTTTCATAGGCGCTACATGCAAAAATGACACTTTTTAAGAAAAACTTCATTTTATTGTACTAATTGACATTGAATTGGCAAAAAAAATAAAACACATGATATAAACACGTTATCACATACCTATGTAATATAATACATACATATATATATACAGGGTGTTAGGGTAAACACCGTTATCCTTGAAACTGGTAATTCAGACCATCAAACTGAACAACTTTCATTATGGGACCAACAATAGATCACAAAAAAAAATCAGCTGTCTCATACATAATAGCACTGTCGACTCGACTGAAATGTATGAACCAGTTAATTTTTTTTTTGTGATTTCATTGTTGGTCCCATAATGAAAGTTGTTCAGTTTGATGGTCTGAATCACCAGTTTCAAGGATAACGGTATTTACCCTAACACCCTGTATATTATATATATGTACATATGCCCTTTTTTTTAAAAAAAACTTTATTTTACCGTATTCATTCACTCATTAACAACACAAACGTGTAGGTAATTGCAAAAAAATAATATAATGAGCGCGCTCTCGCTCACACTCAATTTGTTAAAGGGAGAAACCTAGTGACGCTATTGAACAACGCCCCGGCCGTGGTTGGTTTACACCGCTGCCCATGCGCAGTCCTTTGCTAACGTTTGTTGTATTGTGTACTGTGCGTTCGAAATCTTTCCCAGGAGGATTTACTTTGTTTTTACGGCGACTTGGCATTAATCCCTGGACTTTTGGTTTTTCTTGTGATATGGCAGACAATTGTGTTTTGTGTACACGGTCACTTCGGCGACTTCGAAGACATGTTCTATCTGAACGTTTTCTTCAATCACGTCGAGAATTCGTGGTACATATTGTACGTGCTATTGAACCGCCCCAAGAGGTATGTTTAAAAAACTATTCCATTTAAACAAAGTATTTATTTTAACACTATGAAGACTTTAAGATAGATATACGCTAAGAATCACTGTTTTAGTAAAGGAACGTATTCAGCGCGCTGTAAATAAATGTTGATTTGTCAAAAAGTCAGTTTTGTTTATTATAGCTGAGCTTATTTCTCCATCATTCTGCTTGTACTCTTAAACAGTCCTTATTTTCATTATGAGTGGTATTTTATGTAGGTTTTTAAAAAGTAGGAGGTTGAGCGCAAAAAAATAGGTATTTTTGAGTTACGGATCACATCAAGCAATGAAAATAACACAACAAATCAAATATTTTTTTTTTACAATGAATTAATAAGAAAAGTTAACGTCAATGGCAACACAAAAAATACCTAAGAAACATCTCTTGAAACCCAAACATTGGTATCTATCAAACCTACCTGTATTTCGGGAACGTGACCTACCTACCTAGATGTAAGAAATTGCGTTGCCCAACATGGTCAATGTCAAAGTGCCATTTTTCTAAAGATCTTATGTAACTACATGGCGTGCAATAAATGATTGAGTATTGAGTTCTCAAAGCACGCTTTTAGTTTAGGAACGCAGTGGTACCTATACACCTTTACACTTCGATCATTTATAACCAAGTGCGCACGGAGTAAATAATAGTTTAAAAATGCGTTTCATTGTTTACAGGTTCCATTCGACGGTACAAGATCAATATGCCATGCTTGTTGGCATAGGATTGACTCCGAAATCAGAAATCAAAACCAATTACCTCCACCTGATGTTGTACCTGCAATCGGAGCATCGGTGATTATCCCTCAAATGGCTCGAGTAGCTAACACTTCCAGGCGATGCATGATGAACCATTGCAACAACATGCAGCTACGGGCCGTTCCAAACTCTATCAAAGTCCATCTTCTTAGTTATTATCGACTGTATATTCCTGACCAGGCTCGGATTTGTCAACTGCATCTGCAGAATACTGCTTTGGATGAATTCTCAGATAATGCAAATCATCAACAATCTGATTTTAATGCTAATAGCTTTGTGGACATAGTCAATATGTATACACAGGCCCTCGAATCCAGAAGTCGACTAGATTTTGAAAATATAAACGAGGTATCGGAAGACGACCTGAAATTCTGGACTAGTCTAGATCACTCACAATTTCAACAACTATTAGATCAAGTTCCATCCCTCCGTCGCCGGTCCAGCACTTCACGAACCGACTTGGGAACATACTTGTGCAAAATCAGAACAGGGGAACCTAATTCAAGAATAGGTGCCACAATCGGTTTATCAGAGACCAGTGTAAGAAGAAAACTGTGTCTGACGAGAGCGTGTTTATTGAGTGATTTCGTTCCTCTACATATTGGATTAAACCACACAACAAGGAATGACGTTATTGACCGCAATAGAGTTTTACCCAACCACATATTTAGTAGCGATGCATCGCCAAGAGCTATAATTATATGCGATGGGACCTATTTGTTCATAGAGAAAAGTTCTAACTTTTTGTTTCAAAGAGTAAGCTACAGCTTACACAAATTCCGAAACCTAATAAAGCCATTTTTGATTGTTTGTGCTAATGGCCACATCTTAGATGTATTAGGGCCATATGCGGCTACAACTTCAGATGCCGAAATCATGACTCAAATTCTACAAAATCATGACCAGCCCCCTGAAGACAACGCTTATCATTATTTTTTAGAAGAAGGAGACGTTTTTATCTTGAACAGGGGGTTTCGCGATGCAATCCATTTATTGGAAGAGCACTGATATGTGGCACATTTTCCACCCTCAAAACAACGAGGTGAGACTCAACTAACAACAGATGAGTCCAACAAATCCCGACTAGTAACAATATGTCGTTGGGTTGTGGAAACCGTAAATGGGAAGTTTAAAAAAACATTTAAAATGTTCCGACACAAAATGTTTAATAACGCTCTGAAGAACACTTTTACTGATTTTAAAATCGCAGCGGCCCTAATAAACTGTTTTCAGGAGCCATATGGAGACAGTCCATATACAAACGATTTTGTGGAATCAATAAACCGCAATTTACACAAACCAAATCTTCTGGCGGAATATCTTCGACAAAATAATTTGAACAGAGTACGAGTAACATTTACCAGGCTGGATGCAAACAATCCACAAGTAGCGGATTTTCCCCAGCTGACGTACGAGGAACTCATCAAGTTTGCGATAGGTACATACCATGTAAAAATCGCAAGGTCTTATTGCAGTGAGCACACCAAGAGAACATGTGTATACGAAATGGAAGTATACAGACACTCTGAACAAATGGATATTCAAAACGGCCAAATCGTTAGGTCTCAATTGCAAGCCCAACCAAACGTCTTAATTCGATGCCGCATAAATTCACGCCACGTGAGATCAAAAATATACTACACATATATATTATTTAACACCGCAAGTTCTGGGATTGACGCAATAAAAGAACATTATTGTTCATGTATTCATGGTCAACGAACACTGGGCAGTTGCGCCCATGTTATAAGCGTGATCTATTATCTGGGATGGGCTAGACACAATGATCATGAAATAGACCATCCAGCTATAGGCCTAGATTCGATATTAAGAGATTTAGATACTTGAAACATGTATAAATAAATAGTGGTTTTATTTTATCTCTCTTGGTACACCAAATAATAACATTAGGACCTATATATACCTCACACAATTACATAAGAAGATAATAAATCAGAAGATAAACTAGCAGGATTTATTATTTTTTGTATTTTTATATACATTACATTCGATGTAAACATGTCCCTCAAACAACACAGAATCACAACATAACAACAATTAACTCAATAACAACATTATGTACTAGAATATATATGGGTAGGGTTTTGTGGGACAATTTATGTAATAATTAAGTTTGTCATTATTTTAATAAATACAATACAATATGTGTGTGTTTTATTCATTTTTTGCCAATTCAATGTCAATTAGTACAGTAACATGAAGTTTTTCCTAAAAAGTGTCATGTTTACATGTAGCGCCTATGAAACTTCTCTGGGCAAAATAACCATGTTAGCCACCGAATCAGGAAATAGTGACACTTGATATTGTTTCTACTAATAATTATCTAAAATCTGAGATACAATTCTTTTGCGCCGGGACTGGGGTTTTTTTCTATGGGATTTGGCGGAAACCCTTACTGATACTTTTAGCGCACGTGAAATAATTGAAACATAAAAAATCGTATGTTTTTATACATGTTTTATTTTGCAAAACTTTAATACCTACTAAATTTACACGCCTCTTTTACCCCCTCAGGGATTGAACTCACAAAAAGGAATGTCGGCATCAATCATTATTAGGAACGTTTAACCCAAATACAAAGTAGCGTTGAAATAATTTTGAAAATCCGAGAATTTTTTACTAACTTTGCACCCCTTTTTTATCCCCTTGAGGGATGGTTTTGATGATTTTAACTTTCATACAGAATTTCATTCGAATACTTCAAAAACGGCAAAATTTCATACTCACTCTGCACCCCCTTTTGACCCCCTTGGGGATTGAATTCACAAAAAGGAACACAAGCAATAACCATTATAAGGTAGTTACAACCCTTAAGCGATTCGCACACTGCCCCGCACCACGCAGCGTAGCGCGTGAGTGCGTGTTCTTTCGTTGTTTGAAAGTATCTCCGTTTGTATAGAAAACACCCACAGTCCAACACACAGAAAATGCATCCACGCGCGTTCGTGCAGATCACGCGCCTACAACCGCAGAAACATGCACCCGCGCGTGGTTGCGGGTCGAGACGCAATGTATGGCACACAGAGCCACGCAGTGTCGTGCGTGATTTAGGAAGGGCATGACGTGTGCTTTGAATGAAATGAGTCAATGTCGCGTGAATCCATAAAACGCAACTACGCGCGTGAGTGCGTGAAAAACCCGCACGATGATGCAGATCTGCACTCCCGCAAGTACGCGCGTAGGTGCGGCGACACGCAACATGCAGCGTGGTGCAGGGCAGTGTGCAAATCGCCAAATGCAACATTTTATTAAAATAACTTAAAAAATCAGATAACTTTCATACTAACTTTGCACTCCCCTTTTATCCGTTTAAGGGATGATTTTTGAATAAATATATTTATTCGTAATTCATAACTTTCAATGAAGAACCTTCATACTGAATTTCATTCGAATAACTTCAAAAACGGCAAAGTTTCATACTAACTTTGCACCCCCGTTTTACCCCCTTAGGGGGTGATTTTTCAAAAATCCTTTTTTAGTGCTCCTTCACGTTATAAAAGTTAACTTCTGTGCAAAATTTCAAGTCTCTAATCTTATCCAATCTTTATAGTTTAGGCCCTGCGTTGATATGTCAGTCAGTCAGTCAGCTTCTCCTTTTATGTAGGTACTAGCTGTTGCCTGCGACAACGGGCTTTAGTTGAAAAATTGTTCGCAAATAAGTCACTGATACTTTTAACTCATACGAAATAATTACAAAAAAATTGTGTGTTTATTAACATTCATATTTATTACGTAATTTAGATTTTATTGAAATAATTTTGAAAATCTGAGAACTTTCATACTAATTTTGCCTTTAACCCCCTTAAGGGATGATTAAAAAAAAATCTTTTACACGTGTTTCACAACTTTTAAATAATAACCTTCGTACTGAATTTCATTCAAATAACTTCAAAAACGGCAGAGTTTCATACTAACTTTGCACCCCCATTACACCCCCTTAGGGGGTGAATGTTCAAAAATCCTTTCTTTGTGCTCCCCTACGTTATAAAAGGAACCCCTGTGCAAAATTTTAAGTTTCTAACCCTTATAGTTTAGGCCCTGCGTTGATATGTCAGTAAGTCAGTCAGTCAGCTTCTCCTTTTATCTCCAAGCTGCTGGAGCTATAGCCTTAAGCTCCAAGGTAGTCCACTGGACCGCTTCTTGGTAAAAAATACTGGCTAAATATACTAGATAAATGGCTTCCAAATGGCGCCTCAGACGTAAAATCTCCAAAATAATTTCTTCCGCAGTAAATTCGTCATAAACTTTCGTAAACTATCCAGAAGCTCTTCTTCTGTTGACGTTAGCAGAGTTTTAGGCTGAACAACGCCAAATGTCTTGAGAATGTCATCCATTGCCCCGTAGCGATAGCCTACTTCTCCGTAGCTCTTCTGGAGTGAGTCTGTTGTCACCACGTTGTCACCCCTTGGTGCTTGGCACCCGGGGCGGACCGCCCCCATCGCCCCCCCCCTTACGCCGCTACTGCTGCGAATAAGAGATTTTTTCAAGAAAAATTCGGAGACTTGCGCTACCTACGCAATTTCTGAGAAAATCCATCAAGAAATAGGACGAAGACAAGACAAAAAACGACGAAACCCGAAAAAAATTAAGAAGCCGGACCTTCAACATCACAAAATGACATCGATTTTAAGGCCCCTTGCGCACTAGCGGTCAACCGCGGGGGCGGCTAACCGCGCGGTCTGCCGCTTTCCCAGTTTAATATGCAACCGCCTGTGATTGTACGCACTTGACCGCCGCAAAGTTTCAACCGCGGCGGTTGAATGGAGAGCTGCGGCCCGCTCCGCGGCTGGCCGCCATCTTGCTTGTACGCACTTGCGATTTCAGTTTGCGGCGAGCCGCCGATGAGTTAGTACGTGAGTCGCAGTCATGAACTTCGACACAGAGAAATTCATTGTTGAAATTCAACAACGAGAATCAATTTGGAATTGTCAAGGAGCAATATATAGGAATAGAGATTTAAAACGGAAACAATGGGAAGAATTAGTAGACATTTTTGGAAAAGATGAGATGACAACAGAGGAAAAAAGAAGTCTTGGTAAGTATTTATTATAATTATTATTATTATATTTATATAAACGAAACTACACATACATTCAACATCTTAAAACATAATAAATACGTCTATTTTCAATTAAATCATATTTCTTTGCCATTCTAATTTCCCATCAGTCATAAAATATTGGGCAAACAATTCTCTGTATCTCAACGCAGTTTTAGCGTTCCTTCTTAACCCTTGCTGTGTTAAGTTTTCTGTCAAAGGG
Source organism: Yponomeuta plumbellus (assembly GCA_947310845.1). Taxonomy (NCBI): domain Eukaryota; kingdom Metazoa; phylum Arthropoda; class Insecta; order Lepidoptera; family Yponomeutidae; genus Yponomeuta; species Yponomeuta plumbellus. The sequence goes on from OX371206.1 coordinate 1,969,769, forward strand.
CAACTGAGTGAGTTGTCGTAACAATAACCTTCTCGGTCTCTTACAAAATTATGTAGTACACAAATAGCTTTTATAATATCTTTTGCTAGATCAAAGTGAACATTTAGAGGTCTATGAAATATACGCCACTTGTTTGCATAAATTCCAAAACTGCATTCTACATATCTTCTTGCTCTAGAAAGCCTGTAATTGAACGTTCTTTTAGTTTCATCCAAATCTTTTTTTGCGTATGGGCGCATCATATTCGTAGATAATGCAAATGCCTCGTCGCCTACAAAAACGTATGGCATACATGTCTCGCTGTTTTGTGAAATAGGCTGTGGCTCTGGAATATCCAATTGGTTTTTTTGCATTCTTTCGTAGAAAACAGAATTTTGAAATATTGACGAGTCACTGAATTTACCAAAAGCTCCAATATCAACCATAACAAATTTGAAATTACTGTCGCATACTGCTAATAAAACCAAAGAGAAAAAACTTTTATAATTAAAGCACATTGAGCCACTGTTATTAGGTGCTATACATCGTATGTGCTTGCCATCGACAGCACCTAAGCAGTTAGGAAAATTAGCTCTTTGAAAAAAATCATTCGCAATTTTTTTCCAAGCGTCTTTTTTTGGTTGAGGCAAACAAATATCTTTCAGACAAAACCAAATTGCAAAACAAACTTCTCGTACGATTTCTGCTACAGTGCTTACTCCAATTTTGAATGTATAATGTAGTTCCGCAAATGTACAACCTGTTGCAAAATATCTGAAACAAAAATTTTATAATTACTACATGCATTATTTAATTCAATTAAGATATGTACCTATATTATACTTCTATTACTTTATGACTATATCATTAACTTGTTTGTTGTATTGTTCTAGGAAAAGAATTACAAAAAAAATGGAAAAACATCAGGGATAATTTTGTGAAAGCTCTAAAGGACAATGTTAGCAGGAGTGGGTCAGCAGCTAAGAAAAAGACTCAATACATATTTTACAATAATTTAATGTTTTTGAAAGACACAGTATCCATCAATGAAACTGATTCAAATATGCCAAGGCAAGAAAATGATGGAAATGAAACAGAAAATGTCACTGACCCAGTCATACCACCACCGCCAAAACGAAATAAAAAGAAAAAAAAAGAAGATGATATAGGAGTTGAATTGATTAACGTCTTAAATAAGAATGTCGAGTTCAGAAAGGCCGAAGAAGATGAAGATAGACTGTTCTTTTTGTCGTTGGTTAGTGAAATAAAAAAAGTGCCTGAACATATACGCCTACGTACAAAAGCTAAAATAATGCAAGTCATTACTGAAGCCCAAACGTCTGGATACAACTACTGTAACTCTACTTGGGATTACGTGCGACCATTTAACTACAACCAAGGGCCACATCAAGGATATCAGACACCATCATTTGCTAGAAATAATAACCCACCACCACCACCACCGCCCTCAGTTCCACCTACACATCGTGGAACATGGAATGAAGGAGAATCTGTAACTTCTCCTGAATCAACATATTCACAGAATACACATATATCTCAAGAATCTGATTATTTAGATCTTTTTAATGATAATAATTCTCAGTAATAGTTATAGTTTCCTACTTTTATTGTTCTTTGTGGTTATGAATACACATTGCGATTCAAATTAAAACATAATAGCTAGCAAAAACATTTTTTATTTAAAATACATACCTTAACGTTATAACTAATTTCTCTTCGGGTTGGATACAGTCACGAAATTTAGTATCTTGTCCTTTGATGGTGACATATAAAACTGTTAGTAATTCTTCAAATGACGAAACACTCATTCTAACATAGCCAAAGAATTTATCTTGGTGCTTCTTCAGTTCTTGAAAACAACTTGCGAACTGGCCAAATTCATTACGTGTTTCTAGTAAAGGATGAATCCAGTATCTTTATTTATTTTTCTTTCGTTGTTTTCGGGAGTAATAATAAATAACACAAGCTATCTCGACGGCGTCCATTTTGTTTATGAGGTACGCGGGCCGCTCTGGTCCAACCGCTTAACGCGTTATCATCGCGGTTTTTTCGCGATTGGCCGCCATAGCGGTCAGCCGCGATGAAACCGCGTTAAGCAGTTGGACCGCTCAAACGAACCGCCTAGGCGGTCAATCGCTAGTGCGTAATTATAAGCCCTAAGACATTTTTCCGTAAATAACAATGTAAGAGAAAGAAATATAAAAATTAAAGATAAAAAAATGCCATGATGTTTATTTTTTATTTAGCCACTTTTGGCAACATTTAAGAGAGTATTTTTTTTCGAAACTAGCTATTTCGTACCGTATATTTAGCCACTTTTTCTTTGGGCAAGCTGGCAACACTGGCCAGACAACGGATACAACGCATTATTATATGAGTGGCTCCAGGCTTGAAGAAAATTGAATCCTGTTCCAAAACGAAATTAACTCCGCATTAAATAAAGGCTTTCACAAAACATGATTCCACAGCTATTTACACCGTGTCCAATAAGTTCGAATACAAATCTTTTTTCATTCATTACCATAACGTATTTATATTTAGAATGTTGAGATATTTGAAATTCGATGTCATATATTGTCATAAATAAACAATAAAAGTATAAAAGGCCAAATATTTCTAGTATTGATTTAATCCAATATGAAGCATTTACGTGACGCGGTTGTTACGAAATTTCTCAAAGGCGACAGTCCAGGTGCAATTTTTAGGGTGTTTAAAGTCTTCGGGATAAAACGTAATTTTGTTTACACTACTATTAAACGTTACAAGGAATCATCCTCGTTGGAGGATAGGAAGAGATCTGGCCGACCACGTTCAGTAAGGACAGCTAGCGTATTGAAAGTGGTAAGAGAACGAGTTCGGCGAAAACATCATCGCTCTGTGCGAAAACTTGCTGCAGATTTGAAGATATCCAGAGGATCGGCGCACAACATATTGAAAGTAGACCTCGGATGTCATGCTTACAAAAAACGCAAAGTCCATGGTATTTCCGAAGCGACCAAGAAAAAGAGATTAGATCGATCGAAATCGTTACTTGCTTGGCACGCTGGGGACGAGTTTGTTTTTTCTGACGAGAAACTTTTCGTTTTAGAACAACCTCACAACTCGCAAAATGACCGGTTGTGGGCAGCAAGGTTAAAGGATATCCTGGAGAGTGAGAGGAGTGTCCCAAGATTCCAGAGTGCGCCGTCGGTGATGGTATGGGGAGCAGTTTGCAAAAGAGGCAAACTTCCTTTGATATTCATTGATAAAGGAGTTAAAATCAATGCTCAGTATTATAAATCGCAAGTATTGGAGAAGATTGTTAAGCCAAGCTTGAAAATATTGTATGGAGACGATTATTACATCTTTCAACAAGATGGAGCCCCATCGCACACGGCGAAAGCAGTTCAAGAGTGGTGCGAGGCGAATTTGACCAATTTCTTAAAGAAAACTGAGTGGCCTCCCAGCTCACCAGACTTGAACGTATTGGATTATTTTGTATGGTCGCACATGCTATCAAAACTGAACGACTACAAAATCACAAATATGGACCGTTTCAAAAAAGTTATTCAGAAGATTTGGGACGAAATGCCAATGGAAATGGTGCGCGGGTTTGAAAAACGTTTGAAGCTAGTAGTAAAGGTTAAAGGCGGAGTCATTCCAAAATATTTACTGTAAATATTAGGCATATTTATGGGACTTTAAAAATATAATACATTTTACTAAGAAATATGTCGATTTATTTGTATTTAGTGGCTCTTTTAAAGCGTATCCAAACTTATTGGACACGGTGTATGTTGAAGATTCGTAAAAAAAATTAGACACATGTAACGTCCGCATTGATACAAGTAATTTTGTAAATATTATTCAATTTATCGTCTTTTAAACATACCGATATCAGAGTGAAAAGGTTCTACGTGAAATGCTTCATTGAACTAAGAAACTACGACGATTATAACAAAGTGAAATACATTATATCAGATATTATTACTGCATCCCTTTCAGGGGTAAGTTTACATCAACGATACCTAGATAATACTACAATGTGCCTTGAGAGTAACAATCTAGTTATAGATTCAGATAAAACAAAGTACATTCAATTTACAACAAGGAAAAAACTAAGTTCGCGTCTGAGATCAAGACGCTAAACGCAGCCGTGCAACAACTTCTGATCGAGACAAACTCTCCCCTCCCCCCACCATAGCCCACCCTGGACTTGGCTGCACATCTCGAGCCACTGACGGAACGGCTCCAAATTGTCTCCTCTGATCTCCGCGAACTGCGAGACAAGAAAACCGAGGTTCCCGCGCTCCCAATGCAGAACCTAGAGGCACAAATCGCGATGGCGGAGGTCAAGCAAACTTTGGCCACAATTAAAAAAGGCGTATCCGAGCTGAACACACAGGAAAAACCGCCGCTGGGGCCAATGACGTTTGCTCAGGCAGCGAAAAAACCGCAACCAACAAAACACCCGAACCACACGTTAATTGTGTCATCGAAGGACCCCAAACATACGGGCCAAAACGTGATAAACAAAATCACTGCAGCCCTGGACTTTAAAAATACCGGGCCCAAAGTGAACAAGGTTCGGAAAGCTCGGAACCAAAAGGTGGTCCTAAGTTGCGCAAGAAGGAGGACCTGAAGATTGTCAAGGAAAAAGTCCAGGTAAACGAATGCCTCCGCATCTCGGAATCCAAGCCGGCAAACCCCTTAGCCTGCATCAAAGGAGTGCTCTCCAACAACACCGACGAGGAGATTGTAGATCTCCTTAAAGCGCAAAACCGTCATCTCCTGCGCGACGTCGGTGCCGGGGAGCAAACCATAAAAATGCGCTACAGGAAACGCGCCAGGAACCCGCACGAATGCCACCCGGTCGTAGAGCTCTCTCCAGAGGTGTGGAAACGATTAGCCGAGGCAGGGAAAGTACACATCGGAATACAGCTATGCCGGATCGAGGATCAGTCTCCACTTGTGCAGTGCACAAAATGCTTGGCGTACGGCCACACCAAGTCCGTATGCAAGGCCGAGCATGCTTCGTGCTGCTACTGCAGCGACGAACATTCAGGCCGAGACTGCCCCTCGAAGGCGGCGGGAAAACCTCCGGTGTGCACAAACTGCACAAAAGCCCAGAGAGAGGAATGCGACCGGGCACACACCGCTTTCAGCGATGCATGTCAAGAACGGCAAAAATGGGACCACATAGCGCGATCGCATGTTTGCATGCGATCGCATGCATGCAGAAAACGGGTCAGCAAATCCCCGGAGCCCTGGAACATCGGACGAACCAAAAGGGGAGCTGCACATCATTCAGGCCGAGCTCTTTCAGGCGGCCCAGGAAAAGGGATTTTCAATAGCGCTAGTTCAGGAGCCCTATGTGGGAAGAACTGGCTCAATGAAACAATACCCCGGCGCTCAAGTCATCCAGTGCACCCTGAATCGCCAGAAGCCAGTGAAGGCGGCAATCATCGTGTTTGGAGGCGAGCTTGAGGTCATCCACGACCCTCAACTGGTAACCGAGAACGTCACCGTTGTGCTAATAAGGGCTGGCCAGCTCGAGCTTGGAGTGCTGTCCGTCTACTACGAGGGCGACCGGGACATAGACCCGTACATTTCCGAGACAAAAAGGCTCTGCAGCAAGCTACGCACGAATAAAATAATAGTGGCGGGGGACGCCTGGAGTCACTGGTGGGGAAGTAACTATAGGCTCAATATAGGCTCATGTTGGAACGTATTCAAAATAAATTTATTAGGTTTATGTACTTGAAAATGTATGGGGTTTATCCGTTTTACCCTCTGATGTATCCTACCCTGTTCATCTTGGGTATGGTCGGATATAACCAGCTGGAGGTAAGACGGGAGTTAGCCGTAGCTACCTACGTTATTAAATTGTTGCGAGGTATACAGTGCAACCCTGAAGTATTGCGGATGGTAAGCTTGTCTGTGCCAGACCGCTATGTGTGGCGCAGATGTCGCGTTGAGTTGTTGGCGGTGCCGACCGCGCGCACCAACCTGCTGCGGGACGCTCCCCTCACGCGTGCCATCCGCACTCTAAACTGCATTTCGGAGACCGTCGACATTTTTAGTTTTACTCTGAATGAATTTACAAAAACGGCACTTTTTCTTTTATGTTACAATGCAAATATTCGTAGAGTAAATTTTTTATGATTGACATTTTTTTAATGAAGTGTATGAATTTTGTAACGAGGCGATCGCCTCGTTGCTTTTTAATTCATTTCGGCCTTCTGTCAATTGCAAATTTAAAGGCGGCTACTCACACGCCTGCTGCAGGGCCAATCTAGGGTGAAAAGTGGGCGTGGCCCTAAATTGATTCCTTGATTGTGATGTGTATACGCATGTTGAGGCAATTTTCTAGGTTGGTCCTGCGGCAGGCGAGCAGGGTCGCAAAATCTTCCTGCAAGACTGCATCGCCCCTGCCGCCCTGCTAGTTGTTGAGTGTGTAGCGCGGTCGGGGCAATTTCATTTCCAGTCTGTTGGCAACTAGCGACCAGAGTGCACGTGTTTAATAGTGGGTAGAGTATACTAAACAATATGGCGACTGCGGCGGACAAAGAGCGTGAAATTTGGACGCGTATTATTGAAATATACAAAGATCGGCCCCACATGTGGGATAAATCTAATAAAAATTATTTCAATAGGGAACAAAAACACCTAACATATAATTTAATGTTTGAAATATATTCGGAACTGGAAAAAGAAATTGATTTGTCCACCTTTAAAAAGAGATTTGAAAACATGCGGACTTCCTTTTTAAGGGAGGCAAAGAAGGTCAGTATGCACTTTAAAATTTTTATTTTTATGTTATTGATTCTAAAATAAGTCCTCAGGGCCTGTTTCATTAGTTGCTGATAAGCTCTTTTGCCCGCGACTACAACGTTCGCGTGGACTATCAGCTCTCTCTCTCTCTCTCTCTCTCTCTCTCTAACTCAGAGCGCGAAACAAAAGAATGGCGCGGCTGTTCGATAGTGTAAACTCTAATAAGCCGCAGTTTTCCCGGATTGAATTAAATTTCGGCTCGGCCCCTATATGCCGTAGCATGATGATCTTTATAGCGATAGCATCCTTGAATGGGACTATTTACCAATATAAAGTTTTCCCTAGTCTGATTGTTAGTTCTTTAGCCTTGGCTACCTACCACTGTTATGGAGCTGCCCTTATTTGTATTGTACGTGTTATTTCCTAAGATTTATCGAATATAGCTTCAGTTCTACTGCAAACGTTGTTTGAGTGAGTCCTCCTTAGGATAGATCCTTATATGGCGACCCTGCCAGGCGCCGCGCCTCGCGTCGCGTCGTTCGTGCGACGGAGTGAGAGTACTTAAATAAATTAAATTAATTCATTGTATTCAATCTGAAGAAAAATGGGGAAGGCACAATCAAAAGAAGAGATTGTGATAGCACAAAATGCTGCTGGGGGCTCCAACGCATCCTCTATAGAAGAAATCAAAACGCATCTGAGCACTACAAATATAATTCTTGGTACACTAGTCTTCATGATCCTGCTCGCCGGATGTTTCTTCCTACTGAAGATGTACAAAAGCTGCCACACGCAATTAATAAGAAGGGAGCTGAACAGCGGGTATCTGCGCCGGTCGGTATACCGTCGTGATAGGGAACGCAGAAACGATGGATCGGAGCAAGTTTAATGGTCTAAAAACAAGAACAAAAAAGTCAAAAGTGAGATTTAAGTGCCTTGTAAGTGCCAATCAGTGATAGCGTGATAACATTAAAATCATTATTCGGTGCATCGGGACCGTGCGAATATGATACGCGACGACGTATTTGGAAGGCCGCAGCGTTCCATTGCCTATATAGGTACAGAGCTAAGTTAACATGGACTGAAGGTACAACAATAACTTAATTCTATTTTTAACTCTTTTAGTACCTATCTAGTAAGTAAATAAATATGTTTAGTAACATGTTGCCATGGCAGATAGGCTTAAAGATATTTTAAATGTGTTAAAGTCATTGAGAGAAAATCTTGTAAAACTCAATAAAAGTAGGAGAACGCCAGAGATTTTAAAACCAAGATATGATGAGGCTTCTCAAGTATACGCAGAGTATATTAAGTGTTCGGAATTAATAGATGATCAAATATGTAAAAGTGAAATAAAAGGGTCCGACATAGTTGAGATCAAAGAAATTTGTGTCAGAATAAATACGATCTATACACAGATCCAGGAATTTTGTTCAGTGGAGACGGCTTCAGATAAAAGCCTAGAAATGGAGAAATTTGACTTAAAAACGGCAGTGGCCTTGTTGCCAGTCATAGACAGTAGCGAAAAATCTGTTTTACAGCTGATTTCAGCTATCGAAATGTATGCATCCTTATTGCAAAATGATGGTAAGCAAAATTAGGCTATCTGCTAGCTACGAGTCGGTTTCGAGTCTAGTAGAGGACATGAAAAAACATTTACTCGTGCAAAAGTCTTTCACAGCTCTTCAGCAGAGGCTGCTCCGTGCGACACAAAACCAGAAAACCATAGAGGACTATGGAAAGGAAATTGAAAAACTTTTTGTTGATTTGACTATTTCACAAGCCGAAGGAGATACAGCAAAATTCGAAATTTTGAAACCCATAAACGAAAAGCAAGCTATAAAAAGATTCTCGGACGGGTTGCGAAATGGTCACCTTAGCACAATAATTTCAGCCAGAAATTACACATCCTTAAAGGAAGCAATTCGTGGAGCGAAGGACGAGGAGATGTCAGGGCCACCAGAAGGTCTGATAATGCGTTACGAACAAGGTACTCGTAACAGACAGAATTACCCAGGTTTTAAGCGGGGTTTTCAGTTTCAGCGCGAACAGCAAAGGGAGTATTTCCGCGGACGAGGCGGACAGCACATTCATCGCGGGGGTCCAGCGCATCAGCAGTGGCGCGGACACCCTACCAATCGCGGACGAGGTCAAGGGTATTTCCCCAGGAGCAACAACCGAGGCGGAAGAGGTAAGTACTTCCCTAGCAACAGCCGAGGTCATCAGGTACATTATGCCGAACACTCGCCGGAAGAAAATGGGCCAGAGGTAAGTGAAAACGCCAACAACCAGTTTTTTCGTGCCTCATTCTAACATTTGTGCCTATAATAATTACAACAGTGTAGATTCGGACACCCACGAACAGAGATACAATTGGCTTGTCGACACAGGCGGGTCACTGTGCGCCATAAAGTACGAGAAATTGAGCCGCATTCCAATCCATTTTGGTAACGTAAGAATAAATGGAGTGTGCGGAGAACTTTGTTCCGAAGGTTTTGTTTATCTAACACTTACCTTTGAGGGAAAAGAATTTGTACACAAATTTCACGTGTTTAAAAACTTGTGTTGCAAAAGTGATGGAATTCTAGGGCAAGACTTTATGAGAAAATACAAGGGCATCATAGACTATGAGTTCAATACTTTTTCCTTAAAAACTAATAATGAAAGAATTTTCTTGCCGCTGCGAATGGGTAACATAGACTACAATAGTTATATTACAGTACCACCACGATCAGAATCTATACATTTCGTGCCAACTCACTTGAAGGAAGATAGCGTGATTTATCCAAGTCAACTGAGTGAAGGAGTATTTATGGCGGGCCTTGTAGTGAGACCAACAGCTGGGAGAGTTCCTATAAAAATTTTAAACACAAGGGACTGCGAAATCAAACTGAGTTATTTCACGTTTCAAGTATGTTCATTAGCAGAGTATGAATTGGTAAAATTTGAAAGAACAGAGAACAATGCGGAACGTGTGAAGAGAATGTTTGCGGAACTAAATTTGAAAGGGTTGAACAATGAGGAACAATTGGAAATAGAAAAGATATGTGCGAAATTTTCAGATATTTTTCAACTAGAGGGTGACAAATTAACTACCACAAATATTTTCGAACAAAGGATACAGTTAAAACCCAACACTGATCCGGTTTATACAAAACAATATCGATTACCTAAATTTCAAACAACCGAAATAAAGAAACAGTTAGAAAAAATGATAGAAAACGATGTGATAGAGGAAACAAAGAGCGCATGGTCAAGCCCTATTCTATTAGTACCTAAAAAGTCGGAATCCGGAAACAAAAAGTTCAGACTTGTGATAGATTATCGTAAATTGAATGAAAAAATTGTTGATGACCGATTCCCTTTACCAAACATTCTGGACATTTTAGATGCACTATCGGGTTCAGTTTATTTCACCCATTTAGACTTATTTTCAGGGTATTATCAAGTGCAGTTAGAAGAAGAAAGCAGAAAATGTACGGCATTCACTTTTGACAAGCAATATCAAATGAAACGTATGCCTATGGGGTTGAAAATAAGTCCCAGTGCTTTTTCCCGAGTTATGACAGTGGCGTTATCTGGCTTAAATTACGAAAAATGTTTAGTCTATTTGGACGACTTAATCGTTTTTGGAAGAAATTTAACTATGCACAACAAAAATTTAATTGACGTATTTTATAGACTGAGGGAAGTAAATTTAAGACTTAATCCACAGAAATGTGAGATTTAAAGAAAAAGATTGCATACCTAGGGCATGTTGTAACATCAAATGGAGTCAGGCCAGATCCAGGGAAAATCAAAGCACTCACCAAATACCCAGTACCCAAATCAATAGATGAAGTAAAACGATTTGTGGCTTTCAGTAATTACTATCGGCGTTTCATTCCAAATTTTGGCGAAATAGTTATACCACTTAATAAACTATGTAAAAAACATGCGACTTTCATTTGGGATGACAATTGTCAAAATTCGTTCAAAACATTAAAAGAATCGTTATCAACGCCACCGGTTTTACAATTTCCAGATTTTTCACCTGAAAACGAGTTTCAGTTGCATACCGATGCCTCAGGAACAGCAATAGGGTCGGTTTTAAGCAACAAAAACAAATTGCCAATTGCTTATGGCAGTCGTGGACTTAATAAAGCTGAACTAAATTATCCAACAGTGGAGAAGGAATTATTAGCAATTGTTTGGTCAGTAAATTATTTCAGACACTATTTATTAGGGAAAAAGTTCAGAATATTCACAGATCACCGGCCTCTTGTTTATTTGTTTAACATGAAAAATCCAAGTAGCAGACTTACGAAATTTAGATTAAAGTTAGAAGAGTATGACTTTGAAATAGATTATGTAAAGGGAAAAGATAACGCAGCAGCAGACGCGTTATCACGAGTCTTAATAACATCAGATGAACTAAAAGGAAGGAATGAGCATGTGGTGAATGTCATGACAAGACGAAAGAAGAGAGAGGAAGAGGAAAGAGCAAAAGAACAGAATGTAAGGGATGCTAGCATAGCTACTGATGAACGGTGTGCGCAGCCGGACGTTGTGGAAATGTTTAGCAAACCGAAAAATTCCGTTGAATTGCTATTTACAACAAGTGAGAGAATGAAAAAGTGAAAAGTGATGAGAAAAATTACTTATTTTCATATGATCCAGATAAGTGTATAATTTACACCTGCCCACAATCTCGATCATGTCTGACGCGAGACGCCTACGTGAGGGAATTTGAGCAGTTCTGTGAAAGTAAAAACGTGAAAGAAATTTATATAATGAAAAAAGTAGAGAATGATAAATATATAAAATGGCTAGCCAACGATAAAAGTAAAAATAAAAATAATAATAAAAGAAAACGGCAGGGGGCGGCGAATTTATATTATAAAAGAGAAGCAACGTATTACTACAAAAGAAGATAAATTAGTAGTGTTGAATGATTTTCACGTGTTACCTACAGCAGGTCATGCAGGTATACGACGAATGATTAATAATATACGTAAATATTATACGTGGCCAACAATTGAACACGACGTCAAGAAGTATGTTTCAAAATGTGCAAAGTGTCAGACACAGAAACATTCAATTCCGTACAAAGAGCCAATGGTCGTCACAACTACGGCAACATCGGCATTTGATAAAATATATTTAGATATAGTGGGGCCCTTAGTTAAGGATTATTTTAATAAAGTATACATTTTAACTATACAATGCGAGCTAACAAAGTTTGTAGAAGCATACGCATTAGCTAGTAAAGACGCTACTACAGTGGCGAAGGCTTTTGTTGAGGGCTTTATTCTTAGGTACGGTATCCCCAAGGAAATCGCAACTGATCGAGGCACAGAATTTTTAAATTCAGTTTTAAAAGAAGTGTGTAAGTTATTGAATATATCGCAATTGACATCGACAGCTTACCATCATGAAACAATAGGATCTTTAGAAAATTCACATAAGACTTTAAACGCTTTCCTGAGAATTCAAACGAATAATGAGCTCAAGGTGTGGAGCACATGGGTGCCACACTAGTGTTTTAGTTATAATACAACTGTGCATACATCAACAAAATTTACACCATACGAACTGGTATTTGGAAAAATATGTAATATTCCATCTAATTTAGTGAAACAGGCAGAATCGCTGTATGATTGTGAAAATTATCCTTTGTTAGTAAAGTACAGAATACAAAAAGCTCAGGAACAGGCTAGGCAAAATTTAACACAGTCAAAAATTGTGAGAACAGAAAACGCAAATCAGAAAAGTAAAAGTGTAACCTATAAACCGCATGACTATATTTTAGTGAAAAATGAAATGGGAAATAAATTCCAAAATGTGTATAATGGACCGTATATGGTAGTGGAAGACATCTCGCCTAATGTAAAAATAATTAAAGATGGAAAGGTCGACATCGTACATAAGAATAGAACAAAGATGTTTATAAAATAACTAATTATGTTTTAATTGTAATAATAGAAAATTAGCTTAAAAAAAAAAAAAAAAAAAAAAATTGAAACAAAAAAAAAAAAACTAATGTAACCAATGTAATCAGTTAGTTAATATGATAAGTCGTAACATTAAGCTGATAAATGTTAAAAAAAAGTAACTAGGTTATTTATTATTACTATTATACATAATATATATATAATAATAATAATAATAATTACATTTGTATTTTTTTTTTCCTTTGGATGGGTGGTGTTATGGAGCTGCCCTTATTTGTATTGTACGTGTTAGTTCCTAAGATTTATCGAATATAGCTTCAGTTCTACTGCAAACGTTGTTTGAGTGAGTCCTCCTTAGGATAGATCCTTATACCACTAGCAACCAAAGCCACAAAATTATGGGCTTTATAATATTAGTAAGATTTTTATTTTTAGGTTAATGCTTCAAAACAAACGGGATCCGGCAGCAGCGACGTGTACAAACCGACACTGTGGTATTTCCCACTATTTTCTTTCACGGAAGAAACTTCTGAACCATCACGCACGGGAATAGATACGATGGAAGATCGTGAAGAGGTAAGTACAAACAAATATATTTACAATTCACTTCTTTTTGATGCTTTTCTTTCTAAGCATGTCGTAGAAATCGACTATTGGATTTTGGAATCTAGGGTTCAGTCAGGCGATGGGCTAGGAACCTGTCACTGACGTACCCAATTTCGTGATCTTGACGCCATTAACGTCAACTAAATAAAATAAAAAGATATTATTATTAAATTCCTTTTTTTTTTCATACAGAAACATATCAATTAAGATTATTCAATTACTCGTAACATGTCATCTTGGAAATCCACACTACCTTGTCCGTTAAAATATTCCTTAAATTGAGTTGGAATATAATTTCCTTCATCGTTGCGCTGTTTTTCATTTCTTTGTGCAAGTGATACTAATTCGAAGGATTCTACCCTCCAATCACCAGGTCTGAAAGTCCTATCATTAATATTTTCAGTATCAGTACATGAATCTGTCATGTAGGCATTTGATTTGGTTCTTAAATAATTGTGTAAAGCACAGCATGCTAGAACAATAGCATCGACGTTTTCGACGTTTACACTTATTGTGCGGCGAAAAATCCTAAAACGTGCTGCCAATATTCCAAATGCATTTTCGACTACACGTCGTGCCCTAGAAAGTCTATAGTTAAATATTCTTTGTGCATGATTTATATTCTTAAATGGGTAGGGCTTCATAACATGTCTATTAAGAGCAAATGCACTATCCCCAACAAATACGTAGGGCAATGTAATGTTAGTATTTAGTAAAACTGAGGCTGGTGGTAGGTTTAATTGACCTGACATTAGCTTTTCATAAAATTTTGTATGTTTTATTACGCCACCATCAGAGACGCATCCGTTAATTCCAGTGTGTACGTACATAAACTCATAATTCGCATTAACAATAGCAAAAAGTACCACACTGAAAAACTGCTTATAATTAAAAAAACACGAGCCACTGTCAGTAGGCTTTTCTATTGCTATATGCTTTCCATCCATGGCCCCAAGACAATGACTAAAATTCCATTTTTCTTCAAACATTTTTGCTGCATTCTCCCATTGCGTGTATGATGAGGGTATCTGCAACAAATTATAATAAGACATTATTTTTTACACACTTTACAGGATTCGGAAAGTACAAATCAGCTTGACCTAATCGAAGAAGTATCGGCGCCACCCAAAAAACAGCGATCAAATTTGCAAAAAAAACAAGAAAAACTGTTTGACACTGCTCAAAAACTACTGCAGACAGCTTCACCTACGGATGATTGGGAAGTCATAGGAAAAAGCTATGGACTTCAGTTAAAAGAATTGAGTAAAACCCAGCAAGTAGTTGCAAAAAAATTAATATCCGACGTAATTTTCTATGGGCAACTTGGGAAACTAACAGAGAAATCGTCAATCAATTTGATAAACCATTGTCCTAATTTATATTCACAGTCTCTATATCCAAACAGTTTCTCTTTTCCTACACCGTCCCCACAACATCAAGCATACACGCCTGTTCCTACGCCGTCCCCACAAAATCAAGTATACACGCCTGTTCCTTCGCCGTCCCCACAAAATCAAGCATACACGCCTGTTCCTACACCGTCCCCACAACATCAAGCATACACGCCTGTTCCTACGCCGTCCCCACAAAATCAAGTATACACGCCTGTTCCTACGCCGTCCCCACAAAATCAAGCATACACGCCTGTTCCTACACCGTCCCCACAACATCAAGCATACACGCCTGTTCCTACGCCGTCCCCACAAAATCAAGTATACACGCCTGTTCCTACGCCGTCCCCACAAAATCAAGCATACACGCCTGTTCCTACACCGTCCCCACAACATCAAGCATACACGCCTGTTCCTACACCGTCCCCACAACAATCCCAGGCACCTGTTTCTTCATCATCTCCTCAGCACCAGACCCTTCAATTTGGTGAGCATCAACAAACACTATTACTAACAATAATACTGTATCAGCTAGTGTTGACCAATTACAAGATTTTCAGAATACTAGATTTAGTAACAGTAATACTATAAGAGGTAATGCTGGTCAATTGAAAGAATTTTTGTTTTTTAAACGCAAATTTTAATTGTTTTCCTCTGAGGTTTGTCTGCAGTATTTTCATAATATAAAAAATGTTGATTAGTCAAAGATGTCTAAACTTGTGTTAATTTTGTAATAAAACAGAATTTTTAGTTCATACAGAGCAATTTTTAGCTTTAAATTATAAGTAATTGTTAGCAAATATAATAAATATCGTCGGTAGGTATAGGTCATCCTGTAGATAGGTATGTATTTTAGCTAGCTTTGTTGAAACTCAAGAAAAACAAAAATGTTTTTTGCTTACCTTAATATAATGCTTGAGACATTTGTAAATTGCCCAACAAGTTTCCGGAATCATTGTGGACATCAATTGCGGTGATATGATGCAACTGAATTTTAAATCCTCGTAGCTTTGCCCGCTAACCAAAAAACGCAGTGTGGCAATTAATCTTTCTCTAGCACTAATGGCATTCCGCATGAACGTATCTTTTTTTTCTATAAATGGTGTAACCATTGCAAGAAGCTCTTCAAAAGTTGCAATATCCATTCGTAAAAAGTTCCTTAGGTCTTCTACTTCCAATTCCCTTATTAAATTCATGTGGCACAACTCATTTCTTTTGAGAAGCCATTTCTTCACCCAGTATCTCCTCTTCCTTTTTTTTTCTTTTACCAATACAGACAGTGCTAGTGCTACACCGATCTTCTGATATTTCGATAATATTGGCGCCATTCTCCAACACGTGTGTTCAGATCGATTTCTACTCTCCGACTGAATGGCAGGCATGTGTGGAGAGACAACCCGATATTGTCCCAACCACCGTGCTTCCTAGATTGGCCCTGCAGCAGGCGTGTGAGTAGCCGCCTTAACTATTTTATGACATTCGCCGCAGTGTTCGGACGTATTTGGCACAGATATTCCTCAGCCTCCGAACTAAGTGGACGTAAACGTGATTCCATCTTTATTATCATTTTTATTACAACACGTCTGTCACCTTATTCTCCGTACCTATATTATTTACTCGTATCAACAAAACCATACAATTCTTAAGGCACATAAAATTAATGTAAGTTTTCACCTTTTAAACTCGAAATTGTATTTTTATATTTATCTTTTAGACCGTAGTTAAGCTTTTCTATTTTTATTGTTTTCTGGTGCCTTTATTTTACCATATTATAAATAAATCGAACTTCTAACGTGCCCCTGGATACCCCTCTTTTACTACGGATCGCACCCCAACCTAACCTACCGTGCGACACTGGCGCCCAACATTAAGAACCCCACCCACGCTCCCGAACTTGACGCTGCCTACTGCTGCTTGCTGCTGCTTCAAGACAGCCACCCGGTTCCTCAAGATTTTTACTAATTTTATCTAATTTAGTTTAATCCTTTTTCCAAATTCGAAAAGATTTTATCATCGCCGTCACCACTTTCGATCTTCCTTCGGCCTAGAGTCTTTAACTTTTAATTCCTACTTATTACTTTATACCTTATACCATATCTTCATCCATACCCACCCAATCTCTAATCAAAACTAATATTTCTTCCTCCTTGTGCCAACGTCTGTAGTAGTCTACCGCGCTAACAGTACTCTTACAAGACACTTAACAATATTATACACAAAACATAATACATACAGAAACACTAAACGAGATTCCCAAAGGAATTATCACAATTTTGACACAACCTTTGGTGTTCTTAAAATTCGTTCGAGTCACCAAAGTGAGTGTCATCAACCACTTACGGGCAGTGCTGTTGGGGAATACCCTCAGTGTATCCTACACACAACCTACACTGGAAAAGAGACCTTCCTAGGACCTTCGAGGTCGACTACCTAGAGGTCTCCGGACTAGTTACGGTTGAACTCAAAACACCGGTAGCTAACACATAACTTACCATAATTTAATCTTTTATAAAACTTTTTCTTTTTAAAATGAATACACCAGCACTATGATTTCAGAAATCTTTTTTAATAACTTTATTTACACTGGTTATATTTTACCACAGTTAAATTAAACTATTTCACAGAGTAGTTCACGATGAACCCCACACTCCTAAATAAGCCTGAATTGGCATATGAACTAAAACTCCGGTCAGTTTCTTTTCCAAGTTCTGCAACAGCTGATGACTTGCGCCAACTATTGCATCCTCTTGTGGACACTCCTTGTACCGTCGAATCTAGCCCGTATTCGCCTGAACAAGACATTGAGGAGGTTGAGAAATGCCTCACAATGGTTTCAGCACGTATTCTTCTTGCTTCTTCAAACAACATACATAATGACAAAATCAGAACCTATTTAATTCACATTTCAAATAGAATTAATCGTATTTCTATGTCTACTGAGACAAATACAAATATATTAAACAATTTTAAAAATATTTGTGAGAATTTGACACAATGTCAACAAAAATTCAATGACACACAAATGTCAACGAATAGTTCCAATTATGAATCTGCGACCTCTTTGATACAGCCCCGCACTGATTTCGATCTGCTTGCTCAGAAGTTAGCAAATTTAACCGACAACCGTCCCACTGACCTAAAAAGGTTTAACTTCAAAGGTGATAGCTGTCCTCATGATTTCATTAATAGGATTGAAGAGTTCGCAGTGGCTCGTAATATCGACCACAAAAGATTACATAATTATCTATATGATTGTTTATCAGGACCTGCTCTAGACTGGTACAGAGCCAAGAAATCAACTATGACTAATTGGCAATCATTCAAACAAAAATTTGTTGAAGATTTCGAAATTTACGATCATGATTTCAAGCTTATGCAAGCTATTCACTCGCGTAAGCAAAAACCAAACGAGCGAATGGGCATATACTTCTCGGCAATGGAAGCACTTTTTTCAAAATTACATGTACCATTGTCTGAAAAATCAAAAATAGATATTCTGCGTAGAAATTTGAGTCCTTTATATAGCTCTAGACTGTTACCTACCGACATTATAACCATATATCAATTATTTAAATCTTGCAAATGGTATGAGACTTGCACTATTATGCAAACACCCATACAAACTTCTGATACTTTTCAAAGTCCTCATATACCACCTTTTCCATTCACATCTCAAAGCTCAGTCCATACTGTTGCACCTCAGTCTAAACCTACATTACGTTTCTCTTGCCCGCGTTGTAGAACAAATAATCACGAGTTAAATAATTGTACTAGTACAGATATAGTTTGCTTTCGTTGCGGTAAACAAAACGTCAGTTATCCAAAGTGTACCAATTGTCATAAATATCCAAAGAAACTAATAAAGGAGAAAAGTAATTTACCCAAAACAACCACTGCAGAATGGAACCTTTGGCTTAATACACTTAAATTATTTATGACTTCGTATAATACATCTACAACACTATTTACTAAGAATAATAATGACGAAAGGCCTTATATAAATGTTAAGTCAAACAACATAACTCTATGCGGTCTTTTAGATAGTGGAAGTGCTATCACAATTTTAGGGAATAATTCCCATGAAATTCTCTTAGCCTATGGCTACAAACTCAATAAGAAACACAACATTACAGGCACAGTAGCTAATGGACAATCAATACACTCCATTGGTACTGTTCAACTACCTCTTCTTTTTAAAGACAAAATAGCAATTATTACTGCTCATGTCATACCTTCAGTAAATCAACCTTTAATCCTAGGCATTGACTTCTGGAAGATGTTCAACCTAGCCCCAGACATTCTTCAAACGTTAACTTATTTTTCTAACAAACGTATCGAAACATTAGTTGTTGATACAACTTCTCAGCTTGTTGCTCACTACGACACTCTTACAGACACACAGCGTCTGATTTCTGATACTATTATCCGACAGTTTCAAAATATTTCAACAGAATCCCAACCATTAGGTAAAACGCACCTCGTAGAACACCACATAGATACAGGAGATCATATTCCTATACGACAGCGTTGCTATAGACTTTCACCTGAAAAACAGAAAGCCTTATGCAAAGAAGTAGATGAAATGCTAAAATTGAATGTCATCGAACCTTGCGAAAGCCCATGGTTAAATCCTGTCATAATCACGCCTAAGAAGGACGGTACATGGCGTTTTTGTGTGGATAGCCGTAAATTAAATTCCATTATCCGTAAAGATGCTTATAAGCTTCCTTTTATTTCTGATATCTTAGAAAAGCTTAAAGACGCTAAATTTTTATCTTCTATTGACATAGCAAAAGCTTTTTGGGAAATACCATTACGTCCTTCAGACCGACCCAAGACTGCTTTCCATGTACCAGGACGAGGAATGTATATGTTCCGAGTAATGCCATTTGGTCTTACAAATGCCCCTGCCACACAACAACGCTTTATGGATACACTATTCCCATCAGAAAATCTAGATAATTCAGTTTTCACCTACTTAGATGACATTGTAATTATTAGCAAGACGTTTGAGGAACACATTGAATTACTAAACAAAGTCCAACAAAGACTCGCTCAAGCTAACATAACTGTAAATTTTTCAAAATGCTCATTCTTTAAAAAGGAATTTAAATATTTAGGTTATATTGTTAACGAGCATGGCCTTCAAACCGACCCAGATAAAGTCAAAGCTATTCTCGATATTCCCGCTCCCGCTACTTCACGAGAAGTTAAAAAGTTTTTAGGTACAGCTATGAAATGAAATAAACTTTATTGTAAAACGGTTACAGAAAATGGTTACTGGCTCCCAAACTAGGATTCCCTGTGCTATGGGTAGCCAGGCTTCTTCCAAAATACATAAGAATATAGGTAGTGTTTTACAATAATAACTACTTACAGCTAGCTGGTATAGACGTTTTATCCCAGATTTTAGCACTAAAGTTGCACCTCTCACTAAACTTACATCAACTTCAAAGAAAGCCCCACCTTTTAAATGGACTACCGACGCAGACAAAGCTTTCAAAAACATAAAAGAAGCTCTCATCTCCACTCCCATTCTCGCTTGCCCAGATTTCACCAAGCCATTTGCAGTTCATTGCGATTCTTCCGGTTTTGCCATTGGTGCTATGCTTACCCAAGAATTTAATGGTATTGAAAAACCCATAGCCTATATGAGTAAATCCCTTACAGGTCCTCAAAAGAATTACTCTATAACTGAAAGAGAGTTGTTAAGCGTTATTCTGTCCTTAGAACATTGGCGTTGCTATTTAGACAACGGTCTAAAGTTCACCATTTATACGGATCATTCAGCATTACAATGGTTCCTCCATCTAGACAATCCAAGTGGACGACTAGCCCGTTGGAGCATATAACTTTGAAATTAAACATAAACGCGGTAAAGACCATTTAGTTCCTGACGCGTTGTCTCGTTCTATCCCAATAAGCATTATTAACTACGACAGCTCACATATTCACGATGACTGGTATAATAATATTTACGCTAAGTGCAGCACTAATCCTAACACCACCCCAGACTACATTATACAAAATAATAAATTATACAGATACGGCCAAACAAATTCTTTACTTCAACCTGAATACAATTGGAAAGAAGTTATTCCGCTCGAATACAGAGTTCCAATTATTACTGAGAATCACTCCACTCCAACATGTGCTCACTTTGGAATTTTCAAAACATACCAAAGACTAAAAATGAAATATTTTTGGCCAGGCATGTACAAAGATGTTTCTAATTTCATTTCTAAATGCGAAACTTGCTTATCCTATAAACATCAAAATCAAACAAAATTTGGTCTCATGGGTAAACCTAAACAATGCTCTCGTTGTAACGTTGTGCGTTGCTGTTTCGTATTATTTTATACACCTAATAAAAAGTAATAAATAATAAATACTATTTATTATTTATTACTAATCAAATTATTATTCTACAGTTTTACTAATCTAATAACTAATCTATTTTATTAAACTAAAATGAGATTTGAAAACATAATGCGTAAGAAATAAAATAAATGACTCCACTATTGAACATCGTGTTAAACGTTTGCACTTTAGTACGCGAGCGTCCGCGGGCGAACCGGCTATTGTAAGCTGGCCCTGACGTCACCGCCGTCATATCGCCGTCAGTCCCAATGTTGCCAGATCTCCTGATTTTTCGGGGGATCTACTGATTTTCCCAGAATTCTACTGATCTACTGATTAAGTCTGAAAATCTACTGATTTTTTCAAATAGGTAACAATTTTTTTTATTAGCAATATTTACCTGCTGGGGGTTTTCCCCTATTCATTTTTCTATGCTGCTAGGAATGAAACATGGTTAGGTTGGCACTACAAAACTGTCATCTTAAAATAGACCTAATGTGATGGACACATAGTTCAATATTGAAACTTGAATCATGCTCCGCAGTCGGCGAAATAAACCGGCTTCACATAGACCCGCTAAGATGATAACGTGACTAAATTAAATATCACCTAATAGATAGATAGATAGATAGAAGATAGAATATTCTTTATTGTACTCATAAATAACATTTACAACATTTTAACATTTTTTTAATAGGATTATAAAGAAGCGATATGATCTCTATTCAACTTAGGCGCATAATTATAGTTGCAGAGAATTTGTTTTGACTTGTTTGAGTGCATTATTTCATTGTGACATCAAAACACTGCATCAAAATGTCTTCTTCAACATCAGAAAATGAAAATAACGGAAATGCGACGCCACCAAAGAGGAAAAAATATAGTGCTGCCTATAAACCAGAATGGGAAGAGAACGAGGAATTTAAATCATGGCTTTCTAAAAGCACTAAAGGTTAGAAAATTATTTCATTCTACTTTTAACAGTCATTCTGAAATTGCTGTGATTTAGAAAATGTCTCGATTCATATACTGCTAGGTGCATTCATCATACTGTGAGAATGTTGGATAGCTTTTATTTATTGGAGGACATGGATTCGTTTTAGAAAGAAGGCAGCTCAGTGCATTATGGTCATATTCTAATCTGATCTGTGACTTTTGACTGCAGGTTAATTACCTTTCTTATACTTACTGATTAATTTTAATCTATGCTGTACCGACTCATATTGATTTATACTGGATTATATTTAATTAAGCAGTATCATTTTATTCGTTCATTTTGTTACTTACCTACATACACATCATACTTCTTGTTCCTAGTTTCGAGATACGAAATTTAAAACTCGCGCGTGATTCTAGATATTCTAGCTAGAGCTAGTGCACTTTGTGATAGTGCTATCCTTTTCGCTCTGCTTGCCTTATCTGATGAAAAAAGAGAGCCACAGATTCCTATGCTGCGACGAAATGACGGCAGTAAAATGTTACCAGCATTAGGGAAAACTCCTAAATGATTGGTGAATTATTGCAGGTGTGGAGTTTGCTAATTGCAAAGTGTGTACATGTGACTTAAATATCGCAAAAGGAGGAAAGACTGACGTAGAAAGACACGGAAAAACCAAAAAGCACAGCAAAAATAAATTAAAACTTCAGGGACAGAGAAGCATATACCAAATGCCAACTTTACAAAAATCGACTTCAGTGCAAACAAAAGCAAAAGAAGGCGAAATCAGGATTGCCGCTTTCGCAGCTGAGCATAACATTGCATTGAATGTGATGGACCATCTGGTCCCACTTATAAAGGCAGTATGCCCTGACTCTGAAATAGGCAAAAATATTACGTGCGGCAGAACGAAGACTACAAAACTGATCACAGAAGTGCTCGGTAGTAGTGATATCGACAAAATGGCTGAAGCAATGAGGAACAATAAGTTCTCATTATCTTTAGATGAAAGTACTGATAAGAGTACGAAGAAAAATTTGGCAGTAATTGCGAGAGTTTGCAGAACTAGTAACAAGGTACAATATTTTCATTTTCATTTCCAATAATTTCTATGTTTATTGAGTTAAATTTCAAAACAGCTGTTTTTCTTTCCCAGATTGAAGATTATTTCTTCGAATTGTTCGAAGTTCAAGAAGCTACAGCAGAGAAGCTACATGAAGTCGTGACCAAAAAAATGATCGAACTGAATATACCCTATAAAACAAATATGATAGGACTAGCGGCAGACGGTGCAAATGTCATGATGGGGAGGACAAATTCTGTTGCTGCAAAATTTAAACAAGAGATACCACAGCTCTTCATAATGAAATGTGTTTGTCATTCCATAGCTCTCGTCGCATCCAATGCTTGTCTAAAATTACCTAGAGAGCCAGAGGACTTAGCACGAGACATATACAATTATTTAAAAGCCCGAAACGCGCCGGATTGTTAAAAGAGTTTCAAGATTTTCTAGAGCTCAAGCCGCACAAGATACTACAACCGTCACAGCCTAGGTGGCTGTCTCTGGAATTAGTAGTGAAGAGACTCTTAGAGCAGTACGAAGCTCTAAAACTATATTTTCGTGATGCCGTACATAAAGATCGTCTCAAATCGGCAGAAAATATAATGGCCATGTTGGACAATCCAATGAATAAATTATATTTCCAATTTATGGAGTATTCCTTGGAAATATTTAATGCATTGAACAAAACAATGCAATCAGAATACACTAACAACCCACTAAAAAACAACCCACTGAAAGACTTAAATGTTTTGGCTCCAGAAAATGTAAAAAAAGGAATTCACCCAAGTCTAATCCCACTCTGCAGAGCATTTCCCGGACTCGTTGATGCGAAAGACTACCAGGACATAGATACACAGTGGCGCCTGCTTAGGAACACTCAAGAAATTAATATGTTTAAAGATGATGCCGAAGATTTCTGGGCAAATGTGGCTCAAATGAAAGGCGGTGACGGAACACCTTTATTCGGATTAGTGACTACATTCGTTTTTCATATTTTATCTTTACCGCACTCATCTGCAAACGTGGAAAGGATTTTTTCTGCAGTAAATTTAATAAAAACTAAAAACCGCAACCGCCTGTCAACCGATGCCTTAGTTGGGCTTTTGCATGCGAAGAGACACATAAGCGATAAAAACTGCTATGATTTTAATATACCTAAAGCCATGTTCAGTAAAATTTCGTCTCAAGGATGGTATAAATAATAATTTGTCAAAATTGATACAAATAAAAATCTACCGAAAACTACCGATTTTTTATTGGCAACCCTACCGAATTTATAATTCTTGGTTTTGCAACGCTGCGCACCGCACCGTCCGTCCGAACGAACCTGTACCAAGTCTCGGTCACGAATTGATATCGCGTCTTCAAGCGCGCTTGTGCAAAAATATAATAATTTTATAAAGTAATTTAATTGTGCTGTGTGCGGACACATCTCATACTTCCGCTCGCAGGATCTTCGCAGGCCTAACGAAAATATATACTATCGCGCCCACTTCATTGGGTGCGACTGCGACGTTTATGATACGTGCTGCGTCATTCACGCTGGATTTTGGTTGCGGCGTTGGAAGGCCGACTTACTACAAACAACACGAACACACCACCAACTAGGTGACGACCTGGAGCCCGTTTTCCTGGCGTCCACTCGACACCGTCCCTGCCCCTCGTGACCGCTGGTTGAGAAGACCGCCCTCCCCGAAGTCCTCGATCAGTCAGGGGAGTACCGGTTCACGGCGGCAACTCTAGACAGGCATTAGACCCACTACCCAATGTTCTACATAGTTACCGAGATATATTTTTAATTAAATTTTTTATTTGTTGACTTCGTAGTTTCATTCTTGACCAAACTCTCACTCCGAACGTCACACTGGCGCCCTTAACACATTGACTGCCAACTACGAGTATACTCGTATTGACTTATTATTGTGGGAACCGGGATTGGATTCATTGTTGGCAGCCAATGTGTTAAACGTGGTCTAATGTCTAGTTTTGCCTCATGTCATTAATTTGTGTGTCTTTGTGTTTTTATTTTTGTGAAACGTTTATTTTTTTTTTGTTTTGTTTGCAAGTAACTTGGGTGTACGCCAATAGTAATTATTATTATTAATGTCCAAATTGTCTCTCTTCTAAATTATATCGTATATTTAGTTCGGTTTGCTTACATTTTTTTGTGAAAATTTAAAACACTCTATACAGGCTGTTAATTTGCAAGCGTGCCATATTTTAGGACGTGATTATACTGCTGATTATAAACAAAAATCAATCATAAAACAAGAGTCGATTTTTTTTCTTTTGTTCTCTGACGTCACATTTTTTATCGATAAAGAGAACGCCCAGCTCTAATATCGAATTATCTCGCACATCCCTAAACTTTCGTGTACTCGCAGAAGAATAAAAGGACGGCGGGATGGCAACCACGCGCATCCACACAAACACACACATTCGCACCCCGAGCGGCATGCGCATGCGTCAATCGCAAATAGAACAAACACGCCGCGCGAGCGCACCCCCACCCCCAATTAGCCTAGCCACTCAGTGACCGGACATCCTTTGTGACGTGCGCACGTGCCGATATCGCACGCTCTTTCATTACTACCTAATGTGCGCGTGCCGCCACCGCCGTGCGCCATTTCGTAAAGACAATGACGGATAACTACACAAATATTGAGTTAGTGGAAATGGTGCGACTGTACGCCGTGAGTGGCGATAGTTTGCGGCAAGCTGTCGAAATGTTCGCCGAAATGTTCCCGAATCGGCCGAGACCATCTCGCCAAGTACTGCTAGCCGCTACTCAACGGCTCCGAGATTACCGCCAGTTCGACGTGCCCAACCATGCCCAAGGTCGAGGCGGAGTAGAACTCAGAGTGGAGCTGCAAGAACAAATTCTTGCCTACTTTGAAAACGAACCCCGTGCCAGCACTCGGGAGGCAGGGCGTCACTTCGGCATCAGCCACGTAACGGTGTGGAATGTGCTAAAGCAGGAGGAACTGCACCCGTTCCACTTCCGAAGAGTACAAGATCTTGTGCCCACGGATGCAGCCCCACGTGTTGCGTTCTGCCGATGGTTGCTTGAAAACCAAAACATTAACATTTTATGGTCTGATGAAAGTTTGTTTACGCGAATCGGCGTGTTCAATGTCCACAATGAACATTGGTGGACCCACCGAGAATACAACCCCAATAAAACCAAACGAGACTCATTCCAACATAGGTTTAGTGTTAACGTGTGGGCCGGCATAATTAGCGTGAACCTGTTGGGGCCTTATTTTATCGAGGGCCGCCTCAACAGCGCTACATACTTGGAGTTGCTGCACCACATGGTTGATGAGATGTTGGAGGACGTGCCATTGAACGATCTTCAAAACCTATATTTTCAGCAGGACGGTGCTCCTCCGCACTACGGACTCATAGTGCGCGAGTATCTCAATGACACTTTTGGTGACCGCTGGATAGGACGCGGAGGCCCAGTGGCCTGGCCAGCGCGGTCCCCGGATCTTACTCCCCTAGACTTTTATTTGTGGGGAGAAGTTAAAAGACTAGTGTATGCTGAAGAAGTAAACAATGCGGCTGTGTTGCGTGAAAGGATTATTTCTGCCTTCCAAACTGTTAGGCAAAATGTGTTTGTGTTGCAAAATTTAAAAAGTAATTTGTGTCGTCGTGCGAGACTTTGCGTAGCGCAGAACGGTGGCCACTTCGAACAATTGCTCCGTACAACTTAATCATTGTAAGTACCCTGTAAATAACGTCTCAATTAGTGTAAATAATGGTGATTTCAGACTTTTAACTACGCCGGATCAACGATTTATTTGAAGGTAGGTTAGTACTTGAGTAAGTTATCTACTTCGTACTTTTTTTATACTAACTTGTAAATAAACTAATTTGCGCAATATTTGAATACCTACTAACCTCCTACCAAAGAAATTGTTGTTTTGTCTTTCCTAAGCCCGTGAGAGTAGGAAGGGAAATCTGAAATCATCTGTTTCTTGTTATTATTGCTGTTTCTTTCACTCGGTGCCAACTTGGCAACGGGGCGGGGTCTCGGTCTTTTCCCATTACGTGCGTGTCGTAGCACCTTCCATCTTAGGTTATTCCTATTCAAACCCTAAAAATAAGTTTTATTTTTATCGACGGTTTCCTTGAATATGGGAGACTGTTAGTAGACTGCATTAACTGGTAACATTAATTACTATTTTTTCTTTAAATATGGCACACTTGCAAATTAACATCCTGTATAGTGCCACGCCTATTCGGTACAGTCGAGTCACACAAGTGTTAACTTATATATTAACTTCGAACAATTCTTGTTTTGTAAGTTGGCGTATACACTGGTTGCAATATTTTAATGCTTTTTTCTTTTTATTTCTGTGCCTGTTTTGCTTTTATTTTAAGCTATTATTATTTTCATTTTTCTGCCAACCATAACGTTACATAGTTATTTTTTGTAACAGAGCGGAGTAGTTTTTAAGTGGTAGTTAGTGCAGCGTTCAACACTTTCCACTCTTTTGGGTTATTGCGAATTATATTTTTGGGACATTATTATTATTATTAAATTTTTTTTATTACGACAAATGGCATTTACAGTCAATTTTTTGTCGCTTCAGAAGCCCGAATTGGAGTATTAAGTAGGAATTCGTGGCGATACTCCAGATTCAACCGTGCAAGAACTACGTAAGCAAATTTCGAAATTAGGTCCTCTCTTTCCCTCAGAGGATATTTTGGAAAGTTACCTTTCAATTTCGGCTGACTTAAAGGGATTTAGTGACGTGCTCGCAAAAGTTCAGGCAAATTTAGATTCGCGTCCTGATAGGAATGTTTTGCTTCGCACGCAAAATTTGCTGAGTCATCTCTATCATCGACTTAATTTACATTGCATTACATGTGATGAGACGACTAAGCAAGGATACAAGGATATGTCTGGGAAGAGCGTGGGAACTTGGCACATTAAGGACTTGAAGTTAATAGGTTTGAATAAATAGGTAATTAATAATTGAAACACCTTTTCGCGATGCCAATAACATCTAGTGCAATTAAAAAAAAGTATTTGTATTGGTTTCCAGTTGAATTGATAACTGGACACCTTTGTAATGTTAGGAATCAAGAATCAAGAATCAAGAATTTATTTCAACGTAAAGAATTTACATTCTGCTTGTTGAATGTCAATGTACATACAGTTATGTATAACGTTAGCCGCTGCCTTGGGGCCGTCTGTAGTGGAGAAAAAGGCAGCGAAAAAAAAAACTCCACTCTGACCATCTTTTCTCAAATCACCTTAAAGCTAATACAAATAAAACATACAAAATAATATCTTGGATGTGTTGAAGGACGCATTGGTATTTCTTTGGTCAAACCAAATACCAATATTTTTAAGAATGTGTGATGCATGACCGGTATTACGTATGACAGGTATTGTGTAAGAAAGCATGCAAATACGTTATCGTATATTGCAAGGATTTTTTTTTTCTAAGGAACAAAAATCCTTTTCACGGCGCGCGGGTAATGTAACGTTGTGCGTTGCTGTTTCGTATTATTTTATACACCTAATAAAAAGTAATAAATAATAAATACTTTTTATTATTTATTACTAATCAAATTATTATTCTACAGTTTTAATAATCTAATAACTAATCTATTTTATTAAACTAAAATGAGATTTGAAAACATAATGCATAAGAAATAAAATAAATGACTCCACTATTGAACATCGTGTTAAACGTTTGCACTTTAGTACGCGAGCGTCCGCGGGCGAACCGGCTATTGTAAGCTGGCCCTGACGTCACCGCCGTCGGTTAGTATCGAAGAAGTTTCTAGATCTTGTTTCTAGTCTGCGCCGCCGTCATATCGCCGTCAGTCCGCACCGCCAGCGTTGCAAAACCTACCGATTTTTCGGTAGATCTCCCGATATTAGCCCTCGTTTACCGAAATACCGATTACGAAGGCATGTCTACCGATTTTTTAGTTTGCCGCTGGTTTTTACGAGAAAAAAACTAAATACTTTATTATTTGTAGCAACACTACACTATTTTACTCTATGAACATGCTATGAACCCTGCCCATAGTCCATCTCAATCACACTTATTAACGAAATTATTAAGCTATCCTTTTCTCGCGCATATTCTGATCTTATCGTCTCGCTCGATGCCAAGGGGAAGAACCTTGTTTGGCCGTATGCTCCAAATACTATAAATAAAAATGGACTCTATAGAATACGTATTAAGATTCATAATACTAGAAGGATTTGATAGGATACAGTAAGGGAAATCCCCTGTAAACATGAAATGACTTCTTTTTTGAAAACATTTCATATTCGATTGAATTCGATTCATTCTTTCTCGTAGAGCTCGTCAGCTCGTACGTATTCATTTTCTTAGTGCGAAGTTTACTTTATAATGTCTGAGGAAAGTTCAGATTCTGATTCTGGTGCTGGCGCATCGACCAGTACAGGTGTCAAGCGAAAGAAATATCAACAAAAATATAAAAAAGAGTGGGAGTTACGACAGGAATTCTCTGCATGGTTGTCTCCACATTTATCAAAACCTACTTTTGCAATGTGCAAATCTTGTAATAAGGAGATAAATATATCTGCGGGATACGACGCTCTCAAAAAACATGCCAGTTCTAAACTTCACGAAAAGAGTGTTAAGAGCTTAGCTGTTCAACCAAAATTGTCAGACTTCGTTAGT
The DNA here is from genome assembly GCA_947310845.1 of Yponomeuta plumbellus. Classification (NCBI taxonomy): domain Eukaryota; kingdom Metazoa; phylum Arthropoda; class Insecta; order Lepidoptera; family Yponomeutidae; genus Yponomeuta; species Yponomeuta plumbellus. The sequence continues at coordinate 1,999,489 of OX371206.1, forward strand.
AAAGAAGTTACCCAGTTTAAACATCAAGTGAAAGAAGGTAAGTAAGTTATCAAATTTTTTGCGCCGCACCGTTAGCAATGTAAAATAGAGTCTGTATAATGAATTGTTAAATCAACAATTTCATTCATTTCAGGTGCAATCCGGATTGCTGGGTTTGTGGCTGAGCATAATCTTCCATATAATATTACTGATCATCTTTCTAAATTAGTTGTACAGATTTGTCCAGACTCTAAAGTTGCAAAAAAGTTTAAAATGCTCACGTCCAAGAGTGCAGTCTATCGTGGAAAATGTAATTGGTGCAGAGAGTTTCGCAGAACTTTGTGAAGATTTACGTAATGTAAAATTTTCGTTGGTTATTGATGAATCAACAGACCTATCAACGACAAAACATCTTTGCATGGTGGCAAGGTATGTCAAAAATAATCAAGTACGTGATTCTTTTCTCGCCCTGAGTGCTTATACTGAGTTGCGCAAAGTTGATCGAATGACTTAACCATCGCGTTAAGCGAGTAAACGTCAAACGCACCGAGAATCGAGTGTTTGCGAGTATGAGCTACAATCGACCGCCAACTACTCGACGACGTTTGTTCACCGCGAGTAGCGAGCATATTTTTTTAAAGTTGGTACTTCCTTACCATAGACAGCGTTCTGTTTTGATAAACCGACTAAATTTGGAAGTATGATTTAAAGGAGAGGTATATTGAAAATTAACTACATACTAAAATTATTCGAGATATATCCTTCAAGGTAAGTCCAGCGAAAAGCCTCTAAAATTTAAATTGTTACAGAAATTTTAGATAACTTGTATAAATATGAGGACAAGTGCATCTCAATTTGAATTGTTGGTGACTTTTATGGAGCAGTAAGTGTTAATTACCTAAATAGTTACAGTTATGATAAGTTTGCTTTTATCTCAAGACTTCAAGTGACTCCCTATTTACTACTTTTTAATTTTAGGCATGGAGATCTATGCAAACCTACATCCGATGCTAATGGGAGAATAAAAAATTTAAGGCTCTGGGAGCGCGTAACGGAAATATTAAATAGTGATGGAAGTGGTGCTACTAAGGCTACTGAGAGATGGAAAAAAGTTTGTTACTTTGATCATACTAAAAGTGCAAACGAAGGACTTATGTCCGCGAGGGACGACAAATTTCGCCATTCAACTTGGTATAGACGCCCTTATTCGCTGGTAATAAGACGTCCATACCCGAGGGATTTTTGTCCCTCACGGACAAAAGTTCATTGTCTGTCCAGACTATAAGGGTTTAGGAGTTTTAATACTAGGCTATAGTTTCTGACTTGATTTCATTTTGAATTTTGAAGGTATGGAGTGATTTCAAAAACAATACAAAGAAGAAGGCTGCTCGGATCCATAGGGCTGCTTCGGGTACTGGTGGTGGCCCAGCTAATTTGACAAAATTATCGGATCTGGAGCAAAGAGTTCTAAAAATAATGGGAAGTCAAGTTGCAACTGGGTTAGCAGTTGGAGAAGCTGGGTTGGCACAGGTTAGGTATTAATTTTTATGTAGCTAATAATTTGTTTCTTATAAAAATATATAATTCATGACATAATTGTACTATTTTATTATTACAGAGGAATGTTAATTACACAGCAATACAAGAAGCCACTCAAATAAATTTAGAGACAGTTAATAGTAAGTTTTTATATAATTTTGTAGTTGTTTGTAGTAGACACAGATTAAAACTATGCATTTATATTTCAGGTGCCCAACCCTGGGATGAGCCAGGACCATCTTACCGTCCACACATGGCTCCACCCTTGCCAGAGCCGCCAAGACCCATTGTTATAGAAGAAACAGAAAGTAAGTCTAACATTAACAATAACAGTGTTTTAATATGAAAATGTTTTGACAAGCTAAGCTCATTTTTATTTTATATTTCAGTTACTCAGCCCTTCGCTCCAGTGCCATCCAATCAAGCACCAGAAACACCTATGAGGATTATAGTATCACCAAGGATTGAATTGCTAGGTAACTAGGTCCCATTCATTAAGCTGTTTCTCTAATATTCTATATTAATGTTTAATAAATTGTAATATTTATTTTTAGATGCCGATATGCTCACGCCTACAAGGCTTTCACCTGTCTTAGGACACGATACTTCAACCCCGATCCAGCCAGCTCTCTCTGGACAAACTGAACCTGTCTCTTCTCAGCTTCACATAGGTCCAGCACAGCCTGCTCAGTCTGCGCATACACCACGCCAAGCTAGGCCAGCCCGAAGGACCCCTCGTAGACTCAGAGGTACTCCAAGTCGAGTACGGCTTACACAGACTGAACAGGCAACTCAATTGTTTCTCCGCCAGGATGAACAGTGGAGGAAATTTAAAATGGAGCAGCATAAAGACTACATAGAGCTGAAACGAGAACAACTTCAGACTCAGAGGGACTGGCAATCATTAGCTAATAGAAGTTTAGATACTTTAGAGAAGTTAGCACATAAGTTTTGTAAATAATTTAGTCCTAAGATGTACATATCTTGTGTTGTCAAATAAAAGATTTTTTATTACATAATTATTCGTTTTATTTTTCAATTTCGTCCTACAATACAAATATTATTATTATTTATATCGAAGTGAAAAATCACTTCGATCAATCACAATCACAATCAATCAAGTCAGTTTCTGTTTAGTAAAAACATTTATAACAATAATATAATTAACTTACTAACGATAACTGATTGATAACTTAACTATTTATTACATTAATAATTCACTCTTGCAACCTTTGTACCAGCTGATCCCGTAACTGCCGACCGCTTATTAAATCCGCAGTGAAATCCCCTTCTGCTTGTACTTCTGCGGTGTTCCCATGGGTTTCAAATTCAGTATCTTAAAAACATAAATTCATGTTAACTGCATATAATATTGCTTAATCAAGGACAATAAACAAAAATATAATGGTTGTCTGAAATTATCTCTTACCACTTTCCACCATTGGGTCTAAGATGCTAAAGTTGATACACAAATTGTGAAGCACGGAACAAGCCAAAATTATTCTGGCACATTTTAGTGGCTTGTAATGCAAGACTCTGTCTTTGTGCAGACAACGCCACCGATTTTTTAGTCTTGAGAAGGTGTTTTCAATTAACACTCTGGCTGTCTTGTGTTTTTGGTTATATAGGCTTTCTGGTGTATTTGGTTCAGCTTCTAGTATTGGGGTCATAAGCCATGGTCTTTGTGGATACCCAGAGTCGCCTGAAATAAAATTAATAATGCCCAAGTAAATAAAATTACACGGAGGAGGGATACCAATTCCATTTAATATACTGTACCCAATAGCCAGACCATTTCTCCTCTACGATGCAAAGATTGCATGTAATCATTTACATCGCTGTTGTCCCATATAAAAGAATCATGGTTTGCTCCACCAAATTTGGCATTCACATTTGGTATTCTATATTGGTTATCACATATCTAAAACAAAGATCAAACATTACATAAACAATGTTTTATTAGAAAATATCATTAGAATTTTATTTTATGTTATATTTACCATTTGCACATTGAGGGAATGATAGTGTTTACGGCTATAGTACAAATGCTCTTCTTCACTTGATGGCACAACTATTTTAAAATGGCTTTCATCTATACACCCAACAACGCCAGGAATGCCATACTTGCTGTAAAACCTAATTAATAGATTGCGATTATTTTTTTATAACATTTAACAAATAACTTTATCGATACCTAAAGTAAAATAGTTTACCTTTGGCTGATAATCTGCCTGGCAGCATGACTGTCGGGAAACTTTATATATTTCTTGATTATATTTTTGTTTGTCAAAGCCTTTGTCACCTCTTCAATGTAGAGACTGCAGGTTTTTTGAGACAAATGCTTTGCTATTCCGACAGGTCTTTGATAGGAACCGCTCGCATAAAAGAATAGAGCTGTAAGCACCTGTAATGAAAACATTCTCTTATCTTAGTAATTCTAGCTAATTAAGTAAGTACAACAAAAGATGGCTTAAGCTTAATCACACTAATATTATAAACGTGAAAGTTTGTGTGTGTGTTTATATGTTTGTCAGTCTTTAGCGCTGAAACGGCTGGACGGATTTTAATAAAATTTGGTATGGAGTTAGCCGATACCCTGGATTAAAACATAGGCTACGTTTTACCGCTGGGAAATATCTTATTCCTACGGGAAAATCGATGAACCGCGGGTAACACCGCGGGGCACAGCTAGTGTGGAAATATACTTAGCTCTTGTATTCTATGATTATCTTTCGTGATTAATTAACACATATTTAATTGAACAAGGAACATAGTGTACTGGCCTATACCTTCCTTAGGGAAAAGACCCGTGCGTGCCCCTCGGGTGGGTTGATGATGATGATGATAGTGTACTAACCTTTGTTTCAAGCGAAACCCGTTGAGATGATCTTAAACATGTTTTATGTTTGAGCTCTCTTCTCTTGGCAAAGAAACTTAAACATTCTTTTCGAGATACGATATCTCCTTCGAAATTGTTCCTTGCTAATGTTTCTGACAGGGTCAAAAGAACGCCGGGCTTTTGCATTGTTTCTAGCGGTAGCATTTCGATAATCCTGGGCCTCTGCTGCTGCGAGCATGCTCCATGCGAAAAACAACCGTGCTGCCATAATTCACTTTATGAAAATTCCTTGGAAATTCACATATTCCAATTAAATACAACCAATAATAGAAAAGATTCCTTCGAACTCACAACGAAATGTCAAGTGAGACCGTTTCACTTGTGACAGCGTTTTGTTCACTCAAGTTTGTGAAAATAAATGTCAAATTAGTATCTTAAGGGGGCCATACACGGTACGATTGATCTGTACGATCCGTCGTTGCAGACCGATCGAAACGACGTATCGCCAGTGTATGTTCACATCGTTAACGATTTACTTGATCGCAAACGATATCGGAGGTCGTCACAGAATCCCTTGCGATCAGACCAATCGTAACGATAAATCGACAGTGTATGGCGCCTTGCGATCAACGATTCGATTTTTGTCTCAGTCAACGCCGGCCGCCGCACGCGCTGCATGTCTATTGTCTACGTACCTAGCCTACACTCGACGAACGAAACAACAAAATGACTACATGGAGTAACGACGATTTGATTGAATTTATTGAATTATTCAGAGAACAAGAGCCTTTATGGAAAATAAGACATAAAGATTATCACAACAACGTGAAGAGAACGGTGTGTTATAATGTACTTTTGGAGAAAATGAAAATAATTGACAGAACTGCTGATTTGAATAAAGTTAAAAAGAAAATTAATAACCTAAGGACAGTCTTTCGTAAAGAATTGAAGAAACAGAATGATTCGCTGTTATCCGGAAGCAGTGCTGACGAAGTTTATTCGCCTAAACTGTCATATTTTGAAAATTTAATGTTCTTAAAAGACCAAGAAATGCCACGTGAAGGAGAAAGTTCCACAAAGTCGGTGAGTACAAATCTTTATTTAAATTCCAACTTAAATTAACTTATGTACTTAAGTGCTACACATAATTGTTCTGCCAAGGAACTGCACCGATTCCATTAAAATAATCTACAAACAAATTTCTATTTTCTGTTGCTGAGTGAAAACCGGATCCCCTTCTTCTCTCGAGACCAATCAAGTTACTATGTAGACCTTCTTCAATCTCTCCAACTTCATAGTTTTCTCTATCAAAGCTATCTTGCGGGGAGTAGGTGTCTGGATTTTCACGGCGTAAAAAGTTATGTAGTGCACAACAAGCCATCACCACTGGAGTAATATTATCTAAGTCCAAATTTATTCCATTTTTCAGTATTCCAAACCGAGCAACTAAAATTCCGAATACATTTTCAATTATGCGTCTTGCTCGGGATAAACGGTAATTAAAAATTCTTCTTTTTTCATTGAGCTGTGACTTATTAAATGGTTTCAAAAAATTATTCCTTAGAGCAAAAGCTTCATCTCCAACAAACACATAAGGAAGCGTTATTCCATTCACTGAATCTGGTTGTGGCAACCCCAATGTACCGTTTATAAGTTTTTGATGAAAATCTGTATTTTTTATAACCCCACCGTCAGACACTCGGCCGTTTGTACCAAAGTGAAAATAAATTAACTCATAATTAGCATTAGCAATTGCCATCAGAACCTGACTGTGGAAGTGTTTATAATTAAAGAAATATGAACCAGATTCAGGCGGCGGCTTTATTTTAATATGCTTGCCATCAACAGCGCCAAGACAATTGGGAAAATTCCATCGTTTTTCGAAATCAGCTCCAATTGCTTTCCATTCACTTTCATTCGAAGGTAACTGAAACAAATCAAATTTCTTTTATTACAGACGATTACAGAGGAACAACATGAAGATGCCAACGAAAATCCGTCACCAAGTGGAACTCAAGCTGAAAATGACGATATTTTACCACCTCCACCTACACCAAGTCAATTAAAGCGCAAGAAATCTTCGCAGGTGTCAAATTCAACAATAGATTTAACTCTTGACAATATAAATAAAAAAATTTTGTCTCTTAAACCTGACGATACATGTGACATATTTGGAAAAACTGTAGCTTCTAAATTAAAATCATTACCTAAAGATCAACGGATCTGGGCGGAAAAAATTATTAATGAAACCTTGTTAGAAGCCGAACTTGGGAACCTGAATAGACAATGTGTAAGTAGAGTAAATAATATTTTAAATTACTCTTCCCAAGATTGGCAACCAAATACTTCTCCATTCTCTCAACCTCGCACATCTCCATTCTCTCAACCTCGCACATCTCCATACTCTCAACCTAACACTTCCCCATACTCTCAATCTCACACTTCTTCACACTATCAACCACAGACATCTCCCTACTCTCAACCTAACACTTCCCCATACTCTCAATCTCACACTTATTCACACTATCAACCACAGACATCTCCCTACTCTCAACCTCAGGAGTCTCCATTCTCACAGTCTCATTTGTCACAGAACATTCCTTCAAATCAACAAGAAATTCAGACACCACCAGAAGAACAGACTACACTGTTACACATTCCTGAAAATCAGTCCTCCAAACCTCAAACTTCACCTTTACTCCAAGCCAGACAGAGACCTACGGGAGAACAGTTGTCAGGTGCAAAAGAACAAAATTTAATTAATTTTTTTGAAAACTTTTAATCCTAATGTTTAACTATGTACCTACCATGTTTAACTGCCTATATGAATGGAAAATAAATGATTATAACTATTAAGAATGATTTATGTTTTATTGCAGTACATACCTTACAATAGTCGTGACATGCTTCGTAAATGGCGGCGCAGGTTTCTGGGATGATTCTCCCCAGTAACTGTGGTGAAATGATAGATGAGAACTTTAGATCTTCATAGGATCGTCCAGTGGCTAGGAAACGCAAAGTTGCACTAAGGCGTTCGTGAATACTGACAGCTTGCCTCATGTTTGTATCGTGCTTCTGTATTTTAGGTGATACTAATTTCAATAATTTTAGGTACGTAGGTTCAGTCATTCTCATGTAGTTGTGCCAGTCTTTTGGATGGAACCGTAATTCTTTTAAAATATTTACATGCGAGTACTGATGTCGTTTTAATAGCCATTTCTTAACCCACATTTTTCTAGGTTTGTTTCTTTTTTTCCGTAACCGAATCAAAGTTACTGCCACAAAACTAAGAAAAAGAAGTTCGTTTTCCATTGTAGTCACGTCTTGAATTATTTGAACACGTCGTCACTCTGTTTTTTCAAACCAGCAAATGATCGATCGTGACGACCAATCGTTTCATGTGTGAGCGGCAGTTTTGTTGCGATACATCGTCACGATATCGTTTCAGATGATCGTAGCGACGGATCGTACCGTGTATGGGCACCTTTATACTCGCAAAATGCTCCAAACCGAGCGATAACGCTGTCACTTTCGAATGATTGTCGATAGTCACTACTCGATATCGAGCGCGTTTTAACTGGGAATCGCACTTTCAGTTTCTGCAAGTGACAACTAGGTGGCGCTTTGTCACTCCTATACAAATTGCAAACGCTCTCGCCATCGAAAATGAAATGAAAAAACTCAGTATAAGCACTCTGATTCCCCTTTCTTCAGCAGATGCCACCACACTTTGTGAAAGCATTGTAAAGTTTTTCATGGACAACAATATTCCTTATAAAGATAATTTGATTGGATTTGCATCCGATGGTGCAAATGTAATGATGGGACAAAGACATTCAGTGATGGTTTTATTAAAATCGGAAATCCCAAATTTATTCATCGTGAAATGTATATGCCATTCTTTTCATTTATGCGCATCTTATGCTGGCGAGAAAATCCCTCGATTCGTCGAAGATTTAGTCCGGGACATTTATAATTACTTCGGTTCAAGTCCGAAAAGAACAAAAGAGTATGAAGAGTTTCAAATTTTTGCCAATTAAAAATTCACAAGATTTTACACCCTTGCCAGACGAGATGGCTGTCGGTACATGCAGCTGTTAGTCGGATTCTAGAGCAATATCCTGCTCTAAAATATTTCATCGATGCTGCCGCCTCACAAAACGAGTTGCTAATGGCCTCAAATATTTTAAATAAATTGAACGATCCGGTATCTGTTTTATTCCTTAAATTTTTAGATTTTGTCTTGCCAATTTTTAACCAGCTGAACAAAGAAATGCAAGCGGAGGGTGCTAGAATTCACATTTTATACTCGCACGTGTGTGCATCCTTGAAAACTCTGTTAGACTGCTTTTTAAAGAGGTCTTACTTGAATGCAACTAACATTGAAGATGTGAACTTTAAAAATCCTCATAACTTTTTGGATATACATGAGATGTACTTTGGAGCAAAAGTTATGGATACTTTACTGAATAATAACAGTTTGACTGCAGATCAGTTGAATTTATTTCGAACAAGATGTCTACAGTTTTATATTGAAGCTTCTGAGCAAATTATTCAAAGATTTCCCCTAAAAAACAACCCACTGAAAGACTTAAATGTTTTGGCTCCAGAAAATGTAAAAAAAGGAATTCACCCAAGTCTAATCCCACTCTGCAGAGCATTTCCCGGACTCGTTGATGCGAAAGACTACCAGGACATAGATACACAGTGGCGCCTGCTTAGGAACACTCAAGAAATTAATATGTTTAAAGATGATGCCGAAGATTTCTGGGCAAATGTGGCTCAAATAAAAGGCGGTGACGGAACACCTTTATTCGGATTAGTGACTACATTCGTTTTTCATATTTTATCTTTACCGCACTCATCTGCAAACGTGGAAAGGATTTTCTCTGCAGTAAATTTAATAAAAACTAAAAACCGCAACCGCCTGTCAACCGATGCCTTAGTTGGGCTTTTGCATGCGAAGAGACACATAAGCGATAAAAACTGCTATGATTTTAATATACCTAAAGCCATGTTCAGTAAAATTTCGTCTCAAGGATGGTATAAATAATAATTTGTCAAAATTGACACAAATAAAAATCTACCGAAAACTACCGATTTTTTATTGGCAACCCTACCGAATTTATAATTCTTGGTTTTGCAACGCTGCGCACCGCACCGTCCGTCCGAACGAACCTGTACCAAGTCTCGGTCACGAATTGATATCGCGTCTTCAAGCGCGCTTGTGCAAAAATATAATAATTTTATAAAGTAATTTAATTGTGCTGTGTGCGGACACATCTCATACTTCGGCTCGCAGGATCTTCGCAGGCCTAACGAAAATATATACTATCGCGCCCACTTCATTGGGTGCGACTGCGACGTTTATGATACGTGCTGCGTCATTCACGCTGGATTTTGGTTGCGGCGTTGGAAGGCCGATTTACTACAAACAACACGAACACACCACCAACTAGGTGACGAGCTGGAGCCCATTTTCCTGGCGTCCACTCGACACCGTCCCTGCCCCTCGTGACCGCTGGTTGAGAAGACCGCCCTCCCCGAAGTCCTCGATCAGTCAGGGGAGTACCGGTTCACGGCGGCAACTCTAGACAGGCATTAGACCCACTACCCAATGTTCTACATAGTTACCGGGATATATTTTTAATTAAATTTTTTATTTGTTGACTTCGTAGTTTCATTCTTGACCAAACTCTCACTCCGAACGTCTCACTGGCGCCCTTAAACGTGGTCTAATGTCTAGTTTTGCCTCGTGTCATTCATTTGTGTGTCTTTGTGTTTGTTTTTTTTTTATTTGCTGACTTCGTAGTTTCATTCTTGACCAAACTCTCACTACGAACGTCACATCGTCCTTTTCAGTGTATTTCGATTGACATCATCGGTCCCTTACCGACAACCCAGAAACATAACAAATACATATTTGTTGTAACTTGCTGTTTCTCAAAATATTGTCTCCTATTTGCAATAAAACGAGCTACTTCCTCCGTTGTTGCACATATCCTAGAAAACCTAGTTTTTCTTATCTATGGTATACCGCAAACTGTAATTCTTGATAATGGTCCCCAATTTACTAGTCAAGAAATAACAGACTTGTTCCAGTCCTATAAAGTCCCTAAAATTCATTATACTCACCGGTATTGTCCGCAAGTAAATACAGTCGAACGATACAATAAAACAATAATGACAGCTGTATCATCATTCGTAGAGAATGACCACAGAACTTGGGATAGAAACTTACATAAAATCAAATTTGCTATTAATACTTCAGTTAATGAAATAACTAAGTATACCCCTGCATTCCTTGCCTTTGGTAGTGAATTAGTCACATGTGGGTCGATCTATGAACATTCAGATCTCACAGATGACATGATTTTCGCACCACGAGACGAATTTTCAGACAACCTTGGACTTCTTCACCCTGTATTTTCAGAAGTTCAAGCTCGACTTTGGAGAGCGCATCAAATTTACTCTTCGTCCTATAACAAACACCATCAACATTTCGAATTCAACGAAAATGATGTCGTTTGGAAACATAATTACTCGATCAGTAACGCAGATAAATAATTTTCGGCCAAACTAGCACCCAAATTTGTAAAATGCATAATTACCAAAAAGATTTCACCCCTTGTTTACATTCTCGCTGACATGTCCGGAAAACCACTCGGTCGTTGGCACATAAGAGACTTAAAACCTATTCCCAAAATTAAAAATAAAACAACCACTTGTTCAATTCCTCCATTTTGACACGAATTATTTGGCCTCATATTTTTCATAACTTACTTTTCTCCGAACTTGTTTCTACCTATTGTACATTTTTGTATATATAAGAAATGTTAGTTTTATCATGTCCATCTCATTACCCTTTTAGGCCAGCCATTATATACATATCGTTTTATGATTATTTATCTCTTATTAATTCTTTTTGCTAGGTACTTAAAGTTACCAGTTCCTAATAAGGAACTTTATCCGTCAAGACATTATTCTTGAGCTTCTTATGTGGTAAATATACCACAAGTTGTATTACTTAATACATCATTATATACTGGACATTCTTAATGTCACCTTGTATATATTGTATAAATTTTAATTTATTTCATCATTTTAATAAAATATCAGCGGACGGTAACTGGAAAAAGCCATAATACCACTTGAGAGCGATTTTTCGAGTATTATGATGATTATTTACATGGTACTCCAATACAAGGCATATTTTGGTTATGTATAGAGATAACCAAAATAGTTTGGAAGATTGAAGTGTGAGTGTTAGATGAATGTTAGTTGTATGTAGGTTTAAATAGTCTCTCATGTAATATACTCATTATAAATAGCATACTTCATTTCTAAATTACAATCACTCACGTCACTCCATTACTTTACACCCTCATTCACCTCATTTCTTGTACATAAAAAAAAACCATCAGGACTTAAGGTCCCTCATGATTTTTTTTTCCGGGGCAGACGGGGTACTGTAACGAGGCGATCGCCTCGTTGCTTTTTAATTCATTTCGGCCTTCTATCAATTCCAAATTTAACTATTTTATGACATTCGCCGCAGTGAATACCTAAGTATTCAGTCGGTTTTGGGATTTGATCCAAGTATTTGAGGCAAATACGACAGATCATTCAGCTAACGCTGAAAAAATATTTACAGCGGTCATCGAATCCTTCCAAAAGTATTCTATCCCTGTGCAAAACATGATCGGTTTTGGTTCAGATGGCGCAAATACTATGATGGGCTGTCATAATTCTGTATCCAGCCGATTCCGACTCCTTTGTCCAGGCATCACCATATTAAAGTGCATTTGTCATTCTTTGCATCTCTGTGCCAATGATGCTACCAAAGAACTTCCTTACACTTGTGAAAAGCTAGCCCGGAATGTATATTACTACTTTAAAAACAGCAACAAAAGGCAAAGTGAATTTGTGGAGTTTCAACGATTTGCTGAAGTAAATGTACATCGTATTTTACGGCCTGCACAAACACGTTGGCTATCACTAACTGATGTAGTTGACAGAATATTGGAGCAGTGGGATGCATTGCGCCTCTACTTTGATACCAAATGGCTCTCTGACGCTGAATGTCAGGAACTTCATGCACATCTCAACGACCCCGTGATGAAAGCATATTATTATTTCTTGGGATGGATGTTGCCAAAATTCACCACAGTAAACAGTTACTTTCAAAGTGAATCTGTTGTTATTACTAAACTGAACCCAAAAATGACAGCTTTGTATAGAGAACTCATATCGCTAATTTTTCCCATTAGCTACATTAATTCAATTGGAATAGAAATGATTGATCCAACTCAAGAAAGAAATCACAAAGATTTGGAGGACATTTATCTGGGACTTGGAGTTCAAAAGCAGTTAGAACAGGTTGAAGAAGACCGAAAGGAACCATTCATACAAAAATGTAAACAATTTATAATCACAGCCTGCACTGCTATTCATAAAAGATATCCAATAAATGACGCAATTATGACAGCTATATCAAACTTAGACCCAGAAATGTGTGTTTCTGAAGAAAGGCCAGAGAGTATTGCACCAATTTTCACCTGAATTACTCCGAAGACGTTAAATGAACAGCAGGAACTCGATGACGAATGGCGCAGTCTACTTACTCATTTACCAAACGCTAGTCGGCATCTCCCTGATAAATTTTGGAATCAGGTTGCGCAAATTGGCGAAGAAAACAGGAAAGTTTTTAAGCAGCTACCGAAATTTATGCTTGCATTGCTGTCTTTGCCGCACTCCAATGCCGAATGCAAACGTATATTCAGCAAGGTAAACGATATAAAAACAAAAAAACGCAACAAACTAATAACTCGCTCAATAAAAGGAAATCTCTTGACACAACAATCCATCAAAAGACATGGTCAGAACTGCATTAATTTCAAACCTGATGATGAAATACTCAAGAGATTAAACCAGGATATTTATAAAAATGAAGAGTTGTTAGAATCAGATTCAGATAATTCAGACTAATGTTTCTAAATAATTTCTCTAGTATGATTGTTGGCCTCAAATGTTCGAATTATCTTTGTTTTACTTTGAGGGAATAAAAATCTAACTGTGCACTAAAATGGTTGTTTTATTATAAAGAAAGAAAGATAAACATTTATTACATCAACAGTCACACACACTAAACAATATAGAAACAAAACAAAGGAACATAACAAAAAAGACAATATATTGATATAGGTACATTTCATAGTTATGTCGCGTTGTGTCACTGCTGCTGCAAAATGCATCCGACTCAGCATTATGCAGAGAGGGTGAGCCCTCAGCGCTGATTTTCAGTCAGTGCCAGTATAAAAACGCTCCACCAACTCCAAGTATATTGCATGCAACTCCAGTATAGTAAACTTAGTTATATAAGTCTTATAATGTATTTGTTTGTTTTTCTGGTGTATACAATAAAGAGTTCTAATCTAATCTAAATAAATAAAAAAAGTAGTTTACCGTTATTTTTACCGTTTTTCTGCAGGCCCAGTCACCGTAATTTCTTACAATCTACCGTATTTTTTGAGCAGTATCACCGTCGCCCCGATTTTGGACATGGCAACACTGGTTGCCGAGCTGAGCACCGTTTTACTAGGTTTCCGTACAGTGCCAAGTGAGCGGCGCTAACGCCATAAGGGCGCCGCTCAATTGGTTTATGGTTGTACGGTTATACGGTTGTCTGGTGAATTTTATAGTACTGTAGATAAAAAGGTAACTGAACCTCATGCTAGGTTAGAAAAAATTAAAGATGCAATACGGCACTTGAAACCAAGACCTTATTGTCATCATATTAATGATAACAAATTTTTGTGAGTCCTGACCTTAAAACTCGTCTTTGTTCGTAAAGTTGTCAGAACCTCGTTACAGACTCCTGATGAAGGGCCGTATCGAGTTATTAAAAGAAATGACAAGGTTTTCCTTCTTCAGTTAGAGGACCGTCAGGTTAATATTTCAATTGACAGGTTAAAACCTGCATATTTACGTAAGGAAGAAGTAAACTCACCACAAAACACAGATATACAAACTACGCCACAAGCGGGTAGCGGCAACGCTCCGCCTGTGCCTAGCGTCGCACCCTATGTTACACGCAGCGGGCGATTAAGAAATCGGTAAGGTTTTGTGATGAGTAGACTTGAATAATATTAAGTAGGTTAAATTTTTGCGATTAAGAATTAATTTTAATAACATTTATTGAGTTCATTGTGTTTTAATGAAAACTTGTTAAAACAATTGCACTTCACTGTAAGCAACGGAAGATTAATGATAATGGGTAGTTACGGTAGCAAGAAAGATTCGGACAACACGGATAAATCAAATACCCTGACCGCGGAAGCATCTATTAACGTTTCGGAATTAACTATGCAGTTGAATACATTTAGTATTGCGTTACTAGTTATCATCGTGATACTGGTAATATTCTTGTTATGCTACTTTTACGGTAGTTTTAAAAGGAAGATGAACAAATGGTTCGCCAAGAGAGTGCGGATCCTCGCACAGGATCAGCAGCGGATTTCGAGAGATCAGACTTCTCCGAGCCCGCCTCAAAAGATTTACTTGAAAGTGTGAAGTGAAGCTTCAGTGCAGTGCAAATCGTTTCATGTAATCGTGTTATTTAGAAAACAAGATATCATTTCAATAATGAATTATTATTTTTTTGTGTTAAATAAAACAATATTTTATTGTAAGTATAATTCTATATTTAGATTTCATGTCATGTCATAGAATCAGTGTTACTTATAAAATCAACCTCATGCATTAACATTGTAAACTGTTTCTTCTAAATCCAACCTTATGTGTTATTAAATTCAACCTCAAGGCCGCCATACACGTTCAGTTAATTTGATCAAACAGGCTTGATCAAACCGTTTTGTTAAACTGGCATGAGTGTGTGTGGCAAAATTTGATCAAATTTTATGAGTAATCAAATTGTTTGAAGGAATACGAATTTTCGTTTTTTTATTTGATCAATCGGTTTGATCAAACTGTTTGATGAGAAATTTGAGCGTGTGTGTTGCGAGCGCTCAGTTGTTGCTGCGATTTGTGTTCTAACGGACGTGTTGCAGCTTGCAGTGAATAATAATGTGCGCGAACCGCGATGTATTGGAAGAATTCATACAAATATATCAAAATGAAACCTGTTTATGGAACGTAAAAAATAAAGATTACCATAACAGAGATAAGCGAAATGCTGCTTATTGTAAATTAATAGAAAAACTTAAAGAAATAGAACCGAATGCAGACCGTGACCAGGTGACTAAAAAAATTAACAGTTTTCGGACAGCCTTCAAAAAGGAGGAACATAAAGTTGCGGAGTCTTTGAAGTCGGGCGCAGGCGTTGATGAAATATATAAGCCAAAGTTATGGTACTATGATCAGCTATCTTTTCTTAAAGATCAATGCATTCCAAGAAGTTCACGTTCGAGCATGTCTGATCATGATGAATATGAGGTAAGTAAATAAAACAAATATTATTTTCTAGCTCACATTTTATTAAGTTTCATCATAATAACAAGTCGATCATATTTATTTACTTAACATATTTTTTTGCTTATGAAACAAAATCATTCTGCCATGGAACACTACCCTCATTATTAAAATAATGAATGAAGTCTTGTCTCACCATCTTGGCCGCATTTGTAATATTCCCATAATTTCTACTATTTAAGTGATTCATATTTGACTGCATGGTATTAAGCCCCGGTGTTATAGTTCCGTTTTCTCTGTCTTCCTGATCGTAGCAGTCTGATGGGGCGTAAAAATTACGCGAAGATGACATCAGAAAATTATGTAAGACACAACACGCCATTACCATGGATTCTATTCTGTGAGGTTTTAAGTTTATTTGCGTGTGAAAAATTCTAAACCTTGATGCCAGTATGCCGAATGCATTCTCAACTATCCGCCTCGCTCGAGACACAAGATAATTGTAAATCTTTCTTTCATGTGAAATTAAATCAATTTGTCGGAATGGTTTTATCATGTCGCATCTTAAAGGGAATGCATCATCGGCCACGAATACGTATGGGAGTATTCTGGAACTGCGTTCCGCGCTTTCCGCGGGTGGAATTTCTAAATTATTATCTTGTAATTTTTTATAAAATTCTGTATTTTGAAGAACACCTCCATCCGAAATCCTGCCATTGGTACCAAAATCGCACAGCAAGAATTGATAATTCGCATCCACTATTGCCATAAGAACCATGCTATGTTTTCCTTTGTAATTGAAATAATATGATCCGCAATTATCTGGCGGCGTAATTTCTACGTGCTTCCCATCAATCGCTCCAAGGCAATGCGGGAAATTCCATCTTTCTTCGAATTGTTTGGATATAAATTTCCATTCCTGTTCAGTTCGTGGAAACTGAAACAAAAAAACATACATTTATTATTAGGTATCATATTCTAGGATAAAAAAGTGGCGCTAAACTAATAATTAACAATTATTTCAGATGCCAACGACAACGCCTACGGAGCCCTTCAATGCTGAACCCGCTGAACCCACTGAACCCACTGAACGCACAGAAACCGAGGCGGCTGAGCCCACCGTTATGCCAACCGAGCCCATCAGAGAGGCGGTCGAATCCACCAGTATTAGTGTCAACAATCGGCCCCAGTCAAGACCTCCAAAAAAGAAAGCAGATACAATTGTCAATGATGTACTTATGTCGGTACAGAATCACTTTAAGCGACCCGCTATTAGAGAAGACCGATATGATATTTTCGCTAAAAATATTGCCATCAAAATGCGTGAATTATCAAAAAATCAGCGTATCATTGCAGAAAAAATCATCAATGATACCCTTTTTGAAGCCGAGTTGGGTAACTTGACTTTGTCCCATAAGTTGTGTAATGATAATCATACGCAACAGCTTAGAATACATCAACAGCCACAGCACCTACGTTCTCCAATAGATTGGTCTACGTCATCAACATCATCAAATTATGCATATTCACCATCAACTCCTGTTCCTCCTGTTTCTGCCACAAATTCAACACAAGGCATTGTTATCACACAGCAGCCCTTGGAAGTAAATGAACAACAGGGATATGAACAACAGGAATCTAATTCAGTTCAACTTTCCATTCCAGATTTAAATGCTTCTAATTATTTCACTAATTTTAGATTGTAAACGATTTGTGTTGACTATAACGTAAGAATTGAGCCTAATTTCTTTCATGCTGTAATTTGGATAAGTTTTCATAATAAAAATAAATAGTGAGTTTTTATTTACCTTTAACCAATCTCTTCTGAGCACCTTATATATAGCTTCGCATGTTTCAGGAATAATATATCCCAAAGCCTGAGGTGATATTACTGTGGAAAATTTGAGGTCTTCATAGCTCCTTCCAGTCGCAAGAAACCTCAAAGTAGCGCTTAATCTTTCATGTGGTGATATAGATTTTCGCATTATTGTGTCTTTTTTTTTAATTACTGGACTGACTAATGACAGAAGCCTTAAATATGTTTCCTCATTCATTCGCAAATAATTATGCCAATCTTTGGGAGCAAATTTCAATTCATTTAACAAGTTTATATGCGAATATTCTTCTCTTTTCATGAGCCACTTTTTACACCATACAGTACGTTTTTTTGTTCTTTTTTTAGCCTTCAAAGCAAACACTAAACCAACTATTGCTAAAGCGTCGTCGTCTGTACACGACATTTTTACGGACACACATACAACCAGTATTCATACGGTTCGACACTGAACTGACGCCGCTTCAAGCCTGCGTGAAGGTGTGTTGTCGTTATGGAGATCATGCCAGTTTGACAAAACGGTTTGACCAACCTGTTTGATAAAATTAACTGAACGTGTATGGCGGCCATCATGTTACTGAACCGAACGGATAGCAAACCTACTCGTAACATTGTGTTTTGCTACCAGTTCGGAATTCTAGGTATTGAATAACAACGCGGTATTGTTTTCGAGGCACGTTTTATTTTCTTATTACAGGTACACTTAAGTGCAATAAAAAGGTAACCAGACACAATTATATTTCCAAAAATTAACTGATTATATTAATAAGTAATAAAAATGATTATTTTAAACTTTGACATTACCAATTTTGTGTTTAGATCAAGAAATTTTGAATAATTTTGAAAAAAATTATGTAATTTTTTTTTTTTGGGAGGGACGACTATAGGGACAGTGTGAATTGTCAGCATTCCCCGAGCCTAGTGCGGCCCGCTTCCCAGTTGTCTCTCGGTCGTATACGTGACAATATATTTTATTATTACATTTAATTTTATTAATAAAGGCTAGAGTGAATAGGCTCTTAGTGAACCAACGAGGAACATCGTCGGCTCCTTCTTCACTTACCATCAGGTGAGATCGGGGTCAATCATTGGTCAGTTTTAAATAAAAAAAAAAAAAGACAATATTAATTGGTATCCAAGGACTTCTCACTTAACTCCCAGTAAATAACCCCTAAAATAGCTATAAATAATAATACAATACAAGAAGTAGATCAAACAAAATGTTTAGGCGTTGTCCTTGATGGACAATGCACTTGGAAACCCCAAGTCGAAGCAGTATGCTTAATAAATAAATCCATACGCGCTTTAGAAAGAATAAGGAAAATCACGTCGTCGGTTGAAACTGCGCTAAAGCACAGCTATGTTTGCGCTACTTTGCGATATAGCGTAGTTCTGTGGGGTAATTCTACAGAAAGCCACAGAACTTTATTGCACAAAAAAGTGTCTTAAGGGTTAGTTAGTTATATGGGGCATGTCTTGGAGATAATCATGCCGACAGATCTTTCAGAAATATAAAATCTCACTTTATACGACAGTTATATTCTTGAGGTCTGTAAACAGTTAAATTCTTGTCAAGAATAACCTGTTGTTGTTTGAAATGCATAATAACGAAAATAAAAGAACAGTGAGGCATAAAACGCTAACCTTTCCTAAAGTTAATCTCGAGCTTTTCAGACGAAATAGTTATTACATGGCAATAAAAATATTAATTTCCTCCCGGAACATAGATTTGACAAAGCGCTATCTAACTGGTTGGTTCAAAAATGTATATACAGTGTGAATGATTACTTTAAAACATAATGACTTTCAAATCCATCTATAACATCTTAAGTTCTTGACATTGTATAATATTTTTTGTAATTCTAATGTTATTATTATTATTATTATTATTATTATTATTATTATTTATTAGCTACTCCAACAGTATTTTCACATTTCATTTAAAGACTACATTCTAATGTATAATTCCGTGTGAAACACCTTTACAGGAGTATACATCTTTCAAAATTGTGTGTTCGGTAAAAATTTAAATTAGTTCATGAAATTAATTAATTATTTACACAGTTTGATTAAAATAAATTAATACTTTAGTATAAATTAGCATTTAGAATAAAATTAATCAGATTATATTAAATTACATTACATTGCTGATTTTTTTAACCTAAATTTAATTAGGTTAGCAATAGGTTAAATTAACAATTCAATTAGATTTTAAATTTGAATATTATTAGTTAGGAAATTAATTTTTTAGTTAGGTTCACTAAGGCATTAAAATTTAACTTTTCATCAATTTTTCCCTTAATAGATAGAATGGCATTCCGAAAATGTCAAGATCGGCTGGCATTGGCGAGGTTGCCTGAAGATTATTATATGTCAGCATTGCTCTATTGAGAGGAGAGAATTTACCCACATTCGTTCTATATGGATGTACAGAAAATGACCGGGTGAGAGGATTACGTGGAGGAGCTCTTGGGACCGTTAATGCTACCTTACTCAAAAGATCAGGTGCATCTAGCACTCCATTCACCAGTTTATGTAGTGACATCAGATCAATATTCGTTCTTCGCTTCTCTAATGTCTGTAGATTAAAGTGATTTGTACGCATTGCATAGTTTGAACGATATGGACAATCTAAACTCTTAAAAGCCAAGAATTTTGTAAATTTTCTTTGAATTTTTTCTATGCGATCAATATGCAGCTTATATGAAGGATTCCATACGGCCGAAGCAAATTCCAGGTGACTTCGTACCAGAGAATTATATAAGCACATAACTGTATCCACGCTTTTGAAATCCCTACAAGCTCTTTTAACAAATCCAACCATTCGCCAGGCTTTAGTTACTATAGCGTCTATATGGTCCCGGAAAGTTAACGAGCTAACTAGTATCACACCGAGATCTCGAATTGAAATGAAATGAAAAAATGAAAAATATTTATTTTGTACTAAAAGTGTTACAGAATTTGTCCTGGCTCCCAAACTAGGATACCCTGTGCTATGGGTAGCCAGGCACTTTCGTATTTGCTTGTACATACATTATGCATAATTGCAGTTTACTTATATCTAATTAAGTTACGTTTAAGCTTACCAGTTTGTTTAAGCACAACACAGTGTTAAAATCAATTAAAAAAAAGAAAAAAGAAAAGTAGCACGACACAGTAGTTTTTTTGTTTTATACATAGCACAATCGATTGATCTCACAACGTACATAATAAACATTATACAATAGTTTTAAACCACAGCATAGGTTTTGTATGGTTCACAATGTAGGGTTTTTAGGCAAGAATGTATTTGCGGAGAAATATCTCGGCAAGGTTAGCAGGGTTTACAAGTTAGCTGAGCGTAGATTTCGAGTGAGAGGGTAACTTAAAAAGAATTGGTAGGGTTATCACGCTAGCAGAACCCGAATCGCCTGGCCCTCTGGGCACCCGACCGTCCACGGCATGTGTGGGCGCTCGGGGTCACCAGAGAGACACGCACTGTGCATCTGCTATCACCTATCATTTCGGTGTAGTGAGGCAGCCATCGTGCGCGAGAGTACGTTCGGATAGGTGATGATGAGACAGGTGTGGTGTGGTGTGCGTGAAGTGCATAGTAAACGTAAGCATTCTAGATATTACGTGTGATTAATGAACTATAGATTTTTATTGACTTATTTTTGTAAGGTGTGTTGTGTAAGCATAAGTGAATGTGTGTGAATGTATAAGATCATATTTATATTACCTATAAGTATATTTTAGACATAACGGAACGGAACGGCACCGTTTTACGTGTGGTTTATATGGGGTGAAAATTTTAAAGTTGCCGTGTGTACAGGGTCATGATTTTAGTATTGTCCGTTGGGTATTGGGATAATATATTATTTATGTAATTTAGGTTAATTTTTGTATTTTTTGTGTTTTAGTGTTGCTTTGTGTTATTTATAGTGGTTAATAATATAAAGTGAATATGTAATAATATTAATTTGGCACTATACAATTATTACTTCACTTTATTACTTGCTTTATGTTTGCAGGGTGAGAAATGAAAGTTATAATATTATATTGAGTTGGGTATTGGGGTGGGATTGATTATATATATATTTGTTTGTATTTGTATATCTTATATTAGCGGTATTCGTGAGTATTTATTGTTGTGTGCATTTATTACCTTATATATCTTTTCCCTTAATTGTAGAAATGTATTTTCAATTGTTTTTTTTATTATTATTATTATTATTCACTAAAAGTCTATAATTATTCTATTATTCACCCTGTTAGTATTAACTAACTAAATTAAAGGTTTTAATATAAATTCAGTCTCTTCATAGTTTTTTAAGAGTAGCCAATTTTCTAGGGTTTTTTTGCATTTTGAAGAGGTGTAATTAACAATATTTAGGTCTTTGTTTATTTTCGTATATAGTGATGGACTCATGTAGAAGTAGAAGCGCGATGCAAAAGTGGTTTTAATTTTTGGAGTCTTCCAGTTTGTGAAACGATTTGGTCTCGTAGGGACTAGACTGGTATGCATAGAAGTTTTGTGAAATTTTAGAAGTATTGTGCGAATAAATAACTGTCTGACAGTAAGGACTTTGGTCTCTTGGTAGAGTTTGTAAGTTGGAAAACGGAAAGGTTTACTAAAAAGAACTTTTAGGGAAGCCCGTTGGACTCGTTCGAGTTTTATTATAGATGATTTTGCTGTTCCACCCCAAGCAATTATACAGTAACTGATTATACTTTGGCATAAAGCATAGTAAACGGATTTCATAAGTGAAGGATTAGCTATAGCTCGCAACTTTTTAAATATGTATAATAGTTTTCTTACTCTTGGAATTAGTCCCCTTATGTGATTCTTCCAGTTAAGGTTTTCGTCAACTTCAACTCCTAGATAGCGAATACTTTGAGTTTGTTGTATATGTTCACAGTCACATACTTGGTTGAGGTGTAACATGTTGCAGGTGTGAATTTTAAGAGTGAAATTGGTAGGTCTAGTTCTTGCCGTCACGTGGAAGCACATAAACTTTGTCTTTGACGTGTTGAGTGTGAGTAGATTGCATTGCAACCATTTCGCAACACTAGCCAGGCCTTTCTCAGCATTAATTCTGGCTTCTACCCAAGTTTTTCCTCGGAACAGCAGCGCAGTGTCATCTGCAAATGACGTGATTTTGGCCGACGCTTCTTCTAGCTCACACAAATCATTTATGTAGGCCAGAAAGAGCGTCGGCCCCAGAACACTGCCCTGTGGGATTCCATAGGAGGTGCATTCACTATTGCTGTGCGCGCGTTCAAGCTTCACACTTTGCTTTCTGGCGGACAAGTAGTTTGTGAACCACTCTAAGGGCAGTCCAGTTATACCAAGAGCTTCAAGTTTCTTTAGTAAAATAGGTATTGAAACGGTGTCGAAGGCTTTTTTAAGGTCTAAGAAGACTCCGATACACTTATCCCCTTTGTCTAAAGCTTGAGCAACATTGTCTGTTAGGTGTACTACAGCATCCTCTGTGGATCTCTGTGACCTAAATCCGAATTGGAAATCGGAAAGGAGGTTATTTTTTTCGAGGAATTTGGTAAGCCTGAAGTTTACAACCTTTTCTAGGATCTTAGCAGTGACAGTTAGCAATGAAATTGGACGGTAATTGCTCGGGTCCTTTGAATCACCAGATTTGTAGATTGGACAGACCTCTGATAATTTTAAGCAATCGGGTACTACGCCACTAGATATGCTCAGGTTTATCACATGACTGAGAGGTTCCGCAATTAGGTACTTAATCTCTTTGAAAATTTTCGGTGGTATTTCGTCCCATCCCGGGGATCCATCCGTTTTAAGGTTCATAATTATTTTTGAGATTTCAAATGGATCAGTTGGTGTTAGGTAAAGAGAAAATGAACTGTCTTTGGGGGATTTTTTTACTAAGGATGCAAGTTGTTCTTCCGACATTTTTATAGATGTTAAGATTTGGTTTGCTAGCTCTTTTCCTATTGTAGTAAAATATTGATTTACCAAGTTCAACGAGGCTGACGGAGAATCTGTGATGTGTAGTAGATCCGTGCAGTTTGTTTTTTCTTTCCCTATATTGCATATTCTTTTAAGTGCTCTCCATGTCTTCTTAGGATTTTCCAAATTATTTTTTAGCTGCTTTTGGTCGTAATAGTTTTTTTGAGTTTCAATTATAGAGTGACAAGTGTTGCGGTATTTGTAGTACGTAGCTTTTAGTATTTCATCTTTGGGGTATTTCTGGTGTTTAATATGAAGGAGATCTCGTTTTTTGATACACTTTATGAGACCAGGAGTTATCCATGGCTTCATATTGTAGTGTTTGTGAAGAATTTTATACGTGATTTTAGACTCATTGGTTAAATTTATGAGTTTATTGGTGAATTCTTCGGAAGCCAAATTAGGGTCAGTAATGTCGTAGAGTTGGGTCCAGTCAATTTCACGCGCCCCTGCTTCCAGAGCCTCGTAGTTGATCTTTGTTATGATTCGGGGTAGGTTAGGTGCTCTCGTAACCTGCCAGTCTGTAGATACCATAACTGTCGAGTGGTCAGTGATGCTACTACTGCATACCACTGCCTTCGCAGATTTTTTGGACTTTATTAGTATATGGTCGAGGCATTTGGTCAAACGTGTAGGTAATGTATGTGTAGGGTAAAAACCATGTTGTGTAATTATATCTAGATAAGGATCACTACGATTGTCATTATTGTCTGGTGATAAATCAATATTGATATCGCCTAGAAGTAGGTTTGTTTTGGCATTGCTATTTATTAGCACATCATCCAAGGAATTAATGAAGTTGTCGATATTATAAAAGCTAGGGGACCTATAAATTGTTATAACGTTTAAGGATTTGCCTACTTTTAGTATAAAACAGTTACCATCTTTGAATACGGGTTCCTCTACTTGAGCTTTTATTCTATCAGTGCAAAAAATAACGATGCCGTCATTTTGATTCATCCAGTTTTGCGAATGGAATACGTTGTAGCCTGAGAGAGGGGGTGGAGGAGGGTGGTCTTTTAGCCAACACTCTGTTAATACTATAATATCGGGTTTAAAATTAAGACGTGCCAAGAAAACAGTGAAATCGTTAAAGTTTCTGTGAATGCTGCGAATGTTTTGTGTCATGATGGTGAGTTGTCCTTTCTTGCGAGTGTCTAAGCCCAATTTTTCCATACATTCTTCTGGTTGAAGCACTGTGAAACTTTGGGTTATATGTGTTGAATCAATGTCATTTAAAATGTCATCTATTTGAGCCATTTCTGTAATTATTCTTGAAGACAGATGAAAATTGGGTGTATTTTTTGGTTGTGGTTTGATGATCTATTTCTTTTGGTTGCTGAGAGGATGAGAAGTGATTGGGTGTAGAATATGTAGGTGTCTGTTGGATAGGTGTTGTATTGTTTATTTGTTTAATAGGTGTGTGTTGAATGGTTACTGTGTTGTTTGATTCAGAAGTGAGTGATTGTGTGATGTGAGGCTGCTTAGTTGTTGGTAGTTGCGTAGAAGTGTTCGATTGAGTATGTGTGTTGTGCGTGTGTGTTGCTTGCTGTTTCACTTTGGAAGAATAAGGATACAAAAAGTTCAAAAATGATAAAATAACAGAATGCAGAGTTATAGTTACCATAACGAGTGAAAATACAAACATAGGGCCTAGTCATTGATCCAGAGGAGCCAGCATTTCAATCTGCTTTTCTTTTTTTAGTTCAATGGCCGACGAGTCGTCATTTTTCTTCACGTATACCTTTCCTCCAGTGGTCCAGCAAAACTTGAAATTGTGATTTCTTTTGAGAGTTCTCCCGAGGAAGAACAGCTTAGCAGCTTTTTTGGTGAGGTAGTCTGAGGCGTAGATCGGTTGGTTTCTACCAGGAAATCCTAGCAACGAAGTACTGATTGGGCCGTTTTTGTGGGTTAAGTTGTAGCTTTTGATAGCGCCCAGAAGTTTTGTCTTTGCCATAATGTCATCCAGCTCGATTAATAGCGGTTTATTACTCAGCTCTTTGCTGGGCAACCGGTGTATTTCCTTTACCTCTTTTTCATTAAACTCCAGATTTACCGCCTGATACAATTTTCGCATCACAGATATCAGATTTTCACCTTTATTGGACGGTATGTTTCTTATTTCAACACACTTAGCTCGCATTTTCCGCTGGAGATCCTCAATATTTTCTTCCAACTCGTTGATGTAAGATCTTGTCTCATCTTGTTGCACGCTCATTTTTGCGTTCACTCGCGTTTCTGTGTTTTTGATCTGCAATTCCAGGTCATCATGTTTTTCTGAGATGAATTTCACCGAATTTTCTAGCTCGATTTGTTTGGCTCGTGTTATCTCATTTTGCAGTTTTATGTCCTTCAGTTCAGCATTTATAGTTGCGAATTGTTTGTTTTGCTCTGACTGCATCACGGCTAGCATATTGAGGATTGTTTCACCAAAACCGGTATGATCGTCGGCTGCATCAAGATCCACTCTTTTTCGAGCATTTATGTTAACAAACGGTGGGGGAGATTCGTTTTCCAGGATAGGCGTGTTTGAGTCAGCTGTTGTGTTTTTGCCGGCCGGATCTTCATCTAGTACAAAGGTATTGTTCGACATCATAATGTGACGTTGGTGTGTTTCTTGAGAAAGGATAATCTGGAAACTTTGCGTTTACTATGGAAGTTATCCGCACTCGTACACAGGCAATCCGGGCACAACTACACTGATTGAATAGATTTTTTGCGACGGTCAACTGTGCGCGCGACACACGTCTACTCCGCATCGAATACCAGACGAAAGAGGATTTGTGTTACTTCTGTTAAAGGTGTCTGATTAATTGAGTATTGCGCAGGGATACGATTGCGTCTTTTTGAAAAGTTAATACAGGAGCATTTACTAGCGTTTAGAGTCATCCTGTTTGCTGTGCACCATAATTCGATAGCATTTATATCTTCCTGTAGTAATTTTACGTCATTAACATTTTCTATTCGACGATACAGTTTTAAGTCGTCTGCAAATAGAAGACAGCTGCTATATTTTATATGTTCAGTAATATCGTTAATAAACAGGAGAAAGAGCACCGGACCAAGATGGGATCTCTGGGGAACACCCGAGACAGCAGAGAAAGTTGTGGAGCTGTACCCAACAGTAGTAACTCTCTGGACACGGTTACTTAAGTAAGACTTAAACCAGGAGAGTAATGGGTCATGGATACCATAGAATTTTAATTTTGATATTAGTATACTGTGGTTAACACGATCAAAAGCTTTACTGAAGTCAGTATATATGGAATGGATTTGTTGCCCAGAATCTACTGAGGCAGATAAGTCAGAAATATAATCTAAAAGATTAGTTATCACCGATCTATTCTTGCAAAAACCATGCTGTGATTTCGTGATTATACTATTAGTGTAAAAAGATAGCTCTTGGTGTACCAAACATTCAAAAACTTTGGAGAATATGCTTAAGATTGAGATCGGGCGGTAGTTTTTCACGTCTTTCTTATTACCACTCTTGTAGATAGGAACAACATTAGCTTGTTTCCATATGGCTGGAAATGTAGAACCCGCAAGAGACTTCTCAAATATCAGCTTCAGAGGGAGTGCCAGATTGCGAAATGTTTTTTTGATAAATATTGGCGGTATTTTATCTGGGCCAGCTCCTTTGCTGGGGTCAACAGATTTTAATATGCGTGCAATTTGTCCTTCATATACGTTTAATTTACCAAGGGATTTTTGAAACCACAAGTCTTCACAAGACATATGATTTACTTGTGCGTCATCGTCTATATAAACTGAGGAAAAGTTTTTAGCAAAAAGATTGCAAATATCAACGCCAGTACGCGCTACATCAGCATCAAGTTTCATTTCACTAGGAATATTAGATGAACTACCACGATTTGCCTTAACAAATGACCAAAATTTTTTAGGGTTTAATTTTATGGAACATTCGATTTGACCAATGTATTCATTATATGATTTCTTAACCATTGTATCAATGCGTTTTTTTTAAATTTTGAGTTCTAAATTATCTCTTGGATTTTTATAGATTTTGAACTTTTTTCTTAATTTTTCCTTCTCGGCAATAGTTTTTATTAGGTTTCTATCAAACCAGACGGGATATTTGAGGTTACGTGGTTTTGTTTTTGGTACAGTAGAATCGATTATTGAATAAAGTATATTGTAGAATTTACGAACCATGTCATCAACGTCTGCCCCGCCCTGGAGCTCGGAATGCCAGTCTATCTGATACAGTTTACTGTTTACAATATCGTAGTTGGCTTTTCTAAAATTGTGAGTTGCGAAAGGAATTTCTTTTAAAAATGACATACTGTTATCAAGGATTATTTCAGTTTCCAATGCAGGATGATACAAGTCAAGTTTACTTAGCGGATCAGAACATTCTTGAACAAAAACAGTACCAATATTTGAAAGAACTAGATCTAGTGTTTTGCTATCTTTGTTTTTAACAGCGTTGTACTGGAGCAAGTTACTAAGTGACATAAAATCAACCAGCGATAATCCTAAATTATAGTTATAATTAGACGGTACCAAGCTACTGCCATTGGGCTCCGTATCCCATGTGATACGACTCATGTTGAAATCGCCGAAGATAAGGGTATCGCTAGGATTCGATTGCATCACTAGGTTAATGTTATCCAACACGGTGTCTAGCCTGTCCAAAGCCACAGGAGGCTGTATGTATATAACACAGAGCAAGATGCTCCTGCTGGCGTTGCCAGATTTGAAAGTCAAAGATACCCACAGGTCTTCGTGTTCGCTTTGGTAGTGGTCAATACATTTTGATGGGATTGATTTGGACACGGCTATTAAGACTCCGCCGCCCTGTGATCCGCGCAAGCATGTACTACTTCGGTCTCTTCTGTAAATGTTGTAATTTTTTGTAAATAATTCATTGTCTTCAATACTATCATCCAGCCAGGTTTCAGTTCCTACTATCACGTCAAAGTTATTTTTGATAGTTTCAAGATGAATATCTCTCAGTTTGGTCTTCATACCACGGAAGTTTTGATAGTATAATCTTAGCTTTTTTTCCATAAAAGTTATAAAAAAAAAGTGCCGGGTTACTTTATTAAGATTTTTTTTTTTTTTACTTTCCTTGTAAAACTTTAAGCGAGTCGTAGCATTTTATCTGTTTTGCCGGAGAACCGTCATCTTTTCGTATGTTTATACGACCGTTCCGGATCCACACATACTTGATATTGTTTTCACGGGCAACCTTTCTTGTTTGAGCATGGAGAGCTTTGTAGTATGGGGAGAGATGCTCCGAGACATATACCGGAACCTTGCTACCCGCATACCCAAGAAGTCCAGAATGTAGCTTTTCAGTTGGGTTGCTCCGATTATATTTGGAAACGGATGCCAGTATTCCGTCTCTGGTTCGGGTGTTTGCCAATTTGACGATAATAGAGCGCGGTCTATTACTGGATTCGTCCATTTTTCGAACTCTGGAACACGACTGGATCTCCGACTCTTGGATAGGATAGGACACAGCCGAGCCAAGTTGCTTGGTTAGTGTGACCAAGTTTTCTGACTTATTTTCTGGGACCCCGTTTATCTCGATGTTTGTTTCCCTCGAGTGTTGCTCCATGATATTAAGTCTAGCCGAGAGATCTTCCACCTTATTCGACAACTCTGCATTTGATTTGGTGAGCGTGGTAACGCTTGATCTAGATTCCTCTAGTTCTTTTTTAATGAGGTCGTAGTCGGCACTCAAAAATTTCATACTGGCCTCTACGTCTTTAAGTGTAGCCAGCTCAGACTTCAGGGCATTAAATTCTTTCTTGAAGTACGAATTTATTGCAAATCTCACAGACTCGTCAACAGCGGACTGTATTTCACTGCGGGTGGATGTTAGAAATTCGAGATCCGATTGATCGAACGCAGTCGGTGACGTTATTGCGGGTTTTTTGCGCTTAGTGACGTTAAACGACTCCGACCCGTCGACAGATGGTGGTGGTGTGCGTTGTGTACTCATTTTTGTAGGGATTTATTAGCAACGTGGTGAGCTTCCGCAAATACAGGCCACAGTGATATTAACGAGTCACCAGACGGCGGCGGCGTGTCTATCAAGAATTGTGAATGTGGTTACTTGGTGACCCTTGTTAGCACCAACGGTAGTAAATGCGGTGTATCACCAGGTCGGTTACTCACGCGTCGCGCCGTTTTGTTGATAAACTACACCAGTTGGCGTTGATCCTCCATTAGCAGCTCAATGCAACAGAAACCGTCTCAAGATTGTCTGGTTCACTAATGAATGGCGCGGCGACTGAGAACTTCGAGGTAACACTTTTTCGTTGCCCGATATAACTTCACCAGTACCAAAAGATTCGCACTGATTTTAACACGTTTCTGTAGTATCTTTAAATTACAACCCAACTATGTAAGACTTTAGGTGTTTCGAGTGAATTAACCACGATTAATCAAGTGAATTGCGGAGCGAAACCAAAACACATCCAATCGCGAGAAATAGCGGGGAATAGAAATAGAAATAATGTTAAAATATAATTTGTATACCAATGGTGTTACACGCTTGTCCGTAACATAATTGTTACATGTCTACATGTCTGCTGACAAATAAAGACTTGATTGATTGATTAAACGAGACGATATGAAAAATGGTGATCCTACGAGATGTGAAATTGCTAAGAGCAGACATAAAAAGCTAAATACATTTGGCGTCAAAGACACGGAAATCAAAATAGAGACAATGACAAAAGTAAATATAAATGTTGAAGACAGTTTAAAGGGCAACACATTTGAACGTAAAAATGTGGCTTCATCAGTTCAAAAACATCCACTTTAGTTTTATGATAAAGTTGATGCTGAAAAATTAATAATTACTCTTAGCGATGAAAATGAAGATGGCAACCATGAAAACTTGTACTACCTACTACCCATGATTGCTTTTTACAGCCGCTTATTGCATTGCACATTTGATGGCCTAATTTCCCCTGTGGTCAAAAGTGATGAAAAAACTGCATAAATCAAATACAGACAAACCTACATCTTCGAACGTAGAATCTTATTTTAAAAACATTAAGAAGATATAGTTTCAAATCGGCAGTAAGTCTCAAAGATTACGTATTGATGAAATTATTATTAAGCATGTAGAATATTTAACCGGAGAGCTGAAAATTGCAAACAGTAATCTAAATGCCAGAGATATTACAACAAAAAGTCAAAAACGGTAATTTCCCATAAAAATATAATAAAAAAGCAAGCTGAATTTAGAGACGATTGTGTTTCCTCAGAACATCTAATGTAGAGAATTGGAAAGGTCTGGGCATATTGAACAGGAAAAAGAAGCTGAAAGAACATAAAAAGAAGGTGTTATTGACAAAGAGATTAATCATAATTGACAAAGAAATTGTTCTAACAACAAATGCATGTGCACTGGATTCTGTCTGCCAAACATTAGCTATAGCATATTTTATCTTGAAGAATCTAGCTTAACTCAAATAATACAGAGGAGTGACCATATGCTTTGTCAGCTCATTAGACTTATGATGACAAGAACAGCCACGGAGCTTATAATATCAGACCATGCATTGCTAGAAAATATTTTAAAAAATCGCTCGTAGCTCCGGCTGCCTGAGTGATTTTAAACGATCACGAAGGTTAAGCAACATAGAGCGCGTTCAGTGCATAGATGGGTGACCGTTCTATGACTAATAAATCGTATCGTCTCGCGCGGCGCGGAGAAGTCGTGTTGACTTGGTTTTGAGAGCCATAATTTTATGTTTCGGACGTAACATCGGTGGCCGGTTTGTTATTATCGTTTTTCTGGACTGAGTGAGTCCGAACTCTTGTGACGGAGCAATATTGTCTGTTTGTGACATATGAGAGACATTTACACGGATTGGATTTAAGTGAAATTGAAGTTGGGACCAGCGAACAATAAAGCTTGCAACGGCGGGCAACGTGAGTAATTCATTTTTTTATTTGACTCCGGGAGTTATTTTCTCCGTAATTTATCATGAGTATCCGAGGGTAGATGCGCGCGAGTTGTTAGTTTTACCTGTAATTTTTTTCTTCCGACAACATACATTAGTGGTTTAAGTAACATTTTGGTAGCAGAGCGGGTCCTATACCCAACATCTGCATAAGGTTTTTTTTGTTAAAGTCGAAGTTGAATATATCATATCATACTTTTCGGCGATGCAGTCCTTTCTGGGTACTTTTCCCAAAAGCAGCCTCAAGAAACAAGTGCCTTTTCTCAGTTCACAGTAACACTGACTATACTGTCCAAGCATTATATAAAGCAAAAGTCATAACTTTGTCGACAGCTACTGCTGTTCCTATATCTCTTTGCTGCAACGGTGTTCGGGTGTGCAAATAAAACTGTAGTTTACAATAATGAAAATAACCAAGATACCGTAGTTAATCAAAGGTGGGTGACAAAGGCTTGCAGCTGAGACTATAAAAGGTAAAGAGTGGCAATGTAAATATACCATAAAGGAAACTGTACAAACAACAAAACTGGCACTGAGAAACCTATTTGAAGAACGCTTTTCTAAGTTTAGGCAGCATTTGGTTTTCCTCCACAGCATCTCATTATTCTCGTAATAAAAATATTCACAAGCTATATCTTTCTCCTCTTTTAAATGTGACCAAGATGCATAGTCTATATCTAGATATGTGTAAAGATGAAAATTTAACTGTCAAATACAGAATAAAGAAAGGAGCATACAACAAAATCTTCATAACTGAATTCAATTTTTATTTTGGATACCCAAAACGTGATACATGTGCGACTTGCGATGCTGGAGACTTAACGAAATTGAAGTTGGGACCAGCGAACAATAAAGCTTGCAACGGCGGGCAACGTGAGTAATTCATTTTTTTATTTGACTTCGGGAGTTATTTTCTCCGTAATTTATCATGAGTATCCGAGGGTAGATGCGCGCAGAATTGCGTCGAAGTGTGATCTGCCAAGCTATCGTTTTTTGTTGCTTAACCCTAAGTACGATTTAAAAATTTGTCAGTTCGTGAACACATCTATATCATTTATTGTTTACCTATTTTCCATATATAAAAATTATCTATTGTGTTACGTGTGGATTTTGCACCTACTACGAGTACAAGCCTTAATGTTTATCATCAGAACGTGAGGGGACTTAGGTCTAAGACTGATGTATTTTTTAGGAATTTGCGGTCATGCGACTATGACGTTGTAACCTTGACTGAGACTTGGCTTTGCGATGGTATTTTAGATGATGAGCTTTTTGACAGTCGCTATTGTGTTTGGCGGAGGGACCGCGACTATACCGTGACGAAGCAGACCCGTGGAGGCGGAGTTGCTATAGCCGTCAAACGTTCCCTCATAACTTCACGTAAGATTGAGTGGCAGTCTACCGCTGAAGATATTTGGATATCTATTGTCCTGCGAGACCCACGAAGTAGGACTCCTATCAAGTTAAATATATGTTGTATATATCTTTGCGCAGAAAATCTGGGTAACTCTTTTTCTGACCAATTAATCAATTTCTGTGATAACATAGAAACCG
Source organism: Yponomeuta plumbellus (assembly GCA_947310845.1). Taxonomy (NCBI): domain Eukaryota; kingdom Metazoa; phylum Arthropoda; class Insecta; order Lepidoptera; family Yponomeutidae; genus Yponomeuta; species Yponomeuta plumbellus. Next base: position 2,032,584 of record OX371206.1, read on the forward strand.
TAATTTCTAGTAACATACAAGACACATTTTTAATCTTAGGGGACTTTAATATGAGTTTTATTGATTGGCAGGGGTCTGACGAAGGTCTCGTACCCACGAATGTGAGTGGTGACAGCGCCGCGCATTTTATAGAAACATTTAACTTTTGCAACTTGGAGCAGTATAACTCATTCATTAACGCTCATGGGCGTATTCTAGACTTAGTTTTTGCTAGCGATGTAATTTCTGTGGCCCCATGCCTAGATCCCCTTGTCCCAGAAGACCCGTATCATAGAGCGCTTTGTATAAATGTGCCCTTTGTCGAGTCTACATCTCTCCCTGTATTCAATCATACCGTATTTTTATATAATCGGGGAGATTACAACTCGATTAAGGATGACCTTGCTGCTGCGAATTGGTCTGACCTCCTTTGCAGCGGGTCTTTAGATGAGGCTGTCGAATGCTTTTACAAAATTATTTATAATTTGCGTACAAAACACATTCCTCAACGAGTCAAACGTGGTGACAACAGTTATCCATTGTGGTATAGCCGCCCAGTAATCAAGGCTATTAAAGAAAAATTCAAATATTTTAAAAGGTTTAAGACTTATGGTAATCTGTCTGATAGGCATACATTCGAATTATTAAGAGATAGGGTTAAGCGGCTGGAAAAATTGTCCTACACTAAATACATTAACCTTACAGAAGATTCGATTAAGGCAAATCCCAAGTATTTCTGGAAGTTTATAAAAAGCAGTCTTAATAAATCGTCATTTCCAGCTGCGATGACCTATTTAGGTACTACTTCTACTACGGGCGACGGCATCAGCAATCTGTTCAATGAATATTTTGTTTCAAACTTTCTCGAAAGAGATCCTACTTCGTGCACACAATTTGAAGAACCGCCGGAGCCGGTTTTGTCTGATCTAGCATCCATCGAACGTTGTACTCAACGGCTATAGATCTAACTGGACTAATATTCCCTCAGGAGTTCCCCAAGGTCGTTACTAGCACCGTTATTATTTACAATTTTTATTTCTGACATCTCCAATTGTTTTAAAATTTCTCATTTCCTACTTTTTGCCGACGACATGAAAATATTTAGAACTGTTAACAATGCTAACGACTCATCATTACTACAGCACGACCTTATCCAATTCGATAATTATTGCCTTAACAACAAACTCGACCTTAATGTATCCAAATGCTTTATTGTATCTTTTACTCGCAAACGTAACGTATTTAACAACAGTTATTTATTGAAAAACAAACCCCTATCTAAAATCCACGAAATTAGAGATCTTGGCGTCATTATGGACAATAAACTTATCTTTGAAAGGCACATTAGTGCAATTACTAATAAGGCGTATAAGGCTCTAGGATTTTCCATACGATCCTGCAAAAATCTTCGTCGTCTCAAATCTGTAAAAATTATTTATTGTGCATTTGTCAGGAGCCATCTCGAATATGCCTCACAAGTTTGGAACCCCAGTTATAAAGTATATATAAATAAATTAGAGAGCATTCAAAAGAAATTCATCCGCTATATTAAATTAAAATTCAAACTTCCCAAGCTTCCCTATAACCAATTATGTATTAAGCTCCACTTGCTTCCATTGCATGTACGGCGATACACAACTGACATCACCTATCTGATGAAAATTGCCCAGGGCCTTGTTGACTGTCCTGACTTGTTAGCTAAGCTTAATCTCCTCGTCCCCTCACGTTCCCAGTCTCGTCGTAAACTATTATTATTTGTTCCTTGGGCTCGCACAAACTTTAGACAAAACTCTTACTTCATTAGAGCAATACAATCCTTTAACGACTTATGTATTGAAAATGTAGACATAGATTTGTTCACGGACAGCATTTCCGTTGTTCGCAAGGCAATAGCTTCGAGATTTTGTGACTCGGTGTAGGTAGGCTTTATTACCGATGCAGCTTATTGACGGTGTGCCTCGTTTATTCTTAGATTAGCAGACTCCGGTGTCTTGTGCCGTTTTTCTTCCACCTGTACTATTCGCTCAAATTATGGCTATCTGTGAAAACTTTTTGTTGGCTCTCTGTTTCTATGTGTGTAAATTTTAATGTGTTAGTGATAAGCTGTTAGTTTTCCTTATAAAATAAAATAAAAATAAAAAATATATCGAAACAAAAAAAAGGGCTTCTTTAAAAAATTCTGCTTTTATCCACAATGCATCATGACGATAATTTTGAAGGTGACTAAAGAAAGCCAGAAATAATTCATCTTTACAATAAATTAAAAGGGTATGTGGATACGAGTGATGTAATGTGTGTAAGCAAAAACGTAGGGAGCAATTGGTAGCTAATTTAGTCAAACCATACCAAATATCACGAGCCAGCCAAAAACGACTAAAAAGGCAACAGACCAAGAATCTGTTTCTGGAACAGGCCGATTGTCTGCATACAATAGATGTCACGTATGTCCGCGAACCAAGAATAGACAGTCAAAGACTGAATGCTCAAAGTGTCATAAGCAATTGTGTGCAATGACCACATGATCGTCGCTACCAAACGCACTAATGCGAACTATAGTCGTACCGGTGACGAAAAACAAAACGGATAACCTTGGACCTGCAAGCAACTATCGGCCGATTTCTCTGGGTACAGTAATCGGCAGGATACTGGAGTGGATGCTTCAGCCCGAGTTAGTGGGGAACTTGATGACGCTCAGTTTGGCCTCCGTGCGCGACTCTCAACGGACACCGCTATACTGATCTGAAGCAGACTGTTAACTATTATGTTAACAGGGAAACCTCAGTCTATGCGTGTTTCTTCGACCTGAGCAAGGCATTTGGTCTGGTGAATTATGAGATCCTCTGGGACAAATTGCTTTGCTCCTAGGTCCCCAGAAAAAAAGTGGGTCTGTTGAGGTACTGGTAAGGAGAACAATGCTATTATTTTTTTGTAGTTGGGTAATAACTTGCTGCGTTTGGTGGAGCTTTGATGGTAACGTGTTTCCCATCTATAGGGTTTTTTATCGTTTATCTCTTTATTATCTGTATTATCTATATTTATCGTTTTACAGCAGCTAGATTTTCAGCACGAAATACTTGATGGAGAATACCTTCTGCTCTTCTATCTGCCGAAAAAAATAACCCCGACGCTACACCTGAGACTCAATCAAGATGAAGAAGAACAAAGAAAATCGCCGATTCCTCGTAAAATGACAGTACGGGACCTCAGTCGTTTGGTGAATATAGTAAAGAACGTGGCCGACTCAATTAACACACGCATGCCGACAGAAACAGAAAGAGAGTTTACGCCACCCACGCAAATAAGTATGTATCGACGGGCGGACCGGGAGTTAGTCTTTCCCCACTACGCCTCTCGGTCGGTCAAGCGCACCTAACAAACCTAACAAATTGTATTATTCATTTTCGTGTGAGTAAATAAATAAGTGTTTAGATTTCTCAAGACTTTTAATTAAACTTTGCAACGAACACGCACCCATATAAATCAGTGATAAGAGATAACCAAAATAGATAAAGTGAGACGAGACTTTTACAGCAAAAGTGGTAACTTCTGACGAACTGTTTGTGGCCAGAGAAATTTCAGTGGACTGTAGAAAGTGAGTCGTGCGGTGTCGGACTTTTTCGAGGGGCGAAGTGGGGACAACTCAAAAAGGAGAAACTCTCTTCTGCGGGAAGGACAATTTAACGTGCCACAATGAGTTTACCAGTACCGTCAACACCCGCGGACCCATCACCCGCCACGGCTGAAATTCGCGGCTTCAACACCCTGTCAGCCCGCCTACCCGAATTCTAGTCAGACGCACCCCGCGTCTGGTTCATCCAGATTGAGGCGGTGCTGCACCCGCAATATCTCAGCGACGAAGCGGAGTTCCAGCTAGTGATAGCAAAATTAGGAAGGGACGTTATCCATCAAGTAGTGGACATTCTTGGAACGCCGCCCGCGACACAGAAGTATGAGACTGTCAAAAAACGCTTGTTGAAAATCTTCGAAGAATCCGAGACTCGGAAGATCCAAAAGCTAATTGGAGAGATGCAAGGTCTCGATCACGGAAAAGTCGGAGACGAAACACTAGCCATTTTATGGCAAAATCACCTGCCAGTCACAGTGTGTAGCGTTTGGGAAAAGTGTAGCTGCCCAGCTTAAGTTTGCCAATCCACAAAGCAATAGAAAGAAAGATATTTATCCAAAATTATCTTTGTAATTACATATTTACGAAAACTTTGCGTTGACCACTAATCAATACTATATGACAGAGAAGGGTCATCCAATGAATCCCGTCTGTTTTTCTGGGGAGATTAAAAAGTTTTTTGGCATTCACGAATTAATGGGATGCTTCAGTTTTCCAAGAATAAAACTATTTTGGCGAGGGATAGATTTCTCCTCCTCAGAGTGAATCTTCATGTACTAAACGTTCATGCTTTGAACAAAGAAGTGGAGCAATTATAGAACCGAGTTCAGTTCTCTACAGAATTTATCCATTAGCCGTTGAAATGTACCGTCAACTGCCCGTACTTCGCCTTTCATGCTAAAGTTCGCCTGATTTTATAAAAACCTCAATAATTTACGTCGTATACATGAAAAACGAAAAATGGTTTTTGAACGCATTAGATGAGTCATTTTCAAAATTAGTGTACATATTCTCATTTTTCTTTGTCCTCAGTAAAAAATTTATTATTATGAAGAATATGATGCCTGAAAAATAAATTATCTTCGTTATACATTTTATTTATGCCTTAACCTGACCATTTACGCTCTTTTTAAGTTGAGGTTCTTCATTAATGCGTAGATGGAAGCAATAAAAAAATATCTTATTTTCCTTCCCATACAATATTTTAGTGTCTCACTCTACTCTTGCAACTAAAAATATATCCCCTGATAGCGAAATCTTTCAAATTCAACTATATTTAGTTAAAGTTTATCTGATGGGACATCAATTTAATCAAACAATACTAAGATCATAGAAAAACTTTAAAAAATGCTTAACAGAATCGAATTTAAAACATGTCTACTTTTTTAATACTTTGTGTTACACCTTTGTGTAACGACAATATCCCAGGTTATTTATTTATATTGAACGTGTCCTTAATTTTTTCTAGTAAGGCAATACTAGACGATACTAGCAAATTAACAAAAATTACAGCGTGGCCATAATTTTTCACTGATCTTTAGCCAAAGGTGTGGTGCTCGAGTTTCGTCGTTATTTTTTTCCTCTTGTGTAACGTGGATTTTACGGGTAAGTGAATCTTAATAACATCAGAACTTAATTAAATGATGAATTTTGATCTTATACAACAGTAACAAAACTTAAAATATAACTGATTCAAGAAACAGTTTTGATTGACTTGTTTCAGATTATGTTGACGCCATCAAATTCGTTCTTATGTGGAACGAACAACGTCACACAATTTTTGTCTAACACTGTGTAACGTTACACAGAGGATAAAGCTGAATGCAAAATGAAGTGTTATTTTATTTTAATTCCTTACTTTTAGGTGACTAATGCAAGGACTTTGCCAGCAAGTTATAAGAGATCATTCAAATTGGCTCAAAAACTAAAAGAACCGGTCGGAAAAAGAAATCGGGCAGAGCATATTATGTTCCCAGATATTTTTTACTATGACGTGAAACTTGCACACAAAACTCCTGAAAAACAACGTTTTGTATGAACAGTTCTTTACTATTTCTTTTGTGTAACAAAGTTTCTTTTGTATTACGAAGGAAAAAAAATCCATTGTGTTTCTTTTGTGTTACGTACACCTATTTTGAAAATAGCTTAGATATTTTACTTACGGCAACATTTAGTTTTTTTTTTGACCTAACTTCATGTTGCTTACTGTTATTTAGTCCATAAAAAGCTGTCAAGGCACCGGCATTTTTGCGCGACAAGTAACTTCTCGTGTCTTGTGTGACTACTAGACGAAAGGTAAGCTTTCTTCACCTACAATTTAACATTAAACTGTTTCTACTCTTTTTAGAAAAAAATACGCTTGAAGCTTATCTATTATATTTTGTAAGTTATTTCAATAATTAGTATTGTTGTCGAGTACTACCTAACAAAGAGTCCATACTTCGCCTAGGCTTAGGGTTATCACATTTACTTTTTTCTAAATTTGTTTATATTTTATGATTTAGTAATCATCTAATATTACAAAATGTATACGATAGAGCCTCCGGCTGATGAATATGAATTAAATATTCATCAGCCAGCCTCCGCATCTCTATTATTTATATAGTTTGATACAATTCATTTGTTACAGGAACATTCTTTCAAAATGCCGAAACCAAAACTATCCGACAGAGTAAAAATACGAAAAAAGAGGGATTATACGGTAAAACATAGCGAAGCTATGGTGGAATTAGCAGTAGGCTTGTTAAGGGACAAAAAGATATCATCTTATGATGCTGAAAAGAGGTTTGGTATTCCTTGCAGAACTCTTTTGGACAAGCTCCACAAAAAACATCCCAAGACAGTAGGAGGTCCAACTCGTCTCCCAAAAGAAGATGAAGAAAAAATTGTCAACGTCATCATAGCAGCTGGTGATTACGGGAGTCCTTTAACGCTGCTAGATCTCAAACTTGTCGTACACAGATATTTGATAAATTCTGGCAGAGAATCATTATTTGACGGAAAACCACCAGGTGACAAATGGGTGCGTCTTTTCATCAAGAGACATAAAAATCAGTTGACTCACAGACAAATTCAAAATATTAAGAGAGCTCGTGCCGCAAAAACATGTGACGAAATTAAAAAATATTTTGAAAATTTGCAAAAATCACTCAGTGGTGTACCCAAAGAAAATATTCTTAATTATGACGAGACCAACTTGTCTGACAACCCGGGAGCAACGAAATGTTTATTCCGTCGAGGTGTAAAATACCCTGAAAGGATAATTAATTCAACAAAAGGAAGCATTTCTATTATGTTTGCTATAACGGCTGGAGGTGAAAGGCTACCACCCTATGTAGTTTATAAGGCAGAAAAATTATTTGAAGAATGGCGTTTGCGTGGTCCCAAGGGTACCAGATATAATAGAACAAAGTCTGGCTGGTTTGATATCACGATGTTCGAAGATTGGTTTGCAACTATAATTCTTCCATGGGCACAAAGCAAAGATGGACCGAAATTATTGATTGGCGACAATCTGGCCACTCAGATCAATGTGAAGATAGTTGAACTGTGGGAGAAAAACAATATTAAATTTGTTTTCTTACCACCAAACTCATCTCATATAACGCAGCCACTGGATGTAAGCTATTTTGGCCCCATGAAAAAACAATGGCGAGTTATTCTACTAAATTATAAATACAAAAACAGAGGCCAATCGTCATTAAACAAGTGTCATTTTCCAGAGTTGTTAAAAACATTAGTAGAAGCTGTTGATAGCAAGCCCAATAACATAATAAGTGCATTTAAAGCTACAGGAATACATCCACTGAACCCAGAAAACGTACTAAAAAGGCTGCCAGATTTCAAACCCGACCAGTCCTACAAAATTGAACATGCTCTCTTTGACTACCTGAAAGAAAACAGATCGCCAAATGTAGACCATTCTGCAAAGAAGGCTCGGAACAAGAAAGTGAATGTCCCACCCGGAGTATCGGTTTCAGCCTCCGACTTCAATTACAAAGTAAAACTTGATGTGCGGATTGGAAAGTCCTTACCTTCAAAAGAGCCGACTGTAGGATCTGATCAAGGAAATGTTATAATAACATCAAATATATTACTATCACCTCAGAAAAACACAAGACAAGATGGCATTGAACCCAAAGCAGGAACGTCGTTTCAAGACAGAAACATAACAATATTGGTAGCATACAAATATTGGTAGTAGTCCTGAGAAAACTATAAACCGATTCAGAGCAAAAAACCCGTTCTCCATTTATAGGGATTCTAGTTCAGATGAAAAAATCATAGAACGGTATTCATTGTTGGACCCGTCGGATAATGAGTCAAGATTTATGCCATTTGAGTCGGAGCCAGAGCCCGATTACCCGGAAGAAGAGATAGTAGAAACAATGAAAAGTGATACGACTGAAGTTTCTGTAAACCAGTTCGTTCTGGTAAAATTTTCCACAGAAAAAAATACACGCTACTTCATCGGAAAATTGTTGGCAAAACTAAGTAGTTCCTGTTTCAAAATTAAGTTTTTGCGTCACAAAGGCAAAGGGATATTTATTTGGCCAACCGTTGAAGATGTGTGCACCATTTACACCACAGATTTAGAGATGGTGGTTCCTAACCCTAACGTAACCCATTCTTATATCGATAAATTTGGCAGTTACTTAGCAAAAACCTTCAGAAACCAGGCGAAGTATGGGCAGTTGACGGTACTTGGCGCGTTTCTTAAGCCGAACGGCATTCGATTGAAACGAAATGTTCCGAATGGTGTGACAAATGTTGTTTTATCTTTATCTTCTGCACTTATCATGATTTGCCAATACTCTGATTGTACACCAATAGTCATCCATTCTGGGTAATGGGTACCTGTCTGGTACGGTGATTGAGTTAAGGCGCCTGTAGTCTATACAAACGCGAATATAAGAGTTACCTTTTGGAACTAGTACGACTGGTGCTGCCCAGGCACTTTCGCTTTCCTCTATAACGTTAGTTTCTAACATTTCGCACTTTCGCTTTCCTCTATAATGTTAGTTTCTAACATTTCGTCTAAATTTATGATTAGTTGTTGTTGTCTTCTAGGTGAGTCTATAAGGTTTAACTGATACTGGTGAGTGAGTACCTATATCTATTTTATGTTCTGCGTATGGTGTAGGTACACCATGTTTCGCGAAAATATGACCACTCCTTTAATAGTGAATTTAATTGACTTTGTTGATCTATTGGCGACAGGCTTGCCACTTGTCACATTGGGCCCAGTTCTAATGATTGGTGCCTCTGCTAACGCCCTCGGGGATAACGGGCGTAAGTTTGTTAATTTGTTTTGTTGATCTATTGTAAAGTTTGACTCATTATGTTCTTGTAAGGAAACATCAAGGCAATACAGTTTAACAGAACTTATTGGTAGATAATCAACACGTAAATCAGATATTTTAACATTGATTGGATGTGGTTGACGTAGACGTATTGGAGGCAGTGGAGAGTCGATCTTGATTGATTTCCAGGGTATTTCTTCTTCTGTTTTGTCCTCTGTGTTGGAAACTGGAGACTGCTGTAGAGGTGACAGCATGCTCAAGTTTGTGGCCCACCCCAGAAAGTCAGTGTACTCTTCTTGCTCTTCCGTGTTGAACTTCAATTTTCTTACTGCAGCACTTGATGTTTGAGGGCGCTGAGTCTTTTCTTGGACGAATGTGTATGTCGTCTCTGGGTTGTCAATGAAGTGCCAAATCTTTCGAGTAAATCTTTACATCTCTCTGTAAATATGGTGCCACTCTCCAACATCATCATCAACCCATTATGTCCCCACCGAGGGGCACGGGTCTCTTCAGTGAGGAAGGTATAAGCCATACTCCATCACGGGGGCCAAGTCCGGATTGGTGGAGACATAATCTTGGCTTTTTGGCGTAATGTTGGCGGATTTGTTGACAACATAATGGTGTATAACTTTTATCCGGCAATACTGGTTCTGGCGCATGTGTCCAGGTAAGCATGCCCCATAATATTATTGTACATTACTTCAACTGTTGGAAGCCTTACTTTTTCCTCCATACGCGTTTCAACCGCATAGAGCTGTATCGGTTTCGGCGGTGATTTCTTCGATTTGCAGGTAGCGCAGTTGCTTCTAAACACGCCCAGGGCACCGCAACCATAGCAAGTGATTTGTGTCTTGCCATGCTTATCCTCCGGTTTTATGTTCGATGCAGTTTGACTACAGCTTGCTGCAATTGCTGCCAATCGTTTCCTGCATACGGTTATAAGATGCCTCTTTTTATTGCAATAAAGGCATCGTGGGATCTTCTTTCCTTCTGTTTTTGGTGCTGTGCTCGCAGTTGGCAGATTGGATTGGCTTGTTGATGGCCTCTCCAGGGGCTCTAAATGCCGAATTTGCTTCAGCAATTCCGCGAAATATTTTACGTCTATTCGGGCTATTTCCTTCTTTACTTCCACGTTCAGAAGACCTTCGTGCTTGCCTTTCCAAGTAATCTAATTGCTTCTCTTGTCTCTTTATCGTTTCTTCTAATTCTTTGTTTTTTAATTCCAGCAGAGAAAACTTTTCGCTTATGTTGTTATTGATAGACTTTTTTATGCTCTCCTCCATATCTTTAATTTTTGTCTCCTGTTTACAAATATCGGCTTGAATAAGTTATAGCGTCTCTTTCAGCTCTTCCATTTTAAAGACTATTTTCTTAGCGATATATCTTTGTTTGCTGTTCTTAATGCTGCGGCCACACTTGAAGGCGAAGTTTCGTGTTCGCGTTGTCACGACAAAATTTCGTGTTCGCTCTACGGCGAAGAGCTTGGCCACATCAAATAAACCTTCGCTACAATCTAGAACGTTGCTAAATTCATTTTGCCCTTTAATGTGCGGAATTTTACCGACAGCAGCGCGAAGGGTGTTTGTATTCGCGATGATGATTCGCGATAGGACGAATTTTTTGGCCAAACATGTCGCGACAACGCAAATCTTCGCGTTATCGCGATAGTGTGGCCGTACCATTAATTACAGATCACGGTAAGTGTGCAACACCAGCGCCCTCTTTTGTTACTCTTGTAGATTTTAGATTAGACCTCTAGTTACAAGTAGTGGAACTAATTATTTAGTTATAGCGGATTAACAGGATCAAAAGGAGATGGCGCTGCTGGTTGGTTTGTTTACTGAATCTCAAAACGCATTAAATCGTTGATTTTTAGTGCTAAATCAATACTGAAAGTAGATAATTTTGATAGATTTTATTGTACATTTTTTAGCACTGGTTATTAGTCTGTAATTTAGGTAGGACTGTGTTGTTGTGGAGTGTATTTCCAATTTCTACGTAGGTGGCGTTTGTTTATAGTAAAACAATTGTTTACATACATACAGTTTTCAAGAGTAGCAGGACGATTGCATTAAGACAATGTATATTAGACTTTATGGTATTTGTTTCATCATTGGTTATTATTGTTTAAAGTACGATTTCATTGATTTTTATCACTCTAAATAGCCACTTTATCAACTGTTTTGTAAGCGAACTTTTCACTTTCTAGGTCCATATAACAGTTCTTTCACACACTTTTTAATTTAGTTCACACGTTTTGATAAGTTCATTTGTTTATTTCGCACTAAAATATAGGTGTTACACACGCCACACCGCCAGTCTAGCGGTAGCTGCGCAGCGCTCCACGAGCCATCGTGTGGAAGCGCCTGCCCACTCCCGCCACGCAGCGAGCCGGCCCCCACCGAGAACCCGCTACCTGCCCCGCCAAACCGCGTACCGCGCAGGCACAGGGCCTATGTAAACGCGTGCGCTCCGCAGTACGTGGTCTGTCGCCGGACCAACTTCCCCTTATCTGCAAAGGTTTGGAACCCGAATCTAGCTGCGGAAGGGGAAGAGTTAGGGCCAGCTCCACCTAGCTTTCGCGGTTAGGAACCCGAATCGCGGCTGCGGGGTGGAACTGGGAGGCTACGGGCAGTGTCGGCTTGTCCTCACGGACTCGCCACGCGGCTTGTTCATTATTCCTCCGGCGATAGATCCCTGTAGTCACGCGGCACAGGATCCCCTTCAGCTACCGGTTGCCCATCTACAGGTCCGCGAAAGGGCGCAAGGCTCCGAGCTCGGCTCGCCAACCCGCTTTCTTGCCCCAGCGTTGGGCTATGACATTAGGACTTTCTCCCCCGTGTAGTGTTTAACCGTGGTGTTGTGGACTATATCAGACAGTTATAACAGTGTATAAGTGAAATAGACAATCGTATAGTATCAGAGCGGGTAGCATACTGCGCGTTTGCATGTGTACACTTCAATCAGACCTCATAGTTCTTACAACGCGCGTTACAAAAGCGCGCGCTTCAAAACGCCTAGTGTGTACCAGCTCTCAGTGAAAGTAGATTAAGAGCGGGTACACACTAGGAACATTATCTATTTCGTTCCGCTTATTTTGATAATGTATATTACTCAAGTGTTTGTATTGTTATTATAGTAACCAACAATTACGTAATTACGTGGGAATGGGCGTAGCAATCGTGGACTCGGGTGTGGTGATCCCCAGGATCAGTTGCCGTAAATATATCTTGTACCTAGTTGTATTATTTTTTGTTAATAGTTTATAAAAAAAGCTAAATAATACATGGTTTACTTTAATTTTAGCTCTACAAGTGCCAGTACGAGTGGGCAGAGAAGAGGGGTTGTGTCGTCGTCCCCGTCCCCGGGACCTGGCCAAGACCAGTAAGGTAATTATTAATTCTTGTTTAAAGATTATCTGTGTTTTAATAGGTCTGATTCACGCCAGGGCAGAGGCGGCATTGCTCAAGCGGAGAATTAACGCGATGCCCGCTGAGTACGGACGGAATTTATAAACCGAAAGCGTACAGCGCAACTTCAGCGGGTCTCCTTCCAGACGCACCCTTGAGAAAAAGAAAAGCACGGTACTTAAAAATATCAATATTTCAACACTTTATGTTCACTCTTGAGTAACGGTATAATTTTAATGGGTGTTACTTTTTTGCAGGCCCTCTCCAGAACGCGAACCCTGCCCGTTCTTCGAGCAGAGCCCGAGCTAGAACCCGAATCCGAACCTGAGCCTGCGCCCACGCCTGAGCCTGAACCAGAACCTGAGCCCGCGCCCGCACTGGAGCCGAAAGAAGTTGTACCTGATCCGGATTTGGAGGACATACGGGCACGCCCGAAGCGGATACTGTCCCCAATTCTCTCTCTAGTTCTCCGAGCAGACTCTCTACAGCGTTAGGTTTGGATTGGGCTGATTTCACCAACCTCGTCCGAAAAGGTGACTTGGACCATTCCTAAACACATTCCTGAAAGCTTTTAATAGTGATTTATTTTAATACGTAGTTTCTTTTTGTGATAGATGTCATCGTAATCGGCAATGAAGCCGAAGTGGAGACTACTAGTGCTGCATCCAAGACGTCCAAGACAGCCAGACGTTCCATTAGTACGTATTAAATTACCATTAGTAAGCTTGCCCAGAAATAGCTAGCTAGCTAGTAGAGTTAGCTTGTAAAAATATGTACAAAGGTCGTAAAACCGATTTTGCCAAACCAACCAAACTATGACTGACAGGACAAAGCTGGCTAAAATTCAGCCCTTAATTGACTACTTGAACATGTTCTCGTCTATGTAAATGCCTTGCCAAGAGATAGCCATAGACGAATCTCTGCTAAAGTGGCATGGGCGATTGAGCTTTGCTCAAAAAATTGCCACCAAAGCTGCCCAAGTTGGCGTCAAATCTTTTGAACTTTACGAGTCTCGCACTGGCTATCTCTGGAAGATCATAGCATATGAAGGGAAAAAGACCAACGACGAGACCAACGACGCGACTAACGATACTGACAACGCGACTTATGAGCGACCCGCCGACGAGACAGCTGATCGACAGAGCAACGTTGCTCGTCCCACCAACGCTACTGCCAAAATAGTATTTGACTTGGTAGAGCCGGTACTTCACCGCGGGCACACATTAATAATGGACAATTTTCATAATTCTCCATTGTTATTGCGCAGCATGAAAAAGAACCAGACTGACTGCTATGGGACCATTCGTTTGAACCGGGAATTCGTTCCCAATTCACTCAAGACAATGACCAAGACTGACTTGCGACAAGGTGAGGTAGTGGCTACCTACTCCTCTGATTTGAGTATAATGCTATGGCGAGATTCTAACTTAGTAGCTATGATCTCGGCCTATCATCAACTGCAAATCGAAAACCGAAACAAGTAGAACCGACTGACATACAAGCCAAAAATCGTATTTGGCTATAAAAAATCCATGGGAGGAGTAGACAGAAAAGACCAAGTTCTCATTAATGATTTTTTTGTAGCTGCTTGTTTCTTTTAGATTTGGTTTAAATTTTATTCGTGTTATAATTACCAAAATCAAGGATTTAGCGCGCCCTGGAACCAAAGGCTTCCTGCTGACTTTGCTAGATCATCATCAGTCAACCTTGTAGGAGTCCTGGCTGTGCCACCTCTCTATATTATATTATTTTTGTATACATCATCATCATCATCATCACAAGAAGGTTCTTATCTATGATATGTTCTATCTATGTTCTTATCTAGATCACGATGCTTTTTTTTTAAATATGTCTACTCCATGGATGTAAAACGACACCGCCCAAGAGTGGGCACACGTGTACCGGCGAAGTACCACACAAGACTTTTTGTAAAACTGAACCATAGATCAAAGCTAGTACCAGTGTGCCAAAAAACAAATTCCTTGGAATTCTCCGTGTGACCGTCCATCAAATTTGCCGTGTGGTGAAGGCCTTCAAGGAATCCGGAGGAATCGTACAAGAAAAACGAGGAGGAGACCACACTTCTAAAAATATATGAGCAAACGCTTGGCTATCAAACGATTCATAGAATCATTCAAATACCTTGAGAGTCATTATTGTAGGGCATCTGTATAGCGAAAGTATTTAGATTCGTCTCTCAATATCAGAAATATATGGAAGATGTACATTGAGCAAGCAGAACCTGCACAAAAGGTGAAAGAAAGCTACTTTCGAAGATTTTTCAATAGGAGCAATAACATAGGCTTTGGCAGTCCGCGTATGGACGTTTGTTCAAAATGTACAGAGTTGAACGTTAATATCAAAGCAGCTACAGACTCCAATGTGAAAAATATGCTTATGATAGAGAAGAGAGTCCACAAACTAAGGGCTAGTGCTTTTTATAAAGCACTACGCAAACAGAAGATTGGTGTGATTACGTTGTCTTTCGACTGTCAAAAGAATCAAGTCCTTACAAAAGTGCCGGACAAAATAGCCTATTATAGTAAGACAACTCTATACTTATAACTTTGCTATCGTAAAAAACGTACCAGAAAAACCTTAAATCAAGTTAAGGTAACGATTAATTTTTCTTTGAAATTAGAAGCTCATTGCTTCTGTTTGGTCAAAATTCAACGTGGTGAATTTTATTTTGTTAAAACATGAAAGAAAGCGATTATTCTTTGTTTCGTGAAAATAAAAACAGAATATTATATTCTTTAAGTGGTTTTATTTGCGTATTTTCAGTGAAATTTCTTACCGCCCCGATGGTTGCCGTGTCCTCCCTGTGTTTACTGTTGTGTACACTTCCTTACTTTACCTTATTTACTTAAAATCTTATTAAAGTAATACCACACAAAACTGCGTTTAAGGGCTAGAGTTTCTTTGGAATGGTCTCAAAAATTGTTGCCAAAAAATGCCCGAGATGACGACAACTTGCCTTCCTTTAGGCGCAAATTATTTAACTGGCTCTTGACAAAAATCTATTATAAGGTAGTAGAATTCCTGCATGACAGTTCATTTTGAGGTTCGATCGTATCTTTGTACATACCTTTTAATTTTGGATGTGTGATTTAAATTGTAAAACATAAATGTAGCTGACCGTTTTCTTGCCACGCCTAATGGGTAAATATACATTGAATCTAATTGTATTATAATAACATCCCTGTGCACACATATAATTTACTAGCTGGTGCCCGCGACTTCGTCTGCGCAGGATTAGTATTTCGAGTAGCTATAAGCTAAACATTTCCATCATACATTACATGTGTAACTCTAGGGGTTTTGGCAGTACACGCCAGAATAGCTCACCGAATGGCAGATTTTATCCTACCTACTTACTTGACACTTATGGGTATGGCCGCTAAACGTTGTACTTTTAAATTGAAGCCCGATGTTAATGGCTCATAAAAATAAAAAACGACTAAAACATAACGTGACTATTGAATATATATAAATCTTAAACACAAATTTACATGGCGGAATAATAAAAGTTTAATAAATTGTAGAAATAAATAGCAAAAATTTAATAAATTATCAGTAAGTTAGTCAGAAAATGCGTGATTTTTGTTACCCGTCTATACATAAAGTCACATAAAAAAATTACGCAATAAAGTGTGGAAATAAAACTATTTGCAGCGGAATAGTTGGTAAATTATGTGCTAATTAATGAAATAATCATAACCGTAAATGAATATTTAGTCATCAAAATGTGTTTTCAATTCTTGTGTCCAAACAATTTTCCAATCGAAACGCACTTAATTTTGTCAATGGTATTTTTTTTTGCGTCAACTTAGCAACATTATCTCTTGTTATTTGGTAGGGCAACACCATAGAGGTTTGCTGTCAAATGTCTTGAAGGGCGTTGTGATTTTATTGTCGGCACAATTTAATATATTTTAATGTGAAAAGGGAGAATATTGGAACGATACATTCTTCGAAGAGACTTTTTGTGAAGGTAAGCTTAAAAACTGACTGTTTTTTTTGTTCTATTCAAAAATATGAACAATTTTCTCTGTTGTAAAGAGCTGTGATAGTCATAGCATTATTTGCACTTGAAAATGGATTAACCGATTTGGATTTTTGTTTGTGTTTGTAATTGTCAAGACAAGGGTTGGGTGAAAGAAAGTTTTTAGATAATCCGGGGCGAGGTGCTGGTTATAAATAACTATAAAAATATACATAGGTTAGGCTAGCCTCATTTAGATTGGCAACAGTACGGTTGTATTACACTGCATAATGGCATTTCAGTAAGATACAGTTTCATGCCCCATGTTTTGGAATCAGTAGTTTTGTAGTTTAAGGATCTTATGAAATTATATTTTTTGTGCAGATGGAGCCTAAATCTAGAGCTGCTGAACGCCAAAAAAAGTACAGAGAGAGGTTGAAAGCTTTACAGCCTGAAAAATACGAAGCAGCTAAGAAGCGGAACGCAGAAAGAATGAACCGTAATCGAAAAAAAATTGCAGACTGTAGTAATGAAGAAAAAGAAAGCCTTCGTAAGTCATGGAGAGACCAAAAGAAAAAGACAGCGAAGAAAGAAGATGCTAAGTGCGAAAAAGAAAATCCCTTTATGGAAGAAGAAGAAAAGGTTCAGAACAAAACAAAAACGGGAAAAGAAATAATATTAAACATTAAAAATAACGGGACCAAAGATAATGGAACAGTGCCTTCCCTTTTTAAATTGGCCTATTCAAAATGCATCCTCCATTTTGAACCAGATTTTAAACAAAACACAGCAATATCGAAGACAAGCTGTGAAGAAAATATTTTACTACAGCAACACTCTAATTGTGTTGATGGTGATAAAACTAAAAGTCGTTCGACGGAGGAAATTGAAGATTTGCGAAAAAAATGGCGGGAATATAAAAGAAGACAGAAGGAGAAGCAAAATGAGTATGAAAACCAACTGGAAAAGTGGAAAGAATACAAACGAAAAACAAAGGATGAAAAGGAAGACATAAAGCTAAAAATAATGTCTGAAAATAAAAAATTAAAAAACGAAAACTTTCAATTAAAAACAGAAGTAATTTTTATGAAAAAAAAAACTAAAAAAATTTAGACAAAAGTTAAAACGTATGCAGAAGAAAAATGAGGAACTAATCGAGAAAGTAAACAAAATTAAAAATGAAAACTACGTTGATTCAGCTAGTACAAACCCTACTGACATAAACGATATGACTCCCATAACAAAATCTGTAGATGTTTTTATGAATGAAAATTTGCCTACCATATCAGTTGTAGACAAAGATAAAGTTAAAAGAAAGTTAACGGAGTACAATGTTTTTATAGACTCAATAAAATCCGGGTACCAACATGCAAAGGACCTTGAATCCAAGCAAAGGATAAAATCTCTTATAATTGATAATGAAAAAGTCAAACAGTACAAGCTCAAAACTAAGTTGGCTGGTTTCATCGGACTGAAAGGAAAGATAAGACACACATTAAAAAAAAAGAAAAATTCCTTGCTACAAGATGATTTAACCAAGTTTTACGAGCGCGACGATGTTAGCAGAGCCACAGCCGGGAAGAACGAAGTTAAGGTACAGAAAAAGAATAAAAAGCAAAGAAGGTACCTGTTAAACAGTTTAAAGAATTTATACAAAAAATGTAAATCAGAAGGTGGCTTATTGTCATACTCGACATTTAAAAAATATAGACCTTTTTATGTTTTATCGCCGAAAACAAATAGTCGCAACACCTGCGCCTGCATAAAGCATGAAAATTTATCATTAAAACTGAAAGTTCTAAGATTTATGAAAATGATTGAAACTCAATCATTAGACGGGTTGCTTTCCATGGTTGTTTGTGATCTACGGTCTAAAGAATGCGCATACGGTGAACGTGAGGTATGCAAGAATAAGAAAATTGAATTTCATAATTTCATGCCAGATGAAACAGTCTCTTGGCATGAATGGATAACGAAAGCACATGAATATAAAGAAAAGAACAGTGAAGACACAAAGACCACCAAGAAGGTAATAAAAGAAAAGAAAACGGCACCTCTCAAAAATTTGATTTATGCATTTTCTCAAGAATTAGAGCAGTTTAAAAAGCATGCCTATCACATAATTCATCAATACAAAGAGTATCGGAGATGTATAAATAATTTAGACGACCATTCAGTTGTATTTCATATTGATTATTCGGAGAACTATGGCTGCAAATTGGGTACTGAGATACAGTCTATGCACTTCGGTGCTTCCAGACAACAAATAACTCTTCATACTGGAGTGATGTATCTCAAAGGAAAGAAACCAGTAACATTTTGTTCATTATCAAATAATAACTATCACGGTCCCGAAGCGATATGGGCGCATATGAGCCCTGTACTTGAATTCGTCAAAAATGAGTATCCTACTATTACCAAAGCCCACTTTTGTTCTGATGGTCCCACCACACAGTACCGCCAGAAAAAAAATTTTCATTATTTTTCTGTTTATATGAAAAAATATGGATTCACCACCTCAACATGGAATTTTTCGGAGGCCTCCCATGGGAAAGGGGCAGCCGATGGTGTAGGCGGGGCAATCAAAAGAAAGCTGGACTCTTTTGTCAACTGCGGCCTCGACGTTGTGAACGCGGATATAGCATTTCAGCTCCTTGCAGAATCTGATACTACTGTCAAAGTTTTTCTCATCCCAGAAGACACTATTCAGATGCTGACAATTGAACTTCTCACAATACCAGGGACAATGAAGATTCACCAAATTATTAATACTAACAATGATGAAATCTTTTATAGAAGTCTGAGTTGTTTCTGCTATTTAGAAAGTTCAGAAAATTCATATTGCAAGTGCTTCGATTTAAAAAAAATGTGTCTGCAAAAGCCAGAACCAAAAACCAGGGAAGAGAATAGGAAATATGTGACAGTTCTATCAGATATAAAAAATACAGAACAAAACAGGAAATATTTTGACTTAAAAGATTTTGATCCTTTTAATACAACAAAAGTTAGAATGGATGATATCCTAAATCCTAAAATAACTCAAAAAGTAAAACCGAAAAAAATAAAACGTAAACTTGAACTGCTGAATGAAGTAGTGAAGCCCAAGAAACCAAAAATTGATGACGATAGTTCTACAGAAAATGATGATGATTATTCATTACAAGATTCATCGGAAGATGAAATTTTTATTCCCCAAGTTGAGACGACTGAGGAGGACGATAACCGCACTGCTACACAACCAAACGTACCAAAAGAAAATGAGATATTGTCGATACAAGAAAATGTAGAATTCTTAGATGAAGACTTGCTCAGTCAAGATGATAATTTAAACACTCTTGATGAAAATGATACAATAAATGTCAGTGATTGTATACTTGTGCGTTATTATAAAAGAAATAATT
The DNA here is from genome assembly GCA_947310845.1 of Yponomeuta plumbellus. NCBI lineage: Eukaryota > Metazoa > Arthropoda > Insecta > Lepidoptera > Yponomeutidae > Yponomeuta > Yponomeuta plumbellus. The sequence continues at coordinate 2,052,287 of OX371206.1, forward strand.
GGAAGTATTACATAGGATTTGTCGAAAGTATAACTACAAAAGAAGAAGCTAATAATTATTTGATTTCATTTTTAAAAATGGTGAAAAAGCCTTCACTAAAATTTGTGTTACCAAAAAAAAAAAGATTACGACAGCGTGCCACTAGTTTCTATTGTAAAAAAAATAGATCTGGTGCAAAATGAACACTGCCCAAAAGAATATTTACTCAAATATAGTAGTGACGATATTTATTTTAATAACTAAGACATGTTGTGATGGTTAAGTGAAAAGTTAAGTTCATTAATGAATATTTAGTATTTTTCACTCTTTTCCAGATTGCAATTATATTATTTTGTTGAGGTTGTGTTGAAGCGACTGTGATCGGAGGTGATAGGTAATCTTTTAAATAACTAAAAGAAATTGAATCCAACCAAAACAACAACTTGTATAAGTAGGTACCTTTACAAAACCATGAAACATATCGAGCTAGTTTTGTCATATGATTTCAGATGCATACATTGTGTTTAGTTTTATATTTAAACAGGTTTAAAAGAAAGCCGTAAGAATTCATAGATGTAAGAAATTGTGTTTATTTATGATAAAGATTTTAATTGATGTTATTCTAAAATTGTAATGAAAGATTATAATTATTTGAGGCTTTTTGGAAATATTTTTGTTATTATGTTTGATTTCATATTGTTTATAGATGGAAAATAAATAAATAAAGAAGCTTAAATTACTTTTTTAAGATATATTTCATTTTTAACCTAGTAGGTACCTCTAGTGTGGCCGGCAAAAACATGCTAACATACAGCTTGGTAAAAACGTCAAGATATTAAGTATGGCAACAATTTCCATACTAAAGTTGCAAAAAGTGACTTTTTCCAAACCAATGTAAACCCATCTTTACTAATTTCTGCCTCTTTCCAGTGTGTTAGTGTGTTATGTGTGTTACATGTTCCAATGTGTTATGGTACAACTTTTCGCGGCCAGACCCTTATCGTCATATTTTGAACAATTCACACAATATCTTTATAAATTTTAGCCTATGTGTTATTCTCATGTATAAGCTATATTATTGTAAGCTTTCATTAAAATGCATTCAGTAGTTTTTACGTGAAAGAGTAACAAACATCCATCCACCATACTTACAAACTTACGCGTTTATAATATTAGTAAGATGGCAATAAATATATTGATTGATTGATTACCAGTTCCTGACAGTTCGTGGCAAAAACAAGTTACCCGTCTCCTTTTCCCTTCAAAATTTGTCAATCATAGGGTTGTCTGGAAGAAATTGCTATTTATCTTCGTCGAGTGATCGACGAAGATAAAAATATTCTTTATCGCACACTGGAGAAAATATTTACAAAGGTTCATGGTATAATTGCCGGCCTTATTACTAAAAGCATTTTCTACCAGAGAACCTTAAGATGGAGAGCCGGTGCAAATTAATACCTACACCTAAGAATTGCAGAAATGATTTATTGCTTTCCGCATTTTGTTTACGTCTGTACTCCGAGGCGACAAGCTCCATACTGAAACGTTTCGCACTCACCCTCAGCGCTGACCGGTCTGAACTTGGGTGAACAATCACAAAAACAAAATTTCCAAATATTAGAAGAAACCCCACATGATAGTGAAAACTGCATACCAGATTTCGCGAAGAATGATGTTCACGAATCTTTGAATGAAATGAAATAAAAATTGCGCGAACCAAACTTCCCCAACGTTACGAAGACATATAACTCAATGTTGGGCGACCTAAAAGATGCTGGTATAAATATTATATATGAAATACCAACATTCACCAGTGTTAAAAGTACACTATTATCATCATCATCATCATTCAGATTTCAGCCACAAGAAGTCCACTGCTGGACATAGGCCTCCTCCATGGATTCCCAAAAAGACCGGTTGGAAGTGGCTTGCATCCAGCGTCTTTCTGCCACTTGGATGAGATCGTCTTTCCATCTTGTGGCAGGTCGTCCTACGCTGTGCTTGCCGATGTGTGGTCTCCATTCAAGAACTTTTCGACCCCTTTGGCCAGTACACTAACTATACAGGCACCGAAATTCAGAGGCCGGGGTTTCTAATATGCAACAAAAAGAAGCGTTACAAAATGAAGTACCTACTTATTGTTAGCAGATGACACATGTGACGAGGATAATATAAGCTAGCAACAAGCAGCAACAGACTTTTATGGCGATGGCACCTGCAGGAGTTACCCTGTACCATTTCCTGAACTATAATTAATTCACGCGGATATTGGCAGTACCATGAATTTCAGCTGGCAGAAAAAAACAATCTTGAAAACCCGTTTTCCCTCGACAAACAGAAGGCTGGTTATGAATGGCTTCGAGGCTTTTGCAAGCGAAACCCTGACATCACTCTACGAACTCCAGAGGCTCGAGCTCTGCAGCTCGAGCTAGAGCCTTCAATAAGCCCGTTGTGGACAAGTTTGAAACATATGTTTAAAATAACGATGATTGACGGCAAGCTGTGCAATGCCGCTACAGATACAAAATCAACAAGTTGATTCTATGTTTGTGGCGCCACCTCCATGGACTTTAATAATATAGAAAAAAAATAGGACGTGTCCTGAACCAATGGAATTTGGTCTGTCTATTTTACATGCTAGGATTAGACTGTACGAAAGCATTCTACACTTGGCTTATAAACTACCAGTACATAAATATAGGGAAAGGAGAACCGAGGATGAAAAACACTTGGAAAGACAAGCCAAAATAAATATCCAAATGAGATTCGAAGAAGAAACAGGATTATTAGTCGACAAGCCTAAGGCAACACAAGTCGAAGGTTTTCCGAAAACCCGGCATTAGCTGCTGATATAACTGGTGTAGACTTTAATCTTATTTATAGGCTGAAAGTTATTTTAGAGACCATTTCTAGTGGCCATAAAATAGACATCCAAAAATATGACGCTTACCTACGCATTGGAAACGGCCAAATGTTATATTGATGTATATCCATGGCTCCTATGACTCCGGCCATGCACAAAATATTGATACATGGAGCGGCTATTATAGAAAAGGCTTTATTGCCTATAGGACAATTGAGGCAGCGCAAGAGGCAAGAAATAAACATATCCGGAATTATTAGGAGGATTTTGCGCCTTAATATGGCGGCTTGAAAACTTCTGACAGTAAGACCAGCCACTAGTCTTACAAGCCTACACCAATCCGGACTTGCCCCCCGTGGTGGAGTATGGCTTATACCTTCCTCAGGGAAGAGACCCGGGCGATGGCGGTGGGGACATAATGGGTTGATGATGATGATATCGCACTCCAAAAGCTAAAAGACGCGCTGACAACAAAGTTTACCTCAAAGATAGAAATAATGGTAAGCCGCGAAAAGTACAGCCTGTATTACAAAAACGACTTTGAAGCTTAAAGATACAGCCAACTTAACTGCCTGTTACTGTTAAACTTGAGGCCATTGATACCAGAAAATATGTAGAACGGCATTCTGGAAAAAATATATCTTTGTTGGCTGCAGAAACCGCAGATACAGAAGAAATATTGGCTTTCGATGATGAAACCCAATGAATAGTACTCGTATCACACGTTATCTGCAGCCAACAAAGGATTTCAACAACACATGTCTAAAATGCCAATATCTAAAATCTAAAATGCATTTCGCACAATCTCTCTTTCGCGGAATGTCTCTTTAACAAAATGTCACAATTGGGACTTAAAAAAATTAAAGATATACGGACAAAAAATATTTATTAATAAGATACCTACCAAATAATCTCTAGTGTTTGTAGGTATGTATAAAACATTTTTGTAATTTCCAACTAAAAATTGTTTACAGTATGTAAAATATTATAATCAAATGTAATAATAGACGAGACAACACAGTCCGTAATTTTAAAAGCGTTAGAAGGGTGGCATCGGCGTATAAATGCAGGTCAAATACCAAAAAGGCCAAACTTATACATGTTTGTACACAAGTTGCGCAAAGAAAGTAAATATTGGGACAGAAAAATTACGGACAGTTCATTTACTAACACAAAAACAAAAAACGGTCAGCTGAAAGATATACACATCGACAGCAAATAAAAAAAAAACCACTGAGTCCATTTGAGCGTAATCAATTAACGCTTCAGCAATTATTAAAAAAATATATTTTTTTACAAATGTCCAAATAGATTACATGGAAAAAGAGTTTTGTTATGTAAAACCTACGTATCAACAACCAATGTGTATTTTTTGACTTATTAGAATTTTGATTATTTTGTATATTTTTTTGTTAACAATTTTTATTTAGAAATTACGAAAAAGTTTAATTGTTTTATACATACATACACTAGAGATTCATTAGGTAGGTATCTTCTTAATAAATATTTTTTGTCTATGAAGCTTGAAGTCCCAATCGCGACATTTTGCTAAAGAGAGATTCTGCGAAAGAGAATTGTGGGACGGAGATCTTCGGCGAAAAAAGTATTTTGCGAAAAGTAATTTCTGCTTGCGAAATGTAATTTCTGCGAAAGAGACATTATGAGAAAGCGACATTATGCGCCTGGTAGACATTCTGCGAAGTAGACGTTTTGCGATTAAGTCGTTATTTTACGTAATTTTTATAAAAGTTCGTGGCCGACTGCACGCAGCAGCAGCAAGCGACGTGAATCGTGAATACCTTCCGACAGGTTGTCTGTATTGAAATACATAACCTTTGTGTTTACTTAGATGATACTCATAAGATTGCCTAAATTTTATTTTGCGTTTGATCCCAGAGATGCCTTTTAGAGATTTAAGTAATGTTATCTTTTATACTATGGATTTTTGAACTGAAACTTTCGTAAGCACGAATTTTTTGGGATTTATATTTAGTGTTATACAAAAGGGTAGTTTCCAGGGTCAAAATAATTAAATTCTATTTAGTCCGTATTTTAGATTATAAAAAAATATTGGACACGTATTTTTTCTTTTTTCGATTAAACAAAAAATAACAAAGATATAGCCCATTAAAGTTACGTGTGACGTCACTCAGTGCTAAAAAATGCAGCACTGCGTGACGTCACACGTAACTTTAATGGGCTAAATCTTTGTCATTTTTGGTCTAATTTACAAATAAAAAAATACGTGTCCCTTATTTTTGAATAATCTAAAAGACGGACTAATTACATTTTTTTTTAAACTAGCCTATTGTGCCATCACATATGATTACATATCCAAAGATCTCATGTTTCCTGTGACAGCTAAAAATCTCTACCATTTTAAAGCTTTTTTTTTTTTTTTTTAATAAGTTAAGCCACATGTGTTCATAATAGTTTAATTTATTAAATGGTATAGATAGACAGATAAAGAACAATAGGATTAGTGCTAATGGTTCAATCTATAATATAAAAATTACTCGCCGAAAGTGTTGCTAAGCGCAAATCTGGACACCTGCTGAACAGATTTCACTAAATATTTTTTTAGAATATTCCTTAAAGAACGAGGATGGTTCTTACCGAGAGAAAAAAATTAAAAATTGCCTAATAAAATCTAAAAATAACACTTTTATATACTCCCATACAAAAGATTCGCAATAATACTTAAAAGTAAGTTTGAACTATAATACCATCCCAGATAGCAAGCGAGCTTGCTGCAAACTTGATTTTTATTTGATATTAGATTGTCACGTCAAATATGACAAATCAAGTTTATGGCAATATTGCTGTAAGCTTGTTGATTTAGGTATGATGTTTCAAGGCTTTGGTAATTTTGAAGCAAGTTTGCATTTTGCGCTATGTTTCCAAGATGAAGTATCAAGTTTGTTTTTTGTTTGTTACAAACTTGCGTTACTGTCATACGCATGGAGCAAATAATCACTAGTGGTCATACGCCAAACGTCACTCGCCCGAAGCTATAAAAAAGAAAACAAAAACGGGAAGCGGAAGAAAAAACAGCCAAGCGTTTTGCAGTGCACAAAATCAGTGTTAACTAAAAATATTCTTTGTTTAATAGAAAAAACAATCTGAATAAAACTGTGAAATTAGTGGTACAAGTTTTTTTGTTTTGCACGGTGTTTTAAATAATAAACGCTTCTGTTGTGCGAATTAGACGCTTATTACTTACGTGACGTGCTGAAGATTAAAGGTTAGTTTATTTATTTTTAATTTTACAAACAGAATTAATGATAAGTAGTTACTTATCTACAGCCCTTATACCTTATATTTACCTACTTTCAAGCCCAGGCAACGTGTTCCAAGTGTTCTTAACCCTTATATTATTATAATGTTTTAGATAGATATAGATAGATATGTATGTCTAACTGTCTGAGATAAATAAAATTAATAATCAATGTTTGCGTGGTATGGAGAGTTCAAGGGCTACGGCTTCTGCATGATATATTTTATTGATTTTAAAGTATGATAATAAAAAAAATTCTTTAAGGTCAACCAACATGTTTCGGAAACCATATTTGAAAATGACTAGGCAAGGCCAGTTAAAAAGAATTAGAAGAGAAATGAAACTTAGTCATGCATATAGTTCTATCAGTGATAACCACTCTGAAGAAGATGTTTCATTTACTTGCGAAGAAGCTGTGCAAGCAGCTGATGAAAATATTGTTCCAAGTTCATTTCTTCATGATTCCATCTCTCCTCTAATCCAAGAACATTGCCCGTCCAATGACAATTATTCTACTAACCATAATATAATTGACAAAAGTTCTTCATCGGATGGTGAACATGAAAATCAAGTGACTTCTGGAGATGTGAATGATACTATTGTTACTAATTTAAGACATTGGGCTCTTAAATACCAAGTGACACATGTTGCCACTATTGCATTGTTGAACATTTTACTAAAAACTCCAACAAATATCATTACTCGAATAGTTCAACCTGGGCAATACTCACATATTGGCTTAGAGAAGAATTTGAAGAAAATATGGGAATATGTTACTGAAAGTGTTACTGATAAATTCTTTTACTAATTAATATTGATGGAGTACCTTTGTTCAAAAGTAGTGCAACTGAGTTCTGGCCCATTTTAGGTTTAGTTTACAATATTCCTTCGGTCAAGTCAGTAGTTTTCCCTATTGGTGTTTATTGTGATACTAAAAAGCCTAGCAGCTGCACATCATTTATGGAAGAATTTGTGACTGAGCTGGTCAACTTGACTGAGTCAGGTCTCAATGTTAGGGGTAAAAACATTAAAGTTGCCATAAAAGGTTTTGTTCGTGATGCTCCTGCAAAATCATTTTTATTAGGAGTCAAGGGACATACAGGTATTATTCTTGCACTAAATGTAAACAAAGTGGTATTTATTTACAAAACCGTATGACATTTTCTGAATGTGATGCGCCACTTAGAACCCATGAAGAGTTTCTTCAAATGGTAGATGAAGATTTTCACAAATTCAGAACTCCCTTAACTGATATTCCAGGAATAAATTTTATAAAATCATTCCCATCAGATTATATGCACCTTGTTTGCCTTGGAGTTGTGCGTAGTCTGATTATGATGATGATGATGATGTAATCTCATTTATTTATGGATGTTTGGACCAGTACCAATAAAACTACCTGGACAACTTTTAAATAACATTATCAATGATCTTGCTGAATATATGCCATCAAAGATTAATAGGAAACCACGCCTTTGGCAGATGTAAGAAGGTGGAAAGCAACTGAATTTCGACAATTTCTCCTATATACAGGGCCAATAGTACTGTTAAAATTGAAATCCGATTATGTTGAATATTATAACAATTTTCTTAGTCTCACTATTTCTATCTATTTCTATATAATTTCTGTTCTCACTTTCTAGTATATTATTAAATCCTAAATATTGTATAGAATATAACCATTATGCCAAGAATCTTTTAAAACATTTTGTGAAAACCTTTATAGCTTTATATGGTCCACAGTTTGCAACTTATAATTTACATGGTCTCACACATCTTAATGATGATGTATTTGAATTTGGTGCACTTGATCCCTGTTCTGCTTTTCCCTTTGAAAACTTTTTACAGATTTTCAAGAAGAATATCAGAAAAGGTGACAAACCCCTCCAGCAAATAATGAAAAGGTTTGGGGAAATATCAAAAACTGACTTGTGGGCACCAAATATATCATGTGATTCTACTCTTCCACATTACTCGAAACCTCACGTATCTGATTTACTATGGACTGGCTGTGATAAATCTCAACAATTCAAATCAGTAAAATTTCATTCATTTGAAATAACCACAGAACATCCAAACTGTTATTGTGTTTTAAAAGATGGTAGTGTAGTAACCGTGTGCAATACTGTATATTCCAATAACATACAAGGTATGGTCATACTATGTCAAGAGTTTGCCACAAAAGAAAACTTCTTTTCTGCACCACTAATAGAAATCTCACAAATAGGAATTTGTATTGTATTATATGTAAAAAACAAATTACAGCTATGTGAAAAACCAGTGACTGACATTGATGGAAAAGTCAGTTTTTCCTTTCAAAAATTATCATGTTGCTATGAAAATGCTACACTCATAGCACTTCAAAATTGTAAATGTAAATATAAAATACCCCATAAACATCCTATCCACCTTATCATGTACTTTTATACTACCTCGTTTAATTCCTTAAATCGTTAGCTATGCCTTAGCAAAGGTAACATAAATTTCCTCCTACATACCTATCTATTATATTATATAATTATAATTAATAGTATGTTATTTGGTTTCAGACTTTCCATAATGGAATCAAAAAATTTTTTTTTGGTCACATTTTTGGATGAAGATGATGCTCCTGGCATAGTTTCATCAAATTGGTTAATAGATACCAACACTTGTTATTACCCCAATGTACGCACTGACGAAATCAAAAACTAACTTTTAAAGAAGATGGCTGCACCTGAAGCAACATGGTCACAATATCGAATAAAAATACTTAAAAGTTATGGTAAAATAATTTTCTTCATTTTTGTATTGCTAAGTTATATAACTTAACTAGATTTTACTATTGTGAGACTTTTTTATTTATTTCAGAAACTTATGGCGAAGCACGATTACATTTAAAAAAAGCGGAAGAAACCTCAAATTTGGACACAGACGAAGAAATAAGAAAAAGAAAAATTAAAAGGGTTTATGTCTCAGATGATTCGAATTCATCTAATGATTGCCCACCTTTAAAGACGACCAAAGCTCGCCATACCAACATAATAAAAGAGTATTCAGAATATCCAACTCCTCTAAAATCCAAAGCAGTTTTAAAATTTTACAGAAACTCAAATCTCTGCTATAGATTTCCCTGTCATCACTAATCCAAGAAGTCTACCCTGCTCTAGTGATGTTGAAATCTATTATACATAATTTAATTGATATTTTTTTGTTGCATGCCTGTCAAAATAGCTGAAGCAGAAAATGATATTACAAATGAAGTGACAGTGGACATAATGCCTGCTGTAAATTACTCAGTCACCTCCGGTTCTAAAGAAGCCAAGAAAACGCAACTCAAAGCTGTTAACTGCCAATCAGGTAACAGGTTTTTTATAACATGGAATGAGCTTCTCTCGTCAAAGATGCAATGCGACAAAATTTCATATTTTCACTTGTTTTAGTTATGACTTTTCCATGTTTTTTTATTTGTTATAGAGTGCATTACAAACAAGCAATATGTTATACAGCAGAGTCATATGATTCAGAGTCATATGTATCAGACCTAGCTAACCAAATGGCTGAAATCAATAGAAAATTGGATTTACTGTTAGCTAGGTCCGAAGAAACATTTTCACCAACAGATGACAATGCAGGTCTTTCAGAACTTTTGGCAAGTCTACCAGTAAAAGATATTGCAAGTTTTAATAATTTCAATGACCATTTAAAAATAAGCAAGAATAAACAGGCAATAGTATGTATAAATTAAAGACTTAAAATACAGGGCAAATTTTATTATTCTATTAACATTCTAATGCTGATTCAATTAAATTTCAGATGTCATTTTTCTCTGGTATTGGCGGCAGAAATGTAAGAAGCCTTACGACTAATATGTTGAGACGAATAATTCTAGATGATGTAGCCGAGATGTATTCGTTAACTGGGAAACAGATGAAAAATTCGAATAAAAAATCATTTATGAGTACAGAAACCTATAAATTAATCTTTCGTAAGTACCTTTATTTTATTACAAATTTATACAGGGTGTAAATGAATTCATTGGCAACCTTGTAGGGGGTGGCTCAGACCATCATTATGAACAACTTTTCCTATGGGACCAATGCTGGGATCGCGTTTTTTTTTTTCCTGTTTTCATACAAAAACTGATCACGAAAATAAAGTTGTTTATAATGATGGTCTGAGCCACCCTCTGCAAGGTTGCCAATGAATTCATTTAGATACACCCTGTATATCGTCTCTCAATACGCCTACTACTATTATTTTCTGTATCATTTGTGTTTGTTAGTGTTAATTATTTCTATGTTATTTTTCAGAAATATGTAGAAAAATCTACGAAGATGTAACTGAAGACAGTCTAAAAGAAATTATAAGTGATTGGCTAAATCAAGCTAAAGTTAGACTTTCAAGAACGTAAGATTTAGTTTATTTACATAAGATGTATTTTATTTTACACTAGCGACCCGCCCCGGCTTCACAAGAGTACATGTATTATACATATGTATAAAACAAAGTCGCTGTCGCTGTCTGTCTGTCCCTATATACATATGCTTAAATCTTTAAAACTATGCAACGGACTTTGATGCGGTTTTCAACAATAGTTAGAGGGATTTATGAGAAAGGTTTTTATTGTATAATAGAACCCCGTTCGAAGCCGGGGTGGGTTAATGGGTTAATGTTTTAATGATGAACTCATAAAACCATTTTTGAAAGAATACATAAAAAACTAAACTAAGTATTTTATTTGGTTTGAATGTATCGAACTCAGAAAACAATTATTATCATACAACTGTTTAAAAGGGATTCAGCGATTTTTTATGAATGTACAGAAAGAGTGGTATTTGTGGAAGACGAAAAAGAGCAAAAGGCGGATATATTAAAACATCACGTAGGAAAAACGTGTTTGTACGAGCAGAGGAGAGCGTGTGCAGCCCTCGCTCTGTCGCATAGCAGATGTTGTTTGTTGGACGGTGGTGGAAGAAGAAGAAGTCGTTTAACTCTTGATGGTAGTTTATTCACGATACAGAATTACATTGTTTAGTATATAAGTGTGTATTGGGCGAGTGGCTCGAGCCTACTGGCGGGCGGTAGCGGTGTGCTGGACAATGCCAAGTCAGCACACGCAGCGATGCACGGTGCTTAGCCCGTACAGTGTCAAATATTCACTCTATGAACATTATGTTATTAATCGACAATAGTATTCTGTTAACCGTTTAATCTATGAATGTGATTCTGTTACTTTTAAAAAATATATATCTCTCTCTCTCGTCTTGTGTCTGTAACCAAGTTATGTGCTAAAATAAAACTGCATAAAATTAATAAAGTTTTTATTGGAGTGCTATAATCCTCACAAAACATTAAAAAAACAACAAAACGTGCCACAGAGGTGTGAAGGAAACCATGGTGAGAACCGCCGTAACTATTTTTGGCACAATATGCAGGACACTATTTCAGCAGTACTGAATGGATGTGACGCATGTAAGATGATGAAGTATCAAGCCGGAGTTACAGTTAACTCAAACACAAAACGCCCCTTTCCAAGAAGTCTTCATCGACCTCTTCTCCATAGAAGGTAAATATTATCTCACCCTTGTAGACGCTTTTAGTAAGCTTGGGCAAGCTTTTGAGTTAGCAAACCGATCAACCCCCGAGGTCACCCGTGCCCTTATAAAATATTTTTCATTTTTTGGCACCCCTAAAAAAATAAGCAGTGACCCAGGCGCTGAGTTCAACAATGAACTCATGAAGGAGCTAATGACTCTGTATAAAATCCAGCTCCATATAGGTACACCCAATAACCCCAATTCTATGGGAATTGTGAAAGATTTCACTCTACAATCATTGAAATCTATCGCTTAGGCAAATATGAGCAAAAATGCACCGACGCAGCGTCCATTATGACCTACTCCATCATGGCCTATAACCATACTATCCATAGCGCGACTAATCTTACTCCATTTGAAGTAGTATTTGGTCATTCAGACTCAGGAAAGATCTTTGATGTAGAGTTTGAAAGACAATACACCCAGCAACTCTTAAGAGACCATGCCAAACGAACTCGATGTTTGTATAGCCATTTGGCACAGAAGCTCTTATAGCAAAAGGCGAAAGTAAGAGAAAAGAAAGGAGGTGAAGTTGAGAAGAAATTCCCTGAAGGAACTTCAATCTTCGCTAAGGTTGTAAACACCCGTAAAAGCAAAGACACGCCCCGCTATCAGAAGGCCGTAGTAACAGGCCAGGTAGAAAGAAACATTGTCCCCGTGAAAATTGGACAGAGACCTTCTAAAGTCCCTGTTAAAAATGTTAAACGCCCTCCACAGGTGGTTTTGGCTTCATCTGCAAAAGACTGACCAGAACCCTGGCATTTTGCCTGTGAAAGAAGGCCAAGCTTGTGTTCAACAAGACAAGTGGACGATAATTAAGATTTTAGATTTAAGCGGATTAGAGATAGATTTAGATTTTAATATCTTAAAGTATAAGGAATATGATAAGCTAATTAACGTCAATAAGCCTTATGCTTACGAATTTGTAGGATTAAAAGCGCAAGTAGTGTATTTAAGCAATATAACCTCTTTCAAATACCAACAGCTCATGCCCACAAAACGTTTTAAGCGAGGAATCTTAGAACCTCTAGGCTCCATAGTAAAGCTCATTACAGGCAATTTGGACCACAGCGACGCAGTCAGATATGACACCCTAATCTCTAACATGAAGTCTCAACAGACTACCATGGCAAACAAGCTAAGTTAAGTGAAATTGAAACTGCACTAGCCTTTAGCAAAGTATCAAAGTACATCAATCTATTGTGAATTCCACGGAATTACTTCACCACTTTGAATTAATATCTGAAACTGAAAATTTAATGTATAAAGTAAATTTAATGAATCTCATAAAACTGGAAAACACTATTACTGTAAAATCTTATATGAAAGGCTAGGAAATTACCTTTATATTAGAAGTGCCTTTAATTGACACTAGTACTTATAATTATTTTAAGCTCTACCCCTTGCCCATTTTTCATGAATCTGAAAAGCAAACCCTTATGATTATCCCCAAATACCCTCACCTATTGGCAAAACGTTCAACTTACTTACTCATCGCGAAACAATGCAGGCGCATAGCTGAAGAACAGTTCCTGTGCACCAGTGAAGACCGAGTCGTCTACCCCAAGGAGACCTGTATAGAACAACTCATGAAGTTTGACACTAGCCTAATTCACTGTCTCCAAGTTCCAGTACACATTGAAGCCACCAAGGTGCAGCAGATCGGACCTAACAGCTGGATCCTGTATGCAAGAAAGAAAGCGATCCTTACAAAGAAATGTAACTCAGATGTCACGCGAGAACCTATAACTGGTACATACATATTATCTATAGATGAACCCTGTGACGAGCACATAGATGAAATCCAACTGCATCGTGCGCGATCCTTTGTAAGCAGCATGAGTTACGCGAGAATCCCAACCATCGTGTTACCAGACCTGAAACGCCAAGGCACCCTCAGCATACCTGCAGTTAACATGGAAGATGTCAATCTGGATGAACTGAACTATCTGTCCCGTGTGATGAAACAGAACGACGCCTTTAGCAGCAGTGAAAATCATAGTGTAGTGTATGTGGATAGAGTAAGCCTTGCTACCATTGTTCTGTTTGTACTTCTGTTTTTGATTATTTTGTGTTTAATTTTATTGTAATATACCTTAAGAAAGACTGGTTTCATAAATGTTGGCCGAATCACGCTGATCATCGTCAGAACTGTTCATGAGGTGATTCTGCTCTTAAGGAGGGAGGAGTTATATTGGCCTCTCAACCTAAAGTGCTGACGGTCAATGCTTAGTTAGCAACAATGCTGCGCCGCTTCCCAGAAGCCAGGATGTTTTGTCTCCCAAAGATTGTAGCGAGTGACGCTAGGAGGTAGAGCATACATTAGTCGGCTGGGCTCCGAATCGCACAGTCGTTTTAAGTTAGTGTTAAGAAGATTAATTAATAAATAATAAATTTTGTGTTTTTAAAGATACTTTTAAACTCTCCCAAAACTTGTCTACCTTTTCTCTGAAATATTAATGTCTAAAATTTTTAGTTTACATTCTGGTAGGTTCTTCACTTTTATTTAGTGGTTCTCACATTCTCTCATTGCTTTTTTGTTTTGCTTTTTGTTGTGTATGTTGTGTACGATCTATTAGTGAAAGCTTTTTTACGAAGATTTCGTTAATTTTTAGTTGAAAATGAGTGATAATCAGTGTGACAATGACGACGGGCCACCTACGCCGAAAAAAGGGTAAAAAGTAAACACTTCAATCAGATTACAGAAAGCAATGGCAAAATGATGAAACGGTTAAGAATTGGATTGCCCCTGTCAATGATGACCTCTACAAGGCAAAATGTATAATGTCCGACGTCAAACTTTCTTGCGAAATTTCAAATACCCAACACGTAAGAAAAGTATCAGAATCGACAAACGGATCACAATAGAAAAGTAATGGAGGCTGAAATAAAACTTAGTGCTTTCGTCGCAGAGCACAACATATCATTTATGGCCATGGATCAATCAGAGGAGAGTAAAATCGTGTTTTCCTGACTCCAGAATTGCTGCCGAGATTGCCATCAAACGAAAAAAATGCACATCTATGGTGAAAAATGTTATTGGTGAACAAAAAGAACACTTTTAATAATGTTTTCTAAATAAGAAAACATTATTAAAAGTGATAAATTCAGCGTATTGGTCGATGAATCAACGGATACTTCGGCCACAAAAACCATGTGCATTATTATCCGTTATTTTGATGAACAGCAAAAAAAAAGTCATGTCCTCACTATGTGAACTGGCACCTTTATTTAAGGTAGGTGATTTTACGATGGCGGCAGAGGGAGCTACAGCAGAAGCCATGTATGATCTCATTTTAAAGAAATTTACTGATAGAGGGATCACATTCGAAAATATAATAGGATTCGCTTCAGATGGCTGCAATGTAATGATAGGCTCACAAAATTCAGTAGCCAGCCGTTAGCGAGAAAATCTGCCATGTATTTGCCATTCTATGCATTTGAGTGCCAGTGAAGTATGCAAAAAATTGCCAAGACGATGCGAAGATTTGGCGCGAAACATTTATGGTTTTTTTAAACTGAGTTCAAAACGGCAAGCCCAATATTTGTAATTTCAAGTTTTTGCTACCACAAAAATCCACAAAATTTTACAGCCATCACAAACTACACCCTGTTCACCCTATTTTATGTGCCTATCTCAACATATTAATCCGTGGTTCAATCTCTTTAATCATGTTTTTGTTGAGTATACTTAAAATCTATTTTTCAAGAAATTCATTAGTAAAGAATTTTTCAAATTTTTTTTTTAATTCTCTATACAGCCAAATATGAGTATACTAAAAAAAACGTTTATTGATGTAAATTTCTCTGCCAAATTAAGGGTCACTTCATCCTCTTTCAGTCCACAACGTTCTCTGATCACACTACTGCGTATTCTGTCATTCAAAGTAACACCACACATATTTCTCAAGGCCCTCATTTCTACTGCATTAATCCTACTTTCATGATTCTTCTGCCACACCCAAGACTCGCTACCATACATCAGTGTTGGGATCACTTTATATAAACATCTAGCTAGAAGAATGCTGAAGACTGTGGTATGAAAATTACTTCTGAGCAAAAAGATACTGTGGGAATGTCAGCAACTCTGCCTCTCCTATCTGCCTCTCTCTCTCGGCTCCATTGATTCGGAGCGGTTGGCAATAAATGCTCAAAATTCTGCAGAATTTGAAAAATTCAAAATATATTTTGAGAAGTACTGGATGAAAGTACCAGCCTTGGTATCTTACTGCAATGAACGGCATAGAACAACCAATGGTTTAGAGTCACAGACGCGTCAGTGTAAGGTTACTGAAATATATACTAAATACGACAAACCGCAAAAAAAGATATAATTTTTGACCGGAAATACAAAAATGAGCTGAACTCGCTTAAAGAAGAAGACATAACTTGTTTCCAATTTCTCCAAAACCTTTCGGAGATCAAGTTAAATTTAAAAATGTTTACTACAGTACACATAATATAAGTCCAATAATCATTTACGTTCAGGAAGTAGGTAATACAATTACATTTTAGTTAGTATACATATTTCCTTCTTGCAATTTAAGTTAAAATAAAGTTTTTTTTTCTGTACGAAAAATAAATATGTGTTTTATTGTCTAAGTTTAGAAAAACCAGCAATTAAAAGAAAAAACAATTTGTTTAGAACGCCTTTTTCATTCATAGTTTACTTAGTTATACATATACTGTCTTACCAATAAAAATGTACTTACAACCGCGTTATACCCTGTTATTGTTATACCCGGCATAGCCGAGGTATAACGAAGTTGTAAAATCGTGACCAATAAACCAATTGTAACGCTGTTATAACTACAACCTGAAACCAAAGACAAGTCATATTTCTAGCATGGCAACTCCCGCTTTGAAGCAGTGTGGCCAACTGAATCGGCGTGAAATGTCACTTTCTGTTGTCGGACGCGGACGCCGCGCATTTCTGTGACACGCGAGTGCTAAACGATTTACTGGTTATTTTAGTCTCAATCGCGAAATGTCCTGCTCAATAATATCGAAAAAGAGAACCAGGTGTTCAAACTGGACTCGGGCGGAAAAGGTAACTTAGTATTTGATAATTACTTACCTAACCTAAAACAAACATATTTTACTTTTTGTAATTATATAAATCCGATGTGAAATTACAATTTGCATCATTGTAACATAAAATAATGTGTTTAAAATCAATTGAATGGATAAAAAAGTTAAGTATTATCAATAACCATTTCAGACGCTTTTGAGGGAACTAATTAAGGGACAGGTCAACATAATTGAAAACAAGAATACGGATACGAACACGAACAAGGCGAAGACAAAGGCGTGGGAATACATATTTGAAAAGTGAGATTTTTTTCATAAATAATTCTTTAGCATGCACAAGTAATCGGGTCTACGCACTAAAGCCATCCATTCATGGGTGAGCCATTTTAATCGAGCCATGGACATCGTCCATTGAATGTATCCAATAGACTCTGGCCATATTGCAAATGCATTTAAATTTTTTCATAATTCATAATTTTTAGGTTCAACGAGCTAAACACTGCAGGACAAAGGGAGAGTGATAAAATAAAGCAGCAGTGGAAGATGATGAAGATGGATGCCAAAAAGCAGGTATCCAGCTTCCGGAAAGCAGTTAATGGTACTGGAGGTGGCCCCCAACCGCCCGATCTTAACCCTGACGTCCAGGAGATTCTGGAGATGGTGCCGGCAGAATTTGAGATTCGGGAGAATTTGAGCGGGTATGTTTGAAAAAACTTTATTTGCCTCGAGTACGTGGTATTAAACATTTTAGATTATCATATCTCATTAATATTTTTTTCCACAGACTAAACCGTGTACTCTGCCACTGGCTTCCCAAGCGTCAGTGACCTACCAGCCACCACCATCTCTTCCTTCTTGCTCCCAAATAATCATCCCATCCAATCCCCAAACCCTTACGTACACTCCCCAGCTTGAGTCATGCGCAGCCCAAAACATTAACCTGAACGACATTCCTTTCACGGTGTGTATTTGTAGTCCATTGTGATTTATTTTTTTATTACTTGATAACAAGAGAGTTATTTTTTTATAGATAACTGAAGAATGCTCAGATATACCAAATTTAGCGATCGATGTGGAGGAAATAGAAATGGAATTTGTACCGAAGTCGCTACTCGGAACACCGCAAGGCGATAAAAAGAGACCACTTCAGCGAACGCCTCTAAGTCAGAAGCGTAAAGCAATGCAGGATTCAAAGAATGTATGTACAAAGACAAAAGTATATATTACATAGTGGATAAATAGCTCCGCTCGATCGGTCTACCAGACTTTTGTTTATCTGATTACTGCCGTGCATATTTTTTTTATTTTTATTTTTTTTTTTTTTTTTTTTATTTACTAGGAAACCAACAGACACGGTACAAAACAAAACAGTACATGAAAAAGGTGCTACATAAGGCCCAATAATAGGTTAACATTAAAATACTTATAAAAATCAATACACGTTACATGAGAAATTGCTACTGCATACAGCTAATAAAGACTGCGGAACATGACATAATTAAGATTTTTCACTTATACTCCTGAACAGATGGTTCTTAAATGAGTTCTTAGTAAGATAAAATAAATCTATGTCATTGAAAATATTGTTATAAGTGCTCATAATTCGACAGAGTACACTATTTTGCCCGTAATTGCTGTGGCTGAATGGAACCTGAAAAAGAGTTTTTATTCTGGTTGACGCTCTTGGGACTCTGAATGATAACGATGACAGCAACCTGTTACAATCGACTAATCCATTTACAAGATTATAAAGGAACATCATATCCGTAACTGTGCGTCTACTGTGCAGAGAAACCATGCCATGTCGCTCAATGGAACTGTTATAATCGCAATCAACTATCCGTTTGCGGTAATTTAAATGGCGCGTAAATTTCTTTTGTATGCTTTCGATCCTTGAGGAATGAATGTTATAAATAGGATTCCAAATTAAGGAGCAATACTCGAGTTGACTTCGGACGTAAGCATAGAAAAGAATTTTTAAGGTTGACGAATTTTTGAATTCCTTCGAGAGACGTAAAATAAATCCCAGCATTTTATAAGCTTTTCCTATAATATATTCTATGTGCTGGACGTACGAAAGTTCAGTATCGAGATAGACTCCAAGATCTTTTATAACGTTTACTTCTTTTACAATCGTCCCCCCTATGCGGTAATCAAAACAAATTTTGGTCTTTCTCCTGGTAAAAGTAATTTTTTGACATTTTTTGGCATTAAGAGAAAGCTTGTTTTCACGACAATAAATTGATAATCGATCCAGATCGTTCTGAAGGTCTAATGTATCCTCAATATTAGTAATTTTTTTAAATAATTTCATATCATCCGCGTAGACTATACAATCAGAATTCTGGAAGCAGTGTTCAATGTCATTTACAAAAAGTATAAAAAATAAAGGTCCCAAGTGGGATCCTTGTGGGACTCCTGAAGGCACAAGAATGTCTTCGGATCGACAGCCATTTACTACTACAGTCTGATGTCTATTTTTAATGTAGAAACAAATCCATCTGTGTAAATCGCCTACCACTCCTATATTCCACAGTTTTTTAGCGAGTACATTATGATCAACTCTATCGAATGCCTTGGAATAGTCAGTGTATATAACATCCACTTGATATCCACTTTCAACATGATCATTTTAACCAACGTGCTATTTCTATTTCTCATTTAACTTTCTAGCAATATTTTAAATGACTAGGGTGAAATAATGTGTTGATTATTATGAGAGTATATTGATGGAGCAAATTTTGTTTCACAGACGGAGCAATCTGCAACGGTGGCTTTTAAGGATGCGCTTCTGACGGAGTCGCTTAAACAAAAAAAGCTACTCCGCAGACTCATGGTCAAAGAAAATAAAATAGATATGTTAAAGGAGCAGCATGAGTGGAATAGGCTATATCGACAGTACAAACTTTGCTACCAGTTTCCAAGCTGCAATATCTGAAGTCGTCGCTCACTGGAGAAGCAGTAGGATAATTATCATCATTGCGAATCCCTGATGACAACTACAACAAAGCTCTAGAGAACTATAAAGAAAAGGTATGATAATAAGACATTTTCATTTCAAAGCTATAACAAGTTTCAATTCTATAACTATATAGATATAACAAGATTTTGAAACATCTGCACAGGGAAAGTAATCAGCATGCACTAAAAATGTACCAAGAAAACTATTTGTTGACATTTCGAACAGCTGCAGAAGGAAACAAATGCAGAAATGCGAAAAATTATTGAATACAATATTTTAATAAAATATGAAGAACACATCATAATCGAAGCTCAATGCGAGTGTGCAGCTGGCATGGGACCTCACGCCCAATGCAAACATGTTTTAGCTGTGCTGTATGGCTTATTAGATTTTAGCACAAAGAAAAACGTCCATATTCGCTCCAGCTGCACGTCCAGTCTTCAAACATTTCACCACCTTACAAAGGCTTTCAAAGGAAGTGGAAGCAGGAAAGTTTAAACTTAAAGAAAAAGACAAAAATTTACAAAAAATTACTGAATTTGATCCTATGGGGAGTGGTACATGCGACGAAGAATATGCAGAGTTTTTCAAAAATCACTGCGTGAATTTTTCTGCCCCAACACAGCACCCAATCCATGGGCTGAACGCGGCCCATAGCACAAATAGTTAAACCAGCTGATAAAAGGACACAGCGTCACGACCATGA
This sequence comes from Yponomeuta plumbellus, assembly GCA_947310845.1. Classification (NCBI taxonomy): domain Eukaryota; kingdom Metazoa; phylum Arthropoda; class Insecta; order Lepidoptera; family Yponomeutidae; genus Yponomeuta; species Yponomeuta plumbellus. The sequence goes on from OX371206.1 coordinate 2,072,684, forward strand.
CTTCTTAGAAAAATCACAGGAAGAACCATTCTTAGAAGGATTAAAACTCACAACTCAACAGCAGAAAGAATTAGAAGATAGCACAAGAAATAATAATAAAAAATGGAGACATTTGCCCAGTAAAGGAAAGTCAACAAAAAAGCTGGCCAAGTCATTACTAAAAAATGTAGATATTAGCAGCAGCTCCTGCAGTACAGCATGAGCTGAAATATGAAAAAAAACCCTTAAAACTTTACGCCATTAACTGGCCGTCATGTCTCAAACTGTGGCATCATAATTAACGACGAATTACAGTTTGTAGCTATCACTCCTGATGATCCTAGTTCGAGAAGAGTGTGTGATCGAAATGAAATCCCCATTTACAGCTGCCAATGAGAAAATATCTCCTGAAACAATCAACTACATCGAGTTATGTGAAGAGAGTGGGCATTGGCGGCTCAAAAGTAGCCATGACTATTATTATCAAGTGTAAGGGCAGTTGTTTTGCACGAAGAGGGCTTCGTGCTACTTTTGTATTTATGCAATGCAAGACTTCTGCATAATTGAAATAAAAAGAAATGAAAATTTCATAAAGGAAATGATTGAAAAAATTAAGCAATTTAATGGCAGTACCTATACGGAACTATTTTTGTATATGTAGACACTTTTATAATCTAACGGCCTTACTAATAAAGGTTATGAGCTGTGTATACAGCCGTTAGGCGAGGTCTGACAAACTGGTTATTGTGCGCAAAATGCGATTAAACCAGTATAAATTGATATCGTCAAATAGTTATTCAGAGTGTATAACTTATTATTAGTAAGGTCGCATAAGTTTAGATAGGTATACATATAACAATAAAAGATTTCACTTACTTATGCATTTTTATTCATAATATTTGATCTAAAATTTACCAACATGGCTACAACAAAGGTGATATCACTAGAAAGTAAAGTTTCTGTTTGGTTCATAGCCTGTTTGAGGATTTAGTAAGTCTTTAACACTCCTATTATTCTTTCAACATGCACTCTTTTACTTTCAATTTTTCTGTCTCTTGTGAGAGTATTGGGATTTATTTGATTTCAGGGTGCAACCGAAGAGAGGCTGTTTAATTTGACAATTGAAAGCTTTAGGAGACATAACATACCATTCGAAAATATTGTCGGATTCGGTTCCGACAATTGTAACACAATGATGGGTACACATGATTCAGTGGCATCGCGGCTGTGAGAACTGTGTCCAAACATAACCATTTATGGATGTATTTTTCACTCAATCATAACTGCCGCATGAGAAAACCAATCGATGTTAGACATTGCCTTTTTCTCCACTACACTCGGCCCCTAAGCAGCGGCTAACATTAGCATTATAAGTATATTGACATTCAACAAGCAGAATGTAAGTTCTTTACGTTGGAACAAATTTCTGATTTCATGCCCAGAATTGATAAGAACGCCTGAAGACTTGATAAGAAAATGATTTGCATTTTTTAATGCAATTGCTAAGAGACAAGAGCAGTTTGCTCGGTTTTAGCAATTTTTGAAATTGGACGTGCATCAAATGTCGCATCCCAGCCAAACTTAATGGCTCTCTCTGAACGCTGTGGTTGACCGAATTGTGCAACATTGGGAGGCATTGCGACTGTATTTTGATGACCATTGGCTTGTGCACAATCTAGGAAAATCTGAAGCTATATAATATCGCCTTGACCAGTGGCGGATACGCGCTAGTTAAAAAGAGACTTCTTTGCATTAACCGTTCAATTTTTGTAAATACTAAAATGGTTCGACGAAAAAAATCGATTATCGCCAAGAAACTTGTTACTGAACCTCTAACAAAATTTGCCGAACATACTGGTTAAGATGGTGACCTTGAGGCCCACTCACAACTCAAGTACCACATTGAAATCGAACGCCACTTACATAAGTACCACATAAGTAAAACAACGTATAAAGAACTTATTTCATGCTGTGAAACAGTAATTTTATCGAGAATACTGGAGGAAATCCAGATGCTCGTCATAACAGCATCATCTTCGATGAGACTACGGACATAGCGCACATCGCCCAACTGAGTTTAGCTGCAAGATATGTTGATGGTGACGGCAAATTACACGAAATATTTATGGGTTTCGTTGACATCCATAGAGACAATGATTGTAGTGGAAACGTTGACGATGAACCGCAAGAGGGTCAAGAGCGTAGCATTACTTGTGAAGTGTTGGGGCACAGTAAGTTCGGAGTCCTAGGACTCATAATGGTTGGAATGGATTCGCAATTTGAAAGCTGTGAACGTGAGCGCCGCGCACGAGAGGTGTTGACGGAATTCATATCAATATACACAGATTTAACATGTCTCTGGGACATTGGGTGCGATGGGTATAAAGACAGAAATCAGAAATCCCAGCGTGGGAGATTTTAAACGATAAATTAAAACAAATTGAACCAAAGGCAAACATCGCCGCAAATAAGAAAAAGGTGAACCATATTCGAACGGCTTTTAAGAGAGAGTACAAAAAGGTGAGTTGCACATTATAATATTATGTAAGTAGGTAGTTTGTATTACCTATGTACGACTAACGTCTGTATCTTTGTTTGAATTTGGTTATACTTACCTACCCATAAACAATAATCTCATAACGGCTGCAAGGTAACCAAATGCCTACCTACTCAAACACATATTTTAATGTGTTAGTGATAAGCTGTAAGTTTTCCTTATAAAATAAAATAAAAAATATAAAAATATTATTTGTTCTTTTTATAGGTCATTTTCAGTGTGGCCATAACAAAAAAAAAATCCATTCTTATTCCATTCCAGGGTTATTATTACACATTATATTATTTTTAATGTTACTTGTTTCATGGTGGCTTACCTACACATGTGGACGCAGACGGAACCAAGGCATTTTGTAAAATATGCAAATATCTTTTACAAGCTCATAAAAGAGATATCACAAGCCACGGCAAATGTAAAAACATGTACAGGCCTAAATTTTCCTAACTCTGTACAAACAGTGCAAAATTAACCAGATTTTTCGATTTAGATATACCACACGAAAGTAAAGCTGCCGAACTTAGGGTTGCAGCATTTATCGCTGAGGACTGCTCTGTTTCAGCCTTGACATCTCGGTTCACTGATGTCAACAAAAGAAATAAAAGAGCAGAAACGAATTGCAGAAAGATTGATATATCAACGGCTAAAAAATGAACCTGTAAAAAGAGAGCAATTGACGGAAAAAGAACGACGAAACTACCAAAGAAGGAAAAAGGTACAAGAAAGTCAGTTAAAGATATGAGTCGACGTGAACACAAAGCTGTGACTAAAGAATGGAGAAAGCACTGTGCTACATATCGCGCAAAAAAAAGCTTTGAAAGAAATTACAAACAATTCTGTACGACAAAATACGCCCGAATCCGAGGGTTCACCTTCTCCTCAAAGTTCTGTCTCCCCATCAATACTACCTATGACCACTCCACAAAGTGTCATAAAAACTGCAGTGGTCTCACTTAAAACTATTATATGTCGAGAATCCTGGGTACAAAGGAATAAGAATGATACCAAAATTAACAAAAGACCAAATAAACCAAGAAAAAACCAAATGAAAGTTAAATATTATGCTACTCAAGTGTTCAGTCGGACTGTAGCGTCTACTATGGGATACTTGGCAGGTAATTATTATATTTCTTTACTGTTAGATTATTGTTTTTATTGATAATTTACTCATTTGATAAAAAAAATAATGTATTGTTTTGTTTTTCAGATAAAAACATTCTTCCACAAGAGTGCAAAGAAACATCTGATTTCTTGCTGATTATGGACAATTTGTTCGATTCTGTCAATGGGAGCTACAACAAAATGAGATTCTCGAAACCTCTCCTCGGACCGGCGACGCCATCTTCGGTACACACGAAAACGTGGGGTGAAACTAAAAAAATTTTATAGAGAGTTAAGTTTATTAACCCTGCAGGAAAAGTGGACTGTCAACTGTCAAAAGTTGGGTCTGGACACTAAACGGCATACAAGTGCTGTTAAAAAATTTGAAGGATTTATATGCCGTCACGTCGGTTTGGTTGCGGCACGTGCTCAGCCTCCCCAGCCTCAAATTCTGCCAAACCAATGACCACGCGTAAACGGAAATTACAAAAAGCGGAAATATTAACCAGTACTCCGATCAAGAAAGATCACAAGTAGAACTATGAGAAAAAGATTATTATTATTACTAAAAGATTGAATGATAAGTCAAAAGATGTTCCTAAGAAGACTAATACAAAGACTGACAAAGACAAAAAAACTGCTAAAAAGCTTAAACAGCCAAAGAAAATACAAGAATTTAAGGATATTTTATGCTTTTTCTGCGGTGAAATATATATAGAAGAAGACGGTAAACCAATTAAAAATTGGATTCAATGTGACATTTGCCAACAATGGTGTCACGAAGATTGTTATGCTTTTGATGGCACTCAAGGACCTGTGATAATTGCCAATCTTAATTTTCTAATTTTATGGTAAAGTAAAGTTTTTTTTTTCAGTTTATCAAAGTTTACTTTAATATCTTAAACTTGATATATTTATTTCTTTCTTAGTAGCTCTATTTGACACAGATATAACACGAACACCAAGAATTAAAAGGTGCAGAAAAGTTATAAGACATTGAGGCAGCTAACTCCTAAATGCAGGATTCTTTATAAGAAGGAGTACCGTAAATCAAAGACATTAGTTAATTTTCATCCCCGTGCAAAAATGGCATTAAAGTTCTCGAAAAATAAGGCTTTCCAAGAAATCTTACACGGCATTAATCTGTATGCTAAAACGCTTACACAAATGCAGATTAATTTGTGTACCAGAAATAAAAAAGGTCGCAGATTCACGTTTGATGAAAAAATAATAGCATTAGCTATAATGAAGCAAAGTCCAAAAGCTTACCGATTTTTAAATAAAATATTTATACTACCATCAACCTCGACTTTGAATAATTCTGTTTCAAGTCTGAGTGTTGAGGCTGGCCTTAACACAGACCCTGTAGAAAAATATTTCGGTCAAATTAGGGCTTATCAGAAATGAAGACCCCAATTGCAATAATTTTAGTAATACATACAAAGCTCTCTCAATTGTTGTTGTTGTTGTTGTTGTTGTTACACTTTATTGCACAAAAGAAAATACATAATATGACTTAAATAACACGTTCAATCACCAGGATGATTAACTTTCACTCTCATTTTTACAAGTGTGAGGATGACCCGGCGTAGCAGTTGGTAAATCTTAAGATTCTGTTTGAAATAGACGAAAATAAAGAACTTAGTCGTAAGACTGAGACTGTTCCGGTGGGTCATCCGAACGGTCGTTAATGTACAGGGAGTATTGGAACAGGCACGGCGCGCGGCGGGAAAAGCTAAACATTCACTCGAGAGCCTATCCCACCGGATGGGTGATTGAAAAGATATTAAAAGATATTGCACTCCATTTAAAACGGATAATAAAATACCACACAACCCAAACAAAAAATCAAAGCTTATACGGTACAGAAGACAAATAGCAAAAAAAAAATGCAATTTAAGACCGCCACAGCTGTCCACAAAGAAATTGCACCAACAATTATCAAAGACATGATATTAACCCTCCAGTACTACCAACGGTGGATGCTCTGAGGAAATTAAAACACGAAAAAAGGCAAGGTAATCGATTACACCGCGATACAATACTGAGCGTCCTCATGATCTCTATAATGGCAAACTACCAAAATTTTGTTCGCGTGTTGAGTTTGGTACTAAGAGTTCACCTCTGTTATTGGTGTGAACAAGTCCAATATTGCAAGGCGTACTTGGAGAAATTTTCTCGAGTCACAGTGATTATGAATGCAACTGGATCATTCTTTCGAACGATACTATCCCAGGTGCATCTACGCTGACGAAACGGATTGATTGAAAACGTTTATTCATATAAATATTCAGTAAAATACAGAAGTTCTTAAATTATGTTGCTATGGTAACATCTCCCGCCATAAAGTCAACGGCTATTTACAAATTCAAATACAGCCAACCACACAACGGAATAAATTTTATCATAGTTGAAAATATAGCACAACGAAGTGCGTACTTCCCCTCACGAGGTAGTAACTGACGACTCTTCAGCATTAATGGCAGCCAACCAGGCTTTTACGATATTTCAAACAGTCTGAGAATAGCTACGTCTATCCTGGTTATCTTTTCTATCTAAAGGGTGTCCCAAAAAGGACGCAAGATTTCAAATTGCCGCTATTTTTGTATTTCAGTGCTGGCAACCCTAAAAAAAAAACTATTTGACAGCTGAATGTTTAGCGTTTGTAAAAATGGCGGGTTATACGAAAGATCAACGCGTTTTTATTATTGAACAATATTTCAAAAGTAATGAAAGTCTGGTGGGTACGGTTAGAAAATTCCGTGCAAAATATGGTCGGAATATTGACTTGACTTCATCAACTGTAAACAGAGTGGTTGCAAAATTCAGGGAGAGTGGATCAATTCATGATGTTCATTCCACTGGTCGTCCAAAAACAAGCCGTTCAAATGGCAATATCGAATCAGTGCGTCAGAATGTCCGTGAACATCCAGGAACATCCATTAGGCATCGTGGACAAGAATTGCAAATTTCAAGAAGCTCTCTCCAGCGCATCCTCACTAAAGATCTGCATTTCCATGCTTACAAAGTTCAAATAACACAAGAACTGAAGCCTCATGATCATGAACAGCGAAGAGAGTTCGTTGAATGGACTATCGACCGCCAAAACAGGGATGCAGATTTTTCAAACAAAATCATCTTTAGCGACGAAGCACATTTTCATCTCGATGGCTTTGTTAATCGTCAGAATTGCCGCATTTGGGGCTCAGAGAACCCACATGTGATTGTTCAAAAACAAATGCATCCACAACGGGTCACTGTTTGGTGCGGATTTTGGGCTGGAGGCATTATTGGACCATATTTTTTTCAAAATGAGGCCGGTCAAGCAGTTACTGTTAATGGAGCTCGATATCGCGACATGATAACAAGGTTTTTCCTAGCCGAATTAGAGGATATCGATGTGGAAGCAATGTGGTTTCAACAAGACGGGGCCACTTGCCACACAGCCCGAGAAACGATGCAATTACTGCATGAAACATTTCCTAGTCGTGTGATCTCTCGATTCGGTGATCAGAATTGGCCCCCTAGATCTTGCGATTTAACGCCTTTAGACTTCTTTTTATGGGGTTATTTAAAGTCTAAAGTCTATGCCAATAAGCCCACAACCACTCATGCTTTAAAAGAGGAAATTCGACGCTGCATCGGAGAAATTCAGCCGCAACTATGCAAAATGGTCATAGAAAATTTTGACAAAAGAGTGCGTATGTGCCAGCAAAGCCTAGGAGGACATTTGCCTGACGTATTATTCCACAAATAACCCTATTTTATGTTTTTAAAGATTTCATTTACAAATATATTATAAGGAAAAAAATGTGTGTTTTTCATCAATTTCAAATCTTGCGTCCTTTTTGGGACACCCTATCTTTCCTGGATTTCATGAATAAAAGTAACGAGATATCTCAAGTGTTTATAAGAATAGATACGAGTCACTTTGTAAAAAATTTGTACATCTGCGCTGTTTCGACAATGTAGAAATGAATGTCAGAATGTTTTACATTAGCTGCATTATTTATATCAAACATTGCAATAATTTTGAAATCATAATAAATGTGATTCGTCATACCTGTTATAAAAATTTTCTCACTCAAGCACGATTTCACAGGTAATGAAGCTTGTAAAATTGCTATGAAAAATCTTTAATGTTTAATGATCAAGATAGAACACCTGGTTGTAGAAAACGATATAAAAGATTTTTATTCACCCAACCAATTAGTCTCAACTCTTAAAAGTTTAATGATCAATCAAGCTTCCTCTGTGGAGCAATTTTACAAGTCCTTTTTATAAATCAGACAAAAAGTCCAACATCTTCAACGATAACAATTTATTGTAAAATTTAAAAACACTTATAATATTAAACACGCCTGCATAAGTACATAGTAGATGATTTTATAAAAAAACACGATATCAGCTTCATTTCTTTACCGCCCAAAACAACTAATCTTGAAACCATTGAACGGGCCATTTAAACAGTATTGGCGAACAATTCTAACTCAATTGAAGAAGACAGATGGTAAAAAACACAAAACATTGGTTAAATCTGTATTTCCCAGACGTTTAAACAAACTGCAAGGCTTGATAATTGAAAAGAATATCATATCTTAAAATATCATACGTAGATTTGAAAAAGCTGGCTTATTTCCTGTAAATTGAGCAAGACCAGTATCAAGACTTCCACAAAGCCAATCAGTTGAGGCAGTCAATGAAACTATTTCTGAAGTCGTAATTGAGTTACTGCAAGATCCGAGAGGCTTCAATGACTCAGACTTGGCTGTCTTTGATTACTGTTGGCGACAGACCTTCTTTTATTTTACTTTGTTTTCTTATTTATTGATTTGTTACTTTAATATTGTTATTTTATTTATTTAGTTTGTTTGTATACTTGTCTAGTGTCAGTCTATTAGTGTCTTCTGTCTAGTTAGTGTGTGATTTTTCTTGATTGTTGTGATAAGCAGTTTTTTAGTAAACATTCTGCAGGTCTCTGATGATGATCGCTTATGCCAAGAAGTGTAAGCCTTGTGCTTGTTATACCTACGTGACGTCAATGAAAACTCGTGGGGCAATACCACCGGTGCCCTCAATTTAATTAAGCTAGAATATGCATAAATCATAAGCGCGGACTTTCGATACTCGCGTTCCTACCATCGGACGCATTCCAAATTGTATTAATAATTATAAGTTCTTTTTTTTGAAAAAATCACGAATATAGTAACATTGCACTGTTCTACATTTCCACGGTAGCCACCCACTATAATTTGCTAAGAGAAGCAGTTAATCGTGTTGAGAATCTCAACCATCTGACAAGGAGGCAAGTGGGACACTCCTGTGTATGCAAATGCATCAGCTGCGGAACGTCTTTGAGCAACCGGTCTGGACGGCGTCATAATAGACTACTTTCAACAAGTGATGAATGGATCTATGTAACAAATCAAATATTTCCACGACAGGTACGATAACAGGCTCTTCCTACAAAATTCAAGTGTTATTGTCTTTTGTCGCATTACAGAAAAGTTAAGTCATACTCCACTATGATATGGATGATGAACAAAAACGGAAGAGAAAAAAAAAGACAGACGAGCCCTTAGCCCAGAAGTGGAACACAGAATGGTCTAATTTAACAACCAAACTACTCAAACAATGGTTTAATCATCGTCAACCGATCATCATGTTTTGGTCCCTCTAGTTAAGTTCTCTTATGTGATACATACATTTTCGTGTATACGTTGCTTGGAATAAGAAACCATTTCCTGTATAATTTCCTTAAATGCCTACAAAATGAGTTATCTAATCTACATATTTTTTAAATCTTAATCAAATCTACATTTTAGACGAAAATACCGAGATGATGACAGTGCAAGATCGACATGGGTCAACATCTGCAGCCTCCGTCCCAGGCTCATCATCGTGCCTGGAGACGCCGGGGTCTGCCGAGCAGTCGAGCAACACCAGCAGCGCGCCGGTCAGCGAGCTGCAAACCAGCCCAGTCGTGCCTAAGTCCAAATGTTCTAGTTGTAAATGCTAATGGCGTGTATCTATTCTGCCGAGGTTATGTTATGCCAATGTAGTGCCTATGACTTAAAAAGGTACTGTTGTTAACCGTTTTTCCGTGTATTGTTTTCTATGGCCTGCAGACGCAGATAACGAGGAGTCTACTCCTTTGAACACCGAGCCGCTGCGAGGGACAGCGGGGCCGTCCTCGAGTTTGGAGATGCTGCGACCTGCCGAGCGACGAGCCCATGATACGCAAGAAACTGACGAGCCGCGAGCCAACTGCGTTCTGCCAGAAGACGAACTCGAGCCTGAACTTTCCATGCCACTGCTGGAATCGAACCTGCATAGCGAAATGGGAGCCCGAGGACGGACTCCTGTCAGGAGAGGCCGTGTAGGAGAAAATTCATTTTCGTAAATGGAGATTAGACCTGCACGTGGTTGGACGCTATAAAAGCCAGCGCGCGCTGGCGCGCGCCCCTTTTCCGCTCCGAACCGCCATCGGTGTAAGATCCATCTGATATTATTATTTTGCGTTACTTTGTTTCTGATTTGTTCTTGCTAATTGTTTGCTAAATTGTTGAAGAATTCTGGGCTAATTATTTTCTGTTTTGGTAAAGATGTTCTTAGGTGAAATTATTTTTGTTTATGTGAAAATTTATTGAGAATTGAAACTATTTTGTGACTATTGATTCCACCTTGTTTTTGTTGAATATTGCATTCTTGACATAATACCACATCACTGCGGTTAATAGTTTTATACTATGTTTTATAATAAGTGTTAACTTATTTGTCAAAGACAAGAACGTATACTTCACTTCCGTTGTTATTCTCTCTTCGATCAAAAACCTTATTATTTGTGTCACGTCTGTGTTCGTTTAATCTAATGTTTTCTGTCTAATCATACGCAATATGTTATACTGGAATTCTTGAGGAATTATAGAAGATATATTGGAGAAATCCACACTTTTATTTTTGGGTCACCGGTCCTTTCCTGCAAGACTGCGCCTTCCACTATCTCTGCCTCTCTACGCTCAACAAAGGTTACGGACCCAGAGGCACATTGCAGGAAATACAAGAAACCAACGACTGGTGCTTATTATTCGTGTGAGTGGCTTCATTTATATTGCGTATAAAGAGCTTCGGTGACGAGATTTATTGTCCTGGGTGGACGGCCAATCATAACCTAAAATGGCACCTACTAATACTCAAGGTAGCGTTGCTGAAAAATCTTCTGTTCCCTTCACGTCTACGACAAACTATGTTATCAATGGAAACAGCAACATTGAGAAGCTGGAAGGAGCTCAGAATTTTTCCACATGGAAATTTGCCATGAAAAATTGCCTTGTATTGGATGGCTTGTGGAAGTGTGTCACCGGAGAAGATCTAGACGAAAACAAAAACACTAGGGCACTGGCGAGAATTTCGCTTGGCGTGAAACCAACCCTCTACCAATTGCTATATAGCATTGAGTCTCCAAAGGAAGCTTGGGAGAAACTATCTTCGGTGTACGAGGATAAAGGTCTTTTTCGTAGAGTGGGTTTGCTTCGACAGCTACATAGAATAGATTACAACCATTTAGAAAATATGACGAAATATATTGATGCTGTATTTACCCTCGTACAACAGTTGGCGGACATTGGTAAGGCCATTGAGGACGAAGAAATTGCTGAAATATTGCTGTCTGGACAGCACTTCGAGACTCTTGTATCGGCTCTAGAAACTGAATCTCTCACAAATAAACTTTCGTCCGAGCTTGTAAGAGCGAGAATTATTCAGGAAGAATTTCGGAAGTCTGCTGCAGATGTAAATTCAAGCAGTGCGGTGGTTGCATCTACTTTTAACAAGCAGCGAAAGACGAAAATATGTCACTACTGTAAGAAACCGGGTCACCTGAAATCTCACTGTTTTAAATTGAAGCGGGACCAGAACCGAAAGAACACAAAAGATGTTCATCACAATCAATGGTGACAGTATCTACTTTTTTGGCTGCTGAACAACGAAACACCGACTTTATAATAGACAGTGGTTCTTCTTCACATACGTGCAATAATGAAAGTAGAATTACTAATATGAAGAAAAATAATGTTTTGATTACCTGTGCTGATAAACAAACTAAATTAGAGAGCAATGGTGTTGGAGATGTTCATGTAAGCATTAATGGTTCTGACAAGGTGATTAAGAATGTGATGTATGTTCCGCAGTTGACAGAAAATTTGCTGTCTGTGAGTAAATTATGTGAGAGAGGATTGGTTGTTATTTTTAAGGATGATGGCTGTTTGGTATATGAAAAATGCACTTTTGATGGTGAGCCCGCTTTGTCTGCTGATTTATGTAAAGGCATTTATAGAGTTAATAATATCTGTACAAAGGAGCGGTCGATGGCTGTCCTACATGAAGTGCAGGAAGCACAGACTGCACAGTTAACTGGTGGAAATAGTGTGGATGCTAATGTATGGCATAAAAGATTAGGGCACCTTAGTAGCTTAAAAGGAATGAACGTCTTGAGGGAGTGTGCCGCACGTAATATTTCTTTTCATGGTGACGACAACTTTCATCAATGTGTTGCGTGTCTAGAAGGGAAGCCTGTGGCCAAGGCCTACCCGAAAGGTCATTCTAGACGTGCGAGCCGGCCCTTAGAGCTCATTCACAGCGATATGTGCGGCCCTATGAAGGAAACCAGTTGGGGGTAGTGCAAGGTATTTATTGACTTTTAGTGATGATTTTTCTAGAAAGTCTTTTGGATATCTCTTAAAGAATAAATCTGATGTTCTAACATGCTTTATAAATTTTAAAAATTTTGCTGAAAAGCAGACTGGGTTGCAAATTAAGTGTTTGCGTTCTGATAATGGTCGTGAATTTCGCAGTGCAAATTTTAGGCTTTTCTTGGAGAAGGAAGGCATTTCACACCAATTGACGGTACCGTATTGTGCTCCGCAGAATGGTGTGGCTGAACGAATTAACCGTATAATTTTGGAGAAGGCTAGATGCATGTTGTTACAGGCAGGTCTGCAACCGCTTTTGGGGAGAGGCTGCTATGACAGCATTTTATTTAAAGAATTGGAGCCCCAACGCTGTGTTGGCAGGAAAGTTACATGAGGAAGTTTGGTCCCGACATAATATTAGTCTCGGACATCTTCGTGTTTTTGGATGCTTAGCCTACTCATTGATTCCTGAGCCGACTAGTACAAATAAATTGAACGCTAAAGCCAAACTTTGTATTTTTGTCGGTTATTCTGAGACTGTTAAAGGTCAGTCTCAGAAGTGAGAGACATCTAATCCTAATAAGGTTTTGTTGTCACGGAATGTGAATTTTATAGAAGAGAAGTTTTATAAAGATTTTAAATGCAATGACATAGGAAATTATAATTTTAATTGCAATGACATTGATAACATGAATTTTATGAATAATGATTTATTGATATCGAAAATAGGTGAATATAATAATGAATTGAATTCTCACAATGAAATTATGAATTCTAATCAGCCTGACATAGGTAAAATAGTAAATGAATCATCAGCTTCTACTGGTGAAAAAGATAATACATACGTCTGAATTCACAGATGCTGAATCTGGTGAAGGCTAGTGAGTGGAAAAATGCAATGCAGGTAGAGTATGACTCACTACTAAAGAGCAAAGTTTGGAATTTGGTGGATAGACCTGAGGGTGTCAACATAATTAAATGTAAGTGGGTCTACAAGCTGAAACATGATACTTCAGGAAACTTCGACAGGTATAAAGCTCGCTTAGTTGCTCGCGGCTTTAGTCAAAAGGAAGGTATAGACTATGTGGATACTTTCTCTCCTGCCGTACGTCATTCGACAATGCGAATACTATTTTCTTTGGCACATCAGAAGGATATGTCCATAGAACATATAGATGTCACCACAGCGTTTTTAAATGGAGATTTGCATGAGACGATTTATATGGAGCAACCAAGAGGTTTTGAATTTGATAATAATAAGGTGTGTTTGCTTTTGAAAAGTATTTACGGATTAAAACAGGCTAGTCGCATGTGGAATTTGAAGGTACATGAACTGTTGTCGAAGAATGCATATGTTCAGAGTAAGTGTGAGCCCTGTGTGTATGTGAAGAAAAACGAGAGGGATCTCACCATAATTGAGGGGTCTAAATGCATATCCGCCACTGTCCATAAAAATATTTTTTTATATTTTTTAGTCTGGTAATACTTGTTTTCGTTGTCTGTATTTCTGTATAATTATTTAGTGACAAAACCGCTTCTATCCTAGCAAAATCACGGCCATTAGTCATTAGTGAGGTGCAAAAGCTACACTATCCATACCTTGAAGTGCAGAACCGCCATTGTTACATTTCAACCAATCACAGCACAGAGGTGCTATTTTAATTAAATTAGTGGTGTTTTTCTAATTAAAATGGAAACAAATGAAACAAAGAGATCCCGCAAAGAGGATCAGTGGAAACGTAACAAGCAGAAGGAGAATCGGTAAGTCTTTTAGGACCATGATGGTTTCGATTTAAAAAGGATGGTTTCATGCAACAAGAATCATCAGTGTATCAGTGTAGATTCAAAGTAGTGTGACGTGATGTAAAAACATTCCCACGTAAAATTTATTTTATTCTATTATTATAATAACCTACCTATCTGTTTGAGTTTATTATCTTTTATATTGTTTATTAATATCTTTGTGATTTTATTTCATAACATTTTGAATTGTTTAAGGTATGCGCCGAAAAAATTACCCGATCTGAGCAAATTGGGAAAATGTAATCATAAAAAGAAAAATCTAAAATGCAATGATCTAACCCCGCAAGATGTTAGAAAGTTTCATTCTGCTTTTTACGCAAAGAAAGAAAAAAAGCATCAAGCCAATTTCATTTTAAAATATTTGAAAACAAAAGTTCCAGCTCGCCGCAGACGTAAGGTTCGACAGCGAAATGAATCCCAAACATTTACTGCAATGTACGTCAAAACATTTACCAAGCCTTACAAATTATTGCGGGTGTGTCAAGCTATATTTTTGATGATTCTTAATATAGGCGTACATAGACTTAGAAGGATTTCAAAAACTTTTTTGACTACTGGACTTCTAGCAGAAGATCGACGTGGCGGCGATAGAGCGTCGATGAAAAATTTGGCCAAGAAGCGGAGTGTTATGCAGTTCATAGAAACGTTCAAATGCATCGAGTCACACTATTGCCGCTCCGCCACAGCTGAGAGAAAATATGTATCATCTGACCTAAATATTAAAAAAATGTGGAGAATGTACCAAGAACAACAAAATGATACGTCTCTGAAAGTTAAGGAATGCTTTTTCCGGAACATTTTTAACAGAAATTATAACATTGGTTTTAATACTCCGCGTGTTGACGTGTGCAGTAAATGTACTGAAATATCAGAGAAAATAAAGAGGGCAAAAAAACAAAATAACCAGACAGCAACAATCACCCTTATGACTGAACTTCGAATCCACAAATTAAAATCAAAATGTTTTTATGATTATTTACGGGAGCAAAAGGAATTTATGCTGACACTGTCATTCGATTGCCAGAAGAATCAAGTACTCCCTAAAGTCCCAGATCAGATAGCTTACTACAGCAGACAATTATATATGTATAATTTTACCATAGTCGTTGGTTCAAGCACCAACCAAATTTCTAAGGAGAATGTATTTTGTTACGCATGGACAGAGAACACTCATGCCAAATCCGCAAATGAGATAGCTTCGGCGGTATTCCATCAGCTCACAACTCAAGTAGATTTGACAAACATAAAGAATGTTAGATTAATGGCTGATGGTTGCGGCTCCCAAAATAAAAATTCAATTCTAATTTCAATGTGTGCCTATTGGTTAACGATGTGTGCCCCTCAATCAGTGAAAACAATTGAATTAATTTTCCCAGTTCCCGGCCATTCTCTCATGCCCGCTGATAGGGTTTTTGTGCATATCGAAAAAGTAATAAAAAAGAAAGAGGTGATGGTGCAACCATCGGAATATTTAGATATTTACAAAGAACATGGAAAGGTCATCAAACTTGGATATGATTGTCCCGTCAAAGACTGGAAATCTTATGCCAAAAATACAACGAAGCTCCCAGGACAATATCATTTTAAATTTTCCGATTGCAAAAGATATTATCTCAAAAGAGTCAAGAATAGTTCTGAACGCTTTGTGATTCGAGGTGAAGTCAATTACAAAGTTGACACGGGCGTGTCGAAAAGTACTGGGTGGCGCAAAAGTACTGGCACTAAAGAAAATACTTTTTTTTTTTTTATATGACATTTTCTGTCATTTTGTTGTTGAAAATTGTGTAGTGAACAAATGTAAAATACACTGAAAATAAACATGGACCGTTTTACTCCCCAAGAACGTGGAATAATTGTGTCAATGTTCTTACGGAATAATTCATCAGTGATAAGAACACAACGTGAATTTCGTCGACGATTTCCCCACCGTCCGGCACCGATTGGTCGCACAATTCGACGCTTTGCCACACGCCTTGAAGCAACTGGCTCAACATTGGATAGACCTAAGGCTGGGAGACCAAGAACAGGCCGTTCAGCTGAAAATATCGATGCTGTGCGCGAAAATGTGGAAGAGTGTCCAGAAACATCAACGAGGCGACGTGCCACGCAATTGGGCATTTCCAGACGGACCCTGCAGCGTATTTTGGTGAAAGACTTAAAGATGTTCCCGTATAAAACTCAAATGACTCATCAGCTGCTGCCTGCTGACCACCGAGCTCGTCTAGATTACTGCCAGCGCGTCATAAACCTCAACCTTGAAGAGGATGATTTTCCTTCAAAATTGGTTATGAGTGACGAAGCGCATTTCCATCTCTCAGGGCATGTCAATAAGCAGAATACTCGGTTCTGGGGCACTGATAATCCGCGCATTATTCAAGAAACACCTCTACACCCACTAAAAGTTACTGTATGGTGTGGTATCTGTGTTGACAGAGTGATCGGACCCTATTTTTTCGAAGACGCTGGAGGCAATGCGATAACTGTCACTGGAGAACGCTACAGAACCATGTTACGTGAGTTTTTGATACCCAGTTTGGAAGAATTGGGGCTGGAGCACATCTGGTTTCAACAAGACGGCGCTACGGCACACACAGCGCGCGACACTATGGACTTAGTGAGGGACGCTTTTCCAGGCCGAGTTATCTCTCGTTTTGGCGATTTGCCTTGGCCTGCAAGATCACCCGATCTGACCAGTCCAGACTTCTTTCTTTGGGGTTTTTTGAAATCTCGGGTGTATGTGAACCAGCCACAGACTCTCGCAGCTCTAAAAGAAAACATTCGTCAAGAAATAACGAACATATCGCAGGAAGTGTTACGGCAAGTTATGCAAAATGTCATAAATAGGGCTCAAATGTGTATCAACTCTGGAGGTCACCATTTAAAAGACATCATCTTTAAATTCTTATGGTACGAAATTTAATGGCACAAATATACATTTAAAAAAACCTAAATCTAGTTTTCTAATTTAGAAAAAATGTTATAGCTGAACCAAATAGGGTCTTTACTTTTGCGCCACCCAGTATTATGAAACTGCGTGTCAAGTCAATGAACGATTTTGGTGTTGGAGACATTGAGCCAAATACTGTTAAAATTGGCAAGCCCAAACTCGACGACGTCAATGTATTACTGAACAAGCACTTTGGACAAGATTGGTGTTAAGAACACGGCGATGACTTACTGTCTTACTATAAAAATGTTTTAGAGAATAATTATGAAGGGGGTAGAGAACCGGAAAATGAACCATGCGAATATCTAGAAGATGTAGGGATATCCATTTAATTTTGTTTTCAATTATTTTGTCTGATTAATAAAGAAACTCTACCGATTTAAATTTTGTTTTATTTTTAATATCGCGTAACCCCTCAGAGATACCTAGGATTTTATGTTCTTGGTGCAGTCTAGCATAACAGAACCTATGGATAGTATCGCGCAAAACCGCCTCTGTCCATGAGTGAAATGCATAACAGCCTCTATCCATTTTTTATTAATTATTTCTTGTTTTTCAGGCTTCTATTATAATACCGTTTTAAAAATGAGTTAAAAAATGATACACTGTTTACAAAATCAAAGAAAATTATGTTACTGAATGACATTGGATGACAATAGGCAGGTTTTTTTTCTCTATCCTAAAAAGTCAAAAGGTAGACAGTGGCGGATATGCATTTAGACCCCTCAATTGCTCTCTATGTGGACGATTTTATGTATTTTCGACATGTGAAACTACAGAGTTGTCCAAATTAAATTTTTGTATTAAGCATCTTGGTTCACTTACAAGCTGTCTAGGGATGCGTGTAACAAGAGATAAAAATGTTTTAATTTTGTATCAATCTGAGTATGTTAAAAGATTATTAAAAAGGTTTAATATGTTAGACTGTAAGCATGCGTCCACACCTACGATTGCAAACTGTAAATTAGTGAAAAATAATTCAGAATTATCAGATGATAATGTATTTCAAAATCGGCAATTGATTGGCTGCTTAATGTATCTATCAGTGTGTACACGACCAGATATCACATTCAGTTGTAGTCAGCTAAGTAAATTTTTAAGTAATTTTGATAAGAGTCACTGGACAGCAGCTAAACATGTATTACGTTATTTAGCTGATACTATTAATCACCGGTCCTTTCCTGCAAGACTGCGCCTTCCACTATCTCTGCCTCTCTACGCTCAACAGTTTTTCATACCTTTCGCTCGAATTTGCTAAAAATGGTTCAATCAACTTTCCAAAATGATATGATAGTATTGCAAATTTATAGAAGTTTGATGATAACAAAGGCAACAGGAGAACGAAATTTTTCAAAATTGAAATTATTAAAAATTTCTCTTCGAGCAACAATGTCTCAACATCGCTTAAATTCATTCGATAGTGGCAATTGAAAATGATGTACAAGTAGCGGCACGAAACTCTAGTGCTGACCGTTATTGCGCAGAAGTAAAAAATAAGGTCTCTCAGGGGGGCTAGAGGGACGAAGGGTGCGCGTGCGAAGCGCCGATTGGCTAGCCAGTCGTACTCCGTCCCCCGCTCTGATACGACGCTCCGCGGACTTCTGAATGTACAATCGCGTTCGAAAGTTTATTGTTATTGACATTCATTGTTATTATTTTTCGTTAAGTTTGAGTTCGTTTATTATTGTTGTTTTTTGTTAAGTTTACTAGTGAGTGACTTTTAACAGTGTTTACGCCACGATGCGTGAAACAGTGAAAACGGAAAGCAGCCGAAGCCGATCGCCCCGCTCCCCCCGCGCCCCGCCGCGCCCTCTGCTCCTACGCGTAACTCGAGACATACGTGCTCTGTTCAATTTAATTAGAAATAATATCTAAATCCTTTAAAACTTCATGTAAACGTGCTATATTGTTAATTAAACCCTTAAGTAATCGTAGCACAGTGGTTTTCGTTATTAAAAACCACCAACGTCGACACTTTCGTCGACAAACAGTGAATATGAATGAATGAAAACTCTTAATTGCACAAAACAATAATATATTATACTAGATTGCACAAAACAATAATATATTATACAATAATATACTAGAAGAAACAAGGTTTTGAAAAGACAGCCACGAAAAATGGTATACGACGTGCATTGTTTTGTTAAAAGAGAAACCAACGAAATGATTGATTCTTTAAAGCAAATAAAAAGCGAGATTGACGAAGCGACGAATGTTTTGCTCAGCCATTCGAATAATAGCATAATAAGACAAACTGCAGAGGTTATTAAGACAGGGAACCTGAAAATAAACAGCATAGTCAGTTATTTTCGTAAAATTCAAAAAAAGACAGCAGAAGCCACACATACGTCTGTTGCAACGGTAAGAAACATCACCACTCAAGCCAATAACTCCGATTTAAGAGAGAGAGAGAGAGAAATAATTTAAAGAAGAGAGAAAGAGAGAATTTAATAACAGTTTTCAGAACACCTGGCAAAAAACGATCCAGAGCAAAAACGGTCACAGAAATTGATAACTTCGACCAAGGCGTGGTTAAAAGGTGCATACACAGCTTTCACATGACAAATAATGAGCTTCCCACCGTCGGCAAGCTAAAACAGCAGCTAGAGAAAGACATAAACTTCAAAGGCTCAGAACAAAGTCTTCGACGATTAATCAAGAGTTTAGGTTTTCGATGGGAAAAGACTGAAAACAATCGAAAAGTGCTGATTGAGACTTTGAATATTCGTTTGCAACGTACTGAATATTTAGAAAAAATTAAAAAACAATCGCCAAGAGGGACTTCATCGCACTCTACGCTAAAATCCTGGACTGATGGTAGTATAAAGGGCACAAAAAAACCCATTTCAAAAGGACAGCGAGTTGTAATTGTCCACGCAGGATCTGAGACTGGGTTTGTACCGAATGTCCTACTAACTTTTAAAGCACTAAAGGTACCCAAAACAGGCGACTACGACGACATTATGAATTTTGGGAACTATGAAAAATGGCTGAGAACTCAGTTCATGCCCAATTTACCACCAAATTCCGTTGTGGTAGTCGACAACGCGTCCTCTACCACAACAAACAGTGGGATCTCGGACCAAGCTCAAATTCCAAGAAAGCTGACATGCAGGGTTGGCTCACCGAAAAAGGCATACATTACGACAACACTCTACTGAAACCTCAGTTATACAATTTGATTAAAGCAAACAAGAGAAGATTCAAAACATTTTAGATTGACCGAATCCTAGCCGAACAAGGCCATAAAGTGCTGAGATTACCACCATACCACGCAGATCTGAATCCAATCGAGATGGCATAGTCTGATATAAAACAAAATGTAGCCAGCAAAAATGTGAAATGGAATGTTACTAAAAGTATAGACCTAATTCAAGAAAAAGTTTAACTGATGGGTGCATGGGATTGGCAAAAGTTATGCAAACTGGTGAAGGATATAGAAGAGAAATATGCAAAGAGTGACCATGTCGTGGATATGGTGACAGATGAGTTCATTGTTCGCGTTGATGCAGACAGCTCAGAGGATGACCTTGGAGATTCTGATGATGATGATGATGATGATGACGCTGTTAGTGACGATGACCAAAGCAGCCCAGAGCCTGGGCCCTCAACGAGCAAAAGGCCCTGTCGAGACAGCTCCATATGACATATAGTTTTGACGAAGAAGTCGTAAGGCAAACTATCTAAAACATCCATCTGGTTCAGCGTTAATTTCCGACATTAAAAACGTTATTAGAAGTATTGAAAGACAGTATCAAACTTGAGGGTGGCATCTCTAAATATGTGGAGGAATCGTGGCCCAAGGACTCTTACCCGTACAAAGAAGCTATTATAAAGAAAATTGACGCTGACGAAACGGATGTTCTTGTACCTATGTTGCTATGGTAACATCTCCCGCCATAAAGTCAACGGCTATTTGCAACTTCAATTACAGCCAACCACACAACGGAATAAATTTTATCATTGTTGAAAATATAGCACAACGAAGTGCCTACTTCCCCTCACGAGGTAGTAACTGACGACTCTTCAGCATTAATAGCAGCCAACGATAAGGCTCTTACGATATTTCAAACAGTCTAAGACTATCTACGTCTATCCTGGTTATCTTATCTATCTATATATTTCCTGGTTTTAATGAATAAAAGTTACAAGATATCTCAAGTGTTTATAAGAATAGATACGAGTCACTTTGTAAAAAATGTGTACGACGATGTTTCAACGAAGTAGAAATGAACGTCAGAATGTTTAATATTAGCTGCATTATTTATATCAAACATTGCGATAATTTTGAAATCATAAAAAATGTGATTCGTCATATTATAAAAATTTGCTTACTCAAGCACGATTTCACAGGTAATGAAGCTTGGAAAATTGCTATGAAAAATCTTCAATGTTTATTGATCAAGATAGAACGATATAAAAGATTTTTATTTACCCAACCAATTAGTCTCAACTCTTAAAAGTTTAATGATCAATCAAGCTTCCTCTGTGGAGCAATTTTACAAGTCCTTTTTATAAATCAGACAAAAATATAACCATTTATTTCAAAATTTTAAAACACTTATAATATTAAACACGCCTGCATAAGTACATAGTGGATGATTTTATAAAAAATCACGATATCAGCTTCATTTCTTTACCGCCCAAAACAACTAATCTTGAAACCATTGAACGGGCCATTTAAACAGTATTGACGGACAATTCTAACTCAATTGAAGAAGACTGAAGGTAAAAAACACAAAACATTGGTTAAATCTGTATTTCCCAGACGTTTAAACAAACTGCAAGGCTTAATAATTGAAAAGAATGTCATATCTTAAAATATCATACGTAGATTTCAAAAAGCTGCCTTATTTCCTGTAAATTGACCAGTATCAAGACTTCCACAAAGCCAATCAGTTGAGGCAGTCAATGAAACTATTTCTGAACTCGTAATTGAGTTACTGCAAGATCCGAAAGGCTTCAATTACTCAGACTTGGCTGTCTTTGATTACTATTGGCGACAGACCTTTTTTATTTTACTTTGTTTTCTTTTTTAATTTGTCATTTTAATATTGTAATTTTTCTAGTGTCAGTCTATTAGTGTCTTCTGTCTAGTTAGTGTGATATTTTGTCTTGATTGTTATGATAAGCAGTTTTTTAGTAAACATTCTGCAGGTCTCTGATGATGATCGCTTTGCCAAGAAGTGTAAGTGCCTTGTGCTTGTTATACCTACGTGACGTAATGAAGACTCGTGGAGACAGTGGCGCAATACCACCGGTGCCCTCAATTTAATTAAGCTAGAATATGCAGAACTCATAAGCGCGGACTTTCGATACTCGCGTTCGTAGCATCGGACGCATTCCAACTTGCACTAAAAATGTAAAGTTCTTTTTTTGAAAAAATCACGAATATAGTAACACTGCACTGTTCTACATTTCTACGGTAGCCACCCACTATAATTTGCTAAGAGAAGCAGTTAATCGTGTTGAGAATGTCAACCATCAGTCAAGGAGGCAAGTGGGACACACCTGTGTATGCAAATGCAGCAGCTGAGGACAGTCTTTCAGCAACCGGTCTGGACGGCGTCATAATATATTACTTTCAACAAGTGATGAATGGATCTATGTAGCAAATCAAATATTTCCACGACAGGTACGATAATAATATATCAGACTATTCCTACAAAATTGAGCTGTTATTGTCTTTTGTCGCATTACAGAAAAGTTAAGTCATACTCCACTATGATGGATGGATGATGAACAAAAACGGAAGAGTGGAAGGCTAAAGACAGAGGTGCCCTTAGCTCAGCAGTGGAACACAGAATGGTCTAATTAAACAACCAAACTACTCAAACAATGGTTTAATCATCGTCAACCGATCATCATGTTTTGGTTAAGTTCTCTTATGTGATACATACATTTTCGTGTATACGATGCTTGGAATAAGAAACCATTTCCTGTATAATTTCCTTAAATGCCTACAAAATGAGTTCTCTAATCTAATCTACATATTTTTTTAATCTTAATCAAATCTACATTTTAGACGAAAATACCGAGATGATGACAGTGCATGATCGACATGGGTCTACATCTGCAGCCTTCGTGCCCGGCTCATCACCGTCGCCCCGATTTTAGACATGGCAACACTGGTTGGACGGTATAAATGGCAGCGCGCGCCCCTTATTCCGCTCCGAACAGACGTCGGTGTAAGATCCATCCGATATTATTATTTTGCGTTACTTTGTTTCTGATTTGTTCTTGCTAATTGTTTGCTAAATTGTTGAAGAATTCTGGGCTAATTATTTTCTGTTTTGGTAAAGATGTTCTTAGGTGAAATTATTTTTGTTTATGTGAAAATTTATTGAGAATTAAAACTATTATGTGACTATTGATTCCAACTTGTTTTCAATACCTCTCGCTCGAATTTGCTAAAAATGGTTCAATCAACTTTCCCAAATGTAATGATAGCATTGCAAATTTATAGAAGTTTGATGATAACAAACGCGACAGGAGAACGAAATTTTTCAAAATTGAAATTATTAAAAAATTCTCTTCGAGCAACAATATCTCAACATCGCTTAAATTCATTGTCGATAATGGCAATTGAAAATGATGTACAAGTAGCGGCACGAAACTCTAGTGCTAACCGTTATTGCGCAGTAGTAAAAAATAAGGTCTGTCATATAGCAAAATTCAAACTCAAGAACGTGAAATAATACGAAAGAGTACATAGTACATGTTCAGTTACCTTTTATTCGATAAGTTTTCCACACAGGTACAAAATCACCTGCGACACAAGTTACTCCGCTCAAAATCAGGAAAAGAATGCCCAGCTGGTCAAAAACCGCCCGCCATGCGCACGTTCGCTTGGCGGGAAAAACCTCGTGCTCTCATTGGTCACTTCGAACCAACCCCACCATCTTACTTGTCAACTCACCAGGCCTACCAACTTACAATTGTGTATCAAGCAGGACTACCTACTCCAAAATGTCAAACCGTCATGCCATTGGTTGAATTCAAATAAAAGTAGCTTTGACATTTTGCTCTTTCCGGTGGAGGATAAAGAGTTGCTCAAATGTCACGGACTAAGCATGGAATTACAGTTTGACAGTTTGTTACGTTCAAATACAACAACTTTTATTTATTGAAACTACAAAACATCTCAAATTAATGAAACCCTAACAATCGACCATCCTGATAACGTGCGCGTCCTCGCACTCGTCACCAGGTGGTAACCCTAACAATGAGAGCCTTTGACCAGATGCGCTAATCTTAGCATAAGTAACATTTTATTTTACATAAAACAAAACATCATTACATCATATAAATAATTTTACATTTCAGCTATTTCTAGTCAGAATACATTGAACAAATGGACATTCAATCAATTGCCTAACAAATATTTTTAATTGTACCTCGTCATAAATTGATTGTAAGATGGATCAACAATTTATGACAATTGAAATTAAATTATTACTCTGAATTAAATAAATAATTTACAATTAATTACTTCATTAATCTAATCTATCTTATAATATATCTATTATCTTATAATATTATATTATATCTAATATATTGATTGTATATACTACATATCTATTTATAAAAATACATCTATCGCGTTACTTCGCAGAAAGGAAAACCAATCTTTAGCTAAGGCCCCAAACGATCGATTATTAGGAGTCACCATAGCCGGCAGCGCAGCGCCAGTCGATCTGGCATCATCTCATCAAAACGCGAACCAATCGATTCTCGCGTTTGATCTGAAACAATAGCAGATAACGTTCTGTGGTAACATGACTGCACATACAGTACTCGTACACGAAATCATTCCTAAAAATTAAAAAATATTCAATATTCAGTTATCACTGACTTCATCAGTGGTGTTTGCGTCAGGGCCACCTTCAGTGATTTCATCGACACTAGCATCAGAATCATCTTCATTGACTTCTAATGCTGCTACATGGATCCATGGCATCATTCGATCCGAGCCTACAACCGTCGCGCGTTTAGCCTTTGTACCATCTAGACCAGGGATAGGTGCCACCATGTATCGATCTCTGCCTATGGTTCTAGTCACACGATAAGGTCCTATATAAGTCGGCATAAGTTTTTTACTTTGGCCATCGTTATTAAAGTAGGTTTTTGTAATCTTAACAAGTTCGCCTTCTTTATATATCCGTGCCGGTTTTCTACCCTTATCGTATCTTTCTTTTTGTTTTACCTGTTCATGATCTATCCTATCTTTTACCTCATTGCGTATAGTAGAGATATTACTTGAATTGGCTCTGGTTTCAACAGTAATTTCGTTAAAAATGGGATTAATTTCACTATTCATACAAGTACCGAATAGTACCTCTGAGGGTGATCTGCCTGTCGTTTTCTGAACGGTGTTATTGAGACCCCACTGAACTTTTCCTAAATGAGAGTCCCAGTCTTTTTCGCCGTGCTTTATGTTCAGCGCTCTCAAGGAATCAAGTATCGTACGGTTGTACCGTTCTACTTGGCCATTTGACCGTGGGCTAGCCACCGCGTTAAGAATGTGTCTGACACCCTTATCAAGACAGAATCGTTTGAACGCGTGAGACGTGCAACAGCTCCCACGATCACTCACGAGGCGGTCGGGGGTCCTAAAGGTACTAAAAATGTCTTCCAAGGCAGTGGTCACATTTTGGGCTTTGGTGTTTCGCACGGGCTTTAGGAAACAAAACTTAGTGAAACCATCTACGACCACAAACAGGTAAGTGTACCCTCTTTTTGACTTAACGAAGGGGCCGAGGTGGTCGACGTGCAATGTGTGAAAAGGTATTTCTTCTTTTACAATCGGGTGAAGAAGGCCCTCGCGAGAATTTGTATTATTTTTCGCATAAGCGCATTCGATGCAAGCGCTGACATATTTCTGTACAAATTTCGACATCTTAGGGAACCAGTAACTTTTTTTTTTACTCTCTCAAGGGTCTTCTCAACTCCGAAATGCCCAATTTCATCATGATTGAGGCGACACAGTTGCCACCTTGCCCCCTTCGGTACTACCCATCGAACGTTGCCCTTATCACCACCGATACAACGAAATAACCTATTGTCCTTCAAAACAAAGTTTTCCTTGATATAACGGAGCCCCCTTTCATCAAGACCGCTGCTTAAGATTCCTCGAATCCTACACAACTCCGAATCTCCCAGCTGGAGGGTATGTAACCAATCCTCCCCAGTTATTGACATAACTGCCGGAAATTGATCTGTGACAGTATATTCAGCTTCGGGTAGAGGATTTCTCGATAAAGCATCAACATGTCCCATCTTAGCACCTGGCCTATACTCGATAGAACAGTCAAACTCCTGCAGCTGCAACCACCAACGCGCAATTCTCGGAATGAGATCTCGCTTCGAAAATGTAGAACGAAGTGCGCTACAGTCTGTAACAGTTTTAAACTCCTTCCCTAGCAAATAGACCCTAAATTTTCGAAGACAGCAAACTACGGCCAGAGTTTCTAACTCATAAGAATGGAAATTCTTTTCTTCCGGTGAAGTTTGCCTGCTGTAGTATGCAACCGGAAGAAAAGCATCACTTTTTGTTGTACGCTGAAGAAGTATACCTACCTCCAACGCCTACTTTGCTCGCATCAGTGTGCATCTCAGTTTCCGCAGCAGGGTTGTATATTGCGAGAATAGGCCTGTTGGTCAAATTCGCTTTTAAAGTCTCGAACGCTTTTTCTTGGCCTTCGGCCCATTCCCATACGGCATCCTTCTTTAGAAGCTTACTTATTGGGAAAGCAATTTGAGCAAAATTTTTAACGAACTTGCGAAAATAGCCCGCTAGTCCTAGAAACTGACGAACATTGTGGACATTCTCAGGACGTGGAAAATTGATAACACTAGAAATTTTCTTCTCACCAGGTCGAACGCCTGCAGCACTGATCTCATACACGAGATAATCAATTTGATTCTGCAAGAAGTTGCATTTCGACAAGTTCAGTGTGAGATTTGCCTTCTCTATCAATTGTAATATCTCCTCGAGACGTTCTAAACATTCGGTGGGATCTTTCCCGTAGATGAGAACATCATCAATGTATGCAGTTGCTTTGCTATAACGAGCAGACCCAAGAATAGAATTCATCATCCGCTGGAATACCGCGGGTGCATTCGCCAAGCCGAACGGCATACGATTGAAATCGTACTGGCCGTCCGGGGTGACGAATGACGTGAGATTCTTGCACTGCTCAGCAATTGGGACCTGGTAGTAGCCTGACGCGAGATCGAGTGTAATAAAACAGGCTTGACCTGCAAGACGTGCTATCTCGTCTTCAATTAGTGGCATAGGGTATCTCTCTTTTATGGTTACAGAGTTTAACATGCGATAATCTATGCACATTCTTAACGAGTCATCCTTTTTACGAACTAGCAAAATCGGGCTTGAGTACTCAGAAACAGAATGTCTCACTATTCCTGCGTCCAACATATCATCCACCATTTCACGCACTTTGGCACGCTCATGATGTGAAAGCCTGTATGGACGATAGACTACGGGACGTTGGGAATTCAACTCAATATTCATTTCAGTCACGTTCGTGCACCCTATGTCCTTGAAAGTTGACGCAAAACAATGTTTATATTGTTTGAGCAATTCTAAAAGTTTGTGCTTGTCGTCGCTAGAGACTGAGGTACCTAAACGTACTTGGCTTTCGTCGAGTTCACTTCCCACGGTAATAGTAGTGTCAGATGGATTCATCATAACTCTATTTACAAAGTCGACTCTTTCCGCGCGACTTATGATAGAATCCAGTGGGATTTGGCAATAGTCTGAGCAAGGGATCACTAAAACGTCAATTCGGCCAGCTCTCATGGGATAGAGACCTCCACATACAAAAAAATGATTGTATGGCCTGCCCGCAATACTACATTTCAGCAGTGCACTCCCAGTTACCACAGAGTCGGTTTTAGCTCTTATGGAAGCAGCGCCATAGAGTTCAACGATGCCTGCTGCCCGAACTTTAAAAGAACATGAACTATCGAGATCTAGACCAGATCCGGGGAATCTATCACCGTTATCAAAAAACTGCAATTTTGTCTCATTTTTGTAGACCACTACATGCGGCTGTTCGGTAAACGACTGTCCTATCAACAGGGGGTTATCTAATAATTCGTCACTAACAACCTTAGATGGAACCTGAGCCTCTACTCCATCGATACTTACATCAAGCACCACTTGCCCTAGGGATTTAACAACGCCGTTCCCAAAGCCTTTCATAAACGACGGGACCATATTATGAGACAAACCTAGCTCATTAGCTGTAGATTCTTTAATCAAAGTCACATCACTACCAAAATCTATGAATGCTGGTAAAGGGACACCATTTATAAAAGCTAATTATACTCAAGCTCTGATACGACGCTCCGCGGACTTCTGAATGTACAATCGCGTTCGAAAGTTTATAGTTATTGCCATTCATTGTTATTTTTTGTTAAGTTTGAGTTCGTTTATTATTGTTGGTTTTTTGTTAAGCTTACTAGTGAGTGACTTTTAACAGTGAATATGAATGAATGAAAACTCTTTATTGCACAAAACAATAATATATAAAAGCAAATAAAAAGTGATAGTGACTAAGCGACGAATCTTTTGCTCAGCCATTCGGATAACCGATTACTAGAGAAAACTTGTCGCAAAACATGGCGATTATGGCACCCGGCAATGGTATGCATATAGCCTCCTGCGTACATCTGTACTACACAAAGTACGTAGGAAAAATAATAATCTGTGGTCTCTATTTTCATTATTAGTTCTTAAATATGTTACTGGCGACATCTAGTGACTACACTGGTTAATACAAAAAATAAAACAACACATTTAACATCTGTCATTCTTTTAAAAATGGCGTCGGAAGGTGGGCGAGCGAACGTGCGTTTACGCAGAAGTAAGTTTATCCATCTTTATCTTTTCTCTTTTTTGTGATTTCATAGTTTTTTTGTGTAAAAACAGTTATTGATAGTAGAAACTAATTGCTGAAAGTAATATTTTACCAAAATAATCAAATGTTCCTAACCTAACCTTGATATTATTTTCTATGTCCTCTGCAAAGTACAAAGGTATGTAATTAATATATTTCACGTCTGTCTTCCCGAGTACTATATAAAGTACGTTAACAATTTGTTCATTTTTTTTAGATTTGACACCTAACCTCATCGCAGAAGTTTTGAATGACTCCGACTTCGACTATTCTGGAGATGATTCAGACGAAGATCCCGAGTTTCTACCACCTGAAACCAACCAAATAGTCTGTGATCACCGTGAAAGCGGTTCCAGTAGTTCAAGCGAAGATGAAGATGATTTGGTTATTTCTGTGCCTTCACCAGCAACATCAGACAACTCGGATTGTCCTTCAACTTCGTCATACTTACCACGAGCAAGAGGACGTTCAAGGGGAACTCGTGGGCAAAGTCGTGGTCGTAGCCGGGGTAGAGGTGAGAACTCACGATTATTATCCACTCGACATATAGCTATTAGAAATCGACAAAATAACTCTGGCATTCAGGATACTTGGATACACGAGACACTTGATACAGAAATAAGTAGTTTAATGCAACCTGCCTACATCAAGAAAAATACTGAGGAATGGGAGTGGTACCAGTTTTATGAACAATACTTAGATGATGATATTTTAGATCACATAGTAACCTGTACAAACAGGACACAAGTATTAGAGACAGGCAAATCTATGGGACTAACTATAAAAGAGCTTAAGGTCTATATAGGTATTACCATGATCATGTCCGCATTACAATATCCGCAAATTTCCATGTATTGGTCAGAGAAGTGGAAAGTTCCAATGATTGCCAAAGCTATGACTCGAAACAGATTTTTTTACATTAGACTGAGATTAAAATGCGTTTATGACCCTGAAGTTACGCCTGAACAAAAACTTCAAAAGATATGGAAAATCCAGCCTTTATTTGATCGCATATTAGCCGGCTGTCATGAACAAGACCGTCCTCAAGAAATGAGTATTGATGAGATGATTATCCCTTTTACTGGGAAATGTCCCATGCGTCAGTACTGTCCCAACAAACCCAACCCAGTAGGTCTCAAAGTTTTTGTTTTGGCTTCGCCAAAAGGTATAGTTTGTGACATGGCAGTATATCAGGGAGACACTACATTCCCTGACTTAATTAACAAAGGATTTTGTTTGGGAGAAGCAGCAGTAATTCATATGACAAGAACTTTAGTTCCGGGACACTTACTATTTTTTGATCGGTTCTTTACGACGAAACTTTGTGATGAATTACTAAGATTAGGATTTCATGCTACAGGCACTATTATGAAAAACAGAATCCCGAAAAACTGCGTATTGACTGATGAAAAGACATTTAAAAAGAAAGCGAGAGGAAGTACTGAAGTAAAAGTTAGAGAAGACCAAAAACTTGCTGTGACTATGTGGCTGGATAATAAGCCAGTTTTAATGATGTCAACTTGTTATTGCGATCAAGATCACGACGAATGCGAGCGATGGTCAAAGAAAAATAAAGCATACGATAGAGTCAGAAGGCCAGACGTCATTAAAAATTATAACGAAAAAATGGGTGGCGTCGATCTCGCCGATAGAATGCTTTCTGTTTGCCCATCGCGTAATCGTACAAAAAAATGGACAATACGCGTAATTTCGCATCTTTTTGACCTAGCCGTTGTAAATGCTTGGTTGCAGTATAGAATGGTAGAAGTAGAGAAGGGTACACCAAAGAAAAATATCGCACAAATGCGAGAATACAAGCTTAATTTAGGCACCAAACTAATTGATGACAATGAAGAAGAATCTGATGATGATGGTGAAGTTGAATACGAAGAACTTGAGCCGAAACATAAAAAACGTAAGATTTTAATTAAACCAGTTCCTTCCAAAGAAAACCGTACCAAAAGTGCAGCGCATTTGCCGGCATATGGTACAAAACAATGTCGCTGCAGAAAGAATGCCTGTGATAAAAAAACTACGGTATTTTGCAAGAAATGTGAAATTTACCTATGTTTTACGCCTAATCGGAATTGTTTTACTGATTTCCATGAAGACTGTTAATTCGAACTCTGTGGTTAATTCCTAGTTGACTGTTGAGTCCTACAAACTTTAATATAAGTATAAATGATTGATCTCTAATGTTACTCCTATTGAATTACTATAAGTTTACTCTTCTTGAGTTTAGTTTTTTTTAATATGTTGTAAAGAAGAGTTTAATTTCTGTTAATTTTGAAACATTTAATAAAACTTCTTAAAATTATACATCCAATCTATTATTTATTGCTCCTTTCTGCTCACTACTCCACCAAAAATAGGCTACGTCCTTTATGAAGCACATAATAGTTTAGTTCCCTTGTACTTTGTATAGAACATAGTGTTTTTCCGGTACTTGATTTTTTCTAATATTTTTCCCGTACTAAGTGATAGTCTAGTAGTGCAATACAAAAGTTTCAGAAAGAAACAATAAAAAAAGGGGTCTGGTACTCAGGAGGATAGACGAATAGGGCCTCTCCATAGGCTTCCTTCCTCATTGGATTTTTTACATATTTATAGGTTAGAATACTTATAATAAAATGTCTTCTGAAAGAATTGGTTCCGGAAAAACATTAACAGGACAATCTCGTGAAATAGTGTTTAATAGTTTTAAATATTTTATGCATCATAACAAAAACGGTGATGGCGAAAACCATTTAGTGAAAGATTAGTACGCATTGACATCAGATGCGATGCGACTGATGTTTCTCAGAGAAGTGTAAAACGAGTTGTTCGTGAAGTACTCAGTCAAGTTGCGGCGTCTGTTAAAGCGTCAACATCACAACTACCTACCTCATGGGACGTAGAGCCATCAGAATTCAAAACATTGTCGACTGTAATTTTCAGAACACCGTTTAAAAAGCGACCAAGGTTAGCAAAAAAATCCACATTAGATAGTTGTGACGAAGAAGTCGTAAGGCAAACTATCTAAAACTTCCATTTGGTTCAGCGTTAATTTCCGACAATAAAAAAGTTATTAGAAATATTGAAAGACAGTATCAAACTTGAGGGTGGCATATCTAAATATGTGGTGGAATCGTGGCCCAAGGAGACTTACCCGTACAAATAAGCTATTAGAAAGAAAACTGCTGAAATTATGGGAGTATCAGTTCCAACTGCGTATAGTGTGACGAAAGAGTACAGAAAAACTCACACTGTGCGGTCTCCTCCTCCACCAGCAGTGAAACTATCTTTGATTGAAAACATGGACGATACGGACTTATCTGTTAGAAGGAAGGTGCACTAGTTCTTTTTTGCAAACGAGATCCCAATTGATAAAATTTTGGGAAGTGTTAATGGTGATGTTTTAGGATCTTCAAGTGGGTTTGTAAATGAAAGTGAGCTGATCTTTCAAGTCTGCAAAGATGATGGTGACTACCATTCAGAGATGGACACCCATAATTTTGACAAATGGATCAAGAATGTTTTGCCAAAGTTGGAACAAGGCTCCGTTTTGGTAATGGAGAAAACGCCCTACCATTCAAGACGGCTTGAAAGAAGTCCAAAACCGGCTACTAAAAAAGCGATACTCAAAGTTGGTTGAGGCAAAAAAATATTAATTTTCAAACAACAGACCTTTAACCACAGTTGTTACTCAAAGTTAGAGCGGAAAAAGCAAAGCACCAAACATAATAATATGTGGTAGATGAACTTGTAAAGCAATTTGGTGTCACTATCTTACGTTTACCACCATATCACTGTGAACTAAACCCTATTGAGCTTATATGGGCTAAAGTGAAAGGGTAAATAGCAACCAAGAATAAAACGTTTAAGATGGTAGATCTCAACAAATTATTGCTCGAGGCACTACTGACAGCAAATGCTGAAAATTGGTCTGAATGTGAGGAACATATTGTAATTAAAGAGGATAACAAAATGCCTACTTTAGATTAACATATTGATATATTTACAGGCTTATTTGTTATTCATGTTGGTGTTTCGTCATCGTCTGAGAGTAAATAAACAATGTTATGAAATAAAATTATTTGTGTTTTTCTTGTTCGTATTAAATAACTAATCTGGCACCTACGATAATTCATGAAAGCACTTAAAAGTAAATACAGTACCTTCTAACGAAAGCTCTCAGAAGTACCTGTCAGTTGATACAGGTTTCCACATAAAAAGTTTACTACCACTGAATCATGAGGTTTTGCTTGTTTACCTTTCTTTAAATACCTACCTAAAAAATATAGTAGACAAACGGAGCTAAAGTGGCGGCTTGGATGAAGTTAAGTGACGACTTTAACAGTACAAGCAATGTCTACAGGCAAGTTTATTTCTAAATATTTGAAGAAGAAGAAAAAGATTTATCCAACAAGACACATCACACAAACAAATTGGCCATGCTACTTATTATTAATCTACGTTTTTTATAATTTATTATGGAAATATTAACGTTTTTCAAACCTTTTTTTTTTTATAGCCTGTTTTGTGTCCCACTGCTGGGCAAAGGCCTCTCCTTCTTTCTTCCAACTCTCTCTATCTCCGGCCACTTCGCACCATCCCGGCAAGAATGCATTTAGGTCGTCCCGCCATCTGAAACTTATTTCGAAATTTTTGAGTTGAGTCATTATTTCTATTTTTTATTTATTCTAAAGTTTTGGTGTTTGTGACGGTATCAGAGGATGATTGAGGAGACGTCTTTGCCGACTTGCAAAGAAAAAAAAAAGAAATGTCGTTAACGTCAGTTAGAGACCTCCACACTAGCGTTTTTAGAGCGTCGTCGTCGTGCCAGCGTCCGCACAGCGTCTACCGCGCGGCGCGGCGACGCAGCGCCGGCGCTGACCGGTATAATATATTTCACCGGTGTAATATGTTTCTCGTTTCCTCGCGCCACGACAATACGGTATTTGACACTATCAACAATAAATTATTTTAGATGCTCGATTAAAACAAAAATTACAAAATGATTCGGAAAATTTATTTCTTTTAATCATTTACTAGTATAACAATTTTTAAATAGATGAAACATAAAAACAGTGCTCTGAAATGTGACGTCACAAGCAAGTACTTTCATACAAAATTCCGTTTTAAAAGTAACTCATTTGACATCCTGTCAAATATCCAATTATTGTGCTCCCTTAAAGAAATATAGATTAATAAATTCAGTGATTCCTTCCCCACACAACAGTTGGGCGACGAGATTCAAAGAACGGCGCGTGCGCATAAATAAAAATCGGCGAAATTAAGCCAAAAATCAAGTAGAAAAGTGTGTGCAAACATTGCAATAAACAGGAAGCAGTGGCCGCCATTTTATTTTAGCCATGTGCAAAAAAAAATTACAACAAAGCCAAGTATCGGTGAAGTTACGCGTTAATTTTGGTTTCAATGCTGACATTGAAAAGGCTTACTAATGTATTGCCAAAAATCGTTTCCCAAAGTATTACTTCCCAAACTATTTTCCTCAAATTATCACTTGGCAAAAAAACATTTCTCAAAACAACTTAAAGCAAATAACCAGTTAGCAAAAGTTATTATGGCAAGTTATTGTTTACCAAATAAATACTTGGTCAAAATTCATTTTACCAAAGAGGCAACAAGAGGCAAGGTAAGAACGCATCAAAGTCGAGTCTGTTTTCGATCTTACATAGAGAACCTAACGCTCCGACGCGCTCCGCTTCGCTACGCGCGTCGTCGCACCTATATTTCTGTTGTCACGTATTCTTTACATCGCCGACCCCCCGTTCCATTATTTGAAAATAACACTTGCCAAAATAAAACGTTAGCATAATAAACGTTTGTCTTAATAAAACTTGACGCAGTAAAATTATGCGAAATTATAATTTGACCAAATGAATAAAATGCGAAATGAAAACTTGCTAAAGTTTCATTTGGGAAATGAAACTGATGCCATAAGTTTATTGGGAAGTAAAATTTGGCGAAAAATTCTTTGGCTAAACGGCGGTATCCCCATTGAAAACGAAAATTTGTGGTCAGGAATGTGTTCCTGGATTCACAGGTCAACCAAACAAGAGTTACAAAAACGCTCGCCGATAGCTGGAATAAACTACGAATCCTTGCTTAAAGGTAGAAGATGAACTGAGAAATCTCTTTCGGTACCTATAGGTAAACAACACCTGACAGAGAAAAGAGAAATTGCAAATTATTACCTGCAACCTTTCGAAGGAAAGAACTGGGAATGTTTTGAACAACAATTAGAGTGCATTATAACGCTAAATGAAGTTAAACAAGATAAAATTAAATTTAGATATCGAAATTATGTCCTTTATTTTACGTATAATTATGTATGCTTAGTATAAGAGTTGCCTGGTTGACCTCAGGTTTCAATAGCTCTACAGAATAAATACTCTCATGGATGAGCGAGGGCGTTGCGACTCCTTTTTGAGAACTGGGCGCGTGTTTCCGGTAGAGCTTAATAAGGACAACGTGATATGATTTCGAAACGGGAGACTCTAAAGCGGTCACCGGTTAAAATAAGTTTACGACTCTTAATACTCATACTGCCTTTGCTGACGTCATATAAAAGTCATTTAACCCTCTGCAACTGACGTGACGTCTGACAGACACCTCAAAAACTTTCCGACGCTGCTATGTCTCCATTACGCGTGATATCGTTCTGTCTCGCTCTGTAACTTCGTGCGCAAGAGCGCGCTCGCTGCTAGTGCCTTGACGGCCGATCTAGCGTGCGCACGTGTGGTGAGAAAGCCGTTGGTGTCCAGGAGACGTAAGGTCAGTAACAACTGATGGATCTGGTAGACGTATGGTCAGTAGAATCGTTATACTTTCATAGAGTCTAACATACTCCATGTCAGTAAAATAAGTCTATCCATAGTATTTTATTGTTGTCTCTATTATATTTTGTTAAGATTTCAAGGCGTTATTTATAGTAAAATTATTATTTTAGATGGAGCAACGGAGGAAAAGAATGGCCACTCAGCCGACAGCCCTGAACGATTCTCAAATCGCAGAATGGTTGGAAAACGAAGAAGGAGAAGACTTAAGTCACTTTGACGATACTTCAGCTGACCAAGATTATGTTGTCGAAAATGATATTTACGATGAGAGTGAAATATCGGACGGTGAAGAAGGAATTGACGATTTTACGGGTGAGTCGAGTGAAAGTATCGTACCTGAAACGGAACCTAATTTGAACCAAAATTGCTACAGAGGGAAAAATAGCAGAGAAAAAGTGGGTTGTACTACACAGTCTGTGCTGCAACTCGTCAAGCCAATTGAAAATACAAATCGAAACATAACCGCCGATAACTGATTCAGTTCTGTACCCTTAGCTGACGACGTGATTTAGCGCGTGACTTACCAGCTCCTCCACCTACGGATGAAGCAGGAAAGAAAGAAAGAAAGAAGGATTTTATTAGAATTGTCACAGAAACACAATGAAGACCCTCATCAGGTCGAAAGCTGTGCCGATTTTGTCCAGCTAAGCTAAAGAGACAAACGAGATTCACTTGCTGTTTTTGCTCTAAACCCATATGCCTCCAATGTTCCGGGCAAAGGATGATGGGCATCTTGGTACCCGGTCCAATAGCCATCGATGTGGTAAAACTAAAAAATACGTATTTAGACAAACAACTTTTACTAAGGCGACCAGTCTGAAATCTTTGTGGTTTCGGAGATATACACTTCTGAAATCCCTATTTGAAAATATTTTATAAGTACTAATGATTCCTGTGTTTTCGTGTTTCTTTACTTGTACTTTCATATGTAGCGCGCTTCCACGCCCCAAGGACGTTTAGACGAAGCCCCAAGCCGAACCGGTTCTTCCGATACATGCGGTGAGCATGGGCACCTTCGCCGTTATCAGTTAGTCTCTCGTTCGTTTTACGCGCGTTACGACGTTTCGCTGCTGTTAAAGTTTTCCTCGTGTTATCTATCTCGTTTTTATCTGTGACCCCTGCGAACCTACTGGACTCTGTTACCTGCTTTGAACGTTGACATCCGCTAGTGCTCTGGACTTACTGATTTGCTACTTGAACTGGATTATCAAAATGGAACAACAAAATCGCAACTGTGCGATGTGTCGACGAGGCCTGCAAACAGAAGATACCAACGCCACTTATAGACAGAAAATCTGCCAAGAACACGAACGGAGTTTGCGACGTATATACAAGAACATGCTGTTTTCGAGGTATGTATAATAATATTTTTATCAGTAGTTCCGTATATATGTAAATATAATAAATGAAGCGATAGAAGCGTGCGAGAAACCATAGATTGTAATGGTTTTCAATATGAGTACTTAGAAATAATTCTATTTTACCACAAATCACATGATGTTTCTACAAAAACTGTCTCAAGTTGAGCTACCCAAAAATGCGACATAACCGGTTTTGGACCTTCAGCTCGCACATAACTACCTGAGCGCCGCGGCGCCGTCAGAGCGAGCTTGTTTTATTGTTCTATCGGACCTCACACTAATCTATTATTTAGTTATTGAATTAGTTATGACCTTTATTTTTCTCTAAGCGTTATCGTTCAAGCGAATAATAACTTAATGTAATTAAACTTAATTCATTGTATAGTAAGTAAAAAGGTATTGTTGATGTACCACCGGCTTAAGAGTAGTCAGAGCGATCTCTCACTCGTACACATATTCCTATGATCTGCCCTAATCTATTATATAGTTATGAATCTTTTTTAATAATCTATTTTTCTTTCTTAAAGTTAAGTTATTCTTTCGTTATTTAGAAGGCTTACTTAATGCATTGTGTACTTGTTAAAAAAACGTTGCCAATGTACCACTTTGATATTATTGACAGTGTTTTTGTTTTTTTTTTTTCAGGTTGTCTTCAATAACACGCTATATGTGTGTCATCGATGTTGGCAGTCTGCCGAAACGGAAGTGAGAAACCAACATGCCAATCCCGTCTTGCCACAAGTAGTGCAGAATTATCAAATCGAAGTTTCGGAGTACGCACGTGCTCCAAACACTTCACGGCATTGCATTTCTAATAATTGTCACAGAACGAGTCGCCATCGAATCCCTGATGGGATAAAAACTCATGTATTTTGTGAATATAAGTTGTATATTCCAAATGGAGCGAGAGTGTGTTTACAGCACTTAGAGAGCAATGTATGGAATGACCTACCACAAACGTGTAATGTAACTCATGAATTCAATGCTGAGCAGTTTACTGATATATGTGACATGAATCCTCAGACATATCAGAGGCATCGGATCCGAAGTTTCAGGGTCAGAAATGTTCATCGTAGGTATATTATATTATTTTATTTATTTTTATTTTTTATAATATACCTACGATGAACATTTCTGACCCTGAAACTTCGGACCAGTATTTCTCGTTCGAATCTTGGGATATATTTTCCGATGCCTCTGATATGTCTGAGGATTCTGTCCACCTCGGTGACCTGCTGCACAATACCTTCTCTCCACTTCGAAAGAGCTTGAATTTCTGCCATATTAATGCTCAGAGCATTCCTGCACACTACCCTGACCTTTTGTCCTCGTTCACTAGTGAACACATCCATGCGTGCCTTGTTTCCGAAACATTTCTTAAACCATCATTGCCCTCTACCTGTTACGCTCTCCCTGGATATGTCCTTATTAGGAATGACCGTACTGGGAAAGGAGGCGGTGGTGTTGCCATTTATCTTCGCTCAGATATTAAGAAGTCCTTTCTCTGTCCCCCTCTAGTTATACTGGTAATATGGAATATATTCTTCTCGAACTCAATTTTAACAATGTTAAATTCTTACTCTCGGTAGTTTACGCTCCTCCTAAGATAGATTACTTCGGCACGCTGGAGCATCTGTTAGCTACCTATCTCCCTGATTACGATCATGCCCTTCTCTTAGGTGACTTCAATACGTGTCTCCTGCGGGATGACACCCGTGCCCGTAAACTGAAACTTCTCATATCTCCATTCCTAATCTCAATCCCACTTTCCATGTTAATAACTCTCACTCCCTTCTCGACCTTATTCTTACTACGAATTCAAATCGTATCTCCTCCCACGGCCAATTCGCCGCACCTGGCTTCTCTCACCATGACCTTGTTTATGTATCTTATAGACTAAAAATCCCTAAATTTAAGGCCAAAGTAATTTTTCGACGTAGCTTTGCAAGGTTGGACCTGGAGGCGCTTAAGGAAGATACGGAGGCAGTCGACTAGGGTCAAATTGGTTGTCTCGACACAGTGGATGACAAGGTAGAAAGATTTAACTCGCTTATAACCGAACTCTACGACAAACATGCTCCTGTGCGTCCCATTCGAATGAAGCGCCCTCCGGTCCAGTGGCTAACACCTGATATCCGTAGATTGATGGCCCGCCGTGATCGGTTGAGGAGAAAGCATAAGAGGGACCCATCTGACCTAAACTGGGAGCTTTTCAGGACAGCGAGGAATCGCTGCAACCAGAGGATAAGGAATGCTAAACGTCGTCACATCCACTCTTCTCTTGAAAACTGTTCTCCTAAAAATGTGTGGAAGTTTCTTCGTACCCTTGGGCTCGGTAAATGTCGGGGGGAGCTCAACCCTTCTCTCGATCTGCATGGTCTCAACCATCATTTCGCCTCCCCGCCGCATACAATTGACCCTGTACTTAAGGACGACACTATCCGCATAATTTCCTCTGCACCTCTTCCAACCACCTGTCCTTTCTCTTTCTCCCCAGTCACTGATTCCGAGATTAGTAAAATTATCTTTTCCATCTCAAGTAAGGCGGTGGGATACGACAGTATTGGTCGAGACCTTCTTCTACCAATATTGAAGATGGTTCTCCCCTGTCTTACTCACATTCTGAACCACTCCCTGTCTTCCCATTCCTTCCCTAATTTGTGGAAAAAGGCCTACATGGTGCCTATTTCTAAAACTACCGATCCCGTACAGTTCAAACATTATCGCCCCATATCAATCCTACCGTTTCTATCTAAGGTACTAGAGCGGGTGGTAAATCGCCAGTTTTCTCATTATCTTCGTTGTAATAAACTTCTCAATTCATTCCAATCTGGCTTCCGCCCTGCCCATAGTACCTGTACTGCCCTTATCAAAATCACTGATGACTTCCGCCTTGCCTGCGATGAACGTCACCTCACCCTACTTACTCTGCTGGACTTCAGCACCGCGTTTAACTGCGTTGACCATGACATCCTTCTTGCTATCCTCAAATCCCTGAACATTTCGGAATCAGTGGCTGAATGGTTTTCCTCTTATCTTTCGGAACGCATGCGCATCTGCTTGGAAAACACCTTTTCTGACTGGTGTGATCTAACTGCTGGTGTTCCGCAAGGTGGAGTTCTGTCCCCTCTCCTTTTCTCGGTGTTTATTAACACTCTGGTCTCCGTGATCAAGTTTAGCACTTATCATCTGTATGCGGATGACCTTAGACTGTACCTACCTTGCAAACATACAGATGTTACCGAAGCAATAAGTCAGATGTCGGAAGACCTTGAGGCCATACGGACATGGTCGACGCGGTATGGTCTTGTAGTAAATCCATCTAAGACGCAGGTCATATTTGTCGGGAGCAGAGCCCTTATCGCCAGACTCGATTTAGACTCGCTTCCAGCTCTGCTCTATGATGGGATATCTCTCCCCTATTGTAAAGAGGTAAAAAATTTAGGTCTCCATATAAAGAACAACCTATCTTGGGAGCTTCACGTGGCGGAAATTAGCAGAAAAGTGTTTGCCTCCATGCACTCTCTTAAGCGGCTTCAGAAGTTTCTCCCTTACTCTGCTAAAGTAACTTTAGTCAATTCTCTTCTTCTCCCTATAATTGATTATGCTGACGTTTGCTACCCGGACATTACCGAAGAGCTGCTCAGCAAACTCGACAGACTGCTCAACCTTTGCATTCGCTTTATATTCGGACTGCATAAGTTCGACCATGTTTCCTCCTATCGTAGTCAACTGAGGTGGCTTAACATCCGTTCCCGCAGGAATGCTCACATTCTCACCACTCTGTATGGTATTCTTAACAACCCCTGCTCCCCTTCTTATCTTAAAGGACGTTTTGAGTTCCTTCGCAGTGAAGGTCGCCTTCCGCGGCCTTCACGAGCACAGCATCTCCGTACCCCCGAGCATAATACGGCTGGTTACTCAGGCTCTTTCACGGTGACAGCAATTCGCCTTTGGAACAGATTGCCTCTTGACATTCGACAGGCCCCAACACTTGAAACATTCAAAACTAAGGTTTTTCATCACTATTTTAAGTAATTAAGTAATATTTAACTTATTATAAGTATAAATACATCACTTATCATTATAAAAAGTTGTAGGTTATATCTATGTATTTATTTATTTAGTATGTATGAATGTAAATTATGTATTATATTTCCACTTTGTATTGATATTTATTTATTTATATAATATATAATATACACAATTATGTACCTAGGACTAAGTAAGTAAATAGTATGACTAAATATTTTAAGTTGCACTACCTGTAAATGTTTCACCATTTTCTAGGTTAGTTGGAAGAGAATGCTAAATAGCATTAAGCTCGCCTATGTGCAAAACTTGTGTTTTATTGAAATAAATAATTTAATAATAATAATAATAATA
Source organism: Yponomeuta plumbellus (assembly GCA_947310845.1). Taxonomy (NCBI): domain Eukaryota; kingdom Metazoa; phylum Arthropoda; class Insecta; order Lepidoptera; family Yponomeutidae; genus Yponomeuta; species Yponomeuta plumbellus. The sequence continues at coordinate 2,114,277 of OX371206.1, forward strand.
ATAATGAATCACACAGTGACGATACGTGCACTGGAAGCTGCCTTGCTGTCATTAAGAAGCTTGATGGCATTAAAAACAGAGTGCTTCGTAGTGAACCAGACACACTACTGAAAAACGCTCTACTCGACCTTGCAGAAGAAATGATTGACGACGAGGACCCGACGATGTACTCCTTTGGAGTTGAACTAGGTACGAGAAGCCGCATAGGATTCTTTAAGCAAAAGTTATATAGAAATCATGCTCCGTACACAATGCCACTTTCCGTAACCTCCCCAGCACAATACCTCATTACCAATAAGGTATATGAGGAACCAGTTTTCAATATACAGTCTTGAAGTAAGCATCTATTTTTGTCCGTTTTATTTATTTTCTCGTCTGTATTATATTTTGTAATTCCCACGTCGCAAACCCAACCGATGGCGCAGCGGCCCGCATATCTGGTGACCTTTCGACGAAAATCACGAACCAGCAGATTACGGAGAGTACAGCGAAACTGCTGACCGACGTGCCAACTTACCGGACGGCCTGACTACGGATACGATGGAGCACACCGCATATCCTAATTCCACCACCGCCGTCACCACCGTCGACAAGATGGACTTATTGCTTGCCGAACTGGCAAAACTGAAGCTCGAGCTGTCAGAACTACAGCGAGAAGGACGAGACGAACGACCCTGTCGACCCAGCTCTAGTTCCAGAAGATCCTACTCACGGGGACGTCATGCCTACAACAGAGGACGCCGCCAACTTTACCCACCAACCGTATGCTACTTTCACCGTCGTTTTGGTGATAAAGCACAAAAATGTGTGGAGCCCTGTGCAAGGATGCGTAATAAAGGATCAACTCAGGAATTGTAAAAATACAACGGGATGGTCTTGAAATAAATTGATATAATATTTCACATTGCTTCTCTTCCGACGACATCACACCCCTCTTCGTATCCTTCGATCCGTTGACAGCTGTCATCCCTGCGTTTCGTTGTATCTTATTATTCTGTGTCGATCTTTCAAATGTATGAATTAACTGTCATTCCAAATAACCCTCGTAGATATAACGAAACGGAGATAGTAAATAACACAGTGACGCTCCACGTCAAACCAAATTATCACCTTAAAAACACAGACCAAACTATAGTGATTCTAACAGCTCGGCCATCCTTTTTAGAATGAGTCCTCTCATTAAGCAAAGTTCAAGTGAATTTTTAGTCATTCAATTACTATCAATTATTAATCTTTATAAATTAGTCAAGTTCTCACTTACAAATAATTATATGATTTACGAAATACGATCACCTCTTATTGCATGATCTGTTATAATCTGCAAACATCTGCGCCATTTTCCCATCACGCTGTTTGCTTATAACTCACGCTTCTAATCTTAATCTACGCACAGTCTAACCTCCTAATGCATGATCTGTTATAATCTGCAAACATCTGCGCCATTTTCCCATCACGCTGTTTGCTCATAACTCACGCTTCTAATCTTAATCTACGCACAGTCTAACCTCATATTGCATGATCTATTATAATCTGCAAACATCTGCGCAATTTTCCCATCACGCTGTTTGCTTATATGCTTATCTACGCACAGTCTATTATGATCTGCGGATATCTGTGCAACATTGGTTACTAACCAATATTACTCTCAATCCGCACTATCCGCTCATAACCTGTGTCCTTACTTCGGAGTCAACATCATCAGTCACAATCATGTTCAGCGGTTTAAGTATACAGCATAGTCTGTCATGATCTGCGGCCATCTATGCCATATTTATCCCAGTCCGCACTGACCGCTCATAACCTAAGCTATAACTTAATCTTCCTTACTAATAATATATCTACGCTACTTATTTAATACTGTTATTTTACATAATATTATTAATTCCTAATCAGTGCTTCATCTCCTACTAATTCTTACACACAAATTTATAATTTTTCTCTTTATTTTTCAGTACCTATATTATGAACTTATATTTTATATGACAAATTCGAATCAAACTTCAAACTTGATACTAGCATAATTATCAATAATGTTTATTAGTGAATTATCTAATTAAAACAACACAAGTGATATTTACAAAAGAATAAAAAAATTAAATCTCTTCACACTAATCTTTTAAAGTCAATCAAAAATTTAAGTATGCAATATGATTCAATATCGTTCCTAGTCGTATTTCTAGCTAATGCCACGTCAAGTTCTCATAAGCCAGTTCTTTTGGCAATACCGATCTGTGCGTGAGGGTCGGCCTATCATTGCCGGCTACTTCTTTCACCGTACGTCAGGCTCTAACCTCCCGTACCGGCCCTCACTAGAATCAGAATCATAATCAAGAATTTATTTCAACGTAAAGAATTTACATTCTGCTTGTTGAATGTCAATGTACATACAGTTATGTATAATGTTAGCCGCTGCCTTGGGGCCGTGTGTAGTGGAGAAAAAGGCAGCGAAAAAAAAACTCCACTTTGACCATCTTTTCTCAAATCACCTTAAAGCTAATACCAATAAAACATACAAAATAATATCTTGGATGTGTTGAACACTAGACACATTTATCCTCTGATTTAATTTAATATTAAACTACTATTTAATGCCATACGTCCTTGTCTTCTAAATAATCGTTGATTTTATAATAAGCTTTTTTGCAAAGAGTGTGCTTAACACAATTCTTAAATCGCGTTGGGGATAACTCTAATATATCTTGGGGTATCTTGTTGTAGAACCTTATACAGTGCCCCATAAACGAAGTATTAACTTTTGCAAGTCTAAATCGTGGAAATGAGAATTTATGTTTATTACTAGTATTAACGTTATGATGGCTACTAAGAGTTTCGAAGTCTTTAATATTTTTCCGAACGTATATAAAATTTTCATAAATGTATTGGCTTGCAACTGTTAAGATGTTAGTTTCTTTGAAAAAATCTCTTAGCGAGTCCCTACTACCTAGCTTGTAAATAAATCGGATCGCTCTCTTCTGCAAGATGAAGATAGTCTCAATGTCTGCTGCCGGGCCCCATAGTATTATACCATAGGACATACATAATACTATGGAAGTAACTAAAATAAACAAGCCTAGCATTTGCAACGTCAGTAAGTTCTCGAATTCTTTTCACGGCATATGCTGCGGAGCTTAGTCTATGTGCCAATTTTATAATATGTGGACCCCACTGTAGTTTGGCATCGATTGTGATGCCCAAAAATACAGTATCTTCAACAAATTCTAGTTTATCATTTTCAATTACAATGTTGTTTTCAACTAATTTTACGTTAGGTAGGGTAAATTTCATACATTTTGTCTTTTTTGAAATTAACAATAGATTATTTACTGTAAACCAATCTAGAACGTGCGAGAGAGCATTATTTGCTTCGTCAAGATTATTTTCCTGTCTATTTATTTTAAAAACAAGTGACGTGTCATCAGCATATAGCACTATCTCACACATTTTTTGTACCAAAAACGGTAAATCATTTACATAGACTAGGAAAAGGAACGGCCCTAAGATAGATCTCTGCGGGACTCCCATTTTTACAAGTGAGCCTGACGATTTAATACGTTTTATTTCTGCTTTTTGTGGAAGAAAGTGGCACCATCTCAAATTATATTCTTTTTAGTATGGTTTCGTGAATAATAATAGAACTAATATAATTAATATCCGATAAATTCTACTATATAAATTTAATTAGGCTGCATACAGTTTCAAGTAATATTCCTCATTTATTTTATCTTAAAGCATCCTTAATCATTTTCATACTTCCTGTTATGAATTTTTAACGGCTTTTTAACTGTATTTAAGCGACAGGCATTCGGTAGCGAGGATCATTGTAAAACCTACTATTTACTGTAACACTGATACAGCGGAAGCTCTGCCCGAAAATATACCGAAGCACTTACACCTGCGTTTCACTCCGACCATCCCGAACTTGTATAACACTTCAGAAGTGGGATTAAGAAGAATGTCGGGCCCTTACGCGTCTAGTCTCGGCATGAAGAGAAAAATCTAAGAAAATGTCACGTCGGACGACGAAGAAGAAACATAAGGAAGCTCGATTTTTTTTTTTCTTCATCCGCGCCCACGCCGAAGAAATTACGACGAGTAAGTCATGCTGACGCAGAAGTGATCCCGAAGTTTCGTCCTGAAGATAACTCCAGCAACGTCTCTAGCTGGTTAGGTACCCAAGATCGATCAACTGGGCGACGTCTACGGATGGAACGCGGCCGAAAGACGGTTCGTGATGGAACTTTGCCTCCGCGGCTCGGACAGACGGTGGTATGACGGCTTCGACGATCAGTCTTGACCGGGAAGACTGGAAAAGCGCTCTAAAAACCGATGATGTTGACAAGCTGGAGGTTATGTTGACAAGAACGAAGAAGGACTCCGAAACGATCACAAAGTACTATCACGACAAAGTATCGAGAAAAGGAACGTCGAGGGAGGCGTCATTACAACGCTGCAGCAGTCTGGGGGAAGCAGTGCTTTGCATGTCGGCGAGTTGGACACGAGGGGCGAGACGGCAGAGCCCAGCAGCGCTGCGAGACCTGCCAGCGCACCGGCCATACGTCCGCCAGCTGCTGGTTTGCAGCTACCCCAGGGTCTTCGTGGGAGCTATTCCAGACGTCTCGGGTGAGCGAAATCCTTTTTATCCCTGCCTACTAATTTGTTTTTGAGCATATACAAACGCCACGCATGCATTGGTACAGAAAAACTTGTCTCGTACGTAGATACGGGTAGTAAATTAAATATAATGACCCGCAGTAAAGCGCAGTCGCTGTCGCTTGCAACTACACCGTCTAACGTGCCTATGAGAGGGTTTGTAGGTGTTCATACACTGTTGCTAGGTTGATCATACATAGGTGTATGTATGGATGATGTGTGCTTCATTCAGTGGTTGCGTTGAAATGACCTACTATGATAAATCAACCTGTTACAAGTTCTGTGACAACTCCGAATTCCGCCAAATTTATCAAAACACTTGCGGTAGATTGACCTAGAGTGCATTAAACTATAGAATCTGAAGACTGCCGCTCCAAACACGGCGTTTACTTAAAATATGATGTTACAATACCAGCTCAGAGCGTTGGCCTAATCGATGTGTTCTTGGAATTTGAATTTAACGACTACCTACTTTCATTTCATGACAAACTTCGTTTATGCACAGTTAGTAGAGGTGCGCGAGACGCTTCACTGAAAAGAAAAGAGTGATATACTTCATTTCCTTATCTGAACTACTTCACTCTATTAGTTCATAGTCACTAATAGTCCACTTCATAGTTCATAGCTCATTCATAGTTCATAGCTCATTCATAGTTCATAGCTCATTCATAATTCATAGCTCATTCATAGTTCACAAGCTCAATAGTTCTTTCACGTATCTTTTGACTCACGGCAGTCCGCGAATGACAAAGGTGTTTTGAATTGAATTTTATGTCACGATAGATGCGGATGTAGGTGTATCCAACATAATCGAATGTGTCGTAAGTGCCCTTTTTACAACTGCTTGCGCAAGACTAGAACGACAACGAACTGGCGAGACACATAAGTTACAGAATTTTGGTTCTTAGTGCGGTAGATATAAGAATGTTCCTTGAAGAAATAACTATTACGTGGACTATTTAGAGTGAAGGAGATATGTTACAATTTGTAGTGAATGAATGAATGGTTTCACAAAACGAATGCATTCAATCGAAGCATTCATTCGCGAACTACACAACTCTGACAGTTAGGAAAAAAAATATGTTATTGATGTTATGAGAGGTGTCTAAAACTTATACATTAGTGACGAAGCGATTTCATTTTCAGCCCACAGATTTTAATTGCACGCGCTGAGCTAGTGGCCTTTGTTTGTCCCTGATAACGTATGACTTCATGCCACTTGTAGTCTTCAAAATTTTCTGTTAGCCCTAGTTTGTCATCAAATCAAATAGTTTACTAAAAAAGGTAGTAGTTAAAAACCAAAAAATTGACAAAATATATATTAAAATATTGACGTCAGATCTATGTATTATCTTGTTTGCTAGGGATTCAAAGATTTTGGTTATACGGACCTCATTGAGGTGCATATTTGGACATTGACTAAAAAGCCGTTCCAGGCCGTACAGGCTGTCACAAAAAGAAAACGAGATTGCTAACGATAAGATTCAGGATTTACTTGAAGCCGGAATTGTGCGCGAACCAATGTCTGACTATGTATGCCCAGCTATATTGGTCAAGAAGAAAGGTGGGGACTATAGGGTATGTGTAGATTACCCTCAACTCTCAAACAGTGAAGGAAACAGGTTTAACTCCCTTTACGCTAACACTATATTATACATAAATGATGTCTCAATTTATCTTGACGATGTAATGTTACCTGCAGTTACCGTAGAGGCATTTATTAAAATAGGCCTTGGAGCTCTTGCAAAAAGCTGAAATTAAATTTAGAGAAATGCTCTTTAGACCACTCTAGACCACTTGGCCCACGAAAGTTCTGCGTCTAGAATGAGACAAGCCAAAATTAATTGTGTATCAAACTACCGTCGTCCGCAAAATGTCCATGAGATTCGAAATTTCATTCGTGGATTTGCTGAGATTGCTCTGCCTTTGGCAAAGCTTACAAAAAAAAAAAAAAATACCCCGGTGTTGCGGTCCAGAGCAGGAAAATTCATTTATAATTTCGAAACTTCTGTTAACTGGGAGGCCAGTACTAGGTACTAGGTACCTATTTACGATTACAAATTCAGTACAGACCGGGCGGAAAAAATGAAAAACGTAGATTGTACTAAGTAGGAACCCCCTAGATGAACCCATTTTCCAAATTGACGAGGCAGATTGTTACAGTTACGAGAGAAAACAATTAACCCCGACATAATTAACAATTTTGTCGCTAAGGATAATATTTTGTACAGGAAAACACTGCATGGTCATTTTTTTATTATTCTGAAATTGGCGAAGTTAAATATTGATAGGAACAGGAACACTACTATTATGAAAGAAAAAAGATTCTACCAGTCCCGTAAAAAGTGCATAAAGTATTCCGTAGGACAATTAATCTTGTGGAAAGGTGGCAATAGCAGGAATGTGAATGCCGAGGTATCCCAAAAATTAAGAATCTCCTATTCGGGTCCTTGCAGAGTTTGCGAAGCTGAACCAATCTTAGATCGTTATATAACCTGTATTGTCAAAGAAATGAAAGGATAAAAGAAGTTTAGTGCGGTTGTGCGGGGTGAAATGTTACGGCCTTATAAACCCATTGTTTCTGATTCAGATAGTTCATCTAGCGTCAGAGACGTGGCAAGGGATGACTTAATCTATTTACTAGAGAGCTAGTTCGTGTAAATCTGTGAATAGATTGTGTACGTAGATCAAAATGCTTGTAAATAATAAGGAGATAAATGTAAATACCATAAAAATGTAATTAGCACGAGAAAAAATTCTATGTATCCAAAAGTCTGAGAGGAAAGTAATTTATTTCAATGTATGGTTACAAGGCGCTTTCATCGAAATAAAATAAAACTTTCTTATATGCGACGTTCGCGTTCAAATTTACAGCAATCTGAAAAGAAACAAAACTGTTACAAAACATGACAATAATTAATACATACTTTCTGGTCTATGTGACAGTGTCGGAGCAGTCTTTGTGACTAAAGAAATCTCAGTGAAAAACTGCGTGATTTTAATGTCCCACAATGTCTGTGTGATCACTCGTCTATGTGACGTTTAAAATGTCTGTGTGACGTCTTAGAAGTCTGTGTGACATCTCAATAGTCTGTGTGACATCTCAACAGTCTGTGTGACATCTCAGAAGGCTCTGTGACTTTTCAAAAGTCTGTGTGACATCTCGGAAGTCTGTGTGACGTCTCAGGAGTCTGTGTGACGTCTCAGAAGTCTGTGTGACGTCTCGGAAGTCTGTGTGACGTATCAGGAATCTGTGTGCCGTCTCGGAATCTGTGTGCCGTCTCATAATCTGTGTGCCGTCTCATAATCTGTGTGCCGTCTCAGAATCTGTGTGCCGTCTCAGAAGTCTGTGTGCCGTCTCAGAAGTCTGTGTGCCATCTCAGAAGTCTGTGTGACGTCTCAGAAGTCTGTGTGGCACTAATTAAAATTATGTGTAATCCAGGCTAAAAATATCCGAATTTCAGTGAATTGTTGAACTATTTTCGAACAAACCTAGGTATCCTGTTTATAAGCTTGATTTCCATGGAAAAGTCCTGAGATTTCATACACTTAAATAATTTTCTCTCTAAAACGTATTACCTATTATCGTTTTATACACTGCGGATTTAGCTCACGCTTTGCAACTTGCACATCGCACTCAAAGCGGTGGGGCGGGGGTGGCAGCGCAGCGGCATACAGCCCGTCGCCCCGCAGTGCCGTTTAATTGTTACCAAAAGAAGATTATTTTTAGTTGGTATAACTTTTAATCAAAAAGAGATCGTTAAAATGTAACCTGTGTTTTATTGAAAATCCTGAGATATCACGAGATTTGCAAAATCCCGCCGCAATCCGGAGACAAGTCGAAAAATCCGGTAATCTCAGGACAAATCCTGAGATATGGTAACCCTATGTCTATGTGACAAATCGGCGAACTTTCTTTTCTTCTATATCTAATATATAAGATTCTCATGTCACAATGTTAGTGCGCATAGGGCCAGGCCACAACAGTGCGTTGCGGCGTCGCATCGCAAAAATCAACGACGCCGCACAACGCATCGTGGAAATTTCCGATGCGCTGCCGCAACGTACAAATCTGCGATGCGACAACGCGTTGCCGTTTAGTCGGTGTCCATACTTTGAACGACCTGCACGTGTTGTTTAAGCGATATGGCGGAGTACGATGTCGACCACCTGATATCTTTAATATACGAACGTCCCGTCCTTTGGGACAAAACTATATCACAATTCAAAGACAAATTTTTAAAAACAGAAGCATGGAGGGAAGTCTGTACAAGTTTATATTCAAATTTTGAGGAGTTAAATAGTGTTGAAAAAACAAAACTCGGTAAGTACTTATAAACATTTATATTTTTGTTAACTGCCAACTAAGACCTACAATGTTACTATTAAAATAATTACAAAATTCGTTTCTGATTATGTTAGCTCCTGTTCTACTTTCATGTGTTGTTTCGTGTAAAATTTGCAAAGAATCGTCAATAATCATTTCTTCAAACGTTTGTGCGCCATCTCGATTCAATACAAAATTGTGTAATACACAGCATGCTTTTATAATGTCTATTGTGAAATCGTAAGAAACATTAATGGGTCGGTGAAATATGCGCCATTTTTTGCGAGTATGCCAAAAGCGCTCTCAACATATCGTCTGGCTCGGCTCAAACGATAATTAAAAACTCGTTTTTCTATCGATAAAAACTTCCCAGAATATGGGCGCATTATATTATTTGTCAGTGGTAATCCTTCATCCGCCACGAAGACAAAAGGAATTTCTTTTTGAAAGCCAGGTAACGGTTTTGGCGGAGGTATAGATAATTGACCTTTTTTTAATAAGTCTTATAGATTTGAGTTCTGAAAAACAGTGGAGTCACATTCCTTACCATATGCACCTATATCGACATATATAAATTTGTAATTCGTATCAACAAGTGCTAATAGAACAATGGAATTATAATTTTTATAATTGAAAAATAGGGATCCACTGTGATCCGGGCTCAATATACGAATGTGTTTTCCATCTAGCGCTCCTATACAATTAGGAAAGTTGGTCTTTTTTTCATACTCTTGAGCAATTTGTTCCATCAGCTCTGTTGTAATTTTTGGTAATTCCAACCTTTTAAGAATGTTCCATAAAATACGACAAACAAATTTTACTATTCCTGTTATTGTAGATTTCCCACGATAATATGTGAAATGCATATCTTTAAAAGTATTTCCCGTCGCCAGGTACCTGAAAGAAAACAAAATAAATCATTATTCTTCATATTTTTTTAGGTAACGATGTCATAAAGAAATGGAGAGGAATCAAGGATAATTTTACAAAATACGAAAAAAAATTAAACGAGCAATGTAAATCCGGAGCTGAGGCCAAAAAAATTAAACAATATCATCTATACGACCAGCTCCTATTTCTGAAAAAGAATTCTCAAAATAAAACAACATCAAGTCTTGACGATGAAGAAATAAGACCAAGCACCTCAACCCAACAAAGCCAGCAACCTGTCATGCCACGTTACCAGCCTGCATCGCGTAAAAGAAAAATTGACGAAGACGAATTTGAGAAGAATATTATAGCTGCTTTAAAAACACCTAAAAGTAGACATACATCTTTTTTTAAAGGAATTTTGCCATCATTGGAAAAATTGAATGATAATCAAACAATAATTTCCCAAAGTCGTGTCCTACAGATATTAAGTGATTTACACCAACCATCATACTATCCCAGCCACTATGAAACTTCACAAACATCCGTCCAAGCAAACTATCAAACATCTCAAACAACTGTTCAGACTGGCTATCAAACAGCTCAAATGTCTATGCAGAGTGGCTACCAATCAGCTCGAATGCCTATGCAGAGTGGCTACCAAACATCCATTCAACGCAGTGCCTTCCAAAGCGGATGCGAAACATCACCGGCATCTATGCAATCGTCTCCACAAACGCCAAGGAATGATGATGTAAATGAGCCAGAACAAATTCATTTCGATGAGGAACTAACAAATTTGACGAATGACACACAATCGGAATACGAGTTTTGAATAACACTAAATTATGAAAATGATTAAGGCCCATAGCAGACGGCGTTTTTTATGCGCGCCGACGACGCGCGTATTAGGAACGCGCGTTTTCGGCGCCGTAGACGCTGATTTTTGCGTTTGCTTTGATGATACAAACGCGCGCATGAAGCGCGTATACGCGCGTTTGAAACGATACAAACGCGCGTACAAAGTAGCCTTGGGTAACTCAGGAGCCAGATATGATAGGATACATATCTCCCCAGTCGTCAAGTGTGTCCCTGTTATATCTCGGAGATTTCAATTATATCTGGCTCCCTCTCCTACTAAGCTCCTGCTACTTTACCCAGCTCATACACAGTGCGCGAGAGCGAGATCGAGATCGGCTGTCATCGGATACATTCGGCCGCATTTCTCGTCGTAGTAACAAACGAGCGACGAGAGAAAGATCACCAGATTCTTAAGAATGTATTGACTTGGTGACCTTTTTGATCGCTATTGGTACGCCTGGCTTGTTCGGCTAACATCGTGCATTCGGGCGCAATACTCGTATTAATGAGATGAACGGTTAAGAATATAATCATATATGTTTGTCACGCTTTAATTACCGATTTGTGAAACGGAGGCCACCAGATTCATACTAAATATATCGTTTTGGTGATCTTTTCGATATCTTACTTTGGTGCATAGCACGGGAAAGTCAAAACTAGTCTTTATGTAGGTCACAGACGGTAAAGTTAAAAAAGCAATTAAAATTAGGCACAAATGCGAATGCATTGTTTACGTAAATACTTGTTTTGAGTTAGTTTGCGATTGAAGGTCATATAGCGATCTGATTTGACGTGATTTTAAATATTTTTAATCATTGTATATTTTCAACTTTTAAATATGCCCACCTCAACATGTTTCACAGTCTAATTTGTTCGTATATTTGCTACTAAAGTGATACATTTATATTAACTCTGTTCAGGTTGTATGTCCTAAGTCTGTAAAGTATGAAGAAAATTTGAAAATAATAGTAGGTACAATCTGCTGTGATTATGAAAGAAATTGTGAGCTGGATATAGTAGGAAATAGGTAGACTAGACTCATCACTTGTGTCGCACGGCTCTTATCTCCACTCACACTCTGTTGTACGTCGTATGAGCTAGGATACAACGGTGAGTAAGATATGATTGGGATATAATGTGTCCCGGTGATCAAAGATATGAGATATAACAACTCCCTCTAAGGACACACTTTGCGCAAGTCTAGTACAAAGGAGCGGAGTAGGGGCAGAGGGCAGAGGGGCGCTCACACCACCACTGCACCGCCCGCGCCTGCGCCTCACTCGCCTCAGTTGCAAATGTTTTATTGTGTACTGCGCGTGTATTTATTTTAAAATGGAACCTTTCGACACCGACCGCTTTATAACAGAAATAAACAATCGTCCAGCTACATGGAATTCACTACTGCCCGAATATTCAAACAAGGCTTTAAAAAGAAATGCTTGGGATGAATTGTGCCAAATTTTTTATAACAATTTCAATGAAAAAACCAGTAAGGAAAAAAACCTGGGAGGTAAGATCTATGTATAAGTATTTAATTTTGTCGCGTGCCCACGTAAACATTAAGCAACCATGAAAAAGTAAAGAAATTGTTTTTTATGCAAATTTTAATAATATTCATATAATACGGTACATAGAACAGTACAACAGTAGAAAATGTAATTAGGTACCCTAAATTTTAGAATCTTGCCATGGTACTGCACCTTCATCGCTAATAAAATAATCAGTGTACATATTTCGTATAGAAGTTCCGCTTAATTGTCCCTGTGACCGTCTTGCACCAATCGAAATCAAACTTGCATCTTCAGGAGGATCTTCTAATCCAGCTATACTCAAAGAATAATGAAAATTATAACCGTCACGTTCACGTATGAAGTTATGCAATACACAACAGGCTTTCACAATAGCCACACTGAAGTCCACGCTAACGTTCAGTGGTCGATTAAAGATTTTAAATTTGTTGCTTTATACCAAATGTACATTCAATGTATCTTCTGGCACGTGTCAAGCGGTAATTATATATTCTTTTTTCTCGTGGCAAGATTCTTCCAGCGTAAGGTCTCTGTAAATGTTGAGATAATGCAAAGCCTTCATCTCCAACGAACGTAAATGGTATTGGCACTCCATTGTTAGATATTGGTCTTGCGTTAGGTATATTATAATTTCCTTGCCTTATCTTTTTTCTCCATTCACTACATTCATTTATTGTTGAGTCTGCAGCCTTTCCATAACATCCAACATCTATATCGATAAAATTATAATTCGCGTCACATATTGCAAGCAATACGATGGAAAAATATTTTTTATAATTAAAATACTCTGATCCACTATGTTGAGGTTTTATTACTCTAATATGTTTCCCATCGATAGCCCCAAGTAGGTTCGGAAAATTTGCGTATCTCATAAATCCTTCAGCAGTTTTAAGATGAGATTCTTCGGTTGGTTCTGGCATACAGATGTTTTTTAATTTATCCCATAATATTTTCACTGTTTCACGGACAATAATACCTGCCGTCGTTTGTCCACACTTAAAGTCATAGTGAATATCTGAGAAATAGCAACCCGTAGCTAAATACCTGAAAAAAATAACATTATTAAACTTCTATTTTCATCGTAAATTTTATATTTTTAATTTTATATTTTTTATATTTTTTAAAATTATTTTTTAAATTACCTACAACTGCTTATTTAAAATAAATTAAAACTAACTTAATAAATAACTAACTAACTATTAATATTATTATTGTTTTCAGTCATTGAACTTCAAAAAAAATGGAAGAGTATTAAGGACGCTTATAAAAGAGACAAAACGAAGAACAATAACTGTTCCAGTGGATCTGGAGCTAAGCCTAGAAGACCCTACATATATTCCAATTTGCTAACGTTTTTAGACCCGCTTGACGAAATAAGATCTCCAAGTCAATGTTCAAGGAGCTCAAGTCAAAATGATGATGTAGCACAGGGGCATGACCAAGACTGCGATTTTTTAAGACCACATTCACCGAAAAAGTCCAAAAAGACTCCAAAACATGAAGACTCACAAGATAAATTGTATGATGCACTGACAGCAAATCTCAAACAGTCTAAAGCAAATAATACAATGTTATCTGAAAATCCCGACTTACTATTCTTAGTTTCGTTAGCTAAAGATTTTTCTAGCATTAAAGAAGAATTTAAATTAGAGGCCAAAGCTGATATGATAAATTTAATTCGCAAATATAAAAATATGGAACAATCATCGAGAACATTACATGGAAATAGATACCAAGGTGCATTTCAATACGAACATCAGTATGGGTACCAGTCTGGATATCAGTCTGAATTTCAGCCTCAATATTCAAGTAATAAATCAGCGCCAAGAAACGAACCTGGCAGTTCACTACTAAATATGGATAGCAGTGAATCGGTAACAAATGACTCCGATATCATATCTGACATGTATGATGATATTGAATAAATAAATCTTATTTTCTCTGTTCATAATCTATGTGCACTTATAACTTTCTACGATTGATTTAGGACTGTTACAGGTCAATAAATAAATAAATACATAATAAATAAATAAATACAGGTTGTTTTCTTACCTTAACGTGATGAGTAAACGTTCTTCTGCCGATATACATGATCTCATTACTGTATTTTGACGAGTTAACTCCGGTTTTACAATCAACAGAAGTTCTTTGAATGATGAATATGACATTCGATAGCACTTATAAAATTTCTTCCATCTTCTATGTATTACCAATTTTTTAAACGTTGTATGATAATGACCACTTCCTTTTTCACTCGTAAATGGGTCTATCCAATAGATTCGGTTTTTTTTACGTTTTTTTCTTTTTAAAAGAAGTACTAAAGCCAGCGTAAGCAATGTTGTCTCAACCGACGCCATTTTATCTCTGATCAAAACGCAAAGGCTACGAGCATCTACAGTGCGTATACGCGCTGTAGAGGCGCGTTTCACGATCGCCCCGTGTGCTTAGAGTTACAAGGTTGCGTTCAAACCTCGTATGAAGCGCGTATACGCGCGTCATCTGCGCGTCGTCGGCGCGCATAAAAAACGCCGTCTGCTATGGGCCTAAACAGTATGATTATAGTAAAAATAGTTTATTTTTTTCTTACCTTAAAGTTAATCCCAGCATCTCCAGAGGTTCGATGGGTTTTCTGAATATGTATTTCTTTTGTAAATGAGGCTTTATCAAACTAAGAAGCTCTCCAAAACTTACTACACTCATCCTAAAGTAATCGAAAAATTTAACCTCGTCCACTTTTAGCGCCTCATATTTCGTTTTGAAGTGGTTTCCATCTATATTCATAATTGTCAGTAATGGGTGCACCCAGTACTTTCTTTTCTGTTTCTTTTTCTTAATACGCCTTAACGCAAGCAGAAGTAGAAAACGCGCAGTGCGATCCATGTCTCACTAGAAACTGAAATGTTGGTTAGCGTTTTTACGTACGATGTCGTATCCGATGAAATTTTTGCGTTGCGACATCGCATCGCATAGCTGTGCGATGTTGTTTTTGCGATGCGACGCCGCAACGCACCGTTGTGGCCTGGCCCATACTCCTCCGAAACGGCTTGACCGATTTTCATGAAATTTTGTATGTATATTCGGTAGGTTTGAGTATAGGCTGTTATCTATTTTTCATACCCCTATCTGGCAAAACAACGTTTGTCGGGTCAGCTAGTATAATTAAAATAATTTAATTTCCCATTAGCAGTTATCCGCTCATTACCGAAAGTAAAGCCAGAACGAGATGTCTGTGTGACTTAATTGTCGTTCTAGTTTTTCTGAAATATTTTCCCAATATCATTCTAATGTCTTGGTGACCCAAAACTTCCATTTACTTATTGAGATGCTTACATTTGAAATCCTTAAAAGTCGCAATGAAGTCGAACATGTATCTGTTTGGTTTTTTTTTTCTCATTTAAGGTCACTGATGGTGCCAAAACGATTATGCTGCCCGAGCGCCGTGGGACACGGCCGTTGCAGGATGGCCGAATGTTATCGCACGATGTCCGAATCTAGCCTACGTCACACCAACACGTCGCGTATCAATAAATAGATTCTTTTAATGTAAAGAGATACTATTAATATAATAATATTGTCTATTATAATTTAATTATTTGTAGAATATTTTAAATCATACTCAGTTGCTGTTGTTTACCTAATAGTTTATTAGATTAATGCCCGTTTTCACCAACGAATCCCTAAACACCCCGTTATTAAGTGACCCTTAATCTAAGGAACTCCCTAAATCCGTCCCTTACCTAAGTTCAGTTTCACCAAGTTATGGGATACTTATATAAGGGACAATTACCTAAGTGACAGACTTTTTTATAACGTAGGGTTTGCAAATGCGGAACTTACCGATAAATTTGACGGTTTTGTATTTTATGGCAAAAAAATGTAATAAAAACATGAAATACTAGAACGAACACGTACATTCAATTTCATTTAGAATATTAAAAAATCATGCAAAATACGTATTTTTGTACCGAATAACGCAGAAAGCCGGTGCCATTTTACTAAAAAAACACAAAATCTTGACGGATGACAGCCAATGACAGCTATCCGTCTTGTCAGTTGGCTTGGCTGTTGTGTATACGAAATCGAATGTTGTGTGGTGTTTTATTTGTCTCCAATTTAATATTTCATAAATAAAATGATGTCTGAAAAAAGGAAAAGAAGTCAAAACGTCACGATCGATGAAAAAGACAGACTTGTGAAGTTGCTCATGGAGCATAAAGATAACCATTTTAAACAAAAAAACAGATGGTACAACAAATGAAGCAAAATCACTTGCTTGGAAAGCGGTTACACACTCTTTCAACACAGCTGGGTCAATTTACAGGTTTGTTATTTATTTCACATCCTGTTATAATGACATAAATAAGTAAATCCATCATCCAGTTCATAAACTCTTACGTTAATGAACCACAATAACGTGAGGTTAATTCGTGTTTTTGGTTAGATTTTTATACTTATTATTGTACAATTACATACTAAGTGATCACTCATTGCTGTAATTCTGTGTTAATTGTCTATAAGAATATTATATCATACCGCGTATTGTCAATAATTTTAAATTTTCAGATCAAAAGAATCCCTCATGAAGATTTGGGAGAAGTTAAAAAGTGAAAGCAAAATTTACTACACTGCTTCACGAAGAGACTCAACCCAAACAGGAGGAGGACCTTCAGTTATTAAAATTGATCCCATTTTAGAGCAGGTGTGCTCTATACTTGGCCGGGGCTGTACGGGTATTATAGGTGTGCCAGACAGTGACTTTGTGGAGGACATAGTGATCACATATTATGAAGATACTACAGATAGCCAACCCAAAGTTGTATTAATAAATAAACAAGATGAGCATTTGGACTCAAATATTTTAAATTCTGGAGAGGTGTTGCCCAGTGATTTAACTGTTGTGCAATCTAAACAAGAAGCCTCTAAACAAGTAAGTACCTACCTGAGTATTAAGTAGCATTTTAAAAGACATGATGCCTCAATCTTCCAGGCTGTGTGCTTATCATGTTAGACAATTCATCGCCATAATATTAAAATAAATACCTAACTAAACTGTTCATTTTTATGTCTATTAAGGATTTGGCACACTGGCTGCGTTCTGCGGTCTGCGGTCAGGTCAATTTGACCTGACCGTAGACCGCAGAATGCTACTAGTAGTGTGCTAAATCCTTTACTATCTCTTTTATTCAGTATTTTTTTAAGATATTATAGCTTTCAAGAAAATTAATTCCTACCTATTTCTTTTCCAGGATGAATTTGCAAGTGAAGACGTCATTAGAAAGACACCATTGTGGTCTAGAAGACGACCTGTACCCTCACAAACAAATGAGAGAACCGAAGCTGTATCTTCTCTCTGCAATAGCTTCAAAGACGTGAACAGAAAAAAAGAAGACATTGAGGACTTGAAAAGGCAGTTGCTCCAAGATGAGATAGATTTTAAGAGAAAATTATATAACTTACAACTGCAATCTGCCGAGAAAGAACTTGAGATTAAAAAAGTACTCCAGCAAATAAGAGGTATAACATTTTTTATTATTCAAAAACTTATTATTTAGTTAGAATACATATCTTCAAAATATTGAGCTACTCTTTCTCTTACAGAACCATAAGTCAGGTTCATTCATTATCACTGTTCTGCTGCAGTCTGGGTTGGCAATTAACAATTGCCCGTTGGCAATTAACTCTTCCAAATTGGGTAGAGATGTGTCAATTATTGGTTCCCTTTCTTTTCTAAGTATGCAAATATTATGCAAAACACAACATGCTACAATGACATTCACTGCAGTCTCAAGTTTTAGACGTATTCCCACAGCCAAGACAGGAAACCTTCTTTTCAGTACTCCATACTGGCGCTCCACTACGTTCCTTGTTTTTATGTGTGCCTCATTGTATTTTCGCTGTCCATGAGTTACCGGGTTTAAATATGGTGTCAAAAGGTGGCTCTGAAATAATAAAATTTTGTTATTTTCAGGTGGTGCTTTACAGTTAGTTTTACATAAAGTTGTATTTTGCATCTACTAATGCCAAAAATACGATGCTGAACTGAGATTTATAATTGTGGTATTCGGTTCCAGAATAAAATGGACACTGGATAAGAATATGTTTGCCATCGATAGCCCCAATCACATGTGGAAAGTGCCATAGTTTTTCAAACTCTTTGCTGCATTCAAGCCATTCGTCACGATTTGTCGGCATCTACAACAAACGATATTTTTATTATTATTGATTTCGACGAATTTACATGAATATTTGTACCTGAGTTATGGGTGTTTTCTATGTATTTAATCTATTATATATATCGCCGTCTAGTAGGTACCCACAACATAAGATTTATTGAGCTTACTGTGTCGTAGGTCGATTTGTGTAAGATTGTCCCTTAATAATTGATTTTATTTGTTTATTTATTTATTGATCATATTAATGAAGACACGATTTTTTTGCAGGTGGAGGAATTGGATAAGAAAGATGATAATGCCAGCAGCTCCCCTCCATCACTTGAGCCTCCCAATAAAAAGCTTAAATCAGATCCTAAATTGCAAATGCTAAAAGAGGCCTTCGGAATATTGAAAAATACGGCAAATAAGCAATCACAGCAGGACATGGAACTAAAGTCTTTCTTCGATTTTATACAAGAAAAAATGAAAAACTACTCAAGGGACACAAAAAATACAATTCAACACGAAATATTTCAGATCATTGTGCGTGCTGATCAAGGCTGTTACAATTCTATGCAAAATTATGGTTACTATTCTGCTACACAAAACGAACAATCTCTACGTAATTCAAATTCTTCCATCGCTACAAATAAAGAAACTCCTTATGTGGACTTAAACACAGCAGGCCCTTCTTCTACTTCTTCTCAAAACCCACCATACTCTCCTCACAGCAACAGCAACTAGACGAAATGATTGAACTGGATGTTGTTGAGCCGAGTTGTAGTCCTTGGAATAACCCTATTACCATGGTTCCTAAAGCCAATGGTGAGATGCGCTTTTGTTTGGATAGCCGGAAACTTAATGAGGTTTCGAAACACGATGCTTATCCTCTTCCCTACATCAATAACATCTTAGATCAACTTCGGGACTCATGTTTTCTTTCTTCTATCGATTTAAAATCTGCTTTTTGGCAGATCCCTCTTACTCCTTCTTCAAAAGAGAGAACCGCGTTCACGGTTCCATCGCGAGGACTTTTTCAATTTAAAGTTATGTGCTTCGGGCTGACTTCTGCACCAGCTACGCAGCAGCGACTGATGGATAAACTGTTTGGACCTGAATTTGGAGGGCGCGTATTTATATATTTAGATGACATTGTGGTTGCTACTAGAACGTTTGAGGAGCATATTGACCTCCTAAAGAAGGTGTTGGAGCGTCTGCGTTCTGCTAACCTGACAGTTAGTCTGTCAAAGTGCTGTCTGTTTCGAAAACAGTTAAAATATCTTGGGTATATAGTGGATGACTTGGGATTAAGAACTGATCCTGAGAAGGTCAAAGCTATTACAGATTTTCCAATACCTACTTGCTCTAAGGACGTAAAAAGGTTTTTAGGGACAGCTTCGTACTATAGAAGATTTATTAGAGGGTTTAGTTCCATTGCGGCACCTTTAAATGCCTTAACCTCTACTCGGAAAAATAGGCCATCTTTCGTTTGGTCTCCAGAAGCTGAACATGCGTTTCTGCAGCTGAAAAGTGCTATGACGTCAGCACCTGTCTTGGCGTGTCCTGATTTTGCTCTTCCTTTTATTGTGCATGCCGATGCGTCCGACGTTGGTATTGGAGGAATGCTGACTCAGTGTTTTGATGGTGAAGAACACCCCATCGCCTATTATAGTCGTTCGTTGAATCGGGCAGAGCGTAATTATTCTGCTACTGAAAGGGAGGCTTTAGCTGTGGTACAGGTGGTAGAACATTTTAGGCCTTACCTTGAAGGTCATAAACCTTTCAAGATTATTACGGATCACGCAAGTTTAAGGTGGTTTCTTAACCTTCGGAACCCTACAGGGCGTTTAGAACGCTGGGGTTGTAGACTTTCTCCGTATAATTTCATTATTGAGCATAGGCGCGGTAAAGAACATCTGGTTCCTGACTCTTTGTCTCGTTCTGTACCGGTATCGGTTATAAATACTGCTGTGGCTGACCCCTGGTTCCATAATCTCTATTCTAGGTGTCTGGACAGACCCCAAACCTGTCCTAACTACCAAATCATTGATGGTAAACTTTACCGTTATACTAAAAGTAAGTCGTCGTTAACTGGAGATTTCGATTGGAAGGAGGTCGTACCCTCAGATGATAGGCAACGTCTGATTACGGAGAACCACGATTCTCCTTTAGGTGCTCACTTAGGGACGGAGAAGACGTATAAACGTTTGCGTCTTCGCTTTTATTGGCCCGATATGTATAAAGATGTTGAGGATTACGTGTCGAAATGTCCGACGTGTAAAGCGTATAAACATCCGAATCAAACCACTCCTGGTTTGTTTGGAAATCCTAAGGTGTGTCGTAGACCCTTCCAGTGTATCAGCGTTGATTTAGTTGGCCCACTGCCCAGGTCTCGACAACAGAATGAGTATCTCCTTGTTGTGGTATGTTGTTTTTCGAAATACGTGTTGATGTTTCCTCTTCGACGTGCAACTGGTAAAGCAGTGGCTCAGCGTTTGGAAGACCATGTCTTCTTGGTTCATGTAGTCCCGCAAACCGTTATCGTTGATAATGGGCCGCAGTTTATAGGACGCGACGTAAGAGCATTGTTTGAAAAGTATAGAATACCACAAATTCATTTCACGCCGACGTATTGTCCGCAAGTAAATACCGTAGAACGATATAATCGTACTATTGTCACGGCGATAGCTGCACTTGTTGGTAAAGATCAACGAAGTTGGGATTTACATCTTTGTGAAATTCAATTTGCTATTAACACTGCCGTTAATGACACTACTACTTTTACCCCTTTTCTGCTGGTGCATGGACGTGAAGCTGTCGTTGATGGGTCGATCTACGGAGAAAAAGAGGATTTAGAGGATATAGTTGTCAGTTCTCGTGTTGAATACGTCGATAAAATAGGCGTATTGAAAGAAATATTTGTGAAAGTGGATAAGGAAATGAAAAAATCTCACCTGCGTAACGCTAAGTATTACAATAAGCGTAGGAGGGATGTCGAGTTTGTGGAAAATGATATAGTGTGGCGCCGTACGCATGTGCGTAGTGATGCCGCAAAACACTTTTCGTATCGAGTTTGTGGAAAATGATATAGTGTGGCGCCGTACGCATGTGCGTAGTGATGCCGCAAAACACTTTTCGTATCAATTAGCTCCACGTTTTGAAAAATGTAGGGTAGTGCAAAAATTGTCTAAATTGGTGTACTTGCTAGAAGATGAGAATGGCAAGAGGAGTGAATGTCATGTGAAAGACATTAAAGGTTTAGACTATCCTTCAGTTAGAGATAATGATGCTGGTGGGCCAGCGTGAATTTTTCTCGTGACCTCGCAAAATTCTGGTGGGTGAGGGGGTACTGTAACACCTAATTTTATTCAAGTTTTGCTTACCAAAAGATAGGTTGTAAAACACATACTTTCAGCGGCCTCGACCGTATATTTTCAATGCACTGCATTCCCATTTCGCTTGTTCGTCATTTCGTCGAAGTCTACCATTCTATTTGTCATTATTCTAACTAGAAATCTAAGAATATTGAATATCTTTGTCGGGAAGAAAATAATAAACATAACCTCACTTTCTGAGTTTGACATTTGGCAAGCTGTCGTTTCGTTTCTTTTAGGTGTGTTCTATCTGTTTTGAAAATGCCTTAGAATCCTTACGGATTTTAGCTGTTTTGTGTTGGGAGCTTTAGAATCATTATTAAAGATTATTTTAAAGCTAAATATAATAAATATTAATAAAACTTAATTGGTCTGAATTGTGTCTTAAGGTGAGCTGTTTTGTGTGTAAAGGAACAAGACGAGATTACGTTCAGAAGTCAATATAATTCATTGATATTTTTTTGTTGTCAGTTTTTGACAATTTAGATTTTTGTTGATAAACAAATAAATATTGAATATTTAACCTTTTATTCTACATAATTATAATAAATGGACTAAAAACTACTTCTTAAAATACAATTTGCTAAATTACTCAATTTATCTAAAAAAGAGTTATTAGTGGAAAATAGTGGTTCGTGTTGGTTGTTGAAATCAAACTAATTTATGAACGAAAGGAAGCATTGAAAGAAGCCGGGGGCTTCGAGGCGTCTTTCCGGCTAAAGAGGTCTGTTGGTGCGGACTGTGCCGTGAGCTGTCTGCTGTGTTCTGTCTGCTGTGTTCTGGAAGCTGCTGTTAGTTCTGAGACTTGAAGAAGTCTGGGGCTTTCGTATCTACCACGAAAGCCAAATATCATCTTGTAAACCGTAGGAGTTGCTGTTCCTGTGTTTAACCGGTGAGTACGCCACGTGTTAGACTCCGACATGATGTACCTCTTGGTAGTGAATCTGGTCTAATCGTGCTCGTTCTCTTTCAGCTTATTGTCTGCGGTACCGGCGTGATCGCCGTACTGTTGTTTTGTCTGCCTCCGCGGTCGACATTGTTCTGAAAGCGTGGTTTCTGCCTCCATTTAAAGGTATGCGATAACTTCTTACCGTTTTATCTTCAAAAACACTCCCTTTACGCTTATAAATAAGTAGGAATTATGTAATCCCTCAGTCAGAACCAAGTTTTGTCTATATTAGGTTATCCTAAAACGTGTTTCTATTATTTGTTAGTCGCTGATATCTTGGACTACTCGAGATGTCTCTCTATTAGTCACTGTGTACAATATTAGTGGTATTTCTTTTTCTAATAAACTATAATCTTTATCTTGGAATATCAAGATTAAATAATTATTGTTAGTAGTAACAATCTTGTCATTATATTTTAAGATTCATAAGATAGGTTTATTGACTGTACATGCTGTTCTGTTTGACATCACAGTGGATGTAACTTTCTGTAACTTTATACTACCACTTTACTACTGAACTGTTCTGAGTCCTGAATATCTAGTTTGTATTTAGCTATACCTAGTTGTAATGTAAGTACGGTTGTGTAACTACAGGAGGTGTCTGGTTGGGGCGAGCTTCACCCAGAAGTGCGTCCGTCTGTCTGGTTGGGGCGACAGCTGCACCCAGAGCTCTCTTCTGTCTGGCTGGGGTGAGCTTCACCCAGAAGTGTATCTGTCTGGTTGCTGTCTCGAGGCTGGTCTGATCGTCGGATCTGAGTGAGAGCGGACGGGTTTGTCGGCTGTCAAGTCGGATCAACTTGCTTTATTTTTTGGTTTAACCGGAGATATTGAACCGGTCCATATCCATACTTAACTACTTTAGTGTTACTACTACATTACTTTAATATCGGAAGGTGTTACCTTATACTTTAGACTATTGCGTTACTTAGTATAAGACTACTGTTACTTTTAAGTACGGCTATTATATAGTAAGTATACTACTACTACTTGTAACTACTAGTGTATAAGGTCGTATATTACTATTGATTACTTGTTACTCTTACTTGAGAGACCAGCCAAACGAACCAGCCACCCATCCCTCTAATTTTCTATTTAACTTCAGTGAATAATCTTAATATTGGTGATTCCTGACTTTGTTGAATAATACTGTGTGTTTGTATAATAAACCGACTTTATTGTACTTTCTTTCTTTTCTTTACGTTCCCACCTAAGTAGGGACTTACACACTCTTATTACTTATTATTAGTTACATGGAACCCATTTAGGGACCATTAAAATTTTATCAGTTACAACGCGCATTGAGCTCGCCGTTGCCATCACAGATTAGAGAAAAAAAGACAAGTCTTTTAAACAGATGGGAATCAAATCGATTTGTTCCGTATTCGTCGGATTCCTTACTCGTCGTATTCCAGATTCGTTGTATTCCAGATCTGTCGTACTCCAGATTCGCCGTAATACGTAGCAGGCACTTAGTAGGTAATTACATAATTTCTCACTTGACTGTACAATCTCAAAAAATAACTCTTACAAAAGATAAAACCTCTTTAGGTACATGAAACCTCTTTAGATTAGTAATAAAAATCTATTAAGTCTATCGACAATAGACAATGCATCTCTATATTTTAATAAGGTCCGATCGAATAGTTCGGTTGATTCTAAGGCCTGGTTGCCATGACAATAACTTTCCCGTCAAACTTGCTAACGAATCGGCCTATTTAAATAAAATTATTATTTTGCTCCTTATTTTTACTGTTAAAATTAGGACTGAACTTAACAATCGATTGAAGGTATCTGAAAAAAAGTTCAAACGAAAATTTGAGCTGTCGATCTAGTACTGTACGTTATTCTTAAAAAAACATGGAGGTGCAAGAAGTGTTACAATTCGCTCTAAATCAAAAAGGAAAAGAAACGGTGTTACATTACGGTCACCGTTATAACTTCAATAATAAAAACAAAAGTGGAACAACAAATTGGCGCTGCGTGAATAGATCGGACTGTAGTGCATCGATTACATTGGATGATTCCAAAGAACAAGTTATACGAAAGAGTGATCATACGTGTCGTGCAGATTTAAAAAAAAAAAGAGGTGTTCCTAGCTTTAGAAAAGTGTAAAAAAGAAGTTTGTGAAAATATGGCACCCGTGCAAAACATTTATGAAAAATCCTTTGATGAGCTAAAAAATAAAGGAAGCAAGTATGTTGACTACATACCTACCCTAAAAAACACTCAAGACACATTATACAGGGCTAGAAAAATTTTTTTGAGTACCGATAGATTGCACTTCACTCAGTTGGCTGATGTTCAAGTGCCAAATGCATTGGGGAACAAATTTCTCGTATGTGACGACGGAAATGACGAGAAAGTTTTGATATTTTCCTCCCGAATCGCAAGGAAAGTGATCAAAAGTAACCGAACGCCTCCAGGCTCCTATATGGGAGATGGTACATATAAAGTACCTCCAAAACCATTCCTACAGTTGTTTACTTTACATTTGGACTTGGGGTCTACAGACGAGTCAGTGAATGTTGTTCCTGTGATTTACGCTTTACTCCCCAACAAAACTGAAAGGACATGTCAGATTTTTCCAGTTAGTAAAGGAACATCTGGGCGCTTGCATTGGAAGTTTTAAATGCGATTATGAAATGGCAGTTATAAATGCTGTCAAGGAAGTTTTTCCCACTGCTGATGTATCGGGGTGCTACTTCCATTTCCAGAAAGCAGTGAAGAAAAGATCCAAAGAGCTGAAATTATACGAAACCCGAGAAGGTAGGAAATTCACCAGAATGGTTTCGCATCTTCCTCTGTTGCCTGGCAATCTAATTAGAGACTGCTGGATGCAAATCATACATGAATGTGTTCCAAGCGAAGAACTAAACATATTTAAATCATACTTTCAAAAACAGTGGATTTCAAAGTTTCCTATGGACATTGTCAGTTGCTCAAAAGCACAGCATCGCACCACCAATATTGTGGAGGGGTGGCATCACAGGCTTAACGTTAAAATACCTAAGCATTCGAGTTTTTGCCTTTTTTTACAAGGAATTTTGAAAGAGTCAAAGCGTGTTGACTACAAAATTAAAAATTCACTGTTTTTATCAATAAAAAAAAATCGCCGTAATTCCGACATTGGATTTGATAGAAAATACAAAAAATATCTTGAAAAACTAGAGAAATCGGATATTACACCTATTGCGTTTGTAAAAAAAATGATTTTTCACCAATTACTCTATTGAACTATATTTATTTCTCAATAAGGACATCATAATATTTGATTTGAAAGAAAACTTTCTGAGTTGATTTTTATTGCGGATTGTTAGAAGTGCAATTATTTTTGTTTGAAAATATTATTTTGAATTTATGTTAAGTTAACATTCGTTAAGTATAATAAAACTGTCCTAATTCGTACAAAGTGTTCAATTTATTTCCACCAAAATTGTATTAGGTACAAGGGGAGACAGTCGTTAGTCATCATCAACCATCCACATATTTTCACTAATTGACGACTTTTTTGGAGAATTCGACCTATTTTCTTGGGAAAAGTTGTTAGGTTTGGATGTTGGTGACTAAATTGTCCACCCTATATTAATGCATGACGTTATGTGGATTTGACATATCCGATATTCTGACTATCTGACAATATGCGTGTCTGGCATTATGCGTTTCCGACGTTTTGCGTTTTTGGCATTTTGCGATGAATTTTATTTTTCTGTCATTCTGCGTATTTGTCATTTTGCGTGTCTGGCATTATGCGTTTCCGACGTTTTGCGTCTTTGGCATTTTGCGATGAATTTTATTTTTCTGTCATTCTGCGTATTTGTCATTTTGCGTATCTGGCATTATGCGTGCAAATCGCTGTTTCATATTATTTAATTTAATCACGATTATTTTTAAAAAATTGAATGAATTTTTCCCTATTTATAAAATTTAAAATAAATGTTAATATCGTGATAAACGTTTGCACTTTAGTACGCGAGCGTCCGCGCGCGATCTGGCTATTGTAAGCTGGCCCTGACGTCACCGCGCCGTCGGTTATTATCGAAGAAGTTTCTAGTCTGCGCCGTCGTCAGTCCGCACCGCACCGTCCGTCCGTACGAACCTCTACAAGTTGCGTTCACAAATTGTTAACGTGTCTTCACGCGCGCTTGTGCAAAAATATATTAATTTAATAACATAATTTAATTGTGCTGTGTGCGGACACGGTGAATTGTCACCTTACAGGGTGCGACGTTTACGGTACGTGCTGCGTCATTCACGCTAGATTTTGGCTGCGGCTTTGGAAGGCCGATTTACTACGAGCACCAGGAACACACCACCAACTAGGCGACGAGCTGGAGCCCTTATTCCTGGCGTCCACTCGACACCGTCCCTGCCCCTCGTGACCGCTGGTCGAGAAGACCGCCCTCACCGAAGTCTTCGATCCGTTAGGGGAGTACCGGTTCACGACGGCAAACACTAAACAGGCATTAGACCCACGACCCATTTTATTAATTAAATGTTTTTACATATTTGTTGACTTCGTAGTTTTATTCTTCATAATACACTCACTTCGAACGTCACAACGTGAGCACAGTGTTTTGAACCTGAATGCAATTCAACCGAAAGGATAACGGTCCCGAAATGGCTCAGAGTAATGTTATTCGCAGGGTACAAATATTATGTGCCTAAAGAGTGTAGGATATGTACATTTCATCTGCAAAACCCCAACTGGGAGCTTGTAGCGGATTATGATAAATATATTCACACATTTACTGTGAAGCATGTACAAGACTTTGCAACATTTGTCAATGAACGAAAGGTCACCATAGTGTTGTAGAAGGAATATCTGTTGAACAATGCCACTACTGGCCAGGATTATCTAAAATTAATTTCAGGCAGTTAAAAGCAGAGCTGCCATGGCTAATATCTTTGATAAATGGGTCATTCGCACTGAGGTGAGAGGATATCAACATTATTAAATATCCCACTTCCTAACTTGATGCGAATGATAGCCGATGCTCGCGAAATGATAGAGCAGGATTTTGTCCTTAGAAACTTGGGTATAAATAACATCATCAGAGCAGAAATCGTAGCAAAAAATCTATTGATACCAACCTTCGGTGGACAGACACAATACGCAGATGGGTGGTTGAAGCCGTGAATGGCATATAGGTATAAACAGTCATTTAGACTGTTTAGACGGGAGTTTTTTAACCGTGCATCGAAGCAGGCCATGACAGATTTCAGAGTGGCTGCAGCATTAATAAACATGTTTCACGAACGAACTACTGGTAGGCCTGATGCCAGAGAAATACTTTCAATTATAAAAAATATCTCAGTGTCTTAGTCATAGAAAATTATATGAACAGGCAGGCACAATTGTTAGCATTAACGGGAACGCTACAGAAATCCACTTTCCTATTCTTGAGCTTAGTGATTTAATATTGTTGGCCTGCACATACCAAGTGAAACAATCACGCTCCTACTATGGCGAACATATAGCCTAACGGTGCCTACACCATAGTTTTAGTCATAGAAAATACTATGAACAAAAGGCAGGCACAATTTGTTAGACTTAACGGGAACGCTACAGAAATCCACTTTCCTATTGTCGAGCTTAGTGATTTAATATTGTTAGCCTGCAATATATACCAAGTCAAACAAGCACGCTCCTACTATGGCGAACATATAAAGCCTAACGGTGGCTACACCATTGTCTTAGTCATAGAAAATAATATGACAGGAGGCAGGCAAAATATGTTAGCATTAAGGCGAACTGTTATACTCTGTCTCCGTATGAGAAGACGCTGACTAAGGTTGCCATGAGTGGTGTTTGGTACTCCAGTTAGTCCTGTCTCGTCGGTGCTCAAAGCAAGACCTATCTTATTCAAGTTTTATAATCCCATATTTTATTAAAGTTCCATTGTTCTATATAGATTTTTATCTTAATTTATATATTTCTTTTCCTAATGTAATTCAATAGTTTTTTTTTTACCCCGCATCCCATAATATTTGGTGGCAGCGGTGGAATGCAAAAAGGACCACCCGAATGCGTTTCCGAAGATTGTATCAGTGAAAAGTATAAAAGTGGAAAATAAAATCCACCAGTGAAAATCTTAAAAAAGTGTGGTGTAGGTATCTCCGTACATCTCCGTTGGATTACCCAAACACTTCAAATCCACTTGGCGAGGCATTGGAGCCTTGCCACACAGCAGCAACATACCTGAATCACCCCGTGCCTGTCTGTCAGGCCACTACGAGTCCCTATGTCCCCGGTGATTACTTTTCTCGGCGTCCTGTAAGTGAACTCAACCTACTACGTCTAGACATTCGACGCAGCGCGTTGCGTAGTTACAAATATTCGAGTGTGCATAAAAGTGTGTAAACGATGTCTACCTCCGACAGAGCTGACGCTATAAGTGATGCAAAGGTTACAGGGCTGGCCCTAGTAGTCAGGAATCATATAATTTAGAGGTTAAGGAAACAGAATTAAATGTAGGTATTGTTGAAATCGAATCGCTCGTAGCCTGGGCTGCCTGAGTGATCTTGAACGATCACTAAGGTTAAGCAACATACGGCGCGTTCAGTCTATGGATGGGTCACCGTCTATGACTAACGCTAGTGGCATTTTTTCCGAGCGATTCCGTGCTTCGCAAGGTACGTTAAGCAGTTGGTGCCGGCTGCCGTCGATAGATGGCAGTCGTTAAGCCAAGTCAGAGGCCTTTAGGGGCGGCTTGAAAACTTCTGACAGTAAGACCAGCCACTAGTCTTACTAGCCTCCACCAATCCGGACTTGGCCCCCGTGGTGGAGTATGGCCTATACCTTCCTCATGGAAGAGACCCATGCCCCTCGGTGGGGACATAATGGGTTGATGATGATTGTTGAAATTTGTGAAACCATTCGATGGCTGACGAGAGGCTCTACAACCTTTTTTAAACAATTGCATGAATGCATTTTCTCTTGCCTCAGAATACCAAAAAATAATTCTATTCCCATTTATACTAAGCCAATTGCAAGCTGAAGCAGAAACAGCCTGCAGCATCAGGCTGGGCCAAACCAAAAGGTTTTCTTATTACTCAATTCGGTGAGAGCAAAACCTATACCCATCTTCTCACCGACTTGCAAGAATGTAGGCAACAAAGTAGCGAGTCCGCGAGTCAATTCGCATTGAGGGTTGAGACCTGTCTTGCCCAACTACTGTCAGAGGTGCAACTATCATGCACTAGGAAGAGCGACCTCAGTGGGAGGATCGCTGCCATGCAGAACGTGGCAATTAATGCATTCATCCTAGGTCTTCACCCTCAACTGTCTAACGATGTCCGGGTTCAATCCCCGAGGTCACTTAACGAGGCGATCAATTACGCAGTATCCGAAGAAAAAATACATCTGTATATGATGAAGAGAAATCCGGTCCCACCTAGTAGCAACCACCCTAAACGCCCCGCTCCATTTCTAAACAACTCGCCCAGACCTCAATTACAGAGGACATTCGAATTTCAGAACGGGTCTCGACCTAATGCAATTAATAAATAATAGGTCTAACAACAACAACAACTGATCGCTGACCGGTTGCATACTTAGACGAAACTTATATACGAGTACATACGTCACATACCACTAATAAGTGTTGGCAAAGTTCAGAAATAGATGGCAAGGTTCTTGAACCCGTATCAAAAGGACAAAGATTTATAATTGGGCATTCAGGAGAAGAAACTGAGTTTGTGCCGAACGCATTACTTGTATTTAAATCAAATACAAAAGTGGCGCCTAACACGACGGTATGAACAATACTAATTTCAAGAAGTGGACACCGCTCCGTGTAACAGCATTCGTGTAAATAAAGCACCAAAACAAATACAAACAAACTCGAAATCCAAAAGCGGTTGACTGAGAATCGCCTCGATTTCTCATCAGAAATAAACAAACCACAGGTGCTGGACATTGTTAAACGACACAAAAGTGAGCCTGTATTTGAAATTTATTGACAACTTATTTGCACAACATGATCACAAATGCTTGCAGCTGCCAACGTATCTCTGCGACCTAAATCCTGTTGAGATGGTATGGAGTTTAATGAAAAGGTAAGTAGCTGCAGTAAATATAGATTTCAAGATATAAGGATTCAAGATAGACAATAAAATATTCCGCAACAAGTAACAGAAGCGTTCAATTCTATTAATGTCTCAGAATGGCAAAAATATTGAGCACACGTGAATTGAGCAATACATTCAATTACGAATAAATTTCAACTTTCAACTGCCGTAAGAAAAGACAGATATTCAGATGAACCCTTTATAATAAATTCAGCCATAACTCAGAATTCGAGAAATTAGCGAAATTTATCCACTCGACCATACAAGCGGTATTACTGCACATACTTCGGCTTCCTTAGATCATCATTATTGTTAGAAAAGTTTTCAATAAAACGAAAATTAATATTATTAAAATTACGATTTTCATTTCAATGTAACGTTATAACTAACCTGCTAACTGACAATCTTAAAATTTTATTTGATTATTTTTTAGGGCTACTGGAAATTCAACTCATTCCCATTAGGAGGTTAGAAATGATACTATGTATTTCAATCCAATTTCATAATATACGTAGTCCTAAAATTTACCAATTGCAGCAAATTACGTAATAAGGTTTGCGGGTCAGCAAGTTTTAGTGTCTAGTATCTAGTATTATCTCTAATATACAAAATTCTCGTGTCACAGAGTTAATTCAGCCAGTACACAGATTTCGAGAAATTAGCGGAATTTATCCACTCGACCATACAAGCGGTATTACTGCACATACTTCGGCTTAATTAGATCATAATTATTGTTTGAAGAGTTTTCAATAAAAACAAAATTAATGTTATTAAAATTATATTTTTCATTTCAATGTAACGCTATAACTAAACTGCGAACGCTTGTATGCCTCTGGTTGCTGCCAACTTACCTGTTGGCCGCCAGTGGGGTTGCTCAATCAACCAGAAATATGTTAGTCGGGTGATTACGCAGGTCACTCTGAGAATAAACATACGCTTGTTGCGGAAATATATAAAATTTCCAATGACCAGTGAAGAGAGGTAAAGTGCCAAAACTAAATTCGAGAATGCAGCCCATCCATTCCCTGAAGCAATAGGAGCCATTGATTGCACTCATGTAAAAATTTTAGCACCAAGGGTACATGAAGAAGCATATGTGAGTGGTCACCATGAAGGACACTCATTAAATGTGCAAGCAGTAAGTTTATCTACTAACTTTTCCCTTCATTACCTTCATATAGGTATTAATGTAATATGTAATTTATCACTTAACAGTATTTTCACTTTAGGTTAGTGATTCAGGATTCCAGATCTACTAATTTTAAATATCTATGCTCGTTGGCCAGGTGCTCGGCATGATGCCCACATATGGGCAAATTCACTTGTGCGCTCCACAATGACGATAAATTTTGCTAATGGTGACCGCCATGGGTGACTACTTGGTAAGTAATAAGGCAAATACTCATTATAACATTAAAACTTATTGCAGTGGTCTAATATTAGTGGTATTGAAGCCCAACAATTACCTTCATAAATTTGACCTATTACCTGGCGCCGAGATCTGCTCTTGCCATTCAATTCCTTCCATTTACATTATTATTTTCGTACGCAAAGGGCAAAAGTTAATGTTCATGTGATGCATGATTTTGAGACTAATTGCAGTAATAATTTTGTAGGTAATTTTCACCACAGGCGATATAAAGCTCTCGTTCTTTTTGTTTAGAGAGACGTCGTATAGGTTAACTCAAAGTTTCTTACGGAGAGAGAGACATGCTGATGAAAACAATACAGAACCGGGAAGAAGTCAGTGGAGGAGTTTATCCTCTATTTCACCATGTTCAAGTATTCAATTCAATTTATTATTAACATTCAACATTCAAATTACAGAAAATAGGTAACAATAACATCCTTTAAACAAACATTCATTCAAACATTGAGGGTAGTTAACTTTCTGTGCCGGCTTTGTTTAGCTAATGACCCCACACTAGGCAAGCCTGTATCGTGGCGGTCGGCGAATGTACGATTGCCATGAACAGATTATTAAATGGACACAAGCGGAGGCGGATTGGAAAAAAATTGTTTTTTTTTTTTTTTGATAGTTGCGTTCTGGAAAGCAGCATGCAACATGCAACTAATAATACTTAGATAAATAAAAATATTCAATATATAATAAATATGAATAATGTTCTAATTAGGTAATATTATATTTACATGCATATATTTTATTTATACATATATAATTATACATATACATATTGAGACTATTGGACAATTATTAGTAGGTTTTCAGTCTCTTTATATGTAAGACTGAGCATAAACTGCTGAACAATGCGTTTTGCTTGACCAACAGAGCTTTTCTTTATGTCACAGTAATTTAAAATTCTATTGTAAATTAGGGAAAATCGAAAGGCCGGGAATTTATTAGCAAAAACCGTTTTTATGGGTGGTACGTTAATTTTAAAGACTCTTTTTTTCCATGAGAGATGCGTATTCTTTGCTATTGAGAACCTGTTTATAGGTTGTTAGAGCCACCTTGTGTATGTAAATTTGCCTCACATTTAGGACACCTGCTTCTTTATAGAGCGAGATAGTGGGATAGCGAAAAGGTTTTCTTAGCATAGTTTTTAAAATAGCGCGCTGAGCCCTTTCTAACTCCAGCATAGTGGTTACTCCTACTCCGCCCCAACAAGAGATACAGTATCCAATGATGGATATCCAATGATGGATGGAGTGAGGACGCTATGAGCGTCCTCACTCTGTTCCCGACCGTCGGCACGCGCGCGTACAGTCGCCCGCCACCATGAACATTGATACCGAACGTGTGATTGCCGAGGTGCGCCAACGTCCTGCATTGTGGGATTTATCGAATGAACTTTACAAAGATCGCGATGCCAGAGCAAAATTTTGGTTACAAGTTTATGAAGCACTTTTTCCCGAATTCAATAATGAGGGCGATGATAAAAAAAAGGAGATCGGTAAGTA
The DNA here is from genome assembly GCA_947310845.1 of Yponomeuta plumbellus. Lineage (NCBI taxonomy): Eukaryota > Metazoa > Arthropoda > Insecta > Lepidoptera > Yponomeutidae > Yponomeuta > Yponomeuta plumbellus. The sequence goes on from OX371206.1 coordinate 2,147,981, forward strand.
AAAGATAATTGTGTTTATAATAATTTGAAAATAATCTATGTGTTTAAAATAATCTAGTCTAATGGAATAACATGCTGTCAATTTCAGAACAAAGCATGGCATATTATAAACCTAACTGCATCGGATTTCCAGGAAATTGGTCCCGCTGTTTTGATATCAAAATGACGGGACCACTATTCAGTTACCATAAAGTATATTCTATTCTATTCTAAGATTAAGAACTGTATTACCTATGATGCACTTCAACTCGAATGTACTTTCGTGGAGCAACGCGGGGATCTTGCGGGGTGTTGGGCGACGCGATAGATAATTACGAGAGCAACTTGAAAATTTGATTTTTGTTTATTGAGATATCTTAACGATTTTGGTGTCAAATGAAAGGTCTTAGGTCTAAAACCATTTTATCCGTTTGAATCATGTAAATTGGTTGACGCGTTTAGGAGATAATAATATTAGTACCTACCTAAGTATTAGTACAAATATAAACAACCAGAATGTTTGATGATTTACGAATAGTTCTACGAAGTTTTTAATTAATGCTAAATAACATTAAACAAAGAGGTAGATTGTTGTTCTCATTATATGGTCAGGATGATGATGAGATGATGAGTGTTGCACATAGTTTATGTTTATTAATTATTGGATGGTGATGAAAAATACACACAAACACTAATTGTACCTACACGTTTAATAATGTCCATACACAAAAGTTTTATGTAGAAACGACAATTTAAAACAAGAGACCACACGAATTACAATAAGATCAGTCGTTGTCCGTTCCACGTCGTTGGCGGGAATGCGCAATTAGCGTGGGATGTGTAGATGCTATTTCTTAGTAAATATACTCGTTTTGCCATGGCAAAGAACCTTCCGGTGAAATAAAGTAGTTAGCGAATAAGTCTCTTAAAGCATCGCCTGTCCGATTCATAATGTTATAGCTGTTTAGAGGAACATTTTCTAAACCAACAATTGACATAGTATCAATAACATCATATCCATCACGAACTCTTATAAAGTTATGTAATACACAACATGCTTTGACTATTTTGATGCTGTTAATCAATGAAGTCCTCATAGGCCTGTGAAATACTTCAAATTTATTAGACATAATACCAAAAGTAGATTCTATGTAGCGTCTTGCCCTACTAAGACGGTAGTTGAATATTTTTTTCTTGTGAGTCATATTACTACGAGCGTATGGTCTTAAAATATGACGTGATATTCCAAACGCTGCATCCCCTACAATCATGTAAGGAAATCTACTTGTCTTGGTTCTGGTAGGTTTATTTCGCCGCTTTGTAATTTTGCATACAAGTTACTGTCCCTAAATATTATTGAGTCAGAATCTTTTCCACAAGCACCCACATTAATATACTTAAAGCAGTAATTAGCGTCACACATAGCCAACAGAACGATTGAATAATATTTTTTATAATTACTGAATAAACTTCCACTGAATGCAGGGCAAATAATACGGACGTGCTTGCCATCTATCGCTCCAACACAATTCGGAAAATTTGCTCGTGATTCGAAACCCTCAGCGATTCTCAGCCAATCTTCATGTGACGAAGGCAGTCTTAAAGTTTCGTCGTGCAGAACATCCCAAATTTTTGTACACACTTCTGTAACGATTTTGCCAATAGTTGATTCTCCAAGCCGATAGTGGTAATGTAGATCTATGTAGGTATTGCCGGTCGCAAGGAATCTGTAAAGTGTAATAATATGTATTAAATTTACTCTTTTTTCTTATTTTTTATTGTTTCAGAAAAAAATGTGCAGCAACGATGGAAGACTGCAAGAGATGCATATATGCGTTGCAAAAATGTCTTAAAAAATACTCCCTCCGGATCAGGAGGAAGTAAAAAAAAGGTGTACATATATTTTGAAGATATGAAATTTCTTGATAAAAAACACCAAGCTGAAGTTGAGGACTCCATCGAAAGTAATCAGGCTACACCGAGCGCAATAAATCAGGATATCCCAAGCATATCTAATCAAGACGTGCCAAGTACGTCCAGTCAGGACATACCAAGGAGCACAGGACTTGAAGTAACTACAGAATTACAGAAAAGTGTTGCTCAAGAAAATTCTACAGACTCTAATTTTCGTAATAAACATTCTAATAAAAATCAGCGAAAAAGAAAACAGACGGACACTGATGAATTCGATAAAGAGATGCTAAAGATGTTCAAAGATAATGCAAAACTTTTTATAAATGATGACATGAATTTTTTCATGTCTCTCCTGCCAATAACAGAAAAGTTTACAACGCATCAAAAACTGATTTTCCGTACAGAAATGCTCAAAAAAGCAATGGAAATTAGTAATATGCACAATCCATATGACATAACCAGTAGACCGAATTCTTCAGATTCTTATTTTTCTCAACAGTCTGAATCGATTTTACGCAGTCAAGATCCGATCAACGTACATGAATATAAAACTTTCCCTGATATGTCAAATACCATTTCACAATTGTACGAAGTACGTCCCACTACTTCTTATACAAAAACTCCGGATCCCAAATTATTTCTCAGGGATACCAAACCATCCATGGCATTACTAGGAAAGCTAACGAGGACAAGTAAAATGTGTCCTTCAACTAAATAAATAACAATTTTATTCTTTTTTGCAAAAAATAATAAAAAACTAATACAAAAATGTATTGTTTTCTTTCTTATTATTATGTTCCAATAATAGATTGATATTATGTAACTCACCTCAATGTAACAGCAAGTCGTTCCACTGGAGGTATAATTTCTCGATACATGGAGCAGTGTTTCAGGTGATTTTCTAACTTTGATAACAGTTCATCAAATGTTTTTACTTTCATTCTAAAATAATTAAAAAACTTTTCCTCGTCCTGACGTAGCTTTTCAAATAAAGTAGAAAATTCACTATTCGTCACCCTATCAGCAACAATTGGGTGAATGTGATATCTTTTTTTTCTATATTGACGCCGTCTCCGCTTGCGTAAGTATGCTGCAGCAACTAAACAATTTATAAACGGGTTCATAATAATATCCCAAATTCAAACTCCGCTTCACAATTCCACAACAAATCCACTTGGAGACGCCTGTACCGTGGAGCGGTCAGTATCGCACTACGGATGTTTTCATTGGCGCTGATGGTCAGCGCGCTACGCGACTGACGGTACGCGACCGACGTCAGCGACAGAGGAATCCGGGCCTAAGAGTGGGGCTTTCTGCAGAATTGCGAAGCGACTTTATTATGTATACTAGACGAAAACCCGGCCTCGCTCGGGTAAAATGTAGACGCAAAATAATATTCCACTATGTTTTTTTTATATGGTGACGCCTCTGTATTTATCAACCACCAGTAGATATAAATCTCTTAATACATTCAGATAAATAAGCTCACACCTGTATCCCAGAGGGGTAGGCAGAGACCACGGACTGTCACCTGCCACTATCCTGACAAATCACTTTCGCTTCATCGACATCCATTAGTCGTTGCAGGTACCCACATCGGTTTCGGGTACTTTTAATCTTGCCCTTTGCTAATACATCCCCTATTTGGTCGAAGTATGTCCAACTGGGGCGTCCCTTACCGGCCCTTCCACTCACATTCGCCCGATGTATTTGCTTTGTCAGTCTTTCTTCGTTCATCCTCTCCACATCTCCAAACCAACGCAACATTCCTTTTTTCAATTCTAGTCACTCACTACATCCTCGGTCTCTGATCACTATTGCGTATTCTGTCATTCAAAGTAACACCACACATATTTCTTAACACGTAGTCTGCCGGTAGTAGAAAACATAAAAAAAAAAAAAAAAAAAAAAAAAAATTTGGTGTAAATAGAAGCGTTAGGTCAAAATACAAATTTAGATATCGGAAGTGTTTTGATCAGCAAATGGGTTCCGTAGATATTTCAAAAAAACATCGTAAGGTCAAAATTGACCTACGCGGCGCAGTAATTCTTAAAAGTGAATATTCGTTATGGAGGCGCTGGATAGGTCACGCCTCCGGTCACCCCCACACGTCAGTCGTCCGTAAGCGCTCGCGCCGAACGGTTGAGTGAGTTTTACTCAATTTGTGCACGGGTTGATTACTGAATTATGGATATATCCGATCTAGACATGGACGTAGATATTTCGCAGGAAGACTTACGAGACATTGACGCACTAGAATCAAGTATTTTTCGTGAAATAAATAATTTGGCGTCAGAAACTAATTATTGCGAAGAAGAAACTAGTAACGAGAGTATCCTACCGACAAAAAAACGTCACCGTCGTATCATTGCAAGTAGCTCCGAAAGTGAATCAGACTCGGTTGAAAATTTTGTCTCTAATCAAATTGCTGATATAGAAGAAACATCTAATTCTGTACAAAAATGGACACGACCACGAGGACGTCAACCATCCGTCATAGCATTCACGGAACCAACTGGTAAGTGGTACTTTTTTATGGTTCCGTACCCAGAGGGTAAGGGACTATATTACTATGACTCCACTGTCCGTCTGTCTGTCTGTCACCAGACTGTATCTCATGAACCGTGATAGCTAGATGGTTGAAATTTTAACAGATGATGTATTCTGTTGCTGCTATAACAACAAATACTAAAAACAGAATAAAATAACTATTAAAGGGGGGGGACCCTTTTTATTATTTTCAAATAAATATTTTCCCATACAACAAACGTGATTTTTTGCCGTGTTTTGCTCGATATTAATAACGGCAGCAGGTTGTATAGATGATGGTACGGAACCCTTCGTGCGTGAGTCCGACTCGCACTTGGTCGGTTTTTTTCATTTCCACGCGAGTAAAGTCGCGGCCAAAAACTGGTTTATCTTTATACGTAGGTTATCGGGTGTTCAGGTACCCATAGTACAAGGTATGCGTTTTTTTGGGGCCTGTTGGGTTTGTGTGAATTTTTCCCTCATATTATTTATTTGTTACTTGCAGGTATGAAGCTACCATATGCGAGAGAAATGAAAAACAGTACAGAGGGAGAATATTTCAGTCTTTTGGTCCCAGACAACCTTTTCGAAACAATTGCAAACGAAACAAATTTGTTTGCACAGCAATCCCTTTCAACAACCTTAAAACCTAAGTCTCGCGCGAATGAGTGGAAACCGACATCAAAAAATGAGATCAAACAACTTTTTGGGTTAATCCTATACATGGGACTGGTGAAACTTCCTCAAATAAATTTATACTGGAGTAAAGACAGAGTATTCGGGCAACGTTTTCCAGCCACTGTTATGAGTAGGAACCGATTTGAACTGCTTTTGAGAATGATTCACTTCACTGATAATGAAACAGCGGACAAATCTGACAGAATTTTTAAAATACGACCTCTCATCAATGCTTTGAACGAAAACTTCAAAAAATATTATGCTCCAAAAGAAACCGTATGCGTTGACGAAAGTCAAGTACCATTTAGAGGGCGCATAATTTTTCGCCAGTATAACAAGAGTAAACGCCACAAATATGGCATGAAACTGTTCAAGCTTTGTACCTTACCCGGATACATCTGTAAGTTACAACTGTATGCTGGCAAAAATAATGAAATGGTTAACACAACACCCACAAATGTCGTAATGTCTCTCTGTGAAGACATATTAAATTTGGGTCATACAATTGCCACCGACAATTGGTATACCAATTTGGACTTGGCAAATCAACTGCTGAACCAAGACACCTATCTAATTGGAACAATTAGAAAGAATAGAAGAGGTTTGCCGATGGCAGTAGTCGACGCCAAACTGGAAAAAGGCGAATCCATAGCTATGGAGAATCAACGGGGTATTTGTGTCCTCAAATGGAAGGATAAGCGCGATGTGTTTATGCTTTCGACGAAACACTCAAGCGGTAAACGAACGGTTTTAAAGAAAGGTAGAACTGTTACAAAACCAAAAATTATATTTGCATACAACGAAGCAAAAAGTTCAGTCGATATGAGTGATCAAATGACCTCATATTCATCACCACTCAGAAAAACTGTTAAGTGGTATAAAAAGCTAGGCGTTGAGCTTATTTTAAACACGGCGCTGGTGAATGCTTGGATTATGCATAACGAGAACAAAAACACTCATCAAAGTATAGTGCAATTCAGGCGCCAGTTAGTGGAGTACCTTGTGGATTCAGGAGTTGATAAAGAAAATTATGAACAGCAGGAGAGACCTAAAAGAATGAAACATGAATTGCTGAAAAAAGAGGGACCTGTTGCTAAATTGAGACGTTTCTGCGTCGGTTGCTATAAAGAAAATGTGAAAACATATGGATCAAAAGTAGCTCGAAACAAAACTAAGAAAGTCGTTACATACTGTAAGAACTGTCCTGGTGAAATATATTATTGCCTACAATGCTTCAATAAATCTCATCGTTATTTGTAGAGGTTTTTATAATGATTTAGTAGCTAACTGATACTGTTTTATAAATAGTTATTATGAATAAACACGATTATTAATGGAAGCCTTTGTGTTTTTTCATATCTTTGCAATTTAATCTACATTTTCAACAAATTTACGATTACCCAGAAACCATGCTGAAGGATTGGTCTACTGCGCCGTTCCGGTCATCTGCTATAGAGAAATGTTCGGTAAAGATGGCCTACGGCTCACAAATCAGTTTCAAACTCAGGTCTACCTTGAGGTCACTGATGCCCTACGCGGCGTCTCGATCCAGTTCAGGTGAGGTCACCGATGACCTACGCGGCAGAGAACGTGTTAAGAATCTCATTTGTACTGCACTAATCCTACTTTCATGATTCTTCTGACTTCTGCCATACCCAAATCTCGCTACCATGCTTACATAAGTATTGGAACCAGCACACTATTACGGATAGCCAATCTTGCTCTTTTGGACAAGTTCTGGCTACTCACGAAGGAATGCAAGGCGAAAATCGGATACTTATCATAACTTTGTCATGGGTACCTCATCACAAATTACTAACTAAATGAGCTTCCTTCATAAACTTAACAGCTAGTGAATCTAATGACGTATTCAATGAGACGTAGAATCCACTTGGCTAATCAACTAAAAACAGCTCCCCCTCTTTGGCTTTACAGCTTTTAGTTTTGTATTGACCACATGTTTTTCTTCATCATTTTAATTTTTGGTATTTTTCTTATCTAGTGGGTTTTTCATTTCAATAAGTTTATTGGTACCTATAACTAAGCAAAACAATAAAGATCAATTTATATGACTTTGATTTCCTTTTTCAATTATTTTTCAGACCCTTCCAAAACTCAATGTCAATTATTGTCTTCCCGCCAATGAAAAACACCACAGATTACTTACTACACCTTCTCAGTTGGCACAGATTATAATAACCTTCTTGGATGCCACGGTATTCCACACACCATGGAGTTAACAAATTAGATCAAAGGGCCGGTTTAGATTATCTTAGTGTTTAGGAGAGTGCTTTACTTTACACTCTGTTGCAACATTATGCTGAATCGGGCCCATTTTGGGGGCTCAACCTTTAATGTATTTTATCATTATTTTCATGTTGTCCAGTTTATTTATTTTTACGTTTTTAATGCGTTCTGTGTTTTTTTTTATTATTGTACGCACTCGGTGTGTGTGTTTTTTTGTTTTGTTTTGAGTATCAAATAAATAAATTTTCTTTTTTTCTTTCTTTCTTTCTTTCTTTCTTAATTTCTTTCTTTCTTAAGGAGAGTGCTTTTGTAGAAACGTGTAAGCGCCACTTGCTTTAGTACGTTTTACGGTATAGTACGGTTCTAGTTGCCTTTCAATTAGAATCAAAATAAAATTGAATTCTATTGTTCTATCCAGTAACACCTGAGCGCGTTACTATCCTCGTTACTTATCTGTGTATAAACTAAAAATTTAGTGAGAACTTTAGGAGAGTGCGCAAGTGACCCGTGACGGGTGCGTGTTGTTTTCAATAACTCGAATTATCAAACTTACTTATGTGTTCCATTAAAACTCATAGTATTTTGAGTAGGATAGCGCATATTTCACGACGTCGACGAAGTGACACTCTACTGGAAGAAATATAAACGTTCACTCGAACGTCTAGTAATGTACTAATGCACTTGCCTCTCTAATTGTATTATAGCACTCTCCTAAACACTAAAATAATGTAAACCGGCCATAACAGTTCACAATGAAAACTTGTGACACTAACACAACAATGATGACATTGACATGTTTACTTAGCAACGCCATTGTTGAATTTAATAATTTTTATATTGATGCTGCTCGATAATACGAATTTTCCGCCCATATGTTGTCGACTCAGGTCAACTATTTTTTTACGCTCTTTCATTTGGTGTGCATATCGTTCGAGTCTACCGTAGACCCGAACGAAATTATTAATATAGATGAGTTTTCTAACTCTCTGGGACAGACTTGTGATGTGGACTTTAAATGAAAGCTTCTCATCTACAGTGATGCCCAGATACTTTATACAGTCAGCGCGGTCAATTGTTTCGCAGTGGCAATCTGAAGGGTTACAACTACTATGAATTTTGATAGAGGTGGGGAGTTTCGGTTCTGACGCGCGTGACTTATGAAAACAAACATATTTGGGTTTTTTTCCTATTTAGCGAGAGCAGGTTATTGTCTAACCACTGCCCAATCATGAACATCCCAAGTTCCGCTTTTTTAAGTACACTATCCCATGTTTTGCCATAAAAAATTGCCACAGTGTCATCAGCGTAGCATATGACATCGGTATCGGGAGGGGGCGCTTCATGTATGTTGTTCAAATACAGCAGGAATAATGTTGGACCGAGTACGCTACTCTGTGGTACTCCCACATCGATCGGTTTTGCCGTGCTGAGTTCTTCTCCAATTTTCACGCACTGGCGGTCTTCCTGTAAGATAGCTCCGAAACCACTGCAATGGAAGCCCTCTTACACCTACATGTTCAAGTTTTTTTAGAAGAACTGGCAGTGATACCGTGTCAAATTCCTTGGCCAGGTCAAGGAATACGCCAAGGCACTTGTCACCATCATCTAGGCTGCTAGTAATTAGCTTAGTTAATGCTCCAACCGCGTCTTCAGTCGATCTTCCTTTGCGAAAGCCGAACTGGTTGTCTGAAATTAGATTATTTGAGTCCAAATAAAGAGTTAGTCTAGCGTTAACAACCCTCTCCAGCAGTTTGGAAAATATGCTTAGTACCGATATAGGTCTATAGTTTTCTGGAGTCATCTTCGGACCACTTTTATATACTGGGACCACAGCCGCTTGCTTCCACACATTCGGAAAAATTCCAGTTATTATACTTAGGTTAATTATATGGGTGAGGGGATTTAACAAAGAACCCTTCAGATGCTTTATCATCTTAACAGAAAAACGTTTTCAATTTTCAAATTCAAATTATTTGTCTTTTGTTCGTAGTTCACTTTATTTGTCATGGCATCGCCTGGGTCATTTCGATTTCAAGTCTTAGAAGAGACAGCACGCCCAGTGCCTTCAGTTTTACTACATATTTTTATTGATTATTTAAAGTGAATTGGTGAACCAGTGCAAGTTAAATTCAGTATTCAGTGAATGTTATCTAATCCTGACGGTTCTGTACTCCAAAACCTTATTTTCAACGAGGCACAATCGTAAGTGTTGCGTGTTATTTTTTACGTAGCTCTCTGTAAGCGTTGTGTTAAGTTTAGTTTTAAAAATGTACCTTTTGTCATCAGTTGCCTCTACTTTTTAACAATAAAGAAGTCCTAACACCCAACGAAGTCTCCTTATTCCTCCATCTTCTGAGCTTCCTGGGCTTGACAATTGCCGCATCAATGTGTTCGAACCCACCCACCACCACCTCGGCCAATACCGGTAAAGCTTATCAGCTCCAGTTCTACCGTGCTCTACCGGCGTGGCGATCCAGCACATCATTGTAGAATAATTTTCTTTTGCTATAATTTTTATTTCTCCAATTCTAGGATATCAGATTAAGATCATTTTAATACAATTTTATACAGTGTCCTCATATTTCGCCATCATCCACCAATTTTAATAAATTCATCCATCGATTTTTCTTTTATTGCCTATCTATTTTACTATTAATAGATAACTTTACCCACCAGCCGATATTAGTAGTTAGGTATAGTATAATTTTTAAGAAACCTAGCTATAATCTAACTCTTAAGGTAGCTAGAATGGTAGTTTGAAACTAGTTTTTAAGCCTTACCATTCACAACTCAAGTATTGTTCGCACGATCGGCCCGCCCACGTTCTTTACGATATTTCAGTATACTTACAATACTCCGAAACAAAAACATTACACTACATTTTTATAAACAATTTACACTATACCAATATTCCCGACGGAATTAACATAAACTAGCGATGTAATCGTGTGGCTAACTCTTCGGAGGCACCGTTTTGTCACTAGCTACAGACTTACTGGAATACTACGGGAGAATATCCTGTAGCGTATCCTACATGCAAACCATTGATAAGAAGGTATTTCCTAGGGCTACCAAGGCCGACTATCTAGAGTACCGACTTCCCTTGGTTGAAGTACTACAAACACTACAAATACATGTATTTAGCAACTCCAAATAATATGTATTATTATTATCCAAGTATGTATTATTCGTATTTGCACCAACTACCCGTTTCTCTGTTTCCTTCGGCAATCTTTCCGTCACAAGGTTGTCTGGAAGAAATCGCTGTTAGCAATAAGACCGCCTGTTGTATGTTTTTTAATTGTAAATTTTATTTGTCTCTGGTTTCTTATGTGCAATAAAGAATATTCTTATCTTATCTTATCTATAAGAAAAAAATAGAAGTTTAGATAATGTCTATCACAAATATTATTTCAGATAGCACAATTTTTTTTTTCAATATTTCGTGACTCCAATAAATATAACCACTATAACTACTTTTTCCAAAATTCTAAAATAGAACATAGTATTCTCTCAATTATTTATCGGCATATTTAGGCATTTATTCAATTACATTACGTACATACCTTATTATCTACTTTTCCCAAAATTCTAAAATAGAACATAGTATTCTCTCATTTATCTATGGGCATTTTTAGGCATTTATTCAATTACATTACCTACAAATCTTATAACTACTGTTCCCAAAATTCTAAAATAGAACATAGTATTCTCTCAATTATTTATCGGCATATTTAGGCATTTATTTAATTACATTACCTACATACCTTATGATTTACTTTTTCCCAAAATTCTAAAATAGAACATAGTATTCTCATTTATCTATCGTTATATTTAGGCATTTATTCAATTACACTACTCACATACCTTATGTAATACTTTTCCCAAAATTCTAAAATAGAACATAGTATTCTCTCATTTATCTATCGGCATATTTAGGCATTTATTCAATTACATTACTCACATACCTTATGTACTACTATTCCCAAAATTCTAAAATAGAACATAGTATTCTCTCACTTTTCTATCGGCATATTTAGGCATTTATTCAATTACATTACCTACATACCTTATGATGTACTTTCTCCCAAAATTCTATAATAGAACTTAGTATTCTCCTTTAAAGTTATCGACACAATTAGGCATTTCTTTACTCATAATTGATAACACATGTTTTTAAAATTGTGTTGTCGACCATACATAAGCATCAACAACATAATTATTACTTTCCTCGCGAATTAATTACTGTAGATATTTGTAAATATATAGTACCTAAATATATTTTGCTTTTATCATCACTCATGTCATTAAACTATTAGAATATTCATTAATATTGTGACATTATCTCAATTGTAAACTCTACTTATATTTTGTAAGTACCTGTTTTATAAGATGCTTACGACACAATATGAACTTATGGATATTTGCCATAATTTCTTTTAGGATTGAGGTTCTCCCTTGTTCCTCCTATGCTTCTTAAAAAGAGCGGTATCAACTCTCTAAATAAGCCTCGGTTATTCCTATCGTTATTGGTACTATAATTATACACATACGTTATGCATGTGTTTATGTCAGCCTTTGGCTAACAACTTGTATAGTAGTTTCTTTTCATTTATCATTAAGGAGTATCAGCGGTTGGTGATCTTATTAAATAAGCCTTAACCATAGTGAGGACGATTTATCGAGTTTATCTTTATCTGAAGTTAAACTTTACTATGAACTTTGTTTGGGTTTGTTTTAATACACAACCACAACTGTATATTTGATTGATGTATGTTAGTTTTTGAACTTTGTGTGGAAGTTTAAATCGTTCTCGTGTATAATACTCACTGTACATATTATCTACATCATCTTCTAAATTATCAATCATTTCATCCATTATAGTTACTATATTTTACCTTATCAGGTTCATCATATACATACTCATCAACAAATTTAGGCTAAGATCGTTTTATATTTGACTATATTTTATATAAAATGGTGTTGTTTCTCGTCTGTTTCTTTTGAAAAAATCCTTTCTTTGACACTCAGGATTTTTTCTTCCAGGGCAGACGGGGTATTGTAACGAGGTTGTGATACCTCGTCTACAAACATGTTTATTGGTTTTATATTTAGGCTATTTACTTTTAAATCTATCAATTCCGTTTTCAATTTTCAAATTCAAATTATTTGTCTTTTGTTCGTAGTTCACTTTATTTGTCATGGCATCGCCTGGGTCATTTCGATTTCAAGTCTTAGAAGAGACAGCACGCCTAGTGCCTTCAGTTTTACTACATATTTTTATTAATTATTTAAAGTGAATTGGTGAACCAGTGCAAGTTAAATTCAGTATTCAGTGAATGTTATCTAATCCTGACGGTTCTGTACTCCAAAACCTTATTTTCAACGAGGCACAATCGTAAGTGTTGCGTGTTATTTTTTACGTAGCTCTCTGTAAGCGTTGTGTTAAGTTTAGTTTTAAAAATGTACCTTTTGTATCAGGTGCCTCTACTTTTTAACAATAAAGAAGTCCTAACGCCCAACGAAGTCTCCTTATTCCTCCATCTTCTGAGCTTCCTGGGCTTGTTACGTGACAAATTGAAGCTTATCTCGATGTTTCATACACCTTATGAGCCCTGGTGTAATCCAAGGCTTAATTACGTATTGGCTCCTACTTACACGTTTTTTTATAGTATGCTTGTCTATACAATTTGATAGTGTTTGATTAAACTGATCTACTGCCTTATCAATGTCACCTTCAATCATAATTGGAGACCAGTCAGCATTAGCAAGCTCGGTAGCTGCAGCTGGAAAGTCAATTTTATTAATAAATCTGTCAGATCGTTCCTGTTTTTCTCGAACCAGAGACATGCCAACCATGATAATTTTATGGTCAGTGATATCATTGTCACATGTAAGGCTGATGATAGATTGTGTCTTCGTTTTGACGAATATATGATCTAAACAGGCCATATCTCGAGTAGGCCTAGTCAAAGCTGGGCGCAGTTCATGTTCAGCCATGAGGCAAAGGTAGTCAGAAACCTGAGTATTTAGGTTTATATCTCCCGTTACTAATATGGGGTGGTTAATATGCTATTCAACGAATCTAGAAAAACATCTATTTGCCTGAAAGAAGGGGAACGGTAGATACCCAGGAGAGATATAGAATTGCATAGTTCCACCAGTAGACATTCTGCTTCGTCTATTTTAGGTTCACTTACAGTAGGGATCCAGGTATCTTTTACATATGCCACGACTCCTCCATTTTGATTAAGGTTATTATTCGTTGTGTAGAATTATAACCCGGTATTTCACCAAGGATCACGCCGCCAGATAACCAACATTCAGACAAGAAGATCACATCAATAGGAGTATTTAGTCTATGTAATGCGGTCAAGAATATGTTGAAATTGTTTTGAATGCTCCGTATGTTAAAAGCAAGAATTTTGAATTTATGATTCTCAGTGAAAACATTCTCTCAGTGGTCGATAAGGTCGATAGCCTGACACTCAATATTAAGCGATGTATCAATGTATGTTGAAAGATCTATAAGCGAATAAAATGTGAGATAACTTCTTATTTTCATGAATCAGGTGCTTGATGTATTTCGTGTCAGGCTTGCGACGAATGACATTGGTTTCCACCGGATAAAATATTAGTTTTGCCGTTTTATTAGGCTTGTAAATTTTTTTAAACTTTGATATATTACTATATTGTGGAATGGTTTCTGTCTCAGGTTTGATAGATATAATAAGAATATTATTATTATTTGTAAATAATATAAAGTCAGTTTTTGTAGAACTGCATGCATTGTTTTTATATTGCTGGATCGCAGGAGGGTTACTGGGACTAGTTAGTGAGAGGTGGCAATTATTTGGCATCGGCAATATTTTTGTTAGTGTGAGAAGGAGGTACTTGAGGAAAGCAGGGCCCACCTTCCTATCCAGATCTGCCTCATTTTTAATTGACAAAGCCGGTTTCTTTTCAGCCTTTCTGACAAATACATCTTCGTCTCTGATCCAGCAGTACTGAAGACCGTAGAATTTGGCACGAAGTCTTCTTTCCCGAAAAAGCTGTCGTTTTTTTCCAGGTTAGTCGCTCGTTGATGAAGACCGGTGTGGGTGTTCCTGGGACAATGTCAGTAGTTTGGAGATTCTTTCTTGATTTTGCTGCTTTCGTCATTTCATTCCGTTTAGCTTTCCTAAGCAGACGAATAACGAGAGGTCGGGATTGCCTTCTTTCTTTGTTGAGATCGGGGCGGCGTGCACCGGCGCGATAGGCTTCGTCAATTTCATTTTCAGGCAGGTCGACACCGATTTTCTTCGCTGTAAGCATTGCAATATGATACAGATTCTCAGTGTCTGTTTCTGGAATACCTATGATCTCCACCTCCTTCATAGCTAGTCGTTGTTCATGATGCTCTGATAAGTCTGATGCATTCTTCAATGCACTCTTCAGGTCAGTTATTTCATTTTCACGCAGTTGAGCCTTTTTCTCCATATCTTGTAAATTAATTTTTAGGCTTACTAATTCATTTTCTTGAAGCGTAACTTGATTTTCCAGGGTTTGCAGCCGTAGCATTATATCGGACAAGTTGGCTAGTTGATTTTTCATGGCTGTCATTTCGTTTCGCAGTAAACGAATCTCTCTGGCCAATAGCGACTCGTCAGATGCTGTGTGGTCGGGCACCAGAGGAGTAGAGCGTGATTTTGGTTGGCTACCCCGATGCTGGTTGATGCGGTGCGCTTTGGTGAAGCTGCTGTTCATACCTAAAGCTTCAGGAATCGATCCTTTACACGAGCTACAAATCCATTCGTTTTTGTACGATTTTGTTAACTTGTTGTAGTCTTCATGTGCAATTGTTAGGCAACTTGTCATAATAATCGCCACACACTACACATTTAAGATGATACTCGGCATCTACGGTTCGATTGCAGGCCTTACAAATGACGTCCGGCATTTTTGTTACTATTTCGGTGCATATAAATAGTAAGGTCTCGCTCAGCTTAAGAGCCCGCTGTGTATGTGGCAGCCCAATATTTTGTGGTTGGAGTGACGTAGCTGTACGGCGAATCTTACCGATTAGTCCGTTCGGCAGTGTAGTAACGCCGAGAGATGGCGACTATCTCTTTTACCGGAGGTGAAGAGCAGCCTCGGTTCTATGCTGTCGGCGCCCGCGAAATTGCGTCACACGGAAGATTAGCCCGTATTTCAAGATATGGGTATTGTAAGTGAGACTAGATTACTCTGTACTGATATTAAGCTTATGTCCAACGTCCCTTCTATCTCTTCACCAAAAACCATTAAAATATTATAATAAAAAAGTGACAAATACTTCTTGGTTTTAGGTTGACATGGCGCGGCTAAAACTAAAACTCGTCTGGGCAGACTATCGTGAAACTGACAAAAAATGGGCTACGTACAAATATTGTGAAATAAAGTACAAAAAAGCATCACATCAAAAAATGAAAAGGCATTTATTAAAATGCATACATTTTTCCGAAGAAGGTAAACAACCAGCTTAGCGACTTAGCGAGGCGAGGGCGAGCTTAGCGACTCTGCCACGATCAATAAGTGGTGCTGGTACATTGACACCACTCAGTAACAAAGAAAATGTGATACCATCCGAATTGAATGAGGTTGAGAACACATTATGTCAGCCTAAAGAACGTACGTCAGATGGTGCTAAAAAAGATGTACATAAATTGTTATCAAAAGCAATTTACGAGTATGTAACAGGTACACCGCTAGCGATGGTGGAACATCCTTTATGGATCAAGTTATGTTTATAGTGTTCAATATATGTATATAAATGATAATTAATGTCATTAATTAGTCATTTGTCTGCTATTATTATTATTATTGTTGATACACTAGCAGCTTAGAGCTGATGCCTGTTAACTATAATCTAATCTATTTTTAAATCAGCTATTATGTATTCTGTGTGTGGTGTAAAAAATAAATGAAAAGAAAGTAATTAACCCTTAAAGTCGCAGGATGATAAAATGTTTAAAAGTGGTGTTTTTTTCAATTTTCCGGATTATTTAACCTATTTTGAAGCTAAAAAAAATGGAGAAAAAAATACCTGACTGTTAAATTTCGAGAAACCGTATGTATATTATATCATACACTGCCCCCTTTGCTGAAAAATGTCGCGTGATTAACGTGTATAGTATTTTATACAAAGTTGCTAAAGTAGTAGTATTTGTAGCTATACTTAGGAGATGATAATGTCGAAAATAATTTGTGAGGTGCATAAGTAGTATGAAAATACAACAGAAAATGTTTTAATTTGTTGCAGAAATAAATACTCTAATATTAAAGAATTATATTTTTTTATTTATAAAAGGCACATAAAACTAAATATTCCTTATGAACCCAGTTGTTATAAGGAAGAATATTAAAAAATGTAAGAACTTTTGGAAACACATTATTTTTTATGAAGTTCAACAAAATGGTGTCTTTTAGAAACATAACATTAATGTAGGTACTTATTAATTTCACATGTCTTGCAATGCGCACTTGCTTGCCCTTCCTTGCAAAATTTGCATTTTATATCCCTGTTTGTTTCATGTTGATTTGGTATAAGGCAATCCACATATCAGCCAAACCAACTCCACCTATGTGACGATTACAATATTTTACAATTTGGGGGAATGCTACATCGATACGCTCTTTGGAATCTTTGTGAAATTCAGGTGAATCTTCAGGTGAAAAGTCTATTCCTTTGAAAGTATCTTCAAGTTCGTACAGCCTGAAGTCGTAAATCATTCCAGGCACTCTCGTTCATACCAGATTTTTTGCCCTGACTTGGTCAATAAGTGGTCTTAGTTTGCAGTACCGGTCAGTCTCATCAGCTTGTGTGCTATCAACAAAATTATTCTTTTAACTGACATTATATCAGGAATCTTTTCGTACCTACCCGTATCTTCTTTCCAATAATCTTTGAACGATGGCATGACCACTACTCCCAAATATTCCTACCTTTTGCTTTTTTTCTTTCGAAGTTAAGTTTCAGTGTTTCAATGTTTTGCCGTTTCGTTATGGTTTCGTTATGTGACATTTGGTACTTACGTTTTCTTGAGTCTGTTGTTGGTCGTTGGTTGATGGTTGGACAAAAGGTAGAGAAGGTAGCAATGATATGGATGGTATCGTAGTATAATTGCATTGCGTGCTGGTCGAAAAGGCATCTGCTAGTATAGATTTCAATGGAGTCTCGTCTTCTAAAGTTTGGTGAATGGGTGGACAAATCACATTGATATCGCGTTGAGTAGTAGTAGGGATCGGGATCAATAGGGATGACGTTTCACGTTCAACGAAGTAAAGGATAGATAGAGAATTTACATAAATTTCCTATTCTGAAGAACTGGATAGAATTGGGCTCGAGCCTTTCAAGTGATGAGTCAATCGATGGAGTAGGGGAAGAGGAACGGCTGCAAATATTCTCTTCATCATTTGTGCTATCGCCAGCGTCAGATATAGCTTGTTTGTCAGGCTCAAGCTCCAATATGCGCCTATACCGTTTGCGTTGTTGAGGCTGTAAAAGAATGATAAAAAGCATGCACATAAGCAAACCCAGCAACCGTGTGCAAGCAGAAAATAAAGTGTAGAGGAAAATCAAGCAAGCAAATAACAAAAAACTATGAAACTAGGGAACTGTGCATAAAATACCATACGAGAAAACCAAAATGTTTTTTACGACGGCAGTAGCAGTGTATAGAATAATACACGTAGTAATTTGTTAGTAAGTAGCGCAGTGTATAAAATGATATACATAGCCAAAAGAGGTTACTTGTTTGGATCTGGCGCAGTGTATACTATGTTATACACCAAAGTTCAAGGCCGTAAAGGACCATAAAATGTACATATTTGTTATATATTTTGGCATAAACATGGCAAGAATATATCTAAGATTACAAAACACATGACTTTTGGTTAAGAATAAAACTTGATTCACGAATAAAATATGTCTTACCTTGAAGTGCTTGAGATACCTCGGCATCGTTGCGTTCGAATAAGTGAAACATCAAAATTTTGCCACATATTACACACCAGTATTTTTTTTCTTATAGGACTGGGTCTCAAAATTAGTTTCAGGTAAACAAAATTAGAAATAAGCAGTTTGTTTCCGTTACACGATTAATTAAAGTCAGCGTATACTATATTACACGCTGCTACTTTAAGGGTTAAAAATGGAGACTTTAATTCATTGCGCTAATGTGATAGACTGTTTAGCCACGGTGTAATGACAACAAGAATTGTTTCTTTATACTTAGCACTAGTTAGAACATCCCTAATACAAAAAAGTATTTTTAGAGTAAATTTCTTTGTATGAAACTAACAATAGGCCTGTGTCCATTAAGAACGATTGGAAGAAATACAGGGTGGCGCAATAGAACGTGCATTATTGCATCATCTTTTTTCGCGGGGTATGCAGTGCGGGGGCGGGGGGAGCTTAGCGTGATTGGATAGCGGCACTCGTGGAATTTTAGTAACCATGAGTCACTTCGACGGGAAGCGTCGCGCTTTTTGTGTTCGCACGTTTTACGAAAACGGTCGTTCATACATATCGACAAGACGACTATATTGTTCTGAATATGGATTAACACATATTAAAGAATTATTAGCAAATTTAATTAAAATATGGATTAAGCGTTTTGAAGAGACTGGTTCCACGTTTAAACCACCTGCAAAAGGCCGACCAAGAACTTCTAGGACCACAGACAATATTGAGAAGGTGATGGAATCAGTACGAGAAAATCCTCAAGTGTCTACTCGGAAGCGATCGGCGGCTTTAAACTTGTCGCGACGAAGTTTACAACGAACTTTGCATTTAGATCTTAAACTGCATCCTTATAAGCTTCAGTTAATACAGGAATTGAAAGAAACTGACTTCGCAGCAAGGTTGGCATTTGCTGAAGAAATGCTTAATCGATTTTCCAATTTTAACAACATCCTTTTTTCTGACGAGGCTCATTTTCATTTAAATGGGTTCGTAAACCGACAAAATTGTCGTTATTGGAGCGACGAGAATCCAAAAATTAAACATCAAAAACCACTGCATAGTCAGAAAGTAACGGTATGGGCAGCAATTTCAAGCAAAGGAATAATTGGCCCTTTCTTCTTTGAAGATTCACGAGGACGAAACATCACCGTTAACACCGAGCGCTATGTTGCGATGTTAGAAGGTTATTTGACTCCAGAACTCGCGAGATCAACCATAGCTAATACGAGGACTTGGTTCCAACAAGACGGAGCGACCTGTCACACATCAAATGACTCTATGGCGGTTGTAAGACGGATGTTTCCTGCCAGATTAATTTCCAAAAGAGGTGATATCCCTTGGCCCCCACGTAGTCCTGACTTGACGCCTCCCGACTTTTTTTTGTGGGGATACCTTAAACATAAAGTGTATATGAACAATCCGAAGAACATCAGTCAGCTAAAGGAAAATATCCGTAGGGAAATGGCAGCAATCACCCCAGATTTACTGACAAAAGTTTTCACAAATCTACGTACGCGTTTAGAGGAGTGCCGTCTTCGAGAGGGCTGTCATTTAGATGATATTATTTTTAAAAAATAAACCTAATTTAAGTGCCTAATCATCCTATTTTTTATTTCAACTATACCTTTTGTATTTATTTTTTTAGCCTATACTTAATAAATGCACGTTCTATTGCGCCACCCTTTCTTGGCATAAATTACTATCGTAGAATTACAAATAACAGCATTATATTACAAATAAATTAAACATTATTCTTATTTTCGTAAAATAAAATTGTAAAAATTAGAGCCATGTCACGAGAAGCGGAGTGCCAATCAGAATGTTTTACGTCACACAGTTGCAATCATTGTTGTTGGTGGTGACGTTTTCATAGGAAAACATATCTTCATCGACATTTTTCTCAGTTTTATGCAATCGTGGATATTATTAATTTTTAGATCGTACAATACTAACACCTCTTCACCTTACCTCATCATGGAACCTGGATTTTGTAAAGCGAACAGTAGTAATTTACCCAAAATTGACAGTATTATGCTCGGCCGATTTTTCGCAACAAACACGGACTTTTGCTCCTCGGAATTCCGAAATATTAAAGCTTCGATGTAAGTACAATTTGACCATGTTGTTAATTAACTTGTTTACTAATTTTTAAGGCATATATCGCAGTAAGAGGTTTGTTATTGTATTTGGATTGATACTTACTTTGAGGTTAGGATTA
Source organism: Yponomeuta plumbellus (assembly GCA_947310845.1). Lineage (NCBI taxonomy): Eukaryota > Metazoa > Arthropoda > Insecta > Lepidoptera > Yponomeutidae > Yponomeuta > Yponomeuta plumbellus. Next base: position 2,168,529 of record OX371206.1, read on the forward strand.
GTTACAAATTATAAAATAGTTAAAACTATTGCAATTACGCCTGTAACTCTTACAAGTAAACCCTTACTAGTTCTCTGTACCTATATAATTTTAAGGCCTTTTTTACAGTAGGAAAGAAAACAATTTATAATGAATGGCTCACAATAACAAATTTTATTTCAGGTCTTCACGAGCCTCGTATGGAGATGACGCTATAAGCTACGTACAGCTAAAGCGTGAAAACAAATTTTGCACGGTCAAGTGTAAGATTTGCCCGGAACATAAGGTTCACGCCAAATTATATGGATGCACACTGGTGGTAGATGAAGAAGATGACATCATTAGCTCCGTCCAGTGTCATGATTGTGTAGCTTCCAAGGGTGGTTGCAAACGTGCAATAGCTTTTCTTATGTGGGTTCATCGCCGATGAGAAGAACCTTCTTGCACAGCAGTAGTGTTACTGGAAAAAATCGAAGCTTTCCAAAGTTGGTAGTAGCATAAAGTACATAACTGCTAAAGAATTTACAAAGGGCAATCCTGTATTACCACCAAATGCAGCTGTTTTGACACAGTTTTTAGAAGAGGCAAAGAATAATAACCTACAGGATTGCGAACTTTTAAAATACCAGTTAAAGTTTAATCCGAATGAAACGCAGGCTGTGTCAATGCACCAGTTAATTTTTAAATATAGAGAAATGCTGATGATTTTTTGAGGAAAATTCATTTATTTATTTATTTATTTACTTACTTACATAAATATTGCAACATAACAGTAATTACACCAAAGCGTTACAATATTATAACTGAGCACTACCTATCAAACATCTTCTAGCATTCTCTTTCATACCTTCACCACACTTGCAATCCCATCCGCAAACACATCACACTCCGGTGCTGCAGCGAGCAGGGTACAGAGTAGCCGCAGCGCACGCGCGACTGGCGAGTGCTGGTACTGGTTGGTGCGGGCTTCTATTTCGGCGAATAGTTTGTGCCTCCGCGCCCTGCGATACCTATCAGGTACAAATAGTCGGACTACCTTTTCTACTAGGTCGATGGCGTCGATTTTACCTCTTATTATATTTAAGACAAACTTTGCAAGAGCCAAATTTCTCCTCAGTTCTAATGAATCAAACCCAAGATATCCATGTAGAAAAAGGGTTGGATATAGAAAAAGTACCCATACATTTTTTTATAAAGATATCTTAAAAATCTTTTTTGGACCTGCTCCAACAAAAGAATATATTTTATCTCATGTGGGGCCCACACCATAGCATTCGTTTCTAGCACGCTGCGCACCAGCGCACCGTATAATGCCTTAGTGGCGGCGGCGCTCAGCGGCGCGGCAGCGCGCATTACGAACCCCAGCCGGCGCAGCGCCGCCGCCGCCACGGCCTGCGCGTGCGGCCGCAGCGTCAGCCGGGGGTCGAAGAGCACGCCCAGGTCGCGCACAGCCTGCACGCGGCTGATGCCTAATCCGGCCATCGCGTACTGCTGGTGCACTGGCGAAAGCGATCGAGTTCATATTAGTACAGCTTTAATAAATAAAGTTGAAGAAGAAACCAGGGAACAGTACAACTGTAATTTGTGGTTTGAGTTGAGATATGGACGAATTACTGCTTCCAGGGCCTTTGAGGTAAGTCGTTGTCAAACCACTGATGTCACGCTAGTATCCCTTATATTAGGAGGCAAAATACCTGATACACCATCCATGAAACGAGGCAGAGTCCTAGAAGACAAAGTAAGAAAAACTGTGGAAAAAAAATTAAACAAGAAAATAAAGAAGTGTGGCCTTGTGTTGGACGGAAAATATCCAGTGATTGCAGGATCACCAGATGGAATATCTCAAGATGGGATCATTGAGATTAAATGTCGTAACAGTTATAAAACTTATAAAAAAACAGAAATGAGGAAGCTTCAGAAAAATATATTGCTCAAATGCAGTTGCAGACGTATTTAACTCAGAAGTTCAATTGTTACTTCTGTGTAGCAGATCCAGACTTCGTTAATAATAAAAAAGTAACTGTATTGAATATACTATTTGACATGGAATATGTTGAAAATTTAAGAAATAATAAGTTGTTAATTTTTTTTTAAATCTCACATAGGTATACCCTTTACTGTACAAGAGTGTAGAATAAGTTTTATATTATAAAAAAAAGGCGGTGGCGGCGCGGCCGCGGCGGCGACGGCGCGCGCAGCAAGCAACGCTTTCTAGATTCGGAGTCTCGCCCGCCTCGCCAGCAGTGTTGCCGTTTTAGCACTTTTCGCGCTAGATCTAGTGCAGTTTAAAGCTCTTCAGCGCTTTTTTTCAAAAAATAACGCGCTAAATATAATTTACTGGAATCTGGTGGAAAATTTAAAAGATATTGGCAACGTCAAATTCGGCCGAAAAGTCAGGGTTCAGAGAAAAAAAAAAAATTCAATCTGCTTGGGTATTCCCCAAACATTGTTTGGTTCAGTCTATTGTTGTCTCTTTTTACATTAAAGGATTTTACTATAGCTGTCTCGCTCTCGTTACTAACAGAGAAAAACCGGTTTATGCCTCTTGTCCTGTTTACTACTACGTACCAATTAGAATTACGGCGGCGCGGAGTTCCTAATTTTAGTTTGTGTTTTCGTGAAAATCTTAAATGGAAGTTCCACTGAAGAAGGCCTATAGCCAAAAATATCGTCCGGAATGGGAGATGATGGAAGAGTTCAATAATTGGCTAAGACCTGTGAGTAATGATCACATCATTTTAACCATGCGAAAAGTTTAGTGGATTTTTTGCGCTTTTTTTAGTGCGCTTTTTTAAGCCCCGTTTTTTCCAAAATATAGCGCTTTTTTGACAAGAGTTTGGTGGTTTTCTTTTTTCTCTAACGGCAACACTGCTCGCCAGTGTGCCGGCGGCTCCCGCCGTGGAATGTCGTTCGATGCTACTCCACATTTCTATTAAAAAATAACAGTTTTTTGGCACACCAACATACAGTCGGGCTGTTTTTCGATTTTTCTTATTGTAATCAATAAGTTATCAGCAGCTTCCATTTTTCTATCTTCTGCAATTAACTCGCTACAATCTGAAGAAGACTTTACTTTTATAGAACTCACTGATAGTGCGGTACTATTGGAGGATATAGATGGAGTGTAGAATGAAATATCACTGTCAGAGTCTTCTTCAGGTTTTAGTATATTTATTGTAATCTTGCTTAGGCCGGACATAGAAGGTCTTGATTTTCTAATGGTTGTAGCTCTGAATGGCATGAACAGATTTATCTACTTTCTGCATACATAACACTTCTGATCTAATTTGTTCAGAGGTTTGAAGACCTGTAAAACGGAAAAAATTGCATTTTACTTTTTTTGTTGGGTAATTAATACTGGTATTGGAATTTAAACTCGTGTATACTGATATCATTAGGTAAGTATTGGCATGGTATGGTTGACTGAAGTAAAGATCTTGGGCCAGACATAAATATCTATTAAAATCACTAAAACCAATGTCGTACTCATCATCAGCCCACGTGTGTCCACTGCTGGACGTAGGCCTGTCATGTACACCACTGACCACAGTTGTCAGCTAATCCAGTTCTTGCCACCCGCCCTGCGAAGAACACCGCTTCAGCGAGTCTGAGGACGTCCTACACTATGCCAGCCGATCCAACCAATGTAATACAAACATATTACTGGTTATATTATTTAACATAATTTGCTGTATTACACACCTGAACTTGTTTGAGGGGTTTCTTTTAGAGATGAACTTGATGAACACCTCTTCTGGGTTACTGAGACACTCCGCTTAGTCATCATATGACGTTTTTTTACCATATAAACCGCTCTGTGTGGCATGTTCGTTTTCTTTTGTCTTCTTGACATGCAAATTTGCTTGGTACACAACCTGGTTTCATGCGCACTTGGGATACTTTTCCCATGATTGTATACTGCGTATGATTGAGCATATCATTTGGCAGCTGGAAAATTAAAACGACTGTGTTTAACATCACAACAAACGGGAGACCACATTATAACCTACTGTAACTGATAAGATTTTAATGGTCCCTAAATGGGTACCATGTAACTAATAATAAGTAATAAGAGTGTGTAAGTCCCTACTTAGGTGGGAACGTAAAGAAAAGAAAGAAAGTACAATAAAGTCGGTTTATTATACAAACACACAGTATTATTCAACAAAGTCAGGAATCACCAATATTAAGATTATTCACTGAAGTTAAATAGAAAATTAGAGGGATGGGTGGCTGGTTCGTTTGGCTGGTCTCTCAAGTACGAGTAACAAGTAATCAATAGTAATATACGACCTTATACACTAGTAGTTACAAGTAGTAGTAGTATACTTACTATATAATAGCCGTACTTAAAAGTAACAGTAGTCTTATACTAAGTAACGCAATAGTCTAAAGTATAAGGTAACACCTTCCGATATTAAAGTAATGTAGTAGTAACACTAAAGTAGTTAAGTATGGATATGGACCGGTTCAATATCTCCGGTTAAACCAAAAAAATAAAGCAAGTTGATCCGACTTGACAGCCGACAAACCCGTCCGCTCTCACTCAGATCCGACGATCAGACCAGCCTCGAGACAGCAACCAGACAGATACACTTCTGGGTGAAGCTCACCCCAGCCAGACAGAAGAGAGCTCTGGGTGCAGCTGTCGCCCCAACCAGACAGACGGACGCACTTCTGGGTGAAGCTCGCCCCAACCAGACACCTCCTGTAGTTACACAACCGTACTTACATTACAACTAGGTATAGCTAAATACCAACTAGATATTCAGGACTCAGAACAGTTCAGTAGTAAAGTGGTAGTATAAAGTTACAGAAAGTTACATCCACTGTGATGTCAAACAGAACAGCATGTACAGTCAATAAACCTATCTTATGAATCTTAAAATATAATGACAAGATTGTTACTACTAACAATAATTATTTAATCTTGATATTCCAATATAAAGATTATAGTTTATTAGAAAAAGAAATACCACTAATATTGTACACAGTGACTAATAGAGAGACATCTCGAGTAGTCCAAGATATCAGCGACTAACAAATAATAGAAACACGTTTTAGGATAACCTAATATAGACAAAACTTGGTTCTGACTGAGGGATTACATAATTCCTACTTATTTATAAGCGTAAAGGGAGTGTTTTTGAAGATAAAACGGTAAGAAGTTATCGCATACCTTTAAATGGAGGCAGAAACCACGCTTTCAGAACAATGTCGACCGCGGAGGCAGACAAAACAACAGTACGGCGATCACGCCGGTACCGCAGACAATAAGCTGAAAGAGAACGAGCACGATTAGACCAGATTCACTACCAAGAGGTACATCATGTCGGAGTCTAACACGTGGCGTACTCACCGGTTAAACACAGGAACAGCAATTCCTACGGTTTACAAGATGATATTTGGCTTTCGTGGTAGATACGAAAGCCCCAGACTTCTTCAAGTCTCAGAACTAACAGCAGCTTCCAGAACACAGCAGACAGAACACAGCAGACAGCTCACGGCACAGTCCGCACCAACAGACCTCTTTAGCCGGAAAGACGCCTCGAAGCCCCCGGCTTCTTTCAATGCTTCCTTTCGTTCATAAATTAGTTTGATTTCAACAACCAACACGAACCACTATTTTCCACTAATAACTCTTTTTTAGATAAATTGAGTAATTTAGCAAATTGTATTTTAAGAAGTAGTTTTTAGTCCATTTATTATAATTATGTAGAATAAAAGGTTAAATATTCAATATTTATTTGTTTATCAACAAAAATCTAAATTGTCAAAAACTGACAACAAGAAAATATCAATGAATTATATTGACTTCTGAACGTAATCTCGTCTTGTTCCTTTACACACAAAACAGCTCACCTTAAGACACAATTCAGACCAATTAAGTTTTATTAATATTTATTATATTTAGCTTTAAAATAATCTTTAATAATGATTCTAAAGCTCCCAACACAAAACAGCTAAAATCCGTAAGGATTCTAAGGCATTTTCAAAACAGATAGAACACCTAAAAGAAACGAAACGACAGCTTGCCAAATGTCAAACTCAGAAAGTGAGGTTATGTTTATTATTTTCTTCCCGACAAAGATATTCAATATTCTTAGATTTCTAGTTAGAATAATGACAAATAGAATGGTAGACTTCGACGAAATGACGAACAAGCGAAATGGGAATGCAGTGCATTGAAAATATACGGTCGAGGCCGTTGAAAGTATGTGTTTTACAACCTATCTTTTGGTAAGCAAAACTTGAATAAAATTAGGTGTTACACTACTCGATATAGCTATTTTTAAATCCGAGAAGAACAGTAATTTATTACGTTAGTTACATAGAAAAGTATATTATTTTAATAACAATAGGTAGGTACTTACATAGAAATGATCTTCACAGAAATTCTCGTTTTTGTTGATAAACAATGAGCGTCACTTCTCCTTGCTAGTTTCTTTTAAGCCACATTCTTCGTATTTTCTCGTTATTTGGAACATAAATAAACAACTTATTTGGGGTCTTTATAGATGTGCTTGTACACAGGGGTACTATGCAGTTCTTGTAACACAGTGGCTCCATATTTATTAAAGAAATTACAAATCTGCTCTACCGCGCGTACGACTGTTTATCACGTTGTGACGTCGCGCGGACGCCATGACAGTTTGGAGCGTTTAGGAGGTAAATAAAAAGTATTTATTTACCTGAAATACGTGTTATAAATATTATGATAAAATAGTATATTTTTGGGTTAAAATAAATACTAAAGTACCGATATAAGTCAATTTTAAAATTTACGACACAGGCCTATTCTATGAACTCGTCGTAGTAACGTCTTTTGTCGTTCTTGTTGGATAAGAACAATGGGTTATTATTACCCGATCAAACACCTGGTTAGGAATAATAATGATAATTTGGGATGAGCTTACAAGTGTGACGAGTGCCGGGTGAAAGTACTATCCAGGCTGCAAATTAAAAATAAAGACATCTCCCGGATGCTTGCCTCCATATCCGAACACACTCGATTGATGGCAAACGGTTTTGTGCCAAAATGGTTACAGGAAAAGCTGATCCCTAATCTACGCCCTAATTCTGTATTGGTAATTGATAACGCATCCTATCACTGTACGTTAGAAGATAGGGCACCAAACTCTAACTCTACAAAAAGACGATGCAAGGTTGGCTTGTCAGTAAAAATATTATGTTTGACCCAAAAGCATTAAAACCTGATCTCGCCAAAAACCAAGACAACCATTTATTAACATAAATTTAATAATTACTCGTAGAATACAAAGTTTTGTGCAGTCTGTTAAACTGCTAAGCCAAAATGGGTTAAAGATCATGTTAATGTACTTATCGCTTCGGGTACTTTCGTTACACTTCTTCCTAGTCCGCGCGAACGTAGATTCCCGAAGGGACTTTTATGACGTCATTGTGTAGTACTGTACACATGCGTGCTATGTAGGTATTGTGTAGTTCTGAGCATTGGAAGAGAAAACGTCCCGTATTGGTTTCCAGAATTTATGGCAACCCTACCTATAGTATACTACTATGGGGCCGGGCAGCAGACATTGAAACTATCTTCATCTTGCAGAGCAGAGCGATCCGATTTATTTAAGTAAGTAGGGACTCGCAAGAGATTTTATCAAGGAAACTAACATCTGAAGGCCCTTTTTCATCATGTCATGAGAAAAATTATTGTGGGCCTCATTGGGACTAAGATTATGCCCTATACAATCAGGAGCAATTCCATCAGCGTTGTGGAGCAAATTTTGCTTACAATTAGTTTCTACGCAACTGGGGCTTTCCAGATATCGGTGGCGGACAATATATGGATCCACAAGACGACCGCCTGTCGAATTATAAAGAAAGTGTCCTCTGCCATTGCTCAGCTTAGACCTAAATTCATAAAAATGCCGCAAACCCTAGAAGAAATGAATGGAGTGAAGTCAGGGTTTTGCAACCTCGGTGGTTTTCCCAATGTTGAAGGTGCTGTGGATTGTGCCCATATACAGTCTCCAGGCGGTCCACGAGCTGAACTGTACCGAAATGGAAAAGGGTATTTAAACGTTCAGGTAGTGTGTGACCATTTACTTAGGATTAATGATGTCATATGCAGGTGGCCTGGCTCTGTGCATGATACCACAAATTTAAATGAGTTCCACATAAGAGCCGACTTTGAATCTGGGCAGTATGGGAACAGTTGTCTATTAGGAGACAGTGGGTATGCCGCAGTTACCTCCTTACTCCATTTTTGAACCCATCATCACCAAGCGAACAGGCCTACAACCGTTCCCGTGACGAGAAACACTGTAGAGCGATGTTTTGGGGTGTTAAAGAGAAGGTTTCCATGTCTCTCTATGGGGCTTAGAGTAAAATTGCAAACATAAATGAATATTATTGTAGCTTGCTGCATACTCCACAACATAGCAATAAATGAGAACCACATAATTAATGGAGAAAATGATGCCCCTGTAAACCTAGATCAGCCGGAAACACCACATCCTTCTAATGAAAACACCTCAGTACGTGCATCCATGCTATTGACACATTTCAACAATTAGGTAAGTAAGTTTAATTAGTTCATGCCATACATAATAGAATTTCCACAAATCATAACGTCACGATAAGGGTAACAGAGGCTCGAGTTACTAACACACATTGCCCATAATGCACCTGATAGAACCATATGCCTGCGACCCTCAGTAGTCTAGATGGTTTCACTGTTGCTAGTTAAGCAGGTGATTCGGGTGGTTCGAATCCCAGTGCTGACCATGTACTCTGAGCAAACATGGTGTGGAGTATGGTTAAACTTCTTTTAGTTTCTAATTTTTGTGTTGATTTCAAGTATTTCTACAGAAGTAATTTACAACAACAAAGATGATGTGTTGGATAATAATATGATTTCATGGCGAATAAACTCTACACTTTTAATGTTTTATTAATTTCTTAAAGCTTTTTTCTGCTTAAAATGTACTTTTATTGGGATTTTTTTTTAGATTATTAAATTATCGTCAATCTATAGATCTGAACCCGTCACTCTTAGATACTCTGAAATTCGTCAACCTCAGTTTTTGTTTATCTTTTCAAGGGATCGGGATTTTAAAAAAATGTCTGAAGGAGATAAAAAAGCGCGGATTAAAGCACAAAAAAGGAAACATACCTATATAAAATAGAACACAAAAAATGACAGAAGCTGAACTAGAAGAAAGACTGGAAAAAGACCGAGAGAGGTACAAAAAATGAAAGCAGCAGGAGAAATCATACCTATAAGAGAACAAACTTCAAAAGCATACCGAAATATAAGATAGTAGAAACAAAGGGAACAAGAGATTATCAATAATGAAACTCCGCCGTCATCGCCTGCAACGTCTATAGCACTCTCGGTTTCGCAAATCTCAGAGCCTTCTACGTCTACACAATGGAAGGATAAACGGATTGCAGAAAAAAACAAAAGAAGACTTCAACATGAAAACTTGTTCTTAAGAAACAAAGTGATGGTGAAACTTAAGAAAATAATGGAGCACATCCGAACGCGACCAACCCAGGTGCCTACCACGCGTAGACCCTTAGGCCCGCGGAACCCACGGGACCGGTAATAAGGGGTCCGCCGTATGAGGTCGAGGGACCAGGTCCTCGAAATAGAGGTGGACGAGAAGACAGTGCAGTTCCTGGCTATAGGGAGCAAGGCACGGGAGACCATGCCGCTGCCCGTCCAGAGCGGCACCCGAGACGAGGCGAACTGTAGCCATAGCCGGGCCCGGATATGCGCCGTCAGCGCGGAGGAACCACCCGAACCCCGGAAGAAACGAAGCTGGAGGAGACGCGGCCGGAAGAGGAACGGGGGCCAAAATAGGGGCCTGGTGCGCCTGCCGCACTACGGAAGGAAACCCCTGACGCAAGACGCCTGCCACCAGCGGGTACGACAGGCCCGACATTAGCACGGCGGGTGACACACCGATGCGCCATAACCCTTAACCCGGCAACACGTTCGAGCGAAGCAATAGAAAAAAGGTGACGTAACCTCAACTTATAATAAATTATTAAATAAGCGGAAATCAGACCGACCATTCGTAGATATAAACGGAATAAGTAACAGTCGAGTCATGTAATGAAAAGAAAACCGCAAAGAGGAGTAGTGGTAAATGAAATCAAGTTTGATTAAATATCAGTAATCAGTATAACCCTGTAGAAGCACAAATGTATGTAACATAACCAGGGCACAGGGCCGCTCAAGCAGGAACAGGTCTTGGCAACATAATATGTGTTCATTATGCACGTCAAAACTCTTCGAAACTTTATTTGGAACCAATTTTTTCGTCAAAAATTGACGTCTACAACTATACAAAGCAAGTATATTTATGTGTCTACTTCTTCACCTAGACGTGCTACTATGTATAAGCAAGCTCGTATACGTATTCACTTTGGACCCCGAACACGTGGTAATTTTGAAAGGATCACAGAACAAAGGCCGTATACTGCTGAAGAAGCATTAGCCCTGTTTATAGCTAATAATTTGACAGTCCAGACATATCCAAATTTACAACAGGAAGCTAAAGAGAGAGGATAATTATCTCTAATATCCCTGCTATGACCATTTAGCGAGAGTAAAAAAAGATTGCTATCCTCCCGTGGAACTCATTTCAATGAGTGATACATGGGGTGAAGTTCAGTTGCAAGCTCTTCTAAACCATACATCTACAAAAATATGCAAAGACATTCTTGGAGAAGCCTTGATAAACTCCACAAATGAGCTAAATTACACAATGATATATGTATAAGTGGGGATGTGACGGTTCTTCAGGACGCAGTCTGTACAAACAACGGTTTGAGAACGCTGAAAGCATTGATGAATATGTTTGTTATATCAATGGTACCCTTAAGATTAGTACTAGAAAGTGATCATACCAAAATATTGTAGGAAAATCCCCGGCCGTCATCACCAAGATTTTGTAGAATTATAAAATTCATATATATATAAAAGAAACAGAACAACTGATTAAAGAAGAGTATAAGAATATCGAAAGACAAATTGAGTCATATAATAACAAAGGCGGCAATATCCACCCAAAGTCAAAACTTATCTATGAATGTAGGTTTATTGTCTATGAACGTAGGTTTTTATGGAGATCTACATTACGTATCAAATATCCCATAGAAAATGGAGCTCAAAGTTTGGAGTTCGTAACAAACCCGGCATTATCCTGTACCGTCCAACTCAAAGATGGCAACATCCATATTGACCAATCAGAGCACAGAATTTCATTAGCGTCGAGACGGTTAATGCTCGTGAAATAGTGTCGGTGTTTTTATTGTTTTTAAAAGAATACTGCTGATTCTCACAAAAAACTTGGTTGAAACTGCAATCATGGAGTGCCTGGCATCGCCGAGCATATCGGGGAAGACCAGAAAACGTACGGCTCATCCAGAAAACTGGAAACAAAACATTGCAAAACGGCAGCGGTAAGTACACACAGATGGCACAAATTTGATACTTGATATTTTTATCTTTATTTTATAAAGCTATTTTCAGTGAGTAAAGCTGGCCTTGCCACGATATTCGAATAAGCGCCAGCAAATTTGTATGGAATTTCGGTGCGTTCAAAAGTTTTGTGGCCAGAAATTTTCTTTTTGTTGTAGAGTTTTGTTCCAACAATTATTTGGTACAGATCGAATATCTTTTTAGTGCGAGTGCCGATTTGAAATTCCGAGATAGCGATAATAATCTAAATATAAATAACGAGTGTAGCGAGTTATGCCAATTGTGCCAATAAGTGCCAAGTTGAGCCAAATAGTGGCAAGTTGTACCACATTGTGCCAAGTCATGCCGAGTTATCTATTTTTATATGCTTTTGTTACAGGTATTCCTCTAAGCAAAGTCCAAATAGGCCCAGTTGTCAACACCTCCGGAAGGGTGTTTATAAATGCGAGTCAATAACTATGCGAGATGTGATGAATTTTCATGCAGCATTTTATAAACATCCTAACAAGGAAACGCAAGATGCTTTTTTGCTAAAATACTGCGTTCCTTCAATCCCAAAAAGAAAAAGACCCAAAAATAAGAGACATCTCCCGAAAACAATTCATACAAATTACAGCATTTACAGTATCTCACAGAAAAAAAAAAAATGATATGCCAGAAAGCATTTCTCGGAATTTTAAACATAACTAAACATCGGGTGCAGTATGTTGTAAAAAAGTCTTTGGAATCTGGTGGACAAGCGGTAAAAGAGAAAAGAGGCGGTGACCACAAGTCCCATTTATTCACAGCTAAGAAAAATGCTGTAATGCTTTTTATCAACATGTTTCACGTTGACGAAGCACATTACTGCAGGGGACATTCTGAACGGAGATATTTAGCGGCAGAACTTTCAATTAATAAGATGTGGAAGATGTACAACAAACAGCGAAATCTTGAAACCAATTTAAAAGTTAAAAAAGGTCTATTCAGGAAAATTTTCAATCACAACTATAACCTAGGCTTTGGAAGCCCAAGAACAGATGTATGCTCCACGTGTATTCTACTTCTAGAAAAAATAAAAAGAGCATCAGATGAGGGACAAAAGCAACAACTTATGGTAGAACATAGGGTTCACAAACTAAAAGCTAAAGCATTTTTTAATTTAGTGAAAGAAGAAAGACCCGATTTAAAAATACTCTCATTTGATTGTGAAAAAAATCTACCGCTACCTAAAACACCGGATCAGATAACGTATTATTCCAGACAGCTTTATCTACATAACTGTACCATTGTGGAAGGTTCATCGAAGGCTCCTCTCACAACGCAAAATGTATTCGCCTACTGTTGGACGGAAGACCAATATGCCAAAGGAGCTAATACGATAGCTTCCATAGTATATCACAGACTGATGAACACGAATTTGACAGATATAAGTACGATCAGATTGATAGCAGATGGATGTCCAGGGCAAAACAAAAACTCAATAATGATAGCGATGTGTTCAAAGTGGTTAAGTTGTTCGGCACCTGAACACGTCCAAAGAGTTGAGGTAGTGTTCCCCATTGTAGGACACTCTTTCATTCCACTGGACCGCGTATTTGCTCACGTGGAAAAGGATATGAGAAAGTTGGAGTGCATAATAAGACCGGAGGATTATCTTGAGATCATAGGAACTTACAGCACAGTAGTTCGTTTGGGTTCTGATTGTGACGTCCTAAATTACAAGGATGGAATGAGTTCAGTTATAAAGGATGTCGGCTCTTGGCACTTCCAATTTAAGAATTGCAAAAGGTTTTGATTGCAAAGAAATTGGTAATGTTGTTATTCAAGGCGAAGTACACTATAGTAATAATATGGGTGTATTTAAGAAAGTCACACGTAAAAATAAAAAGGCCTCGGATTTGAACCCTGAAGTGATCAGTCAACATGCCGTGAGAATTAAACCTGCTAAATTGGTAGATGTAAAAAAACTATTAACCACTCATTTTGGAAATGAATGGGAAAATGAGGAGGGATTTGAATTTTACAAAAGTATTTTATCTCAAACATCAAGCCTAGAAGGCGAGGAAGATGCATCACAAGAAGTTACTTGCGAACGGCAAGTAGAAGAAAATTGGTTTTAGTGTAAGAGTAACGAGATAAGACAGCATTTTTACGAATGTTGATTTTCTGATAGTTTAATGGTACCTAAGGATAATAATTTTGATTTTAGAAGAACAATATTTACTTATTTTCTTTTGAACTGTACGAGTGTTGATTTTCTTAGTTTTACGAAATGTGCCATCCAACTTATTATTTGTGATTATTTGTGAGACTGAGTATTGATAAGCAATAAAAAAGAGTTTGATTATAATCACGAATATTATTTCAAATTTTTACTTCAAGTATCAAGATTGTGGTGACCAGACGGACTATAAAGATCATCGGTAACAAACATGGTAATATCCATGCCTGTTTAAAACAAACTCGGCAATATCCGAACGTTTCAAACAAAGTCGGCAATGTCCAACGGTTATTTGTGAATTCTGCTTTAAAAAGGCCATATCTGTTTAAAAAAAAAGAGTAAAATGATCATTCTCATTGTACATTTCATATACAAATAATAATTTAAGCTAAGGGATGAATAAACTTCACAATATACGTTTTTATCACTTTACACAAAATCCAACGAAATGGACATTGCCGCCTTTGTTATTATATGACTCAATTGAAGACTTAATGGCGATACAGATATAAATAAATGGACGTGATATACTTGTTGGTCATCATATGATCCTGTCCATGATCGATGGCAAAGTTTGTAATGGCCTCTCTGAAAATAGGTCATCTCAAAGGTATTTTATTTGCCAAGCCACATCAAAGGAGATGAATTCACCTACTGATCGGAGACAACCTGATCAAAATATGTAACAATTTGGTATTTTAAGTCTCCATGCACATATCCGCACTATGGAGTATCTTTTGAATATTGCATACCGAATGGAATTCGCTGAATGGCAAGCCAGAGGAACTGAGAAACCACACATGAAAAAAAAAAACGAAAAGATGAAATTCAGAAGAAAGGTCATTGGGCATAATCTGACACGGTTTTCGAAATATTTGCTACAAAAATCAAATTATTGGTAAATTATTGAGGGCTAGCCTACATTTCATTTTGTGATGTTAAAAAAAAAACACCGCGGGGGTAGTCTGAAATACAACTATTGAAATTGAATTGAAATGTGTTTAAAAATATTACGTAGGTATCAATTAAGTATTGTAATCAATAAAAATAACATGAACGTTTGCGCCTTCCAATAATGCACGGCCAGAGGCTTGCATTATCCGTTTCAATCGCACGTTAAAGCCGCGCCACACACTCTTAAACAAGTTAAAACCGGTTTCGCCTGTACTCGACGCCCGCGCTACCTTAGCTTTGTCGTCGCAGTCTCTCGTCCTTTGTCGTTGCGATCTGTGTGTTTCTTGAGCTTCAACTACCTATTTTTAACGATTACTTGCTGTGTTACTGGATTTTGAGTTTGCATTTTGATTGGATGACGTTGATATGGATAGACAAAATAGTTGTGTTTTGTGTAGCCGGTCAGTGTTGCGGCGAAGGAAACATATTCTCACAGAGCACTTTCTCGAAAGGTTCCGAGATTACGCAAAGTTATTATTACAGGAAATAACACCACGTGAGGTAAGTAGGTTCAGTTTTGTTTTATCATTTTATAGTTACTTGGCTTACTCGTCGTACCTTACACACATCTTATTATTTACACATACTCTAAACTAACTACCTATTACTTACATAATTGTATTCATAACTAATCTACGCTATGTTTACAAAAAACTTAACTATATATATATGACGGCGCCACCGTCAGTATTTGCGAACAACGTGTGCAACGGGCGTGACGTCATTAGTTCCCCCACCACGACACAGTATAAAAGGCAGAGGTTGCCAGTCGAAAGGCATTTTTGTCTGTCGATCGTCGCCCGGTGCACACGTTGCACCCGCGGCCGTGTTTAATGTAAAACTAAATAATTTAACTGTGAATTGTGATTTAAATTACCTTTATTGAAATAAAGTAAAGTAATCAGAACGAGTGATTTTGGTGTTTAAAAAACCATGTCGGCCCCTGATCCTATATCAGAAGTCTCGGATCCGCCTCCACTTTCTTGCGTCATGGAACAAATGGCAATGTTTTCTTCGGGAATGGAAGCAATCTTCCAGAAAATCGCTGAAAACTTGACTACTCGCCAACCTGTTCAAACATCATTACCGAAACTAATCAACTTCGACCCCGACGAGCCAGAAGCAGATATCGTCAATTGGTGCACATTGAGTGAGCTTATAATCAAGAATAAGAATCTGGAAGGAGTGGACTTGATTCTGGCGCTTTCACATTCACTCAAGGGACGTGCCGCAACGTGTTTGACTAAAATACAGACTGATAAGATATCATGGCCTGCGATCAAGGAGATCCTCATTTCAAGATTCTCGAAGCCGATGACTATGCAAGACCACTTCGACCAAATTATCAAGTTCCACATGGATGGCAAAGAAAGCCCAGCCGAAGCCGGTATGAGATTGTGGGGACTAATAGAAAAAATTCCCGACTCAGATATGCCAGAGAAAGTTATGACCGGTTTCACAATATCTGTGTTATCGCAATGTGATGATAAAATTCGCCGCGAGTTAAATTCTGTGGTGATCAATGACAAAAATCAACTGTTCCGCACGCTACGAAGCTTCACCTTAAAACGACGAAATGAAGATCCAGTTTCAACAGAGTCTGATGCGAAACGATTCCGAATCACTCCGTTTCGTGGGAACTGCCACTTTTGCGGAAGACCAGGGCATCGTGGTCACGAGTGTCGTGATAAAAGCAGACTTATCTCCAGGTCTGCTCCAATCGCAACTAAGTTCGAACAACCACGGCCGTCGGTAACCAGTCCCCGACCTGCTGTCTGCTGTTACGTGTGCGGCGACCCGGGCCACGTGGTCTCCAGTTGCCCAATGCGCTACAAGAAGAAGGAAAATGGCGTTTCAGGTGCTGCCGCCACGAGCTCCAAGCAGGTCAACGTGTGTACCAGGACTTCTCACGGAGTTTTACAGATAAGTGGTATCACATTACCTTTTATATTTGATTCGGGTTCCGAGTGTAGTCTTATTAAACAGAGCCATAGTGAAACTTTGAAAGGCGAGCGGTTTTATGAACAAGTGTCACTAAAAGGGTTAGGCAGCAGTAGTGTGATATCTGCAATGCAAATTAAGTGTCCCACTAAAATTCAAGATCTTACTTTAGAGGTCATGTATCATGTGCTCCCTGATGATAGCCTCAGCGACGACGTACTGTTAGGACGTGATATTTTAGATACTGGTGTGTCTGTGGCTCTGGGCGATGATGGATTAACCTTAACTAGGACTAAAAACACAAACTGCTGCACGGTTTTTAATGCTTTCGACGATGAAACTATCGACACGGATCTTGAGGGAAAGGATAGGGAACGGTTATTCAAAATACTTGAAAAATATTACAATCACTTTATTCAAAAACTTCCTACAACACAAGTTGAAACAGGCGAACTAAAAATCGAGCTAATTGACCCTTCAAAAACTGTTCACCGGAGACCTTATAGGTTGTCCCCGACTGAGTTAAAAGTCGTTAACGAAAAAATTCAAGGGCTATTAGACGCAAATATAATCAGAGAAAGTACATCACCGTTTGCGAGCCCCATTCTTTTGGTAAAGAAGAAAGATGGTAGTGATCGTCTATGCGTTGATTATAGAGAACTTAACAGTAATACGCGCTCAGATAGTTACCCACTGCCTTTGATTAGCGACCAAATAGACAAATTAAACGGAGCTAGATTCTTCTGTAGCATTGATATGGCTTCGGGATTCCACCAAATTAGAGTCCATGGAGACTCCGTGGAAAAGACTGCCTTTGTTACCCCGACTGGACAGTATGAGTACCTGACTATGCCATTCGGACTAAAAAATGCCCCACAGGTTTTTCAACGCTCAATTAACTCAGCGTTAAAATCCCTTAACGATGACAAAATATTAGTCTACATGGATGACGTTCTCTCTGTTTCTGAAACTGTGGAAGAGGGTCTTTCCCGTCTGGATAAACTATTAGAAACTTTATCTAATGCCGGTTTTTCATTTAACTTCAAAAAATGCAAGTTTATGAAGAAGGAAGTCGAATATTTAGGCTATGTCATTTCCTCTGGTGAGCTTAAACCAAATCCACGCAAAGTTCAAGCTTTACAAAATGCTCCAAAACCTAGCAACGTTAGACAAGTCAGGCAGTTGATCGGACTAGCAACATATTTCAGACAGTTCATCCCAAACTTTTCAAAATTGCTCAGACCACTTTACCCACTAACCTCAGGAAAAGGGCCTATAGTTTGGACCTCTGAACACGATAGTATTCGTGACGAAATTGTTAAACATTTAGTGACAGAGCCAGTACTAAAAATCTTCAATCCATCTTTGCCTATAGAGTTGCATACAGATGCCAGCAATGACGGTTATGGTGCCGTTTTGATCCAGAAGTATGACGGCCTGCCTCACGTAGTTGCTTATTTCAGTCGCAAAACAAGTGATGCGGAGAGCCGCTATCATTCTTATGAGCTGGAAACGTTGGCCGTTGTCAAAGCCGTAGAGCATTTCCGTCACTACCTCTATGGCCGTAAATTTACAGTTTTTACAGACTGCAATGCTTTAAAGTCCTCGCACTCAAAAAAGGACTTGACCCCTAGGGTGCACCGATGGTGGGCAATATTGCAGTCGTACGATTTCGATATAGTCTACAAAGAGGGCAAAAACATGGCCCATGCGGATTTCTTGTCCCGTAACTATCCCCCAGAATCACAAGACGTTAAGTCAAAGTCGAAGATTGTAAATTTTTCTGAGTTAGAAAAGGGTTGGCTTACAGAAGAGCAACAGCGAGATAGCGAAATCTCAAACATAATTAGTAAAATACAATCCAACGATTTACCCCCCGAAATATCGCGCACGTACGATATTAGGCAGGGCATTCTGCATCGTAAAATAGAGCGTGCAAAAACTACTAAGTGGTTGCCAATCCTACCACATTCACTGATATGGTCTCTCATAAGTCATGTGCACTCTGAAATAAAACATCTGGGTTATGAAAAGACTCTCGATAAGATGTATGAGCTTTATTGGTTTCAAAATATGTCCCGAAACGTAAAGAAATTCGTAGACTCTTGTGTGATCTGCAAGTCATCGAAGGGTCCTTCAGGTGCTCAGCAGGTCCGATTGCATCCTATTCCAAAAGCAGCGGTACCCTGGCATACATTACATATTGATCTTACTGGCAAGTTGAGCGGCAAAAGCGACCGTAAGGAGTACTGTTCTGTCATCATTGATGCTTTCACAAAGTTTGTTTTGCTAAAACACACAACGACGCTAAATTCCGCCAATGCTATTAAAGCAGTTAAAGAATCTGTTCATTTATTCGGTGCTCCAAAAAGAATAATCGCTGATCGCGGACGTTCGTATGATAATTCTGATTTCAAACAGTTTTGTGAAAGCAACAGTATTGAGTTACATCTCATCGCCACTGGTTCTAGTAGATCTAATGGGCAGGTAGAGCGCGTGATGCGAACATTGAAGGGTTTGCTTACCATAGCTGAATGTAGCTCTGATCAGTCGTGGCAAGAGCAGTTGGGTGACATACAGCTTGCTCTGAATAGTACTCGTTCTAGAGTGACAGGTTTTACTCCAATAGAATTGATGTTTGGCAGTCAAGGCAGTTCGTTAGAAATAGCTAAAATATCTTCAAATTCCGACTATCCAACTAGATTAGATCTCGAAGCAGCGCGTTCTAATGCCTCTGATAACATAAAAAAATCGGCTCAGTCTGATGCTCTACGTTTCAACCGAGGAAAAGCGAGAGTTAAAACCTTTTCCGTTGGTGACTTTGTTTTTGTTAAAAGTGAAGAACGACACCAAACAAAATTAGATCGGAAATACAAGGGCCCTTTCAAAATCTCTGCAGTTCTCGAAAATGATAGGTACGAGTTAAGACACATTAATGGGTCAAATCGGATATACAAATACGCACACGAAAATTTGCGAGAAGTACCACGTGGTCCTTTAGGTTTGTTAGAAGTTTCTGAGAGTTTTGATACTGAAGATGGCGTGACGGCGTGTGAGGACAATGTTCTTGTTCATGAAACCAATCGTCAAACTGATGATGTAACTATACCTAGTTCGAGTAGCGATACTATGTCTGTCGATAGTGATAGTAATTTTGTGAACATAGGAAGGTTTCGTACTAACTCTGAAGACAGTTCATCGTCAGACACACATTACTCTCTCAATACTGGCAACCCTGGCCGAGTAAACAACAGTTCTACAGAGCTCTTGCGATATTTTTGTCAAATTTAATAAAATACTGCGATTTTTCTATAAGTAAATAGTGAAAAGTGGGAAGTAAACACCAGGAATGTAGTGTAAAAGCTATCCAGCAACAAATATAAAGATTAAGGTGTTAAAAATTGAAATCAACAAATGGTGGTTAACGGACGTTGTGATTACTGACAAACAAATAAAAAGTGCATTATCTATCGTAGCGGCAAAACTAATAAGCAAACCAACATCAGTGACTCAATACAACTCGAAAACCAAATAATACATGATAGTGTTAAACAGTATTTTAAAGATTGCAAGGATATATTATATTTTGTAGCATACAACGCCATCTAGTGCCAGATAGCGGAACTTCTGTGTGATGTTGCCAGGATAAAAAAATAAATAAAAATCTACTAGTGTGACCAGACCAAAAACCCTAATTTCTACTATACGGCAAGTGTGACCAGATAAACGAAATAAAATTTTTACCATACTTGTCGTTATTGTAATCCAAGATGAAATGCGATGCGTGCAACCTTACTATACCATCGAATGAAGCTCTCAAATGTAACATGTGTTCACGGCGCTATCACTATCTTTGTCTTAATATGACTTCTGCACTTTATAGAGAGCTTAATAAGGGGAAGTGGCGGTGTGATGAGTGCGAAAATGTCACAGTGCGGAATATCCGCATGAGGGGTGACGACACTCCAACGAGAAGGCAGTTCGAGCAGCGGCCGGACCCTATCACTACAGGCGTGAAGAATAATGCAAAAACGACGACGCAGAGTATTCCACCTCCTACTCATTCCGTCCCAGGTGCGTTAACTGCAGCCAAGGCGACCCCGAGCGCTACATCGCCCACCCTGACTGCTGCCTCGCTTGCCCCGTCTGCTGCCCCTGCGCCGGCATTGCCACCCACACTTGACGCAACTGAGACTCGGTCAGTGTCATACCAGCAGATGGAGAAGCTGCTGGACGATAAGCTGAGTAGCTTTGAGTCAGTTATAATGAGCGAGTTCAACAACATCATTACAAGACTCAAGGATAGCTTTCAACAGGAAATGGAGGTCCTACGTAGAGAAAACCAGAAGCTGCGAGAGGATTACACAGTCCTTGAGAATAAAATTATCACAACCTCGACCACAGTAGATGATGTTAAGCTACATAAAAAAATCGATGATCTTCAGCTGCAACTGAATGAGAGGGACCAAGAGTTGTTGTCCAACGACATCGAAGTGACTAACATACCGGAATACGAAGGCGAGTCTGTTGGTCACCTAATCATGACCGTAGCAGCAAAAGTGGGAATGGTGCTCGAGGAGCAAAATGTGGTGAGCGCGGTGCGGGTCGGGCTGAAGCGTGCCCTTGTGGAAGGTGTTCCGGCGGCGCGTCCGCGCCCCATCGTTGTGCGGCTGACGCGGCGCTCGCTCCGCGACGAGCTACTGAAATGCGCACGAGTGCGTCGCGGCGCCACTACCACCGAACTCGGACTCCCTCTCCACGAGCCGCGCCGGTTCTTTATAAATGAGCGCCTAACAAAAATAAATCGAGCCCTTTTTGCCAAGGCTCGTGACGCCGGCCGGGATGCAAACTGGAGATTTGTATGGACAAGGGATGGACGAATCTTCACTCGAAAGGATCAATCCTCGCAGCGATACACTTTGCGTAGCGAGGTGGACCTAAAAATTTTTGGTTCTGCATAGTTAGGTCTACAGAACTCACTAGTATAAGTAAATGTATGTTGTCTATTTATAAGCCAAAGTCAAAGTCTACTTATGATAATATGAAAGGTTTATCAAAGTTTGTTTGTTATAGACTCTATTTTATAGTAATCTTTACTTACATAATTGAGATCTCATGTTTTGTTCTTATAAATTGCTGTTATGATGTCTTAATAATGCACACATTAGGTTTTAAGAAAGGTCTGTTACGAAAAGTATACAGCGCATCGAATTACTTCTTTATTGTTATAATATTATTTAGACCAAATCAACGCCACATCACCGTTCTTAGGAAATTGTTGATTAATTGCAGATTCATTCAAGTATCATATGCATACATAATCCAGTTTATTATAAATAAAAACATATCTATAGGTCTCCTGAATCCAGGCTCTCTGGGTACGCATCATGATGAATTTCTATTGGCTATGGAGCAGCATTCGGTGGACATTATGGCAATTAATGAGACATGGCTCCGCGCAGGCGAGGAGGCTCGCGCACCGTCACCACCCGGCTATCGACTGCGGCACTTGCCGCGTCCTGCTGGCGTCCGTGCCCGCGGTGGTGGCGTTGGTTTCTACTTGCGCCGAGGTATTTATGTGCGGTTTCTCGAGCATCCTCCATCTTCCATTGAGCAAATGTGGATTAGCATCAAACTGAATGGCCTTCAAGTTGTTATAGGCACAGCGTATCGTCCGCAGTGGGTGAATGTTGATACATTCCTGGACGCATTAACGGAATCCGTGACCTCATTCTCGGGATTTGATCATGTTGTTCTTCTGGGTGACTTTAACATAGACATGCTGAAAACAAATGATGCTAGTACTAAAAAGCTAAAAGACTTTTCATCATGTATGGCTCTTAGTCAATACGTAACTGAACCGACGCACTTTACAGATCACTCGGAGACGTTGATAGATTTAATATTTAGTAGGACTAAAGTAAGTAATGTTTGCATTAACTATGTACCTGAACTGAGTAACCATGCTTTCCTAACGTGCGAGATTAACATAAAAAAACCCAAACCACATCCTCGATGGATTGTCTACAGGCCTCTTAAAGATATTGATATGGGTGCTTTTAATGCTGACCTAAATTCCATACAGTGGGATGGTCTGTTGAGCGAAGACGTAAATGAGACATTATGCTCTCTAAACGCTCATATCGTAAATTTATTTGATTTGCACGCACCTGTGAAAACTATCTATGCAAAAGACTTAAACTGCCCTTGGTTAACACCAACAGTGAAAGCCATGATAAATCTCAGAAATGAAGCCCATGCCAAAAGCCGTAAAACTAGATTAGACACTGATAAAAAATATTACAAAGAATTAAAAAAAATTGTGAAAATGGCAATGCATAATGAAAAAACAGCTTATTTCCGATATTACGTCAATAGTAACCTAAATGATCCACGAAAACTATGGAAAAATATTAAAAGTAACGTAGCAGACTTTAAAAAAAGACAAACTGACCTACCCGAACATTTAAGTGACCCCGACAACATTAATGACCATTTCCTTAATATTCCTGATAAAGGTTCCATCGATGTATCTTTATTAACCCACTACTGGTTCAACCGCTTTAACGCTTCAACTTTCAGTCTTAAAACAGTAGATCAAGACACAATTATGAAAATTATAAAAAACTTTAAAACAAATGCTCAAGGATTCGACTGTATCACTCTGGATATGGTGCTTCTGACAATGCCGCGTACACTTGGTATTATCACTTCTCTTATTAATCGATCTATTCAATCCGGAACATTTCCCGAAGCATGGAAAGTCGCAAAAGTGAGACCTCTTCCTAAAATCAATAACCCTGTAGATTTAAAAGATCTTCGACCAATAAGTATTTTACCTTTTATGTCCAAAATAATTGAAAAAGTCGTGTCAATGCAATTAACAGAATACTTACGGGTTAACGATATTCTCCCTCGGAAACAGTTAGGCTTTAGGAAGGGTAGAGGCACGGCGACGGCTCTTTTGGATGTTATTGACGATATCCTGGCAGGACAGGACATTGGTAAGGGAGCTTTTTTGTTCTTGCTTGACTTTTCGCGCGCATTTGACACTATAAGTCCAACTTTACTGTTATCGAAACTGGCCTATTATGGTTTTGACAGTGTTTCAATGAAATGGTTCTCCAGCTACCTGAGCAATCGTACCCAGAGTGTCGAGGTTTGTGGAGGTAGAGGCATTAACAAATACTCCATCCCTGCAGTAGTGAATAGAGGTGTCCCCCAGGGCTCTATTTTGGGACCTATACTTTTTATCCTCTACTCTGCTGATTTGGCAAATATTGTAAATGATAATAAATACCATATTTATGCTGACGACTTGCAGGTGTATAGATCTTTCAATCCCTCAGAAACGAAGGAGGAAATTATAAAACTTAATAAAGAACTAGATCAAATATCAGAATGGTCCCGAAAAAACTGTCTAGCTTTAAATCCTCTTAAAACAAAGTTTCTTGTGATTGGCACTAAAACGCAAATTAAAAAAATAAACAGTCATAATTTTGAGCTCAACTTAGGAGGCGTGAAAATCGAACAGGTAACAGAAGCTAAGAATTTAGGTGTGATAATGGATGATTGTTTGAAATTTGAAAAACATGTACTTGAAACTGTAAGAAACTGCTTTTATAGACTTCGTGTGCTCTATAAAATACGTAACCACCTAGATCTAGACACGAGGATCCATCTTTGTGAATCCCTTATTTTGTCAAAGCTTAATTATGCAGATACCGTTATTGGGGGCTGTCTGCTGGGAAGAACTAAAAAAATTATACAAAGAATGCAGAATTCATGCGCAAGGTTCTGTTTCACTATCCCACGGAGAGCGCACATTACCCCTTACTTAAATAGTAACAACTTACTCAATATGGAGTCACGGCGAGCCCTGCATTTTGCAAGTCTACTCTTCGGTGTGATAGAGAAACAGCAACCTTCATACTTATACAACAAGTTAAACTTTAGTAAACGTCAGTCTCGTATCCCATTAAGAGTGGTCTGCCCACCCCACCATTCATCAGCATTTCGGGGAAGCTTCCGTTACTGCGCCGCGAAGTGCTGGAACAATATCCCTCCCCCTATTAGACAGTCCCCTTCAGTAGGCTGTTTTAAATTAAAATATAAGAAATATTTACTCATTAAGCAAAAAGACCTATAGTAAAACTGTTTCGTACTTTTGTTATTGCGTCTTAGTCTAGTACATTAAGTTCTCGTGTCACCGAGTTAGTGCGCATACTCCTCCGAAACGGCTCGACCGATTTTGATGAAATTTTATATGTATAATTGGTATGTCTAAGAATAGGTTGTTATATGTGTTTCATACCCCTATCTGGCAAAACAACGTTTGCGGGGTCAGCTAGTATTAGTATATAATTGGGTAGTTGACAAAATGCCAAATAAGTTACTTTTAAAACGGAATTTTGTATGGAAGTGCTAGTTTGTGACGTCACATTTCAGAGCACTATTTTTATGTTTCATCTATTTAGAAATTGTAATAACTAGTAATTGACTAAAAGATATACATTCTCCGAAGTATTTTGTAATTTTGGTTTTGGTCGAGCATATCAAATAGTTTATTGTTGGTCGTGTCAACTACCGTATTTGTAAGTGTAAGGCATCCGCTGAAAATCAGCGCCATGGCCCAACCATGGCATAAAGCTGAGCGGAGACCTTTTTGGTACATATGCATATAATAATTGTTAATAGGTATGTTAAGTTTATACATTTTTTGTAATTTTATGTGCCAAATAAAGATTATTCTATTCTATTCTATTCTATTCTCATATTGTTATAACCAATGCTGAAATCAATCAATCGAATTAATTTTATTAATTATCAATCAAGATTAATTTTAATTAGGTACCTATTTTAAGGACAAATTATGAATAGAGCCTACAAAAAAAGTAATAAGAATAAGCTAAGGGAGTCATTGTAGGGTTTAACCGGTCCAATGTCTTCGCTAAAGTGGTATATCCGGGCTAGCAACACCAGCTAAAGGGATACACCTGGTCTAGCATTAAAAACTATAGAGAATTGATCTGGTCTAGCTTGCTATAGAGATCAATTTCTGGACTAGTACAATCCGGGCCAGTAGGATACTGAAGGGATAATGTTGCTGAAGGGTTTACTGACCGGTCCAGCATGATCTGAAGGGTTAATGTGAACCGGACCAGACATGATAAGATGATATTTGTTAATTGTTATAGTTACCTGGAACTTGTCAGGATGATCGAACGATTTGTTTCTTTGTTCCCAGACAACTAATGAAGACGCGTACGAGGACGTACGCTCGTCAGTATGGAAGTGACGGCGCCACCGTCAGTATTTGCGAACAACGTGTGCAACGGGCGTGACGTCATTAGTTCCCCCACCACGACACAGTATAAAAGGCAGAGGTTGCCAGTCGAAAGGCATTTTTGTCTGTCGATCGTCGCCCGGTGCACACGTTGCACCCGCGGCCGTGTTTAATGTAAAACT
Source organism: Yponomeuta plumbellus (assembly GCA_947310845.1). Lineage (NCBI taxonomy): Eukaryota > Metazoa > Arthropoda > Insecta > Lepidoptera > Yponomeutidae > Yponomeuta > Yponomeuta plumbellus. Next base: position 2,194,544 of record OX371206.1, read on the forward strand.
AAATAATTTAACTGTGAATTGTGATTTAAATTACCTTTATTGAAATAAAGTAAAGTAATCAGAACGAGTGATTTTGGTGTTTAAAAAACCATGTCGGCCCCTGATCCTATATATACAATTACTCGTGGCATGTCGCGGCGGCGATCGTTCAAGACTATAGCCAACATAGGGATGGTCGATGTTCATCGATATTGCATTAACATCCATGTTCACTAGGTAATAAAATAAAATATAACATTCCTGCACGTTTTTTTTCAGATTCCCTTTGATGGTTCGCGGTCTATATGCCATGCCTGCTGGGTGAGATTGGATTCCACGCTCAGAAATCAGCCTAGGCAAAATGAGCCACCTCAACGAGTTCATGACGAACCACCCCAACAAGCAGAAGATGCTGGTGAGGAAGAACAAAATGAGGGTCAACAAGATAATTCCGATTTCATTTCTCTACAAGGATATTCCCGTGCTTCAAATACAGCAAGACGTTGCATATTTCATAACTGCAGAAACATTGCTACGCACTTATTGCCATTGTACGTAAAATTCTTTTTGTTCCTCTTGCCCGTATCTGCCAATCACATTTGCAAAGAAATGATTGGGAAGAACTGATTACTCAGAGGCAAATGCATCAACAATTTAATGGTGCTCATGTACTTGACATGATGAATATATACAAATGGGGCTTGGAACAAAAAAACGAACTTGATTTCGAAAACATAAATGCTATTGATGATAATGAGCTACATTTTTGGACAGGAGTAACTAAAGAACAATTCAACAGTTTTCTACAGTTAACACCATCTCTTCATAACAGAATTGATAAGCCTGCTACGACTCTTGGTATATACCTTACAAAAATTAGGACTGGGGAACCGGACGAAAGGTTGGCTACGAAATTCAAAATGTCCAGAAGAACGTTAGAGAGAAAGATAAAAATAGCAAGAGAATGCTTAACTCAAGATTTCGTCCCGAATTTTCTGGGCTTAGATCATATAACCAGAGAAGAGGTGGTTGCTCGAAACCTTTCTATTCCATCGCATATTTTCGGGGGCGACCAAAATACAGTCATTTTGGTGGTTGACGGCACATACCTAAATGTGCAAAAGAGTGCCAATTTTTTGTTCCAAAGAATTACATATAGCTTGCACAAATTCAGGAACCTGGTAAAGCCGTTCATGATAGTTTGCACAGATGGCTATATTTTAGATGTATTAGGACCTTACGCAGCAACAACATCAGATTATTATGACAATTATGCGTTCCATAATGGAAGATGAAGAGTCGCCTTGGCATTGGTTTCTACAGACTGACGATGTTTTCATACTAGACCGCGGCTTTCGGGACTCAATCTCCTCTATTCAAGAATTTGGCTATAATCCTCAGATGCCACCATCCAGATCTAGAGGAGAGCAACTTACAACCGAAGATGCGAACAAGTCTAGACTTATAACAATGTGCCGGTGGGTTGTCGAGACAATGAACGGTCGTTTCAAAAAAGATTATAAGCTATTCCGACACACATATTTTAATGTTTCTTTGCCTAACATGATGGCGGATTTCCGAATCACTGCAGCGATCATCAACGCTACTCGGCGACCATACGCGGATAGCATATACGCCGAGCAATTCATTAATATAATTAATGAAAATATTAATAGAAGAAATGAGGTGGCGGAATATGTGAGTGGGCACAACTTGAATAGGCAAAGGGTAGCATTCACTGCAATTGATGCCAGTGATGCAGCGTTTGATTTCCCACAATTATCGTACGAAGATTTAATTCTTTTTACGCTGGGCAGCTATCACCTCAGGATAGCAAGATCATACGTCCATGAGCACATGCGACCAAATGGCCTATATATCATCGAACTCTACCGGCACCACGAATTGGTCAACAACAGATCATTGATACGCGGTAGAATTCAGTCCCGACACGTCAGGAGTAAGCAGTATTATACATACATATTGGTGAACCCTACAATAGAGGGCAGAGAGAGCATAGAAGACTATTACTGTTCTTGTATCCACGGCCGCCGAACTATCGGATGCTGCGCGCATATTGCCAGCATGGTGTATTTTTTATCTTGGGCCAGACACCAAGAACAAATAGATGCGCCAGCCATGTTCTTGGACAACACTATTGTGCCTGTTGACATAGATTATGTTGAATAAAAACTGTCTGATTTAAACACACATTTGTTTGATTTAAAAATGCATCAGATTATTCCTATCGTAATAGTTCATTACCTATCAATTCAATGCAAATAGTCGAAAATGTCTTATCATTACCGTATATCACTTACATTTATTTTTTTCAATTTTTGGGCAGATTCCCATACTCTACATTGATGCGACATATATATTCGTAAACTAGGGACGTTTATCTAAACATCCATACAAATTTTGTCTCTGTAGGCCGTGGGTATAGTTTTCATAGTAAGTTGCCCAGTGACCTTTAAGGAAGTAGGCCTTCGATAAAGTAAAACCTGGATCCGGTACAAGCAACGATGGGAATACCGCAAGGGCATTTTTCCAAAATAGCACCAATACGGCTTGCATTGCGGGCTTTAACGAAGACCTTATTAAACGTTTTGGTACCACACTAGCAGCTATAGCACGTGGATACGAAATTGACCCAGACAAATTTCAAAAATATTGTTTTGAAACAAGAACATTATATTTGGATTTATACAATTGGTATAATATTCCAGCGACTGTGCACAAAATTTTGGTACACGGTGCAGAAATAATGAGGCATTCTATAATTCCACTAGGGCAGATGCCTGAAGAAGCTTCTGAATCTAAACATAAAGAAATAAGAAAAGTGCGATTGGGCCATACTCTTAAAACTTCACGTTACAGAACAAATTTTGATTTAATGAAATATATTACATATTGATGTTATCGGACCCATATATATCAAATAAAAGCTATATAAGCATTTCTGATTTTTGTCCACCTAGATTAGTCAAATTGTATACAGAGTGACTGCTACAGAGAAATTACTACAAATATTAAAAAAAAGCAGATGCCGGTACTACGATTTATTGTTATTTTTGGCGGATAGAGATACTGAATTAAGAAAACCTAGTGATATCGCTACAGTTTTGAATAATTCGACAGCTGAAAATGAGGTAAGTAGAAAAATAGATAGCTTATTTCTTAATAGATTAGGCAGGGTAAATGAAACACCGGTTAAAATTGATTTCAATTCACTCTTTCATCTTGCCAACTGACAGCACCTTCACCATTAAAATACTGCACAAATTCTTCTCTCACCAACTTCGCATCTTTAGCAACATTGCCAGTTACATTCATTGGTTCAATATTTATTACGGGGACAGTTTCATCAATAGTTTCGTCATCTATGTCGAATAATTCATATTGCGAATAATGAGGAACCAACCGTCGTAAATAATTGTGTAAAACGCAGCACGTCAAAACGACAAGATCCGAAAAAAAATTATTTATTATTCCGAAAAAAAATTCGATTACCCTCCTAGCCCGCGATAATCTGTAGTTAAATATTTTTCTTTCTTGGTTGAGGGCATTTTTACCAAACGGTTTCATAAAGTCAGGCCTTACGGCAAATGCTTCATTGCCAACAAACACGTATGGTAGAGCTTTTAAGCTATTACGTGGTTTACTTCTATTCGGAATATTGCAATCATAATTAATTAACTTCTCATAAAAGTTCGTTTCTTTTATAGTTCCCCCATCAGATATCCTGCCGTTTATTCCGGCTTCGCACCAGATAATTTCGTAGTTTGCATTAGCGCAAGCAATGAGAACTATGCTAAAAAAAAATTATAAAAAACTGGATCCAGATCCAGGAGGCGGTGTAATTCGGATGTGTTTTCCGTCTATTGAACCGGGAAACTGCCATCTTTCTTCGAACCCTCTTGCAACAACTTTCCACTCCTCTTCTGTTTCAGGCATCTGTAACAAAAAGAATACTATCTAAATAAGCCATATTTTTCAGGGTTTCGGAGACCTCGTAGAAATGGAGCCACCTTCACCTCGCTCCTCTCAAAGAAGCATTATTACAAACGTTTCAAACAACTCTCAAAGCAGCAGTCTCAGCAATATTAATTCTAAAAGAAAAATAAAGAATACAGCTACAGAAGTCTTATCTAAGATTTCTAACAGACTAGATTTTCAGAAACCGAAACAAAAATACAATTCTTTCGGCGAGCATGTGGCTGAAAAATTAAGATCAATGCCAGAAGCCATGGCTTCATACTGCCAGAAAATAATAAATGTTGCAATTTTCTGCCGACTGCGGAAACTTAAACTATTCATCGCGTATCGTCACAGACTATCAACATGGACATTTCCAAGTGCCACAGGCTCAACTGCTGTCGGCCACTGCCACCAGCCCAGTTGGAACAGAATCAACATGTCCAACTTCCACAAAACCAGCCGCCACAAGTCCAAATGCCATACCAATTGTCTGATATGTAGAATGACACATATTCTTATGAGATTATTATGCCCTCGACTAAAGACGATGAACACGATGAAGACGACGCCCTATTGAATAGCTACATAGAAGCTTTGCGAAAATAGAAATATAGAATAGGTACCTTTCTTTTAATTATAATAGTACTTGTTAATTATAACACAATATGTTGACTAGGTATTACTTAAATAAAAATAATTACATACATTTAGTTATAACACTACTGGTTGATTATGACACATGTTGATTATTACTTAAATATAATTACTTACATTTATTTGACTTTCTTTAACATCACATTATTAGGAATACAAAAAATATTAACCTTCATGTACTCCTTCAGTACGCTGAGAATTGCTTAACACGTCTATTATGACCCCCAAGAGTTGTGGAGATATTACAGTTGGAAACTTTAATTCTTCGTAGTTCATTCCTGATGCTAAGAAACAAAGGGTAGCGCATAGCCTCTCATGAGGACTTATAGCTTGTCTCATATTAGTATCTTGTTTCATTATATGTGGAGTTACAAGTTCCAGTAATTTGAAGTATGTAGGTTCGTCCATCCTCACTCCAAAGACAATTCGTTAAACAAGTTCACGTGTGTGAAGGTATTCCTCTTCTTCAACCACTCTTTGCACCATATTGTTTTTGGTTTTCTGGTTATTATGTGACAAACAACCGCCGTATAAAATAAAAGTTCTTCTTCGGAATCCGAACTCATTGGAACGTTCGTACCAAACCACGTCAATACAAAACTAAAAGCCAGTTTGGAGTGAACGTGAGTATGGTACGTAAGTGGCGTCAATCCAATTGGCTTAACTCATTTGGTATAGCTCCAAACGGACTGATCGTGAATGACTAGCTTTAGAAACATAGAGCTCGTGGCTCAATGCTCTTGTTCGGCGTTATGCTAACCGATAGTAAAATTCATACAATGCTGGCCGCACTCTTTTCTTGGATGGATGGTTCTTTAATGCTAATGAGCCATAAGAACATCTGTCGGTGAAAAGAAACATTTGCCGTGTTTTGCGCATACGATTAATCTTGTTGTTGAAGAGGCCTTAAAATTACCTAGCGTTAAAACAGCTATATCAAAAGTTCGAGAAATAGTCTTTTGGATTAAAAATTGTGTTCTGCAATCAGAAAAATTAAGAAAAATTCAAATGCGAAACAATACTGATGTTTTAAAACTGGTTGCTGATGTAAAAACAAGGTGGAATTCTGCCTTTTTCATGCTGGAGCGCTTCTTACATTTAAGAAGAGTGATATCTGAAATCATAATTGAAAGCGTTTTAGCGCCCGACATGCCAACTGCTGTAGAAATGGTAATACTCAGCCAACTTACAGCTTTATTAAAGCCCTTTGAATACGTCACACGAGAAGCTTCTGGACAAAAGTATGTAACAATATCCAAATTATTACCAATGCTTAGTTGTTTGTCAAAACAAGTTAATAGTATCACACCAAACTCACAAATTGTGAAAGAATGAAAAGATGTGTTATTGAAAGAGCTGAAGAAAAGGTATGATTTTATTGAATTAAATGAGCATGCAGCCATCGCTACTCTGTTGGATCCAAGATTCAAAAATATACATTTTCAAGACCCAGCGGCATGTGGGCGAGCCATACAAAAACTAAAAACTATGGTTCATGAGCAACTCAGTAGCCCTTCTGAATCGGAAGAAGAAGCCGCTTCGGGTAGTGCAATAGAGGAATAGGACTTTTGGAAGCACCATAAAGAATTAGCGGACTTAGGTGACAATTCATCCGCAAAATATCTCATCCGCAGATGAATCGTCACTCTTATAGCGCGCTCTACACTCGCGCCGCGAACGCCCGCGAAAGCGCGAAACGCGAGTGTAGATGTGGTTCACGCCTTCGCGCTCGCGGTTCGCGGCGTTTCCCGTCCGGTGGCGGTTTTTTGGCCCGCGACAAAGGGTACGCGGCGCGCGAATGCGAGCGCAGCTACACTCGCTGTTTTATCGCAGTAGCGTACAAGACATTGTGGGGGATGGTTGTGCGTGCGTTGACGGTTGGCTTTCGTTAAAAATGACTACTAAATGGGATAATGAACTCGAACTGACGCTGCTGGAGTGTTACCAAGCTGAGCCGATGCTATGGCAGTCGAAACACAAGGACCATAAAAATAAGAATAAGGTTCATAAAGCCTGGACACGCATAAGTGCTATCTTAAATATACCAGTGGCTGAGTTAAAGAAAAAGAAGGATTCGCTAATGTCGAGCTATAGAACATATAGAAAAAAAGTCAAGGATTCTATGCACAGTGGTGCGGGCTCAAGTGATATCTAAAAGCCAATTTGGTTTGCCTATCAAACAATGGACTCATTTTTAGGAGATGGTGTTAAATGCAATGAAACAATAAATACTGGAAGTATTAATTTATTTTCACTTAACTAATTATTTTCAAAGTATCTCGTGAACTCGTCCCTTATTTCACGAGCGCTGAGAGCGGTTCGGCGTGCTAAACGTGGTATTTGACGTATCGCACAATTCCTTCCAATTTCATTTCTCCATGAACCAGGTGTTAATACGTTGTTCTCATCAATTACGTCCACTGTTCCGGGCGGAGTATAAATGTTTGAGGAAGTGGAACTATTCCGTAAGAAATTATGCAATAATATACATGTTAACGTCAAAAGTTTAACTTTTTCAGGATTTAATTGAATCGGTTTTTTAAATATTCTAAACCTTGTCACTAGGATTCCAAAAGTATTTTCGACGACAACCCTAGCACTAGATAACCTTTGATTAAATTTTCGTTTTGGCGATCCCCAGTCATGGCTACCAGGATAAGGTTTCATAACATGTTCTGTAAGTGCAAAGGCACCGTCTGATAAAAACACATAGAGCATATCTTTGTTTGAATTGGGTAAAGGACGCGGTGTAGGTAAATTTAACTCATTACCACATATTTTCTTCCACAACAAACTATTTCTAAACACCCCACCATCGCTAATTCTACCTTGACATCCTATATCTGCAAAAATGAAATTATAATTACTATCTACTACAGCTAGTAATACAATACTAAATGTTTTCTTATAGTTAATGTACTCCGATCCCGAGCCAATTGGACAATGTATGACTACATGTTTTCCATCAATTGAACCGATAGCATGAGGAAATTTATGCGCAAATCCTTTTTCAATTTCCAGCCACTCTTCTGCAGTCGTTGGCATCGGTAAAATAAAAAGATTCATTAAATATGTTATGTAATATTATTTTGCATTTTTTTCAGGAAGAATCATCGTCGGGATTAACGACGAGGAGGAAAGTTTGGACGCAACTGTTAATGATAGGCAATCTACGACAGCAACTGAAGACGATGGTCAATCTATGAGACCACCAACAGTTCGTCGTCGTAATAAACCTGTGGAACTTGAGGCTGCTGGAGAAACAGTAAAGGAAGCACTGGTTACTCTAAAAGAAACTATGAAGAGTCGACGCATTCAAGAAGATGATGAGTGTGACTTACATGGTAAAGTTATAGCAAAAAAGTTGAGGAAAATACCCGAGAATGAAAGAATGCAATTAGTTTGTGAAATATACAATCTGTTTATGCGTCATGAACAACGTATTCCAGCATCATTTTCACAATATGTGTCATCACCATCTCCTTCGCCACCTTACAACAGGATGCAAAAACATTTTTCACAAACTAGAGGGTATTCGGAACCAACTACATCACACTACCAGAGAGCACATTCTTCACACAGCAATTACTCTGATCCACCAATGCACATGTCACCTCCAGAAATTCATATTCCCGAAGAAACCCCCGCCCCTGCTGCTTCACAAATTATCATAACTTCAAATAAAAGTATTCGGCCGGCAACTCAAGAAGTTCAAGAGCCCACAGATAATGTTTCAAGTATAATTTGCAACAAACTTTCTTACAACTTTCGAACAATTTGCGACTTTGCGTTCAGAAATGTTTGATTTTTTATATGTTCTTCAAATTGCTTGATTTTTATCATCATCATCATCACCAACCCATTATATCCCCACCGAGGGGCACGGGTCTCTTCCCTGAGGAAGGTATAGGCCATACTCCACCACGGGGGCCAAGTCCGGATTGGTGGAGGCTTGTAAGACTAGTGGCTGGTCTTACTGTCAGAAGTTTTCAAGCCGCCCTAAGGCCTCTGACTTGGCTTAACGACTGCCATCTATCGACGGCAGCCGGCACCAACTGCTTAACGTACCTTGCGAAGCACGGAACCGCTCGGAAAAAATGCCACTAGCGTTAGTCATAGACGGTGACCCATCCATGGACTGAACGCGCCGTATGTTGCTTAACCTTAGTGATCGTTCAAGATCACTCAGGCAGCCCCGGCTACGAGCGATTGATTTTTATATGTTGATTAAAATGCTTAATTTTGACTTATATATGTTGATTAAAATTTGAAAGACTGATCAGTATTAATAAATAAGTAATTGTGTCTGATATAGTGTTTATAATTTGTGTTTCTTTAATAAAAGTGTTTCATTAATAAATAATTGTTTTTACTTACTTTAATTTCTTCTTTGAGGGCTTCGTTCAAAGCATGACATACTTCTGGAACAATTTGCGATATGGCTTGAGGTGAGACTTTAAATAAATAGTGGAGACTTTCGAAACTATCTCCAGTAGCCAAATATCGCAATGTAATGGCAAGCCGTATTTTAGCTGGGATGGATTCTCTTAATGGGGTGTCTTGTTTGGCTATCATTGGTGTAACTTTGCTTAATAAATCATTAAAATCCGACTGAGACATTCTCGTAAACTTATGGAATTCTCCTGATGGTTCAGAAACCAATTCACTCAACTGTTTATCCATTGTGACACTGAAAAAAAAAGTAAGTAGGTAGATTATTTATAAAATAAAAACGTATGTATATACAAACTTTAAAGGCGCTGAATAATTATGCTTAACTATGCTCAAAAATGATTAATTTACCTGGTCCTTCTGCGATGGATTTTTGTCATCCACCAACGTCTTTTTCTCCATTTCTTTTTACTTGCTTTTTATATTTAACACACAAGTAATTATAGTACGCTATGGCAAGCAGAGCCCCAGCAGCAGCAGAAATCACGTCGTCACCCATTTTCATTGAAGTTGCGAACAACACTGCGAAGCTTCGTGAGTGTGGAGGGACACAGTTGTGGGCGAACCGCTGCGTAAATTCACGCCGCGGATTCACGGAGCGACTTCGCGGCGCGAGTGTAGAGCGGGCTTATCAAATTGCTAGGCGTTAATTCCTCTGCAAATATTTCCTCCGAAGATGAGATAACACCTTTTTAAAATTGCTAGGTGTTAAATCATCCGCAAATATTTTCTCCGAGGATGAGATGACACCTTTTTCAAATTGCTAGGCGTTAAATCATCAGCAAATATTTTCTCCGAGGATGAGATGACACCCTTTTCAAAAAATTAGGCGATTATTCAGCAGCTAGGCTAAGCATAAATTTTACATATAGTAGAGGTCTATCCATACAGAGTAAATCAGTTAATAAAAAAAAAGTTTATAATTATATTTTCTTTTATTTTCAAAATCGTTTTAAAATAAAAAAATATTGTTTCTAACCCTTCCCGCGGCGTTCGCCCGCTGCGGGCAGGCGGCCATTGTTTAACTATTGTTATGCTCATTACCGCCATTAGAAGGGTAGAAAATAAAAACTTTTTATTATTGATATTCCCAAAAAATGTATGTATGACGAGCATTCATAGGATATTACATGAACATTTGTCTGTAAAAAAAAATTGTTCGCATTGGATCCCGCACAACTTAACTCAGGATTAAAAAGATGCTCGCGTCGAATGGTGCAAGAAAACCTTAAAAAAATTCAACGGAGGCGACTCAAAATCTGTTTATAATATCTACACAGGTGACGAATCCTGGATCTACGCGTACGATCCTGAAACTAAACAACAATCAACAGTTTGGGTGTTTCAGAATGAGCCGAACCCTACGAAAGTGGCTCGTGCAAAAAGCACTGTAAAGCAAATGGTGGTCTGCTTTTTTGGTATTAATGGCCATGTGGCGACAATACCACTAGAGAATCGCAGAACGGTTAATTCAGAGTGGTACACGACCATTTGTTTGCCGGAAGTATTTAAAGAAATACGCCAAAACAACCGGCGACGCAGAATCATACTTCACCATGACAATGCCAGCTGTCATACATCTCAGGAAACAACTACATTTTTGGATGGTCAAAAAATAGAATTGATGGGTCATCCACCGTACAGCCCTGATTTGGCTCCCAATGATTTCTATTTATTCCCAAATGTAAAGAATAAATTACGTGGTCAACGATTTTCGACCCGTGAAGATGCCGTAGATGCGTTCAAACAGCACGTTTTGGAGATACCTCAATCAGAGTGGAAAAAGTGTTTTAAGGCGTATACACGTAGAACGCTGGTTACCGGTGCCGATCTATCAACGCTTATCGGGACCGGTCCGCGCGTGTAGTCAGCGCAGGTAGTCGCTATATTTTTTGCCGACCCAGCGCCGATAAGTGCCGACCGTCGCCGACAAGTTCCGACCTGCTCCGATAGGCCGCCATTTCCTTGCAGTTTGCAAAGCAACAACACGTATTTGGCGTCAAGAAAAATGGATGTTGATATTTTGATTTCAGTAGTGTTCAGTAAGCCACCTATTTGGGATAAACGAGATAAAAAACACTCAAACAGATATGTAGTCGATAAATGTTGGAGGGAAATAAGTGCCGCTGTAAATGAAGACGGTGAGTTTATTTAGATAATGGTTTGTTAATAATTAGAACACTTAATTATTGTAAACTAATGTGTTATGTACAAAATAGTTAACATAAATATTTCTGATAGTCATTGCCTCATTCGAGGTGTGCCCGGAGTTATTATTCCACCTTCTTCGTACTAAACGAACAGGAGTAAAGTTATGGTCGATACCTTCTTTGTCAATGATAGTGTTATGTAAAACACATATACACTTAACTATTTTGTCAGCTAGATCAATGTTGGTTTCTATACATTTGGAAAGTAATCGCCACTTCGCGTTGGCTATACCAAACGCTCACTCTATAGTTTTTCTAGCTCTCGACAGACGCTTATTAAAATTACGTTGCTCTGACGGCAAATTTCTGCCTCCGAAAGGTTTTAACAGGTATCTCAACAGTGGATACGCTTCATCGCCTATGAAAACATATGGTGCTTTCACATTAGTTCCTGGTAAATATTCTGTTTCCGGAATATCTATCTGCCCTGTAGTTAACCTTTGGTATAGTTCTGAAGCCTTGAATGTTCCACCGTCGCTTTGTTTACCAAAACCGCCGACATCAATTGTTATAAATTTATAGTTTGCATCTGCCACTCCTTGTAACACGACAGAAAAATATTTTTTGTAATTGTAAAACATAGACCCTGATCCATCTGGGCAGAGTATGCGCACATGCTTTCCGTCAATTGACCCTAAAACATTTGGAAAATTCCAAATCATGTTGAAGTCATTTGCTATTGCACGGAAAGCCTCCTTTGTGGGTATGGGCATGTGTACTGGATGCAATTCATCCCATAATACATTCACTGTTTCTTCTATAATTGCCTTTATTGTGGAAACTCCCATTCTAAACTCAGAAGCCAAATGTGCAAATGTAGCCCCTGTTGCCATGTTTTATTTTTTGAGAAAATAAAGTGAGGAAGAAATGGAAGTATTTAAGGGACCAGTTTGCGACTGAATATGGGAAAATTCCTGCTCCACGGTCAGGAGATAGAGCTTCAACTTCGTATGAGTCGAAATGGCCATATTATCATTCCTGAATGTTCCTGAAAGATATTGTGAAGCCAAGAAATTCTTCAGGGAATTTAAGCAAATCTTTAAAACGTCCTTCATCTAGCACATCTGCAGAACATAGTAATCATTACCAACACGATTCAAATGACTTGAACGACTATGACGCCTGCGATGAGCAACATAATACGAGTGCAGCATATGATGTTGTCGACGAAAACAGTGTTGACACCAATACTAGTACTGCGCATAATGTTGCAGAAGAAAACAGTAGTGACACTAATTATAGTTCTGATTTTACAACAGCCACTAATGCAGTTCCACGTAAAAAAACAACCATTACATTTAATCAAAGTATGCTTGATATTGAAAGAAAAAAGCTGGAATACTTGCAACAAAAAGCGAGAAAATCTGAAGATGAGCATCTATTATTTCTCAAAAGTCTTTTGCCTCATATTCGTAAAATCCCACAAGAACGGTTGCTTTCTTTTAGAAATGACATTCAAAGAATAGTTGATATGTATGCATATCAGCACCAGTTTCCACGACTCTTGCCTTCAACTCTCTCTAGCTGCTCACCGGAGCAGCAATTAATTCAACCTCATACACCACAATTACATCTAACTCAATCAGTAACACAACCATTCCACTCAACAACAATCACACGTCACACACCCGAACCACACGCCACTCAATTTGTAGCACAACCACTCCAATCACCAACAATCACACGTCACACACCCGAACCACATGCCACTCAATCTGTAACACAACCAATCCACTCAACAACAATCACACGTCACACACCCGAACCACACGCCACTCAATTTGTAGCACAACCACTCCAATCACCAACAATCACACGTCACACACCCGAACCACACGCCACTCAATTTGTAACACAACCATTCCACTCAACAACAATCACACGTCACACACCCGAACCACACGCCACTCAATTTGTAACACAACCACTCCAATCACCAACAATCACACGTCACACACCCGAACCACACGCCACTCAATCTGTAGCACAACCATTCCACTCAACAACAATCACACGTCACACACCCGAACCACACGCCACTCAATCTGTAGCACAACCATTCCACTCAACAACAATACTTACAGGTCACACACCCGAACTACACGACACTCAAACAATCCAGGGGCCAATAAACACATATTTACATACTTTCACTGAGGGTCTATCAGAATTACCTGATTATTAATTAAAACTGTTTAATAGGTACTTACCGAATGGTAACAACGAGTCTTTCTTCTGGGAGGATAGGTTGTTGATGCCAATTACACCAATGTTTTATCAATCTATGTTCTACTTTATCTAAAATGTAGTAAAATGTTTCAGGAGTCATTCTTGTATATCGTTTGAATCTTTGTTTGTCCACTTTCATGTCTTGAAATAAATGATGATACTCTCCAAAAATTCTTTTTTTTTTATTTATGGGATGTACGCTTTGTTTTCGAATTTTGAAAAATACCTTTTCTAACAGAAAAAAATCTTCGTCAGATGTGGTCGACATTTTGCGTGCTACTCAGAGAGACTGGTAGTCGGCTTCTGCCTGCTTTCTTTATGTAGCTGTTATCTGAGCCGACCAGCTCAGATAAGCGCTGGCAGATCGGCGCTGGTAGCCAGCGTTCTACGTGTATACGCACTTACAAATTAGTTTCATCGAATGCAAAAGTGCATCGATCATAGTGGAGAATACTTTGAAAAAACAATAAAAGCATATTTAGCCATATACATTTGTTTATTTTTTCTATTCCGCATACATAAGTAGCAGCCCTCGTATGAGCAGGTATCGATACTTTGCGATTTTAGGGAAACCTAACCGCGTACCTGTTGGACGCACCTGGTTTGCCTAATTGACCCACCCTGGATTTATATCTCAGGAATCATTACTGAATAACATCCTTAGTTATGGCAGACACACCCATCGTTACCGGCGAAACCCCTGTGGTTTCGGGACCGTCGCAGAACAGACAGCAAGGAAAAGGCGCGAAGAATCGGAAGTTTGAAAAGTTTCGTGGTAAGAAGAACCAAGAGTTTCAAGCTCAGTTAACCGCCTCCCTTCTTAAACGTTTGCACGTTTCTGACCCCACTCAGGTGAGCGCCATTCGATTACGCTCGAGCGTAGTCCCAACCGCCATCCCCATCACTCTGCGTGCATTGCCTCGTTTTGTACAGGCTGTGTGGAGACGCATGATATCAATCGGGACAAGGCCATTTGGAGTACTCGCTACGAATGCAAACTACGGGATATTTCTTAAACTAATTCTGATGATGGCTGAAGCGAAGATCGCTTTTGCACAGATGAAGTGTACGTCACCACCACCGGTTAATCTGGAACATCTATATATGTTCAGTGAAGCTGAGCTTCGAGTGTTCTCGTCGCTCTCCAAGGTTTTACCATACCCCATTGCAATTTACCTTGAGGCAATTGGAAACTTCACCGTTGACCGACAGAACGTCGTACCTTATCTACCGCGTATACAGTCAGCACCAGCGTCGGGTTGCGTTACTTATGCACCCACGCACATCAGAGAGGTTCTGAATGCTTTAGCATTACCCGTAGCCGCGGATAACGCTAACGTAGTAGCAGCCCGGGCGATCGATGATTTACCCAATGTTGATTGGGAGGAAGTCCAAGTGCCCATCCGCGAGGGCGAAGCTGTTGTACAACGACCAGGCTTCAGAGCATCACCAGCATCAATCGCATTCTGGAATGCGCGACTACCAACCGCTGAAGAGAGAACACTTTTCCGGCAGATCATATCCGCCATGGATTCGAAGAGAGGATTCAACATTCAAAGCTCAATCGAACACGGAGAAGGATCAGTTGTTCAAGTCGTCCGTTTTCCGGAGCAATTCGACCCTAACGAACTAGATACAGCGTACTATTCCAACATTGCGCTACCATCGTTTGAGGAGCAGCTTGCACCAGCTCTAATGTTAGGATACGAATACGGAGTGCCGCGATTCTCACGCTTTATGTCAGGCTTTGATGAAAGTCTGATCAGAGGAGCGTCAAGCCAGGAAGAGGCAGTACGATCAGTCGTATGGACTAATTCGGAATAATGTCCGTGAACCCAGCCGGGGTATATAAATAGCAAGCAGATAAATTTTATATACACCTTTAACACCACATTTATGTGAAGATCAACAAACCCCGGGGGTTGTGTTAATATTATTTTTGAGGTTGTATTATTTTTTCTTTTCGATAAGGTGGCAGTTCTGCTTGGAGCAGTTCTGCTTGGTGTTCGTTGAGGTGGGTGTTGATACTGTTTTGGGTTTTTGTGAATTTTCTAGTAGTAGGTGTGTTCCTTGGTGTTTGGGTTAGACGTTTAAGTTTGCTTAGTGGTTTATTGTGTTTCTTTTTTGAAGTTTGGGTTTGGTTGTGTTAATATTATTTTTGAACTTAGTAATTAGGATATTAGCTTATTTAGGTTAGGTTGTATATTGATTGTACATTTAGGTTAGGTGGCTCGACCTTTGTGCATACCCTGGTGAGTCCAAGATGGACTCCGACGCTTCGGCGTCGAGCAGGGGGAAGAAAAGAGACCGGGGGGAGAGCGGTCTGTCTGTCTCGCCCTCGCCGTCATCGGACACCGAGACGGAGATGACGGTGGCGGCCAGGGTGCGTTCGGCGAAGCGAGGGAAGGCGCGCCTCGCGTACCATGTCTCCGGGTTGGCGAGGGCCAAAAAGGTCCTCAAGGAGAAAAGGGAGGAGGCCCGCGATGAGGCCTATGCGAAGGCCCTTCACAAGAAGGCCTTTGTGAAGCCATCGCAACCGCCGCCGCAGGGTATACTGATCGGCGATGATGGTGAGGAGGTCCGGGACTCTGAACAGGAGGTGGAGACTCTGGACGTCGAGTCCATGAGGGCTAAGGTGGGGGAGAATCTCTCCTCCATCTTAGAACTGGTGGGCAAATCCTCCAATCTTAAGGGCGGGTACGCCAATAAGATTGGAGGATTTGCGGAGAACATCGCGGAGGTAGTGGGGGCCTTGGCGGGAGCCAAGACCTCGGACTCTATGCGGAAGTTGCGCGCGGACAACATCCGCCTCACCCAGGAGCTCAACAATCTCAGGGGTGAGCTGCGCGCATACAAAAGAGACTTCGAGGCCCACAAGGCCTCCACGAAGGCTGCAGGTTCGCCCGCTGGTTCGGGTGCTACCGGGGCGGCCCCTCCTCCGGTTCTCGAGGTGGGGGACGAGCTCGTCGAGCGTCTGCTGGCGGCCCTCCTCCCTCCTCTCGCGAGAATGGTGGAGGGAAAGGTGGCAGGGCTCGTCCCTTCGCTCGAGAGGGCGCGTCCGCCACTGGCGGCGGACCGGAGGAAGGCGGCGCCCGCTGCGGTGCCCGTGGCGGCGCCCGCGGCCGCGGCGGCGCCTGTGGCGGCAAAGAGGGCAGCAAAGCCTAGGGCCGCGGCTAGGGCCGCAGCCTCACTGACGGCGTCCCAGAGGTCTCAACCAGAGCCTCCAACCCCTCAGGCGGCCCCCGCCCCCTCCACGTCGGCCATGTCCTGGACCGAGGTGGTGCGTAGGGGCAAGAAGGCGGCGGCACCGGCAGGGAAGGGGCCGACATAGTCGGCCACACCAAAAGTGGGGGCCTCCCAAGAGGCTAAGAAGGCGCCCAAGCTGGTGGCTCCTCGGTCGGCGGCGGTCGTGCTGACCCTGGCACCAGAGGCCGTGGGGCACCTCACCTACGGAGAGGTGCTGGCCAAGGCTGAGGAGGCCATCAGCTTGGGCGAGATGGGGATTGAGGGGCTCAAGACCCGCCAGACGGCAACGGGAGCCCGTATGCTCGAAATTACGGGCTCCCAGAAGTCCGAAAAGGCCGACCAACTGGCGGCCAAACTTCGTCTGCTGTCTGGCGTGGTGCGGGTGGACCGCCCCACCAAGACCGCCGACATCCGCGTAGTCGGCCTCGACGACGCCGCCACACCCGAAAAGTTGGCGGCGGCGGTGGCCAGGACGGGAGGCTGCGCGGTGGAGGCGGTCAAAGTGTGTGGGGTGATCCGCCCCAACGCCAGGGGAGAGGGCACGGCTCTGGTGTCGTGCCCGGTCGACGCCGCGAAGCGGATAACGGAGGCCGGCCGCCTGCTGGTGGGCTGGAGCTCGGCGCGTGCCCAGCTCCTAGACTCGCGCCCCATGCGCTGCTACAGGTGCATGGGGCTGGGGCACACGCGCCAGCTGTGCCCATCGGCGGCAGACCGTAGCGGCCTCTGTTACCGCTGCGGCGTGTCCGGGCACGCATCACAGGCGTGCCAGGTGGTGCCGCCCCGCTGTGCCATATGCACCGACCGGGGGCTCAAGGCGGACCACATAATGGGGGGGCGTAGCTGCAACCCCCCCATGTCAGGGGGAGACTGGCCCCAGCACCCCAGGGCCAGAGAGCCGAGGGCCGCCAAACGGCCACCGCGAGGGACGCTGAGATGTCTCACTAATGGACAGGGGACATCTCAGCGTCCTACAGGCGAATGTTAACCACTCCGCCGGGGCGCAAGACCTGCTCTTGCAGTCCATGGCGGAGTGGGACATAGCTGTGGCGGCGGTGGCGGAGCCTTACTTCGTCCCCAGCCAACCTCATTGGTTGGGGGACGAGAACGGCTCCGCCGCCATTGTGGTCTCGGCTGGCCTTGGGGTCCCTTTCTCCCTCATCGAGAAGGGGCCCGGCTACATGGTGGCGTCATGGGGAGAGTATGCGCTGATAAGCGTGTACTTGTCCCAAAACAGACCGCTGGCGGACTTCGAGCGGTTTCTCACCCGACTCGGAGCCGCCATCGGGAGGGTGGCGCCCCGCGAGGTGCTGGTGCTCGGGGACCTAAACGCGAAGTCCGTCGCGTGGGGGAACCCGAGCACCACCCCGAAGGGCCGGGAGCTGGAGGCCTTTGCCCTGGCTTCGGGGCTGACCCTGCTGAACAGGGGCACAGCCCACACCTGCGTGCGGCAGCGGAGGGGATCCGTGGTGGATGTTTCGTCCGCCACGCCCGCTGTCGCCAGCAAGGTGTGGGACTGGTGCGTAGCCGAAGAGGTGGCGACCCTATCGGACCACAGATACGTGAGGTTCGAGGTCTTCACCTCGGGGAGTAGCAGGGCGGCCCCGACCCAACGGTGGCCCAGCCGGTTCCCTCGCTGGGCCCTGTCACGGTTTAACGCGGAGTTGGCCGCGGAGGCGGCGTTCGTCCGCCGGTGGAGCTTTCCCCGCCGGGAAACGGGGGTGGATGGCATGGCTGCACGCATGCGTGAGGCGCTAACCGCCGTATGCGACGCAGCCATGCCAAGGGTGAGCGGACGCCCACCCCGGAGGCGGGGACAAGTCTACTGGTGGACCCAGGAGATCGCAGACCTCCGCGCCGCATGCTCCGCGGCCCGCAGGGCCTATGCGAGGGACAGGCGACGGCCGAGCCAGGGCGGCGCTGATGGCCAGCTGTACACGACGTACAGACAGGCCAGGAAGGCGGTGCAGCTGGCCATCAGCAGGGCCAAGGAAAGGGCGAGGGAGGCCATGCTGGCGGGGCTGGACAAGGACCCGTGGGGCCGTCCATACCGATGGGCGCGCAATAAAATGCGCCCTCAGACGGCCTCGACGACGGAGACGCTGGACCCCCCTTTCCTGCAAAGGGTGGTCCGGGAGCTGTTTCCCCGTCAAGGGGATTTCAGCCCCCCAGCGATGGCCCCCGCCAACCCCCGGCGGGAGAACGGAGACGAGGGAGTCGAGCAGACACCCCCCCCCCCCGTCACGGACGGCGAGATGAAGGCCGCCATACGGTGCCTTCGCTCTAAGAAGAAGGCACCTGGTCCGGACGGGGTCCCCGGGAAAGTGCTGTTTGTGGCACTGGAGTTCCTCGGGGAGCAGCTTCGGGAACTGTTTAACGCGTGCATCCGCACCGGCCAGTTCCCGGAGCTGTGGAGGGTGGGACGGTTGGTCCTGTTGCCCAAAGCGGGTCGTTCTGCCGACTCTCCTTCGGCATACAGGCCAATCGTCCTGCTGGACGAAGTCGGGAAGCTGCTAAAACGCATTCTGGCGGCCCGACTCGACCGGCATCTGCTCGGCACGGGGTCCGGTCTCTCCGAGACCCAATACGGGTTGCGCCCGATGAGGTCAACGGTCGACGCCGTCCTTGCCCTGAAGCGCCTCACCACGGAGGTGACTGAGGGAGGGTCCAGGGTCCTAGCCGTGTCCCTGGACATAAAGAATGCCTTCAACAGCATTCCCCATGCCACCATCCTCGAGGCGCTCCGCTTCCAGGGGGTGCCTCGATACATGGGAGTGCTGTTGAAGGCATACTTGGAGGGCAGGACGGTGTTGGCCGTCGGAAGAGGCGGCCGCCTGGTGGAGCATCGGGTGGAGGCCGGCGTTCCGCAGGGATCGGTGTTGGGGCCGATCCTGTGGAACGTCGGCTATGATTGGGTGCTCCGCGGCAGACTCCTCCCCGGGATGAGTGTCATCTGCTATGCAGACGACACTTTGGTCACCGCCCGGGGAGGAGACTTCAAGGAAGCCTCCCGACTCGCCACAGTAGGGGTGGACTTGGTGGTCGGGAGGATCCGGCGGCTGGGGCTCGAGGTGGCCCTCGAGAAGACGGAGGCCCTTCTATTTCATGGGCCCCGAGCCGGGCCGCCGCCGGGCGCGAATATCGTCCTCGGCGGCGGAACGGTGGTGAGGATCGGGGCCCAGATGAAATATTTGGGCCTCATCCTGGACGGGCGCTGGGGCTTTGGCCCCCATTTCCAGGAGTTGGGGCCAAGACTGGTCAGGGCAGCTGCGGCCCTCGGGCAGCTCCTCCCTAACAAGGGAGGGCCCAATACGAGGTGCCGCAGACTAATGGCGGGCATAGTCCGCAGCATGGCGCTGTACGGTGCCCCCGTGTGGGTGGACGCCCTCTGCGCCGCCAACAAGTCGCTTCTGAGGCGACCGCAGAGGGTGATCGCGCAGAGGGCGATCAGGGGGTATCGTACGGTGTCGTGGGCGGCAGCCACTGTCCTGGCCGGTGACCCTCCCTGGGAGCGAGAGGCCGAGGTTCTCGCCCAGGTATACAGGTTCGTGGCGGGTGGACCATACAGGCCGTCAGGCCGGTGCTGGAACGCTGGATGCGCCGCAAGCGTCGGCCTCTCACCTTCCGGATGGTGCAGGTGCTTACGGGACATGGGTGCTTTGGTAAGTACCTGCACCGTATCGGGAGGGAAGAGACGCCGGCGTGCCACGAGTGCGGCGCTCCAGCGGACACGGCGGAGCACACTCTGGCGGAGTGTGCGGCCTGGGGTCCACAGCGCCATATTCTGGTGCAATACTTCGAGGACGGTCTCTCCTTGCCGAGTATGATCCCAATCATGCTCCGCAGGGAGAGAGCGTGGAAGGCGATGGCCCACTTCTGCCACCAGGTCCTGGGGCTGAAGGAGGCCGAGGAGCGGCGGCGGGAGGACGACCCGGAGTCGGCGCCGCTCCGTCGAAGACGCACCGGCGCGCGTAGGCGACGCTACGCGCATCTTATGCCGCCGGTGCAGTGAGGGCCACAGACGGCGGGTTGAGGGACCTGCCGTCTGACACGTGGCGGGAGGGCGGGGTGTGGAGCCCACACCCCTCCTCCAGGGAAGGGGCCCGGCTTCGGTCGGGCCGACGTCGCCGGGGCGCCGCTGTCGCATTCGCGTTGTGGTCACACCACTTGCGAGATCCAGCGGCGCCCCATTGCACAAGCGACAGGACGGCTCCCGGGGTGTTTTAGTCAGTATGCCCACACTCGGTGGGCGAGCCTGACACACGGCCGCCACCCTCCCTCAGGGGGCGGTGTCATGGTGCGTAACTGCATTTCACCCCGTAAAAAAAAAAAAAAAAGGTATCGATACTTTGATGGTATCGGAACTCATGTGCTTGAGATGACATGTAAGAGGATTCACTGACCATTTTTATTCAAATTGTTGCAAGTTACATCTCTTATTTGATCTCAACGTACGCATAGATGACGCGCTTTATTTAAAAAGAGAGCGAAATATTTTTTCTACGCATCGAAAGTGAGACGGAACGGTAAGCAAATACATCACGCCACTACTAGTTCAAGGCCATCTCCAGTGCAGTTAAAAACTGTCGCGAGTTACGCGTTAGGTGGTTAGAAAATTAATTATAACTTTCTTAAGCAAAATTGTGTCTGTTGAATGTGTCTACAATGAAAAGCTCAGAGTACTGGCCGAGGACAACGGTTATTGAATTTAGTGTTTAAACCTGAGACTACCGATAAAGACAACTTGCAACAACAATTGAAGCACTCAACTTTTGTCCCACCCGATGAGGTACTTAATCTGATTATGCCTGAAGATCTTGGAATAGAAGATTATTTGAAGTCTGATTGGTATAGTGTTGACATTGAGGACAATGATAACTACACGGTATTATCAACTCAAGTCTTCGCCTTCACTTTTGCGGTCAACAGCACAGCAGACGTAATCAGTACCGACGTTTATGAATCGTTCAGTATAATATCCAATCAACCTGCCATCAATCGCAAAGAGGTAAGCAAATCTGAACCCTATTTATCTGCTCGGTACATTTAAAGGGTTGTATCTGTAGAACCAAAATAGTTTTTGTATAATTATATCTTTGTATTTTCCTTATTCCACTCGCATTTCTTTACTCCTTAAACAATGTAGGTAATTTTATCATTTAAATCTGCCCACGCCTGTCGCCGTTATCCAGGCACAATTTTTGCAATCTGAACGTTATGAAGATGTTTAGAAAGTGGTTAGTTAACTTTTGATAACCTAGTCAATTATTTTCCAGCTATCAACTCAGACTGCATTGATCTCAAACGTACTCCAAACTCCAAATATCTGCTACTATAGCAAAAGTGAAAACAGTAGTAGAATATTTTAAAAGGAGCCCGCAAGCTCAGCAAAAACTTAGAGTTACAGAAACAGTTGGAATTAAAACGCTTAAAATAAAGCAGGACTGCCCAACACGTTGGAACTCCACCTACGACTGAAGATAGAGAATGAAAGAGTTATTTGTCTCTACTGGGCGGGCTCATCCAGTTGCAACAGCTTCAGAAGTAAGGCCTGCACGTATAACCTCAGAAGAACCAGAAACAACTGAAAGAAAATTAGAAACCATTTTAAAAGACTTACACTGACGAAAAAATACAGAGAAGAAAAACTCAAAATACAAAAAGGAAATTATGATAGATTGTTGGAACAAAGAGAAAAACATCACAGAGATAAAATAACACTATTCCAGTCAATAATAAATATACATCAACTAAATTACATACTAAATTACCACAAATGTATTCGAATGAAGGTTAAACCCAACACTGATCCGGTTTAACAACATCGATTACGTAAATTTTGAACAGCCGAAATAAAGAAACAGAAAAAAATATAGAGAACGATGTGATAGAGTAAACAAAGAGCGCATGGTCAAGCCCTATTCTATTAGCACCTAAAAAGTTGGAGTCCGGAAACAAAAAGTTCAGACATGTGATAGATTGTAAACTTTTAGTCCGGATCCACTTACAGGTGTTGTTTTATCGGACGAGTCCGAACTTGTGATAGATTATCGTAAATTAAATGAAAAAAAAATTTTGATGACCGATTCCCTTTGCCTAACATTCTAGACATTTTGGATGCACTATCAGGTTCAGTTTATTTCACCCGTTTAGACTTATTTTCGGTTTAGGGTATTTTCAGGTACAATTAGAAAATGAAAGCAGAAAATGTACGGCATTCACTTTTGACAAGTAGTATCAAATGAAACTTATACCGACGGGGTTGAAAATTAAATCCCAGAGCTTTTTCCCGAGTTATAATAGTGGCGCTATCTGGCTTAGATTACGAAAAATGTTTAGTCTATTTGGACGACTTAACCGTTTTTGGAAGAAATACAAAAATTTAATTGATGTAGTTTACAAACTGAGGGAAGTAAATTTAAGACTTAATCCACAGAAATGAGTTTTTAAAAGAGATTGCATACCTAGGGCATGTTGTAACATCACATGGAGTCAGGCCAGATCCAGGGAAAGTCAAAGCACTCACCAATTACCCGGTACTCAAATCAATAGATGAAGAAAAACGATTTGTGGCTTTCAGTAATTGTTCTTTACTTTATTAAGATGCCTAAAAGAAAAACACCCTACGATTGACCACCTACATTTTTATTCAGATGGACCAACGACTCAATATCGTCAAAAAAACTTCTTTTAGTGAGAAAAGTAAGGAAGCCGGTTTTGTTCAAGCTACTTGGTTATTCATCGAGGCTCCCATGGTAAAGGTGCAGCAGCAGCTGATGGCGTGGTGGAGCAATAAAAAGGTCATTAGATAATTGAGTTTCTTATTGCGATGTTATAGTAGATGTAAAGTCAGCATTTACAGCATCAGCTAAAACTGAAACACCTATATAAACTATTTCTTTTACCGAACCAAATATCGAAGCTATGAAACTTTCTAGCCCTGAGAGAATTCAAGTAATTACCATGTAGCTTTTCTGTTGAATTTGTTCTTGAAAAAAAAAAAAACTAATAAATAGAAAATGGTAAAGTCGAGTGGTGTACAAAAGGAAAAAAGTAAAACACAATATGTAAAAAAAGAGTTCCCTGATACTCAGGTTGTGTTTTATTTGCTCTTGTTTTGATTTATATTATAATGTCGGTGCGTGTCGGCTCTCAAGGGTCGATATGTGTGCTCTGTGGAATAAGTACAGCACCTTGCAGAGGTGACCACGCATAATCCCTGGGCATTAGTGTCGTGAAATTAAAACTGTCCAGTTCCATCTGTTGAACGAATTTGTACACTTGCATATAGGATTCTTGCGGTATCAAGACAATCTAGTGGATCGGGAAGAACTGCGCCAAAGGATATTGAGAATCCCAGATATTTTATATGCCAATCCTGATATTGTAAACCGAATTATAGTAATTTGTGATGGCAGGAGCAGTACCGCTACCGTTTCAAGTAGCAGGGCAATTGTAGGCGAGAGATGCCGTCGCAAGGCTCCGTCAAAATTCAGTTGACGAAAAATTTTTGTATTTGTGACAGCTTCACTGACAAGCGGCGCCATTACAGCGAACCGCCCGGCGTTGCCACGACGGCCTGTATGGGGGCCCCGGCAACCAATCAACATGGCAGGGCGGCGGCCAATGGGAGAAGCCCCCGGCCCTGTCATCTCCGACGTCATGACTGTCATAGTTGTGCAAATATATTTTTACAAAGATTCATTTACGCGGCGAAATCAGAACTATTTTACAGACAGTGTTTATTTTGATAATATTAATAATTTTAGCATAAGTTTTTTCTAAGCCTTTTCTCTCTATGTTTATGCCTGAGCGGCAACCTGCACGGGCTGTTGGTTGCGAACATATGGTGAACATTGAGAGGGGCTCGTGGAGGTTTAGGAGTGGATGCAAACTTTGGTTTCTCCCTTCGTGGATGCCGCGGGTCTATCCAGCCAGCACTTGCGCTGGACTCCTGGCTAAAACAGACTAAATTTGAAGTGACAGTGACATATTTTCAAATTCATGACAGACGTTTTTTGGGATTGATCGTGAAAGTAGCGTTCTGTTTTTCCGCCGCATTTTCTATCGAAGGTACACTACTTTTTAGACTACCAGAGGCCGGGACCATCTGGCGCCCACCTACGCTGCCGCGATCGTCCTTCGTCATCCGCAGGGCACTAAACCAAGGTGCGTCCTTCCAAGCTTTCCAACGAGCACCTTCCTGGTGTTACCCATTTGTTCGCAACTATACAGTCCACCAAATTGCCGCTCTCGCCGCACCACTCTACCACGCTCACAACACATGTCGCAGCCTGCTGGTTTCCCCTGTGCGCCCGCCGCCAGTAGTGACTCAATAGCATTTGTGCAGTGCCCACTCTGCCCCCCTCTTAAAAAACCAGAGAGACCTGAATATACACAAAGGAAAAACTCACAAAAATAAACTAACCGACAGACCTACCCAGAATTATTCACCCGACGACCGGGCTCTTAACATCCAGGGCTCCCAGAACGAGCCACTGTGGAAAACGTTGGGAGCCCTCAGAAGATGCTGCCCGGTTGTCAAACGTATCCCCCGCGGCGCTCGCACGAGCGTCGCAAACATCTACATTAGAAAAAATAGTTTCCGAGAACACAAAGGGCGTCTGGGAAGCTCTGTTCAAGTTCCCGTCTCGTCAATCGCCTGGGCCACCATGGGCTGTCGTGTCAGCGAAGCTGGAGGGCCTTCGCCACAGCCGGGGTTCCTGCCACGCTGGGACCTCAAGGCATCTTTCGGGATGATGGCAAAAGGCCCGATGGTATGACTTTGATACCTTAGAAACATGGGAGGCCGCTAATATGGAATGCTACGTACGTTGATACACTGGCGCCTTCCCATGTTTCCCAGAGTGAAAGAGCCGCTGGTTCAGCAGCAGGCGCGGCCGAAAGCCTCAAGCGGCGCAAATACAGTTCTATTGGCAACAATTACATATTTGCGCCATTTGGGGTCGAAACGATGCGCACATGGGGCCCAGAGGCGCGCCTGCTGTTCAAGGACCTAGTGGCGCGCTTAGTCGACGCATCAGGAGACCAGAGAGCTGGCGCGTACCACTGCCAAAGGATAAGCCTGGCCATCCAAATAGGCAACCTCGCCAGCATTCTGAGCTCATTGCCGCGGGACAGTGACCTGGGGCAGGTATTGTATTTGTAAATATATTTTAATCGAAGATATTTATATAGGTAGCATAGTTTTATATTTAAGTTATATTAATTTTTATTTATAACTATACTCGGTGCCATATGGATTGAGAAAAACGGACATTGACCTCGGTAACGAGCCGAGCACGAGCCGAGTGTCAAACAGGGTAACATAAAAATACTCAATTTTAATGTGAACACTATTTATAAATATTGATATTATTCCCGCTTCTAGGCCAGCTCATATGTTTTGTTTCATTGTTTCTTAAATAATAATGTCTGTGGTTCCTATAAACATCCCAAAATCTTACCTATATCGCGAAAAATGTTCATGGTAAGTAGCGCAGCATTTCACTAGACAACACTTTTATATATTAAAAAACACTAAAGCAATGTAATCTTTATATTGAGCTTTTCCAAATTCATCTCTTAAAAACAAACAAAATGCGTGTTACCTCAGTTCGTTCTAAACGTAACGCGACAATGACAGACGAATGAGAGCCAGAGATGCGTCACCATTTTTGGGCAGTGCACCATTTTGTGTTTTCATTCGGATAGCGCTAGCGTGTGTACGTCTCGAGTAATTCATTGCAGTCACATTGTTTTTGTTGAGTTTATACTGTTAAATTTGTTATTTGTTGAATTTTTGTTGTTGAATCTGTTATATTAGTTTTACCGTGACGATCGTTACTAACTCGACATGAGTTCTGAAGAATCTAATGAAACTTGGCCCTTCAACCTCGCATGGAAAGAGACTTCGTCACCGATCCATAATAAATGAAGCAGATATGTACTGTACCTACGTTCCAATAGTTAAAAAGCCAGCCAAGTGCGAGTCGGACTCGCGCACAGAGGGTTCCGTACCAATAAAGTTTGTTGTATTGGAGCCTCCCTTAAATATATATTTTATTTTAATCGAATTATTAATTTTGAAAGTGAATAATCTAACTTTTTTGTGAATATGTCAAGCATCTACCTGTTGCCGTTATCAATGACGAGCCAAAAAATCACGTTTGTTGTATAGGAGCCCTCTTAAATACAGTGTGAACTATTTTTTATCGTTTTAAAGACTTACCTTTATATGGAGTGAAGATAGAAAAACAACCAAATTCACAGTTTTTAACCGTTAACTGGTGACGTGACAAATTTATAATACTATAAGGGACGTAACTACTTACAGGCTACTACTTTTAAAGTTAAATTTTGCCATAAATTTCATTTGGCTGATTCAAAATTGTGTTGATATTTAACTATTTGAATATAATAAAATAAATCAGTTTTTATAATTACTTTAAGAGAAAAACACAATTAACTCTTATTAGTACTTTTTAACTCCCTCTGCTGCTCTCTATACTCTGCCTACCGTCTACTGCCTACATATTTATTTTTATTTAATTTTTTAGTACTTTTTATCCTTAATTGACATGAGATCCTCTTTTTGCTACTAAAACGTAGGGACGCGGCAAACGGGGGGAAGTGGTCAATTCTGAGAATTCGGAGAGTTCGCATAACACGCGACGCCCCTGTGTAGCTACACGTCACTGGTTAAAAGTTAATATTATGTATTTGATAAAATTCGAGGCTACGCGAATCGCTCGTAGCCTGAGCTGCCTGAGTGATCTTAAACGTTCACCAAGGTTAAGCAACATACGGCGCGTTCAGTCCATGGATGGGTCACCGTCTATGACTAACGCTAGTGGCATTTTTCCGAGCGATTCCGTGCTTCGCAAGGCACGTTAAGCAGTCGGTGCCGGCTACCGTCGATAGATGGCAGTCGTTAAGCCAAGTCAGAGGCATCAGGGCGGCTTGAAAACTTCTGACAGTAAGACCAGCCACTAGTCTTACAAGCCTCCACCAATGCGGACTTGGCCCCCGTGGTGGAGTACGGCCTATACCTTCCTCAGAGAAAAGTTCCATGCCCCTCGGTAAATAAAATTTGAAAATGCTACGGACACAGACGAATATATGTTTGTCGTATCATTGGTACTATTGAGACTTGTTGGAGAAAAAAGTTCCAATATATTATCTTATGGGAAAATCCCCGGCCATCTTCACCAAGATTCTGCAGAATCCTGAAGTTTATTTACAAAAAGGAAACAACAAAATTAATAAAAGAAACATGCGAAGACGTCGAAAACCAAATATTGGCTTTGGTTCCCACTGAAATAAAAATTGACGACGTTATTTTTCCCGTTAAACATAATATGATATTATCAATGATTGACGGCAAAATATGCTATGTGCTCTCAGAGATTAAATCGAGCCAAACTTGTTTCATCTGCAAATGCACATCAAAGGAGATTAATTCATCAACAATCAATAAAGAACCCGATGAAAATATGTACCGTTTCGGTATATCAAGCCTACATGCAAATATCCGCACCATGGAATGCCTTTTGCACATCACTTACCGGATATATATAGGTCAATGGCAAGTCAGAGGAGACATTAATAAAGACATATTTAAAAAAAAAAGAAAACCGAGATCCAGAAGAAGTTTAAAGAAATTGGCCTCATCATTGATGAAGTGAAACCAGGCTATGGCACGAGCAGCGATGGAAATACCGCGAGAGCATTTTTCCATAATCATAAAGAAGTTGTTCATATCACGGGTTTAGATGAAAATATAATTTACCGTCTCGGTACGGTTCTGGCAGCCATTGCATCTGGATACGACATAGACCCAGAAAAAATTGAGCAATACTGAGCGGAAACGCGCAACTTATTGCCCCCCTAATACCCATGGTATAACATGCCAATTACTCTCCACAAAATAATGATGCATGGAGCAGAAATAATAAGACATTCTATGATCCCTATAGGGAAATCAAACGAAGGCTTTGACGCAGGCGACCTGACCCTTATAAAAGCGGTTAACCTGCACCCCAATGGGTTGGATATTTGATAGGTTAAGCCAACATTTCACTGAAAATTTTGACAAATGAAAAAGAATTAGTTGCATTTAAACCCACTTTGTTGTAAATCTTGTAACCGAAAAGACCATACGCGTAGAACTTCTTTGAAAAATAACCTCAGTGAAATTGATGAAGGCAACCGTTTTGAACAATATGATTCGCGAGGCCACACTCATAAGTGCATTACTGAACAACTAAGAATATGAAGATGACTCTGATACTGCAGAAACATCTTACAATGAGCCAGAATATGTACCAGAAAGTTCTTCGGCTTCGGACGATAACCTCAGTGAAATTGATGAAGGCAACCGTTTTGAACAATCTAATTCGAGAAGCCACACTTATGAGTCCATTACTGAACAACTAAGAATATGAAAATGACTCTGATACTGGAGAACGATCTGACAATCTAATTCGCGAGACCACACTCATGATAGAGCTACACAGAAATTCAATGTGTGCCAGAAAAGAAGTAGGAAAACCTTATGACTGTAGTGGAGCAACTTGGTAAAGTATTGACATGTCCAAGATATACTTCATTGTACTTGGATATCCGAGATGAATCCCTAGAATCCCCGACCACGCTCAATTCTTGTCCGCCTGGCAGTGCTGGCAGTTCGCTGGCTGGCGTGAGACACAGCGAAATATAACGGTCAGAATTTCGGAGAATTTACGTTGTATGAAAAACCAAAAAAATCGATAGCTCGGCGGTAGCAGAACACGCATTGACCGAGGGCACTTTATCCGCTTCGATAAGGCAAAAGACAAGTTTTTTGTGCCACGAAAATTGCGCGAGGTTATTTACAATAAGTCTCCACCCCAATTTCAATAAAGACAGTGGTTGTGCTCCACCGCCGGCCTGGAAACCAGTTCTACGAAAGTACGGTGAAAGTGGAAATCTAAAAAGACACTGCAAGAACGGAGATGTCGTGAGCTGTGTCTGCCGTGATGCCCAGTGACATGACGAGAAAGCAGCAGGCGCCGCGGCGAAAGCGAGCGGGAGTTCCCCGAAGACGTTGCCGGCACTTGCCCCAACCGCGGCCCACATCTCGGCGCGGGCGCGCCGCGTGCTTGCCCGCAGTTTGAGACGAGCAACCGACGACGCGGGCTCCGTCTCTGCTCACCATGATTAAGGTCTGCGAATCGGAACGAAACCTGGTCGGACTCGTCCGATAAAAACACCCGTAAGTAGATCCGGACTAAAAGTGTACAATGTGTACCTAGTGCTTATGAAAGTTTTAGTTCAAGAATTAAGCATTGATGAGATGATAGTGCCGTTCAGTGGTCAGTGTGGTATACGGCAATACTGTCCAAGCAAACCCGACGACGTTGGTCTGAAAATATTTGTATTGGCTACTCCACAAGGCATTGTCTTAGACATGCTTCCATACCAAGGCGATAATAAATAGACTCCTGACATGCATTTAATACGATATAAATAATTTACTATTAATATATTTTGACATACTTTTAATATATTTGACATATGTAACGTTATTTATTTTAGAACATCTTTATTGTTCTGAAATAATTACATAAGCAAAATATTTTATATTTACAAACAAGTATTTACAACTATAAAACCAATAATTACAAGTACTTAACTAAAATATTTAAAATACACTACATACTAAATGAAAACCTTACTGTGAAAGGGTTCGTTAGTTTTTCGCACTGTTGAACCCTAAAACAACTGGTATTGCGCGCGGGCAGCCGGCGAACGTTCTCGACTCGACCGCGCTTCGCGTCGCGCCACTACTTCCACTCCACAGCAGTTGTCTCTGGACCATCGGCAAGCCTGCGTGTGCCTAGTGCTCTTGCATCGCCAGCTCACCGTCGCTAACGGCCGGAGTCTTATAATAAATAACGCTTTGATATTAGCGTAACGAACTGATAATCTTACAGTTAATAACTGAAGAAATAATAAATATTTTGTGTTTACGTTCCCCACACTTTTTGTGTAAGTTGCAAACAGCTATTTATTATTTAGTAGTGGACCGATAGATTAATTTTTAATAGTGCTTGTAATAATGTATTGTGTCCTTCTTTCCTTAGTTGTAGTGCAAATTAGTTTACCGGCAAATTTATACTCGGTGTCGAGAAGCTTCTCCATCGCTTGGAAGCTTGACGACACAAAATGGCTTCTGACAAAACTGCTTGTCACGATTGCGTCATACATTTCTTCATCCATCATCATTTCATCTTTCATACATTTTCATAGTAGTTAATCATTAAATCATTCAGGCATTGGCTTTTAAATAGGTACGCACTAGCTTGCAATTTAATTGTATACAGACATGTTGTGAATTATTAGTGCAGATAGTGCGTACAAATTTTCATTTTCCTTTTTGTTCCTCATTTTTGGCCTGTCATTTATTATCTTATCACATTAGTTTCATTATCATCCCGCATTACTCCGCTACTGATTTCATTTCACCGCCACTAACAGACTAGTTGGGTTTCTTCTTCTTTGCTAAACCGGAGGCGGTGAATTGTTCTGTCGACGGCTGGTACTAATGCGAGGGGTTTTTTCCAGGGTCCAAGTTCCGGGCCACAAAACATCACGGTCCCTACGGTTTTTTATTAAATTCCTTTTTTTTTTCAGTTCTATCCGATTGTTTTAATTTATGTCTCCCGCCTCTTCAAGGCTAGCTGCGACACATACTATTAATATAATTTGACATAATCTAATCCGTTATGAAATGCATAATATTATGAGATTCTATTTTAATACCTGTACTGTTAGATCGTAATTTGAACTGTTAATACTAAGTTATTGTGTTTAGTGTGCTTTATCTAATTATTATTTACGTTGTCAAAATTTGTACGCCTAATGGGCAAAACATAGAGATACACATAGAGTACACATAAGTACCTGACATATTACAAGAAGAATAGGCAATCAGGAAACACAAGATGACGATAACATACTGCCTGCTGTATTGGGTGATGATTAAGATTTCTATAATACTGTGAATATTGGCTTAAATAATTACATGACATTGACTAAAACGTTTCGTTTTATATTATACACATTATATGTACAATGAACTAAAAATAAAAATCATAAAATTTCATGGACCTCTCACAACAAAGCTAAACGTTTTGCTTAAATATCTCACAAACAAAGTTTTGTGCCGTAGAGATCTGTCTGGTTTTACTGTCGCCAGACGACGTTAGAACCAGAGTGATCTAAGGCACAACAGTGATCTAAGTGCATCGCGTCACTTAGGTCGGTCTGGCATGCCTCCACTTTGCAGACTGCACCAATTCTATAGCGAGATGTTGTGATCATCAATGGAGTTAGCACTGAGGAGCATTTGGTAATCCAAATGCTATCCATAAATATCATGCCACACTAATGTGTGACATGATATTTATGATTTTTCTACACCACTACACCTTATTATTGGTAAAAATGTCATTTAGATCACTCTGGTTCTAACGTTATCAATTTCTTATTCCGAAAGAACAAGTTTATCGTGCAGCTTTTTTTGGAAAATGACGAAAACAAGATGTGTCCTGGTAAAAAAGATGCCATACAGCGCGGAGGCAAAGAGCAACAGAAACGTTATTTGGAAGACACAATGATAAACCTCCACAAAAAGTATATTCGAGAAATAGGCCAAAAACTTTTTAGACTACATTCTTCACTTAATACTTACATAAATTTAATCAGAGGATAACTGTGTATAGTGTTAAACACATCCAGGAGTAATATTTTTTATGGATGCAATTTCTGCAAAAAATTATGGCTTTAGGCCTTTATAAACGAAGCTCTCGGGCTTACAGATGGCTTCAAAAAATCTTTATCCTATCATCACCACAGACATTATCCAGGTTGATTTTAAAACCCAACTTGAAACCCAACTTGGGGAAAAAAAATAATCTCTTTTGAAAAACCGGGCAGACAAAATGAAAGCTGATGACAAACTCTGCATGCTACTTTTCGACGAAATTGGCTCCACACTTTTACTACAACCGTAGAAAAAAACATAAAAAAAAAAATATTAATAAACTCACGCCCGTTATCCCCGAGGGGTAGGCAGAGGCACCAATCACTAGAACAAAGAGAAAACACTAGAAAAAACATGATTTCAGAAAAGAAGATTCTGGCGGATCAATGCACACAAACTGCAGACGTTATTCTCTTTTTCGACCACTTATGTCATTCCTTAAATGGCAGCTTGAAAAATTCAGCAAACAGGAGTGGCAAGCAATTATTATGTGCCGTAAGGCCAAAATCAGAACACACTGCAGTATGGAAAAATGCCGAAACTATACTGAGCAGCAGGATTTTCATCAACAAAAACAACAATGCTCAGGACAAGCAGGTGACAGTTTCTTCACTAAAAAACTGGTTACGTACCATTAATAATGTGGAGATACTCATAAATAAATTGAAAGTCCCATACAAAATAAAATCAGTGTGGATGAGGCATTTCAACCAAGATCCGCTAGAAAATTTCTTTGGTATGATTCGAAGCCACGGGTGCAGAAACACAAATCCAACTCCAGCAGAATCATCCTTTGCTTCCCTACCCATAACAAATTGAAGTGGCCAGCACTCACCGGGATCGAATTGTGAGGAAGATAATATTGCCAGTATGTATTTAATTCTATGAAAACTCTATTTAACAATGACGAAAGTGTTTCCTCGTCCACTGAAGAAGGAGGCTCTGATAGAGCTGGATAGCCGACACTATGTACAATCATTTCCGACTGAAACCAAAGTTTTATTCACATGTGGATAGAACCGTTACCAATACTTTGAAGGAAGTTACTTTGTGACTATACCCCGCACCTACAAAATTGCGATACGTGAATTCACATTAATCAACATTGTTGACGTAATTAAAGGCTAAGCTGTCGAAATCATCACTTTTCCACACTTGGGCTCGGATTCTGATAAGTTGACTCATAAAAGTACATTCAACCTGAGTACGATTTGTTTGAAGAAACTCCATGACAGTTAGCAACATATTACAATGGAAGTTTCAGCGAAAATTGCTTCAATCGACACTTCGAGTATCTACTACACTACTCGTCCAGTATACGGACTCCTATTACTGGGCATTTTCATAAAAAAGTGCCCCCCTCAGTTTTGCTCTGTCCCACGTTTTAAAAGCTGTATTGTGAATTCATATGAATATGTAACTATTTTGTAATGTGACATTTCAAATTTGAATGAATTAAGTTGGTTTTCAATTAGCAATTTATTTATAATAAGCTTTAAATCGATAAAATTATGGACAATTGAAATACTAAAAGTAGTAGTTTTTTGGTTGTCCCAGTGCGTACTTCCTACAAAAAAACCGAATTTATCGGAAATATTTCCTACGAACTCATTGTAAAGTTATGGTTTATGTGTAGTAGACTATTTTTTCCATCACATTGGATTAAAATCGTTAACATATTACACTCTATATTGATAGGCATAACATTGAATTTCTTTAAATACTTAAAACTTGAGCCGACCGGACATGTCAGTATGGTGACGGTCCAAACCGAACTATTTTTTCTACTTAATCCATTTGGTTTATTAAAAAGGGCAACATTATTCGCAAGCGATCCTAGCTGCCATTTTAGGATCTGTCATTTCGTCAAAATTCTTCAGTGAGAAAGGTGTGTTGGCGTCGACGGCGGCTGGTCACTGTTTCTTGAGTCAGGTTTGAAGCCTTTTTATCTTATTACACGTTTATATCTTAACCTTCGCCTATTTTTAATCGACTAACATATTGTTTATGGAATATTGTTATCTATTTAGTTCAGAAAAATATCAGTTAATTTGGTTACAATGCATTTTTATCCATTTTACCTCGATAAAATGTGACGTCAGTTTTGTGACGTTTTGTGCCGTCACATATAGGCCGGACTTCTAATGTCACCAAACTGACGCATAAAGCTGGGTCTACATAGATCGGTACTTTTGGTTATTTTCAGGTAATTTTTACAAATCTTAAAATGCCACTCAGTGGTGCAGAAAGAACTCAACAATACAGAGAAAGACTTAAACAAAATCGTCCTGACGAATTCGAAAGACAAAGAAAAAAAAATTTGGCGAAAGTCAAATCCAAGAAAAAAAACATCTCAGAACTGACACTAGAAGAAGCAGAAATAAAACGAGAAAGGTGGAGAAAAGAAAAAAGAAATAGCAGGAAAAAACAAAAGAGAACCAAACAACAGATTTCTCAAGATATCAATTCAATACCCGGACCTAGTAGTGCTTTACAAGAAGAAAACGTGAAACTCAATTCGATAAATGAAAAATTCATACAAAGGCTGCGCAGAAAAAACAAATTTCTTGTAAATAAATGTAAAAATTTCACGAGAACCATTGAACGGTTAAGAAAATATAATGAAACTTATCGGGAAAAAAACCAAAGACTGAAACTAAAAAGAGATATGGAGATCAAAGACCTGAATTTGCAATGAATGAAAATGAAAGCTAGGGAGGAGATATTGGAAAGTACACTGAAGACGACCTACCAAAGTTGCTCTAACATGAAAGAAAAACAAACCCTCAAAAAATTGGCACTAAATTCAGAAAACAAGACAATGATCTCAAAAATGCTGGGTCTAAAAGATAAAGTAAAACAAAAGAAAAAGAAAAGGAGGCGTCATGATATTCTAGACATAGTTAAATTCTACACAAGGGATGACGTCAGTCGTATTACTGCCGGTAAAAAAGAAGTTCGGACAAAAAATAAAGAAAAGGTCCAAATTCGATATTTGCTGGACACACTAGTCAATACTTTCAAAAAGTATAAAGCTGAGAACGGACGTTACGGCTTCACTACATTTTATAAACATAAACCTTTTTACGTGATATCGCCTGGCTTGTCATCAAGATCTACTGCTTGTGTATAAAGCACAGCAACTTTGGATTTCTTCATGCTGCATCGGTAAAACATGGTTTGATCACTGGCAGTATACAAGATATTTTAAGCCAAGTATCATGTGACATAAATAACTACGAGTGCATGTGGAGTAAATGTGACGAATGCAAGGACAAAGAAGGGCAGTTTAACCAAATAAGCGAGGAGAAATTAGAGCAGCAAGTAGAATGGTCACGTTGGGAAAGACAAGATCATACCTATCAGAAAAAAGATGGAGAAGTGGTGAAAGAAGTAACAACAAAAAGAATGGCAAAAGTAGTAAAGAAGGGAACTGTAAGGGAATTAAAAAATGATTTCGAAAGAGACTTGATATTGTTTAAGAAACATTATTTCAATATGAAACATCAACAAAGTCAATATCAAAAAGCAGTATTGGAGCTCAAAGAGAACGAAGCCTTAATAGTTTGTGATTTCTCTGAAAACTATCAAGCCAAACTTGCGGAGGAAGTCCAGGCCATGCATTATGGGCCATCAAATCTTCAAATATGTCTACATACCGGGATGGTATTTTGGAAAAACCGTTCTCAACCATTTTGTACTTTATCGGACAATACTAGCCATCAACCAGCAGCAATTTGGTCACACTTGATTCCCATTCTTGACATGATAAAACAGGAATCTCCTGAAACGACGGTAATACACTTCTATTCAGACGGACCATCCGCACAATATCGCCAGAAAAATAATTTTTATTTACTGGTTTACTAGACAAAACAGTATCAGTTGCATTACACCACCTGGTCATTTTACGAAGCTGGCCATGGTAAAAACGTTGCAGACGGGATAGGAGGCAGCGTCAAACGCGCTCTTGATAGAAAGGTATGCACTGGTAACGATGTGATTGACGCAAAAGACGCTTACACATTGTTGAAACAATGTTTAAAAGTCACCAAAATATTTCTGATTGACAGTGACAAAATTGATAATGTGGCAAAAATATTGCCTGCTAAAGTACCAGTACTTAAGGGCACAATGCAACTACACCAAATATCGACCAGCCTAAACAGACAGTCAAACACTATACAATACAGAGATATTGGTTTTTTTTGTGGGAACTTGAGAGGTCTATGTACCTGCTTTTCACCGAAATCACATGTTGTAATATGCCACACTGCCAACGTTGATCAGTTGCCCATAAATCAGCCTGCAATTCCAAACAACATTGATCAGTTGCCCATAAATCAGCCTGCAATTCCAAACAACATTGATCAGTTTCCCATAAATCACCCTGCAATTCCAAACAACGTTGATCAGTTTCCCATAAATCAGTCTGCAATTCCAAACAACATTGATCAGTTGCCCATAAATCAGCCTGCAATTCCTAACAACATTGATCAGTTACCCATAAATCAGCCTGCAATTCCAAACAACATTGATCGGATGCCCATAAATCAGCCTGCGATTCCAAACAACATTGATCGGATGCCCATGATGCGGCTTGCGACTTCAGAAAGCGTTGATCCATTGGCCGTAATGCGGCCTTTGACTTCAACTAGCGTGGATCCATCGCCTGTAATACAGCCATTGACTTCATCGAGCGTGGATCCATCGCCCGTAATAATATGGCCATCGACTTCAATGAGCGTGGATTCGTTGCCCGTAATACGGCCATCGACTTCAACGAGCGTGGATCAATTGCCTGTAATACGGCCATCGACTTCAACGAGCGTGGATCCATCGCCTGTAATAATATGGCCATCGACTTCAACGAGCGTGGATTCGTTGCCCATGATGCGGCCATGGATTTCAAAGAGCTTTGATCAGTCGCAAATAATTCGGCATAATCTCCCCAAAAAGCCTTCAATCATAATTCATGAAAATATCATAATCCGTCAGGCACAAGTTCCTTTTACAAATAAAAACAAAATGCCTAAGAAACATAGTTTTGTCAAAGGTCACGGCAAAGGCAAACAGATAAGCAAAAAACCTAAAACAAATGAAATACAATGTCACCAATGTCAGTCTTCTATATTTGGTGAAAAGGCAAAATGTATTTTATGCAACAAATGGTTTTGTTCTGCATGTAAAGGAGGAACTGCAAGCTTTAATTATGTTTGCGAAACATGTATGGAAGGTAGCATTCTCTTTGAATTCTTATGCTCTTTGTTGATATTAAGTGTTCATTCAACTCATTAACGTGTTTTTGTTTCAGATTGATTAATCATTTGTATTTACGAGCTGACATCTAATAAATATTCGAAACGGTCTTGAACCCAATCATCAATATGGTTGTATTTTATGATGTGGATAAATTTCTAACCAGGGATGATTTTGAGCAGTTTTATATTGATGACGCTGAATGGCCGTGGTACATTACTCATTTCATTATAATGGAAAATTGTTTTGGATGTCAACAAGAAGTGAATAATTCAACAAGACTCAAACATTTTACTCTGACGATGAGTAAAGCCGATATTTGGAATTTGCTGCGAAGCTCATTTTTTTGGTGTGTTTTTTGTAATTTTTCGGTCTATGACCATTTTACTGAAGATGAATGTTATAACTGTGAGTAACAATAACATTTTTTCCAATATTTCTAAAGGCAATCATATATTTAAATTTTTAAATTGTGTTACTACAATTTAATGGTTGATTTAAGTCTGATACGTCGTTACGATTAAGTAACAATACTCGTAAAAGTGCCAAAGCTAAGCAATTTTGAGTTGTTAACTTACTTGTCTATATTTAGTTAGTTATATATTTATCAAAAAGATCTCATTTACCCACTCATCTTTAACTTACTCATATAACATGTTTTTGTTCTAAGTGCCATTAAAATATTGAGACTGATTATATTATATTGAGACTGACGATTATATTTCAAAGTCCTTACTTGTATTTTAGTGTAAGAACGTACAGATGTTTCGTTTCTAACAAAATAATGTTTCTGATTTAATAAGTTTGATTCTGTGATTTCATGTACCTTATAAAGAGAGTACTTACCTAGTTATTAAAAAAACTATAAATATTTCACGTGTTAAAGTTTTTGTTTTTAATAGTTAATACGTAACTTGTGTCATGTCATGTGCCTTAATAAATAAAACATTACAAAAGTGTTTGACTAAATTTTGTTCTACAAAAGTACTATGATTAAAAGTAAGAGATTTGATAAGTACAAATTAAGATTTTGATATTTTTTTTTGTTTAATACCATTTATAATTTAATTATGTGACATTTGTATATTTGTTGTTAATGACAAAAATAATAAAAACAACAATTGGTAAAAAAAAGCTCTGACTTTAATTCCCAATTTGTAATTCATGTAGCCTCACCTTAACAATTTTATATGTGTCAGTTTGGTGACTGTCCCAGTTTGCATGTTGGTTTGATTTATTTTTGCTCATTTTGCTTTAACGAGTACTATCTCTTATTTTCGTAATATTTTTTCAAATAGTTTAATATATTAAATACAAATTATAATTTTAATATTTGACAACTAGACTAAAAATGACCATCAAAATTATAATCGCAATAGAATCACCTGTCACAAAACCGAAACTAAAACTTAATTTTTAGTAATCCCGTATCATATTTTATTTTAAAATGCCTTTTTTCTGATAAATTAAAACGTTTTGAATAAATCAAAAGCGAAAATAAAGTTATAAGGTCATGTTTTCAAATTATTTTAGTCGTTTTTTATTGTCACCAAACTGACCTCAATTTTGCTATAGTGTCCACTTAATTTTCGTTTTTTACAAAAAATTTAAGCAATTTATCGGAATTAAAGCATAAATTACAGTGCAACAGATGGAAAAGAATATTCTGAAAACCTCCATCAACTGAAAAACACATGTGTAGAAAAACCCCTTAGTTTTCCAATGGGGGCACTTCTAAATGAAAATGCCCTACTATGCGGAACTGCAGCCACCCTTTATTACTTCCGACAATCGAACAACGAACCGTAAATATTAGTGATAAAACAAAACCAACATCTCAAACAGAGTTTCCATGGATGGCCGACAGAAAAGCCGCAACATTTTCATTAGATATTGGAAAATAGTTGCTCATCTAGGAGTGGAGACGTTACGAGTCCGTACTTGCGCCGGTTGCAATATAACAAAGGCAGATTCCCAGTACAATATGAATCATCTGAAGGATTGCCAAATCTAGATGCAGAGCAAGCAAACACTTAATTTGGGGTCTCCGCTACCAGCCTTTACGCCTTTGCCGCACTAACGATGGTAGCGCGAGGACATTCCTGATCATCGTGATCAATAGAATAACTTAGTATTTATTTTGTTAATTCAATTGAGAATTATTTAAATCAACATCGTGTTAAACATTTGTCTTGTTTTTTGAAAATCCTCTCAGACGGCCAAGTCCATATTTAATTCGTCAACAATCACTAGAGAATCTTATGAAAATATTTACCATTTTGGTATATCAAGCCTACATGCATATATTCGCACGATGGAATGCCTTTAGCACATCACTTACCGGATAGATGTAGCTCAATGGCAAGTCAGAGGAAACATTAATAAAGAAACATTAAAAAGAAGAAAACTGAAAAAAGAAGAATTTTAAAGAAGATGGCCTCATCATAGATAAAGTGAAACCAGGCTATGGCATAAATAACGATGGGAATACCGCGAGAGCATTTTTCCATTACTATAAAGAAGTGTCTCGTATCATTGGTTTAGATGAATCGGTATAGTTCTGGCAACCATTGCATCTGGATACGAGATAGACCCACACAAATTTAAGGAATACTGCTTGAAAACGCCCAACTTATACCTCACCTTATACCCAGGGTAACTATAGCATGCCAGTTACCTTTCCACAAAACGTTAAGTGAATATGCAGAAATGCACTATTTCTATGGAGTTGCGCGAGGAAACGGCGTTGAAGCAGCGCACCTATATCGCAAAAAACTTCTACGCCGTGGTGGACCGCAGCCTCGTGGTCTAACTTAGTAGTCAAACCGAAGTGACCACGAGGAATTTTAACATTCTTCGTGGTCAAACTGTAATTATATAACCTCTTTGAACATACTGAATACGATGCAAAGACGCTACGTCCTAACAAAGGTATTGCCGCGAGATTTGACATTGGACTAAAGCGAGCTTTGGGTGATGAAACGCCCGCAGAAGATGATCAGGCTCAAGAATATAATCTGGGAAAAAGAAGGACATGCAACCTATGTCCACCAAGACTGCATAGGAAGATCGATCATGTTGTAGAAATCCGGTTTGTATGCAATGTTCAAAACCTTTACGTAACGATTGTCAATAAATTTCGTCACATTGACAGACTGAAAAACCAATTGAGAGTTAGTGAAGATAAATAATTTCCAAGGCGTAACTAAAGGTTGTCCTGTTTTTTGATGTATCTTTGGTCACAATGTACCAAACTGAACGCACTTTTTCGTAACAAAAAAAAAGAGTTCGCGCGCCCAAGCGACGCCGTGTGTTTTTGAGGTTATCCTGCTTCACAGTGTTCTATCAGTAGGTATAATTATAGGTATTTGCTCTATTTTATTGGCAGTTATTTTTATATAGTAATAATGGCTATTATGAGATTGCCGTAAAAGTTATTTACTTATTGTATAGTGTGTAGGTATATGCTAAAATTATTTCTAACAGAAATGTCTACTTTGTCACGCGTGCCGTTCGTCATGACATTACTGATCGTGGCGAAGGGGACCAATTTGTTACTAAGGAGACTTAAACATGTGAAACTACCGACCGGAATCAGTCAAAACTAGTTTTAACAGTTCAGATGCTCGGGAGACGTGTGTGAAAACTTCACACCAACATCAACTACATGGTGATGGCTTTAAAGAAAAAATGTTTGCTCTCCACAAACACCAAGACTTCTTTGTTACAATGTACACATGTTACAACATGTGATGAAAACAGAATAGAGTGCATGCATGGTACATGCACAGAATGTGGTGACAAGAAAGCAATAAGTACAAATAATTTGAGTTTAAATGATGAAATGCGAAAATTACTTTGCGAAATTCGACGCGTTTCGCCTCTAACACGAGGCATCCTCAGGTTCACAAGTTCGCCTCAGGTTCAAGTCCTCAGGTTCGTCGCATTTTCTTACACAAGTATTGGTGTCGGTGGTGGTGTGTTCGAGTCGTGCTTCTGCTTGAAAAAGTGGGAGGGAGGGCGGTGCATTAACTATTCGTACGGTACTTGTGGGATTTTGGCGGAACTAGGCAACGTAATTTTCACATTTTAATGCTATTATGGATTTCCGCAAAGTGACGCCTGATTCCATACGATATCTTAAATGATGAAATTTGTTGGTGGGAATGGGTCCGCAAAACCGAGGAGATAACAATAAATGGAAAGAGACGAGAAATTTCAAAAACTTTAAAAGAGAACATGCCAAGTTTTCAAAGCTCCTACAGAGTTTCAAGAAAGACTTCGTCAAATTTAAAAAGCACGTCTTCAACGTCCGCTCGCAACATAAAGCTTATAGAGACTGTATTGATAACTTGGCACCAAATAGAATGGCGCTCCACATCGACTTCAGAGAGAATTACAGCTGTAAACACAGCTTCAACGTCCGTATGCAACATAAAGCTTATCTCTACTGTATTGATAACTTGGCACCACATAGAATGGCGCTCCACATCGACTTC
This sequence comes from Yponomeuta plumbellus, assembly GCA_947310845.1. Lineage (NCBI taxonomy): Eukaryota > Metazoa > Arthropoda > Insecta > Lepidoptera > Yponomeutidae > Yponomeuta > Yponomeuta plumbellus. The sequence goes on from OX371206.1 coordinate 2,236,858, forward strand.
AGCGAGAATTACAGCTGTAAACAAAGCGAGGAGGTAGGTACAAGCTCATCACTTCGGGTTTATTTTGTGTATATTGGTCAAGCGATACACTGTTCCGTGTGCCAGACAAGGCAGACGTTATGACCTCAAAGATTTAAAATTATACTCAAAAATTTCCATAAAAACTGTAATATGCCCAAAAAAGGAGAGGCAGGATATGATAAGCTGTAGAAAATCAGGCGAATTATTGACCTAATGAATGAAGCATTTCAAAAGGCAGCAGAAAACACTTGTTCTTAGGGCATCGACGAATGTATAGTCAAATTTAAAGGACGCAGTAGTATCACACAGTACCTATATGCCCAATAAACCTGTCAAAAGGGGTTTTAAAATTTGGGCGCGCTGTGATAGCCAAACAGGTTATCCTTTTTAATTCAAAGAACAACACTGGAAAGAAAGATAACGTAGCTGAGACTCAATCAATCAATCAATCAATCAAATAACTTTATTTGCGTAAACACGAGTATTTACAACATGCAGATGTTACATAATAATGAGTTCCATCGTGTTTTGCCATTTCGGCGTACAAATTTAAAATATGCTTATTAAATACTAGATAGTGGATCGGTCACAATTTTCACGCATCATAAAAAAAAAAAATCTATTTTAAGTATTTTCATCACATTCTGAGTATCAAGATTCCAAAATTTATACTAGTCTTAAATTAATCATACATTTAATTTCTGTAATGTCCAAATATATAATGTCAAATGTATAATGTCAATATTATTAATGTAATGTCAAGTAATAAAGATTAAAGTTTGTCACCCAAAAAATCGTTCACTGTGTAGTAACATTTCTCTATCAGCAGATCCTTAAGTTTCTTCTTAAAGATTGTAAAATCAAGATTTTTAATTGACGATGGGAGTTTATTAAATATTTTCGGCGCCATGCAAAAGACACTTTTTCTTAAAAGTGCTGTGTGTCTGGAACTTAGACATAGCCGGGTCTTATCACGCTGATTTCGACCATTTGCATCGCATGCTCGCACAAACCGACATGGATTTGTATTCACAAAGACTGCTATCTCGTAGATATATAATGATGCTAATGTCATTATTTTAAGTTTTTTAAATTGTGGTTTACAGCTGTCTGTTGTCGTAAGACCGCACATTGCCCTTATGCACCGCTTCTGTGCTTTAAATATAATGTCTCTATCTGTTGAGTTCCCCCAGAACATTATTCCATATCTAAGTGTCGAGTCCACTAAGCCATAATAAGCTAGAAGTACTGCTTCTGCGCTAACGCTGTGAAAAAGTTTGTATAGAGCAAATGCAGAACTACTTAAACGTTTTGCTAGTTCTTCAATGTGTGGCTTCCACGTAAGTTGCCTGTCAATTAATAGCCCTAAAAACTTTGTTACGTCTGAATCTTTAATGCGTTCATTTTGGTACTTCACGGTTAGGTTTTCTATTGGCTTTATTCTTTGACTGAATTGTATTAAGACTGTTTTACTTAGATTTATTTTTAGATTGTTATTTTGTAGCCAAGTAATGACATTATCCAGGGCAGTATTTAAATCATTTTCATACAATTCTGCATCTCGGTCCTCAACAATTATAGTACTGTCGTCAGCAAAAAGGCTCATGGGATAATTTACAGATTTAGGTAAGTCATTAATATAAATAATAAAAAGTAACGGTCCTAATACGCTTCCTTGTGGGACTCCGTGCACAATAATGCGTTCACTAGACTGGTACGTTACTTCCGTTTTTGTCATTTTATTTATGTTTGTTATTTCAGTCAATTGTATTCTATTTTCTAGATAAGATTTTATTAATTGTAGAATGTTACCACGAATACCGTATTTATCTAATTTACTGAGTAGAATGTCATGTCTTACATAGTCAAAGGCCTGAGTTAAATCCATAAAAATTGCTGATGTCCTTATTTTATTATCAACATTTTTCATAATTATATTCAAAAAGTCATAAATTGCCATATTAATTGTCATATGCTTACGAAATCCCTTCTGTTCTGGAACCAGTAGATCGTGTTTTTCAAGATACTCATAAAGCTTATTATAGAAATATTTTTCAAACACTTTAGAGAATATAGGGATTAAGGCTATAGGTCTGTAGCAATTCATATCCTCCCTATCGTTTTTCTTAAAGAGCGGTTTAACTATAACTGTTTTCAAAGCATCAGGAAAAATACCTCCACTTATGCACAGATTTATAATGTAGCTTATAAGCCCTGAAATATATTTTGCGACAAATTTTATTACTTGTGTAGATATCCCGTCATACCCAACGCTCTTCTTATTTTTTAGTGACATAATTATTAATAATATATCGGCCGGCGTACTAGGCACCATAAACATGGATCCACTTTTAGAATTTATTTTAATACTGTTTGGTTTATTTTTTAATGGCTTCACTTTGTCTATAAAAAAATTATTAAATGCATTTGTTATTTCATTGGGGTCAGTTATGGTTTTGTGGTTTTGACAGATTTTGTTTATGGGGTCTCTGGGTACACTTGGTTTTGCCATATTTATAATTTGCCAAGACGTTTTAGACTTATTTTCGGACTTTTTCATTTTAAAATTGTTTTGAGCCTTTTGAGTTAGTCGTATTATACGTTTCAGCAAATTAGAATATTTTTTAAGTGCTGCTTTATTTTCGAAAGTTGGGTCAACTCGGTATTTCCAGAGTAGTTCTCTTTTTCTTTTACAGCATCGTTTAATACCCCTTGATACCCATTTGGTCTTTTTTTTTGTTTTTATCGTAACAGTTTGAAACGGGAAGCAGAGATCATAAAAGAGCTTAAAGGTTTTAATAAACATATCATACGCTCTATTTGGATCTTCAGTTTTATAGACGTCAACAAAGTGCAATTCTTTTATACATTCCTCAAATTTGAGTAGATTTTCTGTGCTGTAGTTTCGTCTCTTAATGTGCCAATATGGAAGATTACATGTTTGTTTTACAGGAAACTTCAACAATTGGGCTGTATGGTCGGATAAGGCAAGATCTATGACTTGTGATGTACATTTTTGGGTGAAATTATGTGCGACATTATCGATACATGTATTGCTTTGTAATCTAGTGGGTTCATTAATTTCGAGCTTAAATTTATAGTTACGCAAGATACAATTTAATTCTAGTGTGATCTTATTCTGTTTCAAAACATCGATATTAAAATCTCCAGCTATGATAACATGCTTATTTTGTTTTCTGTTTATCTCTTGTATTAGTAGTTCTAGTCGTTCAAAAAATATATTAAGGTTAGCTGTCCTTGGGACTCGGTATACACAAACTATTATAATATTATGCGAAGTTAGCTCTATTCCACAGCATTCGACTACACCACTTATAGATAGTTTCGACACTGCAGTAAGTTCTTTGAACTTGAGTTGGTTTGTCACTAAGATGCAGGCTCCTCCTCTTTTTTTGAGTCCTCTACTGTAGCATGCTGCCAAACGGTAATTAGGGATTGCTAGTAGTTTTTCTTGATTGTTTGCCATGAAGTGCTCAGTTATACAGAGGACATCAACATTTATTTGTTTTTCTAATAATTCCTCTAAGCATATTGTAAGTATTTCAGCTTTTGATAAAAGACCTGCAATATTCTGATGTAATACGTATAGATGTTTAGGTCCGAAAAAACTGATCAAGTCGCTTGCTGGCCTTGGTCTCTTTAACATCATTACCATCCGATCTTGTACAGTCTTGGTATCCCCCCATCTCCTGTAGAAGGTACCACAAATCCTGGAATACAGTTCTCATACCGTGGTTGTTAATTTGTCCACTGTATTTGTGAAACATGGTGCTATCATAGCTTAAGTTTAGACATGAGTCAATGATGTATGCATGATCATGTTCTTCTAGGTCAAGGTATAGTAGACTGTTGAAGGTTTCTATTCTCATGTTGAAGACATTTGAGTAACTGTTGATTCTGAATATCGGAGAGCATAATATTATGTTGGTGTTTTTTATTTTTTGCAATTTTTCTCTTATGTAATGTATCATTTCCAGGTAGTTATTTGTAATTTCAAAGTCCTCATCGCCTATCAGAATGACGCAGTAGTCGTTCATTGTCAAGCCTTTAATATTTGCTTCAATAGTATCCACTATATGTACGACACCGACTCCAGGGGTCAGGTGGTGTAAGATATTGTAGTCAGGGAAGGTGCCTTCAGCAATTTCCAGTATTTTATTGGTTTTATTACTACTAAATAAGCAAATTTTACTCTTTACTTTTAGTTTATCATTCGTGTTTATACTGGTTCTAATGTTGTCTTTGTCGGGTTCAGATATATCTTGTCTTTCTGAGGGTGCCGTCTGTGGTTTTTTCAAACTAACTTTCATGATCTCATTTTCCTTTGTTTGTGTTCCTTTATGTTTATATTTAGATGTATTTTTAATATTAGTCCCCGAACTAGTCAAATTCGTTTCAGACACCTCTTTAATATTGGTTTGTGTTTCTTTGTTCTTTGTAGATTTAGGTTTTTTAGGTGTAAGATTTTTCTTTGGTGTTCGTCTTGAACTTGGTGAACTATTTACTTTTTTGTATAGTTCATTTTTTTTCATTAGTTCCTCATTTGCTAGCTTTAAGTTGTTGTTTTCTAGGTTTAGTGATGTTATTTCTTCGTGTGCACTGTTGAGCTCTTTGGTGAGTTTTTCAATGTTATCTTTTAACTCTTTGACCGTGTCACTAATTTCATCATCATCGGATATGTTAGGAAGGCTGTTGCCAGTGTAATCTAGGGTACGATCCGTTACATTGCTTGTGTTAATGATGTCGGATTCAGATTGGTTGCGCTGGCGGCGAAAAGTTATATTTTCTAAAAAGTTTTGCATATTGCTGATGGTTAAACTACCAAACACAACAGGAACAAAAAAAAATAAAAAATTATCTTCGTTGGGTGTAGGATGACGATATAGGATCGAACCCGCGTTCTATAGTCGTCGTCATTGGCGAGCGAACATTTCACGCCTGCGCCACGGTGTTGCTGGATGCTTACGCGAATTATGTGGTTACGTTCGGCTGAGACAGAAGTTGTTAATATCGACCGTTGGTCATGTCTTTTGTTTGTCAGCGCTTCGCGTTATCGCACTCACTCACACATGCACGAACACTTTCTGTAACTACCGGCAAATTTGGTATTGTATTCTGCTTTTACGGCATTGTTTCGATGTTTAAACTGGATTTTTGATACGTAAGTTCTACTTTTATACTGTAAGTTAACTTTTTCACGCAACTTTGTGATTAAACTTCAACTTTTTACTCCGTTTTACGTTTATTTCTTCGGAGCAACCGACAAGAGGTCTTTCTCTCAACTCTCTCAAAATTTACTCAAAATCAAAATATATTTTTTCAAAATGACTGGATTAAGAAAAAGTGTTGTCAAGCAGGGTTGCCGTTTTAGCGACTTTCTCGCCAGATCTAGCGGATTTTAACAATGTTTAGCGGATAAAAAAAAACGTTTTAGCGAGAAATTATTATTTAGGGATTTCTAGCGACTTTTGGGTTTTGGAGATGGTGACTTTTTTTATAAAGAACTTCGTCAATTACTTTTATCGTACGCCTAATTCTGTAGTATACGCGCTGGTAATACTTTTATTTCATAAGCTTTTACGGGAATTCCTGACCATAGACAAACAATTCTTTGTCGTTCGTTCAGCACTTTTTTTGTTCGTTCAATTATATCGATCGTTCACTTTTTTCTCGTTTATTTCTACCACTAATGAGTGAGATAAAAATATTGTTCAAGTAATCAATCATTCATTCAAGCTCATTTTTTGTAGAGGTCTTATTTTGTGAATACTCCGCGTGAAACAGTAAACAATTTTCAAGATCTGGCAGTATGGAAGCTCCGTTGAAAAAGAAGCACTACACCCAGCATTATAGAAGTGAGTGGGAGAAAAATGAAGAGTTCAAACATTGGCTGAAACCCGTACCAGGTAACTCGAGCAAAGCATTTTGTAGTTATTGTCGCTCTGAAATGTACGCCAAATTGAACGACCTCAAAAAGCATTTGGAAACGAACAAGCATAAAAAACAATGCGATTTGCCACATTGACCACTTGGCTGATGTATGTAAAAAATGCTTCAAGGATTCGAAATCGACTATCGATATGAAATAAAAAGTAAAGTAAAAAGTAAAAATTGTTTATTGCCAAATGAATTATGTTACATGCATGTGGATTAATAATTGCACAGAACTAAGTGTATGCATATCATTAGTGAAATATTGGCGCCGCATTTCAAGCATGAATTCCGGAGTGACATAGGCGATCAAAAATACAGTTTACTATTGGACGAATCAACAGATGTAAGCGTCACAAAATACCTTGGGATCGTTGTAAGATATTATAGTTCAAAAGAAAATAAAGTGATATCTGCTTTTTTAGCTTTGCAAGCCCTAGAGAGTTCCGATGCTGTTGTAGTTACTGCTCTGGTACAATGTTTAAAAAATCACGACCTAGACTTACAAAATTTGATTGGCATTGGAACTGACAACGCTGCTGTCATGACTGGATCCAGACGTAGCGTTTATGTGATTCTTAAAACGCAATATAATCTTCCACATCTCATACTGATACCATGCGTCTGCCATTCATTGCAATTAGCGGTTACTCATGCCTCAGAAAACACTTACCGAGAAACATAGAATTTCTGGTCCGTGAAACTTACAATTGGTTTTCTCATTCAACAAAACGGCAATTTGAGTATAAGAACATTTTTGAACAAATCAACTGTGGTGAATCACCTCAAAAAGTTCTTAAAGTGTGTGACACACGGTGGCTCTCAATTGAACCGGCAATAGTGAGAATTTTGTCTTAATGGGACGAATTAAAATTGCATTTTTTTACTACCAAAGATCGTTGCTACACGGCTGAAATGCTACATGCTATGTACTCTGATGAAACAAATCGACGCTACCTGTGCTATTTGAGGAGCATTTTAGGTGAAGTGCAACAGACAATCAAAATCTTCGAAAGCGAAAAGGCAAACTCTCTAAAACTGCTAGGTTCCTTGATGACTTTGCTACGTTCCATCAGCCAAAAAATTATATTGCCAACTGCTGCAACAACCGACAAAGACTACATAAATCTAAATATTATAGATCATCTCAATCCTGTACCTTACCTCGGATATCTTTTTGAGTCGCAAGTACAAAAGCTCCCAGCAACCCATAAGATTAATATTGCTACAGTAAGATCAAGATGTATTGCTTTCAATATTAAATTAGCAGAAGAAATTCAGAAGCGACTTCCCACTAACTACGCAGTGCTAGAAAAAATGTATCTTTTAAGCGAAGAAGAGACATTAAAACAAATACAAAAGCAATTCACTGGTAGAGCTTGCAGAAGAATTAGGCATACCTGACGAAAAATTCGCCAAAATTTTGCAACAGTAGCAAAGCATTCACTTTGTAGACTGGCATTCACTTTGTAGACTGGCACCCACTAAATGGAGACCCAATTAGCTTTTGGGCAAAAGTATCCGCATACAAAAATGCAGCAGGAGTAAACACATTCCAAGATTTACGTAATTTTGCAATAATGATATTATCACTACCGCACTCAAATGCGGAAATCGAGCGTGTATTCATTGCTATGAATGTCGTTAAAAGCAAACTGCGAAACAAGCTATCCGAAAAAACTTTAAATTCCATTCTCCTGATTAGAAATCAGTTAAAGATTGTGGCGAGCACATGTCAACTCTGCGCGCGCACTATAAACTCCAACATTTCTGCATCGCGCAATCAAAGTTTACACATTGACATACCATAAATACAACGTCCAACAATCAACAGTTGGACGGCCCGTCCCCAGGCATACGATCTGCCTGGCGGGAAATTTCCCTTTATAGTGGAAGAGCACGATCACCCGCTCTTCCCTATAGTGGTGACCCCTGACAGAACACTGTCAACCTTCCTTCGCTCTCGCAGCTCACTCCACATACAATAAGTCTCATGCAAGCCAGCATGTACATACTTGTACATTCTTCCTCTTCCCTCCCACTTCATCAGTTCCACTACAGTCAACGCACCGACTGCTGGTTCTGATGGTGATCTCTCCCTACCCCTCGGCACGGCAGCCACACAGCAGCACGCGCTGCCAGTGGTACAGCAGCCTTCACCGGTTCCTACCACATGCGCGGTCTCCATAGGTATTGTCGCCGGTGAAGTGACTGTTAGCCGCCGAACACCCCTCAACCGCTAGTCGACTCACTGACACAGCGTCTCCTGGCACTTGCAAGCTTTATAGCACAGACTTCGATTCCTATCAGACCTAGCTATGCGTAGCTACGGTCTTGAAGGGGAGTGATGTGGCGAGCACATGTCAACTCTGCGCGCGCACTATAAACTCCAACATTTCTGCATCGCGCAATCAAAGTTTACACATTGACATACCATAAATACAACGTCCAACAATCAACAGTTGGACCGGCCGTCCCCAGGCATACGATCTGCCTGGCGGGAAATTTCCCTTTATAGTGGAAGAGCATGATCACCCGCTCTTCCCTATAAGATAAAACAAAAAGATTGCGCCACATATAATATTCCCGAAGATGTTGTCAACCAAGTTGGCAAAAGTAAACCAAAGATTGAAACTGGAGATATTGGTGAAGCTTCAACTTCCGCTGAAGTAGTTTTTGAAGATCTGGATCCAGGCTTCGCTATTGATTTTGAAGTTTAGGTGTACAACAACGTTAGGCACGCTATTGTTATTTTAAAATTTAAATTGTTTTATTGTGTTAAAATTGTATGCAAAATTGTTATTTTCAATATGTGAGATTAAGTAGGGTAACGTACCAGTCATTGGACACAATCAGTAATAGGGTAGTTTCCAGGGTCAAACTAATTAAATTCTATTTAGTCCGTATTTTAGATTATAAAAAAATATTGGACACGTATTTTTTCTTTTTTCGATTGAACAAAAAATAACATAGATATAGCCCATTAAAGTTACGTGTGACGTCACTCCGTGCTAAAAATTGCAGCACGGCGTGACGTCACACGTAACTTTAATGGGCTATATCTTTGTCATTTTTGGTCTAATTTACAAATAAAAAAATACGTGTCCCTTATTTTTGAATAATCTAAAAGACGGACTAATTACATTTTTTAGGGCAACTAGCCCATTGGACGCTTCGTTTAAAAACCTATTTTTTAAGAACTATGTGTTAAATTTGAATCATAACTTTTGACATTAAGAATCCGGCGCTCGTTCAAAAACTTTTTTTAAACTCGGAAGCCTGAATAGGACGTCTACTTGACCACATTTGATTTTTAAAAAAAGTGCGCGAAAATGTGAAAGGATTAATAACAAAAATTAAAAAAATCTTTAGATCTGCGTTTACAAATTGAGAAAAAATTTAGATCTACAGTTTTATGGAGAAAATGGCCTTGGTGATATGGTAAGGGGAACAGTTTTTTACGCATGATTTCGTTGGATAATACTGAAATTTTATAATTTGAGGTTATTTTATGCTGTGTCCAATAATTGTGATGATTGATGTTCGGCGTCTAGTCATTGGACACAATGTCCAATCACTAGGTTTGTGTAAAACGTAAAATTGATGATTTTAATGCTTTTTTCATATGTATATAAGATTGAATATTACTACTTTTTATTCCCATACTTTTACTGTTTAATTTTACAGTCCTTGGACACTGTCCAATAACTATCATTTTCATACAAAATCAGTCGTTGGACACTATCGCCTAACGATTGTCAATGAATGTCTAGTGTTTGTATTGCTGCAGATAAGATGCCGAAAACGACCACCCCATACAGCGCCTTGAGCTTAGAAAAGGCTTTAATTGATCTAAGGAACGGAGGAAAGATACGGGAAATTGCACGAAGGTATGGAATTCCAAAGTCTACTCTACATTTTAAAAAGAAACATCCTGATCATAAGACGGCTTTGGGACCATCACCTTACTTATCTGCCGAAGAAGAAACTTGTCTCGAGAATTGGATTATAGAACTATCCAAAAAAGGGTTTCCCCTAAAGAAAGAAGAGCTTCAACTCAGTGTACAGAAATTTTTGACCGATCACCCGAGACCACATCCATTTAAAAATAATTTTCCAGGAGAAGGGTGGGTAAGAGGATTTTTAAAGAGACATCCTAACATTGCTGTAAGAACCAGCGAAGGAATCACCTACTCCAGTGCATGTCTTTCAGAGGCCGATATTAAAAAATGGTTTGACGAAATTCGTAGTTATTTCATGGAAAAAGACTTGATGGATGTTTTTAACGATCCAAGGCGTATATTTAATGGTGATGAGAGTGGGTTTCAACTTTGTCCGAAAACTGGAAAGGTTTTATCTGAAAAAGGCGTGAAAAATGTTTTCAGCGTTGAAACAAGCTCTGCAAAAGAAAACATGACTGTTATGTTTACGTTCTCAGCTGCTGGTCAAAGTTGCCCACCCATGGTCGTTTATAACTATCAAAGGATCCCTCAAAAAGTGGCAGAGAGCGTACCATCCGATTGGGGTATCGGAAGAAGCGAAAATGGTTGGATGACATCAGAGCTATTCTTTTAATACATAGCCAATGTATTTCATCCATACCTCGCTAGAGAAAATATACCGTTACCGGTTATATATTTTCTTGACGGTCATAAAACCCACCTAACATATGAACTGAGCAAATTATGTACAAAGTTGCAAATAGAAGTGGTGGCTTTATATCCGAATGCAACCTGGATTCTTCAACCAGCTGACGTAGCAGTGTTTCGGCCCGTAAAAGCAGCGTGGAAGACAGCTACAAGAGAATGGCTTTGCCAAAACGAAGGGCAAGTAATAACAAAAGCTAATTTCGCAGAAGTCCTGAATATAGCTATCAAAAAATCTGTTAAAACACAGACACTCATAAATGGCTTTAAGGCATGTGGTCTGGTGCCTTTTGATCCTAACGCCGTGGATTATACAAAATGCGTAGCAACTAGTAAAAAAACGGACAGTGAGATTTCTGCTCCAAGCGATGACGGCATTATAACATACTCTCAATTCGCAAGTTTGATTGGCCCAAAAAAAGAATCTGAATTGAAAAATTGTAAAGATCGCGAAAAAATGAGTGAGAACTTCAAAATTCTTTTCGATACTTTTAAAGGCTTTGGTCCCCGAAAAAATACATACGCAAGTACTAATACGACGTTACCCCGGCCTCAAACATTAACATCACGCCTTGAAAATGAAAACGACTCTAACAAAATCCTGACGTCTAATCTACCAGACTTGACACATGACAGCGATCCAGATAGAACACCATCCCCGACATTACTCCAGAACTACGATGTTTTCAATGACACTTCATTTACAAGATATGATGAGACAATATACACAGATACTGCCTGCCGACCCTGCCTGCCTACACTGCCTGTAGAGCAGTCTACATCTAGTGAGGCAAAACAAAAATCTCCTATAAAAATTCTTCAAGATGTTATACTAACAAAGCAACTAGGCTCCAACTCAAGCTACGGATTGTGTCCTATTACAGGAATAATGATTACAGCTGCACCTTATGAAACTCCGACAAAACAACTGTTAAATTCAGTAACCCATCCAGAAACTGTAACACCACAGTATTTAGTAGAAGACAGTCCAGCTTTCAAAATACGCAACTCAGATTTAGGGCCGTATCTCACGTTACCCAAAACACCAGAAATAAAAGGTAAACGTGAAGTAAAAAGAATGCCTTTTGCTATAAGTATAGACTTATTCGTTTGTCATAGCTGCTACAAAGAGGAAAATGATGAAGACGTAGATAATGATAAAAACCAGTACTGTGAACCAAAGAGCAGTGATGAAAATTCAAATATGTCCTCAAAAGAAAACACGGAGGAAACTGTGGATTTCTTGTAAAATGAGTATTTAACAGCAAAACATACTTACAATTAGATAATATTTCAGTAATTATTATTGTATTTTGTTTTATTTATAAAAAATCCAATCGAAAAACTAAGAAGAATTTGACATTATAGAATTAACACCAACTAATCCGGGCATAAAAAGGTCATGAAGACGTATTATTTCTTGCCAAAAATAGTGTCCAATGACTGTCAATTAAGTGTCCCATTACTGTGAAATCTGTCCAACAACTGAAATTTTCAAGAGGTTTTTGAAAAATATATAAATTTCGTACATCAGACAAAAACTATCGTGCTATAACAACTAAACGAATAGAACACACTATTAAGCTATCCAAAAATGTTTTCGGCATATCTTATTTGTGTATATATTTAGAGTTAGAAAATATTGTTTATAAAAATCGGCTTAACTGTCCAATGACTAGTAATTTACCCTAATATCATTATGTTTAAACGTGGTTTTGAGTTAAAGATTTAGTTTTCACCATAATTTTTGTTTTGCTTTGCCGTGTTTTTTTCCCAAGTAATAGATAGAATCCCCTTCGAAAACGGAACCCTAAAAGGGATAAGACAAACTCTTAACAGAGAATAAAATAGTAATATTTTATTTTGTGTTCCCACTTTATTCTGGTACAAAGATAGCTATGTATGACTAATAATATAAAGTAGAGTCCGCTTTTGTTAAGATTTTATTTCATTTAAGCATGCTATTAATTGTATATACCCATACTATGTACCTAGCGACATCTAGCGGATTTCAAGAAACAGAAAACTCCTGTTTCAGGCGGATTTTTTCTGGTCATCTACATAGAGACTTTAAAATTTGTAGAACGGCAACCCTGTTGTCAAGAGTCATTGCAAGAAAGTGATTGACGAAAAGATGAAAAATATTCACGTTGCTTTCGACAACTCTTTTTCATCGACAGAATTGCTGCACACCTGCAGAGTTTGTATGAAAATAATATCTATGCAACAGGTCCAATCGGGCCAATTTAACCCAGAAACTCAAGAAGAGGACAGCCAAGAAAGGATAAGTCAAGCAGCCAGCCCTAAAGCTTGCTAAAGGCAAGTACAAATGGCGAGTAAATAAAAATGTTGCTTTCTTTATTTGAATGGACACAAAACCAGTCTCAATCCTAAGCACTGCCTACCATCCCAAAAATAAAGTGAAATGCAAAAGAACTCAAAAAGTTGGAACAAAAAAGAATTTCCTTGGAGTGCACAAAGAGGATGGGGGGGTGTAGATAGTTTCGATCAAAAACGCGGAACGTATCCTGTCGCAAGGTGAAGCAGGAGGTGGTGAATGAGACTCTTATATTTCACAATTTACGCTGCCATTACGAATGCTTACATTTTGTATGCTCAGCGAGTTCGGTACCCCACAACCAGTCTGCAATTTCGTACAAAGATGGGGAGGAATTGGATAGGAAACTTCAGCAGCAGGAAGCGGAGGATCTCCGACCTGCCAGTTTTTGTTACAAATAAAGCTAAAGATGAAGGCAGACAAAAGGCAAAATATGGGATCCTTGACAATTTAAGGCTTTTTGATGTTGGATTCCATCTCCCTGGAACCTGAACTCCCAACCTACAGGCGGTGCAGAGCTTGCAGCGGAAAAACAAATCGAAAGAAATCCAAAGTTCAGTGCATTAAATGTGGAGATGCTCTAAGTGCCGTACCATGCTTTGGAGAATTTCACAGGGCCTAGCGCGGCAATGTCCATATAATGGACACCATGTTTTTTTTGTTTATGTTTCTTTTTTTTTCGAATATTAAATAAATATAACCTACTTAAACCATATCAGCAGTTTTTATTTTCGCACCTACAGTGGATTCCTCTGCCTTATAAAGGGTCAAAAGTATAATGACCTTTTTACAATTGCTTCCGAAAATGACGTCGCAATACAGTAGAACTCATCCAATTTATATTTAGAGCCCATTTTTTAAACGATTTAAGTTGTGTATCAGCTTTACTGCAGAAAATGTAAAGACGAAGATATTGAAGGAGTTTCCAGGCACAAGTTCAGAGACGTAATGGAGTCTGAAAATATTTCATTGTTTCAGTTGAAACAAGATCAACATAATATTTGCTAAGTCATGAGACTAAAAATACTACAGATGAACTGTGGAATGAACATTCAAAAAGAAGTAGTTAGCAAGAAAATACAAACAAGATACAGAAAAGGCATTGGTTGAACCACAAGTGGTAATCGAGGTAACTTTCAAGCTGTCAAACTGGCTTACCATTTACCAACGCACCATTTACCATATACTTCACAATGTTATAATGTGAAAACTAAGCCATATGCTACTTATTCCACGAAGATCAAAACAATCAATTGGTTACTATATCTTTTGTATCTTCTCTTATAGATTATTTAGTGAAGTATTGTATAACACATGACAAAAAAGACATACTTTGTTATTTATTTCGATGGAACTACTTATGAAAACTAATATTGCATTTTCTTTCTCAGTACGTAGGACTAACGGCTTATTCCTCAATATCCTAATATCCTGTTAAATAGGTACGAATAAACTAAGTCAGATGTTTCTTATGTTGCAAAAAAAAGTAAAGCAAACTATTTTCTGTTATTAATTTAGGTAAAGTAAACAATTTAACCAATTGAGGGGTGTAGTATCAAAACCCACCATAATGCTTATTAATCGTTTTTGAGGTAGAAACATCGCTAGAAGCGTCTTGAAATTTTCTTTAAGACTAATTAATGGGTTTGTAGCAAAATCCACTAAAACATAAATAAATCCAGCAGTGAAAAACGATATGTGTTGCAAAGTCCCCTATAACGTCTAGTATTAGTATCAAAATCCACCATAAATCAATCAACCAATCACAGCACTTCATTTGTGTCACCTGACCGAAAACACAGTATGGCGATGGTTGACTAAACAGCGTAAAGTGTGTGTGGATTTTATTCAGATTTCATATGAAAAAATGGAAGAATTAGAACAATTTGTGAAAAAATCCGATCCTAAACAGTCCAGGAAAAGTGGAAACGTGAAATAGCACGTAAGAAACGGTGAGTAAAATTTTGTTAGAAATCACTTTGGCGATGACAAAAAGAAGTTATATGCAAGATGCAACCAATACCTACATAGGTAATGTATTTGGGTTGGTTTTTGAATGGTTCCAAATTAATTTGATTATAATGATATTTTTTATGGATAGCTGGCACATACTTTTCATACCAAAGTGCTTTTCTTTTTTGTCGGAAATGCACAGTTTTTCTGAAAATTGAAAGTTAAAATTGCGAATTTTCTGTGATCAAAACGTAATTTGCAACTAAAATCGGCAAAACAAAACGTTATAAGTACCATTCACAGACAAAATTAAGACGTTTTGTCTGTGATATTGTCATTATTGTATATCTGTGGTCGAAAAATGGCGCATTTTCATTCCGTTCACTGAAAAATTTATTCCGTTTCTGTTGAAGATATGCGAATGTGCTCTCCCTTGTTACTCTTGATAATTACGACGACTTTGGCTTTCCCCTGGACTTTTGTGAATTCTATAACCGACCGACCTCTGCGTGTATTCTGGATCCCTGCTTGCAATTACGATTGACTTTTGCTTCTAACCTGGACATTGATTTGCTTTGCGAAATGGACCAACCTTCGACGAGTGGTACTTCTGGACGGCGGCTCTACGATGAGGTGCTAGATGGTGAGCAACCATCAACGAGTGCTGCAATCCGGCCTCGTTGGGAGGTAGAAGATGCGCAGGCGGCTGTCTCATCATCATCGACGGATTATACTTCCGACGAAGAAGAACCGTTTGTTCGGCGGAACTTGTATTCCACTGAAGTAACCGCAATGTGGAACTTGGTCAAAGTGGTGCAGAGACTGGACACGAGAGAAAAGTGTCTGACTTTTGCTGAACAAGAACGCCTAATCCGAACAACAAAATTGTGTGCTAACATCGCACACCAATGAAAGTGGTGTACACCAAAAACAAGACAGCTGGTTCATTTATATGTAACAAGGGAAGCTGCTTGAACAAAAATTGTGTCTCCAGGTCCGTTGGAACCTGGTTTGAAAATGCAAAGATTCCAATGCCAACAATCTTTTACCTGATGTACTGCTTCGCGCAGAAATTTGATACTATGAGAGTTATTTGGGAGGACTACACAAAAGTCGGAGAGAAATGTCTGTCCCGGGTTACCATCGTGGATTGGTTTAAATATTGTAGGGAAGTGGTGGTGAAATACCAACGTCACAGACAAGCTGGCAAAGGAAAAATTGGTGGCCCGGGTATAGTGGTGCAAATAGACGAAAGTAAATTCGGAAAAAGAAAATATAACAAAGGTATGTAGACATGTTTGCTTTAGGTCACTTTCTGTGTAAATACTAGAGATAGGTTGTGTGAGGTCACAACGTTATGAACGACCCAGAGCCGAGCGAAGCGGAGCGGAGCGAGGCGACCCCATCTCGTTTCACAAAACTGAAATTGTTGTTTTAGGTCACTTTCTGTGTAAATACTAGAGATAGGTTGTGTTAGGTCACATTGTATGAACGACCCAGAGCCGAGCGAAGCGGAGCGGAGCGAGGCGACCCCATCTCGTTTCACAAAACTGAAATGGTTGTCAAACATTGTTTTGTTTGTTTCAGGTCGACGCGTTGAAGGTCATTGGGTGTTGGGGATGATCGCAGATAACAGTGAGGATTTACGTTTAGAAGTGTGTCCTAATAATTTAAGGACATCAGAGGTTTTAGTACCACTGATTAAACAGCATGTGGCTGAAGGGTCCATAATCCACACAGATTATTGGAGGGCTTATGATTGTCTGGGTGACCATGGGTTTACTCATAAAAAAGTAAACCATAGTCACCCAGACAATCCTTTCATAGCCCCCGATGGAGTCCATACACAACGGATTGAATCTCAGTGGAGGGTGGTTAACACTTTCTCTGCTACCCAAATATCTAAACATTATAAGGCATTCCACGAAAGAATGCCATAGGACTCGGGAGCCGGGTGCATTTCATAGAATGCGTGCGAACTGGACATCTACGCCGAGCACTCGGGAGCCGGGTTCACTTAAAGCCAAGCCGCCGACTCGGCTGCCGGGTCGTGACGTCACACACGGTTGTCAAACAAATGGAACTAGACATCTACGCCGAGCACTCGGGAGCCGGGTGCACTAGAGCCAAGCCGCCGACTCGGCTGCCGGGTCGTGACGTCACAGGGTTGTCAAACAAATTGTTAGATTAGAGCTTAAATATTAGGCTCTCTAAAACGTAACTTTGATTAATTATATTAAATTATTTAGCTCTATATAATATTGGTTTGACTATTTATATTATAATACATTATTTGATCTACATATCACATCTAATAAAGACGCACGCACGCCATAATCCGTAAGACAACTTTGACAAGTGACAGATAACAAAGTGTAAACAGAAATCGGCCAACTGCGAGTCGGACTCGCACACGACGGTTCCGTTCCATTGTCCACAACAGAACATCATTAAACACGAAGGAATTTCCAATATCAGCCGTTTAGGGGGGGTTGGGAAGGGGGTGGGGGGGGGCAGAGGGGGAGGGATATATGCCCCCCTGTGAAGGGGGGGCGTCGATAATCAGTAGTTTTTGAGAAAAAATAAAAACAAATTTTGAGGTTATGTTGGCAAAAATCAAACCTTTGTTAAACAATAAAAAAATTCAATGAACTTAGCGAACTGATATGTTTAGTTCGAGACATCCATTTTCAAGCAAACAAATCATGCACGATGCACGTGTTCAAGGCATTTAATTTAACAATAACAGAAGCAAGATGGCTGTTTACGACCTCAGAAGTTTCGGGACCTCAAAGGTATAACGTAGTACGTCTTTGACTTTGTCGAGTGACTATCCTGACTTTGGCCGGAGTATTTCAGTTGAACCGCGAGCGGCCACAGGCGTGTTGCTTGCTCACGGAATAAAAATATTTTCCTCACATTAATTACCCCTACCTGATGGTCCTCGTGGTACGGACCTTTTTTTTAATTAATGACTTGTCGGTACGTATGACTCTATTCACTGTTCACTAGTGCGTTCCGTTAGACAATGTCGCCTTTGAAAATGCCGCCTTGGCTCTTGCCGCGATCAAAGGATGCCGCCAACCTTATCAAAGGAGTAAGAACACTGCGCGCCAAAGCGACGTTTTCGTGCCCGTATCTAACCGACCGAACACACTTTTACCATAACGTTCTAAATGTTTTTCGCATGTGAATATGATACGGATACGATTATTTACCAAAAACATGTCAAAAAATATGGTAGTAGGTAATACTCGGCAAACGAAAGTAATACTTAGATTTCGACAAAAAGTTACAACCCTGAGCATAGAAATCTTATAGAACTCGGTAGCCGGGTGCTGCGGCATGGCCAAAAGTCACCTACACCTATGGATGTACTGGACTCGGGAGCCGAGTCGTTGGCGTGCGAGAAGCATTCTAGAGAACTCGGGAGCCGAGTCCTCGGCGGGAAAAGCGTTAAAAGGTTTTTTAAGGGTAACTACAGTAACACAATAAATTTTGAAGACAGTGTTATGGAGTATTTGTGGCGGAGGAATGTGTCGAGGCAAAAACATGACCCGTTTGAAGAGTTGTTAAAAGCTATAAGATATGTCTATAAAATAGAATAAATATATATCGACGCCTTACTGCGAAAACCAACAAAGTGCCCTTTTTGTCAAAACTGAGTTATATGTACCATCAGAATCTACTGTTCAAGATCTACATAATGGTCAAACCCTTTTTTTGATGCGATGCTTCGTTATGAATTTTTGTTTTTAAAAAGTGCTAGTAAGTGCCCTTATAAGCCTTATTTCAGATATTTGTACAGGCAGAAACCAATAACCTTAACATACATTTACAAATGTTGTCTTCTTCTACAAGAAAAACATTTTATCACCTATATAAAGTCTTCTCGCAGTATTGAAATAACGGATGATAATTAGCGGTTTAACTGGAAAAACAAACAAAACGATAATGAATGGTATTTGCAGAAGCAAGAACTAGGCATCAAATGAAAATTTTCTACAGCTAATACCATTTAAAAACAATATTATCGTTTTTACTTGTACCACTATTTGTAGCGGGCGCAAAAAAGTTATACAGGCAAAACCGCTAAAGTGCGCGTGCACGGTCCAAGCAGACATTTCGCGCGCTGTCAGTCTCACGCAAACCGTTGAGCGGCGTATTGAAATTATTTTGTATTGACAGTTATTACCTAGTTAGTATCGTGTATTATGAGTGCAAGGAGTAGAAAACTTGTGAGACTTGTAATAGGAGGTGGCAGAGGTGCGAAGGAAAGTAAGTAATTGATGTCTTCATATTATAATGTTAAATTTTGAGGTTATGTTTTTGCAAAATTATTTCTAAGTGTTTCTTAACTTTAAACCTGAATGACAAGTTGAGTGTGGAATCAGTACGCATAACGGATTGTCATAATATCTTTGCTCCTACGGGGTCGTAAGTCCGTGAAAAGTCTTGCTTCGATCATACTGAACGTTATTGCGATACCGACTATGATTTAACAAACTTTGTTGGAGTTATTTATGTTATTATTTGTTTTAGATGATGAATGGATACGGGATAAAGGCGTCGATGAGTCGCACAACACCGAAATTCATATTGGAGTCGAGGGTAAGTTACCTACAATGATATACCTACCTATATTTTCATGTGACAGGCATGATTTTAATTCACAGTAAGGTATACCGGGTGATTCAGAAATGTCCGGTCAAACTGAATGGAGTCCCTTTACTTATCAATACAAGCAACTTTTACTATGGGACCAACTGCGGAATCTCAAAAAAATATCAGCTGTTTCATACAAAAGTTCGATACCTACGCCGCCAAATGTATGCACCAGCTGATTTTTTTTTGAGATTTCAGTCATCATCAACCCATTATGTCCCCACCGACGGGCATGGGTCTCTTCCCTGAGGAAGGTATAGGCCATACTCTACCTCGGGGGCCAAGTCCGGATTGGTGGAGATTTCAGTGTTGGTTCCATATTAAGATTTGTTTGTATTGATGAGAAATTTCCGATCATACTGAAGGGGGTCTCTTTAGTGTCTATGACGTGAAGATGCATCGTAGTGTTGTGGTCTGGCGGCTCTATGGTGCAACCGTATAAACTCGACCGCCAAGATATCATTATTTTTTTAGAAGTTTGATAGCAAATAATGTTAGACGCGAGAATACAGATTACTTTATATTATTTCAGATGATAGCAATTCAAGGTCCTCCGAGCTCAACGAGTGTCAGCAGTTCGTTGCTGATGAAATGGAGCAGATTTTTGAAGGCACCAATGAAAGTGACAACAGCATTCCACCGTCGGTTCATGCGTCGCCAGATTGTGTTAGGTCAGACATCAGTTTGTCTTCGGGTCAACCATCAGTAAACATCGACAGACCGAACAGACGAGTCTCTGAAACGGAGTCAGACTTGTTTAGTGGTGATTACTCGGATGATGATCCCACATACCAACCATTTCTGCCAGACCTCAGGTCTGTCGGTGGAACTGACAGCGATGGAGACCTAATCACGCTAGACGAACTAGGCGTCCATTCTTACATGGAAAACTGCCCAGAATTGTCACCTGACCTAAGACCGTCACCACAGTCAAGCACGAGTCGGAAGCATGTAATTGCGAACACCGAGAAAAATAATTTATCTCATAATATTGCGTCAATGATGCTATCGGATATTCTTGATTTAGTTTGGAGACGAATCAAACCCTTAACACGCTGGCGCGCTGCAAATCCAGGTGCATGGAAGAGAAATGTTGCCAAAAAAAGGCGCGGAGAGGGCTTACAGTACATTACAAATAAAAAAATGAGATCTGCAAAGGTACCGAAGGCAATTTATTGTTCCAAGTGCAAATTGAAGTGCCTGGATATTTTTACTGAAGAAGACCGCGAAAGAATTTGTAGAGTGTACTGGGATCAAAACTATGTAGGAAAGTATTTGGATTCTATTTCGGGAAAGAAACAAGTATGTCAAAAATTCTTTTGCTCTACTCTGAACATCTCTGCCTCAGTTATACAGAACGCCATTAAGCACAGAGACGAATTGGGATTTTACTCGCAAATTAAAGATCCACGGGGATCTTGTGAACCAGTAAATAAAACACCGGCATCAAAAGTACAAGAAGTTATTGACCACATAGCTTCGTTTCCTACAATGGAGAGTCACTATGTGAGAAAGGAAACTCAACGCAAATATTTGGACTGCAAACTATCGGTGCCAAAAATGTATGGGTTGTACAAAGAAAAACATGAAGACCCGGTTTCCGAAATAACGTACCGCAGAATATTTGCTACAAATTTCAATTTGGCAACGTTCGTCTCCAAAAAAGACCAATGCTTAATTTGTAACAGATATCACGCAGCACAAGGGGACCAAAAAATGGAACTCGAAAATTGCTACCAAGAACACATAACTAGAAAAATTGCATGCTTAGCAGAAAAAGAAAACGACACGAAAAGAGCAGAGACAGATAAGAACTTTTTTGCGGTCACTTTTGACTTACAAGCCATTCTTCAACTGCCATGCTCAATGATTGGGATACTGTATTATGTGCGAAAATTAATTCTTTACAATTTGTGCATCTACGAGAGTGCTCTGCCTAACAATGCCTTTTGTTTTCCGTGGTCAGAAGTTCATGGCAAGAAGGGAAGCGCAGAAATTGGTACAAGGTGGCCCATAAGTCCTTTGAAATTTAAATTTCGAATAAAATTCAAACGGTGCGCAGGAATGGCGCGCGGGGTACGGGGGAAGCACCAACGGTCTTTCGGAATTCAGTCGCCATGGAGCGTTTCACTGGTGCGGACCGTGCTTTTTGTGTGCGCGAGTTTTATCGCAACAATAATTCTGCTACCGTTGCGCGGCGTAAATTTCGAGAACATCACAATTTACGCAACTTTAACGACACTCCAAGTATTCAAACGATTAAGAACTGGGTTACTAAGTTCGAGGAGACTGGTTCTACGTTGGATAAAAAACGGTCAGGTCGACCAAGGACATCACGCACGGAAGAAAACATCGACGTAGTGAAACAGTCAATTCGTGAAAATCCTACCCAGTCTATTCGTAAGCGTTCCAGTGCATTAAACTTATCCAGAACTTCATTACAGCGGATTTTAAAGAAAGATTTACTTCTTCACCCTTACAAGATTCAATTAGTACAGGAATTAAAAGATACTGACCCTATGCACAGACTAAATTTTGCAAATGAAATGTTGGACCACTTTACATCGTTTAATAACGTGTTATTCTCTGATGAGGCTCACTTCCACATCAACGGCCATGTCAACAAGCAGAATTGTCGCTACTGGAGTTGCGAAAATCCAAATCGCAAACATGAAAGGCCCTTACATAGCCCTAAAGTGACAGTTTGGGCGGCTATGTCAGCGCATGGCATCATAGGCCCTTACTTTTTTGAGGACAGCAGAGGTCGCGCGGTTAATGTTAATTCGCAGCGCTATGTGGCAATGATCGAGAACTTTTTTGCACCAGAGTTGCAGAATTTTGCAGGCTTCAATACGCGGACCTGGTTTCAACAGGATGGAGCAACTGCCCATACCTCTAACACCGCTATGCCCGTCGTTCGTCAACTTTTCCCTAGTAAAGTTATCTCTCGAAGAGGAGATATTGCCTGGCCACCACGTAGTCCGGATCTGACCCCAATGGACTTTTTCTTATGGGGTTATCTTAAGAGTAAAGTTTATGAAACCAACCCGCGGTCAATCGTTGTCTTGAAAGAAAATATTCGACGAGAAATGGTAAGCATTACAGAAGTTACTTGCCGCGCAGTGATGGACAATTTTAGACGTCGCTTACAGGAGTGCCGCGATCGTAACGGATTACATTTAGACGATGTAATTTTCAAAAAATAATTCCCATTTTATTAAGATTACTTCCAAATAAAAACCTTTTTCATATTGTAATTAGTTTTTTTTTAATGATTTTTTTACATTTCAAGGGACTTATGGGCCACCGTGTACAATTCTATACCATTATCTGTCAAGATGCTTACCATCAAATGTGACAGAAGTGTCTCTATTTTCGGATACATGCAGTGGACAAAATCGAAATCAGTACGTTGCTGCTATTTTGTTATGGTCCGTTAATGCAATCGACCATCTCAATGTTATTGAGCAGAAGTTTTTAGAATCAGGACACTCCCACATGGAAGCTGACTCTATGCACAGCAGCATTGAGCATGCTAAAAAACATACCGATGTATTCTCGATAACTGACCGGATAAACATTTTTAAAAATGCAAGAGCAAAAGGTGTTTACAAAGTAGGAGGTAAAAACGTTAAGAAAGCAAGATATCAGGTCAAGGAGTTTAAATATTACGAATTTTATGATCTTAAAAAACTGGCAGAAGAAATGATGAAAAATAAGACCAAGGATGTTTCGGGGAATAAGATAAATTGGCTTAAAATAAAGAGAATGAAGTATGTAAAAGGTGATGCCAAAATCTACTTCAACTACGACATGTCAGAAAACTTTCTGATACTGGATACTAGATCAGTGCCAATCAAGCAGACTGTTGCAACTAGCCATCGTGCCATGCGAACAACCCGGCGATCCAATCCGAACTCAGTTGAACATGTGCCTTCATCAGAGGAAGGAGTCACACTGCCCGCGCTAAAACAACTTTACGACCAAACATTGAGCACCAGTGCCGCCAAAAAGAAAGACTTAGTAGGTCTCTGCGATAAGGGCGTGATTCCTGAAGAATATCATGGTTGGTATAAGTCATTAAAATGCATAAATGGCATCATAGATCGGGTTCCAGATGTTGCAAGAGAGGAAGAATCAAGTTATGATGAAGAATGAGGAAGGTGCTAATGCTCGATACAAACTTAGTTTTAAGTTATTCCTCATGTCCTGGTGGTAAACTATACCGATCCCAAGACTCTGTCGTAAGGCTGGGCGTGTTAATTTTGGTTTAGTTATTTAATATTGTCTTTGTTATTCACATTAAAAAGTGCCGTTTTTTTTTAATAAATTCATTATTTTTGAACTCGCTTAGCAACGATAATTATAATTCTTTTAAATACAAACGAAGTATTTTATTTATTAATCCTATTTATATATAAAACTAGTGAACCGCTAGTGTTTGAAATAAAATGAAACTATTTAACTATACAATTTCCTAACAAATCTTCAACTGTTGTTTTTCTGCCACCAGGGATGAAACTTTGATAAATAATCTCTTAAAAACCCTCACAAGGCCATAGAGTTTATACATGCCAAGTTTCAAATTGGTTGGACTTATAGTTTTGAAGATTTTTGGTTATTTTTATGCGTTAAGTAAGGACGACTTTTTACTATGGAGTTTTGTGCACTTAAGCGGGAATCAAAAATATCCTCTGCAAAAAACCACTTAAGTGACAGCTAAGTTGTACTTATTCCAGAATTTTGAAAATTCTGTGGAATTTGGAACAATCTAAATTACCCACAAGCAGTAAACTATTAAAAAGACAGCTAAACAAATAAGTTTTTCAGTCTAAACCTATTAAATCAGAAGATAGCAAAATTTGCTTTCTACAGGCAAAACCGGTTATCTGCAGCACCCATTTCAGTTAAACGCTGAATTTCACCTATTTGTCTTCATAATTTAGATACTTCCTTCGACTTCCTCTATTAATGAATAAATAACGAAAACAAAACAACAAACTAAACATGCACAATTACAAGTTTTCATATAGTTAATGACATCCAAAACTTAAACTCGAGTTTTCTCGAAACAACATTTCATGCAGATAAGGTGAGGTGGGGTAAGAGGGTCACCGGGGTAAGAGGGTCTAGGGACCATAACTCATAAACCAAAGCGTTTATCACTATGAGTTTTCCGTCGATAAAACAGACAAGGCAAATTAGTTTCAACGGTTTTCATTAGATGTCGCTACGTCACTCAAAGGCCGCAAAAAATGAAGAAACGCCTGTCAGTTGTGAATTCGACTAGCACAAAGATGGCGCGTTATTTTGCAAATCAATAATTGCTTGAAAAAAGACTGCTGGAAATAATTTGACTGTATAAATACACGGAGAAAACTGTAAGTATTTTGTTTTATTCGACATTTTAGATTAAAAACAACTAATAATACGAGTTTCTTTTGCTTGTAAATCCTAACCTCCAAAAATATTAGCTGGTATAAGAGGGACACTATTGACGGGGAAAGAGGAACATATGTTCCTCTTCCCCCATGTCAGGGGATATAAACATTTTTAATAGGTAATTTATAACTAGTAAAAATGAAAAGGTGTAAGAAATAAAATGAAACATAAAACATTCTATTAACATTTTGTAAAAGTAAAAGTGTTGTGTTTTGTAATACGTCCCTTTGTAGTCGAGAGCTACTTTCAAATTTTAGTATTTTCAATTAGAATTGAGTAAAATAGTAATTATGATTGTTACAGGAATAATATGAAAAATGCCCCGAAAATATGTCAGAACATCGGATAGGAGCAGATATGAGTATGAAAAATTAAGGGACGCTGTCAGGGCAGTAAAAAGTGGAACAATATCTGCTTACGCTGCATCAAAACTTTATAATATACCAAGAACAACAATTGTTAACCGCGTATACGACCGCAAAGGTTTGAAATCCAAAACTTTAGGCAGGTGTACTGCATTGCCCCCGGATGTAGAAAAAACGCTTGCGGAAAATCTCCACATAATGGAAAAATCAGGGTTTGGGTTAACTCGCAAAGAAGTGATTGAATTGGTTGGTCGATACGTGGTTGAGAATAATATCAAAACTCCGTTTAAAGATGGGGTCCCTGGGGAGGACTGGTTCATTGCTTTCAAGAATAGACATGGCCTTTCTGTTAAAAAACCTCAAGCCGTTGAACAAGCGCGTAAATTAGCATGCAGACCTGACGTGATCTACTCTTATTTTGATTTATTGGAGGAAACCATTAATGAACTGGGTTTAAGTGATAAACCATCGCAAATGTGGAACTGCGACGAAACCAGCTTCACTAACGACCCCAGTAAAGCAAATGTTGTAGGTCGTCGAGGCTATGCGTCTACACGAACCATCGCCTCTCCAGGGAAGACAAATACAACTGTGCTTTTGGCATGCAGTGCCGCTGGTGATAAAGCTCCGCCACTAATTGTATATACAGGGAAAAATATTTGGAAGGAATGGGTTTCTGAAGATGGGTTTCCTGGCACTGTTTATGCTGCAACTGAAAAAGGTTGGATGGAGGCGAAAGTATTCGAATTTTTTTTCGAAAAGGTTTTTTTGCCCACCGTGGGAAATAAACGTCCTATTCTCTTGCTTTACGATGGCCATTCTACTCATGTGGGAATTAATATTATACAAAAGGCACGAGAAAACAACATAGCGATTTTAAAAATCCCACCACATACGAGTCACCTTTTGCAGCCTTTGGATCTATCGGTGAATAAATCGTTCAAAGACAGATGGGACGTATCGTTGGTGAAGTGGCAAAGACTGAATGTCGGCAAGGTCTTACCCAAAAAAGAGTTTTCTAAGATTATTGGCCAAGTGTGGACTCAAATAGAATCCCAAGTATGTAAGGCAGGCTTCCGTAAAGCAGGGATATACCCAATAAATAAAAATGCAATTGCTGAAGAGAAATTTGATCCAGTTCAGTTAACAGAATGGAAGAATGCGAAACAGCTAGAAAAATCACAAAATCAGCTTTTCAAAAAATAGCCCCCAAAAAATTGAGTAAGTCTTTAACTGTTCTTCCTAACCCACAAAATATTTTACTGAAAATAAAGTATGTTCCTCTTACCCCACCTCACCTTAGTCGGTTTTAGCAGTAAGGCGTCGATATAGTGATTTTAAATATGGTGTATTTCTTCATTTCCCTCTCCCCCCCCTTTAAATTTATTGTTTGTTTTTTATTTTCTGATCATTTTGGGTGAAAATAACCTCAAAATTTAATTAATTTGAAAAATTCATATCTCAAAAAGTATACATTTCCGATCTTCAAAAACTATATTGGGGGAATGGGGGGGACCCCCCTCCCCCCTCAATTCATTTGGAACCATTCAAAAAATTACCCGCGTTCTGTTTGAAGCAAAAACACTGTCTGTTCAGTGGTTCATAGAAAAGTTTAAAGGCCAGGAAAGCCACTACTGTAGGTCACAAACAAATAGGTTGTATCTACCAGCTGGATTAAATATTCTGGAGGATGTATAATAATTATATTATAGATATTTATAGATACTTTTTTTGTGTTCGAAGAATAAGTGAGATTTCTGTACTTGTATAATTTTGAACAGTTTCTAGTAGTTTCGAGTAAAAACAAGACTGATTTTTTAAAATATATTAAATATTTTCTCACGGAACCCCTCGTTTCAATTACTGTCTCTTTGACAGTGGGAAGCATACTACACATGATCCGAGACCATCAGTTTCTTAGATACTTGACGGAGGCCAGTATAATGGACATAGGTTTTTCAGGAAACTGAAATACATGGATTTTTTCAGGTATTTTAACTAGGGTTCCAAACAAGTTAAGAATCAAAATCTGCAGCGACATTACACATTTAATGCAAAAAAAAAACCGTCGAATTAAGGGCTAAGCCAACGTCATCCTGGCACTTCGCATTCATGAGAAGCAAGCAATTTTTTATTACTCGCACTAAAACGGAAAATGTGTTAGTGCAGGGTGAAGAGGCTTATCGAATGAAGACTTAATGCAAAAAAAACCATAACTAAAAAGAACAAAAAGATAACAATGATTTGTCCACAAGTAATTCAGCCTAACAGAATAACACCAAAAGCAACAAAACTGAAAGATATTTTTGACCTCCTTTCAAAACATTATGGAAAAGAATGGAAAAAATGAATTTTTGCAGTTTTACAAAGATTTGGAAGAGAATGCGAGTAATGATCCTGAGAGAACGAGATCTGAAAATAATGACGAAGAAGAGGAAGAGTGTGGTGATGATTTATGTGAGCCAGGCTTTGGAGAAGTTTCTGGATATGTTTAAAAACATCTACTTCTACTCAATAAATACATATTAAACAGAAAAATGTTTTTTACTTTTGAACCTAAAGTGGGTACTCACCGTATCAGATAATTTTTCGATTTCGCATTATGCCATCCAACCGCCATTTTGTTGTTAGTTTTGTTTGGTTGCAAAAACCGCCAAAATATAACAGTTTAGTTTCAAAATCCACCATAAAATAAGGTTAATTTCAAATTCCGCTATAATGGACTTCAATTAGCTTATAATTCAGTGGTATTTCTATATTTTCTGCTAGACAAACTTAAATTAGTGTTACTATACCCTTACCTAATCCATTATGACAACAGCTACCAAATACGTTATAAATACCAAGTTTTAAACAAATAATTGTAACTGTGAAAATTTTTACCAACTTTTCATTGTGCGTTTTGATACTACACCCCTCAATTACATTTTTTTTTATTTCCTGTACAACTTGTTCAATTATTAAATAATAAATTTTTAGTCTGTCCTGTAAAGTTGTATAAAAATATGTAGGACAGATAGCCAGTTCACAGATGTAATGTACTTAAAAGGAATTGGTGTGCCTATTCTACTCTACTTTTAAGCAAAGCATGCTATCAAGCAAATCTAAATAAGGCTTAACACATTCCCTGTGAGTGACCCACATGTGGGTCATTTCAAGGTTTAGGTGAGGCATGAGTGCACCACATGTGTTTCACTCCCTCTAATGAAATATTAGGCTTGTCAAATCTAGCACATCTGAGTTAAGGCATTACATTTGCCTTACATGCATGAGGTATGAAATTGTGACTAAAACCATGTGGGCACGTGAGGGGTCATTCTCTTATTTCCAGTTACACAGGCACCATGTTAAGTCACAAACTGCAAGGGCAGAAGCTTGCAAGTTTTGCTGTTACACCAAATTTACTGAGATGACAAAGAAACCGCGTACCTACCTACCTAGAAGAAAAAGAATAGCAAAACCCAACATCTAGTCATTCAATCAGTGAAATATTCTACAAATAAGGATCGTCAAGTCACACAAATTCATTGGCAGTGAATGCCATCAGGTACCCCAATTGCTTTACACGGCGAGGAAACTTCGGCTGTGAGAATGAGACGAGACTCATGTGAAATAACTCTGTATCACTTCGACGAAAGAACACTCTGGAAGGGTCCGACGCAAAGCAATGCCGACTGAGAACAACTTCGTCGTAAATTCCGCCACTAACGACATTATTAACAAACCAAGAGCATTAAACTACGCTAATTCTAAAAACCAAGAATAATTTTACTGAAACAACACACTGCCGCCACCAGCGTTGCCAGACTGTGCTGCCAGAATTATGTACCGTAAAATGTACCCCAAAATTACCGTACAAATTACCGTACCACTTATGTAATCGTACACACTGATTTTATGATGAGTTGCTATAAAAATGAGATAATTACTTACTTTCTATTAAACAGAAAACTAGTCGTAAATTACTTAGTAAGTTTTATTACTTAAATAATAATGTAGTTTTATTCAATAAAAGTAACTCAAAACTTTTTGCCAATGAAAGTGAAACTGCTTTACCAGTACATAGTTGGTTTAATGCCCCAATTTGATGATTCAGAGATATTTCTTACCCAAGAAAAAGCAGATTTTGTCGTTATATTCAGATTTAGTTCGTTTTCAGTTTTAGTTTCGGATTCGGATCGTTCGTATTCGTACAATCATTCATGAATGAAGAAAGAAAATAGCGAAATATAGACTGAGATTAGGCGCCACTTTCAAATTACCGTACAATTTGTCGAATTTAGGCAATGTTCTCAGAATTACCGTACGTTTTTGGTACCACGATAGATTACCGTACAAGGCTTGAAAATACCGTACAAATACGGTAATTACCGTACGTCTGGCAACGCTGGCCGCCACAAACGCGCATTCACAGACATTTGACAGTTCACAGAATACAATTGTGGTTCTATTCTAATCTTTAATTTTTCTCACCACAGATTACGAAATACTTGGCACGTTTACACTAAAAAGTAATGCGCGTCAATATTACCACAAATCGCGATGCACTGTTAGGTCTGAAAATTATAACAACATTAAGTAGCATTATTTACAAATGATATTATGGACGTTTTTCCTTTCTTTTTTTTTCTTAGTCCCTTGAGATACACTAGATGGCGCCATTCGTTTCTTCATACGAATTTGTGATTCGTTGCAATCAATGTCAATGTCAGTCCACAGATCACTAAACAAGAGAAGGAACCAGGGTTGCTATTCGGACGAGGTTTCTCGTTATAAAAATAAAAATTCAAACCCACTACTCACAGCAAAGACTCCAAAATATCCAAAATCGCACTTATCACCAAACGACCAACAGCATTTTTGTTTTTCCGTAATCAACCATCACAAATTCCACAGAGCAATAGAATTACTTGGACGTAATATTTTTGTTTTGACTTTTATTATTACGGTACGGCAGCGCCACCTAGGTATTCTTTTACAACTAAATTTGACATAAGGAAAAACGCTCATTGCAATATCAAATAATAAAGTAGGTAACAGGGAACAATGAGCCGTTTTCAGAAGAACTAAAAAAAAAATAATAATATGGCTGTCAAAGGAATGCAATTTTGGACCTCAGCCCAATAGCCATGTGTGATACGTCATAAAATAGGTCTCAGCGAGCTGAACAAAAGTTACTATGACGCCAACAGCCAAATGTTTGTCCTTTCGGAGTTATATAGTATTGAAAAAAATTAACATTTTCAACAAAATATAACTCCGAAACGACAAACATTTGGCTGTTGGCGTAGTAGTAACTTTTGTTCAGCTCGCTGAGACCTATTTTATGATGTATCACAAATGGCTATTGGGCTGAGGTCCAAAAATGCATTCCTTTGACAGCCGTATTATTATTTTTTTTTAGTTCTTCTGAAAACGGCTCATTTGTGTGGCAAATGCGCAGAGGCTCTGACAATGAGCGTTTTTCCTTTCTTTTTTTTTTCTTAGTTCCTTGAGACAATCTAGATGGCGCTGTTCGTTTCTACATAGATTCGTAGCAATCAATGTCAAAGATAGTCCACAGATTACTAAACCAGAGAAGGAGCCAGTGTTGCTATTCGGACGAGGTTTTTAGTAATAAAAAATAGAATTCAAACCCACAATCCACAGCAAAGACTCCAAAATATCCAAATAGTAAGTTAGCGCACTTATCACCAAACAACAACAGCATATTTTTTAGATAAACAACCATCAATCACAAATTCCACAGAACCAGAGTTTTCTTTTTTGCTTTGACGATTATTACTACGGTACGGCAGCGCCACCTAGGGAATCTTTTAAAACTAAATTTGAAATAAGGAAAAACGCTCATTATGCTAGAGAGGCGGACCAGACCAGACCACTCCAGCGCT
The DNA here is from genome assembly GCA_947310845.1 of Yponomeuta plumbellus. Taxonomy (NCBI): domain Eukaryota; kingdom Metazoa; phylum Arthropoda; class Insecta; order Lepidoptera; family Yponomeutidae; genus Yponomeuta; species Yponomeuta plumbellus. The sequence goes on from OX371206.1 coordinate 2,268,131, forward strand.
GGTCTTTCGTCGGTACCCAGAATTATGTGCCAACATGCACTCGACGTACACCAGAGTGCTTGGAATTTTGAAATTAGGTCATTAAAAAAAATAGTACCGCAAATTACCGATAGATGGTGCTAACATCATGGCATCACTGTACCTTATCTGCGGTGCCTGTCCTATGTTTTTACGAAAATGCACAATGCATGGGCTTGTCATGAGCAACGACACAATTCACGTACGTATGTAATAAACAAAGTAAAAATACTTCGATAACTTTCAAGTTTCAACAGTTTCCAAACAAAGCCTAGTTTAGATCACAGACTACAAAGAGATGTTAAGAATATCACAGATTAATAACGATTAAAATCACCTGCAACAAACACACAAAACAAACACCTAAAACCACCTAAAAACATGATGACATTTTGGTCTTCTTGCAGCGCCACCTAGTTTTTTTTAATGAACTCAACTGACAGCTGTCATTGAAAAGCCCTCATTGGTTATGGCATTGTAATAGTTACATTATTTTAAATAAGTATCTAAGTACTTAAATCAAATTTTTACATAATAATTAATTACGTAGTAGGACGATGTAAAATTAGAATAAAAAGTGCTGTGTGGAAATTCACTAGTTTTGTATGATCTATGGGCCATAATTCGGTGACTAAATTATACAGGTCAAAAATATAAATCACTAGAAACTGACAGCTCCAAAGATAACGTTTTTCCCTGCATAGGGTACTTCTGGTTTCACAGATGCGGCAGAGCGATGACACGAGTCACCCGTTTTGTGGCGCTAAAATATACTGGAAAGTCGCGACTTTTGACGTTATAGCACGCGTCTCGCGTCGTCATACTACCTAATACTGCTTATTTTTTTTCCCTTTAAAAATTAGTGAAAGCAGCCAAAATTTAATTACTGACACTAGACACTCAAAATTACCTATTTTCTCGTAAAATAAAACATGAACACTTTTCAACTGTAACCACGGGATTATAACCAAGAATAGAAAAAAAACAGTCCAATTGACGAAGTTTTGCCTCTTTGATTCTCTGTTGATTTATTTAACAGCAATGTGGCCTTATAATAATAAGAGTTCCATAGAGTAACAATAGCGCCCCGAAGGAATAAAAAGTTTAATCTGCAACAAGAGTTAGTACGATCATCATCATTACCATCATCATCAACCCATTATGTCCCTACCAAAGGGCACGGTCTCTGCCCTGAGGAAAGTATAGGCACCACGTAGGCCTAGTCCGGCTTGGTGGAGGCTTGTAAGACTAGTGGCTGGTCTACGAGTAACTATTACATGTTTTCAAGCCACTCTAAAGCCTCCGACTTGACTAAACGACTGCCATCTATGGACGCAGCCGGCACCAACTGATTCACGTGCCTTGCAAAGCACGGAACCGCTCGAAAAAATGCCGATAGGGTACGATCATGTTAATAATTATTTTGGTTGGTTGGCTTGGATAATTATTTTTAGAAACCATGGCCGCGGGTTGGCACCCTAGAAATCAGCGACATAATAGCATTATTGCCAAAAAAACTGGCCTTTTCTCGCACAAATACTATCCAGTCCCAGGTTTGTGATCCTCGGTTCTTTCTTAGTCGCGTGTCCAAAAAATCACTTATGAGGGTTGCATTACTTGTTTGTGTAACAACTCGCTTTATTTCCGCCTGCAATATCTAATGCAATGCTAGGCGTATACCTCTTTGCTGTTAAATAAATCTCCCAGATATCATAGCGTACAACAAGAAAATATTTCTAGGCGGTATACTCGTAGTCTAGACAGTTTGAAACAAGATAGGTCAACCACGAGACAGCACCAGTGTAATCCTTTGTAGTCTGAACGGTACATTACGCCATAAAAAGTCTGTATGTTTTTTTGCAGCTGGCAATTTTTTCTAGGATATCCCCGGAAATTTTATTTTATCATACTCTTCTTCCCTACTGCGCCGTATCAAGTGGGGTAAATGCTTCCGAGTACAATGTGAGTGTGTAAGATAGACTTGAAACTGGGTTAAAGTGTTCATTGATTGCTCAGAAAGTGGCTGATTTTAAATAGGGTAGTTTCCAGGGTCAATATAATTAAATTCTATTTAGTCTATATTTTAGATTATAAAAAAAAATTGGACACGTATTGTTTTCTTTTTTCGATTAAACAAAAAATAACAAAGATGTAGCCCATTAAAATTACGTGTGACGTCACGCTATGCTAAAAAACGCAGCACGGCGTGACGTCACACGTAACTTTAATGGGCTGTATCTTTGTCATTTTTGGTCTAATTTACAAATAAAAAAATACGTGTCCCTTATTTTTGAATAATCTAAAAGACAAACTAATTAAATTTTTTAGGGCCCATTATTTTGTGTATTTCTTCTAAAAAAAGCTAACAAACATTCACTTTTAAATAAGCCGCCAAAACGTTATCTTCGGTCGTCGCACAGGAATCTAATCATGACGTCACTGGTCAGCAAACAAAATCGATGAACATAAGAACGACATGAATAACAGGCGCCATATTTACTGGCCTGTGAAGTCATCATACGTTCGGCCAATCCAGGCCGTTTTCGATAAAACATATTTTAACACTTAATATATTAGCAATGTATGTGCCTGTTTGTAAATGTTTTGTTATGTTATTGCCCGCGACACTAAATCTTGACGCCTTTGTGCGAGTAAACGTAAAAGCGGCAATGCAATTAAATCATCTACCAGCAGATTCAGTGGCCAATGCTCTTTACACTTTTGGTGGACCTGAAATTAGGAATTTTCCTCTTTCATTTTTACTGACGGGTTATTTGAAATAATTTAAGTTTTCTACATACAAACGCTCGAAATAATACGCTGACGCAGTGTAAATAAACCATTACACTAATGTATAGCAATCGCATAAAATATTGAACTTCAATGTCCAGTCAAGGAGAAAATAAGAAGGTAAGCAATGTAACGATCGTGTTACCATACAAGTCTCGCTGTCCCGCGGTAAGGGGTCATCCATAAATCGGTTGGGTCACTGTCTAAACTGAAGATAAGGCCGCCGCCTGTACTCTTAGATTAAGAAATACCTGAAATATCTCCTTGTTATGTACATTAAATTGTTCTCTATTAGTTACCTTGGTATCTTCTGTCCAAAAACACGAAATCCATAAACCAGAGATTCCCGAGACACGTTTCGGGTACTTTTTATTCTGCTTCATGGACTCATTGATCTTATTTTTATTTATTAATGTTTAAGGGAATTGAATTTTTATAATAAATTCGGTAAATGTATATATATATTAAAAACTATTAACATTCATGTAAGCGAGCAATACGTTGTCTTCTTCAAGACTAGCTTTAGGTTTTGTTTAATAATGTAAACCGGTTCGAATACCTGCTGGGGACAAAAAAATCCCAGGCCTTGCATGTTTGTTACATGTTTGTGATGTCGCTGTTTCTAGTTCCCACGACACAGAGTATCCTAGTGTGGGGCCAGAAATAATGTATGTATGGTCCTGTACGTTTAGATACAGGCACATACATTGCTTCTATTAAATATTCGAGACCTGGGGTTTTCTTTTTCACCAGCTGGGCTTCGAACCCTGGACCTATCGCATGATAGGCAGAGGCGCTAACAGCGGTTAGCCTGCGCCACAGAGGTTGTCTTATGCTAGGGCCGCACCTGCGTCTATCGTGACAAAGCTTCGCGCCACGGGAATTTCAGTCCACAGAGTACTGGTGCGAAGCTTTGTCACGATAGACGCAGGTGCGGCCCCAGCATTATAATAACATCCACACAACACAACACAATCAACTAGGATGACCTGTGCTGTGTCATTGTAACCAGGCAAAGATATTACAAACATAGAAAAACATCCAGACTGAGGCCATTCATAACCCGTGCGTTTCTATTTTCAGACGCCCTATCAAGGGAAACGGCGCTGTATCGGGGAATACCTCTGCCCGAATTGCCATAGGAAATGGATGAGCTCCAATTCCTGGGCGAACTACGGCCAAGAATGCACCTCTTGTCGCATCAACGTGTACCCGCACAAACAGGTTCATTCATTCAATAGATGTGCTTACACACAAGAGATTGCGCGCCTATTCTATTAAGCCATTTATTCCCAAAAAGAAAAATTACATTATATAAGTTCCTGCTTATTAAATACATTTAGTCTTTCTTACAATAAATTCGAATATTAAAAAATAAATTGACACTAACTTCTCTTAGTGAAATTCAGGTCTAAGATAGTTTAAAATAATAATTCCTTATTTATACATGCCATTAAACTACATTAAAATTGGTTTTTGAATTAAGAATATCAATATATAATTTCAATACAATTTTATCTTATCTATTTAAAATGGTGTTGAATTAATTTTATTCAATGATTTTTATAAAAATTAAAATTCCATAATACAATTCAAGTACAAATCAATTATGAATATAATTTAAATTTGAAATTGCACAATATAATTTAATTTCATTTAATGAAAATGTTGTTGAACTGGCTTCATTATAATTAATATTATTATTATTATTATTATTTATTTAATTATTTTATTTTATTGAAGGTTCTAATAATGCATGCATTATAATATTGATTGGTACAGTGTATGTATGTACTAAATATACAGGGTGTTGATTTGTACAGTTTACTCCGACTCAGGGGTGGTTATATACATGATACTGAAGCAAAAAAAATATAAAAAATAATAATTTTTTTTTAGTGAAAATCACCTAAAAATCATAAAGTTATATGGCCTCTATCGCTTGCACGCGAGTCGGGTGTTGCGGGCCGTGCGCTCGCGCCCCCCACCTGGCTGGCGTGGCGTCGGCGCTCGGCACTAGTCAGTCTGCGAGCTACCGGCATAGAGAGCGCGCGCTTGTCACTCGTGTCCGCACCCGACCCGACTTATGTACGTAACTTGCTTGTGTCGAACCCGTGCTGATGGTGGGTTATCCGATATCCTAATCGGCCGGCCGTAAGTTGTTACAACGCAAGAACTATTGTTTTTAACTAGCGAGAGTGGGTGAGTTTCAATACACCAAGTCATGCACAGGGAAGAGGGCAAACTTGACTCCCAGTGTAGGAAGCCATCTTGGACTTTAACGTGCTGTAAGTACTTACAATTGCTACAGCAGAGACCGGCCTCAATAACTTTGTTGGTCCTAAGCCCGCAAAAGTATGAAGGGAAAGGCGAATCAAACAAGTGTTTACTATGCCTACCGTTTCAGTTTTTACGATCAAGCGATCCTATTCTGTGTCGCCGCCACCGCAGTGCAGTAGATAGTGACGCGCGCGCGCTTGGCGGACCGACCGCGCAACGTGTGAACACACGTTATAATGATTTCAAGACTAAGTGAATACGACCTTTTGTGAGCCAAATTTATGCTTGGATAAATTCAAATATGTTTTTAGTTACAAGCGATACGTAAACTATCCACCCGTAATCGGGTTTAACTGTACAAATCAACGCCCTGTATATTGAAGTAATAAATTTTTTCTGGTCTGCCATTATCATCTTGAATGGTTTGTAGTATTTTCAGAATATCATCCATAATCCTTTTTTGTACTTATATGATTGTTTTTCTGTACGATCAGCGCCCTCTTGTGTTGAGTAGTAGTACTAGTATACTTTTAAAGATTTATTAATGATTGATATTTGTGAGTTGGTTTTGCTACTCACCCATAGATGGCGCTGTTTGATTTTGTGTTTATTTGTACTGTTTGGGCCGTTAATTTTAGGGTTATGTAGGTATTAAGGTTATCTAACTAGCACTGATTTCAAGGGTTTTTTCACTGGTTATTGGTTATGAGTGTTCGTATACCAAGAATCTCAAGATTCATGAGTGCAATCAATACTTGCAAAGTCAAACATCATTTAATATTCTTAAAAGGTAATAAAACACACGGCCACTGCGGCCAGACACACGGACGGCACCCGTTCACGAGCGTAACGCAGAGGTCAGCCATCACCAGTCTCAACCATATTAGAGGGAGATAGGCGACTCGGCCACCGCGCCACCATTCGCATGGCCTTTGGCAAACTTGTGTGATAAAGTTCTTGTCAGTTCTAAATTCTAAATTTCCAGTTCCACAAAATGTACATTAAGTACGCCAGTTTATCGGACTATGCAGCTATTTCAGAAAGTTTATCTTTAATTTTGCAGTAATAGTTCGCCCACTCACAGATTTGACAAAAAATGCTAGTTGGGTATGGAGCGATGAACAATTGCTCAGTTTGAGGAATTAAAAAAATATACAATCGTGTAGTAAGCCCCGTGTAAGCATTTTACGATCACTCGTTGCCCACCAAGATTCACACGGATGCGTGCAAGTTAGGGACAGCCGGAATTTTATTGCAAAAACAACCTGACGGTACATTGAGACCCGTAATGTACTTTAGCCGGGTTACCAGTAGAGAGGAAAGTGTCTATCATAGCTACGAGTTAGAAACACTCGCGGTTGTTAACTCGCCAAGGACGTTATAAATTATTACGTCCATGAGAGTCGCTGCGCAGGTTCCGTGTTTACTTACAGATTGCACCGCGGTACGTGCGACTTTGACTAAACGCGACTTACGCTCGGTTTCTGGAACAGTGATCAAATGTTAATCTCATGTTAATCTCACGTCAATCTCACGTCAAGCTAATTTCAGCCAATCACGTGCCGGTATCTCTTGTTATACATTTGAACACTCTTTCAGAAACTGAGGCTTAGTACCACGTATAGCAAGATGGTGGATGCTAATTCAAGATTATGACATATAAGTATTGAATGCAGACCCGGTGAGCGCATGAAGCACGTGGATCGGATGCTTTAAGTAGAAACACAATAGACGTTGTAAACGTAAATCGACTAGAAATTTCAGATTGGTTTTCTACGATTCAGAGTCAGGACGAGAAATTGAATAAACACTTTCTTTCTTTTTTTCTTTCTTTTAAACGTGATTTCGACAAACGGCATAAATACAGCACAGTATATAAGAAGGGGGATTATGTACTGTGGAGACAAGCCCCTACTAGTAGCGCAGGTAAAGTGAACACAAAGTTGGATGATATTACTCGGGACCTTACTTAATAAATAAGGTAGTACCTAATGACAGGTATTAGATTTGTAGCATTAAAGGTATGTGTGGTTATAAGTGAGCTTTCAGGGATTAGTTTTATCTGATGCAATTAGACAGTACAGAAGTGTTGCCCCAATGACAGACAGTGCCAGTAGTTCAGACGAACAGTTAGAAACTGAAGACTTAATAGACTTACTAGAGAGCTAATACGAGTATTTTTCTCTGTTCCCATTGCGGGAGCAATTGTTACAGGATGGCCGACTGTAACGCTCAGCCCAGTCCAGTGCCATGTCAAGCCAGCCATAGCCAAGCCAGCCATAGCCAAGCCAGCCATAGCCAAGCCAGAGTAGCCGTGACGTCAGCATACGTCACCGCCGCGCGCCGCGCCTCGCGCCGCGCCACGCGCCGCCCGTTTGCCCCACCTCGCTCACACCGGCCGGTTGCGAGGGTGGGAGAAACAACGCCTGCCTATTTAAGCCGTTGCAAATGTGGGATCGGCTCTTTTCCTGTTGTGATTATTTAATAGGGCGATTAACTTTGTTGTTTGAGTCCCTGCCCTTCTTTACAAAAATTTACTTTAGAAATGAGCCGCCAAAACGCTATCTTGGGCAATATGCACAGGAACTATGGCGTCACTTTCGAATAAACCAACCAATGAACCTTAAAACGAATTAATGACAGACATCATTTTTACTGACATGTGACGTCATCATAGAATCAGTCAATCCAGGCTGTTTTCGATACCATGGCGGCAGATACAATTTTTTTTTTACAAATAATAATTGTTTTTCAGTTAAAATTCCATAAAGCGGTTTTAAGACTCATAATTTATAGGAATACTGTTAATAAATAATACTGTTTTTTTTACACTGTCAAATAGCTTATTGTAACTAGGCAAGGAGATTACAAACATGGAGATGGAGACCCAGACTGATTTTAGAAACCTTCGGCGGCCTCTAGTGGGAATCAAACCCACGACCTCTGTCTTGGTAGTTAAACACCTTGATATGTTTGTGATGTCCCATGACACATTATCCTAATGTGGGGCCAGAAGCAATGTACGTGCTGTAAATGTTTATTATTATTAACGACTAGACCAAAAAGGCAATAAAAAGGAAGTAACCTATGTATTATCAGTAAACAAACATTCATTAACATATGATAGTTCAAATATATTATATTCCATGTTCATTCCATGTTCTACCCATTGGGCGTATGAACATTCATGCATGCAATGAGTTAAATTTTATTAATATTACAGGTAAAAAGAAAGTAAGAAAAAAATATTATAATTAATTTTACAATTGCGATTACTAAATAACAAACAAACATTTGCACACAGGCACATACATTGCTTCTGGCCCCACACTAGGATACCCTGTGTCGTGGGAACCAGAAGCAGCTACGTCACAAACATGTAAACATCCAATAACAAAGTTTTTTTGGTCCCCAGCCGGGATTCGACCCTGCGACCTCTCGCATGGTAGGCAGATGCGCTTACCGCTGCGCCACAAAGGTCGTCGAGGATGATATGAAAAAAACGTAGTGGCAGTCACCACCCCAGCGCATTTATTTCTCATTCAGTATTTCAGGGTCAGCTGGTGCTTATTGCTGGCCATCAACCCGTTGGTGCACTCGTTGAGCTGCGCGGCTAAGGCGCAGTCGTCGTGGTTGTGCGCACTGGCCTCGATGCAGCGGTCGAGGTCCTTCTCAAGCTTCTTCATCATCTTGACGTTTTTTCCGTAGAACTTGTTTACCAGCGCTATGAGATTAGCTAGAAGAAGTGTATGGGTCAGTTTCTTAATTGAGAATTCCGCTAAGTAACTACTGATCTGTAGTGCTGTCTCGTCATTTTTTTCAGAAAAAAGCGTTACTTAAGTATTATTATGTTTCTAAACCTGATGTACCCCAGCAAGGGGAGACATCAGGACTGGAAAATCATGATGTCAAAAAACCGACAACTTCCCGATTGCGCGCCACGATATACAAAAATGTCCGCCACTGCATACCATTGCCCGCTGTACACAATGGCGATAGTGAGCAGTGGGCTAGCATGGGCCATTGTGTACTGGGCCTTTAAAGAGTGGTTGCGTGTTGTTATAAATCATGTTTTATTAACGACTAGCTTTCGCCCGCAACTCCGTCCGCGTGGACTTTAGTTCAAAATTTTGCAACCCTGTTCACTCCCTTAAGGGTTGAATTTAGAAAAACTGTGAAATACGTGTTCAATTAATTGTGTTGAAGAGTATTTATTTCAAGTTTCAAGAAAATCAGACAACATTTTTTATACCTCCCATACAAACTTTGGCAACCCTTTTCGCCCCTTTAGGGGTTAAATTTCAAAAAATCCGTTCTTATTCCTTGCCTATTATAGATAGATAGATAGATAGAGAACACTTTATTGTACATAAAAAAGGAAATATATATGTATATAGATCCTCTGTGCAAAATTTCAGCTTCCTAGGTCAAACGGCTTGGGCTAAGCGTTGATGAGTGAGTCAGTCAGTCAGGACTTTGAATTTTACATGTATAGATTACCTTTGTTAACTTTCCCCTTCTCAATGACACCATTGCGCTTGAGTACGCACGCTATGAGGCATTCTGCGTGGATTGGCGATTCCTTCCCCGGCGACAGGCGCTTAACGCTACGCCGGTCGTTGCCTTGCACCTCCTTGAGGCACTGCGACATGTTCAGCTTGAACTCCGAAACGTGGACTGCTACTTCCGGCGGAAAGGATGCGTAGGACCAGTCCGGCTCTTCTTCCTTGGCCGTTTGAGGTTCTGGAAGAGACAGAAAATGTTCTACAGCTACATGTTTGTGATGTTGCTGTGTCTGGTGCGGGGCCGTAAGCAATGTATGTGCCTGTATGTAAATGTTTTGTTTAATGTTTAAAAGATCTGTTGTAAAGTCAGGGTAGACGGATGCCTCCTAAGTCTACCAGTCACTCGTATTGTGTGCCCAATGGACATGGACGTAGTTTAGCAAAAAGTTTCCAACCCACACAAAGTAAGTTTTGAGATATTATTTGAGCTGAGTTACGCTCTCCATACATGTCATGTGGTTGGACTAACATGTGCCATAACTTTGCAATACTCATCGGATCGCTATGAAAGTCCTTGATTCTTAAAATGTAGGGCATAGTGATCATTTTGGTATATTTAACTCGAAAATGACCATGTTGTGGGTTGGAACCTTATTGCTAAACGTCGTCCACATAACCTACTATTTTTATTTAAATTGCGCTTCTGACCGAGTTGCAGATTTTTCGTAATTATGGTGTCTTTATCGATTTTTTGCGGATTTTCTTGCTTCTTTTCGTGCAAAGTTTCTACGCCAATTAATTTGTTTGTTTCAAAATTATTTTTGGCCAGGTTCACGTCATTGCATTTAACAGAGAAAAAGAAGAAAACGAAAACTAGGGTAGCGCGTAACATTTTTTGCGGCGGTAGCTAGTTGCACCTTGATTGCGTTTGAACACCGTAATCCTTACAGTTGGTGCAACAATTTTTATGACCAATTACGGACATTCAGCAATTAATCTTAAAGCGATAACACGTATTCGATACCTATAATAGACTACCTATTTGATCGATTTCTGAAAACCATCTCATTTTTTTGTTGGTGTTCATGGAGTCCTCATAAAGTGGTCATTTTAAATTCTGTCGTGTATTTCTTCTAAAAAAGTCAAAAGAAAATATAAAAGAAAATATACCTATATCATTAGAAATTATTAGTTATATTCATTTTAATTTATAGTTTCATTAGAAATAAAGTTATTAGAAATTAGTTTATATTAGTTTTATTATTTGAGTATTATTTATGATTTAGTTTATAGTAGATTAGTTTAATAGATTGTTATTTAAGTATTTATGTTGTATTTGTTTTGTTTTAATATTTAATAAAGAATAAATTTTAAGATTAAAGAAAATTTAATTTTGAAATAAGCCGCCAAACGCTATCTTGGGCAATATGGCGTCGCACATGAATTATGACATCACTTCCTAGTAAACCCACCAATTAACGTAAGAAAAAATTAATGACAGACGCCATTTTTACTGGCATGTGACGTCATCATAGAATCGGCCAATCCAGGCCGTTTTCGAAACAATGGCTGCAGATATCTTGTGTTTTTTATACAAGTAATTAATTGTTTTTTTAGTTTTTTTTATGCCTTAAAGCGGTTCATAATTTATACGATACGTATTTTTCACACTGCCAAATAGCCTATTACCTACTTTTTATTTTTTTCCGATTGGATGTACCTATAAGCAGAAGTGACAGTCAACTTTTATGTACAATAACAAATTACCATTTATTTGAATGTCTCTCTGAATTCAGAAACGGAATTCATAATTAATCCAGAAAGCATGAAATCGTCGAATCCACCTCGGCTGGTTATCGGCAAGCGCAGCGTAGGACGGACGACCGGCCACGATCTCATCCCAAGTGGCAGAAAGACGCTGGATGCAAGCCGCTTCCAACCGGTCTTTTTGGAAATCCATGGAGGAGGCCTATGTCCAGCAGTGGACTTCTTGTGGCTGAATGATCATGATGAAGTGGTCAGGTAACTATAACTCCGAAAGGCAAAACATTTGGCTGTTGGTGTCATAGTAACTTTTGTTCAGCTCGCTGAGACCTATTTGATGATGTATCACAATTGGGCTGAGGTCCAAAATTGCATTCCTCTGACAGCCATATTTTTTTTTAGCTCTTCTGAAAACGGCTCATAGCGCGTGACTCGCGTCGTCGTACTACGTTACATATAATAATATAGCTTGCGATTACAGCCGGGCCTTCACGTGCCAAGTTTGAATTTGTCTACATAGCCACGGATTCCGTTTTGAGCCATCATGGCGTAAACCTCAATTTTTTCCCGAGCATCCGTTAAGGCTTAAGTTCCGTACATGCCCTGTGAAATAAAGATAATAAATAATCACATAGCCACGCGGCCTCTTACTCGTATAACTATCTCGGTCGGCTCGCTTTTCAGCTGCGATTACTCAGCACCTTGAAAATGTTAGTTTCACTAGTGGCAACACTGGTGGTTGCATGGTTGGTATTCGCGTATACGTAGACAGAGAATAGATAGACGAGACATAACCATGACAAAAAAAATAAGAAAGTGATAGCCTAATAAGAGTCTTGTAAAGTGTAAGCGAGAAACAGTAATGATCTTCTGTCCCTTACTCGCGTATGCGTTTTTGTTTGTATGCCACAGCTCGATGTGTGGCAGACAAACCTAAGTCAAATCTGGGATTTATCTTGTTTCACATTGATTTTCGGCAGATATTCATGTTTTTCTCCATAGGATTGTAGTTTTTATGTTTCGGTGCAGTTGAACGAAAGTAATACAATCGAGATTTACAGCATTTTAGGCCGTGGAAGCCGCAATGAGCGAAAAGACGCCAACTTAGAGGTTATATTCGTAAGTGCCCTTAATTCTTCTCTTAGAGCTGTTTTTATGATGTGGAAAACTATGCAAAGGAATCAAACGCACATAAAATGCATCTACTGCCCACCATTACCCCTAAATTAGTCGTGAAAACAAAATCGAAAATTTGATTGTTTTGGTGTTACCCGTCCAAATTATGTAGGTGCTCGTACGATAGATTCGCAATCTAACTGCGACCATGTTAATTTAGAGGGCTTATACTAATTTTAGGGTTACCAGACTAATGATATAAAAAATCCCGTTGGCAAAGACGGCTAAATATGAAATAAAACTCACGCCTGATATCCCCTGATGGGTAAGCAGAGGAATCAACCACTAGAACTTGGCCCACGTTTTGACGAAGTCCCAAACGTACCAAATAATGATTACAATGTACAAAATTATTTTACAGGTACTGATCTGATCAGGCTATATGGAAGCCACGGGTCACATAGACTGGCAACCGACAAAGTATACCCGTGTTTGTTCCCGTCATTTCGAGCCCCATTGTCTTTGAAAAACAAAGAGTTTGACTTTTCTGACGGAAGCTTCCTCTACGGAACTAGCCTGCGAGGACTCCCTAAAATAAAATGAGTTATAGGTATGTAGAATATTTCAGTGATTAATATATTCGTACATTGTTATGTTATAGTTTACCTCACAAATCTATTCGCGAGTTGACCGCTCAATGAATTATTACTAAAAAATAAAAATAAATAAATAAACTCACGCCCGTTATCCCCGAAGGGGTAGGCAGAGGCACCAGTCTCTAGAACTGGACCCACGTTTTGCCGAGTTTATTAGGTCCCAAACGTGACAAGTGGCAAGCCTGTCGCCGTTATCCGGGCACAATTTATCAGCGAATGGTGTTGCGTACAAACAAATGTACGTAACTAAAAGTCATTGGTACATGCGTGGTTCGAACCCAGACCCTCATGATCGAGAAGCAAGGGTCAACCCCACTACGCCACCACCGCATTATTACTAAGGGCGTCATTTAAAATTACGTCTTAGTCCTGGGTCTATTATTTATTCAATCTCTAGTATTTGCATAGTCAATTAAGGTACTAAACTTTAATATACTTTAAATGGTTTTTTTTAAACGCATTGTTTGTGTTCCTTCCAGACTCTTCATGAGGCTACATCAACGTATTTTCCAATGCTTGCGGTTGCGAGTACTTGTAAAAGTGCTTCTGGTACTCCTAGGATGGACATCCTGAAAAAACAGAATATACCTAGAGTCAACAACGCCGGTTAGTAGGTCTACCATATCCGGTGATGTTGATGTCCTCCACGTTGTATCTGGCGATGGACGGCGACATTGCTGTGCGTCTATGACAGTCATTTCATTACAAATAAAACTGTCTACTGTTTATCTTACTTATAAGCGTAGAAAGTTTCATTTAGAATAACATGTCTGTCACAGACGCACAGTAATAAATGTACCTTCACATGATATGGTGAAATAATTAACAGGTGGACCAAGTTGTGCTAAACATAAGTACAATTTGTTTACAGGTGGATGTCTCTCCTCGCAAAAACAAATTGATAAAGAAATTGGATCATGTCTAAAGCTAAAGAGCTGATCCTACTTTGCCGACAGAATGTTGTGTGGAACATGGAATCACAAATTAAATTTCACACTTGCTTGTCTGCTTTTGTAAGTTCGATAGCGTACAAAAGCCTACAGATGAAAACAGATAAAGGGGCTTTCATTATAATAACTATTTGCGAATTAGTCTTTTACAAAAGTGCTTGAAAAAATGTGTCTTTCTAAATTTGTTTACAGGTATATCAGATCACTTCGCCGAACAATCCTTTCTTGACAGCCACTATCCAATTTTGATTAAATGTATGTAAAAAAATATGTAAATACGACATACATCATGCTCCAAAAAAATAGTCAACGTTGGAGAAAGGATAAGAAACTTGTATACAAAACTTAATTTGTTTAAAGTACATTGATAAAAATGGGATTTAACGGATATTTGCAATAAAGTGTTATGTATGCATAATCTTGTTAGTTTATAATTTAATAAAAATGTTTGCAACTGTTGAGTTATTTATTTCCCGATTTTCTGATTGCGAGTTGTAAATATGCAAAACATACTTCGGGAATTATGTGTTATGCTGGCAACTCTCAAAAAATACCTATCTCCATCTCAAAGGTATACCTCAGAAGAAGGAGTACCATAGAAGGAGGAATAAAATAAAAAGTAACAGTTGTATAGCTGTCCATGTTACTCTTACGATAAATCTCTGCGCCAGAAAGAGACAGCTGTAGTGTACTCATGCACTAAAAATGTTACAATCGTACACGATTGCCACAGATTACTGAACAAAGCCAAAATCGATAGGGCTGGGACAAACACCATAAAGATGTCGATATTATTTATTCCGATCTACATAATCTGTGTATTTTTTAAAATTAATGGTGGTAATTAAGTATTAATATTAAATGATAAAAAAATCATACCTCTTTTTCTCAATTTGCAAAAAGTATCTTTTCAATCCCATCACCATGTTTAATAGTGATTTTTCGGACCCATGGCTGTGTACCAAAAAACCTACGACTAAATTCCATTATTCCAATTCCAATAATTTCAATTACAGTCATGGGCCCATGATAATCACTATTATCACCATTATCTATCTATCTAATTATCAATGTATTTATCTCTAAAAAAATATCATTTTTCCCTTGGTGGTGCTAGTGAACCAGCTGGAACCCCTTACGGTTATGTTATTATGTGCTAAGTGTGGTACATACCATATAAGTTACAATAAATATTTATAAGTAACAGTAAGTAATTCCACATCAGGTTTTCAATCATATAAATGGGACTAATAGGGCTATAGCGAATCGAAAAAAGATTTTACCAAGTTATGTGGTAACATGGCATGGCGAATATAGAACCTTTTTTTTTATATGTTTGCAAATCATCAATTATCACCATACACAGCGCCACTAAGTTATCTGTTCAGGTGGGTAAAATTGTAACTATGTAATTAATTGTAAATCCTGTTCCCCATTTTTTTGTTTTATTTATTCACTTACTAAGATTTATAGATATATGTTCATTAAAATCGAAAGATGGGTTAAAATATTCTCATTTTTCTAGGTAAATTTCTCAAATGTTACTACTAAATTCTCCACTAGCGCCGCTATCAACTGCACAGATGAGATGGTGGCACTGTAAGAAAGTATAATGAATAAAACAAGACCAAAATAGGAAAAACTATTTAATAACATAACATAGCATTTACACACAGGCACATAGATTGCTTCTGGCCCCACACTAGGATACCCTGTGTCGTGTTAATAGATTACGTATTTGTTTCCAATAAATACCTACCACCTAGCATAGTAACGTTACTCAAGGCACCCGTTGTAATAACATCATCAGTCCAGGTTCGATGGAATAAAATAAAAATTGAAACCAAACGATTTATTGGTACAAGACTATTTGGCATCAAATAAAGTACGTAGTTTCAAGCTTTTCACATAAAAAGTGGCAGGTTGCAGCTCAATAGAGAAGAAACCAACACGTATTACTATAATGTATATGTTTTTTATCCCTGACTTCTGTTTTACAAGTACCTATTAACGTTTTTTTTTAACAAAAATGTGTCAGCCATAATGTAAAAGATAATATTTTATGAAATTAAAATGAAATCAGCTTGGTTGCAGCTCACGAACATTGTCCATTTCCGCGGAGGTCGCAACCTGAAAATTGTTTTTATTTAAGTACTTCACGTTGATAACTTCCACATAAAAAATAATAAAAATCACTTGCACCAGAATAAGACTATGATAGTATTAAACTAGTTATGACCTTTAACTGCTAAACGTTGTCCAGGATAGAAAAAAAACACCCAGTCAGGCAATAATCAGAGAAAAATTCTACAAGTGATATACGGCGCCTTGCAGGTTGGAACTGACAACCTGTTTTATTATCCAAGTAGAGTAACCACTAGACCAACGAGACAGTCGGGTCTCATGTGAAATTCCTGATGTACATACATACAGCAAAACGTGCACCTCAGTCGACATAATTGTGCACTATATAGACTTTATTTTGTTTTTAGTATTATTATAATGTATAATTATAACCTTACCAATGATCTGCGGGCTAAGGAAAAGCGTAAAGTAGGTACGGCACTTGTTTCCAACCTACGCCACTTGCTATTGTTTATGAAACAGTCGCTTGCTGCAAATGCGGTGTAAATTTTTCCAAGACTACTTTGTACGTGATACTGCGTAATCGACATTTGTTATTTTGTGCTGTCTTCGGGTAACCTGCAATAGATAATTAACAATTAAAACAACTATACGAACGCAAGAAATAACTAAATATGCTCTACGAACTATCGATACTTTTTTTCACTGAGAAAGTGGGAAAGTCCCATCCCTATTCCCCTACAACAAACAACAAACTTGTATTATGATTTATATCGAAAATATCACAATAATCATGATGAAAACACCATTCTCTAATAGCTAATTTGCAATTCTAGTAGCCCATAGTTGAAATCTTAGAGAAAATACCCTTTTAGGTACACAAAATTGAGACTTACCGGTGGAAGCTGATGAATGTTGTTTCATTATCTTCTCGGGAAGAATGAGATATACATTCTAACACAACACACGCCATGCCGATGGTTATATATACTATATACCATGAGAATCCACTAAAATTCACTTCAAATGGTGCTTTAGTAAATATAAAATACACAAGCTTCTTGAAAACGACGCACTCCCAAACCTCTTGTCGAACACACTGCCAAACACAGAACACCCTCTGCCAAAACAATGTCATTGGGCGGCACATTGCATGCCGTCATTTTCTGAGCCGTTCTAATTTGGTCGCGTAATGGTAACCAAAGGTAACCAACTGACGTTTAAGGGTTGTACGCTCGAAAAAAGCAACAAAGACACGACTATATTTTTCTCTTTCTAACACGTAGCTTGCGGCTATTTAAATTAACGAAACAAACTATGTGGCACGTTTTCATTTTTTAACGCTCCTTCTATGGTACTCCTTCTTCTGAGAGGTATACGCGCAGGCCCAGTCTATTCTATTCTCTGTCTATGTTGGTATTATTCTCCGTATTCTGTGATCGATCGAGTAAATCTGTGAATTCGAGTGTGCGCCAGCGTTGCCAGAATGTTACAAAAAAAACATTTTACGTTACTTTTGGCCCTCCAATACATCCAATGTTACACGTTACACGCACGCACGACGCACGACCCAATATGTTACTTTTGTGTTACTTATTCTTCATTAATGTGATGGCGTTTTTTCATATTAATTGATGACAAAGCAGGTTATGGTATTGAAAGACATTCTTAAGCCGCGTTTTCACGGTCTTATTGGGCTCGGACCGAGCGCGTCTTCTTAGTCAACTAATACTGTAAGCCACTCGGATAGTAGTTTACACACATTTTAGTGGATATGGATTTTTATTCATTTTTGAACGCGCTTTGTTGTCTGGTCAGCGGCTACTGTCAAGCAAAACTTTGTGAAAACTTGAAAAACTTTAAACCAGCTTTGAAGTGGCTTTGAAATTACCGATTTACTGCTTTCCACATTTAATTTTCTCCGTATCCGCTCCAGCGCGGCTTGTCTGGTGTCTTTATTTTTATATGATGCCAAACGCACATTCCACAATACTTCTTTACTTTCGTAAAGGTCCACAAACTGCAAATTATCTCTTTCTGACCACTTTCTTCTACGCGACACAGGAATTTCTTGCGAAGACGCCATTTTGTTTTTTTTATTGCATCAAAGTCAACTAACTGCCAGTTGCACAAAGCTCACCACTAAAGGAACTTTAAGTAATGGCTCATTATTGCTAATGAATTCATTAATCTAATGACGTTGCACAAAACTTTTTTAGTGGCAGGTAATGTGTCATTAACTAAAGAAATCATTAAAAAAATATTGCCACTGACAAAATGTTAATGACGGGAAATGAATGAATGGTTTCGTTTTGTTCGTTCGAAATCATCACAGGATTGCAAAAACGAAACGCAAATTTGAAAAACAAAACGCTTGAATGACATTTGACGTTTGTCATTTGTAGGATTTAAAATAAAATAACGTTTTCTGTTCTGTGTCATCTGTGTGGTGTGGTGATTTTGTTTGAAGAAAGTAATTTTATATTTGCTGTGTTGTTGGTTGAAATTGCAAAAGAACAAAAAATGGAAAAGAAAAAGCGAGAACGTGGTGCGAACTATACCGCTGAAGAAAAGACTTTATTGGCAGAACTTGTAACGAAGTAAGTGTAACGATGGTGTTCATTTCCCATGCAATGATGGATAATATAGGTTCTGGCCACGTATCCTTATAGATTCAGGATTGAACCTCGTCATATGAAAAGTGAAGCCACAAAATTGCCGTTATAGTTGTAGTTTCCGACCACATAAAAGAGTGACAGACCTAAGCTCTAGCTAGTACTTTTGTATCAAACAAGGTACCTATCCGGACTTTTTTTAGGATCCGTGGTTCTGTTTTGTTGCAATTCTTTTTTCTGTAAACCAGCACTTTTGTAGGCTGTGTTTTCATTAAATAAATCATAGATAGATAGATAGAGAGAACTTTATTGTACATAAAAAAGGAAATTACTAAATCACATTATTTTTCAGATACAAGCATATTATTGAAGATAAGAGAACTGGAGGAATGTTTATTAATAAAAAGAAGGAAGCTTGGAAAATAGTTACAAATAAATACAACAGTAATTGTACAAGCGGTACCAGAGAAACCGAACAACTAAAGGCGCTTTATGATAATATGAAGCAGAAATCACGAAAGATTGTTGCAGAAAATAATGTAAGTACATATTGATTTAATCACTGGCAAACTGTTATCATACGATGTAATCCATTGATAGGAAATGTTTGGGCATTAGTAAGTAGTCGATCTAGTGGTGCCATGGGAAATTAATGGTTTTATTAATTACTTGATATTTTGTTAATATACCTAATCATGTACATAATCATTTCACTCACAATTTGTTCAGTGTAAGGCCTGGTTTACATTTGCTTTATTTTCATGCTTTTTTAGCATGCTTTTCACAGAGCTAGAATAGAATAAAGATGCCAAATCTTTTTATAAGTACATAAAAAAAAATCAGTAATGGTTGGTTATATACTATGTATTTAGGATTTTTTAAAGTACTTTTATAATATTTGTGCGTAATAAAAGCTATGAATCGGCATACATTTTTGCCGTCTCTATTTTATTGCACTTCTATGGAAAGCATAAAAATAAACAAATTTAAACCAGGCCTAATGATGTATAAATCTATTTTTTAGAGGTCATGATGTTTTTTTTTTTTTTTTTTTAGAAAATGGAATACATGAAAAGTATGGAGCAGGATCAAAAATGCATCCAAAAATTTAAAAGAAGACAAGGTTTTTTTTTCTCACTTCAACTTGCTTTATGCACAATCATTATTAGGTATACTGAAATACCGATAAACCATTTAAATTGTTTATAGGTGCAAATGAACAAAACAGGTGGAGGTTTTTGGAAGCCCAAATCAACAGACTCGGATTCCAAAATACTAGCAGTCATACATGACCAAATAGAACCCTTGCCAAATCCACATGATAGTGCATCTGCTTATTTTAAAGGTTTGTACACCAAAATATTACCTAATTTTCGCTGATGTTATCTTACCATTATTTTGATTAAGATTGTAATTTAATAACATTTTGTTTCGGTTTCAGAAATGGACAACATATATGGCTCACCATCACCACCACCGTCCTCAGACCATTGTACACCAGTGGCTTCAACCTCGTCAGCTCCAGTACAGGAGACAAATTACAGATATTTGTCTGAATTAGGCGAACACAATATTAACATTATAGAGTTGACCCCAGCTGAGAATATAGTTGTGCAGATAGATGAAGGTAGTTTTATACTCAATTTTACATTATTTTTTTATGTTTCGTGTTCTCGTTTTGTTTCACATAAACTTATTTTTCAGATCAAGATGTACAGAAGAACATCACCAAAAAAGTGATGGCTCCATCTAAGCATAGAGTTGTGAAGAAGAAACAAGGTAGTAAATAAGTCTTTTTTTTACACACTCTTGAAAACACATGCCTACTTGATTGTCTCCTTGTTTGCTGTATTATTAATTTATTAAAGATAACTTTTTAAATTTCAGTGCCCAAGAAAATTAAAAGGGATTACTCTTCAGAGGCCCTCAAGAGGATCTACTTCAAGAAAAAAATTCAAAATGCCCAATTGGAGCGTAAGAAATTGGCTCTTGAAATTGTTTACTTAAAAGAGAAACACAATTTTGAAATGCAAATTTTAAGAAGTACAAAAAATAATTAAATATTGATGAGGAGCGATGTTTTTTTATTTTACTAGGTACTTATTTATCTTATTATAAGTTTCAAGAAAATATGGAATTTATAAGTGCAGTTCGCACAGATACTGCAGCCTGATTTGGTACGTCTGGTAGAGGTACATCATCCATGGTAATGTCAATATCACTTGGAGGTTCCACCTCATTCAAATCAATGCACATGTTGTGAAGTACTGCACTCGCCATGATCACCTGCAGTACAGTAGATGTTTTATTCAGCGTTATCCCTTTCTCCAGGCATGGACAACGCCGCTTCCATACACCAAAGCATCTTTCCACTGTGTTACGGGTTGCTATGTGGCATTTGTTGTATGCCTCTTCGGCAGTTGTTTGTGGTTGGGAAATAGGCACCAACAAAAAGTTTTTATTAAAATAACCACCATCTCCCAAAAGGTAGTGGTTACCATACCTCCCACTTTCAAAATCTGCACATAAGTGTGAGTTATTAAAAATTGTACAGTCATGAACAGATCCCGGCCAACGAGCAATAATGCCCCTAATTTTTAGGTCAGCGTCGCACACCACTTGGACATTTATAGAGAAATAGCCCTTTCTGCATCGATACAATTCAGAGAGTACGCCCCCTCTACTAATAATTTTAATGTGTGTACAATCCACTGCTCCTGCTACTCGTGGGAATCCATCAATTCCATAAAATCCTTCGGCCACTTCCCTTAGCTCTTCACGGTTGGGCATATTTATATACACTGAGCTAAGTTCTGCTAGTTTACGGGAAACTCTTTGTATTATCCGACAAACTGTTGATTTGTGGATGTTAGTCAGGTCACCAAGCACTGTCTGGAAAGTTCCTGTGGCAAAGAACCTTAGACAAATAAGCAGCTGGGTCAAGCCATCAATTGATTTATTTCTTCGGGTCATTGGTTCTATGTCCAGAATGTCGGTCTCGGATTTGCAAAACTGCATGCTTGGAAATTCGATACCGGATTCTGAAGTCTTCACCATCATATTTTGAAAAAATATCTATCCTATCTGGGATACGGCGACGACGGTGAATATGTTCTTCTGGATCAGACAAGGAAGAAAGACTCGACATAGACATTATAATATGACACGATAACACAAAAAAGCTACACTGAACTCTGTTTTAGTTTACTTTAATGAACCCTTTTGGGCCAATTAAAATTTCTAACCTCAAAAACGTCAACTAAAGTGACATTACACGCTAATGAAGATTTGTGCAACGTAAAACTGCACTAACGGCGTCGTTTGACATTTCATTAGTTAAATTTAAAGGAACTTTAAAAATTACCTTTAAATTCTTTTGTGCAACAATTTAATGAAGCATTAGTTTTTAAAGTCACTTTAAAAAGATAAAGCTCGTTTCTGCAACTGACTGTAAGACGAGCAGAGCGCGGTCCGAGTTGGCGTTTTGATACGAGTGCACTAAAACGGCCAGTGTACACGATACGAGTAGCATCTTAATAGTCATCATAGTAAACTCGGTCGGAGCGCAATAAGACCGTGAAAACCCGGCTTTAAATTGTCTTAAATAAAAAAAAAATGTTATGTTACTTTTCTAGAGAAAATGTTACTTTTTGATCTGCCTCGTGTTATATTTGACTATCTGCCACTGGCAACACTGGTGTGCGCAGGTGCGCATTGGTTGGTTTGTTTTTACTTGTGCTGTGTTCTATTATTGAGTTTTTGCAAATTTGAGTGATTGGCTGTTTGGGCGGGAAACAGCAAAGATACGAAAACTTTTTCCAAAATTTTAAAATTATTAGTTATTTGTTTTAAACTAAGTGCAAACTATTAATAGGTGGTCAAAGCGACACGAAACTATGGATGATGATGAGGGGCCGGGGGAAAAGCCCCCGGACCCCAAGACTCCTCGTATAGTGAGGAATTTAAAGAGACCTGCTTCAGCGGTGGCGGGAGATAGGTATTTAGGTGAAGACTGTTATGTGCCATATTTTAAACCTAATTATAAAAGACTATACCCGGAAAATAGCCCCAACCTGACATTCAAAGTGTTCGTTGAAAGTGTGAAACCCTGCGGAAAAATCGGGAACAAAAGCCCGGTTTATCTAAACAACATCTTCTCTAGCGAAGTGAAAGGTGTACAGTCCCTGCAAAGAGTCAATGCCAATAAGATAAGTATAACTTTCAAACTGGCCAATAATGCTAATAACTTCTTACTAAATACCAACTTCCTCACCAAGCATGAACTGAAAGCTTATATACCAGCAACACAAATCGAAAAAACCGGAGTGATCCGTTTTGTACCTACAAATATCTCTAATGAAGAATTATATACAAAATTATCATCCATCTATGAAATAATAACAGTCAGAAGATTCACAAAAAAGGTGGGAGACGAGAGAATACCTTTACAGACAATAAGCCTTACATTTTTATCCAATAATTTACCAGAAATCGTGCAGTACGACTTGTTCTCATACAGAGTATTTGAATATGTCCCTCCTCTACAACAATGTTTCAAATGTTTCAAATTCAACCATTCTGCTAAAGTCTGTAATAGTTCAGTTCAGAAGTGTAGTATATGTTCAGGTGAACATTCTTATAGAGAATGTGACAGGCCAAACGATCTTTGCTGTTCTAACTGCAGTGGACCTCACTTGGCAATATCAAAATTATGTCCTATTAAAATGAAAAAAATGATGGAAAAGAAAAATAAAATAAGTTACTCTTCTGTACTGAACACAAAATCTATGACTGAATTCCCTGCTCTGACTGAAACCTCCCGGCCTAGTCCCTCTTTTGTAAAAAAGAATGTAAATAAAATTGTAAACAAATCTGTAAATAGTTCTGTACATAATGTAAATACTAACAGTGATGACATAAAATCACAAATAATTGGAAGCAGTGATGTACTGTCGGCCCTGGTACAGACACTGATCCAGCTTGCCAACAACCCTGAGGGCAGCTCTATAACAACGGCTGCTATCAAAGATATGCTTATTAAAAACTTAAAATAATGGATAGTAATTGCACAGGTAACAGCTCTCACATACGCATTGCACAATTTAACATTCAAAGCGCTAATAGTAAAAAGGCATTATTAATTAGATTTCTTAATAAACAAAGTATTGACATATGCTTATTAAATGAAACATGGTTCAAAAATAATGATAGCATTAAATTTCCAGGTTACAATGTATTCAATCGCAACTCTAAGAATGCTCATAATGGAGTAGCAATTGTTATTAGGAAAACACTTAAGTATAAAATCTTAGATACCAATTTTTATGAAGATATACAAACTGTCGCTTTATCCCTTTCTACAGATAATGGTAACCTGACTGTTTTATGTGTCTACTGCCCCCCTACTAGTGGGCACATTAGAATAAATAAATTGCGCCATGTTGTAAGAGATTTGCCTAAGCCAATATTTGTATCTGGTGATTTCAATGCGCATCATGTTGCCTTTGGATGTGTATCAACCAAAGGCAGAGGGCATGAACTTTATAATTTAATTGATGAGAATGATTTATGCATATTAAACAATGGCAATTATACTACTGTCAATAGACCTACACAAAATCCATCTGCAATTGACATCACTTTTGTAAGCCCATGCATAGCCCCCTTATGTGAATGGTCAGTACACGATGATAGCATGGGTAGTTACCATTACCCTACCATCACTCAAATCCAGCTGCGCATTGAAAAATACCAGACAAATGAGCCAATTGACAAGTTTTTGTATAAAAAGACTGATTGGTTACATTATAAAAATTTATCTCAGCAATTATACCAAAACATGGAAATAAATCAATACAATCCTATAAATTCATACAATGAATTCTGTAATAAACTTGAAATGCTTAAACAACAATGTATACCAAAGTTCACTAAATCAAGTAAATACCGTAGTAGACCTCCATGCCCATGGTGGAATGATATTTGCGAACAAAGTGTAATTAAATCCTATGAGTCACTAAAACACTATAGAGCCAATCCGACCATGGACAATTATATTAATTACAAAAAGGCAGACGCACTCAAAAAAAGAACATTAGCTGAACAAAAACATTACAGCTGGGATAATTTGTGTAACACATTTAATAGAACTACGCCAATCAGTCGTATATGGAACTTAATTAAAATGTTTAATGGTGCAAAATCCAAAAGTAAGACCTATAATGATGAATTCATTCCCCAGTTCCTGAATAAGCTATCAGATAACAGTAATCTTATCACTGAAAATTTGCAATCCTTCTTTTCAAAACATAATAATGATAGTAACTCTAAGTTTTTGATAGAACCATTCACTTGGCACGAATTCATCATGAGCCTAAATTCAAGGCGGGACACTGCTCCCGGCTTGGATGACTTTCCTTATCTTCTAATCAAGAATTTAGATGAAGGAGCCCAAAAATTATTTCTTGCAATTTTAAATAACCTGTGGTCCAATATGTCGATTCCAGACTCATGGAAAACACAATGTGTTATTCCCATTCTAAAACCAGATAAATCTCCTGATTGTGCAGATTCCTATCGTCCTATATCCCTTTCTTCCTGTTTGGGTAAAATTTTTGAAGCAATGATTAAGGTTCGTCTCGATTGGCATATTGAAGCCAATAAAATAATTCCTGATATTCAATATGGCTTTCGAAGAGGTAGAAGCTGCGCAGACAGTTTCCTTTCATTAATATCAGACCTGAAAAAGTGTAAAGATAACGGATTAAGTACAGTGTGCACATTTTTAGATATCCAAGCTGCATTTGATAGCATTGACCCAGGAATTCTAGTTAAAGTACTCTCAAATTTAAGGATACCTGGCATATTATGCTAATGGATATATAACTTTCTTAATAATCGAATTTTGTATGTCAAACACAACAATATATTATATGGTCCTCGCCCTGTAAGTAAAGGTACAATGCAAGGATCTATTTTATCACCATTACTGTTTAACCTGTATGTATGTGAAATCCTGCATTATGTAAATACTGATAGTGTAAATATATTACAGTTTGCTGATGACATTATTTTATACAGCTCAAATTATTCTATAGATACTGCCATAAATAACATTAATAATTCTCTCAATAAACTAAATTTCTATTATGCCAATAGGCTCCATCTTAAGGTCAATACTAACAAGAGTCATACTATGTTATTTAGTAAAGATGAACCACATGTTCAAGTTAAATATGATGGCACTCCAATTCCAATCGTTCAAACACATAAATTTTTGGGCATAATATTAGATAGAAAATTAACATTTGAACAGCATATCAAACATATAATAGCCAAGTCACTAGCAGGTTTAAATATTATGAGATGCATGGCTGGTGTTTCATGGGGAGCCGACCCAAAAACTCTGGCCATGCTATATAAGGCTATAGTTAGAAGTCATTTTGACTATAGCACTCTAGCTTATGTAAATAGTGTACATGTAAATAAATTAGATATAGTCCAGAACAAAGCTCTGCGAATTATCTCTGGCGCTATGTGTTCAACTCCCATAAGGGCCATGGAAGTTGAAACCAAAATAATGCCTCTACAGTATAGAAGGCTTAAATTAATTAAAAGATATATTCTAAAATTGCTCTCATCTGATAATCCTATAATAAATAAAATCATACCTAATTTAACTTACCATCAAAATTCCGAATTTCCAATGTTCCGTGAGACAATATCCAATAGTTTAATTGAAGGCATGAAGAAATTTTCACATATTTATAAACAAGGCTCTTGTTGGTCTTGTTTTGCTCATCCATATAAGAATACAGTATATCCAGTATCTGTAATTGATAAAATTATTTCTGATAATAAAAACTTTCTATACTTTTTATCAGATTATGGAGATGTTTATAAAATATATACGGATGGCAGTAAGGGAGAATGTTACTGCCGATCTGCTATATATGACTCACAAACGGGCAATTCGCAGAGTTTTACTTTACACAGTAGTTGTTCAATTTTTACAGCAGAAGCATATGCAATTTTTGAGGCATTAAAACTTCTCAAAGTTGTTAAACCTAACCTTAAAAGAATCTTAATCTTAACAGATTCATTAAGTGTCATTCAAGCACTAAAGAATTTAAAATTTAACTACAAAACTAACTATATCCTATATGCTATTAAATCCCTCTTAATATCCAATGAAGCTTTAGGAATGCAGATATCTCTAATGTGGATACCTTCACACAGAGGTATATCTGGGAATGAAATAGCTGATAAAGTTGCGTATGAAGGTACAAATTGTTTAGATGTAAGGCGCGCTTTTTGGGTCCCTATGACCGACTATTACAGTGTAATAAATTTAGAAATATTAAACTCTTGGGAAACATTCTGGAAGAGTAATCAAGAGAAAGAAGGCAAAGGACTTTGGTACGGAAGCATCCAAGAAAAAATACCTAACTCACCTTGGTACGAATCGAAACTGGCTATCGCTAGCCGCAGCTTCATAACCACAATAAATAGATTGCGTTTTGGCCATAACTGTGCACCATCACACCTTTCAAGAATCAACATTGGAACAAATATCTGTGAACACTGTAAAAATGCCGTTGGAAACGTTGAACATTTAATTTATGACTGTCCATCTTTCAATGTACAAAGACTGATTTTCGCGAGTGATTTGTTAGAAATAGGCAAAAGTGACTTTTTCTCCCGCCACCACCTCAAAGACTTGCTTAAAACTCCTGAATGCTATCCTATCGTGTATAAATTTGTGAAAAATACAGTGTCTAAAATATAAGTGTAAATAGAAAAAGTTTAACTATTTGTATTAAAATGTGAAGTGCATTATGACTTTATAAAAATAAGATATGGCTTAAAGGTCTTGAAACCAAGCCAAAACTCTTTAAAAAAAAAAAAAAAAAAAAAAAGCAAATTTGAGTTTGCGCAATGTGCTATGTAATATTGATTACCTGCGAATTAGAAGTAGGTATTTCGGTGTGTGATTTTTATCTGCTTGTTCGTCGCTCTGTGTTCTCCTCTTGAATTGTCTGCTGTTCTTTTCCAATACATACATAGAACGGTCGAAATAACGCCACTTTCTCGTCGGTTCTTTTGTGTGTAGAGTCTTTATAGCATTGCGCGTTGTGCATGCTGTGTTTGAAGTAATTTTTCGAAATGAGTACAACAAAAATGTTCAGTCTATCTAGTTTGGTCCTACTTGAGGTTAGTTTAGCTTGTGGTTGGTCAGGAGTGTCAACTGGTATTGTCATAAAGAATCGTGTTATCATAAATAAGACCGATGATTTCGAATGTACCTAGTAGGTAGGTACTCGGTCACAAAAAAAATTACTAAAATTACATATAAACTTTACACTGAGTCATTAATTTGTTAGTTGTGTTGTGATTGGCCCCGTCAAATCTTAAGTTTGTTGCTTTAAATATTTCTAATGTTTCTAACAGCCTCAATCCTCTGTCACATAATCATAGTCATCTTCTCTGAATGTGAATCGTAGCCCTGCCTTACGGTATGCAGTTGCAGTAAGGCTCTTCTAACATAAGCCAACGGGGCAATGATGCTTTCGCTTTGTCTTATAACTGTTGTTGCCTATGTGGTATTCTAGTGTACTGTACCAATTCCTCTTTATAGTAACTGGCTGGCACGGCCGTCTAGTATGATTTGAAATGATTGAAAGGGAATCGCTGTGTTTTTGTTGAGATGTCAGTCGAGGACTAGCAGCTAGGCTTGGTGTTTCTCGATGAAAGTATAAAATAAAAGTTAATATTGCTAATCAGCAATTTCTAATAAATTTGAGCACTACAGTACATACATTTACTCAAGATTACACTACGGCCTTAGTAAATGTGATGATGGCATTCTCGTTGTGTCTGATGACTGCAACCTTCACTGCTTCATGATGGTCTGCAATCAAACTTGGTTTTTAGGATTTGGTCGCATTTAGTGCACTATAGTTGTCCGTTTTCGTTGTACAGGTGTTGCATGGCTTGGGTCATATTGTCGTTGAATTTAGTTGTTTATTTAACCCTTAGAATGTTGTAGGTGATCTTGCCGTCATAAGGTTATTAATTTTGGAAAATATTGCGTATTATAAGGTCCAGAAGTAATAAGTTGAAATTATACTACCTTCTTTATCGGAATACGAAAGTTGTTGTTGAAATTAAATCTAATACACAGATACAATTATAAGTTGTAACTGTATTTTACATGGTTTTATTTTTGTTTTGCTTTTCATAGATAGGATCATTTCGATTTGTATCATTATATCGCATAAATAGTTACACAAATAATGGTTTAGCACGGTTTAACACCGTAATTAATACCAAAAAAATCACAATTTACCAAAGGGCTTTTTAATTTGAATTCGTAGGTAATGTATGGTTTATAAACCTAATGAATATAATAATTAGTTTACCTTTAATTCAATTAAAAACGGGTAATATAACCGCTACTTCTCAACTATATTATTAATTTTGCAATTCTCAAGTATATATTTCAGATTAAGATGAAACGACAT
Source organism: Yponomeuta plumbellus (assembly GCA_947310845.1). Classification (NCBI taxonomy): domain Eukaryota; kingdom Metazoa; phylum Arthropoda; class Insecta; order Lepidoptera; family Yponomeutidae; genus Yponomeuta; species Yponomeuta plumbellus. Next base: position 2,297,433 of record OX371206.1, read on the forward strand.
GATAAAATATTACAAATGACACTAAACAACTCAGGTAAGAACACCAGAGCTGCAGGTAATTATAAATAAAAATGTTTTTTTTTAATATTGTACCCTTATGGAAAGTGAATTCATTCCAATCAATATGACACTATGAAGCTTACGCATGCAAAGTTTTTGTTTTATGTTTAATTGTTGTGACCATTATAACAGGCTCGCAAATTAAAAAATGAAACTAATTCAATGATGACACAGAATATGTATAAAGGTGTTTACCGTGCTTATTACGTACTATAGTAAACACCTTTTTATCTTATAAATTTGGGTATACGGAATATGAATAGGTAAAGGCACGGGCCATAGTGTCAGATGTGGATACTGTTACCTAACTATTACTATTTGTTTACAATACAGCCAGCTATAATGTACTTTTATATTGTTTCATTGCAGAAAATAAAGCTGAAATTTGTAGAAATCGAGTCACAACAGAGTCTAAAAAAACGATGTACCTATAATTCACGCTGTATAATACGACTTTGTTTGGTATATCATTTCCAGTGCCTTTTTAATGAATTTGTTACTGTTAAACCTGCATTTGATTGTTTAATCCAAAAATTAAAAGAGTTTTATCTTGATTATTGACTATTTTTAGTTCTGAATTTCAAAAATCTTATCAAATATAGTGTTATAAGTGGTACTTTTTGCAGGAATACTGAAAAATGTTTAATTAATTCAGAAAGCATATTTTTTAAGCATTCTAGTATATATGCACAATTATGTGGTAATATGATAATTTATTGAAAAAAATGCATTAGAAGGATTGAAAATTTTTCTTTTATCTCTCCTGAATAATGGCATTTTTAGAGTTATAACACTATATTACCGGAGGTGCGATTTGTTATCTTGAGACCGATGAAGCCGCTTTTATGGTAATAATAATAACTATTCTTCAAAAGGTATTTAGATTATCTTCAGTTGAGTTTAGAATTTTGTGAATTTTCTCCTATTGGTTACATTTGGCAAAGAGCCAAAGAGTTCTTGTAACAACATATATTTATTTCTAATATATTTTAAGTATTTTCGTTGTAACAATTTTCTTTGGTCATAGCCGCAGTCATTTTCGAATTACCTTCGAAGTCAACAATTAGCGCCATTAAATGGTCTTCTTCTTCTTCGGTTTTTTGTAACAAAACTTGGAAAGTCTGATAATCATCCTTCTTTTTCTTGAAGTGAAGCTGTTGATCAAATTTCTGCCTAAAAAGTCCTTTCTTTCTTTCTTTCTTTCTTTCTAAATTGAATATTTTTCATCGGCATGTGCACTCTTGGGTTGGTTATTATGCAGTATATGTGCATTCGTTATTGCGGTATCAATAAAAAATATATATGTATTCTCAGCCACCAGCGACGGCTTTTACGGGCGACCTGTCGACGCCCCCCATTCATTTCGTGTACAACACTACTCCTTTCTTGGTTGCGTCCTTCGGAGTTATGGTTATAGGACTTACTAGGACAATAAGCACAGCTCAAAGTATGTACATACCAACTTGGTATCCATCCGGACAAAAAAAAAACAATACGGCCGTTTAAACGCCACTTGTGCTTGCTTATCTTTATCCAATTTAATTTTGTTTCTCCTCTCCTGATCATATTTGGTTTTTTTTTTCTGTCTGCGCTAACTGTTGCTGTGGCAAATATTTTATGGCAATATAAAATTTATGTAGGTCATAAGACGAGAAGTAACCGTATCAAATGCCACATGGATGTCAGTTATTTTTTCGTCAATCGGTGCCTGTCATAAATTTTTCACCCCTGAAGATCCCAATCCTACTTCTAATTCCTTCTTTTTTACCTGCGTAGTAGGGTGATTCATATATGGAGGGGTCAGGGGAAAAACAACTTTTGTCACCTAATGATCAAACTGAGGTATTACTATTTAAAAGATAAGATCTTAATAAAATAGTGTCATTTATACCCAAACAAATAAGAAAAGCTTTTTTTATTGAAAGAATTTTTATTGTTAATGTAATTATTTATTTATTTTATTTTGACTTCACATCAGCTAAGAGTTATAATAAAAAATTGTGACTAAGACAGAATAATCAGGTGAAAACCATCCTATGTCCACCAACATCACGGGAAAAACAATTGATGTCACTAAGGCACTTTAACTGTAATAGGTATAAAGGTATAGGGGAAAGGCAGGTTAGGGGTCGGGTAGTATAGGGACTTCTTCTGGAAAATTTCTTGAAAAAAGACAGTTTCATGGGTGAAATGCAGAATAGATGTACCGTAACGAAATCGTTATTAAACTGAGATTGTAATGAAACTGATAAATTGTCACGAAACTGATAAGGTAAGGGTGAGATCACATAAGCATTAAAATAAATAAAATATTTATGGCATAAATCAACTTTATTAATGAACTTACATCTATATTTTTGTACTAATTGCAAAAACCTTGTCAAAAATCAATCTTATCTGCAAACAAACATGCCGCCAGCAAGAGAGACGACACCGCTCCAGCCAGGGAGAGGACGCCATGACCGAATTATTGACAACATGACCGAATGTTTATCCAATAAAAAGACATTTTCTTGTTTATATCTCTTTATTCTATACATTTTTACCCAAATTAAAAGTAACCCAAAAGTTCTGGTTTACTATGAAAATTGTTCAGTCACATTATATGACAGACAAAATAATGTCTTAGGGACAAATTAAAAAGTATAGGTACCATCATATACTATGATCAAAAAGCTGGTGACAGCTCAACAAAATAAAAATATAATTATCAAAATAACAAAAATGTCTTAGGGACAAATTGGAAAGTACAGGCGCACCATCATATAGTATGTATGATCAAAAAGCTGGTGACAGCTCAACAAAATAACAAAAATATAATTATCAAAATAACAAAAATGTCTTAGGGACAAATTGGAAAGTACAGGCACCATTCTATGATTAACAAAAGCTGTGACAGATACCAATATAAAAAAATATTTATAATAATGTCTTAGGGACAAATAAGAAAGTACAGGTACCATCATATATAATGATTAAAAAGCTGGTGACAGCTCGACAAAATAACAAAAATATAATTATCAAAATAACAAAAATGTCTTAGGGACAAATTAAAAAGTAGAAACATAAGTTATATGATGTTCAAAAAACTGGTGACATCTTAAATGGGAAAGCTCGTGAGGTATTATTTAAAATATACTTCATCGAAGTCATCCACTAAGTAGTATTGTTTTGAGTCTTGCGGAAAAATAGCTATATTAACTTTTTTTACAATAAAGTCACTCGTAATTATATCAATATCTATCTTTCTTTGGACTGAAAACTTAACTGAATTTGCCGAATCTTTGATAGTTTTCAAAAAATTTACCTTATAGTGTGCTTCACCGTCTTTTTTTTCTATGGCTATTACAAATCCAATAAAATATTTCCAAATTTTTCTTTGGAAGTATCTTACAATAACACCATCATTTATATTATAAATAAATTCGTTCTCGGTATCTCCTTCAGTCTCAAGTTTATCAATTTCAGTGTTTGTCGTTTCTTCTGGAGTCTCCGTCATCTTTTCTTCTTCAGTCTCAATGTTTTCGTTATCTGTAGTCTTAATACTCTTTTTATTTACAATCTCAAGTTTGGTATCGTCTTTGGTCTTGAATTTATCAGTCTCATTTTTTCCTCTATCTACAGTTATAACATCCTCATTCTTATCTTTGTAATCCCCTTCAAACTCCATTTCCTCAGTGTCAATAATTCCATTGCCTGTAGTCTCAGTTTGCTCACTTTCTTTAATCACAATTTTTTCATCATCTATAGTCTTAGTTTTCTCATCATCTCCATTATCATCTTTGTCGTCCCGTTCAGTCTCTATTGGCTTTGTCTCTATTTTCCTGTCAACTGTATCATCTATTGGCTCATATTCTTCATTCTCAATCTCATTACCTCTAGTCAGAAAATTTATATAGTTTTCAGCTTTCTTCACTTCACTTTTTTGTATGTCAAAACTTTTGGTGGTGAATTAATGGTGAAACTATTAATTTCACTGAAAGCACCCTTTTTTCTAAAGACGTCGCATTTCGTTATATCTTGATAGGCAGTATTTTCCGGGGCACCTTTAATTCGAGACAATACTGTGACGTTTGCTTTTCCATTGGCTGCTGTATTTTTGCATAACTTAACTTGCACAACATCTTTTTCTTGCTCTTTTGTGATCTTTATTTCTATTTCTTGCCCAATCACATCACTATCCATCACCACAATTTTTTCAGCATGATTTATTTGAAACTCTTCCTTTGTAACATCAATCTTTACAGGTATATTTCTCTTAACATCGGCAGCATGTAGTTCTATTTCCGTGTCACCAGTCTGCTTTGATTTATCTTCTTCAGATGTAGTATAAACATTTAGTTTTATTTTATTAATCACATTAGTCTCATCATTTTCTTCCAAATTATTTCTTCTTAAATTTTCAGTATTATATTCCTCATTCTCTATATCTGATAGTGCATCTTGCAAATCAGAATCACTATAAATGCTAATTTCAACGCTTTCAGAAGTAGTAGACGCATTAGAAGATCTTCTTTTTCTCTTGATATTCTTATTTTTACCTTTAGAAGCGCTGTTCTTGGAGGGCCTCTTTCTTTTGTTTTTAGTAATAGATTTACTTGTTTCCATAGTGCTTTTTGAAACTTCTGTTTGTTCATCGCTACTTAAACACCCGTATTCATTTATATCAATTTCAGGGAAAGATCTGCTATGGCACTTCTTAGATTTGCGATTGCGACTTTGTGTGATAGAATTTCCAGACAGTAAATCTGTATCGAGCTTTATTTTTTTTAAGAGATAGTGGTAAGTTTCTAATGAATCTTTTGTTTTGTTCTGTAAGTGAAATATCAGCTAACACAGTAACTTTTCTGTTTTTGTTTACTTCACTACATGTTTTAGTTTCAGTGATTAGTCTATGATCTTTAATTGCAAAACATGCACAAAAGCCCCTTAATTCTCCACAAAGACAGCTAACATCTCTGTATTTAATCACAGATTCATCTTCAGTAGTCAAAATCTGGTGCACAGACATTGTTCCTTTTAAAGGCTTGGTAATAGTATTAGCAAATTTTTTTTTGATTGCATTGATGTCCGACTCTGTTACTAATTCAAGGCATATTTTAGAAGACTTTTTTAATACTTGATAGGCTGTTTCAGCGTCTGGAATATCCATTCCGTATGTGACTTGGGAGTCTAGAGTCCGTTTTATGGCACCCCCTATACCATCTGCGGCGTTCTTGCCGTGAGCGGCTTCAAAATAGTTCCATGTGCAGTGACTGAAACCAAATTTTTTTGTGAGCTTCGAAAACAGAATAAAATTAAGTTTTTGTCGGTATTGCGTACTAGGACCATCTGAAAAGAAATGGATTTTATTGATTGCTGGAAAATTCAATTTTAATGCCTTGATAACTGGAGTAAGATGGGCCCAAATACTGTAAGGATTGTGTTCGTTACATGGTGACAACGTGCAAAATGAAATAGGTTCTTGATCATTTATGTAAGCTACTCCAGTATGGAGAGTAATTTGGTTCCGTGATGATCCAAAATGCATCCCTTGTATTTCTTTGTTATATCGGCAATTGTAATTTTCAGAAAAGTCACATATTATAACAGCCTCGTCGCTTTTGGTTTTCTTTTTGCATTCCTTAATTTTTTTCTGTTGGTGATTGATGTTAAAATAATGCCTCTTGAATTTTTTCGCCTCTTCTTTAAATTTTGAAATTAATTCCTTGATGCTGCTTTCTGTAACTTCTTTTTTATATTTTTTTGTTTCTAAGTTTTCCACTGTTCCGTCTTCTTTCTTTTTTGGATATTGTACTGTTTTAAGAACCCATTGCCAATAAGTAACTTTACTAGTCTCAATAATGTCTTTGTTAGCGTCAATTTCATTAGTTTTTTCAGAGCACTCACTTCAATTTCCATACATACATTCCTTTGAGTTTAGATCACAGGATAAATCTCTCATAATTTCTTCAATATATGCAGTTTTAAGGACGCCAATTTTGTGCAACTTACAGGCCATGAAACTGAAATTTTCATGTTTAACACATGCACAAGATTCGCAGTTCGCCAACTTTGGACTCAATACATAGAACGGACGGTGTCGAAGCAAACTCGAATAAGAGGCTTTTCCTCCTTCTTTTTTATACTTTTTATACAAGTTTTTTATTGAATCTGTCAAGTATCTTCTTTGTACCTTGCATTTATTTTTTGTTTTTGTTTCCTTTTTGCCAGCTGTGCATCTAGTAACGTCGTCTCTATTGAAAAATGTATGAATTTCTTGTATTCTCACTTTCCGCCTTTTTTCAGTAATCTTTAAATTTTTTCTGATTCTTCCAGTGAGTCCAATAGTTTTTTTTGTAAGCTTTGTTACCATTTTATATTTTTGGGTGATCGGGTTCTTCACAATTTTCTTGATAGTTTGTTTTTCAGGTTTTGTTGCCGATTGGTAGCATAAATTTAAAGAATTTGACAATACGTTTAACTCTAAAATCTTTTCTTTAAGCTTTTCTCTGTCATCTTTGCTAATACAGCTTAAATTTTCAATAAAACTTTCAGGTTTCTTCATAGGAGTTAATGCTTCTTTTGTGAGTGATTGGGGAACAACATTTTCCTGTTTATGTTTGCACATGTCTGTGAGTAAACAACACGTATCATCATTTGGCTGTATGTTTTCCGCTTTTTTCTTCAGTCTCAATATTTGTTTCTGTAGGCATCTGTTTTTCTTTATTTGAATTTGTAACTTATAAGTTAATTCTGATATTTCTCTTTTAAATTTCCGTGTATTTTGTCTCCATTTCTTTTGCTTCTTTTTAAGTTTTTTATCCTCTTCATCTATTTCCTCTTTTTTTGTATTTTTTTTTGTTTTTCGTAATATTTAGCAGGATATTCCCTCCACTTTCTTCTTCTCTTTTGTTTTTCGCTATCAGTTAGTTCTGACACCTTTCTTTTATTCTCTTTTACTTTTTGTAAATGAGCTATTCTTTTTTCATTATATTTTTTCGGATTATTTTCTTTTAATTTTTGTCTATACTTTTTTTGCCTCTCTGCATTAGTCATCGGTGCCATACCTGAAATTATTTAAATGTATGTATATATATATATATATATATATATATATATATATATATATATATATATATATATATATATATATATATATATGTATATATGTATATATATACCATTACTACTAGGTTTAGATCGATTCTGGCGGTGAATATTACTTACTAAATTACCTGTTATTATAGTGTATTACTTACTTTTTCCATAAAGTAACTCATATATTTATCACCACGCACACTAATAGCTTTGGTAAACCCCCTCCATATTGAGATTCATTTAACACCCGGCGAATATCCTAACCTATATTTCACATTACCGACTATACCAGGTCCTTTAGAATGCGATGTTGCCACGTTGTGCATATATACCTAATTTACATTATTTGTATTACTGTTTGAAAAAACACCACTACTTGCTCTCTAGGTACGTGGTGTTGCGTTCCTGATGAGTAAGGTCGCCCGAACTTGCGATGATGCTCTGTGTTGAGAGTACTTGAGAGTGAAGGACCTGCATTTGTCCCTTGCTGTCAACACAACGAATCCACAATTCTAAATAAAGGGTCGGCAACGCGCTTGTGAATTTTCTGGGTTATATCTTCTGGATAGGCTACGCTTACTATCAGGCATGCCGTATGCTTCATCTATCCAGTTGGATACCAAAATCTATCTATCTATACTTTTTAACAAGCGTCAAAAAAGGTAAATCAGCGTTTTCACTAAAACGTGTTTAACGGTGTTTTAAGCTTTTTTTATGAATCAGACCGTAAAATATTATTGCAAAATTATAATTACTATAGGCGTTAATTATTGGAAAAAAGTTTTTATTAAGAAAATAAAAATACCTACTTAAAATTGAATAACTTTTATTATTGGTTCTGCCTTCCTTTATTAAATATTTCAGAAATTACAACATTTCGTTATTGACTGACGTCACGGATACTTACATATAAAGTAAATAATAGAGGAAGAGGAGCCTACGAACCTAATCAAATAATTTGGTACACTATTTGGTTTATAAAAACAAATTAAAGTAATCGCTCGGCAAATTTTAAATAAATGATATGCTTTTAATGGCATAGGTATTTCCTGCAATTTTATTATCGTATAAGTACGAAAGTCTTATCCAAGTAACAGTCTACTCTTCGGTTTAATTACTATTTATTTTATTAATTGACAACCGTCAACGATTTTAAAATTGCGCGGACTGTATGTGTAGGTACGGACGTCGGTTGGTCGAATATTATCTATGCCCCTCAAAATTCAACGTCCATATTGTGTATATACAGCACAACTCTAAGTTATGTAAAATATTGGGCAGGGTGAAATATTCCAGACGCATGAAGATACTACGTGTTATGTACAGCATAGTACCTACATGGTACCTTCATTCGTTTAATATTATCGTAATGTTTATGTATATGGAAGTCAGTTGGTTTAATACTGTTATACCTCTCAATGTTTGATGTACGTATGTTGTACCTATATTCGGCCCTACTCCGAGATACGGACGTGGAATATTGAGCAGTGTGAAAAGTGTGCGGTAACTGACGCACGTTAAGTTATTTATTTGGCATAGTATCTAAAAATAAAAGATTCATTAATTAAATCAACATATTTTAGTTTTTTAGTTAAATCACTTTTTAGTAACAGTACCTTTGGCTAAGTCCTTGATAATTAGCATACAATATTGTGACCTAATTTAAATCGCTGCACATTCATTGATTATACTTGTATTAGAGGTGTTCTTCGGATTTAACAGTACGTGCAACTTAGACCTTTAATGTTAATCTGACAACCGTATATTACCCTTCTTTATTTTATTATAATTTAACCACACTGGAATAAATAAAAAAATGCGCTTAGTGCAAAATTGTAAACAAACTTAACGTGTCGCAATTCAAACCAATAACCCAATATTATCATTGGTTGTAAGATAAAATAAAATAAGATACAAATCCCTACTGAGGACTTTCAGATAAACTTAAAAATTGCGCTTAGTGCAAACGTAACATGTCGTACAACAAACAAATAAATATTACTTTAAATATCTTATCACATTGATTATATATATGGACGTCAATAGTCGTAGGATACAAACCGTTATAGACAATCTGACGTCCGTATATAAAACAACACAAAACTACACATTTCACAAAAATATTCTTACAATTCTAACACTAATACTGTGAAAGATCTGTGTTTCTAATCAAACCGACTTTTCTACTTGCTCACATTACCAAAATTTTTACAGTTAGGTACACCAACTTTCTTCTTCACCTAATTTAGGATTTCCTGTACCATTACATTACAAAAGACGATAAATATTTTCGTTTTTGATAACAATTTTACTTTGACAAGGAGTATGTGAGTACACTAGAAACTTATTAATAACGAACACAAACTACGCATTCATCTGAAGGAAAATGTTCATACACAGAAAAATCACAAAGCGAGCACCAAAATCCTTGGCTCTGAAGTAGAAATATTAAGTTCTCAGGAACATTCATGTCAGCAACAAAATGATGAGGATATTCATGCTTATTACCAACTATGTTTTGGCAGTTAAAACAATTGATTCGTATTATAAAATGAGCTTCTGGCCAAGGCCATTTTAATGTATATTTCAAAATGCGATAAAAAACCTTTTTCTCCAAAAACATGTCAATATCTGCAAATACCACCATACTTCGAAAACAAAATATCTTTACTCAGCAAAAATAGTACAATTAGGTACTTATAACAATTTAATTTAAATTTTTAAGCCTTAGATGCAATCCACTCGACATGTTACGCCTTGGTTACGTTTAAGTTGGACCATGGATGCACGGGCTGAAGTTCTATGACTATGTATTACTATTAGCGTTGGGTTTCCATCCGGCTTTTTTTCCGAAGTGGAAAAAAACCAATTTAAACAGCCGATTTTTTGGATAAAAACCCAAACGGGTGGAAAAGTATTTTGGATCAAATTTATCATGTAAATATTTTCAACGATTATTTAAGAGACACAAAGACGTATAAAAATGACAAGAAAATTAATATCCTACTAAAGCGTAACGTATGATACCGAGATAAATGAAGTTAAAGATGGTAAAACATAACATAGATGTGCCCGTCGTATTTATCATCTTTCTCGCTCACTCATTTCATTTTACCAGTGCAAACGCTCAAACTACTATCACATCACATCACAAACGAGTTACGACGCGCGGCGCGGTTGGTTGTGTTGAAGTCGACTCTTGGTGCAGTGCAGTGTTTTAAACAAGAAGTCGTTTTTGTTTCTGCCTTCAACTACGGTGACAGCTATTAATGAAGGTAAGTTTACTGTGTTTTTGTTATCGAGATTCAATACGACGTTATACGAGTCTATTTGCGTACAAGTAAAATAATAACAACCATGGACCACAACAGATGGAGAAACTTCGGTAGCAGCTTTCATGGCTGCTCTTTCGTCGTCGTATTTGAATGTCGTAGTATAACATCCTGGGTTTTCTCTTTTTATCTTTTTAAATAATATGTTGTAGGATTCAGTCGTTCGATTACATATGAGAGCGTAGGTTTTATATTTGTGTGGTTTGTCATTTTTTATGTACCCCCAGGATTGGTATAAAGCTGATCAAAAGGCGGAAGAGAACTTTTAAAAGAAATTTACTTTGTTTTTTTTTAACTCCACCACGTTTCAGTTTACGTTGAGTGCAAGCAAAACATCTAAACCACGTATGTATGTTTTATTGTGTGCGCCAATAATAGAGTTGGTTTCCCTATTTTGAACTACTCTGCAGTAAACTTTCTGAACTACTCTACTGCCCACTTTTTACTACAGATGATTATAATTTGTGATTGCGTACTGTACTAACATGGTTTTCTTAGAAAATGCGGCACTTATCACTTTATCGCAGCTTTACTTACCTAAAAAATACCACGCCACCGATAGTAAATATTGACTATTGTTTTGTAGTTTCCATCAGGTCGATATACATTGTTATTATCAACAAACAGTTATTTTTTTAAATTAGTGCACACTTCCCCGTAACCTTACTATTTGTTAGGTACCTAAATAAGTAAATAATAGTTCATTTTACATTTCTTTCAGTAAAAAATGGGAAGACCGAAAAATGAAGACATATGGAAATTGTACGATGAAGGTCCAAACAAGATGGTGATTTGCAAGTTTTGTACAAAACAATACAAATTTCCGAACGCCAGTAGAATGAGCAAACATATACTGAAATGTTTCAAATGTCCACTCGATACTAGACAAGAACTGAAGCTGAAAATATCTCGAAAGACGGTCGAACGAGACCCTCTAAGGTGCATTACTAATATGAGCACGAGCAACAACTCTGAAGAAACACCTAACTCCAGTACGTCAATGGTGACTACAAACAGCGATGACGAATGTACGCCTGTATTTCAGTTTCATGTAGTTCCAGAAGCTCAGATACATGAATTAAATCTTAAACTGGCTAAAGCGATTTATGTCAGCGGTGCTCCTTTATCGATTGTTGAGCATCCTCTATGGAAAGACTTTTTTCATCACCTACAACCGTCATATAAATTACCACCGCGAAAATGTTTATCAACCATCCTTTTAGATAAAGTCTACAAGGAAATGAAACAAGAATTGATGACAGAGTTGATAGTCGCTAAGGATTTGCACCTACAATGTGATGGTTGGTCGAATTTGAGGAATGAAGGAATAATGAATTTTCTCATATCGAAGCCGGAGCCAGCGTTAGTACATATTTTGAATACTGAATGTAATCGTCATACATCGGACTACATTTCACAAGAGATAATCAAAATAATGAAACAATATGGAGAAGAGAAATTTTTCGTGATAATTGGGGATAATGCCAGAAACATGCAACTTGCATTCCAAAAAGTTCAAATTGCGTATCCACACGTTGTGTCTTTGGGATGTGTAGCACACGCCCTCAACCTTCTTAGTCAAGATTGTCTCACTTGTGAATCACTAAACAACTTTATTTATATTGCAACGGGGCTGATTAAAACAATCAAGAATAGTCAAGTACAATCTTCGTTGCTCGCAAAGCTTATTAAGGAAAAGAAATGCGGACAACAACTTAAACTGCCTGCTAAAACCAGATGGGCTAGTAATGTCGCAATGCTGAAAAGTCTTCAAGTTACAAAACCATGCTTGCAAGCTTTAGCTGTCCACGAAAGTTCGACATTGCCACAAGACACAAAAACAACGTTGCTTGAAGAAACCTTTTGGATACATGTTGATCAAACGCTTTCCATCCTTAAGCCCATCGCAAAATGGATATATGAAATTGAATCTAACGAACGCAATATTCATAAAGTTTGTAAGATTTTTGCTGAAATTGAAACGGCCATCGTTACGTCTACAGTGATCGGAGAAGACGAAAAAGTTAATTTTCTCAGGAAGATTCAAGGTAGGAAAGAAATGTGCGTGAAACCAATTCACTTTGCCGCCAACCTACTGGATCCAAAGACTCAAGGGCACGAACTGGACGTTGCTGACGAAATTAAGGCAATGGAATTTATAACTGAAGTTGGTCATAAATTAAATTTGAATGTAATTTCAGAACTGGCTGATTACAAAGCCAAACGAGGACCACTCTGGGGGAAACAGTTCATTTGGGAATCGATAGAAAGTGTAGATTCAATTTCATGGTGGAAAGGTATATGTAGCTCAAGCAACCTTAGTACGGTTGCAGTAAGAATTTTATCGGCTCCTTCGACTTCAGCCGCGACGGAACGTTCATTTAGCACGTTTAGCTTCATTCACAATAAGCAACGTAATCGACTTACTACTGACAGGGCTAGCAAAATTACGTACGTCGCTTATAATTGGAATTTAAGACATAGAAAAATTCCAAGTTGTATTAACGACGATGACAATAGCGAGGCGGAAGCAATTGAAAATGAGCCTAGACCTGGAACGAGTGAAGTTAACGACGATGACAACAGCGAGGCGGAAGAAATTGAAAATGAGCCTAGACCTGGAACGAGTAGAGAAAGTGAGAGTCAAGTAGCTAGGCCATCGCTAGAAGCTTTTAGCGTAGACTCTGAGTCAGACTAATGAGTATTTTATTTTAGCCCACGACACAAAAGTAGGGGTGTTATAATTTTGATTTGTGTGTATTTCCATTTGTGTACCTGTGTTTCTCTGTAGCACTGAAGTTCTTAAAGTGATAAACCGATTATTATTCCGTTTTTTTGTTTAATCGTTCTTGTTCTTTGCTATAAATCATTAAAATCTGTTCAGATTCACAATATTTACCACCTCCGACTCCTAACCCAACCATAAAAGTGGAATAATTTGCGAATTTTGGTGTGTTAAAAGTGGCAAACATTGTAAATTTTGAATAGTTTAGGTTATGTGAAATTTTGATTAAAACCAGTGTTTCAATGAATATTATAATTTTATGACATCTTGATTCAAAACATATTTTATATAGGCGCAAAAAGGGGGTTTTATAAGTTTATATGTAGTATCATTAATATATGTATCTGTGTGCCTGTCTGCGGCACCGTAGCTCCTAAACGGACGAGCCGATTTTGATTGTAGTTTTTTTTAACTTGACTTAATTGAGCGTGTTCTTAACTGTAAATCATTAAAATCTGTTTAGATTTACAATTTTTACCACCCGACATCCGACGGTAAAAGTAAAATAATTTGAGAACTCAAGTTATTCGACTTTATGCTTAGGATTCGGGGTGTTAAAAACTATAGATCTTGGTTAGTTTACGTTAATGTAAAAGTGTAAGTGTAATTCAAACCATTGTTTCAATAAATATTACAGTATTATGTCATCTTTTGATTCAAAAAAGTATTTTTCCGCCCATTTGGGTTTTTAGCCGGGTTTTTAACCAATTTTTCCAATTTTTCCATTTTTTTCCAATCTTTCATTTTTTCCTCCCGTTGTTTTTTTCCTTCCGACCCAACGCTAATTACTATACACGGACGAACGGTTGATCGAATACTATCTTTGCTACTCAAACGTAAACAAATAAACGTCCGTATATGTATAGCTAAACGTTGGACGCTGCTTTGTAGAACGTATCACTAGTACAATCCGGCTGAACGTTAGGAAGCCGCATTACATAATGATACCTCCAGGTTCATTCATTTGGCGTAAAACACACTGGCCAAATTGAGTTATTTACACCATCTTGTCCAGTATTTTTTTCTCTACCGATCTTTATACTCAAAGTGACGAAAATCGCATAAAAATGTTCTTAAAGGGGCTATTAAACGGCCATATTTTCACTGCAATATGTGGCCGGCAAATATGGTGTCCCTCTTTTACTTACATGTTAGAGAAAGACACCAATTTAATAGTTGCCGGCCAAACATTGCAGTGAAATTATGGCCCGTTTAGGAGCCCTTTTACAACCAAGATTTTTGAGGGATTCAGTAGAGTTCATTGTAAATTATACTATAAAATGTGAAGTTCTCACGAAAGTGTTACTTTTATTTCAAAAAAGGTCATAAGAAATGAACAATCAGAACGTTCCGTTATAGGCCGTTGTATGGTACAAGGTTAAAAATAGGTAACTCAAAATCGCGAGACCTAGTACGGCTTTGTGACATTGCCAAATATTTTATAATTCAAATATGCCTGAAGGTTTAAAAATAATTATGAAGTAGAAGAAGGAAAGGAAGACTAAGTGGCTTTTAAATCAAATAAATTTTTTCAAAAGACCTTTTCTTAATATTTTAATAAAAATATTCATTTCCTTATTCAGTGTTTCAATTACACAGGATTTTTTTTATTTACTATTAAAACTATTACTACTAGGTGGTGTTTTGGTCAACATTTCCCGACTCAGGGATTTATCTGCCGGGCAAATTGAATAACTTTTTCCTGTTTTTTAAAATTAGCATTTCTTTGGGATTTTTATACATGTTGGATTTTTTAAATCAGAGTTTTGTACAAAATAGCATTTTTATTTTTTATTATGAAAAACTTTTTTTTCAAAAGTTGTTCAGTTTGACCAGGAAATGAGTCGGGCATTGTTGACCAAAACACCACCTACCTATATTATAGTAGTAATTTTAATAATTGAAAATTAAATAAAAAGTATCCTTTGTAATTGAAACACTGAATAAGGAAATGAAACATTTTTCTTTTTAATCGCATATTAGGAAAATGTCTTGTGAAAAAAAAATTGTTTAAAATAACCTATTTGATAGGAATCCCAACTAAAATCTGTGAATTGTAATTATAATTATGATTTTTTTGTGTATGTGTTTTGAACGAAAACTTTAATTTTTAGCCAGTCTTTGTTATACAGAACATCAGGATGCAGACTGCGAAGTTCATCGCATTCGTAACGTTTTGGTGGACGCTTTGTTTTTATATGTTTGCTAAAAAAAGCCATTACGATTTTTTTTTGTTCCGACGTCCAAGGTACCAGATTTCTTTTTTTCTTTGCCGTGACTACGGCTGGTTTACTTGGTGGTCGGCTGGCTACGGATAGTGTGGTAGCATTAGTAACATCGGAAAAGGGTAGATTGACTTCTTTGACGGTAGTTCCAATGTCAGCATTCAACTCGCTAGAGAGCATATTATTGAGCTCTTCGTCCGGTATTATATCTTCATATTCCGCTTCATCACCATTCTCGTTGTCATTTTTTGGTTCTTGTAATAAATCCTGTTCTAAATCCAGATCTATGTCATCCAAAGTTTTACCTTTGTAACTATCAGCTTTACCATTCTCCATAAGTAACAGCAGCTTTGATATTTTAGCCGTTTGATATACGTCGTCCGGTAGTCGATAGTTTTGTCTATGTACGGATTGCGTATGTCCCATAAAATTTGCCAATTGCTCGATGTCTGAATCTTTTAGGTTCAGTATCTGCGTAAGCGTCGCCAAATGTTTTCGTAACTTTGTCGTAGTAATGGCTTGGGGATTTTTTGCACCACATGTTTTGGCATATTTCTCCAAAACTTTGTATCCACACAATGGAGTTTCACGTCCAGGTTTGGCAAACAAAAACTTGTTTGTATCACTTATATATTTACGCCTAACAGACTGCAACAGATTTATATCCTTTTGGATATCATCAGTGAACAAAACTGGGACACCTCGACCTCTTTTGCCTCTTATGACTATGCGTTTGAAACTATTGATTAACAGTTTTTCAGTCGCAGAAATGGCGCGATCAAATTCTTCATAGGCGTTATTATCATTTTTGCACTCCTGGTATGTGCTGAGTAAAAGTCTTTGCAATTCGCCAGGTCTTCTTCTATTTAAAAGTATCACGCGACAATAGACTGTTTCCATCAAAGTAACATACGCTTCTACATCAGTTGCCTCGGCAAGGCTTAATTTAGATGCCGCAGTTTTGGCCCTTTTGCAAAGATGATCTTTTAAAAGTTTAAGGTCACTTGCTAACGGAACCATAGTTATTTTGTTCCATTTTTTTAGATTCAAATCGCTGCATGCTTGACTGGAGACATCGAACTTCCAGTTTGCCTCAATAAGCTGAATTAATGTCTTAACATCTGCTTGCATGGTCGCAGTTTGTACGGTACTACCGGACTTTAAGATGTTTATAATAGCTATATTACAGCACTGTTTGAGACTAGTGCTGATATTCATGGCGTAAGTAGGGGCACCATAGCGGTCTAATTTATCATCGTAACTTGCGACTTTTTTTGTTGCTGTTACAATTATATCGTAGTTTTGAGGTTTTAAAGAATCCATTAGGTCCTTAAGTCCAGGCTTCAATTTCTTTAATTCGATTAATAACTTAGCCAGCTCACGCATCTTTCGCGAGGTAACGTTTATAAAATGTTTTTCCCGGTGTATGCGTAGATATTGCGCACCAAACGCACAAATCAAAGAGTCTTTCTTGGCTTCTAAAGAAATGCCGTCTGGCCTCATTTTACAAAATACTTCCTCCTTGAGTTTTTTGTCTACATTTTGATTTCGCAAAATAAAGTTTTGCGCTTCAACTTGTGAGTGAGACGTCTCTGACGTTGGTTGGCAAGACTTTATATGTTTCCATAATTGCTTCCGCGAGTAAAAGCCCAAACAGTTTTTGCACGGCAAGTAATCATTGTGAACATCAGTTTTTTTCATGGGTTTTACGCATTTAGAGACATTTGCTACGTAAATTCCCTTTTTACGTAAACTGGTAAAAAGATTTTTGCGAGTAAAGCTTTTCGTAGGGTATGATAGAATTTTTTGTACCTCAGCTTCCAACGAATGATTACGTATTACATGTCTTGCGAAGTTTAAAACTTCAGTCTCGCAAAAGAAGCAAAAATCTTTGGTATTAACCTCGTGAGGCCCAATGTCTTCAAGTGATCACAAAATCAATTGTTCTTTTCAAGATCGGGCCTTACGAGGTTAATGCGAGCTGACTTTTTGCGGTATTCATCAGTTGCTGCACTCGGCGTTTGTACCTAGAAGTTTAGAAATTGTTGAATAAGATCCAATGTGTACAATTTATGCACTAGATTATATCCGCGACTTCGTCAGCGTTGACTCTCAAATAGAGTCACAAGGGAATTTACCATTTATTAGGGATTAAAAATATCCTATATGTAAGGTAATAATAAACTAAATGTGTACCAAATTTTATCTAATTCCGTTTAGCCGTATTCGCGTGAAAGAGTAACAAATATACATACATAAATATATTTTCACAAAATTTCATGCTTTAAAATTAGTAGAACTGGTAGGATTAGTAGGTATGTGTGCAAAGACTTTATTGTAGATAAATAAAATTTAAACATACGGATAGTATTATTTGAGGAATGAAAAATAGGCCTTAAATGAAATGTAAAAAATATGTTATTGATTTGAATTAATTACCTAATTTTAATTTGAGAAGTAAGATTACTCTGTATGGGTGAACTCACCTGGCGCTTTTCAGAGATGTCAAGCTGCTCTTCGCCATTATTATTATTTGTTGCTTCTTCATCAGATGAGTCACGAGATGACTTATTTACTTTGCATTTTTGTTTATTAGCTTTAGTACTTGATGTTGGGGTCTAAAATCAAACATAAACATAACTCAACTGAAGAATAAAAAGGGGAGACATGCAAAAAGTCACCAGCGTATGGTAATTTCTTTGATTCATAACTATCCTAAGAAGACATCTAACGGTAATATTTTAAAGGTCAGTGATACCTGAAACTAGCGCCGCCACTATAAAAAATAAATCTAAAATCTTGTGAGACATTTTTGGAAAAAGTGCCAAATATGATCACTCGAGAAGGGCCATACTAGATTTTAGAATCCATCTTTACATTTTAAGACAGATAACAAAAACCAGTCCCAGGTTTCTATTCCTAAATATATACCGATGGCTTCTAAAAATTAGTAGGGCCTATCCCGAGTGATCGTATTTGGCACTTTTTCCAAAAACGTCCCACAAGATTTTATACATCTTTTTTTCAAGTGGCGGCGCTAGTAGTAGGTATTACTGGCTTTTAAGGGTGAACAGCGGACAGACTCATACATAACCGATAATTACAAGTAAACACGTAATTTCACCTGGGAGTCTTTTAAAGTTTGAAACTCAGCGTACTCCATATTATTGTCTTCGGTTGCTTCTTCTTCATCACTCGAGCAACTTGATGATTTTTCAAATTCAGGGTTAAAAGTTGCGTCTCTGTCGCTATCATAACACTCAGAGGTGGAGCCAACAGAAGACTCTAAATCGGCATTTCCAGTAGTGCAGTGTAAACCCGGAGACAGCGAACGAGATTTTAAATGTTCTTGTGTTTCGTTGAGAGTAGGCGAAGAGTTTAATGTTATTGGTCGAGGAATAAAAATTGGACGTGTTATTTTTGCTTCTTCTATTGGAGCTGTTGTAAGTTCGTGGAGTTTGTTTGAACCCTGGTTATCATCCATGAAATTCGATTTGTCAATGTCGCTAGTAGGAACACATACGTCGTATGTTGCAGGTACGTAGGTTTGGAAGATCTGTGAATTATCTGTACTTGAGCTGTCAATATATATGCTTGGCCGTACTTGATCTTTTACGGTGAGATCGTTCTAGGCGTGACTCGATTCCATCACACTTGAATCCTCTATAAATGACGTGTCAGTGTCACTATCAGGTGAAATAATTTGCTGTCGCAAAGTGGATGGCAGGGATTTGTTGATGTCACGGTCTTCTACTGTGACATTATGAGCAACATCCAATAGAGGAGGACTAGAAGTAGCCAGTGAATCTGCCAACAACGTGTGTTGTGGTGTTTCTGTAACAGTTGTGGGACTCGGCAAAGATACATTACCACTAATCAACTGAGCATTATCTCCAGTGCTACTTAATGTATCAATAATATTAGCATTGCAGTTCGAAAATACGCTTTCGTTTAAATCGCTTGTTCTACTGTTGTTAAAAGAAATTGATGAACTCTCATAGTCCTCTTCTGTGCAAGGAATGTAGGTTTCATCTCTGTTCTTCTCATTAGTGCTATCGATCGAGTCGTTTATACTGCTTTCGAATGGCGCATTTGGTGGATGAATAGATCTGGCTCTCTGTGAAATATTATAATCAAGTGCGAATTATTTCACATGTTTTACCAACTTCTTTCATCGAAATGGAATAATAATCGACTTAAAAAAAAAACAATTACTCACCAATGACATTTGACGTTTTTCTGGGTCAGCACGAGATCGCTTTCGAGACCTAGTCTCTATACGGGATTCAACAGAATTCTCATTAGCTGTAAATAAAAATTTCATTACACTAAAATCACTTCTCTCATTTAGCTGATACCACTTCATAGGTTAATTAATTTATAACATCATTGCGTCAGTGCAGATGCAAAATAAAAAATATTCTAGAAAGAGATCAAGCGTTTGTATAAACTCAATATGATATACATGCTGATTAAATTAATTTGGCTGACCTAATAAATCCATCCATTAAACAACTTAACCGTAATTCGAAGCATAGACAATTTGTGGTTGGACAATTTCCCCATGGAAGATATTATGGTTCGGGGAAATTGGAGATTCTCACACTTTCAATAGGTTTTACAAACGACAAGTATTAGAGCCATCCAAAAGAAGCGGCATTACCACTCTCTCCAACCCAGTTACCTAGTTGATTAAATAATTTTGTGATCACCCTGTGATATTAGAATTTATTTTTTACAAGTGATTTAAAGTTTGTAAATGCACCCATCTTCTGGCGAGTAGGTACTAATAAAAAAAAAAAAGTACTACCTTTTGTTTATTTATCTTACCCGAGTAGTATTTTTATAACAGACACTTCTCAATTGTCTATGCTTCAAATTATGGTCACGTTGTTTAATAACTGCGTTTTTCTGAAATAAAACGTTGATTAAACTACTTACCTAATTCGAAGCATAGTGTAATTTCTGCCCGGTGACAATTTAAATCATCCAATGAACAAGACCGGCTCGCTCGCCCGTAAGGCGCGCTCCCCCACCCCGGTGATGACTTGTGCGAGCGAGACAGAGCTATGTGATTAGAAAGAGTAGGAAAAAAGTGAAGAAAAAGATGCCTATCTCAATTGTCTAAGCTTCGAATTAGGTAAGTAGTTTAATTAACGTTTTATTTCAGGTAAAACGCTGTTATTATGTGTCTCGCAGCCTCGAAACAATATACGGACGTCAGTTAACCTTACATTATTCATGTCGCCCCATAAACGACGTCCGGGTATTTTTCTAAAGTAGTGCGATATATTCATATATGGACGTCAAATATCACTCAATAGAACTCGCCAAACCAACACCTTTTTTATGTATCTCACAGCCTTGAAAGAATATATGGACGTCAGTTAACTATATACTATTCATGTCACCCCATATACGACGTCCGGGTATTTTTCTAAAGTAGTTGCGATAGAATCATTATATGGATGTCAAATATCGCTCAATATGAATAGAACGCGTCAAACTGACGTCCGTATATGTGTCTCGCGGCCTTGAAACAATATACGGACGTCAGTTAACCTTACACTATTCATGTCGCCCCATAAACGACGTCCGGGTATTTTTCTAAAGTAGTGTGATATATTCATATATGGACGTCAAATATCACTCAATATGAATAGAACGCGCCAAACCAACACCTGTATATGTGTCTTACAGCCTTGAAAGAATACCTACATAACGCGAGATCTAAAATACATAAATACTGACCTCCGTTGCAATGAACAAGGTCTATCGATTTTCAAGAAAATAATCATCGATCTTAACCGCATTACTTTAGGGGTCATTAGACAAATTGTAGGTAGACAACTACTAGATCTCACGAACAAGATAGGTATACAGTTTTAGTTTGCTTCAATAGGTGCAGTGAGTCAATTGTCTGGCATGTCATGTTTTACTTTAAACGTGATGGATATAATAATATTATCAACGTTAAAGTTCAAACTCTGACAATGTACTGATTTCTTTCTCATAAAACGACCCTATTATCATCACTTATCAGGTCTCTTACTGGACGGAATCTAGGTATTAGGTATTTCTCATCGATTGACAGTTAGTGCCTACATATAGATAGTAAGAGTACGTAACTAAGTACCTACTCTACCTATTCCAGGTACTCTGCATCAAATAGTTAGTGAAAATGCGTCAATAGGTATTACGGTCACATTTGAAAATGTAATACAATTTTAACCTCACTCCCTTGATAAAAGTTCCTTGATGTGTAGGTAGGTACATATTCTTAGAAGTGACTACCTGCATACTTACGTACCTACCGATGATAACAACTTTTAAAAAAATATTAATCTTACAATACTTAAAATAGGTATTGAAAAGGAATTCAGACACTTACTTGTTGTTCCTAGAACCATCTTCATGATTATTGAGCCACGATGGCTTCGTCTCTTCGAGGACGGCATTTCACTTGTAATACGTCACAAATTGAATATTAATAAAGATAATCGCTTCAAAACCTACTTAGAGCAGAGCGCATGAAACGGCAACGTCGCAATTCGAGCGAGATCAAACAAGCAGTGACGGGACGCCAAATGCGGCGCACTTTGAACTTGCGATTAAAGACAGTAGCGCTACCGACATTAGCAACGAAAACGCGGAACTACGGAATCATTCAATGCATTCAAAATGGAAGAAAAATGACGTCCATTTTTTTTTTTATCTTTAGTTGTCAGTGGTCAGTAGCGTAGAGGGAATCGATTGCGACCGGTCTCCTATTTGACTTCCGTATATCGGACGTCAGAAGCAGGTGGACGTCACATTAAATGTAAAAAAGCCCACAATGGATGCCACATTGATCATGGGATATAAATAGCTCAGTTTCGTTGCGTAACGAAACGTTACGAAACTGATAAAATAAACTGAGAAATCCTAACCTCAAAAATATTTGCTACCAAAATCGCTATTGGTTTGACAATAACTTATATCCCAGCGGTAATTATATCTCTTACGCAAGAAAAATCTGCAAATAACTGACAAATTGACACTTACCGGAAATAGGAAAATCGCGTTATTAACCCTGATATTGATATTTAACAAAATGCGTGTCATACACCAACCTCGAACTGCGAAGCAAAATACGGCCATCTTAATGTCAATATTTTGACATAACTTGAGAAAATGTTGCCATTTTATAAAAATACAATCGAATGGTAGAATTGTTGTTGTAATTGTGCCCAAAATGTCGTTACTAACCCTGTGTTACGAAATTAACAGAAATGTAGACAAACATTTAATACGCTAATCTTATGACTAAATCGTTTCCTTTTAATTCCAGCCTATTTCAATCTGACAATTTAGATAATAAGTGGTCATTTATGTACATCCGTTCTGCATTTCACCCTCATAGGGGTTTGTGGGGGGGAGGAAGGGGGGGGGGGGGGAGAGTCGGGACCTCCCCCCTAAAATCTCTAGTCTAGGAAATGAATAGTTTAAAAGTTATGAAGGTTTTTATACCAGAAAAAGTCTTACTCGTAAACTCTGTTTTTAAGCATAAATTATTCATGTTCTTAACCAAACTATTAATGGATTTATAAATGAAACAACAAAATTTAATGGTCCACTTTATAAATGTATTTTATTGCTTTTAATAATTCATAAAAGGGATCCTTTTTATACTTAAAAATATTTCTTCTCCACAAATATTCTACTATTACATCAGAGAAGTATCTTACGCTGTTATAATTATCTTTCCTGAAATATATATTTACTGCACGCCACTGCGACTCAATCCTTTGCGTGTGGGTGCCATCTTCAGCAACAAAAGGGTTATCAGGATCCGAGTGGTTAACTTTTTTATGAATATATCCATAGTCTTCTAAGCAGTCGTACGCTCTCCAAAAATCTGTGTGGATGGTGGTGCCCACTTCCACATGTTTTTGAATCAGGGGCACCAACACCTCCGCCGACCTGACGTTCTCCGGGCACACCTCTAGCCGAAGATCTTCAGACCCATCTTCTATTAGACCCAGGACCCAATGCCCTTCAATGTAGCGTCCTAAAACAAAAAGAAAAATTATTAGTCATGGGTTTATCACTTATTTTTTACTTAAGATAAGATGAAGAAGTGAAATCCTGCCTACATTGTTTGTTTCTTATAGCTAAAAACTTTAATTAAATTAAAGGATATTGCATCTGCTCCGGCGCTGCGGGAAGTGCAGTCCCTTCGCCCTTGCGTAACATAACACTTACACCTATGCTCACCTCCGCAGCTTCGGCTTGCTGGCCGCCTGCGGCGACCAGCCTCAGACGCTTTGGTTCGCACGGGTGCAAGTGTTATGTTACAGCGGGCGGGGCTTGCCCTCCCTCCGCGCCTCCGGCTTTTCATATACACTCTAGGGAGGTAACCACAGACACTGCATGGAAGTTGGGTGCACTAAGTTGGGTTGTTACCCATTGAACCTAAATTAGAACAATACTGATTTGTAACCTATTTATTTTAGTAAATGAATAGTTTACGTACCTCTATTATATTTTCGTTTTCAAATTTCGACTCGTCTATCTGCACCACTTTTCCAGGGCCTCCAATCTTTCCCATGTAGTTATTTTGTTTCTCCAGGAAATATATAACTATAACCTCTCTGCAATAGCTGAACCAGTCGCATATTGTTGTGTTTCCCAAACACGACTGGTTCTCATCCCTGTAGGGGTCTTCGTGGGTTTTCTTTGCATAGCTCCATTTTTGGGAAAATGCATAAATTAGATAAAATATGTGCCTTAGTGATATTTTTGTGTTTTCAAAAAACGTCCCAATTCTTCATGCATCTCGCCGGTTTCCTTTCTTGCCACACGTGCCCTTGGAGCAAACAAAAGACCCCAAGGACTTACAATTAGCGTAAGAGATTTTCATTGTCGTCCGATGTACAGGGCACCGCTTTTCCTTTCTTACAAGGCCTTCCTCCTCGGAGAAAGCCACGCATTGCTCCTTAGTGCCGAATAATCTTGTTAAGCGCAGTAAATTCATCATGGTAAGAACTTCGCCTACGTTCAACCGTCGGTTGTCGTATTCACCGTCATCGTAAAATTCGTCGGTTCGAGGCCCCCCCATAGGTTCATCGGCCGCGGATGATGGCCCCGCCACAGGTTCATCAGGCGCGGATGATGGCCCCGCCACAGGTTCATCAGCCATGATGAACGTAATCAGAATCACGACCAATACAATGTCCAATATGAGCGCCAAAGTCGAACGAATGAGCAATCCAAACAGGTCAAGTAACACAGCCAAAGTCCAACGTAATAGAAATCGATCAACAGTCCAGTAACACAGCCAAAGTCGTCGAAATATCAGAGAATCCACAAAAGAGAACATTCACGCAACCAGAACAGAAACGGAATGAAATCACAGAATGAAATGAATCATAGATAGAGGTGAGATGAATGAATGACAAACAACAAAATGGCGTCCACGCGGCGCATCAGCAAGATTACGTTCCGTTTCAGTCATCCCAAATGCATTTTTGACATTAATCTCATACAAACCCAACAAAACACGTTCCATTTCAACTAAGTTTTTAAATATTAATTTGTTCCGTAATAAATTCTATTCCCATTTCCTAGTCGTGAAAACCAAGCGAATGGTTCAAGCTAAATACCAGCAACCCCCAGTAAATAGCGTATAATTAAAATCAACTGGCTTCTTTTAAGTGCCAACCCCTTCTTCTTCTTCTAATCATTTATTATGTATATTTAAGGTTGAAAAAAAAGTTTTTTGCCGTCGGTCCACAATATTTTGATAAAGACTGTATAATATCCAGGAATTTTGCTTTACTGATCGGTAAAATGTCCTTGTAAGCTTGGTCAGGGAGAGTAAATTCTCCTGAATTAGGGATGTCTTCACAGGAAGATGAGTTAACCCTTCTTCTCTTTGCATCCAACATAACAGAGGAAGTCCAGTGCCCATTATAGGTATCTCTGTAGAAAATGAGACGGGGATGTGTAATCTCAACCCTGATCTCACGGATAGGTCTAGAAAGAAATGGGCATGTCTTTTTATACTTTGGTGCCAAAAACTTGGTCCAAGATCGGACTAAAGGCTGATCAACATCAATAACTCGAAATGGTGTAGGTAGGTTTTAGTCTTGACTCGGACACTACTTTTCTCCAGTCATCTGGTGTTTCACATGGAGCCTTCTGATTTATAAGTGACAATAATATGGCATAACTTAATACTTAATATATTATAACTTAATACTTATAGTTAGTTAACAAAGAATATCAATCGTTTTGAGCTACATATCATATTTAACCGTACAATAACCGTAGAAATGATCATACACTATGTTCTTACAGCTTAAGTTAAAAAATGTAAATCCTTATAAAATGCAGTAAACATGCATAAAAAAGGCGGAATCTAAACATAACACATTTAAAGAAAAACGTAATGAGATCTAAACTCAACATAAGCTTAAAAAAATCGACCTTAACATACTATGGTGCCATAGTATACAAAAGTGCATACAAAACAAAATATAATCATAGATTAAAATCAAAATGAAAAACTTTGTATTACTTTTTACCACTGGAAACTTTAGTTCCCTTGAATATCTTTAACAAAAACTATATCATTCTACTCAGTATAATATGAAGTTTTGCTTAATTATACGTGAAAAATAATCAAAGTAACAAAAACGTCAATAGGTAATTAGTTGTTCAAATCCATATGTTGAAAGTATGCCTCATGGTAGCTCTTAGGAATTATAGACTTTTCAATCAGTTCTTTAATGTCTCGTTTTTTATTTTGAGATAATGGTAATTTTCCGTTGTAAGCTGGGGTCAAACCGATAGCAAACAAAACTTGGTCTCTAGCTCTTCTTGCATTTCTTACGTAAACACGCTTGAATACTTCATCTTCGTAAGTAGTCTTGTAAAAAAATAACATTGGGTGTTTTTTTTCAATACGCAACACCTTAATATCATGCCATTTGACTTGGGTTTTCTCGTCACTCAAGTTAAAGTTGTTGCCCCATTCTTCTTGCAGAATCTTCAGGTCGTAAAATTTATTGTGGGTGAGCTCATGGACCATGTAAGGTTGTCCAGTTTTTTTTTGCGGTCTGAATCAAGGTGACATATTGCTGTGGGACGTAGACTGGGCCAGACTTAAGGAAACGCTTTACCTGTTTCTCGATAACGCTATGCACATTATCGCCCTCGTTTTGAGTGACCCCGAATCAAAAATTTGTGCGTTATACTCTTAACATTCAGTTTTTGTACTGCGTAAGCATAAGCAATACTTATTTTTTTGCTGGCCACAGCAATTGTCGGAATAAAATATGAAGTTAAGTTCTGTGCCAGGATATTTTTCTATTACCTTTTGTATGTAGTAAAGTATGCAGCTACCGATTTCGATAGCGCCCCGTTTACCCTCCGTTTCATCCCAAAAGAAACAATCGACGCGTTTAGCATGTAAGTCACTCACTGTGAAATTTAAACAGTTAATTCGACTCTTGTAATAAAACACTGAAACTTGTCCCTATGGTATTGGCATCACAGCCTGCAAATCATAAACAGCGACAATTGTGTCATCAGGTCTAGATTTATCGTATGCTTTCTCTATTCTGGCTAGTTCTTTCTCTTTTAAATGATCGGTATACTCTCCCAGAATTTCTTTCTTCCCATCTTCATCAAAATTTTGTAACGCTCACAAAGGTCACATTGATCCTTTTTCGGCGTGTGAAATGAAATATTGAAATCTTTGTTGAAAATTCGATTGAAAGTAGAAGCAGACGCAAAAGGCAGGTTGTCTTTCACACGACTTTCTATATAGTCTATACAAATCTGCTAGAGACTTGTCACACTGAATATACTCCCGTGACGTTTGAGCTCTGAGGTAATGTGATTCAACTCGTGGTATACTGTCAATGGATGACTTGACACTTTGATATACGTCAGGGGCCACAGAAGGTTGTTTTCCATGTTTGCCACGCGTTTCTTCTTGTATAAAACCATTTTCTGTTCTTTTTGAAAAAGCGGTAGCGATCGGTCTGTCGTTTAATGCAAGAGTGTTTTTAAAAAATGTTTTGCAGACTCTAATGCGACTGTCATTCACTTGGAAATTAAATGCTCTGTTTAGGTTGCGCAAGTTTTGAGTTGATGGGTATCGATATTTTGGTTTTATGTCATCCGCGTGTCTAGTAATAAATTCCCTTTGTTTTTGTAAATCACCTAGTCCCCAATATGTATCAAAAATGTCACTTCTTTTGGTGTCATCTATCTTGGAGCTACAATTCAACCTGTATTTTTCTCCACATGGAGGACCCATCTTCTTTTCAGACACAGTTGTTTTGGATGTGGACTGGTATGCTTTACCAGTGTTTCGAAGTCTTTTCGCTGCTTTACTTTTCCAAGTGGTTGGATCACGTACTCTCTTTCTTCCTCTTGTTACTTCCTGCCCTTCCGAAGAAGCCATAGGCTCGGGAACCTCTTGAACTGCTGCACCACTAGCAATGGGGTCTACACTTACAGCTCCCTGGTCTGAGCTACTCGAAGAACTGGAACTCGAAGAGGAGCTCCTAGAGCTGCTGGAGCTACTGGCACTTCTAGCTGTAGCGCGTAGCAATCTTGGGATTTTACTAGATGGTTCAAGTCCAGGAGTAAAATTTGGATCGCAATCGGAATTATCGCAATTCCTCTCACCGGAATGCAAAGGTGAAATAAAATATCGAGGTTGGTTTTTTTCGTTCGGTGAAGCGGCATTACTGCAGGCAGTTGGTGCAACGTTGATATCAACTTCTTGTAGTATTGAAGGTGAGGAGTTTAAAGATTGCGATTCCGTCGTTGCCATTGGTAGTTCTGCTGCTTGCTTATCTGTCCAAGGGCTATGGTTTTCACTCTTTAAGTGTTCGTTGCCAATACTAACCGGTTTTGACGTTGACGGTTCCAAAGAAGTACAAGTAGAAGATGGAAGTTTCTCTTCGCTCACCATCTCGTTCTCCTTATCAGGCTGGACAACATACGCTGACTTCTTTACTCAATCATAAATTGGCTAAAGAATAAATAGGCTTAAAGTTAACCTATCTAAAACTAACATCATGCAGTTTAGCCAACGATTACCATCTGTAAACTTAAATATAAACTTTGAAAATACAAATATTAAAGAAGTAACTACCACTAAATTCCTAGGCCTTACCGTAGACAGACATCTCAACTGGAAAGAACACATTGCCGAATTGTGTAAAAAAATTAGTGCCTCTGCCTATTTGCTTTATAAATTAGCTTCAATTACAAACACTGATGCAGTTATTACTGCCTATCACGGTCTTGAGGCATCCGTGTTAGGATAAGGCATAATATTCTGGGGTAACTCTTCAGATAGAGAAACTGCGTTTAAAGCTCAAAAAAGAAGTGTAAGAGCTATCTTTGGACTCAAGCAATTGGACAGTTGTAAACAATATTTTAAGGACTACCATATTTTGACATTACCATCAATGTATATATTTGAAGTAGCGCTGTTCGTAAAATCGAATCCCGACATTTTCAAAAGAGTTTCACAGGTCAGTCAGCGATTGCAGCGGGATGAAAGTAAAATATGTCTACGCAAAGCAAATACAGCCCTACTGCAAAAGAGTGTATTTTGTATGGGCTATGTAATTTACAATAAGCTACCTAGTGCATTACGAGAACTGAACTTGAGCTTGTTCAAGCACAAATTAAAGAAAATACTGACCGAAAAATGCTATTATACAATAACTGAATTTCTGACCGATAATAATATTGACTAAGTAGATACCTGTGCCTAACAATGACATTATATTTGTGACGTGACTCGTGACCTGTCTACTTTGACATTTTAATTTTATTATCCAACCTTCTGTACACATGTTTGACAAATAAATCTATCTTTATCTTTATCTTTACCTTTATCTTTATTTTCTTCGCCATCATTACTAATAATCGACCTCGCTGCATGATTAATCTAAAACGAAAACGATTGTTTTTCTGAATATAAAGTAAGCATAACCTAAAAATCACCTGTAGTGTATTAACTAAAAAACAACATTTGCACAAAAAATAATTTATTTTTTAGCTAATACTGTTAATTTAATTAACCATTATATTCAACTTAGTAGGCTATAAACATGAAATACCTATAATTTAAAGATTATACACCAACAAAATGTTATAAAAGTTTTGAACCACCAATAATGTATTATATCTAAAAGTATTAAATAAAACAACAGACGTTCTAAGTTAAAATTAATCTTTAAACTTACGAAAGTATAAATCAATAATAATAAAGTAACTTAAAATAACGCGTACGATTTTATATTTTCTTCAACAATTAAGTCACCTTTAATGTATTAACTCTAAATAGCAAATACAAAAATTCACATACCTGAGTCAGCTATACCATCATAATTAGACTTAGTGCGGTTTAAAGATCGCTCCGACACGTCCGTACTTGCCGAGTCATGAAGGCAACTAAAAATGGCGCGGTGTTGGAGACGGGGTTATTCTTTCCGGTCAACCATCTGTAGTGACTTACAACGCCATCTCGGAGTCATTTCTTTCACTATTTTTACGACGGTCTTATTGGTGGATAGACGAAAAAATTCTGTATATTTTGATGATTTAATATAGAATTCGACACATTTTGAGTTACGACAGTGTTGTAATAGCAGTGCGATATATGTAATAACATAAACAAAAACAATTAGTTTTACTTTGAATTAGCCTTATTTACATTGAGGTTTTTCTGTCTGTATATCCTTAACTAACATCATTAAGTAGGTACTGTTTCTGCTCCTAGAATTTAGTATACTCTTCCATCAATGCGACACCCCTTTCAGCCAAGTCGTTAAGGATTATCATATTTCGTACAATTTCTCTAGCTGACCTATAGCTTTTTTCTTGTTCCCATAGCTCGGGATCTTTTTGTAATTTTTGTAAAAATTCGGATGAAACACCAGTTATTTCAAAGAATTTCCTCGTGTTTCTCGACACAAAATCTTCGATGTTTTTGTTTACAATTTATAAAATTCAAAAGGCGACTTTCCAACCCTTCTTGTCAAGTGCTAAAATAATATAATTCATTTTGTTTCAAAAGAAATTCGATCATCAAAAAATGCGAAAGCAACCAGTTCTTCAGGCAGATACCAAAGGTGGCCTAGCATCTTCTTTATTGCTACTTTGGTCAAAGTTAGGTTATATTTTTCAAATCCTACTAACCCCCGGTTTTTAGGACGCTAACAGTCTGTTAATCTACTATTAACAGCAGTCAGTTGTTTTTTTTATGCAGTTTTTACAAGTGACAGCTGTTAACAATAGATTAACAGGCTGTTAGCGTTTAAGAAACCGGCGGTAAGTCTTTTAACAGTCGCAGGTCATTTGCAGGAGCCATACAAGATACTGGTGCTGTAAACCAATATTTAGCGTAAATACGTACGACAAATATACAAATGTTTGTGAGTGTCTTTGTTTCTTTGATTGTGATCTTAAGCTGATGTTTAACAAGATACATTTTCAATGCATATATGGCTTTTGCCATCCAACATGCACGATGCATTCCAGCAGGGGCCTTAAAGGAGATACCTTTTTCAGGAATACCTCCTAAAAATATCGATACTTGTAATTTCAATTGACGTAAAGCACAAAACGCGACTTTTCAGGAGAGCCAAAATAAGTTTATTTTATTTTATTTAAATTCATTACACTTGTGTTTTTAAAGTTATAAAAAAGTGATCAAGACAAAATATACCTAAAATCATGCGTTGCAGACGATGAAATATTTAGTTTTTAGTTTAGTTTATTATTTTACTAAATAGATGTGCTTTACATCTAAGAAAATACATTAAAATGTTCTTTACGTCCATTTTTATTATGAGACTTAGATTAATTTTGGGGGTAAAGCACTATTGAAAATAATATATTCTTTACGCCCTAAAAATATATGTTTAAAAGTGTTTATTTAGACATAACAGGTGTAAAGCTAATCATAAAATATAATTATATCTTAAATTTTTAATTAAAGAAATAACTTTTTTTATTGATTAGGCTGTGTAGCATACATAACCTACAAGTCATTTTTAATAATGTGTGTCGTCAAGGGGCCCAAGGAATAAAAATGGATAACCAACAAATAAAAGACTAATGTAAGTTAAAAAAAAGGCATTTTTTAATTTAAAATAATATCGTAAACATTCTTCAATAGGCAATCATCAGCGTAGGTAAGTTTTAACGTAATCATTAAAAGCAACACAAATTCTAAAATTAAATCAAGTAGGCAGGTAATATTGAGATTTAATTTTGTACTACTTATTGTAGGTAAGATTGTATTGATTATTATATTTAGTTTAGTTTTATTATTTAGTCTATAATTGTTATGTTATGTTATTTAAGTTAGATTTATTTTTATTTAAGATTATATTGAATTAAAGCAGAATGTAGATTGTACCATAAATGACAAAAAAAAATGGTGTGTTGATCAAAATTAGTATGTATTACTGTATGATACATGTATGTTTTATTCAAGTTGAGATAATTTTGTCACCACAGAGACAAAAAAAATCGACACATTTTTTCAATACCTATTTTTACATAATCTAGGTATTTGATATTCGCACTTGTATTGCTAAGTTTAACAACTTAGCTAAATTATAACTAGAATAACATAAAGCAGCAAGATAATCAACATTAAAATATATTTATCTTAGGATTTTACCAAACGAGTGAATGTTCTTTCTATCCCAACTTTGTGAGTGCTAAAAGTTTTCTAGTCTAGCAAAGAGAATTTGACAAAGAGCATTCCCTCATTTGCTCTAAATCGACATTTTAAGCATAGGTAACAATCAGTCTTGAAATTAAAGGTCACTCTTCAAACTTAAGGTAGATCACTAACAAACAAATTATAAACTTTTCTCTTAAACAGAACAAAAACTTTTTGGTTTGTCAATCAGTATTTAAAATTAGGTAAAAATAATAAAAAAATAAACAATAACAAAAAAAAACTTTTCTCTTAACAATTATTTTGCGATAATTTTTTACTGTTCTTCACCCGGTCTTCCTTTGAACCTGCCTGAAATGTTTGTTATTCATTGTCTTCATCATCTTCATCATCAGTTTCTGCTAATCGATCTTTAACACTTGAATGTGTAGGCAGTTGTCTGTATTAATTGTAAAATCTTTTAGGTATAACGCCTTTCTCACACAGTGAAATAAGATCCTTATACTTTGCATCTGATATGGGGAGTTCTGAGTAGTATAGCTTTTTTATCATGGTCGTTGTAAGTGGCTCTTCATTAGTTTTAGTTTGGTTTAGAATGTCTTTTTTCCTTCCTTTACCAATGCCTTTACCCTTTGTCTTTGTATTCGTCTTGTCACACAATGTCACTTCATGGCATTCTGTATGCTCTTTCATCGAATACTTAATGACAATTTTATTCGTAGCCTTCTTTTTCATTGTAGCGATTCGTATGTCTTTAAACTTTATATTTTTCAAGGCATTTTTAGTGAATATTTCTGCAGCAAAGTCGTCAAAGTTCAGAAAATCGGTATGGTCGAGAGCAATGACTGTGTACGGTCTCGGTTGTTTACGGGCAGACTCAAAATACGTAGCCCATTGTGAGGGACTCCACACAATTAGCCTCCTCACTTGTCTCTCTATCACAGCATGCACCGAATCAACTGGCATATACATATTGTATGTCCTGGAAGCAAATAGTTGATTTGCACAACTTCGACGTGCTTTGAAACTTGTAAAAAATTATTTATGGCCGCCAGTATATTCTTGTTTTTGTTTTGTCCGCTGCATGAATCACAATATAATATAACATTTTTAATGCCCCTTTGATCAACGATTTCCAAGTATTTCGTTAGAGCAGTGGCAATCTCATTACTTCCTCTCTTACCTTCAGATTCACCCCAAGTGAAGCAAAATACATTTTGCGTAACACTTTCATAAAAAGTAAGATTGTATACGGCGTATTTACGCGAGTAGTACAATAACATGCTGTCCCCGTGTGGGGTGTTAAGTACCTTTTGCAAATCGAAACTACATACAACCGTATCATTGTATTTAGGTCGAAGATTTTGGTGAATCTTAAACCTCTTGTAAGAGGCCGTTTTTTCAGCAAGGTGATTTTGAACATCTTCATTATCCACTGTATTCTGATTATTTTCGTTTTTGGTGCATTTTACATATTTGTCCTTTTTCGGGACATGAAAACTGATATTGTATTGACAGAAAATGTTTCTGAACAGTCTTTCACTTACTATTTGATATTTAGGATCAGGACTGTCCCCATTTTGCATACTTTTGCAATGTTCTGAATAGAGACGGTAAAGGTTAGACACATTTTTTAACTCTTGAGGGAGATATGTTTTGTTACTTCTTTTTCTGTTATAATGGGATGGTACCGCTGGTAGGTTCACAATGTAGGTTTTCACATATTGTTTGGCCTCTTCGGAGTATAATATTTCAGCAAGATTGGGTCTCCTTCTATCAGATTGAGCCATGTTTTCATGTGAATTTTTTATTGTATACAATATATATTTCTGAGAAATACACAATGTGTTTAACAAAATCTTCTGGCATACTTGTATGTACCCTTCCCCTTGGTTGATTGTATTGATATTGATTGATGTATTCATACGTAGTCTGTCTGCGATTATTGTCAATCGCCAAACGCTTTCTACGTTTAATAGGAACTGCTTGGGCGCTTCTAAGTATCCAGTCTCGCCTACGCAAAGTGTCTAGATTCCAAAAGTGGTCGTGAAGACTTTTCCTTCTTTCTTCGCTTATTTCGTAGCACTTTCTTTGACATTTCTCAGCATTACAAGGATTTTCCTTAATTTCTTTGTCTGTTTTCAACGTACCGTCTCTTTTTGCGTATGATTTTCCCGAGTCTTTCAAAAATTTGCGCAATTTAGTTTTATTAACACGTTTTTTTTTTTACTTCTATTTGAGCTGGATTATTGTATTTTTTATTTTTCTTCTTTTGCAACTTCTTTCTTTTATTTTGCTTTGTTTTATTTGCTTCTTCTGAGTTGTCGCTTGAACTAGATTCATTATTACAAGCCCATACATCTGAACTACCTGAAGAGAAATCCTGTTCTTCTGTATCGTAAACAAAATCGATAAAAGCCTTCTTTAGTTTTGTTCTGCGTCTCTTTCTCTTTGGACTGAATGTAAGTATTAAATCTGTAGAAATTGGTGTCAGTACATTTGAGACATGCTCAGTAGCTGGCTGGGACCCCTGAGACTCAGGTAGATTGTACGAAGTAGACGAGGAGGCTTTCACAGGTGCAGGAGTGAGCGCCGGCGACGGGGTGCACTGGTCGGATGGCCAGATTTGCTCAAAAACTGGCTGGGGCTCAGGTAAGTTGCACGAAGCAGACGACGAGGCTTCCGGAGGAGCAGGAGCGACCGCCGGTGACGACGGGGTGCACTGGTCGGATGGCCAGACTTGCTCAATAACTGGCTGGGGCTCAGGTAAGTTGCACGAAGCAGACGACGAGGCTTCCGCAGGAGCAGGAGCTACCGCCGGTGACGACGGGCTGCCCTGGTCGGATGGCCAGACTTGCTCAATAACTGGCTGGGGCTCAGGTAAGTTGCACGAAGCAGACGACGAGGCTTCCGCAGGAGCAGGAGCGACCGCCGGTGACGACGAGCTGCACTGGTCGGATGGCCAGACTTGCTCAATAACTGGCTGGGGCTCAGGTAAGTTGCACGAAGCAGACGACGAGGCTTCCGCAGAGCAGGAGCGACCGCCGGTGACGACGGGGTGCACTGGTCGGATGGCCAGACTTGCTCAATAACTGGCTGGGGCTCAGGTAAGCTGCACGAAGCAGACGACAAGCCTTCCACAGGAGCAGGAGCGAGCACCGGCCACGGGGCGCGCTGATCAGGGACAAACGTGGAATTTGTACATATTGTTTCAATGTAATGTTATGTTTAATGTCTCGTGTGCAATAAAGTATAATAATAAAGTATAACGGGGTACCTCGGTGTTTATTCAACCTTATAAACCTTATATTTAGGCAATTATATTATAAGAAACACTCGCATAAAGAACATTCTTGAAAATTCTTACCTGAAAATCTCTTTACGTCTTTTGGCTAGTGAAATAATTTGTTTCCGACGCTTGCCCAAAGGACAGTATTTATCTCCATCAGCCATTTATGCAACTATCATTCACTGCACTGTTAAAATAACACAAATTACTTAATAATTGTTTTTAGCAAGAGTTCTCCTCCTAACCGTGCAAAGTGTTTTGTTGTTTGAAAAGCGTTCGAATTATTTTGAAACAACTTCTTCAAACTCTTATAGGCGCAATTCATAATGTATTCTAAAACTATGGACGTAAAGCACAGTTTAACTTTCTGTTCCAACGAAGAAGGTCGGTGACGCAGAGCTATATCGGCTTGCATGCAGCATCGCATCAATCGAAACTTGGTGCTGTTTTACCGACATTTAAAGTTTGTCAAGGAATTCTAGAGCTATTACTCATTGCAATAGAGTTCACTTTCTTTTTTGATATTGATGAAAAGGTTAGAGAAACAAAATAAACTTTGTGTACCTAGACTTAAAGAACAGAATGTATGTTATTCGTCCCGGGTTTAAGGTTGTAAGGTGTTGATTGTATTGACATTAGCACGGAAGCAGGGTGTAAAGTAAAAGACCAACTTTGAAAGATATTTACGCCCTTCAAATTTAAGCAAGTTCTTTTAAGCTAATGGATGTAAAGCAGATCATTTTAGAAAGTGTGCTTTACGCCCTATTATGATTAAAGAGGTGATTAACAGACATTGACTTAAAGCACATTTTGAATTATTTATAGTAAATAGTTGGGCTGTTAAAAACAAAAAATGTTCTTTACATTACGTTTTCAATGTGTCTAAAATCGTTATTAATGGTCGGATCGCTACGTGGATTAGACAGAAAAAAAGAGAAAAAAAAACTAAGCAAGATGGCATTCATAACTCATTTTGGCCAAAATGTGCTTTACGTCAATTGAAATTACAGGTATCGATATGATGATTAAATGCAGCAGCTCTTTGTAATCATCGCGAGGCTGAAATTGTTGCAATTGATTGTTAGCAAAGGCAATCATGTATGCTGCGATGTTTTCAATACAACTCCAAGTAGATTATCAGATTCAAGATCAGATACAGCAGTTTGTAAGTTTTTCTGTTGAATTTTAGGCCAGTAGTTATTAAATCTTTTGAAATTATTATTTCCGGTCCACTCGAAGGTCCCATGGCTGAAACTACGACAGCTTCAAGAACAATTTCTAAAATGTGATGCTGACATGCTAACCAGATTCGTCCTGGAGTTGATCAACTCCTTTTCCGGATACAAGGATTGGTAAACGATTCACTAAGTGTTTTGCTTAGTGAATCGTTTACCAATCTGCTTGTATTTATCCCGTAAAGTAATTTAAGTCCAACTTCATACCGTGCGCTTAATTGACGAAAATTTAAAAACTTTGAAGGTCGGTAGCGACCCCTAAAAGTTGAATTAAAAATTCTAATAAAATCACTAGTTAATTTTTCGATAAGTAGATCACTTTTGGGATCTGAGACTTGAAAAAATAAAAAACTCATTTTTATGAATCACCCTACTGTGTAGACATCAAATTCTTACAAATACCCTATTTCTACCCTATTGAGCGCTTTAACTGATTGGTTTTTTTGAGAGACGTTTCAGTATTCGGCATTAAGAAAAGCAAATATTGCATTATTCTTTAGAGATTCTATGACGAAAGTCTCAAATGTTACCTACTCATGGGAATTTTCTTCGAGAAATTTGTTGATGTCGCACAATTCTACGCAATTAATAAGTCCGATTGTTGAATAAGATTTTATTTTAATTTTGTTTTTGAGTATTGTGTCGTCAAATAAATATATTTTTCTTTCTTTCTTTCTTTTCTTTCTTTGAATATTCTTTAAAGTCAATTGATATGTTGACTTTCCGGTATCTATCCTTAGTTAGTAACAAATTTTCACATTGTCTACAATCAATATTTATCTTTTTAATAATGAATCCACACACATTAGCACATTGTTGAATATCATTAGACTACATTTTCCTCAAAAGTGCATTCAGCAACGTGGTCAAATTCCTGTGGGCTGAATTGCTCAGAAGAGCCGTTTTCAGTCCACCAACAAATTGGCCTGTAGTGGAGTTAAGCCAGCAATGTGAGATCTCTGACCTGGAAAAGATAGGTTTTGTGGTGTTCCAGACTGGTGACATTGCAGGGATCGGCCTGAGGGCATACCACTACCATTGCCACTGCGTGTTCCCCCGCAAGCGTCGGTGCATAGCGAGACAAAACTATATAAAAAATGCAACTTTTTAAGTAACGTAACTTCTGATATTA
This sequence comes from Yponomeuta plumbellus, assembly GCA_947310845.1. Classification (NCBI taxonomy): domain Eukaryota; kingdom Metazoa; phylum Arthropoda; class Insecta; order Lepidoptera; family Yponomeutidae; genus Yponomeuta; species Yponomeuta plumbellus. The sequence goes on from OX371206.1 coordinate 2,335,282, forward strand.
TTTATTATTTACACTTGATGTTGTTGAATAATAATAAACTTTTTTTTGGTGCAGTAAAATTTTTTTAGATATTGTTTCTGAACGTGTTTATGATGATGCTCCGAGATCTGGAATATTTGTATAAGCTCTTAATTTAAAACTACCAGTAACTACAAGTCTTATATTTTCTACAAAAACGTTGTTTTTGCGCTATGACAAGCTCATCAAGATGTTGTTTAACCGATCCAATTACATTTTGTTATATTTGGGGCCAAAATACCTTTGAGGAATACCGTCAACAGGATGTGTGGAAGTTTCTAAATTAGGTTCTTTTATTAATTTGAGAACTTCGAGAGGAATAGCTGCATCACTTGCTTTGGTATCGTCAGGTTTTAAACTTGTTATTAGTGGATCAGCAGATTTAAGCAGGCGGTTTAAGATTTCTGTGTTGGTTTTGTCCTTCAGGTTTTACGAGAGTGTTCTAGTCCAAGTTTTCTGATGTATAGTGATTCCCGGGCTTCTTTATGACCTCGAGTCCGTGTAACGATATCTTATGTAGTGTGACTGGCGTATTAAGTGGTACCAATTATGTTGCCATGGTCTTGCCACGACTTAAATATTTGAGTGCTGCTTAGCTGATCATGCGAACTTATCGTTTGAGTAGTGGTTGTCTATACCACTTAAATGTTTGAATTTAAGAGCGCTTCAACTGATTGGTGTGTTTAAGAGACGTTTCAGTATTCGGCGTTAAGAAAAGCAAATATTGCATTAGTCTTTAGATATTCTATGACGAAAGTCTTCGAGAAATTTGTTGATATATGTCGCACAATTAATAATACGCAATTAATAAAAAAAATCTTTTTCAATAAGCAGTGGTTACAGTTTACACGTCATTGGGGCTCTGTACTAAGTCTGTATTAATAAGTCTGATTGTTGAATTGCTTCGATGCACGGTTGAAAAACTCCCGTTTAAACAGTCTAAATGACTGTTTATACCTATATGCCATTCTCGGCTTCAACCACCCATCTGCGAATTGTGACTGTCCACCGAAGATTGGTATCAATAGATTTTTTGCTACGATTTCTGCTCTGATGATGTTATTTATACCCAAGTTTCTAAGGACAAAATCCTGCTCAATCATTTCGCGAGTATTGGCCGATTTTAATTACAGATTTCATTTTAATTGTAAATATTCTTTAAAGTCAATTGATATGTTGACTTTCTGAGTATCCTTAGTTAGTAACAAATTTTCACATTGTCTACAATCGATACTTATCTTTTTAATAATTAATCCACACACATTGTTGAATATTATCAGACTCTTTGATGGCTATATTTTCCTCAAAAGTGCATTCAGAAACGTGGTCAAATTCCTTCAATAAAATTTCGATTTGACATATTGCAGCAACATTCCAAGGTAACTCACTATTGAATTATGGTTTTCACAGTTCCGACCAACCCTAATGTGGGCTGAATTGCTCAGAAGAGCCGTTTTTAGTCCACCAACAAATTGGCCTGTAGTGGTGTTGGTGTTAGAGCCACAATTGCCCCTGATGAATCCATGTGTTCTGAAGTGGGTCCTGTTGTAACTTCTGGTGGCAAGGCTTGATATTTTTGTAGCTAATGCGTATTTGCCTCCATAAGCTTTCTATGCCATTAAGAGTCTGGATCCATCCATTCATAGAGGTCTTCGCCTGCTATTTACTAAAATTGGATTTCTAAAGATGTTCAGTCACTGCTCCACTTGAAAAATAATAGACTACAGGTTGTTTAATTCTTTTACGGATCCCTATAATCAAATACACAAGAGCATATGAAGCTACTAGCTTTGATCGCCCTTGTGTTGCATGAAACTGATAACCCTCAATTAAATCTTTGCCTGTGATAAGTAATTTTTTTCTGATTGTCATCTCATCAAATATCAGCATGAAGTGATTATCTTCTGGCTTTAAAGAATTTGCAGTTTGTTTTAAAACCTGGAATACTTCGATATTTATTCCAACTTCCAGTGGCAAGTTATAATTAAAGTGCCTTCAAGGTTGACTGAGTAGGCAAACTATATAGTCTTCTTAGAAGCTTGTACCAACCCGATGCTTTTATACCTTTTACACGAAGAAAAAATCTTAGACGCCTTGTTCCTTCTGCGACCCTAGGATACAGCCATGTTTCCGCTGACATTTAAATTTAGCAGCTTTGAGACAAATATTTATAATTCAATGAAAAAAACTAAGTAACTTCCTAAGAATGTCTTGAACATTGGTTTTATTAATGGATGTTGCGCGGCTTACAGATGTAGCTTCAGGGGTCCTCATAGACAGTCTTGGATTCCTTGCTATAAAATTTTTGAACCAATCTGGTCCAGCTGATTCATTGTTACGCCGTGACGGAGGTATGTTGTTCGCTTCAATCACACCGTTATGCTAACTTTCTGACTTCTAAAGGAAGCAATACAAAGTAAATGTTGGAGCAAGTAAGCAAGTGCTCATGTATTTTAGATTCTTCTTCCTCTTTAAAAACCAATCTGGGTTTGACATAGCCGACTGATAAATATTTGTTATCCTCTTATTTTCACGTACCCATATAATTATATAGCGATACAAGGCATCCCTAGCCGGCCCGCGTGCCGCTTTCCACACGCGCGCCGGCACCGGCATCGCGCTCACGTTGGCGCACCTTCACAGTCTCCGAAGACTGTTGTTTGCTGTTCGGGCGATCATCTGTGCCAGTTAAAGTTTGAATGTCTTAGATATGATAGATTACCTCTGTCAGTTCTTGAGATAATACAAAAATACATATACGTGGTCATATTCATATTATAGCGCCGCTGAAAAATAGTTTGGGTCTCGATTCCTAGCCGTAGCTAAAAGTGACTGTTAGATTCAGGAGCTGGGTTTCAGATTTAAAACAGCAGGAGTTACGGCACTGATGTTTGCTCACAAAATAAACGCACAATTGAGCACTTTAAGCTACACTATGTATTTATAAACAAATTAAATAAGACCGCCAATTGTACTGTATCTTTGCTTATGGTTTGTTTGTGTTTTAAATGGTACAATAAAGATTATTCTTATCTTATCTTAAATTATTTAGTTACAGAGAAGAGTTACAGAAAGTATTTATTAACATTGCCACAAAAGCACAATTAAAAAAACTGATTTATAGAGGACATGTTTGTGGCCATGTGGCCGACAAGCGAGAGCCGAGACAACAATACAATATGTCATAAAATATTGTACAGTAAAAAAAAATGTGAAGCGGTTTTAGCTATACAAATACAAATATCTTTATTGAGAAATACAATTTGCTACTATGCAATTTGAAACCCTTGCTCCCAAACTAGGATTACCTGTGCGACAGGAGCAAGTGACTTCCCTTAAATATGTGTAGAGTACAATGCAAATTGGTGCAAAATAATAGAGACAAATCAAGATAAACTAGGTATACAAGAAGAACCAACAAAATCAAAACCAAGTGGTTGGTAGGCTATTATAAGGTAACCATAGGTTATGTTTAAGTTTCGACGGTTGAGTTTTGAAGGTATAAATAACTAACTTAAATTTGTATGCATGCTTATTGTAGTTTAGTGCTGGAGAAGAGTGTGTTTGTGTGTGTGTGTGTGTTTGTGTGTGTGTGAGTGTGCATGTGTGTGTGTGTGTGTGTGTGTGTGTGTGTGTGTGTGTGCGTGTGTGAGTGTGTGTGTGTGTGTGTGTGTGTGTGTGTGTGTGTGTGTGTGTGTGTGCGTGTGTGAGTGTGTGTGTGTGTGTGTGTGTTTGTGAGCCCTTTATTTATATATATGTTTTATTATTTAATCTTCTATAAAGATAATGGAGTATTATTTGTGTAAAAGAATAGTTAATAGTAAGTAGTTATCTTATCTGGTTGCGGTTGATTTAATTTTATTATTTAAGGGTGAGCAGTAGAGCTTCAGTATCATCGTAAGTCAGAGGAAAAAGCCAGTCCTTGATTATTTTCTTGACTTTAAAGTTATTGTGATCCTTAATTTGACAAAGTGCATTGAGTTTGTTGTAAAAACGAGGGGCCAAGAAGTTATACTGCCGTTGCGCAAAGGAGGTTTTGGTAGCGGGAACTGGGCAACGGTCAACTCTTTTGGTTTTTTTTGTCAGGAACGGTACAACAGTTTTATGGTACCTTCTAACCGTTTGGTAAATAAAGAGCTTCCTTACTGTTAGAACTCCAGCTTTCTCATAAACCGCTATGGTAGGATGACGAAATGGCATAGACATTAGGGTTTTCAGAATAGCTCGCTGCGCCCTTTCAGCTTCAATTAAATGGGATTTAGCGGCCCCTCCCCAAGCACAGATACAGTAGCTTATGACACATTCACAGAGTGCCTTATATGTCTGTATCAAAAGTTTAGGGTTCGCAACTTGTCGCAGTGCTTTAAAAATATATATTAGTTTCCTTACCCGCTTAGTAACTGCAGAAATGTGTGGGCTCCAACTAAGTTTATCGTCTATGTTTACCCCGAGGTACTTAATAGTGCTTACCCTGGTCAGATATTCACATTTGCATGTATCTGGATTACTCAAGTTATTGCGATTGCATGGATATGTGTGCAAACGCAATTTGAAATCGGTGGGGTTGCTTGCGCTTGTTATGCCGAAACATAGGTACTTTGTTTTGTTGACATTCAGCGATAGGAGACTGTCCTCAAGCCAAGCCGAAGCAGTACCCATACCAGTTTCCGCCAGTTGGCGCACACTCTCCCAGGTTTTAGCGTGAAACAAAATGACGGTGTCGTCCGCAAACATCTGTATGTCGGCGCCCCGCAATTCAGCATTGCAGAGTTCGTTAATATAAATTAAATAATGTTGGGCCAAGAGTACTGCCCTGCGGGACACCGTACGTGCAGGTTGAGTTATTGCTTAAATTATTATCTATGCGGACGCGCTGTTGTCTGTCCGATAAGTAGTCCTGGAACCACAGAAGAGGAGTACCCCTTATTCCAAAATTTTCGAGACGAGTCAAAAGGATGGGGATACAAACTGTATCAAACGCCTTCTGTAGGTCCAGGAAGACTCCCACGCATTTATCTCTCTTATCAAGGTACGTGGCAACTTTATTGGTCAATTTTAAAACCGCGTCTTCTGTAGATTTGTTTGACCGAAATCCAAATTGATTATTTCCTAACATATGATTACTTTCGACGTAGTTGACCAGTCTCCTGTTAACAACTTTTTCAAGGATTTTAGAAAGTATGGTCAGCAGGGAGATTGGCCGGTAGTTAGTAGGTTGAGATTTGTCACCAGATTTGTAAATTGGGCAAATAATTGCACTCTTAAATAGAACAGGAAATATTCCATGCTCTATGCTAAGATTGCAGAGGTAAGCGATTGGTACAGCTAGCAGGTTACAAAAAGTTTTGATTAAAGAAGTTGTGATACTATCCCATCCAGGGGCACTATTAGATTTTAGAGCACGTATAATACTTGCAATTTCACTAGGGTCAGTCAAGTAGAGTGACATCGAATATTCGGGGGCATTTTTTGTTTTGCTATTTGCTGCAAGATCTTTGTCACTAGTTTTTAATTTGTCAAGAGTTGTTTCAGCTAAATTATGTCCTATTGTGGAAAAGTACTTATTGACCTCGTCTAAAGATTCTAACTTACTATCTTTAATACTTAGAAGTTCATTTGAGGGAACTTTATTCTTGTTCATGTTACACACTTCTTTGATAATTCTCCATGTTTCCTTAATATTTCCAGAGTTAATTTCCAGTTGTTTTTCATAGTATTGTTTTTTTAATGTTTTAATTAGTCTGTTACAATTATTTCTATATGTTTTATATTCATTTTTAAGTTGCTTATCATTTAATTTTTTTCTCATTTTTTTGTGCAGTTTATCCCTTTTGCGTATAGATCTAACAACTCCAACTGTGATCCAGGGTTTAAGCGGCAATTTTTTTCGTGGAATCTTAGCTACAGTGGTATTTTTATTAACTAAATCCTGGATAGTATTGGTTAGACGTTCCGCCGCCCTGTTCACGTCAGTAATGCAGAAATAATCCTCCCATATTTCTTCTTTCAAACATTCCTGGATTGCCAGAAGATCAACCTTGACTTTTTCATGCATAGTAGCAGATTTTGTTACTTGCGCGTTGCTAATATAGAGGAGAATAGGTGAATGGTCGGTTAGTTCGTCAAAGATGAGCGTCTGGCATTTTTTTTGTGTTTTGACCATAAAGTGGTCAATGCAGGTCTTTTGCCTTGTTGGACGGTCAATTCCTGGTTTGAGTCCGTATGAAGCCATGAGGTTAAGGTATATGTTAGTATTCGCATTTATATTATCTGGAAGAATATCTAAGTTGATGTCACCTGTAAATATTATATTCTGAGAATGAATATTGCTTAAGATAATACCGAGCGAATCAATATAGTTCAAGGGATTACGAAAGCATGGTGGACGGTATGAACATATAAGAGAGTATTGATCTGATATATTAACGATGAGACAATTACCCTCCACAATATCGGGCTCATGTGATGAAGCGTCAAGTTGGTCACGGGCATAGACAACTACGCCGTCGTTTTGGTTCAGGTTTCTCTTTGTTTGGAACATTTCGTATCCATATATATTTGGTGGTAAATAATTGTCACTAGACCAACACTCTGTCAGAACGAACACATCCACCGTTATGTCAAGCCTGCTAACAAAAACCAGGAACATGTCAAAGTTTTGCCTGATGCTTCGGATATTTAAAGTAACCACACAGAGTGTGTTTGAATTTAGGTGATTTGGTTGGAGCGTTGTGGAGCATTTTGAGGGATCATCAATATTATAACATACAATGCCACTGGAATTGTCTATATCGGTAGCAATAATAGTATTAATTGGGGTGAATTTCAAGTATTGGGAAAATTGAACAAGATAACTGCATATAGTGATGTGGTAATAAACTACAACTGATTATGGGTGTATTAGGGCTTACAGTATATGTAATTTGTGAATGGGCTGTTGTGAATGTGACTGTGTGTGTAGTAAGTGTGTGTACTAGTTTTGTGTGTGTAGTGTCTTTTAGTTTTGCATAAAAAATAAAAATATAAAGGCCAATCTTATTATATAAGGCTAACAAGGAGCGAGCACTTGTATGTAGTGGCGACATCGCGGTTAGTCATTGTTTGTTCTTACTAAGATCATCCAGGTCAGCCTCATTGGTAATCTTAATTTGCGGCGAGTTTTCCTCCTTACGAAGGTAGACGACGCCATGAGATGTCCAGCAAAAAGCGTAGTTGGATTGCTTTTGCACTGTTCTTGCCATGAAAAATAGTCTCTGGTTTTTGGACGTAAGCGTCTCTGATACGAAGACCGGCTTGACAGGTTGCTTTAAACCAAGGTGGTTGCTGTTTAGTTTGTCACCAGCTATTTTGGACTTGTTGAAGGATTTAGTCGCCTTTATAAGGTTCTCCTTCTTTATAACTGAGGTAAGTTCAGCTACGATTGGGTGGGAATTGTTCTTGGAGGCCGTTCTGTAGACATCTTTGATGTCTGACTTCTGGATGTCAATGTTTACGGCTTTTCCCAGCCCTACAATGACGTCACATAAATCGTCTTTAGTTTCACGAAGAGGTTTCTCTATGTTGCGGATTTCAAGGCCAGGGGCCCGACTTTTCCTTTCGAGATTCTCCAGCTTCTCTTCGAGAGTGCGTATGTATTTCTTGTCCTCCTGCCTTTCAGTTTCCAATTGAGTGATGCGCTTGAGGAATTCATCGTACTTGCTTGACATCATCACGACGCTATTGGTGAGCTCTATGTTTTGGTCCTTAATGGTGTTGATGGTAGACTGAAGTTCGTGAAGTCTTTTTTCTTGGGACTTAGCGTGTGAATCAAGAGTTTGTCTCAAAGCAGTTAGAGACGAGAAACCCGTATCCTCGTCAAATTTTCGCTTCTTGCGTGTGATGATATTAGCGGCAAGGTCAGTCAGATCAGGAGCTGATGAGTGGTGGTCCGGGGTTGGTCCAACCACCAAGAGTGGTGGTTCGGCTATGGTTACCGTGTCATGGTCCTTCACATGCGTCATTTCGCTATCCGCTAGGGGTGTCTTGGACGTAGGCGGCGGTGTACGTTTAAGCGGCATTATAGTCCGCTGCTAAAAACTACCAGGCGAACAGAGTGACTTAGGAGACGAATCCAATCTTTAGGTCAGGCAGGTACTTTAAACTGGTCACCGAGCGATGATTTCATACAGAACACCTCTCCGTCCACACTAAGAAGGTCTACAAGGTCACCTTAGTTGGACGACATGCGACGTTTTAATACAATATAGCTCACTACTCTTGGGTACCAGGCGATCAGAAGGTGATAGGTGCCTGTTTTGCGAATTTGCGTCGGCCGGTTCAGTCAATTTAGTTAATAATAAAGCAGCGGGGCGGGGCCAGTTAGAAAAACTGATGGCGCTGCGTTCCTTTGCGCAGATTGGTAGGACCAAAACGCTCACAACAGAGCAATAGGGCGGGGTCAATTTGAAGATGCGATGGCGTCGCGTGCGCTTGCGCTGGTTGGCAGGACCAAAAATCACTCACAACAAAGAGGTAGGGCGGAGTTAATTAATGGCGTATGACACGCTTGCGCTGATTCGTAGGCCGTTTTCAACGCTTACACAGTGGCAGGGATAGCTTGTACCAGGGCTGCAGAATACGTGAGAAAATTGGTACTCACGCACCTCTTCCCCGTTGGGCTCCTCCGCTTTATGCACTCCTATTTTACACTTTGAAATTATTTGGTCCAAAATATATTAAATAGAAGAAACAAAAAACTTGTGCGGATTAGAGGACACGTTTACACCTGACGGCGGTCCGGGGGGAAGGAGAAGCTATGTAACTTATCTTGTAAAAATAATGTTTTTATGTATGCACAGTCTACACCCTGTAAGTTAACGCTTCTATGATAGTTTGCCCACGGGCAATGGCAAAGATTTTATTATGTCAACTCATTCTGTGCCAGTTATACAATCGACCGCCATTTTAGCTGTATCAAAACAATAACTTCTAAATTCTTCTTCATTTATATAGTGTCCACTGAAAATTATTGTCAAAATGTTAGAAAATCTTTCTATCTAGTCTTTTGATAATCCAATAATAGCCGACACCTCTTCAGGATTTTTGAAAAATTGCGCGCTGTGTTTTCGTCATTGGCATTGCCTCCTGTATGCGTCGGCTGGTCAACAACGAGACCCATTTCACGATAAAAATCTTGGCAGATTCTGTCCTTTATCTCTTTTTCCTTTTACTTGTTGTCCTTCCATTAGAGAATGCCGTAGAACTGATTTATACGTCCTAACTTGACCGCGAGATTTCGGCGGCGGAGCGGCGGCAGCGCGTGTTGACAATGCGCCAGTAGGCGCGCAGCATCACTAGTCCGAAAACGATAACCGCGCTCGGGCCGCACATAGCGCTCACTTTAACCGGGCCCAGCACAGAAAGGTAGCTGTCAGACGAGCGCACTGAAATCACGACGTGACCATACATACATCATTATAAATGATGTACAAATAAACTAAATTCGTACGTGTAAACTCTGTACTATTACTGGTGTCTCGCCTTCTGTTGCGTCCCCGCACACGTCGCGCGCGTCGCCCAAGCAGAGAGGGTTCGTCTGACACTGACTTTTGTTATGAATTTCCACAGCTTTGGGAGCTGGGTTTGATATCTAGAAGGCAGGATTACGACACTGAGATAAATAAAAACGCGCAATCCGTCACTTAAAGCCACACCATGTACATCTACCTTATAGTCTATATAAAAATCAGTAACTAGCTGAAACACGTCTTTTTCGATGTATTCCTCCAAAGCCTCCTCGTCGTACTTGCTAATCAGCTCGGCGTGTTTTGTATTATACGACTCATACGTCCATTCTAGATTAGCCAATCTCACTTTGAGAAGTGTTGCAGTACACCTATCTTTCGGCAGTTTTTTAAAGTTGATGTGGTCTATTTCCATCCGTGATTTCAAGTAATTTACAATCCTGAACAGCTCCATGATGACAACTTGGAATGTTTACATTTAAATGTTTAAAATTCTGAACAAAATCTCTCAAAAATTTTCTAAGTGTTTGCACTTCGGTCAAAATCGGGCATAGGTTCCCCGTCTGTCACGAATTTCCTAGCTCGATAATAACTTGAAAGTACTCACAGTCTAGGGTCCACTTTACCACAACACTGATACAACTCGTAGTCTGTAGCAGCTTCAGCGTAGTCACGTAGCAACAGTTTTAGGATCTCAAAGTAGTTTCGCCGACGACAGTATAGGTGGTGCTATGGGTTCAATCTTCAGCAGTGTGACTATAGGGGGCGCAGTAATATGTGAATTTTACCACGTCGATATTCCACTCAAAAACCGCTTTTTGGTTCGAAGGACCTTGAACACAGGTTCAAAATCCCGTTACCGTTTCGATTGCGCGGCCATGTTCTGTTTTCAAAAAGTGCTTATGTCAGGATTCTGTCGAAATTTGTCAAAACTGAGTGGTGAAAACCAAAACTTTGTCAAAGCAGTATTAAAGAAGTTATTGAGGTTTGAAGATGGCCGCGCGAACCTCCCGCGGCGTTATGCCTTGCAAATTTACGGGAGGCGTATACAAAACTGACCAGACTTGATACTTGAAACAAAAAATTATAAACATTTTGTTGCTTTTCAGGTGTAAGCGTCAATACCGTGAGAAAGATTGCGCAAGAAGGAGAAACTAATGAAGGGAAATTTTCCACCCCAGGAAAACATAGAAAAGGTCAACCACGGAAGGAATTGGACGACTTCGATTTTTGTGCCATTAGGCAAAAAGTACACTTCTTCTATGTTGTGAAGAAACAGGTGAGAATTACTTAACTTGTTGGAGGACAAGTCATAACTTATGTGTCGACTTTTTGTACCTACTGTGAAAAAAAACTATAGGTAATGTTTTTCTATTTTTTAGGTGCCTACGCTCAGAGGCTTATTACCTGTTCTTAGAGAAGATTTGGGTTTCGATGGAAGTCGTGAACATCTAAGAAAGATTTTGCTGGCACTGGGTTTCTCATACAAAAAATGTCAGAGAGATCTTTCTGCATTAATGGAAAAAAACAATATAGCTGTCAAACGCGAGAGATACCTTTTGAGGTCATTATGGACAACCGAAATTTGCCTGAGGAACTGCAGAAAAATATAGTGTACTTAGATGAAAGCTATGTACATTGAAATGAAAATGAAAAAATATTTATTTGTTCCAAAAACAATTTCATACAAAAGGACCGCATAATGGTTGACAATAATAAGCTAGGAACTTATAGCATTACAAGTTAGTTCTTATTGGTCGTATAAGAGTAACGAAAATAAAATTTAAAGTTTATAAAGGTAAATCAGATAGAAAATATTAATCATTTAGCACTAATTATCATGCAGAATTGTGTGTTAAGTGCATTTGTGTGTTTTGAAGTGTGTGTGTGTGTGTGTGTGTGTGTGTGTGTGAGGGTGTGTGTGTGTGTGTGAGGGTGTGTGAGGGTGTGTGTGTGTGTGTGTGAGTGAGAGGGTGAGTTTGTGTGTGTGTGCTCTGCTCAGCCCTACGACCGGGGTCTTGGGTTCGGGTTTCAGCCACTGAGCTGAGGGTGAGTAGGTGTGGAGTGAGTATGTTAGTGTAAGTGTGTGTTAGGTTATAGGTAATGTGCCGCTTGCTATTAAGTTTTCTGTGCTATCGTAGTTTAATTTAAGAAGCCAATTCATTAGGGTTTCTTCGTACAAACTCGAAAAGTGCTGGCAATCGATCGACATAAGTGGAGAGAAACACAATATGGCCAAAGGCAAAAGATATATTATTGTTCATGCTGGTAGCGAGAAGGGGTTTGTACCGAATGCCTTATTAATTTTCTCAGGCACAAACAAAAATGAAGATTATCATTCTGAATGAATCAATCAAATTTTACAAAATGGGTCAGGGAAAAATTAATACCAAACCTCACAGAGGCCTCGATAATTGTTATGGATAATGCGCCCTACCACTCAGTGATTCTGAATAAGTCACCAACCAGTGCAACAAGGGTTGCTGATATAAAGCTGTGGCTGCTGGCTAATAACGTGAACTTTGACGAAAGTCTGCGCAAACCAGAGCTATTGTCACTTGTAAAGCGGCACAAGCCAGAGCCAATATATGAAATCGACCAGATTTTGGGAGATCATGGTCACACAGTGGTAAGGCTGCCACCTTACCACTATGACTTAAATCCTATCGAATTGATATGGGGAATTGCGAAACATAAAATCGCCTCCAGCAATGTGTGCTCCACTAATATCCAGGTAAGAGTAAATAAAGCATCTGAGCTCGATTTAATTTTTATCTGCTACACTATTATTTTTAAATAAGTCTTTTTTTTTTATAGCTCGCAGCAGAACAAGCTTTCCAAAGTATTCCTGTCGAAAACTGGAAAAATTCTTGCAGACACGTGATGAAAATTGAGAAGGAATATTACGATAGAGGTGGAAGCTTATACACAGAAATGGAGCACTTGGTTATTAATCTCAGATATGACAGCAGCAGCAGCAGTGATGCGTCCGAATTTAAAGATGATGAAGTTGATTTTGCTGGAAGATCAAACCAAGAAGAAGTCCTTTCAGGAGTGGAATATCTAGACGAAGAGCTTTTACAGTCAGATTAACTTTTTGGTTTGGGTTTGTCCTAAAGATATTGATTTGTATTAAATATATTAATTTGTATTGAACTAGTCCTTACTGATTTCATTGTTCCTTTCATGTGGTCATCTCAAGTCGATATTGATGCTTAAACAATGTAGATGCAACAAATTATTTGATATGTATTAACAGTCAATAAATAAAACCTTAAATTAATAAATAATAATATAGCTAAAAATCGCTACTTGGAGATCTAATTTAGTTATTCAACTTTTTTACTTTTAATGGGCCTGCAGAGAATAACGTGTTCTGATTGTTTTGAATCTATTTCAAAATTTAAAATTTGACCAAAAAAATTGCGATCGTTATCCAAACAAGTAGCAGTAGTTACAGTAATCCTGGTTGGCTCTAAGAAAATATTGACTATTATGATTTAAATGTAATTTGTAATTTTGTGTTCAAAGGTTTACTAGCAGGCCAATATGAAAATCACCGCAGACTATAACATTCTTATCACTATTGGAAGCTACCAGCAGTCTCTTCCAGCAGTCTGGTAAATAATAAAATAAAGTATCAAACTTATTTAGTCACACTATAGGGGTGGCCATATGCACGGTAGTGCGCCATCATTTATTCCATACTCTATTTTGCCAAGCTGTACCTTATTCGACATTGTATTTTTTATCCAAAATTCCAGCTTGATTTCTGAACCGTCACTGTAGAATGTAATCAGTTTCACAAGAAATTTATCTTGAATATTGTCCATACACTGAGTTCAAGAACCGAAGTCCAGAGTAGGTCACGAAACGACGAAACGTAAAACCAAAAAAATACGACACTCATAAGCACAAGACAGAAAGTCCAAAGTAGCCAACAATCAGGTCAAGACTGGATTTTTCTGAAATTCCAATTATTATCTTTTTTATTATTTTTCTGAAATTCCAATGATTTGAGAAAAGATGGTCAGAGTGGAGTTTTTTTTCGGTGCCTTTTTCTCCACTAAAGACGGGCCTAAGGCAGCGGCTAACATTATACATAACTGTATGTACATTGACATTCAACAAGCAGAATGTAAATTGTTTACGTTGAAATAAAAAAAATTTTGAATTTTTTTTTAATGCGCTAAAACTTAAAAATTAGGTACTCTTTATTTAGCCACATGCAGTTTTTGAAACAAAATACTTCTGAGAAGTGTACCCTAATCTTTACAAAACGTCCCATAAAAATGTCACCGAAAACAAGCCTTTTTGTGTGATACCATTTTACCGTACTTCCTCTCCGTAATCCGCTTGTATGCGGTCGCCTTGGCCTGTGATGGCTCTGTCAAAGGCTCCCGCCCGCCGGTAAAACAAAGGATGCCGGTGCAGCATACATCAGCCATTGACTTTACTGTACTAGTGTCTAACTTTACTTTACCTCTACTTACTCATATTTGGTATAATTTATACTATTTTTTTTATTCCAATAACCAGAACTGCTTGCTAGTATAACTGTGGTGAAATGATATGTTAATCGAAGGAGCCTAAAATGTCAAAGAATTTGGTACATAAATCATATCTCAGACTTCTTTTGTTTACTAGATATCGGCATATGAAAAAGCGTTTCGATTGCGCGGCCAGCGTCCTTAGGTTTTTTATTAATTTTGTTTGTCTGATGAGAAAACGAGTGTAAATTCAGACCTCATCGGCTTTGACAAATTCAGACCAAGCTCTAAACATCGGTCTTCACTAATTTAGATAACCCTGGTTACGAAAAAAACAACCTAAAGAAATCGGAACCGGAGGATTGCGCGGCCATGGCGTTCAGGCGTCGATATCTTCGGAAGTAATGGTGATAGAACGAATTTTCTTTCTTCGACATTTGTTGACAAATTCAAACATGCATTGACAAAAAAACCAGGCCTGTAGACCCTGTAGATGCCGAGATCTGACATGGCCGCGCAGTTCTCCGCGGGAGGTTCGCGCGGCCATCTTCAAACCTTGACATAAGCACTTTTTGAAAACAGAACATGGCCGCGCAATCGAAACGGTAACAAAATCCCAGGAGCCTACGAATAAAACGAATCAACTCCAGAGTGAAGAGATATATAATTCGTAAAATCTTAATTATATCCATAACAGTGAGACCAAACCATACCGGTATGTAGAATACCGATTACACCATCTATTAGCAGAAACTAAAACTACTAGCATTTTGAAAACAATATAATATACAACTTGAACATATTAATTAAATGTGAAAACTAAATATAATAAGTCTAATTGCTCAAATAATTTGCTGAGGCATTAATGGCACGTACACGAGTTACGAGGGTACCCCTTTCAGCAGAAGTAATAGCCCTTACTTGTTTTTGTCCTTGTGAAGCCACAATCTTTATTAGTCTGTGGTTTATTGTCTGTCCAGTTTCACCGATATTATATATTCGTGATGGTGTAAATTGATACCTACCCTCATCTGTAACTTCCTAAAGATGTCTTGAACGTTGGTTTTATTGAATTATGTTGCGCGACTTAGCGGCGGCGGCGGCGCGGCAGTAGGCGCAAAGCAACACTAGTCCGCGCACGATTACCGCACTCGGAACGCACATTGCGCTCACATTCACCGGGTCCAGTACGGAAATGTTGTCTCTGTCAGACGAGCTCACTGAAATCACGACATGACCTTACATACATAATAATAAATGATGTACAAATTTTACTGGTGCCTCGCCTTCTGTGGCGTCCCCGCACACGTCGCGCGCGTCGCCCGAGCAGAGACGGTTCGTCTGACTGTAACACTGGTCAAATTGTACACTTTGAAACAGATTTTTAAAAGAAAACGTATATAATTAAATGAAAAAACGAAATAAAATAAGCTATTTTAATTGTCAAAGCCTAATTGCCAAAATATTTTCCTGAAGCATTAATGGCACGTACAAGAGTTAAACCTAAAAGCAGTCACAATATCTCGCCTAGCCAACTCCGATAAATCAAACCAGGGCGACCGAGTTGGATGCGATGGAATTTTATTCCATATGCCCATCGTCAATGAGCGCTCATCAAAATACTCTTTCCACAAGGAATGACAATCACTTTCAACAGTGGGTAGTATATCTGTATAAAACGGTAAAATTTCTATAGGGTCACCATCAGATTTGGCTAGTTCCGCCAGTCGGTCAGCTTCTTCATTGCCATAAATACCAATATGAGATGGTATCCATTGCAAAGCTAGAATTCTATTACATTTCGGAAATCTCATGATCATATTCAGAATAGAATAGGCTATCGGTGAACATTTAGTGCTAGGTGCTAGAGGTGCATCGAACCAAATGCTGGAGGGCGCTTAAAACGTTGAAATATCTATATCGCCAAGCTACAATATAATTTGTTCCATTAGGAGTTTTCTTTTGGAGCCACATTTTTTAAATCTAAATGCGATTTGTCTGATAATTTTCCATAAGGTGGTCCGACCAGTAAAACCAATGTAATTTCTCAACTCAGCTAGCAGCATTCCCAAAGTAGGTACCTCTTTCTTGACAGTGAATTTTATTTCGGCACCAATATCAAAATCATGCAACTGTATTTTCTTTTGTTGGATGCGTTTTCTTCTAGGCGTAGTAATTGTTTGGGATGTGGATGCTGCAACCTTACCTTCTTTTGTAATAGTGCTGACTGTTTTCTCAGAAATATCTGAAATATATATTTTTATTAAATATCAAAAAGAAACCTATTACAAAGACCAATGTCAAACAAATAGGCAATAGATGTAATCCCCTTATGGGGGCAAGCTCTTGCCGGGTCACAGTGAATTAACCTCTGGCCTATCCTGTGGCCCGGTAGAGTAGCGGGAGGAACACCGCGGGGTTTAGTGGGTAGTCCAGCGCTGAGCAGGAGGCTCGATAGGGCTGGGAGTCCCACACGAAGCCGTTCTGTTGTACCCCGACAGCAGGGCGGTGAAGTGCGTTAATGCATTCCCCGCGTCAACAAAAAAAAAATACACCTTTACTGCACAGAACCCTTCGTGCGCGATTCGTTACTGAACCATCACATAGTCGTACAAATATTTCGTTAACTAAGCAATGGTCGGTTAATGGTAGTCCAAATGCATTTTTAGTTTTATCTAGCAGTTGCGTTGCAGTTACATTGAACTATTGGTGTCTTAATTGACGAAACTGATTTTTTAACCTCCCATTTACTGTTTCTACCACCCAGCGGCACAGCGTAACTTTTCTGGAATCATTAGATTGTTGTACACTAAGCTGGTGCTCTGTTTCATCTTTTGTGGCTGGGATATATACGTTCGGTATCAGTACGTCGGTTATCTGGATGAGTACTGATTCGCGATTCGTAATTCATAGGAATAAGTATAGTAAGTTATTTTTACAAAAATAAATGAATAAAGGACATTGACAGTCTTTGTATGGGAGTTGGACCAAGTGCTGCCCAGAATAAACACATAGTGTATTATGTTCCTTATACTATCATTAGTCTGTAAAACTAGCGCTCTAAAATCTATCCGAGGGATCTTGAGAAAAAAAATGTTCCTTGTTGAGAATATTTTTGACGATATATGTCTGCTTTTTAAATGGCCTCGTATCAGTAGAACATTATTATGTGGCATCGCAAATGATGCAACATCATCGAGATTTCCGTTGTATTTTTGTACAATGAATGACCCACTACTGCGGATATTTTCACTGTAATAACTCGGTGCCAGTTTTATTTGGTAGGTACCAACAGCGAAAAGAGTTAACTCCTCAGGAGTCAATTCTGGAAACGCAGTAATGTTGTTCTGCAAAACAGAAATGTTTTCAAAACTGGCGGTTCAGTCTTTTTTCATCTACATAATCTGCCAATTTGTTGGCAACATTCAGTCTATATTTATAAAATCGCGTGCATGGGGATTGTCTATTATATCCACGTGAAAGGCATTCGTTAGAGCAGCAGCGATTTTGAGGTCCGTAAAAAAGTGGCTCATAGCTACATTGCAATATTCATGGCGAAAAATCTTGAAGTCACGTTTTAACCTCCCATTTACAACTTCGGCAGGCCATCGACAAATAGTGCACATCCTTGATTTGTTCGCCTGGATTGCACTTAGTTGAGTAGCTCCTCTTCTAGCAGATTGTGGCATAATGCCAATACATCCATGGGATTCCAGTATGGGGATGGAGTCACGGAATCCCCTGTCCAAAATGAACACATCACCAGGGTGTAACAACCAATGAATTACTCTACCCGGGCCATCTAAAAATCCATTCAAAATAGTGGCGTCACTTTGAGTCGCAGCATAAGGACCCGAAATATCAATGATATGCCCATCACAGGTAACAAATAAAAATGGTTTAAGCAGGTTTCTGTATTTGTGGAGGCTGTATGTGACTTTTTGAAACGTGAAGTTGCCACTCTTCTGAATGTACATATACGTTCCATCGCAGATAACAATAGCTTCCCCATCATTAGCGAAAAGAGCATTAGGAACCGCTAGGTTTCTTTCCACTATCTGTTCTCTGGTCAAGTGGTCAAACCCCAGGTGGCAAGGTACAAACTCGTTCTCTAAGCATTCTCTTGCTATTTTCATTAGTCGTTCTAGATTTGCTCGCGACATGCTAAAAAATGTGGCGAGTCTTTCGTTTGATTCTCCAGTTCTCAGTTTTGACAGTATTATTCCTAGCGCTGTCCGTGGATTTCGGCATCTTTGACCTAGTAGAGGAGTTGCGTTTATAATTCTTTCGAATTCGTCACGAGTGC
The DNA here is from genome assembly GCA_947310845.1 of Yponomeuta plumbellus. Classification (NCBI taxonomy): domain Eukaryota; kingdom Metazoa; phylum Arthropoda; class Insecta; order Lepidoptera; family Yponomeutidae; genus Yponomeuta; species Yponomeuta plumbellus. The sequence continues at coordinate 2,353,599 of OX371206.1, forward strand.
GACCAGTCCAGTAGTGTAACTCAGCATCACTTTGCTGGGTAAGATTTTCGAAATCAATGATGTGACTTCTGGGTATTTTTAGCAATTCCAACATTTCAAACACTTGTTGTGGATTAAAATGAAAACAACGATTTGGTGCAGTGAAGAGATCATCCCAGGTGTTGTCTTGTAAATGTTCCTGACACACACGCGCACATAGTGGAACATAATAATTATTGTTTATCAGTAACTGCACTTTTAAACTTTTAGGTACTCGAAGACGAGTATTGTTATTGCAATTGTATACCATACAAGAATTTGATGTGTTTGCAGCTCGGCAGTAACTCCCAGGAAGGCGAAACGTTACGTTTTGTTCTTCCTCTGCAGGCACATCTTCCACTGCATGCGGACCTTCCACTACAGGCACATCTTCCACTGCAGGCGAACCTTCCACTGGAGGCGGAGCTTCCTCTATAGGCGGACCTTCCACTACAGGCACATCCTCCACTGCAGGCGGACCTTCCACTGCAGGCGGACCTTCCACTGCAGGCGGACCTTCCACTGCAGGCGGACCTTCCTCTATAGGCGGACCTTCCACTACAGGTGGACCTTCCACTACACGTGGACCTTCCAGTACAGGCACATGTACCGCTGCAGGCTGCGGTAGCCTTCCTCGCCGGGCTCTTGTCCAACAACTATGGCAGATGTGTTCGGTGTTGTTGAATGTTACCTAAAACCAATAAAAAATGCTAAAATAAATAATATTATTACTATGCAACTTGAAAAAAAATATGGCTTTTTAAACCGGCGTTATTGTGGTAGGAAAAAGTTAGTTAGTATAAATACTTAAATAATATAAATTCTAATTGACTCATTAGTCATGCTCGTGCTCAAACCTTGACATCAAAAATATAGGCTACTATGGTTATGGCATTGTGTTAAGCCAATCTAGTACTATTTGGTAGGGAACAAAATAACAAGAACAATATCACATACATTGATCTGACTCCGAAATAAGTAGCAAAAGCACTTGTGTTACGGATATCCAAACCAACTAAGGCACCACATAGAAATTAGTACAACTTAGGACACAGAACTAACACATTGCATTGAATGAACATTTGTGTTCACACAGGTGGGAATCGAACCCAAGAAATACCCTTTCATTTATAAAAAGAAAGTATGTTCCGTTGTACACTTTCATAGGTTTGTATACTAACATACAACTACCTACGTGTGTTACAGGCTTTACACTTAAAAACTAAAAACAAAAGGGAAAAAGGTACATACCTCAAGTGGCGTTAGAGCTCGTATGATGTTTTGAACCGTATGATTATGTTCATTTTGCAGATCATGAGTTAACGTGTGTCTTCTGGTGCGTTCCACAGAACGGTTACACAGTAAACACACTCTGTGTTGTGGTCCGGACATTGTTTAACACAAAACACTAAGAATATCGAGAAGTCCAAATGAAAAGCCAGGTAAACGGGTGAAGCAGATACGAAAGTCCAAGTAAAGCAGAGTCGTTAAAAAGAAAGGAATAACAATTTAAGCATTGCAGTCTAACAGACGTTAGACTGCAATGCTAAGTATAGGTCGCGTCATGTAAAATAAACGCTAGAAGAAAGTGGGGGGGTGGGGGGTATGTTTGTGACTGACGAACCTTAGCGCGCCGGCATACAAGCGGCGCGTGACGCGCTCGCCCCGCGCCGCACCTCATACCACCAAATAGACCGATAAATCGCCTAATGCGCATTTTTACATGACGCGACCTGTAAGGGCTTATACGCACTAGCGATTGACCGCCTAGGCGGTTCGTTTGAGCGGTCCAACCGCTTAACGCGGTTTCATCGCGGCTGACCGCTATGGCGGCCAATCGCGAAAAAACCGCGATGATAACGCGTTAAGCGGTTGGACCAGAGCGGCCCGCGTACCTCATAAACAAAATGGACGCCGTCGAGATAGCTTGTGTTATTTATTATTACTCCCGAAAACAACGAAAGAAAAATAAAAAAAGATACTGGATTCATCCTTTACTAGAAACACGTAATGAATTTGGCCAGTTCGCAAGTTGTTTTCAAGAACTGAAGAAGCACCAAGATAAATTCTTTGGCTATGTTAGAATGAGTGTTTCGTCATTTGAAGAATTACTAACAGTTTTATATGTCACCATCAAAGGACAAGATACTAAATTTCGTGACTGTATCCAACCCGAAGAGAAATTAGTTATAACGTTAAGGTATGTATTTTAAATAAAAAATGTTTTTGCTAGCTATTATGTTTTAATTTGAATCGCAATGTGTATTCATAACCACAAAGAACAATAAAAGTAGGAAACTATAACTATTACAGTAGAACTCCAATTATCCGAATTAATGGGGACCGGGACCCATTCGGATAATCAAATATTCGGATAATCGGATTTTTTTAAAAAAAATTGCCATTGGAGAGAATAAAAGCTACGTTTTGATATTGCACTATTTTTTTATTGAATTAAATGAAAGGAACATGAAATTTTCACATGTTTTAAATATAAATAAAATGTACTTATGTACAAGTTTAGAAATAAAAATCATTGTTTTTTAAACATCTCCGTTAATGTAAGCTGTTTTGCGGTCTTCAACCGTTTTCGGGCAGCCAGGTCACGCATTCGCTTGACGGTGAGCAGTTGCAAGTGGTCACACTCGGGCTGACGCTCCATCCACTTCAAAGCAGTCTCGACGCCGGCAAATGCTTCACTAGCTGATGGTCCAGCGTCTACTTCAACATCAGCAGAAAGTTCTTCTTCCACTTCCACTTCAACATCTTCTCTCACACTTACAACAATTTCATCGTCATTGAGAATTTGAAAACCAGGGTCAGACGTGTCACAAGCCATCCACTCTCCTACATCTTCAGCACTTACTTCTGTACAACCAGGAATTTTTACAATCATTTTTCTTATTTCCTCTAGTGACAACGCATCTTCATCATCATCATCCTCTCCATATTCTTGTTTCTCATTTTCTTCAGATTCTTTTTTTTTGTTCTTCTCAGACGGTAGGCCTTTCAGTTTATTCCACGCACGTCTTAGCGTCACTGCCGTAACCAAACTCCAAGCTTCCGCTACCATGTAACAGCAGTCCTTTAAATTTATTTTGCTATGATTTGCCAAAACCAATTCTTCATCTTCAGCACCTTCGATCAGCAGTTTTCTCAGCAGTTGCCTTCTGTAATGGCGCTTCATTGTTTCAATAACAGACTGGTCCATGGGTTGCAGCAAACTTGTAACATTGGGAGGCAAAAACGTCGTTTTAAACTGCCCATTCTCTCTTTCCAACAGTTCTGCTGTAGGATGAGTGGGTGCGTTATCAACAATTAAAAGCACCTTACTGCCTTCTTTTCCCACCGATTTTTGGTGCTTTTTCACTTCAGGAATAAACACTTCATCATACCATTCGGTAAACAAAGCTGCAGTCATCCAGGCCTTGGGTTGACTTTTGTAGAAGAGTGGAAGTTTTTTTACGTTTTTAAATGCTCTTGGATTTCTTGATTTTCCTATCAAAAGAAGTGGCAGTTTATGATTTCCAGTGGAGTTGGCACAGTTAAGCACTGTAACACGTTCTTTACTGACCTTATGTCCAGGGGCACTAGATTCCCTTTTAGAAGCCAAAGTGGTTTTTGGTAATGCTTTCCAAACAAGGCCAGTTTCATCGGCATTATAAACAAACTCCGGATCATAGGATTCTGATGCAGTTTTAAATTTTTCAATAAAATTTTCAGCAGCTGCAGAGTCTGCTAAAAGCTTCTCACCAGCCAAATCTAACTCGCGTACACCATGCCTGAATTTAAAATTCCTTAGCCAGCCGTTACTAGCCTTAAAAGATGAATAACCAAGCTTTTCTGCTAAGATTTTGGCTTTTTCACAAAGGATTGGACCTGAAATCGGATTTCCCATAGAACGTTGCTGCAAAAACCATTTAAACACGGCATCTTCCAAATTTTTGTTGGTTGCTGACTTCATTGTTTTCCTGGAGGAACTTCCATCTTCATTTTCAAGCACCGAAACAAAGTTTAAAAGTGTTGACTTACTGTTTTTAATGTCAGAAATTGTTGCTTGTCCAACACCATAAATCTCAGACAACTTCTTACCCGTTACACCTTTATCGAGTTGCTCTATAATTTTCAGTTTGTCCGCTAACGATAGCACAACACGTTTTCTTTTCGAAGCCATGGTATAAAAACAATACAGTATTGTACACGCACAAACAAAAGTAAGCCGTAGCGAAAGAGTAGCGGCTAAGAGTAGCGGCTAATCAAAACAAACAATGACAGGTGCCCCGTGACTGCAATGCGCCGGAACTTGTTTTAACTTGCCGCCGTGCCTACACCGACCTCGCGGGGGGAAGTCAGTGTAGGCACAACGGCAAGTTAAGACAAGTCAAGTCAATTTGTGATTCGGATAATCGGCGATTCGGATAGTCGGAGTTCGGATAATTGGAGTTCTACTGTACTGAGAATTATTATCATTAAAAAGATCTAAATAATCAGATTCTTGAGACATATGTGTATTCTGTGAATATGTTGATTCAGGAGAAGTTACAGATTCTCCTTCATTCCATGTTCCACGATGTGTAGGTGGAACTGAGGGCGGTGGTGGTGGTGGTGGGTTATTATTTCTAGCAAATGATGGTGTCTGATATCCTTGATGTGGCCCTTGGTTGTAGTTAAATGGTCGCACGTAATCCCAAGTAGAGTTACAGTAGTTGTATCCAGACGTTTGGGCTTCAGTAATGACTTGCATTATTTTAGCTTTTGTACGTAGGCGTATATGTTCAGGCACTTTTTTTATTTCACTAACCAACGACAAAAAGAACAGTCTATCTTCATCTTCTTCGGCCTTTCTGAACTCGACATTCTTATTTAAGACGTTAATCAATTCAACTCCTATATCATCTTCTTTTTTTTTCTTTTTATTTCGTTTTGGCGGTGGTGGTATGACTGGGTCAGTGACATTTTCTGTTTCATTTCCATCATTTTCTTGCCTTGGCATATTTGAATCAGTTTCATTGATGGATACTGTGTCTTTCAAAAACATTAAATTATTGTAAAATATGTATTGAGTCTTTTTCTTAGCTGCTGACCCACTCCTGCTAACATTGTCCTTTAGAGCTTTCACAAAATTATCCCTGATGTTTTTCCAATTTTTTTGTAATTCTTTTCCTAGAACAATACAACAAACAAGTTAATGATATAGTCATAAAGTAATAGAAGTATAATATAGGTACATATCTAAATTGAATTAAATAATGCATGTAGTAATTATAAAATTTTTGTTTCAGATATTTTGCAACAGGTTGTACATTTGCGGAACTACATTATACATTCAAAATTGGAGTAAGCACTGTAGCAGAAATCGTACGAGAAGTTTGTTTTGCAATTTGGTTTTGTCTGAAAGATATTTGTTTGCCTCAACCAAAAAAAGACGCTTGGAAAAAAATTGCGAATGATTTTTTTCAAAGAGCTAATTTTCCTAACTGCTTAGGTGCTGTCGATGGCAAGCACATACGATGTATAGCACCTAATAACAGTGGCTCAATGTGCTTTAATTATAAAAGTTTTTTCTCTTTGGTTTTATTAGCAGTATGCGACAGTAATTTCAAATTTGTTATGGTTGATATTGGAGCTTTTGGTAAATTCAGTGACTCGTCAATATTTCAAAATTCTGTTTTCTACGAAAGAATGCAAAAAAACCAATTGGATATTCCAGAGCCACAGCCTATTTCACAAAACAGCGAGACATGTATGCCATACGTTTTTGTAGGCGACGAGGCATTTGCATTATCTACGAATATGATGCGCCCATACGCAAAAAAAGATTTGGATGAAACTAAAAGAACGTTCAATTACAGGCTTTCTAGAGCAAGAAGATATGTAGAATGCAGTTTTGGAATTTATGCAAACAAGTGGCGTATATTTCATAGACCTCTAAATGTTCACTTTGATCTAGCAAAAGATATTATAAAAGCTACTTGTGTACTACATAATTTTGTAAGAGACCGAGATGGTTATTGTTACGACGACTCACTCAGTTGCCCTTTGACAGAAAACTTAACACAGGAAGGGTTAAGAAGGAACGCTAAAACTGCGTTGAGATACAGAGAATTGTTTGCCCAATATTTTATGACTGATGGGAAATTAGAATGGCAAAGAAATATGATTTAATTGAAAATAGACGTATTTATTATGTTTTAAGATGTTGAATGTATGTGTAGTTTCGTTTATATAAATATAATAATAATAGTTATAATAAATACTTACCAAGACTTCTTTTTTCCTCTGTTGTCATCTCATCTTTTCCAAAAATGTCTACTAATTCTTCCCATTGTTTCCGTTTTAAATCTCTATTCCTATATATTGCTCCTTGACAATTCCAAATTGATTCTCGTTGTTGAATTTCAACAATGAATTTCTCTGTGTCGAAGTTCATGACTGCGACTCACGTACTAACTCATCGGCGGCTCGCCGCAAACTGAAATCGCAAGTGCGTACAAGCAAGATGGCGGCCAGCCGCGGAGCGGGCCGCAGCTCTCCATTCAACCGCCGCGGTTGAAACTTTGCGGCGGTCAAGTGCGTACAATCACAGGCGGTTGCATATTAAACTGGGAAAGCGGCAGACCGCGCGGTTAGCCGCCCCCGCGGTTGACCGCTAGTGCGCAAGGGGCCTAAGAGACGCGTGCGCATCAATCAGGCGCGCTTGGCGTGCGAGAGACAGATATATGCTTATCGGAATGAGTGGAAGCGAAACAGACGTTCTCACAACTCTCGCCTCGTGATGAGCCTTTTGTTAACGCCACGTGATAGCAAAAAAACCGATTTTCAAGCCAACCGAGAGAGCATGATGGAAGCACAAAATCTGATAAGCATGGCGTTACATATTTTTATGCCTAATCATTTCAAAAATATAAAATAATCGTTTTCTAATGCCTTAATCACATGAGAATTCTTAAAAACAAAATATTTAATTTACCGGTAACTCTCGGACCGATTTTTTTTTAATAATTTTTGTCTATTTGTAACGTAAGCAACCACTTGGAAGTACTCCCACGTCTGGGCAGCACTTGGTCCAAACCCTGTCAATGTCCTTTGTAATGTAATAAATAAATAAATAAATGTCGGATTTAATCCTCGTTCTTCGAAAATAAAATAATGATAATAAACTCACGCCCGTTATCTCCGAAGGGGAAGGCAGAGGCACCAGTCACGATAATATCAGCCCCAAATGATGTCATTTGGAAAACACCATTGTACTTTTGAGTGTTTGCTAGAAAATGTCGTGATTCGGGAGTTTCGCCACGAAGCAATAAATGCAATGGCTCTGCTGGTGGAGTCAATAATGGCAATTTTACTTTCCTACTAAGGCAGCACAATCCTGGCCTTTCACCGGAAAACTTCAATGCGCCACAATACTCGCATCAGCGTCCATCGGCCTAATGCGAACGCTAGTATGCACGCCGTAATCAGTGGTGCAATCGTATCGAAACGTTGCTCGATTCACATCAGTACGTCTGAATCTGAATCTTTTACTCGCCTTTTTAATAGACTCCACATAAATTCTATGGCATTTAAGTCACAATGATATGGAGGTAATCTAGCCACCTGGTGCCCATGAGCCTCCAGCAATTGGTGAGCTTTTAATTTAAAAGGGTCAAAAGTGACCATGTCACCCTCATGAATACTAATTTTTAGTTATACATACAATTATATTAGACGTACTTAAACATCTATATGGGTACATAGCTAATTTTTAGACTTTTTAGCCAGACCGACATATGTAAATGGGCGTTCATGATGGGCCATTCGGACGCCCGGTAGATCTCCTGTGGGTGGTGTAATAGGTTTCGCTTTTCGTATTCGACAGGCTTGACATCTAGAGGCCACTTGCTTAACGGATGTTCTAACACCGGTGATGTGAAATCCTTGATGGAGTTCATTGACGATGAGCTCATTATTTGCGTGTGTGGATCGGGCGTGGTAAGAGCTGATCAATAGCTTCGTTATTCCATGTTTCCCGTCGAGAATAATGGGGTTAGCCTCTACGGCGTTAGAGGCGGTAGTGCGACCGGATAAACGTAGCAGACCATCATCACCCAAGAGCAAGGACACGTTCCTAAGTTTGCTTTGGTTAGAAACGGGGCGTCCCGCGTTTACACATGTGAGTTCGTGAGCAAAACAATCAAATTGAACTACTGAAAATAAATGGCGCTCCGCCGAATGCAATTGTTCATTGGTTAAAATTAACAAATTATTTGAAGAACGAATAGAATCTTTTCCTTCGCTTGCAGTCGTTTAAGGGGCATGGTTTTTATACTAAAACCCTTTTTTTTTATTGTATTTTTTTCTTCTAATACCAATGTTAATAAAAGACGGTTTTGGGACAACTGACAATATTTTTAATCAAGTAAAAGGTATTTACAAAAGAGGAAAAAATAGATATCATCGCCAACAATTGTATTTGTATTGTAATAATAAATAATAAAAAATTTTGTAAAAAAAATTAACAATTCATGCATTAAAATGAAAATAAGAACCCCTATTTAAAGGGTAAAGGCCTCCCCCATCTCTTTTCATTTCTCTTTATCTTTGGCAACTAACATCCAATTTTCTCCAGTATATTCACAGTACAAATACATTTAAAAAAAATTTGCTCTCTTATCCAAGAAGAAGAAAAATTTGCCCTACTGTTAATACGGAGGCATTCTGTAAGTATGTGCTGAACATCTTCCACCACCCCGCACACTGACCAGTTCGGAGACTCTATTTTTATCATCAAAAAATCAAAAGGCCATGTGACATCCCAGCTCCCTAAATTAGCCACGCCCATTTTGCCACGCCCATTTTTTCGAAATCGCGGCCACCAACCAAACCTTTATAAATCGAAAGAGGGCTTCTAAACGAGTAGAAAACAAAAAACATTGCTCTAAAGTGTCTCGGAGCTGAGATATTTGATGTTGAAGTTTTGATTTAAAATTGTTATTTTTTATTTTCTATTAATAAATAATACCCGTGCGCCGACCGTGAGTTGACTATTCGATTGATCTATTATTATACCATGGATTGATCGACGCGCCGATCGAATAGTTGCTTATAGTAAAAAAACGGTCCACCTAGCGGTGCGTAGCGGAAGCTGTTTTTGATTGATGAGATATCGTTGTTGCTTACACTACGTAGAGTTGGAGCAGGACAACGATATCTTATCGTTGGTACCGAATTTCGTCGTTCGACTAACTGTTGGTATTTTTTTAATAACGTCTGTTAGATTCCCATCGTGTAAAATCGAGTGGCAAAGTATGAGCAGGAGATTTTAGACATTTTAGTCAATATCTAGTAAAACCACATGAGTAAGAGGTAAAACTATGACTTTTATCATTATAAAACTATGTTCAATGTTCAGTATTGATGTTTAGAATACGTGCCCTAGTAACGGGTTGACATCTGAAGGGCAATTCCTTAACAAATCGCATTCCTATCGCGCCCCAAAAGCTATATGCAACGTTTTCTAATGCGTTTCTAACGCATGCATTAGAAACGTATGCATATAGCAATTGAGATGCGATCGGCATGCGATTTGTTAAGAGAATTGCCCTTCTGATGTTTGGATGTTTACTACTGGATGGAATGACAACGACCGACTTCCTTCGCGAGCGAACGTCGTAGTAGAGTAGGTCTGTATTCTTCCCTCATACGTAGCAGTCATTATGAATACTAACATAACAAGTATTTCTAGTATCAAACGTCCAGCGACTGTCATAAAAGACGAAAGAACTTTTTCAAACATTTGGTTTTTAATTAAATCATAAAATAAACACAACAACATACTCAAACATTGATTTTTATTCCAATCAACATGCTTATGTACACATTAATAAATTATTATCACAGTCCACAATTACTTTCATGAGATAATTATAACCTGGTGGCTTCACATACGTGTGACATACGTTAATGAAATTAACAGTGTTATTAAACAATATGTACATTTGACATTGAAAAATATTTGTAATTGCATAAAATAAAATACTTATAGATAGATGTGAACTGTTATTGGCATACAGTAATAGGATATTTTTTGTGTTCCGGAAATATGATGAATTGCTTTTAAAATTCACCATTTGCCTCATTTTCAATATCTACTCTTATAATTGTATCTAGAAATGCTGCGGGTGTTGGTGGTAACCGTGGTTGGTTTCTGGCGAAGCCTAGAAACCAGACCACAGTCATAACATGCGAACAACAACCGAGGGTCCTTTTCCCCGGAACACAATAGCAAAAATGACCTATTATTCTATTTATACCCTCTAGTGAATTATCCAATAGGATATAAACAAAGTATGTTCTATTAGAGTGTCTAGAATGAATTTTAGCTCTTATCAGGCAAGGGTCATTTGCATTGATATTGAATAGATGTAAATTATTCAAATTATCATTGTCTTGGTAGATTTCAATGTAAAATGCTCTATTTAGCTTTAAATGTTCCCCACAATACGAATGTGCTTGTGCTAACTGATATGTCCCACATGCCATTATAATTAGTTCTTCTTCTGTTAAGTTTGGAAACCCTATATTGATTTGAGCATCCATACGTCTGAATTCTCTGTTTTCCCGCATATAATTAAAATGGTTTTCTTCGATAAAATCACTGAGGTTGTTTGGAGAATTTTCCTTTAAGGTAATTTGTTCCATGATTTGGTTTACTAAGGGCCGATTTTTCAATCCTCAGATAAACAGACAGATAGAGTTTATTCGACAGATAGCGAGATACTCAATTTTTCAATCGTCGAATAGTACTAATCTGTCGAATAACTTAGCTATCCAAGGAATAAATTTATCTGACGCTTCAACCGCCAGATAACTGCTTATTCGATAGATAGTTTGACGTTTCGTAAGAAAGACTCGTTGGTTTCGTCTGAAGTTAGGTATTTAATTACCTATTTATTTCTTGTGTTTTATTCGTGTACGAATTGTTTTCCACGGACTACATGAATATGGATGTTTTCGACGTTGTTGACGACCTAGCCATCGAAGAAGAGGCCATAATAATGGAATTTATAAATGCGCCTGCAAGAAAAGAAAGGATCATCAGAGCGAGAGGTGATCATTTTAATATGTGGGATTCAAAAGAATTTCATCGCAGATTCAGACTTTTAAAAGAGTCTGTACAGTATTTGCTTTCTCTGACAGAAGATACAATCAAGCACAAAACACAAAGGTGATTTTACCTAGTCTTCCTTACCAAACACCTAGGCGACCTAGGTTCCTACCTACCTATGCCTATATATAATCACTATTTTTAATTTAACTATAAAGTACTTAACAATTTTTGTTTCAGGAATCAATGTATCCCACCCATGTTGCAGCTGTTGATTACACTAAGGTTTTATGCTACTGGTAGTTTTTATGTCACTGTTGGCGATTTTGGTGGCATTCATAGCTCCACTATCAGCCGCATAATAAAAAAAGTGACAGAAGCCATAGCATCTTTGAGACCTGTGTTTATAAAGTTGCCAAGAAGCGCTGAAGATTTAAGAATGTCTCAGGAAGAATTTTTCAAGATTGCCAAATTCCCTAGAGTGATCTCGGCTGTAGATTGCACACATATTAGGATTCAGTCGCCTGGTGGAGATACAGCAGAGAACTTCAGGAACAGAAAAGGCTTCTTTTCTTTTAATGTGCAGGCAATGTGTTCAGCAGATTTAAAGTTCCAAGACATAGTCGCACGTTGGCCTGGCTGTACTCACGATAGCATGATCTTTTCAAATTCACAAGTAAAATTCCATTGCGAGAATCATGCATTTGGCAATGGAATCGTACTTGGAGACAGTGGTTATGAAATAACTACTTATTTACTGACTCCTTTTCAAAACCCAGCCACACCTGCGCAGAGTTTGTATAATGAGTCGCAGATAAGAACACGGAATGTGATTGAACGATGCTTTGGAGTGTGGAAAAGACGCTTTCCAGTCCTGAGTATTGGGTTAAGGTGTAAGCTGCCACTTGCACAAGATATTATTGTAGCCTGTGCTGTATTACACAATCTGGCCAGAGCAAGTAATGAAAGTGAACCTCCGGAGGACCCGGATGTACAGGTTCCACCACAGCCTACATTTTCCTTCTCTGAAGCTAGTCCTGTGGCTAACGAGAGGCTCCAGACAAGGAACATAATCTTAAGTTATTTTCAACAATTAATTGCATAATAATTATTATATTAGTAGCCTAGATAAGTACCTAATCTAGATCTTAAGGTAGTCTCTCTTTCATTATGTAAAATGTAAATTAATTTTTGATATTGTATGTTGATATGTTCTACACATACACTCCTCCTTTGTTAAATAAAAATAAAGAATCTTTAGTTTTTATTTATTAATGAATAGAATAGAATAGAATATTCTTCATTGCATAGGAACTAGAAAAAAGTAAAAAAAAAAAACAAAATATTTACAAAGGTTCATTACAAAAATGATGACATTCTAAATAATGTCATGCGTAAGTGGACCCGATTTAATTTTTTCCAACAGCACTTTGTGTATTTCTTCCTTTCTTCTCTCGTCGTTGGCTAAGTGCATCATTTTAATTTTATGTTCTTCCTCCATAAACTGATTTTGTTTCCTGGTAGTTTCCATTTGTAGCTCTACCAGTTCTAAACGGGCTGCACTTAATTTGTCCAGTTTAGATGTGACACTTGCTCTTGTCACTGTTTCAGATTTTAAAACTTGGGACACCTTAGTTTTAAGTGCCTTTGGGTGCCATTTATCCCATTTGTTTTCTGAAAGAAAAACTTATTTAACACCAAACCAAAACACAAACACTGTTAAAACTATTTAATTAAATCCAAACTGATAAAAATGTTCATTATAAAAATGTAATAGGTACCTTTCTGAGAGCCAGTTTTGACATCCTCTTTATCATCCAGGATTAAAAATTCACCAATTTCTAAAATAAAAAAAGGATGTTGATATATTCGAAATAAAACTTTTGTGTACGTTCGCACACAATAATTATCATAAATAAGTAAGTGAATCTGGAAAACTATTTATAATGATGATATTGCAAACGCAAACACTGGTTGACGACCGCTGTGACACATTGGTTAGCGCATCTGCTTGCCATGCGAGAGGTCCCGGGTTCGAATCCCGGCTGGGGACAAAAAAAAACAGGTCTTGGATGTTGACATGTTTGTGACATCGCTGTTTCTGGTTCCCACGACAGGTTCATTTCATTTCAGGTTATCCTAGTGTGGGGCCAGAAGCAATGTATGTGCCTGTATGTAAATGTTATGTTTGGCTACTTTTAAGAAATAGGTATGCACAAATGCAGTAGAGGTATTTTTGATAATATATTGTACTTATATCGACTGATACCTGTATCACTATCGTTACGAGCTTCGAGTCCTTTTATGTTGGAGCAAATACTGAGGACCTTCTCTTCAACGTCGCTAAAATCCGGAGCATTAGAACGTCCACCGCCGGTTTTATACATTTCTTGCCTTTGGAATGAGGACTTCTTTTTCATTGTTTTCTTTATTCTTCATTTAATTCCACAGGAATTAAATGAACATTCAATTTTCTTCCACGCACTTTCCTTGTCCTTGTTTGTCACCGCATCTGTCTTTTTATTTTCAATTATAAGTTTGTGCTTATTCACTAAACTGACGAGTAATTCCACTTCAGCAGTATTGAAATTTGCCGCACGTTCTCTTTTTTGAGACTCCATTTCGATTTATTAGGCACTGAACTTATAACTTTTTAACAAAATAAAATACCACGAAAACAAACAAAAACTCGCTGCAATAGTGAGAGTGACACTTCTTTGAATGAATGAATGATTGACTCACCATACTCTGACCTGCTCTAACAACAGATTATGTTGTATATTTTGTTTCATCTCACTGAAGTTGAAATTGCCAGGTTTGAAAAATACGGTCAGATAGTTACCCAACGAATAAATTACCATTGAAATATGGGCATGCTATTATCAGACAGTTAAACAGATAGATAAAAATATTCGTCAGTTAGTTATCCGAGTCTTTGTCTGAGGATTGAAAAATCGGCCCTAAATCATGGTCCCTTAGCCGTGCACCATAAGCATTCAAAAGAGCGCACCCTATTTTAAAATCTTTTATCATACTGCGACCTGCAACATTAAAGTAAACAGATCGTAACTGCCGAAACTGATTTTTTATTCTTCCGTTGATAGTTTCTACAACCCAACGACAAAGAGTCACTTTTCGAGAATCATTGGCTTCCTGAGTAGTCAATTGTCTAGCGTTTGGTCGCTTTGTAATAGGCATATACGCCCGGTAGCCATTTTCCTCGAGCATTGGTATCGAATCGCGAAAGCCCCTATCAAGAATAAATACATCATCTCATTTAAAAAACCAATGAAATGAACTTTCGTTATTTTGTATTAGTTCTTGCATTATCAGTGCATCCGATTTATTGGCTGCAAACGGACCGAACGCTTCAATGATATACCCATCGGGGCAAACAATCAAAAATGTTTTTAATAAATTCCGATGTTTATGAAGACTATATGATTTTTTCTGAAACGAATAATTACTGCTTTTTTGCATATAAATGTAAGTACCATCACAAATTACAATAGCTCTGCGATTCTCGATAGGGGCTTCTGGATTACCATATAATTTATTTGCTATGCTTAAGGTACGACGAGCCAATTCATCTCTATAGTTAATACTCCCGTCCCTATATATATGTTGAAACCCAAGATACAACGGTATGAAATCGGTGCAGAGACAATCTTACGATATTAATGATGCCCCCAAAATGCCTAGGGCTAACCCTAAATATCGAGCTTAATCTTTCATTTGAATCTCCTGTATGTAGCTTACATAAATATGCTGCTAAGGAACTTTGAGGTTTTTTGAGGTTTTGTAATAATCGTGATTTTGAGATAATATCTAAAAATAAAATTTTATTAAACCCAATGTAATAATTGAATGTAGAATTATCTATGGTATTTATGTTTTCAAAGTTCAAATATGTACTAGTATTTTTCAACAAATTGAGCATATCAGCTATTTGTGGTTGGCTAAAATTAGTATGCAATTGCCTACAATATAGAGTTAAGTTTCTCCAAACATCAATATCCTCATCATGTTCATCGCAAATTCGTACAGTCGGAGCAATGTAAATATTTTGTTGCGAAAGTATTAATGATCTTAAATTATCCTGTACTATATTTAGGTTTCTATTTTGGCACTGATGCACAAGACAAAATCTTGTAGAAATGGGCAATCTGAAGTAACTTTCGAAAGTCATGGTTCTGTTCAGAGGTGACTGCAGGGATTCCGGTTCCTCTCGCTCTGGTTCAGGTTCCTCTGGCTCAGGCTCTGCTTCTGGTACTAAAGGTTCCAATCTAGGAGAGTCCTCGACACTACTTAGAATGCTTTCGTTCCCTGAAACGATAAAAAAAAAACCTTATTACAAGTCTAATCCTATGAACCTTGTCCTATGTTCTTTATTATGGTTCCTTTCCGACACACAGTAAAACTGTTCTTGTATGGCATAAAATACAAAACACAGAACCAATTAAGTATGTGGGGAGCTTCTGTAAAGTAAGTGGTTTTTTTTGTTTGATATTAATCACAGCAACTTGTATACGCTTGAATTCTTCACAAAAAATTCAGTGTGGATGAAATAAAAAAAAAAATACATAAAAATAAAACAAATATTCACGCCATTCAACATGTTATTTTTTTGCCATTTTTATAATAATTCTACTGATCCTTTTGTGTGCGAATTGCACTTGGCCTTTTTCTAGTTAATTTTTCTAAGATTTAATATAAACCCTTACAAGAAATATAAAAATTCTTTACCTGCATGGTGCTCAAATGGACTTGATTGTCCGGATATATGTAAAGGGTCACTTGGAATGCCCCCAGAAGTACTGGAGGATGATGGTTCATGCATTGTTTCATTCGCACTTTGCTGCCTTAATTGTCCTTCTTGCATTGAAGCATAGAACCGTTCTGCACGTTGAAGGCATGGACGGCATGTATTATTGGTATTGTCCATCTAAAAAATTAACACAATATAAAAAAATTGTGTTTATTGCATATTGTGAAAACATTAGTATTCAGGATCAAGAGCTAGTTTTATGCAAGGAAACTAAAAATAGCCCTGTTAAATTAAACTTGGAAGCAAGCATCTCATGTGTGGTGCTGGCAAAATATCTACATACATACGTACATGCTGAGAAGAACCTCAAAGTAAACATTTCAATTTGTAGTTAAAGGAATATACGAGTATCTACATTAAAAAATGACACAAATTAACTTATTATACTTAGATGTAATTGTACGGTAAACGCTTGATGCTTTGTGTGGTGGCTTGAGTTATTACAAATAGTTATCTGATTTATATCATTTAAAATAATGTAGTTAGTAAGTTACTTAGGATGAAATGTAGTTTCAAGTGGTTTTTTTTTCTTCCTATTTTACTTTAAATATAGGTAGTCAACTTAAATAAATGCGAATATATGTAGGTACATACCTGATATCTATTGAAAATATGTTGAGCATAATGAACTACTCCTGGATGAGTAAATAAAAAATCTTCACTCAAGTTGAAGGAACGGACTGTTCCTCCAGGGCCTCGTCTTGCATTACGGTTAATGCTTCTACCGCAAAAAAAACACCGGGAAGGCACTTGTACATGAACATCTTCTCTTTGTTCAACAGACATGTTGACCAAAACAAAAAACTTAACACACTTAACAGACACTTTAACAAAACAGTAACAAATAACTTTAACAAATCAACAACAATTAACAAACAACTTCAAAAACAAACTGTTTTTTGGAGAGTTAATGCGTGCGCACAATGACAAAGTCAGATGGCAAGCAAACAGACAGAAAGAATGACTGAGAACGATACGAACTGGAACGAACCATAGATAAACTATAGAACGAACCAACTAAACAAAGACAAAAATACAACAAAAATCATAGGCATTTTTTTTATTGCTTAAGGCCAAAAAAAAAAAAAAATGCGTTCCAAAACCTATTTAATTTGTGAATTGTGTACTTTAACTTAAAAAAGACTAAAAACTGTAGTTTAAACTCATAGTTTAAATATCATGAAAATTGCGGGAAGTTCTTTTCTTTATAGATTTTCCTCAGAGATTTTCGTAGTCAATCAATCAATCAATGTTTGGCAAAATCAAATGACAGCTGTCATTTTTAAATTGACAAATGAATTATTGATCTCTCATCTGTAAATGATGATGATAAAATGATTGATCTGTCAGCGTGGGAATAGCGATTGCGAAAAAAGTATTCAAAACTTCAACATCAAATATCTCAGCTCCGAGACACTTTAGAGCGATAATGTTTTTTGTTTTCTACTCGTTTAGAAGCCCTCTTTCGATTTATAAAGGTTTGGTTGGTGGCCGCGATTTTGAAAAAATGGGCGTGGCTAATTTAGGGAGCAGGATAACACGGAAAAATGTCTGTTGGAAAAACTATTTCAACATACCAAATGGTATTTTTTTTTGTTGTTTAGCACGTTAAGCGCTATGGGGGTCACCGGTGACCTCACCTGGTCAGGTCTACTGTGCCATGGGGGTCACCAGTGACCTCACCGAGGACTCATATTTAAAATGATTTTACACGCCGCCGGTCACATTGACCGTGCAATACGCGTTTGTAAGTGGCCGGCGCGGCCCTCAAGAGTAATCCTTTGCGGTGGGATACATCTGCTTAGGAAATTTTAGAAGATAGGTAAAAAAGTTTAAGAAACTATTTTACAATCGATTATCAGTTTGTTAAATCTGATACCCGATTGTATAGAGCTCTACAAACTTGAGAAAATGATAGATTATGGGATCTAGGACGTAAAAAATCTCTTATTTTAAACATTATTTATTTTCAGAATTACAAAAAAAACTTAGCATCTATGGAAAAATCTTAGTATTCAGTAGTAAATGAGTAGTATTTTCTGAAAGAAAGTGTTATGAAAAACTACTAGTAACCTTTATGAGTAAAGAATTTGTCTTAAAATAAGAAAATCACACATAACGATGATGTTTATTGAAACAGGGTAAGCACATGTGTGTTTCTTCATCACATTGAGCGCAATAAGTGTTTACTTTCTTTGCTTTGTTTTTAGCTAATTTTCGCCCAAATCGTTGCACTACATCTTTATAACAATGTATGTAAAATCGTCTAGTATCTCTGACTTTACCGGGTCTAGCTTTCAACTCATGCTTCAATCTTTTGGGCCTTGGTGGAGGCAATACTCTTTCATTTTGTTGAGGTTCAAATGAACTGGTTAAATTCTCCACTAGCAACTTTCTGAATTCAACAATGGGAATCTTGGTGTTTTTAGTTTCGGTGAATATAATCCATGCATTCACAATGGCAGTATTCAACAGAAGCTCGATACCTAGTTTTCGGTACCATTTTACGGTCTTTCGTAAAGGCGAAGAATATGCACCCATTGCTCTCATCCATGCCTCTGACAGGAGTAATTACCGGCCGATATCATTGGCTACAATAATAGCCAAGGTGCTGGACGGTGTGCTTGACCGTCATCTGACCAAGCACTTAAATTTGAACGATGGTCAGTTCGGTTTAAGGCCCGGACTGTCCACCGAATCAGCAATATTGTGTCTGAAGCACACTGTTCAGTACTATGTGGATAGGAGAACGCCTGTTTATGCGTGCTTCCTGGGCCTATCGAAGGCCTTCGACTTGGTCTCTTACGATATATTGTGGGATAAACTACAGAACGATACAGATCTTCCCGTGGAACTGGTTAGTATGTTTGGCTTCTGGTATAGAAACCAAACTAATCAAGTGCGATGGGGCAGTTCGTTGTCTAACGAGTATCGTATGGAGTGTGGGGTTAGGAAAGGGGGAATATCATCACCCAAGCTATTTAATCTGTATATTAACAGACTGATCGGCGGGCTCAGCAGGGCAGGTGTCGGCTGCTCAGTAGACGGTGAGTTTGTAAATAATATAAGTTATGCTGACGATATGGTTCTGCTGAGCCCGTCGGTCAGTGGCTTGAAAAAGCTTATTGCTATTTGTGAGTCCTACGCCGTGGCCCATGGGCTCAGATATAACGTCAAAAAAAGCGAGCTGATGGTATTCAGAGCAAAGGGAAGGCCAAGTCCTAAAACACCACCAGTTCTGCTTTGTGGTGCACCGCTAAGGAGAGTTACGGAGTTTAAATATCTGGGTCACTGGGTCACGGAGGACCTGTCTGATGATTTAGACATAGAGAGGGAACGCAGGGCGCTAGCGGTTCGTTGTAATATGCTGGCCCGCAGGTTTGCTCGATGCTCCCGAGAAGCAAAAATTACGTTATTTAAGGCATATTGCCAATCTTTTTACACCAGCAGCCTGTGGGTCAAGTATACGCAGAGGGCCTACAGTGCCCTGCGCGTCCAATATAACAATGGCTTTAGGGTGCTACTGGGGCTGCCACGTTTTTGTAGTGCGTCGGGAATGTTCGCAGAAGCCCGAACGGATGGCTTCCACGCCATAATGCGCAACAGAGTGGCATCCTTAATGCGTAGAGTGCGGGGCAGCACCAGTGTCCCCCTGAAGATCATTGCCGGCCGTGTAGACGGTTGTTACATACGGACTCCACAGGCATAGCGCTGGCGCGGCAATTACCTCAATACGGTGAACAACAGCCAGGCGCGACACGAGGCAGCTGACGCTGCATTTCCTCCTCGGTGTATCTACCTAGTTTTACTTTCGTCATTCCGTATTCTTACTTCGAATCGGCTACTAGCATAATTAGCCTTAAGTACCTATTGTAATTTTTAATTAAATTTATATTAAATAATTTCGGTTTTTTTTGGAACCTCCGGCCGCAGCCTACGTAATTCGGTCCTATACTGAGGCACTGGGTGGGGTTGCACGTTATGGCCTCCAACCCCGCCAAAAGATAGGTAACTAACCGTCGCTGTCTCTCACACCCCTGATATTAATTTTAAGTGCTTGGTTGTGTTTTAGTTTAGTTTTATATAGGTACCTATTACTAACTTGTGATGTTATTCTAAATGTAAATGTACTAACTTTTATATGGGCAAAGCCTGAAATTACGCAGCCTACGTAATTGGCGCAGCCGGTAGGATACTCGTGGGTCAGCTCGCGTGCGGTAAAACTGACCATAAAACATCGCGTTACTGACCTGGAGGCTATCAAGACTCTATCTACGGGTATCCAGAATCTACAATCCAGCTGCAGTTAGGAGGAGACTCCAGACATCGACTCACCAAGAGGAACCGGAATGAAATTGTAAGTGCACTTGAATTGTTCTTGTGTTGCTTCCCTTATTCCTAAGTTCACCCAAACTCCCAAGATTTTTCACCCGAAAGATTCTAGGGCAGGCATACCTGCATCACGACAGGCTCGCCAAAGTAGAATAGATAGGAATAGAGATTTAGACTTAGATTTAGACTTAGATAGATTATTCAGAGACAGAGAGATGGCTCAGGAACGAGCCCATGATCCAGACACTATCTTCAAAGCATTGAAACTCGTACCCGAATTCGACGGGAATCCTAATGTCTTAACTAGATTTATAAATATATGTGATACGATAGTAAATCAGTATATGGGCACAGCCCCCGGCAGTGAACTCCCGAATGTATGCCTACTAAATGGTATACTCAATAAAATCACAGGCTCTGCCGCCTCAACTATCAATTCAAACGGCATCCCTGATAGTTGGTTGGGCGTTCGAACCGCCCTTATTAATAATTTCTCAGACCAACGAGACGAAACGGCACTGTACAGCGACCTCTCATTAGCTGCACAAGGTAATAGGACTCCTCAAGAATTTTATGACCATTGCCAAACACTGTTCAGTACGATAATGACCTATGTTACTCTGCACGAAGGCGTGTTAACCACAGTTGAAGCAAAGCGATCACTCTACAAAAGGGTCGCCATGCAATCCTTTGTGCGTGGACTAAAAGATCCCATAGGATCCAGGGTTAGATGTATGCGCCCCCCAACCATCGAAAAGGCACTTGAATACGTGCAGGAGGAGCTAAATGTAATGTACTTACAACAGCGCAATGACCAGTCTAAGACCCAGCAGTCATTTAAAATACCAACCCCCTCTATGCTCGTCACATACACTGCCACACGGCCTCAACATTACCAACCCCCAGCTAACAACTGGCCAGCCCCCGTAGCACAAAGAGGTTACCAAGGCCCACCTCAGGCTTTTAAATTCAACTCACCTCAGCAGGGCTTTTCACAACACCGCATGCCTAACATGCCCACGCGCACGCAACAAATGTTCCGCAGTGCACCCCCCAACTTCAACCCCCAGAGTAATGTTTTTCGTATGCCACCACGAAATAACGCACCCCAAAATTCTGCACCAAGACCCATGAGCGGTGTGCAGCATTTCACCCCAAGACCATTACCTCATAGCATGATGACAGGACATGATTGGCGTAAGGCAGGGAACCCTCCACCTAATAATTATTTTAAGTCCCGCGAAATGCATTTGAATGAGTGTGCATCGACGTACGATGACGCATACTTCCCCACCGAGTTTGAATATGATCCGGAGTATTATTACACGGACGATTCCAACTACAATACCTATGGCATTGAATATAATCCCGACGTAATATACTATGACGACACTGGCGATAACCAGGTGTGTCTTGAAGGCCACCCACAGCCAGGGCCTAGCCATGGACATCAGGATTTTTAGTCAGCTCAGAAATTAGGCAAGCCAAAATAGAGGTCAATCTTCAGACGCAACGCCAGCTACCCTACATCCAAATTTCAGACCCACCTCTTAGACTTCTAATTGATACAGGTGCGAATCAGTCTTTCTTAAGCCCCGAAGCTGTAGAAAAGTAGTTCCCCAACTACCATCTTAACTACGACCCGTTCGAAGTGACAAACGTGCACGCTAGGAGTAGGAATGATTACTCTATAACACTGCCTTGTTTCCCGGAATTCAACGACCCGGACGATATCAAGCTTTACGTGTATCGTTTCCACGAGTACTTTGACGGACTCATTGGGTTAGACTTGTTGTCTAAGTGGGAGGCTAATATCGACCTTAAAGACTCAAAATTACTAACGAAATCTGCTGTTAACCCTATTCGCATGTACAACTCTTGCAATGTTAACCTGTATGAAGATATGATACCAGCCGGCACCTCAAAATTAGTGCGTATCCCTATAAACGCCCCGGACGGCGATGTGCTAATAGAGGAACAAGTGATCTGTAATTGCATAATCCACCAATGCCTCACAACGGTCACCAATAGTCGTGGTTACCTAGAAGTCGAGAACCCGACACCGAACGACGTTATCTTTTCACTCGACCAGCCAGCGCAAGCTGAGCTCTTTAACATACAGTGTAGTAACATAGAAGATCGACTTAATACACGCGCGCAAGACGTCATCTCGCGCTTAAGAACCGACCATCTGAACGAAGAGGAAAAGGGCAATCTCATCACCCTTTGCTCTCGATATGCGGATGTGTTTTACATTGAAGGCGAACCCCTCACCTTTACCAATAGAGTAAAACACCAGATTAGGACGACAGACGAGGTCCCTATTTACACCAAAAGCTACCGCTATCCATTCATACATAGACAGGAGGTTAGAGACCAAATCACCAAGATGCTGGACCAAGGCATAATAAGACCTTCGGACTCAGCATGGAGCTCGCCCATCTGGATAGTTCCCAAGAAAGCCGACGCTTCAGGCAAACAGAAGTGGCGCCTAGTAGTCGACTTTCGTAAATTAAATGAGAAGACAGACAGTCGATGACAAGTACCCCATACCTAACATCAATGACGTACTTGACAAATTAGGGAAGTGTCAGTACTTTACAACCCTTGACTTGGCAAGTGGTTTCTACCAAGTCGAGATGGACCCCTCTGATATCCCCAAAACAGCTTTTAATGTAGAACATGGCCATTTTGAGTATCTTCGAATGCCCATGGGACTCAAAAACTCTCCATCCACCTTTCAGAGAGTCATGGACAATGTCCTCAGAGGTCTCCAAACGAAATATGTCTAGTCTACCTGGATGACATCATTGTCTTCAGTACTTCTCTCCAAGAACACATGGTCAACCTTGAAAAGGTCCTTCAACGACTCCGAGAGTCGAATTTCAAAATTCAATTAGATAAATCGGAATTTCTCAAGCTTGAAACAGCTTACCTTGGGCACGTCATTACTAGAGACGGTATAAAACCGAACCCAGATAAAATCTCAGCAATAACGAAGTACCCAATTCCAAAAACTCCAAAAGAGATAAAGCAGTTCTTAGGTCTTCTCGGTTATTACCGAAAATTCATCCCTGATTTCGCTCGTATAACGAAGCCCCTCACGCAGTGTCTAAAGAAGGGTAAAAAGGTTACGTTAGACACTGAGTACATCAGCTGTTTCGAAAAGTGTAAAACACTTCTTACTAACGACCATTTTGCAATATCCCGACTTCAGTCGAGAATTCGTCCTTACTACGGACGCCTCTAACGTCGCTATTGGAGCAATTCTATCCCACGGCCCACTAGGATCAGATAAGCCTGTATGCTACGCACCTCGCACTCTGAACGAGAGTGAGCTTAATTACAGTACTATTAAGAAGGAGCTACTAGCCATTGTCTGGGCTACCAAGTACTTCCGGCCATATCTATTCGGACGCAAGTTTAAGGTAGTCACCGACCATAAGCCCCTCCAGTAGATGATGAATTTAAAAGAACCAAATTCACGTCTCACTAGATGGCGACTGAGACTTAGCGAATACGACTTTACTGTGACGTACAAAAAGGGCAAAGCTAATAGCAACGCTGACGCGCTCTCACGGGTAGAGATACATAATGAGGAATCAAAGTCCATCATTGACGAACTTTGCTCTATACTCCCCAATCCTACAGAAAGTCCACCAACCGTAGCAGACTCCTCTACCGAGACCGTTCACACGAGTAAAGAACACCCCATACTCGAAGTCCCAGTTTCAGATGAACCCCTTAATAAATTTCACAGGCAAATTATTTTCACCATCGTAAGCGATGTCAAACATAAGCCGACAGTGACGAAACCGTTCAACACTCACACTCGCATAACTGTACAGTTATCAGAATCGAACTTAGAAAGCGATCTAGTTAACACACTGAAAGAATACGTCAATCCCAAGGTCAAAACTGCCATTTTGATAAATCCACCCCTTGGAATGTACAAGGTCATCCCCATTATACAAGATAAATTCAAAAGCTCTTCCATGAACTTAACCCTCTGTAAGTCTGAACTCGAAAACGTAAAAGAATACCTTCGTCAGCAATATATCATTCGCCTATATCACGACGGTAAAACAAACCACCGTGGAATAAACGAATGCTACTTAGCCCTCTCACGCAAGTACTATTGGCCAAAAATGAAAGACCAAATTACTAAATTCATTAACGAATGTACAGTCTGCGGACAGGCAAAGTATGACAGAAACCCCATTAGGCCCAAGTTCAATATAGTGCCCCCGGCAACTAAGCCCTTTGAAATTGTCCATATGGACTTATTCACAGTCCAGCCAGAGTGAGAAGTATGTAACCCTGATAGACGTTTTTACTAAGTACGGACAGGCATACCATCTGCGAGATGGAACAGCTGTCAGCATCCTTCAGGCGCTGTTACAATTCTGTACCCACCATGGAGTACCTCTAATCATCGTTACAGACAACGGAACAGAATTCACCAATCAGTTGTTCTCAGAATTTACACGTCTACATAAGATAAACCATCATAAGATCTTAGCTCACTCCCCTAACGACAACGGCAATATTGAACGCTTCCATTCGACCTTACTTGAACATCTCAGAATTCTAAAGTTACAGCATAAAAATGAACCAATTGTGAACCTTATGCCTTATGCAATTATAGGCTATAACAGCTCAATTCACAGCTTCACTAAATGTCGACCCTTTGACTTACTAACCGGTCACTTTGACCTTAGAGACCTCAGTGACGTCGATTTAAACCAACAGCTGTTACAGCAAGGTATACGCAAAACCATAAGGAGCAGATGAAAAAGGTCTACGAGATATTATAAACGAGTCCTCACTTGCTAACCGTACTGCTTTAATTAACAACAGGAATAAAGATCGTGAAACCGAGATGGAATACGAACCCCATCAGCAGGTTTTCATCAGGAACCCTTTTGCTAGTAGGCAAAAAACTACCCCACGCTATACGCAGGACAGAGTTTTAGTTGACCTGCCGATACATATTTATACATCAAAGAAACGCGGCCCTGTAGCTAAGTCAAGGCTAAAACGAGCCCCTCAGGAAGCTACCTTGTTACAGGACTCTGCTGTTAATCTTCGTCCACGTGACGCGGCCTCAAGAGATAAGACTTGAGAGTCTAGCAGATGGACCCGGACTGCTGCCTTATAAGCTAGGACCAACCATACTGACGACCCACCATCATACTTTCCTCCAGTTTATCCAACTAGATGAAATCGAAGATAAGGTTAACTTTTTACAGACTCAGCTAGATAGCATTAGCACGCGATTCATAAACGATACCTACTTGCTCTATGAGGTTCAGATACATTATCTTACTAGCAAGCTTGGCAAGGTAAAATCTCAGTTAAGATCCTTAGAACCCAATCGCGCTAAAAGAGGTCTTGTAGACAGTCTCGGTTCGGTTATAAAAAGTATCACTGGTAACCTGGATTACGTTGACGCAATCAAGTTTAACAGTGCAATTCAAGCTTTACAGAAAAACCAAGATAAGGTAGTCACTCAATTTAATGAACACGTAAGCCTTAGAGAATGGATGTCTCGACACACTAACGTTTTACAGCAACTCATAGATAACCAGAGTAAAATAAATGATACGCTGAATATGTTACTAGATAGCAATGTGTACAGAGAGTCCAGTCTGATTAAACACGTTAGATTTGCACAACTGTTAGACGTAATGAGAGAAAACGTAGACGACCTTCTGTCGGAATTAATTAGGGTAGAAAATAGCTTAGCATTTATTCGTGCATCGAGCACTCATCATTCTATGATAGATTAGATATAGACGTATTAAGTTCAATGATAGATAAGTTAAAAGTTATATATAATAAGGATCAGGTTTTAAGCTTAGAGCTCCGAGAGTATTATGACGTAATCAAATCAGGGTCATATTATAACGAGAAACAGTTAGTTATAGTCTTTCGGTTTCCCATAGTTTCCCTAAGTACCTATGACCTTTATAGACTATCCATAGTCCCTAATAAAAATAACCAGGCCCTTATTCCTTCCCATCCTTTTATAGCAACTAACAAGGATTCATTCGTGTACATGGAGGCAGAATGCCCGAAGTTTAGTACCTGGTTTCTCTGCGAGAAGGAGATAGGACTTCAACTTCGCACCCAGCCTGACTGCGTTCAAGAACTCATCCTGCATCAAAACCTGGAGGAATCCTGTCACTTCTCAACCGTTCAACTATCTATGGAGGCCATGGAGAAACTCGACGATCAGCACTACGTACTGTCTTTCCCACAACCTACGAAAGTACAGTTAACCTGCGGAAGAGATGACTTCAGCTCAATCCAAGGAAGCTATCTTATCACTATCCCTGTCAACTGTTATCTGCGTACTACAGAGTTCACCCTAACGAACGACAACGATGAGATAAGAGGACAACCCCTAAAACTAACGGAGATCCCGTACGACGCTGACAAGGAAGCTGATACCTCGAAGAGCGTACATCTCAACTCAATCGACTTACAAGGACTACACAACATCCAGGACCAGATCATGATGCAGCTTCCTGTCCAAACCAAAAAGGCGCTACCAGATGTCCTGTACCACACGACGATACCTCTCTACATTATAGTAGTGATCGGCGGCGCCCTTGTAACTGCAACCCTAACTTATCACTACGGATTCTGGAGCTGCGAGAAACGCAAAGAGCCTGAGCCACCTACACCTAAGAAGCACACCTATGAAGACATCAAGAAAAGAGATGAACCCAAGGGAAGGTTCCCAGCAACATTTTCACTCAACGTGCCCAAATAGTTGTTGATCTGAGGGTGGAGGTGTTACATACGGACTCCACAGGCATAGCGCTGGCGCGGCGAATTACCTCAATACGGTGAACAACAGCCAGGCGCGACACGAGGCAGCTGACGCTGCATTTCCTCCTCGGTGTATCTACCTAGTTTTACTTTCGTCATTCCGTATTCATACTTCGAATCGGCTACTAGCATAATTAGCCTTAAGTACCTATTGTAATTTTTAATTAAATTTATATTAAATAATTTCGGTTTTTTTTGGAACCTCCGGCCGCAGCCTACGTAATTCGGTCCTATACTGAGGCACTGGGTGGGGTTGCACGTTATGGCCCCCAACCCCGCCAAAAGATAGGTAACTAACCGTCGCTGTCTCTCACACCCCTGATATTAATTTTAAGTGCTTGGTTGTGTTTTAGTTTAGTTTTATATAGGTACCTATTACTAACTTGTGATGTTATTCTAAATGTAAATGTACTAACTTTTATATGGGCAAAGCCTGAAATAAACGATTTATTATTATTATTTGGCTTCCACGCGCCATGCGGCCGCAGACGAACCAAGGGTCGAAACGATTTATTATTATTATTATTATTATTATTATTATTATTATTATTATTATTATCATTATTATTATCATTATTATTATTATTTGGCTTCCACGCGCCACGCGGCCGCAGACGAACCAAGGGTCGAACCGAGCAACCTTTTGAGGAGGTCTGGGCATCGCATTCCTGTGAGGACGAGGCGAGGCTACTCGAAAAATTATTCATCGAAGGCACGAGAATTCACGCCAACCTACCTTAAAACCCACATACCCTACCTACCTACCTACCTATACCACGTTCCACGTTGTTCGAGAACGTCGAGGAACAGTCAAGAACACGCTGAGGATACATCGAGGAGACTGCGAGGACATCCAAGGCATCAAAGGTTACTAATTCAAGTAAGTGGCTGGCGGTGTATCATACCAATTACCTACCAAGTTGTTTTAGTCTAGAGTTTGGTTAGAATATATATATATATATACTATACGTCCCTGCAATATGCCACTTTTTGAGCAACTGTATTAAAAAAACATTAAAACTAAAATAATTCCGAACTATATTATTTCTAAAGGCTTCTCCTGCAGTTAAGACTGCATTTAGGTGCTTTCCCTAGGGAGGGAATGTGTTGAATATGCCAAAATCAATTTCAGGAGATTCGCCATCATCTGACGATGAGTCTTCATCAATATTAATATTTTCATTAATACACATGTTGTGCAGAACGCAATAGCTATTAATAATAATTTTCAGGCAAGTAATGCAGGACTCTGTCCTTAAGAAGGCAACGGAATCTTGTTTTCAATACTCCATTGCATCGTTCTATTGTAGAACGAGCACTTTTAAAGGCTTCGTTGTAATTTGTTTCCGGGCCTGGTTGTGGTTCTGGTATGGAGCAAAGGACGTAAAGGGTACCCACTGTCACCTATAACAATTTAAAAATATTTAGTTGATACCTTCAAATTTAGTTTTGCATATAAACTTTGTTGCTTATTTTCTGGTTTACTTATTTTTATTGAAATTGTCCTTTCTCACTGGTGGCGCCAAATTAATTAGTCCAGTAAAAATTATTAAATATTCCATGGTACGTTCCTTTCCATCTTTTTTCCTGCATGACGTCGTCGCTACGCGCTGCCTGCGCCACCTAGCGGCGAAGGACTTGCAGTTAGTTCACGTTTGGACCTCAACCGCCACGGTTCTAGCAGGGCGCTAAAACTGTCGTTTAGAGTGCGACAAGTGAGTCGTGGCTCAAGCTTTTGGCGGGAAATTTAAAAATCTTTTAGTTGATAACCCTGCATATCGTCTGAATAAACCATCTTGATACTTTTGCTTAACTTGATTATTTGTTTAATTCGTTTGTAGTCTCCAATGAATTTTGTCCAAACATAAATAAATATATACAAACCGAAAACATTAACTACATCAAAACCGACATTTCCACTCCACCAAAAGGAGGGATAATAAAGATGCACCACATAAACTTATAAACATTTATTAATGCTGAACCATAATCAAAATCTGATTCATATCTTTTTTCTCGACATCTTTGAGTTCTTTGACTAAGTCTTCGATCTGACGTTTAACATTTTCGTCATCCGACAGACCTTACAACAAGAAATAATTCATGTTTGCTTTAAAACATTATTACTCGTATGTACATACTAAAACATAGGTAAAATTATGTTGAATAGAAACAAGAGTTTTTTTTCTTGTTCAAATCAAGGACGAGTATCAAACTGTTTGGGCTGTACTACTTGCAGCTGAAATACCTAAGTTTGACAGTCAGAGTGTGGCCATATGAAGAATTCGAAATAAATCGCGTCCCAGGACTCGCTTGTCAGACTCTACCGCTTAATTGACGCTTTTTTGGTATTAAACCACCCCTGTGAAGTGTGTCGCGCCCTCCGAGAGTGCTGCTGATAAGGGTTCGTTCGTGGAAAAACCTTAAATTACTGTTGGTGTGAAGTGGTGGGCCCACTGCGGCTGCTGCCGCCTTAGCTGGAGGGATCACGTTTCCTGGACGCTGCTTTGCGAGGTATGTGCTGCGTGTTCCTGCTCTCACCCCTATATTCCTCATGACGCATAGTCGTAAATGACGCAAGCGTAAGCCTTCTCGCTTGTATCACAAAAACCGTGAACTTCTATCGTTTTTTCTGTGCATCCCAGCCATCTTGTGAGAGATAACTGCTTGACATTTTGTAGATCCTTTCGCAGTTTCACCCATTCGGCTTCTATTTCTTTCGGTAGGACATCGTCCCACTTGATCTCGCTGACCCACACCTTTTGCAACAGCAGTTTGGCTTTGATAGTTATTGGGGCTAGCCATTCCAGCGGGTCATCAGTTTGCTGATCTCTGAGAGCTGCGTACGTTTTGTGTAGTTAGCTTTCTTTGACTGTGGAAGATCCCATTGAAACCCGAACTTGTCTTGAGTTGTGTTGTAGCTGAGTCCCAGAGTGTTAGTAGTCTCCTCTAGTTTAAAGTTAAAGATAGACTTTTGACATGTTTGTTCCGTAGTTAAGTTATCGAGAATGGCCTTTTCGTTGCTTGACCACTTTCTTAGGTTGAAGCCTCCCCTTCGAAGTAGTTCGGATAGTTCTTGCCTTAGAGTTTTCGCAGCTTCGATTGAGTTTTCGCCGCTAATAAGGTCATCCATGTAAAAATCATTTATCAACACTTTTGCGGCGTTCGGGTAGAGGTGTCCGTCGTCCAATGCCAGCTGTTTTAGAGTTCGCATGGCTAAAAACGGCGCAGCCTTGGTGCCGTAGGTAACAGTGCAAAGTTTTTGGAAAAAGTGGTCTATGGAATACCTTCACCAACTCCAAACCCGCAGCAAGTGGGTACGACCAGAGAAAAACTTGGAAGAAGGCCAGCTTGTCTTGATTATAGACAACAACTTACCACCGGGGAAGTGGGCTCTGGGCCGAGTGCTTCAACTTCACCCCGGGGATGACGGATACGTTCGAGTCGTCACACTCAGAACAAGAGGAGCAACGTTGAAACGTCCTATAACCAAAGTCACTCTGCCTATACCATCAGAAGATAGCAAGGAACTAGAAAGCGTGGTCACAAACCAAGAAACTTCGACACAAGAAACAGAACGCCCAGTCGAACCTCAACTAACTACTCAACAGAAAAAACGCACAGGAACTTGAACAAAACGATCATTTTGCAGCTACTTAACACTGCTTATGATGACGTTTATGGTGCTAACTGCAAGTGTCATAGCAACGACAACTTCGAAAAACTATAACATAACTGCAATCGACAGTCAACACCCAATATACTTCGATGAGATTGGAAAAATACAACAAGTGCACGACGAGTGGCTTCTGTTGGTTTACTATAACCTTTCGACGTACTGAAAGGGATCGGATAACTTACAACTTTACATTGTCTCTACCTGTGGGAAATATACAAGAAAATATAAAGGAGATGTACAAGCTACTATATGTGAAAGCCCGGATTACTAAAAAAATCATGCCGTTTGAGTTGTACATACCGCTAACTAGCGACGACGGTTATACAGCATACCGAATAATTCCTTTACCGATTCAACTACCAACCGAGACGAGGATACTGCGAACGGGCGCCGAAGTCATCGCTATTAACTTGAGACTTATGTATCATACTCAGAAGCACACCTCCAAAAATGCCTGTTATCAAACGAAGAAAACTATATCTGCAACGCCGATCGCCCTGTATACAACTTGAATAACAGAAACGCGCCGTGCGAGGCGAAAATCTTCAGTCAACAATCGACCTTGCCCTGCGATACAATAAGAACAAAATGCAGTGGTAGCTAGATAAAGCTACACAAGCCGAACAGCTTGATCTACGTTTGCTGCGCAAAATGCCAACTACGCATTATTTGCGAGGAGCGAGTATCTACCTATCACAACAATAAGCGGTATCAGTGAGATTGTCGTCGGTCAGGATTGTATACTACAGAAACAAGATGCAACCGTTATCTCATACAACTATTACGCCAACAAGATGAAGATGGAAAGTGATATACAAATATCTAATTGTTTACAATGACATTATATTTTATACTTATACTTATTTAATTATTACCATTTACATGTTACTTGATTAGCTTAACTTTATCTTATCTTTGTCCTCTTTGGCAGCATGTACGGTCTAACAACGCACACATTGATCCGGCTCGAAAGACCACCATGAATGGGGTTTTACGCCGATTCAGGAGAAGTTGTAGTTCGTTAGTTGCAGTAGATGGTTGGAGTTTCAGTTAAACAGCAGTAACGTAGTTATTTGTTTATTGTCACTTGTACAACATGTTAGCTACTCTACGGTTAGTTCGTTACTGAGTGAATACAGGTAAAATACGTATTGTCGTGTAAAGCGCTAACGCAGCAAAATACAATGTGTGCGGTGTTAGACCGTACACCTACCCTCATTGTTTGCGCGGCCAACGTTCCATACGGTTCCATAAAATACGACCACATAGCGGACTCCCGCGCAAAGCCAACCGCTCGCTTATAATTGTGACCTACATAATTCTACCGCTTTGTACTTACTTGACCTAATTCTTTTGTTACCTTGTCACATTCAATATGGCATCTAAAAAGCGTACCGCAGCTGATAGTGATGACCAGTTATCAGAAACGCAGGATCCTAAGCTTTTAATGATTTTAGGTAAACGCGATGCTATCTTTGAAATTTTACAAAAAATCTATGATCTATCTTCTAATTTGCATAATGACGCCGCGAAGCAGGAAAGAATCCTCGACGAGTCTTCGCAGATCGATTTACTCCGCAATAAATTTGAAAATATTTTGGATGATTATAATTCTCACTTGCTATTAAATAATCCTACTGCGAAGCCTGACGATCAAAGTCTCGTTGCATTTGAGGCCTTTTATGGCAGAATTAACCGCCTGCAATCGCAGTATTCGCAGTCAAACCCGCGGGCCTCACAGGATGCCGCACCGCATAAAGCAGAGGCCAAACCTGCGCGTCAGTAAAGCGGGACGCGGGACGCGATGCGGGAGCGTCTGCAAAGCGAAACTAACGTGAATCGCCAACTTCATTAATTGATGAACAATCACTGAAGACGCGCGACTTTATCTGGTGTAACTACTAAATTGTTGTGGTGATGACATCCTGGTACTTAACATCAGAGTCTGACTCTGATGAGGAAGACCTTTTATTGCTTGCTCTTGCGGAACAAACAACACAACAACAAACAACACAATTTAGTGATTGAGTAAGAGCTCACAGACGAGCGACAGTGTGTCGGCGACAGTTCGCGACACTTGTCGGCGACGGTCGCAGACCGTCGCGGGTCGCCAACTGTCGCTGACCGTCGCCGACCAGTGTCGCGAACTGTTGCTGACAAACTGTCGCTCGTCTGTAAGAACCCTAAGCCACAAATTAATGTGTGGCGAAGGCCAGGATCGTCTACGTTACTACTACTACTACTCGTTAAACGTATGGTGTTGTATGCGACCGTTTAAGCCACACGCGACGCGCAACGCCCCACGTGTGCATAGACGAGCCCTAGGGGAGTTTGCACAAATAACTTAGGGCACTTTCACATATAAGGCGCAGACAGCGGCTTACTATGTGCCATCAGTAAGCGCACAATACTATTTTGATTAGACCTTTCACACCTAGCGCATAATTGGCAGTTACGCTTGATGTGAAAGCTCTATTCAAAAAAGAGCATGGCGCGCTTAATGACGGCTCATAGTGAGCCGCTGACTGTGCCTTATATGTGAAAGCGCCCTAAGTATTATCACAAAGTATTCTTATATTTTAACTTAATTATTATTACTTACAGGAAAAGGTTACGGGTACACGATATTAACAAGGAAAGAAAAAAATATGGGGAATACCATACCCTAATGAGAGATTTACGAAACAGCCCACAACGATTTTTTATCTATTTCAGAATGCCAGAAGCATGTTTCGATGAAATTTTAGAATTGATTAAAGAAGACATAACAAAACAAGATACAAAATACCGCGAAGCTATTTCTGCAGAGGAACGGTTAGCAATAACTTTAAGGTTAGTACCTATGTTTTGCATCTGCTCACACCTAATTTTGCAAAATCCCTATAAACCAAAATTATTTCTGACATATAAATGACATAGGTTAAAGAAAAAAGACTAAGATTTAATCATTCAGTGGTTTAATCATTTAAAATTATGAAGTCAATATAATATGAAAATCAGATTTGAGCCGAGAATGTTTTTAAATATTTCGCTGCATTAGAATCACCATCAGCATTTACTGCCTCTTCATTCAAACCGTGCAGTTCATGTTCACGAGTTGTAACCACAGCCTCGGCTGTTGTCTCGTCTGAATTATTATTATGAATAATAGGTTGTAAATTAACTGTTGAACTTGTATTAGGAGTGTTGGAATAATCGGCGTAATTAGAAAAGTTTAAAGTTGCCGTAGCCGCAGATGATGTCATTTCTGTGTTACTGTTATTAATTAAGTCCAAAATATTTGGTGCACTTGTATTGTAAGTATTAGAATAATTGCCATCATCGGAATAGATTGGAGGAGTCGATGAATTAGTGTAAGGCGAGACACGTGTGCTTTCATCGATCTCTGCTAATTCTTGTTCTGCTATGATTTGAGCTAGTTTCATTTTTATAATAGTCTGTCTACGGAGCGACAATCTCTTAACACTCTTTGCATATCCAATAAATATATGTTCCAAATCGTCCATTTGTGATTGTGATCTCTTTTGCGATTTCCTTTCAAAATATTCTAGCACTTGGTTGACTGGCGTGACTTTATTGTTATTTTTTTGCGTAAGAGTGTTAGATCCAAGCGGAGTATTTGAAATAGGTGCATTTCGTGCAGCAATGATCTCAGCCTGTGATGCAGAAGTTTGTGTTACCGGTTGTGATTCATTATTGTCAACTGCAATATTTTGGGCATCGTCGGTTTGATCAATGCTTTCGTTTTCAGAGGGATCATTAATATTATCTATTGTTTTAGCAAAAGTTAAATGTGGTTTTAGAAATTTCATTTGTTCGGCCCACTGCCACTGGCCGTAGTTTTTCTTTGCTGCTTGTCCTGTAGTGGTTTTCGTACTTTTAAGATATTTTGCGAATGTATCACGGAGATTTTTCCACTTTTTTTTCGCAGCATCACCTGGAATTTTAATATAATATATTTATATTTAATTATTTTATGGTATTTCTCTCTTTATGTATATATGTGTATGTGTGTGTGTATGTGTGTGCACGTGTATGGGAGGGTGTGTGGAGGAGGTGTTGATGTGGGTGTCTATTATAATAATTTGTTTTCTTTTTCAGATTTCTTGCAACCGGCGATACCTACAAAACCATTTCTCACAGCTACAGGGTTGGATTTTCTACAGTAGCACACATAGTAAAACAAGTATGTTACTATATTTGCTCGAGACTACAATCCACTTACATGCCCGTGCCTACACGACAAATTTGGGAAGCATCGGCTAACATGTTCCACGAACGGTGGCAGTTCCCAAATTGCGTGGGTAGTATTGACGGCAAGCATGTTACCATTAAAAGTCCTCCAAACAGTGGATCTAACTATTTCTGTTATTTGAAGAAGTTTTCCATAGTACTTCTGGCAATAGTTGGACCAGACTATAAGTTCATTGGTGTGGACATTGGAGGATATGGGAAAAATAGTGATGGAGGAATACTTGAAGAATCATCAATGGGACAAAAGTTGCCAAACAATTCGCTAAATATTCCGCCACCTAAACCTTTTCTCGATCAAAATATACCTACGCCTCATGTTTTAATTGGAGATGAAGCATTTGCCTTGAAAACATATTTGATGAGACCTTTTCCAAGGCGGTCAGCAAGGGAGGACAATAGTAAAGACAATTACAATTATCGACTTTGCAGAGCAAGACGTGTCGTAGAAAACGCTTTTGGTATTCTAGCAAAAAAATGGAGCATATATGATAGACCCTTAGAAATAGATGTTGAAACTTCTAAACTTGTTGTAAAAACAACTTGCATTTTACATAACTACTTGATTTGTAAAAAGGCAGATACTTTTTTGCATTTATTACCATCTCCTACGACTACGGTCTTTGTGAACTTTGATGTCGATGTTAGAAGAGCAGCTAACGTTCCTTTCCAAATACGTGACCGTTTTGTAAACTACTTTAATAATAATAATATTAATAATAATGCTGTGTAAAAAAAATATAAGACCTGGATTATTGCGATTTCCTAAACATTTTCGTAGCCGTTTGTAAACGGGCTATTTATACCTACAATATGCCTCTGCGACATGTATACCCAGTTCAAGTACTTGCGAACGTGAGCGACGTTGCCATTTCGTGCAGCGTACCTACGCGCAGAGACTTTGGTTGGTTGTTTATCAATGAATTTAGAAAGAATTGTGCTTCCTTGTTTCAACCTCCCCCCCTCCTCATATAATTATAATAGGATATTATATACATATTATAGAGAATATACTATAAAAATAGTAATGAAATGTGTTTTATTTACTTACCATCCATTTCGAACACCGGACCGATCAAATCCCATATTTTATCCTTTTTTCGTAAATTCTTATAGTGTGGATTTTTTAAATCATATAAAATAGGATATTCTCTTACTTTTTCTATAAACAACTCTGTAGTATCTCCTGTTGTAGTCATTGTGGAATTAAATAACAAACAAACTCGCTCACAACACACGTCTGACCACTGGACGCGTGCGTCCCGCTCTGCCGACGCGGCCGTCCCGCGATGCGGTCGCGTAGGTATGCAAAGCGGTCCGACGGCGCACTCGGAGAGAGAACAGTGTATTCGTTTGCTTGTGTATTTAAACGGTTTAAAAATAGTAAAACTAAGTTTATAGAAGTAAAACCTATACTCAAACAAAGCCTAGTGTCTGTGCTGTTTGTTGATTGTTTTGGTGTTAGAGAAAAGTGCCTAATACTGGTGGAAAAGTGACATTTCTTGCCAAGACGTCGATTGTTTACATCGCTTCGGGTCACTGACCTCCCGGACATCGACCTTGGCCGTGGATGTCGGTTGCGCAAAACCCGCACGCCAAGCGCTTCGCCTGTTGTGTCTGTGTGTGTTTGCGTAGGCACGCTACCTGCCGCCGCGCGCGCACCACTCGAGCCGACCGGTTGTCTCACCCACACTAGCACACCGCCCTCACTTTTCTGCCGACACCGTTGCCCCAGCGCCGCCTGTTCCTTGCTTACTTAAACTTGCTATCTAGCTTGCGCCGCTGCTTTGACATAAAACATGATTTGTCAGGCATGTCATGATGGAATCCTTCTTGGGGAGCAACTGGCTTGTGTGGGTTGCAGGAGCTGCTTCCATTTTAGGTGTTTCAACATAACTACGGCGTATTTTCTTGAAAACAAGCTTCAACTCGAGAAATCGTGGCGCTGCCCCCGTTGCGCTAATGTTACTTCGCGGCGTGCTGGCCGTAATGACGACACTCCAATCCGTGAACAGCGTGTGTTGGCGAAAGAGCTGGAGGTGGCGAAGGAACTGGACATGTCGATCTGCGACACTTCTCAGCAAAGTGTCTCGCACAACTCGGATGCTGCCGGGCACTCGACCGCAGCTTTCGACTCGATGTACGCTAAGCTGGAGTCGCTGTTGTCTGATAAGCTAGGTGACGTTGTCAATGAGCTCCGTACGACAGCTATTCAAATAAGGACCGAGTTCACCAAAACCACAGACTTTTTGTACGAGAAAATAAAAGAACTGACTAGCACGGCCCAGTCGGTGCGTGAGAGGGTGACCGTCCTGGAGCAAGAAAATAGCCAACTCAAGTCCGAACTCGTCAGTGTAACTAGCGCTCAGAAGAATATCGAGGGGAGCGGACTCCATGAGGTTATTGAGCAGCTGCGGTCAGACTTGAATGACCGAGAGCAGGTTACACTCCTCAACGATATCGAGGTTACGGGTGTCCCGGAGTTTGAGTCTGAGTCCTGCGGCCACATCGTTTCCGCTGTCGCGGCCAAGCTGGGAATCTCGTTACACTCGCGTGACGTCGTAAGCGCATCCCGCGCCGGTCCGCGCCGCTCCACACCGCTGCCCGGCGAGTCTGCGCCGCGCCCGCGACCTATCGTCGTGTGCCTGGCGCGCCGTGCAATTAGAGACGACTTCATACAGAGCGCTAGAGTCCGCCGAGGTTCGGTCACAACGGCCGATCTTGGTCTTCCCCCGCATGACGCCCGTCGTATTTACGTCAATGAAAGACTGACCAAAATCAACAGAAGGCTTTTCAGTCAGGCGCGAGAGGCGGGCCGAAACCTGCGTTGGAGGTTCGTCCAGGGAGGGCCGTATCCACGCTAGACGCGATGAGTCGTCTCCGGTACATCGCATCCGATCAGATAACGATATTAAACGGGTTTTTGAGTTACTGTCTGTTGGTCCAGTTCACTCCCAAGTGTTATAATGCATATACAATGCTTTACCTTAAATTACTACATAACTGGCTTTGCTTTAGTGTCCGTATTGATGTCTGTTGCTTTACGTTATGTGTGTATTCGTTTGTTATATTATCTTTATTTGTATCTATTAACTTGCTTCCTGTCACTCAGTGGTTGTTGGCATTTGTAACAAGGACAGTAAGGTTTAATATTGCTCACCAAATGAGCTACGGCGGCGGCGGGACGGCTAGGGGCCTAGTGGTTATGAGTCACTACGCGTTTCCACTTTTACCAATTTTTCTTGCTCTTATAATCGCTCTTGACATTTTAATGACATTGTTTAATTATGTAAATTATTTACCATTTATACACCTTAATACCATCACACGGACACCTTACTATTTATATAGCACGACGGATTCCTTTATCTATCACTCTGCTGTATTTTTCTCAGGATTCACCCTACCGCGTTTACTTAATCTCCCGCACTTGCTACATATTAAGAACCTAGTATTTTCCATTTTATTTTATTTTATACAGGATTAAGTACAAACCGTTAAAATTAGGGCTTTTTAATGCGGGATCACTCGGTACAAAGCACGATGAGATGGAGGTGGCCGTCTTGCGTGAATCTCCTGACATACTGGTGATAAACGAAACGTGGTTGCGACCCGGCGAGGAGGCGCGTGCGCCCACCCTGCCTGGCTACACGTTACGTCACATACCTCGGCCGCGCGAAGTACGTGCGCGCGGCGGTGGAGTTGGGTTTTATTTGAAGACGGGAACCACAGCACGGGCGTGTCCGCATCCAACCGCCTCGCCGTCCGTCGAGCAAATGTGGCTCCGAATCAATATCAACGTTCGTAAACTCATTGTTGGTACTGCGTATCGTCCGCCATGGGTCAATGTTGATGTATTTTTGGATGCTCTGACGGAGTCAATCTCGTCATTTTCTGGTTATGACCATATTGTGCTGACGGGGGACTTTAACATCAACTTACTGTCCAGCAATGACATAAACTCGAAAAAACTCTGCACATTTCTTGAATCACTGAGTCTAAAAAATTGCGTCACCGAGCCTACAAAATTGCGTCACCGAGCCTACTCATTATACTTCACACAGTCACTCACTGATCGACTTAATCTGTAGTGACGCGCCTGTAGATTCAGTGTCGGTAGTAAAAATCGCGGAACTGGGTGGTCACGCCATGATTATGGCCAACCTGAAAATTAGAAAACAAGCTTGCATGCCTAAAAAAATTTCTGTCAGACCATTAAAGAATATATTTAGATCTGAATTTGAGTTGGACGTATCACAGATCCCCTGGCACTTGGCATTTTCGAATATTGACACTGATATAAATACAGCGGTATCATTGCTTAATGAATTCATCACGGCCCTGTTTGATCGCCATGCTCCGATTAAAACTATTACTGTTAGGGATCGGGCTAAGCCATGGCTCACGCCTAATGTACGCCATATGATGTACCTTCGGGATAAAGCCCACAGAAACTATCTTCGCCACAAGTCTGAACCTCTTAAGTCAGCGTATAGAGACTTAAAACACTTAGTAAATACGAGCATATACTTTGAAAAAAAAGCATTTTACGAGTATAATATTAATTCTAACTTAAATAACGGCAAAGCGTTGTGGAACAACCTGAAAAAGTTTGTCATACCTGATCAAAAGTATCGCCTTCTACCGGATCATTTACACTGCCCCGACATTATAAATAATAGTTTTTTGAATATTTCGAGTAATAATGATTGCAATATTTCTTCTTTGAACTTCTTCTCATCCAATCGATTTCGCAATAATACACTTTTTAATATTAATACTACTAATGAAACAGAAGTCCTAAAAATAATCTTAGAACTGACATCTAACGCCAAGGGCATAGATAATATTAATAGAGATATGGTGATCTTAACTCTTCCTCACAGTCTCACCACTATCACCAACATAATAAATAAATCCATATCCTCGTGTACTTTTCCAGATTTATGGAAAATCGCTGATGTTACTCCTCTGCCAAAAATAAATAACCCTAACAATTTAAACGATCTGAGACCTATTAGTATATTACCCTATCTCTCAAAAATATTAGAAAAAGTGGTTTATAACCAGATGGTAAGCTATTGCGAGGCTAACGACATCTTACCGGTTCATCAGTCTGGTTTCTGCAGAAACCACAGCACCTCCACTGCCCTACTTGATGTCATAGATAACATCCTAGGAGAACAAGACAAGACCAAAGTTACCATTTTGGGACTTTTAGATTTCTCCAAGGCCTTCGATTCCTTGAACTTAGATTTACTGCTGGCTAAACTAGGATATTACGGCTTCCAATCTAAGACAGTAACTTGGTTTCGCAGTTATCTTGTCGACCGCTACCAACAAGTGTCCCTCCAGAAGCCTGACGGCTCGGTCCTTAAGTCGGGGCTGCGTCACGTAACCCGCGGTGTCCCACAGAGATCTATCCTGGGTCCGCTTCTCTTCACCATCTATTCAGCGGACATTGTGAGGTGTATTGAGTCTTGTAGGTATCACCTATACGCAGATGACCTACAAATTTATATTTCCACAGATCTTAGCTGTATTTCAGAGTCTGTAAAGGCCTTAAACAATGACTTGGAGCGCATCTCCAACTGCAGTAGCAACTGCTTACTTCTAAACAAAAAGAAATCTAAGCTCATGATCCTGGGCTCTAAAATTCAAAAAGAGCGTATAATGGCATTAAATCCCGTAGTTGTTGTAGAGGGAGAGCAACTGGACTTTGTCGATGAAGTGCGGAATCTGGGTTTGATTATGGACAGTAACCTTAAGTTCGAGAAGCACGTAGTAGAAATCGTACGGAACTGCTTCTTTAGGCTCAGAATCCTGTACTCACTACGCAGATTCCTGAGTGTCAACACGCGAAGTCTTCTTTGCGACACACTGATAATGTCCAAGATCAACTATGCCTTAACCGCCTATGGTCCATGCTTATTTGCAAAAACACACAAACTACTTCAACGAGTGCAAAATGCTTGTGCCCGTTTTTGTTTTAATGTACCTGCTCGAGCCCATATCACACCATACTTAAATAATGCCTCTCTCCTGAAAATGGGAAACAGACTGAAATTTTTTATGGCAACTCTTATGTTCGGAGTCATTAAATTTCAGAAGCCAGCATATTTGTATGACAAACTGACATGGCGTTGGTCTGCATATGGAGACCGCAATAGACTTAGGACGTGTTCAATCCCGCTTGGTGTACCTGGACACAGAACTGCCGCCTTCCGTGGTAGTTTCCGGTTCCAGGCCACCAAGTGCTGGAATGACATACCACCGCCGATAAGGCAACTCAACTCAAAAGCTGGCTTCAAGGCAAAATATAAGAAGTTCCTCCTGGAATCCCAGTGATCTCTTTCACATTTATTTTATTTTACTTATTAATTTCTTATAATAATAATAATAATTACTGACACATGCCGACATTCATTTTATTTTATTTCATTTTATTTATTAATCTCTAATAATAATAATCAATAATTTCTCTGACATTCAATTTTAATTATCCTTCCGTGCTTTACTTTTTAATTTAACGATTTATTTATGTATAATATGATGCAGCATTCGTAATTTAGAATGCTAATTATTAGAATGTATTTAATCAATACTTCGCTAGTTCGAATTGTGACATTATTATTTATTTATTTATTTTTTATTTAAATTTCTACATTTATAATTACTTCAATTAATCCCATATAATTACTATTAACAATTAATTTATTTATACTATTAATACCTAAAGCCGTGTGCGCCGCCGTCTTACCATCGGGTACTGACATAATAACAGCGCTGAGGTGGTCACCCACTCCAGCATATGCTGAGTCAGTACCTTTTTGCATTTGCCACACCCACAATCCTCTCTTGCGTTATTGTACTTTACTTTTTTCATGTGTATCATTATTTTTCTTTCTGTGCAATGTTATACTGTTCTAGTTTTATGTGTTTCTCTTTGTTTGCTGTACACTGTGCCTATATTTTGTGTTACTTCTGTATATGTGTGTGTGTAAATGTGAATAAATGTTTTTATCTATCTATCTATCTATCAAAGCGCCATAGATGTATATGGGTAGCGTCCGTCGCGCGGTAGACGCTCCCGCTTCGCAGTCGCTTTGGTCGCGCAGGTTAGGCCTCAGCTTAAGGCTCGGCCAACATTGCCGCCCATTCAATTAATGGACTTTTCGGGAGACATTCGCTCTTGGCCACTTTTCTTCGCCATTTTCCAGTCTACCGCGCATGAGAATTCCTCACTCACAGACGCCGAAAAGTTATATTATTTATTAGGCAAACTGAAAGGCAAGGCTCTGACTACATGCGCAGGTATAACCCCTAGTGCCGAGAATTATCAATTGTTCTTGCAAACGCTAATTGATAAATATGAAGACAAAAGAATGCTTAGCTCCGGTTATCTAAATCAAATGTTTGACTTTAAACCTTTGCATTCCGCTTCCGCTGCCAACTTTGATTTATTTACAGACAATTTTACAAGTGCAGTCCGCGCCTTAAAAAATCTAAAAATAGATAATCTCACCGACTTAATTTTGCTCCATATCGCGCTTAAGAAGATTGATTCAGAAACCGTCCGCGCCTTTGAGTTGAGTTGTAGTTCTGAAATACCTACTTTCGACGACTTGGTCGACTTCATTCAAACCCGCGCTAAGGTTTTGCAATTATTACTCGCCAAAATAATAATAACCGGCGTCCTAATTCTAATAACGCCCCGTCACCGCCGAAGTATCAAACTTATGTTAGTACGACGGTCGATATCTCCGCGCGCAAATGCCTTTGCACTAATATAACGCATCAGCGCTTGTTTAAATGTGCTGAATTTAATAAGATGACTCCACAAGAACGCTTTAGATGCGTGAAGGATAACAATGCGTGTGTGAACTGTCTTAGCTTGAATCATCGAGTTTCTAATTGCTCATCTGTCTAAATGTCGCCTATGCGGTCTAAATCACCACACATTGTTAGACTGCAAGCGCGTGGATGCGTCAGCAGGTCACTTCGCTACACCAGCGGGCGCATCCTCTCGTTTGCCGCCGCCGCCGCCGTCGCGTGGCAGCGACGACGCGTCCCGCTCGCAGCCTACGCTATCACAGCCGGCTCTCGCTCCGAACGTCCGTTCGGACGTAGCACTGTGTGCTACTGCTACATATACGTCTGTCGATAGTAGGGAGTCGTATGCTCGCACTACGCCCGCACTTAGTAGGCAATCTACTATTTTATTATCCACAGCGCAAGTTGTCGTTTACGATGTAAATGGCGATCGACACATCACGGTACATTCGCGCTTTGATGAAAAAATTAACTTTAATATCTCCCCGCTCGTCGTT
This sequence comes from Yponomeuta plumbellus, assembly GCA_947310845.1. NCBI lineage: Eukaryota > Metazoa > Arthropoda > Insecta > Lepidoptera > Yponomeutidae > Yponomeuta > Yponomeuta plumbellus. The sequence continues at coordinate 2,396,966 of OX371206.1, forward strand.
GACCAAGTCACCGACTTATTGCCCACGGCGATGGTAGACACCTCTGTCTTATCACATCTGGAAGGAATGTTCGAATGTAAGGCAGTTCTGCTTCGAATTACCTGCTCTTAACGGCTTACGCATTCCGCGTCACGTAGGTATAACTAAACATTGTGACTTCACACTCCTCGGCTTTTCTTTCACACGCCAGTCAAAGCGTCTACGGGGCCGTGGTTTATGCTCACGTGAGTACTGCTTATGGTATCACTGTCCAGCTGGTTTGTGCCAAAACTCGAGTCGCTCCGACTAAGCCGCTTTCTATCGCTCGTCTCGAGCTTTGTGCCGCAGTTTTACTGTCCAAACTACTTCGCACAGTGCTTGATAATTTTTACGCGTAGCTTTCCAGTCAAGTCTTACGCTTTCGTCGACTCTAAAGTCGCGTTTAGGGAATGCAATCCCGCACTAAAATTTCAATTGCTGGATCCCGCGGGATTGAGAGGTTCAATCCCGCGGGATCCGCGGGAAATAAAACACAGCGTGTCAATGGTTTTGTCAGCTAAACGGCTTCTTACTTTGCATGCTAGGTATCCGGCAGCAGAAAATGCCCTTTCCGCTTCCACGCTGGTGGGCACACCTGTTAACAACGCATTGTAGACGAACTGAAAATGTTCACCTTTAAGCCCACCAGACTGCAACAAATTCATTTCTTTCCTGATTATACCTTCAAGAGAATGAAGCCCCGAAGAAGATCGACCAGCGGTTTTAGAACGCGATAGTGTTTGTTCCAGTTCATCTCTAAGAGATATTGCTTCAGGCTCCGTGCTTTCTGTTCGCATCATTCCGGCCACTATAGAAAGAGGTAAATCATCCTGTGATTCCTGAGTAGAGATAGAAGATGTTGAAGCCTCTGATGAGACTAACGTTAATGGTAACGCTGCGTCTCTCTTATTAAATTGTAGTCTTTCAATAACATTTATAATTTCTTTTCGGATTACACTCTTTGCAGGTAACTTAAAAGTTTCGTCTTGCATGAATTCAATTCTATCTTCTTCGTACTTTGCAGGGTCTTGTAAGTACAATAAAACCGCAGTCATATTGGTCCGTCGCTCTGTAATTCGTTTTCTTAATGAAGTAGCAAGTTTCTTGGCTAAAACTGAATCTTGTCCTTCCAACTTGCTGATCACGAATCTCAATGTTGTTTCAGCTGTGATTAGAGTCGACTCCCGCCGACACAAAACTTCTACAGCTAGTTTCATTGGCTGGAAAACTCGTTCTAAGTCACTTAACACAGTATATTCCTCTTCACTGAAGAAGTAATCTGGATTAGCAGACAGGCCTAGATCAAGTAAAGCTTTAGATACACACAATTTGACTTTGTTGAATGTAGTTATCATTTCTGAAAGACTAGACCATCTCGTTTTACAGTCTAACGATAAACTTAAGTTTTTCCCGAAGTCCTTTACAATATATGTCTGCAGTAAATCATTTTTGGTCGGTGAATTTTTAAAAAGCTTGACGACCTTTCTCAGTTTTTGTATTATTTTTGAGTATTCTAATGACAAATCTACTTCGCTCGTGGGAAGAACCAGATCAAAGCCAATGTCCACACTTTCAAAGTTATCATCATCCGATTCAATGTCTGATGAATCGTTCTCTGTCCTTACTACACCAGTACCAGTATCATTGACTATCTCGTTTTGTTTATTTATTCCGTCTTGTGAAGTTTCAGATGAGTCTTGTTTTTTATAAATAATATGAATTATAGCGAGCTGTAATCCATGGGCATAACAAAGTTGCTGATTGGGCTTGATAAGACGGCCAAGTTTTACCATTACCTTGGCACCATCTGTAGTAATATTGACGACATCCTTGTCCATGTCCAGGTCATACTCTGAGAGTTTTTTTAATAACATTGTGATACAGGCTTCTGCAGGTAAGCTACCAAAAATGCGTATCAGGCCTAAGTTCCAAAAAGTGGGCTTATTTTTATAGAAGGCATGAATATTTAGATTTAGAAAGCGCCTGTTTCTCAAGGAAGTCCATTCGTCAAATGTCAGAGTAAAACGAAGACTAGTTTCTTTTAACTTCAAAAGGTCTTCTCGAACTTTTAGTTTCAGTGTCATTCCGTAATTCATGACCATAAGATTTATCGAGGTTGGACTTGTAGGTAATTTATAACCACCTGCTTTAAAAAGCTCGCGCAAATCTGACGAAGTGCAGAAAACACTGAACGGTAAGCCATCCTTCGCCACCATTCGTGACACTTTATGTTCGACGGTATTATCTTTTCTATGGAAATGATCAGTTATTTTCCGTTTTTTTGATGACGAAGCTGAAGAAGTATGAGCGTCTTGTGAATACTCGTCCCGTGTAGGTTGGTGACTTCGGGGAGTAGGTGGTGGTGCCGAAGAATTAGAGTTAGAGGCCGACGACGTCGCAATATTTGAATCTGGTCGTAATGCCTCTTCTGGCGCTGAAGAGTCATTTTGTTTGCTGCTGTCGATCTGATGTTTTGATTTTAAATGCACATGTAAGCCTTTAGTTGATCGACCTGTAGTTTTAACGATTGATTTACACAACTTGCATTTAGCCGACTGGGAATCTTCAGCCTTCAAGAAGTACTTCCACACAATAACTGGACTGACAAAGTCTTTATAAACAATGTTCGAATTGTTCGACATAACTGAAAAATCTTCTTTCTGTTTATAGATCAAATAAAACCAAGTATTAGGTTATTTCAAAACGTCCTGATCAGTTCACTCAAACAAATAGAAATACACACGTTATTAGATTATGTTCATTATGTCAAATCTTCCTAATTCAATCACTATAACAATTAAAACTATGCACGTTATTAGATCGCGTTACGTCACGGAACAATTGCAAATTACAAAGTTACAACTGACAAATAAACTAACAAAAACAAACGTCGCCGCCCCCGGCGCCCCATCCCCCCGCCCGTCACTCGGCGACATCTTTCACGAGCCGGCCGGCTCAGTCCGCGCGCTTCCGCGTGCCGAACAACACATGCTGTATGTCGCTGCGCAGTCCCGCAAATCCCGCGGGATCCCGCACAATTTAGGCGCGGGAATTGCATTCCCTAGTCGCGTTATATTGGATAAAGAGTTCGCCGCATAAGTGGCAAACTATTGTCGCAAACCGCTTTGTTCAGATCACAGATAACATTCCATCTGACAACATTTTCCACGTTGCTGGCACTGAAAATCCCGCAGATATTCTGTCGCGCGGGATCACTCAGCACAAATTAATTTCGCACCCTCTGTGGCTCCACGGGCCTCAGTGGGCTTCACTGGATCTGTCACAGTGGCCTCTTAAGAGCCTTGACGTACAGTCTATTGTAGACCTCCCAGAGCGAAAGATTTTAACGCACACTGTGTGCACGCCTGTAAAGTATTGCGCTTTATATGAGCTCTCTCTCCGCATCTCCTCTTGGAGTAAACTTCTTCGTATTATTACGTACGTTTCGAAGTTCGCTAAGTTACTGCCCCGCCGCAGCACCACTGCGGTGACTGCCGACAATATTAATTTCTCCGAAATTAAAATGCTCATCGCCCTGCAACGCCAGCACTTTGCAGAGGAATATAATAATATTAAGAAAAATAATAATTGTTCTCCGGCATTCAATCGTTTGAGGCCTTTCATTGACAACGGTCTGATCCGCGTTGGCGGTCGCCTTGTTAATTCCGCGCTGGACTATGCACACATGCACCCAGTTATTTTACCCCGCAAGAGTCATGTAGTGAACATGATCATAGATTATTACCATGTTAAATATTTACACGCCGGACCAGAATTGTTAATGTCACTTCTCCGTCAAAAATTCTGGATTCTGTCTGCACGCCGCATCGTGAGACAGAGAGTCCACATGTGCAATACCTGCTTCAGACTTAAACCGCGTCCTACTTACCCCCTTATGGCTGACTTACCTGATTGTCGCACGCGTTCAGTGGTCAAGGCATTCACACATACGGGCTGCGATTATGCCGGCCCTATCGCCTACACCCCGGTCCGCCGCCGTGGCGTACGCAGCGAAAAGGCATACCTGTGTCTTTTTACGTGCCTTACGACACGCGCTGTACACGTAGAAGTCACCACAGATCTCAGCACGCAGAGTTTCCTCGCCGCGCTAAAACGTTTTCTCTCTCGACGAGGACCCGTCCAATTCATGTATTCCGACAACGGAACGAATTTCAAAGGTGCTAACTCGTATCTCCGCGATCTATACAAATTTCTTAATAGCGTCTATCGTCAAAAGCTAGAGGAGGAGTACGCTGAGAGTCGCATAACGTGGAAATTTATTTGTCCTAATTCTCCACACCAAGGTGGGGCATGGGAATCTATGATACGTGTCCTGAAGTCGGTACTTTTTAAAATTATTGGGCAACAAGTCCTGACATATGAGGAACTTAATACTACTCTCGCTCAGGTAGAGTGCTTACTCAATTCGCGCCCTCTCACAGTATTGAGTTCCGACCCCGCAGAGCCCACGGCTCTCCGAGCCAGTTTCTGCACACGGCTCCTTTATTTTCTTTACCCGCGCCTGAAGTAGAGTCCAACCGAGTGACTTTGCTCCATAGGCATTCGTTACTAGACAAACTAGTCCAATCATTTTGGGACCGCTGGAGGATGGAATATCAGCACGATTTGCAGCTGGTGTTGATGGCGATTTTTTACCTAAAGTATGTAGTACAAATAGTCAATAGACAAAAAAAAAATTACAAAAGTGTGACCTTGGTTGTTTTTCCAAAACACCCTTCAATTGTAAAACTGACATGTATTTATAAAAGACCAGACCTCCCTGCCTGGCCGTAAGAGTCGATGGACGGTTCGTTATGCCACTTAAGCACTGCATTAATTTTTAGGGCACTAAATACAGGCGCTGCGTGGAGCCCTTCTCTATCTCTTTATAACGAAGCCTACTCCAGCCTTCCTGTCCGAATCTCTGACATTCAATACCCTCTGACTTAATCTTTGGCGAGGGCTCCGGAATAGCGGGCTTTGCTTCCTGGACGGACGGTCTAAAATCTAATCCATTGCAGGGGCTTTCCACGTATCAATGTCAGCATAACGAGGCTCATCTTTGATATCTCATTCATCGGCTTCGAAAATGTCTTCATCCAGTGACTGAGTCTTTGGTCTGAGTCAACCAGAACCACGAACATGTCATTCATCCTTCGCTCCAACCTTCGACCTCGTTGGCGGAAAACTGGATGACGATGAACTTCTTCTTTTGCGCGTCCTCTGAAGGGCGCTTAGACTCTGAAAGGGTTTCAGAGTCTAAGCCAGAAATAATTTTGTCACCATCTAATCTGGATATTAATAGAGGTTTTATGACCTCAATGGCCCGGTTAAAGATCTCCGTCTGCGCTGCTGTGCCTCTGATTCTATTAGCCACGGACGGAGGGCTAGTAATAAGGGTCCTAGAAAATTCCCAGTCTAGGAGTTTGACCTTCATATCTCTATAAAACTTTTCTGATAGGTCGTCCGCTTCTGGATTGAATGGTCTTGCCAGCGCTACAGTTTTCAGGGCAAAACGCAACTTGTTAAGTAATTGGGGGTCCAACTTCTCACCAAAAGCTTCTTCTTTTGAAAGACGACGCGCCGTCTTATCCGTCCAACCTTGGACCAGGTTCACTTGTGACAGAAGCTTGTGGCGTTCGAATATTTCGTCCCCTTGCTCATTGTCTTTCTTGTTCTGGAGAAGGTCCGCCAGGGTGATAACACATTCAAGGCTTTGGTTTGGGCCACACCAGGTGGTTGGTTATCTTATTCTTCAGACGCTTATGGGGGTTCAGTAAGTGACAGACAAACAGTCGAACGAAGCACCCTAATAGAAAAATGCTGACAGAATACTTCGTAGCTGATCGTGGCTTCAACATACAGGATTTATTTACTGATAAGGATGTTACAGTAAATATACTAACATTTCTAAAAGGAAAAGCTCAACTTTCTGGTTAGACGGTTTTGCAAGACCGTAAGTTAGCTAGTAAGAGGGTTCATATAGAACGTATTATAAGGCTTACAAAGAATGATTTACATCATAGCTACATGCCATTAGCATCCAAAATATTTTTTGTTTACTTTATGTGCTGTTATTTTAAGGAAACTATTATGAAAAAATAAAAGTACTTCATTGTACTTTATTTTTATTTAAGTAAAATGAGCAATCATTCTACATCACGCTGATTCTGATGGCACTGTAGCAAGGCTGACCTAGATAGGTAGATCTGTTTTTGTTGGAATAAGCACATACTTAAACTTTAATGTATTTATAAATCAGCAGTTGCACGTCAATACATATTTGAAAACATCATGTACGTTAGAAAAAATATTATTGATTTTGCTACTGTAGGAAGCCAACATAAAATAAGTACATGAGAAAGAAAGAATGAACTTGTCCATCATTAAGTTCTGCTGCCTCACTAAATTCTCCAGGATACAGCTTTGCTGCTTGATGTATGATGCCAGTGTGTAATCCGACACTGGTATTGGTATTGGTGACGGTTTGGGTTTCCGCAACTCGACTACAAATGAGCCTATTTTGCGTAAAGGAAGGTAAAAACCGTAGGGGGAGTTTAATCCTGCCATCCCAGCTCCTCCAGGAAAGCCAGAAGCCTGCGAGTGTCGCTGCACGCCTCCCGCATCGTCCCCGGGCTCCCAAGGAGGGCCGTCCGTTGTACCGCCAGCCCCACGCATTCTATCAGCACGTGTGCGGCTGTTTCTTCGGCGTCCATGCATGCTCTGCATAACGGACTGTCTATAACACCTATGGTGAAGAGATGTTTATTGTAATGACCGTGACCTGTGAGAGCCCCTGTTGCTAGGCGGAGCTGTGCCTTGGTAAGGCGAAGGAGGCTACGGGAGAGGCGCGGATTTCTGCCTGGCATTGCTGCTCTGGCTTGTCGGCAGTCCGTACGTGAGGTCCAGTCATGGTTGTGTAGCCTGGTGGTGCGTTTTCCTAGCCATGTCTTCAGTTGGCAGAAGGGTAAAGGGGCGATGGGTTCGGGTCCCTCTACCGGGGCTTCGGAGCCAGCTCGCGCAAGCATATCTGCTGCGTCAATGCCCCTTGAGCCACTGTGTCCTTTGATCCACTGTAAGGTTACGTTGTTCTTTTTACATACCTTCGTCAGGGATTCGTGACATTCTTGGATTAGTCCACAGTTGAAGCTATGTCCTTTGAGGGCCAGTAGCACAGCCGCGCTATCGGACAGAATGCGGATGTTGTAGCTTTCTACCTCCCTCTGTGTGATTGCTTGTGCTGCACGTATGATGCCCACACACTCGGCCTGGAAAACAGTGTTGTGGGCTCCTAGAGGTGTTGTTATTTGAATGTTTAAGTCCTCTGAGAAGGCTCCAGAGCCTGTACCTTGGGATGTCTTTGAGCCGTCTGTGAAGACCCTTAGGTCCTTGTTGCTTTTGTCTCGTACTGGCTCGTCGAGTTGTATCTTATATTTTTTGTCAAATTAAATACCTTAGGTATCCTGTCGTTGACCGCCAGCATAAGTGGCTCATCTGCAGTTGGACTGTCTAAGATCCGTGTATGTGGAGTTCCATTCTCGCTCCACAGCCTTAGCGTTCGCAGGCGTGGTATGGAACGACGAAGGTATGGAACATACTGTAGACACAATAAGTCAAGACCAACGTCAAGTCAACAAATACACAGAGGACTTCGAGCGCAGCGCAGTGATCACCAGCTCCAAGCAGCACCCATCCACCTCCCGTGAGAACGCTACAGAACTCAAAGCTCCCTCGAACATCAAGTATATCATCCAGCCCGCTGACCTTTACCCCTTCACCCTGTAACGAGGTGACCGCCTCGTTGCTTTTAAATCATTTTCGGCCTTTAACTATTCTAAATTTAATTAGTATTTGACTTTCACCACAGTGTTCGGACGTATTTGGTTCAGATAACCCTGAGCTTCCGAACTGAGTGGACGTGAACATCTTGTCATTTTATTACAACACGTCTGTCACCTGATTGCTCTATTCTCCGTATATTATATACCTACAACTATCATAAATATTCGAAAGGCACATTATTAAAATTAATGTAAGTGTTCTACCTTTTTATACCCCAAATTTTATTTTTATATTTATCTTCTAGACCATAGTTAAGCTTCTCTATTTTTATTGTTCTCAGGTGCCTTTACTTTACATTTAATCTATTTGATCTATTACCAGAGCTGAACATACAGATACTCGAGTACGGCAAAGCGTATGAGCCAAAAGATCAAGGCGAGTGGATGGCGGTGGTCAAAGAAGGTGAAGAGTTTATAAATGCAGAGGCTGTCATCAAAAACAACAACGATCGATCGATATATCACCGGTAAGTCGCAAAAAAAAGTGCTTTACTTTATAACTTTGTTGCAGCTTGCTAATAGACTGGAGATGATGATGAGAAATAATACGCTAGATAGTGTAAAGCTGTTATATTCTGTCCAAGAGTTGTTCTTGAATGTTGATGAATAAAAGCCCGCCCTTTAGTTAAAGTTTGAACGGGAAGGATTTTTTTAAGGACGCTGGTCTAAATTCTGTGTTTTATATCCATACTAGACGAAAACCCAGCTTCGCTCGGGTCATCATTTCCTATGTATCTATGTATACAGCCTTGGCCAAAAGAGTTAACCACTTTATTTTTTAATCTTTGTGAAAAAAATATGTAAGTTGAAACCTTTTTTGAGATCTATTCTATTCTGACCGTTATACGAGTATTCGAATTTCAAATTAGGAATATGATCCGAAGTTTAAATTGATGAAGGGACCTAGTAAGTATAAAAAGCTGTGCCTTTTACACAACAGTTCATTACACTTTGGTAGCGGTTACTGTACTTTTCTAGTGACCTAACAAGATTTTCCTTTTCAAATTGATAATTTTCAAATACTAATGACTGGAAAACGGGAACTTACATTGCAAGAACGTGTTGAAATAGGCGTTCTTTTCAAGCAAGGAGTCAGGCAATAATTGCTAGAATTGTTGGATGTTCCCATTTTGCTGTGCGATACACACTGAAACGCCTTGTAGAGATTGGAAGCTACAAGAACAAACCCAAATCTAGACGAAAAAGACTGACCACGGTACGTGAAGATCGAAAACTCATAAGGACTTCACTCCGTAACCGTAAAAAAAATTCTTCAGAGTTGGCTGCTGATCTATCAAGGGACATTTGAAAGTCAGTAAGTAGGCGAACAGTGAGAAGGAGGCTCATTGAGGGCGGCCTAAAAGGTTGCAAGGCCAGAAAGAAACCATGGCTCTCGGAACGCAACATGAAAGCGCGACCAACATGGGCTATCAAGCACCAAAACGTAACAGCCGAAGATTGGTCAAATGTGATATGGTCTGATGAGTCAAATTTTGAGATAAGTCTCAATTAATACTCTGATTTCTATAAATGGTTGATTATTTTGTGGATCACTTGATAAAGGACAATGGGCAAAAATGTATGGCGCTTGTCCCATCGGCGGCCACATCTGTCCTATATATTTTTTAGTCGACAATTATGTATATATTAAGACTGCAAAAAATTATTTCGGCAACTTGTTTAGATAAAAAGTTATAAAGCGTTGATCATATAAAAAAATCGAATTAATTAAACCGAAAGTACGTAAATGATAAAACGTAATGCATGTCTAAGTATAAGATAATGATGGATTAAATAAAACTAAAGGTTAATTGGTTATTAAATACATCGATTTATTGACAGACACATATACAATGCTCGTATATAATGCTAGTATTCCTTTAAAAAAAGAAAATGATGGGATTCAATTGTCGTCTACAATAATATCGTTTAAAAAATGAGCTGGTAAACGGATATCTTCCTCTTGGTTTCTCGCCCACCCTAAATACCACACTACACACATAATGTGGGCACAGCAACCAAGAGTGCGCTTACCGCTTAGACAACTGCAATAGTAGTTTTCTATGGCTTCTCTGCCGCTTTTCTCTCTATCTACTATAATGTACGAATAATATATTTTTGACCTAGTATGTCTAGATTGTATTCGACATCTTAGCAGCCAAACATTTGTTGCTGTGATGCCGCACCTGCCTAGGCCTGTAACATCGGGGTCCCTATACGTTTCTATATTATAGAGACCTTGTCGCACATGCTCCGCATAATAGCTGCGGGCTAGCTTCACTTGGTATGTACCAAGTGCAAAAATGGTTAAATCGTCCTCAGTCAGCAAAGGAAAATCACTTATGTTAGGTTGGTTTCCTGTAATGCTATCGAAACTAGCCCGTCTACGATTAAGGTTGTTGGCTAGGACATACTCTGCTAGGTTATTTGGTTGGTTCACTCTTTGGTTTATAACTTCTATAAATGTTTCAGCGTGAATGTTATCTGACAATGGTTCTCTGCAAGCATTCAATAATGCAGCACCTATTCTAAAATCTGTCATCATATGAGGCAAAGCACGATTGAAAAAGTCTTGTCGGAATAGTTTAAAATCGCGTTTGAACCAACCATTTATAACTTCAACAACCCAGCGGCACATAGTAACCAACCTAGACTTATTCGCTTGTTCTGTCGTCAATTGATCTTCGTCTCGATTTTTTGTTTTCGGTAAGTGAGCTTCATAACCATAGGCATGTAAGTCGTCGATTACGTCGCGAAACCCACGGTCTAAGATGAACACATCTCCATGTTCAAAAAACCAATGGAAAGGATTTCCTTCGTCGTCAATCATATTTTTCATTATTTGTGCATCTGATTCTATGGCTGAATATGGCCCAAAGGCATCTAAAATGTGGCCATCGCAGCACACTATTAAAAACGGTTTCAACAAATTCGTGTATTTGTGTAGACTATATGATCGCTTTTGGAATAAATAGTTTGCGGACTTTTGTATATATATATAAGTGGCGTCTGCTATCACAATTGCCTTTCTGTTTAAGGCATTTGCATTTCCAAAAATTGCATTTGGAACTTGTAGGTTTCGGTTAGCTACATCAATTCTATTGAGATGATCATAACCAAGATGCCGGGGAACGAAGTCCAGTAAAAGAGAGTCTCTGGCGAACGTTAAATGTCGTTCTAGGGTTCTACGGCTCATATTAAAAAGCGTCGCCAGCCTTTCATTTGCTTCACCGCTTCGCAGTTTCATTAAGTAGCATGCCAAAGATGTTTTCGGGCGTGTTGATACGTTCGACAATGAAGGAGTTTGTTCCAAAATATTCATAAATTGGTCTCGACTAACGCCTAATCGGATGTATACTTCACTTGGGTCCATGTCATCTATATTATCAAAATCTAGTATAGATCCTCGAAGCACCGCGATTTTCATGAGGCTCATGATATGCACAAAATGTGTGGCATTGAAGTCGTGGAGCAAGTTAGGGCTGTCAATTATTTGATCCCAATCATTGGATACCAAATGATGGTCGCAAACTCTTGCACTATTTGGAATATAAAAATTAAAATAAATCAAGAATGTCACTTTAATGTTATCCGGAATCCTTCGGAGATCCGTTCGTCTGCAGTTTTCATACATACAACGCGTTGCTGTATTAGGGAGTCTTGAATATTCTTCAATATGTAATACACATTCGTGTGGACGGTCTTCTCTTGGCTGCGCAGCTCTTTCTGCCCGTTGCCAGCATGGTCGACAAATGTACTCCTGACCATTGTATTGTATCTGAAAATGAGAGTATTACAATTAGTTAAAACGCTTAGTTATTTTCATTGAACGCTGTTCAAACAAAGGGCAATATAAAGAAAAATATTTTACTCGATTGCCTAAGCAGTATTAATTATCTCGCTTACTCATACGTAAATACCGATACTTCTATCCCGTTCTCGCCCCGTGGATCAAACGGAACGACAACGTCGCCGCGTCGGTAACAGTTTACTTACTACTTACAGCGAAATGTAATCTCAATGCGCGAGAGTTAAAACACTGTGACCACCTCAAGTTAAACAGTACTATATTGTTGACGTGACAACTAAGAAATAATGATTTCGTTTGATGTACTTACCTGATGTTCAGAGGTAAGAGCTTCAAAGATATATTGGCCTACAGCGGGATGTTCTTCAAACCGAGCACGGGTTATTTCGTATCTTCTTCTGTTTATCACGGATCGATTACATAAAATACACACTTGGCGATTATCTGCCATTGTTATAGGAATCTGCTTAAAAAAAGTCCAAAAAAACGAGCACAAGTCACCAAGATAGATATTAACAAGTCCGATATGCAAGCCAGAGTCAAAAGAAATTGTCAAACAATAATAATCGCACAGTACTCAACGAAACAAATGTCAACGATGGACTGCGCTGTGCGCTCGAGCATAACGGTAATCGCCGAGTCGCCGAGTGCGAGCGGCGCTCGTCGCTGATTGGTTGACGCATGAAACATGGCGAGACCGATTTTAACAAAGGTTCTAAGACCTCTAATAGAAAAAGTATTGAATATTAGGATACATAAATAATAATGAAAAAAAAAATAGTATTTTAATAATAGTATTTTAACTATATTTTTTTTCCCAAACGGTATTTCATAGTACTCCTTGAACAATATTTGTTGTCAAAGATCTCCCCTTTCAAATGACACTAGTTTCATTGATGGCCGCTCATGGGCCGCAATGCCCATTGTCCTTTGATTTTATGTGTACTTTAAAAGTTCAATGTTTATTGTTTATCATTCAGGTGTTTGGTACTCCTTTGTGACCTACGTAAGGCGTCGGAAGGGGGAAGAATTCCTTCCCGAATGCGTGATGCCTACTCTGAAGCACGGAGGAGGCAGTATAATGATCTGGGGGTGCATGGCTGCTGGCGGTGTGGGTGAAATGTTTATTTGTGAAGGTCGCATGGACTCGCGAAAGTACATAAACGTGCTTGAAAACGTTCTTCACCCATCGATCTCAATAATGTTTGGTGATACAAACTGCGAGGAAGTAAAGTTTCAGCAAGATAATGCTCCTTGCCTTATGGCTGTTTTATACGAGGTAAGTAACTGACGCCAGTGCCGAGACAGCGCTGGCGCCAAAAACTGTCGCCCACCGTTTACACGAGGCCAGTCGTCGAGGATATTTTGTTTGGTGCACACACATTCGTAAAATAAATAATCGAAAACTACAAAAAACGAAAGTGAATAATTGTTTAAGAAAAATAACCTTTGTGATGATGCAAGAACTAATTGACATGTTAGAAGAAGATTTATCTAAACAGAAACGAATTTGGGTAAGGAAATGGATAGATGACAGAGATAAAACTGGAGGTTCTGCTCTGTTGTTAACCCAGTTGAGACTTGAAGATCCTCGGGAATACAAACTGGCCTTGAGAATGACGCCAAAAAACTTTGATGATTTGCTTATGTTATTATCAAGCTCCATTCAGCGTCAAGACACATTTATGAGAGACGCCTTGCCAGCCAAAGTAAAACTGGAAATTACGCTGACATATTTGGCTTCTGGAATGTCGTTTCGGAGTCTCATGCCCGATTTCACCAACAATCCCTATCTTTTAAGGGACACCTATCCCTTTTTAGGGGCTACCTAACGGTTGTTTCGCTTTCACCAACGGTAAAGCGTCACTTACGCCGTTTATTGAGCCCCTAGCTTTAGGTGTCGGTTTTTTTGCCGTCTGTCTGACATTTATTAAGGAAGTGGTTATTTTTTCGTAAAATGGACAATTTATTGGATTTTATTGGTGACTTTGAAGGTCTTGAAGACCTGGAATTCTTGTCGAACCCAAGGCTTCTTACGCGGCCTCGAATTTATCGAGAAAGGCCCGATTTTTTGGGAAAGTACGACGATATGGATTTTGCTAAGCGTTATAGGTTATCCAAACAGACGGTTCTTTTCTTACTTAACAAAATTGAAGTTCGCCTCGAATTTAAAGATAACAAGTGAGTAATGCACCGTTTCAGTTTTGTACACACTAACAGGTTACGTGCATGCACCACACTCAGTTGCATTATGGACGACTGTGTAAAGTAAAAATGTAGGTAAGTTACCTAAAGGTCTATCTGCTATCGATTGTGCCTTCTTAGCTACAAAAATCTACTGTAGATATTACTACTACGGCAAATTATATATTATAATCACACACTATTTTTTGCAGAAATATGTCTGTGGCACCTATAAATCAGTTACTGATAGCATTACGATTTTATGCCACTGGCAGCCACTTGCTGGCAGTAGCTGACATGGGAGGTGTCAGTGCTGCTACTTGCAGCCGGATTGTGAAAAGGGTTTCCGAAGCAATCACTACTCTCCGTAGAGAGTTTATCAAGTTTGCAGAGACTGAAGCTGAAGCAACAGAAGTGATGGCAAAATTTTATACAATCGCTGGTTTTCCAAATGTTCGGGGTTGTACTGATTGCACGCATGTAAAAATCCAATCACCAGGTAGGTACCAACAATGTAACATTTTTCTTATTTATTATGACTACACTTGATACCAGGTACCTATAAATTTATAATCATTCTTGCTTCAGGTGGTGACGACGCAGAGCTGTTTCGGAATCGCAAGTCGTACATGTCTATTAATATGGAGACAGTAAGCAATGCGGATTTATTAATTACAGAAGTGGTGGCCCGTTGGCCAGGGTCGACGCATGATTCAGCTATTTACCAAAACAGCAATCTTTGTTCAAGATTCGAAAGGGGTGATTATGACAGTGGGTTTTTATTGGGAGACAGTGGATATCCTTTGAAGGTATTTATTAAATTATTTATTAAATCAGTCTTCTTAAATCTAATTATTCAAATAATTTCTTCAATTATTTATTAAATAAGTCTTCTTAAATCTAATTATTCAAATAATTTCTTCAATGTAAAACTCCCTCCTGTGAAAGATAAAAGAAATAGTTAATTTACAGACACATACAATAATTCACACCTGCCTCCCAGCTGCATAGACAGACACGAGATTTGCCACAATCCTGACATACTTCTCTCGCTTCAATCACATAATTAAATGCATAATTTATAATTTCCATTTCAGTTTCATCTTCTCACTCCGTATTTCAATCCAGCTACACCAGCACAACAAAGATATAATGAAGCTCACATCAAGACAAGAAATGTTGTAGAGCGACAGTATGGTGTTTTAAAGAGAAGATTTCCAGTACTGGCAGTTGGAATAAGACTAAAGTTGGACACTGCAGTCAATGCTATATTGGCTTGCTGTATACTGCACAACATTTGCATAATAAGAAAAGAAGCTGATCCTACAAATGAGAACTTAATACCTAATTTGGATGATTTAATAAGAAATGGACAGATAAATGCAGTGCCATATACAAATACTGTTAATAGTTATGGATTCCGCAGAAATCAAATAACAGAATATTTTGAAAACTTGTCCTGAAATGTAGATATTTAAATAGATAAAATAATATAAGCTGTCTCCATTTGTATCTTTAGAAGATCTTGTTTCAAGCCGATTTCCTCCAACTGACGCTTGTGGAGCTCTTGTTTGAAGCAGATTTCCTCTTGTAGAAGCTGCAGTTTCAGATCCTCCGCATCTAGCTTCCTAACATTTACATCTTTGTAACTTGACAATAAGCCAGTATACAACTCCGATCGTTCATTTTTAGAACTTAGTTGAGGGCGACGCCTTCTGGCCCACAGAGGAGTCTTCAAGAGACTGCTCCCAGTTGCATGGTCAGTGATCTGAAAGGATAAATAATTAAATATGTTTTTAAAACATTAAATTATTTCAGAAAAGTTTATTTCCTGCAGTTGATTGGAAAAAAAAATGTATGCTTACACTATTGGTGTTGCCGCCATCTTCTCCACCAATTTTAGTTTTTTTTGCTGTCTCGTCGCAATCTGAACCAACTTCTATACTATCTTCAGTGAACTGGAACAGGAATAACACAATGTTATAACTATGCAACATACTGACACCCATCGTCAGATATGGGATGAACCAGAGTGATGCTATTGGCATTATGTGAATATTTTTACTTACCGGTTGATCCAAAGTTATAACGATAGGCTGGATATGTTCTGGTATCGGTTGTACTTGTATCTGGTTAGTTGTAGCATCTGAGTCATTTACTCCCAGTATACCTGTACAACCACGCCCCATTAGGTCACAAGTTTGCTCCAATACAGGGTCATACTTTGATGTGTTAGGACCGCCACCTGTCCCTGTATTGCAGTTTTTATTTTCATTTTTATTTAATTTCGCTTCTGTCTTCATCTTCTCCCAAAGTTTCATGAGTGAATCTTTTGTCCTGAAAAATAGTGGAAACATTGAATAGTAAAGTAAACATAGTGCCTACTTGTTTTGTATTTCCGCGCCCCCAACTTGACACACCAACCCTCACAGTTACATTATGTACTTCATGAAAAATAGAACCATAAAAGTTTACAGATATAACAACCCACCTCGGATAATTGTTAGAGCTATTAAACTTTATCGTGAGGTTAGCCCACGCCAAAGCTTTGGCTTCGTTTGTTGTGCCGTCTGTCCTCTTGTTGAGAATGGTGTCCCGGTGATCTCGTAGAAGATTGACGAGCTTTTCTTTCTCTTCTGAAGAGAAATTTTGCCCTCGTTTCCTTTTTTCAGCCATTATTTTACAATATGATCACGACACGAAAGAAACAAATACCACACACAACCGACCGAGATTTTAGAAAGCAAACACAGAGATAATAATCAAAATAATAACAAATCGCAAATTGTTTTGACTTTTTGACAGTTTGTTTTTTTTTTTAGTGGTGTAGCAATGAGATATCATCAGACAGGCATGTATTATTACATATTTTACTAAATATAACTTGCTCAATCAAGAATGAATATGTAATAAAGCTTGCAATGAAGTTAATTGTCTATTAAAGTGACTCAAAACACGTAAAAAGAAGTTACCGGTAAGTTTACGCTAAAACACAACACTAGACCATAGACAAAACATCAACTAAGTAAGTAACCCCTAGTTAGGTGATTCTTTGTATGGTGAAAATGAATTTAAGTTACGGGATGGTTTAGGGAATGACTTAAGCTTGGAGTTCCCTAGTTAGGTGGACGTTAGGGGCTCGTTGGTGAAATCGGGCATTAGATTAATAACTTGGCATTAACACTTATAACATGGCTATTACAGATTTCCACGACATTACTTATAATTAAGTTTTTTCTTATCTTATCCTTATTTACCGTCATAGATATGGACGGTAAAAAAAATTACTTGCTTTTTAAAATTTAATAAACGAAGCAGTTAATTAATTTTCAAGAATAGAACATGCGTCCGTTCTTTTCCGTAGATAGGTGCAAGTGTCCGGTGGCAGTGCGCGGGCGCGTGACGGAGTCCGCTGTGCTTGTTCCCCTCTCCCTTCTCCCTCCCCGTGGTCATCTGCCCTGCCTGTATACGAATAGACAGTTACATCAGGTAACTTCAATTATTTTAGTGTTTAAATAAACGACAGCAATATTCCAAATCAGAAAAAAGAAGTAGAAGTTTGTCTCACAGTGTGTGGTGTGTGTGCGTGCATGTGTTTGTTTGTGTTCATGAATATGTGTATTGTGTATGTAAATAGGTGAGTGTGGGTCTGTCTGTGAGTGTGTTCATGGTAATTTGTTTGTTCCATGGCAGCTCCAAAAACTTGGTTGATTTTTAGATTGTGTGGTTGATGTTCCGCGTACATAATTATTTTCGAACCATAGAGCTAATTGTTGCCAATCTGGATCCTTAAAACTTTTTAGGATACTGTTGAAATATACATTATATATCTGATTCTTCAAAAAAACTGAGTGCTAACAAACACTTCACCCGTTTATTGAACTGTATATCTCTTGCATATCTTTTGGCGAAACCCTGATCTTGAACTTGCCTAAAAGAAATAAATACTTGTTCTAACTAAATATTACTGGGAAGACCGGGGTGGCCGACGAGCAATAAATGTCGGGTACGTATTAGAACATGTAACATGTCTTAGTAAAAGGGTCCTAAAAGTAACTCCAGACAATGCCTCACGAGACTAGCCCTCTGTTCTCCTGTAACACCTTCGACGAGATAATAGCCGAGAAAGATTTTCCGTGGTGCATTAATTGCAGTTACCATAAAGACATGCTTGATTTCCTTTAGGTTCTCAGGTCACCGCGTGTGCCATCATGACAAATACCGACGTAGCCGTGCATTTCTT
Source organism: Yponomeuta plumbellus (assembly GCA_947310845.1). Taxonomy (NCBI): domain Eukaryota; kingdom Metazoa; phylum Arthropoda; class Insecta; order Lepidoptera; family Yponomeutidae; genus Yponomeuta; species Yponomeuta plumbellus. The sequence continues at coordinate 2,415,060 of OX371206.1, forward strand.
TGTCGTCCCATTCTATGCGTTGTCGTATTGACATTTCATCAATAACCAAATTGCCCAGTAACTCGTAGTCAGTGCTTTAAATTTTCTATTTTATAGGCCTCGAACAACTCCTTAGTTTACTCCTGGATTTATCCTGGATTTATCCAGGACTTACATCATCACCGATTCGTACCATTTCTTGATGGCGCGTGTATGTGGAAGATATGTGTCAGATTTTGTAGTATTTCTTAGCCTTTGGCGAATAAAAATGAAACGTACACGCAAAAGCCCTTAGCGCTGGCGAATATTTGGTGTTTGTGGTGTGATCTGACGTTTGGTTTTCTTCATAACGTTTTATGAGATCCTTGCCTCTATAATCTTCCAACTGATTGGGAATGACTGATTGGAATCAGTTGAAAGATCACACGTGACAAATGGCACCCATAATGTACCAAGTACATCCGTAGACATCGCGTAGAGAAAGCGCATGGATGACTGTATACAGCGTGTCCCAAAAATGACACGTCACAGTGACACTGCAGGTAGACCTGCTCAGGAGGCGTCGAACCAACCTAACATGACCTCAGTAAAAGTTGCACGGTTTTCGAGATATGGCCAATTTAAACTTATTCTAAATTTTCCCTTTTTTTAACATTTTTAGTGCTCACTTACGCTAAGTTAGTAAGTTCGTGACCGAGTACCAATAAAAAAAAACAAACACGAGGGCTATTTAACTTAATGCAAGCACTAAACTAGTTAATAAAAGTGAAAATTGAGAACAAGTTTAAATTGACCATATCTCCAAAACCGTGCAACTTTTACTGAGGTCACGTTAGGTTTGGTCGGTGCCTTTTGGGCAGGTCTACCTCCGGTGTCACTGTGACGTGTCATTTTTGGGAGACCCCGTATATGAAAAATTTCACGAGCTTCTGGACTCAGAATTCAACAGACTGGCAAATCGTTATCCATCATGCCATGTTCATTAAATGCCTTTGTTCTAGCGCCAAGGTATACATATTAACAATATCTGGAATGCTGTCAGCATTAAAACCTGATTGACGGTGTCACGCTATTAGGCACGTCTTCCAAGGAGGTGTTCATTAAATAATGTTGACAAATCCTTGCAAGCTGCCTTAAAACCTTAATGCTTTTAAGAATCTGGCAGAGCTGTGCGTTATTTAAAATTTAAAACATAAACTTATCGACCAATAAAAAGCTTTGTAGCTGCTAATTGCCCACAGTAACATTTAACTTAATGTTAATGTAGAGTTCTAATTCGCCATTTTACAAGAGAAATGCCAAACCAGTCACGCACGCCTCGGTGTAACAAGCCAATGTAGTGTTATATCAGAATTAAAATAAAATTGGATTAAATTAAATTAACTTAAATTTAACTAAATTACTTACTGATAATTATAATTGTTATGGATATGTAATGATTGTTAATGAATTTATTATTGTACTGTTTACAATAGCCACAATTCTGTTTTTCAATCATTATAATGACAATTTAATGTTTAAATTCTCAAATAATTGTCACAAACATGATCACTAAGTTTTCCTTCGCTACATGTCATAAAAATTAAATGGTTGCAAGTTATGCATTTTATGTTTTTATTTTTTTGCATTTTGGTGCAAGTGTGTAACGGCAAATCCATTTTACATAGGTGACATGTCACGCTTAATATAGTCTTCAGAGATTGATTTTCTTTTTTTTCTCGGTATATTTGGAGTAACACATTTTTTAGGTTCACTTGTTTGACAATTGTAGGTTTTGATGTCCAAAATACGTATCTTCTTTTTATCACTGTTTTACCATTGTTACAATCCAAAATATAGTTCTTGACGGTATGATTCTCCAGGGAGAAAAGGTTTGGGGAAGTTTAACCCTTGAATTGGCAAGATTATTTTTGTGTGATTTACGTTATTTTTATACATGTTCCTGTTTATTTATGATACAAAGACTCTAAAAAAAATGCGGAAAAAAAATTACTGTTGACAGTTTTCGCGAAAAGTATAGTACTACGGGTATGACGTTGACAACTGCACTGTATATTACTAAGACTTTTGTTCGTCCTACAGGTATGACGTTGTCATGTTACTAAGAGAAACACAAAGTATATATTTATTTGTGAAACACTATCAATATCTTATTACATAACTATGCATCATTTGGTATGAAATTCACGGAAATAATTCCTTTTGTTGCTGTCACCGGTAGTAAAGCATAAATGCATATTGCACTTGATGCAAAACACTTTGGTTCTTCCATCTTTGCAAAACCTGCAACGGGATTGTTTATTCGACGAATCAGGGAAATGTCAAAAACCATCGCAACGAACACAGCCCCCCGGCCGTGAGGCTGTTGGTTTTTGAATCTTCTTGTCATCCTTCATCACCATACTGTCACGTGATTTGGGCAGTTTATTGGCATGACACAGTGCTTCAAATAATTCGAGGCGAAATTCCTTCAAGGATTTGTTTGGTCTACCATCTCGTCTGTATAATAGCCAACCATTATTTATACACATGTCCAACAGTTGTGCGAAGATGCCCGTGTACCACCTTCGGCTTTTGAAAGGGGTCCGGTAGAGGGATATTAGCATGTCTGCCAGATCGACCCTACCCATGTGCCTATTATAATGTTTTACAAGTTGCGGGCATTCAACATCAACTTTAGCTTTGTCTTCCTTGGCATAGCGCTTTATTTTTTCCACAGGGTAGGAGTCCACAAATGAACTGATTAGTGTCACCACTTTATTGTCGTTCCACTTCACACACGCAAGTTTGTTTTTGTTGCACACAACCTGTGTACTGTATCCTCTTTTCTTCTTTTTCATTTCCTTATCAGTTGGTAAAAACTCTTGGCAACCTCTCAGTCTGTTGGTCCTAATTGTCCCCAAGCTAAATATGCCATATTCTTCACGCAATAAAACCACCAGTTCAGGAGACATGAAAAAGTTGTCTGCATAGACTATTGATGGCTTTGGTTTTATAGTATTGCATAAAGCCACCACTACCATACCTCCAACCCCCGAAGATGTTTCTTTGTCTGTGAAAGTGTGACCACGGAAAGTGTCATCACCTGCATACATACAGAAATCATAAATAAGACCCGAAACCCCGGCACGTACAAAATTTTTGAATCCCCACTTCTTGGGCTTGCTTTTGATGTACTGTCTTCTTTTTCCTGCTTTTGTACCCTTATATGGAATCATCATTTCGTCGATGGAATACTGTCCTTCTTCTTCTAGTCGCAAGAAGTTTTGGCGAATTCTTTCCATGACTGGGCGAATCTTAAAATATCTATCCCCGTTCTCCATAGTATTATCCACAAAATGGATATAGCGCCTTATCTGCTGGTATCGCTTGAGGGGCATTTGGTCAGCTATTGGAGCAAAACGGGTTCTTCTTGCCCAGTAATCTACATAGGCTGGCATTCGTACAGCACCCATCATTATTTGAATCTCAAGAAAGCTTTCCATTTCTTCAATTGTCACTTGGACAGATTTACCATGTTCTTGTACCGAGTATAAGTTTGTATTATGAACAATGTCTTCAATAATATCCGCTGACAAAAATGAATGAAAATATTCCAAAACACTATCATTTCCGGATTTGTGGATCTCATGTATTCCTTCATCAATTGATGCTTTGTGGAGTAAACTTGTTTTTTTCCACCAGTAGTCGAGGGTCAATTTCTTCGATTTTTTACCTATTTTTGTGACCACCGCCATAGTTTTCTTACGTTTGGATCTCGTTACGGCCTTTGAGGTGCTGGGTATTGGTGATGCGAGTGGTTCCACTGATGCTGGTGGCAATGTCTGGATCGAATTCAGTGTGGGTATAGCTTCATAATTGTTAGTTGATGGGGAAGGGAAAACTTCTTGGAATGTTGGTGTGAGTGGCACTTCACAAAGGCTAGTGCGTTGAGAATTATTTTCATCAGAGCGGTCAGCTAAAATGTTCAGGCGTTCAAATGAGGAATCCAAAGAAGGAGAGTCGGAGCTATAGCATGTTGGAGTGGGTGGGATGAAATCAGGTTCTTCGTCGGAAGCGGAACTGTCATCGGAGCAAGCATTCTCAGCGGGGACCAAAGCCAAAATTTTGTGCGATCGTGACAGCTTCAAGCACTGTGGCAAATAAAGAAAAACAAGCTCTGTAAATCATGCTCCCGCCACTTCAAGAACAAATCACAAACAAATACAACAAATACAATGACAAATCATTCAAGTTTCACTTGAATGATTTGTCATTGTATGTTATCAAAAGTGATACTCTTTATAACTCGCGAGTGATACCGCGGGAAATAACTGGTGACACAATAAAAGAAAACGTAAAAAAGGTTAACTGAATGTATGCACAGTCTCGGCAATGTACTACGGGTATAACGAAGTCTATTTGGGACCGTTCACCGTACACTTGACAACGGTATACCCGTAGTACAAACAGAAACGTGAGCTTATAAAATGGTAAATAAGTGATGAATTTATAAAATAGCGGCTTAATAATGTTATTTACAGTGTTCCCAATCCATGGAAGATCAATCAATGACCAATCCAATGCAAAAACCAGTAAAAAAGTAAAAAACTTACACGAGGTGCAGACATAGCCGGCCGCTTCGGTGCCATTTTGCGATTTATACAGCTGATCGAAGATGTTGCCACATAGAATATTTATTTTTTGGTAGAAAAAAATGATACCAGTTGTACCGTGTAAAAAAATTTACTTTTTTTTTAATTGTTAAGTCAGTAGATTTTTTTAAAGGCAATGTCTTACTGGTATACCACTGCCAATTTAAGGGTATAAATTTTGGTCCCACAATATAACAAATGACTCGCTGTTGGTTCCTTCTGTAGTACCTATCTCTCCACTTCTTTTCGCACATAGGTATTTTATACTTCGCATCCATTCGAGGCCATTACAAGCTACATGGTTGAATGTTGTTCTTTGTGTCGGCGAAAGACCTTATTACTTGCTTCCGTTACTTCCTGAAGCTGTTTTGGCAGAATCCACGAAAAACCGACGAACGCTATTGCCATCATTGGTAGTTCCACTAGGTACCTTGTTTTACAACATCCAGCAACAATCCAGTTTCATTTCTGAAGTCTATGCCTTAAAATCCCGTCTGTAGGCTATATGAAGGAGACACTCCATACACCTAACACAAGTATAAAGTGAACTTATTCCATACTTATAAATTTCATTGCTGGTTCCACTACCTTGTTTTACGACATCCAGCAACAATCCAGTTTCCTTTATGAAGTCTACTTGAAATTGGCGTTTTTCGAATTTGAAACGACTTTAGCTTTAGCTACTTAATCCTGCTCCCATTTTCGGATAGAGACTTATTAGTCATAATTTTTTCGCAGTATTGATTGTAATTTTGTAAGGGTTTAGTTGTTTTGGCAGTACGAGCGACCCTGTACCATCATTCTGGTGTGAACACGTCCACTTGCCTTCCTCGGGCTTCTATTGTGGAGTGAACTGAATCGCATCGGGCATCTCTGAATGCCCTGATTCAAAAAATTTCTGGTTGATACAGTCTTTAGGAGGCATATAAAATCAAAAGCTGCTAAACGCCAAAATATTATTTTTTTAAGAAATAAAAATAATCGTTTAATGAATCATATAGTAGGTAATAAGTTTTCGTAAATGTCAAAGTCAGAACTAGAATTATCTATTGTTTATTGGTTTCAATACGTTTACCAAGCACATTAGTGAGACATGGAAGACACGCACTTCCGCTCCCACATCAAATGAGTAATTTCTGGAATGTGAAAGTAAAATACATTTATGGCCAAAACACAGCTTAAACAAAAATTTTGCAAACATATGAGCTGTATTATGTGTAAAAAAAATTTTTTTAATTTTTTTACTCGCAACAGTTACGTTTCACTGTATTTTTTTAAATAGGAAGAAAAATACCAATCTACGAATTTTGATTTACCTAATATCAGATAATTAAAAATTACAATAATTCTGAACGAATTATTTACTGGAAAAACTGGATTTGGCGGTTAGTGATAAAGACAAACGGATCTGACGGATTTTTTTCTTACAGAAACGGATGTGGCAGGGATTGTTACCAACTACGCCAGGTCATTGTCAACATACACGGTGTTCAAAATTTACAGATTCAGTTAAAGTAAAACAACCGAAAATTATAAAACTGGACTTTATTGAATCTTCATAGATTTTCTTAAGATTAACTAAGTGTTTTCCTATTATACAAAATGTTTACTTTCTTCAAGCGGTACGCATGCTAAATCTTCGCGTTCGGAGTTGTCATTATTGAATTCTATGTCCCTATAAGCCTGGCCGCAAACGTCCGTTTTCCGCATCCGTTTTCCGAATCCGGAATTATGAATTGGAATTCCGTGAGGCTACCGCAGACGTCCGTTTTTTTTCATTCGGAATGTTTCCATGTCAGTACAGATAGTGATAGCGTGACGAACGCACGACGATGGAGGACGACGATTTACTAGCGATTGCTTATCTGATGCTAGTAAATCAGAAAAAGAAACGTCGTCGTCGGTATTGGATACATCCATTAAATACTCGACGACTCTATGAGAGTCCATTTTATTTGAAGAGAGCTAAATTACGAGCACACCCAGACAAATTCTTTGATTTCTACAGGATGTCAATTAATTCTTTTGATGAACTTCATAATGGCATACGTGACAAAATAATAAAGCAAAATACGTGCATGAGATTATCTTTGGATACGGAAGAAAAACTAACCATAACTTTGAGGTAAGTTATCTTTAATTTTACATCTGTAGGTACTTATTTAAAGAAAAAACAACAAATCAACAATCTTATTAAAAATAAATCAACATTCTTATTAAAAACAAATCAACAATCTTATTTATGCTTAAAGTTTAGGTATTTGCTGATATTATCTTCCTCTTCTTGTCCTTGAGATTGTACTAAATAAGTTCCTGCTTCGGTATCCTCGGCATGTTGAAGATCGTCAGCATGGAGAGTCATGGAAGGTGGTGTGTAGAGATGACGTGGTCGTTGAGGCGATAGCAGATGTGTAATGGAGTTAATAACCACTCTGGATTTGTTTGGGGCAGTTTGATAATTCGTGGTATTACTATATTGCGGTGTTTGCGTTTGATATATCATATTAGGTGAAGTTTCTGGTACAGGAATATATGTATAACAGGGGGAATAACCACGGCTTGATACTCCCGTTGAACGTTGACTGATGTTATCATAACTCAGTGAAGATGGAGATGAATTGTACTCAGTATTAATTTTTTTTACCAATTGCAGCATTCCTAATTTAAAATCATTTTTTTGATTTTCATTCATATGCTTCATATGTGTTCTAAAGCTCAATAAAAATTTCATGTCATCGTCTTCTACTTCTTGTCGATTTTGATTGGCTTTCTGTTGGTTTTGATGTAGCATACTGAGTATTTGGGAGGGGATATCTTTTTTGTTTCGTTTATTATTTGCAGGTGGAGTTAATACAGGTGATGGAGGTTGTAATATATTTGTATCCACTTGTTCCACGCTGTGTTCTTCTTGGAATTCAGGTTGTGAGATGTCATCGGATTGATAGTTTCCTTCGGAATTCCTTTTGTCAAAAACTGGTATAAGAAAATACAACAGATCTGCATAAACATATTTTTTAACCTTTTTAGCGGCACTGCCTGTAGGAGCATTTTTATTTTTTTGATATCTCTTCGAAAGTAGTCTCTCATGTGTGTCCATTTTTTCTTTAACTCAGCACCTGAAATATAATTAATATTATTTTAAATCTCTCTTTTTCAGATTCCTGGCAACTGGTAAAAATTTTGAAGAGTTACATTTTGAATATTTAATGGGAAAAAAGACCGTATCAGCCGTAGTTAAGGAAACCTGTACAGCAATATGGGAAGTCTTACAACCTTTGGAAATGAAGCCACCATCTTCAAAAGAACGTTGGCAAGAAATTGCTGAAAATTATTATAAAAGAACTAATTTTCCTAATTGCGTAGGTTCAGTGGATGGGAAACATATTCGTTTGATTTCTCCTCAGCATAGTGGATCTGCCTTTTTTAACTATAAAAAATTCTACTCTGTTGTACTATTAGCAGTAGTAGATTCTGACTACCGTTTTATAGCTGTAGATGTTGGTGCTTATGGCAGGGACAGCGATAGTAATATTTTCAACAACTGGAATTTTGGAAAAATGCTAACACAAAATCGCCTTAATATGCCTGAAGCAAAACCTCTGCCGAATACCAATGACACACCTCTACCTTTTGTATTTCTTGGCGATGAAGCGTTTCCACTCAATAACAATTTTATGAAACCATATCCGAGGAGTAATCTCACTACACGCAGAATCTTCAACTACCGCCTCAGCAGATCACGACGTATAGTGGAATGTGCCTTCGGCATTCTCTCGAATAAATGGAGAATTTTTCATACTAGCATGACGATTCCACCAGACTTTGCAGTATTAGTAACAAAGGCAGCGTGTGTGTTACATAATTTTGTTCGTAAACGAGACGGCTTTCGGTTTGAGGATACTCTGACACATTACTTTGAAGACATACCTTTTCTTCCTAAAAAGTATACTTAAATATCTTACCTTTATTTTCTTTGTCTACTTTAGTGGACGTGTCCCAATCCTTTATAACCTCTTTGAATACTTTCTCCCACGCCAAATCTTTCACATCCCTGGTATGATAGTCATCATCATGAAGATTCCACAGGCAGGGGTATTTTTCTACCGCCAATATTAATGTTTCTGCCTCACACATTATCGTGTTGCGTATTTTATGCGTATTCAATACATAGATCACGTCCGACGCGTGCGGTGCGGGCGCGGAACTGAACAGAAATTTCCGAACGTGTGCGCCCGCACGAACAAAATGTATGTAAGCGCTGCGTTCCGCATGACGTCATTAGGTTTTTTCGAGTAGGTTATTCCGGACGGCGGCGGCCTCGCACGTAACGGACGTACGGAATTTATTCCGGATGGAAAAAAAGCAGACGTGTGCGTCGGTTAGTGTATTTTCTACTGATGCCATGCGTTCAGACCTCCGAATACGAAAAACGGATTCGGAAAACGGATGCGGAAAACGGACGTTTGCGGCCAGGCTAATAAGCCAAATTCTCAATAAATCTCCAGTCATTACCAAAGTACTTTGATAGCAAGGTTGAGACATCAGTAATTTTTTTTCCATTAATTTTTATACAATATCTTACATTCCTTTTATTGTCCTTTCATCTGATTGTAGGTGCCCATTCCGAGCAACTTTTTCGTTTCTTAGTTACGTATTTTGGCCAAGTACATTCACTTTTGTAGTCTTCCTCTTCTTGTTCGCTTAGATTCTGGCGTCCTTTGTATAGTATAAACCTTTTGCAAGAATTAAATTTGAAGTGCCAGCTGCCAGGAGGTTTGCATACATTTGTCACGCCGGTCTTGCAGCCATACACTTCAATATCTACACCCAAATGTTTCACAGCAGTTGGGTGATTTGTAATGATGATGATTTGATTTGCACTCGATCTGTAAAATACTTCTTTTCTTATACAATTAAACCAAAATCCTGATCACAGGGGAGGTAAAAGTGACCACTGACAAGAAATTTATGGTGTATTTCTGTTACAGTAAAATCTGGAAAAGATATAATGTAGTTACATGATACTTATTTTTTACATTACATTTTATTACATTTTGATAATCGTATTTTGCTCAAGGCATCAGAATATATGCAAATTATATGCAATTCCAAACCTATAATAAGAATATTAATACATTCTCAATCAATTATAATGGAGTTAAAATAGATGAAGTTGACTCAGTTGTATTTTAAGGTTTAACAATAGATAAAAATTGGAACTGTAAGGAGCACATTGTTTCCATCTGTAGGTAGGTACTAAACTAGATCGATTCGTTTACGGTCTTAAGACGTATAAGAGAAATGGCTTCAGAAAAGGCGGCCCTTCTCGCATATCATGGCTTTGTTGCATCTGTATTGCGATATTGCTTAGTTCTGTGGGGAAATTCAATTGATGTAGAGAGAGTATTTCGGGTAAAAAAAATGTGTGAGGTTAGTTTGTGGGGCTGGATTTCTAGACAGCTGCAAACCACTTTTCACGAAATGTCAAGTATTGCCTTTACCATGCCTGTATATTTTTGAAATGTCCTTATTCATAAAAAAAACACCCAGATCTCTTTAGTAAGACCGGGGATATGATAATCCGAGCAACTAGAAATAAAGGCAAACTTTTTGTACCCTATCAAAGGGTCACGTCATACAAAAACTATTCTTTCTGCATGGCTATTAGAATATATAACCATCTGCCTAACGAATTTAAGAATTTAAGACTACCTTTTTGAAGAAGAAATTATCAGAGTTTTTGATTGGGAAAATGTATTATAAGGTTAACGACTCCATTAATGATAAGTTTTAAATTATTACTGATTTATTATAATTCTGACATTTATTATTTCTGACATTTAATTTTTATTATTTTATTCTAATTATTTTTTTTTTTTTTTTAAAGATTTAAATAACAATCTATTAAACTAATCTACTATAAACTAATATAAAGTAATTTCTAATTATATAGGTATTTACAAATAAAAAACTTGCCCCAGGTCGGTGTCGACTGTTGTTGACCCCATTTTTTATGTTGACTTTAAATAATGAATTGTATTTTTAAGTATATTTTACACTGTATTTTAAGAACTTAATGTGCTTACCCATGTTCTGGCAAATAAACAATTTTTACTTTACTTTATTTTAATACATTATGAGTTATTCTGTTCTTACATTAGTCTTGATGTAGTGCAACAGACTCTTGTCTGTGAGCCCACTTCTCTCGTCCTCTCTAAGCAATGCAAAAGCAATTTGAAAACTGAATACACTGATAATAATTGTCATGTAGTCGTTAAAAATATGACAGAACATACTCATTCTCCGAATGCAGCATTGGACGATTCAATATCGATTAAAAATAATCAGAATACCTATATACGTTCAAGTTGGAAAGCTATTCTCGTGGTTTACTGTTTATTAGCAGACAAGACAGAAGAGACTTGCATGGAGGTGAAATCGTACGCGACAGAGTTTAAAATAGAATTGAATCCCAACATATCATGAGTTATTTTGAAAATGCAATGATCAATGTGCTTTGCATACAATACCAACATTACCACCGAACGGTACGAGAACATTTGCACCATGCATTTCCCAACTCGCAGATTAAAAGAGCTGGCCCTATTCCATGGCCAGAGCGGGCCCCAGATCTTACACCTCTGGATTTGGACATCTGGGGACGTGCAAAAGAATTAGTTTATGCAACGGAGGTGCCTACAAAATAAATTTTAATGGAACGAATCAACCCCGCATTTGTAAAAATTAAAGATGAGTAAACGTTGAAAATTACATTCAGTCAAAACATAATCAACATAAAAAAAGTATTTTCTTAATCTTGACCGTAGCAACCAAGTATCTCTTACGTCTTAACTTTGTAACGCTATCAACTTTGTTCAATTTATGTCCCGTATAATGTTTTCCCAAAAGCCTCATCTTCTGATTTTTCTTCCTCTTTCTTGTCTCACTTGAAAATGCCTCTTCTTCGGGTACATTTATAGAAATCTCTTTTTCGAGAACTACAGGTTCTAAGCAACCGGTCTGATCATTTAACTGATAAGATGCTTCGTTTGAATCACGTGAATCTGAATCGTTTTGGGTTATCAAGCAGGGGCTAACGATCTCGCTAATATCAACCGCTGCTGAGGGGCTAACGATCTCACTAATATCAACCGCTGCTGTAGTTACTATAGATTGGGTATTATCTGTGGTAACTGCAGTCATTTCCAGAACAGCCGTTACAGTATTAGCTGCTGTTGTAGTTATTATAGAATGGGTAGTATCTGTGGCAACTGCAGTCATTTCCAGAACAGCCGTTACAGTATTAGCTGCTGTTGTAGTTATTATAGAATGGGTAGTACGTGTGTTAACTGCAGTCATTTCCACAACAGCCGTTAAAATATTATTTGGTTGTTCGGTATGCACACTAGTAATGTCCATTGTATCTTGGTCCTCACTGTTGGATGACAATATGTCTGAAGGTTGTAACAGAAAAGCCGATTCTCTTTCGAGATTTTGAGCCAGCTGATTAATGGATTCCCGTCGTTCATTTTCTGTGCATAAAGATATCAGTTTTTTGCTTCTATAAAATCTTGACATCTGAAAGAGAGCAAAATAAAAATTTAAGTACGAATATTAGCACGAATACCCCGAATACCCAGCTCCCGTAACAACGGGTTGGTTCTAGGCCGTTTCTTCCCGTGGGTGTCATAAGAGGCGACTAAAAACGGAAACCAGGGAACGGGCAGCAGCGTGGACCTGTTATATAATACCTAACCACAAAACACTGCGATCTCCAATCCGCCTGCCAAGCATGGAGATTACAGCAAAACCTCCCAATCCCATACAGGGAGAGACCCATGACAAACAAAACAAAAATGTAAACTTGAAAAACTATACTCGTAGTTTAGCTGTTAGGTAGTTAGACAGCAAAACTTTAAATACCTATATTAATTTAAAAGGTACTTACATTTAAAACTGCGATAAATACACAAACACTTACACAGCTACAAACAATAACAAAAACAACAACTTTTCAATTTTCTAGCGAATATTTGATGCATTCTCCTTCGCTGCTAGATTTGTAATGAGCAATTACATCTACAAAATTATCTATGTGACGCTCGACCTATGCGTTTCGTGATCGAGCGAGTCTAAACTTGACCAAAAAACTCGCTATGTGCACAATTGCACATGTTGGGCGCAATTTTTGTCTCCGCTTTAGTAAACTTATTTTAGCTATGTGGATAATAACACTAAGCGTGTTTTTTATGGAACTTTCGATGTATGAATGTCACATAGCTACATTTCGTAACTCCTCAAATATTGCACTATCACATAGCTGTTTTAACAGATGGTGCGTCTTGAATTAACGATCAAAACTGCATAAAAAACCGAAAACGACCAAAAAACACATAGCGACTTTTTCACGCGCAACGACGATATCGAGATTACCATTTTTTTTTCAATTGTCTTATCTGATAGTGCATATCATACGCTATTCGGAAGTGTTTTTTATTTTATGGTAGCTGCAGTAGTTCTATGGTTAATATATTTTTTCTAACAAGTGTACCCGCTGCTCGGCGCGCACATTTGTCAATCGCGCGCGTGGACGTTTGAGCCTTACACAGCCGAGCGCCGCGGACGTTTGAGTGGCTATTTATGTGCTATGCGAAATATTGTCAGCTAAATATCTTAAACTTAACTTAAATATTTATTGCCTCTCTGTGACGAACAAAACAAAACTTAACTCAATATCATTAAAGAATAACATCTGATATAAAAAAATATAGGAACGGACGGTAACGTATATGAGATCGGTAACGGAATTATAAGGCAGCCGTTACATCAGTTTATAAATACACCATACATATGTAAGCTCTTTTTAAACTTGTACAGAAAATTATAATCTCTATTTCAGATTTATGAACACCTGCACGTTGCACTTTATTTTGTTTGTAAGCTCTATTTCAAATTTATAAAGCAACTTGTAAGATAGTTTGTAAGCTCTATTTCAGGATCTATCAGACTCGTTTTAATAATTACAGGGTTATACATAAATAGGCTATCACACGACACACATGACTTCAAAAAACCGATTTATACCTTTTTAAACTAGAACTGTCTGTCTCTCCCAGTCATCCAACTGCAACTTTTTAATTATTTTAGTTAGGTATTTTATACCTTTTAATAACGGGGTGTTCATTTGGTAATTTTAAACCGGCTGAATGTGTGACTGCTGAATTACCTACTTATTCTGGAGGGCCGTCTTCGAAACATGTCTCACATATATAGTCAAAGGAAAACTGGCCATCACAACACTTGGTGCAATATCTTTTCTTGCAGGATATGCACTTTGCCATGTTTATTGTAAAATGAATCAAAGCACTGCACTTACTGCACTGAAAATTACGTGATACAACTTTACGCAACGATTTATTTGGATTGCATTGGCTGTTCGATGGTAGTTTATTTTTACCAAAATCGCGCATCTTAAACATCGCGTCGTCGTCACACATGTATTCGACTTTCACTTTGGCAAGCTGCTGCGTTTGAGGTGAACGATTCCGTAAATTACCTTCATCAATAACAATTATTTCATGGAGTTCTTTGTCATAATGGTTGTCTTGAGCTGGTATAATTATTACGTTATCGACGTCAAGTAGTTCTGTGTTGGTATCGTACTGTGATGGAGGTCGATGATGGTCATCTATAACCATAACTTCATAGAGTTCTTTGTCAGAATGGTTAATTTTCGCTGGCACAATCATCCCGTTATTATTATTATTATTATTATTAATACTTTTATTGCACTCACATTTAAAAATTAAAATATAGTACAATGCGGCGGACTTAATGCTATTAGCATTTTCTACCAGTCAACCGCAGGAGGTAAAGGAAAGTGATGGTAGGCGTGCAAAAGTAACTAAACAAATATACAAACATACTTATTTATGGTGCATTAAATAAATTTATACATTATCATATACTTACACATATAATAAGATATAATTATAATAAAATAACATATGTAATATAATATAATATAATATATATTATAATAGTATACAATGAGCCGAATTAATAATATACTTATCTACACATTACGTAAGAGAAAACAAGGGATATGAAAAATAAAAACATATACATATCGGTGTCAAGTAGTTCTGCGATGGTATCTTGCTGTGATGGAGGTTGATAAGTGTCATGAATAACCATAATTTCATGGAGTTCTATGTCAGGATGGTTATCTTGAACTGGCCTAGAGATCACATTCGCGTCAAATATTCTTGCGTTGATTTTACGCTGTGATGGAGGTTGATGAGTTTCAACTTTAACCGTGATTTCGGTTTTTACATCTCTCTGACATACAGGAAACGTATGTTTTTTTGGTGAAAAACAGTCACACAACTTCTTTTTCGCACAAAAGCAGCTAAAAGATCTGTAGTAGATCTCGTTTGTAGTTGAAGCGAAATTTTTGACTACAA
Organism: Yponomeuta plumbellus; assembly: GCA_947310845.1. Taxonomy (NCBI): domain Eukaryota; kingdom Metazoa; phylum Arthropoda; class Insecta; order Lepidoptera; family Yponomeutidae; genus Yponomeuta; species Yponomeuta plumbellus. The sequence continues at coordinate 2,430,139 of OX371206.1, forward strand.
CTTGGTGTATTTTAAGTGTACCCGGCACCGGTTGCAAAGTTGGTATTAGTTTTCTTAAGTTCTCCACGTCTCCTTCTGTAACGTACACGCAATATACTGATTTCATGCACCTTGAAAGAATTCCGTGGGCTTCATTTGCGTCTGTGACATCTTTACCATAGGAGACTTGGCGATCAAGACATCGTTTCACAGCACCCCCAATCCCATCAGCTGCTATAGTGGGCATGGTAAAGGTACCATGCCTACTCTCGAAGAATGACCATGTAGCGAATTCCAGGTAAAGTTTTTTCTGGAATAAAGCCAGCAAAAAAAAATTTTTTTTTTGTCGATTCTGTGAAGAGGGCCCATCAGAATAGAAATGAAGTGTATTGATGGTAGACTTTTCCTTTATCATTTTTATGATAGGCATTAGGTGGGCCCATATAGCTGCTGGATCATGCGCGTTACTGTCCGAGACTGTACAAAATGACTGGCAGTCATTTGCCCAGTACACCATTCCACAATGCAGCGTTACCTGGGTCTTACTAGCACCAAAGTGCATAGCTTGTATTTCTTGACCCATTTTTCCTGCATAGTTTTCAGAGAAATCGCACAGTATAAGAGCTTCATCTCGTCCCAAGTTTTTTATAAGGTCTTGGTATTTTTTCTGTTGGTGGAAAACATTGAAGGAATGTTCTTTGTACAAGGCTAAATTATTTTCGAACTCTTTTTTTAGCTCTTCGACGCTTCCTTCTTTCGTTTTTTTCTCAGTCTTTCTTGTAATCATTGTCTTTGATTTTCCTTTTTCTGTCTTTTGGTAAACGTGAGTAACTCGTTCCCAACGTTGCCATGTTACCAAATCATCTGATGTTTCTCTCTCTGGGTTGTATTTTGTCTTCTTTTTATTGCATTGATCACACTCTCTGTACATACATTCGCGTGATTTTCTATCACAGACCAAGCTGGATAGGAGTTCTGTCATATTTTGGTACAGTATTATTTGCTTTTGTTTTAAAGCATTGAATAACATATCCATGTTGCTGTGTTTAACACAAAGGCAAGTGTCTCTGTCTGAGATACTTGGAGTTTACACAAAAAAAGGTTTGTACTTATACAGGGGTCGGCACTCGAAGTGTTACCAATTCAAAATGATGTAGTTTTGACAATTTTGTTTCTTTTTATTTATAAACTTCAATTTAAAGAGAAAAAACATTTAAAATTAAAAAGAAAAAGTTATTGTTCGATGTGGCCACCTTTAGCGCGGATAACAGCATCGAGTCGGTCCGTAAAGGCTTCACACGCTGCACGAATGTGGTCTGCTGATATTTTATTCCATTCTCGGCGAAGAGCAATCTTTAGGGCGTCGACGGTCTCATATTTTTTTGCTGACACTTTGGCCTCTAGAATTGACCATATGGAAAAATCCATTGGGTTTAAGTCCGGCGAATATGGTGGCCATTGTTGCGAAGAAATGAAGCTCGGAACTTTATCTTGCAAAAAAATTTGGGTTTCCCGAGCTTTGTGGGATGGTGCCGAGTCTTGCTGAAACGTCCAATGATTTCTACCGAATTGCTTACGTGCCCAAGGTAACAAAGCATCGTTTAAAATCTTTTCACGGTAGATTTGCTGGTTTACCTTTACACCCTGCTCAATGAAAACGAGAGGTGAACGTCCCGTAGCAGTTACCGCGGCCCAAACCATCACTGATGCTGGTGCTTGCTTTCGCAGAGCAATTCGTTGGTCTAAATTGTCGTTCGATTTACTTTTTAACCATACGCGATCATTTTGTTTGTTCACATATTGCTGAACCGTAAAAATTTTTTCATCGGAAAATACCAAATTTTCAAGCTTGCTATCAACGTGCAAGTGCTTTAACTCCTTGGCTCTTTCTAGGCGAACTGCCTTTTGTGTAAGTGTCAAGTCTTGCACTTTTTGTATTTTGTAAGGCTTCAGGTGTAGTTTATTTTTTAAAATGCGTCCTATGCTCCGGGCAGATACATTAAGACTTTTCGCCAATTTAACTGCGCTTTGTCGTGGATTTCGTTCAATTCTAGCCTTTACCTTTCGAACCATTTCTGATGATGTTGCGGTTGTTGGATGTCCACCTCCATGGCGTTTCTTGATGCTACCGGTGTCATTGTAACGCGTGATGGTCCGATACACAAACATTTTATTCAAATGTAAATGACATAGCGCATTAACAATGGCTGGTTGCGATTTACCAGCCAAATACAAAGTAACGACACTGTGGCGTTTGAATTCCATCTGGATAACTTTTTTTAGCAGCGACGAAAAACAATGAGCTTCTGTATGCTTAGCAACAATACAATAGACTTACGACTGTGAAAAAATGGGCACCATAATGTAAACAGTTTGGTTGCTATAGCAACTTAAAGTTGGTAACACTTCGAGTGCCTACCCCTGTAGTACTGAAGCTGTATTTTCCTCCTTCTTCCTTATAAATCCTGTATAAATGGGATAAGGTGTCGAGTAGATAGATATCTCTTTTGTTGTTTGTCTTTTTTGTGCGTTCGACATTCTTTTTTACCTGCTGTGCAGCGAGTGACGTCATCTCGAAGAAAAAATTATTCTATTTCTTGTTGTATTATTGGAACCTTGTATAGTTTTAACTTCTTTTGGCGAATTGTTCCACGCAGTCCTAACATCTTAGTCACAAAGCCCACAGCTTTATTTTTTTTTACGGGTTCTTGTCTTGCCAGGTCCTTAAAAACGCGTTTTTCTGTAGTTTTACTGTTTTTGTATTTTGATTTGAGTGCTGCTTCTAGTATTTCCTGCCGTGCTTTAAGTTTCGAAACAGTCTCTTCAAGGTGCTCATTTTTTATATTTAAGTTTTCATTCAGTCTTTTGTACCGTTTTCTGGCAGCATCATTAATTTTTTTCAGCTTACTTATTTTTTCTAAAGCTGCATTGTACTTCTTGAATATTTGGCTATAACAACTTTTTTGTTTTTTTATTTTTTTTACCTTACTTACTTGGATTTTTTCTTCAGTTACACTCGTGGAGGACCAATCAGCGCAGGTAAATCAACACTAGGAACCAACTTAAGTAGCTTGGTAGGGTTGATTTACCTGCGCTCGAACACAATGTTCTATGAAATTCCATTATGTTTACATGGAAATATTTATTTTCCTAAATAGATTGCAGCGAAACGTTCTTAGTAAAAGTTGTTCCTAGTTATCACTACTTTCATTTGACACTTCTTTCATTAATGGCCGCCGACCGCCCAGAAGTGCCCATTCTCCTTTAAAATTAATTTTAATTTATATGTACATACAACAAACTTTGTATAAAAACGAGAGCGATGATGCTTTTTCACAAATGCACAAAAGTCTAAAATAGTTGTCCCTTACGCCAATGTGCGTTCAAAGTTTCGTGTTTATTTTATCAGATAGAATGTCGTAAAGAAACTATTTTTTACTGTAGTAACTTACAACATTAGGATTTATGAATTAGATAGATATACGACGTTGGAAATAAACACGTAAGACCTTCAAATTTAAAATTTGACCCATACAACATAATTTTTTAAGCATAAGGAAATTACAACAAAATTTAGTGCCTTCATAACTTCTTTATTTGAAGGGATATCAAAAAGTTAATTATACAGATCGAAAGAGAAAAAATTTCTGAGTTCTATGCAATAAAAATGTCCCTTACGACAAAATGCCCCTTACGACATTTGAAATTTCCACTGTCGATATTATGTTAAATGTCGTTTAATAGTGAATAATATGAGGATTTGAAATCCTAATGTTATTGTTCTAAATTAAAATTAAATTTTCATAGGTTTCGTAATTTTGTTTAATGAGTAATTTTTGCCCTATATGGAGTATGAAGGAAATCTGTAAAACAATGCACGTAAATGAAGAAAAAGCTATGAAAAGTTTATTTAATAACTTGTATTCCCTTCCCAAGCTCTTATTACTGCTTCCATACGGTTCTTCATCGATCGGATGAGAGTCACGATCAAATGTTGTGGCATTCCATCCCATTCCTCTTGGATTGCATCTTGCAGGTGGCTAAGTGTTTCTGGAGCAGGATCTCTTGCACGAATTCGTCTCTTTAATTCAACCCATAAATGTTCTATGGGATTCATGTCAGGGCTTCTTGCTGGCCATTCCATAATGGAGATACCGACTTCAGTAAGATAATCTCGTACGACGTCCGCGGTGCGAGGACTAGCATTGTCGTGCATGAATATGAAGCCGTTGCCAATAAAATCTGCATAGGGCATCACGTGAGGCTCAAGACACTGTTCGATATACTGATGACTGTTCGGTACAGGCAGACGTGGCCCAAACAGGAAGGCAAGCTCTGTCTTACCGTCGGCGCTGATTCCTCCCCAAACCGTCCACGAACCGCCACCATAGCTGACCTTTTCTTCAATGCAGCATTGTGCAAAGCGTTCTCCATCTCTCCTGTAGACCTTGTTCCTTCCGTCGTTACCATACAGCATAATTTTACACTCATCAGAAAAAAAGGACTTTGCTCCACTGGAGGAGGTATGACCAATAAAGGTGCTCACGAGCAAAGTTAAGGCGCGCTCTTCGATGGTCTGCAGTTAATTTCGGTCCATTTGCTGGTTTGTGCGGTACAAGTCCACGTTCCTTCAACCTTCTTCTAATTGTAGAGTCACTTACAGCCACCCTACGTGCAACATGAAGCTGCTGCTGCATTTGAAAAGCGTTTAGGCGTCGATTTCGTAAAGAAGTTGTGACAATAAATCGATCATCTCGCTCAGAAGTGACCCGATTCCTGCCAGATCCTGACCGGCGCGTTAACAAACCAGTCTCCCGATAGCGTTTGTAGACTCTATAAACAGACGATAGGCTTAGATGCAATCTTCCCGCCACAACACGCTGACTAAGCCCAGAATCCAGCAATGTCACCACTTGGGCGGCCTCTGCAGGCGAAGTATCCATATGTTTAAAAAAAAACCTTTTCTTCTGTTGTCCCAAAGTCACAGTAAACAATTAAAGATCAAAAAGTTTTAAGATAGGCGATAATTTTCAGTTTTAAAATTGAAATGTACTCCAACTCTAAACACACATTTGTCTCAAAACAGTGATTCATTTCATTTAAAGGATAAACAAATGAAATTCTAATTTTGAAATATAATTTTCGCTTCCACTGTAAAGGCCAAGCTGCCAGCTATACAATTATGTTATTTTTTTCATGGAATGAAAACTCTGTTGTGTGATATTAACACAGAAAAAATAAAAACGGAAGTGTTTCGATTTTTGTGATGAGAAGTGTAGTTAAGTATTTTGTTTAATCACAGTCGCAGCAATAAAAAATATATTTATGTTCGGTTGAGAGTCCGACACACTCTTCGTGGTACCATTTAAAACATTGGACACATTGCCGCATGTCCGAAACACGTCCTTCTTTGCAAGCATGGCAGAACCATTCAGATTCAAGTATTTTTGACTTCTTTACCTTACTGCTATCTTTTCCAGACTTATTTTTACGATCTTTAGTTTTCTGATTGACTTTTTTTGAATTTTTAACCTTTATCATCTGATTTTCTTTTAGCTCTTCTCGTTTCTTAAAAAGGTCCCAAGTAATCCGTTGACCTCTATAATTCGGGAAGGAAACTTTTTTATTATAGCTGTATTTTAATTTTTTTCCTGATATTAGACGTAATTTTAAGAAACTAATTGTTTTCTTTTCCGATTAATTAAGTTTATCACTATGAAATAATTTTTTGAAATATATAAATTTGTGACGTCATACGGCGGCCCAGCCGTGTAGAGTGTCACGCGATTGCGTTAGCAAGTGAGTGAGTCAGGAGTCTGTGAATACTGTCAAAAAGCCACAGATTATGTAAAACGTCGAGGGACAGCGGTATGTTTGTCGCACAGATTAAAATTGTTGTCAAGGTACCTAACCTACGTTGTTTGTTTGGTTCGAAAATTTTTACCGGCGATTTTGCTACCCTGGACACCGATAGATTAAGAACTTGCATTTGACCTGGCTATTCAATTCACGGACTTCAGTTGTGTGCGTGTGGATTGAGTGAGCACCCTTCTAAAAATAGAAAAAGGATGCTGTTCATTTAGTAAAAGTTCTAAAAGAATTGTAAAAGTAATATCTGCATTTGTAAAACGGTACAAAAAAAATTACAGTAATTAACGTTTGCTCACTCAGTTCTCACAAAGTACCATCGAAATCAGTGAGTGTATTAATTTAACATAATATATTTATACACTAGTCTTTAGTAAAACCTATGCTAACTTACCTTTGTAATTTATAGATCACCTGGTAACGTATTTAAGATTTTACAATTAATTTCTTATGCTCACTCAATCCACACACTTTCGAAAACCAGATTTCTAATTGAAAATCTGAAGAATTAAACTGGTAGATGTGTCTATAGTTAAGTAAAATTAATATGGGAATTCGTAAAATAGATAACAAACCATTAACGCGGCAGGTTTTTGGATAAAAAATGTTTGTGTGCGCTCACTCAGTCCACACATTTTTAGTTAGTTAAAAATGTCAATATCTTAAGATTTGTAGTATCACAGAAACTTTAAATTAGTTCAACTTGAAGTAAAATATTTTACTGCAGATCCACCATCTATTATTTTATATTCCTTGTCTGTTTTACAGATAAAGATAAAAAAAAGATAAAAGATTTTTGTTTGTCAAACATGCGTATTAAAAGTTGGTACATTTTATGTTCTGTCCTACATGCTTTGCCATTGTAGACATACAAATTTTGCCTTGTGGGTATAGACTTGTATTAAGTTTCCATAAGACACATTTATAAGTCTCGGCAATAGTTTGTCATAGTAAATAAAAACATGTCAAAGAATAATATAAATTAATTAATATTAAGTACACAACCTAAAATTATCTCAAAGTCAGGTTAATACAAAAATGTCTTAAAAATATATCTGTAGTCAAAATGTAAAAATTAAAAATGTCTTTCAGTCAAAAATTCTATCACACTATAATAACATTTCTCAAGTAAGATTTTTTTCAATTTATATTTAAACAAATGCATTTGAAGTTCTCTTAGTTCTCTAGGTATTTTGTTATAAATTGTAGCCCCCATGCAAAATATTCTTTTTTGCAGTAGAGCAGTATTTGCCCTGCGAACACAGACTCTACTTGTATCACGTTGTACTCTATTACTTACATGGGAAATCGGTTTAAAAATATCTGGATTACATTTAACAAATAGTGCTACTTCTAATATGTACATTGAAGGTAACGTCAATATATTGTGTTTCTTAAAATATGGCTTACAGCTATCGATTGATTTTAGTCCAAACACTTAAGCATCTTTTTTGTGATTTAAAAGCCGTCTCCTTGTCTGTAGAGTTCCCCCAAAATATTAACCCATAGCGCAATATTGAGGAAACTAGTTCTGTGATGGGCGCTTTCCAATTAAGTTTTTGGTCTACAGTTAACCCTAAAAACTTAGTAACGACTACTTCTGCGATGTGTTTATTTTGGTAATGTATATTAAGATCTGATCTCGTCGGTATTCTTTGGGCAAATTGCATGTAATGGGTTTTTGTCAAGTTAACCTGTAAGTTATTATTATCTAACCACTTTATAATAGAATAAAGAGATTGATTAATGTTATTTTCATAACTGAGTTCCGGTCTGTCTTGTATTATAACCGCACTGTCGGCTGCAAAAAGCGACATCGGGTTTTCTGTACATCTAGGTAGATCATTAACGTACTCGTACAGTATGAATAATAAGGGGCCGAGGACGCTCCGGTACGCCGGTAGAGACGATTCGTTCCTGTGATGCAAAGGTCTCTTCTTTTTTTGAGTTTCGATTAATTCTTTTTATTTCCGTGAATTGGGACCTATGATATAAATATGACTCCAGTAGTTGTTTGACGTTTCCTCGTATTCCGTAGGCTTCAAGCTTATTTAATAAAACACTATGCTCTACGTAATCAAAGGCTTGAGTCATATCCATGTCTACACAGGTCATGACAGTGTCCAAAAAGTCAAAAATTGCCATATTAGTCGTCTTTCCTTTTCTGAATCCCTTTTGCTCTTTTGTAAGTATATAATGTTTTTCTAGATATGTATTTAATTCACTATAAATGTATTTCTCAAATATCTTTGCAAATACCGGAATAAGTGCAATTGGTCTATAGAAATGTAAGAGTTCCCGATCTTCTTTCTTAAATAGGTGTTTTATAATAGCTTTTTTCAGACTATCTGGGTACTTCCCCTCTGATATGCTTAAATTTATTATATAACTCAAGTGACCACAGATTTCAGAAGCAACATTTTTGACAATTTTTGTGGATATGCCATCATGACCAACACTATTAGTATTTTTTAAGGATTTAATAATCCTCTCTATATCGTATGGCACACTAGGAAACATAAACATAGAATTGCTTTGTTGTTGGATGCGAGACTCTACCATATTATTTTGTTTGGTGCGGGATGAAGGTTTAATTTTTGTCTATAAAAAAGTCATTAAAAGCGTTAGATATACATTGTGGGTCTGTCAAAATATTATTGTCATCTGTTTTAATTTTACAAATAGAGTCCGTTGGTAAGTTTATCTTAATATCATTTATTATTCTCCATGTTGTTTTTGATTTATTACTAGATGTCATTATGGTATGATTGTTTTGAGCCTTTTTTGTTAGTTTTATAATCTTTTTAAATGTCTTTGTATAGTTTTTTAATTTATGTTTATTATCGTTACTTGGGTCAAAGCGATACGCCCACAGCAGGTTTCTTTTTTTACGACAGCATGATCTTATACCCCGCGATAACCACTTTGGACTTTTTTTAGTTTTTATTGTTTTGAGCTTTATTGGGAAACATAGATTGTAGAAGAAACCAAATGTTTCCAAAAATAAATCATATGCAATATTCGGATCATTCGTTTCATATATTTCAGAGAAGGTTAAATCCTTGATTATCTGTTTAAATCTATCTATATTTTCTTTAGCATAGTCTCGTTGCTTACGTCGCCAGAATGGTATTAAGTAGACCTTTTTTGTTGGGCATTTTAATATCTGCGCTATATGGTCCGATAAGGCAAATTCTTTTACTTGTGATGCACACTTTTTACCCAAATTATGCGCAAAGTTGTCAATACACGTATTGCTTATAAGTCTGGTTGGTTGTCTTAATGCTAGCTTTAGATTATAACTTAAAAGTAAACATTCAAAGTCAAGTGATACATTAGATTTCTTCAGTATGTCAATATTAAAGTCACCCGTAATAATTATCTGTTTTTTGTGATTGGTTAATTTCAGTAATAGGGCCTCCAAACGTTCAAAAAATAAATTTATGTTACTCTGCCTTGGTACCCTGTAGATGCATACAACTATGACACTATCCTTTATCATCTCTATAGCACGAATTTATACGATATTAAAAGATATTCAATTGTATTTTTCTCATAGAAATATATCATTTGGGGTGAATTATATCATTTTCCCTATTAATTTCAAGTACGCTATTATTTATTGTGTGAGTGTAACTACTGACGAAATCTTGAAAAACTAACCAACTATTTAATATGCGACATAAGCACTGCCCACAAATACACTGTGTTAACTGAAACTACTTTTCCTCTTACAGTTAGAGGAAGACCTACAACATTTTTATTATTGTAAACTGATGAATGGCACTCCAAAACTCTAGTTGACTGCAAAGCTTCGAGTGAAGTCAACCAACAAAGAGAATGCTATTCCAAGCACAAGGTACCAAGATCCATTTGGGGCTTTAAAGGTAATTATTTTAAAGCTTTGGTTTCTAAGCTACACTATTCTCATGCGAATTTATTGTACAGTCAGTCAAATAGATTGAGCTATTCTCAAGTGACTCTTTCTTATGAATGTTAATTATGCCCATTTTATGATTTGATCATTCCAACTGATCTTGAATTAAGTAACATTCTGTCTCGTCCAACTTCTCAACAGTGGAAGGGCACAGAACAATACCCAAGTCTTGATCAGATTGAGAAATGGGGTGAAGTGCTCATAAATATTGTTATGTAAGTACTTTTACCATTCTGATTATGAAACTGAACAATTTGATAGTGGCCATTTTCATTTTAGACGTCCTATCAACCAGCAGAATCAACAATTCTGAAAGAATTGTTGCCACATCACAATAAAGAAGGACAGCAAAGTACACAAAAGCACTGTGCCACTGATCATAAGCCAACCTGTACCATCACTGCGACACACCCTACAAAGGTAAGCAATAGTAAGATAAAACTGATCTAATCCTAACTTTATAACTAACATTAAAAATGCAAAAGTAACTACTAGTTGTTGGGTTCGAGCTTGAGTAGTGGACTGTAGATTAATATTTAAAACGCACAGGGTCTGATTTGCCTCAATTTATTGCAAGCTCATCAAAAATGAATTACAGCAAATATGTCTGTCACCGTCTATTCGAACGCACAATTAAAAAGTCAAGGAGCAACAGTGTTGCTACAGTTAGTGTTGCCAACATGTTGGGGGCCGCGAGAAGCGCTGCTGAAATGGCCAACATCTAATTTATACAATGATAGGCAAGTGCTTCAAACAAATTTTGATAATGTTAGGCACGTAGGAAGTGCTCACACAGCTACAGAGCTAAATAATAATGAAACAATAGGAAGCTAAGCTAACCAAGATGTACACTTAAATACTGAAACAGTGGTACACTTAGATAGTGAAGATGTGCATTTAATTACATTAACATTTAACTTGTATTGTATTGTATTGTATTGTATTGTATTGTATTGTATTGTATTGTATTGTATTGTATTGTATTGTATTGTATTGTATTGTATTGTATTGTATTGTATTGTATTGTATGGTATTGTATTGTATTGTATTGTATTTTATTAGCTTATGTGTACTTTTCGTGTATTTATCTTATCTAAAATTACAGTATGCCTATCAGTTACTTTCATACACCTCCTGCGGTTGACTGGTAGAAAATGCTTGTAGCATTAAGTCCGCCGCGTTGCCATTGTAATTTTTACTTATGTGCAATAAACGTATTAATAATAATAATAATAATACATGTAACTGTGACCATAACTTAGAAATTTATATTAACTAATTTTATAACAGTTATATACTCACATAATCATATTTATGCAGTGAATGGCCAGATATGTACCTAAATACTAACTTAATTAAACATCTTAGTTTAAATGAAACATTGGTTTTATTTTCATTTTACCTACTTAACTACTATTATCTTTTACGCTCTGTAACTTAGTAGTTGTACTAAGTTACAAACTTTCTTTGTTTGTTGTTCTTGGCTTCATAATATAGGAATTTACACCAATCATGCATCTAATGATGGCCTACGAACAATAAAATTAGGACCTTAATAACTAAACTTAGGCACTGTTACCTATAAGTAGCTTTAGGTTGTTATAATTGGGAACAAACATATCTTAGTAATAGAACGTACATGTTTCTTTCTATTTGGTGTCATAACCTCAAGTGCTCTAACCATTTTATCTTTACCAGGAAAAATGTTTGTAATGCGCGCCATTGGCCATGTTAGAGAAGGCATGTTATCCTCACGGAGTAGTACAAGGTCGCCTACTTTTACATTGTTACATTCATCTTTCCACTTGGGCCTAGACTGTAAAGTGTTAAGGTAATTCTTATGCCATGACTTCCAAAACGTTTGTACCATTTTGGAAGTTACGTTCCAGAGCCTGAGCCTTGTAATAGGTGTGTCACTCGTAGGCCATCATTAGATGCATAATTAGTGTAAATTCCCATATTATGAAGCCAAGAACAACAAACTTAGGACCTTAATAACTAAACTTAGGCACTGTTACCTATAAGTACCTTTGGGTTGTTATAGTTGGGAACAAACATGTCTTGGTAATGGAACGTACATGTTTCTTTCTATTTGGCGTTCGCGGACAGAGACGGAGTAATTATAATTATTAATTATGAACTACGAGAAATGGATCAATTCAAGCCCCAAAGTTTACATTAATATTCATAATTCAAACTCCAGTCTCTGTATTTCCTACTTAGAATGAGTAGAAATAACAGACAACCTATAATGATTTGTCATTATCATCATCACTTTCACTCATTTGCACTTTCTCTCGCCGTGATTCAAGCCTTATTTTCAATTCTGATATCATATCACAATATCCTGCAGGGCAATCCTTGGAAATATTTCTCCTTGTGATCTCCTCTCTAGTTGGTGGAGGTGGTGGCTGTAGTGATAGTGGTGGTGGCATAGGTGGTGGCATGGGTGGTGGCACTGGTGGAATGTCTTTAGGACTCAGATGAGCTATCTGGGTGCTGATTGTAACACCCTCCATAGCTTTGGCAAGATTCTCTAATGTGATACATAGTTTCTCAATCCTATTTGTATCAACATTAGAATCATCTTCAATCCCTCTCGCCTCTGACATCTTGTCAACCCTCTTCGCCTTTCTCTTGCGATCTTCTTCTCTTCTTTTAAGCTTTCTGATCTTGGCAGCTTCATCAGTAGAGGTGTATAGTCTAGCGCTTAGTAGACGGCGCTTTTCCACACTCTTGTAATAGATATTTTAGAGTAAAGTTCAGTAGTAAGTAAGTAAATCAAACACGTGACGTATTCTCTCGACTGTACGTGGACAACTAACTTTTATTACAAAAACGATGCGCGGCCTGAGTAAAATGCCGCGTAAGCAAAACATTATGCATGGTGAAACCGTACATGCTCCGCACCCAAAAAGAGAGTATTCTTAATTAACAAAGTTATTTTTAAAAATAGTAAAAAATACATTAAAATATACCTAAATATTTCAAAAGTAGTAAGCTCTAAAAACTAAATGCATCAGTCAAAGTTAACGGCAACGTTATCCGCAGAGGCGGCTGGGCGCGACCTCTGTGTCTGATGCTCTGCTTGGCTCGTCCCTTTGCGGCAGGCGTACTTGACTGAGTTGTTTTTTTTTTTTTGAGGGATCGGTTGTAGTGTACCTAGTTTGGCAGTACCGTGGGTCGGTTTTCTGGCATAAACCTTTCACCCCGGTGAGATAAGCTTCAATGCGTACTCCGTCCCAATAGTTTGTTTAGTTGTAGTACATAAAGCGCGTCCATTAGTCATTGGATTCCAATGGTGTAATCTGAGCTTTGGTCGCTCCGCTGTAGGCTCCGCTACCGTATGATAATGTTATCAACGCATAGAGTGATAAGTAGAGTAAAGAAGGTCCAGAAGCACCGTTTGCGAGTTGTCTTGTGCTTCGGCGCCTATTTATTGGTTTGACCTCCTGTGGGGTCTTCATCCGTAGATGATGTCGAATCTTTTTCCGTCTCAGTTTTTGTTTCCAGGGGCAATGGTGACAGTTTCACGATGGGGCGTTTGAGTGTAGTTGTTGAAGTCTTTATAGTTGCCACTCGAACGTAGCCATCCGGCCCGGGATGAGTTTCAGTAACTCGGCCCAGAGCCCATTTCCCCGGGGGCAAGTTATTCTCCTTTACTAGTACGTTAGACCACCCTTTCCAAAATTGCTGCAGCATATGTCAGTTAAACGCCATCTACGTCTTATGTCGATGTTTCTGATATCCGTATGGTCAGATTGCGGTATCGACATGATGGGACTCCCGGTGAGAAAGTGGCCGGGTGTCAAGTAGTTGAAGTATTCGTCTGGGTCTTCTGTAAGTGGGCATAGTGGTCTGGAGTTCATACATCCTTCTATCTGCGCCAAAAGTGTAGTAATTTCTTCATAAGTAAGTTTTTGGTCGCCGAGCACGCGCCGAAGGTGATGTTTCATTCCTTTGACTGCAGCCTCCCACAGTCCGCCGGCACTGGGCCATGAGGGGGCGTTAAAGTGCCATTCCACTTGTAGTTGGTTGATTTTGTCAAAGAATTCTGGCGTTAAGATGGTTTTGAAGTATTCGAATTCCGTGCGAAGATTTTTTGCTGCGCCGACAAAGTTTGTGCCGTTATCCGTGTAAACGTGTTTAGGTGTCCCACGTCTTGCACACATTCTTTGGAAAGCGGCTAAAAAAGTTTCAGTGCTAAGATCCGACGCAAGTTCAATGTGTACTGCTTTAGTGCACATGCAAACAAAGATCACTACGTAAGCTTTAGTTGTTGCTACGCCCCGGCCCTTGTTGAGTTTCACATCCACGTGGCCGGTGAGATCTATTCCCGTGTGCGTGAATGGGCGTGAGGGGGTGACTCTTTGTTTTGGGAGGTCACCCATCAGTTGATGGTTCTTAGCCGTCTTATACCGATGACACCGGATACACCGACGCAGGTGCGATTTCACCGCTCTATTTCCTCCAATTATCCAGTATTGTTGTCGGATTTGTGCTAGGGTCAAGCGTGCTCCTCCATGTAGAGTATGGGCGTGGGCTTGGTCGATGACCAGTCCAGTAAGTTTTCCAGTATTGGGCAGGATCACTGGGTTCTTCATGTTATATGGTAGCTCTGAGTGTTTAAGGCGTCCGCCAACCCGCATGATGCCCTTTTTATCTAAAAATGGGCTTAACTTGTGTTCTTGCTTTTATTCGAGGTAGGTTCGCTTTGTTTCAATTGTGCCAGTTCACTGGAAAATTCCATTTGTTGTTCGTGCTTAATTACAAGATCAGCAGACTCTGTCAGTTCCACGGTAGTTAGGTAGCTTGTATCCAATTGCTTCTTATTACGCAGTTTGTTCGTGAAACGCAACACCCAAGCAGGGACTCGAATAATGCGCGTTAAGGTGCTGCAATTATCAAGTAGTTTTTGGATAAAATGTTCATTTTGATTTGGAGTCTGAGTAACATAGGAATTACAATAAATTCCCGCAGTAGTTGTGTACAGATGGGTTTCACTCTTCTGTAATTCTTCTGACGTCAGAGTTTCTAAGTATTTTGGACCTTGAAACCATAGATCATAGTCAGTTAGTTTGCTTGGAAGCATTCCTCTAGTCGCGCAGTCAGCCGCGTTTTGATCCGATTTGACGTAGTGCCATTTTTCAGCGGGGATGATTTTCAGTATTTTTCCCACCCGATTTGCTACGTATCTTTCCCATCTCGTTATCTCTCCTTGCAGCCAGGCTAGGACGACCTTGGAGTCACACCAGGCGTACACGGTGACAGTGTTTTCATTCAAAGTTCTTATTATCTTTTCCATAAGTAGGGCCAGAAGCATGGCTCCGCACAGTTCTAGTCGGGGCAGTGTGGTTTTTTGCGCCAGGGGTACGACTCTTGTCTTGGCGGCTATTAAGGTGGTTTTTGCCTGACCGTTGTCATTGGTCACTCGGCTATAAACGACGCACGCATACGCTTTTTCACTGGCGTCGCAAAACCCGTGTAACTCAATATTCTTCTGAGTTCCGCCGATCCACCTGTCTATTTTTATGCCTCTTACGGCCGGTAGCTCGTTCCGTAGTTTTTTCCATTCGATTTCAATGTCATCGGGCAGTAGTTCATCCCAACCCATTTTCTCCATCCAAACCCTTTGAAAGATAAGTTTTGCCGACACAGTTATGGGTGACAGCCAGCCGAGAGGGTCGTAGAGTTTTGAAATTTCTGATAGTAATGTTCTTTTTGTAGTTTGTTTAGTCTGTTCTGCCATCTCCCAGTCGAGGGTAAAGACGTCAGCTTCCGGGCTCCACCCTAGGCCCAAAGTTTTTGTAGTATCATCGTGTTTAAAGTTAAACACGCTCCTCTTCGATATTTGATCCTCTGATAGTGTTTGTAGTAGTTCTGGGCAGTTGCTTGACCATTTGCGTAAGTTCATGCCGCCGCCGCGCAGTAGCTGAATCAGCGTTCGCTGTATTTCTCTTGCGGCATCGAGTGAATTGCTGCCGCTTATCAAGTCGTCGACATAGAACTCATTTTCGAGTATTTTTGCGGCGGCTGGATATTTGTGACCGTCGTCTGAAGCTAGTTGTTTTAGGGTTCTCATGGCTAACCAAGGTGCGCATTTGGTTCCGTACGTTACTGTGCAGAGATTCATTTCTCGTAGTCGTTCTTCGGGTGAGAACCGCCAGATGATCTTTTGAAGTTGATGTTGCTCTGCCGAAATCCAAATGCAGCGATACATTTTTTCGATATCCGCTGTGTACACGTACGCGTAGCTTCTCCATTTTATAAGTAATTCTTGTATGTCTCGTTGCAAGTTAAGCCCCTTTTTCATTAAGTCATTTAAGCTGTAGTTGGAGCTTGATTTTTGAGAAGCATTGAAAACCACTCTTAGTTTTGTCGTTGTGGAATGCTCTCGTATTACGCCATGGTGAGGCAAGTAGTAATCGGGGCTTGAGTTAGATGCGGAAGTAGATGGTTGCATGTGTCCCAGATCCATGTATTCTTGGATAAAGTCATTGTACATGGATGCTAGATTTTTTATTCTGGCCAATCTCTTTTCGCAATATTGCGCAGTCGCAATAGATTTAGAGCTCCCCAATTTTTCTTTGTAATCCGTACAAAGTGGCATCTTAACAATGTAACTCCCGTCTGCGGTTCTTTGCGTAGTGTGTTGATAGTAGACTTCACACTCGTCGTCTCCTGACTTTCCGTCCGTGACTTTCAGTTATGTCTTCCGTCTCCCAAAACCTTGACAAGTCGTCCAAGGTGATCAGTGTCGCATGACAGTTAAAAGTTTTTATATTGCCGCATAAAATCCACCCTAGTTGGGTTTGTTGCGCAATGGGGGATTGATTCTTGCCTCTCA
The DNA here is from genome assembly GCA_947310845.1 of Yponomeuta plumbellus. Taxonomy (NCBI): domain Eukaryota; kingdom Metazoa; phylum Arthropoda; class Insecta; order Lepidoptera; family Yponomeutidae; genus Yponomeuta; species Yponomeuta plumbellus. The sequence goes on from OX371206.1 coordinate 2,446,770, forward strand.
GTACTCCATCCATGATGATGGTAGAGTATACCTCCGCCCCGAACAGGAGATCAATGCCTCGTGATACGTTGAAATCGGAGTCGGCGAGGTTCAGATTGTTTAAGTGCTGCTTAAGACGGCTCCAACGCCAGAGACGGTGGCATTTATCTTCTTTCTGGGCAGTCTTAAGTGTTGTGCAGCATTTTCAGTTATTAAATTAACTTGTGAGCCTTGGTCAAGTAGTGCTCGCAAGTATACATATGTCCCGTCGATGGACTTCACTTTGAGTTGTACTGTAGTAAGTAGTACCTCCGTTTCGTTACAGGACAAGTGATTTGAACCCTTTTTGTTCGATGTGGAAGGTCGTTGAGTAGAGTTGAATTTCCCAGTGGCTGGAGTTGAGGGTTGTTTCCTTACATGGTTATGTAACAGTGTGTGATGAGGCATATTACACTCTTTACAGTTTTTATTCGACGTGCATTGTAGTTCCTCGTGGCGATAAAGGCAGTTTCTGCAAACTTGCAATCTCGCGACAGTGGCGTTTCGAGTTTCTGTAGTCATATCAAGAAACCTTCGACATTGCATGAGTACATGTGTTCCTCTACAAAGTGGGCATTGTCCTTGATATGTAGCGAAGAATGACTTCGAATATTCCCTTTCATATCCGAAAGTTGGTTTGTTTGGCCCATAGTAATTTTTGTTGGGTAGTGATGGTTTCGGGGTACGTGGGGCATCTTTCTGGCGATTTTGTATTGCTTCAAGCGCCATAAACTTGTTTTCCAAAAACATAGTAAAGTCTTGTAAGTTTGGAAGCTCCCTCGGGTTCTGCATTTCCTTAGTATATTCAGTGTAAGTGACAGTGTCAAGTTTTTGCGACATTATGTGTACGATGATAGGGTCCCAACTTGCTGTGTCCACGCCAATGTTGGCCAGTCCGTTCATACATTCGTTAATGACGTCATGCATATTTTTCACAGAAACAGCGGTCGGCTGTTGAATAGTTGGTAAATTCAACAGGGTGTTCATAAAAGATGTAAACTGGAGCCGACGATTATCGTATCGCTGCCTTAGTATGTTCCAGCATGAGTCATAATTTTCAGCATTGATAGTCAAATGCTGAACCAGCTTTTCAGCCTCGCCTCGGAGCTTTGCCTTCAAGTGTTGTAGTTTTTGTGCTCTTGATATAGACGGATTATTATGAATCGTTTCTATGAATAGATCTTTAAACGATAACCATTGTTGGTAGTCGCCCGAAAATAAAGGGATATCAATTTTCGGGGCTGACTGCTGATAGTGAATACTTGACCATAGTTTGGAGTGTAGTGTCTTCTTTAGTTGTTCGTATTCGTTTTCAATCGCAGCAAATAAGTTGTAGTATTTTTCGTCAGAACCTTGTAGACTGCGTCTAGTTCCCAGTGTAGTTTGTCCACTGCCTCCCACTTTGCTCTCAAGATGCTAAGGTGATCTTCGATTTCCCACTTTTCCATAGGTTCTTCAATGTTTATTCTTGACATAGTTCTGTCGATAGCTTTGCAGTTACCCTCTTGTCGAGTAAGTAAGTCCTTGACTTTGAGTTTAGCAGCATGATCCATCTCCACCTCGTATTCTTCACTTGGTTCGTTGCTTGCATTTGATTGGTTGTCGTCATCGTCGATCGGCGATTCCAATAACATTAGTTGTAGTATGCTCTTTCTAGTAGACTCGTACATCTCCTTAGTCCTTTCAAAAACATTATCCTTGAAGTATGGGCTGTCTTCGTCTTCATGTCGCAGTAGTAGTGCATGTCGATTTGCAAAGTCGCTCCATTGACTCTCCAAAGACAACAGTCGCTTAGTGAGATAACCAGCTTTTTTCTTTCTATCCTCTCCATCCTTTTTGTAGTTGGCACAAAGTTTTTTAATGTTCTCAAATACTCGACCTTGAGTATTCAGATCAGTCATGTTGAATGTTAAACTAGTTCCACTTCTCTTTTTGTAACACGATAAGTAAGAAGTTTCATTGATACCCTTGACACGCAGTGAACGGTGCCAAGAGCTCCCCAGGAGTAGAAGTACTGAAGGAGGCCGACACTTAGTAAACGGTGCCGGAGATCCCAAGTAGTGTTAGTTGAGGAGGCCGACACGTAGTAGACGGTGTCAGCGGCTCCAAGTAGTAGTAGTAGGGGTGGCCGACACTTAGTAGACGGTGTCAGCAGCTCCAAGTAGTAGTAGAGTGTTGGCCGACACGTAGTAGACGGTGTCAGTGGCTCCACGTAGTAGTAGTAGTAGGGGTGGGCGACACGTAGTAGACGGTGTCAGCGGCTCCAAGTAGTAGTAGTGTTGGCCGACACGTAGTAGACGGTGCCGGAATCTCCAAGTAGTAGTAGTTGATTGAGTTGTCCCTTCTTAGCTCGATCCAGAGTCCAATAGGTCGCGGTTGCTACCCAATGCTCCTGCGGCTCCGCCACGATAAGTGCGCCTTCTCAGTTTACTTGGTGATCGTGTGAAAAACCACAGAAAACACTGGTTATGATTGTCGAAGGACCATAAAGGTGTATAGTCTAGCGCTTAGTAGACGGCGCTTTTCCACACTCTTGTAATAGATATTTTAGAGTAAAGTTCAGTAGTAAGTAAGTAAATCAAACACGTGACGTATTCTCTCGACTGTACGTGGACAACTAACTTTTATTACAAAAACGATGCGCGGCCTGAGTAAAATGCCGCGTAAGCAAAACATTATGCATGGTGAAACCGTACAAGAGGATTCGTCACTCTCAGACAATCTAGTCCTGCCCCTGGATTTACGTAGCAGAACTTGCACTTCTCTGGAATTCAAGTGCCCAACTTGGGAGATTTGGTTGTCTGCTCTCCCAATCTCCCTACTTAGTTTCCCGGAAGATTATTTGCGCCACCAACCTCCCGTTGTCTAGCCTCTGTCACTTCTGCGACTCTTATACAGGCCCCCGAATATGTCATGTATTTACATGCCATTATAGTTGGGATCATTGCTTCCATCGCAAGCACATCAAAAATGAATTACAGCAAATATGTCTGTCACCGTCTATTCGAACGCACAATTAAAAAGTCAAGGAGCAACAGTGTTGCTACAGTTAGTGTTGCCAACACTAGAACAGTCGACAGCACGTCAACCTTGGCATTTTCGTTGAAATGTCACCCCTAACGCAACGGCGTAGAGTGCCTGTATGCATAGGTTGACGTGCTGTCGACTGTACTAGTGACGTAGGTCACTGCACCACGAACTCGAAAAATATTTTTTGTGTAGGCATTTGATCCAAAAAGCTTTGTTAACCATTTCACTTCACTTTGTTAACTTTGGTTAGTGGGTTGCTGGTATAAATGAAGTCCCAATTTACACATTTGAATTTTGTATACCTTTTAGGTTGATGCTGAATCTCAATGTTCTATTGAGAAAACAAACAATAGCAGAAGTACTACTCCGGAAGCATCTTTGAGACATTCACCAACACCTTCAGGTGACTCTGTAGCCATCAGCGAAACTCCATCCATGTATGGCGGTACCACCAGCACTTCCGAAACGGAAACAAAAGCATCGGAAAAAGAAATGGGATACAGAAATAAGATTCTAGAAGCAATCCAAAATAAACCTAAGCCATATATTGGCTTGCCTAAACAATATTTCTGGCTGATACAGCATATTGCAGCTCAAAGCAATGTAATAGAACTTTATATTATAATAACTTTGTTAAAACTAAAACAAAATGACACTGTTGGTAGATTATGTGATCAATTTCACATGTGACACTGTCAAGAGCTCTCCGATTGAGCATTGAGGCCTTGGCAAGTTTTTTTCATAACTTAGTTTATTTGCCCACACCTGTAGGGAACCTACTATATTATTAATTTTACTTATTTACGTATCTACACTATACATATACACACACAAGTTGCATTATTAGTATTTATTTATATTTATTTAACTTCCATCGGGCACCAAGCGAACTGGCTCGCCGTGCCCCCATCTCCAGCGGAACGGTTATCACCTCTCCTCCCGCCGCTGCAGGGCAACCTGCCCCTACGGCGCCCGCGCCTAGCGACAGCCGGCGATCGCCAGTCGGATATCACGCCTGACGCGAAGCTCACGTCTGACGCTCCCTCGTTTTGCCAAATATTTTACGTATTTGCTCATTTTCAACCTTTGTTAATTTAGTGTGTTAGTTGGTAAATGCCTGTTAATGTAAATAAATATACAGTGTGACTCTTCATAAAGTGCACATATCAAAATCAGGGAAACTACACCCCATTTCATCGACGGAATAAATAAAATAAAAAAAAATATTTGTAAAAAAGGTGATAAACAATGGTGTGTAGCAAAACGATGCGCATGGGCTTTTTTCAAACGGTCATAAAAACTGTTGTTTTTGAGTAATAAACGTGCAGTTTTTACTTTTAGAAAGCTAATGCCATGTAAAATAAGCTAGAATGAAAAAAAAGTAGGATCAATAGCATGATTTTAGGAGAAATTGTAAAACAAATGCAAAAATGATGAAAAAAAATCCACAAGTTTCACTTAATTGTAAATTTATAGGGTTAGTTGTCTTGGATATTTTTACTTTATGGGTACGGCTTATTATTAGACATCATCACAAAATTTATTTCACTGCGATAACGCACTTAGTTTAAAAATTATGACGATTTATCTAAATGGGTCAACAGGTGCAACTCATAATTTTTAAAAAATCATAATAAATACAAATATTTTTTTTTATTGATTTTTTTATTTTTTCCGTCGATGAAATGGGGTGTAGTTTCCCTGATTTTGATATGTGCACTTTATGAAGACTCACATTGTATATGCCGGTGTGAATAAACTCTTTCCATTACCACCACACATCTATACTGGTGACCCGAACATTCACGCGTAAAAATGAGTGCAAACGACAGTGACTCCTCGGATTCTGCACTATCCCAAGGTGCACCCGTCAAGCCGCCGCCGTCACGCGGTGGGCAGGAGCCACAACCCGAGAGAGCGCCGCACCGCCAGCGCGCACGCGATTGCGTACCATCAACATCGAAATTGGTAACCCCTTCAGAGGTATGCAGAGTCTGGTACACCCGCCAGCATTCTGGCCGGAGAAGCCCGCTGTGTGGTTTGCCCAGCTAGAGGGACAATTCGCCTTGGCAAATGTCACAAAGGACAATACAAAATACTATTACGTCGTGTCCACACTCGATAGTAAGTACGCTGCCGTGGTCGAAGACATAATTATATCGCCACCCACCACAGATATGTACGGTGTTATATATGTAGGTATAGCCGTAGTGGTAACTGCGCTTACCAACGCGCTTGACCGTTATCCAATAAAAAGACAGTGTGCTAATGGCCGGCTTTTAATTCACACGCGCCCCATGTCACATATTTAACAATGGCGACTTCGTCGGATAAAATTCCCACAAACGTACAAGTAAAAATGGCGCAAATCGGAATACTGCCAAGTTTTGACCATACAACACAGTCATGGCAAACGTACAGAAACAGGATTCAACAGTGGTTTATTGCGAACGACTTGGAGGCTGAAGCAAATCCAGTGAAGAAGCGGGCAATTTACTGAGCGCACTCAGCGATGGTACCTACAAACTCGCGAGCGACCTAGCTTTGCCAAAACAGTTAGAAACGGTGCTATTCGAAGAAATCATCGAAATACTGGACACTCATTTTATTCCCAAGATAAAAGGGTTCGGCGATCGTTTTAAATTCTACGCTGCAACACAGGACTTGAGAGAATCATTCACACAATGGGCTGCAAGATTGCGCGAACTGCAAGTTTTTTAAGGTAGAAGAAGCACTTCGCGACCGATTCCTGATGGGGATGCTACCTGGACCAGAAAGAGAGAAGTTGTTCGCGCAAGGACTTGATGAATTAACGCTAGCAAAGGCTATAGAACTAGCAGAAAGTATGAAGAATGCACGCGCGATGATAGCTGCAGCCACGTCGGGACACCAGGGCTCGGCGCAGGGAAACCAGCAGTTGTACAAGATCGTACAAAGTGCAAAAAGTGCAAGCGTTAACAAAGAACAAGTGTAAAGTATGCGGTCTAAGAAATCATAAGAGTGAGAATTGTCGTTATTCGAAATATAAATGCAAAAAATGTAACGAAAAAGGTCATTTGCGTCGTATGTGCACGAAATTAAATTTCATCGAAAATGAAGGTAGTTTGGTTGGCTCCGGGGATGGCGATGATGGTGAGTTATTCCATATCCGTTCCCTCAATGGCGAGCCTATGACAGAATTTGTATTGGTTCAAGACGTACGAATGAAGTTCCAACTGGACAGTGGATCAGCGGTGACAGTTATTTCCGATCAGACATACAAACAAAATTTCTCTGATTTCCCTTTTACTCCCACTAAAAAACGCTTGCTTACATATACAGGATCAAATATTAAGTGTTTAGGTACTTTAAACCTATCGTTTACATATTTAGATCGAACAAAAATCTTAAAGGTTTACGTAATATGTGACGGCGGACCACCACTGTTAGGTCGCGACTTCATTGCAACCTTCGAGTTAGAAATGTTGCCGATACATTTTTGCGAACAAGTAGCCATAGAAAAGCAGTTACAATCTAGCTACCCCTTAGTATTTTCCAAAACGTTGGGTAAATTTAAAGAGTATAAAATAAAGATACATCTTAAAGACGACGCTAAACCTGTCTTCATTAAAGCGAGACCGGTGGCCTACGCACTGAAAGATAAAATCACAGAGGAGATAGATAGGCTGGTGAATGTAGGTATACTGCAGCCGGTCGAGTATTCTGAATATGCCTCTCCGATTGTCCCCGTATTAAAGCATAATGGTTCTCTTAGACTGTGCGCCGATTATTCAGTTTCAATAAATAAACAGTTAAAGTGGAACAATACCCACTTCCGACTGCACATGAGCTTTTCACGAAGTTACATGGAGGTGAACAGTTTACAAAACTATATTTATCACAGGCGTATGCACAGATCCAGCTGGACAAAGAGTCACAAGGCTTAACTTGCATTAACACACACAGGGGCCTTTTCAAGTATACTAGGTTGGTATTCGGTTTAGCAAGTGCCCCAGCAATATTTCAGCGGATGGGGTATTGTTTTTACTGGATGACATTTTAGTTACAGGTGTAAATAAAATCCAACATATGGAGCGGTTAAACAGGGTGTTACAAAAATTACAACATGTAGGTTTAACTCTTCAGCAAGAAAAATGTGAGTTTTTCAAAGATGAAATTGAATACCTCGGTTACATTATAAATAAACATGGATTAAAAAAATCACCAAAAAAAATTGAAGCTATTTGAGGTGCACCAGTACCTACTAATGTAACAAAGTTACAATCATTTCTGGGTTTAGTAAATTACTATCGTAACTTTGTGCCAAATGCATCCTCTATACTCAGCCCTTTATACAATTTACTTCAGAAAGGAAGTAAATGGTGCTTGAACGAAAAACATCAAAATGCATTTGACACCATGAAAACATGCCTTACATCAGATTTAATTCTAACGCATTTTAATCACAATGCGAAAATTATTTTGACGGTGGACGCCGCGCCAACCGGTTTAGGCGCGATTCTATCACAAGTCGATGATAAGGGCATCGAACGGCCAGTCGCATTTGCTTCGCGTACATTAAATAAAGCTGAACAAAATTACGCACAGATTCAGAAGGAAGCAACAGCCATTATTTTTGGAATACGGCGTTTCCATCAATATTTATATGGCAGGACCGATCCGTTGGTATTGCGCACCGACCATAAGCCATTATTGTCCATTTTCGGCCCCTACAAAGGTATACCAGAGGTAATAGGTTACCGCTAATAGGTTACAAAGGTACGCAATGTTTCTGAGTGCATATAACTACGCGATTGAATACATAAGCAGTGCTAATAATACCGCGGACTACTTGTCGTGTGCGAGCCTCCCGCCGCCGGAGTGTGACTCATCGCACGTCATACAGAGTGATGCGCTCAGAAACATAGAGGACCGCGCGTCCTACATAAATTTTGTAACAGATAATAGTATGCCTATTACACTTTCTTTACTTCGTTCGGAAACACAAAGGGATAATACATTACAAGAGGTAATTAAGTGCATTAACGACGGTTGGCCGCGAAAAATAAACAAACCTGACTTACAACCATTTTATCATTGTAGAACTGAATTGTCATACGAAGCGGGATGTATTATGCGGGGACACAAAGTAGTAATTCCCGAGAAATTAATACCAAGTGTTTTAGATGAATTACACAAATCGCACCTAGGTATCGTTAAGTGTAAAGCCGAAGCACGCAGTAGGTTGTGGTTCCCGGGAATAGATAAGGCTATTGAAACGAAAATAGCCTCTTGCAGCATTTGTGCCCAGCTCCGACCATTACCGGCAAAGGCACCGTGTGGCCTTACCCACCGAAACCCTTTCATAGAATACATCTGGACTTTTTGGGTCCCCTAAACGGCAGCACGTATTTAGTGATAGTAGATGCATATTCGAAATGGGTCGAGGTTTACTGCATGACCAGCCTGTCTACTCCATCAGTTTTGGTTAAATTGCAAGATTTCATTTCAAGATTCGGCATACCCCATACGCTGGTAAGCGATAATGGGACTGCCTTTGTTTCACATGAATTCGAGTTGTTTTGTATGTCGAACGGAATTAAACTTACCATCCGGAAAGTAACGGACAGGCGGAGAGTTTCGTAAAAATTATTAAAAAGGGACTAAAAACCAGCATTTTATTAAACCAAAACAAAGAACAAACAAATGTAAATTTGTTGAAATACCTATTTAACTACAGGAATTCAGTAAATATGACAACCGGTTATTCTCCTGCAGAAATAATTTTTGGTTCGAAACTTCATTCACGTCTTGATTTGCTTGTCAACACACCGCCACCGCCGCCGTCTTCGGAGCCAATCGATACTAATGTAAGAATTAAACAGTCTTTACAGAGTGAAAACAACGGGGGCACAAACTTGCAAATCTTTAACCCTAACGATGTAGTATTGTACAGACAACTGTGTAATCGACAAAATTCTTGGAGAAAAGGAATTATAGTAAAAAAAGTTGGTAAAGTTTTGTACCAGGTAAAAGATTTGGCCACTTCAACAATTTACAAAAAACACAAAAATCAATTGATATTGTATAAAGGGAACGACAGCAACATAGACGTTTCTTCAGAAATAGAAATGCAAGATGCAATTGGGAACAGACTCGAAGACAATATAAGTGACCTGAGATCACCGCCGCCGCCGCCATCACCGGGGGAAGAGAATAGAGGTCAAACCCCAGCTGTTGCCGCAACCGCTGCCGACGCTGCTACCACCGCCGCCGCTGCTGCCACCGCCGCTGCCACCTCCGCCGCCGCTGGCGCTACGACCGGTACCGACAGCATTGACCAGACCGAGCCGGCCCCCTCAACAGAAGACGAGGTAGAAGAGTTCCATGAAGCGAGTGAAGGCCCAGAGGAACGGCCACAACAACCAGAGGACCGTCAAGCAGGAGCAATGTTGTTGCGTCCCCGTAGTAGGGTTAATTATAAACCATTTTTGTAGTACTAGGTAATAATAGTTAATAGTCTTAGCTTACTTATTATTTGCAGACTAGAGGGAGGAAATGTTATATATGTAGGTATAGCCGTAGTGGTAACTGCGCTTACCAACGCGCTTGACCGTTATCCAATAAAAAGACAGTGTGCTAATGGCCGGCTTTTAATTCACACGCGCCCCATGTCACATATTTAACATACGGCAAGCTTAAAGCAGAGCTCATAAAACGACTCTCAGTGTCGAAAGAAAATAGAGTAAAGCAACTGCTAATGCACGAAGAGCTGGGTGACCGCAAACCCTCGCAATTCCTGCGTCATCTTAAGAATCTTTCCGGAAGCGAAATGCCTGACGATTTTGTGAAAACTATCTGGACGAGCCGCCTACCTAATAATATGCAGACTATAATAGCTTCGCAGAATGCCTCCCCACTGGACACTCTCGCTGAGCTGGCCGATAGAATACACGATATCGTGCCGGCAACCCCTCAAGTCGCAGCCGCATCGTCATCTAGAAGCGAGTCGGTGTTGGACAACATGGCCAAACAGATCGCTGAGCTGACAAGGCAAGTCCAGGCTCTCTCCAGGGCACAGCATAACTCCAGAGCACAGACCAGGACTGGTGAACGACGACGAAGCCGATCGGCGTCAACAAGGTCGCAGTCCAACTACAAAAAGTACCCACTCTCCTGGTACCATGCGCGGCACGGCAGTCAAGCCCGAAAATGTGTAAAACCTTGTGATTTCAAGACGGAAAACGAAAAGGGCAGTCGATAATGGCGACCGACGATTGCCTTACCAGCGGGGGTCGCTTATTCGTTACGGATCGCAACTCGAATGCACAATTTTTGGTAGATACCGGAAGTGACCTGTGTGTTTATCCACGATCCGCCCTCCGCGAACGCACTAACGGGTATTTGAGCCAAAAAACCGGTCAAAATTATTTAGGAGCCTATATTATCTCAAAATATAATAAAAAACAATATCTCATCAATATTTAGAATTTATTAATAAAAATACATGAAAAAACAAGAAAAATAAACAGAATAAAATTTTTAAAAGTTATTTTAAAAAAATATATTTTATTCGGCATCAGTGCCCTCCGATTCGCTGTTAACATCCGAACCCTCTTCATCATCATCAATATCTTCAATAGTATTGTCGTCCGACCTATTTAAGTTCGGTGTTGCAGCAATCAAAATAGTTTTGGCCTCGGCGGAAAATGGCAAGATTTTCTTTTTTTTCTTTGGCCCACTCGAGCTGATTAGGGGATCGGATGTTAAAAGTAATCTATTTAAAATGTCTCTGTTGCACTCAGTCCTCGAAAATTTTCTTGCCAAATCTACCCGATATTTGCGAATATGCTTATTTCGCGCCTCAGCCGCTTCCTCTGACAATTGTTCAATTGGCAAAATTGCATCTGCCATCACCTGCGCTCCGTGCATCAAAATTTTGTGGACTGTAGGTGACATTGGATACCAGCCGTACAATTCCACATACAGTTTGGCAGTGTCTTGGGCACTGTTTCTATTTCTTCTTTGGTGACATCTTTTGTTTCTTGAATAAATCGAGCTCTGATTGGTCTACAAAATCTCACTGAAGATGGAACTGGGTTCTGCCAAATGGTTTTTGTTGTTTTACCATCAAGGGAAACAACCAATCTCACTGGAACAATCGAGCTCACAAAAATATTTGAATCATCATCGGTGGCGTTTTCAAATTTTTGCTTAAATGGAGTTTGGTGCGATCCATCACATCTCCACTTAGATATCATAAGTAGGTTTTGCTTTTCGGTGTCAGTTAACGTATCTACGACATCTTTTAAATATTGTATGAGGCGCAAAGCCGTATGATTCAGCAGAGCTTGGAGTTCAACATTAAAACTCGTCTCTGTAACAGTTATTTTTTCATCATCTGGGTAGCATTCTTTTTTCGCCTTTTGGAGGAGAGAGTAACAATGGTAGATGTTCTTGCGTCCACCTTGTATTAAATTCCACTGGCTTCTTGTGAAGTTACCTTCTACAAATAACGATAGCGCTTCTTGCGTTGTATATTTCAAGTCCACGAGATCTTTTTTAGACGAAACTATCCTTCTGAACTTCTTGGCTCTCGTTGGTGTTAAAGTTAATTCTTTTATTATTTTCGAAGCATCTGCATTTCCGGAAGTGCCCTGACTTACACTTGCAGCGAAAATCAACTCTTCGGCAGGTACCTGGGCCCGTAATTCTTCAGTTCTCCGCCGCTTGCTCCTCTCACTTAATTCATGGAATTCTTTAACTGGACGTCCAGGCCTGTGTGACCATAAAGGAAGCTTCAATGGTACCCTAAGCCATTCTTCGTGGTTTTTCAAAAATCGTTCATGAGTGTTATGAGCTGTCGTCCATTTCTGCTTAAAACTTGTCTTAAAATACCTCAATGAACGAGACAAAACATCCCTATCTTCTGTTGGACATGAAGTCAGCTCAGCAAGTCTATCTTCCATCAAGGTAAATTTTTCGTCCATATTCTTCCCTTTGAATCCCTTTAGAATATTATATAGTTCCAGTCGGGTGATAGTTTTCACGTTTTCCGGAGAACCTATAAAAAAAAAAGGAAAATATTTTTTTTTAAATTATGCATTTAACTAAAACAATTTAAAAAAAAAGTTGGGGTGGGTCGGGGGGAGATTTTATTTTTGATTCAGATAGGCAAAGGTTCAAACTTTATTACCACATTTAAAATGTAAGGCGACAAAGCCCGACACATACACAAAAACACTATTGTTTTAAACTTTTGTTAAAAATATCACGTTTTTAAGAAGGAAATTTTCAACATATGTCTAAATGCGGAACTTTGACGAGAAATTAACTGTAACATATTTTTATACAAAGTACATACCTTCAACATCCGTATTCAATACGATTTTTTCTGGTAATTCACCATACGAAGACATATCAACACAGAGAAAGATGTAAAATAATCGAAAGCGCCGAGAACAAAGACACGCGTTACACACAAAGGCTAGGTTCCGACTGATTATGTGGCCAGACGCAGTAATGCACGCGGGTTTGGGGGCGGGGAAGCGGTGAACCGGTTATTGTTCTTACTTAAACATACATTGTTTGTGTCATTTTATGAATTTTACAAAAACCACTTTTGACCGGTTTTTTGGCTCAAATACCCGTTAGTTCGCCGTGCAAAATCGACATATCAACTATGCGCTGCAAACGGAAGTACCATAAATACATACGGCGACGTCCAATTCAATCTCAATCTCGGTCTCCGTCGAGACTATACTTGGCGTTTCGTGGTAGCGGATGTGACGAAACCCATTATTGGTGTGGACTTCTTGTCGTATTATAATAAGTTAGTAGACTGTCGTAATCTACGATTAATAGACTGTACAACAAAATTGTTAACATCAGCGTGTGGCACTACCGCTTCCAACATCTCCTCCGTCAAGGTGCCGACTGGCGACAGCAAGTATCACAAACTTTTGGAGTCTTTCCCGGAGATAACACGGCCAGCCGGTAAGCCAGACACACCTAATCACAAAACATTACACCATATCCGCACAACACCAGGTCCCCCTATATCATGCAACCCTCGCAGATTAGCCCCTGACAAATTAAAAATAGCCAGAAAGGAGTTCGAATCTATGCTGAGCAATGGTACTGCTCGTCCTTCTGAAAGCCCTTGGTCAAGCCCCTTACACCTGGCTCCCAAAAAAGATGATGGTTGGCGCCCCTGTGGCGACTATAGGTTACTTAACGCCCGTACCATACCCGACAGTTACCCAATCCGCCACATACATGATTTTGCTCACAATATAGCTGGTTGCACTACTTTCTCGACAATAGACCTCATCAAGGCGTGCAACCAAATTCCCATAGCCCAAAGCGACATACCAAAGACCGCCATTACGACCCCGTTCGGTTTGTACGAATTTCCCTTCATGACTTTCGGCCTGAGGAACGCTGGTCAAACGTTTCAGAGATTCGTCGACGAGGTCACGCGAGGAATGGATTTCGTTTACTGCTACCTGGATGACTTCTTGGTTTTCTCCAGAGACGAAGCTGAACACGAGACCCATTTGCGTCTTCTTGACCAAAAGATGAAGGAGTACGGTATCATATTGAACACTTCTAAGTGCGTTTTCGGCGAACCTGAAGTTACGTTCTTAGGATACCGTATCTCCAAGGACGGAACTAAGCCCCTAGCTTCCAAAGTGCAGGCAATTGTAGACTTCCCAGTACCCACAACGGTCAAGCAGCTCAGGAGGTACCTAGGTATGGTAAACTTTTACCGCCGGTTCATACCAAAGGCAGCACAAATTCGCGCTCTCACCCCGTCAAGCTGACAGGAGATTCCCTTCAGGCCTTCGAGGAATCGAAGCGACGTCTTTCAAATGCCGCACTCCTGGCCCACCCGGACTGTCGCGCAAAATTGGCAGTGGTTACAGACACGGTCGCCACGTCAGTATAGACACTTAGACTACATATCACAGTTTACGACTGACATCCGTTACATCGCTGGAAAAGACAATGTGGTAGCCGACACACTTTCCCGCGTTGAAGAACTGTAAGGTCCGATCGATTTCGGAGTCCTAGCAAAGTCCCAATCTGCAGATCAAGAGCTGGCACAGTACCTAAACGGAACATCCGCTCTTCGACTGGAAAAACGACTTTTACCAGACTGTCACACCGAACTGTACTGTGACGTAAGTACTCCAAATCCGAGGCCTTTTGTCACCAAATCCTTGCGAAAACCTATTTTTGACAGCCTACACCGCCTTAGTCACCCTGGTGCCAACGCAAGCGCGAAACTAGTCGCGCAGCGTTTTGTATCATCTCATCTCTCGTCAGATGTCGACGTTGCATGGCACCAACGAGATGACACAAACAGTAAAAATCACTAAAACAATTGATAGCGTTAGTTAATTAATGTTTTTCTAAACAAATCTCAACACAAAACTAGCACTGCTAACTGAATCAAATGCGTGTTCCCGCGCATTTTAATTGCAATACCAATCGCTAAAGGCGAAGGTGAACATCGTGAGGAAACCCGGGCTCAGTTAGCTTCACACTTATTGACCTTGTCTTTCCATGGGTTAAGTCTACTAAGCTGGGAGGATGATGTCTGAGTTGTTACTCACCTAACTAGTGTTGGTAAGAGGGGCCACTAGACGGTGTATAAATCATCTAAATACAACAGATGTAAAGGCCTTAAGTTGTCGTCGGTCCAGCAAGCCTTGGTTTAGATAAACATAACCTCAATTTTAGATAGGTACTCACATTAGAACTTTTGCGCCACGTATTTCAGCTACATTATGCTTGTCACTGGACGCCATATATTCCAGTATCATGATGTTGTCTACTTTTGGTAGATGATTTGTGTTGGCGCGAACAAATTTATCCATTTTTCAGAATAATGCGTTGGTCTTCCTATAAAACAGCGAGTCCAATCCGTAGGTCAAATAGCCGGGTCAATATGAAATGATGGTTAAATCAGTGTCCAGGGCGTATGTGAAATCGTCGGTGTTAGCTATACAAATAAAATAAGCCAAGAAAAACTGAAAACCACTAAAGCAAATCCACAACAAACAACCAAACGTCATCGAACGTGATCAGTCAAGTCAGTCTGTCAGCAAATTTTGACAGCTCGATCTGGATATTGTGTTCACCTTATACCTATATATTTTGGTCTGCTGCCTACAGAGTAACCGTCGTATGACGTCACGCAGCAGTTTGATAACAAATTTAAATTTCGGAAAATGAAGCCCATCTTTTGATTTAATTAGCTCTAACATTGAAAATACTGCTATTTGGATAAAAACCTCGAAATGGTTTTCGATTTAGCCTATGTAACAAATTCTTTCTTTCGCGAATTGATGGGCTTTCTTGGTTTGTCTTTGATTATAGCATAGTTTGGAGTTTGCATAAGTTCTTGAAACGGGGATTTAGTTTCCTTTGTTTTAGGACTGGCTAGCGGAGTATCAACGTCTGAGTCTTCTTCGGAGGTATATAAATTGATTCTAGTGTGGTAATTTCTATTCAACATCTTCTGTACAGCGTCAGGCTTAATATCAGTCTCTGAGTTTGAACTTAGAATAAGAGGATGTTTTGTCACAATACCAGATGTCGATGGTTTTGGCGATGGAGTTGAAGAATTGTAAATTGTATTTTTGCTTTGTGGTACTTTCACAGGAATGATTGATGTAGCAATATCAGTTAAAGCTCTTACACCAATTTGCTATTCTGGGGTATTAATGTCAGCATTAATCTGAGAAGATTCGGTTCTCAGTACAATAGGACATCCTTCGTTGTTAAGTATTGAGGGTGAAACAGTGTCATAACGTAACGTTACTTCAAGGTACTCTATGTTTGCCTCAATAATATTTGAAGTTTGTGGAGGAGGTTGTTCGGTCAAGATCGCTGGTGCAAATGCTTCGTCTGGTAATACACCAGGGTTGAATGGAAGCAATCCAGTAGCCCTGAATCCATTTATTATATTTTCACGTGTCAATGCCCTCGACCAAGCTTTGGAGAATATTTTGTTGAAGTTCGATTTCGTCTGTCATTATTTTGATACATGTATGTCATAGCTTCTTGATCCCAATGATGCTCAAAAGACTTATAGACGGATTTATCGAGGGGATGAAGTTCATGGGTTGTGTTACTAGGCAAACAATAAAGCACTATATCATGCTTGTCTGCTTGATCAACAATTGTATAATCCAGGTGCGAGGACGCTCCATCAAAGATTAGGACTTTCAAAGTCACATTCAAGTGGGGCTGTGATGGCGCTTCAGGTCACAGTCAATATCATCAAGCTTTCCAGCATAAGAGCAATGACGATTCGAGTCTGTTCCTAATAATGTTAGCGCCACTCAGAATCACAACTGGCAGTACAATAGTTTGGCAGAATCCAGCGCCTTCCTCAACGAAATACTGTAGACCAATAAAAGTAATATTTCAAAAAGAGACCGTAGAATTCGTGAGAGATGAGTTCGAGAAGGTAAGACAGGAAATCGCGACTTTAGTTCCTACGTTAGTGATCATAGATGAACTGTACATACACTTAATACTGTAATACACTTTCACATCCGTGCTTGCAATGACGATGATAGATTGCAAAACATGCAGCACCCTGTCAAATACTGCAAACCAATGCTGCCACGTGTGTGGGGCCACTCCAAAAACGATGAATTATATTGACCTGGTTCGCAAGAGACCTACAACCACTGATGCTGTACAATTAGGCATGTCAAGCTTGCATGCATGGATGGATTAAGTGCATGGAGTGCATCTTGAATATTTCCTACAGACGAGACATAAAAAAATGGTCAATTCAAAAAATAAATCAACCAACAATGGCAGCAAGAAAAAATGCAGTTCAAGAACGACTAAGGACAGACATGCATACTATCGTAGACATGCCCAAGCAGGGATATGGATGTAGTAATACAGGCAATGTTGCCAGAACCTTTTTTCGAAACCCGGAAAAAGCGTCAGAAATAACAGGAGTAAACGGAGTACTCATTGAAAGGTTTGGAACAATTATTGTTATTCCAAACCTATTTCAAAGATGTTCGCGCATTCCCAGACCGGTTTTTTAACTACACGAGGATGGCAGTGAAATCGTTTGATAACCTTTTGGAAATGGCGAAATATTTATCCTATGACCGGAAACTGTTAGCAATATACGAGGCCATCCTACCCATATCATCGGCCCCCTACCCATATCAGATGGAAAACGGTACCGTCTCACCGCCATTGACAGATTCACGCGATGGCCTGAGGCAATTCCAATACCAGATATTACAGCAGAAACCGTCGCAAAGGCTCTCCTGTCGGGTTGGATCGCTTGTTTCGGCTGCCCAGTGTCGATCGTCAGAGACAGAGGGCGACAGTTTGAAAGCGCCTTGTTCGAGCAGCTATCCAAACTCTCTGGTTTCCAACACCGCAAGACCACGGCTTATCACCCTGCTTGCAACCGGCTTATCGAACGCTTCCATAGACAGCTAAAAGCTGTCATCATATGCCACGCGAACACCACTTGGACGGAATCACTACGCCTGGTTCTACTTGGCATAAGGAGCGCTATAAAAGAAGATGCACAAACCTCGGCT
This sequence comes from Yponomeuta plumbellus, assembly GCA_947310845.1. Taxonomy (NCBI): domain Eukaryota; kingdom Metazoa; phylum Arthropoda; class Insecta; order Lepidoptera; family Yponomeutidae; genus Yponomeuta; species Yponomeuta plumbellus. The sequence continues at coordinate 2,464,394 of OX371206.1, forward strand.
GCAGAATTACTATACGGTGAGCCGTTAAGATTACCAGGCGGGATGCTTCACGCCAGCGACAGCAATCTACAGCAAAGATTTGGTCACAACAAAACATGTATTTGTTCGAGATGATACGGTACGAGGAGCCCTTCAACCAGCTTATACTGGGCCGTACGAAGTTCTGGAGAGAGGTGATATGACCTTCAAGATACGCGTCAAAGGAAAGAGCAATACAGTCTCCATAGACCGCCTGAAGCCAGTTTACATGGCGAATGAAGAGCCCACCAAAACCAAATTCAAATTCAAATTCAAAAATTTTTATTTCATCGTAAAGAATTTACATTCTGCTTGTTGAATGTCAATGTACATACAGTTATGTATAATGTTAGCCGCTGCCTTAGGGCCGTCTGTAGTGGAGAAAAAGGCAGCGAAAAAAAACTCCACTCTGACCATCTTTTCTCAAATCAACTTAAAGCTAATACAAATTAGGTATGAGTGTTCGTATACCAAGAATCTCAAGATCCATGAGTGCAATTAATACTTGCAAAGTCAAACATCATTTAATATTCTTAAAAGGTAATAAAACACCAATGCTGCGGCCAGACACACGGACGGCACCCGTTCACGAGCGTAACGCAGAGGTCAGCTATCACCAGTCTCAACCATATTAGAGGGAGATATTCGACCCGGCCACCGCGCCACCATTCGCATGGCCTTTGGCAAACTTGTGTGATAAAGTTCTTGTCAGTTATCTATAATAATAGCATAGTTTTGATATGCAATCACAGCGTCTGTACATATGTATGAAATTGATTAAACCCTATATATTATTAGAATACCAATAACTAGCTAGTTGTGGAATTGGTTTACAGCCAAGGGTTTTTATCATCTATAAAGTCATCTATTCTGTAGTATGCCTTTTTACACAGCGCAGTTTTAATAACAAATTTAAATTTATTTCCTGGCAGGGATAGAATACTTTCAGGAATTTTGTTATAAAAACGTACACTATATCCTACAAATGATGTATTTACCTTGGCTAATCTGAATCTAGATGAGGCAATTTGTTTCGATTTCTGGTGTTAACGTTATGTATATCCCTGTTTAGCTTAAATGTAGTTATGTTTTTACGTACATACATTATGTTATCGAATATATATTGGCAAGCTAGCGTAAGAATTCCTATTTCCTTAAAAAACTCACGTAGTGAGTGTCTGGCAGGTAAATTGTAAATACCTCTAATAGCCCTTTTTTGGAGAATAAAAATTGTTTCTATATTTGCCGCCCGCCCCCATAGTAGCAGACCATATGACATAATGCTGTGGAAATAACTGAAATAAACTAGCCTCGCAGTTTCTACATCTGTTAGTTGTCTAATTTTTCTAACTGCAAATGCAGCTGAACTCAACCTACCCGCTAACTTTTCTATGTGTTGATCCCACTGTAGTTTTGAGTCTATTGTAATGCCTAAAAACACCGTTGTCTCAACTAAGTCTAGTCTGTCACCAGCTATTGTTAAACTTGTGTCCACTTTTTTGACATTGGGCAATGAAAACTTAATACATTTTTTTTTTTTGGCATTTAACATAAGATTGTTTACGTTAAACCAGTTCAGAATTTTAGAAAGAGCATTGTTTACATCGTCTAAATTAGATTGACCTCTCTTGATTTTAAAAATTAGAGAAGTGTCATCCGCAAACAATACTATTTGTGACAATTTCTCAACTAGGTACGGCAGATCATTAACATACACTAAGAAAAGGAACGGCCCTTAAATTGAACTCTGAGGAACTCCTATTTTAACATCGGATCCGGGTGACTTAACTCCATTAATATCAACTTTCTGCACTCTATTAGCTAAATACGATCTAAGAAGTTCAAAAGATTTATTAATGAGACCGTATCTGATCATCTTACGAATGTCCACCTGACACGCCGTCATGTACTTCACGAAGGACATCTTGTACCTTATCTCTTGGGACAACTATCTGTAGATGGAACTCTCTGCCGTTAGGTTTCTCCCATTTACGGTAAAGTATTCCGTTCTGAAGAATAAAACTGTCCCATTGAGCCCAGTATGCCTTAGTAACAACACTAGTAGGAGCGACTTCGCACCATCTTGGCTTATCCTCGCCTCGTTTCTTCCATGCGACAATGAGCCGTACATCTTCGTCATCTTCCTGTGCTTCTTTCATCGCCTCATCTTCCCAAGATCTCGATGGACTCATTCTTGTCAATCTCAATGGCAGTTCCTTTGTCTCTTGTTTGGCACAGTGCTTGCAGTCTTCCGGACACGGCCTTCTTGACAGTGCGTCAGCATTTCCATGCGCCTTTCCGCTGCGGTGTTCAATCATAAAGTCGTACTCCTGCAGTTGTTCGATCCATCGAGCAACTTGCCCCTCTGGATTTTTAAATTGTAACAGCCACTTCAGGGCGGCGTGGTCAGTGCGAAGCGTAAACCGCATGCCGAGGAGATATTTGCTGAAGTGCTGTAATGTCTTTACCACAGCCAAGAGCTCCCTTCTTGTCACACAATAGTTCCTTTCAGGTTTCGATAGCGATTTACTAAAATAGGCCATCACAACCTCTCTGTCGCCCTGTTTCTGCGATAACACTCCTCCGATCGCTGTGTTACTGGCGTCAGTGTCAACAATGAATTGGCCGTTAGCCTGTGGAAATCCCAAGATTGGGGTCTCGCAAAGACATTTTCTTAATTTTTGAAATGAACTCTCACATGTGTCATCCCAATGAAATGACTGCTTGTCTTCAGTCAGTCTGTGTAAAGGCTTGGCAATTTCAGAGAACCCCTTAACAAACCGTCTATAATATGAGCATAGCCCTAAAAATGCTCGCACTTCGGTCTTGTCTTTGGGAGTAGGCCATTTTTGCAGCGGCTATATCATTCAAAGCCCTCCCTCCGGAGACGGCACCTACCAATCCTAGGTACAGGCCCCTACTCCCGTCCGGAAGGGGCACACTACGCTCGTCTCGCTGGGTGGTGTTATCACTCAGGAGAGATTGGGCGAACGCCGCAATGTCAGCCGTGAAGATCGCGGGTTGCAGCTGTACTGCGTCCGCCCCTGCAGGTGGTTCCCGCGCTGGCAGCCTGCTCAGGGCAGGGGCCGGTGGTATTTGTGTCTCACCAGGGGTTCCTGTAGGGGCCTCCACAGTAAGCCGTGTGCCCTGATCCCGGACGAGCCCCCAGGTACGAGCGAGCAGCGACATGAACTTCTCCTTATATGAGCCGGTCAATTCAATACCACGCGTTGCGAGCCTCCTGGTCCACTGGCCTAAGGTCGGTATCAGCTTCAAAGAGGGCTTCTTAACCTCAGGGACTACCCAGTCAGGCTCCGGGAGAGACTCAGAACGTAGGATGCCATGCAGCTCTCCCGCAACGTCGCTCTGCCCTCCCCGGAGACCGATCCCCCCCACAGCCGAAGGTGTTAGGCAGAAGCTTACGGCCTCGTGAACTGTGAGACCCGACTGCTGGGCGTCCTCAAGGATACACTCGGCTATGGGCCGAGCTCTGGCACCCCTTGTTCTAAAAAGGAGCCATAGAGCAACTCGACTGGGGAATCTCTCTGCTTTACTTACGGGCATCTCGAGAATAGGATTCCTAAACCGTATCGCGAGCTGGGTGCGGGTGATATATCCAGTTATCCGGCCTATTTCGTAGCTTCGGCGCAAGAACTCGCCTCTGTCCCTTGACACAAAAGTTTTTTGTGGGTGGACCTCATAGCCCGCAAGATTATACGCGGTAGCTATAAGCCCTGCACTGCCGATTGTGTCCGTGGAAAATAGGATGTCATCACCCTGGAAGCAGGCATTATAAATGGGGAGTCGCCTTCCCGTGTTCCATTGGACCTGGTGCACTATAACCCTGAAAGTGGCTATATTTAGGACTGTGTCAAGAAGGGCGGTCCACCGCCATCCGCTGGGGACGCCGTTGCCCCATATTCCGTTGTACCCGTCATACTGGACGCGGACATCTGTGGTGGCTAAGGTGTTCCAGCAAGCCTCCCACACCCGTTTATAGTCCTGGGTAACTGCCGGGTGGTCAATGCACGTGTCGCCGATAGCCGCAAGGACTGCTAGGACGGTGGCTTTGCTCTGATGTTGGTCGAAGCCGCTCTGGTCCAAGGGGACCTTAATGGTTGAAGGGTCGGCCACGCGTGAGAGCCACTCGTCATCTATCGCCTCATTGCCGACTGGCCCAGCAAACAGAGTGGAGGTTTTCGACCCGTGTAGCCCGCGCTCAACAACCTCACTGAGGAAGTCCATTTTTCTATTCATCTCATTACCTGTTTTTACTACTGGTCTAACTTTCCCGCCCTCACATTTCTGCATGACCACCATTCTCTCAGGGACCACCCTAGTCAGAGTCTCCACCATCTGCTCGTCACTACATATGGAAGCATCGACCCCCTTGTACGCCCTGGTTCTACGGCGGCGACCATCGACTATCACGTCCGTCGCTCTGCCGGTACCCGCTCTTCCCCTCATCCACGCACCTGCAGCAACCCACTCTTGTAGGGTAGGGATTTCCGCCGGACACTTCCATTCCTCTTTGAGATATCTGACAGCTTCATGGTATACAGCGTTAACGTAGGCCTCTTCCCCCATGAGGGCAGCCCCACTATGGTGAGGTGTTATCGAACATCATTTCCCAATGTGTTAGGGTACGCCAGTCCGGGTGAATAAACGGGCCTCCTCTCTTCACTTCACCGGAGATGGCTTTGAATAGGTCGGAGAGGTCGTGCCTGCAGATACAAGGGTCAGAGTTCTCCCTGACGGCGGAGTAGAGCCATTGGATCAGATCTTTGGCACGCCTGTTGCCTGTCCTCACGAGCAAATGTAGTCCATCCTCGAGTAGTCCCGACGGGAATGTGCAGCCCGAGCATCGGTGATTGGGAGGGAGCCTATATCGCATGAGGGAGGCGTTCAGTTGGCCGTATGGGCCTTCGAAACCTCTCCACTGGCACCCGCACCTCGAGACAGTTTCCTCTTTGTCCGCACATATGAAGCAAATTGACCAAAGGTGTAGGTCCAATCTCCTTTCAATGGCGCCGGATTTATGCGTCGTCCGGTCTTTGACGGTGGTCTAGGTTCGCCATGGCCGCCTCGGGGACGGTTGCCAGCTTGGGGCGGGAAGACCTCCACTGCCATGGGCGCCCGGCAATCCCGGAGGGTCCTTGTCGCGCGAGGCGGCTTCCCCAAAATCCGACGTCTCAGTCTCCACCTGTGTCTTGTCACCCCGGGTGCCGCTAGCTCCACGCCCCACCCGTCGCTCAAACCCGAATCGCGTGTAAAGCCTGTGTGCGCCCGTGCCTTGATAGAGTAGCACCCCGACAGGCATGAGGAAGACGAGCCCTTCAGTCATGTTTTGGGTGGCTACGAGGCCTGCCAGCCTATTGCTGAGCGTCAAGGTCCTGTAGTCGGGTGTTAGCCAGTCCTTGTGCACAATCTTTATGCCCCACCCGATGGGGACAGGGGGCGGGACTTCTGCGGCCGGTGCGGGAAAAACGCCCTGCCACCCGCGCTGTGACCCTAGTGTCTGGAAGAGGCCCGAGTTAACTCGAAATGCCAGGTCGTCGGCCCTTATTTTGTCGGGGTACACCGAGTACGCGACGTCATCTGCCCCGATCATGAGGAGATTGACTCTGGCCATCATCCTCTCGAGTCTCGGAGCGTCGAGCTGAGAGTCTGGCAGCACCGCACGACCGTTGGTCCACCTCCGGGTTCCGGTGATCAAGACCATGCCATCAGGTCCGAAGACAGTAGGTTTGGCCCCCGGAAGTGTGTCATCAGATAGCCACATACTTATTGGGGTACGAATCCCCGTGCCGGTGGCAGCTGCCGGTTGGTGCCTGTTCACAAGCCAGCTCAGCCCTGTCCTACCACGCTCATTATTGATTAGGTCCGTGGCAATGTCCTCGACTGTTGACACCCCCCCGGCACCCTCTTCTGCCGTGATCAGACTATGCCAAAACTCCTGCATAGCCGGGAAGGCGAGGGGTGCCACTATTTCGTCCCCGACGACGGCGGCCATCTTCCATTCTTCGAAGGCGCGTCTCAGGAACAGGGAGCGGGAGAGCGAGTCAATGGGGAGCGCAGCGCCCGTTCTACCGTCCGCACCCATGTAGTTCGGCTGGTCCACTGTCCCAAATCCCAATCCCGTTATAAGCTCCGCCTCATTGGGCCACGTGCCGAGGTGGAGTATAGGGAATTCGTCTGCGATCTCCCGTGGGGCAACGAGCTGGTCAAGAGCATTGACCGCGGAGCTATGGCCGTAATCCCCGAGGGCGTCATCCTGTCCTTGATGTGGGGCCGGAATAACGTGAGTCCCCAAATTGCGCCTGAGGGCCCCCGCCGGGATATTGGAGCTTCTCCTCCGAAGTGCAGCGCCTCCCCCTGTGTGGGTGACCTCCTCTTGGGCGACGAACCTATTCGTAAGTAGCGTGATAAAGGTGTCAATCTCGGCCCAGTCAACCGTTTGCCCGGAGACCCTCTCCCGTGCCCACACGTCGAATGTGTGAGTGAGGGGTGTTTTGTCGTGAACTAGCGTGTCGAGACAGCGTATCAAAAGATCTCGTGCGTCCCTTCCCACCACTGGGGGTTGAGGGCCATTGCGCACGCCGTCATCGACGTTGAAGCGGATCCCTCCTCCCAAGTCAATTACAGGCCTATCGCCGGCAACAACCAATAGCAGTTTTCGGGCCTGGCTGTCTATAGTCACTAGCCCTTCGTTCCGAGTGAAGGCGCGAATACCCGCAAGGTCGACGTCTTCATGCCCGTTGATGGCAAACCATTCCACTCTGGTGAGCAGTGGGTACCGTAGGGCTATACATATCTGCAATGCCCACAATAGCTCACCTCGGGCTTTGGCAGCGTCCAATACCACGACGGCCACCTGGGGTGACCCAATGTGCCACTGCTCACCGTCAACGGCAACAACTCCGCCCCCGCCCGGACGGTAGGCCTCATTGAGACGTCGGGCTGAGACACAAGCCACTCTGTAGTCCCACGCGTCGAGATGGTCTCTCGCGCCGATATCGTAGGGTATCTCGCCTCGCACAGGAACTGCCCAGGCAGTACCTGTAGGGAACAGCCCCCCGTATGATCTTATATTATCGTACAGTTTGACTTTGAGGGCGAGAAGCCGGATGTCACAGCTTGTGGTGTGGACAGACTCCGCCATAGTAAGATGGAGTATACCGGTTGCCGAAGCCACGCTCCAGTTGTGTGTCGTGTGTGCGGGGTTGATACGCGAGTCGCGTGCGGTAGGGTCTCGCTCTGCGTTGCGCAGCTCGGTCGTAGCGGTAGACGGGTTGAGGACTCCGGGGTTATAGCGCACGGAAGACCCAACGCCGAACCAGTGTGAAGCTGTCTCCCTCTCCGGGAACAACTCCACCCTCTCATCCTCGTCAAGGGTCGCACCTCTCGCGTCTCCGTCGGATACGCTGCTCGAGCAATTGCAAGCCGCTGACGCCTGGCGCAATGCCTCCCGCGATTCCGAGGCTTGAGCGGGGACTGAAGTGCGGAAGACCCTGGTAACCCGTCTGACAATTCGGGCGAAAGGGGATCTCCGCGGTCCCCGCGGTTCAGGGTGAGCCGGTTGATCACGTGGACTTGGTGCTTGGGCCTGGTCGGGCTCCAAGGCGCCCGCCCTTGTTTCGGAGGTCGGGTCACTGGAGGGCGGGCCAGTCCGGGAGGCGGCAGTAGCCATGGTGTCAGTACTTTGTGATCCCGATGGAGAGCTTTGCTCCACGTCTCCGTCTCTTAGCCCGGTGACAACATAAACTGTTCCCAGGTAGCAGTGCTGGGTAGGGGGCGGTCCCGTCACTTGTTTCCCGCCTTGGAGCGATGTCTGGGCCACTGCGGCCGAGAGTTCATGTTCAGCGTCTCGCACGGCGGCCCCAACGTCATAGCCAACATTGTAAGTATAACGATCCCCTCTATGGATCTCAGTCTTAAGCCGCAAGACCGTATCCTCTCTCGCCTCGTCTCTGGCAGCAGCGAAGTGGATGTTCCCATTTAAGGCGTGCATCTCTCGATTGTGCACCCGCGCTGCCATCGCCATCGCTCTCTCATTCGTGGTGTTAGCACCAACGAGTGCCCTGCGGACCTCTTCATAATTAAGAGGTTCGGCACGCTGTTCGGTCTCATCTGCCGGCAATCGCTCCCCGCAGAGCTCCTCCGCCAGGCAGACAAGGCACGCTCTCGCGTCGGTGGCACGGGAAGCCAAGGGCCTGTTATTTATCAGGGCCGTAGCCACCGCGCAAACGCGCGCCTCATCCTCCTGCCGGAGATCTGCTCTCTGGAGAGCTTCTTCTGTAGATAGTCCGGAGTACTGGCGCAGGCTGGTGGTGTCTGGATCCTCAGACCCTTCGCGCTCCGTACCCTCGACTCCCGTTGTGTGGTGGGTGGCAACGTCGCGTGCAGCCCACACGTCCACAATTGCTTTGAGGGCAGTGCCCTCTTGTGGAGAGTCAAGTCCCCTGGCCAAAGCTTGAGCAGTAACCCTATTCTTCAGGGCACGGGCAACAGCCACCCCGAAGAGGGGGTTCACTGACGCGGAAGCGAAGAAACCCCTCACTGATGGGCCCACTTCCTCTCTTCCCAGCATGCGACGTGCAGTACGGTCCGCTTGTACCCGATTGTCGCCTCCTTATAGTCATGACGGGTATTCCTGTGCCGCCCGCCGGAGACTCAGGCAGGCCCAGTCCCGATCTCCGGTTCCGTGCCTCCCTCCTCCTCTCTGCCGCCTCGTGGTCGCCATCGGGCCTATTCGGGGCCGCTGTCAGTAGGTCCGCTGCAGCTGGATCATAGTTTGCAGCGGCTATATCATTCAAAGCCCTCCCTCCGGAGACGGCACCTACCAATCCTAGGTACAGGCCCCGACTCCCGTTCGGAAGGGGCACACTACGCTCGTCTCGCTGGGTGGTGTTATCACTCAGGAGAGATTGGGCGAACGCCGCAATGTCAGCCGTGAAGATCGCGGGTTGCAGCTGTACTGCGTCCGCCCCTGCAGGTGGTTCCCGCGCTGGCAGCCTGCTCAGGGCAGGGGCCGGTGGTATTTGTGTCTCACCAGGGGTTCCTGTAGGGGCCTCCACAGTAAGCCGTGTGCCCTGTTCTCGGAGGAGCTCCCTCTTCTGCCTCCTCTCGTCTCTCTCCCGTTTGAGGGCTTCACGCCTCTCTCTTACGCTCAGGTTATAATTTAGGATGGCCGAGGTAGGGTATGGGCCCCTGATGCCATCGTCATAACCTGGGAGGGCCGCCTGGGATCCAGCGGACTCCCCACCCGGATCATCTCCCACCGGCATCGTGGATGCCGTCCCGGGGGACTTGCCCCCTTTACCGCCCTTACCCCTTCCCTTCCCCTTAAATTCTCTTCCTCGCTGTCGCTCCAGAGTCCTTGTGTTCTCAGGCGTGCGTTACCCTCGTCGGGCCCTTACGGAAAATACGGTAAGACCGCTAACACACTAATAGAACGGACTAGTACTCAGTTTAACAGAGAATACTCTTGAGCGGATTTCGGCCCCTTTAGTTACACGCCTTTTTTTGTTTTGTGTGGATCATTGCGAGCATTTTTTTCTAATAGAAGTGTCTGAAATGACACATTTATGATATTTTGTGTTTCTGCCTTTTCTAGGTTGTTTCGATTATATGTATCAGCCTTTTGTGAGTGTTGCAGGTTTTGATTAAGATCTATTTTTGGTGACTCGTTGTTGTTTCCAAACTCAAATTGTTGCTGCTTTTTTTCATACGTCTTAAGCTTTTCTATTTCCTTTTTCACTTCAAAGTTTTCTTTATTACGTGGCGTTGCAGGTGCAATTAATATGTTTTGTAGTATTCGTATTTTTGAAGATGTATTGCTTTTAGTATTATCATCAGATGTAACTCTCAGAACTTGTTCAAAGGAATCTTGTTTTTGTGCGGTGGAAAAATATCCCGGCTCTTGTTTCTTATAGACTCTTCGCTCTAGTTTTTCTTTTTTCCTTATTATAGTATATATCCCTTCATTTTTATCTGTTACACCCATCGTTCCTTCGTTAATTTTCTGTTCAATCTTTGATCCAACCACATCTACTTTAGTCGGATTTCCTTCAATCACTAGTTCTTCCTTATGTTCTGTTACCTTCACCTCTGTACAGTTCCCGTCAGATCCAATATCTTCCAGACTAAACTCGCTCTTATTAAAAAATTGAAGGGTCAAGCTTAATAGTGTTGGTACGGTAACATAAATTTGATTTTCCACAACCTGATGGGTGCAATCGTATTCAGTTTCATCGTATGTATCCACGTTGTTCTCAACATCAAGCCCGAAAATTAAGTTTGCATATTCGACTTCGTTATTTTCGGCATGTTTGAGTGCTTGTTTCTTTTCCCACTGGGCTAATGCCAAAGGATCAAATATGTTTTTAGACATTGCATGTCGGTTGAACGGGTATATACCAGTTTTTTTAAATCCATTTTGAAGGAGAACTGGGTTTTAATTGGCCCATATTTCGGTCAGGATTCTTGAGAATTCCATTTTTGGTAGTTTGGCACCAATGTGAAGAAGAAGAAGAAGAAGTAAGATGAGTGGAGTGTCCGTCATAGATTACTAAAACGGGTCTGTCATTTCTAATGGCAGGTAAAAATACGCTTCTGAAATATTTTTCAAAAATGGATGTCTCCATCCAGCCTTTCTGACTGACTGACTATAAGCAGTTTTGACTGTTTGATCTTTGTAACACCACTCATTCCACAATGCTTGCCCTGAAATATAATAAGCGGTGGGACTTTATCTCCGACTGCATTTGTTGCCAATAATACAGTTGTGTTAGCTCTTCCCGGGGAACTAGTAGTTCTGGTGCATCGAACCCCTTTTTCACCAATGACTCGGGTTTTGGATGGATCATTGCAGAAACTGGTCTCGTCAAGGTTATATATCCTTTCAGGTTTTACAGTAAGATCAAGATCGTTCAAAACATCTTCTAATAAATCGAAATATTCATACACTGTGTACGGATTGCATGCCTGTTTACGGGCCATTTCAACTGACTGCGGTTTTTTTATTGATAAACCATATCTTTTGCGAAAACTTCGAAGCCATTCATCACCTGGTATATCTTCTTTAAATGGCGTGATTATACCATTTCTTTTAACGTATTCTGACAACAATGCCTTCACTTCTTTTGTCGTCAAAGCAAATCCGTTTTTTTTCCATTATTTTCAAATAGGAAGATATTTCTTGCTCAAATGATCTTGAAAATACAGTATCTTTTGCAGGGTTTGTCTGTTTTTGTCCACGCGTACCATATACATGAGATATAATTGTTGACCGAGGAATATTAAATCGTTTCGCAGCAGCATAACTGTTAACTTTTTTTGCTTCACTAGTTTTACAGCTTCAAGAAGCATATCTCGAGTATAAAAGCTTTCTCCTTCTTTCTTTTATAGTTCCGAACCATCTGAAAAAGGTAACAAAATTTTGGTATTTGTCTTTTAAATTAATCATAAAATTGTAACTTTATCTAAAGGCTTTCATAGTTTTATAGTTTGAATGTATTTTGTGCACGCCTAATCTGCCTTTCAATGACACGTATTATTAAGCTTTCTATGTAAATAAATACAATTAAAATATTAACAAAAACAATATATAAGTTAAAAAAATACGTCACAGATACCAAGGTAAACATTTTATGCAAATAGATAGTGAACTTCACTTGTTGAAATATCGACACGGAACTTCACTAGTGATTTGATTTTTTCATACAAATACAATGGGGCTATTGCAACTGCAAAAATAGTTGCAATTACCCATCTGCACAAAAATTTGAGGTTAATGTAACTATGTCCAGTTCATCCAAAAGTTGTCTGGAAGAGATCACTTTTAGTGATAAGGCCGCCGTCTGTACACTTAGATTAAGAAACACCTGCGTAATCTCCTTTCTTATGTACAATAAAGTGTTCTCTATCTCTATCTCTATGTCAATAAAATGGTAATTAAAAGACATAGCCTTTAACCAAATATATCAAAAGCACTTACGTTTTTATCTTTATATTAGGATGAACCTTCAATTTGGCTGGAAATAACGTGAAATATTTTTTATGGCACAAAACTAAACAGACGGCGCCGCAAAACGTTGCTCCAAAATGGCGGTTGTCAAAAAATGCTCTGTCAGTACAACAGTTAGCGACTTAAAAGCTCCATCTAGACTTTATAAAAAAAAGTAATAATTGCTCTACTCTTCAACAGATGGCACGTTTTACAAAAATCATTAGATTGTGAGTAAAATCAATTAGTCACTTTAGCCCCATAGTTGCTTTCGCCCCGGGTGACTTATCCGTTTTTCTAGAACCGGCTACGAGACGTAAATACCGTTCCACAATTTTCTTTCTATGCGTGGTATCGACGGACGTCCGTTGGTCATTGAAGTACCGAGCCCTCTTCACTCACAGCTGTGCATTTCGTCACATGCAAAATTTTAATTCATAATAATATAAAATTCAAGACAAAATAAATTAGATATACATACGAATTGATCATAGAGTTATTCGAACTTTGTAACATGTTTTTACGATCGCAGGCACCTGCATGATATTTTTTTCTTTTCCTTACCAAACACAATGGTGTGAACGATTATAATGATGAACGGAACGTTCAGCGCACGCCGTTGTTTTTTTTTGACATCTATCAACTTCAACTTTCGGAATCTGTGTCCAACCAACATTGCAATCGCAATAAAATTGCATTGAACTGATTGAACCAACATTGAAATGGATATTAAACCGGTGAGTACCTATCATCTACCTTTTTGATCTATTTCTACAAAGTTGTCTGCCGTATGTAGCATTCAAATCTGCTTCGGTATCTTCATGCAGGCATATTTCTGTTGCAGAAAACAAAGAAGGCCATGAGCAAGGATGAAGTTGCCCTGCTTGTCGATCTGATACAAAGTAACCCGATCCTTACAAGTAAAGAGACCAATGCATCCACAAATAAACTCAAAGAGGCATGCTGGGCTTCTTTGACCGACACATTTAATTCGAAAAGTGGTCAAATACCACGCCATCGTAAGAGAGCTGCGAACATCAGAATGAACCATTTAAAGGTACAGCTTGTCTATTAAGTCATGAAATTAAATGCTTGGTAATAAATATTTATGCCTATGTCTCTGGCAACACTAATATGACCAAAAAAAAAACCCCTTATAACAATCTGTCACCGAGATCGAGTTGTGGACTCTATTATTTTGAAATTGTTTTTTGTTTCGGTTTGAATTCATCTGAATTTGTGGTTAAATAAAGTAAATATAATCTACAATGAAAAAAAACAATTCGAAGTGGAGCTCGGGAAGTGATTTTCAAAGTTTTTCAGCGATGTTTATTGGAACACGAAGCTGGATACATTTTATCGGATTTGGACGATGTATATGCTAGAACAGCAGCTATGACGGGTACGTAAGAGTGCTCCCTTTATTTGAAGTCTTATCGTAAGTTAAAATTTGACTTAATATTTTATGCTGCGTCAAAAATAGCATTGTTTACATTGCATGTTTATAGGTTATATTGGAGACCTTTCTGACTTCGTTATAGTCTGACCAAACCATCTTAATACTTTAGCATCATTGTTCTGGACAATAGAACTTCTAAATCAAAATCAATTGTTTCTTAACTGAAAAAATAGGCGAACATTTTTTTGTGATAGATTCGATTGTTAGTTTTTTTCTGTTTTAGGTAAATCTGAAAGTTCGGTTAGGCGCATTGTGGATGAAGGGTACACAAATAACGGAATATTTGAAACTCCTGGTAAACACAGACCCGGCCGTCCTAAAAAAGAAATGGATGATTTCACTTTATGTGCACTTAGGCAAAAAGTTCACTTTTTTTATACGGTGCGGAAAGAAGTACCTACCTTGAGAAAATTGCAAGTGACTGCAAAAACAGATCTAGATTTTGATTGCAGTCTAGAAGTTCTGCGTAAAATTTTAAGAGCGATTGGATTCTCTTATAAGAGATGTTCAACAGACAGAAAGGCTCTTATAGAACAACCGCACATAGCAGCTAAAAGAGAAGAGTATTTAGGAATCCTAAGAAGAAACAGAAATTTGCCAGAAGAGTTACGAAAAGATGTAATTTACCTAGATGAGAGCTACATTCACTCCTCATATAAGGTAACATCTTCGTTATTATTTATTTTACATTTTAATGGTTATGTTAGGACGCTTTAAATAATTATAAAAACAGTTTTTATTATTTTTTCAGGTCAAAAAATGTTGGCAGTCTATAAATGTCGATGGCGTTACACAAAATATATCTAAAGGCAAGCGGTACATATTCGTCCATGCCGGCAGTGAAAAAGGCTTTGTCCCAAACTGTTTGCTTATATTTACTGGCAAAAATAAACTGGAAGATTACCATTCTGAGATGAATGCGCACAATTTCACAAAGTGGATCTCAGAAAAGCTTATACCGAACCTACACGAGCCTTCAATAATTGTCATGGATAATGCTCCATACCATAACGTGACCACAAATAAGGCTCCTACCTCACAATCCCGGGTAGATGAAATCAAACTTTGGCTTATGGAAAATAACATTCAGTTTGATCCCACACTAAGAAAGCCGAATTTGCTAAATTTGGTGAAAAAAAATAAGCCTCGCCCAATCTATGCAATCGATGAGCTTTTGGGAGAAAACGGGCATACCGTGGTGCGGCTTCCACCGTACCACTGCGATTTGAACCCTATTGAGCTCATCTGGGCTCAAGTCAAACAAAATGTTGCTGCACACAATGTTGGTTCCCGGGATGTGAAGCAGCTAACTGAAGAGGCCTTTAACAACATCACTGCTGAGACATGGAAAAACTGCTGCCGTCACGTCGTAGATCTGGAAAACGAATATTACGAACGAGGAAGGACCCTTTATCAAGACGTAGATGATTTAATAATCCGCATAACCGAAGATACTAGCGATGACAGCAGTGTTGCTGATGATTCTAGTGATGAAAATATCTCTTTGGATGTAGAATATTTGGAATTTGAAGATAGTGATTAAATCATTATCTTCAAATTTATGTTGAAATTAATGTTGAAATAATTTTTTTTTATCTACAATAATAAAATAAGAGTTTTTTTTGCTTTGAATAGTTGTTGTTTGTCCTGCAAAGATCAAAATTTTCTGTCACTGTATACAGTGTGGCCACTACGTAATAGGAGTTGCCAGTTGTTAGACAGGGTTGCCCTTATTTAATTTCATGACTTAATAGACAAGCTGTAGGTATTTTTATCATTCCTATCTTCTCCTGCAGCATTTAACCGTCCACCATTGTACATATGCCTCCCCATCCATCCACGTGTGTGGATACCGTTCCCATGGGAATGTCTGCTTAAAAATTATCTTAGGTATGTGTTAATCCAGGATACACTCTGTGCACCAAATTTGATCAAAACCCATTCAGCCACTGAAGCTTGAAAGCAGTTCATACAATTATCCAAATAAACTAATAAATCGTGTGTTTTATTTTCTTGTAGACTGGCGGTGGTAAACCAGATTTTATCCCACCAGATGAAATCATGGACAGGCGTTTTAGGATCCACGTGTAGTGGGTTTGATGTCCCGTTTGGTGGTGATGGATCAGGTGGCACTGATACGTTCATACTGGATATGAAAGATGTTGATTATGAAGTGCTCATTCAAGACGACGAGAGAGAAAGTGCACATTCAAGAGATGATGCAAAAGTTAACATCCCCGATGGATCACTTCTGCCTTAAAGTACAAGTAGGTATCCTTTCTTATTGCCTTCTATGTAGTTTTGTTTTAATAGGAGGAGCTCCAGACAAAATGCCACTAATTAAGATGGCGACCAATCCAAGTCATGCCTATGCTTGTGCTTGACATGCTAGAATACACTCACAGCTAAGCCATCAAGCTCCACAAATATATAACAATTTTTTCTTTTACATTTCAGCAACAAAGAGGAAAATAGATATCAGTCCCCAGGCTGGGACTTCGGACGGCATCAAACAAGCTGTAAAACATATATATGGGGTGACCTCGATGTTTAAGTCCCTGCAAAGCAAAGGTAAAATCACTTCACTATTGTATATGCCCCCATTCTGTGCATTATTATAATCGTCAGCCTGTTACATCTTACTGCTGGGCAAAGGCCTCTTTCCCCTTTTTCCACTCAGAGCGATCCTCAGCGGTCTTCCACCAGTTCTTATTCCAGAGATCTAGCTCATCAACCCATCTCTTCCTGTGTTCCACTGTGCATTATACAGGGTGTTAATTTGCAAGCGTGCCATATTTAAAGAAAAAATAGTAATTAATGTTACCAGTTAATGCAGTCTACTAACAGTCTCCCATATTCAAGGAAACCGTCGATAAAAATAAAATTTATTTTTAGGGTTTGAATAGGAATAACCTAAGATGGAAGGTGCTGCGACACGCACGTAATGGGAAAAGACCGAGACCCCGCCCCGTTGCCAAATTGGCACCGAGTGAAAGAAACAGCAATAACAACAAGAAACAAATGATTTCAGATTTCCCTTCCTACTCTCACGGGCTTAGGACCGACAAAACAACCAATTTCTTTGGTAGGAGGTTAGTAGGTATTAAAATATTGCGCAAATTAGTTTATTTACAAGTTAGAATAAAAAAGTAGGAAGTAGATAACATACCCAAGTACTAACCTACCTTCAAATAAATCGTTGATCTGGCGTAGTTAAAAGTCTGAAATCACCGTTATTACACTAATTGAGACGTTATTTACAGGGTACTTACAATGATTAAGTTGTACGGAGCAATTGTTCGAAGTGGCCACCGTTCTGCGCTATGCAAAGTCTCGCACGACGACACAAATTACTTTTTAAATTTTGCAACACAAACACATTTTGCCTAACAGTTTAGAAGGCAGAAATAATCCTTTCACGCAACACAGCCGCATTGTTAACTTCTTCAGCATACACTAGTCTTTTAACTTATCCCCACAAATAATAAATAAAAGTCTAGGGGAGTAACATCCGGGGACCGCGCTGGCCAGGCCACTGGGCCTTCGCCTCCTATCCATTATCCAGCGGTCACCAAAAGTGTCATTGAGGTACTCGCGCACTATGAGTCCGTAGTGTGGAGGAGCACCGTTTTGCTGAAAATAGAGGTTTTGAAGATCGTTCAATGGCACGTCCTCCAACATCTCATCAACCATATGGTGCACGGCGGTGGCGGCCCGCGCACATTAGGTAGTAATGAAAGAGCGTGCGATACCGGCACGTGCGCACGTCACAAAGGATGTCTGGTCACTGAGTGGCTATGGCTAGGCTAATTGGGGGTGCACTCGCGCGGCGTGTTTGTTCTATCTGCGCATGCGCATGCCGCTCGGGGTGCGAATGTGTGTGTTTGTGTGGATGCGCGTGGTTGCCAAACCGTCGTCCGAAAATTTAGGGATGTGCGAGATAATTCGATATTAGAGCTGGGCGTTCTCTTTATCGATAAAAAATGTGACGTCAGAGAACAAAAGAAAAAAAATCGACTGTTCTTTTATGATTGATTTTTGTTCATAATCAGCAGTATAATCACGTCCTAAAATATGGCACGCTTGCAAATTAACAGCCTGTAGAATGATAATATTTATTATAGTGAAATCTAATGTGAGCTTTTTTTTATTTCAGCCAAAAAGTCAACTAACCAGCATGATGGACGGCTCCAACGTAATTTAGCAATAGCAAAATATTATGAAAAAAAGACTGAAAAATTAGGTGTCGAGATTAAAATATTAAAAATGGAGTTAGCTAATAAGGAAAATTTTCTTACAGTTATTGTAAAATAAAACATAGTTTGAACATTTGCTGATTTTATTACTTTTTCATTATATTATTATTTTTCATAAAGAAATAGTTACACTTTGCAGTCCACTTTTGCTCATACTCTTGATCTCATCATCCATTAGGGTAAACTGAAAATAAATAAACAACTTTGATGTAGTAATATGAAATAAAAACAAAGGAAACTGCCTCCTGAAGTGGGTACATTTATAAGTATTACTCACTTATTGTAAATATTCTGCAATCAATGTTTCTCTTTCCATAATATTATTGATTTCTTCATCATTATTGTCATCATTATCGCTTATAGGCACTGCCTGCATCAGGAATTTCTATCTCTGGTGGTATGTCTACTAAACTCTTTGAACGACAAATATTGTGGAGCACTGCTGTAGCTATTATTACAGCGTGAGCTCGTAATAGACTCAGACGCATAGACAACCCCACGACAGGAAATCGCCGTTTCCAAACTCCGAAGCATCTGAAACCAAATAATTAGGTAAGTATTGCTGCAGTTATACAAGAAAACCATTCTTCTTTCCTAATAAAGGGAGGATTTGCCGGAGATGGCAGTAAATTGTATGAAATTGCAACAATCAATGCTAAAGAAGTTCGTGACCATCTAGCAAGGCATTTTATCACAAATGGAGTTATTGCGTGGCAAAATAACTATCAATAAAAATGTTGTATATTTTTTTTCCCTAGATGTCCTACAAACATGTACTTACTTACATAAAAAATAAAAATAAATAACAAATCTTTAAAAATGTTTAATTTGAAACTGCTTGTAAATTATTGATATAATCTTTCATTCATATTACTCACGATATCCAAAGTTTCTCGGGTGATTCCTGGGTCATGTTTATCCGCCATGAATGAAAAGCAATCATAGGCATACCAAGTAGATTTGTACACTTCATCACGACCTGAAAAATAAAAGTATTAGGTACCTATAAAGATCAATAGAATAAGAAACAACTTAATAAACAGATAACATTATAAAAAAGAACAACTGATTATATTTTTAATTAAATGCTCAATTACCTACCAACACAATACCGAGAATCATTGGTCAAAATAATAATAAAAATTAAATAAAAATCTTTTATTGGAAACTTGAGACATACGTTTCAGTAGGGGCCGATACCTTCTTTTAGGCACCAAACAAATCGTTTATTTTACACAAATTCTATTCTATTGCAAAATTAGCAGAACGCGTAAGTTCTAATCTCAAGCATTATACCTAATATACGTAGGAACAGGTTATAAGTAGAAGGCTTTCTTACCTGATCCAGTAACTCTGCTCTTCTTCTCTCGAGACTTTTCGCGTCTATGGGCTCCCACACAAAACTGCGATGCGATGCGATGCAAATTCGCATCGCAGTAACTTGCGATGCGAATTTCTGCGATACGATTTTGTGCGGCAAACCGTTTGGTAGGGTGACATTCCTTCAAGTGAATCAGCCGTACTGGACGTGTTGAAGCGTAAGATGGATCGCAAAAACATTATTGCACTGCTGTTATTGTTAAATAGATATAAAAGAAAAAGAAGATTCTGGGTTCATCCATTTATTACGATTATGAACTCTGATGGGAACTATTTTACTCAAAAGTACAATGCGTTGAGAACTGAAGAAGATAAATTTTTTGATTATTTTAGAATGAGCATATCTTCATTTGAAGAACTTTTGAGTTTATTATCACCATGCCTTCAAAAACGATCGTACAAGGGAAGAATTCCTGTTATGCCTTTGGAAATGCTGGGACTGACTATCAGGTAAAGTAAAACAAAATTAATTTATTGACATTTTAATTGTTTTTTTTTTGCGGAAAATCAAGTGTGTGATTATCAGCAGATAATAGTACTTAATATTATGTAAAATCAAACTCTTCTTCCGTCGACAAAGCGCTATAGGTAGAATAATTATCACTAGGTGAATTAATTTGATCTTCTGCGTTTGACGATTGTTCGTGTGATAAATGTGGAATTGGTGTTTGGTCTGCATTTGATGATTGTTCGTGTGATGAATGTGGGCGTGTCAGTGGTATTTGATTTGCAAAATGTTGAGTTTGATAGCCTGTGTAGCTCTGGTAGTTGCTAGGCTGATAGGAGGAACTATAAGGTGGGTAGCCTTGATATGCAGGTTGAAGTAAGTTTGTTAAAGTTTGGAGAACACGACTTTGAAAAATAAGTGTTTTGTTCTCATCCAATTTTTCCAGAGACGGTAGAATTCCCTTAAAAAAAGACAAGTGCCTGTTTTCCGGTTCCTTTAAAATGTTAACAATTTCATCTTCAAACTCGTTTGCCTTTCTTTTTCGCGGCTTCTGTTGATATCGTCTTGGAGATTTTTCAGATCTTGCTTGATTCTCTTCCCCAGGTGGTGCTTGCGCTTCCGTTTCATTAATGCTATCTGTTGTCTCATTTTGTAAATTTTTTTTTAAGACATAATAACTGCTTGTACAGATGGTATTCTTTGGTAGATTTTGCTCCTGTTCCAGATCGCTTTTCGTCTTTAAGTTTCTTTACGTACTTTTTAAAGGTATCGTTGATCCCTCTCCATTTTTTTAAAACTTCATTACCTGTAAATTATACAAAATTAATCAATAAAATTACATAAATGTAAGGGTATCCCTATGACATTAAATATATACATAAAAGAAACCATTCATATGTTTAAAAATATTTTATTTATGTATTTAATGTCATATAAGGGTAAATTTTTAATTGTCGCCACTATTTTTATTTCAGATTTTTAGCAACTGGAGAAGAATTCACCGATATGCATTTAAACTATTATAGAGGTGCAAGTACAATAGCGAAAACAATACGATTGGTGTGTAACGCAATATGGGATCGCTGTTTACGTCAAAACATGCCTGAAATAAAACAACAGCTGTTTGAAGAAATCAGTGCAGATTTTGACAAGAAAGCCAATTTCCCTAACTGTTTAGGAGCCATAGACGGCAAACATATTCGTATACGTAGTCCCGCAAATAGTGGATCACTGTTTTACAATTACAAAAGTTATAATTCAATTGTTTTGTTGGCTATTACTGACTCGAAATACAGATTCATCTACGTGGATATAGGAGCATATGGAAAGGAAAGCGACTCCACGATTTTCCACAACTCGAAACTTTATGACTCACTGATGAAAGGTAGCTTGCCCATACCAATATCGAAGCCGTTGCCAGGCTGTCAAGAACCGGTCCCGTTTGTTTTCGTTGGAGACGAAGCTTTTTCCATTTCAAATAACGTTATGCGCCCTTATTCTGGCAAGCATTTAACCGTTAAACAAAGAATATTTAACTACCGTTTGAGTAGGGGGAGGCGATATGTCGAGTGTGCTTTCGGCATACTAGCCAACAAATGGCGAGTATTTCATCGACCCCTTAACGTCTCAATTGATTTTGCAGTCGATATTGTCAAAGCTTGTTGTGTATTACACAACTTTGTACTGAACCGCGATGGGTTACAATCCCCCGTAGAAATGATCATAGATGATTCTGAACTACAAGACCTACAGCCGTTGAATGCAAGAATAATGAGTGCAAATTTAATAAGAGACAAGTTTTCGAATTATTTTTCTAGTGACTTTGGAGCCTTGAATTGGCAATTAAAAAAAATTTGAAAATATGGAAGTACTTGCTTAACTAAATAAATTTACAGAAGGTACTTCAAGATAAATAATGGGCATAGGAAAACATCAGAAATAAGTAAAAACAATTTTAAAACGTAATTTATTTAAAATAAAAACTTAATTCAACTTTATAAGCAAACAAAGTAATTATGAATGTCATTTATAAGAAAATTAGTTAGGCTTTATACTAAGGGTCTCTAAACAATCCGAACATGCATCAACATTGATTACTTAGTATAATTCATTTGTTAGAACCAACCTTGAATATTGTTTGGTTGTTTGGAACTGCCAATATAAGCATTATATTAATCTCATTGACCGTGTTCAAAAGAAATTTATTTAAAATAAAAACATAATTCAACTTTATAAGCAAACAAAGTAATTGTGAATGTCATTTATAAGAAAATTAGTTAGGCTTTATACTAAGGGTCTCTAAACAACTCAAACATGCATGAACATTGATTACTTTGTATAATTCATTTGTTAGAACCAACCTTGAATATTGTTCGGTTGTTTGGAACTGCCAATATAAGCATTATATTAATCTCATTGAACATGTTCAAAAGAAATTTATGAAGCATGTTAATTTTAGAATTTGTAAATTTAAATTAACCAACGATATAACAGTGCCATTATGCTTGCAAGCCAGACGTGAGATATGTGATCAGTTGATGCTATATAAGGTAGTTAATAATTTACTTGATACCCCATACTTACTTTCTAATATTAATTTTTACTGTCCAAATTGATCTAGTGTCAGAAATAAATGCTGTTTTGCAGATCTGATTGTTCAACTTAATAGGGATGACAGAGTAAGGTTTCTTGCAAGAACATGTCGTTCATTTAATTTAAAATTTGGTGATATTGACATATTTTTCAACCCTATACAAGTCTTTAAAGTCATTAACTAATAAATTTTCAAGTCTTTCTATGTAATTTTTAGCTTTATCGTTAATAATTTTATAGTTTTTTGATTTAGTCTTTACCTTATTTAAATTTATATAACTCAGATATTAATAAAGATAAAATCGAAACATTAATATACATACTGACAACTATTTATTTTTCGAGAATCTATTAAGAATATTTTTAGTATCGAATGTAACTTTTGAATTTGAATTTGTAAGTAGTTTAAAGGTTAATTTAACTTTGGAAACTTTGTTGGTCAAAGTGTAAGTAACATGAATTTTGTAAATTTCATTAATTATATGACTGTATGTTTCCTTAAAATGAAAAAATAAAATAAAAATTAAAATTAAAATAGGTCAGAAACACGACATTAGTCGATGCTCATTATTTACCTTGTCGTACTGTACACTTGATTGCGCTGAATTACATTTATTGATACAAGTACGAATAGCGCGCCAGATTCTAGAAGCCCTCTTACACGCGCGCACGCTATTTTATTCATACTGATATGCATAGATTGTATTATAGAAATAAAAGTACTTACCAAGTTTTGTTTTTTCACTGTTTTCTTTGTCTTGGAAGTTTGGAAACAAACTTTCACAGACGCTCTTCCACGCATCCTGCTTAATAAATTTATTTTTATAATGTACATCACTTGTGTCCCAACGGACGGGACGCTCCTCAATTAAAGATATGAAAAAATCTATATCATATTCCGCCATTTTATAAACAAAAACAAAGAAGGCGGCGCAGGCGTCGCGCTTCTTTCTCTAAAGCTGTCTCAGAGCGGACTAAAATTGGCGTCACCAAGGATGACGTAATATCGCAGGAATGTGCGATGCGAAGTAGATCGGAAATTCTTGCGGTGCGTTCGTGCGAATTCGCAGATATTTGCGATGCGATGCGAATTCGCGGTTTTGTGTGGGAGCCCTATATGATCCCAACAATGACTCCATTTTTTTCTTCAAATCAGTAACGGAAATATTAATTTCACGGCTTATATGTAACCAGGAATCATCTCTCATTCCCCTGTTGGTATAATTGGGATCTCTAGCATCCCAAAGCCATCTATTTGCACCATACAAACTTATTAAACGGCGACACTCATTTTTATCCATTTTTTCGAACGAGCGCGGCATGTAACACACGTGCGTCCACACTGCGCGCGGCAAACGACTGACTGAGGCACCTTTGAGCAAACCCAAAAAGCCGACACCGCTCGGCTCGGTCACGTACGCGCTCGCCCGAGGCAGAGCGTGCGCTTGCCTCGGGCGAGGCACGTCCACACTGAGCGAGCCGCAGCGCGAGGCAGAACCAGGGGGGATCAACTTTGTATGGGAGAAATAAAATACCTATTTGGGCAGTTATTGCCACTGTCAAGATATAAACATTCGTGCATAAATAAATTTAAATATCTTTAAAATAATATGCAAATTTTAGCTAACACAAATAAAGGTGGATTTAAAAGAAATAAAATAATTTTAGTTTCAAGTATATTTTCTAATAGCAACATTGTCCTAGAACCTAATGGCGAAAACCAACATGGCGATTTTACATCATGGTTGGTGTTGTCAGTGTTGTTGTGGCCCGTGTTTTTCCATGCTATTTCGTCATTTTCCCGAACTCCGAACGTCGAGTTGAGTTTTTATTCCTCCGTTTATGTTTTGTACCCGTATTGAGATAGTGACTCTGGTGTTTCATAGTGAATTTGAGATAGTGACTCTGTTTACATGAAATTTTCGCAAGCAATATTCACCACATCATAGAAAGTTTTTTCTCTACATGTGTGAAAAGATTTTGTATACTAAAAAACAGATTGTTTGCAGATGAAGCATCAGCATCTGCGCTCAAACGCAAGATGAAGATAATTATGCATAAATAATAATTATTTATGCATAATTATCTTTCTTATTCCAAGTTTCAGTGTATATCCTGATGCTTCTCATTGTAAATACCGTTTCTTAAGTGTTTTCGTGGTACCGTTTTTTTTTAAGTCTGACACAGTCTTGCCTATAAGAATAAGAGAATATTACTACCAGAGGAGTGTATATAATTTTCATCTTATAATATGGTTGGTGTTTGCTTCCTCTTGTAAAGACTCATGAACAAGTTACTGTGGTTTATGTAAATTATTCATTTGTAGAGAAGTAGCGAAGAAACTCTTTTCATTTGGATTACCTAGGTACGAACATTACAAAATTATGTTGATTTCGTGTCTAAGGATCCATAAAAGTGAAATAAATAATAATTCAATGAGAAAACGTTTTTGTACATACACAACTTGTTTTATTTCAAGATCATTTGTTAAATATCTAGTGTTCTTTTGGATGCATAGGCCATTTCATTTGTAAGGAAACTCAAAAGTTCCTTACAAATGAAATGGCCTATGCATCCGAAATTAATAATTTTTTGGGGAACCTGAACCAGCCGGCAATTCAAATTTTTGCCGCCAGATATTCAAATATTGCCGCCACATGTAGTTTTGGGTGGGTTGATAATAGGTGGCGATACATTCGCGTATCTTAGAATCTGTGTTCCTAGTCGTCGTTCTTCCTTTAGGTAATTGTGTTCTGTGGGCAGAACGTTTGCCGCGCGCGGCGGGCCTCGCGCGAGGCTGCTCGCTTGGTCTGGACCCGCCTAATGTCAATTATTATCTTCCCGCCAAAGAAAAACACCACAGATTACTTACTACACCTTCTCAGTTGGCACAGATTATAATAACCTTCTTGGATGCCACGGTATTCCACACACCATGGAGTTAACAAATTAGATCAAAGGGCCGGTTTAGATTATCTTAGTGTTTAGGAGAGTGCTTTACTTTACACTCTGTTGCAACTATAGGGTTTGTCACTGCGGAGTAGTCCCTGGCAGGAAATGAAAGAAGGTTTCACGACAACTGCATGTATGTAATATAAAAATGTGACAAACGTGTTATTACAATCGCGGCACAGGAACTACTAACTAACCTGTCCGTCTATGCATGCATCGCGCGTCCCACGCGATGCTACATCATTCCCCCTTTTACAAAAAAAATTTTGAAGGTACATACACAAAATTTTCGGTTACCCAAACATGATTTGCGAAATACAGAATTACATTGAGTTAACACAATGCGTCGTTTACTTAATATCTAACGAGCTTACTGTCTACTTATTCTATTTCACTGACACTACAGTTTATTATTACACATATCCTGTAGCGGTTGCCGCCGGTTGTTGTTGAACCGTGTGAACTTTTAATACAGGTGGTTCTAATTTTGACAAAGTTATTTGTTTCTTCACCCAGCTCTTCACTCCTCTGTTACACTGTTTCCAAATAATGACAACACATATGAAAATTAATAACGCCACTAGTGCAATTAACAGAAAACCGTAGTGATTGAGCTTGCTTTCCACTTGACCTTGACTTGAAACAATTTGAGCAGCAATAACTTGCTCTTTACTCTGGTTATAGCCCATGGTAAATATTTAATGGTTACTGAGGCTTTCTTGAACTGTCAGTGAAATAAATCATACAAAACATTACTTAATATAGTATCCGAATTATTACATGGTCACTTGAAATTTGCTTACTTACGAAACCTACTTTGACTGCATATTGGACTTTGCACCATAGTGCAGGCAAAATATAACTACACATTAGCAAAATACAATGTAAAAGTACTTATTCTAACACAAAATAGAAAACACAGAACGACGATCAGTCTGCGAACCTTAAGTTCGGTCTTACAATGCGTCCACTTCTAGTTTTTTTCTGTTCATTTACAGGAATACCTATTGAAGGATTTACATTTATAGAAGGATTTACATCATCAAAGTGGTCATTAACTAAAAACGCTGGTTTTAACCGATCTATTGATACATTTGTTTCCCTATCCCGTAATTGTATACGGTAAACCTTATTGCCTCTATTTAGTACGCGGAAAGGACCGCTATACGTAGGTTGTAAAGGTTTACGAACAAAATCATTACGTATGAAAACATGTGTGCATGACTTCAACTCTGGATGAACAAAAATCGACCTTCTGTTACTCCTTGATTCAATGGGTTTCAAGTTGTTAATACTTTCGCGTAGCTTATCTACGAATGTAAATGTATCGTCTTGCATACCTTTCGCCGAAGTGTTTTCGTAAAAATCGCCTGGTAAGCGTAGTGTAGTGCCGTATGCCATCTCTGCTGCGCTAACACCATTATCACTTCTGCATGCGACTCTAAGCCCTAAAAGAACGTGTAGAGTTCTTTTGACCACGATGAACATGAACTCAAGCGAGCTGTCAACGCTGCTTTGAGTGACCTGTGCCAACGCTCTACAATACCGTTGCTCTGCGGGTGGTATGCTGTTGTACGAAGCTTGTTAATACCTAAATACTTCATTAAATGCGTAAACAAAGAACTTTCGAACTGTCGTCCTTGGTCACTAGTTAGACGAACTGGGCATCCAAATCGTGATATCCACCCCTCGAAAACGACCTTGGCTACATCCTCAGCTGTAATCTGCTGTACTGGAAACGCCTCTGGCCAGCGAGTACGTCTGTCTATTATAGTTACGAGATACCTATATCCCTCAGTAGTAGTTGGTAAAGGACCTACAATATCGATATGAACGTGCTCGAAACGTTCACTGTTTGAAAAGTTCTCTAATCCTGAAACGGTGTGTCTGTCAACTTTTGATCTTTGACAGGCAATACAAGTTTTAGCCCAAATCCCGATATCTCGATTCATGCCTGGCCAAAAAAATCTTTTCTGAATCAGTCTTCGCGATACTCGAATGCTAGGATGACTCAGACTGTGTACGGACTCGTAGGCTGCTTTCCGAAATTGTTCGGGTAGGTATGGTCTAGCTTCGTCGGTTGACATTTCACAAAAAATAGTTTTATCGCAAGTCGGAATGCTAAGCTTTTTCAATACTACTTTGCTATCAGGCATTGCCGTGTACTGCGTGAGGAAAGTGTCTGTTTCTTGCACATCTGCTAAAGTTGAATAATCTATGACCGTAGGACAGTGTATCGTCTCGATACGAGATAACGCGTCCGCTACTAAATTATCTTTTCCGCTCACGTGCTGAATATCGGTGGTGAATTCGCTAATATAGGCCAACTGCCGGGTGCGCCTAGGTGTCTCTTTCTCGCTGTTAAAAGAACAAAATGCAAACTGTAACGGTTTGTGGTCGCTAAATATCGTTAGCTGTCGACCTTCTACCAAAGGGCGAAAATGTCTGAGAGCTAAGAATATTGCTAAAAGCTCGCGATCATACGTAGTGTACTTCTGTTGAGCAGCGTTCATTTTCTTTGAGAAATAACCTATCGGCTTCCACGAATTGTTTACCCGCTGTTGTAGAACTGCGCCGGTCGCTGCATCTGAGGCGTCAGCAAAAAGCGCTATCGGAGTGTCGACCAACGGGTGGGACAACGTGACGGCCTCCTGTAGATTTACCTTACATTGCGCGAATGCTTGCTCAGCTTGCACTGTCCACTCGATGGGCGTCTTATCTCGTTTCTTCGAAGAATGTATGTACTTGTTGAGCTCTGCTTGGTGTTGGGCTGCATCCGGAATGTGTGCTCTGTAAAAATTTAACATGCCCAAAAATCTCCTAAGCTCATCGACGTTTTTAGGTTTTGGGTAGTCGACAATTGCTTTTACCTTGTCTTCAAGAGGACGAATACCTTCTGCCGAAACTTCAAATCCCAAAAACTCGATTTTTGCTTGCCCAAAACTACACTTTTCCTTGTTAATGGTCAGACCGTACTCATTTAAACGTTCAAAAACTGCTTTAAGATGTACTTTGTGCTCTTCCATAGAACTACTTGCTACTATTACGTCGTCGATGTATGTAAACAAAAAATCCAAACCTACAAAAACAGTGTGGTTCATAAAACGTTGAAACGTTTGTGCGGCATTCCGTAGACCAAACGGCATTCTACTAAATTCGAATAAACCGAATGAGGTAATAATAGCCGTTTTTTCAATGTCTTCTGGAGCTACTCCTATGCAATGGTAAGCTCTATTAACGTCTATACGTGAAAACACACTTTTTCCAGCTAGTAAGTAAGTGAAATCATGCAACCTAGGAATCGGGTAACGGTCCGGTTTGGTGATGGCGTTTAGCTGCCTATAGTCACCGCACGGTCGGATATCCCCGTTCTTTTTAGGTACCACATGCAACGGACTTGCCCAAGCACTTTTGGATGGTTGGCATATCCCTAATTCTTGCATGGTACTAAATTCCTCCTTCACCTTACTGTATCTACCTGGTGGTAATTGCCTAGCCCGTGCGAAAACCGGTGGCCCTTGGGTTTCTATGTGATGGTATACATTATGACGTGGTACTTCCTTGAAACATACTGGTTTAGTGATTTCAGGATAATCGCAAAGTAACTCAAAAAATGGATGTTTGTTATCTATCGTCGTTACACTTGACTCGTTGTAATCGACCATAGAGGCAATAACATTTAGACTCGTCACTTGATCTATAAGTCTACGTGTACTTAAAACTACCAATATCTTGTGGTGACTCAAAAAGTCTGCTCCCAAAATTGGTTGCTTCACGTCGGCTAAAATGAAAGTCCATTTATAAGGTCTACGCAATTTGAAGTTCAACACTAACGATTTAGTCCCATATGTATTGATTTTCGTACCATTAGCAGCAAAAAGAGAAAAGTCTGTACTTTCACTGACCCTGAACGGTTTCTTGACCATAGGTAACACTGATACGTTAGCACCTGTATCTACTAAAAAACGTAGTCCGCTGTTGACATCAGTTACGCAAAGACGGTGTGATGGTAGAATAGTGCAAACCTCCGTCGCGGCGTGCACTTGATCCCGATGCATTTTTCGTTTTCCAGTTGCACGGCTCTACGCACTTATTAGCTCTCTGGCCGAACCTGTGATGATAAAAACACAGCCAGTCAGCATTATCACGGCGGCGCCGGCGCGGCGATGCATCGCGTGACTGTGGCCTTGAACTGCGCCCGCGGGCCGGCCTCGTCGACTGCCTGGATCGCTGCATCTGTGCTACTTGGGCCGTTAACTTAGCTATCTGTCCCAATTAGTCATTGTTAGCCTGCCCGACCGCCGAAATCTCTATGGGCCTGGTAGTTTCCATGATCTTGTCAGCGATGGTAGCGAGTTTTTCTAGCTCGTTTGTTTCCGTAACCGCTAAAACTGCCCTGACTGCTGATGGTAGGTGTCCAGTCCACATAATGAGTAAGGTCTCGTCTGGAATCTTGCCACGCGCGAGGTCACGCATGCGGCGTAATAACTGCGAAGGCTTTTGCTCCCCAAGTTCCATCTCGCTCAGCAACTTTTGAAATTGGCGGTTTTCGGACTCTTCGTACACGGCATGTCTCTCTTTCAAGGCATGGAATTTACGATCTTCTGGAGGTGATAATAGGATATCGCTCACCTGCTGGATTACTTCTTTCCCTAATCTGGCGACGACCAGGTGGAATTTGGCTTCGTCTCCGAGCTTCTGCGGCGCAAGGATAGATTCCACTTGCACGAACCATAGCCTCGGCTGATCACACCAGAAGTCTGGAAGGCGCGCTCCGATGGATATCGCTGCCTGGTCCGCTGGTTCACGTTTCACCGGGGTACTCGTGGTAGCCGCTCCTGCACTCGAAGGTGGTGGAAGCGGTCGAGGGGCCGCTACGGGTAAGTATTGCGGTTGGTTGCCGGGTTGCGACATTTTCACACGCGCACTGTCTGTCCGTAATCGATACCGAAACTGTACACCAAAAACACGTAAAAGTTATATGTGCCCCTTTAAAGTTCAGTGTCCTTTTATTGACGGGGTTACCAATATAGGGTTTGTCACTGCGGAGTAGTCCCTGGCAGGAAATGAAAGAAGGTTTCACGACAACTGCATGTATGTAATATAAAAATGTGACAAACGTGTTATTACAATCGCGGCACAGGAACTACTAACTAACCTGTCCGTCTATGCATGCATCGCGCGTCCCACGTGCTGCTACACAACATTATGCTGAATCGGGCCCATTTTGGGGGCTCAACCTTTAACGACCTCTGTGGCGTAGTGGTTAGCGCATCTGACTACCATGCGAGAGGTCCCTGGTTCGAATCCCGGCTGGGGACAAAAAAAAAATCCCAGGTCTTGGATGTTTACATGTTTGTGACGTCGCTGTTTCTGGTTCTCACGACACAGGATATCCTAGTGCGGGGCCAGAAGCAATTTATGTGCCTGTATGTAAATGTAAATATGTAAATGTAACATTTACATGTTGTACAGTTTTTTTTTTTAAGCTTTTTATGCTTTCTGTGTTATTTTTTTATTATTGTATTCTGTGTGTGTGTGTTTTTTGTTTTGTTTTGAGTATCAAATAAATACATTTTCTTTCTTTCTTTCTTTCTCTCTCTCTCTCTCTCTCTCTCTCTCTCTCTCTCTCTCTCTCTTTCTTTCTTTCTTTCTTTCTTTCTTTCTTTCTTAAGGAGAGTGCTTTTGTAGAAACGTGTAAGCGCCACTTGCTTTAGTACGTTTTACGGTATAGTACGCTTCTAGTTGCCTTTCAATTAGAATCAAAATAGAATTGGTTTCTATTGTTCTATCCAGTAACACGTGAGCGCGTTACTATCCTCGTTACTTATCTGTGTATAAACTAAAAATTTAGTGATAACTTTAGGAGAGTGCGCAAGTGACCCGTGACGGGTGCGTGTTGTTTTCAATAACTCGAATTATCAAACTTACCTACTTATGTGTTCCATTAAAACTCATAGTATTTTGAGTAGGATAGCGCATATTTCGCGACGTCGACGAAGTGACACTCTACTGGAAGAAATATAAACGTTCACTCGAACGTCTAGTAACGTACTAATGCACTTGCCTCTCTAATTGTATTATAGCACTCTCCTAAACACTAAAATAATGGAAATCGGTCATAACAGTTCACAATGAAAACTTGTGACACTAACACAACAATGATGACATTGACATGTTTACTTAGCAACGCCATTGTTGAATTTAATAATTTTTATATTGATGCTGCTCGATAATACGAATTTTCCGCCCATATGTTGTCGACTCAGATCAACTATTTTATTACGCTCTTTCATTTGGTGTGCATATCGTTTGAGTCTACCGTAGACCCGAACGAAATTATTAATATAGATAAGTAGTAACTTACAGATAACTAGTTAGGTATGTACATGTATTTGGGTTAGGCCCCGTAACTTTGCACAATAACACACTGGAAAAGTAACACAAAAGTAACACACATAGTATGGTAACACAACGGAACTGTGTAAGGCTTAGTTTACAATATGTCAAATGCCAATCCACTAAAATAACTATCTATAGGTACCTACAGCCTTACAAAGTGCCCTAATATAAGCTGAAAAATATAATGGTACCTTTACATTTTAATGGTCTGTAAACATTCCTTTATTTCGTAATATATCGACACCCGTTCGTTAGAATGGAATTCGGTATTTGACACGATCAACAATAAATTATTTCATATGCTCCATTAAAACAAAAATTGCAAAATATCTCGGAAAATGTATCTCTTTTAGTCAATTACTAGTTATTACAATTTTTAAATAGATTAAACATAAAAAAGAGTGGTCTGAAATGTGACGTCATAAGCCAGTATTTTCATACAAAATTCCGTATTAAAAGTAACTCATTTGATATTTTGTTAAATACCCAATTAAGTCGTAGCCTAAGACAGAATAAAAAAAATTATTTAAAAACTGTCCTGTCACTAGAAGAAGTGACTAGAGAATCGATATTTTTACGAAAATAAATAAATGTTAACTACGTTATTTGATATTTTTTAACTTAATTACTATGGCCAAGTTTCGAGGTTCTTTACGTTTGGGTTCCTGTTGCGAGGTCGATTAATAACTGATAAAAATTGTGCATGCAAGCTATACGTAGGTATGTAATAAATAAAAAACAAAACTAAAATATATATGTATTATCAATTATTTATAATATAATAACCATTAGTCATATACATGAAAATAGCTAATTTATGTTATCGATTTCAGGTACAGAAAAATACCCCCGTTTACATATTTGTTTTGGCGTATTAATCTTCCTAACGATATCCTCCCAAGAATATAGTAGTTCGTCCGGTTTTTCAGGCCACTTCCACGATTTTAAAGCTCTTTTCATTGCAGAAATAAGTACTCCTTCCTCATTCATAGAAAGTACACGTCCAGGATATAGGTTTTCTTCATACGTAAAAATCACAAATTCACCCTCTTGCAAGTAATTTTTAATATCGTTATTATTATCAACGCTTTTTTCAGTGTCTGCAGACAGAATATGATCCTTGTTAGTGTCGTCCAGCATTTCTTCTCGCCATTGTTCGAATTCATTTTCATCTGAAGAGTCGTGAATAGAAAATGTTTCTGTGGAGTCATAATCGCTATCTTTTTTTTGTTTTTTTGTTTCATTTAGGGGAGTTATTTCATTTTTTCTTTCAGTCCAGATTTTACCATTAGGTTGTACTGCTTTATGCCAAGACACTCACAATAACCTTTCAGGTTTGAACAAAAGCAACTGAGTTCTCTGTACGCAATCACATTCTTCATGGGTGTATTTCTTATTTGATGTATCGCCATTGTTCCCGGGATCGGTCTCAAGTCATAGGACTTTTCTGTTATAGCAGATTCAGGAATAAAAAATAACATTATCTTGGAGTCTGTCTGACTCAATACATTAAAAGCTGTTTGAGCGTCGGGTCGGGTATCTACTCCATAAGATACCTTTGCATCGAGAGATCTTTTTATTGCACCTCCGACACCATCAGCCGGGCCTTTTCCATGAGAGGCTTTGGAGTAATTCCAGGTAGAGTTGGGAAGTCCTAATTTCTTTGTATTTTCCAGAAATAAATAAAAGTTTTTATTTCGGTACTGAGACGTAGGACCGTCTGAAAAAAAATGGATAGCATTTACTTTGGGATATTTTCTTCTAACCAAAGTTAATATCGGGTCCAAATGGGCCCATACTGCTTCAGGTCCATGATAAGTATTCGGAGATATTGTCGCAAATGTCAAGGGATCTTCATCTTTAGTGTATAAAATTCCAGTGTGCAATGTAAATTGAACTTTGGAAGCTCCGAAATGCATGGCCTGGACTTCCGTGGCCAATTTGCAAGCGTAATTTTCTGAAAAATCAACGTGAATTGCAACAGCTTCTTCATCTAAACTATTAAGACATGTTTGGTGCATTTTGAATTGATGTCTAATATTATACCAATGCTTCTTGAAATTGATTGACTCTTTAGTAAAGTCGGAGATCAAGTCTTTTACGGTACCCGTTTTCGTCTGTTTTACCATCCTTTTAGTCTTTTTAACTGTATTTGTTTTCTTATCATGATACTCTTTATTTGTTATAGCCCATTCGCTCCAAGTGACAACATCTTTTAAATTCACATTTTCCATTTTAAATTCAATAGTCTTATCTTGACAAATTGAGCATCTGTTATACGCACAATCTTTTGAATTTATATCACACATCATTCCGGAAGGTAACTCTTTTGAATATTTATGAGTTATCAAATTCATTTGATAAAGTTTTTTTAGCTTCATTTCCAGATTCTCATGTTTCGAGCAGGCGCAAGTGTCGCGGTTCATTATTTTTGGAGGCAATACGAAAAATGGTCTATGCTTTTTAAATGTTGTGTACGACAGTTTCCCATTTTCGGCTTTGTATTTTTCATAAAGTGATTTCAAAGGCTGCAAAAGATAACGCCGTTGTTCCTGTCTCTTTTTAAAAGTTTTATATTCTTTTTTTCCCGCAGTGATCCTACTGACGTCGTCTCTTACATAAAAATTATACAATGAATTTATCAAATTCATTCTACGTTTTTTAATAATGCGGCTAGCCTTCCTTATATTTCCCTTTAAGCCCAAAAATCCAGAAAGTTTACTTTTCAGTTTATACTTTTTGATGGTTTCGCTTTCAATCACATCTTTCAGTACGTTTTTTTCGACAGTTTTAGATTCACGATATTTATTTTTAAGAGCTGATACCAAAACATTATGCTCGAAAAGTTGTCTTTTTACACTTTCCTTTTGTGGTTCTGGAATGTCTGGTAGATTATTCTGAAAATAAGTATTGGTTTTAGATAGTGGTGTCAATTCTTCTGTATTATCTGTTGTGGTTATTGTTGTCTCTGTATTATTTTTGTCTTCTAACTTTTTGATAGTTTCTTCCAAAGATTGAATTTTTTTTCCATACCGATTCACTTTTTTTTGCAATACTTTCACCCGTTTCTTTTGTAATGTTAATTGTTGTTTTAGTGTCAAATTTTCATAATATATTGCATTATATCTCGATTTTTTTTCAGAATAAGTGCGAGGCTCTGGCGGTTCTTGAGGTAAATTCAAAGCTTTTTGACTGTCAGGTACATTCTTTTTAGTTTCTGGTTGAGCATTGTTGTTGTTTTCACTCTCAGGTAATTGTTTTTCAGCTTCTCGTTCAGCAGTATTCTTGTTTGCACGGTCAGGCACATTTGTTTCAGTTTCTGGCTGAGCATTATTGTTTCCAGGTAAAGTTTTCTCACTCTCTGGCAGAACTACCAAGTTGGCGTTTAACTTCCGTCTCTTCTCTTCTCTCCATTGCTTACGCATTTTATTTAATTCGTCCTCATCACACTCAGCTACTCTTTTTCTATTTTGTTTAGTTCGTTCAGCGTTTCTCTTTTTTATATATCATTATATTTTTCAGGGTTATCATTTTTTAGTTTTTCCCGATACTTTCTCTGCTTTTCTGCATGTGTTAGTGGCATCTGAAATTAAAATAAAAGTTGAAATTGAAATAAAGATAAAACATCCCTGGTTTGGTCGTAAGTTTTACGTGGATACGTCTATGTAGGTACATTTAAGAGCACGTCAGGCTTGATACACTGGACTCAGCCTTATCATCGTCGTCACTTCAATGGGGTTGATGAGGCAATCATCCTAACCTCAGCCTCATCGTCAACGTCAACTTAATCTTCGTCCTCAAACTCAACCTCATCCCACCTCACCTCTCCTCTCATCTCCTGGTATCTCCCTTCTGCTTTTTGCCTTTTCTTTTCTTTTCTTCCATTCCTTGATTTGAGCCAATCTAGCCAAGTCTGATCTGACCTGACCTGACTTAGCTCTTACTCACTTATAACATAAAAATAACTCAACCAAAGCTCGATGGAGTACCAATTATTTCCGCCAGATGGCCTATATCTACTCTTTACGAAATGAACTCTCAAATGGAAACTTAGACATATGGGCTTTAAAAAATTGCTGTAAACCTTCTAAGGGCGTATTGCGGGGGCTAAACGCAACAACTTTTAATCTACGACTTTTTGAAATTCCCAAAACAAAATTTCAACTCCATACAAAATGATCAGCTGATGGATCAGCAATTGTATGAAGTGGTTTTTTTTTGCGATTTTTGAAAAGTCATAGAATGAAAGTTGCGGCATTTAACCTGCAGAATATGCCTTTAAGGTTTCACATAAATTTTTAAAGCCTTATCTTAAAGTAGGTAGATAAATACTTAATCACAATACAAATTTTTATATGCTGTAAATAATTACGAATATTGAACCAAAATGACTTTCTCCTAGCATGTGTATGACGCTTTAGGTAACATAACGTAACACACGGTAACACACAGTAACACACTGGAATGAATCGCGTGGCAATCCTAACCTCAACTTAATTTATCACTCTTGAATTTACTTTTTCTACGTGATTCACGCAACAATTCATAAACTACGAAAAATTTCTATATTCGGAGACTCTTAGGTAATGTTTTTATTTACTTACTTTAAGAGAATTATCACTTTTTCACCAATAAAACAATATCTGGATTTTCCGCAACACACATCGACGTCACTGTAATCCTCCAAAGATGGCTACTTGCCATAGCTGTCAAATGAAATGTCATGAATAAATGTTGCTATACTAGTAAAATGTATTAGGGTAGCCATAACAAAAAGAAAATAATGTAAAAACGAGTAACACACGCCAAGACAACACACTGGAAAAAAAGTGGAGTCATGTATATTTTGTGGATAAAATGTGATAAGATAATTATTTATAAACACACAAAAAGCACGATAACATTTAAAAAAGTAGGGGTTTAACTATTGTGAGAACTTTTTAGACAGGTAGGTAACAAAAATACGTTTTTTAACGATTATGAGTTTAAACAATGGCGTGGGGTCAGTAAAATTTTCACTGACCAGAAAAAAATGTGGAATTACAAAGTCTAATGGTGAGCCCTAGATTAATCTGAAACACCATTATTGCTGTAAATAAGCTCGTAAATACACTGCACATTTAATTTTTAACATAAAAATGCAAAAAAATCTTTTTGATTAGCAAGGTATGAAGGCTGAAGTAAGGAGTCACACTTTTTTTTTGAAAAGTGCATAGTTACAGGGCCTAACCCATTTACCACGCAGTTCTGAATTGTTGAATATAGTGGAATCATGAGCAGAGCCTGGCCAACGAGCCACGACATTCATGAAAATCAGATTCGCATTGCATACCGCTTGCACATTTAGGGAAAGGTAATCTTTTCGGTTTCTGAATTCTTCTCCAATCTGAGCACCTGTGTAGAAAAAAGTAAGACTAGTGAAATTGTTTAATATGTACCTAAGTAACCACCTCACTTAATTTCATGGATACTTACATGGTGATTGTATTTCGATATGTGTACCATCAAGTGCACCAAGAACACGTGGAAACCGAGCTATTTTACAAAACTCTTGTTCGGTATCAGTGTGCATGTAAATATATTTGCTATACAGTTCAGCAATAGCAAAACTAATATCACGCACAATGCGACAAGCTGACGTTTTTGACACACCCACAAAGTCTGCTACTGATAACAACATTGTTCCTAGAGCATGGAATCTTAACGTCAACAATATCTGATGCAGTGGAGATATCCCATGAATCCTGAAATAACATCAATAATTTAGGTTAGGTATGTTTACTAAGGTTAGGCTAGGTAGGTAGATTTTGAGGGTTTAGGTTATGTGTATAGGTAGGATAGGCTGACTACAAATGCCTCCAAGATACTAA
The DNA here is from genome assembly GCA_947310845.1 of Yponomeuta plumbellus. NCBI lineage: Eukaryota > Metazoa > Arthropoda > Insecta > Lepidoptera > Yponomeutidae > Yponomeuta > Yponomeuta plumbellus. The sequence goes on from OX371206.1 coordinate 2,501,778, forward strand.
CCTGGCTCCTGTTACACTTATGTGTGGATAAATTTCAAGAAGTAACTGTTCAACAGATTCTTTATAGAGTCGAAATCTCACTTGAAATTCGTAAGCATCCAGCGTCGTCAAATAATTCACTCTTTCTTTATATATTCTATCACGCCTATTATCTTCTTCTGAATCACTGGAGTTCGATATAATATGGAACACTTCTCTATCACTATCTGAACTCGACATTACCAATAGTAGTCTTTGACGTTTTAAATATTTATAGGAACACCTTAAACTGTCATCTCCGTACAATACGCTTACCGTCCGTTACCGGTAAACTTCCGATACGTTAGTAGCAATGCGTCGGTAAGTTGCCTGACAAGACGTTTTTTATAGGAACGGTTTTAGCTTACGCCTCGTATAATAAGCTACTATTCGTAACTAAAACGGGTCGTTTCTTTAATATAGGAACCGGGCATAAGCCATTTCATGATACGGCCAGTTTGACTTGGCCTTTTCACGAAAAGGACACATTTCGTGATATGTCTTACCACATCATGATATCATGACTTCAGTAAAAGTTGCACGGTTTTTGAGATATGGCCAATTTAAACTTGTTCTAAATTTTCACTTTTTTTAACAAGTTTAGTGCTAGATTTAAGTTAGATAGCCCTCGTGTTTAGTTTTTTTTATTTGTACTCGGTCACGAACATACTAACTTAACGTAAGTGCTAGCATAGCATTAAAGTTGTTAAAAAAGTGAAAATTTAGAATAAGTTTAAATTGGCCATATCTCGAAAATCGTGCAACTTTTACTGAGGTCATGTTAGGTTGGTTCGACGCCTCTTGAGCAGGTCTACCTCCAGTGTCATTGTGACGTGTCATTTTTGGGACACGCTGTATATCGGTTTGATAAAGATAGCCAGTTTCTGAGTCACAACGGCACCACGCTTTGAACCCCCGTTTTATAGGCTTATTCGGCATATTATTATATTGCATTTTACTGTCACGTCCTTTGAATATGATCATACTTTCGTCTATAAACTGCCTTTGTGAGTTTCTCCTGGAACGTTCTATTTAGTATGGTCAGCATAGGTCTAAGTTTTTGCGTCGCCACTCCAATACACCTTAGTTCCATCCATTTTTAATTGTTTTATATGCAGAAACGTCGGCATTGGACGTTTCTGCACATAAAACACCGCGTGTAATGGCATTTGGGGGAAAAGGCCTATACCCAGAAGTGGGCAGCGGTGGGCTGATGATGATGATGATACAATACGTCTTCTTTCCTGCGTAGAAACCGTAGTTTTTGGCATTTCTCACTTCTGTAACAAATATTTTTTAAATACTGTGGCTTTTATGCCATCACCACCGCTCTCTCTCTCTCTCTCTCTCTCACACAATCTTGAAGATTTTCAGTGATTTAAAAAGTACCTACCTAGGTCACATCATGGACGATTTACACTAGGTTTTAGCGTATTTAGGTATAGTTCAGTGATACCTAAAAGTTATGGAACCAAGAACAATATTATTAAAAAATATGTTTCTAAGGGACTCGTTTGACTTCGGTGGACGCCGCCGGTATCGACGCCTTCAAACAATAGTCTTTCATGAATGTAGAGGAGATGAATGTAGAGGAGATGAATGTAGAGAAGAAGGAAGGTTTTTGCAAGGTTTGGTTTATCAAAAACTACTCCCATCTTGAATTTGTTTATCTTTTTAAGATATTTTATGCCTTTAACAAACCTAGTAGGACAATTGTTGAGCGAGATCATGCCCCTGCTACCAATTGGTTTCTCGACCGAGCTTTCTACAAATACTATGTACTCCATACCGTTTAAAGTGTCCTCTGGATATCTGCGAGTATAATCCGTTACCCTGTAAGGTTTGATGTACTTATCTATATCTTCTTGTGTCTTGTCTTCGGTGTCCTCCATCTCCTCGAGTGTGTCTGAGTCGGATTCACCACTATCAGTGACCTCTTCCTCCGCGTCATCCTTCTTTCTTTTCTTGGGCTTCCGCTTCCCCATTTAGGACAAAATAATACAAAATTGACCCCAGAAAGTATTTAAAATTTAATTTACAATTAAAAGTTTCAAAAATTGCCTCCAACTTTTACAAAGGTTCCCGCGCTTTTTCTTCTTAATTTGATTATGACTTGTTGACTTTTCACTCGTCAATGCCACAGAGTCTTGAAAGTTGACATGAAAGATTTCCATGAATGTCACCCGCTCATTCACAAAATCAATCGTGGCCCCATTATTTTTTAAGAAGTCCTGTCCTAGAATTATATGGCACTCTAAGCCCTCGATCACAATGATAAAGTCCTGTGAATACTCTACCCCCTATTATGAAATTCATGGTCACTTTGCCTATCACTTTGAGAAGTGTTCCGCAGGCCGCTTTTATCTGGATTCCGGTAGCGGGTTCGATTCCCTTGCCCTCTGCGTCGGCAACACATTTTGCAACACACGATATCGATGCTCCTGTGTCCACCAAAGCTATCTCGTCCACTGGGACTTTCACACAAAATAAAAGGATTTAACCCACCGGATTCATCCCGCGCTGCGTCACTCGATGTCACTGCATGGCTTAACGCAGACACTGCGTGGCTCAGAATAGGGGTTTCTTTTTCCGGCTGCACATCAACTTCCTTCTGAATTGCCTGCTGACCCTGAAACTGGTCGCCAACATTGTAGGATGGAATATACATCCGAACTCGGCCTTTAGTTTGTAGACTAATTCATCATATGTCAACACGTCTTGTGTAATCTATATTATAAATAAAATTCAAAGTCCTGACTGACTGATTCATTCACTCATCAACGCCCAGCCCAAGCCGTTTGACCTAGGAAGCTGAAATTTTGCACATAGGATCTGTATATAATGTAAGCAAGGAATAAGAACGGATTTTTTGAAATTCAACCCCTAAGGGGGCGAAAAAGGTTGCCAAAATTTGTATGTATAAAGAATGTTGTCTAATTTTCTTGAAACTTAAAATAACACAATTGATTGAACACATGTTTCGCCGTTTTTCTAAATTTAACCCTTAAGGGAGTGAACGGGGTTGCAAAATTTTTAACTAAAGTCCACGCGGACGGAGTCGCGGGCGAAAGCTAGTCTTCTTATAAAACCATAACGCTGGCCCCGACAAATATGCAGAAACGATTATCCGTTTCTCCTTTTCGGTCCACTCATGGAGAGCAGCGATGACTTCGAACTGGGGTATAAACCCGTAGACGTCAGTCGTCAAGCCATCAAACGTGGTGGCCATTACATTTACACCATAAAAATTGTCATGTTCTTCTCGGGTCGCTCACTAGCGAAATTATAAATTAAAAAAATTAAACCACTTAGCTTTTCTATCCTTGGTGGCTTGCGGCGCGTTTGGCGTCGTCAACGCAGACGGTACGCCTTAATATCCATGCGCATAGAGTGCTCCATGCACTTCGATTCTCCTTTTACAACTCTTTCCTTGGGGGATTCGTTTTTGTCGAGAGGATTCTGGCACTTCCTTCCTATTCGAACACAAGGCACTAAAATGGCGCTTTAGTTGGAAATTGGCGCCTCCACCAAATGTAGCGCAGCTATTTGATTGAAATACGCTTGTTGGGCAAATATTAACGTTTAATTTATCTTTTTATCGGGAAAGCCTAGCCTAGCTAGCGCCCGATTGACTCCTCTAACAAAAACGTAGCGATTCTCTTTTAAAATATTTAAATTCATACAAGACGGCTGTGCCAGCCAGTTACTAACAAGAAGAATCGCTACAAGTGCATATGAGAAGATTGGCATCATGGACAGCTTTAATTGGATGCTCAAATAAATGAAAAATATATAACATAGTGAGGAAATTCATTTGATATCATTAAACCACGGTGAGCACTCTGGTGGTAATGAAGTACTTAAGTGTACCTTGCAGTAAAACATTCTGGAATCTGCTTGGGATGGTATACTCAAATTTTTTATGAAAAATAAAAGCTTCAACTTAATACCTAACATAGTTATTCTAGCAGGTACTTACAGAGCGATGATGTGAATCTGAGTATATATGCTACATGTGCACCGAACACGAGCGCAGTTTCGAACTTTCATTTTCCTTATCTTTTCTGGGACAACATGTTCGTTCATCTCTCAATTTTGGCAGCATTCTTATGTCGCCTACCCCACAATCGTAGTAATAGAGGTCTAGGATATCATCCCATCTCGTTAGATTTTCTTGGAACAACAAATTTTTTGTTACCATGTTATTTCTTATTCCTTTCAGCATATGTGGAGGGTCATAAATAATGCCTATGTTGTGGCCTTCTATCAGAAGTCAGAGGTCTCTTCTATCAGAGGTACGTTCTGTAAAAAGAAAAGACCAACTTTACTACATATTTAACTTTTTATCTCTTTCATAATAACAATGTAATATGTTTATAACTAAATTCTATACATACCACATTTCAGATTATTTCTTAGTTGAAACGCTCTTGTGTCGTCTTGTAATTTTTTCAGAGCGCTATGTCACACTGGTCACATGTAAAAGCCAAAGGGCAAAGTCCGATAGCAATTATGTACTTCTTTCGTCAGATTTTCCAGCAGTTTTTTCAGAGCAAGTGCTCGAATAGTGCTCTCACAGAAATAATATGCAATCGGCTGTCTCCATGATGCGCACACTCCTCTTAACATAAAAACCAAAAAGAATGGAAAGAAAAGGGCATTAACATAAACGGCGACTACATCTCACACCTGCGATTCGCAGATGACATCGTCTTAATGGCGGAGTCGCTAGAGGAGCTGAACCACATGCTGGCCGGCCTAGCATCAGCTTCGCGACGCATCGGTCTTGGTATGAATTTGGATAAAACCAAAGTCATGATCAATGGTCACATTGATCCAATACCGGTCGTCGTGGTCATCTTCTCGAAATCGTTTCCGAATACACTTACCTCGGGCAGATTCTGCAGTTAGGTAAAAACAATTTCGAGAAGGAGGCCAAGAGGAGAATCCAGCTGGGCTGGGCAGCGTTTAGGAAACTACGCCGAAATGTACAAAGTTAAAGTTAATTTATATTTACAAAGCTTTCAAATTAAGTTGACTAAGCCTTTAGATTCATACAGTAAGTTTTGTAAAATAGTTTCCAAGTCTGTAGATGAGTCTCTTATAAAATGTGGATGTAATAAGTCAAACAACAATATTGGGTGTACCTAAAGCTAGACCTGTGAAAAGTCCACCTGTACCTTGGTGGAACGAAAAATGCTCTAGGGTGGTAGAAGAATCTAAGTCAGCATTTTTGTTATTCAAGTCGAATCCAACTTTAGAAAACTATGTTCATTTTAAAAAGGTTCAAGCACACAAAAAGTTTACTTTAAAACAAGAAAAATTTTCAAGCTGGACTGAATTATGTCATTCTATTAACAGAACTAGGTACTCCCATTAGTAAAGTCTGGACTACAATTACAAAATTTAACAAAACTAGCTCTAGTAACAATAATATAGTAGTGAGAGTTAAAGATTTTCTACATAAATACATACCAGACACTGTGGAGAACTTGCAAAGTCCCACAGATTTAAATATTACACCTTCAAATTCATATTTAACTGGAACTTTCACAATTACAGAACTTCTTGCTGCTTTAAAGTCGAGAAGAGATTCTGCTACTGGTTTGGATTGGTTATCTTATAAAATGTTTAAATTGTTAAACTTGGATAATTCAAAGTCGTTTTTGGATATTCTAAACTTGCTTTGGTCTGATTCATTAATTCCCAAACAATGGAGGACAGACTGTATAATACCCATATTGAAGATGGGTAAGGACAAAAATGTAGTCAAATCATATCGGCCACTCACACTAACTTCTTGTGTAGGAAAAATTTTTGAGCAAATTGTCAAACAACGCTTAGAATACTTTATAGAGCATAATTCAATTTTATCTCAAAACCAATTTGGATTTAGGAGAGGTCGGCCAGCTCGTGAAAGTCTGTCTCAGTTGTTTCTGGACATTCATAGTTCAATAGTAAGTCAGGAGTATTTAGCTGGTGCTGCCAATGTGGGACTCGCAGAGTGCGCCTACCCACTAAACACCACCTTGGGGCTGGTTTGGTCCTAAGGACCCCTAAACCTACATCATGAGCGACCCCCCTCGAGGCCGAGGAGGGCGCACAGCGGAGCTCTCTAGAGCTACCGCTTAGGGGGATTCGTCACATAGTGACAAAAGGAAAAATTAAGTGAGAGTAGTGTCCCCGGGGACACTGTTGGGAGCGGGGGCTACATCTGACTGGGCCTGGGCCTCCAGGAGGAGGTCGAGGTCGGATGAGAGCTTATCGGGTGGGTCGACTAGAACGTTCCTGGGTCTGCGCACCAGGTAACGAGGTTTTGTCGTGGGGGGAGATTAAACTGCTGATTCGCGGATCAGGGGACATCTTCGTGTAGTGGACATTATTGTCCTTGCACAGCTTGGACATTGCTGTCCAAGCGGCCTTGTCACGGAGGTACACAGGCGGCGGGGACTTAGCCTTCGGAGGCTGCGGGGAGAAATTTTTAAAGGACTTGCCCGGCGCGGGGGCATCTAATACTAATGACATGAGAGGGCGGGGGGCGGTCACCGAGGCGGCGGCGCCTGTGGCGAGGGGTGAGTGGGAGCGAGCTGGGGCTGCGGGGGAGGGAGGGGCGGAGGTCGCGGCAGATCCGGGGGTCGCGGGAGGAGATTTTCTCAAGCAGGCTAGCTTTCGCTGCCTCTTCTTACGTAAGATGACCTTCTTGAAGGTCTCCTCTGAGGCCAGGTCACCAGTGACGGTGCTGGTCTCAGAGTGGTTCCGGGAGTCTGCTGACTCTGAACTTGAACTTTGTTGCGATACGGATCGCTTACGGGAGCGCGAGGAGCCGGCGATGGAGTCGGTCTCCATGTCGGTCGCGGGGGACTCAGGAGAGTCGGGGGCTACGGGGGCGGGGGACTCTGGAGAGTCGGGGGTTTCCACGGGAGCGTGGCTATCGAGGAATACGCGATAGGCTTCTATATGCCTATGCTCCTCTAGGAAAACACTGAGGAGAGAGCGGGAGGGGCGGGGGGCGGCCATAGTGGCTGGAGTAACTAACGGCGGCTCCCCTGCCATCGGCAGGGGGCGGGAGGGGGATGTGAGAGCACAGAGACTTCGAAATAACGGGACAGAGATAAGGAGAAATCAGAAACAGAAACAAAGAGAGTAAATACCTAGCGAAAAAGGCCTAGGCACTTACTTGGAATAATCCGGCAGGCTGAGCAAGCACGAGCACTGAAAGGAAAATAAAACAGTATTAGTAAACAGATCGGAAGGTTGCACGCCGGCAAAACACACGCGCACTGTGTGAGCGGGCGGGCAGGTCAATAGCGGAGAGCGGGCGACCGCTCTCAACGCTAAGCAAACGAACTGTCGTTGAATGCAGGTGCATTCAATAACATACTTATACTAAAAGTAACATCACAGTTAGAAGGTAGCGCGACGCGACATTTTTGAAGTGGCGTGGCTGGCCCGAGCGATATAAAGGAAAAACTCAAAGGTAAACCTTTACGTTGCTCTTATGCTAACACAATGATATTCCATGTATATATAATCATATTACCAGTAACTTTTATCCTGTCCCGCACATTATCTCCCGCCGCAGCTGTTTGCTGGAGTATGTATGAGGGGCAGGATTACTTTCTCAGTTGGCAGACGCAACACTCGACCTCCGGCTAGCCTTACATCTACTACACGAATTTCGCCATCAGTATCGGGACAGACAGCCGTCACGACACACCTAGGCCACTGATTTCGAGGTAAGTTCCCATCTGCGACAAGCACCAAATCGCCCAACTTAATAGGTTCACCTTTGGATTGTGGCTCCCGCCGGCAGTGGCGGGGCAAGACCTACATTTGATGTGGGCAAGACAGATTTCGCGAGGCCCTGTTCTGTGGCGACCTGAAGACGGATTTTATAAAACGGGTGCAAATAACAGTATTTCTCCACTATTTAATGGATGTTATTATACATAATTATAAAGTTTTCTCTTCAATCACTCTATCTATTAAAAATAACCGCATCAAAATCCGTTGCATAGTTTTAAAGATTTAAGCATACATAGGGATATAGGGACAGAGAAAGCGACTTTGTTTTATGCTATGTAGTGATTGTGATTTTAAAAAAAGAAACAATTAACACTGCCAAGTTTTTATTCATAAAAATACAAATTAGATTAATATTAATGAAAAATTACAAATCGTAAATATATATGTGGTTACATCATTACAAGATGACAGTACCAATAAATTAAAAAAAAGGATGCTTTCAAAGGATGCTTCCAGTCGAAAAAACAATTAATTCAATTCCATTTTTCTTAATTATGGCTCCATAGTACTGACGATGATTCTGCCAGTGATATTTATGCAATTTGCGATTCAGATGATTATGACAAATGCGATTCAGATGGTTCTATACCCCTAATGAGTTTGGAAACCAGTATATGGAAATCATATATACATAATAAACTCATATATATATATATATATATATATATAATAATAATATAAATACGAGCATTTAAAAATAAATAAATAAAGGAATAAAAAAGTTGCCACACAATAAATAGTGGCAGTAGCTGGCATTAATTCAATGAAAAAAAAAAAAAACCTAAAAGAACTAAGGAGACCCATAGGGATGACATCCTGGTACCGGAAATTCCTACCCAGGTACTCGGAGGTGATGCAACCCCTAGTTAATCTACTAAAAAAGGACCAAAAATTTGAATGGGGGAACAGACAACAAGAGGCAATGAACCAAATAAAAATACTACTTACAAAAAGCCCAGTCCTAACGCGAGCGGACTTCACAAAAAATTTTCTTCAAAAACTTCACAAAACCGCTTCAGCGAGCAAAAACTGTACAAAAGGATTACCAGCCCAGCGTACGGAGTTAAACTAGATCCACAATCAGAGTGGAAACTATGTATAAAAGATAATGAAAAAATCACGATTCTCGAACAGAACCACGACTCACCGAACGCAGGACACCTAGGTACAAATAAAACTCTTGCTAAAATAGCGCAACGATATTACTGGCCAGGGAGCCGATTCTCGCCCATGCGAATTGAAAGCGTAGACGCCAAACATTCGAAGGCTTAGACATTTGTCGCATAAAAATCAGTTTCATGTATTCTCACAAAGTCGTATACGCAAATTTGCTAACGATTTTCGTTCGCTTTGAGGTGTCATCTTGTCGCATGGTAATTACCATGCGACTCGCAAAAGGCGTATGAAATTTGAACGCATTCAGTGACAGTTGACGTTTCTTGATTGGAGTTTTGTTTGGTTTTATCAAGGTTATATTTATTTGGTAACAAACGATGGACGAATTTGTAGCTGCTTTTGTTGGAGAAATTGTGAGTGAAGCGGCAATAGCTGCAGCGACACCCAGGCGCCGTGCTACGTGGAGGGTAGAGCCATTTGACATGAGCGACGCTGATTTTAAAAAGAACTTTCGGTTCTCGAAAAATCTTTCGAGAACCGAAAGCGAAGCGAAAATCTAGCGAGAAATCTTATAGGCATAGTAGAACCTCTCGTCCCACAAAAGGAAATTGATTTGAAAACCAAGGTGAGTTTGTTAAAAAATCGGTAGGTTTGATATATATCTTGATATATCAAATAACTTGACTGCCTTCTTTTTCAGGTTTTATGTACTTTGGATTTCGTCGGCACAGGGTGTTACCAAGCTCCAGTTGGTAACAATTAATGTGGTGAATCTATCACAGCCATCTGTGTCAAGATGCATAGGGGAGGTGATTCATGCTCTTAACCACGAGAGCATATTTGGCCAATGGGTGCATTTTCCCAGTTCATTCATTGAAATGAACCAAATAGTACGAGAGTAAGTTCTTGTAGCAACCTGTTATGTACAAAACCCAGGCGCCACATCAACCTATCCCCTACCCATTAAGTACCTATCATCATAATCAGCCTACCGCTGCCCACTGTTGGGTATCTAGGCCTTTTCCCCCAAATCCCCCATTTCACACGGTCTCTCGCCACCCGGTACCAATATACCTGACAAAGGCCGACATTGTAACAAGTAACATAGGTTGATTATTTCATTTACTGCATAAAATTTATCAAGTCGTAACAACTTTATATGTACTTCAATTTTTATCAACATTATCACTCGTTTCAGATTTTACCACTTGTATGAATTGCCCGGCATCATCGGGTGCATTGACTGCACTCACGTTGCAATTGTACCACCAAGTACACAACATTTTGACGAAAGAGCATATGTCAACAGAAAATATTATCATTCGATAAATACTCAGCTGGTAAATAATAAACAATATTGCTTTTTCTTGTGCTTGTCTAAATTTTAATTGAATAATAACAAAATGTATCCTGATTTCAGATATGTGATTCCAGACTCAAAATAATAAATGTAAATGCCTTGTTTCCGGGAGGCAGTCGTGACCAACACATCTGGAATAATTCCAATGTGCTAACGATAATGGAGCAACTGCACTCAGCTGGGCATAGGCACTACCATTTAATTGGTTGGTTATTTATAGATACTTACCTGAAAATGTTTTAAATGGCATTTTTGCTTTATTTATTTAATAATGATGTGACCAAAAAGGTCTTGGCCCCCGTGGTGGAGTATGGCCTATACCTTCCTCAGGGAAGAGACCCGTGCCCATCGGTGGGGACATAATGGGTTGATGATGATGATGATGTGTTTTATAGTAGGTGTCTAATTATTTAATGGAACTTCCAGGTGACAGTGGATATGCTCTAAGACCATGGTGTCTTACACCTTTACCTGAACCCGAGGAGGATACTCCAGAGTGCAGGTATAATAAGGCATTCAAAAAAGCCCGAGCCACCATTGAGCGATGTAATGGAGTACTTAAGGGAAGATTCCGGTGCCTCATAAAAGATCGAGCTTTACATTATACCCCCCCTAAGGCAACAAAAATTATAAATGCATGCACAGTCTTGCACAACATGTGCGTGAATGCAGGACTTGAAGAACCTATTAGGGAGTGCGATGAAGAGTCACTAGGTGTCATCCAACCCCCTTCTCTTCCAGTTGGCAATGGGTCCAGGGACAACCATGTATTAAATTTAGGTCGTGCCAAAAGAAACCATATAATACAAAATTATTTTGTGTAATTACACAAAATAATTTTGTATTATATGGTTTCTTTTTAAAATAATTTATGACATAATTATGTTATTATTAGTATGAAACCTACCACGAAATTCAAACTAGGATTTGTAAAAGATACTGTATTTCTGGGCATCACAATCGATGCCGAACTACAATGGGGTCCACATATTGTAAAATTATCACATAGACTTATCTCCGCAGCAAAAAGAGTTTTTCGAACTTACTAACATTGCAACTGCCAGGATTGTTTATTTTAGTTACTTCCATAGTATTAAGTCCTATTGTTCAACACGCCTCTAGTGTTCAACACATCCATGAGTAATAGTTTTAAGTTTGAAAGTTTGTTTAATTATGTAATATTTTGTTTTTTTGTATTTTTTTTTCTAGTGTGCAATAAAGAATATTCTATTCTATTTAATTAAACTAAGACTGTTTTGAAAAGATAAATGTGAAGTTTCTTTGATCGTTTCTTCTCTATTTAATAAATAGCTAGGTAAGTACTAAGTATGTATGAAAGTAAAAATTAATAGAGATATGTAATTGTTTTAATTTTTAATAATTTGGCACCCACTTAACACAATATAATATAACTCCAACATAACACATAACATGACCTAAGATTATAATATTTTTTGTTTCTATAGGAACTTACTGTGGTATTATATTATATATTAGAAAAATCACAGTCATAGTTAACAATACCAATTACTAATCTAATATCAATAAATGTAACATTGGTATAGCTAAATCAATTTAGTTGCAATAAATAAAATCAATATACCTATTCATCTAATAAGATGAATAGGTATACTTACCTGCTCTTCAGCATATAGGAAGACACATTGCTCTACTAAAAATTTCAATCAACTTAGGTACAACATAACACAAAATGATAATAAACATGACTAAAAAAATTAGAATCTTTTTTTGTTTCTATAGGAACTTACTGAGGTATTAGAAAAATCACAGTGATATTTAAAAATAACAATTCACAATCTAATATCAATCAATCTAACATTGGTATAACTATGTCCATCCAAAGGTTGTCTGGAAGAGATAACTTTTAGTATCACTAAAACAGGCCGCCGTCTGTACTCTTAGATTAAGAAATACCTGTGTAGTCTCATTTTTATGTACAATAAAGTGTTCTGTCTATCTATCTAAATCAAATTACATAAATAACCAACAGACCTATTTATCTATTAAGATGAATAGGTATGCTTACTTCTTATGGATGGTGATTAATTATATCGTAATTCACAGGTATTACCGTATTATAAAGAAAGTACCTACATTGTTGTAAAACTAGGCATACAGGATATTAATCCTGTACCTACTTATAATCCATCTATCTATACTTGGCATTTTTTTGGACTTTAAACGATACTGAATAAAAAACCTTTAGCAGTAGAAAATTCAATACCGTTTGCAAATTTAATACGGAAAAATAAATGGATTATAGGAAGACACATTGCACTGCTAAAAATAACAATTAACTTAGGTACAATAACTTCTGAACAAACTAATGGCCAAATTCAAGATGTCACAGATTCAATTTCATAGATTTGCAAAATGACGGAGTAACTTTTTGCCTCTTGAAATGACACTAGATTACTGAGAAGCATGTATTTTGGCAAAAACATACTACTTAGGGGGCGTTACAATTTGAATGTTTTTAAATACAAAAAAAGTTAAAAATAATAATGAAGTGGTGATAAAAATAGTGCACAAAATCAAATGGACTTAGAGACTTCTAGAATTTGGCCATTCAAATGCAAATTTAAATATAAGGACTAGCTCTTGAAGCAATGCTTTTAGCAATTGCTTCAAGAGCATCTGACTGTCTTTTCATTTGGTCTATTTTTTGTTTGTAATATTCTTTTTTCATCTTATTTTTTTCCTTTAGGGTTTGCTGAAGATCTGAAGCAGCCTCCAGGCTTTTATGAAGCTTGCTTTTCTTGGCTTTAACACTAGTTTTTGCTAAAAGAAAAATATACAACAATGTTAAAATTAATTATGCCATATGCCATATAGGGTAGGTAAGTAGGTTTGTACATATAATTTGTGAAATTAAGAGCAGCAGCTAGTATCATCATATCAATCCATAATTATGTCCCCACAAGGGGCATGGGTCTCTTCCCGAATGGCGAGAAGGTTAGGCCATACTCCACCACAGGGGGCCAAGTCCGGATTTGAAAATAATTTCATCTAACTACCAGCTTTGTTTTTTTCTTCTGTCTCAACAGGTAACTCTGAAAGATATAAAGTTATTATTAAAACACAATAGTTAAGTTGTTAAGAAAGTGAGAATACAACAAAATTATTTCATGCAATTTTGGTATATCATACAAATCTGAATGATGTACAAATGCTCTCAATTCGTGAAACAGAGCAGCAGCTAGTATAATTTGAAAATAATTTCACCTACCAGCTTTCTCTCCAGCTTTTTCTCCAAAATTATCTGGCTGAATTTCCACCCATAAAGTTTCATCAGATATGAAGTTGTTCTCTGAAAGATATAAAGTTATTAGAAAATGTTTAATTTTGAACACAATAGTAAAGTTTTAAGAAAGTTACATACGTATTTCGCCTAATACGGCAGTTTCAGGTAACTCATGGGAGAGATTTACGCTGTCCGGCTGTAGGCGTGGTTTGGCTTGTGATGGATGATTAGTTAGGTCTAGAAAACTAAAATGAAAATTATATTTACGCATTAAATTAATTAATTTAGTAAGAGTTTGATACATAGTAAATTAAGTTTATTAAATAATTATTTTGAATGCCAAATAGGTTTAAAATAATAAGGAACCTTTAAATACCTCATCATCATCAACCCATTATGTCCCCACTGAGAGGCTATACTCCACCACTGGGGCCAAGTCCGGATTGGTGGAGGCTTGTAAGACTAGTGGCTGGTCTAAAGACCAGCAGACCGTAAACTGTCAGAAGTTTTCAAGCCACCCTAAGGCATCTGATTTGGCTTAACAAATGCCATCTATCGTTGGCAGCCGGCACCAACTGCTTAACGTGCCTTGTGAAGCACAGAATCACTCAAAAAAAATCCACTTGCGTTAATCATAGACAGTCACCCATCCATGCACTGAATACGACCTATGTTGCTTAACCTTCGTGATCGTTTAAGATCACTCAGGTGGCCGGCGATTCTAAAACCTACTTACCCTTAAAAATAACCACAGATTCGTGGCTATCTGAATGCCCAGATATCTGAGCACCGGAAATGGAACCCAGCAGCAGCTTCTCGTCGTCATTCAGCTCCTCTGCTGGGTCCCCACCTCCGGTTTGTCGGACAGAGCGATTTTGCGCGGAAGCTTTTTTTTGCCTTGCTTTTTTTATCATGATATGTCTGAAAGAAAGAAAGATTTGATGTACCTAGGCACCAATGTTATTTAGGCAGATATCGATGTTACATGTAAAAACATGTAACTTAGACAAATTTGAACAACTTACTTTTCTCCACTCGCTCCAAGTTTTGTGAGCCCCTCCTAAGGCATTGAGCTCGTCTGATATGTCGCACCATCTTTTCTGGGCGGCCTTATACGAAAAATTAACGGAAAACTTCCCCGATCTAAGTTCGGGGTCGGCATCCAGCAGCTCAATGAGCCTCCTTGTCTGGCTAGCCGAAGCATAGCCAGCTTTTCTTTTAGATTGAGGTTCCATTACTTTACCTCATAGAAAAGACGAACTGTCAAACAAATCAAACAAATACCGCGCATCCAAGTCGCTGATCGTCGACGACGTTTCGTTATAGGTAAAATTTCACTTGAAAATTTTAAGAGTTAAGTGTATTAAACGTTTAATACTATATATTTTGTACCTAAATTAGTTTCTTAGTTTATAAAATAACACACAAAATAATAATTTGCCACAAAATGTATCAATTTAAAAGTGAAATTGTAAATGTTTTAAGATTCGACTAACTTTCAATTTACAATCGAGAAAATGGAACGTAGGATTCACAGATTACTGTTCTAGTCGTTAGAATTGAAGGTGGTGGATTTCGCAGAAGCAGAAGCTTTGTATTACTCAAATCAACTTTATTAAAACACAATACAATAATAAAACATTCATAAAATATTAGACACGTATTTTCTTTACGTTGTCTTGACAGAATCAACAAGCCATAGTCTTCTGTTGCTAGGTAACAACTTCAATATCTCCTCTCATAAGGATGCGATTAGAAGCCCAGAGAAAGATCTATGGGAAAAAGCCATGGATAATGAGATTACATCTTTAAACGAAAATGACAAGTGGAAGCTCGTTAAGCTCGGAAGATTCGACTTTTTTATGTAGAATTCAAGTCATACGCCTTAGAGTCGTATACGTCTTATTTGCTAATGAAGTGAGAATTGGCCCCCAGGAATGTTTAGAGACGTCAGATCATATATACGGAACTGCGACACGTGTCAAAGGAACAAACCCACACAAACAAAAACAGCGGGCGTAATGCATACAAAAACAGTCACGGAACCCTGGCAGTTTATTACTTCGGACCTCATAGGACCGCTCCCACGCTCGAGTAAAGGCTATAACTGGATAATAGTGTTTCATGACAAATTCACAAAATGGACGGAACTGAAACCACTGCGCACAGCCACAGGAAAAACAGTAGGAGCCGCGCTAAAAGAATGCATTATCATGCGATACGGTTGCCCGAAAATAGTCCTAACAGACAACGGCCGACAGTTCACAAGCAAACTGTTCAAGGAAGAATTAAAAAGATACGGCATAGAACAACAGTTAACGCCCCCATATACACCTCAATGCAACGCAACAGAAAGAGTAAACAGGACCTTAGAATGCATGATAACCGCATACATTACAGACAATCACAAAAAATGGGATAAACACCTATCAGAATTCAACTTCGCACTAAACACCGTCCGCCAAGAGTCAACGAAATACACGCCAGCTTTTCTGTTATTCGGAAAAGAACTTGGAATGCCGGGCGATAAGAACGAGTTTCCAATGCCAAGACTGAAAGAAAAAGAGCGCATAGAAGAGGTATACAAACTAGTGAGAACACACCAAAATAGAGCAACGGAAAAACAGATCAACCACTTCGATAAAAACAGAACGGACTGGGAACCACAAATAGGAAAGAAAGTGCTCAAAAAGGAATATCCACTGTCAGACGCTAACAGAAGTTTTTGCGCTAAACTAGCACCGAAATATTCGGGACCATACTAGATAATACAGAGAATATCACCAGTAATATTTAGGCTACAAGACGTAAGAAACAGGAAACGCATCAAGACGGCACATGTAAAAGACATAAAAGACATGATACTTCTGGTAACATGTAATCTATGGAAATAAAAACAATTTTTCAGGAAGATTTGAAGGTAGATTTAGAAAAAGTAGCCCTTAAAAAAGAATCACCGCAGGACGCAAGACACAGTGAAACTTAAGAAGCAAGATGGAGCGCATTAGAACGCAACCAGCCAAGGTACCGACCACGCGGAAGCCCACAAGGCCCGTGAAACCCATACGCGCCGACGGGTCAGTGAGGTCGCGGGACGAGGCCCTCGATATAGACGTGGATGAAGAAACTCGGCAGTTCCTGGGCACAGGGAGCGAAGAAGAGGAAGAAGTGACCATGTCGCCGCCCGCCGGAGCAGTGCCCGAGACGGGGAGGAGCCGCAGCTGGGCCCGGCGACATGCGCCATCAGCGCGGACGAACCTGCTGGACAGAAGAAGCGAAGCCGGAGGAGAAGGGGCCGGAAGAGAAACGGTGGCCACAAGAGGGGCGTGGTGCGCACCACATCAGGAGGAACCAGTAAGCGGACACGGGACGCTGCCACCAGTGAGTGCGACAGGCTGGACATGGCGGCGACAGAGCAATAGCACGGCGGGTGACATACCGACGCGCCATGGCCCTTAACCCGGCAACACGTCGTCCCTTCCAACGTTCAGCAGTTCGAGCGAAGCAGTTGGAAAAGGTGACGTAACCCGAACTTATAATTACCAAATAAGCGGAAGTTAGACCGATCCTTTCGCAGATTCAGTATGTACAGTCGAGATCACATCAACCTATACACCCATGCACTCTATTCCGTTGCGTTACGGGCGACTTTGCAACTAAAATGTATAGGTTGATGTGATCTCGACTGTACAATAGCCGAATCATGTAATTAAAATAAAATCGCAAGCGAGGTGTACTTAGCCTTAAATGAATGAGATGGGACACAAAACAATATAGTATTTTTTTGTTAATTCGTAACTTAGGATGATTCATAGTTGAAATCAGATTCTAAGTATTCTACACCTGAAAATATTGATTCGTCGTCACTCTTTTGCTCACTGCTGCTGCTACAGTCTCCAACATGTATTATGAATCTATCAAGTTCAGTGTCAGTAATACGATCCATTTCTTTGTATTGATCTTCAACGTGTATTACATGATCTGTATACTTCTTCCAATCTGTAGCAGTCACTGACAGAAAGCTTTCTTTTATTAAATTTTGCATTTCTGTCCCTGGTCTTCCTATATTTTTGCTTGCGATTATTCTTTTTGCCTGACTCCATACCAGTTCGATTGCATTCAGGTCGCAATTATATGGAGGCAGCAATAAAATTTCATGATTATGGATATGGCTATATTTTTTGAGTATTTCTTCTGCTTCTTATATTTGTGCAGGTTTATTGTCTCTTACAAGACACATTAATTCAGCTTTCGTATAATACTCTTTAAAATTAATGTCATTTTCTTGAAGCCATTTTTGGATAGTAACTTTATTGGCAGAAATAAAGGGTGGTTAAATTTCAAGGGCCGATGTTGATTTTGAATAAAACACAAACTATTTAGAAAATTATTGTAATTATATTTTATTATGATATATTGGTATTACTCAATTATGTATGGAACAAAATATCGGCCAAATGGGCGCCGCGACCACGGCGGCACACCTCCGTCCGATGGTCCAAATTTTCGATGACCCTGAGGCATAATGGAGGTTCTATGCCGTTAATGTGCCGAATTATCTCATCCTTTAGCTCTTGAATTGTTGCTGGCTTATCGACGTACACCTTTTCTTTCAAATAACCCCAAAGAAAAAAGTCCAACGGTGTCAAATCACATGATCTTGGCGGCCAATTGACATCGCCATTACGTGAGATAACACGGCCATTGAATTTGTTGCGCAAAAGAGCCATTGTTTCGTTAGCTGTGTGGCAAGTGGCACCGTCCTGCTGAAACCACATATCGTCCACATCTATATCTTCTAATTCGGGCCATAAAAAGTTCGTTATCATCTCACGATAGCGAACACCATTCACAGTAACTGCCTGACCGGCCTCATTTTGGAAAAAATACGGCCCGATGATGCCGCCAGCCCATAAACCGCACCAAACAGTCACTCTTTGTGGGTGCATTGGTTTTTCGACAATCACTCTTGGATTCTCATTCGCCCAAATGCGGCAATTCTGTTTATTGACGAATCCACTGAGGTGAAAATGTCCCTCATCACTGAAGATGATTTTCTTCGAAAATTGATCATGCACTGTTGCCATTTCTTGCCACCATTCTGCCCATTCACGACGTTTGGAATGGTCAAGAGGCTTTGCACCTTGTAAGCGTGTAAATGCAAGTCTTTATGCATAATGTTCATCAACGACGAGCGTGAGAGGTGCAATTGTTGGGCACGACGACGAGTTGAGGTGGACGGCTCTTCAGCCACACTATCGCGAACAGCAGCAATATTTTCTGCAGTACGAGCTGTACGAGCATGCACTGGTGTTCTCACATCTTCTACAGACCCGGTTTGCTCGAATTTTTCTACGATTTTTGCGATTGTACGCACATTTGGACGATCAAATTGACCAAAAAAATCACGAAGTGCACGATATGCATTTTGATTTGAACGCCCATTTTCATAATAAGTCTGGATAACTTAAACACGTTGTTGGATTGTGTATCTCTCCATGGTTCAAATTGAGTAAGTCTGAAGTAGAGAAATGACAAAATGACTAATAAAATTCGGAAAAAACTTGGCGTTTAGGTGTGGTTCACATTCAACATCGGCCCTTACAATTTAACCACCCGTTAGTAGGTGGTTTATTAATTTGTTTCACATGGTAGCTTGCATTATCCATCACGATTACACTGGGTTTTGTCAGATTTGGTATCAGCATTTCCTCTAGCCATTTCATGAAGTTAGGTGCGTTCATATCATCATGGTAGTCAGCTGATTTGGATTTTGTGCTGAATACCAATAATGCACCCGGTACAAAACCTTCCTCAGACCCTGCATGCACAATGATATGTCTTTTTCCGGATGATATGTTACTGATGACACCACTCGTAGAAGGCCCTTGCCATGACTTTTTAACCTTATAATTCTGATGCACATAGGTTTCATCAATGTAAATAATCTGTTTACCTTCAAGTCTCTTTTGATGTATTGTTCTCAAGTACCTGTGTCTCCAAGCAGCTATCTCAAATCTTTCTATAAGCAAAGCTCTTTCGTTTTTATTGTTTTCGGTGAACTCAAACCCAATATTGTGCAATATTTTTCTAAGTGTTTCTAGGCATCCACTAAATCCAATTGCTTCTTTCAACTCAGTGTGCAGGGTTCGCAGTGTCGGGACTTGTTTTTTCACACCGTAGAATTCATTTATTTTGTTTCTTATGGCTGTAATATCGAAATTATCCAAGTTGGATACTTTAGCTGGGTGTGGTCGCTTTTTTCCAGGAGTGTTCCACTGTCCCTGGTTCATAGAACCTTCTTTTTTTATTCTTCTTAATGTCTTGACACTTATTTCTGAAATAGATATATTCAATAACTTTATTTTTATTATTAAAATCTTCAAAATCATTGATCGTTTCATGAATTGTGAGTATAAATGCATCCGAAATCAAACTTATGTTGAGGGCAATAAAACCACTGGTAATTTAAATAATTCCTAGTGATATGAATTATTTTGTTTTGTCAGAAAAAAAATCAGGCAACTCTGAAACTCTTTATATTAAATTGTTGAATGGAAAATATTTCATGTAATAAAATACCTGTCATTGAAGATATCTTTTCCAAGTAACGTGTTTCAGTTGTCAGCATTTTGTCTTTTTCGAGAGTTTTTAGTGAATCTACTATTTCCGCCACTTTGCATTGTCCGCATTGTCAATACTTTCTGAAAAGAAATAACAACAAAAATGATTGTCAACTTTTAGTCCGGATTTACTTACGGGTGTTGTTATATCGGAAGAGTCCGACCAGGTTTCGCTCCGATTCGCAGAGCTTAATCATGGTGAGCAGAGACGGAGCTCTGCTCTTCCGATATAACAACACCCGTAAGTAAATCCGGACTAAAAGTTGACAATGTGTTGTGCTTACGAAAGTTTTAGTTCAAAAACAAAAATGATCAATTCACTGTGAGAATTATCGCTACACCGTTTAAAATAATATAAGAGTATCAAGACTTTTTCATAAAACTGTGAAATACTAACCTAAAAGTGAATTTATCGAATCCAATTGTCGTATTTTTTCTGCGTAATTCTGATTAATATCACTTTTCAAGTCTTTGAATTTGTCAATCATAGTGAATAGAAGCTTTCTCGTAGCGCTTTTTACTGTTTTCGGCATTATTATAATCACAAACTCAAAGTAATAACGATGAACAAAATTTCGAAAACAAGTTGAACACAAGACGTCAACGTGACAACTCTGACAGGAAAAGTGTTGCCATAGTAAAGTTTCGCAAAAAAAGCCGTGGACAGCTTTCGCTAGACACACTCTAAGCTCAATGTGGACCACCAAAGGGTTCACTTTGAGAGCTACGTTCCTGTGCTGCAATGCTACAGGTGCCTCCAATACGGCCACACAAAAAAATGGTGCAAGGAAACCGCGTCGACGTTACGAGGTGATTCCCAGCTATGCTAAGCTATACAAAATATTCAAGATATTTCAGCGCTGGACAAAGTAACGCATGAACCTGACGATATTGGAACTCAATTATACATATGTCAAGTCACCAGCAACCGCAAAGCTTGATTATCCGTCTTCGCCGTCTCTTATATCAGGAAGATATTGTGACACAATAAAGTTTACACGTACTTATGACAACAACACTGTAGCGATAGAAGATAAGGAAATACAAACGGATGAAACAGAAATAATTGACGCCATGGTATACCGAAAAGACAAAAAGAAAATGGACACTACATTTTTACCGAAAATTGACCTTCATCATATCTCGCATAAAAGCAATGAAGACGTTGCAAAACTAGTAAAAAATTTTAAAGCTCTTTAACCGGCAATAGCGACTTCAAAATACCCTGCAGTCTATTTCAAATAGTTTTTGGTACATGCAAATTAGAGTCATTGCCATTATTGCAAATTTCTTTCAAATCCATTAATCTCTGTATCAAATCTACCGTTAAATTCCATCTTGTGGGGCAGTCTAGGCTAGCTTGATTCTTGCCCGGTTTTGCAATAATAGCAACATATTTCTGGGTTCGCAATTGTTTAGAAATTTTTCGCGTTTCGTCAATGACCCTTTTTAATCTGTGTACTGCTACAAGCATCAAGACAGATATTTCTTTCTTCCGACAGACAGATAACAATAATATTTCTTTCTTCCCTCAAATGGAAATGCATCGACAAAACAGAGGTTAGTGTTTCCGTGAACTGGTGCTCTCTATCTGTATCAAATTCAGTGTCGGCGTCGTAATCAAAGTCAGAATCTGAAGCCACTGACATAATTTCTCTACATTCTGCGCTATGATCTTCAATAACGTCTACATCCGTAGCTTCTCCTATTTGGGCGCTGGCGTCGCCAATGCTTTCATTCGTTTGTCCAGGCAAAACCTGCTCGTTTTCAATGTCGGTCTTATTGTTAAATAATCTGCCCATTTTTAGCATGTTAGCACAATCGTCCGTGGTGAAACTATACACATTCCCTATACCAATGCGAAACCTTTGCAACACGAACAAAACTTATTCCTTCAGATTTTCCGAAGTGTGTCTTTCCAAAAATTCAATAATTGCTGATTATTTTAATGCAACAGTGCCCTCTTTCCCATGAAACTCCTCAGGGAAAGTGATGCTATATACATTTTTATGCAAATCATTTTGTTTTGAAGTTCCTTGGCCATACTATAACGCAATGTGGCAGCGGCTTCAGTGATATCGTGTGGAGTATTTCGGGAACTTACTTTTATATTGCAATCGGGTATCAATGGCAAAATGTTTTGGAATTGTTCATCATCCAGGAGAGCTAAAGGGCGACCACAGACAGCAAGTAGGTTAGTACACTCTCTTGTGACTATTTCTGTGTTCTGTGTCTTTTTGGTGTTTTCTTTTGCCCTTCTTGTATTAAGCGCCTTTAGTTCGTCATATTGTTTTTTAGGTGTCTTTAGGTGTTTTAGGCGATTCGATCCATTAATACTCTGCAACAGAGTAACTGTAGAAATACAGGTGTGAATCAGAATGGCGGTGTAATGTCACTAAACACTATGAAATAAGATCACGATGAATCTACCTTAAATGTACCTAAATGTACTTACAAATAAAGTGTGCCGCCAACCTGACTCAACAATGGCGAGTGCCTGCCACTGAATGAAAAAACTGCTTTTTATACATAGCTTTTCTACTACACGAATCTACTTGATAAGTACTTTACCAAACTACAATCAGATGTTAAGTGTGAGGATTGGATAAAGCGTAATATGGAAATGATAGCAATTTGTTAAAAAGTCTGTTTTTTACTTAAATACTGTCACTAAGACATATACCGGGGTCGTAAACAATCATGACATTTGTTGACTTACTCATGTGGACATCAATACAAGTTTATTTTCTTAGGGCGTGACAGACATAATATTAATATATCGCGTATTATTAATATGTCTTGGTCTATACTAAATCCGACCGCAGTCTTGTGTGGACGCGGATAGCATGTTGGATATTGTGTGGAAAAAATATCGCAGATATGTATTAACGCCGTCGTCTATGAAGGCCAATGCCTGAGGTTCCAATGCAATCTATGTTATGTTAAAGTTCAATCAGCACGTAGAAAACATGCCTTCAGATCTGTGGTCCTCCTGTTTTAAAAAATGGTTCGATCGCATGAAAAATGTTTAAAATGTATTTAAAAGGAGAGTATTTTGAAAATCAATAAACATAATATTTTGGTTATAACGTGTTTTTTTAAGTGACGCAAAACTTTTAGCGTGACCTACGTAATTTTTGCCTTTTTTATAGATAATGGTACGGAACCCCTCGTGCACGAGTCCGACTCGCACTTGGCCGGTTTTTTTTAATACTTTTCTTTTATGAGTAACTAAATATGTGCTTGTTTCAATTAAGTTTTTGGTCACACTAGTCTACTTTTTTTACAGTAAAACAAAAATCTAACGAACACAACCATATATTTTATAATGGTAACACTGCCCAATTTTTTTTGCATCCAATTAAAAACAAACGTTAGATATCAGCAAGTCAACTTTAACATGCACACTACTGTGATTTAGATGCATGTTAATACTTCAGATTTAGCACGTTAATACTTCAGATTTTTGACGTTTATGCTTACGGTTTGTTTTTGGAGCAGTCATTATTATTATTAATATTATTAAAATTCTTTATTGCACCAATATTTGTACCAGGGCGGGCGTGCTTAATGCAGGAAGCCAGCAAATCTTTGTTTTGGAGAGACTGGCGGCAGGTAGTGCAAGCAAAAATAAATAGATATGAGATATACTAAACTTACATAAGCATACGGAAATACATTAAGCTAGACCTATAGGAGGTCCGAGGGGGGGGGGGATTAATAGAAAATGTGGTAAACGTAACTAAATTATAGTACACAAATATGTAAACAAATAACAATAACACGTATATAAATGTTGTAGATAATTACTGACAACGCTTACTTATACATAACTGGTGATAAGTTTCTGCCTATTCTGCAAATCGTAGTAACAGTCAAAAACTTTCTTTTTGAAGATATCAAAGGTTGGAGCCTGACGAATGTCCAGCGGCAGGCTGTTCAACAAGCGAATCGCAGTCACTGTAAAAGAGTTAGAATATCCCGCCGCATTATGCTCTGAGGTGCGGAGAATCCGGGACGACCGCAGAGGTGGAGATAAACAAAGCGTTCCCTGAGATAGGAAGGGGCGCCAGTGTTATTCAACACATTGTAGAGAGTGGACAAGACCTGGGTATTCCTGCGGAAACGGATATTTAGCCATTTTGTGAGCCATCTGTGAACGAAAATGTGATCATACTTACGCAGTCCGAAAATTAATCGAATGCATAAGTTGACAAGTCTATCAAGTTTAGTAGCTCCTCACCTAGGTCAGTGTAGCATACGTCAGCATAATCGATAATGGAGAGGAGCAATGAATTGACAAGCGTAAACTTCGCTGAGAATAGACGAAACTTCTGTAAACGCCTAAGGTGCACTCTCTTAGGCAAAGACTTTCCTATTTATCTCAGCCACATGCACAATGCACATCCTACGATAAATCACTCTGGATATGTAGACCAAGATTCTTCACCTTGCTGCAGGAAGCTGCTTGTTCGGTTTTAACCAGTGTCAAGGTTAATACTTCAGATTTTTGACGTTTATGTTTGCGGTTAACATCACATTTATTTCATAATTAAGTCGTAGGTTTCACATTAAAAAAAAATGCATTACAAACATAATCAAAATTCACATAAAGCTTCGTCAAAAAGTTGAGTTGATTTAGTAATTAAAAGAATGTCAAGGCAATAGCAATAATAATAAAAGGGTACGATTTAAGCTATCATCAATGTATTAAGTTTTGAATGTTTTAAATAATAAGGTTTGTCCGTAAAATAATAGATCTGTCATCAAAGTGTAATCGCCAAACAATATGTGGGATGTGTGATCAATGGAACGTTTAGAAGATGTATGAAAAGGAACGTGTTGATTGTGTGAGCGAGAGTGATGGATGGACCTGTAAAACGAGATAGAGGGAGATAGATTTTTGTTTTTTTTTTCTGGCGAAAGACGAACGACGGGCTATTTATGTGTTGTCAAATTAATTCTTTTAAAAAATAAAAAAAGGAGGACTAAGTAAAAATACGCATTTTATTATTTATTCCCACAAGTTGGGGGATTAAAATCAAAATACCAAGATTTCGACGAGATTGATACGTATATCGTACGCCACGCCACACAGTAGGCCGAAAATCACGTTTCATAGACATTCAAACTGACATGTCATAAGTGACACTTTTTTTGGTTGGATGTGATTGAGAATACTTGCTATATGCCTTACATAATGAACTTTCAGGTTTATAATCGTAAACAACGCGCTCAGAATTTTTTTCGAAAAAATTTGTATGGACTCGGCATAAAAAATTATGATATCTCCGTAATCGCACAATTGCGCCTAATATCCTCTGAGGTTATTAATATATACATTATTTAGGATTTTTTGGCATACTTCATGTTGCGGTCAACCATGCGTTTTTTTTTTCTTCGATTTTTAAAAATTTTTCAAAATTTTTTGTTTATTTTTTCATTTTTACCTAATAATTAGCTTAACATAGGCGTATATAGACTAGGCATTAATGCAAAAAATTATGGACAATAGTAGAAAGCGAAAATCGCTTTAAAATACTAATTAGCTGATATCTGACAATTATCTAATGATCCTCTAAATCTTCAATAAAATTAGGGAAATTATAGTTTGTAAATGATGTTTTAAATAACTGCCGACTTGTTGAATACCTTTATCTATAAAATAATTAGTTTCTCATAAGTTAGTACATTAGAGGGTAGTTAATAAATTACTTGTTCGGAAACAAAATAAGGTGATTAGTAAATTACTTGTTCGGGCACAGACACTAAAATCGATCGCAATAAATAGGAATACACTTAAAGAAAATAATTTAGTATTCTTCAATCATTGAAAGTACAAACATTATGGCAAGCATAGTAACTAATTTGGATTTGTTCGTTATTTTGAAAAACGCAGACAAACTTAGCGACTATAATTTTTTGTTCAAAACAGTGCTATCTCGTTTAAACAACAGTGTATCTGAAGAAGATTGTGTTACTTTAAAAGAATTTTGAGGGAGATTCACTAGAGCTGCACAGAAACGATATGAATCAACACATCGGAAATATGAGATATTCCGAACTCACTACTAAAGTTGGCTTGAAACTGATGTTGATTGGCCGAGTTGCTTGAAAGAAAATATACATTCGATTATTCAGCATGAAGGAAGTCCTATAGTGCCCCTTTTGGAGTCATCGTCAAACGCTACTGGTTCATCTACTGAGCCATCTACATCATCAATTGGAACAATGACGAAAAGAAAAATCGCAAATCGTAAACCTTTTGAAGACTTGGGAACGAAACAGAAAAAGAGGCGAAGTGGAGACCTGACTGACAAAGATTCCAGTGAGCTCGTATTTGCTACGATTTCAAAGTTAAAAGATGAAGGCCAGAACAACATGGCTTCTGTGATTGAATACATGGTAAAACATCCAGAATCAATCAAAAATCTACATGATTTAACTGCCAAACCAACCACTAAAGAAACGTTTTCTCCTCAAAAAGCACTTGGTTTACTAATATCTCTGAAATTGTCAAAGTGGCAATACATAACTTTGCGAGAATCAGCAATTCGAGAAGGCATTAAACACTTGTACCCTTCGTATTATTGCGTGCAAAAAGAGAAGAGTGTGTGTTTTCCACCTGAACCAAAAAATGCAATTACGGTGAGAGATTCCTCAGCGAAAATTTCACTACAAGCTTTGCTAGATCTGACAGCAAAAAGAATAATTCAATCGTTGCCAGAAAGTATGCAAAATAAAGAACTCGTTTTAATATCAAAATACGGTTTTGACGGAGCATCCAGCCAAAGCCGATACAAACAGAAAATGGATTCTACCGAAGATGACTCAAGTATCTCCATGACTTCGTTGTCACCACTGAAGATGACTTGTGAAGACGTCACAGTTTGGGAGAACCCAAAGCCATGCTCCGCAGCGTACTGTCGTCCAGTGCAATTCATCTTTGTTAAAGAAAGTGAAACAGTGGTGAAGAAAGAAAATGAAAGAGTCAAAGCTGAGATATCAGCTCTCCAACCATCCGATTGTGATAGCAATATGGTGAGTCATAAGCTAATGCTCACCATGGTTGATGCCAAAATAAAAACTTACCTCTCTCCTAACGTAAGATCGAATGCAGCTTGCTATATTTGTTTGGCGAAAACTTCGGAGATGAACAACTTAGAAGAAGTTAGAAAGAAATCTACAGAAGATGACTTGATGGAGCTCGGACTTTCATCACTACATGCGCGGATTAACATTATGGAATGTCTTTTGCATATCGCATATAAATGAGATATTAAGAAGTGGTCTGCTAGAACAGAAAGTGAGAAAGCTGCAGTGGATGCAAGAAAAAAATCAATCCAAGCCAAGTTCAAAACAGAACTCAACCTATTAATTGATGTCGTAAAACAAGGTTATGGCACAACTAATGACGGCAACACTGCACGACGATTCTTTGAATTTCCTGAAAAGACTGCAAGTATCACTGGACTAGATGAAGATCTGATCCGAAGATTTGCTGCGATTTTGCAAGCTATAACTTCAGGTCAATCCATCAATGTTTCAAAATTTAAAGAATATGCCTACACAGCTGCTGAAAAGTATGTAGAATTATACAACTGGTACTACATGTCATCAACAGTGCACACGATACTGCTTCATGGAGCTGAAATTATGGCTGCTAACGCAATAGTACCGATTGGGAGTTTATCTGAAGAAGCTTCAGAAGCGCGAAATAAGGACTTCAGAAAATTCAGGGAACATCACTCACGTAAGAAGAGCAGACTGAGTTCAAACGAAGATATATTTAATTTTCTTCTTATCTCTTCCGATCCTTTTATTTCAGCAATAAGACCAACGATGGATGCAAAAAAAGAAAACTTTGTTTGCGGAAACATTGGATCTGCTGAACATTCAAACGCCTGAATTCGAGTTTAAGGATATTGCTGATATAAACTCTGACTCGAAGTTTGACTCTGAAGATAGTGATTCAGATTAGGCAATATTTTAAAGTAATATATTTATTGTTTTATTTTTTTAGTGTGGGGCCAGAAGCAATGTATGTGCCTGTATTTAAATGTTTATGTTATGTTATGTTTATGTATATTTATCATATAATTTTATTGTAATAATTTTTAAATAATTTTTTTTAGCATTTTTAGAGAGTCGAAAAACAATTATTTTGTTAGTAAATCATCAGTACACTTAGTTGTTAAACTTAGTTTGATATGTGTAAATGTTCCTATGATGTAAATATAAATTCTGTTGAAATAACTAAGATATTAAGCTTTTTTTTAATGTATTTTACTTTCTAACATAGCACACAATTAATTTTCATGAATGCCCAGTCTATATGCATTCATGTAAAACTTGAAATGAAAAAAAAAACTTTAGTAAAATTTTAAAAATTGAAGAAAAAAAAAACGCATGGTTGACCGCAACATGAAGTATGCCAAAAAATCCTAAATAATGTATATATTAATAACCTCAGAGGATATTAGGCGCAATTGTGCGATTACGGAGATATCATAATTTTTTATGCCGAGTCCATACAAATTTTTTCGAAAAATATTCTGAGCGCGTTGTTAACGATTATAAACCTGAAAGTTCATTATGTAAGGCATATAGCAAGTATTCTGCCGTCGTACCATAAAAGGGCATATCTATCATTTTGGTCAATTCGAGATAATTAAGATTTAAATTTTCACTTTATTCTGCCCCCCAGAGCCGTATTCAGTTGAATAAAAAAAAAAAAAAACTCTAGATAGTTGCGTAAAGGTTAGTACTATTATTTGATTTACTTTATAATTTTCATATTTTACGAATTAATGAATAAAATCAAATTAAATCTTTCAACTTAAAATAAAAATATGTTAAAAATACCACTTACTACATATGAAAGACATAAGTAACCAAATGTGACCTTTCTTTTTAATACTTTTAGCAAATTGTTTACAGAATCACAATGAAAGGGCACAGTTATCTAATTGTGCCTTTATAATGTAAATTTAGTTAATGTGTTATACCAGAAAAAAAACACAATCAAGTTGAAAAAGTTTAATAAACTAAAAACATTTTCGTTTCCTCATTCAAATTACTGGAACAAAACTAAACAAATCTTCTTCTAGAAAATATTTTCTATATTATCTATTAAATATTATCAATTTGGTTCCTCTAACAAATAGATTGTATCAAAACTTATGAACTAATTAGAAAAAAAAGTACTAAGTACTTAACTGAAGTGTCAGGTATGTTAAACAATTATATTATTTATTCCTAAGGTAGGATCAAAGACTTACAAATCTATAAAAAAATTGTCACTATAAATCAATATCAAAATAGTCTATATTAAATAGAGGTAGTAATAGGAACATCAATTTTGGTTTTAAACCTTTTAAAAACCACAAATAGTTTATATAATACTATGTTCTCACAACCTGTTCTACTTACTTATTGCTTAATTGAAGAAGGAGATTGCTTATAATCTAAATAAGATTCTTGAAGCATAATTATTAAAGGCAGTCTTAGTTAAAAATTCTTAACACTACTATGTAAAAATTAAATGAAGCTTTAACATTTATGATAATATGGCACATTTTAATGAATTATCATAATGCGATATTTTGGTAGATACCTACAAAAAAGTTTTAACAAAATGAAATAATACAATATTAAGTTTAAAAAGACTCAGTCTCCATGAGTTTCAGTGAGATCAGCGGAACTATCGTTAACGGGTAGAGTTTCCCAAAAAAGTCTTCTGTTGGCAGGCATGAGTGGCCCAAGTCTGGAAAGTATAGTAGATTTTCTTTCAGATGTTATACCTCGTGGAGAATATTTCTGCTGTGGCGGTGGAACACCCACTTTAAGATTTTTTATTCTTAAGAAATCCAATTCTATTTGCTCATCAGTGTCATGATGGCTGTTCTTGTAGAACAACGATTTACTTCCTCGTTTAAAAGTGATTTCAGACATGTTTTTCAAATAAGCTCGCGGTTCAGAATGTTGTAATTTATACGTCGAAGAGCAATCTTCGAAATCGTAAAAATCCTGGACTATCATTTTTTTCACTACGGTATTTGGACTGGTATCGGACACAGCTTTGCAAAAGTCTTCGAAGTCATACACTCGCTTTTTCTTTTTTAGTGATTGCTCCACTCTATGGTGAAATTCATCTGCAGCCATAAATGTGTGACCAACTTCCAAATAACGCAACACAACAGTTTCAATATTGACTTCAGCGGAATTAACTAAATATACTAAGTAGGAAAAAAGGCACCAATTTTTATTTTGGGCCGCGCAGTTGTCCAGCCACAGAATTATATGTTTTAAGTCCCGGTTTTCATGAAAGAATGCTTGAAAGCAGCTAATAATATCCTCCTTTTTTCTTCCTGCAATAGCTTCGTGCCATAAGACTCCCAGTGTTTTACCAATTTCGTGTATCTTTTTGTCACCTACAGGAACAAAACTCTGATTGAAAACGATAAGTCTTGGACAAAACATTACCGTTTTGAACTCTTCCATGCGAGGTAACATAATGACCTTTTCCAAATCCACTGCATATATGATGGTGTCAGTAGTACTTGTTTGCTTTGTCTGACTTTTAACGTCCTCGTCATACTTCTCCCTCGCTGTAATATACCTTCTGTGATGATCTTCATATTCCCTGCACGCTTCACAATTTCTGTGCCTTATTTCTGAATTAGGGTTGTGAATAGAAAATTTTTCACACAATTCACATTCCTCATGTCCAAGTTTTGCAAATGAGATTTTAAGCTCACTTACAACATTCCTATAGAACCCATAGGACACTTTTATTTCAGGCACTTTTTCACAGTAATCGTCGTACATCATACGGATATTGATGTCAGAAGGTAAATATTTCCGGTTTGGTGCATGAACTCTCCTATAATGTGACACAGCTGGACGAAAAGACATAATATGTTCTTTGACTTTTATACTGTCTATTTTACTTGGGTTTGCGTTGTGACCTCGGCCATCAGCAATAGACTCTGCATATTGTGTTTTATAGTAACTGTCAATGATGTTCCTTACAGCCTTACAGTTACTTTGCTTGTAACCCAAGGTAGTAAGGAAAAACGTTTTGCATACCGCAATTTTCTCACCATTTTCATCGAAAAAGAAATACGAAACACTCTTAGTTCGATTATAACGTTTACCATCTTCATTATCATTACTTTTGTTCTTTGGTCTTGCAGGCTTTTGCTGGAAAGTATTAGCTAAGAAGAAGTGTTTTTGTTCCGACCAAGACATTTTCCAAAAATTACGATTGATGATTTTGCGGTAATCCTCTGAGAATTTGGTCAAACACTTCTTTTTACAAATGTTCTCTTGGCATCCGGGTTTCACGAAATATTTGGTACATATTCTTTCTTCTTTTTTCATAATCTTTCGGTCTTTAACACTTACATCATATTTTTTGCGCTTTCTTATTGACCCTTTTTTTGTAAGTTCAACGCTTGGGCCATCGGATTCATTTGAAGATTCTAAAATCGTTTTTTCCAAACCCGGTTGAGAACATGGAATGAAGTCTGATTCGGAGCCAGAATCATCCAGTATATTATTGGGCTCACGTAAATCATAATTTTCAATATGACTCCTCAAATCATCAGAATCAAAATCAAATGGTATGGTAGATGGTGGCTCGGTATTTATGTTTTGAACCACTGATTGTTTTGATTGTTGAGCGCCAATGTTGTACTTTTTGCGTTCCTTTGGTGGCTCATAATCTTTATCGACGACTGAATCGTCCGAATCAAAATCTGATTCAGATTTCGATAATATGAATTGCGTCGACCCATTTTGTAGGCCACTAGTGGACGGAATCTGTTCATCAATATAATGACTAGCCTTAAAATTTTGTAAAGCAGCGGTTACTAATCTTTTGCCCCGTGACTGCATTTTTAAAATTATCTGAAATAAAGGAAAACAACTGAAATGAATAAAAATATGGGTTTCGCATACCTACTTAAATAATTAAATATTTTTAGACATTTCACACAGTGCCACACTAAGCTAAGAGCCTTTTGTGTTGTAAGAAGTCCACGAAAGCAGCCAAAAAAACTCGTGCCCGCGGCGTCGACCTCTACTCGTCATAGTCGCTAGAGAGTCAATATATTACAAAGTTAATTGTTTATACATAGGTACATTACATTACTGCGCTAGCCTGTCTAAACGTTTATTTAATTTAATGCAGCAAATTATGGCATTTGTCACACGTAATCTAAATAATACCTACTTTTCGATAGCAAACCTACCTACTTGAAATAAAAAAGGATAACAAACTCGAACGTGTGCATTCAATGGTTTAAAATCTACATAAAATACAATCGTCGACCGCCGCCAGGCGTCATAAGATGGCGGACATTTTTTAAAGCACTTGAGCGTCGAAGGTCATCAACTTAAAATATAAAATTACTTACGTAAAACACTCCAAAGATAAGCAAAAACACAAAATTCATCTTTAGTTTTATAGCACAAAACAACATGTAAACACGGACAAATCAGAAGCGTAATTATCTTACCTAGCGCGGGCAACGGCCTGACCAGCGTGGAGTCGCTCTGACATCGCAGGCACAACTGACGCGTTTCACTCAAACCCTTCCTCCCTTTCCTCGCCTCTAATCGTAAATACAAGGAAGAAAAGGCACAACTGGTTATTTGTGACTTTTATTTGAAAATTCATCGAGATATACTATGAACTATGATTAGATAAAAGGGCACATCTGCCATTTGTGCCGTTTCTTTCTTTTTATGTTGTAGGTGTGCCTTTTCAACCTAGTTTTTAGTGAAAATATATACGAAGTAATAGTCACATCTAAGTATTTGTGACTTTTCAATATAATGGTAAGTAAATGTGCCTTTACATTCTATAAAACACGAATATTAATGTCACTTGTGCCTTTCGAGCTTACTGTATCTTAGAATTCCTTGGAGATAAAAATTTAAAAAAAATTGAGCAGATGCGCCTTTTTTTCCTGATTCCGAATATGTATATAACTCATATTTTTAAAAAATGTTAGTTGTGCCCTTTTATGTTAAGACGGCAGTATTCTCAATCACATCCCACCAAAAAAAGTGTCACTTATGACATGTCAGTTTGAATGTCTATGAAACGTGATTTTCGGCCTACTGTGCGCCATTGACGCCATCCACAAGAACACGAAAAATTCTTGTGGGTTACGGTGGAAAAAGACGCAAATTCAAGATGAGCGAGCCGCCAAGCTGACTTTGGAGACGCAGAAGCTGGTGATTCAGATGGAAAGCCAAAACCAAGCATGCTTTATACTGAGGAGCTGTTACCAAAGTTCAGTGGGCAAGACAAGACAGAGTCGTCAGCTCGATGGGACCAGGAGGTGGACGAGAATGCGGAGATATTCGGCTGGACGGCTCTGCAGCAACTTATTATAGGCAGACGATACCTGGTCGGCACGGCAGCCTTGTGGCTATGGTTAGAAAAACCCTTCAAAACAAAGACCTAAAGACGGCTCTGTGGAGAGAATTTCCTGATGCAAAAGAAACAAAAATGATCCATGAACTGATAGTAGCGGAAAGAAAAGAGTGGGTGAAACATGTTTAGATTACTTGCTGGTAATGAAGGAGCTTGGAAAACGCGGCAAGATACCTACCCGACTATGTAGCCATAAAATACATAATCGACGGAATAAACTAATAAAATCATGCTGTATGGTGTAACCACGTACGGGGACCTGAAGGAGAAGATAAAAATATACGAAACTATTAAGCAAAAGACTGCGAGTGCAAGATGAGCACTGGCTAACAACTATGTGCCTACTGTGACTGTGGCAGCTGCGCCTGCGCCAGGCAATAGGACGGTTGCGCGACTGTGCTACAGCTGTGGAGAGAGTCGGCATATGTCAGCAGACTGCCCCTACAAACAGATGGGATTAAAATGTTTCCGCTGCAACGAGTTCGGGCATATTGCATCGCAATGTCGACAACCAGGCGGCAACCGGCGAAGAAATGATGTGATTGGACGAGGTTAACCAGGTATGCAGCAACTTCGGAGTGGACCGAGGCGCACGATGTTCACTACCACCGATTCGGAACGACGACCAACGTGAATATAGCAACACTGGTGACGTGAGTGGCAGCAACGTGAACTTAGTGCGAAACAAAGATGGCGGAAACGTAAACAACAAACCAATGATGAAAATCGAGGTCAGTGGAAATACGACGATATATTCTGAATGTTTGATCGATACTGGCAGCGAAGTTAATCTCATGACGGACGAACTCTATAGGAAAGTCGGCTCACCAAATTTCGAAGCAGGAAATAATGTGAAGTTGTCGGGACTCGGTTGATTACAGGTTATTTCATTAGGAAAGGTGAACTTGTCAGTGAAAATTAGTGGTGACATTTATAATAACGTAATGATGACGTTAGGTGTTTGTTGTTGACGACTTCATACCCGCTCTAATGACACGCCGCACGCGCCGACTATGAGCCCTTTGACTAATGCCGCCAAACGCACAGCACGCGCGAACTCGCATGATTTCATTGTTTCTATTTCATTCGACAATTCGCGATGCATAAAAAAAAAGTGAACTGCCTGAATCGAAAACCATTTCGAGCTTAGCATCCAAACTACAGTATTTTTAATGTAAGAGATTTTTATCATAATAGATGAGCCTTATTTTCAGTAAATAATAATATTTAAATGCCCTTCATTTGACCTTCATGATGACGTCACATGTTAAATCGTCTGTGGTAGTAGTTATTCTGTGGAAAAACTACCAATGACCTGTCAACTTCATCTGTCAAACACATCGACTTGCTCCTTGTATTTGTTCACAGACCTACTAAATATATGGACCGGTTGTACCTACAGAAAACGGGTGCCAAAAAGTTGTCGCAATAAATGGCCGCCTTCTAGTGCCTCGCCAGAGCTATCGAAAATATCGATATCGATATTAGCGGCTGCATCATCAGCAGTGCTCAAGCAGCACTGTCACGAGTAGGAAATTAATGTTTACCGATTATTAGCCACGAAATATACCATTGTGGTGTTGGTGTTATATACAAGACCGCGGCTTTGAAGTAAATTCAGGTTGTAAGAATTACTATTTTGTGGTTTTATCATAGGTGATAATTCGTAAAGTAGATCGTCGCAGTCGAACACCGTTGAAACTCACAGATACTTCTATATTTAAAAAAAAGTACGTCCATGAATTGAAGACACAATTTTAAATAAGAAAGGCGCTTTATACTTTGTAAATTAACTTTTACATTTACATACCGGCACACACATTCTAAGAGAATATTCTTTATTGTACCAGGAAAAACACATACAAATCATTTGCATTTAATTATTCTGAATATTTATTTTTATCATTGGAAAGTAAAGATTTCGATTACCAGGGGCTCGTTACTCGTACCTACCAATAACAAGTTACAATTCTACTAGCTACAAGTCATAAAAGCTAACAATCTACTACTACAAGTGTTTCTGAAAGACTGCATTATTACTTGTCAACTTTTTTTGTTCTGCGATCTCGTTTTACAATGGTCTGACTCTCGATTTAACAAGTGTTGTATCTCATCACTATTCTAAGTAGGTAGTAAAAAAAATTGTTTGTTTTGATTTTTCGAGTGTTTGGTTCGATTTCACATTGATATTACTCCGTTTTCCAAAAAAATGTGCGCTTTCGGATTGAATTAAAACTATCAACTATGTAGATTTGCTTCAAACTAAAAGGGTATATTCAGTTTCTTCGTTTGTGACAAAAACTATAGAGAAAATTTTATATATACTGAGACAAAAACACGAATAATGGAGAACAACCGCAAAGAGTTGAAAATTATGTTCTTGAAAGAAGTTTTGAAGAGGAAGGACGATCTTTTTGGAGCGTTTTCTGCCTTCAGGACGAAAGAGACGAAGGTGGAGGCCTGGAAGGACGTGCACACTGTCGCCAAAGCTCTTCAGCTGGTTCCAGCCTCAAAGAACTTCGTGTACACAAGAGATGGTTTATGGCAAAACATAAAGAAAGCCTCAGTTGTAAGTATTTAGGTATTCTTATTCTATGAACCTGCCTGATCTGTGATGACTCATGTTGTTAATTAACATGCACTAAACACATACGTCCTTGTCATTTTCAGAAAAAGCGAGATAATAGCAGACAGACAGGCACAGCTGGTGGGCCAAGTGCAAAAATCAATGCTACAGATGAACTGGTGTATGAAATTATTGGAAAAGAAAGTGCTGTTTTGGACGGACTCGCAATCTCTGAGAGTACAGTAGAAAACCAGCCCAATTCACCAGAGCTACCACATGATGGCTCTAGTTCACCTGTACCTTCAGTCGATCGACCCAGACCAGCCCCTGGAAATATACCAAAGATCCCAGTGATGAAACCAATGAAGAAACAGGCTAAACCGGACCTAAAAAAGCTGAAAGAAAAGAAACTTCAACTGATGATATTTTTTTTATTTTTATTTATTAAGGAAAACAAACAGTAGTACAATGACAATTTAACATAATTACTTAATTATTTAAAGTGTTGCATAATTGTACCACCAGCACCGTTATCCACAGATTAAATTAAATTGGAGAAACAAAACAGAAAGTTAATATTACGAATATTCTTGTGCCTTTTGAACGCTAACCTAAACTTAAACTTAAACTTGAACTTGAACCGTGCATTGCTCGCATTCAGACTGTTTTGTTTAGGATGGTTTAGTTTATGTTATCCCAAAATAATTTTGGGGATAGCACAGAAGTAAAAAAATACTGATGAACTAATAAAAATTCAGAAAACCTACTGTTCCATTTCAAGGCATTCCATGGCCAGTGCACGGAATGAGGGGAGCGATAACGAAAATATGTCTAATTTATTTAAGTGGGTATTGTACGTCTTAACTATTCTGTTCAAGGGGGCCCTTTCGCCCGCGTTTGTTCTGCAAGGATCCGTCATAAACAAGTAGTGGGGGTACGATTCTTGTATTCTCTTTGATTTACTGGGTATTTTGAAGAAAATTTGATTAATTAACTGGCTGCAGTCAAAAGCATTATGGCATAACTTGTACAGAAAGATCTCATCAAGAAGAAGTCTTCGGTTTTTTAAAGAGTTTATAGAAAATTTAGACAGGCATTTAACATAAGAACATTTGGAACGGCAACATTTGAAATTTACGGAGCGTAGAAACTTGCGCTGTACAGACTCAATCTGATCAGAATATTTTTCATAGTATGGGTTCCAAATAATAGAAGCATATTCTAAATTTGTCCTAATCAGTGAGCAATAGAGATGAATAAATGAAGATGGCCGTCTGAAGTGAGTGCATGAGCGCATGATAAAACCATACATTTGAAAAGCTTTGTTGGTGATGTTATCTATGTGAGTGCCCAAATGTAATTTGGAGTCCAGTAAAATGCCTAAATCTTTTATTTTAGCAACAGAATCCAAGGGTGTGCCTAAGAGAGTGTATGTGTAATGAATGAGATTTGTTTTTTTCGAGAAAATAATTGATTTACATTTTGTCAAACTTAAATTTAATTTATTGGAAACGCAGTAAGATGAAAAACGGTCAAGATCCTGTTGCAAGTTATTACAGTCGTCAATTGATGTAATTTTTTTATAAACTTTGAGATCATCGGCATATAAGAGAAAATGGCCATGTTTAAAACAACTAGAAATGTCATTTAAAAACAGAATAAAAAGGAGCGGACCAAGAATTTATCCTTGCGGAACTCCTGATGTTACACAAGTTGAAGTAGAGGCAAATCCATTGATGACAACCTTTTGGGTTCTGTTAGTTACGTAAGATTGAAACCAGCGCAGCAAATTTCCCCGAATCCCATTAAATGCTATCTTTTGAAGAAGCAACAAATGATCCACCTTGTCAAACGCTTTGCAAAAGTCCGTATACACCGAGTCTACTTGAATGCGCCTGTCCATAGACTGAAAAAGAAAATTTGTAAATAACAGTAAATTTGTAACTGTGGATCTCTGCTTGACAAAGCCGTGTTGCTCTGGAATTATAATTGTGTGCAGACTGGGGTAAATAGCATTATGAACTAGTCTTTCAAACACTTTAGAGAGAGTTGAAATCAGCGAAATAGGTCGATAATGCTCAACATTATTGACACTACCACTTTTATGCACTGGAGTGATATTTGCTGCTTTCCAAACTCTTGGAACGATCCCCTCTGACAAGCACTTATTATAGATAATAACAAGTGGACTACATATTGTATCTGCTGTGTGTTTAAGGAAAAATGGGGGTATACCATCGGGACCAGAGCCTTTTCCAATGTCAAGGGTCTTCACAACTTTTATAACTGAATCAAGTGTGAGAGTGATGTCTGATAGATGAACAATAGAAGAGTCGGCAGGTATAGTCGCAGGGTTAAAACTGTTAAGAGTGGACGGTTCATAGACTGAGCTAAAAAAATCGGAGAATAGATTACACACTCCTTCCGGCTCCGACGATTTTTTATCCTTGAAAACTATTGTACGAGGAATACCGGTTTTATTCTTTTTGTTTTGTATATAAGACCAAAAAAATTTAACATCTTGTTTTAAACCGTCCTCTATTGAGTTTATATAGTGAGCAAAACATTCCTTACTAACCCTCTTGAACCTATCTCTAAAAATAGTAAACGACTCATAATCACTAATATTTTTATATTTTTTCCATTTAATCCAATATTTATTTTTATTCTTAAAAATATGTATGAGTGGGCGCGTAAACCAAACTGGGAAGTTAGAATTTATGTGTGGCCGACACGGTACATGGTTTTTAATAATAATGTAAATATTTTCATAAAATGTATCTAACGCTGACTCAGCGGAGAGATCGCTGAGTAGTGCTGACCAGTCAATATTCCGAATGTCTTTATTAATAAAGTCATATTTAGCCTCAGTGAATCGATATTTAGGAGTGGACTTTTGGGGTAAACGATCGTAGTTCAGCCCGATACGGACATTGAAAAGTACAGGGGGATGGTGTATATCGGGCGGTACAAGTGGATATAAAGATGGCTCGCACACACATTCACTATTGTTTATTATAAAGTAGTCAAGGATGCGATCATTATTATTCTTTATGAAATTAAATTGATTAGACTGAGTTATACATAAGAATTGGCATATATATTTATCGAGCAAATTACTACTATCCAATAGTAGTGGCTTGCAAACAGATCCAGTATTGGTCCAGTCTAGTGTAGGTATATTGAAATCACCCAGTAAGTAAAATTGATCTACGTCGTCAGACATTACCTCACTTTCGATTGAGCTCAATAGTAAATTGTATGTTTGAAAACATTGTCCGGGAGGAATATACAGCGCTGCGATTATATGATTTCTGCAACTTTTAGAAGAGGAAGAAAGTTTAAGCAAAACGTAGTCCACAATAGGTGGTATTATCAACTGCGAGAAGGCGGCGGCGTCACCGGTGCCGGCGGGCGAGTCCGTCGGAACGGGAGCGGGGCTCAGCCAGCAGCGAGCTACGTGTAGCCCACTCCTCACGGCGATCAGGACCCCGCCTCCGTCCGACCGGCCGCTAGCCGACCGGTCCCGGTCACACCTATACACATTATAGCGGGAATCTATGAATTCATTATCAGCTATGGAAGGTATTAGCCACGTCTCTGTGAGGACAATAATGTCGTAACACTCAGAAAGAATGTTTGTGTACAGTGTATGAAGCTTTGTCCTTAAGCCGCGGCAGTTCTGATAAAAAAACGTTAACTCTTTAGCCATTGTAATGGTTCAAAATTAAATTCGTCGTAATAAAGTGACGAGCAAAACAAGTCACTGTGGGTAGAATATGAAGTAAGAGCGTAGAATATTATATTATACCGATTCAAAATTATTTTTGCAGCATTGGTTTTATAACTAATATAACGAGATTCATGATAAGCAAGAAATAAGTAATCGGGAGCAATCGTGTTGTTTCTTGGAACAGATGTTAGAATATTATTACCTGTTGTCAAGTAGGTTTGGAAAAAATGCACTGAGAGGTTGAAAGTACAGAAAGCACACTCCAAGTTCAGCGGGCGGGGTAGAGAGATGCATGGTTCAAGATCACTTAAAATTATTTGTGGCACTGAATGAGTAAAAGCACAGAGCGATTTACATGAGTACACTAAGCATGATGTCGCAAGCAGATTAAGAGTTACGAAGACAATGATTATGATTGAAACAAACTTCATATAAAAAGCGCGAAATGACTTAGTGACCGAACTAGTTGGCCCGTTCCGCACTGTCCATTTTAATTTTGGAGACGTCGTCAATCGAGCGAACCGGGAAAGCAGGCGTTGTGTCTGATTGTCGGACGAGAACAGTGCCGTGTTTTGTCCAGATGTATTTATGTGGGAGTCAAAATCAAACCGCGTGAGCACCGTATGTACCTTTCTTTTATTTTAAACTTCAAATAACACTTCTTAACGCAGCAATCTTTTCTATCTTTCCGCCATTACTCTCTTGCTCGCTCGCACACCTTCCCCTCTCTTTCTTTTCCCTTGCGTTCCGTTTCTTACATTCCATTCCCACATTCGGCCGTCCTGATATTATGTCTGTCCTCAGACATTCTTCCCACACTCATTATGCTTCATCTCTTTCAGTACAAATCGTCACCCTTTCATACATCTTATTTCCACACCTGACAATGTTTAGATTGAAACTCTTAAGCTACTAGTTTTAGATAAATATGCCATGATAATGAATAAAGCACATAGTGAGCTAAACAAAGCATTAACACAATCATTCATCTTCCTTCAGAACATTTTTCACTTACCCATTATGGGCTTTCTTCATCTTCTTCTTCAGGCCACTGCTTCATTTGATCAGCTGAGCTAGAACTTCTTATAGGTCCTTCAGCTAAACTATCAATTTTCTCTAAGTCGTAGCGGTCATTCCTTTTCACCTTCACTACCTTGTAGGGTCCTAGGTATTTGGGTTTCAGTTTCAAGCCGGAACCAAACTGAGTCCTCTTCATAGCCACTATATCGCCAACTTCGTACTTCGAGCTTGCTTTTCTCTTCTTATTATAGGCTTTTGCGTTTTCCTCTTGTATTTTAAGTATCTGTTCCTTGGCTTGCTTTCTGAGTAGCTCTCTTTCTTTATTGTATTGTTGTAGGTCTTCTTCTTGTAATAATTCTTTTATTTTTATGTCTTCTTTTGTTCGCATTTTCGTGCCCATTAATAATTCAAATGGGGTAGTGTTTATACTTCTTTGAAATGTACTGTTAATTGCTCTTTGCACTTTATTTATGTGCTTGCACCAAACACTTGAATCTTCCAAACATACCTTTGTTAGTAAAGGAATTACAATTCTGTGTATTCTCTCTACCTGACCATTTCCACGTGGTACGCCTGTAGTTATGGTTAGGTGTTGAATTTCCTCTTCTTGACAGTATTCAGCGAACTTGTGACTGGTGAATGCAGCTCCTTTGTCAGTTATAATCCGTCTTGGGTTCCCAAAAGTCTGCTGGTGGATTTTCAGTTTATTCAGCGTCTCTTTGCTTGACGTAGTCTTGGGAATAGCCACACGAATTTAGTAAATGCATCTACCACTGTCAGTATGTGATTATACTGTTTGCTGGTCTGAGTCAAAGGCCCAACGTGATCTAGATGGATAGTGTCCAATGGAATACAACCTTTCTCAATGGGATTGAGGAATCCTTCTTGTTTACCTTCTTTCTTGGTAGCTAATAAGCATGGAATGCATGTAACAATGAAATCTTCTATCTTCTTATCCAACATGCGTATGTAGTATTCTTTATCAATAAGTTCTCTCATTTTCTTCTTAGAGAAATGTCCATTGTCATGTACTTTCTTCAAAACTTCTTTCTCCATAGATTTAGGTATCACCAGCAACTTCTTGTCACCTTTGTATAACAAACCATTCTCTATCCAATAATCTTGAAAAGACTTTTCTTTCAGTATCTCTTTTATAGCTCTGAGCTACTGCTTGCTCATCGTCTTTCGCTGTAATTAAAATGTCATCAATAAATATCATCATAACTCCTTGAGTAATCAATTCTCGGAATATAACGCTTACAAATCTCATGAAATACTTTGGGCAGATTGACAGCCCAAAGGGAGCTCTGAGAAACTCGAATTGACCGTGGTGCGTAACAAATGATGTGTAGGGAATTGATTCTTCAGACACTCAAGTGAAAGAAACCATTTTGTAGGTCTAGAACACTAAACACCTTAGCGTCGCACAGTTTGTCCATCATATCATCAATCACAGGCAGGGGAAATTCGTCCTTTACAATTTTTTTATTTAAGCACCTGTAATCCACACAAACTCTTACAGCTCCATCTTTTTTTTTCACTAAAACCAAAGGACTTGAGTATTCAGAGAAACTTACTCGTATGATGTCAGTATCCAGCCACTCCTTTACCTGTTCCTCAACCAGCTTCTGCTCGACCAAGGACAAACGTCGTGGCCTCTGCGAGACAGGAACATCGTCTTTGAGAACTATCTTCAACTGCATGGGTGCTTCCTTCGTCTGCTCCGGTTTATACTCTTCAATGCACTGTAACACCTTTTGTCGAACCACCGGCTTGAGAATATGGTCTAGTTCAACCACATTTTCTGTAAAACAAGAAAACTTAGACATCCATTCATCACTTTCAGGCAATAGCGTCACTGTACTACCATTCATTATCATGGTTATTATTCGTAACAATTCCTGACCCAAAATCATATGAAATGGCATTGCATCTTTGTTCACAATGTGAAATAACACTTTTTCATAACCTCTGCCGTCGATCGTAATGTTTACAAAGAATTTTCCTAAAGATTTCACCTTTGAATGTCCAAGTCCGGTTAACGACAAGTTATCCTCACATTTCTCCGTTCCTACCGCGAGAAAACACTCGTTAGATATTAGATTTACATCGCTACCAGAGTCAATTAACGCGTCCACTGTTAATTTTCCGATCTTGACACACTTTACCGGCTTTGTCGTATTTTCTTCCTTGTGTACTATTTGCATAACCTCTCCGCAACCCGAACTGTCACTTTGTTCCGCCATAGAGAAGTTGGAGTGTTTTACCGACCGGCCACCGCCGACTGCTGCTGTACCGACGCGATCGTGTTTTCAGTACATTTGCTGCCGATATGTCCAAATTTGTTGCAGCGGAAACATTTCAGGCCGTTAGGACAATCACTAGCCACATGTTTCATATCTCCACAATTATAACACCTCTGAAACTTTCTTTCCTTCTTGATAGTCGTCTTAGTGGTACTCTCGCCATATGTCGTCTTCGTATGCGATTTACTCTTCATTTTCTCGTACAGCGCCAATTTTTCTTTGAGCACTGGGTAGGTAGTCGCTCCATACAATATTGCTTTGTTAAGTTCGTAGTCTGGTATTCCGTCTATGATATACTGCACTGCTATGTAATCCGGAAACTTCGCTCTGCGACCTAGCTCTTTCATCACCAGCATGTACTGATAGTAGGTTTCGTCTTTTTGTTTACGTCGTGCAGCCATGATTTCGTGCATTTCCTTCACGTTGACGGAATCTGGGAACTCCTTTTGAAGAGCCGTCTTCAGTTCTTCATAGCTTCTGAATGCT
Organism: Yponomeuta plumbellus; assembly: GCA_947310845.1. Lineage (NCBI taxonomy): Eukaryota > Metazoa > Arthropoda > Insecta > Lepidoptera > Yponomeutidae > Yponomeuta > Yponomeuta plumbellus. The sequence continues at coordinate 2,545,527 of OX371206.1, forward strand.
TTTTCACCTTTTAACCATAGCGCCGCCGTGCCCACCAGGGATCGTCGTGCGAAGATGAGCTTTTGATGCGCCGTCCAAGTGAAGACATCCGCGTTGTCTTCTAAATCCTGAGCCCATTTTGCCGATGACAAAGTTTTGTCGTCGCCGCTGAACTTTGGTACGCCGTCCATGAAAAATGCCGCCATCGTTTGTTCGCCGCCACTCACGCCGGTTGTAATTTTGCCCCCATCCGCTGCTTCTGCCATTGCCATCGTCGTATAGTGAGTATATTCCGTCGTAAGTAGGTATATTCACTAAATTATCGTCGTAGTATAGAATTTGCAGCGCCACAGCGCCCGTCGTCGTTTAGCACGTGGCACCGGCGTCGTATAGGGTATAGGTCACGTAACCCTCTTGTAATGTAACTTTCCGTCGTAAATTGTTCTATCCCGGACGAGCTCCCACTTGTGGGAGTCAAAATCAAACCGCGTGAGCACCGTATGTATCTTTCTTTTATTTTAAACTTCAAATAACACTTCTTAACGCAGCAATCTTTTCTATCTTTCCGCCATTACTCTCTTGCTCGCTCGCACACCTTCCCCTCTCTTTCTTTTCCCTTGCGTTCCGTTTCTTACATTCCATTCCCACATTTATACTGGTTGGCTCGTGCAGCTTGACGTGCCGCTCGAAAGATCTCTTTATTGTGCAGCGTCAGATGTTCATTCATGTAGATTTTTCTACTCTGACCCGGAATGTGGAGTTCCTCCGTAGTTACCCCTTTTGCCAGACGGTAGGCGGCAAGCATGTTATCACGAGCAATCTGCTAGTTAAACTTCACTATCACGTTCTTTGGATGCGCACTCTTGGCATTGGCATGAGGGACACGGTGAACTGACACTATTTCACTCGCGGTATCGGATGTTTGATGACTTCCCCAATGTGCTGAACAGTTTCAAATAGCTGCTCGCCGCGTTTTTCCGGCAAATTGCCAATTTCAATGTTGCATTGGCGAGCCCTTTGCAACATAGACTCTATTTTGGCTTGGAGTTCCAATATCAGCCTATCATTTTGCTCATATTTCTGCAGCTTAGCCTCCATTGTCTTCACGTTAGTCTGCACAGATGATATTTCTTTACGAAGAGCCTCGTAGTTGTCACTCATGAATTGGACAGATGCCTTCAAGTCACCAAACTCCTTCAGCATTGTTGTCATCCTTTCATCCTGCCTAGTCAACATCAGCAGAACCTTTTCCTCGAAAAGCTTAAATTCACTTTTATTTGTGACTTCGTCGTTGGGCCGGTTTCTGGTTGTAACGAAATTCGGAGGGGATAACAGATCCAGTGAGTTGTTGGCCGAGGCATCTGTAGTATGGTGTGAAGAGGAAGGATCGTTTGCCCGATGATCCGGTGATCCACTGACATTCTCAGACGATGCACTACGTCCACCAGCACAAAAAGTTACATTCATGTTTGTGACTCGCGTGGGACTTCTGTTTTGTTATACGGTTGATGACGCGTTCGACAGCGCAGCGTAGTGTGTGTGCGTAGATAAGAGCGGCGTACAATAGTACGGTGACGAGAGCGCACGGCACGACCACGACCGGTTTGGAGCGACGCGAACAGCGGAATGAATATCGTATCTAGAATTGAAAATAGAAAAAACGAAACGCGAAATTGGTGCTTTGCCACCGACTCCACCATTACAAGCTGCGTTACCTGCCTCGGATTCACCGATTGAGTCGCAGGAGTTTGCTGATATAGAATTTTTAGATGATAGTGATTAACATGAGCATGGTTATCTAATTATTTTTTAAATGGCTGTGTGTGTAACTTAGATAAGAAATAATTTAGATAGGTACTTGTTGATTCTCAGTTATAGGGTATGAATCATTGTGATATTGTTGATTCCTATTGTTATGATGTAAGTCTTAAGCAATCATTGTGATATTTGATTCCTATTTTTAGGATTTAAACTAATTTATACCATACCTAGGTAAGAAATCCTTGTTGATTCCTGTTATAGTGTAATTCTGGATTCACAGCTGTCCATTATACCGGTATGGGCTCCCGGAATGGAGACCCATGTGATAGGTAAGTCAGAATATTGATTCACAGCGAACTCACACGCATGTACCAATGCGTATCGCATCTCTGTGAAACGATGATGTAGCGCCTAATATGTGTCTCCATTCCGGGAGCCCGCGCGGCAGACAGCTGTGAATCCAGCCTAAGTCATTTTTTATGCAATTATTGTGATAATTTGATGATCATGATTGTTCCAATGCAACTCTGGTGATCGGGCAACTATGTTCCAATGAGTTTGTCTGATCACATGTCGAAAAGAGGTGGAAAATAAAAGTTGATTTCGATTTTAGCATGTTGTTTTTTAAACCAACCAATCCTATTATTTCAAAAAAGGACAATGGGCATTGCGGCCCATGAGCGGCCATCAATGAAACTAGTGTCATTTGAAAGGGGAGATCTTTGACAACAAATATTGTTCAAGGAGTACTATGAAATACCGTTTGGGAAAAAAAAATATAGTTAAAATACTATTATTAAAATACTATTTTTTTTTTCATTATTATTTATGTATCCTAATATTCAATACTTTTTCTATTAGAGGTCTTAGAACCTTTGTTAAAATCGGTCTCGCCATGTTTCATGCGTCAACCAATCAGCGACGAGCGCCGCTCGCACTCGGCGACTCGGCGATTACCGTTATGCTCGAGCGCACAGCGCAGTCCATCGTTGACATTTGTTTCGTTGAGTACTGTGCGATTATTATTGTTTGACAATTTCTTTTGACTCTGGCTTGCATATCGGACTTGTTAATATCTATCTTGGTGACTTGTGCTCGTTTTTTTGGACTTTTTTTAAGCAGATTCCTATAACAATGGCAGATAATCGCCAAGTGTGTATTTTATGTAATCGATCCGTGATAAACAGAAGAAGATACGAAATAACCCGTGCTCGGTTTGAAGAACATCCCGCTGTAGGCCAATATATCTTTGAAGCTCTTACCTCTGAACATCAGGTAAGTACATCAAACGAAATCATTATTTCTTAGTTGTCACGTCAACAATATAGTACTGTTTAACTTGAGGTGGTCACAGTGTTTTAACTCTCGCGCATTGAGATTACATTTCGCTGTAAGTAGTAAGTAAACTGTTACCGACGCGGCGACGTTGTCGTTCCGTTTGATCCACGGGGCGAGAACGGGATAGAAGTATCGGTATTTACGTATGAGTAAGCGAGATAATTAATACTGCTTAGGCAATCGAGTAAAATATTTTTCTTTATATTGCCCTTTGTTTGAACAGCGTTCAATGAAAATAACTAAGCGTTTTAACTAATTGTAATACTCTCATTTTCAGATACAATACAATGGTCAGGAGTACATTTGTCGACCATGCTGGCAACGGGCAGAAAGAGCTGCGCAGCCAAGAGAAGACCGTCCACACGAATGTGTATTACATATTGAAGAATATTCAAGACTCCCTAATACAGCAACGCGTTGTATGTATGAAAACTGCAGACGAACGGATCTCCGAAGGATTCCGGATAACATTAAAGTGACATTCTTGATTTATTTTAATTTTTATATTCCAAATAGTGCAAGAGTTTGCGACCATCATTTGGTATCCAATGATTGGGATCAAATAATTGACAGCCCTAACTTGCTCCACGACTTCAATGCCACACATTTTGTGCATATCATGAGCCTCATGAAAATCGCGGTGCTTCGAGGATCTATACTAGATTTTGATAATATAGATGACATGGACCCAAGTGAAGTATACATCCGATTAGGCGTTAGTCGAGACCAATTTATGAATATTTTGGAACAAACTCCTTCATTGTCGAACGTATCAACACGCCCGAAAACATCTTTGGCATGCTACTTAATGAAACTGCGAAGCGGTGAAGCAAATGAAAGGCTGGCGACGCTTTTTAATATGAGCCGTAGAACCCTAGAACGACATTTAACGTTCGCCAGAGACTCTCTTTTACTGGACTTCGTTCCCCGGCATCTTGGTTATGATCATCTCAATAGAATTGATGTAGCTAACCGAAACCTACAAGTTCCAAATGCAATTTTTGGAAATGCAAATGCCTTAAACAGAAAGGCAATTGTGATAGCAGACGCCACTTATATATATATATACAAAAGTCCGCAAACTATTTATTCCAAAAGCGATCATATAGTCTACACAAATACACGAATTTGTTGAAACCGTTTTTAATAGTGTGCTGCGATGGCCACATTTTAGATGCCTTTGGGCCATATTCAGCCATAGAATCAGATGCACAAATAATGAAAAATATGATTGACGACGAAGGAAATCCTTTCCATTGGTTTTTTGAACATGGAGATGTGTTCATCTTAGACCGTGGGTTTCGCGACGTAATCGACGACTTACATGCCTATGGTTATGAAGCTCACTTACCGAAAACAAAAAATCGAGACGAAGATCAATTGACGACAGAACAAGCGAATAAGTCTAGGTTGGTTACTATGTGCCGCTGGGTTGTTGAAGTTATAAATGGTTGGTTCAAACGCGATTTTAAACTATTCCGACAAGACTTTTTCAATCGTGCTTTGCCTCATATGATGACAGATTTTAGAATAGGTGCTGCATTATTGAATGCTTGCAGAGAACCATTGTCAGATAACATTCACGCTGAAACATTTATAGAAGTTATAAACCAAAGAGTGAACCAACCAAATAACCTAGCAGAGTATGTCCTAGCCAACAACCTTAATCGTAGACGGGCTAGTTTCGATAGCATTACAGGAAACCAACCTAACATAAGTGATTTTCCTTTGCTGACTGAGGACGATTTAACCATTTTTGCACTTGGTACATACCAAGTGAAGCTAGCCCGCAGCTATTATGCGGAGCATGTGCGACAAGGTCTCTATAATATAGAAACGTATAGGGACCCCGATGTTACAGGCCTAGGCAGGTGCGGCATCACAGCAACAAATGTTTGGCTGCTAAGATGTCGAATAATATCTAGACATACTAGGTCAAAAATATATTATTCGTACATTATAGTAGATAGAGAGAAAAGCGGCAGAGAAGCCATAGAAAACTACTATTGCAGTTGTCTAAGCGGTAAGCGCACTCTTGGTTGCTGTGCCCACATTATGTGTGTAGTGTGGTATTTAGGGTGGGCGAGAAACCAAGAGGAAGATATCCGTTTACCAGCTCATTTTTTAAACGATATTATTGTAGACGACAATTGAATCCCATCATTTTCTTTTTTTAAAGGAATACTAGCATTATATACGAGCATTGTATATGTGTCTGTCAATAAATCGATGTATTTAATAACCAATTAACCTTTAGTTTTATTTAATCCATCATTATCTTATACTTAGACATGCATTACGTTTTATCATTTACGTACTTTCGGTTTAATTAATTCGATTTTTTTATATGATCAACGCTTTATAACTTTTTATCTAAACAAGTTGCCGAAATAATTTTTTGCAGTCTTAATATATACATAATTGTCGACTAAAAAATATATAGGACAGATGTGGCCGCCGATGGGACAAGCGCCATACATTTTTGCCCATTGTCCTTTTACACAAAGTTACTTATTACAAACACTAGTCACTGGCGTAGACTCGAGTTCCGAAAGCCGTGTAGTTCCCGGCAGATTAGAATAGGACTTCCCTCGTTCTTACCGAGGTGTCGTAAGAGGCGACTAGGGTAATCAGACACATGCACTGATGTCAGCACCAGAGAAGGAAAACTCAGTCCTAAAGAAACCTTCGCCAATCCGCCTGCCAAATACAAATACAAATACAAATACAAATCGTTTATTGCCACATATGAACGTTCACACTGTTACATAGGTTACAGAGGTTTATTTAAGTACCTATAGAACAATAACTTAGTGTAGACAGTTTCATAAAAGCGATCATCGTAATCAGTTTCATGAACATAGTTGTTTTAAACTCAAACTTAGGTAGGTAGGTAGGTAGGTACTTAAAATAAGAAATAATTTGGTCAATCGGATAGGAAACAGTCTAAAGAGCAATAACTACCCTCCGCGCTAGTTAAAAACTGTATTGCGGCAGGAGTAGGAATCGTCGTTGACATGTCCAGTTTGTTGACCCGTGCAGTATAGTAGTTGTTGAGGAGAGTCAAGTTCAGGCAACAATGGTCGTTTTTTGTGAGGTGGAGTTAGTACAGTATATGCACAGAAAGTAGACTAAGCGTGTGCAAATATGTTTACCTACGTGAAGTTATGAATTCAAAATAATAAAAAGAGAGAGAGAGAGAGAGAGAGAGAGAGAGAGACATTTATTTGCAGCCACAAAGATACAATACACATAACACAATGTAACACGATATTATAATAATACAGACAAATAATAAAAGACAGAACAAAGAAAAATATAATAAAACAAAGAATACGATTTAAAACAAACATTTACAATTTAGAAGGGCATTGTATCTCCGCAGCCACAAACAGGTAGCTGACTCAGCATTTGCTGCAGGCTGGGCCTGCAACACTGATTTTCAGTCAGCACCTATTCTTCAATTTATACACGTACATTAAGTAATATACCTACATACAGATCTTACATAAAAATTAATATTTATAAAACAACGTCAATAGAATAGAATATGCTGTGAAATATACTAAATATAGAATATCTAAGTAAAAATGCACATAATATGATAATAATATGTAGCAATAAATAATTATAAGCAAAGAAATAACAAATAAGTAATATATATATATTATACACACATATATACTTAAAAGGCGAACTGCAGGGGGATTGGGTTAAGGAGGGTGTTTCCGCAGGGATAGCAGGCACATTTTCAGCTTTCGCTTAAATGTATTCCTGCTAGTCACACTGCGGAGAGGGGGAGGGAGATCATTCCAACACTTAGACGCCGCAAACCTAAAACTTCCTCGAAACGCCGCGGTCCGGTACGCCGGCATGACAGCCCTCGCCCCATACCTTTGATCGCGTCCTGACCAACTGAGTTTATCGTAAAGGTAGGCGGGGGCTTTCCACCGGACGACACCGAACAGCAACGTTGCAAAGTGCAGTTGCCTACGCGCCTGCATGTTTAAGAGGTTTGCTTCGTCCAAGTATGGACTGACATGGGATCGAGGAGGGATGCGGAAACAGAAACGAGCGCAAGCGTTCTGAACTCGTTGTATCAACCTCTGTGTACGACCAAGAATGCAACCACCATAGACAACGTCACAGTAGTTCAACCTTGATAATATGAGCGATTCACATAGGTGGATACGCAAATCCACACTAAGGTAATCACGCACATTATAAAGTACTTTGAGGCGATAGAAGCAGTTGCTCACCACTCCAGCGATGTGTTTCTCAAAGCGTAGCTCACCATCCATCAGAACGCCCAGGTTTTTAGCCTCTACCACCCGTTCTACGTGTTTGCCCCTGATGGCTACATTCTCGGTAGTCAGAGTTTCCAGTGTACTACGAATTTGACATTTAGTACCAAGTACCATGTACTTGGAGTTGCTTGGGTTAAGCACCAGACAGCTCCTGTCTGACCAGCTCGCAATCCGTTCAAGCTCGTCATTGATACAGCGTACACACTCCGCCGCACCGTTAGGAGTGACGGAGGCATACAGCTGCACATCGTCGGCGTAGAGATGATAACTACTACTCTTCACATTGTTGACGATGTCTGCACTATACAATGCAAAGAGCAGGGGCCCCAGGATTGATCCCTGCGGCACTCCCCGAGTCATTGGACTAGAGGATGACAGCAGAGTCCTCCCGTTCATCCCACGCAACCCAACAACTTGCGACCGACCCGACAGGTAACTGTCAAACCACCGAACCGTCGCATTGTCAAACCCGTAGTACGACATCTTAGATAATAGTAGGGGGATGCTCAAACTATCGAAAGCTCTTGAGAAATCAAGCAGGACTAACAATGTGCTTTTGCCGGTATCCCGCGCTTGCAGGATATTGTCGACAACATCGAGCAAGGCGGTAGCAGTGGAACGGCCCTTACGAAAGCCCGATTGCCGTTCCGGCAAAATGCCGTATTTCTCAAGATATTCCGACAGCTGTTCGCAAACCACCCTCTCTATTATCTTCGATGTGCAAGGAAGGATACTGACTGGGCGGAGATGTGAAATGTGGGTAGGGTTGGGTTTTTTGGGTAATGGCGTGACCTTAGCCATCTTCCACTGTGTCGGAAAAGTCATTGTGTCTATGCTCCTGTTGACAATTGAAGTCAGAACGTCCAGAGTTGTCGGCATAGTCATAACTATCATGTCACTGTCAATACCATCCATACCCCTGGCTTTAGTTCGTATAGTCATAACAATTTTTGCGATTTTGTCGGTAGTTACATTGCTGAGTTTGAATGTCTTGTCTGTGTGTCGTCCAAATTCAAAGAACGTCAAGTCAGAAATATTCAATTTGGAATTACCAGGTACGTCCAGGAAATGGTCGTTAATTTTGTCAGGGTCATTGAAGTGCACCGGCAACTCCACACTGCGTTGGTCTGGAACAACGTGACGCTTCAAGTTCTTCCACAGAGTCTTAGAGTCAATAGTTTTGTCATTAATGTGATGTTCAAAGAAGGCCCTTTTTTCGTGGTGGATCGCTTCGATAACCATGTGCTTTAACTGTTTGTAGTACTGCTTATGTGCTTCGTCCTTTGTCTGTTTGTATCGTTCATGGGCGTCATTACGTAGTCGCATCATAAGCAGTACATTGCTTAATTCCCTCTTACTTCCTATCATTGACTATGCTGATGTATGCTATCCTGACATAAGTCAGGAGCTGCTCAACAAGCTTGATAGGCTCCTCAACTTATGCATCCGGTACATATTCGGACTGCGTAAGTATGACCACATTTCCCAATTTCGTACCCAGCTGAAATGGCTTAACATCCGATTCCGCAGGAATACTCATATTCTCACCATCCTATATGGCATACTGAACAATCAGTGCTCCCCCTCTTACCTAAAGGAACGTTTTAAACTTCTCCAAACGGACGGGCGCCCTCTGCGTCAGTCCCGGACCCTTCTGCTTCGCACCCCTGAGCATAATTCGGCTAGATATTCAAACTCTTTCACTGTGACTGCGGTACGCCTGTGGAACGGTCTCCCTCTGCACATTCGGCAGGCTGAGTCATTGACTATCTTTAAAACAAAAGTATATAATTATTTTATCTATTTACAGAATAATAATATATCTTAATAGATCTACACACTTTTTCCAAATTATTATATAAATATTTAAGGACTTTCTCAATATCTATCCCAGTTTGTTTGTTGTACGTAGTTGTTAGGTATACTCGTGTATATATATATATATATATATATATATATATGTATTTATTTATTAATGTGTATGTATTATAAATTATTATGTACCTATATGTTATGTATGTCTATAGTCTATTTATACAAATAAGTATTGCTTCTCTACTTTTAGTATTCCTGTGTTGTTTTTTTTTTTTTTTTTTGCACTACCCACCCAGCCACGATCCACAAACCAAAGGTTGACTGGTAGAAAATGCTACTTAGCATTAAGTACGCCTTTGCACCAAACCTGTGTTTTCTGTGCAATAAAGAATTTAATAATAATAATAATAATTGCTGGTGAGCCACGGTTTTGGACCCTCTCTGACCATCACTGTCTTCTCAGGTGCGTGTGTGTCAAAAAGTCCTAGTAAGTGGTCATTGAACAAACTCAGCATATCGTCAACGTTGTCAAGAAGTAAAATCTGTGCCCAGTCTATCGCGGTCAGGTCTTTATTAAACTCAACCAAGTCCATGTCTTTTAAAGGTCGGTAAGTGATTCGTCGGGGGATGGGCTTCTGTCGTTTCACGTCGATTTCAACAGAAACAAGAGCATGTCGGCCTAAATCGGGTATGTGTCTAATGTCTGTTTTAAGTACTCGAGAGTCGGTGCATATTAAGTCAATTGTAGTCTGACTGTGATCTGTAAAGTGCGTCGGTTGGTCAATAATTTGTTTCAGATTAACAGTCAATAAAAACTCGTCGAGTGATCTGTAGTTTGTGTCGCGTTTGTCAGTATAATTTACGTTAAAATCCCCTAATAAAACGAGTCGATCGTAGTTAGTAAAAGAAGTCACCGATTCAGTTATTGCGTCAAAGAAGGTATCCGCGTCATGCCATGGTGGGCGATAAGCGGTACCAATAATTAGTCTAGTCCCGCTTATAGTCAGTCGTAGCCACATCTGCTCGACAGTGTCCGCGGGAGGGTGCGGGGCGACGCGCGCCGCCAACCCATTGCGCAGATAGAACCCCGCCGCCGCGTGCGCGGACGCGGATCGGCCGCGGCGTGTGGCGCAGTCTGAAGCCGGGCACGGCGGGAGCGCGTCCTTCCTCACCCTCCCGCAGCCACGTCTCATTGATGGCAACTACGTCAGGGGCTAGCGTCAGTACAGCAGAGATGAACTCGTCATGTCCAGTACCCAAGGATCCTGCATTAAATAATCCAACAGTGAAACGTTTAGAGAGAAGCGCGAATTGAAAAAGGGAATTCCTGCCTGTTTACCAATGTAAGTACATAAAATAATACATAAACTATTTTAATATATATATGTAGATATTGTATTATCAATATAAAAGTAATATACTTACTTACAGATAATAAATACACTCGTATAAAATAAAATATACTCTTTGTTATAATAATTATTACATACAATATTTGCTATAGTGTTTTTTATACATATACTTCTTATTTTGTTGCAGATGAATGAATGCCGACGTGATGAGCTGAAAGTCAACGACCCGTCGATAACTGCGGGGACACTCTGCCCATAAAGAAGGAAATATACACTAACAAATAAGAAGAAGATAACCAAAAGGTAATATATAGTAAGACTATACACAATCACAACATACAAAAATATGTTTTGTTTAAAACTACAATTAAAACCACTGTTAACTTCGGCAGATTCTACATAAAACTCAAACCGAAGGCGCGGGAAAAACACGGCCTAAGTCCGCCTCGGACCGGATTTTGTGAAGCGGCGCTCCGTCGGCTTGACGCACCAGCACCCTCCCGTCCCGCGTCCAAACGTGCTTCCAGCCCTGTTCCCGGGCACGCTCGCGGGCCTTGCCGAACAGGTGCCGGTTCAGGCGAGTGAGCCGTTCGTTCAGGTAAAACCTGCGCGGCTCCCCGGTGAGGCCCAGATCGGCAGTGGTGACCCCGCGGCGGACCCGCGCCGCCCGGAGCAGATCGTCGCGCGTCGCTCGGCGCGCGAGCCGCACCACAAGAGGCCGCGGCCGCTCGCCGTCACGCCGCGCGCCCATCCGCACCGCGCTCACCACGTCGCGCTCGTCCAGCGGCACGCCGAGCTTCACCCCGATGGTGGTCACGAGGTGCATGACGCTCTCGCCCGGCTCCTCCGGCAAGTTCGCCACCTGCACGTCGTTCGCCAACAGCTCCTGGTCGCGGTCGTGGAGCTGACCCTGCAAGTCCGCGATGGCGTCCTCCAACACCTTAGTGCCCGCCGCTACCATCCGCTCCGTCAGCTTCTTCTCCACTGCCTCCAGTCGCTCCTCCACGGACGTGACTCGCCCGTTGAAGGCCGCCATGGCGGTGTTCAGCTGAGAGAACTCGCACCTGAAGTCCCGAAGCTCAGCTCTTATGAGTGATAACTCCTCCCTGAAGAGCTGGAACTGGACACTCAGATCCACGACAGGGGCACCGTCGGCAGCAAAAAGAAAAGACAAGCAAGCATGTACACAGCAAACTTAAATTATTAAAAAGCAAAAAACAAAATACAAAAACTCCCTAATTATTTTTCTGTATATTAGAGCTGAGCCAGTTACATCTGCGCTAGTAAATACATTAAAAATTAAATTAAATTTATTGGTAGTTAAGAATAGATACGGAAGCAAAAATTGTGAGTACAAACATAAACATATATAATAAGTGATCTATTGTTAAATAGTTAAATATATTTATAAGTATAAATAAATATATACTTATTATATATATATTCTACCATAGGTGAGGAATAACATCTAGAACATGAATTATGTGTTATATTACAAATTATTATATCTTATATAATGTCATTGCATACTTAAATATATATTATTTCATCATACACAGCTCATTAACATTTTTTCTGTTGAGGAATAATCGTGTTGTAGTAGGAAATTCAGGACAATTTTTTTGGCTATAAATTTGGAGTTTTTATGAAGGTTTGAGGCAGATATTTATAGTAAGAAAAGCTTTTTGCAAATCGGGTTCTACATATGGGGACATGGTATACAGTAAACTGGCGTCTGCTCGAAATGGTTGGCGGTGGTCTGACTTTATGCTGTTTCATTATGATGGCTTGAATATAAAGTTGTCTTACAGTCAATACAAAATATTCACTGTAAAGTGCTTTCGTTGGATAACGGATTTTTTTAAAATTTATAATTTTGATTATTGCCCTCTGAGCTCTCTCAAGTTTTATGAGGTGCGTTTTCTTGGCACCACCCCAGGCAGCGATACCATAGGTTAATATGGATTGACAGAGGCAATAGTATATGGACCTAGTTACGTGAGCATCCTTAAGGTCTCTAACCCTTTTGAAGAGGCACATCAGTTTTCTAGTTTTATTACAGAGCACATGTATTTGGCGTTTCCAATTTAAGTTCTGGTCAACTATTACGCCCAGATACTTGATGTGAGTGACAGAAGCCAGATTAGGACAATTACAAGCTGAAATTTGTTCACAGTTGTGAGCTTTAAGAGAAAAATTTTGTGGCAGTCCATTATTGTAGATACTGAAAGCTATGTATTTGGTTTTGTCTAAGTTAAGTGTCAATAAGTTACACCCTAGCCATTTCAATACAGTTCTGAAGCCGTTTTCGCTAGATGTCTTTACATCGGCCCACGTCTGAGCATTAAACAAAAGCACCGTATCGTCAGCAAAAGTTATAATCCGCGCATTACTCAGCTCAGTGTTACAGAGGTCGTTAATGTAAGTCAAAAATAGTATAGGCCCGAGCACTGAACGGCGGCACTCCATAGCTCACAGTTCTATATTCGCTTATTAGGTCACCAATCCTCACACTTTGCGTTCTTTGGCTAAGGTAACTCTGGAATAGTTCTAGGGGTGTGCCTCGTACACCAGCCCCCTCAAGTTTACGTAGTAGTATGGGGATAGACACAGTGTCGAAGGCCTTAGCTAGGTCAAGAAAAATACCTAAGCATTTATGCCGCATGTCCAGCTTTTTGGCAGCGTGCACAACCAGATCGTCCATAGCATCGACTGTGGAAATACCCTCCCTAAAGCCGTATTGGTTTGACGAAAAGAAATTATTAGATTCAAGGTACCTGATCAATCTTGAGTTTAGAGCCTTTTCCACAATCTTTGCTAGGGTCGGCAGAAGCGAAATGGGCCTATAGCAGTCGACACTGCCTCTGTCCCCGGACTTAAATACAGGAATCACCACTGATTTCTTTAGTAGATGGGGAAAGACACCCGAAGAGAAACAAACGTTGCATATGTGCGAAATAGGAGTGGCCAATACGTTAGCCGCTAACCTCATAAAAGATGAAGGTATACCATCCCAGCCAAAAGAAGACGTATTTTTGAGTGACACTATGATTTGTCTAATCTCATGAGGGTCTGTCGGTGAAAGAACCATAGAGTTAAGTGGGGTGTTGCTGAGTTTCAGGTCATTCACAAGATCATCTTCGCTTTTACCAGAATTGATAAGTATTTTTTGAGCTAGTGTGTAGCCAACATTTACGAAATAATCGTTAACATGGTTAATGGAATTCATTTGAGTATCTTTAATGTTTACGAGTTCTAGAGCCGGTTTGTTGTTAGAGTTTATGTTACAAATGTCTTTTATAGTTTTCCAGGTTTTCTTGAGGTCTTTTTTGTGTTTATTTAATTCAGATCTTTGATATTTTACTTTTAAGCTGTGTAGTAGTTTATTACAGTAGTTTCTATACCGCCTGTAAGTGACAAGCAGAATTAAGTTATTGGGATTCTTTTTATGTTTAGCGTGTAACTTGTCTCTCCATTTTATACAACGAATTACTCCCTGCGTTATCCACGGTTTGATAATATGTTTTCTGTTGGGAATCTTATGTGTTGCTGTATGGCGAGACAAATTATCGGTGACTATTGTAAGGAACTTAAAAGTTGCGAGATCAGAATCATTGCATTCCAATACGTCAGTCCAGTCTGTTCTCTGCAGATCATCGAGGGCTTTTGCATAGTCAGTTTTCGTGAGTGTTTTTGTTTTTTTCACTGATGGCAACTGTGTTTTTAATGATAGTATAATAGGAAAATGATCTGTAGTTGTTGATGTGCATACCAATGTCGTCGACTCATGATTTGGTTTAAGGAAGCTGTGATCAATGCAGTTAGAGTCATGCGTAGGAAACGTGTGACTAGGCAGCAGACCATGCATCGACAAACAGTTAAGGTAGTCACAAGAACGGCAGTCGTTATTTCCTTCCTTGATGTCAATGTTGAAATCGCCAACCACAGCAATGTCTTTAAACGATTTAAAGTCCATCAAGACACTCTCCAATGACCCGAGAAATGCATCGATATTATCAATAGAAGGTGTTCGGTAGATTGCAATAATTGCACGTGAGTTACTAATTTTCACTACCAGACTGTCGGCATCCAAGATATTTGGCTCACACACTCCAACGTTTAATGAGGTGTGGACATATATGACAACTCCGCTGTTTTGGGTTAATGTGATTTGAAGATGAGTAACTTGTATAGTTAGGTAAGATAGGCAGGGTAGTTATGTGTGGCAACCAGCATTCAGTTAGAACCAGTATATCAACTTTTGTTTTTAATCTGTTTAGATTTGCAGCGAAATCATCAATGTTACGATTAATACTTCTAATATTCTGCACGATTATTTTAAGATTGTCTGGAGCTCGTTCCAAAAACTTATTGCAATCATCAAGGTCATCAAGCGTGGTGAGTATGGCAAATCACACCAACATAAAATTGGTGTAGGCTCGTGTCCCACGGTGGGGACATTTAAGAGCTGTTATGATGATGATGAGACGTTGGCGGCAGATATTACACAGTTTAAATATAATCTAATTTTATTCAGTGTCCTTCTTACTTAAATAATATTGAACATACAACAAAGATGAGGTAGGTTTAGATGTTAATATACCTATTGCATATTTATTAATGCAGTTAAGTGACAATAGACCATGGCAGG
Source organism: Yponomeuta plumbellus (assembly GCA_947310845.1). Classification (NCBI taxonomy): domain Eukaryota; kingdom Metazoa; phylum Arthropoda; class Insecta; order Lepidoptera; family Yponomeutidae; genus Yponomeuta; species Yponomeuta plumbellus. The sequence goes on from OX371206.1 coordinate 2,560,730, forward strand.
GCTAGATTTTTTTCATACATTTCAAGCTATTGTGCTAAATTTTATCCAACTGAATGAGCAGCCAACTTTGATATTTATTTATATCAGCAGGATGATAGTGGCTCTGGTGTATAAACACTGTTCTAAACATGTTTATTAAGGTGACCTATTGCAAGAGAGACATACTTATGCATCTGAAACGCGAGAAGAAAAGAGATGACGCGGAACGAATTCTTGAAAAATCTGAGTTTTTATGGAATAACTACATAACTAAGCCATATTTTACAAAACTGTTCTTTTACAAAACAAGACCTAACTGACACCCATATGCTCAATATTATTCTATGATTTAAAATACCAAGATGAAAGAGAAATATTGAAAAATGTGTAGAAATCAAAGTAACTTTGGATTTATTTTCTATCGAGAGAATTTTTAGCAATCGTGTTTTTGTTCTTGGTAAAACGCTGATCATACGATTTTGTTACACATATGTAAACATGAGATCTGTAGCTCAATATAGCAATGAGAAATATTCACAACAAAATCACAAAAATCACCAATGAGTCGTCTTAACCGGCTATATAATAACCAAACTAAACTAATATCAGAACAAATCAGTGTAACTACCTCTATGAATGAACTGAACTTATTTATCTTTAATTCCTAGATTCATTAATTAAAATAGACCGGCTATATTATTAACCGAACTTAACTAATATCGGAACAAATCAGTGTAACATAATTTTAATAACCGAACTAAAGTAATATCAGAACAAAAACAAATCAGTGTAATATTAAATAACTACCACTAACTAGGTATGAACTTATTTATACATCTTTAATTCAGAGCTTTATTAATTAAAATAGGCAATCATTTCAGAAAGGCGATTTGCACCATTAACATCATTGGGGTGTTCATTGTCTGGTTCATCCTCATCATCATTGCGTGTGCTTTCTCTTGATAAAACTATCTCTTCATCCTCCCTGGTGCGCAAAATGTTACACAGGGTTGTGCAACATTTAAAAATGTTGCATGCAAATTCTGCATTCACTCTCAAATGACTGAGGCATGGGAACTTCTCTCGTAGAATTCCAAATGAGTTTTCAATGACCCGTCTAGTTGACTTATGGGCTCTGTTGTACCTAGCAACAGCTGGATCATCAGTGTTGGATCCTGAAAAAAAGCAATTGTTAATTAATATCATTGCACATGATTACGTAAATTAATGTACTGTAATATTATGGACGTCCACAGGTTACCTAACTTAAGTTGTAGGTACTGTACTGACCTGTGGGTGTGAGCAGCCAGTGCAGCAGAGGATATCCTGAATCGCCAAGTAACACAACACCGGGAATCGGCCTCCAGCCATTTTGCATGCTGGTGTATAAGGGCGTATTTCGCAGAACTCTGCTATCATGGACACTTCCTGGCCACCGTGCACTCACGTAATAAAATTGGCAATCAGGCCCACACACAGCCATACAATTTATGGAGTGGTTGCCATGCCGGTCCACAAAATGTTCCTCGTTCTGGGTCGGAGCATCAATATCGATAAGAATTCCATCAATGCACCCTACCACCATGGGCATTCCTCCAAGTCCATGAAATTTGGTAATAACATTCATTGGATCTGATGGAAATTTCACTATCGTAGGAAATATTTCAGTGTTCACTGCTTCTACTACGCTGTGCACCACTCTGCAGACTGCAGCCTTAGACACACCGTGCATGTCTGCGACAGTGTGGTATTGACCTCCTGAACCGAGCCAATGCAGGGCGATACAAATCTGGAGTTTTATATCCAATGCCCGGTTTCTGTGTGCAGGGCGTTCCAAGGTTGGACCCAGCATGGAAACCAACTCCTCCATTTTGTCGCTGGTCATCCTGAATCTTTCGTTGAACTCATATTCAGAACGAAACGTGGTGTTTATACGGTCGCGGAACACTCTCGGGAGGCGAGCGCCGGCTTCTTCCTCATCCGACGACGAGTCGGAAGAAAATGCTAGCCACATAATGCTTGGTGTTGCGGATGTAAACCTATTTTTCATATACACTTTGTCGTCACTTAAGCGTCAGTTTGTTTGTTAATTTGTTCAGTTGTTATTTTTCCTCACCCAAATTCACATCACATTTTTCTCATATTCAAATAAGTCTCATTAATTACAGTCCACTCGATCTTCTTATTCCACAATACTTGGCTTGCTTCAAAGTTCAAAACAATATTTATATACGACAACCACTTCGACAAAAGATTTTACAACACAGAATTACAAGTCTACCTACCTCCGATGCTAGGTAGAATTGTAACTTTTTTGACAGTTAAAAAGTAACAATTTGTGTAAACGTTCGGGAAATACTTGTTCGATTATGCATTTTTTGACAATAAAAAAAAAAGTTTAGTCTATGATTGGTAGTCTTGTAATTGTAGACAGAACTTTACAAATTGTCAAATTGTAGTTTCGAGAAACACTAATAGCACCAGTGTTGCCATTTTTCCTACAAATGTTGCCATTTTTTTCTACTAGTCTAGTAACTTGTAGCTACGAGAAACGGGCCCCAGAAGGACTTATTAATTATATGCAGGTACTCCACACAAAACACTACAAAATCACTTCAAGAGTCAAATTCAAATAAAAAACAGTGCCAGACAGAACAGATTTTATTTCCTTTCTTTTAATCTTCATTATCATGTAAAAGTGCAAACTTCCTATTTCTTATGCACACTTAATCATTGAAACGTTTGATTTTGTTGCGCTGCTGCTTGCACGTTGAGTTAGTCGCTTATTTTTTTCTTCATTACGACGCATCTGGAATGAGAGAAATTAATGTGAATATTGATCTAAATCAAATAAAGATAGCGCTGACAATAAAACAAAAATAAGTCTTTATAAAATACGTCAAAAATACCTCTTCACTGGGGTTGTCAGGGTTCAAATCGATTGACTGTGATAGGGCACGGTAGAGCTAAGTGATTCCTGCAAATTCCCTTGTGGAATTAAAATTGCCCGCAAGTGTCACTGCAGAGCTGAGTGGATATTGTACATTGTGTCGATCAAATAAAACGGCCCTTTTCTTTACTGTAGTCCTCTGCGAAAAATTGGTGCAATGTCGTTATTATTTCAGTTTTAAAAATTTAAGTTTTAGGCAATAAGTACATATAATATAATATTAAACAGAAACACTTATTTGAAACATTATGTTTTTAAGCTCTCACTATGTGAAGCAGATCACTTAACGAGACTCACCACAAGAAAATGGAGGGAACAGCATTATCACGCAATCTCACCACATCAAGTGTTCTGTTGAAGCCGTCCGCGTGTCCGCGTCTGCAGCGAGCAGACATATTATTGCTTGTGTCGCGAATTTAAGGATCTTAAGGCTTCACTACTAGGAAACCTAGAGAATGGTAATAATATGGTTATTTAGTAACTGAATTATTTTAGCTCTACTGTTATAGCTATTATCGACGTTTTATGTTCCATCCAATGACTTTGTCCCCGCACTACGGTTTGATAACAAATCTTAGCAAATTAAATATTGCTTTACCTACGAAAATATCGGGTTGATGAGCAGTAAGAAACTAAAATTTGTCTTAGAGGTTTAAGTTGAGACTTGAGGGCCCTAAAACGACCAGATTGTACGACATTTCTGTAAAAACCAGCTACTAACCTATGAAGAGTCAACTCCGGTCGATTTTTGTTCTTTCGCGAATTACACTGCACAATAGAACATACAGGCATATTATTTATTAATGCCGCAACAATCCCACATCATAAATAACTGCCAATTAGTAGTATTGACTTCACAAATTGCAAATAACTCTCGACAACAAAGCAATTTGACAGCTAACATACCAGGAAACTCACAGATTACTAGAGAAAACTTGTCGCAAAACATGGCGATTATGGCACCCGGCAATGGTATGCATATAGACGAATAGGGCCTCTCCGTAGGTTTCCTTCCTGTTTAATACAACAAAATGTGAACGTACCATTATAATATTTTTGTATATTTTTGTTGCGGCAACACTGTTGCCAGGTCGTTCCTCTCTCTTGTACCGCCAATGTCACGCTAAGTTTCGTGCGCCCCAATAAATTCGGTGTAAATTGATAGAATATCTTTTATTGGCCACAATACCAATCCCAAGGACAAGTGGTCCTTCGAAAAGTGAAATAAGAATCAGCGATAAAAACTGTGAACCATTGCAAGATTGCTTGTGTGAAACTGTGCCGCCGCGTGGTCGGACTGGATTTTCTCTGCCCCGTGCCGGGATTACGCGTTTACCACGGTTTAACTTGCAAAAGTTACACGGATACAGTCCATTATCAGGGATTGTCTCTGCCTAAAAAGTGAACTTTGTGTTATAATAAAGTGCATTTCATCATTTTACAATTTTCTCGAAATTGGAAGGTAGCCGAGATACTTTTCAAAAAGGTTGCGCGTTCGTTTTACATCGGTTGTCATCTGTCATCGAACGAATTTATTTTTCTTCGCAAGGCTTAGTACATGCGTCATAGCTGTGCTGTGTGATTTCCGAACGAACGACTTTGCTTTTACGTGATTGGCTGAGAGCAACCTCCATCTTAGACAAAGTGACATTCATCTGACGTTGTCAAACTGCAAAACTTTCGTAATGGCTGTTTTATACGAGGTAAGTAACTGACGCCAGTGCCGAGACAGCGCTGGCGCCAAAAACTGTCGCCCACCGTTTACACGAGGTCAGTCGTCGAGGATATTTTGTTTGGTGCACACACGTTCGTAAAATGAATAATCGAAAACTACAAAAAACGAAAGTGAATAATTGTTTAAGAAAAATAACCTTTGTGATGATGCAAGAACTAATTGACATGTTAGAAAAAGATTTATCTAAACAGAAACGAATTTTGGTAAGGAAATGGATAGATGACAGAGATAAAACTGGAGGTTCTGCTCTGTTGTTAACCCAGTTGAGACTTGAAGATCCTCGGGAATACAAACTGGCCTTGAGAATGACGCCAAAAAACTTTGATGATTTGCTTATGTTATTATCAAGCTCCATTCAGCGTCAAGACACATTTATGAGAGACGCCTTGCCAGCCAAAGTAAAACTGGAAATTACGCTGACATATTTGGCTTCTGGAATGTCGTTTCGGAGTCTCAGTCACTTTTATCGTGTATCGATACCATCTATTTCTAATTTAATACCAGAAGTGTGTTGGGCAATATATGAATCTGTCCAGAGCCATCTACGTTCGACGGGCCGAACCGTTATCCGCGCGCTTGAACGCATGCCACTGGTAAGCAAGAGCGCGCGCCTGCGGCGTGAGTGTGCGCATCATAGACAAGAAAGAAAAAACGTTACATACAATCTGTGAGCCGTGGCTTGAAGAGAACGTTTTGCCTACTCATCGTCTTAAAAATTATTGTAAATTAAAATATACGTTTGCTGCATCTATTTCATCATTTCATTGAAGAAACGACAAGGTTCCCAACCATTGGACCTTCAGAAGCCGGATTTACGAAGAATCTTCGAAGACGGATCGAAAACCTACCTACCCACTTGCTGTTTCGTCGTTGCAAATCTCAAGAGGACGTCGGTTCTTCAGCTTTAGCAACCACCATCGGTCAGGCCATCAATTTCTTTTCCCACTCCTCACCCTGTTTGCGTTAATACCGTGTCGAATTACGTTCCAGCATCCTCTTCAACGCCGAGTCGTTGCCGAACCGGGGGTAGTTGGAGCATCGATCGCCGGAGCGATCTTCCGAAGCAGCGCGGTATTTGCAGGGCTGTAAGTACTTCTTTGCCTTTCGTTGACCGCCAGAATGAGTGACGATGAGTATAGGCTTGCCGCAGAGGCGACAAAAACGATTGACAAACCAAAAACACCCGTTCCAAGTACTAGCAAGTCTAGCAATCGACTGGCTGACTTGAAAAAACAGCAAGGTACTCTCAAATGAAGACTCACACTATTCCAAAAGTTTATTGCGCCATTAGACAAGTCAAAGCTAGATTTTAACTTAAAAATTCAGTTGCAAATGAGAGTTCAATCCACCACGGAGCTATTTCATAACTTTTGTGGTATTCAAAGTGAAATTGAAGAAAGCGTTGATGAAAATGAACTTCTTGTTCAATTAGAATATAGAGATCAATTCGAACAACAGTACTATGCTTTAATGGCTGCCGCTAAGTGTATATTAAACTTAAATGAAGAGCGTCATTCCTCTGTTGGTTTTGTGCCAGTTAAGTTACCAGAAATCAAGTTGCCTGCCTTTGACGGTTCGTGTGATCAGTGGCTAGAATTTCGTAATTCATATGAAACAATGATACATGCTCGGCAAGATTTAGATCCGATTCAAAAATTTCATTATCTGAGATCGTCTCTCAGTGGTTCTGCTTTACAAGTAATTAGTGCACTCGAGTTCACAGCACCTAACTACTCTCACGCTTGGGAACTTCTTGAAAATAGGTACCACAATAACAGATTACTCGTTCAAAATCATGTCAAGTCATTGTTCAGTATCCCGTCTGTAAACAAAGAGTCCCCATCTCAGATTAGGAAGCTTATAGACTCAACACTCCGCAACTTACGTGCCCTAAAGTCTCTAAACGAGCCCACCGAATCGTGGGACACTTTAGTCATTTACTTGATTGCGTCAAAGCTTGATCCATCGACAGAACGTGAATGGAAGAACCACAAAGGTTTACTTCTGTCCGATTCACGTAGGGAGGCAAGGACTAGTTTAAAGTTAACCGAGTTACTTACGTTCTTAAAAAACCGGGCTGACATGCTAGATATGATAAAACCAACCAACAAACTCAACCTGTCTAAATCCGTTGAATCTAAACAGTCAAGCGATAGTAAGAAACACCAAACTTCTTCACATACATATAGCTATGTATCGATGCATAGCAACAGTAAAGGTTCATACAAAGCGAACAATAGTCGAGCGACAAAGGTTGCCACCTGTATGCTCTGTGGAGGTAATCACGCACTGTATACATGTGGCAGGTTTCTCAATATGTCTGTTGAAGAAAGATGGAAAATAGTTAAAGATAAAAACATTTGTCAAAACTGCATTCGAGTCAGTCATTCATTAAACGAATGTGTGTTTGGGCCATGCAAATTGTGCCAAACAAAACACAATACGTTGTTACACACCGATAATAACGAAAGTTGTAATACGCATGCGCGTCCGGCGCAAATTACAACGCTATCAAATCATGCGACCGCGCAGTCAGCTGTTTTGCCGAGCGTCGTAGGTAAAACAGATGACTGTCGAAGTGTGTTGACTTCTAATGCAATGCAACCGGTACTATTGTCCACCGCGCTAGTCGATTTAGCCGATGCGGACAATAACTACCACACTGTGCGGGCACTTCTTGACAACGGGAGTCAGAATTGCTTCGTTACGGAAAGGTTGTGCAAACGTTTAAACATTCCGATAATACAGTCCGCTATTCGTATCAGTGGCGTAGGACAAAGCGTTTCACAGTCTACCCACACATGTAAAATAAATATGCGTTCAAAAACAAGCAAATTCGAGACCGATGTGCAATGCCTTGTCTTACTAAGCATTACATCGAGTTTACCCTCGGTAGACGTTAGTACCGAGTCTTTACGAATACCCAGCCATATTCGATTGGCTGACCCGACGTTCAACATTTCATCGGAAATTGATTTATTGATAGGCGCCGACGTTTTTTGGGACCTATTAGAAAAGTGTAAAATAGGACTTAGTTCCGGTCGATACCTACACGACACGAAGTTAGGTTGGATTATATCAGGTCCTATTCACATGAAAACGAATAAAACTGGTGAAGTTTCCTGCAATTTTGTGCAGATTGAAAGGCAATTGCATAAATTTTGGGAATTAGAAGAAATACCTAACGCAACTCCTATTTTATCGTCAGACGATTTAAAATGCGAAGCTATATTTACAGAAACCACCAAGCGCGATGAACATGGTAGGTTTGCTGTTCGGATGCCCTTAAAGGAGTCAGCCGATACTTTGGGGGAATCATATAATATGGCAAAAAACTGATTTCTATCTTTAGAAAGAAAATTGGGCCGTTCACGCGTGTACAACGATTTATACTGTGACTTTATGCGAGAGTATGAAGAGTTAGGGCACATGAGTCTAGTCCCAGAGGGCGTAGACAGCCTAAAAGAACCCTACTATATTTTACCGCATCACGGGGTCTACCGCGAAAGTAGCACAACAACAAAATTGCGAGTTGTCTTTGACGCGAGCGCTGCTACAGTTTCCGGCAAATCTCTTAACGATATACAATATGTAGGGCCGCCTCTTCAAAACGAAATATTTTCCATTTTACTCCGTTTCAGACAGTATCAATATGTCGCCTGTGCTGACATCGAAAAAATGTATCGGCAAATATTGATACAGTCTGACCAACGCAATCTTCAGCTCATTCTGTGGAGGGCAAATAGGGACATGCCAGTCCAACTATATCGTTTAAATACCGTGACCTACGGCACAACGTCTGCGCCGTACCTTAGCATTCGCTGCCTGAAACAGCTAGCGCAAGAATGCAAGGATGACGTCATCGCACGAGTTATCAATGACGATTTTTATGTTGATGACCTAATTACTGGTCATGACAATTTGGACACTTTGTTGGACATTTGTGATAAAACGTCAAAGTTTCTGAACGGTGCTTGCCTACCATTACGTAAATGGATGTTCAATTCGGTAGGTTTTTGGCGGGAAGGCGAAAAATAAGAGGGCGGGATTTTTAAAATTTAATTTTTGAAATTGATTGCCTTTGAATATCTAGCCTTTTTTACATAAAGGGCCCTCCCCACGCTTTCTACGATGGGTGAGAAAAGTGGGGGCAAACAACCCCCCATGCGAAAAATGGACACTAATGACACCGATGAGGAACCATGCAGCAAGCTGAATGCTAAGTTTGTGCGAACAAATAGAGGCCTGTTTAAGGATTATCATCCAATATATAACGACGACAACTTACCTGAATACCCGGTACTGGTATCAAATTCGGACAAGTCAAAAATCAGCATTGTTTGCGTGAACAAAGGTCTCCAAACTATGACGGGAATAAAGTATATCAAACCCATTGGGCAAAACTTTGTCAAAGTAATTTTTAATACGAAGAACCAAGCAAACACGTTTATTTTGGACAAGGACTTGCAGGCCAGAAACGGTTGGGCAGCAAAAGTTCCTTTTGACACTATTGAGCGCCAGGGCATTGTTCGAGTTCCGGTGGAGCTCACAGAGGAGGAGCTCTTACAAGACATGACATCGACTGCAGAGGTAATAGGCGTGAAGAGGTTCTCCAAGCGGCAGTTGGATGGCAGTTTCACTCCATTAAGGACGGTTTTGGTAACATTCTTAAGTTCTCATCTCCCAGACCACGTAACCTGTGATCGCTTGTGGTTTGACGTAACCGAATATATTCGACCACTGAGACAATGTTTCACATGTTATAAATTTGGGCACGGCAGCAATTCCTGCAAAAGTAAACAAATTTGCAGCATTTGCTCCGAAAATCATTTTTATAAAGATTGCACTAACAAAGACAATATGAAATGTGCTAATTTGTAAGGGTGCACATGTTGCCGTTTCAATGGTATGCCCAGTTAAATCAAACAAGGTCAATGACATTAAGAACAGAATTTCTGCCAAGGGCAACTATGCTGCAGCAGCAAAAACTTTTGCTCAATTTCCGCCTTTATTGGCACCCAAAAAAGACAGTGTAAACAATAGATCCATATTTGTCGATGTACTGAATTCTGAAAAAATGTTAGGCATGATAACAAAAACAGTAGTAGATATATTAGCAAAGAAAACTGAGGGCACTAGTATCACAACCAATGTAATCAAGGAGTTGCTCATTACAAATTTTTCTTTAAATAAATAATGGATAAGACAGCTATAAATACATTAAAAATAATTCATTGGAATGCAAGAAGTATACTCCCAAAGTTAGACCATTTTCAAAATTATATTAATACTATTGGTGACATAGATATTATTTTATTCAATGAGACTTGGGTGAATAGTACAAACAAATTTAAAATTAAGGGGTACAATGTTGTTAGACAAGATTCAGACAGACCTCATGGTGGGGTAGCTGTAGCTATAAAACAGACTTATAAATTTACAATTAAAAACACTTCTCAAGATTACAATTTCCAAAATATACTATTTACTATACAATATTATAATAATTTTATAGATATTCTATGTTGTTATTGTCCACCACCTCCAAATGGTAACTTTAGAATTAATCTACTCTCAGATGCCTGCCTTTTCTAAAGTAACATCTAATAACTATTTGATCATAGGAGATTTTAATGCGCACAATTTTGCATGGGGCTCAAGGCAAAACGATAAAAGAGGTACCGAAATTCAGTCTTTTATGGAAAATCATAATTCTGTGTGTATTAATGATCACAATCTTACAACATTAGCTCCCTTTGGCTGCACTGGTAATGTGTTGGACTTAGTTTTTGCGTCAACATGGCTGAGTTCTAGTAGCTCTTTTTCTGTTATAGATGATCCTTTCAGCAGTAATCACTTTCCCATTGTTGTAAGTTTATATTTTGACTCCCCGACTTTGCTTGATGCTCCTCTCAGTCAGTCTTCTGGATCTGACATTCCCAACCCAACCTCTTCTGATGTTAATCTGAAAAAAATTAATTGGAATCAATTTTCTGAACTTTGTACTGACCACTTTTGTGATTTTAGACCATCCGGCAACCCGGTATGTGATTACAATAAATTTATGGGAATTCTGGATGACATTCTTAACTCTTTTCCCAAATCTACAAAGAAACCAAATAAAACAAAAAAAGTTAGGTCTGTAGTCTGGTGGAATGACAAATGTAAGGAAGCTGTTGATCAGGCCTATTTAGCTTTCATTTCATACAAATCTTATCCTACTATTGATAACTATTTATTATATAAGAAACTTGACGCTCGTAAGAAAGCTATACTGTTGGAACAAAAACAACTGAGTTGGAGGAATCTATGTTCGGGTTTCAATCGGTGCACTCCAAGTAAATTAATATGGGATCTCATTCGTAGGTTTAAGTTATCACGGTTGAATTCTTCTCACTCTGGGTCGCATTTTTTGTCTGAACCAACTAATGCTCTCTCTTTCTTAGACAAAATTGCACCAGGTCAGAATAGTAACTTTACTAATAATTTTGTGCAACAATTTTCTGCTGAAGGCTCCTTTTCTTTACAATGGTTAGGAAATTTATTTACCATGGACGAATTGCAAGCTGCAATTGATGGAAGCAGAAACAAGTCTGCTCCTGGCCCTGATCTCTTCCCCAATGAGTTAATCAAAAGTTTGTCACTTGATGCTAAACACATTTTACTTAAGATTTATAATCAATTGTGGTCAGATAACATTATTCCGGACACTTGGAAAATACAATTTGTAGTACCTCTACTTAAACCTAACTGTGACACTAACAGCTTAAATAGTTATAGACCTATTTCACTCACTTCTTGTTTTAGTAAAACCTTCGAGAGAATGCTGAAGAATCGCTTGGAGTGGTCAATTAAAAATCAGAACCTTATTCCGCAGAGCCAGTATGGTTTTCGTAAAGGCAAAAGCACTATTGATAACTTAGCATGTCTGGTAGGGGATATTAAACAAAGTTTTGAATGTAACAAATTCACATTAGCCGTTTTTCTTGATTTTAAGGGTGCTTTTGATAACATAGACCATGTTAATTTAATAAACAGCTTATTTAACTTAGGATTTCCAGGTTCCATATCAGAGTGGTTATTTAAGTTTTTAAATAATAGACAAGTTTTTCTAAAACTGAAAAATAAAATGTTTGGTCCTAAAACTACTTACAGAGGCACTCCACAGGGCTATGTAGTGTCTCCCCTTATATTTATAATTGGATTAATTGAATTAATGAAAGAGATCCCTGATTCAGTAAAATACCTACTATATGCAGATGATTTAGTTATTTATACACAGTGTGATTCACTGCCTAATGGGGAGTTGGTCATTAATGATTGCCTTTTTCATCTTTATCATATTCTCAATACAAAAATTAAAGTAGAAGTTAACACCACTATAAGTGCCTGTATGTTATTCTCAAAGAATAAAAGACATCAACTAAGTCCCAAAATTACCTATGATCAAAAAGCTATACCACACACATTAAATTTTAAATATTTAGGGATATACTTGGATAGTGACCTTTCTTGGAAATGCCATATAGAACATATATGCAGAAAGGCAGAATTAGGACTGAATATCATGAAGTCATTAGCTGGCCTAAAGTGGGGCTCAGATCCTAAAATTCTTAAGACATTATATATTGCTATTGTGAGGAGCCATATGGATTATGGCTGTATGTTTTACAATGAGGCAAATAGTATTTTATTACGTAAACTAGATATCATACAGAACAAAGCTCTCCGTATCATAACTGGTGGTATGATGTCTTCGCCAATAAACTCCCTTGAGGTTGAAGCTGGAATTGTCCCCCTATTTATTCGTAGATCTTTTTTAATTGAAAAGTATGCCCTCAAGTTGGTATCTGTAGACAATAATGTTGTATCCAAATGTATAGAAAATGCTTACATTCCTAATTTTAATACTATACCCTTAAGTGTAAGCACTACCTTGCAGCAATCTATATTGCATCTAAATTTTGAATTTCAAGATGTAGTCTTCTGGTCACACAAATTACCCTGTTTCAAATATAGTTTTCAAAGTATTATATCAAATTCATGTGTGAATTTGACAAAGTTTGATTCAAAATTTGAGTTCTTAGAATATTTGAGTCAAAAAACAGATTTTATTCAAATCTATACTGATGGATCTAAAACCCCCCAAAAAACAGGATTTGCATTTTACGATAAGACTCACAACATAGGTAGAGCTTTTACTTGCAATTTTTTTTTTCAATATTTTCTGCAGAAGTGTTGGCTATATTATACTCACTGTTGTACATATTTAACATTCCGGAATTTCATAAATATAAATTTATTGTGTTGAGTGACTCCTTGAGTTCATTGCAAGCTATATCCTCTAGAGCTATACTTGCAAAAGCTAATCATCTAGTTCTTTATGTTAAACATTTGTTACATACCTTATTAGACAACAATGTAACTGTTGAGATGTGCTGGGTCCCTGGCCATTCAGGTGTATTCGGCAATGAATTAGTTGACAAATTGGCTCGTTCTAGTAACTCCTTGTATGTCTCAGAATACTTGGTACCTCCGACAGATTTAGTTTATAACCTAAAAGTAAATATGATAAAAAGGTGGATAATTTATTTAAACACGTCTAGAGAATTGAAGGGGAAATGGTTAGCAGAAATAGCTCCAATACCTTCAACTAAATCTTGGTTTGAGAAGTCTCAACAATTCCTAGGAAGGAATTTTATTACAACTTTATGTCGTCTTAGAATCGGTCACTGTAAATTTCCGGCTCATCTCAGCAGACTTAAGTTAATAAATAATGCATCCTGCACGTATTGTAATTCTAGCGTAGAAGGTAGTTTACAACATATATTTTTTCAATGCATTGAATTTGAACCCCAGCGTGAAATATTTTTAAGAAAGTGTTGTAAAATTTTGGATATCTCACGTCAACGATTTTTAGGTTATAACGTTCAGAAACTTTTATCTCACGCAGAAATATATGTACCTATATTTGAATTCATTTCTTCATCCGCAAAGAATATTTAATCCAAATTAGTTTACTCTTCAATTTTAGTTCAGGTTAATCCTAGATTAATTTCATAAATGACGGGTGTTTTGGAAAAACAACCATAGTCATGATCATATATATAATTTTGTGTTAGAAGCAAAAAATGATTTTCATAATAATGCCCTTATTAAATCTTACATTAATTACTGTATGTTTTGGGTTTGAATAACCCCTTTGCATTATGCATAGATTTAGTCATATTTTGGCCTGTATAATAGAAATATCCATGAAAATTAGTTTGACAAAGGCAGTTTTTCCACAAATCTATATGAGAAATTGAGACATAGGTTGTTTTTCCACAAAAACTTAAGAAAATTATTCCTTCAGGTACTAGGTAAATGAAATAAAATATAATTTATTAGGATAGATAATTTATTTCTTAGCTTAGTATTTTACATAACTTTTCTTGTCAGTTGGTTGCTCTTACAGTTACTTAGTTCACCTTAATTAATTATTTGCTCTTATTAATGTATGTAAATGTAAATATGTAAATGTAAATGTAAATTATATTTTATTATTGTTCATCACACCCATCACTATTGTCATCATCGTCCACCTCTATATTATCATCGTGGCAGTGACTGGCATCAGAGCATAAATTCCTATAATAGTCTCGGTTCTCAGGGGTACTTAAGTATTTACTGAGAGATATCAAATTAGCCTTTTTACCAGCAGTCATTTCTATAAAAGAAACATATAAGGGATCTAGGACAAACTCATTTGGTAAGCTTAGACGCTTACGTATTTCACTCTTGAATGAAGGCCCTGAGAATGTGTTCTTCACCTTTATATATTGGTACTTATCACTTATCTTGATAATTCGTGCTTGACGCAGCTTGAGAGCTGGTTTTGGGGTCTTCAAGAAATGTGGCATAAGTGCCTCCTTCATGTTAAAAAAATAATCTTGTGTGCCACATACAAGTTTAAATGGTGTGGGATATTTTCTGGCCTCACAGATTATCTTGTCCCAATCTGAAGGAACCTCTGCGGAATGTCTTTTTTTCTTGTTGCCTATAAGGGCGAAGTCTTCATCATTAGGCAGGTAAGAATGTCCTCTAACAGGAAAAATGTGTGTAACGGTTTTAAAAAGCTTCAAGACGTGGACCAAAAAATACTGGAAGTATACCATGACGTGGTTTTTGTTTTGTCCACTGCATCCATCGCTCAATAGTACAAGATTTTCAGATGTTATCTCCCTGTTATTTAAATAATGTAATAACAGGGACGTCACATCTGATGCACCTTTCTTGGCAGTTGTTTCTGTATAACAGTACATAGATACAGCATCAGTAGCTAAATCGTGTATACATACCGAATAAGTAGTACCACATTTGGCGAGAGTAAAATACATCACTGGTCTGTATGTGCGGCAATGGTAAGTTTGCATGAAATCAAAGGAAAGCAGCATGCATTCTCCTCTTTGTGCCTTTTCTTTGTAAGATTTTTTTAGAGATCTGAATTTTTTAGCCTTGCTTAAATGCAAGTGTTTCTGAGTGATGAGTTCGGACTTTGCTACTGGATCAGAAGCACATTTGATTCTTAAATTGAGTTCATCGCAGACACTACATGTATCTGATCGTGGAAAACCAAACTTGATGTTAAAATGTGTCTTGAAAACATTATAATATACTCTATAAGGTATATTTACTTGCACTTCCTTCAAGAATAACTCATGCATTTTACATACAGACAACTCTTCAGGTAAGTAGCTTAAGTTAGGATTATCCCGTAAGGAATAGTGGGACTGACGAGCTTTAAAGCTTTTAATGTGCAGCTTAATTAATTCTGTTATCTCAGCAGGTACTTTGTGGGGCCTGGATTCATGTTTGCCTCGTTGGTCTTTAGGTAACTGCCCAGATAATAATTTGGTCTGAATGGTTCGCAGTCGTCCACGTGTAATACCATGTAAGCTTATAAAAGCTTTAGCACATATAGGTACTTCTTCACCATGAATTCTTACTTTATATGTATATGCCAACTCATGTTGAAAGAGACAATCACTATCATCTCGTTCGGTACGAGGCCTTCGTTGTTTGATGTTTTGATAGCTCATCAGAGCTGAGAGATGTGCGTCTTGGTCATTCTTGCAAGGATATTTACAAAAAAGTTGAAGTATCTCCTGCCTCTGTTCTGGTGTTATTTTAGAGAAGCACTTCAGACGCGAACATCTGTAAAGTAGAAAACCACATACTTACTTTTAATAGGCAGGCAAAGGCAGGTAAGTATTTTAGAGCTACATGATTTACAAGTCAAGGCTTTGCAGTTTAGGTAAATAACATTAACTTGAGCCTACATCGCGAAATAAGTACGTGTATTTTACAATATTTACCGGCAATCGGGTCCTGTAGTAGCGCCACTTATTGAATTTCCGATGTGATTGATATGCGGTTCACCAGCAACTTTCCGTCTCTTTATAGATTCGCGCTTTGGAATCTTTTTCACTCGCTTTGTGGCCCACTGCACATTTGACTGGCTGTCTCTTTAGATAGTGTCCATATTTACTTTGAAAATAATTAAACACTGTAGGTATCTTATTCACGCCAATTTATTGAAAACCTCAAAGCGAAACTGACAGATTGTCATGAAAAACCGCCAAAGTCAAAACTGACGTTTGTGACTATGGTTTTTTTTTCCAAGAACCGAGTGACAAAGGTCGTTATTCCAAACAATCATACAACCATTTCTGGGGAATATCGTGTGACTAAGGTTGCTTTTCAAAAATCCTGTAATAAGGTCCACTTGCATTTCGTTCACTACATCCATAGACATCAAAATCTCGTTTCCGTTTTTTTTTTGACTATGGTTGTTTTTCCAAAACACCCTTCAAATGTAAAATAGTATAAGTTAGGACTTAAGTTTCGTACATGGTCCTGTAAAATAAAGATATTAAAAAAAAAAAAAACAATTCGGTAGCGTCAGCAACGAGACAAAACTTGATTTTAGGCGATCAAGTTCAATCAAAAACTTTAGGCGTAGGATGGTCTAATATAACAGACGAGTTCAACTTTACTACGAAGTTAGATGACACCGAACGTGTGATAAAGAAACGTTTAATGCTTTCTGTCATTTCACAGATTTACGATCCGTTAGGTATGTTAGCTCCAGCGATTATTACGGCAAAAATAATGCTCCAGCAGCTGTGGCTCAGTAAAAAAGACTGGGACGACGAAGTTTCAGTAGACATCGCGTCTAAATGGCATGTTTTCTTATCAAGTTTGCAATACTTGCAGGAAATTAGGGTTCCGCGATGCGTTGTGTCCGCAAACGCACCTCACAAACAATTACACATTTTTACCGACGCATCTCAAAATGCATACGGTGCGTGCGCATATATTCGTTCGTTTAGTGACGATTATTCGCTCGTATCAATTAGTTTATTATGTGCTAAAACTAAGTTAGCCCCTCTAAAAACAATAAGCATTCCCAGACTTGAACTGTGTGGAGCGCTGGTCGGTGCAAAGCTTTACAGTAAAATTATTCAGTCCCTTCGGTTGGAATTTCAGAAAATCTACTTCTGGACAGACTCCACAATAGTTCAAGGATGGCTTCGTATGTCACCACACCTACTTAAAACGTTTGTGCAAAATAGAGTGTCAGACATAAATGCACGTACTGGTGACAAAACGTGGCTTCACGTAAAAGGCCTACAGAACCCTGCAGATTTATTATCGCGAGGCGTCAGTCTTGACTCGCTCAAGTACGACGAGAATAGTCTGTGGTGGTGTGGCCCGACATTTTTACGTGAGCCCGATCAAAATTGGTCAACTCAAAGTGACGTTGCTAACGGTACTAACATTGAGTTGCCCGAAGTGAAATTGCAAACTGTCACTTTAACCTCAACAAATTCGCCAAAGTTGTTTGACCTTGATAGGTTTTCATCGTTCATTCGTTTACAAAGAACAGGAGCATATTTGTTGCGATTTATACATAATGCTCGCCAGGCTGATGATCGAAAAACCGGTCCGTTATCTGTAGCTGAGTTACAATCTTCACTTAAAATGTTGACGCGTTTTGTTCAACAAGAATCGTTTTGTGAAGAATATAATAACCTAAAAGGCAAACTTGTAAAAGTGAAAGGAGGTAAATCTGTGAATAAAGTGTCAGGATTGTGTGTTTTCATAGACCAAGAGGATATTATACGTGTTGGTGGCCGGTTGGATAACTCCAAAAGTTTTTCTTACGACAAAAAACATCCAATGTTATTGTCTGGTAAACACCGGTTTGCAAAGCTTTTGTTTACCTACGAACATAACCGATTATTACATGCGGGTCCTCAACTGCTTGTTTCTACTACGCGTGATGTGTGGTTGGTGCTCGGGGCTCGGAATCTGGCCAGGCAAGTAGTTCATAATTGCGTTAAATGCACGCGCATGAAAGGAAAAACGGTGAAGCCAATCATGGGAAATTTACCCACAGAAAGAATTGAACCCAGTTTTCCTTTCATGCAGTGCGGAGTTGACTATGCTGGGCCCATGCTCATGTTAGGCCGCAAAGGCAGGGGAGCACAACTCATCAAGTGTTACATTTGTTTGTTTGTGTGCTTCACTACTAGAGCTATACATTTGGAGTTGGTAGGCGGATTATCAACACAAGACTATCTGTTAGCTCTAAAGCGTTTCATATCACGGCGCGGCAAGCCATTTCAAATTTTCTCTGACAATGGGAAAAACTTTGTAGGCTCTGAAAAAGAAATTTCGGCTGTATTCAATAACTCCAAAGACATAATAGATTTTGCTAGCAACAATAGTATTAAAGTTCATTTTATACCTCCATATGCTCCTCATTTTGGCGGTCTGTGGGAGGCGGGAGTCAAGTCCTGCAAGTATCACCTGCGACGTGTTATGGGGAATGCTAAATTAACATATGAGGAGTTCAGCACGGTATTGACGCAAATAGAAGCCGTCCTGAATTCCCGCCCCCTCTCACCTCTGTCCTCAGATCCTTCGGATTACATGCCTCTCACTCCTGCACATTTTGATCGGCCGACCGATGACTGCGCCAGCCTGTGAAGATCTGACCACAACTGTATCCACACGCCTGGGGCGTTACGATCGAGTGGAACAAATACGGCAGCACTTCTGGGACCGTTGGGCGTAAGGATACGTGTCTGAGCTACAGAGGAGAACGAAATGGTCAGTGAACACAGACGAAATCGTTACGGACAACCTAGTTGTCATAAAGGATGACAATCTTCCACCACTCAAATGGATGATGGGCAGAATTACAAGAACAATCCCTGGCAAGGATGGAGTAACGCGTGTCGCTGAAATCCGTACTGCGAAAGGCATCATCCAGCGAGCCTGCTCCAAAATCTGTCCGCTTCCTGTGCAGCCAGCGATGGACCAAGCAGGGAAGACTGTCTGCAAATCCGAATGACATCGCTGAATCTTCAGTTGGAAGGCGTTACTTCCAAGGTGGCCGGCATGTCCAGAGCCATCTACGTTCGACGGGCCGAACCGTTATCCGCACGCTTGAACGCATGCCACTGGTAAGCAAGAGCGCGCGCCTGCGGCGTGAGTGTGCGCATCATAGACAAGAAAGAAAAAACGTTACATACAATCTGTGAGCCGTGGCTTGAAGAGAACGTTTTGCCTACTCATCGTCTTAAAAATTATTGTAAATTAAAATATACGTTTGCTGCATCTATTTCATCATTTCATTGAAGAAACGACAAGGTTCCCAACCAGAATCAATAAAAACAGAGATTAAGGTAAGAAAGTTATTTATTTAGAAAATACTTAAAGTAGGCTATCAAAGAATTAACAATCACAAGTTATAATAATCTAGACAACAGTAGGTATTTAAGTAGGCTATGAAAAAATTAACAATCACAAGTTATAATAATCTAGACAACAGTAGGTATTTAAGTAGGCTATCAAAAAATGATGATCACAAACCAAATCATAAAAATCTTGACAAAAGTTGGTATTAAGCTGTATCAAAAGCATACTTGATAACATCAGTTGCACTGTCGCTTTCACACTCCACATTATCATTAAGCTGAGTTATAGGGGCCTTAGTGACGATCACCTGCCTGGGATCTACATATCTTGGACTTTGAGTTTGTGATGAAAGGTAATATCCCAGAGAACTGCTACTGGGGACAGCTATCTGTGTAGACTGGTTGGGATAAAATCCCAAAGAACTATTACTTGAGGTCGGCATCTGAGGTACATCGGGGGCGTAGAATCCTAAGGAACTACTGCTGCCGCTGTTGGTCGTAGAAGCTGGACTAGGAGTATAACGATTCTGGTGTTGCTGTGAACGACTAGTAGATGCCATAGAAAAGTGTGTATTTTGGTAAACATTCACATTTCTTCTTCTATTTTCTATAGGTATCTGCCAGTCTACATTTAGCTAATATTTTTTGTATTTCCGCCTGTGCAATTATACATTGTTCCTCAGAGAGCTTTTTCAACTGAGAAGCCACATGCTTTCCGTAAATATCACAATCACTTTCTTCTTCGGGTGGCATATTGATACTATGTGCAACATTTTTTATATCGTTTATCATTTCCGACATCTGAGACAGTTTGCTACGTTTTGACCTCGGTCTTGGTGTGGTCAGCCCGGATTCTGAAGCTGGTGAATTCGCAGTGTTATTATTTTCAGCGTCGAATCTTGTCTCATCTTCATCATCATCACCAGAAATAGGAATATTGTTCGGTGTGTCAGAATTATCCTGAAAAAAAGTTTAATTAGTAATAATAACAAACAGCTAAATCGAATATAGGTTGTATAGCCATTTCAACATAATATCTACCTACATACACAGTAAACAAATAATAAATATGTAATACATACAGGAAAAAATTAAATGATTGTTTTAATCATTATTATTATTTTTCCTTTGCAGATTCCAGATGGAGAGGATGAATGGAAAATTAGAGAAGAAGGATTTAACATCAGATGGAATTTCCTTTCGTGTTATGGAGCAATTGATGGAAAACATGTCGCTATCAAAGCTCCCCTAAATAGTGGAAGTGATTTTTTCAACTATAAAAAAACAAATAGTATTGTTTTGATGGCTATTGCAGACCATAACCATTGTTTTTCATATATCGATGTTGGTGCGAATGGCAGGGCTTCTGATGGGGGAGTCTTTAAAAAATTGTTCGATTTATCGCCGTTTAGAAGATGGATTACTGCCAGCGGATGGAATCATTGTTGGCGATGCAGCTTTTCCGTTAAAGACTTATTTATTAAAACCGTATCCAGGTTCGCAACTGTCTACTAGTGAAAAAATCTTCAATTACAGACTATCACGGGCGAGACGTATAGTGGAAAATGCTTTTGGAATTCTAGTTTCTAGATTCCGTGTCTTCGAAAAAGCAATTCCCACTAAATTTGAACACAACTGATGCAATCGTCTGTGCCTCCTGTGCCCTTCATAATTGGTTGCGAAAAAAAACTTCTAACTACATAACACCTACTTGTGTAGACAGAGAGGACTCTGAAGGACAAATAATACCAGGTGCTTGGAGATCGGAAATAACTCCCTTAGAAAGTATAACTGATCAACTCAGAGGTAACCATGCCGCAAATGCGAAAGAGAGAAGAGATTTGTTGAAAAATTACTTTATGACGAACGGAAGTGTACCGTGGCAGTTTAACCTCGTAAGGACCAGGGTCCTTATTTTAGTATTAAATAAACATGACGTTCAGACCCAACTTTAAAAACAATTATGAAGTATATACACCCACCATCCTTTATTTAGGTTTAAATAAGTGTTACGTCTCTGCGGATTCAAATTTGCCGCGACATCGCTACCTTACAAATATTTTAAATCTTGAACGCATCTGTAAATCTGTCACAGTGTTCATGGTGCAGCAATTAGAAAAAAAACTGTCAAAATCACATGTTGAACGTGGCAAGATGGAAAACATACGGAGAAGGGGTAAGTAAATCCAATTATATATAGTACATCTGATTGCCTTTGCTATAATTTTACGATAAAATCCACTCTCTAATAAACATATTATAATCCAATGGACTTATTTCCTAAGTAACTATTATATTTCTTGATGAAAATAACATAGAAGTTTTTGATCGCATAAAAAGGAAACCGGGTCTTTAGTCAATCCCTATTATTAAACAAGTTTTTGGTTTTTACAGAGGTAAATGTTGATTTACAGGTTTACATGACGAAGAAATTGAACAGCAATTAAATGAATCTGACTTGGAATTAGATCCGTATGCTGATGGCAGCGATGTCGATGACGACGACTTCGTCCCAGACGAACACGAGAGCTCTTTCAGTCGAGAACACCACTCTGCAGATTCCTGTTCCTCGTCAGACGATGAAGAAGACGAGCCGTCGTTGCCAGCACCACAACAGCGAGGACGAGGAAGAGGTACTAAACGCCGACCAGTACATCGAAGCGCAAGAGGCCGCGGCAGTCGCAGCCAAACTCACCAGGTGCAAGGCAGTGCGGGTTCTATTGATATTTCTTCTACTTGGCAAGAAAAACTATTTACGCCCACAATTATTCCCCATACATCTCCCACGTACTTGCCTGTTAACACGGAAACCTTCCAAAAACTTGATTATTTCAGACAGTACATTGATACTGAAATTATGGAGTTAATAGTCGCAAAGACAAACCAAATGGCCATTTACAGGACAGGAAAAAGTCTGAATTTAACTTTGGCTGAACTAAATATTTTCATAGGAGCCATGATGGTGATGAGCTGCATTAGTTACCCACAACTGAAAATGTACTGGCAGAGGAAGTACAGAGTGACTATCATTGCAGAAAATATATCGAGAAATCGGTTTTTTCTCTTAAAAAATAACCTGAAAGTGGTTTTTGACCCAAGTGTTTCACCAGAAGAAAGAGCCAAAGATAAATTATGGAAAATGTGCCCATTAATCAACAAAATTGTTAGTGGATGCCAGAAGCAGACCAAAGAAAGAACTGTTTGCATAGACGAAATGATCATACCGTTCACTGGTAAATGTGGCGTGAAACAATACTGCCCTAACAAGCCAAACCCAGTTCGATTAAAGGCATTTGTAATGGCAAACCCAAACGGAATTGTATGTGATTTTCATATTTATCAGGGAAAGACGACCTATCCGGAATATGAGGACACTGATTTCACCTTATGTGAGAAAGTAGTGTTAAAGCTAGCAGAGAATATAATGCCAGGTCATATTTTATATTTCGACCGATATTTTACGTCAGAGAAGCTGGTGCTTGAGCTAAAACAAAAAGGAATAATGAGCGCAGGAACTGTGGCTAAAAATAGGATCCCAAAGGAAGCAAAGCCGTTTCTCAAATCTGAAGGTCAATTAAAACGCTCAGGACGAGGCAGCAGTCAAGTGCTTGTGAATGAAGCTACAAATATTGCCTTAACTACTTGGCTTGATAATAAGCCCGTGACATTATTATCTTCAATCCATGCTAATAGCACATCAGATGAATGCCAGAGATGGTGTAAAAGACAAAAAATATTCGTCACTGTTGCACGTCCTGAAGTAGTCAGAGAATATAATATCAACATGGGGGGCGTTGACCTAGCCGACAGGCTGCTATCAGTTTGTCCGTTTAGGTACCGTACCCTTAAATGGACGCAAAGGTTTTTTGCACATATGATTGATCTGGCGACAACTAACTCTTGGTTACAATACCGATCCGACGAAGTTGCCAAGAGGGTCCCCATAAAGAAAATTCAGCAGCTTCGCGCATTCAAATTAGAGCTGGGTGAATTTTTGATAGAATCAGCACATGCGACTGATGAAGAGGACACAAGTGGTGAAAGTGGATCTGAAAACCCTAACCCACGGAAGAGAGGGAGACAATTCGTTGTCCCAATTCCAAGTGACGCCAAAAGAACACGAGGCGTAGCTCACATGCCTGCTCTTAGTGAGAAACAGAATTTGTGTCGGCGAAGTGGATGCTCGAAGAAAACGAAAATGGCTTGTTCGGGTTGCAATGTTCACCTTTGTGTGACTATAAACAGAAATTGCTTCGTGCAGTTTCATGCCACTTAAACTTGCCGAAATCTGCTGAATCATTGTCCTTCATCACCCGACTGTGGCGAAGCTTAGAAGGAGGGTGTAAGGGTTCAAGTTTGTATAGGGGAGAATTTTCTGATTAAAATTAACAATCATTCGTTGGGGTCATGAATAAGTGTAAAAATTTAAATTTTCTATGACTTTTTTTGATTTGACGCTGTAAAGCACCTAAAATTTAATAAACAAGACTGAAAACTTAACAAAAACTGTTCACGTATTTTACTAAGTAAAAAAATCTGGTTGACAAAGTTTGGGTCTGACGGACTATAAAAAATTGTTACTATAAATAGTGTAACGTTATTTATTTTAGAGCATCTTTATTGTTCTAAAATAATTACATAATCAAATTATTTTATATTTACAAACAAGTTACAACTATAATATTTAAAATACACTACATTCTAAATGAAAAGCTTACTGTGAAAGGGTTCATTAGTTTTTAGCACTGCTGACCCCTAAAACAACTGGTCTTGCGCGCGGGCAGCCGGCGAACGTTCTCGACTCGGCCGCGCTCCGCGCTACTACTTCCACAGCAGTTGTCTCTGGACCATCGGCGAGCCTGCGTGTGCCTAGTGCTCTTGCATCGCCAGCTCACCGTCGCTAACGGCCGGAGTCTTATAATAAAATAACGCTTTGATATTAGCGTAGCGAACCGTTAATCTTACAGTTAATCCAATAACTGAATATTGATAAATATTTTGTGTTTACGTTCCCCACACTTTTTGGGTAAGTTGCAAACAGCTATTTATTATTAGTAGTGGACCGATAGATAAGTTTTTGATAGTGCTTGTAATAATGTATTGTGTCCTTCTTTCCTTAGTTGTAGTGCAAATTAGTTTACCGGCAAATTTATACTCGGTGTCGAGAAGCTTCTCCATCGCTTGGCAGCTTGACGACACAAAATGGCTTCTGACAAAACTGCTTGTCACCATTGCGTCATACATTTATTCATCAATCATCATTTCATCTTTCATACATTTTCATAGTTGTTATTCATTAAATCATTAAGGCGTTGGCTTTTAAATAGGCACGCACTATCTCCTTGGCACTAGCTTGCAATTTAATTGTATACAGACATATTGTAAATTAATACTGCAGATAGTGTGTACAAATTTCATTTTCCTTTGTTCCTCATTTTTGGCCTGTCATTTGTTATCAAATTAGTTTCATTATCATCCCGCATTACTCCGCTACTGATTTCATTTCACCGCCACTAACAGACTAGTTGGGTTTCTTCTTCTTTGCTAAACCGGAGGCGGTGAATTGTCCTGTCGATGGCTGGTACTAATGCGAGGGGTTTTTTCCAGGGTCCAAGTTCCGGGCCACAAACCACCGCGGTCCCTACTGGGCCACGAACAGTATCCTGTCAGGACTGAGGCCACGGCGTTCTATTCCCGTGACGACTTGGGCTACTCCACCTACGCTTGGTCGCCGCCTCGAGAGGACTTTCATCTGTTTCCGGACGGCTCAGGGGAGTACCTGACCGTGGTGATAATTATAGAAAGACCGTAACCAGTGTGTAGGGCTGAACCGCACGACTAGCTAGTATACTCTGTAATAGCTAGGTTTGTTTATTAAATTCCTTTTTTTTGTTCTATCCGATTGTTTTAATGTATGTCTCCTGCCTCTTCAAGGCCAGCTGCGACATTGGCGCCATAACGTGTTCAAAAGGTTCGGTCTCTCTGTATTTGTCACTACGTAGTTTGCTTGGTGTGCGTGTGCTTTGTAAAGACTTGTTTTTTTTTTTTGTTGTATGTTGATTATTTTGTGTGCTTAGCAACTGAGGTGTATTGCAAACATTCCTTAAAACGGCAACTTATTTCTTTTTTGTGAATTAATTTTTTCGTAATTTGGGTTCCGTAGCAAACTTTTTTTTTTTGTTTGTAAGTTAGCAATCCACACCAGTTGCATTAAATTTTTTTATTTTTGGTTGCAAAATTTTTTTTACAGCTTATCTTTTTGTGCTTCACTTTAAAAAACAAATCTAGTTTTTTTTTCTATGTTTTGTAACAGGGCGGAGTATTTCAGCTTTAGCATTTAAGTAACTAGCTGTTTGCAAATACCCAACAAGGTCTATTTTAGCTACCCACTCTTTATTGAAGTAGCCTCATTTTTTTAAGATGGCTTCAGAAATTAAATTTCTGTCTCTGCAAAAACCAGAGCTTGAGTATGAAGTAGAACTTCGTGGTGAGACACCGGCCGCTACGGTTCAGCTTCTTCGCAAGCAAATAGCTAAGCTAGCGCCCTTGAATCCATCCTGCGATATTTTAGTATCCCATTTAGGAGCAGACGAGGACTTGAGCAGCTTAGAGGCTTCACTTGCTAAGTTAGATGAAGTAGTTAGCCAATTTTCAACAAGTGTCGACAAAGCCAAGCTAGATCGTTCACGAAACATGATTGTGCAGCTTCAATTTAGGCTAAGTAGGATCGATGCTGAATCTGATCTGGAAACAACGGTTAGGCTTAGTCAAGCTAAAATGAAGCTTCAAACGTTACAGGCCTCGCTCGTTTCATTTAAGTTAGGGAAGGTTCCTGCAGAACCTCCTATGCTGGACGTTGCCGAGCAGTTGTCTGCAACTCCTAAAGAGGAGACCCCGCAGTTCGTGGTATCTTGTGACAGAGGGCTTTCCGATTTAACAGCTCTCAAGTACAATGGAAAAACTTGCGCCCGCGCTTTTATCCAGCAAGTCAAGGAGTTTTCTACTGCTAGAAATATACATCCGTCCAAAATTATGCAATTTGCCACCGAAATTTTTACCGACGAGGCCCTGCATTGGTTTCGTGCTCTTCAGGGTACAGTCACTACTTGGGAAGATGTTTGTGAGAGACTCAAGGAGGATTTTAGTCAATCGGACTACGATTACCGGTTCCTTGACGAAATCAGAGCACGGACACAAGGCGAGCGAGAGAACATCACCATTTATCTTTCTATCATGGCAGGTATGTTCTCTCAGCTCAACAAACCGCTCTCTGAGGACGACAAGTTGGAGATTATCCTCCATAATATTAGGCCCAAGTATGCTAGTGTGCTCACTTCAGTGTCTGGGATAGGTTCCATTGAAGAGTTGCGTCTGCTAGCTAAGAACTTTGAGGACGTGCAGGCGAAGATGTCTCACTTTCACGAGCCACCTAAAGCTAGTTCGTCTACCCTAGCCCCTAATTTTGCTTATGCACATGCGAATAATGCTCAGGATGGCAATCATGCCTTTAGAAACTGGAAACCTTCCCCAAACCCTCCGAGCAATCAGCATAGACCTTCTGTCGGCTCCCCAAGACCTGTACAAAAGTTTTGCCCCCGCTGCCGTGTCGATACACATAGCTTACGTCAGTGTAAGGCTGAGCGCAAAATAGTTTGTTTTAGGTGTGGTAGACCTGATTTCAGACACTACGATTGTCCTGATTGCCAAGCTAAATCGTCAAAAAACTAGGTCGACAGGATTGTGGAAAAGTTAACAATTTTGACAAGGAGGATTGGTCAAATTGGTTAAAAGTTGTAAAGAACTTCTTCTCCTATTACACTGTTTCCACAATCCTGAGACACAAACCTAGCAGTGACTGTAGGCCTTATGTAAAAGTTCGTATTAATGAGGTCGAAACTTGTGGTCTTCTCGACTCTGGAGCAGCTGTTACGATCTTGGGTAACAATGCTCACAAGGACCTAAATTTACAATCATCTCTTCTATTCGATGACTCCATTAGGATAGTCGCTGCGGGTGGACAAACTCTACAGAGTGTAGGCTACATCAATCTGCCTATCAAGTTTGAAAGTGGCTTTCACATAATCAAAGCCTATGTAGTTCCCGAAGTGGAAACTTCTCTTATTCTAGGCATTGATTTCTGGAGGAAGTTTGAGCTGTGTCCCAAGTATCTCGGTTCCTTGGACATAGCTCAATCTGCTGATTCCCCAGTGTCGTTGTTTTCCACTGCCCGCAAAGACCATATTACTGGCTACAACAATTTAGAGGAGAGTCAACGTCACATAGTTGACAATTTGATTGACCAATTCCGTGACATATCAATGGATAGAAAAGGTCTCGGAAGGACCAGTCTTATCTCTCACCGTATTGATACAGGTGACTCCCAACCTATTCGCCAGCGCTACTACCGTATGTCTCCCGAAAAGCAGAAGATTTTAACTAAGGAGGTAGACGAGATGCTAAGCCTTGACGTTGTGGAGCCATGCGAGAGTGAGTGGTCCTCCCCTGTCCTTATAGTTTATAAAAAGAACGGACAACCAAGGTTTTGTCTCGACAGCCGAAAGCTCAACTCGGTGACTAAGAAAGATGCCTACAGTCTCCCTTACATTTCTGAGATTCTTGACAATCTCAGGGATGCTAAGTTCTTGTCAAGCATCGATCTTTCCAAAGCTTTCTGGCAGATCCCTATTGCTGAACAGGATCGAGACAAAACAGCATTCTACGTACCTGGTCGGGGCTCCTTGCGTTTTAAAACAACTGCTTTTGGTCTCACAAACGCACCCGCGACTCAACAAAGGTTGGTAGATATGATGTTTGGTCCGGAATTCGACTTAAAGGCGTTCGCTTACCTCGACGATATTGTCACGGTCAGTAGCTCATTTGAGGAACACGTCTCTCTTCTTCTCAATGTCCTAGAGAAGTTGAAGCAGGCGAACCTGACTGTGAATATTGATAAGTGCCAGTTTTTTAGGAGTCAACTTAAGTACCTAGGCTATGTCGTGGATGCAAATGGGCTGCGTACCGATCCAGAGAAGGTGGAAGCCATCCTCAATTATCCGACTCCCACAAGTCGCAAGGATGTTAAACGTTTTCTCGGGACCGCTACTTGGTACCGCCGTTTTGTTCCAAATTTTAGTACCATAGCCGGTCCTCTGAACAAGTTGACCTCTAATAAAAAGAATGCACCCCCTTTTTCTTGGACACAGGAAGCAGATTCCGCTTTTAGCAAACTGAAGGAATGCCTTGTTTCGGCACCGGTTCTTGCCTGTCCAGACTACAGTCTACCTTTTGAGGTCCACACCGACGCCAGCAACTATGGTGTTGGTGGTATGCTCACGCAGACTATAGATGGCGTTGAAAGACCGGTCGCGTACATGAGCAAGTCTCTTTCTGGTGCCGAGAAAAATTATAGTATTACTGAAAGGGAAACTCTTGCCGTCCTAACAGCTCTCGAGCATTGGCGTTGCTATATTGAAAACGGCCAAACCTTCACCGTCTACACCGACCATTCTGCGCTTAAATGGTTTTTATCTCTGAGCAATCCGACAGGCAGGCTTGCTAGGTGGGGCGTGCGTTTGTCCTCTTTTAATTTTGTTATCAAGCATCGAAGGGGCGTTGATAACGTAATACCCGACGCATTGTCGCGAGCGTTTCCAGTTTCGGCAATTTCAACAGAGGACTCTTATTCCAAAACACAAGACTCTTGGTACAAGAATTTGTATAATTCTTGCTTAAATACGCCTTCTGCGCTGCAAAATTTTATGATTAAAAATCAAAGATTATTTCGGCTCTCTAAAAACTTAAATAAAAACGCGCTCACATCGGAGTTTGCCTGGAAGGAAGTTGTACCCAATGAAAATTTTATTTGAAAGGTCCATCGACCCCATTATGTATGAAATATGACATCATTTAAATGACCGCCTAGGCTTCGTTTGGTGGCGCGCATACGTAAGGTCCAATTTTCGATGACTCTGGCGCACAAATCGGGCTGTATTTGATCGATGGCGTGGCGTATGTTGACTTTGAGGGCATCGGTGGTTTGCGGCTTGTTGGCATAGACCTGCGACTTAAGGAAACCCCACAAGAAAAAGTCCAGCGGGGTCAAATCGCACGATCTCGGTGGCCAGTTCACGTCGCCTCCGCGCGAGATGACCATGTCCGGAAATTTCTCGTGCAGAACATCCATCGTAGCGTGTGCTGTGTGGCACGTAGCGCCGTCTTGTTGAAACCACATGTTGTCCAGATCCATATTCTCGATTTCAGGCCAAAAGAAGTTGGTTATCATCGACCGGTATCGCTCACCATTGACGGTGACGGCCACACCATTATCGTTTTCGAAAAAATACGGACCAATCACGCCTCCGGCCCAAAATCCGCACCAACCAGTCACTTTCTGCGGATGCATTGCCACTTGGTGAACCTCGTGTGGATTGGTCTCGTCCCAAATACGGCAATTTTGCTTGTTCACATAGCCATTCATCCAAAAATGCGCCTCGTCGCTGAAGATGATTTTTTTGCCAAAATCGGCGTCCAATTCCAACTGCTCTAATGCCCAGTCAGCGAACACACGGCGCTGTCTATGGTCATTAACCTTAAGCTCCTGGGTCAGCTGGATCTTGTACGGGTGCAGGCCCATGTCCCGACGCAAAATTCGCCAAGTTGTCGTCTGCGAGAGGCCGAGTTCCTGTGCGCGACGCGGAATTGACTGCCGCGGGTTTTCGTGGACACTGTCGCGCACAGCGGCGATATTCTCGGCAGATCTAGCGTTACGTTGACGCACGGGAACCGGCTGATTGTTTACTGACCCGGTTGACTCGAATTTGTTCACCAATCGACGGATAGTCGACTCGGCAGGACGATCATCGCGACCGTAAAACGGGCGAAGTGCGCGGAACGTTGCTACAACTGAAGACCCATTTTCATAAAACAATTTAATGATTTGCACGTGCTGCTCGACACTGTAACCTGCCATGGTGGTTTGGGATGACTGAATGAATATAACACACTGCATTTGACATCTGTCACTCAAACAACATGGCCGCAATGAGCTGTCAAAGTTCGAGCGTCCCAGTTGGAAAACCCTTTATAACATCGTAACTTGAAGTTTAAACTTAATTTAATTCATTATGGCTAAGTAAGCTTTCATGAGCATTTTATTCCCTCGGGATTATGTTTAACACAACAAAATGTGAACGTACCATTATAATATTTTTGCATATTTTTGTTGCGGCAACACTGTTGCCAGGTCGTTCCTCTCTCTTGTACCGCCATTGTCACGCTAAGTTTCGTGCGCCTCAATAAATTCGGTGTAAATTGATAGAATATCTTTTATTGGCCACAATACCAATCCCAAGGACCCAAACACTTCCTCATTGTATTTGTTTGTTTCTGAACTTGAAGGCTTCAGTTTTATGCACATAATACTCAGTTATTTTCTATATCGACGATTTTGCATACACCCTGGACACCGACAAATACGATTCATACCTGTTGACCCGGCTACCTGACTATATAAGGATTGGACTCGCCTCTGTGAAGATGGATTTTGTTCGAGCGAATACCTACTAGTAATTTACCAAAAATGGACAATATTATGATTTTGGAATACATGGCTACAAATATTAATCATAATGTAGCGGAAATACGTGTCGCAAAAGTGCTGATGTGATTATCTTGTATTGAGGTTATGTTTATTTAAAAAATGTTTTCCACTACTCACTATTTCTAGTACTCTTTTCTATTACTAATAGAATATTGTTTTCAGGTCTTCTAGAGATGCCTATGTAGAGTCTGCAGTGGGTTTTGTGGAGCTGAGACGAACACAGTCTGAGTGCGTTCTCAGATGCAAAGTAGTGTCTAAACATAAAGTGACAAATAATTTTTTTATTGCTTCCAAAACTTTGTTTCTGTATGTAAAGTCTTTATTTGTTGACACTGTTTCAGTTTCTGATATGGTACCATAATATATGGATGGAGTTTCAGAACAATCCTCAGAAGCCACTGGTGAAGGTCTTGATAATGCTTCTTGGTTTTTGCACAGTTTGATTGTGTTGGTAGTCTTGTCCACTTTCTCAACTGTGCACAGCATCAACCTAAAAACAATACAAATATTTTTTTAAAGACCAGAAATTGATACTTTGGCATGGCTTTTGATCAATCTTGTCTTTCTTAGTGAGACTTTGCTATGCGCGATAGGAACCCTATCGGGCAAATAATGTAACCAAACCGAAATGTTATTTAAGTTCTATATTACTTATGGATGCAATAAATATTGAGTATTGTGCACAACTTCTTACCTTGGTAGGATGTGTTGCTGTAAATGTACAGTTTGGCTTAATCTTGTCATCACGGTTACTCTTGTAGTTTGCACCCTTTCAATGTTCTGATGCATTAATAAGTCTTTTAGAACTGATGATTCCATTGGTACAGTCTAAAAAAAATAACTTAAGTGAAAAACAATACTTCTAAGCTCTACCCAGTAATATTTTATAATAACTTGTATGATCAAAAAAATCAATAAACATTTACCGAGGCAACTTATAATACATTCCACCACTCCAGACTTGGACCCATGGTGGCCTAGCCCTTCTTCAGGGGAGACACTCATGCCATTGATGTGAATATAACGGGATTAGTTTCATTAAATTCCATTCAGTAGTTTTACAAACTTGCACGTTTATAATATTAGTATGTCAATTTATATCAAATTAATACCTGTACAATTGTACATGGTGTTCATCTTCACTTCCCGAAGCAATATTTTCGTTGTTGGATGACTTCAGACGAAGTTTTGCAGGTGACTTGAGTTTTGGAAAACCATTTGTCAGTTTCCAATAGTAGTAATTTTCTAAGTCTTCCTCTAATGTTAAAATACAACGTTAAAATTTTGGTTATGTTGGGTTATGGTTTAGGATTTTAATATTTTATGTGAAGTTATGTCACACAAATAGTATGCATTAGTTAGGTGGAAATTTACAAGTAAAGATCAAACTTACATTCAAGTGGTCTTCACAGCAATATACGCGTCTTGATATAACATAGTTAATGCAGACTTTCCGACACCATCTCAGTTTGACGGTATCTGGGACACGTACAAATACTTTGTCTCGACTGTTACTTGTAGTGTTGGCACAAGATGGTATAAGGCAGAGAAGAAGCTGCGATTCATTGTTTAACTTGCGGTAAATTCACGAAACGAAAAGTTCACTATGAAGTTGAGTGCAGAGGTCGTCGAGTTAAGCAGTAGCAGAGCTGAAGTCCGTGACAAACAAACCAACCAACTATCTTTTTTTTTTTTAAAACGTTTATTGGCTATTGGATACATAGTCCTTAAGCCTAGCTTAATTAAGTGTTATTACTAAGGTCAAGCGGTGGTGGCGTAGTGGGGTTGACCCTTGCTTCTCGATCATGAGGGTCTGGGTTCGAACCACGCATGTACCAATGACTTTTAGTTACGTACATTTGTTTGTACAGCAACACCATTCGCTGATAAATTGTGCCCGGATAACGGCGACAGGCTTGCCACTTGTCACGTTTGGGACCTAATAAACTCGGCAAAACGTGGGTCCAGTTCTAGAGACTGGTGCCTCTGCCTACCCCTTCGGGGATAACGGGCGTGAGTTTATAACTAACTAACTAACTAACTATTACTAAGGTTTACAATTTTCCTATTGAATTACATATAAATTTATACATATAATTAAAATAATTAGGATTACATAAAATATTTTCCAAGTTTTTAGGCACTTCAGTTTCACAAACACTTGCTAGATCAGGTACTAAAACTAAACGTTCGAGGTTGAATTTTTGACATTTCATTACGATATGTTCAAGGTCAGCGACCTCACTGGTACAAAAATCACATTTTGTTGTTTGTTAAAATCTTCAATCTTGCTAAGTGAGCCGAGGTTCTGCAGTGACCAAATCTTAAACGGTTGATGGTAGTTATATAGTTCCTGTTATTAGCTTGCTCATGCTTATTATACCAAGGTCTTGGCGGCGGGATGATCTGTATTTTACTATACCATTTCCCTTTCTCCAGACTTATAATCTTCCAGTATTCGTGCCATAACTCTTTTAAATTTTAATTTAGCTTATGATAGTAATCGGTGAAAAGGACGTTAACTAATAAAGAGTGGTCCTCATCAAAGTCACCTCGAGCAGCTCTGTCTACTATTTCATTTCCAGTGATACCACTATGGGCCGGTACCCATTTAAATATGACGCATTTGCCTCTGTGTTTTAACATTTCTATCATCTTTAAAATATCCAAAATTATGTAATTTACATTATATCTAAATAATCTGTTTTGTTGAGATAGTAAAAGTAGGGCACTTCTACTGTCAGAAACAATCAAACATATTGAACTATTTACATTATTTACATGTTTAAGTGCACAATATATAGCATAACATTCTGCTGTGAATACACTACAGCTAGGGTCTAATTTAAAACATTTGGTTCGTTTATCTTGGGAATCATAAAAGGCTGAAGTTACTAGATCTGAACTCTTTGACCCATCAGTGTACAACTTATAAACACTACCTTGATCATTTAAGTATTGTAAAAATTCACATTGGTTGTTAACTCTTTTTAAGTCAACCTTAACAGTATCATTGACCAGGCTTTTATAATCAATATATGACATTGGTAGGTTAAAACTATATACATTTTTACACAACTTTTTGACACTCGTAACCTTTAACAATTGCGGAACTTGGTCCATAACCATTTCTTGTACATATTAGGTTCATTCAATATAAATTCAGCTAAATCACTAGAAGGTAAAATTCTGTTTAAAACAAACTTATTATCAGTAGCCAATAATTTAAGGCAGAATTTCTGAGCAATTTGAAGTCTCCTAAATTTCAAAGGCATAATGCATGCTTCAGATTCCATAGCATTGATAGGAGTTGAGCACATAGCTCCAGTAATTATTCTCAAAGCTTTATTTTGTATTAGATCAAGTTTTCTTAAGTAACTAATATTTGCATTCATATAGGCTAAACAACTATAGTCAAAGTGGCTTCTGACAATGCTTTTGTGTAACATGGTTAGTATTTTAGGGTCAGAACCCCAATGTACACCAGCAAGGCATCGTAGAATATTTAAACCTTTGCATGCATTCTTTACAATGTAATTAATATGAGTTTCAAAACTAAGTTTACAATCTAAATATAAACCAAGAAATTTCTTTTCTTTTACCCAAGACAATGTATTATTATTGAATAATACAGAAGGAACATCTTTCAAATCTAAAAATTTTTTTGTAAATATTATAGCTTTACTTTTATTGACATTAATATCTAGGTTTAAACTATTGTAAAACCTATGGACCTGAGACAGTCCATCATTTAAATTATTTACACCAATATTCAAATCTTTATTTACACTATATACAACTATATCATCTGCAAATAACAGAAATTTCACACAAGCATTATTTACAAAAGAATTTATTTGTGAAGTATATAGACTGTAAAGCAAAGGAGATATTATAGATCCCTGCTGGTGCCTTTATAAACATGTTGTGGTCCATGTAAAATATTATTGAATTTGACATACATTGTTCTGTCATATAAAAAGTTAAAAATCCATTTGCAGACTTTGCCAGGCACACCAATATCTCTGAGGATCTTTACGAGTATGGTTGGATTAACATTATCAAATGCACCACTTACATCAAGAAAAGCACAAGCTGTATACGAGTGACTGTGAAAAGAATTCTTAATGTCAACAATAAGAGAAGTGAAGTTCTCTGAAGCACTTTTACCTCTACGGAAACCAAACTGTTGATCAGGTAAAATTTTATTTCTCTCACTATAGCATTCTAGTCTCAACTTAAGCATACATTCAAATAATTTACCTACACAAGATGACAGAGATATTGGTCTGTAAGAGTTACAATCATTTTCAGGTTATTCAGGTTTTAAAATTGGTATAACACATTGTGTTTTCCAGGTTTCTGGAATGAGATCCTGACTCCATAACAAATTATAAATATTTAAAAGCATGTTTTGAGTTTTGGATGAAGATTACTTATTAATTTATAGGGTATGTCATCAAGACCTGGACTTGTATCTTTTTTAGACTTTAAAGCTACATTCAATTCAGAAAGTGTAAATGGTTCAGAGAGAAAACTACTTTCAATATTACCAATTGTATCAAAGATGTTTTTTAACCTTGTTGTGTCTATCTCTTTTTCAGGTGGGGAAGGTGGAGCATATTTATTCAAAAAGGAAGGAATCCATTCATAATTTTTGGATGATTTACTACAGGTAACTCTTTTGAATTTGCGTATATAATTACTGGTGTATATCTATTAAACGACTCAGATAATTTTCTCCATCCATCCTTCTTTTTTTCAGACAATATTCTCTTTTTAATTGCATCAGTTTTTTTATATTGTATGAAATTATCAATTGTGGGATAAAGCCGGTAGTGATGTAATGATTCTTTACTATTTTTAACTGCGGCAGTACAGTCACTATCCCACCAAGGAACCGGTTTTCTTAATTTAGTAGGATTTATCCTACCTTTAAATTTGGGGATGCATTCATTCCTAATGCTATCTAACTTGTTACAAAAATGATTGTACATAACAAGTGGATCATGAGAATCTAAAATAATATTATCAAATTTTGTTTCACTTTTAGATAAATATTTGGACCAGTCGGCTCTACCATAAATGAAACGATCAGATGGAGAAGCTACCTCAAATTTTTCAACAGAAGTTTGAATATTAATTATAGTTGGAAAGTGATAACTGCCCATGGGATCGTCATGCACCCTCCAGTCACATAAAGGAGCCACATTAGGACTAACACACGATATGTCAATAGCTGATGGATTATGATGAATAGTACCAACTGTAGTTGCAGAGCCTGTGTTTAATATGCAAAGATCACACTCATCTAGTAAGTTGAAAATGTCATTACCTCGAGAATTACTGGAGACACAACCAAAAGCAACATGATGTGCATTCAAGTCACCTGAAAGCATAATTGGTTTAGGCAAACTATCGAGTATTTGCTTTAATCTCCTACACTTGAAACGCCCACCTCTTGGAGGACTATAGGCACATACAAGAGACAAATTACCAGTTCTAGTTTTTAAAATAATAGCAGCTGTTTGTAAAAAATCATAGTAAGGAGTAAGGTGAGGTGGGGTAAGAGGGTCACCGGGGTAAGAGGGTCTAGGGACCATAACTCATAAACCAAAGCGTTTATCACTATGAGTTTTCCGTCGATAAAACAGAGAAGGCAAATTAGTTTCAACGGTTTTCATTAGATGTCGCTACGTCACTCAAAGGCCGCAAAAAATGAAGAAACGCCTGTCAGTTGTGAATTCGACTAGCACAAAGTTGGCGCGTTATTTTGCAAATCAATAATTGCTTGAAAAAAGACTGCTGGAAATAATTTGACTGTATAAATACACGGAGAAAACTGTAAGTATTTCGTTTTATTCGACATTTTAGATTAAAAACAACTAATAATACGAGTTTCTTTTGCTTGTAAATCCTAACCTCCAAAAATATTAGCTGGTATAAGAGGGACACTATTGACGGGGAAAGAGGAACATATGTTCCTCTTCCCCCATGTCAGGGGATATAAACATTTTTAATAGGTAATTTATAACTAGTAAAAATGAAAAGGTGTAAGAAATAAAATGAAACATAAAACATTCTATTAACATTTTGTAAAAGTGTTGTGTTTTGTAATACGTCCCTTTGTAGTCGAGAGCTACTTTCAAATTTTAGTATTTTGAATTAGAATTGAGTAAAATAGTAATTATGATTGTTACAGGAATAATATGAAAAATGCCCCGAAAATATGTCAGAACATCGGATAGGAGCAGATATGAGTATGAAAAATTAAGGGACGCTGTCAGGGCAGTAAAAAGTGGAACAATATCTGCTTACGCTGCATCAAAACTTTATAATATACCAAGAACAACAATTGTTAACCGCGTATACGACCGCAAAGGTTTGAAATCCAAAACTTTAGGCAGGTGTACTGCATTGCCCCCGGATGTAGAAAAAACGCTTGCGGAAAATCTCCACATAATGGAAAAATCAGGGTTTGGGTTAACTCGCAAAGAAGTGATTGAATTGGTTGGTCGATACGTGGTTGAGAATAATATCAAAACTCCGTTTAAAGATGGGGTCCCTGGGGAGGACTGGTTCATTGCTTTCAAGAATAGACATGGCCTTTCTGTTAAAAAACCTCAAGCCGTTGAACAAGCGCGTAAATTAGCATGCAGACCTGACGTGATCTACTCTTATTTTGATTTATTGGAGGAAACCATTAATGAACTGGGTTTAAGTGATAAACCATCGCAAATATGGAACTGCGCCGAAACCAGCTTCACTAACGACCCCAGTAAAGCAAATGTTGTAGGTCGTCGAGGCTATGCGTCTACACGAACCATCGCCTCTCCAGGGAAGACAAATACAACTGTGCTTTTGGCATGCAGTGCCGCTGGTGATAAAGCTCCGCCACTAATTGTATATACAGGGAAAAATATTTGGAAGGAATGGGTTTCTGAAGATGGGTTTCCTGGCACTGTTTATGCTGCAACTGAAAAAGGTTGGATGGAGGCGAAAGTATTCGAATTTTTTTTCGAAAAGGCTTTTTTGCCCACCGTGGGAAATAAACGTCCTATTCTCTTGCTTTACGATGGCCATTCTACTCATGTGGGAATTAATATTATACAAAAGGCACGAGAAAACAACATAGCGATTTTAAAAATCCCACCACATACGAGTCACCTTTTGCAGCCTCTGGATCTATCGGTGAATAAATCGTTCAAAGACAGATGGGACGTATCGTTGTTGAAGTGGCAAAGACTGAATGTCGGCAAGGTCTTACCCAAAAAAGAGTTTTCTAAGATTATTGGCCAAGTGTGGACTCAAATAGAATCCCAAGTATGTAAGGCAGGCTTCCGTAAAGCAGGGATATACCCAATAAATAAAAATGCAATTGCTGAAGAGAAATTTGATCCAGTTCAGTTAACAGAATGGAAGAATGCGAAACAGCTAGAAAAATCACAAAATCAGCTTTTCAAACAAATAGCCCCCAAAAAATTGAGTGAAATAGCACAGACTGTTATAAATAAAACATATATAATGCAGCAGGGTGTTCCTCCATGTAATTCAGTACAAGCTTCTGCGTCACTAACGGAAGTTTTACATAGCGAAGAAAAAGTCACGCTATCGCAAAATACTGCGAATGTTCAACAGCGTCCTAAAGTCCAAATTCTTGACAATCGACGAGTATATACCAATGTAACATTTGAAGAGTTACTTTTGAAAATAATTAAACCCGGAAAACCATCTTTGCCAACCAAAAGAACGAAAATAGCAACAGGCAGTGAAGTCATCACTCAGGATCATGTGTATGAAAGACATAAAAAAATAGAAGCAGAAAAAAAAGAAAAGTTGGAAAAGCAAGAAATTGGGAAAAGAACAAGCAAGAATAATAAGACGGCAGCAAAAAAAAAGAATGGAGAGGAAAGGTGCAAGAACGGAAGAAATATTAAGCAGACTGATATACATGTTTCTGGAGTGGATATTTCTTTACCACGTCCATCGGGTTGTAACAAAAAGAGGAAAATTGAAAATGAGGCAAAAAAATGGTTCCACAAAATAAAAAATCCAGAAGAATATCATCATCGTCATCTACCAGCGTATCTGATTGCATGAGTGTGCATGATGATTCTGATATTGTAGACGCGACCGATGAAGAATATGATATAACAAAAGATTTCCAAAATTATGAACAAGAGAATAACCTCTTTAGCATAGATAAGAAAAGCATTGCGATGAATAGAAATGATGAGAAATTGGACAAGCAAAGCAAGAAGACAGAGAAAATTACTGAGGAATCAGATGAAACTAATATGGTAGCAGGAGAATTTAACGGCGAATGGGATGGGCTTACAACAGTTGAAAAGGAAGAGTACCATGCCAATGAACAAGGACTTACTGAGGAAGTCAATGGAAAAACGGATGAGAGAAACGATGTGGTGGAGAAAGTTTATGACAGATTGGATGAGAGAAATCAGGCAACAGAGGAAGTTGCTGAGAAATCGGATGACAGGAACAACGACACAATGGCAAAAGAAGGTCATAATGATAAATGTGATGTGAAAAAAAATGAAGAAAAAGAGAATTATAAAATAAATGACAACGTCTTGATTCGTTACTACAATAGGAAAAGGTGGGTTTATTATGTCGGTTACATAGAAAATATACTTTCTGGACGCGATACTAGTTATGACATAAACTTTTACAAAACTTACAAAAAGCCATTGAAATTTAAACTCCCTAAACAAGTAGATCGTGATACTGTTTTAGAGTACTGTATACTCAAGAAAGTTCACCTATCTCAAAACCCTAGTAATTCCAAAGAGTTTCTTTTGAATGAAGAAGATCATTTATATTTTTCTTAAATACTTAAATATGAGGAGCGCCGTACGGCAATTTAATTGATTTTTTTAAGGTTTTAATTTTTAGAAGAATTTAGAGACTGATTCGCAATATTGATCTCGGTACATAGTGCCATTGTTTGTTTTTTTTTTGTAACTACTATAATTCTGTTTAATTTTATTATTACTATTTGTATGGAGAGTAAATAACTAAAAAAAAATAACTGGTCCATTTCTTTTTAGTTTGTTACCCCTGATCGAACCTGTATGTTCCTCTTACCCCGAATTGGTTTACTCTTTCATTCCAAATTATACCTTATTTCAATGACAGTGAGATTCAATATTGACTGAAATAGTTCTACCCAGAACTTCACGACAATTTAGCATCGAACATTTAAATTCAAACTTCATTTTTATGAAATACAATGACTGTCCCTCTTACCCCATTTGAGGGGGAAGAGGAACGTTTATACAATCTGGACATTTATGCAAATATCATCGTAAGAACTATTAGCAGCGCAATGAAACTTAGTCCACGGGAAGCTAACACATAAAGGTAAGTTTTGTGTGTTTCAAAGATCTTGTAAGTCTTTAACTGTTCTTCCTAACCCACAAAATATTTTACTGAAAATAAAGTATGTTCCTCTTACCCCACCTCACCTTATTAATTTTGGTATATTTAAATGAGTTTTTTATCAAAATAGATGATTGTACATAACAAGTGGATCATGAGAATCTAAAATAATATTATCAAATTTTGTTTCACTTTTAGATAAATATTTGGACCAGTCGGCTCTACCATAAATGAAACGATCAGATGGAGAAGCTACCTCAAATTTTTCAACAGAAGTTTGAATATTAATTATAGTTGGAAAGTGATAACTGCCCATGGGATCGTCATGCACCCTCCAGTCACATAAAGGAGCCACATTAGGACTAACACAAGATATGTCAATAGCTGATGGATTATGATGAATAGTACCAACTGTAGTTGCAGAGCCTGTGTTTAATATGCAAAGATCACACTCATCTAGTAAGTTGAAAATGTCATTACCTCGAGAATTACTGGAGACACAACCAAAAGCAACATGATGTGCATTCAAGTCACCTGAAAGCATAATTGGTTTAGGCAAACTATCGAGTATTTGCTTTAATCTCCTACACTTGAAACGCCCACCTCTTGGAGGACTATAGGCACATACAAGAGACAAATTACCAGTTCTAGTTTTTAAAATAATAGCCGCTGTTTGTAAAAAATCATAGTAAGGAGTATTAATTTTGGTATATTTAAATGAGTTTTTTATCAAAATAGCTACACCTCCATAGCCATTAGGTCCATTTTGTAAAATTGCATGGTAACCAGGTATATAAAAATTACTTGTCTGTTTTAACCAAGTTTCATTTAATAAGCAAATATCTATGTCATTTTCTGATAGAAAATTTATAAGCAATGGCTTCTTGTTATTAACACTCTGTATGTTAAATTGAGCTATGATAAGAAAAGATTTATTATTCGGGATATTCTGAATTGAATGTGAACTATTATCCATAATTAAATTAAGTTGTTTAGAAATACATCTTTTATTTTAGCCATAGTAATGGAGTCATTTGAGTTAGCCAAGGAAACCAAGGACTTTACAATTGCATTTAAAATTATTTCATTAGAAGCAATTGATTCAATATCGAATTTTTTGCTAGTAACATCAACTTTCTCAACATTAGGGGTGCTTACATTTTCTTTTGAAGTAATTTTTGGTGTCATGTTTTTTGTTTTTAAAGGTGGGAAATCCACCCTACTTACCACAGAGGCAAATGACCGATTTTGATTCAATATTTTGCTGCGTTTCTCTTCAATTTTTTGTTTTTTTATCGGGCAATCTCTGGATATGGCAAGGTGATCTTTGCCACAGTCAATGCATGTAATTTGGTCCGTCAAACATTCTTTGTATAAGTGCTGACCAGCACAAGATGAGCACATCTGTTCACTTCTGCAGAATTTTGCGCTGTGGTTGAACTTAAAGCACCTGTAGCATTGCACAAGTGGTGGCACATATGTGAAGACTGGATACCTGAAAAGCCTCAGGTAGACATATTGAGGAAGCGTCGTGGTCGAAAAGGTGATTGTCACTGTGGTCATTGGCTGTAGCTTTTTCTCAGCATCTCGTTTCATGAAGCGTTTCACTGATATTATTTCTGCATCACATGAAAGGCTCTTGTAGATATCCTCATTAGAAATGTCTACTGGTACATGTTTGATTATTCCCACTCTCTCCACTAAGTGGGCAGGGATGAAGGCGCGGAGCTTGTGATGATTCAGATTTTTTTCCTGCTTTAAAAATCTATTAGCTGCTGCAGCTTTGGTAAATGATACTCCAATTTTATACGCATTGATCCTGATGACTCCTGTAATACCCTTTACATTGTCCATGAACAATTGCGTCAGTTTAAGAGGGTTTCTGTTCCCTAACTTGTCTCGATCTTTGGACTCAACATAGACTGTGTAGTCGCTGGAGTTATTTTCAAGGAATAACCTTGTGTAATTCGTTTTGAAGTACATGTTGTACATACCATCCTTTGTTGGCATGGTTTCCTGGAAACGCCGCTTACGCTCGGGGGGATCCTCCTCCCCGTCACTTTGGACCCCCATCCTTTCTCAACCAGTTGTTGTGTATTTCCTGTCGAAATGAGCCAATAAATGCCAAATAATTTAAATTTTATTGGTAAGAAAATTTAAATCCCCAACTATCATTTTACACTAAACCACAGACAAATCCAATCGCGAACTCTACCTACACACAGAGTATGTAACATATGACGTCACGCCGAATAATATTCATTTTAACTAAATAACAATGATAAAGTCGATTAATCACGAAAAAAATGAAATTAGTTTCTTAAAATTACGTCTACTATCAGAATATAAAATAAAATCCAATCATAAAAAAACTTTGCATCCCCAATTGACTTTAGAACCCAGTGAACGAAGTCGTTTTTTTAGTTCTGCTATTTTGTCGATACAGTTACTTTTTTACTACTTATTTTAATTAAACAAGTTCAAAATGAACAAAAAGATAGATAAAGGTAATCTTTACCGTAAACTGTATGTAACTTACAGTGCAACTTACCCTGATAAAAATAAACAAGAAGAAGTTGCGACATTGCTGAATTTTTTTTCGAAAATTCCTTCGTCGTCAACATCACGAATACAACTAGAGCCGGGGGAGGAGGAAAAAGTAAGTTCAAATTTTCACTTCAAAACGACACGAAATGAAACTAATTGTGGAACTGCTGTTTTAATTTAAAAATTTTAGATGTAATATTGCTACTATAAGCTATAAACAAAAGAAATTAACACATACCTGATCGAAAATCACAAGAAAATAGGGAGTTTTGATCTTTTTGTCACCAGCGCGAAAGAAACGACTTCATTATTTTGGTTTTACTGTCATGCCTTAGTCACACGGGCCATTCGTCCACTGCGCCAGGGCTTGTAACTCCATCTAGTGTATATTTACGTAAAATCGCATTATCCGCTTTACCTCGGTTATGCGCTTTGCCCGGGTTTCCCCTAAATTTATTTCCATGTAACCTACTGGCTTTGTTTTTGTGCCGTCAATAAAGGACAAATTAAGATGGCATGCATTTAACGGAAATATATTAATAAATGATTCGTACATTCGTTTACTAATGCAAGTCAGGGGTGAGCCCATATTCCCTAGCCCCTATCTCTATACAGGGTGTTAGGCGGAACGATGTAGATATTTTAGGAGCTGATCAAAGGGGCCAAGTGGATCATTTTAAACCACATATGACATTATGACAAGTGTGATAGTTTTTAAGTTATAGTCGATTATGTCTTTTTTTATTTAATTAGGGAGTTAGTGCAGTTAGCGGTCAATAAAACACAATTTTGTGCTACAATCATTTTAATTTTGGTTTTAAATCAATCATTATAATACACGCTACCGTCACAATAAGTTACAAAAGTCATGGGGTAGATAATAATAAACTAAACTTAAATTAAACATGCCACATGTAATTTTTCACATAAAACTTTAACTCTACCTTTCATAAAAAAAAATACAAGACCTAATGATGTTCAAATAATTTTAAAAACTGCTCTGATTTGTGCCCTTCTCTGCTCGCAAAACTTCACAAGGTTCTTCAATTTTTCTTATTAAATGGTCACGACTCACTATTTCTTCCATGTAAACAAGCTCTTTTAGTCTCCCCCACACATAAAAGTCCAGAGGAGTCACATCTGGAGATCTTGCGGGCCACAATACGGGACCATTACGTCCGATCCACCTGTTAGGGTAATGTGTATCAAAATACTCCCGCACTGCTCTTGCTTAATGTGCAGGACATCCGTCGTGTTGGTAAATCATGTTTACTCGTAAATTTAATGGAACATCCATCAACAAATTAGGCAGATCCGTTTGCAAAAACTGTAAATAATTTGCTCCGTTTAACGTGTTCGGCAAGTAGTGAGTGTTCGTTACAGAACAGAGATTGATTGAAAGATTGAAATAGTAATTATTTAAGTTTAATTTTTAGTATTTTACAATAAGAGAT
Source organism: Yponomeuta plumbellus (assembly GCA_947310845.1). Taxonomy (NCBI): domain Eukaryota; kingdom Metazoa; phylum Arthropoda; class Insecta; order Lepidoptera; family Yponomeutidae; genus Yponomeuta; species Yponomeuta plumbellus. The sequence goes on from OX371206.1 coordinate 2,605,143, forward strand.
ATAATTATCAGAGCGCTAGCCAGAGTCAAGTTGCGGATACGGAAAGGCAAGTGAAGTGACATTTGTGACAAATTAACTACCAATGAAAGACAAGCAACAATCAGAACATAGTATAGTATTAGCTATTTTACTTACTTGGCGTTTAAATCAATTTTAAAACACTTGTGATTAGAAAAATTTTGTAAAATCTTTAAAATGTATATAATAAAAATAGCGCTCATAAAACATTAAACAATATATTTTATCTTAACTAACTAAAATACGAATCGTCGTAGACAGAACTCCGGGGCGATTGAAAGCTCGTAAGCTCATGAGCTTTCAAGTATCGTTGTCATCTGGCGCAGGAAGTAGAACCATGCGGTTGAGAGAGCGACGAACTGTGCCTTGAGCTGTGGAGGCCTCGGCGACGCGTGGAACTCCATCCGATCCGGGAAAAAGCTTGACGACTCTACCGAGCCGCCAGCATAGAGGGGGTGCGCTGTCATCCTTCAGCAACACCAAGTCGTTCAGTTGCAAGTTTCTGCATTTCTCGCGCCACTTCGTGCGCTGTTGGAGCTCGGCGATATATTCATTTGACCATCTCGTCCAGAAATGCTGCCTGCATTGCTCCAAACGTTGAAAGCGGTCGAGGCGATGAGGGTTGACGTCCATGATGCCCGGTGAAGGAATAGCAGTCAACGGCCTGCCGATTAAAAAGTGACCCGGGGTGAGCGGATGAAGGTCATTGGGTGAAGGACTGAGAGGACAAAGGGGACGGCTATTGAGGATAGCTTCAATTTGAGAAAATAATGAGCTCAATTCCTCAAAAGTCAAGTGTGTGTTCCCTAGGACTCTACGAATATGAAATTTGGCCAGCTTTACACCTGATTCAGCCTGGCCATTGAAATGAGGAGCGTATACGGGTGAAAATCTAAAGTCGATGCCTCGATGAGCAGCAAAGTCAAGTAGAGGTTCCTTATTGCATTTAAAGAAATCATGGATCTCCTTCGCAGCAGCCACAAAATTCCCACCATTATCACAATAAATCTGACGTGGTATACCCCTTCGAGCAATAAACCGCTTCAATGTTAACATAAAGGCATCTTTAGACATTTCGCTCACAGCTTCCAAGTGAATACATTTATAGCGAAAGCAAATAAAAACACATAAATAACATTTTGTTATTTTACAGCCACGTCCTTTTCTATCCGTTATCAAGAACGGGCCAGCCATATCCAAACCAACAGTGCTAAAGGGAAAATCGGCTTCAACCTTTACAGTAGGCAAATCACCCATTACATTTTTCATATGCTTCGCCGCAAAACGACGGCAAACAACACAGCTTCGAGCAACGCGACGGGCAAGGTTTCTACCACCAATAGGCCAATACTTGTTCCTCAAGGAAGCAAGTAAATGTTGAGGCCCAGCGTGCATCAAAAGCCGATGTTCTTGTTGAAATATAAGCCTTGTTAGGTGTTGATTAGCATGTAATAAAATTGGGTGCCTTTTATCAAAAGAGTAGTTGGACGTGTCAATCCTGCCACCAACTCTCAGAAGTCCCTGTGAATCTACAAAAGGCGTTAACGAGCACAAGAGAGATTTAGATTTTAAAGGTTTGTTTTTTAAAATTAAATTTAATTCTTTGGGAAAAGATTCATTTTGTGCAGTTTTTATAAGAAAAGTTAGCGATTTATCAAGCTCTACAGTTTGCAAAGGATCGGATAATTTATTTGATTTGTTTTGGCAATTGAAAATAAACCTAAAAACAAATGCATAACAGCGTTGTAGAGTACTCAACCTCGAGAACTTTGTGAAATCAAAAATACTATCGAGAGGTACCTCCCCCACCAAAGCGGGGTTCGCTTTGACCTCTGGCAAGTCGACGACCTCTGCCAAATCTGCGCATGGCCATGCAGACTCTTCCTTTCGAAGAAAATCCGGACCATGCCACCATAACGTCGCCTCAGCCACGTGCTGTGGATCAACGGAGCGCGAAAGCAGATCAGCAGGATTTAAAGAGGTAGGAACGTATCGCCAAGGAGCACCATCAGTAAGTCCATTTATAGTACCAACTCGGTTAGCTACAAACACTTTTGTTCTGTGCGATAACTTAAGCCAACCAATGACGACCTTTGAGTCGGTCCAATATACGACACGTCCGATTTGGCATCGTAAAGCTTGAATCACGGCTGCAGTGAGTTTAGCGCCAGTCAAAGCTCCACATAGCTCTAAACGCGGAATAGTGGTTGGCTTAATCGGAGCAACGCGAGTCTTAGCGCACAAAAGTCTGACCTCGACTTTGCCGTCTCTATCGATAGATTTAACATAAATACAAGATCCATAAGCTCGCTGCGAGGCATCGCAGAAGCAATGAAGTTCGACGTAAGTGGGGTCATCAACCAAAACCCGTCTTGGAATTTTTAATTCAGCAAGAAAATGAAGATTGTCGGCGAAACTAGACCACCTACGCATAATTTTGTCTGGGATTGGGTCATCCCAACCCACATTGTGCTCAGACCAAAGCTCTTGAAGCATTATCTTTGGCCTAATTGTACAAAGAGAGAGCAATCCAAGAGGGTCAAAGATTTTGGAAGAAAAAGACAATATTGACCTTTTAGTAGAGGCATCAGCAGCGGGGGAACTGTCGAAACAAAAATGAAGTTCATCAGAAGTCGGAACCCAACCAATACCTAATGTGCTTGTAGAGCTGCTTATCATGAGGTTGTCATCGGCCTGCGTGTTAATGGAATTGGCGTCAAATAGTGAAGTTAAATTCGACCTATACTTCCGCAAACGAAACCCACCCTTCAGCAAAGTTTCCGATACCTCCTTCTGAATAAAGCGTAGCTCTTCCTCTGTTTCAGCACCAGTGAGGAGATCATCTACATAAAAATCCTTTTGAATCACCTCTTTTACAGAAGTTGAGAAAGTAGATGTAGAGACATATTCTTCGCCTAGCTGCCACAGGCAGCGTGTGCTAAGAAAACTTGCACTAGAAAAGCCGTAAGTTACGGTATTTAATTTTAGAGTGCGCAGAGGTAGAGACTCATCTTCACGCCACAGAATATATTGAAGGTTACGATCAGATTCGTGCATTAAGATCTGACGGTACATTTTCTCTATGTCTCCCGACAGTACGTACTTGTACTGACGGAAGCGTGTCAAAATAGTGACCAATGAATCTTGGAAATTAGGTCCGACCATCTGTAAATCATTGACCGATAATCCCGAGGATGTACGAGCGGAGGCGTCGAAGACTACCCGCAATTTTGTTGACTCGCTGCTGTGTTTAAAGACAGGATGATGTGGAAGGAAATAATTTACCTGTGAGGTATCCACCACGTCATCAGAGAGGTGACCTAAGTCACCGTACTCGTTTATGAAGTCGAAATAGAGTTCTTTAAGTAAGGGCTGCCTTCTAAAACGTGTCTCTAAATGGAGAAATCTTTTCTTGGCCAAGTTAAATGACTCACCAAGACTCTCTCTATCTTCACGCAATGGAAGTTTGACGCAAAAACGTCCGTCACCATCTCGTGTAGTAGAAGCTTGAAAATGCTGCTCACACAAAGCTTCTTCCTTGGTAAACGGTGTGGCCTCAGGAACACTTTCCAACTGCCAGAATTTTTCCAAGTCTCGACTTAAGTCAACATCTAAACTATTAGAAAAATTGCAATGAATATGCCGAGATCTATTTTTAAATAGAGACGTCGGCCCTGAAACAAGCCACCCAAGTTTGGAATCACGAAGTACAGGATTTCCCTTGCCTAAGCATTTCTGCTTCGTACCAACAATGCTCCAAAACAGGTCAGCGCCTAATAGCATATCGACCGACGAAGGCTCGAAAAATTTGGGATCTGCTAACTTTAAATGATCCAGCTTGAGATGACTGACGTCAAGAGCCCCCTTGGGCAGGGTGCCTGAAATTTTTGGCAAAACGAGACAAGATACATCAGCTTGAAACGATGTATTTTTTGAATGGACCTTAATATAGCAGCGATCAATATTTGAATGCAATGATTGCTCTCCAATGCCAATAACATTCGTGTTTGAGGGTTGTGAAATTAAATTCAAATCCTTTTTTAATGACTCGGTGACAAAAGATGACTGCGAACCGCTATCTAGCAGAGCTCGTACAGTCAAAGTAACACCAGAATCAGGATTGACTACATCCACAAGTGCTGTGCATAAAAGCACCTCAGACGCCGAAGCAGAAGACAAAGAGACAGCTTCTGAGCTTAAATTCGCTATAACATTCGGTTCAATTGAATTTAAAGAAGGTTGGTGTAACAAAGAGTTATGGCGCTGCTTACATGTGCGACAACACGCCGACAAATGACAACGCTTAACATTGTGACCACCTCTCAAACAATTAGGACACAATTTGTGTTCTTCTACAATAGACAGTCTCTCTTGTAGAGTTTTGGTTTTGAAGACACTGCACTCGTGAACCCGGTGCTGCCCAGTGCAAACCAAACAACTCGAGTGACGAGACTGTGACTCCTTGGAGTCTTTAGCTGCAACAATAAAAGATTTTGTTTGTGGCTTAGTATGGTTTCGCTGATTAATAGCATCTTGCGAAGTGCTCGCAGAAGACATTTTGCCTCCTTTGAAACGAAGTGATTCTAGTAAATCGGCGCGATCTCTCAAAAAATCGAAAAACTGCTTCAGAGTATGAATCTCATTCAAACTACTCTTATGCTCCTCCCACTTGAGAGAGGTTTGAGGATCAAGCTTGACCGAAATCAAGTGAATTAAAAGCATGTCCCACTGACTGGTGGGTAAACCTAATGTCTCTAAAGCACGCAAATTTTTATTAACGTGATCGACGACAAATCTAAGTGACTTATCAGTTTCCTTTAAATTGTCAAAATTTAGCAAATATTTCATGTGATAATTAATCAACTGCCGACTATTATTGTAACGATCGCATAGAATCTCCCAGGCTACAGTATAATTTTTGCTAGTAATTTCCAAATTGGATAAAACTCTGGCCGCCTCGCCCTCCAAATACGAATTTAAATAATAAAACTTATGAATGTCCTTTATAGTTTCATTGTCGTGGATTAGTGAATTAAAGGTCTCACGAAACTCCAACCATTTATAATAAGAACCATCAAAGTTCGGAATCTTAATAACCGGCAACTTAAAACCAAAATTATGGTTCCCACTACAGCTGTTAAAAGCAGAAGTGTTGGAATTTCGATCATCCGTGCAATCCGGTTTTTTAGGCGAGTTAGCTTGAATTAGTAACCGTGCAGAGGAGATACAAAATTCAAATTCATCTTCCAGTAATTCTCTGGTGGAAAGTTCGGCTTCCAAGTCCGAAGAACTATACTCAAGTTGATTTTGTACCTCATCGAAGGCGAGAAAAAGCGCTTCAATTTTGGACAATTTCATCGCAAGCTTACTAGTCTCAAGTTCGGAAAGCTTATCTTTCGCAGAAAATTCATTTAACTGATTTTTAAATCGAGTAAGTTGCCCTTTAATCGAACTACGTTTCGTGGCAAGCTCTTTGGTAAGAACACCGCCTTGGGCAGGTGCCTCAGTGGCTGCCTCCTTACTCATCTTGCGATAAAATGTCAAAAATCAGCTAGCAGGAGAAATAATAAATGCTTCTCTAATACGATACGCTCCTCAAAACAATGTCCCGCGTCGCGCAGCCCGATAGGCGACAGCTGGCAAAACCGGTCAGCTAGCAGAAAGGGCCAGGCGCGGAAACAATGCGTGAGCGCTGCTTTGACCGCTACGCCGCGACTAACAGGAATAGACGCGCGGTCGCTGAGGTGCGCTCGTCCGCTGGAATTGAGAACGGGAAGAATTAAGCAAGATGCGAATTTACCTATTATAGACGTTTATGGCTATGTAGGTTGTTTACGCGATAGCTAATTGATTCACATTGATTCAGTTATAAAGATGAAAGGATACAGAATGGTATTCCAGCAATAAAAGCAATGTGAATCTTCTTATAAATGGAAACTAATATAAAATAAGTTGTAAGCAGTGCTTAGGGACGGCTTGTGATAAGAAATCAGTGTGATTTAGCGGTGAAAAGTGGAAGAAAGATATGCAAATTAACTTAGCTTGCAACTGCTGTGTATAGGTAAAGTGAAATCAAAGTCACAAGTTATACAATTATCTAGTGCTAATCGCAAAGCAGTATAGTGATGTGACTTAGCAATATGTGGATGAAATTAGCCTCGATGGAGACCTAGAATGAATACTAGGTATATGACGAAGGTCAGTATGGTGAGCCACATACGCTTTAGGCACACATTCAAATAACGCACAACACCTTGTATTGAGGAATTGAACTCACTAAAATCACAAATAGAAGAGGAACGAAATAGGAAATAGATAGGAACGGGCTCACTTTCGGCAGATAGGTAGTTCTGAGGCGATGATGCAAGGTTAGGCCAACGCCCGACGGCTGCTAGCTGCGGTGAAGCTCGTAGATAAGTGGCTCTTCTCCGAAGGTTTCTTGGTGAAACTGGAACTTCTGGGCGCTCTGATGAGTAGACGGTCAGGAACACGGGATGCTGGAGCTAGTAGTCGCAGTGGATAGTTTCCAATCTCAAAACTGCGCAACAGTATAGCCGCTGCCACGTGCTAGGACTGCGCCTACGAACAAAGAACCTGTGAGATTTCGACTGCAGGTCCTGTCACGGTCGCCACTTCTGTTCGTTACAGAACAGAGATTGATTGAAAGATTGAAATAGTAATTATTTAAGTTTAATTTTTAGTATTTTACAATAAGAGATATAATTATCAGAGCGCTAGCCAGAGTCAAGTTGCGGATACGGAAAGGCAAGTGAAGTGACATTTGTGACAAATTAACTACCAATGAAAGACAAGCAACAATCAGAACATAGTATAGTATTAGCTATTTTACTTACTTGGCGTTTAAATCAATTTTAAAACACTTGTGATTAGAAAAATTTTGTAAAATCTTTAAAATGTATATAATAAAAATAGCGCTCATAAAACATTAAACAATATATTTTATCTTAACTAACTAAAATACGAATCGTCGTAGACAGTGAGGGCCAATAAAAACTCCGCCAATTACAGCAGCCCAAACATTAACACTGAATCGTCTCTGTGAAGATACTTGTTTCTTTTTGTGTGGATTTTGCCCTTTGCATTCCCAATAATGTAGATTATGGAAATTCGTTATTCCATCTCTACAAATTTGGATTCGTCTGTCCAGAAAATGCGTTTTAAAAAGGTTGGGTCTTCAATGTCTTGATTCAGCAAGTATCGGCAAAAAATCATGCGCCTTGCTGGATCCCCTTCCTCTAATCCTTGCACTGGAGCGTAATGAAAGGGATGCTTGCCTTCGGAGTGAATCACCGACCACACTTTCCATGTAGACAATGCAAGTTGTCTGGCAACTTTCCTCACACTTGTCGTGGGGTCGGCGCTGTAAGCAGCCAGGATCTGCTCGTCAGAAATTCGAGGTTCGCGGTGTCTCAAATTGCCAGTTTCACCAAGTCTAATGTGTTGCGAAACACCTGCGCATTTGGCACTCTTCTGTTAGGATAACGTTCTCGGTACAAGTCTCGAGCACGGGCTGCATTTCCGTTAGCACGTCCATACATAAAAATTATGTCAGCATACTCGTGGTTTGTAAACGAAGCCGTCTCTTCAATATCTCAAGCAATTAAATTGTCCAAACTGTTATTAGCTCGACGTGAAGGAATTCAACGCTAAAATTAGCGGAACTGCAACTTAACACGGATAAATGACTAAACGTACACACAGAACACAAACAATAACGTCAACACGCGCCAGTAGATCAAACTGAACTGATTTAGTAAAATAATCTTTTTTTTTGACGCGTAACGGCGTATTATCAACTAATAATTTTAAACTAACCGGTCTGTAATCTCGTAGCGACATCTGGTAAATTGGCTCATCGTCGTCGATGTGCACCCCGCGTTCAGTTTCTTGTAGTGCTACATGCTCGTCTCCAAACCGTTGGTATGGCACGGGCTCCTGTCCCTCGACCTGCCCGTCTCGCAGGTGGTATGTTCTCGCGGCCTGACCGCCACCACAGCCTCCTCGTTGCCGGTCCAAGCCTCCGCGTCCGCTACCACGCCCTAGGCCTCGCCGCGCTCCCCTGCCTGCGCCCCCGGTACCGCCCCTTCCCGGCTGCAGCCCTGGCTCCATTCTGCTCCAACCGACGCCTTTCGTTAGTTCCTCTCTCTCCGGACAAATTTCTTTCAAGTGTCCCGTCCGTCCGCCGGCATCGATTGCAGTCGAATAGGCGGGCGGTATTTGCACTCGTGCCACCGATGTCGCAGGTCCCCGCATGTCGTGCGTCGATGCATCCGCCCCGTGCACACGATGCACCGTTGGCACTGTAACCTACCCGCTCCCGGCCGGACTCGCCGCCGCCGGCCGCTGCCGACCCCGTCGCTGCCGTGCCCACCGCGTGTGCGTTCCGTTGCGCCGCCCCCATTGTAGTTGCCATTTGTACTGCCCTCGTAAATGATATGTTCTCCTCCGCAAAAAGACGTTTTCGAACCTTGTCACTGGCTAGACCACAGACAAACTAGTCTCGCATGTTTTCATCTAGGTCAGATTTAAAATCGCAATGACGCGACAGAATTTTGAGATCCGTTACAAACGACGCCACTGATTCACCATTTTCTTGACTCACTGCCTGAAGCGTTATGTTAAATGTTCATAGCAATCTCGTGGAGTGTTGAGGATGATTTCTCGAGCTTTTACAGAAATACACAACGTCCTCTTAACGACCGCACCAATGCCGTCAACGGCACCTTTTCTGTGACTAGTCGGGAAGAATGACCAAGCTATGTCTACTCAGAAATCTTCTGGAGCTGTACAAATATTGTACAAATTATACCGATTCTTGAACTGTGCTGCGCAGCCATCCGAGAAGATGTGAACTACCCTGATTTTCTTATAGGTTGTCAGTTCTTGAATAATCATTTTGATGAACACCCAAACACAAACTTTGTTTTGGGTAAAGTACTCGCTAATGATTGCGTAAAATCGAGATTCTATAACTCCTTCTCGTTCCCAAGCACATCCGGTAAAAACAGTGATCTGTTGATGTCGCCAAATTCAAAGCGCACACGCTTTAAATTTCGTCCTGCGACATAATTGCGAAATTCTCGGCGAAATCTACTTGCAGCACCACCTCTTCTTCGGATATTCTTTCTCTCATTTCTTTAAAGTCTTAGCTCTGATCTTTTTTCACAAACCAGTTAGTCTTAAACTTTTTTAATTGGGCCTCAAATCATTTTATGAAATCAGCAACGGTGCCTGTCTCCAATTAACACTTTGACAGCGGATCACGTATTACGCACGTGACGCTTATTTTATCCTAATTAGCCGCATACATAATTAGGGTACCATTCTGGGCGCGCCGGCACTTTTTGACCATTTTGTTACTTTTATAGAAAAAAAGACTATAATAGTTGAGGCCATGATTTTATTTTCATTGTATTGAGGGTATCTTATATTATTATATAAAATAAGAAAAACATGTATAATTGTTTTTTTTTTTATTATAAAATCAACTTAGAATAAGGCACATTTACAAAAAAAAAAAAAACTCTTACATCTACATTTTTCAAATTTTATGCCGTGTAGTCTTTCCTGGTGTGGTATTTTTTGAAGCACGGGTCATAACACAAGGGTACGTTGCAATCTGGGCAAAAAAATATCGTTTCCTTGCGACCTCGCTTACCCGTTTCCTTCTTTGTAGTATCAGCGCAGACTTTGCAAACTCTTGCCACTTTCGTTTTCGAACCTGTCGCTGGTATCCTTTCCATGAAGTGTCTCCCTGTTAATCTGGACGTCATACCAGTATGATGTGGACCACGAGATGGGCCTGCATCATCGAAGGATGCATGCTGCACCAGTTCTTCACCACAAGTCATCAAAAACTGCGAAAATCGCAATTTATGACGCGTGTTGTTCCTACTTTTGTTAAAGATTACGAAAGAATTGACTAAAGCCCTCGCAAACAGATTGAAAAACATCTTCTTCCACCATTTCATTGTTTTGCGATTCAAAGAATAGTATGAAACATACTGATCGTTGAGATCCACGCCAATTTTGTGGTGATTGTAATCGACGATGCAATGAGGCTTCTGTTTTTTGATGACTCCAACTCCTTTGCGTTTAGCTGTTACCTCCGTCCAAGTAGCTACGTGTTTTGTTGTAAGCATCAGCACGTCCCGCTTATCCTTCCACTTACAAGCGGTGAGATTACCACGATGACAGAAGACCATTTCATTCACCTCTAAAGACTGTTGAAGCCATTCCCCAGGCAAACCACGCCGATTGGCCATAACTGTTCCAACAGCACGGGTTTGTTTTTGCCAAAGCAAGTCAACAGTAGTTGGGCTGGTAAAAAACCTGTCCATGTAAATGGTGTGCCATTTTCCAAAGTATGGTTCGCACAATTCCATAATTATGCTCTGGGTAGTCTTTGAGTCGCCAACGTAAGGAACCATCTTCAATATATAGCCGGTTTTAGCATCGCAAAGCATATAAATTTTCATGCCATATTTGTCGGGCTTATCTTTGTTATACACTCGAAAATGTACTCTCCCTCTAAAGCCACATGTTCCTTCATCGATAGTTAGTTCTTCATCGGGAGAAAAGGTCATCTGACACAAATTCGAAAGCTCCTCAAAATATGGCCGCAGTTTAAAAAAAGCGTCATAGCCTTCCTGGCCTCGTGGTATATACTTTGAGTTGTCATTTAGATGAAGGCAACTATATATGGCTCTAAAACGAGATCTAGTCATGATCTTTTTTGGGAATGGAGTTTGTATAATCTCTCTAGTGGACCAATATGAATCGAAACTTTCTTTCACAACAAGCGTCATGTGGATTATGATGGCCAAAAAGTTCTTCATTTCACGCAGTGTAACAGGTTTCCAATTGTACAACATACATCCTGGCTTTAACACACCCTGTCTAGCTTGCTTTGCCTTCATTTGACTTGCATAGCGATTGGTTTCTTCTTTGAGAAGTTTCCAAAAAGAATCTGGGAAAAAGATTGAAAAGCAGTCGAATTCCGATGACTGTTCATCAACTGGAGGCATAACCATACATATATCTTGAAAGACAGGATTTTCAGGTAGACTTTCTACTGGTTTATATGACCATCCATTGGCTTCATCAATTTGTTGGACATTTTGTACTGTACATCTGCCGCGGCTGCGAGTGGAACGCGAACGCACTGACGAACGAACACGACTTCGACCTGTTCTTCTAAACCTTGACCGTCCCCTTGTCCTTATCGGTGCTTGACCCCGCTCTGGTATGTCCTCATCACTAAGGTCTAATTGTTCTTGACCGGCTATAAACTCGTCAATTCCCTCTGAAAAACAAAACATGTGGGTACTTACTCAAAACCAAAATCTATTACAATCTTACAAAAACACAAGTAAATCGATAGCTTACCTTCAGTTTCTACTGTCGTGGTGTCCTCCTCAATATCTGAGTCCTCATCATTTTGCAAAATGTCAATAATATCTGTAATTTCTCTTTCCGAATCCAGACGAAATCGTCGTCGCGAAGTCATTTCGCGCCAAAAAATTGTCACACGTCTCGATCGCTTAGCTACGCTGGGGCAACTGGCGCGCGAGGGTCGACCCGGCTCGGGCGATCCTTTGTTCCCCGCACCCCACACACCGCAAGTATTTGAAGTGCGTTTGTGTGTGTAGCCTAAATATTCATCTAAGCATTGACGTGACGCGGATCACGCCTACAGGCCGTTGTTTTAAAGTAAACAGTATTGAAACTCACACACGTACGCAGTACGTGATCAGCGTCTCTAACAAAAAAAACTGTCACGGACAGGGGACGTGATCGGCTGCCAGAGATTGGAAAAAAATTAAATGCTCGGCTGTCAAAGTGTTAAACTTGTAAACGACCCTCATGTTCTTTCCACTGCTTCCATGATATGATTGCGTCACTATCAAATGTCAGAGGTATTATATCAGTTACGTTATCACACTGTGTACACTTATTTGTCATACATTCTTCACTTTCTATATTATGTGACCTCGCCTAGCCCAGATATGAGGCAGAATGGGTTGTGGGTTGAGTTGCCTGGAGAGTGAGGCGTCCAGTTCCAGGGCGAGCGCCAGTGTAAGACTAAGATGAGTATTTCTCACACAAAAATTTATGTTCCCTGGAACCAGAAACCCCACTGCAAACAGGATCCAAGATTTAGTGGGGAGTCCTCTGAATAAAAGAATTGAAATAATCAAATTGTACTGTATAATTCTTTATAGGTATCTTTACATGGAACTTTCTAGAAATTAGTATTTAGTGTTTCTGCTAGATTACAAAAAAAATAGACATTTGAGTGCTAAGAAAAAGAGCTTAATAAGAAATGGGTTGCCAGCGGGTGTTATCCTTGTGTTGGGTAAGAATAAGTTTACAAGGGAAAAGAAAGAAAGGGTGACTTGTGTAGGTAAGTCACCGTGCCACCACGAGACGGGTGTGGCATCCTGGTTATGTAAAAGAAAGAACGACCAAACCTCCGTCTGCTGCCGCAAGAGTGCAGCTGGTGTCCGTCTTATAGTAAAAGAGGTGGCTCTGGCCTGTCACATGAAGCGGGATCCGGACTCTGTAATCTGGATCCGGAATCTGGAATTCGGATCTGGAATTTTGAGTTCTGATCCGGAATCTTGAGCCCTGAGAAATTTAACACTGCGTTAAAACCTCCCAGTAAACAAACCTAACGCGAACGCGTATCGCCAGATGAGGAATACATACCACTAATGGGGATTTAAGTCCGCTTCAGACCAATGGAGCCTCCGCGTGGTCGCAGCCCGCGGTGTCAAAGACAGAGTTTTTCTTGCTCTGCGAAAATGGAAAGAATAACGAACCCTTAATATATGGCTCATATGAGACCATTAGAAGACGAAATATCCCCATTTCAATGTAGAAAAACACTAAATTCGGAAAGACGGCCCGCATATGCTCCCGCTTTGCCGGCTGTCAACGAAGAGGCCGGGACGACAGAAAACTTCAAAATGGCCGGCCCTTGACGTTTCGTTCTCAAACCAAGGGGAGTGAAATGGAGATAACAACTTTACGTTGATTGAAAAGTAAATATTACCAGAGTCCTTCGGTGTATAAAAGAAAAATTAAACAACAAGAAAAAGAAAACAACCGCTGTAAAACTTGTAAGGTATATTTGATAAAAGAAACGTGTATCGGAACGCAAGCCGAATACGTTCCGAAACGTAATAAGAAAATACTGAAATATAAGCACGAAAAAAATTCGTGTTACAATTACAACAAACTTTTTCTAGAAGTTTTTTAGCAGAAGGAGGGAATGAAACAAATGTATGACTGGTTGTTTCAATCTGAAAGTTAAAGTTAGCATGGTACACATGGGTCGGACATGGCTTGGCCTTGCAGCGCAAAATTTTGTCTTGCCAACTTTAAGCGTCGGATCATCATCAACCCATCATATCCCCACCGAGGGGCACGGGTCTCTTCCCTGAGGAAGGTATAGGCCATACTCCACCACGGGGGCCAAGTCCGGATTGCTGGATATTCTTCTTTATACTCTGATTTTTAATTTCGTGTACTAAACTTACAGCTGCAAGCGCTCTTTCTTTCTTAAAATGTTACTAGCTCAAGGAGTCTCGACCGAGTTCTCGGTCTCGGCACAGAATACATAATAGTACAGGTACAGAAGATTCACTCCGCAAAATCAATTAAAGAAAAAGGGACTCTAGCAGCGATACAATTAAAAAAGCTACGTTATATTCACCTACACGTTGCCTCTCTTTCTACCGCGTAACTCCTACCTCTTCTGGCGCCTGAATTCCTTCCTATTTTCTCCGTCGACGCGGTCGCCGCATGTACTTACGCGTTCGATACCGCCACGCAAAGTGTAACCAGTCTCGATCTCGTCTTTGTGAGCTAAAATTCTACTTTTTATTTGCTTAATGTTAACTAGGTACTGCGTTGCAAACTTATCGTAATGAAAAAATTAATATCGTATCAGCTGAGTGATTAAGTCGTTTCTTTTTTAAATTTACTAAAATAAGTAATTTTAGAATCTTAATTTACGTTGATCAGTAATAAAAGTAGCGTTGATTTCTATCTACAGTGACATTTTCGAAATGGTTAAATTAATTTAAGGAAGAAAATCATAAATGTAACATGCAACTTTTTTTTCAAATCACCAAACCGAATCTAGTTTGGCTTTCGAATCATATCTCGTTTCAATATCTCGATAGTCTTCGAGTACATTATTGTACAACAAAATCCAAAACTGGCAACCCACCAAATGTCAGTTTGGTACACAAAATTAAAAATCGGTGTATAAATAAATCTATAACATTCGCCGATACTCATGACTAAATGTCTCTTTTGAAGCCTCTGACGTTCTCCTGTTGTGGTATCTTTCACCGATTTATAATCTTTTATGCCAGGTGCTGCACAACTTATATCATCCTGCTGGTAAAAAGCTTCTATCTTAGCTACGGTCTCTTTGGATGAACTAGCAGAAGTTTTTTCCTTTGTATACAATAATCGTCTAGCACTTGTCGGAAAAACATCAATGGCAAGTTCTTTTAGAACTGCTACTCTTTTAGACGGACTAGCAGGCAGCGAGCGTTTAATTTTGGTTATAGCTTTTTTAAATGATCTTTTTGACTTATAAGTTCCAATAGATGATGACGTCGACTGAGTAGGCAGATTGAGTATTTCGTTCTTCTTCTTTAATCTCAGTACTCTCTGTCTTTGCGCCGCTTCTCTATGGCCCTAGTCATAGAAAGCGCTCGGGGGGCGCGCCCGGAACAAAAGAAAGAAAGAAAGAGAAACGTTTATTGCACCAACACACAACAAAAATACGAAATACAAATTAGAAGAAAACATTAAAGATACAAAGAGGTACAAACGGACTGTCTTCTGCAATAATGTTTCAAGCCGCACGGAGGCCATGTTTCAGTAATCGTGATTGAAAATGGAAACCAATATATGAACAATTTGTTAAGAGTTTTTTTTTAAACAGTATTAATTTGATTGAGTATGGTTTGTTAAGCTAGAAATTAACTATAATTTTACACTTTTTCGTGAATTTTATCATTAGTTAAGTCAATAAATCCCAAAAATATTATTGCAAAACAGAATACTACTCATAGTCGTTATGAAAATATGTCAAGTATCATAATGCATTTTTGCAAAATGAAAATAGACCTCATCACTGAAAAAAAATATATGTTAAGATACATAATTTATTATTGAAAAATAATGGATACCATTATCTAGTCAGTGCAGGTTAGGCTCATGTGAATTAACACATTTTTGAAAAATCTGAAGTAAATGAAACAAGATCTTAAATTAATTTTTTTATTCATTAAAAAACTGTTTCAGATGCACTTTATGCCATAAAACAAGTTCAACATTGTGTAGGTACTAACAGATAAGTCTTACGTCATCATAATCCTTCGAAAGCTCAAAGAACATTTCTAAAACAAAATATAAATTATATCAAAAATAGGTTGAGGACACCCAACCCAAAAAATCAACACATTAGTTACTATAAGTAAAGAGGAACTTTAACTTTGCATAAAACTATACTTATTTAAAGATATAACCTGAGATATCACAATTATTTTTTGTATTAAAGTGCTTATTAAGTAGCATTAAGATTAGAACCAGACTTGTAATCTCCCATACAAATTACTTACTGGTAGAACCAGGAAAGTTAACCATTATTTAGGTCCTTTACACACTGCTTCTTTTAGCACCGATGCAGTTAGAATTGATACAGTCGCGGAACTGCATCGATGCTACATCGCGACTGCATTGCTGCTGAAAGTCGCAGTGTGTTAAGAAGGCTATCAGTCTAATAATAAGATTTAATGTAAATATTAAGATACTGAGGTAAATGGTTTTATCACAATTATTTCAAATTTTAGAGTAAGGTTTTAACACATTATACTCTAAAGACATTAAAAAGCCTTAAGGCACATAACAAAATAAAAAATATCCCTCTCAAAATATTAAACTTAAACAAGACTTTTGTTAACATATTTTTTTTCCAAAATATCATTACTTATAGGTTACAATACACATAGCCTTTGTAAGAACTAAACATCCATTTCCTCGATTTCAAAATCCACATCTTGGCCGTACCCTTCCACGTCATCAATAAATGCTTGAGGGTTTGTTGTTTTTAAAAAATTGAAAAATGGCTTTGAATCACCTGGAACTAATTTTACCAACTCCTTAAGGTCTTTAACTTTTGCTTCCGACAAGGGATTGCCATCAGGACGCAGCAACGGTAATTCCATGTCAAATTCCAAGGTCTTTTTCTTGCCTTTTGATGATTTAGAAATATCGACAGATTGAGCAGAATCAGACAATTCTTTTTTAAAGAATAACAGCGTAGGCTCACTTTTTTGGATGTCTATTTCAAAGGTTTGTAACCATGATATTTTTCATTTTTTTGGACGTCTGATTTTCTGTTTACTATGGCATTCATTATTGGCGTTACAGATAAAAAATCTTTTTTCGAAAGTCTAGTAACAGTAAATTTCTTTTTGCGGCGACAATTCCTCATGACGTTCATGTAATCTTCATCGGTGTAAAGCCTGTTATGTGTTTTTAAATAACACTCAACATCCCCAAAATCGGAATCATTTGGTAGATATGTGTGTCCAGGTTGTAAGAAACGAATGGTTATTTTTTGTAAAGTGGTATGGTTGTGCAATATGTACTTCAACATCAGAATCATTTTAATGCTCCTATTTTGACCACCACAGGAATCAGACCAGAGAATCAATTCAGTTGCTGTAGGTTTTATATGTTCTGTTATAAATTTTTTGATACACGATCCTACTTCTTGAGTTCCACGTCCTGCTTCATGTTCCAATCACACATTAAAATAACCCTTTCCATTACTGCCACAATGTATCCCCAAATTGTACAAATTAAGTTGCCTTTTATAATATACAATACTAGTAGGGAGGAAAGGCAAGGAATGAGTCTTCTCTAAATCAAAAGTTAGTGTTTCTAGAGTGTCGTCACTTAAGTCTCGCTTCATTTGTTCTCTTAACGATCGTGCGTGTCTCAGGTGCTTATTATGTTCTTCCTCTAGCTTTGCCTTTTCATCACCTGTTGCTATTGAGATCTTGGCTTTGTAAGCATCGCATCGAAGACAGGTATCTTTATGAGGTTTTTTGAACTTAAGATTGAAGTCTTCATAAAAGCACTTACGAAATCTTGAGAGACTCACGCCATCGGGGTGTTTTTCCTTGTATAAATCGTAAAGTATTCTCATATTCAGGTTTGATGCAAGATACTGCGATGTTGTATTTTCACGGCAGTAATGAGAGACGTATTTTGGAAAAAGGTCAATGAAGTTGTGTATTTCTTGCAGTTTTTCTCGTGGTATAGCGTTAAGTCCACCTGCTTTCTCCCCTCTCATATCATTCAATAGTTTCTGGTCTCTACGTTTTGCTAAAGCCACGTCGATCCGCGACTGACTGATGGAATACGTATTAGGGTGGAGCGAAATTTTTTTTTTTACAATTTCGATACGGCGGAGTGCGGAAACGGTGCTCCGTGCTAATACGTTCAGAATATATCAGGACAGCAAACACGAATGTTGACCGAAGTACTGCCGCATGACCCTAGAAAATTTTAAAAATCCTTAAAATATGGGATTAATATAAATGTAAAACAAGTACTCAAAATTGAGAAAATAGTATGTTTTATTGAATAGTTCAACACTTTACATTATAGAAAGTGAAAGAAAACAAAAAAATATACACTTTTTCTTTAAAATAAAAACAAAAAAAAACGTCTAAGTTTGTGAATTATTCGCCATTTGGTGAGCTACAAACTCTTTTTTTGTATTGAAAACCGGCATGATATTGCACGATTTTAGCTTGTTTCGGATCCATCCTTAACGTCTATCTGGTCCACATACAGCAACACATGACTCAGTGACCAGCTTGATGCATCTTTCAGTAGCTTGTGAGTGGCATGGCATTTTAATAATTTTGGCAGAATCTCCGTTTCCAGTATTTCAATATTTCGAATCGCTCTATGAATGACGTCGGTTTGTATGTGTTTGATCAAAGGAGGCTCCGATACATAGCTCCAATCAATCAAATCTGTATATTCGGCGGCAGATAGGTTAAATAACGGCACTTTAAACACTCGTATCGGTGCCAGGCCCGAAGTCTGCTCTCGTATTTTAACTATCCGCCGTAGTGCTAGTTCTTTGATATGTTTGCGATCGTCTGCAAGCATACTTAGCAAAATATTTTCGCTGTGGCCGAAGTATCCATTGCGTTGAAGCACAGGGTCAACGATTTTCAGGAGATTCGTTGGAAGGTACCTCAATAATTTTATCATTTTGTGCAGGTGTTTTGATCCGCACACGCAAAATGGTTTGGTTTTAATTTCAAACCACATCGGGGCATACACTCGGATGACGAAGTCCGCTAAGATTCGCAAATTATGGGAAGGTTCGCTAGTAGAGACATATAGTCGAAGTATCCTATTAGCTGTTGTCAGCCAACGTGAATGAACTATCTTTCCGGGGTTTCGCTTGGCTAAACTTACGTCGCACTGTCCTCTGCTAACTGCGTCACATATTTCACTCAGATAAAGCTGATCTGTACTGAGATCACTACGTGATTTTGATGTCTCTGGCAATTCACATGCGATTGGTGTAAATTCAACCACTGGAAGATTGTCACAATCCTTCAACGCTCTGCCAATGACGCCTGTGAAACTTCTTGGTCCTGTAGTTTTCCCATCAAGATGCTCAAACAGATGTCGTAAAGGAAGTTCGTTGGCATGCAGTAGACACACGAGCCACTGAAGAGGGCGATGAAGTTTCTTTTCTAGAAGACTTATGACTCCAGCCTTGTTTCCAGTATTGACTGCCGTACCGTCGCACCCAATTGCTATTATTCGCTTCAAATCACACTTCAACGATAAATGAAGGTAAAGCTTTTTGAGATAGTGAGTGCATCTCCTGTAGTCAATGTAATATGCCCGATGTATTGCGAGTCCGGCTCTTTTACCAACGTAATGTGCTCTTCAACAACGGATTTTCTCCGATTATCTTCATATAACATTGTTTTATCTTTGCGGCCATCAAATGATATACAAATCAATGAATCATCGCCATCTAGCACGTTAACCGCAGCCCCTGAACTTCTCGTTTGTGCGCGAGCGCGCCGAATCCTGCTACGATCGATAACACTTGACGTGTCACTCTCAGTAACCAAACCGATGTCTTGCAAGGTAGCCGACACGATCGCAGCACCAGCACGATCTGAAATACCGTATCTATCTAATGTCATAGCTACCACTGGGAATTTACTAGGTCCGGGAACATTTATTGCTGGCACCATCGAGATGACATTAATAACTGGCGAAGTAGATTTTGTTTTCCTTCTTTTCTTCTCAGATTCATCATTTTGTGCTGTCATAGAGTTCTCCTCAAATTGTTTTCTTTTTAACTTTCGATCTGACAAAGCCATATTTTTAAGTGTAGCTTTTTTATCTTGGGATCCAATCATCATTCTTCTTTCGCCACGTTGATCGAGCAAAAACTCTTGTTCATGTTTCGGAATTTTGCGAGTTTTCTCACAAGAACACGTCGACAACAACTTGCACTTGCAAGATGCAATGTCAAACAAAACGTCACAGTCTTCTTTAAACTTCTGTAGTTTCTTTTTATAATTTTCGTTGTCTTTACTCTTTTTGCAGGATTTCAGAAGAGCGCGATGTTTGTCATGATAGGATCTTATTTTTGACACTATTGTTTTATGCTGCACTATTGGACTCCCGACGAAACGCTCGGCCAATATTACCTCATATGGTAAAATAATGCGCGATTGGTGGATCCAAAATATGACGCCATAGGCCACACAGTGTAACTTTTTTGAAGTATATCATTAGTGGTACTTGTTTATAAGTAAATAAAGGCATTTTTTACGAAAAATATTTTATTCTAAACCATTTCAAATGTAAAGAAGGTATACCTATTTTTTCGCAAATTTTGAAAACTTTGCATGCCATGCGGCAGTACTTCTAATAATATTTCTTATAAATGATAGTATACAAAAGGGTTACTTAAGTGTCAGAGCACCTTTTGCGACATCCGCCACTTCAATATTCCACAAAAAAAAAACCCATACAAGTGCGCTCCACCCTAATACGTATTCAGAAACGTTTTTTTGCAGACCGAAACATTTTGTACTGTGTACCTTCTAGTTTTAGTTCTTTTCTTGTCTACTGAATAAGATCGTTTTACAGCTTCTTCCTTTACATTACCCTGGATTATTGCACAACGAGCTTCGTGGGATCCACAACTCCAATAAATATTGAACTCTTTTTCTCTGACTTCCTCTGAAACTCTTTCTGTACATTTTTTTGGACATTTACAGTCAAACTGCTTTCCAGCAAATTTACGTGGTTCAACAGTTTTTCCTGTAATAGATACGTACTCTTTGTTTGTGTTGCATTTATGTTTTCTTATTTCACGGTTTTGTTCTTCATATTTACGCTTTCTTCCTTTTTTTGGTCTCCCTTTTGTTATTACGATTGCAGCCCTGTTTTCTGTCTCGACGCTAACGTAGTCTGGGTCGTTGATATCGTCATTTATATGATTGTCAACTTGAGAGTTAGAATGGGTCGTACTGTTTTCTGTCTGTTCAATTGTCTCAATTATTGACTGTTGGTTTTGAATAATATTTTGTACTTCTGTGTCACAATCGGTTTCATCGCTATTACTTAAGATTAAGTCCTGTGGTTGCGAGGTGTAATAATCTTCTCTTTCTAGTAAAATCGATTCCTCCAAAAGCATAGCTCCTTGCTCAGAAATTGGCTGGGTAACATCAATGTCATTGAAACTAGCATTGCCAACAATTTCGGACCAATTTTGTATATCAGAATCTGCAAATGATATGTCACCAAAGCTCTCTAAATTGGCAACATTCCTCCGTTCGGAGTCAGTTAGAATCGGTTGCAGGATCTTTAAAACTTCTGCATTTGGTTCAACCATCACAGCATCTCTCATTATGCCCTCTGTTTCTTTAGTGCTAGCAGAATCTTCATTTGCTTTTTCAAGATTTTCAGCAATTGTCTCAGTTTGAACCATGCACATTTTGACTAGGGCTAGTGCTCTAGATTTCGAGTGCATCTTGCTGAAAAAACTGATAAGGTTAGTAAATATTATGAACATGTCACGATCGTGGTATTTGGGGGTCCCTGATCTCTGCCTACCCCTTTGAGAGACTGGCGTGTGACTTGTATGTACCAAGGTATATAATTAAGGAAGCACAGGACGAAGCTATGTACAGTAGAGGTCACATCAAGTGGAACAAGAGTGAAGGTTAAAACTGGCACCATTCGCTAATGTGTACTTACAAACGCTATGTCTCTTTATGAGTACCCAGACAGTCCAGAGACACAGTCATGTCCAATGGTGCATTAGCCAATAGTGACAATTTTAACCTTCACCCGTGTTACACGTGATGTGACCCATACTGTGCTTATTGAAAATCTGGTTATAATTCTCTATGCCTACCAACCAGTGGCGAAGCTATCTTTACAACCGGCTTGCCCTTATTTGATGACCCTGTGTCATGGGATTACCGATCGTGTTTATAACGCTATAAAGACTATTCGCTGCAGTTTTTCTAAAAGGTGGGATTATAAGCCAAATAAATGACTAACTTCGCCATTGCTACCCAATATAATTATAAGATGTTGAGCAATAATGATTTATATGCTTTAAACTATTTATGTTTTGAATTACGAAATTGCTATGTAACTTTTTGCTATTTAGCAATACTAATTCATGTGCATTGACGCTGGTCCGATACAAGTCATAAATGTATTAATAGATTTAGCAATAATGTGTTAAAACAATATTTTGAATAAAACCGAAATTTCTTTAACCAAATCTAGTAAATTGATTGTCAACATGAAACAACTACTAAATTAAAACAATTTAGACATTCTTTACCTCTCTTTATTGCATGTTTAATGAGAAAAGACAAAAATATAACCTAAACATGACGCGGCCACGATTTTTTTAGAAAAACGTGTTTACACTCACCTTTTTGTATTTTCTTGAGTAACGCCATCCAAGTTCTATCACTATTGACGTGAAAAAGCTTCTATATCCACGTAAAAACAACAAACAAAACTTATTTCAATAAAAAATGCCGGCTCGCAAATGACGTCGACCGAATCAATATTTTGCAATAATACGTCATGCGTCATAAGTTATTATTACTAAACAGTAGATGGCACCACTAGTTACATTTCTATGAGTTATGTTCCTTAAAATATTTTTGTAAAAGTATGAAGCAGTGATATCCCATTTTCCACAAGTGTTTTTCTTATTTTTTGATTGAAAAATTATATCAAGGCACTAAACAAATTATTGAAAAATAAAATTTTAAGCCCTTTGAATCAATCTATGGTACTTATTCAACTTAACCGATTTTGTGGGTTGACACATTATTGCAAAAGGCAGTCCATTTAACATACACAAGGAAACACATTTACACAGTTTTGTCGCGGTGTGTAACCGCTGCTGCAAAGGCAGCTGACTCAGCATAATTCTGAGGGTGTAGTAGGCCCTCAGCGCTGGTTTGCAGTCAGTGACTAAATGTCCCGTAAGTGTCCCAATTGTGCGGCGCAGTGTATATTTATATAATTTAATAATAAGATAAGACTAATATTTATTGTACAATGTACCTACACACACATAAAATTGTAAAAAATATGTATGTAAAAAAAATACTTTAACAATAATAATAAAATGGCATATGCATCACAAATTTAATAAATAATGTAATAAACAAAAACGTTAACAAAATCAAAATGTAAAATGTCGTGGCCACAGCTGTCTTCGATGCGATCACATAGTTAAATGTCAAGTTAGTAGTTGCGGCGAGAAGTTTGGACAGGTCTCTTTGGTAAGTCTCTGCTGTTCAAGCAAATATGCCCTGAGCTTACGCCCAAAGGCATATCGACTGGACGCTTCACGGACAGGGGGAGGAATGTTATTCCAGCACTTGGACGCCGCATACTTAAAACCGCCACGAAAAGCCATCGTACGATGCGCGGGTATAAGAATTCTGTTCTTATGCACATAGCGCTGACGGGACGACCATTCCAGCTTTTTGTGAAGGTAGGCTGGAGATTTACTGCGAATAATACCAAACAGTGACGTAGCAAGATGCAGTCGTCGACGGGCTTCCATGTTCAAAAGCTTTGCAGCGTTCAAGAAAGGGTTGATATGGGATCTGGGTGGGACTGTGAAACAAAACCGAGCACATGCGTTTTTCACTCGTTGTATTATTTTCTTTGTTCGGCCAAGTATACAACCACCATAGACAACATCGCAGTAGTTCAATCTAGATAATATTAACGATTCACTTAGCCTTACACGCAAATCAGTGCTAAGGTAATCGCGTATATTATATAAAACTTTCAGGCGGTAGAAGCAATTACTCACTACATTTTTGATATGGTTTTCAAATCACAGCTCACCGTCCATCAGCACACCAAGATTTTTAGCCTCTACCTCCCTCTCCACTGGTTGACCCATAATGGCTATATTATTGGCTGCAAGAGCTTGCATCGTATTATGGATTTGACGTTTAGTGCCAAGCACCATATACTTGGACTTGATAGGGTTCAGCACCAGACAGCCTCTATCGGACCATGATGCTATACTATCGAGGTCTCTGTCGATCAAACTGGCTGCCACAGCTGCGTCTGATGGTATAGTAGATATGTACAGCTGTGTATCATCAGCATAAAGATGGCAGTTGCTGTTTTTGATACTAGAAACTGTATCTGCACTATACAAGATGAACAACAGAGGGCCTAATATAGCCCTGTGGAACGCTGCGCTTTGGACGCACGGCGAGCGAGCGTTGGATGCGCGACGAGCGCGCGTTGGTAGCGCGACGAGCGCGCGTTGGACACGTGACGAGCGCGCATTGGACGCCTATCGTACGCTCATCTAATATGCTAGGATGAGCACACTTTACGTTGTACTTTAGAGCTATCAACATGCTTACTGTAACTGTAATTATTTTAAGTATATTACTGATACAGAGACAACGACCAAGAAAAATTGAAAAAAGGAAACTACTACGAAGATATCGCGTTCATCCATTTAATGCCGAGAGACTTTTATATGGCCAATTTAGGTAAGCAGACACTGCCGTGACGTATCCGTTTTGTGTTGGAAGGATGTCAAGTTAGTCACGACAGTATCTACGTACCATGACGACAGTATGGTCCCAGGTAGGCGTGCTGGAAAACCGATTCAGAAACCTGTTGTGGTTGCCGACTACAACAAATCCATGGGGGGCGTGGACCTAAAAGACCAGAAGTTATCAATGTACCTTTTGGAACGTAAAAGGGGCATAAAATGGTACATGAAAGTGTTCACGCGCCTTATAAATATAACAATCTTAAACAGTTACATCATATACTGTTCCAATATGGGTCAACACAAAAAAATGTCTCATAGACAATTTAGATATAAATTGGCTGCGGAGCTTGGTGAAAAATTTCCAATTTACGCGCTGACCCGACCACGGCGCTAATTGCCTGCTGTATCCTCTCGCTTCAATAGAGAGTTGGATCACTTTCCTGAACACTCTAGGGTTTCAGGGGAGAGATCCACTGAGGGGGCTCAGCTCAGGTACAGCAGCGCAAGGTGTCGCACAAAATTTTCAAATAGATAGATGGATAGATAACACTTTATTGCTCAACCATGATACAGAGTGCAATGTGAATGTGCTCTGTAGCTAATGTAGTCTTTTTTTTTGTGTTGGCCCTCGTTGGAATGAATATTTGTAGCTGTTTAAAATTTTGCTGATGGTTTTTATTTTTGAGTTATTTTTAAAAAATGTATACGTTTATTTGTACAATAAGATCCCTAAAGATATATTAGGCTTGCCTGAGACACGGTCAAAGTACACTTTGTGCCAAAAGGGCGACTATAACATAAAGGTTTATTTAGAAGACAAAGATGTTTGGAATTAAAGCCAGTACAATGCATGAGTTCTAATCAATAATTATGAAAACTCTGTTAATTAAGGACTTTGAAAAGACTAAGTTTTGAGTTTTTTTGTCAATTTTTTCTCCAAAATTATGTAGATTTTGAAATGGACACCTAGTTTAACTTGTAACGTTCATTACCTCGCAGTTTCTGTGCTACTTTGAATAAAAGTTGTAGGGCTGAGTTACGACTGCGAGTACCCAGTTTTGGTTTTTGTGTCTGTAGGTACTTTGTATAATTTACCCGCCGTACCCGCGCACGATAGACGTGCCTCATAAGTGTCTGAGAAATTTAATAATTTTGCCAGCAAAATGTCAAGTGCGAAAAGTGAAAGTGACAGTGTTCTGTTAAGAAAGTGCCTAGCTAGCCTTGAGCTTAAAGTTAGTGCCCAAAATACTGAGATTACTGCATTAAAACACCAAATCATTTCGAGAAACACATTCAAGAAGTAGTAAGAAATTGTTTTTATCGACTCAAATTGTTGTATCGTATCCGTGATTTTATTAGTGCAGAGCTCCGAATTCGACTTTGCGAGACCTTAGTGCTATCCAAACTCAATTACTGTGCCACTGTTTATGGTCCCTGTCTACTGCGAAAGACCCAAAATCTCTTGCAAAGGGTTCAAAATGCCTGCGCTCGATACTGTCTCCATATTCCACCTCGTGCGCACGTGGCCCCCTTTCTCAATGGCGCAAACATTCTGAAAATGGAGGCAAGACAACGACTGCAGTTGGCAACTCTTCTGTTCGGCGTTATTCAGACTCGCAATCCACCATATCTATTTCATAAACTTACCTGGCGACAAGCACGACATGCTGAGAGTATAAGAGGGGCCACTGCACCACTTATTTTACCGAGGCATCGTACAGCAGCCTTTCGCGGAAGTTTTAGGTATGCGCCTACTAAATGCTGGAACAATATCCCGCCGCCTCTCCGTATTTGCAAAAGCAAGCATACTTTTAAGGTCAATTACAAGGCTCATCTGTTGCAGATACAAAAACAAAATAACTAACACGGAAGTATAATAATATATATGTATATAGTATATTTTTTATAGCAACAGAATTTACAATAATTGGCGTAAATTAACCATGCTTAATTTTTGAACATATGTATATATATGTGTGTGTGTGTGTGTATGTGTGTGTGTGTGTGTATGTGTGTATATGTATATATATATATATATGTATGTGTGTATGTATGTATATGTATATATATATATGTATATATGTATGTATGTGTATATATGTATATATTTCGTATGCATATAAAATTCCATTTCATTAATAATAATCTAATTTGATGTAATATTTATATTTCAAATTTTCATTTTCAAATTTTAATTGCATTATTGATGATAATTCCTTTCTAATTTATAATAATATAATTTAATGTAATATTGATTATGTTTGATTGATTTGTTGCCGCAAGATGAGGTTGGGTATTTAATTTAGCAGGTCATCAAGTTTTGGAGCCGGGGCCCCCCTATAAAATAACCCTAGATACGCCAATGGGAATGTGGTTGCATACCTTTATACCGCTGACAGATGCCTCGCACCTCAGTTTCTTGTCGTGTGTCTGGTCCTGGGTAAAGCGTACTAATGGCGCACGCATTGTGGATCAATTTTGAACGGAGGGTAGGTCCATCCGTAGGTCACCATTCCACACACAAATAATT
Source organism: Yponomeuta plumbellus (assembly GCA_947310845.1). Classification (NCBI taxonomy): domain Eukaryota; kingdom Metazoa; phylum Arthropoda; class Insecta; order Lepidoptera; family Yponomeutidae; genus Yponomeuta; species Yponomeuta plumbellus. The sequence goes on from OX371206.1 coordinate 2,631,881, forward strand.
TCATCGATCCATCGATGTTTTTCTTCGTTTGTCCGGGCACACTCTCAATATAATCTTATTTGTGTATTAATATTACTTATTATTTATTCTTTTTATCCGATAATAATACGTATTTATTACTCTCACTACCACTGCACATCTTATGGTATCTAAGTAAATATAATATGGTATTTCCTTCTTGTTCACATTAGGCGCAAATTAATAAATCAAATACACGTACATTACTAACCGCAGTATGGACCCGACTGAAAATCAGCGTTGCAACTGATCTCTCGGTTGCAACATTATGCTGAGTCGGGCCCATTTTGGGGACTCAATACTTAAAACTTCCTGACATTTTGTTAGATATTTAGATTTCTGTAAGTTTGTCTTTGTGTTAACTGTTAACTACTTGTATTTCCACCGTCACCCGTTTGTGTTTTCTGCTGATTGTTGTATTATGTTGCGTGATTTTGTGTTTTTGAGTATTGTGTCGTCAAATAAATATATTTTTCTTTCTTCTTTCTTTCTTTCAAATCGCGGAGCTCGTAACTCTCATGAATCTGTGGAAAGAGGGTACCTTGAAATCTAACTGCTCTAATAGCAAAATAGCTGCCAATGACCGTGCGACAAGTACAACACCGAAGGAAGCAAAAAGTGCAAGCGGGACGGAGAAAACGCCTAAACCAGGCGGGTCCGTGACTAGTAAACAAACATTGTCGTCAGCTGTTAAAGCGCTGCAACTAAGCGATCTAATGACGCTAATGACGCTGGGATGAGCCACAAATTGCCCATCCCTATCAACAAAACGCAACCGATCAAAGAGTCAGCGTCCACATCGACGAGCAATGTCTCGGCTGTAGGCGCCAAGAAGACAACCTTGGAAGGTGATGAATGGAAGACAGTATCACGCAAAAGAAACACAAAAACTCGCAATAATAACAAACGCATAATCCGCTGTGGTGGCGAGGCGAGTGAATTGTTATGCACTGCCGAACGAGTTAAGTACATACATGTATGGGGCGCCCGACCCGACACTACAGAGGAAAATGTAATTGAGTACCTAAACAGAAAGAAAATAACAAACTGTATAGTGGTGCTAAGCTACAACCTGTTCGGCCGCAGGACTATGCGTCCTTTAAAGTCGGTATACCTGATCACATGATTGAGGAATGCCTCCATCCTCAATTCTGGCCCAAGGGATTTTCAACAGACAGGTGGTTATTTCGAGAGACAAAAAGTTGACAAATGTGAGCAGGGTAACCAAAAATAATAATACCTTTACGCTACGAGCCTAATACCAAAATGTAAGGTGGCTGAAAAGTAAACTATTTACTTTTAAAAACAACCTTATCTTGTCAGATGACTTGCATCTAATAGCTGCAACCGAGACAAATCTAGACGGATCGGTTAACGAAGCGGAGCTGTGCTGCGGTGAGTGGAGCTTGCTGCGCAAAGGCGGCGGCGTGCGGCGCGGTGGCGGCGTGCTGCTACTGGCGCGTCCGCCGCTTGCGCTGGAGCGCGCCCACCACTACGAGACGGACGACAGCGAGGACCTTTGGGCGAGGTTTCAAGTGCACGGAGGATATATATATTTTTAGCGATCAGAAGTGGAAGAATTTAAAAAAAAAGATCGTTACTCATACAAATTATTTATTTCATTAAACAATCAGATTTTAATCAAACTAAAAATAATCACCGAAATCACTCAAATTAACCTAAAACACCAATTACACGAAATCAAGTAGAACTCACAAAATTAATAAAGAAATGAAATAATCAGAAATAGCACTTCCCAACACGACGCGTAGCCCTTTACAACCGAAGGAAATAATTTAATCAGACTTTTTTGAAATTCACAGGACTGTTTCATGGGTGCCTAAGTATAATGTAAAAAATAAAAGAAAAAATCCTGATGTCTCTGGTTTCCTGAAAACTTACCCTCACGAGCGTGGGGCTTAGGAGATAGCTCGAAATGTGAGTACCCTCACGAGCGTGGGGCTTAGGAGATAGCTCGAGATGTGAGTTTTGTATATTTTGGGGGGTATGATTTTATATTAAATTAATTAAACTGTGTTTATAATCATCATTCATTTATTAACGATACTAATAATAATCTTTGTATCTTTGGCACAATGTTTTTGACAAAATAATCAACAGTATTTTGAGACAACTAAAATCTTACTCTCTTTTTTTGGGATAAAACTTATAAAAATCAAAACAAACAACTTATACCAATTTTCGAATCACATGAGATCTCACTATTTAGTACAGTACCGTTGTACATAATTAGCGTATAATATATGAACAAGTAATTAGCATAAAAATAGATTGAACTAGGTCTTCTTGTGAAAAGCATGGAAACAATTTTTGTCACGAGATATACAGAGATATACATCGCATTTGACGCATTTTATTTTAGACCGACTGCCACAATCTTCCATGCGACAGCTCCTCGGTGCCTTAATATCATCAAAGACAGGTAGGTGATCGTAACCGTCATGTCTTTTAGCTGTTGAAGGCATGCTTACAGGTTTGTAGATTTTCAAGGGCTGACGACGTTGACGTTGCTGTGGTGTAGGCTCATCTTCTCTGCGCTCTATTTCCGGTAGACACTTCAGGCATTCTGCGACATCGAAACGAAACTCTAGTAAGGCCAGAGTATCTTTTTGGCGGTAACCATTAGCTGTGCAGTCGTTTTTGTAAAGCCTCCACGCGTTTACACAAGCGAGATCTATGAAATGTACTAGAACTTTAAGAGGCCATTTTCTGGTTTTGATAAACGTCCTGTAATATTACATTTGTTGATCTAGGACATCCACGCCCCCCATGTTCTGATTGTATCGTTCGATTACTGTTGGAGCCGAAACGTCGACATAGGTTTTGGTATTCTTGTCCCAACGTTTCACAAGTGTAGTTTCTCCCACTCCCGTGCAGTTAGATGCCATCAATACGGACTTATTGTCTTTCCATTTGACGATTGCAATGTCATTGCAGACGAACTGCTGCATGTCGCCACGAGCCATCTCGCTATCCTTTTTGAGATAGATTGTCCCACGATCAGGAATCCGGTTCTGCATTATTGTGCCAGTGCTGTGGAGGTTTCGCTTCAGCATTTTTTCAGCCAAAGGAACTGTTGTGAAATATCTGTCATGGTACACACAACTGCCAGGTGGTATACTCTGAGAAAGATGGAGGATTACAGACGGGCCCAACCCAAGAGTTTTGTCGCCGAACATTGTTTTAGCCCCTCGATAGATGGCAAAATCCAGCATTAGGCCCTCACTGGTTGTTAGAACAAAGTTCTTTAACCCTACTGGCCTTGGTTTATTTTTGACTACTTGGCGGAGTTTGCATCGGCCAGTAAAGGGTATCATTTGCTCATCTATCGAGTAGTATCAAGGGGCTCTCTCCAATCGGTTACACGTGTCTTTGACCTTGTTGATCATGGGTTGCACCTTCCACAGGGGATTATCCTTTTCAGCTTCTGCTGGCGTATCGCTGTCGACAACGTGAAGTGCATTGCGTAGAGTTAGAAATCTGTCTCTGCTCATGGTGTCGCTGACCAATTCCAGTTTCATTCCAGTTTTCCAGTACATAGGTAGTCTAGGAAAGGGAATACAGCCCATGATTAGATGAACAGCAAAGAGTTCAGCTATTTCCAGTCTGTTAGTCTTGAGTTCAAAGCCGGTTTTGCGCAAGTGGTATAGATTCGTGCATCTAGCAACTTGTTCCAGGAATGAATCATCAAAATAGTCACGGTAGTAATCAATCGGAGATCGAACTCGATTTATCGGAAGCGGAGTGAAATCATGAGCTTTGTTTGGATAGACAGTTTCCACCCACACTTTCTGACCTGTCCTTCCTCTTCCTCTAGCATGTCCTCTTCTCGTACTCCGCCCTCTACCTCTCGTACTTGCAGCTTGTCTTGATAAACCTCTTGTACTAGCCAGTCTTCTTGATGTTGTCCTGCCTGATCTGCCTCTAGTTAATCCCCTGCTTCTGAATGTTGTTGGGATAGGTGGTGGTGCCTCATCCACTTCGGTGGACTCATCGCCAGAACTAGACCCACTGTTTTCTAGATGATCTAAGACTCTCGGCACAATATCTTCGTCATCATCGGCAAATTCCTCAATTTCCGAGTCATTTCCTAGTGCTAATATTTGTTCTACTTGGTCATCCCTGAGAGCTTGTCCTAAAAATTAAGAAAACCATTGTTTGACAATCATACATACACAAAAATCATGTTAAGGTATAAAAAATGAATGAATATCTATTTAGCACGAATCACCTAACCTACACGATCGTGCGTCCTTGATTTTGGGTGACAATATACGCCTAAGTAAGCATGCTACGTTCAAATTACATACATACAGGCGTAAAACAACACTTATTTCAGTAAATGATATAAACAAAACAATAAAAAATGCATTAATTTAATTAAAAAAAGAACACTTACCCGGACGACTTCGGGCGCCAAAAAACGCAGCCATCTTTCACTGTGGTTACGAGCGACTAACAGGTTTAAACCGGCTTGCAAGGCGCCCAGGCGTATTTTTTCTAGCAATAGGATAGTCTCACGATCGATCGAGTCCGGTTGCGTCCCGAAAAATCGATTTGCGTTGGCGCCAGAATTTTTGAAAATCAACTCTCACTATCGTATCAAGTCGGTTGTAAAGGGGTAGATCCGTCCCGTCCGAGCGCTGCCAGCCGAAAAAGCCGGGCGCCGGCTGCGCGCGGTTTATATACGAGCGCTTGTGCGGGGGACTGAAATCGGGGAGCGGCTGGTAGGAGAACCGCTAACAATATACATATATGTACATATGTGTCGTATACATACCACCAAAATCCTCGGACGATGTATATGCCAAGTGGTTTGAACAAGTGGAATCTGTTTGCTCGAGTCATAATAGTGAAAAAGTACTCGTTCTTGGTGACCTTAACTTAAACAATGCTAGTGAAACTACACTAAATTACTATAACAATTGTTTTATGCCCTGTTGTCACTTTCGTGAGTATAACTGTGTGAAAAATATGAAAGACGGTATGCTTGACGTGGTGCTGACGGGAGCGGATCTGGGCGCGGCCCTGGCGTCCTGCGAGCGTTCAGGCGAGCCCTGAAGAGCAACTGGTAAACGTTGATGATTACCACCCGCCCCTGATGGTGCGTGTCGGGTACCACTTCTCTAAGCAGGTACTGTTGTGTAAACCATCAAATATTGATACTTCCAAAGATTGGAATTTTGCCAAGGCTGATTTCCTAGAGCTGTTTTGGCGCATTACTAGTACAGATTGGGGCAGTTTGTATATGACTAAAACTTCTAACGAGGCTTTAGATTATTTCAACAATACCCTGTATAGTATTTTTAACCACTGTGTTCCAAAGAAAATACGGAAGCAATCATGTAGTCGTGCCTATCCAGTCTTCTACACGAGAGCAATAATCCGTGACATTGAAACAAATGCCAAATATCATCGGACATGGAAAAGTAGGCTCGCATACAAATGTATGCAATAAACCTATTCAATTTTGGAGTTGTGTAAACTCGTTGCGTAATAGAGGTGGGCTCGAGCCCAAGTTGACCGGTGGCCGTGTCGAACGCCGGGGCGCAGACGCGGCCGCGGCCTTCGCGGAGCACTTCGAGTCTGTGTTCTTGCCTACCCCGCCCGCGCTCGACTGGCGCGCCGCCGGCGCCGCCCCGCCGGCCGACGCGCGCCGCGTGGACGTGCGCGGCGTGCTACCCTGCGACGTGCGCCGCGCCGTCGACCAGCTGCGAGCCGGCACGGCCCCCGGACCGGATGATACCGGCGTTAGTTATAAAAGGGTGTGTTCTGGAGCTCCAGGATCCAATTATATTTCTTTTTAATTTAATTCTAGACACTGGCGTTTATCCTTCTACGTGGAAGGAATCACGGGTGTCACCTATACCCAAGAAAGGGTCTAAAACTATGGTGGAAAATTATCGACCAGTTGCGATACTATGTACAATAGCTAAGCTATTCGAGATGGTTATTCACGCTCGATTGTTGCCGCAGTGCATGCCATACATAACGAGCGCACAGCATGCCTTTCTACCGAAACGCTCAGTGGCTACAAATTTGGTCACTGTGGTAGACATTTTATCCAAAGAATTGGACGAAGGTCACCGGGTTGACGTCATCTACTTGGATTTCCAAAAGGCGTTTGACAGAGTTGATAACGAACTTTTGAAGCTTATGTCAAACTACCTTTCTGACCGACAACAATTGTAAAATACGGGCCTTATCACTCTGCCTCATACCTCACGCGATCTGGAATAAGCTAAGGATCAAACCTGGGACCATTCCTGTTTGTCCTATTAATTAATGATCTGCCGGAGGTGGTACGTGGATCCAGAATGCTGCTTTTCGCCGATGATGTGAAGCTAATAAGAGTAATAGAGTCACAAAATGACTGTAAAGCGCTACAGCGAGACATCGATGCCGTCCACGGGTGGAGTACACACAACAAGCTGCTCTTCAATCCCAGCAAATGCGAAATCATGAGCTTCACCCGTTCGCCTACTCCCCGGCAACACCAATACCATATAGGTGGCGCCAGCAACGCGCGCGTCTACTCGGTGCGCGACTTGGGCGTGCTGTTTGAACCGGACTTAACGTTTCGCTCGCACGCGCAGCACGTGACCGACGCGGCGCTGCAGCGCCTTGGCTTTGTGTTGCGCAACTCAGCACCACTCTCATCCAAGGCGATCAAGACGCTGTATGCGGCCCTCGTACGTAGCGTCTTAGAGACGAACACAGTGGTGTTGAATCCACATGAGAAGAAATATATTCTCATGCTGGAGCAAGTTCAAAAGAGATTTCTTAGATTTTTGTATAGGATACTTTCCCTTTCTATATCCGACTCTATTCCTACAGGGACACTTATGCTACGATTCGCTTGAGGTCAGGAGATCAATGGCCTTGGTAAAATTCACACTTAACATAATCAAGAACAATACCGATTGTATCGATCTGGTGGAAAGGATGGTGTTAACGCACTCCATGTAGTGCAGCGCACACACACACACAGGCGCACGGCTACGCGGCAGCGCGCTTCATTCGGACCTTTACCTTGGACTAATATCACCGTGTCGTGTTACAATATAACATGTTTTCTGTAATTAAAACTACATAAGATTGTTCAAAGTCTCGCCGTCATTTCCACTCAATGCTGAACTCCTCTCTCGAATCATCATCATTGTTTCGAGCCGGATACGACTTTGGAAGAAGCCACGCACATAGCGAAGCGACTACCCACAAAGGACGTAGCGGTGAGGTCGAACGGAGGACACGCCATCGGTTCGTGGACGACGAAATATCGAGAAATATCAGCAATCGCAACGAGTTTCGTACAATCCAGTCAATATCTATCAACTATCTACAGTTTCCTCCAATTTAAGATCACAAAATACCAAGAAAAGGGAAGTGTACAAGTGTGACGTAAGTTCGTTCCCATCAACATTCCACACCTATACCTATCCCAATTAGCAAAAATATTCTAAATCCAGTTAAACGCAGTGTTCACTAATAATTCATTTGAAAGCTATAAATAGCATTCATCATAAATCAACCGGTTATTGTTTCAAAATTCATTTCGAGCTTCAGAATACCTACTAAAAAAAAAAAAAAAAATAAAATATATTTTACTTTCGTAATATCGCATCTGCTTGTTTACTTCAGTACCCAATCTCTAGACAACAGTTTGTGATACTGACCTATTTCTAATACATTGCCATATTCGCATCATTCCAGCTGGTTGCATAACGGTGTGGTCGGGCTATTACGTAATACCTACGTGATAATACCCATCTGAGCGCAGGCGCACGGCTATCGGTCATTAGATTCGGGCGATGATTTGGATTCTCGCTTTGTTCTGACCACTAAATCAATTACCATAGTAGCACGAAACTGCAAGCTTGACTCCTTCACCTTCAGCTTCACATTAAAATTTAAGTATTGCTCCAATTTTCATTTTTTACTTCACTTAAAGGTGGTTTTAATTTCAGCACGCTCATTCAAGCTATAGGTAGTTCAAACAATTGATTTAATTTACAGCTGATTATTCAATATGGATTTATCATCTCTAAAGCGCAGTAGAGCTTCAATAAAATGCAAACTCACAAATTTCAAAACATTTCTAAAAATGCTATCCCCCAGCAAGGTTCTAAGTACTTTGCAAATTAATGAACAGCATGACAACATGATTTAGCAAAATACAAGATTTATACAATGATTTTGATACCATCCAAACTCAAATCGAACAATTATGTGAAATTCCAGATGACGAGCATAAAGAGCGAGAGAATTTCGAGTCCGGCTACTTCGCTGCTATCGCAGTGGCGCAGGAGCTGATGGACTCGAATGCTGTCGATGCTGGTTCTGCCGCTGCGGTGCGGGGTGACGTTTCAGTGACGGGTTCAGGTACTGCAATACACACAGGTGGGCCTGGTGTTAAATTACCTACAATCCAAATACCCACCTTCTCTGGGCGCTATCAGGACTGGCTGGAATATCACGACACTTACAAGTCACTCGTTCACACAAACACATCAATTTCAAACATACACAAATTTCACTACCTGCGTGCATCACTCAAAGACAGCGCATCATTAATCATACAATCGTTAGAATTTTCTGCCGATAATTACGAAGTTGCATGGCAACTTTTATGCGAAAGATACAATAACAATAGAATTTTAATAAACAATCACATACAAGCTTTATTCGGCATTGATTCTATCACTAAAGAATCATCACGGGCATTACGCAACACAATTGACACTATAAACAAAAACCTAAGAGCACTCAAAACATTAAATTTACCTACAGAACACTGGGACATTCTGATAATACATTTGGTTTCAACCAAATTGGATGCAATTACATTCCGTGAGTGGGAAACACAACGGAATTCTATCAAGCATGTACCTAAACTAGACGATTTCAATGCATTTCTAAAGAACCGTGCAGATTTACTGGAAACTATGGAGGAAACACAATCAAACCTAGTACGAAAACCTAACGACACACACAAACATTCTAAAGCATTCATAGCCAATCAAACAACACCAAAACAATATACATGTCCTGTATGCAAACACTTTCATTCAATATACCAATGTTATCAATTTAAGGCAATGCCAATCGAAGCAAGAATACAAAAAACAAAACAATTGAATTTGTGTACAAACTGTTTGCGTGCGGGTCATGACGAAAAACGTTGCAGAATGGGCCCTTGCAAGTTATGCTTCCAAAGACATAATAGTATGTTACACATCGATCAAAAATCTAAATTTGAACCCAAATAAACTACATCACGTGACTGTGTAGTGTTACCTACTTTACAAAATCAAGAAAAGGCTGAATCACAATCGCTCTCCACTCGCACGTCACGCACAGAACAAAACAACGACAATATCACTCTATCTGCTACACATACGAGTCAAGTGCTGCTATCTACAGCTTTAATTAATATTCAAGACCGTAATGGTCGTTTACACAAAATCCGTGCACTGTTAGACTATGGGAGCACATCAAGCTTCCTAACAGAAAACACACAAAAACAATTACAAATTCCAAGCTATTCTACTTCTGTATCCGTCCAAGGATTAAACAAACAATCATCTAAACTTACAAAAAGATGTGATGTGTCTATATCATCACTCACAAGCAGTGGTTACACCGCAAACGTCAATTGTTTTGTTGTACCACAAATTACTCAATTTATACCAACAACAAAAATCAATTGTGAGCCTCTCAACATTCCTCACAACGTATCGCTGGCGGACCCAACATTCAATGTACCGTCAGACGTTCAAATGCTGTTAGGAGCCGATCTATTCTGGGAGGTTTTGCTAAATAACAAAATAATCCTAGGCAGCAATAAGCCTACTCTAGTTGAAACAACACTAGGATGGTTAGTCTCAGGATCCATACAAACAAATTCAAACAAAACCAAACATACAAAAAATACCTATACTACAGTCCACTGTCATTTTCAAAACAATATTGAGCTCGAAGAAAAACTCAATAAATTCTTTGAGTTAGAATCAATCCCCACAACTCAACCGAGCCACAATAAAGGTGACATTGAGTGTGAGGACATTTTCACGGCAACTACCGTTCGTCAATCAGACGGTAAGTTCGTGGTAACCATACCCCTCAAAGAGTCTCCTGAATGCTTAGGTGATTCTAAACAACAAGCGTTGATCAGATTTCAATCTCTTGAAAGGAAATTCAAGCACAATCCTATATTTAAACAAAAGTATACACAGTTCATGGATGAATACCAATCATTACATCACATGTCTGAAAGTTCAGGCACAGACAAAAATGAAATTTCTTATTTTTTACCACATCACGGCGTCCTACGCGAGGATAGCCTAACAACAAAGCTACGAACGGTATTCGATGCTTCAGCAGTCACAAGTTCGGGCAAGTCACTCAACGACATACAACACAAAGGTCCTACTGTACAAGACGATTTACTCAGCATACTCATACGATTTCGTCAACACAAATTCGTAGTCACTTCCGATATAGAGAAAATGTACAGACAAATACTAATAGATGAAAAACAGCAAAATTTACAACAAATATTCTGGCGGTCAGATTCAGAGAAAGAAATCAAACAATATAAGTTGCACACAGTCACTTATGGGACAGCTTCGGCCCCATACTTGGCTACAAGGTGTATTTACGAATTAGGCCAAAATTCAACAGATAAAAACGTAAGTGAAACAATCTTACACGACTTTAATGTCGATGACCTCATAACCGGAAGTGACCACGAACAAACCTTAATACAAACATGCAAGGGAATCATACGAGAACTAGAAAGTGCTCAATTTCATCTGCGCAAATGGAGAACTAACGAACCTTCGTTACTAAATAAAATCGTAGATGAAAATAGCAGCGACGATTTACTCAATTTAGGTAGGGACGAGTACTCAAAAACACTTGGCTTGCTGTGGGCTTGCAAGAAAGACACTTTGCTATTTTCACCACAAAATATTTCCTCAGAAAACATTGACAAACAAAAACAAAGTCTAAGCAAGCGCACTATATTATCCACTATTGCACAAGTTTTTGATCCGTTAGGATTAATAAATCCTTGCATGCTACAAGCTAAACAAATTTTACAAACTCTTTGGTCCAAAAATATTTCATGGGACGATTCACTACCCCCAGAAATTGAATCACAATGGGATAATTTTGTAAAAATATTCCTGATTTATCCACTTTACAAATTCCACGACGAGTTTTATGTAACTCATTCATTAAAGTCGAACTTCACGCCTTCAGCGATGCTTCAATGAAAGCTTATTCAGCTTGCGTATACGCACGGTCAACGGACAGTAACGGCAATGTCACCGTACGTTTGTTACTGGCCAAAAGTAAGGTTGCGCCACTAAAACAAAGACTAACCATACCTAGGCTAGAGCTGTGTGGTGCTTTGCTTGCCACACAGCTAGCAAAAAAGGTTTCAGAATCTATGCGAATCGAATTTTCATCGATTTTTTTTTGGTGCGATTCAACAATTGTACTTGGTTGGATTATAACCTGTACAAAGCAAAACTTAAAACAATTTGTTTACAATAGAATAAACGAAATAACAAATAACTCAGATTTAAGTTCATGGCACTATGTTCCCACAGATATGAACCCCGCAGACATTGGATCCCGAGGACTGTCGATAAGTCTACTCAAAAACTCAAGCTTGTGGTGGGCAGGACCACACTTTCTTCATCACACCGACATGCAGTGGCCTACTCAACCACAAGAAACCGATATTAAAAATTTACCTGAAGTCAAGCTGCAATGTCATAACTTCACGTTAAATGAAGACAACTTCATAAATAACCTTTCTAACTTTGGAAAATTACTTCGAGTTGTTATTTATATAAAAAGGTTTATACATAATTCTCGTAATCCACGTAACAAATTACTTGGTTCACTAAAGACATTGGAATTTCACTCAGCCACAAAAACACTTAGCAAAATTGTACAAATCGATTTATTTACAAAACAATACAAACTTTTAGCTAAAGGGCAGCTACTTTCATCAAAGGACAAACTAATAAACTTAAATCCCTTCGTTGACAACACAGGAATAATGCGAGTGGGAGGCAGACTATCAAACTCTAATTACAACTACAACACAAAATATCCAATCTTATTACACTCAACACATCACATAACTAAATTACTTGTACAATATTATCACAATACACTTTTGCATCCCGGACCACAATCACTAATAGCAACTTTGCGTCACAAATTTTGGATCATTGGAGGGAGAAATCTTGCGAGAAGGGTGACTCATAACTGTATCACGTGCTGTAGGTTTTCAGGAAAAACTTTCCAACCTATAATGGGAAATTTGCCTTCACATAGACTACATGCAGAATACCCATTTTCAAATACAGCAGTCGATTACGCAGGGCCAGTCCTGATAGCGGATCGCAAAGGTAGGGGATGCAGACTAAAGAAAGCCTACATTTGTGTATTCGTCTGTATGGCAGTTCGTGCAGTACATATCGAGCTTGTCACTGAACTAACCACACAAGCATACCTAGCTGCATTAAATCGGTTTATTGCCCGTCGTGGCAGACCAGCAAATATATTTTCAGATAACGGGACGAATTTTGTTGGGGCATCAAATGAATTAGCTAAATTTCTAAAAAATAATTGTAATAATATCAGCTCCAGCTCAGCTGAAAATGAGATCAATTTTAAATTTTATCCAGCCTATAGTCCACATTTTAATGGGTTAGCTGAAGGATCAGTCAAGTCAATCAAACACCACCTAAAGCGAGTTTTGTCTTTAGCTCATTTAGATTACGAGGAGATGAACACTGTGTTAATACAGATTGAGAGTATTCTGAACTCCAGACCTTTAACTCCCCTTTCTACTGATCCATCCGACCTAGTCCCGTTGACCCCTTCACACTTCTTGATTGGGCGACTACTCACTATGTTACCAGCTCCCCAGGTTACTGATGCCTACCAGGTGGACGCGACAAAGATAAACACGCTCGCAAGATATCAGCGGGTTCAAGCCTTGAAGTCACACTTTTGGAACCGTTACTATAAGGAGTATATCTCAGAATTACAAAGGCGAAACAAGTGGCACAAGGACAAAGGACAGCCACACCCAGGATACCTAGTTCTCATCAAAGATGATCGGCTGCCACCTAACAAATGGCTACTCGGACGAGTATCTTCAGTTTACCCGGGTACAGACGGCGTCAACCGCGTTGCGGATATCCAGACTTCGTCGGGGACCCTCAGGCGGGCTTTCAACAGGCTTTGCCCACTTCCAACGTTGGAACAGGACGTTCCAAGGGTGGCAGAATGTTAACGCACTCCATGTAGTGCAGCGCACACACACACACAGGCGCACGGCTACGCGGCCGCGCGCTTCATTCGGACCTTTACCTTGGACTAATATCACCGTGTCGTGTTACAATATAACATGTTTTCTGTAATTAAAACTACATAAGATTGTTCAAAGTCTCGCCGTCATTTGCACTCAATGCTGAACTCCTCTCTCGAATCATCATCAGATGGTAAAACTCAACGTGCCTGACGGGTACCTCAGGGCGCGGCAGCACCGGCTGCTCGCCGAGCCGCGCGCGCGCACCAATCTGCTCCGGTGGGCGCCGGGCGCGCGCGCGCTGCGTCTGCTCGGCTCCCTGCTCGCGGCAGCCCCTCATTTGTTCGTGGATGGTATAAAAGGTGTGATGTATGAATGTAAGCTAATGTTAGAGAGATTACTGTGAGTGGGTTGTCTTTAGTTCTGTAATGATTTGGTGTATACTGCTATGCTACAAGAACTTTGTAAATAAATGTAAATGTAAATGTAAATGTAAATGTAAATGTAAATGTAAATGTAAATGTAAATGTAAATGTAAATGTAAATGTAAATGTAAATGTAAATGTAAATGTAAATGTTGCGTTTTTCCTTATGTCAAATTTAGTTTTAAAAGGATCCCTAGGTGGCGCTGCCGTACCGTAGTATTAAACGTCAAAGCAAAAAATAATACTATGGTTCTGTGGAATTTGTGATGGTTGGTTATCTAGAAGAAAAAATGGGTGAAGTAGTGGCAAGTTATAGTTCCGATTTGTCAGTGATGGTATGGCGAGATGCTAACTTGGTTAGCATGATCTCGACATACCATCGCCTACAAGTCGGGGGGCATAACAAATACGACCGACTGACTTATAAACCGACAATAGTACTGGACTACAACAAATCCATGGGCGGGGTAGACAGAAAGGACCAATTTCTGTCTGCTCATCCCGTGGAACGACTACGGAATAAAGTGTGGTATAAGAAGGTCTTCTGCAGATTGCTGAGTACTGCAGTGTTTAACGCGTTTGTCATATTTACATCGCACTACCCGAAGGTATCGCACAGGCAGTTCCGGACCACTCTGGCAGAAGACCTTCTTAAAATACACCGACGTGTTGACTTAGCGACAGAACGTCGACTTTTTGCCAACAGGACTGGACAGCTGACGACACGAGCAAACAACCGACCGACTGTTGACCATGACCATTTTCCTGCTCGGTCCGACATTAAAAAAGCTCGCTGTTGGATGTGCTCACGACGAAAAAGGGACACGAGGACTATCTGGAAGTGCTTTCAGTGCAATGTCAATCTATGTATTGAGCACTGTTTCAGAGACTATCATCGATCAAATTTGCACTGAATGCACTACCAAGACTGACAAGAGACTGAGACTGATAGAGACCGACACTGATAGAGACCGTAACAGACTGAGACCATGGGTGGGGGCTATGAACAGCTGGTACGAGGGGCGGCTGAAAAATTTTGAGCCTAAGTACTTCTAAGAATCACTAATGACTCGCAATGTGCATCACTAATTGCGCGTATTCTAAGTAGTATAAATACCAAGTTTCATGTCATTCTCATCATTACGCTTCTAGTAATTGAACATTAAACAACACCATGTCTGAGTCATCCGCGCTTTGCACGAAATTGGAGTACAGAGCTGTCATAAAATTCCTCACCAAGAAGAACAAAACGCCGACAAAAATATTTGAAGAAATGTCTGCAGTTTATGGGGATTCTGCACCTTCATTTGCCACCGTAAAACGTTGGACACGTGAATTCAAACACGGCAGGGAGTCGCTCGAAGATGATCCCAGGTCAGGACGTCCAAACACCGCCGTTACCGAAGAAAATATTGCAAAAGTGAAAAACCTTGTTCTCGAAGATCGGCGAATCAAGATGTGGCAGATAGCTGAATCCATAGGCATCAGCAAGGAGCGAATTGGTGACAATTTGCACAATCATTTGCACATGAAAAAGGTGCGCGCGCGATGGGTGCCAAAAATGCTCACGCCACTGGACAGGCAGCGTCGAGTCACAACTTCGAAGGAGTTTTTGGACATCTGTGGCGATAATCCTGAGGATGTTTTTTCTCGCCTCGTCACTGTCGATGAAACATGGATCCGGCAGTACGATCCGGAGTCAAAACAAGAGTCAATGCAATGGATAGCAAAGGGAGAAAAGCCGCCACGGAAATTCAAAGTGGAAAGATCGGCTTCCAAGCTCATGGCCACTGTTTTTTGGGATTGCGAAGGAATTTTGTTCATCGACTACCTTCCCAAAAATACTACAATGAACGGAGACTATTACGCCGTATTGTTGACAAAAGTCCGTCAAGTGGTTGTCGAGAAAAGGAGAGGCAAACTGGCGAAAGGAGTCCTGTTTTTGCAGGACAATGCGCCCGTGCACACTGCCCGAGTTGCGAGACGTGCCCTCGCCGAAACAAAATTTGAAGAAATCAACCACCCACCCTACAGTCCACACCTAGCTCCTAGTGATTATTTCCTTTTTTCAAATTTGAAAAAGGACCTCCGAGGACGAAGATTTTCCAGTGACGAAGAAATGAAGGCGGCCGTAAACGAGCATTTTGAAGGCAAAGACGGCGAATATTTTTTTACCGGGTTAAAAGCTCTTTTAAACAAATGTAAGAAGTGTATTGAAATAGAGGGAGATTACATTGAAAAATAAATTTTTTATACATTTCTATCAGCATTTTTAATACCTTAGGCTCAAAACTTTTCAGCCGCCCCTCGTACATATAGCGGTTGAAGCACCACATCGTTAACGTTTCGTGTACCTCTGTTTTTTTGTTAAAAAGCAGCACATCGTTAACGTTTCTAGTACCTCTGTTTTTTGTTAAAAAGCAGCACATCGTTAACGTTTCTTGTACCTCTGTTTTTTGTTAAAAAGCAGCACATCGTTAACGTTTCTTGTACCTCTGTTTTTTTAGCCGTAACCGAGACCGTAACTGACTGAGACCATTAACTGACTGAGACCATGGGTGGCTATGGCTATGAACAGCTGGTACATATAGCGGTTGAAGCAGGACATCGTTAACGTTTCTTGTATCTCTGTTTTTTTTTGTTAAAAAGCAGCACATCGTTAACGTTTCTTGTACTTCTGTTTTATTATTTTGTTAAAAAGTAGCATATCGTTAACGTTTCTTGTACCTTTGTTTTTTGTTAAAAAGCGGCACATCGTTAACGTTTCTTGTACCTCTCTGTTTTTTTGTTAAAAACAAACAAACATTTACACACAGGCACATATATTGCTTTTGGCCCCACACTAGGATACCCCGTGTCGTGGGACCCAGAAATAGCGACGTCACAAACATGTGAACATCCAAGACCTGGAGTTTTATTTTTCTCTCCAGCCGGAGATCGAACCCGGGACCTCTCGCATGGTAAGCAGATGCGCTAACCGCTACGCCACAGAGGTCGTCACAAAAGCGGCACATCGTGAACGTTTCTTGTACCTCTGTTTTTTTGAAAAAGATTAACTGTTTTTTTATATTTGTGTGTACTCCACACATATAAAAATATTGTGTGTGTATTGTATTATGTAAAAATTTCAATTACTAAAATTCCAGAGAAAAGCCCTTTACAGGTCAGACAGACCGACGTCATCGTAGGCACATTATAGTAATTGGATCCCATTGTCTCTTCGAATCCTATAAATGTTCAATGATGTCATTAAAAAAAAGTCGAACAATTTTAAATAATATTTAATTAACTTAGATATATAAGTCTTACAATGTATTTGTTTGTTTTTCTGGTGTGTACAATAAAGAGTTCTAATCTAATCTAATCTAAAGTTTGAACCATGATTGTCGATACTAACATCAGCAATTTCGTAGGTATAATTATGTTATAGGTAATATTGTCAAGCCAAAACTTTCGTAAGCACACATTATTAACTGAATTCTCTAATATTCTTAATATTAACTTAACTTACCTAAAACTACAAAAAATTAATTCCAGAATTAAGTTAATAGTTCTTGTTATTATTTGCATAAAATATACAAAATATGTAACGTGCGAAAAAAATATCATCTGTTTCATATTAAAGTTACCTTTTAAGTTTTACTAATGTATGGAACGGCAGATACTAGACATAGACATTATTAATTGGTAATAATCATTAAAAGTCACATTAAAAATACATTTTAATTATAATCACATTTTAATTAAAATCACATTTTAATTATGTTATAATATTTTCAAGCCAAAACTTTCGTAAGCAGACAATATTAACTGAATTCTCTAATATTCTTAATATTAACTTAACTTACCTAAAACTACAAGTAATTAATTCCAGAATTAAATTAATAGTTACCGTTATTATTTGCATAAAATATACAAAATATGCAACGTGAGAAAAAAAAATCATCTGTTTCATAATAAAGCTATGGAACGGTAGATACTAGACATAGACATTATTAATTGGTAATATGCATTACAAGTCGCATTAAAATTACAATTACATTATTAATTAAAATTTTACAAACAAAGATCACATCAGATTCATATTACGTCAAAAACTAAACGTCAATTTCATATAAAATTATATTCGCGATTTTTAAGTTATGTATGCCTATAAAAAATGTTGTCAAGAAAAACCCTACAATTTTCATATACCCGTAATACCTATATTCTATTACACCCCGTAAGAAATTGATGTTTTATTTATAAAATTAAAACATTTAAAACAATGTTTTACTTTTTTACATTTAATTTTATATCACCGAAGTACGTAGGTACTATAATTTTTGATAATAATAACAGTAATTTCAGTGTTTAGTGCCTCTGCCTACCCCCTCGGGAATAACGGGCGTGAGTTTATTTATTTATTATTTCATGGGTATATGAAACCGCCCACTTTAATTTTCCGACGTAACTTGAAATATTAATTAGGGAATGATTTCCACTCGCATTTTAAGATTGTCCCAAACGTGTTTGATAGGGTATACCCCCGGCATCAAGGTACTACGTGAGAGGTCATGGCGAGTGCGAATCAATATTTGATGAATATTTCAAGTTACGTTGGAAAATTAAAGTGGGCGGTTAATTGTGCCTCTGAGTGTATATTTTTTGTATAAATTTTATATTATATCACCCATATTCTCCCATCTCCCACATGCCTAAAGTATTTAAATGTGACTGTTGATTAAACTTCGTGTACCTATATGAATTTGTGTTTCATTATAAAATCCCAAGGGCCGGTTTCTGAGTTGAAAATTTTCACTAAGTAAATACTTAAGTAACGTTCTGTCACGCTCTTTTCTGAGATATTTAACGAGACAGCACTACAGTTAGTATTTACTTGGTGAAAATTCTCAACTCTGAAACCAGCCGCAAGTCATCTGAAGGGACCTTTAGCCGGGCGGCCATCTTGCCGAATTTTCGAGCCGCCCGAGAGCCAGCGAAATTATGAGGAGTATCTAGATACTTTCAATTTATTTTGATAGAATGCAGAGTATTTACGATAAGATACTAGAATCATTTTAATGGTTAGATTGTCTAGTTTGTTTGCACTAAAATAGATATCAACGAAAACTGTAAATGGAATGGTAAAGTTCAAAATACAAAAGTCCAAATTTTTTTTTACGGAATTTATAAAATTGCAAGCGATTTTCTAGTTTTCAAATAAGACTGAGTATTTTTTTTTGTAATTTTGTAAAATTGTGCACTTGTTTAGCTTTCTGCAAGTATTTTTTGTTTTAGTGTAGCTTTAGTAGTCTTTTAGCTATGATATTTTTTGTCAAGACGGTCGCGGCGGACAGGCGCGAAAAAAGTGATAGACGCTTGGACGGGTGAGGCTAGAGTCGCTCGCGCGCCTGGACGTTTGAGTGGTTAGTCTATAAAAGGGAGGGCTCGACGATAAACCGGCAGTCTTGTTCTGGCGCTGTGATCAGGCGGAAGCTCTGCCCGATTTAAGAATTTATGTTTATAATTTATATTAAAAGTTAACAGTTAAATTGTGAATGTTGGAAGTTATACAGTGATGTGAGATTTGTGAAGTGAATTGTGTTGTTCTTGATACAATCAAAGCAACGGGCTCTTTCTTTCGAGCAATAACGCTTCTAGATGGATCTACACCAACGAAACGACTACAGCATACAGCTGCAATAATTACCTTGTAGAGTTAAAGCGACACCAATTTTCCAAATAGTGTCTGATTAGCACAGTAAAAACGCAATAACTCTTTAGCTAAGGAAATAGTTAGGGCGAAAGATACAATTTTACTCATGAAAACATTACTGATGAGTGGTGACTCATCTGCGTTGATAGCTGCAAATTTAACAAAATTCAAAAGGTGAAAGACGACGTAAAACATTCATTCGTGAATTTAGACGGACGGAATTAAGAGTTCCCTACAGTGTTTATAACACTTGACACCAGTCACTTTATAAAAACGATAAACAAACCTTTGCAGCTTTGAGAACATTGAAAAAAAAAACTGAAAAAACCTATATTCGTATATTAGTACAATTTGTATACAGTATGATTTCCGAACGAACGACTTTTACGTGGTTCGCTGGGAGCACTTGGAACTTCAAACTGACATTCATGTGTCGTTGTAAAAATTTCATAAACAAGGTGAACGCGATTATTTGTTTTGTGTTGCATTTCGTGAAGGATTTACAAAATGCTGTCGACTGATAAGGAGAAGGAATAAGCTAAGGTTTGCCGCTGGTCAATGTAAAGGCGCGTTCACAAGATTCTAAAATTATTTAGAAGCCCATAAATCACATCCGTCACAAATAATTGTCGACACAATCAAGGCCCAATCAAGCTTACAGAATTTGAAAGGTCGTGGCAGGAATACAGACGCATAAATTGCAGGTAAACATTCTGTTGAAGAAAACTACAGAAAAAGATGTTAAGTCAATCGATCTGGAAGAGCGCTATTAATTACGTGCTTTATTCAAAGGAAGTCTTTAGCCGTTGCAGAGCCTTTGCAACGGAAGCCACCTATTACAACACAGAATGTGAATAGCAAACTACCATGTTCAGATATTCCCACGTAACCGGTGAATACATAACCAAATACGGTTAATTCATAAACATATTCCATGCAGTTATCGGCTCTGAGGACACTTTGACCAGTGCAAAAGTTATGCCATTTGCGAAATAACCTTAAAGAGGAGTGATGGAATAAATCAAAGATGTATGTAAATACACTGAGATTACTTTAATATTGATATAAATACACTGGTTAAATAATGATGTCACTGAGTACAGAGATCAGAGAGAAAAAGATGGCTGACTTCAAGTGCGAGCTAACGTTAAAGGCGCGAAATTCAAATTACATCCAACAATCCCCTTGAGTTCAAGCCTTGTAGGTAATTAATTACATTAACAAGTTAACCAAACAACTTACTTTTAAACAAGGAAAGTGCCTACGAACAAAAAATTCCAAGTTTAGATCTTAGAAAATTAAAATTGTCTTTTGACAATGCTTTTGTGAGTATATCGGCATATTGATTTTTGCTACTAAAAAATTTCAATGCACCGGTGACTTCTGAGGGTTGTGTATTTGTGTAGCACAGCCCAAATTCTTTCGAGTCTTTCAAGTATTTGAAAATCCTTTTGAATGCAGTCTAGTATTTACCAGACTGACAGCAAACATGATATCTGGTCGACTCACAATGGCCAGGTGCATGAGAGAGCCGACTGCTTATCTGTATGGTATTTTCTTTTCAGGCTGTTCTCTTCTGCAGCTTCACAGCTTCGGGTTAACTGGAACACTGTTGGGATTTGCATCATTCATATTGAATTTACTTAACATTTGTTTTATATATTTAGTCTTCTGATGAATAAATATGTTACTTACCAACCAACTAAGGTTGGTAAGAACAAAGTTACTTGATTCATTCAATACTTTTATTTCAAAAATGTTTTTCAATTCTTTTGTTATTTCTTTTAATACTTATTTATCTGTTAACAATAAGAACACATCATCAACATATATGCAAAGATAGCATTTCTTCCTTTTAACTTCACCAACATAAACACATTGATCAGCTTTACTATTTGCAAAGCCAAACTTTTTCACCACAGAATCAAATTTACTGTTCCAACAACGTGGAGGCTGTTTCAGCCAAGGTAATGGAGAAAACCTTTTGGTGGGGTCATGAATATGGTCTCTGCGAGTTCACCATATAGGATACAGCTACATAGCTACACACTATACAGCTACAGATAGCAAGTGTCTGATCGAATCATATCTCACTGTTGGTGCAAAAGTTTCTCTAAAGTCGATACCAGCAGTCTGTGGATATCCTTTGACACATAGTCGTGACTTATATCGTGGACCTGTTGGTTCTTCTTTGATACGGAACACCCATTTGCATTCTATTACTTTGGCATTTGGGGGTTTTTCTACTAATGTCCATGTGTTGATTTTCTGATGACCATCAAGCTCTTCTTCAATCGATTTTATCCACTTTTCTTTATCAATGGAATTAATAGCTTTTATATATGTTTCAGGAACATCAGATTTCTTCTTGTTAACACAAGTAAGAATTTTATTTTGAATCTACATTTAATTTCGATATTTCAAACAAATGCTTTGGTTCATAATTCTACGTCAAGGATTTAGAGCTTCAAACTGCTCTAACCCCAGTTCTCTTTGAAGTATTTTCTGCCAATGGACAATGCAATAGGCTTGTGTCCACTAAGAATAAATCTGATGGAGAAAAGTTTTAAAATATTAATTATGATATGCAGATGAGGAAAAACGAAACTATTTATTATAAAATAAAGAGATTATCGTTATTTTCATAAAATAAATTCGGAAAAAATCGCATTAGATCACGAAACAGTAAACACCAATCAGAAAGTGTTACGTCACTACATGGCATACGTCACAGTCACATGAGTGTAGAGGACCCTGGGCTAATGCTACTTAGGGGCCCACCTAATTCCTCAAAAGTGCAGGAAAAAAGTAGGACAATAAAATATTATATTAAGCGTTTGTTAAATACAACCGTAAATAAATTGACAAATTATAAAGCCGCCTTTCGCCACAGAACAAATAACATAATGGAAAATTGGCATTCGGTAGTAAATAAGGCAGTAAACAAATCTGTTACCATTGCAGTCCACAACGTTCTCTGACACACTATTGCGTATTCGGCAATTCAAAGTAACACCACACATATTTCTCAAGGACCTCATTTCTGCTGCATTAATCCTACTTTCATGATTCTTCTGCCATACCCAAGTCTCGCTACCACACATTTTATTTTATTTTATTCACTGTATTATTTTCATAAAATCATAAATTAAGTTCAATTAATCTGTAAAACGAGATCCGTTGAACGAGATCCGTTGACTGTTAGGGCCTTTCTCCACTTCTTCGGTTCGGCAAACGTTAGTTACCGGTCCGATTTAGAATTACACAAGAATAGTAAGCTTCTCCACTGCTCCGGCATCCGGTTTTTAACGGTCCGATAATTTGCTACATCGGAACGGTATTTTAATGGGCCAAAGTGATCGACGTATTGGTTAGTAAAAGACAGGATGGTGGAAGCAGGTTTTATAAAGGCAATAGCAATAATTTACCCAGAATTGATGCCGTAATGCTTGGTAGATTTTTTGCATCAAACAGTGAGATTTGCTCATCGGAATTCCGTAACATTAAAACTTCGATATAAGTAATATTAATATAGACTTAATTAGCAATATATCAGCTTTATAGGGATACCGCCGTTTAGCCAAAGTATTTTTCGCCAAATTTTACTTCCCAATAAACTTATGGCATCAGTTTCATTTCCCAAATGAAACTTTAGCAAGTTTTCATTTCGCATTTTATTCATTTGGTCAAATTATCATTTCGCATAATTTTACTGCGTCAGGTTTTATTAAGACAAACGTTTATTATGCTAACGTTTTATTTTGGCAAGTGTTATTTTCAAATAATGGAACGGGGGGTCGGCGATGTAAAGAATACGTGACAACAGAAATATAGGTGCGACGACGCGCGTAGCGAAGCGGAGCGCGTCGGAGCGTTAGGTTCTCTATGTAAGATCGACAACAGACTCGACTTTGATGCGTTCTTACCTTGCCTCTTGTTGCCTCTTTGGTAAAATAATTAAGATAAAAAGTAAAAAAATTTTGACCAAGTATTTATTTGGTAAACAATCATCATCATCATCAACCCATTATGTCCCCACCGAGGGGCACGGGTCTCTTCCCTGAGGAAGGTATAGGCCATACTCCACCACGGGGGCCAAATCCGGATTGGTGAAGGCTTGTAAGACTAGTGGCTGGTCTTACTGTCAGAAGTTTTCAAGCCGCCCCTAAGGCCTCTGACTAAGCTTAACGACTGCCATCTATCGACGGCAGCCGGCACCAACTGCTTAACGTGCCTTGCGAAGCACGGAATCGCTCGGAAAAAATGCCACTAGCGTTAGTCATAGACGGTGACCCATCCATGGACTGAACGCGCCGTATGTTGCTAAACCTTAGTGATCGTTCAAGATCACTCAGGCAGCCCAGGCTACGAGCGATTCAATAACTTGCCATAATAACTTTTGCTAACTGTTTATTTGCTTTAAGTTGTTTTGAGAAATGTTTTTTTGCCAAGTGATAATTTGCGGAAAATAGTTTGGGAAGTAATACTTTGGGAAACGATTTTTGGCAATACATTAGTAAACCGCTTTATAAACTACTCTGTAGTATAAATGCGTTTCTATTGAAATCATTTAGAGGTTACTATTACGAAGTCAACACAGTAAATCCTCATATAAGGTCATCGCGAGCTTCATATGGGAACGACGCCGTAAGTTACGTGCAGCTTAAACGTGACACCAAATTCTGTACTGTTAAGTGCAAATTATGTCCAGTACACAAAGTTCACGCAAAATCATATGAATGCACACTGGTTGTCGACGAAGAAGATGACTTCATTCTTTCAGTCCAATGTCACGACTGTGCAGCTTCACAAGGTGGCTGTAAGCACGCGATAGCGTTTCTTACGTGGGTTTACCGTCGTAGTGAGGAACCCTCATGCACTTCAACGGATGCTATTGGAAGAAATCGAAACTGTCTAGAGTTGGCAGCAGTTTAAAATATATGACAGCAAAAGACTTATCCAAGGGCAAACCCATATTACCATCAAATACATCTGTTCTGTTTGTTTATTCTGTAGGCGAGGAAGAGGAAAGTTGAAGACTGCGAACTAATAAAATACCAACCCACATATTGTATAAATGAGATACAGGCTGTCTCAATGCATCAGCTTGCATTTAATTTCAAAGAAAAATATGTTTGATAGATAAAATCGAAGAGGAAAAGTGTCAAAATGAAATAAATAACTGGGCTGGAATTTATTACATTTTATTAGTAAACAAACCTAACTAAATAACCAAAACATAATAATTATCCTCTTTACAAATACACAAGATTTGACAGTTACAGTGACATTTTTTTTCTGCGGAACCGCAAAGAATTTTTCAACCAAACTTGACACAGTTACAATTCTAGACGTAAGTGACTGTAGAAAAAAATCTGTCTATTATCACGAAAGGGCATATTTTCTTCCCTTATTCGGAAACGGCCTTTACAATTAAAAACACTCCTCAAGATCAATTTCCAAAATATACCATTTACTATACAATATCACAATAATTTTATTAGAGATGAAACGGATATCCGGCAACTATCCGTTATCCGGCCTATCCGGCGTAAAAACACTATCCGGCCGGATGCCGGATAGTAACCAACATCCGGCCAGATACCGGATACAATAAAAGACTAAAATATTAGGACATTATTTAATTATTACACCGAAACAAAACATAAATTTACCACCAAAACAATGTATGCGTGAAAATTATTCAAATAAGATTTAGTATTCATAGTGCACTAGAGGCAGATTATGGTGAATGAACACCAACTTCTCTGCGTTAACAGGCAACAAACGGTTTCGCTTCTCCTCATAAATAAGTCCAGCTTCGGAAAAAAGTCTTTCGCTGTAAACACTGCTACATGGTGCTGAAAGATAAATTCTGACAAATTTGCTCAAGACTGGATACTGCCTCTTATTAGCTGACCACCACTTGTATGGATCTTGATTGCGATCAATGCGCACCGATTTTAAGTAAAAGTCAATCTCATTTGCTATTGAATTCTTTTTTTCTTGATCTTGTAACTGACTGCCGCTATTCTCATATGCGACCTCGTCAAAGCAATCCCAGAAAGTGTCGTGAGCTTCACGAGACACAGCTGACCCTGCATTTTCTTCTTCTCTACTTCTTTTAGCTGGTGTCGATGACGAGTCGCTACTGAGGGAAGACTCGTCACAAGACATTTTTATATATTCCAATAAAATCTTTTGGCGTGCTCTTTCAGCTTCAATCACCCCCAAGTAGTTTGTCTTAAATCGGGGATCTAAGAAAGTTGCGATCAAATAATTAGGATCTTGATTTAAAGAGCTGAAACGACTTTCTAATTCGGCTTTCAAGGTGGCTCTCATGTGTGGCAAATCAGGAGTTCTTTGCTCAGTTTCATTTTTATCTAAATATTTCTTTAAAGCAGCAACGTGTGGTATTACTTCCGATACGCAGGATAAACCAGAACTTGTTATTTTGGTTATTTCTTCGAAAGGCTTCAATAGTTTAACGCATTGTTCCATTAAACACCATTCTTGAGGCGTCAAACTGGCGAGTGTAACGTTATCCGCAACATATAATGACAAGGCTCGCTTCTGTTCTAGCAGGCGCTCTATCATATAATAAGTTGAGTTCCACCTGGTGCTAATGTCCTGCACCAATTGATGTTCGGGCAAATTAAATTCTTTTTGAATTTTGAGGAGCTTTTCTTGAGCTAAGCCTGAGTGGTTGAAGTGCGTTACAAGTCTTCTACCAGTAGCGATCATTGTTGTTACATCAGGCTGTGATTTGAGCGACTCACTTATAGCTCTCTGAAGAGTATGTATAAAACAGCGAGCAGAATCATACTCGGCTACTCGAACACCTTTGACCATGTTAGCACCACTATCATGAACAAGTAAATGTATTTTACTGTGGTCAATATCCCATCGGCCCGCGATAGCGTTAAGTTCCTTTGCTATATTTTCTCCGGTATGAGAACCAGAAAAAGGCAACATCGCAAGAACCCCGTGTTCCAAGTCAAAATCAGGAGACAGCCAATGAGCTGTGAAGCTCAAAAAGCTGGCATTGTTGTGTAAACAAGTCCAAATATCTGAAGTTACAGAAATACCAACAGCACTTGAAATATTCTCTTTAATTTTGTCATGTATTCTGTCATATATGTCAGGGATGATTTTCTGTGCAATGTATGTGCGGCTTGGCATTTTGTATCGGGGTAAAGCTTGTTGTAGGAGTCGGGTGAATCCTGTTCTTTCTACAACAGATAGCGGCTCATTGTCAAGAGCAATCATTTCTGCTATCAAATAGTGGTATTTCTTCGCTTTTGCGTCGTTTACGTCCCAAAGTAATTTCTTCTCGAATGATTCTGGCACAGTTAATTGCTTTGTAGTCGTAGCTGAAGATGAACTGGTTCCAGGAATGGGTACTATCTTTGACGGTGTAGCAGTTACATTAATATCTGCCTGGCCTTTGCTTATTGCTTTATATTCGTTTGGATGTTTTGATTTTAGGTGATTTTTCATAGCAGAAGTACCTAGAAAAAATAGAATGGCAATAAATAAAAATGGCAGCAGCGTTGTCTTTCATATAAATTTATTCACGACATCAATACGCGCATTCTTATCAGAATCAAACAAACAAGTACAAAATTGCAATTTACAATTAACAAACACTTGGGTTAACGAGTAATTGAAAACAAAAGTTGAGTTTTATTCGGTAATACATACCTGCCTTTTTACCTTCCCCACCACGAGAAATGTTAACATTACACAACGTACACACGGCAAACTTACTATTATCAGCATTTATTTCAAAATATTCCCATAACGGGGATCTTTTTTGTGACAAAGCCATTTTCGTATTTATGTGTCATACATAACCTCAAACAATACACTCGCTAGCTACACTCCACAAGAGATAACTCGACCATTTCAAATTGAACATCATACTCTATTGATCCGCTATCGAATTTGACACCTTTAAACAAAATTGTGTTATACTTGTTTAACAATACCACGGGAATCGATCTAGATGGCGCTGTTTACTTACCAACACACTCGGATCGGACCGAGCCAACACAATTACTTGCAACGAGAATGACCAGGTGTGTCAAAAAGTACACTATAGGTGCACAAGATGGCTCTGCTGAAACAATATCGAACGGCCGGATATCCGGCGGCCGGTTATCCGGCCATCCGGCCAGAAGGGCAGCCGGATAACCGGCATCCGGTATCCGGCCAAACAGCTATCCGTTTCATCTCTAAATTTTATACGTAGATATTCTATGTTGTTACTGTCCATTCCCTCCAAATGGTAACTTTAGAATTAATTTTTTCTCAGATGTCTTTTCTAAAGTAACATCTAATAACTATTTCATCATAGGAGATTTTAATGCTCACAATTTTGCATGGGGCTCAATGAAAAATGATAAAAGAGGTACCGAAATTCAGTCTTTTATGGAAAATCATAATTCTGATGATCACAATGATACGACATTAGCTCCCTTTGGCTGCAGTGGTAATTTGTTGGACTTAGTTTTTGCGTCAACGTGACTGAATTCTAGTAGCTCTTTTTCTGTTATAGATGATCCTTTCAGCAGTAATCACTTTCCCATAGTTGTAAGTTTATATTTTGAGTCCCTGATGCTCCTGTCGCTCAGTCTTCTGAAACTGACATTCCCAAACTAATCTTTTCTGATGGTAATCTTAATTTTCTGACTTTGTACTGACCACTTTTGTGATTTTAGACCATCCGACATCCAGGTATGTGATTACAATTATGGGAATTCTAAACTCTCTTCCCAAAAGGTGCGTGCACGTAATACTATCAAGAGGTCATGTCAGTTGCTCCCGAAAGTTAATTAATTTTACCTAGCAAAAACCTTCATTTCCTACGGAAAAGTGGCTTATTTCAATAGTACTTACCGTATATTTACATTGTGCAAAATATTTGACGAGGAAAACTTAAACAAGTGCCTTAAACTACAAAAAACAACAACTAACGATCGTGATTTCAAACAATTGTCTATGTGTGAGTGTGTCGTGAAGTGTAAAATCTATAAGTGCAAAAAGAAAGACACGGCTACCCTCCTACATCATTTATCGCCTACACTTCCTACGAATAAGATTGCAAATTTCACTGCTCTACTCAACTTCACCGTGGCGCTGTGGTCGAGCTGTGCTGTCTAAGCCTAGCTGCAGCCTAAATAGTGGCGCGGGTTCGAGACTACGTATTAACAATTATTTTGTGAGGATTTTTGTTTCATCAAAATGAACTCCTTCTCATTTCTCTCAAATATAACTATGCGTAAACAACGACCTCTATCAACATCCGAACTTGATGATAGCGAAAATTACAAACAATCGGTAGATGGCAGCACATGTAGCCTACCGAATATATCTGATGACGAAGAGCCGACAGAAATAAGCGCATTAAAAAAACAAATCGAAGATTTAAAATTAGAGGTGACGATCGCAAACGAAGAAATTAAGAGTCTGACACTAGAAAATGGGACTCTGAAAGACGAACTGTCAGAAATGACAAAAAAACACAATATGATAAAAAAAGCCACAGCTAACTTAAACTGCAGTCTTACCACCCCTAGGAAAAATAGTAAGCTCAACGCACCAAGTTGTACACCGATTAAGATGAAACTAATATCTAAAACAACCCAAACTCAAGAATTGGCAAAAAGTATCGATAAAAAGAAACCAAAAAGCTCAACACCACCAAACGGAAATAAAGCACCGACGTCGCCATTAAACAAAAAAACTAGCCCTAATGCAAAGTGGAACCGACAAGAAACCTATTCTCGTAAGCAAAAAAAACTTCTGACAAAATCATCAAATCCATGTGTCCAGAAATATACAATGACAAAACAACATAAAAAATACAAATTATGTGTTATATCTGATAGAAACAGGCACGTCCTTGAATACTTGGAAGATGCATTTTCTGAGGAATATGATATCTGTCATTACTCAAAACCACAAGCAACAACACTTGAGCTTCTGGCTGATATAGACAAAAAAGTTGCCGATTTCACTCAAGACGATTTCTGCGTCATTTTACTAGGTGAAAGCGAATTTCAGACAACGAAAAACTATGTAGGACTAATACAAGAAATAAGAGAAGCGGTCACCAAGATATCACACACAAACGTAATAATCTGCCCGCCAACCTACGTTCGCGGGGCTTTGATGTTCAACCACAGAGCAGAGCTATTCATCCATATGCTCAACCTTGACATCGAGACCCAAAAGTATGCCTGGTTCCTGGACACAAACGCCGATCTGCTTCTAGATATGTTCTCAAGCAATACCGGCAAACTGACTAAAAGAGGTTTAAAACAAATTATTCAGAGCATACAAACCTATATTCGCAATGGCTATACCTATGGCCCTCAGAAAGATACATCCTGCTCTCGGATGAATAATGAAGAAACATTTTTTCGAAACTAAGCACCTTTACCTACTACACCAAAATATTGCCGGTCTTCTAAACAAATCTGATGCACTCATGGTTAATCTTGAAGAACTATCGGAAAAAGAAAAACCTATTGATATTCTATGTATCACCGAGCATTTTATGATGAAAGGCCATGAACGATTCCTCAATCTGTCAAATTATACACTAGCCGCATCCTTTTGTAGAAGTGATGCTAAAAGAGGTGGAGCCTGTATTCTTGTAAGCAATAACTACAAATGGAGAGATTTACCAGACATAAGCAAACTTTCATTGCAAAATATACTAGAGTGTTGTGGTGTCGAATTAGTGGACTTTAAAATTATCATAGTTTGTATCTACAGGATTCCTAAGCAAAATAACCTTACAACTTTTTTTTCGAGACTTGAAAAACTACTACGCCATATTGATACAATTAAATACAGTAACAAAATAATAGTCGGAGACTTCAATATTGACATGTTGAAAAATAATAACACTTCATTAGACCTAGAATGCCTACTATTGAACTACAATCTAAAGTTGACTTTGAAAGTACCGACTAGATTGATCAGTAAAACGTGTATTGATAACATAGCACATGATTTTAAAAAAGCAAAACATTATTCTTGAATACTTTATGAATCGGTAAATCATGTATCTGGAGGAACTGTACATATAAACCAATTTTGGGCTCAAATTTTACTAGAATAGGCGGCACGACGCGTAGATAAACGTGTTTATCCATTTATCTTCTTGCTCCATCTTATTTCATTTCACTACGTAAACTAGGATAGCGATGGAAGATAAATGTGTAAACACGTTTATCTTCGCGTCGTCTGCTACTGGGTGTCATGTGGGATCGAACATTATGTACTTTGTACCTACTTTCCCTTTTATGGATAAACCTATCTGCGTAAAATCTAATTACTTCTCTCTCTTCGTTTTCCAGGTGACCGATATGTGGGAACACCATATTATTTTACATACTTTAAAGCCATTAACTTTGTTTAGAGTCATTATATACTTATTAACATTGTTAATATTACATACACAAAATATTTACTATTTACATTTGTTAAAGCTATTTACTTACCTTTATTTACGTTGTTAATATTATATACACCATATACTTTCTATTACATTTGTTGAAGCTACATATCATGTTAATTTAATCTGAAAACAAATGTATCTTCTATTTTTTATAAATAATAATAAAGTGGTAGGCAAACCCGGGCGAGAACGCTTGTATGCACATCAGACTCGGTCTTGACCCTTTATGTGCAGCGCGCGCGCATAGCAACTGGTCGGAGCGGCCCGCCTCGCCAGTCGGAACTCGAATGCAACGGCGAATGCACGCTCAGCTTTGCCTACAATTCCCGCGTATTTGTGGATCTAATTTTATTAACCGCTCCCACATAATTGGTGACCCCGAGTTTGAACATTGAACACAGTGCAAGTGGAAGATGGCTAACAAAGAGAATCCAGTGGTTTCGAAAGTGGGAGTTCGAGTACCTCCATTCTTCCCGGAAGATCCTGCACTTTGGTTCGCCCAAATTGAAGGCCAATTTTGTTTATCAGGAATAACGCAGGACATAACGAAGTTCTACTATGTAACTTCCCAGCTAGAGCATCAGTACGCGATGGAGGTAAAGGACATTATAACGTCGCCCCCGGCTGAGAACAAATATGAGAAACTAAAAAACGAACTCGTAAAACGACTGTCAGCATCCAAGGAAAAAAAGGTGAAGCAACTTCTGACTCACGAAGAGCTAGGCGATAGGAAGCCTTCACAGTTCCTGCGCCACCTCCAGACTTTAGCAGGTCCAACAGTTCCAGACGATTTCATCCGCACACTATGGGCAGGTCGGTTACCTATTAACATACAATCAGTAGTAGCGGCACAAAGAAAGTTGTCGTTAGAGGATGTCGCCGAACTAGCCGATCAGGTATATGCCCTATATACCCTACCCTCAAGTAGCGTCGGCTAGCACGGATTCGAACGTGTCTATGATCGAATTGACTAAGCAAATATCAGAATTGACAAAACAAGTATCATCACTTCAGAGCCAGCTTAATTCACATTCACGTTCCCGATCACGCTCTCGAAAACATAATAAATCACGGGAGCGATCTACATCGAAGTCGTACGATCCGTCTGTCTGTTTCTACCATAACAGATTTGGTGACCAAGCAAAGAAATGCACTACGCCCTGTAACTACAAACCATCGGGAAACGGCTCGGGCAGCCGGAAGTAGAGGCTCACGACTGCCATGATGTATTACCAGGCCGCCTCTTTGTAGTAGACCGTAACACAAAAATGAACTTTCTCGTTGACACCGGTTCTGATCTATGTGTGTACCCACGCACAGCACTCAGAGAACAACGTGCGAAGATGGATTACGACCTGTACGCTGCCAATGGTACAGTGATACCCACGTATGGCTGGGTGCAACTCCAACTATAAGATATAAGACTCTGAAGTATGATCCGGCCGGCCAAGTATTCTATAAACTTCGATTTCACGATGAATACACGTTACTACATCAGCGACAAAATAATGCTGTAGATAAAACTCCATTTGAAAACATACCACAGCTACATACTGAACGCACAAAGCTAAAGAAAAAGAAGTATTTAGATTTGCAACAGTAAAGAACACAATGCCCGAAGACTACCGAAATTTTTACAAGTTACCTTATGAAGATTAAACGATAGATTAAACCTTCATTGTGTTACACTATGCCGTTAATATTATTTTAATAATATTTTTTAAAGAAAACCGTGTTGTTGACGCGAAGCTGGTAAATGGATTTTCAAAAGGGGTGTGGAATGTATTTTATAATTTGCGGTAATTAAAAAATGGTAGTTGGCGGGAAAGGAAGACAGGAAATTCGTGCACTAACCTTTTCTCGATCCTTGAGCAGCACAAAGGTCCTTGGCACGATGAAAATCAAGCTTTCTCACACACTTGAGGTTTATAGGGGCCCCTGCACAGTAGTTTACAAGATTTTGGATGATTAATGCGGTTTTTTGAATATATTTTGCGGAGAGCGACGCACGCGCGCTGCTAATTTTCTACGGAAGTGCACGAGGGGAGGCGGGGGTTGGGGGGAAGGAAACTTTTACCGACACCCGCAAAAGTGCTCAATAGATGGCGTTAACATTTCCCCCGGCCTTAAAGGGTTGCCTTTAAAAAAATATACATAGAGATATATATATAGTTATATATATAGATATATATGTATATATATATAACATTATACATTGTTTCGCTTTTAGCAACAGCTTTAGCATTATTCTAATATTCTAATAACAAAATTAAATCCTAAAGAGAACAGATAGCATATTAGAATAATGCTAAAGCTGTTGCTAAAAGCGAAACAATGTATAATGTAGAGGAAAAGTTAAATTTACGAGAAAGAGAAACAGTAAACCTTTTTATTGATTAGGTAAAGGGCACAAGCGTACTGCAGGCCGGACGTAGCTACGTTTAGACGTTTTGACGGTGACAACGCGTACTATGCCATCTTTTGATGGGTGTATCTTTTCCACGACACCAAGTGGCCATGAAAAAGGCGGCAGATTATCGGTTACAATCACCACTACCGTCCCAACCACAATAGGGGCTGCCGGGGTATTCCACTTGGCCCTGGATTGTAGTTGATGTAAATACTCCACCCGCCAGCGGTGCCAGAAAGATTGAACCAACTTATCAAGGAGCAAATGCCTATCATTGATAGTTAAAGATTCTACTTGCGGAGCAGGAATTGAACACAAAAATGGGCCGGAGTGAGCGCCGTTGGCTCACTTGGATCACCGCTTAGGGCAGTCAGAGGACGTGAATTTAACAGTGACTCGACCTGAGCGAGTACAGTGTTCAGTTCTTCATACGATAGGATCTGCTGTCCTATGACTTTAACCCGTCGAACGATGGGCCCCCCAGGCTAGATTTTGCTCGAAGTGTCGGGCCATTTTGCAAAACTAAAAAGACTTTCAGAGGCCCTCCGAAATTTAGTTAATTTTGTTAAAATAATGTAATTATATGTTACGATTCATATATCACTGTTTTCCTTATAAAATTTCCTATCCTTTTATGAAGGTTTTGTAAAAAATAAAAATAAAATAAATAAACTCACGCCCGTTATCCCCGAAGGTTTTGTGTGCTGTAAATACTTACATGTCCCTGTTTCACCACGATTTAGTTTTGTTTTTCACAATTTTTGTTTGCGCACATTCACTTATACACACATTGCCTATTTTGTAATTCACTTTAGCTAAAACTTGCACTGTAAGTTTGGAGACCACAATGTAAACTACCGATCACAGTGATAATCACACATTCAAATGCAATACTAGATCCGTAATCAACATTTCTCCGCGACAAAACAAAACAAAAGACGCGCGCCATTTTGTTCGCGGCCCGTGACTGAGAATGTGTACCGTTGCCAAAAAAAATTAAAATCAACGATATAGGAAATTGGTTTTCTAATCATTTATCATCACTAATTAATTTTATATTGAAATTATGAATCACTACCAACTATTCACTGTTTCTAAAATTTTTTTCATTTGAATAAATAAACGTAAATTTATTACTTAGTTCGAAAGATGACGACCAAAACCATGCATCATAGTAATATGACAAATATGTCTGAAAACTTTTTTACACGATTTCAGATTGCTAAGATACAAACATTTTGGTCATCTGTCGTACTAACAGAGTTATCCTAACCTAATATAAATGCGAAAGTAAATTTGTTTATGACGCTTTCATGCCTAGACAGCTGAATCGATTGTATTGAATTTTGGTATATAGATAGATGGGTGTAGATGTGTACTGGGCGAGGTTTTTATATTAGGTACGGTGGGCCACAGTCACAGATACCCCATGGCAGCTCTAACCACGCGCGGCATAAAGGCGTCAATTGAACAAAAAGGGGTATCCTAACGTGTGGCCCACTGTACTAATATGACTGAACACTCAGACGTCTATTGAGCGAACTCTGAAAATTTCTGGTGCAGGATTTTAAAAGAAAGAAAACAACAGGGACAACTACTGGGGAAAAAAAACTACAAATTTTTAATCAATTTTATCACGTAGATTTTAAATTGTTGCACAAAAATATTAAAAATAACCTAGAAAAGTTAGCCAAACCAACCAAAATATAATACTAGTCCAGAACCAAGTAGGCACCAAATTAAAAGCCCCAGTCACAAAGGCTGTAAATCTGTGTGTGGGTTGGATTGGTCATATCAAAACGAGGATTACATTTTAAAAACAAACTCATATATTTACAACAACTTCCTGCTACTATTTACAAAAAAACACATAGATTTTGAAAAGTTTACACAAAAAAAGCCAAACCAACCGAAATACAATAATAGTCGTAAATCAAGTAGGCACCAAATGAAAAGCCCCAGTCACAAAGGCTGTAAATCTGTATGTGGGTTGGATTGGTCATATCAAAACGAGGATTACATTTTAAAAACAAACGCATAGATTTTGAAAAGTTTACACAAAATAAGCCAAACCAACCGAAATATAATAATAGTCGTGAATCAAGTAGGCATCAAATGAAAAGTCCCAGTCACAAAGGCTGTAAATCTGTATGTGGGTTGGATTGGTCATATCAAAACGAGGATTACATTTTAAAAACAAACCCATATATTTACAACAACTTTCTGCTGCTATTTACAAAAAACACATAGATTTTGAAAAGTTAACACAAAAAAAGCCAAACCAGCCGAAATACAATAACAGTCGTGAATCTAGTAGGCACCAAATTAAAAACCCCAGTCACCAAGGCTGTAAATCTGTATGTGGGTTGGATTGGTCATATCAAAACGAGGATTACATTTTAAAAACAAACAGATATATTTACATTAACTTCCTGCTGCTATTTACAAAAAACACATCTATTTTAAAAAGTTTACACATAAAAAGCCAAACCAACCGAAACAAAATAATAGTCGTGAACCAAGTAGGCACCAAATGAAAAGCCCCAGTCACAAAGGCTGTAAATCTTGTATGTGGGTTGGATTGGTCATATCAAAACGAAGATTACATTTTAAAAATAAACAGACATATTTAAAAAAAAATTACAAATAACCTAGAAAAACTAGCCAAACCTACCGAAATACAATAAAAGTCGAGAACCGCCGAGCAGGCAAAAAATGAAAAGCCGCAGGCACAAAGGCTGTCAATCTGTACATGGGTTGGATTCGTCATATCAAAACGACGATTAGAGAAAACAAATATACACAAACTATACATAATTTATTACAATATGGTACAACCAAGAACTGGCCCGTTTAATGAAAAGATTATTTAACAATATGAATACAAACCGTAGGACATTCAAATCTCGCTTTCACTCGCCATTCTTACTCAATAAAATGTACGCTCAAGTGCGCCTCCGTTTGCGTCCACGTTCTTGTCCTTTGAGCTCTGTTAGAGAATGCCACTCTCTCCAACAGTTCTCAAAGCACATTAACTGTTCACAAGTGGCGCACTGTGAGTGAACCTTTTTTTCGATTCCCTGCCGAAAGCAAACAACACAACGCTTACGAAAATTCCTACCAGAGATATACTTTGGCTCATGCAGGACATCTCTCCTCAGCCTCGTGAGTTCGTCAACCTGCTCCCTAACCTGCGGTTGAAGAGGACGGTGTCTGTCAACCAGAGATTTCGCGAGGTCATAGCGAAACTCACGATGCGTCATTGGAAGTTTGTCGCGCCGTTTCAAAGAACTCGCGTACATTATGTAAGCGTTGTGAACGCTTACGTTCAGCAGCCTCTTAAAAATCTTAACATACCATTTCAGGCATCGCTTTCGCTCCAACAAATACATGGAATGTTTTTGATCTTTCAGGTCAACCCCTCCCATTGTATTGTTATAGTCTCTCACGCATACAGGTTTCACTAACGGTTGACCTGCCTTTGAACCAGTGTAAGTTTCGTCGTTATGGTAGGTGGAGATCATAGTCACCACTTTGGAGTCCTTCCACGCAATTATGGAAACATCTCCACAGTGGCGAGCTATGATCGTACCTTTAGCCACGTTCTTACGAATCTTACTAATGGATTCAGGCACGTTCCTTCGGTTTGTACGCAAAGTTCCCAAACAATCAAACTGCAAGGTCTTTAGGTACCGCGCTAACGCTGGACTATTATAAAAATTGTCCATCGTAACGCAGTGCCCCAGACCTTGCAAGTCTTTCAATAAATCGAGTACCACCTGAGTACTCTTCCCGGCCAAATCAACACTGAGTGCAGGTACACTGGGTTCATGCTCAGTGTTTTTGCCCGTATAAATCTCGAACTTATAGAGGTAGCCCGTTCGAGACTCGCAAAGCTCGTACGATTTTATGCCGAAACGTGCGGCTTTTGTTCTAATTGACTGTACCCATGACAAGCGGCCTTTAAATAGAGTCAAGGACTCGTCAATCGCAATCTCCTTTGACAAATTGTAGAGAGAAGAAAATTTATCTCCAAGATGGGAGATCACAGGCTGCAATTTCGCCAATTTCTTTGAAAAGTTTCCTCCACTTTGTTGAGAACTCTGACTTACATCAGCGTTATCAACAAAATGGAGGAATTTGTTTAAAAGAATGTACCGACTGTAAGTCAACAATTGCCTGAACTTGGGCATTTCTAAGTAATCGTTTGCCCTCCAATACTCATTTTGTGATGACCTTGAATCTATGCCCATATACATAAAAACCGCAAATAAAATCATCATTTCTTCTACATTAGTGTCAACCCACTGATGTAGACGAGATGATGATTTCAATGTTCCTGCGGCTTTTTTCGAATCTATGGTCATCTTCGCGTATCTATTAGTCTCCCGGACGATATGCTCCATGATGTTGTTACTCCAGATGTCAGTAAAAGCATCATAAGGCATATCGTAGTCCTTGATTGGCCCAGGAGTAGGCCCCGAGAATATCTCAGGAACACCCCTGAATAAATCAAAGTCCTCTTCCCAGGAATAACTATTAGACACGCCAAGAAGACGGTCAGCTTCGTCATCCATTCCCTCCTCAACAGCTTCTATTATATTTCGAATAGGCTCTTCTAATTCATCGTCACTGTCAGGTATGCCCCTCTCTACTCCGAGTCGTGCTAAAGCAGCGGATTCTATACCGGCTTCGTCGAACTCGTCGTCGAAGTCGCTATCTAATGCGCTACCTTCGCTGTCCTCACGCCTAGTATTTATTCTACCAGAACCCGTCATTCCCGACACTGACGGACGAATGTCTTGAGCAGAGTCATCGTTGGGTCTGCTCGCAGTATTGCTAGGATTCTGCGTGGGAACATTAACAATACCCGGAACATTCACAACGATTGCCTCCGCAGAAGTACTCGGCGTGAGGGGCTTAGACGAGGTGCATAGCTGAGTCTGTTGGTTTAAGTCTTGGATCCACCGCTTCAAGTGCCAAGGAGTAGCATTGCTATTAAAATCTATTAAAGTTTAGTAAAATTGTTCCTTTATTTAAGTCAGGTGACAGTGATGATCCGAACAATTTTAGACCCGTAGCAATACTTCCAGTATTTAGTAAAGTATTTGAAAAAATCATTTTACACCAATTGCTGACACACTTCACATTAAATAAACTCTTCCATAAAAAACAATTCGGTTTCACTAAGGGTCGTTCAACGACAGACGCAGGTGTGGCGTTGATGAATCACATCTTTGATGCCTGGGAGGAGGCGCAGGATGCCATCGGGGTTTTCTGTGACCTATCCAAAGCTTTTGATTGCGTAGACCACAAAACCCTCCTTCGTAAGATGATCAGATACGGTCTCAGTAATAAATCTTTAGAACTTCTTAGATCGTATTTAGCTAATAGAGTGCAGAAAGTTGATATTAATGGAGTTAAGTCAGCCGGATCCGATGTTAAAATAGGAGTTCCTCAGGGTTCAATTTTAGGGCCGTTCCTTTTCTTAGTGTATGTTAATGATCTGCCGTACCTAGTTGAGAAATTGTCACAAATAGTATTGTTTGCGGATGACACTTCTCTAATTTTTAAAACCAAGAGAGGTCAATCTAATTTAGACGATGTAAACAATGCTCTTTCTAAAATTCTGAACTGGTTTAACGTAAACAATCTTATGTTAAATGCCAAAAAAACAAAATGTATTAAGTTTTCATTGCCCAATGTCAAAAAAGTGGACACAAGTTTAACAATAGCTGGTGACAGACTAGACTTAGTTGAGACAACGGTGTTTTTAGGCATTACAATAGACTCAAAACTACAATGGGATCAACACATAGAAAAGTTAGCGGGTAGGTTGAGTTCAGCTGCATTTGCAGTTAGAAAAATTAGACAACTAACAGATGTAGAAACTGCGAGGCTAGTTTATTTCAGTTATTTCCACAGCATTATGTCATATGGTCTGCTACTATGGGGGCGGGCGGCAAATATAGAAACAATTTTTATTCTCCAAAAAAGGGCTATTAGAGGTATTTACAATTTACCTGCCAGACACTCACTACGTGAGTTTGTTAAGGAAATAGGAATTCTTACGCTAGCTTGCCAATATATATTCGATAACATAATGTATGTACGTAAAAACATAACTACATTTAAGCTAAACAGGGATATACATAACGTTAACACCAGAAATCGAAACAAAATTGCCTCATCTAGATTCAGATTAGCCAAGGTAAATACATCATTTGTAGGATATAGTGTACGTTTTTATAACAAAATTCCTGAAAGTATTCTATCCCTGCCAGGAAATAAATTTAAATTTGTTATTAAAACTGCGCTGTGTAAAAAGGCATACTACAGAATAGATGACTTTATAGATGATAAAAACCCTTGGCAGTAAACCAATTCCACAACGAGCTAGTTATTGGTATTCTAATAATATATAGGGTTTAATAAATTTCATACATATGTACAGACGCTGTGATTGCATATCAAAACTATGCTATTATTATAGATAACTGACAAGAACTTTATCACACAAGTTTGCCAAAGGCCATGCGAATGGTGGAGCGGTGGCCGGGTCGCCTATCTCCCTCTAATATGGTTGAGACTGGTGATGGCTGACCTCTGCGTTACGCTCGTGAACGGGTGCCGTCCGTGTGTCTGGCCGCAGCATTGGTGTTTTATTACCTTTTAAGAATATTAAATGATGTTTGACTTTGCAAGTATTGATTGCACTCATGGATCTTGAGATTCTTGGTATACGAACACTCATACCTAATTTGTATTAGCTTTAAGTTGATTTGAGAAAAGATGGTCAGAGTGGAGTTTTTTTTCGCTGCCTTTTTCTCCACTACAGACGGCCCTAAGGCAGCGGCTAACATTATACATAACTGTATGTACATTGACATTCAACAAGCAGAATGTAAAGTCTTTACGTTGAAATAAAAATTTTTGAATTTTGAATTTTTGAATTTAGCTTCCAGAGCTTCCTCGGCCTCTTCGTCGTCGAGATCCATCGCCTCGACAATCTCGACGACGGCTTCGGGGCTGCAAACAAAGACATAATTGTAGACTGAAACTTATAACGATTCATCTGTCACAAGTAATAAAAAGGTATAAAACAACAACACAAAACTTTATTTCTGTGGCCTGGTGCTAAAAGGGCCAAAGTCAGATTTTGCCCAAAATCTGCTTTTGATGCCAAAGTATTGAAAAATGTATATATTTATTTATGCTGAAAGGGCGTAAGTGTAACGACAATATTTTCAAAGATAAGATGTAAAGAGGCCAATGGTAAGGTGTATGACTTTCTACCGGTATAGTAAAATTTGTTAGTTTTAAACGGGCTGCAGTGAGGATGGGGATTACTGACATTGGCCCTATTAGCACCAAGCCACAGATTTTATGCTCTTTCCCAAGAAGTAACAGAAGGATAAACACTTATTTTGCCTTCGATATGATTAGCATGAGCAAACCCGTCGCTAATTTTAGATGCCCTTTATTTCTGATGTTTGTTTCCTTATAAGATTTTCCTTCGTCGCTATGAAAATGATAAATTCTATGATAAAACTCCAAAAAAATACTCACAAGCTGGGCTCGTTCAGCTTCAACGTACCCCCTGGCGTTTGGTGGATACCAATAGACCTTACCGGGTCACTCACACGAAAAGAGCCCCCTGGTGTTTGCTGCACACAAAGGGCCTTAGGAGAGCTGAAAATAGAAAACGGTATAATTGTAGTTTTAGCAACAACAAAAATGAAATAGTGTTTAGTGACAAAAAAAGTAGAACAGTTTTGAAAAAGAAAACAGCTCAAAGATAATGAAAGACATCTTGTTGCCTCAAAGATACGGATTCAT
Source organism: Yponomeuta plumbellus (assembly GCA_947310845.1). Classification (NCBI taxonomy): domain Eukaryota; kingdom Metazoa; phylum Arthropoda; class Insecta; order Lepidoptera; family Yponomeutidae; genus Yponomeuta; species Yponomeuta plumbellus. Next base: position 2,673,104 of record OX371206.1, read on the forward strand.
TTGGAATAGTCAGTATTTAGCGGTTTTCCTTTTTTTTAAGTTGAGTTATTTTTAAATTATGTATAATAATTTTGATTTAAAAATTCAACTACTGAACCGGTTTCAATAAAATTCTCTACGGAAGTAGGTAATCTGAAAGTATATCCTTTCAAACATGAAAAGAATTTTCCAAATTGGTTTAGGCGCCTTCGAGTAATCGGGGAAGGTACATAAAAAATAGAATAGGATCCGGCGAATCAACAACATCCTCCTTTTCTTAAGTTGGTTAAAAAGTATGCTTATATTAAACTCACGAAGGTCTTGGGAGGGATTGCTCCCTGGGCTCACGAACTGGGCCTTCTAGGGCCAGGCCCATTAGCAGTGCCCGTCGGGCAGCGGAGGGCCGCTGACCCCCGGGCGTAGGCGTCACCGACCGTGATCGCGATCGCGACCCCGACCCTAGTCTCAGCGCACTCAATCTAAAAATAAATACAAAATTAAAATAGTTGAAAAAAATCGTTTTAACTTGAAATCGGTGAGGTGCGCGAAGAAAAAATATCTGACCAAAAGTGATGACAACAAGGAGAACTACACGATTCCGAACTAAAAAAAAATTGTCGAAAAAACATCGTTTTGACGTATATCTCGAAATCGGTGGGGTGCACGAGAAAAAGGTATCTGAACAAAAGTGATGGCAATGAGCAGTACTACACGATTCTGAACAAAAAAAAAGTTGTCGAAAAAACATCGTTTAGACGTATATCTCGAAATCGGTGAGGTGCCCGAGAAAAAGGTATCTGACCAAAAGTGATGGCAATGAGCAGCACTACACGATTCCGAAAAAAAAAAATTCGAAAAAATAACGTTACTTTTGGCACACGGCACCGGCTTTTTCCCTTTCGAGTGATATAAAACTTTACTAGCTGTGTAAAATCATGAACTATTTGTCGTAATCAGTATCTAAATAAACAATAGTCGATCTAATAAGTATTGCTAATCACAAATGGAATCACAATGGATAAAAAATAACACAATCCGTGTGGTGAAACGCCGACAATTTGGGTACTTCAAAACTTCGTTGACTTTCTACTAATTGTTTTACCACTTTTTGCCATAATATTACTTTTAGCACCTTCTACATGTTATACTCAGTAATTCTATATAAGAATCTTATTGGAATACTCACCGTTTCCTTCAGGAACTCATTTTTTGTCACAGCACTCCAGCACAAAAAACTTTGCGAAATCCATTATGGCGGATTGGACCGACACAAGTTTTAGTTTTCGATTTTTTTAATTTTTCGTTCCGAATTGGGGCTTGTTGATGACAATTGAGCATAGATTATAAACCAAAGGAACAAAATTAGTTACAATCTAGGTGGCCTCCGAATCAAAATCTAGTAGAACTAATTCGTCGGCCAATAGGAGAGAATTCTTGTGGACACCCGTGTGTCCATAAGACGCGTTGGGAGAAAATTTGTTCCGGACACCCGTGGGTCCATAAAGCGCGCGACGGGTTAAATAAATGATTTTTGACCACTTTTACCATACTCTCCATACATCCTGCGAAATGCGGAGAAGCCGGCGGAACATTTTTCCACTGAATACGACTTTCGGAAAGTTCTACTTCGAAGTTGTTTTTGTATTGATTGAGAAATTTGTACAAATCATTTAGGTATGAGCGGGCTCCTATAAAATTAGTCCCGTGATCCGAGTACATGCATTGTACTGGGCCACGACGCGATAGAAAACGCTTTAAAGCGTTTAGGAAACTAGCGGTGCTTAGCTCTGTCGCTGCTTCGATGTGAGTCGCGCGGGTGGTAAGGCATGTACCTTGTTACTTCGTACACCTCTACCACGAGAAGGTGTACATTGAAGAGGTCCAGCATAGTCAACACCAGTGTGAGTGAATGCCTTTACAACCGGGTTCACTCGTTGACTGGGAAGATCTGCCATAAGCGGGAACGTGGGGTGAGGTTTCGCCCTAAAACACGTGTTGCATTTGTGAATGCGATTGCGGATGATTCTTCTTGCGGCAAGAATCCAATAATGTTGTCTGAGTAGCGACATTAAAAGCTCGGGACCAGCGTGTAAGTATTTTTTATGATAATAATCGATTAGCAAATCGACTATGTGGTCATGGCGCGGCAAAATTATAGGGTGTTTACAATCAAAATCTTCCATAGAATTTATGAGTCGACCGCCGACACGTAGAAGTCCGTTTTTATCTAAGAATGGCTTTAATTTAAGTAATGTGTGGCTGCAAGGTTTATTCTCTTGTAGACAAGAAATGTCCATTGAGAAATAGATTTGTTGTAAAACACTGAACAGCTTGAACTCGGCGAAATGTAAGTCCGTCCGAGTGATGTTATGCCCACGCGGCAACTTTCCCAGTAGCCGATAGACATATACAATAACGTGCAATAATTTTAAATATGACGACTTGCGCAATGCAAGCTGATATATGATGGAGTCTGAACTCGAAATCGTAACCGGGTGAGCCAGCTGTTTTTTCTCGGGAACGTTTTCGACGGAGTTTCGATCAAGCCGCTTCAGAGGCCATTCTGACGGATCAAGAGCGGTCCACGCTGGACCGTGGAACCACAGCGGATGGTCAACAAGCATAGCGGGTGTCAACCCGCGAGATAAACAGTCGGCAGGATTTTGAACTCCAGCCACGTGATGAAAACAGTGGGCAGGGACGTTATCAGTGAGTTTGACCACTCGATTGGCAACAAATGTTTGCCAGCGGTGCGGGGAAGAATTTATCCAACACAGAACTATTTCTGAGTCGGTGAAAGCGTACATATTATTTATTTTATATTGCGGATCGAAATTGTCAAAAACTGTGCGCAGTAATTTCGATAAAAGTACTGCAGCGCAGAGCTCTAGCCGGGCAATGGATACAGGCTTCGTCGGGGATACCTTTGACTTGGCGCAAACTAGGTGCACAGAAATGTCAGAACCGTTACACACCTGTAAATATACCACTCCTCCATAAGCTCGTTCGCTACTGTCAGAAAATCCCAGCAGATTTATAACACAACCCTGAACTATACCCAGATGCCGAGGCACGCGAACCTCGTTGAGCTTCGAGAGCTCTGAGCAAAACTGTGTCCAAGCGGTGACAATATGTTGCGGCGGTGTGTCATCCCAGTCGCATTTTACAGCCAAAGTTCCTTGATCAGGAGCTTGGCGAACAATACGGTAGGAGCCACGAAACCCATGAGATCCCATAATCGAGCAATCGTGGATAAAATCGTACGCTTGGTACACTTTTCGTCTGGGGCGGAAACTTCAAAGCGGAGGCTGTCATTAGCTCTGTCCCAATGCAGGCCAAGAATTTTGTGCGGTACGGTTTTGTCGAACTCGACATCAGGTGAGGCCCTGTGCGAAGCGGTAATATTGTTTAAAACATTTACAGAATTACTTGCCCATTTTACCAAGTCAAATTGACCGCCTTTGAAAAAGTCAATGAGCTCGCGGCTTGCCTCAATGGCGATTTCTTCGGTCATTACCGAAAAATTAATGTCATCCATGTAAAGGGATGTACAAGCGTTTGAAACATGTTTAAATTTATGACCATCATCTTCAATTAATTGATGGACGACGCGGAGTGCGTGAAATGGGCTTGACTTTAGGCCGAAACAAACACGATTAAATTCATATTCGCTCACGGGGTCCTGCGGGTTGAATCTATAGAGGATGCGTTGATAACGACGATCGTTACTATCCATAGCAATTTGCATGAACATCTGACGACAATCAGCAGAAAGAGCGATGGAAAAAAGCCTAAATTTCAAAATTATTGAAAATAGATCACCCTGTAGATTTGGGCCTACGTGAAGAAGGTCATTGAGCGATGGACTACCACTGCTGGCATCCAAGACGACCCTCAAACTCGTGGACTTGTCCTCTCGGATCACACCGTGATGCGGGATATAATATGTAGCTTACCCGTCAGCGTCAGTCTTAATGACTGGTGAAAGATAATCTTTGTCAATATATTCGCGAATGACATTATCGTATGCAGCGCGCATTTTGAGAGACGCCTCTAATTTTCTCTCTAAACATAGGAAACGCCTGTGAGCGGCAGCGTACGAGTCTCCGAGCGAGTACGGGTCATCGCAAAATGGTAAGGCGACCGTGTACCGGCCACTGACGTCACGGGACGTGGTGGCGCGAAAATGTTCTTCGCACTCCACATCTGCCGGACTGCGGCAGTCGAGCGTTAAAGGAAATTCTTCAAGCTGCCAAAAGCGTTGAAGAAGGGTGTCCATTTCACCATGGACAACAGCACAACAAGATGTCGTATACTGCGAAGCGCGGTTGAGTAAAGAGGGAAAATCACCAATTAATATATATCCTAGAGTAGTCTGAAGAGCCGGTGGCAAACTGTCACTTGGGCCCGAAACCGTCCCTGGCAATAAAATGTGCGGAAACAGTTTGGCGCCAATCAGCATTTAAACCGGCCCTGGATAGGCAAAGTCCCTATTGGCGAGCGGAAGACCTATTAAATAATGTAACTTGGCCGTGTTAACGGGCGCGGTCGGCAAGTTGTCTGTAATACGATCGACGACAATAAGTGCCGATAAGTCGTATTTTATTTTTGAATCAAAACGCGAAACAATCTGTAATTCAACGGAACCCTTAATGGGTTCCTCACCTCCGCCTATACCCTTCACTGTTAATTAAATAAAATTAGTTATTGAAACACAAGAACAATAAAAATAAACTGTATATTTTTAAGTTTCAATATTTGTATTGTTTGCACTCGATGCGATGAATGTTCATAAATAAAAAACGAACCAACGAAAACAAACTGCATACTGAACGAATGAGAGATTGAGAGCTGTCGCAAGCTATAGAATAATACGTAGGTGCTAATTATGTACCGCCGTCTCTTTCACGCTCATCTGCTTTCTCGTAAACCAATGGGATGTATAAAAGAGATAGCATGAATTAGTTTTTCCTAATAAAAATTCAAGAAACAATATAGCTACATATTTCGGCAAAATAAACACGCTTTTTTGCCATAACATAAATTTAGAATTCATTCAGCGTTAACAGCTATAATATTACGTGTTTTTAAGAATATAATATAACAAGTAATAGGTACTTAAGAAAAATTAAATGTAAATGGATATTTACTAGTTTTTTTTTTTTCATTTTACAATTTCCCGACCTTTCGGTACCTTTGCAAATGCCGTGGTCTCGGTAGACTTAGATAGAAGTAATACTTACAAAGATTTTATAACATTCCAGAATTCGGTATGTTAAACCGGACGCTGTATAATGTTAGGGTATTCCCTGCAAGGTGTCGCCATCATAATAAATTTTTTCTCGATAATTCCCACACGTATTTTTTTAAACATTTATACTGTGATTAGTTCGGGAAATTTAAGTTTTTACTTGTCCCCTGACTAAGGTAACCCCTAAACGGTGACCCGGTTGCCTTTCAAATTTTTTCGTCGCCGATTTTATTTCCGAGTAGCCTAAGTGTACAAACACACTAGGCCGAAAATACGCGGCCGAAGTTCGGATGATTACGCCTACAATGTATTTTAAATTACTGATGACACACCATGCCGAAATTACGTCGCGTTATAGTGTACAGCCGATCTTCGGTCGGGCGTAAGTTTTGTATAGGAACACATTATACGCGACCGCGTAATTTCGGCTCTTATCGTGTGTTATATCAGCCGAATGCGTCGAAACGTAAAATCGGCCACGAAACTTCGGTCATGTATTTTCGGGCTAGTGTGTTTAGACACTAATCGGCGAAAAATCGCCAACGTTGCAACAATGGCCGGACGCCGCTCCGCGGTGCGATCAAAGAAACCGGAAATTGAAACAAAACACAGTGCGCTCGATCAGGGTTGCCAAATTAGTGGAATTACCACTACATCTGGTGGTTTCGACCTTCGTCTAGTGGGCAAAAACTGTTGTCTGGTGTTTAGTGGAATTTCTGGTGGTTTTGAGTTCAATATTTAAAGTTACCCTGTGTCTTATTTTTTGGGCGGTTTTAAGACAAAAATGACGCAAATATAAGAAAACGGTCTCTCTACCCAGGTAGAAAACTTAATGCGGCATCGGTGCATACAATTTATTAATAATATGACGAATGAATTAAAAAATAGAATACCTGAACAATCTTCAAATTAAAAAAATACATGTGGACGAGGCACTACAAGGAGAGTTTGTGGAGTTTACTTTTGTTCTTCAACGAAAAGGTCCTGATTTTGGGGCTAAAGTCGATATGGCATCAGAAGATCCACCTTTCACGTTGGAATGAAAAAAAAAACTGCCGAATTTTGGGTTGAGGTGGAGTTCAAAGATGCAAACGGAACTGCGAAGTTTCAAGAGTTGGCGACTTTCGCGCTCTCTTTATTGATATTGCCGCACTCGATCGCAGATGTAGAGAGAATATACAGCTCTATGAAATTGATTAAAAATAAACAGCGGAATAGAATGGATACGGCCATGTTAAACTCGATTTTGACGGGGCTACCTTGGCTAAAAAAAGAAAATGCTGCAATAATTGTTATTTGCCTGCAAAGATTGTGCAGCAGGTCAAGTCCAAAAATATTTATTTTATCGCATAGATTAGGACGAATCAGATATGTTAGTTATCAGCTGTCAGCTTAGTCTATTGTTATCAGCTGTCAGTTGTCAAAAGTACATAAAAAAAAAACCAACTGACAGCTGTTAACGGACTGTTAGCGTTCGAAAAACCTGGGGTTAGTTGATTTGTCTTTGTAAAGTATAATAATTGTACTTAAAATAAGTACTTTTTGAAATTTAACCTTTGACTGGTGACATGGTTTTTGTGTAACATTACTAGTGACGAGCGGTCTGAGAGGCCGCTGCCGTATCAGGCTCTATTACATAGAAAATAAGAATTTTACCTTACCGCAACGTTCAAAGACAGTTTAAGAACTTAGTAAAGGACAAAATAAAAGCATTTAGTATAGTATAAGTATAATTTTAGTTAGAAACTTTGCCATTGCAATGAAAGTAGTTTCTAGATCTTTAAAAACTAGAGGTAAGATCAATAATTACGAATTATTAAATAAAACTCAACATAATTCTAACAAAAGTACTTTTTTCCGTAAAGTTAAGATAACAATCAACTGAAAAAAAAATTAAACATTAATCATAAGTGTCATTGCATAAAACTGACAATGGTCAAACTTTACTCATTTTTATTGACAGCCAAAGCATTATTATTGATTTGTGGTTGGATTTAACTCCGATTCTTCATCTTCGGAGACACTTTCTTTGATCCCTAAATTATGATCACTTTGTTCCCGAGCGAAAATATCAAGAATGTTTTCGGCTTCCGATCCACATGAGTCTTCTTGTGCCAGCCGTTCTTCAATTTCACGATCGTATGGATTTGCGGCTAATGAAAGCAGTTTACTACTGTTTGGCACTACATTCTTGGCTCCCGATTTCTTCCGCTTTTCATTTGGAGACCGGAATTATTCATCGTCAGTAAAAGCTGAAAAATAGCGAAAATACAATACTGCAAAATCACGTTAAAAAGTTACGCAATTGGTGACGTAAGGTCTGACAGGCCGCTCTCGAACTTCATATCGATGTAACTTACCGATTTGGGCACGTCCGACGCAGGTATCCCCCTCTACTGCGTAAGGGCAACTAAAGTCGAAGCAACTCAGATGCTCAAATACGGGAGCCTTGGGGAAAGGGGTGAAATGACGATTCACTGACGCCGTTCGGCCTGTGAGACCGCTTGTCACCAGTTAAAGGATATAATTGATCTAGTGGAATTTTTGGTGTATTTGTTTTCCTAGTGGTTTAGCGTGTTGAGTTTATTGGTTTTGGAAAAATAAAATTTTCAACACTGAACACAGTGCGCACGATCGATTCATATACAGCGTTGCCAATTCAACGGATTTCCCGTCATATCTAACGGGTTGAATATGCAGAAAACGGAAGATAACGGATTTAACGGCTGACGGATTTTTTAGCGGAATCAAAATTTTGCAGATTTTCATTATAATTAGATTTTAAAACATTTTCTTTATATACCCTAAAATAGACATGGTATTATTTCATCTTACTGATTTAATTTTCGTGCTGTCTCACTAACTTAATGATCTTAATATTCCCCTAGTAATAGACAATTTATAACTGAGTAAAACGGTTAAGCAATTTTTCAATTTTGCAATTTTTCTGATGCGGTCTTTGTTTACACCTCAGGTAGGTAAATTAGTATAATTCTTTCTCTGTTGTTATTGTTGTCGTTATTTCACACTGATTTGCCTGCATGTCTCATGTTAAATGAAAGTTTACTTGAAAATTCAATCAATCCATTGACGGATTTTACATTAAACACCGTTGCGATTTATATTAATTTTTTCATTTATTTACACGAGGTGTTCGGACGGATTTCATTAACGGGAAACAAGCAGGATTTAACGGATTCTAACGGAATTTAGCTATGAAGTCGGCGGAATTTCGATATAATTGGTGGCAACACTGTTCATATATTCATTCATTCCCGGCGTTAGTTCTAGCTAAGAAAAGTTTTTATTTTCAATTGACATGGAACAAATGGACGAAAACAAGTAAGTCACAAGTATTCAATTCATGTATAATATTTAAGAAATAGTGTAAATTCTGTTTTATTACTTGCCTTAGGAATCTGTAATAATAATATGCATTTTGTGTTCAGTGTTCGTTTCATAAATATTTTACCTACCTACCTATCATCATCATCATCAACCGATTATATGCCCACCGAGGGGCACGGGTCACTTCGGTGAGCAAGGTATAGGCCATACTCCATCACGGGGGTTAAGTCCGGATTGATACGTACTTTCAGATGCCGAAGGTGTACTTAGATTTTGCTAGAAAGCACGCTGGTCGAATGGCGCGGGACCGCTTCCAAGATTGCGCTAAGTTGCGCGCCGTGCCGGCGCTCTAACCACTTTGTATAACCGTTTCATCGTTATGATTCCAGGGAGGTGGTGCCAGAGGTGGTGCCCCCCACTGTCAAATATTATTACTTCGGGACGAGGCCGATTAGGCCTGCGTTGAGAGGTTTGTGGATATTGTTTGTGGTCAACATATTGATGAGCAGAAACAGTGGCGTAGCTAAGTAACCTAGTGCCCTATGGCAAATAAAAAAATGGGGCCCCACTGCAATCTAAACTTTAGGTTTTATTAAGTGAAAATATAAAATATACAAATACTTTAAAAATGGTAAGCTACTTCATCATCAGCTCTTTTTTGCACTGCAGGGTTGGTAATAAAAATATTAAACAGTAACAACATAAATTAAAATTTATACTTAGTGCAGGTAAAGTAAGGTAAGTTTTCAAAAGTTCAGTTCCATCGATATTTTCTGGCGAGGGCCCCGGGGCACTGCCTCGCCTAGCCCCTTAGTAGCTACGCCACTGAGCAGAAAGCACCCTGAATCGGGCGAGGTCAATAAATCAGTAAACTTAGTACAGTAGGTATTAGGTATTCACTTAATTGAAACTACATAATAATATTTTTTCTCAGGTTCTTTGCTGGAGAGATTTTCACAAACTGGTGAGATATAATTTAGTATTTTCTAATGTTAACACGAGCACTAGATTTAATAAAAACTGAATTTGCACAGATACCGGTTGGTGGGTAAAAATGACCTAATTACTCGTTAATTTTGCCATTTTACTTTTAACAGTACTGAAATATCAGAAAATTGTAAAAAGGAAAAATAAACGAGGAGATATAATTTGTTATGAGTTTAATAAAATTATTTCAGCTAAACAACGGTAGCGACTCTTTCTGCACCGATGTTGAAGTCTAAATTGGACCATGTTACGTAGAAACATTCCAACCCGCAATATGTAACTTGTGATCTAAGAACTATTATGATTTGATGATATACCTAACACTAGGACACACATAATAAATATATATATATATTGTGGCTGAATGATGATGATAACATATAATTATGTGGTTTGTCCAGCGTTAGGTATATAATCAAATCATAAAATCAAATAAATTAATTTGTTTTAACTCCCTTTTAAACTAACTTAGTGTATTAGATTATACCTTGATTGGTGACTGAAATTATTTCAGTGAGAATCTATCTGTTCCCGTCGCAAGTGGAGAAGTTAAATCCCCCAACTTACCTCACAATATTTAATTGTACCTGACTAACTTGCTTTCTTTCTTCTTTTTTTAGAGCAAAGAAAAAGGAAAGGGGGCACCACCACACAGTCCACACAAGAGAAGAAGGCGAAAGTAGTGGAGGCAGTAATAGACGAGGAAGAAATGTCTGATTTATTTGTACAATAATAATACTTAATTTATGTAATAAAGTTGTAAACTAAGTTTGTTTTTTTTTGGCTAAGTTTTCGAATCTCTGCCGTCGAGTTGAAGCTTCAAATTAATACTGCATAAAGATGTTTATATAACAAATATAATCCCTCAGTCTTTTTTCCGTCGATACCCAGTAGTTTCGGAGTTATGATTTTTTGAAAAGTAACGAAATTTACGCCATTTTTGTTTCGGAATGCACTTCACGTTGCATTGCGTTTCGGTACAAGTACTAACTAACATAGATTTACCTAAATTACGCTAAAATACACGATAGTTTAATACTAAAAATTATTTTGAGGGTGAACATAATAATTTAGGTACAATATTGTAAAGTTGAATTTCGATAAAATATCAATGATTGCAAATTGAAAACAAAATTGAACGAAATATATTGGTGTTTTATGGAACGGGGAGTCGGCGATGTAAAGAATACGTGACAACAGAAATATAGGTGCGACGACGCGCGTAGCGAAGCGGAGCGCGTCGGAGCGTTAGGTTCTCTATATGTAAGATCGAAAACAGACTCGACTTTGCTGCGTACATATTATTATTAATTCCATTTTTAGATCTTTTGACATTCGGCGTTTTAAACGTGATACGTAGTAGATTAATTACAAAGGTTTGATTTTTGCCAACATAACCTCAAAATTTGTTTTTATTTTTTCTCAAAAACTACTGATTATCGACGCCCCCCCTTCACAGGGGGGCATATACCCCTCCCCCTCTGCCCCCCACCCCCCTCCCAACCCCCCCTAAACGGCTGATATTGGAAATTCCTTCCCGTTTTTTTCTTGATCTTCGTGTTTAATGTTGTTCTGTTGTGGACAATGGAACGGAACCGTCGTGTGCGAGTCCGACTCGCAGTTGGCCGATTTCTGTTTACACTTTGTTATCTGTCACTTGTCAAAGTTGTCTTACGGATTAGGGCGTGCGTGCGTCTTTATTAGATGTGATATGTAGATCAAATAATGTATTATAATATAAATAGTCAAACCAATATTATATAGAGCTAAATAATTTAATATAATTAATCAAAGTTACGTTTTAGAGAGCCTAATATTTAAGCTCTAATCTAACAATTTGTTTGACAACCCTGTGACGTCACGACCCGGCAGCCGAGTCGGCGTCTTGGCTCTAGTGCACCCGGCTCCCGAGTGCTCGGCGTAGATGTCTAGTTCCATTTGTTTGACAACCCTGTGTGACGTCACGACCCGGCAGCCGAGTCGGCGGCTTGGCTTTTTTTTTTTTTTTTTTTTTTAACCCAGGGAAATGCTCATGCACACCCACCCGTCCCGGGGGGAACTGGGCGGGTAGTGTGGGACTGCTCGGGAGCCCTACCCACTAAAACCCTGGGGTGACGCCGCGCGCTGATGTAGGAGCCGCTCCGGTACCGCGGGAGACGACGCCCCGGTGCGACCCCCAGCGCGTGGGAGGGAGCAACGCCCTCCCTCTCCCGTGTCCACGACGGAGCGGTCACTACGCCCCGTCGTCCTCCTCGCGGCGGCGCTGTCAGCGAACGGGTGCCCCCGCACCCGTCGCTCGCCGCCGTGAAGGTTGCCGCCGTCGGGCGGGATCGGCCCTCTCCCGATCCCGCTCCGCGACCTCCTTCTGGAGCATCACAGCTTCACAGAAGGAGACCACTGCCGTCCATGAGTCTTGATCCGCCAGTGCAGCTGCAACTACAGCTGGCGGAGAGAGATCTCGCCCGATCTGGGCGACCAAGGTGCTCCGCTCGGAGGCCCACGCGGGGCACTCCTCCAGCGTATGCTGGGCGGAGTCCAAGTCACTCCCACAGTGGTGGCACTGCGTCGTCGATTCGCGACCGATGCGACACAGGTACTCACTGAAGCAGCCGTGCCCGGTGAGCACCTGTGTCAATCGGTAGGTGACCGTCGACCGCCGTTCGAGCCAGGCTTCGAGGCTCGGCAGGATCGCGCAAAGAGTGCGCCGGCGCGAGATCCATGGCTGTTGTAGCCTGTCGCGCCACGTCTCAAACGCCCTTCGGCGCTCCTGCCTCCGCACTATTTCCGGCGGCTCAGTTTCCTCCTCTCCCCGGCGGAGGCGTGCATACACCCGCGCGTCCATCTCCGCCAGGATGTCCAGCGGGGGAAACCGCGCCAGGACAGTGGCCGCCTCAAAGGATATGGTACGGTATCCTCTGGCGATCCGGATGGCCATCTTCCGCTGCGCACCATTAACCATGGTGCGGCATCGGCGGACGCCCGTCAGTCGGTGTGACCAAACGGGCGCACCGTAGAGGGCCATGGACCGCACGACCCCCGCATAGAGGCGGCGGACTCCCTCCTCGGGACCCCCCAGATTGGGCAGCAATCGGTGCAATGCACCCGCTACCCTGTCGATCCGGGGGACCAGGCGCCGGAAATGCTCCTCGAAGCCCCAGCGGCCGTCCAGCGTGAGCCCCAAGTACTTGATGTACTGGCTCACACGGACTTCAACATCACCTACGCGAATCGAGGAAACGGGCGGTTCCCTCCCTCGCGGGAGTTTGTGGAACCATAGCGCCTCGGTCTTGTGAGGCGCTATCCGCAGGCCCAGTTCCTCGATTTTCTCGACGACGCGAGACACTCCGAGCTCTGCGAGCCGGATGGTCCTCTCATAATCTTCCCCACCGGCGTGCACCAGGGTGTCATCTGCGTAGCAGACGAGGTGCACATCGGGGGGGAGGTCGACCCGTAAGACTGCATCGTATGCGAGATTCCAAAGGAGAGGTCCTAAAACCGACCCTGTGGAACCCCGCACACGACCCCTCTGCGATGGTTTTCACCATCCCGACCCGGGAATGTGATCTCCCTGGCGGACAGGTACGCGCCAACGATTCGCCGCAGGTACAGAGGCACTCGATGGTATTCGAGCGCCTCCTTGATAGTCGACCAAGGCAGGGAGTTGAAGGCGTTGACAATATCGAGACTTATCGCCAACACTACCCCGCCTCGGGACAGTACCTGTGTCGACAGCGACCGGACGCGGAGAATCGCGTCCACTGTCGACCGCGCGCGTCGGAAGCCAAACTGACATTCCGACAGGTTGGGACCTGTGCGCCCTAGATGCTCGCTGATTCGGTCGGCAACTATTCTCTCGAGGAGTTTGCCGACCTCGTCCAGCAAGCATATGGGTCGGTATGCAGACGGGGAGTCCGCAGGTCGACCGGGCTTCTTCAAGAGGACCATCATCGCTGATTTCCAGCCGGACGGGAACACGCCAGCGTGGAGACAGCTGGTATACAGCTGTCTCAGGCGGTCACTCAGTCCGGCGGCGAGAGCCAACACCAGCGCTCTGCCCGGAATGCCATCCGGGCCGGGTGCGGTGTTGCGGGCCGCGAGACGCTTCACCGCTCGGTCTAGCTCCCCGATCGACACCCTCAGCTCGTCAGACCACGGCTCTTCCGAGTCCGACGTTCGCAATGCCGAGGGTGTGGGACTGACCTGGACTCTTGGGAAGAGCGTATCGACCACTCTTCCCACGAAGTCGGAATCCAAGGTTTCCGTCAGAGGAGGGACCCACGGTCTGAGCTTGCCCAGTACCATTTTATACGGGCGCCCCCATGGGTCCCTGTTTAGTCCCTCGAGGAGCTCGCTCCAGGACCGAGCTTTGGCATTCGCGATTGCGAGGCGGAGAGCCTTGGAAGCGTCTCTGTATACCTCGTAGGCCCTGTCTCTTTCGTCAGCAGTGGCTCGTCTTCTCCTTCGGGCCCTCTGGTGTTCTCGTCGCGTGCGCAGGCATTCCTCGCGAAGGCGCGCGATCTCCTGCGACCACCAGTACGCCCCTTTCCGCTCGAAGTGTCTGACCCGGGGCATGGCGGCGTCGCAAATAGACACCATAATGTCCCGGAAAGAACCCGCTTCCCCTTCAGGATCGGGCGAGATCCCATCGCCGTTATCTGGCCAAGATGCGACGGTGGCAGCGGTCTTGAGCATGTCTCTGTCGAGCCGCTTGAGGGACCACCGTCGCGGTGGGCTGCCGCGGCCGCGTCGGGCTCGGACAGGGCGGCGGAAAGCCACATCAAATACGATGTGGCGATGGTCAGAGAGCGTGACCAACTCTTCCGCCACCCTCCAGGCCGACACGAGGCGCGCTGCAGAGGGAGACGCCCACGTCAGGTCGACGATCGACTCTCCCTGCCAGCGCACGCAAGTGCTGACGGACCCCCGGTTCAGGAGCCGGAGGTCCAGCACTGCCGCCCATTCTTGTAGCATCTCTCCTCTAGGGCTGTCCCGGGTGTCGCCCCAAGTTCTGGAGCGAGCGTTGAGATCACCCAGGACAATGACCGGGCGTGGTCGCAATCTGCTAACGCAGTCAGCCACCCGGTCAAAGTACTCCTCGTAAACGTCGAGGTGGACGTTCGGAGAGATGTAGCAGCCCACGATGGCGAGAGGACCCCACTCCACTGCGACGAAACCCTGCCCTTGTTCGAGCAAGGTGCAGTGGGGGTCTCCCTGACCGCCCCTCCAGTGGATGGTGACGAGTCCCGATAAATCACCGAACCAGCGAGGATGGTCCGGGATGTTATAGGGCTCCGACACCACGGCCAAAGCAACCCGATGTTCCGCGAGGGTGTGCAGTAGCAGGTCCTGCGCCACCCTCGCTTTTCCCAGGTTGCATTGGAGAACGTGATCTTTGAACGTTACGTCTCCATGGCCGCCACTGGAGGGCGGCTTGGCTCTAAGTGAACCCGGCTCCCGAGTGCTCGGCGTAGATGTCCAGTTCGCACGCATTCTATGAAATGCACCCGGCTCCCGAGTCCTATGGCATTCTTTCGTGGAATGCCTTATAATGTTTAGATATTTGGGTAGCAGAGAAAGTGTTAAATGAGTGTTACGCCCTTTTAGTCCGAGCTGTTTGAGCAAATCATGCGTTATAAAATTAGACTGAGATCCCGTGTCGATCAGACAACGCGTCAGTATTGCTTTTCCGTGTATATCAAAAATAACAACCTGCGCTGTACCGAGCAAAACCGTAGTAGGCGTCGTACATTGCTCAATAGAAGCGCGCGAGCTAGGCGAGGAAGCGCGGGGAACAGCAGTGGACGTCGAGCATAGACTAACGTCGGCTGCGATCTCGGCATGGCCGTTAATCTTCATACAAGGAAAACTCACTTTACGTTTAGCTTTGTCTATGGTTACTAAAATAGAACATGACATTTAACTCCTCCCCTCTTCGCCTTCTTCACCTCTTGCGTCGCCCGGCGCCATCTTTTTAGTTTGCTGTCTAAAAGCCGCCATTTTATAATCTGTGCCGCCCGCCATTGCAGTCTCTTTATCGTCTGTGATTGCAGTTTTGTTTTGATCGAGTGAAGTCACGTTGATTTATTTCCGTATGTACTTATCCTCTCAATAAACCAGCAATATTGTGCTTCTCATCATGGACGCCGAGGACAAGGTCCGTGTCGTGAAGACTGTGTATTATGATTGTTGTGTCGTGGACTGCGATAGCAAACGAAAGGACGTTAAACTGCATCGGTTCCCCGCGAGTGAGACAGGACTCAAAATGTGGTTGGATTGCATTAATTCAGACTCTTTACGTAGCATGTGCTTGTCCAAGCTTCGTAAGCATCATGTGTGCCAAAAACACTTTGAAAAAAGATTCGTCACTCCCAAATTACGTCTCCGCATTGATGCGTATCCATCATTGTTTTCATCAGAAGAGATTGCCAGTGGGATCCCTACTAAAACTAACGAGGGCGATGGTAAGTTGGAGTAAACATTTTTTTCTTTGGAGTTAAGGTCAACCGGGGCAAAGGCGTCAGTGGGGACTATGACGTACATACATACATAATCTCACGCCTGTATCCCAGAGGGGTAGGCAGAGACCAGGGACTCCCACTTGCCACGATCCTGACAGATCACTTTCGCTTCATCAACATTCATTAGTCGTTGCATGCACGCACGCCGGTTACGGGTATGTGGTAATGGGGCAAATGTGTGCCAAAAAATAGACTAAAAGACGCAATAGCCTCTTCTCCTCTGCCCGAACTCGCAAACATATGTGTATATTTTTATCAGTGTGATGCATTTAGGTTGAATTTCAGTTAGGAAAAATCATCCAAAAATCAGTTAGGAAAAATCATTCCATTTAAGAAAAATTTCAGAATGAATAATCTAATTTCTTTTTATATTTCAGAAAGCCTGAATTCTAATATTGAACACAGTTATGCAAGAAACAGGAAACATGAAGACCATACCTATTTTAAGCAATCAACTACCATGCAGCCTGAGGCACTGACTGGTAAGTCTTAAGCTTTTTTGCTAGTATTTTTGTTTATATTGCATTCCTATGTAACCTAATATATATTAGTGCCTCGTGCACAGTGTTTTTTTATTGATCTTCTCTGAAACGGCTTCACCGATTTTATGAATTTCTTTGTGTTTATTTATTTGGTAGGTCTGAAAATAGGTGGTAGGCTAATTAATATGGCAAAACAATGTTTGCCTGGTCAGCTAGTATGTTAATAAAATTGCCATTAATTGTTAACTTTTATCAGATAATATTTGTAATAATATCTGATCATTACAGATTTTAGTGAGCCAAGTACATCTGGGACAACTGTGGATGTGAAAATTGGCAAGCAGCTTCAATCTCCTACAAGGGAAAAAACGCATTACAGAGATATGGTTGATGAAAGTGAGTGGAGAGTAGTAACTCACCTATTCTATTATTACTATACGAATTTTCTGTACCCTAGTAATATTGACACGTGATTTTACTATGTGCATTTATTTTTACAGATGCCAGAGAGCTTAAGGAAACTCCAAAAAGAAATAAGGAAAGTCAGGTCAAGACAAAATCAATTAGAAAGCGTCTTTTTCAAAATGTCAAAGCTCTGACACCAAACTGTAGCAAACTTTACAAACAATATGTGAAATCACGTAAGCAATGTAAAGATTTCATCCGAAGAGCACAAAGGGCAGTAAAGTTCACAGAAAGTAGTTCGTTTGAGCATTTAACCCAAAAAATGAATCCAATTGCAAGGAAAATTTTATGGATGCAAATTACACAGGCGACAAAGAAAGACAAAGGGCGACGTTTTACACTGGAGGAAAAATTTATAAGTTTATCAATAATGAAGCAAAGCCCAAAATGCTACAGATTCCTTCAAAAAATTTTCATTTTGCCAAGCAAAACAACATTGAATAAAATGATTAGTGAGCTGAAGATTGGAGCAGGCATCAATACTCAAATTTTCAAAGCCATTAAAAAAGAGGTAAAGTCTTGGTACCTATTTATTTTATTTCTGGTCCATTTTAACTATATTAACATTCTCGTTCATTCTACACAGCTAGAATGAGGTTACATTAATTGCTATTGAAAGTAATATAATTAATTAATTATATTACTTTCAGGTTGATACTTGGGAAGACAATAAGAAATATTGCTCTATAATATTTGATGAGGTAGCACTAGATGAAGGGCTATCCTATAACAAAAATTCTGATGAAATTGATGGATTCGTCCACTTAAATGAGAAAAGCTCAGACTTTGCCGATCATGCTTTGGTCTTCATGCTACGAGGGGCAATTTTTAAATGGCAGCAACCGATTGCATTTTACTTTTGTAAAGGAGCAACAAAAGGAATGGAACTAAAACTAATTGTCAAAGAGATAATAGCTGCTATAATTGATACTGGACTCACACCTGTAGCTCTAGTCTGCGACCAGGGTTCGGCATTCCAAGCCACATTAAAGAGCCTCAAAGAGGACAACAGAAGAGAGCAATTACGTGCTGGTGAAAATGCAGGTAACCTATACAGTTCAATTATAACAATAACTATTAGTATTTTCTAAGGTTAACACGAGCACTTGTTTAATTTTTTATTTTACAATTTTCCGGTGTAAAAATTTAACTACTAAATATCTGCACATTCAGTTTTAACAATAACTATTTTTATACACTTAACAATTATTAATACATTTAAAAATAAGTAGGTACTTTTGATAATTCTGTCCCTTATTTGATTAGTCTCTATTTTATCTAAAGTAAGCATTTATTTATGTCTTTAATTTCTCAGATGATACAGTCAAAGTCAGCGGCCATACCCTCCACGTCATATATGATCCGCCACATTTAGTAAAAGGTTTAAGAAATAACTTTCTTAATAAAAATATTAAATGTGATGGAAAGACGTCAAAATGGAGTGATATTGTAGACACCTACAAAGCTGATTGCAATCATGCAGAATATCGCCTGCTGCACAAGTTGAATGACGAAATGGTTATTCCCGAAAAAATTAAGAAGATGAAGGTAACTACTTACATTTTAGTTGTTTCTGAAATAAAATTTTCACCAGTGCCTATTCATAACCCAACGTCAATTATTGTGTTATTTCAGGTGAAAAACTGTACACAGGTGTTCAGCGCTACAATGGCATCTGCATTGGCTCTCATCGCTCAGTTTTGTAAGTAACATATAGGAGTGTTTTTATTAAACCTAGAAAAACGTAACTTTCTTTTCGACTGCCTTGTTGGTCTAGGTTTTACACGGTTGACTACCAAAAATGGGTTGTGGTTTCAATATTCCCCCAGGACCAATTTTCGACGTACTCGATTTGTTGAAATGGCCACAGTTCTAGGTGTATTTCCATGTCTATAATATCCTTGTCTGGTTACACTAACATACTAGTTTGAGACCAATCCCCATACTCTTAACGTAATTTTTTTACTCTCACTACAAGTACAAAAAAAGAATAAAAACTGTCAGTTTTAAATCAGCTGGCGTCCCGGTATTATGTGCTGTCCCACGTTTGAGTAAAAAGCACTGAACGTAATTTGAATATAGGTATAGCTGCGAGATATTGACTATGTGACGACCTTCAAACGGGTCACGTGCATATCAGAAATAATGTTATGCTGCATATTTTATTTATAAGAAATTGCATTTAATTTATAATATAACTCAATAATAACAATAACTTCCACACAACACAGTCGCTGGTCCTGGTCCCAAACTAGGATACCCCATGCTATGGTAACCAGGGAAGGACGTCACGAACATGAAAATGCACCCAGACTTAGGCCATTTGTACAAATGTATAGCGGCCGTCAGTGGGAATCGAACACACGACCTCCAGCATAAAAAAATATAGCTAGATTTATTGCACAACCAGGAAAAAGAAATAGAGGTATTATTATTATTTTTCGTTAAATATTACTCAAATGTAGCTAACTCAAAAATTGGTTGCCTAATTAGATGCAGGACTCTTGTTTTTTTATGCCAGGACTCTTGTTTTTTTATGTAGCCTATTTTCGTGCCACTCCGGGGCACAGGCTTTCTCTCAGAGAGAGTATGGGCTTAATCACCAGCGTGCCTACCGCGGATTGAGATCAGTCAGTAACGGTTCCCTTTTTATATATACAGATATACGCCTTTGATCCCTAGTCACCTACTGTACTAAATATGTATTAAAATTTTGTTTCAGCTCATTATGTTGATGGCAGGAATATAAGTCCAACAACAATGAATACAGCGGAAATTGTGTCATTTTTTGACAAATTATTTGACAGCGTCAATGGAGCCACCCTCAGCCATAAGAAGTGCAAGAAACCTTTGAGAAAAGCTGTGACGTCATCTTCGCCCCAACATGCCTTCTGGAACGAGGCCATTAAAAAATTGGAACGAATTCAATTTGTCGACCAGAAAGGGCGAGAGTCATCAGCAGTGCCATCATTACGGAATTGGATATCAACCCTTAAAAATTTCCAAAAGCTCTGGCAGTTCCTCAAAGAGAAAAATATAAAAATAATGCGCCCAAGATATTTCAATTCTGACCCCATCGAAAACTTCTTCGGTCAGGTACGGGCGTATAGCTACAGAAATAACAACCCGAACTGCCACAGCTTTACTTCAACTTTTCGATTACTTTTGATCACCAGATTCATTAAGTTTCATTCTGAAACTTTTAATTGTGAAAATGAATCTGGTGATCAATTGCTGAAACTGCAAATGTTGTTTGCACCAATTGACAATGTCAGCAAAACTGGGGAGCGTCTCACAAGTTCTGTACAGCATCCAACATGCTCTATGCAAGAAATGGAGGAAATACCCGAATTTCGCCCCGAAAATATCCAGGAAGCCATCAGACGTGAGCGTTTGAACATCCACGCACGTGCTTACACAGTGGGGTGGGTCATAAGAAAAATCATTATCGGAATTATTATCCAAGAAGGCATCCTTCTTAGGAGGCATCTTTGACAGATTGTTCGAGTATAAGTGTGTAAACTATATCGAGCAAAAGGTTGGTAGTAGGTTAATTTACTAGTTAAATTATACCTAAGTAAATGTGCGGTGTTGGTAATAAGTATGTTTTTGCGGGTAAGTATGTATATTGTATGAATAAGCGGCTGAATAATTTCGAGTGTAAACTTGTGCGAGACGATTATTTTTATAGCGGGTAGGTAGATAATATGTATAACTTTAGCAGTAGTACTTAATTACGTAACTATTGCAGGACGAAACCTGCAATGCGGGATGAATAAAGTAATACAATAGCGTAAGAATACCTAGGTATATAAGAATGCGGGGGAATAAAAAATGACGCAATATCACAGGCCTAACGGTGTTGGTAGGTAGGTACCTGATAAATGTTAGGCAATCCTTTGCGGGCGGTGGAAATACACTGAAATCAAGTTAAATTTAAGTAATCCGGCTCGAAATAGACCAAAAATATTGACGCGAAGCTGGTAAATGGATTTTCAAAAGGGGTGTGGACTGTATTTTATAATTTGCGGTAATTAAAAAATGGTGGTTGGCGGGAAAGGAAGACAGGAAATTCGTGCACTAACCTTTTCTCGATCCTTGAGCAGCACAAAGGTCCTTGGCACGATGAAAATCAAGCTTTCTCACACACTTGAGGTTTATAGGGGCCCCTGCACAGTAGTTTACAAGATTTTGGATGATTAATGCGGTTTTTTGAATATATTTTGCGGAGAGCGACGCACGCGCGCTGCTAATTTTCTACGGAAGTGCACGAGGGGAGGCGGGGGTTGGGGGGAAGGAAACTTTTACCGACACCCGCAAAAATGCTCAATAGATGGCGTTAACACATGTTTTATTACCTACTTAATGTCACTCAGTAAAATCAGATAACTACAACTAGCTCCATTTTTTGTGTTTCGCAAAAGGGCCAGCTCCAAAAAAACGCTTTAAGTTGTCAATGGAGAGTTCCTCTTAAGAGGAAATACAACGGCAGTTTTTCCATACAAACGTAGTCCCCTGTTTCCTCCCTGGATAATGCCAGTAGAGCAATTCTTTTTTTTTCATAAAATCTACGGCTACTATACGCATGTCCCTAAGTTTTTATTTTTTTTCATAAATTTATTATTAAAAGAGATATGAACATTCAAAAACCTAAAAAATTAGCCCGATTTTCCGCTGTATTCAAAAAATCAGAAAAGCAATTTTACTAGATTATATAAAAAAATTGAAAACATAGGAACACGGCTAAAGTCTTTCTTTAATTATTTATGAAAAAAGTAGTTAAATTGGTTAAGTTTTGGAGAAGAAATCAGGGGACTACGAATCGTTGATTTTGTGTATTTTTTATTGGTATTTTCGGTCCAAGCTGCAGTTGTCTCTATCGCGCTCTGCGGGGGGAGGCTTGAGGTTGGGGAGGCGCGGACTACGTATACATACACTAGTGACGTGACACGTAGTCGATAATTTTATCGATACTTTAGTGTTGTTCATTGATATCGATATTTTTAGTTAGAGTATTTTACGTGATGTGCATTTAGCAGATTATTGTGTTGTTCGATTGTTGGAAAATAATAAGTAGGTTATAAACCTTTTATATTATTTATTGAAATGCTCAAAGCACACTAATATCAATACTGCCGCGCTAACAGTAAGAGCAATAAGTCGATTTTTATAAAAAAATAGTTAAGTACATATCCTGAATCGCCGCGTCATGTTCTAAAAACTGGTCTAATCCACGTTTTTCTAGATTCACTGGAACCTAAAAATACCATGAAGCATAACAGCAGTAAGTCAATGAAATGATTTTGTTTTCTTAGCGTAAAAGCAGGAAATATACTTCACGTTAATTACTGTACATTCGAAATCTATGTTCTATTTTGCTAATAATAAAAACAGTCTGTACCTAAGTGAACATTATTGTTGTGTAAATGAGCTTAATCAAAAAAAATAACTTAGAATGTCAGCACTAATCACACTTACTGCTTTTATCCCAAATCAACTGAAAATTTCAACTGTCTAACTATCACGGTTCACGAGTTACAGCCTGGTGACAGACGGACGGACAGACGGACGGACCAACAGCGGAGTCTCAGTAATAGGGTCCGTTTTACCCTTTGGGTACAGAACTTTAAAAAGTAAACTCAAGAAGTAATATGGATGGATAATTAAAAGCCAGCATTTACATGCGATAAAAATTAAAATACTTTGAGCCTAGTCACTCTTTTAAATCAGTCGACAGTTTCCTACACCAAGTTGAACAAGCTATGCAAAGAAAACAAAAACGTATAATTTTTCAGATTTTGTCGATTCAGTACGGCAAGCAAACTCAGGGTTATTCTCAGAAAATGGGTTAAATTGCATAATTTCTTTCGCACTTTTTTTTTCATATTAACTCAATAAAAAGAAACAAATATTGTAGGTGTAATGGCTCCTGAAGATTGAATTGTAGCATATTTGTAGGTTTCGGGAAATTAAACGGTATTCACTTTAATTACGTACTTTCAGAGCCTTCTAGAATAAAACTTTAGGTAATTTACTACATTTCAAGGTTTGTAAGTTTAGATGTCTCACTATATTCTCTTTTAAATTGTGATTACTGCTTATTAGATAACATCTTAGTTTTTTTGTACCCTAAAGTGACACGTAATTTCATACAAAATATAGATATCAAATGTATGGAATACTTAGTATTAAAGCAGTAACTGGGGTATTTACTGCGGTTATTCTAAGCAATCAGTACAAATATATTTAACTCGTACTAGAAATATTATGAGTTTTTGTCAATTAAATAATATATTATAATAACTAAATAATAATTTAGTTATTATAATTAAGCATGTATCATGAAAAAACTCCATTTAAGCTACATATTGAAAAAATCACACCTACAAAAACTTATAAGCTAAAGTAGAAGTAAATAAAAATGTAATACAAAACTTTGTACTGCATTTTCTCAACTTTGAAATTTCCGACTTACTGCTCTTACCCTTAGCATGGCAGAATAATGTTGAAAGTATATCTAAAGTTAGGTATAAAAAAACTATTCAGTGGTCAAACCGTTTCTCTCTCTCTCTGATCTATAAAAAACTTGTACCTACCTATCTAATGGTCCGGAGCGTGCTAAATTTCGTGGTAGGTATACGACCGTCGCGGGAATGGAAAAATGGGGATTGGTTGAAACGGATATTGAATGAAATGCAAGAATTGGCAAACTTGTGTGATAAAGTTCTTGTCAATTATCTATAATAATAAGCATAGTTTTGGTATGCAATCACAGCGTCTGTACATTTCTGTAAAATTTAACAAACAAATATTCATGATTATCTACGGAACACAGTAAACGAATTGGTTTACTGCCAAGGATTCACATCATTCATAAAGTCGTCTAATTTATAGTAGGCCTTTTTACATAGCGCATTTTTAATAAAACATTTAAATTTATTTGCTGGTAGGGATAGTATATTTTCTGGAATTTTGTTATAAAAACGTACACTACATCCTACAAATGATGTATTTACCTTGGCTAGTCTGAATTTAGATAAGGCAAGTTTGTTTCGGTTTCTGGTGTTAACATTATGGACATCCCTGTTTAATTTAAATGTTGTTATGTTTTTTCGCACATACATTATATTATCGAATATTTATTGGCAAGTGAGCGTAGGAATTCCTATTTTCTTAAAAAACTCACGTAGGGACTGCCTGGTTGGTAAATTATAAATAGCTCTAATAGCTCTTTTTTGAAGAATAAAGACTGTCTCTATATCTGCCGCACGGCCCCATAAAAGCAAACCATATGACATAATACTGTGGAAATAACTGAAATAGACTAACCTCGCAGTTGCTACGTCTGTTAGTTGCCTAATTTTTCTGACTGCAAATGCAGCTGAACTCAACCTACTCGCTAGCTTTTCTATGTGCTGACCCCATTGCAGTTTTGAGTCTATTGTAAGGCCTAAAAACACCGTTGTCTCAACTAAGTCAAGTCTGTCACCAGCGATTGTTAGGCTTGTGTCCACTTTTTTTACATTGGGCAATGAAAATTTTATACATTTAGTTTTTTTTGGCATTTAACATAAGATTGTTAACTGTAAACCAGTTCAAAACTTTAGACAGAGCATTGTTTACATCGTCTAAATTAGATTTACCTCTTTTTATTTTAAATATTAGAGAAGTATCGTCCGCAAACAGTACTATTTGTGACAATTTCTCTACTAGGAAAGGCAAGTCATTTACATACACTAAGAAAAGGAACGGCCCTAAGATGGAACTCTGAGGAACTCCTACTTTAACATCGGATCCAGAAGACTTACATCTATTTATATCAACTTTCTGCACTCTGTTAGCTAAATACGATGTAAGAAGTCCTAAAGATTTGTTCCTGAGACCATATCTAATTAACTTACAAAGGAGCGTTTTGTGGTTAACGCAATCAAAGGCTTTGGATAGGTCGCAGAAAACCCCGATGGCATCCTGCGCCTCCTCCCACGCATTAAATATGTGATTCATTAACGCGACACCTGCCTCTGTTGTTGAACGACCCTTAGTGAAACCGAATTGTTTTTTATGTAACAGTTTGTTCAAGCTAAAGTGTGTCAGCAATTGGTGTAAAATTATTTTTTCAAAGACTTTACTTAGTACTGGCAGGATTGCTATGGGTCTAAAATTGTTTGGATCCTCCTTATCATCAGACCTTAATAGAGGAACAATTTTACTAAGCTTTAAGAGATCAGGAAAAGTCACCTGATCAATACATTTATTAAAAATTATAGCAAGGTGTGGTGCTATGATATCAATTACTGTGGATATCAGTTTAACCGATAGTCCCCAGAGATCTTCTGTTTTCTTTATATTTATCTGTTTGAATGTTTTGATTATAGTTCGAGGGCTAACGTAGGAGAATTGAAAGTCTGTTGCACAGGGTGTAATATTTTCTAACATCAAGGCTTCTGCTAACTCTGGGGAAGAATTTAAGCCCGCCGTTATGTTCAGGGGATGTTGGTAAAGAAATTTTCGAATATTTTTGCTATTTCTTCACTTGTATTTACCACTTTCCCATCTACCCTTAGTGAAAAACTGTTATCCCTAGGTTTTGTCTTGCCGGTCTCCTTATTAATTATTTGCCAAGTAGTTTTTATTTTATTTGCTGACGCCTCTATTTTTTTGCTTATATTAAGAGATTTAGCTATGGAACAGGTTTTTCTAAAGGTTTTAGAATAATTCTTAACAAACTCTGTAAAGCTCGGATCCGGATTTGATTGTTTTTGTTCATATAATTCATACAATTTTTTCCTACTTCTATGTATGCCAGGAGTGGCCCATTCTGAAAAACCACTTTTAAGTCCTTTAATTTTTTTAATTTTGAAAACCTGTTTGAATTCGTATGATATTGTAGTAAACAATTCTTTATATAATGTATTGGGATCATTACTATCAAATTGCAGTAAGCCTATTCGGGTTCCTAATTTTCTCTTAAATAATTCAATTTTTTTCTCAGTTATGGGCCTACAGATTATTTCATTGCATTTTTTATCTACTGTTGCAGGTAAAACAATAAATAAACCACTATGGTCTGACTGTAAATAATGTGATTACCCACTGTTTGTTAATCTTTATAAATGAAGAAAAAAAATAATAATAATACAAACATCTTGCCTTTTCCTGTCCCCTTTGATTTTTTTTCCTTCAGCTTTTCGCGGCGGTATGAAGAGAGAAGACTAACAATTTTGCTGTTGCATTTTTCTACAGTCATTGACATCAACTTTGCGATTTCCGACCACGCATCTTGCTTAAGATTTTTCTTAAAATAGTTTTCATTTTGCGGGTTCCACAAAATTTCACGAACTCTGTACGCATCTATCAAGCAAAATCCCTTTTCCTCACTCCACGCAGTGTCGTCCTCCATGTTCGTTGCGTGCACGTGTTGATTTCAAAACGACCGTCCACGTTGGCTGCTCCGCGCACACTGCGCGCCCCTTTGTGTTCGTTCGAAAAACCGACAAATCACGGATCGCTCCGCGCGCGGTTTGTGAAGGTGGGTACAGACTGGTGAAACGTAACATGCAATGTGTAATGCAATGAAAGAATTCACCGCACACATTGCTGCAATGTATCATGAAAGGTAACTAGTTAAGTAACGTTCTGTCAGGCTCTTTTCTGAGAAATTGGACGAGACAGCACTACACTTGAGTAGTTCCTAAGTACTAAGTCGGCACAGGGTATCCTAGTGTGGGGCCAGGAGCAATGTATGTGCCTGTATGTAAATGTATGTAAAAATGTACTTAGCGGAATTCTCAGTTCAGAAACCGGCCGTAAGTGTTACTAATATCTCTCCCCTTCAATTAATATTCAACGTCATTTAGTAACACTGTCTAATCCGCACATGCCATCTTACAATCTACTCCGTGACCTTTTCTGGATCTTTAGTATAAGATATTCTAAGATGCAACTTCAATCAACTTCACTAAGGATAGCGTTCTTTGTAAACAATGGGTCGAAGTTATTATAAAAAAACAATTTTGATATCACTTTGTAACAATTTCTCATAGTTTGGACGTCTTGTGCGCGCGAAATGTGCATTTCACGCGCACGCTACGAGCATTACAAGCGATTATAGAACTCGGTTCCGCTTTTGATAGGTGCTTCAAGTATAACGTGCTTTCCGTCTAATGCCCCTGAACAGTGTGAAAAGTTCCACCGGTCTTCAAACTCCTTGCTTATCTTCAACCAGACTTCGGCTGTCGTTGGTACCTAAAAAGAAAACAATTAATTATTTTTTGCATTTTTAGGAGTCACTTCATCGCTCGGACTTGGAAAACACTGCCGACCAAAATGTGTTCACCCCTCCAGTACCACCAAATGAATGTACTCCAAAGAGCGCTAAACAAACCAGGAGGGATGACAATGTGCTCTCAGATGTGATGGGAATACTGAAAACAACAGCCAATAAATTGGACAATTCGATAGGTATTCCTGATACAACGAAAAGTTTCGCTTCCTTTATAGGGGCTAAAATGACTAGTTATTCTCCACAAACTAGGACTTCGGTGGAACATGCAATTTTTGAAATAATTATGAAAGCTGACAGGGGATATTACGATTACCATGCATATGGTTCACACCAAGATGATTATTTATCCAGGGCAAGACAGAACTGTGTGGATCTGACCGGATATTCTAATCGTCCCTCAACATCGGCCGGAACACCATCGGGCACAAACGAAGCGGGACCCTATGGCTATACTACGGCAAGAAATGAAGATACTACTGACTATCCAACCAACCAGCCGCCCTTGTCGGTCTCTTCACAAGAGTCTTACACGTCTTCTATGGATGACTTTAATGATTTAATGTGATAAATGTTTGGCATTAAACAGTAGATTAATATTATTTAAAGGACGATTGTGACTAGTGTTCAACACATTCATGACTAATATTTTAAGTTGAAAACTCTGTTAATTAAGTTAAAACGTGTTTTGAAAAGAATAAATGTGGAGTTTCTTTGTTAGCTTTGTTAGCTCCACATAATCCATTAATTGTGAAACTAACAACTTTGACGTTCATTAAGTAAACATTCTGTTTTTTGAATGAAAAAAAAAAAAAAAAAATAAAGACACTTCTAAACATAAATAAAGATTTTCATAATACGTACCTTAATGTATTCTTTTAATTCCTCCATTATTGCGGCGCACACTTCAGGTACAATAGCACTTATGGATTGTTTCGATACTCTAAACGTATACTGCAGACTTGTGTAAGAGTCCCCGGAACCTAAAAATCGAAGTGTTATTGCTAGCCTATCTTGGATTGAAATTGGAGCTCTTAAATTTGTATGGTTTCGACTAATTCTTGGTCCGATCATCTCGAGTAAAGGACTTTGCCTATTATCCGTATCGGTATATTTTGTATTGTTTCTTGATAAATCTTTTATCAAAATAAATGTTTACTTTTTTAATGATATTACTCCAAATTTCATGTTTTGAATCGATGCAGGATTAAAAATCAAATAATTAAAAGTAGTTACACAGGAAGTTGTAAATTAAGTTCAAAATATTCAAAACAATAAATCACGACCAATCACAGTCATCTCATCAATCATGATAAACATAAAAAATCTTAATCCCATAGATAAAATAATACTCAAACAAATGACCAGTGTTGCCGTTAGTGACCTTGTCGCTAGATCTAGGGGATTTTCGGGTATGATGATTTTACGGGGAATCCCGAGAATCTTTGTTCCCGAATCTTATTTATTTTATATTTTTGTTACTAAATTGTATTTTTTTATACCTTTGTGAACTGATATAATGTTTCAATGACTTAGGCTCCTTTAAGTACAGTAAGGTAAGCAGCGCTTAAAGCGTTACATTACCAGAATACACTGAGCCCTGATTTGCTACAATTCCACACAAGTCAGAGCTCGGCTTGTACGTTTTCAAGGTCATTAAGTAACGCTTGAAGCGCTGTCTTCTGTACATTTTTTTTCAAATATCTCACGAATTACACTCACAAGAGACCGAACATTGAGTGAGACAGACATTGACAGCAGGCCGCCCATTGAGTTAAGCAGTCGGCTCGCGTCCAAAAGATAGGTTTTCCATTGCGCCACAGGCATTAATTTGTTATTTTCATATACATATAAAAAAATCTAGCGACTTCTAGCGGTTTTTTCATGTTATTTAATTAAAAATCTAGCGATTTTTTTCAACAGTCTGGGTACTTTTTTTTCTTGAACGGCAACATTGCCAATGACTCTCTAGTGATTACTTTTTCTATGTCTCAATCCGTTTTTTCTTGAAGATTCGTGATTACGCTTTTCCAAATATTTAGGAGTTTTCTGATCTTATAACACGACTTTGGCTATTCCCCTGGACTATTATCGATTCTATCTGACCCCGGCGCTGTTTATTGGACTTACGTGTTGTTGTTTTGTGATTAAGGCCTGTATATTATCGATACTTATCTGACCCCGGCGTGTTATTGGACTTTCGTGTTGTTTCGTGATTTTAAGTGTTTGCAATGGAAAATACAGTGAACTTAAACCGCGGCGACTTGCCCCGTAGATGCATTAACTGTTCGTTCGTTGTTCCTCGTTCTTCCATTGTCCAACTGCATTCGTTGGATGAACTAACTAATTCAACGCTGAACATCTTGCGAAGCTGGATAACACCTTCTTCCGTAAGTATCTGCCTTTATTTTTAAACTATGTTTAGTGTTCTAACCTGCAAAGCACAACCTAAGGCCTCAGGCTAACCAGTCAACGATGATGATACTGCTACGAAATTATATGGTGACACAACGAGCAAGGCCCGCACAGCACAACGGGCAGGCTAGGGTGTTACATACAGTACCTTTACAGAAAATACTAAATCATCATTTATTTTGTTTGCAGCTATCAAGAGGAAGCATCTTATGTGGTGAATGCCTCACTTTGCTGAGGGGGGCTGAGGCGACTTCACATGGTGGTATACCAGCACGGCAAATTGGCCATACATCTATTTGCTATGGCTGCGGAAGGTCAATAACACGTGTTTAAGACTTACCGTGTAGCTGCAAATTGTGACATCAGAAATGTCATTTTAAGATGGGTACCTTTGCATTAGGTAATTATTGATGTTACCTATATAACAAAGTACAATGTTAATCTAACAAATTATTTTATAATTACATCTAGGAGTTGACATTGTAATACCACCCATAAAATAAACTATTAAAGCTATGCTCCCTACATTAAAGACATCTTTGTCTCAATATTTGTGTATGACTCAACCATAGCATGTTATTCAAAAGGACAGTTCACTAAAATGTTTATTTAGTACTTATTTATTACTAATCATGTCTTACTGTACCAAACAGTTAATGTAGTTAGGTATCTACCAAAGGCTCTGTAATTATACTTTAAAGTTAATAATTTTAGTATACTATAAAGTTAATTAATTTTAATGATTTATGTTTCACGTTTGGAGAGAGTTTGTGGTTCTTGTTGGCAAGCTGCTACTAGAGAGGCCAGGAGGTCTATAAGTGCTGAAGACTATAATCAACATGAAACTGAGGCTGCAATACCACAACCACCACCGATGCCAGCTCCATTGATTGATAGTGCACCACCTGTGATTCCTAAAATCAACTCTTCTACCTACAAGCGTGCTGCTGCAACATCTGCTTTTGAGGGTTGTGAATCCAGAGAACGGTTGATGATACCGCAAGCAATTCGAGACATGTGTCTTCTATACAAAAGGATTTACATTCCAATTAGTGCAAGGGTATGTCAAGATCATTTAAATAGAGGATCATTTGTTTGAGCTCACTACAAATTTAAATGATTTTAGCGCATCACAGTTTGATTCTATTTTGAAAACGTTTGAAAATGCTCAAAAGCATACATTTAATTTTGAAAATGTTAGTTTAATGGCTTCCCATATGTGTCATTATTGGCTAGGTAGAACTGCTGAGGAATTTGAGGAATTATAGTTATGTGTCCCCTCGTTAGCACAGTTTGTTAAAAACCCAAGTGTAGCATTATGCATTTACTTAGTTAAATTAAGAACAGGGGAGAGTAATGAAAGACTTTCAACATTGTTTCAACTTCCTCACAGCACACTGGAGAAGAAAATGAGCTTTGCTAGACAATGTCTCATAACTGACTTTGTACCAAGGTACTTGGGCTTTGAGCATATGGATGTTGAACAAGTAGCTGCCAGAAACACCCGTATTCCAGATGAGTTATTTGGAAATCCAATATTACCTGTAGATTTAAAACCAGCTATTGTTATGTGTGATGCAACATATATTTACATTCAAAGCAGCACTAACTATAAGTTCCAAAAAGACACGTACAGTCTTCAGAAAAGTGACAATTTAGTAAAACCGTTTATGGTAGTGTGTTGTGATGGTTACATAATAGATTGTATGGGACCTTATAAGGCAACAACAAATGATGCCAGTATAACAAGAAATGATCTGGTGAATGATGAGAGTAAACTGAGAGAATTATTTCGCCAGGGTGATATATTTATTTTAGACAGAGGCTTCCGAGATGTCATAGAGCTTTTAGAGGAAATGGGTTTTGAAGCAAAAATGCCTGAGTCACTGAGTGATGGTGAACATCAATTGACGACTATACAAGCCAATAAAACAAGATTTGTTACAATGTGTCGCTGGGTAGTTGAAGTAATTAATGGGCGAATTAAACGGGATTGCAGAATTTTTAGAAATGTTTTTAATAACAGATCAATAATTCATTTGAAGGATGATTTAAGAGTAGTTTGTGCATTAATAAATAAGTTTCATAAATTGATTGAGGATCCACCAGAAGCTAATTAAATCGTGGAAGTAGCTCAAATGAGGCTTAATCTTAATAATTATCTGGCTGATTTTGTTTTTTCTGACGAGGTTAATATGAATCGGAGACGAGCTGAATTCACAGCAATTGATGGTAACCATCCACACTTAAACGGTTTTCCTATGTTGACATTACAAGACCTCAAAATGCTTGCACTTGGTACTTACCAGATAAAACAGGCCAGATCATACTATGGGGAACATATAAGGGCAACAGGGAATTATCACGTTGAAATCCATAATAATATTGATGATGATATGCCTCTTATATTAGCTTAGATGCAATTAAAGGTTATTGCTGCAACTGTTTGTCTGGAAGAAGAACGGTTGGATGTTGTGCACACACAATGACAATAGTGTGGTATCTTAGTTGGGGCCGATATAATGATATAACTGCACCAGCTCCTTATTTGGATAATTTATTTGAAGAGGATATTTAATAAATAACTAGAATGAATTTCTTCTCCATGAAATAATTCAAAAAGGAATCTGTAATATAAGTGTTTCTGATACGTATATGATACTACCTACTTATTGGAAACATAATTATAGTAACTAAGTACTTATTCTGTAATCACTGTTTTATTACCTAATAAATGATTTATTATAATATTGTACACCTTTGTTTTAGTTTATTGTTTATAGTTGTTTCAGTTCTAGAAATTGGGGTATATCTATTAAAAGATGAGCATACATACATTTTTCCAACTAGAGTTTTTAGCTTCTTTAATAATAAGTTTTTTCCTAGCATCTATTCTCTCGTACTCAATATAATTTTCAATTGTCATATTACACCTATACTTTTTTAATGCATCTCTTGATTTATTTACATCCTCAGCACAGTTGTCACTCCACCACGGAGCCGGGGCACTACAGGTTTTACCAGCGTGACATTTAAACACAGGTACACACTTGTTCCTTAAAGTACTTAGTATTTTGCACATCTCATCATATTTTGCTAATGAATCATCTATAGTACAATTGAAATCATTAAATATAACCTCTGATAAATTTTCATAGCTTTCCCAGTCTGTTTTATTAAATAGAAATTTCTCAATATTATCATTTACTTTATAGTTTGTAGTGGATATAATAATGTCAATAAAGGTCTGTAGGTGGATAGCTGCCCATAGCATCATCACCTACGTACCAGTCACATAGTGGAGCTAGGTCTGGGCTGGCACAAGTCACATCTATAGCTGATGCATTACAGCCAGGTCTACCGACAGTGGTCGGCGCACCAGTGTTCAATATGCATAAATCACATTCATCAAATAAGTCTAACAATTCCCTACCTCTAGGATTTGTAATGTCACATCCGAAGGCAACATTATGTGCATTAAAGTCACCAGATACAATGCAAGGTTTTGGTAATTGGTTTATTATATTTCTCAGTTTATTTGCCCTAATAAGACTATTGGTGTTTTTTTGTTTTAGGTGGGCAGTATACACAGAGGACAGACAGAGGGCCGTTAACGGTTGATAATGATATTGCTATACATTGAATATCTTGATAGAAACAAGTTTTTAAACATTTATATTTAATTGAGTTGCGAATTAAAATACCTACACCACCATGTTCATTTTTAGCATTTTTTCCTACAAAATTGTAGCCAGGGATTGATAAAAAGGGTGTTGAATCTTTTAACCATGTTTCATTAAGAAGACACACATCTACGTTATTTTTAAGCAATGAAGATTTAAGTAAAGCCTTTTTATTATTGACACTCTGAATATTATGTTGCATTATTTTTAAGATATCCATTATTTAGAAAGATTTTGCATTAAAATGTCTTTAATGTGTGCAGTTGTGTTAATTTTATTTGAATTTCCTAGCGTAACTAAGGTTTTTATAATTTTCTGTATAAATAGCTCGTCATTTACAAGGTGATCATACATGGTAGGGATCGGTGTAGCTTGAGCTGTCGCTTTATTTGTTGATTCATGTGAGCATTCATGAATATTTTCAGTCTTCTTAGTTTGTGTCTTAGTCATAGATTTTGTTTTGGAAGAAAATGTCACTGGTTTGTCCTGTATTTTGGGCAGAGCAGGGAAATCTTTTGATGAGAGAACTGTGGAGTACCTTCTGCTTATGTAAGAGTAAGAATAAGAAGAAAACATCTGCTCGTTCCTGCATATTTTTGCATTATGCCTAAACCTCATACATTTGAAGCATTGCATCAAAGGGGGTACATAGGTATACACTCGGTACCTCCAGCTATCCAAAAATACAAATTGGGGGAGGGAAGTCCCTACAAATGTCAGACTAACAGTGGTGAGGGGTACAATTTCACCATTTACTTTTTTGGTAAACCTTCGGACACCTACAATTTCCGAGTCTGCCATCAGTTTTTCGTACAATTCGACATTGCTGGTCTCCTTTGCGATAAATCGTATGGTCCCAATCCTTTCTACCGATGATACTGGTATGTAAGCACGCATGTTATGTTCCTTAAGACAACTATGGCTTAAGAAGTCATTCGCCGCTACCGCCTGCTTGAATACTACCATAATTTTACTGGCATTTATTCGTCGTTTTTCTTTGATGCCTTTCACATTTTTGAAAATTTTCGACAAGTGTAAGGGGTTCTTGTTTCCAATTTTTTCATTAACTCATTCAACATAAATCGGAAATTCCTCCTTATTACTGTTGTCAGGGTATGACCTTATATACTCCGGTTTTATAAATGGTTTATACTTATCTTCAGCGACCGGGGCTGGGGATGAAGATTGCTGCTCCCTTAATTTTCTTTTTTTGCTGTTTGTCTGTGGTGTCGACATAATCTCGTCGTCATCACCGTCGCTTTCCGCATCCATTTTTCCTCAACAGGCTAAGGATTACTTCTATTTACCAATAAAACAGAAATTATTAAAATTTTGTTTTAAAAAAAGCGCCCTTCCTCTTTCCCGCCAAAAAAGGAAGTCCCTTTTGCCACTTTCGGCTTTGGTGTTGCCAGTAGTAATTATTAATTTATTATCGATTGGGAAATAATTCATATCATGATTTATGTTACGTTCTTTTTATTGTGTTTTGTTATATAATAAATGAATAAATAGGCAAAAGTGTATTAATGAATATCTTTAGCATCTCACAAACCCCTCTCGAGCAAATGAAAAGAAATGCGACAAGAATCGAATAGGAATTCGATTACTTTTTTTCTGGCAACAAAAAAAAAGCGGTCAATAGTGTCAATCACAAACTGTTTTGTCTATTCGCTTCGTCTTTGTGCGGCATAAATATTTTCTTTATCTGCTTTCATCTTTTAACGACTTGGCTTGTGATAATGGACCCCGATATCGATCGGGGTCCATTATCACAAGTTATCACGAACTTGTGACCCTGGCTTATCTTTTGACACTGGACTTTCATTCTACGATGACCCTGGCGCTTCTATGAATCCCGAATCTGCTCTTACCGATGACCCCTGCTTGAACTTGGAAATTGAGTCTTCTGTACACGACGACCTGACCACGACTGAAACGCTTTCAATGCAGCAAGGTGCTGCCGTGGAGCCGAGGTGTATAAATTGTGGATCCGACTTGACACAAAGAAGAAGACACAACCTCGGTATTTTGGAGGTGGCGTCTGTTATAAGAGATTGGATCTCCCCACTAATTGTAAGCTTGTTATATCTACACTGTTGATTACCAATAATATCGACCTATACACGCCCTACCTCAGATTATTGAAGTGACCACTCAGACAATACACTACTTGGGACATATGTTTTAGACAGAATATGCATACCCAGGACCTATGCCATTGTCACAGCACAATCTGCTTAATTCACAGGAAAGACAATGTCAATATGTGTAAAACCAAATGATGTGGGTTTCCGGGATATTTTTGATACAAAGTTGTTGTTTACTATAGTCCTATCAAATACACTTATTTGTTTTGTACTAGGTATATATTTGTTTTTTTTTTCTAACAGATTGAAGACAGCAGTACAGTGCGTCACGCTTGTTGAATCTCTGGCCTTAAATCACTCGAGAAGGCAAGAGTTAGTGGTGCATGATGAACCTTCAAGCAGTACTGGCTATCGCCGTAGTGTCTGTGTCAACTGTGGCACCTCATTGTATCGGACAAGATTCCACATGCTGCACACAGACACAGAAAGAGAATTCCTTATCAGAAATACAATATCAAAAAGGATAATGCCACAACAAGTAAGTTTTACGGGTCCATATTCGATCGCCTAACGACTTTTGTAATAATTTAATTAGGAATAACGTTTTTACGCATAATTATATTTACCCATAACAACTATATGCATAACTGTTTTCGCATAATTTTGACAAGCATAAATAAAAGTGGCATAAGGATAACAAATCATAATATTTTAAGGCATAGATTGAGAAAAGCATAACGACAACATAGCATAACGATCATCGGCATAAACATCAAACTACATAAAAATTGCTCCTAACTAGCAAGAACAAACAGGCAAACTTGCGGACTGTAGCATTGTTGCTTTAATAATATACGTAGGCGCATAAAATGTGGGTAGATTAGAATTTTTTTTTTTATGTAGGTATCTATTAAGCAGATGGAATGTAATTGCCATTAGAATCTGTCATTGTAGCATACGCGTTATAGTTAATAGAATAAAGTAATAATACCGTAAAGTAGACATGAAAAATCAACTGCGCGTATTCACAACAACCAAAGGAGGTATAAAATTAAATTACAATGGTTTCATATACGAAAAAAATCGAAAGTGTGATGATAAATACTACTGGGTGTGTGAATTGCGTCGGAGCGACGACTATAAATGCAACGTCCGCCTGATAACAAAACAAAGTGAGGATCAAACTCATGAATTGTTATCCAAACAGGTGAAGACAACCATGAACCAATTCACTTCGAGAAAAGTTTAGCATAACTCACTTATTTTAGTACGTAGGTGACCAATGTAAAATTAATATTTTCGCCTAAGTTTTAAGCTTATGTTGTTAATTTACTTTACAATGTACCTACGCAACAAAGTTGAGTCTGTTTTTGGCGCGGCCCTCGCCCACGGCGGCTTTTTGTAGCGCTACGGCCGTGTGACGGTGGCGCGTTCGCCGCGCTACAGCCGCGATGCGGTCGCTAGCTGTGTGCCCTCGCCCACATAACCACGCTTCTGTCGCGATGCGAACGCGCCACCGTCGCGCGGCCGTAGCGCTTCTGTCGCGATGCGAACGCGCCACCGTCGCGCGGCCGTAGCGCTTCTGTCGCGATGCAAACGCGCCACCGTCGCGCTACCGTCGCGCGGCCGTAGCGCTTCTGTCGCGATGCAAACGCGCTACCGTCGCGCTTCCAATCGCCACAGTTGCAAGATGGACTCCGTTGAGGCAACATTAGTCACGTTGTCTTTGGTGCTGCTTTTACGTAAGCAGCCGAAGCGCCGACAACGACAGCGACGCCACGTAGCCCCGGCTGCCTGAGTAATCCTAAGGGCCCTCGCCCACTGCGGCTTTTTGTAGCGCTACGGCCGCGCGACGGTGGCGCGTTAGCAGCGCTACAGCCGCGCTACGGTCGCGCGTTGCATAAGCGACCTACGCGCGTTAGTAGCGATGCCGTCGCGCGTTTACGAAACGAAAAAGCCGCCGTGGGCGAGGGTCCTTACATATTCAACCTAACACGCTCAGACAGACATTATTATTCACAAAGTCTAAAGAGAAAAATAAAAGGAAATAAAATCAAACAAACGGCTGTTTGATTTGTTTCAGGTCCAAGATCTAATCGTGCGCTACCTTAATATCCGCATGCATCATTTACTTAAATTAAAATTTAAAATATCTAAAAGGCGATTGTTAAACAAATATGTCCGTTTTATTTCAGGAACAGTGAAGATACATTTGAAGCTTTGTATATTTGTCGTGTTTTGTAACTAACTGATTATAGTTAAAAAACTGTTTGCTATTTTTTTTTCTTAGTAAATTTGATCCTTAACCCTGCCCTAGGTACGTAGAGAATATTTTTGTAACACCATTTTGGTATAATACATTCACAATATGTTTAGCGAATATAACGATATTCTATGGAATTTCGCATTTATAACAATATAATAATCTATGAAATTCGAGGAGATTCTAGAGTCCCCATGTCTAGACGTGTTTAGGTTGCAAAGAGGTATGGAAGCACAGACTACACCGATTGAGTTAACTCCAACGGCTGTAGCCGCAAAAATGAAGAACTATACTATGGGTTCTTTTGACATCAAAGTACCGGGTGAAAGGTGTAGTACCATCGCACTACTTAAGATGCTTCTGGGGTTGCTCACGCGACAACTGGCTTATTACGTTGATGACGATTCACCACTAATGATGGATTGGAAAAAGGACGTGGCTACTCACTACCCTACGTTAGTTAACGCTGCCAGGCATTTCAAAAGCCTTGAGAAACGGCAGATTGTTCACTTGACCTTAGAGAACGAGTGGTTAAACACTATATTGGTTCTAGTGCAAACGAACAAAACCACCATCTCAACATACACTACTGACGATGTACCTACAGGAAGTAGCACACGGTGTTAATACCGAAGAGCTTTATTGCTTATCCGATCTAAGTGGTTCAGGACCAAGGATTATGTCTACACATCTACACTAGTGCGTTACAATAGCCCAAGACTCGGCCACGGGCGACCAATGAAAGGGCCACACACCGGGAACGTCACGAGGTGTCATTGGTTCGCCAATTAAAACGAAAAGCTCTCTAAAAATTATTGTCTACGGGTGCTTCGTGGCATTCACCGTAACTAAGTTTTTCATGTTACTGTTCTAGTTAAAATATATTAATTCAAGTACCTACGCAGACCTACGCAGATGTAATTATAACAAGCGCGTTTCTATATAAATCCTTCGACGAGGCAGCTATACGCAGGATTGTGGTACACCATCAGCCGCAAAAGCTCAACGTGATCTAGACTAAGTCTAGAGCTGATTCTAAACTTGACCTTGTGTTGATTAGGAAATCAGACATATTCTTTACGAAGAATATGTCTGTTCTTTATGCTTCCTGCATTAAGCACGCCCTTGTACAATATTGGTGCAATAAAGAATTTTAATAATAATAATAAGAAGAACAGGATCCTGGAAACGTTCGTACGACTATTTGGTCAGCATCATCGGATTGATAATAATCACAAGTGCAGGGCGGTAGGTGTTATCTATGTCTTTACCATAGGTGTAAACCTATCGAAGGAATGGGAAAAGTGGAAAAAGTAATTTCTAATATATTATCAAGCCTGTGAGCTAGGTAAAAATGACAAAGGTGTGCAAGTTAATATTTTGCTACATCTTATTGGAGAACAATGCCGTGAAGTCTACGACCAATTCAGTGAGAACTTTACAGATGTTGATAGTTTGCTAAAAAAAATTCTTTTAGCCGAAGAGGTAAAGAAAATATGACACTGGAACCTGAAATATATTACAAAGGTACTTTGAGTATCAGCGAGGAGAGAAAAAAAGGGATTTGACAAGTATTTTACATTTGATAGACAAAGAATGTCATGCATTTTAAGAAAGAGTCTCTGACGATCATGGACGTACAAAAAAAGGCAGACGGAGTTTCGCTAAGAAACAATTGAAGCACCATAATGGCGGCGGCTTAATTATGTGTGAGTGTGTAAAGGATTGCCAGATGAATGAAAATTACCCATTTTTTAAATGTAAAATACATCATACACCTACTCATCGTCGTCGGAGCTCTGGTTTTGTTATTTATAATATAACAAAAAGGCAACGCAATACGTTATTATTATAAAATGGGAAGTGAAAATTTTTGAAAATATTGCAAGCATTGATAAACAAAGTTCATATTTTGCTGCTAAACTTTCACATTTAATCGTACTTTACCTGTAATAAGTAAGCTTCGGTAAGCCTTTGTTCGTCACCTGTACTGCTGAAATAACGGTATACTTAAATGAAGGTCAATAAAATACATTTAATTAAAAAAATATATTTATTGATACTTATACCAGACAGTTTTACCTACTAGCCGTGTCAAATGGCTTCTTGGAATCCCTTTTGTTGGGTTAGTTTTTTATAGACTTGTCTTTTACTGTCAAAAGATTTAGCAATCCCCTCTAATTTAGAAATATGGTGAAAACGAATATTTAGATATTTTTCTGCTATATATTTAATGAGAGCTATTTTATGTTCTGCTCCAGCAGATGCGTGGCAAATTCTAAATTTGAAAAAATCCTGTCATTTGCTATAAATTTTTCCAAAATTTTGGTTAGCATGTACTGATGTTGCCTTTCATTATATATGGTGATATTATCTTTTAAAAGCTTTCGGACCACCATCTCGCAAGTACAACAAATGTCGAATAAATCTTTTGACGGAAATCGCAAGCCTCCCCTTGTTTTCAAATTAATCAATTTGTGAAAAAAATGCCAGTCGTCTGTACACAAGCGCGCGATGCATTTTTGGCCACTTAAGGTTTTTAACTGCGTAATGGCAAATGCTTCCTGCCAGATATCCTATTATCAACTTTCTGTAGTCATTAAATTGTTCTATATTTAGTCGCTGTGCCAAATCGTCATCTTCTTTGGTAACTTCTTCCATGAATTCTAATGAAGAGTTGCAAGTATCATCTTGTTCTTCGTGGCGATATGATGGAGTTGTAGTATTTATTATTTGGCTGGCCGAAGAACAATTAAGCACAGCAATTTGTTCCAAAGGGACACAATTTCCAGTAGTCAGGCATCTTATTTCTAGATGCGCCAAAAGTTTTATGTAGCAACCTTTGAACTGGCGAACGTTAGGATTGTCGTTAAAGCCTCCTTGCATTCTAATACAGGAAAAGAACATCTCTAGATGATCCTGGCTAAGTTTGTAGGTTGGCAGGAATACTAACTGTTTTTCATTTTCAATGAGGTTTTCATACAGTTTCTTTAAACTTTCTACATTCAACAACGTGCCAAGAAAACCGGTTTTACACTTTGATTCAACTAAACGTTTATAAAATCGAGTAATAACAAAAGTCACACGACCCTCTTTCTTTACTTTTCTCTTTGTCATATATTTGATCCGCAAGTTTAATATGTATTCCTTGAGTTCATCCAAAAAATTAAATATAATATCTTTGTTCTGAGAACAAAGTGGCTTTTTAAAATCAAACTGTGTCATTGCCCGGGAATTAAAAATGTCAAACATTATGTTAATATTTTTAATGAAAACTTCCGTTGCCTCCGAATCTCGAAATGCGTCTAGATTTAGGTCTTCTCTGCACGATTTTATAGCATTTGCTACGCTTTCACTATAAACCTGGGTAGCCAGTTTGACTTTCATTTTATTGTTTTTAAAGTTGACATGCTTTTTTGTCAATTTATTGGCCAAGTGTAAGCCTTCTTTCTCTTGTAGTTTATTTAGTTCTTCTATAATTTCCTATTTAATTTTCTTTTCATCCTTGTCAACAAACTCTCTTTTAGATTCTAATTGGTTTCTTAACAATTTCATTATGTGGCTAGGATCCAGAAAACATGCAACCTCAGAACCATTGGCAGGATGTGTAAACGTGGTTTTTAACGACTCCGGCTTGAAATTGCAACCAAGTGATTCTAATGCGCTGAAATTTGTTGCATGACCATCGCATGTCATTGCAACAACATCAATATCAGCATCGAAACATTTGATAAGACATAAATTTATCAAATTCGCTTTCTGTTCACCTCTTAAAGAATTGCTTAAGAAATATCCCAATGGAATTTTGAAACGGTGGTTAATGCCAACGAGTAAAAAAACTAATGCTTGTGATGCTAAAGGTGCACCTTCTTCAACGCCTGACCCCATATCTTCTAGGCCTATATATTTTTTACCATCGCAAATTTTCTGAGCTCTGATAGCAACTTCGTCAAAAAGTAAAGTGCATAAAGGCCGATGCTGACTTACTTGTGCTTTTGCTTTCAATGCCAGAAAAGATTCTTCAGTGAATCCTGGTTCTCCATTAATACGCCCGTACCACTTGGACAGTGTCTTACGGTGAGGAAGGCAGGTATCAAAAGTTTGCCTAACATAATCGTAAGCTTTTGGAGAATAATAGTTAAGAGTTAGGCAGAACTTTTTCATAGACGGAGAGTATTTAACTTTCTTATTTAGTTTTTTTCTGTTGTAATTATTAAAAAGGTCAGCAGCGACTATGTTTTCATTTAATCTATTAAATAGATCTGAATCAACATAATTCTTTTCTTTTAGTGCTTTTAAAATTTCTTTTAAAGATTTATTCCTATCTTGGAGACGCCTTATTTTTTGGTTTAAAGTTTTTATTTTCTTTTTTTGATTTTGTGTCCTGGTATGCATTTTCATCAGCTGTTTCTTCATACGTCGTTTTCTGGGAGTGTAGAGTACTGATAATGCCTGTTCCAGTTCAACTCCAGATGCCGGTGCTGCAACTTTGGGTAACTCCTATAAAAATATTTAATATGTCAACCTCATATTCTCCTTATTTTTATAAATTTTAATATCTAACCTTTTACTAGTTACTTACATGTGGTAAGCTCGAGTTCGTGCTTATTAAACAAGGCTGTTGCGATGCAAGTCCTTGCACAGAAAATTCTCCAACCACAGATGAGCTCTAAGGAAAAAGAAATACATAATTATTAGAAAAATACACATTCAATAAAATCACCAATTTTCATTGTGATATTTTTAAACACATACCACTTGCGAAGCACTAGTGATATCCGCGTCAGTAGGTTTGTCTTCTATAATAGGTGGCTCAGATAAAATCTAAAAAAGTATATGAGGAAGTTTTCATTACGGGCAACCATAAAAATATTACAACATATTACGTGGTGTTTTACTAAATACTCACTTGTAAAGGCGTGCTTTCATTTTGAGATACAGTAGGCTCCAATTTATTTTGCTGTCCGGAACCTGAGTCTACTGCTTCAATCACTAGTGAGCTCTATAAGAAAAGAAACACATATCGGTCAAAAACCTTGCAATATAACCTATTCAATAAGATATAATCATAATCAAGGCGAGAAATCGCGAAACATAAAAAACCATTGAAAACCTCCTCTTTTTGAAGGCAGTTTAAAACAATTACTTATGTCTCTTTAAGTATAATATTTTAGTAGGTACGTACCCCATGAACACCACTGGAAGTATTTGCTTCAGCGGGTTGTTCCTCTTGAATGCTTGACGTCTCGAATAAAAACTAAAAAAGTATTACGGTTTAATATATTAAAGCTTGTAAGAGGCAAGTAGATATTTATTGTTTTTTTACCTTTTTTGGTACGGCGTAAGCAACAACGCGAAGAAGACCACCTTTAGTTGTGTATAAATCATTCTCCTCGAAATGTTTACTGCAGATCACACTAGATTTAGATGGATTCCAATTGTTTTCATTTCTACAGTCTCTTATTATTTGTACCCAATCATTCTTCCACACATCGTTAGCAGAAGGAAATCTATAAAATGTAAAAAAAAAGGA
This sequence comes from Yponomeuta plumbellus, assembly GCA_947310845.1. Lineage (NCBI taxonomy): Eukaryota > Metazoa > Arthropoda > Insecta > Lepidoptera > Yponomeutidae > Yponomeuta > Yponomeuta plumbellus. The sequence continues at coordinate 2,716,397 of OX371206.1, forward strand.
TTGCAGGAATAAAGTATTAATTTAATTTAAAAGTGAACCAAAAATACTTATCTCCCACATTTAAGGTAACTTGCAAATTTAATAACTGGCAACACTGGTTGATTTTGTGCTTTGAAATAAAAATGAGAAATAAGGTGAATAAATTACATGCTTACCTATTAAAAGTGATTCCCTGTCTTTTTTTAATGTAACTACTATTGTTTCGGCAGTTTTTCAGTACACAAGACGGCATCTTTTAATTTTAATTCAATAACATCACGCGGGCGCGGTTGGGAGCGTAATGGCGAGCGGCGGTCTGACTATGGTGTGAATGTGTGCGTGCCGGCTTGTTTGTATTAGCGACCGGTCTTACTATGGGTGCGTCAGTTATTGTTTCATGAGACTCCGTCCGCCTTTTTTTGTACGTCCATGCTGACGATGCAAACAATCTAACGAGTGAAGGACGTAGATTATAACTGCAACTCTGAGGATCGTGTTTAAAATAAGATTTAAATTTGCAATAAATAAGTACCTAACATACTTTAAACTGTAGTTTTTATCTACAAAGGGACGTAACTGTTTTACAATGAAAGGTGATGAAAGTAATTATGATTCAGAAAAGAGGCATTACTCATAAAAACCATATGAAGTATATTTATGTGGGATCTGCGTACGCGTAGAACACTATTTTGTGGCAAATAACAATTAAATTCGGTGCACTCTGTAAATCTGACAATCGTTTATTTCTTTTTCTTCAACAGTGTTGCTAGTACATAAAAAACTGAAAACTACTAACAAACAAAATAAAACAAACTTAAATGAATAAATTATCCCACATTTATTTAAAAATTTACTTTATTAAACATTATACTCTAATTTGTTTTGTTAACTTAAGAGCTACTAATCTGTGCAACGGAACGTCATGCTTTATTTTGCTAAAAGATGGTTAAGTCTGATGATGATACTTTTTTTTTTGACCCAGGAGAAACCACTTTACGGGTACCGCCGGCTCGGGGAGCACGGCGGTTATGTCGGACTCCCCGCCCTGAAAAGGGCAGTATACTGACTAAAACTCCTGGGGTGTTCCATCCCACTGGCAAGGGACGGTGCCACGGGAACGCTTGCACATACTACCGCAACCCCGTCAGCGGGCGCCCTCGCGGGCACTTCTTCAGGGGGGAAGTGTTTTTTCCCCCCACTCCGCTGAAGGCACTCCGGAACACATGAAGCGCCTTCCAGCACGGGACCTCTGAATCGAGCGGTGAGTCCCCCGACCCACCGCGTGAAGGCCCCCGTTAAGGCGGCAGACGTCCTCCGACGGCGAAGAGGGAGCGAAAGGGGATCATCCTCTCGCGCCCTTTTCACCGCCTCTTTCTCCCCCATAACGGCCTCGCTGAAGGCGAGGACCGCCGACCAGGCCTCTTCGCTACCGACCATCGCACTGACGATGGCCGGCAGCGAGAGGTCCGCCCAAATAGCCGCGGCCAACCGCACGCGGCTCCGCACACGCGTCGCGTCGCAGTGGTGGCACGCCGTCGACTGCTCCCGACCCACAATCCGGCACAGGTACACACCGAAGCAACCGTGCCCGGTGAGGACCTGCGCTAGGCGATAGGTCAGTGCGCCGTGCCTGCGTTCGAACCACTCTCGAAGAACGGGTCGAACCGCGGCCAACACCTCGAGGCTACCGGCCAGCACCGTCGCCGCCTCGTACGAGACGGTGCGGTACGCAAGTCTGATGATGATACTGTGTTAACTGTCAAAAGCTCGGGTGAAACCTGTGGATAGTACTTGTATGGTTACTGTGTGGATAATTACAAACAAAGGAAAACAAGTGCTTTTTCACGGCGAGCACAGCTTTTTATTCTACTTTCATGGATAATTATTCTCCCACGAGAGGTGAAGATCCCTCGCCACCTGACCCTGACCACACTCCGACATACATAATATAATTAAGTCGTATATGCTATCTATGTAATTGGTAAGAAATATTAATAAAAACTAAAATCATAAAATATGTCGCGTTGTCTTAGGGAGTTTACTGACGAGCGACATTACGTCGGCGACTGCTTACGATACTGGTAGGTCAGCCACAGAAGGCGACTGTCGGGAACAGTCTCCGAATCGCGCCTCTTCGCTGCCATGACATGTTGCCATTCTCACTATACGCTAGTGACTGCTCGTCTTCGAGAGTCGCGATGCATCGGCGACTGTCGGCGACCATCGGCGGTATTCGCGATGCGTCGGCGAAGGTCGTCTAATTTGAAAATCTGTCGTCGGCGGTTATCTGCGACTGTCGCGCCGACTTAAGTCGCAAGCAGTCGCCGATATACTATCGCTCGTCTGTGAGCTCCCTTAGAGCACCAAATGTCTTTAGCTTGTGGCAACAAAAAAAAAGCAGAACTCGCCGATGTTACTCATGCCCCTTTTTGCCTTGCAGCCACAGATATATGTGGAGCTAAACCCTCCGAAATGAATAAACCAGCTCTTATTGCGAGTAAAGCAGTAGATACGCAAAACAGTGACTACCATGACGTGTGAGAGTCGTAGGTACAAGCCGAGTAACAACGGTGGACAGCAAGTGAGCACACTGAGGACAGTCTCGGCGTGAAACATGGGTTTGTCTGTTCTTTCAGAACTCCACATTTCCGCCACAGTGTTGGAAATATTCCAAGATTGTTAGTGCTCTACGTGAGGATAGCGAAAGGAATCTGCTAGCATCTGTTATAGCCAAAAAGATACTACAAGATAATAAAAATTCACCAATTCGTGGAGACATATATTACAAGTGGTGCATGGAAATTATAAAATAATGTTTTCCCAAATGAGAGAACAACACCTATTATATACCAGCCTGCAAAACCACATCGTTATCATTCGGATAACGGCGACAGGCTTGCCACTTGTCACGTTTGGGACCTAATAAACTTGGCAAAACGTGGGTCCAGTTCTAGAGACTGGTGCCTCTGCCTACCCCTTCGGGGATAACGGGCGTGAGTTTATTATTTATTTATTTTTAGAAATCATTGGGAGCCAAATCAGGGCTGTACGGTGGATGACCCATCAATTCTATTTTTTGACCATCCTAAAATGTAATGGTTTCCTGAGATGTATGACAGCTGGCATTGTCATGGTGAAGTATGATTCTGCGTCGCTGGTTGTTTTGGCGTATTTCTTTAAATACTTCCGGCAAACAAATGGTCGTGTACCACTCCGAATTAACCGTTCTGCGATTCTCCAGTGGTGTTGTAGCCACATGGCCATTAATACCAAAAAAGCAGGCCTCCATTTGCTTTACAGTGCTTTTTGCACGAGCCACTTTCGTAGGGTTCGGCTCGTTTTGAAACACCCAAACTGTTGATTGTTGTTTAGTTTCGGGATCGTACGCGTAGATCCAGGATTCGTCACCTGTGTAGATATTATAAACAGATTTTGACTCGCCTCCGTTGAATTTTATTAAGGTTTTCTTGCACCATTCGACGCGAGCATTTTTTTGATCCTGAGTTAAGTTGTGCGGGATCCAACGCGAACAAATTTTTTTTACAGACACATGCTCATGTAATATCATATGAATGCTCGTCATACATATGCCCAGAATAGCCTCTATCTCGCGATACGTAACATGGCGGTCTCGCATTATTAGTTTTTGCACAGCTTCAATATTTTGTGGCACAACCACCGACTTCGGGAGACCTTCTTTAACTTCGTCCGTGAGCTTACTGCGCCCGCGATTTAACTCACTAAACCAGTGATACACAGTCGTTTTTGATGGAGCTTCACCACCAAAAGTCGAAGTTAATTGATCTACGCACTGTTGTTGCGTTAAACCACGTCGAAAATCGTAATAAATCATAGCACGAATATTTTCACGAGTGAGTTCCATTTTTTCAGCGATATGACATTTTAAACCCAACAAAAACAAAACACTAACGTATATAAGAGAAAAATATTAGCGGCCAGTATTAAAAAAAAGAACGAATTTGACCATGGAGGTCAGACATTGCGTTTAAAATTATTGCAATCCCAGATTCCGCATACATAAGTAGCAGCCTATGTAAGCTTGTTTTTGTATTGCAAATTCCTCTTGTGAATAACGAGGAGTTTAATTTGTATCACAGTTTGGCCTTGCCCACTCCTCATGATGTAAAACAAGTACAGCCTTATATTACCTTCTAGTTCTTACATAGGTATTTCTAATGATAAGTTAACTTTCTGTAGTTTAGATAGTCTAGAGAAGTGCAAAATGATAAGTTCTGAGTTCTTTTTATGCGAAATACCGATTATCCAGTTATCTAATGTCAACCCAACGTGCGAAAGTGAACTGTTAACAAAAACAATCAATGCCCTGTGCAGTGTACGACGAAAACAATCTACGGAAATCTCGATATTTGGAAACCACTGGTGAACAATAAGTGGATTTTTGTACAACCTCAGCCATCTAAGATCTCCATTGATACAGGTGTTTTACGTACCTACTCCAGAACAATGCACCATTTACACTAAAAGTGCTCGACTTATTTCTACTATATCTTCTGTAAACATAAGTATACCTATACCCGATTTGGATTTTAATATAATCAACGATTCATCTTGTCTATTAGATAATACGTCTGAAGGGAAGATTGTATCTCCCATAGTACTACAGAACGTCGACTGACGATTTCACTGCAGACAAAAGAGTTTTATCAGATTTGGATAAAATCATAGAGGAAAAAACCTCTCATCCTGAAGTACCAGATTCACTACTTCAGTTTTATGTCTTTTATTACTATTATAGTCCTTGTATTTGTTAGTTTTAGGGTAATTAAGTTGATTTCTAAATATAGATATAAGTTTTATATGACAAAATTCACACCTACTACTGTAAAAGCAACCCCTATTGCTAATGATGTCATCAGTGTAACCTAAAGTGAAGGCTCTCCTATTGCTGCACCACTATTAAGGGAAATCGTTTAACTTTATCCGAATTCGGGCATCATCCCCGAATTTCTGGGAGGAGGCAGAGGGTTGCTTAGAGCGGAGGGTTGTTATATATTTGATATGTTTATAGAATTGCTGATGACCGATCCCAGCATGCTGCATAAGCTCATCAATTGTAATGGCTGAATGAGAGTGCGCTGGGGCAGTCAATTCTACCCAATCTCTGTTCCGGGACGGTCAAGTCTTAAGATACCATATTTTCTATTTCCATTTCACGGTGTTCCAAGTCTATTTTCTATTTTCTTTTGCCGTGTTTTAAATTGAGGGAATAAAATACTTTTTAATTAATAAATGTGTTTTTTTTAAAACAATAAAATCGGATTCCGTCTAATAGTACGAAGATGATTTACGACGCACGAGGTACGCCACACGACGAACCGGCATAACCTTAACATCGAACGACGAGAAGATTTTATTATAACAAAAAGACGAAGACGGAAGACCATTTTGGACGAAAGCAAACGAACGACAAGGAAAATGCGGGGAGCGGCAGTGGGTTCGCTGCGAAGCCAAGTACATCGGCAAGCGGTGGCACGGCCATGTGCGACGGAGTTGGAGTTTTCGGCATAGCAAGATTCAACAGAGACGACAAAACATATTCATCAACTAAGTGGGCGGCCGATAGCGAGGACAACGCGGAGGTATTCTCATGGACCGCTCAGCAAAATTTCATTGTAGCACTATGCGGCACCGCTGATATGTGGCTAAGATCTGAGAAAGCTTTCAAAACATATGATGAACTCAAGTCGGCGCTACAGAAGGAGTTTCCAAACGCACTTAACACAAAAGGGATGCTTGAAATCATGGCAAAACATAAGAAGAGGGAAGACGTAAGCTGTTATCAGTGCATGCTAATTATGAGGGAGCTTGGCAGACGAGCGAAGTTCGCCGATTAAGTAGCCATACAGTACATAGTGGATGGCATAGTGAACAAGTGTGAAAGCAACAAGGCTATTCTATACGGTGTCACGACTTATCCGGTCCGGTTAGGGGCGTCTGCACCTGCCTTCTTACTGGACTTTGTAACTTGCCTACCTTTGGACCCGTGTTGAACCCTGAACCTGTGAACCCTGCGTGTTTAATAGGACTGAGTTATCGCATTCGATTGGACTCTCGTTATCTCCGCATTTAGTGAAAAGATGGCAACCTCACGTACATTCGATGATGTTGAGCGTTATATCGCCGATATGTTCTGTATGGACACAGTAGGGCCGTCATTGGCCGCACCATACGCAGTTTTGGTAGAGCCATCCGCAGTTCCAAGTACAAGTGGTGACCAGTATCACTAATCGGAGCTTTTTCTACCAGGCGAACTGTTATAGAACCAAGACCAACACGGCCATATGGATCCCGATTCGGCCCACACAACCCTTTCCGATGAAGAATTCAATGATGCTGATGAAATGCGTACCTACCTTAAGTTTTATTTCCATTTATATTAATAAAATAGGTAGATACTTATTCATATTCTTTATTACTAAATCACGTACATAGACTTACAAGGAAGTCATCGTCAATTATTATCTAAAAATCTAAAATTCAAATTGCACTTACTGGAAACTGATGAAGTACTTAGTCTAGCGATTTGGTCGGTTTTAAAAAGGTTATCTGAAAATAATTCTGGGAGGTTTGAAGATGGCTAACTTTCAAGTGTTCTTCCCGAACTTTAACTTTACCACCACGTAGCTATACCGCCATATTGGAAAAATGGCGCATAAAAGCAATTTTTTGACCAATATTAATATACCACGTATTTAAAATTAGATTAAACATGTATTATGACAGGAGAGTATCGAATAATTTATTTTTGATGCTGTCATCATCTTAAAGCTACAACTTTTTTTTTTCATTTAGAATCGAGGAACTTGAAGAGACTTCTTGATCCGAGGAGGAGGAAGAAGGAGTCGGTGAAAACGAAGAGGAATGGACGCTAAATGGTCCTGTGAATGCGCCACCGCCTACAACATACAACACACCAAACTTTGAACCAGGTTATACTCACCAAAACAAAGTGAGAAATAGTGCCAGAGAAATCAGGGTATATTGGAGAACTTCTTCAAATAAGGAGTGTATAAGATGTTCTACGATAACCGCTGCAGATCAACAGAGTTGAGCAAAAGAGCTCTACAAGATGCTTGTGATCTTTCTCCGGAAAAGTTTCGCGTTGTTAGGTTGACGATAGACCCCCGAACTGATGACGTTCGTATTAATCCGTATGTGTCTTCTACAATGTCAGACGGTCTTTACGAGGTCTTCTTCGATGGAGCAAAGTTTGTGAGGTGGAATGACCTTAAGAACAAAAGAACACCATTGACTAATAGAGTTTATCTGACTGGTAAGTCTTTAAAGCTAATGCAAGACGAGTTGCTTTATGAAGCAGTAAAGGGAGTGGACATAGACAGTTTCTCAACGGACCATGTACAGGTGAATTTTGTGCAAGGAGTACCAGGATGTGGAAAGACGCACTGCATAGTCGAAAACACCCCTACAAGTACGAGGCGAACGTTACAGATACAGACAAATTGTGGAGTGAAGTGGGAACGTGAGGTTAACTCCTGTTTGATCCTGACTCCGACCAAAGAAAGTTGTGAAGAGATTCGGAAAAGATTAGCCGATCGCCCGAAAAGCCTTAGCCCAAATGAAATAAAGAATATGGTTATGACGATCGACTCCTATTTTCTGAATAACAAAAAGAGGGGAAGTCAGAGATATGATGTATTAATAGTTGAGGAAGCCTTGATGCTACACGCGGGGCAAATGGTGTTCGCCTTGGCCATGTCGGGAGCAAGATCACTAATGTTTATAGGTGATGAGAAGCAAATTCCCTTTATAAATAGACTGGGTCACTGCCATTTAAAATACATTAGCCCCTTGGAGGTGTTCCCGGACGTGAAAAGAAAAGTGCTTGACGTGTCCTTTAGATGCACGGCTTCTGTGGCCGCCGTATTGGAACCAAAGTACTCTACAGGTATGTTCTCCGTCAATAACATCTCCGGAGAATGTTCCGCGAAGAGATTCATGAGTTTATCGGACATAGTGAAACCAAAATCCGATGTGGTTTATTTGACGTTCAAGCAGTCTGAAAAGGATGAATTGACAAAGAAAGGGCTAAGCCCTGTGCACACCATACATGAATTTCAGGGCAAGCAAATGGATAATGTAGTTTGCATTAGAATGAGCACAAAAAAGAAGAAGACCTTTTGTGAGCCAAATTTATGCTTGGATAAATTCAAATATGTTTTTAGTTACAAGCGATACGTAAACTATCCACCCGTAATCGGGTTTAACTGTACAAATCAACGCCCTGTATATTAATAGACAATGGTTTGCAAGGGAGAAGTAAAATCGTGGGGTATTATTGCAACTGTTTGGTTGGCAAGCGAACCTTAGGATGCTGTGCTCGTGTCATGTGTATTGTTTGGTACATGGGATGGGCACGGCATCAAGAAAATCCAATCCAACCACCTGCTTCATTTTTAGACGTAATATGGTCTGATATTGAAGATGATGAAGCTGTAGCATAATTGGGGGGTTTGAACTGGAGATTACATCTATTGAGTAGTAGTATTTGTTTTGTCTGGATCTTATCTATTCACATATGTATGTTTGTGTATCCAACCAGGCCCTGTATGATATGTTCCACACTAGACAATATGCTGTATGGATATGTCGAAAGATATTTCCTATATGAAAGTTAAATAGTTTATTTCATAAGTGAAACACTGTGTATTGTGTATGAAAGTACTTCTCTGTTTTGAGGTGTGTTTTGTCAGAACTCTATTTTTTTGTGTATACAGGGGTACAGGGAAAGTCGTACACAATATTAAAGGAGGTCATTATTTAGGTCATTTCTGATGGGTTTTATTTTATTATATAGGGTCCGAAAATTAACCGTTATGGAGATATTGACTGTTAAAGATTTAAAAAAAAAACAATTTTTTTTTTACTTTTTGATTGATTTTTTCTCAGAATAGAGCTCATAAAGTGTTTTTTTTAATGTATTTAGTTAAAAGGCTGTCAATTGATCAAAAAATATCAGCAAAAGCTGCACCTCCTACTAACAGCTTTAAAAAACTGCTCGGCAACGGTTAGAATTAAATATTTTTTCTCTAAATATTTTTCACATTGAAGCTCTTAAAAAAAAATTACGTACGGAACTTATTCTGCAAATAATTTTAAAAACTTCTACGACTCTTTAACTATTCAAAAAGGTATAACATTTAATAGGTATGTGCATGAAATTTTAAAACAATGTTATTTAAGTAGGCTCTAGTGGTATTACCGACACAACTGAACTTCGATACAAAAAAAATCTTTTTACTTCCTGGCACCTTTAAATTATGTAAAAAGGTCAGATAGGCTTTTTTGTGCTCTGGAGACATGCTGTCTCAGGTGTTCAGGTACCTACCTACCTATTTCAGTATTTCTTTTTTAGAATATTCTATCTATCTATTGTTTTTGTGTTAGTCTGCTCGTGTGATTCTTCCGTGGTAGATGTGTTAGATGTGAATACGTGCTCTGCAAGTGATTTGCGTTTTAGAAACTTCTACGTCTCTACAAATATCCCACGAGCGGTCATCACCTATCCACAGACTGACCGCGCCCGAATTCGCTTAACTTCGGTGATCGTTTCCGAACGCCGAGTACCGCTGGGCTATGAGTGATGATAGTAGTACCATTAATGGTACATTGTCATTGATGGTGCATTGTCTCGATTCATTTAAGATATTTCTTTAGATTACTGATATTTTTGACAGAAAAAAATGGTTGCTATAATCCCCCCTATTTATTTCCTAACATCTAAATGTTTTATTTTTGTCTTGTTTTTTGTTTGTTTTGTTTTATTTGTGTTTCTGCAATATATATTAACGAGACTACGATTATTCACTATTTAAAAACAAAAAACCAAGATGGCCGCACAGCATTACGGGAGGAATCACAAAATTAATTATATCTTTATAACCGGCGATGTTACGACAAAATGACTTATTATATTTTTTGATCGCCTAGACATCCTGTATCGATATATATAGGTTCCAAAGTGCGACATCATTTTTGGAAAAAAACAAAATGGATTATAGGCCACTTATCTTCTAACCCCTTTGATCTAGTTTTCCATAATTTTGTATTTTTCCCAATCGGTAAGTTTTGTCAACATCAGATGTTTCTATATTTTGTTATCGCCATCTTTTGTAGTTCTTGTGGGGTTTCCTCGCATTCTTCCATGCCATGTTTTAGTAGATTGTTCTTCTTAGAGTTCATTTCCATGTAGTTTATTTTTGATTGCAATTTTTCGATTTGCTTATTTCACGTTTCTGATTTTTTCTAGGATTGGTTGTAATCTGTCTTCTATGGATTTTTGTACATTTTCAATCACTGTTTTAGTTATTATTTGTGTTTGTTCGTTTATCTTCTCCGTCATCATTTCGAATAGCACTAACATTTTGGTGCTCCCAACGTTTCCTAAAATATACATTTTGTCGGTACCTACTATGAATAATTTTTTTGTATTTGAATTTTAAGAAAACACGTGCAAAATATACGTCGTTAAATCTGGCGACCGTGACTTGCTCAAAAATGGATTATTCACAAAGTCTGGCAACGACGTAAGACGTTGAGACAATCGACGTAGAATCTCATAAATCTTGCACCAGAAACTTGACAAAACGCTGATAAACCTTAAACGCCTGGACTTTAAGATTAAGGAGACTATCTTCGCGAATTTTGAAGAGGACGAACTCGAAAAGGAAATGAAATGAAAGAAGAAAATGGAAGAATGAGATACCAAACAAGATGGCTTCGACTACACGCGCTGTACAATGAGAAAATTTTAACCGAAGAAGCGAGACCTGAAAGTATTAAAGATTCTACGCAAAGAATGACACATCATCGAAACATCGTAAGTATTTACTACAAGCTGCCGAAATTGCAACTTACCACCTTTGACGGAGAGCTGAAAAATTGGCATTACTTCTGGGGCCAATTCAACAAAATACTCAACGACACTGGCATGGATGATGTTGATAAACACCAGTACCTAATTCAATCCATGAAAGAAAACACTGAGGTCAAGTCACTGGTGGAGAGTTTTCTACTAACGGCAAATAAAGATTGCATCAGCCAGATTAAAGCAAGATTAAATGAAGATTGCATCAGCCAGATTAAAGCAAGATACGTTAGGGAAGAACAGCTAATTCGGCTTTATGTGAGAGAGATATTGGCTCTGGTACTTATGAAGACAGAGACCACTCTCACCCAGCTTTATGACAAACTCAATACAAGCCTCAGAACGTGTTTGGATTAACAAAAGACACTCTAGCATTTTTCATAGAAAAGTGCAATAATTTCTTGACCACTCTGTATTTCATCTTCTGACTTAATCCAATTTAAAATTACTAAAATTTTGAATACACTCTCCGATATTTATATGCACTTGTAAATAATCGTTCATTATGCATTCGGTACACAACAACGTGTAAAAAATCGAAATTTGCAAAAAAGATGTTTCGGCAATACATCCACTTACATATTTTTGGTTACTCATTTTGTAATGCTGGCCTGCGTTTGGGTGGCTGTATGGGAAAATGCACTGGCCACACATATATATACACATATATACACATATGTGTATATGTATAGAAAAAAAAAAAGATTGGCCTCTGTTCGGCGGTCGGTTCGGTGTGAAAGACGCGCTCATTTTGGCTATGTACAAATCTTCGGAGTTATTATTGTGAACGGACCTACCTAATTACCAAGAATTCTAGCTAAAACACTAAGGAAAATCATTCTTCGGCAAATGGACTAACTGCAGCCAGGTGCCTTCAACATTCGTCAGCGTATAGGGACGCGCTGATCGGCGGAACCAGGTGAGTGCCAGATTTATGTTCGGTGGATGTATGTCGGAATTCTTCATATTATTGCCCTAGCTAGCCTTGCCCACATCGAAAAAGGTGGAAACCAGAACCCCTGAAACTATCGAAGTGGTTACATAAACATATTTTTGGTCCTTCGAGCCGGATCGGTTTCGGCTTTATTTTTTTTTTCATTTGTGGGTAACTTTGAATATGTACTTTGATTAGCCATTTGTAAAATAAAATTTTACCGCCTTCTATCGTTTTCCATTCCATAGTGTTACCTGTGTAAAAAAAAAAACAAATAGTTTACATATCGGTCGGTCGGGTACGTTCGTTTGATCGTGTAACGGTAGCTCACAGATTAATTCGGTCGGTCGGTTTTTATATCTCTGTGTAGTCTGTGGTTTTCTTGAAAGTTGACATTTGGATGTTTTGTAAATAAATTCGGTCGGTTCAAGATGTCTAAATCTAAATCAAAGGAGTTGGTTCGGTTTCAAATAGCTTACGATTGGTTTAAGCATACGTACGAAATAGTGGACTCAAAAAGCCAGTCACAAGGTGTTATAAATGCTCGGATGAGGAAACTGGAGGAGAAATATGCTATTTTGGTGTCGACGTATGAGAATGTTTTGACGGAAACTGAGGATGAGACACAGGTAAAACATTACATGGATTTATTTAACGAAGCAGAGGAAATATACAATCGGTTAGACGCGATATCGGCAGTTTTCCCGAGCTTATCGGGCGTTCACCAGCCTACGGAGAGCGCGCAAATGGCACGGTTGCCGCAAATAAACTAACCGGTATTTAACGGAGACATCTATGCGTGGGCAAGCTTCATTAGTCTCTTCAATTCATTGGTGATGTCTCGGAAAGACATTTCAAAAACGGAAAAGTATCATTACTTATTTTCCCATCTGGAGAAGGAGCCACGGTCCCTGATCATGCATCTACCTATGGTTGATGAGTCTTTGGACACGGGGATGGATATTTTAAAGGGTCGCTTTGACAACCAACGGTTGTTGGCAGATGCACACATTTCACGGGTGCTTGAGCTGCCTGTGTTGAGCAAGTCGGTCGGTCTTCGGGCAAAAATTCTAAATCCACTCTTAGAGTCAAGTAGAGCACTAAATAATCTAGGAATTTCCACTGATGATTACAAATGATGACTCATATCGCTCTCACTAAGTTGCCAGTTGATATTAAGACGCGATTCGAACAAAGTATTGGCGGAAACAAGACACAATTACCTTCATTCAAGCAGTTGATTGAGTTCCTGCAAACTGAATGTAGAATGTTAGATTCTGCGGTGACGGTTGAGTCAGAAAACAACTCTAACAGTTCACGTCCTCATGTCTTCACAGGGCGCGCGCGCGTTCTACGCGCACAGTTCATAATGCTGTGCCTAGTAAACCGGCGGCGAGCTTTCCATGCTCATACTGTCATGTAGCTGGACATGGCATAGTTTCATGCTACAAGTTTGGCCATTTGAGCATCGATGAACGGAAACGGTGGATTTACAATAAAGGCCTGTGCTATCGTTGCTTCGGCGATCACACTGCGGCGTCGTGCAGACGTTATGATGCGTGTGGTAAGTGTGGTAATGTGGGCCACCACACACTCATATCCAAGAACAGCGCTTCTAAAGGTAAAAATAAGAATATCAAGAGAAAAAGAAGATCTCCTAATGCGTCTACTACTTCTGAAAGCGTTGAAATTAGCATTTATAGTGATTCTGATTTGCAAGATGCACTATCAGATATAGAGAATGAGGAATATAATACTGAAAATTTAAGAAGAAATAATTTAGAAAAAAATGATGAGACTAATGTGATTAATAAAATAAAACTAAATGTTTATACTACATCTGAAGATGTAGTATAAACATTTAGTTTAGTAAATACTACTAAACTAAAGTCTACTACTTCTGAAAGCGTTGAAATTAGCATTTATAGTGATTCTGATTTGCAAGATGCACTATCAGATATAGAGAATGAGGAATATAATACTGAAAATTTAAGAAGAAATAATTTAGAAGAAAATGATGAGACTAATATGATTAATAAAATAAAACTAAATGTTTATACTACATCTGAAGAAGATAAATCAAAGCAGACTGGTGACACGGAAATAGAACTACATGCTGCCGATGTTAAGAGAAATATACCTGTAAAGATTGATGTTACAAAGAAAGAGTTTCAAATAAATCATGCTGAAAAAATTGTGGTGATGGATAGTGATGTGATTGGGCAAGAAATAGAAATAAAGAGCACAAAAGAGCAAGAAAAAGATGTTGTGCAAGTTAAGTTATGCAAAAATACAGCAGCCAATGGAAAAGAAAACGTCACAGTATTGTCTCGAATTAAAGGTGCCCCGGAAAATACTGCCTATCAAGATATAACGAAATGCGACGTCTTTAGAAAAAAGGGTGCTTTCAGTGAAATTAATAGTTTCACCATTAATTCCGAGGCACTCAAAAGTTTTGACATACAAAAAAGTGAAGTGAAGAAAGCTGAAAACTATATCAATTTTCTGACTAGAGGTAATGAGATTGAGAATGAAGAATATGAGCCAATAGATGATACAGTTGACAGGAAAATAGAGACAAAGCCAATAGAGACTGAACGGGACGACAAAGATGATAATGGAGATGATGAGAAAACTAAGACTATAGATGATGAAAAAATTGTGATTAAAGAAAGTGAGCAAACTGAGACTACAGGCAATGGAATTATTGACACTGAGGAAATGGAGTTTGAAGGGGATTACAAAGATAAGAATGAGGATGTTATAACTGTAGATAGAGGAAAAAATGAGACTGATAAATTCAAGACCAAAGACGATACCAAACTTGAGATTGTAAATAAAAAGAGTATTAAGACTACAGATAACGAAAACATTGAGACTGAAGAAGAAAAGATGACGGAGACTCCAGAAGAAACGACAGACACTGAAATTGATAAACTTGAGACTGAAGGAGATACCGAGAACGAATTTATTTATAATATAAATGATAGTGTTATTGTAAGATACTTCCAAAGAAAAATTTGGAAATATTTTATTGGATTTGTAATCGCCATAGAAAAAAAAGACGGTGAAGCACACTATAAGGTAAAATTTTTGAAAACTATCAAAGATTCGGCAAATTCAGTTAAGTTTTCAGTCCAAAGAAAGATAGATATTGATATAATTACGAGTGACTTTATTGATAAAAAAATCCGCAAGACTCAAAACAATACTACTTAGTGGATGACTTCGATGAAGTATATTTTAAATAATACCTCACGAGCTTTCCCATTTAAGATGTCACCAGTTTTTTGAACATCATATAACTTATGTTTCTACTTTTTAATTTGTCCCTAAGACATTTTTGTTATTTTGATAATTATATTTTTGTTATTTTGTTGAGCAGTCACCAGCTTTTTGATCATAATATATGATGGTGCCTGTATTTTTCAATTTGTCCCTAAGACATAGTTTTCGTTATTTTGATAATTATATTTTTGTTATTTTGTCGAGCTGTCACCAGCTTTTTAATCATTATATATGATGGTACCTGTACTTTCTTATTTGTCCCTAAGACATTATTATAAATATTTTTTATATTGGTATCTGTCACAGCTTTTGTTAATCATAGAATGGTGCCTGTACTTTCCAATTTTTCCCTAAGACATTTTTGTTATTTTGATAATTATATTTTTGTTATTTTGCTGAGCTGTCACCAGCTTTTTGATCATACATACTATATGATGGTGCGCCTGTACTTTCCAATTTGTCCCTAAGACATTTTTGTTATTTTGATAATTATATTTTTGTTATTTAGTTGAGCTGTCACCAGCTTTTTGATCATACATACTATATGATGGTGCCTGTACTTTCCAATTTGTCCCTAAGACATTTTTGTTATTTTGATACAAAAAAATGGGATAGGTCCCATTCGTGTCGGGCCTGGGTAAATTTTGTATGGACCGTGACCATTCTCCTTTGTTGAAAACTAACATCAGAAACAGACTCTATACTGAAACCCTCACAGGATTACTTTTTACAAAAAGTGGCCTTAAAGGTAACCGTGAGCCTACGCAAGAAAATATTAAACTTTTTAATAACAACACTACCAATTTAATTTAGCACAAAATAATAATGAAAATTAAAAAAAAAAACACTCGTTTTATTCTGTTTTACCTACCCTACCCTCTTCATTTCAGTCATAAAAAAAGAACGTAGATCTACGAACTTTTCCTATGCAATTTTTACTAAATCTACGTAATTTTCTAATCTGGCCTACGTCATTTTCAAAATATGGTTGGCAACACTGGGCTTTCCTCACTATTCAGTTCGAGGTTTGTGATGATGTAGAGGGATGGGATGAGCTTCTCAATCATTTTATAAAACAGTAGATTAACCCAAATTGCCGTAATTTGCTACGAGAATCCTTACCGTACTATCAATGCGGTTGAGAGCTGGCATTCCAGTTTAAATTATAAAGAAGAAAAAGCCAAACCTGTTCCCGTTTATAAAAGCCATCAAAAAGGAAAGTATTAAGTACGATCACGATTCGCCTAAACCTAATCCACTTCCCAGTGACGAAAAAAATTTAAAAAGGAGGTAATTACGAATGATATAAATAAAATTGTTAGTTAGACATATCGAAATAAAAGTTTGTGCAGATTAGGCAAAGTTTGTCTTTTTTAATGTCACGTTTCTTCCGTAATTAGTTTTAAAAAACCGAAGAGAAGATTTTTAGTTAATATTATAAGAATAAGATCTTGTTTATTAAATAGATTAAGTAAGTAAAAATATAAAAGGGCATTGGAAGTAATTTTTTTTTTGACAACGAATTGGTGGCATTTCACATAGTAAAAGCACGGACGAAAGCTAAATAAGGCTTTCTGCGACTGTATAAACTTTCAATCATAACAGTTGGCTTTATGCGATTATAGGCGTAGAGCGATCCCACGTATGAAAGTTCAAAAAAGTTGATATAGTGCTACAGATTGGATGAAAATATTGAATAAAGTGACCAAGTGCGATAGTAGGCATCGTGCTATCAAATCGTTTCTTCTACAAAGTCTAATTAGCAATATTTTTACTGCTGTCATGCTCAGACTAGTAAACAATGCTAAAAGCCTAATACATGATGTAAATAGTAATATCGCAGAAGTATTCAACAGCCTTATTGCAAAATTCGTGGGTGGTTAACGAATAAATTATTTAAGCCGTTCAGTCTTATACAAAAATATTGCAAAAAGGTGGTGCGAAGTCCTAATCCTATTGTAAAACGCTTAGAGATTAAACGCAATAAAAAACGAATCGCAAATTTTCGACGGAAATTATCAAAATCTTTTGTTGTAAAAAAGTGCACCAACAAAACAAATGACAAAGAACATGGCGACTCTTGTCAAAAACCAGATCTAGAACAAGGTGACTTTGACTTTGCTAAATCAGAACATATGAAGAAAATTCGTCTTCCTAATGAGGATCGCCAGTCTCTTGAAAAAAGAACAGATTCGATTGAATGGCACCAAAAGAGAAAGTTACGTCTAACTGCTTCTGCCTTCGGAAAGGTATGCAAAAGAGGCCTTATAAAATGTGCGCCTCAAGTAAAAAGTCACAGCCACGTAAAATCGTACATACACGTGGATTACTCGTCGACCATGAACTGCCATTTTTGGAGGCAAGACCAAACGGATTAGTATGTGATAAAATTAGTGAAATTAAGTGTCCATATTATTCTAAGGATATGACAGTCGCAGAAGGTATAGCACAAAAGAAAATCTGGAAACGAGAAGAATATACTAATTTGTTTCTGTTTGTTTCAATGCGTGTACTATATTGGATACTGAACTCTCCCCAAATAGCAAAATAGTTCCTAAAACTGTCTTCAAGACTACTTTTCAACACTCCTATAACAGTCTTTTAGTATCATAAAAAGCTGGATTTGGGCGCACTTATAGAAGCATTTTATTCTTATAACGCTCCAGTAAATATCTTACCAAACTTTGTTAAGTCCTATAACTAGCTTGCACTAGTATTGGTAAGTAATATATATCCTACAATCGTTTTACCGAAGATAGTTACAGGTACTAGTACTCGTTTAATTATCTACATCTAATTATTTCCTGGAGCAATCCTGCTAATAACGTGCTGATAACGTACTTAGTTTTAAGTTATTAGTATATATTTTACAAAACGACCAGGATAGACCTGTGTTTTATTTGTTCCCGTATTGTTTGCTTATTGTCATATTTATTAAGTAATACATGCAAGTTCATTATTAAATATCGATGAAATAAAAAATCTAGTGTTATGCGAGAATAATGTCTGTTAACTTGTGGAAAGGAGGATGCAAATCCTGGTCCCACCTTCCAATAGCTATGTGTGTTACATCGTTGGATAGGTATTTTTGAGCTGAATAAAAGTTACTATGGCGCCAAGTTCAAATCTTAGTCCGTTCAGAGTTATTCTTTAATAAACATGGTAGTTTTATCAGTAGCCAAGTAATGCTATTTAAGTAATAATTGCATTTGTGCTTTATACACGTAGTGTAGACGGTAACGCAAACCTTTTTATCGGTCTGTCTCACTCGCGCTCGTTAAGTATGCTTAGAACAATGAAACTGGTTAGCGGCACGGATAGGCGGCGAGGGTGCGCGCAAGCGCAGGTAGTCGTTCGTTTGCAATACGTGTGTGACTACGTCTTGTCTTACCGTTCGTTCTACAGTTTCTACTTGACCCAGGCTATCTCTTGGACTTTTTTCCTGTTCAAATTGACATTCGGCTTGTAATAAGGATTATTGAAGTGCTTTTCGATTGGACTATTGTTTGTTACTATGGAAGTTTCACGGAACTGTGTCATGTGTCGTAGAGGATTCTATCGCGGAAGATACCAGCAACATCTTTTGACTAATGAACTTACAAGAATGCCACCAGAGTTTGCAACATACATTCAGGAAAATGCATTGTTAGAGGTAAGAGCTTCAAGAGATATTGCGCTAGACACTAAATAGAAAGACTACAGAAGTTAAGCATAGTACTACGCGCGCTCGAGCAACGCACACACACACATGAACACGCACTTTAACTCGTTTAAGATTCCAGTTTCCTAGTTTAAGTTCCGGTGTATTCCGTGTCGGTGGGAGGGTGTCTATGTGTGCGTTGTTTGAGCGCGCGTAGTACTAAGCTTAACTACTATACTTTATATTGAGACTATGAGGTATCTATAAAAAGAAAAAAATGTTTATTAAGTATACTTTTTTACAGGTTGCATTTGACAACACGCGGAGTGTGTGCCATCGGTGTTGGCAAAGGGTTGATTGAAAGTGCAGTCAGACCGCCTCCTTCATTGCCTCCTCCTCAAGAAGAAAACGACGAGCCACAATCACTCTCAACAGTAATTCACGTTCCCGAGTATACACGAGCACCAAACACTGCTAGGCATTGTATTTTCCTCAACTGTCGTAATGACACTCGTCATAGAATACCAGAAATCATAAAAATACACACTTTCTGTGAACACAAGCTGTACATACCCGATAGCGCCAGAGATTGTCAAGAACACCTAGAGAGTAACATTTGGGACGAACTACCTCAACATTGCAATGTCACCCATGACTTTAATGCACCCATGACAATTCAGTGATATTAGTTTCATTATGAGAAAAGCTGTACAAAAAGGTTCGAGGTTAGATTTTAACACTATAGGTGCTGTTACAAGCGAAGAAATGCACTTTTGGACCGGCCGTAGTTTTGAGCAATTCCAAGATATGTTAGAACAAACTCCATCATTGAGCCAGAGATGTAAAAATCCAAGAACCGCTTTAGGTATCTTTCTAACAAAGCTGCGAACCGGTGACTCAAATGAGAGGCTCGCGACTTTATTCAATAGTTCAAGACAAAACCTTGAGCGATTGATGGCCTTAGCTCGTGAGTGTCTCACCAATGAGTACGTTGATCATCATCTAGGGCTCGACCATATAAATAAAGATGATATTTTACGTCGAAACTTGATGATACCAAAAGCTTTATTTGGAAACGATGAAAATACGAAAGCCATCTTAATATGCGACGGGACATATGTTTATATACATAAAAGTTCCAGCTTCCTTTTTCAACGACAGTCCTACAGCTTACACAAGTATCAAAATCTTTTAAAGCCGTTCATTATAGTCACAACGGATGGCTACATAATTGACGTCACAGGGCCCTATGCTGCTACAAAAACAGACGCAAACATAATGAGCGATATTATGAATAATGGTGAACATCCAATTCACTGTCTCCTTGAAACTAATGACGTGTTTATTTTGGATCGCGGATTTAGGGACAGCTTGGATGATATAGAAGCCTGTGGTTACGAATACCATGTCCCGCCTTCAAAGGATATACACGAATCCCAACTTACTACTGACCAAGCCAACGAATCTCGATTGGTCACTATTTGCCGCTGGGGAGTGGAAGTGGTTAACGGCAGGTTCAAACGGGATTTTAAACTGTTTCGCCAAAAATATTTCAACAATGCGTTGCCGCATATGTTTTCTGAGTTTAGGATAGCTGCTGCTATCACAAACCACTTTCATATACCCATCGAAGATAGTCAATATGCAGGAGCTTTCGTCACCGAAATAAGGCAGAAGTTATATACCCCTAATATTTTATATGAATATGTGGAACGGAAACGTTTAAACAGCAGAAGAGCTGATTTTACAAGAGTAGAAGCAAGTGATATTGATTTCCCGAGATTCAGTGAAGAACAAATCATTTTGTTAGCTTTGGGAACCTACCAACTGAAGTTAGCGAAATCTTACTGCAGCGAACATCTACAAAATGGAATGTATACAATAGAAATATACCGAGAAGCTGCACTGGAGGATTTACCTGATTTTGGCATTGATGAGGATGCTTGGCTCTTACGTGGTCGTATTCAGTCGCGACACGTGAGAGCTAGAGAGTACTACTGTTACTTATTAGTTCGCAACACTAATATTATACAAAGATATTGTACCTGCATGACGGGACGACGTACTGTAGGAACCTGTGCGCATATCGTGTCAATCGTTTGGTACCTAGGGCACGCCAGGCATGAGGGATTTGTAGGCCCAGCCTTATTTTTAAATAACGTCATTGTAGACAACGATGATTAAATAAATGTATACGTTTAAAATCCGCAATCGTAGTATTATTTGTAAAAAAAAAACCATTTTGTCAATGTTGACATCTGTTTAACTTTTTGTTATAAGGTTTGCGACTCAGTGACGCAATTGATAACCGTAGGTTAGTATCTACACTACGTGTATAAAGCAAAGAAATGCAATTATTACTTAAATAGCATTACTTGGCTTCTAATAAAACTATGTACCATGTTTAATAAAGAATAACTCTGAACGGACTGAGATTTGAACTTGGCGCCATAGTAACTTTTATTCAGCTCAAAAATACCTATCCAACGATGTAACACACATAGCTATTGGAAGGTGGGACCAGATCTTATAGAAACTCTGGCATCATCCTTTAACATTACGTTACTTATGGTAACAAATATTATCAATCAGTTTTCATAACTCTTGAACATCGTCCATCATTGCCCTTTACCATTACCCATATACGACTATTACAGGTAACATTGCGCTAGTTATACTCTTAGAAAGACTACCTCACCACCGTGTTGAATCAAATTAGGATTCCTCACTTGATGGACTACCACGCCTGAACATCTTTTTTATTTGCAGATTTTCAGGATGGTTGTGTTACTTGATGTGGACTGTTTTTTGACCAGAAATGAATTGAGTCTGCTCGTACTAACTAATATGAAATGGCCCTGGACGCACACGCATTTTGTTTTATCTGAAAACTGCAATGGATGTTGATTACGGGTCTTTAGTATCGATAATTATTATAGACCGGTTCACTTTATTTATACAGGGTGTCCACTGGGTAAGTTCATATTTAAAAATTATTTAGTGGGGCGGTAGCTGAGGCGACGAAGCAGGGAGAGGGCTTAGACGACGTGCCGGAGATGCGGGTTGCTTGTGCCCGGTTCCTACGAGGGCGGTTTGATAAGTTCGTGACCGTCGATTCATAAACGGCAAAATTCGGGAGTCGAATCGTTTAATGCAGCGTCATACGCAAACTTGTACATTATAATTCGGTCTTTTACTTTGCAACGTCGAAGTCGAACGTCTAAGCGACGAGGGAAACACGATTAGACTTTCAACTTTAGCTTGCTTGAAAGAGAGTTGACTTTTGTAGTGAGTTCATTAGAAATTATTGGTACGCCTGAAATACTAATCGTATTGTCTTTTAAATGTACAACCAATGTCTCCATTCAGCCATCCTTTTCCTAAGCCTGGAAAAGTATGAAGGAGATTTCATTTGTGACTGTACAATTAAATAGTTAACCCTTCAAGTAGATTTATTTAACGAGACGTTGCTGTTGGAGCGTCGTCGATGTTCCTATACCACCCTTTTTATGAACTCTAGTTAATATTCGTTCGCACGTTTTGCGTCAACTAGTCGAAAGATTTAACTAGTTAATCGACTAGTCGACGAATTAACGTCAACGGTTTCGTTTCGTTGATGAAAAAAGCGTCGACGACCCTCCTCTATGGACCACTGGCTGCAGCTGCAGCGGTGTGACATCAAAGTCATTATACAAAACATTCTTGCCGATTCTTCTAACACAGAAGCTGCTGTTCCTTATGTGTCAAATGTGCGCAAAATCTGCTACCTACGTCTATCAAAGGCTCGTAGAATGACAAAACATCGCTGCATAAAATGCAAAAGTGGTAGTTGTGGCTCATATTCATATTATTAAATACTTTTGATAATATTTACGTTTTTTACCGCGTAGTCCGCTCGACGAATGTTTAGTTACTATGAAACTGTGAATATAGTTTAGTTGTCTAGGGTTAATCAGGTCAAGTCCAGTAGCATTAGTCTTAATTGTCCTTAGAATTTAAGTTACAGTAGAGCGTCGACTATCCGAACGTCGTCGGTTATCCGAACGACCGCTTATCCGAACGCCCCGCCCGACCCGGGCATGCCTCTCGCGCGCTGCAGTGCTCGCGCACATGTCGCGAGACGTTCATTTGTTAATTTTATTATACTTGTATGTCACTTCCTTCACTTCTACTCGATAAACTATTATATTCCTATTTGTCATTAAATATATAAATGTAATTATATGGTTTTCATTTACCAGTAGGTAAATATGTATGGCTGAACTGAATATATACAGGATGTCCCAAAACTCGACGTCAAGCCGAAACCGGGTGAAAAAGCCAAGTCAACTGGTTATCAGAAAAATATTAATTTTTTTTTTTCAGTACAGTATTTTTTTTAAAATTATTTATTCCAGATATTTTGCAAAAATATACTTCCTTGTTTCTTTCTTTCTTTTTTAAAAATAAAAAAAGAAATAAAACTTGCAATTTTTTTAGTAAATTTTTTTTTTTAAGTCTCCATTCTTCCAGTCTGAAGAAGCTTCTTTTGAAATTTTGTTAACAGTTTAGAGAAGCATTATTCAGAGTTACAAAACAAAAATTTTTTTTAATGCATAATTTTGTATTCATGCAATTTTGATTTTTTTGTATTTTTCTGATAACCAGTATGACTAGCCTTTTCACCCAATTCCGGCTTGACGTCGAGTTTTGGGACACCCCGTATAGGTAGTTCGATTATCCGAGTAAAATTTTTTTTAAAGTCTCCATTCTTCTAGTCTGGAGAAGCATTATTCAGAGTTACAAAACAAAAAAATTGGAAAAAATAAAGCGGCTTGACGTCGAGTTTTGGGACACCCCGTATAGGTAGTTCGATTATCCGAAAATACCGGTTTTCCGAACACCCATGTCCCCCAATTAGTTCGGATAATCGACGTTCTACTGTACCTCAAACGGTGTCAATGTACGCAACTTGAAGTTGGTGGCCCTACAGTATCGGTGAAATTCATAATAAGTAAGGTCAGAGATAGTTACGTGAGGTCTTCCAGGAACACTAATAAAGTGGTTATTAATTTCGTTAGGGTAGTTAAAGTGTGAGGGCAGCTCAACATTTCGCTTGCTCGGCAGAACTATGCGCTCGTAGACATTCCCTGTCTACGTGTGCGCTTGATACTCTTCCACAGACGTTTCGAGTCACTAACACGATTTACTTGTTCTTCGAAAAAAGCACACTTTCGATTCGATTTCGACTCGTAACAATTGGTTGAAATATCTAACCACCCGATTCTGAGCGGTTAAACAATATGGTGGATAGTTAACCGGTGAGTCCTGTCAGTTGATATTGCAAAATAATTTCGTTGTGGCTATAATTTTCAAAATAAATATAGATTTGAACGTGGCAAGACACTTTGACGAGTCAGAAAGTTCGTCAGATGAAGATGTTGTTATCCAGTACGTGCTTATGAGAAGACCGAAAACATTCAGATCACGCAACCCACCCCTAGAAATATGGGATGATGAAGACTTTTGCCCACGCTATCGTCTTTCAAAAGAAACGGTATTGTGGATAGAATGGAAATTGGAAGTCGTCTAAAAAGCCCTACCACTAGGTATGTTATATAGAAGTTGCATTTATCTCGGAATGTTACAAACCTACTCACTCCCTACTGTTTAAAAATGACCTAGGTAATTTCGTTTCAGAAATCATGCGGTCACATCGCTGGAGCAAGTATTGCTCACATTACGTTTCTACGCCACAGGAACACTGCAGCAATGCTCTGGAGATCTCTTTGGACTGACAAAATCTACTGCCTGCAAAATAATCCACTCAGTCTCCAGAACAATTTGCATTCATTTGAAACATTTAATTGCTTTGCCACACGCGGTAGTGGCAGTGTCGCGGCACACCGTTAGCTGCACATACTATACCGACGTTAGCACGGACGCTGTCGGCAGTATCGCAAAGCAAGCGATGGACGCATCCTCAAAGAGAATAACGGACTATAACCTAAAAATGGCGATAAAATCCCGAGACATGGACGTCATATCCAAAGCGACACAGAAAAAAACGGACGCTTCCGTGGCGGATAAGGTGTAACAAAGAGACAAATGTAAAAAAAAAAATGAAAATATAGCGTTAAAAACACCCTAGGTTAAGTTTAGAATGGGACTTATAGTAGGTAAGGCGTGTGAAAAGTACAAATCCACCTGTACAAAAAAAAAACTATGTAGCTAAGTTTAAGTGGTAGTATTAAGGAGCAGATAATAAAGGGAAAACTAAACAAACGAAAAAAAAAGGGCACGGACCTAGAGTCTGTGGAAACAGAAGTTAAAAAAAATAAAAAAAAATAAATTATTTTATCATTATTCTATTAATCACAGATTACAGGACATTCACCAAACAAGCCTTTTTCTTCATGTTTTATGAACAAACTAGCCCACACTTGTCTTTATGCAGTGTTTGACATTTTAAATACGTATGTTATGGTATTTACAGGCGCAAGACCAAGGAAGCAGCGAAGCCAAAGGAGGCAAAGTGCAAGGCACCGCCGCGGTACAAGCCTAAGAGGAGTAGCTGGCGCGTCTTCGACTCCGACAGCGAGGAGGAGGGTGCCGCCAGACCGCCGCAGCAGCTGCGATCCAGCTACGCGAAGCGAGTCGCTGACGGTGTCGTGCGCCGCACTGCCCAGCTTGAGGGTGGTCTATTTTTAGACCTCAAACTGTACCAGGTGGACGACATAAAAAACGTTCACCCCTTCAAGCGGCATGAAAAGGCGGTGTTGGCGCAGAAATTCCAAGGGGAACCCGACTCGCCTGAGTTAGTTGCGCTTCAGCTGCTGTTGCAGCGGTGTAAGGCGAAGTTTGTGGAGGACGGGTATTTTTACGCAGATAAGGTAGATAAATAGGTAGAAAATGTTGTTATTTATTCTTGTAGTTGTAGGAATAAAAATATGTGTTAGTTTGTATTTATTCTTTGTTTTATTTCTGTGTGATTGTGGCCGTACGATATAATAATAATAATATAAGGTTTGTCTTTTTTCATACCTTCACACCTTTACAAAGCAAAGTAAATTCATATACACATCAATATGCCTAATAACTATTCAATATATTGTTCGGTATGTGATATTTCAGTTAAAAGTAGAGCTTTTTCCTCCCATTTGCGAAGCTCTGAAAAGGGTGGTAAAGTTTGTAGCGCATTAGCCAATACCTCCTGTACGAAATGCCTTTTGTACGGACCATCACCTGAAGAGATGAACAAGATCGACGAGTGCCCCAGAAAAGAAATTGACGCCAAGAATCTTGAGTTTGGATTGTCTCCGCTTCATTCGTGGACAAGGTTCTTCGAATACTTGATCCACGTGAAAAGAACTCAAAAGTAACAGAATTTCTTTAAAGAAATTACAAAGAATTTGGCCAACAAAACCATGATTGACGTGGAAAGAATTGAAACCCGGATTCGAAAACTCCGACTCCGACAATACATCTAGAAGATTTTTCGATGACCTAAATGTGGCTCCTGAAATCACGGACATAGACAGAGGCTTTCTGGAGAAAATTAAAAATTATCCTTGTGGCATTGTCCGATGTGGCGTGATGCCACAAAATTAATCCGACAAAATTCTCGGAATATACGAAAAAGACTGCATAAATGTACGTCGAACTTTATGGCTGGCACCCGATGACACCTACTCTCCACAAAATACTAATGCATGGTGCGACTATCGTCAAATATGCGCTTCTACCGATAAGTTTGTTGTCAGAGGAAGCTGCGGAAGCCCGAAATAAACATTTTCCGGTCGTACAGAAGAGATTTTGCACGGAAATTTTCAAGAGTGGACTGCCATAAAGATGTGATAAATAGGCTGCTTTTTTCGTCAGATCCTTTCCTCAGTTGCAAAAGAAAACGTCGTGCAAGAAATGTTAAGCATAAAGTCACGGCCAAGTGAGAAAACACCATACTCAAAAAAATCCCCATGCAACCTCGCATTAACAAAGCGGTTCTTAATAATTTAAGAAACATTGCCAAGGACAAAGGGAGCAAAGACAACATGTGTTTCCTATTTTTCGATGAAATGGAACTGAAGTCTCGTTTAATTTTAAGCACTGCCACTGATATTGTGGAAGGTAACGTGGACGACGGTGAAGAGCTAGGGCGGTTCCAAGAACAAGCTAACCATGCCCTAGTGTTTATGGTGCAAGGCCTGCGACAAAAATATAAGCAACCCATGGCATTTTACTTTGTCAAAGGGACAATTTCAAGTCAAAGTTGCCAATGATAATTAAAAAAAATCATTGAAATATCCGCGACTGAATTTCAAGTGATAAACACGGTATGTGACCAAGGCCTAACAAATATGGGGGCATTTAAGCTCCTGCGAGAGTTGTCGGGGCCAATGGATGCTGGATCCAATCATTACTTTAGAGTAAATGATAAAAATATATACATTGTTTATTATGTTCCACATTTGTTCAAGAAATTGAGAAACAATATTCAAAAACAATCATCATTGAACCATCTCATTGAACGGCAAAAAATTTGAATCGAGCCATTTGAAAGAGGTTAAGTAACAAAACAGAAACTTTTTGTATGTGTCAAAAATATCTGCCACTCATGTTGACCCTAAGTAAAAGGCAAAAAAGAAAATTAAATATGCAGCACATGATCCTTAGCACCACTGTGGCAGCAATTTTGAAACTGCTGTCAAGATGTGAAGATGAAGAAGACCAATACATTCCCAACAAATAATGGAATCTGCTCGTGTGGTACAAGATCTGGATCGTTTATTTGATATTACAAATAAGCCATCCGGTCACAAAGATATAAAGAAAGGTTTGAGGGAAAACGTCTCGCAAAAAACGGAGCATTTGAAGAAATGGGCGGACAGGATAAAAAAGCTGTCGACATTAAAATTCATGCACAGAAATGGCAACGAGGCAATATTATTATAACCTTTGTTATTACACCTATCAAATATGAATTTCGCCACAAAAAAACTGCTTCAAATCCTTATGAGCCTTTGAGCTATGTAAAATTACGAATCATGAAAACTGACTAGTGAGGAAACTGACCAGTTAACGAATAACTCAAAACTGACGAATCATGTAAAATGACGAATTAAAGAAATACAAAGTCGGCCACCAGTAATTTTAATTGAAAGAAAATATTTATTTTAGTAAATTGTTGCTGCCTCTGAATGAACATTCGAGCAGAAGGATTTTTTGCTATTCCTTTGAGATATTTTTGAGATATGGGGTTAAAAAGATAGACAAGAAAAGAAAGAAACTTTTGGGCTTTAAAGAGTTTGGCCTATATTTCTCTCAGGCATTGCATGTTTTTTATAAAAATAAAATAAATAAACTTACGCCCGATATCCCCGAGGGGGTAGGCAGAAGCACCACAGTAACTAAGCCCACGTTTTGCCGAGCAAGTGGCAAGCCTGTCGCCGTTATCCGGCCACAATTTATCAGCGAATGGTGTTGCTGTACAAACAAACAAATGTACGTAATTAAAAGTCATTGGTACATGCATGGTTCAAACCCAGACCCTCATGATCGAGAAACAAGGGTCAACCCCACTACGCCACCACCGCTTTTTTATGTTCGCATTTTTAATCTTGTAAAAAGCTGGCACGCATTTTGTTACATGCTTCAATAAACGGGAGCCAAAACATTTGAACCCTTTTCATTCTTTTTCTGGAACGCTTTTCTCTAGGAACTACAAATAATGCTTGTGTATGTTCGACTCTAATGTAGACTATTATTTAAATTAAACGTGATTTTTATTTCAATTAATAGTCTGCATCATCTACAAATGTGATTTAATTACATAATACAAAAATGTGTTCTTTAGCCTTCTAAAGGGCCTATATGGATAAATTTAAACTATTATTATAGACTATCTACATATAAACTACATTTTTTATAGACTATCGTGCACATCACTATTACTGTCAGCAAGTGTCCTTTTTTTTAAGGATATGATTTAAGCTATCATCAATAAAGTTTTGAATGTTTTAAATAA
Source organism: Yponomeuta plumbellus (assembly GCA_947310845.1). Lineage (NCBI taxonomy): Eukaryota > Metazoa > Arthropoda > Insecta > Lepidoptera > Yponomeutidae > Yponomeuta > Yponomeuta plumbellus. Next base: position 2,745,168 of record OX371206.1, read on the forward strand.
TAAGGTTTGTCCGTAAAGTAACAACGCCTGTAATAAATTATTTTACAGTCTGGAGCTAGTTCAGGTCAGAGCCCAGAATGCCTTGACGAAGCGTCGGCTTAGTAGCTTGCCAGCTGAAGTTCGCAAGGAACTGGTCCCGCAAGCGACAAGCTGACCTGGAGCGGGTGTTGCTTCCAGACGCACCCCCGCGAAAGAGGCAAACAAGGTAATTGATATGATAACTTATCATTTATATAAATGCGCTTGATGTTTCTGATTACCCCAGACCGTGACCCGTGTCCGATGGTGTCTCCCCAACACCACGAGCCCGAACCCCCGAGCCCCAGCCCGAGCCTACGCCTGAGCCAGAGCCTGCACCGGAGCCCGAGCCTGAGCCGCAATTTGCACCGGAGCTCGAGCAGGAGCCGGAGCTCCTCGAAATTGAGGCCTTGGGTACGCCAGAAGCGGACACTGTCCCAAACTCCCCATACAGTTCGCCAAGTCGACTGTCCACGGCATCAAATTTATTGTGGGCCTCCCGTACACCTAGGAAGAAGAAATTTAGTTCTCCATATTCATCTGAATAGGTGAAATTGTTTTTCGCGTACAAACATAAACACGCAAACTCACTCACGTTCGTAGGTAATTTAATACATCAATCTTCTCTTTTCATAGATTTCTTGGTGATCGAGCAAGAGGTGGAGGTGGAGACCCAAGGTGCTAGCCATAGCCAGCCCGAGACATCTGACAATCTTTCTATTAGTAAGTATGCCTACTAAATTGCCTACTGTTTCTATTGGTTTATTTTTTATCTAAGATTTAACTGTCTCTAGGCAATTTTTTTTTCTAGGTTGTCACATGTGTTTTCTTTGTTCCAGATGTTAACGACACTAACTTCGAAACGACCATTGACAACTGGATGTTAGCTGATGACAGTGACGTTGACTTGGACGTTGACTTGGACGTTGCCTTTATGACGATGCCTATTCTCTTCCTGTAACACGTAACGCAGGGAATGAGCCCGCGTGTGATATCGACATGACCGAACTCACAACACGAGTGTTACAGGCTGAGGATGAGGTTGATGACAGAGCTTTACGTGACATGGTACCAAACGGCGACCTCTACCATTTCGAATTGACAAAGGACAGGAAAAAATTCATTGGACAACGGGAGACTTTTACAGGACGACCGGGACCGACATTTGACGTGACAGGACTGAAGGAAGTTGACATTTTTTACAAAATGTTCGACAGTGAGTTTATTGACAGACTTTGCACAGAGACAAATCAGTATGCAGACCAGAAGATAGCTGCTTTAAAAGCCGAGAATAAGCTTCTTACAACTTCGCGTTTGCACCGGTGGACTCCGACTGACCGTGACGAAATGGTCTTCTTTTTAGCAGTATTTTATACATTTTTGGTATCTACTTAACATTGAGACAGCAAAACATAAATCAGGCCTAGTGCCTGTTGCCGCATACATCAGGCATCCTATAATTTGCCTGCACAACTTCTCAACATTTTTATCAACAAGTGTTGTATTGTCACTTACAATTTTTTTTAAATTAAAATAAGGGTCTATAGGGGTTGACATAACCTTAGAATTTTCCGTATTAAACCTTTTTAGAATATTTTCCAAATAATTTCTTTGGTCTAGTTCACCCGATTCCAAATATTGAATTACGTTTTAAGAAATTTGAGATCAGTCCCAAGTCCTTCATTTTTAATTGATTATTTAATACAACTTTAAACTCTGAGATATCTTTCTCATTTGTCACAAAAATTAATACAATGACATCATCAACATACAGTAAGACAAACATTTCCAAAATTTACTCGGTTGAACGAATACTTCCAATATGAAAAAACTGTTGTAACAGTAGTACACGAAAGAATGGTGACTGCATATACAGAGTTTTTAGTGATGTATGTGGAAAGTGATTATGTCCACCAGACTCCAATATCAGAAATCCAGCCTGACGATAGCAGCAAATTCTTAGGCACACATCAAGTTTACTTGGGAGCAGCCACTATGAGACAAATATCAACACCAGAAGCAATTCAGAGACCCGATATCATTAGCTGATTTTCAAAATAACTGCCAAAAATTTCTCATTACATCCTGTCTTCAAATGAAAGCAAGATTATATTTTTTGTTTCGTTATTTTATTAAGGTTTTATTTATCCAATAAAAAGATAATTTGTATCACGTGCCGCTTTTTAAACTTGTTTTTTTTCAGATATGACTTTGGTGATCCTGTGCTCAAACAATTACCATTAACAAGCTTTGTCCATAAAAACAAGGGAACTGGCCCCTAGCCTATTGCCATTGGCTCTACTTTTGCCTCGCTGCACTGACCAATCAGATGAGACTTTACAAGCCATTGATGACGAATGGCAAAAATTACTGTATGTAAAGAATATTCTTCCAGACGAAATATTAATTACTGAAGCCGACCATTTCTGGCATAAGGTAGGACTAATATGCGCCAATTTGTTTATTTTTACACAAAATTTGCTGGACATTATCTCATAGTTAATTCTACTTAATTTTTTTAACAGATAACAGACTGCCCACAGTACGAAAACGATATTGGTGAACGGCTGTTAACACATCTTCCAGACTTCGCGCTCACAGCTCTGTCCGTTCCTATTTCAAATGCTGATTGTGAACGAAAATTTTTATAAATAAATAACAAGACAAGCGAAATCGTCTTATTACACCAACAGTAAATGGTGTACTTTTGGCCGACCAGGCGGTGAGGACAAATGAAGGCTGCTGCAAAAATTTCACTGCTTCTCCGAACATGATGATAAAGATGAACGCTAAACACATTTACAGCTATTCAAAAGCAGAGGTTTAAGAGTCTGAAGATGTATTTTCCTTCGAATAAAAATCACATTGTTATTTTTTACATTAAGTAATTTTTTTTTCAGTGATATATATTTAGTCTTATTTATAAATTATCATATCCTGGCATGAAGAAACATATAAAAAAACCTATAAACGGTCACTCAGATCCAATGTAACTGTTAATTCTTTCTCTTCATTTCCTTCTTGGTTTAAGAACGCAACACCCCTTTTAGTGTCTACAGTTTTCTTCTCTGAAAAGTATATTCTGTAACCTTTTACGCTGTCACCATATCCAACCATCAAACCTTTTGCGCCTTTCTTGTCCCATTTCCCCCTCTTCTCTTTTGGAATGTGTACATACACTGGTGAACCAAAAGGTTTCAGCTGGTGAATATCAAAGTTTTTCCTAGTCCATACTTCATATGGAGATTTTCCATCTTTGCTCTTTCCAGTTCTGTTGAGGACAGCTTCAGCCCACAGTTTCTTGGGTAAGTTCTTAGCGTACAGCATGGTCCTTGCTGCTTGGACTAGTCCTATTTTCTCTATCCGCTTTCCCGTTTTGTTCCCTTTGGTGTGTAGGGTACAGTGGTTTGATGTGGAATACCTCGCTTTGAAAACATCTCCTTTGCTTCTTTGTTTACAAATTCGAGACCATTGTCGCTTTTAAATATCTTTACTTAGTTTCCGGTCACATTTTCTGCTTCATTTATGAGATCCTCCAAGTAAGACTTTATTTCACTTTTGGTTTTGACAAAGTAGACATCCTTGAACTTTAAACTTTGAATAGTCATCCTTGAGCACGACAAAATATCTCGATCCGCCGACTGATTCTACTTCCATGGGGCCACAGGTTTGAGTGCTTTCGCTTTCACTTTTCTTAAATGGCAGTTTGATATTTTTCCTTCCAAACAACTTACACACTCTGGTACAGAAGTTTGTTTTACGTCGATGTTGTTTTTCTGCAATACTTTCTTCACGTAATCAAAGTTCTGGTGGGCTAGTTTTTCGTGCCACTCGTTCAGATAGTTCTTTTCTGCCTTTGCCACACTCCCAACCTCGCATTTAATGCGAAAATCCAATAAGACCTTCCAACTCGATTTGCAATAGCACAAACTACGCCATTTCTATATTTTTTTTTTTAAAGAGTTTTGGCTTGGTTTCAAGACCTTTAAGCCATATCTTAGTTTATAAAGTCATAATGCACTTCACATTTCAATACAAATAGTTAAACTTTTTCTATTTACACTTATATTTTAGACACTGTATTTTTCACAAATGTATACACGATAGGATAGCATTCAGGGGTTTTAAGCAAGTCTTTGAGGTGGTGGCGGGAGAAAAAGTCACTTTTGCCTATTTCTAACAAATCACTCGCGAAAATCAGTCTTTGTACATTGAAAGATGGACAGTCATAAATTAAATGTTCAACGTTTCCAACGGCATTTTTACAGTGTTCACAGATATTAGTTCCAATGTTGATTCTTGAAAGGTGTGATGGTGCACAGTTATGGCCAAAACGCAATCTATTTATTGCGGTTATGAAGCTGCGGCTAGCGATAGCCAGTTTCGATTCGTACCTACCAAGGTGAGTTAGGTATTTTTTCTTGGATGCTTCCGTACCAAAGTCCTTTGCCTTCTTTCTCTTGATTACTCTTCCAGAATGCTTCCCAAGAGTTTAATGTTTCTAAATTTATTACACTGTAATAGTCGGTCATAGGGACCCAAAAAGCGCGTCTTACATCTAAACAATTTGTACCTTCATACCGTCACCTTAATAAGCATAACTCGTAACTCCACCTATGAGCGAAAATAAGATTTTGATGCCAATGTATGCGTTAAAAAAAGGTTTTTATTGTTTCTAAACTGGCAACCCTAAGACCATGTAAAAGATCAATAAATTGTGTCAAGCAAACCCTGTAAATGCACTACCACTTTTTTTTTTAAGCAATACTCGTACCTCCCTTGTTTATGTCTTTCAATATGGCGGACTGATGCCGTGAGGTTGTAACGTACACCGGCGTGACGTTATTTTGGATTTATATTGTTAAATACCACATTTCAGCTACAATGGTAAGCACATACTCCATTTCGATATTATTATGCACTGAATTTTAAAAAGATTGAATCTATTTATTCATGCGTTTATACAAAAGATAAATTACTTTTGGAGTTACAAGTTTTTCTTACAATACATTTTTTACCTTTTTAGCTACGTAACTCCATGGTCGTATTGATAGTTCCATGTAGATACCCTACAACCAGCGTTGCCGATGTGTGGGGAAATCCGCGATTTGCGGGGAATCGCAAGTCAATTGGGGATTGGTGTAGGGATTGGTTCTATGCGGGGAAAACGTGGGGAATTTTACACTTATATTATCAAAACAAATGTTTTTTCGGCCGTTTTCCTGATAATATGGATATTGAAACTTTCAGTCGATTATTACGCATACTACCGATTACTTTTCAATATGTATAGGACATCCCTAGTTCGTATAATAGGAAGTAGGCGCATCACTATGTGGGGAAACCCCTTGTTTATACGCTACACATTTACTACTCTGTTTCTATTTTGTTGAGTAATGAATGAGTTTAGTTTAGTTAGAATCACTCACTCACACTTGTGTCGTGTTCGATCGTACTCGTACGTTTGTTTTATATTGTGAAGAGCACTTGCGATATTTAAGTACTAACAATTATGGATAAATGGTTGCTAAAAGGCCGCGATAAAAAGGAACCTGATAATTCTAAGGTAATTAGTTAACTACTTAATACAATTTATAGTTTATACATTAATTGAGGCCGATTCTGTGTCCCTGTATTGAAAGTAAATTTGAAATTTACTCCTTTTTTTAAGATCGAGCGCAAAAGAGTACCCGTGAAAGAGACAACGGAGGCTTCAACTTCTGGTGCAGAAACAAATACTAGTTCTAAGCCCAACCCATTTCAACTAACCTTGGCTAGTAGTGATTCAAGTGAGTCAAGTTATCCACCAAAAAAAAAGGTAAAACGTTTAAACAAATTTAATTCTTCTTGGCTCGAAGAACCGGACTTCTCAAGCTGGTTACAGAAAGATTTGAAGATGAAAGATGGACATGAGTTGGCACACTGCACTCTTTGTTCGGTATCGATTATAGCACACAAAAGTGACCTGATTCGTCACCTGAACTCGGATCGCCACAAGAAAAAATCACTGGAAAGCAAAACAATACCGAAAATCTCAAATTTCTTACCAGCAACAGCTTTAGACGAAAAAGTCAGAACAGCTGAGCTAAAGCTAGTTGGTGCTTTGGCTGAACACAGCATACCTTTGTCGTTTATGGATACCTTAGGTCCATTGTGCAGAAACATTTTTTCAGATTCAGCTATAGCTAAAAATACAAATTTACACAGAACCAAAGCTACAGCTATTGTAAAAAATGTTTTAGGAAACACATTTATGGAGGAAGTTAATGAAAAATTAAGGACAAAAGGAAATTTCTTTTCTTTAATAATGGACGAAACGACGGATCAGAGCAGTAAAAAACAATGCTGTTTTACTGCTATTGTGTATAATGAAGAGACCAATAAAGTAGAGCATTTATTTCTGGACATGGTTGAAATATCATCAGGAACTGCATCTGGATTAAACGACTGCTTAAAACAAATGCTTCTAAACAAAAACATACCCATTGAAAATATGGTTGGATTCTCTTCAGACACTACAAACGTAATGGTTGGCGAACACTGCTCTGTATTTCCCTTTCTCAAGAAGGACTTGCCTAATATTGTTCTTATTAAATGTTCCTGTCATATGATACATCTATCTTCATCCAAAGCTTGCCTCAAACTACCACGAAACGTTGAAGATTTTTTACGTTCCGTTGGAGCTCACTTCAGCCGAAGTTCGCATCGTCAACTTAAATTTCAAGAGTTTCAAGAGTTTTTTCATGTGGAAATCCATAAAATTTTGGCGCCAGCTCAAACTCGATGGCTGTCTTTAAAGGCGTGTGTAGATCGAATCCTAGGACAATACATTCCGTTGAAAGCATACTTCACAGAATTAGTATTCTCAGATCCATCGAAGACTACAGAAGAAATCCTGACGACTATGAACAACCGATTTACTTTATTATATCTAGAGTTCATGTCTTATGTGCTGTCTTTGTCGACAGATTTTAATACTATGTTCCAGGCAGAGTCGTCACTTTTGCATCGATTAAAGCCAGAAGTGGAAAAACTATTAAAAACACTGTCTTCAAACTACATGGCAATGAGTTACATTAAATCTTTGAATGATATCTTAAGTGCTGAGTTCAGAAATACAGAATATTTACTGGGCATTGAGGACATTTATATTGGAATAAAGGCTTCCCAAAGCATGGAAGAGTTAAAAAATGACGAGAATGTACCCCGTTCAGCTATCATGGATTTTTATAAAACGTGTCAAGACTTTTACATGGAGTTAACATCGGACATTGCTAAGAGATTTGATTTCAGAGACCCCCTATACACAATAATACCAATCGTAGATCCAACAGAAGCCCAAAAATGTACTCTTAAATCTTTGGCACCCGTACTTAAGCGATTTCCAATACTTGAAGAATTCGTAACAGCCCAGAATTTAGACGATGAATGGCGAGCTCACGCTATGCTAGATTTCACTCAGCACGGGCTTGATGCGGGCAATGATGTCGAAAGCTACTGGGGAAAAGCATTCGGCCTTAAAAGCGTCACAGGACAAGAGATGTTCCCAAAATTAAAAATAGTGATCCAGTTTTTACTCGTGCTTCCATTCGCTAACGCCTCAGTAGAGAGGAAGTTCAGTGACTTAAAAAATATTAAATCAGCGAACAGAAACAGAATACACACAGACACGATAGTTTCCTTAATGACTACTAGAGACACAATAAAAAAACAGGGTGGTAGTGTTAAATTTATACCTTCCGAAAAAATGTTAAATTGTAAGATCTGGCAAAAGCATAAGTAAACTGTAAAACCTCTGCATGATTTTTATTTTCCTTTATTTTTACGTGTGGGGAATTTGTGGGGAATTGAGATATTTCATTCCCCGAATTCGGGGAATTTTTCTTTGATTTTTGGGGAATTAGGTAAATGGGTGTTGGCAACCCTGCCTACAACGTACATTTTTATTTTTACAGAGCAAAAAAAGAAACTTGGAAATGATCAGACTATCACTGCAACGCAAATCACCAGACCAGATAGGTGACAGCTATAAGCTTGAGGAGTCCGAGAAGCGGCATCCAAACTTAAATCTACCCGTATTAAGTTCACGCATAATTTATAGGAACTATATAATAACGTACCATCGATATACCCGTTTACCTATTTAACTTACTTCGTGGCCTCGCAACCCGATCCCAAGATACACCTAACTATCGTAGGGCTAAGCAGGTTGCATAACTGGTAAGTAATTACAACAATAATAACTATCAAAATACGAACCTTTACTAACTTTTGTGTGTAGGTATTATTAGCTTAGTGGCCTCACAAGCCGATCCCAAGATACCTATCGTACGGCTAAGCTCCATATTTATTCACATACACGCTTGACACACCTCGAGTTATCTCAACTTTACGCATTGCTTTACACACACACACACACACACACACACAGACAGGCACACACTCGCATATTCAGATACTCATACTCATACACACACACATACATAGCGACACTCATCCATGTATAAGACAGTACTTAAGCAAGAAAATTAATTTAAAGACAACATAATTGTAAAAATCTAAAACCTCAATTTGTAATAGGTTCACACCTTAAGGTGTCAACTTGTTGCGTCGGCTGGATCGCTTAATCAGCCTTACTTTCTAAGTAAACACTGATTGAGTGATTTAACTGCAATGCAACACTGAACACTTAGGCGAAGTTCGAAAGTTTAGTGGTTGTTTTAAACGTATCTTGTTAATGCGCTCATCGCGTAACGCGTCAAGATACCTACCCACATTTTGTTTCCTGTATTAGTTGTACACTCGGGAGTGAGGCTGGTATTCACAACACAGGTTTACTGCCTACCGTGAATACCATTCTACACTAACTACCTATGAACTAATAATAACTATGTACCGACCTATTAATGTAACATGTATCTTGTTAAATTGGATCAATAAATATCTTATCTTATCTTATCTTATCTAATGACAATACAAGATAATGTAGTTTTTGAGTACGGTTTTGACACCCTGGAATTGAATAATGACGGAGATAATGAAGTTGTCAACTTAAATGAAAACGAAAATGAACCAAACATATCTTCAACGAGTAAACCAATTACGTGGACTGCAATTGAGACTCCAGACTGTCCTATTAGCGGTGACCATATTATTACCCTAGAACTGAACAATGACATACAAAACGAAATAGTTGAGACCACTATGAATGAAAACGAACCAAATATGCCATCAATAAGTAACACACTTACATGGACTACAGTTGAGGCTCCAGACTATCTTATTAGCGATGACAGTATGGACAAAAATATAGTGCCATATTCTGAGAGCTCCGACAGTTCAACAGAAGACAAGAGAGTAAAACGAAATAGAAAGGTAAATATGAAAACTACTGGCTGGAAACAAGAGATAAATAAAAACAAAAGGCAATTTGGCTACCCATACAAAGGCAAGAAGAGAGAAGAAACCTCCTGGAAGTATGATGTAGAAAAGAATGGAAGAGTTTTAAAGCCTCGATGCAAATGCAGAGTCAGCGAGAAGACAAGTAAACTGAATTGCAATAAAGTTACAGATAGAGACAGAGAAGACACTTTTAATACATTTTGGAAACTAAGCTGGGGTCAGAAAAAAGTTTTTGTGAATAACACAATGAAGCTTTCAAAAATTCATAGACCAAGAGACAGAAAAGACCAGTTAAAATCAAGACGTAAATTTTCAAATGAGTATTTTCTACAAGTAAAAGATGAGACTATAAGAGTCTGTAAACAAATGTATATCAATACTTTAGGTATTGGGGAATGGACTGCTCTGAGCTGGAAGAAACAAGGATTAAGTGATGCAAATGCCACTGTAGCTACGCCAAAAGTATCGACGACTACTTTTACAGTACAAAAGGAAGGCTTAGATCGATTCATAAAATCTTTGCCATTGATGGAAAGCCATTACTGCAGAAAGGCGACAGCATAACTTTACTTACAACCTGACTGGCCATCTAAACAGGTTCTTTTCAAATCTTACAAGGATTGGTGTTCTGAAAATAATATCAAGTCTTTGTCATCTTGCTCATTTTACAATGCCCTTGAAAAGAAAAATATTTCTATATTCAAACCCAAAAAGGACGAATGCGAGTTATGCACTGCTTATAGATCTGGAAACTTAGAACAGAGTGATTATGATCAACACATTTCTAAAAAAGACGAGGCGAGATATGAAAAGGCGAAGGATAAGGAGAATGAGAAGCATGTCTTTGCTATGGATCTTCAAGCGGTTTTACTTTGCCCCAAATCTAATGTATCCAGCCTTTACTACAAAATGAAATTGAAGGTACACAACTTCTGCATGTACAACTAAGTACATGTACATGTAATGGCCGCCATACACGTTCAGTTAATTTGATCAAACAGGCTTGATCAAACCGTTTTGTTAAACTGGCATGAGTGTGTGTGGCAAAATTTGATCAAATTTTATGAGTAATCAAATTGTTTGAAGGAATACGAATTTTCGTTTTTTTATTTGATCAATCGGTTTGATCAAACTGTTTGATGAGAAATTTGAGCGTGTGTGTTGCGAGCGCTCAGTTGTTGCTGCGATTTGTGTTCTAACGGACGTGTTGCAGCTTGCAGTGAATAATAATGTGCGCGAACCGCGATGTATTGGAAGAATTCATACAAATATATCAAAATGAAACCTGTTTATGGAACGTAAAAAATAAAGATTACCATAACAGAGATAAGCGAAATGCTGCTTATTGTAAATTAATAGAAAAACTTAAAGAAATAGAACCGAATGCAGACCGTGACCAGGTGACTAAAAAAATTAACAGTTTTCGGACAGCTTTCAAAAAGGAGGAACATAAAGTTGCGGAGTCTTTGAAGTCGGGCGCAGGCGTTGATGAAATATATAAGCCAAAGTTATGGTACTATGATCAGCTATCTTTTCTTAAAGATCAATGCATTCCAAGAAGTTCACGTTCGAGCATGTCTGATCATGATGAATATGAGGTAAGTAAATAAAACAAATATTATTTTCTAGCTCACATTTTATTAAGTTTCATCATAATAACAAGTCGATCATATTTATTTACTTAACATATTTTTTTGCTTATGAAACAAAATCATTCTGCCATGGAACACTACCCTCATTATTAAAATAATGAATGAAGTCTTGTCTCACCATCTTGGCCGCATTTGTAATATTCCCATAATTTCTACTATTTAAGTGATTCATATTTGACTGCATGGTATTAAGCCCCGGTGTTATAGTTCCGTTTTCTCTGTCTTCCTGATCGTAGCAGTCTGATGGGGCGTAAAAATTACGCGAAGATGACATCAGAAAATTATGTAAGACACAACACGCCATTACCACGGATTCTATTCTGTGAGGTTCTAAGTTTATTTGCGTGTGAAAAATTCTAAACCTTGATGCCAGTATGCCGAATGCATTCTCAACTATCCGCCTCGCTCGAGACACACGATAATTGTAAATCTTTCTTTCATGTGAAATTAAATCAATTTGTCGGAATGGTTTTATCATGTCGCATCTTAAAGGGAATGCATCATCGGCCACGAATACGTATGGGAGTATTCTGGAACTGCGTTCCGCGCTTTCCGCGGGTGGAATTTCTAAATTATTATCTTGTAATTTTTTATAAAATTCTGTATTTTGAAGAACACCTCCATCCGAAATCCTGCCATTGGTACCAAAATCGCACAGCAAGAATTGATAATTCGCATCCACTATTGCCATAAGAACCATGCTATGTTTTCCTTTGTAATTGAAATAATATGATCCGCAATTATCTGGCGGCGTAATTTCTACGTGCTTCCCATCAATCGCTCCAAGGCAATGCGGGAAATTCCATCTTTCTTCGAATTGTTTGGATATAAATTTCCATTCCTGTTCAGTTCGTGGAAACTGAAACAAAAAAACATACATTTATTATTAGGTATCATATTCTAGGATAAAAAAGTGGCGCTAAACTAATAATTAACAATTATTTCAGATGCCAACGACAACGCCTACGGAGCCCTTCAATGCTGAACCCGCTGAACCCACTGAACCCACTGAACGCACAGAAACCGAGGCGGCTGAGCCCACCGTTATGCCAACCGAGCCCATCAGAGAGGCGGTCGAATCCACCAGTATTAGTGTCAACAATCGGCCCCAGTCAAGACCTCCAAAAAAGAAAGCAGATACAATTGTCAATGATGTACTTATGTCGGTACAGAATCACTTTAAGCGACCCGCTATTAGAGAAGACCGATATGATATTTTCGCTAAAAATATTGCCATCAAAATGCGTGAATTATCAAAAAATCAGCGTATCATTGCAGAAAAAATCATCAATGATACCCTTTTTGAAGCCGAGTTGGGTAACTTGACTTTGTCCCATAAGTTGTGTAATGATAATCATACGCAACAGCTTAGAATACATCAACAGCCACAGCACCTACGTTCTCCAATAGATTGGTCTACGTCATCAACATCATCAAATTATGCATATTCACCATCAACTCCTGTTCCTCCTGTTTCTGCCACAAATTCAACACAAGGCATTGTTATCACACAGCAGCCCTTGGAAGTAAATGAACAACAGGGATATGAACAACAGGAATCTAATTCAGTTCAACTTTCCATTCCAGATTTAAATGCTGCTAATTATTTCACTAATTTTAGATTGTAAACGATTTGTGTTGACTATAACGTAAGAATTGAGCCTAATTTCTTTCATGCTGTAATTTGGATAAGTTTTCATAATAAAAATAAATAGTGAGTTTTTATTTACCTTTAACCAATCTCTTCTGAGCACCTTATATATAGCTTCGCATGTTTCAGGAATAATATATCCCAAAGCCTGAGGTGATATTACTGTGGAAAATTTGAGGTCTTCATAGCTCCTTCCAGTCGCAAGAAACCTCAAAGTAGCGCTTAATCTTTCATGTGGTGATATAGATTTTCGCATTATTGTGTCTTTTTTTTGAATTACTGGACTGACTAATGACAGAAGCCTTAAATATGTTTCCTCATTCATTCGCAAATAATTATGCCAATCTTTGGGAGCAAATTTCAATTCATTTAACAAGTTTATATGCGAATATTCTTCTCTTTTCATGAGCCACTTTTTACACCATACAGTACGTTTTTTTGTTCTTTTTTTAGCCTTCAAAGCAAACACTAAACCAACTATTGCTAAAGCGTCGTCGTCTGTACACGACATTTTTACGGACACACATACAACCAGTATTCATACGGTTCGACACTGAACTGACGCCGCTTCAAGCCTGCGTGAAGGTGTGTTGTCGTTATGGAGATCATGCCAGTTTGACAAAACGGTTTGACCAACCTGTTTGATAAAATTAACTGAACGTGTATGGCGGCCATAAGACCAAAGAGGCTTACTGCTTTCTATGGAACGAGACTGAAGGCGGTGTCAATGCTGAAGAGTTCGCATCAATTGTTGCAAAGCTTCTAAGTACAGAAGTTTGTCCCTTTGTACAAGATGAAGACAGGCGAATAATTCTTTACAGTGACGGCTGTACTTCACAAAAACCGAAACAGCGTAATGGCTAATGCTTTATGAAATGTGGCTTTGTTGAATAATGTTGTAATTGAGCAGAAATACTTAGAGAAGGGCCATACTCAGATGGAAGTTGATAGCGTACATGCTTGCATCGAAAGAAAAATTAAATCTAAGGTAATAAACGCTCCTGCAGAGTATATTGGTGTATGCAAAGAAGCAAGAGTAAACCCAAAGCCATATAATGTGGAGTATTTAACTCACGAATACTTTAATTCGTACCGTGACATGACTTTTTTCAAATCTATTCGACCTGGGAGAAAGCCCAGAGATCCGGTAGTCACAGATATTAAAGCAATAAAATATACTCCTGGTGGAGAAATCTTTTACAAACTGAAATTTTCAGAGCCCTGGACCACTTTGCCACAACGCAAAAACCCTTCTGTTGTCCCAACAGAGTTGAGTGCCTTGCCAAAACTCTACAACGAAAGGCTTAAAATTAAAAAAAGGAAGTATAATGACTTGCAAAGTCTGAAGAATTCTCTTCCAAAAGATTACCATAGTTACTACGATAATATTCCTTTTGAAGACTGATATTGTTTTTAATTTTATAAGATAAGCCTAATTTGCCAGTGAGGTTTTTGTTAAATGCAGTAACTTAGAGGTTTAGTAACTGTTGATTAGAGATTTAAAGCGTTGAAAACTGAATTGTAAGTAACGCATAATGTGCCTTATTATAAAAGAATTTAAATAAAAAAATATATCTTTAAATAAAATGTTTCACTATATTACTGGTGTTTCAGCAGCGTCGTTGTTATAAGTATTCCGTTTCCGCACAATAACGTGTTGTTATAATCACTGATGTTCCCTGTACTAACCTCGTAACTCCTTGGATTTTTTGTTTGTTCAAATTGCAAACCTTTCAACTCCATCTTTTATACAAAAAAGGACTTTATGATGGGTTTTATGTAATTGTTTTTGTCGCAAATCCTAAAAAATAACATATTGTTGAAATTACAGTCAATAATCATGCCTCTACATATAATATTATTTTTTAAAACTGTTTTTTTGCTGTCTTGTAAAATTTGCCAAAATGGAGATACAAGTTATGCGTATTAAGGTGACGATACGCAACTTTATCAGCTATTTCATTCCCAGATATACCTCTGTGTGAAGGTATCCACATTAGAGATATCTGCATTCCTAAAGCTTCATTGGATATTAAGAGGGATTTAATAGCATATAGGATATAGTTAGTTTTGTAGTTAAATTTTAAATTCTTTAGTGCTTGAATGACACTTAATGAATCTGTTAAGATTAAGATTCTTTTAAGGTTAGGTTTAAAAACTTTAAGAAGTTTTAATGCCTCAAAAATTGCATATGCTTCTGCTGTAAAAATTGAACAACTACTGTGTAAAGTAAAAATCGGCGAATTGCCCGTTTGTGAGTCATATATAGCAGATCGGCAGTAACATTATCCCTTACTGCCATCCGTATAAAATATATTTTATAAACATCTCCATAATCTGATAAAAAGTATAGAAAGTTTTTATTATCAGAAATAATTTTATCAATTACAGATACTGGATATACTGTATTCTTATATGGATGAGCAAAACAAGACCAACAAGAGCCTTGTTTATAAATATGTGAAAATTTATTCATGCCTTCAATTAAACTATTGGATATTGTCTCACGGAACATTGCAAATTCGGAATTTTGATGGTAAGTTAAATTAGGTATGATTTTATTTATTATAGGATTATCAGATGAGAGCAATTTTAGAATATATCTTTTAATAAATTTAAGCCTTCTATACTGTAGAGGCATTATTTTGGTTTCAACTTCCATGGCCCTTATGGGACTATATTGTTCTGGACTATATCTAATTTATTTACATGTACACTATTTACATAAGCTAGAGTGATATAGTCAAAATGACTTCTAACTATAGCCTTATATAGCATGGCCAGAGTTTTTGGGTCGGCTCCCCATGAAACACCAGCCATGCATCTCATAATATTTAAACCTGCTAGTGATTTTGCTATTATATGTTTGATATGTTGTTCAAATATTAATTTTCTATCTAATATTATGCCCAAAAATTTTTGTGTTTGAACGATTGGAATTGGAGTGCCATCATATTTAACTTGAACATGTGGTTCATCTTAACTAAATAACATAGTAGGACTCTTGTTAGTATTGACCTTAAGATGGAGCCTATTGGCATAATAGAAATTTAGTTTATTGAGAGAATTATTAATGTTATTTATGGCAGTATCTATAGAATAATTTGAGCTGTATAAAATAATGTCATCAGCAAACTGTAATATATTTACACTATCAGTATTTACATAATGCAGGATTTCACATACATACAGATTAAACAGTAATGGTGATAAAATAGATCCTTGCATTGTACCTTTACTTACAGTGCGAGGACCATATAATATATTGTTGTGTTTGACATACAAAATTCGATTATTAAGAAAGTTATATATCCATTGGCATAATATGCCAGGTATCCTTAAATTTGAGAGTACTTTAACTAGAATTCCTGGGTCAATGCTATCAAATGCAGCTTGGATATCTAAAAATGTGCACACTGTACTTAATCCGTTATGTTTACACTTTTTCAGGTCTGATATAACATAACATAACATAACATTTACATACAGGCACATACATTGCTTCTGGCCCCACACTAGGATACCCTGTGTCGTGGGAACCAGAAACAGCGACGTCACAAACATGTAAACATCCAAGACCTGGAGTTTTTTTTTTTTTTTCTCCCCAGCCGGGGATCGAACCCGGGACCTCTCGCATGGTAAGCAAATGCGCTAACCACTACGCCACAGAGGTCGTCACTTATCGTCGTCATTAATGAAAGGAAACTGTCTGCGCAATATCAGGAATTATTTTATTGGCTTCAATATGCCAATCGAGACGAACCTTAATCATTGCTTCAAAAATTTTACCCAAACAGGAAGAAAGCGATATAGGACGATAGGAATCTGCACAATCAGGAGATTTGCAAATTTTCAGTGATAAGATTACTGTTATCTGATAGCTTATTCAGGAACCGGGGAATGAATTCATCATTATAGGTCTTACTTTTGGATTTTGCACCATTAAACATTTTAATTAATTTCCATATACGACTGATTGGCGTAGTTCTATTAAATGTGTTACACAAATTATCCCAGCTGTAATGTTTTTGTTCAGCTAATGTTCTTTTTTTGAGTGCGTCTGCCTTTTTGTAATTAATATAATTGTCCATGGTCGGATTGGCTCTATAGTGTTTTAGTGATTCATAGGATTTAATTACACTTTGTTCGCAAATATCATTCCACCATGGGCATGGAGGTCTACTACGGTATTTACTTGATTAAGTGAACTTTGGTATACATTGTTGTTTAAGCATTTCAAGTTTATTACAGAATTCATTGTATGAATTTATAGGATTGCATTGATTTATTTCCATGTTTTGGTATAATTGCTGAGATAAATTTGTATAATGTAACCAATCAGTCTTTTTATACAAAAACTTGTCAATTGGCTCATTTGTCTGGTATTTTTCAATGCGCAGCTGGATTTGAGTGATGGTAGGGTAATGGTAACTAAAGTGCGCGCCAGATAAGTCTGCGCGCGGCCAAAATTGGAACTATTCCCAGGCCGCCATGTTTGTTGTGTCAGGTGAAGTGAGCGTGTTGAGTGTCTTGTGTTTGTATTCGTATTTATTGATCAAATTTCGTAATTATCATGCCAAAAGTCGTTAAAAGTGCTGGCAGAGAGATTGTTCTGCAGGTGAAACATTCTTGTGAAGCAGAACGGGACAATAAGGGGCCAATGGTTCCATTTTCTAAAGTACGGGCTCGGGTTGCTTTCTTGACAGGTAATTTTTGGGGTGACCATTGCTTGGTATTTTGCCTTCGTGTGGGGTATTTTTGTTTTATTGGTATATTGTTTAATTATTCATACATCTGTTTATTTCAGGTATTTCTGAACGCACCGTCACTCAAATAACTCAAGAAGGTAATAAAGCTGAAGCTTCGACTTCAAAAATTGTAACTCCAGGAAAAAATAGAAACCGAGAAAGTTTTTTGTTAATAGACGATTTTGATAAGTGTGCTATAAGGCATATTGTACACTCATTTTATGTCGTCAAAAAAGAAATTCCGACCACTCATAAGCTTTGGCTCGCATTGAAAGCTGATATTGATTTCAAATACAGCAAAACAAGTTTGAGGTGTATTTTGAGAAGCATGGGGTACAAATATAAAAAGTGCCAGTCCAAACGGAAAATTATAATGGAACGTTATGATATTGTAGCTTGGAGAGCTAAATTTATTTTAAGGATGCGTAAAAACCGTTTGGAAGAAAAGCGTCCTGTCATCTACCTTGACGAAACATACATCCATGCCTCATATCACCTTCAAAAATGTTGGCAATCGAGTGAAGAACCAGGTTTTTTGACATCGGATAGTACCTGTGCAAGATGGATTATAGGTCACGCTGGCGGAAAAACAGGATTTGTTGAAAATGGACTCCTATTGTTTAAATCACAATCCAAATCGAGCGACTATCATGATGACATGAATGCGAAAAATTTTATGCGATGGATGACTGAAAAAATTCTTCCAAACTTGCCACCTAACTGCATCGTGGTTATGGATAATGCACCATACCATTGCACACAAATGAGCAATTTAAAAGCAGAAATGCAGCAATGGCTTTCAAATAATAGTATTCCATTTGAAGACTACTGGATAAAACCACAGTTGTACGAATTAATAAAAAAACACAAAGGAGACCCAGTGTATGAAGTCGAATATTTGTTAAATCAACATGGACATGAGGTCGTGCGCTTACCTCCTTATCACTGTGATTTGAATCCAATCGAAAAAATATGGGCTACTGCCAAAAGACGTGTTGCAGAGAAAAATGTGAGTCAAGTCACAAGTGAAATATCCTCAATAACTGAAGCCGCATTTAGTTCTATAACTACAGAGGAATGGATTAATGTGTGTCAACACGTGGAAAAAATCGAAGAAAAATATTTCGAATCCGACAGGCTTTTGGATATAGAATTGGACAAATTTATAATTGATCCTACAAGTGACGATGGAAGCTCAGACTCTTCGGACGACGAAATGAGCGAAGATCCAGAAAATAATACAATAGAAGGCATTGACCCACTTGAGGACCACACTTATCCAAAATTTAAAAGTACCGCTAGATGTCTAATAAGAAATTTTGAAAAATATTTAATGTTGTTTTATTTATTTTTAAAGTACAAACACTTAAAATCGGTCCAGCTGTTCTTAAGCTATGGTGTAATCAATATATAAAAAACAGTCATTGCTAATGTTTGTGGACACCCCTCAGCCGAGCGCAGTATGCCGCGGCGCATTGGCCGTCAAGTGTGAGAAGCAAAATAGCTAGCTTTCATATTATTCCTAATATGAAATATGAACTTATTTTAATCTTAAATATTACTTTTGAATTATTATTTGGTCGTAGTTCACTTTATTTAGCTAGATAGATGTTTTCTTCACCTCCGATTTATGTTTATCATCGGAAAGCGATTTCCCATAACTAGCAACATTAGCTACGCCACCAGTCGCGCGCAGACTTATCTGGCGCGCACTCTACCCATGCTATCATTGTGTACTGACCATTCACATAAGGGGGCTATGCATGGGCTTACAAAAGTGATGTCAATTGCAGATGGATTTTGTGTAGGTCTATTGATAGTAGTATAATTGCCATTGTTTAATATGCATAAATCATTCTCATCAATTAAATTATAAAGTTCATGCACATCCAAAGGCAACATGATGCGCATTGCAATCACCAGATACAAATATTGGCTTAGGCAAATCTCTTACAACATGGCGCAATTTATTTATTCTAATGTGCCCACTAGTAGGGGGGCAGTAGACACATAAAACAGTCAGGTTACCATTATCTGTAGAAAGGGATAAAGCGACAGTTTGTATATCTTCATAACTATCATTATTTTTGAACCATGTTTCATTTATTAAGCATATGTCAATACTTTGTTTATTAAGAAATCTAATTAATAATGCATTTTTACTATTAGCGCTTTGAATGTTAAATTGTGCAATGCGTATGTGAGAGCTGTTACCTGTGCAATTACTATCCATTATTTTAAGTTTTTAATAAGCATATCTTTGATAGCAGCCGTTGTTATAGAGTGCCCTCAGGGTTGTTGGCAAGCTGGATCAGTGTCTGTACTAAGGCCGACAGTACATCACTCCTTCCAATTATTTGTGATTTTATGTCATCACTGTTAGTATTTACATTATGTACAGAACTATTTACAGATTTGTTTACAATTTTATTTACATTCTTTTTTACAAAAGAGGGACTAGGCCGGGAGGTTTCAGTCAGAACAGGGAATTCAGTCATAGATTTTGTGTTCAGTACAGAAGAGTAACTTATTTTATTTTTCTTTTCCATCATTTTTTTCATTTTAATAGGACATAATTTTGATATTGCCAAGTGAGGTCCACTGCAGTTAACACAGCAAAGATCATTTGGCCTGTCACATTCTCTATAAGAATGTTCACCTGAACATATACTACACTTCTGAACTGAACTATTACAGACTTTAGCAGAATGGTTGAATTTGAAACATTTGAAACATTGTTGTAGAGGAGGGACATATACTCTGTATGAGAACAAGTCGTACTGCACGATTTCTGGTAAATTATTGGATGAAAATGTAAGGCTTATTGTCTGTAAAGGTATTCTCTCGTCTCCCACCTTTTTTGTGAATCTTCTGACTGTTATTATTTCATAGATGGATGATAATTTTGTATATAATTATTCATTAGAGATATTTGTAGGTACAAAACGAATCACTCCGGTTTTTTCGATTTGTGTTGCTGGTATATAAGCTTTCAGTTCATGCTTGGTGAGGAAGTTGGTATTTAGTAAGAAGTTATTAGCATTATTGGCCAGTTTGAAAGTTATACTTATCTTATTGGCATTGACTCTTTGCAGGGACTGTACACCTTTCACTTCGCTAGAGAAGATGTTGTTTAGATAAACCGGGCTTTTGTTCCCGATTTTTCCGCAGGGTTTTACACTTTCAACGAACACTTTGAATGTCAGGTTGGGGCTATTTTCCGGGTATAGTCTTTTATAATTAGGTTTAAAATATGGCACATAACAGTCTTCACCTAAATACCTATCTCCCGCCACCGCTGAAGCAGGTCTCTTTAAATTCCTCACTATACGAGGAGTCTTGGGGTCCGGGGGCTTTTCCCCCGGCCCCTCATCATCATCAGTAGTTTCGTGTCGCTTAGACCACCTATTAATAGTTTGCACTTAGTTTAAAACAAATAACTAATAATTTTAAAATTTTGGAAAAAGTTTTCGAATCTTTGCTGTTTCCCGCCCAAACAGCCAATCTCCCCATTTCTATAAAATTTGCACGAGCTGTTATCTGTCACCATGACGTATCCCTTGTCAGCAACGCGGTTCACAGAAAACAAGTTCGTTTTCAGATCGGGAACGAACAAAACGTTGTCTATGGTTGTATCTATCCATGCACTTCCGTTATAGACTTGCACCGCCATCTGTCCGCAGCCTATGACGTTTATTGCCACGCCATTACCGACGATCACGGATTTCTGCGATACATAAAAAATATTTTAGCAGCGCGCTATCGCAGCACATAATATGTAACATATTATGTTCGCTTGCTCCAGAGTCAACAACCCACTTTGATTGTTCATACACTGAGTCTGAGACTACAAACGCATTATTACTTGTATTCTTTCTGTCCTTGTGTTTCTTGAACGGACACTGTGCCTTGTAATGTCCAAACTTGCCACAGTAAAAGCACTTATTGTTTGATTTTTCTTCAGAACTTTTATTGTTACGGCAGTCTGCTTGAAAATGTTCAACTTTGCCATAAGTGAAACACTTGATGTTTCTTTTAGAGATGAATGCAGATGAAGATGAGGTCTCCAAACACTCTCCGCTCTTTTCTTTCACCCTCTCTTCGATCAATAGTCTGGCCACTAGGTTGTTGAATGTTTGCTTATCGTCGGGTGCAGACTCCCACAATGACACGAAGTGTTTATACTCATCAGGCAAAGTCATCAGCACTTTAGTTATTACAAGCTTATCAGAAATTTCTTCACCCATTTGCTTCAGCTGACTTTGTATTTCCTGGACTTTAGATAAGAACGTCGACATTTCAACTTCTTTGTCATACTTGTACTGGAAAAATCTCTGCTGTACAATATGAATACTGTTGTCGGATTTTTGCTCGTACACACTTAGAAGTTTACTCCACATTTCCGCAGAAGTTGTACATGTAATTATGTGAAGCATGACGTCTTCTGACATTCTTGTGACCAGTAATGTCTGAGCGTTAGCATCTTTAGACTCCCAGGTGGTTCGTACATCGGCGTCTTCAGGTTTTACAGTCCACCCTTCAACGATAACCAGCCAGCCATGACCTCTCAGCAGTACTGTAGTCTGAAACTTCCATATATTCCAGTTTCTCGTACCTTCCAGCTTCATAAAATTGCTGTTACTTCCTTCCATCTTCCCTTCCTGCCTTGTCCCACTTCTAGGACAAGTATTTTCCTTCTCGACGAAAAAATAGCACCCCGGCAGCGAGGCTAAAACTAACCTCACATTTTACTTTTGCTTCCGGCGATATTCAACCGCTTGACTTTTAGCGTACTTCTTTTCTTTTATTTATTTGCACAAACAGGCGAGCGCCCTGGGCCCATAACCTGTTGTAATTTGGTGTTGAAAATAAAAGAAGACATCGAAAATGAAAGATGTAATAGTTTTCTTTATTTGCGAACACAGATCACCAACTTAACAAACTAAAGATCGATACCAACTTAGAAATAATATTATGCTTTACATTGTTGCATTGTAACAAGAATAATAAATTCAAAATAATTAAGAAGAGAAAAAAGAAGTAGAAAAAAATCTACCTATACACTGATTCTGACACAAAATTGATTTTATATTTAGTTTTTTTACACATAAGCTACTAAACCTATTATTTGTTATTCATCAGAGTGCCTGTTCATGCTTAGCCTAAACACCCTATAAAATCGTCATTGTCCTTTGACAAAATGACAAGAGCAAGTGTCATACTGAACACATTAAGTGCAGCCCGTTCAGAACTGGTAGAGCTGCAAATGGAAAATACCAGAAAACAACATCAATTTACGGAGGAAGAACATAAAATTAAAATAATAAAAATTGAAACGCATAAACAATCATCCTTTCAAAGCCAGATCAAAGTCAAGTTTGCTGATAGAACCAGAACCTTCCACTAGTAAAAATGTATTTCCAGCTTAGATTAAAACAAAAAGGGGAAGATATGGTACCTGCATAGCGCGCGTGGTCCTGCAAAACTGAGTCCAATGGACCTACTTCGTTCAGTCTCCGTCAGAACAGTGACCTGTGTGTACGTGTTGCATTGTGACTAATTGCGATCGTGAAACAAGTGTTTTTAACGAAAAAATGCCTTCCTGTGCATTCATTCAGTGCACAAATCACTCAAGGCGCAAAAACAAGATACTCGGAGTCACTTTTCACTCGTAAGTATGCCAAAAACTAATATTTTCATGTGTTCATATAAGATGCTGATTAGCATTCCGACATTTTTGAGCAAGCGAGATAAAACTACACAAAACATGTGAGAGCGACACGATCAGCTGCATGGCTGCAAGAAATTACCGAAATCCATGTTGCCGGTCATGTACGGTCAGCATAATAATACACAAAGAAATAAATTTTTATACAGGTATTAACTACGGACCTATGTTATGATGACGTCATGGTTGAACAAATTTTCAAGTGTGTGTTGTAAGGTAAGTAAACAATTCTTTCAATAATAAAATCTTTATTATCTTACAGATTTCCTCAAGATGAATTGTGGAGACATAAGTGGCTGGTCGTTGTTCGCAACCAAAGGCGCGAACATGACTGGACACCTACCACCCATAGTAGAGTGTGCTCAATACGTTTCAACCCATCTGATGTATATAAAACCAAGAAAGGATTGACAAAAATCATAAAAGGGGCTGTACCTCATTTTCGGGTATGTATCTACAAAAACTGAATAAAAATTAAATATTTTGATGGTAGGCATTAAATGTCCAGCAATGTAATGTGTACTTATGTGAAAACGAAAGGTATTCATAGTATTCATACGTATTATATGGGGGGGGGACGGTGGACAATTATTTTTTATAACTTTTTATGATATTTAGCAGGATTAAATAAAGAGTCTAGCAAATAACTATCTGCTCTGTGTTCCGTGTGATGTAGATTTCGGATGTTATGTTTATGTTAAGTTTATGTTCATCGGTATGGTAAACAATTAATTATTTTATTATCTATTTATTGTTAACTATGGTTTTTCTGTTTTAGGCTGCAATGAAGTCCGCAAACTACTGTTCTTCGAGACCGAGTTCGCCAAATTCATTACAAAACGAAAACATTTCGGATCTGGAATCAATATTTGATACGCCTCGTAAATCATATTTAAAACTTAAAATGCGTAGGATTCAGAATAACAAGAAAGAAATTTTGAAAGAGAACAAAAATTTAAAAAGAAAAAATAAAAGACTCACTGAAAAATGTAAATCTCTCAAAGAGTGTATAGCAAGATTGAAGAAGACCTTTAGTTTAGGTGAGGACCAATTCCAGGAGTTGTGTGTTAAAGCGGAAGCAGCAGATTTGTTTTCAAGAATGACTAAACAAAGAAAGAAAAATAAGAATTTGAGGACATCATACGATCCGGCTTTGAGAAAATTTGCCCTTACACTAAATTTTTATTCCCCGGCTGGTTACAAATACGTGCGTAAGATCTTTGAAGACGCCTTGCCTCACCCTCGAACTCTAGGAAAGTGGTATGAGAAACTAAATGCTGCACCAGGATTTACAGCTGAAGCCTTTGACGTTCTCAAAAAAAAATGTTCCACATCCAGCACGAAAATTTTGTGTTCCCTCGTCATGGATGAAATGGCTATCAGGCAACAAACCACTTGGAATACCAAAAAGACGCTAGGTCTCGTAAATTATGGAAATGGAAGTTTAGACGTCGACAAAGTTGCTTCCCAGGCTTTTGTGATGATGTTAGTCAGTTTGCATGAAAACTGGAAATTGCCCGTGGGGTATTTCTTTGTCGACGGACTAACAGCGGAATGCAAAGCTAATTTGCATGCAGGAGTAAACGTCGTTGCCTTGATTTTCGATGGCTGCCCGTGAAACATTAATGCCGCAAATCTATTAGGATGCAAACTTAATGATGTCAAAAATTTAAAAACAACCTTCAAGCATCCATCATGTGACATCGATGTAGCAGTCTTTCTAGATCCATGTCATATCGTGAAACTTGTAAGAAATACCTTTGAGTCTAAAAGATTGATAAAAGACAACGAGGGTGGTGAAGTAAAATGGCAGTTTTTAAAAAATTTGTTAAATCTACAAAGCAGCCAAACGCTCACATTCGCCAATAAGTTGACACCGCGACATATTGACTTTCGTAATCAAATCATGAAAGTTAAACTCGCCACTCAGCTACTAAGTAAAAGTGTAGCCACATCATTAAAATTGTGTGGAGAGCTACTGTCATCCAGACACTTTTTAAATACAGAAGCCACTGTAAAATTTATTGAAAACTTCAATAACTTGTTTGACGTTATGAACTCGCGAAAACGTGGTAGATTTGGTTTCAAGAAACCCATCTGTCCAGATAATAAAGACGAAATTTTTGAATTCTTGAACTATATGAAAGAGTACATATCTTCCTTGAAAATCTTTGTAAAGAGAAGACGCATCTTCAGACGTTCAGTGACTATGAAAATTTCACAACGAAAACTGGTGCTGTCTGCCCGTAAAACAGGTTTTGTAGGATTTATCATTTGTATAGAAAGCTTAAAACATTTGTACTCGACTTTAGTTGAAACTAATAGCTTGAAATACATCTCTATGTACCGATTAAGTCAAGATCACCTAGAATTATTGTTTGGAGTTATTCGGAGACAAGGTGGTTACAACAATAATCCCAACACACGTCAATTTCAGGGGATCTATAAAAGGGTATTGGGACATTTGGAACTTCGTTCTTCTCTGTCAGGGAACTGTATACCTCTGGACAAATTTCCGATACTCACTTGCTCATCAGCTGTAGACAGTATAAATCGTACTGTTAATAGAAATTTAATTGATTTGGACCAAGAAGATGAAGAAAAATTATTAACAGAATTGTACGACGGCGAAACATTTCAAAAGCATAAAGTGACACGTGGAGAATCGTATAGGCGAGTCAGAGATACAAAAAAAAATGTCAGTCCAGTGATACGACTGCTGAAAGCAATATAGAAATATTGAATGATATTTTGAATAACGAACGTCGTCATTATGATACACCAGAAGAGCAAATCATAGGATACCTAGCTGGGTGGGTAGCAAGGGCTTTAATCAAAACAATTAAGTGTGAAACATGCGTTTCAGAACTAATAACCAATGAAAAGCTGGGTTTTCACAAATTAATAACACTTAAAGATATGGGTGGCTTGTGTTACCCATCTCTTGAGCTGTTCGAAATATGTACAAAATCCAAAAAAACAATTAAAATGTTTATTAGAGAAAATAAAACTCTACATTTGGTTTGTGAAAAACAAATTCTTAGATTAAAACTGAACATAATAAAATCTTTTCTCCACACAGACATACTGTCTAGCCTACAAATACATTCAAAAGAACAACCGGTCACGTTCAACCACAGGATACACCTATTGAGAGCGATAATTGATAAGTATTGTGATGTTCGGCTTCATTATTTGCATAAAATAGACCCGGCCACATCGAAATCCACTAAAAGACAGAAAAGAAATAAATTATCTTTATTCGAAGGTGTATAAAATCATTATTAGAGTGAGTAACAAGGGACGAACGGAGCCCATTAGTGAGAGCGCATTAACACATTCCTTATTATTCCAAATATGAGTAAACAGAAAAATTAAAACACTTTATTTACACGGATCACTACTCGTTCAATACAATTTAAACAATGTCTCGGATCCCAATCGACGGGCAGCCATTTAGAAAATGCTTCAGTCGCTCCGCAAAGTTTTCAGTGTAACCTATAACCTAACCTACAGCTCATGCTCGAGGGTATATATTTTATTAATATTTATATTCAATATATTCAATAAATTGAATATTAAAAATATAAGGTTTTTTTTAGAGTGCGACTCGCGCTTGACTATTTTACTATTAGTGTTATATGTAAGTAACTAGGTATTCTATTCTAAAAAATATCAACAGAGTCGATTTAACTTGTTTATGTTAAGAATTATGTTCTGTTGCCAAATGCCAAATGTTGCCCATGAAAAGTCTACTAATTCATATGAAGAAACACTGCTGTATCTCCAAATTTTTTTGCTGTCGCTACTTGCATGCAACCAACACGATACCTGTGAGGAGACGCCCGAATGTGCCCGAATTGTTGCGACGGCGCGCGAAAGGAGCACGCTTGTCTCGCTCGCGCTGCTGTCAAAGCTCATCTCTCTTTCTTTGTCATTCGGCGCCGTCAGCGTGACTCAATCATAGTTGTGTGTGTGTCGTTCGAGTAAGTAGTTGTGCACCGAGACCATTTTTTAGTTGACGATTGTAAGAGCGTACCCTATCTTCCCCTTTTTGTTTTAATCTAAGATTTCCAGGCAATATGGATGTTCTCAAAGGGTGTTCGAACAAGATACGACGAACTACAGGCATTAAAGTACTTTCATGTCACAAAGTAAAGATACACGATGGTAGCGTAGCAAATCTGTGCAACATGGTAAAGATAACCTACCAATAGACCTACAGATGAACCCACCAGATTTCAGAAGAAATTGACGAAGATGATAATAATGTTAATAAAGAAACATTACAATCAACCGATAAAGACCGATCGTAATCCTACTAATACTCTTATTTTGAAGAAGAAGAAAAAAAGGAAAATATTGCTTGAAGATAATATTTTTGTTTCATTGTAAATTTTTGGTCCGGATCAACATATTACGTTTTTTTATTTCATTTATAATGCCTGGTGAACTTTTTAAATGTTTATTTATTTATTTATTAGACAACATTTTATTAAATGTTGGTCGCAAAGGGTAATAAGTACGCGTCTCGGTTATTGTCAAAGATACTGGATCCTAAAAGCAGAATGAAACTATGGAGAGATTAACTGTTCCTGAAATGGAAATATTTTTTGAGTTATTGATTAACGTGGGAACTATCAAGCTTAACCAGATAATAAACTGCGCACTGGAAAAAACGTCCACATTTCAGAATTTATTCCCATTTTTTTTTTTCAAAGAAAATGAGCAGAAACCGATTTCTGCTTATATTGAGGACACTAAATTTCTAAAATAGATGACTAAAGGTAAGGTGGGGTAAGACAATCACGGGCGGAAGACTATCACAGTGTAGTAGCTCGTTAGAGATTTTAATAAAAGTTTTAGTGGAAAAAGTGGTGTATTTGAAATGAAACGTTACATGTAAGTATTATTACAATAATACTAGCTTTTAAATAATGATATTGGTCCAACGTAAAACCAATTAACTTAAAAAATATTGATCAAGACAAATACATAACCTCAAAATCGCGAGGTGGGGTAAAACTATCAGTCCACCTGCGGCTAGACGAACATATGGTAGTCTTGCCCCAAGTCAGGTGTTACAAACATTTTTTTGAGGACTATTAAAAAAAATATTACTATAAGTACAGTCGGCAGCACGTCAATCTTCACATTTTAGTTGCAAAGTCGCTCGTAAGCCAACGGAGTAGAGTGCATGGGTGTATGTATTGCATCATATCTACCATGATGTGCTGTCGACTGTACCCCTTTTTGTTCGACTGTCTCCCTTATGCCTCGAGCGATAAGATCTACCATGGGGTATCCTTGATTGTGGCCGACCGTACCAAGTTTTAATGAAGGGCATAAATTAATAAATAAGTACTTACTTATGTATGTATAAAATATTTCGTTATTCGTATTTCAGATGAATGCAAGATGGTCTGAAATACGGTATTTGACACTATCAACAATAAATTATTTGAGATGCTCGATTAAAACCAAACATATAAAATGTTTCGGAAAATTTATTCTTTTAATCATTTACTAGTTATTACAATTTTTGAATAGATGAAACATAAAAAGAGTGCTCTGAAATGTGACGTCACAGGCAAGTATTTTCATACGAAATTCCGTTTTAAAAGTAACTCATTTGACATCCTGTCAAATACCCAATTATGTCCGAAAAATAGATAAAGCATCCATTTACACGCGTGATGACTTGTTGGAAGCTATTGCAAAAGTAAAAAGTGGTGAATTGACGCCGTACAGAGCCTCTATTGCATATAATATTCCTAGACCAACAATAGTAGCTCCAGTATATGGTAGATATGGCGAAAAATCTGATTCCTTTGGAAGATCTACATTGAAATAGAAAAAAAAAATAATGTTGTTCTGACTAACGCTAGTGAGTAATTTAAAATAAGATCGGTTATTTGGAATTGTCTACTAGTTGTTTACCACAAAAATGCATCTTTGCTGATTGATGTAGGCTTCTTTTGCTTTGTTGCTATTGTTGTATTTTTTTCTATCCGCAATTGCCAACGATTTAGTTTTTTTTTTGCTTGAACTTTAATATCTGACCTAATTGCGCTCAACCATGGCGTTCGTGATAGCAATTTGTATGGGATTTGACAAATACACGATTGGGATCGCTCAGAATTTGTGCGAGTTATATAGGAGCAGATGATGAACTTCGACGCAGTGAGCGTCGCAAAGTTCTGGGCCGCAACTATATAGTAGACTTAAAAATTGTTTCCATCGACACGCTAAGAAGAAGGAGCAGATTACCTACTGTAAGAAAGTATAGTTTTATCTAGATTTGCTGTATACTAGGATGGAGCGAATTTTTGTTTTTCATTTTTCATTTACTGTGATACAACGTAATAGCTATTTTGCACACCCTGAGAATGTTTTACTGACTATGTTAACTGATGAGCAAAAACACATTCGCGAACTGGCCGCTCGACGCATATAAAGAGCCGGAGCATGGCTGAAACTTCCACACCAAGGTGGTTTCAAGTACCAGCTATAATGTCAATCAAATAAAATCGAAATTGAATGAATTTAATATAACTTATTATAATATAATAAAATACAATTTTATAATGTATGTACAATGTAATATCAAGATCTGTTTTAATATAAATAATAAGTAGCTGCGAAATTATTTTATGAAATGCATGTACCTACTAGTTTAATTTATTTTATTTTAATTTAATTTATTTTAATTATGTAATTTATTACAATTTGATTTGATTTAATTTATTTTAATTGTTGAAATGATAATCGTCCAATTTTGCCATTTTATCTAGAGTGTAAAATTTTACTGGACCAATGTATTTTTAATTTAATTTTAATAGTAATTCAAATTGTGTTTTATATAATTTCGTTTTTTTAAACTCTAGTAGGGAAAGAGAGCTCAACGATGCCGTTGGCCCTCGCTGCGTCTCTTAGAGGTCCCGACTGAAAACTAGCGCTGCAGGTCAATCACTGCGGCATATGCTGAGTTCGGGCACATTTTATATTGCCATAGCACATAATGCACAGCCTATCGTAATTTTAGGAAAATCTCGTTATTATATTTTATTCTGAATATTATTGTTAGCATGCTATGCCTGTCTATTGTATATCTTTGAGTGTTGTGGTAATTTAATAAATCTTATCTTATCTTATCTACAAATTTTAATGCAGCGAATTACACTGATATCATTAATTGGCAAAAGGAATTTACAGAACCACCGATTACGAAAAATTTTACCACCGAAGAAATAAACAACATTGCCCGATCTGGTGGAGAGGGTGAACTGGTGTTTTTGCGACTTCCGTGCCACACCCAGGCTGTTGAACGTGCTATGAAGCTCACAACAGAAGCTGCAACATCACAATGTACAAAAAAAACACGTTTGGGTGCTATAAAAGCCAAATTAGACTCAAGAAGGAAAATGCCAAGATTTGACACAAAATGTGATTTTAGAACAAATTTTTTTTTTTAATTATTATTTAAAGGTACTTCTTGGTAACTCTTGTTTTTCTTCAATAATAGCTATAAAAACATGCCTGTGTGAAGCATTTTATATCATTTGACATCCATTTACTATAAATCCATGTTAAATACAATACCACTGGTTCAATGAGGTTTTTTTACAAAATCTATATCTTTGGAGCCAAAGCGGACGCAAAAGATGTTAATCAGATTGATTGAAAATTAACATGCATTTTGACTTTAGTATAGGGAATCCCCCACTATTACCAAAAGAAATAAAGAAAAAAAAATTTCCCACACATTCGTGGTCCACCCTACTGTATACTCTTTAAAATTAAATTTGACTTAACGATAACCGAAGGGGGGCCGTAGAAACCATAATACAGGATCTACCTAGTTTGGTTTATGTGATAAAAAATTACGTATACTTAATAACTAAGTCAACATGTAAATTAGCATAATTTTACACGTATACCGATGTTTGTTGCTCAATAAATATCTTTATAACAACCAATTCTGAGACTTGCCGGAAATACAAAAAAATTTTTATCAAAATCGGTGAAGCCGTTTCGGAGGAGTATGCGCACTAACATTGAGACATGTGAATTTTATATATTACAAGACTAGCTGACCCGGCGAACTGTTATACCTTGGAATTGTAAGGGTTAGTGCTGAGCTATAGTGCATGGTCAGCACCCCCCAGTACAAGCCTTTGTTGCATTGGTCTCAGGCTTCAGTCTCTTTCCATACTCCGTCGTGTAAACATCATTTTGTATTTTATTTCTATTTCCTTATTTCTAAATAAATGTTTTATTTCTAGTGTAACGAAAATACTTTTTTTTTAAACCAAATTCAAGACCCGTTATAACATTGGTGGCAGCGATAAGGGATCTCGCACAGGTCCCCGGAAAACGTCTCCCAATAAAAAACAAAACTTCGAAGTGATACTGTGATATACTGTGCTTGCTACCTTGTAAATACGAGGATTTGTGAAGTGATCCAGTTTTCTATATCCAGCTACATTTTGGATGAGACAACCGTCTCTCCAACTTTCTACATCCACGGCGCAAAGAGTCGCCGGCATCAACGCGTCCCTACGGGAGCCCTCAGGCACCCAACACCGAGTCCTACCAGTCCCAACGAATAAACTGTTCCAGCACTACCGTGTTCGCCGTGCCAATTCTACGAAATCCACTGTTCCAGCTCGTTCCAGTTCCAATCTGCAATGTTCCAGTCCGTGAAGTATCTACCAGTCCTGTGAGTTACATCATCTTACTACATAAAACTTATTCAGAGAAAGAACTAAATTGCAGAAATAATCATCGCAGTGTTCTATTATTTTCAATTGTTAATTAGCCGTAACTTTAATTCAGTTGCGCTCTACATTGTATTGCATCAGCCGTGTTATCATTGTTTTGACTGCGCGTCGCATGCTTACGCCCACACGCAATGGGAAAGGACGACGCAGTCGTTGCTCTTAAAGAGATCGATTTAAACATTCTCATTAAATTTATAAACAAGTTCAATGGAGATCGAGAGAAACTAAGTGCGTTTCTAAACAACTGTAAAAATGCAATAAATCTTGCATCTCTTCCCCAACAAGATATTTTGTTAAAATATATCTTAAGTCAATTAGAAGGACGTGCCGAAAGTGCATGTTCCATTAAGGAATTCTAAACCTGGGCCCAACTCGAGGAGTTTCTTAAAACTCAATTCGGCGAAAAGAAACACTACGCCGCTCTATTGTCTGATTTACAAGACTGTCGCCAGCTTCATAACGAGACAGTCAGTCAATATGCCCTCCGCGTAGAAACCTGCTTATCTAAATTGTTGACCGAGATTAATATTTTAATTCCCACAAAAAGGAAAGGAGAATTAGCTGGCCGTGTTGCAGCAATGGAAGATCTTGCTCTACACACTTTTATGACAGGGTTAAATTCGAGACTCGCCACAGTTGTAAGGTGTCGTGACCCTGATACTCTAAATGAAGCCATAAATTTTGCTGAATCAGAGGAAAAAATGACCCAAGCTATGACAAAAAAATCATCCCTCTCATTTAGTAGTGCCAGTTCCTACCAGAATCGTCCTCAACAGCCAAATTATTCCCAGAACCGCCCTCAACAATCAGGGAATTACCAAAGTCGCCCCCAACAGTCAGGGAATTATCAAAATCGACCCCAAAATCGCGCAGTTCCTCAAAATTGCGAATTCAATTTTCGTCCAAACGTTAATGTCACTCGTGATAGTTCAAACAATGCACCTTCCCAACCTATGATTTGCCGATACTGCAAATTCGAAGGCCATACAATTGAAAGGTGCCGAAAACGCCAATATAACAACCAGCGTTTCGGTGGTAACAACTATCCCGTTCATAATGTCACCTCGGCTCAAAACGACGACGAAGGCGTCGACGAGGTGGACAATTTAAACTGCTAGAATTTCCTGTAAAGCATCGCACAGGAAAAATCCAATCTAAAGCCGATGCCATTAAACCAAGGACATTTCTAAATCCGACTCAAGTCAAGAGGTCACACAACAAGGTAACCAGCCCCAAACCGGAGACCTTCATATCTGCTGAAACAACAGCACCCTCTGCATCTGCTAAAGAAATAGCGACCTCTGTATCCGTTGTACCAACAACACTCGCTGAATCCTTTGTATCCAAAAGCCCACTAGCGGCACAAAAAACAAAACCTGAATCCTCTGTATCCAGCTCAGCAGCAGCTCCTGAAAAAGAAAAATCAATTAATAAAGTTTTCCAAATCAACACCAACCCATCGAAGAAGTACCTACCTTAAATTGAAGTGCTTACCTCTGTTTCGTCCAAACCTCTATCATTCCTCGTCGATAGTGGAGCGTCTATAAGCCTCATCAAAGAAAGCTCTGTCGAGGAAATGCCTAAAATTATGAGCGATAAAATAAGCTTTGCAGGAATAGGGCAAATGAAATTCCGTTAGTATCCCAAGGACGAATCCCTGTCGAATTCGAATCAATCTCTCATCAATTCTATGTTGCACCCGACATTACAATACCTTATGATGGTATTATAGGCAATGATCTTTTCTCAGAAACTGAAAGTAAAATCGATTACTCTATTGACACATTAACCATTAACCAAATTCAATTTCCACTCAGGTTCCATGAACCAACTTACACCATTCATCCACGGACCAAATCAGTAATCGAATTCTCCGTTGTAAATCTTGAAATAAAAGAAGGTCTGGTGCTAGATCAACATCCAATTGATTCTATCCTCATGGCAAATTGCATTGTAAAAGTCAAAGATAACGGCAGAATAAATTTAACTGTTGTAAACACCTCTGAGTCACCGATAGAAATTCCTTCAAATCTAAAACTCGAATTGACTCCTCTTGAAGAGTCAAGTAACAACAAATTCAATAAAGTCAATTGCTATTCTAATAGCCAACAACCATCTACTGACAGGACTCGTGAAGTCCTCGATCATCTTCGAGTATCTTATCTTAATTCTGAAGAGAAAAGATGTTTAAAGCAACTCTGTTCGGATTACTCAGATATCTTCCACCTTCCAAATGACGATTTAACAACAACCGATGCAATTAAACATGAAATAAAGACATCATCTTCTGTCCCTATAAATACTAAGTCCTATAGATTCCCGGAAATACACAAGCAAGAGGTGCAAGCTCAGGTAGATAAAATGCTCCATCAAGGTATCATTGAACCTTCTACGTCTCCATGGTCTTCTCCTATATGGATTGTCCCTAAAAAGTTAGATGCCTCTGGTAAACGCAAATGGCGTGTCGTCATTGATTATAGAAAACTCAATGACATCACCATTGGTGATTCTTATCCAATCCCGAACATATCCGAAATCCTTGACCAGTTAGGCAAGAGTAAATATTTCAGCACTTTAGATCTTGCTTCCGGCTTCCATCAGATAGAGATAGCAGAAGATGATGCACCTAAAACCGCGTTCTCAGTCCCTCAGGGACACTTCCAGTTCACACGTATGCCTTTCGGGTTGAAAAACGCCCCTTCCACTTTTCAGAGGCTAATGAATATAGCCCTTTCCGGTCTCCAAGGAATTGAATGTTTCGTCTACTTGGATGACATTGTCATTTATTCCTTCGATCTAGAGTCTCATATCCAAAGTTTATCGAACACTTTCCAAAGATTGCGTCGATTCAATTTGAAATTACAACCGGAAAAATGTGAGTTCTTAAGACATGAAGTCGGCTACTTAGGCCACGTAATTACCGAAAACGGCGTAAAACTAGATCCAGAAAAAATTAAAGCCGTACAGGAATTTTCAGTACCCAAAAGTCCAAAGGACGTCAAATCTTTCTTAGGTCTTATTTCATATTACCGACGTTTCATTCTGGATTTTTCAAAAGTAGCAAAACCCCTAACATCACTATTAAAAAAGGGCACCCTTTTTAACTGGGAAAATGAACAGCAGCTCGCGTTTGAACAGTTAAAACAAAAAATTGTCTCAGCACCGATCCTTATCTACCCGGACTTTTCTAAACCTTTCGTCCTAACATGTGACGCGTCAAATTTCGCCACATCAGCCATTTTATCCCAAGGCCCTGTAGGTAATGACTTACCAATTGCCTACGCATCCCGGACATTAAACAAAGCTGAGTGCAATTACAGCGTAACAGAAAAGGAATGCTTGGCCATCCTTTTCGGTACTAAGTTCTTCCGGCCTTACCTTTACGGCCGTCGATTCAAAATTGTCACTGATCACCGTCCACTCAGGTGGCTATTTAACTGTAAAGATCCCAGTTCCAAATTAATCAGATGGCGGCTCAAGCTAGAAGAATTCGAGTACGATATCGAATACAAAAAGGGTAAAATAAACAGCAATGCTGACGCCCTATCCAGATATCCAGTAAATCCCGTTGTTCGAGACTGGCTATTGTCCGAAAATCCAACACCCGACGAGCCACAGCCTTTTACTTCAACAAATGAAGCAATTCCAGATCCCGAACTTGAACTAATCCAACTAGATGATTTGATGGACATTGGTGCCCATATGGTGAAAGTATAGACTTCAGCCCACTAAGCCTACCCTCTCCGTCGAATCCTGAAACACCTCAGGACCCACTTCTGAACAGGTCACCTGCTAGTTCGAATGACGACTACACCAAATTCCTTAAATCATCCTCTAATGAAAAGGAAACCTTCGACACCCTTATCAGAGAACACAATGAGTCTCTTAAAGACCTCATCTAAAGTGATTCTAATACCTACATCAATCGACCTTGACGAATCCAATCAGTATGTACAAGAAGTCATATCTGAAATGGAAAACTCAGAAGAATTCTTGAACAGAGAAAGAGAGCTACATTCCTTCAGCAAATCGGAGATTAAGGGCATAACATACTACTTCTTGTTCACAAAAGTGTACCACTTTGATTCTTGTTCATATCCAGACATATTCAAATGCCTCAAAGCTGTTAAAGATGATTTGACAGAAGGAGTATCAGAAATATCAGTCTCAGATTTCAAAAATGCATTTGATCAACACTCATTTGTAAAAATTTACAGCATACTTATGTATCTATTCCACAATATCCAAATCAATGTCAATATCTATCGAAACAGTGTAATTTACCCAGTTCCCACAGAAATTGCGAAGATTTTAAAAGAAAATCATGACATCCCCATTGCAGGACATTTAGGCTCTAGCAGGATGTTTAACAGGATCAAAGAGCGCTATTACTGGAAAAGCATGCGCTCAGATATCGAACTTTATGTTAAGAACTGTAAATCATGCCAGTCGAACAAGGCACTTCGGAAAACAAACAAATCCCCCATGCAAATTACTACGACATCAACTCGTCCATTTGACCGGCTTAGTCTCGATATTGTAGGTCCCCTTCCGGAAGCCGGGCTCACCAAACTAAAATTCATTCTTACACTTCAGGACGATTTGACCAAATTTTCTATTGCCTATCCCATCTCAAATGCAACTGCAGAAGAAACATGCGAGTGCCTCGTTCACCTTATATCCCTATTCGGCATTCCTAAAAGCATCCTCACCGACCAAGGTACTAATTTCACAGCCGAACTATTTAAACGCACATGTGAACTACTAAAGATCAAACGAATCTGGTCCTCTCCTTACCATCCACAGACACAAGGCGCCCTAGAGAGGAGCCATTCTACTCTCAAAGAGTATTTAAAATCATATGTTAATGAGAATCAAACAGACTGGCATAAGTATGTGTATACAGCAATGTTGGCTTACAATAGCAATACCCATTCCACGACTCAATTCACGCCATATGAACTCCTCTTCGGCCATAAGCCTTACATTCCAGATTCCATCTTCGACTTACGCTCTGACGTAACTTATCCCGAATATATAGAGATGCTAAGTCATCGTCTTAAACTATCTCGCGAAAAAGCATTGGAAAACATCAGGATTTCCAAAGAAAGATCCAAAGCTTATTATGATAGACAGTCTAGATCCGTCACATACAAAGTAGGTGATTACGTATTCCTCAAAAATCATTTAAGACTAAGAAAAGCCCTTTCACCGATCTGGAAACGACCATACAAAATCGTTAAAATCCATGGGAATAACACGTTATCGTTGTTAATAAACAGGCGTCATGTGAAACACCACTATGATCAAGTAAAGCCAGCTCATGACACAGAATGAATGTAAAAGCCATATTGTATAGAGAGTAGTTTTAGGTAACGATTAGATTAGTTTAGATTAGTAATAGTTTTTATATGTTTTTCCAGATTTATTATAATCTTCCATTCTCGCACTCTGGAAGCGACCCGTTATCCAGTCATCGAACAAATTTCCAAGAGTCCTGGCATACTCTTCGATCCCATCGGAAATTTACGAGTAATAGAAGACTACTTCCATGTAGTAATTCCAATAGATATTTCTTTCATGAAACATCATCTGGAAAACATCCGCAATACGATAAGTAGCATTAGATACACCTGTGAACAAAACGAAGCCATTAAAAGTCATTGTCTAAATACAATGCTTCCACTAGATTCCCTGTTCATAGATCTTTTAAGAGGATTCTGTCTCTCATATCACGTCAGACAACCCATCCAAAAGGTCAGCTTGGTTCTCAGGTGTAGGTACTGTGTTCAAACACATTTTTGGCACTCTAAACGAGGATGATGCTGCTATGTATAACACCGCCATTCAAGAACTCTACAGTAACGATAAGAAACTTTCAGAGTCCTTGACAAAAAGCATTATAATATCACAATCAGCAATATCTAACCTCAACCATTCTTTGTATGAATTGAATAAAAACGAAG
The DNA here is from genome assembly GCA_947310845.1 of Yponomeuta plumbellus. Lineage (NCBI taxonomy): Eukaryota > Metazoa > Arthropoda > Insecta > Lepidoptera > Yponomeutidae > Yponomeuta > Yponomeuta plumbellus. Next base: position 2,783,116 of record OX371206.1, read on the forward strand.
CCAGACTTCTGGACACAGTCGAGAATTTAACCCTTTTCCTTAAGAACGTTTCCAAACTTTTAAACGAATTTAGTTTTGAGAAACAAATCGATAAAGCCTTAAACATTTTGCAAGCAAATATGCTGACACTGTCATTCAAAATTGAAGATATTGTGAATTCTGTTTTGTTTGCGAAAACTCATACTTTACATCCATCAATTTTCACTCCTAAACAGTTGTTTAATGATATTGTGAAACATTTCAATCTCATGCCAAAGCACAGAGATTTCCCTATTGATTTACATTTAAGTAATATTCATCTGTTAATGAATTTATCAGAATTGATTTCGTATTTTGTAGATAATAAGCTAGTTTTCGTAATTAAGATACCTTTAGTGACTTTAGTTAAGTATGATTTGTTTAAGGGTGTACCTATACCCACACCTCATAACGTTAGCAAGCCGAACACGTATGCAATGATTATACCTACAAAACAATATATAGCTCTGTCTAAGGATAAGTCACTGTACATAGCCCTGGATAACCTTCAACTATGTAAAAACATTTTCAAGGAAACATTCATGTGTAGAAATTTAGAAACCGAAAGTGTTATTGGTGATCCGTCTTGTGAAACGGAATTGATGACTAAAGCCATTTCTTCTCTACCTGTACAATGCAATAGTAAATTAATATACGGTTATATCGATATTTGGCACCAATTAAATAATAATAAGTGGATATTCATACAATCAGAATCAACCAAACTCTCAATAGAATGTAATAATAATTTAACAGAACTTACTATATCCGGTACAGGTGTACTCAACATCGAACCTGAATGCATTGCATACTGTAGGAATAAGATATTATTAAGTAAGTCTAACCCTAGGATAACAATTAATAATGTGAGTCCTAAGTTTAACATAATCGACGACCAATGCTGTAATATCAAAAGACTTCATAAATTGAACTTGAACATGTCTCATATAAAAATGTCTAACATAAATTTGAATGACCTGGAATCTCTGAAACTTTTGTCAGACCAAACTCTTGAAGAATTAAAAACAGTTAAAACCTCAAATCCAATCTTGAATCACGTTAGCTTTCCTATTTTTAGTATTTTGTCGATTACTCTATGTGTTAGTTTTATGTCTTATTATTTTTGTAAGAAATACAAGTGTTTCAGAACTTGGTTATCTCAAACCCAAAATAATGAAAACCAAGAAGGGCAGTCAACTGTAGATACTGACCCTCCAGCACGACTTAGAATTGACTAAATTTCCGAAAACTTACTGATCAACCCGTAAGTTTCCTCTTAAGCAGGGGGTTGTTATACCCCCTGCATAAGAACCTACCATTATATGGAATTGTAAGGGTTAGTGCTGAGCTATAGTGCATGGTCAGCACCCCCCAGTACAAGCCTTTGTTGCATTGGTCTCAGGCTTCAGTCTCTTTCCATACTCCGTCGTGTAAACATCATTTTGTATTTTATTTCTATTTCCTTATTTCTAAATAAATGTTTTATTTCTAGTGTAAAGAAAATACTTTTTTTTTAAAACCAAATTTAAGACCCGTTATAACAGAACGTTGTTTCGCCATATAGTTTTTTTTTCGCTTAGGGCTATGAAAAATAGATAACCGATTCTCAGACCTACCGAATATACATAAAAAATTTCATGAAAATCCGTCAAGCCGTTTCGGAGGAGTATGCGCACTAACTAACATTGGGACACGAGAATTTTATATATTAGAAGAAAGAAGTAGAAGAAGTACAAGTAAGTTTGTGGGTTACATAATATGTTTACTGTTTAGCCCTTCAGAATATTACACAATTTTACGAATATCAAATTTGCCTTCGTGATTAAAATAGTGACAAAAAATTTCTCGTACAGTGTTTGCATTGTTTGATCAATTTCTTATACCAGTAGCTTGCTAATCAACTAATTGGTTTTCATTTGCTTTTGTGATTTTCCAATTTTATGACAAATAGTGTTGTGGGGCAGTTTTAAGTAATTAATTATGTAACTAACACCATGTGGCTATAATAATGGATGCTGTTGGAGCCCTACGTCACTGAGCGGAGCCCCGCGCCCCCGCAGGCCAAAACCGGCCCGACAACCTCGCCAGCGGAGCGGGTCGACGGAGCGCGCCGCTGGCACTTCTGACTTTTTCGCCAACGGGTCGATACACAAATTGTTTTATTTCTTCATTTCTGATAATATACCACTTAAACCAAATCTACAGTCCACTGGCTTATTTATCTCACCGAAAGACCCTGAGCTAACATTGGTCTTCTCACCGGGAATTATCTGGCGGATCAGAAAACCGAAAATACAATTGCTGCACGGAACGTTGGACTTTGAACCTTTGGACTTTTGACAAATAGCGACGTGTCGCCGTGTCATCCAAGGAAGTGAAGTCACCGAGGATAAGGATAAGGATATTCAGTGAGATCGTTACAATACTATATCCCTTCTATTTCCTAACCTCGCTTACCTACCTGCTAATTGCAATTAAGTAAATTAATTTGCCTTAGTTTAATTAAATCAGCCCAATCATAAGTTCTTTTCAATATTAAATGACAAACAACGCTTTAATTCATAAAGCCTAGCAGCTGCGCATCTTTATTGCCGGAGATAATACCCTTTTATTGGCTCTTATCAGTAGCCGGCCGCCACGCGGCCATCTGGTTGCATTTTTATAGGACAATACAATAGGGACTGACCTACCTCTAATTTCCAAGCATCTATCAGTGCAGTGTTTGGGTTATTGAACTTTTTGTTAGTGGCTGACTCACACATTTGCATAACACTTCTTCATTGCTTTAGGTATTTCGCATTTTCCCATGTCACTACCTGAAAAGTCACCCGCTCTGGCCACTACAATGGCTGATAACAGCGAAGCGATCCTAATAAAAAAACGCAGTTCTATGAAAGCTAAGCTTACAAACTTCAGCAATTTTTTGACAATTCTAACCGATTGCGAATCTTTAACAGATCTTCAACGCATCGATTTAGGGGGTCGATTAAGCAAGTTTGATGCGTTATATACAGAATTTGATGATTTACAGCTTAGGATCGAAGTGATCACTGCGAATCCTGACGAGGCCTACGCCGAGCGTGCTAAGTTCGAGGAGCGGTATCACGGGCTGCTGGCTCAGGCGCGAGGCCTGCATGCGGCGGGCGAGGCCGGCCCTGCCCGGGAACGCGCAGGATCCGGGGCAAGCTCGATGTTCAGGTCAGGCGGATCGTGCAAACGGTCTTTTATACGTTTACCCAAGATTGATTTGCCTCATTTTAATGGTAGTTATGACTACTGGCTCGAGTTTAGGGACACATTTCTTTCGCTAATTCATAACAGTGAATCTATCGATGACGTCAGCAAGTTCCACTACCTACGCGCCTCGCTGAAAGGCAGCGCGCAGGAAATAATAAAAAATATTGATTTTAAAGGCAGCAATTATTCACTGGCGTGGAACCTGCTGTGCGAGCGATATGATAATAGTCGTCTCCTAATTAATAACCATGTGAAGGCGTTATTTAATGCACCTACTATCGTGAAGGAGTCCTGCCTATCCCTGCGTCATTTGATTGACGTCGTCAATAAAAATATTCGAGCGCTAAAAATTTTAAATGAACCCACTCAGCACTGGGATACTCTCATTGTATACATGATGAGTACAAAGTTAGATGAAGTTACATTCAGACATTGGGAGGAACATCGCAGCACGCTGGAAGGCACACCTACGCTGTCACAGTTTTGTGTTTTTCTTTCTAACAAAGCTGACTTATTAGAGACTTTAGAAACTAAACAATCTATAAAGGCATCGACAAGGTTTGAAAGCACTTCTTCTAAGCCTAATAGTTTTATAGTAGCTAGCCACAGCAATGAAAAACAAAACAACAACATTTTTTTTCAAGAAAATAAAACAACATGTCCCCTATGCTCACAAAAACATCTTCTGTACACATGTGAAGCTTTCAGGAGCCTTTCCACACAGGACAGAATAATTAAGGCTAAAGAACTTAAAGTATGCCTAAATTGTTTACGGCCGGGTCATATTGCAAAGCGCTGTAGGCTAGCGCACTGCAAATACTGTAAGCGTAGACATAATACGCTCTTACATGAAGATTCTCCTGAAAACACAAACCTTCAGGACCCAATGCCTTCAGTCTCTGAGCGTGTCGCTCTGCCCACCGATTTTTCCTCTAATAACGTAGTGCTTTCTACCGATTCTTCTATTCAGAGTACTACCTCGATGCAAACTTTGCTGTCCACAGCGATGGTCAAGGTCGTTGGCCCCGGCGGCGAGAGGTTCGACGCTCGCATGCTCCTTGATAACGGTAGCACCGCGAATTTTGTTACGAGTACCCTCTGCGACAAGCTGCGGTTGCCTCGACGTAACAATAGCTCCACGGTCTCAGGTATCAACGGTCAAACCTGTAATAGTAAACAGTCTTGCAATCTCACAATCGAGTCTACTAGCTGTAATTACACGGTAAACATTGACTGTCTTATTTTGCCCGAGGTCACGAAAATTCTACCCTCAACTTTAATAAACATTGAGACAATACCGTTTCCCACACAAATCCGTCTTGCCGATCCCACATTTAATATCCCGTCTGTGGTGGATATTTTGGTAGGCGCCGAAGTATTTTGGAATGTCATAGGGCATGCTTCGATAGATTTAGGCAAAAATCAACCTAAATTACGTGAGACACAGTTTGGCTGGATACTGACGGGCGTTATTGCTGTTAATTCACGAACGTCAACATCAAAACAAGTACACCACTGCAATTTTCTCACTCCAAATACAGATACGGACTTAACGAAGTTTTGGGAACTTGACACGATCTCTTCTAAGCATTCATTTTCTCAAGAAGAACGCGCCTGCGAAGAAAGTTTCACCACACACACAACTCGCGACATTGATGGGCGTTTTGTAGTAACAATGCCATTGAAAACTGACCCTTGTGTATTAGGCGACTCTTTTCTCATGGCAAAACGTCGTTTTCTCTCTCTCGAGAAACGTTTTCAGCGCGATTCAGACTACAAACAGCGATATGTTGAATTTATGTCGGAATACGAATCACTAGGACACATGACTGAGAATAAAAACTCACCTGATTCTGGGTCTATTAATTATTTTCTCCCACATCATGGCGTTATTCGCGAATCCAGCACAACGACGAAGTTGCGAGCGGTCTTCGATGCCTCAGCGGCAACCTCCACTGGCGTGTCACTCAATGACCTACAGATGGTAGGGCCAACCGTTCAAAACGACCTCCTGTCGATATTGTTACGTTTCAGACAGCATAAATACGTTGTGTCTTCGGACGTAGAGAAAATGTACAGGTGCATTGCTTTAGTTCCGTCACAACGTTCCTTGCAACAAATAATTTTCCGCACTGATCCCCAAGCACCGTTAAAAACCTACAGTCTTAATACACTGACGTACGGTACATCCTCCGCTCCCTATTTAGCAACAAGATGTCTAGTTAGCTTGGCTGACGTCACGTCCAACGACGCGGCGAAGACTGCGATTAAAAGGGATTTTTATGTTGACGATTTTTTAAGCGGCGGCGATACAATTAACGGTACGGTAGAATTGTGCAAGGAGGTAAATTCCGTTTTATCATCCGCCAAGTTCTACCTAAGAAAATGGCAGTCAAATAATAAAGAAATTTTGGCAAAAATTACTGACGCCGGGGATAAGTCAAGTAACTACCTCGATTTTTCTATGAATAATAGCTCGTCTTCAAAAACCCTAGGTTTACACTGGGTATGCGATGCTGACACTTTGTCTTTTTCAATAAATATTGAGGTCAAACCAAAAACAACAAAACGACACATCTTATCAGTAATAAGTCAAATATTTGACCCTTTAGGGCTTGTAGGTCCATGTGTCGTCGAATCAAAACTTATTATGCAACTTTTATGGCTAAAGAAATGTGACTGGGATAGTGAGGTGCCAGAAGATTTAAAAAATCAATGGCTTATATTTGCTAACTCCTTCCCAAGTTTAAATAACATTAAAATACCCCGTTGGATCTCATGCGAAAATTCAATCATGCGCGAGTTACATATTTTTTCAGACGCCTCAGAAAAGGCGTATGGCGCATGTATCTATGTACGGTCTATAGGTAGTGATGGGACAGTTAGGGTTCAACTATTAATTTCCAAAAATCGAGTAGCCCCGATTAAACCCACCACTATCCCACGCCTTGAGCTCTGTGCCGCGTTGTTAGGTGCAAGACTGTTTACAAAGGTTCTAGACTCATTTACGATTAGTATAGACAGGTGCCACTTCTGGTGCGATTCTACTATTGTCTTGGGATGGTTAGCAACACCACCCAACCAGCTGAAGCCTTTTGTACGGAACCGTGTCGATGAAATACAAGAGAATACGTCAAACCACTCTTGGAGCTATGTTCCGTCGAAGGACAACCCGGCAGATCTCGCTTCTCGAGGGCTGAGGGCTGACCTTATCAGCGATTGTCGATTGTGGTGGTCAGGGCCCACATTTTTGCTTGAGGAGCAATCTCTGTGGCCTAAAATGCCAAACGAACAGACCAAACAAGAGTTACCCGAAGTAGTGTGCTATCAAGTTAAGAATAGTAATTTAACAGAGTCTAGTCAATTACCAATACAATTACTTACAAAAAAAATATCTAATTTAAATTATTTACAAAGAGTGGTTGCTTATATACATAGATTTATTTACAACTTAAAAAATAAAAACCATAAACATTTTGGGCATTTAACCAGCGAGGAACTAAATGTTTCCCTAATGTGTTTATTACATAATGCACAGCTGGAGATGTTTCCTACTGAGTACAAGTTACTCGCCGATAACAAACCACTTCCTTACAAAAACCGGTTGTTGCCTTTAGCACCTTTTCTAAATAACAATATTATTCGCGTAGGGGGAAGGCTTGATAATTCACTGTACGATTATAATGTAAAGCATCCCATTTTGCTATGCAGTAAACACTGTCTAACGAAATTAATATTTGAAATGTCACATAAAAGGCTGTTACATGCGGGACCACAATTGCTTTTAGCCACTGTCCGTCAAAATTATTGGCCTTTAGGGGGCAGAAATCTATCCAAGGCAGTGGTGAGAAAATGTCTTAAATGTTTTAGATACAAATCAAAAATTGTACAGCCTATTATGGGACAATTGCCTACTCTTAGGACTAATCTTGAGTTTCCCTTTTTACACTCAAGTGTCGACTATGCCGGGCCAGTACTCATCGCCGATCGAAAGGGCAGAGGGTGTAGACTTATAAAATCCTACCTTTGCATTTTTGTCTGCCTTGCAGTGAAGGCCGTTCACATCGAGCTCGTCACGGACTTGACCAAAGAGGCTTACATGGCTGCTCTAAAGCGTTTCGTGGCACGGCGAGGCAAGCCTAAAAGTATTTTGTCGGATAACGGCACTAATTTTGTCGGTGCTTCTAATGAACTACACCGGTTCTTACAAGAGTCCAATTTGGCCTCCGATATGGCTCAGGAGGGCATAGAATTTTCCTTTGTACCCCCTTATTCTCCACATTTTAATGGCATAGCTGAGGCTGCCGTCCGTTCCACTAAGCACCATCTTCGAAGGTTGCTCCAACTTGCTAACTTCACTTATGAAGAATTGGCAACTCTTTTAATACAAATTGAGGCAATTTTAAATTCACGCCCCCTTGTTCCGCTTTCCACTGATCCCTTAGACTGTTCCGCGCTGACTCCTTCCCATTTCCTTATTGGACGCTCGCTGATGTCTGTTCCGCATCCACAGGTGCTCGATGCCAGGATTGGCCGACTAGAGAGATACCAAAGGGTGGAGCACTTAAAACAGCAGTTTTGGAAGCGCTTTAATATTGAATATGTCTCTCTGCTACAGCAACGGACAAAATGGTTCAGTTCAACAGGCGAGCTGAGCGTGGGGACGCTGGTGCTAGTCAAGGACAAGACGCAGCCACCTCTCCTATGGCTACTTGGGCGCGTCGTCAAGGTTTTTCCTGGCAGCGACGGTGTGGCGCGGGTGGTCGAGCTGAAGACCAAGAAGGGCCTAATCAAACGGGCTTTTCAAGATGTCTGCCCTCTACCACTGACTTGAAGACCTGAAGACTTCAAGGCGGGGAGGATGTTGGAGCCCTACGTCACTGAGCGGAGCCCCGCGCCCCCGCAGGCCAAAACCGGCCCGACAACCTCGCCAGCGGAGCGGGTCGACGGAGCGCGCCGCTGGCACTTCTGACTTTTTCGCCAACGGGTCGATACACAAATTGTTTTATTTCTTCATGTCTGATAATATACCACTTAAACCAAATCTACAGTCCACTGGCTTATTTATCTCACCGAAAGACCCTGAGCTAACAGATGCTTTAGAGGGATTAAAACAGATACCTTTATGGAGAACACCAAATTTGGTTCTTAGTAAACCAAAGGCACCTTCAATAACCGATCTGGCTCGTGACAATTGATAGTTAAATGTTTTTTGTTCAGCATTGCAGCGACTTAGCGGACACGGCTTCATTAAATTCTCTCTTAGTGCAAAAGCTTCATCTGATATGAAAACATAGGGAAACCGTTGAGAGTTGTATTAGGCAATGGCGATGGACGTGGAATATTCAATTCATCTTTTTCATATTTTTCCCACAATTTTGTGTAAAATACTTAGTACACCACCATCAGAAACACGGCCATTTGCACCAACATCTATCATTATAAATTCCTTTTCCGAATTAGCTTATGCCATGAGAACAATGCTAAAGAAACATTTATAACTGTAGTGATGACTAGCTTTCGCCCGCGACTCCGTCTGCGTGGACTTTAGTTCAAAATTTTGCAACCCCGTTCACTCCCTTAAGGGTTAAATTTAGAAAAAACGGCGAAACACGTTTTCAATTAATTGTGTTGAAGAGTATTTATTTCAAGTTTCAAGAAAATCAGACAACATTTTTTATACCTCCCATACAAATTTTGGCAACCCTTTTCGCCCCCTTAGGGGTTGAATTTAAAAAAATCCGTTCTTATTCCTTGCCCATATTATATACAGATCCTCTGTGCAAAATTTCAGCTTCCTAGGTCAAACGGCTTAGCCCTGTAGTTCCGGGCTTAGAATAGGGCTACGGTATCTCCTGCCTGTCGTAAGAGGCGACTAAAAGGAGAGCGGGGTCGCGGGTAGCGAGAGTGGGGGCTCGGACCACCGTTTCAAGCGACCCCACGACGGCGGCGGCGTGTGGTGGCCGCACGCCGCCGTAAAAGAGGCTTCTCGGGCTCTAGCCTGACGCGAGACAAGCGGCTTGGGCTGGGAGTTAATGAGTGAATGAATCAGTCAGTCAGGACTTTGAATTTTATATATATAGATGACTAGCTTTCGCCCGCGACTCCATCCGCGTGGACTTTAGTTCAAAATTTTGCAACCCCGTTCATCACCTAGATGATGATGATGATGTCCTCCACAACGATTCGTTGACGGCGACACCTTGGCAATTATAAATTTAGACCCGAGCATGCGAACAGATGTGAGATGCAAATCGGAATTTGTTTTTAAATATACGGTCACAGCTGACGTAATAAAATTGACCGTTTGAATTAAATGTGTAATTGGGGACGCAAAGTTTTTTTTATGATTGGATTTTATTTTATATTCTGAAAGTAGACGTAATTTTAAGAATCTAATTTCATTTTTTTCGTGATTAATCGAGTTTATCATTGTTATTTAATAGGCTATTTGACAGTGTGAAAAATAAAGTATTATTTATACATATTCGTAAAAAAAATTTTTTTTTAAACCGGCCTATGGCATTTTAACCTAAAAAAAACGAATGATCTAACAAAAAAATCATGATAAAACTTGTATCTGCAGCAATTTTATCGAAAACGGCCTGGATTGGTCGAATCTATTGTGACGTCACAATTCAACAACCTGTAATCTGTCATCGCTAGGGGTGTATACCGAAATGCGATGAAATCGATTACAGCGCGAACCCATATAAGTGCAGTAGGCACAAAAACCCTACTTCGTGCGAGATTTTTTGGGACTACTTTATTTGGTCGGATTCGCGCTGTGATCGTTATCATCGCATTACGGAACGTAAGGTATATTGTCTCTGAAGGGATGTGACTTCTTACATAGGAAATCGATTTTTAGTTAATCGATTGTTTTTTTAGCAAGAAAAATCGATTAATATAAAGTCGATTTTTCTTAAAAAAAATCGATTATTTTTTATTTAATTTCAAAATATATTTGTTTATCATGTTTTCATTAATTAAAACTAAGCAACAGAAATTATAAACACAAATAAAAATGATAGAATAATAAACATTGATTTTTTTTTCAATTAGCCGTTTCTGTGTTTCACTGCTGGCCACCGGTAGCATATCTTACAAGGCTCGTACAGAGTTGGTTGTGCTTAAAAAGGGCAGCGTAAATGCTCAGAGGTACTTGGAACAGGTCTTAGAATCTCATGTTATCCCTTTTGACCAATTTATTGGAGAAGACTTTTTTTTAATGCTCGTTCGCACATCGCTAGAGCGTCACGGAGTATTTACCTTGATGACGTCGGTATAGCACGACCACCATGGCTAGCATACCTAAACCCTATCGAACACGTTTGGGACAATCTTAAAAGGCGAGTGCGAAAAGGGTTGCGGTGGTCTAGGAGAGGGATAACAGACCGCAGTCAGATATTCAAGACCTGGATGGTGTTCCAAATCGACTGGAGGGGGTCAAAAGAACCAGGGGAGTAAACGCTCGTTATTAAAATTAATGTTTTCAATGTGGACAAAAAGGTTAGGATTGTTTTTAGTCACGTTTGTTGTGTTTATTAATAGGTAATTTCGAACTTTTTTTCATTATTAAAAAAATTATTGAAACGCAAATTAATTTTTATTTATTTATCATCTGAAATTATCCATTCTATATTATTGCCAAGAAAAAAAATCATTCCCATAATGAATATTTCATGTTACATTTAGAATCCATAATTCGAGACATCAATTTGACCGTTCATTTCGCACGAGAGTTGAAAACAGTCAAAAAAATCTATTAATAATCGATTATTTTGTAATATTAATATCAATCTATTGTAATTAATTAATACATTGCCTGTTTATATTGCACTTCTTGATATATTTTGAATAATATTTAACGCAATGCTTACATAAATAAAAAAATAATAATACCTCAACCAATAAGAACGCCGTATCTACCTGTAATCGGGATTATAAAAATGATGAACGGGGAACATAAAAATGATATAGCATGTAAGCAAAATTATATAATGTGTAATGTACTATCTTGTTGGTGGATCTAATAAAATAAAATAAATATTAAAAACACGTATAACAACCTTTACTTTTAAAAAAATCGATGTTAATCGATTATTTTTTCACATCTCAATTCGTTAATTCGTACTTTCGTAGTGTCCATTGGTGTTTACGGTTAATTCTTAAATTGAGCGATATTGAGTTAGCTAAGATTGTAAGTTTCGCTCTCGTGATCTATCTCATCATGGAGAACAATTTTGTGAAAGCAGACAGCGGAAACCTGCCTACAGTAGATGCCATTATGATTGGCGTTTTCTTTAAAAATAACTCCGATTTTTATGCTGCCGAGCTTCGTAATGTGAAAACAGCCCTGTAAGTACATTACCAATTTACTTAGTAACCTACTTTAACCCTGTATAAGTAAATTAATAGCACCTAAGTCAAAATTATATGTTGTAGGTTAGACCTAACTTGTATAAAAATTTAATGTTTATAATACCTACCTAGTTTATTTTCCTTTGCAGGTCTGCAAGAGAATCTTACGGAGACGACGCAGCTGGATACGTGCAACTCTGTCGTGAATCAGGCATTTGCACAGTCAAATGCAAGATCTGCCCTGAACATAAAGTGAGAGCAACTTCATACAGGGTGACTTTGGTGGTGGATGAGTCAAAAGGCGAAATTGTGAGCTGTCAGTGTCTGGACTGTGCAGCTTCTTCCGGGGGTTGCAAACATGCAGTAGCCTTTTTAATGTGGACCCATAGAAGAAGCGAAGAACCTTCCTGCACTGAGGTTGAATGCTGTTGGAGGAAATCGGCACTCTCCAAAGTAGGAACTACAAAAAAATATGTCACTGTGGACGAATTGTGTAATGCAAAAACCCCAGACCAGAATCAAAGTACTGATCTTTTTAAGGAGTACCTTCAAGAGGCAAAAAGGAGGAAACTCTCTAGTTGTGAACTAGTAAGGTATCAAAAAGATTTTTATCACAGTGATGTCCGGAAGATTTCCCTTCATCATTTTCTGCTTCAAGAGTGTGATGGTGTAGATGATGTAAATAAATTTGTTCATTTATTAGGTCAGAAACTTGACGATAGTGCTATCTCTTTAATAGAGAGCTCTACCAAAAATCAAAACAAAAGTCCTTTGTGGTATGAATTACGATATGCTCGTATTACAGCATCTAAAGTGTTTGAAGGCAGTCGCTGCCAGACAAAAGACGGGTCACTTCTGGCATGAAAAGGGGTAGAAAATTAGAATCATCAGTTTTAAAGACTGTGCAGGACAAACTTAAAAAAAAAATCAAGCCCTTTGGACTGTTCTTATCAAATAAGTACCCCATGATTGCAGCTACTCCAGATGGAATTAGTTCTGATGCCGTCGTTGAAGTTAAGTGTCCAACCAGCGACAAAACAAAATCTTATTATATTCGTGATGGAATAATAACAGAAAAGTATTATGCTCAAGTGCAGTTGCAAATGTATGTGACAAATTTTGAAGAAGGGGTATTTCTGTGTTGCACATCCAGATTTTGAAGTGTCAAAAAAAGTAATTATATTAGTAATAGAATTTGATGATCAATATGTCACCAATTTATTAAAAACAGTTTCATCTTTCTGGAAAGCAAATGTTTACCCTCTATTGATTCGTAGTATTTCTTGAAAACTTTAGAGGTAGGTAGGTAGGTACCTCTAATATATTATATTTTGTATAAGGGTTTTTAATTAAAACTTATTTCCAATTTTCATTATTGCTTTATTCAATACATCACATTCCTAAATTATAAGGATTATTTACAGTTGTTCGTTTGATAGGTACCTTAGAAGAAATTTTACTCTCTAAGGTATTTGCCAAAGGAACTAATATAGATAGTCCAATAACAGTCATACTTAACATTCTCCAGTTATATAATCAATCACTGCTGGTTGATAAAATCTAAATTCTTTTGCTTATTTATACACTTTACCTGCTACACATCCTAGTCTAAAGTGATCATGTGTTAAAAACAACACAAATATAAACAACTTTCTCTGATCCCAGGGACGGCACATCTCACTATTTTATAAGAGAGTCCTGTAAGTTAATAAGTGCACATGCTATTACAATTATATTATTTAACAGTCTTAGGCAATTTTTATTAATTACGGAGTTTTGTTTCAGCATATGGAATTCCCTAATTCGCCGTATTACGCGTTCAATATGAATTCTTAAGCTAGCAATAATTTTGGTTTGCCTTACTTCAGATTTAGTTAACTTGGATCCTGAAGCAACACTAGGTGGCCTTAACAATTTTATTCCTCTAGCATCCAATACCTGTTCTACATGCTTAAATCCTCGATTAGCTAAAACAAAATTACCCGGTTTTAAGCTATCTAAAAAGTAGCAATTTTGTAATATAGTGACATCACTGGCTCTGCCACCAAAACCAGGTGAAATGTAATTAACCAAACCATTAGGGGTGCATGATATTAAATATTTTACTGTATTACCTTTTTTATATTCTGACCAAGTTAGTGCTTGAAAAAGTGCTTTAGTTGGCTTTTGTATGTCAATTTCCAAGCAATCTATTATACAACTCACTTTGTAATAATTATGTCGAAATGATATAAGTAATGTTTTTTTTATTGAAATGTTATCCACGTTCACTAGAAATGGACGTAATACATTAGCAATTAGTGGAACATTCTTCAAGAACAATTTACTGCCGTATGATAGTGATAAGCCAAAGTTATCTTCAAGTTCAGGAAAAATTACTGCCCAATCTATTTTTTTTTTAAACACAGCAAGATGTGTTCATGTGGTATTTGAGTGTGCTTATGGATTAGATGGATTATATAATAAGATTCTTTGGAGATTCCAATATACATCATAGGCTTTCTGGCGCATAGTATGCTGCAAGCATTGCATTTTATCTATGTCTTCATTTGTGTCTGCAATATTCGCACCAGAATCAGAAACCTTAGAGGAAGAAGTAACTGTATATGACGATGATATTTGTTGCTTTGGGGATGTATACACAGAGATATCACTGTCCGATCCGACGTTATTTATCTCGATCAGAAACAGTTCATACTAAGTATCTTGAATGACTTTAACATGACAGACGCGAAACCAGTTACTACCCCAATGGAAGTAGGTATGAAGTTTGAGAAATCGAGTTCCTCCTGTCGCATACCATATCAAAATTTGATAGGTTGTCTTAATTACTTAGCGTGTAACACTAGACCGGACATTGCACACGCGGTAAGTGTACTTTCGCAGTTTAATTCCTGCTATGACGAAATACACTTTAAGTGCGCGAAACGGGTCGTTAGGTATTTGAAAGGAACTTCAAATCTGTGTCTTACTTTTCGGAAGTCAGGTGACTTAAACTTAGTTGGTTACGTAGATGCAGATTGGGGTGGAGCTTTGGATAGAAAGTCTTTTACTGGATTAATTTTCAAATTAGGTAGAAATATGATCTCATGGGAGAGCAAGAAACAAGCTACTGTTAGCTTGAGCTCGACAGAAGCAGAATACGTAGGACTGAGTCAAGCTTCAAAGGAAGCGCTTTACTTACGAAGTTTACTTAACAGTTTGATAACTGAGGATAGTAAAGCTGTAGTAATTTTTAATGACAATCAGTCGGCACACAAAATTGCAGCAAACAAAATGATGCATAATAGAACGAAGCACATTGATATAAAGTATCATTTTATTCGTGAGTGTGTACTGGCTAATAAAGTTCAAATAAAGTACATGCCAACCGATAAAATGATAGCGGACATCTTGACTAAAAGTGTCAATGGCCCGAAGCTGAAGAATTTTTTGAAAGATTTATCTCTTTCATAATTATTCTATTAAGAGGGCGGGTTAGGTACTGTTTTATGTTTGTATAGATGTCTTTGATATTATATTGTATATTTTTTATGTGCTTTGTATAGGGTAATAGAATAATTTCAGTGTTGTACATGTGAGGACAGTTGGTACAGTTAAACACAAAAGTGTTGAGTAAATATTTATTTAATGTGCTATGTACAGAGGAGTACAAAAGTGTTCACGCATGTACGTGATAGATTAAGAGGGCTTATTGGAGGTGGTATATGCACATGTATTGGCCAGTTATAATCTTATCCCAGTACATGGCTGACACCGATTTGAATATCACTAGGATACCGTTGTTTGTTGTGATGTGTGACACTTGCGGAAAATATATCAACCGAGCAACATCTAGTGTTTTACTATCATATCCACACTCTGCTAGTAGGTTGTAATATAAGGTACCTGGGGGTAATATGGTCAGACGGTTAATATGGTCACTTTCTCATATCTCAAAAAGTACAAGGGGCAGACAAAAGGTGGCGCCACTAGTTGATAGCTTTGAGGTAGGCCTAGTGACATGACAAGTAGCAACCGTGCTGTTTTACCGACGCCATTTTGACGGCCAAAAAAGTTTGCACCGGCGGAGATTTCAAGTATTCTTATTATTTTTGTTAAAAAGCAAAAAATCGTGAAAAATACAGGTTGAGGTGTTGTGATATGTAGTCTGAGTAAGTATAATGGTCATTTGTTCTATTTTTAAGTGGTATTATGTCCGCAATATGTCTCAGAAGAAATATTTTTTCTATTAGCAAATATTTCGACAAGTACCTACATGTGAAATATGGTCATGAAGTGACCATATTTGCAGTATGGAAAATATTGGTTTAGTTTTTTTTTTAACTAAATGATTTTCGGCTTGTTCCAGGCTATGGCTCCCTACGTAAAGAAAAATTTAAGAGGGAATTGGCGTGAGGAAGATATGAAAGCTGCAATGCGCGCTGTAGCTCAGGGAAAAAAAATTAATACAGCCTCAAAAGAGTTCCGGGTCCCGCGGCGAACCCTTAAACGATACATAGCAAACAAACAAGAGACTAAGTCACGCTTAGGCCGCAGAATGCTTCTAACACCATTACAGGAAAATGATCTGAAGTCACGTATTAAGAGCCTAGCCAGTGTTGGCTACCCTGTGACGCCTAAGTTTCTGAAGATGACGGTATATCGCTTTTGTAAACTAAACAATATAAAAATACCTGCACCAACAGAAGGCAAAGGTATGATTGGGCGTGATTGGCTCAAAGGGTATATGCAACGCCATCCAGACATTTCCTTGAGAAAGAGCCAAAAGCTTAATCCTGCACGAGCTCAGAAGCTTAATGAATTTGTGGTAAAAGATTATTTTGAAAAACTACAAGAAGTTATGACACGTCTGGATGTTGTAGATAAACCAGCTCAAATTTACAATATTGATGAAAAAGGCTGCCAGCTAATGCTCCACAAAAGTCCACAAGTGTTGGCTCAGAAAGGAGTAAAAAGAGTGCATATACGTGCCCCGGAACATGCAGAAAATGTTACCGTTGTTTCTTGCGGTAATGCCATGGGTAACACAATACCACCAATGATCCTGTTTAAAGGGAAAAGAAGGAAGCCCGAATGGGAAGACAATTTGCCTCCAGGGACTGTGGTGGAAATGACTCCAAAAGGAAGCATGAACACAGAAACTTTTATTAAATGGATAGAGCACTTTGCAAAGTTCAAAACTCCTGGTCCATGCTTACTTATCTTTGATGGAGCATCTAGCCACTTAGATTATGATATCGTGGATGTAGCACAGAAACATGGCATTACTCTGTTCTGCCTTCCCAGCAACACAACACACGAGTTACAACCGATGGACAAGGCTGTGTTTAGAGCATTCGAACACTACTGGGATCAAGAACTTTTAAAATTTTGGTACCAGAATAAAGACAAAACACTTACAAAACAAAGATTTGGATTGATATTCACTCCTGTGTGGGATAAGGCTCTTACTCCATCCAATATAAAATCTGGCTTTGAGGCAACAGGAATATATCCTTTCAACCCAAATAGAATACCAGAATGTGCTTTTGCTCCCAGCATTCCATCTTTCATGCCATCTACAAATGAACAACATCAGGCAGATATTACGCTTGAAGAAGAAAGCATTGCCGCTATCATCAATGCAGCTTCTGACCTGGACGATGCTGAATTTGATTCTGAAGATGATGTCCCTTTGTCTTTGTTAAGAAGTTCTCCACATGCTCAAATGACTGCAACAGCTGGCATCATAGATCATCATGAGGTACAACCATCCACATCTTCATGCGCTGTTCAACCTAGACCTGCTGATACAAACAACAAAGCTGACGTCCCAGATCATCAAGAGGTACAGAGGCCTTCGACATCATCATGCCCTGTTCAGCCAAGACCTTCGGCAGATGTAGGAAATGTAAACAACATATCCGACGTCCCAGATAATCAAGAGATACAGACGCCTTCGACACTTTCATGCGTTGTTCAGCCTAGACCTGCTGATACAAACAAAATAGCTGACGTCCCAGATAATCAAGAGGCACAAAGGCCATCGACATCTTCAACATCCCTAGGTGATACAATTGATACAGGTAATATATCCTTTACAGAATTGATGCAGACTCCAGAGAAGCTTCCCACTAATATCACTCCACGACGTAAAGCAATCAACAGCCTAGCACAACAACTGAATAAAGATATGTTTTCAAAAAAAGATTCATCCAAGACAACTACCAATAAAGCTCAGCGTAAGACAAAAAAAATAAAACAATCTGAGAGTTGGTATTGCTTTATATGTAATGAAGACAGAGTAGCTGACATGAGGCTTTGTATTTCGTGCAGTTCCTATGTACATGAAGAGTGTGTAGGTCTTACGGCTGCCGATAAAGAATCATATTTGTGTCCAAATTGTGAAGATGAATAATATTAAAAACTCATACTGTTAATATGGACACTACGTGACCATATTTTCTGCAGTTGCCGAAAATATGGTCATTTTCCCTTTTTTTTAAAAGTTGATTTTTACCTAAGTTTGTTTTTGTTTTCAAAGATTTTGTATCTTGTTTTGTATGACATATTAAACGTACTTTATGACTGTAAGTTTTCGTCTTATTCCCTCTCTTATTTTCTGAGAAATATAAGCTCAAAGCTTAAGATTACCATATTACCCCCATGTACCTTAGGCGTCTACAGTCCTTGTTTTATAACAATAGTTTCTGTCTCATAACATTAAGTACCCTTTTCACAATTCGGGATATGCAGGACACTGATATACGGAATGAAGTAGATAAGGATTCATATGTTTCACCGGTGGCCAAGAATCTGTAACAAATATTTTTTTGTTTATTACAGGTGACGAATGTAAAAAGAAATGGAAGGCTATCCGCGATGGATATCATAGATTCAAGAAAAAACCTAAATTAGGTACAGGTTCAGCTGCTCCTAAACACTCGAAAGACAAGAGACATCTACTGCTATCATTTCTGGAAAGTGTTCCTCAACACAGATCGGGTGGCTCAAATATACCTTCGTCACCAAGGGCTCCACAGAGTAATGAGGAGGATAGTGTGGACAATCTACTCAGTTCAAATGAACAAGAAGGATCCAAAGATGGAGTCATGTCTTATGCCGAGCAAGATAGTGACAATGACGACACAACTAAAGTTGAAACAGAAAATAAACAGAGGAGAAATTTAGATTTCAACAAAAAAGTATTAAAAGATGATTCTATTTTAAAAGTAAGGAAAGATAGAGACGAAAAAAGACAGAGTTTAATTAAAACAATATTGAAAAAGAAGGATGATGACATAGACTTGTTTGTTCGTCACATAGGTGAAGTTTTGAGAAATTTGCCACAAGTGGAAAAAGCTCAAGCTAAGAAACATTTATATGAAGTCCTTTCAGAGTACGAGATAATGGCAGCCAAAAAGTTGTCCAACTCTTCATCCACTTTAACTGATAATTCAGAGATTTCTACATCACTTTCTGACTATAGCCTGTCGCCTACACCAAATTCACCAGGACCCACTGACAGTGGTCAAAATAAGCCAAGCGGCGCGCCACATATATTGTCGTCAGATCCTTTTCAACCTGGGCCAAGCAGCGCGCTACACGTACCATTGCCGCGAGATCCTGTTTATCTACCTAGGCCAAGCAGTGCGCCACATAATGAACAATCACATTCACCAGGACCCACTGATAGAGGTCAAATTAGGCCAAGCAGTGCGCCACATGTATTGTCGTCAGATCCTTTTCAACCTGGGCCAAGCAGCGCGCTACACGTACCATTGCCGCGAGATCCTGTTTATCTACCTAGGCCAAGCAGTGCGCGACATAATGAACAATATCAGTATCAATTACATGACCAATATCAGTATCGATTACCAGGTCCTGTTCATAATATACAGACAGGCCCCTATTCTCCAATAAGTACCGTAGCCGATTCACCAGGGCCCATAGATTTGTCTAATCAAGCGAATCAAAGCCGTCATGAACCGTCTGAAATAAATGAAGAATATTTAGATTTTATTAACTTACCTTAAAGTTACATATAATTTTTCCTCCGCAGTAATGGCGTGTCGATTTTTTGGTTGGATGTCATCACTAATAAAACTGAGTATAAAATCGAATTGATTTTTATTTATCCGACAATACTTTCGAAATTTTTCCTCGTCACTAATTATATGGGTTTTAATCAAAATAGAATAACTTCCTTCTTTGGTTCGACTTTTAAAAAAAAGATTAGGTGCTTTTCTTTTTCTTTTGGCATATAATAACAAGTCATCATCATCTTCCTCTTCTAGTAAAAGACACATTAGTACACTATCGGTAGCGTTATCTAACATTCTGTCTCGCGTGAAGCTATTGGAACAACTGAGGCACGGTTCTGTGCATTGTGCAGCCACGGCATGCAGCCGCAGTTGGAATAGCGACCGCAGGCAGCATTGCGGTAACCGCAGCCGGTAGCCACAGTGTCTCGCCTGCGGTTGCAGTCTGCGGCCCGTCTCGGAATTGTACCTTTAACCTCTCAGTACTTCATGGATAAAGCGTTGAAAAGTTTGTCAATCCGTGGCGTTGTCCAAAAGCGTTTCTCAATCCGGGGCACATTTGTGGGAACTCGTAGAGACCAAACGGGGTGATTATGGCCGTTTTCTCGATATCGCTTTCTGCAACTTGTATTTGCTGGTAAGCTCTGTTGAGATCGAGTGTTGAGAATAACTTCCTCCCGTTGAGTTGATGAGTAAAGTCTCGTAACCGTGGTATTGGATAGCGGTCGGGCTTAGTTACCGAGTTGAGTTTTCGGTAATCGCCACAGACTCGCAAGTCTCCATTTTTCTTGGGCACGACATGAAGTGGGCTGGCCCACGGGCTCTTGCTGGGCCGGCAGAGACCTTGTTCAATCATGTTCTCAAACTCTTTCTTCACGTCTGCGGTGCGGTGGGGCGGGAGGGGTCGTGCGCGTGCGTAGATCGGTTGACCGGAGGTTTCGATGTAATGTTCAACATTGTGCTTGGGACTGAGTTTCATTGAAGATAGGCGAGTTCCTGAATGAATCCCTGTGGTCGATGCTTCTGATGGTCGGCGTAGATGTAGCGCGTGAGGGTGCACGGATTGCGAGGTTTGTCACGCTGTCGACTAGTCGTCGGTTCTTCAAGTCTACGATGAGGTTGTGATGGTTGAGAAAGTCAGCTCCAAGGATAGGTTTGTTCACGGCGGCAACGATGAACTTCCATGTGTATGGTCTTCGCAGGTTGAAGTCGAGACGGAGAGTTTTCTCACCGTAGGTTGGTATGACGGTGTTATTGGCGGCGAACAGTTAAAATGGCAGTGGCTTGGCCGTTGTTCTTTTCATTCGGGGTATAACGGATATGTTAGCGCCCGTGTCTACCAAGAATGTTAACTTGCTGTTCTTGTCAGTGACGAATAGGCGATGGGATTTTTCTTGTACGCCGGAGTTCGCCGCAGCCAGCGTAGGTTCTAGTTTTCCGACGTCTTGGCATTATAATCGCAGGGAGTAGTGCAGCGTCGCGCGTCGGCACCAAACTTGCGGTGATAGTAGCAATACGGCGAAAGAGACGGAGATCGGTTGCGAGAGCGAGACGGCGTGCCATTTCTTGGGAATCGGCGGGGACGGCGGTTGTCGCGTTTGTATGGAGAGCGTGCGCGTTGATAATGCAAAGATTTGAACTCGGCGACTTCAAGTGATAGTTTTCTTATTTCTTCGATGAGGTACTGCGTCGTATCGGGCAGTGACGGTAGCTGAAGCGATGGCGTAGTTGGCTTGGTGGTGGTGGAGAAAGCAGCAACTTCTGTGTGTTGTTCCATCATCTTGTCAGCGAGGAGAGCAAGGTCGTCGAGAGCGGTCGTCTTACTGATGCTGTCGCTGACGAGAAGAACTGATCGGACGTGCGGTAGTAGATGATTCATCCACATCATTCGCAGTGTAGAGTCAGGAACTTTGTTTTGGGCTAGGCCGCGCATGCGCCGTAGTAGTTGACTGGGTCGTTGACCTCCGAGCTCGATTTCTTGTAGCAGTTTTTGTAGTTGCCGGTCTTCGCTGTCTTCATATACGGAGATAAGCCGATCCTTCATAGCCTTGTATGGGTCTTCTGATGGGGTCGTAAGGAGATCGCCGATTTGTTCTACGTCTTGCCAGTGTAGCTGCGCGATGAGAAGCTGAGCCAGTTGGTGGCGGCTTTTCTTCAGTCCAGCAGTGGCAAACTCGAAGCTGTGGAACCATAGTCGAACGTTGTCGCGCCAGAATGCAGGGATAAAGTTTGCGTAGCCAATGCCTTGGACGTCTTGAGCTGTGCTTGATGCTGGTAAGGATGATGGACCAGGCGGTTGTGTTGAAAGTTGTTGCGTGTTGCTCGCGGGATCTTGATTCTGCATCTTGTACGGAATCAAGAATCAAGAATTTATTTCAACGTAAAGAATTTACATTCTGCTTGTTGAATGTCAATGTACATACAGTTATGTATAACGTTAGCCGCTGCCTTGGGGCCGTCTGTAGTGGAGAAAAAGGCAGCGAAAAAAAAACTCCACTCTGACCATCTTTTCTCAAATCACCTTAAAGCTAATACAAATAAAACATACAAAATAATATCTTGGATGTGTTGAACACTAGACACATTTATCCTCTGATTTAATTTAATATTAAACTACTATTTAATGCCATATGTCATTGTCTTCTAAATAATCGTTGATTTTATAATAAGCTTTTTTGCAAAGAGTGTGCTTAACACAATTCTTAAATCGCGTTGGGGGTAACTCTAATATATCTTGGGGTATCTTGTTGTAGAACCTTATACAGTGCCCCATAAAGGAAGTATTAACTTTTGCAAGTCTAAATCGTGGAAATGACAATTTATGTTTATTCCTAGTATTAACGTTATGATGGCTACCAAGAGTTTCGAAGTCCTTAATATTTTTCCGAACGTACATAATATTTTCATAAATGTATTGGCTTGCAACTGTTAAGATGTTAGTTTCTTTGAAAAAATCTCTTAGCGAGTCCCTACTACCTAGCTTGTAAATAAATCGGATCGCTCTCTTCTGCAAGATGAAGATAGTCTCAATGTCTGCTGCCCGGCCCCATAGTATTATACCATAGGACATAATACTATGGAAGTAACTAAAATAAACAAGCCTAGCAGTTGCAACGTCAGTAAGTTCTCGGATTCTTTTCACGGCATATGCTGCGGAGCTTAGTCTATGTGCCAATTTTATAATATGTGGACCCCATTGTAGTTTGGCATCGATTGTGATGCCCAAAAATACAGTATCTTCAACAAATTCTAGTTTATTATTTTCAATTACAATGTTCTTTTCAACTAATTTTACGTTAGGTAGGGTAAATTTCATACATTTTGTCTTTTTTGAATTTAACAATAGATTATTTACTGTAAACCAATCTAGAACGTGCGAGAGAGCATTATTTGCTTCGGCAAGATTATTTTCCTGTCTCTTTATTTTAAAAACAAGTGACGTGTCATCAGCATATAGCACTATCTCACACATTTTTTGTACCAAAAACGGTAAATCATTTACATAGACTAGGAAAAGGAACGGCCCTAAGATAGATCCCTGCGGGACTCCCATTTTTACAAGTGAGCCTGACGATTTAATACGATTTATTTCTGCTTTTTGAACCCTTCCTTCTAAATATGATTTTAAAAGATCTACACTTAATTTTTTTATTCCATAGTGTTTTAACTTTGAGAGTAATGTTTTGTGGTCTACACAATCGAATGCCTTTGACAGATCACAAAATACTCCTATCGCATCATTATGATCCTCCCACGCACTGAAAATATGTTTAATTAACATGACTCCAGCGTCTGTTGTATTCCGCCCTTTAATGAAACCGAACTGCTGACTATGGAGGAGTTCGTAATTATTGAAATGAGTAAGTAATTGATCTAAGATAATTCTTTCAAATATTTTACTTAATACTGGTAGGACTGAAACGGGTCTAAAATTTGTTGGATCTTGTTTATCACCGCTTTTAAATAAGGGTACTAACCTACTATATTTCATGAGGTCTGGAAATACTCCTTCATCTACGCATTTATTGAAAATCTGTGCTAACGGCAAAGCTAGGATATTTATCACTGAACTAACTATTGTTACTGACATACCCCATAAGTCCTCGGTTTTTTTAAGATTTAATAATTTAAAATTCTTAACAATGTCATGGGGCTCTATGTAATTAAACGTAAAATCGTGTTCGCATGCGGGGACATTGTCCCTTAATAATGTCGCCGCACGATCAGGTGACGAGTCTAACGGAGCTGTAGTTATGATTGGGACATTAGTGAAGAACTGTTCGAAAGCTGCAGCGATACCTTCATTTGATGTTATTATTTTGTCATCAATCTTAAGTGAAATATCTCGGTCTCCTAACTTTGCTTTACCCGTTTCTCTATTTATTATGGTCCAAATTGTTTTTACTTTATTCGGTGATTGTAGGATTTTACCTTTTATATGATCGCATTTAGCTTTATGGCAGACGGCCTTAAATAATTTTGAATATTTTTTTACGTACTGTATGAAGTTGGCGTCATATGTATAAGTCTTTTTGTCATATAATTCATAAAGTGTGTCTCTGCTCTTTCGAATACCTGACGTAGCCCATTCACTGAATCCTACTCTATTGTCCTTGCTTTTTAGATGGCGCAATTTAAAAATCTTTTTAAAACTACCCGACACCACTTCGAATAACTCTTTGTAATGATCATTAGCATTTTCATAATTTTCTTGAGTCCTTATACTACTTTCTAGGTCTGATTTAAATGAAACTAATTTTTTACTTGTTACGGGCCGGCAGAGGATAACAGGTTCGGCCTTTTTTGTATCTATTTCAAAATGCACAACTTGACCGCTGTGGTCTGACTTTAGACAATTTACTGTAGAATAATCGGAAAAATCGCAATCGCAGTAAACATTATCTAGGCAGGTGGCAGTAGTTTCAGTTATCCTGGAAGGCTCCAAAAAAATATTTGCTAGATTAAACGACTTGAAAATAATTGTCAATTTTGTATTTAAAGTGGTGTCTGCCATCAAGTCAATGTTGAAGTCACCACAGACTATGACTTTCTTATTGCTGCTAGAAGCTACCTTTAAAACATCCTCTAATATGGTTTCAAATAAACTGTAATCACTGGTAGGGGGCCTGTACAAGGCTACTACAATGTGTCCAGACAGTTCAACACACGATATTTCAATTACTTTTTCAACAGAAAGTCTGCAAATATCATTCCGTTCTTTAAATTTCAAATTATTTTTTGCTAGTATCAAGGACCCCCCACGCCTTGCAGACTTTCTATTGAAGCAACTGGCTATTTGATAATTATTCACAGAAAAATTCATTTGAGTCTCTAGTAGCCAGTGCTCTGTGACACAAAGTATATCCACTCTGTGTTGTTCTAAAAACAACTCTAGTTCTAATAATTTTCCAGAAAAGCCACCCTGTATATTCTGATTAGCTAAAATAAGTTTTTTTAAGGAGGGCTTTTCCTTTGTCTGCGCTGGCAGTTTAAATCAGCGGTCAAATTTAACCTACTACTAGTTCTTTTCACAACCTCTGAGTACAGAGGTTGGCAAGTGTCACTTGTCTTACAATTTGTATGACCTGGAGGTCCCTGTGCTATTGTATTAACAATAATAGGGTCATAAACATTGAATGCCAACATTTTGGCAATTAGTCGCTTAGAAGAGAGGGGCACACTCATTGTGTCCCGGGTTAAAATAAAGTCTTGAATAAATTTATTCGTATCAAAGAAATGGACTTGGTCTCTATGACCAAAGGTCAAATTATGTAATAGCCGGTTTAATTTGTATATCCGGTAATTTTGCACTTCTGAAAGAGTTTTTGAATAGGGAAAAGCACAGATGATAATTTTCCTTATGTGCAGAGCTACTATGGACTCATAATAATTTATTAAGTCCCTTTCTTTTATTCCTGTGCTGTTCCCCATTAATAGTACAATAGTTGTGTGGCTACCACGGAGCAGGGTCACCAATTTAACGAACGGTGTCGACTACGGTAGGTTGAGGTTCGAGTCCGGTTATGAATAAAAAGGCCAGTTGTGCGTTGCATGGAAGACAGAATAGAATGAGTGTTGAAATTTATTTACAAGCGATATTTATACGAACTTAAAAACTAGATAACCAATCAAATACAATTAAAATAATATACACCAATAGGAAGATCAGAATAATAAGCCAATCACAGAAGAGAATAGTACGCGGGCGCGCGCGGGGGAAGATGCGGGACGCAGTGTGCAGGGGGCACATAAATATAAGCTGGTGCGCCGCGTGAGTTTGCTC
Organism: Yponomeuta plumbellus; assembly: GCA_947310845.1. Lineage (NCBI taxonomy): Eukaryota > Metazoa > Arthropoda > Insecta > Lepidoptera > Yponomeutidae > Yponomeuta > Yponomeuta plumbellus. Next base: position 2,809,042 of record OX371206.1, read on the forward strand.
CAGTCGCGAATTCATATCGCGAACGGCTGACGTACTGGTGCAGTACTTGGTAGCTACAAAAGTTATCCAGTGTGTTTTTGTATTTCAGGCTGAGACAAACAAAGAGAACTTTCCTTATTTGACTGAGCAGAGAAAACGAAAGCTGTCCCAGTTTATTAATTACTGAATAAAATTATTTTGCGTTATGCAGTAACTTACTATTATAACAGTATTTATCAAGATTTCTCATTTTTCTTAAAACTGAATTAAAAGCTAAAGGTACTGAATTCAAAATTATTTGTTCCTTTTCAGAGTGAGTTAGAAAGAAATAACTCTCGACCATCAAGCCCATCAATAATAGAAAACACACCTGAAAAAATTCAATGTTTTATCATAATTATCACTCGAACAACGCGATGGTAAAAGAAACGTAATAAAGGTAGGACACAATATTTTATAGTTTGTGAATATAATTATAATAGACATTGATTATGATTTAAGCAAATGAAAGGCTCGGTTTTAAATTTTTTATTACTTATGCTTTCAGGTCGATGCTGGACAATATTATTGTCAGCCAATAGAAACATCCCTCAAAGAAATTTAAATAATGAATTCAACGTTGATGAGGCCAATCGTAAAGATATTGATGGGGTACGCGAGTACCTACGTTTTATTTTTTACAATTAGTACATACTTATGACTAACAAAGTATACTAACAGTAGAATAGGTATTATACCTATATTATAATAGTAGAGTTAGATAATATTATTTCCACTATTAAAAATATAAACTTATATTATATCTATGGCACTAACCCTAAATAGGTTTTTAAAATACTACCTTAAAATTGTGTGTTTCTGACGGTAAAGTAAATAGTTAAGTAATTAAAATGTAAAAAGTGCAAGTTATTCAATCGGATCATTTTTTGTTCCAATACGTGGTCATTTATTTTAGACATTACGGTAAGTCAAATATCAGAAATAGGTAGGTATGTAAGTTTAATTGAATAATTCCATGTTTCAGCTTCGCGTGCCAGATGAAGTAGGAAGTTCGCAACGTACGAAGGTGCACGATCCACAAGAAAAAGAACTGCCTCGGCGATCACGCAGCACGTCAACGTCCAGCAGCTTTTCTTCCAGCTCGAGTAGCTCATCTTCATCGAGTCGTAGTAGGTCATCCCCGCAAACAAACACAAATGTAAGATTAGGTGAACCCTCAACCTCTACAGACATATACCGTACCACAGCTCAGTCACCCAAAAATTGTCACAAGTCACCCTTTAATTCCGAAGAAAGCATTGCTGACTTAAGCGATAATGACCCTACGTACACGAATACACCTCGTTCATGTCTTGGAGGAGCAGTTAGAGTTTCCTCGAGTAGTAGCAGTAGTGATTAATCTTCTGAGACTCCAATCAAGTCCAGTAAGGAAGCGCCAATAAAATCTACAAGTGGAAACAAAATATTGCCAAAACCATGCAAAATACTAGGACGGAATATGTATCCAATACCTCGCAGAAAAAAATTCGTGCGCGTTCCATGAAAGGTCCATGCACAAGCAACTGCAGACTGAAATGTGCATTATTCAAAGCCTCGATGTTAATACTTTTAAATTAAAGCTTAAATCCATATTGATTGACAAATGTTACTCTATTGTTGAATATTTAAATGACAAAGAATTCTGCAAATAACTTTACAGAGCCACTGAGCCACTCTCTATAACATGCATGACTTCGATTTAAACTTTTGATTCTGTTAAGGCCATTAATTTGACCAAGTATTAGTATTGCATGTTAGATTATAAGTAACGAAAATATTTTTATGCTTTTTTTAGCAGAATGTAGAGTACATAAATGTATTTTACCAACTTATATATCCACCTACATTCCACAAATAAAGGATTTTGTATTTTGTATTTTGATAACATAAGCGACAGCGATAGAAAGGTGCTTTTTCAAAAATATTAGGAGACATCGACTTACAAACATCTTACATTAGAAATAGCATGAGTGAAACCTAAGTATAAATATACGAACGCAGAAAGACTGAGACAGCCAAACACAGCATTTTACTTTACAGTAAATGATACTAAAATTCGCGTTTGCAAAACATTTTATATAAACACACTAGACATTTGCGACCGGCAAATAAGAACAGTGAAGAAGACGGACTCGGAAGGCTTTGTTGAGAAAGATAACCGAGGTAAAAACCAGAATAAAAAGAGGACGAATCTAGCTCTCATTCAAGACATAAAAAACCATATAAATTCGATACCAAAAATTGAATCTCATTATTGAGGTCTTCAACTTCTCGAGAGTACATAAGTGGAGAGAAAACCATAATGGATTTATGGAAAGATTTTAATCAAGAACACATCTGCGCCGCATGAAGAAAAACCTACGTGTGAGTATTTGTTGTGATTGCTGGTGGTATTTTATATATTTTCATATCCGATAACTGGCCGTCAGAACATAATAAGTGAAAGTGGCTTGTAAACTAAACTATGCCGAAAGAAAAGGAAGAGAAAAAAAGTACTGCCAAAAGTACACAAACGCTTGGGAGACAGACCCGGAGTTAAAAGGTAATTTTATGTTTTATTATAATATAATTTATTATGTAGTAGATATTATCTAGTATATTTTATTATTTTTTTCTGTCAGAAGTTAAAAAAGTACGTTATATTGGAGAGCAAAAATAATGTTAGTCTTACTCCGTTTAGTGGGGCAAGACTACTAGTTCGAATAGTGTTTAGAATTCCGTTAATAAATCTGATTCTAGTATACTTGCGTAAAAATCAAAATACTTGTGTACAAGTGTAAAGAACTCTTAATTTTAGTGTAATTAGTCATTTAACTTAACAGTAGGATGTGAAATTTCAGTGTAAGAACCGATTTTTCGTTTCTAGCAATAAACTAGTTAAGAATGCTGATAGGATACACACGAAGGAGACCTCTTCTGACATCAAAGAAGAACCTTGAGTGTATTGAAGCTTACTCTGATAGCCTGCCAGGAGAAGAGTGGCTGCAATGCTCTGGCTGTCACAAATGGGCACATGTTAAGGCGCCTCTACACCATGGGCTATCGCGATGGGCCACTATGATGGGCCAGCGTGTGGAGGGTGTAGTGGTGTAGGATGGCTTATGGCGCGTGCGATGGTTGTGTTGTGGGATGCCGTCGGTGTCGCTTTTTTTGGCCGCACATCAAAGGTAGTGGGCCAACGATGGCGGTACGCATCTACACGTGGCCCATTCCTCAGTGCCTGCCATGGGGCCTAATCTTCTAACATTCAAGTGGGAAATACATTGAGTACAACAGAGAAAAATCGCTAAGTAGTGTATCTTTATACATTGTAGGTGTAACAACTGTATTTTAAATTTAGTAGCATTATAATGACATTATAATGCTACTAAATTTACATTGTAGTAATGCCTACTTTCAAATACAGATGGTGTTTTTTTAAGTGTTTTAACTTTCTAGATACAGATGGCGTTAAAAGCATCCTGTGAACTCCACGGCCGGCTTTGCGGCAGTGTTGCCAGAATATTACAACAGTAAAATTTTACGTTACTTTTGACCCTCATATGTTACCTCCATATTACACGTCCAAATATATTACGTTTGTGTTACTTTTTAGATTTTCCTGCAAACAAAAAATATCGGAATGCATCAAAGATTTTTTTAGATTTTCATGCAAATAAAAAAATTTCGGGACGCATCCAACTTTTTTTTCTAAGTATCAAGAAACTTATTTTACTTTTTGTTTAATAAAGTGCCTTAATAATTAGTATTGTGTCGGTTTTCACACTAAAAACAAATGTTACTTTTCTCAAGAATATTTTACTTTTTGATCGGTTGTGTTTTATTTCACTATCTGCCACCGGCAACACTTTTTTTTGCGCATTTGCAAATTTTGGACTGTTTTCCGTTTTTCATTATTCAGTTGAGTGCAGTTGAGTGAGTCAGTGTTAACTTAGATAATATTATATTATTGTATTTCATGTGACTGGTGATCTGGTGATTGAAGTTTCCGTTGAGTTGAGCATCGCTGCTCCGGTTATCTCGGAATATTCTAATGATTACGAAGATCTTTCTGGACTGAGATAGGACTCGCTTAAGTTTGTGAAATTTATGGTGCTGTTTTCCTCTTAAATCATGTCTTCCGATAGGCATTGCTGTGTCCCTGGATGCTCTAGTTCAGAAAATATCAAGAAAGGTTAGTACTCTCCTGTTTTACCTTTGTGTTTAGATAGGGCATTTTACATCTGAAGTTGTAGATGATTTATACGCCGTTTAGTGCCCCCTCTTACCTACACTAGATGAGTGAGTAACCACTCAGATGCAGAAGTGCCTGGGATGTATTTTTAAGATGAAGCGGATTAAGATGGAGACCAGCACTTGCACATTCATCCAGTTTTAAGATAGGGTAGAGGTAGACAATATAGTTGCATAAAGACTCTTTAGCTTAGTTAGCTTTAGCGTAGTTATTACATATTACCCTGTATCCGGTATCAAGAATCAAGTGAAATGTGATTTACCTGCGGCTACTAAGCGCGCAACACGTACTTCTGTTACTCCCGCCTATTTAAATCAATAAGTGCAGTAAAATCGCGCGATAAACATAATACCACTTGATCAAACATTATCCTGATCCACCAATACATTGATTTAATAAAAATCTGCAAGTTTCTCGTGAAATCAACGTGATTACGACAATTTTCAAGAATCGTATTAAGACTGCATCGAAGAACTAGCATCACGATTGGTGACCCGAGGAAGCTGGAGGCTCGCTTACTGGATCAGACCACCAGTGCGTCCGCTTTTTGCCGCCAGGTCGTCGCGTAGCTGTGAATCATTGCGAATGGTGAGCCGAGCGAGCCATGGGTTTGCCTACTAGACCGGACCACCAGTGCTTCTATCTACAGTCGCTGCTTATCGAGGTCTCAGTTCGGGGCATTTATTATTGAGTCGTCGGGAGCTGCCATTTGTTACGCGTCGTCAAGGCGCGCTGTGACATACGTGGAAAGCCAAAAATAAATCCTCATGGAGAGTGAAAAAATAGTCAGATTCCATCCACGGGTTGTGCAGATATAGCAGTTTTTCTGCTTTCAACGGCTATTTTTTCGGCGAGAGCTTCATTTTGTTCCGAGTCGTCAAAGCGCGCTTAGTGAATCATCGGTCCTCAACTCCGCATACTTCGGGTTTCGGGCGCTTCCGTGAATCTTCGTGCGCCGTCGTCGTCGGCGAGCCGGCCGCATCGGGTCACGCACGCTGCGCGTGCATTATCGTCCGCCCGCTTGCAACGGTCGCTTGAGAATACTCCAACACCTTTATGCGGTAAAAGTGCTGCCTTTTCCGCTTGAACTTTTTGCTGCAGTTTTTTTTTGACTCGATTAGTTCAAACATAAGCACTGAAATTGCTAATGAATAGCTGTTCTTTATAATTCAGTTACTCTTGACATCATAGCTTTTTTTTTTTGTTATTGGCACTGTGCTTTTGGACATTATTTATTATTGCACCTAATGGGCATAGTTTAATTCTTTTATTTAATTTCCGCTTTTTTGACATATACATTGTTTTTGTATTTGCGATACTTTGTAATTGTTTTTCAAGATACTTATTTTTCAAACATCGAAATGTTTTAAAAACAATATGAGTGAGTCTAGGGCTGTTTGCCCTCATTGCCCTGGTTCCTCGAGACAATTCGTTGTTCCGCGTGGATTAAACGTTCATATCAGTAGGGTTCACAGGGGTGGCATTTCTCAACCTGTCGTGCAGGATGGAGTCAGCATCCTTCGTCCACCGCCGCCAACCTTATCCGACTTGCCTTTATTCCGGAAACGGGTTCGCGTTTTAAAACATGTCCCCAAGGGTGCGAGGTACTTGGCTGCCGGTAAACTAGCTCAAATAATTGAGAAGTGCGTTCAGTCGAATGGTGCAGATGATTCGTATGATCTTCTGACTTTCTCATACTCCTGTCTGAGGGTTCCATCGGCTGAGGACGCAAGCAGATCTCTAACCTCCAAAGTCAAAGACAACATCACTGCCGGTAGTTTGGACAGACTGCTTTCGACGGGTATTACGCCAAGAAGTTCGTCTAATGGCCAGCGTCAAATTTATAAGACTGTTGAAGCCAAGGTTCACGACGGTGACTTAAGTGGTGCAGTACGTATTCTTTTGTCGGATAGCACCTTGGCTGATGACAATGACGAGACTTTGGAAGCCTTGCGGCTTAAGCACCCGGCGCCGAGTCGCAGCTTGGATTTCCCTCCGGAGCCGAACTTGTCTAGTGAGTTCTTGACAGTAGACGTACAAGATATTATACAGGCTATTGGCTCATTTAATAGCGGTTCAGCGGCGGGCTTAGATGGGATCCGTCCGCAGCTACTAAAGGAATTGACGTCTTCTGGGGCTGGAGATAACGGTGCTGCCCTGTTGCGTGCTCTCTGTAATCTGGCAAACTTCATGCTGAAGGGCATGGTGAATAGAGAAGTCTGTCCGATTTTATATGGTGCCTCCCTTTGCGCCCTGAAGAAGAAGGATGGTGGTATCCGCCCTATTGCAGTAGGCAGTGTGCTTCGTCGTTTGGTTGCTAAGCTAGGTTGCGGTGCGGTTAGGAACGTCATGGCTTCACATTTGCAACCTCAGCAATTGGGCTTTGGCATTCCGTTAGGTTGTGAGGCCGCAATTCATGCTACAAGGGCTTTTGCTTACTCCAGAAGCGCTTCCGACGATATAATTGTCAAAGTTGACCTTAGGAACGCCTTTAATGCTGTTGAGCGGGATGTAATTTTAAGTAAGGTTCGGGCTCACATCCCATCTCTCTACCCTTTCCTCCACCAGTGCTATGCGAGACCTAGTGACTTATTTTACGGTGACAAACTGGTGGAGTCACAAGTTGGTGCGCAACAGGGTGATCCTTTGGGGCCCTTACTGTTTAGCCTGGCAATTCAGGATGTGGTAACCTCATTGAGATCTTCTTTAAACACGTGGTACTTGGACGATGGTACTCTGGGGGGTAGTCCGGAGGTGGTCATGGATGACATTGAGACACTGGTTCGGAGCTTCGGGACATTGGAGCTTCACTTGAACACGCAAAAGTGTGAATTGTTTCCTTGCTCAGGGCAACTTCCTCAAGCTGTGCAAACGCGAGTAGATGCTTTAATGCCGGCCGTAAGGATCTTAGATAAGGCGGGGTTTACAATTTTGGGTGCTCCAGTTTTTCCGGAGGGGGTGCCGGGGGTACTGAGGACAAAGTTAAGAATTCTGGCAGAGACCAAGCCGCATCTTAAACAACTTTCTGCGCATGTGGCTTTAGTCATTTTGCGAAGCTGCCTGTCCATCCCGAGGCTAACGTACACTCTGCGAACTGCTCCCATCTGGTTATACAAAGAGGAGTCACTGATGTACGATAACATGCTCAAGGAGTCGTTGGAGTGTGTTATGAACATCGAAATGACTGCTTTCCAGTGGTCCCAGGCTGCGCTGCCGATTAGACATGGCGGGTTGGGCATTCGTCGTCTGCAGGACACTGAACTGCCGGCTTTTTTGGCTTCCTCGCGGGGCGTGTTGGACCTGGTCACTCGCATTTTACGAGTTAATGGTGACGGGTTCCGCATTCCTTTTGCGGAGGAGGCTTTGGGGCTGTGGCGGGCTTTTTGTCCAAGTAGTGATTTGCCGGAGCAGCCTGATCGGCAGCGAGCTTGGGACGAAGAGATGTGTCGAGTAGCACTGGATAAACTTGTGGAGCAGTGCTCTGGTGTTGAACTTGCGCGTTTGCGGGCAGTTTCCCAGCCTGACTCCGGGCTATGGCTCCATGCTTTGCCTTCACCCTTTCTGGGAACTCTTTTAGACGACAATTCCTTGCGGGTGGCGGTGGCGCTACGTTTGGGTTGTGACATCTGTCAACCGCATCGCTGTGTTTGTGGTGCGGAGGTGGATTCGCGGGGCCGACATGGGCTTTATTGCGTTCGGAGCGCGGGCAGATTATCACGGCATCATTCCATTAATGATATCGTTCGGAGGGCTCTCATTTCGGCGGATATCCCTGCGGTTCTTGAACCGCTGGGGTTGATGCGTAGTGATGGAAAGCGTCCGGACGGTCTAACTTTGATACCGTGGGAGAGGGGTCGGTGTCTGCTTTGGGACGCCACCTGCGTATGCACTTTCGCACCTTCACACGTGGGTTCTACGGCTGCCGTACCTGGGTCAGCTGCTGAAGCTGCAGCTAGACTCAAGTGTGCAAAATATAACCAGCTGATGAGCAGCTATCTGTTTGTGCCACTCGCCGTAGAAACCACTGGAGTTTGGGGTACACAGGGGAAAGCTATTGTTAAGGAGGTAGGGCATCGTCTCAGGAACCGTGGCTTTGACTACAGCTCAGGGGCATTTTTGATGCAAAGGATATCCCTCGCTGTGCAGCGCGGTAACGCTGCCAGTGTTATGGGTACCTTTGGGTCGGACATGTCTCGGGGCGGTTTATTTAATTGACTGTTCTTGTGTGTGTGTGTGTGTTTTTTTTTTTTTCCTTTATTCTTATGTTTTTTATATTTTTAATTTAATGAAGTAATGATGTAATTTATTTATATGGTGGTAATTTTCAATAAATAAACATTCACAATTTCATGTCAATATGTAATTTTTCAGCTTCTCCCTATACTTTTTGATGCCTAGATGAACTTGATAATATTTAACTGTCCTTAACCGCCTTACCTAGGACCTATTGCTACTACTTGTCTTGATGTACAACATTAATTTCTGTAAAACTTTACTTTCAGACAGCCGACCGGTTCTTCATAAGTTTCCTAACCCTGCTAAGAAATCTGACTTGTTTAATGTTTGGGTTCATTCAAGCAATTGGTGGTGTGACATATTGAATTGTGTGTAACTCACACTTCGAAGAAAAATATTGTTGTCGCAACAGCAGGATCAGCAACATCGCAGTTCCAACACTAAACATGCCAGGTAATTAATTATATTTATGTTCAAATAAATTTATGAAGCGCTCCTTGTGAGGCATACATCCAGCAGTGGTCTAAAATTTATCTATATTCCAGACACACTGACAAAAATGGAAAATAACAAATATTGAAAGAAAGCCAATGAGAGACTTATCAAATCTGCCTACACCATCAACATCTAAGGGTAAGCCTATAATAGTAACTCACGGACATAAAAACAGCGTTTATATTGTCTTTTGTATTACATATTTCATCTGTGGCAATAGATTTTTTGTTTAACCTCAAACTGTTCTCAATGTACATGTTACCAGAAATGTATGTAATCTGTCAATGTATGTAATTCCTAAAATAGCCTGGAAATGTGTGAAGTAAATTATGTATATCTGCCACTCTACCACTTTTCCTGAGAAATCGAAACATTTCCTAAAATAGCAATCGGAACCTGTACCCCTAAGTAAACTAGCTACTAGCTTAACAACCTAAGTAGATTAGTTTTATAACAGTTTTATTATTTCAGATTTGGCTTTGGAACATCATGAAGAATTAACGGTAGCAAAGGATGTTGATAAAGATGTCATGCTAAATCACTAAAAGCACAAATTTCCTTCAATGAAAAAAAGGATAAAATAACCGGCTTTGTTGACAATGGCAAAGAAAGATCTCCAGAATTTGCCGACCATGCACAAGTTTTTATGGTGCGTGGACTTATATACAACTATAAGCAGCCTGTGGCCTACACCTTCTCTGCGAGTGCAACGAAAGGACCGGAGCTAGCCTCGCAAATAAAAAATGTTATAACAGAGCTGCAACAAGCTGGTCTCATAGTAATGGCCACTGTGTGTGACCAGGGAACCAACAATGTTTCAGCCCTTAAAATCCTGGAGAATGAGACCAGGGGGGTTTACCTAAGAAGAGGAGAGGAATCTAAACCAAACATACTGTTGGTTAACTTTACTATCAAGAGATTATTCCTCTCTATGATCCCCCTCACGTCCTCAAAGGCATCAGAAACAATCTCCTTGCAAAAAAATTGCAATATAAAAAAGATGGAGAAACCTGGAAAACAGCCAAATGGTCTCATTTGGAATTACTCCACCAAGAAAACCCTGGATATAAGGGAATCAGAATGGTACCGAAACTAACCGAAAATCATGTTAGACCTGAAAATAACAAGATGAAGGGGAAATGCGCGTCCCAAGTTTTCAGCCGAACTGTAGGTTCTAACATGGGATACCTGGCAGGTGAGTTAAAAAAATTAGACTGGTATGTCTACTAGAGGACACCCAGGACTTGGTTCTGTGAATTGTTGCATCTTCTTCAACTTTCAGGTTTTTAATATTAATAGCATTTAACATTAACATTTAACATTTACATACAGGCACATACATTGCTTCTGGCCCCATACTAGGATACCCTGTGTCGTGGGAACCAGAAACAGCGACGTCACAAATTAGTACGATTTATGATTTTTCATTATGTTAAAACTATTAATAAAATATTAGATGGGAGAAGGGATGTTGACGATGATGATGATGTAAATCAAGTCAAGGCCAAGAAATATTGTAAAAAATGTGTGAAACGAAGAAAATAAAAAAAATATTGGTTTTGTGAAATATTTCTGTACTTTTATTTCACACGTAATTTAGAGAAAAGTAACAATAATTTCATTTTCAAAAGCAGAGGCATACTAAATCCACAGATTAACCAGGTGCCTATAACTAGCGTTGGTGTGTTCTGTGGAAAATTAGTTCATACTTTCGCTATCAGGGGCGCTCTAGTTGCGTATTGCCACCTAAAAGGCCGAAGATTAGTCTCTATTTCAGATAATAAAAGATACTCTATGGTGCCTGCTCGAACGCGGTTGAGTGTGGACGTTTACGCTTTAATAACAAACTTTCAAAATGACGACTACGTGGCCTCATAGCGAAACAATATAATTTTTAGGATTATATCGGGGAGAAAGCGTGATATGGAATCCCAAACATAACAACACAAAGATAACGTCGGCTGGCCGACCACGTCCATCTCGACCAACGTAAAAATCACAAATGAATGTCACCATCCGTGAAGTGGCGATTCAAATATCGCATGGCCATCTCGGGCCAGCGCTGGCCCATCATGTAGAGGCACCATTAAGTGTACCTCTGCGACCAGTTTGGTGTATGTGTGCGTCAACTGCGATAGTGATTAAGTTGGTATATGATTATGTATTGTTCCTATTGCAATTATAAAGTTCCTATTTTATGTTCCTATTGATGCTTAAGATAAAAAAAAAAAAAAAAAAAAAAATAAACTCACGCCCGTTATCCCCGAAGGGGTAGGCAGAGGCACCAGTCTCTAGAACTGGACCCACGTTTTGCCGAGTTTATTAGGTCCCAAACGTGACAAGTGGCAAGCCTGTCGCCGTTATCCGGGCACAATTTATCAGCGAATGGTGTTGCTGTACAAACAAATGTACGTAACTAAAAGTCATTGGTACATGCGTGGTTCGAACCCAGACCCTCATGATCGAGAAGCAAGGGTCAACCCCACTACGCCACCACCGCTTAAGATTTTTTTTAAAAAGATTCATAAATAATTTTAATAGATTTTATTTTTTACATGAACAACTAGACAACTATACCGGCTCAACTAGCCCCGTGGGGTGGCTCAATTGACCCCATCTACAGGATCAATTGAGCCAGCTTACTCCTGGGTTATTTCATGAATTTTCCAGGAAATATGTGGTAGTTAATTTTATTGTTCAGTTTAATTAAGTAGTCTAACAACAGATGACATTTAAAAAACATGCCATTATATTTTCATCCTTGTACTGAGCTGCAAACTGTTTTAACCAAAAACATGACCAGTAGACCCCGCTCTGCCCTACCTATAGTACAAAATACACTCGCACATCATACACAAAAAAATTGCGGCTTCCGGTATATACGTACACTTCCGGTTTAGCTTGCCTACTTCAGCTACAGGGCGTTTAGGTGAAAGGAGAACAAGACAAAACGGTCCTTGATAACAATAACCACGTGACATATCTCATTCGAAAGGTATTTCTATACTCTACAATAGTTACTATGAGAGCTCGGTTCAAAACACTGTGTGAAAAAAGTTATAGTTATATATAAAAAAAAAATTCATAGACGATTTTAAGCAATAAAAAATATTTTTTCACTTTTTAACGGCTTTGTGAGTACCTACGTTACAAGTGAATTTCTTTGTATTCTTGATTGCCATGACTATTTTTGACCATACTTTGATATTGTACTTTGTTTGTTTTTCCGTTGACCCTAGGCTTGTTATTGGAGTATCGTTTCTTACTACCTATTGAAAATGGTATTTACCTATATTAGACTCGATACATATCATAATCTATTTTACCTTTGTTTATCTAAACATAAGAAACCGTTATTTGTTACTCACATTGATAATAATAACAACAATGATATAATTACCTAAAACTAATGAAGCCTTATAATTATTATTAAGTAGAACTTCCCGATAAGGCGAGCTAAATGTCGCTAAAGGCCACAGCCACAAACGCCGCCACAAGAAGCTAGAAGCGGCCACTTGTGGCCGGTGGCCGACACTTGAGGTCAGTGGCCGCTACTTTTTTATTTAACCAAAGCAATCGCAGGATGGGATTGAATCTCTGATATAAATAATTCTATATCCATATTTATTTAAATGAACAACAGACCACGTGGCGTTGCCGTTGACTCGAACAGGTTAACTGAGTGCTTAGTGCGAGTTTTTTCATTCACTTTCGATAGCGAGAGTGTTTGCAATTTGTATAGGAGTGACAAAGAGACAACTAGGTGGCGCGCTTTGTCACTCCTATAGAATATGAGTTAACGTTAACGCGATCGAGTAGTTAAAAAAACTGGCACTAAGCACTCTGAGGTAAGGGAGAGAGGGTTGCGGAATCGCGCGAGTGGTGTGTGGCGGCGTTTTGTGTCGGCGTTAGTGGCCGGTGGTTGCCACAAGAAGCGAGCAGCGACGATTGTAGCGTGTGGCGGCCACCGGCGTCAACTGTGTGTGGCGAGTCGAATAGCGCCCTGTCTTCCGCTTGCCGCATTCAGCATCTGCCTGCAGTTTTTCGCAGATCGTCATCCCACCTGGTCGCTGAGCGTCCTACACTACGTTTGCCGAGTCGTGGTCTCCACTCAAGAGCACGTTTACCCCAGCGGTTGTCGGTTCTTCGCGAAATATGGCCAGCTAGCCCACTGCCAATTCAGCTTGCTAATTCTCTGAGCTGCTTAGAGAATTACCAAGCTGAAGAAGATTACTTTGTTTCTCTGTCGGATGTATTCGTTACGAATCCTATCCTACAGAGAAACTCCAAGCATAGCTTTCTCCATAACTAGCTGAGCGACTTTGAACTGGTGGACCAACCCTTTCGTGAGTGTCCATGTCTCGGCTCCGTAGGTCACGACAAGTAGGACACACTGATTGAAAACTTTCGTTTTCAAGCATGACGAGAAGACTCGGCGTAGTTCCCCAAACGCTGACCAGCCCAGCTAGATCTCAGATCCTCTTGGCCTCGTTCTCGAAAATGTTTTTACCTAACTGCAGAATCTGCCCAAGGTAAGTGTATTCGTAACTGGCAGTGGGCCGGCCATATCACCCGAAGAACTGATAAAATCGATGGGGTAGACTAGTTCTTGAGTGGAGACCGCGGATCGGTAAACGTACTGTAGGACGTCCTCAGACTCGGTGGAGCGATGATCTTCGCAGGGCGGCTGGCAAGAGCTGGATGAGAGTTGCCGAGGACCGTGCTCAGTGGCGTGCAATGGGAGAGACCTATGTCCAGCAGTGGGCAACCATAGGCCGATGATGATGATAATGATTATGTGTATTTGGAAACGATTTCGAGAAGGTGACCATGTACGATGACCGGTATTGAATCAATGTGACCATTGATCATGACTTTGGTATCTTATTTGGTTTTAGAAAAACTATATTTTATCAAAACTTTTTTTTATTTTACGTTCTGATAGAGATTGACCATCACTCTGCACTCTGCATCCCGAGAAATACTCATGAACATGTTTTAACTTGCACTAATAATGTCATCGAATACGAAAGAATTATTTTTATTGCTTAAAAATCGTCTATGAAAAAAATATTGTTTATATCGCTATAACTTTTTTCACACAATTATTTGAAGTGAGCTCCCATAGTAACTATGGTAGTATAATAAAAAACCTTTCTAATGACATATTATGTCACGTCGTTATTGGTTCTTGGACCAGCCTCCATACATGTTTGCCGGTTCTCCTTTGTTTTGTAAAATACTTTTACTTCAAAATGAAAATAATAATAAAAAGTTACATAAAGAGCATCTAAACAATTATTTTTTTCAAAGTCGGAACTCATTGTGGTTAATTTATATTTAAAAAAAAAGAAATAAAGTTGAGAAATTCCCACTTGTTTTTTCCTCTGGTCAGTGGCGTCTAAAGGGTGGGCGTTATTTACCAAACACGATACATAAAATAAAAAATGTCAAGCAGAGTATGTACGTACATAAATATTCATATTAAAGTTATTAATTTACCTTTATTGTCTTTTTTATTAGCAATAACATAACACAAACACAGGCACACAAACTGCCTCCGGCCCCACACTAGGCTACCCTGTGTCGTGGGAACCAGAAACAGCGACGTCACAAACATGTAAACATCCCAGACCTGAATACGGAGGAAAATAAAGATAATAGCCTTATCAGATCTTACAGCGTCGAAAATACTCCGGAAGGGTCCCTTACGAGATGGGATCGTGAGTTACTGCTGGAGAGGACAGGGTCAGGTCGACTTCAAGTAAGTGAATTAATCTTAGTAAAGATGATATACAGGGTGTCCCAAAACTCGACGTGAACCCGGAGCCGGGTGAAAAGGCAAGTCAAGCTGGCTGTCAGAAAAATATAAAAAAAAAATCTAAGTTGTATGATTTCAAAATTACAGGCATTTTTTTAAAAATCGCAAAATTACACACCCTGTGACAGTCTTTTTACTCCTGTTGCCACAAATCTTTACTTTTTCCAATTATTTTTTTTGCTGTGTAACCCTGAATAATACTTCTCTAAAGTGTAATCAAAATTTTGAAACCAGCTGCTCTAGCTTGCATAAAAAATAGGACTTATTTCCTAGAAAAACTTTCAAAATAAAAAATTGCCTAGTTTTAACTGACTGTATTGAAAAAAAAATGTACTACGCGAGTTTGGCTAGTTATGTCAAAAGTTGGCGCATTTAGTAAAGATTCCAAAATGGTATAATACTTGGTAAATTGTAGCTGATAACAAGGATAAAAAAAATTTTTCCTGTAAAACCCAGTTTTTAACAAATTTTTCTTACTTGGTTAAAAATTATTCTAATGGGCGCAAGATTTTCCAAGGAGTCGTAAATTGTAGCTTGAGATGAATCAGGCATTCTAAGAAGTATAAGCGAGATAGGTATTGACGCTTAAGTGACTAAGACGGAAAGAGTCACCTTATCAAGTGCGAGCGAGATAGGTATGGACGCTAAAGTGACTGAAACGGAGAGAGTCATCTTACTAAGTGCGAGCGAGACAGAGAGTGACGCCAGGTATTCGCTTTTGTACTCACACATCACAATCACAAATCAGTACGTTACGCTCCTTCGTTTACTGCACTTGTTTTCGTATTCGTTTGTGTTGATTTCGTACTAACTACTTTTGGCTTCGTTTATGGACTTGTGATTGCTTGTGATTTGGATCCGAACTGTTTATTTTCCCTCAACGACGAACTTTGCTTTCTCCTGGACTATCGTGTGACTAGTGCCAAGATGTCTGCGTATACCACTCGCGAATACGCTAATATGCACCTTATTTATGGTGAATGCAGGTGTAATGCCAGTGCTGCCGCCAATACCGTGAAAGGTACCCAAACGCTGCTCGTTACCCTGATCATCGAGTGTTTACGAATGTGCATCGTCATCTCGCTTCTCAGAGGGCCACCTCCCAAATCAAGAGCATGGTGGAGGAAGACCCGCCAACCCGATGGAAGACGAGGTGCTAGAAGCTGTCGAAGAAGACCCAAGCACTTCAGTTAGGGCTATTGAAATAACCACCGGAGTGCCCAAAAGTACAGCCCATCGTATTTTAAAAAGACATGAATTACACCCATACCACGTACAGCGAGTACAGACGTTACTACCCGGGGACTACCAAAATCGAGTAAATTTTTCCCGGACAATATTGGAGAGGTACAGGGATGACCCGCTTTTCTTAACGAAAATTTTATGGTCTGATGAATCGACATTCAAAAAGGACGGCTACATGAACATGCATAACTTGCATGAATGGCATGTAGAAAACCCTCATCTAACGAGGCAGGATCGGTCCCAGTACCGATTCAAAGTAAACATGTGGACCGGAATTTTAAATGGTCAAATAATTGGTCCTTTTGAGTTGCCTGATGCGTTGAATGGCGAGGTCTACTTGGACAGAACCATACAGAACCATCTACCAAGTTTACTAGAAGACGTGCCGTTAAACATTTACAGAGAAATGTGGTTCCAGCAAGATGGGTGCCCAGCACACTATGCTCGCTCCGTTCGACAATATCTCGATGAAGAGTTTCCCGGGAGATGGATCGGACGGTCTGGCCCAATCTCGTGGCCAGCCCGTTCACCGGACTTGAATCCATTAGACTTTTTTTACTGGGGAGCAGTCAAAGAAAAAGTGTATTCAAAGCCAATTGAAAGTGAATTTGAACTACGGCAAAGAATAGCAGAAGCAGCTGAATTCGTAAATAATGGACGATTCGCTCGAAAGATAGCTCGATCATTTTTAAAGAGATGTCGGGCTTGTATTGCCGCCGAAGGAAGACATTTTGAACATTTGTTGTAGTAAAAATAGTTGTATTGGTACATTCATGAAAAATTTTAAAAATTATTGTAAATTTAATAAATAAACCTTAGTATTAAAAATTTTGTGTCAATTTCAATTTAAACTTTTACAAAAAAATTGTGCCTATTTCATACCACACACAAAGAGAACTAAACTAAATTTAGTGGACAATCTGTTTTTTCAATCGGTTTATGATAGACAAGCACAGGTACAATTAAGTTAAATTTAATCAGTGTGTGCGGCTCCAATGTAAAAAGCAATAAGTTTTGCCATTTTCACCAAGTAAGAAAAATTTGTTAAAAACTGGGTTTTACAGGAAAAAAATTTTTTTATCCATGTTATCAGCTACAATTTACCAAGTATTATACCATTTTGAAATCTTTACTAAATGCGCCAACTTTTGACATAACTTGCCAAACTCGCGTAGTACATTTTTTTTTCAATACAGTCAGTTAAAACTAGGCAATTTTTTATTTTGAAAGTTTTTCTAGGAAATAAGTCCTATTTTTTATGCAAGCTAGAGCAGCTGGTTTCAAAATTTTGATTACAGTTTAGAGAAGCATTATTCAGGGTTACACAGCAAAAAAAATAATTGGAAAAAGTAAAGATTTGTGGCAACAGGAGTAAAAAGACTGTCACAGGGTGTGTAATTTTGCGATTTTTAAAAAAATGCCTATAATTTTGAAATCATACAACTTAGATGTTTTTTTATATTTTTCTGAAAACCAGCTTGACTTGCCTTTTCACCCGGCTCCGGGTTGACGTCGAGTCTTGGGACACCCTGTATAGTGTAGAAATAAAATAATGATAATGGGAATACCAGCTCACTAAGTTTGAACATTGTTTGTATAGTATTTTCAATTCAATTCTTCTTTTTTATAGCTACCCTTGGATTCTGCCAATGACAAGTTTTGGAAATGGCACGTTGAGATTATAGTTCTTTCACCCGGACGCAATAGAGGTGGCCGAGGGAATTGAAGTCGTGGAAGAGTGTGAAGAAAGGACACATAGTGGCCGCCTTTTTGAAGAGGATGAAGTACGTAATTATCTATTTGTTTCGTATATCTGTTTATATTATAATCATGTGGATTATGACTGTGGATTATGCACATGACTGACTGGCTATACTTACTAATACTTTCGTTTTTTAAGTACAATAAAGTGTTGTCTATCTCTACCTAATCATATGTAATAATATTACTCCCTTGTCATGAAAGAAAACTGGTGCCTTAACCGTGGGGACATGTAAGGCTGCTTATGCTTATGCATACTAATCATACATAATATTTTCCTTTGGGATTAGGATTTATTCAGATTTATCTTTCCCCCTTCTTGCCGTATGCTTGGTTTGGTTTGCAAATGTTTTTCTTTTATAATAGCTCGAAGAAGACGTTTTTCAAACGGACTTAGCCGAAGCTCTAGCAGTGGACTCTGGCAGTGAAGCGGACGAAGCGGATGCCATGAGCCAAGAGGAGCTGCTAGAGCTTCTGGATAATGCTGAGGAGCCCGAAGACAAAGGAGATGTAGAAGCCCAAGATGATTGTGATTGGTCCTCGGATTATAATTCGTTTATGACAGCTCAAGAAGAGTTCAACAACTTTGACGTTCATAAAGTAAATGTTCTATTAGTATTATGAATAAAATATTTGACTTTTCACTGAAGAGTCTGGTCCCAAAATTGAGGGAACAAGTCCAGTGTATTTGTTCAACAAAATTTTGGGACCAGACTCTAATGGAAAACATCAAATAACAAAATAAATTACAACTCTTACGAAGCAAGGAAACGCTTTGACGCTGAGCAGTGGCGGGTATCATGTCAATGATCTGTGGTAAATGTCATGTTCTGTGGTAACGTCCAAGACGCGCGCGAAGGAAGGAACAACCAAAACCAACCGAAATTTCAATTTCATCATTTAAGTTATTTTCATTATAAATTATGGCACAGCAATTGACCGTAAGTATTTGTTTACTGATTAAGTTATTTGATTATGACTGTTCGCTTTTATCACAAAAGATTTGTCCTTTTGTGATTTCGCACCAAAATGTAGCCTGTATACAAAATATGTGCATACATTTTATCTTATTTTTCAGATAAAGACCAGACCTGTTGGAAAAGATGAGATCAGTTTCTTGCTTCTTCTTTCCTTCAGATTTGTAAGAATAAAGTAATAACATCGAGGGCTACAAATGCCACTAATAATAAATTAAAAGAGGTGGCATGGAAGTCCATAGCTACCGACTTCAGTGCTATGATGGGTGAAACGAGGCATACGCACCAACTACGATTGAAATGGGAGAACTTAAAGAAGCAGGCAAGAAAAAAGAACGCACTGATAAGGCGTTTAATAAACAGCACCATGATTGCATGCATAAATGGTGTTGGTAAGAGCTTCTTCACACGTACCACAACCACACCACGTCGCAACGACAAAATGCTGTCAAGCAGTGGTTACGTGTGAATACTGTCATTGCAGCTTTTTGTGGTTGCGTTGTGGTACAGAGAAAATGTAGATGTGGTTGCGTTGTCGCCAGTAGTTACAATGCGGTTACGTCGTGTGCAGACACAGTTCGACTCCGGCTTTCGTAGGTTGTCCCAGGTTGTCGGAATCTTTTGAAGATTTCCCCCCCGTCAACAAAAAAAAGTTTGTGTAGTGGTTGCGATGCGTTCGGTATCACACATACGGTCGATAACGACTGCAAAATGTGGTACGTGTGAGTACGTGTGAATGTAAATAGAACTAGCACTAATAAGGGGAAATATAAAATTCGCTCTATAACTGTAAGCATCATAATTTGTTAATAATCTGTAATCTTTAAGCATATAGGTCCTAACATTATACACTCCAAAAGTCAACGTCAAGCCGGAACCGGGTGAAAAGGCAAGTCTTACTGGTTATCAGAAAAATAATAAATATTTTTTATTTCAAGTACAATAATTTTTTTTAAATTATTTATTCAAGAAATTTCACAAGCATAATGGAAACTAAAATTAAAAATGGGCAATTTTTTAAGATTTTTTTTAAAGGTCTCCTTTCCTTCCAAGCTGGAGCAGCTGGTTTTGAAATTTTGTTAACAGTTTAAAGAAGCATTATTCAGAGAAAACAAAAAAAATTGTGGCAACAGGATTTTTTTGTGGCAACAGGATTTTTCATTTTTTTTCAATGCCTTTAATTGTTTAGTTCAGTGAAGTGATTTAGTGGTGGTTTTTATGATGGACGATTCTATGCCAGGTATGTACTTACTGTTAGATAACATGCAGTTGCCAAATATCTTGTTAAATTTTGTTTTTCTCGTCTACAATCTAGGTGTAATTAACTGCTGTAAAAATAATTATCCAAATGTTTCAAAAGTGGTTTTGTTATATTTCTGAACACTTCTGAGCGTTGAAATCTATTGTGTGATGTGAGGGCTTTAATTGGTAGGCAATTTATAAAAAAATTAGCCGCACGAAACCGCCCCTTTTTTTTCTGTAATTTTCTTAAGATAATACTTCGTACAAATAATGTTAAATTTTATTCGTTTT
This sequence comes from Yponomeuta plumbellus, assembly GCA_947310845.1. NCBI lineage: Eukaryota > Metazoa > Arthropoda > Insecta > Lepidoptera > Yponomeutidae > Yponomeuta > Yponomeuta plumbellus. The sequence continues at coordinate 2,829,362 of OX371206.1, forward strand.
TATTGTTATCAGGACCGTCTGGCGTCAAGACTGTGACTCGAAATGAGTTGTATGACATCGCTCAGCATTCAAATGAACCAACATTTGACGGAAAACTAACATTTATGGAGAAAGAATTGTTGAAAGGTTATTCTCAAAATGATCCAAGAATAGCTGATGTAAAACATAAACTTTCAATCATTAAACATGATTTCAAACGAAAATGGCTGGCTGCTCGCAAAATCAAAAAGAGGTTCGAAGAAAATAATACCACATGGCTCAAGGGCACTATAACTTTACCGAGCGCAGGTACGTAAAGCACAATAAATACGATCCCTTTGCTATTGTTTACAATATAAGTGTACCCAGAGCCGAAAGAGTTCAAAGACAAAAACACTAAAGAATGTTTAGAAAACTAAGACGTATTCTCGTTTGGCACCAAAACAAGTGATTGTAACGTGTGCAAGTTTTTATTTTACTTATCACTTTTTGGTGTGGGTATTTGAAAAATAATAATATTCATGCCTACCAACAAAAATAAGTGTGAGTGAAATGGGTTGTTGTTGTTAATATTACTGTTAGTTTTAAATTAACAGTCACTTTGTCCGACAGGGTCCATAATTCGTAAAATACACTTAGGCTCAATTCACACTGACGCAGAGTCGAAGCGAAGCGTCACGTTTTTAACTGTTCTAAATTCATCTCTATTTCTCTATCAATTCAGTACGAATACGTGATGCCAAAATTTGAAAACCCTCAGCGACGCGCGTCTGCGCGCGAATTCGCGCGTCTTCGCCTGCAAATTTTCAAATGTTTGCAACACAACGTACCGTATTGATAGAGAAATAGAGATGAATTTAGAACAGTTAAAAAACGCGACGCTTTGCTTCGACTCTGCGCCAGCGTGAATTAGGCCTTAGTGTTATTTAGGATCCTTGTAAACATTATAGTGCAATCAATATAAGAACTTTAAAATTGACTTCTATATAGTAACATTTTTACTATATGTCTGTTGCAGGTGTCAGCCCCGGACGTCCTCAGAAGTCATTTATAGACTCAAGTGAAAGAAGTAAAAGAAGAAAAACTGAAGGCCTCAGGTCCAAAGACTTAGCCGAATTAACTTATGCAACACAAATGAAATTTCGACAAGCAGGCAAAGTTGAAGCTTCCAAAGTTGTTAAAGATTTAACTAAAAGTCCTCGAAGGGCAAAGAAATATGTAAAGGCTTTTAAGAAAAGTGAAAAAAAGCAAGATGAGCCTCGTCAATTATCGCCTTTAAAAGCATTGTCAATGTTCACAGAAGCAGAATTAACTAAAGCTCAATATGAAAGAGTACGTGAAACGAATCCAAGTTTTTTTCCATGCTATTCTGTTCTCCAAAAAGCGAAAAAAGACAGCTATGCTGAAGTTCATCGTTTGACCGAAACATGTGCTGAAGTACTAGTTCAGAAGTTGATGGATCACACAGCATCACGACTATTGCAACATTTGGGAGAAGCTGTAGAAGGTTTGAACGAAGAGGAAAAACGTTCGCTAACTCTAATTAGCAAGTGGGGTAGTGATGGGTCACAACAAGTCCAATATAATATGAAATTTGAGTGCGAACATGATTCTGACGCCAATATATTTCAGAGCTCTGTAGTCCCACTACAATTAGTTTATGGCTCAGAAAAAAAAATACTGTGGCAAAACCCTGCGCCATCGTCACCTCGCTATTGTCGGCCTATTAGAATACGTTTTGTTAAGGAGACAACTGACATCACAAATGAAGAAATAAACTACATACAGTCACAGATATCAACACTCTCTAGCACAAATATAAATGACATTTCTATTAAGCATAGAATGTTATTTACAATGGTGGATGGCAAGGTATGCAATGCAGCAACGCATACCAAATCCACTATGAGGTGTTACATATGTGACGCTACTATTTCTGAGTTTAACGACTTGTCAAGAGAGAGGGCATGCAAAAAAGAAAATTTCAGCTTTGGGCTGTCATTGTTGCATGCTAGAATTCGATTTCTCGAAACAATTCTGCATGTAGCATATAGGTTGACAGTTAAAAAATGGAACGTTCGCCTTTCTGCCGAGGAAAAACAAGTGGTGGAAGATAGAAAAAAAGACATACAAAATAAATTTAAAGAAAAACTCGGGCTTTTAGTGCACATGCCTAAAGCAAATTTTTGAAATACAAATGATGGGAATACGAGTAGAAGATTTTTCGAGGAATACGAAATTTCGTCAGAAATAACAGGGGTTGATAAAAATTTAATTTATCGACTTAAAGTTATTTTAGATTCAATGTGTTCCGGAATGAAAATAAATATAGAAAAATTCGAAAAATATTGCCAAGAAACAGCTGAATTATATGTCTCCCTCTACAGATTTTACCCTATGTCCCCTACATTACACAAAGTACTGCGTCATGGAGCGGCTGTCATTAAAGAAGCAATACTTCCAATTGGCCAGCTATCCGAAGAAGCAGCAGAAGCTCGCAACAAGAACATTCGATCATTCAGACTGAACTTCACAAGAAAATTTTCGCGTGTGGCTTGCAATATGGATGTCCTGAACCGACTCTTACTGACCTCAGATCCACTAATTTCTGGAATGAGAGGTACTTCAAATAAAAAAAAAAGTAAATGTCGGCAGATGTTTTAAATTTACTTTGTGAAAGTGACTTTACAAATATTAACATTACGGATTATTAAATAGTAATGAGTAAATAGTTTTCTATCAAAATAAACAATTGTTTTATTATACTTTAATGTAAAATCACATAAATAGTACATATTTAATTAGAAGAAGCAAAAAAATATTTTTGGCCAACTTTCGAGACTAAATACCACACCGTGCAGCGGTGCAATTACGTTATTTTAGGAGACACAGTAGGTAGGTTGATAAATTATACAAGCTAGATATGTTCGTTGCTTAAGTCGATGGCAGGATCACAGAGGGCCATAAAGGCACTTGTGAGGTAAGTGGAAAGGGCGTAGTGAAGGAAATATTTCGTCTGGGATACCGCCGTTTAGCCAAAGTATTTTTCGCCAAATTTTACTTCCCAATAAACTTATGGCATCAGTTTCATTTCCCAAATGAAACTTTAGCAAGTTTTCATTTCGCATTTTATTCATTTGGTCAAATTATTATTTCGCATAATTTTACTGCGTCAAGTTTTATTAAGACAAACGTTTATTATGCTAACGTTTTAATTTGGCAAGTGTTATTTTCAAATAATGGAACGGGGGGTCGGCGATGTAAAGAATACGTGACAACAGAAATATAGGTGCGACGACGCGCGTAGCGAAGCGGAGCGCGTCGGAGCGTTAGGTTCTCTATGTAAGATCGAAAACAGACTCGACTTTGATGCGTTCTTACCTTGCCTCTTGTTGCCTCTTTGGTAAAATGAATTTTGACCAAGTATTTATTTGGTAAACAATAACTTGCCATAATAACTTTTGCTAACTGTTTATTTGCTTTAAGTTGTTTTGAGAAATGTTTTTTTGCCAAGTGATAATTTGCGGAAAATAGTTTGGGAAGTAATACTTTGGGAAACGATTTTTGGCAATACATTAGTAAACCATTTCGTCTATGGTAAGAGGCAATGTCGATGTTTTGGTTTTGTGAATATTGAATGTTTACGGTTTAATCCAATTTCTCGTCTGTGATAACTTGACTAGAGAACAGTGCAGCATGAATAGACAAGCTAAGGTCGAAATAGCAAGTTTTGATGCACCATCTCGCTCGCATTTTAACAATTAGAGCAAGATAGTGTTGTTATACAGCTCTATCGAACGTATTCATCTTTCATGCTAAGGGTACCTAGCGTATTGTCAAACAAGAGTGTCAAAATCGCGGCTTTTTCTTGGCTGTTTTTGCCGCGCGGGTATGCCGCACGTACGTCCTTTTTGCCAATCTAGATGATCATAAATGTCCGAAATCAATGCAATTGAATCAGTGCACCACTAATTTTAATAAATACTTAGATACCCAAAGTTGAAATAAACACTCAATAAACAAGCCCTAGGTTGATGTTTATCGCTTGAATGGACAGTCAAATCGCAACTTGTTCGCATGCGAATGCATCGTGCCGTGTGTGTCGGTTTTCTTGCTGACTTAGAGGTGGCCTGACGTCTGATTGATTTGTGAAGTACCCGAAGTTTTTAATGGATCGAACGCCAAAAGGTATGTGGAACTGTATTGAGTTTTATTTTGTTTTGTTCTTTTCCATGTATTATTTTTAAAATGATCTTAGAAACCACTTCTAATATAGATGAAAAATGCTATTGGTTTTGAGTTTACGAGACCAGAACTTATGTTATTGGTACTTGGATATATAACTAATTTTGTGATAAAGAAGCATCATTCGCCTTTGCGAATCCATTGTCATTTTTTGCCAGTTTTTGCCAATAATTTTTTTTTTTTAATTTTAGCCACGGCGGAAGGCGTGAAGCGTGAAGCTCTTTGAAGTATGGAAGAACGAAAGATTTTCTGCACGAAAACTCGAAGCTGTAATGAAACATCTATCCGAGAAAACCCACCTGGCAGACTTAGATGGTGCGTTGAGAGAGAAAATCCATAAAAAAGTTAGTAATTTTTGTGCACAACTACTTTACAGATGGAAAAAATCTAATCGTTTCTTGAAGTTTTTTTTGGAGCAAAACAAAGATTGCTTAGATGTTTGCTAAACAATAGATGATGCACCACGAGTAATGACCGGTTCGGCACCTAATATTACAAGTAACGAAGATCAGTTGACGACGAAACGAGGACGACCTAGAAAAGAATTTGACGAATGCACCAATCAGCAAAAACGACGAAGGGTGAAAGACATTGTACAAGCGACGACGAGCCGCGAACTCTCCTTCGCCACTCAGATGAGTCTACAAGCCGATGGAAAAAGAGATGCTGCTACAATTATTAAGAGATTGTCATCTCCATCAACATCGCCGCGAAGTGCTACTAAAGCAAAAAAGAGGCTTACATCAACTGCAGACAATGTTCCCATTAAAATGACAAAAGAAAGGGCTTTAGCAATGTATGTCGATAATAAATTTACTAAAGAGACGTACATAGATATACAACAGACCATGAAAGCTCATAACGCTAACATTTGGCCTTCATATAATATCGTTTTGGAGACGAAAAAAGAGTGCTACCCCAAATATATCCTATTTACAGAAATATCTGGAACAATCCCACTTCAGTCCCTGGTAGACCATACGATAAATAGACTGGCCATTGTACTAAAAGATGTATTGAAGTCTTTAAGCAGCTCAGATGATACGAGGACTTCCCAAGTCATATTCAAGTGGGGCTGTGATGGCGCTTCAGGTCACAGTCAATATCATCAAGCCTTCCAGGATAAGAGCAATGACGATTCGAGTCTGTTCCTAATAATGTTAGCACCACTCAGAATCACAACTGGCAGTACAGTAGTTTGGCAGAATCCAGCGCCTTCCTCAACGAAATACTGTAGACCAATAAAAGTTATATTTCAAAAAGAGACCGCAGCATTCGTGACAGATGAGGTCGAGAAAGTAAGACAGCAAATCGCGACTTTAGTTCCTACGGCAGTAAATGAACTGTCTTACACATTCACTTCCGTGCTTGCAATGACGATGATAGATGGCAAAACATGCAGCACCCTGTCAAAAACTGCAAATCAATGAATGCTGCCACGTGTGTGGCCACTCCAAAAATGATGAATAATATTGACCTGGTTCGCACGAGACCTACAAACACCGATGCAGTACAATTAGGCATGTCAAGCTTGCATGCATGGATTAAGTGCATGGAGTGCATCTTGAATATTTCCTACAGACTAGACATAAAAAAATGGGCAATTCAAAAAATAAATCAACCAACAATGAACGCAAGAAAAAAGGCAGTTCAAGAACCACTAAGGACAGACATGCATATTATCGTGGTCATGCCCAAGCAGGGATATGGATGTAGCAATACAGGCAATGTTGCCAGAACCTTTTTTCGAAACCCGGAAAAAGCGTCAGAAATAACAGAAGTAAACGGAGAACTCATTGATAGGTTTGGAACTATACTTAGAACCATACGTTCTGGCGTTGCAGTGAATCTCCTTGAGTTCGAGAAGTTTGCTATGGACACTGCTATTGTAAGTGAACCAACCTCCATCAATTATGCCTACACTCTTAGATTTATATGAGAAAAGTTGTAAGTTATTTTTATATTATTCTGCCATCTATTTGTATACATCAAAGGTATATTATAACAATTCATAATTACACAAAATTATGATTCATTATATCCATACAAGTGCAATAACATTGAATCGGTTTTGCACCAACCTCTTTTCGATGAGATTTATCTAGGTTTATTAGTGAAAATTTAAATATTCTTCAGATATTCATTTGTGTTATGTGTCTGCCAATTTGATGACAGAATTTCAGTTAATTGGTTTTGGTGATATTATTACTAACTTACAAGAAAAAAATCATCATGAACCCATTAACAAAATCTATCAATGATTCAATTAATTCGTTTCTGGAAGAAGGGAAGTAGTATAGTAATGGGCATTCTAGGACACTTTTCCAGAGAGAGTGGCTTCGCCCCTCCTCTTCCAAAGTGTCCTAGAATGCCCATTACTATACAGGAAAATAACGAATTGATTCGACACTAAGGATAAAAAAGTGTCCTAGAATGCCCATTACGATCGTGGTAACTTTTCAATACAAGTGAAGGAAAATGTTTTGGTTCCACGTCCAGTCCAATGCGTTCAGATTATGTATTTACTTACTCTCAAAATGCATCATGATTTCGCCCAAAAATGCACAAGCATTGTTTGTACAAATTAGTGTTTACAAGGTATGCACTTACCAAAAATACTCTACTGCATAATTTTCACTGTTTTACAGTTGTTTTCCCACTAGTTACACTTAACTAACACCACTAGCAAATTAAAAACAGAAGGTGCGAGGTCAAATTTTAATTTCGTTAACACCGCAAGGTTCCCTTTAAAATTTGTTCCACACGTACACCTTTGCCAGTTTGCCACGGATGACTGACTCAATTTCACATCCAGATTTTGCTGGCGTAATAGGAAACAATACAATCTCGCACTCACCGCGCAGTAGGTGCAATATGCATAGCATGCGCTATTTTCTTTAAACCCGTTACACACATCGAAGATACTTTATTATTCTATCATAAGGGGCTATGTAATTATTAAGTAAGAGAATTTTAACCAGGTTTGGACTGGGCTACGATAAATACACCTTATTAAGATTACAAATAAAGTAAGATATATTAATATAATACTCCCGTGTATCTTCTTACATAATATTAGCTGGATGACCGAGCTTAGCTCAGGATTTTATTTTTTTCTAATACGTGCTTCTTGGAAATGAAACCTAGCTTGATCGACTTATCACCCCCAAAATCCTCCGCATACTACATTTCATTATTTAAGCATATATACGAGAATTGCTCGTTTAAAGGTATTAGATATGACCATCCATTTAAATTGTATCCCCTGTTGTATTGAAGATTTCGTAAAAATACTTGTACCATGGTTACACGCAAAATTTGAGTAAGTTTTCAAAAAACCGAAGATCTTTTAATAGTCCGCGATACCCTAATAATAATATACCTTTAGTATCTTGATATTAAGTATCAATATCGTAACTTCACTATATGTCTGTCACGCCTTAAGCACGGCCTCTCACGCTACGACAGTGAACATCTGTATAGTCCATGATCCGAATCGGTAAGGTAGGTACATGAACTTAACTATGTAGTAAAAGCATATCGATTTAATTATGCAAAATTTATGCTCTGTAAAATATTGTTTCCTACTGGGTTCGATTCCGTTAGTTTACCTATTACGAAAAATCACTTTCTTTCGGCATAAGAAAACTTTGTCCTTTGTTTTGAATATTTCGTATAAGAATATTCATATTCTTTATATACAAGTATTTTTGGTACATAAATAAGCTTACGTTTCATTTATATTGTGAAATTATAGAATTACTCGACTAAACGTCATCTGGGTTTTGAGAACCTGGACTACGAGTTATTTCCAGCGAATAAACTAGCTTGCTTTTTTCAGTCTTATCTCACCATGTGATTTTTCTGTATGCATTTGTATGGGTGTGTTTGTGTGTGGGTGTGTGTGTGTGTGGGTCTGTAAGAAAGTTTACCAATACATACATAGGAAATTAAAATTTTTGATAATAATATTATGGGTACGGACACAAACCTATTAACTATTTATATCATTATCATTAGCATTTGAAGAAAGAAAAAATAAGTGAAAATGCATGGCTTCACTCTTTAATGTTATAAGTTAATTTTAAATAAAGTACTTACTACATCAAACAACTATAATATGAAAAAATAATAATATATATATCCTGCAAACTTAATATCTAGTCTAATTCAGTAAAATTGTAATTACCAACATATTTCTTATCTATGTCAATTTAGAGTCCTGAATGGCAATAAAACATTCATTGACACGTGTTCCGAAGCATACGCAGAGAATAACAACTCAGCAAAATGTGTACATTCCCATGGAATTGCAGGTACGAACCTGTCGAACACCGACGGCGCCATGTAAAGGAGCCGTATCAATTACATAATAGGACTCCGCTTGATTCCGATAAACTTCACACACTAATAAAATTATTTTTGTTGTTATAGCATTTTGTGCCCTTTTAGGGTTAGCACATTTTAGAACTTTTTGTATATTTAATCACGTGTTGCTTTGTCTGTCGGTCTGCAATCAAATTTGTGAGCATGACTAAAATAATTTAATGAAGACTGTAATGCCTTAGGTAAATAATAATAGTTTATTTTGTCCCACTTCTGAATTTCTTAGTCTACATTACTAATGTTATTCGTGATATGTCGGAATTTAATTGGTTCACAGTATCTAGGTATTTATCGACATCTAAAGTCGTGTTTAACACTAAATATTATACATTTCGTGAATGTCTACTAACATGATTATATTTTATTCAACGTCTCAATTATTGGTCATTATAATTAATGCTATTTTTTATGTTCATAGATATTGATAACTCGCGGCAGGCAAAGTCGAGGTCGACACTATGTATGAAAGTATTAATTTCATGATTTGACAACCCTATAAATTTTACATGTTCCTATGTATGGAAAAGGTATGATGAAGCAAATATCGTACATTTATTAGTAAAATATCGCTAGCGAATCATTTTTTCAACTATAAATTGTGACCATTTTCTGAACAAATCACATTCGCCAGCTGCAATTACCAGTGATAGTAATCTGGACTACAAGTAACCAGCTCTACCCAATCTTCGAGAGAAATGTGAGTGAGTACTCTTCCCTGCTAAATTGGTACCTAGCTACGGACCTGGCCCTAGGCCTGCCGGCTCGGTAACAAGGAGGCTTACCAAATTGGTATCAAGCTGCGGACCTGGCCCAGGCCTGCTGGCTTAGTACCAATGAGGGTTGCCGAGTTGATACCTTGCTTGCTAGACATCGATAAGGTTTTTTTTTTTTTACGCTTCCACCAACCCATAAATTCTCGTATTTTTTCATCATCACCAATAACAGTCCACTGTACCTATGTCTGATCACAATGTTTGGCATCCGATCCTCGATCCCTTAAATTCGAATTCAAAATTTTTCAACGGTATGTTTCTTTCTTCTTTTTTTTTCTTTGTATATCAGTAACATTTTTGTTTTGGTTTATTTTCAAGGTCGGACTCAGAGGCAGACTCCATCTTTAATCAGGCGCAGGAGAAAAAGGCGCGCGCTCCGCCAAAGCGGAAAAGCAGTCACGCAGACCAGTCTAAGTAAGTAATGCGTAACTTAAAAACGTTCAATAATTTTATTGTAGACTTCAGAGTGGATTTTATTTAATCTCTCAGAGATTGAATATCATGCACCTATGTCTTTGTTTGATTCCGTACGCTGCGTAACATAACTCGGCTGCCCCGTTAGTCTAGCGGTATCGCGTTCGACTACCAAGTAGTGGGTTCGATTCCCACAGTAGCTCGATATTTGCTTGTTTCTGTCAAAGTTCACGTTGGTGCAGATCCTTGTCGATCTGTAAGTAATCCACTTAGCTTTAAAACCTCTGAGACCAAATAATTAGCATTTTGTTTTTTATTTACATGTTACTTTTACTTACAGACCTAAAAGGAAGCCTCGCAAGGTGAGCGAGCAGGACCTGTTTGGCCTGCTGTCGGACGACGACGAAGCTGTAGTTGCTACAGCAGCTCACCACTCTGTGACCTCTTCGCTCACAACGAAGGTAGCCAACGGCTCGCTGCGGAAGACCGCACCGCTCGAGGGTGAATACTTCATAGAGGTGAAGGTGTACGCCACGCGGGACGCCAAGAAGCCAGAACACTGGAAAAAGGCGCAGCTGCTGCTGAAGGCGCAACTGGACCCCGGTTCGCCGCCTTGGGATGCTCTGCAAGGCTTTATCAGGAAGATAAAGCCGCTCTTCAAAGACAGCGAGTCCACCTTTTACACAGACGCGGTGAAATAAAATAATTATGTTTAGTTAACTAAGTAACTCTTTTTTTTTTCTTTTTTTTTGTGGCCGTCGTGTTTTATTCGGTGTAGGTAGGTGTGTGGACAGGCTGCCTTCATGACTGTACTAATCTAGTTACATCTTATTTGTTAATTAAACTTTGTTTCTGTGTGTTGTGTTTTAAGAAGATTTCGCTAATAAAATAATTTTGTATTTTTTGTATTGTTTATTAAGGACGTATTAGTCGACTTAATTGGTAATGTTTGTAATTAAACGATGTCATAAATAGTTTCAAGGCCAGTTTTGTGTCTCCATTATGGAGTTTTGTTTTTTCGTCCCAATATTGTTGCAAAGAAATTTTTATCATATTTCTTATATTTCTTTCTCAATTTCCTCAGAACGATTAACCTGATTTGGATGAAATTTTTCGCATGTAAATTTTTTAGCCTGAATTAAATATAGCACACTTTTAGCCCCGGCTCAACTCACAATTACCTCAGACACCCACCAGAATTTTTTTTTTTTACACTTTCCAAGCACTTAATAATGCCGTTCTGCACAGCTTGTTCCGTTCAAGTTGAAAAAAGGTACTGGGTGGGTCACTTACGTAGTACTGCACACAAAAATAACTGTGCTGCTCCAGAATGCGATGGGGTGATTCAAGTAGCAACAGCATTTCGCGGTCGCATAGCATCGTATAGAATTATGACATCAGATTCAGAACACTCTCTACCTGAAACATTTATCGAACAGATAGCTCCTAAAATTGAGAAACTTTTGCGAGACTCACTAGCAAAGCATGTGAATGTGAAAGTAAACTTTGAATTTTTTGGTAATTTCGTTCTGTTTAAGAATGAAGGACAGGAAGTAAAGTCTTTTGGAACAAAAAATGTGGCGTTGCACCGCAATTTTGATTTCAAGGAGTTGATAACTAAGACGATTGGCAATATAAAAAAGAAAATAGAAGAGTTTCAAGAGCGCGACAGCGGGTGGACATTTTTGAACAATTTGTATTTGGAATTAAATATCAACAAATACGAAGTACTGCGTGGTGGACATCATATTGACTTGCCTCCATTCATCAAAAATAAAAAAGCGTGTCTCAACATGCACAGTAAAGATAACGCCTGTTTTCTTTGGAGCATTGTCGCAGCGCTGCATACTCCAAAAGGCAGAGCTGACCGAACATCGTCTTACCCGCACTATACCAAAGTATTGAATACCGATGGCTTAAGCTGTCCCATCACTACAGCGGATATTAAAACATTCGAGAAGAATAATCCAAGTATAAGCATTAATATATACTCGCTGAAAAACAACCGAACTGTTGTTGGACCCATATATAAATCAGAATACAATGACAGGAAAAACCGGGTTAATCTACTCTTACTAGAGAAAGGGAATAGTACTCATTACGTTTTGATAAGAAGTTTATCCCGTCTTGTACGCAGTCAATTAACCAAACATCATGGCAAGCTATATTTTTGTGAAGATTGTCTGCTCTTCCTTTCATCCGAGCAAGCCTTGGAAAATCACCTTTGTAGTGGAGTTGCCACAGTTCTTCCCGGCAAAGGAACATATATTCAATTCAAAAACTTTGCACGTAAACAAGATATGCCTTTTGTCATTTACGCTGACTTTGAAACGCTTTTGGTACCCTATCAAGGCTGTCAGCCGAACCCTAATCAGAGTTTCACAGATAATTCAAAAAAACACAGCCCGATCGCTTTCGCATACCACGTTGTCTGCTCATTTGACACCGCATTGAATCGCTTTGTACAGTACCGCGGATCTGACTGTGTTGAAAAATTTGTCCAACTTCTCCTTCGTGAAATGAAAAGAATCTATCGTTTTCTAAATAAAAATGTTCCTATAGTGTTCACAAGTGAAAACGCTAAACAGCACGAGGAAGCAGATTTCTGCCACATATGTGGGCGTCTTTTGTTCGCAGATAAAATTGCGATCACTGTCACCTGACTGGTTTGTTCAGAGGGAGCGCGCATAGCTATTGCAACTTAAAGTACAGGGTTCCAAAACTAGTTCCAGTATTTTTCCATAACCTAGCAGGTTACGATTGTCATTTGTTCATTAAAGAACTAAGTAGTCTTTGTGGTCCCATAAAAATAATACCAAAAAACAAAGAAAACTACATTTCATTCACGAAGTTTATTCAAATTTCTGATGATGAGTTTGCCCAAGTCCGCTTTGTTGATTCGTTTAAGTTTTTAGGTACATCACTACAAAAATTGGCTGCTGGATTACACAAAACTGACTTTGCATACATGTCAGAATAACGGGTGTTAAAGAACCGCAGCCGGATCGGGAAACCACGCATTCTCTACATCATACCGAACATTTTTTCTTAAAACACCATAGCTGGGAAATCAACGGTTTACGAGATATTGAGGTGTAAAGTCGGGCCTATTTTTTACATTTTTTTGCAGAAATAGAACTAGAATCGTATAAACAATAGTTCTCCCATAGAAAGTCCATGTGAATTATCAATATTTCAAAACAAAAACCGATTTTGAAAATTCACCGCGCAATCTATTCGCAACCCTTCAAAGGTCGTCGTATCCATCCATCACATAAACATAGCTACGCAACTATCGCGCGCGGCGCGGCACTCGACCGCGCGCCTCGCGCCTCACCCGCTATCAGGTGTTTCGCGTGGGTTCCTTGACCCGGGCCGACCGCACGCTCGCGCACGTAAGTAGGTTATTTCGTTCGATTGTCGCACGTATCCCGTGCGTAGTAAGAGCTACCATTTATTTACAATGACAGTGGTGTAAGTCCGGAAATTTTACAAACCTAATGTTTCTGTATGAACCCGATTCTCCTGACATCACAAACTCGTCAAATCTGGAATAATAATAAGTTTGTGATGTCAGGAGAATCGAGTTTCTAAAGAAACATTAGTCTAGTAAAATTTCCGAAGTTACACCATCGTATTCGTCCAGAATCGCTCGTAGCCCGGTCTGCCTGAGTGATCTTAAACGATCACTAAGGTTAAGCCACATACGGCGCGTTCAGTCCATGGATGGGTCACCGTCTATGACTAACGCTAGTGGCATTTTTCTGAGCCGTTCCATGTTTCGCAAGACACGTTAAGCAGTTGGTGCCGGCTGCCGTCGATAGATGGCAGTCGTTAAGCCAAGTCAGAGGCCTTAGGCGGCTTGAAAACTTCTAACAGTAAGACCAGCCACTAGTCTTACAAGGCTCCACCAATCCGAACTTGGCCCCTTGGCCCTTATACCTTCCTCATGGAACTGACCCGTGCCCTTCGGTGGGGACATAATGGGTTGATGATGATTTGTCAATTTAACGGGAGGACATACCTACCTACATACCTATTACGAAAACCTAACACAAAAAATAACGTCACTCAAGAATATTCTTACCGAAGTAGGTATCAAACCGAACATGGTTCCGTTGAATGGCAGCTTGTGTTTGATAAACAATCCACACGCTCCCGCGGTTTGCCGGCGTCGGCGCCGGCGGCGCACACAGTACCGACCTACAACACGCGCTGCTGCTGACCGCCGCAGCGCGGCGCTGCAGACGGCGCGCGCTGGACACCGCGGTGTAGCGGCGGTAGCAACAAGAAACAGCTGCTGCCGCCGAGTAGCAATATCCATTTTACCTAATATCATTGATAGTATACCTAACTAGATTTTTGTTATAAAAAAGAAAACGGCTTAGTGCTAGTTGGACTCGTGCACAGAGGGTTCCGTACTACCACAAAATATCTAACCTGTCCTACGCTCATATTCTAATCGCTCGTAGCCCCGGCTGCCTTAAGCGATCACGAAGGTAAAGCAACATAGGGCGCGTTCAGCGCATGGATGGGTGACCATTCTATGACTAACGCTAGTGGCATTTTTCCGGGCGGTTCCGTGCTTCGCAAGGCACGTTAAGCAGTTGGTGCCGGCTGTCGTCGATAAATGGCAGTCGTTAAGCCAAGTCAGAGGCCTTAGGGCGGCTTCAAAACTTCTGACAGTGAGACCAGCCACTAGTCTTACAAGCTTCTGCCAATACGAACTTGGCCCCCGCGGTGGTGGAGTATGGCCTACACTACACCTTCCTCAGGGAAGATCCGTGCCCCTCGGTGGGGGCATAATGCGTTCATGATCAATGCAATTAAAAAACCGCCCAAGTGCGAGTCGCAATCGCGCACTGAGGGTTCCGTACACACAATACGTAATCTGTGGTATGCTATTAAAAATCTGGTTGTACGGGACCCAAGTGCTCTGTCTGTCTGTTAGAATTGGTCGTTTTTTTATTACATGTTGTTATACGAAAAATAAGCCCTATGATCATAGGGGTGAGGGTGGCATAACGGGGACGCGAGACACAACGGGGCCACCCACACATACAAGTAACTAAGCACGGTAATCAGGTTTTGTTTTCCCCAGTAATAGGGAATTTTGCATCGCCCTGAAGTGCAGCGTGACCGGTGATTGGAGTGCACGCGTTTATTTTTTATTATTTGATTTCTTACTTCACCAAATTCGGTGCCAAATGACATTACTTCACCAATTCGGTGCCAAATGACAATTCAATAAGTAACTAAAGAGTTGTCATTAGGTTTCATTAAAATATGATTTATGTTTATTTTTTGATATTTATTTCCCTTAACGACCCCGTTATGCCCCCTCCCCTTAATAAGATTTACGAATGAAGGTATAACCGTTCTTACGAGAATGAGAAAAATAATAAATTACTGTTTTCTGTATGGCGACAGCCCTTAAACATGAACATTTACATACAGTCACACACATTGCTTATGGCCCCACACTAAGATACCCTGTGCCGTGGGAACCAGAAACAGCGATATCACAAATATGTAAACATCCAAGAACTGGGGGTATTCTTTTAGCCCCAGCCAGGGCTCGAACCCGGGACCTCTCATGGGAGGCAGATGCGCTAACTGCTGCTCCACAGATTTCGTCCTTAATTTTTTAATATTTTTACAGTAAGTATAATACCTACTTAACAAATAATAAAGACAGTCTTCATTATTTGTTAGGTAATCTGCCATAATAAATAACACGTAGCCTGTGAAAAGTTCAACCGGCTAACTATTACGATTTCAAAAATAATGTAGGACAGACAGACAGAAAAGCAAACGAACAGAAAGCGTACGCAGAATGACAGGGTCCCGTTTATAAGATATTCCGGCTAGGAACCCTAAAATCATAAAGCGCGGGCGCCGGGCGCGGCGCGCGGCGACTCAAATGAAAACATGCCGAAAGGCCGCCGACGATCCGTTCAAGGCCGCGATGCCGCGTGGCATAGTTCGGGGTAGAATAAAGGTTGTTACACACTCGTTATGTACATGCTAAAAGTGGTGGACTAACTTTCTTGATAAAAAAAAGATTCAAATGAATGAATAATGTGTACCTAGTGCTTACGAAAGCTTTAGCACCGGAATTACATCGTTTCTTAATTTTAACGACTTCTTTAAAGCAGTTAGTTACATTACAGTTACAATGCTCGTGATTAATCTCATCTAGCGCAATCAATAACAAAATAACAACTTCTTGTACACATAATACAAGTTCTTAAATAAAAAATGTGATCAGTAGTACTGATTTTTAGAACCTATGTAGGATCCTGCCAAGAACTTATGTGCAGGAATATTTTGAATACCTAGACCTACGTTTTTGACCCTAGGTTCTAGGACTTTAAATTCTCAGCTTCCCGGATTTTCGGAAATCCACTTTTTGCCAATATGGAGGCCTCTGCCGATCACAACATCTTATTTTTTAGGGTTCCATTTCACACACGATTTAACCAATTAAAATTGCACTTTCATGGGATGAGATGGGTAACAGAAGTTTGATGTTCAGTGAAAATACCAAGATGTCTGATGTGTAGGACTTAAGAGCCCTTTTCCATTTTGCAGCCCTTTCCCTCGTACGTTTTGACATTTTTAATCCTTGCATTAAGTATGTGACAGTGCTCTGCTTTGATAACCTTCAACAAAATGACATCACGGATATTTTAGGCGTATTGTAATTTTCGTATGCCTACTTTTGATAGGTAAAAAAGGGATTTGAAAAATACAAACTTCAAATGCCTCATTGTCCTATTGAAAGTAAGTTTATGAAAATTGCAATGTCAGTAATTTTAATTTTGTGGAAGTTTATCACAGTACATTTTGTCAAATGCCTAACAATTATTTTGCCAAATGTAAGCGGGCTCTTCAATTTACTCGAGCTCGGGAGCCATCCTTTAAGCGTAAAATTTTTGAAAAAAATTTCAAGGTCTAGGAACATTTTTCTTCGACAATTGCGTGCGCCTTATTTCCTATAAGCTCTAGCCTCTTGCGGCCCGACCTTGAAAATAACAATCGGTTTTGTACATTTTAATTGACATTGGGCCGCACGAGGTTAAGGCCATCAATGTACAGAATCAAAATTACTAGTAGATTCATTTGTAATACCTACGCTTGATCGTAAGAGATTCGCATTTTTTTTCAAATCGTGTTACAAAAAAAGGTTATTATGTTTTTTACAATCATAGAGCGCCGCTAGTGGCTTAGCCAAGCTAAGAAATAAAAGGACTCGCGGGTTCAAGTGGTTAAAATGATTTTGTTATTTATTTTTTAATTTATGTCCGTAACACTGTTTTGTGTGTCTAATAAAAAAAATAAAAATAAAATAAACTTGTAATTACTTAATTAAATACCTACTTTAGTAAAAATGAGTGCCTAATAGTTAGGGAATCTTGCTGAAATTGAGGATCAGATTCACAAACCAAAATAAAAAAAACCAAACTTTTCTACCAACTTCCACAAACCTAGATTTTTTATTTATTTTACATTTTACGTTAGCTTATGTACCTTACTTACATAAGCTACCGCCTATATCCCAAAGGGGTAGGCAGAGACCAGGGACTGCTACCTGCCACGAAGGAGTCTGTCACAGTGTGATGAGACCTTTATAAGGAACGAAAGTTTGACTCGCTCACTCACTCACTCAATGACGTTCAATCGAATCGATGCAATTTGTTTCCTTAGTTCCGTTTCTCGCGTCAACATCGGACACGAACGCGTCGCGGTTTTTTTAGTTGTGTACTGCGCTCTTTGTGCTACTAAACTACAATGCCTTATCAATACAGTGCTAGGGAGTATCTGGATATGATATTCTGCTACGGCATAGCAGAGGGAAATGCAGCTGAGGCCCTGCGTTTGTACGGCATCAGATACCCCAACGCTCATCAGCCAACGGAATCCAGGGTGATTCTACGAGCCGTTTATCGGGTCTTGGAAAATCAGCCGGTCGTGCCCGTTTCAGAAGGCGGTGGTCCTCAAATACGTCCTGCAACTGAACAGGCAATTCTCTCTGTGATGGAAGAGAACCCGCGCTTGGGCGTTCGGACAGCGGCGCGCGTGCTGCGCCGGCGGCACGGTCATCGTGCGCGACATCGGGTGTCTTACGTCACAGTGTGGAAAGTTCTGAAAAAGGATAGACAGCGGCCCTATAAAATCCACAAGGTGCAAGCGCTCGTGCCAGGCGATGCAGGACGCCGTATGGCGTATTGCAGGTGGTTGCTGCAGCACAATGAAAATGACCCGGATTTTGTTCAAAATGTCATTTTCACTGATGAAAGCACCTTCACCAACAACGGTATGTGGAACCGGAGAAACGCCCATTGGTGGGGTTCCGAGAACCCATTCCAGATACAGGAGACGGGGTTCCAGACAAGGTGGAAGTGGAATGTGTGGGCCGGTATCGTTGGTGAAAAAATTCTGGGCCCTGTCTTTTTGGCGTCCAGAATGAATGGTGCTGCCTACTTGGAGCTGCTCAACGGTTACGTAGCAGATTGCCTTGATGATATGCCCCTGGCTCGGTTGCAGCAAACGTGGTTCCAGCACGATGGCGCGCCACCACACTGCACGCTGCTGGTGCGGCAGCGGCTAAATGAGCTGTTTGACCGTCGCTGGATCGGCCGCCATGGTCCTCACGCTTGGCCAGCACGTTCACCCGACTTAACCCCGCTGGACTTCTTTTTATGGGGTTATGTTAAAGAGCGAGTGTTTGACCGCCCATGTGAGACCGCTGAGGACATGCGAGAAAAGATCATCGCGGTTTTCGACGACCTGAAGCGAGTATCAGCACGGGAAGGGCTGTTACAGCTGGTTCACCGCCAAACGTTGCACCGAGCGCGCGTTTGTCTTCAAGTAGACGGTCGGCAGTTTGAGCCGTATCTTGTCCGCGCTGAGCGGCCTCTTCGTGACGAAGACAACGAATAGGTAAGTTATTAAGCTAATAAAACCTGGATATAAATTATACCTACTCAAATGAGCTTAAAAAAATAGGGCACCCCATAGTAGCTCTTATCGCACAACGATACACGAGTGAGTGAGTTAAGACCGAATCGTTCGCGGTCGCCGCGCGCCGTCACCCGTCGGCACATCGCCCCGCCCGCCGCCGCCCGCCGTCCGGCGCTCTGTGCCTTGTACATGCATGCGTTTCATTGCGCGCTAGTAGAAAGTATTTATTTTGATACCTAAAAATAAAAATAATTTCCCAGCGGTATTTTTTGGTTAAAGTATCTTAATTTGTTGTCAGATATGCATACGTTTCGGCTCTGGCTGCAGTTCTTTAACACCCTGTATTTCCCGAAACAAAACGAGTTTGCATTACTTACTCGTAAAGGGGTTTATCCGTACGACTATATGACGAGCTGGAAATCATTTGCAGATAAGCAACTGCCGGCTAAGTCACTGTTTTACAACTCTATGATGGATGAAAATATATCTGAAGAAGAGTATTCTCACGCTCAAAATATATGGCAAACATTTAAAATAAAAAATATGGGAGAGTACACAGATCTTTATCTGAAGACAGATGTACTGTTATTAACAGATATCTTTGAAAATTTTAGAAAAACCTGTCAAACTTTTTACAGTTTAGATCCCGCTTTCTACTTGACATCTCCCAGTTTATCTTTTGACGCCATGCTATTAAAAACTGGAGTTCAACTAGAACGGATAAGTGACTTGGAAATCATTCGGATGTTCCAAAAAGGAATCAGGGGTGGCATTTGCATGTGTTCTAAAAGACACTCAAAAGCAAACAACCCATATATGAGCTCCTACGATCCGACCAAAGACGATTCATATTTGGTGTACATTGATTGTAATAATCTATACGGATACAGTATGTGCCAATCGCTTCCGATTTCTGATTTCAGATTTTTGAGTGAAACTGAAATTGAGAATTTGAACTTGACAGACGTTCTGAATGATGCCCCGTTCGGCTTTATATTGGAAGTGGACTTGTTATATCCTGATGAATTACATGATTCACATAATGATTATCCATTCTGTGCAGAGAAATTCATTCCTCCAGGAGGTAAAACAATTAAATTGACCCCTAATCTGTATCATAAATTTAACTATGTAATACATTACGTACACCTGAAAACATGCTTGGCAAATGGATTGATCCTTGGAAAAATTCACAGAGGTATAACATTTCGCCAGAGAGCATTTTTAAAAGAGAACATCGACTTGAATACGGAACTTAGAAAGAAAGCCAAAACACAGTTTCAACAAGACTTGTTCAAGTTGAACAACAACTCAATTTTCGGAAAAACGCTCGAAGACAGTGAAAAACACGTCGATGTAAAACTGGTTACAAAATGGTGTGATACCACCAACAAAACTAAAAACATCAAACAGCTGACAAATTAATCGCACGTCCAAACTTTCACAGTGCAAGCGTTTTTTCGGAAGATTTGGTTGCTATTCAGATGAAACCGGAAAGAGTAATCTTGAACAAACCAATTTATGTGGGTTTTACTGTTCTGGAACTTTCGAAAAGTCACATGTATGACTTTCACTATTCGGTAATAAAACCGAAGTACGGCGATCAAGTTCAGCTTTGTTACACTGACACAGACAGTTTTGTTTACGAAATCCACACAGAAGATTTCTATGATGACATGAAGGAGTCCTTGGCGGACTTTTTTGATACAAGTAATTATAAAGTCAACAATAAGTTTGGCTTACCTTTGAAGAACAAAAAAATACCTGGATTGTTCAAAGATGAATTAGGTGGCGAGATTATAACGGAATTTATCGGTCTTCGTTCCAAATTGTACTGTATCAAAACCGACTGCCAAGTCATAAAAAAAGCAAAGGGCATAAAAAAATGCGTAGTGCGCAATTTAGATGTAGTAGACTACCAGAACGTTTTGTTGAATGATAAAGTCATTAGAAGAAAACAGAATCTCTTCAAATCTATACAACATGAAATTTACACGCAATCTGTAAACAAGATAGCTCTATCTAACACGGATGATAAACGATGCATATTGCCGGACAAAGTGTCCACACTGGCTTGGGGACACAATTCTTTGTTTTGAAACTTTTATGTACAAAAGATTGTAAATAACTGTAATAATAAATACTTATGTAAAATTAGCATAGCAACGTATTAGCCTTTGCATAACAAAGTGTCCACATTGTCTTAGGGACACAATTATTTGTAACTTTTATATACAAATATTGTAAATACCTACGTACTGTTTAAAGAACGATTTTGTAATAATAATAATTACTTATGTAAAAATTAACATAGCAACACGGATGATAAATAATGCATACTATTGCCGGACAAAGTGTCCACACTAGCTTGGGAACACAATTTTTTATTTTGTAACTTTTATGTACAAAAGATTGTAAATACCTACCTACTGTATAAATAACTCTTTTATAATAATAATTACTTATGTAAAGTTAGCATTAAGTGGGGTTAATAAAAAGGTTTCATTATATAAAAATCCTGTTTTTTACTTCATCATCAAAATACCTGTCAATGCCTGTTTCATCGTGGGTAAACCTACAAAACAATTGCAGAGTCAGTAGTGTATCAGATGTCTTTAACATTAAACTGCCCGCACCGAGGTGCGGGCGGGGCGGTGGGGGCCACAACGTGGCAATGCTTGCATTATCACAGAGAATATGAAATTTGAGGAGCTCCGTACTGTCATTCGCATATTAGCACCTGCAACAGACGGTCGATCTTGCACAACGTATCGACACACATTTTAATTGGTGAGTGGTTATGTATATCCGGACTTTTCTCCCGTAATAATTTACTACATTGAAATATTATTCTAATTTCGTTTTATTCTTTTCAGATCATCATGACATATAGCCCTGCGATGTCTGAACCTTACTTCTACACTCAGCATAATATGCTGACCGGGTACGACAGCGAAGTCGAAGAAGTTCTCGTTCGAGAACCGCAGCCCGAAACCTCAACCACAAGACCTCGAGTGACTAAGAAAAAGCAGCTGAATCTGGCGTCATACGTCATAAACAGGACGGCGCAAAGAGGCAAGCGTATCATCAAAATTAAAGTGAGTGACATTATACAGGAGGAACAAAGTGAAGTGAAAAGTGTTAAATATGTGGTAACGGACTCATATGACGATGTTTTAGACATGACAGAAAATTTAATACGCGTAATTGGAAAAAAAATAAGTGACAGAAATTGTGATTAATGATTTTTACTTAATATTTCTAGTGTACAGTTTTTATGTTACTGTTGCTAGGTATTAATATGCGAATGAATAAAGTGTAAAAAGGAATTGTGTCGTGTTTTTTTTTACTTTTACTCATATATCTCTTAAATGAAACCAATGTTAATCTCATAAAAAATATATTACCCATGAAAAAATACATTCAATAAAATTATTAACTAACAAAATAGTACTCTAAAATTAACCTTAAATTACTAGCTTATTTTCTAAACACCATTTTTTTAAGCATAAAACATTTTTCAAAGCACAGTAATCATTGTGAGTAAGACAATTATACTTGATGCATTGATTTGTATAGTAATAACTTATAATTTTTTTGAGATTGGGAATTTCTTTATCTCCTATATCTTTGACAGTGCAACTAAGACATAGTTTTTCCACCCATTTAACTTTCTCAAGCCCTTTTACAATCAATGTTTTATTTACCAAATGTGATTTTATAAACTGTTGAAATTCTTTATAGCCGATTAATCCTTCACCCCAGTAAATACCTCGATTTCTTCCGAGCCATAGCACTTGTTTTTTTTCGGCATCAGTTAATTTACGAAATGGAAACGGGGGTTTTATTAAAAACACTTGCGTATAATCAGCGGTTGCCAAAGCGAACTCTTTAACAATGAAGTTATTTTTGTAATCCTTAAAACCTTGTAAATCTACAAAAATACTTTCTGTATTCATATTAGTTTTCTGACAATATTCGACAATGGCTTGTACTCCACAATACAGTCGTTCAATATGAGGCAGTACGCAGAGGTTTGGTCAGGTATTTCTAAATCGCTCTCAATTTCGACACTGACATCAACAGGACCGGTTTTTAAGGTTTCGTTTTGCCGACAGCAATCTATCATGAATAAGGGAGCCTTTTCTTTGAATTCCTTTAAACTAAGCAATGGCTCACAACGGCGACCGTAATAAGACTGCTGAAACCTAGCGTATTGCTCGTATATTAATAAATATTTGTCTTCTGCAAATTTAATATTAAGACTTTCGTATGGAAAATAGGTAGAACTTAAGAACATTTTAATATCGCGTAAATGGCAATGATCAAATTGTGACATGTCTCCTGTTCCAATGTTTTTACGGTTGGTTTGCAAGCCGATAATAACAAACCGCGGTTTTTCTATTTGCGACGTGGTTTTTATCGACCAAGTTTGTTTTGTAGTTTTAGGTAAAAGCGGATATTCATAGAGATCCCAGTTTCTAAACGCTATAGTAATAGGTCTGTCTTTTTCCAAATACTTCAACAAGTTAATTCTCTCACGATCCGAAACTTTGATATGCGGAACTCGCCATACGATTTTATTTATACTAAGACTGGAGATGATTTCATCAGTGCTTAATTTTATAGCGTTTATATTGGTGTTGCTGCGTAACAGGATTAGTTCATGCTTACAGTTCATAATAATTTTGTTGTAGTCTTCAGCAAATCCAAGAATTTTGCTAAGAGGTATGCAGACAGAAAAATTACCTGTAGTATTTTTCATACCATTCGTATCCCAACCCCATAACCTAGACATCGTTGATTCATTCTCATTCATGGATAGTAACGATTTTATAGTGGTCGTGATGCCAGCATTTTTATTCGGTCTATTTCTATCCCGTTCAATTCGTAACGAATATCTTGAAATAAAAACAGAATGGCATTGTTCACAAATTCAACGCTTTGTACTTTCTCCACTTTTTCTGCGGTGTTTCGATGAACTGTAACATTACCCTCTATATACAATGTACTTGAAGAGGGTAGCACATACAAATCCTGCTGATTAATAGGAATACGAATCTCATCGTTCGCATTAAAACTGCTTACGTAAGGTTTGTAAGAATGAATTTGATAGCTTTCAATGCTATTGTCATGACCGAACGAGTCTGCAATGTTCAACATATTCATTTCAATAGTTTGATGTACTTGAGAAACTGTCTGTTTTCTTTAGTTAACTTTTTTCTCCTTATAGATGACCTCGGTTGCGCTGCGTGCGGCGTACTGACAACATTTTTATTAGGTTCAGATATTTTATTGAAATTTATCATTTTCGTCTTAGATGCAAATAAAGCTGTACTTCTTCGTGGCGCAAATTTATTAAATTATTATTTCCATCTAATGATCGTATATTAATCTCACTCACAGAGTTTTGATTTACGGGGAAATATATCAAGTTTTTCGGAACCTCAATTATTCTGTAGCCCGGAGGTACGTTGGGAGCGAATTCGTAGATAATATGACTGGGTTTCCCGTTTATGTACGATCCGCTCACGATATCACATTCTATTCGTATGATGGTTGTAGGTAAAATGCTGACAGGAAAGCGAGAGTCATGTAATATATTGCTTTTCAGCAACTCTGGCCCGAATCCTAACATTCTGCCAATTGAACTATGTTTTTCAAAATTAATATCTTCAGAACAAAATATTTGCGTACTTAAAGTGTTGTTATTACAATTCAATTTGAATTCACAGTTTTTTAAATTTTTCGTTAAAAAATCATTGATGTCTTCAAGTTCGTACGATCCCTCCGGTATTTCAATCATGCCATAATCACCATAATAAAATCTATTATTCTTACTGTCAATATTCGGTATTGAGTTAAAGGTAGAAAAATAGATCAGTCCGCATTCATATTCCTCACTTAGTTGTAAGGCAGGCGAATAATTTGTTGATAAAGCGGTTTCACAACCAGTAATCGATAGTGTGAAGGACATTTTGGAAATGAAATGGTTAGTGAAATAGTCTTAATATAAATGCTTCTCCCAAAAATTGAAAAGGAACTTTAAGCATAAATGTCCACAATTGAATGAATTTGTTCTTTGATAGTTAACATAATTATAATAAATGTCAACATTCTTCGGTAGATAATTTATGAATTCCAAAGGCGGTTTTAAATCTCCATAGCTGTCAAAGTATTCACAATAGTTATCAATTTTGACGTAGGCTACCCAGTGCGTTCCAGGATTCTCAGCACTATCTAAATTCACAACGGCACATTCAATTTTATTCGGTTTTTTAGGGAAATCGTTTCTCATATAAACACCGCGAAAGTAGGGGATGTTATGAGCATACTTCATTAAATCAATATTAGTGAGCGCTCTCCTGGGTAACCTGGTTACTAGTTTTTTGAAGGATGTAGATATAACCCATACCCTTTTTTGTACGGTTTTACATATAAGCCTTTGCCTAGTGCTATTGATTCCATCATTTTATTATGTCGAGCAGATTCTGCTAAACTTTTTTGTGCTGCTTTTGAATCGTTTACTGCTTTAGCTATACCAGCAGCACCTCCAGCTAAAGCTCCTAATGCAGACAGCCCTGCGAAGATAAGTGGAAGAATTCCGCCTGTTTTCGGAATAGGAATTACTCTAGGAAGGCTAACGTTCTTCTTGGAAAATAATTTTTTAGCCGCCGAATAAGCGAACTTAATTGCCGACTTATTGTTTTTTGGCTTATTTTTTTTCAGTTTTGACTTGAGTTTAGATACCCCCGCTTTAAATTTTTTTACACCCGCACCAGATCTGAGCTTCACTTTCATAGCCTTATTCACTAACCACGATGCAATTTTTTCTCCTGTATTAGCATCTGTTGATCTCAGACGTCTTTTCGCCATATTTTGTAGTTCTAAGTCAGCTTTATGACGGTCTTGTAAATTTGTGTACTTAGAGTAAGCAATGTCGTGATGAATGCAAGCGTTGTCTAAAGGATTGATACCTCGGTCACCTCTTTGCAATCGTTCTTTTAATCTGGTTCCAGGTCCACAGTAGTTATATCCAGGTAAATGTAATTCGACAGGTAAATTGTTTATTAATGTGTTGAGAAGTCCTCTACCTTTCATGACTCATAGGTTAATGAATACTATGATTCTCACTGTCTTATAATATACACAAGTTAGTTTTTAACTATGGCTTTCTTGTTAATCCAGCTATTTTCGCTACTATTCAAGCCAAGCCACTTAACAAAGTACTTGTTTCCACGTTTTTTGATAATTTTTTCTATCAAATAAATATTTGGATTGTTAGTTTTTTGGAGTTCTTGTTCGTAAAAGCAGCCTTTAATTGTAACACAATGCTGGTCCTGAACCAGGTATGTGGTAGGTACTGTTTTATTTACTTTTGTCACTGTAAATAATTCTGTAGACCAATTTGGAGTATAACCTTTTTGAAACTCTCCCTTATATTTACTGATACGGACGCAATCCCCTAAATTAAATTTACTTTTCTTCGTAGGCAAAGGTTTATGAGAGTTTCTGATATTGTCTGCTACAAATGACTGGTTTTTGTTATTTACTTGAGATGGTTTATACCTTGTGGTGCTATGAGTTGTATTATTATAGCTATACTGAATATCTGCTAAAGGTTTTCCAAGCCAAATGTAGTTCCCCACT
This sequence comes from Yponomeuta plumbellus, assembly GCA_947310845.1. Classification (NCBI taxonomy): domain Eukaryota; kingdom Metazoa; phylum Arthropoda; class Insecta; order Lepidoptera; family Yponomeutidae; genus Yponomeuta; species Yponomeuta plumbellus. The sequence goes on from OX371206.1 coordinate 2,855,776, forward strand.
AGACTGAAGTGTTTGAATAATTTATTTTTTAATGTTCTTATCAGCCTTTCCACTATGGATGCCTTTTTTGTTGAATATGTGGAGTAATGATGAATTTTATAATTTTTCAAGAGTTTTTTAAACACATCGTTATAAAACTCAGTACCCATGTCGGTCTGTAGGTTTGATGGCGAACGCCCCTGATTCAAAATGGTCTCAAATGCTTGAGACACCTCGTTTTTTGTCTTAGACTTCAAAGGTCTTAACCAAGCATATTTGGAAAATGCATCAATAACAACTAAGATAAACTTGAATCCCTTGTTGCTTTTCTGATATTTTTTTATGTCAATCAGATCCGCTTGCCATAGATCATCAATTCCTTTTAGTGTAACATGTCGTCGAACAAAATTTTTTCTAGCTGCCTTATGAATTTCATTTACAACAGCCTGCTTACTCATGATATTTTTCGTCGATGTCTCTGATCGCTACTATATGGTTTTTGACAATATTACTCACATCTTTTTTGTTGTATTTGACTCATTTAAAAAACTACTAGGAGAGTTTTTTGGTTTTGTATCATTGGAACTGTTCGAGTTTTCTTTGAACTCTAAGTTGTTATTGACAGCGCTATTGCTGTGCGCAGCTAATATATTAAGGGGTTCCGTTATCGGTTTCAGAATATTTCCTAGCACCATTTCACTTTCTAGTTTATTGTTTTTCATTAATGTAATCTTCTTTGTTACAGCTTTTGCAGCTTTAACTATCTGTTGTTTCATTGCTTTTTCGTCACTCATCTTCGGTTGAATGCACAACTTCTTGGGAGGACGACGAGAGTGATAATGATAATTTGTCAAAAAAACTTTTAAATAAATAGGTTAAAGCGTTCTTTATATTTCATTCATCGAAACTAATAAATGTGTCAAATTTATTTCTGTAGCACCCATTATTTTTTTGGCAATCTTTATTTATAACCAAAAAACTGTAAGGATCACTCCAAATTTTCGAACACATTTCACGAAACTGTTTCCATGTCATGTCTGTGTTGACGTGTTCATCGTAGACATGACGCAAGTTAATATCATCTTGTTTAAAAAGAACAATGAGATTGGTATTATCGCGAATAAGCTGTTTTGGTACTTTACTATAGGTTTGATTGATATAAAAGCAATCTATGTAACGATGCCTACCCATTGCAAAATAGTCGCGAATATTATTCTGATTTTCACAAGCAACATCATCAAATATTATCACGGAATTCGGAGACGCTTCGTTTGAACTTAAAACTTCTTCATTATTGTGATATTTATGGTAGGACACCTCAGGACATTGTTCTAATACCTTTTCTAAAAATAAATATTTAGGCTGGTAAAGAGTTTTTGAATACACGTAAACATTATGGAAAGTGAGCCCATTCGGATGAAGAAGAAGACCAATCACCAAATTAGTTTTTCCACAGTTGGACGGTCCGCACACTAAACAACGAATTGAATTAGGTAAGAGCTTTCCATGACGAGATCCTTTTTCGGAAGAACTAACGCAGATTTTATCGAGTTGTAGTGAAGTCGTCTGCTTTAGAAATTTCATTTTTTAACAACTTCAGGTGTTTAGCCGGGTACGCCGCTGTTTCTGTAATGCCATTAAAGTGTTACGATCTTGATATTTATTATACCCAAAACGTCGTAGAATAGATCAAATTTCGAAAGATGTATTTCGTTGGACGTGGAACCTGAGCATTTCTTTCAATACAATATCAGATTTTCCAAAGAGTATGGCTTTGTCCCTCCTCTTTTATCCAACCTAAACCTCACGATATCGAATCAATTCGTTATTTTCCTGTATAGTAATGGGCATTCTAGGACACTTTGGAAGAGGAGAGGCGAAGCCACTCTCTCTGGAAAAGTGTCCTAGAATGCCCATTACTATACTACTAAGGGATTTCGACAAGAAGAATTGCAAGAAAGTTGGGCATCAGTCAGTCTGCCGTGCAAAGACAAAGAAAAAAATGTAATATTCCTCCCAAAAATGATGTAGGTGGACGCAGAAAGAAGTTAAGTACTCAAGATATACGAAGAATAATACGCAATTTGATTTCTGGAGAAGCCAAATCAGCTTCTCACGCAGGCGCACTGTTGCGGCAACATACAGGGAAGGTCCTCAGTAAATAGACAATACAAAGGAGCCTAAGTGCAGCAAAATTCAAGGCAGTGGAGAAGAAGAAAAAGCCGCTTCTTAGTAAAAAAAATATATAAGCAAGATTAGAATTCGTAAAACGGTACGAAACCTGGTCAGAAGAAGACTGGATGAAAGTTATTTGGTCTGATGAGACTAAAATTAACAGATACTCGACCGATGGCCGGCAATGAAACTGGAAAAGAGAAGAAGAAGGCATGACCGCTAAAGATTTCACACAAACTGTTTAACATGGAGGTGGTAACATTAAAATTTGGGGCTGTTTTTGGTCCGGGTTCTGTATGTAGAATCGATGGAATAATGAATAAAGAGATTTATCTGAATATACTGAAAAGTAACTTGGGGTAATTTTAGAAAATATGCCATATCTGACCAATGATTTAACATTCCAACAGGACAATGATCCAAAACATACTGATAAAGTTGTAAAAAATTGGTTGACTGGTCAAGATTTTCACTTATTGCAGTGGCCAGCTCAAAGCCCCGACTTAAACCCGACCGAAAATTTATGGTCACCTGAAAAGGGCTTTGGTGAATAACTATGAATCACCGCCATCTAATGTACATGTTTTGTGGGACCGCGTGCTGGAAAAGTGGGACCTAATATCTCCTGATTACTGCGAGAAGCTCGACAAAGGTATGGGGAAACGACTGGCTGCAGTAAAGAAAGCCAAAGGGCTATGGACAAAATATTAACCTGCTTTTATTGGATTTCAGTTGTACTTTTTCTACTTTGTGCAAAACTGATTCAATGTAAATGTCGCTTTTAGTCCCAATATACTTCGAGTTGGTTTGATAATTAGTATGTTAAACTAAAACTATAATATTATGTTATTAAACACTACATTAAAATGGGTGCAATTCACTGTTGTTTTAATTTTAGCTCAAGGTATACAAAAATTGTTCGACATTGGTTCACTTGTGCACCTAACTGTATATTGCCTATAGGGATGTTCTCTGAAGAAGCTCAAGATTCGCGCAATAAAGTCACGCGAAATTACAGGGAGTTCCACGCGCGAAAATTTACTAGAAAAGAGAATGTAGAGGACATCGTAAATATGCTGCTGGTTTCCTCGGACCCTGTAATAACAAGCATGCGCAGAACTCAAAAAAAGCGAAGCGATGGAAATTTACCTAACAGTGTAATTGCCCTCTTAGAGGTTCCTGAGGAAGTTCAGAGCTGAGTTCTCAACTCGGTCTAAGTGTGTTACTAAGTTTACTGTGTATCAATCTTTAATCTGTGTATCAATCTTAATAAAACATTTGTTGACTTATTACGAGTTTATTCATTTAATTTAATTTCATCATGTTTAAACTCGATGGGTTTACTACTAAGCATCTCACGCTTCCAGCTCCCACCTTCAAGCTTTTTACTCGATCATCAGATTCACTCGATAGTATCATATTCTTAAAGGTCTTATCACAACGAACCAAATTGCCCAAACTCGATGAGTTTACGATTAAGCATCTCAGGGTTCCAGCTCCCACCTTCAGGTTTTGCACTCGATCATCAGATCAGCTCGATAGTACCATATTCCCAAAAGTCTTGTCACAACGAACCTAATGAGCCCAATCTCGATGGGTTTACTACGAAGCATCTTAGGGTTCCGGCTTCCACCTTCGAGCTCCATCATCAGACCAGCTCGGTGGTACCATAACAACCATCTCTGAGAAATCCACTTTCAGATAAAACCGGGGTTTAACAAAACAATAGAACACAAGAATACTATGGGACGAAAAACCATGTCATAATAATTTTGATCGGCTAGATTGGCAAAAAGGACGTACGTGTGCCGCCGGGATAATCGGGCCGCCGGCACTTGCCGCTGGCTGCCGCAGAGTATCATTTTCTCAGTGGCACCATTTTCAAGTAGTCAGCCGTGTAGACCAGTAGTGTTGTATGTACGGTTTGTGTTCCTAGTTTTTCTCAATTGACAAGGAAGCTGCTGACATCGCCAATGCGGCCGTAGTATTAATTTTAGTAACCAAAGAAAAAGGAAATTTTGGGCGGGATTGCCGCCGGCTCACCGCGCAACTCGCCGGCACATCCCGCCGGCCAGCCCGCGGCACGGCTTGTGCCGCCGCATTGCCGGCGGCTTAATTATTCGCCGGCGATGCCGGCATAGTGTGTTCGAGCCATTAGCAAGAAACACTGTTTCGTAATATTATTTTATTCAATTATAAACAAGAATTCAAGAATTACGCGTTACAATGAAGCAACATAGCATAACATACTCGTGTTTTATACATCTAAGCAGCGAACGACGACTTAACAGTAAAAATGCCGTTGAAATGAAATCAAAAGTTTTTGGCGGGCTCGAGGATTAATTTCATATTGTGATGACCTCTTTAAGTAAAATAGCTTGAGTTAATAGAAAACCCTTCCAAAAAATCCTCTTGTGATCAGGCATCACAACTATATACAGGCTATATTTACAACTATATATACAACTATATATAGGCAACTACAGGCTATATTTCACCGGGACACCATGGCGGCGCAACCAGTCGCCGCTACCAACAAAATGTATAGAGCTCTACGGAGAGTTACTCACCTGGTGTGCGTTTGGTTGCGCAACCAATTCGGCGGCGCGACCAGCTCGGACGCATGCACAGAATGCTACTGGTTGCGCTGCCACGCTGGCGGCGCCACCATTAAGAACTATAGCGTTGTATGGTGTCTCACTCACTCTGCCGCCAGTCCGGCCACCAGTGACGCCCCTACCTCATCGCAGACAACACGTGTGCATAGTTGTTTTGTCATTTTAATTTTCAACCGCAAATGATGGAAAATTTCGATACAGAAAGGTTTATTATCGAAATTCAAAGTAGACCATCAATTTAGGATAGTTCCTCATCAGATTATTCCGACAGAGACTTGAAAAAGAAATGTTGGGAGGAAGTTGTAGATTTGTTTGGAGAGCAGGAGCAAACCGTTGAGCAAAAAAAGAGCTTTGGTAAGTAAACAACACATTTTTATTATCAATAAATGTTCATAATGATTCTGGTGAAAAATGGACGGCTAAAAGCCAGTTATGCATGTACATATTTATTAATGAATAGAATTATTTTGCCATGGAAGTGGGTTTTCGTTTATAAAATAATGTGAAAAATTATCTCGAGTTGTAGTAGCAGCACGCCCTCCTCTAGTGAAATTTTGCTGTGTTCTCGTTTGAAACCCCGTTATTGTCAGAGTATCATCATATGAATATCCATCTCTAGAACGTACAAAATTGTGTAACACACAACATGTTCTCACAATGGATTTTGCTAATTCTGTGTGGACATTTAATGGTCTGTGGAGAATTCTCCATTTGTTTGTTAAGATGCCGAATGTGCACTCGATGTAACGGCGAGCTCTCGATAGTCTGTAGTTAAAAAAATTCTTTTCGGTACTAAGGTTGTTTCCTCCGTATGGACGCATAATATTTGTGCTTAACCCGAATGCTTCATCGCCTATAAAAACGTAAGGGAAAAGCGTTGGGTCATTTTCTGAAATTTGGTGGGGCTCTGGAATATTTAAAGTATTACTTATGAGTTTTTTATACAGTTCAGTTTCTTGGAAAATTGCTGAATCGCTACTTTTCCCATAGGCTCCAACGTCTATAAAAATGAAATTATAATTAGCGTCACATGCAGCCATCAACACCAATGAATAAAAGTGTTTATAGTTATAATACATCGAACCAGAATCAGCTGGTTGAATCAGTCTAATCTGCTTTCCATCGATGCTACCGATGCAGTGTGGAAAGTTGGCATGTTTTTCGAAACCATCTGCTATTTTCATCCAGTCATTTGCTGAAGCCGGAAGTGTTAAACATGTTTGCAACTTATTCCAAATCACGGCACACACATCTCTTATTATTGTGCTCAATGTTGTTTGACCTAGACGAAAGTTATAATGCAACTCCCTCATCGTACATCCACTTGAGAGGTACCTGTAATTAACAAAAATAAATCAGGCGTGACGTATATGATAATGATGATGAATAAATAATTATTTTTAATTTTCAGGGATAGTGCTGCAAAAAAGATGGAAAAGCATCAGATCGTGCTACGCGCGGGAAGTCAAACGCCAAAAAAATGTTAAGTCAGGATCTGGAGCCACTAACCGCAAAAGCGAATACATATATTTTAAGCAGTTACAATTTCTTAAAAGAGTGGTAGCTATCAGAGAAGAAAGTGTAGAAGAAGAAAATTCGGAGAGCTTAAATTCAGTTGAAGTAAGCGAACTACCTATACAAAAAGTTACAAACAAACGTAAAGCAACAGCAGATGATCCCTTTGTTCAAGCTTTAAATAATTCAATTGCGCAAAGACGCCGTGAGACAGCAGAGCAGAGACTGCGGGAGACAGCTGAGCTTGATGAAGATCGGCTATTCCTGCTTTCAATGTTGAGCACATTAAAAAATCTACCTCCTCAAGTTAAAATGTCTACCAAAATAAAGATGCTAACTTTGTTGAACGACGCGTCAGACTTTTCTGGTAACAGGACGTTTGATTATGCTGATCGGTCATTTCGGCATACTTCAGAAATGAATCCAGGTGGCAGGATCGTGAGTCATGAGAACTAACATCCTGGTTATTCGACGCAACGGCAAGTGATTGCTACTGAACAACCTGGACCGAGCTATAGGACAAATACGAATTATCACAACGAGACTATTACAAATAGTCCTAATTCTCCATATAACTCTATGAACACAATATATACAAGTTCTCCAAGTGACACACATGATTCCCTTGACTCCGAACCACTTATGGATCTGTATAGCCCTTAAGTGTTTATGGCTTGCTTGTCTAAATTTTTCAATAAAACCTACATTCATAGTTCAATACAGTTTTTGTAGTTTGTTTTAACTTACCTTAATGTTACAAACAACCTTTCTTTAGGACTGACTGATTTTCTTAATATTGTGTCTTGTTTCAATAAATCATTTTCACACAAAGTCAGTAACTCATCAAAGGATCTCACTGACATCCTCACATAGCTAAAGAACTTATCCGGATATCTTCTTAGATCGTCATATATGTTCACGAATTGCCCTTTCTGAGAGCGATCGACTAAAGTTTGAGAAACCGAGTTGTCCACTTTCATGATTCCACTACATTCTACACAAGTCCTAACCATTTTTGATAGCTCGTCTAGCGGTTAGGCTTCACATAATATCAAGCAAAACATCCCCAACGAACTTTGTACACTCAGAATTACACTGTTAGTGGGTAATTAGGTACTTATTTCCTATTTAAACACTGCGCACTTCACAATATACCTCGCGCAATGGAATATACCCGGTGACCTATAAAACGATGTTTTAGTCATCGGAATTATTTGACGGGTGCTTCAATACTTCCCCTAGACCAGTGATGGGCAAAGTACCGCCCGCGGGCCAGCTCCGACCCGCGAAAGTATTTAATCCAGCCCGCCGAGGGTCCGTCGACATGGATAGTATATAGCCCGCTATAACTACGTTTTGACGGTTGAGTAGTATAAAGTAGATTCTAATTAGTAGAAAATTAGATGCATAACCTATAACTGAAGCTAAACTAGCCGCTAGCTTTCTATAATTCTGTTTGAAGTGTTACAAAAAACTACTTCTCACTTTACGAGCACCCTGTGACAAAATGTATTACGGAAGTGTGACCCTGTATTAAAAAAGACTTGCCAATTTAATGCTGATTTAAATGAGGTACAACACTACTATTTGACCTTCAGTTTTAATTTTATGATCGTTATTTCATATGAAGGTGCAAATTTTATGAAATGAGCTTTATTCAAAATAATTAATAAGTTAACAATAAACGGCTAGTTTTTTGTACGTTGAAATGCTAGAACTGTTCCGTTCTTGTCACACTTAGGATTTAAGAAAGGACAAACACTGTTTTTGGCCGCCATACACGTTCAGGTAATTTGATCAAACAGGCTTGATCAAACCGTTTTGTTAAACTGGCATGAGTGTGTGTGGCAAAATTTGATCAAATTTTATGAGTAATCAAATTGTTTGAAAGAATACGAATTTTCGTTTTTTTATTTGATCAATCGGTTTGATCAAACTGTTTGATGAGAAATTTGAGCGTGTGTGTTGCGAGCGCTCAGTTGTTGCTGCGATTTGTGTTCTAACGGACGTGTTGCAGCTTGCAGTGAATAATAATGTGCGCGAACCGCGATGTATTGGAAGAATTCATACAAATATATCAAAATGAAACCTGTTTATGGAACGTAAAAAATAAAGATTACCATAACAGAGATAAGCGAAATGCTGCTTATTGTAAATTAATAGAAAAACTTAAAGAAATAGAACCGAATGCAGACCGTGACCAGGTGACTAAAAAAATTAACAGTTTTCGGACAGCCTTCAAAAAGGAGGAACATAAAGTTGCGGAGTCTTTGAAGTCGGGCGCAGGCGTTGATGAAATATATAAGCCAAAGTTATGGTACTATGATCAGCTATCTTTTCTTAAAGATCAATGCATTCCAAGAAGTTCACGTTCGAGCATGTCTGATCATGATGAATATGAGGTAAGTAAATAAAACAAATATTATTTTCTAGCTCACATTTTATTAAGTTTCATCATAATAACAAGTCGATCATATTTATTTACTTAACATATTTTTTTGCTTATGAAACAAAATCATTCTGCCATGGAACACTACCCTCATTATTAAAATAATGAATGAAGTCTTGTCTCACCATCTTGGCCGCATTTGTAATATTCCCATAATTTCTACTATTTAAGTGATTCATATTTGACTGCATGGTATTAAGCCCCGGTGTTATAGTTCCGTTTTCTCTGTCTTCCTGATCGTAGCAGTCTGATGGGGCGTAAAAATTACGCGAAGATGACATCAGAAAATTATGTAAGACACAACACGCCATTACCACGGATTCTATTCTGTGAGGTTCTAAGTTTATTTGCGTGTGAAAAATTCTAAACCTTGATGCCAGTATGCCGAATGCATTCTCAACTATCCGCCTCGCTCGAGACACACGATAATTGTAAATCTTTCTTTCATGTGAAATTAAATCAATTTGTCGGAATGGTTTTATCATGTCGCATCTTAAAGGGAATGCATCATCGGCCACGAATACGTATGGGAGTATTCTGGAACTGCGTTCCGCGCTTTCCGCGGGTGGAATTTCTAAATTATTATCTTGTAATTTTTTATAAAATTCTGTATTTTGAAGAACACCTCCATCCGAAATCCTGCCATTGGTACCAAAATCGCACAGCAAGAATTGATAATTCGCATCCACTATTGCCATAAGAACCATGCTATGTTTTCCTTTGTAATTGAAATAATATGATCCGCAATTATCTGGCGGCGTAATTTCTACGTGCTTCCCATCAATCGCTCCAAGGCAATGCGGGAAATTCCATCTTTCTTCGAATTGTTTGGATATAAATTTCCATTCCTGTTCAGTTCGTGGAAACTGAAACAAAAAAACATACATTTATTATTAGGTATCATATTCTAGGATAAAAAAGTGGCGCTAAACTAATAATTAACAATTATTTCAGATGCCAACGACAACGCCTACGGAGCCCTTCAATGCTGAACCCGCTGAACCCACTGAACCCACTGAACGCACAGAAACCGAGGCGGCTGAGCCCACCGTTATGCCAACCGAGCCCATCAGAGAGGCGGTCGAATCCACCAGTATTAGTGTCAACAATCGGCCCCAGTCAAGACCTCCAAAAAAGAAAGCAGATACAATTGTCAATGATGTACTTATGTCGGTACAGAATCACTTTAAGCGACCCGCTATTAGAGAAGACCGATATGATATTTTCGCTAAAAATATTGCCATCAAAATGCGTGAATTATCAAAAAATCTGCGTATCATTGCAGAAAAAATCATCAATGATACCCTTTTTGAAGCCGAGTTGGGTAACTTGACTTTGTCCCATAAGTTGTGTAATGATAATCATACGCAACAGCTTAGAATACATCAACAGCCACAGCACCTACGTTCTCCAATAGATTGGTCTACGTCATCAACATCATCAAATTATGCATATTCACCATCAACTCCTGTTCCTCCTGTTTCTGCCACAAATTCAACACAAGGCATTGTTATCACACAGCAGCCCTTGGAAGTAAATGAACAACAGGGATATGAACAACAGGAATCTAATTCAGTTCAACTTTCCATTCCAGATTTAAATGCTGCTAATTATTTCACTAATTTTAGATTGTAAACGATTTGTGTTGACTATAACGTAAGAATTGAGCCTAATTTCTTTCATGCTGTAATTTGGATAAGTTTTCATAATAAAAATAAATAGTGAGTTTTTATTTACCTTTAACCAATCTCTTCTGAGCACCTTATATATAGCTTCGCATGTTTCAGGAATAATATATCCCAAAGCCTGAGGTGATATTACTGTGGAAAATTTGAGGTCTTCATAGCTCCTTCCAGTCGCAAGAAACCTCAAAGTAGCGCTTAATCTTTCATGTGGTGATATAGATTTTCGCATTATTGTGTCTTTTTTTTGAATTACTGGACTGACTAATGACAGAAGCCTTAAATATGTTTCCTCATTCATTCGCAAATAATTATGCCAATCTTTGGGAGCAAATTTCAATTCATTTAACAAGTTTATATGCGAATATTCTTCTCTTTTCATGAGCCACTTTTTACACCATACAGTACGTTTTTTTGTTCTTTTTTTAGCCTTCAAAGCAAACACTAAACCAACTATTGCTAAAGCGTCGTCGTCTGTACACGACATTTTTACGGACACACATACAACCAGTATTCATACGGTTCGACACTGAACTGACGCCGCTTCAAGCCTGCGTGAAAGTGTGTTGTCGTTATGGAGATCATGCCAGTTTGACAAAACGGTTTGACCAACCTGTTTGATAAAATTAACTGAACGTGTATGGCGGCCATTACATTAGCCATTTATTCCTTTGTCTAAAAAGTGTTTTAGGTAAGGTAACGATTTATCTTTTCTAGGAAACAAAAGGTTCATTACAAGTCTGTGAAAATAAACTGGAGCCGATACAAAGAAATTGTGCCTCTCTTTTACACTAACCGTTTAATTCTTTGTCGAAAAAGGTCAGAACGCTCGTCTTAGTTCAGGTAGTAACTTCTTAGTAGGTAGACTGCGATTGCGATTGCGAAAAATATGGTCTGGACAAACAACACATGGTCGGTATAGCAACAGACAACGCCTCTGTAATGACTGGCTTAAATAATGGCGTACATAAGTAGTTGAAAGATGAAATACCACATTTAATTCTTATTCGATGTGTTTGCCACTCATTTCAATCAGCGGTATCACAAACTCTGCTGAGAAACATTGAGTTTCTTATAAGAGAAACGTACAATTGGTTTTCCCATTCGTCTAAATGTATCTGTCTAAAGCGGCGTTTAAACGGCGCGCAAACACGCGAGCCGAGCCTGGCTCCGCTCGTGGTTCGCCGCGCCACGCGCTGTGTAAACAACTGCGCTCGGCGCGGCTCGGCAAAGTTCGCACGATCCATCACTTGTCGGTTTTTTCGACACAGATCAAAGGCGCGCGCGCCATCTGCGGCTCGGCTTGTGTTAATACGCGCCGTCCGCGCGCGACGAAGGAAGACCTATTTTGTTTTTTTAGCGAAGTTTTTAATTGGGGATTGGTTTTGTACGAGATGGAGTGGAGCAACGAGAAGATTCAACTCTTCATTAAATTGTACGAAGAGGAACCGGCCATATGGAACCCAAAAGACCCAGGTCACAAAAGCCGCAACAATGTGCACGATGCTTGGACAAAAATAAAAACTAAGTTCTGTGAGGGGACCGGGGAAAGTATATCAGTGGAAGAATTAAAGAAAAAGAAGGAAAATTTAATGGCCACTTACAGAAAATTAAATGACATGTTTAAACCTAATTAGCCATTTTACGAACAAATGGCCAAGTTCCTGCATGGTGTATACAAGCCAATAAAAACGAAGAGTTCAGAGGTGAGGAAATATATTTTTAATCATTATTTAATTTTTTTATGTCCGGTTAAGGGCCGGATAGGCTGGATACCGGATAGTAATGCCTTGATCACTCGTACCGAGTAGAGTGGCGAGACAGTAAATAAATGTAGGTGTGATTGGGGTCTAACCGAATATTCGGTACATCTCTAGTTTTTACTATTAAAACATGAGTAAATATCAAGACCAATTTAATATTCATTTTGCCAGCTTACTGCGCCATTTGTTGTGAAATATTCAGCAAATTTATCTCGTACAGTTTTAGCCGCTAATGTTGCTCTTCTAGGTATTCTCCTAATCGGTACTAGTGATGTGATTCCGTTTTGATCACTTCGCCACAAACCAGGTTGAACCTCACCGTTAATTTCGGTATCGAAAGTTCCATGCGGCGTATAATTCTGTTTTGAATTGTTACTCCTCCTCAAAAAGTTATGTAGCAAAACACATGTCATAACTATAACTGACACTTTTTCTGGTACCAGTAAAATTGGAGACCTAAGTATTCGAAATACAGCAGACATTATTCCAAACACATTTTCGACGATTCTGCGGGCGCGTGATAGACGGTAGTTGAATACTCTCTGCTTTGTCCCTTTATCATGAATCCCGGGGTACGGTTTCATCATGTTTTCCGTCAATGCAAATGCACTATCTGCTACTATCACGTAGGGCAGAGGATCATTTTTAAGTGGGAGAGGTTTAGTGCACGTTCTTCAATTTTTTGGTACATGCTGGAGTTTCGGTAGACTCCACCATCACTTATTCTACCTTGGCACCCTATGTCTACATATGTAAAGTTATAGTTTGCATCTACTAATGCTAATAGCACCACACTAAATGTTCCGTGGAAATTGAAATATTCTGTGCCGCTGTGCGTGGGGCACTGAATTAATATATGTTTTCCATCAAGCGCACCAATGCAATGTAGAAAATTCCACCTTTTGTCAAATTGCGCTTCTATTTTTAACCATTCATCTGCAGTTCGAGGCAACTGTAACAAATTTTAAAATATTTTATTAATGTCAAAGTCACTTTTTCAGGACACCGTTGATCCTGACGTTGAATTAAACGAAGAGGAAGTAGTTATTCGCGAAGATAACGAAGATAATGTAGTTGATCGAGAAAACGAATCTTCTACTAATACAGACACAGTGAATCCAGTTATTTTCAAAAAGCCGACTAATGCAAGCAATAAAAAGGAAGTAAACAGAAAGCGGAAAATTGAACATCAAATGGAACAAGCGTACGATGTCCTTAAAAAAATAAGTACAGAGCCAGAACCGGTTGAAGACGAATGCACTTTATACACAAAATTATTATGTGCAAAGTTAAAATCCATGGACGTATTGACTCGTGACATCGCCATGCACGAGATTGATAATGTAATGTTTCGCCTAAAACAACAGCAAGCGTTTCCACGATTTCAGAGTCCACCTAATCAACCATATGCAGGACTTCACTTGCCTCAAAATCCATTAGCTCCTAGTTATTATCAAAACATGCAATCGTCAGTGGTTTATCAAACGTCATCTTATCAGCCATCGCCACAGTCCCATTCTCAACACAAAACAAACTTTCAACCATCTCCACAGTCTCGTTCTCAACGGCGACCAATCTTTCAGCCATCTCCACAGTCTCATTCTCAACAATCTGCGTACTTCCAGCCGTCTCCACAGTCACATTCTCAAGTATCTGCATACTTCCAGCCGTCTCCACAGTCACATTCTCAACAATCTGCAGACTTCCAGCCGTCACCACAGTCACATTCTCAACAATCTGCAGACTTCCAGCCGTCACCGCAGTCACATTCTCAATAATCTGCAGACTTCCAGCCGTCACCGCAGTCACATTCTCAAGAATCTGCAGACTTCCAGCCATCTCCACACTCAAATTCGCAACAATCTTCTGATATGGAAGAGTATTCTCATTCTCAACCGTTTCCTGGGTTTGAGTCTCTTTCTAAAGAGCAATCAATTGATCAATTGTATGCAGATGCAGTTTCTAAAATATTTGAAAAATCTGAATAAATTATAAACGCTCACCTTGACTTCTTCTCGCAACTCTTGAATCAAGCCTGGCAAACTTCCATTATACATGTAGCTATTGTAGATTTTGAAAACTTGAATAGGTAGGCCAATCTGCTAAATTTATCACCCGTCGCAAGAAACCTGAGAGTTACAGCCAGTCTTTCTTGAATCGGAATACATTTTCTCATGTTAGTGTCTTGTTTTGCGATGAATGGTCCGATTTTGTTGAGCAGATATTCGAAATCAGCTGCGGACATCCGACAAAAATTTTCGAAATATCCAGAGGGTTCTCGAGTTAGGTCATATAGCAGATCTGTAGCATTGTACCTAAAATATTGAAAATAATATTATATTGTACCTAAGATTATTAGAGTAATTGTTAAGATTTAAAGCAGTAATTGTTAAGATTTTTATGTTTTATGTTTTTATGTTCCTATCTGTCTAATTCTTGAATAAATGATTGAAAAATAATTGTTATGTTCTTTATTCATTTCAAGACTAAAAGGCTAGGTTTGTTTACAATACGTTTATATGTAGGTAACTAGGTATGAGGTATGGAAGTGAGACTTTCTACCGCTATCAGGATCCTGGTCATATATGTAAATATTATAGATTCGGACATCAGATAAAATAAATATATACTGACTTTATATAAAAATATAAACTTACGTTTTGCGACTCTTATACAATGACACCATCCACCACCGTCTTTTTCGTCTTTCTTTTGTTTTTAAATATTCACCACCGAGCAAAATAACAGTAGCTGCTGCTGAAGCAAGGCGTTTTCTTTTATCCATATTGAAGAACGAACAAGCGGACAGCTCGGTTCAACAGCGCGATGTGTAGCCGCCACGGACGGCTCGGCTGGCGTAGGATCGTGCTACCCCGCGTCGTTTAAACGAGCAGGCTTGCGTCCGTATTTAGCCGAGCCGCATCTCCACGGACGGCTCGGCTCGCGTAGGATCGGAATAGCCCGCGTCGTTTAATCGCGCCTTAACGAAATAAATATCACGCTTACCACGTGCAAAGAATACAAGCTTTGCTGCGCGCTGACAATGAACCTAGAGTGAGATTTTCCAGAGAGCTGCTTAGACGACACAGAGAGGATCCGCAGTTCTTCAACAAAGCGTTATGGACTGATGACTCAAGTTTTAGAAGAATGATAATTTTGAACATCCACAATTTACACTTCTACTCCAGAGTGAACCCACATATCACCAGAAATGATCGATTCCAGCATCTGTTTGGTATAAACATGTGGGCTGGAATAATTGACCAGCGGCGTGTGCTACATGAAATGCCACCAAGGCTGAATGGTCATCTGTATTTGAATTTTTTACTAAGTAATTTGAACCAAATATTCAACGAAGCAGAGATTCCTGAAGATAGAGTGTCAGAAATGTGGCTACAAGACGCTGCCCCGCCTCATTACGCTCGAGCAGTTCGAGGATATTTGCACGAGCACTTCCTTAACCGGTGGTTGGTCGAGGCGGGTCTATTGCATGGCCACCGCAGTCGCCTGACCTTAATCCAATAGACTTTTTTGTTTGGGGCTATTTCAAAGAAATATTGTATCAAGTAGAGAACAACACCGAACAAGAACTACGACAAAAGCTCGTGTACGCTAGGTTATAAATTCTTAATAACAGAAGTCCATCCGAGGAGTTCAATTTAATGGTAAGGAGTGATTTGTTGCGTCAAATAGGTCAAATCAAATTGTTCTTTTCGATAGCGTGATAGGTATTTTATTTTCGTAATCTGGTTTGTTCTGCAGCCAAGCTCTAAGGGCCGTTTTCTCCATTAGCTGCGCAAAACTGGATTTCATGATCCGGATCATGCTTGAACGAAGTTTAAAAAATACATTAATGTCCGTCCGATTTCTCCGTTAGCTATTCATTACGGTTCACGAAATCTAGTTCTCGTCACTGATTAGACAAAAAACGCTTACATTTGTGGCAGGTAACACTATATATTTTTTTAATTTTGAAACGCAGCTGTCAAAAATATTGAGAATTCTGTGGTGTTTTTCTTTTGTTACTCTATGTAATTTCAAAATTTTAACTACCTACCTACTTTTTTGATTCGCTCGCCTTACGGCTTTACTTTACTTTCACTTTGTTGCTGGTGTGTTTTGTAACAGATTACTTTCGAACGGCTCTGGAATAAAGCCTACATAATGTCAAAACGTAAGAGAGAGCCTGTATTCACAACGAGTGAAAAACATGCGTTAATAGATTTGGTGGAGGAGCATTACCATATAGTGGAAAGTAAAAAATCCGACGCCACGACCATCCGGTCGAAGAACGAAGAGTGGCAAAAAATTTCAATAAAATTTAATGCGAATTCCAGTATTCACGCAAGAGATTCGTCAACTCTAAAAATGTGCTGGGAAAACTTGAAGAAAAGAGTCAAACAACAGCAGACTCTTATGAATCAACACTTCATGGGAACAGGTAAGTGCCTACTTTCTATCTATTAAGAGTGTTTAATTCAATTTATTAAATATGTACCCTTTTAACATGTTTTAGGGGGAGGACCGCCAAAAAAATTTGATGACGATCCAATAGCAGAACGTGTCCTGAGTTTAATAAAGTCAAGGATTACAGGATACGTTAATCCTTTTGACAGTGATGGCACTCATGTGCTAGGTGAGTATTATTCTGGATAAGATCTGGATTCAGCTGGTTTACTGGGGTAGATGTACTTTACTATCTAACCAAGTGTAACTGTTATTACCACAGAACAAAAAAAGAAGAGTAGAAATCGTAAGTGGGCGGTGCCCGCGTGCCTCAAATTAGCAATGTATTGCATAAGCATAGTCTATGACAGTTTTTCTTACCTCAGTTGCCGTGCGCTTCTAGTAAAGAAAACAATTGTGAAAACTCTACTAAAATGCCTTATTGTGCTGTGTTAGAGTGCAAAAATAAAAGTTGGGGACCAATATGTACCGATCATGCCTTAACATTCCATCGGTAAGTAGTATTTCCATTGTATTTAATTTAATAGAAATTAAATTTGTAATGACATGAACAAGGAAAGCAATCCGAAAGTGAGAAAGTAAAACCACCTTTATTTACTAGAATATAATGTTCAATTTTCGTCGAAGTCTGTGTACTTTTTCTGGAAATTTCTGTCAACATTTGAATGCTACTCAAATGAGTAGCAATTGCAGCTGGGACACAACATTATAAAAATCTATCGATAATATTTAAACGCAAATTATTTTAATTATTCTAAAAACTCTATATTTCCTTTATAATTGCTTGAAATAGTTTTTATAAAAAATAATAATAATATTTTGTCTATAACTTAGCAGTAATAAATAATTACCTCGTAGCCCAGGCTACGAATCGCTCGTAGCCTGGGCTGCCTGAGTGATCTTAAACGATCACTAAGGTTAAGCAACATACGGCGCGTTCAGTCCATGGATGGGTCACCGTCTATGACTAACGCTAGTGGCATTTTTCCGAGCGATTCCGTGCTTCGCAAGGCACGTTAAGCAGTTGGTGCCGGCTGCCGTCGATAGATGGCAGTCGTTAAGCCAAGTCAGAGGCCCTAGGGCGGCTTGAAAACTTCTGACAGTAAGACCAGCCACTAGTCTTACAAGCCTCCACCAATCCGGACTTGGCCCCCGTGGTGGAGTATGGCCTATACCTTCCTCAGGGAAGAGACCCGTGCCCCTCGGTGGGGACATAATGGGTTGATTATGATGAAATAATTACCTGCGTCTAATTAGGTACTTAATTGTCGTTATTTTATTTTAATTGAAGACCGCTGTGGCGCAGTGGTTAGTGCATCTGACTACCATGCGAGAGATCCCGGGTTTGAATCCCGGCTAGGGACAAAAAAATATCCTAGGTCTTGTATGTTTACATGTTTGTGACGTCGTTGTTTCTGGTGCCCACGACACGGTATCCCAGGGTGCGGCCAGAGGCAATGTATGTGCCTGTAAGTGTTTATTATCATCTTTTATTATTATTATTATTTAACACATTTTTAGTTGCAATTATTTTTGATACTGCGCAAAATTTATTGTTCATGTTCCTTGACGCTGTTTAGTTCCTTTGCGAGAATGTGGTCCTGACTGCAGTATCTTGTCATTTTTGTAAACTTTTAATCCGGATCAACTTACCCATCCCATTTTGAGACAAGCAACCGAACGACGCAAGCTCCGTCTCTGCTCACCACCCACTCACTGCTCTGCGTATCGGAGCGAAACGTAGTCGGACTCGTCCGATAAAACAACACCCGTAAGTAGATCCGGACTAAATGTTTACAATGTGTTGTGCCGAAAGTTTTAGTTCAAAAAACATGTCATTTTTATTAGTATAGATTGGCGTATTGTCATCAAAACTAAACCAGCATGCATAATTTCAAAGTTAGATGATTTTATGCGCTCGTGTAGTAAAATCATCTGGGGGGGTCTAGATAATTTAATCAACGTTTACTCCTTATATGTATGGGGAAGTCTCGTGACTTTCGTTGGCAAATGTCATCTCCATAATATAAGTGAAGCACAAGCGTTGATGGATAACAACATTTTAAATAAATAAATAAAAAAATTAAACAAACTATACATACGATAAGTTTGCTGGGCCTCGTTTCAAAAGCGACTATGGTTAGTTTCATATGAGAATTCCATATACGTTGCGTAGCCGATCATCCAGAAGGTAGGTTAATATACTAACCGGCTGCGTAATTTACATCGAATTGTAATTGAATTAAATATCAACTGTCGCTTTACGAAACAATTCTATAATTTGTCGATAGGTCATCCATAGCTGAGAAGCACCATTGCACATACTTGTTTTTTAATTTTCGACTTTATGGTCTATCACATAAAACTTCTCGACGGTCAGACGCGGCGGGATTTCCAGCTAGTGTAGAGTAGCGGTACTACGAACAAAGATCTAATATCAAACTTAATTTCATCATTATCATTTGATTTTAATCGTTGTTTATATCACCAAAAGGTTCATATATTACGTGGAACTTTTATGATGTAGAGCTTTTTGGCATTGCCTTTATTTACCAATGGCAGCTTGGCATTCATAGTGTGGCTTATGTGTGAGTTTGGTCACACTGGTTTTCCTGCTAATAGATCATGTCACTCCTTCTACTCTTTTTTTCTGTTCTGTGGCAATCGAGGCTACGTAAAAAAAAAGAATATTCCTTATTACACACAAGAAGCAAGAGACAAATAAAAGTTACAATTAAAAAAAATATATACAATAGGCTTTCTTATTCTCTATAAATTGTACACGATAAGTTTGCTGGGCTTCGTTTCATAAAGCGACTATGGTTAGATTATGAGAATTCCATTATAGGTACATTGCGTAGCCAATCATCCAGAAGGACAGTTAATATGGTAGCCGGCTGCGTAATTTACATCGAACTGTGGTACAGTTTGGCAGAAGGGAATACATTATGTTACTTTGTCAATGTAGGTACTAAAAAAAAAATGATTAAGAAACATTATCATAACAAATTCATTTTCAACTGTCGCTTTATGAAACAGTTCTATAATTTGTCGATATGGCAATATGTCCCATCCTTAACCTGAGTAGCAACATAATAGATAGTTATTTTTCAATATTCGACTTTATGGCATTGAACTTAAAGCTTCTCGACGATCACACGCGGCGGTAGTTCCATCTAATGTAGAGTAGCGGTACTACAAAGCAAAGATCGTATGTCAAACTTAATTTCATAATTATCATTTGATTTTGATCATTGTTTATATGATTTAAAAGGTTCATATTTTAATTGGAACTTTTGTGATGTAGACCTTTTCAGAATTGCCTTTATTTGCCAATGGCAGCTTGGCATTCACAGTGTGCTTTTGATTTGTGTGTGTGAGTTTGGTCACACTGGTTTTCCTACTGATAGGTCATGTCACTATTTCTACTCTTTTTTTTTGTTCTGTGGTTATTACAGATGAATCAGGCAGTGAGTTAATGTCGCAGCAGTTAGTGGACAGAACAACGAATGACACAGTAACATATGTGAGTTTCATTGCATTAGCTAGAAAAGTTGCTTAATGTAAATAAAATGTCAATCATCAGTCCATGAAGGTCTGGGGCCCCATTGTCTAAAAGCAAAAAGCGAAATGACAATCCCGTATGAAATGTAATGATATGGGGGCACGTCGATATCATTCAATCTCACACAAAGTTGTACCCTCAAAGCAATTGCGATCGCCTACCGCTTCCAGACAACAAGTCCCCAGGTCGACGTTTAGGAGTTTCATAGGATCAGCTACAAAAGTTGTTTATATAAATAAAATGTAATCATCTTTCCGTGAAGGAGTGGTCAAACTACACTCCAAGTATGCTGAGACATGCAAGAAACCCAGTTCTTGTCGGAACACCGAGCCCATCATCCATAGAGAACCAGCTGACTACACCACTGAGGTTAGTTAAGTACCTGATTAATTTATCAATAATGTAGGTAGCCACCTAACTACCTATCTTGTGGTAGATGCCAACTGACCAGTCCTGAGTTCTGATACATTAAATTTATGTTTTAGGACCCATACTCAAACTCGTCCTGGACCAAGCCTTTCACCTGACCCGTTAAACATCATAGTGGAACAGCAGCTGCCTGCACCACTGAGGTTAGTTAAGTACCTACCTATGTACCTGATTAATTTATCAATAATGTAGGTAGCCACCTAACTACCTATCTTGTGGTAGATGCCAACTGACCAGTCCTGAGTTATGATACATTAAATTTATGTTTTAGGAACCATACTCAAACTCGTCCTGCACCAAGCCAGTCTCCTGACCCATTAATCGCCACAGTGGATCAGCAGCAGCGTACACCTCTGAGGTTGGTACCTGATTTCTCAGTAATTTAGGTAGCCACCTAACTAAACCAGTCCTGAATCCTAATTAATTTGTTTCAGGACCCATCGTCCTGCACCAAGCCAGTCTCCTGACCCATTAATCGCCACAGTGGATCAGCAGCAGCGTACACCTCTGAGGTTGGTACCTGATTTCTCAGTAATTTAGGTAGCCACCTAACTAAACCAGTCCTGAATCCTAATTAATTTGTTTCAGGACCCATCTTCCTGCATCCAGTAGAAGGCCACTTTTGAGGCAGAATTTAGACACAGCATCAAGAACTTTGGCCCAAGAAAGGATCAATACCCTTTGCATGGCCAATGAACAGGCCAGGGAACAGCACGAGCTGCAAATGCAGATCCTGCGGCTACAAAAGCAAAGAGAACAAGTCATGCTGGAGCAGGAGCAACTACAACTGCAAATATTGAAAATTAAACTAAATAAATTAAAAGAATAAAGATTATTGTAATAAATTTAATGCCTACTATAATTCTTCACATACAGCATTTTTTAATTGAAAATAATATTTAATTTTAAAAAATTGTAAGATGACCATGAAAACATTTGAAACTTAAATTTTGCGGCAGCACTTGATTATCTTGCTAATCTGAAAAAGTAAAAAAGTTTACTATTAATATTAATCATTATTTGTATTCGTTTTTAATAGTGCATAGTTTTTTATATTATAGTTCTTCAACGGGGTTTAATAGGTACATAATTTACATTCTTAACTAACTTCTTGAATAAAGATGTATGAATCAAGGTATGTAACCTCATTGGCATTGTTTTTATTTACCTTAAATGTCTTTACACTTAACACTTGTTATCTTCTTTACACTAAAATGGCTGGACAGATTTGTATGTGTATCGAGATAATGAGTGTCAAAAAGTTACCGTGCAAAATAGTTGCTTATTAACTCAGTGCGCCTTCTGTGGTTGGGATTATTTCTTTGTGCCCTTCCAACATAAACATTGTTGTTTATGTTACTTTCAGCTAGTATCGCATCCCAAGCTGTTGAATCGATAACTCTACTATCATCAGGAGGTGTGGCCTCACCACATTTTCTTGCAATATTGTGTAATACTGCTGTGGCAATAATTATTGGGAATGAGTTCTTTACTGAAACACCTAAGCCAATGGCCATGGCTGGAAAGCGTCTCTTCCAGACTCCAAATAGTCTCTCAACACAATTTCTCGTCCGAATCTGTGACTCATTGTAAATATTTTCAGCAGGTGTATTGCACTGATCCAATGGGGTCATCATGTATTTATTACATGCATAGCCAGCATCACCAACAAGAACAGCAGTTCCATACCGACCCTGTTCAAACATAGCTCTTCTAAGGCAGTTATTAAAAATATATGAGTCATGTGTACTTCCTGGCCACCGAGCCACCACATCTGTGAACTCCAAGTTGGCATTGCAAATGGCCTGCACGTTAAGTGAGAAATAATTTTTCCTGTTACGAAAAAGCTCTGAAGTCTCTCCACCTAAAATAGAAGGTTGTATTATTAAAAGTAAATTTTTACTGTGTTAATATATGTAGGTGCAGTTATTACTCCCGTGGTAGGTAGTTTGACACTGAAGCTGTATAAAACGAATACCTGCCTATAGCGATGTCTTATCTATGAAAAGAAAAACAATTATTTACCTGGTGATTTCATCAACTTCACATGAGTGCAATCTATAGCACCAATGACATAAGGAAACTTGGCCCTTAAATAAAATGTTGTTTGTGTCTGACGGATGGCATCAGGAGTTTCGGGAAAGTAAATGTGCTGTGATTGTAGTGTAGCAATGGCAGCACTAACTCTGTGTACAATTCTGTGTGCCGTAGAAGTGCAAAAACCCCCTAGATCTGCAGAAGTCATCTGATAACAACCAGTTGCATAGTATCGTAAAGCGCACAAGAGTTGATTTATGGGTGAGATGCTGTCATTTCTGAAAGAAAAAGAACCCTTACAGTAGGCACCTACTTGCAAATGACAAAATAAGTACCTACGGAATGTCTTGTGTGGGCATAGTTATTCGGTGCTAATGGGGCTGTTGGCTAATGCTATTAAAAACGCTAGTAAGGGAACATTGTTATACCTAGGTACTTACACGTTCGTTGGGTACTCTATTTTGTCCTCAATTGATTCCAACACGGTCAGCACGGTAGGTTTTGTGAGACGAAACCGTGTTACGAAATCGACATCATCGAGGTTGTCAAAGTCTTCTGCCCTCTCGCGAACCCACCTCGGACGACGAACGACAAATTCGTCTTCATCATCAAAGAATGATAATTCCAAAGCTCTTCTCATATTGAAAATTAACCTTTACTTCTCAATACTATTTAAAACCAATATTTGGGTAATTTTCTTCTACTTTTGATATCTTTTTGATAGCTGATGTCCGACTGTTAATCTGGTTTTAAAAGCTAATCCTCCAATATCGGCCGATCAGAGACTTCAGTTTAAACTTTCGTTTCCGACGTTGGAGAAATCCAATTTGGGATTGTAATCGCGATTTGGAGCCTTAGACCGGATTTAGCTTACTGTAATCTAGATTTGGTTCTGTGGAGAAAACGGCCCTAAATGTCGCTAACTGACCGAGGTTACGTTAAGGGGTGGCCCACTCGTATGAAAACGGTACGTCGGAAGATATAGAAAAGGCAAGCTAAGAGGCTCTTGTAGCAAAACGTCAACGTATCATCGATTCCTTTCAAGACTCTCATAGTAGACCCTGAACAAGAACCAGCATAATTACGAGGAGTAGGAACGTAAGTAAGTACTATAATTGTTTAACGTTGCTAGATTGTGCGATAGGCAAACGAAAAAAGGAACAAAATACTCCATTCACCTGATGGCTCCAAAAATGGGTTCAAAAAGTTACCACCGATCGATATTAGACCATTCGACGATAAAAACATAAAAGATTTTATTTCTTTTCAAGATGACTTCAGGGCTGTTTTTCATTCAGACTCTAGTAGAAGCCCATGTCAAAAACGTACTACTTACATACCTTCATGGCGAGGCGCTTGACGTCATAAAACATTTGCCATTGACCGATGACAACTATTTATCAGCCCTTGAGTTGTTAGAAAAACCCTATAATAACATTTCCCATGATAGTAAATAACCAATTGTACCGACTGTGCAGAATCTTCGCTCTCCTGTGTTTAAAGTAAATCATCACACTGCCGCTCTTAAGAACCTGTGGGGAGAACCCTGTGAGAACCAGACTTACCTGTGGGGCAGTGGGATGCGATCTTAGTAAATATATTTTCTGGCAAAGTCGATGCCTATACCAACAGGGGGTTTCATTTGGAACGAAATGAGAAACGGGTTATCAGAGATCCTTGATTATATAGAAAAATGTGCCGTTGCAGCGGAGAATGATAATGTGACAAAGTAGATCCAACGAAACTTTTAGAAGATTTGTTTTTGCTATTCAAAAATATCCTGCAAATTATTGTCGTAACTCGGAAGATCGAAACTGTTAAAGATGGAGAATACGCATAGTTTTATTTTTGGGACTATTTAATGCATCATCAATGATTTTGGCTACACCGTTGAAGAGGCTCTGTCGAAATGTGAACGAAAATGAAACAAAGAAGACCACGACGGTACTTCTGCTATCTCTACGCGCGCACGAGGACGCACGGCGACTAATACAAGACCATCTTCAAACCAATGGATTCTTCTACTCATTCCACTGAAACATTGGCAAGAGGCGTACACATACGAAGGCCCCAACTCTGGGTGGCCCTTGCCCTAATCGTGGTGGCCCTGATTTTGATCATCGTCACGATTATAAGAAACGAGACAAGACACCTACAACTGTCTGCGGAACAGTCCTTCATGTTGACCAAAATCTGCAAGGCTACCGTTAGTGACTGTTAAAACTGAGTTGAAACTGCTAGACCATCAGAATGTTCGCACACAAACAAAGAAGATGTACGTGAGAGATGCAAAAGATTTCTTCTTATTTTGTGTTCCGAATTAGAGAAAAGGTTGCCAAACAGATCACAATCCTTAAATCCCAGGTGAAATTGTCGCCAGAATTAGCCACTTCTCGAGTGAAATCTACGTTAGTTGACATGCTTTGTAAACAAGAGGTAGAAATAGAATAGAATATTTGCAAAACGAATTTTGGGAAAATACGACGTGTTGTACTGATTTTTCAGCGGGATGCAGATGCTGGGTGTAATAAAAGATTCCTAATATTTCTAAATTAGCTTTGTCTCTTTTGTCAGCGCCTATAAGTAATGCAGCCGTAGAAGGGGCTATTTTTGTATAGTCAATCGTCAAAACTAAGCTCAAAAATAGGCAATGTTCCGTATCAACTACACTTGTGGCAGCAGTGTACAAGGTTTCAGTGTAAGCCTGTGGTCCGGCGTTATCGATGGACAATTTATTAGGCCATTCGACCTACCGGCAAGAATAAACGGACATTCGTACTTCTTGCAAGATAACCTGAGTGTGCTACTGGAGGATATTAATGTACAAAGAAGAAGAGAAATGATTCTACAAAATGACGGTGCTCCTTGCCATTATGCTAGAGAACTAAGGGAGCACCTGAATAAAACTTTTCCAGGAAGGTGGATTGGGCGTGGGGGGGCCAATTCAATGGCCTCCACGTTCCCCGGATTTAAACCCAATGGACTTTTCCATATGGGGATATTATAAAGAAACAGTGTATGCACGCGATAGTAACTCCGAAGCAGGCCTGAGACAAAAACTTGAAGAATGTGGAAGTAAAATAAGAGAAAACAGAAGCAGTTTCAGAAGACTGAAGCATATTTTTTGAAGGCTAATCTATAATATAAAAATGAATCGCAAAATGTGTTGGTAAGCGCATAACTCAACAACGCCTGGACCAATTTGGCCAAATCTTTTTTTTAAATGTTCGTTGAAGTTCAAGGATGGTTTTTACGGCGAGAAAAATTAGAATTATTGCTGGAAAAACCCTAAAAATAGCCCTTTTCTTTTTCCCATACAAATGATTTGTAACTAAAACGTAGTCAATTTGAGCTTTATTGCTATGGTATAAAGTTCATATTAAATTACAAGCACTCACTGTTGTCCAAGCAATGTAGGTGTGTTCCTAACGTCAAAGATCATATCTATCAAAACAATGTGCGTGTGTGCGTTGGAGCACAGAATACATAGTTGGAGGAGTTTAATGTCGCGTTCCGAAACTCGCGTTTCTTTTGTATTAGTTTCGGCACGCGAGATAAAATGCATCAGTTTCCACGTCATTACATCAGTCAAACAAAAATCGCGTTACCAACAGTGTTTTATTATTTTTAATATCCAAATTTTAAATAAATAAAACAATTCGTACGGCTTAAAAGGATTTGACTTTAAGTCATATCAAATTAAAAAAAAAAGAAAAGTTGTCTGTTACCTAATCTACTGAGTTTGCTTTTGTCAACTGATACACGAAACAAATTCGTATATCGTGTTTTGTGCAGAGTGTTTAGTTAGTTAGTGTTTGTTTAGTTCGTGATTAGTGAAAAAATAATTTATATTTGATATGCCTCCTATAAGACGAAGCAATTTAGGTAGAAGAACCAGAAATGCTACAAACCAAGCTAATTACCGATCTAATCGTACTGCACAAGAACGTGACGACGGAAATGAACGTGAAAGAATTCGGATATCACAAACGCGTGAAGCGCGAGCGCGACATTCAACTAATAATCGCGCAAGTTTGAATCGAGCTGCTTTCAGTTACGATGTGTCAATTGACTACAGTAACTACCAATGTGTTGTTATTGGTTCTATGAACTCGGTTTGCTCACACTGTAAGGCATTAAAATACAAAAACGAAGCCAATGGATTGTGTTGCGCAAATGGTAAAGTGAAATTGATACCATTGGATCCACCACCAGAACCGTTGTACTCATTGGTTTCAGGAATAGGAACAGATTCTATACACTTTTTGACACATATCCAACAATATAACAATTACAGAAACCATGATTGGTTGAGCGAACGAGCTATACTGGCTGCAAAAAACATAGATGTAAATGAATTAAATTTCAAAATTCAAGAACAAATTACAGGCGAATTGAGGATATATAAATCAGTTGATTCGGCTACTAATCAAGATGATGTAGTCAACTATCCACCGGAATTTTTAAACTCGCTGGATTTGGCAGGATTGCCACCTCACAATCTTCAATTAAAGGTTGGATCGGTGGTAATAATGTTGCGAAATATCAACCAACCGCGTCTTTGCAACGGTACACGGTTAGCGATAAAAAAAATACTAAACAATGTGATAGAAGCAACTATACTCAAAGGAAAGTATAAAGGAGAAGATGTTCTCATACCGCGCATCCCAATGATTCCGACTGATGTGCCATTTCAGTTTAAACGACTACAGTTTCCAGTGCGGCTTGCTTTTGCTATGACTATAAACAAGTCCCAGAGGCAATCATTAAGTGTTTGTGGTATTAATCTAGAAAACCCATGTTTCTCACATGGTCAATTGTATGTTGCCTGTTCCCGTGTTGGAAAACCATCAGATTTGTTTATCTATGCGCCAGGTAATCAAACAAAAAACATCGTATACCACAAAGCACTACAATGATAATAATAATAATTATGATTCACATGATTAACAATAAAGCGATTACTTACTTTTAAATCCTTATATATGTTTTATTTAATTATTTTTTATTCACAACGCACTATCACCAGGGTGACGGTTCTGTTCAGGAGAATTTTTTAAAATACGTAGGCACAAAAACTGCCACATTACAAATCTTTTTGACAGGACGAAGTCTGTCGGGTCAGCTAGTATGAAATAAATTTATTTTTGAACTAAAACTTTCGTAAGCACAACACGTTGTAAACTTAATTGTGACCATTGTAACCTGGTCGGGCTCGTCCGATAAAAAAAGCACCCGTAAGTTGATCCGGACTAAAAGTTAACAATAATTGTAAAAAAAATATTTTTTTTTATTTAAATCCTAAAAATACTAAATTACCAATTAAGTAATCGATACCTAACTTACATTGAACTTAACTCCATCTGCTTGAAATGATGCATTTTGATGCCCAAATTTAGGACCCAAAACACGCTATTTTTGTTCAAGCTAAGATGCATCAAAGTAGATAGGTACCTTTAGGTACCTTTAAGCAAATATACTCAAAATCCAATTTTGAATTAATATACTAATGCACTCATTTACTAAGAAGCCTGACTTCTCTTTCACTCTTGAGGTTTCGTCCTATATCTATTTCGCTCCAACCCGCTTGGGTTTTAATAAGTTTTAAAACCGAGTTTGGAACAACATACTGAACTTCCAAACTTTTTGCTCTAAACTTTTAAGTACCTAATTGTCAAATATTTGAATTTGGAACGCAAGTTTTTTTTTTCTATGCAAAAAATCAATAACATTGTCGCGCATTTTTTTTGTCTATTTTCACTTATTTTGTCAGAAAAATGTCGTCAAGCGATGATGTTAGTCTCTTCTTACCATCAGAATATATAAAACGAGTTACATTTTCAGTGGTATGTAAGTGTTATCTTTTATTTCATTCCTCTCAGATGGTAGTGAAAAGCGGAGTGTTCTACGCGGGCGCAAACGACGTACCATGTTTCGAGCCATGTCTGCAGAGCAGCCGGAGTTAAACAATGTACCCAGGCTTACAGAAGAAGATCTGATATTGTTCAGTTTCGGGTCGTATCAATTAAAACAAGCCAAAAGTTAGAAACGGAACGTAACCTTGCTGATGCGCCGCGCGGACGCCATTTTGTTGTTTGTCATTCATTCATCTCACCTCTATCTATGATTCATTTCATTCTGTGATTTCATTCCGTTTCTGTTCTGGTTGCGTGAATGTTCTCTTTTGTGGATTCTCTGATATTTCGACGACTTTGGCTGTGTTACTGGACTGTTGATCGATTTCTATTACGTTGGACTTTGGCTGTGTTACTTGACCTGTTTGGATTGCTCATTCGTTGGACTTTGGCGCTCATATTGGACATTGTATTGGTCGTGATTCTGATTACGTTCATCATGGCTGATGAACCTGTGGCGGGGCCATCATCCGCGCCTGATGAACCTGTGGCGGGGCCATCATCCGCGCCTGATGAACCTGTGGCGGGGCCATCATCCGCGGCCGATGAACCTATGGGGGGGCGTCGAACCGACGAATTTTACGATGACGGTGAATACGTCAACCGACGGTTGAACGTAGGCGAAGTTCTTACCATGATGAATTTACTAGGCTTAACAAGATTATTCGGCACCAAGGAGCAATGCGTGGCTTTCTCCGACGAGGAAGAGATTGTAAGAAAGGAAAAGCGGTGCCCTGTACATCGGACGACAATGAAAATCTCTTACGCTAATTGCAAGTCCTTGGGGTCCTATGTTTGCTCCAAGGGCACGTGTGGCAAGAAAGGAAACCGACGAGATGCACGAAGAATTGGGACGTTTTTTGAAAACACAAAAATATCACTAAGGCACATATTTTATCTAATTTATGCATTTTCCCAAAAATGGAGCTATGCAAAGACAACCCACGAGGACCCCTACAGGGATGAGAACCAGTCGTGGTTGGGAAACACAACAATATGCGACTGGTTCAGCTATTGCAGAGAGGTTATAGTTATATATTTCCTGGAGAAACAAAATAACTACATGGGAAAGATTGGAGGCCCTGGAAAAGTGGTGCAGATAGACGAGTCGAAATTTGGAAAACGAAAATATAATAGAGGTACGTAAACTACTCATTTACTAAAATAAATAGGTTACAAAACAGTATTGTTCTAATTTAGGTTCAATGGGTAACAACCAAACTTAGTGCACCCAACTTCCATGCAGTGTCTGTGGTTACCTCCCTAGAGTGTATATGAAAAGCCGGAGGCGCGGAGGGAGGGCAGGCCCCGCCCGCTGTAGGGCGAAGGGACTGCACTTCCCGCAGCGCCGGAGCAGATGCAATATCCTTTAATTTAATTAAAGTTTTTAGCTATAAGAAACAAACAATATAGTCAGGATTTCACTTCTTCATCTTATCTTAAGCAAAAAATAAGTGATAAACCCATGACTAATAATTTTTCTTTTTGTTTTAGGACGCTACATTGAAGGGCATTGGGTCCTGGGTCTAATAGAAGATGGGTCTGAAGATCTTCGGCTAGAGGTGTGCCCGGAGAACGTCAGGTCGGCGGAGGTGTTGGTGCCCCTGATTCAAAAACATGTGGAAGTGGGCACCACCATCCACACAGATTTTTGGAGAGCGTACGACTGCTTAGAAGACTATGGATATATTCATAAAAAAGTTAACCACTCGGATCCTGATAACCCTTTTGTTGCTGAAGATGGCACACACACGCAAAGGATTGAGTCGCAGTGGCGTGCAGTAAAAAGATATTTCAGGAAAGATAATTATAACAGCGTAGGAAACTTCTCTGATGTAATAGTAGAATATTTGTGGAGAAGAAATATTTTTAAGTATAAAAAGGATCCCTTTTATGAATTATTAAAAGCAATAAAATACATTTATAAAGTGGACCATTAAATTTTGTTGTTTCATTTATAAATCCATTAATAGTTTGGTTAAGAACATGAATAATTCATGCTTAAAAACAGAGTTATCAAGTAAGACTTTTTCTGGTATAAAAACCTTCATAACTTTTAAACTATTCATTTCCTAGACTAGAGATTTTAGGGGGGAGGTCCCGACTCTACCCCCCCACCCCCCCTTCCCCCCTCCCACAAACCCCTATGAAACTGTCTTTTTTCAAGAAATTTTCCCACGATGGTACTTTTATGGTTTGAATTAGGAGACTCAATCCCCAAAGAACACGCACAAGAATTGGGCGAAAACCTCTGCATTGTTCGAGGACGCATACAATCTCGTCACGTGAGCGCCAAAATGTATTACGTCTATATAGGATTTGGCGTAACACTTCAAGGCCGAAATGCTGTGAGCCACTACTACTGCACTTGTAATATTGGAAAAAGGACTGTAGGATGTTGCTCACATGTCATGGTCATCGTCTGGTTTATCACCTACGGAAAACATGAATCAGATGCAAGTCGATCTCCACCCATAGGATTAGATAATACTATATTAGTTAGACGCTTCCGACCGGTCTTTTTGGAAATCCATGGAGGAGGCCTATGTCCAGCAGTGGACTTCTTGTGGCTGAATGATGATGATATTAGTTAGGCGTAACGATCAGTTGGTTATGTGATTAAAAGGCTTGCTTGAAACGTACTTGTTTTATAATTATTTTTATTATTATACTGATATTACCTAGTTTTATTTTTAGGTAAATAGGTGTACAGAGTAGTACGTCAACGGTTGAGACGAAAAAAAAACTAAAGTAATCACAGGTAGAATTAGAGATTAGATGCTGGCCATTCTGGCCAAGCCAACACCATCTTAACTGAAAATTATTTCCCAGGCACTAAAGCGTCTGAGAGGTCACTTCACCTATCTAGTGTAGGTGGGAGGGCGGTGTGTAAATCATCAATACATGCCTTATAAATGTATAAGGCATGTATTGCTTTTAACACATGTTCTGCTGTATTAAAATGTATAAAAAAATCTGACCTTCAACGCCTACTAATACCAAAGGTATCCATTTTAGGGTATAGGTTTCTTAGTATGAAATCAACTTATCAATGTGGCCCATCGTTTAGAATAGTCTTTTTTTGCTGGCCGTCACTTTCATTTTCAGTTTGGGCCCAACTTAGTATAAAACGTGAATGGTCTCCTTTAACCTCGTAAGGCCCGACCTTGAAAATAACAATTGATTTTGTGATCACTTGAAGACATTGGGCCTCACGAGGTTAAAGGATTGTTTTACAAAGCATCTCAAAGGTAAAAAAAACTACTACGGGACAAGCATCAGCAAGTTATTTGTACTGGCAATGGGCGAAGCACATGGAATTTAACAACAATCAAGCACAGATGTACAAGGCACTCAGTCGAGCTTAGAAGTACAAGACACCTAGACAAGAGCTTACATGTACGATTGTACAGGTCACCCAGTCGAGCTCAGATGCATACTAGTCGAGCCCATCTGGGCACCCAGTCGGGCTCAGGTTCACAAGGCGCCCTCAAGTTTAAGCGTACAAGGAACACATGCGAGATGTCATGGATATAACCAGAGAAGGCGACAGATATCTTCGGATAATGAGAACACTTTTTCAGACACGGAGAGAATTATTCAGTATTTTGAAAATACGAGTAAGAAGAAAAATAGCGTCGATGCCACGGAACTGATTTTATAGGCTATGCAAAATCCATAAAACTATTCAACGACAGGCTCGGAATAAAATGAACATTGCCAAAATGAATATGGAGGAAGAGGTTGCCCATTATGAAGAGACTATGTTACGATTCAACCAACCATCACCAAATTACTTACACTCTCCAGTGGCAAACACATCACCCAACTCTTTCACCAGATCACACTGCACAGTCATACCTACCATCCCATCCCGTGGTCGGTTCATAAGTATGGTCAGGCGGGGTCAGTTATAGGTATTCACGAACATGCTATGACACCTTGGATTCCCAAGAGGTAATTTGTAAAACACACAAATAAGCCATCTACCAAATGACACAGACTTCAGCCGAATTGAGTGCGCTCTTAAATACCAACAAAGACTATACACCCCGGAAGATTACATGGGCATCATGAAAAAATGTAAGGAAATAAAACCACTGATCCCAATTTGCTCTAGGTACACTGTATGCTAAAAAGACAAATTGAAACAAAACAAAATAAAATGGAAGCTAAAAAGGTTTACACACAGGAAGAGATTAAGAAAATCGCACCTGGCTACCGAGGCAAGCCCGAAAAATTTGATATCACGAAAGTGGGTCAGAAAAGGCAACAACCTCCGGTCAAGAAAGGACCTGCAATTAAAGAAGTTGCACCTCCCACGGCACTCGAAAAAGCGAAGACGCCAACAACGCAAAAGAACACCCCCATGTGGGCAGAATCAGTGTTTGGCATCGATGTTTCAGTCCGTGAACTTCATGTCGACCAGGAGATCTCGCTATCATTTGGCAGAGTACTAGAGATCGTCGAAGAAGTCTAGCCTCGATAGGTGGAGACGACAAAAATCTAAACAAGCAAATGTCTAGAGGCATGTTGATGTATGTACATCCATGTTGTGAGCACGCTTGCTAGATATCAAGGCCAAACGTGGAAACACAAATTTGACCTTTGAAGAGCCGGAATTTTGCAAAGCCGTTCTTCAGCATGAGTACTACAACCGCAGCCAATCTATCTGTTTTTAAAAGGAATGGGTGAGGTGAAGGATGCTACGGGTAAAACCGTACATCAGATGAATCACACCCTTCTAAGGACTGTAGCTTAAGGTTTCGATGGATACCACTCTGCTGTAGTAGACGAAGGCACGTGTTAATAATTACTGTTAAATTATTAAACAACGCCATCTAGACGATAATGGCTACACTTTCTAATTCTCTCTGGGCTAACATGCCACACATAATATTCCCTAGAACTAACTTAGTTTGGGCCTATACGTCTATGTGGTGGCGCGAGATTCGATATCAGTGGGAGGGGTGACTTAATATAAAAGAAAACGGAACCATGTACATTCCTCTTGTTCTGGATCGATTTACACGAAGAATACACGCAAGAATCTGTCTACCGAATTCCAGCCCTTTCATTTGAATCCCGGAAGCTCCTCAAGATATTGACAACACGCATAATCTCTACGAGGAATATGTGGAGATATCTTGATGGCGGAAGCGAGTGAAGCGGCACAACCAGTGCCAAACTTCCGAACGCTGCCTCCAAAAACCAGAGCAACCCGCTCTCTTGTGGGTTACTTCGGAGCAATCGGCAACCGAAAAGAGGAAGTCCGTATAGAGCTCGAATCAATCGGGATCACAGCAACGGCTTTCAGGGAGCAGATCGCAAACACGCGGTTCAATCTGCGTTTAGTGCAAAAGGTGAGCGACTACTTTGCTGGATGTTCTACATTCAGAATCAAAAAAGTCAAACTCGACGAGCTAACTGTAGAACGGGACAACGTACAGCTCATAAAGTCGGTTCAAACCGACGAAAACGTGAACGCAGCTGCAAAGTGGACAGAAGTGGTCATAAGACCAACTTCAGCCACCACCGCTCCAATCACGACGTTTTGTGCATCCTACGTAATGGGGTATCAAACAGTAAAAGAAGCTATCGCTGGATCACACGCCAACTGGTGCTGTGTCGAAGAAACAGCGGACCATCCGTTCGTAGGTAATTCCCGCAGGCTGGATAGCAAATCGCAACGTGCGACGTGCCATGCCAGAGGGGCTGGATTATGCGAAATTTATCTCCATTTCCGACTCTCAGCATAACCGCACCAACGCAATCGTACGAAGAATGATTACTAGCCAACGCTAAGTTATCAATTAGTGTAAGGACCGAGGCCACAGCGAGTAGCATTGAGGGTACAGTCAAACATTAGAAGTAAGAATTTAATTAAGAAACAACTAGAATACGAAATATAATTTGAAAATCAAAAGTAATCAGTAGTTTTTAAATAAATAGTTATAAGTTACGAATATATAACGACAGAATATATAAAACGACAGTTACATTTGAGTGGTATGTAAGTGTTATCTTTTATTTCATTCCTCTCAGATGGTTGTGAAAAGCAGAGTGTTCTACAAGGGCGCAAACGACGCACAATGTTTCGAGCCATGTCTGCAGAACTGCCGGAGTTAAACAATGTATCCAGGCTTACAGAAGAAGATCTGATATTGTTCAGTCTCGGGTCGTATCAATTAAATCAAGCCAAAAGTTATTATTGCGAGTATATTAAACACGATGGTACTTTTATGGTTTGAATTAGGAGACTCAATCCCCAAAGAACACGCACAAGAATTGGGCGAAAACCTCCGCATTGTTCGAGGACGCATACAATCTCGTCACGTGAGCGCCAAAATGTATTACGTCTATATAGGATTTGGCGTAACACTTCAAAGCCGAAATGCTGTGAGCCACTACTACTGCACTTGTAATATTGGAAAAAGGAATGTAGGATGTTGCTCACATGTCATGGTCATCGTCTAGTTTATAACCTACGGAAAACATGAATCAGATGCAAGATCTCCACCCATAGGATTAGATAATATTATATTAGTTAGACGCTTCCGACCGGTCTTTTTGGAAATCCATGGAGGAGGCTTATGTCCAGCAGTGGACTTCATGTGGCTGAATGATGATGATATTAGTTAGGCGTAACGATCAGTTGGTTATGTGATTAAAAGGCTTGCTTAAAACGTACTTGTTTTATTATTATTTTTATAGTGATATTACCTAGTTTTATTTTTAGGTAAGTAGGTGTACAGAGTAGTACGTGAACGAACTAGATTATTGGTCGATACTATGACCTCGGAAATTGACTTGCTAAGTTGACTAAGTTCATAAACAAATTCGATGGCAAAGTGAAAAATTAATTGCGTTTATATATAATTGCAAAAATTCGATAAACCTTGCGTCACTTTCTCAACAGGATATTTTATTGAAATATATTCTGAGCCAAGTAGAAAGGCGCGCCGAAACTGTCTTTTCCATAAAAGAGTTTCAAACTTGGGCTCAGTTAGAAGACTTTCTTAAAACCTAATTCGGTGAAAAGAAGCACTATGCGGCATTACTTTCTGACCTGCAAGATTGTCGACAACTCTCCAATGAGACAGTTAGTCAATACGCTCTTCGTGTTGAAATATGTCTATGTAAAATTATTAACCGAAATTAACATTAACGGCGACAGGCTTGCCACTTGTCACGTTTGGGACCAAATAAACTTGGCAAAACTTGGGCGCAGTTCTTAGATTGATGCCTCTGCCTTCCCCCTCAGGGATAACGGGCGTGAGTTTATTTATTTATTTTATTTTTTTAACATATCTTTACCTACGAAGAGCATGAATGCATTCTGAACAATGAATGGCGTTGAACGATTGCTCAAAAGATTTCTAAACACAAAATAAAGAGCCTGGCTGGACGACGTCACCAGCAAGGCCTTTTAAAAAATTCGTTTGGGTCGTTTGTGAGTCAAATGCAAATCCCAAAGCAACATAGTTTGTTACAGGACTGAAAACAGCTGTACTTAATAATAAGCAGCTTAGCTCATATCGGAACATCAGGAATTTGTGAAGCTGACAATATTGTCATCATTAATAACTGCCCAAATCCTAAAGAATCGGATGAAAAATGGTAAATGAAGGCAATGTTTTACTGTTTTCAATTTTGGAAAGTATACTTCGCCAGCAGTCTCAAACGTTACCTCATTTTGGGAAAATCTCAGGCTAACGCTGCCGCTGTCACGTTATCAGTACCCCTATCCCGAATATTTCACAGCTCCGTAAACGTTGCGTATCGTTTCATCTATACGATACCGCATTCGAATCTACAGTGAATCAATTTTGGTAGCACGAATGTCTGTGGAACTCTATCGATCGATCGATGCGTAGAACGCTAGGTAATTCGCAACTACGTTTAGAAATCTGTCTTCCTGATTTTATTATATCTTAAATTTTGTATTTCCTTTGGTTTTAAGAAACATATAACCACTATTCTACAATATTATTTATACAATTAAATATTCAATGTTAAATTTAAAAAATATATTACTTGTTAAAGCAAATTTTCAACATTTTATATCGTGGTGATTAAATTTTTGAACGAATTTCATAACCTCAAAATTTCGCGCTTTTGATAATAAAAGTTTTAGTTAGTTTTGATTTCGAGTTTTCGATTTCGACTGAAGAATTCTTATTCTTAAATATGAATACTAAGAAAGTGTTCACGAGCTCGTCTCAATTTGACATGATTGTAGAGTTTATGGAACAGTAAGTACTTACCTATAATATTACGATGTGCTCAGTAGTGGAATGTTTTATTGAACTAACCCAAACTAATCAAACTTTTTAAGGCATGGTGATTTATCTAAGCCTCTGGGTGGCCCACATGGCAGGCAGTCAGTCCTTAAGAAGTGGCAGGAGCTCACTAACCTCCTCAATAGTGATTCCCTAGGCGCGGAGAAGACTGAGGAGAAATGGAGAAAAGTGAGCAGTTAAAACCTCTTTATAGCATATCATGTTGTCAAACTCAAACTTATTTCTCGTTTCTTGCAAATACAATTCATTTAATTTCAATACAAGAATACTATCAGCACTGTTTTTGTTCGCCCATATTTTACTTGCTCTTTATTTATTTTAATCCTTTGCATGATTTTTTTGCACTGCTTTTTATACTTATAAGGTCTGGAGTGACATGAAGAACAATGCCAAGAAAAAAGTGGCCAAAATTAATAGGTCTATTAATGGGACTGGTGGTGGCCCTCCGCTGACCTCCTACTTGACGGATGTAGAGCAGCGGGTGGTGGCGGTAGTGGGTATCCAGGCAGCTACTGGTCTGGATAATGTGGAGGAAGTTGGTTTTGCACAGGTTACTTAACATTTTGTACTGACTCTGTTGTATGTTTTTATTAGAAGAACTAGATACACAATCAGTGCTGTAAACCATTCAATATAAATTTTACTAGATCACATATACGGCCAACTCAATAATTGCATATTTTTTGTTAAACTTGTCCTAGTGATTGTGAATCTTGTTCTTTTAATGGTATGTATATGTATCAATGTATTTTTATTTATTTATTGAAACAAGTATGTAGGTAAGGAGATATATCTTATGCTTATCAACTTTAAGTGTTTTATTGTATACCTACATTCAATAAAACACACTGTCTTTATCAGCGTGAAATGTATTTTAGTTAAATATATCTTTACAGGTTCAGGTAGAAACTGAGCAGACCGACCATCCACCCATCGAACCATCTGTCCCCTCTACACCGGCAATACCCGGTAAAAAATATATTTTTTATTTAATTTTTTGATTTTGGTTTATTTTATCATTAACTAATGACCACTCCTGCTACACACATCTTATTTATGATGATGACCGTATCCAAACGAGAAAAAATTAAAGAGCTTAATCTGTCGCTTGAGAATGGGTCGACCATTCTCAAGCGACTCGCCTAGATAGATGAGCAAAAGATTTTTATATATAGATATATTCCATATACATACAATCTCAAGGTATGCCACATGGTATCACTCCATGTGGCATTCCTTGGGAGAGGCCTATGTCGGATGATGATGATGATTATCACTATGACTCTTTTACATTGCAGACGCAGGGAATGGAATATGCCTGGATCCAGCCAGGTATCAGTACCATTTATTGTGGAGATTGAGGAGCCACCACCACCAGTCCCTGAAGAGTCGGAGCAGACATGGCAGCCACCTCTTAAGAAAAAAAAGAAGGAAGGAAGGGAAGGGGAGAAGACTAGTAGGTTTTTTTTAAATTGTGAAAGGGAGGCCAGGGAGCGTGTGAAAGAACGTGATGATCGTATGTATGAGTTAGAAAAAGAGAGGATACGTCAGAGAGACATTGAGCTGCAGCAGAGGGATAGGGGACTCCAGCTGCAGGCTCAATGGCTCCAGTTCATGAGGGATGGAATGAACTTAATTGAAAGGTTTTGTTTTAAATAAAATTTGTTTTTTTACTACTCTGAATTTATTTTATTTGAAAAGAGCAACCTTAGAACCAATTTAATGTTAACCATTGTATGTACAAACATTTTATAACTTATTTTTTTACTACATAGGTACTACAGTAAACTTACAATTATAACTAATGTTTACCATTGTACACTGTACAAACATTTTATAAATATGATATAACATTTAATTACCCCGCAGGACAGCTTGTGACGGGTTGTATAGGTTTCTAGTTATTAATATTTAAATAATAGATATTATGTAATAACTACATTATAGGCAGTATATTGTAGAATGTAGAACATACAATTTCACCTACATCTGAAATCTAGATTCAATACAATATTACTTTATTGTACAACTATGTAGACACAACTACATACAATTCAACAGTGTAAGTACATGAAGTATTAAAATATAGATTCAATATAATATAACACATTATGTATAAGTATACAAAACAATTATTATATACCTAGATGGGTAGGTTTCCTATCACAATGTTTACATTTAATGATAGAGAAGGCTGAAAAAGATTTACCGATGATACCTATAGAAGGGCAGGTTTCCTCTCACGATGTTTACATTTACCGATGTAAATGGTTAAGTCTTTCCACTAGTGCACGTCGTGTCGCCCTTCCCAGAACCAAGTCTTCTGAAGAAGACTCCCTCGGTCTAGACCCACACACTGCTGCCCTTTCCACAACTTCGACTTGCTGCGGACCAGTTTCAACCTCCTCGGGTAGTGGGACCTGATAATCGATGGCGATGTTATGCAAAACTGCACAGGCGGTTATTATTTTAGCACACTTTTCTGGAGCATAGTGTAGTGTGCGATCCTTGTTGAGGCATCGCCATCGATTTTTGAGTCTTCCAAATGTGTTTTCAATGAGAACCCTCGCTTTCCCATGGATGCTGTTGTATTTGGCCTCAGGGCTTTCGTCTGCAGCATCATTTATTGGCGTCATAAGCCAAGGCCTTTGAGGATAACCTGAATCACCTGGAAATAAAAATAGTTTCATACTCATCTATGTTTATTTAATGATTGCAATAATAAATTGGATTTGAGAATCTAATGTTGAATTAATTAGGTAAGTACCTACCCAAAAGCCATCCTTGCTCTCCAGTCCTATTTAAGTTTTCCATAAAGTCTCTTACTTGACTGTTTTCCCAGATAAAGGCATCATGGGTCGCACCACCATATTTGGGATTAATATTTATAATTTTGCAATCACTATCACAGATCTGTAAAAAAAGTATACTTCATCAATTGTCAAAATTATATAACACTCCTTCAATTTCCTTATAGTACCTATCCAAAAACAACTTACAACTTGAACATTCAAAGAATGGAATTTTTTTCTGCAAAAAAATAAATGTTCCACAGCCTTGTTGGGTTGGAAAATGTGGAAGTGGGACCCATCGACACAACCAAGGACTCCCGGTATTCCAAACTTAGTGTAGAATCTGTAAATATATTATTTAACTTTTCATGGAGGTAATTAACTTCACAAATTGTTTAGAAGATTAGTTTAGTAAGTAAGTATACCTTTGTTTAGTTTGGATCCTCTCTTGAATCGTGGTGGGAAAGTGGATATGCTGGTTGACTATGTCTGGGCATGTCAGCGCATTTGTAACCTCAGTTACATACTTGCTGATGGTTGATTGCTCAACATATTTTCCCATACCAACAGCCTTCTGGTATGATCCTGTGGCATAAAATGATAATGCACACAATACCTGAAAATAATACCTTATGTTAAAATGATCATAGGATAACTTAACAGAAATTCAAATTAAATTACTTGTCTCCATACCTTATGTTTCAGGCTTATTCTTTGTGAAGCTCTTAGTGTGGTTTTTGCCTCCAACTCCTCACAGAGGAATTGGAAAGCCTGAGTAGATAGGCGATACCTACACCTAAATTCCGCTTCTGTCAAAGCAGTATGGTCGAATGTCCTCCGCAATTGGACTCTGCTCGATACTTCTCTGGAATTGGATTATAAGCTCCAATAAATAAGCCTACGACATTTCATAAACAAAATAGTTTGTATTTACTACCCTAGAAATATACAAATCTCGAATCTCTTTGATTTCTGCGTTCTTCTTCAACCATACGCCATGCAAAATAGTAATGGGCAGGCCTACGGGCAATCCTTGGCGCACGGAGCATTTTAAATTAATATAAATCTTTGCAAATCACTTTCGTCACCGAAGTCACTTTACAAATTTTGTTCGTGATCGCAAAAATGTCAAAATGGTAGGGCTAACTAGTTTCGAACCTATACGCATTCGATACTACAATCGATAGGCGATTCGTGATACCAAATTGTTAGTTCCAAAAGTGAACACGTTGGCGCTGTTCAGTTTCCATACATTTGTATCGTATCGAACAACGCTACGAAAGTGCCTCATTTATTCGTGATTCCAGTACTGAAGTGCTGTCATCGGATATCCTCACGCATCGCTTCTACCTACACCGCTACGCTTTCGCCGCGCCGCGTTTACCTACATTCCCACGCCGCCTGCACTACCCCTGCGCGTGCCATCAAAAAGTTCGCCCAGTACCTACCAGCATCGAGTTCCAAGTATGAAACCAAATGACATGTTAGTCGTGTTCTTGTAAGTTAACATTTAAAATTTTACAAGTGTGTTTTTACATGCAGTTAGTAGTTTACTATTGTTGAACGATATTTCACTTTACACGCTTTTTTACTAATATTTCTATTTACTACAGGTTCATAGAAACATCGTATTTAAACATCGTAAGAAACACATAGAACATCAGGTTTATAGCAAAGGTTTACAACTTATCTAACATCTCATAGGTCTATTCACACCCGAAATTAACTCTGAAGCTGCTCCTTTTGAAACTAAAAAAGCCCTCGTTGGCAATATGTCTGGCAAGGTAAGGTTTAAGAATTGTTCAGCTCTATAATTAAACATCAGAGCTCCACAGATATATGTAGGTGGGCAAATTATTACATTTCACAGTGTTTTAAATCACTTAAAAAAATGCCCGATGCTGTTTTCCACATTAATCGATCAAGGAATGCATTTGAAATGTAAGAGTAGAACACCCACGTGTCAATTCCTATTACATTATTTAAAAAAAAAAAAAAAAATTCGTGGCCTTGGCTTAGAAAATTGTTTAATTAATTTTTGTAGGCGTAACGGATCAAGATGTTATTCTTTTATTAATAAGGTTTGATAAATGATTTTACAGCGCATATTTTTCAATTTAAAATTTTTGGAAATCACCTCGGGATATCGAGTAATTAATTTTTTTTCAGATTTTGGTTTTTATTTTTTTTCTTTAAAATACCTCAAAAGTGCGATCTGTAACTAGCACAGTTAAATTGCTCTTAATTAGGTTTATCACTGATAAAAAATTCACGTTGCTCCATCGCGGCCTTTGGGAGTTACGTACAAAGGTCAACTGACACATTTTAGGGTTGTCTCTAAAGGTCAAATAAATATAATGTTTTTTTTTTGTCTCTAATAAAAAACTATAGGGGTATATATACAAAAGGTTTGAATAATTCAGGGGTGGACTCAGACCATGATTTTGAGTAACTTACCCAAAGAAACCAAGTGTCGGAAATGAATTTTTTTTCGACTGTTCATAAAAAATTGGTAGCTGACTTTTAATATTTGTATGAAGAGTGGAACTTTTTTGTAATTATCTGCATAAGGTTACACTAACAAATGTTTTACACTAAAAATAAAATATTTTACAAATAAAATTTAAAAGCTACGTATTTTA
Source organism: Yponomeuta plumbellus (assembly GCA_947310845.1). Taxonomy (NCBI): domain Eukaryota; kingdom Metazoa; phylum Arthropoda; class Insecta; order Lepidoptera; family Yponomeutidae; genus Yponomeuta; species Yponomeuta plumbellus. The sequence goes on from OX371206.1 coordinate 2,898,107, forward strand.
TTTACAGGAACGATAAATATTTTACACGAGAAATAGTAAAATAGATTTAAAATAAATTTTCCGGTCTAATATACCTCAATCGCTCAAGACAAAATTATACAACCAGTGTGTTACCAGTGATGACTTATGGCACTGAAGCGTGGTCTCTCACTATGGGCCTCATAAGAAGGCTCAAGGTCACGCAACGAGCTATGGAAAGGCCTATGCTCGGAATTTCTCTACGAGATCAAATCAGAAATGATGAGATCCGTAGACGAACGAAAGTCGTCGACATAGCCCAGCGGATTACTAAGTTGAAGTGGCAGTGGGCGGGGCACATAGCACGCAGAAACGATGCTGGCCGATGGGGCCGAAAAGTTCTAGAATGGAGACCACATATCGGCAAGCGCAGCGTAGGAGGACCAGCCACAAGATGGACAGATGACCTCATCCAAGTGGCAGGAAGGCGCTGGATGCAGGCCGCTTCCAACCGGTCTTTTTGGAAATCCATGGAGGAGGCCTATTTCCAGCAGTGGATCTCTTATGGCTGAATGATGATGATGAAGTTTTCCGAAAAATAGTGAACCTACTACTAAAATTAAAAAGTGAAAAATAAACTTAAAAGACTTTTGAATATGTTGTCAATTAATAACAATTATGTCATTAAATACAGGAAATAGGAAACCAACTAACGATAAGTTACTTCAAAATATATTATAGACGTTTTCGCATGTTAGATTGCTTTCAAATTTTCTGGATTTTATGGCTCGTATGAATAATTTTCGGTTTCTAGTACCAGAGGGCAGTCATCAAAATTGGATGAATCTTCTTCATCGTCGAACGATGAAGATTCATCTATTGATGGATCTTCGCCATCTTCTGCTGTGAATTGCAAGTTTTCTATAATAATCGGCTTCAGAAGTCCACGAACAGTTTCTGGCAGACAAATCTTACTGGGCAATCTTGTGCGTTGACGATAGTGTGCCATAGACAAGAACGGATCAGACGATTCCAAAGCACGGTGAAAAAGGTCTATCGTCGTTTTTTTCCTGCTCATTTTACGGCAGTGGCGTTCCCTATCTGATCGCCAAAATTTGTTACGCGATTCGGCCGCTTGCTCTGATAGCATACCAACTGGCAGAGAACACGATTCGATTATCTCTTCACCATGCACAAGGATTTTGTGTACAGTCACAGTCATCGGGTGCCAATGGTATGACTGTACATACCTTTCAGCTAGCGTACGGCAAAAAGTCCCAAATTTTTTTGAGTCTATGGCATACTCGCAAGAGATAACGACAAGGATAATATGTAATCCATCGACTAACCATGCATCTAGACCCAAAGTCTCCGTAAATGTGGCACGGTATTTATCTGATAATGCTGTCCGAGCTGTATTGCCGTCATTTGTGGTCCCTGAATTTGGTTTTACTATGTCGACTAATAATCCTATCCTGTTTCTTAATTCTGTTTGGATACGTTTTTTTCGTTCTTCCACAATTTGGCTTTCCTTGCTACCCTTATTTATTCTCCATTTTTGAACCAAAGGATCGTTTTTGTAGCTTAGATGTAACAAAAACTCCAAAACACGTATCCAAGCGTGAAGAGGATTGATGCCATGTCGCATATTTTCTTTCACAGTTTGTGTTGAATAAGATTTCTCCAAATCATTAAACTGACTAGCAGTTAGTTTACAAAATGGGCATCTTAACTGAGAAGATGTTCCAGTTATAATGTTGAGAACTTTGCCGTCAATCACACTTTAAGTTAAATCACAAACAAATGTAATACGATGCTCTTCTGAGGTTTGGGTCGTGATGGGACTCAAACTTTTAATTTGCTCTTCTATAAGATGTTTTTGCTCCAGAATAAGGCTTGTCGTTTCTTTTTTGTATTGAATGTGGAGTGGACGACAAAATCTGTAAGATTGCGGTGTAGGATTCAGCCAAGCCACATATTGTTTGTCCATTACTACACGTAATGGAATAAAAGTGGTGGCAAACAGGCTATTTTCATTGATGGAAATGTCTTCTTCTGAACCCGGGAAGCGTTGTTTATATAATGATTGGCCTGAACTTCCATCTAAACTCCAGGACCCTTCAAATATGCATGACACTTCTTGCTTACCCTTTCTGTTACAATACTCGACAAAACTAGCATCAGAACTTTGAACGATTCGTTGAATACTATGAGTAAGAAGTCCATGCAACGACACTGACGCTTCTATTTCCGAAAGTTGTATATCTTTCAGAGGGTAGCATGCTTTTCTTGCATTTAATATTTCATTGTAGGGTGGGTAAGCAGGATATCCTCGACTCTTCAAGTCCAGTCTCAAAATATTATACGTTTCTACACTCAGTTTCCTGTCTATAATAAAACCTAAAGCTTCCTCCGGTGTATAAGGTTTTGGAACAAAAGAAACTCTTTTATGAACTTTTGATGGTTCTTCAGGTGATATCAAACACAGTTTTATTACTTTTTGTAAATCTTTTGAAGCTTTAGGAGTTATTTTGCTTCCGTCGTCTGATGTGATTGTCGAAGCAAAAGATTTTATAACTTTACTTTGAGGTTGACCTTCTAGGGACTCCATGATCCGTTTTCTAATTTTCAGATCTTGCTTATAACTCGTGCTGGGATCATTGGATGATATAAGCGATCCTGTTGACGTGTCAATCGAGTCCCAGGGTGGTGCTTCCGAAATTGTGACATCTAGTGCGGTAGATTCCGGATCTATTGCAGTAGTAGACATCTCGGACGTCGCAATGTCCACAGCAACGCTTTCTAGAGGCAGGGAAGAAATGTATATCTCACTAGACTCACTAGATGTCGGAAAATCCGCAGCAACCCTCTTAAATTCGACTGGCACATCGTCAATGAACAGTTTGTTCAAGAAAACAGCATGCTTTTCTCTGAACCTCTTTTTGTTCCGATTGCAACTTTTATAAAACCTAGTGGCTTTTCTAAGAAATGGGTAAACAACGTTGCTTATAAGTCTATCTTTTTCGCTAGATGAGAGATCTTTAAGTTGCTCGCCCATTTCTCTGAAAAGTACGGTCATCAATTCCGATGGTGTTAGGTCGTCAGGAGACCCGGTCTTTTTATATTTTTTGCTTTCTGCGTAAAAACATTCAAAAATATGTAGTCGCGAATAAACTCCTTGCATACTTGCGGTTACTTCTGGAGTTTGATAAGAAGTACCGGCTATGGCGTGATCCATAGCATCGCTAGCCACTCGTGTACCAACATGAGGGTTGGCGCCCTCATGCCCCCCTTGTCCTAAGTCCTCCGGTCGGGGCCCGGATGGACATCCCTCAGCAGGTTGGGTAAGGCCCTGCTGAGGCGAAGTGGCGCCATGGGTCTGTAACGGCTCCATGGTGCCTCACCCCCGTTTCTCAAGTTAACATGTATAAGCATAGGGTTTTAGCATAGGTAAGCTTGACGAGGGTGGACCCCTTCCTACGCTACATGTTAACCATCATTGAACTAAAACTAAGTACTTACTTAAAATAAATACTTAAACAAAACCAAGCAATCTACTTCAGATAATTAATTGCTAATTGCTAATATTAATTGCTAATATTACGGAAATTACAATTAAGTAGGTACATCCTGAGTTTACAATTACCGTGGTGGTTGTCAGGTATTGCAAAGTTTGACTTTGTCTCCTAAGCTCCTAAGTAAACCTGTATTTTAGGAGACAGTGTTCGACCATGATTGTACCACCGACCAGTGTTATAACAAAACTAAAATTGTTTTAAGCATGTAAATGTTAGTCTAAATAATGTGAAAAAGAAGCTATTTAGAAGATATTTTAAGTGTATGTTAGAGTTTGCAACTAATAAAAAAATAAAAAAAAAGTATATATAGATTTTGACTAAATTGAAAGGTCAAGTTGAGTGACACCCCTAACACTAAATTTTGAAATTCAATAACTCATAAAGGCCGCGTAAGTGCAACGTGATTTTTTTATCAGTGATAAACCTAATTAAGAGCAATTTAACTGTGCTAGTTACAGATCGCACTTTTGAGGTATTTTAAAGAAAAAAAAAGAAAAACCAAAATCTGAAAAAAAAATAATTACTTGGTATCCCGAGGTGATTTCCAAAAATCTTAAATTGTTAAATATGCGCTGTAAAATCATTTATCAAATCTTATTAATAAAAGACTAACATCTTGGTCCGTTACGCTTACAAAAATTAATTAAACAATTTTCTAAGCCAAGGTCACGAAAAATTATTAATTTTTTTAAAAATAAAGTAATAGGAATTGACACATGGGTGTTCTACTCTTAAATTTCAAATGCATTCCTTGATCGATTAATTTGGAAAACAGCATCGGGAAATTTTTTAAGTGATTTAAAACACTGTGCATTTGTACCTATGTGTTATTTTTCTAGGACACTTCTCAATAAGTGTACAATCTCTATGTAGTTTTGCAAATCTTCATTTGTAAGATTGGACAGTTTGACCTCTAATCACATTAGAAGCTCAGAAATATGTGCTGTAGGTTTGGAAAAGTGACAGAAAGAAAACTCTTTTGCATATAGGTAAGTCTTCCAGATTTTGCAGGATGTTTCTATTTCTATCACTAATTACGAATAGTCTGGGTTTCCTTCTTATTTGACTTGGTTGGTCTGTTTGTGCTTGCTTTTCAGATGGTTTCTGTGTTTGATCATTAGCTTTACATTCAGTCTGTTTTGGGTCGGCTTTTTGTAAGAAAGTTTTTTTTTTGTAAGTTTTCTTAATTTTTTAGCTTTCGAGTTTTGTGTTTTTTTAAGTCGCATGTTGATAAAGGCGAGTTATTGTTTTCAGATTCCACCTGGACCTTCTGATTGGCTTCTACTGATTGGCTTCTCTTCTTTCGAAGGAGTTCTTAGAGTAGTAAGAGATCATGTAACAGTTTTCAGAAGTTCGTTTTGTCTAATTAATTCATATTTTCTTGTTCGCGATTCGGTGTTTTCTAGATTTAACCTCCTGAGGCCCGACCTTGAAAATAACAATGGTTTTTGTACTATTTTTAGGACACGGGGACTTAGGAGGCTAAAGTTGAAAATGAGCGCTTTGCTAATAAACTAACGAATTTAGTTAATCTTTCAATCCTCTTTCTCATTTGTTTAATTGCTCGCTATAATCGTCGTCGTCTGATATATTGGGTAGACTACTCGCTGTGCCGTCTAATGTCCGTTCTATGACATGACTATTATTTGACTCTGATTCTGGGTGGTTGCTCTGGCGTGAAAAAGTGATATTTTCGAGGAAGTTCTGCATATTTACTTAATTTATTAATTGCAGTACGATCTCGGTTGAGAATCAGAATACAAAAAGTGAAGATGTAACAGTGTCGCCTTTATTTTGAAGCATCACTCATATTTGCAATTTATTTTGGGTCATGCATGATTACTATTTTAAACTAATAAATTAATGATTGAGCGAACCAATAGTAACTCTGTTTACATGTCAAAGTGACGTTGCGTTCCGTTCTTAAAAAACTTAATGAGAATCATAGTAACCGTATGTCATGATTGTGATACAGACACGCAGAACGGAGGTAGTAATAGTTAAAAAACAAAACTAAATGTATTCCCCAAATTTAATTAATTTACCTAATACGAAGTGATTTAACAATTGTGTTCATTTACAAATTTAAAACTCTTTAAGTACAATAAACATGTTCGAGAATTTGTTACAGCTATTAAGTTCTAATTACATGTCCGGCTTGTGTGTGTGCTCGTGCGCCGCCGGAGGCTGCACGAAGTCGGATGGCCGAATGTCATGATTTTATTGAAATATATCTAACTTTATACGTAAATACGTATATTTAAGTAAGTTTTATCATAGGATTAGCCCCATCCGTCACCATTTAATTAGAGAATCGTGAATCGTGGGGTATGTGAACATTAAATTGACAAGCATTAAATAGTAAAAATATTGAAGGGTAGTTGTAAAAGGAAACGGCAACTAAAGAGGGGTTTACAGTAAGGGGGTCACAATAAGAAAAAAAAACAATTTTACATATGATTCTGACTCGGAAGACATTAGCTACTTAGGAGATACATTAAACAATGAAAATTCAGGGACTAGTGGCCTCCAAAAAACAATAACCGTGGAAATCTTAAGCGACTTAATCACGCAAAAATTAAAGGAAAACAACAAATCAATAACAACACAGATTCAAAAAACAATGCAAGATGAATTAAATAAAGCTATCAGTAGCATTAGAGAGGAATTCAAGAAACAATTTAATATAGTGGAGATTCAAAGCAAAGAAAGTCAAGATAAAGTATTACAACTAGAAAATAAAATAAAAATACTTGAAAATGAAACAGAATTAATGAAGAAAGAAATAAAAAAAATAGAAGAAATAACATCTCATCAAGATGTCCCAAATTCATGCGAAAATAGCGATAGAAAAATTGTGATATACGGACTTAACGAGATTTACAAAGAAAATGAACGAGACCTGGACAGAAGAATCATTAACTTGTTCAGAGAATTCTTAGACATAGACCTGCATGGATATATAGAAGAAACATATAGGATAGGAAGATACAGCAATAATAAAACCCGGCCACTTGTCATTGAGCTGATCAGCAAGAGAATGACAAAATACTTAAAAGAAAATGCATACTACTTTCAAGGAACAGATATCGCAATAACAGAACATCTAAATGAGAAAGACAGAAAAGCACGAAATACATTAAAACAAGAAATGCTCTTAGCAAGAGCAAACGGACTGCATGCAGTGATACGAAACAACAAATTATTTATTGAAGGGAAACAAGTAATCAACAACGAAAACACAAAAGAAACAACACAGACAACGACAACCTCATTTCGTGAAAACAAACCAAAAAGCAGCAATGAATACAAACAAAACAACAGGACATTTCATTGATTCAGACAGTCAATTTGAAATAATGTTTCAGAACCTCCAGAGCCTCTATAACAAACAGAATACAATGGAAGCTTTTATCGACAGTAATCGAAACATATACAATGCATACGGAATAACAGAATCTTGGCTTACCAAAGAGAAATTAAAATATGTACAATTCAACCAATACAAAATTGCAGCCTCGTTTTGTAGGGAAATAAAACGAGGTGGTGGTACATGCATAATTATCCAAGATCACATCGAAAGTATTGACAGGACCGATGTAGCTAATTTGTCTGTAGAATATATTATAGAAGTATGTGCAACTGAACTAATAAAAGAAAATGTTTTGATTGTAACGATGTACTGGAACGGACGAGAGGAAGAAATATTTTTTAATCAATTAGAAAAAATACTCTATCATATAAATAATAAATACAATAAATTAAAAATTATAATAGGAGGTGACTTTAATATTAATATATTGCAAAACAATACAAAATCAAATAATTTGTTAAATTTAATGAAGGAATATAATTTTTTTCAACACATAAATGACCCTACACATATAACTCCATCTATATCTTCATGCATAGACTTAATATTCACAAACTTCAAAAAGGGAATAATACATACAAAGGTAGAAGATTTTGGACTTTCAGACCATGCCGCAACAATATTAGCCATGCAGACATCTATAACGAGAGTTCAAATACAATGGAACATAAAAAAAAGATTATTTCATAATAAAAACATAGAAAATTTTAAATCTAAGTTAAAATCAATAAACTGGAATGATACTATAAAACATGATAAAAATATTAATGAAAACTATAATGTTTTTAATGCCACCTTATTACAAGTTCTAAATGAACAAATCCCAAAACAAAACATCAAAATAAACAAATGATTTAAAAAACACTGGCTAACTATAGGTATTAAACAATCATGTCAAAACAAAAGATTACTAAAAATTCTTTCACTACAAGCTAACAACGAAATTATAACCAAATATTATAAACGATACGAAAAGATATTAAAAAAAGCTATCACAACTGCAAAAAAGCTGCAATATATAAATAAAATTAGAAAATCTAATAATAAAACTAAATGTATGTGGAGTATTATAAATGAAAGAACCAACAAAAAACCGAAAAAAGAGAAAAATAATATAATTTTACAATTAGACCAGACGCAAATTACAGATCCAAAACAGATAGCTAATTTATTCAATACATTTTTCTCTTCAATAGGCACGAAACAAGACCCCAAGAAACCCGTTCCAAAAGGATATTCTGTTATCCAACCTACGGAAAATTCAATGTTTATAAAACCGGTAGAACAAAAAGAAATTTTCAAAATCATCAAGAATCTAAATAATAAAAATAGTCATGGGTTTGATGAGCTTCCCCCATCCTTAATAAAACAATGTGCGAAAGAGCTAACTGAACCATTTACTATGTTAATTAACCAATCATTCAAGGAAAGCACCTTCCCCGATAAACTTAAAGTAGCTGTAATAAAACCGTTACATAAAAAGAACACAAAATCTGACCCTAACAATTACCGACCCATTGCTTTGTTACCCACAGCGTCAAAAATTTTCGAAAGAGTTATGTTTAACCGTATTTACTCATTCTGTGAAAAGTTCAAGATATTTAATGAGTGTCAATACGGTTTTCGGAAAAAAAGATCTACAATAACAGCAGTGTTTAAATTTATCCAAGAAGCGTTAGAAATAATTAATAATAAAAAATATGCAGTCGGATTACTACTCGACATGTCGAAAGCTTACGACAAAGTTCAAAATAAAATCCTATTGAATAAACTATATGGCATAGGAGTTCGCGGAGCAGCACACGCATGGCTTGCTTCTTACTTAAAAGACCGAGAACAGTCAGTAGAAATAGAGTTTTACAACTACGAGTTAAAACAAATTGAAAATATAAGGTCAGAACCTATAATTGTTAATGCATCTATTCCACAAGGCAGTGTTATTGGTAGTTTACTATTTTTAATATATATCAACGATTTACCCAAAATTTTGGACGACTCATGTATTTTATTTGCGGACGATATCTCTCTGCTCACATCATGTGAAGATAGCACAATGATAAATTCAAAATTACATAGTATGCTTTTTGACACGAATGATTGGCTAAATATACACAATTTAGAAATTAACTTCAAAAAAACCAAAATTATAACTTTCCACCCATATCAAAAACGCTCATTGGACATAGATGTATCATTTAATGGATTTAAAATAGAGGAAGTGGATAATATATCACTGTTAGGATTAATTATAGATAAGCACATAAATTGGAAAGCACATATACAAAAAATTAAATCAAAATTGTCATCCTTCGCATACGGTCTTCGAGAAGTAAAAAAAACCACTAATGTGCAAACTGCACTCGTAACTTATTACGCATACGCTTACGCCTGGCTGTCGTATGGAATTATAATGTGGGGTAACAGTAAAGATGCACCACAACTCTTCACCCAACAAAAAAAATTAGTTAGAATAATAGCAAATATAGTATCTACAGACAGTTGTAAACCATATTTTATACATTATAATCTACTTACTACTTATTCGTCAGACAACATAAAGAAATTTTTACAAAAAAAGAAGATGTCTCTATAAGACCCATAAGACACAAAAATAAATTGTTATTACCCACCTCTCGAATGCAATTATACTCTTCCAGTACAATGATAATGGCTATTAAAATTTATAACAAACTCCCAAATTACTTAAAAGAATTAAATAACGACAACAACTTCAATAAAGATCTAAAGAAAATACTAATATCAAAATGTTATTAACCCATAGAAGAATATTTTAAAGATAGTATAGATCATGAAACAAGATAAATAATTGTATAGATAGATAGATAGAATATTCTTTATTGTACTCACAAATAACATTTAAATATAATCTTTTAAATAGAATAACTAAAATTGCATGATTATTAATTCAATATTTTCCAATTGTAAGTTAATGTAATGCATATTTCAAATAGCACTTTAAAATGTTGCGTGCCCTACAGGGTCCACAAAGATCTCATCAAATAACTGTTAAGTTAAATTGTAACAACCCTACAACTTGTGGAATGCAATAAAGTATTGAGTATTGAGTATTGGGTTTGCAAATGGCTTCACGTCGCACGCTGGCGACGGGAGGCCATTGCGTTCCGGAATATGGTGCTGATCGGATCTCCCGGCCAAAGTTCCTATTATTAGTAAGTACACGGTAGTTTATTATTTATGTTTACCCCCGACGAAAAACGACGCGGTGTTAGAAGTTTAATTTTGTTTTTTTGTTTGAAAGGTGAATTAGTCGGGAGTGTTCTTAGCCATGTTTGATGGAAATCGGTCAAAATGGCCGCCGCCACAAAATGGCGGATAACATTTTTCTTTGGCAAAAATTGATTAATTGATTGATTTAATTGACGATGACCGTGCATTTATGATATCTCTCCTGCCATCCGTCAAAGAATTGAACGACGATGATATGTTTGACTTTAGAATCGAAGTTATGCAATTGCTTCGCAGATTTAAAAACCGCAGGCGTTTGTCGTGGTCGAGCACCGCTACACCTAGCGATCATGGTAACTTCCACCAACTGATTTCACCCCACCATGAAACCCAGCAGTATACACTCCAGCAAGGAAACCAACTGATTTCACCCCAGCATGAAACCCAGCAGTTCACACCTCAGCAAGGAAACCAACTGATTTCACCCCAGCATGAAACCCAGCAGTTCACACCTCAGCAAGGAAATCAACTGATTTCACCCCAGCATGAAACCCAGCAGTTCACATCTCACTAACAAATACAATCTATTAGAGAATTATTTTCTCAAGATTTTTCTAAAATCTAGGTGTGTAGGTGTGTAAGTTTAATCTAACTACCTGGGCCCAATTTTATAAAACTACAAGTTACAGGCTACAGGTAAATTACTGGCAACATTGACGGAATCGGCATTCGTGATTGGTCGAGACTGCGTCATTAATGTCAATTTACCTGTAGAATTGTAACTTGTAGCTTTATAAAATTGGACCCTGTTATTCATACTATCAATAAGGTGACTACCTGTAATTCATACTATTATTCAAATAAATATATTAAAATACAAAAAGTATTACTTCCTACACATCGCCGCAAGTAGAAGACGCATGTTGAGTTAGTGACGCAGACTAACATTACCAACTGTACAGACCTTCTAGTTGCGGTGATGGAGTAGTATCTACGTACCTCAATGTTACAGCTAACATTTCAGTTGGTGGTATGCATGTCCAGTAGTTCGTGTTTTGTATCCTGTGATGTATCGTTCACGTATTAGCGGATGAACCCAAAATTCTTTGCATCGCCTGCGCCTTCGAAGGTACAAAAGCAGGAGAAGAAGTTGTCGCCGGTTTAACCTAGCCATCACTTTATTTCTTCGAAAACGCGACTACCACGCATGACAGTTGGAACAAACTAAACCAGCGAAATCGGTCGCGGTGGACAAACGATCGCCGTCACGTCATATTAAACTCGGCCCGAAATAATCTCGTTCTCGGTGACGTCCCGGTGACGGTGGCGGCGGACAAACGGCCTAAGGGTATTTGGGCAACGCCAAACCGGCCCTTTCTCGACGCAAACAAAATGGACACCAGGCCGCGCAAGTCCGCAACCACGGCAAAGGGAAAAAAAGGGAAAAGAAAAATGAAAGGAGAAAAAAAAACCGAACGAAAAGACAAACACCCTATACATAAACACGAGAAAACAAAACCCATTAGAATTAGATTAACATAAGACTTATATAACCGTACTATTATACCATAGAACAATGTAATCTTCGTTTCCCAAAATTTTAAACATTTTCCGCTAAGTAGGTAATCGTAAATTTAGGAACTGCCCCGAAGTCACATCACCGATTTCGAAATTCTTTCTCAGCAAAGTGATGGTGAAGGGACACTACTGGACTGGTCGCACTCGTCACGAATTCGGAAGAATTATAAACGAAACTAAAAATTGCTAAAGAAGGCTTAGATAATGAGTTTGTACGTTGTCACCTGGGGTCGACCACTTGACCGGAGAAGTGGTAGTGGAAAGAAACCTAGCGGTTTCTAATGCTCTGTTTGCTAATGATGGGGAAGCCATTGTTATTGCGATGGAACGTATATATTTACAGTGGAGTTCATAAATATATGAACACTTCCGCGGCTTCAAAAATATGTGTGCAAATAAGGTTACAAAAATATCTAGCATGTTATGCGATCAAAAATATATTAACGTTTTACTGGTCATAAATATCAACACAAGGCTTCACAAATATATAAAAAACTGAAAATTTATAAATATATGCACAAAATATTGTCATATGTATGTCAACAACTATAGATACATAAATATCTATACATTAGTTGGTCATTTCTATGAGGACAAGCTGACCTACAAATATATCTACACAAATGTCAGCCATATTTATGTGAACATGTGATTTGACAATTCACGAAAACAGTGCAGACTTGTCAGTGCATATGTCTGTCTCTTTTCTGTATCTGTATGCGATACAAACTTCTTATGCACCACATGGCAACGTCGTCATCGCTCGCAAAAATTTTCATTTTATGAAGAATACAGGAAAACAGCGAGGACAAAAGACAGAGCTATTTTGTTTTATCCGTTGACTATTTTAGAACTTAGTAGTAATGACGCAGTGGCCTAGGGGTATCTGTACGCAACTTCTGTTTGGTGTTCCAACTACGCTTTTTTGCAATTTTTACATCGCTAGTTTTTTAATCGCAAAAAGAACATACTTACCTACAATAGAGGATGGGCAATCTAGTCTAGTCTAAGGGGTCCATTACACGATAGGTTTTGCTGTCAGTTTTACCACAGTCATGGCTGTGACTGACAAATAACCTACCGTGTAATGCGGTGACTGATGGTTGCATGAAATTGATTGATGAATATTTGGATATTTTGATTTTTGCATCATGCAACTATCAGTCATGACTTTTGAGTGACCGTGTAATGGCATTTCGTCAATCACGCGTCAGTGTTAACTCCATGGGTGTCTGTGACATCGACACCGTGGCATCCAAGAAGGTCACTATAGTCTGTGTCATCTGCGAAGGAGCAGTTAAAGAAAAGCGCGGGAACCTTGGATGAGTGAAGGCGTCGAAATTTGAACAATTTTCAATAAATTGATAACTTTTATATTTCTCTGTAAATACAAAGTGAATTGTACATATAGTTGGTAGACAAGTTTGTACATATTGTAATTAGAAGATGGGGGCGGGAAAGAAGCGGAAAAAAACTGATCCCCCTGACGAGCGATCATCACCAGCTATGGATACTTCGGACTCGGATGATGACTCCTCCAGGAAGTACAATGTTTTTAAGGTTCCAGGGTACTCTAGGAAGTATCCTGAAAACAGTAAAAAATCGGAATACATAGTGTTCGTGTCACACGAAAATGAAAAACCGTTTTCCGACAAAGACAGGCTAGCTCTCTCCCATGCCGTACGCAAATTCTGCGTCACTGGAATTCAACATCTGAAGTCAGTAAATAAATTCAAGATTGGCATTACGTTCGATTTGTCAAACAACGCAAATGTGTTTCTGCAGAATAAAAAATTACTCGACGAACTAGACCTGAAGGCCACTATACCGGCTAGCGACACTGAAGCGACTGGGGTTCTTATCTCAGTCCCTACTGACCTTTCCAACAAACAAACTTTTCGTTGATTGGCAGCTCTCGAAATGTAATTCAAGTGAGACGTTTCATGCGTCGGGTGCCGAGTGACGACGGCGACGTGTCACATCTTCCCACTCAGACAGTCGCGGTAACTTTTGCTTCCACTGAATTGCCTCAGTACGTCTATCTCGATTCTTGGAGACACGAGGTAAGCGCTTATACACCACCAGTAAAGCAATGTCTTCAGTGCATGAAGTTTGGCCACATTGCCAAATACTGCCGAAATTCGGTTGTGTGTTCGATCTGCACAGAAAACCACCATTTTAAAACATGTAAAGAGGATCCTAAGAACGCGAAATGCTGCAACTGCGGAGGCAATCACATAGCTATCTCTAACACATGTCCAAAAAAAAAATTGAAAATAGAGGAAAACAAAATTAAGTCAAGGGCCGTCACATACTCAGATTTATTCAGTGAAAACTCCTTCCCCCAATTAAAAGTCAAGGGCCGTCACATACTCAGATTTATTCAGTGAAAACTCCTTCCCCCAATTAACAAATTTTATTTTATTTTAACAATTAACAATTAACAAAATCGAACATCGAAACACAAATTCAAAATTTAACGAAATCAGATTTTTTTATGAACATTCTCATTCAAGCAATTACAAAAATAGTTACAAATCAGAAAAACACCCCAATCAACTCTACATCAATAAAAGAAATCTTAGCACAAACTGTAAGAAGTACCACTTCTTCTAACAATGGATCAACTTAATATTATGCAGTGGAACTCCCAGAGTATTATTAGCAATAAATTTCTGTTAACACAATTTCTTTATGAAAACGATATACATGTAGCAATAATATCAGAGACTTGGCTAACTCCTAATAAAGCTTTTAACATAAAAGGATATCGAATAGAAAGAAACGATATTGGTAATAAACATAATGGTGTAGCAATTTTAATACATAATAGTATAAATTAAAAAAAAATTAATACATATTCGGACAACTCATTACAAAACATTTGTGTAAGGATATCTGTAAATAATAAAGAAATGAGTATTGCAAGTTTTTACTGTCCTAGAAACTGTGTCCCATCTTTTGATAAACTTAAATTTCAGTCAATAATAGAGTCGATTCCCGAACCCATGTTATTTGCTGGTGATTTTAATGCACACCATACTTTGTGGTGGTGCCATTCTATTAATCCTAGAGGTAGAGATATTTTGGAAATTATTGATGAAAAAAATTTGGTTGTTTTGAATTCCGGCGAGGTTACTACTGTGGGCTCCTTGACATGGCGTCCCAATGCTTTGGATTTATCACTGGCTTCCCCATCACTGGCTCTGTCTTGCGATTGGTCTGTACATAATGATCCTCTTGGCAGCTACCATCTTCCTGTAATTATTAAGGTTTTTGTAAATAATAGTATTAATGATGATGGTCTTGTAAACAGCAATAGTGCTAATCCTTTGCCCATCTATCCTAACTTTAAAATGATCAATTGGACATTTTATGAACAATATGTAGACACACAACTGTCTGATTTTCAGGTTGAAAATTACAGTCCATTGACAGCATATAACAGTTTTTGTAACATATTGCATAATGTAGTTAATGTCTCTCTTACAAATCGTAATTCTGTTCCTTCTTCTTTTGGTGCTATCAACTCTCGTCGTAGACTGATACGCAAGAAGCTCTCTCTTCCTTGGTGGAATAAAAAATGTTCAGAAGCTGTAGAAAATTCCAAACTTGCCTATATTAACTTTAAAAATAATCCTTCAGATCAATCTTACATTGAATTTAAAAAATTACAAGCACATAAAAAACTTTTGTTAAAAATTGAAAGATCTAATAGCTGGATTGAACTGTGTAGCTCCTTCAATCGATGTACACCTCTGTCAAAAATCTGGAATTGTATGCGTAAATTCAACAAAACTTACTCTTTTAATAATGGCAATGACCATGTAAATAATAAACCAAAATTTTCCCCGGACAATGAAACAAATCCTGTAAATAATTTTATGATAAAATCTTTCTCAATTGAAGAATTAATATCAGTTATTCTCTCGATAACAGATGGCGCTTTTGGCCTGGATGGTGTTCCTTATATAATGTTAAAAAGGCTTAGTAAAAATAGCTTACAGATTTTGCTTGAAATATTAAATAACCTATGGTTGAGCAACGAGATTCCCCACTCATGGAAGTCCGATTGTTTAGTGCCCATATTAAAGCCAGATAAGCCTCGATCAAATCCAGATTCCTACCGTCCTACTGCTTTGACATCTTGCATAGGCAAAGTTTTTGAACAACTGATAAAACAAAGGTTGGAATTTTATGTAGAAAAAAATAGTATTTTACCTTCTAATCAATTTGGCTTTCGAAGAGGAACATCAGCTCGTGAAAGCATCTGTCAGCTGCAGCTTGACATCCACAATAGTTTAAATAAAAAAGATTATTTGATGTCGGTGTTTTTTGATGTGTCTGGAGCATTTAATAGTGTCAATGTCGACATTCTTTGTGTTGAGTTACTTTCCATCGGGATCCCAAATAAAATTGTTAATTGGATTCATAATTTTCTTACTGAGAGGGAAGTCTATGTAAAATATAATGGTAATCTTTATGGTCCACGATTCGCTTCTGTTGGTGTTTGTCAAGGCGGAATACTTTCTCCATTAATTTTCCTCTTATATATTCGCCGTTTAAATCTCATTTTGGGTTCTGAAGTCAAAAATCTTCAATTTGCTGACGACTTGGTTGTTTATGCATCTGGAAAAAATTTAAAAAGCATCAGTGAAATTCTTAACAAATCTTTAAAAGGGTTGTCTACATACTTCACCTATCTGAATCTTGATATAAATGCATTAAAATGTAAAGTGGTTGTATTTGGTAAAGCTAGTAATAATATTCCTTCTGTATTCTACAACAAAGTACCCATTCCTGTTTCTCAAGAGGCTAAGTTTTTAGGTATTATCTTTACTCACAATATGTCCTGGAAAAAATATGTTGAATTGCTAAGTTTAAGAGCCAATAAGGCCCATAATATTTTGAAATCTTTGTGCAGGATTTCGTGGGGAGCAGATCCGAAAATATTGTTACTTCTGTACAAATCATTGGTTCGTAGTCATTTTGAATATGGTTTTCTTTGTTTTGGTGGTGACAGTAGATTGGTGAATGCCTTGGATAAAATTCAAAATAAAAACTTGAGACTCCTCACAGGGGCATTTAAAAGTACTCCTATAAATGTAATGCAGGTTGAATGCAAACTCCCTCCATTAGATATTAGATTTACTTATCTGAAAGAAACATTTTTATTAAAATTATATAGCTTGATGAATTCTCCTCCAAATTCTCTTTATATCCTTCAGGGCTTTGCTCAGTACATTAATTTTCTGGAAACTTTACAGATTTATAAATCCTCCCTCCTTCCTTGTTGTCAGGGAAATTTTCTTAGTAAATTTCCTGCAATAAATATAATAATTGATCACAATCTATGCACCAAACAAGATGTGTACAACAAACTTTCAGAGTTCACTGATGATTGTAGATTCCTCTATACTGATGGGTCCAAAACTGATCATGCTGTCTCGTTTGCTTTCTTTGATGGCTTTTTTAATTTAGACACTGGTCATAAAATAAATTCAAACATTAGTATATTCACAGCGGAAGCCGTGGCTACACTAGCAGTCCTAAAAATATCAATAATAAAAGTGATGGACGTTATAAATATGTAATTGTTAGTAATAGTATGAGTGTTCTGGAAAATCTCAAAAATAATAGATTCAAAGCCAATACAAATTATTTAATTTCTTTAATCAAGCAGGAGTGGTTAGATTTGTTTCTTATTCATAACATAGATGTTTCATTTGTGTGGGTTCCTTCACATGTTGGTGTAGTAGGAAATGAAAGGGCAGATTTTTTGGCTAGAGCAATTACAAATAATGCAGATATTATTCCAGACTCCAGCTATAATCTTAATGTTTCTGTTCCCTGGACAGATGTAATCTCTCTTCTAAAGAAAAGATCTATAGATATCTGGAAAAGACACTGGAACTACACAGTTAAAGCTGAAAATAAAGGCTTATGGTATGCTACATTCAATGTTCCCATTGGTAGCATGCCCTGGTTTTGTAAAAACAATACTTACATTCATAGGAAATATTACACTACTATTTCAAGGCTTCGTTTTGGTCATTGTAATCTAAACTATCATCTCTTCCGGTTAAAAATGGTTCAGAGTCCGTTCTGTGACCATTGCAGCTCCCAAACTGAGCAATCCTTACATCATCTATTCTTCGAATGCCCATCCTTTGGCATCCAGCGCCTTGTGCTAATGGATGCGCTGATTGAAATCTATAGCAGTCCAGAGTCAGTGCCGCGCTCCATTCAGGCTCTTCTTGTAAATACTTCCACATTTTTGTCTTTGTTCAGATTCATAATTAACACTGTAGGACAGATTTAGTTCTTCTTGTATATTGATTTTGTTTGATTAAACTCGAAAACGATTTTAAGCCGTGTAAAATATTTTGTAAATGGACTTGTACATAATATTTAGAATTTGTAAGGTTATCTAATATTTTTGGTTTGTTTGTTTTGACGTTTCGACAAAAAAAAAAATAAAGAGTATGTGTTGCCCTAATAATTGACTTAAAATCACGGATTGACTAATTCGACGGACAGGACCTAAAATTACACGGATTTTACTAAAATTGGATTGGACATATTAAATAATTAAAAATGAAGACGTTAAGAACGAAAAATATATTACTGAAGACTTTAACCTCCCAAAAACTCATACTGAAAAACAGAAACCAAATACGTGGCAGCATGGTCTACGACCTTAGCCGGTTCCTTGCGGGACGAACTAAAAAAAAAAGGAAAAAAGCGCGGGAACCTTGGATGAGTAAAGGCGGCGAAATTTAAACAATTTTCAATAAATTGATAACTTTTATATTTCTCTGTAAATACAAAGTGAATTGTACATATAGTTGGTAGACAAGTTTGTACATATTGTAATTAGAAGATGGGGGCGGGCAAGAAGCGGAAAAAAACTGATCCCCCTGACGAGCGATCATCACCAGCTATGGATACCTCGGACTCGGATGATGACTCCTCCAGGAAGTACAGTGTTTTTAAGGTTCCAGGGTACTCTAGGAAGTATCCTGAAAACAGTAAAAAATCAGAATACATAGTGTTCGTGTCACACCAAAATGAAAAACCGTTTTCCGACAAAGACAGGCTAGCTCTCTCTTATGCCATACGCAAATTCTGCGTCACTGGCATTCTACATTTGAAGTCAGTAAATAAATTCAAGATTGGCATTACGTTCGATTTGTCAAACAACGCAAATGTGTTTCTGCAGAATAAAAAATTACTCGATGAACTAGACCTGAAGGCCACTATACCGGCTAGCGACACTGAAGCGACTGGGGTTCTTACCTCAGTCCCTACTGAACGTCGACGCGACCGCACGTCCGTTTAGAGTCCTTCTGAACGTCGACGCGACCGCACGTCCGTTTAGAGAACTACCCGCGCTCCGTCGTTGTGTAGTTCGTGGCAAAAGTTCGCAGTTAGCCCCTAGTTGCGCGAGTAAGTTATCCGTCGAGCTCGCTACCGGACTTCAGTCTGGTATGCGCTCCGGGTAACCGAAGACCCACTAGTGGCTCCCCTGCACACTCCCTCTCGTGTGTAGTCTCCCTGACCACCGCCGCGCCGCGCCGCCGTGAACGTCGTTGAGCACCGCGCTCCGACGGGACCGCCGCCGGTCACGCGTGTGTGTTAGGTCGAGACACCCGTCTCCCGGATTTCGGTGCCTGGATTACAGTGTAACTGGGGTGCAGTGTACCGGGTTTGGTGAGACGGCTCACCGAGTGTGGAGTGAACAGTACTGAACGGTGACAATGACACTTACTATTGCACTTGAAAGTGCTTTTAGTTACTAAAAGCAGAGCAAGTGCGCCTGTGAGCTGAGGCCCATAGTGTAGTGTAATGTGACAGTGACACTGAACAGTGCTTACCAGTACCAAAATGGAGGAGGACAAGGGAAAACCCACGATCCCCCCCGTGCCCCGACCCCGCTACAGAATACCTGTGGAAGTTGTACCACACAACTGGTTCACTAACGAGTGGAAAACCCAGCCAGCGACCATACCTCTCGCCGAAGGACCTACGCCGGCCACTTCGACCTCGACAGGGGCCACTTCTGTGCAAGTGGTTCCCTCCGAAGACGAGAGGACAGCCAAGCGTCCTCGCCCCCAAAGCAGTCCCGAAGAGGAGACGTCGAACCGACATCCATCCTAAGTATACTGACATTTATCACTGCGCTAAGGGATAGAAGAAGAAATGTCGCCGTTACGTTGAATAAGTTGGACGCGATTGGGTATGGACCTAATGAGTGGCAATTCAACGTACGTGAGAGATATTCTTGCCGATATTCTGTGCTTAAGCCAGGAGATCGTGCGCAAGCGCTAGTAATTAGGAAACCCTTGGTAGAGGGATCGTTCTCAGATGTAGATGGTTTGCATCTCCATCTACAGAAAGCCATGGCCTTTGTGATGGAAGAAGCGTTCACGATGTATAGTGAGCCTTCGGCCGTCGCGATAAATGGAAACTTGGTTTGTGACGCAGAGGATCTAGGAATCCCTTTAGATGACATGTGCGCGGGGGAGCTCCCAGGAGAAGAGGTGTGTAGAAACATCACGCCATACTGTCTAACCACGCGCGCAAACAATCCCAACTATTCTAACGGCTATATCGCCGAAGGGCTAGATATGTCGACACTCAGGAATGAGGCATTTAGAATAGCCCAAGAAGAGATGAGGCCGCTGCGGGGAGCCGTCATTGAGCATGAGGCTTCAATGATGGATGGCACCCCTGACGCTGAGCCCTACAAGATCCTACACCCGAATGACGTTTTAAACGTGATAGCCAACCCATTCAACCTAAATTTAATGTTTGATCATCTGCCACTGGCCGTCCACTACAGCTCGGACCTGGTACTCGAGGCGCAGATGCCCGAGCTGTCCGCGACTCCGCTTTCAGCCTCTGAGATGTTAGCGGCTTCGGCTCAATCCATGTCTAAGATGACAGTGCTGAACGCGTTCGCCGGTATAAACGAGCGACCTCACATGGACGTAGCTATGGGATTCTATGTTGCCTCGCTCCTTTGTCCTGGTAGCGTAATTTTTACGATAAACTTAGACGACATTCCTCGGGATGACATATACTTGCGTGGCTTGGCGGCTTGCGCTTCAAAGCTTCTGTTCTCATACAGCAACTTCGCCAGGTGGACCTCGTTAGAGGAAAGCACTGTCCATAATGACACCGAGCCCCCCGGCCACCCCAGAGGAAACCGGCTATGGCGGAGAAGAGTGCTACGCATCGGCGCCATACAGCCCACCAGCACATCAGATGCAAGCCACCACCCCCGCACAGGGCAGCCCACTATCGCCGTTAGAGAGCCAACCCCCATCCACGCTCGATACGACATCGTACGCCGGGCTGGCTCCCACCTTCAGCCCGGCGAGCCTGCCGTCGCTACCGCCGCCTGCATCGCCCGACCCACAGTCGCCGCCGCGAAGCTACGCGGCCACCGTGAGTGCACCCGCCCCTCCACGCGGGACGACACTACCCTCGTCGTCCCCGCCGCCACCGCAGCCCACTAAGAGCGCCATCCACCGCGCCTACCCACCCATAGTGGTAGACGCGCTGCCGCAGTGGACCGGGCACTTCGCAGCCCTCAAGCGAGTGCTCGGCCACCCCCCGAACGCGCGTCCCTTCGGGAAGGGGGTGCGCTTCCTGCCGCGCACGACCGAAGAGTTCCGGGCCGTGCAACGCTACCTCGTGGAGGCGAGTGCGAAAGACAGTGCCATCTCATGGCACTGTTACACGCCGCCCAACGAACTCCCCACGAAAGTGGCCATCCGCGGCTTGCCGGCGGACACACCCATCGTGGAAATCAAGCAGGCGCTGGAGGAGCGGCACTTCAGCGTCGTGCACATCCGAGCCATCCCGCCGCGAAGAGGCCGCCCAGGGTGCCCCTTTCACGTGCAGCTGGAGCATCTCGCCAACAACGAGAAGGCCCGGCTGTACGCAACGACGGAGCTGCTCTGCATGCCCGGCGTTACGGTGGAGGGTTGGAGGGGGCGGGGGCCCCCCCCCCCAATGCCACCGCTGCCAGGCGTTCGGGCACAGCAGTGAGGCCTGCCACCGCGCCCCCAGGTGCGTGCGCTGCGGTGGCGGGCACATGGCGTCCGATTGCCCACGCCCTCGAGAAGACCCTGCGTCGTGCGCCAACTGCGGTAAGGCGCACGCCGCGAACGACCGCCGCTGCCCCGCATTCCGACAAGAGGCCCGCAAGAGGGGTCTTAAGCTGCCGCCCCCCATCCCAGCAGGGGGCAAGAAGCCGACTGCCAGTACACAGCGCCCAGCGGGGGCCCCTACCGCCGTCCCCACGGTGGAGGAGGCCCTCGCGGGCCCCACCCCAGCCAACGGCCCCACCGAGAGGGGCGCCGTAACTGCGGCTAAAAGGAGGAGGCGAAGAGGGCGCAAGAAGAGGAAGGAGGGCGCCCACCCCGCCGCTTCCTCCACACCAATGCCGACGGCCACAATTCCCGAAGGAGAGCCGCCCAAGCCCCAGCGACGTCGCAGAGAAAGGGCCGCCCCACAGCCCTTTACCGCTGGCTCTGCTGAGACTGAGCCAGAGGCCATCGCTGCGCCCACCACCGTTGCCACCGCCCCCGCAAGCCCCGCCGCATCAACCAGCCAGCCTCAATCGGCCTCTACCACAGCCAGGGTGGAGAGGCTCTACAGAGCGATTGAGGCCATGGAGGAGAGCCGCCGCAGACTCTACGAGGACTTCCTCGTAGAGTTTGCCACCGCCATGCAGACTGGAAACCTGGCCCCAGTCTGCCTAGCGCTTGCAGCCATCTGCAAGGCCGGAGCTCCTCGAGCGGCCGAACCCAGCCAGCTCGGAGCTCCCACCACTGCCACCGAATAACACGCCAAGATGGCACACGTCCCGGGGGTCGAGAACTCCCGGAGAAGCCGCCCGGGACAAGAGGCACAGCCTCACAACCCGTACCTGCAGCTGCTCGCTCCGCTCGCAGCTGCAGATGACCTCATCGTCGTCGTCGTACTGACCTTTCCAACAAACAAATCTTTTCGTTGATTGGCAGCTCTCGAAATGTAATTCAAGTGAGACGTTTCATGCGTCGGGTGCGGAGTGACGACGGCGACGTGTCACATCTTCCCACTCAGACAGTCGCGGTAACTTTTGCTTCCACTGAATTGCCTCAGTACGTCTATCTCGATTCTTGGAGACACGAGGTAAGAGCTTATATACCACCAGTAAAGCAATGTCTTCAGTGCATGAAGTTTGGCCACATTGCCAAATACTGCCGAAATTCGGTTGTGTGTTCGATCTGCACAGAAAATCACCATTTCAAAACATGTAAAGAGGATCCTAAAAACGCGAAATGCTGCAACTGCGGAGGCAACCACATAGCGATCTCTAACACATGTCCAAAAAAAAAAATCGAAAATAGAGGAAAACAAAATTAAGTCAAGGGCCGTCACATACTCAGATTTATTCAGTGAAAATTCCTTCCCCCAATTAACAAAATCGAACATCGAAACACAAATTCAAAATTTAACGAAATCAGATTATTTTATGAACATACTCATTGAAGCAATTACAAAAAAAAATACAAATCAGAAACACACCCCAATCAACTCTACATCAATAAAAGAAATCTTAGCACAAACTGTAAGAAATACCACTTCTTCTAACAATGGATCAACTTAATATTATGCAGTGGAACTCCCAGAGTATTATTAGCAATAAATTTCTATTAACAAAATTTCTTTATGAAAACGATACATACATGTAGCAATAACATCAGAGACTTGGCTAACTCCTATTAAAGCTTTTAACATAAAAGGATATCGAATAGAAAGAAACGATATTGGTAATAAACATAATGGTGTAGCAATTTTAATACATAATAGCATAAATTATTAAAAAAATAATACATATTCGGACAACTCATTACAAAACATTTATGTAAGGATATCTGTAAATAATAAAGAAATCAGTATTGCAAGATTTTACTGTCCTACAAACTGTGTTTCATCTTTTGATAAACTTAAATTTTATTACATGTTTCATCCTCCAGATAATTAATAACAATGTAGTATCGTGCTTCCACGTACTGGTGACGCGTTTTTCAGATTTTTCAGCATTAAAAAAATTTTTTGAATGTATCCAGTCAATATTCTTTACTGGTCACACTAACCTGTAACGTCACTTTCGTCTTCGCGCGTATGGTGCACAGCGTGCTAATTTAATAAGAAAAGTGGAAAAAAGTGGCAGAATGGATGCCAGGATAGAGAAATACAAAAGAAAAATACAGCGTTTACAACGCCGGGACCATCACCGACACCGGCGCACAAAAACACGTTCTCGAAGTCGCAGCACACGAGACCGGCGTTCTCGTTCCCGGAGTCACAGCTCCCGCAGCCGGTGTCGGCACTCGAGATCAAAAGATTCAAGATGTTCAACTTTCGAATCCCGGCACCTCTCCTGGACACCGGAATCCTGCCGTGGTAAGTACATTTTTAGGTTAAAAGGCCAATCTTGAGCGTCTTTCCGTGTTCGTACGAGATACAAGTAACACGATGATCAATGTTTGTGCGAGACACCGACATTGGTAAACAAACTCTGTGCGAGACACATACGAATACCTACCTAATAACCTCAAACAGTGCGTGACACTCTGGTTTATAATAGAAATCAAGGAATTATTCTCCCTGATTCCAGGCCGTGACAACTTGACGCAACAACCCGACATTGAAATATCGGATGCAACTAATACTGCAACACTTCCCCCACACCTTTTGGAGGCCTTGGGCACTGAGAACCCTACTGATAAGGAGGAATATGGAGAAAATCTCCACGAAGTAATAAGTGTGAGATGGGAAGAAACTGTTAAGGTGGGGCTCCCGGAAAAGAGAAAAGAAGAAATTTTGAAGTGCATAAAGATCCCAAGCAATTGTCAAATGTTACAGGCACCAACCCTTAACCCGGAGGTGAGCGCTGCACTCACAGAAGTGGCCATTAACAGAGACAAAACTTTGAAAGCAAAATCAAAATTGTTGTTGGAAAAAGAGAACAACATTACGGAAGTTATCTCATACTTGAGTAAAGCAGGACAGCTACTAGTAGACCTTCACGCCCAAGAAACAAGGACAAGAGTGCAACTAATTGCTCCTGCACTGGACAAGAGTTTTTTAAAATTGGCTGAAACTGTGACCAGAGATAAATTCCTCTTTGGGGACAATTTAACAGAAAAAATAAAAAACAATACATCAATTGAAAAGTCGGGCCAGCAGATAAAGAAGACCCCACAGACATCTATAAAACTTCCAACGAAGGGAAACTAGAACGGTCCCCCTCGCAATTACCACCAACAGCGGACGACAACACGAGGAGGACCGCGACGTTACCCAGCAGCACAGTCGTCTCGAGGGAGGAAGTCATATGCCCCTCCTCCTCGCCGGCCTCCACCACCTGCCCCAGCCCGTCCCGAGAGGAATTACTCCCAGCGTGCTCGCCCTCGGCACTAAATAAGGTACATTCTGGTAACTTAGCCAATCATTTATCATGCTGGAAAATTGTGACTCAGGATCCTGTCATACTGCGCTGGGTGCAAGGATATTCCATCCCCTTTGTTAGTTCACCAATACAATCTCGAATACCTAACACAAAATTTTCACATAGTGAACAAGTTGAGCTACAAAAATCCATAGAGAACTTGTTATCCTTGGGAGCCATTACACCCTGCCTGTCTGATCCTACACAATATCTTTTTAGTACCTAAACCTAATGACAAATTTAGATTTATATTAAATCTGAAGTCCTTGAACAAATTCATTCAGACATTACATTTTAAAATGGAGGATATTCGAACCTCTCTGCGGCTAGTGTATAAAGATAGCTATATGACTACCATTAATCTTAAAGAATCATACCTTTTGGTACCAATTACTCAGGAGGATAGAAAGTACTTGAGATTCGAGTTCCAACAACTGTACGAATTCACAGCTTTACCATATGGTCTGTCCACAGCCCCAAGTGTGTTCACAAAACTACTTAAACCTGTTATGTCATACATACGTAGCTTAGGCTATGTCACTGTGTTCTACCTAGATGACATTCAATGTATTGCTAAAACATATGAAGATTGCCAGTCCCAGACTAAACACATAATAGAAATTCTAGAATGTTTAGGCTTTATACTGAACTATGAAAAAAGCAATTTGTGCCCAACCCAACACTGTAAATATTTACGTTTTATAATAAATTATAAAACTCTTCGGTTAGAATTACCAACAGAAAAGAAAGAGAAAATAAAAGATATGCTTATAAAATTCAAATAACGCAGATCTTGCAAAATTAGAGAATTGGCACAACTTTTAGGGACACTTACTGCAGCCTGCCCAGCTATACCGTATGGATGGCTTTACACTAAAACTATGGAAAGAGAAAAGTTCTTGGCCTTGATAAAATCAAAAGATAACTATGATACTTTCATGAACATCCCTCATAGCCTCACCCCAGAGTTGGAATGGTGGTTGTCTAAGATAATGGTCTCCAGTAAATCATTTGCCCCAGAAAAGATAAAATTACAAATCTATTCTGATTCTTCTTTAACTGGATGGGGGGCTCACTGTCATGGGGATTCAACAAGAGGTTTCTGGAACAAAATAGAGAAAAACATGCACATTAATAGCCTAGAACTTTTAGCAGCTTATTTCGGTCTTAGATCCTTTGCAAACGACCTGTCAAATTGCTCTATATTACTCCGCATAGACAATACTACATCAATATCTTGTATTAACAAAATGGGTAGCATACAATTTCCCCACTTAAATTCAATAACAAGAAAGATATGGCAATGGTGTGAGGCTAGAAATATACGGATTTTAGCGTCTTACATTAAGTCAAAAGATAACACTGAGGCAGACAGAGAATCCCGAAATACCAACCATGACACAGAGTGGGAGTTGGCATCTTATGCTTTTCGAAAAATTGTAGACAACTTCGGAAAACCAGACATAGATTTGTTTGCAACTAGAGTCAATGCGAAATGCTCAAAATATGCGTCGTGGAAAAGAGACCCTATGGCATTTGAAATTGATTCACTTACTTTGGACTGGAGTGAATATTTCTTTTATGCTTTTCCTACCTTTGCATTGATTGCAAAATGTTTAGAAAAAATCAAGACTGAGAGAGCCACTGGAATTTTAGTTTTCCCTTGGTGGACTTCTCAGCCTTGGTTTCCAGTAATAATGCAGTTGATGGTCTCAGAGCCAATAAAATTCCAAGCAAATAGTGATTTACTGTCATCACCTTTTAGCACACAACATCGCCTGAGTTCACACCTTATCCTGGCTGCGGGTCTCTTCTCAGGACTGCCTTCATAGGAAGAGCACTCCCACAAAACTCACAGGAGGTAATGCTTGCATCATTGGCACCAGGTACGACTAAACAATATGATTGTGCCTATAGGAAGTGGTGGCAATACTGTCATAACAATAACATTGATGTTTTCACTGCCCATGCCACTCAAGTCATAGGATTTCTTGCAGATAGCTTTAACAATGGAGCAAAATATTCTACTTTAAATACTCAACGCTCAGCTCTCTCTTTGTTAATTAGCTCTAAAATTGGGACAGATGATAATGTGAAACGGTTCCTTAAATGAGCTTATAGGAAAAGACCTAGTCTACCCAAGTATACGCAGACTTGGGACCCAACAATTGTTTTGGACTTCTTAAGTAAACAGACAACAGTAGATTTAAACTTAAAGGAACTGTCGAAAAAATTAGTAACTATCACATAACAATACTAGTATCTGATTTGCTTAAAACTTCAGTAACAGCAAAAACAAAAACAATATTGCGTTTACCATACTTCAATAACTTATCTATCTGCCCAGCCAGTACACTAACAACTTACATTGATAGGACAAAGCATATACGCGAGGGTATTACCTATTTAATTATTACCTCAACAAAACCATATAAGAAAGCCTCAACACAAACTATTAGTCGTTGGATCAAGGAAGTGCTAAATGAGAGTGGTATTGACATAGGCATTTATTCTTCACACAGCACCAGACATGCTGCAACATCCAAAGCAAAATTGGCTGGTATTTCCATTGAAACAATTAAAAAAGCTGCAGGATGGACGGAAAAATCTGCTGTTTTTGCAAAACATTATGATTTACCCATTCTAAATGTGACATCAGATGTACGTTTTGCAAACGCTGTACTAGAGTAACTTGATTAAATAAGAAACTATGATTAAGATATAATTGTACGGATGTGTAAAAATAATAATATAGATAATATAAATAAACATGATAGTTGTGTATGAACCTATCATGGGTTATGTTTTGTTACCAATGATGGGGTAACCAAGTTGGTTATGACTATGATAAGTAACTGTGTAACTAAACTACTACAGTAACTAATGTACTAGTCTACTACAGTAACTAATGTACTAGTCTAAAGTAGGTCTTCAATACTGATTTCTATTATTGATTAAAATACTATGATGAACAATGACTAATTAATATGTAAGGAGATTCTCATATTAATAAAGGATGATGGGCATTTTGGTACATAGTCTCAATCAAGATAAATTATACACCATTAGATAGCTCTTATTGAGTAGACATAAAAGTTATATGGCGGCTAGCCCCTAACATTTGTCCATTACGAAATAATGTACAGTCAATGTACAAAAGCCGGCGTTACCTACGTAGTTTTAACCTCTATGTGGTAAGATTTATTTACGCTTAGAACGGTAACGAATATCTTGTCTAAGACTGTACACCTTAGATTTACGCTTACAGTAGTAGTTTTACCCCTCCCTCGTATCGCACACACCCTTAGACGCCGGAGCAAAGAAATGCGCGGGCGCTTCTCGCTCTCTCTTTGTCAGTCAGTCAGTCGTTCGCTGACATTGTCTGTGTAATTACGTTTCCCGTTCTCTCGTTTGTTTTGCACTTTACTACCTGACCCCCGCATTCTCTTGGACACCGTTGCTCGTTTAAACTGATTACCTTGGCTTTCATTTGGACTTCGATATAGTGATTTGGTTGAGTGTGATGGATCGTTATCGTAACTGCGTGATGTGCCGAAGAGGCCTACACCGTGGCAGATTTCAAGAACGCATTCTCACTGAAAACTTGCCAAGGATGCGTGCTGATACTTAGAATTAGGATACTTAGAAAATGGTGTACTAACTAAACTAAAAATCCCAGCTTTAGAAATATCTACAAAATAATTTGAGAGGAATGATGCCATTATTTCCTCTAAAATTCTACATTGTTATTAATTATCTGGAGGATGAAGCGTGTAATAAAATTACATAATCAAACGAACTTACCTAAGTGAAGTTCTGATGATAATTTTATAAACGCTTCATCCGAAAGATAATTACCCACCCTGTATACAAGCAGATTCTGAAGAAGACCACACCCATAGATAAATAATAGCAATACCTAGCTCTTAAGAAAGTGACGTTACAGGTTAGTGTGACCAGTAAAGAATATTGACTGGATACATTCAAAAAATTTTTTTAATGCTGAAAAATCTGAAAAACACGGCACCAGTACGTGGAAGCACGATACTACATTGTTATTAATTATCTTTCGGATGAAGCGTTTATAAAATTATCATCAGAACTTCACTTAGGTAAGTTCGTTTGATTATGTAATTTCAGTCAATAATAGAGTCGATTCCCGAATCCATGTTATTTGCAGGTGATTTTAATGCACACCATACTTTGTGGGGGTGCTATTCTGTTAATCCTAGAGGTAGAGATATTTTGGAAATTATTGATGAAAAAAATTTGATTGTTTTGAATTCCGGCGAGGTTACTACTGTGAGCTCCTTGACATGGCGTCCCAATGCTTCGGATTTATCACTGGCTTCCCCATCACTGGCTCTGTCTTGCGATTGGTCTGTACATAATGATCCTCTTGGCAGCTACCATCTTCCTGTAATTATTAAGGTTTTTGTAAATAATAGTATTAATGATGATGGTCTTGTAAACAGCAATGGTGCTAATCCTTTGCCCACCTATCCTAACTTTAAAATGATTGATTGGACATTATATGAACAATATGTAGACACACAACTGTCTGATTTTCAGGTTGAAAATTACACTCCGTTGACAGCATATAACAGTTTTTGCTTCGTTTTGGTCATTGTAATCTAAACTATCATCTCTTCCGGTTAAAAATGGTTCAGAGTCCGTTCTGTGCCCATTGCAGCTCCCAAACTGAGCAATCCTTACATCATCTATTCTTCGAATGCCCATCCTTTGGCATCCAGCGCCTTGTGCTAATGGATGAGCTGATTGAAATCTATAGCAGTCCAGAGTCAGTGCCGCGCTCCATTCAGGCTCTTCTTGTAAAAACTTCCACATTTTTGTCTTTGTTCAAATTCACAATCAAAACTGTAGGACAGATTTAGTTCTTCTTGTATATAGATTTTGTTTAATAGTCGAATACGACTTTCAGCCGTGTAAAATATTTTGTAAATGGACTTGTATACATAATATTTAGAATTTGTAATGTTTTTGTATTAATAATGGTTATGTAATATTTTTGGTTTGTTTTGACGATTTGACAAAAAAAAAGAGTATGTGTTGCCCTAACTGACTTAAAATCACAGATTGACATGACGTAAAGTTACACGGATTTTACTAAAATTTGATTGGACATATTACGTAATTAAAACTGAAGACGTTAAGAATGAAAAATATATTACTGAAGACTTTAACCTCCCAAAAACTCATAATGAAGAACAGAAACCAAAGACGTGGCAGCATGGTCTACGACCTTATTACGGGACGAACTAAAAAAAAAAAGGATTTGAAGCAAACTTTGTCCACTAAAATTGGATTGGACATATTATATGTCCCAAAATATGTGTGCAAAACCCATGCCGTCCCTATTAAAGAAAGACGTCCCTTTTAGCTGGCAGAATCAGCAACAAATTGCTTTTGACCAACTAAAGTCCAAACTCACCACAGCCCCTGTGCTAATATATCCTGACTTCTCAAAACCTTTCGTCTTGACCTGTGACGCCTCAAACTACGCCATAAGTGCCATCCTGTCCCAAGGCGATATAGGCAAAGACAGACCCATTGCATTCGCATCCCGTACACTTAATAAAAGCGAATGTAATTATTCAACAACAGAAAAAGAGCTATTGGCGATCATTTTTGGTTGCAAAACCTTCCGACCATATTTATATGGTCGTAGATTCCAAATCGTCACAGACCACCGGCCCTTAAAGTGGCTAATGAACCATAACGACCCCAGTAGTAAACTCCAACGTTGGAGACTATCCTTGGAAGAATATGATTATGAAATCATTTACCGCAAAGGCAGGATCAATTGCAATGCAGATGCATTATCTCGTTATCCTGTAAATCCTATTCGTGACCAACTTATAGGTGGCAATCCTACGTCTAATGTTGGTGCAAACTCCGCACAAACTCAAGAGACTGTAGATCCCCAAGTCCCTGATGAAGACCTTCTGCAACTGGAAGATCTCGACATTAATCCACTTAGTGAAGATCTTAATCTCGATTTCGACAATATCCTTTTGGACTCTCCACCTCCTATGAACACCAATCCTAATAATGATCCATTGCCTGTCGAAACACCTGTCAATCCTGTTGAACCTGAAGTAACTCTTGATGATACTAATTATTCCGACTTCTTAAAGATCTGCAATGATAAAACTCAGCCATTTAAAACAAATTTAGTGGAACATAATGAATTTCTTGTGAAGGGGGCTCTTCACAAGAAATTCATTATGTTCCACTAAATTTGTGCCACAGAAGAGCCCCGCAAAGGTAATTCTCGTTCCAACTTCTATTGACTTGGACGAATCCAATCCGTATGTAGAACAAATCCTTGGCCACATCACGAACAGAAGTCCTTGACAAAGAACGAGAACTCTGCTCATTCTTGAAAGTCGATCACGACAATAAAGTATATTACTTCCTTTTCACCAAGGTTCACCATTTTGACGAATCCTCTTACCCCGATATTTATGATACTCTAAAAAGGGTAAGAAATAACATCTTAATTCACGAAAACCCTGATGCAATAGCAATTTCAGATTTTAAAGATCCGTTCCAAAGGGGGTCCTGCTGTTTGACCAAAAGTCATTTGGCAAAATTACACTTGACAAACAATGTTTGACAAAAAATGCTTTCGCCAATTGATCATTTTACTACTAATCATTTTACAAATGACTCACTTATCCAAATGATCAACACTTAAATTTACATTTTACAAATAATTATTTTACTTAATGAACATTTAACAACTGAGTTATCAGACAAAACTACTATTGGTCTAAAAACGTTTGATAAAATGTATTATTTGACAAATGTTTCGTTTATTAATCAATCTTACGAACGGGGGGTCGGCGATGTAAAGAATACGTGACAACAGAAATATAGGTGCGACGACGCGCGTAGCGAAGCGGAGCGCGTCGGAGCGTTAGGTTCTCTATGTAAGATCGAAAACAGACTCGACTTTGATGCGTTCAACATTTTGTTAAATGACATTTGGACAAATGCTTCATTTGCGAAACATATTATTTGGTGAAATTAAAAAAGGTCAATTGACATTTTAATATTCAAAACATTTAACAAATGTAGTGTTTGCTAATGGATCATTTGCTAAGTGAGTTTTTGTAAGATGATACTTTTGTCAAATGTCTCGTTTACCAAATGAACATTTGGTTAAACGTTGTTTGTCGAATGACCATTTGTCAATAATTTTTTGGTCAACCATTAGTAATCCGTTCCAAAGACATTCCTTTCTTAAAATCCACATGATGCTTAACTATCTCTTTCATGACACTGACATTATTGTGAATGTCTATCATAACAAAATTATTTACCCAGCTCCCAGTGAAGTCAAGATAATCTTGTTCGAAAATCACAATATTCCTATCGCTGGACATCTGGGATCTTCTAGAATGTTCAAACGTGTAGCTGAACAGTATTATTGGAAAGGAATGCGCTCCGATATCGAAAGATATGTAAAAGAATGTCAACTTTGCCATCCCAACAAAGCCCTTAGGAAAACCAATCAAGCACCTATGCAAATAACTAGCACGGCGACCAAACCCTTTGAAAAGATTTCCCTTGACGTCGTCGGCCCCCTTCCGGAGTCCGGTACAGCCAAGTTGAAATATATATTGACATTACAGGACGATCTTTCAAAATTTTCGATCGGATATCCCATTATGGCCGCCATACACGTTCAGTTAATTTGATCAAACAGGCTTGATCAAACCGTTTTGTTAAACTGGCATGAGTGTGTGTGGCAAAATTTGATCAAATTTTATGAGTAATCAAATTGTTTGAAGGAATACGAATTTTCGTTTTTTTATTTGATCAATCGGTTTGATCAAACTGTTTGATGAGAAATTTGAGCGTGTGTGTTGCGAGCGCTCAGTTGTTGCTGCGATTTGTGTTCTAACGGACGTGTTGCAGCTTGCAGTGAATAATAATGTGCGCGAACCGCGATGTATTGGAAGAATTCATACAAATATATCAAAATGAAACCTGTTTATGGAACGTAAAAAATAAAGATTACCATAACAGAGATAAGCGAAATGCTGCTTATTGTAAATTAATAGAAAAACTTAAAGAAATAGAACCGAATGCAGACCGTGACCAGGTGACTAAAAAAATTAACAGTTTTCGGACAGCCTTCAAAAAGGAGGAACATAAAGTTGCGGAGTCTTTGAAGTCGGGCGCAGGCGTTGATGAAATATATAAGCCAAAGTTATGGTACTATGATCAGCTATCTTTTCTTAAAGATCAATGCATTCCAAGAAGTTCACGTTCGAGCATGTCTGATCATGATGAATATGAGGTAAGTAAATAAAACAAATATTATTTTCTAGCTCACATTTTATTAAGTTTCATCATAATAACAAGTCGATCATATTTATTTACTTAACATATTTTTTTGCTTATGAAACAAAATCATTCTGCCATGGAACACTACCCTCATTATTAAAATAATGAATGAAGTCTTGTCTCACCATCTTGGCCGCATTTGTAATATTCCCATAATTTCTACTATTTAAGTGATTCATATTTGACTGCATGGTATTAAGCCCCGGTGTTATAGTTCCGTTTTCTCTGTCTTCCTGATCGTAGCAGTCTGATGGGGCGTAAAAATTACGCGAAGATGACATCAGAAAATTATGTAAGACACAACACGCCATTACCACGGATTCTATTCTGTGAGGTTCTAAGTTTATTTGCGTGTGAAAAATTCTAAACCTTGATGCCGGTATGCCGAATGCATTCTCAACTATCCGCCTCGCTCGAGACACACGATAATTGTAAATCTTTCTTTCATGTGAAATTAAATCAATTTGTCGGAATGGTTTTATCATGTCGCATCTTAAAGGGAATGCATCATCGGCCACGAATACGTATGGGAGTATTCTGGAACTGCGTTCCGCGCTTTCCGCGGGTGGAATTTCTAAATTATTATCTTGTAATTTTTTATAAAATTCTGTATTTTGAAGAACACCTCCATCCGAAATCCTGCCATTGGTATCAAAATCGCACAGCAAGAATTGATAATTCGCATCCACTATTGCCATAAGAACCATGCTATGTTTTCCTTTGTAATTGAAATAATATGATCCGCAATTATCTGGCGGCGTAATTTCTACGTGCTTCCCATCAATCGCTCCAAGGCAATGCGGGAAATTCCATCTTTCTTCGAATTGTTTGGATATAAATTTCCATTCCTGTTCAGTTCGTGGAAACTGAAACAAAAAAACATACATTTATTATTAGGTATCATATTCTAGGATAAAAAAGTGGCGCTAAACTAATAATTAACAATTATTTCAGATGCCAACGACAACGCCTACGGAGCCCTTCAATGCTGAACCCGCTGAACCCACTGAACCCACTGAACGCACAGAAACCGAGGCGGCTGAGCCCACCGTTATGCCAACCGAGCCCATCAGAGAGGCGGTCGAATCCACCAGTATTAGTGTCAACAATCGGCCCCAGTCAAGACCTCCAAAAAAGAAAGCAGATACAATTGTCAATGATGTACTTATGTCGGTACAGAATCACTTTAAGCGACCCGCTATTAGAGAAGACCGATATGATATTTTCGCTAAAAATATTGCCATCAAAATGCGTGAATTATCAAAAAATCAGCGTATCATTGCAGAAAAAATCATCAATGATACCCTTTTTGAAGCCGAGTTGGGTAACTTGACTTTGTCCCATAAGTTGTGTAATGATAATCATACGCAACAGCTTAGAATACATCAACAGCCACAGCACCTACGTTCTCCAATAGATTGGTCTACGTCATCAACATCATCAAATTATGCATATTCACCATCAACTCCTGTTCCTCCTGTTTCTGCCACAAATTCAACACAAGGCATTGTTATCACACAGCAGCCCTTGGAAGTAAATGAACAACAGGGATATGAACAACAGGAATCTAATTCAGTTCAACTTTCCATTCCAGATTTAAATGCTGCTAATTATTTCACTAATTTTAGATTGTAAACGATTTGTGTTGACTATAACGTAAGAATTGAGCCTAATTTCTTTCATGCTGTAATTTGGATAAGTTTTCATAATAAAAATAAATAGTGAGTTTTTATTTACCTTTAACCAATCTCTTCTGAGCACCTTATATATAGCTTCGCATGTTTCAGGAATAATATATCCCAAAGCCTGAGGTGATATTACTGTGGAAAATTTGAGGTCTTCATAGCTCCTTCCAGTCGCAAGAAACCTCAAAGTAGCGCTTAATCTTTCATGTGGTGATATAGATTTTCGCATTATTGTGTCTTTTTTTTTAATTACTGGACTGACTAATGACAGAAGCCTTAAATATGTTTCCTCATTCATTCGCAAATAATTATGCCAATCTTTGGGAGCAAATTTCAATTCATTTAACAAGTTTATATGCGAATATTCTTCTCTTTTCATGAGCCACTTTTTACACCATACAGTACGTTTTTTTGTTCTTTTTTTAGCCTTCAAAGCAAACACTAAACCAACTATTGCTAAAGCGTCGTCGTCTGTACACGACATTTTTACGGACACACATACAACCAGTATTCATACGGTTCGACACTGAACTGACGCCGCTTCAAGCCTGCGTGAAGGTGTGTTGTCGTTATGGAGATCATGCCAGTTTGACAAAACGGTTTGACCAACCTGTTTGATAAAATTAACTGGACGTGTATGGCGGCCATTAGAAGCATTACTGCCGATGAAACAAGTGAATGTCTGGTCCACTTCATATCCCTGTTTGGCATACCAATATCCATTGTCACTGACCAAGGGACCAATTTCACAGCTGATCTGTTCAAACAAACTTGTTCATTCCTTAAAATTAAACAGACCTGGTCTAGCCCTTATCACCCGCAAACGCAAGGGGCACTAGAACGAAGCCATTCGACCTTGAAGGAATATCTCAAATCTTATATAAATGAATTACAAGATAATTGGCCTCGTTATGTCTATTCGGCCATGCTTGCTTACAACACGAGTGTCCACACAACTACTAATTACTCTCCCTATGAGTTGTTATTTGGCCAAAAACCCCACTTACCAAATTCAATCTATGATGCTCAACTTGGTGAATCACTGAGTGTGTATCATTCGCTGATATCTTCACCCCCCCCCCACCTTCACCCTCATCACAACAAACTTTATCTCCAATTCTTCTATCCTCAAACCAAAGCAACACACAACATCATACCGGCCCTGTAATCAGCACTATACCAGCTAATTTAACATCATTACAAAGTGGCACGGCTTTCCAAATAATTTTTCATGATCAACTATCTCAAAGACCTGATTTAAATTCAAATGAACACATATTTCATATCCCCAATAGTGCTACCGGTCCTTCCCAATCTTCAGTACAATTTCGAGATAATAGTAATAATATAGTTTCACTCTTTTCTCAATTTAAACCTGAATTTTAAAACGCTGAATACCTCCTACATCATCACATTTTTGTACCAAAATAGTTAAGTATTGCTAATTTTATATAACTCTGCTGATTATAACTCTTATATAAGATAAAGAACTTGAAATGTTGTTTTTTTTACTTACCTTCATATAATCCTGTAGAACGTAAATAAGTGCCCGACATGTATCCATAATTGCTTCAGAAATTGCAGCTGGTGACATAATAACTGAAAACTTCATGTCTTCAATATTTCTACCAGTAGCGAGATATCGCAAAGTTGCTCCTAGTTTTTCTTCTGGAGTTATAGCTTTTCGCATACAGGTATCTTGTTTTTTTAGGTATGGTGTTACCAAGACCAAAAGGTTGTCAAAACATGCATCTTTCATTCGAAAATAATTTGCATATTCTTTATCCTCTTTCGAAACCCGTATGTCAGACAACAAGTTTATATGGGCGCTTTCTTTTTACACGTTTTTTATCCAACATCGCAATCAAAATTCCAACACAGGCTTTTCTTTTATGAATATCCATTATCTTGCGTAAATACGTGGTATCCCTTGTATCCTTTGGGTATGACTGACGATCAGTCAGAGTGACCGTCTAAGGTCTATATTAATTCCGTCAGTCACCAACAATCAAACGTAATTCATGATTGATGGAATTGACTGACGCTTGCATGACCGTCTAATGGACGCCTAATACAAATGACATGGCTAGATTGGGAGGTATATAGTCAAACATTTGGATGCGTTTACCCTTTATCACGGTTGAAACGTACATTTCAGTACATTTTGATATTTTTATATCTTCCTTACATACAATGAGTTTGCTATTTTTTATCCTGTTATCCCAGAACTAATACTTATTCCGGGGTTTGTTTTTGATAGTTTTTTTGTCAGTTGTAAATTTGTAATTTGCAATTGTTCCGTGACGTAGAGCGATCTAATAACGTGCATAGTTGTAATTGTTATAGTGATTGAATTAGGACGATTTGACATAATGAACATAATCTAATAACGTGTGTATTTCTATTTGTTTGAGTGAACTAATCAGGACGTTTTGAAATAACCTAAAACTTGGTTTTATTTGATCTATAAACAGAAAGAAGATTTTTCAGTTATGTCGAACAATTCGAACATTGTTTATAAAGACTTTGTCAGTCCAGTTATTGTGTGGAAGTACTTCTTGAAGGCTGAAGATTCCCAGTCGGCTAAATGCAAGTTGTGTAAATCAATCATTAAAACTACAGGTCGATCAACTAAAGGCTTACATGTGCATTTAAAATCAAAACATCAGATCGACAGCAGCAAACAAAATGACTCTTCAGCGCCAGAAGAGGCATTACGACCAGATTCAAATATTGCGACGTCGTCGGCCTCTAACTCTAATTCTTCGGCACCACCACCTACTCCCCGAAGTCACCAACCTACACGGGACGAGTATTCACAAGACGCTAATACTTCTTCAGCTTCGTCATAAAAAAAACGGAAAATAACTGATCATTTCCATAGAAAAGATAATACCGTCGAACATAAAGTGTCACGAATGGTGGCGAAGGATGGCTTACCGTTCAGTGTTTTCTGCACTTCGTCAGATTTGCGCGAGCTTTTTAAAGCAGGTGGTTATAAATTACCTACAAGTCCAACCTCGATAAAACTTATGGTCATGAATTACGGAATGACACTGAAACTAAAAGTTCGAGAAGACCTTTTGAAGTTAAAAGAAACTAGTCTTCGTTTTACTCTGACATTTGACGAATGGACTTCCTTGAGAAACAGGCGCTTTCTAAATCTAAATATTCATGCCTTCTATAAAAATAAGCCCACTTTTTGGAACTTAGGCCTGATACGCATTTTTGGTAGCTTACCTGCAGAAGCCTGTATCACAATGTTATTAAAAAAACTCTCAGAGTATGACCTGGACATGGACAAGGATGTCGTCAATATTACTACAGATGGTGCCAAGGTAATGGTAAAACTTGGCCGTCTTATCAAGCCCAATCAGCAACTTTGTTATGCCCATGGATTACAGCTCGCTATAATTGATGTTATTTATAAAAAACAAGACTCATCTGAAACGTCACAAGACGGAATAAATAAACAAAACGAGATAGTCAATGATACTGGTACTGGTGAAGTAAGGACAGAGAACGATTCATCAGACATTGAATCGGATGATGATAACTTTGAAAGTGTGGACAGTGGCTTTGATCTGGTTCTTCCCACGAGCGAAGTAGATTTGTCATTAGAATACTCAAAAATAATACAAAAACTGAGAAAGGTCGTCAAGCTTTTTAAAAATTCACCGACCAAAAATGATTTACTGCAGACATATATTGTAAAGGACTTCGGGAAAAACTTAAGTTTATCGTTAGACTGTAAAACGAGATGGTCTAGTCCAGTGTTTTTCAACCTTTTTCATGATGCGACCCCCCTGGTATAAAAAAATATTTCGCGACCCCCTTGACCCTTCGGTTTTTTTTATCATTTATGTGTGTATGTTACTGAATTACCAATATTCATTCCATACAACGTATTTATGGTCTCCATGATTAGGATATAAGTACATACTTATCGGATATAAAAACACTTACAATTACGTACATCGGATACGTCGCCATACGGTACGTACGCACGACTAATGCCGATGCCTGCCGCCCGGCGAGTGTGGAGTGGTGGTGGTGGCTTATCAGTTGTTGAGAGTGAACGAGCGAGCGGAACACAACGAACGATGCGGGGGAGGGGTGCGGGACGATGCGAAGCGATACTCGCTCGGTCCCACGTCAACAATCAATTGTTTAACGACCGTTAGAAATTGTTTTTAACTTATTGTAATAATTACGCATTTGTAGTGATTTGTCATAGTTTAAAATGGATAAATTCCTGAAAAGATCAACAGAACCGTCAACTTCTGGTGATAGTAGTGGAAGTAAAATAAAGAAAAAACGTCTTTATGATGACAATTATTTGAAATTCGGGTTTACTGTGATTGACAATAAACCACAGTGCGTTATTTGCTTTGAAACTTTATCAAGAGAAAGCATGAAGCCATCGAAGTTAACACGCCACCTTAACACAAAACATCCAAATGAAAAAAATAAGCCCGTGGATTTTTTTGAGAGAAAATTGCAAGCTCTTCAACATCAAAAAACTGGTATAGTACAAATGTCCAACCTAAATAAGAAAGCGTTGCTGGCTAGTTATCGAGTAGCTTTTCGTGTGGCTAAAGCAGGAAAACCTCACACTATTGCCGAAAATTTGATTTTACCAGCTATATTAGATATAGCAGATGTTATGTTTGGGAAACCAGAGGTTGAAAAACTCAAAAGTATACCTCTCTCTGACAATACCGTTCAACGCAGGATAAGCGATATGGCCACTGATGTTCGTGATCAAGTCATAGAAAAAATAAAGGCTAGTACTTTTGTATCTTTGCAATTTGACGAATCCACGGACATTGCGGGTTGTGCGCAGTTTGTAGCTTTTGTGCGTTTTGAATCCAGCGATGAATTAATAGAAGAAATACTATTTTGCAAAGCCCTTCCCACAAATACTACAGGTCAGTGTTTGCATAAGATGTTCCTTGAAGCTACGCAAGATATGAATATCGATTGGGCAAATAAATGCATTGCTATTTGCAGCGACGGAGCAAAAGCGATGACTGGTGCGAAGAGTGGATTTATTGCTAGGCTGAAAGAACAGATGCCAAACGCTTGTTGGGTGCATTGCTTTCTCCACCGCCAAGCTCTTGCGGCCAAAGCCTGCCCACAGGAATACAGCCAAGTTCTAAATATTGCTATAAAGATTGTAAATTCTATTAAAGGAAAAGCGTTGCAGACACGATTGTTTCGGATTATTTGTGAAGATATGGGGGCACTCCACCAAAATTTACTTTACCATACAGAGGTTAGGTGGTTGTCAAAAGGTAAAGTACTGGCCAGAGTTATGGAACTTCGTGCTGAACTTTTAATATATTTACAGCAGGCAAAGTCAGAATACTCTGAATTCATTTGCGACCCGGAATTTCTTTTGAAATTAGCTTTTCTTTCTGACTTATTTGAGCATTTAAATATCTTGAATAAAAGTCTTCAAGGGCGAAATGAAAATGTCATCACTGCAAAAGACAAAATACGTGGCTTTACAAAAAAAATTGACTTGTGGTCGTCGTCTTTGAACCAAAATAACTTTGATGCTTTTTCGTCGACACAATCTTTTACTGAAGAAGTCGGTTGTGAGGTGAACATCAAGACATATATACCTGGTATGAAAATGGTGTTAGATAATTTGAAAAAAGAATTGTGTCATTACTTCTCAGAGCAAGAGATATCGGAGAACACTGGGCAGAGGTGGATCATAAATCCATTTTTAAATGCAGCTATAAATGAGGCTAGTTTACCAAATAAGCTCAAAGAGAATCTGTTAGAAATATCTGCCGATGGGATGTTACACCTGGAATTCAAGTCTTCTAATTTGGATACCTTTTGGCTAATGAGAAAAACAGAATACCCGGAATTGACAACTGAGGCTTTGAAGTGTTTGATTCCATTTGCCACCTCGTACTTATGCGAGTTGACATTTTCATCGATGGCCCAGATAAAAAGTAAGCAAAGAAATCGCTTAAATTTGGAAAACGATTTAATTCTATGTGTCGCAAAAACAGATCCACGATGGGATAAATTAATCAAT
Organism: Yponomeuta plumbellus; assembly: GCA_947310845.1. Taxonomy (NCBI): domain Eukaryota; kingdom Metazoa; phylum Arthropoda; class Insecta; order Lepidoptera; family Yponomeutidae; genus Yponomeuta; species Yponomeuta plumbellus. The sequence goes on from OX371206.1 coordinate 2,939,436, forward strand.
GAAAAACAAGCTCAACCTTCGCATTAACGCGCGTCGTCGTATTTTTTGTTTATAACATATTAAAATGTTTACGAGTTTGTTATGTTATGTTGTTTGTTATATCCTTTTGTTAAAATTATCTTACAGTAAGAGTAATTTGAAAGTTAGAGTCTTACTTAATAAATAAATATTAATTGTCTTTATTGTTTTTTTTTCTAAAGTACCCGACCTCTGGCGACCCCCCTACAGAAGCTTCGCGACCCCCCAGGGGGTCGCGACCCACAGGCTGAAAAACACTGGTCTAGTCTTTCAGAAATGATAACTACATTCAACAAAGTCAAATTGTGTGTATCTAAAGCTTTACTTGATCTAGGCCTGTCTGCTAATCCAGATTACTTCTTCAGTGAAGAGGAATATACTGTGTTAAGTGACTTAGAACGAGTTTTCCAGCCAATGAAACTAGCTGTAGAAGTTTTGTGTCGGCGGGAGTCGACTCTAATCACAGCTGAAACAACATTGAGATTCGTGATCAGCAAGTTGGAAGGACAAGATTCAGTTTTAGCCAAGAAACTTGCTACTTCATTAAGAAAACGAATTACAGAGCGACGGACCAATATGACTGCGGTTTTATTGTACTTACAAGACCCTGCAAAGTACGAAGAAGATAGAATTGAATTCATGCAAGACGAAACTTTTAAGTTACCTGCAAAGAGTGTAATCCGAAAAGAAATTATAAATGTTATTGAAAGACTACAATTTAATAAGAGAGACGCAGCGTTACCATTAACGTTAGTCTCATAAGAGGCTTCAACATCTTCTATCTCTACTCAGGAATCACAGGATGATTTACCTCTTTCTATAGTGGCCGGAATGATGCGAACAGAAAGCACGGAGCCTGAAGCAATATCTCTTAGAGATGAACTGGAACAAACACTATCGCGTTCTAAAACCGCTGGTCGATCTTCTTCGGGGCTTCATTCTCTTGAAGGTATAATCAGGAAAGAAATGAATTTGTTGCAGTCTGGTGGGCTTAAAGGTGAACATCTTCAGTTCGTCTACAATGCGTTGTTAACAGTTGTGCCCACCAGCGTGGAAGCGGAAAGGGCATTTTCTGCTGCCGGATACCTAGCATGCAAAGTAAGAAGCCGTTTAGCTGACAAAACCATTGACACGCTGTGTTTTATGCGCAGCTACTTCCAAAATAATGAATAATTGTTTTTTGTTTGTTTGTAATAGTTATTTTATTTCTAATTAGTGACTGATTGATTTGATAACTTAATAAATAGTTTCACAAAACTATTGAGACGCTATTTTTTATGCGCATTTGCGCAGCTACTTCCAAAATAATGGATAGTTGCTTTTTGTTTGTTTGTAATAGTTTTTGATCTTTGTTTGTAATTGTTATTTCTGAATAGTGATTTGATTACTTAATAAATAGTTTTAATAATATTTTTTACTTTCATTTTAAGTTCTATAGTCTCGTTTATGATACAGGATTCCTCTCTTTTTTCAATTACTTTAAAAAAACACGCGGGATCCCGCAAATACCTGGATCCCGCGGGATTGAACATTGAAATTTTAGTGCGGGATTGCATTCCCTAGTCCCCACCAAGGGGCATAGGTCTCTTCCCTGAGGAAGGTATAGGCCATACTCCACCACATGGGCCAAGTCCGGATTGGTGGAGGCTTGTAAGACTAGTGGCTGGTCTTACTGTCAGAAGTTTTCAAGCCGCCCTAAGGCCTCTGACTTGGCTTAACGACTGCCATCTATCGTCGGCAGCCGGCACGAACTGCTAAACGTGCCTTACGAAGCACGGAACCGCTCGGAAAAATGACAGACTAGCGTTAGTCATAGATGGTGACCCATCCATGGACTGAACGCGCCGTATGTTGCTTAACCTTAGTGATCGTTTAAGATCACTTAGGCAGCCCAGGCTACGAGCGATTTTGTCGCATCGCAATTTTGCACCATCTAACCCCATAGATTTTCTATGGGGTTAAGATCGGGGCTTTTCGGGGGCATTTTAATTAATTTTAGTACCTCTCGATTTTCCATCTCAGATATCCACAATTGTACTAAGTAAGCATTGTGAATGCTACAATTGCCTTGTACAAATTCAATTTGATGGTTGTCTGGGTAAAAATTTTTTGCTGTAAGCAAAAATGAGTCTCTCTCCATACATTTTTGTTCGCAGCACGTATGTACCTGGGCATTTTTTTTAAAAAACGTCCACAAACATTTTTACGTGTCCCACAAGTTTATGAATAATTTTCTTAGAAATCGGTCTATTTCTAGATATTTTTAGTATTTTTTTTTTATTTATACTTATATTATTGATGAAAACAGAGTTTTGTAGGGCTTTTCAATGTAATAAATTATAAAATAAGACTAAACTAGCTCTCGAGACCCCTATTTAAATGTTAGTCCTGCAGTATCTGACCAAGTTTTGATACTAGTTTATTTTTTAACTCGGTTTGTATGAAGGATAAAACTGGATTAATTATGTTTAAATATGTGACGACCATCATATTTTAACGTTAAATGGGGGTCTTTTAATACAGAAATACTAAGTTTTTATCAATTAAGTTGTGTCCTACGATTTTGGACATGAGTGGAATTCCATTTTGTAACTGCTATACGCTTGTAAAGCGACACTAACGCCCCCAACTGGTGCGGTCCATGAAACTTTTTGACATTTGCAAGTCCACACTAATTTGTATAGAAAAGCTGAAAGGGACTATTAAAACGTGAATAATTAATTAAAAAGAGCTTCAAAATGATGTGTTTTGCCCCAGGCTGCAATCACTACAATGATAAGCATTGGTGTAAGTTTTTCACTTTCCCGAAAAACGAAAGGATTTTGAAAAAATGGATAAAATATATAAGGTATGTTTGTGTTGTTATATTTTACGATCTTAAAATTTTGTATTCGGCTGGATCGTTTGTAATTTTATTAGAGTACCTAAGTACCTATATTTAGTTCTGATTAGATTCCTTTTGTAATTCCAGGAGAGCTGATAGACTTCCATCAAAACATTCGCGGATTTGCAGTTGTCATTTCAAAGATGGTAAAAGAGGAAACTATCCACTTATTTATGAAAGGAACCGAACCAAGATGCTCAATTTCGAAACTCCACAGAAAACTGTCGATAGAAGTACTAACAAAGTTGTGCCCCAATTGGATGAAACTCGAGAAAGTTTGCCTGCTGGAGAGGAACATAGCATTTTAGCAGAAGCCGAGAACACTTTACTGACGTTGGAAAATAAAAAGCTAAAAGAAGAAATTAATTCCTTGAAAACAGTACCTTGGTCTCTTAAAATAATAGGAAATGATAAGTTGATCAGATATTATACAGGTATACCTAGCGAAGAAACATTGAAAATATTTTTAAGCTTATTTGATGGTATTGAAATAAATTATTACTGTGGTTGGAAAGTTAACCGTGTTAGCCAAGTTGATCAGATATTCATGACTTTAATGAAACTTAGATTGAATTTAACACATACTGATTTAGGTGTACGTTTTGCATGCAGCAAACAGACTGTGACAAATGTAACTGTGACGTGGATACATATCACGCACAACTTTTTATATGAGGGTTTAATGAACAAGATACCATCACAAGCAAAAAATAATACTTGTTTACCCAATTGCTTTGCTAAATTTACAAATTGCCGTATGGTGATTGATTGCACGGAAGTGTTTTGTGCGACTTCTAGAAAATCGATGACCAAACAGAGATTAGCATACAGTCACTATAAGCACAGAAATACTTTTAAAGCACTTGTGGGTGTCGCACCCAACGGAGTTCTTACTTACAGCAGTAAACTGTATCCAGGCTCAACATCCGATAAGGCTATTGTCAACCATTGTCAACTATTGACTAAATTTACTGCTGGGGACCTTATACTTGCTGACAAAGGGTTCTTAATATCTGATATGTTACCACCTGGTGTTTCAGTTAATATACCTCCATTTTTGACAACCACACAATTTACTCCGAACCAGGTTTTTCAAACCACTTCAATAGCACGTGCGAGAATTCATGTGGAACGGGCATTTCAACGTGTCAAAGGTTACTTGATTTTAGATCACATCCCATTTTATCTCCATACCCTTTCCACCAAGGTTTGGCAAGTTACATGCGCTCTAACTAACTTTCAATAAACCCACCCTTTAATCAAGGAAGTAGAAGTATTTTACAATCCCCTTCATGAAGAAATTTAATTTGCTTAAGTACATAGTTGTTTTTTTAGTTACTAAATTGCTGTGTGTGACTGATTTCAAAAGTATATGAGTGTTACTAAAATAGAATAAGAATGTAATTAGTATTTTAGAAAATAAATCTATGGATCAAAAGGGTATGATTTTTTATTTATAAACTAGCTTTCGCCCGCGACTCCGTCCGCGTGGACTTTAGTTCAAAATGTTGCAACCCCGTTCACTCCCGTTAAGGGTTAAATTTAGAAAAACCGTGAAACACGTGTTCAATCAATTGTGTTGAAGAGTATTTATTTCAAGTTTCAAGAAAATCTGACAACATTTTTTTATACCTCCATACAAACTTTAACACCGCCGTTTACCCCTTTAGAGGGTGAGTTTCCAAAAAATCCTTTCTTAGTGCTCCCCTGGGCTCCCTAAGGAACTCCCATGCCAAATTTCAACCCCCTAGGTTCAGTAGTTTGGGCTCTGCGTTGATTCTAAGTCAGTCAGTCAGCTTCTCCTTTTATATATATATATAGATAGAAGATTGGATATGCATTTGAGTATTTTTAGATATGAAGTGTGTCAGCTTTGTAACAGAAAGAAACCTAGTCTATGTATTTTGAAATTAAAACTACCAGATGCTAGATTATCATATTTATTGAAAGAAATAAACAGATCACTGCGTGAGGACCTATTATTTGGCTTTCCTAGGACCACCATGCTACATCACAATATTTATCACAGTAAATTTCTTATTTAGCTTTATACATTAATAAATATGGAATGTATTTCTCAACATAAAAGTTGGTTAGTATGCTTAAATTGGAAGCCCACTCATCATCTTTATGTATCTGTACAGCAATCAAAGTATGTGGGGTCCACACAATAAAATTACACATGCTTTTCTTTGCTATGTGTAGTTGTCCTTGGATCTGGTGATAATAATTATGTTCTTGTCGGGGTAAAAAAAGTCCAGTTTCTGTATTGTAGGATAGAAAATATGTTTTATCAGTTTTTAAGACATCCTCCAGGTTGTCTATATTTCTATACTTATATGGGCATTTCACTTCAACCAAAGTGCCTTCATCAATGATCTCTCCATCTGGACTGGCACCAAGTAGTCCATTCTCATGAAGAATAAGCCCACATTGAGTAACTTTAGAACCCATAGCATCTTCGAACTCCTTAATGGCAGCAGCTTCATTTTCTTTTCCCCAATTGATGGCTTTGACTCCATCCAGTGAATAACTACCACTTATTGTTTTGAACAGGGATTTAGAATATTTGTTGTTTTTGCAAGCTTTTAAAATTATTCCAAAGTTACTAGCAGTTAACCTGTGCTTTCTTTGGATGAGCCAGTGAGGATTTTTTGATTGGCCAATACAGGGGTCGGCACTCGAAGTGTTACCAATTCAAAATGATGTAGTTTTGACAATTTTGTTTCTTTTTATTTATAAACTTCAATTTAAAGAGAAAAAACATTTAAAATTAAAAAGAAAAAGTTATTGTTCGATGTGGCCACCTTTAGCGCGGATAACAGCATCGAGTCGGTCCGTAAAGGCTTCACACGCTGCACGAATGTGGTCTGCTGATATTTTATTCCATTCTCGGCGAAGAGCAATCTTTAGGGCGTCGACGGTCTCATATTTTTTTGCTGACACTTTGGCCTCTAGAATTGACCATATGGAAAAATCCATTGGGTTTAAGTCCGGCGAATATGGTGGCCATTGTTGCGAAGAAATGAAGCTCGGAACTTTATCTTGCAAAAAAATTTGGGTTTCCCGAGCTTTGTGGGATGGTGCCGAGTCTTGCTGAAACGTCCAATGATTTCTACCGAATTGCTTACGTGCCCAAGGTAACAAAGCATCGTTTAAAATCTTTTCACGGTAGATTTGCTGGTTTACCTTTACACCCTGCTCAATGAAAACGAGAGGTGAACGTCCCGTAGCAGTTACCGCGGCCCAAACCATCACTGATGCTGGTGCTTGCTTTCGCAGAGCAATTCGTTGGTCTAAATTGTCGTTCGATTTACTTTTTAACCATACGCGATCATTTTGTTTGTTCACATATTGCTGAACCGTAAAAATTTTTTCATCGGAAAATACCAAATTTTCAAGCTTGCTATCAACGTGCAAGTGCTTTAACTCCTTGGCTCTTTCTAGGCGAACTGCCTTTTGTGTAAGTGTCAAGTCTTGCACTTTTTGTATTTTGTAAGGCTTCAGGTGTAGTTTATTTTTTAAAATGCGTCCTATGCTCCGGGCAGATACATTAAGACTTTTCGCCAATTTAACTGCGCTTTGTCGTGGATTTCGTTCAATTCTAGCCTTTACCTTTCGAACCATTTCTGATGATGTTGCGGTTGTTGGATGTCCACCTCCATGGCGTTTCTTGATGCTACCGGTGTCATTGTAACGCGTGATGGTCCGATACACAAACATTTTATTCAAATGTAAATGACATAGCGCATTAACAATGGCTGGTTGCGATTTACCAGCCAAATACAAAGTAACGACACTGTGGCGTTTGAATTCCATCTGGATAACTTTTTTTAGCAGCGACGAAAAACAATGAGCTTCTGTATGCTTAGCAACAATACAATAGACTTACGACTGTGAAAAAATGGGCACCATAATGTAAACAGTTTGGTTGCTATAGCAACTTAAAGTTGGTAACACTTCGAGTGCCTACCCCTGTAGTGTTCCGACTGATATTTTTAATTTTATCTTCAGTTAAGAGACAAAATGTCAATAAGGCTTGTTTTTTGGGACTGTTTTCAAATTCAGTTGAAAAAATAAATGACTCCAGAGTTGTTTCAACAGAATACTCCGGCTCTGGGGATAACATCCAAGAAAAACCGACCAGGGCTGCAGGCGACGTAAGAGTATCATACAGTTTTGTCCTCTTGGCAGCATTGAGTGGTAATGTAGCACTATATTCTCTCTTTGGTGGATAAAGTTCCTCTACAGTCTGTACTGGTTCTTCATTTTGCATCGGTTTACGGGCTGACCAAGAACATGAAACATCAGTCACGGACACATTGTACAAGCAGTACAAAAGCAATGCAGCCATGTGATGAAAGCGGACTTGACCTCGTGGACAATTGCATGTTGCTTCTTTTATTGAACCCTTATCGTCAAAATGTATCTGAAAAAAAAATGTACAGGGCACTTGAACACACAAATTAGAAAAAAAAGTTAGTCTTCTTGAACATCAGTCAAGAAACTGAAGCATAGAGGACCAAAAGATTATTGCTTAATTACTACTGTGTATGACCACATTTGAAGGTTATTTATCGCAGTTATTATTTTGTCTTTGGGTTTTTTTAAGCAAAATTTTGTTAAATAAAGTAAAGTAGTAAATAAAGTATGTCTATTCTTCATACTAGTATGAACTTTCCCTTGTATGTATCCAAGTTGTTGGTCGAACAGACCACTTTTTACATGGCTGCTATTATAAGAATTTTCACCTTTTTCGATCAACTTTTGTTCCCTTTCGAAAAAAGAGGCTATGGTGTGAAATTTTAGTACACTCTTACGAGTTATTGTTGGATAAAATGCACCTAATTTGCTTATTCTGCAACGAAACAATCCCGCTATTTGTATAGAGAAATGGCGTCAATTGTGACAGATGGACCGCGATGCGTGAGTGACGTCACACTTTACAAGCGTATATCGCCGTATTATTTTTAAAGAACTACTCTGTGATCACAGAAATTTTATTCCTGGCAACATTACTCATCGATACAACTATTTTGAATTAGTTGTCAAAGAACGTCCTATTCACTATTCGTGTCTGAACTCGCACAGCGTTACCGTGGAGTTTTTTTCTTCAGTTTTGTAACTGCGATTTTGGCTGGTAAGTTTGTGTTTTTGTAAAGTAAAATAAACAAAATGATAGCTGTTTATTGTATTTTAATGAATTATTGAGTCACCTGTGGCCACAACTGTTTAAATTGACAACACACGCAATTTTAGATCGCGTACCATGGGTCCGTTACTTCCATTTTGTTTGGTTACGTACATGTGGAATGGAAAAGTTACAAAATGGAAATATAAAGGCAAGTGTTTACTGTCAATGTTGACAAAGCATCAAGGGGTTCTAATTAATCTTAGTTTAAAGAATGATTTTTTTTAATATGCTCACACCTTCTGCTTCTGGAATACGGGGATGACTTTAATTTGTTTTAGAGCTGTGCGCGGTCTTCTTCTTTGTGTATTTTTTATATGTTGCTCGATATTATGATACATCCTACTTTACTAAAAAGGTTAAGGTTTCTATTTGTGATATATTTTCTGGATATACAAACCTAATAGACAGTTTCTGAAATGAGAATTTCACTAAGTAAATAGTTAACTGTAGTGCAGTCTCTTCGAATTTGTCAGAAAAGAGCGTGACAGAACGTTACTAAGTATTTACTTAGTGAAATTCTCAATTCAGAAACCGACCTTTAGTCTTACAAATCCTAACGCGTTAAAAAAGAAAAAGTGTAACAATTTTTTTTACATCCGCACTTTTTTAATGTACCTATAGGATTTTTTTATAGTATCGGTAGGTTACAATTTGTAAGACTTAGGTGTATGTATAATTATATTATCCGGAATAACATACTATATAAGAAAACTAAAAGGGGACCGTTTTAGCAACACGCAAAAGTACAACTTGTTTGTTTACGATGTTCTCTTGCTTATTATTTCTGCTTTTGCCTCGGTTCTAATCTTTTCCTTTAGGTAAAATTAAGTTTATGCTAATATCTATATCTTCTGTTGGAGAGGGATTAAGGACTTAAATTTGGATGGGCATTATTAACTGGTTTTTTTTTCTACGACTTTGGGATAACAGGCTAAGTTTATGTTTATATGTTTGCAAGCAATCATATTATCAAGTAGCCTCAATCGACAGCACAATCGCAGATTAGTAGTGCTATTTTAATTTAAAAAACAATGTTACACTGTTTTTACAGTCGTTAAATATTATTGCGACCACAAGGTCAGAAACGACTCCAAAACGTCATATGTCAAAATGTAACAATTTTAAAATAAAACCGTTGTAAAGACCGTGGAATATTGTGTTTTAATAATGTGTAGTGCTCGGAAATTACTAAAAAATACTTACATATTTTTTTAGGAAAGTGCTTAAAATGGCCCTCACAAATGCTGAAAAGCAAAGAAGATATAGGGAGAAATTAAAAAATAACCCCGATAAAAAAGAGGAAATACGAAAGAAAAATCTAGAAAGAATTAAATTAAAGACTAAGAAAGTTCAAGACATGACAGAAGACGAAAAAATTGCTAAAAGAAACATTTGGAGAAGGCAGAAAGAGAATCAAAAACTGAAAAAGGTTGCACTAAAAACAATGGAAACGACAAATTAAAGTAAAAAACCGTCAAAAAATCCCAAGTTGTATTTGCGTCACAGTAAATTAAACGGTCGCCTTAAAAAATCTTTAAGCGCCATTGAAACACAAAACAAAACTATAAAAACATTGCGGAAAAGAATCTTTCGTCAAAAAAAAAGCTTGAAGTGGATATTGAGAAAAGAGACAAAGAGATCTTATCATTGAAGAGCAGAAATGAAGTGCTAGAAAGCATGATAAAGGCAATATATAAGAAAAGCAATTCCATTGAAAAAAGGCACATGAAAGAAACTGCTTTAAATAATGTAAAGAGACAAAACATCGTATCAGATTCTCTTGGCGTTGTTCGAGTACGTAAATACAAAAGAGTAGGTCAAAGAAAAAGCGAAAAGATATCAGAAGCAATGGCAAAATTCTTTGTCAGGGACGACATCAGTAGAATTACTGCAGGCAAAAAAGAGTGTCGAACTCGAAATAAAGAAAAACAACAAATACGCTACTTGACAGACACTTTGAGAAACTTGTACAAAATCTATAAAAAAGAAGGTGGCCAACAATCTCTTGCTACATTTTTCAAGTACAAACCGTTTTTTGTTCTATCGCCTACAGTGCAAAGCAGGGACACGTGCATGTGCATAAAGCACAGTAACACGAGCTATCTGTTGAATGCTTTAGTATCTAACCAACTTCTTGGCCGTGGTAATACATTAAAGGACGTTTTAATGCGCATTACCTGCGATATAACGTCATTTGACTGTATGCATCGTAAATGCGCAAACTGCGTCAATTCAAATATAAAATTTGACGCAAATGACGACCAAGAAAATAAACAAATAAAGTGGTTGTGCTGGGAATCTGAAAAACACACTTACATGAAGAAAGAAAAAGGAAATGGTGAAACTAAAGAGATGCAGACCAGGAAGACTACGAAAAAAGTTAAGACGGGCACAATAAAAGAACTGATCCAGACCTTCAACAAGGAGATACAATTGTTTAAAAAACATTACTTCAACATGAAAACTCAGCAGAGCCAGTACCAGGAATGCTTACGACAGTTGAAGTCAGAATGTGAGGTTATGATCCTATGTGATTTTTCCGAAAACTTTACTTGCAAACTAAGGGAAGAAATTCAAGCAATGCATTTTGGGGCTTCCAAGCAGCAAGTCACCCTACATTGTGTAATGGTTTATTGGAAACATAAATGCCAGTCAATGTGCACGGTGTCTGATAGTGCCTGTCATGAGCCAGCAGCTATTTGGGCCCACCTATTACCAGTGATAAAATTTATCAAACAGCAAACGCCAAACACCAAAGTATTCCACTTTTACTCTGATGGGCCAACGAGTCAATATCGACAAAAAAAGAATTATTACTTACTGAGTTTGTTTGCTCGTAAAATGAACCTTAACTATGTGACGTGGTCTTTTACCGAGAGTGGACACGGAAAAGGTGTAGCGGATGGTATCGGCGGTGCAGTGAAGCGGAGTTTGGATCGCCAAGTCTTATACGGTCATGATATTAGTAATGCTGATGACGCCTACACCAACATTTGCGCTGCTATGACCGCTGTAAAATCTTTTTTGATCCCCATTCAAGAAGTCGAAAATATGAAGAAAATATGAAGAAAGTGGTACCTACAAACCTTCGACCCTTGTCTGGAAATAATGACGTGCATCAAATTATAACTACCAAAGTAGAAAATGTAATCTTACACAGACCTCTAAGTTGTTTTTGTGGAAGCGAGCCGGGCATGTGCACTTGCTACCAACCAAAGAGACATAATTTGTTACCTTTGGCTATGGAACATACCTCGAAAGGTAGTTGCTATTAATAATTGTGTATTTACAGTATATGAATTGCTCATTTGTATTATTCTTTTACTTTAGATGATGACACTGAGATGATGACAGTGCACCATGTACCAAAAGACACTGAACTTAGCGTTCCCATCGCTACTGTTGAGCATACACCTCCAGGTAACTACTATTATTTTTTATTTCTGATCTCGTTATCGTTAATGTTTATTTGATTTTGACTTTTTACTGTAGTGATAATAATTTGTTATTATTTGTATTCTAAAGTATAAAAATCTCGTGTCACAGTGTTGTTATCGATCTCCTCCGAAACGGCTTCACCGATGTTTAGGATTTTTTTTGTGTATCTCTGGTAATTCTGAGAATAGTTCGAAGGCTAATTAATATGGCAAAACGACGTTTGCTGAGTCAGCTAGTTATTATATACATATTATTATGCTTCCTAGTAAGTAGTAAAATTTATCTTAATGCGATATTTTCTTTGTTTTAGATGATGAAATAGAGATGATGATATTGAGAGATCTACAAGATGACACTGAACTTCCCGTCATTATCATTGATGATGGGATTATTACCGTTGAGCATAAACCTCGTGGTACCGATACTTTTAAATCTATTTTTATTGACAATGCTTACAGTAAAACAGAACATTTTGTTATTTAATTATTCACTTAGCTTAGGCCTACTTTGGCGATTATTAATAGAATATCACGATATTTCCTAGTAACGATAGTAAAGTTCTCATTATGCCATAAGTATTTATTTTATTTTAGGTCAAGACACCAAGATGATTATTGCACGATTTACAAAAAGACACTGAAATTCCCGTTCCTATAATTACAATCGAGCAAACGCCTCCAGGTAACGATACTTTCGTTAATACTTTATTGCTGGAAACCATATCTGGTATTATTTCCTCATATGCATACAAAACAGTTCTCTAATCTAATCTACATCTTTTTTAATCTTAATAAAATCTACATTTTAGACGAAAACACCGAGATGATGACAATGCAAGATCTACAAAAAGATATGGAACTTTCCGTGCCCAACGTTACTGTTAATGATGGGATAATTACCGTTGAGAATACGCCTCCGGGTAAATATAAATTATTAAACCTAATGAGATTACAATGTTTTTTAAACATAATATTGTTTCACTTAATAAATATTTTATGTTGTTTTAGACTACTATGGTAAAGAAGTATTTACAGAACTAGATGATGAAAAAGATGAAGAACCCACGATGAATACACCACGTTGTGGTGCGCTAAATACCACTTCTCTGCTTAATGTTTCAGCAAGAATACACACCGGAAAGAGAAAAACTACAAATACTGTAATACAAAAAAAAGTTAAAGTGTTAATGCCTTCTTCGAGCGATAACAAAGAATATTATCGTTCTCAGTCCCTGAAAACAGTTGTGGCGAGATTTTTCTATTGTCATTTATGTAAACGAAGAAATTTTAACTCGAAAAACCAATTTTGTGTATGTATGGTATGTAAAAATCAAGTCTGCGTACAATGCAGTGGAGCAGCCGGTTTCGATTACATATGTGTTAAATGTCTAGAATAGATTGGTAGGAGAAAATTTTCTATTAATGTACACCATAGTAATTTTCTAACGTAAACACGAGCACTAGACTTAATAAAGATATTTTTAATTTCAATAACGAATAATCAATATTTTTGAGTCGTAACTTAATAATTTATTTTGTAAGTTTACGAGGGTAGTAAACGTACAAACTTAAACAAGTATGCTTATGGCATTAAGTCCGCCGTATTGTACATTTGTTTTAAGTGCAATAAAAGTATCAATATATAAATTAATTTTATATTCGTGTAAATTCAGTCTTTCTTTATAATGTACACACAGCTTTACATTTTCCATTACGTAACTGGTCGTATCCATTTTGTAACTGTCTCATGTTTTAATTAAGGAAAACATATTTTTTTCGGTTCTTATAAAGGGCACTAGCTAATATTTTTACATTTTTGCAGTAGTATGAATAGAACCTATTCGATAAAAAAAAATACGTTTCCTAAAGACAGTTTTACCAACATAAAACATAACATTTTCATAGGCAAGCTATCCAAAAGTAACAAAGTGGATTTGTTCTTAATTATATTTAAATAAATAATGATTTTCTTTATTGCTGGGTTTTATTTTTCACTCCATCTCATGTCTGTCGAGCAATTAAGCACACTAAATTAGTTGAAGATTACTGTGGTATTCATTTATTTAGGTTGAAAGAAAGTTACAAAATGGAAAGCTAAACAACTTTCTCATCCCAAAAAAGTCAAAAAGCCTTTGAAATGTTATTTTATATTTGAAATGTTTATGCTTTGATTGTTATTTTGCCGCATTCTTAGACAATGAATGTTTGCTGTCATTGAATTGGCATTGAATAGTTGACATCTTGGTCCACTACCACCTTTATTGTTAACAAGCTTCTATCGTTTCAAAAAAAAAAAAAAAACCCCGCCCCATCTAAGCCATTGATGAACTTTTAGGAGAATATGTGCCTTCCGCCGTATCACTGTGACTTGAATCCTATTGAGCTGATTTGGGCTCACCAAAAAAAAGTAGCAGGACATAATGTTGGGTCACATGATGTGAAGCAACTTGCTGAAGAGGCCTTCAACAGTATCACACCTGAAACGTGGAAAAAGTGCTGCCATCACGTCGAGAGGCTCGAAAAAGAATACTACGAGCGAGGACGTCACCTTTACCAGGACATAGACCAGTTGATTGTCCGCTTAGGCCATGATAGCAGCAGTAATGACAGCAGTTGTAGTGATGACAGCGCAAATGAAATGAAATGAAAGTGGCAACGAAACGTTTGTTGGTGTTGAATGTTTGGAATCAGATGATGAGTGATTAATCTTACATTTTTAACTATAATAATTGTATTTTGGTTCGATTAGAAATGCTTAGTAAAACTTTTCATAAGCAGAGGTACCTACTGTAAGTAAAACAGAAACAAAATATGACTGTAACGCGTCTTAATTATTTACTCATTTTACTAGTCTATAAGAAACAAGAGCCGGGATATTTTTCCACCGCACAAAAACAAGATTCCTTTGAACAAGTTCTGAGAGTTACATCTGATGATAATACTAAAAGCAATACATCTTCAAAAATACGAATACTACAAAACATATTAATTGCACCTGCAACGCCACGTATTAAAGAAAACTTTGAAGTGACAAAGGAAATAGAAAAGCTTAAGACGCATGAAAAAAAGCAGCAACAATTTTTGTTTGGAAACAACAACGAATCACCAAAAATAGATCTTAATCAAAACCTGCAACACTCACAAAAGGCTGATACATATAATCGAAACGACCTAGAAAAGGCAGAAACACAAAATATCATAAATGTGTCATTTCAGACACTTCTATTAGAAAAAATTGCTCGCAATGATCCACCCAAAACAAAAAAAAAGGCGTGTAACTAAAGGGGCCGAAATCTTAACATACAAAGAAGTAATTGAAAAAATGGAAAGAGACCAGGAAGAAAAAAAAGTGAAACAGAAATGAAAAAAATTGAAGAAACGTAAAAAAGGAGAATTTGAGGAAAAAAGGAGAAGTTGTTGATCGAGGAGAACAAGAAGCGAAAAAAGAGAAACAAAAAGAGAAAAAAAGAGGACCAAAGAGAAAAATAGTGAAGAAGAATATGAAAAAGAATAATATAGCGAAGAAAAAGAAAATCCGATATGAAACGGAAAGTGATACCAGTGGTTCGTACCAAAGTGACATGTCGTCAGAGAGCGAGGACGCAGAAACTTTTTACAGAAGACTGGTGGAAGATAACTCGATCAATGATTCTATAAATATTGAAGAAGATCTATCTAATTTAACAAAAGAAATTGATGACACATCTGAAAAGAAACAAAGAAGACGAAAGGAAACCTTTCTGTTGAGCCATGTTTTAGAAAAAAGGAAGAAGATAAGTAACAAAACGGAAAGTTTGATAAAAAAAGAAAATCTGTGCATAATTTATAATAAGTTGGAAGACGTACCATCGACGTCAAAAGATGAGTTTGTATTTATGCCAAAAGAAGGTGACTTTATACTAGCAAAATTTTGCTCTGCTTTGGGAAAGAAAACTTACAAGTATGTTTGCTTGATTGAAGACATTTCTGAAAATAAAGCTGTCGTGAAGGGCATGAAGTCTTATAAACAAAAAAATACGTTTAAATTTATTAAAAATGACGTATCGATAATAGATTTTACGGATATTATCAAGATGCTACCTCAGCCTGATTGCGTAGGAGAACTTCACATGTTTTCGGAAAACATTGATGTGATAGAAAAATAATTTACTTACTTCTTAATTTATTTATTTCTTGGATGTTTACATGTTTGTGACGTCGCTGTTTCTGGTTTCCACGACACAGGGTATCCTAGTGTGGGACCAGAAGCAATGTTTTTGCCTGTATGTAAATGTTTATGTTTATAGCTTCTTATTTTATCGTCTGTTAGACGGAATTATTATAGAATTTACTTAGTAATTTAAGTTTAAGTTTAATTTCGTCTGAGATTGAGGCCCGGTTTCTGAATTGAGAATTTTACTGAGTAGATACTTAAGTATCGTTCTGTCACGCTCTTTTGTCAGAAATCTGCAGAGACAGAACGATACTTACGCATCTGCCGTCGAGCGAGTCAGTCGACGAGCGAGTTGCCTCCCTGGAGCGAAGAGTCGACACAGTCGAGAAGCAGGTCACTGAGAAGAGCGTCGCGGTGGGCACCAAGTTGCTGGAGGATGCCATTTCGGACCTGAAGTGCCAGCTAAATGATCGAGATCAGGATCTCCTAGCTAACGACATCCAGGTCTCGAACGTGTCGGAGGCGCCGGGTGAGAACGCTATGCACCTGGTAACACTGATAGGCACTAAGCTGGGTGTAAAGCTGGACGAACGCGACATCGTGAGCGCGGTACGCATGGGTGCGCGGCCGCGGCCTTTCGTCGTACGTCTGGCGCGGCAGGCTACGCGCGATGTACTGCTGCGCGCGGCCCGAGTGCGCCGCGGTGCCACTACTGCAGACATGGGCATTGCTGGGGAGCCTCACAAGTTCTACCTCAATGAGCGCCTCACGCGCGTGAACAGGCAGCTGTTCGGCAAGGCTCGCGAGCGTGCCCGGGAGATTGGCTGGAAGTACGTTTGGACTCGGGAGGGCCGTGTACAAGTCCGACAGGCCGACGGGACCATTCTCCATAAAATTACGTCAGAGGCGGATATCAATCGTGTTTTTTCGGCGGACCCGGTTAGGCCTAGGATGGAAGCCTAGTAAATGTACTGTTGAATCTTTAAAAGAAACGTGGTGTTTGTTTTTAATATTATTAGTCATAAATTTCTTGTGTATGTCAATGAATAGTTCAAATTTTTTTTTATTAATCTATGACAAACGTTACTATTATAACTTAAAAATGCCTGAAACGAACTATCGTTTGCGAGAATTGGAACGTATTTTTTCTGTGTAATTTGGTAGTACTGATCAAAATGGCTCCGCAACCGCAGGTGACTCGCGCGCAGGAGGTAAGAATTATTATTTTTCGCATGTTTTTAACTCATTCTTTAACTTTTTACTAATATAATCTCAAGAAGACTAATCTACTAATTGATACATATGGCGAAACAAGTTCACATTGCTTGGGAAACAAAGTTATCTTTGCTCAAATGTGTATGTTGTACGCTTTCAACGTTGCGAAGCACTCATAGATTGAGTCCGGGGATGTTATGTTGTATGGGCATAACATTGCGAAGTTGTAAACAATTTGCTTCTGTCCGGGTGTGTTGTCTATAAACAACAAAGTGGGTAGTTTAAATGGTCTTAAGAATTAGCAGAAAAACCGTGGTGAGCTTTGACAGTGAGAAGTGGTCCTTTCCTTTCTGGTTTCTGCTTGGGTTGCCTTTGCATGGTTTGTTTTTCCTTTTTCTAGAATAAACGATGCTGGACGCCACCAGAGAACAATGCTTCTGACTTATCGGATACATCTGATGAAGAAAACATGCTGATGAATCCTAGAAGACCGCTGAATAGCCCAATGGTCAGTTCAGAGGCCCCTTCAATTGATTCGGAGTTAGAAAGGCTAAATATTTCAGACGAGGAAAGCATCGGTAACGCTGCTTTATTTGACGAAGATACAGTCCCATTAACACCAGTCATAAATGCGATGTTTACGCCCAGCAATAACATACCAGAAGAACTACCAGCACTTCAGTCTAGTCAGTTTATCTCCAAATGTGCCTAATCTGTCTAATACAGAGACTTCTAAAACTAAGGTTACTCGTGCTTCCAAACGTAAACCAGCGTCAGCACCTACTTTAAATGTTGCTAAGAAAAAGAAGTATGTTCGACCACCTTTATCTTTTCATTGGACTACTGGCCAGTTTATGCACCGGGTTTTGACAGAAAAAGTTGCGTTCAGTGAAGTAGCGGTGATTAAATCACCCCTGGACTATTTTCAAAGGTTTTTCTCAGATGACGTTTTTCAACTGATTGTGGAGCAAACGAATCTATATTCCGTTCAGCATAGGGCAATGAAATGCGTCAATGTCACAAAAGAAGAGATAAAATACTTCTTAGCTATCAATATCCTCATGGGGGTGGTACAGATGCCGGCGTATAGGGACTATTGGAGCAAGGAGTTACGATTCTACGCAATAGCAGACGTCATGTCACTAAAGAGGTATGAACAGATACGTCAGTTCCTTCACTTTGCTGATAACTCTCAGGCAGATGATACTGGTGACAGGTATTTCAAAATACGCCCCCTGCTTGAAAAAATCCGGAAAAATTGCTTGGCTCTAGAGGAAGAAGAAATGTACAGCGTGGATGAGATGATGATCCCTTATAAAGGGACCAGAGCAGGTAGCAGACGTCAGTATGTTGCGAACAAGCCGAAAAAATGGGGCTTTAAAATGTTCGTAAGGTCTGGAGTATCGGGACTCGTATATGACTTTTTCCCTTATGGGGGCGATGATACGTTCAGGTTTCACGAATTCAATGAGTATGAAGAAAGCCTGGGTCTCGGAGCTAAAGTTGTTTTGGCTTTGACAAAAACTATCACCAAAAAGCCTTCGTTTGTCTTCTTTGACAACTACTTCACATCATTGGAATTAGTGCATTACCTCCGTGAACAATATGGGATTCTGAGCTTAGGAACCATAAGAAATAACAGACTCCGAGGTTGCCAAGACAAACTACCCACTGACAAAGTTTTGGCGAAGAAAGGAAGGGGTGCAAGCAAACAATTTGTCTGCAACAAAAATAAGCTTACCGTGGTCAAATGGCAGGACAACAAAGCTGTGACTTTAGTAAGCTCTTTTGTTGATTCTCATCCAATGGAAACGATCAAGAGGTATTCAAAAGAAGCTAAAGCCAAAGTCAATGTGGAATGTCCACAAATTGTTAAGAGATATAATTCCCACATGGGTGGTGTGGATTTGTCCGACATGCTCGTCTCCCTGTATCGCACTGAGTACAGAACAAAGCGTTGGTATATGGCTATTTTCTCCCAATTAATCGACGTATGCATCAACAATGCGTGGTTGTTGTATAGGAGAGAATACAGCAGCTGTTTACAAAAACCCAATGATTTGACGGTAATGCCACTAAAGAAGTTTCGAATCAAAGTTTTTCACGAACTGCTACGAAAAAATCGGTCTACGGCCGTTCAGATGCCAGCTTTGCAAGTGAAAAAAATAAAAAAGCCAGTGGCTGCAAGACCTACAGACGCTGTGAGACTGGACAATGTTGGGCACCTTCCATCTTTTGTTGCTCAAGGCAGATGCAGAAACTGCAAAAAAGGATACACAAATGTGTGGTGTGCAAAGTGTGAACTAAGATTGTGTTTGGTTCCTAAGAGAAATTGTTTCCTAAACTATCACAGCACGTGAACATTTATATTACTTTTAAGATGAAGCGGAATGTTTTTTTTTTTTTTTAATAAACATACTGATAACATATTTTTATTGTTTCTTTTGTAATTGTTGTATATTTCGCAGTGTTGAAAATGTACAACGAGGTTTCCTAATATAAGATGTTTCAGTGTTTCGCAATGTTGTGCATATTTAACATACATTTTCCAAAAATCTGCCACATCTGGATTTTTTTTTTAGATTTTTATGGGTTCATTTGAGTGCTAAATAATTTAAATAACCAAAAAAAAAACATGTATTTTGTAATATTTTTCACTGCGAAGTAAAGGGTTGACACGTTTTTTGATGCGATTACAGATTCTTTAACTACGATAACTGGATATGATAACGTTTTACTAATGGGTGACTTTAACATTAATTTTACCGACTGTCACAACCGAAACTTTATACTATTGACACAATTTTTAAATTCTTTAAAACTTACTCAGATTGTTGACCAACCGACTCACTTTACTGACCACAGCGAGACTACTATAGATCTCATCTGCACAGACGCACAGATTCGTAGTGTTGATGTACATTCCATGCCGGGCCTAGGTCGGCACGCATTTATAATCGTTGACCTAAATATTAAAAAATAAAATTACCACCTAAATACATAACGTACCGACCTCTTAAGGACATAGACCGTGACCTCTTCGACATGGACTTGAACTTGATCGACTGGGAAAGTGTTTCTCTACTAGACGACGTCAACGAGATGGTGCGTCGTTTCAACGACCTGATTACTGGACTATTTGACAGACATGCACCTCTTAGGACTAACCCATTCATGACCGATGTACCAATATGGGAACACTTAAAAAAAGAGGGTGGGAGGTAAAATTGTTGACAACAGTCGGCAATTCATTACATTTCTAGATAGTGGAAAGTTCATTAGAGAAGTTTAGTACGAAATCATTGTTTTGCGATTAGTGGTCTTTTGGTTTTGATCAATTGATTTTCCTGTTCAAGACAAGTGTGGAGGTAAGCACATTATTTCAATAATTACGTAATGTAGGCAAAATGTTACATTGTAAAAACTTATTTTCATGTGAACATCAATGAATAACTATACGTAAATAAGCATTTGCAGTTATATTGATAATGTCTGTTCAAAGTTATAACCTCTGAAATATTAGTGTGCCGTTTTGGGTACAACGGCTACAAGTATACTATATTTTTTTAAGATTCCGAGATGAACCGAAAGCGACGTTTTAGTACGAATGACAACTTTCGAGGATTAGAAGAAGCCATAAATAGCATCTTAGAAGATAGTGATGACGGCGCGGAGTATGATTTGGCTATTATTCCGCCAGAGCCGAGTGTCGTTACTGACGAAGAAGAGGGTTTTGAAGAAGACTTGCGACCTTCAAATTTACCAAATGATGTTCCTGGAAATATTGAAGTGTTTGTTCATAGCGTTGGAAATCTTTCGGATACAGAAAACAGCAGTGATGATGAGCCGTTGGCCACAAAAAGATCAAGAGTTCGAACCCAAACTTTAGCCCAACCTGAAGAGCCCCCTGTAACCGCAAGCCGATCAGCACTGTCTGCCCCAGTTTGGCGAAAGTGTGCCCCAAGTTACTCGAGGACTTACGAAGAAACGACCTTTCGTTCAGAGAGTGAGAAACGTGTAAAAGAAGACCTGAAAGAATTGACATCAGTCCAAATATTTGAAAAACTTTTTGACGACGATGTATATCAAATGATTGTGGACTTTTCAAACTTGTACGCCAGGCAAAACAATAGGCACGGTTTTAGCGTCACGACTGCTGAGCTGAAGACATTTTTTGGGATACTGATACTGTCGGGCTATCACAAATTGCCAAGAGAATCCATGTACTGGTCTTTAGATGAGGATATCGGTGTTGATTTAGTTTCAAAGGCTATGTCAAGAACTAGGTTTAGGCAAATCAAAAGAAACCTACACCTTGTTGATAATAACGACGTGCCTAACACAACTGACAAAATGTTCAAGGTAAGAAATCTTGCAGATATTCTCATAAAGAAGTTTGGACAGTGGAATGTTTTCCACGAATTCATTTCTATAGATGAATCTATGGTAAAGTACTATGGCCGCCACTCAGCAAAGCAATTTATTCGTGGCAAGCCTGTGCGATTTGGGTACAAGAATTGGGCTGCAGCTAGTTCTTCTGCATATTGCTACAACTTTGATATTTACTGTGGTAAATCTACCGCTTCCACCACTGAGCCATTAGGCACCAGAGTGGTAAAAATGTTACTACAAAAATTGAACACGAATGCGACGGAGCATAAAGTTTTCTTTGACAACTTTTTTACAAGTTGTGACCTGCTGAATGATTTACGACAGTTAGGTTACCGTGCTACAGGAACCGTACGTGAAAACCGCACCAAAAAATGTCCGCTACCAACTGCCAAAGAGATGATGAAAAAGCCCAGAGCAGAATTTGATTACAGGTTTGACAAAAACAACGAACCTCTACTGGTGCGTTGGAAAGATAACAGCATTTGTACAATGGCCACCAATTACGATTCATATGAACCAGTAGGGACTGTAAAGAGGTGGTGTCCGGAAAGAAAACAAAAAGTTGATATGAAGATACCTCACTTGTTCCTAAACTACAATAAAGGCATGGGAGGAGTGGACGAGATGGACCAGTCAATAGCGCTTTACAGAATTTCCATCCATGGCAAGAAGTGGTGGTGGGTATTGTTCACCTATATGGTTGACATGGCAATATCGAATGCCTGGAGACTATATATGTACTCGCTAAAGATGGTGATATGGATCAATTGTTATTTCGACGCAGTATAGCCAGATTTTATCTCAGGCAATCAAATGCAAGACCTTCTGCTCGGCCTTCCTCTTCAAATATTGATGGATTGCAATTAGATGGAGCTGATCATGCTCCTGAAAAACTTCCTAAACGAGTGCGGTGTGTTGTGTGCCACAAAAGAAGCCGCTGGGGCTGTAAAAAATGCAAGAAAACTCTTTGCATTGAAAAATCGTGCTTTGTCATTTTTCACACCTAAGTGGCCACTGTACCATTATGGGAACACCCCTGTAAAATCCTGAAAAGTTAATTTAAGTTTTTTTTTCAATTTAAATTTATTATTTCTAGTGCTAAGAAAAGCCTAATAAAGAAATTCCTTTAAAATTACTGTCCATTTGTGTTTGGCTCCAAATGGGCTAAAGTTGTGAGGGATTCTCCGAAGCCATGGCTTACTGCAACCGTGCGCTTGATGATGAGACTGCGAGATGAGGCCCACAGACGGTACAAAGAATCAAAGCAAGAAGTTCACAAAAAGTACTACCATGACTTAAAGCACCTTGTCATATCGGCAATTTTCCATGAAAAACGTGCATTCTTTGAACACAACATTAACCGCTGTGTGGGTGACTCTAAGCGCCTGTGGAAAAATCTCAAGCGCACGGTTTTGCCAGAGAAGCGAGGCTTGGAATTGCCCTCACACTTTGACAACGCTGACAGTATAAACAACCATTTTGTAAATATACCAGGCAAAACAGACGTGACTATTTCAGACTTAACGTTTTTTGAATTCCACAGACATAACAAAGCAACGAACTTTACTCTGAGTACTGTTACTACATTCGCCATCTCGAAGATATTGTCTACAATCAAGACTAACGCGACGGTACTTGACGCATTAAGTATTGACATACTATTATTAACTTTACCAATAACACTGCCGATTTTGACTGAGATAGTAAACCGGAGCATATTAACAAACACTTTCCCTACTGACTGGAAGACTGCGAAAGTTATTCCGCTTCCCAAAATACCCAATCCCACTCACATTTCCAGTCTACGTCTTATCAGCATCCTTCCTTGTGTGTCCAAGATAATTGAGAGGGTAGTGTGTGATCAGATGTCGAAATATCTGGAGGAAAATGGTGTACTACCTGACTTACAATCCGGGTTCCGAAAGGAGCGTGGTACGGCAACTGCTTTGTTGGATGTCGTGGACAACGTTTTGTCATCACTTGATGGAGGAAGGAGTACTATTCTGGTGTTGCTAGATTTCTCCAGAGCTTTCGACTGTCTGAATACGTCCCTCTTATTATCGAAGATGTCGTATTATGGATTTGATAACACTGTGGTTCGGTGGTTTGATAGTTACCTGTCGGGCCGTGCGCAGATGGTTGGGGTGCAAAGGACTAATGGTACTACGCAGTTTTCGTCAGCAAAACCGTTAGTGAGAGGCGTTCCGCAAGGATCCATTCTGGGGCCCTTGCTTTTCATTCTGTTGCTGACATCGCCACGCAGATCCAGAATAGCAAGTACCACCTATACGCTGACGATACTCAACTGTATATTTCTACTCCTCCAGCTGATGCGGCCAATGCAGCCCAACTTATCAATAGTGATTTGGATCGTATTGCAGAATGGTCTGACAGGAGCTGTCTTGTGCTGAACCCTAGTAAGTCCAAGTACATGGTGCTTGGTACTAAGAATCAAATCCATAATACAATACAAGCTCTTGCCGTCAACGATATAGTCATTAAGGGCGAACCAGTGAAATGGGTCGTAGAAGCCAGACATCTCGGATTGCTGATAGACGGTGCGCTTCGCTTCGAAAATCATGTCTGCGACGTTGTGAGCAACTGCTTCTACCGCCTTAAGATTTTATATAATATACGCGATTACCTTAGAACTGAGCAACAATTGTTTATAAACTCTTGTTTCAGAAACAAAATCTACGTGTTTCTGAAACAAATAATTTTGTATCAGAAACATATCATTTTGTTTCCGTAAACACTACGTGTTTATCGGATGTTTCGGTGCTCCCCACTTGCGGCGGAGAACACGGAAACAAATCAGTTGCGCAACAGGTGTATGCGAGTGTGGACACGTCTTCATTTGTTTATAAACATGGCTGTAGTGTGGGACGACGAAACTATCTTTAAATTGATAGAACTGTTTGAAAAAAAAAAACGAATATTATGGGATTGCTCGACAAAGGACTACAAGAATAAAAATCAAAAAGAATGACGCCTGGGAAGAAATTTCGAGTGCTTTGGCAATTCCAAAAACAGATGTTGAGACTAAATTTTATTTGATGAGCGTTTCCAAGGGTCATAAACTTGGACTTGGAAGGATTAAGTACAAGAGCATTCCTGGCTGGGTAGTAGCTGCAGCAACATCTGCAGGGGCGCAAGAAATATACAGCTGCAAGTCATCAGCATAAAGTTGATATTGGCAGTTCTTGATGTTGCTTACTATGTCAGTTGAGTACAAGGTAAAGAGGAGCGGCCCAAGAATAGACCCCACAACGAGATTCAGAGAGTCGCGACTTCAAATAGCTACCGTCCCGTTTTTGTAATACAACCTGTTGTTGTCTATGACTTAAATAACTGTTGAACCATCTAACCGTATCGACATCAAAACCATAGAAAGATAATTTAGAGAGCAAGAGATCAATGTTAATACAATCAAAAGCCCGGGAAAAATCAAGCAACACTAAGATTGGACCCTGGCCAATATCACGCGCTGCTAGAACATCATCGACAACATTTAAAAGAGCAGTGTTAGTGCTTCGCCCCTTTCTAAAACCGGATTGGGCCTCCGGCAAAATGCCGTTGTTCTCTAGATAGGTTGCGGTCTGAATATATACAATTTTCTCTATTATCTTAGAGAGATAGGGCAAAATACTAATAGGCCTCAGCTCACTAGCATCTGATGGGTTTGAAGATTTAGGTATCGGCTTAACAAGCGCGGTCTTCCAGACATTAGGGAATATGTTCGAAGTTATTGATTTGTTTATGATACTTGTAATAATACTCAAAGTGGTAGGCAACGTCATAATTAACATATCCATGGTAATGCGATCTACACCTTGTGCATTTGATCTGATATGAAATATGACGTGCGATACAAATGATTCGTCAACGGTAGTGAGTCTAAAAGATGATGTACAAAATCTATTAAATTCGAAGTAGGTCAGATCTGATATAGTAACGTCACGATTACCGGGCACTTTTAGAAAGTGTGCATTTAATACGTCGGGATCACAGAAATAATCAGGGATTGGTTGTGTTGCTTTGAAATTCAAACCTACTGTATCTTTCAGATTTCTCCATAACAACTTAGGATCTTTAATGTTCTTATGTATACATTTTTCGAAATAAGCTCTTTTTTCGTAATAAAGTGACGAATTCGCTAAACTTTTTAAGGTTTTGTAAGTTAATCTAGATTCTGCAAATTTTTCCTTACGAAAAATTGTATGCGCTTTGTCTCGTAGTTTCATTATAAAGCGAACATTGCTGGTCAACCAAGGCGTAGGATGTTTTCTTATTATTAGCTCCTTTTCGGGAGCATACAAGTCGAAAATATTTAATATATCGCACCTTGTCTAGAAAACTGTCATATCACAAAAAACATAGTTTTGAGAAAAAGGCAATTTAGTGATTTCGGTCTTATATTTTTTGCCATTGTGGTAAATATATTATAATATTACATTGTGGTAAATATAATATTTACTATAATGGGAAAAAATATAAGACCGAAATCACTTAATTTGCGTTTTTCTCAAAACTATGTTTTTTTGTGATATGACAGTTTTCTAGAGGAGGTGCGATATAATCATTGAAACCCTGAATCATGTCATGCACCGAATCTAAAAGATCAAGACCACTCCAATCAATGCGTGCCAAATAGCAATCAAAGTCATCAAGATTAACATATTTGAAAGGCCTAAAAACGATGCTTTTAGGTTCTATTCGGGGTTTTTTTACTTTAAGCTCGATAAATACCGTGGCATGATGATTCAGATCTGGGACAAAGTCTACTATAACATTATGAACACTAGATAACACGTATGTTATCTCCAGTGGCGGTGGTGACCTCATGGATACATCTATGAACGCTACGGCGACGAATATCACTATGGAGCTTGACATTGCTTTGGAGCTCCGTCTCTTCCGCGAGGAAATGCGTGCCACACGCAGTCAAATGTCACAGCTAGCATCGCAGATGTCATCGTTTTCAGCAGCGTTGGATGCAACTAATCAGCGCATAGACAGACTCGAGTCTCGCGTAGAGAATATTGAGCGAAATACGGGCAACAAACAAAACATAGAGGAATTGCAAAACACTATCGAACAATTGAAACTCGACCTTAATGACAGAGATCAGGAACTTTTATCGAATGACATCGAAATAACTTGTATTCCGGAGTCCAGTGGAGAAAATCCAATACATCTTGTTTCGCTTGTAGTAAAAAAATTAGGCGTTGCGCTGGATCCGCGTGATTTAGTCCACGCAGTCCGGATGGGTCCCGATGAGGTTTTCAGTGAACGCATGTGCACGGAGGTCTGTCAATGAATTAAGAATTTTGAATTTGTCTAAGAATTTTGTGTTATGTGTACATACAACTCGTTTTGGTAATCAACCGTGTTACCGCTAGACCAACGAGGCAGTCGAACAAAACTTAATTATTAGCTCCCGCATAATACTTCCAACGCAAGGTAAAGAAAAAACTAAATTAAAAAATAATCAACAACCCGACTGGCAAGCATTGACTACTAAGCAGGCGGGTCCAATATAGATACGGATTTAAGGCAAGGATTTACAATGTCGAATTTGGGTCCCGCCTGCTCTTTAGTTTATGCTTACCAGTCAGGTCGTTGGTTATTTTTAATTTACTTTCTTATGGTTGTCTTTTTTAGTGATTTTTTATTTATGCTAATTTCATATAGCCTATGACACTCGCGAAAAAACATGACGAACCGATTGAGATCTTATTCATCAAAATCTAGCGGTTGGTTAGGGAGTTATGAGGGAACATAGAATCGGACATACATACATACACACGAGCCAAACACATTACCCTTCTTTTGGGCTGCGCCGCAGTCGGGTACAATACGCAAGCACACCGAGTTTTGCAGCGTAAGTACTAAATATGTTTCACACGGATCCAAAGTACACAGGATGCGTCGAAATATGATATGAAGTTTTTATATAAAGAATGTTTTAAGTACATACCAAAATTTATATGAATAAAACATAGAAATAGTCTATAATTGCGAAACATGGTCTTCACTTGCGTCTTAGTAAAATTTATCGTTAAATAAATATAAAAGCTATATTTTCACCCCATTTACCTAACGATTTTAATAGTAGGGGAGACCGGGGATGGTTGACTATAGGGGTAGGTAGACTAACCGCCAAAAACTCGCCAACGGTTTGAGTATTGCGTCACCCCAGCGCAGCCGCGCATCACTCTCCGCCCCCCGCTCAGTCGTCGGTAGCGCCGCGTCGCCGGCACAAGCCGTTTTCGAGCAGTGACCCGTGATTTGTTTTCATACCATGTAAGTAATATTTTCGTGTTGCATATTTTTTGATTTGCTACCTACACATTTTATGTTAACCGTTTGCCTATTAGTCAGAGTGTTTTATGAGACCTTATTGATATTATTTCATGTGTTATTTCTTTATTAGGTTGCAGTGTGTAGGTTATCCATTCCATCGAAACTTAAAATGTCGTTTGGGGTTGGTAGACTAATGTCTTTCGGGGCTGGTTGAATAATTTGTCAACCAACCTCAATAACATTTTGAGTTTAAAATATCTTTAAAATTATCTATTTATTCGATTCTCAATAAATATATACTTGCCCTCAACTTCATTTGCAGTACTTGAAGAAATAAGACCCTTTCCTAAAGCGGCGCCACGTTTAGATAATAGAAGAAATACTCGGAAACGTAAAAGTACTATATATACAGACACCCCTGACAAAAACAAAATCTTATAGATATGAAAAACAAAAGAGAACCTTTGAATAAAAGAAGAACAGATACAAAAAACAGAATAGAAAAAGGAAAAGAAACAAGCAAAGGTAAGGGTAAAGGAAAATGGAAGGGTAAAGGAAAAGAAAAGGGTAAGGAAAAGGAACGGGTAAAGGAAAAGGAACGGATAAAGTAAATGAGATTAATGTTGCTGATGACACTGTCGATGGAATTAACGATGCTGTGGATTCAGATGACGAGAGCATGATTTGTTTAGAATGCACTGAATCCTACGCTATCGGCGTTCTCTGGCAAACAATGGATTCAGTGCTTTACTTGTTAGTTATGGGCTCATGCCAAATGTGTAAGAGGTAATCTAATGTTTTTTGAATGCAAACACTGTATTTCTGATAATGAAGACTGATAACTTGTCTGTTTTTGTTTTTATTTTTTTAAGTATACAAAGATTGATATGTGATTCAAAATGAGTCTGAAGAAGAGTTTAGTTAAATAAAACTTTAAATACAAAATACAAGTATTTAACAATAAAATTACTAGATATTATTTAAGTAGAGCAATGAAAACTGTGCATTTAATTTGTGGCGTAAGAATATTTTAAATTGTTACATAAATAAGAATTAATATGTTACATTCATAAGTAGTTATGGAAAGATTTATGTGTGATTTAAAATGAAACTGAAGAAGATTTTAGTTTAAAAAGTTTAAATACTAAGAGTTGATAGTTTTGTTAAAGACTTATATAAGATGTCTGTACCTGATAATAATTGTTTTTGAATAAAGAGTTCAATTAAATTGAAAATAGTGTTTTATTACTTGACTCTTCTCATAATTTGTTGCTTATTGGTACGGAGGTCTACTTACCCCGGGCATATAGTCAATCTACCCCGGTTCCGGGGTAGATTGACTAAGAGTTGATGTTCTATAAAATGCATTTAAATATGATGATATTTAATAATGAACTATGTTTTGTTGTTTTTTATTAGTTTAATAGTTCTTCTATCCATTAATGCGATTTTTTTGTCTGTATGGATGAAAACACAAAAAATATGTATGATTTAGTAAAAAATTAGTCAACTATCCCCGGTCTCCCCTACATACGAGATGGTCAAGTTCGGTCAACCACTCTGTTCGTGAACCCAGAGCTCCAGAAGCCACCTATAGAAAATGTTAGAAGGACCAGAGTGGTTAATTAATTAATTTGTATTTTATTACCTACAGGTACTACTGTGACTGTACTTGATGTATAGGTGAGCTCATTTTTTTTTCTTTACAGGTCTGACTCAGAATTTTCGGGAGTGCCGCTGCCGGTGCCAATGAGGCCGACCAAAAAGCAAAAATCACCAGCAGGGTCTGCAAAGCGCAAATCGTCCGCGGGGTCCTCAACCGATGACACTCCGAGGTTACACTACTTAAGTTTAATGTAAGAAATTAATAAAGAAGGAAAAAAAACATTATTGTAGTGCAGGATGGATTTATGTAATACATCTGTAAGTACGGAAGGTCCCTCGCTTATAGAATAATAATGTAAAATAGGAAAAGAAAAATATAAAGCGTAAGAACAGTGTAATGTAAAAAAGCACGGACTCATGTCTGTGGAGTGTTTGGCGAACACTAAATAAAAAAAATAAAAAAAGACACTCCGTGGTACCTATTTAATCCAGTTTCTCCATTCTTTATACACTATCAATTCTTTCTTTCTTCCTTGGAATCTTGACTGCCTTGTTGGTCTAACCGTTAAGGCGCTTACTGCCAAGACGGAGGTGTCGTGGGTTCGATTCCCACTGGGGCCGCCGTACATTTGTACAAATGGCCTCAGTATAGGTTTGTGTCTCGATGTTTGTGATGTCCTTGCAAGGTGCCCTAGTTTGGGACCAGGACATCTGATCGTGTTTAATATTATTAATAATTATATTATTATTATTTCGAACTCCAATACAATTTGCTCATAAACTCTCAGCAGATAACTGAATCGATGATTGTAAAAACCCACCATTCGACATTTTTTTCGAAATAGAACTAACAACGCAGTTTTGTTCACGAAACCGAGATCTACAATTTTGTTGCAAAAACACACCATTGTCAACCCTTCTTCCTATTAAATTGACAGCTGCTTAAAACTGTTGAGTGTAAAAGCGCACCATAAGCCGTATTTGGTGGGTTTTTACGATCAAACCATGGCAACACCGAGAAGAAAAAAAAGTTCCACAAAATATCAATCAAAGACATCAAAGTCATCATTTTGTATCGCGTGGTGATTATATTCTCTTCTTTGGTCAATAATTTGTCGAATTATAATGGAAAATAGCGAAAAAACTAAGAAAAGACAAGACAATTCGGCGGAATATCCACGCAACAAAATAAAACGTGCCAAAGTTCATGGTGAAGAGCACATAAATCACAGAAAAAAAGCTATCCCAAAGAAGGTTACTGGAGATCCGTGCACATGCAAGAACAAATGCTTCGATTTTGTGGCTGACCAGGAACGAAAACAAATACTTGTGAGTTTTCTCAGCATGGAGAGTAAAAATCACCAAGATATTTTTCTGCAGGGCTTGATTGCATGTCGTGTTGCTGCTCGCCGCAAATCTGGAGACCGTCGTATCAACAAAGATAAAACCTTCACATACTGTGTTCGGAAAAATCAACATGACAAACAACATGCAGTTTAATACATCCAGGGGTAATAATTTTTAAGTTTTAAAGTTTGTTAATTAGGCTAAAACTGGTTTGAAAAAAATACATGTGGAGATTCTTTATTAGTTTCTTCTCCATGTAATCCATTCATTGTGAAACTAACAGCTGTGACGTTCATACAGTAAACATTTTGTTTTTTATTATGAATAAAATCGTTTTAATTTAATTTCAGAAACGCAGCTGCTGCGGCTACGCGCCCCACTTTACCCACATTATGGCCCCTTGCGCACTAGCGGTCAACCGCGGGGGCGGCTAACCGCGCGGTCTGCCGCTTTCCCAGTTTAATATGCAACCGCCTGTGATTGTACGCACTTGACCGCCGCAAAGTTTCAACCGCGGCGGTTGAATGGAGAGCTGCGGCCCGCTCCGCGGCTGGCCGCCATCTTGCTTGTACGCACTTGCGATTTCAGTTTGCGGCGAGCCGCCGATGAGTTAGTACGTGAGTCGCAGTCATGAACTTCGACACAGAGAAATTCATTGTTGAAATTCAACAACGAGAATCAATTTGGAATTGTCAAGGAGCAATATATAGGAATAGAGATTTAAAACGGAAACAATGGGAAGAATTAGTAGACATTTTTGGAAAAGATGAGATGACAACAGAGGAAAAAAGAAGTCTTGGTAAGTATTTATTATAATTATTATTATTATATTTATATAAACGAAACTACACATACATTCAACATCTTAAAACATAATAAATACGTCTATTTTCAATTAAATCATATTTCTTTGCCATTCTAATTTCCCATCAGTCATAAAATATTGGGCAAACAATTCTCTGTATCTCAACGCAGTTTTAGCGTTCCTTCTTAACCCTTCCTGTGTTAAGTTTTCTGTCAAAGGGCAACTGAGTGAGTCGTCGTAACAATAACCATCTCGGTCTCTTACAAAATTATGTAGTACACAAGTAGCTTTTATAATATCTTTTGCTAGATCAAAGTGAACATTTAGAGGTCTATGAAATATACGCCACTTGTTTGCATAAATTCCAAAACTGCATTCTACATATCTTCTTGCTCTAGAAAGCCTGTAATTGAACGTTCTTTTAGTTTCATCCAAATCTTTTTTTGCGTATGGGCGCATCATATTCGTAGATAATGCAAATGCCTCGTCGCCTACAAAAACGTATGGCATACATGTCTCGCTGTTTTGTGAAATAGGCTGTGGCTCTGGAATATCCAATTGGTTTTTTTGCATTCTTTCGGAGAAAACAGAATTTTGAAATATTGACGAGTCACTGAATTTACCAAAAGCTCCAATATCAACCATAACAAATTTGAAATTACTGTCGCATACTGCTAATAAAACCAAAGAGAAAAAACTTTTATAATTAAAGCACATTGAGCCACTGTTATTAGGTGCTATACATCGTATGTGCTTGCCATCGACAGCACCTAAGCAGTTAGGAAAATTAGCTCTTTGAAAAAAATCATTCGCAATTTTTTTCCAAGCGTCTTTTTTTGGTTGAGGCAAACAAATATCTTTCAGACAAAACCAAATTGCAAAACAAACTTCTCGTACGATTTCTGCTACAGTGCTTACTCCAATTTTGAATGTATAATGTAGTTCCGCAAATGTACAACCTGTTGCAAAATATCTGAAACAAAAATTTTATAATTACTACATGCATTATTTAATTCAATTTAGATATGTACCTATATTATACTTCTATTACTTTATGACTATATCATTAACTTGTTTGTTGTATTGTTCTAGGAAAAGAATTACAAAAAAAATGGAAAAACACAGGGATAATTTTGTGAAAGCTCTAAAGGACAATGTTAGCAGGAGTGGGTCAGCAGCTAAGAAAAAGACTCAATACATATTTTACAATAATTTAATGTTTTTGAAAGACACAGTATCCATCAATGAAACTGATTCAAATATGCCAAGGCAAGAAAATGATGGAAATGAAACAGAAAATGTCACTGACCCAGTCATACCACCACCGCCAAAACGAAATAAAAAGAAAAAAAAGAAGATGATATAGGAGTTGAATTGATTAACGTCTTAAATAAGAATGTCGAGTTCAGAAAGGCCGAAGAAGATGAAGATAGACTGTTCTTTTTGTCGTTGGTTAGTGAAATAAAAAAAGTGCCTGAACATATACGCCTACGTACAAAAGCTGAAATAATGCAAGTCATTACTGAAGCCCAAACGTCTGGATACAACTACTGTAACTCTACTTGGGATTACGTGCGACCATTTAACTACAACCAAGGGCCACATCAAGGATATCAGACACCATCATTTGCTAGAAATAATAACCCACCACCACCACCACCGCCCTCAGTTCCACCTACACATCGTGGAACATGGAATGAAGGAGAATCTGTAACTTCTCCTGAATCAACATATTCACAGAATACATATATGTCTCAAGAATCTGATTATTTAGATCTTTTTAATGATAATAATTCTCAGTAATAGTTATAGTTTCCTACTTTTATTGTTCTTGGTTATGAATACACATTGCGATTCAAATTAAAACATAATAGCTAGCAAACATTTTTTATTTAAAATACATACCTTAACGTTATAACTAATTTCTCTTCGGGTTGGATACAGTCACGAAATTTAGTATCTTGTCCTTTGATGGTGACATATAAAACTGTTAGTAATTCTTCAAATGACGAAACACATTCTAACATAGCCAAAGAATTTATCTTGGTGCTTCTTCAGTTCTTGAAAACAACTTGCGAACTGGCCAAATTCATTACGTGTTTCTAGTAAAGGATGAATCCAGTATCTTTTTTTATTTTTCTTTCGTTGTTTTCGGGAGTAATAATAAATAACACAAGCTATCTCGACGGCGTCCATTTTGTTTATGAGGTACGCGGGCCGCTCTGGTCCAACCGCTTAACGCGTTATCATCGCGGTTTTTTCGCGATTGGCCGCCATAGCGGTCAGCCGCGATGAAACCGCGTTAAGCGGTTGGACCGCTCAAACGAACCGCCTAGGCGGTCAATCGCTAGTGCGTATAAGCCCTATCAGAGTGGAAAGTATAACATAGACGACGCGCGCATGAAGCGTGCGATTTTAACGGTAAGGTAACGACGTCGGTAAGGTGTGCAACGCTGTGACTGATAGGTACTGCATCGACGATGAGGTGCTACATAATTGTGGCCAAACTTCCAAAGATTTTAATAAAAAAAGGTAGAAACAAATCAACATGACAAACAACATTCAATTCAACACATCCAGGGGTAATAATTTTTAAGTTTTAAAGTTTGTTAACCCTGCGGTACTCGCTACTGGGTAAAAAATACCCTAGAGTGGTTGAATTTCTTTACATCTTTTATTCTGTGCGCTCCCGGGCCACATGATTCTAGGTAGCTTCAACGCGATAGTAAACCCACCCCTAGCCCAAGTGACGGTTTAGTTGGTCGCGGTGTTTGGTGTCAACGGACGTGTAAAGTGAGTATGGGTGAAAAATACCCGGTAGCGACGGTTCTTGTCACTTTATTTTCGATATGTTCGCTATTGTATTTTTTTGTTTTTGACCGCTAAAAAGATGAATCATCCACTGGCGGATGCAAAACTAGAAGAATTTTTGTGTCTGGCAGCCCAAACGCAAGTTTCGAAACGCATCCTTTATAATCTGTGGTTTAAAAAAAGAGGAGCGAGAAAAATAAAGAAAAAAAAGTAATGAAAGTTTGGTGTTTTGGCGCGCTTCTTTTCAATATTTTCAAGAACAAACTAAATTAAGTTTTCGTGGATTTTGTGATTGTTTTTTGCTACATTCTGTTACAATGGTAAGTAAATATTGATGTTTTATTGTTATTTTCCATAATAATATAAAATAAAGCAGCTAAAATACAAAATGTTACGTAGGGGACGTCAGTGTCCCAATATGCGTCATAGGTCAAATTTAATTAGGTTTTACATGTATTTATTTATGGATTTTTATGAACTTTTCTACTACTTTTCTTAAAATTTTTCATTGTTTTAGGCTCACAAAGGAACAAGACTATTTCATTTGACAGACAATGAGGTTGAAGAGTACCTAGTGGCTGATTCCAGTGACTGTGAAGATGCCCTTGTTTTGGACGATGAAGATCAATCATTCATTGAACAGGACATACAAGCTGGTGCTTCCGAAGTCGTCATAGAACCTGCTAATGTTACGGAACCTACTTCTTTGCCGACTATACAGACTGCATCTAGTACATCCGCCTCAACCGAACCGCCACTCACTACAGTCCCTATCTTTCATTGGAAAAAAAACACGTACCGCCCTTACAATTTCTCCGAATCCAATTATGCTTTTGGTGAGATAAACATTCTTCAAAACCATGAATCCCCGAAGCCAATAGATGTCTTTGAAGCTAGTTCTAACATCAAAAAACTGATTGAAGAGGTCATTTTACCTGAGTCCATACGATATGCAAATCAAAATGGGTCAGTATTCACAACCGATTTGGAAGAAATGATGGCCTTTATCGGCATGAACTATGTCATGGGCTACCATAACTTACCTAGTTTGAGGAGTTATTGGTTCACTGAACCAGATATGGGTGTTCCTTACCTTGCTAAAGTCATGCCTCTCTCTAGATTCGAACAGATAAGGAGAAACCTTCATTTTTGTGACAATGAAGCGCAGCCAACGGCAACCTCACCCGATTTTGACAGAGCATACAAGATTAGACCAGTCATGCAACATTTCAATTCTAGCTTCCAATCTGCGATGAAGAACACATTTACTCAATCAATAGACGAACATATGGTGAAATTCAAGGGACATAATATCATGAAGCAGTACATGCAAAACAAACCGATAAAGAGAGGATTTAAAATTTGGTGTCGAGCTGATTCTAAGACAGGATACTTGTTCGAATTTGATTTGTACACAGGCAAAAAACGATCTGGAACTGAAGTAGGCTTGGGCGAATCCGTCGTTCTTGATTTGACAGCCGATTTAGTAGATTTGGGATGCGAGGTATACTTCGATAATTTTTCAACTCACCTACCCTGCAATACAAGCTTGCCAAACTAAATATCAAAGCCTGTGGTACGGTCCGCACACAGCGAAAAAATATTCCCAAAAATTTGCCACAAGATAAAGATATGAAAAGAGGAGATATCTACACTACCAGCTTTGAGGGAATATCTTTTGTCAAGTGGATGGACAATAAGGGTGTACATCTTCTAACGAACTTTTTGTCACCAATACCGACGAAAATCGTGAAGCGCCGGCAAACAGGGTCAGCGCTAAGACTTGACATAACATGCCCAGAGATTGTTTGCAAGTATAACCAATATATGGGAGGCGTCGATCTCATGGACCAGAAGAAAGTGACTTATGAAGTCGATAGACAATCAAAAATAAAATATTATTTGCGATTATTCTTCGACCTCTTGGACATCGCGATCAACAATGCCTACGTGATTTATGAGAAACTCCACGTGGCTCACAAAATTGAAGGAACTCTTCTTTCCACATTAGAATACCGGCAAGTTGTGGCCCGGGCGATGATAAGTGATTTCTCTATTAGAAAAAATGCACTGCCTACCATGTCAATGACAAAAAAAAGAATTCTAAACTTAGGAACAGCTAACAAAAGATCTGCGCCAACCCACGTCATGGTGAAAGAGAATACAAGAAAAAGATGCGTGAATTGTGCAAAAGCTGGCGTGGAGAATCGCACCAATAACATTTGCGAAATATGCAAAGTACACCTATGTTTTACTACAGGTCGCAACTGTTTTGCCCACTTTCATATGTAATTTAGTATAATATACATAACATTGTACAATTAACACTGTTTTTTATTCATAATTACCTCAGTACTGTCGAATAAGACGACTTTTACGAAGATGAAAATAACTATGTATTGCGTCCCTTGGCGCATATTGGGACATGACTGTCCCAAGGATTTCCAAAAAATCTACAATACTTTTTATAGTTTTTATGATACATATAGTAATATTACATCGAAATCAATCAATTGACCCACTGAAACTGCTAGAATAACTTCTCAATCGATTTTGTGCGTGAAAGGGTTAAAACCGCCGAGTAAGTTCGTCGGCGATCCAACCGGTTTGAAATCTTACTCGTAGCTCGTCTTGGCTCGTACGTGTGGCAGCACTGCGAGCCGCCATTTTGTTTCGCCAGTCCGTGGACGCGCACGCTTGTTTAAATTGCAATTTTTGTTAATTTTGATTCAGAAATTTCGCAAAATGTGTGATTTTCGAACTTATTCGCATGAACTGCTAACCGAATTTATAGAAGCTTTCCGAAATAACCCTTGTCTTTGGAAAATTAGAAGCAACGACTACAAAGACAAAAATTTGAAGCTTCAAGCATACAATAATTTATTAGAAATTATACGGAAGGTAGAAAGAGATGCTACGATTGAGAACGTCAAGAAAAAAATTAATTCATTAAGGGCTGGGTTCCGAAAAGAACATAAAAAAGTGCAAGATAGCAAGAAGACAGGTTCAGGAACTGACCAGGTATACGTGCCAAAATTATGGTATTACACTCAGCTTGAATTTCTCAAAGATCAAGGCCAAGGTAAGTTTAATTATTTATTAAAGAATTTCTCTATACACTATTATATTATACGTGCGTATTCTTTGTTATACCTGTGCCTAAATTAGGTAGGTACTTACCTAAAATAGAGTACCTATTTTAGCACTTTGCTTCATTACAATAATGACATTGTGATGTTGAACATTAAAACCAAAAGTTAATTTAGAGGGTTTTTATTTAATTACAGGTGAACAATCAACTGACAATATAGACAGCAGCGAACAGGCGACAGCTAATGATAATGAAAATACATTTGATGCTGAACATAGTGAAAATGATACCCAAGTAAAAATACTATTATTATATCATTCTTTGTTGCCATGACACTGCACCACTAGTATTAAAGTAGGTTTCATACTTTTCTCTGATAATTTTTGCATTTTGAGTGGGGTTACGACGATGTGTTTGTTGTAGTGACTGTAATTCTCCATTTTGTGGTCTCAGCCCCAATTCAATAGTTCCATTTTTGTGATTTTCACTATCAAAGTGCTGATGTGGACTGTAAACTTGTCTTACTTTTTTCCTTAAAAAATTGTGCAATTCACAACATGCCACAACTATTTTGTTAATATTGTGCACACTGGTATTTATAGGCGATCGAAAAATGTGGAATCTTGCCGCCAGAATTCCAAAAACATTTTCTATAATTCTTCTATCCCTGCATACTCTATAATTGTATATCCTCTTACTTGAGCTAGCCTGTGATTGCCTTTGTGGGTACGGTTTCATAAAATCTGTCCTCAAAGCAAAAGCCTCGTCGCCAATAAATACATAAGGCAATTCTTCTGAATGTCCGCTTGGTTTTCTGGGGCTAGGAAGATTTAAGCGCTTTGAATTCAATCTTTGAAAGAATGTAGTTTTTTGTAATACACCTCCATCAGAAATACGTCCATTTGTTCCAATATCTACATAAATAAATTCATAATTTGCATTTGCAATTCCCATAAGTACAATACTGTGATACCCTTTATAATTAAAAAAAAGTGAGCCGGCTCCGGCAGGAGGGACTATAGCTACATGTTTCCCATCGACGGCTCCTAAACAATTTGGAAATTGCCATGTACGCTCAAACTCTTCAGCAATTGCTAGCCATTCTTCTTCTGAACTCGGGAACTGTAACAAAAAAACCCATAATTCAGTATAAATGATATCATTTTTATTTACAGAGTACCATTTGCGACGTGTCATCACCCGCGACACCTGCAACATCTGCTGCTTCATCTGCACGTCGTAAGCGACACGGCAATGCCGCCATTGAAGACACAATATCGTTAATAGGTGAAAGATTACAAAACCCAGATGATGAATATGATGCTATAGGAAAAAATGTCGCAATTAAACTCCGCAACATGACTGCTATTCAACAAGGGATAGCTGAAAAGCTCATCAATGAAGTTATTTTTTTGGGAAGGTTTGAAAAATTAACATTCAATACAAGTATACATAATCCAGTTCCAGTCCAGGTACCCCAAAGACCATTGATACACATGCCAGCTGTTCCAGTCCAGCTGCAAGAAACACAAGCATTTAACTTGACACAAGACTCGCAAACTATTAGTATCCCGGACACCCTGGTTGAATATTTAAACTTTAATAATAATAACTAAAAATAAATAAAATAGTACGTTACATTTGTATACAGGGTTACTGGTAATTCGACGTATATCCGTCAGGGGCTGATAAGGGGGCCAAAATGCAACAAATTGAACCCCCCATATGTATGGCCGAAATTCAATAGTTTTCGAGATATTAGAATTTTAAGGGTTTTTCGATATTTACCCAAAATTTGACATTTCATTCCAAATTAAAAAAAAACTACATATTTGAATGGGTACCATTAAAAATGATGTTGTAGCTGGCACTTCAATTAAGCTATGGACATAATTAAAACTACTTAATTTAACAAAATAATGAAAATAATGAGCGATATAAGAATAATATCTTACCAATATTTTCATTTTACGCTTCAAAAATGTTGTCTCGTCACAAAAATTTCTATGACATTAATCGTACAAATAACTAAAACAACTTGCTTATCCTGTAAGCTTTCCAGAAAGGTATAAAAGTCAATTTTAAAATACATAATTCGTGGCATGGCATGTATTTGAACCGGCGCGGGGAGAGAAATTAGCTGTGTTTTTAGTTTATGATCCTCGCTAAAACAACCGATTTTCCTGGCGAAATTCTTCGCGATGGGGCGGGGTGTGAGGGCGACCCCGCCTTCACACACCCGTGCGGGCGGGGGAGTATACGGCGTCTGCTGCGCTTGCGTCGCCTTCCTTAGTAAGTTTTGACTCTCCGCCGCGCAAGCACGTGTGTTGCAATCTTGCTACCAATCTCTCATCCCGTTAATTTCTTATCGATCATTATTGTTAATTCTTGTTTCTCTTGTTATTCTTTTTGTTATCATTGTTATTTCGGATAACATGGCTTCGTATCCTAATAACGAATACGCAGACATAATGTTTTGTTATGGTTTTGCCGATGGAAACGCGGCTGCGGCTCGGCGAGAATACCAACGCCGCTTTCCCGATCGTCGACTTCCCCACGTTACTGTTTTCGGGAGCACCTATCGACGATTGTCTGAAACTGGCAGTGTTCAAAGAGCACAATTCAACGCTGGCAGACCTCGGCGGTACACGGCTGACGAAGAGGACACCATTCTTCAGTGTTTTATTGATGACCCAAACATCTCAACGAACATTGTTGCAAGACAGCTCGGTATGTCCCAGTGGAAAGTGTGGTCGGTAGTACATCTATCAGGTAGACACCCGTACCATTATCAACCTGTTCAAACATTGCACGAGGGCGATCCTGCCAGGCGACTCGAATTTTCTCGGTTTATGTTAAACGCTGACGCTGACCAGGAACATTTCCTAAGAAATATTTTGTGGACTGACGAGTCAAAGTTTGACCGGGATGGAATAACGAATTACCATAACTTACATTTTTGGGCACCTAAAGCAGGAAGGAATCCAAAAAAACTAAAAGAAACTGCGTCGCAAATGAGATTTTCCCTGAACGTATGGATGGGTGTCGTTGATAATTATTTGGTGGGCCCTCATTTCTTGCCCCAAAATTTGAACGGCGAAAATTACGAGGAGTTTTTGAGAAACAACCTAGACGATTTGTTGGCGGATGTTCCCGAAGAAATAAAAAACAACCTCATGTTTCAACATTATGGTTGCCCAGCACATTACCGGATTACTGTCCGACAGTGGCTAGACGAGAGATATCCAAACCGATGGATTGGGAGGGGAGGGCCAATTCCGTGGCCAGCACGAAGCCCTGATATCACACCACTTGATTTTTACGTTTGGGGTCATATGAAGGCATTGGTTTATGTGACCCCAATAAATTCAGTCGAAGAACTTCGACAGCGATAATAAACGCGGCGCAACAGATGAGAACAACGTTCACATCAAGAGTGACGAAAACCGAAGTTAGGAAGAGAATTCGAACCTGCATTCGTAATCGAGGGGCTCATTTTGAACAAGATGTGTAAAATTTGTAATAAAATTTGATGTACATTTTTTTATGCATTTTATTTCATACAAATACAAATGACCCTTTCTCTCCCCGCGCCGATTCAAACACATGCCTTGGCACGAATTATGTATTTTAAAATTGACTTTTATAGCTTTCTGGAAAGCTTACAGAATAAGCAAGTTGTTTTAGTTATTTGTAAGATTAATGTCATAGAAATTTTTGTGACGAGACAACATTTTTGAAGCGTAAAATGAAAATATTGGTAAGATATTATTCTTATATCGCTCATTATTTTCATTATTTTGTTAAATTAAGTAGTTTTAATTATGTCCATAGCTTAATTGAAGTGCCAGCTACAACATCATTTTTAATGGTACTCATTCAAATATTTAGTTTTTTTTTTATTTGGAATGAAATGTCAAATTTTGAGGAAATATCGAAAAACCCTTAAAATTCTAATATCTCGAAAACTATTGAATTTCGGCCATACATATGGGGGGGTTCAATTTGTTGCATTTTGGCCCCCTTATCAGCCCCTGACGGATATAAGTCGAATTACCAGTAACCCTGTATGTTCAAAAGTAAATTTATTTGTTAAGCATTAATGTTAATGTGCCATTGCAAAATAAAGTCTGATTATTTGTACTGAGTTATTTTATTTATAAAGTATGTAATAAATGATACATACCTTCAAATATGTTTTCAGTGCAGAGTAGATTGCGTCACATGTCTCAGGAATTATGTACCCCAATGACTGTCTTGATATCGCTGACGAATACATTACATCTTTATATGTTCCACCAGTTATCAAAAATCGTAATGTTGCACTTAAACGTTCATGCGGTGAAATAGCTTCTCTCATGCAAGTATCCTGTTTAGCTATAATTGGTGTGACTAAACACAAAAGTTCTTCATACACAGGCTCAGGCATTCTGAAATAATTCTGGAAATCTTCCTTCTCTTCACGTAACTCTCTTACTAAATTCACATGTGATAA
The DNA here is from genome assembly GCA_947310845.1 of Yponomeuta plumbellus. NCBI lineage: Eukaryota > Metazoa > Arthropoda > Insecta > Lepidoptera > Yponomeutidae > Yponomeuta > Yponomeuta plumbellus. The sequence goes on from OX371206.1 coordinate 2,981,189, forward strand.
ACGCTCTCTTTTTGTAAGCCAGTTCTTAACCCACACTTTTCGCCTTCGTCTATTGTTTTTAGTTTTTGAAATGTAATACGATATAATTCCTGAATAACACAAAACTTCTTCAGTGGACGACATCGCGATACAGTATGAGTAAGCTTCACGTGTGTCACCGATGTCGAGCCGAGTAAGTTCGCGAGCTTAAAAACCGCGTACTTTAAGTTCGTACGTCTATCACCCACTTTAAGGTCCTGATCGACTGGCGAGTAAAACCGCGGTTTTAGGGCTCGTCGGTAAAGCTCGCCGGTGTACCATTGCAATACCGCGGTTTTAAAAACCGTCAAGCCTGGCTCGAGGCTCGTCAGTGTTGTTTTATTTTTTGGTTGGCTCGACGAGCAAGACCGCGTGTCGATCATGGCCGACGAGCCAAGTCGGCAGTTTTCGCCGACAGCGCTAGAGGACGGACGTGATTTCAATATGGATCTGCGAACACTCAGTCACGATTTTACTCTTGGATTTATAAATCGCTTCCGAGACTTGCCTTGCTTGTGGAATTCTACATCGCCACAGTATAAAAACAAAGCTATTCGGTTTACTGCATATGTTACGGCTAAAGGTAGGTGTGAACGTAAACTTAAGATTAGCCGGCTAAACTTAGGTTTATCTTCGAGAAGCAGCTAAAGTTCGATAACATGTTAGTTTGCGTCGTGATATTCCATCTTTAGCCAGTTAATGTGCACATTAACCGAAACGAAACGGCTAAAAATGTATTCGATAGGCGCGCCGGGCCGGCGAAGGGCTTGAGGGGGCGCGGGCGGTGGGGAGACAACGCGCGCGCACGTGGCAATGTTTTGGTTTAGTATTGCGTCATCTTTCTATGTAGTTGGTTGCGCGTATTTGCAATGTCGGCGTTGCAAAATCTCGAAACGCTTAAAACGAAGTTTGACAGTAAGTTTCGTGAGTTACTAACATCAAAACGAACTGATAATAGTTTTTATTTGAGTGACGAACAATACGATAATGTAATTCAAGAAGTCAGGTCAGCAAAACTCGCCGCTAAGTGTTCAACATTGCAGTATCGACGATTAAAAAGATTTGATATTTGCACTATTGGCGGCATAGAAAAGCTAATAGCACCAGTGGCAGGACAAGGCAATAGTATATTGTATTATGTGAAAAATTCAGACCTGTTTGATGTGTTGCATACCATTCACATTGATACGGGTCATGGTGGGCGGAATCGCATGATAAATGAATCAAAAAAGAAGTACAAGAATGTGACACAAGAAGGAATATTATTGTATTTAAGTTTATGTGAATCCTGTCAAATGAAACTAAAAACTAACAAGAAAGGAATAGTCGTCAAACCAATAATATCATCCGAAATGAACAGCAGGTGTCAAGTTGATTTAATTGACATGCAGAGCAGTCCAGATGGTGAATTTAAATTTATTTTAGTTTACCAGGATCATTTAACTAAAGGACAATGGGCATTGCGGCCCATGAGCGGCCATCAATGAAACTAGTGTCATTTGAAAGGGGAGATCTTTGACAACAAATATTGTTCAAGGAGTACTATGAAATACCGTTTGGGAAAAAAAATATAGTTAAAATACTATTATTAAAATACTATTTTTTTTTTCATTATTATTTATGTATCCTAATATTCAATACTTTTTCTATTAGAGGTCTTAGAACCTTTGTTAAAATCGGTCTCGCCATGTTTCATGCGTCAACCAATCAGCGACGAGCGCCGCTCGCACTCGGCGACTCGGCGATTACCGTTATGCTCGAGCGCACAGCGCAGTCCATCGTTGACATTTGTTTCGTTGAGTACTGTGCGATTATTATTGTTTGACAATTTCTTTTGACTCTGGCTTGCATATCGGACTTGTTAATATCTATCTTGGTGACTTGTGCTCGTTTTTTTGGACTTTTTTTAAGCAGATTCCTATAACAATGGCAGATAATCGCCAAGTGTGTATTTTATGTAATCGATCCGTGATAAACAGAAGAAGATACGAAATAACCCGTGCTCGGTTTGAAGAACATCCCGCTGTAGGCCAATATATCTTTGAAGCTCTTACCTCTGAACATCAGGTAAGTACATCAAACGAAATCATTATTTCTTAGTTGTCACGTCAACAATATAGTACTGTTTAACTTGAGGTGGTCACAGTGTTTTAACTCTCGCGCATTGAGATTACATTTCGCTGTAAGTAGTAAGTAAACTGTTACCGACGCGGCGACGTTGTCGTTCCGTTTGATCCACGGGGCGAGAACGGGATAGAAGTATCGGTATTTACGTATGAGTAAGCGAGATAATTAATACTGCTTAGGCAATCGAGTAAAATATTTTTCTTTATATTGCCCTTTGTTTGAACAGCGTTCAATGAAAATAACTAAGCGTTTTAACTAATTGTAATACTCTCATTTTCAGATACAATACAATGGTCAGGAGTACATTTGTCGACCATGCTGGCAACGGGCAGAAAGAGCTGCGCAGCCAAGAGAAGACCGTCCACACGAATGTGTATTACATATTGAAGAATATTCAAGACTCCCTAATACAGCAACGCGTTGTATGTATGAAAACTGCAGACGAACGGATCTCCGAAGGATTCCGGATAACATTAAAGTGACATTCTTGATTTATTTTAATTTTTATATTCCAAATAGTGCAAGAGTTTGCGACCATCATTTGGTATCCAATGATTGGGATCAAATAATTGACAGCCCTAACTTGCTCCACGACTTCAATGCCACACATTTTGTGCATATCATGAGCCTCATGAAAATCGCGGTGCTTCGAGGATCTATACTAGATTTTGATAATATAGATGACATGGACCCAAGTGAAGTATACATCCGATTAGGCGTTAGTCGAGACCAATTTATGAATATTTTGGAACAAACTCCTTCATTGTCGAACGTATCAACACGCCCGAAAACATCTTTGGCATGCTACTTAATGAAACTGCGAAGCGGTGAAGCAAATGAAAGGCTGGCGACGCTTTTTAATATGAGCCGTAGAACCCTAGAACGACATTTAACGTTCGCCAGAGACTCTCTTTTACTGGACTTCGTTCCCCGGCATCTTGGTTATGATCATCTCAATAGAATTGATGTAGCTAACCGAAACCTACAAGTTCCAAATGCAATTTTTGGAAATGCAAATGCCTTAAACAGAAAGGCAATTGTGATAGCAGACGCCACTTATATATATATACAAAAGTCCGCAAACTATTTATTCCAAAAGCGATCATATAGTCTACACAAATACACGAATTTGTTGAAACCGTTTTTAATAGTGTGCTGCGATGGCCACATTTTAGATGCCTTTGGGCCATATTCAGCCATAGAATCAGATGCACAAATAATGAAAAATATGATTGACGACGAAGGAAATCCTTTCCATTGGTTTTTTGAACATGGAGATGTGTTCATCTTAGACCGTGGGTTTCGCGACGTAATCGACGACTTACATGCCTATGGTTATGAAGCTCACTTACCGAAAACAAAAAATCGAGACGAAGATCAATTGACGACAGAACAAGCGAATAAGTCTAGGTTGGTTACTATGTGCCGCTGGGTTGTTGAAGTTATAAATGGTTGGTTCAAACGCGATTTTAAACTATTCCGACAAGACTTTTTCAATCGTGCTTTGCCTCATATGATGACAGATTTTAGAATAGGTGCTGCATTATTGAATGCTTGCAGAGAACCATTGTCAGATAACATTCACGCTGAAACATTTATAGAAGTTATAAACCAAAGAGTGAACCAACCAAATAACCTAGCAGAGTATGTCCTAGCCAACAACCTTAATCGTAGACGGGCTAGTTTCGATAGCATTACAGGAAACCAACCTAACATAAGTGATTTTCCTTTGCTGACTGAGGACGATTTAACCATTTTTGCACTTGGTACATACCAAGTGAAGCTAGCCCGCAGCTATTATGCGGAGCATGTGCGACAAGGTCTCTATAATATAGAAACGTATAGGGACCCCGATGTTACAGGCCTAGGCAGGTGCGGCATCACAGCAACAAATGTTTGGCTGCTAAGATGTCGAATACAATCTAGACATACTAGGTCAAAAATATATTATTCGTACATTATAGTAGATAGAGAGAAAAGCGGCAGAGAAGCCATAGAAAACTACTATTGCAGTTGTCTAAGCGGTAAGCGCACTCTTGGTTGCTGTGCCCACATTATGTGTGTAGTGTGGTATTTAGGGTGGGCGAGAAACCAAGAGGAAGATATCCGTTTACCAGCTCATTTTTTAAACGATATTATTGTAGACGACAATTGAATCCCATCATTTTCTTTTTTTAAAGGAATACTAGCATTATATACGAGCATTGTATATGTGTCTGTCAATAAATCGATGTATTTAATAACCAATTAACCTTTAGTTTTATTTAATCCATCATTATCTTATACTTAGACATGCATTACGTTTTATCATTTACGTACTTTCGGTTTAATTAATTCGATTTTTTTATATGATCAACGCTTTATAACTTTTTATCTAAACAAGTTGCCGAAATAATTTTTTGCAGTCTTAATATATACATAATTGTCGACTAAAAAATATATAGGACAGATGTGGCCGCCGATGGGACAAGCGCCATACATTTTTGCCCATTGTCCTTTGTTCAAATTCGCCCTCTACGTACAAAAACGGCAGTGGAGGTGTCAAACGTGCTTCTTGACATATTTTGCATATTTGGCGCACCATCAATTCTACAATCTGATAATGGGCGCGAGTTTGCGAACAGCGTTACAGCAGAATTATGCAGTAAGTGGTCAGGCTTGAAGATGGTACACGGCAAACCTCGACATAGCCAATCGCAAGGCAGTGTCGAACGGGCCAACCAAGACATTCAAAAAATCTTGATGACGTGGATGAGTGATGAAAAATCCTCAAAATGGTCGGAGGGTCTTAAATTTGTACAATTAAAGAAAAAATCCGCCTATCATGACGGTATCAAGAGGACACCCTACAAAGCGATGTTTGGAAGTGAAATAAAAGTGGGTTTGAAGTCATCGTCTTTGCCTCATGAAGTAACAAACCAACTAACAACGGAAGAAGACCTACAAGAAGTGATAGATAACTTTAAGGAAAATGACTTGAACGATGAACAACAGACCTCCGAACTTAATACCTCAGAAAATACCTGCCACCTTTGTGAAGAACATGGCATTTTGATTGACGACATGACATGCCCTCTTTGTTCAAAAGAAGCAGATATTGAACATAATCGTTCAGAAGCGAAATTAAATTTAGAGTACCAAGCCATTAAAATGAAACAAAATTCAGCTGCAAAGTTTCCAGAATGTCATATAGGCGATACAGTAAGAGTAAAGATACCGAAAGTAGATCGAGGCCGAGGCGATTTTAGGAACATTCTATTGACAGTCTTAGATAAAAATGAAGACGGACTTTATAAATTGGGCAACGAAAACGGTACAATCGAACAGCTTTTTTCACGAAATCAGTTTACAGTTTGTGAACAAAAATTCGTAGATTTGGAAAAAGTGTCATCAGTGAAAATGACTATTCGCCAGCTTGCTAATGAACAGTCAACATCAGGTGGACAAGGCTTTCAAAGATGTCACTGCAAGACAAAATGTGGTACACGCAAATGCCGTTGCCGAACAAACAATGTTCTTTGTAATTCGAAATGCCATTCTAGTTTATCATGTTCCAACAAATAGCCTCATATTATTTGGGCCATTCTCTGTAAGCTCGTAATCGGCTGTCCCGAACGAATTTTTCAAAAAGTTATTTAATTATTTAAAAACATAACACTGCTAATGAAACTAACCCGAAAACTTTACGGGCCCATTGTTTTTAGAACCATAACTATTTTAAGATTTTTGCTAGACGTAATACAAGCTCAAAAAATACAGTGTCCCCAACACTGAATTCCCACCTAGAAATGAGTACAAAGAAGTTACTGAAGCTATTAAACATTTGGCAGTTAATATAAAGAAAAATAATTGAATTACATTATTTTTGCAAATAAAACTCTTATTACGTATTATATTTATTTAGTAAAAGTCCTGTAAACTTTGTCCCCAGAATTCCATTACAGTCCCCTGCCAAAAACTTAAAGCCGTAGAAAAAAATAAAAATAATATTTACAAACATTTTTTTAAATGAAACGGAACGCAATCGTTGTGAAGTTGGCAACGTTGCCGAATGCGGCGGGGAGACGCCATTTTGTTTAGTGTCGGAGCGTCATTTGTGAGGTGAACACGCGTTTGGACCGCTACCACACACAGTCCTCTGGTAAGTTATAATATTTATGTTAATTACTTTAATTATTCCAGCATCTAATTTATTGTTTTATTATTCATGTCTAAATTGAAGTTTGTAGGTTCGGTAGGTTATTAAAAAACTATTTTACATCAGTTTTGCAAACATTACGAAATTTAACCGAAATACACAGTCCCCTGGCAACAGTCCCCTGCCTGAAAATACAGCAGGGGACTGTTGTACAGAACAGGGGACTGTGTATTTTGCGTATTGGTTATTATTTTACTGTACAATATATTATAATTTTTATGTAAATTAATTCGTAAGTCTATTTTATGAATATGAGAATCCTCAAAGTATCTTTTATAAACTAATTTGTCTTTATAAACTTAAATTATTTTACACAGGCAGATCGTGATATGGCTTCTAAACAGAAAAAGTTATCCCGAGAAGAATTACTACAAAAAAAGAGAGAAGCAGAGCGACTACGATACCAAAAAAGAAACAATGACCCTCAAAAGAGAGAAGAAATGAGACAAAAGGAGAAGTTGAAATACGAAAAGAAGAAAGAAAAAGGCTTGCGGAAGTTAGTTGAGAATATGACACCACGTGAGCACAGAGCTGCCTTAAAGAAGTGGAAGGAACATTGTACCGTATACAGAGCCAAACAACTAAGACTGAATAGCGTGACTAATACTTTTGTACGAGAAAATACGCCGTTATCAGATCCAGAAGTAGATACTCCGCCTTCAAGACCTTCCACTCCAGTTCCGGTTCAAATATCTCCAGCTCCAAGCCCAGCAGTTTCCAGTGCTAGTCTACAGCAAAGAAAAAAAGAAGCCACAAAGCGACGAAAGACGTTTAACAGGGAAAGAAATGAAAAGATCGTACGTTTACAGAAAAAAACTTGAGAAGTACAAAAAAAGATTAGCGAGATATGAAAGTAAAAACAAAAAGAACGTAGAAGATACACCTAAGACAAAGATACTGAAAATGTTAGACGAGCCTGATCAAAGAAAAGAAGTAGTCAAGAAAGCGTTGTTTGGCGATGTCATTAGTAAGCAGTTAAAAGAAAATTATTCCACATTGAAACGTACCAAAGTGAGACAAGTCTTTAAGAAAGTGGTTAATGGCAGTATTGTTCAAAAATACAGGCACTGGATACCTACAGAAATGAAGTCACTGTCTAGACCAGGCAAAAAATCTAATCTGAATGGCTTGGATGTACCTGTAGCTAAACGGTGTAAAATACCTGATAGTTATAAACGAGTTGTTCAGAATTTCTTTGAAGATGCTAGTAACAGCCGTATGGCAGCCGGTAAAAAAGAATTTATAACCAAATTATCTGTCAAGAAACAGTAGAGATATCTTCTTGACACAGTTCTTAATCTTTACAAAAAGTTTATGACTGGGAACTTAAAAATTAGCTACCAAACATTTTGCCGACTCCGTCCATTTTGGGTTGTGAAACCAAACGCTCAAAACAGCGATACATGTCTTTGCATAGTTCACAGCAACATCGACATGAAGCTCATGGCACTTCATACTGCTAACATATTGACATACAACAATCACCAGAAGTTGCTCGAAGATCTATGTTGTGACCGATATAATGTGAATTGTTTGGCGAGATCATGTAATACTTGCCTCAATAAAAACCCAAATTATAAAGAATTTGATGATCGAAATGTCTTAAAATATAAAATGTGGGTTTCCGAAAGGCAACAAATCCAAGATTTTAAGACTAAAAAACCACGACTGGTGACCAAACATTTGAAAAAAACATTTGAAGTACAACCAAGACAGCTCATAACATATTTGCAAAAAGATTTACAGAAATTTTTAGATCATCAGCGAAATATTGTTCACCAATACAAGGCCATGAATGATTTGAAGTCAACCCTACAAGATGATGAAGTCCTGATCCACGTAGATTTCAGCGAAAATTATTGCACTAAGTACGCAGAAGAAATACAGGCTTTTCATTTCGGTGGATCTCGAGCACAACTGAGTCTGCATACCGTAGTGGTTTACCTACGAAATTCCATCCTTTCTTTTTGCACAGTCTCCGAGAACATAGCCCATTCACCTGCTGCCATTTGGACACATCTAAGACCAATTTTTAAGGCTCTTCCACGTGGAATCAAACGAGTGCATTTCTTGAGCGATGGCCCTGTAACACAGTATCGTAATAAAACTATGTTTTTTATAATGGCAACCAAACTCTCTGAAGAAATTCCAGACATTGAGAGCTTTACATGGAACTACACCGAAAGTGGCCATGGCAAAGGTGCACCGGATGGTATTGGGGCAACGTGCAAAAGAACAGCTGATTTTGTTGTTAATTCTGGGGGTGACATCAACAATATTGATCAGTTTGTTAAAGTAATCCAAGAGCGATGCCATGGCATTACATGTATTGCAATCGACGGTAAAGACATCCAGGCAATGGTCGATAAAGTTGATGAAGAAGCGTCTGATCACAAGGGGTTTAAAGGCACTTTAAATGTGCATCAGGTAGCAGGTGCTTATTCCAGCTCTGTCCTCGGTCTTCCAACTAAGTGTAAAACCCTTGCAATGAAAAGTCTCAGCTGCTTTTGCAACAGCAGATCTTGTGAGCATTATAAGATTGGTAATATCAACTTTGCTCTAAAACCTAGATGGACAGTAGAAGAAGTGTTTACAGAGTCCGAACCGGAAGATCTTGAATCTGCTGAACCTGGATTGACACGTACACCAAACAAGTTGGATGATGATACAGCAGGAACGAGTGGCATTCGAAATTCATGTTACAACACTGGAGATTACATTCTTGTGAAATTTCCAGCTAAAAATGTAGAATATCGTTATGCTGCCGTAATTAATGAGATTGATAACGATGAAAACGAATTACGTGTTACTTTCCTCAAGGTTTGTGATCAAAAAGTGCAGACCTTTAGAATAGATGATCAGGACATTTCAGACGTATCATTTGATCAAGTTATCCAAAAGTTGGATAATCCTGACTTGATTGTAAAGGGGAAGAGAATATTCTATAAGTTTTCTACACCAGTAGACGTTTTCGAGTGCTAATTTTTTTTAAATGCTACGTTCTCTGTGATTAAACTTTATTATGTGCTTTATTTGATTAAGAAAAACATTAAGATTTGATGGGAGATCTCATTTGTGATGTCATATATTTAAGAGAAAATACGTTTTTCTAATAATTGTATTAATAACCTATTTTTTAAATGTTAAGTTCTCTGTGATTAAACTTTATAATGTGACTTTTATAATTTGATTAATAAAAACTATTAAGATTTGATAGAAGATCTCAGTTGTAATATCATATAGGTATTTGAGAGAAAATACTGTTTTCTAATAACAGTATTTCAATGAATACTGCATAAAGCATTTAATTTTATTCATAGATATAATAATAATAATCTTTGTTGATCTCAGTGAGTACAAAATGTTTCTAGCACTTAAGGTTAACTGATACGAGTACGAATGTTTAAAGAAAGATATATTTTATGTTCATTTTTAATAAAGAAACTTTTTTAAACGAAACGATTAATGTAAAATGTGTTTTTTTAAGTAATTACAACAGTCCTCTGTCTTGCTTCACAGTCCCCTGTCACGTACAAAATAGTCCCCTGATGCCCCAAACAGTCCCCTGTCATGAATTTCTGGAAAATCGCTAATAGCTCGGAAAATACGTATAAATTCAGTGGGCTTCCTTATCTATCTAAAATAATAGTTAATTTTCTTCGAAATAGAACACGTTGTTGAGGCAAACGTTAAAAAATATTGTCAGGACAGCATTTGTATCGGGCCTGTACGAGCTTACAGAGAAATGCCCATTTAACAATTGTGACTAGATATTGTTTTAAGTAATTTACATTGAAGAAGATTTATTTTGTAATTTTGTTTTATTTTGAAATTTTAAATACCTACAGAAAATTCTGTAATGACCAAATGGTTACCTATTGTTTTAAGTAATTAAGAAGAAGAAGTTTTATTTTGTAATTTTAAATACCTACAGAAGATTCCGTAATGACCAAATGGTTCCTTATTATTTTATTTTAATGATTAGGTTGATATTGTTTTAACTAATTAAAATTTTGTAATTGTAATAATTATTACTTTGAATACCTACATAGTACATAAAAGTATGTGTAATGAAAGTGATTATTTTTTAATAAAGATTTCGTGTCAAAATAGTAAACATTATTACATTGTTTCCTTTTCCATTTCCTTCTACATTTTTAGAAAAGGACCTGCAGCTACACTTAAGTTTAGCCGGCTAAAGATAGAACAAACTAACATTAACATTTCGTCGAAGATAAACCTAAGTTTAGCCGGCTAATCTTAAGTTTAGGTTCACACCTACCTTCCGTGTGGAGTTTCTGGTCTTCCATCGGACGCGTCCCCCGGGTGGCGGATAGGGGAACGCCCTCCAGATATGGGGGTACCGGCTTCGGCCGGCGCGGACCAAAACCAGAGGGAGGGGGACGTCCAGTGGCTTGCACTGCTGGATGTCCCGCGGGGTCCACTATGGGCCCCGCACCCGTAACCCCACACTGAGTGGGGCCGGGGGCCTTCGGGCCGCGAGGAGACAACCTCTATAAAAAACACACGGTGGGGGCCCTCCTCTATGTCCCTCTGTTCAGCAGAGGGCATAGAGGAGGTTGAGGGAGGGTCACAGACGGCAGGTTGGGGGACCTGCCGTCCGAAATCGTGACGGGAGAAGGGGGTGGGGGGCCCATGCCCCTTCTCCAGTGAGGGTGGGCCCGACTCCTTGCAAGTCGGGTCGACGTCGCCGGGGCGCCGCTGTAGCATTCGCAACGTGGTCCACCACAAGCGAGATCCGGCGGCACCCCATTGCACGAGCGACAGGACGGCCCCCGGGGTGTTTTAGGAGGTATGCCTCTCCTATTATTAGGAGAGGAGAGTCCGACACACGGCCGTCGCCCTCCCCCAAGGGTGGCGGTTATGGTGCACAAAGCATTTCACCCCGTTAACAAAAAAAAAAAAAAAGGTTCACACCTACCTTTAGCCGTAACATATCGTCGGTGATACTTCAATACCGCTTATGAGCATTTTGTAAATACCGCGTATCTGCAAAAGTAGCGAAATTGAATTATCGCGCCAACAGATTCCTCACGCTGATTCGCTCGTGACAGATGTCACACGATCTCTAATAGCCAATAAGATGCGCCCGTTTTGCTGTCAAAACAAAACCGCGGAACGGTTGATCACGCTAGTTTGGCAGCAAAACAGCGTATTTACGTTTTTTTTCAACCATATCGCAACGCGTGTAGTGAGTGAGTGCTTCGAAAAAAATGATTTCCTGAGATAATCCGGCAGGTAAGTACATTGTTTATTTATGCCCTTTCTTTAATGCCATATTTACATAATACTATTGGTATTTTGTGCGACTCTTTTGCTAGATTGATTATAATAATTAATTGTATTTTTATTGTTTAGAATTTTAGATTACCCGCGGTATTGCACTAAAAAGTTTGCTATAAAAAGTCTGTTTTCGCGGTTTTGTAATAAATACATATGAGTTTAATAAATATTGACATAACTCTATGAAGAACCCTAATGCCCATTTTCACTAAACTTAGGTATAGCCTAAATCTGATGCGCAACCATTTAGTGGTAACAAGTAGTGGTAACCATCTAGTGAAAAAAATCGTTTCACTAACTTTAGTTGTCACCTAAATTGCTTAGGCAACAACTAAAGATAAACTACCTATGACCGGCCGCCTAAGCGATTAGGCGTCACCTAACCTCTTTGAAAAAAATAACAACAATAGGTAATTGGTAGACAACAGTTTAATTTTGAAATGGAGGAAGTTTTTGAGCTGTTTGACATGCTGGATCGCTTAGATGATGGAGTTGTTAGGAGACCTCGCATCATACGGGAGAGGATAGACAACTTTTCGAACTTAGATGAAGAAGATTTTTTTCGGAGATATCGGATGACCAAAGCCACTGCCTTGTTTGTTCTGGAGCTGATAGAAACGGACCTGGAGTTTGACAGTGATAGGTAACTACCCTACCTACACCTTAATCAAACTATGAATACTGAACTATAATAAGGAAGTTTTATGTAAATGTAAGCACCAATTGAATGCATTATTTGTATGTACAAGATAATAATTTTTGACTATTTTACAGAAATGAATCTATTTCCCCGATGCAACAACTCATGGCCACATTAAGATTCTACGCCACAGGATCTCACTTGCTAATGATAGGTGATGCACATGGGCTCAGTGTCCCTTCAGTTAGTAGAATAGTGAAAAAAACTACCGATGCTATAGTGAAACTGAGGGATAGGTTCATCAAAATGCCAACCACAGAAGAAGATATAAGGACAATGCAGCAAAAATTTTACAACATAGCCAATTTCCCTTTTGTTATTGGTACAATTGATTGCACTCATGTTAACCTTCTCACTAGCAGCAGAGACAGATCTGTCTCAGCGCATCGGGTAACGTCAAACGCGCAACTGAGACAGAGTTGTCCCAAAGGGCAACAGACCAAAAAAATGCGAAAATGTGTTTGACGGTCTATGGTATCGGTTTATGGTTATTGTTCGCTTATGTTCGGCATGAAATTGCCTTTAATCTGTGGTAAAATACTCTAAGACTTCCTAAAAAAAAAACTTGTCAATCTTAGTCGAAAATTTCTTGTTAGAAAGTGGCGAGAGCGGAGAACAAATCTACAAGAAAAACTGGTTTTTTGTTAGAAAGGTAAGTGAAAAGTGTATTTACGTGTTACTTTATGCATTTATTTCAATAATTACACATAGTTTTACCTAAAGAATGCTATAAATACTTTAAATTTGGCCCAAGAAAATGTTCGATATAGCAACTTTGAAAAGAGTTGTACTTTCTTTCAAAATTTTTGATCATTGTTTGAGTATTTTGGATAAAACCCACTATATTTGGCCAGTAAAACTATCGTACTTTGTTATTTTATTCATTTTTATGTGGAATTACTAAGTAATAGTGAAAAATATTACAAAAACAAAACATTTGCCGTTGTTTTCCGATCAGTTCGTAAACCGGAAATCGACCATTAGGGTAACGACCTCCGGCCTTCTCATCCGGTTCTATAGTGATGGGCTTAGTGATTAGTTCAATTGATTATCGACATTTAATTTTTATCAACTTCAATACACAGAGAATATGAATACGAATGTTATATTAGAATGAAATTTCCAATTAGATTCTAATATAACACTCGTAGTTCATAGGAAAATAATTATTATTTATTTTATAGATGTGGAGACCCGGGCACCCAATCCCCCAAGAGTTTCTCGACTTATTGGAAGACAATGAGGAAGAGGACGAGAGCGAGGGGGAGTTGGAGGTTGAGCTGGAGGAGGAGGAGGATGAGGAGGAGACTGGGGTGGCAAACCTGATGGTATGTTATAATAATTATAATTATAAATATTAATTTTGTATTATTTCTTGTTCGTTCCGTTATTTTAGGTTTATACTTCTTCCAGGCAATGGACATCATGGTGGAGGAAGAGGACGGGGAGCTAGTGCCACTGGAGGCACTGAGCGTCCCACCTTCTACCTCTAGGTACAATACATTTTTTTTCTATCTAGATTATGCAGAGGTAACTTTTGCAAGTAGATAAATAATAAATATATTATTGTTTACAGATATGAACGAGATTTGGCTTCCCGGGATGAGAGGTAATTATTATCGTAGTAAATTATTCTATATTTATAGAGAAAATTAAAAGTACTACTTTTTTTAACTGTTTATTTTTTCCAGCAGGCTCTCCAGCAGCAGCAGTGGGGATGACGAAGTGCGCAGGGAGATGTTGCGTAATGTCAGCCCGCTCTGCATGCGTTTTATCGAAAATTGTTTTCCCCGCATTTTATCGATTCTTGCCCAATAAAAACTCTCCCTTACCCCATCCCTCCTAAACAAGACAAAACAACTAAAATACTATTTTATTGTTTTATTCTTTATTTTTGTCTGAATATTTATTGTAAATAGTGTAAAAAAGGAAAATAAATATTTCATTATGAGTCTACTGTTTTATTTCTCCATTTACCCTTTTATTTGTGACCTTGGTACAAAATATAATGCAGTCGATATTTTTCATTTTTACTAGATTTTGTAGAATATTTCTATAAAAAGCATAGTATTCCAATAAGATTACAGTATTTTCATTCAATAAAAGTGGTTTTCACTTCGTAAAGACCCACGATTACAGTACATTTTCAAATTCAAATTGTCCCTCTTACACTGTTCAGTAGGAAACGTTAGCATTCTCGCAAAAAGTTTGATCCTGTTTTGGTAATAAATCTTATATGGGAAGACAAAAACAAGCTTGATAGAATGAATAGGTGTATATTCAGCACCTTGTTACATAAATTATCTTTTCCTAAAGTTACGTAATAGTTCGCACACACACAAAAATTTGGGACACTAGGCCCTTATTTCTAGTAATTGCATTTTCGTACTCTGAATGTAAAAATTTGTGAGTCTGAATTTTGATAAAGTTGTTATTGCTTAGTAATGTAACTATTCTAGAGTATAATTCTTTTTATTTCAAACAAATCCGTAAATTGGTTAGATAATAATTTGATATTTATTCAACCTGGTCATTTATTTTTTTTGCGCCGCCATGACACCCCTTTCAGTTAATGTCAGTGGGGTGAATTGGGGGTGCGAGTGAAGAGGTTAAGATACAATCACCAGGTACATATACTATATACATATACTATAGATGAAAAATATGCTCTTTGTTGGTGAAAGATGATGACTGTTAATGAGATCTGTGTAATATGTCTGTGTATATTGATATTATTCTATGATGTTCTTAGGTGGTGATGATGCAGTATTGTTTCGCAATAGAAAGGGATGGTTCTCTCTTAACGTGCAGACAGTCTCGGACCCTGATTTAAAAGTGATGAATGTGGTTACTCGCTGGCCAGGTAGCACACATGACTCAGCTATATTCACCAATAGTCAGATTTGTAGAGACTTTGAAGTGGGTATTTACAGAGGTAAAGACGCATTAATACTTGGTGATAGCGGCTATCCTTTAAAGGTATTATTGTTATATTCAAAAAAGACTTTTTTTTTATTTTAGATATGTATATTAAATATTAATCAAAACAGAACTTATTTGAATTATATTTTCTTAACTAATTCAGCATCCACTGGTCTTCCCTCTGAAATGAAAATAAATTTCTTTATCAATTGCAGAATTATTTGCTGACACCATTCTTGGATACTAATTCTGAAGCTCAAAGTCAATATAATTCTGCTCATATATCTACAAGAAATACTGTAGAGAGGCAGTATGGAGTACTTAAGAGACGTTTTCCTTCTCTTGCTGTTGGGCTGAGAATTAAATTAGAAACAGCAGCAAAGGTGGTTGTAGCTTGTTGCATACTCCACAATATCTGTATTGACAACAGAGAAATAATTCCGCCTAATGAATTCCAGCCAGGTGAATTGGAAGAAATGATAAATGCTGGACAGATAGAGCAGAATAACAATGGGAATGAGCAGAATGAAGATAGAAGAGCTTTATTAGTTCGTACTTACTTTGGATGAATATATAAATTAAACAAGATCTTTTATAAAATGTTGTTTGTATCATTTTGAGAATCATAATTTTTACTGTATCTATATTTGGGATATTGAGACATTTTTATTTATATCACATGTGAAACAATTTCTATGAGAATCATTTAAACATAACCAAGAACCACCAACTGCATTGAAGCAGCGATGTAGAATTTGCTTTAAGAAGATAACTCAATTATTCTTACCCTGCAGATCTTTTAGAAGTGTTTCTAAAATAGTTCTTCTTAAAATTTCATTCTCCATCTTTATTTTGTGCAATTCCTTGTAGTGCTCTTTTTGTAACTCCAAAATTTCAAGTTTGCCTTGTTCAGTTCTTATTCTCTTTGCTGCATATGTATTATTTAAACGCAGCTTAGAGTTAGTTTTGTCAGTTCTTTCATTGTTGGAAATTAAAGGCCTTCTTCTGTTCACTGCCTTCTTATTAAAATTTATACTTTCAGCCTAAAACATAATTGTGCATTATCATAACATGTATAAAATTTTAAACAGAGCTTTATTACCAGAACCTGAAACTTATAAAACATAACAGCTATTTAAATTCAACAAAGCACCCACTAGTTGAGTATTGATTTCCTCCAATGAATGATTAGAGCATATTCCACTAATGCGGGTTAGTGGTTAGAGAAATCAAATGACCTCTTATACACAAATACTGCATCTAGTCTTTTATGTGCCTTCCGAAGCATGGGTTCTTTACTTATAGGTAAACTAATCTTTACTAACCTCATTTTGACTTTCTTTTGTACAATTCAAATCAGAGTCAGACATTTCAATTTGTTGGCTGTCTGTTACATCCACAGAAGCACTTTTGTCTATATTTTCATCTATGCATTCAATGAATTCAACTGTTACATTTGATTGATTAGTGAGCATACTTTTCTCATCTGGGGTTACGGGTTTAGTCCCTGGAAAAGTCCAAATCAAAACAATATTTATCTTTATAATTCAATAAACATTTAAAGGTTTATGAGCATCAACTATCTAAAGTTATTTATTTATTTACTATCGACGGCCTCGGTGGCCCAGCGGTCTGACACGCTGACTGTGAAACCGAAGGTCTTGCACTATATAACCAAATGCAAGGTATGAATAGCATTTTTTTAAATCTCCATTATGAAGTCTGTATTATTTTATGGGCATGGTTATAGTTATTCAATAAATATATCAGTACTTACAAGTCATTTCAGCATCACAGTCACCTGGGTTTACAATGCCGATGCTGGCACGTCCAGTTAGTTCTATGACAAAATCCAACACTGGATTGTCTTCATGTTTCACTCCTTTCCCACCACCAGTGCCATGCATATTGTTAAAGTTGATGGCTTTATATGTTTTAGCAGTGGTTTTTAACTTTTGCCATAGTTTTTTTAAGTTATCTTCAGTTCTAAAAAACATTAGTTATTGTTAAATTAAAGATGATGTACAAAACTTTATAATATAATGAAAGCAGAATCTAGGTATTGTGAATATGTACTTACCGTTTTATATTATTGCAGGCATTATGGGTTTGAGTAATTTCAGTCCATGCCTTTTCTTTGAGGCGATTTGTGGTCAAATCATGTGCTGTAGTCTTTTGAATGATGACCTGCCCTATTGATTTAAGCAATCTTAAAAATTTCATTTTTTCTTCTTCAGTGAAATTTGCACTTCTGTGCCTGAGAGCACCTCCTGGCATTATAAGACAGTATTGTTTAAACAATACGAACGTTTAAAGTAAAGAAATGCAAAATTACTACGATTATGTCAAAATAATAAACTGCTAATTCGTTATTTCGAGGTTATTGCTTTTTTTTTTCTATGCATCCATTAAATATCAGTGAAAAGTCAGAGAATAATGGTTTCTTTTATGTCAAAATGTAAAAACCATCGACAAATTTTATCTAACTAGGCGCTGCCTATATTAGGCATTGCCCAAGAAAAAAACGTTGGTGAAAAAGAAAATCCTTTTAGGTATTGCCTAAGTTTAGGTGATAACTAGTTAGGCGATTCCTTTTGTCAGTTTAGTGAAAATGGGCATAAGTTTTACAATTTATTGTGGTCTGTTAAATTTTACTCAACTTAAGCACCTACTTAGCTACCTACCTTACCACTTAACTAATAACAGGTTACGAATACTAGGAAAATAAACGAAAAATTTTATATCTCTCCCTATCTTTCTACACACGCATACTCAAACACATCATACACACACACACACACACATACACTCCCTCCTTCGCGCACACTCACTGTTATCTCTATAAACTAGGTACTCACTTATCACTTTTTTGATTTCAGATGAGTAATAGATCAAGAAGAAATAACGATCCAGAATAAAACTTGTCATCATGTCGGAAGACGAAAATGCTGATATTAACGAAAAGGTCGTTACTCTCCAAGATTTGTACGAAAAACGTAAGATATTACTGGCAAAAAGAAATAAAATAATAAATAATCAGGAAAAACAAAAGTTGGTGCAGTTCCCCTCGCCGCCAATCAAAGAAGCAGAAAAAATCTCACACGATGATATCGTGACATCGGAGTTAGATACACTATCAATAGTTTATGGACAAGAGCTAATAGCTAGCAAAGAAAACAACAATCCTAACAACATCGACGTCGATGATGATACTGTACAGCAAAAAAATAATGGCGACTTTTCGTCAAATGATTCTGTGGCTGATCCATCCTTTGTCCCACTATCCGAAATCACAGATTTACAACCTTTATCACCAGATAATACCGAATGGTTTCCTGAAAGAGACATGGAGGAAAGAGATAAAAATAAGAACCAGAGGAAACGTAAAGGCAATCCTAATAATTGGCAAAGGCAAAAAAATAAGCGACAGAGGATGTTGGGCAAAGAATATGTTGGATTTAAAAAAATTGGCTCTAAATATGTTCAAAATGAATCAAAACCAGCAAGAATGATGGGCTCTTTGTGTATGTCAAAGCGATGTTTCAGCGGTAAAAGTATGTACTGCGCTAAATTAACAGAAGAAGTTAGAAAACACATTTTTGATACATATTGGAAAATGAGTTGGGCAGAAAAGAAAATGTATGTATGCTCAATGATTGATAAAAAACCTACTAAAAGAAAAACCAAAAATTCTAACTCAAGGCGAAGTGACTCTAAAATTTACTACTTGAAATTAAATAATAAAAAAGAAAGAGTTTGCTTTAAGACATTCCTTGAAACATTAGGCATTAGAGAGTGGACTGTACAATATTGGCTGGGAGACAAGACAGAAACTAGTGACCCTACATCTGTGCACAGAGAAGACGTCGGAGTCAAAGTATCCAAAAAAGAATTAGTTAAAAAATACATAGACGCGTTGCCAAAACTTCCATCGCATTACTGCAGACAATCCACTTCCAAACTTTACTTGGAGCCCCTGATTCAAACCAAATCACAGTTATACCGACTCTACGTGGACTACTCACAATCACGAAATGATCCTATTGCATCTAGGAAGCTATTCGAAGATGTTCTATTACAGGAGAATATAGGTATTTTTCAACCTAAAAAAGATGCCTGTGACATGTGTAGTGCTCATAAAGTGGGCAATTTGTCGGATGCAGAGTATAAAAAACACACAGAGCTAAAGGAAATGGCTAGAAAAGAAAAGAATTCGGATAAAGAAGCTGCACAAAAAGGTACAATACATGTTATAACAGCAGATCTTCAGGCTGTAAAGCTGTGCCCTTTCTTAAATGCCAGTGCTCTGTATTTCAAGACGAAACTTGCAGTTCACAACTTTTCCGTGTACAACCTAGGAAATAACAGAGCTACTTGTTATTGGTTCGACGAAACAGCTTGTGATTTAAAATCGTCAACATACGCAACATTTTTTGTGGATTATGTGACCAGGTTACTGGATGATGACCCTAAAGATGTCGTTATCTTTACTGACGGTTGTACGGCGCAAAATAGAAATTCTGTCGTGTCTAATGCGCTTTTACGATTAGCAATGGCCAGAAATGTAACGATCACACAAAAGTACCTAGAAAAAGGTCACACGCAGATGGAGGTCGATTCGGTGCACTCGATAATCGAAAGAAAGATGAAGAATCGCGAAATTTTTCTACCTTCACAATACGCCACCATCACAAGAGAAGCCAGGAGGGCTCCGAACCCCTACGAAGTTTATACACCTGACTATACTTTCTTCAAAGATTTTGCTGCCAAAGACTATCAGATTTACGATTCCATCAGACCCGGGCGAGGAGCAGGTGATCACTGTGTGGTGGATGTAAGAGTTTTGAGATACAATCCTGATGGCACAATTTTCTACAAACTTAACTTTTCAGAAGATTTTACTCCTTTGCCGCGAAGACCTAAGAAAGTATCATCTTTAATTGACCACGTGCCCCAACTTTACCATTCAAGACAAGCTATAGCAAAGACAAAGTATGATCACCTACAAGAACTTAAAAGTGTCATACCGAGTGATTGTCACGAATTCTACAACAATTTACCTTTTAAGTAATGTCTGATTAATATGATCATTTAATTATAATAGTACTGTGATTATTACGGCTGTAGAGTTCGATTTCGTAGATTTAAGATATTGTAATAAGATAAATAATTATTATTGTTGTGTTTTTGATAATAATTGAATGTTAACTTTGATCTCTAGAGACCTAAAGACTTTGTCGAATCTAAACTAAACAGTTTGTGATATTTTATAAATTGCTGTGATTATTACGACTGATTAGAGTTCAATTTTGCTGATTTAAGATAGGCGAAAATATTGTTGTGTTTTTGATAATAATTGAAATGTTAACTTTGATCTCTCTTCTAGACCAAAATACTATGTCAGATCTAAAAATAATAGTTATGTTAGAGTTAATACCTATGTTGTAAGTTTTGAGAAGTTCAACCATTGAAATAAGTTACAAATTTTGTTATGTTTAACTTACTTACTTTGGTATTTTGAGCAGAAATTCGTGCTTATTTTTTCAGTTGAAATAACAACGTTATTTCGCAGAGGTTTGTAGTATGTTATATTTCAAATTTGTATTGATTTATATTTGTAATTCCTAAGCTAAATAAAGAAATGATTTCTAAAGATTTGTTTTACAAAACCACGTATTTGTTGTGATTATGCCAAAAAAATATCATTTTTTAAATTCAATACCGGTACCGCGAAAGTGATTTATTTTGCAATTTAAGGGGATTAGGGGAAATTATTTTTACCATACTAGTAAAGTAGGGTGCAGAGATATCACAAAACAGTTCAGTCAAGAAAACATTGAGAAACTGTTGAAATATGATGTTTTTTCTTCCTCCTGTAAAATTTTGAAAATGTAGATACGCGGTATTTACAAAGTGCTCATAAGCGGTTTTGAAGTATCACCGACGATATATACTAAGCTCTTGGAAATTGTGGAGAAACATGAACCCAACTAGACTATAGCAGATGTCAAGAAAAAAATTCAGTCATTGCGAGCTTCCCACAGGAAAGAACGAAATAAGGTTACTGCGAGCATGAGAACCGGCTGAGTATGTACCGTCGCACTCGACTTTTTTGCTCGTACCGTCGATGACGACGACGAGCCGCGAGCGAGTAAAACTGTCGTTCCTAAAACCGCGGTTATACGGCTCGCACGTCGATCACCCACTTTAAGATATCACCATAGAATCGATACGTAGAAGTGACCGACGAATGTATGATGGGGTTGGCGATGTTCGAGATCTCTGGTCAACAAGCGTCTATATTTTCAATTATTAGGTCATGAAAAAGGTGTCTGACAAAATGGCGTAGCAGAGGGTTGCAGGGAGGGAGGAGGACGGAGGGTGCAGAGGGTTAAAAACGTAATTGCTGGTCTATTCAGATTGGCTTTTCTTTCTAGGCTAACCTATCCCTTCGATCATTGCTTTCATTAACAATCTTGTATTTGTAAATTAAACCGATTAAGAAGTTTACAAGCCAATATAACGCTGCCTTACAAAACAATTGTGTTACATATTTTCCACTGTGTGGCGAAAAATTATACCATTGAGTTAATATTGTGTGACATACAATATTTTTGAGATTGACTCATATCTTTTTTTATTTAAACTCGGTGAAATTGTATTTCATACATAAACAAATGATTTATTACCTTCCAAGACGAATCTACCTGTGATCCAAGCAGAAAGAAGACGAAACTATTGTAGGTAAATTAAGAGAACACCCATTCCATGTGACATAACTCCCCATGGAAACTCACTCAATGGCAGTCTCAAGACAGATACAAAACATAGCATGCCAAGCTTGACACAAGGACAAAATAAGAAACAGAGCCATCAGAGCAAGGACACAAATAAGATATGAGACAATGCTAAGATGCACAGGCTTATTTCACACATAAGTTACAAACGCTGGGTTCAAAAACGTCGACTCACAGAGTGATTATCTGGAGGGGTCATTCCACTTAGATCAGGTTGGCACAAGGTCAGCCAAAATTGAGGCAAATTGAGGAAACCTTCACCCAAAAGTTGTGTTTTTCCAATTAAGAAAATTCGACTATGTAGAATGGCAATTTTAACTAAAATTCGTATTTTTAGTAACTTGTATTTTCTGTTTTCTTAAGAATGTGTATTTATTTTCATGCATGTAGATTTCAGTGACATTTTATTGTTTTAATGATAGTTATAATTTTTATAAATATAATTTTTTTCTATTGAAATAATTTCAATAGAAAAAACTCCTCAACTGAAGAGACATTTTTTGCATGGATAAACTCATTCTATTAATAATCCTATTGGATTAACTATTCAAAGTGATAAAAGCTTCAAAGCTTAAGAAGCTAACAACAAAGAACCACCATTTCAAACATTTTATACTTTCCAACAAGACATAGTCATCTAAGGACAGAAGAAAAATTGTAAAGAAATAAGTCGGATTTAACCAGTAAAAATTCGGAGGACACTATTCTGAGAGACTCATTGTATCACACTCAGCAGATTCTGCAGTTACGTGGATCCAGCATTAGGGCTCTCGTTCACATGCATCCCAAATTTCAATAGCTTTGGCTATGTGCTTAAAACTGCTTCTCTCAATAGCCACAATATATTAATTTCAAAAGTGCTTCATTTATATCCTCAGAACCACTGATACTAAGTTGTCAAAGATCCTTTTTGATTGCCTGGTTTTCCAATCTCAATTTGAGTGAACTACAATCACAGGATTGGTTACATCCGCACTGATAGTATGGTCAGTCCAGTTCTTTGGCATCTTTGGCTGAACATCCTTCTTGAAATAGTCTTGTTGCTTGGTTGTACAGCAGCAAAGATAGGCGGCACTAGAAAAGAAGAATTTTACAAAATAAGTAAAGTTGAAACAAAATACTCAAATGATACACATACATTACAAATGGCAGTAAGGACCCGACTGAAAATTAGAATTGTAAGTAATTGATGTCTCGGTTGCTAAGTCAGGCCCATTTTTGGGACTCAATACCTACCTACCTATTTAAACCTACTTAAAAATTTCTGATATTGTTATTATTGTTCGACTTTATGTTACTCGTATTTCTGCCACTGCACTCACTTTGGCAGACTTTGTGTTTTATATTGACTGTTGTATTTTTTGCGTGGTTTTGTTTTGGAGTATAGTGTCGTCAAATACCTAAATATATTTTTCCATATTTTAGTTGCCTACAACATTAGGCGCCAAAAAACGATATATTGAGGTTATCGAAGTACACTAAGGGCCAATTTTTCAATAGTCAGATAAAACTTAACTGGTGAATAAATGGAATGCTGTCACTGTCTAAATCATACGACAAGACAGTGACAACATCAGTTTTATTCTCCAGTTAAGTTTTATCTGACTATTGAAAAACCGGCCCTAAGTAGATAAATACCTGTGATGTGACAGATAAACACGATCAAATAACACGACGCAGAAAATTCCGCATACGCCTTGCATTTCTGTTGAGAATTGCCGCCTTTCAAATTGCACGAAATCCAGGCTGCTCTAATAATATTATCTTCCAGTGTTAGCAATAGGAGCATTAAATAGCAAAATGTGCTGGAAAATTCGTCTTTGATCTGCATCGCCTTCAGTTGAAGTTTTATTCAAGGCCACAGACGAATAAGCAGCGTTGCAAGTTGCAAAACCAAGAATTATAAATTCGGTAGGGTTGCCAATAAAAAATCGGTAGTTTTCGGTAGATTTTTATTTGAGCCGTTTTCAACTGACAGTTAAAAGCTGATTCTAAAATGCTTGATAGATGGCGCTGAAAATACGGCTGTCAAATAACGCTTCCCCACCACAGAACAGAAAACACAGATTACAACCTACCTATGGTGGGAAGAGAAAGAGCTTTAAAAACTTTTGAGTTGAGTGGGGTATAAAGTATTGAATACTTTGAAAATGGCAAAGCGGTGTGTTGTGGCATTTTGTGATAATGTAGGCACTGTGCCTTTTCCATTAGATGAAACGAAAAGAGCACAATGGATTGAAGCAATCAAACACTATAAAAAAATTGGATTATCAATAGGAAAGTATTCTCGAATCTGCCCAGCCCACTTTAAACCAGATGATTTCACGCAAGCTCAAGACACGAGTGAGTTTTAACATTAATTTACTTACTTATACTCGGCGTGCCTACTTTCGTGGTACCTACTCTAACAAAATCAAAAACTTTAATTTGAAAAATCTTCAATCTAATCATTGAGTTTTTGTTTTTAGATGCGAAAGGAAAGAAATTGGTGAAAACAGTGGTTCCATCCATATTTACGTCATATCCAGTGGCTGCTCAGGAAAGTACATCATTACGAGTATCTTTGCAGACTCCAATAGTTCAACAGATACCATCATCTCAAGACACAATAACACAACAACAAGGCAGTTCATCAACACCACAAGCTCCAATAACTGAACAGAGTAGCATGTCAAAATCTCAAGCTGGAAGGGAACAAGGAAGTTTATCACCGTCACAAGCTCCAATAGTTGTACAATTTGACCCGAACAAAGCACAGAAAAATTATTCTCGAAGTAAGTAGGAAACCAAACCAACTATTTATTTTAAACTCGTAAACTACTTATTTTACTTTATTATCATCACTCATCTCAGTTGTACTCATCGCTGCTGGAATAGACCTATTTGTGCCTAATTTCACTATTTTGTTAATTAATTATACTAATTACTTAATATCTCAATTTTCAGCTCCTCCAGTTTCATTTGTACTAGTTCAACCATTTATGGAGACTACATTAAGTGATATCGGTGAAGATC
This sequence comes from Yponomeuta plumbellus, assembly GCA_947310845.1. Classification (NCBI taxonomy): domain Eukaryota; kingdom Metazoa; phylum Arthropoda; class Insecta; order Lepidoptera; family Yponomeutidae; genus Yponomeuta; species Yponomeuta plumbellus. The sequence continues at coordinate 3,006,270 of OX371206.1, forward strand.
CATTAAAATGCAGCGACGAAAAAAAGGAACATGGTAGTAATTTTGATGATCTATCATCAAGCCATGATAACACCCATTTTCAAAAACCTCCGTCACCCGTTGAGTTGCTACACAGACATGAAAATTATGTCAATTTTGATGATCCATCATCAAGCCATGATAACACCCATTTTCAAAAACCACCGTCACTCGTTGAGTTGCTAGACAGACATGAAAATTATGTCAATTTTGATGATCTATCATCAAGCCATGATAACACCCATTTTCAAAAACCTCCGTCACCCGTTGAGTTGCTAGACAGACATGAAAAGTATGTCCAAACTGAAGAACCAATCAATAACTGCCAAACTTTCAGCATCAATAACTTCAAAAACTGCAATAAGGCTGTACATTTCTACACAGGCTTAGAGGACTTCAGTAAATTTATGCTCGTATTTTATACTCCGGGACAATCTGTTTATCACCTAAATTACTTTTATGATCGGCCCCCTTTTTTTTTTTTTTTTTTTAACGGGGTGAAATGCACTTACGCACCGTGACACCGCGACCCTGAGGGAGGGTGGCGGCCGTGTGTCAGGCTCACCTCCCCTAGGTGCTAAGGGAGGCATACTGACTAAAACACCCCGGGAGCCGTCCTGTCGCTTGTGCAATGGGGCGCCGCTGGATCTCGCAAGTGGTGTGACCACAACGCGAATGCTACAGCGGCGCCCCGGCGACGTCGGCCCGGCCGAAGCCAGGCCCCTTCCCTGGAGATGATCGGCCCCCTGAAGAGATAGATGTAATTTATTTTTCATGACGTTGATAATCATATTGCACAGTTTCTGGTGAGATATTTAAACGTTTTGCCGTGAATGGGCACTTAACCTCCAGCACACAATCTTCTCCAACTAACCGGTCTGGTGTACAGGCAAGAAATTGTTTTTTGGGGTGGACAAATATTCCACATTTCTTTGTCTCCAGTTGTGTCAATGCTTCGAACTGCTGGATAGCTTCGGCTTCATACTTAAGGCCATGTTTTATCGAAGGCACCATACATAAATCAGTATTTTTCGTAAGTAAAATGGCAATTTTTCTTTTATTAGATGTACTCTTACATATGTTAAGACTGCTTTTATCAATTAGAATTGAGAGCCGTATTTATGTGACCGTTTCGGAAAAACATTTTTATTATAATCAACAACCGTTGCTAGGACATGGATTGACAGGGTTATCAAAAAGAATAAAGTAATACTACCAAATAGTTCTTAACATCCTCCCTTTTTTGGCAACCCTTAATTTATCAAACCAATTTGCATTGAGATTGATTCAATCCGTGGCTTATGTAAGGATTTGGTCAGTAAATCCGCCAACTGGAACTCGCTGGGAACGTATTCCACACGTATTTCATCATCAGCAACGAGTTCTCTCACATAGAAGTGTCTGATAGCAATATGCTTGGTTCTTCTGTGGAGTTCTGGATTGTGTGAGATCTTTATGGCTGCATCATTATCGACCTTCAGTTTGGGTACCTCCTTCAAGTCTGATATTTCACCAAAGAGTCTTTTGATCCAGACTATCTCTCTACATGCTTCACTGGCAGCAACTAGTTCGGATTCAGTGCTCGATATCGCAACACATGTTTGTCGTCGACTCGTCCAAGATATTGCTCCTCCAGAGTATAAGCAAAGTATGCCTGATGTCGACCGTCCAGTGCTTTGATCTCCACCATGGTCAGAATCACTGTAGCATTCCAGAATTCCAGCATTAAAGCTCTTCATAAAAACTATTCCATAGTCTAACGTTCCTTTGATATATCGTAGGATACGTTTCAGTCTCTGGATATCTTCTTTAGAAGGGTTTTCTAGAGTTCGGGATACAACGCTTACAGCGTATGCTAAGTCAGGTCTGGTTCCAACGGTCAAGTATGTAAGTGCTCCCACAGCTTCTCTATACGGAAACGTAACAGGCTTTACCACCACTTTATCCAAATCGGGCAGTCCATCTTTCTGTATAGGGGTAGTGACTGGCTTGCAATCACTCATGCCAAAGCGATCTAACACTTTCTTAGCATAGTGTTTCTGAGACACTTTTATATTACCGTTCTGGTCCGTTATTTCTAATCCTAGAAAATATGACGCATCTTTTATTGTTATTTTAAATCTTCTTTTCAACTCTCTAATTAGATTATCACAATCTACCTGATTCGTTGCAGCGACTAAGCCGTCGTCAACGTAGAGAGCGAGAATAACTTTCCCACTCCCACGGTTCCGGACAAACAGGCAGGGTCTTCAAGTAATCCACCATGCATTTGTTCCAGCACCGAGGTGCTTGTTTGAGCCCATATAGACTTCTATTGAGTCTACACACCTTTTTCGATCCATCAGAGTAGCCATCAGGTTGATTCATGTAGATTTCTTCGTTTAGTGAACCATACAGAAATGCGGTTGATACATCAAACTGTGTGAGTTTTAAACCTTCATTTGCAACAACGCTTAAGACCGATCTTATTGTCGTCATCTTAGCAACCGGGCTGAAAGTCTCATCATAGTCGATGCCCTTTTTCTGTGTGTACCCTCTAGCAACTAGCCTTGCCTTAAATTTGTCTAGTGACCCATCTGCATTGGTTTTTATCTTGTATAGCCATTTACAGGATATAGGCTTTCTGTCTTTTGGAAGGTCAACCAGTATCCAGGTTTCATTCTCCTCCAATGACTTAACCTCATTCTCCATCGCTTCGACCCACTGATCTTTATGGGGACTAGACATTGCTTCTCTGTAAGTCTGAGGTTCCTTGATGTCATTTACAACATCAGCTGACATCATAACATAATCTCCGAATCTAATAGGTGGTCGTAACTCATGTCTGTCTCTTAGATTCATTCCTGTAGCTATCTCAGCAGTATCATCTGAATTTCTTGGTGCCTCAATCTCAGTATCATCACCATCATCCAAAGCATCTTCATATGAAGGTGATCCTGGCAGTAATGTATCTGGAGACGGTTGATATGGGTCAGTAGAATCGTCTTGAATCTCTACTTCCTGACTCACAGCTACATCCGACGATGTGGAAGGCACGGACGAACTAGGTTCATTAGGGCTACTAGCAATGCGAACCGAGTTTTCGGTGCTATTATCCTCCCTTGCATCACACATCGATGGTCCTGAAAGTGGAAAATTGATTTCGACGGAAGGCTCCTTTTCCAAATCAACTGATCCAAACGGCATAAGTACTGACTGTAACATAATAGACGAGATACCAACAGAATATTGGCTTTATTTAGCTAAAAGAATTCGAGATACAATAACAAACAAGGAACACAAAGATAAAGTACCTAATAGAAGTTGACAAGAGTTGTCTGTTGACAGCACATCAATAATAGACGGTACGCCCAAGGAGGTCGTGTCGCGTTGCATATCACCTCATTCTCCCCCGCTAGAGTTTCCACTTCCTTCATCATTGACCACAAAGTCAGCCAAGTAGGAAGGCAGTCTTCGAGTCCTGGTTGATCTTCGAGGAGGTGCTTCGGTGGGAACTATCGGAGATGGTGGTGAATGCCGTATTGGAGAAGGCGTCGAGTTACATAGCTCCTCCAAACGCTGAGGTGATGGCGAGTGGCGTACTGAGGAAGGTGACTCCACATGTGACGGTGATGGTGAAGACGGAATGCTATTGTCGCTTTCAGATGCCGTTTCGAAGTGGTCGTCTCCACTATTGTTTAAGTCGCTAGGGAACGGTGCTAATTGACAGTTCGATACTGTGGATGTTTCTCCATTATCCCGACGTATTAGAGAATAAAGGGGATTCGTCTCGAGTAGTTCAGCTTCTTCAACGAGAGGGTCCGTTTTGGATGATCGGACGTTCTTCTTCACTAATATTGGACCTGGCGTGAGCCAAGATGGCAGGGAGTCTCCGTTCGGGGATCTTCTGGGATGCGTGAATAGTTTTTCATGAGGAGAGGCGTTTATAGCTGTGCATAACAGAGAGCGTACGCAGTGTAATGCATCCTTGAGCACCTTTTCCCAGTTTTCCACTGAGAGTCCCTTTGATCGAAGACTTAGTTGTACAGTTCGCCAGAGAGTCCCGTTTAGGCGTTCCACTTGACCATTACCTTGTGGGTTGTATGGTGTTGTTCTAGATGAGGCTATATTAGACTTGCTGAGAAATGACTTGAATTCCTCAGACATGAATGATGATCCTCTGTCACTATGTACATACAGCAGTTGGCCAAACATGGAGAAAAGATCCTTTAAACAGTTGATGACGGTAGCAGATGTCATGTCTTTACATGGATAAGCAAATGGGAATCTGCTAAACTCATCGATAATCGTAAGTATATACTTGTTAGAAGTGTTGGAAGGTAGTGGTCCTTTGAAATCTATATTTATACGTTCAAAAGGAGCCGTAGCTTTGATTAAATGACCTTTAGTTTTGAGGAATCTTGGTTTGATCTCTGCGCAAATAGAGCAAGAAGCAGTCATTTGTTTGACATCATTCGCAGAGTAGGGCAGATTCTTGGATCTTACCCAGTGGTACATCCTTGTCACCCCCGGGTGACAGAGCGCATTGTGCAGTTCTTTCAACTTGTTTAAATTCATGTGGGCGCACACACGAGAAAGAGCATCTGCAGCAGCGTTTTCGGAACCTGGTCTATAAATAATGTCGTATTTATAGCAGGACAGCTCTAGTCGCCAACGTTGGATTTTCTCATTTTTGATCTTGCTGTTATGGTTCTGATTAAACATAAATGCTACTGACTGCTGATCCGTTATCAAGAAAAAATTTTTGCCAACCAAGTAGTGCCTCCATTTCTTCAAACTTTCCACGATAGCGCAGGCTTCTTTTTCGATAGATGATTGCTTACATTCAGAGTTAGACAGAGTTCGTGAGAAGAACGCCACAGGTCGTCCGTGTTGTGTTAATGTAGCTGCTAATGCGAATTCTGAAGCGTCAGTTTCTACTGTGAAGATTTCGTCGTCATTTATTGCAACAAGACTCGCCGCCCCAATGTCACGTTTAAGTACTTCAAAACATTTAAGGGCATCACATGATAGTGGAAAACTAGTGACAGTAGTGAGGGGTTTTATCTTTTCTGAGAAATGCCCAATCCATTTTGCATAGTGCGCGAACATCCCTAGGACTCGTTTTAGTTCACTTGGTTTAGTTGGCGCTGGAAGATCTAGCAAAGGCTTTAGTCTTTCGGGATCAGGTTTGATTGTATGATTTTCCACAGTATAGCCCAGCAGATTGATCTTTGTTTGATTGAAAACGCTTTTGTGTTCGTTAAGAGTCAAGTTAAATTTCTTAGCAGCGTCCATAAAACGTTTAAGATTGCGTTCGTGATCCTTTTCATCTTTGTAACAGATAGTTACGTCATCTAAGTACGCATACGTTCCGTTTAATTTTTCTTCAGATATTATGAAATCTAGAGTTCTCTGGAAAGCTGCTACGCCATTGGTTACTCCAAAAGGGATACGTGTGAATTGGTAGAGCTTGCCACATGCTTCGAATGCGGTGTATATCTTTTCACTTTCAAGAATGGGAACCTGGTGGTATGCGCTTTTTAAATCGATTTGACTGAAGATTTTATATTTAGATACATTGTTAACGACGGTTTCGATATTAGGCAACGGAAAAGCATCTAGGTTAGTAAAGTTATTGATTGTCAAGGAGTAATCGATTACAAGTCGCTTGCGATGTGATCCCCCTCCCGCTACAAGGACCTGGGCTCGCCATGGAGAAATACTGGTTTCAATTACCCCATCTTCGAGCAACTTGGATACTTCTGCCTTTATAAAGTCCACGTCTTCTTTGCTGTACCGTCTGCTTCTTACGGCAATCGGTTGGATATTCGGTGAAAGATTAGTAAACACGGAAACTGGCGGGACTGATGCTTGAAGAACATTACAGATTTGTAGGGGTTCAGCAGGACCTCCTAGATTGAAGTGAATGCTCGAGTGTTCCTTGAGTAAATCGTGGCCAACGATGATATCAGCACACAGATTGTCGACGACTAAGAGAGGTCTTTGTTTATACGTATGTTGATTCATGACAATAGTTGCGAAGCACACGCCCTCCACGTACGAAACTTGGTTAAGAGAGGCGAGGTTAACAGTTTGCTTGCAAGGTTTCTTGTGCAACTTCATGATCCGGGCGACTTTACTATTGATAAAAGTGACCGAACTCCCAGTATCTATGAGAGCGTCTGCTTTGTACCCGTTTATCGTGATAGGGATTGTTGCACTTCTGAGACTTGAAGGAGATGCGGCGGAAATAGCCCCGCTGAAAAATTGTTCGTCGTTAGAGCTTGTGTCTTCGACCCACACAGAGTTTATGTGGCCAGACCGACAGACGCTGGCAAAATGACCTTTTTTTGAGCACTTTTTGCACGTCGCTTTGCTAGCCGGGCACCTTATTCTTGGATGAATATTTCCACCGCAGAAAAAACAGCGTTTAGTCGGTTGCGACGAAGGAGGAGGTGTAGCTGGAGCAGAGTATGGCACACGGGAAGTAGATGGCGTAGGTGGAGCAGCGCATGGCACACGGGATGACGAAGCAACCGCCAAATTGTCTGGTTCCACAGAACGGATGCATTCAGATATAGAGTTTAGTTGTGGTGCGCTACTGCCGATAATATGTGCATCTTTCTCAGCAGCCTCCAAAGAAATAGCTTGATTAATCGCATCGTCGAGTGTGAGGCTAACCTTTTCTAGGAGACGTTCCCGTATTCTTCGTGAGTGTAAACCGGATATAAGGGCACTACGAATTGCTTGATCTTCATGATCTTTAGCAGTAACATCCTCAAACTTGCATTCTTTCGCGGACAGTCGAAGAGCTCTGACATAATCGGAGATAGGTTCGTCGGCTCTTTGTTTTCGATTGAAAAGGATATGGCGAGCTAATATAGTGTTCCTTGTCTTGACGTAGATCCCTTCTAGTGTTGTAATACATTCATCATACTTTGTGCAAGACTTGATATGTTTGAACATCGATGCAGATAAGTGATTGATCAGGAGCTTACACTTGAGGGAATCCGATACGTCGCTCGTAGCTTCTTCGGCTAGGAAACTTTCGAAAGTTGACTTCCAGTGTAGCCATTTGGCATCTGCATCGGGCGCATCTGGTTCGACATCAAATTTGTCTGGCCGTAGATATCTTGACAAGTTAGATTTGTCTGGCTTATCGTCCGGCATATTTTTAGCTAAATAAATTGTAACATAATAGACGAGATACCAACAGAATATTGGCTTTATTTAGCTAAAAGAATTCGAGATACAATAACAAACAAGGAACACAAAGATAAAGTACCTAATAGAAGTTGACAAGAGTTGTCTGTTGACAGCACATCAATAATAGACGGTACGCCCAAGGAGGTCGTGTCGCGTTGCATATCACCTCACTGACTCATTAAATATAACGTCTCTTGACCTTATGAGTTTACCATTTTTATTCAGTAAGCGATAGCCTTCATCACCATCATATCCGATGAGAATGCATTTCTCAGCCTTTTTAGACAGCTTTGCTCTCTTTTGTTTAGGGACATGAGCGTAACATTCACATCCAATCACTTTTAGATGATTTATTGCTGGTTTTTTCTTAAACCACAATTCAAATGGTGATTTACCATTTTCTGAAGTTGGACCAGTTCTGTTCAGAACGTACGAACTAGTATTTATTAACTCTGCCCATGTAGCGTGAGGTAATTCTTCGTGAGCATGCATCATTGTACGAGCGGCTTCGACTAAGGTTCTATTTTCACGTTCACTAAGGCCATTTTGTTGCGGCGTATAGGGCATCGTGAGCCTTTGTCTTATCCCAGCTTCTTGTAGAATGCGCCTTATGTTCTCATTATCAAATTCACCTCCGTTATCACTGAGAAATTCTTTTACAGAGTGTCCAGCCACTTTACATTCTTGTAACATTTGTCGGAGCTTTAAGTGAACTTCCGGTTTTTGTCTGAGGAAATAAACGTGACGATACTTGCTATAGTCGTCTTTGAACAAAACAAAGTACCGAAATTTATTCAAGGAAGGGGGGAATGGACCGCATACATCAGCGTGTATAATTTCTGCAGGTTCTTTAGCTCCTTCTCTTGTTCCAAATGTTTGACGGTGTGTTTTTCCATAAACACATCCAGTACACAATTCTGAATCTAGACGAACTTTAATTCCGAGTTCCTGTTCAATAACTCTTTTAACGTGTTTCTTGTTCTGGTGGGCTAATCGTTCGTGGTAAAGTTGTAACAGGTTATCGCTTGACACGGCGTTCAGATCAGGAATTGACTTTGTGATTGTCTCTACATTGAGCTTGTACAAGCCTCCATTCTTGACACGATTGCCTGTCAATATTACTTGTCCATCAACTATCAGCGAGCATTTTTCCCTTTCAGACATGAAGACACTATTATTTAGTTTGTCTTGCGTGGCCAGTACTGAAAATAGGTTTCGCATAATATCGGGTACGTACCATACATCACAGAGTGTTAATCTGGATTCCTTGCCATTGATAACAGTTTTCAATTCAACAGTACCTTTTCCGATAGCTTTGACCGTAGCTCCATTAGCAGTTGTCACTGTACGAGTATCTTTAAAATGCTGGAAACTAGAGAAGTAGTCGTTTCGGCAAGTAACGTGACTAGTTGCGCCATTGTCGACAAACCAACTCGTTGTATCAAAGTTTGTAAGCATTGTACAGACGTCCGTATTGAGTTGCAACAGCATTAAGCTCAGATCGCTTGTTGTCTGTTTATTTTCTGGCTTGGCTGGTTTCCCGTCAGCTTTCCATTTATGACATTGTCTGACCTTATGACCGACTTTTCCACAGTAGCCACATTTTTTCTTTGCTTTATTGCTATTTCTGTATGACTAGAGCTTCTGCAGGACCTTCATTCTTCAATGAGATAGAGCGCTCATGGGCACAGAGTTGAGTAGTCAGATTTTCTATCGTTCTGTCTGTCTTTGACATCAACATCCAGCTTGATTTGAAAGAGAAGTATACATCAGGTAGAGTATCAAGAATTTTGCAGATTAACAGGATATCCGGTAATTCTAATTTGTCTATCTTTAATAGTTCAGTTTTCAAATCTGACCAAATATTTTTGATTTTTGACACATGAGTCGTGATGTCGTGTGACGGATCTTTACAATAGCCGAAAAACTCCATACAAAGTGCGTAACTTTTGTCTTCAGACGTACCATCGAATAAACGATGTAATTCGTCCCAAACTTCTTTGGATGAGCTAAAGCGCATGATTTTTTGAAGAGTTTCGTCTGACATATTTGCAGTTAGCAATAGTAATGCGGAAGTATCTGTTTTGTTGTAGTAATCGAGAGCTGTATTGTACTTAGAAATCTCTTCAGCAGTCGCGGTATCAGATTTCACAGGTTCGGGTTTTATGAGATTACCGCTTACCGCATCCAATCCACCAGACATACCTCTTAATAGTAAAGTTGCCTTGAATATCCAAGTCGACCAGTTTTTCACACCTTCCAGGTGACCGATGTCAATTTTGCAACTAGGTGATTGCATTTTGACTCTATCTTCCAGGATTTCGTTGAAACTTGGTTGATTACACTCCAATGATTATTTTAATTATTTTTCCTAACGCTCTGCTACCATGTTAAGACTGCTTTTATCAATTAGAATTGAGAGCCGTATTTATGTGACCGTTTCGGAAAAACATTTTTATTATAATCAACAACCGTTGCTAGGACATGGATTGACAGGGTTATCAAAAAGAATAAAGTAATACTACCAAATAGTTCTTAACAACATATCCTTCCAAAATGAGAACTGTGGATCCTATTTAGTCTTTCTCTTTTCCACAGTTTCTTGTCAGTTTTGGTTTTTCCTTCTAGATCTTATCGTTCACTTTCATTCGACACCAACGAATCCAAGAATAATTCTTCATGGGTCTTTTTCAAGTAATCATGGTCCATGAATATTGAACGATTGTCAGCCGGCTTTGCCAACTGAATCAAGCCCATGGGGCTTTTTTTTGACTGCCCACAGAAGTTAACTATCATACTAGTAACATCTTGCACACACTTCTTAGTGTCTTCTTCTGTGGGTCTGGTTGGTCTGGGGTCAAAGTTGGTCAACTCCTTTAATGTCCGGTCTTGTAATTTCAATTTGAGGTTCTCAGCTTTTACTCGATTTCCTGTGTATATGGCGGTGGGGTGATGAAATCTTTGTAGATTGCTGGTGCAGCTAGTCTTCAATAAAAAAAATTCATTGTACATATCTGCTGACCCGGCTGACAGCTTGAAAAAGATGCCAATGATGCTCTGCGGAGGCCAGCAACAAGTGCCGGCTGCCTGAATAACCCGGCGGCATATCCGCGCGGCAAAAACCCACCGGCCGTGCCACCGGCATAGTGTGTAGCAGCCGTAAAGACCGCATCAGAAAAATTGCTTTTCGTTTGAAATGGAACGAAACTGTTTTACTCAGTTGTACATTATCTATTACTAGGGCAATACCAACCAAGATCATCATAATATCAGTGTGACAGCTGGAAAATTAAATCAGTAAGATGAAATTATACTAGGACTATTTTAGTGTATGTAAATTTTTAAAATAAAATTATAATGAATACCTGCAAAATTTTGAGTCCGCTACAAAATCCGTCAGCCGTTAAATCACGTTTTCTTCTGTTTTCTGCATATTCAAACCGTTAGATATTACGGGAAATCCGTTGAGTTGGCAACACTGCAGATCAGTCAGTCAGACAGTCTCAGAAGAAGGAGTACCATAGAAGGAGCGTTAAAAAATGAAAACGTGCCACATAGTCTGTTTCGTCAATCTAAATAGCCGCAAGCTACGTGTTAGAAAGAGAAAAATATAGTCGTGTCTTTGTTGCTTTTTTCGAGCGTACAACCCTTAAACGTCAGTTGGTTACCTTTGGTTACCTTTACGCGACCAAATTAGAACGGCTCAGAAAATGACGGCATACAATGTGCCGCCCAATGACATTGATTTGGCAGAGGGTGTTCTGTGTTTGGCAGTGTGTTTGACAAGAGGTTTGGGAGTGCGCCGTTTTCAAGAAGCTTGTGTATTTTATATTTACTAAAGCACCATTTGAAGTGAATTATAGTGGATTCTCATGGTATATAGTATAAGTAACCATCGGCATGGCGTGTGTTGTGTTAGAATGTATATCTCATTCTTCCCGAGAAGATAATGACACAACATTCATCAGCTTCCACCGGTAAGTCTCAATTTTGTGTACCTAAATGGGTATTTTCTCTAAGATTTCAACTATGGGCTACTAGAATTGCAAATTAGCTATTAGAGAATGGTGTTTTCATCATGATTATTGTGATATTTTCGATATAAATCATAATACAAGTTTGTTGTTTGTTGTAGGGGAATAGGGATGGGACTTTCCCACTTTCTCAGTGAAAAACAGTATCGATAGTTCGTAGAGCATATTTAGTTATTTCTTGCGTTCGTATAGTTGTTTTAATTGTTAATTATCTATTGCAGGTTACCCGAAGACAGCACAAAATAACAAATGTCGATGACGCAGTATCACGTACAAAGTAGTCTTGGAAAAATTTACACCGCATTTGCAGCAAGCGACTGTTTCATAAACAATAGCAAGTGGCGTAGGTTGGAAACAAGTGCCGTACCTACTTTACGCTTTTCCTTAGCCCGCAGATCATTGGTAAGGTTATAATTATACATTATAATGATACTTAAAACAAAATCAAGTCTACATACTGCACAATTATGTCGACTGAGGTGCACGTTTTGCTGTATGTATGTACATCAGGAATTTCACATGAGACCCGACTGTCTCGTTGGTCTAGTGGTTACTCCACTTGGATAATAAAACAGGTTGTCAGTTCCAACCTGCAAGGCGCCATATATCACTTGTAGAATTTTTCCCTGATTATTGCCTGACTGGGTGTTTTTTTCTATCCTGGACAACGTTTAGCAGTTAAAGGTCATAACTAGTTTAATACTATCATAGTCTGATTCTGGTGCAAGTGATTTTTATTATTTTTTATGTGGAAGTTATCAACGTGAAGTACTTAAATAAAAACAATTTTCAGGTTGCGCCCTCCGCGAAAATGGACAACGTTCGTGAGCTGCAACCAAGCTGATTTCATTTGAATTTCATAAAATATTATATTATCTTTTACATTATGGCTGACACATTTTTGTGAAAAAAAAAACGTTAATAGGTACTTGTAAAACAGAAGTCAGGGATAAAAAACATATACATTATAGTAATACGTGTTGGTTTCTTCTCTATTGAGCTGCAGCCTGCCACTTTTTATGTGAAAAGCTTGAAACTACGTACTTTATTTGATGCCAAATAATCTTGTACCAATAAATCTGATGATTTTATTACAACGGGTGCCTTGAGTAACTATGCTAGGTGGTAGGTATTTATTGGAAACAAATACGTAATCTATTAACACGACACAGGGTATCCTAGTGAGGGCCAGAAGCAATCTATGTGCCTGTGTGTAAATGTTATGTTATGTTATTAAATAGTTTTTCCTATTTTGGTCTTGTTTTATTCATTATACTTTCTTACAGAGCCACCATCTCATCTGTTCAGTTGATAGCGGCGCTAGTGGAGAATTTAGTAGTAACATTTGAGAAATTTACCTAGAAAAATGAGACTATTTTAACCCATCTTTCAATTTTAATGAACATATATCTATAAATCTTAGTAAATGAATGAATAAAACAAAAAATGGGGAACAGGATTTACAATTAATTACTTAGTTACAATTTTACCCACCTGAACAGATAACTTGGTGGCGCTGTATATGGTGATTATTGATGATTTGCAAACATATTTAAAAAAAAGGTTCTAGATTCGCCGTACATATACATTTTGCCATGTTACCACATAACTCGGTAAAATCTTTCTTCGATTCGCTATAGCCCTATTAGTCCCATTTATATTATTGAAAACCTGATGTAGAATTACTTACTGTTACTTATGAATATTTATTGTAACTTATATGGTATGTACCACACTTAGCACATAATAACATAACCGTAAGGGGTTCCAGCTGGTTCACTAGCACCACCAAGGGAAAAATGATATTTTTTTAGAGATAAATACATTGATAATTAGATAGATAGATAATGGTGATAATAGTGATTATCATGGGCCCATGACTGTAATTTAAATTAATTGGAATTGGAATAATGGAATTTAGTCCTAGGTTTTTTGGTACACAGCCATGGGTCCGAAAAATCACTATTAAATATGGTGATGGGATTGAAAATATACTTTTTGCAAATTGTGTAAAAGAGCTATGATTTTTTTATCATTTAATATTAATACTTAATTACCAACATTAATTTTAAAAAATACACAGATTATGTAGATCGGAATAAATAATATCGACATCTTTATGGTGTTTGTCCCAGCCCTATCGATTTTGGCTTTGTTCAGTAATCTTTGGCAACCGTGTACGATTGTAACATTTTTAGTGCATGAGTACACTACAGCTGTCTCTTTCTGGCGCAGAGATTTATCGTAAGAGTAACATGGACAGCTATACAACTGTCACTTTTTATTTTATTCCTCCTTCTATGGTACTCCTTCTTCTGAGCAGACAGTATTCAAAAATACACAAACACCACAGATTCTGGCGTGCCTGCCATGTTCGATCGGTTTAAAATGCCGTATCCATTTGTAAGCTCACATTTCGAGATTGAGCCGTTTTCAGAAGAACTAAAAAAAATCATTCTGTTCTGTTTTGTGGTCTGGGTTCGAACCACGCATGTACCAATGACTTTTAGTTACGTACATTTGTTTGTACAGCAACACCATTCGCTGATAAATTGTGCCCGGATAACGGCGACAGGCTTGCCACTTGTCACGTTTGGGACCTAATAAACTCGGCAAAACGTGGGTCCAGTTCTAGAGACTGGTGCCTCTGCCTACCCCTTCGGGGATAGCGGGCGTGAGTTTATTTATTTTTTATTTTTTATAAACAAAATCTATGCAATTTTGGACCTTAGCCCAATAGCCATCATCAAATAGGTCTCGACAAGCTGAACAAAAGTTACTATGACGCTAACAGCCAAATGTTTGTTCTTTCGGAGTTATATTGTATCGAAAAGAAACTAACATTTTTAGTACAATATAACTCCAAAAGGACAAACATTTGGCTGTTGGCGTCATAGTAACTTGATGTATCGTATCACACAACAGTCTATCAAGCTGACGTCCAAAATTGCATTCCTTTGACAGCCATTAGATGTTTTTTAGTTCTTCTGAAAACGGCTCATTGTTAAAAGAAAAAACATAAATAATTTTGGATAAGTATGTAATACTAGCTTTCGCCCGCGACTCCGTCCGCGTGGACTTTAGTTCAAAATTTTGCAACCCCGTTCACTCCCTTAAGGGTTAAATTTAGAAAAAACGGCGAAACACGTGTTCAATTAATTGTGTTGAAGAGTATTTATTTTAAGTTTCAAGAAAATCAGACAACATTTTTTATTAAAAATCCGTTCTTATTCCTTGCCTACATTATAAATAGATCGCGGGCGAAAGCTAGTTATATACACGGTGGCCGGGGGAATGACGTCAAAAAAAAAAATTAGGTCCCTCGTGTCATGGGGTATCCGAATCACCCCCATGTATGTTCCGCGATTTTTCATAGTTTCGGAGTTATGATTTTTTTTCTGAATTTTTATGAATTTTCGCCTTATCAATTTTGAAAATTTCTAAAAAAAAAACTAGAAACTTTTTTCAATTACTTTTTTTTGTAACTGAATCTTCACAAGTTGTTCTTCTATGCATAAAATAATCAGCTTCGTAACTTCGATAAAAGTTATTAAAGTGTTGGTCTAAAGTCAAAAATTTACGTTCGGTAAATTATGACTTGAATTTTCAAAAATAAATTAAAAATCCAAACAGATGTTTTAATGGTTTCTTAGTTAGCCTCAGAAACGCGCAAGACTTTCAGATTTCATAATCATTAAAAAAAAGTACTGCTTAATGAGCTACTTTGTGTACATTCGGCCTTCGAAGACAGCGAGGTGAAGAATTATCAAAATTAACATATTTTTTTTCTGCCATTTCGTCTTTTCTTAGGTTATTAATGAACGAGTCGTCATCATCATGATGAATAAAAGTGGTTTTGTCAATAAAACACAGATTAAAAAATTTGGAGGCATTTTCCGTTTTACAGTAATTAATTTTGCGCGGTCCGTTCTCGTGGGTCATGGGTTGTAAATGCAGACGCAACTTTTTACCTGTAATAACAATAGTCTTTGAGGATAGGAGGCCGCCGAACTATTGCTATCTCTCTCACTCTCAGCGGTAAGAGTGAGAGGGGCAGCGCAGCAGAAGCGAACACAAAACAAGTTTGTACCTCAGTCGTTCTCACTTTGTGTTTACTGCTACACGTGTCTTCATTTTGTTTTACCTCACTGTCTCGCTTTGTCCGCGGATTCCGCTGCCTACTTATTTGACTACTTTGCTCGTTAATTGGACTGTGTCTTGCATACTGATTTGGACTTTGTTTACTTGGAAGTGTAAAAGATGAGTTACACGTTAAGTGAATACGCAGAAATGCACTATTTTTATGGAGTTGCACAAGGAAACGGCCTTGAAGCAGCGCGACTGTATCGCGAACAACTTCAACGTCGTGGTGGGCCGCAACCTGAGCATTATCCCGACCATCGCGTTTTTATTAACACGCACAATACCTTAATGGCAGGCCGCATTCCTGGCCAACGAGGCGATAGGGAAGGAATCCCTAGAGTTGACCCGGATCGCAGAGAAGTTGTGCTCGAAGAAGTTCAACGAAATCCTTCCACGAGTACCAGAGCTATGGCTCGTACTCTGAACATCCCAAGAACTTCTATCCAAGCCATACTTCACGATGAAGGATATCATGCGTTCCATATCCGACGAGTCCAAGCTTTACTGCCTATAGACTACCAAGTGCGCATTGATTTCTGCCAAACAATGCTACAAAAAGAACAACAAGATCCTGGATTTTTCAATAAAGTTTTATGGTCAGATGAGTCACGTTTTGAGCGCACTGGAATTTTCAATATTCATAATTACCACACGTGGGCGGTTGAAAATCCACACGAAATGAGAGCGTCGACGTTTCAACATCGTTTCAGCGTTAACTTGTGGTCTGGTATTCTCAATGGCGAACTGATTGGTCCATTTGAATTGCCGTCCAGATTAAATGGAGAAAGATACCGACACTTTCTGGAACATGAACTTCCATTGTTGCTAGAAGACGTGAATATTGAACTAAGAAGAACCATGGTTCTTCAAAATGACGGCGCTCCATGTCACTACGCAACGCAAGTCCGAAAATATTTAAATGAGGCGTACCCCAATAGATGGATCGGACGCGGCGGACCAATATCGTGGCCTCCACGCTCACCTGACCTCAACCCCATGGATTTTTTTCTTTTATACGATTAAAAGATAATTTCCTACGTAGGTGTAGAGAATGTGTATTGCTGCTGGAGGTGGCAACTTTGAAAACCTATTATAATAAACATTTTTTTTACATTTTAATCTGTGTTTTATTGACAAAACCACTTTTATTCATCATGATGATGACGACTCGTTCATTAATAAACTAAGAAAAGACGAAATGGCAGAAAAAAAAATTGTTAATTTTAATAATTCTTCACCTCGCTGTCTTCGAAGGCCGAATGTACACAAAGTAGCTCGTTAAGCAGTACTTTTTTTTAATGATTATGAAATCTGAGAGTCTTGCGCATTTCTGAGGCTAATTAAGAAACCATTAAAACATCTGTTTGGATTTTTAATTTATTTTTGAAAATTCAAGTCATAATTTACCGAACGTAAATTTTTGACTTTAGACCAACACTTTAATAACTTTTATCAAAGTTACGAAGCTGATTATTTTATGCATAGAAGAACAACTTGTGAAGATTCAGTTACAAAAAAAAGTAATTGAAAAAAGTTTCTAGTTTTTTTTTAGAAATTTTCAAAATTGATAAGGCGAAAATTCATGAAAATTCAGAAAAAAAATCATAACTCCGAAACTATGAAAAATCGCGGAACATACATGGGGGTGATTCGGATACCCCATGACAAGAGGGACCTAATTTTTTTTTTTGACGTCAATCCCCCGGCCACCGTGTATAAACCCTCTGTGCAAAATTTCAGCTTCCTAGGTCAAACGGCTTGGGCTGGGCGTTGATGAGTGAGTCAGTCAGTCAGGACTTTGAATTTTATATATATAGATAGATTAGTAGGATGCCAACTGTGAATTCTTGTGGAATTGTTGTGTGTTTGCCGTGAAAATAAACGAATTATTACGATAAAATACCTAGTGTTTTATTTATGGAGAAAATCAACAAACAATACTTGACAAGAGTTTTTACAAGACAGACGTTTGTCAAGAAGAATAAAAAATAACATAGACGTATCTAGGCAACGCAATAGACATTGACTCACTGACAATTAGTCTATGACAATGAGGCTGCATAACCAAAGAGTATATTATAGGAGTGGTATGCATACTCGTTACATCCTCCTGACTTTTAAGAATTGTTACGAAGAAAAGAAGAAGAGGAACAATTCTTCTCCAGACCAATTATCTTGGACAGCTGCAGGAGTCTTGGGCCGAACAAAGGCTTGGTGAACATGTCGGCGAGCTGAATTTCTGTTGGGACTTGTTTCACTATGAGTTCTTGATTAACTACACACTCACGGATGAAAAAGTGTTTCAACTTTATGTGTTTGGTTCTCCGGTGGTACTCATAGGGAGGATTCTCAGCGAGTTTTATTGCAGATTCATTGTCGACATATATCACCGGTACATTTTGTAATTTGGTGATCTCTTCAAGCAATGCTTTTAACCAAATTAATTCCTTCGCTGTTTCAGTCAGGGCAATCAATTCGGCTTCAGTGGAAGAAACTGCGACAGAGTTTTGTTTTTGACTCTTCCACATTACGGGGCCAGAGAAGAGGAAAATCATTCCGGTTGTGGAATGGCCAGTGGAAGTATCACCACCATGGTCGGAATCACTGTATGCTAGGAGTGTTTTGTCATCTCCTGTCTTTTTAAATATAAGTCCCATATCTGTTGTCCCCTTCAAGTATCTGAATATTCTCTTCAAGTTCAAAACATCAATCTTTCTTGGATTATCCAGATGCCGAGATACGACACTTACAGCATAACTGATATCTGGCCGTGTAGCTACCATTAAGTAGGCTAAAGCACCCACAGCTTGTCGGTATGGGAAATTACTTTCATCGGGTGCGTCATTTTTATCGTGTTCTGCTTGGGAAACTTTTATGGCAGGAGTTGGAACAGGTTTGCAGTTTGACATTCCGAATCTGTCCAATATCTTTTTGGTATAGCCTTTCTGGTCAACAGTAATAGTGCCATCTATGGCTTTGTGTATTTCCATGCCAAGAAAGTAGGAAGCAGGCTTAGTGGTTATCTTGAAACGGGTTTTCAGTTGATTGATAAAATCTCTACCAGCCTTTTCATTGACAGATGCAATCAACCCGTCATCCACATAGAGTGCGATTAGCACTTGATCTTTGATATACAGGCAGGGGTCTTGCGTACTTTGCTTGAAACCAGATTCGATAAGGTATTCTGAAATACAAGCGTTCCAGCACAATGGCGCCTGCTTGAGACCGTAAAGACTTCTTTTCAATCGACATACTTTATTTGTGCCATCTCTGTAGCCTTCTGGTTGAGCCATATATAACTCTTCTTTTACAGAGCCGTTAAGGAAGGCAGTTGACACGTCGAATTGCTGGAGAACCATATTCTGTTGAGCAGCTAAGCCTAGTACTGCTCGCATAGTGCTCAAGCGGACCACTGGGCTGAATGTCTTATCATAGTCCAAGCCGGGTTTTTGTGAAAAACCTTTGACAACCAGCCTAGCTTTGTACCGGTCGACTGTGCCGTCGGGATTCAATTTTATCTTGTAGACCCATTTGCAGGGCAGGGGATTTCTGCCTTTCGGTAAGTCTACCAGTTCCCAAGTTTGGTTTTCGGCAAGCGAGGTCAGTTCACTGTGCATGGCATTCAGCCATTCAGCTTTGCTGTTACTGGTCATGGCTTCTTTGCAAGTACGTGGTTCCACAGGTCGTTCAGATTCAATAGCAGCCATGATGAAGTCATCGAACTTTTTGGGAGGTACTATACGTGTTCTGTCTCTTAGACGGGGAAGATCTGGGACGGGGTCGGGTTCAGACTCTTCTTCGTCGTGGTCAGATTCAGGATTTTGTATAGGTTGGGGATCAGGCTCATCATCCTCGTCATTGACTTCAGGCTGTGGTATATGCTGTGGCGGTGGCAACGTTGACTCACGATCATGTGTACCATCTGCGTTTTCATCTGCGTCTTCAGGGGCAGACTCGTAATCACTTTCAGCAGCGTTTTCATTACTGTCTGAGTTTAGTTGTGGTTGATCAGTGTTCAGCGTGTTTGGCCGCGGTGGTGCATTATTTTGTTGTTTAGGGGGATCGTATATTTCAATCCAGTTTTCACTTGCATCATCAGTATTGTCATTCAGGATTTCAGTGTTCTGTTCATTATGCTCGTAGAACATCTTCTTTAAAACTCTGACATCTTTCGAAACGAATACCTTGCGTTTGGTAGGTACGTATATTCTGAATGCTTTCGAGGTTTCCGAATATCCCGCAAACATACCAGGGATTGCTTTTGATGCAAATTTGTGCCTATTAGAATCTTTTATTAGTATGAAAGTCTTGGCACCAAAGACATAAAGGTGATTGACACAGGGTTTTCTGCCCACCCAATTTTCAAATGGTGTTATGCCTTCTATGCTTTGATTGACTGCTCTGTTGGACAAGTAGTTGGCAGTAAGAATGGCTTCTCCCCATAAATGTAACGGAGCTTTTGCCTCGAGTAGCAGCGCCCGCGCTTTTTCAGTTAGTGTGCGATTTTTGCGTTCTGCGAGACCATTTTGGTGGCTCGTGTACGGTGCTGACAGTCGGCGTTGTATCCCGTTTTGCTTGAGGTAGTTGGAGAAGTCGGTATTTACATATTCTGTGCCATTGTCCGATTGTAAGTATCTAATCTTATTCCCAGTGAAGGTTTCAGATAATTCCTTAAACTCTTTGAACTTGTTGAGTACTTCGCTCTTATTTTTCATTAGGTAGACTCGGCAGTATCTGCTAAAATCGTCGATAAAGGACACAAAGTACCGGCTCTGGCCTAGTGTGGGCGTTTTAATGGGACCGCACACGTCGCTGTGGATAATTTGTAGGCGCTCTATTGTTCTAGGAGTTGTTCTTTGTGGTGGGGCTGGTACTCGATGCATTTTAGCTTGAATGCAAACTTCACACTCGGGTAATGTTTCATTAGCATCAAAGTCCAATCCGATCAAGTGGCCATTCTTAAGGGCGCACTTCATATCTTTGGCGTTCATATGGCCAAGCTTCTTGTGCCATTCTTCCATGGAGGTACTTGAATTTGTATTCACCTTCGTTTCTGGAACTTCATCGTTGGCTAAGTTATTTCTTTCTTTCGATTTCTCAGGCCTTACGTAGTATAAGCCATCTGATTCCTTTTTAGCTACTATGACTGTACCGTGTTGTGGACTGTCAATGACTGCTTTGTCTTTAGTGAAGACAACTGAACAACCGGCGTTTGTAATTTTACCGACTGACAGTAGATTCGTACAGAGACTTGGTACATACAGCGTATCCATGAGGTTTGTAGCTGTTGTAGATGATCCGCATTTTGTAGTGATAGGTACAACTCCGGTACCTTTAATTTCAGCCTTTATTTCATCTGTGGCAAAGCTTAATCTCCTTGATATACTCTTCATGGTCTTAAAGAGGTGTCTCTGGTAAGTCATGTGGGAGGTACATCCACTGTCAAGGACCCAAACGTTGTTTGCAGCATGCTTGGATAGGAGACATAGCTGGGTGAAATTATTTTTGTCACATACGTTGGAGTTTTTGTTAGTTTTGGGCCTTTCCTTATTGGATGCATTATTTTTCCAACACTTTGTGCAGATCTTGTGAGATTTACGCTTGAAAATGTTACCTTTTCGCTTGCAGATCTTGCAACATGCGTAAAATGCTTCATCATTGGAGGTGCTGGCTTCACTGAAGTCTGTGTTGCGTCTACGGGCATCACTCTCTTCAATAATCTTTATTTTTAGCTTCTCCGGACTAAGCAACTGGTCTTGGGTTTCGATGGCTATACGAAAGTTCTCGTATTCATCTGAGAGACTGTACAACATGATTATGGACAAAAGATCGCTGTTAATTTCAACGCCTAGATCTTTTAATTTGTCTACATAGTCCATAAATGAGTTTAAATGCTCTCTTACGTCACCATTAGGTCCTAGTTTCGTCAGGATAATTTGTTTCAGCAATGTTGCTTTGCGAGCTGGTCCAGCACTGGCGTAGATTGATCGCAATGTATCCCAAACATCCTTTGCAGTTTTGCAGTTTTTAACTTGTTTTAATTCGGATGCCGAGATGAGTAGTAACAGCTCTGATTTTGCGATTTCATCTTCCTCGATTCCATCTTGAGTGCTGGTTTCATCCTGTGATTTTGACGCTGTCGGTGCCTTGATGATGTATTTCCATAGTTTATTCTTTACTAGGTATGCTTTGGCATGTATTACCCACGTATCGTAATTTTCTTTTGACAAGGGTTGTATTTTAACGACTGACATTTTTCTTCCAGTTTTACCTGGCGAGCCGTTAAAATATCTTCATCGCTCTGCTACCATGTGAATTCTTGTGGAATTGTTGTGTGTTTGCCGTGAAAATAAACGAATTATTACGATAAAATACCTAGTGTTTTATTTATGGAGAAAATCAACAAACAATACTTGACAAGAGTTTTTACAAGACAGACGTTTGTCAAGAAGAATAAAAAATAACATAGACGTATCTAGGCAACGCAATAGACATTGACTCACTGACAATTAGTCTATGACAATGAGGCTGCATAACCAAAGAGTATATTATAGGAGTGGTATGCATACTCGTTACACCAACAACAACTACTTGCATGATTGATTGATTGATTGGCAACACTAATTAATTTTAAAAAGGTTAAAATGACAGCCGTATTATGAGCGCCATCAATGGGGAAAAAATAGAACTACGTTTTTTTTCTGAAAACGGGCTATTTTGACAAATTATTATTTATACCATCCTTGAGACGAAATTTTACTGAACATGGCTTTAAGTATATTAAAATCATAGCAGTTTTTATCGCCTATGTGTCTCTTCGCATGCAAAAGCCCAACTAAGGCATCGGTTGACAGGCGGTTGCGGTTTTTAGTTTTTATTAAATTTACTGCAGAAAAAATCCTTTCCACGTTTGCAGATGAGTGCGGTAAAGATAAAATATGAAAAACGAATGTAGTCACTAATCCGAATAAAGGTGTTCCGTCACCGCCTTTCATTTGAGCCACATTTGCCCAGAAATCTTCGGCATCATCTTTAAACATATTAATTTCTTGAGTGTTCCTAAGCAGGCGCCACTGTGTATCTATGTCCTGGTAGTCTTTCGCATCAACGAGTCCGGGAAATGCTCTGCAGAGTGGGATTAGACTTGGGTGAATTCCTTTTTTTACATTTTCTGGAGCCAAAACATTTAAGTCTTTCAGTGGGTTGTTTTTTAGGGGAAATCTTTGAATAATTTGCTCAGAAGCTTCAATATAAAATTGTAGACATCTTGTTCGAAATAAATTCAACTGATCTGCAGTCAAACTGTTATTATTCAGTAAAGTATCCATAACTTTTGCTCCAAAGTACATCTCATGTATATCCAAAAAGTTATGAGGATTTTTAAAGTTCACATCTTCAATGTTAGTTGCATTCAAGTAAGACCTCTTTAAAAAGCAGTCTAACAGAGTTTTCAAGGATGCACACACGTGCGAGTATAAAATGTGAATTCTAGCACCCTCCGCTTGCATTTCTTTGTTCAGCTGGTTAAAAATTGGCAAGACAAAATCTAAAAATTGAAGGAATAAAAGAGATACCGGATCGTTCAATTTATTTAAAATATTTGAGGCCATTAGCAACTCGTTTTGTGAGGCGGCAGCATCGATGAAATATAATTTTAGAGCAGGATATTGCTCTAGAATCCGACTAACAGCTGCATGTACCGACAGCCATCTCGTCTGGCAAGGGTGTAAAATCTTGTGAATTTTTAATTGGCAAAATATTTGAAACTCTTCATACTCTTTTGTTCTTTTCGGACTTGAACCGAAGTAATTATAAATGTCCCGGACTAAATCTTCGACGAATCGAGGGATTTTCTCGCCAGCATAAGATGCGCATAAATGAAAAGAATGGCATATACATTTCATGATGAATAAATTTGGGATTTCTGATTTTAATAAAACCATCACTGAATGTCTTTGTCCCATCATTACATTTGCACCATCGGATGCAAATCCAATCAAATTATCTTTATAAGAAATATTGTTGTCCATGAAAAACTTTACAATGCTTTCACAAAGTGTGGTGGCATCTGCTGAAGAAAGGGGAAGCAGGGCGAGAAAAGAATCACGTACTTGATTATTTTTGACATACCTTGCCACCATGCAAAGATGTTTTGTCGTTGATAGGTCTGTTGATTCATCAATAACCAACGAAAATGTAACATTACGTAAATCTTCACAAAGTTCTGCGAAACTCTCTGCACCAATTACATTTTCCACGATAGACTGCACTCTTGGACGTGAGCATTTTAAACTTTTTGCAACTTTAAAGTCTGGACAAATCTGTACAACTAATTTAGAAATATGATCAGTAATATTATATGGAAGATTATGCTCAGCCACAAACCCAGCAATCCGGATTTCACCTGAAATGAATGAAATTGTTGATTTAACAATTCATTATACAGACTCTATTTTACATTGCTAACGGTGCGACGCAAAGAATTTGATAACTTACTTACCTTCTTTCACTTGATGTTTAAACTGGGTAACTTCTTTACTAACGAAGTCTGACAATTTTGGTTGAACAGCTAAGCTCTTAACACTCTTTTCGTGAAGTTTAGAACTGGCATGTTTTTTGAGAGCGTCGTATCCCGAAGATATATTTATCTCCTTATTACAAGATTTGCACATTTCAAAAGTAGGTTTTGATAAATGTGGAGACAACCATGCAGAGAATTCCTGTCGTAACTCCCACTCTTTTTTATATTTTTGTTGATATTTCTTTCGCTTGACACCTGTACTGGTCGATGCGCCAGCACCAGAATCAGAATCTGAACTTTCCTCAGACATTATAAAGTTAACTTCGCACTAAGAAAATGAACACGTACGAGCTGACGAGCTCTACGAGAAAGAATGAATCGAATATGAAATGTTTTCAAAAAAGAAGTCATTTCATGTTTACAGGGGATTTCCCTTACTGTATCCTATCAAATCCTTCTAGTATTATGAATCTTAATACGTATGCTATAGAGTCCATTTTTATTTATAGTAGGGTAAAACGGTCAATCATTAGCCACCGTCAGTTATTGGCCACTCTCAACTTATTTTGATTGAAATAAGAAGTGCGTCGCTACACGCCATCTGTGACTTAGTTGGGTAATTACTTCGTTATTAGTCTTCACTTTAGTACCACTTTTGCCCACAAGCATATAATGGCGCCAGTTTTATAATTTTTTTTTCGCCAGTGAGTGAGGCAGTCTCGTCATGAACGCGTGTCTGTTGCGTAACAGTTAAGGTAAGCATTTTGTTAAAAGTTGAAAATTTAATAAGTATCCTGCTTTTTTCTGAGTGATTTTGTTGCTCCTTGGTTATTCAAATAGATAATATCAATCCGTTTCAAGTGTTTTCAAGCTGTATCCCCTATTTGCCGAGTTTTGGGGGGTGGCCAATATCTAAAACTATTTAAAGGTTATTTTCATTTATTGGCCACCTATGCCAATAACTACATTTTTTTCGTAACAGTGATTTTCTTTAAAAATGAACCATATTCGTAATCATCTTAAAGCTTAGTTTGGTGTGAAAAAAAATCTCACCATTTCATTCAATAAATTCAGTTATTGGCATAGGTGGCCAATCTCTGGCCAATAAGTGACCTGTTGACTGAGTGACCGATCGTCTTTTTCAGACAGCCAGTAAATTGCCTAAAATGTCTAAACGACGGCAGTATACTGACGAAGCTCTTCAGAAAGCTTTAGAATTCATGCATAATAACGAAGGATCTGCTCGACAAGCTGCAAAAAAATTTAACGTGCCTCGCAGTACCTTACAATTTAAAACCCAACATCCTGAGAAAAAGTCAAAGCCAGGTCCTGATCCAGTACTAACAGAAGATGAAGAAAAAGACCTCTGTCATTTCATAATAAACATAGCGAAGCGAGGGTTTCCTATCAAAAAAGACGATTTATTACTTTGCGTACAGGGTTTTTTGAAAAAAAATCCCAGAACAAATCCCTTCAGGGACGACAAGCCGGGAGATACTTGGTTCAAAGCTTTCTTGAAGCGCAACCCTAATATTACTTCTCGCACTTCTGAAGGAGTTACAAACGCTAGCTCATGCGTCTCTGAGCAGGATATACGAAAATGGTTTCAAGAAATCTCACAATATTTTCATGACGAAGGCCTGTCAGAGGTATTAAAAGATCCATCTCGTGTGTTTAATGCTGATGAAACCGGTTTCAACATTTGTCCAAAATCCGGAAAAGTCCTGGCTGAAAAAGGCAGCAAAAATGTCTATCAAATTGAGAAAACACCGGCTAAAGAAAACATAACAGTTCTGTTCACTTTCTCAGCCTCTGGTCAAGTCTGCCATCCGATGATCATTTACCCTTACAAAAGGATACCCGACAAAGTTGCTGCGAGCATGCCATCTGGTTGGGGAATAGGCCGTAGTGATTCAGGCTGGATGACTGCTGCAGTTTTTCAGAACTGATGAACAAAAATATTCAGCTACCTGTAATATTGTTTGTCGACGGACATAAGACTCACATAACAATCGAGGTGGCTGAACTGTGCCGAAGGCTGCAAATACATTTGGTAGCACTTTACCCAAACGCCACTCGGATATTACAACCTGCAGACGTTGCAGCATTTCGTCCAATCAAGGCTGGATGGAAAAAAGCTCTACAGGAATGGTACACAGAAAATAATTATCAAGTTTGCATGACAAAAGAGAAGTTTGCTCCCTTGTTGAAAAAGTCATACTCTCATCTGCCAAGCATGAGACACTGATCAATGGGTTCCGAGTATGTGGCCTATACCCTTTCGATCCTAATAATGTAGACTACAGTAAATGCATAGCTCAAACAAAGCAAATGGAGTTTACGCCAAATAATGATGAACATTCTCTACCGGAAACAAATGATGAACTTAGCTCAAAGACACTTACTTATGAAGATTTCTGTGACGTCGTTGGTACTTCACTCCTTACCAAATGCGAACAAACTGTTGATGTTTCTCAACTCGAGTGTGATGAAAGTTTCAAAGCCATACATCGACTTTGGCAGAAATTTACCGGCTTACATATAAATGCTGATAGCATTTCACCGGACTTCAATCGAACGGAAATCTTTACTCCCGAAGTAGAACATTCAGTCGAAGACAATGTTGATGTAGCTGAGCCAAGACATGACTTTTTAAATGACAAGACGGGCGAGCTGAGAAAGTATATTGAGAAAACTGTAGAACTAAAGGCTAGAGAAATAGAGGCAATCGGACAAGAGACAACTATTCTGGAAGAGAATGAATGTAATCGAGAACCATTGGTTGGCAATTATGATGCACAACCTGGCCCTTCCAGACAGGTGGACCCTGACAAACTCATCACTATCATCTCAAATGAGTCTCTATCAGAATTCTTAAAAAAGAAAACACCTAACTCACCAAAGAGGCAAGGAAAGCGCCAAATAGAGAGATTTCCATTTGCAATGACATCTGATGTATACGTAGAGAAAATGAAAACAAAACAACTGAAAAAACAAGAAGAGTTAGCAGCTAAAGAGGAACGAAAAAGATTGCGAGAAGAAAAAAAAACACAAAAAGAAAACTCTGTACCAAAAAAGAAAGCTAAGAAGACTGCTGATAAAGACGATACATCCAAAACTGCACCAAAGACACAGCTTACTGAAAAAAATATTAGCTGTGATTCCTGCTTATCCTCTATAAAGAAAAGAGTGCTCGAATGCAGTCAGTGCTCAAAAAAGTTTCATCTCGCTTGCATTCCATCACTCCATCGTATTCATATTCCTGACGAAGATGACCATGACGATTCATTTTTGTGCCATTTTTGCTATCGAGAAAGTAATACCGACTCATCTGAAGGAGATGTTGACAATTTGTTCGACTTAATACGTAAAGAAACTGAACACCAAAGATTTTGAATCCTATTTTGCTTATATAATGTGTTATTCATGGGTAATTAGTATTGCTAATTAGAAATTGCTAAAAGTAAAATGTGACAGATTTTTTAGTAATAAGTGCTAACACAGAATTGTATTGTTTGTACTTCAAATTTATTATTATTACCATAAGTTAAATAAGTATTACTCTTTGAGACTGACTGATTTTGATAAAAGACTACTCTTGTGAAGTTTTTCAAAGTTTTGTACTGAAATAAAGATTTAAAATTTGTTATTTGATACGGCCAATATCTGAAAATGATGCTGCCAGTATCTAAAATAAATGGCCAATAACTACTGAAATACTCGTTTTTTAAAGATAATAAAATTTGAATGCTAAAAAGCGCTTTATTTAACTTCTGTTTCCCTTCATCCTATTATATAAGATACACTTATCGACATGGTATATATAAAATATTAGTATATGACCTTAATAAGGCAAAAAAATAATTCGAAGTGGCCAATCCCCTTAAGTGGCCAATAACTGACCATTTTACCCTATTTGGAGCATACGGCCAAACAAGGTTCTTCCCCTTGGCATCGAGCGAGACGATAAGATCAGAATATGCGCGAGAAAAGGATAGCTTAATAATTTCGTTAATATTTGTGATTGAGATGGACTATGGGCAGGGTTCATAGCATGTTCATAGAGTAAAATAGTGTAGTGTTGCTACAAATAATAAAGTATTTAGTTTTTTTCTCGTAAAAACCAGCGGCAAACTAAAAAATCGGTAGACATGCCTTCGTAATCGGTATTTCGGTAAACGAGGGCTAATATCGGGAGATCTACCGAAAAATCGGTAGGTTTTGCAACGCTGCGAATAAGGGATACTAATTCAAGGCGAAAAAAATTCACTTCACGAGTTCCTTTCCTCCCCACCAGCGTTGCCAGACTGTGTTGCCAGAATTACCGTAAAATGCACCCCAAAATTACCGTACAATTACCGTACACCATGGATGTAATCGTACACACTGATTTTATGATATAAAAATGAGATAATCTCTTATTTTCTATTAAACATAACACTAGTCGTAAATTACTTAATAAGTTCTTATTTCTTAAATAATAATGTTTATTTCTTAAATAATAATGTAGTTTTATCCGGTAAAAGTAACTCAAAACTTTTTGCCCATGAAAGTGAAACTGCTTGACCAGTAGTTGGTTTAATGCCTCAATTTGATGATTCAGAGATATTTCATACCCAAGAAAAAGTAGATTTTGTCGTTATATTCAGACAAATTAAACAAACAAACAAACACAATGAGTCGATCGGCCTATCGAAAGACAATTCTCATTTCAGTTTTAGTTTCGGAT
This sequence comes from Yponomeuta plumbellus, assembly GCA_947310845.1. Taxonomy (NCBI): domain Eukaryota; kingdom Metazoa; phylum Arthropoda; class Insecta; order Lepidoptera; family Yponomeutidae; genus Yponomeuta; species Yponomeuta plumbellus. The sequence continues at coordinate 3,034,903 of OX371206.1, forward strand.
TCGGATCGTTGGTATTCGTACAATCATTCATGAATGAAGAAAGAAAATAGCGAAATATAGACTGAGATTAGGCGCCAATTTCAAATTACCGTACAATTTGTCGAATTTAGCCAATGTTCTTAGAATTACCGTACGTTTTTGGTACCACGATAGATTACCGTACAAGGCTTGAAAATACCGTACAAATACGGTAATTACCGTACGTCTGGCAACGCTGCTCCCCACTTCCTCCCTTCCCTGTGGATGATTTGCACTGTTGCCAACCTCAGGAGAGCAAAAAGCAGCAAATAGAACTTAAGGCTTCTTGCGGCATAGAGGATTCCCCGTTTAACTGACACAAATCTTTTCACATACCTACAGTAAAACAGAATAGTTAGTTTATGTACATATCCCATCACTCTATTTCATAACTCCTTCTTTCTATAGATCCCAAGGTTGTCTGGAAGAGATCACTTTTAGCGATAAGACCGCCAATTTTATACGACAAAACTTACATTTAATAAAAAAAAAACTGTTATTATTCCGTTTTGACATGTTGGATGTGACTTTATTGCGATTTGGAATTAATTATTTTTTACGCAGTTTTAAATTCGATACACCAACAAAAAACAGTAGAAATACGAGCTAAAACAGAAAACAGTGGTGTCATAGCGAAAACAGTAAATCTACTGTTAAAACAGTAGGGTTGGCAACACTGATGATGATATCGATATTATTGCACAATTAGCAGTGTTGCCGTTTGGATGAAAAGAAAACTACCAAACGCTTGTCAAAAAAGCGCTATTTCTTGGTAAAAACGGGGCTGAAAAAAGCGCTAAATTCCACTAGATTTTGGTCTTCTTCAGTGGAACTTATATTTAAGATTTTCACGAATTACAAACTAAAATTCTAACAAGAAATTAACCACGCGCCACTTTAGTTCGTACGTAGTAAGTATGTAAGAAAGGTAAGACAAACTGTTCTTTTGTTTACAGTGTAAGACAGCGATAGTAAAATCTTTACTGTAAAAAGAGACAAAACAATAAACTAGTCTCCCTCCGGATCCCTTTTTGGTCAACCACTCACATTTTATTGAAAATGTTAGTTTTTCTTCAATACAATATAACTCCGATAGGACAAACATCGCTCGTAGCCTGGGCTGCCTGAGTGATCTTAAATGATCACTAAGGTTAAGCAACATACGGCGCGTTCAGTCCATGGATGAGTCACCGTCTATGACTAACGCTAGTGGCATTTTTCCGAGCGATTCCGTGCTTCGCAAGGCACGTTAAGCAGTTGGTGCCGGCTGCCGTCGATAGATGGCAGTCGTTAAGCCAAGTCAGAGGCCTTAGGGCGGCTTGAAAACTTCTGACAGTAAGACCAGCCACTAGTCTTACAAGCCTCCACCAATCCGGACTTGGCCCCCGTGGTGGAGTATGGCCTATACCTTCCTCAGGGAAGAGACCCGTGCCCCTCGGTGGGGACATGATGGGTTGATGATGAAGGACAAACATTTGGCTGTTGGCGTCACAGTAACTTTTGTTCAGCTCGCTGAGACCTATTTTATGATGTATCACACATGGCTATTGGGCTGAGGTCCAAAATTGCATTCCTTTGTTTGACAGCCATTCGTTTTTTTTTTACTTCTGAAAACGGCTCATTACAGATGGCTCCAAAATTTTAATTTCATTTTGGAAACTTTTGTGCAAGATTTTAGTCGATGACGTACTTCCGATTCAGTGACATGCTTCCGGTTTCTTTGCTTGTTCTTTCGAAAAGCAACCCATTCAAAAATATTTGGCACAAGGTCACACTGATAAGCTAATGGCCATTGATGATTGGAATAAATCAAATAGGAGTTGGTTAACTCAAAATATATATATATTTGTTTTGTTTTAATTTTCCTTACCATAGTATAATCACATAAATTATTTACACAGAGCAAGATCTACTTATTATAATTCTTTATTATTTACATAAAATTTTGATACGACAGGATTCAGCACGCCAATATGAACATTGAACTAGGTACCTATATTACTTTCTAGAAACAATTCTAAAATAGCGTAAACAATTTCAGCTATTCTATACATAGTGACATAGGTTTATTCTACATAATGTATAAACCTACTTCAGTTACAAGGTACTTACGACACTTTTTCGGGAAGATAATGGGAGTATACATTCGCCGTCATGGAGTTGTCTGATTTAGCCCTTTTGTTCCCGGTATATCACACCACCTTATGTCACATTTTTACATTCTGGGAAAAAAAATTCCTAGGGGTATCTCATACTCCTACTCCGAACTGTCATATAAATTCTTATTTTGACTCTTTCGAGTTCTCTAAATGTCTAGAAAGTTACGTAATATACCTAAGGGTAGGTCTAGACTCTACCGGCTTAAGTCTGCTCCTCTATGGAGAAAGTTTCAATACCTAAGTTCTTACGTGGAAAATGCTGTCTCGCTCACAATTTAACAATGTTAATAATTGTAATAGAATGTATCTAAGCTTTTGATATATCTGGTCTGACGGTTTGATGGACAATGAATATATTCAAGGGATATTTTTCTTATCATGTAATAACGTCTTGATGAAGAAACTCCGATTCCAAAATTAATAATTTCGAAAACAACTTTTCTTAATTAAAAACTGCTATTGAAAACAAAAATATATTTATAACGTCTGCAATTTATATAATTTATATTTTTACACAATTTATCAAAAATTACCTCATTTCATTACAATCATTAACAACTTTAAGGATGACATTGGCAATTTTTGTTCAAAACCCTTTCAAATAAAGATTATAAAAGAAAATCACTAACAATGTTAAATTATGCGAGTGTGACAGCATTTTCCGCGCAAGAACAGTCATAGGTCAGCCCCAAAGTGTCTAAATATGTAAGTATGTGTTTGACAGTTCGCAGTAGGCTATAGACTATAAAGCGAAAGACTATAAAGCGAAGAAAGCTACAATACCTGGTCACATCATGCGAGCTGACAAATATAATCTGCTGCGACTTATTCTGGAAGGGAAAATTGAAGGAAGGCGAAGACCTGGCCGAAGAAAAACATCATGGCTCCAAAACATAGCAGAGTGGTTCAACACGAGAAACATAGAACTTCTGCGAGCAGCTACATCACGTGACAGTGTAGCCAAAATGATAGCCGACCTCCGATAGGAGATGGCACCGGAAGAAGAAGGCTAAGAGCGGGTACATACTAGGCGGGTACACGCTTACAGCGCGCTTACTGCGCGTTTGCATGTGTACACTTCAATCTGACCTCATAGTTCTTACAACGCGCGTTACAAAAGCGCGCGCTTCAAAACGCCTAGTGTGTACCCGCTCTAAATCAGACAACTCCAAACAGTGGAGGTCTTATGTGATTTCACCCAGGTCCAAACCCTCGCTGCGAATTCGACTTCCGACGAATCCATAAATTCCTCATTCCTTCCTGTGTAGTAGCCTGCAGCAATGAGCCGTTTTCAGAAGAACTAAAAAAAAACGAATGGCTGAATACAATATAACTCCGAAAGGACAAACATTTGGCTGTTGGCGTCATAGTAGCTTTTGTTCAGCTCGCTGAGACCTATTCGATGATGTATCGCACATGGCTATTGGGCTGAGGTCCAAAATTCCATTCCTATGACAGATTCTTCTGATAACGGCTCATTACTGAGCCCGAGGCCGTTTTACCGTCGCCGCATGGACATAAGTCGTGTCCTTCCTTCACTTGTTGCCTTCATCATCATCACCATTCAGCCACAAGAAGTGCCTTGTTGCCTTCAACTGTGTTAATTTTTTTTTTTTCGTCTACATCAATTAATGTTAAATCTTCTACTTCGTATTTCAAGTACCAACACATGCTAACGATTTATTGACTTTGATCGGGGCAGTTCCTGAATAAATTGAGAATTTGGCTAAGGAACTACTTAACTGTAGTGCTGTCTCTTCAAATTTCTCAGAAAAGAGCGTGACATAACGATACTTAAGTACTAACTTAGTGAAATTCTCAATTCAGAAACCGGCCCTTGGTACTTAAAAAAACCTGTTAACACCCAGACTAGCTGAATGAAATTAAATATACACTCATACATAATATTCATAACAAAATGTTTGCTTATTTCAATTACTATATTTACATTCCATGCCTTAAGCCTAAAAATCACAGAATTATTGTGAAATTTTAATTAAACAAAACTTATTTACATTTTTATATTTTTTTAACTAAAATTTTCGTAACCACTGCAAATAGTTAACATTATTCCGAATACACTTACTTAACTTTTCGTCGGAAAAGTCCGACCAGGTTTCGCTCTGATTCGCGGAGCTCATGGTGAGTGAGAAGAGCGTCAGACTGTCATGATTTTTGATAAATTGCGGCAAAGGTTCTATTTAATTTAATATTAAAACGTTATTTTAGGACGAACCATAATTTATAAGATGTATTTCAGATCATTTTTAACAGTTCATTATTTTAAAAGTGGCCATTTTGAATAGAATTACATTTTAACGGATTTGTCAGAAAATGGCGCCAAGACCAACCAACACCATGCGCTTGCCTTCAGACTCAGTCTATAAAAGGGAGGGCTCGACGATGAACCGGCAGTCTTGTTCTGGCGATGTGATTGGGATAATTATAATTTATATTAACAGTTAAATTAAATTGTGAATGTTGGAAGTGATTATACATTGATGTGAGATTTGTGAAGAGAATTGTGTTGTTCGTGATAAGACGTTGAGAGCTCCGTCTCTACAGCTACTGCGAATTTGAGTGAAACCTATGGGCTGACTCTCGCCCATGCGAATTGAAAGAGTAGACACCAATATTCGAAGGATTCGACATTTGTCGCATAAAAATCAGTTTCATGTATTCTCACAAAGTTGTAGGTATACGCAAATTTGCTAATAATTTTCGTTCGCTTCGAGGTGTTATCTTGTCTTAAGGTAATTACCATGCTACTCGCAAAAGGCGTATGAAATTTGAACGCTTTCATTGATAGTTGACGTTTCTTGATTGGAAATCCCAAAGAAGAATACTTTCCGTACGACGTTGCCTGATTATCAAAAATATTGGTATTCTCTCCACATGTCCGTTGGCTTGGACATGTGGAGAGGATCAAGAAAGAAAGAGGTGGAAAAGTGCATCAACTGCACTCACGTTGCAATCGTACCACCCAGTACACAGCATTTTGATGAAAGAGCCTAAGTCAATAGAAAATATTATCACTCAATAAATAAAGAAAAATTGGCGGAAAACTTCCCCGATCTTAGTTCTAGGTCGGCATCCAGCAGCTCAATGAGCCTTCTCGTCTGGCTAGCCGAAGCATAGCCAGCTTTCATTTTTAATTGAGGTTCACTATACATTATTGTATCTTTTCTTTTGTAAACAAACACTCCAACACCATACGTCATACGCAGGTCGAAGCGGGCGATTAGGACCCAATTCTTATTTTTCGATGAGTGTAATTTTCCAAATGATTATCAGGACGAACTCTTCTTTACGAAAATTCTTAATTTTACTAATTCTTAATTTTCCGATTTTTACCTTAATAAACCATAATTAGGAATATAACATTCGGAGGAATATAAAACGGAATCTAAAAACCTACCTTTTCCGCGTCGATAAAACTTACACACATATTAAATCCCCACACCACAAGGCACAATTTTCTCGATTGTTAAGTAAACTCTGTTGTTCTATTTCACAACAACACAAACTAAACTATCGCAAACCACCAAACACGAAACCAAAACAAACATCACAATCCACATTGAAAAAATTATCAGCTGATATGTTTCGTTTCGTTTGAACTGCATCCATCCGCACAGAACACATCAACAAGTCCATCCGTAGACCGTAACTAACTTCATACTCAAAGCCGGGCTTGTACTGTCTTCTTCTAATCGCTATAAGATTAATAATAAAAGTAGGTATAACAATACATAGGTACTTTTATAGACCGAGAGATAGTGACACAAATTACTTGGTCATTAGTAACAGTATGGCAGTTCTTCAGGGGTCTTAGTACGCACTGACAAAAAGAAAAATGATGGTCATAGCGCTGGTACCGGCGGCCCAATCGCGTGCGCGTTAGTCGAACTCGTCGGATAAATTAAGAGTGTCAAACGATTTGTACCACAAAAAATTTAGTATTTTCCGATAGTCCATAAAAACAAAGTAGGCGGTAGTGTCATGCCATACTTCTCCGGTGTGACTTGCAGCCCGCCATACCAGGCTAATTTTTGCACAGTTAATTATCGTCGTGCAGCCATTTACGAAAATCACCATGCCATACTTTTCGGACGGTTCCAAATGATCGCCATACCGCCGAAAATCTGCAAATTTTTTTTACGTCTTGGCTTTAGTCTCACAGTCGTCCGCCCCATGGTTACAATCCGGGATATTTTTTTGTAGGTAGAATTGCATTCAAACAAACAGAATATAATGATCCCATGCTGTAAAAAAATATTCTACTTATTGTACAGTTGTATTTTTGAAACGTGTCGAATAAATAAGTTTTTCAAGTATGGCAGCACTTTTTCCCCCTACTAGAAGTATGGCAAATATAATAACGGTCACATTTTATCAAATACTGTTACAAATCGTTTGGCGAAAAAAAAAATTGCAGATTTCGGCGGTATGGCGACCATTTGGAACCGTCCGAAAAGTATGGCATGGTGATTTTCGTAAATGGCTGCACGACGTATAATTAACTGTGCCAAAATTAGCCTGGTACAAATGGTTGAATTTTTATTTTTTTAATTAACGCATTCTCGTCGGTATGGCGGGCTGTAAGTCACACCGGAGAAGTATGGCATGACACTACCGCCTACTTTGTTTTTTATGGACTATCGGAAAATACTAAATTTTTTGTGGTACAAAATCGTTTGACACTCGTAATTTATCCGACGAGTTCGACTAACGCGCACGCGATTGGGCCGCCGGTACCAGTGCTATGACCATCATTTTTCTTTTTGTCATTGCTTACTAAGACCCCTGAAGAACCGCCATACTGTTACTAATGACCAAGTAATTTGTGTCACTATCTCTCGGTCTATAAGTAACACTTTTAGTAACACTTCCCACAAGTTAAAGCGAGACGGGAGAGGCATAGTATCCGAACGCCGAACGCCAATCAGCGCCTGTTCGTATGTATACAACGTACATTCGGAATGTTTGACAAAAATTAAATAGCCTGAACCTTAAGAATAGTCCGATTCGTATGAACTCAATTACGGGACGCTCAGAATATTAGAGAAAAAATAAAGGGCACGGACTGATGTTTGATTAATCAACATTTTTATTGATATACTTAGATCGGGCGTTTTAGTAAGGCATGCCGGACTTTTAGGCTTGTATGAAGGTACCGCCACTGGCTGAAATAGCATCTTTGCTTCACGTCTAAATGCCTGGAGCGATGTTAATAAAATTTGGTATTGAGTAAGCTGATACCCTGGATTAACACATAGCCTACGTTTTACTGCAGGAAAATATCTTATTCCCATGAGAAATTCGATAAGAATGAAATTTTGTAAATTGATCTTTCCGATGCTCCAATTTAAATTATTTTTCTCAAACATGCTTGGAAATTTGAGCATTATTTCGACAACCTTCGAGATAAATCGAAACATACTGGCCAATTACACGCGAGCAGCAGCTCATATCTGTCGTTTTATTTAAAAATGGAACGATCTTTTACTCCGAACAATGACAAGCAAGGAAGTAACTTATCAGAGGTTTTATTTAGATTTCAAACTGGCTTGCGATAGAAAGCTAAGCAGAGGCACACATTTCCACGTTCGTCCATCAATGCCTCTTTCGCTGGCCGCTGCAGTAATGTACTATTGCTTCTAAAACTTATGAATAGTTATTATTTTTACTGTTAATACACAATTTATTTTCTCTAATAAACCGCGGGTAACGCCGCGGGGCGCAGCTAGTCCGGAATAAAGTTAATAATGTCTAATGCTTACGAAAGTTTTAGTTTAAAAAAAGATATGCCTCTTTCTAAGGCCATCCTCCTTCATTCTCTCCTCGGCCATCCTCACCCAACCGCTATCAGCACCTGGTTCATATTGTCGGTCCAGCGAGCTGGTGGGTGGGCGTCCTAAGCTGCCAAATGCAAATTCCTCGCCGTCCCCCCCAGGGGAACATCTTAGGGGGACCACGAGTCTGGAGGGATGGTGGTCTCCAATCGAGAACCTTTCCACCCCATCGCCCAACGGTTCTTCGACGTTTGTGACCAGTTCAACGCGCTGATCGTCAATATCTTCTTCATCGTAATTCAGGTTTATTAGTTTGTTGCTGCCACGGCATCTGAAACGAAAAGAAAATTGTAATAAAAACGATTTTTTTTTACAGGATGTATGTAATTTCGATAGACTTGTACTATGAGAACCGGAAAAAAAAGTAGTCCTATTGTGCTGTGGACGTGTAGTGGCCAAAAAGGGTACCCCCACCCTTTTCACGCATCGAGCAACCGCCCCATGTACTCGTCAAGAGGAGTTAGTGCATTACTTGTCACTTTCGCTAAGCATTTTTCCGAGCGGTTCCGTGCTTCGCAAGGCACGTTAAGCAGTTGGTGCCGGGTGCCGTCGATAGATGGCAGTCGTTAAGCCAAGTCAGAGGCCTTAGGGCGGCTTGAAAACTTCTGACAGTAAGACCAGCCACTAGTCTTACAAGCCTCCACCAATCCGGACTTGGCCCCCGTGGTGGAGTATGGCCTATACCTTCCTCAGGGAAGAGACCCGTGCCCCTTGGTGGGGACATGATGGGTTGATGATGATGCATCGATTTTAATGTTTAAAACAAATATTATTTGTAAAAAAAACACAAGATAAAATTTCATAATTTTGAATCTGCCGCCATGGTATCGAAACGGCCTAGATTAGCTGATTCCATGATGACGTCACATGTCAGTAAAAATGGCGTCTGTCATTCATTCGTTTTTACGTTCATCGGTTGGTTTATTCGGAAGTGACGTCATAATTCCTGTGCAAAGCCATTGCCAAAGATAGCGTTTTGGCGGCTTATTTGAAAAGTAAATTTTCGTTTGCCTTTTTCCCAAGAAATACACGAAATAATTTAAAATGACTACTTTCTGAGGACTCTGTGAACACCGACAACACGTATGAGATGTTTCTCAGAAATCTGTCAAAAAGTCTATTGTAAATGAACATTCTAAGGGCCCTGCCTCACCGGGACGCCTAGGCCACGTCGCCAGCGACCGTATCCAAGCAGTAAGTAGGTATTGAAATGTATGGTGCCTACGTCACTTGGCGACTGTTGGCGACGTCGCCATTCAATACAAACAGCCTGGATACGTGGCCGGCGACGTCGCCATGGCGTCCCAGTGAGGCAGGGCACTTAATGTACAAAGGCGAGCTTAGTGTACAGTGAAATCATTATGTAATTTTCGCAACGGATATTCATACGTCTTACAAAGTCATGTATACCACTACTGTATAGCACTATCTTCTTTTAAGACCCTATGTTAGAGCGAGACAGTACTCCGTACGACGTCGGTTTTTGTGTTGACGTGACTTTTAAAGACGTAGTACAGGTCAGTTATCTAAAGCTGGCACGTTCACAGTACTCACACTTATGCAATTTCACTATACAGTATGTTTAAAAATAAATGATTTTGATTCAAAATGCGACTCCAGTTTAAGTGTAGACTAGAGCTAAGTTTTAGTAAGACGGGTGCGTTGTAGATAAATAAATACAAATATATGTGTTTCTTGTTATATATTTTTAGCAAATTCGAGCGAAAAGTATTAAAAATAAGGTGTAATCAATGGTCACAAAATAGTTTTAATTTTCAATAAATTTTCACATGAACAAAAATAATTTCACCTAAGAAAATCTTTACCAAATCAGAAAATAATTATCCCAGAAATCCTCAACAATTTAATTATAATTTAATTATGTAACAAAGGGTCACGGACGCTCAGTGGTCAGTTACTGGATGGATGAATGAGCCGTTTCAGACGAACTAAAAAAAAAAATGTAATGGCTGTCAAAGGAATGCAATGCCATTCGATTTTTTTTTAGTTCTTCTGAAAACGGCTCATTTGGAACTACTTTTCTTAGCTGTCAGAAAAATCCCTCATTGAACCGCACATACGGTTGAATACCAAAAAGATCACGCTGTATTTTTAAACAGTAGCAAAAGTAAAACTATAACTGTCCCCTTCACACTCATAAGCTAGACCGCGCGCAAGAGAGACGGGCAGACTTTTCATGATGCGCATGCAGTACACGTCACGCCGCGCGCTATTCACAGACACTACACAAGCGCAACGTGTAAATGTTTTTTACGTTGCATCCATCGTAAAAAAATAGCTTTACTTAATTGACCTGTACCTGGGTGACCGAGCTTTGCTCGGTACTTTTTTTGTAATATAAAATATGTAATATAAAATTAAAATAATCCTTTTTCAACAAAAAAAGAACTTAGAAAAAAAACATTATGACTCGAACCGGGTCTCTTGAAATCGGCCCGAAACGGGTCGCCAGTTCTCCCGTCAGAACTATCCCAACCTTGCAGGAAGACGCGAAATTTACCTCTGTATGTTATTATAGCAAATTTCAATTGCCTTAAAACACGGATAAAACAACGTTTTCTAAAAATGTAACCTAGTTAGATCAATTAAACGCCCCCGAAAGCATCTGCCTACAAAATTTCGTGAAAATCGTCGGAGCCGTTTCGGAGATTCTGATTATATATAATATATATATACAAGAATTGCTCGTTTAGAGCCCCCGCAGACTGCAGACTTTTAGTCGGCCGATAGTTCGGTCGGGCTCTTAATCAGTACGGAGATGTATGGTAGCGCGCACATTACACTCCATACCGAGGAAGAGCCTGACCAAACTATCGGCCGACTAAAAGTCTGCAGTCTGCGGGGGCTCTTAAAGAGATTAGCTGAATATCCGTTGCGAAAATTACATAATGAGCCCACTGGCGTGTTTGCGCCGCGTCGGCTTCCTTTAATTTCTTTTTTTTTAAATCCGCCACCTGCCGAGGCGGTAAATATCAAAGTGACACTATGATAGCGAACAGACTTTACAAAGGCGAGCTTAGTGTACTGGTGTGTTATGGCGGCGCAGGCGAGCGTATTATACAATCTGTCAAGAAATTTAGACATTGAAGAGTAAGGTTTTGCTCGGAATTTTTGTCTGCATTTGTTAACAGTTTGTACTTACAAGCATTATATCAATTACAAACTTGAGCGTTTACATAAACTAAGGTAATGTTCTTCAATAAGGGCCGGTAAGGGACGCCCCAGGCGAACATACTTCGACCAAATAGGGGATGTATTAGCAAAGGGCAAGATAAAAAGTACCCGAAACCGGCGTGCGTGCATGCAACGACTAATGAATGTCGATGAAGCGAAAGTGGTTTGTCAGGATCGTGGCAGGTGGCAGTCCCTGTTCTCTGCCTACCCCTCTGGGATACAGGCGTGAGCTTATGTATGTATGTATGTATGTATGTATGTATGTTCTTCAATAAATATAGTAAATGTTTAGATTTTTCAATAAAACAATTAGTAAACTTTCACTTCCGGTTTCTATATTCTATTTTTTGAAGCGAACGATTAAAGGTAAACATCTCTCAAACTTACATGTCACTCAAAATAGCTCATGCACGCAGCTTTGCTTGCATCGTATACCCACATAGGTTAAGGTAGGTACCTACCTACTGTTTAAGGAAAACAGACAGACAACCAAACAAGACAAAACAAATACAAAAGAAAATAAAATAGCTTAGAGAAGTTGCACTCGCATTAACAACGTTAATCGTGAGTAAAAATATGGCGTCGGGGTGGCTATATTACTTTTTTTTGCCTCTAATTAAAAAAGAGGTTCGTAGTCAGCTCTCCATACTTCTTCCTACACATCGCGTAGCGCATTATCATAAAATAATCGATCATAATCGGCCTTTAAACAAAATTCCGTCATCTTTGCTAGTTGCGATTTTGCGAACATATTTGGCAGCAGTAGGATCGCTTTTATTTTGAGGACCACTGAAATTTTAGGTATTTTTTGGGCCACAGATCTCTTAAGCAAATTGTATTTTCATGATAAAATTAAATATTTAGTTAAATAAACTGCGAGTAAGGGATAAATCAGGTTATAACAGTGTTATTGTGTTTATTGCTTAATGGCATTTATTAGGCACATCGTTTTGTATAACTTTGCTAAATATTATGCAGCGTTGTAAATTTGACATATTGAAAAACCAAATATTTGACATGTTGACAATTAGTCGTTCGCTTCAGTAAATAGAATATAGTACTTTTTTACAAACTGTACGCACTGTAGGCGGTGGTGGCGTAGTGGGGTTGACCCTTGCTTCTCGATCATGAGGGTCTGGGTTCGAACCACGCATGTACCAATGACTTTTAGTTACGTACATTTGTTTGTACAGCAACACCATTCGCTGATAAATTGTGCCCGGATAACGGCGACAGGCTTGCCACTTGTCACGTTTGGGACCTAATAAACTCGGCAAAACGTGGGTCCAGTTCTAGAGACTGGTGCCTCTGCCTACCCCTTCGGGGATAACGGGCGTGAGTTTATTTATTTTTATTTATTTGTAGAATTTATTAACCTCCTCAGTTAATAAATTCTACAGTCATTCTAATCTAATTTTGGGGCGCATTGCTGATTGGAGATGGCATGGTACTAAGTGTTTTTCAACTAGTTTCACAACAAAAATGAAGTTGTATTCTTACCATATTCTTTACAGAAGTGTGTCCGTTGTGATAGCAAAAGTACGACGGGGCGTAACGGAAAGGCATCGTAAAGCCAAGCGAAGTGCCGATCCCCACAATAATTTATTTGTATATTTATTTTATTTATGTACGCACCGGGCGAGCAGGCGGCACACAGCGGCGCGCGGCGCGGCGAGGCCAGCGCGGGCAGCGGCGCGCGCCGAGACACGCAGCGCGTGCACAGAGCGCGCCCGCAGCCCCAACAGTGGTGCTGCCGGCAAGCGCCCTATCACTACCGAGCCACGCAGCGCGTGCACAGAGCGCGCCCGCAGCCCCAACAGTGGTGCTGCCGGCAAGCGCCCTATCACTACCGAGCCACGCAGCGCGTGCACAGAGCGCGCCCGCAGCCCCAACAGTGGTGCTGCCGGCAAGCGCCCTATCACTACCGAGCCACGCAGCGCGTGCACAGAGCGCGCCCGCAGCCCCAACAGTGGTGCTGCCGGCAAGCGCCCTATCACTACCGAGCCACGCAGCGCGTGCACAGAGCGCGCCCGCAGCCCCAACAGTGGTGCTGCCGGCAAGCGCCCTATCACTACCGAGCCACGCAGCGCGTGCACAGAGCGCGCCCGCAGCCCCAACAGTGGTGCTGCCGGCAAGCGCCCTATCACTACCGAGCCACGCAGCGCGTGCACAGAGCGCGCCCGCAGCCCCAACAGTGGTGCTGCCGGCAAGCGCCCTATCACTACCGAGCCACGCAGCGCGTGCACAGAGCGCGCCCGCAGCCCCAACAGTGGTGCTGCCGGCAAGCGCCCTATCACTACCGAGCCACGCAGCGCGTGCACAGAGCGCGCCCGCAGCCCCAACAGTGGTGCTGCCGGCAAGCGCCCTATCACTACCGAGCCACGCAGCGCGTGCACAGAGCGCGCCCGCAGCCCCAACAGTGGTGCTGCCGGCAAGCGCCCTATCACTACCGAGCCACGCAGCGCGTGCACAGAGCGCGCCCGCAGCCCCAACAGTGGTGCTGCCGGCAAGCGCCCTATCACTACCGAGCCACGCAGCAAAGAGCGCGCCCGCAGCCCCAACAGTGGTGCTGCCGGCAAGCTCCCTATCACTACCGAGTACGCTCTTATTCTGCGGCAGTGGCGTAGCGTAGTGGGGGCGGAGGGGGCGGTCCGCCCCGGGCGGCACTTTTAGGGGGCGCAAAACTTCACATTTCATTTTTAAAAAAATTGTAAGCTTTTAAACCGATAGAAATAAGAGGTATTCTGTACAAGACGGAGACGCTGAATTAAAAATTTCAAATATAAATAATATCACCGATACAGCTAGCTACTGATTTGGTAATCTAGAAGAATAACATTTTTAAATTTGTATTTGTAAAAAAATTGGTTCACACTTCTTTTATATAGGACTTCTGACATAGTTTATTTGGTTATTTTCTGCAATAAGTGTCGGAGCCAATAATGGACTGGACTAATAAGAGGGCGGCAAATTATACCGCCCCGGGCGGCTGATACCCACGCTACGCCACTGTGCTGCGGCTACACTTGAGGGCGAAGACGTCGCTGTTTCTGGTGCCTACGACACATGGTGTCCTAGTGTGGGACCAGAAGCAATGTATGTGCCTGTATGTCAATAAAAAAAAATAACACAAAATTTGCACTGATGTTCTTTCTGAAACTACCGATTCAAATGTGAAAGCGCTCTGATGCTGCGGCCACACTTGAGGGCGAAGATTCGTGTTCGCGTTGTCGCGACAAAATTTCGTGTTCGCTCTACGGCGAAGAGCTTGGCCGCATGGAATAAACATTCGCTACGTCGCGACAATCTAGAACGTTGCTAAATTCATTTTGCCCTTTGATGTGCGGCGTTTTACCGACAGCAGCGCGAAGGGTGTTTGTATTCGCGATGATGATTCGTACCATAATGGTACGGCCACACTATCGTGATAACGCGAAGATTTGCGTTGTCGCGACATGTCTGGCCAAAAAATTCGTCCTATCGCGAATCATCATCGCGAATACAAACACCCTTCGCGCTGCAGTCGGTAAAATACCGCACATCAAAGGGTTTTATCGCGACAAAGTTCGAGCGGTTGGCTACACTTCGCGAAAAATGAATTTAGCAACGTTCTATTCTAGATTGTCGCGACGTAGCGAAGGTTTATTTGATGTGGCCAAGCTCTTCGCCGTAGAGAGAACACGAAATTTTGTCGCGACAACGCGAACACGAATCTTCGCCCTCAAGTGTGGCCGCAGCATCAGAGCGCTTTCACATTTGAATCGGCAAATTTTGTGTCATTTTTTTTTATTTACATACAGGCACATACATTGCTTCTGGTCCCACACTAGGATACCATGTGTCGTGGGCACCAGAAACAGCGACGTCACAAACATGTACACATCCAAGACCTGAAGTTTTTTTCCTCCCCAGCCGGGGATCGAACCCGGGACCTCTCGCATGGTAAATAGATGTGCTAACCGCTACGCCACAGAGGTCGTCTTTGACTTATTGTTGTCTATGGTATCCTTGAGGGTAGATCTACAGATCCCTATAGAAAGAATATTAGTCCAATGAATATCGATTGAACTACGTGGCACTGAAAATCTCAGTAGACGCGGAAACAACATTAGTCCCACTATGAATTCAGTTTTATAAGTCTACTAAAATGTAAGCAGTTTATGACTAATATTCTTTCTGAAACTACCGATTCATTTAGGCTTCTTTCCTCCGCCCTATGACTGAGACTCTGTCCGTCCGTCCGTCCGTCTGTCACCAGGCTGTATCTCATGAACCGTGATAGTTAAGACACTTTAAATTTTCACAGGTGATGTATCTCTGTTTTTTTTTTCAGCTATAACAACAAATGTGTGTGTGCTGACACACGAATGTTATGATTTTTGACCACCCCCGTCCTTGTCACAGCTAATCACAATAGTGAGACTCCCCACCCCCTCATTAGTGTGACTATTTTGCAGTTTTACATCTATAAATTATTGAATTAAAACAGCAGTTCCGAAATGTGTTTTATTTCTGGTAGCGTTGCAAATATTTTTGAGTTTTTCGTTAATAGTTCAAATTTGTGTTTTTCATTTCATTCATTTCATTTATTGCCATAAATTACAGTATTCATAGATATTATAATTAGATATTGCACGTGTAATTTTACCAATATAGGCGTAGCAAAATACTTAAAGTAAGGATTTAATTTAATTAATTTACAATACATACATTAAAAAAAAAAAACAAAAGACACCTATCAAAAGGAGAAAGAATACAATTAAATAAAATACTTTATCAAAATTAAGTTACAATAATAAAAATTCATTGGGTGCTTTCATAATTATTAAATTCGAGGATACTATAAGGACACATTTCCATTAGGTAATCTTTTAGAGCCTTGATGAAATGATTACCCGAGAGAGCTTTAATTTTTGTTGGAAGCTTATTATAAATTGAAATTGCCGCATGCTTAGTACTTCTACTGTATGAGGTTGTTCTGCATGCCGGTACGTTTAAGTTTAGCTTGTATTTTTCCTGTAACCTTGCGCTCTTTTTTTCGGTGCCAATAGGAAACTGATCTGGAAGCCGTCTAACCATCTTGCAGAGCTCCAATACGTACAGCGCTGTAATAGTGTGGATCTTGAGTAGTGGAAATAAGTCGCGACAGGATACTCGATTTGACTTAATGCCACTTAGAATTCGAATACATCTTTTTTGTAGGGTGAATATTTTTATTATATCCACACTACCACCCCATATTGCTAACCCATATAAAATTCGCGATTGGAAATAGGCATAATAAGCATGTAGCGTAGCGTGTTTAGTCGCAACCTTGGCTAAACAACGCAATGCATAAGTAAAGCTGCTCAGTTTACCTTCCAACATTTCAATATGATTTTTCCAGTTCATATGCTCGTCAGTGACAATGCCTAAAAACTTTGCCCTTTCCACCATTTCAATTTTTACATTATTTACGGTAACATCTAGGTCCATCTTTGTAGTATTATAATTCCTGAAATGTAACATTTTTGTCTTTTTTATGTTTGTACTTAGACGCACGTTTTGTAACCATTTCATTAAATGCTCTATTGATTTAGATATCTCATATGTCAAAAATGAAGGCGAGCTATCTTTCCTATCAAATTTGAAAAATACTGAGACATCATCAGCGAACATAGTTATTTTATTATTTACTATTTCTAATTCTGGCAGATGATTTATATATAAAATAAATAGCAGTGGACCTAAAATGCTGCCTTGTGGTACGCCAGACCTTATGTCTGTACTTAGAGACTCGAGATGAGAAATAATTTTTGAACGGTTATCAATATTTGGTAAAATAACACTCTGCGTACGATCTGTTAAGTACGATTTCAACCAATCCAGACTCAAACCTCTGACCTCTGAAACCTCAAACCTCGTGTTTTAACACTTAGATCATAATGTAATTAACCCTATGCCGGATACACTTACTGACTTTTTGCCGGAAGAGTCCGACTAGGTTTCGCTCTGATTCGCAGATGGTTTAAAATAATTTTAATGAAGTTAATAAAGTTTTAGATCTTAATAGATTTTGAACTGTGACGTCACTAAATATAGGACCCCTCCCACTCCCTTACCACACAACATCACACTTCGTCGACCCCCATCGGAGGATGGTTAACGTGTGACGAAATTAATGAATGGCCCCCTATTTGAATCGGTAGCTTCAGAAAGAACATTAGTCCAAATTTTGTGTGATTGACTTATTGTTGTCTATGGTATCCTTGAGGGTAGATCTACAGATCCCTATAGAAAGAACATTAGTCCAATGAATATCAATTGAACTACGTGGCACTGAAAATCTCAGTAGACGCAGAAACAACATTAGTCCCACAATGAAATCAGTTTTTTATGTCTACTGAAAAGTAAGCAGATTATAGATAGATAGATAGATAGATAAAAGATTTATTTCCATAGGACACACACACGTACATATATCAACAAATGAAATCACAAAGTAACAGCAAATTATTAACACTGACAAAACAGAAACAGAAACATACATAAGCAATACAAGCATTTATGTGATAGGAGAAGTACCTATCTATAGAATGTGAGCGGATAAATAGCGTGACTACGTGTGTGTGGCAAATGCAAATGGGTTTCGACTCAGCATGTGCTGGGAGTTTCAAAAGAAAACTCCAGCGCTGGTATTCTGCCGATACCCAGTGTGAGCGGCGCGCAGAGCCCAAAGAAGTGATGCATGCGAAGTAGTGCCTGTGCAAACTTTAACAATTCAAAGTCGCAGATAATAATAATGTTAATATTATTTGGTGAAAAAAGTAAACATAAATAAAATAAAAAATATAAAAGATGTCAATGTTTACCTTGCCATAATGTCCGATTTAAAGAATTATAAAATGTTATTGTAAAATTTAAATTAAATATAAATTGATTCACAGATAGATCGATATAGGTATATATATTATATTAAATAAAATGTCCAGGTAAGATAAAGTCACAGTTTTACATAGATTAAACTCTTGTTATTATTATATTCATAAATTTTGTAAAATTAATGATTAAATCATTGCATAAATTACATTATATTATACTATAAACTAATAATTAAATCAAATAATTGAAATGAATAATTTGATTACAGTAATAAAATATAACAGTCGGAAAATATAACCTGCTAGGGCAGCAGTTTTTGCTGGTCCAGAAGAAATTTCTTAAAGTGTACCCTGAAAGTCACCTTAGATTGGTGCTGGCGGAGAGGTGGGGGTATATCATTCCAACACTTTGAGGCCTGATACCGGAAACTGCCACGAAAAGCGGCAGTTCGGTGGTGGGGCACACAAAGTGGGTTCGAAGATATCCTAACGCAACCTCCCATGGCTCTCCTCCAGATAAGCTTCTTAAATAGGTACGCTGGCTTTTTAGTCTTTATGACACCAAACAATAAAACTGCCATAAAAAGCTTCAGTCTACTATTCATTTTTAAGAGATTTGCGCTGTTTATATAAGGTGTTACATGAGATCTAGTTGGAACAAAGAAAAAAACGAGCGCACGCGTTTTGAACCCGTTGGAGCAACTTCTGACTTTTAACAAACGTGCAAGGGCCGTAGGCAGTTAAAGCATAAGTCAACTTTGACAACACCAGAGATTCACAAAGAAGGACTCTAATATTGACACTCAAGAAGCGTCTCAGTTCATACAGCACCCTTAAGCGAAAAAAGCAGCCACGTACAACTTCCACGACATGCTTCTCGAAGCGTAAGCCATTGTCCATTACTACCCCCAAGTTTCGAGCCTCTTGAACAAAGTCCACGCGCGTGCCATTTATGCGGATTACCGGATCAAAGGACATAATGGCCTCCCTCTGCATTTTTGACCCCATAACCATTATTTTTGATTTGGAGTGGTTTAGTATAAGGCAGTTATTCACACACCATGTATGGATACGACCAAGGTCTTCGTTCAGCTTAGCAGCTGTTGCAGCAATATCACTCATGTTGCATGGAATCTGAAGCTGCAGATCATCTGCATATAAATGATAGTGGCAATGCTTTATACACTTAACAATGTCTGCCGAAAAAATCGTGAAAAGGAGAGGACCCAGGATGGACCCCTGCGGAACTCCCCGGCCCACTGTGCAACGTGTAGATGTCAAATTTGTCCCATCAGTCTTCCGTACCACAACTAGCTGAAGTCTGCCATACAAATAGCTCTCAAACCATTTAATAGTTTCCATCTGAAACCCATAGTAGGCAAGCTTGGACAGCAGCAGGTCAAAGTCAATACAATCGAAGGCCCTAGAAAAGTCCAATAACGCAAGAAATGAACCTTTTCCTTCATCTTGAGCACCCAAAATATGGTCGATGACGTCAAGAAGAGCGGTAGAAGTACTGTGGTGCTTACGGAAGCCTGATTGGTGAGCCGGTAAGATGAAGTTGTCCTCACAGTATTTTAAAACTTGGTTATATACAACTTTTTCCAGTATTTTAGATAAATAAGGCAGTACACTAATAGGCCTTAAGTCACCATAACCAGTGGGATTGCTGTTCTTTGCTAATGGGGTTACAGCAGCAATCTTCCACTGATCAGGGAAAGTAGAAGAGGTAATGGATTGATTTACTATACTGGTAATTGCAGTGAGGGTATCCGGAATCGTAAGTAAAATCATGTCCCTGTTTATATTGTCAATACCTTTAGCATTGGATTTCATTTCTAGTATGATTTTTAAAATTGTATTACTGTCTACGGTATTTAAATTAAAATTATTGCTACCATGTCGGTGAAATTCAAAAAATGTCAATTGAGAAATACTTAAATTAAAATTTATTGGAATATTTACAAAATGTTTATTCATCTCTTCAGGACACTGCAAAAATTCGGGTAATTCTAAATATCTCGTGTCAGGTAGTACAGAACGCTTCAAATTACGCCACAATACCTTACCGTTCTGTGCGTTATTATTAATATTGTGTTCATAATAAGCTTTCTTTTCAAAGAATAAGCTAACGTTGACCAAGTGCTTTAGTTCCTTGTAATCTGATTTGTGCAATTCAGACTTGGTACTTACGTACTTAGAGTGTGCTTTGTCTCTAAGATGCATCATATGACGAATATTAGAAGTGAGCCAAGGCCTCCTGCGCTCCCTGACCACTATTGTCCTGTCCGGGGCATGACAATTGAACAGATCAATAATTAAATGATTCAAAAGATTCACGGCACCATTTACATTCGACTCCCTGCTTACACATGCCCAGTCAATTTGTGCCATGTCCTGCTCAAACAGGGCTCTATTAACGGAAGAAAGCGGCCGAAAGGTGACTTTTTTCGGAGGAGGAACGATTTTCTTTAATTTAAAAGTAGCCGTAATCATAGCGTGTCCCCCAAGCTCAGCACTGTTGTTAACTAAGACGCTACGCACCGGGGCGTCGGTACATATGACGTCGATTAGTGATTGACTATGAGAAGTGAAATGAGTTGGTTCAGTGACATGGTTTTTTAAACCGAAAGACTCCAAGAAGTTATAAAGTTTTTTAGAATTTAAATTACTCTCCAGGAGGTTAATATTCAGATCGCCCATAAGTATTATGTGATCATAATTTGTAAACGACAAAATCGATTCCGTGATAGCGCCAAGAAAGATGTCAACATTTACCCAAGGAGGGCGGTACGCAGTTCCCACTATTAGTCTACGCGAATTGTTATTTGTGCGGATCCACATTTGCTCCACGGCTGCTGGAGCGGGCGGGTGATTGCAGGTACGTGCAGAAATACCTACTTTTATATAGAATCCTACACCTCCACCCCGTGAGCGAACCTCGCGCGGCCGCGGTATGTGCCGCAGTTTATAACCGGGCACAGACGGCGCGCGCGCCTCCTCGTTAGCTCTGAGCCAGGTTTCATTTAATGCAAAAATGTCAGGAGACTCACGCTCTACAGCCACCAGAAATTCATCATGTCTGGTACCGAGTGAGCCCGCATTAAAAAACCCTAACTTGAGTTCCTTGCCCCTAAGCTCGGCTACAATAAAAACAGTTCCAAACTGACCAAACAGATTTTAAGATTGTAATAAACGTTATTATATTACGAGTATAAGCGTCAAAAGAACTGTGGCAAATAAATTTAATAATATGCATATCATTGTAAAATAATATAAAAATGTCAGTAGTATAATAATTAATAATATGTGATATTAGCATTGAAATTGTTTTAAAATAAATAAATGCAATATTAGCAGACTGTTTTTGACTCACTTTCCGAGTACGAATGTTAATGATAATGTTTTTAAACCCATTTGCAGTTGCCACTCTACAGCGCTGAGGTACATAAATTTCTGCTGTGTTGAATACAGAAAAACAAAGACATACGCACAAAAAGTGACAGGCCACAAATATACACAAAAAGTGACAGGACACAAATATACAAGAAAAATTACATGTTACGAAGATACAAAGCAAGGCAAGTATTTTTAAAACTAAGTAAATACCGAATTCTTTACACAGATATTTAAATAGAACCAACCGGCATCGAACCAAAAACACGTTTAATGTCACTTTCAGACCGTATGCGGTGAGCCGGAGATGACTCATCACGCCTCACACTAATGCGCCCCTCCTTGGACCAGACAAAGCGCCACCGGTGGGCGCGGCTCGCATCCCTTGCTAGACCGAAAAGTTTTCGGTTTGTTCTGGAAAGCCTCTCATTTATGTAGACTCGACGAGGTTCATGAGGTGGTAGGCCAAGGTCAGACGTGGTTACCGCTCCACGCCGGACTCTCGCGCTTCTGATAAGGTCATCACGGAGGGCGCGGCGGGACAAGCTAACGACAATCGGCCGCGGTCGCGGCACCGTTTCGCCCGGGAGAGGCGCAGTGCGTCGCGGGCCGGCGCGGGAAGCACTCACTACGTCACGCAGGTCAAGTGCGACGCCCAGTTTTGTGGCCACGGTGGAAACGATATGGCCGCAGGATTCGCCATCCGACTCAGGCACCCCAGTGATCTCCAGGTCGTTAAGGATTGCAGCCTGCTCTCGGTCATTAAGGTCCGAGCGCAATTTTTCGATCACCTCCTGGAGGCCTGCCTCACCAGTTTCCTTCTGGACGCGGGCAAAAGTGGCCAACTCAGTTCTAAGGTTCTCATTCTCACGCTCCAGATGGGATACTCTTTCATTTACAGTCCCGACAGCTTTGAAGAGGTCCCTTATTTGATCTCCCAGGAAATCTGTAGTCTTTGTGAACTCCGCCTTGAGAACATTTACTGACGCGTGAAATTCCCTGCAAATGTCGCTAAGCTTCGTGTTTAGCAATGATTCCAGCTTTACGTACATCGCGTCAAAAGGTGTAGATTTTTTCCGATGATTCGGAGGTGAGCGAGACATTCAATTGTGACACCTGTGACTCATCACAGATCGACACATCGATGCCCTTTGGTACCTCGCGGTGTTCACGCACTGGTGTGTCGTCGCTGCGAGCGGCACGCTGCGCTCGAGCAGTGACATTAGTGCAGCGGGGACATTTCCAAGATTTAGCTAGTTTGGCTTTATTCGGTAAGAAGTGTGCTGTAGTCATATTTAGGCACCTATAGTGAAAATGGTTCTTGCATCCTGTGCAACCAAGTTGTTCCCCAAGAAAGATGTTGCTATTACAAGCCTGGCAATTCATATTTAAAAAGCAGGCGGAAGCAATGGTGTAGCAATTAATAGACCAGCTATTCGGCGCACGATGTAAACAAGCGGTGTTTGAGGCCTAAGTTGTTCGCACTACAGCGATAAGATGCGTCACCCACTTAGTGGCATTGACCAAGATGTCTGTGTGCGTGAGGGACCGGTCGGGGAGCGTGTGGCGAACAGAACGCGCGCACACACATACAGGCTGCACACTTGCCAAGTGAAGAATCCGGCTTGCGAGTGGGGCTCCGTTTCTCACGGTCAAGGCCATACAGTGGGAGGGCAATGACCCGGCGCATGGAATTTAACGGATGGATCGACAAGGAAAGCTTTCTCACATCCAAAGTCAGCACTTTTCACAGTTCACGAACACTGAAGCACGTAGCACAGTCACTAAGCTTCTTTTTGATGCAAGTTTCACTGAGAGAAATGTTGTTTTACTATTTTTAAATACAACAAATGACACCAGTTAGTAAATTCGCTGCTCACTCTCCGAGCGCGGCAACGCCGACCTCTACGATGTCCTCGATTATGACTAATGTTCTTTCTGAAACTACCGATTCATTTGTAATGGAGTTACAGTTTTCACACTATAGCCTGTCACTTACCTTTCTACTGAAATGCTCGAGCGGCGTGGAGCACCCGCATTCGGTGACGTTTTTGAGACTCCGCCAGTCGAGGGCCACCGACATCGCTTCCTGCTGTAAGTCCGCCAGCGTGGACGGCACCTGTGCGTCTACACGCTGCCAGACGAACGACACACGCGTTAGCATTTTTCTTAAGACCCGCAATTATTAGGCTGGCTGGAAGAAATTTCTTTACACATAAGTCCGCCTTTGCACGTATTTTTTATCGCAAACATTTTTATTCATTCAGAGGTCTTAGGGCGGCTCGAAAGCTTCTGACAGTAAGACCAGCCACTAGTAGTACAAGCCTCCACCAATCCGGACTTGGCCCCCGTGGTGGAGTAAGGCCATAAATAAAAGTCAATAACCTGTTAAGTCTTGACCTTGAAAATAACAATAGAAAACCATTGTTATTTTCAAGGTCAGGACTGAAGAGGATAACAATAAGGTATTTGACCCTATCAACAATAAATTATTCGATTAAAACCAAAATTACAAAATGTTTCGGAAAATATATCTTTTAATCATTTACAATTTTTAAATAGATGAAACATAAAAAGAGTGCTCTGAAATGTGACGTCACAAGCAAGTATTTTCATACAAAATATTTTCATAAAAGTAACTCATTATCAAATAAATACCCAATTAAAAATAGATAATACAATAATACCTCGGTGATGAGCGGTATCCGCTGCAGTTTGGCGGTCGGCCGCGCCTCTTTCAGTGGGTGGTCGTGATTCGCGCACTCCAGCTCTGACAACGAGGCTCCGGATTCGTACATCAGTCTGCGAAACACCAATGAGAGGGGAATACAGCACAAAATCATCGATTTTTCAAAGGACAAAGATGTCTGGCGTTAAACGGTAGATTAATATTAATTATCAGCCCATTACGTCTGGTAATTATAGAGCCCCCACTGGTAGCTTTGGGATATCTACAATGAAATGAAATAGTGGACTGTTTTCTGAATCCTATAATGAACTGTAAGTATGTAGGTAGTCGTTAAGCCATGTCAGAGGCCTTAGGGCGGCTTGAAAACTACTGACAGTAAGACCAGCCACTAGTCTTACAAGCCTCCACCAATCCGGACTTGGTCCCCGTTGTGGATTAAGGCCAATACCTCCCCCAGGGAAGAGACCCGTGCCCCTCGGTGTGGACATAATGGGTTGATGATGCTGCAATGATGTGTAAGCACTAACTTGTTGTCGATTTGCAGATCGGCGGTGTGGGTTTCAATCTGCAGAAGGTCCCCTCCGCCGCGCTGCCAGTTGACGCTGGCCTCCTTCCCGCCGCGGCGGCCCGACACGAGCCGTTTGAACGTGGCGATACGCTGCGATACAGACGTAAAACATAAAAATTGTTCACGCCATTGCGTGACGTCTAACTTTATTCTAAGCTCCTCCTAAACACACACACTCGTACGCTCTCTCTCACACACACACACACACCCACACACACACAAACACACAAACACACATACACACACACACGCACACACTCACAAACACAATGCATGTTAGTTTTACTTTTAATTATTTTTAATCCTTGTATTTTAATGTTTAAGCAAACCTATTTTACTATTTGTTAACGACTCCAGTAATGCCACCACTGTCTAACTAATATCATTTAATAAATATCATTTAGAGGCACGGGCCTGCTGCTATTAATACAGGCTACTTGGTAGCCTAGCTATAGTAGCAGACACCTACTTGTTTCATTCATGTCTTCTCTTTTATTAGAAATAGTTTAAACTGAATGTAAATTTAACCATTTCTACTATCAATAAAGATTTATTATTTATTATTTACGTCAACCCTGCTCACTCAATTTGCGAAGGGCGGACCCGCCCTCACAAGCGGCCGTCCTTCGACTCGCACCCCCGCGCCTCTCGCGACGATTACGTGCTCGTGCTGCGTTCCGTGTTCTGCGGGCGTAGCACGAATGCCAATTTGTCTATTCTCGACTGTCATTTTAAACCCTCCCATCTAATCTCTTTAAACGAGCAATTCTTGTATATTATATATTTATATATAATCAGAATCTCGGAAACGGCTCCAACGATTATCACGAAATTTTGTAGGCAGATGCTTTCGGGGGCGTTTAATTGATCTAACTAGGTTACATTTTTAGAAAACGTTTTTTTATCCGTGTTTTAAGCCAATTGAAATTTGCTATGATAACATACAGAGGTAAATTTCGCGTCTATCTGCAAGGTTGGGATAGTTCTGACGTGAAAACGGGCGACCCGTTTCGTGCCGATTTCAAGAGACCCGGTTCGAGTCATGATGTTTTTTTCCTAGTTCTTTTTTTGTTGAAAAAGGATTATTTTAATTTTATATTACAAAAAAAGTACCCAGGTACTAGTGTTAAAATGACGAAACAGGCGGTTTCTCTACGCATGAAGATGCGCAAGCTATCTCTTCGCGCGTAATAAATCTATACTCTGATTTTTAATTAGGTGGACTAAACTGACAGTTGGTGGGTTGCCACGTAAGAGAAAATAAAAAATAGTGTTGTACTCAGAGTGATGGAATAATAAATATTTTCATTCAATCATTCGTTCATTCAATTGCAGACTGGTGTATGTAATGTAACTCGCTCGCCCGGCCCTGAGTGATTTAAGATTTAGTTTTGGTAATTCTTTAACCATATTCCTGAACCTTTAAATTTGTTCAAATTTGTTAAAAAAAAAATTTTTTTTAAATCTGAGGCTAGATAAGTTTAAAACGTCGTCTGGTTATGTAAGCCTGTTTACATTTTCCTGATCTCACGTGTGTGTATGCTTTGGGTGACATTCTAGATCTACTCTATTAAGCTCTCTTAATATTCTTATATCTTATCTTATCTCTCTCTGTATGTCATATTGATTGTTTGTTACCTGTTTTACACTCCAATAAACAAATTAAATTAGGTACATTATAAACTCTACGTACGCACACAAATTACTAAGCTGAAATGGAGACGGGCGGGATATTTGGTTAGGCCGGAAGACGGCCGGTGGACTAAGGAAGCCACTGAGAGGTGGCCAAGAACGGGTCGACGGTCGGCGGGCAGACCACCAGCCCGATGGGCCGACGACATTGTGAAAGCGGCTGGGAGACACTGGACCGGATGGGATGGCGTGAAAGAGAAGAGTCCTATGCCCAACAGTGGGCTCTATTTACGGGATGATTAGATAGAATAAACTGTAAAATTAAATGATACTTAAGTTAGAGGATTTCGTGATAAAATTATACATTTATAACTTAACAACATGACAGACATACCATATTCATTCTTTTCTGTTTTGGAATAGGAAAAAATAAAATAAAAACTAGATTTAAAATTTTAATCACTTTTAAAGTCTTAGGACGAATTGCACCTCGATTTTAAAATGCGTTAGCACTTTGTATTGTCAAACTATACAAAGACTTCACATTAAAATAAAATTAGCAACTAAACACGTTTAAAGATTTTGGTGCAAGCTTCGTTTTGCTTAGTTAATAAATTTATTGAAATGGAAAATCAAATAGATACTATGAAAAAAAAACAAAAAATTAAATACTGAACAAAAACATATGGTCGATACAATAATGAAAGCTGTAATTCTACATTGAGAAAACAGCTTTCTCCTTTTTCCTAGATGGCACATGTGGATTATTGTCTAAGTCGCATATTATTAGATTAGATTCACTGGCTATTAGGTTTATAAATTTATTTATTATTTTTAATTTGAGATGAGAAACCCAGCCATGATACTATTGTATTGATCCTTCAAGATATAATGAAAAATAAAGTACGTTTTGAAGGCAAAACTTTATTATTCAAGCGTTAAAGGCTGAGGTGTTACAAAGTGACCAATAAATACCTACTATATAAAGAAGATACTGTACATAGTAGACACGACACAATATGGTATATGAATCTATCACTAGCCAAAATATTATTTGTTGAAAACGGTTAACTACAGAGTTATCATCTAAACCTTATGAAAAAAAGTGGATATTACATGTCTAGTCGGGTTGTCATCTCGTTACCTAAACGAAATATTTCCTAAAGTTTGTGGGTTTTTCAGATGTAGGTATGTTTGTTTAATTGGTAGATATTTAATGATTAGGATTAAGTTAAATTATTTTCCCCAAATAAAGGAAATAAAATTGAAGAGTGAATGATTGAATGAAATCGAACATTCAATGAACACATCAAGTCACATCACTACGATCTTGCTCTGGCAACATTTTAAAAAAATAAGAGCTTTCTGAACTGTCAGTTTAGTCCACCTAATTAAAAATCAAGGTATAGTACATTTTCTCTCGCCAACTGGCCGCTTAGCGCGGGAAATATCTCTGCTAGTATCGGGGGTGCAGACAAAGCTTTTATGGGCTGGACTATTATAATAAATACGTATCAGCTGCCCAACACCACCAGCCACCACTCTCAGCCCACTCCCGCAGAAGAAGAGGAAACCCAGCGGCCAGCCGACGGTCAGTCGCCACTTGTTTCTTCCCCTTCCCTCAGCTCCGGCTAGGTTTTGGGGGTCGTCCGCCCTCAATCCCCAACAAACATACAGGCACATACATTGCTCCTGGCCCCACACCAGGATACCCTGTGTCGTGGTAACCAGAAGCAGCGACATTACAAACATCGCGAGGTAGTCGGAGTCTAGCCTGAGTATAAGTGTACCAGTGAGTGTTTGTCAGCGGTGTCAGTGCAGTCTGAGTTTGTCCGGGCCTGTGCGAGGTGGCCGGAGTCTAGACTAAGTGTTGTGTACCTGTGAGTGTTGTCAGTAATCTGAGTGCAATCTGAGTACGTCCGTACCTGTGCGAGGTAGTCGGAGACTATCCTGAGTGTTGTGTACCTGTGAGAGTTGTCAGTAATCTGAATGCAGTCTGAGTATGTAAGATAAGATAAGACAATAAGACAAGAATATTCTTTATTGCACATAAGAAACCAGAGACAAATAAAATTTACAATTAAAAACATACAATAGGCGGTCTTATTGCTAACAGCAATTTCTTCCAGACAACCTTGTGACGGAAAGATTGCCGAAGGAAACAGAGAAACGTATGTATGTACCTGTGCGAGGTAGTCGGCGTCTAGCCTGAGTGTATGTGTACCTGTGAGAGTTAGTCAGCAATCTGAGTGCGGTCTGAGTATGTCCTTACCTGTGCGAGGTAGTTGGAGTCTACTCTGAGTATAATATGTACCTGTGAGAGTTAGTCAGCAATCTGAGTGCAGTCTGTGTATGTCCGCATCTGCGCGAAGTAGTCTGAGTATAAAGGCCGATTTCTGAATTAAGAATTTACACTAAGTAAACACTTAAGTAACGTGCTGTCACGCTCATTTCTAAAGAAATTTGACGAGACAACACTACAGGTTAAGTAATTACTTAGCAAAATTCTCAATTAAGAAATTGGTCCTATGCGTACCTGCGAGAGGTAATCTGAGTGCAGTCTGAGTATGTCCGTACCTGGATGGATCTTCTCGAATTGTCGCTAATTCGTCATTGTTGTCGTTAATCTCTCACAGTTCTCAGCACAACAGAAATGTACTAAGTATACAGTTATTGTCGTTACAGTATGTAAGATTGTTAGTCAACTCCAACTAATATAGAAATAAAAACACCTTTAACAACCTGTTGCACTGACAACATATAAGTGTTACACTTTCAAGGACAATGACGCCGTCAATAGGGTAGTTTCCAGGGTCAAAATAATTAAATTCTATTTAGTCCATATTTTAGATTATAAAAAAATATTGGGCACGTATTTTTTCGATTAAACAAAAAATAACAAAGACACAGCCCATTAAAGTTACGCGTGACGTCACTCCGTGCTAAAAAATGCAGCACGGCGTGGCGTCACACGTAACTTTAATGGGCTATATCTTTGTCGTTTTCGGTCTAATTTACAAATAAAAAAATACGTATCCCTTATTTTTGAATAATCTAACAGACGGACTAATTAGATTTTTTAGGGCACCTAGCCCAACTGAATAGATTCACCCACCTGCGAGAGATAGTCCGAATGCAGCCTTAACGCGGCCCCGTGCTCCACGGCCGCAGACAGTAAGTCCGCTAACGGTTCACGCGGATGCACTCCGCTCTCGTGCCGGCAATACA
Organism: Yponomeuta plumbellus; assembly: GCA_947310845.1. NCBI lineage: Eukaryota > Metazoa > Arthropoda > Insecta > Lepidoptera > Yponomeutidae > Yponomeuta > Yponomeuta plumbellus. The sequence goes on from OX371206.1 coordinate 3,064,503, forward strand.
TACCGCGCCAAAACCTGCGGCAGACCAAATTAAATGAAAAAATGAAACATTTACATACGGATGGGAATGGCGAGTGAGCGTGTGAAATGGCATTTGAGGGGACAAGGCCTGAGTGCGTATACTGAGTTTTTTCATTCACTCTCGATAGTGAGAGCGTTTGCGTTTTGCATAGGAGTGACAAAGAGACAACTAGATGGCGCGCTTTGTCACTCCTATGCAAATCGCAAACGCTCTCGCTATCGAAAGTGAAAGACAAAACTCAGTATACGCACTCTGTAGTCAGCAGCGGCAACGGTGGGCTGACGATGATGATCATGATGATGATTTACACGCTAAGTAACTAGTCAACTGTAGTGCTGTCTCGTGAAATTTCTCAGAAAAGAGCGTGACAAAACGTTACTTAGTTACTTGGTGAAAATTCTCAGTTCAGAAACCGGCCTTTAGACATTTACATACAGGCACATACATTGCTTCTGGCCCCACACCAGGATACCCTTTGTCGTGGGAACCAGAAACAGCGACGTCACACACGTTAAACGTCCAAAAACGTCCATTTTTTGTACCCAGCCGGGGTTCGAACCGAGGAATTTTCGCATGATTGGCAGATACGCTAACTGCTGTGCCTCACAGGTCGTCAAATACATTAATAATATAAGTTAAATATGTTAAAGTTAAAGAAATAAGTTAAAGATAATTAAGGAAGTCTAAGCGTATCATAGATTATTTTTTAATATCTCAGCTCCGATACACTTTGGAGAAAAACCGCCATAGAAGAAAATCAATGTATTATTATGTGCTATCATATGGAACAGGTTTCATCAGTGGCCGCAGCTTTCGACAATCATGCCACTTTTACCCAAACCCCTTTAGGATTCAAGTAAAATTACAAGTAGGCTAAATGCATGCTAAGTACACGAGCTTAGGGTCATAGGCTAGATCAGATCTATAAAGAACGTGAAATTGCGAAAATATGTCTGTAACCTCTTTTGTGCATACATACATACATACATAACCTCACGCCTGTATCCCAGAGGGGTAGGCAGAGACCAGGGACTGCCACCTGCCACAGTCCTGAAAAATCACTGTCGCTACATCGACTTTCGTTGGTCGTTGCATGGAAGCACGTCGGTTTCGGGTGCTTTTTATCTTGCACTTTACTAATACATCCCCTACTTGGTCGAAGTTACCTGTTTTGCGTTCTAAATAAAATAAAAACATAAGAAATCACGGTGACCGTCTATGACAAACGCTAGTGGCATTTTTCCAAGCGGTTCCGTGCTTCGCAAGGCACGTTAAGCAGTTGGTGCCGGCTGCCGTCGATAGATGGCAGTCGTGAAGCCAAGTCAGAGGCCTTAGGGCGGCTTGAAAACTTCTGACAGTAAGACCAGCCACTAGTCTTACAAGCCTCCACCAATCCGGACTTGGCCCCCGTGGTGGAGTATGGCCTGTACCTTCCTCAGGGAAGAGACCCGTGCCCCTCGGTGGGGACATAATGGGTTGAAGATGATGATAAGAAATCGCACGCTTTCAGGTAACCCAAATTGTGTATTTAAACATTACCTGATGCTTTGTACGCTGAGGTCTGGCTTCAGGACGTCGGGATACGCCTTGGGGTCGTACAGCGGATTTTTGTACTCGTTCAGATGATTCGCCATGTAGCCCCACAGCGAAAACGTGCGCTCCGACAATCTGAAAATAGTACAATATCATAAACATATATAAAAAAAAATGAATGTCGATGGAGGTTTGTCAAGATCATGGTAAGCAGCAAGCCCTGGCCCTGCGTCGTTATGGGGTTAGCAGGGTAACCCCATAACGACGCAGGTGTGAGTTTATGAATCCTAATGTATTTTTTATACAGGCACTCAAAAACACTACAAAAAAAAACACACACACACACACACTTAAAACAGCATCTTATTCCGAAGTTAACGCTTTAGTTTTATACGTCTGCATATAAATATAAACATTTACATACAGGCACGTACATTGCTTCTGGCCCCACACTAGGATACCCTGTGTCGTGGGTACCAGAAACAGCGACGTCACAAACATGCAAATGACCTGACAAACAAACATATATACCTCGCCAGAGGCATGGGCCTGCTCGCCATAAATACAGGCTACATGTGAGCCTAGCTATGGCAGCAGACATGTAACCAAGTACATTTTGTTGTTTTTTTTTTAGTAAGACTTAATGTAGATGTATATCTTTGTAACAATTACTTTTGAATAAACAATTTATTATATTATTATTACATACATTGCTTCTGGCTCCACACTATGGTAGAATCCATAATTCGAGATACCAATTTGACAGTTCATTTTGCACAAGTGTTGCAATAGTCAGGCTAGTGCTGTTCTTGTCGATTTGTCGTTTAATCGGCTTTGGTATCGATATCGGCTTTGGTAACCACTGGTATTTATACATTTGTTATGATGACTTAATGAAATTAATTTAAAATTTACACGAGATAAAGGCTTTTTGCAGATGTGCTCGTTTTGCGATCAAGTCTGTATGTGGTTCTGGTCGTTTTGAAAATCCAGTCGTTTTGATACCGACCCTAAATAATACCTCATATTATAAGTAACATTGTGTAAAGTGGTTTAAATAAATAAAAAATAAGATAATAACAATTTATTATCAATATGTATCATTAAATAATTAACGTATAATGTCCCATCGCAGGACACAGGCCTTCCCTCAGAGATAGAGTATGGGGCTTACTCACACGCGACTCATATGAGTTGCAAATATTCTCCGCAATAAATTTATATAACGCATAATTTAATTTTTATTAAGTTTTTTACTATCAAAGTAATTTTGGACGATTCGAAAAGCTTCTACAAAGAACGACAAAACAAACACATTTTATTTTTCCTAGTTATATTGACCCTACATTTGTTATACATTTTTGAAAAGGTCTATTAAATACCTTTTATTTGATACCCGTGACAATGGAATGCGATATTTTTCATTTTTGAAGTCCTCACTATAGAACCCCACGGCTGCCATATATAATTTTTTGGCTAATTGAGAAAAATTAAACGATCCTCATTTGTCAAAATCGGATCAGTCGTTTAAGCTCTGTGAGGGAACAGATTAACACAACATACGAACATTCATACATAAATTCATGGAAATAGTGCGTCAACCACGTTGATTAGTATTCGTTCGATTTATTATAAACGTCTCTGATGATGATGAAATGAGAGGATCATAATTCTGAATAAATGGTACTCCCAATAAAACATCGTTGTGTCTCCGCTTACTCAAACTGCTTTGTTCTTTCTAACCTAGTACTTAAGGATCTATTAAGAGGATGGCGGCTTTCAGACTTAAAAAAAAAATGGTACTCCTGTGATCGATAGATGGTGCTGACGCAACCCCTATCTGAATGAAGGAAGGCCAGTCGAAGTTATTCAAACTATTTCGTGGTGGATACGCTGTGTTGCTCCTTGCTCATTATTACTGTTCCCAGGCGGGGTTGCGTACAGCGCCATTTGATAATTTGATAAATTTTGGTCAAAAAAGCTTACCTGAAAAGGGCTTATTGCAAATTATAATATTCGCTAATTATTACGACTTAGCAAACCAATTGGTCGAGTCGATATTCATTATCGATATTGGCTACGTCACTATTTCATTTTCTCTAACCCTGGTAACCCTTTATCCGTCAAACAGTTGTCAATTTAGTCTCTCGAATTAAAAATCTGTATCAGAAATTAATTTCAACGTTAAGAATTTACATTCTGTGTGCTGAATGTCAATGTACTTATAATGATAATGTCACCCGCTGCCTTGGGGCCGGATGTAGCTGAGAAAAAGACAATGAAAAAAAAATTACTCCTTGTGATTTTTTTTTCCAAAAAAGCCGGCGGAAAAATCGTTAACACACCAACCGCACACACCACCGCCGTCTTCATGTTAATTCACTATTCATTCAATCCGCCATAGTTATGACGACCTCTGTGGCGCAGCGGTTAGCGCATCGGCTTATGCGTGAGGTTCCGGGTTCGAATCGCGGCTGGGGACAAAAAAACCCCAGGTCTTGGATGTTTAGATGTTTGCGACGTCGCTGTTTCTGATTCCCACGACACAGGGTATCCTAGTGTGGGGCCAGAAGCAAGGGGATACCGCCGTTTAGCCAAAGTATTTTTCGCCAAATTTTACTTCCCAATAAACTTATGGCATCAGTTTCATTTCCCAAATGAAACTTTAGCAAGTTTTCATTTCGCATTTTATTCATTTGGTCAAATTATCATTTCGCATAATTTTACTGCGTCAAGTTTTATTAAGACAAACGTTTATTATGCTAACGTTTTATTTTGGCAAGTGTTATTTTCAAATAATGGAACGGGGGGTCGGCGATGTAAAGAATACGTGACAACAGAAATATAGGTGCGACGACGCGCGTTATGTCGATCTCTATGTAAGATCGAAAACAGACTCGACTTTGATGCGTTCTTACCTTGCCTCTTGTTGCCTCTTTGGTAAAATGAATTTTGACCAGGTATTTATTTGGTAAACAATAACTTGCCATAATAACTTTTGCTAACTGTTTATTTGCTTTAAGTTGTTTTGAGAAATGTTTTTTTGCCAAGTGATAATTTGCGGAAAATAGTTTGGTAAGTAATACTTTGGGAAACGATTTTTGGCAATACATTAGTAAACCAGAAGCAAGGCATGTGCCTGTATGTAAATCTTTATGTTATCCGCTCGTCACAGAATGAACAACCCACCTCAAGTCCCGGCGATCCTTCTCGCAGTTCCCAACGAAGGTCCCATACTGAACCGCGTGCGCATGTTCATGTAGCGTCAGCAAAAACCTTAAATGAAGATAAAATAAGATTACTTTAATCCGACGCTCTACGCGAACTTATAGATAGATAGATAACACTTTATTGCTCAACCATGATAAGATAAGATAAGATAAGAATATTCTTTATTGTACCAGGAGATCACACACAAAACATAAAAATGATACAGTACAATTGGCGGCCTTATTGCTTAAAGCAATTTCTTCCAGGCAACCGACGATGAAAAGTTGCTGAAGGAAAAGAGAGACGGGTAGTCGGTGCAAATAAGAACAAAGACATAAATACTTATGCTTAATAATAATATACATACATAAACCATAATAATAGTAAAAAAAAAATTAATAAATTAGATAGATAAATAAAATTCATGAACCTTGCTTTTAAAGATAGCTGGGGAAGAAGAGCGCCTTATCGAAACCGGCAGATCGTTCCACAGTCGGGCGGCCCTAACAGCAAATGAGTTGCCAAAGAACCTCGTCGAATGACTTGGGATCTTCAGCATCAGATTCCTGTCAGACCGCAGTGCCCGGCTGTGGGAGTCACCGAGGTAGGTAAAGCACTCTTTAAGATATTGGGGGGTGGCTGGCACAGAGTTATTGTAATTTCCTTATGTCTAAATGGTATACAATTGGCGGTCTTATCGCTTAGAGCGATCTCTTCCAGACAACCTTTGGATGGAGAGAATTGCAGGAAGAACATAGTCGGTAGGTGTGGATTTTCGGATGTACATACATAAGAAAATCGAAAATATATTGACAAGTAGCAAGATATAAAGAACATAAGTAGGTACTTATAAATACATGACGTGCATATATTTAGATAATAATAGGTATACGTACAAAATAATAACATACTTATATATTTACAAAATAATAAAATACATAAATAACATACAAAATAAATACATACATAATAAATGCAACAGTTTTCCAGTTTAAGAAGGAACGTAGCGGGATTTCACCAGCGCCTTAAAACAATTCAAGGACTTTTAACTTGATATTAGATGACATCGAAATAATAACGCAGCCTAATATCCGAGGCATGAGTTTCTGAGGCGTTTTCACATACCTCAGTGCTCAACATTGTCAATTCTCTCTCTCTCTCTCACAGCATAGGATGAAGACAGCCCTAGGTAGAAACTAAGCCAGGCCCCGCGTATGTCGAAAGCCGAGCACCTAGTAGGACGAAGGCAACTCCGCACAGAACGAAGACCGAGCTACGCGTAGAACCAATGCAGCTCCACCATGAAACTCCGAGCTACGCATAGGACGTTAGAACTGTAATAAAATGAACTACGGCCAAATACCGCTCGTTGAACTGGGAGGCGGGCCGCAGCTGCCACGTGCAAACCAGCAGTTGTGTTTACACAGCGTGCTCTTTTTGCTCATTTTAATATGACAAATGTCATAAGGCCTTATCTGGAATCCTAATATAAGGTGTAACAAGATTCCAGCTAATGTAAGAGCTCTTACCTTCTATAGAGATAAGAGCTTTGTTTGCCCTAGCCTGGGAAAAAGCCGGGTATCGCCTAGAATAAAGTCCTTTCCTAATTTTGAACTAAAACTTTCGTAAGCACACCGTTCCTATTAACTTCAACTAGTTTAACTTAGTTTAAGGCCGAGCTCCGCATAGGAGGAAGGCCGAGCACCGCGTAGAACGAATGCCGAGCTCGCGTGAAGCAAAGGCCGAGCTCCGCTTAGGACGTAGGCCGATTTCCACGTAGAATAAAGACCGAGGTCAGCGTAGAACGAAGGCAACTCGCGTAAAGCAAAGGCCGAGCTCCGCATAAGATGTAGCACAGCAAGATTCCAGCTTAAGTTTAACCTGACATCATGACAAACTTAGATAAATAAGTCTCATGTATTTGTTTGTTTTTCTGGTGTGCCGAGCTCCACATAGGACCCTCGGCCACCACGTAAGACAGAGGCCGAACTCCGCGTAGATTAAGTTTAAGCTGATTGAATATAGTATAAATCCATGACGTTACCGCTCGTTGAATTGGAAGGCTGCCGGCAGTTGCCGCAGCAGCTGCCAGGTGCAGTCCAGCAGCTGTGTGAACACGGGCGCGCTCCTTGCTCGTCTCAGCCCACAACAGAAGCGTTCGTACTAACCTGAAGGCCGAAGGCCGAGGGCCGAGCTCCACATAGGACGCTCCGCCACCGCGTAAGACAGAGGCCGAACTCCGCGTAGATTAAGTTTAAGCTGATAGCATACAGTGTAAATCCATGACGTTACCGCTCGTTGAATTGGAAGGCTGCCGGCAGTTGCCGCAGCAGCTGCCAGGTGCAGTCCAGCAGCTGTGTGAACACGGGCGCGCGCTCCTTCTCGTCCCCGGCAGTGTGGCCGCAGCGCGCCGCGAACTTGTGCCCGAACGACAGCCAGTCCTTCTCGATCAGGGCCTGCAAAACGGCAATACGTAATGACTGTCTGGGTGTATGTTTCCATGTCTGTAATGTCCTTGCCTGGTTACCAAAGCACAGGGTATCCTAGTTTGGGACCAGGTCAAGTTTGCGTTGTGTGGAAACCAATCAAGACAGTAGATAAATGTTAAATGTATTCCGAGGAGAATTGAGTCTGGTGTTCAACACATCCATGAGTAATAATTTGTAAGTTTGGAAGTTTGTTAATTAAGCTAAAACTGTTTTTTAAAGGTTAATTAAATAAATGTGGGGGTTTCTTTGTTAGCTTCTTCTCCACATAATCTATTAATAGTGAAATACTTTCATAAAGCAAATACGATTTATGAATTTGAATTTAAAATAATATAATATTAGAAACAAGTACGAGTGACACTTAGAAAAAAAAGATGTAGGTAGTAAAGCAGGCATCGTGGCTGGCCTTGATGACGTCAGAGGGCGTGTCGTTCGGGCGGCGCAACGGGGATACCGACCGGGCGGCTCGGAGCTCACTTTTTCGCCTTCGCTTGACGCAGACGGTCGCCTACCTAGCTCTGTTGCATTTTATAATTTAGTTCGTTGATTTTTGTGAAATATTTAATTACCTCTAAAAATAAAGTTTGTGTTATTCAGTTTGTTTTTTTAAATAACTTCACTTCTGATTCGTAAAATCAGAAGTGGGATTGGCTTACGTGCTTTTACCGCTCTGATCCGACACAAATTCAAAAAGTTGCCGTTATGTCCTCAAAGGGGAAAAAAAAGAAAACCACCGAATCTAATGCCTTAGATGCGATTCTTATTCGACTAAATGCAATAGAGGATAGGATAGGTGCATCGTCGACGCAGCCGCCGCCTGAGCCCTTGCTGGAAGTGCCTCCATCGTTGCCACCAACGCCCTCGACGTCACGTGTGGATCGTGCATGCTCGGGAGCCGAAGTTGTTATGCATGGTGGTGCGGACACCGTGGGACCGGGTGATGTGACTGTGTCAGAGCAGCTACGAACATCAACACCGCGAGGGGACGACGTAACGGACAGGATCGTTGGCGCGCTATCAGCATTGGTCCAAGTAAGAACTTCCAATCATTTTTATGTGTCCAATTTCAACCCAGACGTGCATGACTTCGATGTTTGGTGTGCAGAGGTAGACCGTGCGTGTGAATTAAATCACTGGGACGAAAATGAATGTCTCGCGCGCGATGGAAGCTGCCTCAGGGGCGATGCGCGCACGTGGCTCAATGACTGGGTCACTAGCGATCGTACATGGAGCAGTTTTAAGCGCGATTTTAGATCACTCTGCCCGCGAAACATCGATGTCGCAAATATTTTGTTTGAGGTTATGTCTACCGATTCAAACAATTTTCCGACATATTCGGAATACGCGCGTCGTTCTTTGTTGCGCCTTAATATTGTGGCAGGTTTGTCCGACGATTTAAAAGTCGCCATTGTCATCCGGGGAATTGCGGACCCACAGATTAAGGCTGTAGCAACTAACGCGAAGTTGAAATCACACGAGCTGGTCGGGTTTTTATCGGTGTACATAAAACCAAAAAGTGATTTCCGTCATAACCGCGATCCTGTGCGTTCGTCAAAGCTAGGTGTGGGTAGGGCTGATTTCCGTAAACGCGAGGCTTGTATACCCGACGTAAAATGTTTTGGTTGCGGCGCGACCGGTCACAAGCGTGCCGATTGCGCAAAACGACCGCGACCCAATCCGGCGATCCCTGCACCCGGACAAAATTCCAATCCGACGGTCCCTATATCTGGACCGAGCCCCTCAGTCAGACCTTACTGCACGCATTGCAAAAAAACCGGTCATTTAGTTGATTCATGCTTTGTAAAACAGCGTTCAGAAGCCAGTAGCAATGTAAGCAATCTTGGCCAATAATGTTAACTTGTGCTGGTAGCATCAATTGCCATCTAATAATACCTAAGTTAAGACCGCTGCTATACAGGGTGTATCAGTCGACATCTTGTTGCAGCTTGTTGTTGTTAAACAGTGGTTTAAGTATTATAACTTAGATACGTAAGGTTTCTAATGTGTTTGCTTATTTTTCTGGTGTGTACCATAAGAAGATATAATTTAATAGATTCCGAAGCAAGCGTGTCACACGCACACATTCGAGTAGTAGACAAACGTCATGTAGATATGTGTCTGTCCGGGTCAGGTACGGCCGAGCTCAGCAAAGATTGAGACACTTATAAATATTCCGAAGCTAGCAACTGTCAAGCAAGTGCGGCAATTTTTAGGGCTTGCTGGTTATTTTAGTCCTTACATTGCGGGGTAAGCTTGATTCGTCTCGCAATGTGTTGCGGAACGACTTGCCGTTGGCCAATCTAGTCGTGGACTAAACCCGATACCCCTTTCCTGCCGTTCATATGGATGTTTTGGTCCACTTCCCGAATCGAGAGGTTTTTAGTGCATTCCAGGATGTCTGGAACAAATTGCTTTTAGCAATAAGACCGTCTATTTTTTTTATTTTTTTATTGCAACTTTTATTTTATCTCCTTCTCTTATCTTGTGTTTGTGGATTCATTTTCCAAGTACTGCTTATTTTACACCTTATACAGGCAGAATACCGTGTTTTTAATATTAATATCACTGTTTGGTACCTACTCTAAGTTTAATAGTGTGTGATTGGGGCCGTATGTTTGAGAGCGCGGGTTTTCAAAAGTGGGTTACCGAGCTGGGTGGTACAGTACATTTCATCAATCCGGAAATACACCACGAAAACGGTCAGGCTGAGCGTTACTGTAGGACCGTTTTGAATATGTTGCGCGTGGAGGTAAACAATAAAGGCGCCGATTGGTCGGATGTCCTATGGGGGGTTCAGCTAATCCTTAATACTACAAAACACGCTACCATTCAAGCGTCTGCTTTACACCTACTGGTTGGAATCGAGGGCACCACTCCCATCCTAAGAGCCTTAATACGTGACGTTGCGCTTGAGAACTCAAATCCCAATAGAGAAGCTATGGCTACGTTGAGGAGGCAACGTGCTTCAGAGCTGTTTATTGCTAACCAGCACAGACAAGACGAGTACGTGAATGATGGTCGCAGGCAGCCACGCACTTTCAAAGTTGGGGTTCATGTTTTTGTCATAAAAAGATCTCAGTCTGCAGGAAAGCTAGATTCCGGCATGCGTGGCCCGTATAAGGTCATGAAGGAGTTGCCTCATCACCGATACGAGTAAGAGCTTGTGGCTGGCGCAGTCAATATGCTGCGGAGTTTATGATTCCGTGGCGTGGCGAGTGGACGCCCGAGGCGTGTGCAGCATTTTTCCACCGTAAGTGTTGATCAGGATTCTGTCCTGGATGGCTTTGCCGGTAGACACTTCATGTTTTTATGTTATGTAGTGTTGTTTCAGAACGCTGTTTCTGGCAGGGTTTTCCTCCCTGGGTGGCTTTGCCACGGCAGACATGATGTGCAGACGAGGGCTCACATTGTGTATCAGGATGATATTTCCTGGCAGACTTAACCTAGATCGCTTCAGACACCTCATGTTTATGCTCATGCGTGTGTTTGTTGAGGTTGGAACGGTGATGTCTGGGTGGCTATGCCACGGCAGATATGATGTGCAGACGAGGGCTCACATTATGTATCAGGATGGTATTTCCTGGCAGACTTAACCTAGATCGCTTCAAGCACCTCATGTTTATGCTCATGTGTGTGTTTGTTGAGGTTGGAACGGTGATGTCTGGGTGGCCATGCCACAAAAACACTTCAGGTACCTCATGTTCATGCTCATGTGTGTATCGGTTGTGGGTCGGGATGGTACTTCCCATGTGTGTGTGTGTGTCATGATTATTGTGTGGATGTATGAATTTCCCGTATGAAAGAACTTATTTGGCTTTACACTTTCAAGTAAATTGTGTGGCTGAGAATAATGACAGAGCCTTGTTCATAAACGCTTGAGCGCTCATGAGTTTTTATGATACAAGGGTGTGTATGCGGGATTGAAGCTCCCCTGGCACCCCTGAACTAATGCGGCCAATGTTATCTCTGTTACAGCTGAAGATGAAGCGGACGAGGACGCCTCGCAATCAGGAACGGCCGTATTAGAAACAAGTACGAGTGACACTTAGAAAAAAAAGATGTAGGTAGTAAAGCAGGCATCGTGGCTGGCCTTGATGACGTCAGAGGGCGTGTCGTTCGGGCGGCGCAACGGGGATACCGACCGGGCGGCTCGGAGCTCACTTTTTCGCCTTCGCTTGACGCAGACGGTCGCCTACCTAGCTCTGTTGCATTTTATAATTTAGTTCGTTGATTTTTGTGAAATATTTAATTACCTCTAAAAATAAAGTTTGTGTTATTCAGTTTGTTTTTTTAAATAACTTCACTTCTGATTCGTAAAAATAACATAATATATGTACCTATGTTAATTTGAACTTATGATTATTATCTAGAAATGTAATTACTTTTATACTAAGACTCGTTTTTTGTGTGCAATAAAGAATATAGTTATCTTATCTTATGTAGCCAGTTACAAAGCGGTAGTGCAGGTTCAGTAACAAGGCCGCGAGCGAGCAAGTCTGCGCATTGCGGTCCCAGTCGTCGCTAGATCCAACTCACTTGGTATCCAGCCACAGTGCGGTAGTGTGGGTCCAGTAACAAGGCCGCGAGCGAGCAAGTCTGCGCATTGCGGACCCAGTCGTCGCTAGATCCAACTCACTTGGTATCCGGCCACAGTGCGATAGTGTGGGTCCAGTAACAAGGCCGCGAGCGAGCAAGTCTGCGCATTGCGGTCCCAGTCGTCGCTAGATCCAACTCACTTGGTATCCGGCCACAGTGCGGTAGTGTGGGTCCAGTAACAAGGCCGCGAGCGAGCAAGTCTGCGCATTGCGGTCCCAGGCATCGCTAGATCCAACTCACTTGGTATCCAGCCACAGTGCGATAGTGTGGGTCCAGTAACAAGGCCGCGAGCGAGCAAGTCTGCGCATTGCGGTCCCAGTCGTCGCTAGATCCAACTTACTTGGTATCCGGCCACAGTGCGATAGTGTGGGTCCAGTAACAAGGCCGCGAGCGAGCAAGTCTGCGCATTGCGGTCCCAGTCGTCGCTAGATCCAACTCACTTGGTATCCGGCCACAGTGCGATAGTGTGGGTCCAGTAACAAGGCCGCGAGCGAGCAAGTCTGCGCATTGCGGTCCCAGTCGTCGCTAGATCCAACTTACTTGGTATCCGGCCACAGTGCGATAGTGTGGGTCCAGTAACAAGGCCGCGAGCGAGCAAGTATGCGCATTGCGGTCCCAGTCGTCGCTAGATCCAACTCACTTGGTATCCGGCCACAGTGCGGTAGTGTGGGTCCAGTAACAAGGCCGCGAGCGAGCAAGCCTGCGCGGTGCGGTCCCAACCATCGCTGCAATGGACGCACACGCTGGCCCCGCCTTCTATGGCGTCCGCTATCCATTGCGCCGTGTCCAGGATAGATCTGGATGACGAAAATAAATATTTAATGACAAGAGTTAAAGAATTTTATGACAAGAAATGGTAGCGCATTGGTAGCAAATGGACTGAACACAAAGAAATAGGAAAAACATTTCTGCCTGCTGCCTTACTAGATCATCATCATCATCATTCAGTTCACAAGTTCACATATCGGCCATCAGTTCTGCGTGCTATGTGCCCCGCCCACTGCCACTTCAACTTACTAATCCGCTGGGCTATGTCGACGACTTTCGTTCGTCTACGGATCTCATCATTTCCGATTCAATCTCGGAGAGTAGTATAGTAATAATAATCTTTATTGACACAAAATATGTACAAAAATAAATTTTACATCTTCTTACAATATAGTATGCCGTCTAATTAATAAAATAAATAAATAAACTAGGGTTGCGGACATTTCTGATGCGTCCGATACCTGTGCTGGGAAAAATCCTGTATAACAGGTATCAGTGCCCTAGTATTAACGTTTCGCCTAAAATATGAACCACTCACTTGATATGTTTCAGCCATCCTGACGACTCCAACCCGCTTAGGAATGATGACATCGTTGGGCTGTTTTGTTCACAAGCTGCGATGCAAGAAAAACACGAGCCATTATACAAGGTAAGTACTTGTCGGCAACGCATAGTAGCTTAATGAGGGCTTTTCAATGACATCTGTCAGTTGATTTCATTAAAAAAAACTAGATGGCGCTGCAAGGAGTACAAATGTAATCATACGTTTTACATGTTGTACGTCGTTATTAATCTGTGATAATCTAAACATCTCTTTGTAGTCTGTGATCAAAACTAGACTTAGTTTCAAACAAAACTAGTATTTTACTTTGTTCAAAGAAAAAAAACTCACGCCCGTTATCCCCGAGAGAGATACTTTGTTCATTACATACGAATTATGTCTTTACTCATGGCTAGCCCAAGCATTGTGCATTTTAAACAACAACAGCTAACAGCTACACCACGCAAACCGACAGCCAAACCACAGACACAATCGTCAACGAAACAAGCAAGCAACGTGACAGAAACCACAGAGAAGTTACAGTGATGTCATGCCCATTTTGACATATTATGTGACGTCAGCACTATCTACCGGTAAATTGCAGTACTGTATTCTTTTTTTTAATGAAGCTTTGAAAAGCCAAACTAACTATTCCAAACTCAAAAGGGTTAATCTATGAAAACTGTAATAAATTCCAAATATTACTTTGTTAATAAGTAATTTAGCTGTGAAAAAAAATTCTAGGCCAGAGGGATTAATAGAACGTCAAAATTCATGGTCCTCTATTTATTTCTGACGCTATGATATTTAGCAAAAAATAATCCTTTTTATAAAGCCTTTCGATCGGTATGATCTCGTGTAGCGGGTCCGATTCCCAGTTCAACCATGTAAATATTTAATAAACTATGAATGCAGTTTAAATTGTTTTTTAAATTTAAATAATGTCTTCCTTTAGTAAAATGTTCCATCATCTACAATATTCAAGGCACTTTTCCTCCAAGTGGCATAGCCGTGGGACGCCCTGTGTATTTCTAATGAAAGAAAGAAAGAAGAAAGAAAGAAGTATATTTATTTATCGCCACACAGACCAGAAAAGACATAAAAAAAAGGAAAAAACAGACAAGGCAAAATACAAGACAAAAACTAAAAACTAGAAATGGGCACGGGCTATGTCCATGCGGCGGTAAAACGGAGTCAGGCTCAGTATTGAATGAGTAATGAAGCAAAGCGACTCACTCTCGACGAGTTTCTGCAGACTCTTGCGCATGACGTGTATGTTCCCGATGCCCATGAACTGGAACTTGATGTTCTCGTAGAACGCCTCGTTCTCGTAGCCCTTGCCGGCCGCGCGGTTCACCATCGCGTTGATCTGGTGGACGGACAAGTCGCCATATTAACATAACATAACATTTACGTACAGGCACATACATAGCTTCTGGCCCCACACTAGGATACCCTGTGTCGTGGGACCCAAAAACGTCACAAACATGTAAACATCCAAGACCTGGGATTCTTTTTTTTTACAGGCACATTGCACGCCATTACATGGCGTTAAGACCCCAGGAATGGAGTTATTAGTTACATGCTATTAAAGCCCCAGGAATGGCGTAATTAGTTACATGCCATTAAAACCCCAGGAACGGCGTAATTAGTTACATGCCATTAAAACCCCAGGAATGGGCTAATTAGTTAAAAGCCATTAAAACCCCAGGAATGGGGAAATTAGTTACATGCGATTAAAACCCCACGAATGGGGTAATTAGTTACATGCCATTAAAACCCCAGGAATGGCGTAATTAGTTGCATGCCATTAAAACCGCAGGAATGGGGAAATTAGTTACATGCGATTAAAACCCCAGGAATGGCGTAATTAGCAACGATATTGAATACCCAAGATATTGCATTACCTACAAATAAAAGCAGAGAAAGCGTCCGATACACAGACATTGCAAAGTTGTAAGTGTGTGAGTGTAGTAGAGTAGTATTTAATCAGAAATCAAAATATTATTTCAACGTAAAGAATTTACATTCTGCTTGTTGAATGTCAATGTACATATAGTTATGTATAATGTTAGCCGCTGCCTTGGGGCCGTCTGTAGTGGAGAAAAAGGCAGCGAAAAAAAACTCCACTCTGACCATCTTTTCTCAAATCACCTTAAAGCTAATACAAATCAAATCAATATCGTTGGTAATTAGTTACATGCCTTTAAAACCCCAGGAATTTTAATATACCTAATTCAAATTTCTGATGTAACTCACTCTGGGTCTGGTGTCGACGACGTACATGTAGCCGCAGTTCGGGTTGGCCCGCCGGATCAAGTCCAGCATTTGCTCGTCCTCCATGCACCTGGAAACAGAATTCGATCACCAATGCGGTATTTGACACTATCAACAATAAATTATTTGAGATGCTCGATTGAAACAAAAATTACAAAATGTTTCGGAAAATGTATTTCTTTTAATAATTTACTAGTTACTACAATTTTTAAATAGATGAAACATAAAAAGAGCGCTCTGAAATGTGACGTCACAAGCAAGTATTTTCATACAAAATTCCGTTTTGTCAAAATTTTGTCAACTACCGTATTCGACCACCAATTGGACGTAGTTTAGCAAAAAGGTTTCAACCCACAACATGGCAATTTTTGAGTTAAATAAATATACCAAAATTATGTATAGATATATTTTTTTACAGGCACATACATTGCTTCTGGTCCCACACTAGGATACTTTGTGCCGTGGGAACCAGAAACAGCAACGTCACAAACATGTAAACATCCAAGACCTGGGTTGCTTTTTTTTCCCAGCCGGCATTCGAACCCGGGACCTCTCGCATGGTAGTCAGATGCGCTAACCGCTGCGCCAGAGGTCGGTCATATTCCTACAGAACCCTACCGACTCGCTCAAAAAATCGGGCGTTTTTTATTAACCTTTAACTGTGGACGTGGGGTCTCAGAGGCCCCGGCCTTTCTGAGGATCTTACGAAAAAGTCGTTTCTACCTTCCCCCGGCACCCAGGCTGCTCAGTACCTTTCAAGTTAGTAGCAAAACGAGTATCAACAGAGGTGGTTTTGTTGCTGGCCTGGGAGACCCCACGTCCCTTTTTTTTCATACATAGTATATCATAGTATATCAGTATACAGTGTTTGTATTTTTTTTACGTTTGCATTGATTATGGACAATAATATCAACCCAGTACGTCGGGAATTAAAAGGTCGAGCACATCTTTCGAAAACCCGTCTGGAAGGAAAGTTTTGCTGTTAGAAGACCCTTCATTTGAACATAATAGTTTTGCTCTTCTTGAAGCTTCCGATGAATTATGATTATGAGTTCCTGGTTCTCGAAAAATATGTAGGCTTTGTTCTGCAAAACTACATAGGAAGACAATACATAATGTGTGGGCTGCAATCAACCAATTTGCTTGCAATGTTCAAAGCCACTGTGTAGTGATTGCCAATAAGTACCCTATGTTTAGGTAATGTCAGAATTTTTATTTTTTTATGTGAGACGTAAATTTTTTTGTTACTTTACTTGTTATGGTTTATAATTTGAGAAAAAGAAGATATTTTCCTTTTTTAGGCTTTATCAAAAATATTACATTGATTTAAGTGATGTGATGTCGCCAAAGACTGAAATGTGTCCAAGATGTACTTAATTTGTTATAATGAGCAAAATTTAATAAAAACTAACTTAATTTGTACGGATTTGGTTTTATGTAAGCTTTCTTAATAATATAAAGGTATTAATTTTATTCTTTTACCAAAAATCGTGTATTATTCAACCATCAAGTTCAGGGGTCTCAGAGACCCCACGTCCATAGTAGTGTAAAGGAAAGTTGACGTCCACAGTTAAAGGTTAAGGTACCTGGCCGAGAATCCGCTGAGCGGCTGACTGCATCGGGCGATGGCGGCCTTGTTGTGATGCAAGTAAGCCAGGGCCGGCAGCCGCGCGCGCGATCTGAAGTTCGCGCTGCCTAGCAACACGGCGGTCGAGGCACGCGTTGGCACGTAGATCTGGCTCGGGTAAGTATCGCACAGCTAGGAAATACATAAAAACCTCATCATCATCATCATCGACCCATTATGTCCCCACCGACGGGCAAGGGTCTCTTCCCTGAGGAAGGTATAGGCCATACTCCACTACGGGGGCCAAGTCGGGATTGGTGGCTTGGAAGACTAGTGGCTGGTGTTACTTTCAGAAGTTTTCAAGCCGCTGTAAGGCCTCCGACTCCCGAGTAATCAAGAAATTACTTTAGTAATAAGGGCGCCAATTGTACTGTACTATGTTATTGTCAAATTTCATGTGTGATTCCGGGTGTACAGTGTACAATAAATAATATTCTATCTATCTACACATTAACAAGTTCGCCCTTATTCATGTCACTGACAATAATCACCTCATAATCCTTATTAGCAGTGCACAAGACCCAGTTTTCGTTGGGCACGTTCATCCGCTGATATTCGGTTTGTATGTCGAAATAGTTCCATCCAGCTGAGCGAGGCAGATCGTCCGGCGTAGATTTGTAATGGAAGCAGTAGAGTTCCTCGATGTTCACTGAAATATAGGATAAAAACAGAAACTCAGACTCACGCTGCTTGGTCATACGAGGTAATTTAATAGCGTGTGTGTTGTGTGTGTTTAGGTACGTGAGAGAGAAAGTGTGAATATACACACCATGGTGGCTGAGCTACAGCTGGGTCTGGTAGATCCCGTGGCAGTTCCTTTTCCGAGGGATGACGAACACCACCTATTGGAGTGTCTAGGTGCGCGTATGAGTGTAAGTGTGTTTATATGAGTGATAGGACAAGTGGAATATACACACGAGGCTGGCTGAGCCGCAGCTGAGTCTGGTACATCTTGTGGCAGTCCCTCTACCGAGGAACGACGAACAGTACCTACTGGAGTATCTAGGCCCGCGTGTGAGTGTATTTATGTGTGGTAAAGTGAGTGTGAATATACACACCAGGCTGGCTGAGCCGCAACAAGGTTTGGTACATCTCGTGGCAGTCCCTCTCCCTAGGAATGACGAACAGCACTGACTGGAATGTCTTGGTGCGCACAAGCAACGGCGAACCGCTCGTTGTAATGGGCAGCCGCTCCACGGACGATATGTGCATTAGGAGAATCTGTGGACACGAGAAATATTGTTTTTATTTTTTAGTAAAAGTATCTAAAATGTGGAACAATTTCATTTAAATCGATCGAACAGTTTCGGAAATTCGCCCGTACAAGTAGACTGAGAAACAAAAAAACTTTAAAAGAAATCTCGATGTCTTCTGTTTCACTTCTAACATCCTTCTCACTCGGTTTTTAGCGTTCTTTTTCTATGTACAGACATTCGACCTCTACAGTCTTATTATAATGATATGTACTTATGTATTATATGTGTGGGTCTCTTCCCTGAGGAAGTTAAAGGCCATACTCCACCACGGGGGCCAAGTCCGGATTGGTGGAAGCTTGTAAGGCTGGCCTATACGTTCCTCAGAGAAGAGACCCGTGCCCCTCGGTGGGCACATAATGGGTTGATGATGATGGTGATTATATGTATGATATACATATATTGCAACAGTCAAAATTTTACAATTGGCTGTCTAATATTCCTATTATTAAGAATATTTATGTAAAGCGTACGTGACGTTGATGAAGCGATAGAGGCTTGTCAGCATTCATGCATGCATTCATACATACATACATACATACACACATACATAAACTCACGCCGGTTTCTCAGAGGGGTATGCAGAGACCAGGGACTGCCACTTGGCAAGATCCTGACTTTCAAGGAAATTAACATTTACTCAACAGTTGCGGTTAGCGCATTTGACTACCATGCGAGAGGTCCCGGGTTCGAATCCCGGCTGGGAACAAAAAAAAAGAAGCGACGTCACAAATCATCCAGGTCTTGGATGTTTACATATTTGTGACGTCGCTGTTTCTGGTCCCCACGACACAGGGTATCCTAGTGTGGGGTCAGAAGCAATGTATGTATGTGCCTGTATGTAAATGTTATGTTATGTTACTTCCAGCAGTGGACGGATGGGCGCTCATTGATTTTAAAGATCATGTTAGCTTAAAAAAAGGCTTTGCAAAAATCTTTCCTACTTGGTGCCCCTAGAAAATCTTGTATAAAACACCCACATAAGCTGTGAAATACGTACCCATGTCTCTTTCTTCATTTCATGGTCGACGAAGATCAGGTGAGTGGTGGCGAAGTGCAAGGTGCCTTTGGAGGGGTTCCGCAGGTTGTACTTATCCAGTAGCTGAACATTCTCGATCTGTTGACAAAGAGGGTAAGTTTTTACATAAATTGTTACATAAAAAACACTTTTGACCATCAGCTAAGATAGGGCAAAAAATTTATTAATATTAATAAATGGAAATACAAAATACCTATTTTGTATTTTGCATTTAAATGCTCTTTAATAAAAAACATTTTCGATTTTATGTGAAATACTTTTCGAGATGTATTTTGCATTTTGAAATCTCCAAAGGTTGTCTGGAACAGATCGCTGTTAGCGATTAGACCGCCAATTGTATACGCCAAAACTTAGATTATGTAAGCCTTCCAATGCATTTTTTACTCTGGTGTGTACCTACATCGGGTTAGGTTTGGAAAACCGCATATCCTGCCATACGAGAGGTCCCGGTATCGAAACCCGGCTGGGGACAAAAAACCCCAAGTCTTGGATGTTTACATGTTTGTGATGTCGCTGTTTCTGGTTCCCACGACATGACACTGCGACCGGACAGTGTGAGTCTTTATAAAGTGCAGATATAAAAATCAGTGAAACTACACACGATTTCATCGACAGAAAAAAATAACAAAAACTATAAATTAGAAAAATATTATTTTTTTAAAATTATTGTTGCAGCTGCTAACCCTATTTAAAAGAATTGTTATTACTTTTAAACTAAATGTCCTATATCACAATGGAATAAAATTTGTAATTATTGTTAATAATTTGATAAAACTAAATAAATAAACTCACGCCCGTTATACCCGAGGGGGTAGGCAGAGGCACCAATCACTAGAACTGGGCCCACGTTTAATTAATGTATAAAATTTGATTTTCACTGCGGCAAATGTAACCGAACGTTCAAGAATAAGCTGGGCTTCACAAGTCACATCCGAGCCGACCGCCGCAGAAGTCCTACCAATACTTGAGGTCGCCTTCGTCGGACTACGACGAGGAGGACATCATAATTTGATGATTGTTAATTGTAAATTTTTGGTCCGGATCAACACACTAATGTGTTTCCCTTTGATTATTAATTAATTAATTCCCTTTGTTAATGATTTTGATATGTGCACTTTATCAAGACTCACACTGTATGTGCCTGTATGTAAATGTGTATGTTTGCTTCACGGATGTAAAAAAAAGACGGATGGAACCTCCTCTAACCACGAGTGAAGCATACAAATGGCCGCCGTCTATTGATGTGTGCGTGCCATACGTGAGCGTAATTGGCGGAATGGCGGCGATTGTCCGACTTGGTATATCTGTGTGATTGTTTTAGCTCGAGTATGCACACGAAAAGTGTAGGAGTAACTATGCTTCACACCGTTTCAATGAAAGAAGGCATCCGTCTTTTTTTAACATCCGTGGTTTGCTTATAGTAAACCATGTTTGTTTAAATTAGCATTTTTTGGCACGCAAACCCGACAAGGCTTCCAGTGACAAATTGCGAACACGGTCCCTGCGAACCTGCTAACATATTTTCGCTCTGTACCTTAACTTTGTATCTCAAAGGCCCAGCTCCCGCGGGGCTTTCATAAAATTCTGACCTTCGTTAATATTTTTCGCGTGGGTGAGGTTGTTATGCATAAACCACTGACTAAAAAAATATAGACTCCGCACCACTTTTTAGATCAAATATACGGTGGCGGTGATGTTGGTCTATACAAAATACATACTTACTAAGCACCGCAGGAATGCCGTTACTTTTGTATAAAATAAAACTTTTGGATTGTAATCCACTGTTATTAATTTTTCACTCTTTATGACACAATGGACATAGAGTGGTGTACTCTAAATCCAAAAGTTTTATTTTATTCAAAAGTAACGGCATTATTGTCATTTTTTTAATTTAGTTTTGTATTGTAATCCACTGTTATTTATTTTTCACTCTTTATGACACAATGGACATAAATTACAATACAAAACTAAATTTAAAAATGACAATATGGCGCAGAGGTTAGCACATCTGCCCACCCCATGCGAGAGGTCCCGAATCCCGGCTGGGGACAAAAAAAAAATCAGGTCTTGGATGTTTACATGTAATGTCGCTGTTTCTAGTTCCCACGACACAGGGTGTCCTAGTGTGAGGCCAGAAGCAATGTGTGTGCCTGTATGTATATGTTTATATTTAATTCATACCCATTGTTACTGTGGTCCGATAGGGCCTTTAAGAAGTCTACATATTAATGTGAAATAGCATTTTCTATCATATTTTAGATCATATTGTTGCGCGTTGTGTAATTTTTATATGCGACACTGCATATTATTGCTTAGATACTCGTACAAGGCGCGGAGTCTATTCTTTTTAGTTTAGTCCATGGCACAGGGATCATCCTTCGCCTCGAGTTTAGAGGGCGAAGAGCATGTTGATTTACAACAGCATATAGGGTTTATACAGTAGGGTTCAGTCACAAATACAATATTTGCTTTTGTTTAAGTACCTATGTCGTTAAGCAAATTCAGAGGCCATGGGGAAAAAAGCGTGGCAGTATGTTTCTTAACCTCTTGAGGCCCAGTGTAGTAAGAGACATACAAAAACCATTGTTATTTTCAAGGTCGGTTCTCACGAGGTTATGTATTTACATAGTAAAAATTCTCAACTCAGAAGCCGGCCCTTACTTCCGAGGGGATGACAGAAGAGGTTTCGTCATTTTGTGTTTCTAATGTCTTTTTTTATGTTAAAATAAGCCAAGTCACTACTTAACTGTAGTGCTGTCTCGTCAAATTTCTCGGAAAGGAGCGTGACAGAACGTCACTTCAGTGTTTAGTTCATTGAAATTCTCAATTCAGAAACCTGCCCTAAGTTAAGTGCACGCTCAGAGCAAGAGAGACAGTAGCGATCATCTCTGTAGGCCTACCGGGCATACACTGCAGTTCTGCCCTCGTAAGGAAGAACGCAGTAATCGTAAAAACGCAGTTTTGAGTAAATAGCGAAAAACATATCACAAACATATCATTTCATGACGTAACTGCATATTTTCTTACTGAAATTTCAGGTTTCTAGTAGACCTACAACCACCATTATTTTTTCACCTATAGATGTACCACCAGGGAGCTAAATTTTGCATCCAAAGTAAAAACGCAGTAATGGCTATTACTGCGATCTTCCTTACGATGGCAGAGTTGTGTGCGTGCGTGCTTGCTGCGTAAAGCGCGCCTCGTGCCTATTACACACACACGTAAGTGCTTTGCACTTGAAAGGACGGAAAGCGAATGGACAAATGTGTGCAAGTTTCTAGTGTTTATTTAATAAGATAAGATATTTATTGATAAAATTTAACAAGATACATGTTACATTAATAGGTCGGTACATACATAGTTATTATTAGTTCATACTTGGTGAAGAATGGTATTCACGGCAGGCAGAAAACCTGTGTTGTGAATGGTGCTTGTGTGCATGAATTGAACTTGCGACAGTCGAACTCAATACAGATTAGACAATACGGTATTTGACGCTATCAACAATAAATTATTTGAGATGGTCGATTAAAACAAAAATTATTATTATTATTATAATTCTTTATTGCACAGTATTATTCAAAATAAAAATACAAAGGCGAAACTTAATGCTAAAAGCATTAAAATTACAAAATGATTCAGAAAATTAATTTCTTTTAATCATTTACTAGTTATAACAATTTTTAAATAGATGAAACATAAAAAGAGTGCTCAATGAGAAATATGACGTCACAAGCAAGTATTTTCATACAAAATTCCGTTTTAAAAGTAACTCATTTGACATCCTGTCAAATACCCAATTTGTCTCATTTCCCTACATTGAGATTATCTGTGAGTGCACGCCTGTAATGCCTGGGCCGCACTCATCGCGATAACATTCGGGCGATAAAATTCGTCTTCGGTCTACGGAGAATCCTCGCGGCCACACAATGCGCGATGTAAAGTTTATCGCGATGAAAATGCAAAAAAACAAAATGGACGCCGCGGTTGCTCTGTATTTTATGGCAGCAAATAATGATTTTTTACATTTATGTCGTAGTTATTATTTATTTATCGTAGTTTGCAATAAAAATTAAAATTTTATCATTACTCCAATCCATGTTACGCTTCAGCTTATGCACCTACTCTGTGAAATAACACGTCCGCCACGTTAGACAGGTGCACGCTGACTGAAGTGTGGCCGCTCAAGCGAAGTTCATCGTGATAAAACTCTTTGATCTGTGAAGCCCGCTCTACACTCGCGCCGCGAAGTCGCTCCGTGAATCCGCGGCGTGAATTTACGCAGCGGTTCGCCCACAACTGTATCCCTCCACACTCACGAAGCTTCGCAGTGTTGTTCGCAACTTCAATGAAAATGGGTGACGACGTGATTTCTGCTGCTGCTGGGGCTCTGCTTGCCATAGCGTACTATAATTACTTGTGTGTTAAATCTAAAAAGCAAGTAGCGAATCCTTCTTTTTCTTTAACTCAGCCACTGGTATATTTAAGATAGCACTTATGCGTGTCCAGGCATCATGAACCTTATTCTTATTTTTATGGTCCTTGTGTTTCGACTGCCATAGCATCGGCTCAGCTTGGTAACACTCCAGCAGCGTCAGTTCGAGTTCATTATCCCATTTAGTAGTCATTTTTAACGAAAGCCAACCGTCAACGCACGCACAACCATCCCCCACAATGTCTTGTACGCTACTGCGATAAAACAGCGAGTGTAGCTGCGTTCGCATTCGCGCGCCGCGTACCCTTTGTCGCGTGGCCAAAAAACCGCCACCGGACGGGAAACGCCGCGAACCGCGAGCGCGAAGGCGTGAACAACACTCACGTTTCGCGCTTTCGCGGGCGTTCGCGGCGCGAGTGTAGAGCGGGCATGAAAGTTTACCGACAGCTACGCGAAGTCCTGACGAAGCTCCGAAGTATACGCGAATACTTGGCTGCACACATCACGGTAGCCCGAATCTTCGGGTTATCGCGATGAGTGCGGCCCAAGGGTAAGAGTGAATATTCTGTCGACAGTACTGCAAACAAAGTCCCCGGGGAGCTATTCGCAGAATCCTCATTCAGAATTTACGAGAGCGCCGGTGAATCGTATTTCTATATCCGTTTCCATTCTGAAAGGGCACAGCTCGAGGACAGCCCCGGTGGTCTAGCGGTATCTGTTCTAACATAACATAAAATTTACATACAGGCACATACATTGCTTCTGGCCCCACACTAGGATTCCCTGTGTCGTGGGATCCAGAAACAGCGACGTCACAAGCATGTAAGTAAGTAAGTAAGTAATTTATTTACTTCCAAAAAGACCTCCAAGATTAATTATGAAATTAATTACTTAGCAAGGTTTTAACACAATATAACATTTACATACAGGCACATACATTGCTTCTGGCCCCACACTAGGATACCCTGTGTCGTGGGAACCAGAAGCAGCGATGTAACAAACATGTAAACGTCCAAGACCTGGGTTTCTTTTTTTTTTTTTTCTCCAGCCGAGATTCGAACCCGGGACCTCTCGCGTGGTAGGCAGATGCACTAACCGCTGCGCCACAGAGGTCGTCGTACTTGTTGAGTAACAAACTTGAGGTTCTGTTCGGGCTCGGGTACAATGGCCGGCCTTATTGCTAACAGCAATTTCTTCACGACAACTTTACGACGGAGAAAAAGAGCCTAGCTCGAGGGTGACTAATGCCGCACGATATTTGCCGCACGGCTGAAATCGACCATCTAAATAGCAATTCGGCTAGGCTGCAAGTGACTAAAATCGCAGGCCCCAAAGTTGTTTGCTTGCCGAATTTTGCCGTGCGGCAAAAAATCGCATACGGCGGGTGACTAAAATCGACCATGTAATCGATCAGTTGCAGGCAATCGCCCGCCGCATGAGGGTGTTATTCGCGCACGTTGTTCAACTACCGCGATTCTACGCACAGATCGTTCGGTTAAACAACCATGAATAAAAATAATACCGTACAGTTTTTGGAATACTATGAAAGGCATCCATGTTTATTCACCGATTCTGCTCAACATTTTGGAAGAAAATGACCGAGCCACAGGCTGTTTTTGTCTCCTATGTACCTAAATAGGCAAGCGATGCGTGCGACTGAATGAGGCGATTTGTGAAGCGACTAGCCGCACGGCTAAAATCGACCCGTGTAAATACCCTTTTTGATTTTAAAAACGGATGTGTATTTTGGCATAGAATTAGCATGGGAGCAGGCGATGGTGTTGTGTGCAAGTTATTATAATAACTCCCCTTTAACAAAACATTCATCATCAACAGATTATGTCCCCACCGAGGGGCACGGGTCCCCTCCCTGAGGAAGGCATAGGCAACACTCCACCACGTGGGCCAAGCCCGGATTGGTGGAGGCTTGTAAGACTAGTGGCTGATCTTACTGTCAGAAGTATCCAAGCCGTCCTAAGGTCTCTGACTTGGCTTGGCTTAACAAAACCTTGCTAAGTAATTAACTTCTGCCTACCATACGAGAGGTCCCGGGTTCGAATCCCGGCTGGGGAAAAAAAACCCACGTCTTAGATGTTTACATGTTTGTGACGTCGCTGCTTCTGGTTCCCACGACACAGTATCCTAGTGTGGGGCCAGAAGCAATGTGTGTGCCTGTATGTAAATGTTATATTATGTTAAAACCTTGCTAAGTAATTAATTTCATAATTAAATTACCTTTCTACAAGACAGTGAAGAATGAAACACCAGGCAGGTCAGATTTCAAAACCCTCTTTGATGAACAACAAAGTCTTAACAAACAAGACAACTTCGTGAGTTACGTACGAAGTTGTTTGTTTTATGAATACACTGTTCAAATGGAAAGTTCCACAGAAAAGTCAAATTATTTAACAAGCCAAGTTGTTGCATAATTAATGTAGGGCTCCATAACACAAGGTTCGACTCTGTTAGTACATTATAGAACGATAACAGATACACGGTCGGGTCACGTAACGTATTTTCCAAACCATTGACGCCTAAAAATCTGTTTTTTCATTCAATCCAAAAAAAATATGTTAATGTCTAAATGTTGCTAGTACGTAAAAACCAATAACCCCATTTTACTTCCAAGTTAAATTGTGTATGCTACGCAGGTGTTTTTATTAGACTTTGCTCTTACGAGAAATTCAATTTGAATGTCTTTGATGTGATAAGGATTTTGGTCACATGATTCTTCTATTCACGGTAAAAAAAATCCACCGAGTAAACCCATAGCCTTTATAGCGGCAACACCGCGTCATTTTTTTTGCATCAAATTAAAAAACGGACTTTAGACACTCAAGTGTCTAAAGTCCGTTTAGGAGCAGTGAAACTAAATAGCCACGTTCATGCAGTTTTCATTTTACCACAGACGAACAGACAGTGGAGTGTTCGTAATAGGGTCCCTACCCTTTTGGTACGGAGTAAAAAAATGGCCACATCTGACAATCGGGTCTCAGAACACACAGAATGGACTGTATGTCGGGGAGAAAATTGCGAAAGTTTTGCCAAATGTCCCCGGAGTGGCATCTCTTCCAAGTTCTGAGAGTTTCATAACTCCCCGGTGTAATGAGATATGTTAACGACTTTTCTTTTCATTCCGTCTCACTCGTTTCGCGTTGTCTGCCGTAGATGGTGGCAGAGTGAGTTTAAAAATGTCATCATCAACCCATTATGTCCCCACCGAGGGGCAAGGGTCTCTTCCCTGAGGAAGGTATAGGCCATACACCACCACGGGGGCCAAGTCCGGATTGGTGGAGGCTTGTAAGACTAGTGGCTGGTCTTATTGTCAGTTTCTTTCTTTCTTTCTTTAAATTTTCAAGCCGCCCTAAGGCCTCTGAATTGGCTTAACGTCTGCCATCTATCGACGGCAGCCGGCAACAACTGCTTAACGTGCCTTGCGAAGCACGGGACCGCTCGGAAAAATGACACTAGCGTTAGTCATAAACAGAAACCCATCCAGGGACTGTACGCGCCGTATGTTGCTTAACCTTAGTGATCGTTTAAGCTCACTCAGGCACCCCAGGCTACGAGTGTACGTGAGTTTAGTGAGTGTAGAGCGATCTCTGTGGCGCTTCTTATGTATATTTATTACAAACGAAACCTTTCTTCAAAAAAGGAAAGCATATTTCCCCGATTAACAGAAAAGGCCTAGACCTATAAGGAATTTTTTTTTTATGTTAGGGTGGTCTCACGGTGATTCTGGTACCTTGGTGTTGGTCAAGTCAGGATCTGATCAAGGAACCTAGAGAAATCGAGGGAACTATTCATATTTTATAGGCATATACTTAAATCAAATGAAAAGAATAAATGTGGAGTCTCTTTGTTAGTTTCTTCTCCATGTAATCTATTAATTGTGAAACTAACAACATTGACGTTCATAAAGTAAATATTCTATTTGTACTACGAATAAAATATTTGAGTTTGAGTTTGAGTTCAATATAGGTGTTTTTATTGTCACAATTTTTTTTTAATGAGAAGTATCTGACTCTCTTTTCATTTATTTCATAATATCAAAGGCTTTGATTCGGGGCTTTGATTCAAAGCCCCCATCATGCAAACGCATAGAGGAGCCGGAGAGAGAATAAACAACACATCAAAGGCTTATCCTCATTCGGTTTGCGGACGACGGGAAGCCATAAAGCCGCTTTATTCGTTTCCGATCGGTAAATAACAAAGTTTCCGATAAACGATACAACGTTTCGGATTGAATAATTTTATAATAGGTACGGTCTTAAGAGCGGGTACACACTAGGCGTTTTGAAGCGCGCGCTTTTGTCGCGGTCTGATTGAAGTGTACACATGCAAACGCGCAGTAAGCGCGCTGTAAGCGCGCGTTTGCAAGTGTACACTTCAATCGGACCTCATAGTTCTTACAACGCGCGTTACAAAAGCGCGCGCTTCAAAACGCCTAGTGTGTACCCGCTCTTACAGGGGCAGGGGCGGCGTTAGCTGGGGCCCGTGGAGGCGAATGGCTAGAGACCCTGAGGCATGGTGTGATGGGAAAAAGGCCTATACCCAACAGTGGACAGAGGTGGGAAGATGATGATAATGATGATGGCCTTTACGTGCCACTATAGACGACCTCTGTTATCTCTCACTCTGTGATAATGTGAAAATATCTAATATATAAAATTCTCGTGTCTCAGTGTTAGTGCGCATACTCCTCCGAAATGGCTTCGCCGATTTTGCTGAAATTTTATATATATAATCAGTGGGTCTGAGAATAGGTTGTTATCTGTTTTTCATATCCCTATCTGGGGTTCGAATCTGGGACCTCTCGAATGGTAGGCAGTTGCGCTAACCGCTACGCCACAGAGGTCGTCACATAGCAGAGCAAAGAGAAGAAAACAATTTGAAGGCGAATCACCAGCAGTGGAGAGGCGCCGAAAAGGAGACCTTAAAATAATAAATTTAAGATTTGTTTCAGCTTACGGCCAGATCCCTACAAGGATGAAAGAAAATTATTGCCCAGTACCTGGTGATTTAATAGCTTTTACAAAACAAATCCGAGCTGGGTTATTAGTATTTATTGCCAACCATCAGGCACGGATGGAAGGTAGTCACGAACCAACGCATAGTAGCAACAGCAAATAAATGTGTGGCGACTGGCGACTGACCGCGCACTTTTGGTATTGTATTGTCATCAATAGGCTATATGACCGACTAGCTTTCGCCCGCGACTCCGTCCGCGTGGACTTTAGTTCAAAATTTTGCAACCCCGTTCACTCTCTTAAGGGTTAAATTTAGAAAAAACGGCGGAACACGTGTTCAATCAATTGTGTTGAAGCTTTATGTTAAGTTTCAAGAAAATTAGACTACATTTTTTATAACTCCCATACAAATTTCAGCAACCCTTTTCGCCCCCTTCGGGGTTGAATTTCAAAAAATCTTGTCTTATTCCTTGCCTACATTATATATAGACCCTCTGTGCAAAATTTCAGCTTCCTAGGTCCAACGGCTTGGGCTGGGCGTTGATGAGTGAATGAATCAGTCAGTCAGGCTTTGAATTTTATATATATAGATTTCTAAAAACCATCTCATATTTTTTGTAGTTCATGGAGTCCTTAGAAAGTGGTCATTTTAAACTATTTCGTGTATTTCTTCTAAAAAAGGCAAACGAAAATTTACTTTTCAAATAAGCCGCCAAAACGCTTTCTTGGGCAATATGGCGTCGCACAGGAATTATGACGTCACTTGGCAGTAAACCAACGTGCAAACTGCAAACCATAGCAGAAAAATAATTGAAAGCCGTAGTATAGGAATAAACTATTCCTTACCTGTGAACTGTGATAGCTAAGGATAGCTATCACAGTTCACAGGTAAGGAATAGTTTATTACGGCTTTCGATTAATATTTATTTTTTAGTTTAGCATAAATGGCCTCATGTGTCTGTAATACTTCAGAATTAAATTTAAAAAAAAAATACTTTACATGTTATCAGAAGCTTCCAAACTGACCTTTCTTTTTTTTTCGCTGACTTTACGCAAT
Organism: Yponomeuta plumbellus; assembly: GCA_947310845.1. NCBI lineage: Eukaryota > Metazoa > Arthropoda > Insecta > Lepidoptera > Yponomeutidae > Yponomeuta > Yponomeuta plumbellus. The sequence continues at coordinate 3,094,319 of OX371206.1, forward strand.
CTGGATTCATCGAATAATACATAACACGGCCTACTATACAAGTTGTTAGAAGCTTTCGAACTAATATGTAGATCATTTTTTTGCTGACGTTACGTAATCTGGATTCATCGAATAGTCGGATATTCCATAACACGGGCCCCGCACTACACCTGACCTGAGCTATCAAGGTTAATCTGGACTAGGGTTACCAAATTATCTGGCATGAGTTTCAAGATAGTAAAAATAAAATTAATAAAATTTATTAATTATTTCTCAATAATCTTTGTTATGGTTATTGTTGTTGTTGTTATTGGTTATTGTTATTGTTTTATTCCCAAAACCAACCTTTACTAGCTGTCAGTGGTAAACCTACTGTGTACTAAATTGTAATAGTAAAAGCCCGAAAAAAATGTCCCATTTTCATAAATCCTTACATTTACCAACTCATGTCGGTAAATCCTAAGACTTACTCTTAAATCTCAGGATTTACCGTCGTTCGAGCTTTTACAGTAACATATACAATCGGTAGGTCTGAGAATAGTTGCGAAAGTGATCTGTCAGGATCGTGGCAGGTGGCAGCTGGGAAGGCACAGACTAAAGATGGGCGATTATGAATGATACTAATCATATCATTCGACTATGGCAATCATTCGACTTAGTCGAATTAGACATCCAGATTAGTAACTAACGTTCTGTAGCCTAACCCCTAATACTAGTAAACCGCTAACGCTATAGGTACTACTCGTCGTCGACTCGTGTCGTTCCGCCGCAACTCGGACTGACTCGGGAATCATTCAAGCAGATGCATACTAATTTGATCGACTCGGGCGCTTCCGTCGTGAATTGGAACGATTCGGGGTTCAATGTTTACGGTTTTATCGCTTGCTTCCACTTTGAAGCAAAAGCCAAATTCAACCTTACATCAAGGAGATAAAAGTAAAATCATAAAACGTTGTGTGTAGCTACGAAATTTCGCGCGTAAATTACCGCCATTTTTCTCCCAGTAAGTAATTATTACTTATACAGAATACAATTTGACATAGTGGTTAGTGGTTACTAATTAGTGGTTTCATTCGATTATCAGGATTAGTGATAACTAATATTGAAGTCGAATACGAACGTTAGTAAGTAGAAGATTAGTCGACTTATAATTTCATTCATAATCGCGCATCGCTAGCACAGACCAGGGACTTAAAGAAAACTACGCCAGGAATGTCCACGAAACAAAATAGTTACCGAAACCAGGCCTGTCGCACTCCGCGTGTAGATTATCGAACGCGTAAGTACATGCGGTGGCCACTCCAGAGTGGCTGTTATGTAGGGACTCACGCACGAGCAAGCAGTGACAAAGAGAGGCAACATGTAGGTGAATAAACCTGTAGCTTTTTTAGCGCCGTGCGATCTGAATTGCACCTAATTGTATCGCTGCTAGAGTCCCTTTTTCTTTAATTGATTTTCCGGAGTGAATCTTCTGTACCTGTACTATTACGTATTCAGTGCCAAAGCTTTCTAACGAAAAATATCGAAATCCCCGCCACAATATCAAAAGCCTATTCAGGTACACCCACCACCCTTTTAGTATCACAAATTCTCTCCACGTTCTTGACTAAAAAAAAAAACTCCAGGTCTTGGATGTTTACATGTTTGTGACGTCGCTGTTTCTGGTTCCCACGACACAGGGTATCCTAGTGTGGGGCCAGAAGCAATGTATGTGCCTGTATGTAAATGTTAATGTTATGTTAATGTTCTAAGCACCTACCTGATACCCAAGGACAATGACGAAGGTCTCTTATTCGTGTTTTTCATGTAAAACAAAATCGTTTACCTATATCTACTCGTACTATGATAGGTGGTATCAATTATTGTCGGTTTTATTCAATAAAATATCAAGATACTTCGTGTGCAGACTACCAGCATAATCACACTAATCACACTAATATTATAAAGGCAAAAGTTTGTGAGTGTGTATGTTTGTTACTTCTTCTTCACGTCTTAACAGCTGGAGCGATTTTAATAAAATTTGGTATGGAGTTCGCCGACACCCTAAATTAATATATAGGCTACGTTTCACCGCGGGAAAATATCTTATTAAATAGACGACCCGTGGTAAATTACTTCTTCTGGCCCCACACTAGGATACCCTAGGACGTAATACATAGATAAGTAATAAGAAATCAGAAATGTCTTCTCACAGATGATTCGAATTTTATTTATTTGTTACTATTTAAGCCCGTGGTCAATCTATAAGTATATATTTATCAATCTATTAATTATAAAATATTTACTTATTTTTAATTGTTTAGCAGCGTGACATTATTATTCATAGCATTATTTAATACACTCCGATAACCGTCTGTGCGCCACACCTCAGCTCTCTTGGCGCTGCACGCCGATCAAGGGTACCGGCAGAATATCAGCGCTGAAGTTCTTCCGGAACTTTCAGCACATGCTGAGTCGGAGCCCATTTACATTTGCCACACCCGCGTTGGTCACTTACTCAGTACGTTGGCCAGGTACATTAATGTATCGTGTATGGCCAATTTTCTATGTGTCTCTGCTTGTTATGTGTGTTCATGTACTATTATTAATTTTGTTTCTTTGCTTTTTTTAGTGCTGTGACTTGTAGTTAGACGTGTTTTGCTTTGCTTTGTATACGCGTGTGTGTCTTATGTAAATAAATGAATTATCTATCTATCTATCTATCTAAATGTATTTCAACGTAATGAATTTATATTCTGTTTGTTGAATTATAATGTACCTACTTACAATGTTAATGTTAGCCGCTGACCTGGTCCTAAACTAGGATACCCTGTGCTATGGTAACCAGCCAAAGACATAACAAACATGGAAAAACACCCAAACGTATATTTGAATAAGTTCTAGCATAACAACGTCAGCCGGGTCAGCTAGTACAGTCGACAGCACGTCAATCTTCCCATTTTAGTTGCTAAGTCGCCCGTAATGCAACGGAGTAGAGTGCATCGGTGTATACCATGATGTGCTGTCGACTGTACAACAATATATTGTAGGCAAAACAAACACAAGTGATGTGTTATATGGAAGTTACTATAGGCTATTTGACAGTGTGAAAAGAACAGTATAATTTATACGTATTCGTATAAATATTATGAGTCTCAAAACCGCTTTAAGCCATTTGAACTAAAAAAAACCAATTATGATTTGTCAAAAAACAAGATAACATTTTATAATTATGTATCTGCAGCCATTGTATCGAAAACGGCCTGGATTGGCCGATTCTATGATGACGTCACATGTCAGTAAAAATGGCGTCTATCATTCATTCTTTCTTACGTTCATTGGTTGGTATTCTATGATGTGACGTCACAATGCCTGTGCGACGCCATATTGCCCAAGATAGCGTTTTGGCGGCTTATTTTAAAAGTGAATTTTCGTTTGCCTTTTTTTCTGAGGACTCCATGAACACCAACAAAAAATATGAAACGGTTTTCCGAGATCGGTCAAATAGCCTATTATTATGAAAAACACTTGTGTAATGTTTCATGAAAAATACGAGCAGGATCCTCCCATTTACTCGGCCTGAGGGTCGGTTTCTGAATTTAGAATTTCACTAAGTAAATAATTAAGTAGGTAACGTTCTATAACGCTCTTTCCTGAGAAATTTGATGAGACCGTACTACAGTTAAGTAATATCTTAGCGAAATTCGAAGGCCTAAGTGAAATGTTAGGTAAGTATTGAACCTTTGAAGGCAGAGAAAAACATTAAGGTTTTGTACGGATTTAAACAAACGTAGGTTCGAACCAAATAGGGGATGGATTAGCAAAGAGGAATACAGATAGACAAATTTATAAAACTGCCACACAAAATAATAAATACCCAACTAAGGTCATACATGTACGGTGGGAAAACGCACCCACGACCTATTTCTTGGACGTAAGCGCCTTAACGGCTTGACCACCGAGACAGTCTAATAAACCTAGCGATAGGTCCGGGGTTCGAACCCCGGCTGAGGACAAGCAAAGTGTACGAAACAAATCCTTTCACTATTTCTCAATTGAAATAAAAAATATTGTAAGCGAAGTAAACGCCATTCCACTAGCTGTACTGCAGCGCGTCGCGCGTAACGGCCGGTTTACACGGGCTTCGTAGCTAAGCGCTTAGTACTTGTCACTAATACTAAGTCCTCATGTGTAAACACACTGATTAGTGCTTAGTATTAGTGTTTATGAATAGAAAAAGATTTCCTATTTTAGATCCTATTTACTAAGCGACAAGTCGATACCACGATTTACTAAGCACTTGTCGCTTGCTGAACGTGTGTAAACAGCTCGAGAAGTTAGTTAGTGACAAGTTGAGGAAGTGAAAAAACGTGTTTATTTACTTACGTAATTTTTATTTACGTATTTTATTTTACAAACGTTGTCTTTTTAATGTTTGTCTTTCAAGCTCTTTGATCATGTTTGATTATTGGTTAAACACACTGTGCAAAATCACGCGGCGTCGTTCCATTTCGAATGTCTGGTAACTAATAACTTCTACTGGCTCCAACGTGTAAACGGTTACTTTTCACTTTCATATTGAGGCTTAGTACAGTAACAAGTAAAGCACTTAGCTACGAAGCCCGTGTAAACCGGCCATAACACAGTTGAAAGGTTTCAGGAGTGTGTAGGACGTGATGGTCAACTGCATGATTTAATTTCCAAAAATTTAAATTCGCATTTATCCTTTGTTCATAACTTCTTTCATTATGTGAATATTCCTAGCTGTATTTTTTTTATTGCAATTTAAAATCCTAATTCTGCCACCGGACACCCTGTAGGTCACCTTTAATAATGCTACTTTCAAAACTGTACATTATACCATGTTTCTGTCATCTTCAAAACTGCCACTTCGAAGATTCAATCCACCTTTGTAGCAGAAATCATTCGGCATTCAGCATTCCAACAAAACCTAATTACTTATGAATCTTTTCTTTGAACTCAAAGAGTGCTTTTCCAGTTATTTATTACCTACAGAGACGGAGAAAATAATATCAAGCAAGAAATACGAGTTCAAAATGTCAAATGTCTGAGAACTTGCTCTCCCTTTGTTTCGGTTCAGTTAAACGGAATCTTATTTGAATTACCTACTGAATGAAACATTAATGTTTCTGTCAGGTGAAAATAACAACTTGAACTCAACACAATCACTTGACCAGTGGGCTCATTATGTAATTTTCGCAACGGATATTCATACGTCTTAAAAAGTCACGTCAACACGAAAACCGACGTCATACGGAGTACTGTGTCGCTCTAACATAGGGTCTTAAAAGAAGATAGTGCTATACAGTAGTGGTAATACATGAGTTTTTAAGACGTATGAATATCCGTTGTGAAAATTACATAATGAGCCCACTGGTCCCAAACTAGGATACCCTGTGCTATGGTAACCAGGCGACAATATTATAAACATCGAAGACACCCAAACTGAGGCCATTTGTGTTCGAGACATAGATGAAATTGTACCTTACTTTTATTGTGGCAACATTATTTTCACGTTCGGATATTGTCATTACAACGATATTAATATCGTTGTAATGACAATATTGTAAATCTAGTTCGTGCTTTGCCCCTATGATTCGGCATACGTTATTGCTATCTCTATTTTATTCACTCACTACGGAAAGTAAGCATTTTATTCACTCACTTACGCCTGGCTGTCGTATGGAATTATAATGTGGGGTAACAGTACAGATGCACCGCAACTCTTCACCCAACAAAAAAAATTAGTTAGAATAATAGCAAATATAGTATCTACAGACAGTTGTAAACCATATTTTATACATTATAATCTACTTACCTTACCATCTCTTTACATATTAGAAATCTCAAAATTCGTCAGACAACATAAAGAAATTTTTACAAAAAAAGAAGATGTCTCTATAAGACCCATAAGACACAAAAATAAATTGCTATTACCCACCTCTCGAATGCAATTATACTCTTCCAGTACATTGATAATGGCTATTAAAATTTATAACAAACTCCCAAATTACTTAAAAGAATTAAATAACGACAACAATTTCAATAAAGATCTAAAGAAAATACTAATATCAAAATGTTATTATACCATAGAAGAATATTTTAAAGATAGTATAGATGAAACAAGATAAATAATTGTATAGATAGATAGATAGGATATTCTTTATTGTACTCACAAATAACATTTAAATATAATCTTTTAAATAGAATAACTAAAATTGCATGATTATTAATTCAATATTTTCCAATTGTAAGTTAATGTAATGCATATTTCAAATAGCACTTTAAAATGGGTCTGGTTCATTTCATACAATTTTATTTACATCCTAAGTCCGTTTCGTTCCTTTCCCATTTCATCAAAGTGCAGTTTTAACCAAATCCCGATTTAGCAAATTTCCGTTACATACTGAAGCCATTTCATCAAAGTGCAGTTTTACCCAAATCCCCGATACGACCACTCTTTGCCCATGGTACGGTTCTGTTGTCCGGTCAACCGGACCACGGACAAAAAATATTTTACGTGGTCCGAGAGCAAAGTCCGAGCAAGAAGTAATAGTTATTATAAAATAAAAAATAAAAAAAAACTCACGCCCGTTATCCCCGAAGGGGTAGGCAGAGGCACCATTCTCTAGAACTGGACCCACGTTTTGCCGAGTTTATTAGGTCCCAAACGTGACAAGTGGCAAGCCTGTCGCCGTTATCCGGGCACAATTCATCAGCGAATGGTGTTGCTGTACAAACAAATGTACGTAACTAAAAGTCATTGGTACATGCGTGGTTCGAACTCAGACCCTCACGATCGAGAAGCAGGGGTTGACCCACCCCACTACGCCACCACCGCTTTTTTTAGTTATTAGTTTTGCCAATAAGTACCAGGAGTACATGGCTTGTTAGCAGGTATTGTATAGACAAATGTGACGAATGTTAAGTATAGATAAACTAGTATTTTATTATTTTTTATTAGTATTTTTTTATTTTATCGTAGTTTACGAGTATATCTATACTTAACATTCGCCGCATTTGTCTACACAATACCTTCTAACAAGCCATGTACACCTGGTACTTTTACTTATTGGTAAAACTATTCTTACTCTTAGTGGTTTTTGCTATACTAAAATTTAATTAGGCAGGCAGGGTATATAATATTATGGTACCCATTGGGTCTTCAACTAACCTGTTGACAACTTTATGCTCCCCTGGTACTTTTAGAATACATCGAGGTTAAAAACTATCTTATTTTTGTTTATTTTTTTGGTTAAAGCTCTAACAGTAGTAGCTCAGTAGTAGTAACAAAGAAGAGAAAGAAGAAAATAGAAAGTAGAAAAGTAGAAACAACTGTCAGTATTTAAACATATTAAACAAAAAGGTCAAACTGATAAAAAGTTTAAACTAGATCTTCCGTGGTCCGGTAACAGGACTGCGGAAAAAAAAATCTTCCGTAGTCCGGCCAACAGTGTGCTTAGTGCGAGTTTTTTTAACTACTCGAACGCGTTAACGTAAACTCATATTTTATAGGAGTGACAAAGCGCGCCACCTAGTTGTCTCTCTGTCACTCCTATACAAATTGCAAACGCTCTCGCTATCGAAAGTAAATGAAAAAACTCGCACTAAGGGCCCTGTACAGTCGACAGCACATTATGGTATACACCCATGCACTCTAGTTCGTTGCGTTACGGGCGACTTTGCAACTAAAATGTGAATATTGAGGTGCTGTCGACTGTACTATGGAAAATATTTTTTTTCCGTGGTCCGGTTGACCGGACAACTTAACCGTACCACGGGCAAAGAGTGTTCTTTATGACGACGTAGAGGCCAAACGGTTTTGTTGGTTTAATGTGTGAGATGTCTTCGTCTTGACAATGAGAGTGAAATTGAAATTGAACCGGTACGGATCTTTTAATAACGAATCTCGGTTTCTTTTCGTTTTGAAGAATTTGAACTCCATTTTATTAACTGACTTTTGGTTTTTTAGAACGCAAACATTCTATCATTCAAAGACGATTTGTATTTTCTTCTTGACAATGTCAATAACAGGCACTTCAATGTTGATAAAGCAGCTAACAAGATTTTTTTAATAAGAATATTGGATGAAAACGGGATTTACATGAAATGGAAATTTTATAAAAAAGTAATTGTGTGAAATGGGAATTGTGTAAAATGGGAATTGGTTGAAACGGATATTGAGTGAAATGGGAATTGGATCAATAATGAACTTGGATCTACAAAAAACTTGTATCTAATGGACCGGAGCGACAACTTGTGAAATGCAATAAAGTATTAAGTATTGAGCATTGAGTATTGAAAGCATGCAAGTATGAAAATAGCAAAAGTAAACCAGACCTTAATAATCTATATCTCAAAGTTATGACAAAGATATCTAGATAATTCTCTTTCAATAGCTTATTTAAATGTGCCTACCGTGGGACTAGCACATTTTATTTTCTGTTTCAATTCAATTCAAATATTTTTATTCAAAATACAAACATAACGTTTTGGTACTTTATGAACGTCAAAGTTGTTAGTTTCATCCACAATTAATAGATTACGTGGAGAAGAAACTAACAAAGAAACTCCACATTTATTCTTTTCAAAAGAGTCTTAGTTTAATTAACAATCTTTCAAAATTAAAAATATTACTCACTAATGATGGATGTGTTGAACACACAATTATCAAGATTAATTGAAATGAAATAAACAATCTCCTCTAGCCTCTAAATACATTATATTCGTTCTCCAGTAATTTCTAATCGCCCCCTTTTATGGTACCTAGTGGCGTCGCGACGCGTCGCAGATCACCCAGAGGAGCAACGGCAAGTTTTTTTCTGTTTTAAGCAGACTTGAATCCTTGCTCCATTTAATTAGAGACCAAAGTAAACATTTCACTCCGGCAGCTCGCCAACAAAATTAAACTACAACTCTTTCCGCTTGGAAATGTAGTTGGAGTGGCAAAGAACAGATAAAAAGATCCGTTTTCTCTTGCAAGTACAATTTAAAAGAACTGTGCGCCTTCCCACGTTGACAATAAAGTTCAATTAGAGATGGCAAGCTGCGCCTCAAGGCAGACAATGAGGGTAGGCGGTAAACTTTATGCGTTTGACACTTCAGTTTATCACATTGGGTATTGAAACAAGGTATTTTCCTTAGATGAAAACAAAGTACGGAAGCTTCGACAAGATACTTGTTCTGCTCAACATCCTAAACTATATCGGGCCCTTAAAACGAGTTAAAGTTGGTTTACCGGAGGAATTCCACTTATAAGCCCGCTTGAACTCCGTCCTAAGAGTGTTTTAGCCTCTAGGACAGGGTCACACAACCGGATTCACCGAAACCGAAAAAGAACCGGTTGGTTCTTTTCTTGATTAAAAACTACGTACAGGAGTCGTCAGTTGCTTGACTCGACTGAGTCAGAGATGAACAACATTACAGAAGTCGGACCTCCGTCTCTATTCACCGTGATTAAGCCCCGCGAGTCGAAGCGAAAAATGGTCGGACTCTTCCGACAAAAAATCAAGTAAACGGATCCGGAATAAAGTTAATAATGTGTAGTGCTTACGAAAGGTTTAGTTAAAAAAAATCCTTTTTTTTCTCCGTCTCCAATGTTATAAAGACTTTGACATTCCAATCTAAGTTAATGTAAAAAAAAAAAAAATTTATGGTTTTCAACATCATCATCATCCAGCCACAAGAAGTCCACTGCTGGCCCCCTCCATGGTTTTATGGTTTTATTTATAACAAAAAGGTTTTTTCTCCGTCTCCGGTGTTATAAAGACTGTCATTCCAATCTAAGTATGACGCCAGTTTCCCATTATTATATTCAATTTTCATACAAAATGACACTTGTTCGGAAAGATTAAAACCCTTTTCCTCTATACGTAAGCCACCCTTACCTTCCAGGGTTTAGGAAGAAGGGTAGGTTCGTGGCAGGTGATTTGTGGAACTCAGCTGAACGTTTGAAATGTTCAAAAAGAGCTTGCAAGCTTATATATAATACAAGGCGGAATATGTAAATAGGTAAATAGTCATATTCCAACCCTGTTCAAGCTAAGACTGACTAAAATCTAAAATGTCTTAAATGTCTAGTATTTAAAATATGAAAAAAAAAACTTTTCAATGTTCTGTGTGCAATTGCAAACATTAATCTAGTTTTAGCAAATTCGAGCGAAAGGTTAACAAGGTGGAATCAATAGTCGCAAAATAGTTTTAATTCTCAACAAATTTTCACATGAACAAAAATAATTTCATACGGAAATCTTTAGCAAAACAGAAAATAATTAGCACAGAAATCTTCAACAATTTAGCAAACAATTAGCAAAAACTAATCAGAAACAAAGTAACGCAAAATAATAATATCGGATGGATGTTACACCGACGGCGGTTCGGAGCGGAATAAGGGGCGCGCGCTTTTTTTTTTTTTTTAGCCCTATAAAGGGCACCCTCCGGAGGACACGGGGGAGGGAGGTGGTGAATGCTCATGCATGCACAGCACGGGCCCGGCCGTGCTGCCAATGTGGGACTCGCAGAGTGCGCCTACCCACTAAACACCACCTTGGTGCTGGTTTGGTCCTAAGGACCCCTAAACCTACATCGTGAGCGACCCCCCTCGAGGCCGAGGAGGGGGCGCGCGCCAGCGCGCGCTGCCTTTTATACCGTCCAACCACGTGCAGGTCTAATCTCCATTTACGAAAATGAATTTTCTCCTACACTAGATTATCACTAGATATGATTTTATTTCCCCGAGGGGGCGTGACTTTATTTATTTTATAATTTTATTTCAAAATAAAATAATATTCTTAACAAAAAGACTATTACTGAGTGTTTAACGACGTCGGCGTCGGTCGTCAAAATGACATTAATATGAGTTGTACTTCTGTAATTTCAAGAATGCTTACTTCCCCCAAATACTCCTTCGCGCAGCCCATACAAATGCAAATCCAAAATGCAGATCCCATACAAAAACGTGCACTTGGAAAACAATATGGCTCTCAGTAAAAAACAGGCTACAGTTTTACCAGCTTTACTCAGCAAAAGTTGCTGACGTATAAAATCCAGAACCTTTGAAACGTCGAACAGACAACCTCCTATTTCTTATGCTTATGACCATGTCCATGCCCGTGAACGGTCTGGGAAATTTGCAAGTGTTCCTTTATGTTCTGGATGAGCTCATGGACCAGATGCTCACCCGTGGATTCCAGTTCCAAACGCCTATCATGTATCAGATTTGTCACTAGTTCTGTGGTCGATTCGATCGTAGCGGATGCTTCTTGCAAGGCAATTGCAGCGTCCAACGCCTCTGAGGCATTATACGTTCCTCCTTCGTGGAACATGGTCAGTTTAGACATAAATCTGAGATTAGAAATCCTTGCCGCTTGCACCACATCTCCAACCTCGGACTTAATCTTGTCGCTGACGCGCATGACAGACTCCTGATAAGACCGGAGCAGACCCTCTAATCTAGGAAGATAGCTGATCAATTTGAGCCTTCTAACTTCGTGATCAATTTGTTCGTCGGCAGCCAGCTGGTGTATTTTCTCTTGATACTCGGTAGCTTTCTCAAGTAACGGGTGGAGCCTCGGGCAACTAATGTCGAAGGAGTAAGCGAGCTTCAATAGATTCTCGTTTAATTGTTTCACAGCGTCAGTGTGTGACTTAAGGCGGTCTTCGTGGTTTTGCAGTTCGGCGAGGCGAAGATTAAGCAATGCCTTCATGCGCTCAGGTCTGATGCTATGGGAAACCATCTTCAGTGAGTATCTGGTGTATAGCGCTTCGGCTCGCTCGTCCAACCACTGACGCGCGTGTTCGGTCAACAATTGAGGTATCTGAGCGGCTGATGTCTCAAGTGACTCTAGGAAACCATCACGCCAGTTTTGCAATGACAAAGATTGTAGTTCGGTTTGCAAAATAGCCCGAGGTAGAGGCAGGTAAGCTAAGTAGCTGTTACGTGGGCTCGTATTTTTGGTCAAAAGTTGGCGAGTCGTGCTCTGTGCAGCTAAGCCGTGAGATAGTGGGTGGTTAGAAAGGAATGTCCGGAACTCAGCCATGAGCGTGGACGCCAACACAGGCACAAGTTGCATCTTCTCTTCTAATCTTGCAAACTCAGCTTGACTGTGTGCAGCATACATCTTGGCTGTTGTATCGAGCATACGCTTTAAATCTTCGTAAGCAGAATGAGCATCTTCCACCGTGTAGGCTGTGCGCAACGAAACTATAGCAATGTTAGTGAGAGTCTCATAAGTCATTTCTGCTGTGTCGTTATTTGTTATCAAATCTTCGACAGCCATAAGTGTCAACTTTTCAGCGAGAGACAATCTCACTATGTGACCATCCCAAAGGTGACCAGCATCGTATAATATCATGTAAGTGTTGCGTAGTTTCTCACCTAGGTTATAGAGACTCGTTTGCATGTTTACGGCGTCTACGCGGGCTTTCTCCACAAACATCTGATTAGTACCACTTGACGCGATCTTATTTTGCACTATGGTGGATAGCCTCTCTACGATTTTCTCGATCATTCGCTGCAGCTCTATAGTCGCGCAAGTTTTCTCATCAGAAAACATCACGCTTTGCTTCTGATCCCAGTCCTTCACCAAGTCTTCAAGCTTTATTTGGTAGCCAGAGAAGACTTTCAAGACTGCAGTTTTGTAGATATCGACTAATCGCGCCACGCATTCGTCGAATTCTCCTTCTGCAAGTGATTTTTCCGCTGCCAGATCTACGAATGTTCCATGACTGACTGAGCAAACGCTATGCGATCGCCTTTTTAATGAACCGGAATCGGAACTCTTGCGGCCCGCGCTCTTGCTTCGAGAGTTCGGCGGCGCAGCTACAGTGGTCAAGGAAAGTATAATTGCTTTGGCTTTTATTACCTCTTCTTTGACCTGTATTTTCAACTGGCTCTCCACCTCAACATACGCTCTAATATTACTAAGTAATTGCTGATTAATCTCGTAGATTCTGCTGTCGAAATCTTGCAGTACCTCGTGGGGTTGATACGTCCCTAATACAACCAGACGTTTGAAGTAATCGCGCAACAGGTGTCTCAATTTGTCAGCCCTTTCTCTCTCTAGTTGCATACCTTCTTTTTTAATCCATTGTATATCATCGTCTCGTTCTTTCGATAACTGAGTTATTTCTTTCAGAGCGCTATCTTTCAACGTAGTCCTAATAGGTTCCAAATCTTTACAATTCTTGACTATGCAGTCCATATCATTTTTATTCTCTTGCAAGTGAGCTCGAAGCATCTCGGCTACCGTTTGTACTTTACCTTCTATTTCGATATTAACATCTTGAAGTTTCTCGATCATTTCTTGCAAGATGATGTGATGGGAGTCTTTCTGGGTTTTTAAAAAGTCTAGGAATGTTTGCCCTGCTCTCTTTGGAATAATATCGTCGGGTAAGGCGGCGACAGTCAAGTGATCGTCCATACCTCCGTAAGAGATATGCGCTTCAATCTTCTTTTTGCCGCTGCAGCAGACTTCGGGCTCGGACTGATTAGTTTGAAACAGGGATTTCACCAATTGGGACGAGCTCGAAGAGCTGTGGTTTGCTGTCGACATTGTCAGTCTCTGTACGAACTTATTTCTTAGAAATACCTTTAACGGGAGACTAGAACGGTGAAAACTTCAATCCAATTCTTAATAAGAAGCTCCCCTAAAATCGGCCAATGAAGAGTTCTAAATAAGAAATCGCAAAAAAGCCCCAAAATAGCTGTCTTTAAAACTGACACTGTCATAGGAAACTAAAAGCAAGTGTCAAAAGTCGGAACGGAAATAAGGTTCCGGCCTCGTTGCGGACTGACCTCATGCCAATATGCAAACACACAGCGTTGATTTCATGCCCTGAATATGCCTGAATGTTGTTCATTTCCGGCTTAACCATTGCTGCAGTGTTAAGTTGGTCGCACATTTATCCGCACCGTACGCGCCGCATTTTAGAATTCGTTGTATGCAATGATATGAAATCTCGCATATTTATCCGCACCGTACGCGCCGCATTTCGTAAAATACGGTAGGCATCCGAACTCCGACGGAAGAATTCTGATGACGTCATATAATGCGTGCTGCCACTCAGTGTTGCCTCATTCGGATCCGAAGAGCTGAATATGCTCCATATAAGTTCCTTTTTGAATTAATGTTGTGGTTGGTGGGTAAAGTTGGGGGCGGGGAGTAGGCGTTGGGGTGTATGCATGGGGGCACTATAGGAACCCAATTGGACGCAAAAACGAAAAAAAAAATCCATATAAAATTTATTTTTTAATTTTTTTTAATCTTGCATTGTGTAGGGGCAATCTATGGGAGCAAAAAAGGTCCCACAACTTGGTACCGTAAAACGCACCGTTTTCGAGTTATGATTGAAAAACGAAAATCCACGTCTCGAAAATTTTAAAAGTGTCTGAAAGCAGTAGCTGTATAGCCTTGGGGGCGATTTTTTTTTCTTTTTTTTTGGCTGGGCATGGATAAGGGAGGTCTTGAGGAGCAAAAAAAGGTCCCACAACTTGGTACCGTAAAACGCACCGTTTTCGAGTTATGATTGAAAAACGAAAATCCTTTTTTTTTCTTTTCTTTTTGGTTGGGCATGGGTAAGGAGGGTCTTGGGTAGCAAAAAAGGTCCCGTAACTTGGTACCGTAAAATGCACCGTCTTCCAGTTATGATTGAAAAACGAAATTCCAAGTCCTCGGCCCATAGCGCCCCAAGGCTACACCCCAATTTCTTCCATAGCACAATGTCACCGACCGTTTCACACCAGAGGCAAGAAAAAACTGCAAAAATTGTTGGCAACACACAGAAATGCGGCGCGTTCGGCGCGTATGTTGCTGACAAATGTGCGATCAACTTTAACAGCATTTATTTCAATTTAGTTTACAGTACATAAGCTCACGCCTATCGCAGAGAGGTAGACAGATACCAGGGCCAAGATTTTGCTAATGCATTGTAGCACAAATGACAACTGCACGAACGCGGCGGTTTCATTTTATTGCCGCTTTAAGTAACGTAAGCACGCGAATCAATAATTCTACGCATCAATGGAATAACAAACCATGTCACGTGACCCAGCCGAGTATCTGTCATTGAACTGTAAAGCAGTAGCAGAATGGAGGCCGAGGGACTGCCACCTGCCACGATCCTGACAAATCACTTTCGTTTTATCGACATTCATTAGTCGTTCCATGCACGTTGAATGCGAGTGGAAGGGACACTAAGGGACGCCCAAGGCGGAAATCTTTCGACAAATGGTAAATGTGTAATTCCTGGTGTACATACAATCTATCCTTCGACCGAATAGATGATGTACGTATTTATCAAAGGGCAAGACAAAAAAATTCATAGTTAAGGCTATGAAAAAGAAACAGTTTTTAGACAGATAGATAAAGAACGTTGTATTGAATATTGTATTATCGCAGATAACCCAGCGCTGTACCTGATTCAATTAGTGTAATAACACTAAATAACCAGTTGTTACCGAGCATTAGTGGAACTAATTGCGCATCCAGACAAGGGCCGGGCCAAAGGGAGCAATTTGGGCTAATGGACCGCAGCGTTTTTTTTTCATTCAGCCTTTAAATGTCCCACTGCAGGTCACAGGCATCCTCTCATAGAGCGAGAGAGAGAGAGAGAGAGAGACTTCAGGTCAATTTTTATAAAAACTCGATACCATGCCCGGTTCCTATAATATACGCCTACCGGCTACGATCCGTTCTACCCTACAATTTATTAAAGGTTCGTAGGAATTTCGTAGGAATTGTAACCGATCGTAAGCAAAAACGAAGCGTTTTGTGAATATTGGAACCGGGCATAAAACACTCCTAAGACTGTTAGTAGGTAGGTACTCGTAGATAAGACATCGCAATAAAAAACACAACAAAAACGTAAAATTGCATTTATTATATTATTACACTTAACTTCGTAAAACAAAATGATTGTTCTGAACAATCAGACACCGATTCAACTATAAAAATTTTACGTTAAGATGTAAGTTTTTTTAAATACATATTTATGTATTGTATGGCACTGCACGTTTATCAATTGTTTTTTTATTGTAAAAAATAATAATAATAAACTCACGCCCGTTATCCCCGAGGGGGAAGGCAGAGGCACCATCACTAGAACTGGGCCCACGTTTTGCCCAGTTTATTAGGTCCCAACGTGACAAGTGGCAAGCCTGTCGCCGTTATCCGGGCACAATTTATCAGCGAATGGTGTTGCTGTACAAACAAACAAATGTACGTAACTAAAAGTCATTGGTACACGCGGGATTCGAACCCAGACACTCATGGTCGAGAAGCAAGGGTGAACCCCACTACGCCACCACCGCGTTGCGCGTTTTTTTATTGTATGCACTCTAATGGACAACTGACATGTGTAAACAGTACATTAACAGATTGTAAGTGTACGAGAAACAAGGGGTGAAACGAATCAGCTCGCAGAACACAATAACAAAGTCAATCATCCTCCAGTCAGCTCTGTAACTTCACGAAACTAATCTAGACCCGAGAGTGTTACACCGAGCGGTTGTGGGTAGCGTCGGCAGAGGAAGCAAAGGTGCCAATCTAGACCGCGGAGAATTTTCTCAGAGAATATTCTCGTGGGGTATTGTAAATTGAATTTTTTTTTCGTTCAATGAGGTAATTTCCATTAGTTATACACTATAATGCACAAATATACTGTCTACGTACTGTAGCGATTCCTCTTTATAGTAACTGGCTAGCACAACCGTCCAGGGTGATTTTAAATGATCAAAAGGGAATCGATAGGTTTTTGTTTAGTTGTTAGTCGATCTCTGGCTAGGCTAAGCGAGCCATAAAAATATGAAATAAAGTTATTATTGCAAAAAAAGCATCTTTCAATAAAAGTAGTGAGCTACAGTACTCAGTGTATTTGTCCGACATAACTGCCTTTCTTTTTCCATTGTTATTTTGAAGATTTGAGGAGGTTAAAAAAAGCTAGTTTAAATATTTTTCTAAATACACTTGGGCCGCAGATAATGATCGAGTCAGTCATTATGTTTAAGTCTAACTAATTCTACTCATTTATTTTGATAAACGTGATCGACAAAATTTTTTTTTAAATAAAGATGGGTCGCGGAGAATTTTCTCAGAGAATTTTTTTTTACTTTCGATTAATTCCGTTATTCATTTCAGTGCACAATAATTTTCACTGTATACTAAGTACCCAGTGAATGGAGGTCAAGAACGAGTCGACATTGTGAAGGCGGCAGGGAAACGTTGCACGAGGCTAGCAAAGGACCGGATAGGTTGACGTGAAAGACAAAATGCTTATGCTTAATAGCGGACTCTGTTTGTGGGCTGATTAGATTGATAAATACTTAATAAATTTGTGCAAAGTAATTTAATGATTACGCCGATGATCAGGTTTTGTTCGCATCGTCGGTGGAAGAACTGCAGACACAAGTAACAGTAATGGATGAGGCATTTAGAAGGAAAGGAATGAACATTAATGTGAGTAAGACGAAAGTAATGGTCTTCGAAAAAGATGATGACATGACTGAGTGCAAGATAATGATTAGAGATGAAAGGGTGGAACAGGTGAAAGAATTTGTCTATTTGGGGAGCCTGTTTACAAGGGATGGTAAGTGTGAAGGTGATATAGAAAGGAGAGTAAAAGCGGGAAATTGTGTAAATGGTGCCTTGCACTCCTTCGTGAGTAGGCAGAATATCTCCAAAAGGGCAAGATTGGCTATCCATAACGATGTGCTGGTCCCAACACTGATGTATGGTAGCGAGACTTGGGTGTGGCAGAAGAATCATGAAAGTAGGATTAATGCAGTAGAAATGAGGGCCTTGAGAAATATGTGTGGTGTTACTTTGAATGACAGAATACGCAATAGTGTGATCAGAGAACGTTGTGGATTGAAAGAGGATGTAGTGACTAGAATTGAGAAAGGAATGTTGCGTTGGTTCGGACATGTGGAGAGGATGAAGGAAGAAAGACTGACGAAGCAAATATATCGAGCGAATGTGAGTGGAAGGGCCGGTAAGGGACGCCCCAGGCGAACATACTTCGACCAAATAGGGGATGTATTAGCAAAGGGCAAGATAAAAAGTACCCGAAACCGGCGTGCGTGCATGCAACGACTAATGAATGTCGATGAAGCGAAAGTGGTTTGTCAGGATCGTGGCAGGTGGCAGTCCCTGGTCTCTGCCTACCCCTCTGGGATACAGGCGTGAGCTTATGTATGTATGTATGTATGTAATTTAATGCAGATAATCCGCTACTTGACTCTTTTTTCAAGTATGTCTTAAATGCTAAATATCTCTTCCATTAGACCAAAAAATATTTTAGTATATTTTTTGAGGACCTAAAAGCAACAAAAACATTATTTTAAAACGTTGCTTTGCTAAACAGCCAAAAATTTGACATTTAACATAGGTAGAGTTCGTGCCACGAAAGAAGTATGAGTTAATGAATTTTGGCTTTTATTGTTATGGCCTTAAGGATTTTACCGTGGGACTTGTTTGGTGAAACGATCTTTACCTAGTCCTAAAATCTGTTAGTGATCTGTGAGCATAGCGAAATAAGAACAACGCATTCATGATTTCATCGAGTTTACATGCAAAATATAATATCAATCCGCTACTTGACTCTTTTTTCAAGTATGTCTTAAATGCTAAATATCTCTTCCATTAGACCAAAAAATATTTTAGTATATTTTTTGAGGACCTAAAAGCAACAAAAACATTATTTTAAAACGTTGCTTTGCTAAACAGGCAAAAACGCGGTCCGCCATTTTGGTCTATGGTTTGAAGTCCTCTACGTTTTGACGTAAACAAAGTTTGACATTCAACATAGATAGAGTTCGTGCCACGAAAGAAGTATGAGTCACAACAGAACCTACGCACGCACGACTGACAGATGTTTGTTTCCAACCAAAGGTGCTTTCAAGATGGCGGATAGTGTTTTCACCGTTCCGATTTAAAAGCGAAAAAAATTTTTTTTATTTGCAAATTTTGCAGCCATCCTGCATATTTATTTAGCAAAGTCAATATATTTCGGTTTCTTACGTTAGATACTACAGGGAATATCCATTTATCGCGTCCAATTTGATACGAGGCAAGTAGCGTATTATCATAATTGTATTATTCGAGACTGCAAAAACACGTCAATAAAGACCGCCGGGAAGTCGCGGATTCGTGTGCCCAGTGAAATAAACATACGAAAAACTTGGCTCAAACTTGCCAAGAGAGACCCCGATTCTTTATCGACTGAAACTTGGGTGTATTTATGTGAAGATCACTTTAATGTAAGTCCTGTAATATCAATGTACACAGAAACTGTTTTTAGCTGTAACAATGCTTGGTTTGATTTGGTTTGGTTTTGGCAAATTGGTACTATCAGCTTCCACGAATCCAGCGTCCATGATTGCTCTTATAAATAAAATGATAAGACACTAACTGCACAAGAAGAGTTTTTGCAAAAACACTAAATCCAATCCAAATCACAATGGAACCTACGCACGCACGACTGACAGATGTTTGTTTACAACCAAAGGTGCTTTCAAGATGGCGGATAGTGTTTTCATCGTTCCGATTTAAAAGCGAAAAATATTTTTTTAATTTGCAAATTTTGCAGCCATCCTGCATATTTACTTAGCAAAGTCAATATATTTCGGTTTTTTTCGTTAGATACTACAGGAAATATCCATTTATCGCGTCAAATTTGATACGAGTCAAGTAGCGTATTCACAGGTTTTCCAATATTAAGTTTTCGTCAAGCGAGATTAATTTCTAAGATATTGCAATTCCTTCATAGAGCTCATGTCATGGTTCCACAGTTCCACTAATTTAGTCTTTAAGAACAATTTGTACTACATGATGCAATAAACTGAATTGAATTGTGAACATTCCCTGAGAATATTCTCTTCCGCCCATCACTTCAAACACCAAAACGAAGTTTGGAGAAGTTAGATAAGGTCTTGAGAGTTCTTTAACATGAAGTTACGGACGCTGCATGTCAAAAGTTGCAGAAGCTTTCTTGGATATTAAGCCTACTTGCTCAAATTATTCATCCGTTAATCCATTGTGACGGTTATGTATTAAAAAAGGCAGCGGTCTTTATTTTGTGCAGACACATTTGGGTATAAGTACCTCCTACGGGATGATTTGCAGACATCTTTAAGTTTAGCGAGATCTATTTTCCTTGGCTTTGCCATTTTCTTGCACCGTCTAGGTTCTGTTTTAAATTTACTTAATAATAAATTATGATCTACCCATGAGCAGGCCTTTTTTTATCGATGTTTTGTCTTACTAAATACCGAAAAGGAGACTTGAATTGTATAGTTGTTTGAAGGGAGATTTTAGTAGGGTCAAGTCTTATTCTCTACAAAAACTGTGCCAGACTCTCCCCCTTAGGTAAATGTTAACTGGGTCAATTAATCAGCCCGTAGGTACTTGTCCACTGCTGGAAAAAGTCACACAACACTTCCTTCTACCATCATAAACATAAACATTTATACACAGGCACATACATTACTTCTGGCCCCACACTAGGATACCCTGTGTCGTGGGAACCAGAAACAGCGACGTCACAAACATGTAAACATCCAAGACCTGGAGTTTTTTTTTTCTCTCCAGCCGGGGATCGAACCCGGGACCTCTCGCATGGTAGGCAGATGCGCTAACCGCTACGCCACAGAGGTCGTCGGTCATCGGTCAACTTTTTCCAGCCAAAAAAAAATCTATATATATAAAATTCAAAGTCCTGACTGACTGACTCACTCATCAACGTCCAGCCCAAGCCGTTCGACCTAGGAAGCTGAAATTTTGCACAGAGGACCTATATATAATGTAGACAAGGAATAAGATCGGATTTTTTTAAATTCAACCCCTAAGGGGGCAAAAAGGGTTGCCAAAATGTATCTGGGAGGTATAAAGAATGTTGTCTAATTTTCATGAAACTTAGAATATATACCTATATACTCTTCAACACAATTGATTGAACACATGTTTTTCTAAATTTTACCCTTAAGGGAGTGAACGGGGTTGCAAAATTTTGAACTAAAGTCCACGCGGACGGAGGCGCGGGCGAAAGCTAGTATACTATATAAATGTTAGCTTTTCAAGTACCAAGCTTCCTCTGCTGACACTACCAGGGTGGATCATGTCGCCGAGGCACGTCTCTTTTTCACGTCCTCTCCACCTACAACTCCGATCCGTGCGTGATCCGTCGCAGCGAACCTTGTGTAAGTATTTGGTACTTTTAATACACATATATAATAATAAAAGTAAAATTCATCCAGAGCCTTACAATACTTATAATACATAGACTAGCTTTCGCCAGCGACTCCGCGAACATCGTCCGACCAAACGGGTCGAAGGTCTGCCCACTGACCATTACAGTGTAAAAAAGAATAAATGTGGAGTTTCTTTGTCATGCATTGTAAGTTTAGTAAGGGATCTTTTGCCAGTATGGAGTCTAGCCTGTCTCATGGGAAAAGGTCCTGATTACTCAAATTTTTGTGTTGTTGTTGACCGATAGAAGGAAATGCTTACTTCATGTACGAGATACCAGGAGTCAGCTAAAAGCGAGAAACGAAGTTTCAGAGAAGAGTTCAATAATAACACCGTGTATAAAAGACTCACAAACGAATGCGGCTGTGAATCTTTCGAAAGCTGAACAGAAGTTGGATACCTGAAACAAAAAATAAAACTTATAAAACTTTCGTAAGTCTACGCGTCAATGCAATTAAAAAAAAACACGCCACGTGATCCGACCATGCAACTGAATTGGACTGTAAGTGCCTTTCTCCACTGCTCCGGTCCGGCAAACTTTAATTACAGATCTGATTTAGAAACACACAAGAATATTAATAAGCTTCTCCACTACTCCGGCATCCGGTTTTTAACGGTCCGATAATTTGCTAGAGAGAGATCGGAACGGTATTTTACCGGTCCGAAGTGATCGACCGACGTAAAAAAACAATACACGTTTTTGCACCGCGCATGCAACCCAAAAATGTTCCCGTACTATTTTATTTACATTAATAGAATGTGTGGAAAACGTCCCCTGCCTCGAATAGAAAAACCGAGGAATTTTAGTAAAGCACTGCGTCACGTCTATTGCCGATTATAGTCGGCTGAAGTGGAGAAGCATAATCCGGCATCCGATATTTTTCTCGTGACTGATTCCGGTTCCGACGCCGGACCGGAGCAGTGGAGAAAAGGCCTAAAGGCCCTCGCTCACGGCGACTTTTCGCATCGATACAGTCGCGATGCGGTCGCTAGCTGGGTGCCCTCGCCAACGTAACACGATTCCGTCGCGATACAAAAGCGATTCAGTAACGACACAAAAATGCCAGCGATTGCCACTGTTTTAAGGATTACTAGCTGTGCCCCGCGGTGTTACCCGCGGTTCATCGATTTTCCCGTAGGAATAAGATATTTCCCCGCGGTAAAACGTAGCCTATGTTTTAATCCAGGGTATCGGCTAACTCCATACCAAATTTTATTAAAATCCGTCCAGCCGTTTCAGCGCTAAAGACTGACAAACATATAAACACACACACAAACTTTCACGTTTATAATATTAGTGTGATAGTGTGATGATAATCGGAGCCACTCTCACCCCATTCTTTCCCCGATGTGGTCCAATACGGTCGCGCGTTTGCATCGATACAGTCGCGATGCGGCAGCGCGTAGGCATCGCTTCTGTAGTGTGTGCAAATGCGACTAACGCACGTTACAAGTGGTCGTGGGCAAGGGCCTTAACCTCCTGAGAACTGACCTTGAAAATAACAATGGTTTCTGTATTTCTCTTACTACATTGGTTCTCACGAGGTTAATGCACTATCAGGATCGAGGCCCAAGACAAGTGATGGTGTAGTGTGGAAGTTATATAAGTAAGTTCCGCATTCAGTTTGTGTCTCCGTTTTAAATCCAATTTAAATTCGCTCTTCCACAGCTGCAGTTGCACTGTGGCATTTCGATGACCCGGTAAACGTTGTTCACCTCTAGGCAAAGGGGTGGGTAAGAATAATTGTTTTTAAATTAAATAAAAAGTAATACTAAATAAAAAACGGTCAAAGGCGAGTTGGTCTCGCGCACCGAGGTTCCGTTTAAGTCGGAACGGAATTATATAGTCTAATACAAATTATATAATTTCTATGTATTAGCAAAAACTGTTTTGGGAGCCCAGATAAGTATGTTGCCGATTGTTTTGGATGATTAAAAAAAACATATGTATCAAAGAAGGTAATAATAATATATTTCATATTTGGTTGCGGAATAGAACCTCATGATTTTTTGGTGTATCCCTCTGCAGGTCTCGGTTACAGCAGTTGTTACATAATATATTTTTTAACAAAAGTGGTGGTAGATGCTTAATGTACGATTCCACGGCAGTCCACAAACTAGGCGAGGCCTTTATTAGCATGGCAAGCCTTTATTTTTTTACATAATGATCCCTAAACTAAATTTCCTATTCAAACCATAGCTACTATATTAACAACGGAACCACGAATTAATTGAAAAGCTTTTGATCGATGAACAACACAAGGTGCTTGCAACAAACAAAAGAGACATTTCCCGCTTTTAATATGGACCTTTGTTCCCCACTAATGGAACCTGATTGGAACGGACAGTGGCGGCCTTAGTGAACGTTGCCATGGCAACTGTCGCTGGTCAGGACATGACCACAGAGCCACATAATGGACGACACATTCCATTAAAAGACGTGGCGCAAAAATTGGCCATGCTATATTTTTGAACATGAAAGGAAACATGAAATCTCAAAACCATTTCGACGAATAATGCTTTCAGTACCATCTCCCATTTCAAAATCGTATCACTCGGTACCGTGTAGTCATTATTAAGCTCGTAAGACACCGGAAATACGCGCGCAGTCCTCAAGATGGAGTCGCAACGCCCTCGCTCATTCATGAGCGTATTTATTCTGTAGAGCTAGTGGTACCCGTGGACAACCAGGCAACTCTTATTCTAAGCATACAATAGCGACATAATTACGACATTCAAATAAATTACAACCGCATGAAATATATTACACCGGCCAGCACCGACGTCGCTTCGCCGAGACGTCAACGTTGCGTCGACGGACGCTGTGCGGACGCTGGCACGACGACGACGCTCCAAAAACGCTGGTGTGGGGAGTCTCTAATGCCCGGTTCCTATAATATACGCCTACCGGCTACGATCCGTTTTTCATACAATTTATTGACGGTTCGTAGGAATTTCGTAGGAATTGTAACCGATCGTAAGCAAAAACGAAGCGTTTTGTGGATATTGGAACCGGGCATTAAAGTAGTAGCACAGTGAAGCTGTCAGATGGTTTTTAGTACGCTACGCACTTTGTCCAACGAACAGCTGGACAGGGAAACAGGGTGCAAAACTAATCGGCTAAAACAATTAAGGGCGCGTTCAGCGAATCGTATTTCTATTGGCGCGCGCTTCAGTGGATTGGATGAATAAACAACTCCGTAGAATTGAGTCTAAGAGCCTGTCCAGACGAAGCGTTTTACGCGCGAGGGCACTCGCGCGTAGATAGACACTCGCGCGTTCCTGAGCATCTGGACGGGGTATAATTATGTAGCTTTAGTACCTCGGGAACGCGCGTTTTATGCACGAGTAAGAATACGCGCGAGAGCATCTGGACGGGGTGTATGTAGCTCTAGTACCTCGGGAACGCGAGTGTCTAAAACACTTCGTCTGGACAGGCTCTAAGACAGTCCAGTTAAGAAGCTGCCGTGGCTACTTAGCCACGAACGCGTGGCTACTTAGCCACGAACGACCGCTTTCAAATAAATATTTGTTCGGGTTGTTGAGTTTAATAAAACAATAAACATCCTTTATTATTTCCTCCCTCCCTCTCTTTGTTTCGGAAGAAAGTTAGTACCTAGTAGTAATTTTTTACGTTCATCTCAACTTAACTCACTTTTGACGACAGCGGGCGCATCTGCCTATCATGCGAGAGGTCCCGGGTTTAAATCCCGACTGGGGACGAAAAAAAATCACAGGTTTTGGATGTTGTTAACATCTTTTTGTGATGTCGCTGTTTCTGGTTCCCACGATACAGGGTATCCTACTGTAGGGCCAGAGGTAAATGTTTATTAATTACTCTTTATCGAAATGAAGACAAGATACCTTCAAAATATTACTAATGATTTCAGAATAACGCTGTTGAGTTGGGCCCTTACAATTTCGGCGAACAATGACCCTCAAATTTGTTTATGATATTGGGCAAACGAAAATTCCGCTATGAAAACACCCCGACCATTATGTTGGAAAACTCCGTGGAAAACACTTTTACTCTAAATATCGCAACCTCCCCAACAACGCTGCATCGGCATGCCGGATAAAATGGGAGTTTGTTTCAGCTTCCAGCGGCCGGCTTTGTTTAACTTTAATCGTACTAGAGCAGGGATGGAAAACTCACACACACACACACACACACACACACACACACACACACACACACACACACACACACACACACACACACACACACACACACACACACACACACACACACACACACACACACTCACACGCACACTGTGTGTATATGTGTATGAGGTTGCCATTCTAATGAAGACTCACACACATACTATACTCACTTTGTCTATGTGTGAGTCGTAATTAGACCAAGTTATAACAATTAAATGTAATTGTACCTCGATTTATCAAAATACTGTGAATATAATTTCTAAAATATCTTATCTATACTTGAGCCATTACAAACGTGCGAACTGAGTCATAAACATTTGTATCAGACCTCTCTCTCACACATATAGGAGGCATATCAGGCATATTGGAACTCTCGCTCGCACTTTAATGACTCGGTTCGCACGTTTGTAATGGCTCAAGTATAGTTATCAACATACCAAATAAGCACAATATTCGTTTTCGCAGTTGGCAAAAATAAATTGTCAGTTCGCAGGGTCAAATTTGAGAAGCGCACAAAGTATCCTGTTCCCAGTTTCGGGAGATGCAGACAGAAAGGGAAATTGACTTTTCGGGACAAGCGCCGATTTTGCCCCAAAGCCGAAACTCGACCGGCGGCGACCGTCCAAAACTAGAAGGTCAGGAAGATTAGCAGGGGTTCATTCATCTAATCAGCGTTAAGGGTGCGGTTCAAAGAAACAGGTTTCCCGGTATGGGTTTGCCGGTACAGCTTAGTACTGATACTTCAACCGGTATGATAAATGCGGTCATCCGAGCCTATACGTACCGACAAGTATTAACATGCATCTTTTATAAAGGGGCACATAGGGGAAGAATCCCTCGTGATCAATTTATGACAAAATTTAGCTTCGAAAGTAGTAGCCTGTGAAGCGTCACGTCCCTACAGTGCTATTAATTTGTCACGTCACCAGTCAAAGGCCCTCCGCTAAAACGCGAGCGAGTGCACGCTCGCGGGTCTGTTTTGAAAAATAGTCAGAGATAAGCTACCGAATGACGCGAACTCCGTCTCTGCTCACCATGACTCTGCGAGTCAGAGCGAACTTATTATTTTTTTACTGAGATAACTAGCTGTCCCGGCAGCGTAAAGCCACTATCTGTGTACTATTCAACACCTAAAAGTGTTGACATCACATAGATATTGTTTCTCATATTCCGAAAAATATGAGGACACAATCTGTTCTTACTCAACGCCATATATGTATTGACTAGCTGTTGCCCGCGACTTCGTCCGCGTGGTCTTTAGTTGAGTAAAGTGTTTGCGTTTGGAATTAAGATTGGGATACTTTTAGCGCATGCGAAATAAATAAAACCATACTACTCTCTCTGAGAGAAGACCCATTCCCTGCAGTGGGACATATACTCGTATAGGCTGTTTACTATGGGTTGTATTTTAAAGAACTGAGAAATATTTATGAACACATGAACGGAGAAATAATAAGAAGAATTGAGAAAATTTATTCAAGAGTTAGAACGACCAATATGAAAAAAAATAAGAAAGTAAGCAAGTATTTAAGGTGGTATTTAAACACATGGAAGAACAAAGAAATTCAATTCAAAAATCGCAGCGAAATGTTTAATAATCGAAGCAACGATACGAAGTAAATACGAAGAACTTTTATACCTTCTAAATTTGCAACCCCCATAAGTATTGAATTCACAAAAAGGGCTGTCGGCAATAATCAATGACTTTATCAGGAACTTATAACCCAAATACAACATTTTATTGAAATAACTTTGAATATCAGAGAGCTTTCATTCTAACTTTGCACCCCCCCTTGGGATGATTTTCTAAAAACTACTTCACACAATGTTTCATGACTTTCAATGAAGGACCTACATACTGCATTTCATTCGAATAACTTCAAAAACGGCAGAGTTTCTTTTTCCCCCTTAAGGGATGATTTTTGAAATACTATTTTACACGTGTTTCATGATTTTAAATGAAGGACCTTCATATTGAATCCCATTTGAATAACTTCAAAAACGGCAAAGTTTCATACTAAATTTGCACCCCTCTTTTTCCCCCTTAAGGGATGATTTTCGAAAAACTATTTTACACATGTTTCATGACTTTTAACGAAGGACCTTCATATATAATCTCATTCGAATAACTTGGATAGCGGCAAAGTTTCATACTAACGTTGCACCCTCCTTTTTCCCCCTTAAGGGATGATTTTTGAAAAACTATTTTACACATGTTTCATGATTTTAAATGAAGGACCTTCATATTTAATCCCATTTGAATAACTTCAAAAACGGCAAAGTTTCATACTAAATTTGCACCCCCCTTTTTCCCCCTTAAGGGATGATTTTTGAAAAACTATTTTACACATGTTTCATGACTTTTAATGAAAGAACTTCATATAGAATCTCATTCGAATAACTTGGATAACGACAAAGTTTCATACTAACTTTGCACCCTCTTTTTTCCCCCTTAAGGGATGATTTTTGAAAAACTAATTTACACATGTTTCATGATTTTAAATGAAGGACCTTCGTACTAAATATCATTTGAATGACTTCAAAAACGGCAAAGTTTCATACTAACTTTGCACCCCCCCCCCCTTTTCCCCCCTTAAGGGATGATTTTTGAAAAACTATTTTACACGTGTTTCATGATTTTAAAGGAAGAAACTTCATACTGAGTTTCATTTGAGTTACTTCAAGAACGGCAGAGTTTCATACTAACTTTGCACCCCCATTTTACCCCTTTAGGGGGTGAATTTTGAAAAATCCTTTCTTAGTGCTACCCTACGTTATAAAAGGAACTCCTGTGCAAAATTTCAAGTTTTTAACCGGTCAGTCAGTCATTCAGTCATTCAGTCAGTCAGTCAGTCAGTCAGTCAGTCAGTCAGTCAGTCAGACAGCCTCTCCTTTTATACAATGTGATAGGGGTGGGACTTCTAACCCGTTAAGGCTGAGTACTACATCTAATTTTATCGACAAAAAAAAAATATGGGGGGTTGAACCCCCTCCCCCTAAAAATTATGGCTATTTTAATATATTTTTTAATGTACTACGGCGCGCTTGATACTTTATGTGATATCAAAGGTTGTATGCGTCGTAGAAACAAAAAAAAAACGACAAACGGTAGCTAATAACCTTGGCTAACTAATTCATTACTTTTTTCATATGTTTGATAATGTTTTGGTGAGAAAAAAAAATCATTTCTGAATTATTTTGACCGAAAAAATCGCTATTGTTCAATATTTTCACGAATTACTCAAAACTATGTCCCATAAAATTATTAATAATTTGCGCTCATTTAAAAGTATTTGAGTTATTCTTTCTAACGATACCAAAAACATCATCATAACATTACAAATTCAAGTATTAAGAACCATTAACCATATCATAACAAAAGCAGGTAACAAAACGAGGTATGCGAGCGGGTAAGAAAACTTACAACGTAATGTAACAGACAAGGATAGAAGATGACACCACATGCTGTGAGGTGTGCGAGAGGGTAAAAAACGTACAATGTAATGTAACAGACAAGGAAAAAAGATAAATACTTCACGTGCGGTAAAGCGGTTCTTGTCACCATTGTCGGGTATTATTAGTCGTTACAAATCTGTGACTCCTAACACACCTTGTTAAATTTCTTCTCGCGCTTTTCGTGGACAAGTTTCGCTATGGCTAATCGAAAATATGGCTTACAAATTACATTGTACGTTTTTTACCCTCTCGCACACCTCACAGCATGTGGTGTCATCTTCTATCCTTGTCTGTTACATTACGTTGTAAGTTTTCTTACCCGCTCGCATACCTCGTTTTGTTACCTGCTTTTGTTATGATATGGTTAATGGTTCTTAATACTTGAATTTGTAATGTTATGGTGATGTTTTTGGTATCGTTAGAAAGAATAACTCAAATACTTTTAAGTGAGCGCAAATTATTAATAATTTTATGGGACATAGTTTTGAGTAATTCGTGAAAATATTGAAAAATAGCGATTTTTTCGGTCAAAATAATTCAGAAATGATTTTTTTTTCTCACCAAAACATTATCAAACATATGAAAAAAGTAATGAATTAGTTAGCCAAGGTTATTAGCTACCGTTTGTCGTTTTTTTTTTGTTTCTACGACGCATACAACCTTTGATATCACATAAAGTATCAAGCGCGCCGTAGTACATTAAAAAATATATTAAAATAGCCATAATTTTTAGGGGGAGGGGGTTCAACCCCCCATATTATTTTTTTTGTCGATAAAATTAGATGTAGTACTCAGCCTTAACGGGTTAGAAGTCCCACCCCTATCACATTGTATATATAGATATTTTTATGCAACATATTTTGTCCAATCTTTCGAAGAGCCAAATTATGTTCGCGTTCAACACTATTCTAAGATAACGCGCTGAGCCGCAACATGATTTTTCTATCTAAAACATCACTATGAAGCATCCAATCTATGTCGAATAGTACATGCATAACTGTGACCTTGGCCGTAGACGAGTAATAATAAATAGCGTTGGTTATTCTTATTGAATCAAATTGGAACTATGAATTTGACTGACAGTAATAACTTTAAATACTTTATGAATGTGATGTGCAATATGCACTGAATAGGATGGTGCATTCTAAAAAAAATTAAGTACAACCGACTGCAATTCCTAGGCGCAAGGATAAGATACATCAACAGGTACCTAATAACCGCATTCAAAGTGGACGGAAGTGAGCAAGCAAGAAACGAGGACATTCTTTATCTGATAGTGTCAAAACAAATGTACCTTGTGCTGAAAACACTAATGTTAACATAAATATTTATTTATAGTATATTATGTTGTTTTATGTTATTGTGTATTCATATTAAATTATCATAATTAGTGTACACTATACTTTGATGAACCTAAATAAACAAACCTATACCTTGATTTTTAATTAGGTGGACTAAACTGACAGTTCAAAAATCTCTTATTTTTTTTAAATGTTGCCAAAGCAAGATCGTAGTGATGTGACTTGATGTGTTCATTGAATGTTCGATTTCATTCAATCATTCACTCTTCAATTTTATTTCCTTTATTTGGGGAAAATAATTTAACTTAATCCTAATCATTAAATACCTACCAATTACACAAACATACCTACATCTGAAAAACCCACAAACTTTAGGAAATACTTCGTTTAAGTAACGAGATGACAAACCGACTAGACATATAACATCCACTTATTTTCATAAGGTTTAGATGATCATAAGGAGATGATGAACTCTGTAGTTAACCGTTTTCAACAAATAATATTTTGGCTAGTGATAGATTCGTATACCATATTGTGTCGTGTCTACTATGTACAGTATCTTCTTTATATAGTAGGTATTTATTGGTCACATTGTAAAACCTCAGCCTTTAACGCTTGAATAATAAAGTTTTGCCTTCAAAACGTACTTTATTTTTCATTATATCTTGAAGGATCAATACAATAGTATCATGGCTGGGTTCCTCATCACAATTTAAAAACAATAAATAAATTTAAACCTAATAGCCAGTGAATCTAACGACATAATATGCGACTTAGACAATAATCCACATGTGCCATCTAGGAAAAAGGAGAAGGCTGTTTTCTCAATGTAGAATTACAACTTTCATTAGATAGATAGATAGATAGAGAACACTTTATTGTACATAAAAAAGGAAATTACCCACGTATTTCTTAATCAAGTGTACAGACGGCGGCCTTATCACTAAAAGTGATCTCTTCCAGACAACCTTTGGATGGACTGGAGCAAAATATTGGAGAAGGAAGCAGATGTACAATTATTAAGATGTAGATTATTGTATCGACCACATGTTTTTGTTAAGTATTTAATTATTTTTTTTCATATTTTCCATTTGATTTTCCATTTCAATAAATTTATTAGCTAAGCAAAACGAAGCTTGCACCAAAATCTTTAAACGTCTTTAGTTGCTAATTTTATTTTAATGTGACGTCTTTGTATAGTTTGACAATACAAAGCGCTAACGCATTTTAGGTGCAATTCGTCCTAAGACTTTAAAAGTGATTAAAATTTTTAATCTAGTTTTTATTTTATTTTTTCCTATTCCAAAACAGAAAGGAATGAATATGGTATGTTTGTCATGTTGTTAAGTTATAAATGTATAATTTTATCACGAAATCTTCTAACTTAAGTATCATTTAATTTTACAGTTTATTCTATCTAATCAGCCCGTAAATAGAGCCCACTGTTGGGCATAGGACTCTTCTCTTTCACGCCAACCCATCCGGTCCAGTGTCTCCCAGCCGCTTTCACAATGTCGTCGGCCCATCGGGCTGGTGGTCTGCCCACCGACCGTCGACCCGTTCTTGGCCACCACTCAGTGGCTTCCTTAGTCCACCGGCCGTCTTCCCGCCTAACCAAATGTCCCGCTCGTCTCCATTTCAGCTTAGTAATTCGTGTGCGTACGTAGAGTTTATAATGTAATTTAATTTGTTTATTGGAGTGTAAAACAGGTAACAAACAATCAATATGATATACAGAGAGAGATAAGATAAGATATAAGAATATTAAGAGAGCTTCATAGAGTAGATCTAGAATGTCACCCAAAGCATACACACACGTGAGATCAGGAAAATGTAAACGGGCTTATATAACCAGACGACGTTTTAAACTTATCTAGCCTCAGATTTAACAAAAAAATTTAAAGGTTTAGGGATATGGTTAAAGAATTACCAAAACTAAATCTTAAATCACTCAGGGCCGGGCGAGCGAGTTACATTACATACACCAGTCTGCAATTGAATGAACGAATGATTGAATGAAAATATTTATTATTCGATCACTCTGAGCACAACACTATTTCATAACAGAACATAAACTTAACGCATTTTGTTGCCTTTTAATTTCAAGTAGACTCAACGCTGCTAGCGCGTAACATACTTTGTCCTTTCAAAATAAGCTTTATAAAATTTTTACGAAACGCGTTCTGTTGCGGCTCCACTCATACAGTGTTGAATAGTACACAGGTAGTGGCTTTACGCGTCCCGGCAAAATTCGTACAGCCAAAGTTTTCGTTTTTTTTTCCATATTTTCTCTCCGTAAGAACCATCCTCGCACTTCAAGGAATATTCTAAAAAAAGAATGCCATCGAAATGAAGCGAAATATACATTACGTTACCTGTTGCGTGTGTGATCTATCCTACATAAATAAAATTCAAAGTCCTGACTGACTGATTCATTCACCCAGCCCAAGCCGTTGTACTTAGGAAGCTGAAATTTTGCACAGAGGGTCTATATATAATGTAGGCAAGGAATAAGACCGTTTTTTTTTAAATTCAACCCCTAAGGGGGCGAAAAGGGTTTGACAAAATTTGTATGGGAGGTAGAAATAATGTTGTCTAATTTTCTGGAAACATAAAATAAATACTCTTCAACACAATTGATTGAACACGTGTTTCGTCGTTATTCTAAATTTGACCCTTAAGGGAGTGAACGGGGTTGCAAAATTTTTAACTAAAGTCCACGCGGACGGAGTAGCGGGCGAAAGCTAGTACTTTAATATAATGTAAAGCTATACATCGCTCGTAGCCTGGGCTGCCTGAGTGATCTTAAACGATCACTAAGGTTAAGCAACATAAGGCGAGTTCAGTCCATGGATGGGTCACCGTCAATGACTAACGCTAGTGGCATTTTTCCGAGCGGTTCCGTGCTTCGCATGGCACGTTAAGCAGTTGGTGCCGGCTGCCGTCGATAGATGGCAGTCGTGAAGCCAAGTCAGAGGCCTTAGGGCGGCTTGAAAACTTCTGACAGTAAGACCAGCCACTAGTCTTGCAAGCCTCCAGCAATCCGGACTTGGCCCCCCGTGGTGAAGTATGGCCTATACCTTCCTCAGGGAAGAGACCCGTGCCCCTCGGTGGGGACATGATGGGTTGATGATGATGATGAAAGCTATACTTCCTGGGATGTAATGTAGTAATAGCCGCCGTGTGTGAAGTCCCTTAGCAAAATCGGTTCAGCTGTTCTCGAGATTCGCGCTAAGCAACACATTCAGCGATTCATTTTTATATTATACTAGATTTGCTACTAAAATGAATAATTTTTGGAATCAAGTTTTCGTTGAAAAAAACTTAGTTTAGAAAAACAAAAATGTATTAAACGCTAGCTGTCCCGGCAAACTTCCTAACGCCATTTTTTTTGCAATTTAGGGGGTAAAACTATTAGTGAGACTCCGCTGTCCGTCCGTCTGTCACTGAGCCGTAGGTATCTCATGAACCATGATAGTTACAGTTGAAATTTCCACAGATTATGTTTTTCTGTTGCCGCTAGAACCAATATTAAAAACAGAATAAAATAAATATTTAAGGAGGCCGCAACAAACGTGATTTTTTTGCTCGTTTTTGCTCGATATTGTTAACAGCAATAGGTAGACGCTTGC
Source organism: Yponomeuta plumbellus (assembly GCA_947310845.1). Lineage (NCBI taxonomy): Eukaryota > Metazoa > Arthropoda > Insecta > Lepidoptera > Yponomeutidae > Yponomeuta > Yponomeuta plumbellus. The sequence goes on from OX371206.1 coordinate 3,128,096, forward strand.
AATATTCACAGAATACTTAGTTATATATCCTCTTTAAAAACAAATAATTGAAATAAAATAACAAATATACAACAAACTTGATTTTTTCCCAATTTTGTAATGGTACAAAATTGGGAAAAAATCAAGTTTTTTCCCAATTTTGTAATGGTACAAAATTGGGAAAAAATCAATCCCCTTCGTGCGCGAGTCCGAAACGCACTTGGCCGTTTTTTTTTTTTGTTGTCATTGTGTAAATAAATTCTTTTTTATGCGTGCCCCTGTGGAATGTTAATGTTAACAAATGCTTTCTTTCTTAGTAATTCTAATGAGGACCGTTGCTAACGAGAACACTCTTGGGTACCTCGTAAACATCGTACCTCTTGTACATACCACGGATAATTGGATGGAAGGTCGTGAATTTCAAATACATGTTCCATATGTAAGTAGTCGTCTCGGTGGTAACGTCATATAATAATATATACAGTTGGGCCTAATCGGGGCTAATTAGACGCACCAAACTCCGCCAGAATCATGACATTTTGTGACAGCAATTATAAGATAAAATAAGATAAGAATATTCTTTATTGCAAGAGACAAATAAAAGTACAGTAAAGGTAAAAAAAAAGTTACTTACTTTTTTTACAATAAAAGTAATACTAATTTAATTACAAAAATATATTAGTTACTAGCTGACCCGGCAAACTACGTTCTATGAAAAACTTATCATTGTTCGTATCTTGTTTCTCAGAACTTTCTGTATAAAGAAAATAATTTGTAGGAAAATTACAAAGGGAAAGTAATCTGCTATTCCCTGAAGTCCACTTTACCGCGGCGGCTGATATCGGAATGGGCGACAAAGGACGCTAAACCGTAGGGCGAACAAAACCCGCTACAATAGACGGTTGCTAAGCTCACATCACACACAATTCCAAGGACTGGCTGCCGGCGGGTGTGTCACAGTATGTACCACCAGGGCCGGACCGTGAGTTAAGTTAGGTGGCCCTGGGATATTACTACTTAGGAGCCCACCTAATTACTCAAGTATAATAGGAAAAAAATAGGACAATAAAATATTTGAATATAAAACATATGAAGGAGGGGTGCATCTGCCCTGCCCATTGCAGGACATAGCATTAACGCTATCTAGGCCTAGGTCTTAAGGTCATAGCCCACTTACACGACTCTGCTCCCACCCGGCAAAAATAATATAATTCAAATATGGGCTTTAAATATTGCTCTTTAGATATATTTTACATTGGTGCCCATATTTGAATGATATTATTTTTGCCGGGTGGGAGCAGAGTCGTGTACGTAGTCCCAGGTTCGTGATCCTAGGTTCTTTGTCGTGGATCTTAAAAATTACTACCAACACGAGTGAGAGATTGTACAGACTCGTTTCGTAAATTCGATATGTAAAAAAAAAAAGATAATGTATTTTCCTCAGCTGGTGTTACTCCCTAGAGCCCCTTAATAACGACGGATTCCTTATCACGTAATTCGCTACTTTGTGAATTCTTCGTGGAAATTATTTCCCCGCTATAAACAAATTTTCTGTCCGTGATGTTAGTGAACAAAGTAGGTAATGCTATAAACAAATTTTCTTTTTTAGCTGTCCGTGATGTTAATGGGCAATGTACCTAATTGTTTTTGTCGACTATTTATAAATCAAATCAAATAATTATTTTTTTAATCATAATGCATCAAAATGTTTACTTTGAACGTCGAATTTGTTAATTTAACGATTGTGGAAACGAAGCTAACAAAGAAACTCCACATTAATTATTTTCAAAACAGTTCTAGCTTAATTAACAAAGTTTTAAACTTAAAAAACACTAGACAGAATTCTCCTCTGAATACCTTTAATATTAATCTACTGTTTAACACCAGACTTCTTTGTCTTCTAAATAATCGTTGCTTTTTTTATAAGATCAAAAAGCGCGGCTGTTAGGTGACCTTTTCTTGGATGGTGAAAAAAAATACAAAGATCTTTGACTGACATTTCATTTACCTAATTCAGGACGACCAGCCACAAGATGGACAGAAAATCTCATGCAAGTGGAAGGAAGACGCTGGATGCAAGCCGCTTCCAACCGGTCTTTTTAAAAACCATGGAGGAGGCATTATGTCCAGTAGTGGACTTCTTGTGGCTGAATGATGATGAATTGATGATGAACTTGAACTTGATGAACGGAAGTATAATAATTTATTTATTAATAATTAATAATAATTAACACCAATTTCAGTCTGCATCATTTTATTACCTAATGATGCACTAACAGCATTAGGTAATAAAATGTTTGTATGGATCGGGCGTCTGTGGCAACTTTTCCGACCAAAAACATGTTACCTAAATTTTAATTTCGGCAAGTTCCTCCGTCAGAAGACTTAATCGATATTTTATTACAATTTTAATTGTAACGCGCCGCCTTGTTCCAATTAAGACGAAAGCCTTTACTACGGATCTGACGTGAAACTTTACATTTCATTTCAGCCACTTGCTAAAACCGAATGCAACGAGAACATGTGTAACTCTGTAACTACGTATGGTAGTAAATCTATATATATAAAATTCAAAGTCCTGGCTGACTGACTCGCTCATCAACGCCCAGCCCAAGCCGTTTGACCTAGTGGTAGGGGAGCCCAAGAGGGGATTTCGAGAGTTACTAAAACGCGGCAGATTAACATATAGGGAGATACCTTGTACCAGGTAAAGTACCTCCACCAAATATGAGCCCCATATATATGGTCGCCTGTCAAGGATAAAGGATCACATTAGTAAAAAAAAATGATCATCAGACATTCTCGAGCGCGTCAGATTAAGGTAGGGTGAGTTATTACATGCTAAAAAGTGTATATTCCACTAATCTGACAATTTTCGCGTGACGTAGAGAAGTAAGAGGGTTACAAACTTGTAAAAAAAACGTTATCTCGACTTTCTCGAGCGTGGCAATTTTATTTTTTATTTTGAAGAAAATAATTCAAGGATAATGAAAAATATAAAATCTGACGATTTCCATAAGCCGAAGTAAGAAAAAATAATAGGTAAAGTTTAATGCGTGCAGCTATGGGGAGGATGAGGATGGAATCGAGCCAGAGGACGAATATGATTCTACCGATGAAGAAGATGATGATAAAAAAAAAACTACGCAAAAAAATTCAATTTTTTATAATTATTTTCTTATAAATACTAGCATTATACTTAAAAAACCTGTACTTTTTTATTTGCATGCTATTTCTTCAGCTTTTCAATAAATTAAGTTCAATGATTTGAAAAAATATTAAAAAAGTTTTTTTAATAGTCAGATTAGGCGAATCCCTCTAACATCCCCTTAGAAAATATGACGCGCTCGATGAAATTTTTTTTTTTTCATTTTCAACCTTTACGTACGACCACCCCCATCATTGAAACAATCAGATTAACATACGTACATTTTCAAAAATACACAGGATATAGATGCTATCAATATCTGACGCGCTCGAGTATGTCCATGCAACAGTTTTTTTTACATTTTTGAAAATCTATAGTCGCTCCCCCCACCGATGAAAAGGTATATATTATATGACATTTTTTTCTTCTTATCATCTAAACTTCACAATCAAATAGGTCTCTATGACGCTCGAGTAAATCCCGATTTAGCATCATGGGCTCCCCTACTATAGGAAGCTGAAATTTTGCACAGAGGGTCTATATATAATGTAAGCGAGGAATTAGACCGGATTTTTTGAAATTCGAACCCTAAGGGGGCGAAAAGGGTTCCCAAAATTTGTATGGGAGGTATAAAGAATATTGTCTGATTTTATAAATACTCTTCAACACAATTGATTGAACACGTGTTTCGCCGTCAACCCTGCTGCGCCTACTCCGATCGGTTACTGGTAATCCTCAACCTGATGCCTGATGCTGGTAGTTTAGAGTGAAGCTACTGGAATTACTGGAATCAAAATGGGGTCGGCTGCGTAAAGAACCTTTAATAGCTTCTAATTGGATTACGTCCGTCTTTCCTGGAAAATTCTGTCTCTGATATCACAATCCGGAACTCTGAAAGTTGGAACAGAAAACGGCGGACTTATTATCTTGTGCCTAAACATGGCGCGATGATTAGCCGACAGCCGGAGATTAGGTAACGGTTTTATTTATTAAAAGTTGTTGCTCGTCTCTGACTGACAAGACTGAGTCAGGGAGCAGCAACCGACGACACGGCTTGCGACAAAAAGTCAAGTAAGTGTATCCGGAATAAAGTTAATAAATAATGTCTAGTGCTATTGAAAGTTTTAGTTTAAAAGAGTTTTCAAGCTATAAACTATTTGCGCATCGTGATATCGTGAGGGCACTGTGTCTGACGTGTGTCACGTACCTCAGCGTTATTTTTTTTACTTTTATTTATTGAGGATTTGGTACACTTAGTGACCATGTCACCCTCGTTAGGTGCAACACTTTCATTAAAGGTATACTTAACCATCATATGCCTTATGAATAATTCTTTAAAAATAAAACAGACTTTGTCTTAAACTAAATTAAAGCTTCTTGCTTTCATCCCAAACCGCGCTAATTTGTATAACTCTTTTGCCTCTTCAGACAGCGGATAGGATAGTACTGCATTGCATCCTCCAAATCCATATCAGCGCTTGAAATTGCCAATCCGCGGCAATCTACGACCTACGCCCCACGTTGGGCGCCAATTGTCACGTAACAAGCCCAGGAAGCTCAGAAGATGGAGGAATAAGGAGACTTCGTTGGGTGTTAGGACTTCTTTTATTGTTAAAAAGTAGAGGCACCTGATGACAAAAGGTACATTTTTAAAACTAAACTTAACACAACGCTTACAGAGAGCTACGTAAAAAATAACACACAACACTTACGATTGTGCCTCGTTGAAGATAAGGTTTTGGAGTACAGAACCGTCAGGATTAAATAACATTCACTGAATACTGAATTTAACTTGCACTGGTTCACCAATTCACTTTAAATAATCAATAAAAATATGTAGTAAAACTGAAGGCACTGGGCGTGCTGTCTCTTTTAAGACTTGAGATCGAAAAGACCCAGGCGATGCCATGACAAATAAAGTGAACTACGAACAAAAGACAAATAATTTGAATTTGAAAATTGTAAACGGAATCGAAAGATTTAAAAGTAAATAGCCTAAATATAAAACTAATAAACAGTTTTGAAGACGAGGTATCACAACCTCGTTACAATATTAACGTTCATATTCTATCTAGGGCAATTTGAGGAGCTTTGTGTAACAGTAGAACTGTAATGACACTAATGACACAAGACAATGCAATGTATGAATGATTATGAATATGAACAGCTAACAGCAGGGGTAGTACCACGACCCTAGTTTTGACAATTTAGAGAGGTAAAAAGGGTTAACCCGATAGAGTACAGGCACCAAGACCGTCCAAGATCTCGGTTTTTTTTGTCCCAAGCCGGGGTTCGAAACCGGGACCTCTCGCATGATAGGCAAATGCCCTAACCGCTGCGCTACAGAGGTCGTAGTTTTCTCTGCGTTGTAGTGGCATACCGTCTATATTATTGGCCACAAAATATAATCTGTCGCTATAATTTCTCGCCCCCCACAGCCCAACGACACGGCTGTAGGCTCACACGCTAAGACAGCTCATTCCGGATCATTGAACCGAATCAATGGACTTCGAGAGGGTTGCCATGGGGTAAATCAGAAATATCTGAACTGTACATAAAGGCGCTATACATAAAAAGCGCCCCATTTCATTTTGAAACCATAGTCTTATTTTAAGCCAAGCAACTTCGTAATTTAAAGCGACGGTAATTCGCGTGGAGGGGTTCTACTCAATCAACGGTAATTCGGGAAGGAAACCTTGAACATGTTTGTCAACATGAATGTCATGTCTCTGGCAACCCTGGAGAAACCCAGTGAGTGGAAGAGCTCTGATCAAATCGTCACAGATCCTTCTGCTCCTGAAACTCAAGTGTCGAGCATTTTCACACCTACCAAACTTTGGATTAGATTTAAGATGTTTTGAAAAAAGATGGTCAGAGTGGAGTTTTTTTTGCTGCCTTCTTCTCCACTACATTCGGCCCTAAGGCAGCCGCTAACATTATAATTTTATGTACATTGACATTCAACATGCAGAATGTAAATTCTTTACGTTAAAATAAACTTCTGATTTCTGATTTTCAGTAAACGGCGAACGACGATTTAAGCGAGTACGCAATTTTCCGCTTTTACTCTTTTTCTTATATCACATTCATAGTTCTTTTTCCCTCGTGAACAGGCTCCACATATACAGAAATTCTTTCACTTGTTCCACCCTTTCACCTCTAATCAAACAGAACACCACCTTAATCATCTTCGACCCATTATGTCCCCACCGAGGGGTACGGGTCTCTTCCCTGAGGAAGATATAGGCCATACTCCACCACGGGGGCCAAGTCCGGATTGGTGGAGGCTTGCAAGACTAGTGGCTGGTCTTACTGTCAGAAGTTTTCAAGCCGCCCTAAGGCCTCTGACTGACGGCTTAACGACAGCCATCTATCGACGGCAGCCGGCACCAACTGCTTAACGTGCCTTGAAAAGCACAGAACCGCTCGGAAAAATGCCACTAGAATCGCTCGTAGCCCCGGCCGCCTGAGTGATCTTAAACGATCACGAAGGTTAAGCAACATAGGGCGCGTTCAGTGAATAGATGGGTCGCCGTCTAAGTCTAACGCTAGTGGCATTTTTCCGAACACCACCTTATTTTGAACGAAAACTTTGTAAGCGCTACACATTTTATTGTTTTACGGATACCTTGAATTTTGTTGGAAAAGTCCGACCAGGTTTCGCTCCGATTTGCAGAGCTTAATCATGGTTTGCAGAGACGGAGCTCGCGGACCTGGGACTCTATTCTGTTAGTGCATTGTAGTAGGATGGGTTTACTAATTGTCTGCGCCATTAGCGGCATTTGAATTTGCCACCATAAATAATGGTCTATGACCATTTGTCGCTACGTCGCGTCACCGCACTTTTGCGAACCCCGACACTACTACTAAGCCGCACCTAAAGTCAACGTGCCTTTGATTTCCATTTTTATTGTATTTAAAATCCCAAACGATATCACTGTAGTTTTCCTAATTAAAAAGAGTTTTTGTGTACGAAGACTACGAGGTTTTCTTTGTCTCGAAAAGACCCAAGATTTTGAAGAAAACTTCCAGTGGCCCGCGTGGCCATAATTTGGCGACCGTGACAGGACAACGCTAAGCAATCACGATTGTCCCTACATCGACTTCTCCGAGTACCTGAGTCTCAACGGATCAGCCCGATCAACCGATCCGCCCAGATCCAGCCTTCGGAACCCCGCAACCAACCCGAGTTACAACGGACACTACTGCCTCTTCCTGGTCCAGCCATCGTAGCAACCAGCAAGCCATCTTCGGCAGCCCAAGTCCCAAGAAGCTCAAGAGTTGAAGACACTGCCTACGCCGTCGGTCAGCAATCCGCACCGCAGCCAGGCCAAAAGCTAAGTGTCCTATCCTTTTTTCCACTCTTGCTTCCTAAGTTCTATTCCAGAAAGTCCTACTTCCTTTCAGCCTAGCTTATATCTGTGCCAAGAGCTGTGCTATCTATAGCGCTTGAGATAAATCAAAGGCAAAGTGCGAAGTGTCAACCTACAGAATAGAATAGATTACGCTATATTTTTGCATATTCGTAATCATCTCAAGCTCACAGCCTATTTTACACCTTAGGTGTCAATCACGCAGCTGACGCTCCAGCTAACTACTCTGTTAAAATTGTACAAACCTTATTTAGTAGGTAGCGCTATTGCGCTTCATCCAAATAATTCCATCTCATAGTTGCTGCAAGCATAAATAAACACTGTTTCCCTAAGTCTACACATTCACTCAGTTATCTATTCCGCTACAATTGACTTATTTCCCATAATTTCTACGCGTTTCGACGCCTATTATCACAAGTTTTGGTAGAAGTTACTATTTTGTTTGGTAAAGTCTTTTTTGGCCGACTATTTCAGAGTGACGAGTGTCGAGCGGCCGCTCCATCCTAGCGCCTCGCCGCAGTGAGACCGGTTCCTGGCTGCTGCCTGCAGCGGGCGCCTGGTGACAGTATCGCGTAATCAAGGAGAGGAGCGTAAGCAAGCCTATTTGTTATTATTATCAGAGCGCTAACCTAATCAGCTGCGCATTGTTTCAGTTGACACTTACACATTAATTTAAATTAAAACAATATAAAGAAGTTACAATGGCCGAGCCCCCTTTAAAGGAACTTATGACCAAGCGCAGTTCAATTAAAGGACGCATAACCAAATTCAAAAATTATTTAGATCTTCTTTCGGGAATATCGAAACTCACCTCTATTCAAGTTGGCGAATTAAATATTAAGTTGGCGCGAATAGAATCGTTATTTTCAGAATTCGAATCGGTGCAAGGTCGGATAGAGATTTTAAATGCTACAAGCTTAGAGATTGAATTAATCGAACGCGAAAATATTGAGCAGGATTTGACAATTTGCATCGCAACTGCGCAGGATATTGCCAACCGATACTCTACTAACAATTTACAGAGGGCCGATAGCCATTGTAGCAGTCCTCATCATTGTTCTGATTCTCAAAATGTCAGTTTTAAACTGCCCCAAATTCAAGTTCCAAAATTTGATGGCTCATTTTTCCGTTGGCTCGAATTTCGAGATATGTTTGTCTCGCTAATTCACCAAAATGATCGTATTCAGCCCATTCATAAGTTTCATTACTTGAGTTCCTATCTAGAGGGTGATGCCTCCCGTGTAATTAGCAATCTAGAAATGTCCGATGCTAATTACACCAAAGCATGGAGCTTGCTGTGCGAGCGTTTCGATAATAAAAGGCAGCTTATAAACAACCACCTTAATTCATTATTTAATGTTGAGCCAATCACACGAGAATCAGAAAAATCATTGAGAATGCTAATTGATCACGTAGGTAAAAACTTACGTGCATTGTCCAGTTTAGGGCAGCCTACAGACCAGTGGGACACCCTCATAATTCACATGATTTCTTCCAAGCTGGACACTCACACGAGTCTGAAGTGGGAGGAGTATCGTAATTTGCTTCAAGAAATGCCTACTCTCGAACAATTTAATAGATTTATCAAGGATCGAGCGGACGTCCTAGAAACTTGTAACAATAATAAAGTGGATAGGCACAAACGCCAGCCTGGCATTTCCCATCCTGTCTCTTCCCACAGGCATGATAAGGTCCATTTAAAAGCACAAACTTACACTGCACATGTTGTCAATAACACTGACTCGGACACACACGCACACGGCAGCACTCCCCGATTTTCTGGATGCAACGTCTGTAAGGGATCGCACCGTATTTACGACTGTCCTATATTTTTATCAAAGACACCTGAGCAGCGAATCCAGGAATGCATAAAATTAAAGTTGTGTTTGAATTGTTTACGTCCTGGCCATAACCGATTTACTTGCCGAATGGGACCTTGCCGCGAGTGCAAGAAACGTCACAATAGCCTGTGCCATAAGGTCGTTTCTTCTTTGGCCCCTCACTCCGGTCCATCATCGCCATCCACACAAACAGACCTAACGGTTAATTTTAGTAGTGAGCCTACAAATCAAGTTTACTTAGCCACTTCAATGATTAAGATTATTAATCCTACTACACAAAAGTGTGAAACAATTCGCGCTCTCTTAGACTGCGGCAGCCAAACGAGTTTCGTCTCTCAGTCCGTGCAACAGAGACTAGGGTTCGATTGTTTACCTACTGACCCAGTGAACATAGTAGGTATAGGAAACACGGCCTGCAGCCCAATCACAGAGCGTTGCGTAATGCAATTAAAATCATTACATAGTGATTTCAATGTCACGCTAACATGTTGTGTATTGCCGGAGCTTACAGGACAGCTTCTTAGGTCTTTTATTGGGCTACACAATTTTAACATACCTTGCGGTATTCAACTGGCCGATCCACTTTTTAACAAACCGTCCCCTATTGAAATGTTAATAGGCGCAGACTTATTCTGGGACGTAATCGGCAACAGACAAGTGTCATTGGGCGCAAATAAACCATTTTTGCGTAGTTCACAATTTGGCTGGGTGGTTACCGGTCCTATTGATTTAAATAATTGTGAACCTAGAGATTTACAATGTAATTTTTCGTCAAGTTTTTTTCCTTCATTAAGTGACAGTCTTGACCAACAAATCTCACGCTTTTGGGAGTTGGAACAATTACCTAAAAGACAATTATTAAGTGAGGACGAGGAGGCATGCGTGAAGCATTTTGATCAGCATACTACTCGTCTGTCTGACGGACGATTTTGTGTCAGACTGCCACTCAAAGATTCACCTGACTGCTTGGGCGATTCCTATAAGCTAGCCAAGAATCGATTTTTAGGACTAGAAAAGCGCTTTCGAAAGCAATTAAAACAGGCTTATTCCGATTTCATCAAAGAATACCAAGATTTGGGGCACTGTTCCGAGTCTACCGTTAGTATACCGGATCCTAATTATTTTTTGTGCCACCATCCTGTATTCCGAGCCAACAGCGAATCAACAAAAATTCGTGTTGTTTTTGATGGCTCAGCTCCTACCACATCCGGCATTTCTATCAATGACCTCCAGTTGATAGGCCCAAATATTCAGGACTCCATCTTCGCTATCCTCCTGCGATTTCGGCAATACAAATACGTCTTGACTGGTGACGTTGTGTGCCACGAAGATGACCAAAATCTACAACTCATCCTATGGAGAGAGAACGAGTCCTCACCTATCAAAACACTGAGGCTCAATACTGTCACTTACGGATTTTCGAGTGCCAGTTATTTGAGTACTAGGTGCTTATGGCAACTAGGAGAAGAATGCCCGGACGAGCTGACCAAGACCATCATTCAGCACGACTTCCTCGTAGACGACTTGTTGACTGGAAGTGATTCTCAAGAACAGCTGATTGAAATCATGGAATCGGTAACTAAAACTTTGAGCCTGGGCTGTTTTCCACTTCGTAAATTCAGGTCTAACATGCCTTCGATTTTTAAATCAACAAACCTGAATTTAGAAGACAATTTAAGTTTGAGCGATTCCAATAACACTCTCGGTTTAAGTTGGAACCCTGCTAGCGATGATTTAAAATTTTCAGTCGGCTTCCCTGATAAAGAGACATCAGTCGTTACAAAAAGGTCAGTCCTTTCAAATTCTTTAAAGATATTTGACCCATTAGGGCTTCTAAGTCCCTGTACAGTCGTACCTAAAATGCTCATCCAACAACTATGGATGCAAAAACTTGATTGGGATGATCCTGTACCTAGTGATTTAAAAAAAAAAATGGGAAAAATATCAGTCGAATGTCCATTATATTTCTTTAATGTCAGTTCCCAGGCATTCAGTGTGTGATTCACCCACTTCGATTGAGCTTCACTCGTTCAGTGACGCATCGATGTCAGCCTATGGAGCATGCGTGTATCTTCGCTCCACTGACATTCATGGTGCGGTCACAACCAAGTTACTTTGTGCGAAATCTAAAGTAGCACCGATTAAAGCTACCACTATTCCGCGACTCGAGCTCTGTGGCGCACTATTGGCTGCTCGTTTAAGCAACGCTGTCACCGAATCACTACGTTTGAAGATAAGCCATTACGTTTATTGGTGTGACTCCACCGTGGTGTTGGGATGGTTACGCAAACCAACAAGCAATCTAAAAACTTTTGTGGCCAACAGAGTCGCTGAAATCCTTGATGTCACTGACAAACATTCATGGCGTCATGTGCCAACTCAACACAACCCCGCTGACTTAATTTCACGAGGTGTTGAGCCCAGTGAACTTCTCAATTTAGATATATGGTGGTCAGGACCATCATTTTTACAAAAGGACGAATCAGAGTGGCCTTTATCGCAATTGCCAACCGAGGGGGAATTACCCGAAATAAAATCACACACAGTTAGCGTAGCAGAGCCTCTATTAAAATTCGAAAACGCATCTAATTACACAAGACTTTTACGTGGCTTTGCCTACATTTTACGCTATATTCACAATCACAAAAATCCAAATACTAAATATACAGGGAGCTTAACACTAGACGAATTAAATTATGCATATTTACAACTTATAAAACTATCACAAAATGAGTCATACGACAAAGAAATAAAAGTATTAAAAAAATCTAAACAATTAAATAAAACAAGCAATCTTCTGCCTCTAGATCCATTTGTAGATGAGCAAGGAATTTTGAGAGTTGGTGGTAGAATAAATCTATCCAACTATGATTCTGAAAAGAAGAATCCCATTATTATCGACTCCAAACATCATTTAGCCAAATTGATTTTCCGTCACGAGCACATTAAACAAATGCATGCGGGACCCCAATTGCTACTCTATTCAATCCGGCAATATTTATGGCCTACCGGAGGTCGTGAACTTGCTAGGCGCACCTATAAAAATTGCTTCACATGCAGGCGTCTGCAAGGACACACGCTCTCACCCAAGATGGGCAACTTGCCCTCTCAGCGCATTACGCCAGACTTCCCATTTCAGACAGTAGGCATGGACTATGCTGGACCATTTTTCATTTTGGATAGAAAGGGCCGAGGTGCCAAAACCTCCAAATGTTATTTATGTCTATTTATTTGTTTTCGCACAAAATGTGTTCATCTGGAAGCGGTTAGCGAATTGTCAAAAGATGCTTTTATTTTGTCACTGCGCAGGTTCATTGCCCGCAGGGGCAAACCATTGGAAATATTTTCAGACAACGGGCGTAACTTCGTTGCAGCTGCCAAAGAAATTGGGTATTTTATTAAAACTCATTCTAACGCTCTATCCGATTTTGCGGCCAATGAAAAAATTAAATTTAGCTTCATTCCTGCTTACGCTCCTCACTTTGGCGGACTGTGGGAATCAGCTGGGATCCGGTCCGCTAAATTTCATATTAAAAAATGTATGGGAAATACTAATTTGACTTTTGAAGAGCTTTCCACACTCTTTGCACAGGTTGAGGCTATCCTCAATAGCCGTCCCCTGTGCCCATTGTCTCCCAGTCCATCCAACCAAGATTTCCTATCTCTATCCCCAGGGCACTTCCTTATTGGCCGGCCGTTAACGTCGCTGCCGACGCCAGCCCTGCTGGATGCCAACCCCAACTCGCTTCGTCGCTTCAAAAGGCTTGAACAGATTCGCCAACATTTTTGGTCGCGTTGGCAGAAAGAATATATAAGCGAACTGCAGCAACGCTCTAAATGGCGCACAAATCACGCTAAGCTCAAGATTGGAGACCTTGTCCTTATACAAGAGGACAACACTTCACCTCTAAACTGGCGCCTGGGACGAGTCGCATCCCTATTTCCTGGAGCTGATGGCATATCGAGAGTTGCGGACATCGATACCGTGAGAGGTCGCATTCGAAGACCGTTTACACGAATTTGCCCTCTTCCGACTGCTGAAGAACAAGAGGCTTGAAGACTCGAGTCTTCAAGGAGGGGGAATTTTATGTCTGCGCCATTAGCGGCATTTGAATTTGCCACCATAAATAATGGTCTATGACCATTTGTCGCTACGTCGCGTCACCGCACTTTTGCGAACCCCGACACTACTACTAAGCCGCACCTAAAGTCAACGTGCCTTTGATTTCCATTTTTATTGTATTTAAAATCCCAAACGATATCACTGTAGTTTTCCTAATTAAAAAGAGTTTTTGTGTACGAAGACTACGAGGTTTTCTTTGTCTCGCAAAGACCCAAGATTTTGAAGAAAACTTCCAGTGGCCCGCGTGGCCACTAATGTATTGCCAAAAATCGTTTCCCAAAGTATTACTTCCCAAACTATTTTCCGCAAATTATCACTTGGCAAAAAAACATTTCTCAAAACAACTTAAAGCAAATAAACAGTTAGCAAAAGTTATTGCAAGAATCGCTCGTAGCCTGGGCTGCCTGAGTGATCTTAAACGATCACTAAGGTTAAGCAACATACGGCGCGTTCAGTCCATGGATGGGTCACCGTCTATGACTAACGCTAGTGGCATTTTTCCGAGCGATTCCGTGCTTCGCAAGGCACGTTAAGCAGTTGGTGCCGGCTGCCGTCGATAGATGGCAGTCGTTAAGCCAAGTCAGAGGCCTTAGGGCGGCTTGAAAACTTCTGACAGTAAGACGAGCCACTAGTCTTACAAGCCTCCACCAATCCGGACTTGGCCCCCGTGGTGGAGTATGGCCTATACCTTCCTCAGGGAAGAGACCCGTGCCCCTCGGTGGGGACATGATGGGTTGATGATGATGATGATGATTGCAAGTTATTGTTTACCAAATAAATACTTGGTCAAAATTCATTTTACCAAAGAGGCAACAAGAGGCAAGGTAAGAACGCATCAAAGTCGAGTCTGTTTTCGATCTTACATAGAGAACCTAACGCTCCGACGCGCTCCGCTTCGCTACGCGCGTCGTCGCACCTATATTTCTGTTGTCACGTATTCTTTACATCGCCGACCCCCCGTTCCATTATTTGAAAATAACACTTGCCAAAATAAAACGTTAGCATAATAAACGTTTGTCTTAATAAAACTTGACGCAGTAAAATTATGCGAAATGATAATTTGACCAAATGAATAAAATGCGAAATGAAAACTTTCTAAAGTTTCATTTGGGAAATGAAACTGATGCCATAAGTTTATTGGGAAGTAAAATTTGGCGAAAAATACTTTGGCTAAACGGCGGTATCCCAGTAGGATGACAGATACCTACACGGCCGGGTCGTGACGTGTTTTTCATACCATTGACGCCTAGATTGTTTGATATGTGTGCGCGCGTAGACTTAAGCTGTAATGAAACTAATCCGCCATTTTCATGCAGTTGTCATTGTACTACAATGCATTAACAGAAAGTGGGTCCTGGTCGGACTAATCCGACAAAATTCAAGTAAGTGTATCCGTAAAACCATTTTTAATATTGAACACCACCATCCAATTTGAAAATACAACGTTAACTTCGTGGTGGTAACTACAGATTAAAGTAAAGATTAATTTAAATTTTCTTCTAGCTACAATACCACGGCGAAGCGTTCGTCAAAAGCGGAGTATAATAAAATCGATAACTTCAAAGAAGGCCGAACCATTCCAACCTAAATAGGTAGCGTTCTCTACGCCCGTCGTGAGCCAAACAAGATAAATACAGGCAGTATAATGTATAAAAACGCTATTCCTTAAAACACTCCTCAGTTTTATTTAAAATAGTCTGTGGTAAAGGAAAAAATCGCTCGTAGCCTGGGCTGCCTAAGTGATCTTAAACGATCACTAAGGTTAAGCAACATACGGTGCGTTCGGTCCATGGATGGGTCACCGTCTATGACTAACGCTAGTGGCATTTTTCCGAGCGGTCCAATACGGACTAGAAATGTCTAGTCTGGACCTAGGTATCTTCAATCTAGACCTAGAAGTGTCCAATCTGGATCTTGAATCTTCAGTCGGCCCAATACGTACTCATGATTCTTTAATCTGGACCTAAAAGTCCAAAAGCAGGGACATAGTTCGCAGATTATAGGTAAACAGTTTTACAATGAAAACTGGACTTGAAAAAATGACCGTTAGAGCGGTTGGAGAGAGGCGGCGTAATAGAGCGCACACCCATCTCCTTCCGTGGTCACATTTTCAGTGATCTGCGAGAGCCGAGATGAGTGAACGAAAGAACATTTGAATGAACATATTGAATGAGCGATTGCCATAGGCAATCACTCATTCAAAGAGCGTCAAAATAGTGGCCAAGCACGAGTATTACTCGAGGTTAAAATAAATAACGTTACAATACATACATATGCTCACGCCTGTATCCCAGAAGGGTAGGCGGAGACCAGGGACTGCCATTTGCCACGATCCAGACAGATCGCTATCGCTTCATCGACATCTATTAGTCGTTGCATGCACGCACACCGGTTTCGAGCACTTCAAACATAACTTATTATTAAAATGCGTATGTATTATAAAACGTATTATTAAATATTACATCCAAATTGAATTCCGTAACAATCTTACAATTTGGGCGCAGCATAAATATATATGAAAAAAGTAGATTAAATTAAGTAAAAAAGTAGTTATTTGATCCTTTACTTCTGAAGTAGTTACCAACCGATATTGAAGTAATTGTCTGAAGGTTTTGAGTTATTCGAATAATTAATACGTTTAATCCGGACAAATTTCACCTCGCGCCGCGGCGCGGCGCACAGGCCTAGCAGGCAAGTACCACAACGTGATGTTTGTTGATATATTGCAATCCCCAACGGAAAGCTACGTCATTTATCGAATCAGAGCCCATTGTGGCGCTGAACAAGCCGTCCATCCATTTCCATTCGCACAAATAACCTCTTGGCGTTGTTTGTTTGCGAGTGTTTTGTTTATGTAACCTATATACGTCCAGGGCACAGGGCTTCTCTCAGAGAAAGTCGGGGCTTAATTACCATGTATGCCCACCTCGGAGTCGCCATTAGGGTAGTTTTTAGGGTCAAAATAATTAAATTCTATTTAGTCCGTATTTTAGATTATAAAAAAATATTGGACACCTAATTTTTCTTTTTTCGATTAAACAAAAAATAACAATAAATAAATAGCCCATTGAAGTTACGTGTGACGTCACTGCGTGCTAAAAAATGCAGTACGGCGTGACGTCACACGTAACTATAATGGGCTATATCTTTGTCGTTTTCGGTCTAATTTACAAATAAAAAAATACGGGTCCCTTATTTTTGAATAATCTAAAAGACGGGCTAATTACATTTTCCCGGCAACTAGCCCTTTCAAGCTCCATATTACCTATACAGGGGAAGTGAGGTAATATATTGTTTTCGAGGTGGCTTTATCGTTTGTATCTATCTACGATGTGAAGGCTGACCCTTCGTTATGCTCGTGAACGGGTGACCAGCTGTGACAAGGACGGTAAAAATGGGTAAAAAAATCACGAAATTTGTGTGAAATAATTTATGGATGGCCCCTTATGTCCCCACCGAGGGGCACGGGTCTCTTCCCTGAGGAAGGTATAGGCCATACTCCACCACAGGGGCCAAGTCCGGATTGGTGGAGGCGTGCAAGACTAGTGGCTGGTCTTAAATGTCAGAAGCTTTCAAGCCGCCCCCTAAGGCGTACTTGACTTAACGAATGCCATCTGCTAAAATTAAAATACGCTAAGTTAAAAAATATTTTAGATTTTTTCCTGCTACTTTCTTCTTCAACACAAATACGCCCCGAAGGCAGCTGCAGCTAACATAGTTAGTAAATTCAGTAAATTTATTCATTATTAAAAACGAGAACAATTACATTCCTTGTGCTAAATTGCTATTGGTGCTTGTAGTGCAAATTATGTACATTCAAGGAAAAACGATAGTAGTTACATTGACAATCAGCAAACAAAATGTAAATTCTTCACGTTAAAATAATAAAAAATGATTTGATAAACCTTTACATTTTTCTCGTAGTCGCAACAACTAGGTAGGTTACCGAGTAAAGTTGACACAGTAAAAGTTTGGCTAAAACTGTTGTAAGCCCTATACATTATTAAATTTATTCCGGATACGATCCATTCATCATCAACCC
This sequence comes from Yponomeuta plumbellus, assembly GCA_947310845.1. Taxonomy (NCBI): domain Eukaryota; kingdom Metazoa; phylum Arthropoda; class Insecta; order Lepidoptera; family Yponomeutidae; genus Yponomeuta; species Yponomeuta plumbellus. The sequence continues at coordinate 3,145,602 of OX371206.1, forward strand.
ATTATGTCCCCACCGAGGGGCACGGGTCTCTTCCCTGAGGAAGATATAGGCCATACTCAACCACGGGGGCCAAATCCGGATTGGTGGAGGCTTGTAAGACAAGTGCTTGGTCTTACTGTCAGAAGTTTTCAAGCCGCCCTAAGGCCTCTGACTTGGCTTAACGACTGCCATCTATCGACGGCAGCCGGCACCAACTGCTTAACGTGCCTTGCGAAGCACGGAACCGTTCGGAAAAATGCCACTAGCGTTAGTCATAGATGGTGACCCATCCATGGACTGAACGCGCCGTATGTTGCTTAACCTTAGTGATCGTTTAAGATCACTCAGGCAGCTCAGGCTACGAGAGATTCTCCCGATACGATTACTTGACTTGTTGTCGGAAGAGTCCGACCAGGTTTCGCTCTGAGTTGCACAGAGCTCCGTCTCTGCTCACCATGATTCAGCTCTGGTCGGCCCCTTTCGACAAAAAGTCAAGTGTATCCAGAATCCACCACCAATCCGGACTTGGCCCCCTGGATGGAGCATGGCCTGTACCTTCCTCAGGGAAGAGACCCGTGGCCCTCGGTTGATGATGATGATGATCCAGAATAAAGTTATAAGGTTAATGTGCTTTCAATTTTAGTGCCAAAGCCATAGCGTTCTGAGTAGAATTCACACAAGTATAGATTGATGTCCTGTCGACTGTACGTAAAGAGGACTCCAAAATGATAGCAACATAAACGTTTTTAGTATTCTGAGCGGCGAGAATTTACTGCCCGACTCATCTGACCGAGTGGAAACAAGACCTTTCCTTCAGGCACGTCACGTTTTATGTATGCACTTAACATTAAATACAGCTTCAGTGGTTTATATAGGTACCTATGTCAAATAGAGAGCGACTACACTTCTCAAGAAAGACGCTAGACTCACGAATAAGTTGGAAGAATTGACGGTCCCATTTATAAATAAGTATTCACCTATTTTTACTTGTAATATTTAATAAGTCACAGTTTCTTCGTTACTTTGGACATAATTATTATTATTAATTTCGATTTTTTTTAAACAAAGTTTAAGTCATCTTATGCTGCGGCCACACTTGAAGGCGAAGATTCGTGTTCGCGTTGTCGCGACAAAATTTCGTGTTCGCTCTACGGCGAGGAGCTTGGCCACATCAAATAAACCTTCGCTACGTCGTCGCGACAATCTAGAACGTTGCTAAATTCATTTTGCCCTTTGATGTGCGGTATTTTACCGACAGCAGCGCGAAGGGTGTTTGTATTCGCGATGATGATTCGCGATAGGACGAATTTTTTGGCCAGACATGGCGCGACAACGCAAATCTTCGCGTTATCGCGATAGTGTGGCCGTACCATTATATTATACTGGAAAAATGCAGTTTCCATAGTCTGTGGTAACGGGAACGTGACGTACCTAACTACAGAGTATCTAAACTGGATCTGAGGATTGTTTTAGCGAACAATCAAAAATTATAATTAAAATTGTAGAAAAAAGTTCAAAAGAACTGCGAGTACGGAACCCTTCGGTGGGCGAGACCGACTTGGTCTTGTCTCATCCGCAACCGAATAGGCTATTTGACAGTGTGAAAAAAAAAACAGTAATATTTATACGCATTCGTATAAATTATGAGTCTTAAAATCGCTTTAGGGCATTTTAACTAACAAACAATTATTTGTAAAAAAAACAACATAAAATTTGATAATTATGTGTCAGCGCAGCAGCCATTGTATCGAAAACGGCCTGGATTGGCCGATTCTGTGATGACGTCAGTCAGCATGTCAGTAAAAATGGCGTCTGTCATGAATGAATGAATTCTTACGTTCATTTGTTGTTTAGTGCCGTCATCATTCCTATCCGACGCCATATTGCCCAAGATAGCGTTTTGGCGGCTTATTTCAAACGTAATTTTTTTTTTGCCTTTTTTAGAATACACGAAAGTATTTAAAATGACCACTTTCGGAGGATTCCATGAACACTAACAAAAATATGAGATGGTTTTCAGAAGTCGGCCAAATAGGGGGAGGTGGCCAAGGGCTAATCCAATTGCCCGCGGCTACCGGCCAAATATTAGCATAGGCCTGTTGACACAGCCAAGATATTATTGGCAATGTAACTTACTTTGGAAAACCGCTACGAGAATTTGCTAAGGACTCATGTAAATGGGCCAGAGTGCGTATACTGAGTTTTTTCATTCACTCTCGATAGTGAGAGCGTTTGCGATTTGCATAGGAGTGACAAAGCGCGCCATCTAGTTGTCTCTTTGTCACTCCTATGCAAAACGCAAACGCTCTCGAAAGTGAATGACAAAACTCAGTATACGCACTCAGGATCTGAATTGAGAATTTCGCTAAGTAACTAAAGGTCGATTTCTGAATTGATAATTTCACGTAAGTAAATACTTAAGTGACGTGCTGTCACGCTCTTTTCTGTGAAATTTGACGGGACAGGACTAGAGTTAAGTAGTTACTTAGCGAAATTCTCAATTCAGAAATCGGCCGTAAGAGTAGTTGAGACTGCAGTGCTGTCTCGTCAAATTTCACAGGAAAGAGCGTGACAAGCGTTAGTTAATTATTTGCTTAGTGAAATTCTCAACTCTGGAACCGCCCAGGAAAGCGCTTCGTAAGGGTTAGCCTATAAGATAGGGTTACCCTATGAGAAATGGTTTTGTAAGAGTAACGTAATTTGCCTGATTAAACAACTTATTTAAAGGGTAACCCTATTAAAGGGTTTCCATATCATACAGTTAAGTCGATCGAAATGTAACCAAGTCTGAGGGGTTTCTTAAGCACTAAAAATATTGAACCCTATCAATGAGCCGTTTTCAGAAGAACTAAAAAAAAATCTTTGAAATCTTCAAAAAGACAATTTGATCGTATACAGGGCGCTTATGTCAATCAAGAAAAGATAAATAAGAAAGTTACCTTTTCAGTCACCGCGAGTCCGGCGAAATCTTCAGGCGCTACGCAATCTCCTTTCAGCCAATTGGCCAGACGACCGAGCTCACCTAGCATGTTGGATGCCGTCAGCGAAGACAAGGCCATTTTTTTTTTTAATTACGGCCAGTACTTGAGACGTGAGGGTAGTTTTTAAATTTGCTGGCGGTCGCGTTCCAATTTTTTACCGCGATATGTTTTTAGAGAAGAATTTTTAGAGAATACGGCAGATTAGGCGCCTCTTTAAGGTTTGCACCAGGAGTGTAGTTTTTTTTTTCTTTTCTGTAACTGGGAAATTTACCGCAGCGTTTGTATTATGCACTTACATACCTCTTTAATATTATAGAAATTTAGATTTATTTGCTAGATCACTGAATTAAAATATCCTCACAACTTAGTACAAAAGAGCTACCTCGCCTCCCCTCAACTCTAAATTGAGACAAATTGTGTCCATTCAAATTGAGGGCGAACGCGGACAGAATCTAAACTCGCAAAATTATAATTTTCCGACGAAACTTATTCCGCATGATTGGCAACTTTCCCAATGGCATGTGAGCATTTCCGAGAGTGATGCAACCATAAAACTTAAACTTTTGTAAACATAAGCAGATTTCCCCTACGGTATTGAATCCAGCCGCTTTAGCGGACCTAACTCTAATTGTAACGATTTCAATGGCTGCGGCAACTTTCCCAATTAAAAGTTAAACTACACATTTCACATTGCATAAGAAGAAAAAAATAAAAGGGTACACGTGTGAGCTGAAATACGTCCGTCGCCAACGAAGACGTTCACAGAACTGACAGACAAATATTCGCCTCGCTATCGGGAACTTCTTATCGCCAAAATAATTCAAAACCCACCCCTAACTACAAAATGCTCCACTACACAGTTAGAATCTTTACCATCTTGAAATTAAAGTTCAAATTCCCGGCATACGCCGTGTGTCATAGGTCACGGAGCATGCGCAAGGGAAAGAGATGAAGGAAAGAATTTCCTGGATGTAAAACAGAGACAGATATGTTTAAAGAATTTCGCCATTTATCGCAGGTCCTCTGTCGACAAGTAAGCCTTGGATAAAAACAAGGCCCACTCAGCGATTTGATTATTAGCAGTAGCCCTACTGAAAGCTCTTTCGTTAAATAAAGAAAAAACATTCATTCAATAGGTACATTTCTTTAAGATTTTATGGTTTGTACGCGCATATTTTCTTTTATTTTACTTATATTTTGTCTGTGTACAAGCACAAAAGTTTTCCAAACTTAATTCCAAATTCTACAAGTAAACACACACAATCGCGAAGCTCCCTTGATGTTAAAAGATCTACATACCGTGAAAATGCGTGACGTAAATGAAAATCACCGCTTCTTGATATAGAAGAGGGTAGGGGAGTCACTGAGCTGACTTCTAATAAGGATGTGGAATTTCAATGTCATTTCGCCTATTGTCGGAATCTAGGCCAGTCGGGTCTTTATACAGGGTGTCCCGTAAATCGACGTCAAGCCGGAACCAGGGGAAAGGCAAGTCATACTGGTTATCAGAAAAATATTTAAAAAAAAAATTTAAGTAAAAAAAAATTTTTTTATTATTTATTCAAGACATTTCACAAACATAATGAAAACTAAAACTAAAATTAAAAATTGGCAATTTTAAACTTATTTTTTTTAGTCTCCTTTTCCTCCAAGCTGGAGCAGCTGGTTTTGAAATTTTGTTAACAGTTTGAAGAAGCATTATTCAGAATTACAAAACAAATTGAAAAAAGTAAAGATTTGTGGCAACAGGATTTTGAATTTTTTTTTGAAATGCCTACCATAACTGTTTTTCATGCAATTTTTTTGTATTTTTCTGATAACCACTTTTCACCTGGTTCCGGCGTGACGTCGATTTACGGGACACCCTGTAGAATGTGGTCAGATCTGTAAGTTTTTTCTCAAAAATTATGAGGGCAGGTTTCGAAATGGACACTTGTAAAGTTCATTGAGTCACAGTTTCTGTGTTATTTTGAATAAAAACATTTTAAAGGGAGAGGAGGGAAGACTGAGAGAGAGAGAGAGAGAGAGAGAGAGAGAGAAAGAAAGAGAGATAGAGAGAGAAAGAGAGAGCCTATAATGAGACATAAATTTTTAGGGCTTTGCGTAAAATTCATTGATTTAAAAGTATTGTTGATATGTACAATTTCGCTTGGTGAGATATTTGATCAGACGCCGCGTGTTCTAACGCGCTCAAATGTCAAAAGTAGCGACTCTCCGGTCGCAATCGGAATCTGATTCTAGTCGAGTCGAATTCCGACATTTTACCGGGACGAAAGGAGCGACATAATATAGTACTTCTTGGAATGTATTGCGAAGGGCAACATAAATCGTACCCGTAACCGGCGTCCGTGCGACTAAGCGAATGAATGATGATGATGATGAAGCGAAAGAGGATCGTCAGGGGTACCCTTCCCCCCCGGAAAACAGCCGTGAATTTATGTACTTAGTGTAATATAAAAGGGCTAGGCTAACTAATAACATAACTTTTACTTTCATTTTTAGAAGTTTTGCAAACATCTGTCATTTTTGATACTAACATATAATACTGTGCACCTTGTGCTGGTGACGCGTCGAATATGATACCGTTCTTTTGTAGATTGAGAGGACTGCAAACCTATAACCTGAGCCATTACAAACGTACAAACCGAGTCATAGTGCGAGCGAGAGTTCCGATATGCCTGATATGCCTCCTAATATGTGTGAGAGAGAGAGGTCTGATAAAATGTTTGACTCAGTTCGCAATTTATGTATGGCTCAAGTATAAGATGCAGATCTTTTGATCTAGTCTAGGCTCCAGTCTTTCCACAAATAGTGCATTCTGTTGTATTGTCATTTATTCAATGTTATTTTGTAATCGAATGTAATTTGTGGACAGAAAATAAACCCTTATCTTAATGTTTACAAAATATTTTCTTAAAAATAAGATGTTTTTTAAGTATAAAATGTAAACAATGAAATTATTTTTTAGGCATTTCCTACCCTTTCAAGATGCAAGATTTATTGTAAAAAAACGATTTCTCGTTTTCCCTCAACAAAAGGGGTGTTTTGAGGTGACACAGCTTAAATAGTCTGTGGTTACGTTTTTTTACTTAGCACAGGCTAATAACAAACAAGCAAAGAAAAGTATATTCCAGATTTGAAATAAAATAAACTGGTTGAACTTGGAAAAAGCTTCTCATAAAAACATACACAACGGTCCGGCTCATGGAGGCTTTATGTCGAAATACCTCATTTTCCTAATATCTAAAAGTCAAAATGACTGAGCCTGAAATTCAAAATCCCATAATGAACTTACGCCATAAAAAGAAAATGACAATCGATGTACAGTTGCAAACAAAATTTATTAGAAATTAAAAACTTAACTTTTGTAGCTTCTTAAAATAACTCATAAGCGCCTACATCATCTTAACTAATCAATTACCTACGTGTAACGTCGTTTCAATAAAATGACGTTTTCCAAAAATGAAAATGGAGAAATACTCTGCTCTCTCAGCTCCCGCAGTTGTTTTTTGTATGCGAAGTCAAAACTTCTTTCGTTCCGATTTCGACGCGCCCCTGAAAATAATGCATTTTTTATGCGGGTGTCCTGGAACTTTGCTTCTTTTTTTAAAATAAAAATGAACCGGATAAGTGTTGGTTTATGGGGCATTCTTACATTTAGCCGCCTATTCCATCCTTCTAAAGCATTATTGCTTCGTCGGTGCTCATGGTTTCCGCAGCTGATAGTATCAGCTCCCAGGCTTAACCATTGCTTCTCAAAATATGCTTGAAATTCTTTCATTTCGTGATCTTTCTTCATTCCGCATTTTATTTTAAACCAACAGGCATCAATATGCTGTTCAGGAAGCAAAGGAAGACTCGCACATAAACGGACAATATGTCGTCTGTTTTCATTTGTGCATATCTTCATTTCTTTTGCCTTCTTCCACACCGCCTTGCTAAAATGAAAGTAGCATCCAGATACAACAGCCTCAGGAAAAAATTTCTTTACAGCGTTCATCTGTCCTTTTTCGAAGTCGCATTTAAAGAGGTTTATATTAATGCCGAGTTGATCCCGTATTATAGTAAAAAGCCTCGTGTAAGTTTTCTCAGTCTTGTCAGGGAGCAGTGCGTATAATAGTGGAACGACATTTGTGTCTCCGGCGTTCATACTCAAATCTAAATGTATAGTATAGATTTGGTAAAAGGGTTTCGGGGCTCTTTTGAATGTCCCATCCCCCGAAAACTGCTTGCTGCCGTTGTATTGGCGAGATTTTGCAGCACCAAGGGCCGTCTTAGTTGAAAAGCATAATATTTTATCTGCTTCTCCCTCTTCAGCAACTAGGAAATTCTCTGCAAGCATTTTTGGAACTTTTATGTCCTTTAAATATGAAAACTCGGTATTGTTTTGTTCCAAAAATCGATGTCTTGCTCTATAAAGTGCTTTCTTTTTTTCTTCATACGATGGCATTTGGACGTCCGAGTCCGAGTCGTTGGTGGCGGCGGTGGCGGCATCGTGGTTGGTTTCTTTTCTGGCGTAAAAGTTAGAGACATGTTTTTCAAATACCTTTTTGACAGGAGTCATTTTAGTACATACCTCCTTTTTGCAAGCATCGATAACAATATCTCTCTCATTTTGCGATTGGCTTTTTTTACACACATGCAAGCTGCTTGGTCGCAATATGAAGTCTTTTTCAGAGTTCAGAGTCAAAGATGCGTTGCATTGACCACGATTTACGCATCTCCACATCGAGCTGCCACTTTTGTTACGGTGTCCAAAATTATATTTATGACCCTCGTATAGCAGACACGGTTTTCCTTTTTGATTATTGATAAAAATAATTTATTTTGCCCTTTCCATTATTATTCGTTAATATTTTAAATAAACATATCTATTGCCATTACCTAATGATTACAGGACTGACATATCTAATCAATGTCAAGTATACTTCATAATATTGAATTTCAAGTGGCCAGTGATTTTCATACCACAACCAAGAAGTACGAGTACCTACAAAGGTATTTCGACATAAAGCCTCCATGAGCCGGACGCCCCACATACGGCAAAATAGCCACTTTAGGAGGCCAGAAATAGCTTTACTTAGATATTATTTTCAAAACGTATTTTATGGTTAATCCAGGCAAATGTTTGTTAATTTACACACAAAATGAAGTTTCCTTTATGTTACTAGCTGGGTATTTCGACACACAGGTAGTTATCGTTACTCTTAAAAGTTAGTAAAATACTTTTAGACATTATACAAGGATTTATTCAACGTTAATTACACATTAACAGAGAATAATTTATATTATGTACAGATGATTTATGGACGTAACTTAAATTTATTCGCTATCTTCCCGTATCTCATTTTCATCAAAGGGATGTTCCAAGGATGCAGAAATTAGCATATCAGTAACCACTTTTGTGTATGGATTTCTTTTTTTTTTTATTGTCCGTCTGTGAGATACAATAACTGGATCTGAAGCCACCAGCATCCAGTGTACTATGTCGGTGTTAGTATCAATTCGAGACGTTTTTCTTGCATGGCCTAGTCGCAAACTCTTATAATCTTTTTGGTTTGCTTCCAAAACGTCCTCGGAAAATTGACCTACTGGTAAAGGTAAAGACTCAATGATATCAGCCCCATGTATCAATAGCTTATGGACTGAGGCACTCATCTTATACCAGTCATATAAGCGAACACACAATTGTGCTGTCTCAAAGCAATATTCCTTAAATTTTGGTATATTGACGTAGTGACCACAAGAAATCACACTCAAAATACTTGAAAATTTTTCAATGACAGCTTTATCTATTCCAGTGATTTCAGATGATTTAGCTGGATCACCAAAAAATTTCCGGGCAGTATTGCCATCATTAGAGTTTCCTCCGCCTTGTTTGGGTTGATCTACGACCAGGCCCATCTCTTGGTAAAAAGATGTGGTAATTATTTCTTTTCTTCTCTTCACATTTTTCTTGGCATCCTCACCTCTCGCCTGCCATTGTTTTATGTCCATTTTGTAAGCAATGTGCAATAAATATTCAAAACATCTGAGATAGGAGTGCAGTATTGAAATTCCGAATTTGTAGGTGGCTACGGAACATGGTTTCTTTATCACAATATCTAATTGGTTCATCTCTTTTGGTGTGGCATGACAGACATTGCATGCCTGTGAAGAGGCAGTATCAGTCAAAACATTACAGGTTTTTCCGTCCATCATGGTACAAACAGCAGTATGCATGAAAGTGTATTGTTGGTCACCTAGTGTAACTATGGTCGGTTGTAAATTCGAAATTTCTTCTTCGATTGCCTGGTATAGAGATTTTACTGAGTCTTTTGTTTCTCTTGCTATGAGAAGTCTGATAAGTCTGCTATACTTAGGCGAGGAAGGACTGGGGTTTCTCCAATATATTTTTATTCCATCACAATTTTTGTTCGACATCTCAAGCGGAACAATAGTGGACAATAATATATTGGAGTCCGCATATTGGGAGTTGTTGGCGAAGTTTTGTTTATAAATGCTATGTCCTCCACTGCCATCAATGCCCCATTTGTATGTGACTTCAATTGTTTGCTCCATGTTATGGTACAGTAATACCTCCTGTTGGACATGGGCTAACTTTGTGATTGTCAGATCCAAAATATCCTGAAGAGGCACCCGAACTTCGGTCTCCGTAATAGCCATGTTTGGAGGGTAGCAAAGTTTTTTAGCATCAGCAATTACGTTGTATGGAGGATAAATATTGGCTCCTTTTGCCTTTGCCCCTGTTTGTATTTGTATGTAGTCATCTTTGCCCATGCCCGTGTCTACAATAAGAGCCAGCGTTTCTTCAGGAGAATAGGATTTGATCATTGAGGAAGTTGGTGAATCGTGAATACGTTTTATTCTCTTAAATCTTCGTGGTGTCGTTGTTAGCGCAAGCTTGACCATTTGTGCGGCTGTTCTCTTTCCAGTTTTTACCAAGCTTGTTCTTGTGGCAGAACATAATTCCTCGGGACTTATTTTCGTCACAGTCGATCGTACATTTCTTCGTTTCGTTCTTTGGGCACATTCTGAGAAAGGCTTTTTTGGTCTACCTTTCGGTTTTTGAGTTTCGAGACTGGTGCTAGGTGCAGCAGCAGGTTCAGCATCCGGGAAAGGTCCGGGTAAATTTAACTCACTTTCCAGCCAAGCAGAGTTCTTCTTACAAAACCTCTGTTCGTTTTGTTTCGCATTCTTCCACTTGTTCAACAGTTTTGATACAAACACTTTTATCACATCTTTAATTTTCATTTCAATGTCTTTTGAATAACTAAACGTATCTAATATATAACTAATTAATCGTTCATTGCACTTTGACGATGTCAGTTTATAAAAGTTATCACTACGTAACACTAAAAACAGTTCTTTCTTCGTAACGGTAAGTCCCGTCGTTGTTGGCTCCTTAGCACTACCTGTGAATAAAGGGGTCTCAATTAGAAATGGATTAACTTGGGGTGCTAGATTTGGCAATGTTAATAGTAATTGAACGAATAAATATTTTACATATGAAATTATCGAGGTACTCGGTGGAACTTTTTTTGTACGTCTCGTAAAAGGAAAAAAGTTATAGAAAAATAGACGTTTTTACAAACATGCATATATATCTCTTAAATACTTATGATAAAAAAAAATGTAAACTAAATATTCAAGTACGTACTTGTCTCTCCACAATCCATAGTTTTGTTTGCAACAGTTGTTTATCATCACCACAAAAACACGCGTTGAAATGCTTCCAATTTCTTGGGACAACTAACGGTCGCTCGGACCTTTTTACCTGCGCTTGCTCGGATTCTTTTGTTATCGCCAATACAATAAAAACGTATTCAGTGGGGGGTACATCGGTTAATGTACTGCCAATATCCAAATGATTTTGAACTTTAAGGCACTATGAATAAAGTGCTTTTTGGCCTCCTAAAGTTGCTATTTTGCCGTATGTGCGCCCTAGGAAAGAATTGACCCGAAAGATTGGGTACTTAATCAACTAATTGTTTAAAAAGTTTTTCCTTTAACTGTACCAAACCTCAATGGCATTTTGTAAATCAGTTATTATTGGATGTGGACAAATCGAATTTCAGGCATTTTGGGTACTCAGTCATTTTGACTTTTAGATATTAGGAAAATGAGGTATTTCGACATAAAGCCTCCATGAGCCGGACACAAAAAAAATTTAAAAATCACTAACCAAATTTGAATGTGCTGAATCAGAGTGAGTGAGTGAATTAAGAGTTTGCTGAGGAAGTTTTAAGTTTTTTATTTAAAACTAGCTTTTGCCCGCGACTCCGTCCGCGTGGACTTTAGTTCAAAATTTTGCAACCCCGTTCACTCCCCTTAAGGGTTAAATTTAGAAAAACGGGGAAATACGTGTTCAATCAATTGTGTTGAAGAGTATTTATTTTAAGTTTCAAGAAAATTTGACAACATTCTTTGTACCTCCCATACAAATTTTGGCAATCCTTTTCGCCCACTTAGGGGTTGAATTTCGAAAAATCCGGTCTTATTCCTTGCCTAAATTATATGCAGACCCTCTGTGCAAAATTTCAGCTTCCTAGGTCCAACGGCTTGGGCTGGGCGTTGATGAGTGAATGAATCAGTTTGTCAGGACTTTGAATTTTATATATATATAGATTGTTTGTAGACTAACCCTAGATACATTTTAATTTGCGTAAAGCGTTTGCGTTGCTTCTAAACTAGCCATGTTTTGCTACAATATGTGGCTGCACTGTCAGCAAATCATTTACTGGCCGTCACAAAAATGTTTTATTGCAACTGATGGCCGAGCAATCTATGGTTGGGCCATGTGGTGCAATATGTCTGCAATAATATGGCTCACAATGCGGACTCCTAAATGAGCTACAAAAATGCCATGTCATAACCATAGAGAACAACTGAAACAACAAAAGAACTAGCTGGGCAATGTTGCATAAATGTCGATCGCTCGTTCGGCAACCTATAAAAACAATACTAGCCATATCCTCGTAAGGTCCGACCTTGAAAATAACAATTGATTTTGTGATCACTTGAAGACATTGGGCCTCACGAGGTTAAGTGGCCATACCAAAAATGTTTTGCTACACGGCCGGGACATAATTGCAATATTGCATAGCATGGCTGGTGGTGATGATGATGATGATTTCCTCTTATTCCTTATCATGAACATAGGGCTCGTAGAAGGGTTCTCCATCTCTCGCAGTCCTGTGCGGCAACTTCTAACTCCTTCCATTTGAGGCCCGTTGAGGCAGCCTCTTTCTCAACGGAGCGCCTCCAGGTGGTACGAGGACGGCCCGGCCGTCTCTTGCCAAATGTTTGCCAGGTTAAGCTCTGTTTGGCCAGCTGGTTGTGAGGTCTTCTCAATGTATGTCCAATCCAGCGCCATTTTCTTAGCAGGATTTCCTTGTTGATGGGCTTATTTTCGTCTGTCAGTTCCCATAATCTTGTATTGGATATAGTACGTGGCCAATGTATACAGAGTATGCGCCGTAGGCATTTGTTTAAAAATACCTGCAGTCTACTAGTTAGATCGTTTTTTGCATGGCTGGTATTTCACGAAATGTTGCGGGCCACTGTCGTGCAGCCACAAATTGCAGTTAAAATAGGCCCTTTTAGAAGCCCCATTAGAGTTCAAAATCCTTGTGTCACAGTGTCAGTACTCCTCCAAAACACCTCGGCTGATTTTGACAAAATTTTAAACATATGTGTATTCGGTAGGTTTGAGATAGGTTATTTATTTTCCATAGCCCTAAGTGATAAGGATGGACCACCCCTATGTTTTTTTAATGATAATCCCTTCCAAAAAATGTGTATGACATAACAATGTTTGCCGGGGCAGCTACTTTGAACAATAAAGATGAATCTGGATATGTTATCCGGTTAGATATCATTAAGTTTTATTCACTTAATAATCACAGATCTACTTAAAATACAATGTTTTAAGCTTTCCATCCAATGAGCAATCAATGTACAATATATTAGCATAACATTTCAATCGCTGTACGGTCTACAACAAGCAACTAACTAAAGTGCCTAATTTAGCTCCTTATTCTTACACACAAAACAATTGTGTTGTTTGTTTAAATGGTGGATGTGTTGTGAGCATAAAATGTAAATAGTGTTAGGCATGTGTTAACCTAGCTCTATGAAAAGGTTATCATGAACGTAGGAACAACCCCTTTCATACAAATCAAGTTATAGCTAACTTTTTCAATATGGATAAATAGTTCTCTGAATATTCGGCAATTGGAAAGTGCTGTTGTCCATAGCACAATGCCTAGACCACGCATGCGGTAAAGAGAAAAGGACACTTTGTTTATAATTAATTTTGAGTCGCCGCAACGCCCACCAAAATCTACTAAGCATGTGGACAACTTCAGCTATGTGGACGCACATTTAAAAATGGACGTTTAAAAACTCGTAAAATTAATGGTAAATACTGAGATTCAGGTCCACTTACCTTAGAAATCTTGATGAAATCCATTGCATGCACCACCAAATCGATATTATAACCAAATAATGTATCGTTCCACACGTCGTTGACTTTATTAGTAGAGTTCGTTTTGAACACAAATAGGAGAGTCACAGGAAATATGGATTATCACAGTCACACTATCAACAAATGTTCTGAAAAGGATCCATTAAACAATATTTTACTATTGAAAACACTACAGCAAGCCACATTAACAGCTGACGTCAAATGTCATCACAGAATTATTTTTTTTTTGTTTCATTCGCCTTTTACAGCAGGCAAAGGTTTATGACCATACAGCCTTGTCATTAATGTTCAGTCATTTTCAGTAGCCGAGGCCAAATGGCCAAGACCTTCTAACATTTCTCAAAAAGGCAAAGTAGCCAAGTCTTCAATAATCTTTTCAAAAAGGCAAAGTAGCCAAGTCTTCAATAATCTTTTCAAAAAGGCAAAGTAGCCAAGTCTTCAATAATCTTTTCAAAAAGGCAAAGTAGCCAAGTCTTCAATAATCTTTTCAAAAAGGCAAAGTAGCCAAGTCTTCAATAATCTTTTCAATAAGGCAAAGCTGCCAAGTCTTCTAAAATCTTTTCATTAAGGCAAAATAGCCAAGTCTTGAATAATCTTTTCAGTTAGGCAAAGTTGCCAAGTCTTGTATATACAATTTAAGAAATCTTGTCCGTTGTAGTTTTAGTCATATCCTTGAAAGTATTCTTATCCTTGAAATTGATCATATCCGAGTAAACTTTTCAGTTATAATTCTCCAATTGTACATTGTACAAATTTAAATAATGTCGTAAAAGTTTCAGAATTTTTCAAAAGCTCCTGAAGCGAGCGCGGGACGTTCAGGTCTTTTTTATAAATATTCAAAAGTTCCTCAACTAAGAGAATTCGTTGTACATTAAAAGCAGGGCAGGTAAAAAAAATGTGGTGAAGCGATTGCGGAGCAGAGCTGCAGCGATCACACTCATCCGAAGAAATAATATTGAGCCTCTTCAGATGTTCATTGAAACGACCATGACCAAAACGTAGCCGGAATATTGTAGTATAGAATTTTCTAAAAATGAATGTGCCACCTTTTGCGAACCAAGGAAGAGATGGAATTTCTTTATTAATTTCGTAGTACCATTTTCCTTTTATTATAATGATTTCTTGCCAATGATAGAACCATTCTTTCTTCATTATATCTTTAAGAAGGTACGAAATATCTGAACCAGGAACAATTAGATCTCTTTTAGGTAGACTTACGGGACATGAAGTGATGGTTCTTGCAAGAAAATCTACATTTTCATTACCGGCAACACCGATATGTGATGGAGTCCAAAAGAAAATAATCTCTTTATTTTGACGGTTACAAATGTCATAAAACTTTTCTCGCAATTCATATATTAAAAAACTCGATCCAGCGTGTAATTTGGGGTTGTCCAGCGCTGATAAAACGCTCATACTATCTGTGATTATGATCCATTTCTCTGCATCTTTACGCTTTACGTACTCCAAAGCTTCGAGAATGGCCAGCGCTTCGGCACTGTAGACACTCATTTCATCAGGTATTCTAAAACCTTTCCCTTCTCTTATCGAACTGTCATAGATAGCCAAAGAAACGTTATTACCATTTTTAGATCCATCAGTAAAGATCTGACGATAGTCTTTCCATGAAGAAAGTAGATCATAAACTTCTTGTTTGTGCTTTAGGTCTTTCTCTATAACTATCTTCATAGGGCAAAATTTACTTTCATAGCTGCCCATATAACAAGGCCATATGGGATTCTCATTAATGTTATATTCAGATTTGAATTTTAAAATTTCAGGGAGGCTTCTTACCATGCCAGGACGATTGGAAGAACATTCCGAATGAACCTTAACCAATTTGGAAATTAGAGGATTGTCTTTCAAAGACATGAGCTTCAAAAGAAAATTATTCAAGAGAAAGTTAAATCTAATTTGTAGAGGCGGAATCTTGCACTCTACTTGCATTGAAACTATTGGAGTTGACATCATGGCACCAGTTATGGTACGCAGATTTTTATTTTGAATTTTTTCTAGCTTATCTATCAAATTTTTGTGGGAATAAAAACAAAAGAAAGCATATTCAAAGTGGCTACGAACCAAAGATTTGTATAACATAAGTAATGTTTTGGGATCAGCTCCCCATGAAGTTCCAGCCAGTGATCTTAAAATATTACTGACTTTTAAAGCTCTATCTGATAAACAACCAACATACTTAACAAATCTGAAATTTTGAGTGAAATTTACTCCAAGAAATCTAATGGAACCATCTACTGGAAGAATAATTTTATTGTACCAGATTTTTACTCTAGACACTCTAACACTTTTTTTTGTGAAAATTACCACTTTAGTTTTATCCAAATTGATATCCAAATTTAGACGGTTAAAATATGTATTGAGTCCTTCCAAAGCACTGTTTAGTTTTTCAATAATGTTATCTAGATTTGAACCAGAACAATAAACAAGTAAATCATCAGCAAACTGTAAATTTTTTACTTCATTCCCTAAAACAGAATTCAATTTGTGAATGTAAATAATAAATAATAGTGGAGAAAGAATACCACCTTGACACACTCCTTTATAGGAAAACCTAGACCCTGTTAAAGTCTTTTTAAATTTAACATAAACTTCACGACCATGTAAGAAACTATAAATCCATTTTACAATTTTTTCAGGTATTTGCAGGGAGGCTAAAATGGAAGACAAAACATCCAGATTAACATTATTGAATGCACCTACTATGTCAAAGAAGACACCAGCTAAATACTCCTGACTTACTATTGAAGTATGAATGTCCAGAAACAAATGAGACAGACTTTCACGAGCTGACCGACCTCTCCTAAATCCAAATTGGTTTTGAGGTAAAATTGAATTATGCTCTATAAAGTATTCTAAGCGTTGTTTGACAAGTTGCTCAAAAATTTTTCCTACACAAGAAGTTAGTGTGACTGGCCGATATGATTCGACTACATTTTTGTCCTTACCCATCTTCAAAATGGGTATTATACAGTCTGTCTTCCATTCTTTGGGAATTAATGAATCAGACCAAAGCAAGTTTAAAATATCCAAAAACAACTTTGAATTATCCAAGTTTAACAATTTAAACATCTTATAAGATAACCAATCCAAACCAGTAGCAGAATCTCTTCTCGACTTTAAAGCAGCAAGAAGTTCTGTAATTGTGAAAGTTCCAGTTAAATAAGAGTTTGAAGGTGTAAAATTCAAATCTGTGGGACTTTGAAAGTTCTCCACAGTGTCTGGTGTGAATTTATGTAGAAAATCTTTAACCCATTCACCCTCACTACTAATATTATTATTACTAGAGCTAGTTTTGTTAAATTTTCTAATTGTAGTCCAGACTTTACTAATGGGAGTAGTTCTGTTAATAGAATGACATAATTCAGTCCAGCTTGAGAATTTTTCTTGTTTTAAAGTTAACTTTTTGTGTGCTTGAACCTTTTTAAAATGAACATAGTTTTCTAAAGTTGGATTCGACTTGAATAACAAAAATGCTGACTTAGATTCTTCTACCACCCTAGAGCATTTTTCGTTCCACCAAGGTACAGGTGGATTTTTCACAGGTCTAACTTTACACCCAATATTGTTGTTTGACTTATTAAGGCCACATTTTCTAAGAGACTCATCTACAGACTTGGAAACTATTTTACAAAACTCACTGTATGAATCTAATGGCTTAGACAACTTAATTTGAAAGTTTTGTAAATATAAATTAACTTTAACTTTGTACATTTCCCAATTAACCATTCTTAAATTTGGATGATTAGGTAAATTTGATGTTTGCGGTTCACAAATTATGTCACTATTGGTAATTATTTTTGTTACAGTCGGAAGATGATAGCTGCCTAGTGGATCATTATGAACCCACCAATCGCATGATAAAGACAAAGAAGAGGTTACAAAAGTCAGATCGAGTACATTGGGTCTCCAAGTATGTGTCCCTACAGTTGTTGGCTGTCCATCATTTAGAATAATTAGATCATTTTCCTCTGTGATACTCAACAAGTCTCTACCTCTAGGGTCAGTGCTATTACTACCCCAACTTGTGTTATGAGCATTAAAGTCGCCAGCAAGTATAAAGGGCTTAGGAATACATTTTAGTAAATTATTTAAGTTATTTTTGTTAAAATTAGGGTTGCAATTTCCAGGAATGTACATACTTACAAAGTGTAATAATTTATTATTAAAAGTTAATTCTATTGCAACAGTCTGAAGGCAGTTGTCAAAATATATTTTAATTTGTTTGTAAGCAAGTGTTTTATGTATCAAGATAGCTACTCCATTGTGTGTATTACCAGTCATTCCGTACCACAGAATAATATTTAATTTTAAAACGATTGTGAGGTTTTAACCAGGTTTCTGATATTAAAGCTACATGAATTTGATTATCATACAAAAACTGTGTAAGAGTATGTTGGTTGCTCAAAAGACTTTGAGCATTCCATTGGATAATATTTAAATGTTCAGTGAAGATGATGGAGAGTGTTGAGTTTTGCTGTTAAATGTTTCATGTAAGGCATCACTTATTAATTTAGATGAGATACTAGTGTTGTTGGTTTTATTAAGTGTTATTACTTTGATGATGCTTTCCGTTAATAAATCCAGGGTCTTTTGATCACCTAATAAAATGCTTAGTAAATCTTTTTTGGATTTTTCTTTGTTACCTAAATTAGGAAAGTTTTTTTCATTGAAGAGACTGGAAAATGGAGGGGGGCAAGCTTTATTTTTAATATCCTGTATTTTTTGTTGTTTGACGGGGCAAGAACCTGATATTGATATATGATTTCCCTGGCAATGAACGCACTTGGCTTTTTCTTTGTCTTCTTTACAGTCTCTATAGCTGTGATTCTCTGTGCATGTGGAGCACCTAATAGAATTTTTACAAAATTTGGCCAAGTGTCCGAATCGCAGGCATTTAAAGCACTGCTTTATTGGTGGTATGTATGTATCAACTTGAAGTCTCCATTTTTTCAGGTATACGTAATCTGGAAGTGAAGAAGAAGAAGCGAAGGTAATCGCTACCGACTGTGTGGGCTCTAACTGAGATTTATTTTCGCTATGTGTCTTCTTTAGAAGTCTTCGAACGCATATGATTTTTTTCGAGCTCGAGATAGCTTCAAATATTTTTTTATTTGACATTCCTGTTGGGATTCGGACAACCCCAGTGACTTCGGTGGATGCCGCCGGTATCGACGCCTTCAAACAATACTCTTTCATGAATGTAGAGTTATCTAGAAAGGTGTTTGCAAGGTTTGGTTTATCAAAAACTACTCCGATCTTGAATTTGTTTATCTTTTTAAGATATTTTATGCCTTTAACAAACCTGGTGAGACAATTGTTGAGCGAGATCATGTCCCTGCTACCAATTGGTTTCTCGACCGAGCTTTCTACAAATACTATGTACTCCATACCATTTATAGTGTCCTCTGGATATCTGCGAGTATAATCCGTTACCCTGTAAGGTTTGATATACTTATCCATATCTTCTTGAGTCTTGTCTTCGGTGTCCTCCATATCCTCGTGTGGGCTTGAGTCGGATTCACCACTATCAGTGACCTCCTCCTCCGCGTCATCCTTCTTTCTTTTCTTGGGCTTCCGCTTCCCCATTTAGGCCAAAATAATATAAAATTGATCCCAGAAAGTATTTAAAATTTAATTTACAATTAAAAGTTTTAAAAATTGCCTCCAACTTTTACAAAGGTTCCCGCGCTTTTTTTTCTGTCATCACAGATTAAGAAGGGATTACAGCAGCGTTGCCAGACTGTGCTGCCAGAATTACCGTAAAAATGTACCCCAAAATTACCGTACAAATTACCGTACCATGTATGTAATCGTACACACTAATTTTATGATGAGTTGCTATAAAAATGAGATAATTACTTATTTTCTATTAAACAGAAAACTAGTCTTAATTAATTAATAAGTTTTATTTCTTATATAATAATGTAGTTTTATTCGGTAAAAGTAACTCAAAACTTTTTGCCAATGAAAGTGAAACTGCTTTACCAGTACATAGTTGGTTTAATGCCCCAATTTGATGATTCAGAGATATTTCTTACCCAAGAAAAAGCAGATTTTGTCGTTATATTCAGATTTAGTTCGTTTTCAGTTTTAGTTTCGGATTCAGATCCTTCGTATTCGTACAATCATTCATGAATGAAGAAAGAAAATAGCGAAATATAGACTGAGATTAGGCGCCAATTTCAAATTACCGTACAATTTGTCGAATTTAGGCAATGTTCTCAGAATTACTGTACGTTTTTGGTACCACGATAGATTACCGTACAAGGCTTGAAAATACCGTACAAATACGGTAATTACCGTACGTCTGGCAACGCTGGATTACAGTGCCACCCATCGTTCCGTTGATTAGCGGCGCTAGATAGTGGCACAGAGAATAATATTCTCAGTTCTCCGAAATGAAGTGATATTATAATCACTTCGTTTGATAGTGGAGAACTGAGCGCTAGACCGAGGAGGGAGTCAGATATTGTTTATACAACGCTGACAAGCCTTCGTTGTGACTTTCTGTTTCAGTGCTACTTAAGCTCATTACACAATGAAAAAAAAAAGGTATAAGAATAAGAATATAAGGAGCCAGGATTATGGAATAGCACAGAAATCAATGTGTCTTGCTCAACGGTGCTGCCATCGCTGGATTCCGATATTTCTTATTTCTTGTTCCTTATTTCTTATTTTTTTTCATTGTGTAATGGGCTGTAGATTTCAAGAGCAAATTGATTCCAATCATTCGTACTGTATGTGTATCCAGCAGTATTTTAAAACGCAGGTGACGGACAGAAGTCCCGATTTTATTCTGAATGAATCCTTATTTTTACAACTGTCTATTTAGTACTGTCGGCCGTACCAAGTGGTCGGGGCCGTGCTTGCACTCAAATATTTAAGTTTATGTTTTATGCCCGGTTCCAATATCCACAAAACGCTTGGTTTTTGCTTACGATCGGTTACAATTCCTACGAAATTCCTAGGAACCGTCAATAAATTGTATGGAAAACGGATCGTAGCCGGTAGGCGTATATTATAGGAACCGGGCATTAGTTTCGATCACGGTGCTCGCATGCACGGCACACCTATACCTAGTCCCAGCATTTTGTTACTGTGTTCGTAACTTTAGTCCTAAAGAAAGAGGACGCGACTACGCGAGTCGCGCGCCACAACGTCAAAAGTCGCGACTTTCCAGTACATTAACTGTCAAATTCTGACGTTTAAGCGCCACAAAACGCGTGACTCGCATCATCGTACTACCCGTGCAGAATAATTTCATATTACTTCTTTCTTCAATTGGCAACACTGCCTGGATCATTCAGTCATCTCATCATTCAGCATTCATTCAGTCAATTTATAGTCATTCATTCAGTAATTATTTTGTTGGTTGGTCACGTGTTGTTTTTGTGTAATAAAAACTAAATTACTTGGGATTTAGACAAACTTCGACTCCAAATAATAGTGCTGCAAACTAAATATGACTTCCACATTACCCGACGGTAGAAATGAAGAAAGACGGCGCAGGGTAAGTGTATCGAAAATCAATGTTATGATCCCCTGTCGCTGATTCATTTCGTCGCATCAAACGTTTCGTTAAAATTCGACGCAAATATTGTGCAAACCGGTTAATGGGACATTTCCTTTTGTTAAAAACAAAGTGTATTGACAAGTAAAGTTTTTACTAATGACGTAGAAACTGGCTCGATCGATTTTTATCTGAGACGAAGACTCGCTTTTCTAGAACATTAATATCTTATTGGACAAGAAACTGTTGATAAAGTCTTTGTTTAGCAACAGTTTATCTCTAATCTTTAGGAATGCTGTTACCTATGTTATGAAAAGCTGAGAGTTACTGTGATTTCGTTTCCGCTATTAGTTACACCACAAATGCAAATATGAACGACTCGAGTTAAACAGCCTCATACCAACAATTCAATTAAAATCCGCGGTCTTTTTCCGAGCGGTTCCGTGCTTCGCAAGGCACGTTAAGCAGTTGGTGCCGGCTGCCGTCGATAGATGGCAGTCGTTAAGCCAGTCAGAGGTCTTAGGGCGGCTTGAAAACTTCTGACAGTAAGACCAGCCACTAGTCTTACAAGCCTCCACCAATCCGGACTTGGCCCCCGTGGTGGAGTATGGCCTATACCTTCCTCAGGGAAGAGACCCGTGCCCCTCGGTGGGGACATAATGGGTTGATGATGAATTAAAATCCATAACACAGACTCAGTCAGTCGAATAAGCTTAGATACTCGCCACCGAACGGGTTCCACAAGACGAACATCAAAGTTGAAGCCGGCCTAGGAGACGGTGGAGAGACACTCTCGACCAACACCGGCCGGAGTGGTCTGAGATGGCCCAGGACCGAAAACTCTGGACTGAACTGGGGGAGCCTTTTGCCCAGCAATGGTACACAATTATAGAGGCTACTTAAAAAAAATAGACAGACTAATTAGACATAGGACTTCTAGAACTATTTATCGAAATCTCCTTAGAATAAGCCTGAATTAGCAGCTTGACTGATCTACTGTAGCAGGGTCCAGGCATTTTATTATTAAAATATTGATGTCCTCACCTTGTTATCTGCCATCAGATAACAAGGTGAGGATACATTTTAACAAAAAAAGAAGTATTATTTGTAAGTTTCTAAAGGGTAAATACTTTATATTCTTTATGGCACACGAGACATTAAAAATAACATTACATTAAAAACAATATGTACAAAGGCGAGCAGTAACAGAGGTTTGCAACTGAGATTTCTAATATTTTATTTTATCTGAGATACGAGTATAGGAGAATCTATTTTGTGATATTTTGGCACACAGATATTTTAAAACCTGGAGGAACATATCAGATACTCTTTATCCAGACACTGGATTAAAATGCAGAAATGGTATTCTTTATGGTATTCAGTATTACAAATGTAAGCAACTTAGAAAACAATGTCATTGATATCGCACACTTGCAAGAACAACGTGTTATTTTGGAACCCTTACTTTATATGAGAGCATTTTTTTAAGGTTTTCAAATTAATGGCCGAAAGAGATAGCGCTATAACGTGATGCAGTGTCTCTTTTGCTCATTATTCCGGCATTTTAGGGGTATATAAAATCGCGTTAAAAAAAATCAATGAATAAAAAATGGTTTTCTTCGAAATATCACGTTGTTCTTGCAAGGGTGCGATATGTCATGTCACGTTTTTCCTCCCGCTGCCTTTTTCTCCACTACAAATACAGCCTAAAGGCACCGTCTATATAATTAATAATTTTTGTTACATAGCCTCTTTTGTGTCCCACTGTTAGGCAAAGCCCTCCCCTCCTGCTTTCCACATCTCTCAGTGTCCAGCCACCTCGCATCATCTCGGTAAGCATGCATTTAGGTCGTCCCGCCGTCTTCGCCTTGGTCTGCCGCGACGCCGGTGTCCATTTTGCGAAACCCAGTCAGGCCATTTGACCGATTTCTGAAAGCCATCTCTTATATTGTTTGTTGGTGTTCATGGAGTCCTCAGAAAGTGGTCACTTTTAATTCTTTCGTGTATTTCTTCTAAAAATGGCAAACGAAAATTTACTTTTCAAGTAAGGCCCCGAAACGATATCTTAGGCAATATGGCGTCGCACAGGAATCATGACGTCACTTCCCGTAAACCAACCAATGAACGTAAGAAAGAATGAATGACAGACGCCATTTTTACAGACATGTGACGTCATCATAGAAACGGCCAATCCCGGCCGTTTTCGATACAATGGCGGCAGATACAAATTATCAAATTTTATCCTGTCTTTTTTTTACAAATCATAATTATTTTTTTAGTTGAAATGCCTTAAAGCGGTTTTAAGACACGTAATTTATACGAATACGTAGTATAAATAATACTGTTTTTTTCACACTGTCAAATAGCCTATTTAATTATTTATTTAAATAAATTATTTTGATTTAATTCGTTATACCAGGTGCTGTTGGGTCCCCTGCCAGCCGGGTTCCTGAGGACGGAAGGCGGCGGAGACAGCCTCGACGCCGACTACCAGGCAGCGCTGGCGTTGCAGCAGCAACTGTGCGGTGCTACGGTAACATTCAATCTTTTTTGTTGCAGTATTTTTAGGGTTCCGTACACGAAGAGTAAGTTACTCTATTACTGAGACTCCACTGTATGTCTGTCTTACTGTCACCAGTTACCTCATGAACCGGAATTGCTACACAGTTGAAATTTTCACCGATGATGTATTTCTGTTGTTGCTATGAAAAAAAAACTAAAGCAATAAAATTAATGTTTATGGGGGCTGACATACAATAAACATTTTTATTTTATTGCTCTGTTTTAGCTTCAATAAACTTTCATTAGGATAAACGCATTTCATAGGTATTGGAAAAAAAAAATCACAAAGTTAGTGTTATGAAATTCTGTAACACTTTTGGTTTTTGAATAAAGTAATTTAAAAAAGATTAAGATCATACTCTGTAACTTGCCCCAGTTTCTCGTACGCCACCAATCCGTTAATGTACTTTTAACATCTGTCAGGGCCAATGTATTTATGTGTGCAGTTTGGGCAAACCGACAGCTGGTAACAGTGTAGATTAACAGTAATCTACTTGTCATCAAACGATTAACCGTGGGTTACTGTTGTATAAATGCTATGTTTTGTTCTCAGCAGGTCCAACAGCAAGGCCCGCCACTGCAGGCGAGGCTTAGCATCACCATAGCTCAAGCTAAATTGGTCAAGAACTATGGTAAGTGTTTTTTTTTTATATAAAAATATATATTATAGAGAACCACAAACTAAGTAGTACAATTTTCTTTAATGCACGGTCGTCGTTTTGTTTTATTAATCGTTAATTACTTACTCAGCATATAGAATGTTGGTGAAAGCGCCTCAGGCAGACATAATTTGATTAAATTGGTAGTTAATATCATAAAACTAGCTGACCCGTTAACGTCGTTTCGTCATTTAAATTATTTGTAGGGATTATTGCCGATCCACGGGGGGTAAAGCCCATATTCTCTCTGAGGGAAGGCTTACAGCATGCTGCCCTGTAGAAGGATGTATAAGAAAAGGAATTTAAAAGAAAAGACATTTTAGACAACCACAATGTATGTAAAACAAAATACACGAAAGTCAACAAAACAATAAAAACAAAACAATCGTGGAAATAACATGTCATCATCGACCCATTATGCCCCCAGTTCCCCACTGAGGGGCACGCACGGGTCTCTTCCCTGAGGAAGGTATAGGCCATACTCCACCACGGGGGCCAAGTCCGGATTGCTGGAGGCTTGTAAGACTAGTGGCTGGTCTTACTGTCAGAAGTTTTCTAGCCGCCCTAAGGCCTTTGACTTGGCTTAACGACTACCATCTAAGCACCAACTGCTTAACGTGCCTTGCGAAGCACGGAACCGCTCGGAAAAATGCCACTAGCGTTAGTAAGCCTCCACCAATCCGGACTAGGCCCCCTTGGTGGAGTATAGCCTATACCTTCCTCAGGGAAGAGACCCGTGCCCCTGTGCGGGGACATAATGGGTTGATGATGATGATGATGTAACTATGGTATGATTTCCCCTCATCGCAGGCCTTACCCGAATGGACCCGTACGTGCGTCTGCGCGTGGGGCATTGCATCTATGAGACCCATACGGACCCCAGCGGCGGGAAGACCCCGCGGTGGAACAAAGTCATTCATTGGTAAATTATGTGTTTTATTGTAATGACCACTTATAATAAGATTTTCAAAAATATATTTATTTTGCCTAAGAGTGATGCCACACGATGTTGCCTGTGCGTTGCGTTAGCGCTGCGTCAACTGAGCTGTGACGCTCCGTCGTTCTGCTTATAAATTTGAACGACATGCCGCACGATGCGTTGAAATGACTGACGACAACGCACAAAGAGAGGGGAGAGTCGAGGCGGATAAGGAAGCTGCATTGAAACGATGCAGCGACAAGGGAGTATTTACGTTGTTTATTTTATTTATACATATAAAGATCGCCGCGTTGACGCGACGCCGACGCAGCGCTCGTGTGGCATTCACTGCGTTGAAATCATTGCGTTGCGACGACGCAACGCAGCCGTAACGCCCGTGTGGCATCGCCCTTACTAAGAACTCATTTTAGAACCATCTGTTCATGAGTATCAAAGAATAATCTTAATGACTGTTCCATTGTCCTTATTACCTATAAGCAAGAGTAATTCCTCGTGTCAAGTCGTGTACCTATTGAATTTTCATACCGTTATTTTCAATGTACGGCATCCATTTTGTTACTGAATGTACAAACACGCGACTAAAAAGCTGCCAATGAACCACGCGTCCGCAACGTCTTCGCTGCGCAGCCGCAGCGTGTTCGTGACGCATTAGTTGCGCGTCCGCCCCGTTCCGGATCCGCTCGCAATTCGGTAGTGTGTTAAGGCTCTTAGTTTTCTGCTCTGTTCACAGCCTTCTCCCTCCTGGCGTGAACTCAGTCTACCTGGAGATATTCGACGAGTGCTCCTTCACAATGGACGAGCTGATCGCCTGGGCTCACATCACGATCCCGCAGCCCGTGCTCAATGTGAGATGATTTACCCTGTCCGTCAATCTTAAATCCCTTTTTTTAATTTGATGCAAAAAAAATAGCGGTGTTACCGCTACAAAATATTTAGGTTTACTCGGTAGATTTTTTTTATCTTACATCCAAAATCCTTATCACATCAAAGACATTAAAATTTAATTACTCGTAAGAGAAAAGTGTAGAAAAAACACCTACGTGGCACAAACAATTTTTACTTGGAAAAAAGGGTGTTATTTAGGTTTTACGTACTAGTATCACTCAGATATTATTGACAGCCTTTGGTTTAATATGACAACGTGACAGTTTTTTTTTTCATTAAATTAAAAAAACAGGCTTTACAACTTTATTAATTATTAACGCTATTCCGGATACCCTTACTTGATTAATCGACATGCATGAAACATATTGATTTAGTAATAAATAATCTTTATTTTTCTAATATCCTGGGAAAAATTACGTCAAATATTTTGGGCTTTTATGTATTGCCTACAAAAAATGCAATGACAAGAAGAAAAAGCTGAAGAGGGATGAATTTTGTCCATGTACAAAGAAACCTCCTATCCATAAAACTGCATACATACATCAGCTCACGGCTGTATTCCAGAGGGGTAGGCATAGGCAGACACCAGGGGAAGTCCCTGCCACGATCCTGACAAATCACCTTCGTTTCATCGACATTCATTAGTCGTTGCACGCACGCATGCCCTAAAACTCCTATGGACACATGACATGTCTTTGAGTAGATTCCCGCCCTTGCATTACGTAACTTTCCACTCTATCGGGTTGAGCACATATACAACTCCGAAGTGTCAAAATATGCATGTGTTAGACAGTTAAGAGTAGGCTAAATCAGACAACTCCATACGGTGGAGAACTTACGTAATAGGCTATTTGACCGATTTCTGAAAGCCATCTCATATTGTTTGTTGGTGGTTATGGGGTCCTCAGAAAGTAGTAATTTTAAACTCTTTCGTGTATTTCTTCTAAAAACGGCGAACGAAGATCACTTTTGAAATAAGCCGCCAAAACGCTTTCTTAGGCAATATGGCGTCGCACAGGAATTATGAAGTCACTTGCCAGTAAACGAACCAATCAACGTAAGAAAGAATGAATGACAGACGCCATTTTTACTGGCATGTGACGTCATCATGGAATCTGCCAATCCAGGCCGTTTTCTATACAATATCTATATACAATATCGATACTTAGGTATCAAATTTTATCTTGTGTCTTTTTACAAATCATAATTGTTTTTTTTAGTTAAAATGCCATAAAGCTGTTTTAAGACACATAATTTATACGAATGCGTACAAATAATACTGTTTTTTTCACACTGTCAGATATGTAGCCTATTCCAGTCCAGAGTTTGACAGTCTTGATCTTTCCCAGGGAGAGACGCACGAAGACTGGTTCCCGCTTAACGGCAAGCAGGGCGACGGTATGGAGGGGATGATCAACCTGGTACTCAGTTACTCAGTGAGTATACTTTAACCTTTTCAGCCCTGACCTTGAAAACAGTAAATTTCATTAATTTTGGAATATTATTATAAATTTATAACATTGTTTAATACTTGATGGAAACCCAGCTCCGCTCGGTTTATCAATCAATCAATCAATCAATCATATAATTTATTTTGTTTAACATAGGTGACATTCATGTAGGTGTTATAGGCTATACAGGATTCTCTATGTTATACCCATTGGGTGTACAAATATAAAAATGTAGACACATAATAATCTTATCTAATCAGCCCAAAAACAGAGCGCACTGTTGGGCATAGGAATCACACTAACCCATCCAATCTCGTGCTAGTGCTCATAATATTCCACATTTTTTTTAATAAAAAATAGATGTTACATTTGTGGTTCTCAACGAATAATATTTTGGCAAGGCACATATTCGTATAACTTATTTTATCGTATGCATTAAATTATAATAAAATGAAACTGCCAAAGTGTATACTTCAGATGAGAATTACAGCTTTAAGAATCGTATCGACCACATATTTTTATTCAGCATTGAATTTTTGGTACTTTTCATATCCATTTTCTTTTTCGTTTCAACAAATTAAACCTTACCTTAGAGTTCACAATAACACTTGTGAGACTTGGTGACGTGACACCAACGCAACATTGCTGACATAATTCAGAAATTTATTCATTTTTATTTTGAAAATACTCGTTAATCCGAATTTTTCGCCTGTAAGTTATCGACACGAATTGACTTTTACGCTCTTTAATTTCATGTGCATTTCGTTCGAGTCTACAGTAGACCGGTACGAAATTATTAATAATAGAGAAGATTCTTACATAAGTAAATAATGTTCTAAAATTATACTTAATAATTCCACAATAACAGTTGGGCCGGCCGCGGCTCAAGGTGGACCGTTAACAAACATAAACATTTACATACAGGCACATACATGTCATACATTGCTTCTGGCCCCACACTAGGATACCCTGTGTCGTGGGAACCAGAAACAGCGACGTCACAAACATATACAGGGTGTCCCGTAAATCGACGTCAAGCCGGAACCAGGTGATAAGGCAAGTCATAGTGGTTATCAGAAAAATGAAAAAAAAAAAGCATGATAAAAAGTTATAGGCATTTAAAAAAAAATCTTAAAATCCTGTTGCCACAAATCTTTACTTTTTCCAATTTTGTTTTTGTTTTGTAACTCTGAATAATGCTTCTTCAAACTGTTTACAAAATTTCAAATCCAGCTGCTCCAGCTTGGAAGAAAAGGAGACTTTTAAAAAAAATAAGTTAAAAAATTCCCAATTTTTAATTTTAGTTTTCATTATGTTTGTGAAATGTCGTGAAAAAATAATAAAAATTTTTTTTTTAAATATTCTTCTGATAACCAGTATGACTTGCCTTTCCACCTGGTTCCGGCTTGACGTCGATTTATGGGACACCTGTATAAGCATCCAAGGCCAATTGAACAATCACTTGATTTCCAGGTGGGCCCGGCCGCCGTGGCGGCGTTCCCGCCGATGCTGGTGGTCCCTAGTACGGGGATGGGTTACGCCGCCATGCCGATGTTCCCCGCAACGCCGGCACCGGCGCCCGCGCAGCCCGCGCCGCCCGTCACCGACCAGCAGCTTGAACAGGTGAGCCGTCATTCGTTCGTTCATTCATTCACTCATTCAACCGACCAACCAACATTCATTCATTCAACCGACTAAAGAACTGACCGACCTACCAACACGAAGAAGAAGAAGAAGAAGAAAAATTTATTATAACAACAAAACACACGCCACAAAACAAAATAAATCCAAAAATTAAACCATAAAATTAGTACAAAACAAAGAATCAGAAGAAAACAGGAGGAAAATAAAGATCACAGCGTGTCACTGCTGTTATAAATGGCAGCTGACTCATATGCTAAACATTATATTCAACATTAATTAATTCGTTCATTTATTCATTATTATTAAAATACTTTATTGCACAGTTTTATATAAATAAACGTACAAAGGCGAACTCATCAACCAACAAATGAACGAACCGACGACCAAACATTCATTCGTTTGTTAATGTTTCATTCATGTAGTCATTCATGTTTCATTCATGTATTCAGTTCATGGATGGCCATGAACCAACCAACATCAATTCGTTCATTCATTCATCCATCAACAAACTAATGAACCAACCGACCGACCAACCAACATTCATTCGTTCATTCATCCATCAACCAGCTAATGAACCAACCGACCAACCAATTCATTCAATTTGGATTCATTCATGTCGTGTCTATTTAGAGCTCGCACAGGTCCCTTTTCTCTGTTTCTGTCCAATGATACTTCCATCTAGCTTGTCGAGATTTAGTTAAGTTCTATTATCTCTCACAAATTAACTTTGAGACCCGCGCGAGGCTTAGTCAATTTCATGGGCTCAAAGTCAATTTGTGAGCCGCGCGATGGGATTACTCATGTCCACTCCGTATTCCGCCTCGTTATTATGACCTTTTGAATGAAAAATTCGGCCTCTTTATAGAACAAAATGTTACTTAACTCAGTAACTTGAATTTCCTTTATTTTTTATTTTTTATGTAGTAATAATTTCCCTGCTGGTTTTTGTTTTGTTATTGGGTACTGTTTTTACTTCTTTTTCAATAACGTTCAAAATCAAAGTGTTTCCTCTCATTATCTTATTTCCTTACTTGAATTTTGTCGGAAGAGTCCGACCAGGTTTCGCTCTGATCAGAGACGAGCTACCGACGACGCGAGCTCCGTCTCTGCTCACCATGATTAAGCTCTGCCAATCAGAATCGCTCGTAGCCTGGGCTACCTGAGTGATCTTAAACGATCACTAAGGTTAAGCAACATACGGCGCGTTCAGTCCATGGATGGGTCACCGTCTATGACTAACGCTAGTGGCATTTTTCCGAGCGGTTCCGTGCTTCGCAAGACACGTTTAGCAGTTGGTGCCGGCTGCCGTCGATAGATGGCAGTCGTTAAGCCAAGTCAGAGGCCTTAGGGCGGCTTGAAAACTTCTGACAGTAAGACCAGCCACTAGTCTTACAAACCTCCACCAATCCGGACTTGGCCCCCGTGATGGAGTATGGCCTATACCTTCCTCAGGGAAGAGACCCGTGCCCCTCGGTGGGGACATAATGGGTTGATGATGAATGGATCGTATCCGGAATAAATTTAATAATGTCTTGGGCTTACAACAGTTTTAGCCAAACTTTTACTGTGTCCATTTTACTCGGTAACCTACCTAGTTGTTGCGACTAAAATGTAACGTGAAGAATTTACATTTTGTTTGCTGATTGTCAATGTACTATCGTTTTTCCTTGAATGTACATTACAAGCACCAATAGCAATTTAGCACAAGGAATTTACCACATACATGACTTTTTAAGATATGAATATCTGTTGCGAATATTACATAATGAGCCCACTGATCGGACTCTTCCGATAACATTCAAGTGAATCCGTAAAACAATCTATAATGAATGAATGAATGAAAAATTCTTTATTGCACAATAAACAGTGTTCTGTACAAGGGCGAGCTTAATACTATAAAGTATTTTCTACCAGCTAACCATGGGTGATGTGGAAAGAGTAAAGGGTAGTGCTATAGAGGTCATAAGAAACAATAAAAAAGATAAATCACCTACTTGCAAATTCGCAAACTTCTAATACGTATACTACACACTATATTATAATACTTCATAAATATGTAATAATGTGTTCTGTTTACGAAAGTCTTGGTTTCCCCTCTGGTTCTAGTCAATCTTACAACGTAACCGAGCTCGCATTTTGCCCACAGATCCAAGAAATGTTCCCTAGCATGGACAAGGAAGTCATAAAGTCCGTGCTAGAAGCGAACGGCGGGAACAAGGACGCGACTATCAATTCCCTGCTGCAGATGAGCGAATAAACTTACGACCCACGAAGGTACCTACGACTCAAGCGTATTGACCGACAAATACAATAAATGCTACTGATTTAGTGCTATTGTGTCGACAAAGGCGGCCAGCGTGCGACACGCTAGTCGCGCGTTTTAATCTGTAGTCAGAGCCGTCTTAACCGATTCTGGGGCCCTTGGGCACACTAGAATTTGGAGCTTGTTTCTCAAACAAATGGGGCCATTTTCGAAAGTAAATTAAAATACTAAAATTGTTCTTCTATGTTATTATGGTCTCCATTATTAGCAGTGGCAAATGCAGACCATTTATAGTCCGTTTCTTAATTCGATACCTCCATAAAAGCTATAGGTTAACTCGGTAGATTTTTTTACCGTGAATAGAAGACTCATGTGACAAAAATCCTTATCACATCAAAAACATTAAAACATTTAACTTGGAAGTAAAATGGGGTTATTTGGTTTTTACGTACTAGCAACATTCAGACAGCCTAAGAATTGTATGACAGGCCAAAATCTTTTAAAAAAAAAACAATTGTATGGAGATGTCAACTTGACAAATTTTTTTTGCATTGAATGAAAAAACTGACTAGTTTCCGGAATTCAAAGTTTGGCCGAAGCCGAAAAAAAAAAACTGAACTGTTTTTGTAAAAACTGAAATAATGCTACAGTAACACATTCAACAACTTGGACACTCATTAAATTTGGCGAATGTACCTACGTGGAACGCAAATTGCACATTCGGAAGGTTATTTTTTCTGTCATATTTCCGTCTTTGTTTTTTACGTTCAGGGACCCTGGACACGTGCGTGTGCCCTTATGGTAAAGACGGTAATGGCTGTAGTTGTGTTTATTGTCCAGGTCATAAGGTTAATAATACATTACATACATACATTATTTATTTATACTTTATTGTACAAAATAAATTTTTACAAAAATATCGTAATATATATTCTATACAAATTTCTTCCAGCCCACCAGATCAGTTGTGAAACCATTATTCAAATCGGTAGAGGAGTAATTTGTGCACATTAAAGAAAGCTTAGCGTAGCTTTAATGTCATAACTTGCTGTCCCTACTTACATGAATGTCAAATTCTGACATTTTCGCGCCACAAAACACGAGACTCGTGGCATATCCATGAATATTATTATTATTAGATACTCCAACAGTATTTTCACAATTCATTTAAAAACTACTTATTCTAATTATGTATTCAGTAGTTCAGTGTGAAACGCCTTTACAGGAGTATACAGGAGTTTTTTTTTTCTTCTAATCACATCCAAAAAAAAAAATTACTCCTGTATACTCCTGTAAAGGTGTTTCACACTGAACTATACATAACTGAGCTACCATTCATTCGAATAATGGCATTGTACTGATATTGCATTGTAGACATTGTAGAATTATTTACTTTTTTAAATAGTATGATATAAACACGACAATAGCTATTTGCCCCTATTTTTGGTAGTCTACAATGCAATATCAGTACAATGCCATTATTCGAATGAATGGTAACTCAGTTAAACCCCTTACAATTTTCGTATTAACGAATTGTAGGTTATCTAGCAATGGCGCGATGAGTCAAATGTAAATAGGATCGAATCCTGATTCAGCCCCACATAAATATCTACTTATTTCTGTGTTAGAAATTATTTTCTGTGAAACGAATTGTATTTGTCGATTTATACGCACTCTTAATAAAATATATTCGATGCCTTCAGACTACACCAGAGCGCTTTCCTTACGCGCGGCGCGCCACGCAATCCTTTGTAGTCTGGATATAAACTAAAAAAAAAAGGAGAAAAGGTAATATTGAACGCACGTAGTTTATTTCTCGTGTAAATATCTGCCCAAATGAAGTTGAAACTTCTTTATATGCCCAACAATTTATTGCCATCATTTTCAAACCGCATTTTAGATGTTCCAAAGAAAATGGCTCTTGTAAGATATGTAAGTATGTATTTAGTTTTTAAACAATAATATTTATAAAATATTCAGGTTAAGGCCATTAGCGAATGGATTCGCCTATTATTCTACTTATACACTGGTCATAGATACACTGTAAAAATATTTGTATTAGTTCTAATGAAATACTGTAATAATTAATTATTTTCATTCCATAAATTAACTATTGAAATTATTATTATTGTGCTATATGAATTATTTTGCTCAATACTTATTTAGGATTTATTTTACGAAGTTTCTTGTTATACCATTTTGCTGTTTTAAATATAATACTGAAGTCTGTCAACAACTTTAAGTTGATTTATCGGATACACCTTCTTGAAGTTTGTCGGAAGAGTCCGACCTGGACAGAATTGAGAAATTCTGTTAGTGCATTATAGTGCAATGACAGATTGCATTATAGTACATTGACGGCTAGGTTGTTTGATATGCGTGCGCGCAATTCTTGTAGCGTCAATGAAATTAAATCTCCATGTTCATGCAGTTGTCATTATGCTACAATGCGTTAACAGAATCAAGGCCCAGCTTTGCTCTGTTCCGCAGAGCTTAATCATGGTGAATAGAGACGGAGCTCGCATCGTTGGTTGCTCGTCTAAGTAATAAATAAAAAACTATACAACACGTGTAACACAACTTTATTATCGAAATTAATCTTATTATCCGCACGTAGCGAAAATATTATATTACTGCTTAAAAAAATAATGAAAGGCATGCGTTTAGCATATAATTAGAATATTTTTGCGCTTTGTGCGTCTCCGCACTAACATAGTCACATTTACTTTGAAATCACTTCATTCTATAATCACCTTTAATAGTATCGTTGTAAGAATAGTAATTGCTTGAACAGTAAGAAGCTAGCTAAATGTCGTGCCAAATTATGGATTACTTTGCATATCGGTGCAAGATTTATGATTGCTTATGTTATATTTTTAATTAATTAAAACTTACTATTGTTGTATTTATTTTGTAATTGTATAACAATGTTTAATAAATTATTAATTACATACGTGAATTGTTGTTTAATTTGTTAGGGTGCGTCCCCGGTTGGCAAACAGTTTGCCGCCGACTGAGTTAGCGGCGTATCGGTTTAGTATGCCCTTCCATGCTTCCATATATTTAATCGGGTGTTCACAGTTTGCTAGTTTAGCGCTCAATCTACGCAATTTGCAGCGTTACTCGCGCCGACTATCTCAGTGGGCGGCTGACTCACAGAAAAGCCTGTTCCACTCGGCGGCGAACTAGTTTTAGTTCGCTTTGAGTATGCCGCTAAGTCGAATTTCAGTTGGCTACAAATTTGCGGCTCACTCAGTCGGCGGCGAACTGTTTGCCCTGGAGACGCAGCCTTAAGGGTGTAACAAGGGTAAATGTTGCAAAATTGGCTAGCTTTAACTGAAATGTTAGGCAAAAGTACGCACTAAAAAATCCTGAATAAAATCTTTGGTAATAAAGGATATATCAGTGACTAATTCGTACGGAAAAAAAATTGCATTTAACCTGTCTAGATGGCAAAAATTTTTTTTTTCCAAAAGCTTTATTTTCCACAGAATCTAATTTCGCTGGTAAACGATAGGTAGTAGCTTTTCATTTAAATCTTTCATGCAAATATCGGCCACATCAATATCTGCAATCCTAACTGCTCATATATTTTTTAATGTTAATATTAAGCGTGATTAGTACAAAATTGTACGATTTCTTAATTAGCGCATGGAACAATCGCCATCGAACATCCGCCATATCTCTTATCTGTGTAATGTTTGGATTATGGATTAGTCTATAAAGTATTCGCCGAAGAAGTACCTACAACAAACATTCAAGAGATTTCGCTAGTTTATTATTTTATAACACAGAGGTCAAATGCTCAAAGTCATTCGCCACAGCCTTAATCTTCTCAATGACGCACGCACGTAGAATACAATATATTATTGTATACTTGTATACTTGTGTAATGGGTGGTCAATAAAACGATGTAGGTAACTTTAACGCAGGGTTTTACTTAGACGTTCTCACAGGTTACAATTATTATTTGTGGGCGTGTGGTTGTTGGCGCGAGCCAAAACAGTATACGCACTCTGAGTTTTGTCATTCACTTTCGATAGCGAGAGCGTTTGCGAGTTGCATAGGAGTGACAAAGCGCGCCATCTAGTTGTCTCTTTGTCACTCCTATGCAAAACGCAAACGCTCTCACTATCGAAAGTGAAGGAAAAAACTCCGTATAAGCAC
This sequence comes from Yponomeuta plumbellus, assembly GCA_947310845.1. Classification (NCBI taxonomy): domain Eukaryota; kingdom Metazoa; phylum Arthropoda; class Insecta; order Lepidoptera; family Yponomeutidae; genus Yponomeuta; species Yponomeuta plumbellus. The sequence goes on from OX371206.1 coordinate 3,181,150, forward strand.
TCAGTATACGCACTCTGTATGAGAGCTGCAAGCCTGAGTGCACCTCATAGAAAAAACGTCACCAACATAAAAACAGTTAAACACACAATGTTCGCCTAACGCTGTTAGTGCGAGCGAGATAGATGCTAATGACATCGAAGGCACTCATTCAATGTGATGAAGTTAGATATAACGGTGTTACCCGCGGTTCATCGATTTTCCCGTAGGAATAAGATATTTCCCCGCGGTAAAACGTAGCCTATGTTTTAATCCAGGGTATCGGCTAACTCCATACCAAATTTTATTAAAATCCGTCCAGCCGTTTCAGCGCTAAAGACTGACAAACATATAAACACACAAACTTTCACGTTTATAATATTAGTGTGATGTGATTGTACAATGGTTAGGTATATCTACTATTGTTACTGTTTAGCATAATTACAAGTATATTATTATTTAAAGTAGGTGTGTGTAAGAGAAAACTGTAACATTTGTTTGTGATGAAGCTCTGCGGAGTTTTGAACAGCTAAAAGGTCTTATTTGTAAAAAAAAACAGTCGAATCGCTCGTAGCCCCGGCCGCCTGAGAGAACTTAAACGATCACGAAGAATAAGCAACATAGGGCGCCACCATTCGCTGATAAATTGTGCCCGGATAACGGCGACAGGCTTGCCACTTGTCACGTTTGGGACCTAATAAACTCGGCAAAACGTGGGTCCAGTTCTAGAGACTGGTGCCTCTGCCTACCCCTTCGGGGATAACGGGCGTGAGTTTATTACTTTTTACTTTTACTAGGGCGCGTCCAGTGGATGCATGGGCGACCGTTCTAGGACTAATTAAGGCTTTAAGGTAAGTAAAATAGTTCAATCGCTCGTAGCCGCAGCTGCCTGAGTGATCTTAAGCGATCACGACGGTTAAGCACAGATGGGTAACCGTTCTATGACTAACGCTAGTAGCATTTTTCCGAGCGGTTCCGTGCTTCGCAAGGCACGTTAAGCAGCTGGTGCCGGCTGTCGTCGACAGATGGCAGTCGTTAAGCCAAGTCATTAGGGCGAAAACTTCTGACAGTAAGACCGGCTGGTCTTACAAGCCTCCACCAATCCGGACTTAGCCCCCGTGGTGGAGTATGGCCTAAACCCTCAGGGAAGAGACCCGTGCCCCTCGGTGGGGCCATAATGTGTTGATGATGATAAAAAATCACTTGAAACATTCTTCAGTTGTAGTGGAAATGAAACAAAAAAAGTCTCGATATACGTAACTTTATTTTCTACCAAAAGTGCAAAGACAGTATGGTGTATGTAAATAAAAAATGTAAAACTTATAGATGTAATTGGGGTGACTTTCTAATGACGCATGAAGTTTAATGGTACATTTTTTCCATCTGGTTCAATTACATGTATTAATATTTATTTAATTAATATTATTACTATTTCTATTGGTGGTGCCTTACCCATGATTTGTGTAGTCGACAGCACGTCAACCTTCACATGATAGTTGCAAAGTCGCCCGTAATGCAACGGAGTAGAGTGCATGGGTGTATACGATTATGTGATGTCGACTGTACGCCTCATGAGGCAGAGCATGTATTTTAATTTATTTTATTTATATTAAATTCTCGTGTCACAGGGTTATTGCCCATACTCCTTCGAAACGGCTTGACCGATTTTGATTAAATTTTATGGGTATATTTTGTAGGTCTGAGAGTGGATTGTTATCTATTCTTCAAACGCCCAAGTAATAAGAATAACCAACGTTTGTCGGGTCAGCTAGATTAAATATTTTTCCATCCTCTCAATGTTCTCGATATCTTGTATTTGTCGTCTATTTAATTCTTTTTCTTGGCCTTTTTCCTCCAAAATTATCTAGATCTTGAAACTCGTAAGGTTCGTTAAACAGCAGTTTCTATGTTATGTTCGTTAAACAGCAGTTTCTGTGTTATTTATTATTAACAACATTTTGATTTGATAGATCGATTGCTTTGATATGCGTTTTACCTTCTTTTTAATGACGAGCTTTGGAGGTAGCAAGGTTTTACACGTGACTGGAAACGGCCGAAAAGCATCCGATTAGCAGAATATAATTCGGCCGCGTTCAGTTTTGATAATATGGTTTTGAGGAAGTTGGAAAAAAAAACTGTCAATTTCTCTACATCATTTGAAAATCACCATAGTGAACAGTATGTATCTGAAATCTTAGCGCCATCGAATGTCACGCTCTACTGGTAATTCTGCGAGTGAATATTCCTGGTATTCATGTGAACCGTATAATGATACAGGGCCGATTTGTGAATTGAGAATTTACACTTCAGTAACGTGCTGTCACGCTCTTTTCTAAAGAAATTTGACGAGATAGCACTACAGTTAAGTATTACTTAGCAAAATTCTCAATTCAAAAGATTGCCTTAATCCACCAGCAGAATAAATAATTCGGTTTCGAAGCTACTAAAATTTCAGTGTATAATAAATATAGACTGTATAGTAGAAAGTAGAAAGTTTAGAACTTACTGGCTACTAATCCACAAAATAAAATAGGGAAAGACTTTTAAAAAAATCCTTTATGTTTGAAACTATAAATTATATAAGTATCACATTCGTGCAAAAATCTAACGAAGTTGCTTTCAAACGAAAAATCACCGCCGATTCATTAAATATTGAGCATAAAAATTACGAATTAATATACGTATAAGTCTCGGAAGGTTCCCCGATTGATAAAAAGCGTAAAAAGACGGAAATTGTGACGAAAGGCGAACTCATTTAATTATACAATACTCATACGACGACGTTTCGAATTTAGGTAACATTTTATGATATTAGACGGCATACTTTGTTCGAATTCCGAGTACAAAATGTACATCACAATAACTTTATAACACGAGTCATTTTAAGAGTTGGGATTATTCAAGAAATAGTCAATCCCTACTTTATTTCGCTAGACTTAGATCGTATTTCAAACAACTATTTTCTGTCGAGAAAATTCATCCGCCACAAAGAATGAACAAGGCACAATTCCACATTTATAAAATCTAGTTGCATAGAATTATATCGGTACCTTCACAAGTAGACTAAAATCTAAACTACAGTCAATTTCATTCTACAGACACTTTTCAGCTCGACATAGAGTATAGAGCAGATAAAACGCATAGTCATGTTTTATCTGCGATATCAATAATTATAACTAGATCCTACAATAACAACCGAATTCTATCGTTCGTAGTTGCAGTGTTCAGACAGCAACATACCACATTTTACACTATCTGAACTAACTCAATGTCGTTAGGATAACGATCAAAATTGCAGGGTAAAGATTGATCTGCTGTCGTCTGAACAAAACAAACAACTCGAGACAATTTTCTTCGAATAACATTAAATAATAACACGAGTCCCAGCTTCCAAAAAAAAAATACTACTTTTGACGTAACAGTGAAAAAAAGGTAAACATAATTTTTCTTTCATAAATTCAGTCCAAAGTTTAATACCAAAGGGCATGATGTAATATGCAGAGTTCTCTATTACGAAATTTGGATCATAGACAGGGTGTAAAAAGAAACAGTACAAAGGTGTAATTATGCGCACCAAAGCCTGTCAGAATTCTGACGTTTGGGATAGCAATTACTATGGACTTTGATATACGATTGGAATCGTTTCGTATTTGGTGCGCGTAATAAGCGATATCAATGCATAACGTGATTTAAATAACAAAGGGTACACAGTAGAAAATTTACAAACAGATGTGAGTGTTACAAAACTGTTACGTAGCTAGAAAAAACTTGTAGGCACCTTCAGAACGTTTATAAGCTCGCTTATAACCTCCTTCAAATTCGAGGGATTTGAGAGTTACAAGAACTCTTACTTAGGCAGAAAACTTATAGGCTCCTCCAGACCTTTCATAAGCTCGCTTGTAACTCATAAAATGAACGGGGTTTACAAGGAAAATTACCGACAGATTTGAGTGTTACAAGAACTCTTACTTAGAACTCTAACTTATAGGCACCTCCGGGAAGTTTATAAGCTCGCTTATAACCTCATACGCATCTTCTCCGGCTGGGAGAGGAGATTTGCAGCGTTTAGGTGGGCATAGAGAGCGCCGACATACTCCTTCGGATGTTTTGTGTAGTGCTGCACATGTGGCGACTTGTCGAATATTTTCCAGGTGCTCTGTAATAGAAAAAATAGGGGCTGTATGTTTCAGAAGCTAACAGAGATCTGAATCTCCATCCAAGAGTCATAGGTTGCTGATCACCGGAGAAAGTCTCTTTCTAGGAAAGCGACTTTCAAGTAGTGTGTGACTTTGTAGTGAAGGCCTGTCGTGGACTCGAGATACTTCCCTTGATTCCCCAAGAGTCGTACTCAGTGGTTGCTGGTCCTAGCAAGCAGGCGCAGATTTCGTCGACTTTTTCCTAGTGATAGATAGGCTTTTGAATTATCATGATCTCCATCTCCACCAGTAGTTATAGATTGTTGGCATTTGGTGGTATAAGCTCAACGACTAGCCTGCTCGAAGGAGCTTTCTCTCAGCCAAATCGACCCTCTTCTGCCGAAACTTGGATCCCCATTTACACCCAATAGACATAGATTGCGTCTATGTCTGGGCTGCCTGAGTGATCTTAAACGATCACTTAGGTTAAGCAACATACGGCGCGTTCAGTCCATGGATGGGTCACCGTCTATGACTAACGCTAGTGGCATTTTTCCGAGCGATTCCGTGCTTCGCAAGGCACGTTAAGCAGTTGGTGCCGGCTGCCGTCGATAGATGGCAGTCGTTAAGCCAAGTCAGAGGCCTTAGGGCGGCTTGAAAACTTCTGACAGTAAGACCAGCCACTAGTCTTACAAGCCTCCACCAATCCGGACTTGGCCCCCGTAGTGGAGTATGGCCTATACCTTCCTCAGGGAAGAGACCCGTGCCCCTCGGTGGGGACATGATGGGTTGATGATGAAGACATAGATTGCTGGTTTCTGAGAGTGCTCCAAAGTACCTTCTCCCGACCCTAGAGCACACCCTACAGTTGCTAGTCTCCTAGCCAGCTCGGCAGCTTTCTCCCAGTCCACCTTCTCCGATTTCTCCTAGCCAGAGACCTTCTCCTTTTTGTTGCCAGAGACCAACTCCCGAATCCTTTTTGAGCCAAGTTTCGACTTCGTAGACACGGGGGTAGCTGGTCTCAGAGCCTGCTCTGAGCCTCTGTCTCCCGAAAAAAGAGACCTTCTTTTAGTTAGAGACTGACCTTGATCCCCATCTCGACCCAAGAGTCGTAGACACGGGGGTAGCTGGTCTCAGAGCCTGCTCTGAGCCTCTGTCTCCAGAAAAAAGAGACCTTCTTTTAGTTAGAGACTGACCTTGATCCCCATCTCGACCCGAGAGTCGCACACCTGGCGGTAGCTGGTCTCAGAGCCTGCTCTGAGCCTCTGTCTCCCGAAAAAAGAGACCTTCTTTTAGTTAGAGACTGACCTTGATCCCCATCTCGACCCAAGAGTCGTAGACACGGGGGTAGCTGGTCTCAGAGCCTGCTCTGAGCCTCTGTCTCCCGAAAAAAGAGACCTTCTTTTAGTTAGAGACTGACCTTGATCCCCATCTCGACCCAAGAGTCGTAGACACGGGGGTAGCTGGTCTCAGAGCCTGCTCTGAGCCTCTGTCTCCCGAAAAAAGAGACCTTCTTTTAGTTAGAGACTGACCTTGATCCCCATCTCGACCCAAGAGTCGTAGACACGGGGGTAGCTGGTCTCAGAGCCTGCTCTGAGCCTCTGTCTCCCGAAAAAAGAGACCTTCTTTTAGTTAGAGACTGACCTTGATCCCCATCTCGACCCAAGAGTCGTAGACACGGGGGTAGCTGGTCTCAGAGCCGGCTCTGAGCCTCTGTCTCCCGAAAAAAGAGACCTTCTTTTAGTTAGAGACTGACCTTAATCCCCATCTCGACCCATGAGTCGTAGACCCGGCGGTTGGTGGTCTCAGAGCCTGCTCTGAGCAGCTGTCTCCCGAAAAAACAGACTTTCTTTAGCTAGAGACTGACCTTGATCCCCATCTCGACCCAAGAGTCGTAGACACGGGGGTAGCTGGTCTCAGAGCCTGCTCTGAGCCTCTGTCTCCCGAAAAAAGAGACCTTCTTTTAGTTAGAGACTGACCTTGATCCCCATCTCGACCCAAGAGTCGTAGACACGGGGGTAGCTGGTCTCAGAGCCTGCTCTGAGCCTCTGTCTCCCGAAAAAAGAGACCTTCTTTTAGTTAGAGACTGACCTTGATCCCCATCTCGACCCAAGAGTCGTAGACACGGGGGTAGCTGGTCTCAGAGCCTGCTCTGAGCCTCTGTCTCCCGAAAAAAGAGACCTTCTTTTAGTTAGAGACTGACCTTGATCCCCATCTCGACCCAAGAGTCGTAGACACGGGGGTAGCTGGTCTCAGAGCCTGCTCTGAGCCTCTGTCTCCCGAAAAAAGAGACCTTCTTTTAGTTAGAGACTGACCTTGATCCCCATCTCGACCCAAGAGTCGTAGACACGGGGGTAGCTGGTCTCAGAGCCGGCTCTGAGCCTCTGTCTCCCGAAAAAAGAGACCTTCTTTTAGTTAGAGACTGACCTTAATCCCCATCTCGACCCATGAGTCGTAGACCCGGCGGTTGGTGGTCTCAGAGCCTGCTCTGAGCAGCTGTCTCCCGAAAAAACAGACTTTCTTTAGCTAGAGACTGACCTTGATCCCCATCTCGACCCAAGAGTCGTAGACCCGGCGGTTGGTGGTCTCAGAGCCTGCTTTGAGCAGCTGTCTCCCGAAAAAACAGACTTTCTTTAGCTAGAGACTGACCTTGATCCCCATCTCGACCCGAGAGTCGCACACCTGGCGGTAGCTGGTCTCAGAGCCTGCTCTGAGCCTCTGTCTCCCGAAAAAAGAGACCTTCTTTTAGTTAGAGACTGACCTTGATCCCCATCTCGACCCAAGAGTCGTAGACACGGGGGTAGCTGGTCTCAGAGCCTGCTCTGAGCCTCTGTCTCCCGAAAAAAGAGACCTTCTTTTAGTTAGAGACTGACCTTGATCCCCATCTCGACCCAAGAGTCGTAGACACGGGGGTAGCTGGTCTCAGAGCCTGCTCTGAGCCTCTGTCTCCAGAAAAAAGAGACCTTCTTTTAGTTAGAGACTGACCTTGATCCCCATCTCGACCCGAGAGTCGCACACCTGGCGGTAGCTGGTCTCAGAGCCTGCTCTGAGCCTCTGTCTCCCGAAAAAAGAGACCTTCTTTTAGTTAGAGACTGACCTTGATCCCCATCTCGACCCAAGAGTCGTAGACACGGGGGTAGCTGGTCTCAGAGCCTGCTCTGAGCCTCTGTCTCCCGAAAAAAGAGACCTTCTTTTAGTTAGTGACTGACCTTAATCCCCATCTCGACCCAAGAGTCGTAGACCCGGCGGTTGGTGGTCTCAGAGCCTGCTCTGAGCAGCTGTCTCCCGAAAAAACAGACTTTCTTTAGCTAGAGACTGACCTTGATCCCCATCTCGACCCAAGAGTCGTAGACACGGGGGTAGCTGGTCTCAGAGCCTGCTCTGAGCCTCTGTCTCCCGAAAAAAGAGACCTTCTTTTAGTTAGAGACTGACCTTGATCCCCATCTCGACCCAAGAGTCGTAGACACGGGGGTAGCTGGTCTCAGAGCCTGCTCTGAGCCTCTGTCTCCCGAAAAAAGAGACCTTCTTTTAGTTAGAGACTGACCTTGATCCCCATCTCGACCCAAGAGTCGTAGACACGGGGGTAGCTGGTCTCAGAGCCTGCTCTGAGCCTCTGTCTCCCGAAAAAAGAGACCTTCTTTTAGTTAGTGACTGACCTTAATCCCCATCTCGACCCAAGAGTCGTAGACCCGGCGGTTGGTGGTCTCAGAGCCTGCTCTGAGCAGCTGTCTCCCGAAAAAACAGACTTTCTTTAGCTAGAGACTGACCTTGATCCCCATCTCGACCCAAGAGTCGCACACCTGGCGGTAGCTGGTCTCAGAGCCTGCTCTGAGCCTCTGTCTCCCGAAAAAAGAGACCTTCTTTTAGTTAGAGACTGACCTTGATCCCCATCTCGACCCAAGAGTCGTAGACACGGGGGTAGCTGGTCTCAGAGCCTGCTCTGAGCCTCTGTCTCCCGAAAAAAGTGACCTTCTTTTAGTTAGAGACTGACCTTGATCCCCATCTCGACCCAAGAGTCGTAGACACGGGGGTAGCTGGTCTCAGAGCCTGCTCTGAGCCTCTGTCTCCCGAAAAAAGAGACCTTCTTTTAGTTAGAGACTGACCTTGATCCCCATCTCGACCCAAGAGTCGTAGACACGGGGGTAGCTGGTCTCAGAGCCTGCTCTGAGCCTCTGTCTCCAGAAAAAAGAGACCTTCTTTTAGTTAGAGACTGACCTTGATCCCCATCTCGACCCGAGAGTCGCACACCTGGCGGTAGCTGGTCTCAGAGCCTGCTCTGAGCCTCTGTCTCCCGAAAAAAGAGACCTTCTTTTAGTTAGAGACTGACCTTGATCCCCATCTCGACCCAAGAGTCGTAGACACGGGGGTAGCTGGTCTCAGAGCCTGCTCTGAGCCTCTGTCTCCCGAAAAAAGTGACCTTCTTTTAGTTAGAGACTGACCTTGATCCCCATCTCGACCCAAGAGTCGTAGACCCGGCGGTTGCTGGTCTCCGAGCCGACGGGATCGGTCTTGGACAGCAGAAATAGAGCGGGCGCGCGGCACGGGTTGCGATGGAACATCTGCGAAGAACGCATGTAGTGGACCGTCGCAGACTCGTGGAATGTCTTCATGTGGTATCTGATGGAAGAGAGTAAAGTTGTGTGATTCTCAGAAAATGGCTCGAATTACATCATTTCTTTGGCGCATTGTTTTTCATTACTAACTCAATATAGAGTAACATACGGCGGGTCCCAAAAATGACACGTCACAGTGACACCGGAGGTAGACCTGCATAAAATGCATCGAACCCATAAACCTACAATATACAGCGTGTCCCAAAAATGACACGTCACAGTGACACCGGAGGCAGACCTGCATAAAAGGCATCGAACCAACCTAACATGACCTCAGTAAAAGTTGCACGGTTTCTGAGATATGGCCAATTTAAACTTGTTCTAAATGTTCACTTTTGTTAACTAGTTTAGTGCTAGCATTAAGTTAGATAGCCCTCGTGTTTGGTTTTTTTTTTATTTGTACTCGGTTACGAACTTACTAACTTAGCGTAAGTACTAGCATAGCATTAAAGTTGTTAAAAAAAGTGAATATTTAGAATAAGTTTAAATTGGCCATATTTCGAAAACCGTGCAACTTTTACTGAGGTCATGTTAGGTTGGTTCGACGCCTCTTGAGCAGGTCTACCTCCAGTGTCACTGTGACGTGTCATTTTTGGGACACGCTGTATATTGTAGGTTTATGGGCCCTGAAGCTTGCATTTTAATATATTTGTAGGTTTTGGTGGCATCTACAACAATATATGTTACTTCTCATATTCATATTCTTTATTGCGAAATCATGCACATAGCTGTCATTGAGTTAATATGAAGAAAAAAAAATGCGCCATGAAATTATGCAGTTCTGAGAATCACCGAGTTGTGTTATCGGACCTCTCTCATGGTAGGCAGATGCGCTAACCACTGCGCCACAGAGGTCGACAATTTGCAGTTATGGCATTATCAGTTTGGTAAACTAAACAGGAACGACTGGCACTTGCATGAAGAGACCCTTGTCCAGCAGTGAATATCGACGGGCTGAAGAAGAAGAAGAAGAAGAAGAAACTAATGTTAGTGAATAAATAAAAAAATAAAAAAAAATAACAGAACTTAAACTCTGGTACGAGACGAGTTCTGTTTTTGAACAAAATCGAGCTAGACGTTGTTATATTTTGGGTAAACTGATAAAAGCCGAAATCCACCGTTATCTCACTATCTTGTAATAAAAGTCAGACGGGTAACTACGCATAGTTTCGTCTGTTATCTTTCCAATCCAGGTACATAAATAATAATACTACTACAGCCCAGTCAGACGACTTTGACTGATAAGATAAACCCACACACGTGGATTCTTTGCATTTATTTATTTCCATAACTTACAGCTATCCTTACAGGTGACCCTATTGCAATAGTACAGTATTATAGAATATAAATAATAGCTCGTAGCCACATTGGATTCCAATAAAAAATGTAATTAAATAATCTTGAATCCCTATTTCCCTTGGTCACGGCATCACGCCTGAACGGCTGGACCGATTTCGCTAATTTTTTTTTTCTTCTGTTCGTTATTATCAGGAGAAGGTTCTTATGAAAGAAAAAATTAAGGAAATTGCGCGGAAAATTAGAAAATTTAAAATTACTTAACCACCATATAAAATTATTAAACTTTTTTAATGTAACCTTAAGACATTTGACATAGAATTGACTGAATGCGTGCTGCAAATATAGTCAAAGAGGATGAAAAAAAAAATGACGTTTAAAACGTATTCTTCTGTCAATCTTATTTTATTGATAAACAATATAATAAAATCAAAAATCTGCACATTTATGGCGTCTAAGGCGGAACAAAGTTCGCGGGGTCAGCTAGTAATCAATTAAATGTCAATAAGAATTAAAATCGCTCGTAGTCTGGGCTGCGTGAGTGATCACGATCACTAAGGTTAAGCAACATACGCCGCGTTCAGTCCATGGATGGGTAACTGTCTATGACTAACGCTAGTGGCGTTTTTTCGAGCGGTTCCGTGAGTCGCAAGGCACGTTAAGCAGTTGGTGCCGGCTGCCGTCAATAGATGCCAGTCGTTAAGCCAAGTCAGAGGCCTTAGGGCGGCTTGAAAACTTCTGACAGTAAGACCAGCCACTAGTCTTACAAGCCTCCACCAATCCTTGACCCTCGTGGTGGAGTATGGCCTATACCTTCCTCAGGGAAGTCTTCTGCATGATCCGGTTCTTGGGGAAGACGGCGTGAACACAGCCTCTTTTGAATGATCCTGTTTTTGGGAAGTCCAGCGTGAACTTATCAATCTCTATGTTGAATCTAAGGAGTACTCACTCCATGTAGCGCTGAAGGGTCTTCTGCATGATCCGGTTCTTGGGGAAGACGGCGTGAACACAGCCTCTTTCGAATGATCCTGTTTTTGGGAAGTGCAGCGTGAACTTATCAATCTCTATGTTGAATCTAAGGAGTACTCACTCCATGTAGCGCTGAAGGGTCTTCTGCATGATCCGGTTCTTGGGGAAGACGGCGTGAACACAGCCTCTTTTGAATGATCCTGTTTTTGGGAAGTGCAGCGTGAACTTATCAATCTCTATGTTGAATCTAAGGAGTACTCACTCCATGTAGCGCTGAAGGGTCTTCTGCATGATCCGGTTCTTGGGGAAGACGGCGTGAACACAGCCTCTTTTGAATGATCCTGTTTTTGGGAAGTGCAGCGTGAACTTATCAATCTCTATGTTGAATCTAAGGAGTACTCACTCCATGTAGCGCTGAAGGGTCTTCTGCATGATCCGGTTCTTAGGGAAGACGGCGTGAACACAGCCTCTTTTGAATGATCCTGTTTTTGGGAAGTGCAGCGTGAACTTATCAATCTCTATGTTGAATCTTAGGAGTACTCACTCCATGTAGCGCTGAAGGGTCTTCTGCATGATCCGGTTCTTGGGGAAGACGGCGGCCGGCACGCCGATGGTGATCTCGCTTATATCTGCGGCCGAGTCCCACACTTGGGCGACTACTCGGTCTAACATCGGCTGGTACCTGTGAGAGATACATTTTTTTAATTAAAAACACACACACACACACACACTCGCTCAACATTTTACAAATGCACGTAAATAATAAACACGAATTAAGCTCTGCAAATCAGAGCGAAACCTGGTCGCTCTAATTCGCAGTCGCTGATGCTCCACTTATTCTATGTACGGACGACGTTTAACGATTAGAATAGACAGATCATTATTCTTGCAATGACATACTTCGGACATACTTATTATTTTTAAATGACCAATCCGGACTTGGCCCCGTGGTGGAGTATGGCCTACACCTTCCTCAGGGAAGACCCGTGCCCCTCGGTGGGGACATAATGGGTTGATAATGATGACATACTTTGACCATATGGGGGATATTTGTTTAGAAATTAGATGAGCAAAAACCTGGTCTCTTCCGACAAAAAGTCAAGTGTAAGCGGAATAAAGTTAATACATGATAATAGATTAGAACTCTTTATTGCACACATCAGAAAAACAAACAGATACATATCTATGTTTTGTCGTAATATTAAAAAAAAGTCGAGACCAACATCAATAAATCAACAACAATAAATGTGTTTCCTTCTTCTTCAACTTGGAAGTCGACACATCTAATGTTTGTAAAACGTTACGATTAATTAACGACCTGCTTTTAATAAGAATCAATTATTTAAACCAAGTTGCATGCTAATATATAGATTACCGCTCAAAACAATTTTATTAGGGGAATAGGATTTCAGAGCTCAGTAGATTAATATTAAAATGTATTCAGAGGAGAATTGTGTAATGTAGTGTTCAACACATCCATGAGTAATATTTTTTTAATTCGAAGAATAAATGTGGAGTTTCTTTGTTAGTTTCTTCTCCAAGTAATCTATTAATTATGAATTTAACAACTTTGAAGTTCATAAACATTTTGTTTTTATTATTTATTTATTCAGTTTGGAAAATCCTCAGCTTGAACTTACAATGCCTGAAATATTTGAATCTAAGCAGACTAAATAACTGTCCACCAAATTTAATATTAAACAAACAAGATAAGAAAAAAACTGCATTATCGATTCCTAAACAAGACTCTTGACTCTTGGTTGACTCTGTACGGGGTCAGATCAAACTGTAAATGGATGTGATGCGAGAGCTACGGGTTCGAAACCCGACTGGGGACAAAAAAGCCAGGTCTTGGAGATTTACATGTTTGTGATGTCACTGTTACTGGTTCCCATGGCACAGGGTATCCTACTGTGGGGCCAGAAGCAATGTATGTACGTGTATGTAAAGCCTCGTATCCACTAGGCAACATTTGGCGCGCAACATGTTGAGCGATAGCGCGGGACATTTGTTGCGACGCGAAACTAGACGGGCGTATGTTGCGCGCCTGCTGGCAACGTCGCGCGTTGTTGTGCAACGTTGCCGAACATGTTGAGCGGCACGTGTTGCGCGTCAAATGTTGCCTAGTGGATACGCGGCTTAAATGTGTGTGAATGACTCACAGGGGCTTGTTGGTGTTAGCGTGCATGCAGAGCTCGCCCCAAACGTAGCCCGCCACCGAGAACCCGTGCACCATCAGCGGCGCATAGTTTTGGTTCTGAGTCATGAACTTGAGAAGGTCGGCTGCCACTAGCTATAAAAGAAAGATGGCGGTAGTTTTAAAACAGCACAAATTGGTGAAGCAAAAACCGGTCAAGATGAAGTCAGGCGCGCCCACAGAGGGTTGCGTACTCGTAGTTTTTACGAGCTTTTCTCAAAATCAAATATTTTATTCATAGTAGAAAAAAATATTTACTTTATGAACGTCAAAACTAACAAAGAAACTCTCGAACTTCAAAGATAATTTCTTTGTTGATTTAAATGAAAATGTATAGCGTTCAGATTATTCCCTGTACCTGTAGTTACTATGTCACGACATTACTTGTCTTTTTATAAAGGCCGTCTGTCTCTGACGACAACAGGATAAATGTCACGACATTACTTGTCTTTTTATAAAGGCCGTATGTCTCTAACGACAACAGGATAAATATAAGTAAGTAATATAGGGGCATAAGTCGCCAGTGGGTCAGTAGCGGCTCACACGCACCTGGAAGCCCTTCATCGGCTAAACAAACTGCTAAGATGTGCAACGAAGGTTGAGGACGTCAGATCCCTGCTAGAGGTAGAACATAAGTCACAAGTAGGTCAGTGGTAAGTCAGTCGCGAGTCAGACGCACCTGGGATCCCTCCATCGGCTACACTACACGTTAGACCCCTGCTAGAGAAAGAACATAAGTCACCAGTCGGTCAGTGGCGGGTCACACGCACCTGGGATCCCTTCATCGGCTACACAAGACGTTAGATCCCTGCTAGAGGAAGAACATAAGTCACCAGTGGGTCAGTGGTAAGTCAGTCTTTGGTCACAGGCACCTGAGAGCCCTTCATAGGCCACATGAGCTGCCAGGGTGTGCAGCTGACGCTGAGTACGTCGAATCCTTGCTCCAGATACAGAGTGGCGTATTTCATCACGTGCTTGTGCTGAGCCAGCATCCAGTTAATCATCACGCAGAGCGGTTTGTCCAGTTGTTTGTCCAGCCTGGTGGGAGAGAATTATTTTATCATTAATACTAATTGCCAGCGTAGGACGACCAGCCACAAGATGGGCAGACGATCTCATCCAAGTGGCAGGAAGACGCTGGATGCAAGCCTCTTCCAACCGGTCTTTTTGGAAATCCATGGAGGAGGCCTATGTACAGAAGTGGACTTCTTGTGGCTGAATGATGATGATGATGATAATTGTCACAATGACTTCCACATAACACGATCACCTGTCCTGGCTTCAAACTAGGATACGCTGTGACATGGTAAACAGGCATGGACATCACAAACATGGAAATACACTCAGACTGAGGATATGTGTACAAATTTACGGCGGCCCCCGGCGGGAATCGAACCCACGACCGCGGAAACGTAACTCAGACGTGATTCCGCTAGACCAGTCATAACTTTTAAATGCTTAAATTGTATGTGTATTTTATATAACATTTTTTTAAGTGGTGTAGAGTTTCACACATTGCAAATAACGTCACACCTGCATGCCAGAAGGATTAGCATTAGATATGGGAAAAATATTGTATCAAAATGAAATATGACATAATAATAATATAATCATTTGAAGGACTGACATATCACAAAATGATATTACAATCAGATGGGACATCATAATTATGTCATGATTGTGTGATATTGCATTTTGTAATAATATGTCCATCACTTACAGAAGTCTCAGGGTTTGCCGCGATCATGGCAAACCTTTTTTGCTCATTATTAACTTTATTCCGGATACACTTACTTTTATCTTATTTTACTTTTCGTCCGAAGAGTCCGACCAGGTTTTGGCTCATCTACTTTCGCAACAATGTCCCCCATTTGGTCGAAGTATGGCATTGTAACAATAATAATCTTTATCGAATCACGAGACTAGTTAAGTAAGACTATTTATTTAATGATAAATCTCAGTCCGAACATAAGTGATATCTACTACTATTTACCACTCACATCACTATCATCATTCACAAATATACACTCATCACACCCTTTCACACATCCTTTGCTCAGTGGCTGAAACCCAAACCCAAGACTCCGGTCGTAGGGCTGAGCAGAGACACACACTTCCATACATACATTTCACTTTCTTTTATAAAAGTTTTGCGAACATCTGTAATTTTTTATACATAACGCACCTTGTGCTGGTGACGCGTCGAATATGATACCGTTCTTTTGTAGATTGTGAGGCCTGCAAACCTAAGATACAGATCTTTTGATCTAGTTTATGCCTCAGTATTTCCACAAATAGTGCATTCTGTTGTATTGTATTATTCATTCAATGTTAATTTGTGTACGAATGTAATTTGTGGACAGAAAATAACTTATCTTTAAAACTAATGCAACATCTAGACACCGTTGATGAAAAATAATGCTATATAAATGGATGCAAAGTCCGTTCCTCAGCTCGAGAAGTATTCATGAGTACGCTACACTAAAGAATGAAAGTTCACTCTTTGTCCCGGCTGGGGACAAAAAAAAACCCAGGTCTTGGATGTTTACACGTTCGTGATGTCAATATTTCTGGTCCCCACGACACGGGGTATCCTAGGTATCCTAGGGCCAGAAGCAATGTGCCTGTATGCAAACGTTGTTTTTTTTTAATTCAATAAATGAAAGGAATAGCTCAATAGCTTCACACGATTAGAAATAGTTAAAGTCACGTCGTAGAAGCATTTAGTTTGCATTCGGAATGAGTATTTCGATGTCAAGGAGTCACTAGAGCTGCCACCAATACATTCAACTTAGTCCATCGGCACACTGACCCGGCTATTGCTCGTATTGAATAAGCAATAAGCAATATATTGCATTGATTAAGAAATAATAGGCAATCAGAAATAATTTATAAACAATTTATAATCCGTTTGTTGAATGTCAATGTACTTATAATGATAGTCTCAGCCGGTGCCTTTGGGGCAAATGCAAAAAAAAAATCCCATTCAGACCATCTTTTCTCGAATCACCTTAAATCTAATACATAAGTTGGTACGAATTTATTGGACGTAGTTTAGCAAAAATATTCCAACCCACAACATGGTCATTTTTGAGTTAAATATACCAAAATTATCACTGTGCTCTATATTTTAAGAACCAAAAACTTTCATAGCGATCCAATGAGTATAAGCAAAGTTATGGCACATACTAGTCCCACCCAAATGTATGGAGAGCGTAAATCTATCTATCTAACCACTCTATCGGGTTAAGCATTTAGACAACTCAAAATAGTCAAAATAAGAATGTATATGACAGTTCGGAGTAGGAGTATGAAATACCTACTGGGAAAAAAAAGTCCCAGAATGTAACAGTGTGACTTAGGGTGGTGTGACATACCGGGAACAAAAGGGCTAAATCAGACAACTCCATACAGTGTAGTCTTACGTAATTGCACCCAGAAGTCCCGGGGGGTGAGGCGCGGGCGGGGGTAACAGTCTCATACAAGGAAAAGAGGTTGGTCGTGGCTCGCTCTCATTTCCTCACGCACCTTTAGTCATATTCTATAGGAGAGACAAAGCGCGCCAGCTAGTTGTCTCTTTGTCACTCCTACACAAATTGCAAACGCTCTCGCTATCGAAAGTGAATGAAAAAACTCGCACTAAGCACTCTGGTGATTTTAAAAAAAGTATTAACAGATCCGTACCGTAGGCGAACGAAAGTCGTCGACATAGCCCAGCGGATTAGTAAGTTGAAGTGGCAGTGGGCGGGGCACATGGCACGCAGAACTGATGGCCGATGGGGCCGAAAAGTTCTCGAATGGAGACCACATATCGGCAAGCGCAGCGTGGGATGACCAGCCACAAGATAGACAGACGATCTCATCCAAGTGGCGGGAAAACGCTGGATGCAAGCCGCTTCCGACCGGTCTTTTTGGAAATCCATGGAGGAGGCCTATGTCCAGCAGTGGACTTCTTGTGGCTGAATGATGATGATGATTAACAGATGAGTTAGATATTTAAAAATAAGATTTGCGTCGCCGACAAGTACCGTGTAGAAATTATACAGTCAGTTCCTTTCACATCGGTATACCATTTCATGCACCGTTGACAAAGCCATTGGCAACTTTAGGTAAACAGATATTGTTGTACTGCATATCAGCACTTTTCTATTAAGACATTAGGGCGAGAATTGAGCAGCAACCAGCCGGCTACGCAACCAGCCGGCTACGTAACTAGCGTAGTTATTAAATAAAACACACTATACATCATCGATAGTCACGGTACGATGATAGTTCGCCTATCATTTCAAGGGCAATTGGATGATTTACGATACGTTTTGTATGCTCTGCAGTACTGCATAAGTTTTCCGTATGCAAACTATTAACACTGTTACGAACTATCCCTACTAGCTGATCCTGCAAACGTTGTTTTGCTAGATCTTTTGTATGAAAAATAGATAAAAACTTACTCTCAGACCTACTGAATATACATATACTCGAATTTCACGTGTAATTCCTGGTGTGCATACAATAAAGAATATTCTATCTACCTATCTATAAAATTCATCAAAATCGGCCAAGCCGTTTCGAAGGAGTATGCGTACTAACACGGTGAGTGGTGACACGAGAATTTTATATACATATTAGATTAGATTAGAATCTAATCTAATCCGTGATCGTCAAATTGCGGCCCGTGGGGGCGTTATTTGTGCGGCCCGCGGCAAAGTAAATTGCATTAATAGTCACTATACCTACATGTCATAATCATAAACAAAATCAATATCCGACTTTGTGTACTATATAATACTCTGCGGCCCGGCACTGGTACTCACATTGTCATGTGTGGCCCTTGGCTAGTAAAGTGTGACGACCGCTGGATTAGATAGATTAGATTACATGATATGACTGCCTCGTTGGTCGAGCCGATAAGGCGTTTAGCTACTCGTACCAACAAAGAGTTCGGGGGTTCGATTCCCATAGGGGGCCGCCGTACATTTGTACAAATGTGCTCATCGTGGATGTTTTTCGATGTTTGTAATGTCCTTGCCTGGTTACCATAGCACAGGGTATCCTAGTTTGGGACCAGGTCAAGTGATGGTGTTGTGTGGAAGTTTTGAATTATTATTATTATTGGGGTTTCGGTTCTCAAGTGATGCGAAAAATAAAGTTACTCTAATAATAAAAAAAAAACTTAAGGATTAGATTCTATTTTTCCGATGTTTATTTGTGAAAACGTTTGATGCAAAATAAGTATGGCATGAGCGAGTTTTTCTTTTCATCATCATCAACCCATCATGTCCCCATCGAGGGGCACGGGTCTCTTCCCTGAGGAAGGTATAGGCTATACTCCACCACGAGGGCCAAGTCCGGATTGGTGGAGGCTTGTAAGACTAGTGGCTGGTCTTAGTGTCAGAAGTTTTCAAGCCGCCCTAAGGCCTCTGACTTGGCTTAACGACTGCCATCTATCGACGGCCAACTGCCTGTAACGTGCTTTGCGAAGCACGGAACCGCTCGGATAAATGTCACTAGCGTTAATCATAGACGGTGACCATCCATGCCCTAAACGCGCCCTATGTTGCTTAACCTTCGTGATCGCTTAAGATCACTCAGGCACCCGTGGCTACAAGCGATGTATTTACTTATTTACATTATATTTTATTGGATTTCTGCGTAGCTGTACTATGCAGCCTAGAAGTTATAGTTTAGTATGACGTCACCGGAAACCAGCTGTCAATAGGAAGGCTCTCTCACGCGGCAAATTCTCACAATTATAGCTAGAGCAAATGAACATAAATATAAAAAGCATTCTCGGCATTTCTTGGCCACCTCCATTGGTTTCCATCTTTCCGAAGTTGGTCAAGTCAAGAACGAGAACATAGCTCTGCATCATCATCGTCATCATCATCAACCCATTATGTCCCGTTACGTACCGAGGGGCACGGGTCTCTTCCCTGAGGAAGGTATAGGCCATAATCCACCACGGGGGCCTAGTCCGGATTGGTGGAGGCTTGTATGTAAGAGACTAGCGGCTGGCCTTACTGTCAGAAGTTTTTTAAGCCGCCCGCCCTAAGGCCTCTGACTTGGCTTAACGATTGTCATCTATCGACGGCAGCCGGCACCAACTGCTCAACGTGCCTTGCGAAGCACAAAACCGCTCGGAAAAATGCCACTAGCGTAAGCCAAAGACGGTGACCCATCCATGGACTGAACGCGTCGTATGTTGCTTAACCTTAGTGATCGTTTAAGATCACTCAGGCAGCCCAGGCTACGAGCGATTCGGTACGGTACAGTCGATACCAGGTCGGACCTAGATAGATGTAATCCATCTAGGATGTGGAAGGATGTGGAACCCAGATCTAGATATATTTTTTTTATTTGCTTCTGGCCCCACACTAGGATACCCTGTGTCGTGGGAACCAGAAACAGCGACGTCACAAACATGTAAACATCCAAGACCTGGGTTTCTTTTTTTTTGTCCCCAGCCGGGATTCGAACCCGGGACCTCTCGCTTGGTAGGCAGATACACTAACCGCTGCGCCACAGAGGTCGTCAAAAAAGATCTATTTATTCTATTTTCTCACTCAACTCACTTCATGGTCGCCGGATCGGCGCTGAGCTTGATTTTCTCGTTGCTGATGTACTGGATATTCTTCGTGATGTCTTGGCTATGAGCGTCCCGGGCAGACACCGTCATGGCGACTGGCGCGCATGACAACAGAGGGCGGAACTGCCACTGAAACGGAGTTGGGCGTTTTAGCTTTGAGATTTTTCAGAGTTGCATTCAATAATCATCATCATCCACCAATT
Organism: Yponomeuta plumbellus; assembly: GCA_947310845.1. Lineage (NCBI taxonomy): Eukaryota > Metazoa > Arthropoda > Insecta > Lepidoptera > Yponomeutidae > Yponomeuta > Yponomeuta plumbellus. Next base: position 3,201,123 of record OX371206.1, read on the forward strand.
ATATCCCCACCGAGGGGACGGGTATCTTCCCTGAACAGCCCAGCGTCGATTCAAGGCCTCAAAGATGGAATTCGTGAGGCTACCGAGGACATAGGGCAGCCACTTTGCGATTTGGTTATGGAAAAGTTCATGAAAAGGATAATAGTCCTGTAAGCGTGGTCATGGTGGTCATTTGCCTGATGTTATTTTGCACTATTAACGGCATACCTTCCTCTTCATAATGAAATAAACATCCGATCATTTATATTATAAAATGGCATTAGTCTTTGAATATGAAAACAACACCTCTTATTGGAAAACCCTGTAGAAGAAACTAAGCTAGATAGTCCAAGCCAGCAAACGTCCAAGGTCACGTTTTCAAACAAATAAAAACACCGGAATCGAAAATACAATCACGCTCTATATTACATTAGGTCACACAGTAACGTACTTTGTACCGCGCATATCTGTGTATGACACATACCTAGGTGATGGTAGATAAAGTGCCGTGTAAAAATCTTACACAGCACACTATTGAAAACATTGTAAATGTCCGGCGGCACGCACGGGAGTCGAACCCACGACCTCGGCCTTGTGGGTAAGCGTCTTAACGGCTAGATCAACGAGGCAGTTAAAACATGTAAATGAAAATGAAAAAAGGACAATGCCCATTCGCGCCCTAAGACTATTTACCCAAAAATACTTTAAGTTACAGACTTAAAGTATACGTAAATTATTTTATTAAAAATCATAAAAAAATACTATATATAAATAAGACCTGTAAAAGCAGCAAATAAAAAAAAAAATTCAAAATAACGACCTTATAACCTACGAATCTGTTAAAAATATGTATTAGTTTTTTTAAAGGGTATCTATTATCTTCAGTCACACTTCTGTAGCATAAAAAATGCTTTCCATACAAAAACTATATCCTAAAATAGGATTATTGTAAAATAGAAAGCTTTTGTTATGGTATGTTTGTACCCTTATAACTTAGGAGTCTGACCTTTAGCATAGTTCATGTACTATAATTTCAAGAGTACAAATTTATAACCTATCATCAACTGATATATAATTCATTTGTGTAACTGAAAAAAATCTGGTAGGGCATGGCGTCACAGAAATCTTGGCATTCTCCTTTGAAAATGAAAAAAAATATTTTACATTTGTTTGTTACATTTGTCATTTGTTACATTAGTTTGTTACATGTTTCATCCTACTCACATTTTTCGCCGACTTCGCACTAACCCTTCCGCTCTTGAGCGCGAAAGACACCACGGCTTGGAAGGCGCTCATGATGACTGCTTATCCGTTCGGATCCTGTAACAACGTTGGAAATAAGTTAATAACTTACACAAAAACTCAAAAATTTTAATCACTATAAAAAAAAGATTTTTTTTTATCATCAACCATCCCTTAGATTAGCCGTGTTTACGATTTACACCTCTTTATTTCATATTTCTTTAATTTTTTTTCTTTCCTTTTTTTTTGATTTAAAAAAAGGTAGACAGAATTTTCTATAATTTTTAAATGCAATTTTAATTTTTACAAAAGCCGCGTAACGCTGTTAGTTAACCTCTTTACACATTTACTTTCTTTTAAATATTTCTATTAAAACTTAAAATTAGGTGACCCATTTCGAGATTTGTATAGGATTTTTCATTCCTGCTTTTAACAAGATCATCATACCTACCTATTTAAATTTTTATTGACTTTTCTGTTAATTAGTGAAATAAAACACTCTTGGAGTTGTACACAAATGGATTATACATATTATTTACCTCACTGTCGGAAGACATACTATTTATTGAAGTAGTGGCAACTGTGGATGTCGACATTGACTGTTCAATAAGAAGTTTTTACTCTAAAAATATAAATAAATAATAAATCTTCATTAACCATAAGTGACACATTAAAGTGACAAGTGATTAAGTCTATATGTTGACAATTGTAGAACAGTAGATAAGCAATATTTAGCGATATAATTTTCACTGCGGCCCCACACTAAGCACTAGGCTTCTAGAGGTAAACATTAATGGTTCGAATGGCAGGATAGGACTCTGCTTACTAATATTACCAACTAATTGAACAAATTTAAAAAACCAACACAGTTGGTACCTCATTAATTTAATGATTCTACATTTTATTTCGATTCGTATTTGTTTTGTCATGGCTTTTTGTGCATATAAAATATGAATACGTCCTCTAACTCCGACGCAGTTTAAGAATCTGTGCAAAAAAAGCTTAATATTTATTCAATGATTAGATATTTAGAAGACAAATATGTATTGTGTTAAACAGTCGATTAATATTAAATGTATCCAGAGGACAATTAATTGTGTCTAGTGTTCAACACATCCGTGAGTATTTTTTAAGTTTGTTAATTAAGCTGAACCCTCCGGCCGTTTTCGCAACTGAACTGTTTTGAAAACAATAAATGTGGAGATTCTTTGCTGGCTTCCTCTCCACATAATCTATTAATTGTGAAACTAACGACTTTGACGGTCATAAAGTAAACATTTTGTTTTTATCCCGAATAAAATATTTGAATTTGAATTTTTGATTTTACAGGTTTTTAAGTGTTTTTAAATAAAACAAAAATAAAATAAATAAACTCACGCCCGTTATCCCCGAAGGGGTAGGCAGAGGCACCAGTCTCTAGAACTGGACCCACGTTTTGCTGAGTTTATTAGGTCCCAAACGTGACAAGTGGCAAGCCTGTCGCCGTTATCCGGGCACAATTTATCAGCGAATGGTGTTGCTGTACAAACAAATGTACGTAACTAAAAGTCATTGGTACATGCGTGGTTCGAACTCAGACCCTCACGATCGAGAAGCAAGGGTCAACCCCACTACGCCACCACCGCTTTTCAAAGTAAGTAAGTTTTGTAAGTGTTTTTAGTAACTTACAAATAAAGTATTTTATCTATATCTCGAAATTGTACGGTACTGTGGAGTGATGCGCACACTAGTGATTACAGATAGGTACTCGAAAGTAATGGGAAAATAATACGCTGAAACTACAAAAAAATGGAAGTGGAATCAAAAACATTTTTTATCTCCAGATCTAAAACTGTGATTTCGTTGCATCAATTTGATGACGATAATATTTAGTTTGATGGTAGTCATTTGTATTTATGAGTCTTTTTATAATAGTCCGAGATAAATACGACATAATATTACATTCACTCTCGTCGTCTCACCAGGGCCTCGATTCTGCTAGTGCATTATAGTAATCAGAAATCAGAAATTTACTTCAACGTAAAGAATTTACATTCTGCTGGTTGAATGTCAATGTACTTATAATGCTAATGTTAGCCGCTGCCTTGGGGCCGAGTGTAGTGGAGAAAAATGCAGCAAAAAAACTCCACTCTGACCATCTTTTCTCAAATCAACTTAAGTCTAATACAATATTTGGTACATACAACGTCCATCTATTTGTAAGAAGGTCAAAATTAAAATTAAAGACCCATGAGTGCAATCAATAGTCGCTACAATGACAGATACACGGTCGGGTCACGTGACGTGTTTTTTTCATACCATTGACGACGCCTAGATTGTTTGATATGCGTGCGCGCGTAGTCTTGGAAGCGGCAATGATACTAAATCACCATGTTCAGTTCATGCAGTTGTCAGAATACTACTATGCATTAACAGAATTAGGTCTTGGGCCTCGATGTGTAAGGTTTTCCATTGAATGGGATTTTGTTCCGGTAGAATGATGGCGGTTGATGAAAATAATAAAATACCCGAACAGGAGGAACGGCGGGGAAGCAATTCGGTGCTAGACAGTCGTGGTGTTCGGACGTACCCACGTTTTAGCTGTTACTATTTTAATACTATTGTAAGCTAAGACCTAGCATGGCAAATAAAGATAGATTTATACTGTATCGTGACCTGAGTTTTACTACAGATGATATTAGTGCTAATGCAGTACTATAATTAGTACGATGACAGATAGACGGTCGAGTCGGGTGACGTGGTTTTTCATACCATTGACGTCTAGTAGGTTTGATAATTATGTGTGAGCGCGTAGACCTGAAGCGGCAGTGAAACTAAATCGCCACGTTCATGCAGTTGTCATTGAACTACAATGCATTAACAGAATCTAGGTACTGGTCTGTAAATGTTATTTATGAGTACAATAAAGAATATTCTATCTATCTATTTATCTACTGGTCGCTGGATGCGGGCTGCACAAGGCCGGGACGCTTGGAAAACCCTGAGGGAGACCTGTGTCCTCCAGTGGGTGTCAAATGACAGATGATGATGATGATGATTACATCCATACAACACAATTCGATGTAGATCTCAAACTACACAAACATGGAATTAATTATAAAAAGCCAATAAAAAAAAGTACCGCCCCTACCGTGTAAATCGAACCCGCCACATCGAATCCAATATGACCGCTGTCATGTAAATAAAACATGTTACTGCTAAACCATCGAGGCAGTGAAAGATTAGAAGTGATGACACTGCAATTATTTTCGTTTCTAAATGAATTGCTACATCACAGTTGGACCATTTAGTCAGTGATGAAATACATTATTTGATAACAGAAAACATCTTACTATCTGCCATCTAGAATTAAACAATGCGTGTTAGGTCTTTTTTTTTTTTTGGAAGTAAGTAAAGATTTCATAGTTTAACTGTGTTCGCTTTGCTGAGCCTTTTTATTGAATATCTTAAAAAAATATGGTCTTAATTACAAGTCTGATAAATAGAAATATTAACTGAAAGCATAATCCGTTCATGTTCAACAATGTAGCATAGCCAATTGTGGTACTCCGAGGTGCATTGCGTAGGAGAGTCTTATGTTTTAATCTGTGGGTTAATCGATTTTGTAATGTACATCGAGTTGACTATAACTATTAGTCTTTATCTCAACCAAGTGGCAGGAAGACGCTGGATGCAAGCCGCTTCCAACCGGTCTTTTTGGAAATCCATGGAGGAAACCTATGTCCAGCAGTGGACTTCTTGTGGCTGAATGATGATGATTAGTCTTTATGAATATTATAGTTCTATAAAACAGGGCCCTCGTCTCTTTGTTTCTACCCGGAAATAGATAAAACACGTCCAAGTATTACGATAGGCTTTGTGGTGCATTCGTTGGCAAGTTCTTGTAAACAATATGATCAAAACAAAATTTGTTATAAATGCGTAGCGTAGTTAACTGGTCAACAAGATGCATAATGCAACGCAAATATAATGCCCCTAGCGCCCGTGACGAATTCCGCTAACGATACACGGTGTTGATTTGCAACTATATTGAATGCTGAAAGTCTTTTGCTGCACTAATATTTAGGAATAAAATTAGCTTAGGAAACTTGAACTTCACTTAGAAAATTGAGGTACACCCTCTCTAACAAGAAAGTAATAATTGAAACCGGACGACCACGTGGCGAAGAGTACAAAAGTAAAAAGTATCGTTGCTCTTACGTCCATAAAAAAAGTATCGTTGGTGTTACCTCCATAAAAAAAAATTGATAATCATCTGCTTTTTTGAAGTGGCTTATAAAAGGGCGAACATTTAATAATTATTAATGCTGCATACAATTTACGATTTGGTCTATGCAAAACTGATAAACTTAAAATGTAAAGACGCATTCAATTCAACGTTGTAGGTACTTATGACTAACTAATCTAGAAACAGAACGTCTGCAATGCAAATCGTAAATTATTCCGGCCACATACAGTCAAAATTATTCAGACTGCTTGTCTGGATGGCCTTAAAGGGATCTATAATCCATTTATCTATACTTGACTTTTTTTCCAAACTTTAAACGACACTAAATCAAAAACCTTTAGCGGTAGAAAACTCGAAACAGTTTGCAAATTTAGTACTAGCTAGTACTAAATTTGCAATCTCAAGTATAGATAAATGGAGTGTAGGGAGTCACACTAGCGAAGCGCGACCGATGAAAAAATCTCATAACTTTTTTTCAGAACTTTACAAAAAGTTTTTGAGTACCTATCTCTCAATCATGTTAACAGTGACAAAACCTAGGATCACGAATTAGGCGATAATGCTATCTAATAATAAGGATTGCTAATAATAATAACTTCCACACAATACAATCTCCTCGTCCTGGTCCCAAACTAGGATACCTAGTGCTATGATAAGTTGATAACCAGGCAAGGACATGGATTTATTATTATAGAGAGATTCTACAGACACTTCATAATTCGATATGTATAACAAGATACGATCTTCAGATCAAGATGTCTTCAGTGGCACTTGTGTTACTCCTTGGAGCCCCAAAGCAGCAGAAGCAGCAGAAGCCGCACGAAGAATTACATATAATAATATTTTTAACCGATTTCTTAGAAGAAGGTTCTCAATTCGTCTTTTGCGGATTTTTTTATTTAGAATTATTTTTTTGTTTGTACAGCGATAATTCTTTGTCACGTTACAAAATTACGCTCTGTCCGATTTCATTCTTGACACGGATGTTTTCAGTACAAAGTTTTGTTGCGCTAATTAAAAATCTCGCTAATTTCCAGACTTCTTTTCTTTTCTTCTTTATTTTTTTCTTCTTCTTTTCCTTTCTACTTATTTTCTAAAATATACTGTCGAGTCAAAATGCCGTTCCCACCGCGCCGTTCCTCTGCGAGACTCCACCGACTAGCCGACATGCAGTTGGCAAGTGAACGGGCGGTGTTTATAAACAGATAGGCCCGACCTTGGCGAGTATTACTGGGTCTGCTCGCGTACAATCAACGGCATTATCAACCTTTGCGTCCGTGCACACTGCTCCGTTACAATACGGGCCAGTTTACAACTACAAAGGTCTCAAGCATAAACTGAACATAATCATTTACATACAGGCACATACATTGCTTATGGTCCCACACTAGGATACCATGAAACAACGACATCACAAACATGTAAACATCTAAGGCCTGGGGTTTTCTTTTGTTCCCATCTGGGGTTGGAGCTCGGGATCGCTCGCGTGGTAGGCAGATGCGCTAACCGCTGCGCGACAGAGGTCGTCAAGCAGATATACCTTGAGGGGATGCAGGGGTTTTTGATTTGAGAAAAGATGGTCCAATTGGAGATTTTTTTTTCGCTGCCTTTTTCTCCACTACATTCGGCCCCAAGACAGCGGCTAACATTATAAGTACATTGACATTCAACAAACATAATTCTTTACGTTGAAATAAATTTCTGATTTCTATCACTACCGCCACCGAGGAAATAATTCATATCTTACGCTCTGAAGTACTGAATAAACTTCCCTAATTTTTTTTTGGGAATTTAAATATAAAATCACTGACATGAATATTCTTTGAGGTAGTTGTACATCCGAACTTTGTGCTGAAATGAGAAATGAGAAATTTATTTCAACGTAAAAAATTTACATTCTGCTTGTTGAATGTCAATGTACATAAAATTATAATGTTAGCCGCTGTCTTAGGGCCGAATGTAGTGGAGAAAAAGGCAGCAAAAAAAAACTCCACTCTGACCATCTTTTCTCAAAACATCTTAAATCTAATACAAAGTTCTGCCTACCCCTTCGGGGATAACGGGCGTGAGTTTATTTTTTTTCTATTTTTTTTTTATTTACAAAGTTTGGTAGGTACGAATGTCCATCTACCTAAGAATGTCAAAAATCAAGACCCATGAGTGCAATCAATACTTGCAATGTCAAACATTATTTGATTTTCTTAAATAAGTATGAAAACGCCAATGCTGCGGCCAGACACACGGACGGCACCGTTTCACGAGCATAACGCAGGGGTCAGCCATCGCCAGTCTCAACCATATTTGAGGGCAATAGGCGACCCGGCCACCGCGCCACCATTCGCGTACGTTCAACTACGTTTCCGCGTTCTTGTCCGATCTATAAGAAACAAACGCGTTTTTTCGCAGAGTAGTGACTAGAACCATTGCTGGCGTTTGCCTAAAGCTCTCTTCCCCGAGCTCCCCTCAACAGAATGTGCGATAGTTGACAGAATGTAGATAGGTAGACAGCATTTACGGAAGTTTATTTGTTTCATAGGTCAAAACAGTCCTGAAAGCAAATGGTCACAAAAATCATGTCAATTTCATGAGCCGTATCAATTTGTTTTGTTGATTTCTTGTAATGTAAAATTAATACTGATAATCTTACATAGTATGTGTATACAGCCTGATTTTTTCACCGGTACAATAAATTTTACTATATCATTGGTATCGACAATAGATTACATTTATCGAATAAAATTACCATATATATATTTTTTTCATTTTCATTAATTTATCATTCATCCAATTTGTAGCTCATGGACACCCATTACAAGGTGTCATCGCGGTGCGAGGCAGAGGGCGGCGGGGTGGGTGCGTGAGCGGGCGGCGGGCTGGCCGGCGCACGATTTGGCCTTTGGCCGGCCGGTTATTCAGTCCGCACGCATTGACCTACGTGAGTGCACGTGCGCCGTTTCCGCACTTCCTGCAGTCGAAAATTACGCGCGCACGATGTTTACAAACCGCGAGTATCACGAAATGGTTCGTAGTTACTTTCTCAGTGGAGAAAATACAGTGCAGCTCGGCGGGTATACGCTGATGAAAGTTTGCCCCGCCTGATAAATGCCGGTTTTATTTAACCTCAAATACTCAACACCAGGACATTCATGAGAGTGACGCAGCATTTGCTAGACTACGGACAGTTTACTGCACCAGCGCACGCTCAAGGCCGAGGAGGGAGACCTCCCTTGGCCGTGGAGATCGAGGAACAGATATTCGCGGTCTTCGAGGAAAACCCCAGAAGGAGCACCAACGACGCGGTACGCACGGCGCACTTCGGCGTTAGCCAGTACGTGGTGTGGAAATTTATACCACTACCAACCAGTGCAAGCATTCCACGCCGGTGACGGTCCTAAGCCCGTGCAAGTATGAAGCAAGAATTGAAATCAAGTAAGATTTTTTTCGCTACGTCATACATAAGGGTGAATATACGGTATTTGATTTTTTTGTGTTCCACAAATGTAATCTGTTCCATTCAATATTGATAATTTCTCTATTTGACACAATTTTTAAATGTTTAATGATGAGGGCCAGAAGTTTTTTCCATTTTTTTGAATTTTATAAGTACCAGAGGAACATGTGTTACCAGAGGACTGACACTATTGGCAGAGTAGTCACAAATTAAAGCAGGGAAGTGACAGGCCATTGATTATAGTTAAGAAAGGGGACACGTATTAAACAAAACATGAAATATGCCAGAGAAGTGACGCCAGAGGAGTGACAAAATCGCACAAAACCTACAAAAATAATATCACTCGCTTTTCTGATCACCGTTTAACGTAATACATGACATCTACACACAATAAACATTGCATTGTGCAAATATACAATTTCGTAACTATAAAATACAAAAACATAGACTTGCCAGAGGAAATACTCCAACGACTGGCAGAAACACGCTTTCCTACAGTGAATCGCAAATTGACGCTATATTTTAGGAATTTTGCTCAACGTCATTAGCTTGTTTCTAACTTAACACTATTGTATGCGCGCAGTTCATGGACAAAAACATACCCTTGCGGTTTTAAGTCAAATTTTACTTCTTTGAGTTTCGCCAGATGAAGTGACATTATTGTAACGTGACATGAAAGTAAGTTATTTTTCTTTATATTAACAAAGTATTTTACTGTATATTTTGATGAAATATGTTTCGATGTTTATAAAAGCATATGATCATATTAAAAAAAACATAATGGCATACGTATTTAAAAATATATCACCATAAAATCATTATAATCGAGAAATGGGGAGACCAGAGGAGTATACATTTACAACTATTTTTAACGATTAATGTCTTAAATTAAACAATAATCGTGAATAGACTATGTGGGCCAAATAAAAGACCATATTCTTTAATGCTTAAGCATACGGACGCAATAATATAATAAGTTTACCATAACATTTGTCCATGGACCATAGAAATTCAAATAGCGTGTATTGACCCATAAGTCATACCTACTGGCTGCGCGCCGCCGCCGCCCGCTTCTTTTCCTTCCCGCAAGCCGCGCGCGGCTGTTGTGCTCATGCGTAATGAGTCCATATTTCTTTAAGATTTGCGGATAAGTTCAGACATTGGTATTTTTGTTTTTTTGTACCAACGGGGTAGTAACAAAAAATGTTGGTATTTGTATTTTGGACTTAGTATTAGGGTAATTCTCATTCTCAAGAAAAAAAAAGTGATTTGATGAGAAGAACAGCTGATTGCACAGATTGTTATACTTGAATGATCAAATATAAAAAAGGGTTACCTGATGCTTAATTTTACTTACATTTCATCATCTTATGTAATAAATCTTCTATAATATACACTCCTAAGTACATGAAATGTCACGACCATGCCATGTGACATTCCCGATTTTTTTAATTCGAGTTCAAATATCGCAAGAGCTATGCAAACTATGACTGTTATTTAACGTTTAATAATAAACGAATTAGATACTCTACAGTTTGTAATTGTTTATGGGTATAAATAATAGTAAATCTGGCGTTATTTGAAACATACTTTATGTGACATATTTTTTTGTCACGACCATGGCCTAGCACGAAAATACTCCTACATTGACGGTTTTAAAAATAAACAGGTGGCAATACAAACTACATTTTTTTATAAGGGCAACTCTATCGATCTACCCTTTTCGCAAATGGCGTCAGGTGTTGTGGTGCAATTTATTTAATTTCTCAGCATTATTTTTTACTATCGTCGAGCATACTGTGTCAAAACCGTGTTTTTGTTTTAAAAGGGTAAGTAAATCATTTTTTTTGTTTTTTGTGCATGCACAACTTACTGAAATAAGTAAAATATATAACTGTTATGCCCAAAATACCGCAGGTGCAATGGTTTTGAAGTTATGAATGGCACGGTGCAAAAATGTCACAACCATAGCAGTCACAACCATAGCCATAGTATACACCATGGCTGTGACATTTGACCATGGTCGTGACTAATCTTCAGACTAACTTTTTTTTTATGCGTTGCGCTGGCTGGTTTTGAGCTTTTTTAATATTCTTTTCTAGATGGCATCAAAGAAAGGAAAAGTGAAAGATCTAGAGAAAATCAGAAAGCACAAAAGAGACGCTGAAAGAAGAAGAAGAGCAAAAATAAAAGCAGACCCAGTGAAGTACGCGGAAGCCCAACGTAAAGAAAAGGAACGACGAATAAGACAGAAAAAAGAACGATGACGAAAGAAGCTAAGAAGATTCTGAACTAAATCTAAATCTGCACAATATCGGACTGCTTACGCCACGATGCCTGTGCTGTTTATGCACACATAAAGAAGGCATTATCTGGTTTGACAACAAATGATATAACAGTCCTGCACGTTGCTAGCGATGGTCCCAGTAGTCAATACAAAAATAAAAGCCACTTTTACTTGTTTACTCAGCATCTATTGAAGTACTTTGACATATCTGAGGCGACATGGAACTTCTCCGAATCGGGGCACGGAAAGGGCGCTCCCGACGGAGTAGGAGCAGCTATAAAACGAACTGCCGACGCCTACGTTGCTCATGGAAATGACATCCCTGACTTCCAGACTTTCTATAAAATTCTGAAAGCTCAATCAAATGTCATACTTTATCAAGTTACTGAAGAAGAGATTGTGGAAGCGGATGAGTTATTAAAGAGCTGGAGTTCAGTTAATAGCATTCCCGGCACAAAAAATGTGCACCAAATAACGTGGACATAACAAGAGCCAACTAAAATAAATCTAAGAGAATTAACAATTGTACAAAGTGCAGTGTCAAAGATCAGTGGCCACATTTTACTTCCTCTCAGCACTTCATAGTTCGTGCATTACAACTGAAAAATACCACGGACAGTGTCCCAGACCGTTCTGTTCACACAGATACTGAAGAGGATAACCATGAAAACGAAGAACTTGATAACCCAGCCTGTGACGCTAATCCCTCTACTCTCGTAAGGGTCTGTGATATAAAAATAGGGGCATGGGTATTGGTTAAATTTTCGGGAAAAAACAGCAGTTTGTCGCTTTCGTAAGACCAAATACTGTCAATGATGTCCCAGAGGATCCTTACCTAGGGAAATTCCTCCGCAAAAAGTCAAAAACATCCGGAAAAACGGTTTTCGTTTGGAAAGAGCCCGAAGACATGTCTTCTACGAATATAAGCGACATCGTTTCTATTTTGCCTGAACCAACCCCCACTAGACGAGGGGAACTAATTTTTAAATATGATTTTGCGATGTGCGTCTTTCCAAATTATGTAGGTAATCATTGTGAAAAACAGTTTAGACTTAACTTTTTTTATACTTTGCTTGTGTTAAACGGCCGTTAGTACCTATTAACATAATAATGTGCCATATACAAACTGTGATTTAAGTAAGTAAATGTTTATAAACTACTTTAATTTTGGAACTCACTTTATTGTAGATGCTAACAGTCTGATAGTTACAAAAAACCTTAGTGTTTAAATATAATACAAAAGAAATTATTAATAAGAAGTCTTAATGTGCCTTATTCAAAGCTAACAGTCTGATTATCGATTAAGTCTTAGCTATAAATAAGAGATAATTTTTAATAATGTTAATAAAACAAATTACAAAGAGAAAATTGCTTTTAATGTCTATAATGGTCTGTAAGATCACAACCGTGTACACGATGTCACATACGTGGAACCATTTGTCACAACCATGCCACTCGGTGTCACAACCGTGATTTCACGCTATGATTTCTACCCCTTGTAAAGGTCTTTAAGCTCCGTGATACAAATTAGAACCTTATTTTGACTTCTATATTATGTATAGTAAAAAATAATTGCGAAAAACAAGTAAAAAAAATTTTAAAAATCTGGCATCAATTTTGAGAATGACCCATTACGTATGTTGATTTATTGTACCGGTGAAAATGCCACCCTGTATTTACTCATGTCTCTTTCTGAAAAAGGTTCTTTATTGTTTGTTTTTTTTTTTAAATTATAGATCCTAGCAATGAGTTAGGATTGTATTCGTGTATTCCGCCTCTTTTTTATGATATTGTGATTATCTATCAGTGGCAAATGTTGAGAAATTAGTAAAGCATGTGGATTATGTTTTATTGTCATTGTGTGGAATCACCATTACAAGCCGGCCGGCGGCGGCGGCGGCCGAGCGAACCGACAATTCCCGAGTGCGAACCGAATCGACTACAAAAAAAAATTACACGCGTCCAATGAGCCGTTTTCAGAAGAAATAAAAAAAAAATCTAATGGCTGTCAAAGGAATGCAATTTTGGACCTCAGCCCAATATCCATGTGTGATACATCATAAAATAGGTCTCAGCGAGCTGAACCAAAGTTACTATGACGCCAACAGCCCAATGTGACAAACATTTCGGAGTTATATTTTATTGAAAATGTTAGTTTTTTTTTCAATACAATATAACTCCGAAAGGACAAACATTTGGCTGTTGGCGTCATAGTAACTTTTGTTCAGCTCGCTGAGAGCTATTCGATGATGTATCACACATGGCTATTGGGCTGAGGTTCAAAATTGCATTCCTTTGACAGCCGTTAGATTTTTTTTTTAGTTCTTCTGAAAACGGCTCATTGAGAACCTCCTGTCTAACTGTCTGGCTGCTGGCTAACATTTTATGTACATTGACATCAAAAAACCGAAAGCAAATTCTTTATGTTGACATAAATTTCTGAATTCTAATTTCCTCATCTTTTGAAATTATTTTGAGAGTTTTTAAGTATAAGTATGTATTATTCATATGTGCAACTACCCGTATCTTTTTTCCTTCGGCAACCTTTCCGTCACAAGGTTGTCTTCAAAAAAAGAATGATAAAAAAGCAACGATACTATATTTCAGTACATTTCTGTAAATTATAATAATTATTTAGTTGGTGTGTTTTATAAGTGACTAGCTGTTGCCCGCGACTACGTCCGCGTGGGCTTTAGTTGAGTAAAGTGTTTGCAAATAAGATATGGATACTTTTAGCGCATGCAAAAGAGCTTTTATACTAACTTCGCAACCCCCTCTTACCCCTTTAAGGGATGATTTTCCAAAAACTACTTTACACGTCTTTCATGACTTTCAATGAAGGACCTTCATGCTGAATTTCATTCGAATAACTTCAAAAATGGCTAAATTTCATACTAACTTTGCACCCCCCTTTTGCCCCCTTAAGGGATGATTTTCAAAAAAACTATAACTATTTACATGTGTTTCATGACTTTCAATTAAGGACCTTCATATTGAATCTCATTCGAATAACTTGCAAAACGGCAAAGTTTCATACTAAGTTTGCACCCCCCCTTTATCCCCTTAAGAGATGATTTTTAAACAACTATTTTACACATGTTTCATGACTTTCAATTAAGGACCTTCATATGGAATTTCATTCGAATAACTTCAAAAACGGCAAAGTTTCATACTTAGTTTGCACCCCCCTTTTCCCCCCTTAAGGGATGATTTTTAAAAAACCATTTTTCACGTGTTTCATAATTTTAAATGAAGAAACTTTGTACCAAATTTCACTCGAATAACTTCAAAAACGGCAAAGTTTCATACTAACTTTGAACCCCCATTTTACCCTCTTAGGGGATGAGTTTTCAAAAATCCTTTCTTAGTGATCCCCTACGTTGCAAAAGGAACCCTTGTGCAAAATTTCAAGTTTCTAACCCTTATAGTTTAGGCCCTGCGTTGATATGTCAGTCAGTCAGTCAGTCAGCTTCTCCTTTTATATATATAGATAGATTTACCAACTATGTTAATTAAACTAATATTAATTCGAGACAGCAAAATGATGACCCAAACTAGTGTTAAAAAAATAATTAAGTACAATAATATTTTATTGCAAATAAATAACAAAGTAAGTAAGTAATTTATTTATTTCCTTCTCACAGTGGTATCAAAACACTTTATAGTAAAGACTTTTACTATAATCTATATTTTTTATTGCCCATAAGTAAAAAAATTCAACAGACATGTGGCGGAATAAAAGACTAAGTAATATTAACACATTCGCAGACAGGGACGCCTATAGCAGTCTATAACAATAAAAATAACAATAGATCACATACGACTGTCCGGCAAAGTGTTAAGTAAAAGTGCATCCTGCTAAAATAGACGAAGTAAATCATATTATGAGAGGAATTCCTAAGGCAACCTTAGCGCACTATAAAAGTGTTTTGGTGGAATTGAGTTTTTATAAATAAGACGGTTAGTCTTTTCGAATTTGATTCACACAACAGCTGATAAATATTCCCATTTCAAGGTAGAACTATTAAAAATGTTCAATGTTATGTAAAGATAAACTGCAGATCTGCAATGGTTATGACTAGTCCAAAGTGCAGACAAAAAGAATAACAGATTGATTGCTAGCATGATGAGAAATCAGATGCTTATGACAGAAACCTAGGGATACCTACCATAGAAAAGAATTGAATTGAAATCAGGTGTCGTGTCTCATTATGTGTAGGTACTTAGCTCCGACCTAAATGCATACAGCCGGTATGTAGCTTCTATGTTTAGATTCAGAATGGTAAATACTGTGTAGGTACTTACTACCTACTCTGGTAGACCGTTCTTGGCTAAATTGAAGATAATTACAGGGACATACAGGACAATATCTCATTAGTTTAATAGGTGTAGCGTAGCTGGTGTAACTTATTCTACGAAATCTCACTTACCAAAGAAAGCAAAAGGTGTCTGTAATTCCAACAATTCACGGAGTTGAAAGCCAAGATGGATTATTGCATTTTCACAGACGGAAAGAGGATTTTTTTTATGGCTCCGGAGTAACACTTTGGCACATAGCACAATAATTGCAGAGTCCTAGTCTGGAGCTAAGCAGCACTCGGTAAAAAATCGAAACGAACGAAGTTGATTGACCGCAAAAAGAGTACGAAAAAACTTCCACAACATAACACGCAACCAGCGCGTGAAAGAAATCGCGAATGATGAATGAATTAGTGAGTGAATGAATGAAATTAAATAATCATTAAGTGCAACACACACGGACATTTGGACATTTAAGAACCGTTTTCAGAAGAACTAAAAAAATATATATTGCGGCTGTCAAAGGAATGCAATTTTGGACCTCAGCCCAATAGCCATGTGTGATACATAATAAAATAGGTTTCAGCGAGCTGAACAAAAGTTACTATGACGCCAACAGCTAAATGGTTGTCGTTTCGGAGTTATATTTTATTGAAAATGTTAGTTTTTTTTCAATACAACATTTTCAATACTCTAGATACATTATGAGGTTTCATTGTTTAACTTAATCTAATTTAGCTTATAGGAACAAAATGGAGATAAATGTTTAACGTGCAAAATTACAAGACCACTGGCTGGTTTTTCTTTTGCACGGATTGATTTATTAAAGCGTATCATACAGCATGCTGAAAACTTATAGCTTGCCACGGCATAGCACGTCTACTATCGGTATAGCAAGATAATTGACCACGCGTGTGCATGAACCTTAAGGAAATCGATAGAACGAATGTTATCGCTTCAAAATCTTTGTTCATCGAAAACAAAACAAAATGTCACTCTCTTTGGTTTGTGTATTAAGTACTTTAGTTCTTATTATATGGTAATAAGAACTAAAGCTTTATTATTCTGAGGTGGTTCAGTTATTTTAGTCTGTGTGGTCAAAAAACGAAACTACTATCTACGGTAAAAAACCTACAGTGACCTCGCTTACAGTTTGTCTATAAAGTCATGAAATTAAATGATGGCGCTGTTCACATGCATATAGCAACTCTATATAGTGTAACCAAAATGATTTTGATACTTGCAATTCTTTCAAGTAAAATAAGTAGGTAAATAAGACACATTATACAGTACAATTATTATATTTAAAAAATTAAGATTAATCCCTCTCACTCATCATCGGATTCTAAATATTGAAGGTCAAGAAACGTTTCGTTGTCACATTCATCAGCAGCGCTGTCGTCACTACAGTCGCTGTCACCACTGCTGCTATCATCGCCTAAGCGAACAATCAAATCGTCTATGTCTTGATAGAGGTGACGTCCTCGCTCGTAGTATTCTTTTTCTAGCGCTTCAACGTGATGGCAGCAGTTTTTCCATATTTCAGGTGTAATGCTGCTGAAGGCCTCTTCAGCAAGTTGCAACACATCGCGTGACCCAACATTTTGTGCTGCTACTTTTTGTTTTAGGTTAGCCTAAATGAGCTCAATAGGATTTAAATCACAGTGATACGGGGGGAAGCCGTACCACTGTGTGACCATATTCTCCTAAAAGTTCATCAACAGCGTAGATGGGGCGAGGTTTGTTTTTTTTTACTAAACTCTGTAAATTTGGCTTCCTGAGTGTAGGATCAAAATCAATGTTATTCTCTAATAGCCAGAGTTTTATCTCGTCTACTCGGGAATTAGAGGTGGGCGTCTTATTTTTCACGACGGAGTGGTAGGGCGCATTGTCCATAACTATGATTGAAGGTTCGTGAAGATTTGGTACAAGCTTTTCTTTAATCCACTTGGCAAAGTTATGCACATTCATCTCTGAGTGGTAGTCTTCCAGTTTATTTGTCCCTGTGAATATAAGAAGGCAGTTTGGCACAAACCCCTTTTCGCTTCCAGCATGGACTATGATATAACGCTTTCCTTTGGATATGTCCTTTGTAACACCTTCTATGTTTAGAGATTGCCAACATTTTGTGACCTGGTGGGAAAATAAATACAAATACAAATACAAATACAAAAAATTTATTAAAAAGAGAAAACATTACAAAGCGTGTTTTACGTTGGTTGCCACACTAGATGTAGATCTGTGCTGTGGTAACCAGAGGAAGGGTTAACAATACGTTTAATTGGCGCTTACCGTTTATAGTTAGTTTTAGTTAAATTTTACTTTTACAATTTAATCAAAGACTTATTCTAGTCGTACTTACTCTAGTGACATGGTATACTTAGTGCTAACAAGACTAATAATATAAGTTATTAGGTAGGATAGATAAGTAAATATATTTATCATTATCAATTATCCATACGCATACATACATATACATACACACACATACACACACATATGTATTAAAATATATAATATATTTTAATATAATATAATATACACACCCAAATACATACATATATACTTATATAAATATATAATTGCAATATATACACGTTTATTAATTAGGTTTTTTAAGCATTTTTTAATCATTATTATCAATTATTATTATTTCTATAGCATTCAGATAGTCTTTAGTAGTTTTTCTGTTTCAGAGTAGTTTAGGCTATTGAGATATAGTTTAAGTTTTTGTTTAGCGCAGGCTTCTGTGGCCTCTATAATATCACAATTAAGAGTAATTTTGTTAAATAAGAATGGTTCTAGAAATGGAGCAAAGCGTTGACCAAATGTGGTATGCATAGCAGGGGTGGGAAGACGACGGACACGTTTATTTACAATTGTCTCGTAATCAGGTGAGGTGTGAAGTCTACGATGTGCAGATAGAACCGTCCTGTGTATAAATAGTTGTCGTACTGTTAATACTTTGCACTCTGAATAGAGAAGTTGGGTGGAATGTCTATAAGCCTTACTATGTAGGACTTTTAATATTGATCTCTGGGCCCTCTCTAGCTGTATAATATGTGTCTTTGCAGCTCCACCCCAAGAGGAGATACAGTATGATAGTACCGATTCGCAAAGACTAGTATACACTAGTTTGCGTATTGTAACGTCAGTTATATCCCGCATCATTTTCATGAGTGAGATTAGTTTTCTAGCACGTGCTGAAACGGAAGAGATGTGGTCAGTGAAATTTAATTTTTCGTCAATGTGAACTCCCAAATACTTTATTGAGCTTACTCTCGTTATAAAATCAGTACACGTGCATTTAGAAGGTCTTGATTTGTAGTCATTAAGACAATTATGTAACAAAAGTTGCTGAGTCGTAGCCGGATCTGATTTTTTGGTTTTATGGAAACATAGGAAATTTGTTTTGACAAATATTCTTATTCATTGTGAACTAGCGTTCGCCCACGGCTTCGCCAATTATTTCATGTTCTCGTTACCATGAGAAATAACTCAAAAATATGTGACCGATTTCTTTCAAACAGAAACCTAGGTGTGACAGACCTAGGCTTTTTAGTTAAAATCCCCGTGAGTCTTACTTCCGGTTTTCCTCAATCCACAAGACAAAGTTTTAAATAATCGGTCCCATATTTTTTTAATTAGTTTGTTCCGAATGAACAGTCAAACAATAACAATACAGCAATAAGTAATGAAAACAAAGTTTTTAGCTTATACGAAGAGTGAATGTAGCTCTCATCAAGATAAATTATATCTTTTTTTAATTCGTCGGGCAAATCTCGATTTTTTTTATGATCGCCAAATATTCTTCTCGTTTTTCAGCAATATGCGATTGTTCGATTAGAGCCTTTCTATTACTTTGGCATTTCTTGTAGGTAAACCTTATTGCTTTGAGAATTTTACGGAGAACTTCAAGACTACAATGAAAATCCAGATCAGTTCTCGCAATCACTTGCAATTTTCTGAGAGTTGGTACCTGAAATAAAAAAAATCCATTGATTGTATATCTGACTGTACCATAATTTGTTACTCTAAATGTATGTTGTAGTTTTAGGCATACACAAAAAAAACATACAACCTAAAACAAAAAATGCTACCTCTTTTCGCACTGCGTAAAAGAATTGGATTTTTTGTCGCAGTGCACTAATATCGAAGTCGTCCATTTCTTTTTTGGTCGGCCCTTCCTGTGTTTCCCAGGAGTTTCAAACTTTCCATCATTCTGAAATCCTTCGTTGACTATCAGCCTGAACTGTACTCTCAGATTTTCCTGAAAAAAATTAAAAACCATCTTATGGAATGGAAACTATATGTTGTTGACAAAGAAAATAAATCAAATTCAAAGTTTGTAGAAAATTTGAATAAATTGAGTTGTACAGTCGACAGCACGTCAATCTTCCCATTTTAGTTGCAAAGTCGCCCGTAATGCAACGGAGCAGAGTGCATGGGTGTAGTGTATACCATGATGTACTGGTACCATCCTAAAGTATCAAAAACTTTGGTCACACTATATTAGGACCTAATAGAATGTCAATCTAACCTAAAAATGTGCAATGTAAACAATGCTTTTTTTGTCTCGAAATCGTAAATTCAGTAAATTTGTAACTTCAGGGAGATTAAAAACAAACATTAACACGATTACATACCCGTCAAAGACGCTGTTCGCCCATAAACATCATCCAAATCACATAAAATTCGTCCAGCTTGGAACTCCGCGAAACATCGCTGGAAACTTTAAAAATCACTTCCCGAGTACCACTCCTGTTTGCTTTACTCATTTTTGATGCCGTTTTGCGTAGTTATTTCTTAATTTATCGCAGTACTATCAAAACAACAAAAAATACGAAAGAAAAACGATTTCACAACTGAACTCGATGACAGCTGATCTACTGACGTTAGGTGTTGCCAGACACATGATTAATTTTAGTTCATCAAACAT
Source organism: Yponomeuta plumbellus (assembly GCA_947310845.1). Classification (NCBI taxonomy): domain Eukaryota; kingdom Metazoa; phylum Arthropoda; class Insecta; order Lepidoptera; family Yponomeutidae; genus Yponomeuta; species Yponomeuta plumbellus. The sequence continues at coordinate 3,221,548 of OX371206.1, forward strand.
TCATTTCACGACTTTATAGACAATCTGTAATTTCTTACACGAAAATAAATATTGAGTACCTACTTGGACATTGGCGAATTTGGACTGCAAAGGTAGTATGAGGACGCGAATCGCGCGCGACAACGTCAAAAGTCGCGAGAATTTGACAGGTAATGTACTGGAAAGTCGCGACTTTTGACGTTGTCGCGCGCGACTCGCGTCCTCGTACTACCTTTGCAAGACAATCACTCAATTGGCACTTTTACACGAGGCCAATAGCTGAGACAATCCAGTAAGCCAGTCCAATATTGTCTTCGTGTGAATGGAGCCAGGACAATGCATTGGATTGGCCCAAGCCAATGGATGAAGCCGATCCAATGAAATATTGGATTGGCTTACTGTCCTGGCTTACTGGATTGTCTCAGCTATTGGCCTCGTGTAAAAGGCCCATTTACGGCCTAGCCACGGGGAACGGCGGCGGCGCGAACGGCGGTGCGGCAAGCGGGACGAAAATTCGCGCGGCGCGGTTTGCCGGCCACGGGCAGGCGCGTTTGCCGCCGCGACTAGTAGGGCTGAGTAGGGCAGGCCGGTCAAGAGCGAAATGTCTTTATCTCAAAGTAATATATTTTTTTGTTCACTACCTATATAAGTAGTCCGCGCCTCCCCAACCTCAAGCCTCCCCCCGCAGAGCGCGATAGAGACAACTGCAACTTGGACCGAAAATACCAATTAAAAATACACAAAATCAACGATTCGTAGTCCCCTGATTTCTTATCCAAAACTTAACCAATGTAATTACTTTTTTCATAAATAATTAAAGAAAGGCCTTGGCCGTGTTCCTATGTTTTCCATTTTTTTATATAATCTAGTAAAATTGCTTTTCTGATTTTTTGAATACAGCGGAAAATCGGGCCAATTTTTTAGGTTTTTGAATGTTCATATCTCTTTAATAATAAATTTATGAAAAAATGTAACGCTCAGCCCAGTCCAGTGCCATGCCATAGCCAAGCCAGCCATAGCCAAGCCAGCCATAGCCAAGCCAGCCATAGCCAAGCCAGAGTAGCCGTGACGTCAGCATACGTCACCGCCGCGCGCCACGCCGCGCGCCGCGCCTCGCACCACGCCGCGCGCCGCGCCTTGCGCCGCGCCACGCGCCTCGCGCCACGCGCCGCCCGTTTGCCCCACCTCGCTCGCACCGGCCGGTTGCGAGGGTGGGAGAAACAACGCCTGCCTATTTAAGCCGTTGCAATGATGGATCGGCTCTTTTCCTGTTGTAATTATTTAATAGGGCGAAGCTCTGCCCAAATAAATTTCTATTTGATTAACTTTGTCGTGAGAGTTCCTGCCCTTCTTTACAAAAACAAAAACATAGGGACATGCGTATAGTAGCCGTAGATTTTATGGAAAAAAATTATTGCTCTACTGGCATTATCCAGGGAGGAAACAGGGGACTACGTTTGTATGGAAAAACTGCCGTTGTGTTTCCTCTTAAGGCCCAAAGAACTAGTATCCAGGCCAAAACCTTTTTGGCCGATGATGAATTGACTTGTCCAGCTTGGCAGTGCAGAGGGCCAAGGGAACTGCACCGCCTGGAGACTGGCCCCTCACGGGCCAGGTTGCGCGTTCAGGAAATGTGTAGAGCAGGATCTTGGACTTAATGAAAAGCAGATTGTCGAACAAACAAATAAAGATGTATTGTCACATCACATTTGGAGAAACTATTTACATATTAACAATATTATAAAATCTTATAATTAAACAACGTCGTAGTAAGCACCGACGGATTTCACCAGAAAGACAGGAATGTCAAGTTGAATTACTTTTTGTAAAAAACCTAACCTGCCTGTTGTGCAACAATGTTGCCACACCACCCCCCTACGAAGAAACATAACCTCACATAAAGAAAAATGGTTAAAACAAAATAACAAAACCTAATCAATAAACTAATCAAAAGTCTTGAACTTAACCCGTCTACCTGACCGGGTAACGTAAGGTTGTTTTAAAGTATCAGGTATAGGAGGCGTTGGCGCAGGCGGCTTAGGTAGCACAGGAGATACAGCAGTTCCAGGTACCAAATGAGCTAAAGGAGCAGCTGTAGTAAGTTGGTCGGGTTTCGGAACCGGTGGTGAAGCGGACGACGGCAGCACGGTGGTGGACGAGCCGTTTGCAAGTTGACAAACGGGATCATCAGTCATCACATGGGCTGGCTTGACTCGGTCAATGCTGACTTCTGCTTCTCGACCCTTAATGAGTAAGGTAATCGTCTTGTCCCTCTTGCGCAAAATTGGATAAGGGCCTGTGTAAGGAGCCTGCAACGGACGACGCACAGCATCGTAGCGCAAAAAGGCGTGAGTTGCTGTCGACAGGTCCTTAAAAGTGAAAATCGCTTGTTGTTGATGACGCGATGCCGGAACAGGTCGAAACTGAGCCATCTTGGCACGAAGCTGGTCGACGAAGTTGGTGACGTCAGTGAGACGCTCTGGTGCGACAGGAGTAACAAGCAGTTCGCCAGGAAGTCGCAAAGGTTCGCCGTACAGTAGCTCAGCCGCGCAGGACCCAATGTCCTCCTTCAAGGCAGTACGAATGCCGAGGAGTACCATTGGAAGTGCTCTGATCCACGAGCTACCGTGGCACATCAGAGCAGCTTTCAATTGACGGTGAAGTCTTTCCACCATTCCGTTGGCTTGCGGATGATAACTCGACGTTCTGTTCCTGGTGGCACCATGCATGTGCAGTAACTTCTGAAAAAGCGAGGATTCAAATTGTCGGCCTTGGTCGGTGGTGACGACTGTCGGTACACCGAACCGGGCTATCCAGCCAGTGGTAAAAATTTCCGCAACTTCCTCCGCTGTCATTGTGACCATCGGCCATACCTCAGGCCAGCGTGTGCAGCGATCTATGGCGGTGAGGCAGTAATTGAAACCGTTGCATGGAGGGAGCGGACCGATTATATCCAAATGAACATGGCGCAGTCTGGCTGACGGCGTGGAAAATTTACCAAGAGGCGTTGAAGCATGCCTTGTTACCTTGCTTCGTTGACATGGTAAACAGTGTTTTGCCCAATTCTGGCAGTCTTTTCTAATGCCAGGCCAAACATAGCGGTCACTGACCAGTTTGATGGTTGTGGGTGCACCTGGGTGACTCAAACCGTGCAGTTTATCGAAAATGCCTCTGCGAAATGCAGGCGTCACATATGGGCGAGGCTTACCGGTAGAGGTATCACACACGACAGTAATATCTGTCCCTGGGATACTGACATCTTCCAGTTTCAAAGAGGAGCTGTTAGTGCGGCGAAGGCTATTGAGCTCGTCGTCCGTAGCTTGAGAGGAAGCGAGAGCGGCGTAATCCGCCTCTAGTGAAATGGCCTCGACTCTCGACAGAGCGTCAGCTACCACATTATCCTCTCCTCGTATGTATTGAATATCAGTAGTGAACTGGCTAATAAAAGAAAGTTGGTTAAGCTGCGGTGGCGGTAGCTTCTCACGGCGTTGTACGAAAGCGTACAACAACGGCTTGTGGTCAGTAAAAATAGTGGCATGCTGTACCTCGAGAATATAACGGAAATGTTGTACGCTTTCGTACACCGCTAGGAGCTCACGGTAATAAGCTGGCCATTCAGACTGGCGTGGAGTCAGCTTTTTGCTGAAAAACGCCAGTGGGCACCACTGGTCATTTACCTGTTGCTGCAAGCAAGCGCCGACGTGCACGCTAGATGCATCCGTGAAAAGACCTAAACGGGCGTCGTTCATAGGATGATGTAATAGCGTAGCGTCAGAGAGGCTTTGCTTGCATACCTCAAATGCCTTATGCAGCTCGGGAGTCCATGGGAATGGAGTGTTTCCTTTGCTGTTTGTAGCCACCACCGCGTCAATCAAAGGGGCTTGAAATTTAGCAGCCTGAGGGATAAAACGGCGATAGTAGTTTAAAACGCCTAAAAATCGCCTCATACCTTTGACTGTTTCAGGAGGTTTGTAGTCCAATAAAGCAGCGATGCGATCGCGCGGCGGTTGGATTCCGTCTCCACTGATAATGTGTCCGAGAAATTTGACTTGTTCCGCACCTAATACACATTTAGAGGGGTTAATAACCACACCGTACTCCTGCAAACGAGAGAACAATCCACGGAGATGCTCCTTGTGGGAGGCTTCATCAGGCGAAAAAACGAGTATGTCGTCGATATAGGGAAAACAGTAATCGAGACCCCGCGTGACCTCATCGATAAATCGCTGGAACGTTTGTCCAGCATTGCGGAGGCCGAACGTCATAAAAGGAAACTCGAAGAGGCCAAACGGGGTAACGATGGCTGTCTTCGGGATATCGTCCTCAAACATAGGGATCTGATGATAGGCTTTCACCAAATCGAGAGTACTAAATACTCGTGAGCCGTGCAGATTGTGAGAAAAATCGTTAATGTGCCGGAGAGGGTATTTATCAGGAATGGTCCTGGCGTTCAGGGCGCGATAATCGCCGCAAGGACGCCAGGAAGAATCCTTCTTTAACGTCATGTGTAATGGCGAGGCCCAGGCACTTTTAGAGGGCCTTGCGGTGCCGCAGCGAACCATGTCCTCGAACTCTTTTTGAGCAGCTACAAGTTTTTGTGGAGCTAATCTACGAGGACGGCACGAAACCGGCGGACCATCAGTGGTTTTGATGTAATGCACAGTGTTGTGCTTAACTACCCTAGGTTGTCCTGGTGGTCGTGTAATCACAGGAAACTCAGCCAGTACATCCGCGAAACTGGAGCTACCAATGTTAACGGCTTTGACGCTTGGCTGTGAGGTCCCGGAGAACAAAACAGGAACATGAAGTTTGGTGTTACCATCCACCAGGCGCTGATATCTACAATCAGGCAACAAATTATAATAACTAAGAAAATCGGCACCTATGATTGGTGTCGCTACGTCTGCGATCACGAAATTCCAATGGAAATCCCGGCGTAAACCTAAATCGAGGTGCAAAGAAACAGTGCCGTATGTCCCAATCGAGCTGCCATTAGCAGCACTCAAACTGTAGTTGCTAAGTTGGTAGCGACCTCTAAGGAGACGGCGAGGGAAACAACAGAGATCTGACCCAGTGTCGACTAAGTACTGGTGTTTAGACTTCTGATCTGTAACGAAAATGCGGCGGCCGGGACTAGTACAATCAGTAGCCGCCTTTACTGATTGTTTGTCGGGTTTCCCTGATTGCTAGGTGTCCAACTACACGGGGTTATACACCTTGTTGCCCTGTCATTGAATCTCTTATGGTACCAACATACCTTTGGGCCTTTCCTTGATGAGGAAGCGCGAGAGCGTGGGCGCGAGCGATGAAATGACGCAGAACGCTGACGTGTACGCGTAGGCCTGATGTTGACAGATAAAGCAGCAATTTGTTGCTCTATGCGTTCCAAGCGCTGTGAAAAAATGTCATCATTCGATAAAGAACCTGCAGAAGCCGAACAAGAAAACACTTTACTGGGCCCTGCAATTTCCATGACTTTATCACCTAGTTCAGATAGCTTATCGAGGCTTAGTTCAGCCTGTGACGCAAGAATAGCTTGCACTTGTTGAGGAAGTCGACGTAGCCATAGTTGGCGCAAAATGTTCTCATCAGAGAGTGCGCTGCCAGCAAGTGAGCGCAGGTGACGAAGGAACTGAGATGGACGTCTGTCCCCGAGCTCCTCTTCGCTAATAAGCTGTCGTACCCGCTGCTCCTCCGACATGGAGAGTCGCCTAATGAGCTCTGCTTTGAGCTTGGCGTATTGCTGACCTTGTTCAGGCGGCCGCGTAATGATGTCCTCCACTTCACCAGCCAATTTCTGATCGAGCTGGGCGATGACATAGTTAAATTTAGTGCTGTCTGCAGTAATACCAGCTATCTGGAACTGCGCCTCTACCTGTGCGAACCAAACCGCAGGCTTGTCTGGCCAAAATGTTGGTAATTTGACTGAAACTTTACTAACTTCAGAGTTTTGTTGAAGCTGTTGCTGAAACGCAGCATTGTCAGCTTGTAAACGTTCAATCAAAGCCTTAAGTTCCTCAGCCATGTTTGTTAATACACACTTAAATAAATAAGCAAATGACATGCAAAAATTATTTAGTTGAGATGAATTTAGTTAATTGAGCGTTGGAGGGGTTAGCAGCATAGCAACACCATTGCACCAAAAATATGGAAATATATGGCATAAGACACAAAATAAATAAATCATGCATGCACAATAACTCATAAAAAGTTCCCCATGCAATTCAGTAAAAAAGTTTAGAAATAAAATAGTTTGACTTACCAAGGCAGGCTAGCCGTGACAAAACTAAACTTAAACTTACTTAAAACACCACAAAAAAACTCAAACTATGGAAATCACACCATGAAAAACTAAAATGAAAACGTAAAAGTTTGTTTACAAACACCAATCTGACAAATCTAGACGGTCATGACGTTAACTGACGAGTGACCACACTGACGTTGTCAAATACACGTGCACCGAAATAAAACCGTTTTGCATGAACGAACGAAAAGTCAAAACGTACCAATCGGTCGCGAACGAATAGTCTATGGTAAACTCGTAGTTCACTTCACAGCACCATCGATAGTTCCGCGTTTCTTCGTCGGATGGCACTAACGTCAATGCCAAAGAAAAATCTTGGAAAAACGATGAAAATCCGCCATTTTCCGTAGCCGCAGATGGATGAAATCTTCTTTTCAGCAATCCAATTTTGCAATCCAAACGTCTGGGATATGCTCATCACGTCGGGGTCACCAGTTTGGCCGATGATGAATTGACTTGTCCAGCTTGGCAGTGCAGAGGGCCAAGGGAACTGCACCGCCTGGAGACTGGCCCCTCACGGGCCAGGTTGCGCGTTCAGGAAATGTGTAGAGCAGGATCTTGGACTTAATGAAAAGCAGATTGTCGAACAAACAAATAAAGATGTATTGTCACATCACATTTGGAGAAACTATTTACATATTAACAATATTATAAAATCTTATAATTAAACAACGTCGTAGTAAGCACCGACGGATTTCACCAGAAAGACAGGAATGTCAAGTTGAATTACTTTTTGTAAAAAACCTAACCTGCCTGTTGTGCAACAATGTTGCCACACCTTCTTTAAAAAAAAATCATCAACAAGAGGTTATGTTTACATCCTGACCTAACCTCAAAATTTCACTAAAACATGACGCAAAAAGACGATTCCAGTGCCATGGCCGATAATACCAAGTACAAAGATGGTGTCAACCGCAATGCAAGGCTTATAGTCCGGAATATCTCCTTCAAAGCCACGGAAGAAGCACTCAGAAATCATTTTGCACCTTACGGGACGGTCGAGGAAGTAAAACTGCTCAAGAGGCCCGATGGCAAGTTGGTTGGCTGTGGTTTCGTCCACTTTACTCATGTGCCTATGGCTAATAAAGCGATAGCTGCCACCAACAAGAAAGAATTCTTTGGTGAGTTCAATAATATTTGCTTGTTGAAAAGAGTCATAGATTTTACAAACCATAATATTAACTAAGGAAGTCTAAAAGACCAGCTTCATTTTTATAATCACTATTTAGTCCAAAATATCTCTTAAGAGGCAGCGTAAATAATTTGTGATTACATCTAACACTTTACCAACAATAGGGAATGGATGAAAATATCAGAAGTGCTTGATATTTTTTTCGGTGATAGGAATAACCTTCCTTAACGCGAGAAAAAAGTTTCAATTTTTTTGGCTTCGTAGTTAATTTTTAAATAATCTTAATATTTTTCCATTCGTAGTTCTGGGCTCAGTACGGCTTTACAGACATATTCCTTGGTCCGCTACGTATTAAAAAAAAATTCTGTGGTGACATTGACAGCTTTTCAAGGTGGATTTTTTTTCATACGTAGCGGACTAAGGAATATGTCTGATATGCCGTACTAAGCCCAGAACGACGAATGGAAAAATATTAAGTATATTTAAAAATTAACTACGGGGCCAAAAAAAATTAAACTTTTTTCCCGCGTTAAGGAAGGTTATTCCTATCACCAAAAAAAATATCAAGCACTTCTGATATTTTCATCCATTCCCTATTCTGGTAATTTTGGATCGAAGGAAGCGAGAATATCACATAATGTTAAAAAACATTATGCCAAAGTTTTTCTGCTCTAATTTTAGATTAAAACAATTGAGCTTCATAAATGTCCAAAATTTGGTCCTTTATCAAGCTGTATGCAATGCACCATCATGATTCATTGAAAAATTATGCCTATACGGTTTTAAATAAGTTGTATATAATACCAGGTGATCATTCTTTTATTATAACATACATGCATAAGTTTACGCCTGTATGCCGAAGGGGTAGGCGGAGACTGAAACTTGTTACAATCCTGACAGATCACTGTTGCTACATCTCATTCATTACTTGTTGCATGCAGGCACTCCAACGGGCCAACAACAGAACAACACGTCAACTCTCCTTCTTTAATTATAATACACTTAAAATTTGTAAGATCAGAAATCTGTCTGTACAATAATTTACATTTTCTATTTCAGGCCGACCAGTAACAGTAGCTTGGGCCGTACAGAAGGACAAGTACACAGAAAATTTGCAGGAGATACCAGTCAAGAAACCATTCAATAGAGGTGAGGGAGACGGATTCAGAAGTAAAGGTTATAAAAGTAAGTAATAATAGATCAATTGTGTATGTATCGTGATTTTTAATAGATCAAATTTTGATTCATGGTTTTCCAAGTTTTCCAGTGTGTCACCGGCATCCAGGGACTCCCTGCCTCTGTAACCAGGCCGTTAGACCATCAGATTCAGATTCAAATATTTTTATTCATAGTACAAATCATTATCTTGTGGGGGGGGGGCGTCTGCCTGCCCGTAGTCTTATTTATAAAAATACAATCGAGCGCGAATTAAAATAGTTTGTGGTGGAGATTTTACAAAGTAAAGATTAACCATGGATTAAATAAAGTACGTCCGAGGAGTGCCTTAGAGTAAATCTGAAGAAAACTTTAAAAATGAGGACACTAATCACTTGCATTATGACCTTAAAAAGACCTTAAACACCTTAAAAACCATTGTTACAGTGATTTTTGTGAGCCGATTGGCTTACCAAAAATCCTACAGGTTAATATTATATGTAATCATTACCTCATTACTGTATTATACATTACTCATTGACATTACAGAAGAGCCCCAAAAAGACGCGGATCAAACAAAGGAGGAGAAAAACAAAATACGAATTAACCGCAATGCCCGCCTCATCATCCGGAACGTCTCCTTCAAAGCCACAGAGGAGACACTCAAGGAGCATTTTGCACCATATGGGGAGCTGTTAGAAGTGAAATTGTTGAAGAAGCCGGACGGGAAGTTGGTCGGTTGTGCTTTTGTGCATTTCAAGAATGTGCCGATGGCCAAGAAGGCGTTGCTGAGTACTAACATGAAGCCATTTTTGGGTAAGTTATCAATGTTATGGTTTAAATAACGACACAGGGTATCCTAGTGTGGGGCCAGAAACATTGTATGTGCCTGTATGTAAATGTTGTGTTATGTTATGTTAACTATTTGTTTAATTTAAAAAAAACAGGATAGAAAAAAAACACACAATATGATTGCTTGCACCAAAGTCGTTTAGTTGCTTATTTAAATGTGACGTGCTTATACAATTTTACATCTACCTAAATATGGTTAACTGCTAAACATATTTAAAAATCGTCTTACAAGTACCCCTACCACTACCCATAGCCCTAATAATAATTAAATTAAATATGTAATAATAATTAACTTCCACCCAGCACAGTCCCTTGCCCTGGTCCCAAACGAGATCCTATAGCTAATGGTGAAGGAAAAACATAACGTATGAAGACCTGACAAATGATAGACAGAATGACCTGAATACCTCTTTGCTTGAAATTGCTTAGCCACGGTGGGCACGCATACCAACTAAGCCCTTACTATCTCCCTCAGAGAAGGGCTGAGCCCTGGAAAGGAATGAATACATTATAATTTTACTACGCACACTAATAAAGTCCCCAAGATACAGGCCCAGCCTAGTTTGGGGACTGCCGGTAAACGCTAAAAAAATAAATTAATTTGTATAAATGGTAATAAACACATGCATCAAATAACAATTTAAATTAAATAAATAGACAATTAGATTATTTAAATTATGTACTTAAATTGTAAACGTTTTTCTTAGCATTTTTGCATTTTTCATTAGGGCGTCCCGGAAGACATGCTTGGCCTCCCACAAGCCTTGTGGTTTGTGGGGTGTGGTCTAACTCTCTACAGTCAGTGCAGTAACGTCTAGCTCTTCCAGGCTATTAAAAAAAATGGTCATGAGTACATAACAAACCCACATTTTGTGTCCCAGAACCTTAATGATTTCTGAAAAAGTTTCTTTCAGTTTCATCTTCTTCCAGGCCGACCGATCTCCGTGGACTGGGCTGTGGCTAAGAACAAGTACATGCAGCATGTGGTAGAACAACAGATGGAGTTGGAGGACCAGGTCAAGAAGGAGGAGTCAGATGGCAGCGACGATGAGGGGCCACCGATCAACATCTCCAACGATGCCTTGAAAGAGGAGATCAAAAGTATGTTAATGGCACGAACCTTGACACATAGCACACAGATGGCCGATGGGGCCGAAAAGGTCTTGAATGGAGACCACACATCGGCAAGCGCAGCGTAGGACGACAAGCCACAAGATGGACAGACAATCTCATCCAAGTGGCAGGAAGACGCTGGATGCAAGCCGCTTCTAACTGGTCTTTTTGGGAATCCATGGAGGAGGCCTATGTCCAGCAGTGGACTTCTTGTGGCTGAATGATGATGATGAAGAACCTTGGCGAAAGGGCTCCATCAGAGACCTGTTTTGTAAAACCAAAAATTGTCGTTTCACAGATGTAATTTTGTAATTACATTTTTCATTATTTTTTCATTATGTAATTTTCGCAACGGATATTCGTACGTCTTAAAAATTCATGTGTACCACTACTGTATAGCACTAGCTTCTTTTAAGACCCTATGTTAGAGCGAGACACTACTCCGTATGACGTCGGTTTTTGTGTTGACGTGACTTTTTAAGACGTATGAATATCCGTTGCGAAAATTACATAATGAGCCCACAATGCTATGGTAACCAGGCAAGGACATAACAAAGATGGAAATACACACAAACTGAGACCATTTGTACAAATGTACAGCGCCCACAGTGTGAATCGAACCCTTGATCCCGAGATCACTCAGGCAGCCGGGGCTAGAACCGATTCAGGCTAAAGCCCACCGTTCACTACACGCACCGCGAGCCGAGCCCCGAGCCGTACCCATTCGTGGACAAATCCGTCATCGCCCATACACTACACGAGCGCCGAGCTGCTTACTACTTTATACTTAATCCGTCATCGCCCACACAATACACGAGCGCCGAGCTGCTTACTACTTTATACTTAATCCGTCATCGCCCACACAATACACGAGCGCCGAGCTGCTTACTACTTTATACTTAATCCGTCATCGCCCACACAGTACACGAGCGCCGAGCTGCTTACTACTTTATACTTAATCCGTCATCGCCCACACAATACACGAGCGCCGAGCTGCTTACTACTTTATACTTAATCCGTCATCGCCCACACAATACACGAGCGCCGAGCTGCTTACTACTTTATACTTAATCCGTCATCGCCCACACAATACACGAGCGCCGAGCTGCTTACTACTTTATACATAATCCGTCATCGCCCACACAATACACGAGCGCCGAGCTGCTTACTACTTTATACTTAATCCGTCATCGCCCACACAATACACGAGCGCCGAGCTGCTTACTACTTTATACTTAATCCGTCATCGCCCACACAATACACGAGCGCCGAGCTGCTTACTACTTTATACATAATCCGTCATCGCCCACACAATACACGAGCGCCGAGCTGCTTACTACTTTATACTTAATCCGTCATCGCCCACACAATACACGAGCGCCGAGCTGCTTACTACTTTATACTTAATCCGTCATCGCCCACACAATACACGAGCGCCGAGCTGCTTACTACTTTATCTCCAGACGGCGAGCGCCGCGCCAAGCCGCGAGCCGCGCACCGAACCGAGAACCAACACATTCACACGCATTCACATTTGTCTGCGGACTTGTCGCCAGCGACAAATCCGGCGGATGGGCGCGCCTGTGAATGGTAGCCTTAAGAGATGACATATAAGGCCGCATTTAGCTTAACACATCGATGAGTAATCGCTAGATCATCGATTACGCGTCCGATTACAATGTTCTATGGATTTTTGCGTGCAGCAGAAACTTTGTCATCGATGTGTTCTGCTAAATGCGGCCGTGATTCTAATTCTGATTATGTGCTACATTTTTCTTTATTAACATTTCAGGTGAATCGGACGACGACGATGGAGATGTGAAATCGGAAAGTGGCGAAAGTGGCTCAGATGATGATGACAACGACGGTGATGATGATGATGATGAAGAGGACGGTGATAATGATGAAGAGCAGGATGATGATATGGAACAGGATAACGAGAGTGTGACCAGCGCTCCGGCTGAGAGAAAACGGTAACGATTCAATAAATAGATATTTCGTAAAGCCACAAGGTCTTGTTGCCAAGACCTCAATAGGCTATTGGACAGTGTGAAAAAAACAATATTATTTATACGTACTCGTATACTGCCCTCGTAAGGAAGAACGCAGTAATAGCCATTACTGCGTTTTTACTTTGGATGCAAAATTGGGCTCCCTGGTGGTATATCTATAGGTGAAAAAATAATGGTGGCTGTAGGTCTACTAGAAACCTGAAATTTCAGTAAGAAAATATGCAGTAATGTATGAAATCCTTCTAATCCTAAGAAATGAATAGCGATTATCTCAAAACTGCGTTTTTACGATTACTGCGTTCTTCCTTACGAGGGCAGTATAAATTATGAGTCTTAAAACCGCTTTAAGGCATTTAACCTAAATGCTCTTCTTTTTACTTGGCTTAACGACTGCCATCTATCAACGGCAGCCGGCACCAACGGCTTAACGTGCCTTGCGAAGCACGGAACCGCTCGGAAAAATGCTACTAGCGTTAGTCATAGAAAGGCTACCCATCTGTGCTTAACCGTCGTGATCGCTTAAGATCACTCAGGCAGCCGCAGCTACGAGCGATAGAACTACTCAATTCAAATTATAAAAGAAAAAAATAACCTCTGTGGCGCAGCGGTTAGCGCATCTGGCTACCATGCGAGAGGTCCCGGGTTCGAATCCCGACTGGGGGACAAAAAAAAACCAGGTCTTAGATGTTTACATGTTTGTGATGTCGTTGTTTCTGGTTCCCACGACACTGGCTATCCTAGTGTGGGGCCAGAAGCAATTTAATGTACGTGTCTGTATGTAAATGTTTTATTTATTTATTTTATTTTATTTTATTTTATTTTATTTTATTCAGGACACATACAGTCACACAGAAAAATAGTAAAAGTGTGTTATACAAAAATAGACCTGGAGGTCCCTTTAGTTGATAAGAAAAGTAATAATTAAGTAAGCATGCATTCTTAAGCAGTTAAACAGTATTGTTTAAATAAACATAGTAAATATGACACATTTCAACTTAATTGTACTTAAGCAGTAGGCTACCCGCCTCTTTTTTGAATTCGTTTAATGTAACTTTAAATACGTCAATATCTTGCAAGAAATCGTTAAAACATTCACGGCTGGGTCTGAAGAGCTTATTATAAGCATGTTGAGTGCGAACTATACTAGTATGAAATAATTTACCAGAACGTGACGAGATGCGAGGTACTCTAAATGTTATTTTTTCTAAAAGAGTTCAGGAGTCAATCTTGTCATTCAACAGTTTGAACAAAAATGCCACATCAATGAGCTCACGCCGACTGCTAAGTGATGGTAGATGATGGTGCTCTCCACTCGTCGCATAATCAAGAAAAGGGTTCCCAGTTCGAAATTCTAGTGCTTTGAGAAACTTGTGCTGTATCCTGTATGTTTATGTTTGTCCAATTCCGTTACAGCATAAAACTGAACGACGCCGAGGACGGATGCACGGTGTTCGTTACCAACATTCCGTTTAGCGTCGACGACGCCGCATTGCGCGCTCACGCTGAGACGACCGGACCGGTCCGGTACGCGCTGGTCTGCGTCGACAAACTTACGGAGCACTCCAAGGGTAGCGGGTTCATCAAGTTTGTGGTGAGTGCAAAGTAATAATAATAATAAACTCACGCCCGTTATCCCCGAAGGGGTAGGCAGAGGCACCAGTCTCTAGAACTGGACCCACGTTTTGCCGAGTTTATTAGGTCCCAAACGTGACAAGTGGCAAGCCTGTCGCCGTTATCCGGGCACAATTTATCAGCGAATGGTGTTGCTGTACAAACAAATGTACGTAACTAAAAGTCATTGGTACATGCGTGGTTCGAACCCAGACCCTCATGATCGAGAAGCAAGGGTCAACCCCACTACGCCACCACCGCTCCTCCTGTGGTGAGTGACTCCGGTGAGTGCAAAGTATTTTAGAATAAAATAGAATAACATTTATTCATGTACGGATTTTTTTGTGCTCAGCCGGGAGTTCAATCTAAACCCAGGTCCTCTCACCCATTATGTCCCCCCCGAGGGACAGGGGTCTCTTCCCTGAGGAAGGTATAGGCCATACTCCACCACGGAGGCCTAGTCCGGATTGGTGGAGGCTTCTAAGATTAGTGACTGGTCTTACTGTCGGAAGTTTTCAAGCCGCCCTAAGGCCTCTTACTTGGCTTAACGTGGCTGCGAAGCACGGAACCGCTCGGAAAAATCCCACTAGCGTTAGTCAGTTAGTAACGGTCACCCATCCATGCACTGAACGCGCCTTTCTTTCAGAATAAAGAGGATGCGGACAAGTATCTCAGCCTTCCGGCTTCGGAGCTCCGGTTGGACGGTCAGGCGATGCAGGCCAAGCCAGCACTGAAGCGAGAGAACCTTAGTGCTGGGGCCAAAAGGGAGGCCAAGGATAATAGGAACCTCTACCTGGTTAAGGAAGGAGGTCAGTGCTTTTTGGACCTATCACTTAGGCCTGGTTTACATTTGCTTTATTTTCGTGCTTTTTAGCACGCTTTTCATAGAGCTAGAATAGAATAGAAACGCCTATTCCTTTTATAAGAACATAAGTGTTAATAAAAGACGGTTTAGAGACAACTGACAATATTTTTAATCAAAATATAATCACAAGTAAAAAGTATTTACAAAAGAGGTACAAAATAGATATAATCGCCAACATGGCCCACGACGGTGTAGTCACCATATTTTAGGCGGCGATTAACAAAGCGATTTTCCTCACATGGCGACGCAGGACACCCCCTTTTGTCATCACGTCAACCACCCTAACAACACCATCTTTGCCTGGAAAGGTCGCTACTACCCGGCCTCTAGGCCAATATCTGCGGGGCAGAGTTCCGTCTGCGATACAAACAAGATCTCCGATTTTCAAATTTTGTATATCCGAAGAACTTCTTCGTGGCACTAATGTAGGTAGGTATTCGGTGACGAATCTTTGCCAAAAATGGTCGGCTAACCGCTGAGATTTTCTCCATTGGGCTCGGCTGGAAAGGTCGGTGTCATCAAACTGTCGTGTTTGGGCGTCGTTGGATGAAGAGCCAATTAAGAACGTGAAGGGTGTCAACGCTGTCTCAGAGTCTTGATCAACAGACACATGAGTCAGTTGGCCTGGAATTAACAACCTCGGCTTCTGCTAGCAGCGTCGCCAGCACCTCCTCCCTCGGAGACTTTTCCAGAAGAGCCACATTCAGGGCATTTTTGACGTTCCTCACTAAGCGTTCCCGGCACCCTCCCATGAATGGGGCTGAGGGTGGGATGAATCTCCAACGAATCTCTTTGGCAGCTGCAAACTCGTATACGTCGGGAAGAATCTTAGCAGCGCCAACAAATGCAGTACCATTGTCAGAATAAATACAGGCTGGAACTCCACGACGAGCCACGAAACGCCGAAGTGCCATTATAGCTGAGTCCGATGACAAAGATTCGACAATTTCTAAGTGCACCGCCCTTATAGTAAGACAGGTGAACAAAGCGATCCATCGTTTGGCAGTACGTCGTCCAATTGTTACACTCACCGGCCCAAAATAATCCAGACCGACATAAGTAAATGGGCGTTCATGATGGGCCATTCGGACGCCCGGTAGATCTCCTGTGGGTGGTGTAATAGGTTTCGCTTTTCGTATTCGACAGGCCTGACATCTAGAGGCCACTTGCTTAACGGATGTTCTAACACCGGTGATGTAAAATCGTTGATGGAGTTCATTAACAACGAGCTCCTTGTTTGCGTGTGCGAATCGGGCGTGGTAAAAGCTGATCAGTAGCTTCGTTATTCCATGTTTCCCATCGAGAATAATGGGGTTAGCCTCTATAGCGTTAGAGCCGGTAGTGCGACCGGATAAACGTAGCAGACCATCTTCACCCAAGAGCAAGGACACGTTCCTAAGTTTGCTTTGGTTAGAAACGGGGCGTGCCGCGTTCACACATGTGAGTTCGTGAGCAAAGCAATTAAATTGAACTACTGAAAATAAGTGGCGCTCCGCCGAATGCAATTGTTCATTAGTTAAAATTAACAAATTATTTGAACAACGAATAGAATCCTGAAATAATTTAGAATTTTGAGGTAAAAAAGACCGAAATATTTGTGCAGCCTGATGAGCACGAGCTGTAGCTCTGAGAAGTCGTAACCACCTACTTAGTCGCCGATAGTCAACAACTATTGGCGAAAAAGCAGGGGGTTCCTTAGATTTCCCTCCGATCAAAAAACCAACTGTTTCGGAAGTGACTTTGTCTTCCACTGTGACAGCGGGTAGAGGAGAAATTGGTTCGCTGGGCCAAGAATCCTCCGAAGAAAGGAGAAAGGATGGTCCAGTCGACCAACGAGACTTAATAGAAAATGGTCCACTATCGCGTGTAGCGTCGTCGGCAACGTTTAATGCTGTGGGAACGTATCTCCAGGCTTGAATGTCAGTAATATCCGAAATCTCCCCGACACGAAATGAAACAAAAGGCTTAAACGTGCAGGCGTCACTACGCAACCATTTCAATACCGTTATGGAATCGGACCACAGAAACATTTTTGAGGGCTTCCTCCTATGAGCATTGGAAATGTAGACTGCGAAACGAGCAGCAATAAGAGCAGCCTGCAGTTCCAATCTAGGGATGGTCGTTGGTTTCAATGGCGCGAGTCTGGCTTTTCCTCCAATTAACACAAGCTTCACCGAATCGTCGACAAAAGGTGAAACGCCAGTACGCAACACAGGCGTAAGCCGACTCACTGGCATCGGCAAAAACGTGGAGCTGAATTTCCTTAACCGAATTTTGTCCCGAATAACATCTAGGGATGGAACTTCCCGAAAGAGACTCGAGCTCATGAAACCATGACTTCCATTTTTGTATTAGGCTCTCAGGAAGATTGTGGTCCCAATCAAGTCCTAATTTCCAAGTCTTTTGGAATAAAATACGACCCTTTATCACTAAGGGGGTCATAAAGCCGAGAGGATCATAAACTGACATTAATAAAGCTAATGTTGATCGTTTAGTGTAGCTCTCAGGTAGTTTCGGAACTAATTTCAGAAAGCATAATGAATCTTTTGAGACTATCCACGATAAACCTAGAACACGAGTTTCAGAGGGGGAAGACGGTCCTAAGCCTACTTCGACAGTTTCAGTAGCGCGGAGGTCGGAAGGAATAAGGGACAACGCATCTGAATGATTCGAAACCCACGAGCGCATTTCAAAGCCGCCTGCCTTGTGAACATTCACAATTTCTAGAGCAAGGCTTGCTGCGTCTTCGACGACATCGACACTACATAAAATGTCATCCATATAATGGTCTTCAATGATACTTTGCGCGGCCTTTGGAAAAAGATGCTGAAAGTCAGACGCATTTTTATTTTTTAAGAAAATTGCCGTGCATGGGCTAGAAGTCGCACCAAATATCATGGAAGACATTCTGTACTCCTGTAGTGGATCCTGTGGACTGTCCCTCCAGAAGAAACGCTGAGCATCGCGATCCTCAACCCTGATTTTGATCTGGGGAAACATTACCCTGATGTCGGCTGTGAGTGCAATGGAGCCCTCCCGAAATCGCATTACGATGGCTAATAACGGTTGTAAAAGATCCGGGCCAGACAAAAGCATTGAATTTAGACTAACTCCATTGCACCTGGCAGCGGCGTCATGGACCACCCGCAGCTTCCTTTTATGGGGATGGATCACGCCGAAATGGGGCAGATACCAAGTTACTTCACCTGATGGAGGACTAGTGCAAAGTTCAGCATATCCTTTATCAATTGTAGCATGTATGTTTTGTTTGTATGCTGCTGCGTAGTCTTTGTCTTTTGCCATCTTTCTTTCGAGACTGCAAAACCTGGACAAAGCAAGTGGTTTACTGTCGGGAATAGTCTTTAGATCGTTCCGCCAAAGCAATCCAGTCTCGAATCGCCCACTTGTTTCTTCTAAAATATCTAAGGCACGTTTATCACTGGAACTACGATAGAGTTCTTTCTGTATGCCAATAGAGTCCAGCTTGTAATAGCTTTTGATAAGGGACTCCAGCCTATCCGTGCCATTATCAAACTCGATATGATTTACATTGAAATGTACTGAAATGGCTGTGCTGTTAATAAACCCGAAAAGAGCCCAACCCAAAGGAGTGAGAACAGCGGCTGGTTCATTATTGAGGCCGCGTCGCAAGGTTTGGGGCAATAGTAGGTGCCAACTATCGGTACCGATAATGCAAGTTGGCTTCGCTTCATCATAGGCTAACATATCAGCGAGATCAGAAAGATGTTTATAATGCTTGACGTCTTGGATGCGTGCTGACTGGGCTTTAAGACCTAGGTTGGGAATAGAGCGCGCTCTTATATCATAGGTCGTAGAACAATGACGGCCCTTTATCGATATATCGATAAAACTGACATCGGTCAGTTTACTCAGCCCACCAACACAGTTAATTTGTAGAGGAACCGTTACTTCCTCATTAACGATCATATCAGCCACTGATTTGTCTACAAGAGTAGCAGAGCTGCCGTCATCCAAAAGTGCGTAAGTGCTAAAAGAACCTTTCTTGCCAGTCAAAGTGACTGGAATAACTTTCAAAAGCGGTTTTTTGAAGTCAGCAGATCCGGTATTGTGCGTTACAGCGGCAGAAAACTCGCAAGATGACGACGGCTCAGGTTGCAGTGCGGCGACAGATCCTATATTTTGTCCAGTCATTTCTGGTTGTTGATTGTGCAAAAGTGTATGGTGGCGCCAGTTGGACAAGCAGCCCTCCACCTTACAACGCTTCTTACAATTCTTATAGAGATGTGAACGTTTTTTCAAACATCTACGACACACTTTATTACCTAATGCCCATTTCCAACGATCGTCCAAGGAAAGAGATCGAAATTTTTCGCAGTCTCCTATCTCGTGTATAGAGGAACTACAATATTTACAATTATCGGTACTCTTTGGTTTAGCAGGACGGTCCGAAGAGATCGCATAAGGAAAAATCTTGTCTTTATTCTGTGTGACAGACTGACTTTGACTTTTGGCAGGTGGTGAGTGACTTTTGACCATTGTCGGCTCTGGTATGACAACACCAAACTTTGTTTGTAAATAAGCCTCGTTTTCCAAAAAATCTGCCAAAATTTCCAATTTAAATTTACCAGAGCCAACTCTCGTCAATGCGAAGTCCACCCACCTAGATCTAAGGAGTGGAGTCAACTTGCTTATGATAGAGTTAAATAGCTCAGGTGAAGCTAGGTACTCTGGCTGATCCAATAACCGAATGACTTCGACGCAGTTTCGAATGCGACAGGCAAAAACGTTCAATTCGGGTGAAGTTTCGTGTGAACCGAGTCTAGGAAGGCTCCTTACCAGAGAGAGCTGATGAAGAAGTAGGACCTCTGGTTGCGCGAAACGTGTCTCCAGTGCCTGCACGATCTGGTCCGGGTCGTCAGCTGCCACCAGCCGAATCGAGACCGCTTCTCTAGCGGCGCCGTATAATGCTGCACCAAGCCTAGCGACGTTATCACTGTATGAAAAATGCGCTTTGGAAAGGTCATACGATTTTTTGAAAGGCAGCCAATCTGCTGCGCGACCATCAAATTTAATTAGATCACATACTTTTGTAGTTTTCTTTTCCGCCAAGTCTGTGATCGCCTTTGCCAGCTGAATAAATGGTGTACCTACACTTTCGCTATCGTTTTTATTTTGGTAGCAACAATTAGCGTGATCTTTAGGAAGTGTGCCTACACCTAGTGTATGAGTTGTATATTCAGATTGAGCTGGCGGAGGCGGGACGTGAAGCTTATGGGCAGGGGTCTGGGGTGGCGCTGAAGCACCTCCAAGAACCGTGGCGGGCGCTGAACGCGGTAGTTCCCACTGTATAGTTCTGGGAAACCACGGTTTATCCTTCTCCCTGTCAACCAACGAATAAGCTTTAGAACTAAGATTAGGGTACATAGCTACATTATCAGGATGCTCTAACCAGTCCTCCACGGCTGATTTGGCCTGGCCAGCTTGGCCTGGCCCTTGCAATGGGTCACGCACGAGGCGTGATGAACCTCGTGACTGGCGTGACGTGTCACGCGAGTGATGCGAGGTGCCAGCTTCAATAGCTGCTAGCTCGGCCTGTAACTCTAGCTCAGCGACAATACGTTCGCGCTCGGCCTGGACACGTTCACGCTCGGCCTCGCGCTCGGCCTGGACACGTTCACGCTCTGTGTCCGCCTGAGCAAGCTTACGCGCGTGTTCTGCTTTAGCGGCGAGAATTCGTGCTTTCACGGTATCGGTGGACGTGCCTGAACGAGCGCTTTTAGGTGTAGTACTTATAGAAACCATACTTGCGGGTACGAAGTCCCTCGGAGTGGCGCAGAGCGGGGCAAGCGCGGAGGCGCCGTGGATAGCAACACCGCCCTCTTGATGAGCGCTTTCCGATATTTGGGGAACATAATCCTTATTTTGTACTTTCTCCTTCGCTCGCAGCCGTGTAAGGGGCATGGTTTTTATACTAAAACCCTTTTTTTAAGGAAATTATTGAATTTTTTTCTTCTGACACCAATGTTAATAAAAGACGGTTTAGAGACAACTGACAATATTTTTAATCAAAATATAATCACAAGTAAAAAGTATTTACAAAAGAGGTACAAAATAGATATAATCGCCAACAATAAGCAAATAATTCGGATAACGCGACAGGCTTGCCTCTTGTCACGTTTGGGACCTAATAAACTCGGCAAAACGTGGGCCCAGTTCTAGTGAGTGGTGCCTCTGCCTAGCCCCTCGGGGATAACGGGCGTGAGTTTTTTTTTCTAAGCAAATAATAAATCATTAATGGATACTATGTATTTAAGATTTTTTAAAAGTATTTTTACAAAACATCGTGCGTAATAAAAGCTGTGAAATGGCATCAATATGTTTTTGCCATTTGCCAAAATAGAGACGGCAAAACGTATGCCGATTCATAGCTTTTTATAAGCAATATACATTATAAAAGTACTTTCTAAAAAATCCTAAATACACAGCATACCACCAAGGATTACTGATTTATTATTTGCTTATGTACTTATAAAAGAAATTGGCGTCTCTATTCTATTCAACCTCTATGGAAAGCATGCTAAAAACCATGAAAATAAAGCAAATGTAAACTAGGCCGGATATGTAAAGTCTCTTTTTTAATCAAATGCAAAAAAATCTGTCACGTACGTTGACATATCAATATCAAGCCGATGTCTGAGTGTTGCTAGTGCGTAAAATAAAAAATGCGTTTTTTGTTGGTCGTAATAAATATTTTTATACTTTACAAATTGGTTCAACAATAGGCTATTTGACAGATTTCTGAAAACCAACACATATTTTTTGTTGGTGCTCATGGAGTTCTCAAAAAGTGGTAATTTTAAATTCTTTCGTGTTTTTCTTCTAAAAAAGGAAAACAAAGGTTTACTTTTGGAATAAGCCAGCAAAACGCTATCTTAGTAAATATGGCGTCGCACAGGATAGTATGACGGCAATATGACGTCACTGGTCAGTAAACAAACGAATGAACGTAAGAATGACATTAATGACAGTCGCCATTTTTACTAAGGTGTGTCGTCATCATAGAATCGGCCAATCCAGGCCGTTTCCATTTCCATATGCAGATACATAATAATTATCAAATTTTATCTTGAGTTTCTTTTTATAAATATATATATATATATATTTAATTTAAAATGCCTTATAGAGGTTTTAAGACACATAATTTATACGAAGGCGTATAAATAATGGTGTTCTTTTCACACTGTCAAATAGCCTATTAATATCGTGCCATTATTTCTTCCAGTTGTGATTGCTGGGACGAAAGCCGCTGTGGGTGTTTCGGCGTCAGACATGGCCAAACGGCTCGCCTTGGAGCGAAGCAAGACTCAGATGCTGAAAAACCTTAACAGGTAAAGATTTTTGCTATTTTCTGACGAACAGTCGACAGCATCGACCTTCACATTTTAGTCGCCCGTAATGCAACGGAGTAGAGTGCATGGGTGTGTAAGATGATGTGCTGTTTAGACTGACCGTAGTATGAATTTTCAATCAAAGAAAGTCAAAGTTTCATTCATACATAAGCTATTATAAATTATTTTACGGACGCACTTATTTGACTTTTTGTCTGATTCGCAGAGCTTAATCATGGTGAGCAAAGAAAAAGCTCGCACTGTCGGTTGCTCGTCTCTAACAAGTAGTTACAGCTTGTCCAAAATTACAAGAAATCGGAAGTGAAAGTTTACTACTTGTTGTATTGAAAAATCTAAACATTTACTACATTTATTGAAGCACAATACCTTATTTCATGTAACAGCTCAAGTTTTTAATTTATACAATAGGCTATTTGACCGATTTCTGAAAGCCATCTCATATTGTTTGTTGGTGTTCATGGAGTCCTCAGAAAGTGGTCATTTGAAATTCTTTCGTGTATTTCTCCCAAAAATGGCAAACGAAAATTTACTTTTTAAGTAAGCCGCCAAAACGCTATCTTGGGCAATATGGCGCCGCACTGGTATTATGACGTCACTTCCCAATAAACCAACCAATGAACGTAAGAAAGAATGAATGACCGACGCCATTTTTATTGAATTGTGACGTCATTATAGAATCGGCCAATCCAGGCCGTTTTCGATACAATGGCGGCAGATACAAATTATCAAATTATACCTTGTGTTTTTTAACAAATCATAATTGTTTTTTTAGTTAAAATGGCTTAAAGCCTGTCTTAGGCACATCATTTGTACGAATACGTATAAATAATACTGTTTTTTTCACACTGTCAAATAGCCTATGCTTGTAAGCTGTTAACAAACACAGACAAAAAGTCTGAGCAAAACCATACTCTTTAATTTCTACTTTTTCTGGACAAACTGTAATCTACCGTTTCCAGCTGTCAGTTGGCCAAAGTGCATACGAAAAAAACATTTGGCAGCTGTTAAGAGTAGATTAACAGATTGTTAGCGTACGAGAAACCGGGGTTAGTTAGTTAAGTAAGTGTATAAGTAAAACAATTTATAATGTGTAGTGATTACGAATGTTTTCAAAATACATCTAATAAAATAATCGTGTCACGGTGTCTAACTAACTATGTGACCTGATTTTTTATATAATACCATTGATTCCTAGAAGGAATGGTTTCTTAAAATGGTCAATTATTTCAAAATCTAATATATAAAACTCACCGTGTCAGTGCGCATACTCCTCCAAAGGGCTTGACCGATTTTTAGGGTTCCGTACCTCAAAAGGAAAAAACGGAACCCTTATAGGATCACTTTGTTGTCCGTCTGTCCGTCCGTCCGTCCGTCTGTCAAGACCCTTTTTCTCAAGAACGCGTGGAGGTATGAAGCTGAAATTTATATCAATTACTCAGGTCTACTGTCCCTTGAAGCTGTGAAAAAATCAAATTTCTAAGCCAACGCAATCAAAAGATACAGCCGTTTATGCCGCAAATTTTCGACACTTGCAAGGGAATCAAAACCTACAGGGTGCTTCCCGTGAACTCAGAATCTTGAAATTTGGTACGAAGCAACGTCTTATAGCATAGATAAAGGAAAAATTACGAAAACCATAAATTTTTAGTTACATCACATAATATATTTTTTTTTAATAATTTTAAACTTACTACCCATTTCCTCATAAACGCGTAGAGGTATTAAATTGAAATTCATACCAAATACTCAGGTCTATAATACCTTTAAGCTGTAACAAAATCTAACTTCTATGTCAACGCAATCAAAAGAAACAGCAATTTAAGCTGCATATTTTGAAACTCGCAAGTACTCGCAAGGGAATCAAAAGGGTACTTCCAGTCGACCTAGAATCTTGAAATTTGGCATGAAGCAACGTTTTATAGCACACATAAAGGAAAAATTCCGAAAACCTTAAATTTTTAGTTACATTACAAAATATATATTTTTTAATAAATATAAACTTATTACTTTTTTCCTCATGAACGCGTAGAGCTATCAAGTTGAAATTCATATCAAATACTTAGATCTAATTGCCTTTAACCCGTGAAAAAAAAATAATTCTAAGTCAACGCAAAAACGCAAAACGCAAAAGTACAACCATTGATACCGCATATTTTGAAACACGCAACTACACGCAAGGGAATTAAAACCTAAAGACCACTTCCCGTTGACATAGAATCTCGAAATTTGGTAAGAAGCAATAGCTTACAGCACAGGTAACAGAAAAATTCCGAAAAGCTTAAAATTTTAAGTAGTTATACCACCAAAAAAATTGTGATTGTAAACATAATTGTAGTTACAGCAATGACCGCGAGTTATTATACTATATTTAATACTTAATTAATATTTTTGAACCAGATTTCTAAATAGTGACTAAAAAACTTAGTAAATAAATAACTTTAATAAAAGAACTTTCGCAAGTCTGCTGCAAGGCTAGTATAAGTGTTTCAGTTATATTATAGATAAATGATATGTGTTAATATAAAATAAAGGATTACTTAAACGATAAAGAGATCTTTGTCTTAAATTTATGCTCCTCCATCTTTCCCCATTGTAATGTTATGAATTTCATTTTGCAATAAAAATACCATAGTTATGACTCGATTGTCGTAATGAACGAACTTTGTAAACCTTGCAGGTTTGTACGGAACCCTCGGTGCGCGAGTCCGACTCGCACTTGGCCGGTTTTTATGAAATTATATACGTATATTCTGTAGGTCTTTCAATAGGGTGTTATCTATTTTTCATACCCCTTTCTGGCAAAACAACGTTTGCGGGGTCAGCTAGTCTACTATATAAAATTCTCGTGTCTCAATGTTAGTGCGCATACTCCTCCGAAACGGCTTGACCGATTTTTATGAAATTTCGTACGTATATTCTGTAGGTCTGACAATAGGGTGTTATCTATTTTTCATACCCCTTTCTGGCAAAACAACGTTTGCCGGGTCAGCCAATGTATAGATAGATAGAAATGTATACCAATATACGTAGATGTATTTACATATACATATAGATAAAAAGTTTATTTGCCATATCAGTCACACTACGCAACTACAATATGCTAACAACAAGAAAGCAAGACAATATGCAACAATAGGCTAGTTTCCCAAAAAAATGTAATTAGTCCGTCTTTTAGATTATTCAAAAATAAGGGACACGTATTTTTTTATTTGTAAATTAGACCGAAACTGACAAAGATATAGCCCATCAAAGTTACGTGTGACGTCACGCCGTGCTGCATTTTGTAGACGTCACACGTAACTTCAATGGGCTATATCTTTGTTATTTTTTGTTTAATCGAAAAAATAAAAAATACGTATCCAATATTTTTTTATAATCTAAAATACGGACTAAATAGAATTAAATTATTTTGACCCTGGAAACTACCCTATTAGAACATCCTATGTTCAAGAGAATTTGTATGGGCCTGGCAAGTCACCTTTCCCCACACCTTCAACTCTCTCTCTGCTCTCAAACGTCCATAGGGCGAAACTAAGCATGCTGGCACAACCACAGTCTTCAAATAATGAAATATTGTAAGAAACACGGGAACACGAAGATAGAGCGCAACTCCTCTCAAGTTCCAACACACGAATACATAATGTGTTACGTCGCCGATAGAGGGCGCGACGAACGCCCGGAAGGCACCAACGAGTATTCAGTTTGGATCACGGATCGTCACCAGGACAAAAACTTTAATTGCCTAAAATACGCGAATCTTTCCAGAATGTGTTGTGTGAATTAAATGATTATTTTCTACACGTATTATAGTACGAAACATCCTATCTTATTATACTACAACAAGACAAGAAAGGTAAAAAAGTTACAGATTCGATGTCTTCCGTCCACAGATTCGTGTCCCGATACCGGCTGGTGGTGTCGAATCTGCCGCCGCATTTCGACGACAACAAACTGCGAAGGGTTTGCGTTCAGTACAGCGCGCGCACTGCCGCCGTCACCGAATGCCGCGTCATGCGCGATCTAAGGGCGCCCCCACAGAGGGATGGGAAACATCCGTGAGTTTATGCCTACACACATTACATATGTGAATAAAATAAAATAAAAACATAATATACTCAACATTATTTACACATGGGCCGGGTCACCTCATCATCAACCCGTTATGTCCCCACCGAGGGGCACGGGTCTCTTCCCTGAGGAAGGCATAGGCCATACTCCACCACGGAGGCCTAGTCCGGATTGGTGGAGGCTTGGAGACGTTTATGTTATGTGTTCAAAATATATTGTAATTCTGTTCGTTGTCCCTAATAAAGGAAAATAAAATAAGAGAAATCGGGGGTGTGAATAGTAAACTTCTGGAGAGACTTTCGAAGTCAAGGTCACAAGGTCCGAACACGCAGCTTTCTTTCACCTTCTGACAGTAAGTCAGAAGTTTTCACGCCGCCCTAAGGCCATCTATCGACACGGCAGATGCCCGTGCTCCTCGGTGGGGACATAATGGGTTGATGATGATGATATTTTGTTTAAGAAGTTGAGCCACTCTGGTTCTCATGGCCTCGTACTAAAATAGTTTTTTGTCTCCAGATCAAAGGGCTACGGCTTCGTCATGTTCACGAAACACGAGGACGCGCTGGCGTGTCTCCGGAAGATGAACAACAATCCCGACGTCTTTGACAAAAACAATGCAAGTTGTTTTCTGTTTTTTAACATACATAAATCGCTCGCTCGTAGCCTGGGCTGCCTGAGTGATCGTGATGGCGCGTTCAGTCCATGGATGGGTCACCGTCTATGACTAACGCTAGTGGCATTTTTCCGAGCGATTCCGTGCTTCGCAAGGCACGTTAAGCAGTTGGTGCCGGCTGCCGTCGATAGATGGCAGTCGTTAAGCCAAGTCAGAGGCCTTAGGGCGGCTTGAAAACTTCTGACAGTAAGACCAGCCACTAGTCTTACAAGCCTCCACCAATCCGGACTTGGCCCCCGTGGTGGAGTATGGCCTATACCTTCCTCAGGGAAGAGACCCGTGCCCCTCGGTGGGGACATGATGGGTTGATGATGATGAAGAACATACATAAGCTCACGCCTGTATCCCAGAGGGGTAGGCAGAGACCAGGGGCTGCCACCTGCCACGATCCTGACATATCACTTTCGCTTCATCGACATTCATCAGTCGTTGCATGCACGCACGTCGGTCTCGGGTAGTTTTTATCGTCCCCTTTGTTCATACATCCCCTATTTGGTCGAAGTATGTCCTGGGGCGTCTCTTACCGGTCCTTTTAATTCAATGTAAAATAGACTTACGTTGACATATCGCACCCATGCAAGAACAACGTGATGTTTCGGAGAAAACCATTTTTGTTCATAGATTTTTTTAACGCGATTTTATTTGTCCGAAAACGCCGGAATAATGAGCAAAAGAGACAGTGCATCACGTTATAGTGCTATCTCTTTCGGCCATTACTTTGGAACCTTAAAAAAATGCTCTCATTGGAACGTAAGGGTTCCGAAATAACACGTTGTTCTTGCAAGTGTGATCATCATCAAACCAAAGGCTGTCATTGTCTGAGTGTTCATCATCATCATCATCGGCCTATGGTTGTCCACTGCTGGACTTAGGCCTCTCCTCTCCCATTGAACGCCACTGAGCACGGTCCTCGGCTACTCTCATCCAGCTCTTGCCAGCCGCCCTGCGAAGATCATCGCTCCACCGAGTCTGAGGACGTCCTACACTGCGTTTACCGATCCGCGGTCTCCACTTAAGAACTCGTGTACCCCATCGGTTATCAGTTCTTCGGGTGGCCGGCCCACTGCCACTTCAGCATGCTAATTCGGTCTGAGTCTGAGTGTTTTTAGAACGTAAAAACCGAATAACCCCATTTTACTTCCAAGTAAAAATTGTGTGTGCTATTTGTTACCATAGGCATTGAATTTAGCATAGGACGGGGTATGTTTGTTACCATAGGCATTGAATTTAGCATGACATAGTCTTGGGTGGATAGTATTATTATTTATTTATTGGATTTTAGGAAAACCATCGACTGATACAGCAAAATGGAGGGTACATTGTACAATATAGCAGGGAAGTCATTTAAAGGTTTTCACTTATTATTTTCTGAACATTCTGTATGCGGTATTTCAGGATGTAGTAAAGTTGTTTCAATATTTGGCAATTGGTCTCTGCCAACCCTTGCGTGATTCAGACGTGAGTTTGTGCTATGAAAATTCATTTCCATTAAAAATAAAATGTTTCTCTCACTGCGCCCGACAGGGCCGATATGTGAATTGAAAATTTCACTTAGTAAATACTTAAGTAACGTTCTGTCACGTTCTTTTCTAAAGAAATTTGGCGAGACAGCACTACAGTTAAGTAATTCTTAGCAATTCAATTAAATCTCATTAAAAATACATTGTTCTCTCACAGCGCCCGATAGTCTCCTTCTCAATAGAGGATCGCACAGCGCTGAACGCGCGGAAGAAGAGATTAGAGAAATCAATAGCCAACAACCCTCAGGCCAATAAAGAACAGGAAACCGACACCACAGCCAAACCGAAGCACAGAAAGCGCAAAAACAAACCCGGTAAACCCGACGAGAGCAAAGTGAAGCGCGGCAAAATCGACCACAGAGCTGGCAACACCGAACAAAGCGACGCAAAGCCGACCGGCCGATTCGTGAGGCCGATAGAGGATCACGGCGAGTTCACTGGCCTAACTGCTAAAGAGGGCACGCAACACAAAATGAGGAGCAACCACAAACTGAGAATGCAGGCCGACGTTCACAGACAAAACGTCAAAATGGAGAAGAAGACCAGTAAACGCGCGCAGAGATTAAAGATGGCCGCCAAGGAGCGCATCAAGCAACCGAAACAGAAGATCAATAAAAAGCCACAGAAAGGTATGAGTGAAAGGAGCGTGGCGGCTGCGATGAAACAGTCTAGTAACTTCTCCGATTTGGTCAGTAAATATAAGACTAAGCTGGCGGGGAATGGGTTGGAAAGGGTCAAGGCGAAGTGGTACGAGAGTTAAGCTGTTTTGTAAATTGGACGCTCGTGAACAATTTTGGTGCATCAACTGGCACTGGCCTCAGTCTGAGCGTATTTCCATGATTGTAATGTCCTTGCCTGGTTACTACATCACAGGGTATCCTAGTTCGGGACTTGAGCCTAGATTCTGCTAATGCATTGTAGTACAATGAGAGTTGCATGACTACGTCGATTAATTTCATTGCCGCTTTAAATCAAAGCGCGCACACGAATTCTTATTTCCACGCGTCTATGGAATCAAAAACCATGTCACGTGACCCGACCATGTAACCATCATTGAATTGTAATGCATTAACAGAATCGAGCCCCAGGCCCTAGATTCTGCGAAGCATTGAGTATAATGACAACTGCATGAACTTGGCGATTTAGTTTCATTGCCGCGTCAAGTCAAAGCGAGCACGTGTATCGATAATAGGGTAGTTTCCAGGGTCAAAATAATTAAATTCTATTTAGTCCGTATTTTAGATTATAAAAAAATATTGGACCCGTATTTTTTCTTTTTTCGATTAAACAAAAAATAACAAAGATATAGCCCATTAAAATTAGGTGTGACGTCACTCCGTGCTATAAAATGCAGCACGGCGTGACGTCACACGTAACTTTAATGGGTTATATCTTTGTCATTTTTGGTCTAATTTACAAATAAAAAAATACGTGTCTCTTATTTTTGAATAATCTAAAAGACGGACTAATTACATTTTTTAGGGCAACTAGCCCATTCTATACCATATTTATTTGGGGCCGAGACAAAATGTTAACAACTTTTCAGTACTCTTTAGACTATTTTAATAATCTAAAGAGTATGTACTGAAAAGTTGTTTCCTTATTTAATTCTTAGTGTAAAAACCGAAATAATTTTTGACAATGAAAATAGTTATAGTTGATAGTAATAGTTTTTATCACTATTTCTTTATTATTTTTGACTTGATTTGTATTTAAAAACATTAAAATTGTAACAAAATTCATGCTTTTCAGTAATCTAGTGTTGTTTCAAGAGGCAATAAGTTACTTTACTCCGTCGTTTTGCAAATCTATGAAATTGGACTTAGGGACATATTGAATTTGGGCTTTGGCCATCCACATGTTTTGTTACCTAATAAATAGTTATTGTTACTGCTTGTTAGGCTGTGATCACACAGTACCTACTTCCTGTTTCTGCCAGTTTTTCGCTTCATATCCCGTCTCTAGAAAGATACACGTAAATTTAGGCAAATAAGGAAGGCAAGTACCGTGCTACAGGCTGTAAGATTTGTACTATACTCCGATTTTTAATTTCGTGTACCAAACTGACATTTGGTGGGTTGCCAGTTTTGGATTTTGTTGTACAATAAAGTATTCGAAGACTATCGAGATATTGAAACAAGATATGATTCGAAAGCCAAACTAGTATTCGGTTTGGTAATTTTGATGATGGTGGTTTTCTTCCTTAAATTAATTTAACCATTTTGAAAATGTTACTGTAGATAGAAATCAACGCTACTTTTATTACTGATCAACGTAAATTAAGATTCTAAAATTACTTATTTTAGTAAATTTCCAAAAGGAACGACTTGATCACTCAGCTGATATTTCATTACGATAAGTTTGCAACGCAGTACCTAGTTGTCAATAAGCAAATAAAAAGTAGAATTATAGCTGACAATGTCGAGATCGAGACCGAGACCGAGAACTCGGTCGAGACTCCTTGAGCTAGCAACATTTTAAAAAAGAAAGAACGCTTGCAGCTGTCAGTTTAGTACACGAAATTAAAAATCAGAGTTTAAGTTATCTAATAGATAAAAATAAATGTACTTGAGTATACTTAAAAATATTTCTTTATTTACAATAAGTGTTTCCGCACAATCTTTTTCAGTCTACTATACAATCTGTAAAAGTAAACTAGAAGGGTTTTGACTAATTTAAATGGTTATTTTATTTCTTTATCGGCTTTTAGGAAAACCATCGACTAATATAAAAAAATGGAGGGTACCTTATTATATTATTTATATATTTTATTTCTTTTCGTAATTAACTACCTATTGTGTGTGTATGTTGTTTCTTATTTGATTTGCTTATTAGGTGCCGACAGAATACCAGCGTTACAGAAGGTATTTCTTTTGTGACAAATGCTGAGTCGGGTCCTTTCACAAACGCAGTGCACTGACTTTCATTGCATGTTTCTTTTAAATTTTAATTTAAAATTGTTTACTTTGTATTTGTATTCTGTCATTGTACTGTGTTTTCAGTGAATAAAATATTTCAATTCAATTCATTGTACAATATAGCAGCAAAACATTTACATACAGGCACTGTTATTTATTTAATTATAGTTTCACCAACCGCGGTCCAAGACCTAGAATCTGTTAATGCACTGTAGTACCATGACGGGATACCGCCGTTTAGCCAAAGTTTCGCCAAATTTTACTTCCCAATAAACTTATGGCATCAGTTTCATTTCCCAAATGAAACTTTAGCAAGTTTTCTTTTCGCATTTTATTCATTTGGTCAAATTATCATTTCGCATAATTTTACTGCGTCAAGTTTTATTAAGACAAACGTTTATTATGCTAACGTTTTATTTTGGCTTTTATTCATTTGGTCAAATTATTATTTGGCATAAATATAGTTGACGATTAGGTACTAATTATTATTGAACGGGGGGTCGGCGATGTAAAGAATACGTGGCAACAGAAATATAGGTGCGACGACGCGCGTAGCGAAGCGGAGCGCGTCGGAGCGTTAGGTTCTCTATGTAAGATTGGAAACAGACTCGACTTTGTTGTGTCATTTACACACATTGCCGGCAGCGTATTCGGTATTGCCAAACGATACTTTTGACTGAATAATGCTTGGTAAAATGAATTTTGACCATGTATTTATTTGGTAAACAATAACTTGCCATAATAACTTTTGCTAACTGTTTATTTGCTGTTTTGAGAAATGTTTTTTTGCCAAGTGATAATTTGCGGAAAATAGTTTGGGAAGTAATACTTTGGGAAACGATTTTTGGCAATACATTAGTAAACCTACCATGACAACTGCATGAACGTGGCGATTTAGTTTCATTGCCGCTTCGAGTCTACGGGCGGGCGCCCACATATCAGACCTAGGCGTCAATGGTATGAAAAAACACGTTACGTCACCCGACCGTGTATCTGTCATCGTACTACAGTGAACTAATTGAGCCATTACAAACGTGCGGACTGAGTCATTAACATTTGTCAGACCTCTCTCTCACACATATAGGAGGCATATCACGCATATCGGAACTCTCGCTCGCACTTTTATTTCTCGGTTCGCACGTTTGTAATGGCTCAAGTATAACAGAATCGAGGGAAAGCATGTGTTTCGCAGGTAGTTACTTGACAACGCTTCCAGATTTCATCTTTTTCCTTTTAGCATCGTTCTCTCCTGCCTTATGCATTTTACTCGCATTATCAGCCTTCCGCTTGATTTTACTGATCTTTCCAATAACATTCTTAAACCTATCGTCCTTCTTCATAAGAGTCTTATTCACTTTCTTCAGACTCTTCTTTATGGTGGCGTCTATGTCTTGCGTCTCTTTTTGTTCCAAGCGATTGTTGTCTTGCTGTCCCTTTCTGTCGGCGCCATCTTGAGGTTTCAGCTGTGATTGAAGCTCCTTCAGTTTGGCCAATTTAGCCTTCTTGGCGGCTTTTACTCGTTTGCGACGCATTTCCTCTAACCTGTAAGGAAATGTGAATATTAAAACTTGACACAATATCGTCCCGTCGATACTGAGCGTGTGTTCAGGCATCCAAGGAAAACAATAAAAGTAACTATAAATAAATAATAAACTCACGCCCGTTATCCCCGAAGGGGTAGGCAGAGGCACCAGTCTCTAGAACTGGACCCACGTTTTGCCGAGTTTATTAGGTCCCAAACGTGACAAGTGGCAAGCCTGTCGCCGTTGTTGTCGTCGTAAAAGTAACTACTTGAATAATAAACAGTCCTTCCACGCAAACATAACATTTACATACAAGCACATACATTGCTTCTGGCCCCACACTATGATACCCTCTGTCGTGGGAACCAGAAACAGCGACGTCACAAACATGTAAACATCCAAGACCTGGGGTTTTTGTTTTCTCCCCAGCCGGGGCTCGAACCCAGGACCTCTCGCATGGTAAGCAGATGCGCTAACCCCTGCGCCATGATGCGGTTATTTACATGATACTGAAGCAAAAAAATATATTTTTTTTAGTGAAAATCACCTAAAAATCATAGAGTTCGTTTAGCTTCTATCGTTTGCATTTGCCGGGTCCGGCGAAGCTTTCGCGGGACGGGGCGGGAGAGTGCGCCCGCGCACATTAGGTGATTTTCACTAAACAAAATACATTTTTTTTGCTTCAGCATGATGTAAATAACCACCCCTGAGTCGGACGAAACTGTACAAATCAACACCCTGTATAACAAACAGCTCTATCCCCCCACAGGGGAAAGGTAATAAAGGCGTTACCCCTGCTCCATCATGTCGGGGTCGACTCCGGCCTGGATCCAGCGCTTGACGCGGTAAGTGCGCGCGCGCTGCTCGAATTCGTCGTTGTCCAATTGGGCTTCCTGTTCACGCTTCGTCACCGAAATCGTCGTGAACACCTTGACGGCTTCGTCGTCTGTGAACAGAGTGCTTAGTGCGAGTTTTTTTAACTACTCCATCGCGTTAACGTAAACTCATATTCTATAGGAATGACAAAGCGCGCCACATTTGTCTCTTTGTCACTCCTATACAAATTGCAAACGCTCTCGCTATCGAAAGTGAATGAAAAAAACTCGCACTACGGGCGCAGGTGTACGCCACTTTTAATAAGACTAGTTTTTTTTACAACAAAGATTTTTCATTAAATTTAAATTCAGTAAAGAAAGATAATTCATCATCATCATCAAGCATTATGTCGCCATCGAGGGGCACGGGTCTCTTCCCTGAGGAAGGTGTAGGCCAAACTCCACCACGGGGCACAAGTCCGGATTGGTGGAGGCTTGTAAGACTAGTGGCTGGTCTTACTGTCAGAAGTTTCAAGCCGCATGAAAGAAGAGTAAAAACAAGAAATTCTGTAAATGCTTCGTGAGTAGCCAAAACATCTCCAAACGACCACCATTGGCTCCAAAATGGTGTGCTGGTCCCAACAGTGATGCATGGTCAGTGAGAAATATCCATCCCTCGTAAATGATTTTAAAATAGAACTAAAAATAGTACATGCGAAATACAGATTTTTCCTTGCTTTTTTATTGAATAGGCTACTTGACCGTTTTCTAAAAACAATCTCATAATTTTTGTTGGTGATCATGGAGAGTGGTCAGTTTTAATTATTTCGTGTACATACTTCTTCTAAAAAAGGGAAACGAAAATTTACTTAATTTTGAAATAAGCCGCCAAAACGCTATCTTGGGCAATATGGCGTCACACAGGCATTGTGACGTCACATCCCAGAAAACCAACCAATGAACGTAAGAAAGAATTAATGATAGACGCCATTTTTACTGACATGTGACGTCATCATAGAATCGGCCAATCCATGCCGTTTTCTATACAATAACTGCTGATACTTAGGTATCAAATTTTATCTTGTTTTTTTTTTTACAAATCATAATTGGTTTTTGTAGTTAAAATGCCTTAGAGCGGTTTTAAGAATTATAATTCATACGAATACGTAATAAATGATACTGTTTTTTTCACACTGTCAAATAGCCTATTAGAAAGGTAATAATTACCGTCAATCTTGTACTCCGTAAGGTTGGTGTTGATGTGGCTCTCAATTTCGCCCAAACGCAGCAGATCGTAGGGAGTGATGAGTGAGATCGCCATACCGGAGCGTCCCGCGCGCGCCGTTCGCCCGACTCTGCGCCATAAATTTATAGGCTTAGAGGTCAAAGTTGCTTGTACATTAATTGCCCCAGATCAATCAGGACCGGCCTAGATTCTGCCAAAGCATTGTAGCACAATGACAGTTGTATGAAAGCGTCGATTTAATTTCATTGCCGCTTCAAGTCAACGCGAGCTCGAGTGTCAAGAATTCCAGGCATCATTGGAATTGAAACATTGTCAAAGACCGTGTAACTGTAATTAAACTATATTGCACTAACAGAATAGGCTATTTGACCGATTTAAGAATCAGAATCAAGAATTTATTTCAACGTAAAGAATTTACATTCTGCTTGTTGAATGTCAATGTACATACAGTTATGTATAACGTTAGCCGCTGCCTTGGGGACGTCTGTAGTGGAGAAAAAGGCAGCGAAAAAAAAACTCCACTCTGACCATCTTTTCTCAAATCACCTTAAAGCTAATACAAATAAAACATACAAAATAATATCTTGGATGTGTTGAACACTAGACACATTTATCCTCTGATTTAATTTAATATTAAACTACTATTTAATGCCATACGTCCTTGTCTTCTAAATAATCGTTGATTTTATAATAAGCTTTTTTGCAAAGAGTGTGCTTAACACAATTCTTAAATCGCGTTGGGGGTAACTCTAATATATCTTGGGGTATCTTGTTGTAGAACCTTATACAGTGCCCCATAAAAGAAATATCTAATATCTAATATTTTTGTTGGTGTTCATGGAGTCCTGAGAAAGTGGTCATTTTAAATTCTTTCGTGTATTTCTTCTAAAAAAGGCAAACTTAGTAAAGGAAAATTTACTTTTCAAATAAGCCGCTAAAACGCTATTTTGGGCACCATGGCGTCGCACAGGAATTATGATGTCACTTGCCAGTAAACCAACCACAGAACGTAAGAAAGAATGAATGACAGACGCCATTTTTACTGGCATGTGACGTCATCACAGAATCGGCCAATCCAGGCCGTTTTCGATACAAAGGCTGCAGATGCATGATTATAAAATTTTATCTTGTTTTTTTTAAAATAATAATTTTTTTCGTAGTTAAAATGCCTTAACCCCTTTTAAGGCAGAGCTAGTCTTAAATTTTCATTGGTTTTGGACTCTAGTTATGTCAATGCAATAAAGTTTAAATTATGGCGGCCATATATGGTACAGAGCCTTATAAAGGGTAAAACGGGTTGGAGACTCATAATTTATATGAATAAGCATAAATAGTACAGTTTTTTACACACTGTTAAATAGCCTAATTGAGGCCTTGGTTTTGTCTTAGGCATTGGGTCTTGGTCGCGCAGGGTTTTATATATATATATCACTTTAGATAAATCTATATACAGTGTGAGTCTTCATAAAGTGCACATATCAAAATCAGGGAAACTACACCCCATTTCATCGACGGAAAAAATAAAAAAAAAATAAAAAAATATTTGTATTTTTTATGATTTATTAAAAAAATTTCATCAAAAATCAGATTTTCTTCAAGTTTCACTTAATTATAAATTTATAGGGTTAGTTTTCTTGGATATTTTTACTTTATGGGTACGGCTTATTATTAGACATCATCACAAAATTTATTTCACTGCAATAACACACTTAGTTTAAAAATTATGACGATTTATCTAAATAGGGTCAACAGGTGCAAATCATAATTTTTAAAAAATCATAAAAAATAACAATTTTTTTTTTCCGTCGATGAAATGGGGTGTAGTTTCCCTGATTTTGATATGTGCACTTTATGAAGACTCACACTGTATATATATATATAGAGAGAGAGATTTATCTAAAGTGATATATTTACCTGTGAATATACTCCTTAGGCTCTAATGGCAGCTTGTGGTTGATCACCAAACTGACGGTCGGTATGTCGAGTCCCCGCGCTGCCACATTTGTCGCCAACAGCACGCTTTTTAAGTTTGATCGGAACTGGGAAAGCGCTGCCACGCGGTCCCGCTGTCTCATGAAGCCGTGGAGACATACGTTGTCGATACCAAGAGCGTTCAGAGTCATCGAGAGCACTTGGCAGTCCCTATGGAGAACGGATAACGTTTAAGAAGAAGATTTAAGGAAGAAATAGAAATATCTTTATTGAGAAATTCAATTTGCCACAGTTAATTATGAAGCGTGATGAAAATGATGAAAAAAGCGGTGGTGGCGTAGTGGGGTTGACCCTTGCTTCTCGATCATGAGGGTCTGGGTTCGAACCACGCATGTACCAATGACTTTTAGTTACGTACATTTGTTTGTACAGCAACACCATTCGCTGATAAATTGTGCCCGGATAACGGCGACAGGCTTGCCACTTGTCACGTTTGGGACCTAATAAACTCGGCAAAACGTGGGTCCAGTTCTAGAGACTGGTGCCTCTGCCTACCCCTTCGGGGATAACGGGCGTGAGTTTATTTATTTATTTATATAATTATGAAGCCCTTGCTCTCGAACTAGGATAACCTGTGCGTCAAGAGCAAGTGTCTTCCCTTAACTAAGTGTTACAGTTAGGTGCAAGTTAGTGCTAAACAATGTCATTATCATCAAGCCATCATGGGTTCATCCCCACCGATGGGGCACGGGTCTCTTCCCTGAAGAAGGTATAGGCCATACTCCACCACGGGAGCCAAGTCCGGATTGGTGGAGGCTTGTAAGATTAGTGGCTGGTCTTACTGTCAGAAGTTTTCAAGCCGCCCTAAGGCCTCTGACTTGGCTTAACGACTGCCATCTATCGACGGTAGCCGGCACCAACTGCTTAACGTGCCTTGGGAAGCACGGAATCGCTCGGAAAAATGCCACTAGCGTTAGTCATAGACGGTGACCCATCCATGGACTGAACGCGCCGTATGTTGCTTAACCTCGGTGATCGTTTAAGATCACTCAGGCAGCCCAGGCTACGAGCGATTCAATGTACCAGACAAAAAGTAGTTAGAAGTAAGAAAAAGAACATTTTGCACTCCATTGCAGTCTGTGTGCAGTTGGCATGTAGTGTAGATTCCCCGTTCGGTTATTTGGCAGTTTTATTATGCCTCCTCCAGACTACTCGCGAAGTTCCTCGACAAAGTACTCGGGAAAGTTGACCGAAGTACGTAGCTATACACTCGAGGTTGGACGAAGTAAGGCGAAGTGCCT
Source organism: Yponomeuta plumbellus (assembly GCA_947310845.1). NCBI lineage: Eukaryota > Metazoa > Arthropoda > Insecta > Lepidoptera > Yponomeutidae > Yponomeuta > Yponomeuta plumbellus. The sequence continues at coordinate 3,259,958 of OX371206.1, forward strand.
CTCCACACCTACCGTTTTCGCTTAATCTCGGTCAAGTCCACATTACATACGCACCAACAGTATTCAAACTGCAGCTGAAATGCAATTTTGCAGTCAAAATGCAGTTGAGTGGCAGCTCTTCTGTCTAGTCTCAAAATAATTGGAAATACATAATAAATAAACATAATTGTTTTTACATAAACATTTACATACAGGGACATAAATTGTTTCTGGCCACTTATTGACTCACCAACCAGCCAGAGCAGTCAGTCCATTGGATGACCATTCAACTTCATTCTAGTTAAGGACCCCAGTCTTTCCACAAATTACTTCTATTTTTCATATTGTATCATCATCATTCAGCCACAAAAAGTCCACTGCTGAACATAGGCCTCCTCCACGGATTTCCAAAAAGACCGGTCGGAAGCGGCTTGCATCCAGCGTCTTCCCGCCACTTGGATGAGATCGTCTGTCTATCTTGTGGCTGGTCATCCCACGCTGCGCTTGCCGATATGTGGTCTCCATTCGAGAACTTTTCGGCCCCATCGGCCATCAGTTCTGCGTGCTATGTGCCCCGCCCACTGCCACTTCAACTTACTAATCCGCTGGGCTATGTCGACGACTTTCGTTCGTCTACGGACCTCATCATTTCTGACTCGGTCTCGCAGAGAAATTCCGAGCATAGCCCTTTCCATAGCTCTGTAACGTGCCGTTACACACACCACACCGCTAGTCTAGCGGTAGCTGCGCAGCGCTCCTCGAGCCATCGTGGAAGCGCCTGCCCACTCCCACCGCCCCGCGAGCCGGCCCCACCGAGCGCCCGCTACCGACTCCGCCGCACCTATAAGAAGCCGTGCGCTCCGCAGTTCGTGACCGCTCGTTTTTACCTTGGCCGCCTATCTTCCATGGTAGGCAGACAAAGTAAAATGACAGCCAGAAACAAGCGCACGCTCTATAAAGTTTGCATTCGTCCCGTGATGACCTACGCGGCTCCCGTTTTCGCACACGCGGCCCCCAATCTCATGTATCAACTTCAGATAGTCCAGAATAATTTCTTACGTAGGGCTCTGAACGCACACTGGTGCGTCAGAAATGCCGATCTCCATCGGGACATGGAGATTCCAACTATCCAACAGTTCATTAAATCCCTCTCAGAGTCGTTCTTCAGCGCGGCTGAAGAACACTCTAACCCCCTGATCCGCGAATCAGCAGTTTACTCTCCCCCCACGACTAACCCTCGTTACCTGGTGCGCAGGCCCAGGAACGTTCTAGTCGACCCACCCGATAAGCTCTCATCCGACCTAGACCTCCTCCTGGAGGCCCAGGCCCAGTCAGATGTAGCCCCCGCTCCAACAGTGTCCCCGGGGACACTACTCTCACTTAATTTTTCTTTCTGTCACTATGTGACGAATCCCCCTAAGCGGTAGCTCTAGTGAGCTCCGCTGTGCGCCCTCCTCGGCCTCGAGGGGGGTCGCTCATGATGTAGGTTTAGGGGTCTTTAGGACCAAACCAGCCCCAAGGTGGTGTTTAGTGGGTAGGCGCACTCTGTGAGTCCCACATTGGCAGCCCGGCCGGGCCCGTGCTGTTATGCATGAGCATTCACCACCTCCCTCCCCCGTGTCCTCCGGAGGGTGCCCTTTACAGGGCTAAAAAAAAAAAAAACAGTTCGTGGTCTGTCGCCGGACCAACTTCCCTTTAGCAGCAAAGGTTAGGTACCCGAATCTAGCTGCGGAAGGGGAAGAGTTAGGGCCAGCTCCACCTAGCTTTCGCGGTTAGGTACCCGAATCGCGGCTGCGGGGTGGAACTGGGAGGCTACGGGCAGTGTCGGTTTGTCCTCGGACTCGCCACGCGGCTTGTTGATTCTTTCTCCGGCGATAGACCCCTGTAGTCACGCGGCGCAGGATCCCTTTCAGGGAACAGCGGCCCATCTGCAGGTCCGCGAAAGGGCGCAAGCCGAGGCTCCGAGCTCGGCTCGCCACCCCGCTTTCTTGCCCCAGTGTTGGGCTATGACAGTAGGACTTTCTCCCCCGTGTAGTGTTTAACCGTGGTTTTGTGGACTATATCAGACAGTTATAACAGTGTATCAGTGAAAGAGACAATCGTATAGTATAAGTGGAAATATTAAAGAAATACTGCATGTTAAATAAATATTCAGTCTTGTGTGGTTTTGAGTTTCCTTCACCCTCCTATCTGAGCTCGAACCCTATCAAAAAAACCTTCAGAAGGATTGCCCTTCGATGTAATATACGGGGCAACGGGGATTCGATGCCCCTTCCCCCGTTATAGCTCGTTGCGTGACCTTGAGCTTTCTTATGAGGCCTATAGTAAGAGACCATGTTTCAGTGCCATAAGTCATCACTGGTAACACACACTCGTTGTACAGTTTTGTTTTGAAGGAGTGTGGTATAACTTACTTCTTAGTGTCAGTGAAGACCACGACATGACCAGCCGGCGAGGTCTCCCGCCACGTCCTCAGAGTCTGCACGAGGTAAATGTCTCGCGCGTACGCCGGACAGACCACGTAGCGCTGGTCGAGCGAGGACACGGTCAGCTGGGGGGACGTCTCCGTCCAGATTGAGAGGTTCTGCGGGTGATGTTTCAAAAATTAAAAAAAAATATGTTCATGCTACACCTGCTTGGAAAGTACCTTGATACTTTATCAAATTTACGGTAGAAAGTACGTCATTGCATATCGAACAAATATGCGGGGAGAAAACGCATCTGAGCGGGAGAGAAAAGTGTATGAAAATCCATTTCTTACGTGGTTTTTCTTTTTTAATTTTGGGTAAGACTATGCGCCGGTAACCTAAATATCAAAAGCCAAAAAGTTTTTACAGTGAGTTTTTATCTCCAAGTTCGCAAAATGACACTGGCCACTAGCAACAATTTCAATATAAATTTCAATTAGTAAAGATTTGTATTTCAATTAGAAAGCACTATGTATCACTCGAGAGAAACTGCGATTCCCGATCTCAGGTGTTTTAAAGCCCTCGCCTACGGCTCGGGCTTCAAACGACACCCTCGACGGTAATCGGTCACTTTCTCCTCTCGGTGAACAATGTACTATTATTCAGTCCAGCAATGTGCAACATGAGGTGCAGACACCCGCCAAGTAAGTTAGAAAACCTGTGTCTGGTGGATCCCGGAGGAGAATTGTGTCTATACTTCAAGTATACTTTAAGTAATACTTCATCGGCCTTACTAATAAAAAGTTATACACTCTGAATAACTATTTGACGTATATAACATAACATTTACATACAGGCACATACATTGCTTCTGGCCCCACACTAGGATACCCTGTGTCGTGGGACCCAGAAACAGCGACGTCACAAACATATAAACATCCAAGACCTGGGTTTCTTTTTTTCGGGGATTCGAACCCGGGACCTCTCGCATGGTAGGCAGATGCGCTAACCACTGCGCCAAAGAGGTCGTCAATTTATACTGGTTTAATGGCATTTAGCGTACAAATAACCAGTTTGTCAGACCTCGCATAACGGCTATATACACAGCTCATAACCGTTATTAGTAAGGCCGCATATGTTTAGGTACCTAACTAAAGGTAAACAATCTGGATAAGTCTTTGTTATTGAAATATACACTTTTTAAATCAAAATTTTTACAAACTACATGTGTTTTTACGAAATTGCATGTAATTTCACATTGAATTGGTTGTAAAGATTTTGCTATGTCGGTCAGCAGTGACCGCATCGCCTTATAGTATTTTCACCTTGGCGTTGAAAGGCTTAATAAGTATACATTTCAATAAAAAGGCGTATCAAGATTATTTAACTTTAGTTAAGTACCTAAGCCATTGAATTCTATCTAAATTCAATTACCTAAACGTATGAAGTATGAATAGTGTTCAACACATCCATGAGTAATTCTAAGTTTGAGAGTTTGTTGATTAAGCTAAAATAGTTTTGAAAAGAATATCATCATCACCAACCCATTATGTCCCCACTGAGGGGCACGGGTCTCTTCTCTGAGGAAGGTATAGGCCATACTCCACCACGGGGGCAAAGTCCTGAAAAGAATACATGTGGACTCTTTTTGTCAATTTCTTCTCAGCGTAATCTATTGTGAAAGTAACAACTTTGGTTTTTACGTTCATAAATTGTTTATCATTTTGTTTTTATTGTGAATAAAATACTTGAATTTGATGACATCAAATATTTATTTCAACGTAAAGAATTTACATTCTGTTTGTTGAACGTCAATGTACTTACAATGTTAGCCGCTGCCTTGGGGCCGAATGTTGTGGAGAAAAAGGCAGCGAAGAAAAAATTCCACTCTGACCTTTTCACAAACCACCTTAAATCTAATACATAAGTTGGGACGAAAATCTATATACCTAATAAGCTCATGACCCGTGAGTGCAATCAGCACTTGCTATGTAAAAACAATAATAGCATAGTTTTTGGTATGCGGTCACAGCATAACATAACATAACATTTACATACAGGCACATAATATGTGCCTGTATGCACATTGTTTCCGGCCCCACACTAGGATACCCTGTGTCGTGGGAACCAGAAACAGCGACGTCACAAACATGTAAACTTCCAAGACCTGTACAGCATCTGTACATTTATGAAAAACGTTTTTGCTTTTGGGCTTAAAGGGCTTGATATAAAGTCATCGATGGGACTGTGGGTTGATGAAGTGCCAAATCGATCAGTCTCTAAATTAATACACTCTGCTCAGTTTAGATATGATGTATGCAGACTCAGCCATACATTGTAATCTATGGACGCAGCGTCAGACGCCCATCAGAGTGCGTATACTGAGTTTTTTCATTCACTCTCGATAGTGAGATCGTTTGCGATTTGCATAGGAGTGACAAAGAGACAACTATATGGCGAGCTTTGTTTGGATTTGTGAATGACAAAACTCAGTATACGCACTCAGAGCCATTACGTGCATTGTAGCACAATTACAGTTGCATGAACGGGTCGACTTCTCGACAGACTGCCTCCCTATATAATATTGCTAATGGGGACAAAAAAGAAACCCAGGTCTCGGAAATTTACATGTTTGTGACGTCGCTGTTTCTGGTTCCCACGACGCAGGGTATCCTATGGTCCGTTTTTTAATTCTATGCAATAAAATGACGCGGTGTTACCGCTATAAAAGCTATAGGTAGACTCGGTAGTTTTTTTTTACCGTGAATAGAAGACTCATGTGACAAAATCCCTAACACATCAAAGACATTAAAATTGAATTACTCGTAAGAGCAAAGTCAGACACAGCAGAACCCACTGGGTCGAAGTGTCACTGACTAATTTGTCGGCCCCCGCACAAGATAAGATGAGAGCAAAGTCTAAAAAAAAAACACCTGCGTAGCAAACACAATGAGACGTTTTCAGAAGAACTAAAAAAAAAAATTACGGCTGTCAAAAGAATGCAATTTTGGACCTCAGCCCAATAGCCATGTGTGATACATTATAAAATAGGTCTCAGCGAGCTGAACAATAGTTACTATGACGCCAACAGCCAAATGTTTGTCCTTCCGGAGTTATATTGTATTGAAAAAAAACTAAAATTTTCAATAAAATTTAGCTCCGAAATGACAAACATTTGGCTGTTGGCGTCATAGTAACTTTTGTTCAGCTCGCTGAGACCTATTTTATGATGTATCACACATGGCTATTGGGCTGAGGTCCAAAATGACATTAATTTGACAGCCGTAATATTTTTTTTTTTAGCTCTTCTGAAAACGGCTCATTTAACTTGGAAGTAAAATGGGGTTATTTGGTTTTTACGTACTAGCAACATTCAGACATTGACAGCCTAAGGGAGGGTTTTAAGTTAAGTGTCAAAGGGATTCCGTTTTGAGCCATCATGGCGTAAACCTCGATTTTTTGTAACAAATGTTTCCCGATCATCCGTTAGGGCTAAAGTTTCGTACAGGCCCTGTAAAATAAAGATATAATAATAAATAATAACAGCCTAAGGGACTAGTCATAGAAAGCGCCCGAGGCGCGCGTGGCCTCAGTCTGAGTGTATTTCGAACCTACTCTTCTGGAACTACAGGCACGAGTTCATGTTATGTCTGAACTAAATGATTAATCAAAGTTGTAACTTACATCTCTATTCAAAGTCAAAGCTTTGGACTCCTTCACGTCCTCGGTGAGCGTGGCGGAGAACAGGAGGTTTTGCCGCTTCTGTGGTAGTGCATCGAAGATGATCTCCAGGTCTCCTTGAAATGACTCCCCAAACAACCTGGATGGAGAACAAATGTCTGGTGTGACTTTTATGGTATAACCAGTGCCGTAAAAGAGACGATCAAAGGCTTATTTACGCGGAGCAAATCCTGTCGGAATGTTGACCTTTCGTCATCAACCCATTGTGTCCCCACCGAGGGGCACGAGTCTCTTCCCTGAGGAAGGTATAGGCCATACTCCACCACGGGGGCAAGTCTGGATTGGTGGAGGCTTGTAAGACTGGTCTTACTGTCAGAAATTCTCAAGGCGTCCTAAGGACTCTGACTGAGCATAACGACTGCCATCTGCTTGACGTGACTTGCGAAGCAGGGAACCGCTAGGAAACATGCCACTAGCGTTAGTCATAGACGGTCACCCATCCATGCACTGAACGCGCCCTATGTTACTCAACCTTCGTGATCGGTTAAGATCACTCACGTGGCCGGAGCTACGAGCAATGTTTCTTGACCTTTGCGATAGCAATATTGGCCATGTTACATTTTTTGAGCACAAACGAAAATATCAAAACCATTCATAAAATTATGCTTTCTGTTTCTATTTATCAAATTTGTGAATACTCTAGCGACCTTACTAATAAAGGTTATGAGCTGTGTATACAGCCGTTATGCGAGGTCTGACAAACTGGTTATTTGTACGCTAAATGCGATTAAACCAGTATAAATTGATAACGTCAAATAGTGAGAGTGTATAACTTATTTATTAGTAAGGCCGTGTAAGTCTATATTTTTTAAGATATTGGATAAAAATCGTTGACCTTAATTGTTTTTTCTATGACGTCAGCAAACACTGTATGAGTATGAATCCTTTGCCTTATTCAGTTTATTAGCAAGTCTTTTTAGTGTATTACATGTATCTTTTATTTTGTTAGTGTTTTCTATTATCTTCTCTTCTGTTTCTGTCGAAACTCCGTGAGTCACCAAAGGTCATACTGAAAATCAGTGCTGCGGGCAAAACCACATTGTATACCGAGCTCGAGGCCATTTTATCGCTGCATAGACATACCCTGCGTCCCTTATTGTTTTTGAGTGTTTTTGTTTTCATATGTGTGTTTTTGTGGTTTTAAATAAATGGAGGGCCCACTGCAATAATGCTGAATGTCTTAAAAATCTAGTTCCGAGATATTTTTTCAAGTGGATAATTTAACAATTGACATTCATCATTCATTCATTCATCATCATTCCTGGTGTACATACAATAAAAAATATTCTATTCTATTCTATTATTGCTTTGAACCCGTGTGACATCAATCGTTGTAGTCGCGTAGACGTCTTTTTAAAACAAAATTATATTTGCATTATAATGTGAAAATTACTTTGCTAACTTCCGCCAAAATCCCACAAGGACCATGCGGTTAGTTAATGCACCGCCCTCCCTCCCACTTTTTCGAGCAGAAGCAAGACACGAACGCACCACCACCGACACCAATACTTTGTGTCAGAAAATGCACTTTTGCATTTTGCTGCTTCCGCAAAGTAATGCCTGATTCCATACAATAACCAAAAATTATATTGGGACCGCCCGCTCTATAGGACAGTTTTTAAATGTGAAATAGTACTATATTCTATTTACTGAAGCAAACTACTAAAGGTAAACAAAGACACAGCATCTCTCAAACTTACATCATGTCACTCAAAATAGCTCATGCACGCAACTTTGCTTGCATCGTATACCCACATTGGTTCAGAAAGGTACTGTTTAAGGAAAACAGACAGAAAACCAAACAAGACAAGACAAACACTAAAGAAAATATAATAGCTTCGAGAAGTTGCACTCGCATCGACAACGTCAATCGTGAGTAAATATGGCATCAGGGTGGCTTTTTGCCTTATATTAAAAAAGAGGTTCGTAGTCAGCTCTCCATACTTCTTCCTACACTTCGCGTAGCTCATTAGCATAAAAAAATCGATTATAATCGTTATTTAACCAAAAGTCCGTCATCATTGCTAGTTGAACATATTTGGCAGCAGTAGGATCGCTTTTATTTGAGGACCATTGAAATTTTAGGTATTTTTTGGGGCATAGATATCTTAAGCAAATGGTATTTTCATGATAAAATAAAATATTTAGTTAAATAAACTGCGAGTGAGTATACCTCACTCAGGTAATAACAGTGTTATTGTGTTTATTGCTTGATGGTATTTATTAGGCATATGGTTTTGTATAACTTTGCTAAATATTATGCAGTGTTATAAATCAGTACAAGGGAGCCGATTCTCGCCCATGCGAATTGAAAGCGTAGACGCCAAACATTCGAAGGATTAGACATTAGTCGCATAAAAATCAGTTTCATGTATTCTCACAAAGTCGTATACGCAAATTTGCTAATAATTTTCGTTCGCTTTGAGGTGTCATCTTGTCGCATGGTAATTACCATGCGACTCGCAAAAGGCGTATGATATTTGAACGCATTCATTGATAGTTGAGGGTGGGTATATTCCGAAATGCGATAAAATCGATTACAGCGCGAATCCACTTAAGTGCAGTAGGCACAAAAACCCTACTCCGTGCGAGATACTTTGTTGGGACTACTAAATTTGGTCGGATTCGCGCTGTAATTGCCCTACGTTCCCTACCTTGACGTTTCGTTATAAGTAAAATTTCAGTTGAAAATTTTAAGAGTTAAGTGTATTAAACTTTTAAATAACGTATATTTTGTACCTAAACAGTCTCTTGGTTTATACATATCACTCTAAGCAATAATTTGCCGCAAAATGTATCAATTTAAAAGTGAAACTGTAAATGTTTTAAGATTCGACTAACTTTCAATTTACAATCGAGAAAATGGAACGTAGGATTCACAGATTACTGTTTTAGTCGTTAGACATTTCTTTTTTCATTCGAATTCAATGTCGCATGGTGTTCAGAATACAGAATTTGGGTGTCGTTCGACTTTTTTATGTAGATTTTTTATGTTATGCCCCCGTGTTTTTTTTATGTTTGGCGTGAATAAGTTGACAAGTCGACATGTATGAAAATTACGATTCCACCGGAATTGGCATCTGAATGGCCTAATTTATATGGGGAGTAAATGAGTAAGTCGATAGGTTTACTTATTTTTGCTACACTGCAGATGTGAATAATTAAATAACTAGCTTTTCGATGAGTAAAATATGACATGTAGATATATTTAAAAACAATATTTGAAATTTTAACTAATCAACATACCATATGACCAGCACCTATTCTAATAAAGAAACTTAACACCTTGAGATATTTAATTGTTCACTTTCGACTACTTGCATTTTCAACTTCATACAACGAGATGTCAAGTTATTACCGCTTCAAAGGAAGGTGCACGGTATTACGTGACAAGTAGATTTTCAACCGTTATGCATTCAATGAGACAAAGCGATACGTCAGAAAAAGATGTCATTAGTTATGTTTATTGCTAATTTGTACGACTGAGTGATCTGTCGCCGCACTTCCGCATCATTCCGGTGTCCTTGACAAAGTTATTTGGTTTGTTTGTGTGGTTTGTTGCACGTCCGTATAGCAGATTGGCTTGCAAATAGAAGGCGAAAATATGGAAATAGGAAAAATAATTTAATAAAAAATATAACAACGAAAAGAAGACTTCATGAAGAGACAAGACACAATAATGTCATAGAAAAGTATTCGAGACCTGATTTCGAACTCTTAATGCTGGCAGTTACGTAAACTAAGGAGTTCTAACACTTTCTCTCATTAATTCGGAATCAGACCCAACTCTTCACGTAAAGGTACGAAGGTAAACCTTTCGTCATAATGTCGGCGATCTGACATTTGGTAGAAATTCGTGAGGCAACGATCTCATCTTGAGCAACAAGCTCTCTCATATACAAGTAACGAATCCTTATATTCTCTTCGCTTCCATTCCGTTACTTTCCCTGAATCAATAGTCTTCAGATTTCCATTCCAAGATAGAAGTTAGCAGGTTTCGCAGTTATCTTTAGCTTTTCTCGCAAGTTGCTAGAAACTCGACTGCTAGTTTCTTATCGGACGCTGCGACTAGTGTTCTGGTATGTAAGGTGGTCGCTGTGCAGCTGCGTTTTCACTGTCAAGAAGATTTCTAGAGATATTCAGCTTTTCTCTCTAGTAAGTAGGTAATTAGCTTTTCTCGCTAGTAGCTAATTACCTTTTCTCGCTAGGAGCCAAGTAGCTTTTCTCGCTAGTAGCTACCTAATTAGCTTTTCTCGCTAGTAGCTAATTAGCTTTTTTCTCCAGTAGCTAATTAGCTTTTCTCGCTAGTAACCAATTAGCTTTTCTCGCTAGTAGCTAATTAGTTTTTCTCGCTAGTAGCCAATTAACTTTTCTTCTCAAGTTCGTTCTTCACCACGAGTCGGTAAAGTTCACCTTTCTGACAGCGTTTTCGATTAGTTTTATTTCTCCGTCGATGACCATGCTGCAATGAATCCGAGTCGACGAGAACGTGGAGGCTTCTATAGCCAATATTGATGTCATATTCGTACCACTCTAATTAGAAATCGTAGAAGGTTTCATACCCTTGGGTGGTTTGCCGTCGCGAAACCACTTAACTAGGACATTTCCGAATGTCCAGTTTCCAAGCCATAGTTACACTTCATTTTCTTGCGCCTTTGTGTGCTCATTAGGATGCTTTCATCTTGTACGTTACGATTACTCGATAAAGTTCTCACCATAATGCTGTAGTCACACATAGCTGCAGTCGTGAATCGTATGACATCAGTATCTTCTTACAATTTCGGGGTCAACAGAAGCAAGGTGCTCGTTTCTGCCTTTACAAAAGCCGAGTTTGCTTCTATACGAGTTGGCAGCATCACCAGCTTCAGTTGCGATTGCACCATCGTGGTACACGGGTTACATATTTTCCTCTATGACGTCATCGGCGCGATCAACACTCCGCAAAAGTATACTACCTTATACTTCCAGGTCGATCAGTTCGTTTTTCCATCTCGAAGCTCGATGGAAAATGCTGACGTCAGATTTTCCATTTTTATTTCGTGTAATTTCTAATGCAAATAATAATCCATAAGCTTTAGTTCTGGGCCCATAACCTATAGCAGATTGGGGTGCAAATAGAAGGCGAAAATATGGAAATAGGAAAAAAAAATTAATAAAAAATATAACAACGAAAAGAAGACTTCATGAAGAGACAAGACACAATAATGTCATAGAAAAGTATTCGAGACCTGATTTCGAACTCTTAATGCTGGCAGTTATGTAAACTAAGGAGTTCTAACAGTCCTCAGTGCATGTATTGAAATGAATTGCATTTATTGACTATCGGACGATAATGCCAGCAAAAAGACACCGGTTTTTAGAAGAATTATGACAAAACACAGTTAATTGCTCCGGTGTACGATTGAGAAAAAAAAACTGATAATAATAATCCTCACCTCACCTAACAGTATGTGCAACACATACTTGTACATCGTAAGATTAGTACAGTCTGGGATACCTTTTTTATTTGATTGGCGCACTTATATCTCGTGCGGTAAGAGCTGCCATACGACTGTACTAATACTACTGATGCCATCGAGGTTTTCTGTGACCTATCCAACGCTTTTGATTGCGTAGACCACAAAACCCTCCTTTGTAAGATGATCAAATACGGTCTCAGTAATTAATCTTTAGGACTTCTCAAATCGTATATACCTAATAGAGTGCAGAAAGTTGATATTAATGGAGTCAAGTCATCCGGACCCGATGTTAAAATAGGAGTACCTCAGAGTTCCATTTTAGGGCCGTTCTTTTTCTTAGTGTATGTTAATGATCTGCCGTACCTAGTTGAGAAGTTGTCACAAATAGTATTGTTTGCGGATGACACTTCTCTAATTTTTAAAATTAAGAGCGGTCAATCTAATTTAGACGATAAAACAATGCTCTTTCTAAAATTCTGAACTGGTTTACCGTAAACAATCTTATGTTAAATGCCAAAAAACAAAATGTATTAAGTTTTCATTGCCCAATGTCAAAAAAGTGGACACAAGTTTAACAATAGCTGGTGACAGACTAGACTTAGTTGAGACAACGGTGTTTTTCGGCATTACAATAGACTCAAAACTACAATTGGATCAACATATAGAAAAGTTAGCGGGTATGTTGAGTTCAGCTGCATTTGCAGTTAGAAAAATTAGACAACTAACAGATGTAGAAACTGCGAGGCTAGTTTATTTCAGTTATTTCCACAGCATTATGTCATATGGTCTGCTACTATGGGGGCGGGCGGGAAATATAGAAACAATTTTTATTCTCCAAAAAGGGCTATTAGAGGTATTTACAATTTACCTGCCAGACACTCACTACGCGAGTTTTTTAAGAAAATAGGAATTCTTACGCTAGCTTGCCAATATATATTCGATAAAATAATGTATGTACGTAAAAACATAACTACATTTAAGCTAAACAGGGATATCCATAACGTTAACACCAAAAACCGAAACAAAATTGCCTCATCTAGATTCAGATTAGCCAAGGTAAATACATCATTTGTAGGATATAGTGTACGTTTTTATAACAAGATTGAAGAAAGTACCCTGCCAGGAAATAAATTCAAATTTGTTATTAAAACTGCGCTGTGTAAAAAGGCATACTACAGAATAGATGACTTTATAGATGATAAAAACCCTTGGCTGTATACCAATTCCACAACGAGCTAGTTATGGTATTCTGTAGTGTAGATCATCATTAATATTAAATTAATTGGCGATTATTAATAAAATTATATCATCTTTTTCAAAAGTTTAACGTTCTTTCATGTTCCTTAAATATTTAATGTTTTTAAAGCAATAATTAGTTCATATTCCGATGATTTTTAATGAAAATTTAGATGGATTCAAGGTGAATAAGTTGACAAGTCGTCGGTTCAGAAATAGATAAGTTATTTATTTTGTTCATTAATAAAGATTTTTCAAATTTAATTACATTAGTAAAAATATACATTTAACTATAAGATTCACATAAAAACATTATTCATTAAGTTAAAATTGGATTTACCAACAAGTTTAAAAACTTTAAATGGCCGCCCTGAAAAGTGTGCATTTTCGACTTGTCAACGTATTCACGCCTGGTACGGAAATGTGGCATATTGAAAAACCAAATTCTTGACATGTTGACAATTACTCGTTCGCTTCAATAAATACAGTGTAAGTACTTATATCAAGGAAACGAACAGCGTATAATTGGTCCACTTTTGGACATTTTCCAAAATGTTGCTTGAAAATATTTTTTTCATATTCAGGTGCATCCTTTACCTGTCAGCCTCATCCATGACCAAGTACTTGATCTTCTTCAGCGTGAAGGTGTTGCATCCAGTGATATGATCGGCCAGCCGGCCTGGCATGGCGACCACAATGTGTGGTCTCTTCGCCAGCTTCAGCCCTTCCTCTAGCTGGTCAGAGCCACCGGTCACTATGCAGACACGTAGCTTGAGTGGCTGACCAAGGATGCTGAACTGGTCTGCAATCTGGGAAAGGTAAGTATCGGTTTCTCAGGTTATTAGATATGTTTTTTTAAGTGTAAGTGTAGTCTACATACGTCCCACTGTAGGACACAGGCTTTCTCTCAGAGAGTATGGGCTTAATCACTATGGCGATTTCAAGCGCTGAGATATGTGAATAGCTCAGACACTCAGGTGTCCTCACCATATTGCATTATAACTTCGAAAATACATGTATATGAAATGGAAAACAAAGTCATAAGAATTTGCCGGCACTGGGAATCGATCCTTGATCTGCCACTGCAGACCATAGCCCCCATAGAAAAAAACACAAGTTAAAAGTTACTCAACTTTAATTCATGTCATTTTGTGATGTGGATTTTACACATTTTGTTTGTAAGGGACCTTATATCCAAGAACAGTTTGAAGGTCTTTTTTTCAAATACTTTGCATCAGAACATATTGAACTACTTTGCATATTTTAAACAATTCTTACCTGATAAGCCAGTTCATGTGTTGGCGTGAGTATCAGGGCAAATATTCCATAAGGATCTTCAGCCAAATGCTGTAGTATCGGCAAAGCAAACGCAAATGTTTTGCCAGACCCAGTTTTCGCCGCGCCGATGCAATCATCGCCGGCCAGTATACGGGATATACAACCTTTTTGAATTGGTGTTGGACTCCTTATTCCTGGAAAACAGCTTTTTTTAAATGTAGTTTACATAATGCATAATTTCTATTGCCATGGATACCCATGCTGATTGCCACTTGCAAGTAGGTAATGTGTTAGCTGACATCATAGAAAAGTAATTTAAGGCTTTTTATTGAATATCTTCGCCCCTGGTAAATTTTATCAATACTTTTTTATGGCCTGGTTTATAGAATTACGATTCATAGTTTACAATAACGATTCGATGTACAAAGTTGTTCAGCCCCGAGGACGCCTGCTGATCCGATGTAAGCTATGGCGCACTCAGTCAGACCCTGTAGCCCCCCAGCGGGTTGGTCTTGCGACGGCCTTTGAAAACAGTGATTATCATTATGTCCCCACCGAGGGGCCCGGGTCTCTTCCCTAAAGAAGGTATCGGCCATACTCCACCACCGGGGTCTAGTCCGGCTTGGAGGCTTGTAAGACTAGTGGCTGGTCTTACTGTCAGAAGTTTTCAAGCCGCCCCAATGGGCCTTTTACACGAGGCCAATAGCTGAGACAATCCAGTAAGCCAGGACAATAGGCCAATCCAATGAAAAGCGCAAAATTCGTTTCTGTCGTTTACACACAAGCCAGTCGAGTAGGCCAGTAAGTTTAATCAAATTAATTTCTAATTTAAAAAAAATTGTAAAAATTTAAATACATATTTTTATTTATATCACACTATAACCAAAAACAATTTAAAATAAAAACACGCAATGACATGTATTGGATTGGCTTACTGGCCCGGAAAACACAATTACAAGAAGCCAATACACGAGCCAATCCAATGGGAAAGTATGATCCATTTGTCTATACTTGACATTTTTCTCAGACTTTAAACGACACTAAATCAAAAACCTTTAGCGGCAGAGGGCTCGAAACAGTTTGCAAATTTAGTGCTAGCTAGTACTAAATTTGCAAACGGTATCGAGTTTTCTGACGCTAAAGGTTTTTGATTTATTGTCGTTTAAAGTCTGAGAAAAATGTCAAGTATAGACAAATGGATCATAGTGGGGGAAGCATTCGCGCCAGCAAATTCGAAATCGTTCTATTTCATTGGATTGGCTTCATCCATTGGCTTAAGCCAATCCAATGCATTGTCCTGGCTCTATTCACACGAAGACAATATTGGACTGGCTTACTGGATTGTCTCAGCTATTGGCCTCGTGTAAAAGGCCCATAAGGCCTCTGACTTGGCTTAACGACTGCAATCTCCACGGCTGCACAAATGCTCTTGGGTGTTAAAGGAATGTTGTTAATATTATTATTAATACTTTTTTTTTGTATGTTTCGCCGCAAATCCTCTGACATGGGTCAGAGACTTTGTTAGACTAACATTGTGATTAAACTAAACTAGACGAAAACCCGGCTTCGCTCGGGTAAAATGTAGACGCAAAATAATATTCCACTATTTTTTTTTATATGGTGACGCCTCTGTATTTATCAACCACCAGTAGATATAAATATCTTAATACATTCAGATACATAAGCTCACGCCTGTATCAAAGAGGGGTAGGCAGAGACCACGGACTGTCACCTGCCACTATCCTGACAAATCACTTTCGCTTCATCGACATCCATTAGTCGTTGCATGTACCCACATCGGTTTCGGGTACTTTTCATCTTGCCCTTTGCTAATACATCCCCTATTTGGTCGAAGTATGTCCAACTGGGGCGTCCCTTACCGGCCCTTCCACTCACATTCGCCCGATATATTTGCTTTGTCAGTCTTTCTTTGTTCATCCTCTCCACATCTCCAAACCAACGCAACATTCCTTTTTTCAATTCTAGTCACTCACTACATCCTCTTTCTCTACATCCTCGGTCTCTGATCACACTATTGCGTATTCTGTCATTCAAAGTAACACCACACATATTTCTTAAGGATCTCATTTGTACTGCACTAATCCTACTTTCATGATTCTTCTGACTTCTGCCATACCCAAATCTCGCTACCATGCTTACATCAGTATTGGAACCAGCACACTATTACGGATAGCCAATGTTGCTCTTTTGGACATGTTCTGGCTACTCACGAAGGAATGCAAGGCGGAAATCGGATACTTATCATAACTTTGTCATGGGTACCTCATCACAAATTACTAAATGAGCTTCCTTCATAAACTTAAGAGCATTGAATTTAGTTAACAGCTAGTGAATCTAATGACGTATGAGACGTAGAATCCACTTGGCTAATCAACTAAAAACAGCTCCCTCTCTTTGGCTTTACAGCTTTTAGTTTTGTATTGACCACATGTTTTTCTTCATCATTTTAATTTTTGGTATTTTTCTTATCTAGTGGCTTTTTCATTTCAATAAGTTTATTGGTACCTTTTTTTTTTGTTAACGGGGAGAAATGCTCTGTGCACCATACCCGCCACCCTTGGGGGTGGGCGACGGCCGTGTGTCGGACTCTCCTCTCCTAATAATAGGAGAGGCATACCTCCTAAAACACCCCGGGGGCCGTCCTGTCGCTCGTGCAATGGGGCGCCGCCGGATCTCGCAAGTGGTAAACCACAACGCGAATGCGACAGCGGCGCCCCGGCGACGTCGACCCGACTCGCAAGGAGTCGGGCCCACCCTCACTGGAGAAGGGGCATGGGCCCCCCACCCCCTTCTCCCGTCACGATGTCGGACGGCAGGTCCCCCAACCTGCCGTCTGTGACCCTCACTCAACCGGCGGCGCAAGGTCCGCGCAGCGTCCCCCGCGCCACCGGCTCTCCCGGCGGAGAGGCGCGAGCTCCCCAAGCCTCCAGCTACCGAAGACCCGTTTTTTGGCCCTCTGCCAGGTCTTCGGCCCATCAAGTCAAACCCTCCCATGAAACATCCCTCGGCCAGGGCCATATGGGGTGACCAGTCCCTGGTCCCTGGCTTACCTCCTGCAGTTTCCCCTCCCAGGCCCGGCTTGTGGATCTCACGCCCCTCCCCGCCCCTCCAGCCCTCTTCCTTGCCCTCTGCTGGACAGAGGGACATAGAGAGGGCCCCCACCGTGTGTTTTTTATAGAGGTTGTCTCCTCGCGGCCCGAAGGCCCCCGGCCCCGCTCAATGTGGACCCCGTGGGACATCCAGCAGCGCAAGCCACTGGACGTCCCCCTCCCTCTGGTTTTGGTCCGCGCCGGCCGAAGCCGGTACCCCCCATATCTGGAGGGCGTTCCCCTATCCGCCACCCGGGGGACGCGTCCGATGGAAGACCAGAAACTCCGCACGGAGTTTATTGGTACCTAAGCAAAACAATAAAGATCAATTTATGACTTTGATTTACTTTTTCAATTATTTTTCAGACCCTTCCAAAACTCAATGTCAAATTATTGTCTTCCCTCCCGCCCTCAGAAACAGGACCTTCTTCTGAGCTGCCGCCAATGAAAAACACCACAGATTACTTACTACACCTTCTCAGTTGGCACAGATTATAATAACCTTTTTGGATGCCACGGTATTCCACACACCATGAAGTTAACAAATTAGATCAAAGGGCCGGTTTAGATTATCTTAGTGTTTAGGAGAGTGATTTACTTTACACTCTGTTGCAACATTATGCTGAATCGGGCCCATTTTAGGGGCTCAACCTTTAACGACCTCTGTGGCGTAGTGGTTAGCGCACCTGACTACCATGCGAGAGGTCCCGGGTTCGAATCCCGGCTGGGGACAAAAAAAAAATCCCAGGTCTTGGATGTGTACATGTTTGTGACGTCGCTGTTTCTGGTTCCCACGACACAGGGTATCCTAGTGTGGGGCCAGAAGCAATGTATGTGCCTGTATGTAAATGTAAATATGTAAATGTAAATAAGTAAAAGTAAATTATTATTTTCATGTTGTACATTTTATTTTTTTTACGCTTTTTATGCTTTCTGTGTTATTTTTTTATTATTGTACGCATTCTGTGTGTGTGTGTTTTTGTGTTTTGTTTTGAGTATCAAATAAATACATTTTCTTTCTTTCTTTCTTAAGGAGAGTGCTTTTTTAGAAACGTGTAAGCGCCACTTGCTTTAGCACGTTTTACGGTATAGTACGGTTCTAGTTGCCTTTCAATTAGAATCAAAATAGAATTGGTTTCTATTCTTCTATCCAGTAACACCTGAGCGCGTTACTATCCTCGTTACTGTGGCATATGTGGCATCAGTATTAAGATATGGTTTAATTCTATGGGGAAATGCTAGAGAGATAAGCAGAGTATTTATTCTACAAAAGCGATGCATTAGAGCCATCTGCTCTGCACATCCCCTTGATACATGCAAGCCACTATTTAAAAAATTAAAAGTGCTCTCATTGCCAAGCCTCTACATTTATGAAATGGCATGTTTTGCCCACAGCCAGAAACATACTTTTACAAAATACTGCGATGTTTTTTCTTTTAATACAAGAAACCCTAATAAAATCGTACTCCCACCATGTAGAACTGAATTTTGTAAAAGAAGTTGCTATCGTATGCTCATAAGAATATATAATAGGCTCCCACAGTCAATTAAGTACCTGCCTTTGACCCGATTCAAATCTTTTGTCTCACTACACAAATGGTTAATGGAAATGTGTTTTTATAATGTGAATGAGTACTTCGCCTTAAATAAAATAAATATATAGACTAAGAAATAATACTGACATATCACATAATATAAAATAATAATTATAATGTTTTGTAAATAAGGCTAGACTATTTTATACTTCTAGACATAAATTTTGCATACCTGGACAGGTGAAATGTGTAGATCGATATTTATTATTCTGACCACCAATTGTACGACATTTCAGGCAAATAAACTATTTCATTTCATTTCATATCTGTGTATAAACTAATTTAGTCAGAACTTTAGGAGAGTGCGCAAGTGACTCGTGACGGGTGCCTGTTGTTTTCGTTAACTCGAATTATCAAACTTACTTATGTGTTCCATTAAAACTCATAGTATTTTGAGTAGGATAGCGCATATTTGCCTGGCTACCCATAGCACAGGGTATCCTAGTTTGGGAGCCAGGACAAATTCTGTAACACTTTTAGTACAAAATAAATATTTTTCCTTTTCATTTCATTTTCATTTCGCGACGTCGACGAAGTGACACTCTACTGGAAGAAATATAAACGTTCACTCGAACGTCTAGTAATGTACTAATGCACTTGCCTCTCTAATTGTATTATAGCACTCTCCTAAACACTATAATAATGTAAACCGGCCATAACAGTTCACAATGAAAACTTGTGACACTAACACAACAATGATGACATTGACATGTTTACTTAGCAACGCCATTGTTGAATTTTATAATTTTTATATCGATGCTGCTCGATAATACGAATTTTCCGCCCATATGTTGTCGACTCAGATCAACTATTTTTTTACGCTCTTTCATTTGGTGTGCATATCGTTCGAGTCTACCGTAGACCCGAACGAAATTATTAATATAGATTATTATTACATATTATTTTCTTTTCTTTGCTCTACGTAATTTTTTGCGTATGTTTACATTGGTAAACTACGCCTGCAATGTGTAAGTATGTTTTTTGTTATAATTCTATTTGAGTACTGCTGACATTGTGAGTCCTGGTGTTATGTGTACATATTTATTACTTTTAATATTTATTAGATCATCATCACCAACCCATTATATCCCCACCGAGGGGCACGGGTCTCTTCCCTGAGGAAGGTATAGGCCATACTCCACCACGGGGGCCAAGTCCGGATTGGTGGAGGCTTGTAAGACTAGTGGCTGGTCTTACTGTCAGAAGTTTTCAAGCCGCCCCTAAAGGCCTCTGACTTGGCTTAACGACTGCCATCTGTCGACGGCAGCCGGCACTAACTGCTTAACGTACCTTGCGAAGCACGGAATCGCTCGGAAAAAATGCCACTAGCGTTAGTCATAGACGGTGACCCATCCATGGACTGAACGCGCCGTATGTTGCTTAACCTTAGTGATCGTTCAAGATCACTCAGGCAGCCCCGGCTACGAGCGATTCTCGATTTATTATACTATTTATTATTATCGATTATTACTATCGATTTATTAGATACTATTTTCTTAATATTACTTATTTCTTAATCGGCTTTTTCTTCTGTTATTATTATTTTTTATTTTTTTCACTCTTATGGTTCTTTTAGGGTTCCGTACCTCAAAAGGAAAAAACGGAACCCTTATAGGATCACTTTGTTGTCCGTCTGTCCGTCCGTCCGTCCGTCTGTCAAGACCCTTTTTCTCAAGAACGCGTGGAGGTATGAAGCTGAAATTTATATCAATTACTCAGGTCTACTGTCCCTTGAAGCTGTGAAAAAATCAAATTTCTAAGCCAACGCAATCAAAAGATACAGCCGTTTATGCCGCAAATTTTCGACACTTGCAAGGGAATCAAAACCTACAGGGTGCTTCCCGTGAACTCAGAATCTTGAAATTTGGTACGAAGCAACGTCTTATAGCATAGATAAAGGAAAAATTACGAAAACCATAAATTTTTAGTTACATCACATAATATATTTTTTTTTAATAATTTTAAACTTACTACCCATTTCCTCATAAACGCGTAGAGGTATTAAATTGAAATTCATACCAAATACTCAGGTCTATAATACCTTTAAGCTGTAACAAAATCTAACTTCTATGTCAACGCAATCAAAAGAAACAGCAATTTAAGCTGCATATTTTGAAACTCGCAAGTACTCGCAAGGGAATCAAAAGGGTACTTCCAGTCGACCTAGAATCTTGAAATTTGGCATGAAGCAACGTTTTATAGCACACATAAAGGAAAAATTCCGAAAACCTTAAATTTTTAGTTACATTACAAAATATATATTTTTTAATAAATATAAACTTATTACTTTTTTCCTCATGAACGCGTAGAGCTATCAAGTTGAAATTCATATCAAATACTTAGATCTAATTGCCTTTAACCCGTGAAAAAAAAATAATTCTAAGTCAACGCAAAAACGCAAAACGCAAAAGTACAACCATTGATACCGCATATTTTGAAACACGCAACTACACGCAAGGGAATTAAAACCTAAAGACCACTTCCCGTTGACATAGAATCTCGAAATTTGGTAAGAAGCAATAGCTTACAGCACAGGTAACAGAAAAATTCCGAAAAGCTTAAAATTTTAAGTAGTTATACCACCAAAAAAATTGTGATTGTAAACATAATTGTAGTTACAGCAATGACCGCGAGTTATTATACTATATTTAATACTTAATTAATATTTTTGAACCAGATTTCTAAATAGTGACTAAAAAACTTAGTAAATAAATAACTTTAATAAAAGAACTTTCGCAAGTCTGCTGCAAGGCTAGTATAAGTGTTTCAGTTATATTATAGATAAATGATATGTGTTAATATAAAATAAAGGATTACTTAAACGATAAAGAGATCTTTGTCTTAAATTTATGCTCCTCCATCTTTCCCCATTGTAATGTTATGAATTTCATTTTGCAATAAAAATACCATAGTTATGACTCGATTGTCGTAATGAACGAACTTTGTAAACCTTGCAGGTTTGTACGGAACCCTCGGTGCGCGAGTCCGACTCGCACTTGGCCGGTTTTTTTTTTTCTTTTATATTTTTTACATTTCGTATATTTACTTATGGTCTAAATTTACAATCTTATGGGTTATGATATTCTATCTTAAGCATCAAATGTGCTTCAGATAGAATAACTACTTCACTATGTTATTACAGTTGATTATTTATTTTCCGAATGTTTTTTTTTTTTTTGTTATTTACAGTATTTTTCTTTTTGTATATTGTATCTTCGGTACATGAACATGTACTTCAGATTCAATACACCTAGCATCAGTTTGCTTATGTTTATTTTTATGCATTTAATTAGCTTACGTAATTGATGCATAAAAACTGGTTTACTAATGTATTGCCAAAAATCGTTTCCCAAAGTATTACTTCGCAAACTATTTTCCGCAAATTATCACTTGGCAAAAAAACATTTCTCAAAACAACTTAAAGCAAATAAACAGTTAGCAAAAGTTATTATGGCAAGTTATTGTTTACCAAATAAATACTTGGTCAAAATTCATTTTACCAAGCATTATTCAGTCAAAAGTATCGTTTGGCAAAAAGTACCTTTCCATACAATACCGAATACGCTGCCGGCAATGTGTGTAAATGACACAACAAAGTCGAGTCTGTTTTCGATCTTACATAGAGAACCTAACGCTCCGACGCGCTCCGCTTCGCTACGCGCGTTTGTATAGTCTTGTAAGCTTGTATTACATCTGGTAAGAATATCTTTGTTGTCTCAGCCGTGTCTCCCTCCGCATACCTTGCCTGCCATTTGAGTAAAGTGTCTTGTCTAATGCATTTCTTGACGAATGATAGGGGAAATCTATCGTAATCTGGTGCCGTCCTTTTAAACAGTGCAGCTTCTTTTGCTAGTTCGTCTTCACGTTCGTTTCCTTGAACTCCTATGTGAGCTTTAATCCAAAATAGTTTTACGAATTTGTTTTGTTTTAAAACTTCTCTTAAATTTTTCCGTATTTCAAAGGCCAGTGGATGTGTAATTTTTGTACTTCGTAGGAGTTCAAGTGACGACCGTGAATCACTAAATATATTGTACCGACTTTCTTTTTGTTTCAGAATGGTCAGCACTGCTGTGTGGTGCGCCAGCATCTCCGCCTGAAATACTGTACAATAAGTTTCCAGTTTTACCTTTTCGCTTCGAAACTCTTTGCCATTTTGCCAACAGGATATTGCAGCACCCACCTTGCCCTCAATTTTACTGCCGTCTGTAAAGATATTTATTCCCTCGATTTGATGTGTTTCGACGGTTTGAGGATCTAGGTCGTCAAGGCACTCAAAGTCGATTTCTGCTATATCTGATGGATGTGGATTCATCAGGAAACTAACTCTGCTTTCCAGCTCTCTATCGTCTGGCAAGTATCCAAGCGGTCTACCCCTCTTAGTCTCATATATGGCTGCCGCTTCCTGGATTCGCATATCGAGCGGAAGCAGTCCGCTCAGTACCAACGCTGCACTCAGAGACACGGTTCTGTACGACTTACATATCTTCTGAGCGAACCCTCTCTGCACCATATTTAGCTTCTTTTTTATGCCCATTTTATATGTTGATGGGGCCCATACACTTGCCGAGTACAATATGATCGGTTCTACCACTGCTGTATAAATGTGTCGAATAACTTCAGGGCTCAGCCCCCAACTAATTTTGGCTATTCTTGCGATTTTCTTATAAATATCTAATGATTTCTTACAAATATGTGACACATGAGCATTAAATGTTAATTTTGAATGAATTGTTAAGCCTAAAATTTTAATTTCTTCTACTAATTCTATTACTTTCCCTCCCATATTTAAATTTGGTTTATTGTAAAATACAATAAACCAAAATTTATTTGTTATTATCATAGCAGCGGTTTTATGTGGTGCAAATTTTAATTTGTTTGTATCTCCCCACTGAACAACAAGTTCAAGCGCTCTATTAGCTTCGTTTTTTATTCTTGTCATATCGTGTCCCGAAAACACATGCACAATATCATCTGCAAAGGCCTGGTTATATATGTGCAACCGGTCCAGCTCGTGCATTAATACATTTATTGCACCTAAGTAAAATGTTTTAAATTCGTTAACTGCATTAACGTTATAGTGCGTTTCTTACCCAACGAAAAGAGCTGTTTTACTAGCCACGATTTGACTCCTAGCTCGACGAACTCTTTTCCGTCCGTTTCCTCCATTTTTGCGGATTACAGTGGCTTTTATAAATTATTTAGTTTTTCGACGCAACATCAACACAAACACGTGTTTAGCTTATATACTCTGTGTTAGTAGCGCTCCAAGTCCACACCACAGACTATTTAGCACAGACTAAACAAACAACGGTGATACTGATACTTCGCTATGATCTAGGGATGCCTCTTCCTGTTTGTCACAGACAGGTGAGACAGGTACTGTTTGTCACGCGACAAATATCGCGCACAAGAAACAAGAGACAAATAAGTTACAATAAAAAAAATTACAATAGGTGGTTTTATTGCTCACAGCAATTTCTTCCAGATAACCTTGTGACGGAAGGGTTACCAGAGGAAAAAGAGAGACGGATAGTTTTGGTGCAAATACGAATGATACATAGGTACTTTTCTTAATAATACACTTCCTTATGTAAATCATATTTAGATAGTTGTTATAAACTAGTACTTAAATAAGTTATAATACCTATGTGTAGACAAGGATAAAATTAATATAATGTACCTATATAGACAGGAAAATAAATAAAATAATGAAAAATATAAAAAAATATAGATATTTTTATTTTAAGTAAAAAAATTTTTCTTTTTATTATTCATTCAAGACATTTCACAAACATAATAATAATAATTATTATTATTTATTTATTTCGGAGTATATCCATACAAAAATTGTTAGTAGGTATTATGTACTTAACCTATATTAGTAACTAACTCTATGTGAGCTAATTTAATTTAAATATTTAGTAGTTCCACGCACATGCGTGCAGATCCAGTGCCGGAAAATGTGGCAGTCGAACCGGTCGACAACAACACTCTGGATGCCGTTAGAGCTTCCCCGCACTCTACGCAGTATTGAGGCAGTTCGCTTTCTAATAATAGAAAATAAGTCATCCACCCCAGCTTCAGCGAACATACCTGACGCGCTGCGGTAACGAGGAAGACCCATCAGCACCCTGAATGCGTTATTATACTGCACGCGGAGGGCGTTGTAAGTCTTCTGCGTATACCGGGCCCACAAGCTGCAGGTGTAGAAAGATTGGCAAAAGGCCTTAAAGAGGGTTATCTTTACATCTCTAGTACATCTAGCAAACCTGCGCGCCAGCATATTGCATCGGACTGCCAGCGCCCTCCTCTCGCGTTCCATGTCGCAGTCATCGGATAGGTCTTCCGTCACAATGTGTCCCAGATACTTAAATTGTGACACTCTGTTGAGTGCAGTTCCCAGGAGCCTAACTGAAGGCACATCCAACTGCCGATTGGAGCTATCCCGGAATACCATCAACTCGCTTTTTTCAATGTTATAACGGAGACCATGAGCTGAGGCATAGGTATCACTCACATACATTCAAGAGCTTTCGGAGGGCACTCAACGATGGACACAGCAACACAATATCATCTGCATAACTAATGCTTCTAACCGTATAACCGTCAATGGAACATCCGAATCCTGTGTCGCGGAGTCCATCGATGAGCTCATTTATATATAAATTAAAAAGCGCTGGCGATGATAACCCCCCCTGACTCACCCCACACTCCAGTACATATTCATCAGAAAACGCGTTGGACCACCTAACCTGGTTAATCTGAGGACCGTACCAATATTTAAACGAAAGAAATGCAATACCAAGTACCTTGGACCACAGCATCTCATTATTGACCAGGTCAAATGCCTTGGGTAGATCCAAGAACGCAGCGTACACTGGTGTTGTTTTTCTTTGTGTGTAGTACGTGACTACATGCTTCAGCGACAATATAGCACATTCCGTCGAAAATGAAAACTAAAATTAAAATTAAAAATGGGCAATTTAAAAAAAAAAAATTAAAGTCTCCTTTTCTTCCAAGCTGGAGCGTGTAGCATAATAGACGAAATACCAAGAGAATATTGGTTTTATTTAACTGAAAGAATTCCACTAGACAAATAATAACACGATACAAAGATATGATAACACTATGACAGAGTGTCACGATTGTCATTGACAGCACTACCTATAGAGATCGCATACGACCACGGAGCGTGGAGGTCGCATCTCACCTCATTCTCCCCCGGTTCAGTTTTCACTATCACTCCCATCAACCACAAAGTCCGCCAAGTAGGAGGGTAATCTTCGAGTCCTGTTAGATCTCCTAGGGAGTCCAGTCCGAAGAACCGGTGAGGACGTCGATGGCTCTTCTACACGAGGCGGTGACGAAGGAGCTATGTTTTCAGGTGGAGTTGTGGAGTTATTTGTAGATGGGGACGTCGGGTTGTCATCTTCGGAGGCAGTTTCAAAGTTATCGTATCTGCTATTGTCGGTAGTACTGGGGAACGGTGCCAATTGACGGTTTGATACCGTTGATGTTTCCCCATTATCCCGTCTTATGAGAGAGTAGTAGGGGTTGGTCTCTAGAAGTTCCGCTTCCTCGACAAGAGGATACGTTTTTGATGAGCGGACGTTCTTCTTTACAAAGATTGGCCCTGGCGTAAGCCAAGATGGCAGTGAGTCTCCATTCGAGGATCTTCTAGTGTACGTGAAAAGTTTTTCATGTGGAGTAGCGTTTGTTGCCGTACAAAGAAGAGAGCGAACACAGTGCAAAGCGTCTTTCAACACTGCTTCCCAATTTTCCACTGATAATCCCTTTGATCGAAGGCTGAGTTGAATAGTTCGCCAGAGAGTTCCGTTCAGTCTTTCCACTTGGCCATTACCCTGGGGGTTATATGGTGTCGTTCCGGAGGAGGCTATGTTTGACTGTCGTAGGAATGATTTAAATTCTTCGGACATGAACGACGATCCTCTGTCGCTATGAATGTAGAGGGGTTGACCAAATGTATGAAAAAGATCTTTTAAGCAAGTGATGACGGTGGCAGAGGTCATATCCTTACACGGATAAGCAAAAGGGAAGCGACTGTATTCATCGATAATTGTAAGTATGTACTTGTTGGCCGTTTTAGAGGGCAGAGGTCCTTTGAAATCGATGTTGATGCGTTCGAATGGCGACGTAGCTTTTATCAAATGACCCTTGACCTTGAGAAACCTCGGTTTTATTTCAGCGCAGGTAGGGCACGAGGCGGTCATCTCTTTGACATCATTAGCTGAGTAGGGCAAGTTTTTAAATCTCACCCAATGAAACATCCTTGTCACGCCTGGGTGACAGAGTGCATTGTGGAGCTCTTTTAGTTTGTTTAAATTCATGTAAGCACACACGCGAGAAAGAGCATCCGCTGCCGCATTTTCAGAGCCAGGTCTATATACAATATCATATGTATAACATGAAAGTTCTAATCTCCAACGCATGATCTTCTCATTTTTTATTTTACTATTATGATTCTGGTGGAACATGAAGGCTACCGATTGTTGGTCCGTTATAAGAAGAAAATGTCTTCCAATTAGGTAGTGCCTCCATTTCTTCAGGCTCTCTACAATCGCACAAGCCTCTTTTTCGATTGAAGATTGTTTGCATTCTGAATTATTCAATGTTCGAGAGAAGAAGGCCACTGGTTTTCCACGTTGGGTCAACGTAGCTCCTAGCGCGAATTCCGAAGCATCTGTTTCGACTGTAAACGTTTCATCTTCGTTAATGGCTACTAGAGCGGCTGCTTTGATATCTTGCTTGAGTTCTTCAAAGCACTTGAGCGCATCAGGTGGTAATGGGAAAGTAGTTACGCATGTAAGTGGCTTGATTTTTTCAGAGAAACGCGAAATCCACTTTGCATAATGAGCAAACATCCCTAAAACTCGTTTAAGTTCACTGCCTTTAGTTGGGGCAGGAAGCTCTAGAAGGGGCTTCAGTCTTTCCGGATCAGGTTTAATAGTATTGTTCTCAACAGTATATCCAAGTAAGTTAATTTTAGTCTTATTGAAAACACTCTTCTGTTTATTTAAAGGTAAATGAAATTTATTAGCGGCGTCTACAAAGCGTTTTAGATTGTGATCATGATCGCTTTGATCCTTGCCGCAGACGGTTACATCGTCTAAGTAGGCGAACGTTCCTACTAGTTTCTCTTCTGTTATGATGAAGTCCAAAGTTCGTTGAAAGGCCGCAACGCCATTGGTCACGCCAAACGGAATGCGTGTAAATTGGTACAATTTGCCGCATGCTTCGAAAGCCGTATATATCTTTTCATTTTCTAGGATGGGTACTCGATGATACGCACTCTTTAAGTCGATTTGACTAAATACTTTGAACTTTGATACGTTATTCACGACTGTTTCTATGTTCGGCAAGGGAAAAGCGTCCAGGTTAGTGAATTTATTTATTGTCATCGAGTAATCAATGACAAGTCGTTTTCGATGGACCCCTCCTCCCGCTACGAGGACTTGGGCTCTCCAGGGTGAAATACTAGTTTCAACTACCCCGTCTTCAATTAATTTGGACACTTCCTCCTTTATGAATTCTTCATCTTCCTTACTGTAGCGCCGGCTTCTCACGGCGATCGGTTGAATGTTTGGTGATAGATTTGTGAACACCGAGGCTGGTGGTACCGAAGCTTGTAACACGTTGCATATTTCTAATGGTTTGGCAGGCCCACCAAGATTGAAATGAATGCTCGAGTGATGTTTGAGCAAGTCATGGCCCACGATGACGTCGGCACAGAGATTGTCGACAACGAGAAGCGGTATTTGCTTGTAGGTATGTTTATTCATCGTAATAGTAGCAAAGCAGACACCTTCGACAAACGAGACTTGATTGAGAGAAGCTAGATTGACTGTCTGCTTGCTGGGTTTTTTGCGTAGTTTCATTATGCGAGCGACTTTACTGTTAATAAAACTGACCGAACTCCCTGTATCGACAAGAGCGTCAGCCTTGTATTCGTTGACCATGATTGAAATTGTCACACTCCTAAGACACGAAGGAGAGGCGGTAGAAATGGCTCCACTGTGGAACTGTTCGTTGCTAGAGGTCGTAGGATCTTCAACTATCGTCGTGTTCAAGTTTATATTTCCCGATCTACAGACGCTTGCAAAATGTCCCTTTTTGGAGCACTTTTTACAGGTGGCTTTGCTGGCTGGGCATCTGAACCTTGGATGAACGCCACCGCCGCAGAAGTAACAGGGTTTAGTCGGAGGTGGTGCGCTCGGGGCAGCTTGAAAAGTTCGTGACGATGAAGCTGTCGCTAGATTTTCGGATTCGTTGTCCCGCGAATGACCTTGCGATATGGCGGTGAGTTGCAGAGAGTTGTTACCAATAGTAGCTGCATCCTTCTCGGCCGTTTCAAGAGCAACGGCTTGATTAAGCGCTTCTGAGAGAGTGAGTTTGGAATTTTCTAGCAATCGCTCGCGAATTCTTCGTGACAGTAGGCCGGATATAAGAGCACAACGGACTGCTTGGTCTTCATGCTCTTGGGCTTTGACGTCTTCGAATTTGCAATCTTTCGCAGAAAGTCGAAGAGCCCTAACAAAGTCAGAAATCGTTTCGTCGGCTCGTTGTTTGCGATTAAATAGGATGTGTCGAGCTAGAATAGTATTTTTAGGTTTGACATAGATGTCTTCCAGAACTGTCATAGATTCTTGATAAGTAGAGCATGATTTGATATGTTTGTAAAGAGATGCCGATAAGTGATTAACTAGCAGCTTACGCTTGAGGGAGTCTGGTACATCTTTAGTAATCTCTTCAGCTAAGAAGCTCTCAAATGTCGATCTCCAATGTAACCATTTTGCATCGGCGTCCGCGACATCAGGCTCGATGTCAAACTTATCGGGTCGTAGATATCTTGACAGCGAAGACTTGTCTAGTTTTTCGTCAGGCATTTTCAGTTAAATAAATTGTAGCATAATAGACGAAATACCAAGAGAATATTGGTTTTATTTAACTGAAAGAAATCCACTAGACAAATAATAACACGATACAAAGATATGATAACACTATGACAGAGTGTCACGATTGTCATTGACAGCACTAACTATAGAGATCGCATACGACCACGGAGCGTGGAGGTCGCATCTCACCTCAGAGCGGCTGCTCCGTTTTGTTTTGTTAACAGTTTGAAGAAGCATTATTCATGCATGCCTGGGCCACACTCATCGCGATAACCCGAAGATTCGGGCTATCGTGATGTGTGTAGCCAAGTATTCGCGTATACTTCGGAGCTTCTTCCGTAGTCGTAAGGACTTCGCGCTGTCGGTAAACTTTCACAGAGCAAAGAGTTTTATCGCGATGAACGTCGCTTGAGCGGCCACACTTCGGTCAGCGTGCACCTGTCAAACGTGGCGGACGTGTTATTTCACAGAGTAGGTGCATAAGCTGAAGCATAACACGGATTGGAGTAATGATCAAATTTAAGAATTTATTGCAAACTACGAATAAATAAATAATAACTACGACATAATTGTATTTTTCTGATAACCACTATGACTTGCCTTTTCACCTGGTTCTCGCTTGACGTCGATTTACGGGACACCCTGTATAGAAAGATATAAGTTCTTTTACCCGATTTTTTAACATAACTGGATACAGATCATTCCACAGCCGAGCTACCCTTACAGTGAATGAGTTGCTGGAAAACCTTGTCGTATGGTATGACTCGGTGTCTTAAACTGGAAAACTTAAAATGTTGGTATTACATTTTTTGATTGGTTTTGAAAAGTTTTATTGCTACTTTGCTCTTCTACAATCTAATTAGTTTTGCACTATTTAAGTTGAAATAACTGTTTATATAGGTTTTCCAATAACCTTTTTTCTTACAAACACGGTTCACATTAACATCACTAGCGTACATTATAACCAAATTATAACATGATTATAACCAAGGATGTTATAATCAAAGAGGATAGAGCACTACGAAAAACCTTCCATAGAAAACTAAACTCTTTGTTTTCTCAAATAAAACATAAAATCGTATAAGTAAGCAACTAGAGTAAAGTGTCCAGAGCGAGAGCCACAAACTGAAGGAGTGTGTCTTACTCTTACTCATTTATGTGGAATACTATGACCATGATGTTGTAAAATGTAGGCCATGTGTTTTATTACCCAATGGTCTCTTTTCAGTTTTACTAAGACCGAAAGCTTACGTTTAAAATGGATGGATGCTATATGAGGCTCTGGTTCGACATCACAAAATCCTGCATTTTGTGAAGCCTGCAAAAGCCGGTATTTTAGAAAATAAGATTTTAAACTTACGGTCTTACCTAGGTTGAAGGAAGATCCTGTACCATTTGTAGTGGTGAGTAAATGGCTTCAAACCTCTGTAGCATACCTAAAGTTTGTACGTTTGTAGATGAAAAGTTGCCGTTTGGTGTACATTATGTCAATCGATAGAAAAAATAATTATCACAAACAACAAATACTCCTTGACAAAATGTCCCCAATTTATTACTAGTTGTAACGGAAAATACTTTAAAATGATGATAATGGACAATTGAATGAATTAAATTGTTTTTTTTTTATATTTTCAAACGGGAATAACTCAGAAAGTATCACTTAGTTTACTTTTTATTGACGTGCTTACCAACCCCTTTAGGTACGTTGCACAGGACTTTTCTGTTACCTTTGTGTTTTGTTTGCTAAGAAGTTTATTAGAAAGTAAGTAATAAATAATGTAATAGTGTAACTTTGTAATAACTAATATGTCTCAACATCTCTCGAATGTAGAAGTAATCAACCAGCTAAACTTCAGTACAAATCATAGGATGATCAGAGCAACTTTTAACACAGAAAACACAAAAAGGTCGAGAAAACACTTTAAATCAGGTGATTCTAAACACACGGTTGTAAAAATATCTGCAGAAATGGTTGTAAAATTGAAAGAATCACTCCCTGAAATGAGTTTAATTACAACTATGCAACAAAAGTACGATATATTAGAAAAATATATACTGGATGTGGGGAGAAAATTGTCAACAGAAAAAAGTAAGAAAGACAAAGTGGGAGAAGAAGCTAGAGAACTCATGGACAAAAGAAGAGAGTTAATACTTGATCGAAAAATCAATATAAAAGAAATAGAAGATATTAGTAAAAAGATCACGACAAGCATCAGAAAACACCAGCAATTAACAAGATTAGAAACTATAAGGAAGGAAATTGAGAAAACAGGAGGTATCAAAAAAGCCCTTAAACAACTTAAAGAACACAAAACATGGATGCCAAGCATACAACTAAAAGACAACGTACAAACATCAAACAGATCGAAAATTTCAAAAACAGCTACTGACTTCTACAAGGACCTTTACAACACAGACAAATGCGAAACTTTTGATATACCACAGAGTGCTACAACGGAGGAAGATACAGTTCCAAGTATTCTAACGAGTGAGACAAGGAAAGCAATAATGTCACAGAAAAACTTCAAAGCGCCAGGAGAAGATAAAATTTCAAACGAATTATTAAAGCAAATAATTGATGTTATAGATGAACCCTTAACGGCATTATTCAACGAAATACTATATACAGAGCAAATACCAACACAATGGACAAACTCAACAATAGTTCTAATTCACAAGAAAGGCGATAAATCCAAAATCGACAACTATCGACCAATAAGTCTGATGAGCAACACATACAAAGTCTTTGCCAAAATAATATTAGGACGATTAGCAACAACATTAGAAGAAGAACAACCTAAAGAGCAAGCCGGTTTTCGTAGAGATTTTTCCACCATAGACCATATGCATGTGGTAAAACAACTGATAGAAAAACTAAATGAGTACGGAAAAGTATACTATATAGGTTTTGTAGACTACAACAAAGCCTTTGACTCCCTACATCACAATTTCATATATAAAGCCCTATCTAACCAAGGAATAAATAATAAATACACCAAAATAATCTACTCGATTTATAAAAACAGCACAGCAAAAATCCAACTGTAAAAAACTGGAGAGCCTTTTAAAGTGAAAAAAGGTGTAAGACAGGGAGATCCAATATCACCCAAGCTCTTTACAGCAGTCTTAGAAGAAATCTTTAAGAACCTTGATTGGGAGACCGGAATAAACATCAATGGTACCACGTTAAGCCACCTAAGATTCGCCGATGATCTAGTACTGTTTGCAGAAGACGCTAAAACTCTACAAAACATGTTACAGTCACTCTCAACTGAAAGTAATAAGACTGGTCTAACAATGAATGCTTCAAAAACTAAGATTATGATCAATAGCATAAAGTCCAAGATAACAGTAGATGACAAGAAGATTGAATATGTAGAGGAATATATATATCTAGGCCAGTTAATAGCACCAAAAGATCAAACTGCCAAAGAAATACAACGAAGGGTGAATAATAGTTGGGCAAGGTACTGGTCGTTGAAGGAAATAATGAAAAACAAACATATACCAGTATCAGAGAAGAAGAGGGTCTGGGATACGTGTATTCTACCAGTACTGACAGATGGCTGCCAAACTTGGGCCTTCACAGCCGCTACAACCCAGAAACTAAAAGTATGTCAACAGAGTATGGAGCGCAGTATGTTGGGTATCCGTCTATCAGACAAACAAACACTTAAAAACATCAGAGCAAAAACGAAAATTGTAGACGTGACCAAAAAGACAAAAACTTTGAAATGGCGCTGGACGGGACACATGTGGAGATCAACAACAAGGAAGTGGACTAAAGATATCACTGAATGGTATCCAAGGGATGGAAAAAGGAGAAGAGGAAGGCAAATAAAGAGATGGGAGGACGATTTACCCAAAGGCTGGAGAAACACAGCGCGTGACAGAAAAGTTTGGAAATGCCTGGAGGAGGCCTATGTCCAAGGACAACCTGACTAATTAGAGAATGGCGATGCCACAATAACTTATACTTAAATTAAGAAGAAAACAAATCAAAATATTTTAAGTTTATATATATGCATTTATTGTAAAATTTGTGGTCAGAGAATAAAGGCTTTTATTATTATTATTATTATAAGTAATAAATAAATATTTACAGCCTGTGGCGAAAAAAAGTAATGGTACTAAGCGACGGAAGAAAATGTTGAACTGGAAGAACTACCAACGAAGCAACCACAGCTCGATGCAGGTGCCCAAACAGTCAGTTTGGGCACCTGCATCGAGCTGTGGTTGCTTCGTTGGTAGTTCTTCCGGTTGCATGGTTGCACGGTTGCGGTAATGCATTCCCCAAAAGAAGAAGCTTTGAATATTATGTTTGAATAGCAAAATTGACAGGAGGTATAATAGAATATTTAATTTTATACTTAATAATTCTATTCTATTTTGTAATGTATGTAAGCTTTTATGCATATTTTAAACGTAAAAAAAAAACATTCAAATGTTTGTCATCAATCTAGCTAGCTACATGAGTTTTATTCGTATTGGCAAGTTAGATTTTATTATCTGAATTAACAATTTGTACACTAAAATTTGTCTGCAACAACATTTTTAATTTTTAATTTAACCCTTGTCGAGACCAAGAGTACCATAATGATATAAAGTTCTAAATTGGTTCACTGAAAATAATTTGTAAACTTATGTAGATCAAAATATGATTAAATTAATTCCGTAGAATGAGTGCGATTTCCGCGATAAAAAGTAGCCTACTGTAACTGATGATAAGAAATGTAAGAAAAGTTCACTATTAATAACTGTGAATATAAGTAAAGTTCACTATCTTGCATGTATCCATGTATCCATGCAAGATAGTGAACTTTACTTATTCTCAAATTAAAGGCCCAGACTCGAATCGAGCCATGAATGTATGCTAAGTAATTTTTGTAGCAATACCACTCAAGGTTTTAAAAACGTATTTTAACATGGTCGAAGTTGAGTTTTATCTTTACTCTTCTCTCTACTCTTCTTTTCCACTACAAACCTTATTTGAGGGCAGATGTAATGTACTGTACATTAACACTCAATAAGCAAGTTATAAATTCTATACATTTAAATAAGTTATTTCTTTGTATTTATTTTTGGATTAAAGCTAATTTTATGACCTGATTTTGGCTTTCATTTTATAATGTTAAAACTTCATTAAATGCAAATATAATTATAATTAAAGTTCTTCAGTCAATGAATATACCTACCACTAGGTACAGTCACCAGCATAAATATATGACGGTGGGCAGTAGTGCAAAAATATCTGATTCACCATTGAGTTCATAAGAATATGATGACACTTTGGCGGTAAAAATATGTGACGCTTTGTGGGCGGTGTAAATATCGTATCTCACTAATTGCATAAATATCGGACCAGGTAGCTTAAAAATATTTGATCACTGCTAAAATCAAAATTATGTGACTGCACTTGCTGGAATATTTCTCTATTAACTATGAAGGAATACATATCGATAGAAGGAATAAATAGGAATATTTAACATAACATAACATTTACATACAGGCACATACATTGCTTCTGGCCCCACACTAGGATACCCTGTGTGATTTTTCCACAAAAACGAGCTTTACCCAGCTGGTCTTGTCTTGGAAAATACACCTATTAGGTACCGAATGGTCCTACATGCTGCAATTGTAATTAAACTCTGCAGATACTGAGTAATTATATTTTTTATTTTAACCTAAAATATTCTTTACTTTAAAATTATATTTCTTAGCCAAAATACTTTTTATTAGAGGTTTTAACAACGAGATTGATCGCGCAGTCTTGATATCAATATCTAGTGTAGCCTTCTGCAATTATTAAGTCTTTTATTATAGTACAATAATATATTTTTTGAATTATTTATTCAAGAAATTTCACGAACATAATTAAAACTAAAATTGAAAATGGGCAACGTTTTTATGTTATTTTTTTTTAAGTCTCCTTTTCTTCCAAGTTGGAGCAGCTGGTGTTGAAATTTTGTTAACAATTTAAAGAAGCGTTATTCAGAGTTACGAAAGAAAATTGGAAAGAGTAAAGATTTATGGCCACAGGCTTTTAAATTTTTTAAATGCCTATAATTTTGTAAACATTGAATTTTTTTTTCTATTTTTCCATTTTAACCAATATGACTTACCTTATCACCCGGTACCGGCTTAACGTTGAGTTTTGGGACACCCTGTATATATTGATATATATTTTATTTTGACAGACTAGATAGTTGACGGATAAAATGTTTTTTATAAATGTCATCTCAGTAAAAAAAGATATCGGTACCTACACGGATAATGAACAATTACAAATCGACATATTTTTGCTTGTGTTTATGTTACACATTTTTGATGCCTGCCATCATTCGACATTTATTCCTTCATAGTTAATAGATAAATATTCCAGCAAGTGCAGTCACATAATTTTGATTTTAGCAGTGATCAAATATTTTTAAGCTACCTGGTCCGATATTTATGCAATTAGTGAGATACGATATTTACACCGCCCACAAAGCATCACATATTTTTACCGGCAAAGTGTCATCATATTCTTATGATCTCAATGGTGAATCAGATATTTTTGCACTACTGTCCACCGTCATATATTTATGCTGGTGACTGTACTGTGTCGCCCATTATGGAAGTAAATGCCCAAGTTACTCCTAAAGAGAGAACTTCGCTCGTTCCTTCCGGCTGGCTTCCCTTATGTTTCGTCCGGTTTTCATTGACATCAAGGTCACCCTACTTAGAAAGAGATGACATTCACTAGTTCGAGCCTCCTTGTCAGGACATTTTTTTGTCAGAGTACTCAATCCTCTTTGATTATTACATCCATGATTATAACTCAACATAGTCTGTGACCAGCAGATGTCAGTTTAGTGTTGCCCAATGAGGCAATATATTGCCATTTTGGGCTATCTCGGAAGGTGAAATAAGCGTTTTTCCTTTCTTTTTTTTCTTAGTTCCTTGAGATACACTAGATGGCGTCTTTCGTTTCTTCATACGAATTTGTGATTCGTAGCAATCAATGTCAAAGTCAGTCCACAGATCACTAAACAAGAGAAAGAGCCAGGGTTGCTATTCAGACGAGGTTTCTCGTAATAAAGATAAAAATTCAAACCCACAATCCATAGCAAAGACTCCAAAGTATCAAAAAGCGCACTTATCACCAAACGACAACAGCATTTTTTTCTTCTAGGTAACCAACCATCACACATTCCAGTATTATTTTTTGCTTTGACGTTTATTATTACAGTACGGCAGCGCCACCTAGGGATCGAAAGGAAAGGAAAAGGGACAAGGAAAAACGCTCATTGGCGACCAACAATAGGCTATTTGACCGATTTCTGCAAACCATCTCATATTTTTGGTCGGTGTTCATGAAGTCCTCAGAAAGTGGTAATTTTTATTATTTCTTCCAAAAAAGGGAAACGAAAATTTACTTTTCAGATAAGCCGCCAAAACGCTATCTTGGGCAATATGGCGTCGCATAGGAATTATGACGTCACTTCCTGGGAAACCAACCAATGAACGTACGATTGAACGAATGAATGACAGACGCCATTTTTACTGACATGTGACGTCATCATAGAAACAGCAAATCCAGGCCGTTTTGTTAAGTATGAAATATCTTGTATTTTTTTACAAATAATAATTGTTTTGTAGTTAAAATGCCTTAGAGCGGTTTTAAAACTCATAATTTATACAAATAAGAAATAATACTCTTTTTTTCACACTGCCACATAGCATAGTCACGATTTTCCGGTATTGCCAAATTGCTGGTGAGAGAAATGGGCCATCTCATTTCGTCTGCTTACTGCTAAAAACGAATAAATGCAGTTTCGGATGTTTTGAGTAAATGCGAATTGAAAGTTCAAACCAAATTTGATCTATGTTATGTCCCTGAAATAACCAAATGTACTAAAGAAAAATTGTGCATACCACTTTCAACCTTGTAAATAATAAAGTTTTGATTGATTTTTGTACAATATAATAGAAAAAAATACACAATTATTGTCGAAGTATCTGCATATATCCGGTTTTAACAGAATTTCAAAAATATGTAATAACTCCTTAAATCAGTGCTGTAACTTGCTCTTTTAATATTTATTATGTTAATAACTAAATCATGGTCTTATTAGCAGCAGAAAGACATTCCCTCTCTTATTTTCTTCTTGGAAATCACAACTATTTATTCGTTTTTACTTGTACACATTTTTTGTTAATTTACACTTATCAGAAAATTATACAAAAAATCACTGTTATAATACACAAATAACTAAGGATCTTCTTGTTGTTCGATGATATTATCAACAAATTATACTTGGTGAAAGCCATTGATAAATAAAATGCATTAAAAACTTAAAGTATTTTTTTTGTAGTAATAAGGTAGTTATATAATTAGATAACAAAAAAATATCAATCTTATCCTTGGGAGTTGCTCCTCAACTAAAGGTGACTTCATAGTCGTACTATCATTACTTATTTTTGTTCTTCAGAAGATTCTTCATCAGCTGCAGGCTCGGAAAACCAACCGTGAAGCTCTTCAGAAGATTCTTCATAAGCTCAAGGTCACGCAACGAGCTATGGAAAGGATGCTCGGAATTTCGATGATGAGGTCCGTAGACGAACGAAAGTCGTCGACATAGCCCAGCGGATTAGTAAGTTGAAGTGGCAGTGAGCGGGGCACTAACACGCAGAACTGATGGTCGATGCGGCCGGTAACTGCTCGAATAGAGACCACATATCGGCAAGCTCAGCGTAGGACGACCGGCCACAAGATGGACAGACGATCTCATCCAAGTGGCGGGAAGACGATGCAAGCCGCATCCGACCGGTCTTTTTGGAAATCCATGGAGGAGGCCTATGTCCAGCAGTGGACTTGTGGCTGTATGGTGATGATGATGATGCTGAAGCTCGAATGAATAAAATATGCCAGTATCAGTTTTTACCAGTAATAATTTTGTTGTATGCAGTCCTGTAATACTTAAGGAAAAAATCATAAACGACTTTATTGTTTTTTAATTATATAAATATTAGAAGCTTGAATGAATAAATGCCAGTATCTGTTTTTATCAGTTATTATTTGGATAATCATACTCGGCACCAT
Source organism: Yponomeuta plumbellus (assembly GCA_947310845.1). NCBI lineage: Eukaryota > Metazoa > Arthropoda > Insecta > Lepidoptera > Yponomeutidae > Yponomeuta > Yponomeuta plumbellus. Next base: position 3,298,765 of record OX371206.1, read on the forward strand.
TACCAGAAAAACGTTTTAAACATATTTATGTTGATTTGCCTGTAAAAAATTTGACCATTTAGATGATAATGTTATTTATTATATTAAACCACTATGATTTTGGTCAAATTTCATACACTTATCTGTTTTAAAAAATACTATCTTCGCTACTATTGTTTCTATCGTTTATTGGGTTTTACCAGTGGGAAGCCCGTAAAAAATTACATATAACTGCATTTATAACTCAATTTTGCCAAAAAGTGTATTTATTCGTTTTTAGCAGTAAGCAGACGATTTTTTCTTCGGTGACTTTGGGACAGTAGGGAAATTTGTGCAAATAAAACTTAATTGCGAATAAATATTTGTGTCCTGGCTTCCAAACTTTCCTGAAGGATTCCCTTTCCTGTGGGATGGGTAGCCACGCTACTTACTTCCGTATGCTTAACTTAGTAGTTATCATTATCATAGCTATGAGAAATGATTATTGTAAATTTTACTTCTATCTCTTATTTACGATAAACCATAATCTTATATTATCTTCACCATCATCGTCATCATCATTCAGCCACAAGACGTCCATATTATCTTAATATTTACTTAATACTTACAAGATCCAACTAAATACCTAGAATACCTACATAAGTATTCTAAGAGGTACGTAGGTAACAATAGTTATATAGACATGTCATTGTGGGTAAATGAGTAAGTATTAAAGTGTTTTTCACTCAATCTGCTCAAAATGATGCATTTTGATGGCAAAATTTAGGACCCAAAACACGCTATTGTTGTTCAAGCTAAGATGCATCAAAGTAAATAGACTCAATTTCGGGTTTTGAATCTATTTACCTTTAGGTACAATTGACAGCCATCATGGTATACACCCATGCACTCTACTACATTGCATTACGGGCGACTTTGCAACTAAAATGTGAAGATTGACGTGCTGTCGACTGTACCTTTAAGTAAATAGTCTTAAAATCCAATTTTGAATTTATATACTAATGCACTCATTTACTAAGAAGTCTGACTTCTCTTTCACTCTTGAGGATTCGTCCTATATCTATTTTGCTCCAACCCAAGCAATAAGTTTTAAAACCGAGTTTGGAACTACTTACTGAACTTTCAAACTCTTTGCTGCGAAACTTTTAACACATTTTAATTTCTCTCAAATGGTAGGTAGTGAAAAGCAGAGTGTTCTACACGGGCGCAAATCACTTTTGGTCTCGGTAGTGTTGAATCCCTCGCTCGATCAGCGATTCTTAGTTAAAGCCCGAGCGAAGCGAGGGCAATCAAGAATCAATCAAGGCGATGCAAGAATCGCCTCAGTTCGCTCTGGATTCAATTTCACAACCTCAACGCGAAAATTTTGTTTGCGCCCTTAGTGAACAATTTACTATTATTTTCTGGTTATAACGTAGAGGAATTTAGAAGTTAAGTCTTAATAAAATATAACGTACAAGTATATAATTAATTTCTAAACTAAATATAAAATAATAAAGAAGGAATAATAATTTAGAAGTTAGTTTTTATTTTGATATGAGAATAATAATAAAAAGGTTTATTGCCAAAACTTGCAGGCAAAATAAATCTTAAAGCTAAACTCAAATTTGAATATATAAATGAATTCTAAAATCATGTTTTTTTGCAATAGGAAGCGCGCAAAATGTGGACGCATTACGCATCTATCGATTAGCTTCTCTAAAATAAACGCACGAACTGGCAACTGTTTACTTATGAACCCCGGCTGGGAACAAAAAAAACCCAGGTCTTGGATGTTTATATGTTTGTAACGTCACTATTTCTGGTTCCCATGACACAGGATATCCTAGTGTGGGGTCAGAAGCAATGTATGTGCCTGTATGTAAATGTTATGTTATGTCGTAGCGCGCAGCTTGAGGGTAAAGATCGTTTCACTAAACAAGTCCCACGGTAATTTATCCCTTTGGGATGGGAAAGTGTTGTGGAAGTTATTATTATTTAGTATTCGGTTTTTGAATTTGCGCAATGAGCCGTTTTCAGAAGAGCTAAAAAAATATATATTACGGCTGTCAAAGTAATGTAATTTTGGACCTCAGCCCAATAGCCATGTGTAATACATCATAAAATAGGTCTCAGCGAGCTGAACAAAAGTTACTATGACGCCAACAGCCAAATGTTTGTCGTTTCGGAGTTATATTTTATTGAAAATTTTAGTTTTCACACATGGCTATTGGGCTGAGGTCCAAAATTGCATTCTTTTGACAGCCGTAATTTTTTTTTTTTTAGGTCTTCTGAAAACGGCTCATTGGGTATTTGACAAGATGTCAAATGAGTTACTTTTAAAACGGAATTTTAAAACGAAAATGTTCCTTTTTTTTCAATACAATATAACTCCGAAAGGACAAACATTTGGCTGTTGGCTGTCATAGAAACTTTTGCTCAGCTCGCTGAGACCTATTTTATGATGTATCGCACATGGCTATTGGGCTGAGGTCCAAAATTGCATTCCTTTGACAGCCGTAATTTTTTTTTTTAGTTCTTCTGAAAACGGCTATAGAGTCTGACAAGAGAGTCCTGGGATGCGATTTATTTCGAATTCTTCATATGGCCACACTCTGACTGTCAAACTTAGGTATTTTTTCAGCTGCAAGTAGTACAGCCCAAACAGTTTGATACTCGTCCTAGATTTAGACAAGAAAAAAACTTTTGTTTCTATTCAACATAATTTAACCTATGTTTTTGTATGTACATACGAGTAATAATGTTTTAAAGCAAACATGAATTATTTCTTGTTTTAAGGTCTGTCGGATGACGAAAATGTTAAACGTCAGATTGAAGACTTAGTCAAAGAACTCAAAGATGTAGAGAAAAAAGATATGAATCAGATTTTGATTATGGTTCAGCATTAATAAATGTTTATAAGTTTATGTGTTGCATCTTTATTATCCCTGTTTTTGGTGGAGTGGAAATGTTGGTTTTGATGTAGTTAATGTTTTCGTTTTGCTTATATTTATTTATGTTTGGACAAAATTTGTTAGAACTCCTTAGTTTACTGATAACTGCCAGCATTAAGAGTTCTAAATCAGATCTTGAATACTTTTTTTTTATGACATATTGTGTCTTGTTACTTCATATAGTCTTCTTTTCGTTGTTAGATATTTTATTAAATTATTTTTCCTATTTCCATATTTTCACCTTCTATTTGCACGCCAATCTCCTATAGGTTATGTGCCCAGAGCTAAAGATTATGAATTTTTATTTGCAATAGAAATAACGCGAAATAAAAAAAATGGAAAATGGGAAATGGTTTCCATCGGACTTCTAGAGGGAAAAATGAATTGGTCGACCTGGAAGTATAAGATAAGTATACTTTTGCGGAGTGTTGATCGTGCCGTTGACGTCGTCGAGGGAAAATTCTTGAAACCCGTGTACCACGAAGGTACAAACGGATCTGAAGGGGGTGATGCTGCTGCCAATTCGTATCGAAGCGAACCATCGGCTTTTATAAAAGCAGACACGAGCGCCCTGCTTCTGTTAACAACGAATTTGAAAGAAGATATACTGAAAAATGTCATGCGATACACGACTGCTCGCGAAGTGTGGCTTGAGCTTCATCGACTGTATGATGGTATTAGCGAAGACCGATCCTATAATCTTTGCATAGATTTCTTCCGTTACAAACGCAACGTAAATGATGATATCGCAAATCATTTAGCTAAACTGAAGAACATCTGGAGTGAACTCAATAAAGACATTTCTACAGATCTACCTGAACTGCTCCTTCTATGCAAGATCTTAGATACCCTGAGCGACGAATACTTTTCATTCAAGAGTAGCTGGTTGTTAATGCCAAAAGCGGAGCGAAGGATTGACAACCTTACTAGCCATCTTTGTGCTTTTGAGAGGGCTTTAACGAGCAAGTCTAACTAACAAGACGAAAGCATCCTCAGTGCAAACACGAGCACGCAGAAGCATAAAAAGAATAATAAGCACAAAAAGTGTAAGTACTGCTTGGAAACTGGACATCGGGTCGGAAACTGCTTTAAGTGGATTCGCGATGGCAAACCAGCCAAGAGTATGAACCCTTCTATGACTTCTGATCAGAGTGGTGCGAACATGACACTAATGTCGGCTACAGAAGCCACCGCCGTGGACAAACTTGGAGCGGAACGAAACAAAGAAAACTGGTGGGTGGATAACGGAGCCACTAGCCACGTCACGAATAATAGCGACCTCTTCCATACCTTCGAACACTTCGACGAAATGTCTACAGTAACCACAGCCAATGGAGATAAAATTAAAGCCAGAGGCAAAGGATCTGTCGTTCTTGAAGCGAATGTTAATGGGAAGATTGTATCTATTACTCTTCAAGATCTTTGGTATGTCCCCTCGATCCAAAGGAACCTCTTTTCTTTTCTTGCCACCCACGATAAGAATCCACGAAGCACATTCTCGTCGACCCCAACTCAATGCAGCATTGTCATCGACGGAGAAACAAAACTTATCGGAAAACGCTTTCAAAAGGGTGGACTTTACCAACTCAAGGTGAAGAACGAGAAACCTGAGAAGATTTTAGAAATCTTTATGACAACGGAAACGCAGCTGTATCACGAACGACTAGCACACCAAAGTAAGAGGCACGTCAGAGCTGTTGTGAAACGTGAATTGGTTATCAATCTACCCAATGATCACGACCTATGCGAAGGTTGCATTAATGGCAAAGCACACAGACTGAAGTTTGGTACGAGAACTAGAGCCTCAGCTCCAGGTGAGCTAGTACACGCAGATGTATGTGGACCTCTACCGTATTCCTACTCAAAGTATCGTTATTTTCTGCTCCTGAAAGATGATTACTCCAAATTCCGTTCCATCTACCTTCTGAAAGAGAAATCAGAAGTACCAGACAAATTGAAAATATTATTGGCAGAAGCAAGGAAAGTGGGCCATAATATTCAAACAATTTTGTGCGACAACGGGGGTGAATTTAACAATCAACGGGTAAAGGAAATGTTAGAAAATACGGGAATAAAACTTAGACTAGTATGCCCATACACACCGGAACGAAATGGTTGTGCCGAACGTGAGAACCGAACAGTTGTCAAAGCTGCACGAGCAATGATGCATGCGCATAAACAACTACCGGAAAAACTGTGGGGAGAACTCGTCTTGACCGCAGTTTATGTTCTTAATCGAACCGGCCCGACACCGGTTGAAGGGAAAGTTCCCTATGAATTATGGTTTAGAAAGAAAGCAAGTATCAAGCATCTACGCATTATCGGCAGTACTTGCTATGCACACATACCCAAACAAACACGCAAAAAGTTAGACAAGAAAGCTACTAAAGGCTATTTGATCGGCTATGATGACGATGGTTATCGTATTTGGGTGCCAGAAGGTAAGAAAAGTCGTCTTATCCGCTCGCGAGACGTCATTTTCAACGAACACCCCGTAGCATCTGTGGAAGACACGAATGTGGAAGCCAGGAAGCCATATCAGGATTCGTCACTTTTATGTGAGAGAGCTAGTTGCTCAAGAAGAGATCATTGTCTCACGAATTTCCACCAAATGTCAGATCGCTGATATTATGACGAAAGGTTTACCAAGATGTACCTTCGTATCTTTACGTGAAGAGTTAGGTCTGATTCCGAATTAAACAAATAATCAAGTTAAGCAAAAGTATCAAGATGGTTTATGGCATATAGATGCAGGGTTATCAACTAAAAGATTTTTAAATTTCCCGCCAAAGGCTAGAGCCACGACTCACTTGTCGCACTCTAGACACTCATAGAACCAAGGATTGATTATTACATCCATGCATAGAACGATGATATTATCGTATCTCTGTCTACGGATGATATTGATGACCAAAGAGTATAGAATCTTGATGACGATGATGATAGCGACATTGGCCAGCCAGTCATTATCTTTATATTTGACTATCTGCCACTGGCAACACTGTTTTGTTTTCTTTTCATGTCATTTTCTTCTACAAACAATACAATTTACATTTTAATTTGAGACCGGGCCCCCAACTTTACCCACCAACCCTTGTCTATTTTCCACAAAAATGGCCCCTCTCTGTGTGAACTGCTCCATGGCTTTCCGTCCTAACTTTAAAACAATATTAGTCAGTGGTTTGGGTGAAGAATTGAAGCTTCTACTGGAAGAATGGGCGGAACGACGTGTAAGTTTGATTATTTTCTAGCGTAGTGTCAGCGTGATGTGCCGTACAATATTTGCTGTCTACTTGGGCTACGTTACAAGTAGCTTAACCACTAAATTGTAAGGATTGATCTGCCGTTGATGGTTAAACTTCACATGGAGTGATTGGTTGACCTCCACAAGAACAACCAGATGTGTGTAAGGTCAAGTTGCAAAGTAGTCTGTGCTGAGGTCTAAAGTGAAGCCAATTTAATAGGTCACATTTGACACTTCATCAAAATTCATCAAAGTAACCTTGTAACGCAGGGCACACAATATTATTTATTTTTTCAAAGTTAGAACTGTACAATTGCTTCACTTTTTTCAGTTAATAATACATATTTAATGTAATAATGTCAAAAGAAGCCATTATTACAATTTACTTTGACTAATAAAGCATTCTAAACTTAATAAACAATGTTTGTCCTAAAAAACTGAACTTCACCACAAGGTTATGTCGGTCAACCCTTTTTGTTTTTAAAAACTAAGGATGTTACCGTAAAAATCAAAGGAATCATCAGTCAAAAAGTTGAATTGAATGCAATGATTGTATAGCCATCCATGATTACACATTGTGATAATTTTATTAGTAGATTGTACAACTAGTACGCATCACATAAAGACGAACTTTTATAGCATGAGAAGTGAAAAACATTATTATATTATTCTTTTAATAATCTAAAAAATACAAAAATAATTGAATAGAAACCAAATCCGTTTCATTATATATATAGTTTTTTTAATCTTGTTTTTCTGTGAAAAGCAGCATAGGCAAAGGACTTTCATCCGTGCAGCCACGTCTAACGTTTTTCCTTTTTCTGTATCCGAAGACAACTTGTCAATACAGGTAATTCTTTGTAGAAGGCCAAAGCCAAATCGTTGTTGTGTTTTATAAATATCTTTTTCGTGTTAAGGCCGAGGCCAATTCTCTGTAAAATTTTTTAGACGTATTTTAGTTTTTAAGGCCGAGGCCCGTTTCATTATTATTTTTTTTTTTTTTAAATCTATTTTATTTTCGGAACTTTTGTCACAAAGTGACGATGACAGTTCCATCGTACCCGTTATAAAATTATATCCTAATTAACTATATACATAACAAAAACGACTTAATTTTAGCTTCTTTAGACACATTGCAGAGCAAAAAAAAAAACAAATTTAGTCTCTTAACTTAAAATAAAATAATAATTTGGCTGAGTCAGACAAAGGCTAAGCCAATATACTTTGAATGAGTCCTACGTGTAGCCTATTAAGACAGATTATTACACTTTTAAGCAAAAAAAAAAAACTCGGATGTTCTTGGCAAAGTCGTCGTGAAGACAAAGAAAATAATTTTCGATAATTTTGAACGAGATGTGAGAAAAGACAACATTATCAAGGAAGAATTAATTATATCTCTGAGAGCGGACAGCAGTGATGACGTTACAGAATTAGAATTATAACGATGAACACTCGTTATAATTCTATTAGTTCTAGTGAATAAATGCATTTTTTCTAGGTTAAATTATATATGTGTCTTATTTTGTTTTAAAAATTTAGGTTAGACAATAATAGGACAGGGTTTTGATTAATAATTGTTTATTTGATTTGATTTTCAATGGAACTCAATTAAAATTACAGTACCTATACGTACTTTTTCACAATAGCTGCATTCGATTTACAAATGTTTGAAGACCGTATCGATTCATTCGATTTAATCGATGTTTTTTAGCTGGTCACCTCACTATGAAGCTAAGACTGACACAAATGTCATGTGGCCTATTAAATTGGCTTTACTTTAAATGACCTTTCGTCGCCTCTTAGGTACATAGGCTGAAATGGGTTGGTCCTAAACATAACCGTACCTATTATTGTAAATGACTTTTTCTTAATCGATAAACTCCAGTTACACAGTGAACATAATGTAGGTTGAAAGTATCTATTTTATCTTTCTTTTTTGCACGCCCACCTCAATTTTTGCCTCTCCTGGACCTCCTGCGGGTTGACTGGTAGAAAATGCCATTAGCATTAAGTCCACCTTTTGTACACTATTGTTTGTGCAATAAAGAATTAATAATAATAATAATCTACAGTCTATTTACTGAAGCGAACGACTGAAGGTAAACAAAGACACAGCATCTCTCAAACTTACATGTCACTCAAAATAGCTCATGCACGCAGCTTTCCTTGTGTCGTATGCCCACATAGGTTAAGGTAGGTACTGTTTAAGGAAAATAGACAGACAACCAAACAAGACAATATTTGGCAGCAGTAGGATCGCTTTTATTTGGGGACCACTGATGGTATTTTCATGATAAAATAAAATATTTAGTTAAATAAGCGAGTTGTCATACTTCACATAACGGTTATCGATAATCATCATCATCATTCAGCTACAAGAAGTCCACTGCTGGACATAGGCCTCCTCCATGGATTTCCAAAAAGACCGGTCGGAAGCGGCTTGCATCCAGCGTCTTCCCGCCACTTGGATGAGATCGTCTGTCCATCTTGTGGCTGGTCCTACGCTGCACTTGCCGATATGTGGTCTCCATTCGAGAACTTTTCGGCCCCATCGGTCATCAGTTTGCGTGCTATGTGCCCCGCCCACTGCCACTTCAACTTACTAATCCGCTGGGCTACTTTCGTTCGTCTACGGACCTCATCATTCCTGACTCGGTCTCGCAGAGAAATTCCGAGCATAGCCCTTTCCATAGCTCGTTGCGTGACCTTGATCTTTCATATGAGGCCCATTGTAAGAGACCACTTTTCTGTGCCATAAGTCATCACTGGTAACGCACACTGGTTGTACTGTTTTGTTTTGAGGGATTGAGGTATTCCGGAGGAAAAGACTTTTCTAAGTTTCCCGAACGCTGCCCAGCCGAGTTGGATTCGACGATTGACCTCTTTCACGAAGTTGGACCGGCCTAGTTGGACTGTATGTCCTAAGTAGACGTATTCGTCTACAACTTCGAGGGTCGAGTTTCCCACTGTTATTGGGGTGGGCACAACACGGGCGTTCGACATGACCTTCGTTTTGTCCATGTTCATTTTAAGGCCCACCCGTTGGGAGACTCGACTGAGGTCTTCGAGCATTATGCCGAGGTGCTCCAGCGTCTCTGCCATGACTACTATATCGTCGGCAAATCGAAGGTGACTGATGTACTCGCCATTGATATTGATGCCGCGTTCCTGCCATTCCAGAAGCTTGAAGGCATCTTCCAGTCCGTTCGTGAACAGTTTCGGAGATATGACATCTCCCTGTCTCACGTCTCTTTTCAGTGAAATTGCCTCCGAATTCTGCTCCTGTACTCGGACCGACATGGTGGCGTTGTGGTACAAGCACTTCAGCACCTCGATGTACCGATAGTCAATATGGCAACGCTGGAGAGACCCGAGCACCGCCCATGTCTCGATGGAATCGAAGGCTTTCTCGAGTCCACAAACGCTAAGCATAATGGCAAATTATACTCCTCAGTCTTCTGTATAATTTGCCGCAGCGTGTGGATGTGGTCTATGGTACTATAGCCCTTTCGGAAACCGGCTTGTTCGGGAGGCTGGAAGTCATCAAACCTGCGTTCGAGACGATTCGTCAGGACCCTCGAAAACAGCTTATAAACATGGCTCAGAAGCGAGATGGGTCGGTAGTTCTTCAATAGAGTGTTATCCCCTTTCTTGAAGAACAGTGTCACCACGCTTCTGTTCCATGCTTCTGGCGTTGTCCCTTCGAGCACGACGGAATTGAAGAGCCTCTGAAGGACTTTAAGTACCGGTGTTCCACCCGCTTTCAGAAGCTCTGATGTAATTCCGTCCTCTCCTGGTGCCTTGTTATTCTTGAGCTGTTTCAGGGCCATCCTAATCTCGTACAGGCTGATGTCCGGGATATCTTCGGTATAATGTCGGGTCAGTTTGGCTCTTGGGTCTTTGTGCAAACTGCTAACAGGTTTTGCGACTGAGGTGTATAGCTGTTCGTAGAAGCCCTCAATCTCCCTCAGCACCTCTGACTTGGTCGACGCTATACTGCCGTCCTCTCTCTTCAGATTCGTCAGCTGGCTTTGCCCAATAGACATATCTCTTGCGAACACTTTAGAGCCTTTGTTCCGCTCTATAGTCTCTTTAATACGTTCGGTATTAAAGGAACGAATATCGTGCCCCATAGAGTTTGATATGTGTCTATTGAGCTGCCTATATGACTCAGCATCTCTGGAGGACTGCAGTTGCAACGAGCGACGTTTAGCCATGAGGTCGAGAGTATAGTTTGAGAGCTTTTGTGGTGTGCTCGATCGGTTGGGCTTATAGAACCTCGAGCCCACTTTACGAACAGTTTCTACAAACCTGTTATTGATCTCGTCCACCGATGCGGCGCTTTCCAGGCATTCGAAGCGATTTGAGAATGCGAGTTGAAAGTTCTCGGGGTTTTGGATATGGGCACGAGTAGGTCGGAGCGTGGACTTCATGAGACGGGACCTCTCAAGTTTGACATTGATATTCAATATGCCTCTTACCATTCGGTGATCGCTTCCGGTTTTCACCATGTTGATCACAGAGACATCATTGAACATCTGTCTCTTGGAGGTCAGGATGAAGTCTATCTCATTTCTCGTGGAACCATCGGGAGTAAACCAGGTCCATTTCCTGTGAGGTGGCTTCTGAAAGAAAGAGTTCATCATAAAGAGTCCCTCTTTCTCCAGGAAGTCGGCCAACCTCTGTCCCCTAGGGTTCCGTTGCCCATGACCAAATTTCCCCACTCTCATCTCACCTTCGCTTCTTTTGCCCAGCTTCGCATTGAAGTCCCCCATAACCACATTGAAATAGGTCTCCGAGGTATGTATGGCCCTACTAATGTCCTCATACATCGCCTCTACCTCCTCATCGGAGTGTGACGAGGTCGGCGCGTATACCTGAATGACCTTCAGCGAATACCTCTTAGATATTCTGAGTATTAGGTATACCACCCTGCTCGACACACTGTCGATGGCCAAAATGTTGTTCACGAGGGACTTGTGGACGAGAAACCCGACACCACCCTGGGACTGTCGCTCGCCCTCCCGGTAGTAGAGCAGGTTACCGGATTTCAGGGTTATCGTGTCCTCCCCCTCTCGACGGACTTCATATAACCCTAGGATATCCCAGTGTAACGTACCCATTTCCTCTTCCAGCTCAATTAGCTTTTCCTCTGTCCTCAATGTACGTATGTTGTGTGTTACTAGGGCCAGTCGTTTTCTCTGGTGGGGGTGGTAGCCGGATCTCTGCCGGAGATTCTTAGCACCCCTTGCTCCGCCGTTACCGTGGCCGCTACGTAGCCAGGAATAGCGGAGCCGCCGGGGACTGGGGGCCTGGTTTTTCTGTGTAATGCCATAAGGGTATTTGCCATACTCGCCACGCTTGGCATGCGGGTTGGCGAGCGCAGTATGGGGCATTTCCGCAGAAGGCGCTGCTGCCCACCTCCTGGTAATGTGTCCCTTTGCCGGTTTTTACGGCACCCACGGGCTGAGTTGGGGGGGGGGGGGGGGGGGGGGCACTATTCTAAAGCCGGCACCCCACGGCGGTTATCGATAACCGTTATGTGAAATATGACAAAAGAGTAGCGATATCCAGCCCAAAATCTTGAAAATTGAAATCCCTAAGTCTATGAAAGCCGATTCTCAGCCCGCCTATTGAAACCGTCATTTTAATGGGTAAATGACGTTAATGATAATTATTAATTAATAACATAAGAAACGGATCTTTGAGTAAAAGTGCTTTAACTTGACCCATTGAAGTAATAATTTCATTGTTTTCCTTTTATTTAATTTAATTGAAGCGGTGGTGGCGTAGTGGGGTTGACCCTTGCTTCTCGATCATAAGGGTCTGGGTTCGAACCACGCATGTACCAATGACTTTTAGTTACGTACATTTGTTTGTACAGCAACACCATTCGCTGATAAATTGTGCCCGGATAACGGCGACAGGCTTGCCACTTGTTACGTTTGGGACCTAATAAACTCTGCAAAACGTGGGTCCAGTTCTAGAGACTGGTGCCTCTGCCTACCCCTTCGGGGATAACGGGCGTGAGTTTATTATTATTATTATTATTATTATTATTATTATTAATTTATGAAGTTTGTTAGAGAGATTTCATCCTTATAATTGACCCTAACGATCGATGCAATAAAAGTACAGGGTGCAACTTTCACAGATTTTAGTAGTTTCGATTACCGGGTGAGGCAAGCGAATTTAAAAAAAATCTTTGAATGCAGTTTTCTTTCTTTTCAAAAATAAAGGAATGTTTTCTTTGAGTAAAATTTTCTATCTACAGTATTAAGAGTACTTCCCCTTCAGGTGGCATTACAAAATTCCACCCTGTATAATGTAGGCAAGGAATAAGGCCAGATTTTTAAATTCAATCCCAAAGGGGGCGAAAAGGGTTGCCAAAATTTGTATGGGTGGTATAAAGAATGTTGACTAATTTTCTTGGAACTTAAAATAAATATAAGTACTCTTCAACACAATTGATTGAACACGTGTTACGCCGTTTTTCTAAATTTAACCCTTAAGGGAGTGACGGGGTCGCAAAATTTTGAACTAAAGTCCACGCGGACGGAGTCGCGGGCGAAAGCTAGTTTTTAAATGAAATTTTAAATGAACATGGTATTTTTAATTTTAAATCCAAACCCATGTTGATATTTATTGAAGGGTCTCAAAGACAAAAAGTTCAAAGTGAACCTTTTGTTACGGCAGGGGTCTAAGTCCAGTTCTACAAAAACCCCTATTTTATACTGAATTTAGCACTGACCAATAAAAATAATGTTAAAACGGAAGAAGTACTTACTAGATTTAAGACCATCTACCCTAACACTTTAGGTAAAAGGACTGAAAAATATATGTATACGAGAAATTAGAACTCGGGCGCCAGGCCAGCACTGTTAGAAAATACCGTGGATAGTCAATGGTAAAGCGCCTGGCTTCTAATCGCAAGGCTACTGAGTCTGCAGTGAGAGATTAATGAAACAGGTTACAACATTCGTTTTTTGCTACTTATCAGTTAGTTTTGTAAAATATGAATGAATGGAAAATTAACTAATGGTTTGGGTATTTTGGTTTGAAATGTACAAATTTTTGGCATTTGGCACGCGATACACCAAGCGCCCTGTATAATGTTTATTTTTTTAATTCAGCTTACAGATGACGAATTTCTTTGCAACGAATGCCTGTCCGCGCTGATAAAGAGTTTCGACAATGAAGACAGGACCAGGAGGCTCGGACACTTAGATGTATGCCATGGTTGTGGAAAGTCTCTTGGGTCATTTACTAAGAGATGGTCTATAGCATTTCCTCAAGACCACCCTGCGGCTCAAATTGCTTTATCTTGGCACCCCCCGAGGAAGGTGAAGATGAATTGTAACATGATTCCTCTGAGACTGTTCTTAGTCTAAAGTTACGGCTTTTCCTTTACCAACATGCTTCAAAGTCTTGCTATTCCTCTGAAATATGATTCCTCTAATCGTCAGTTTTCACCGAATCCTGTTTTTTATGAGCAGATTACATGGTAAAGACCGTAAGAAATGAAAAGAGAGCGCTGTTAATGTTACCTGCATATATTTGTGTAAATGTAAACCTAATGAAACTTCAAGTATCACTTGATAATCACTAATCAATCAGGGTATCCTAGTGTGGGGCCAGAAGCAGTATGTGCATGTATGTAAATGTTTTGTTATGTTTATGTTTACTATGTGCACTATGCACAGGCACAGCAAGTACCTATATCGCCCTTGTGAGGACATACATTGTGATTTTGTTTCCTGCGCTATGTTATATTATTCCAGAAGTATAGCGATGATGATCAACAGCTTATTTGTTTCAGCTTGAAACTGTAAAGCTTTGCCGCGCATGCCACATGCGTATTGACAGCTTGCTCAAGAAAGGAAACAAAAAAACAAATAAAAGGGCACCACGTGTTTTTCCAAAGGCTGCTAAGATAGAAAAGATGTGTTTGCGTGAAAAGAAACATAACAATGTCCGTGAAACAATTGACAAAAGCGATCAATCCGAAACTGAAAACAAAAATGAAGAAAAAGATGATGAAATGTATGATCCAGGTGTAATAACAGACGCAATTGCTAGAGAAACAATTACTCTTTCCAAGTACAAACGTGTTGTTAGGGGAGTGAAAAGATGCCTTGTGTCGGAGTGCAAAAATAAAAAAAACAAAGGTATTCCATGGTTTGTAAAGGAGATGTTTTTAATTGATTTTAACATCTATATACCACGCAAAGTCCAGATATGTTCCAAACATTGGGAAAGTTCGGACTGGAAATCTGTGGCTAAACAACTGAATGTGACCGAAGAATTCTCCAAAACACAAATTGAGAGTATGTGTGATACATTAAAAAGGAGGCATGACAGTGTATTTGACTTTGAGTTTGTGGAAATTATGTCAAACAGACTCTGCAAGTTTATGACTGGTAAGTTTTTTTAAACAAGAATTCAGGGCTGGGTTCCTCGCCTGTACCCCAAAAACAGGTGTTTTAAAATAACTTGTACACTTATAAAAACATAAATATAAACATTTAGATAAATTACCACATACATTGCTTCTGGCCCCACACTAGGACACCCTGTGTCGTGGGAACCAGAAACCGCAACATCACAAACATGTAAGCATCCAAGACCTGGGGTTTTTTGTCCCCAGCCGGGGTTCGAACCCGGCATCTCTCGCATGGTAGGCAGATGCGCTAATCCGTGCGACACAGAGGTCGTCAAGTAGATATACCTTGAGGTATGCTGGGGGTTTTGATTTGAGAAAAAATGGTCAGGGAGGAATATTTTTTTTTCGCAGCCTTTTTCCCCACTACATTCGGCCCCAAGGCAGCGGCTAACATTATAAGTACCTACAGTCTATTTTTTGAAGCGAACGACTAAGTGTCAACATGTCAAAAATTTGGTTTTTCAATATGCCACATTTATAACACTGCATAATATTTAGCAAAGTTATACAAAACGATATGCCTAATAAATACCATTAAGCAATTAACACAATAACACTGTTATTACCTGATTTTATCCCCCACTTGCAGTTTATTTAACTAATATTTTATTTTATCATGAAAATACCATTTGCTTAAGAGATCTATGCCCCAAAAAATACCTAAAATTTCAGTGGTCCTCAAATAAAAGCGATCCTACTGCTGCCAAATATGTTCGCAACTAGGAAAGATGACGGACTCGACTATTTTATGCTAATGGGCTACGCGAAGTGTAGGAAGAAGTATGGAGAGCTGACTACGGAAAATAGTATGGGCGAGCGAGCCGGACCCAACGCTGATTCTGCCAAACCGATGTATACGATGCCACAGAATACATAATAGTACAACGATGCAAGCAAAGCTGCGTGCATGAGCTATTTTGAGTGAGATGTAAGTTAGAGAGATGCTGTGTCTTTGTTTACCTTTAGTCGTTCGCTTCAGTAAATAGAATATACATTCAACAAACAGAATGTAAATTCTTTCGAAAAAAAAATTCACTTTAGTCCTGTCTCATCAAATTTCTCAGAAAAGAGCGTGACAGAATGTTACTTGAGTATTTACTTAGTGAAATTCTCAATTCAGAAGCTGACCCATACCATTATAGGGACGTTACAAACAACGAAACACACTCGGACTGAGGCCATTTACAGTCGATAGCACATTATTATTATTAATACTTATATTTCACTTACATTTAAAATAAGTTTTTGTATAATGCGGCGGATTTAATGCTATAAGCATTTTCTACCAGTCAATATTTGTCTTACAAGCCTCCACCAATCCTGACTTGGCGCACATGGTGGAGTATGGCCTATACCTTCATCAGGGACGAGACCCGTGCCCCTCGGTGGGGACATAACGGGTTGATGATGATCATGAATGTTTATATAGTTTATGCTTGTAAAGTCCTTGAGACCGCTATAAAGTGTATTCAAATATTACAGTCTTATCATGTAAACAAACCACTTACCGGAAGAAAAATACGCATTCCCTGTGTAATCACACAAAATAGCTAGTAGATAATTATTGTAGCATCTGGGTAATCACGTGCAATACCATTATTTTTGTAATAATTCGTCAATTTCATCGTAAAACTAATATTTTTTTGCAGAAAACTGATTGAATTCGCCATAACCTCAAACTTACAAGCCTAACATTACTCTGTCTTGTCTATGGTGCCTAGGGCTGGACGTTATTCCGTATCGATAAAAACTTGCGGTCAAGGATGATAGTCTTATTACTGGTCGAGGTACCGTGATGATTAAAATAGTTTTTTTTCTGAGCTAAAAAAACGGTGAAAAAAACATTTTAAAAAGCGGTTTTTTTTCTGAAGCAGGTTTTTTTCAAGACTACGAAATTTTATTAACTCAAGTAAAATTTGCACTTAAAAGCACTTAATACTTCGCAAACGGATCCCTGGATCGAAAAATTGTTTAAACTATCTATAAGTGACTCAAAATAATAATAATAGTAATATTATGAATTCTTTATTGCACTAAAAAAATAGTGTACAAAAAGTAGATGTTTTTTTTTCATTTGAAAGGAAATCTATGCGACTAAAATAACGTAACTAACTGTTTGCATAATAGCAAATCGAACGCTAATTTAAATCGGTTGGCCCTATTCGGAATGGACCGAACGCATTACTTATTGGACGGGGATTTCCCCAATGTTGTTTGGTTGGTTTGTGTTTTGGACTTTTGGTTGAGTCGAGAGTGTTGCCAGTGGCAGATAGTCAAATATAACACGAGGCAGATCAAAAAGTAACATTTTCTCGAGAAAAATAACATAACCTTTTTTTTATTGTAGAAACCGATACAATACTTTATTATGGCGGTTTATTACACAAAAATAATTTATTGATGGAAAGACTGGCGATGTTGAAAAAGAAAAAACATAACATACAATCAATGATGTTTGTCCAACCAATTTAAGAATGTCTTTCATTACTACAACCTGGTTTGTCATCAATGAATATGAAAAAACGCCATCATAGTATATTAATGGAGATGAAGTAACACAAAAGTAACATATTGGGTCGTGTAACATCGAGGTAACATAGGAGGGCCAAAAGTAACTTAAAATGTTACTTTTGTAACATTCTGGCAACGCTGTCGAGAGGTTGAATTAGAGATTCGAATGCACAGACTAGAGCCTATTGCATGACAATGAGGGTTTGTTTTTGAGTGTGGAATGAAATAAATATTTAATTGTGTGTTTCGTTTGACCCGTACCCCTCGGTGGGGACATAATGGGTTGATGATGATAAACGCGTCTACTGTATTTGCGGTTGGATATTGTTTTGTAGTTGTTGTTGAAGTTGTAAAGGAGTATGTTTACCTCGGGCAAACCATGCAGTTAGGTAAAAACAACTTCGAGAAAGAGGCCAATAGAAGAATTCAGCTGGGCTGGGCAGCTTATGGGAAACTACGTCGAGTCTTCACATCGCCAATCCCACAGAGTCTAAAGACGAAAGTCTTCAATCAGTGCGTCCTACCCGTCATGACATACGGTGCCGAAACGTGGACACTCACGGTGGGGCTGATCCACAAATTTAAAGTCGCTCAGCGTGCTATGGAAAGGGCTATGCTCGGGGTTTCTCTGAAAGATCGAATTCGAAACGAAGTCATCCGACAGAGAACCAAAGTCACCGACATAGCCCACCGAATTAGCATGCTGAAGTGGCAGTGGGCCGGCCATATCACCCGAAGAACTGATAACCGATGGGGTAGAAGAGTTCTTGAGTGGATACCGCGGATCGGTAAACGTAGTATAGGACGTCCTCAGACTCGGTGGAGCGATGATCTTCGCAGGGCGGCTGGCAAGAGCTGGATGAGAGTAGCCGAGGACCGTGTTCAGTGGCGTGCAATGGGAGAGGCCTATGTCCAGCAGTGGACAACCATAGGCCGATGATGATGATGATGATTGTTTTGTATAACTACAAGGAGAATATATTCAGAAATGCAGTGCAGATATGCACCATAATAAATTTACCGACATCGACATTTTCCAACATACATCACAGCACTATAGTAGTCTATGGTTACCCATTCCGCCATAATTGTTTACATGATAAGACTGTAATATTTGGATACACTTTAGTTGTAAAGTGGCCCGTATTGTAACAGAGCGGAGTGCAAGGACGCAAAGGTTGATAATTTAGGTTTCTCAAATCACCTAATCACTGGGTGATTGTGTTATGTTGTTTTGAGTTATTGCATTGTGTAGAAGTTTTTTTTGTTACAATTAAATATTGTTGTGACTCGAATATTCAATAAAAACAATGAAGAATATTCTTTGTATCTATTCTTTCTGTGCTTGTGTGTTTTAAACAAAATGTTACTTTTCCAGGCCTAACAGTAGAAGAGTTTTTAGAGCTACACGATTCTATCAAGTGGGATGACGAAAATAATTCCAAATTGGCCCTCGGCATATTGCTGATAAAATTGAAACGGGAGCAAAATAATGAAGAAATCCAAGAGTTGCTCGGTTTGAACCGTCGCTCCATGCAGAAAGAGTTAGAGAGAGCCATCAGATGTGTACGCGCCACTGATAAGACGTTCTTTGGTAATGTTGATGAAGAAAGCTTGTCCACAAAAATGAACGCTTCTTTTCTGTCGGTATATAGGGAATAAGCATTAATGAATTATAAAAAAAAACATAACGGCCGAAAATGCTTTAATCAGGTACCTATCTACAGTACACATCAATAAAAAATGCTATTTGCACCAAAGGTTGCGAGGTTACACATAATTTAATATTAATAATTTGGTCATTTTTACTTTGCAAGTTGATTTACCGACATCGCATGGCCAATTATATCGCAGATTACCTTATCACTTCACTACAAAGTCGCCTTGTCTGCCCCTATATACATAATGAAGGGTACAGGAAAAGAAGGGGCTCATCGACATATTCGTGGAAATCAAAGTAACAATCCGCTACTTGACTCTTTTTTCAAGTAAGTCTTAAATGCTAAATATCTCTTCCATTAGACCAAAAAATATTTTAGTATATTTTTGAGGACCTAAAAGCAACAAAAACATAATTTTAAAACGTTGCTTTGCTAAACAGCCAAAAAGGCGGTCAGCCATTTTTTGTCAATGGTTTGAAGTCCTAAAGGTTTGTAAACAAAGTTTGACACTCAACATAGGTAGAGTTCGTGCCACGAAAGAAGTATGAGTTAATGAATTTTGGCTTTTATTGTTATAGCCTTAAGGATTTTATCGTGGGACTTGTTTGGTGAAACGATCTTTACCTAGGTAGTCCTAAAATCTGTCCGTGATCTGTGAGCATAGTGAAATAACAACAACGCAACCATGATTACCTACATCGAGTTTACATGCATAATATATCAATATTGCATTATTCGAGAATGCAAAAACACGACAATAAAGACCGCCGGGAAATCGCAGATTCGTGTACCCAGTGAAATAAACATACGAAAGACCCCGATTCTTTATCGACTGAAACTTGGGTGTATTTATGTGAAGATCACTTTGATGTAAGTCCTGTAATATCAATGTAGGTACACAGAAACTGTTTTTAGCTGTAATAATGCTTGGTTTGATTTGATTTGGTTTTGGCAAATTGGTACTATCTGCTTCCACGAATCTAGCGTCCATGATAGCGGTTTTCAATAAAATGATAAGACACTAACTGCACAAGAAGAGTTTTTGCAAAAACACTAAATCCAATCCAAATCACAATAGAACCTACGCACGCACGACTGACAGATGTTTGTTTACAAACCAAAGGTGCTTTCAAGATGGCGGATAGTGTTTTCACCGTTCTGAATTAAAAGCGGTAAATATTTTTTTCATTTGCAAATTTTGCAGCCATCCTGCATATTTACTTAGCAAAGTCAATATATTTCAGTTTCTTACGTTAAATACTACAGGAAATATCCATTTATCGCGTCAAATTTGATACGAGTCAAGTAGCGTATTGCAGTTGATAGATTTTGAACGGGCCCTTAATATGACGTGTCCAAAACAAACTAAAAGGGGCTGGTTTCCTGTGATATGGGCATAACAAAAAATCAATAAAACACTAAAAGGGGCCTATTGCGTCTTAAACCGGGATAAAAGGAGCTCATTTTATTCTATACTGGTTAAGAAGGGGTACATTGACCACTTACTATCTTAGAACGCGCCCATTGCACCATTAAAATCATCCATGAAACTCAGAACAATACAGTCTTTAAACAGCTTTTTCTCAAAATAACACAAATGTCGATGAGCCCCTTCTTTTCCTGTACCCTTCATAATAATATGCTTAGGTATATATCTTTAAAACTACGCAATTGATTTTGATGCGTTTTTTAATGGATTGATTACCTACAAAAATAATTTTACCTTAAATTAATGAACTTAATCTGTAACACGACCTTTATAGACTGTCAGGCGGTACGAAGTTTGCCGGGTCAGCTAGTCAAATATAAAAGTACCTGAAACCGGCGTGCGTGCATGCAACGACTAACGAATGTCGATGAAGCTAAAGTGATTAGGATCGTAGCAGTCGGCAGTCCCTGGTACAGGCAGTGGTATAGGTACGCTAAGTGCATAATATCGTTGGCCTAATTATCAGAATACGTAACTCCAATCAAGTTTGGCTACAGTAGCAAAGAAAAATTCTTAAGTACATTTTCTTAATGATCTAGTCTGCAAAACTAAAAACTATTTGAAAAATTAAATTCCTTGATAATTTTTACTACTAGATTCCTAAATGCATTGAAATTAGTTCCGTAAATAGTAAAAATAAACCGTTTTTACGAGCTCCTATAAAGATCATGCCGAGAGAATTAGTTACGATAATTAGTTATGATAATTAGGCCGACGATATGTACTTAAATAAGCTCAAGCCTGTACCCCAGAGGGGTAGGCAGGTACCGGGGTCTGCCACCTGCTAAGGTATGTTCGCCTAATAAGGACCGAGTTTTTGCAAATCTTTATAAATCGTATAATCGAAGTATTTCAATTCAAATAACTTCTAAAATGTACAAATTGCTCATATTTGAAGTAAAAACATGGACCAAAAACATGGGTATGTTAAGTGAATCAATGACAAAATTGTTTTTAAAAAGCTTGTCAATGGACATTATGAACTGGTGATCCCAATAAGGCTCATTGCTATTCTGTAGATATTTCCGAAACTTCTTGTAGTTATTATTGTTTTTCAATTCTGTTGCTATTACTAGTGTATTGGTCATTCTCGATAGAATTATCCATAAATTTATAAAAATTAAAGTGATGGTCCTTATAAAGACTATAACAACTTAAAGTGGGAATAATTTATTTGATTTAGGTCTTTTAATAAAACAAAGTTTGGTTTGGTATTGCTATTTACTAACTGAAATAAATGAAAAGATAGATATTAAGAAATTAAGAAAATTTTCAGTCATAGCCATTGGGCCTTATTAAGTCTATAGAAATCGCATTTTTGGCCGGGGGCCTTATTTGGACTTCGAGTTAAAATCATGCCGTAAGTTGAAATCCAGGAACTCCGTGACACAACATATAGGTAACAGGAACGAAATAAGGAAATTAGACAGAGTACGACCAAAATGCACTTAACAATAATTTGTCACAAACTGTCTTATACGCTCTTGTACTTATTAAAATATTAGGAACTTCAAAATTTAAAAATAAAAATCTAGAAAAATAAGTAGCTCCAAAACCAATTACAGCCCTATCACACTAGCGATTTGCGAGCGATTTGAAAGCGGTGGCGTTATCGCATCGCTTTCAAATTGCTCTCAAATCGCTAGTGTGATAGGGCTGTAACTGTATCAGTCAAATAAAGTAGTAGTGATAAATCGGTATCATAAAAATAAAACAAAAAAACATCTTATGAGCAATCAGGACATGTGAAGACATCTAAATCTTCTTTAGTTAAGCCCACACATTCCTCGTGATACCACAATGTGCACTTTTTGCATTGTCGCATATCTGCTACATTATCCTTTTTGCAAGCAGGACAGTACCAGTCTTCCTTTATTTTTATTTGCTTTATCAATTTTTTTCTTCCGTGTCAAAATTTCTTTGGTTTCATTTTGTTTTGTTTTTATAGCTTTGATGTATTAGTAACTATTTTGCAAGTATTTTTGTTTCTTTTGTACTCTGTTGTCTTTTGTTTGTTAGCCTTAACATTTTTCTGCTCTCTTTTATCTTTTTTGGTTTGTTTTTCAGACTTCTTTTCTTTTTTCTTTGCTTCCATGTCTTTGAATAAATCTTTGGTTATACGTTGTCCTATATAATTGAATGCTTTGCGCCTTGGCTTTGCCTTGGTTTGGGCATAATTAGGAGTTGGAATAAATTCTTGAAAAGGTGTCCTTTGCACACGAGAAAGTTTTTTACTTTCGCTAATTCTTAATAGTGGGATGTTGTCTTCATCGGATGAGTCTGTCTCGATCACCTTTAATGCAATCTCATTTTGTTCTTCGTCGGATGCCGAAGAGGACGACGTATAAATTCTGATATTCCTTGCTGGATAATGTTGATGTATTGGCAGAATGTTTTCAATGTCTGAACCTTCGGACGGAGAAGATAAAAGTGTGGGTGGACGATGAATATGCAGTCCTGAAGGACCAGGAACGGGAGTGCTGTAGCGAACATTCTCCATTGGTGCATTGTTTGTGATTGGATCTATTTCCTCCTGTGCTGATTCTGTGGAAGAGCTGTAATCCACTATTTTTTTAAGATGATAAACTGCCTGTCCCATCTGTATATTTGCTGGAGATACATTTTGAGCTTCCTCATAGAAAGTGACGTCTGGGTCGAAGTTGTCATGTGGCACTTGAATACATTCGGGAGAACTGGGTGTCGTCACTGAAATTCCCGTAGTTGAGGGCGCCAGAGTCAAATCAGTCAATATAGACGGCGCAAAGGCTTCTTCTGGGATTGCACTGGGGTCCCAGGGATATAGACCGGTCGCCCTGAATCCGTTTGCAATATTGCTTTGAGTCATGCACTTCGGCCACACCTTTGTCAAGATTTTATTGAAACGAGCTTTAGTGAGCTTTTTCTGTGGGTTTTGGTAATTAAACTGTAATACCTGTTCGTCCCAGAAGTGCTCGAAAGACTTGTTGATAGATTTGTCGAGTGGTTGCAGTTCATGGGTAGTGTTCGAAGGCAAGCAATAAAGGACTATATCCTGTTCTTCTGCTGCATCAACAATGTCGCAATCTAAATGCGCTGAGGCTCCGTCGAAAATAAGAAGGCACTTGCCTGAAGATTTGTATTTTGCCAAGTGGTTGATAAAATCCACGAATAGTTCAGTGGTCATAGAACCTTTCGGGGCCATTTTGACCAAGGTCCCGGGTGGTAAATTTTCTTTAAATTCATCACGCATTCTCTTGCCCTTGAAGAGAATCATTGGAGGAATTGCCATCCCAGCAGCATTCACGCACATAGCAACAGTCACGTTTTCGGCGTGCTCTTGAGCTATGAGATGGACCCTGCGAGAACCTTTTTCAGCCAGTACTTGTGGTTGCCGATGAACTGTGAGCCTGCACCCCTTTTCATCAATATTATATAGACGTTCCGGGTTTTCGTCTATATTAAGGTCGTCATAGATTTCACGTATTGCTTTAAAATGCCGTTCAACAATAGGCTTATTCAGCTTCTGAGCCCTTGCTGGGTTCATAAATTGTGCTTTACGTCTTGATATATCTTTATTCCTTGCCAGGAAGTTTTTCAGCCATTTTCTGCCAGCTGTCGATTTTTTGTCACTAAAACCGTTTTGTATGTTGTGTTTCTTACAAAACAAATACGCGTGTTTACGTATTAGTTTTGGGGTCAGAGGAACTCCTATTTTTGAAAAGTTTTTTATCCTTTCTGCCAAATCCTTTTCTTGTGCTTCCGTGAAAATTGCTTTTCTTCCCATCCTTTTTACTGTTTGTCCAGACTTTATATGATTCTTCAGAGTTCGTCGTGGTATATTGTATTTCAAAGCGGCCGCACGCTCCGATACTTGGCAATTTTTTACTTCTTCCAAAGCATTTTCCAGATCGCTTTGAGTCCATGCTATACCACGCTTTTCTTTCTTTGATGGTTCCATAATTATGCTTTACTAAAAAAAAAAAAACTTTTATTGTGCATAGTATAGAAGGTATGTTAGTTAAGTAATAAATCAGTTGAGTTTGAGTTCATCATCGGCTTATTTACAAGCCGTTTACAGTTTTTATACACGTAATAAGGTCCGGTCCTTATTTGGTGACCAGGAGGTGGACTTTCTTAGGCACATCGTCATCCCGGAAAAAAACAGTCAAAATCGACAGAAAAAAAACAGTGGTTCAATAACTGTTCACAATCCACGCATAAATGTTACTTATTCCTTTACATTTCTAACTTTTTCGGAAAAAACAAAACACAAATACTTGAATTAGTCAAATTAACACGAACAAATTTTATAAATCCACCTACTAGTCATGACGTGTACTGCAGAGACAGGCATACTGACAAAATGGCGGCGTAAAATTCAATGAATGCCAATGCGCTTCAATGATTGGTCAATTAGGAGCGTCGGTGCGAAATTTGATTTCTATTTAGAATTGGGAGCGGGATTTTTCAAATGGTGGCCCTTGTTAGGAACCGGTCCTTATTAGGCGAATATACCTTACGATAATATTATTATCAAGTGTGAAGACCAATTCTACGTCGGCTACGCAATGTACATCGAATTGTCATAATAATCACTAAATTAAACATGATTGAGATTGCTCGGACAGTTTTTGTAAAAACAGTATGAATAAGTTACTAATACTGAATAACATCGCTGAAATTATTTGCCTCATATTTTAACAATAGCTCCATAATTTGCGTCGACAATTTGGCTGCATCTTATGAATGTGAGAGTGTTTTAGCTACACTGCGGCCAATTTTTCCATTCCTAGAGTTGTCTAGACCAAATGCATCATTTTGTATCCCTTTGAAGACGGTCACCAAGTCATTCGCAATGGTGCTGCATGATGTATTGTCAGAATAGTACCTACTCTGTTTCGTGGTTAATTATGTTTAGGCGACTCGCGATTTGTTTCAGCAGCCTTTGTGTTACCTGATTCTTTTTCTGGTAATTAAAAATGTATGATAATAAAATGGGTCCATTCAATTATTCCTAAGTTCTAACCAAATACTCACCAGGGCGAGTGACCAAAAGTATGCACAGTAAAGTACATTTAAACAAATTAGTGAATATTATTTTAAAAAGGTAGATATTTTATTAGGGCATAGAATTAAAGCGGCAGTTCAATATTTGAGTTATGGTAGGTAAAAAAATAAAAAAACTCAGTAAAAACTGAGCAGTAAACTAAATCCCATCAAAAACATAAATGTGAATGATCTGAGAGCCAAGTTCAAAATCATGAAATTTTAGTTACAAGATCACTGAGATGTAAATTTTAATTCAAGCTCAAGATTTGACTGCTAGTTTTTACCAACAAACACAATTTCAGAAAAGTCACATAGGTATGATATCAACCTAACAGCATTAGTACAATACAAACAGAAAGTACGCTAACCTCCGTATGACTAAACGAAGTAGAGTTCATTAAATAAATATTATTTAGCCTGTACGTGAAAACTAGCCAAGTCAAATCTTAAGCTTGAATAACAATTTACATCTCTAGTGATCTTGTAACTAAAATTTCATGATTTTCTTCAGAGATCTTGGCAGCACCCATATAGATCTCAGTTCTTTTGTCGGCGATGTCGATAACGACGTCTGTTCTTAATACCTATTGAACTTGGCTCTCATATCATTCACATTTATGTTTTTGATTGGATATCACTGCTTTTTGTACAGAGATTATTGGTATTGATCACTAATAAATACATCGTTATTTATTGCCAAGGAACCTAAAACCAAAGGGTTAGGTTGTATGTTCACAGCCGATTATGAACATACGACTTTTCAGAAACTCATTTATTTACAATTTTAGAATGTGGATGGGAAGTCGTTTACAGACATTATATAGAATCAGTTGAGACGAAACCATATAGAATTAAAAAAGCGCCATCTATTGGCAGAATTTGGAACTAAATACTATGAGGATATTAATATCAATAATTTTCAGTTTTTAGATTTTTTCCTTCGTATATGCCTAATAGTCTACCTTGATACCAAATATCAAGTTTCTAGGTCATCTAGAAGTGGGTTAGGTTTTTGATCTCTATAAGTGAGTCAGTCAGTCAGTCATAAAAATGCCGGTTTTTAAACGTTAATATATCTATAACAGTTTGAGCAACATAGATGAAACTTTGGATTCTAGGCAAGCTAATAGACTTTAAGAAATGTGCCAAATTTCATATACGTAGGTTAAATAGTTGTAGAGTTGTGAAGGGGTCAAAAGTAGCTCGAAGTGATTCCTGTAATATTACACACGCCTGCTGCGTCGCCAGTTCCTTTTTTCTCGAACTTGGCTGGACTCGCTGTCGCGAGTCTAGATACAAATGAGTCAAAATAATTTAAACGGGTTAGTTAGTTAGTTTGGCTTAGGATTTCCGCACTTGGCCTCATAGTTGGGCCATTGTACGTAGCAGGGCTGTGAGCTTACTCCAGCCAGCCTATCTCTTTCCAGAAGGCCAGCAGTGCTCTGATGTCACTGCAGGCCTCCTGTAGGGTTCCTAATTTCCCAATGGTGGCGGTCCGTTGTTTCTCCACGCCTTCGCAGTAGATGAATGAATTTAAACGGGTAGTTCAATAAATACTGAGCAGTGGAATAGCTGAACTGGGCGGTTAGGCGCGTACAGTTAACAAGTCGTAATTGGTTAGTAATAAATTTTACTTTAAGCAGTTCTATAAACGATGAGGCTGTGTGTATTCCTTGTGTATTTCAGCATTGAATCTCAAGAAGGGGAAAAATATGAACCATGACCAATTAACCATGCATCATATTTTTTTTTCCTTCTTTACATTAAATGCTGAACATGAACATTGAACACATTACCATTTTACATGGTCAGACAGTAAAACTAAAGAACATTACGACAATCTGTAAGTATTTATAATTTGGCATTATGATACCTACCTACATGTTAAAATTAGGATACAAAAAGTAAGATACATGTTAATACCTCACAGATAAATTTACACAGGTTTGAGTGACGGTTTTTTGTATTATAATATGTATTTTTGTGAAATTTCTGGAATAGGTAATTAATTAAAAAATATATATTGTCAAATGAATCGGCGACAGCAACTTATTTAAGAGCAGGTTTGGCTTACAATCTGTAGGTATTTATAATTTGGCATTAGGATACAATATTAAAATTAGCATACAAAAACTTTAAATAAACAAACTCGAAAAATACAAACGCTTTAAACTTCGCCCTTTTTAACGAAAGTTTACCTCTCTTATAAATCTAGGTGAACATCCGAATGCTACCGCTCACTCACTGTGAATGAGGGCTTTTCAATAAAAGCTGTCAGTTGTGTTCATTAAAAAAAACTAAATGGCGCTGCAAGAAGACCAAAATGTCATCATGTTTTTAGGTCTGTGATTTTAATTGTTATTAATCTGTGATAGTCTAAACATCTCTTTGTAGTCTGTGATCTAAACTAGACTGTATCCCTTATTCGTCTGTGGACTGTTTCGAAACTGGTGAAACTTGAAAGTTATCGAAGTATTTTTACTTACTGATCATGATAACTTCTGTATTGTTCTAAATAACAGGTGTAAAAAATAATTCAATTTTATTAGTACCTACGTGTTTACGCAGTCCATCTAGATCAGTGCATTAATGAATGTAAACTGAACATAAATAAATTAATGTAAACTGGAACTTACATCATTGCACGATTCCTCCACTTGGGATTTATTATCTTTTGTACTCTTGGTTACTTTGAGAAGAAAATGGCATGCGTCCCATAAGTGCCAGTTTACTTGGTAAGTTTGAAAGTAAGAAGACAGTCATTACGTTTGAGAAAACTGAGTTTTAAAAAATTGCGAGTCACTGGACTCAGCAGTAGGAGAGATATAAACATATCCACATGGACATTTACATCCAGGCACATACATTGCCAGAAGCAATGTATGAGAGAATTGAGAGAGAAAACGGGGGTATTCTAGTGTGGGACCAGAAGTTCTGGCCCCACACTAGAATACCCCCGTTTCCTCTTGTTCCTACTCGGTGCTCCTACTGGTGGGAGCACGAGGACCAATATGTCCTTATGCTCCTATCGGTAGGAGCATAAGGATAAGCATATCGTCCCTGTAGAAGGAAAAATCATCAACTAACATTTTGGTGGTTTCGAGAAAACAGCGATTCAAAATTTTAGAACGAAAAAAAAATCTTACTTTGGTAAAGAATGTGTTACGAACACCATTTTGGTATTATTCGAAAGGTAAAGTTGTTAACTATGTGATTAAAAATAGAAATGAGTAAAATAACTTTTAAATAAAGAATTATAAAGGAATGTTGGAGTTAGTTAATTAACCCATTTAAAAATTTAAACATAAATGTAAGTTGGTTAGTTTTCACCCGGTTTTAATTACTTATTGCTCTAGCTTCTTGTGCGTTGGTAGTGTTTTAATGACTTCTCCCCTTAAAAGTTGTATTCTATTTTACTAAGTTTTACATTGTTAAATTAAGATTTTTTATGAATTAAATGCATGAATTTGTGAAAAAATACTAAAAAATTTTTTGTCCTGGCTTTCTGGTAAGTATCCAAAAGTGACCTAATGATTTATACCACCTAAATGAATTTTAAACATGAAGTTTTGATTTATAAGTAGGGATTTTTTTTAATAATTATTATTAATGTATGAATTAGTAAAAAAATACTGAAATATAATCTCCGCCTTTCTACTATTTACCTACACAGTAACTTACAATAAAGAATATTCTTATCTTATCTTATCTTATCTTATTTATTCATACTGCCTTTGATTCATACTTTGGAACTTTGAAGTTTCAAAAAAAGATTTTTTTGAAATTATTGATTATTAAGTCATTATTTTGCATTTAGTAGATTAACTTAACTGAGATATAATATCAATGAACTGTACCTAGTGTAGTAATTATCAATTTACAAGTTCCTAAAGAATTAAAGACTAGTCTATATTTTATAAAGTTTATTAGAAAGTTTAAAGAAAAATAAAAAATCTGCACAATTCAAACCAAAATGTCAATCAATTTCTTCTTCATCACGCTCTGTGAGATCTGGCTCACATAATCTATCAACTATATCTTTTCTGGTAGCCAATGATTGATACCACGGATGCAGCTCTCGTGGAAGGACACCTTTTGCACAAAGATTCATTAAATCTTTTTTCTTTGCTTCTGATATCGGGAGAGGGCCCTCGTAGACTTTTGGAACCTCATAAGATTTTATCTTTTTTATCAAATCCTCTCTATCAGTTTCTCTTTCATTCTCGTTTTCTTGGCCTCGCTTTCTTTTCCTTGTAGTACGTAGAACAGATTTTTCAGAGGTTTGGAACATGTCAAATGTAGAATAAGGCCCATCATGAGAGTAGCGGAACTTTACTATTCCCGGATTCTCTTTTTCCACTCTCAAACATTTTATTTTTAGCCACATCACCTTGTTTCCGTCCGTGTCTTTGTTTATATTTTTAACGAAATATTCGGTAATTGCTCTGACTTCAATCAAATCATCATAGGGTTCGTGAACAATATAAGGTGGTGCCGATTCTCTGTGTCTGGTGGAACGTGCGCGGTGCATGATACTATTCCAGTCGATCATTGAGTAAACGGGTGCATGTCTGGCCTCTTTCTCTATAGCACTATGCATTGAGTCCACCTCCATATGAGTGTGGCCGCTCTCTAAGAATTTTTGTTCTATAACCTGTAGCTGCACACCCGTTTTTTGGATGTAGTGAATCAAAAAGGCTGTAATATATTGATTACGGTTTTGTCCCGCACAAGTGTCGCTATAAATAGTAACTTTTAGTTATTTCGCTGAACCACCAGTTTAAGCCTGTAGCAATTTCCACACTACCTCTTTTGCCATTTATCTCATTCCACACAATGCAGTAAGCTTCATTGGGAGGTTTAGCAGTGTGGATAGTAAAATTTTGCACATTTAACTTTCTTGAGTAATAGAGTATTCCTATTCCACTGACAGGTATCTGCAACGTCGATTGCATGTCTACAGTTACGACTAGGTAACTTGGATCTTCGATTGACCTTTGTTTATCCACAGCTTTAGCCTCTTGAGCTGAATTTTTTCTGATAATATGCTCTTCATATTCCTCTTTGAGATCGATAGGCTGGCCTCTATTATTAAATCGCGTACATGTCATGCACAAATCTTTTTTCGGGCGAAAGAAAGAAAGATTGAACTTTGTTCCAAAAATTTGTTTGTACACGAATAAAGAGGCTGGTATCTCGCCAGTTGACTTCAGTTGATCCTTGTATAGTTCATACATTTTGGCTAAAGTTAGTTTACTGTCAAGATACTGGCGTCTAGACTTCTTCCGGCAATAATGAGACTCAAGACGTGGGAATGAATTTATGTGCTCTATAATTCTCTGTTCTACTTCGGGACTTGTTTTATTGACCGGTTCTTGAGAGCCGCGTTTGTCTTTACCAACAAAGTGTCCAAATTCGTTTCTATTTTTCAGTGCTTGGTTCACGGGTCCATTTGAAATACACAGAGTTTACAAGAAAAAATCCTTACAAACACGACTCTTCATTTTTGGAAAAGTAGTACGGATTTGAGACCTTTCGGTGTTTATTGTCGCGTGTATTAGTTGCCATCCGTTTAATGGCCGCGGGTATTACGTGGTACAATAGGAATTGTTTCTTGGATGCATAGTCCTTTATTTGCCAGTAATGTTCACACAAAAACTGCCGATCATCATCTGAAAAGTTTTGCGTACACTGAAATCGACACTTGATATCGCATTTTACAGGTTTGGGCTGCTTTGCACTCATACATTTCCCACTTTTGCTTAGATATGGCAAACCGGCGTTTCTGTTTTGTTTAGCTATATTCCTCTTCCATTTGCTCGGATCACTCTTCTTCCAACGCTTAGGTGTAGTAGGCATTGCAGATGCTGCAGGACTGTTTTGATTAGAAGAGCTTGAAGGTACTTGTAGGTCTGTTGATGCCGGATATGCAGATGTCCCTTGATTAAAATGGGTGTCTAGAATAGACATAGACTCGTCGGAAGATGGAATTATTATTGGGCTTTTTCGTTGATTCTGCCTCCGTTTGGGTGGAGTGAGATCATCTTCAGATTCGCTTGAGTCTCTCTCTGGAGATAATTTTCTTTTATTTTTGGAGTAACGATCCTCTTCACTGTCAGGATACCACGAAGTACCAGAGTCAGAAAAATCGTGAGCCGGAGAACTGCTAAATAATTCAACGCCACTTATCTGAGAGTATGGACTTGGGGTCCTGGGTGTTGGGGGATTACTTATAGCGATTTCTTCTCCAAAAATATCTTCCAAGCTCATCAAGTCATTATTAGTGTTTGTCAATTGTGGTGCTGACTGAGGTGGCTGTATACTTGGTAAATTCTTCGGAGAAGCACATTGAACAGAATTTGGTGCAGATTCGTACAGCATAATTAAATCTTTTTCATTGAAGATTTCGTTTATATCAACCTGTTTCTTTAAATCCAAAGAATGTTGATTTACACCAGTAGGAGGTACCTCATTAGCAGCCAGCTCATTCACATCAGCAGCTACTTGAGGAAGTGCCACCTGAAATAGATGATAATGAACAGAATAAGCAAAGCAAAGCTCGAGCTTAGTTAGTTGCGTGAAAATTGAAGATTTCGTTTATATCAACCTGTTTCTTTAAATCCGAAGAATGTTGATTTAAACCAGCAGGAGGTACGTCATTAGCAGCCGGCTCAATCACATCAGCAGCTACTTGAGGAAGTGCCACCTGAAATAGATGATAATGAACCGAATAATAACAGTAAGTAATTCTACATCAGGTTTTCAATAATATAAATGGGACTAATAGGGCTATAGCGAATCGAAAAAAGATTTTACCAAGTTATGTGGTAACATGGCAAAAAGTATATGTACGGCGAATATAGAACCTTTTTTTTAATATGTTTGCTAATCATCAATAATCACCATATACAGCGCCACCAAGTTATCTGTTCAGGTGGGTAAAATTGTAACTAAGTAATTAATTGTAAATCCTGTTCCCCATTTATTTATTCACTTACTAAGATTTATAGATATATGTTCATTAAAATTGAAATATGGGTTAAAATATTCTCATTTTTCTAGGTGAATTTCTCAAATGTTACTACTAAATTCTCCACTAGCGCCGCTATCAACTGAACAGATGAGATGGTGGCACTGTAAGAAAGTATAATGAATAAAACAAGACCAAAATAGGAAAAACTATTTAATAACATAACATTTACACACAGGCACATACATTGCTTCTGGCCCCACACTAGGATACCCTGTGTCGTGTTAATAGATTACGTATTTGTTTCCAATAAATACCTACCACCTAGCATAGTTACTCAAGGCACCCGTTGTAATAACATCATCAGTCCAGGTTCGATGGAATAAAATAAAAATTAAAAACCAAACGATTTATTGGTACAAGATTATTTGGCATCAAATAAAGTACGTAGTTTCAAGCTTTTCACATAAAAAGTGGCAGGTTGCAGCTCAATAGAGAAGAAACCAACACGTATTACAATAATGTATATGTTTTTTATTCTTCAAAAAAGAGCTATTAGAGCTATTTATAATTTACCAACCAGGCAGTCCCTACGTGAGTTTTTTAAGGAAATAGGAATTCTTACGCTCGCTTGCCAATATATATTCGATAATATTGTTACGGGCTAGGGTTCTGGATATGGATGTAAAACGCCAATGACAACTTCTTAGGATTTATTCACGCAGGGTCTGGTCTGCAGGTCTTCACGACACGAAGTCCACACGTAGAATCCAATCGAAGTCCAATAGTATCGCTGAGGTCGTAGGTTTTTTTTTTTTTTTGTTAAGGGATACTGCCACTATTAATTTTGTGGCAACCTTGAGTCTTTATTTAAAATATCTTTGATTCATTAATGTTACAATATTTATAATATGTATGTATAGTATAATTATCTTATTCTAATGGGTTTATCGTCATTTATATGGTAGGTCTTTTCTTGTTGTCTTTCTTTTTGTTTTCTTCTTCGTTTTATCTTCTCATCTTTTTTTTTTTCTTTCCCTTTTTTTTTATTTTTTTTTTAACCAATTTACATATTATCAAAGATAGAATTACTTTTAAAAATTTCATGTCAATTAAGTTAAAGATTAAAATTAATTTAGATTACAATACAATTAAATTACTATTATTATAACAGAATGTCTTTGAAATTCAAGTTAAATCAAATTAAAATAATATAAAATTTTCTATAAGTAGGATGTCATTATAATTAAAATTAAAATGGGATAAAATTAAATAAGATGCGTTAAATTGCTTAATTTCATATTGTTGAAATTAGGTGTGTTCCCCGGCGCCTTATCTCTGTCTACTCCATCGAGTAGTCACAAGCAAGGCGCCGGGGTCCTAAAGTGGGTGGCAACTTAAAATTTTATCTCTGTCTTTAACATTCTTGCCCTCTCCCTCGGCCCGACCAAATTAAATTTGTAAAAGTTGTAAAAGTAGGTATTTGGGTCGCCCGGGTTAAACCCGGCTCCCGTTCGCCTTTGAGGCCGCGCGCGTCACG
The DNA here is from genome assembly GCA_947310845.1 of Yponomeuta plumbellus. Lineage (NCBI taxonomy): Eukaryota > Metazoa > Arthropoda > Insecta > Lepidoptera > Yponomeutidae > Yponomeuta > Yponomeuta plumbellus. The sequence continues at coordinate 3,332,563 of OX371206.1, forward strand.
CCCAGGGCGAAGGCGAGGAAGGCATCTCGACTCTTGGAGTCGGCCATAAAGGCGGCGAATGCCTCGCACCTCACCGCCTCTCCCAGGAGTATCTCGCAATCGGCCCTTGCAGCTCCGAAACGGGGGCACTCCTCCAGCAGGTGCTCCAACGTTTCGGGAGTCACGTCATCACAGATGCAGGACGGACTCCCCGCGAGCTTGAACCTGTGGAGGTACGCTCGAAAGCCGCCGTGCCCCGTCAGGAGCTGCGCCTTGGCATTGCACATGGTGAATTTGCCAAGGACTTTGTGGGCCGATGCCACGTCCGGGAAGAACAGTGAGGTGACGCGGCCTGTGGCAGACTCACTGTATCTGGTCTGCCACTTTGCCACCGTCTCCCGTCTCACCTGCAGTTTTGCGTGTGAGACGGGATACAGGTCGTAGGCTGCCGCGTCTTTGCGGGACAACGCCGCCCTCTTGGCCAACTCATCCGCTCGTTCGTTGCCGGGGATCCTGACGTGGGCCTTGATCCAGTAGAACCGGATCAGGCCCCCGTTTTTTTCTATGTTCGCCAGCTGGCCGTGGATCTTCACGGCCAGCTGGCGTCGCTCAGGATACTCGCCCTGATGGGGAGGTCGTAGGTTATCGCTCGTACCGCAGGTATGTTCGCTCGAAGTTCACTCTTCGCTATTCCAAACGGAACTGACAGCGCGCCGCGGCGGCCGCTATTTATATCCGGCGGCAAGGGTTCTAGAACATTCCCGTACCTACGTCGCTCGAACAGTAGCCCATTCAAAGAGTTTTGAACCTTACGCTAGTGGACATACGAGTCATTATTGCTTGCAGCGTTTATTGTTTACTAAAACGCAGCATGCGGCGACTATTCGATAGGCTTCTAGAAGGCTCTTTTCTTGATGGTTCGGGATAGGACCGCGACACTGCTCCCCTCTTAGTGATGCTCGTCCCGAGCATCTTCATTACTGCCGCGATAAGAAGCTAAGCGGTCGATGTGAACCACTTTTTGTGCACCTCTTGGCTGCCGTTGAATTCGGTACGTCACGTCATTTAACCGAGTTACCACTTTGTACGGTCCCTCCCATCTTGTCTGCAATTTCGGATATTTTCCTTTTCGTCGAGTTACATTGTGAAGCCAGACTAGTGCTCCTTCTTCGAAGCCGCTTGTATTTGCTCGGCGGTCATACCTAGTCTTCATCTTTTCACTCGACTCCAATCCGTTTTCCCGTACTATGGCATGAATCTCTCGCATTTTCTCACGTAACTCGGAAATGTAGTCGTGTAGAGAACGTGAGTCGTCAGGAGGGCCTCCAGTCAGCAGATCTACTGGTATTCTCAGTTCTCGGCCAAAATTTACACGCGCCGGGGTTACCTTCGTGCTTTGATGTTCTGCCGTTCTGTAGGCCAGAAGAAATGGCGGTATGTATTTGTCCCAGTCTCTCTGGTGCCTGTCAACGACTTTTGCTAAATGTCTCTCAAGTGTTTGGTTAAATCGTTCTACCATGCCGTCAGATTGAGGATGATATGGGGTGGTCCTAGTCTGCATTCTGCATTATGCATTCCCAATATTTTGCAGAGTTCTTGATATAATTAAGACTCAAAGTTCCTGCCTTGGTCGGAGTGTATTTCCAAGGGCACACCAAACCGGCAAACTACTTCCTCAAACAACTTGGAGACAACAGTCGTGGCTTCTTGATTGGGTATGGCGAATACCTCTGGCCATTTAGTGAAGTAATCCATAACTACCATGAAATACTTATTTCCCGATTCCGTTACTGGGAACGGTCCAGCCACGTCAACTGCAATGCGTTCCCATGGCGCACCAACGTTATAAAGTTGCAGATTTCCACGGCTTCTAGTTGATGGGCCCTTCACCGCGGCACAAGTAGCACACTTGCGGCACCAATCTTGCACATCTTCTCGACAATGGAGCCAGTAAAACCTTTCTCGAATCTTTGTTAAAGTCCTCTTTACGCCCAAATGTCCACCTGACACGCCGTCATGTACTTCACGAAGGACATCTTGTACCTTATCTCTTGGGACAACTATCTGTAGATGGAACTCTCTGCCGTTAGGTTTCTCCCATTTACGGTAAAGTATTCCGTTCTGAAGAATAAAACTGTCCCATTGAGCCCAGTATGCCTTGGTAACAACACTAGTAGGAGCGACTTCGCACCATCTTGGCTTATCCTCGCCTCGTTTCTTCCATGCGACAATGAGCCGTACATCTTCGTCATCTTCCTGTGCTTCTTTCATCGCCTCATCTTCCCAAGATCTCGATGGACTCATTCTTGTCAATCTCAATGGCAGTTCCTTTGTCTCTTGTTTGGCACAGTGCTTGCAGTCTTCCGGACACGGCCTTCTTGACAGTGCGTCAGCATTTCCATGCGCCTTTCCGCTGCGGTGTTCAATCATAAAGTCGTACTCCTGCAGTTGTTCGATCCATCGAGCAACTTGCCCCTCTGGATTTTTAAATTGTAACAGCCACTTCAGGGCGGCGTGGTCAGTGCGAAGCGTAAACCGCATGCCGAGGAGATATTTGTCGATACCTCTCGATAGAGATACCTCTCTGTCGCCCTGTTTCTGCGATAACACTCCTCCGCTGTGTTACTGGCGTCAGTGTCAACAATGAATTGGCCGTTAGCCTGTGGAAATCCCAAGATTGGGGTCTCGCAAAGACATTTTCTTAATTTTTGAAATGAACTCTCACATGTGTCATCCCAATGAAATGACTGCTTGTCTTCAGTCAGTCTGTGTAAAGGCTTGGCAATTTCAGAGAACCCCTTAACAAACCGTCTATAATATGAGCATAGATAAAATGTGCAAAAGAAATAGGAAGTTTGCACTTTTACATGATATAATGAAGATTAAAAGAAAGGAAATAAAATCTGTTCTGGCACCGTTTTTTTATTTGACTTTGACTCTTGAAGTGATTTTGTAGTGTTTTGTGTGGAGTACCTGCATATAAATTAATAAGTCCTTCTGGTAATCGAAATCTTTACTTTCCAATGATAAAAATAAATATTCAGAATAATTAAATGCAAATGATTTGTATGTGTTTTTCCTGGTACAATAAAGAATATTCTCTTATAATGTGTGTGCCGGTATGTAAATGTTAATTTACGAAGTATAAAGCGCCTTTCTTATTTAAACTATTTCTTCAATTCATGGACGTACTTTTTGTTAAATATAGAAGTATCTAGGATAAAAAGAAAAATCAATCTACCTCAACAAAAGAAAAAAAAAGTGAAGCAACACAGTTGGTCATCAATTTTGTAATAATGTCATGCCTGTCCGCTAGGTGGCGATGTCTGATAATTCCGCATATATTTTAAACTCTCAGGAATTTTCCTTACTTTATAATATGATGTTCAATCCAAATCGTTCTATTTTTGGCCTATGTGCCAACGCATACGCGCATCAAAATCTATTAGATATCATCTTCTGATGAACTACCTATCTATTAAATCTAGTAGTAAGTAAGTCGACAGATCCATAACAACACCCTGTATAACACCTTAGCAGTGTGTCGACCGAGACGAATGCCAACAAAATGAAGCGAAATATACATTACGTTACCTGTTGCGTGTGATACTTTAATATAATGTAAAGCTATATATCCCGGGATGTAATGTATATTATAGCCGTCGTGTGTGAAGTCCCTAAATATTTGTAGATTGAGCTGGATCCCCCATGCCCATGCCTTTAGTCGAATATTACTTTTCGAAACTTTTAAAAAATGCTTTCTGTGAAGGGGGATTAGGAAAGTAGGACTTACATTCTATACTTTGCTACGGGTTTTTAGCCACGTTGACCATTGACTTTTATCAACGTGGCAGCACAAGGCGGGGGCCGAAGCCTACGCTGCTCACACATGTGCCTCCCCGACATTATCAACTCACTGGGCTTACAGCCACGTCGACCATTCACTTTTATCAACGTGGCAGCACAAGGCGGGGGGCCGAAGCCTACGCTACTCACACATGTGCCTCCCCGACATTATCAACTCACTGGGTTTACAGCCACGTCGACCATTCACTTTTATCAACGTGGCAGCACAAGGCGGGGGCCGAAGCCTACGCTACTCACACATGTGCCTCCCCAGGCCTACCCCGCTAGAGGTACTTTACTAGTGGCCCAATACGTCGGGCTACCCTTCTTCTTTCCTTCCAGAGCATACTTCAAACCTCTACTTTGGTTGTACAGTCGAGAACACGTCAACCCATACATTTTAGTTGCAAAGTCGCCCGTAACGTAACGGAATAGAGTGCATGGGTGTATAGGTTGATGTGATCTCGACGGTACAACATTCGACCTACATGAGCAGTAGAGGATCCCAGCTCCTCCACCAATTTATGTCGCGGGGGCTTCGCATATAGAACAAAACACATTAATAGCGACATAAAGAAAGAATAGGAAAATAATATCATGAGGGGGTAAAGCCATAGCTACCCCGAGAACAGCCTCTCTCGTTAGATAATGATAGTAAACTATCGCCCTTTTTCTTACTTTTACTCTGCATGAGGGCCAATGGAACGGAGCGGAACAGGTAGGGTGGACCTGTCACCCTCGGAGCCTAGGTGAAGACGTGGTTATCTCTGGCTTTTGCACGTCTCCTAGGAGGCCATACCATAAATGGTTACACCCCTAACGAATACTGAGCCACGGCAGATACTTTAGCCGCGGGACCTCCACACTCCCCTATAGTCCAAGCCTCTCCATACGGAATCCACACGGATGCTCAGTACTCTAGAGCTCCTCTTATGGCCTGCGGCCAGCTCTTGTTGGACTTTTAACTCTTGCACTATGATCTCTTTGTACATTACTTTGCATTATCACTTTACATCATTGTTTTGCTCTATTACTTTACATTACACCATTGCTTTGAACTATTACTTTACGGATTGCCTATCTCGAGGTCGCCATGTTTTACAGAGAGGGCAAATCACACAGCATTCATTACGGGACAGTAGTAAGCAAAGAAAGTAAGAAGGTAAGCAAAAGCAACTCACCAGGATCACGGTGGACAGCGGCCACCGCGGGAGCTCACCTCTCATGCTCCATCATTCGATCTTCGCTCTCTTTCTTACCTCCGGTTTAGCCATCACCAGTTCCCACCGTTTTTATTCAAAAACGCATGTCATAAAAGGTAGGAACAGAAAAAAAATCTCTCAGTGTTGCCAACGTAAAAAACTATGCAGTCTATGCTCACCGAATGCTCGAGAATCGCGTCCTCCGCGACCGTAGACAGAGAATAGATAGACGAGACATAACCATAGACAAAAAAAATAAGAAAGAGATAACCTAATACGAGTCTTGTAAAGTGTAAGCGAGAAACAGAATGATTTTCTGTCCCTTACTCGCGTATGCGTTTTTGTTTGTTTGCCACAGCTCGTTGTGTGGCAGACAAACTTACGTCAAATCTGGGATTGATCTAGTTTCACATTGATTTTGGGCAGATATTCGTGTTTTTCTCCATAGGATTGTAGTTTATATGTTTCGGTGCAGTTGAACGAAAGTGACACAATGGAGATTTACAGCATTTTAGGCTGTGGAAGCCGCAATGAGCGAAAAGACGCCAACTTAGAGGTTATACTCGTAAGTGCCCTTAATTCTTCTCTTAGAGCTGTTTTTATGACGTGGAAGACTATGCAAAGGAATCAAACGCACTTTAAATGCATCTACTGCCCTTCATTACTACTAAATTAGTCGTGAAAATAAAATCGAGAATTTGATTGTTTTGGTGTTACCCGTCTAAATTATGTAGGTGCTCGTACGATAGCTTCGCAATCTAACTGCGACCATTTTAATTTAGAGGGTTTATACTAATTTTAGGGTTACCAGACTAATGATATAAAAAATCCCGTTGGCAAAGACGGCTAAATATGAAATAAAACTCACGCCTGATATCCCCTGGTGGGTAAGCAGAGGAATCAACCACTAAAACTTGGCCCACGTTTTGACGAGGTCCCAAACGTACCAAATAATGATTACATTGTACAAAATTATTTTACAGGTACATACCGATCTGATCAGGCTATATGGAAGCCACGGGTCACTTAGACTGGCAACCGACAAAGTATACCCGTGTTTATTCCCGTTGTCTTTGAAAAACAAAGAGTTTTACTTTTCTGACGGAAGCTTCCTTTACGGAACTTGTCTGCGAGGACTCCCTAAAATAAAATGAGTTATGGGTATGTAGAATATTTCAGTGATTTAATATCTCTGTATCGATTCGTACATTATTTATCTCACAAATCTATTCGCGAGTTGACCGCTCAATGCATTATTACTAAGGGCGTCATTTAAAATTACGTCTTAGTCCTGGGTCTATTATTTATTCAATCTCTAGTAATTGCATAGTCAATTAAGGTACTAAGCTATAATATCCTTTAAATGGTTTTTCTTTAAACGCAGTTTTTGTGTTCCTTCCAGACTCTTCATGAGGCTACATCAACGTATTTTCCAATGCTTGCGGTTGCGAGTACTAGTAAAAGTGCTACTGATATTCCTAGGATGGACAGCCTGAAAAATCAGAATATACCTACCTAGAGTCAACAACGCCGGTCAGTAGGTCTACCATATATGGTGATGTTGATGTCCTCCACGTTGTATCTGGCGACGGACGGTGACATTGCTGTGCGTCTATGACAGACATTTCATTACAAATAAAACGGTCTACTGTTATAATATCTTACTTATAAGCGTAGAAAGCTTCATTTAGAATAATATGACTGTCACAGACGCACAGTAATAAATGTACCTACACATCATTTGGTGAAATAATTAACAGGTGGACTAAGTTGTGCTAAACATAATTAAGTACAATTTGTTTACAGGTGGATGTCTCCTCGCAAAAACAAATTGATAAAGAAATTGGATCATGTCTAAAGCTAAAGAGCTGATCCTACTTTGCTGACAGAATGTTGTATGGAACATGGAATCACAAATTAAATTTCACACTTGCTTGTCTGCTTTTGTAAGTTCGATGGCGTACAAAAGCCTGTTGTTGAAAAAAGATAAGGGGGCCTTCATTATACCACTAAAGACGTAATAACTATTTGCGAATTAGTTGAAATGTACCGCAGATCCAAAACCATTGGCCAGAAAAATTATCACCTTAGTCTTTTACAAAAAATGTGTGCTTGAAAAAATGTGTCTGTCTAAATTTGTTTACAGATATAACAGAACACTTCGCCAAACAATCCTTTCTTGACAGCCACTATCCACTTTTGATTAAATGTATGTAAAAAAATATTTAAATACGACATACATCATGCTCCAAAAAATATTCAACGATGGAGAAAGGATAAGAAACTATTATACAAAACTTAATTTGTTTACAGAACATTGATAAAAATAGCATTTAATAGATATTTGCAATAATGTGTTATGTATGCAAAATCTTCTTAGTTTATAATTTAATAAAAATGTTTACATCTGTTGAGTTATTTATTTCCCGATTTTCTGTTTGCGAGTTGTTAATATGCAAAACACACTTCGGGAATTATGTGTTATGCTGGTAACTCTCAAAAAATACCTACTTCTATCTCCATCTCAAAGGTATACGCACGGGCCCAGTCTATTCAATTCTCTGTCTACGTCCGCGACATATGCAAACACGAAAAATACGAACGTTTTAAACTCCTCCCCTTTTAACGAAAGTCTCCGAAGAGGTACTCCTTCTTCTGAGACCGAAAGTATACCTCTCTTTTCAAAGTGACGCACAGTGTAACGATGCTTTATGATAATTCATTTTTTCAACTTTCTGACAGCTATTTATTTTTTATAGCAATGCTATCTAGAATAACTACTTTATCACATGATGGTAGATTTATATGAATTTACTGAATATTGACAGAACTAGAGGTAGTTAAACATAAGCAATTAAGAGACGTCAAAATTGTGTGTGCGTTCAGGCTATAGTTTTGTACCAATTTTAAAGTGTTTTACGCGATATCTGGTTATGGGCTATTAAGTATAGCTTGGAATAGGTCTTAGTGCTTCTATATTACATAACATTTTTCCGGATGTATCAGTAATGGGTAAGTGGTAAACACTTAAAGTTTGTTTGAAAAAATTGACTAAGACAAAACTTTGACGAGACTTTAAAAAAAAGTACATCTTAGTACATCTCTAATTTTTTTATATATCAAAGCTAAAAGGGTGTAATTGCTTACCAGAAAGCCGTTGCGTGCTCTTCCGTGATAAACTTGAGTTATGATTTTTTTTAGGTTCCGAAGCGCTACAAATAAAAAACGGCGAATTGTTTGAAGCTTAGAACTCGGCAGACAATAAGGACAAACTAACTTCAATATGCTTCGACGACCTGTATGGCGCAGTGGTTAGCGCATCTGCCTACCGTGCGAGAGGTCCTGGGTTCGAATCCCGTCAAAAAAAAGAAACCCAGGTCTTGGATGTTTACATGTTTGTGACATCGCTGTTTCTGTTTCCCACGACTCAGGGTATCCTAGTGTGGGTCAGAAGCAATGTATGTGTCTGTATGTAAATGTTTTGTATATGAATGTATATACCATCACCTTCTGCGTTTTTACAAGCTAGAACATTCTCCTCAGTCAATTAAGGATGTCAATAAGACTGCAAAGTTTTTTTCGATGAGATTGTGCAACTATTGGCGATCAAGTAACCGAAAAAAAGGAAAGTTACTAATCGTGAAATATAAAACTTGGCTCGTCAAATATATTATTTTCAGTAGATCCCATAGCTAACGATTTTATTATCGGAAATTAATCGCAAAGTACGTCTTCAGATCATAAGAGTCGTGGAAGACCGCTTAGCAAATTAATTCTCAAACAAACGACGTGTTTTGAATTTAGTTAAAAGTAAAAAAACTTAAAAATTAGAATTCGCTGTAAATTGGTTCAAGAGTAAATCTCCCTCAAACAGTTACAAAGTTACATTATCGCCTTTTGATCCATTAGCATTGTATAATAATATGGATTTGGACTTATAATTTCGAAAATAAGGGACGTTATCAACAAATTGCACCCCGATACGATTCGAAGCTATTACCTATTCAATAATGAAAGTTAGAAATGAGATGTTGCCGAATGAAATAAGCTGTACGGAGAAAGAAGCTAAAGTTTATTTACAAAATTTGTTAAATAAATCATCAAATTCGATAGTACAAACTGCAGAAAAGGACCAAGTTATTTTTTCCACGGGATCATCATGAAAATTAATTTGTCAATGGGGCTTCGACGGATCCTCTCATACAAACGAAAGTTTAATAACTCGGAAAGTACCGATGACTATCTTTTTCGAACAGCATTTAGTACAAATATCATTAATATATTAATATGAAGCCGAAAATGTGTGTAAAATGATTTATGATAAACCGTTCTATGGACTCGCGACACTGTGTGACGTCCGGATGCCACCGCTCACTTCGAACTGCCCATTCCAACCGTTTTACTGCTCATTAATTTATTAAACTACTTGAGTAATTTTTGCACTGACATTGAATGATGAAATAACAGACCAATATTTTTTTACTTACTGCTTATGTTTTACTGACTCACTAATTTACTAACCGCCGAAAAATGAAATTACTGCCCATTAAATTTTTCAACTGATCATAATAACTTCTCTATTGTTTAAATAACGGTTGTAAAAATTGATTCCCAAAATTAACTAATGGTTTGGGTATGTTGGTTTGAAATGTACAAATCTTTCGCATTTGGCACGCGGTACACCAAATACCCTGTAGGTATAATGTTTATTTTTTTAATTCAGCTTACAGATGATGAATTTCTTTGCAACGAATGCCTGTCCGCGCTGATAAAGAGTTTCGACACTGAAGACAGGACCAGGAGGCTCGGACACTTAGATGTATGCCATGGTTGTGGAAAGTCTCTTGGGTCATGTAGTAAGAGACGGTCTATAGCATTTCCTCAAGACCACCCTGCGGCTCAAATTGCTTTATCTTGGCACCCCCCGAGAAAGGTGAAGATGTATAAAAACATGATTCCTCTGAAACTGTTCTTAGTCTAAAGTTACGGCTTTTCCTTTACCAAAATGCTTTAAAGTCTTGCTATTCCTCTGAAATTTTATGAGTAGATTACATGGTAAAGACCGTAAAAAATGAAAAGAGAGCGCTGTTAATGTTACCTGCATTTATTTGTGTAAATGTAAAGCTAATGAAACTTCAAGTATCACTTGATAATCACTAATGAATCAGGGTATCCTAGTGTGGGGCCAGAAGCAGTATGTGCATGTATGTAAATGTTTTTGTTATGTTTATGTTTTCTATGTGCACTATGCACAGGCACAGCAAGTACCTATATCGCCCTTGTGAGGACATACATTGTGATTTTGTTTCCTGCGCTATGTTATATTATTCCAGAAGTATAGCGATGATGATCAACAGCTTATTTGTTTCAGCTTGAAACTGTAAAGCTTTGCCGCGCATGCCACATGCGTATTGACAGCTTGCTCAAGAAAGGAAACAAAAAAACAAATAAAAGGGCACCACGTAATTTTCCAAAGGCTGCTAGAATTGAAAAGATGTGTTTACGTGACCAGAAACATAACAATGTCCGCGAAACAATTGACACAATCACACACAAACAAATGACACATCTGTGGCTAAACAACTGAATGTAACCGAAGAATTCACCAATACACAAATTGAGAGTATGTGTGATACATTAAAATTAAAAAGGAAGCATGACAGTATATTTGACTTTGAGTTCGTGGAAATTATGTCAAACAGTCTCTGCAAGTTTTTGACTGGTAAGTTTTTTAAAACATAAGAATTCAGGGCTGGGTTCCCCGCCTGTACGCCAAAAACAGGTGTTTTAAAATACGTTTTACTCTTTTAGAAACATAAATATAGACATTTACATAAATTACCACATACATTGCTTCTGGCCCCACACTAGGACACCCTGTGTCGTGAGAAACAGAAACAGTAACATCACAAACATGTAAGCATCCAAGACCTGGAGTTTTTTGTCCCCAGCCGGGATTCGAACCCGGTATCTCTCGCATGGTAGGCAGATGCGCTAATCCGTGCGGCACAGAGGTCGTCAAGTAGATATACCTTGAGGGCAGTTGAGGGATGCTGGGGGTTTTGATTTGAGAAAAAATGGTCAGGGAGGAGTTTTTCTTTCGCAGCATTTTTCTCCAGTACATTTGGCCCCAAGGCCCCAGCATCAACATTCAACAAGCAGAATGTAAATTCTGTATGTTGAAAAACAATCACCGTAGTGATGTGACAGCACTGCTGTCTCATCTTTCTCAGAAAAGAGTGTGACAGAATGTTATTTATGAAATTCTCAATCCAGAAGCTGTCCCATACCATTATAGGGTCGTTACAAACAACGAAACACACTCGGACTGAGGCCATGTGCAATCAACATCACAAAAATATTTTTTTGTTTAATGCGGCGGATTTAATAGCTGCTACACACTATGCCTGCGGCTCGGCCTTTGCCCCCGGCATGTTTAGGCCGCCGGCACTTGCCACCGGTGCCGCAGAGCATCATTGGCATGGCGGCGGCTCGGCTTGTGCGGCATTGCCGGCGGCTTTCTACCCTCCGGCAGTGCCGGCATAGTGTGTAGGAGCCATTATGCTATAAGCATTTTCTACCAGTCAATATTTGTCTTACAAGCCTCCACCAATCCGGACTTGGCGCACACGGTGGAGTATGGCCTATACCTTCATCAGGGAAGAGACCCGTGCCCCTCGGTGGGGACATAACGGGTTGATGATGATGATGGATGTTTAGTTTTTGCTTGTAATGTCCTTGAGACCTCTGTAGTTGTAAAGTGGCCCGTATTGTAACAGAGCGGAGTGCAAGGACGCAAAGGTTGATAATTCAGGTTTCTCAAATCACCTAATCACTGGGTGATTGTGTTATGTTGTTTTGAGTAATTGCATAGTGTATAAGTTTTTTTTTGTTCAATTAAATATTATTGTGACTCTTCAAATATTCAATAAAGAAAACAATGAAGAATATTCTTTGTATCTATTATTTCTGTGCTCGTGTGTTTTAAACAAAATTTTACTTTTCCAGGCCTGACAGTAGAAGAGTTTTTAGAGCTACACGATTCTATCAAGTGGGATCACGAAAATAATTCCAAATTGGCCCTCGGCATATTGCTGATAAAATTGAAACGGGAGCAAAATAATGAAGAAATCCAAGAGTTGCTCGGTTTGCACCGTAGCTCCATGCAGAAAGAGTTAGAGAGAGCCATCAGATGTGTGCGCGCCACTGATAAGACGTTCTTTGGTAATGTTGATGAAGAAAGCTTGTCCACAAAAATGAACGCTTCTTTTCTGTCGGTTTATAGGTAATAAGCATGAATGAATAAGCCGTTTTCAGAAGAACTAAAAAAAATATCTAATGGCTGTCAAAGGAATGCAATTTTGGACCTTAGCCCAATAGCCATGTGTGATACATCATCGAATATGTCTCAGCGAGCTGTTACTATGACGCCAACAGCCAAATGTTTGTCCTTTCGGAGTTATATTGTATTGAAAAACATTTTCAATAAAATATTATAACTTATGACGCCAACATATTATTATGACGCTAACTTATGACAACAATATATAAAATAGAACTTATGACGCCAACATATGACGCTAACTTATGACAACAATATATAAAATATGACGCCAACAGCCAAATGTTTGTCCTTTCGGAGTTATATTGTTTTGTAAAACATTTTCAATAAAATATGACGCCGAAAGGACAAACATTTGGCTGTTGGCGTCATAGTAACTTTTGTTCAGCTCGCTGAGACCTATTTGATGATGTATCACATGGTGACATGGCTATTGGGCTGAGGTCCGAAATTGCATTCCTTTCACAGCCGTTAGTTTTTTTTTTAGTTTTTCTGAAAACGGCTCATTATAAAAAACATAACGGCTGTTGAAAATGCTTTAATCAGGTATCTATAGTACACATCAATCAAAAAATGCTAGTTGCACCAAAAGTTGCGAGGTTACACAGAAATTAATATTAATAATTCGTTTATTTTACATCCCGTAGCCAATTATCTCGCAGATTTATCTTATCAATTCAGTGCATAGTATAAAACAGCCGCTTCTCGCTGTCTGTCTGTCCGTCTCTATGTATGCTTATATCTTTAAAACGACGCAATGGATTTGATACGGTTTTTTAATGGATAGAATGATTCAATAGGATGGTTTGTAATTGTATAATGGCCTGCGCATACGACGGACTTTTCTCCGCGGACTTTTTTATGCGCTAAAATAGATCGCTTACAACTATATTGAGTAACGCAAACGAGGGATTAAAATTACAGACAAAAAAGTCCGCCGAATAACCGAGGACATGCAGAGCCGGACTGGACAAAAAAGTACGCGGGAGTCCCCAAAAAAAATTGAACTCGTGTGACTAGGCGAAGCAACGCACACGGCGGACTTTAGTCCTCGTTGAAATTTACGGGGATGGAACCAGTATTTCGCACACCGTGTGCGTTAAGTTCGCGGTAAATCCGCGGAGGACTTTTTGTTCGCGGAGCGTACTTTTTTCTCCGCCGCAGAGAAGTCCGCAAGCTATTTGGGGATAACACAAAAAAAAACATTTTTTCTCAAACTTGCTTGGAAATTTGAGCATTTCACGACAACCTTCTTCGAGATAAATCTAAATTGCTGAACTGGCCAATTACACGCGAGCAGCGGCCGGAGTTCCATGAAAATTCATAACTGTCGTGTTTTGCGGCCAAATAAATTAAACATACTAAACTCATAATCCTGTCGTGTTATTTAAAAATGGAACGATCTTTTACTCCGAACAATGACAACCAAGGAGGTAACTTATCAGAGGTTTTATTTAAATTTCGAACCGACTCGCGATAGAAAGCTGGATATAACCTATTGAAAAAAAAAATAACACTTTAACGCGGCAAAAAATATTGTTGTTCCTTCGTGGTTCGTCTGATTTTGAAAGTTTATTGAATTTAACAGAATGAGTTCATAGTTTTAATTTCCGCGCATTATTTGAGAAAAAATATATACAAGCCTTGGCCACAACTAGGCATTGATGGACTCACGTATGTGTGCCTCGGCTTCGCCTCCGCCCACATTTCCACGTTCGTCCATCAATGCCTCTTGCTGGCCGCTGCAGTAATGTACTATTACCATAAATTAGTAACACGACATTTCGCACCTCCAGAACTAAAGTGACCTAACTCAAAATTTGCAACTTTTGGGAAATTAAGAAAATGTATTCGGCGCTCTGAGCGAGTTGCTCAAGAAAAAACAGACCGAAATATTCCTCCATCTGTCTCTGACCAAATAAAGTCGGTTTTTTAATATGCCTATGAAAGAGTATACCTTTTTGAGTCATTCTGAGTACTTAACTCATTTTACCCAAATTTTGAGTTAGGTCACTATAGTTCTGGAGGTGCGATTTGTGAGTGGTTGACCAAAAAGGGACCTCAAGGGAAAATAATTGATTTCGAGAAAATCGCGTTTGAAGTTTCGTGTCTCTACAGGTTTCGGCTCGTGCTCGGCTCACAAAAAAAGACATAAAAAAATAACTACGGCACCTAAAAACATTCTGGTTAGACCAAAACAAAGCTAAAATACCAGAGATTAAAAAAATCAAATAAAAAATATAACGGTTCCCAATACCTCCAGGTCCCCTTTTTGGTCAACCTCTCACATTTATTGACTGTCAGGCGGTACGAAGTTCGCCGGGTCAGCTAGTCAAATATATAAGTACCTGAAACCGGCGTGCGTGCATGCAACGACTAACGAATGTCGATGAAGCGAAAGGATTTGTCAGGATCGTAGCAGGTGGCAGTCCCTGGTGCCTGCCTACCCCTCTCGGGTACAGGCTCGAGCTTATTTAAGTATTATCAAGTGTGAAGACTAATTCTACGTCGGCTACGCAATGAACCTGGGGTAATAGAAAATCCCCTGTGGTACTACCAGACACATTAGTAGTACTACGGGTAAAAAAATACTGCCGAGGTACTACCAATACAGTTCCACCGGTAGTACCACTGGTTATAAGTGGTACAGGCTTGAGCTTATTTAAGTATTATGAAGTGTGAAGATTAATTCTACGTCGGCTACGCAATGTACATCGAATTTTCATAAGAATCACTAAATTAATTGATTAATTAACACAATTTTTGTAAAAAGAGTATGAAAAGTTAATTACTAAACAAGACTGGAATTATTTGCCTCATATTTTAACAATAGCTCCATAATTTGCGTGGACAATTTGGCTGCATCATAAGAATTCATATGTGAGAGTGTTTTAGCTACACTGCGGCCAATTTTTCCATTCCTAGAGTTGTCTAGACCAAAGGCATCATTTTGTATTCCTTTGAAGACGGTCACCAAGTCATTCGCAATGGTGCTACATGATGTATTGTCATTGTCAGAATAGTACTCTGTTTCGTCAGATATGGAATTCATATTGTCGTCATCCTGCAAGGAATAAAAGAAAATATTTTTAGTATTAACACAGTGAATGTATGGTTAATTATGTTTAGGCGACTCGCAATTTGTTTCAGCGCCAGCAGCCTTAGTTTTAACTGATTCTTTTTCTGATAATAAAAATTTTATAATAATAAAATGGGTCCATTCAATTATTCATAAGTTCTAACCAAATACTCACCAAGGCGAGTGACCAAAAGTATGCACAGTAAAGTATGTAAACAAAAGTAGTGAATATTATTTTAAAGAGGTAGGTGGTTACACAGACCATCTTAGTGTTCAGTGCATTTATCTTTCAAAGTATATTTATTATAGGTGTGTGTAAATGGACATTCAACAAACAGAATGTAGGTAATTTTTTTTATATCAAAATGAGATAAATTTCTGATTTCTGATTGGATTGGCAAAGGATTTCTATGACCATTCTCAGGGACCACCTGGTAAACTGGATGGAGTATTTTTTTATTGGATGGGCAAAGGACTTCTATGACCACTCCTGAAGTTCTCAGGTGCCTGTTGTGGACCAGTTGGGAAGTGTACCGATGGGCAGATAAATGTATGAACTGGAACATACATCATTGCATGATTCCTCCGCTTGGGATTTATTATCTTTTGTACTCTTGGTTACTTTGAGAAGAAACTGGCATGCGTCCCACAAGTGCCAGTTTACTTGGTAAGTCTGAAAGTAAGAAGAGAGTCATTACCTACGTTTGAGAAAACTGAGTTTTTAAAAACTGAGTCACTGGACTCGGTAGTAGGAGAGATATAAACATATAACACACATGAACATTTACATCCAGGCCTATACATAGCTTCTGGCCCCACACTAGAATACACTGTTTGTGGGAACATCTAATATGCAGACAATTATAACTTATCATGACTTTGACTTTATCATAATTAGTTTCACTTGGTGCGACAAAAGTGTTTGTTTTGGTTTTTTTGCCAGTGATTTCTTCAGGAAATATCTTCGCATCAGTGATTCAAACAGTAACATAGTAAAACTAGTTTTTATTTGGCCTCTAAGTGTTGTCACAATGACTTGACTAGTTGACTAGCACTTCCTCCTGCTCTAGTGGAGAGTAGTTTAAAAGTGTATGTCCTCTATGTCTTAGCTCAATTCATAATAAAAATAAGATATTAAAAAAAGAGTATGTAATCCTCAAGGTGTCACAGTAGGTAGGTACTGGAATTGCACTTGGTAATGCCCCCCTCCCCAGGAATACTATCTACTAAGTCCAAGTAATAGTGCTTACTATTGCTATGGTCTAAATTATATGGTGATACATCCACCAAAAACTTATTTTTTCCTGAGGAGCCATTCTCCGCATTTGCATTCAAAGCAGTTATAGGTTGACCCTGTGGACCACTGTTTGGGTTTGTTGGAAGGTATCTAAGACGTGAGACACACAAGAAGGACGTTGAGAGAAGGGTTGTACAAGACTCATTGTCTTTTCAATTAACTTTCATACAAAGTGTAATAAAGGCACAATACATGACTAAGTCAATGCCATACATTGCTTCTGGACCCACATTAGGATACCCTGTGTGTGTGGGAACCAGAAACAGCGACATCACAAACAAAACATCCAAGACCTGGGACGAGGAAGTAAACTGCAAACTAATTACCTTGTATATGGGATGTTATACACCCAGTATACAACGCGTCGCGTCTTTTTCGCGCCCTCATCTCACCGCCTTTGTGTGTCTCAGGCCCTTAACGCGCGAACCTCATTATCTCTGTCGGCGTTGTTCATTTTGCGCAAGTAACTAGCAAAAGTCGATCGGATGTTCGTCCAACGTTCCTTCACGGCTTTCCCAGAGAACTGATTGTCGTACATTGCAGCGAACTGCCCATAAGTGTGGTCCCGCATCTTTATAGAAGTGTATTTAGGGTGCTTCGGATTCCAAATGTGAGATTTACTCCTCATAAAGTTCACGAGTTTCAAATTCATCTTGCGCGTCCAGTAGACTTTTTCTTTTTCGAAGTCCGACAACATTTTTTGGCTGCAGCCACCTTGTTGTTGGTTTCAATCGTTTTAAACCAAAAAATGGCAACAAACTATTAAATAAAGATAAATAAAAAATGTTTTGAAAACAGCGAGATTCATAGCAAAAAAACAAATGTCAAACCACAGACCACCCAATCAGCGTTGCCAGACTGTGTTGTCAGAATTACCGTAAAATGCACCCCAAAATTACCGTACAATTACCGTACACAATGGATGTATGTAATCGTACACACTGATTTTATGATATAAAAATGAGATAATCACTTATTTTCTATTAAACAGAACACTAGTCTTAAATTACTTAAAAAGTTTTATTTCTTAAATAATAATGTAGTTTTATCCGGTAAAAGTAACTCAAGACTTTTTGCCCCTGAAAGTGAAACTGTTTGACCAGTAGTTGGTTTAATGCCTCAATTTGATGATTCAGAGATATTTCTTACCCAAGAAAAAGCAGATTTTGTCGTTATATTCAGACAAATTGAACAAACAAACAAACGCAACGTGTCGATCGGCCTATCGAAAGACAATTTTCATTTCAGTTTTAGTTTCGGATTCGGATCGTTGGTATTCGTATCGTACAATCATTCATGAATGAAGAAAGAAAATAGCGAAATATACTGAGATTAGGGGACAATTTCAAATTACCGTACAAAAGTACTGTACGATTACCGTACAAGGCTTGAAAATACCGTAGAAATACGGTAATTACCGTACGTCTGGCAACGCTGCACCCAATGTCAAACAATCTAGCGACACCATGGATGTAATAAACATCCTTGAGCGACACAGACACTGTTGCCAACCTCAGGAGAGCAAAAAGCAGCAAATAGAACTTAAAAAAACAGTAAAATAGTAATTTCATAATATCAAATCGCAAATAATATCTGACACATAACATTTATAGACTGGACAAATACAACTACTCTTAAATCTAACACAACTACGAACTTTGACCGCACTTGCGAAACGAAATGAGAAATGAATGAGAAAAACCTGTTGTACTTAATATGCTACACTTATTATTAAACTACAAATGTAGCTTTTAGGTTTAGAACTCTTTATTGTACACACCAGAATGAAATAAATACATTAGAAGAGAAGCCTTATATGTAAGTTTTGTCGTATACAATTGGCGGTCTTATCGCTAAAAGCAATCTCTTCCAGACAACCTTGGGATGGATAGAAAGAAGGAGATTAGAGAAAAGGTACGTAAATGCACATGAAATAGAGTGATGGGATATTATGGGATACTAACTGACTATTCTGTTTTACTTTGCGTGAAAAGATTTGTGTCAGTAAACGGGGAACCCTCTATGTCGCAAGAAGCCCGCTAGCACCCTTACTGACCGACTATTCCGTTTTGACATGTTGTTTATTGTGATTTGGAATGAATGATTTTTTACGCAGTTTTAAATTCGATACATCAACAAAAAACAGTAGAAATACGAGCTAAAAAAGGAAAACAGTGATGTCATAGCGAAAACAGTAAATCTACTGCTAAAACAGTAGGGTTGGCAACACTGGACACAGACCAACACCAGTGTGATCAGATTTAAGTTGGCCATTATGCTAGCCACTTGGTGAAAATCTGCTAAAATCTGCTAAACTTTTCATAAAAACTGCGAAATTTCTGCTATTTTGGAAAATAGAATAAAATGCCTTAATAAAAGTATCAATTTAATTTTAAAAAATTGTGTCTTTATTCCGTTTCGTCAATATTTTTATACGGAGCAGCCAAATTTTGCGAATGTCCAAAAATACCAGAAACCGGAAATTAAAGTTTACTACTTGATTTATAGATAAGTTAAAACATTTACTATATTTATTGAAGCACAATACCTTATTAAAATTTAATGTAATACATAGCTTAAGTTTTTAATTTATGTAATGCTTGTAAACGCAAATTATTAAAAAAACACAGACAAAAACTCTGAGCAAAACCGTACTCTTTAATTTCTACTTTTTCTGGACAAACTGTACTGAATTCTTGAAAAAAATTATATTCAGTCGATTCGAGTTGCGTAAAAATTTTAACTATCGTGAAACCTCCGAAATTGTCAGCTGTGTTGCCTACGTTACCTACTTAAAACCGTAGATTAATAGACATGGTCGACCGATTTGCCTTTTATTTATTATAACAGAGGTTCACATGTACTTTAATTACAATCAGGAAACTAACTGTCTATTTTGTAGCTAACCCCGTTGAAAATCTGCTAGATGTAGCCAAAAAGTGGCTAAACAGGGGAAATCCCTCTACTTGTTTTCGCTTGCGCGTTGTATGTATTTATAGTACAAACAAATACTCTACATTCATACAACTTGCAAGCAAAAACAAGTATGACGATTGCCCCTGAAAATAATATTACCGGTTTGAAAGATAAATTTTACTACAAATTAAAAATGGTCGTTTTATACCTACTTATTTCTCACAAACATCCAAGATAACAAATAAATTTGGCATCATGCTAATATTATGCTATTTTTTTTTTAAATTTGGAGGTCGTATTCTGCTAAAATCGCAGAATTCTGCTAAATCTGGTCACACTGACCAACACTGAACTTGCTGAACTGACTGAACAAAATACCAAGGAATTTTATTATTACGTCCATGACAAAATCATGGACGTAATACTGAGGTCATTTGACAAAATACAGACAAACACGCGAAAAATAAGTGATATTGCAAGATATTCCACACGTTTCATTTTTTAACTTCTCATTTGTTAAGGTTTGCCTACATTTACATTGACAAACCTTTAATTGTTAACAACAATACATTTAAATCAGTATAATTTACTTAGTAAGTAAAGTACGGTTTTGTGGTATTCTGCAATTAAATCACATTTTCAACAAAATGTCGACGCTGGAAAGGAAAAATTAGGTATCCAAGCGACATCAGACTAACTTTACAGTAGAGCTGTTTAAAGATTGAATTTTCGGAAAAAAAACGTGTAAATTCTTGTAATGGTCCAAGAAGCCTAATTCTTATAAATTTGTTTTTTTTTATCTACGTTATAGTATACGTAACTATTAAAAATAATGCTTAGTTTTAAAGTTAGTGTCGCTTAGTAAAAATTTCCCTTAAAGTAGAAATGGGAAAAATTGACTAACCGACAAGCTTTGATTAAGGAAGGTACGGTAAAATTGTAAAAAAAAGTCGTAGAAGGACGTGAGTAAGACCAAACGACGCAAACAAATCAGGCGATTCTAACAATAAATATCTCAATTTGGCCAAAAATGTCGCTTGGATAATTTTGCCTTTCCAGCGTCGATCTTATTATTTACTGTGAATGCAAGGTAGGTATTTGTCAGTCTAGTTATTCAAAAAAATCACAAATAGAATAATAGGCAATATATTATATTTGGGCCCAGTTCTAGTGATTGCATTAACAATGAAGTACTAAATCATTTGTAACTATTGTCAATATATTTTTATAAGACGATCACCATTATAATATTGTCATTAATAATAACTGTGAATAATAACGATGGAAAAAGATAAGTACCTACCTAGGTATTTAATGAAAGCAGAAATAAAACACATTACCGTCACGGGTAGGTAGATAGTAGACAGAGAGTTGATGGCTTATAATAATAATATCTATTTCACGTAAAAATTAAAATTCAACGGCAGACGTCATAACTCCTAATGGGCTATTATTCAACCAGTTAACGTGACAGGTTATGACTGCAATTAATAAGTTGACTCAACGAAATTAATTTCCTTTAAAAGTAAACGCAACACCTATAAAACCACACTAACGGCTTAAATACCTACCTATTTTTATTTATTTCTTAGCTGAACCGTCAAACGAAATTTTGCCGTTTTTATAGATAATGGTACGGTTATGCATTTAACCTATTTTGTGTTTTTTCTTTTTTTTTCTCCCCCATTTATATTTGTTTCCTCCTCGCGTAGGTTATGTATGTTTATCTTCTATTATTATATTATCTATATAGATAGATAGCTATATAAATAAAATTCAAAGTCCTGACTGACTGACTCACTCATCAACGCCTAGCCCAAGCCGTTGGACCTAGGAAGCTGAAATTCTGCAAAAAGGGTCTATATATATACCTACCTACTGTAGGCAAGGAATAAGACGGGATTTTTTGAAATTCAGCCCCTAAGGGGGTGAAAAGGGTTGCCAAAATTTGTATGGGAGGTATAAAGAATGTTGTCTAATTTTCTTGAAACTTAAAATAAATACTCTTCAACACAATTGATTGAACACGTGTTTCGCCGTTTTTCTAAATTTAACCCTTGAGGGGGTGAACGGGGTTGCAAAATTTTGAACTAAAGTCCACGCGGACGGAGTCGCGGGCGAAAGCTAGTCATAACTATACACAAGGTGTTGATTTCTACAGTTTCGTCCGAATCAGGGGTGGTCATTTACATGATACTGAAGCAAAAAAAATAAAAAAAATATTTTTTATAGTGAAAATTCTGGTTTTGCGGCGGCCGCCCGCGGCGAACGCGCGGGCAAGCTCTCCCGCCCGCCCCGCGAAACCCCCGCCGGACCCGTCAAGTGCAAACGACAGAAGCTAGCCATACCAATAACTTTACGATTTTTAGGTGATTTTCACTAAAAAAAAAAATTTTTTTTAAATATTTTTTGCTTCTGTAAATAACGTATGTAAACAACCACCCACCCCTGAGTCGGACAAACTATACAAATCATCACCCATATTATGCACATAATGGTTTATGTAGGTGTATTTATGTAAGTTGTATCAGCACTAATATTCATCTTTGCATCGACTACCCGTCTCCCTTCTCCTTCAACATTTTTCCACCATAAGGTGGTCTGGAAGAAATTGCTATAAGCAATAAGGCCACCAATAGCGTAAATAATTGATCTTGTGTTTTTTTCCTCGTGTACAATAAAGGATCTAGACACGCGATAGCGAGTCCAGCCAAGTTCGAAGAAAAAGGAACTGACGACGCAGCAGCCGTGTGTAACAGGAATCACTTCGAGCTACTTTTGACCCCTTCACAACTCTACAACTATTTAACCTAACCTCATAGCTTGCCTAGAATCTAAAATTTCATCAACGTTGCTCAAACAGTTATTGATATATTAACGTTTCGTCATCAACCCATTATGTCCCCACCGAGGGGCACGGGTCATTAACGTTTAAAAACCGGCATTTTTATGACTGACTGACTGACTCACTTATAGATCAAAAACCTAACCCTAACCCTAGATGACCTGGAAACGGATATTTGGCATCAAGGTAGACTATTAAGCATATACAAAGGAAAAAAATCTAAAAAGTGAAAATTATTGATATTAATATCCACATAGTATTTAGTTCCAAATTCTGCCAATAGATGGCGCTTTGTAATTCTAAATCGCGCTATGGCTATGTCTTAACCGATTCGTATGCACGTTTCTCTGAATCCTTGTGACCTTTTAGGTCAATTGTAAACTTTTTAGTTTGTTACAGTAGGTTCAGGTTACTAATTTAGTTAGGAAAAGATAGTTTTAAGTATTTACAAATTTTAATTAGGTATTTACAATTTTAATTAGATTTAATTTTTAGACTTAATACTAACACCAGAAAATAGCTTTAATAGTCTTTAGTATAGCTCAGGGTCGTAGTTCGTATTAATGGATCGAGTTCACTTTGCACTGTTTATTTCAGTTAGTACACTTAGCTTGCGCAGTTGCGGGTAGACGCCACGGCAGTCTAGGGTCGAACTCCGGTGCAGTAGAACAGGCGAAGCGCAGCCTTCGATTGGGAGCGTAGAACTCGGCCAGCAACAAGGGCCCTGGAATTCCGCAAATATAGACATTTTTAGAAATGTCCGAATTCACGTTACGCACTGCAACACGGCATCTTTTCTCGTTCATGAGATTGATTCACGTAGAAGCTAGTGGGACCTAATTAAGCATTAGATAGTGATCAATGATGTGGTTTGTGCAGGCGAAATCAGCTTTGATACTATATGAAAGAAATGCTACGTAATGGTGATACATTGAAAATTACAAATTAGCTAATTATAATCTAATGACAAGCCCCGTACAATTGACTAAGCAATGGGCATGAATGATCGTGTTAGTACTTACATGATTTCGATGGATTTAGCACAATTAGAACATAGAAATCAGCTATAGTCTAGATGAATAAAAATTGCGGGTACAAAATAAATACTAGACAAACTAGAATAACTAAATTACAACACTCACCCAGTCGGGGAAAATTCACAGAAACACTTTTAGCTTAAGCACTTCAATGTTGAAATTGTAAAATGCCTGGATGGCTTAAATTCGGTAAATAGAATTGCAATGAAATCACTCCACAGGGACGTGTGTTCTCCGGTAAACGGGTAGGTTCAGAATGAACGATTGAACGAATACTTTGCACCAACGAATATTCTGGAACGTTTCTTTGTCTGGCACATTCCGATCGCTTACGCTTGTATTATCTAATATGATTAGGGAATCCGAATGTTTGTCTGTTCGTTGAAATATTTATTAGATGTTAGTTTGCAATGTTTTATTTTAGCTTTAGAGTAATGATTAGATAAATAGGTACCGCATTATTGTATTTTAGATTTTAAGATTTTCCTTTTTAAGTTGTTTTAGTACAACCGTTACATCGTAAATGAGTTTCTTACTCAATCGCAGCCGATTTCTAACCCATCGGTTATCGGTTCTTTGGCAATAACGATGTATTATTAATGATCAATACCAATAATCTCTGTACAGAAAGTAGTGATAGTCCATCAAAAACATAAATGTGAATGAGAGCCAAGTTCAATATTAAATCAGATGTCTTTATCGACTTTGCCGACAGAAGAATTGAGATCTATATGGATACTGCCATGTTCTCTATAGAAAATCCTGAAATTTTAGTTACAAGATCACTAGAGATATAAATTGTTATTCAAGCTTAAGATTTGACTTGGCTAGTTTCAAGTACAGCTATAATATTTATTTAATGAACTCTATACCTATGATATAATACCCATGTGACTTTTCTGAAATTTGGCTTGTTGGTAAAAACTAGCAGTCAAATCTTGAGCTTGAATTACAATTTACATCTCTAGTGATCTTGAAACTAAATTTTCAGGATTTTCTACAGAGAACTTGGCAGCACCCAGTTCTTTTGTCGGCAAAGTCGATAACGACATCTGATCTCAATATTGAACTTGGCTCTCATTCACATTTATGTTTTTGATGGGTATTCTTATCTTATCTTATCTTATCTTACGGAACCCTTCGTGCGCGAGTCCGACTCGCGCTTGGCCGGTTTTTTGGATTTTATGCTGTCTAGCCCCAGGTTTTTCGCATTGAGGCACCGGGTCCTAAGAATAATTATTAATTAACATTATTAAACAATAGATTAATACTAAATGTATTTACTATCCATTTATCTATACTTGGCATTTTTTTCAGACTTCAAACGACACTAAATCAAAAACCTTTAGCGATAGGAAACTCGAAACAGTTTACAAATTTAGTGCTAGCTAGTACATTGCTTCTGTCCCCTAACTAGGATGCCCTGTGTCGTGGGAACCAGAAACAGCGACATCACAAACATGTAAACATCAAAGGCCTGGGGTATTTTTTGTCCCCAGCCGGGGTTCGATCCCGTACCTCTCACATGGTAGGCTAACCGCTGCGTTTAAGTTACGTATTTAGTAACATACACCTGAAAAAATCATCATCATCATCAACCCATTATGTCCCCACCGAGGGGCACGGGTCTCTCCCCTGAGGAATGTATAGGCCATACTCCACCACGGGGGCCAAGTCCGGATTGGGGGAAGCTCGTAAGACTAGTGGCTGGTCTTACTGTCAGAAGTTTTCAAGCCGCCCTAAGGCCTCTGACTTGGCTTAACGACTGCCATCTATCGACGGCAGCCGGCACCAACTGCTTAACGTGCCTTGCGAAGCACGGAACCGCTCGGAAAAATGCCACTAGGGTTAGTCTTAGACGGTGACCCATCCATAGACTGAACGCGCCGTTTGTTGCTAAACCTTAGTGATCGTTTAAGATCACTCAGGCAGCCCAGGCTACGAGCGATTCAAAAAATCCTGAAAAAATATTCGCCAATAAATTATTCAAAATTATTTTAAATCCTTGACTTTCTCGTTTGTCTAGCGGTATGATTACCATGCTGGGTTTGGGTCCTGGCTTTGATTTCCATCAGGGCCCGACGTACATTCTACAAATAAACATAAACATTTACATACAGGCACATACATTGCTTCTGGGCCAACACTAGGATACCCTGTGTCGTGGGAACCAGAAACAGCGACATCACAAACATGTAAACATCAAAGGCCTGGGGTATTTTTTGTCCCCAGCCGGGGTTCGATCCCGTACCTCTCGTATAGTAGGCAGATGGGCTAACCACTGCGCCACGTCGAGCCGGCTATTAGGACGCAATTCTTATCAGGACGAACTCATTTTTACTAATTTTTCCTATTCCTAATTATTATGGTTAGGACGAATGTCGACAGGAAATTATTTCGATTTGGGAGTGTGTTGTGTTATTTATCTATACGTTCTATATACTTATTATGGGCTTTAAAATCAATGAAAGCAAAACATAAAAATCAGTCAAAACATCTCCAAAAGAGCAAGACTGGCTAACCATAATAGTGTGCTGGTCCCAACACTGATGTATGGTAGCAAGACTTGGTTATGACAGAAGAATCATGAAAGTAGGATTAATGCAGTAGAAATGAGGTCTTTGAGAAATACGTGTGGTGTTACTTTGAATGACAGATTACGCAATAGTGTGATTAGTGAACGTTGTGGACTGAAAGAGAATGTAGTAACTAGAATTGAGAAAGCAATGTTCGTTGGTTTGGACATGTGGGGAGGATGAAGGAAGAAACGATCGAGAAGGGACGCCCTACCAGGTTAACATACGTGGACCAAATAGGTATTATCAAAGGGCAAAATAAAAAGTAAAGAATGTCGACGAAGCAAAAGTGATTTGTCAGGATCGTGGCAGGTGGCAGTCCCTTGTCTCTGCCTACCCGTTTGGGATACAGGCGTGAGCTTACGTAGGTATGCTATGTAAAATCAGTTAATTACTAATAATTTTTCCTTTTATTACTCGTTGACTTTTAAAGTCTATTTAAAAAACGGTGTCCAAGTTTTACTATTTCAATGACACGGTGGTGTGACGTTGTACCCCGCTTCGCGCTCTCACACTATTCCGTTCGCATTCGCATTCGTTCGCCTAGTCTACACTGACCTAACTAAGGTTCGGCGCAAACGAGCCACCGACTGCAGCCACCGGTAGCTGTCGCGCGCGTTCGCCACGTGAGCCACGTCTGTAAAGCCTGTATTATACCGGGGCAACACTGTGCGGCATTGCGGTATGCCACAAGGCCGCATGCTACAACGTCGCACATTGTGGCAAGAACCTTGTGGCATGGCAACACCTTGCGTCATGTGGCAAACTGTCGCAGCTTCTTCTTCTTCTTCTGCCGCACCTTTGTAGCATGCGGCCTTGTGGCAAGCCGCAATGCCGCACAGTGTTGCCCCGGTGTAATTCAGGCTTTACAGTGTCAGAAGCAAGCGACAGCCACCGGTGTTCGGAAGCTTGAAAGTTTGCTCGTGCTATTATTAATACGCAAACGACGTAGACGACGCCGTCGCCGCCTATATTGGGTACATCCAATTTTAACTGGTCCTACACTAAGGATAACTTGCATTTCGATAATTTACAAGGTGTTAAGTTAAGCTCAATATTTGTATGCCGAAATAGCAGAACATGAAGATCCTTATTTTATTGTACCATCTGCAGTAAGTAATACTCGTGTTTATACAAATAAATTGAATTGAATTGAATTTAAAAGTGTGTGAAGTCGCTGTCGCTGGCCAGTGGCTGCGGTCGGTGGCTCGTTTGCGCCGAGCCTTAAACGCCCGCGGCGCGACCGACCACGGTAAACTCATCGAGTCAGTCGTTGCCGCGACCTCGCCGACCATGGGTCGCCTACAGCCGCTCCGCTCCCTGTACACCCCTCTCTACGTACGCCATACGTCAACATGCCCCTTTAGACGCCAGCAGTCCCAAGTAGCCCCAACAGCTGAGCTGACTGACGAAATATTCGCGGCGGCAAAGCCCTACACCGAAGTTCCGGGCCCGAAACCCATACCCATCCTGGGAAACACCTGGCGTATGATCCCCGTCATCGGACAATACGACATATCGGAGTTCGCAAAAGTGACCCAGTTGTTCTTGGATAAGTTCGGGAAGATCGTGAAACTGAGTGGGCTGATCGGCCGGCCGGATTTGCTGTTTGTGTACGATGCTGATGAGATTGAGCGGATGTACAGGCGGGAAGGGCCTACTCCCTTTAGGCCGTCCATGCCGTGCCTCGTGATGTACAAATCGGAGGTCCGGAAGGACTTCTTTGGCGAGCTGCCTGGAGTGGTTGGTGTGTAAGTGAAGTTTTTTTCTTGTTTTCGCTGCTTGAACGATCAGATTCTAATATTTTATTAACAATAAAAACAAAATGTTTACTTTATGAACGTCAAAGTTGTTAGTTTCATAATGAATAGATTACATGGAGAAGACGCTAACAAAGAAACTCCACATTTATTCTTTCGAAAACAGTCAGTCAGAAGTTTAATTAACAAACTTTTAAACTTACAAATATTACTCATGGATGTATTTACATTTGATATTAATCTATTGTTTAACACCAGACATCTTCGTCTTCCAAATAATCGTTGATTTTTTATTACGCTTTTTTGCACACAGTGTGCTTAACAAACGGGGTCCAGTTCTAGTGACTGGTGCCTTTGCCTACCCCCTCGGGGATAACGGGCGTGAGTTTTTTTAATTTTCTTATTTTGTGCTTAACATACTTATTAAACCGCGTCGGAGGTAACTCTTATATATCCTGGGGAATCTTGTTGTAGAACCTGATACAGTGCCCCATAAAGGAAGTCTGGGATCTGGCAAAGCTGAAGATCTGGCACAAATATATCACCAAATCCTGAGCGATTCCATCGTCTCACTGTCAAATTAGCTTAGAATTTGACAGACGATTAGAATAGCTCTGGATTTTGTGCGCGTGACGGATTTATATACAGTTCATGGTGCGCGTAATTAGACCACGCCTTTTTTGCTTGAGACGTTTTTTCAGAATCGCATTTAAAAAGATTTCTCATTTATGTTTCTTTTGCTGCTTAAAGTTAGAGTATATAGGTAAATAACGGTAGAAGATAAGAAATGAGAAGTAATTAAAATTGTTAGCAATTATAAAATTTGGTCAGCCACAAAAAACAGCATTTAAATAATTTGGTCAGCATACGAAGATTTTGTTTGCAATAAAAAAAATCAGGCAGCAGTCCTTGTTCGGCAACTAATTTTGATAATGGTAAATAAAAAATTAATCATAAATAGGCAGCTTACAATAAATTAATGTTTAATTAAAAAAGGAAATTAAAAACCGGCCAGGTGCGAGTCGGACGAAGGGTTCCGTACCATTATCTATAAAAACGGCAAAATAAATCACGTTTGTTTTATGGGAGCCTCCCTTAAATATTTTTTAAGATTTTTTGTTACAGCGGCAACAGAAATACATCATCTGTGAAAATTTCACGGTTCATGAGATACAGCCTGGTGACAGACGGACGGACGGATAACGGAGTCTCATTTATCCTTTGAGTGCGGAACCCTAAAAACGATCGCTCCATTTATTTTTTATGCCACGAAATTAAACCAAAACGTTAGAGACCGAATAAAATTGCGTTAAAAAACTATTTGAGTTCTTTCTGCAGTGCTCTTCATTCTTCTTGACCTTCCTTTCATTTTGCTAAGCGAGTCAGGTCTGCAACTTTCCGTACAATCGGCTGCATACAGCGACACGTTTTCGCTCTAAAATCGTATTTATGTCAACGTAATACGAGTTACCGCATCGATCCGCGCTGTTCACGCATCCAACAGTTAGGTTGCCCTTTTTATGACTTTCACTCAAGAGGCAAGCAGCTTTGATGTTGTTGAATGAAACCCAAATGTAGCGCTTAAAAAACAAGAGTTATCATTAAAAACGCAATAAGCTTTAATCGTCAAGTTGCGTAATTGAAATCGAGTTCACAAAACCAACTTTGTAGGTGAAGGTGTCGCCGTTTTCCCTGAGATATTATTTAATATGAATAGGAATCGCTCGTAGCCTGAGCTGCCTGAGTGACCTTAAACGATCACTAAGGTTAAGCAACATACGGCGCGTTCAGTCCATGGATGGGTCACCGTCTATGACTAACGCTAGTGGCATTTTTCCGAGCGGTTCCGTGCTTCGCAAGGCACTGTGCGGACACGTGATGTGTTTTTTCATACCATTGACGCCTAGATTGTTTGACATGTGCGCGCGCGTAGACTTAAAGCGGCAATGAAACAAAAACGCCATGTTCATTTAGTTGTCATTGTACTACAATGCATTAATAGAATGTATGTCCAGGGCCTCGATTCTCTTGGTGTATTATAGTACGATGGCATATACACGGTCGGGTCACTTGACGTGTTTTTTCGTACCATTGACGCCTAGAAGGTTTGATATGTGGGCGCGGCCGGACTTGAAGCGGCAATGAAACTAAATCGCCATGTTCAGTTGTCATTGTAATCAGAAATCAGAAATTTATTTCAACGTAAAGAATTTACATTCTGCTTGTTGAATGTCAATGTACTTATAATGTTAATGTTAGCCGCTGCCTTGGGGCCGAATGTAGTGGAGAAAAAGGCAGCAAAAAAAACTCCACTCTGACCATCTTTTCTCAAATCAACTTAAGTCTAATACAATATTTGGTACAAATATCCATCTACTTCGAAGGTCAAAATTAAAATTAAAGACCCATGAGTGCAATCAATACTTGCAATGTCAAACATCGATTGATTTTCTTAAAACGCCAATGCTGCGGCCAGACACACGTCACAACACACTTGTACTAAGTACAAGGCATTAACAGAATTTAGGCCCTTTTATTAGAATCTATTATAAAATTTTATATTATTATTAAGCCCATACTTTCTGTCTGAGAGAAAACCTGCAGTCTGCAATGTATAGGTTACATAAAAAAACGAAAGTTTTGTGCCACCACGTATAACTATAATACGGCTGTCGGCAGAGGCACCCAAATGTTACTATGTTACTACATCGCCACACCCACCCTCGGTTGCACGGACCGGTTTTGAAGCATCCTCTTCTCATAAGACCCAAGGATGTTGACTCAATAAGTCTGTACATATTAAGTAGTTTTGCTGCGAGTCTTGGACACCTGAGATATGATGGTTTTTGTTATTCCATTTAGTTTAGTCTTATAGGTACCTACGCTAAAATTAAATACTTCATCGTGATTATGGTCTATCAGTAAAAAACCGGAATAATTTATAAAGGTAATGAGGTCGCTAATCGTATTGTTACCTTTGAAATATCTGCGCACAATGGCCCAACTATGAGGCTAATTGCGGAAATCTTAGGTCTAACTAACTAATTACCTACCTTGTAAATATTTTATGTTTGTTTTTTTCCCGGTGGGCAATAAAGAATATTCTTGTCTTATCTTGGCATATCTTGTCTTATCTTACCGTATCTTATCTTATTAAATTTTATCTTAGGTGCTCAGGGGCGTAATTACGCACACAAAATCCTGAGCGTATCCAATAGTCTATACTTCTATAGTGCCAAATTCCATACATACTTTGACAGTTGAATGAACGCTAACAATCTGTTAATCTACTGTTATAGTAGGGGAGGGGAGCCCATTAGCAGCTGACAATGAGCGTTTTTCCTTATGTCAAATTTAGTTCCAAAAGAATCCCTAGGTGGCGCTGCCGTACCGTAACAATAAACGTCGAAGCAAAAAATAATACTAGGGTTCTGTGGAATTTGTAGTGGTTGATTAGGGAAAAACAAAAATGCTGTTGTCGTTTGGTGATAAGTGCGATTTTGGATATTTTGGAGTCTTTGCTGTGGATTGTTTGTTTGAATTTTTATTTTTATTACGAGAAACCTCGTCCGAATAGCAACCCTGGTTCCTTCTCTTGTTTAGTGATCTGTGGACTGACTTTGACATTGATTGCAACGAATCACAAATTCGTATGAAGAAACGAATGGCGCCATCTAGTGCATCTCAAGGAACTAAGAATAAAAAAAGAAAGGAAAAACGCCTATTGTTTTTTTTGTATGCACTTTTGACAACTGACCGCTGTTAACAATTCATACGGATTTGTTCACATACATACAATTATTTAATTTTTTTTACTTGCAATTATTAAAAGAAAACCGGTCAACTAAACTCTAGTTCATAGAATGTGTACAGCACACTCTGGCTAGCGTCAAATATTACTTGGATGACGAAGAAGTCTCGCTCTTAAAAACCTGGAGTTTGGAATTTACTTTGTCCATTTTTTTCGAAATGATCTATGTAGATATTGAAATTACATAGATATATTTTGTTACCTACCTGTTGGTGGCCTATCGGCTCACCATAACAATGTTTTTTAATTATTATTTTCAAGGTCAACGCAACTGATTACGTCACAGTTTCCGTGTTAGAATAAAAAAAATGTTATTTCGGATGAGCGACTTGTTTCATTAAATTTTCAGCAGAACCCCAAAAATTCCCTTTCTCTACAGCTTTTTGTCGATCTTTTCCAGTCATGCGCAGGCGCAGTCACGATGAAATTAACCGTCAATGTGTACACTCCACAGCACGTCAACCTTCACATTTTAGTAGCAAAGTCGCCAGTAATGCAACGGGGTAGAGTGCATGGGTGTATAGGATGATGTGCTGTCGACTGTACAAGACTTGGCATGCGGTCCTAGCTTTTTGACGTCCTCGGAATAATGAGCAACTTACTTTATACTCGTGTGCTGTGCGCTGAATACAAGATTCGCTTTTGTGATTTGATGGCGTTGTTCTTGGGTGAAGTGAAGATGAACCGTGTTTTTTATTAATAAATCTTGTAGAACATAAAATTCTCGTGTCACAGTGTTGTGTGCATACTCCTCCGAAACAGCTTCACTGATTTTGATAAAATTTTATATTTTATTGGGTCTGAGATTAGGTTGTTATCTATTTTGCATAGACCTAAGTAAAAAAAAAACATGGTGAAATAACGTTTGCCCGGTCAGCTAGTCTTCTAATATTAAAAAATCTGGTGTGTCAGTGCGCATACTCCTCCGAAATGGCTTGAACGATTTTGTTAAAATTTTATATGTCGCACAATGAAAACATTTAAATGGCATTAAACAAAAATCTTTATTTTACAGTATGGCCGTTTTAAGATTTTTTAAATGTTCTAGTGGGCGATGTGGAACCGTAAAAGATGTCAGTAAAGCTTTGTGACGAATCCACAAAGCTTTACTGACAACTTTTACAGTTTAAGATTTTTGTTTAATACCATTTATGTTTTCAGTGTGCGACATATAAAATTTCAACAAAATCGTTCAAGCCGTTTCGGAGGAGTATGCGCACTAACACACCAGAATTTTTCGCCCATTGCCCACCAGAGTGCGTATACTGAGTTTTTTCATTCACTCTCGATAGTGAGAGCGTTTACGATTTGCATAGGAGTGACAGAGACAACTAGATGGCGCGCTTTGTCACTCCTATGCAAATCGCAAACGCTCTCGCTATCGAAAGTGAATGAAAAAACTCAGTATACGCACTCAGAACATTTTAAAAAATCTTAAACCGGCCATAGTAAAATGAAGATTTTTGTTTAATGCCATTTATGTTTTCAGTGTGCGATGTATTCGGTAGGTCTGAGAATAGGTTGTTATCTATTTTTCATACATTTATTTGGCAAAACAACGTTTGCCGGGCGAAAAGGGTTGCCAAAATTTGTATGGGAGGTATAAAGAATGCTGTCTAATTTTCTTGAAACTTAAAATAAATACCCTTCAACACAATTGATTGAACACGTGCTTCGCCGTTTTTCTAAATTCAACCCTTAACGGAGTGAACAGGGTTGCAAAATTTTCAACTAAAGTCCACGCGGACGGAGTCGCGGGTGAAAGCTAGTAAATAATATTTATTATAAAGAAATTTGAGTAGTTACAATTACTTCTCTCGCGGGATCTTATCTGTACTAGCACTGCACTCTCTGTAGCGCAGGTTCGGTAATGCTTCAAGTAAAAAAAGCTAAAGCTACAAAAAAGGAAACATGAAGTTCTTATGAAGTTCTTATGAAGGAAGTCTAGGTACTAGGTATCATTTAAAGATTAAAATTATTATTAACTAAAGAAAAATATAATAATATGTGTACGTACGTGGTGTGACTAGGGAAAGTGTAAGTATATTTGTGTGTGTGTGTGTTTTTTTGTTCGTGTATGTGTGTGTGAGTGAGATGAGAACGTGGAAGAATTTTTTTCTGAAGAGACAATCAATAAGGATCTCTTCGGTTTTTTGATAGTAAAGATATGGCTTTACCTGCTGACAATGGTACAATCACCGTACAATCTATAGAACACTAACATTAGCGCCTTCTAAGTACATATTACAGGATCGTTTACTTAGTACTTAGATAGTTAAGTTGGCTCGCAATCGGTACACACATTTAAATTAGTTATACAAATATTAATTATGCACTCGTAATGTACGTACAGATGCCGGCAAATAAAATGTTTGGAGTCGAAACAAAAACAAAATGTTTACTTTATTGAATCGCTCGTAGCACCGGCGGCTGTCTGAGTGATCTTAAACGATCACGAAGGTTAAGCCACATTGGGCGCGTGCAGTGCATGGGTGACTGTCTATAACTAACTAGTGGCATTTTTCCGCGCGGTTCCGTGCTTGATAGATGGCAGTCGCTTAAAAACATCTGACAGTAAGACCAGCCACTAGTCTTACAGGCCTCCACCAATCCGGACTAGGCCCCCGTGGCGGAGTATGACCTTTTCACGGGGAAGAGACCCGTGCTCCTCGGTGGGGACGTAATGGATAATAGATGAACTTTATTCCGGATATACTTTCCTATTTGACTTTTTGTGTGAAGAGTCGGAGACGAGTCAGCCATGATTAAGCTCTGCGAATCAGAGCGAAGCCTGGCCGGTCTATTCCGACAAAAAGTCAAGTGAGTATATCCTGAATAAAGTTAATAATGTGCAGTGCTTAGTTACGAAAGTTTTAGATACCTCGGTATTTCGCCTTTTTAAGGGGCGTACTGTGCGTAGGCAAGGGTTTTAGCAGAACCGCAAATTATCAAAACAGCCTCGTGGGAGTGTCTCGAAGGGACTAGTAATCACATCACTAGCGCGGCTTAATTTCTAGAGGACGACAGGCGTGAAGGTTACCCAGTTTTGCGGACTCATACTACAGTCGACAGCGGCGGCGGCAGTGGGGCGTAGCATAGGCAGCGGCCGGCAGGGGCATTTTTTTTTTCATATTAACTTAATAAAAAGTAACATAAGTATATACTTATACAATATTGTAGGTTTATTGGCACTGAAGATTGTATTGTACGAGTACCTAACATATTTTGTAGGTTATGGTGGCATCTACTACAATACATATATTATGTTACTTTTTATTGAGATGAAAAAAAATGCGCCAGAGAAATTATGCTATTCTGATAATCACCCAGGTATCCTTTGGGTACCGAACCCTAAAAATCTTGAAGACGAAAATATGAAAAGTACAACAAACATACATAAAAACGTAAAACATTATAAGCTCACGATTGTATCCCAGAGGGGTAGGCATAGATCAGGGACTGCCATCTGCCACGATCCTGACAAATCACTTTCGCTTCATCGACATTCATTAGTCGTTGCATGCACGTACGTCGGTTTCGGGTACTTTTTATCTTGCCTTTAGTGATTGGCAATATTCAAATGGTGTATAGATTATATGTAGGTCTTGGATGTTTAGGTACATGTTTGTGACGTCGCTGTTTCTGGTTCTCACGACACAGGGTATCCTAGTGTGGGGCCAGAAGCAATGTATGTGCCTGTATGTAAATGTTTTATGTTTATGGTACGAACTCTTCGTGCGCGAATATAACTTTGCCGTTTTTTTATTTTTTTTTGTTAATGCCAAAATAATAAAGACACTCGCACCAACACGAATCTTTTTTATTTAGCGTAGTTTAGCAAAAAGGTTCAAACCCACACAAAGTGAGTTTTGAGATAGGTATTTGAGTTTTTAGGTTTAAGCTGATTTACGCTCTCCATACATATGGGTTGGACTACCATGTGCCATAACTTTGCACATACTCATCGGATCGCTATGCAAGTTTTTGATTCTTATAGTATAGAGCATAGTGATCATTTTGGTATATTTAACTCAAAAATGACCATCTTGTGGGTTGGAATATTTTTGCTAAACTACGTCCAGTTCAGGAATCGAGTCTTCCAGTTTAGTCCGATCTGTTCACGAAATCAAAAGTATTTTTTTTTTCAATAATTATATTATAAATGTATACTTTTAGATTTTTCTCTACTTGTTATATAAGACAATCCTCTTCATCTTCGGCCCTCTAACTCCTAGGGGAACAGAGGGCTTCAATACAGATTTCCACTTCTGACGTTCGTTTGCGGCAGATTCCAATTCAGGCCAGCTAGTGCCGATTGACTTGACCTCTTGGGCTATAGATCCACTGCTGTAACATAGGCCTCCTCCATGGATTTCCAAAAAGACCGGTCGGAAGCGGCTTGCATCCAGCGTTTTTCCGCCACTTGGATGAGATCGTCTGTCCATCTTGTGGCTGGTCGTCCTACGCTGCGCTTGCCGATATGTGGTCTCCATTCGAGAACTTTTCGGCCCCATCGGCCATCAGTTCTGCGTGCTATGTGCCCCGCCCACTGCCACTTCAACTTACTAATCCGCTGGGCTATGTCGACCACTTTCGTTCGTCTACGGACCTCATCATTCCTGACTCGGTCTCGCAGAGAAATTCCGAGCATAGCCCTTTCCATAGCTCGTTGCGTGACCTTGAGCTTTCTTATGAGGCCCATAGTAAGAGACCACGTTTCAGTGCCATAAGTCATCACTGGTAACACACACTGGTTGTACAGTTTTGTTTTGAGGAATCGCTCGTAGCCTGGGCTGCCTGAGTGATCTTAAACGATCAATATACGGCGCGTTCAGTCTATGGATGGGTCACCGTCTATTACTAACGCTAGTGGCATTTTTCCGAGCGGTTCCGTGCTTCGCAAGGCACGTTAAGCAGTTGGTGCCGGCTGCCGCCGATAGATGGCAGTCGTTAAGCCAAGTCAGATTCCTTAGGGCGGCTTGAAAACTTCTGACAGTAAGACCAGCCACTAGTCTTACAAACCTCCACCAATCCGGACTTGGCCCCTGACTGTACACTGACTGTACAGTCTCTCTAAATTCTCAAAATTATATTCTATTGTTAAAATACTAGGGTTGGCATCACTGCGCGTAGTCCACAGCAAGTTAACATTCACATTTTTGTAGCAAAGTCGCTCTTAAGCTGGGGCCGTACCTGCGTCTATCGTGACAAAGATTCGCGCAATGACACGATCTACGCAGATGTAACCGGCCGTTATCAGCTATCGTCACTATTAAATATCGTCACTATCAACGTCAAATTAAAGAAATTGTGTTGCGGCCATCTTGAATTAAAATTACGAAGCTACTAATCTGACCAACGTATTATATAGCAGGATAACTTTTAGCGACGGAAACATACGAATCTTCGGCACGCAGTGCTGCGTGCCGATACACGCAGGTGGGGCCACAGCATTAAGGCAACTGATTATAGCGCACATTGTGCTAAGTTAGAGGTTCTGACTGTACCAAGGTCTGGTCACGGTCGGCTCACCTCTTCTCTACGCCCCGCTTAGCATATGGGTCTAGTGTGAATGGAATTTTAGGCCGAAATCTAATAGGAACGGTTCATTCCGCAACACTCCCAGAAATTGGTTTGATGCAAAGAGATACACTGTGATATTTTTGAGATACGGAAGGATGGCAGGAAGGCCAAACTCAGTGACGTAGCTAGGTAACCAAAGGCCCTGGGGCAAATAAAAAAATGGGGCCCCACTGCTATGTAAACTGGTTAGGTTTTATCAAGTAAAAAAATATACAAATACTTTAAAAATGCTAAGCTTCTTTACCATCTGCTCTTTTTTGTGCACTGCGGGGTTGGTAATAAAAATATTAAGCCTTTCAACGCCAGGGTGCAAATACTAAGAGACGATGCGGTCACCGGTGACCTACATGTAACAAAATAAATTAGAAATTAATCTTGGTGTAAGTAAGGTGACGTAAATTTTCGAAAAAGTTCAGTTCGTTCGAGATTTTCTGGCCATGGGCCCCCTGAGCTTGAGGGCCCCGGGGCACTGCCTCGCCTAGCCCCTAGGTAGCTACGCCACTGGCCAAACTACAGGAGATTCTTTGTTGATTTTGATTACGGAACCTTATTATCTTTTCCAGGCACTCTTTCTTGACTTTTTGTTGTAAGGGTCCGACCGGGTGCAATTACGCAAGTACTCCACTGTATCGAGTTGTCCGATTTAGCCCCTTTGTTCCCGGTATGTCACACCACTTATGTTTCACTGTTTCTGGGCACTATTTTTCCCAGTAGGTATGTCATACTCCTACTCCGAACTGTCATATACCTACATACATATTTTGAGTCTTTTGAGTTGTCTAAATGCTTAACCCGATAGAGTGGAAAGGTACGTTATATAAGGGCTGGAACCCTTAGAACAGGATTCCTCGAAAACACTCCTCAGAGGGAGTTTACGTTTTTCCTTTTACCACACACTCCTTAATACTTTAAACTGCCTCTGATGAGTATTTTAAGGAATCGTTTTTAAATAAATAAAACGGCTTCAGCCCTATTAATAAGAACACGGTTTGAAACAGGGGATGTCTTAGCAAAGGGCATCATAAAAATACCCGAAAATGGCGTGCTTGCATGCAACGGCAAATTAATGTCGATGAACTGAAAGTGATCTGTCAGGATCGTGGCATGTGGCAATCCCTGGTCTCTGCCTACCCCTCTAGGATACAGGTGGGAGCTTATGTATGTATGTATATACGGTTCCTTAAAACTCTTGTTTTCGAAAGCCTTGACGGTCACCGAAAACTCCTAGTTTTTGGACGAGTTATCTATCAAACAGCGCAAAAATGGCTTATCGCTTGTGGAGCCGGTTTATGATTTGAGAATTTTCGGTAAGTGACAGAACGTTATGTAATCATCATCAGCCCATTATGTCCCCACCGAGGGGCACGGGTCTCTTCCCTGATTAAGGTATAGGCCATACTCCACCACGGGGTCTTAGTCCGGATTGGTGGAGGCTTGTAATACTAGTGGCTGGTCTTACTGTCAGAACTTTTCAAGGTTTTACTTGAGTAATAACTCAGTGAACATTCTCATCTCAGAAACCGGTCCATAGATTCGTGGGTAGGCAAGTCTATTTCATTACACGTCACTCGCACACCCAAATTAACGTTCGAAAGCAAACATAACCTAACTCAAGGCAGCATCAGTAACCTTCAACGTAAGCATGACAATGGATATTATATCACACGAGATGAAACGGCGTAACATTGGATGATATTTCTCACTCTGGTGCTAAACAGGAAGACAAGTAGATGCCTATCTTCAGTACACAATGACTGTCACAAATACGTAGTGGTATTGTGCTAGGCATTGTGTTGCATACACAATGATCTTGTTGGAAATTCCGATTATCGACTTCGCAATGTATCCTTAAGGCCTGGACACCAGGACTAACAGAACTTCAGGGCAGTTTTTAAAACTTTCCTTACCTACACTTTATTACTAAGCCGGATCTCTCAGATCGATACTATGGATATCCTGACCACAAAAAAAATCGATTTGGACATGATGTGGTGAGGATGAAGGAAGAAAGACTGACGAAACAAATTTATCGAGCGAAGGGCCGGTCACAGAAGCCCAAGGCGGACATACTTCTACCAAATAGGGGCTGTATTAGTATTAGCAAAGTACCTGGAACAGGCTTGCTTGTATGCGACAAATATTGAATGTCGATGAAACGAATGTGATTTTTCAGGACCGTGGCAAGTGG
This sequence comes from Yponomeuta plumbellus, assembly GCA_947310845.1. Lineage (NCBI taxonomy): Eukaryota > Metazoa > Arthropoda > Insecta > Lepidoptera > Yponomeutidae > Yponomeuta > Yponomeuta plumbellus. Next base: position 3,372,024 of record OX371206.1, read on the forward strand.
CAGTCCCTGGTCTCTGCCTACCCCTTTGGGATACGGGCGCGAGCGTATATATGTATGTCAAAAAACGGAATGAAAGTGTTTCACTGAGACCTATTCATCTAGAAATCCTGGATAGAAAATAGCAGTGTCTATGCAACACTCTACGCCGAGGCAAGGATTGTCTAACCCAGTGGTTCTTAAGCTATTTGCAGTCACGGACCACTTTAAGAATTCCTAAAATGCCACGGACCCCCTGTCAATATATGAATATTTACATCTTGTGGAAAAAAAAACAAGATTAAAGAATCACTTTTATTGCTCTCGCCTCTCGCCTCGCGCCGCTTGACAATAACCAGAGAGAGTGATCAAGCAAATTAGGATTTAGTTAACTTTCATCTTTTTTCATTAATCTTAAGAGTTAATTAAGCTGCTAGGGACCCTTAGCGCGCATATTACAGACCCCTTAGGGGTCCGTGGACCTCACTTTAAGAAACCCTGGTCTAACCAGACAACCTATCACGTACCCTATTGGCAACCAAAAGAGAGGATGGCCAAGGATCGCCTGAAAAAGATCTATGGATCTAAGGGATAAACGGGCTATGTATGGCCCAAGAGGCCAAGTCATTGGTACATGCTGGGATTCGAAGCTACGGCGTGCCGAATGAGAAGTCACCACCGTGCCGCTATAACCGTTTAGAACTAAATTAAAATTAAAATATTTTATTCATAGTCTTTAATTCTCCTGGATAGTACAGACAAAATATTTACTTTATGAACGTCAAAGTTGTTAGATTGCATGGATAAGAAACTAACGAAGAAATTCCACATTAATTCTTTTCAAAACAGTTTTGGCCTAATTAACAAACTTTCAAACTTAAAAAATATTACTCTTGGATGTGTTGAACACTAGACACAGTTATCCTCTGAATAAATGTAATATTAAACTACTGTTTAAAGCCACACATCCTTCTCTTCTAAATAATCGTTAATTTTCTAATAAGCTTTTTCGCAAAGACAGTTATGAAACCGCGTTGCAAGCAACTCTATAATACATATATCTTGGGGTATTTTTTTGTAGAACCCTATACAGTGCCCCATAAAGGAAGTATTAACTTTTGCAAGTATAAATCGTGGAAATGACAATTTATGCTTATATGTATTCCTAGTATTAACGTTGGACTATGCCTATGGACTTCAAGTACCTATGCCAAGTTGAAGAGTGTATGCCAAAGGCAAACATTGGAAGAACTATTACGTTCAACAAATAGGCACAGGAGTGGCTGTTTACTCTTTGGGTCAGTACAAATTTACGACAGAATAAACAAGACGTCTCGTGGTTACGAATGATCAATGGATTTGTGAACTTGCAAGAGTTGACCTTAGAAAATAGAGTCGGTAGAGTACCTACAGTAAAGTTTATACCAATGAAAATAGAAATATTATTGTATGGAATCAGGCGTTACTTACTTTGCGGAAATCCATAATAGCATTAAAATGTGAAAACTACTTTGCTAAATTCTGCCAAAATCCCATAAGCATGCGGTTAGATTAATGCACCGCCCTCCCCCCACTTTTTCCCTTTGTTCCCAACGAGTCACACTCCAATGAGTAACAGTGTGACTGGATGGCAATTTTTTTTGTAAAAATTCCCAACGAGTCACACCCTCGACAGGGGTGTGACTTGTTGGGAATAATTTCTTCCCAACCAGTAACACTGTGACTCGTTGGATTTTTTTATTCCCAACGAGTCACACTGCTTCTAGCTAGTCTAGTACAATGGACGTTATCGATTTTTCACAGCCTGATGCACAGGTTGATTATACGAGAGGGTTAGTTATATAAACGGAGTGAGAGATAATAGTGTGTCTGACCTCGAACAAACTGTGTCAAGGTTTTCAAAAGAAAATATAGTTCTATTTATAAAAGGCTTATTATTATAATCATTATAAATCAACAAATAAAATATAGCATAGACCTATTTAAAACATAACTTGAATGTATCACAATCATAATCGTCTCCGTTTTGCGCATGCCAACACCACTAGTCCACTTTTATGTTGTCTTCTGGCATAGTAGGTATTGTTGACCACCACCAATCAGAAGATTACCACCATTCTTTCGAATCAATATGAAACTCTTAACTGGGCCGGAAGAACCAGACGCGGGTGACGACATTGTCAATGGTGGGACAAGCACTGACTGGCTGACGTCACTCACTTTGGCATGGCATCCCTCTTTCGTGAGACAAAGAGGCATATCCATCAATCGAGAAGCTTAACGGGAAAGACAGCATCAGGTCTCGGCGGGGTGTGGGCGTATCGAATTTTAAACGTTATTCTATACACACTTGTTTAATTATTATTTAATTTACTTGTTTAATGTTATGGAGCAAATTTTAAAATTTTGTGATTTTTCTTGAGAAGCAATTTTAAGTATTTAAGACAAAAAAAGAATTAAGAAAAAATTAAAATCCGACTAAACCACGAATCGTTGATAATACACTAAATTCAATGTAATACAGGGTACTGTTTCCTGGAAAAGAAAATTCTTCATGATGGAGGCAACGATCGGTATTTCGCTTTGGCGGCGACCGTTTATATGTATACTAAAAACTAGTTAATTTTTTTTTTTCGGTATATGCTGTATGTAAATATAACAAACTAAATAAATACAAACCTATTGGTTTATGAAAATTATAATATTTTCATTAGGGGAGGGCTATGTCCAGCAGTGGACTAATATAGCCTGATGATGATGATGATAATGATGATAATATTTTATCTCAACTTGACTCACAAGAACAGAAAAGCTCACTTCGTGGATCTACCTGTATCACTCTTATTATCAACCTCTCTATCGCGCTGTGAACATTCAATAAGGTCTATTGTTTTAGACTAGCTGGTATACACTGCCGTCATAAGAAGAAAGGCCATAACTTCAATATTTACTAGTGAGAAAAAGTAAGCTGTATTTGGATAAAAATAACACTTAAATTTAAGCAAATAGCTTATGAAATATGTTAATTTTTTTCTTGTGTTTTTCAAATAGTAATCATCGACGACAAGTTAGCAGACATGCTTGAAATGTAGTTTTTCACTAATTTGCTCGAAAGCAAGTTATGGCCTTTTTTATTATGACGGCAGTACAGGTGTAACTCGTTGGGAATTAGTGTGACTGGTTGGGAAAAATAAATTCCCAACGAGTCACACTGTGACTGGTTGGGAATTTTTACAAAAAAAAAACCCAACCAGTCACACTGTTACTCGTTGGGGTGTGACTCGTTGGGAACAAACGACTTTTTCAAGCAGAAGCAAGACACGGACACACCACCACCGACACCAATACTTGTGTGAGATTTGTTAGCCCGATTCGAGGATGCGTCGTGTTAGAGGCGAAACGCGTCGCATTGTGCTTGTGGGGTATTGGCGGAATTTAGCAAAGTAATTTTCACATTTTCATGCTAACTTGCAAGAGTTGACCGTAGAAAATAGAGAGAAAATAGAGAGAAAATAGAGAGTAGAGTGAAGACACCAATGGTATTTTCCTTATTGCAAAAGGCAAGTCCAAGATAGCAATAATAACTTCCACACAGCACAATGACATGGCCTGGTCGCAAACTAGGATACCCTGTGCCATGGTAACCAGGCGAGGACATTACAAACATGGAATAACACAAAGACTGAGGACATTTGTACCAAAGGATGATGGGCAAAAATGTATGAAGCGTGGGCCCACTCCAATAAAAATGGCTTGTTTATTAAATGAAAGGTCTACATAAATACGTTCATTATCAGGCAGGCGCATGCCAGAATTCGCTGTGTGTCTGGAGTTTTTTTTATTTAGAAAAAGTTGATGTTTTTGGTTATAAATAGAAGTTTTTGGTTTATAAAACCATTTTTTTTTGCTTATTATGTAAACCACCTAATGTTACATCCTGTATAAGATAATAAGTTGAGATTTTTAGGGCAGGCTATAAAAGATTTTGGTTTATGGAATGAAAATAATATAATTATAATAGACCAATAATTATCGGTATCCGTGGCATGGGTGGCGGAGAGGTCTCCACAGTAGCATCGCCTCATCTAGCACGCAGCACGAGAATTAAAATTAATGATCGGTTTAGGGCCGATCTGCAAGTACCTAACGCAATTATCAGAATTTTCTTAACGTCATCATCCTAGCGTTATCCCAATTTCCTAGTGCGCTAACTACACTAAGTTTTATGGCGCAAATACTAATTTTTACATCATCATCAACCCATCAAGTCATCTATCGACGGCAGCCGGCATTAACTGCTTAACGTGCCTTACGAAGCATGGAATCGCTCGGAAAAATGCCACTAGCGTTAGTCATAGACGGTGAGCCATCCATGGACTGAACGCGCCGTGTGTTGCTTAACCTTAGTGATCGTTTAAGATCACTCAGGCAGCCCACGCTACGAGCGATTCCAATTTTTACATGGTCTAATGGATATGCTGGAAGAGGAAGACCGAGGAAAAGGTGGTTGGATTGTGTGCGTGATGTTAATAAGAATGTAAATGCAGAGATGGCGAGTGATAGGGACGCATGGTAGAGAGTGACATACTGCGCCGACCCCAAATAATGGGAACAGGGCAAGAATATGATGATTGTTTTTTTACATGAAGCGATTGCTAGACAACCCAAAAGGGCAACCAGATGTGTCTTAGGTCATGTATGCAATGTAGGCTGCGCTAAGGTCTAAATGGCCGTAAGTCACCTCTTACGACATCCATAGGCTGAAATGGGTTGTTCATTTACTATTATAGTAAATGATGTAGATTTAGTGGTTTACATATTAGAAAAAAAAATGGTTTTAAAAGCCAAAAACTTCTAATTATAACCAAAAATATCAACTTTTTCTAAACCAAATAACTCCAGCCACACAGCGAATAGGGAATGGATGAAAATATCAGAAGTGCTTGATATTTTTTTTGGTGATAGGAATAACCTTCCTTAACGCGGGAAAAAAGTTTAAATTTTTTTGGCCCCGTAGTTAATTTTTAAATATACTTAATATTTTTCCGTTCGTCGTTCTGGGCCTAGTACGGCATATCAGACATATTCCTTAGTCCGCTACGTATGAAAAAAAATCCACCTTGAAAAGCTGTCAATGTCACCACAGATTTTTTTTTTAATACGTAGCGGACCAAGGAATATGTCTGTTAAGCCGTACTGAGCCCAGAACTACGAATGGAAAAATATTAAGATTATTTAAAAATTAACTACGAAGCCAAAAAAATTGAAAGTTTTTTCTCGCGTTGAGGAAGGTTATTCCTATCACCGAAAAAAATATCAAGCGCTTCTGATATTTTCATCCATTCCCTATTCTGGTATGCACCTACCTGATAATGAACGTATGTACGAACCTTTAATCTAATAAACAAGCCATTTTTATTGGAGGTGGGCCCATTTTGCACATCATCCTTTAAGGCGGCTTCCAATGAGAATCGAACACACGGCTTGTCTTGGTAGTTATGCGGCTTAACGGCTAGACCTGAGCAAAAAAGTAAATATAAATAACATAAAACAAAGAAAATATAATCAGAAAACAGAAATTTATTTCAACGTGAAGAATTTACAATTTGTTTGTTGAATGCCAATGTGCTTATAATGTTAGCCCATGTCTTGGGTGGGGCCAAATGTAGTGGAGGAAAAAGCAGCGTGAAAAAACTATTTTTTTCTCAAATCGCTTTAAATCTAATACATAAGATGGTATGAACATAACGAACATCCATCCATCCATCCATGCATCCAAAATCACAAATATTATTAAAGTATAATAAAGTTTATGGAAAAAGTTTATAAGCGCTAAAACTAGATCAGTTTTTATGTTAATATTAAACATAAACATTTACATAATAAGCACATACATTCTGGCCCCACACTAAGATACCCTGTATCGTGGGAACTAGAAACGGCAACAGCACTAAAATGTAAACATTCAAGACCCAGGGAATTTTATTCGTCCTCAGCCGGGATTCGAACCCGGGACTTCCCGCACGGTGCGCTAACCACTGTGCCACAGAGGTCGGTCGTCCACTATTACAGTAATAGTTCTAATTTTAAACACACGAAGTTGATTTAATTTGATTTGGAAATTGCAGTGAGACGTATAAGCGAAGAAAAGCTGACAGTTACTTATACCTACGCACATTTCTTCATACTCACAACACTGGTTTAAACACTGCGTTTATGTTAGTCACTATTAAAACCAGTTATCAGCAACTATCTTCTCATTTATTATCGGGGGAAGGAAAGGTCTGGTACTGTGCGAGACTATAATGATGTCACTATGTGCTGGTATGGCAACGTGGGGCTTGGAAAAAATGAAATTCAACGAAAAATTTCGTAAGGAATACGATCGTCGAAGTGGGTCTATCAGACCAAAACCAGGTCGGAGTCTTCCGACAAAAAGCCAAGTAAGTCTATCTGGAAATTCTGGAATATAGTTAATAGTGCAATTGAAATTGAAAAATGTTTGTTCTTCACACTTACAGATTCGAGTACAGTGGAGAGCACATTAACCTACAGATTTTAGTTGCAAAGTCGCCCATAATGCAACGGAGTAGAGTGCATGGGTGTATAGGAGAATCTGCTGTCGACTGTACATGTACGTACTGGAACAAAATTATAGACAGATATGTGATAAAAAGGATAAAGTTTAGCTTAGGTAGTACTTACCGTGAGTGCATGCATCATGCCAGCGCTGAATTTCAGTTCGTTCCTGTTCTCATTGAATAAAACATAAATAAATTGCGAATTTTAAAAGAGAACACTATGCTTATAACGACGATCTCTATGGCGCAGTGGTTAGCGCATCTGCCTATGCGAGAGGTCCTGGGTTCGAATACCGGCTGGGGACAAAAAATAATCCCAAGTCTTGGATGTTTACATGTTTGTGACATCGCTGTTTCTGATTCCCACGACACAGGGTATCCTAGTGCGGGGCCAGACGCAATATATGTGCCTGGATGTAAATGTTTATGTTTGTAACAAAACGTGAAAATAAAAAATAAAAAAACAGTGTTTATAACATTTATTCCGGATTCACTTATTTGACCTTTTGTCCTAAGAGTCGGATTCGTCAGGTTTCGTCAGAGACGAGCGACTGACGACGCGAGCTCTGTCTCTGCTCACCATGATTAGAATTTATTAGTGGTCTGCTGACTACGAATCACTTCTAATCAGGCGCGACCTAAATTCAAAAGCAAGCTAAGTTTGGTTTGGCCTGCTTAGCAGTTAGTGCTCATATAATTTTTGATTATAATAATACTAGACGAAAACCCAGAAAACTTTTTGCATCATTCGATTTGATCTGTGATGTATGTACAATTCAAAATGCCGCAATCTATAACTTCATGTGATCCTACTTCCTTTCTAAAAAAGTAAAATGTCTTTTGCATTAGGCATCTTAAATTATATAAAAAAATCAATGGAACTAGCGCGAAACCAAACAAACAAAAAGTCGCAGTAGTTCCATTGCTTGGGCTTGTACGGATGAATAGAACTAGCGCGAAAAAGAAGTCGCAGTAGTTCCATCATGGAACTCGGCAATGGAACTACTGCGAATGATTGGTAAATCTTTAATCGGGTAAATAACCCCAATAACTATCACGTCCCTGTCTCAAAATCAAAGAACTTAGACTAAGCTCTAAGGAAATCACAATGGATAACAGAATATTTAAATCTGTTATACCTGTGACGCGTCATGGATGATATGACATCAACGTGACATTGAGGACATTGACATGTTTATTCAGCAACGTCAATATAGTATAGCAATGAAATAATTCACTTTTATATTCAAAATACTCGATAATCCGAATTTTCCGCCTATACTAACTTTTTACGCTCTTCAATTTGGTGTGCATTTCGTTCGAGTCTACCGTAGACCGGAACGGAATTATTAATATAGATAAACCAACGGTCTATGGTTGTAAAAAGAGGCAAAAACTGTCACCGAAGGCTGATTGAGTGAAAGTAGGCAGAGGTGGGCTCGATGGAACGATGGAAGTTAACTTTCGCTCTTCTATTTAAAGTAATACGTAGTTAGTTCTGCTGCGCTGCGTTAGGTACTCTGTACCACAAAACAACTTAATTACAACACTTTGTATTCAAAGTGGGACGACTCTGCGAATTAATGAACTTCTCTCTGTTCTCGTTCTGGCGGTTCAAATTCAAATATTTTCATCATCATCATCATCAACCATTATGTCCTCACCAGGGGCATGGGACTCTTCCCTGAGAAATATTTTATTCACAAAAAAACAAGATGTTTACTTTATGGACGTCAAAGTTGTTAGTTTCACAATTTAATAGTTTACGTAGAGAACTAACAAAGAAACTCTACATTCATTCTTTTCAAAACAGTTTTAGAATAGGTACATAACAAAATTTCAAACTTAAAAATTTTAGTCCTCGATGTGTTGAACACTAGATACAATTCTCCTGATCTCCGCTGAATACATAGTAATCTACTGTTTAACACCAGACATCTTTGTCCTCGAAATAATCGTTGGTTTTATAATAAGCTTTTTTCCACAGAGTGTGTTTTACACATTTCTTAAACACATGATGGTCGGGTCTCCCTCCACTTCGCCCTTATAAGATTAAGGTAGAACGAAACCGAAATAAAACGCTCCTATGTAGGTATTTAGGGCGGTACCGGTTTGAAAATTTAACCGGTAAACAAGCCCTGATTTTAACGAACGTTACAAGTTATGTTAGCTGGCCATTTTAAATTCTAGATGGTTTTGGAAAAAATCAGCAAAAATACACGCTCCAAGCTGTCGTGGTCCTTGAGACTAACAGATTTTAAAACAATTATTCTAAAACTGAGAACTCGGTAGCCGACTCAGGTTGCTCAGCAAAATACTCAGTTTTCCTCACGATATTTTCCTTTTCGCCAAACGTGGGGAAACCTGAGCAATTTACACCATTAAACCTAAACAAGTAAAACTATTACTGATGAATAAAGAAAGCGTAATGACTATGCGTGTCACAATGCTGTCGCCATTGTTAAATTATACGTTGGTACTTCACGTGGACCTTGACTCAAATGTTAAGCGCTCGAGACGAGATGTCTGGGAGATACTTTGAACACGTAACACGATGATTTGATGATTTGGTAACAGAGAACGCCGACAAGTCTCACTTGTACTGTACAGTCCAGCATATCATCCTATCGGCGTTTCCGCTTGCTCCTACTGGGTACTCCTAATACAACCATGCACTCTACTCCGTTGCATTACTTTGCTACTAAAATGTGAAGGTTGGTGTGCTGTCAAGAGCATGGAATTAAAAAAAAACGACCAAGTGCGTGTCGAAGCCACACGCAATGGAGGGTTTCGCAGAAAGAGGGAGTTTATCTGCTTTATGGAACTAAACCGAATCGCTCGTAGCCGGGGCTGCCTGAGTGATCTTGAACGATCACTAAGGTTAAGCAACATACGGCGCGTTCAGTCCATGGATGGGTCACCGTCTATGACTAACGCTAGTGGCATTTTTTCCGAGCGATTCCGTGCTTCGCAAGGTACGTTAAGCAGTTGGTGCCGGCTGCCGTCGATAGATGGCAGTCGTTAAGCCAAGTCAGAGGCCTTTAGGGGCGGCTTGAAAACTTCTGACAGTAAGACCAGCCACTAGTCTTACAAGCCTCCACCAATCCGGACTTGGCCCCCGTGGTGGAGTATGGCCTATACCTTCCTCAGGGAAGAGACCGTTATGCCCCTCGGTGGGGATATAATGGGTTGGTGATGATGATGATGGAACTAAAAAGTTAAAGTAATTTTCAATGGATATTGTGCTAAGTTTTCCTTTTATATCGACGGGTGAAATGCTATTCGTTTTAAGCGACACTTTTAGAATTGTCCAAGAGACCGGTTCAAAGATTGCAAAATTAGAAAAAAAATCATTACAAATAAACTATTAAATTGTTTGAAGCGCCAAAAAAGTACTCAGATATTTTTAAATCCTAGCTCAAAAGGCGCAGAAAAATCTGCGGATTCCAAATATATAAATACCTCAATATAGCCCAAAATGTCGAATAGCCTTTAACGCGACGATATGTTGGGCGACATGTAACTTGTAATGCCTATTCTAAAATATTATCCAGATATGTTACACTTACTTGATTTTATCGGATGAGTCCGACCAGCTTTCGCTCTGATTCATAGAGCTTAATCATGGTGAGAAAAGACGGAGCTCTAGTCAGACTTTTTGGTTGGACTCTTCCGATAACGATGTATCCGATCCGGATGATATTTTAGAATGTGTAGTGCTCACGAAAGTCTTAGTTCACAAATTGTAAAGCCTACTTAGCCGTGATAGTTCTCCTTCTATGTTCAATATGTGCTACTAGGTACGCTGGTTTTTTATGCTTCTACAATCATCCGTTCAGCCAGGAGAGTGGGGGACGCCCTACTCGGGTAAAAGATGCACTTTAGAGCTTAACATTTTGCAAACGAAACCCTAGATAAAAAAATAGCCCTATACCGGCAATATTTTTGAAAGATCAATCCAACGATACAGCTCCAGAGACAGCATAACATAATTTAGGTGTTTTGGGCAGGTTACCCGTAAAAATATTTTTAAATACTTTGTTCTACCGATTTGTCGGCGTCAAAGGCCGTTACGCCACCCTTAGTTGATTATAATATTGTATCAATGATTTTGATTGATTTTTAAGTCTTTATTAACATAAGAATAATTACAAATGATACACTCCATTACAAGGTAAACGGTAGGTATACGAGTACAACATGTATTAAAAACTACAGTTAATTGTTTTCAGACTACACGCCTTTGAAAACTTTATAAATGATTGCCAACAACTAGATTTCAGTCACAACTTAACAAATTCCCATTTTCTAGGAATAAAGTAATACTATGTCTACTTTGAGTAGTAACACATTTCATGCATGTCGGTATACTTAATTTATGAAAGACTTACAACCTAAGCTAAAACATTCTTCTTGAACATTGTTCTTCCGCAATTCTCTCCATCCAAAGGTTGTCTGGAAGAGATCGCTCTAAGCGATAAGACCGCCAATTGTATACCATTACTAAAACATAAGGAAATTACAATAACTCTGTATCCTGGTTGAGCAATAAAGTGTTATCTATCTATCCTTTATATTTTATCAATAAAGATTTTAAAATTATGTACTTAAAACATTTATACTCGAGTGGTTTTTGGTGAAATCATCGTTGAATTATTCAAGGCAACAGGCATACGTCGAAAACCGTTATCTAGTAATGTATTCCGATAATGGTTGGAGACTGCATTCAAATTAAATAATTAAAATAGCGGCAATAGTCATATGGAGGTATTGAATTTCTATCAAACAGTGGGTTCAGCATCATCATCAACCCATTATGTCCCCACCGAGGGGCACGGGTCTCTTCGTCGAGGCTTGTAAGACTAGTGGCGGGTTTTACTGTCAAAAGTTTTAAAGCCGCCCTAAGGCCTCTGACTTGGCTTAACGGCAATTTATCGACGGCAGCTGGCACCAACTGCTTAACATGCCTTCTGGAGCGCAGAATCGGTCGGAAAAATGCCACTAGCGTTAGTCATAGAACGGTCACCCATCCATGCATACAACGCGCCCTACGTGGCATTTTTTCGAGTGGTTCGTTAAGCAGTTCGTGCCGGCTGCCGTCGATAGATTGTAGTCGTTAAGCCAAGTCAGAGGCCTTAGGGCGGCCTATTCCTTCCATAGGGAAGAGATTCGTGCCCCTCGATGAGGACATAATGGATTGATGATGATGATGAAAATAGAAAACTATAGTACAATGTAAAACATAGTACGTCTGTGTAATTTCTATTTTTATGTTTAATTAAGTATTCTCTGTCTGTCTATCGATCATTTGTCTAAAAAATGTGGATTTTCTGTTAGGTCTGTTAGAACAAAACTAATAATTAATGACACTCACTACCAAGATTTCTACAGCAGTATTTCTCAGAAATTGCACATTTAAGTATCGTACCTACTTGGCGTTGATTGCGGACGGTGAACTGGGTGGGCAAGTTGATAATGTCATAGAAGACAGACAGAAACTGTATTTCCTTTGAGAACATACTACATAAGCTCAGGCCTGTATGTGACGCCCCAGGGCGACATATTTCTACCAAATAGGGAATGTGTTAGCAAAAGTACCCGAAACCGTGCGTGCATGCAACGACTAATGAATGTCTTTGAAGCGAAAGTGATTTCATCAGTATCGTGGCAGATGTTGGTCCCTGGTACCTGTTCTGTTTCCTGGTTTATCTATTAATCGCTTACATATCATAGCGTCGTTAAGCCAAGTCAAGGCCTTAGGGCGGCTTGAAAACTTCTGACAGTAAGACCAGCCACTAGTCTTACACGCCTCCACCAATTCGGACTTGGCCCCCGTGGTGAAGTATAGCCTATCTTCCTCAGGGTAGAGACCCGTGCCCCTCGGTGGGGACATAAATGGGTGATGCTGATAGCATAGCGTGATTCTCCATGTCCATAGCATGACTTACCATGACTTGTTCTTCTGGATCGTTTATTTATTTTATTTCGTCTGTGTCAAGACTCAAGTGTGTCACAAGACACCGGCCGGTGGTCAAGATTGTATCAGCCGCTTAAATGCGTTTTTATCCGCGGCGATCTATGCATCGCTAGCTAATGTCTGTCCTCGTAAGGAAGAACGCAGTAATCGTAAAAACGGAGTTTTGAGTAAATGGCGAAAAACATATCACAAACATATCATTTCATGACATGACTGCATATTACGACGACCTCTGTGGCGTAGTGGTAAGCGCACTTATCATGCGAGAGGTCGCGGGTTCGATCCCCTGCTGGAGAGAAGAAAAAAAAACTCCAGGTCTTGGATGTTACATGTTTGTAACGTCGCTGTTTCTGGCTCCCACGACACAGGGTATCCTAGTGTGGGGCCAGAAGCAATGTATGTGCCTGTGTGTAAATGTTTAATGTTTATGTTTGTTTATTTTCTCACTGAAATTTCAGGTTTCTAGTAGACCTACAGCCAACATTATTTTTTCACCTATAGATGTATCACCAGGGAGCTCAATTTTGCATCCAAAGTAAAAACGCAGTAATGGCTATTACTGCGTTCTTCCTTAAGAGGGCAGATGTACACTAAAGAATAAAAATAATCTTGAAAAAATTTTTTTTCTTCCAAGCAATTTTTATTTGCGTTTAATTGTTATACAGAAAAGTTGAGTCCAGTTCAAGCCGTCAACATAACTTGAATACCTACAAAATTAAACTGAGGATATTGAACCGCACGTGGCCCTGCGTAAGATAGAGCGCGCGGCTGCGAGTTTCGATTGATAATTTTGATGGGTTATTCACAAACTGGACACACCTGTGTCGAGTTGGTTAAACTCAAATTAGTATCATTTATTCTTTCGTCATCTGGACACACCAAGATTTTTACGCGTGTCCAGATGGTGAAACGTATTTAAATAATTTTAATGTTTTCGTCAACTGGACACACATTCGAATTTTACCCGAATTTATGACGAAGTACAGTCATGCGCAGAATGTTTTATGTCACAATCATCATCGGCCATCAAATGTTCCACTGCTGGAAACGGGTAATTTTACAATAATTTTACAGTAAATAGTACAAAGGTACTCGTACTAGGGTAGCAGAAGTGTTAAGAACTATTTGGTAGTATTACTTTATTCTTTTTGATAACCCTGTCAATCCATGTCCTAGCAACGGTTGTTGATTATAATAAAAATGTTTTTCCGAAACGGTCACATAATCACGGCTCTCAATTCTAATTGATAAAAGCAGTCTTAACATGGTAGCAGAGCGTTAGGAAAAATTATTAAAATAATCATTGGAGTGTAATCAACCAAGTTTCAACGAAATCCTGGAAGATAGAGTCAAAATGCAATCACCTAGTTGCAAAATTGACATCGGTCACCTGGAAGGTGTGAAAAACTGGTCGACTTGGAAATTCAAGGCAACTTTACTATTAAGAGGTATGTCTGGTGGATTGGATGCGGTAAGCGGTAATCTCATAAAACCCGAACCTGTGAAATCTGATACCGCGACTGCTGAAGAGATTTCTAAGTACAATACAGCTCTCGATTACTACAACAAAACAGATAGTTCCGCATTACTATTGCTAACTGCAAATATGTCAGACGAAACTCTTCAAAAAATCATGCGCTTTAGCTCATCCAAAGAAGTTTGGGACGAATTACATCGTTAATTCGATGGTACGTCTGAAGACAAAAGTTACGCACTTTGTATGGAGTTTTTCGGCTATTGTAAAGATCCGTCACACGACATCACGACTCATGTGTCAAAAATCAAAACTATTTGGTCAGATTTGAAAACTGAACTATTAAAGATAGACAAATCAGAATTACCGGATATCCTGTTAATCTGCAAAATTCTTGATACTCTACCTGAAGTATACTTCTCTTTCAAATCAAGCTGGATGTTGATGTCAAAGACAGACAGAACGATAGAAAATCTGACTACTCAACTCTGTGCCCATGAGCGCTCTATCTCATTGAAGAATGAAGGTCCTGCAGAAGCTAGAGTCATACAGAATAGCAATAAAGCAAAGAAAAAATGTGGCTACTGTGGAAAAGTCGGTCATAAGGTCAGACAATGTCATAAATGGAAAGCTGACGGGAAACCAGCCAAGCCAGAAAATAAACAGACAACAAGCGATCTGAGCTTAATGAGTTGCAACTCAATACGGACGTCTGTACAATACTTACAAACTTTGATACAACGAGTTGGTTTGTCGACAATGGCGCAACTAGTCACGTTACTTGCCGAAACGACTACTTCTCTAGTTTCCAGCATTTTAAAGATACTCGTACAGTGACAACTGCTAATGGAGCTACGGTCAAAGCTATCGGAAAAGGTACTGTTGAATTGAAAACTGTTATCCATGGCAAGGAATCCAGATTAACACTCTGTGATGTATGGTACGTACCCGATATTATGCGAAACCTATTTTCAGTACTGGCCACGCAAGACAGACTAAATAATAGTGTCTTCATGTCTGAAAGGGAAAAATGCTCGATGATAGTTGATGGACAAGTAATATTGACAGGCAATCGTGTCAAGAATGGAGGCTTGTACAAGCCTAATGTAGAGACAATTACAAAGTCAATTCCTGATCTGAACGCCGTGTCAAGCGATAACCTGTTACAACTTTACCACGAACGATTAGCCCACCAGAACAAGAAACACGTTAAAAGAGTTATTGAACAGGAACTCGGAATTAAAGTTCGTCTAGATTCAGAATTGTGTACTGGATGTGTTTATGGAAAAACACACCGTCAAACATTTGGAACAAGAGAACGAGCTAAAGAACCTGCAGAAATTATACACGCTGATGTATGCGGTCCATTCCCCCCTTCCTTCAATAAATTTCGGTACTTTGTTTTGTTCAAAGACGACTATAGCAAGTATCGTCACGTTTATTTCCTCAGACAAAAATCGGAAGTTCACTTAAAGCTCCGACAAATGTTACAAGAATGTAAAGTGGCTGGACACTCTGTAAAAGAATTTCTCAGTGATAACGGAGGTGAATTTGATAATGAGAACATAAGGCGCATTCTACAAGAAGCTGGGATAAGACAAAGGCTCACGATGCCCTATACGCCGCAACAAAATGGCCTTAGTGAACGTGAAAATAGAACCTTAGTCGAAGCCGCTCGTACAATGATGCATGCTCACGAAGAATTACCTCACGCTACATGGGCAGAGTTAATAAATACTAGTTCGTACGTTCTGAACAGAACTGGTCCAACTTCAGAAAATGGTAAATCACCATTTGAATTGTGGTTTAAGAAAAAACCAGCAATAAATCACCTAAAAGTGATTGGATATGAATGTTACGCTCATGTCCCTAAACAAAAGAGAGCAAAGCTGTCTAAAAAGGCTGAGAAATGCATTCTCATCGGATATGATGGTGATGAAGGCTATCGCTTACTGAATAAAAATGGTAAACTCATAAGGTCAAGAGACGTTACATTTAATGAGTCAGTACTTATGCCGTTTGGATCAGTTGATTTGGAAAAGGAGCCTTCCGTCGAAATCAATTTTCCACTTTCAGGAACATCGATGTGTGATGCAAGGGAGGATAATAGCACCGAAAACAGCTCGGTTCGCATTGCTAGTATGCTAGAATGAACCTAGTTCGTCCGTGCCTTCCACATCGTCGGATGTAGCTGTGAGTCAGGAAGTAGAGATTCAAGACGATTTTCTACTGACCCATATCAACCGTCTCCAGATACATTACTGCCAGGATCACCTTCATATGAAGATGCTTTGGATGATGGTGATGATACTGAGATTGAGGCACCAAGAAATTCAGATGATACTGCTGAGATAGCTACAGGATTGAATAAATCGCAATGCAAATTGGTTTGATAAATTAAGGGTTGCCAAAAAAGGGAGGATGTTAAGAACTATTTGGTAGTATTACTTTATTCTTTTTGATAACCCTGTCAATCCATGTCCTAGCAACGGTTGTTGATTATAATAAAAATGTTTTTCCGAAACGGTCACATAAATACGGCTCTCAATTCTAATTGATAAAAGCAGTCTTAACAAGAAGTATGTAAGAGATTGCGGCTAAAATAAAATCTCATGAAAAACATGCGGCTTAGTTCATGGTGATGCTTATACTGCGCAGTATTAAACAGGGTTGTTTACTACTACTACCTACTAACTTTTGTTACCCTAGTACTTTTAACCGCTCTGGACTATACCATAAGTGCGACGGGGCGTACTGGAAACCACTGTGAAGCAAGGAGCGAAGTACTGGGAATTAAAGTAAAACGCAAAGCGACATTATGGGAATCGAGATTCAGTGAATAAAACTTATGATGAAGGTCTTATAGCAAGAAAAAAAAATTGAAACTATCAGCATGAACACTATGATCGCAACCATTGTTAGTGTTAACCTGACTGTACCGTTTTCTGCAAAAAAACAGAGTGTGTCCAGTTGGTGAAAACATAAAAATGATTATTTTAGCTTTTACCATCTGGAAACACATAAAAATCTTTGTGTGTCCAGATGACGAAAGAATAAATGATACTAATTTGAGTTTAACCAACTCGACACAGGTGTGTCCAGTCATGTGTGTCCAGTTGGTGAATAACCCATTTTGATAAGGTATTCTTAGCCGTACGTATGCCATATGCCAGTCGGTCAACACACAACCACAGAATACATAATAGTACAGGTACAGAAGATTCACTCCGCGAAATCAATTAAAGAAATAGGGACTCTATCAGCGATACAATTAGGTGCAATTCAGATCGCGCGGCGCTAAAAAAGCTACGTTATATTCACCTACATGTTGCCTCTCTTTCTACTGCGTAACTCTTACCTCTTCTGGCGCCTGAATTCCTAACTATTTGCCACTCCGGAGTGGTCGCCGCATGCACTTACGCGTTCGATACCGACACGCGTAGTGAAACTGGGTGCGTATACAGAGTGCGTATACTGAGTTTTTTCATTCACTCTCGATAGTGAGAGCGTTTGCGTTTTGCATAGGAGTGACAAAGAGACAACTAGATGGCGCGCTTTGTCACTCCTATGCAAATCGCAAACGCTCTCACTATCGAGAGTGAATGACAAAACTCAGTATACGCACTCTGAGTTTTTTCATTCACTCTCGATAGTGAGAGCGTTTGCGATTTGCATAGGAGTGACAAAGAGACAAATAGATGGCGCACTTTGTCACTCCTATGCAAAACGCAAACGCTCTCGCTATCGAAAGTGAATGACAAAACTCAGTATACGCACTCAGGCCTGACACAGCCTTCGATTTCTGCACGCAACATTGCCTCAAGCTTACTGTGCCAAATTGAAACAACTATTGCATAACAGCCGCTTTTGCCACGGCAGAGACATTATGATATGTCGTAACTCGGATTCTTTATTAATTCATTACATTAGTCTTATGTAAGTGGATAACATAAGTTTTTGAAGAATTCATTTGTAAAATTACCCTAAAAATTCACTCGAAGACGGCGTGCATGCAACGACTAATGAATGTCGATAAAGCAAAGGGATCTGTCAGGATCGTGGCAGTGGAAGTCCCTGGTCTCTGCCTACCCCTCTGGGACGAAGGCGTGAGCTTATGTATGTGTGTAAACAGCCTATGTCGAACGCCATCCAGCAAGCTGGGGCCTGTTTCATAGAGCTGAAATTCAAGGCTTACTATGTCAATTAGATGCACATTGTCAAGTTCAATAATCCACATATTAAGAAATAGACTCTACTACGCAATTTACCTCGAATTATCACTATTATTAAGGGGGCTCCCATAGAGGGTGACGCCTGCCACAATCCTGACAAATCACTTTCGCTTCATCGATTTTTTTATTTAAACTTCTATTGTTATTCAAGCTTTTAGTTTCCATGATAAACTTAACATAAATAGTCACTGTTGTGCAATTACGAATTGTCTGTGTCCATCCATCTAAACGTAAAGAGGCGTAGAAGATTCGAATTATGTCACATCGCCAAAATTCCACGACTAGAAAAAAACTGGTTTAGCCGGGCCTATTAGCAGTCTAGGTGGCTTACGCCAATCTTGAATAAAATAACCTTTGCCGCATTGTAGTATCACATTGACAAAATATTTATGTTGTGAGTTCTCAATCGATTAATTTACTAGAACGTAGGTTACATAGATTTTACAATAGAATTATAGACCAACTATGCTCTGCCCATTGTAGTCTGTTAGCTTTTAGAATATACCTCAGGCTCTAGTAGGCTTCGGTTTTCGCCGAAAGCACACGAGTGTAATACTACTTCCTGCTCTGTATAAAACTTTTCTTCATTATTTTGAAAAGTTATGTAAAGTTACAAATAACAATTAATACAAAATAAACCTTACCTTAATGCAATATAATCGGTTTTATCCGATAGTAGCCGAGGTATATTCTAAAAGCTAACAGACTGTATAAATTTCTTATATAATACAACTAAATATCATGCCATCCATTAGGGGCCGTTCATTAATCACGTGATCTTTTTTTAAGCATTTTTCAACCCCCCCCTCCCCCTTGGTGATACATGGTGAGGTTTAAGACTACCCCCCACCCCCCACCCAACATCACGTGTATTTTTCGTATCTACAAAAAATCTTAATTTTTTCAGAACTAGAATAGTCTTGCGCGCGCAAGCGCGCGTATTGAACGCGTGTGCGTTTGAAAAATAATGAAAAAATAAATACACGTAATATCTTACTACCCCCCTCCCCCTTGTGACATTTCGTGATTTTTGTCAAACCCCTTTCAAGCCTCACGTGATTAATGGACGGCCCCTTATCTACATAATTTTCAATTTCAGATGATGTTTCTGATAACTCTACATACCATTAGAAAAGTCGTTATGGATAAAGGAGAAAGTTGAATATGTGCAGACAACCAGTGATTATGAAGTATAAACGTACTGCTACTGTGATGCACAATTCCACTAGACTAATTTTGAAGCCTTGCGAAGCACGGAACCGCTTGGAAAAATGCCACTAGCGTTAGTCATAGAACGGTGACCCCTCCATGCACTGAACGCGCCCTATCTTGCTCATCCTTCGTGATTGTTTAAGATCACTCAGGCGGCCGGGGCTACGAGCAATGCATGTGCCTGTATGTAAATGTTTGTGTTTAAAATCTTTGTTTATTGCTCCAGGCACGGCGACCAATGGCGGCAGTTCCGGTCCAAAGTGCAGAGGCCTATCTTGCAACCGCAGACGGTGCGGCGCTACGTCGCGCCGATAGAGTCAGTGACCCAGGACTTCATCTCCTACATGGAGAGAGCGAGGGACGAGCTCGGCGACATGCCCGCGCACTTCGACAACGACATCCATCGGTGGTCGCTTGAATGTGAGTCTCGATATCATCATTCAGCCACAAGAAGTCCAGTGCTGGACATAGGCCTCCTCCATGGATTTCCAAAAAGACCGGTTGGAAGCGGCTTGCATCCAGCGTCTCCCTGCCACTTGGATGAGATCGACTGTCCATCTTGTGGCTGGTCGTCCTACGCTGCGCTTGCCGATTTGTGATCTCCGTTCAAGAACCTTTTGGCCCCATCAGCGATCAGTTCTTCGTGCTATGTGCCCCGCCCACTGCCACTTCAACTTACTCATCCGGTGGGCTATGGCGACGACTTTCGTTTGTCTACGGACCTCATCTTTTCTGATTCGGTCTCGCAGAGAAATTCCGAGCATAGCCTTATCGATATGCCACCTATCTATACGTACACCTGTAGCCATTCCTCTTTATAGTAGCTGGCCTGCATAGCCGTATAGGACTAATTTTGAATTATTCAAAGGGAATCGCTACAGATAGGGCGGCTTGAAAACTTCTGACTGTAAGGCCGGTTTTAGAGTCACGCTGACACTCGGCGCTGACCGGGCCAATATGTACTACGTCCTAAGAAGCATTTTAGAAAAACGCCGACCGTTCAGCGCTGACCAGCCATACATTTTGACTATCAGCCCTGACGGTCAGCGCGTGGTCAGCGTGACTCTAAAACCAGACTTAGACAAGGTACTAGTTTCACAAGCCTCCGCTAATCCGGACTTGGCCCCGTGCTGGAGTATGGCCTATACCTTCCACAGGGAAGAGACCCATGCCCCTCGGTGGGGACATTATGGGTTGATCATGATGATGATGATTCATTACAAGTCAAGAAAAAAATCGCATTATTAATTTAGACGCCACTAGTGTTAGTCATAGACGGTCACCCATCCATGTACCGAACGCGCCCTATGTTGCTTAACCTTCGTGATCGTTTAAGATCACTCGAGCGGCCGGGGCTACGAGCGATTCGTAATATGTGTTACGCTTTTTTAATAGCAAAATTTAAAACTAGAAATAATATAAAATAATTGATGACCTTTGTGGAGCAGCAGTTTGCGCATCTGTCCCGGGTTCGGATCCCTGCTGGGTATAAAGAAAACTCAGATCTTGGATGTTAAGATGTTTCTGGTTCCCTCGACACAGGGTATCCCAGTGTGGGCCAGAAGCAATGTATGTGCCTGTGTGTAAATGTCGTCGGTTCAGGATGGTACTAGAACATTTCAAAATGAGCTGTTAAGAGATAGCCTCATAATGAATTAGAAACGATCAAACATTTTTCTTAGTGCCATAGTGATTTTTAAGACTTATTGAAGTGTTAGAGCCGTTTTCGACTTATTCCGTTATTGATCTAGATAGAAAATTATTTTTTTAGGCACACCGCATACTTAACTCAAAACATGTAATTTTGGAGATGTTCCAGTACCATCCTGAACCGACGATGTTTATGTTTATAATATTTTAAAAATTTACATGTGTTTAAAATATAATTTATTTTATCCAGGCATCGGGCGCGTAGCCCTGGACGTGCGGCTGGGGTGTCTGTCGGGCGACATCACGTCCGACTCGGAGCCGCAGCGCATCATCGACGCGGCCAAGTTCGCGCTGCGGAACGTGGCGGTGCTCGAACTGAAGGCGCCCTACTGGCGATACATACCGACCCCGCTGTGGACGCGCTACGTTCAGAACATGGACTTCTTCGTCGAGTGAGTAACTTTACAGTTCTAAAAACATACATACGTACAAAAGATAGCTCGTAGTCCCGGCTGCCTGGGTGATCTTAAACGATCACTAAGGTTAAGCAACATTGGGCGCGTTCAGTGCATGGATGGGTGACCGTCTATCACTAACGCTAGTGGCATTTTTCCGAGCGATTCCGTGCTTCGCAAGGCACGTTAAGCAGTTGGTGCCGGCTGCCGTCGATAGATGGCGCGGCTTGAAAACTTCTGACAGTAAGACCAGACACTAGTCTTACAAGCCTCCACCAATCTGGACTTGACCCCCGTGGTGGAGTATGGCCTATACTTTCCTCAGGGAAGAGACCCGTGCCCCTCGGTGGGGACATGATGGGTTGATGATGAATTGTACCATGAACCTAATTAATATTTAATATTTAGTTTATTATTTTATATTTAGTTTAGGAATTAATTATATACTTGTATAAATAAATATTTTGTGCATTTTGTTTTTTCCAGTGTCAATAAAGAAAATTGTTATAATCTGTCAAGAAAATGTAGAAATTAAAGAGTTCGGTTTTGCTCGGACTTTTTGTCTGCATTTGTTAATAACTTGCACTTACAAGCATTATATAAATTAAAAACTTGAGCTTTTACATAAATTAAGGAATGTGCTTCAATAGATATAGTAGTAAATGTTTAGGTTTTTCAATAAAACAATTAGTTAACTTTCACTTCCGGTTTCTAGTATTTTTTGACAAACTGTATTTTATCTTATTCTCAGACTCTGCAGCCGGTATATAAACGAGGCGCTGGAGCGACTAAAGACAAAAAAGGTGACGTCAGAGGACGACCTCTCTCTCCTGGAGAGAGTGCTGCGAAGCGAGGGGAACCCCAAGATAGCCACCATAATGGCGCTTGACCTCATACTGGTCGGGATTGATACAGTAAGCTTGACATTTTGAACAAGACGGTTTGAACTCGTTCACCATTTTTAAGATGACATTTTGGCCATGATGGAGAAACATAATACGGCGTCAGTTTTGAAAAATAAATGGCGCTTCAATTTCTTTTTATAACATCATTCATCATCATAAACCCATTACGTCCCCACCGAGGGGCACGGATAGAGACCCGGTTCCGGTTTGCGAAATATTATGCGTTAGTATGATGATGGTGACCGTCTATGACTAACGCTAGTGGCATTTTTCCGAGCGATTCCGTGTTTCGCAAGGCACGTTAAGCAGTTGGTGCCGGTTGCCATCGAAAGATAGCAGTCGTTAAGCCAAGTCACAGGCCTTACGGTGGCTTGAAAAATTCTGACAGTAAGACCAGCCACTAGTCTTACAAGCCTCCACCAATCCGGATTTGGCCCCCGTGGTGGAGTATGGCCTATACCTTCCTCAGGGAAGAGTGCCCTTCGGTGGGGACATAATGGGTTGATGATGATGATGATGCCAAATTTCAGCTCTGTACTACTTATAGTTTCTATGCTAAGCCGCAGTCACACCGACAGACGGACATGGCACAACTATATATATGCGTATATAGCCTATACAGGCGTATACAGGCTCTTACATACTTAACATAATAGAAAATATTTTTCAACGTTACGGTAATTCTTGCCACTTAGCATTTGGATTTACATATTCGAAGCAATAGACGAAAACAGTAATGAAAAGAATATTTTCTTTAAATATTGCTTACTAGATGCGTGAAAAATTAATTAACTTATTTATGTCATTCTGAACGTGAAAGGCATTCGAGAATTAGAAAATTGTGAGTGAGCGTGTGTGTGCGAGTATATGTGTATGTGTGGGATAGGAATAAGTTAAAAAAAACGGTCACCATGGGGATTAAACCAGCTACCTCCGGCGTGGTAGTCAGACCCACTAGACCAACGAGGCAGTCGAAGGATAAACATTTACATACAGGCGCATACATTGCTTCCGGCCCCACACTAGGATACCTACCCTGTGTCGTGGGAACCAAAAACAGCGACATCACAAACATGTAAACATCCAAGTCCTGGGGTTTTTTTGTCCCCAGCCGGGATTCGAATCCGGGACATCTAGCATGGTAGACAGATGCGCCACAGAGGTTGTCAAAAAGTATAAGCGTTTAAAACCTGTATTACAGAATCGTTCTCAAGCGCTGATTTCATTTTAGAACGTTACTTGAGTTGAACTTGACTTGACACTTACCAATTGCAACTCAACTGTAACATCTCACACTTGCAGATTTCCATGGCCGTCTGCTCCATCCTGTACCAAGCCGCGACGAACTTGGAGCAGCAAGACAAAATGGCGGCGGAAATCGCGCGGGTGTGCCCCGACCCCGACAAGCCTTTGAGCTATGCCGATCTGGACAAGCTGCACTACACCAAAGCCTTCGTAAGGGAGGTTTTTAGGTAAAACAACGGACGGTTTCACACTGTATCGCATTTGTTTTATGTGACGACCGGCCAGTAGTTAAAAAGGTAGGAATTTTCCCGAGAAGAAAAGAAAGGCTGTTGCCCCGCGTTGATGTCTTTTGTATCGAACGAGATTATGAGATCGAATTGAGACGAATCAAGATGTATGTATATTGTGATATGTGATAGGTAAGCGAAACATAAACATTTACATACAGGCACATACATTGCTTCTGGCCCCACACTAGGATACCTAGGATACCCTGTATCGTGGGAACCAGAAACAGCGACGTCACAAACATGTAAACATCCAAGACCTGGGTTTCTTTTTTTTTGTGGCCAGCCGGGATTCAAACCCGGGACAAGATGAGATGAGAGACAAGATGGAGGAGGCGAGAAAGTGAGATGAGGTGAGACGAGGTGCGATGAGGTGAGACGAGGTGAGACGAGGTTAAATGAGGTGACATGAGATGAGATGAGAATTTTCTTAATTACATTACATCCATAAACTCACGCCTGTATCCCAGAGGTCTAGGCAGAGAGCAGGAACTGCCACTGGCCTGTATTTGTGCTTATGTGATTTGTTTTTAGTTTTCACATCTTTTACTGTGAAAGGCAAATAACTAGCACAATCAATATTTCGCCTTTCAGAATGTACTCGACCGTCATCGGTAATGGGCGCACTCTTCAAGAGGACGACGTTATATGTGGATACCATATTCCAAAGGGGGTGAGTTGAATTTTTATTTATAAAAATTAAATATCGACTGTGATCCGGCAATAAATCCTGTCTCTTTTTTTTACAAAGCACTCTTTGACTTCATCTTGTCATATATACCAATCTGTCATCAACATCAACCCATAATACCCCAACCTAGGGGCATGGGTCTCTTCCTTGAGGAAGGTATACATACTCCACCACGGGGGCCAAGTCGGCAACCGGCACCAACTGCTTAGCGTGCCTTGCGAAGCATTTAACCGCTCGAAAAATGCCACTAGCGTTAGTTATAGACGGTCCCTCACCATGCATTGAATTCGCCCTATGTTGCACACGTAAACGCTATGTCAGTCAGCAGTGACCGCATCGCCTTATAGTAGTTTCACCCTGGCGTTGAAAGGCTTAACCTTCGTGATCGCTTAAGATCACTCAGGCGGCCGGGGCTGCGAGCGATTCTTACTAACTTAGTAACTTATGTGTTAGTTTTATTCTTCAGGTCCAAGTGGTCTTCCCAACCATCGTGACTGGCAACATGGAGCAGTTCGTCTCGGATCCCAAAGTGTTTAAGCCGGAGCGCTGGCTTGAGCCGGATGGCAAGCTGCATCCCTTCGCGTCCCTCCCGTACGGGTTTGGGGCTCGCATCTGTTTGGGGAGACGCTTCGCTGATCTGGAGATACAAGTCTTGTTAGCTAAGGTACGTTTATGTCAAGGACTTGTGCAATCTCCCGCGAATCAGGAGACCGCTTGGGGTAACGAAAGATAATCGAATACATCGAATCGAATCCAGTGAAAGTAATGTAGAACATCGAAAAGCCAACTCACCATCAGCGTCTGGGGCCCGAGCCTGTCCGTCGACGCCGACAATGTCCGATCAGGTGTGGGGTATCCCAATCCACAATCACGATGACGAGGGAGAGCACTGCGTGGGGGGCTTGTAGGCGAAGGTTCACAGTTTTAAACGAAATTAGTTGATATGCACGTAGCAGTAGATTCTCAAGGGCAACCAAAGATCCGACACACGATCTTGACGACCATCACAGCGAGAAGGCTCACGACAATAATAAACTACCCTCACTGGATCGAAAAAAAAAAAAAATCTAACACTACCCTACGTAATTTGTCGCTAATGTACACTAAAAATCTAAACCTAATATAATTTGACGCGGATCGTACAGGACTGGTACTGTAGCGATTCCTCTTTATAGTAACTGGCCGGCACAGCCGTCTAATATGAATTTAAATATTTGAAAGAGAGTCGCTACGTTTTTGGTTGAGATGTCAGTCGAGGACTAGCTACGATAGGCGTTTCCTGAAAAAAGATATAATAAAATAGTATTTATTGCTAAAAAGCATCTTTCACTCAAATAAACACTACAGTACACATATTTTCAATGCTAAGAGCCAGTTTCTGAATTGAAAATTTTGCTAAGTATCTACTTAACTGTAGCGCCATCTCGTGGAATTTCTTTAGAAAAGAGCGTGACAGCACGTTACTTCCCTAAGTGTTAACTTAGCGTAAATTCTCAATTCAGAAATCGGCTCTAAGACCCATTTTCTGAATCAATTGAGAATTTCATAAAGTATCTGCTTAGCTGTAGATAGATAGAATATTTTGTATTGTATTCATAAATTACATTTATAGTGCTCCCAAAGTGATAATGCGCATACCGAGTACCGACTTTCGCCACAGTTCGGCAACTGACGTATTTCCCGAGCGCGCCCGGGAGACTATATCTACATAGAGTGGTGTAAAAGGCATTTACTTCATGCAATTATGTATTAAATGATTCCGGTGTTTCCGGGAATACGGCCACTAGCGATGATCTGCGCATTATAAATTTGGGAGTACTGTACATATCGACATTTAAAAGGTAATAGGGCATAAGCGACATTTTGGCCCAAAATGACTTTTGAATGCCATCTTACTTAAAAAAAAAATCTGCGTCGAATGCGCTTACTCCCGCGGCTCTACGATGACTTTTTTGTATCGTAGAGCCGCGGGAGTAAGCGCATTCAACGCAGATTTTATTTTTAAGTAAGATGGCATTCAAAAGTCATTTTGGGCCAAAATGTCGCTTATGCCCTATTACCTTTTAACCGTCGATATATTTACAGAAGGTTTTTCTTCTCAAATTTCCCAAAAAGTATTATTATTACAGTATTTACTTAGTGAAATTCTCAATTTAGAAACTGGCTATAAGAGCGATGCCGTTGCCTTCCAGTCCTCCCTATCCCTGGCCAACTCTTCCCACTCAGGTAAATTTTTCATTAGGTCGTATATCTTCGCCTTTGTCTTACGCGTCGCCGGTAGCCGTTGCGCGGCACCCAATCGGTGACAAATTTTGCCCACTTTTCCCCCCAGCAAAGGTAGTATGAGGACGCGAGTCGCGCGCGACTCGCGTCCTCATACTACCTTTCCAGGTCTTAGATGTTTACATGTTACATTATGTAAAATTTTAGTTTTAGTCTAGTTTAAGTCTTTTAAGTCACAAATAAATTACTTACTTACTTGTGAGGTCGCTATTTCTGGTTCCCACGACACAGGGTATCCTGGTGTGGGGCCAGAAGCAACGAATGTGCCTGTTTTATGCCATGTTCATGTTTGTTAATTTCAATTCTGTTGTAAATTTAAACTAAGATTAATGATTATTAATCCACTTGCATGTAGCATAATTCATTTGGCTATAAACAATTTTTACTTTATGTTTAATTTAATAGCTTACCCTTACTTTTGTTCGCCAGCTACTCCGAAAGTACCGACTGGAGTACCATCACGAGCCATTGGAGTACGCAGTGACCTTCATGTACGCGCCGGACGGTCCGCTGCGCCTGCGCATGCTCGAGCGATGACTTCACTCACGCGCATTGCTCCTCTTACGCTGACTGTTTGGAAGAACTTAGAAACCGACGATGTATGCGTTTGGGGCAGTTCCTGTGTATAACATAACATTAACATAACATTTACATACATGCACATACATTGCTTCTGGCCCCACACTAGGATACCCTGTGTCGTGGGAACCAGAAACAGCGATTTCACAAACATGTAAACATCCAAGACCTGGGTTTCTTTTTTTTTTTGTGCCCAGCCGGGATTCGAACCCGGGACCTCTCGCATGGTACGCAGATGCGCTAACCACTACGCCACAGAGGTCGTCAAAAATACAAAAAATGTATCGTACTGTAATACGCGTTTAAAATTATCATTTAATTAATACAACACATTGGAATGGTTCGCGGATTTTAGACAATAAAATTTTCGTAAACCCATTACGTCCCCACTGAGGGGCACGGGTCTCTTCCCTGAGGAAGATATAGGCCATACTCCACCACGGGGGCCAACCGTATTGGCGGAGGCTTGCAAGCCTTACTGTCAGAAGTTTTTTTCTTCGTCTTTTCTTCGTTTTTTTTTTTTTTTCTTCGTCTGACACTTACGAGTGAAGTTGTGTTACTACTTGCTGACAGAAATTAATTCAATTTCATCGTGAATTTTAATAGTTTCGCCCTACAAATATAGTCGGCGGTTTAGGGAAGTGTTACCTGGTGGAGTGCATATAGTTGCGGTCGTGGACAGTGCATAATTGAAAAGAAATAGAGGTGTTTTGATATCTGTTTGTGGGTGTTCATTAAAAATCGAACACAGAAGCATAAACTCGAAACGCCTCCTACCTGCGACTGTGTTTATCGCATCTTGTATCAGAAGAGCTTTTTCGTTGGCACTACCACAGTTCGCTGTGGATTATTGGTTAAGCCGTCTGGGCTGATATTACGACGCTAACGTGACGTGAGATCGCTTCACCACTGTGATTTAAACGGATTTATCTTTTTTTTTTGTTTTGTCCTGAAGATGAATTGCTTCAAGTGCAAAAAGAGCGTAAGCGATGACATCCTGCTTCGCTGCTCAGTATGCAAAAAGAACTTTCATTACTTTTGCGAAAATTTCTCTAAGGAATTGTACGCGAGAATGGGCAGCGCTAAAAGGGAGGCATGGTATTGTTCTATATGTTGTGTCGGAGCGGGAGGCAATAGAAAACCTATGGTTGATACTCAAGCACCACCACAATCTAACCAGTCTACTACACTGTCTACGTCTGATTGGTCCTCAGCCCTGAATGAGCTTAGGCATACATTGACTTGCGAACTAAAAAAGGTCGGTTCCGATCTTAAACTTGAGATGCAAGGCCTGAACTCGAAGCTGGATGAGTATTTCAAAGACTTGGCAATGTTGAGGATAGAGTATCTGTTCTGGAGACGAATTATTCCAAGATCGAATCACTGGAGAACGAAATTAAAAGTCTCCGAGAAACTGTTTCTGGACTGAAACTTGACAGCAACCATCGCGATCAATTGAATCGGTTATCTAATATTGAAATCATGGGTTTGCCTGAAACCAAGGGAGAAAACTTGCTTTCTATTGTGCAGACTGTCGGCTTAAAGGTGGGAGTCACACTGGAAAGACAAGACATTGAGTTTGCCACCCGAATCCGGCTTCGAGAAAAACCAGAGAAGCCGGAGGAGTTCATCACACCAGTAGTGGTGAAATTTAGCAGGCGCTACCAGCGAGATCAGGTTATGGCAGCCATTAAAGCTAGACGGGGTCTAACTACTAAAGACCTAGAGTTACCAGGCACGGCAAAGAAAGTATTCTTTAATGAGCACCTCACTGGCGCGAACAAGGCTCTCTACCTCAGGGCGCGAAGGCAGTCGAAAGAAGCAAATTATCTCTATTGCTGGTCAAAAAACGGCAAAATATTTGTAAAAAAAACAGAAACTTCCTACGCCATCCCCATTGTATCGGATCGAGATTTGTCAAAAATTCATTAACAGCACCGGTTTCATTAACTTTAATTAATTTGCACTCAGCTCACAAATCTACGAATTGCGCCCATTATGCCACGCTTAGTAAGTTTTATAAATCAATATTTATTATAATTATTTTCACTTATGATTAAGATATGTTACCAAAATGTAACTGGTTTACGCTCTAAGACAATCACTTTTTTACATAATCTAATGCTCATGGACTACGACATGGTATTGGTCACAGAGACCTGGCTTCTACCTGGTATATATGATAGAGAAATTTCAGACGATAGATATGACATGTATAGAAGAGATAGAGATTACACATTAACGGGTCAAAAATTAGGCGGGGGCGTTCTGATTTTGGTAAAGCGGTCGTTTAACTCGGTACTTAGAAACGACTTATGTGGTAATGTTGAAGACATATGGGTATCTGTACCTTTAAAAAATTCAAAAGCTTGTCCTTACACGAGACTTAACATATGTAGTGTGTATATCCCACCTGATACAAACCACAATTCTAATTTAAGCATTTTCATGGATAAAGTATCTCTTGCTGTCAATGATAATCCTAAAGATGCGTTTCTGATTGTAGGTGATTTGAACCTCCCAGAAATCAAGTGGATAGTTAGTGACTCATGTCTTACTCCACAGAATTTAAAAAGTAAAACGAGCAAAGATTTTATTGATAATCTAAATTTTTGCAATCTCAAACAGTACTGTCCTATAACTAATGAATCTGGTAACACCCTTGATTTGGTCTTAGCTAATTTCAACTTGACTGTTTTTAACCCTGGTAGTAGCCTGGTTCCAGAAAGCATGCATCATAAAGCTCTCTGTCTGGAATTTGAAATTTCTGCTCCAGAGATGTTAGTGCCATCTTGCCGGGAGATTGTGGCATTTCGTAAAGCCAATTATGGCCAAATTTCTTCTGAAATTGTTAAAGTAAACTGGAAAGCCAATCTGAAGAACGTTAGCACGGACTTTGCAGTTGACAAATTTTATGAAATTTTAAATAATATTATTGATAGGTTTGTCCCTAAAGTTAAAATTAAAACCTGTGAAAAATATCCTAAATGGTATTCCAACCAACTAAAAAAATTGCTACATGAAAAGTTTAAATATTTTAAAAAGTTTAAAAAGTACAAGAACCCTCTTGACTACCAAATATTTTCCAGGCTCCGTGAAAAGGCAAAAAAAATGCAGAGGTTTAATTATATTACATATATAAAGGAAATAGAGAGCAGCATATGCAAGGATCCAAAAGCAGTTTGGGGCTATGTGAAAGCTAAACAAGGAGGCTTCTCTGCTATACCCAAAACCATGTTCTTTGGTGATCAAAAATGTGAAGATTCCCAGGGGATTTGCAATCTTTTCAAGTCATTTTTTTCGTCAGTGTACGACTCAAGAAGTGCTGCTAACTGCACTCTACCAGATTATCAATACGACACTGTTAAGTCTGAAAATGGAAACATCTATAAATTACATCTAAGTGTCAATCTGGTAGCTGAATATCTTGAAAAGGTCGACGAGTCTAAAGGAGCCGGCAGCGATCATATACCTGCTTACTTCATCAAAAAGTGTGCTTTACCGCTCGCGACTCCTTTATTCTACATATTTAACAGCTCTGCGAGGGAAGGCGTTTTTCCAACTATCTGGAAATATGCACTGATATCACCAATTTTTAAATCAGGTAACAAAAATGACGTACAAAATTATAGGCCAATAAGTAAACTATCAGTATTCGGTAAAGTTTTTGAGAAAATTGTATTTGACCAAGTTTCCTTTGCAATTAAGCACTCTTTGTCTGTGAATCAACATGGGTTTATAGCAGGTCGATCAGTTATGTCTAACTTAGCTGCGTTCACTAGCACAGTTGTTGATCATGTTGAAAGTGGATATCAAGTGGATGTTATATACACTGACTATTCCAAGGCATTCGATAGAGTTGATCATAATGTACTCGCTAAAAAACTGTGGAATGTAGGAGTGGTAGGCGATTTACACAGATGGATTTGTTCCTACATTAAAAATAGACATCAGACTGTAGTAGTAAATGGCTGTCGATCCGAAGACATTCTTGTGCCTTCAGGAGTCCCACAAGGATCCCACTTGGGACCTTTGTTTTTTATACTTTTTGTAAATGACATTGAACACTGCTTCCAGAATTCTGATTGTATAGTCTACGCGGATGATATGAAATTATTTAAAAAAATTACTAATATTGAGGATACATTAGACCTTCAGAACGATCTGGATCGATTATCAATTTATTGTCGTGAAAACAAGCTTTCTCTTAATGCCAAAAAATGTCAAAAAATTACTTTTACCAGGAGAAAGACCAAAATTTGTTTTGATTACCGCATAGGGGGGACGATTGTAAAAGAAGTAAACGTTATAAAAGATCTTGGAGTCTATCTCGATACTGAACTTTCGTACGTCCAGCACATAGAATATATTATAGGAAAAGCTTATAAAATGCTGGGATTTATTTTACGTCTCTCGAAGGAATTCAAAAATTCGTCAACCTTAAAAATTCTTTTCTATGCTTACGTCCGAAGTCAACTCGAGTATTGCTCCTTAATTTGGAATCCTATTTATAACATTCATTCCTCAAGGATCGAAAGCATACAAAAGAAATTTACGCGCCATTTAAATTACCGCAAACGGATAGTTGATTGCGATTATAACAGTTCCATTGAGCGACATGGCATGGTTTCTCTGCACAGTAGACGCACAGTTACGGATATGATGTTCCTTTATAATCTTGTAAATGGATTAGTCGATTGTAACAGGTTGCTGTCATCGTTATCATTCAGAGTCCCAAGAGCGTCAACCAGAATAAAAACTCTTTTTCAGGTTCCATTCAGCCACAGCAATTACGGGCAAAATAGTGTACTCTGTCGAATTATGAGCACTTATAACAATATTTTCAATGACATAGATTTATTTTATCTTACTAAGAACTCATTTAAGAACCATCTGTTCAGGAGTATAAGTGAAAAATCTTAATTATGTCATGTTCCGCAGTCTTTATTAGCTGTATGCAGTAGCAATTTCTCATGTAACGTGTATTGATTTTTATAAGTATTTTAATGTTAACCTATTATTGGGCCTTATGTAGCACCTTTTTCATGTACTGTTTTGTTTTGTACCGTGTCTGTTGGTTTCCTAGTAAATAAAAATAAAATAAAATAAAAAATAAGTTTTTAAGCCGCACTAAGGCCTCTGAATTGGCTTAACGACTGCCATCTATCGACGGCAGCCGGAATCAACTGCTTAACGTGCCTTGCAAAGCACGGAACCGCTCGGAAAAATGCCACTAGCGTTAGTCATAGAACGGTCACCCATTAACGCACTGAATGCGCCCTATATTGCTTAACCTTGGTGATCGTTTAACTCCTGAAAATATAACGTTCTATAATTAAGTAGTCTTGTAAAAAGAGTTAATTTACATGCTTACACGTAAAAGTTTTGAAAGTTACGTAAGATTTATCATTAAAAAGTTGTATCTTGAAGGATACTAAAGGCTTAAACGCACCAACGCGATCGCGGTCGAGGTCCATACATACGTCTTCCACAGCAGTTGTATGGACCGCGTTGACCGTGTGTTTTACCCTTAGCAGTAAAACTGCCAGTTCCTTGATAACTGATAATTATAATCCATCAAGACGTAGGTAGTGCACATAACAATATAAGGGTAGAAAGGGATTACCCATCTCTGTCTCTCTCATGGGTATTCCCCCATTTTTTTTTTGTACAAAGTTGACATTACATCTTCAATAATCCATTATTTTATATTCAATAAAAAAACCTTCGTAAGTTGTTTTGAGATGTAAATTTTTTATATATTTATAGGTTTTTTGTGTATAATTGAGTAAAATAAGTGTTTTTGAAAGAAAACGTACGATTAGAAAAGACATTGATAACGATATCCATTGTCAGGTAGATCGAAAGTTGAAGAATTCACACGCCTAATAATTTAATTCTAGAATTGATAATTTCTCTAAGTATATAACAATATTTAAGTAACGGTCTGTCATCTGAGAAACTTGACGAGACAGAACTACAGTTAATTAGTTGCTTAGCGAAATCATCAATTCAGAAACTGACCCTAAAATACATAAGTAAATCACATTGTCATTAAATGATTGTTATTTACTACTAAGTAATTAAAATTGCAGTTTGCTTATTTTTTTTGTAAACAATATACCTTGTCGTACCATAGACTATATCTATGGTTCATCATCATCATCAACCCATTATGTCCCCACCGAGGGGCACGGGTCTATTCCCTGAGGAATGTATAGGCCATACTCCACTACGGGGGCCAAGTCCGTATTGGTGGAGGCTTGTAAGACTAGTGGCTGGTCTTACTGTCAAAAGTCTTTAGGCCGCCCTAAGGCCTCTGACTTGGCTTAACGGCTGCCATCTGTCGACGGCAGCCGGCACCAACGGCTTAACATGCCTTATGGTTATGTTTTAATTTTTTTCTTGTCCGTTGCGTTACATAATATTGTGTTACTTGTCTGTTTATTTGAGTTACTGAGATAGTCGTATTGAGTCGTATTGATAGTAGATTGCGTAGATTGAGCGCAAAACTAGCAAACTGTGAACACTACATTTAATTTTAAGGTATATAAAGTATATAGAAGGACATACTAAACCGATACGCCGCTAACTCAGTCGGCGGCAAACTGTTTGCCAACTGGGGACGCAGCCTAAGGTAGTATTGTGTAAACAAGAGTCAAAGTGTTCTTCGTATATAGTACAACCCGTCTTCCGACCAAATCTTACCAGAATGAGTTCTTTAGAAAGCAGTACAAATTGAAACCAAAAATTACTAAGTTTCAACCAATGAAGATTTGTCTTTTGATCTATGCCATTTCATGTAAATAGCTTTTTTATGACTTAAAAATGAAATAAAAGTGATTATCAAAATGTTACTTAAACTTTCGTAAGTACTAGACATTTTTAACTTTATTCCGGATATTATTTGAATTTTCGTCTCAGAGACCATTCCGGACCCTGGCACGCCCAGAAGACACCCCTGGGGGTCCCACGGGGACTTTGATTCGGACCCGTGGCACCCCTAGATCAATTAGTGCTGTGCTTCTGATGTCTAAACTTGTTACAATTTAAACCTACCTACCTTATAATATAATATTTGATAAATAAATATTAAAACTTTCGTAAGCACAACACATTGTAAACTTAACAACACCCGTAAGTAGATCCGGACTAAAAGTTTACAATAAATATTAAAATTAAACTGTTGAATTTTTTTAATCTTTTTTTTTTAACATTTACCTTTACATACAGGCACATGCATTGTTTCTGGCCCCACACTAGGATACCCTGTGCCGTGGGTACTAGAAACAGCGACGTCACAAACATGTAAACATCCAAGACCTGGTTTTCTTTTTTTTTCCAGCCGGGATTCGAACCCGGGACCTCTCGCATGGTAGGCAGATGCGCTAACCACTGCGCCACAGAGGGCGTCATCTTTTGTCCATTACTATTCGATTGGTGGGATCATGGGAACTAGTAAATAGACTCATGATACCCCTGGTACACCGTTGTATGATGGGGTGCCACTGATCCGAATCATAGTTCCCGTGGCACCCCAGGGGTGTCTTCTGGGGGTGCCATGGGTCCGGAATGGCAGAACCGCGAGCTCCGTCTCTGCTCACCATGATTAAGCTCTGCGAATCAGAGCGAAACCTGGTCGGACTCTTGCGACGAAAGGTTAAGTAAGTGTATCCGGAATAAAGCTTCTAAAATGTTACTTCATTCATGTTATATCGAAATACATAATTTGTTTAAAAGTTGTTTTAGTTTTATTTCACTTACAGTAGATGGCGTTGGTGGTTCAAAATTAGCAACAAAATGTATACAGTCTGTAAAATATAGCTTGAGCTCCACGACAGCTGTCACACTGACAGGGCTAGGTTACGTACGATAAAGTTGATCGTACATTTGTCAGCACCGCACGCGCCGCATTTTAAAATTGGGTCGCATATTTGTCAGCAACGTACGCGCCGAACGCGCCGCATTTTTGTGTGTTGCCAACAACGTTTTCTTGCCTCTGGTGTGAAACGGTGCGGTGACATTGTGCTATGGAAGAAATTGTTGTAATAGCCTGCTTATTGGCAGAAGAAAAAAAAAATGAAACTCCAAGAAAAAAAAAGACTCTGGATTCACAACATTAATTAAAAAAGGAACTTATATGGAGCATATTCAGCTCTTCGGATCCGAATGAGGCAACACTGAGTCTCAGCACGCGCCGCACGCGCCGTACGCGCCGCATTATGTGACGTCATCAGAATGCTTCCTTCGGAGTTCGGATGCCTACCGTATTTTACGAAATGCGTCGCGTACGGTGCGGATAGATATGCGAGATTTCATATCATTACATACAACGAATTTTAAAATGCGGCGCGTGCGGCGCGTGCGGTGCTGACAAATGTGGGATCAACTTAACATCGAATAGTGTGCAGTAAGTACGGAGTTTTCACAGTACAAATATTCTGTGAAAAAATTCAAAACTTCATGGACGCAAATGCTTATGACAGCTGTCGCGGAGCTCAAGCTATTAGATATTTTACAGACTATAGTTAAAATATAAGCCAGTAGACTCCTCATATAATAAATTCCGCACAACACAATCACTTGACCTGGTCCCAAACTAGGATATCCTGTGCTGTGGTAACCAGGCAAGGACATTACAAACATGGAAAAACACCCAGACTTAGGCCATTTGTAGAAATGTACGGCGGCCCCCAGTGGGAATCGAATCCACGACCTCTCTTTTGGTAAGCGCATTAAAGGCTAGACCAACGAGACAGTCGAAGAGACGAAATATTTGCCAAAAACGTTTACCGTGGCCTAGATTCTGTTAATGCATGGTAGTACAATGACAACTGGATGAACATGGCGATTTAGTGTCATTGCTGCTTCAAGTTTACGCGCGCGTAATCCTAACAATCTAGTCGTCAATGGTATGAAAAATCACGTTACGTGAATCGACCATATATCTGCCATCGTACTATAATGGACTGACAGAATCGAGGACCGTCTTATCTACGCGTTCATGAAACTGTCAGTGTACTACAATGCATTAACAGAATCTAGCCCCTCAATTGCGTGACCGTCAGGTCCGCTGGACACAATGAGATATGGAAATCAAACCAGGGGTATTATTTACTACCCATTTGCTACTATTTACTACCTATCATAAAGCATTTATTTGCTACCTTTACGGTATCGAATATATCAAAAGAATAAAATGGCCAGCCATTCTGACGTCAGGTTGGCTGACCACTTAAATTTTCTTGTAATTTTAGTAAAGGGTTAACGATGTCAGTGGTATCAGTATTAACTACCTTTTTGCTACCTAAACAAAACATTTTTTTACAATTATAAAAACATAACATAACATTTACATACATGCACATACAAAAAAAATTTTAAAAAGCCCGCATCAAACCTTATTTACGAAAGAAAATAAAACGCCTGTACAAATGCTCACACCAGCTGTGTGCTCCATGTAGGTAATGGCTAAAAATATTTCTGCAGGCGCTTAGTAGATTCTAGACAAACTGTTTGGGGTATTAGATTATTTTGTGATCATAATAAGTACTGAGTTATGCATGAAAATCACCCTAAGGCTCAAAAATGTCATTGAAATAATAATGATGACTAAGATAGTTGGTCTAATAATAATACCGTAAAGGTAGCAAATACTTTATGATAAATAGTACGCATGGTACGCAATAGTACGCATGGTTTGAATTCCATATCTCATTATGTCCAGCGGACTGACGGTCACTGAATTGATAATATTATGGATTACAATAAGTATTTTTTGGACTAAAACCTTTAGCAATAGACATTATTGCCGATCGACTTGACCTCTTGGGCTATAGAAGAAGAGGAATAAAAATGTATTATAAAAACAGTATGTACACACGCCATAGTAATAAAATAAATGCATAAATAAAACAAAAAATAGTACAAAACGAAAAGTCAGAAGAATACAGAAGGAACATAAAGGTCACGGCGTGTCACTGCTGTTATAAATGGTAGCTGACTCAGCATTTTGCTGATGGACAAGCCTTCAGCGCTGATTTTCAGTTAGTACCAGGAGATTCCCCGCGAACGTCACAGACCGCGGTGTGGTACAACCATAAGGAATAGGAAAAAAAAGAAACATAGATCTTTTCCAGGTTGTCCTAGGCCGTCCTCTCTTTCGGTTACCCGAGGGCGTGTATGTGAGAGCCTGTCTGCATGGTCAAGCATGTTCTGTCCCGGTATAGTGTGTGGCCTATCCAGCGCTATTTCCTATCCAGGATTTCTAGGTGGACAGGTATCTGGTTAGTACTCCTCCAAAGACCTTCATTCCGAATTGTTTGTGGCCAGAATATCGCCAGTATCTGTCTGAGACATTTAACATAACATAATATAAATTTACAAACAAGCACATACATTGCTTCTGGCCCCACACTAGGATACCCTGTGTCGTTGGGAATCAGAAACAGCGACATCACTAGGAGTTAAAGGACTGAAGAAGAAGAAGACATTATTATCTTTATTTCGGACTCCGGACGGAACGAGCTCCGTCTCTGCTCACCATGATTAAGCTCTGTAAAGGGCGGACTCTTCCGCCAAAAAGTCAGTAAGTGTATGCGGAATAAATAGGTATATTTGCCATAAAGAGTACACACTTACATTGTTGAATCCACATCTACATAGAGCGAATGGATGTAAAGATAGATGTATGATCCATTTGTCTATACTTGACATTTTTCTCAGACTTTAGACGACAATAAATCAAAAACCTTTAGCGGTAGAGGGCTCGAAACAGTTTGCAAATTTAGTGCTAGCTAGTACTAAATTTGCAAACGGTATCGAGTTTTCTGACGCTAAAGGTTTTTGATTTATTGTCGTCTAAAGTCAGAGAAAAATGTCAAGTATCGATAAATGGATCATACTTTCGACTGTGTCATTGTTGACAGCAGAAAGCGTACCAAATCGCCGAAACGTAAAAAGTCATTTACACTACTTACATGTACTCGTATTGTTAAGGCAAACACATTTTGTCTGTTTGCGTGTCATGTTGACATTCGTCGCCTTTGTTTTCAGTTTCGCGGTTTACTTTGTCGAGTCGAAAATGTACCACTTTGTTTAGTTTTAGACGGACGCGCCGGAAGGTTGAGGACCACTCCTAACTATGCTAGGTATAATCCATTTATGTATACATGCAAATTTAGTACTAGCTATCACTTTTGTAAACTGTTTCGAGTTTTCTACCGCTAAAGGTTTTTGATTTAGTGTTGTTTAATGTCTGAAAAAAATGCCAAGTACAGATAAATGGATTGTACTCGTAAGTAGGCGTTTGTAGCACTGTGGCCTACGCGAGCTGAACTGTTACGTTGGATTTTAAATGTCCTTGATGTAGGGAATGCCTTCATACATAAATCCACCCCAAGTGATAAACAATATAATTATAATATAAAAAGTACTAAACATAACCAAAATTTCAACAAAAAAAAAATTAATTTTTTTTTTGTTAATAAGCTCTGTACTGTTTTTGCCCAATAAGCAAATATTTTAGTCTGTTCTTTAGCAAGCGTTACCATTTTTAGGCTTATAGTGCTACATTGTATCAAATAAAATGTAAGCATGCTCTAAATGCATCTTAACATCTTGAGCGACCTCTGTGGCGTAGTGGTTAGCGCATTTGCTTACCATGCGAGAGGTCCCGGTTTCGATCCCCGGCTGGGGAGAAAAAAAAACTCCAGGTCTTGGATGTTTACATGTTTGTGACGTCGCTGTTTCTGGTTCCCACGACACAGGGTATCCTAGTGTGGGGCCAGAAGCAATGTATGTGCCTGTATGTTATGTTATGTTAAATGTTTAGCATATCTTGCTTGTGACGGAAAAAAACAAATTAGACCGTATTTGTCCGTACACAGACTTAGGAACTAAGCATATTTGCACAAGAAATAAACTGTGTATCTAATGTGTATCTAAGTAGAGGTGCCAATTACAGCGAAATTTGTGTTAATGAGTGCCAAATGCCTCAGAAAAGGATGAACCAAAAAAGCTAAGAATGGCCAGACGTCATTTTAGACGTCATTTCAGTTTTATAGAAATAAAGATTGTTTGCTCGGGATTTTACACTTTTACACAATTATAAGGAATACCTATTTATTGAGGGGTATTTTTAAATTTTTAAAGACCTTGTTTTTAGGGAATTGAAAACTAAATCGTTTATGTTATTTATTAATTGACAAACGCTATAACAATATTAACGACTTCTTGTGTGACAAACTTAATTCAGTAATTTTAGAAACTTATGTATATGAAATGAAAATTATGAAGTGAAATGTAATTAATATATTTGCACATCAATCGGTAGGTCACGAAGGATCTTAGCACTATATTTAAGAACTTATGTACTTACCCATGTTCTGGCAAATAAACAGATTTTACTTTACTTTTACTTTATTAACGTGTATGTTAGGTGACATTTGAATTTATGGTTGACTCTCGCGAGGTTGAAATAAGTCCCTGTTATTATCATTACGATTACTAAATGTTATGTTATGTTATTAAGAAATAGATACGATTTACTACGTAAAATGCAATGGGCGTTTTTCCTTTCTCTTTTTTTTCTTAGTTCCTTTAGATGCACTAGATGGCGCCATTCGTTTCTTCATACGAATTTGTGATTCATTGCAATCAGTGTCAAAGTCAGTCCACAGATCACTAAACAAGAGAAGGAACCAGGGTTGCTATTCGGACGAGGTTTCTCGTAATAAAAATAAAAATTCAAACCCACAATCCATAGCAAAGACTCCAAAGTATCCAAAAGCGCACTTATCACCAAACGACAACAGCATTTTTTCTTCTAGGTAACCAACCATCACAAATTCCATAGAACCATAGTATTATTTTTTGCTTTGACGTTTATTATTACGGTACAGCAGCGCCACCTAGGGATCCTTTTAAAACTAAATTTGACATAAGGAAAAACGCTCATTAGCCTGATGCAGTCCTCATAAATGCTTTCATAAAACGTCCAAATCGCAACGCAAGAAGTCTCGTATTTTCATATGTGCATATTCATATATGTATTGTTATTGATATTGATATTAAATATGATATATATTAATATTATGTAAGTAGTACTATGTAGTGTATATTGCAATATTATATTCTTGGTGTATGTTAAATATGTCTCGTATTTTCATATGTGCATATTCATATATGTATTGTTATTGATATTGATATTAAATATGATATATATTAATATTATGTAAGTAGTACTATGTAGTGTATATTGCAATATTATATTCTTGTAATCTAAGTTTGTTACCCTCTTTCCTACATTTAAGTTTAGTTTTAGTTTTTTTTATGGGTTGTTGCTGAAAATCAGCGCTGCCAAGATCACTGCGCTGACTTGGTAGCATAATGCTGAGCCTCGACCCTTTATCTTAATATGATAATAAACTGTTTCTATTCTATTCTATTTCGTTCCACCTTATCTCTTCGAACTACTTCTAGGTACTCTTTCGCTTCATCAAATTCATTAGTCACCATTCAATAGTCGCTGTTTGTCCGCACGACCGGTTTCCGGTACTTGTTATTTAAAAAAACTATACTATTCTATGTCATCAACTAGGTATGAAACATAATTTTTTTTTATAGATAGATAGATAAAACATTTATTTACATTTTCACACACACCTAACACGTATAGGAACACAAAAGAAAGAGGAAAAGACAAAGTGTAAGACAGACTCAGAAAAACAAGAACATACAATAGTGCCAAAAATACTATAAAGTAAAGTAATTATAGCGAGGAAATGCCGCCAGCCTTCTTGGAACTCTACCGGCCGACAGCGATCTGGCTCCAATATTTTATTTAAATTAGAAAATAGATTTAGATTTTAGAAGTATAATTATACATACATATATAGCTCTGTGTTGGCTGCAACTAGTTGCGGTTGGTGTACATTAGTTATGCTGTCTCTTGAAGAAGAGTGTAATCCAATTTACAAGCTAGTAGGGATTCGCTAAGAGAAGAAACCAACATCTTGGTTGGTTACAATAGCAAGCCAATGTATTGTTACTTCCATAGTATTATGTCCTACGGTATACTACTATCGGGACAAGAGACATTTCTCGTCTTGTAGTATAACTAGACAAGATGTTGTAATTGTTGCATCATCATCATCATCATCATCATTCAGCCACAAGAAGTCCACTGCTGGACATAGGCCTCCTCCATGGATTTCCAAAAAGACCGGTCGGAAGCGGCTTGCATCCAGCGTCTTCCCGCCACTTGGATGAGATCGTCTGTCCATCTTGTGGCTGGTCGTCCTACGCTGCGCTTGCCGATATGTGGTCTCCATTCGAGAACTTTTCGGCCCCATCGGCCATCAGTTCTGCGTGCTATGTACCCCGCCCACTGCCACTTCAACTTACTAATCCGCCGGGCTATGTCGACGACTTTCGCTCGTCTACGGACCTCATCATTTCTGACTCGGTCTCGTTGTTGCATGTTGTCTTGTTTTCTTGTTGTTAGCATATTATAGTTGTGTAGTATATGTCTCATAGTTATTGTCTGTGTTTCTGGCACAGCAAATAAACTTTTTACCTGTCTATCTACCTACGTAAGTTGAGTAGTATCGAGAAAACGAGAACGTAATCCATCATGCGTGGCGGCAGACAAACCGATATGGAGCTAATTTCTCCGGGCTTGATTGCTTATACATAGAGTTGTTAAATATTCTAACCTATCTATCTAAACATATTAAAAACTTTAACTTACGCTACCTCAAATGACCCAGAGTTACGAGATTTTCATCAAATCTTGTCGTTTCGTCTTTTGTTTTAGCTTCACACACCCCTCGATTATCTATTTTAGTGAGATTTCATCATCATCATCATTCAGTTACAATAAGTCCACTATTGGACATAGGCCTCCTCCATGGACTTCCAAAAAACCGGTTGGAAGCGGCTTGCATCCAGCGTCTTCCTGCCACTTGGTTGAGATCGTCTGTCTATCTTGTGGCTGGTCGTCCAAAGCTTGCCGATATGTGGTCTCCATTCGAGCACTTTTCGGACCCATCGAATCAGTTTTAGTCAGATTTACTGCCCACGCTATTGTTCAGCTCCGTATATACTCCGACCAGACTGGTCGCGCGAAATCAAAGCATAGCATAGCTACATCAATAATATAAGTACCTCTCTGGAACTGGCGCATGAGGTTACTGACATGTGGGGGGTGGTGTCGACCCAAGTCGTTTCTAAAGTCCTGTCCGCGAAGGGGTTAGTTCCGACCAGTCTCGCTACCCATCTGAGGTGGTTGGAATTCCGTGTGGGCATGCTTCCGGCCCTTCCTTCCTCGTGGTCAAACTTAGTAGTTAAACTGATTTGACCACGAGGAAAAGGCTTCCGGCTATAATGCAAAAGCCGGTGCTGCTTGATATACTCGTAGTCCGGATAGTCCGACGTTTCTGTCGTTGTCGCCCTGAACTCCGGCCGCTGGGACTCCTCAGCCGAAGAGCGTCCGTTTGGCCACTTTGGTGAGACACTGTTATCTTTTTTATGTCCATAATAATAACTTCCACACAACACAATCACTTGACCTGTGATGCAATTACGCAAGACTCCACTGAATAGAGTTGCCTGATTTAGCCCTTTTGTTCCCAATATGTCACACCACTTTATGTCACACTGTTACATTCTGGGACTTTTTTCCCAGTAGGTATCTCATACTGCCACTCCGAACTGTCCTACACGTTCTTATTTTGACTCTTTCAAGTTGTCTAAATGCTTAACCCGATAGAGTGGAAAGTTAGGTAATATAAGGGCTGGTCCCAAACTAGGATACCCTATTCAATGGTAACCAGACAAGGACATTTGGCGACCTCTGTGGCGGAGCGGTTAGCGCATATGTCTACCATGGGAAAGGTCCCGGGTTCGAAACCCGGCTGGGGACAAAGACACCCAGGTCTTAGATGTTTACATGCTTGTGACGTCGCTGTTTCTGGTTCCCACGACGCGGGGTGTCCTAGTGTGGGGCCAGAAGCAATGTATGTGCCTGTATGTAAATGTTTTTGTTTATGTTACATTGCAAACAGGGAAAACCCCCCAGACCGAGGCCGTCTGTACAAATGTATTTAGTTGTATATTTTCAAAGATGAGAAATTCCTTAAGTGTTCATTCACTGGAGCACTTACCTGTACATTTTACGCACAGCGCAAAGTAGGTCAGTGTACATAGTACGCGACGTAATTCTCACTCTCGGACTAAGTACAAAGAAAGCACTTTCAATCTCAACCGGTCAAATAAGTATTAGCACATAGCCGCGAGATTCGATTCTTCACGTTACGAGTCTCCATTGTCAGTGGTACCAAGTTCACGGCCGAATTTGCATTCGTAATCGATTCAAACGAGTCTCTCGCCTACGCCTCAAAGCAAAAGAAGGTCAACTTGTAGCCATTTATTTGGAAATATCGTCGTATTGAATGTAACTGCGTATCGACATCAGATTCGTCTAACCGCAGTGGGCACACGTGGTAATGAATCCCATACTGTCTAAGCAGAATAACTCTCGAGGTCATCATGACTTTACAGAATCGCTCGTAGCCCCAGCCGCCTGATGGATCTTAAACGATCACGAAGGTTAAGCAACATAGGGCGCATTCAGTGCATGGGTGGGTGACCGTTCTATGGATAACGCGAGTGGGATTTTTCCGAGCGGTTCCGTGCTTCGCAAGCCACGTTAAGCAGATGGTGCCGGCTGCCGTCCATAGATGGCAGTCGTTAAGCCAAGTCAGAGGCCTTTGAGCGGCTTGAAAAGATCTGACAGTAAGACTAGCCACTAGTCTTACAAGCCTCCACCAATCCGGACTTGGCCTCCGTGGTGGAGGCCTATACCTTCCTCAGGGAAGAGACCCGTGCCCCTTCGTGGGGACATAATGGGTTGATGTTCATGATACTTTACAGGAGACCGAGCCTACAAGTATGAGCTATGAGCCTAAAAAGGACATTATCGACTTGAATTATTCCAGCAATAGAATAAGATAGAAAGATGTCCCTCAGATGGTTAGAAAGAGCTCGATGAGCAGAATGAATGAATGAATTAACTATTGAGACATAAAACAAAAATCACTAAAGGTTTTTGTGTAAGTTAACACAACAAACATTTATTGATTCTGAGACGGTAAGAAATTCGCGGGATAAGCTATTAAATTTATAAATATGGCAAATACGATACGATTAAATATTATCATCATCAACCCATTATATCCCCACCGAGGGGCACGGTTTCTTCCTGGGGAAGGTATAGGCCATACTCCACCACAGGGGCCAAGTCCGGATTGGTGGAGTGGAGGCTTGTAAGACTAGTGGCTGGTCTTACTGTCAGAAGTTTTCACGACGCCCTGAGTAAATACTTCGGTCTTTTCTGAGAAAATTGACGAGACAGCACTACAGTGAA
This sequence comes from Yponomeuta plumbellus, assembly GCA_947310845.1. Taxonomy (NCBI): domain Eukaryota; kingdom Metazoa; phylum Arthropoda; class Insecta; order Lepidoptera; family Yponomeutidae; genus Yponomeuta; species Yponomeuta plumbellus. The sequence continues at coordinate 3,416,999 of OX371206.1, forward strand.
GTAATTAGCGAAGTACTCAATTCAGAAACCGGCCTTTACAAAACGAAGTCATAGGTACATGTCCGCACTGGGAATAGAACCTGGGTTTCTCGCTTACGAGTCCACAGTTCTACTCATTGGGCTCCCGCCGCAATGATAGTAAAACTGAATTAAAAAACTGTCCCGAGTTCCCGACTGTTAAAACTTTTAGATACTACTAGATGACAGAGGACAAGACCTTAGAAATTTCTTTAGAAATAAGTCCGCCTTTGCACTTTGTTTTAATCACAAACCTGTTATTTAAGTTATATTATGTATTTTCTTTTGTGCAATAAAGTGTAACAACAACAACAACAACCTTCAGACCGACTAAATACATACATATACAGGGTGTCCCAAAACTCAACGTTAAGTCGGTACCAGGTGAAAAGGCAAGTCATACTGGTTATCAGAAAAATATTTAAAAAAATCGTTTTTTTTATTACAATTTTTTTTTAATGGAGCATCTGGTTTTGAAATTTTGTTAACAGCATTATTCATATTTACAAAACCAAAAAATTGGAAAATGAAAAGATTTGTTTCAACAGGAATTTAATTTTTTTTAATGAATATAATTTTGTATAGGTACATCCAATTTTTTTTTCTATTTTTCTGATAACCAATATGATTTGCCTTTTCACCCGGTAATATCGGCTTAACTTTGAGTTTCGGGACACCCTGTATATGGCCACGCCTTTATCCCAGAGGAGCAGGCAGAGACCAGGAACTGCCTCCTGCCACGATCCTGAAAAATCATTTTCGCTTCATCGACATTTAATTAGCTAAAATTTTTTTTTTATATTTCTTTTCGCTTCAGTATCATGTAAATAACCACCCCTGAGTCTGACGAAACTGTACAAATCAACACCCTGTATATTACATTTTAATTGACGCTCATTATGTCATCTTCTATGCGTATCAGAGCAGACCTCTACTGAAGGAAGACTGACCTCACTAACCGTAACCTCCGTCATTAATTAATTCAATGTTTTGATGATCGTTTGTATAATATTACAGTCTATAATCCTGCTGAGACCAAGACTCGTCCCCATATACATTGGTGAAACCTTTATAGGAACGGCTTTGAGCTAAAGTTGCTAGCGTCGAGCGAGACTGGTTTTGTTAAATGTTAAGATGGGTATAGTCGACTAAGGAAGTCCGGACTCACTTCCACAAGTCATCACTGGCCACTTGGTTGACCTTTGTCTTGAGACACTGAGGTGTTTTGGATGCGAAAATGTGTTACTTTTCCCGAACGCTGGCTAAAGTCCGTTCGCTTAGATAGTGTCGGTATACACGAAGGTAATCTTGCTTTTAGTAAAGAAACATTTATTTCAAAAATACAATTTTGAAGGCAAAAATGAAACACTCTTCATCACTAGAAGTGCCCTCAGATTCATCTCCACCGGTATTTAGAATAGACGATGTAGTATCGTCACGTTATAAATCCATTCTAAAACACTGATTTTCTTCTTTAGTTGCGTGATCTACACATCTTTTCCACATATCTGAAGTCACGTTTTTCATTAAAAGTTTCATCTAGAGGCCATCCCAGATAAAAAAAAAATATCTACACGCAGCGATCAACACTCAATACAAAATACTAAGTCGACGAGCTGCGAGCCAAATTCACTGGCGTGTTTGCGCCGCGTCGGCTTCCTTTATTTTTTTTGTAAAAAGCCGCCACGTGTCAAGGAGGCTGATATCAAAGTGACACTATGACAGCGAACAGACTTTACCCAAGTTGTATTCAACCCAGGCACCGAGCCTAACCTTGACCTATTTCTGGAGCTGCGGCCCTTTACCTCCGTGCTGCAGTTTTCTCTTTCAACTACGTAATTCCGGACGGAATATTTATTTCCAGGCCTGCGAGTCGTGCTAGCAAGGGTAGCGCTACGTGCCAGCCGACTTCAGCGGAGTGACTATCCTTGCCAACTAAAAAGTAGAGCCTTTTGTGAATCCACGTAAAATATTTTTTTGTCGTTCAATCGTTAAGGGATCTATTTATTTGACTAACCATGTTATTTCCAAACGCAACACTTTATATGTTTATAAACATTCGGTATGTACTAAAATTATTTGAGTCAGTCTATGTACATATTTTTTTCATGTAGGTATTTCATACACACCTTCACACCTACTCTTTTCCTCTTTCAGTTCTATCCATCCTAAGGTTGAGGTCTTCCTCGCTTATATACTGCCAAACTATAGATATGTAAGCCACAAGTTATTTAATATATTTTATTTTCTAGTGTATACCATAAAGAGTTCTAATCTACATAATCTGATCTAATCGAAAAAAACATTGAATAATAGAACACATGAATCAAACCACGTCAACTGCATGCAAGAACAGTACAGCGGAGCCTGTCACATGAACTTTCGCATTCGACTGTACGATGTAGTGCAAAAAACCTTTTCCACGGCCTTATTCTCGACTCCGCCTTCTCCAAGGCATCTCGTTCCGGGTAGCCGGTTTTTGGCAATTTGAATTTTGAATTCGGACTGCCATAAAGAACTTGAACTCGCGAAAATACCTTTTTTAGTAGAGATCTGGCATTCTTTTATCTCTGTCATTGAATTCTAAGTCTGTGTTCTATGATTTTGGTGTGGTTTTTGGATTCATTTTGGGGCATTTGAGGTGAGTTTTATATTTTTTAATTCAACGAACCAATTTTGGGGTCGGTTTCTGAATGAAGAATTTCCCTAAGTTCCCTTTCTCTACCTTCCTCAGGGAAAAGACCCGTGCCCCTCGGTGGGGACATTCAGGGTCGATGATGATGAATAAGTATTCATCATCAGCAACCCTGAATCATAAAAAGTTTTTTTTGTATATATACCAACTAACCTGGCAAACGTTATTTTGGCATATAGTTTAGTTAGGGCCGATTTCTGAATTGAGAATTTACACTAAGTAAATACTTTTAAGTAACGTTCTGTCACGCTCTTTTCTGAGGAATTTGACGAGACAGCACTACAGTTGAGTAGTTACTTAGCGAAATTCTCAATTCGAAAACTGGCTTTAAGTCTGTCTAACGGACTAACCCACTTCAGATGTACTATTCTTATCTTCATGTTCACTGAGAGCGTTCGTAAGAATCTCTGTAAAAGTTGCTTATGATGGATGTATATTGATAACTCAGCTCTTAATAGCTCTGCGACTTTATCTCTGATGTGCCTTTCTCCATTGTTTCAAGTCACGAAGTATATTTTCCTAAGCCAAGTTCTCTTATTGACAATACTGTCTCTAGATCTCACGGACAGAGTTTAAAAGCGCAAAATGCTTAAATGTTCTGTGGCGCCGTGGTTAGTCCATCTACATACCATTCGAGAGGTCCTGGGTTCCAATCCCGGCTGGGAACAAAAAAAAACAGGTCTTGGCTGTTTACATGTTTGTCGCTGTTTCTGGTTGCCACGACACAGGGTACCCTAGTGTGGGGCCAGAAGCAATGTATGTGCCTGTATTTAAATTCTTATGTTTATATCTTGGGTGGTGGGTTTGATTCCCAGTGGAGGCCGCCGTAAATAAACAATACATAAATAATTAAATATGTAGGTCAATGCGGCTCTTTCGGCGGTTTTGCTTAAAGAGTCGTGTAAAAATGACGTGCTGTCCGAAACAATGGCGCCGTGCCACTAGAGAGTTGTTTCAGACTTAATTCGTAAGAACGCGCACAGTCTTCTTGCGGTACGCAGTTGGAAAACACGGGCGGCTTTGCGAAAAAAAAAAGACAAAAGAAGACGCGTGTTCTATTGTGCCAGTGATGTGCTTGAATTAATCTGTGAATCAAGGGTTTTTTTTTTCTGTGCAAAGTGAAAAGTATCGAAGAAAAAAGTTCGCATCGCTCTTGAGGATTTGTGTGTGCAAAAAAGGGCCTGGCTGGAATTTATCACAGGTGGGATTTTTTTGTGAAAGTTAGGACTTACTAGTCTATGAATGCGGTTGGTGGAGTTTTATGCGAATGCTCACAGTGTTACTTAGGAGTTCCTGTGCATTTTAACCCTTTCCAGGCAATGGCACAATAAATAGTTGCCACCTTAAATTGAACCTTGTCACTTTGAAATAAAGTTCAAAACCCATGAAAAAAATTATACTAGTTCAACCAGTTAAAGGGTTAACTCTTTGGCTCAACTGTTAGCCTTCAGGTGCACCTAAGGACACGGGACTTTAGAACGACGGTCATTGGATATAAGGTTTAATTTCGCTTCCGAGCACCCGCTACCAAATTTGGTAGCCGCTGAGCCGGCGGGTTAATTGTAAAGTTAAAAGAGAAAAATGCTCTATTTATTCTATTAACATAAACTTTACATACAGGCACATATATTGCTTCTGGCCCAATACTAGGATACCCTATGTCATAGGAACCAGAAACAGCGACATCACAAAAATGTAAACATCCAAGACCTGGGGTGTTTTTTTGTCCCCAGCCGGGATTCGAACCCGGGACCCTCACATGGCAGGCAGATGCGCTAACCGCTGCGCCACAGAGGTCGTCAAAATGAAGAAGCGTCGCCCTCCAGTGGGAATCAAAGTCACGACCACCAATATAGTAGTGAAGCGCGTTAACCGATAAACCATCGAGCTCGTCTTCGCCCGTTGTGCTAAGGCCCTAATAAGTATAGTGGACACTCACATTTTCAAATGTGCACTCGAATCAAAATGTTAACACCTGGCCCTAGATTCTGCTAATGCATTGTAGTACAATGACAGTTGTATGATCGCGTCGATTTAATTTCATTGCTGCTTCAAGTCGAAGCTCGCGCATCAATAATTCTAGGTGTCAATGAAATTTAAAACATGTCACGTGACCCTACCGTGTAACTGTAATTGAAATATAATATGCAATAAATATACAATACAATACCAAACAATAAAATACAATACAATGCAATGCAATTGCAAAAACCAAAAAACCAAAAATGGGAACTCACATTGATAAACGCAGCCCTAAGATAAGATAAGATAAGAATATTCTTTATTGTAACAGGAAAAACAAATAGGAAACATTTACAAAGATACAGTACAATATGCGGTCTTACGACTACCCCTAGCCCTACGACTAGGTATTGGGATCGAGTTTCAGGCGCGTGTGTGTTTGTGTGTGTGTGTGTGTGTGTGTGTGTGTGTGTGTGTGTGTATGTTTTAATATCAAATACTAATAGAATCGAGGCCCTGCTGTCTGCTATACCAACAGCAAATGTAATTGTGAAGTATTCAGTGCGTGAACATCAGCTTCGCAAAAACCCAGACGGGCATTGCGTGTTACGGAATAATTGCATCCCTACCTATTCTTGGTAGCAGCTATTCGCACACAAATACGATTGTATAACTTTAGTTTTGATCGCAATACCACTCGCTAGCCGTGCAGGAAAACATCGTGAGGAAACCTGAGTCTCAGCCGATCCGCGGTGGGCACGCGTGGTGATAAGGCCATACTCTCTCTCTGAGTGAACGCCTGTGCCCTACAGTGGGACATACTCGTATATAATAGGCTACAAAATAAAAACTGTTTTCATTAATTGACTCACACCGTCTACGAGTAGATATTGTAGGTACTACTGAAGAAAAAGAAGTCACAACATTTATTTAAACTTGAGCCATTACAAACGTGCGAACCGAGTCATAAAAGTGGGAGCGAGAGTTCCGATATGCCTGATATGCCTCCTATATGTGTGAGAGAGAGGTCTGATTACAAATGTTTATGACTCAGTTCACACGTTTGTATTGGGTCAAGTATAACACCACAAAGACATATTGTATGTAACATAATAAAAACAAAAGTTCTCTAATGAATGTCGAAGAAGCGAAAGTGATTTGTCAGGATCGTGGCAGGTGGCAGTCCCTGATCTCTGCCTACTCACGAAGGTTAAGCAACATAGGGCGCGGTCAGCGCATGGATGGGTGACCGTCTATGGACTATTGCTAGAGGCATTTTTCCGAGCGCTACGTCGAAGTTGGTGCCGGCTGCCGTCGATATATGGCAGTCGTTAAGCCAAGCCAAGAGGCCTTAGGCTCAATTCACACTGGCGCAGAGTCGAAGCGAAGCGACGCGAAAAAATTCGCGTGAATGCGCGCGTCTGCGCGCATCGACGCGCGAATCCGAGCAACCCTTGCAGGCGAAGACGCGCGCAGACGCTCGTCGCTGACTATTTTCAATTTTTCGCAACACAAATTCGTACCGTATTGATAGAGAAATAGAGATGAATTTAGAACAGTTGAAGAACGTGACGCTTCGCTTCGCGACGCGACGCTTCGACTCTGTGCCAATTTGAATTGAGCCTTAGGGCGGGCGGCTTGAAAACTTTTGACAGTAAGACCAGCCACTATCTTACAAGCTTTCACCAATCTGGACTTGGCCCCCGTGGTGGAGTATGTCCTTAGACCTCAGGGAATAGAGCCGTGCCCCCCGGTGGGGACATAATGGGCTTATGATGATGAAGGGACGCTGGGTATGTCTGTGAAGCGACAAAATGCCCTCGAGCCCAGTATACGCTGCGGTTTTAACCACAGCACTGATTTTCAGCACGGGCCTTTGGTGTACAAAAGCTGTGCCGCACTGTGACATAACATAGTGTGGTGTGATATACGCTTCTTTGTTTGGCCATAACGTAGTCCGTAAGTGAAGCAAAACATTTGTGAATAATTTTTTATTAATAAAAGATCGGTGAAGGCCCAGTTCTGGCCTCATGATTTTACGATTTGCAAGTCTAATTACGAACTGCGAATATTACAATATCGCTAAGTAATATTAATCAATACATAGCATACATAACAAAAGATAAGATAAGATAAGATAAGATAAAAAAGTATTTAAGATATAGCTATACTAATAAGGGTCCCTTGTTGACTACGGAACTCTAAAAGGGAAATTGAGTGGAACGAAGTCAGCTGATTAAATCATCCTATAGAATTATTTTCCAACTGTCTGTTTGCAAACATCTCTCTGGGCCGAATTCCTAGAAAACTTTCACTAAAACCTCTGTGTCTACGTTGAAGACGAAAGTGATAAAAAGTCACGTAATTTCAACTATCGCTCTGCAAATACATCGTTTGTTTTTCTAATAAACAATAGTCCAACTCTTCACCAATTACCGTTTGGACCACTCATAACGGGACACCCTGTATATACTTTTCCATGATCACCGACCGCAAAAAAGTTGCGTAAAATGATTGTGTCTAGGTTAGTAATTAGATTTTAAGTGCATCTTACCTGTCAAGTGTTCAGTTTGTAGAAATAGAAGCAAGTAATAACTGTTTTGTACAATATTGCATACATAAAAGACATGATAAAAGACATTTACAAAATATTCTCCCAGAGAAGACAAGTAGGCAAACAATTCAGGTTTCCTCACGGTGTTTTCCTTAACAGTTAGCGGATAGTATTGCTACTCCAAACTCATCATCATCAACCCGTTATGTCCCCACGGAGGGGCTCTCTTCCCTGAAGAAGGTATAGGCCATACTCCACCACGGGGGCCAAGTCCGGATTGGTGGAGGCTTGTAAGACTAGTGGCTGGTCTTACTGTCAGAAGGTTTCAAGACGCCAGAAACATAAACATTTACATATAGGCACATACATTGCTTCTGGCCCCACACTAGGATACTAGGCCCCTGACTTGCCTTAACGACTGCCATCTATCGACGGCAGCCGACACTAACTGCTTAACGTACCTTGCGAAGCACGGAACCGCTCGGAAAAATGCCACTAGCGTTAGTCATAGACAGTGACCCATCCATGGACTGAACGCGCCGTATGTTGCTTAACCTTAGTGATCGTTTAAGATCACTCAGGCAGCCCAGGCTACGAGCGACTCCCAAGTCATAACGTAAATATAGTTTATTTTATTTGCTTCTTTTTACTTACATATACCTACCTAATATTAGTATCGTACACTGTACCAGTTACAATTTCAATAGATGTAAACAACACTAATATGTGCTCTTACCAGTTGTTTTTTTTCTACGGAAGATCTAATTATAATAAGTTTTTTGCTATGGGAGTAGGTAACTAGAAGTTTCTCATTTTTGTAGACCTGTGACATCCTATAAAGGTTTTTTTACATATATACCAACTAGGGAAACGTTATTTTGGCATAAATGGTCTGTTTTTTAATTCAATGCAAAAAAAAATAAACTGTCTTCTTGACATATCAATACAAGTTTTTTTTTTGTGCTTTTATGGCCTGGTTACACGACTAGGCCATATTTGAGCTTGAGCCATATCTTTATTTTATTTACGAGTTTTTCGTTTTTGATACCAATACACGCCAAGGGCTGTCAATGTCTGAATGTTGTTGCTAGTACGTAAAAACCAAATAACCCCATTTTACTTCCAAGTTGAAATTGTGTGTGCTACGTAGGTGTTTTTTTAGACTTTCCTCTTATGAGTAATTAAATTTTAATGTCTTAGACATGAGCCTTCTATTCACGGTAAAAATAAAACTACCGATTAAACCTTTATATTTAATAGTGGTAACACCGCGTCATTTTTGTTTGCGTCGAATTAAAAAGCGGACTTTAGAGTTAGTTAGCCAACAACCTATTCCCAGACCTACCAAAATGCACTTAAAAGGTTCTACAACAATATTCCCCAAGATATATTAGAGTTACCTCCGTCGCAGTTGAAGGAATGAATTTAGCACACTCTGTGCAAAAAAGGTTATTACAAAATCAACGATGATTTAGATGTCAAAGATGTCTGGTGTTAAACAGTAGATTAATATTAAAAGTATTCAGAGGAGAATTTTGTCTAATGCTCAAGACATACATAAGTAATAATTTTTAAATTTGAAAGTTCGTTAATAAGCTCAAATAACTGTTTTAAAAATAATAATTTCTGTGGGTTTCTTTTTTAGTTTCTAGTAGTAATAACGTCAAAGTGGTTAGTTTCACAAATTAATAGATTACGTGGAATCTATTAATTTCTGAAACTAACAACTTTGACGTTCATAACGGTAAACATTTTATTTTATTGTAGATAAAATATTTGTATTTGAATTTGCACTATTAATTCATAAAGATCGGTGAAGCCGTTTCGGGTGAGTTCGATAACAAACATTAGCGGATACTTACACAATTGCACCACAATAAAATTTTGAGTCAACTACAACATTGCGTCGTGTTCGACAGCTCTCAGCGCTTCTTTACAGTCAGTGGTTACGTTAACAATCATGAGAGCATTAAATTCATGTACGCGCACTTGAAGTGTCACGCGTGTGCGTGACAAATTGCTGTCACACAAACACAACTCATAAGTTACGGTTTTATTCATAAAAACACTAATATTCCTTAAAATAATCATCAGAGTCAGTTTGAAGAAATAAAACATATACATTTACATGCAGGCAAATACGTTGCTTCTTGCCCCACAAAACAAACAGCGAAAAAACCCAGGTCTTGGATGTTTGTAATAAACATGTAATCCAAGACCTGGGATTTATTTTTTGCTCCACGCCGGGATTTGAACCTAGGACCTCTCGCATGGTAGACATATATGCTACCGCTGCTCCACAGAGGTCGTCTTATATAGTCTGTGGTAAAGAAAAAACATAAGACAGATTATTTAAACTGCCTCTAAGCAGTGTTTTAGACAAATCGTCTTTTTATAAATAAACCGGTAATGTCTAACCGTGTCATGTCAATGTCCTAGAACTATTTCAGGAAATAGCCATGTGTGAAAAATATTATAACGCAAAATATTATTCCAAGGAGTCTTCAACAGGCACACTTTAGTGATCTAACTAGTTAAGATATTGACCATAATTTATTATTAACCATGCCACCACCATTATTATTATATTAACCTTGCGAAGTTTTCAAGTCGCCCTAAGGCCTCTGGATCATATTTAACATAATTTATTTACATTTATCTGTCTAATTAACACATAAATAAAACCAACTGTAGGGCTTATACCACTTCTCTTTCACGCCAACCCTTCCAGTCATTTGTCCGGTATTTTATTTTTTTATAATTATGTTGGGAAATTTCGTCTTGTACAGAGAATAGTGAAGTGGTTTTTGAAACTTACGAAACCCCGCGTTGAAAAGGAATGCACACGACAAATTACTGTCATAATGACGTTGCGACGAAATAGCATAATTTGCGGTTACGGTTAGATTACCATTAAAGTAGCATTGCTGGTTAGTAAGAAAAAAATATTAAGAGGGGCTTTCTCAGGGGCTTTTTCCAAGATTTTACATGCTCTGTTGGTAGATTGCGAGAAAGTGTAAGTAAGGATTTTGTAAATGGTATAACCCTCCAGAATCGCTCGTAGCCCCGGCTGCATGAGTGATCTTAAACGACCACGAAGGTTAAGCAACATAGGGCGCGTTCAGTCATGGAATTTGGATTAATTTTTCAGAGCGGTTCCGTGCTTTGCAAGGCACGTTAAGCAGTTGAATAGTCGATAGATGGATAAGCCAAGTCAGAGGCGTTAAGGCGGCTTGAAAACTTCTGACTGTAAGACCTGCCACTAGTCTTACAAGCCTCCAACAATCCGGACTTGGCCCCCGTGGTGGAGTATGGCCTATACCTACCTCAGGGAAGAGACCCGTGCGTGCCCCACGGTGAGGACATAATGGGTTGATGATGATAACCCTCCAAAACTGTATTTAATTACGGTGAATAATAGAAAAACGGAGTAAAATTCGTAAGTTAAATAGTAGTATTCCGTCAAAAAGTAGAATAGCCATGAAAATGAAAAACAAATCTAGTGTGCGTGACGAAATATTTAATTTTGAGTTTAAGAATAATAGGACAGAATGTAAGAAATAGGTATGTGTCAAAAATAATAGAAGCACGCCGGTGAGTTTATGTTTGTGTGTATTTCTGAAGGTTTATAGTGCTGTCGACTGTACCTCAGAATCACTGCAACGACCAAGACACGTATAATTTTGAAATTCTCAAAGACATCCGATAATAACCGTGGAAAATTGTTGCTTTGGCGTAGACGCACGACCACATTGTACTTTTATGACTCTACTCCGTACGATATATCGTAACTCGAAATCCTACGACTATCTACAAGATTGCAAGCAAATTATCACAAAAATTGGATGTTGTACATCAGATAGTTTGGCGGAAGAGTCTACATGAAAAACTGCAAGCTTTTTTTTATGACCGCGGCTTGGGGTCGGAATAGACAGACAGGCAGAGACAGGGCAGGCGCTCAAATAACACAAAATACAGAAAAATAGATCAGATATTTAAATCTAATCATCATCATCAGCCCATCGTTGCCTGCTGGGAAGGCCTTTTTCCCTACCGTCGCCCTCCCCCAAGGGTGGCGGTGTCATGGTGCGCAACAGCATTTCACCTCGTCAAAAAAAGGCCTTTTTCCCTAAATGCGAAGGTCGGCGGGAGACCGCCATTCGCATCCACGGACCTTCCGCCGACTCAACGACATCGTCCGACCATCGCGCCGCAGGTCTGCCCACTGACCATCGTCCTGTTCTCGGCCACCACTCTGTGATTGCCTTGGTCCACCTGCCGTCTTCCCGCCTTGCCAGTGTCCTGCCCATTTCCATTTCAGTCTCTTACATTTATTTTACAGTATTAGACTCTATTGTAATAGAGTTATTGTATTGTAGTAGAGTATAAAATGTATTTTATTACGGATTACTTATTTTACTTAATAAAACCTTATTTTGAAAGAAAGAAAAATCTTTTATATTACGCCACATAGACATACATAATAATTATACAAGAAAAGTAAATACAGAAAAATAAGGCAAATATCATCGTATCGAATCGCTGACTGAGTGATCTTAAACGATCACTAAGGTTAAGCAACATACGGCTCGTTCAGTCCCTGGATGGGTCACCGTCTATGACTAACGCTAGTGGCATTTTTCCGAGCGGTTCCGTGCTTCGCAAGGCACGTTAAGCAGTTGGTGCCGGCTGCCGTCGATAGATGGCAGTCGTTAAGCCAAGTCAGAGGCCTTACGGCGACTTGAAAACTTCTGACAGTAAGACCAGCCACTAGTCTTACAAGCCTCCACCAATCCGGAATTGGCCCCCGTGGTGGAGTATGGCCTATACCTTCCTCAGGGAAGAGACCCGTGCCCCTTGGTGAGGACATGATGGGTTGATGATGAATGCAAATATTAGAAATATGAAGCTACAGTGTGAAAACGTAAAGACTAAAGTAGATTTGCGCTGTCTGTCGATGTAGCAGAAAAAAGGCCTCTAGCTCAGCTCTAGCTTTTTAATTTCTTCTTCAATTTGTCTTTACTTTCACATTGGTCCCCAGAGAAACCAGTATTGTTTAAAATTATTGTGCGTTTGTTTTACTAACTTTAGCCATTATGCTTTACGGGACTAATACAGTGGCCAAATACGACCATTTATTGCAGCGAACGTAATGTTTTACGTCTAACTTTTGTTGTTACAAGTGATTGTGTCTAAGCGTTATTATGACGAATTGCCTCTTAAGCCATCGTCGTAAAGAAAAAATATGTTTATTTCTTAGTTGTTAAGGGTTATTTTCGTTTGATGGATCAGAGGAGTAAAAGCATAGTATACTTAATAATACTGAGAATGACGTTGCGATCAAAATCTGCACTCTCTCTGAGTGGAGATTTGCCTTTTTAGTCATTCTCAATGCTGCCGTTGATAGATGGATAGACGATGATAGAGATGCCGTCTTCTCGGAGCTGCGAGAACAGACGGATCGAGTCCCCACTCTCACCGTCCGCGGTTCCAAGGTCCCCACTTAGTCGCCTTTTACGACAGGCAGGGGATACCGTAGTCCTATTCTGAACCCGAAACTACAGGGTTATCCTACTTGAAGCCTACGGAAACTATGAAACCATAAAAATGACATATCTACAATTTTCCCTTCACATAGTTCTGCTAACACACTGCGCTTTTGTGTACGCTTTTAACTACGTGTCATTTTTTTTCTTTCACTTAGATAATATTTGAAAGTCATGAGGCATCGTGTAAGCGCTGTGAAGTGGTCGCTGCAGCTGACTGCGCGGTCCCTGACGCACTCGGCGCGTTGTTATCAGGCGGCCGAAGGCGCTCGGGAGATTGGTAAGCAATTGTAAAGCAACAAAAACTTATGACAGTAACACCAGTCACTAGTCTTACAAGCCTTAACATAATGGGTTGATGATGAGAGGTCTCAAATATTAAATCTCTAATATAAAGGAGAATCGGCTAGTGTCAACAGTCCAAATTCATTTAACTTTAGTGTTCAACTGCATAGCGAGGCACGGCCAATTGATTGATAAGAAAGATTATAAGGGAAGATAACTTATTATAGTAACAAAAAAAGTATCTTGAGACAGTTTCTTACTCCTGAAAGAGTTTCTGAATAGAGAATTCATCATTATCAACCCATTACGTCCCCACCGAGGGGCACGGGTCTCTTCCCTGAGGAAGTTGTAGGCCATACTCCACCACGGGGGCTAAGTCCGGATTGGTGGAGGCTTGTAAGACTAGTGGCTGGTCTTACCGCCAGAAGTTTGCAAGCCTCTCTAAGGAATTTGCTTAACGACTGCCATCTACCGACGGCAGCTGAAAATACTTATGATCTTATAAAAACGCGATTCCTCTTAAACCAATCTAATACTCGGTTCTTAATCTGTAGCTACATCTTTTCCTTGTAAAATCTCCACCGATCTCCTCCAGATCATTTGAATCATTTCTTTGTTAGTTTCTTCTCCACGTAATCTATTAATTGTGAAACTAACTCCTCATTTATTCTTTTTAAAACAGTTTTAGCCTAATTACCAAACTTTCAAACCTAAAAAAATATTACTCTTGGATGAGTTGAGACACAGTTATCCTCTGATTAAGTTTAATATTAAACTTCTGTTTAATGCCAGACATCATAACATAACATAACATTTACATACAGGCACATACATTGCCATGGCCCCACACTAGGATACCCTGTGTCGTGGGACCCAGAAACAGCGACGTCACAAACATGTAAACATCCAAGACCTGGGTGTCTTTTTTTTAATCCCCAGCCGGGATCCGAATCCGGGACCTCTCGCATGGTAGGCAGATGCGCTAACCACTGCACCACAGAGGTCGTCAAGAAGACATCCTTGTACTCTAAATAATGGTTGATTGTATATTAAGCTTTTTTGCAAAGAGCTGGTCCCAAACTGGGATACCCTGTGCTAGCCATAGCGTAACATCCTTCCCTTGTTACCAAACCAGATTTCAATAAACATTGAAAAACACCCAGAATGGGGCCATTTGTACAAACGCACGGGCGGCCTCCAATGGGAATCGAACTCAGAGTCAGGTCAGAAGCTTTGCTTACTTTTGCTGACAAGGGGGACGGAGGGTTGAATTTGTAATAAATCGACTTGAACCCCTCAGTAGATAAACAGCTTGATCAACTAGGCAGTCATATCATATTTTCCCTTACAGTATCGAAATCCCCGCCGACGCAGCCATGTCCCGCGCATCGGATCCAGCGCGCGCGCTCCACGCATACGGTGCTCGACCCCGCTGCCTTCGAAGTCGCGGGGGCGAGGTCCTGGGGCGAAGTGCCCGGGCCGACGCCCCTGCCGCTGCTGGGGAACACGTGGCGGTTCGCGCCTTATATAGGTGAGTGCAGAAACATAACATTGCTTCTGGCCCCACACTAGGATACCCTGTGTCGTGGGAACCAGAAACAGCGACGTCACAACATGTAAACATCCAAGACCGAAAATCGAAGATCCGAAACGAAAAGTGGAACAGTACATACAATACTCAATACTCAATACTTTATTGCATTCTACAAGTTGTAGGGTTGTTACAATTTAACTTAACAGTTATTTGATGAGTTACATAAACTCACGCCTGTATCCCAGAGGGGTAGGCAGAGACCAGGGACTGCCACCTGTAACGATCCTGACAAATCACTTTCGCTTCATCGACATTAACATGACTGTGCAAGGCATGCACGCACGCCGGTTTCGGGTACTTTTTATGTTGTTGCTTTTATCCGCTTCTTACCTACGATCCACCTCCTGAGACCACCTGGGAGAACCGTGGGGGTTTTTTTACAACGGTCCACCTCTCCGATAAAACATTTAAACGTTGTATTTTTTATTGGTGACGGTCCACCCCAGAAGTTTGATGCTGCCCATAAATAATATTTATGGAAATTTTTTGACGTGTTTTTTACTAAATTTACATCAGCAAAATGATAACATGACCTCTTTGCGCTTGACTTTGAAGAGTTTCGACATCAAGGTGTAGGGTAAAAAAATATTTCCCAAGAAACACCTAGGTGGACAAAGGTGGTCTATTAAAATAAAAAGCCCCACGGTTCACCGGTGGTCTCAGGAGGTGGACCGTGGCTAAGAGGGCTTTTATCCTAACGGAAACAAGGATGATAAATGAATGAAATTAAAAGTTTATTTCGGACCATAGAATCCAAATAACTTAACCTAACCTTAAAAATATCGATGAAAATTTAATTGAATCAGCTGATAACGAGTCGATAACAGCTGAGTCGACTGATAAAAATAAACAAAGAAAAGCTAAGAGCGTACTGCTGCAACGGTTCACAGCTTTTGAGCAGTTCAAATATATTGAAAAACAAATGAAAAACAATTCAAATGTTCTGCTTTAAAATCCACATGTTAAAAGCTTCGTAATTCCTAAGCAAACACACTTAACAATATTGATTTTGCACTCTTCATTATCGCCGTTACTCTACTGTAATTATTATGCAGATTGCAAGCCGTGCAACATCCAAACCTTATGGTGTGGTCAAGTAATCGGACCATCAAATGATGGCGTTGCATACCAATTGCTAAAAAATGTGCCGAGCCTTTTTTGACGTTCTTTCGGGCCAAGGTCACAATTTTGCTGAGTGTCACGTCTGCTCTTAGGCCTTTTTATTGTGACATTTGACTCTTGACGATGTTTTATTAGTGTGCGAATGGTGCTTAGGATTCACACGAAGTGGGAACTTGGAGTGTTTAGCTTTTCAATGCTTAAGGACTTGTAAATACATACTAACTAATGTAAAGTGTTGAGGCGGTGTCACAACTATTCCAGTGCGGTAACATGACCAGATTCAAATCGCCTTAAGATAAGCGCCCACTACGGTTTTTAATAGGGCGATATTTAATTCGTAGAAATATAACGTTTGAGTTTATATTATGTGCGATATATATATGCGCGCATTATATGCGATAAAAAACGCGGCGATAAAAAAATGGTGATCATTGAAAATTTTGCCACGATCCTGGCAGATCAATTTCGCTTAATATAAGTATGTATGTACATTAGTCGTTGCTTGCACCGGCCCCAAGCTGTCAAAATGATTGGGAGAATATTTTACGTGTATTTAGGTGATAAATGTTAGTAAGGAAGATTTTATCTGTAATTCTTTAATTAAACTATGATTTTGGTTCCTAAAATAAGTATCGTCGTTCTTTATTAATTTTATTACTAACACTTTTGCTATCTGCAGATATTTAACAGTAACTTAAAACTATTTAAACTAAGTTTTGATACAAAAACTTATTAAAGATAAATAACACATGCATTATACGTATTTCAAAACTTAAAATCATCATCAAAGATTTCAAGTGGAATCAATGGTCGCAAATTTTTTTTTTTTTAAGTTCCAAATTTTTTCATTAAACATTTTAAAATCTAGGTTCTAGATCTTAAAAAGTAATTGGATTTATTCGCATAAGTTTCTCGAATTCCCTCGCAAAAAAAGTGCCCCATCCTTAGAAAAATATCTTTCTTTACATATTCCCATCGAGCTAGTATTTCGTTCGATACAGCTGTGCCGGTCGAGGCGTTTCCTTACTCAAGTTAGCGCGCAAAACTGCAACTGGAAAATCATTTCGGTAGGGTGACTATGAGATTGCTTTACAAAGAACAATGTTTTTTTCCTGCTGTAAGGTCCCTAAGATATAATAAGCTTTTTGAACTTAAGCACTGCACATTATTGACTTTATTCCGGATACACTTACTTGCCTTTTTGTCGGGAGAGTACGACCAAGTTGCGGTCTGATACGCAGAGATTCATCATGGTGTGCAGAGACGGAGTAAGTATATCAGGAATAAAGTTAACGATATTTAAAACTGCCAAAATGTGGCATTTTTTTTTTGCTACAGTAATTAAAGCCAGTAGTAATTAAAGCACAGGGTATCCTAGTGTGGGGCCAGCAACAATGTATGTGCCTGTATGTAAATATTATGTTATGTTATGTTAGTTCAATACATGACTTCCAGGCTTCAGAATAATAATTAAAATTCTGATACTTTAGGACTAAAGGCAAAGTTGGGAGTTCTTTAGACAATTTTTTCTCCAAAACGATCTAGAATCTAGATTTTAATCTTGACATCTACGTTTACCTTTGACTCTAAGTCCCTATTTGGGTACTTGAAATTTTTTTTTACTTCCTTTTCGTTTTAAAATTACGCAGACATTTATTCCTAGGACTCTGTTATTCTTCTTGAGTAGGTACCGGTCAAGTGACATGGCCTCTTCTACCTTCTATATATTTTCCATTTAATAATTTATTTAGAAAGAAATAATCACTTGTCACATTTAAGTGAGTGGTTTTTCACTGACAGATCTATTGACCCTTTTGATTAATTTGACCTAATTTAATTCTTTGTTTAAATTGTTTTTTGGTGCATTAG
Source organism: Yponomeuta plumbellus (assembly GCA_947310845.1). Taxonomy (NCBI): domain Eukaryota; kingdom Metazoa; phylum Arthropoda; class Insecta; order Lepidoptera; family Yponomeutidae; genus Yponomeuta; species Yponomeuta plumbellus. The sequence goes on from OX371206.1 coordinate 3,434,644, forward strand.
TTTGATTGGTAATAGGTAATGAAAAACATGATCGTCTGAGGCGCGAAATCACTAAACTGCGACCATAATCATTGTCTAAAGAAGTCCCGAGTCCTGCAGTTAAACGAAATAGCAAAACAAAACTGCTGCCACATACTAAATTTACCAATTAAGTATTATGCTGCATTGAAATGTATGGAAACGTATTTTTTTGTTCGTATTAAATTTTTTGCATACGTGCGGAAATTTGTGTATTAATTTCGTATAAGCTGATTTTATGCCATGCCCCTCAAACTGTTGGTCACACTAAAAGTGAATGACCTTGGCACGATACTTATGTTTTCCTTTCACTTTTAACGGAAATGCACTTGTTTCCTTTAAGAGCAAAAAACCCGAGGTTGATACTTACTAACATCAGTAGCCTAAATGCTCTACAAATAATATCGGAGTTCTGACGTTTACGATAGTTAGATTAAACTAGCTTTCGCCCGCGACTCCGTCCGCGTGGACTTTAGTTCAAAATTTTGCAACCCCGTTCACACCCTTAAGGGTTATATTTAGAAAAAAACGGCGAAACACGTGTTTAATCAATTGTGTTGAAGAGTGTTTATTTTAAGTTTCAAGAAAAGTAGAAAACATTCTTTACACCTCCCATACAAATTTTGGCAACCATTTTCGGCCCCTTAGGGGTTGAATTTCAAAAACTCCGGTCTTATTCCTTGCCTACATTATATAAAGACCCTCTGTGCAAAATTTCAGCTTCCTAGGTCCAACGGCTTGGGCTGGGCGTTGATGAGTGAATGAATCAGTCAGTCAGGACTTTGAATTTCATTTATATATATACCTAGATTATAACTCTTTATTGTATGTTTTAATTAATTTATTGTAAATATTATTTATTATATCTAAAAACTAACAAAGTTGAAATAGTCCGACCAGGTTTTGCGGGTACGCAGAGCTTGCACAAATATGCGTAAATTGAAAAACCAAGTCATTGGGTTCCGGGCTTAGAAATAATCTAGAATATTCTAGAATTAATACTAAAACCTGATTTTCTATCAGAGTGAGGGTGTAATAAACAACGCAAACACACGCAATCTTTTGAACAGATTTGGGATGGAATTTTGTACAAAATAAGACACGTTTTAGTTTAATACTTCGTTAGTGGATTTGCAGACAGAGACCAGTGATTTCACCTTAAAAAAAGCTACTATGTAAGCCAAAATACAGTTGCAATTTTAATATCTACCTGCGATCATCGCGAAAACCACCGTTACTCGACTCTCACGAAAGTAGGCAAGCATGTTATTAAAATCCACTTGTACGCTGTACAGTCACGAGCAATATATACGGGGTTTGTACTCGGTCACGAACTTAGTAACTTAGTGTAAGTGCTAGCATAGCACTAAAGTTGTTAAAAAAAGTGAAAATTTTGAACAAGTTTAAATTGGCCACATCTCAAAAACCGTGCAACTTTTACTGAGGTCATGTTAGGTTGGTTCGATGCCTTTTGAGCAGGTCTGTCTCCGGTGTCACAGTGACGTATCATTTTTGGGACACCCCGTATACACTATACACTGTCACATTTTGTACGACGTACACGTTCTGTTTTGTACTGCACATGTGTACGACAAATTGTCCTACATTTATCTAACCATTGGTTACCTACATAATTTAGGACAAATTGTCGTACACTTCTCTCTAGATTGTTTTTACGTATGTGCAACTTTTATTTTTCTCTCTTGTTTCTTGCGTGCAATAAAGAATATTCTTATCTAATGCTTATATTCTTCTTAAGTTAAGATTTTTAGTAAATGTGACAGTGTATTTATATTATTGCTCGTGACTGTACAGTGGGAGAAATGTGACTCTGAATATTGGACTCTGAATATTGAAATCTCTAAACCATTTCGAGAATTAGGCTTTCAGTACAATTTCTATTTATCAGATTCGTAAATAAGTCTATATTTTTTAATATTTACAGAAGAACATTTACATACAAGCACATAAATTGCTTCGGCCCCACACTAGGATACCCTGTGTCGCGGGAACCAGAAACAGCGACGTCACAAACATGTAAACATCCAAGACCTGGGTTTCTTTTTTTTGTCCCCAGCCGGGATTTGAACCCGGGACCTCTCGCATGGTAGGCAGATGCGAAACCAGAAACCAGAGAGTCCTCTTCCTTCCTCAGGCAATTACTCCGTGGAGCACGTGGACCAAGTTTGCCTGTCCCTCCGCGCGCAGTACGGGAACTGCGTTAAGATCGCTGGGTTGCTAGGCCGGCCCGATATGCTGTTTGTCTTCGATGCTGGAGAGGTGGAGAGGGTCTTCCGAGGAGAGGACGGGGCGCCTCATAGGTGAGGCAACATGCCACATATCCCATCATAATCACGATTCGCTCGTAGCCCCGGCTGCCTGAGTGATTTTAAACGATCACGAAGCTTAAACAACATAGGGCGCGTTTAGTGCATGGATGGGTGACCGTTCTATGCAATAAAGAATATTCTATTCTATTCTATTTTTCCGAGCGGTTCCGTGCTTCGCAAGGCACGTTAAGCAGTAGGTGCCGGCTGCCGTCGGTAGATGGCAGTAGTTAAGCCAAGTCAGAGGCCTTAGGGCGGCATTAAAACTTCTGACAGTAAGACCAGCCACTAGTCTTACAAGCTCCCAGCAATCCGGACTTGGCCCCCGTGGTGGAGTATGGCCTATACCTTCTGATGATGATGAATACAAGCGCTTGAGTAACTACCCCGAATGTACACTAATGTAAGTTGGGTAAGAACATAATGGGTTGACGATGATGATGATTAAGGTCACGCATAAACCAATGGGGCCGCAAATGGACTTTCTTCGGGAGCTCTTTTCGTGGAATGTACTATAGATAACTTTTATTTTCAGACCTTCGATGCCTTCATTGAATTACTACAAGCATGTACTGAGAAAGGACTTCTTTGGTGCTGAGGAGAACTGTGCTGGAGTCATCGCTGTGTAAGTGCAACTAAGTTCGACAGATCATCATCATTGATCATCATCTGTTTTGTTGGTTACTTTCTCAGATCCATTTAATCCTTTGGCTCGGCGGCTACCAAATTTGGTAGCGGGTACTCGGAAGCGAAATTAAACCTAGTATTCATTTATCGTCGTTCTAAAGTCCCTTGTGTCAAGGCAACTTGTCATTTGCAGAGTTGAGCCAACGGGTTAAGAGTATTTAAAGTGGTCGATAATGAAACAGTGTGACAAGAGATTTCAAATTTTGCCACTTTTGATCACGTACGTATTTTTATTTTATTTACTTACAAAGTTCTTGTAGCTTAACATTAAACACCAAATCGTTACAGAACTAAAGGCAACCTCTCACAATAATCTCTCTAACATTATCTTACATTCATTCATCAAACCTTTTATACCATCCACAAACAAGTCTCAGTGAGGGGCTGCCGCGAGCAGGGAGCTGAGCAGATATATAAGGATCTTCCGTAAAATTCCAGGCACGGTGACTCGTGGGCCGCCTTCCGTACTAAAGTGTCCCGAGTAGCGCTGAGCACCAGCGCCGCTGCACAATACACTGAACCTGTCAGCGAGGTGGCTGATGCCTTCATAGACAGGTACGACAGAGGGAAAAATAGTATGGCCTATACCTTCCTCAGGGAAAAGACCCGTGCCTCTCGGTGGGGACATAATGGGTCGATGATGATGATGAAATTCTTTAAGTTAAAATAAATTCTCAGTTACTCTTTTTGTGAAATTGGTAGAGTCTTGTATTCTATGTCATCTTTCAATAGTATGCAGGAGCCACCTCTACGTTCATTAACTCTACAGAAAGATGTCGCTAGGTTATAATTATTTAATCAGTTTCTCACTCTACATTTCACGTTTGAACAAATTAAGAGCTGTGGCTTTATTTGATATTGTATTTCTTGGCTAATAATTGTTTTTTTTTGACGAACGCAGAGGCTATACTGTGCCAGTCTGACAGTTTCTCGTACGCTTACAATCTTAAGTCGGCTTTCCACGGTCCGCGATATCGAGGACGGACGCTGACCAGCTCGCACGACACACCGTGGGTAGGGTTTCGGTCCGCGGTAGCACAGACGTCTGTGGCGGTGCGGCGTACCGGTCGTGGGTACGTGGTCGTATCGATATCCGCAGAATCCGTGGTCGTCGGGCGGCGTCAGCCGTCGCCAGAATCGCGCACCGTGGGAAGCCAGCTTTAAGCTGCAGTACAATGTTTTATTCATATGAACTTTGGCCGATTGACAGCTGTTAACAATCACAGCTTGGTGGTGTACGAGAACTGAGGGCTGAGTTTCGTTAAGACGATGTATTTTTCAGAATGCGGGAGATAAAAGATGAAAACTCGGAAACGCCTGGAGACTTCCTGAACGAGGTCCACAAGTGGTCTTTGGAGTGTAAGTGGCAATTTCTTATCCAATTTTTTATTATGGCTTCATTAACCGCCTTGGCGGTTAAGAAACCTTGGCGCCCGTGGTGGATTATGGCCTATACCTTCTTCAGGGAAGAGACCCGTACCCCTAGGTGGGGACATAAATGGTTGATGATGAACCAACGGACGATATCTGCGGCGCAGCGGTTAGTGCATCTGCCTACCATGTGAGAGGTCCCGGTTTCGAAACCCGGCTGGGGACAAAAAACTCCAGGTCTTGGATGTTCACATGATTGTGACGTCGCTGTTTCTGGTTCCCACGACACAGGGTATCCTATTCTGGGGCCAGAAGCAACGTATGTGCCTGTATGTAAATGTTAGTTTATTAAAGTACCTGATTAAAATACAAACAGAAATTATTTATTAGACAAAAAATACGGCTTACAATGAGACACTTATCCTAGGCTAAAACTCATTTTCGCCTCCAAAATACCTGTGTCTCCAGACAAAGGTCTATAAGACCGCCAATTATACTGTGTCTTTGTAGATTTTTTGTCTGTGTTTTCTTGGTACAATAAAGAATGTTTCTATCTTTTCTTATTTTATTAATTGAATGTCACCTGTCAACAATTGTACGAAAATTACCCTTTGCCCCGCCGTATTCGCGCCTTAATATATTTTCAGATTTTTTGGGCAATTGTATAAATCAATACAAGGTTTAAGTGATACTTAAATAAACTTTCACAAAAGAAACTAAATTTTAATTTGTCAAATCTCTCGTAGCCCCGGCCGCCTGAGTGATCTTAAGCGATCACGAAGGTTAAGCAACATATGGCGCGTTCAGTACTTGGATAGGTGACCGTTCTGTGACTAACGCTAGTGGCATTTTTCCGAGCTGTTCCGTGCTTCGCAAGGCACGTTAAGCCAATTCAGAGGCCCTAAGGTAGGTTGGAAACTTAGACGACCTCTATGGCGTAGCGGTTAGCGCATCTGCTTACCATGCGAGAGGTCCCAGGTTCGATCCCCGGCTGGAGAAAAAAAAAACTCCAGGTCTTGGATGTTTACATGTTTGTGACGTCGCTGTTTCTGGTTGCCACGACACAGGGCATCCTAGTGTGGGTCCAGAAGCAATGTATGTGCCTGTGTGTAAATGTTTTAAAAAAAAAACTTCTGTCAGTAAGATCAGCGATTTGACCAGACCAAGAGACCCGTGCCCCTGTGGGGACATAATGGGCCGATGATTATAAAAATGTCATCGTATAAACATCAACAACTGACAATGATCACTGACAATGATCAAACGTTAACCAACATAACTTGACCTTCCAACTCCTCTCTCTTCCTTCCAGCTCTCGGCTTGATAGCCCTGGACACCCGCCTGGGCTGCTTCCAAGCCAAGGAGGGTTCCCAAAGCCAAGAGCTGATCGATGCCGTCAACACTTTCTTCCTCTGCGTGGGGCAGCTGGAGCTGAAGGCGCCCTGGTGGAGGTTGTATCCCACTAAGATGTTCAGGAGCTACGTGGTCGCTTTAGATACCATCCTCAGGTTGTTATTTATTTATTTATATGTTTTTATATGTTTTTGGTAAGGTTTGCTCCCGGTCTGTCATTAATACGAGTAATAATAATCTTCTAATATATAAAGTTCTCGGCTCGATCGGTTTTGATAAATTTTTATGTGTAGATAGATATATAGATAACACTTTATTGTACATAAAAAAGGAAATTACACAGGTAAACAGGTGTATATTCGGTAGGTCTCAGAATAGGTTGTTATCTATTTTTCATAGGACTAAGTGGAAAAAATATATATGTAGGTATATGGCGAAACAACGTTTGCGGGGTCAGCTATATTTTTTGCTAAGCTGTGATGCAGAAATTGAAATTACCACCTTATCTATATTTTAATATCCTAACAACTATCATCTACCCAAATTGTGTAATAGTTACACGGTATTTCTCTTGTTAACGGCTATTGCTCCTGAGTCTTGTCACCAAACTCTCTCTCTTGAAATAAGAGCCCAATTGTTTGCTTTACGTCTACCATGCGAAAGGTCCCGGGTTCGAATCCCTGGGACCAAAACAACCCCAGGTCTTGGTTGTTTACATGTTTGTGATACCGCTGTTTTTGGTTCTCACGACACAGGGTATCCTAGTGTGTATCCTAGTAAATGTTTGTTTTATGTTCCAGTGTGACTCTAAGCCACGTGGAGAGGGCACTGGAGGAGTCGAAATCCAGCACGAACAAGTCCCTCCTCCAAGACCTGGTCGCGGCAGCGGGGCCTCGGGTCGCCGCCGTGGCTGCGCTCGACATGTTCCTTGTCGGAATTGATACGGTAATAATAGGGAATGGATGAAAATATCAGAAGTGCTTGATATTTTTTTTGGTGATAGGAATAACCTTCCTTAACGCGGGAAAAAAGTTTAAATTTTTTTGGCCCCGTAGTTAATTTTTAAATATACTTAATATTTTTCCATTTGTCGTTCTGGGCTTAGTACGGCATATCAGACATATTCCTTGGCCGCTACGTATGAAAAAAAAATCCACCTTGAAAAGCTGTCAATGTCACCACAGATTTTTTTTTTAATACGTAGCGGACCAAGGAATATGTCTGTTAAGCCGTACTGAGCCCAGAACTACGAATGGAAAAATATTAAGATTATTTAAAAATTAACTACGAAGCCAAAAAAATTTAAACTTTTTTCTCGCGTTGAGGAAGGTTATTCCTATCACCGAAAAAAATATCAAGCACTTCTGATATTTTCATCCATTCCCTATTTCATCGCAGGAAGGCTTAGGCTAAGCGCGCACGGCGATAAAAAATCGTTGCGAAAAAATATCGCAACTCGGCGAACAACAGAAATACACTGCACAGCGAAAATTAATTGTTTGCGATTTAAAGTCGCACATGCGAAAAGGTACCCTAATAAGTACCGAGCCCCGCGGCCCTTTATTTTGTCAATCTGTGCTCTTTAAAAATCGCAACGAATGAATTATTCTTCATTATTCATAGTACAATTCACTATTTAAACACCCATCAATATGCACACACACACACACATACTCGACATGTTGAAACGGTTCAGCGTTCAAACGTAAGAGGCCTACTTGTTTGTAAGATTCACTGTACAAGAACAAAACAATGCCCACACCACTCGAGCGAACGCACACACGCATACACACACACATACATACACAAATACAACGCGTCACTACACGCGTAGTCAACAAAAAATTCTAATCACCAGTCGTGAAAAGGCAAGCAAAATGTTGGAAAAACAACTGCAAGTGACATCGACCAGACCCGATTAAAATGTGCAAAATTTTCAACTGACCTTAAGCGTTAAAATTAGGTATTCTAATCAAAGCACAGATAAACAAAGAATAACTTACATACGGATTTCATTATATTAGAAACCTCTATCATTGTTGCTATAGTTAAAGAACTCCTAAATTATTATTTTATTATTAATAGTTATTATTGATACGTTTATTGCACATAAGTAAAAATTACAATGGCAACGCCTGTCCAACTTCAACGAGCAACAAATCGCACCCACCCACAACATTGCGCTTAACCGCCCTAACCCAACGATTTCCAGACTTCCAACGCCGTCGCCTCAACGCTGTATCAGCTCTCCCTCAGGCCAGAGGTTCAAGAGAAGATGTATCAGGAAATCAGCTCAGTACTGGGCGGCCGGCCGATGAAGCCTGGTGACCTGAATCAGATGCCTTACTTGAAGGCATGCATCAAGGAGGTTATGAGGCAAGTAAAACTGGCAACTACTTACTTGTATCGTGAAAACTGACATAACTAATTTGACACAATGTAATGTAAAATTGTCAGGCCTGACATGCCATACCAGTATCGTTCCCAGGATCGGTCAATTTAGACCGATCCTGGGAACGATACTGGTATGGCATGTAGGAGCGACTTTGTTCTCAAAGTAACTTACATTAGTGTACATTCGGGGTAGTTACTCAAGCGCTTGTATTCATCATCATCAGAAGGTATAGGCCATACTCCACCACGGGGGCCAAGTCCGGATTGCTGGGGGCTTGTAAGACTAGTGGCTGGTCTTACTGTCAGAAGTTTTCAAGCCATCCTAATGCCTCTGTCTTGGCTTAACGACTGCCATCTATCGACGGCAGCCGGCACCAACTGCTTAACGTGCCTTGCAAAGCACGGAACCGCTCCGAAAAATGTCACTAGCGTTAGTCATAGAACGGTCACCCATACATGCTCTGAACGCGTCCTATGTTGCTTAGCCTTCGTGATCGTTTAACATCACTCACGGCCGATTTCTGAATTGATAATTTCGCTTAGTAATTACTTAACTATAATGCTGTCTCGTCAAATTTCTTTAGAAAAGAGCGTGACATCATATTGCTTAAGGTAAAAAATCACCAAACATCATTTCGGTTCCTTAAAAGACACGTAAACAATGAATATTCTTCTTGGATATACCTACCTAGTTGTTTAATTATGGTCTTATGGCAGTGGTGAATTATTTTCTTTTGTTGTTGTCACACTTTATTGCATAATATAAACCAAAGGGCGCGTTCCTGGTGTTGTAGTGTAGTATAAACTTACTTTCAACTTATTATATTTGCACTTTTTTGTTACGTTGTTACCATATGCGGAAACTTACTTTTAGCATTGAATTTAGATACAGATGCTTTTAGCTTTTGGTAAATCAAATATGTGCTATATTTTAATGTAAGCTGCAAGTTTCCCCAATAAACTAAAATAAAAAGTATTTACTTAGCGTAAATTCTGAAATCGGCCTTCAGGAAGCCGGGGATTCGATAAATAATTAACTATGCATATTTTTTGAAGTCAAACACACCTGTGCTTCCCTTTCATTCTTGTTCCTGTGTGGAATATCGATTAAAACGAACTTTTTATATTGGCTTCCAGAATGTATCCAGTCGTGATCGGCAATGGGAGGCAACTCACTAAGGACACAGTGATCTGCGGATACAATATTCCTAAAGGGGTAAGTTTTAATAGAATAATTTTCATCATCATCATCATCATTCAGCCTCAAGAAGTCGACTGCTGGACATAGACCTCCTCCATGGATTTCCAAAAAGGCCGCTCGGAAGCGGCTTACATCCAGCGTCTTCCCGCCACTTGGATGAGATCGTCTGTCCATCTTGTGGAGAATAATTTCAATTCGGCCTAAATTTAGTCAAAATTTCCTAGCTATAGCCCTCATGATCACCACTGTTGACCACTGCTGGGTATAGTCCTTTTCCCTCAAATGCCATCTCACACGGACCTTCCTCCGATTCAACGACATCTTCGAACCATCGGGCCGCAGGTCTGCCCACTGTCCGTGTTCTCGGTCACCACCCGACCAGCCCTCAATACGAAATTAATTGCTTAACTTCAGGTTTCTGAACAACACGGGCTTATGTAGATCTCGTCAATTTGTGTTAATCAACGTTAAAGGATGACAAATGATAGATAGATGGAGAACACTTTATTGTACATCAAAAGGAGATCACACAGGCAAATGGTGATGGTGACACACGATAGTGCAGACAAGCAGACTTAGGTGACAATTCGTCCACAAAATATCTCATCAGCAATTGAATCGTCACTCTTTTCAAATTGTTGGGCGTTAATTTCTCCGGAAATATTTTCTCCGAGGATGACATGATACCTTTTTCAAATTGCTAAGCCCATTTTAAAAGAGTGACGATTCATCTGACGACGGATGAGATATTTTGTGGATGAATTGTCACCTAAGTCGAAAAGCAATCGTCAACAGACTACCTCTGCCCACTGTTGAGTATAGGCCTTTTCCTCATCAGGCCATATCTCATGGTCGCCATTCACATCCACGGGTCCCCTGCTAACCTGGCCACATCGTCCGACCATCGGGCTGTTGATTTACCGACTGACCACCGCCGCCCATTTCTAAGCCGCCACTGGAGGCGGCCAAGAAGCGGGCGACGCGGTGCAATAGAATAGTGCAGACAATAGAAAAGTATATTATTCCACTTAGCGCTCTTACACACTAACGACACGTGCCAACTGCAGGCTTCGACGCCTGCCGTCAGCAGTCGTCAACAGCTTTCGATGGCAGTCGTTAGCTCGTCGACGGCAGGTGTCAACGTGTCAGCGACAGCCGTCGACGGGTGTTTACGCTTTCAGTTGTGGACGCGCGCTTGCGGACTCTTGGACGACTAAAAAAGTCGCAGTCGTGGCACCACAACGCAACTGCAAGCATCGACAAACGTCAACGGCTGGCGCGTGTCGTCGACGCGCTAACGACTGCCGTTGAATGCCGTTGACGGCTGGTGACAGCAGCCATCGAGGCCTGTAGTTGCCAAGTGCCGGTCGTGTGTAAGAGCCCTTAGGTAGCATGCATCAGGTGAAGTGATTCAAAAGAAGGCATTCTTAGGTTATCAGGACTGTGCACGGTGCAGGGGAGCACTGGAAGTGTTCTAGTTAGTACCCGGTGCTCCCCACAAAGCACGGATGAATGCCACCGAGGGGGTTTTAGTGGGTAAAAACCCCACATAACTCGACTTTCCCCCCAGGAAGTCGGGTATCTTTTTGAAGATTTCCCCCCGTCAACAAAAAAAAAAAAAAAAAAGGTTATCAGGACTGTAGCATCAAGATATCGAATTCCAATTATTTCGGTTTAGAATAAAAAAATATTCTTAACACGTTATCCTACGTTTACTTAATTATCATCAGACGTACCTCAACGCGCTTTCTTCCACCCGCAGACCCAAGTGATATTCCAACACTACGTGATGGGAAACAGCGACGAGTACTTCTCTGAAGCGGCCGAGTTCCGGCCAGAGCGGTGGATGCGGCGGTCCGCGGCGCAGAGGCATCACGCCTTCGCCTCGCTGCCGTTCGGCTTCGGGAAGCGCATGTGCCTCGGCAGGCGGTTCGCGGAGCTCGAGATTCATACTGTCATTTGCAAGGTAACTACGATATTGTGTAGTTAACATAGTTGATAGAGAGAGAGCCGCGGCGATGTGTACTTCTCCCAAGAGTCTGAGTTCCTGCTGGTTCAGTGGTCGAGGCAATATGCCTTCGCCCCGCTGCCGTTCGGCTTTGGAAAGCGGATGTACCTCGGCAGGCGGTTTGAAGAGCTCGTGATTCATTTTGTCATTTGCAAGGTAATTACAGCATTGTGTGGCTTAGTTGTGTACTTAGTGAGAGAGAGTGGCGATGAGTACTTCTCCCAAAAGTCTGAGTTCCAGCCAGTTCGGTGGTTGAGGCAATATGCCTTCTCCCCGCAGCCGTTCGGCTTCGGAAAGTGGATGTGTTTCGGCATGCTGTACTTAAAGCTCGAGATTTATACCTACCGTCATTTGAAAGGCAACTGTGAGAGCTTTACCACTACAGATTCTGAACGTCGCTGAATTTTTTTCGCTGTTTCTGGTTCCCACGACACAGGGTATCCTAGTGTGGGGCCAGAAGCAATGAATGTTTACGTTTTAATAATTATTCCTCGGCATCGGTAAGCGGCAAGCGCAACGTAGGACGACCAGCCATAAGATGGACAAACGATCTCATCCAAGTGGCAGGGAGACGCTGGATGCAAGCCGCTTCCAACCGGTCTTTTTGGAAATTCATGGAGGACGCCCATGTCCAGCAGTGGACTTCTTGTGGCTGAATGATGAATTATTCCTCTACCCAACTACTGGCCTCATAGAAACCTCTCATCCACAGATGGTGCAAGCCTTCCAGATGGAATACCACCACGAGCCCCTGGACTACCACGTCCACCCAATGTACACCCCTGACGGCCCGATCAGAATTAAACTTACTGAACGGTAGAGAAGTGAAACGATTCTAGTGAAGTTGCAATTTTTTTTCAATTGCTTCATTGTTTAATAATTACGCGGTTTTGAATCTCCAAATATTATTTACAGTCGACAACATATCAAACTTTATTGCGTGCACTCTAATCAGTTATGTTAAGAGCTTAAGGTCTACTTTGCAATTAAATTGTAAAGGTTGAACTTCTCAAGTGTTCAAGTGTACACGCGACGATGTAATGGAATTAGGATAAAGTGTAATGTAATATAGGTACTTTTGTATTAATTTAGGATATCAAGGTCAAAGGAGTTCATATAAAGATTCGTTGAGCTTTTAAGTGTGACAAAACATTCAAGTATCTAGACAGATACTGTCAGTTTCTGAATTGATCGCTCCACAACTTAATTTATATCTATGGTTCTTTCAAAAATACAGAAAAAAAGTACCAGACCCATTCACGGTATTTGTGACTACAGAAAAAGTAATTATTGTACAATGAGCCGTTTTCAGAAGAACTAAAAAAAAACGAATGGCTGTCAAAGGAATGCAATTTTGGACCTCAGCCCAATAGCCATGTTCGAATAGGTCTCAGCGAGCTGAATAAAAGTTACTATGACGCCAACAGCCAAATGTTTGTCCTTTCGGAGTTATATTGTATTGAAAATGTTAGTTTGTTTTTCAATAAAATATAGCTCCGAAAGGACAAACATTTGGCTGTTGGCGTCATAGTAACCTTTATTCAGCTCGCTGAGACCTATTCGATGATGTATCACACATGGCTATTGGGCTGAGGTCCAAAATTGCACTCCTTTGATAGCCATTCCTTTTTTTTTTCTTCTGAAAACGGCTCATTCGGGAAGGTTGTTAAAGACAACCTGGGCCTAGATTCTGCTAATGCATTGTAGTTCAATGACAGTTGCATCACTGCGTCGATTTAATTTAATTGTCGCTTCAAATCAAAGCGCGCATGCGTACTGGTAATTCTAGGTCTTGGATGTTTACATGTTTGTTATGTCGCTGTTTCTGGTTCCCACGACACAGGGTATCCTAGTGTGGGGCCAGAAGCAATGTATGTGTCTGTATGTAAATGATTATGTTGGTTTATGTTTAATGAGAATTGAGATTAATTACGTACACTTTTTGCAAAAAAGCTTTCGTAAAAGATTATTGCCGTTGGTGGCGCTAATTCGGTATGTAAAGTATTTTTCAGGTATTATTTTTATATTTTTATTTCATAAAACATTTAATTTTAAGCCACTAATTTGAAGCTTTTTATTTTCCAAGTAACGGTTTTTTTTAAATTATTTTTTAAAGTATTATTCGTGATGACGTCATTTCGTAGCCTGAATAGCTTTAAGTCTTTGCCACGTTTTCAGTACATACAAAAACACTATGTTGTCAATGTCAAGTTTGAAGTTATCTATTAGTGTTTTTGTATGTACTGAAAACGTGGCAAAGACTTAAAGCTATTCAGGCTACGAAATGACGTCATCACGAATAATACTTTAAAAAATAATTTAAAAGAAACCGTTACTTGGAAAATAAAAAGCTTCAAATTAGTGGCTTAAAATTAAATGTTTTATGAAATAAAAATATAAAAATAATACCTGAAAAATACTTTACATACCGAATTATTTGTTCCGGCTAGCTGTAAGTCTCATCTGTAGTAAATTCCACTATAAACACTAGACGGAGTGAAAACCGGTTTAAGGTAGTACTTCCTATTATATCGGCCTTGAAGCCGTTCTAAGAGTGTTGTAGTGTTTTTTTAATGGATAAGACTGTATTTTTCATTAAATTGGTTGTGTCTGTTTTTTATAGTATAGCTTATAATAAAATAAAATAATGAGAAAAAATAAATATAATATGGGAAAACAAAATCGTTCTTATTTCATATAGACTACTCGGTAAATAAAATGCTTTTATTAATTTTACATTCATAGAATGTCTTTATTTAAAATCATAAGTTTATTAGATATAAATTGTCTCCATAATTTTGCAATCTGCATTGCCAGAATTTCAGGATACTTAGAGAAATTTTAACGTTTCTTTAATGTGTTATATTTCGTAAAAATTATATATAAAAATATGTAATTAACACAGTGCAGATCACATTAAAATATATCCTTAACCTGCCGGTAGGTATATAAAATTAAGGCAGTAATATTTTCTACAACTGAATGGCCACAGAATATTTTACACTGGCATATTTTATATTCACAAAAAAATATCACAAAATTTACTGGTAACAAGCGAAATCGCGTAGTCATATGTATATGTTTATTTTAAATTTAATTGTTATACGTATAATGAGTATAAAAGTACTTTATACATATATTAATTTGACTAGGGTCATAGATAGGTAACTCGAGTTAGAAGATGCCATAGAAAAATATATTGTGTCTATATGGCACTCACTTACAAAAATATATTCTTATATATGCTGCTTCAAAAGCGGGATATATTTATATAAAACAAAGGCAGTGTTCGTCTTTAAAAAAAATAAAAAGTGTCTTGTGTTTTTAAGTACTTATTTTCAACAAGGCAGCCAATTAAAATCCTGTTGAAAAACCCTTAACATAATTTTAACACTGGTCAACTTTAAACAATATTTAACACAATCTCAATCTCAATCGATAAAAAAAAAACAAAAAGAATTATCACATCCCTATTCTAATCGCTCAAAATAACATTTTAACAAGGACTCTGCTTTTCGATTTTGGCTCTTACTTCGACAGTTCTATGTTTCATTTTCCTAGCATTCCTGTACAAGTGGACCGCCAGGGTTAGGGCGATCAGCATCAAGACAACTGATCCTATCGAAACATAGACAACGGCAGAGGAATTTCCAGCAGCTGTCAAAAGTCCATTGACTTTACTTGTGTCTCTCACGTTTCTGGTTCTAGGCTTAGTCCTCGCGAAGTCAAATGTATCTGAAACATTTAAAAAAAATCAGTGCCAAGATAATCGTAAGTAAGTTGGCCAACAACGGGACGACGGTCGGTGGGCCGACGACATTGTGAAAGCGGCTGGGAAGCATTGGACGAGACTAGCACTGGACCGGATGGGCTGGCGTGAAAGAGAAGAGGCCTATGCCCAACAGTGAGCTCTATTTGCGGGCTGATTAGATTACGCTAGATTTCTCAAACTGCAATCCCAATGAAAACGTAGTTTGATTATGTTAAAAGGTTACAATTCGAGGTTTGAAAGTTAAAGCAATGGCAATCGCCGTTTTTGCAAAATTGGGTATTTGACAGGATGTCAAATGAGTTACTTTTAAAACGGAATTTTGTAAGAAAATACTTGCTTGTGACGTCACATTTCAAAGCACTCTTTTTATGTTTCATCTATTTAAAAATTGTAATAACTAGTAAATGATTAAAAGAAATACATTTTCCGAATAATTTTGTAATTTTTGCTTTAATCGAGCATCTCAAATAATTTATTGTTGATAGTGTCAAATACCGTATTATCTGTGCAAAGTCTCAATCACGTTTGTAGTTATTTATTATTCTACAGTGACACTTATTGCAAAAGCGATCTGTTGAAAAATATGTGATTTTTTTCCATTGCTAGTAAAACTCAGTGGAGCCTTTTAATATAAAAACGATCCTAATATTAGAAAATTTTGTTGCAATTTTTTTTAGAATGATTTGAAAAAGGCTGATTCATTTCATTCAGACCATTCGCTGATAAATTGTGCCCGGATAACGGCGACAGGCTTGCCACTTGTCACGTTTGGGACCTAATAAACTCGGCAAAACGTGGGTCCAGTTCTAGACCCACTAGACCCCTTCGGGGATAACGGGCGTGAGTTTTTTTTTTTTTTTGAAAAAGGCAACTGAACGAAAATTACATGTAGAAAAAAACTGTCAGCTGTTGACACTAGATTAAGACACTGCTAGTACGACAAACTGGCGGCTAGATCTTCAGACAATGGTGCCAAACCAAAACCGAAACCCGTATATGGGAAATTCCGAAAAAAAAGAAAGTTTAAAGAATCCTCACCTACATCCGATTGAGACTCGTCGTAGTCATCAAAGTTTTTCTGTGGCAAAGTCTTCCTTGACGTCCTAACTTCGTTCTCAGCTGGGAAGGGAGGCAGGTAGGTGGACGGCGGATTCGTGCTGCTGGGAGCAAATGGCTGGGGACACTTGGGGTCTTTAGAACCGGGGTAGCAAGAACTGGGTGTGGGGGAGGGTTTGGGGCATCTCGGGTCATTGGATCCAGGATAACACCTGGGAGCCTCAGGAGTGGTAGGCTTAGGACATCTGGGATCGTTTGAGCCTGGGTAACATCTAGGAGCGTCAGGAGTCGTAGGTTTGGGGCATCTGGGATCGTTTGAGCCTTGGTAACATCTAGGAGCCTGTGTTGATGTGGGCTGAGGACACGCGGGATCGGAGGAGCCAGGATAACATCTGAGAGGCTCAGGAGTAGACTTGGGGCATCTAGGATCGTATGATCCAGGGTAACATATTGGTGGTTGTGTTGTACGTTGTGGGCACCTGGGGTCAGAAGAACCAGGATAGCAACTTGGAGTTTCAGGAGTGGTAGGTTTGGGGCATCTGGGATCAGTTGATCCTGGATAGCATCTAGGCGGTGATGATGTTGTTGGTGTAGCCGTAGTGGGAGGTAAATACGTGGCAGGCTCCCTAGTTGAAGGTCTGACTGGTTGAGGACAAGTAGGATCGGGCGAGCCAGGGTAGCAAACAGGTTTCTGAGTAGTGGGACATCTTGGGTCATTTGATCCTGGGTAGCATCTAGGGGCCTGTGTTGTTGTAGGTTGGGGGCATCTGGGGTCAGTTGATCCTGGATAACATCTGGGCGCCTCAGGAGTGGTAGGTTTCGGGCATCTTGGGTCATTTGATCCTGGGTAGCATCTAGGGGCCTGTGTTGTTGTAGGTTGGGGGCATCTGGGATCAGTTGATCCTGGATAACATCTGGGCGCCTCAGGAGTGGTAGGTTTGGGGCATCTTGGGTCATTTGATCCTGGGTAGCATCTAGGGGCCTGTGTTGTTGTAGGTTGAGGGCATCTGGGATCAGTTGATCCTGGATAACATCTGGGCGCCTCAGGAGTGGTAGGTTTGGGGCATCTTGGGTCATTTGATTCTGGGTAGCATCTAGGGGCCTGTGTTGTTGTAGGTTGAGGGCATCTGGAATCAGTTGATCCTGGATAACATCTGGGCGCCTCAGGAGTGGTAGGTTTGGGGCATCTGGGATCATTAGAACCTGGATAACACCGAGGAGCTTGAGTAGTAGTTGGTTGAGGACATCTGGGATCACTGGATCCTGGGTAGCATCTAGGTGCCTCAGTAGTTGAAGGCTTAGGACACCTGGGGTCGCTGGATCCAGGATAACATCTGGGTGGCTCTGGAGTAGTTGACTTAGGACAACGTGGGTCTGTTGAACCTGGGAAGCACCGTGGAGGGGCTGGAGTTGTTACTTGATTTTCTGGTGGCAAGTAGGTTGCCGGCTCCCTGGTAGATGGACGCACAGGTTGTGGGCAGGCCGGATTAGGTGATCCAGGGTAGCAGACCGGTTTTGCCGTGGTTGGTTGGGGACATCTAGGGTCATTGGAACCCGGATAGCACCTTGGCGGTGAGGGCGTTGTTGGCTGAGGACATCTAGGATCAGTTGATCCTTGATAGCATCTAGGAGTTTGTGTTGTTGTAGGTTGAGGGCATCTGGGATCAGTTGATCCTGGATAACATCTGGGCGCCTCAGGAGTGGAAGGTTTGGGGCATCTTGGGTCATTTGATCCTGGGTAGCATCTAGGGGCCTGTGTTGTTGAAGGTTGAGGGCATCTGGGATCATTTGCTCCTGGATAACATCTGGGCGCCTCAGGAGTGGTAGGTTTGGGGCATCTTGGGTCATTTGATCCTGGGTAGCATCTAGGGGCCTGTGTTGTTGTAGGTTGAGGGCATCTGGGATCAGTTGATCCTGGATAACATCTGGGCGCCTCAGGAGTGGAAGGTTTGGGGCATCTAGGGTCATTTGATCCTGGGTAGCATCTAGGGGCCTGTGTTGATGTAGGTAGAGGGCATCTGGGATCAGTTGATCCTGGATAACATCTGGGCGCCTCAGAAGTGGTAGGTTTGGGGCATCTTGGGTCATTTGATCCTGGGTAGTATCTAGGGGCCTGTGTTGTTGTAGGTTGAGGGCATCTGGGATCAGTTGATCCTGGATAACATCTGGGCGCCTCGGGAGTGGTAGGTTTGGGGCATCTTGGGTCATTTGACCCCGGGTAGCACCTAGGAGCCAAAGTAGTTGCTTGAGTAGTCGACGGAGGCAAGTAGGTGGCAGGTTCCCTTGTCGTTGGTTTGGGACATCTTGGGTCCTGACTGCCAGGATAGCATCTCGGGGCTTCGGGAGTTATAGGCGTAGGACATCGTGGATCATTTGACCCAGGGTAGCATCGAGGAGGAGCAATAGTAGTCGGTTGGGGGCATCTGGGATCATTACTTCCTGGGAAACATCTTGGTGGCGCAGGCGTGGTGGGTTTAGGGCACCTAAGATCTGTTGACCCCGGGTAGCAACGTGGAGCTTCTGGAGTAGTTGGCCTAGGACATCTAGGGTCATTGGAACCAGGATAGCACCTTGGCGGAGCTGGTGTGGTTGGCTTAGGACATCTGGGATCTTGGCTTCCAGGATAGCACCTAGACTCCTCTGGAGTAGTAGGATTGGGACAACTAGGGTCAGTTGACCCTAGGTAGCATCGAGGGGCAGAAGGAGTAGTTAGAGCTGCTGTTGTCGGAGGCAGATACGTAGCTGGTTCTCTCGTAGATGGACGTACAGGTTGGGGACAGGCTGGGTCCGGAGATCCAGGGTAGCACACTGGTTTAGGTGTTGTTGGCTTAGGACATCTCGGATCATTTGACCCAGAGTAACAAAGCGGTGGAGCAGGCGTAGTGGGCTTAGGGCATCTAGGATCCTGGCTACCAGGGTAGCATCTTGGGGTCTCAGGAGTTGTAGGTTTGGGGCAACGAGGATCTGTAGAGCCAGGGTAACACCTTGGTGGAGCAGGTGTAGTAGGCTGAGGACATCTGCGGTCTGAAGAGCCCGGATAGCATCTGGGGGTCTCAGTAGTTGTAGGTTTGGGGCACCTAGGGTCAGTTGAGCCTGGGTAACACCTTGGTGGAGCGGGCGTAGTAGGCTGAGGACATCTGGGGTCCGAAGATCCCGGGTAGCATCTGGGAGCCTCAGTAGTTGTAGGCTTAGGGCATCTAGGGTCAGTTGAACCTGGGTAGCACCTTGGCGGAGCGGGTGTAGTAGGCTGAGGGCATCTGGGATCAGTAGATCCAGGGTAACATCTAGCTGCTGAAGTAGTTGGTTTAGTTGTAGTAGGGGGTAAGTAAGTAGCTGGCTCCCTCGTGATTGGACGACTAGGTTGTGGGCATCTGGGATCGTTGGCACCAGGATAACAGGAAGGTGATGTAGGGGTAGTTGGCTGAGGGCATCTGGGATCATTAGAGCCAGGATAGCATCTAGGTGGTGCTGGCGTTGTAGGTTTGGGGCACCGAGGATCTCTGCTACCTACGTAGCAGTTAGGAGGAGCAGGCGTTGTAGATTTAGGGCATCTGGGATCTTGAGAGCCAGGGAAGCATCTAGGTGCTTCTGGAGTAGTAGGCTTAGGACAACGAGGATCAGTAGATCCGGAGAAACACCTAGGTGGTGAAGGGGTTGTCGGTTGAGGACACCTAGGATCAACGGACCCAGGATAGCATCTCGGAGCTTCTGAGGTAGTAGTTTTGGGGCAACGAGGGTCTTGGCTTCCAGGGAAACACCTAGGTGGCGCTGGTGTTGTAGGTTTGGGGCATCTGGGATCTTGGGATCCAGGGAAGCATCTTGGTGGTGCTGAAGTGGTTGGGGACGTGGTTGGAGGTAAATACGTCGCTGGTTCCCTTGTTGAAGGACGAACTGGTTGAGGACAGGCGGGGTCAGGAGAACCAGGATAACAGATTGGCCTCTGCGTTGTTGGCTTTGGGCATCTGGGATCATTCGAACCAGAATAGCAACGAGGCGGTGCAAGAGTTGTAGGCTGGGGACACCTTGGATCTTGGCTTCCAGGGAAACATCTGGGAGCTTCCGGAGTTGTAGGTTTGGGGCACCTAGGATCTTGGCTACCAGGGTAACATCTTGGGGCTTCAGTAGTAGTTGGTTTGGGGCATCGTGGATCGGTTGATCCAGGGAAGCATCTAGGAGGAGCTGGGGTTGTTGGTTGGGGACACCTAGGGTCGGTTGATCCAGGGTAGCATCTAGGAGCCTCAGGGGTAGTAGGCTTGGGGCAACGAGGGTCTTGGCTTCCAGGGAAACACCTAGGTGGAGCTGGAGTAGTTGGTTTAGGACACCTTGGGTCATTAGATCCAGGATAGCATCTAGGTGTTTCTGGAGTGGTCGGTTTAGGACAGCGTGGGTCTGTCGAGCCAGAGAAGCACCTAGGTGGAGCCGGAGTTGTGGGTTGCGGACATCTAGGATCAGTTGAACCAGGGAAGCATCTAGGTGGGGCAGGAGTAGTTGGTTTTGGGCATCTTGGGTCATTACTTCCCGGATAGCATTTAGGTGGGGATGGGGTGGTTAGCGTGGCCTTCGTAGGTGGCAAGTAAGTCGCAGGTTCCCGAGTCGAGGGCCTCACAGGCTGAGGACACGTAGGGTCTGGTGATCCAGGATAGCATACGGGCTTTTGCGTCGTTGGGTGTGGACAGCGAGGGTCATTAGAGCCGGGGTAGCAGCGAGGAGGTGCGGAAGTAGTAGGCTGGGGACAACGTGGATCAGTTGATCCTGGGAAACACCTAGGAGGGGCTGGGGTGGTTGGTTGTGGACATCTAGGATCTTGGCTTCCAGGGAAACATCTGGGGGCTTCTGGACTTGTTGGCCTAGGACACCTGGGATCAGTTGCTCCAGGGAAGCAACGAGGAGGTGCGGGGGTGGTAGGTTGAGGGCATCTAGGGTCTTGGCTTCCTGGAAAGCACCTAGGTGCTTCGGAAGTTGTTGGTCTAGGGCATCTGGGATCAGTTGCTCCAGGGAAGCATCTAGGTGGCGCTGGAGTTGTAGGCTGTGGGCATCGTGGGTCAGTTGATCCAGGGTAGCATCTTGAGATTTCTGTAGTTGTGGACTTTGGGCATCTAGGATCCGTGCTTCCAGGGAAACACCTAGGTGGCGCAGGTGTAGTAGGCTGTGGGCATCGAGGGTCAGTTGAGCCAGGGTAGCATCTTGGAGCCTCTGGCGTTGTAGGCTTCGGACATCTTGGATCCTGACTTCCAGAGAAGCATCTAGGTGGGAACGGTGTGGTTGGAGTGGTAGTCGTAGGAGGTAAGTAAGTCGCAGGTTCTGTTGATGGTCTTGGTGGTTGAGGGCATGCAGGATCTGGGGAGCCAGGATAACAGACAGGTTTTGGTGAAGTCGGTTTGGGACATCTTGGGTCAGTTGATCCAGGATAGCACCTCGGTGCTTCTGGCGTTGTTGGTTTGGGGCAACGTGGATCCGTAGAGCCAGGGAAGCATTTAGGTGGGGCAGGCGTAGTGGGCTGTGGACATCTCGGGTCAGTTGATCCGGGATAGCATCGAGGAGCTTCAGGTGTTGTGGGTTTGGGGCAACGTGGATCCGTAGAACCAGGGAAGCATCTAGGTGGAGCCGGAGTTGTGGGTTGTGGACACCTCGGGTCAGTAGATCCAGGATAGCACCTGGGTGCTTCAGGCGTTGTTGGTTTGGGGCAACGTGGATCCGAAGAACCAGGGAAGCACCTAGGTGGGGCAGGTGTTGTGGGTTGTGGACATCTCGGGTCAGTTGATCCGGGATAGCATCTTGGAGCCTCTGGCGTTGTGGGCTTTGGACATCTTGGATCCTGGCTTCCAGGGAAGCATCTAGGTGGGAACGGTGTGGTTGGAATGGTAGTCGTAGGAGGTAAGTAAGTCGCAGGTTCTGTTGATGGTCTTGGTGGTTGAGGGCATGCAGGATCTGGGGAGCCAGGATAACAGACAGGTTTTGGTGAAGTCGGTTTGGGACATCTTGGGTCAGTTGATCCAGGATAGCACCTCGGTGCTTCTGGCGTTGTTGGTTTGGGGCAACGTGGATCTGTAGAGCCCGGGAAGCATCTAGGTGGAGCCGGAGTTGTGGGTAGTGGACATCTTGGGTCAGTAGATCCGGGATAGCACCTGGGCGCTTCAGGCGTTGTGGGTTTGGGGCAACGTGGATCCGTAGAACCAGGGAAGCACCTAGGTGGGGCAGGTGTTGTGGGCTGTGGACATCTCGGGTCAGTTGATCCGGGATAGCATCTTGGAGCCTCTGGCGTGGTGGGCTTCGGACATCTTGGATCCTGGCTGCCAGGGAAGCATCTAGGGGGTGCTGGTGTAGTTTGTTGAGTAGTAGTCGGAGGCAGATAGGTCGCTGGCTCCCTGGTTGTAGGACGAGGGGGTTGTGGACATCTTGGATCGTTTGATCCTGGGTAGCAACTTGGGGCTTCAGGAGTGGTTGGTTTGGGGCAACGTGGATCCGCAGACCCAGGGAAGCATCTAGGTGGAACTGGAGTTGTGGGTTGTGGACATCTCGGGTCATTTGATCCAGGATAGCACCTGGGTGCTTCAGGCGTTGTGGGTTTGGGGCAACGTGGATCCGTAGAACCAGGGAAGCACCTAGGTGGGGCAGGTGTTGTGGGCTGTGGACATCTCGGGTCAGTTGATCCGGGATAGCATCGAGGAACTTCAGGTGTTGTGGGTTTGGGGCAACGTGGATCCGTAGAACCAGGGAAGCATCTAGGTGGAGCCGGAGTTGTGGGTTGTGGACATCTCGGGTCAGTTGATCCGGGATAGCATCTTGGAGTCTCTGGCGTTGTGGGCTTCGGACATCTAGGATCCTGGCTTCTAGGGAAGCACCTAGTTGGGAACGGTGTGGTTGGAGTGGTAGTCGTAGGAGGTAAGTAAGTCGCAGGTTCTGTTGATGGTCTTGGTGGTTGAGGGCATGCAGGATCTGGGGAGCCAGGATAGCAGACAGGTTTTGGTGAAGTCTGTTTGGGACATCTTGGGTCAGTTGACCCAGGATAGCACCTCGGTGCTTCTGGCGTTGTTGGTTTGGGGCAACGTGGATCCGTAGAGCCAGGGAAGCACCTAGGTGGGGCAGGTGTTGTGGGCTGTGGACATCTCGGGTCAGTTGATCCAGGATAGCACCTGGGCGCTTCAGGCGTTGTGGGTTTGGGGCAACGTGGATCCGTAGAACCAGGGAAGCACCTAGGCGGGGCAGGCGTTGTGGGCTGTGGACATCTCGGGTCAGTTGATCCAGGATAGCACCTGGGCGCTTCAGGCGTTGTGCGTTTGGGGCAACGTGGATCCGTAGAACCAGGGAAGCACCTAGGTGTGGCAGGCGTTGTGGGCTGTGGACATCTCGGGTCAGTTGATCCAGGATAGCACCTGGGTGCTTCAGGCGTTGTGGGTTTGGGGCAACGTGGATCCGTAGAACCAGGGAAGCACCTAGGTGGGGCAGGTGTTGTGGGCTGTGGACATCTCGGGTCAGTTGATCCGGGATAGCATCTGGGAGCCTCTGGCGTGGTAGGCTTCGGACATCTTGGATCCTGGCTGCCAGGGAAGCATCTAGGGGGTGCTGGTGTAGTTTGTTGAGTAGTAGTCGGAGGCAGATAGGTCGCTGGCTCCCTGGTTGTAGGACGAGGGGGTTGCGGACATCTTGGATCGTTTGATCCTGGGTAGCACCTCGGCGCTTCAGGCGTTGTGGGTTTGGGGCAACGTGGATCCGTAGAGCCAGGGAAGCACCTAAGTGGGGCAGGTGTTGTGGGTTGTGGACATCTCGGGTCAGTAGATCCAGGATAGCACCTGGGTGGGGCAGGTGTTGTGGGTTGCGGACATCTCGGGTCAGTTGATCCGGGATAGCATCTTGGAGCCTCTGGCGTTGTGGGCTTCGGACATCTTGGATCCTGGCTCCCAGGGAAGCATCTAGGTGGGAACGGTGTGGTAGTCGTAGGAGGTAAGTAAGTCGCAGGTTCTGTTGATGGTCTTGGCCGTTGAGGGCAAGCAGGATCTGGGGAGCCAGGATAACAGACAGGTTTTGGTGAAGTCGGTTTGGGACATCTCGGGTCAGTTGATCCAGGATAGCACCTCGGTGCTTCTGGCGTTGTTGGTTTGGGGCAACGTGGATCCATAGAGCCAGGGAAGCACCTAGGTGGGGCAGGTGTTGTGGGCTGTGGACATCTCGGGTCAGTTGATCCGGGATAGCACCTGGGCGCTTCAGGCGTTGTGGGTTTGGGGCAACGAGGATCCGTAGAACCAGGGAAGCACCTAGGTGGGACAGGTGTTGTGGGCTGTGGACATCTCGGGTCAGTTGATCCGGGATAGCATCGAGGAGCTTCCGGTGTGGTGGGCTTTGGGCATCTTGGATCTTGGCTGCCAGGGAAGCATCTAGGGGGTGCTGGTGTAGTTTGTTGAGTAGTAGTCGGAGGCAGATAGGTCGCTGGCTTCCTGGTTGTAGGACGAGGGGGTTGCGGACATCTTGGATCGTTGGATCCAGGATAGCACCTTGGGGCTTCAGGGGTAGTTTGTGGGCAACTAGGGTCATTTGATCCAGGGTAGCATCTTGGCGCATCTGGCGTAGGTTGAGCGCATCTGGGATCATTTGAACCTGGGTAGCATCTGGGACTTTCAGGGGTGGACTTAGGGCATCTGGGATCAGTTGACCCGGTGTAGCATATAGGCCCTTCTTGAGTAGGACTAGGGCATCTAGGGTCATTTGATTCAGGGTAGCATCTAGGACCTTCTGGGTTCGGTGGAGGACAGCTAGGGTCGGTACTGCCTAAAAAACACTTGACTTGGGGTGGGCCAGTGACGGTCTTGCAGCTGGGGTCATTTGATCCGGGGTAGCATTGTAAGGGTCTCAAAGTGGACGTGACCTCGGTTATTCCCCCGCAGTGGGCCTCGCAGTCGTTTGTGCAGAGCTGTATGTGGAGAAAAATATTTTTTAATTGTTTAGTCACTTGGAAGGGCTTTGAGTTTCGAATCGCGGGAAGAACATAAACATTTACATACAGGCACACTTAATCAAATAGGGCGCGTTCAGTGCATGGATGGTTGACCGTCTATGACTAACGCTAGTGGCATTTTTCCGAGCGGTTCCGTGCATCGCGAGGCACATTAAGCAGTTGGTGCCGGCTGCCGTCAATACATGGCAGTCGTTAAGCCAAGTCAGACGCCTTAGGGCGGCTGGAAAACTTCTAATAGTAAGACCAGCCACTAGTCTCACAGGCCTCCATCAAACCGGACTAGCGCCCCGTGGTGGAGTATGGCCTATACCTTCCTCAGGGAAGAGACCCGTGCTCCTCGGTAGGGACATAATGGGTTGATGATGATCTTTATCTTTACCTCAACATTGCAAGTGAGGTACACTTGATCAGTTTCGGGGAAGCGGAAGGCGCTGACTCGGCTGTACGCGATGAGGGTGGCGCCGGTCCTGCCTGTGTCCCGGGTCTTCTGCCAGAAGTCGATGAGCTTCTTTTTTCTGGAACAGGTGAGTTTGGTAGTGATTGAGAGAGTGAGTCTTATGCCCTTTCTCGGAAAGGTAATTAACGTTTGCCGGACCGGAGCAGTGGAGAAAGGCCCTTAGAGTGTGTTTGTTCCCTAGCTCTTCCCAAATAAACATGAAGTAAAGAATAGAGTATCTTTGGCAATTTCAAAACAATGGCAATGGCAAAACAATTTCGAGAAGGAGGCCAAGAGGAGGATCCAGCTGGGCTGGGCAGCGTTTGGGAAACTACGTCGAGTCTTCTCGTCATCCATACCGCAATGCTTGAAAACGAATGTTTTCAATCAGTGTATCTTACTTGTTATGACCTATGGAGCCGAGACATGGACACTCACGAAAAGGTTGGTCCACCAGTTTAAAGTCGCTCAGCGAGCTATGGAGAGAGCTATGCTCGGAGTTTCTTTGAAGGATAAGATTCGTAACGAATACATCCGACAGAGAACCAAAGTTATCGACATAGCTCAGAGAATTAGCAAGCTGAAGTGGCAGTGGGCTGGCCATATTTCGCGAAGAACCGACAACCGCTGGGGTTAACGTGTTCTTGAGTGGAGACCGCGACTCGGCAAACGTAGTGTAGGACGCCCTCTAACCAGGTGGGATGACGATCTGCGAAGGACTGCAGGCAGATGCTGGATGCAGCAAGCTGACGACAGGGCGCTATGGCGCTCATTAGGGGAGGGCTATGTCCAGCAGTGGACTAATATAGCCTGATGATGATGATGATGATGATGGCAAAGGATTCGCTAGAAAAGGTGCAGCAAAAGTAAGATATCTTTATAGTTGGGGGAGAAATCTCGAGTCACAGATAGCACTTACTTGGGACATCCTTCCTTATCAGTAAGCTGAATCTTGTTAGTGTTAGGGCCATCGTAGCGGTCACTGTCGTAGGCCCAGCAGTCGTGGATCTTCAAGTTGAACTGGTTGCGCAGGTCTTTTAGGTAGACTGAGATTGTCAGGTACTCGCCGATCTTGATCGAGCTCTGTAGCGGGCTTACCTAGAATGGACAAATAGTTTAGACACTAGATGGCGCCGAGTGTCTTTTACATCGCGGTGTGGTTTTCTTGCGATCTTCGTCTAGTCTACGCTAGGTATGTTTATTACGGACGAAGTTGTAGACTCTCTGTTATTTGATATAAGGTAGTTTTGTATCTCAAATAAATTTTCTTATTTTTTTACAACTGCAAATGTTGGCATTGAAGAACAGAAAAAAATTAGCGCCGTTGTGATTTTTTTGTATATTTTATGTGGGATTCGTGTATTCATCTCGTAAGTAAATGGATTTATTATTACTATTAATACGTTTATTGCACATAAGTGAAACTTGCAATGGCATTGAATTTGTAAATAAAACAAGTGTCGTAATGTGGCACTTGTTGATACACACGCATTTGTCTTGACTCTCAAAATATGTCTGACTTCCACAATATGAAAGTCTTAATTAAGCAAAGAGCATAATTTGTTGATTCTGATATTTCTGTCCACAACTCCTGCTGCCAATTCTGCACTGTTCAGCGACTAGACTACCTATCATAGAGCACAATAACCCATCTATATCAATAAATGGATGAAAACTTTGGTCTAACTATGGACAGAAGATTTTAGATTAGACTTCGCCTAGATGGTTTCAGTATTTATATTAGCTCTGAAAAACTTCGCTTGCGCGATGCAGGATTTCCTTGAAAGAATAAAGAACTGAACGATCCACTCACATTGGGGTAAACGCCCCGCTGTATGTCCATCCAGCACTCCACGCCTCCAGCCGGGCCCTGCACCGCGACCACGTCAAGCATGTCGACCATAAATGGCTTCAGCTTGAGAGTATGTGTGTCGTCACCGCGCTGTACCACTCCGCTACCAGCTGAGACTTCAAGCGAGGTGCGCGCACAGGACACCTGGAAATGTTTCGAAGAAATGGTTACACTCTGTAATAAATTTTAGTTCACCGTGTATAAAGACTGACGTCCGACCCAAAGGCAATTGGACGTAAACAGCTTATTGTTTTAACCCCTCAGTCCTAGAAGCTTTTTCTTTTGCAGCTTATTTAGTTATTCATCATCATCATCAGGCTTTAAACTAGTCCACTGCTGGACATAGCCTTCCCCTAATGAGCGCCATAGCGCCCTGTCTTCAGCTTGCCGCATCCAGCATCTGCCTGCAGTTTTTTGCAGATCGTCATCCCACCTGGTCAGAGGGCGTACTACACTACGCCCGAGTTACGAAGTTAGTTATTCACAGAGTAATATTTGAAAATTTTTAGTTTGCAAACAATAAAACATGCTCATACAACTATGGTCTATATTATCCTCAAAATTAGAGTCAAAGTGCCGTTGCAAGACCGACCCGCCGGCCGGTCTACGGGGCTTAACGGGATGCGCCGTAGCTTACATCAGAACCGCCGGCGCCGGCGGGTCCTCGGGGCTTGAGGGCTTTACTGACCTTCCTGGCGAAGTCCTGCGGTCCCTGCACGAAGTCATCAGCCTGGAATACCAGCACGTTGTCAATGGTGCCGCAAGCGTTGCACAGCGGACGGGACCCGCAGCCGGTCAGCGGCACTCGGAACGAGTAGCGGGACTGGCTGCCTCCAAGGGTCACATATCTGGCAAGAAGCCGATGCATGTTATGACTGTTTACACTGCAAACATAATAACTTCCGCACAACACGATCAATTGAACATCACATAGGACCTCCTTTCCGCCTACCTGAGTTTAAAGTTATTTTAGAAAATATGGCCCATGGACGTTTAGAGTGGAGTTTTTTTTTTCTCACTATCTCCTCCTCTACAAATACGGCCCGAACTTATTCGCATTGACATTCAGCTAACAGAATGTAAATTCTTTACCTTGCAAATAAATTATTTTTACTTTGACTCTTGAACATAGACCAAAAGTGCCTTGTACCTACGCGATGAGAAAAGTGAAAATCAAGTGAAGGGCCATGACCCATCGAGATGTTCAGTGAAAATACGCGAATTCTAAATAAGGATAGTTGTTTAACAGGGTCGGCCAGTCGCACGCTTAGAATGTTGAGTTGAGAGACTGACCTTAGGGCCATCGTTACCGAATTAAATCAAATGAAATAAGAACCGTTATTAATTGTAGCTGATTGCAGAGCGGCTTATGTAACGTTATAAATTAAATCATTATCATCGTCATCAACCCATTATGCCCCCACCGAGGGGCACGGGTCTCTTCCCTGAGGTAGGTATAGGCCATACTCCACTACGGGGGCTAAGTCCGGATTGGTGGAGGCTTGCAAGACTAGTGGCTGGTCTTACTATCAGAAGCCTTTTTACAACAAACGAAAAGAAACTCTGACTCACTTGCATTTCGGGTCATTCAAATGGCCCTTGCTGTAGATGATCCCCTCGTAAACATCAGCGAACTCCACCGTCACGTCAATCCAGTCCGCCGAGCATTGCACGTCGATTTCAGGCGTCAGGGGCGAGTCTATCGCTCGGGCTCCCCTGATGAAAGTGACTCCTGACTCTTCGGAGCTCTCGTAGAACGGGGAGAGAGCATTGTCGCCGGAGAGCTGAAGGTTCAGCTCGCGGGCTGTGAGGGTGCCGTCGACGTCCGCTGCAGCTGTTGCTAGCGACAGCTGGAAAGAGATATAAAAGCTTTAATTTTTGTTGTACACACACACACACATATACACACACAACACACACACACATTTAACATCCTTGTTAAAATGATTAACATAACATAACATTTACACAGACATACATTGCTTCTGGCACTACACTAGGATACCCTGTGTCGTGGGAACCAGAAACAGCGACGTCACAAACATGTAAACATCCAAGACCTGGTTTTTTTTTTCGAGAGAGAATTGCAGGAAGAACATACTCGGTAGATATGGATTTTTAGAAGAAAATCGAAAATATATTGACAAGTAGCTAGATATTTAAAGAACATAAGTACTTATAAATACTTCTATATACGTACAAAATAATAGCATACTTATATATCTACAAAATAATAAAATACATATATAACATACAAAATAAATACATACTTAATAAATGCAACAATTTTCCAGTTTATGAAGGAGGAGCCATAAAATATTGTCCTATGTAATGGAGTTTTAAGGAGAAGGTTTTGGGACGAGCGTAGAGTCAGGCTATGAGAGGAATGAAGAAACTCAAATTGCTCTTTGAGATAGGATGGGATAGCTGGGTTGAACAGAATGCAATAGAGGAGAGAAAGAATGTGTACACACATTCCGGCGGAGACGAATAGGGAGCCACTTGAGCTTAGTTCTATATTCAGAAATATGGTCATATTGTTGGTTGATGTTGGCGGCTTGAAAAGCTCTCGACAGTTAGACTAGTCTTGCAATCCTCCAGCAATCCGGACTTGGCCCCTGTGGTAGAGTATGGCCTATACCTTCCTCAGGGAAGAGACCCGTGCCCCTCGGGACATAATGGGTTGATGATGAAGTAAAATTTACAATGGCAATGCGGCGGATTTATTGCTACAAACATTTCCTACCAGTCAACCGCAGGAGGTGTATGAAAATAACTGATAGGCGTCCTGAAATTTTAAATAAGTTATATGACATAATATTCATCATCACCAACCCATTATGTCCCCACCGAGGGGCACGGGTCTTTTCATTGAGGAAGGTATAGGCCATACTCCTCCGCGGGGGCCAAGTCCGGATTGGTGGAGTATTTATTATGTTACATGTATAACCGCTCGCAATAAAACATTCCGAAACGCCTCAATCGGTTAATTATGATCAAAATCTGTTTGATATAAAAACACGTGTATTGTCAGATTTGGTGGCTTAATTAATTACATTCACACCACGATAGATCGTTATAATGAGGTATGTGCGACCTGCCTTAGTGTGTGAACTGAGTAGGCATTGTGATAGATACTGTCCGAACTATGGTTATGCAAATTCTAGAAATAGGTCTAACACTATTAGCCTAGGCGCACACTAGCGACACGCGACAGCGACAGCTCGGCGACTAGACGCGACGACAGGCTACGGTCGACAATTTTCATATAATTTTGTTCGAAGCTCCGTGGAGGTTATGCTACGATTTTTAAGAATCCAGACACTGTCATCAGCATCAACCAATCATGTCCCCACCGAGGCGCACGGGTCTCTTCCCTAAGAAAGGTATAGGACATACTCCACCACGGAGGCCTAGTCCGGATAAGGCCTCTGACTTGGCTTAGCGACTGCCATCTATCAACGGCAGCCGGCACCAACTGCTTTACGTGCCTTGCAAAGCACGAAACGGCTCGAAAATTTGCCACTAGCGTTAGTCATAGATGGTCACTCATCCATGCACTGAACGCGCCCTATGTTGCTTAACCTTCGTGATCGTTTAAGATCACTTAGGCAGCCGGGGCTAGGAGCGATTCCAGACACCCTGTATGCACAAATTGTTATCACGACACTATCGTCATCATTGTTCTATGTTGCTGAACAATGTAGTTTCTTTATTTTTCTGGTCACACGTGACATTTATTTTCGCCTGAATAGTTGTACTTTGTACTACACTTGAGAGCAATGAAGGACGGTCTGTAATGAATCCGGTCAAAGGAAGAAGGAAAAAACGGGCTTGTCGTCGCGTCAAACGCGACGTTGTCATTTGCTTCTGGCGTCTTGCCGTCGCGACTCCGCGACTCTGACGCCAAGTGTGCGGAGATTCGAACAAAATATATGAAAATTGACGGCCGTAGCCTGTCGTCGCGTCTAGTCGCCGAGCTGTCGCCTGTCGCGTGATAATACGGCGTCCGTCCGTCCGTCCATACGTTTGTATCTCGTGAACTCGTTCAAGTATTGAGTTGAAAAAAAAACAAGTACTCAGTCTACGGTCCTGAAGCTGAAAAAAGTAAATTCTAAGTTAACGTAAAAAGAAGATACGGTGCAAGAAACATACAGGGTGTCCCAAAAAGTAGTGTCAAGCGGAAGTCCAGATATAGAGTACCCAACTAGGGTCAGAAGTTTTCAAGCCGCCCTAAAGCCTACGACTTAAGCCTAAGCTTAACGACTGCCATCTATCGACGGCAGCCGGCACCAACTGCTTAACGTGCCTTGCGAAGCACGGAACCGCTCGGAAAAATGCCACTAGCGTTAGTCATAGACGGTCACCCATCCATGCACTGAACGCGCCCTATAGATGTTGCTTAACCTTTGTGATCGCTTAAGATCACTCAGGCAGCCGGGCGGTTTTTATTATACAGCCAATAATCTAGGTCCATGACATGAGTCGTGTCATTGTCATGTGGAAGTTATTATTATTAAACTTATATAATAGCTCAAGTCTCATCGACCGGCAAATAAGCTTCCCAGCTTGCAGTTGCAATGCCTATTAAAGAGTCAAGGATGCAACAAGAATGTAAAACGGATCTAACAAGAACTATAAATGCTCCAGCTATTAATGGTATACAGTCGAGACTTTTAAATATAAAGAAAAAACTGATTATGCTAACTAAGTTGTCAACGTAAGATGTGCTTCAGAATGTTAATTAGTGACAATTTGTAATTTGACATGTACATTAATAACAGATGCTTACTTAATTATCCTATGACATCTATGAGACATTACGAGTATACGTACAGTGAGATTACTACTAGTGACCACGATTTAATTTGCTTGAGATTTTTAAAATAAAAAACGGCCAAGCGCGAGTCGGACTCGCGCACGATAGGTTCCGTACCATTATCTATAAAAACGGCAAAAAAAATGTTTGTTGTATGGGAGCCCCCCTTAAATATTTGTTTTATTTGAATTGAATTATTTATTTTCAAAATGAATATACAGGGTGTCCCGTTATGAGTGGTCCAAACGGTAGTTGGTAAAGGATTTTTTTTTTCATATTACTTTTTAGTATAAAATCTACAAATGAAAGATTTTCGTTTTTGTGAATATTTCTGACTTTACGTGCTACTAAAGGTAAATCATAATTTTATTCAAAATTCTCATGATAAAATTAAAAAAAAAATCTTTGATCTCAAATATCCCGAAAACCATAACACTTTTACTAAACCAAATTTTTGTTTTTCTAATAGAGGATAGTTCAACCCGTCACCAAATACCGTTTGGACCACTCATAACGGAACACCCTGTATATCGTATCAATGGACAAGGAAGCTGTTGACACCACTATCGCGGCCTCAAAAGAAAAATGAGATTTTGGGCGGGATTGCCGCCGGCTCACCGCACAACCCGCCCCGGTACACCCCGCCGGCCAGCCGGCGCACAGTGGACTGAAAATCGAGCTCCCCTTTCATAGAAAGTCAATGTGGGATATTCATAAAACCAAAATATGGAACGTGTCAGGTATACGTTCCTGTAATGTATATTGTAGTATGAATGATTTTAATTACTCCGCGCCTGAGAAAAAAAATATATTGTTTTTTTTTTTGTATGGGAGAAATTACTTAAAGTACATTTTCTTGCGACTGAACAAAACTGAAGGGCTGGTACTCATACGAGTTATTGCCGCTCTTAAGGCGATTAAGTTGACATACCACTCGTGTACTTTTGGGTGCCGCTTCACACGTAAAAATTTTTTGAAATTTCAAATTTTCGGTATTGAATATTTTAAGCATGTGACGCATTTAAATTAAGTGGCTGGGGAATTTGGCAAAATATATTTATAATATGACGCAAATAAGCGCCTAGAGTTATATTAATTGTTATATAATAATTTTAATTACTTAAAAACTCAAAAAATAAGTTAACTTTCGAAATTATTTTTATTACGAAAACTAATTTGGGCACTCCAACTATTATAATGCCTTCAATAAACATATAACTTTTTACAATAGTAATCTCATTAGCTAGGTGGGTGTTAATGATTTTTATAATACAACAGAGGTTCGTTATCATTATCAAATACGGGAATTACTAATTACTTTACTAATAGATCAGATTTATTACATCTTAATTGACTCCGACCATTAATGAGGGTAGTTATACATAAATAGATTATTTGGCATGCTGTCAGTAACGTTTAGCACTTTTGCGCGTTAACTTAACTTTTTCTGTTCTTTCCAATTTTCTATTGCGATGATTGGTTTCGGTACTAATCTTGAAGTTAAAATAGTTTCTAAATTATCAGAAACATCAACCGAGACTTGTGACATATGTAAATTACATTTTCAGACCACTGTGCGGCGACTCGGCTTGTGCGGCATTGCCGGGAGCTTTATTACCCGCCGGCATAGTGTGTCATATGGGTTCAGGATAACATTATTATCTTATCTTGTACCTTCTCAATCCTGAACCCATATGACACCAAAGATAATATTATTATCTTATCTTGTATCTTCTCAATCCTGAACCCATATGACACACTATGCCAAGAATGATCCTGGTGCCCGAGTGATCACGAAGGTTAAGCAACATTCGGCGCGTTCAGTCCATGGATGGCTGTCCGTCTATGACTAACGCTAGTGGCATTTTTCCGAGCGGTTCCGTGCTTCGCAAGGCACGTTAAGCAGTTGGTGCCGGCTGCCGTCGATAGATGGCAGTCGTTAAGTCAAGTCAGAGGCCTTAGGGCGCGCCCGGGCGGCTTAAAAACTTCTGACAGTAAGACCAGCCACTAGTCTTACAGGCCTCCACCAATCCGGACTTGGCCCCCGTGGGGACATAATGGGTTGACGATGATAGTGTGTAGCAGTCATTATGTCACCAGTTACATTCTGAGACTTTTCTTCCAAGTAGGTCATAATCCTACTACGAACTGTCACATACATTCTTATTTTGACTTGTCTTGAGTTGTCTAAATGCTTAACCCGATAGAGTGGAAAGTTACGGAATATAAGGGCTGGTTGGACAATCCCGATAAAAATCAAGTAAATGTATCCGGTTAATAGACGACGTATAGACGACCTCTGCGGCGTAGCGGTTAGTGCATCTGCCTACCATGCGAGAGGTCCCGGGTTCGAACCCCGGCTGGGGACAAGAAAAAAAACCCCATGTCTCGCATGTTTACATGTTTGTGATGTTTGTGGTTTCCACGACAAGGGGTATCATAGTTTGGGGCTAGTACCTGTGTGCCTGTTTGTAAATGTAAATATTTAAATAGTTTAGAATGTGTAGTGCTTAAGTTTTAGTTCAATAATTATTTTTAAGGATCTTTACAATAGAATGAGTGTGATGGACTCAGTGAAAAATAATCTCCATCCAATGTACTAATAATAGTCTGAACAAACTGAACCGAAAATCAGCTGTTAGAAATTACATTAGCGTTGGCCGTTTGCAATAAGGCCGTGTCTTGTACATTTTTTTAATTATAATTATATAATTATTTATCTTTTATTTGTCTCTTGTCTCCTGTATGCAATAAAGAATATTATTTCAACTTATCCATTACCAAAAGGCTGCCGAATCAACTGAATACAAATCCATCAGTTAATTGAATGTGTCAATCCTAAATTCAAATTATGACAGCCGTTGCGTTTTGTTCATTATGCTGTGACTTATGACTTTATCTGATGGGAAGCTTGTGCAAGATTGCTTATTACGCGTTAACAGAATGTTAAAAGTGATACAATACAAAGTTGTACAACTGTAGATACATAATATCTGTATTCGGGATGTTTAGGCGTGGGCTTCAAATAGAGGTATCCTACGATGTCTAAGTTCTACTATAACTTGAGTTGTACGTTTTACCTGTACTATTAAGTATTCTGTGGTTTAGATTCACACTTTTTCTATTTTGCCTAGCCTTATGCTAAAAGCAATTTCTTCGATTTCGATATAAGTGATAAGAAAAGAAAGAAAGAAAAAAATACAATTAGCTAGTAGAGAGTTGTCAGCTCAAGACCTCGTCTAATGGTGAAGTAAAAATAAAAGTCAAATGGAATCTAGAAATAGGTGACGTAATTTTATACTACATACCTATATCTCTTTCCCTTCTAATATATAAAATTCTCGTGTCACCGTGTTAGGAAATTTTACATGTATATTTGGTAGGTCTGAGAATAGGTTGTTATTTATTTTTCATACCCCTATCTGGCAAAACAACTTATGCCGGGTCAGATAGTTTTGATATCAAAATTATAGACAGAAGAGTGTAAAAAAATGTGTAATGAGGTTAATACCGTTACAAGTTGAAGTTCTTGTACGCAAGCCTAGTTTCAGACACGGTGCATGTCATAGAACTACACAAAAATACTTGCAGAAGCTTCCAAATCCATTTAACAATTAACAACAATTTAACGATTACGACCGTTTATGAAAGAAGCAGCTAATAGTTAAAGCCAATCGAAATTGATGGTGTAATATCTGTTAATGACTCAATGATCGTCCAGGCCGTCGCAAATGTCAGAGTGCATCGTTTCATCTGAGGTCGTCCACACTGTAAGCGTGACATAGATTGCACTTGCTTGACTCGCCCCGCGTATGGTCTCCAATATTCAAAGTCCAATTTTATTTATATGTATATTTACTAGCTTTCGCCCGTGACTCCGTCCGCGTGGACTTCAGTTCAAAATTTTGCAACCCCGTTCACTCCTTTATGGGTTAAATTTAGAAAAACGGCGAAACACGTGTTCAATGAACGTGTTCGTGTTGTGTTGAAGAGTATTTATTTTATGTTTCAAGGAAATTAGACAACATTCTATAAATCTCCTATACAAATTTTGGCAATCTTTTTCGCCCCCTTAGGGATTGAATTTAAAAAAATCCGGTCTTATTCGTTGCCTACATTATTTAAAGACCCTTTGTGCAAAATTTCAGCTTTCTAGGTCCAACGGCTTAGGCTGGGCGTTGATGAGTGAGTCAGTCAGTCAGTCAGGACTTTGAATTTTATTTATATAGATAGATAGAAGATTTATAGTAGCAGAATGACTCTGTAACCATGAAGGAAAACATTGTGAGGAAACCTGAGTGTCTGAGCTATTCACATACCTCAGCGCTTGAAATCGCCAATTCGCGGTGGGCACACGTGGCGACTAAGCCCATACCTACTGTCTCTCTGAGAGAAGGCTTGTGTGATGGGGTACATAAGGTTCTCGAGTGAATAGATAGATATAATATTCTTTTCACTCCATCTGCTCGAAATGATGCATTTTGATGCCCAAATTTAGGACCCAAAACACGCTATTGTTGTTCAAGGTAAGATGCATCAAAGTAAATAGACTCAAAATCCAATTTGGAATTTATAGTTAGTCAGTCACTTTAGTTCCCTTACCTGCACGAGTGCAATCAGTGCCGCTATGCGCATGACAGCCGCTTCATGGGGCTCTGAAACAAACGGAAGGATATGCTGTTAAACACTGTGAATATTTTTACTTTTTCAGGGAAAAGTAATTTCTCTACGTTTTGTCAATGATCGCCCGATCGTTCGAATCCCCGGCTGCCTGAGTGATCTTAAACGATCACGTAGGTTAAGCAACATAGGACGCGTTCAGTGCATGGACGGGTGACCTTGACCGTTCTATGAATAACGCTAGTGGCATTTTTCCGAGCGGCTTTTTAAGCAGGCACGTAAAGCAGTTGGAGCCGGCTGCCGTCGATAGATGGCAGTCGTTAAGCCAAGTCAGAGGCCTTAGGGCGACCTATACCTTCCTCAGGGAAGAGACCCGGGCCCCTCGGAGGGGACATAATGGATTGATGATGATGATCATAGTAAACCATAGTACAACATCGAACGTAGTACATCTGTGTAATTTCCATTTTTTATGTACAATGAAGTATTCTCTATCTGTCTGTCTATCGATCTAAAACAAAACATTTTTTTTCAGTCTTGTTTCAAGCCTTCAGGTATGAAAACATGCCTTATATTCCCTCGAGAGGTTTCCCTTCACAGTTAGCTAGTAGTAATTATACTAAAAATTCAAACCATAAACGAATAAGAGTTTTGTTTACCTGTGACTATAACGGTCAATAATATGCTGATAATTCTGGACTGAATTCATTTGGACCGATTTATATATTTTTTATACTTTACGGGAGAGCGATCCTATACAAGATATTATAAGCTTACATACGACATTATGAACCTGAATGATCCCAGCAATAGAATAAGATAAAAATAAATACATTTGTGGAGATGGTGAGAAACAGCTCGTCGAACTGAGATTGAAGGCATAAAAATAACTTTCGTCGCAATCGAACATACGACCATATGCTTCAGATGTCGAGAATTGTACTTAAACAAAAACCTTCAAGCTTTAATTACGCACAACAAATCAATAAAAAAACAGCCGAAATTAAACACTCATAACCACTTCCGCGCACCAGTGTTGCCAAATGTACCGCATTTCCGCTTTTTTCTATTCTGTACATAAGTATTATGTTCCCTATTTTTTTGTACATAAGTATTATGTTTTTTAAATTCTCTCATCGCTGTACCACACCGCGGTCTGTCATCATTTTGTCTCGCGGAGTATCATTTGGCACTGACTGAAAATCAGCGCTGAAGGCTTGTCCTTCAGCATAATGCTGAGTCAGCTGCCATTTATAACAGCTGTGACACGCCTTGATCTTTATTTTCCTCCTGTATTCTTCTGATTCTTTGTTTTGTACTAACCTTATGGTTTAATTTTTGGATTTATTTTGTTTTGTGGCGTGTGTTTTGTTGTTATAATAAATTTTTCTTCTTCTTCTTCTTCTACTTTTTTCCGCATTTTTGATAGTGGATCCGCTTTTTACTAACGCGGTTCCGCTTTTTTCGAAATTGGTTCAATGTCATGTTCATTCAACTTTCAACAAGTCGGTTTCCATTTGGTGCAATAATATGTGGTGCTACACATTTACAGCTATTCAAAAGCAGAGGTCGGAGAGTCTGGAGATGTATTTTCCTTCGAATAAAAGTCACATTTTGTTTTTTTTTACATTAGTATTTTTTTTTCACTGACATATTCCGTCTTATTTATAAATTATTATATCCTGATATGAATAAACGTATAAAATCTATAAACGGATAAAGAACAATCGGTATTGTAGAATATCATATAATGATAAAAAAAAACGCTTTTTTTGCTGAAAATCCGCTTTTTCAAAGTACAGGTACCGCATTTTCAGGTTTCGTATCTGGCAACACTGCCGCGCACCCAAATCACGCATTTTTCGATGTACAAACAAGCACAATAAAGTCCGTAACTAAATCATAAACAATGCAACAGCCACCGGTAACACCTTGAATTTTTAATTGAATACTAATTTATATGATCATCATCATCATCAACCCATTATGTCCCCACCGAGAGGCATGGGTCTCTTCCCTGAGGAAGATATATGGCATTCTGGTTCCCAAGTGACGTGGTATCCTAGTGTGGGGCCAGAAGCAATGTATGTGCCTGTATGTAAATGTTATGCTATGTTAATATGCCGTCTACCTACGTACCACTGAACCGACAGTACCTCATCATATACACCCATGCACACTATTCCGTTGGATTACGAGCGACTTTGCAACTAAAATGAAGGTTGCCAGTATGTAAATGTTATGTTATGTCGACTGTACCATAAGTTATTCTCTCTATCTATCTATCTACGACTTCTTAAATGTGAGGCAAGCGTTTTACCGACTGCTCGCGCCGCAAAGGTGCTATACAAAGGTTTAATCGGGCTAACTGGCAGCTCACGAGATGCGTATAATTGTCAGATGGCTCGTGAGGTCAAACCGGTGAACCCAGCCGAGGCAGTGTTTCCGCGTTTACGAAATGTCTGCTGGTTGCTTACTGCCTTATTTTATTGGTGTTCAATTAACAGGCGTTGTTTATTTATTTAGACGACCTCTGTGGCGTAGCGGTTAGCGCATCTGCAAGCCATACGACAGGTCCCGGGTTAGAATACCGGCTGGAGACAAAAACAAAACCCAGGTTTTGGATCTTAATCACCCTCTGATGACGTCACAAACACTAAAACTTTAGAAAATTATTAAATAGACGTTATGAATAAAACTGAAAAATACCGATATCAATTTCTTAAATGGTCAATATTTATAAAATTAACATTATAAAGGTATAACAAAAATAAGCACCATGACCAATTTCTCGCCCTAGGTCCGGGCCTGATTGCCGTTAAGGGAAATTCGCCTCTAAGTCCATTGTAGGATACCTTATTCTGAAGCCTACAGCCAAATAATAACCTCACTTTTATTAAATATCCCCTTTATTTTATTTTTACCCTTATCTACGAGTATTAGCCTAAATTCATTTGACATCAATAAATAATTTAATATTTTATTAATATTTTCACAATCTATGTAATTAACTGACATCTCTTTATTAATATGCTATTTTCAATTATCTTTTTACAATTTATGCAATTACTTTCACTGACATCCTACTAACATCAATTCAGCCGCTACTTCGTTAACCTGAAGTTTGAATCGCGCTATACAATTTACTATGACTAATACTTATTGTACTTGACTATTATCAAATTTTTTATGTATTTAATATTATTTTGAATTGGTTCGTACTTCGACCGTACTATATCTCCGAGCTCTGCACGCTGCCTTACGGGTACTGACGGAAGATCAGCGCTGGAGTACCATATCTCCAGCTTATGCTGAGTCAGAGCCCTTTTGCATTTGCCACACCCACAGCACTTAACTGGATAAAGCTTCGCTGTATTTCTCATTTTTAATAATGTTTTTGTTTTGTTATATTGCTTCATTGTGTTTTGTCTATGTTGTTTGCTTTTCTACTACTGTATTGCTTTATATTGTTTTTATTGAATGTGTGTGTAAATACAAATAAATGATTTATCTATCTATCGATTGACATAATTATTACCGCGGTTCACGATTGTCTTCCCAAACACAATCACCAATTACCGATCAATCAATTCGAAGAATTCAATGTTTACACACAATAATGTATCTAATTGCAAAGGAAAAACTGTTCCCAGGTTTTTGCTATCGCCAATACAATGTGGCAAGTACGTAGGTGTGCCATACAGTGATCAATCACAGGTGTTGAGGAATATACAAGGTTAATCATATGGGTTGAGGATTGAGAAGGTATAAGATAAGATAATATAAGAATGATCCCGATGCCCGAGTGATCTTAAGCGATCACGAAGGTTAAACAACATTGGGCGCGTTCAGTCCACGGAATGGTGACCGTCTATGACTAACGCTAGTGGCATTTTTCCGAGCGGTTCCGTGCTTCGCAAGGTACGTTAAGCAGTTGGTGCTGGCTGCCGTCGATAGATGGCAGTCGTTAAGCCAAGTCAGAGGCCGTAATAGGGCGGCTTGAAAACTTCTGACAGTAAGAACAGTCACTAGTCTTACAAGCCTCCACCAATCCGGACTTGGCCCCCGTGGTGTATACCTTCCTCAGGGAAGAGACCCGTGCCCCTCGGTGGGAACATAATGGGTTGATGATGATGATGATGAATATAAAAATAGCCGGACAAGGATATCCTATACCCGGGTCCGAA
The DNA here is from genome assembly GCA_947310845.1 of Yponomeuta plumbellus. NCBI lineage: Eukaryota > Metazoa > Arthropoda > Insecta > Lepidoptera > Yponomeutidae > Yponomeuta > Yponomeuta plumbellus. Next base: position 3,475,695 of record OX371206.1, read on the forward strand.
TCCCAGCTGGGGACAAAAAAAACCAGGTCTTGGATGTCCCACGATACAGGGTATCCTAGTGTGGGGCCAGAAGCAATGTATGTGCATGTATGTAAATGTTTGAATGATAACACCGGAAAAAACAAAACACAAAATATACAGGGTAATCTCCAGAATGCATCACGTGCAAATAATAATACCGTTTCGGCACGTAAACCTAAGAGGATTATTTTAGGTGAAAACACAAAAAATATTGAAAAGTTGTACCTAGATGATAAATTCTTATCAAATACCATGCAATGAGTTTCATTGTATTCTGTTCCACATATACTCCGTTCCACTAGTTGAACTCCCGATGAAGCAAATACTCGCATGGGCTTTAGATACACGCACTTGAACGATTTACTTTGGGTGCTCGGTTCGCGGAATGGAGGACACATCTACTTTACCCAAAATTCAAATTGAAATACCTTACAACATTCAACTAAAAACTCCTTAAAAATAAATAAATTCAATGCAATAAAGTGTTATAAAATATGATCATGCACGGCCGACAACATTTTTTTAACTAATACGTTCCATCTAAGACGATCAGTGTGCTTAGTGTGAGTTTTTTTAACTACTCGATCGCGTTAACGTAAACTCATATTCCATAGGAGTGACAAAGCGCGCCACATAGTTGTCTCTTTGTCACTCCTATACAAATTGCAAACGCTCTCGCTATCGAAAGTGAATGAAAAAACTCGCACTAAGGGTCCAGTGCCTGAATCTGAATACAAATTGCCCAGTTCACTATCAAACGCACGTGTGAACAGGCTTACAGAATAGCAGGGGGCAGGCGTGACTTTATATAACGTTTGTCTATTATGTTTTGATTCACTGAAATCAACATAACGAACACATAAGGCACTGATGATTCTTTCATAAGTAATTTCATAATTTCCAAAGTAAATTCTTGGTAATTATTCCAAATTCCATGAGGCTTTGCTAGCCAACAAACATGGCCAAGTATAACCACGTAATAATAATACAAGTATATCGCTTAGAATCCTCACCTAAGCCCATTTACATTTTATGACCATATGTTATACTATACAATATGTCTAGAGTTTTCGCGGAACTATTTGGCACCGGGTGCGGTCAATGACAGTGACTCAGAGACTGTAAAAATACTAAAGAAACCATTTTAATTATATGACTGCTTCGTCGGTCTAGCGGTTAATAGACTGTCGATTCTCAGTAGAAAGTATTTGCTTTGTAACAAACTATTTATCTACACTTAGTCAGTTGCCCAAAATCCACACAAAAACGCAACCAGATTGTTAGTATACGTATTGTAAAGGCGGTCCATTAAATTGGTTCGCATTTTGGTAATCCGGAATAATTGTATTTGGGTTCATTAAAATTCCGTTCACTTATTAATGCTTAAATCTTAATTATTGATTTATTTGTACTTTTTTGCACTTACATAGAAAAATCGAGATATATATTTAATTCTAGGATGTCTATATATGGACACCCACAAACCAAAGGTGGACTAGTAGAAAATGCTATTGTTGAAAATATAATGCTTAGCATGAAGTACGCCTTTTTAGGTACCAGACATGTGCAATAAAGAATTTACTAATAATAATAATTTACGAGCAGACTAATAAAGCCTAGCGATCTATGAAAACGGTATTTATTGATCGTAAAATTTTACGGGCATGTGTGAAAATATTTTTTCTTTCATATCTTTATAGCAACAACCGTTTGTTTTATAGGTCTAAGAAAAAAAAACGAAAGCCAACTAGCAGCGCGCGAACTATAGTCCACCTACCACGCTGCCGCTCCCAATGTCTTTGACATTTGAATAATTTAATTCCATCGACTAATTAGTGTGTTTGTGACACGTTGGCGACCTCTGACATGGCCGAGCAGTAGTTTTATCTTGGTTTTAGTATCTTCATTTGTTTCCACGGAGCTAACTAGTGGTTTTACTAAAAAAATGTGTCTAAAGCGTCTGGTGTGCCTAATTGTTACAAATGAAAAAAAAACTATTCAAATATTTATAAAAAAATATAAATAAACTCACGCCCGTTATCCCCGAGGGGTTAGGCAGAGACACCAATCTCTAGAACTGGGCCGACGTATATACGTTCATTATAAAAACAGAAAATTTTCTTTACGAACGCCAAAGCTGTTAGTCTCACAATTATTATGCGGAAAATAAGCTAAGAAAGTAACTCCACATTTATTGTATTCGAAACAATTTTAGGTTAATTAACAAAGTTTGAAGCATAAAAAATATTACTTATTGTGTTGAACGCTTGACAATTCTCCTCTGAATACGTTTAATATTAATCTACTAATATTATATAATATAATATTACATATTATAATATGTTTATTATATAATATTTAATATTAATTGTAGAATTTTATTATAAGATATATATGTATGTTTATAGTAATAAGTTTATATAAGTAAAGATATGTAAGTGTATAGTATTATGTATAAGTATATATAAATATTCAAATTTGCACCGGCTACCCGTCTTTCAAATTTCTCTCAGCAACTTTCCATCGTAAGGTTGTCTGGAAGAAATTGCTTTTAGTAATAAGGCCGCCAATTGTAACATGAACCTTTGTAAATATTTTGTGTTCTTTTTGTATTTTTTTTTCCAGTGTGCAATAAAGAATATTCTATTCTATTCTACGTTTAACACCAAACATCTTTGTCTTCTATATAATGGTTGATTTTATATTAAGCTTTTTTGCACAGATAATAATACTTAATAACTTTCACACAACATTTAACTTGACGTGGTCCCAAACTAGGATACCTACCTGTGCTAAGCTAACCTGTCAAGGACATTACAAACATTGAAAAACATCGAGAGCGAGGCCATTTGTACAAATGTACGGCGGCCCTCAGCGGCAATCGAACCCACGACTTGCTTGTGTTATGTTAATGGCATAGAGTTTGTTTTTGTGACGTTATTTTATTGAACTCTGTATGAGTAATAATACCTGTGTAATTTCCTTTTTTATGTACAATAAAGTGTTCTCTATCTATCTATGAGGTGGAAAACCCGTAAGGTTAAGGTCTACAATAAAATAAATAAATAAAAATGAATCTCACCGGACCTCTCGGAAACACTTACAAAAATGTTGAGCTGGACTCATTTTGGGGGCTCAAAACTTAAAAAACTATATGTATTTTAATATTGTTTTCGTGTAGTACCGTTTATTTATTTTTTACGCATTTTTTATGCTTTCTGTGTTAATTGTTGTATAATGTAGGTATGCATTTTGTAATGGTTTATGTGTTTTTTTTTTGTTTTGAGTGTTGTGTCGTCAAATAAATATATTTTCTTTCAAAAATAGATACAATCATAGTTGCCCAACGTTTTCCACGGCTCAACCATACCTCACTCACCCCAGTCACACCCAACCAGTCTTCTCTTACAGCGTAAATACTTCAGAAATAAACCACTCACCCCTACCAAGAGTTTTAAACATCCAACCCAGTGAGAACAATCAACCTATAACTTTTCCGTGAACCTTGATAACTTTCGGCCCAAGTTATGGGATGGTCTCGAGCTCGTATGTAAGTGTGTCAGGGCTGCCGTGTCTGTGACATCATCTGGTAGACCCTTTGTCGACCGGTTCATCGCGAGCGATTCAGAAGCGCTCGAGATCGAGTTTGCTGTCGAAACGATGGACGGGGCGCGGAATGACAGGTTTTATATATGACAATCGCTCGTAGCCCCGGCTGGCTGAGTAACCTTAAACGATCACAAACGATCACAAACATAGGGCGCGTACAGTGCATGGATGGGGACAGTTCTATGACTAACGCTAGTGGCATTTTCCTGAGCGGTTTCGTGCTTCGCAAGGCACGTTAAGCAGTTGGTGCCGGCTGCCGTGGATAAATTATGGCAGTCGTTTAGTCAAGTCCTTAGGGCTGCTTGAAAACTTCTGCCAGTAAGACCAGCCACTAGTCTTACAAGCCTCCACCAATCCAGGCTAGGCCCCCGTGATGGAGTATGGCCTATATCTTCCTCAGGGAAGAGACCCGTGCCCTCGGTGGGGACATTATGGGTTGATGATGAGGTAACTCTAATGTATCTTGGGGTATTTTATTGTAGAACTTTATACAGTGCCCCATGAAGGAAGTATAAAGGACATCATATGGTATTAAGTCAAGTAAGTCAGTGATTGTGGACTGACTTACTTGCGTTCAGGATGGACATGGTTATAGACTGATCCATCCTGATCCGTAGCGGGCACAGCTAGTCAATGACAAATATACCTAAGAGTGTTTACCGAGTAGTTGTGAATCAGATCGATCACAGAGCGGCTCTTCTTTGAAACAGTATATTATTATAATTATTATTCGTGTTGGTTATAAAAGATTAAGTTTGGTTGGTAACATATTTTATGAGTACAAAATTCAAAGGGCTTTAAGTACTTGGGTGTCTAAACGAGGAGAAGCGAAAAGATTAAAAACGTGTTTAAGATTTATGTTTCGATTTATTAAATTTGTACTGGTTTATACATATACATACATAATCTCACGCCTGTATCTCAGAGGGGTAGGCAGAAATCAGGGACTACCACCTGCAAAGATCCTTACAAATCAATTTCGCTTCATCGACACATTCATCAGTCGTTGCAAGCATGTACAGTCAATAGCGCGCCAACCTTCACATTTAAGTTGCAAAGTAGCCCGTAATGCAACGGAGTAGAGTACATGGGTGTATAGGGTGATGTGATGTCGACTGTACGATCTTATATCGTCGTATATTAGAGAGAAAGATACAGTTCTCTTACGATATTTACATACTCTACATTAATACAATACTCTATTAATTTTCAATGCGAAAGTAGTGTTAAACATAAACATTTACATATAGGCACATTGCTTCTAGCTCCACACTAGGATACCCTGTGTGGTGAGAACCAGAAACAGCGACGTCACAAACGTGTAAACATCCAAGACCTGGGATTTTTTTTGGTCCCCAGCCGGGACTCGAAACTGGGCCTCTCGAATGGTAGGCAAATGCGTTAACCGCAGTGCAACAGAGGTCTTTGTTTTTGTTATTTCATCTACATATTACGTTAAAATGTATAATAGGTTAAATGGTCATGTTCGTCAGGATTGCGCAAAGTGCTCACGAACTGCGGACTTTTGACAAATTACGACGAATAAGTAATGTCTTTTCGAAATGAACTAACCTTGTAGTTAAATTAAGCAGCAAAGGCCTACAGATATTTTTTACAGAAAACAAAGATACAGACTTCTATAATAACATGAAAGTAAGATTTGTTTATAAGCAACGATGAAAGTGATCTCAAACCTGGATTTCTATTCTAAAACACAAGCATGTTTTAACATAAACATTTACTTACAGGCACACACATTGCTTCTGGCCCTACAATAGGATACCCTGTGTCGTGGGAGCCAGAAACAGCGACATTACAAACATGTACAGATCAAAGACCTAGAGTTATTTTTGTCCCAAGCCGGGATGCGAACCCGGGAGACCGGGTTTTACCTCACATGGTAGGCAGATGCGCTAACCGCTGCGCCATAGAGAGCGACTTTCAAGAGATTATTAAAATTTCACTAATACGTTAAGATACGTTAATATACAAAATGTAATAACTATTCTTAAGTAACATAGTATTTCAGAAGAAGAGAACAGCATGAAATTAATCATTTTAATCAAATTAAAAACATACATGAAACTGCCGTAGTCAATTAAGTGGGTATATTTTTGTAAATTAATTAATTAAATGCTCAAAATGAAATGAGTTTATGAAATGAAATGAGTATTTATTGTGAATCATACATGGGTAAACTTATGCAACGAGTGGAATTTGCGAACAGGCATTTCCAGGTATTACCTTAACAGGTGTATTCACATTTTATCTTAAGAATAATGAAATAAAATAAACTTTAAAAATCGATCGGCGCGTCGATCAATCCATGGTATAATAATAGATCAATCGAATAGTCAACTCACGGTCGGCGCACTGGTATTATTTATTAATAGAAAATAAAAAATAACAATTTTAAATCAAAACTTCAACATCAAATATCTCAGCTCCGAGACACTTTAGAGCAATAATGTTTTTTGTTTTCTACTCGTTTAGAAGCCCTCTTTCGATTTATAAAGGTTTGGTTGGTGGCCGCGATTTCGAAAAAATGGGCGTGGCAAAATGGGCGTGGCTAATTTAGGGAGCTGGGATGTCACATGGCCTTTACATTTTAACAACATTAAAGATCTGACTTAAATTACTTATATTCAAAAAACTCTTTTAAACTATAAAAACAGTGTTCTAATAGCCATACCTTAGTCATCATTTTGAAGGTATTCATTTTTACATTCGACTCTTTGAAATGGTTTGGTAACTGCTTGATCATCATCATCATCATAAATGTCTACACACATGGCAAATGAATTTTTTGATACAATGGACAAATTTATAGGGGGTTTGTGAAGTTTATGTGTGTATTTTGAACGGAGAGTACGTGTCGAGACATCTTGCTTGCTTTGGAAGAGGTATCTATGTTTAAATACGAATATACAGATTTCAAAAATATATAGACATGCTAGGGGTAGAATCTGGAACTTTTTAAAGTAAGGACGGCACGAGTCAAATTGTTTTATGCCAAAGATTGCCCTGATGCAACGTTTTTGCACTAAAAATACACTATGTATACACCTACAAAAAGTCTTGTTGAAACATGAAATATTTACATTTAATAAATAATTGTATTAAAATTCGTTCTATTAATTTTCTTTTTTTTTTAAAGTTGGGAGTCCTAAGTTAAGCTTGTTTTTTTAAGAAGTTTGGAGGTTATGGTACGACCCCGTTCGCTTGACTGTTAGAGATAAATACCTACACAAATAATTAAAACGAAATCATTCTAATATACACACACGTACATATGCACATATGCTGGTCGCGTCACTCCTTCATGGAGAGCATAGCCCAGGTACCAGATGATTCCGTGCGGAGTTTCTGGTCTTCCATCGGACGCGTCCCCCGGGTGGCGGATAGGGGAACGCCCTCCAGATATGGGGGGTACCGGCTTCGGTCGGCGCGGACCAAAACCAGAGGGAGGGGGACGTCCAGTGGCTTGCGCTGCTGGATGTCCCGCGGGGTCCACCATGGGCCCCGCACCCGTAACCCCTCATTGAGCGGGGCCGGGGGCCTTCAGGCCGCGAGGAGACAACCTCTATAAAAAACACACGGTGGGGGCCCTCTCTATGTCCCTCTGTCCAGCAGAGGGCATGGAAGAGGGCTGGAGGGGTGGGGAGGGGCGTGAGATCCACAAGCCGGGCCTGGGAGGGGAAACTGCAGGAGGTAAGCCAGGGACCAGGGACTGGTCACCCCATATGGCCCTGGCCGAGGGATGTTTCATGGGAGGGTTTGACTTGATGGGCCGAAGACCTGGCAGAGGGCCAAAAAACGGGTCTTCGGTAGCTGGAGGCTTGGGGAGCTCGCGCCTCTCCGCCGGGAGAGCCGGTGGCGCGGGGGACGCTGCGCGGACCTTGCGCCGCCGGTTGAGTGAGGGTCACAGACGGCAGGTTGGGGGACCTGCCGTTCGACATCGTGACGGGAGAAGGGGGTGGGGGGCCCATGCCCCTTCTCCAGTGAGGGTGGGCCCGACTCCTTGCGAGTCGGGTCGACGTCGCCGGGGCGCCGCTGTCGCATTCGCGTTGTGGTGTACCACTTGCGAGATCCGGCGGCGCCCCATTGCATGAGCGACAGGACGGCCCCCGGGGTGTTTTAGGAGGTATGCCTCTCCTATTATTAGGAGAAGAGAGTCCGACACACGGCCGTCGCCCTCCCCCAAGGGTGGCGGTTATGGTGCACAAAGCATTTCACCCCGTAAACAAAAAAAAAAGGTACCAGATGATACTCATCACATGGGAGCAATACCCCACAGTTCTCAGCCCTACAATACAGTTGCAACAATAACTTATTATTGCTTCTCTGCCACGATTAAATCTTTCAGTAACAATAAAAACGAAGTATGTTTTTTCCTGAAGAGTGACGAGACTTAAATTCAATTAAATTATTTTATAATAGCACCCCTAGCATTCTGCCATGTCAAGTTTGTTGTTGAGATGGCAAGTATCTTCTTTTTTATTATTTTTGCCCGAAGCAGTTCCACAGAACACCTAAAGATCGTTTCACCAAACAAATCACACGGTAAGATCCTTAATAATATAAAAATAAAAGCCAAAATTCATTAACTCATGGGACTTCTTTCGTGAATCGAACTCTACTGATTTTCACTTTGACAACGCTTTGACATGACAGTTGTTTTTTTCTTGGCTTGAATGAATAGATTATTCTGAGCTTGCAAGATAAAACAATCGATGGGGGCGTTCCGTTTCTGTTTCTAAATTGCGTTTTATTAAATTATTTTCTTATTTTCTTCCCCAACTTTAAAAAAATATTTGATAAACTGAAAAAGGAGCCCGTTGCGAAATACTAAAGTTGGGAAAATATAATCCCAAAACATTCTTTTAATAGGGCGGTACACCATTTGCCGTTGTTCTTTTTTATATTGTACTAAAGTTCTGGCGAAATAGCCAGAGAACACTCAAATGAGTGTTCATATATTTTGGAAGATACCTAGCACAAGGTTTCATTAATATTAGAGATAAATATACTATCAATTCGAAAGTATGTTGGGCAAAGGTACTACTAATATTCACTTACCTGCTATTTTGTCGGAGGACCCTGATTTTGCAATAATATGGGACATTATGATTCTGCAATAGGGTCCCTGAATACAATAAGCTTTCCAAAAACGCATCTCCAAAATCCCCGTTTCCTGGTGGTCATACTAATTTATCATATCAGTATGACTACGAGGATATACATGTCCTCCTTGTCATGCTCACTTTTCTGAACATTCTGTAGAGGGAAAATCAAATGCCACCACATAAAACTATTATTAAGTAGTAAACACTACTTAATAATAGAAGTTTATAGAAGTATTTACTACTTTCTTTATTTACACAGAAAAGAATTTATATTATGCAGGAGGAAGGAAAAACCTTTTTTTTTAATATCGTGTTACAGTATGACCAGGAGGACATGTATATCCTCGTAGTCATACTGATATTACATATTAGTACGACCACCAAAATGTGTAAAGGGCTATTATAAATTGAATTATTCTCCAAAATTATTTAGGTCTTGAAATAGAACCTCGTAGACTGCCTTAAGGGGGCTCGTTGGTCTAGCAGTTAAGGGGCTTAGCTACCGAAAAGAGGTCATAGATTCGATTCTCACTGGGGGCCATCGTACATTTGCACGAATGGCCTCCGACTGGATGTTTTTTAAATGTTTGTAAGGTCCTTGCCTGGTCACCATAGCACAGGGTATCCTAGTTTGGGACCAGGAGTACAACCACGTAAGACTCCACTTCATGCAGTTGTCTGCTTTAGTCCTTTTGTTCACGGTATGTCACATCACCTTATGTCACACGTTCTGGGACTTTTTTCCCCAGTAGGTATCTCATACTCCTACTCCGAACTGTCACAATATGAAAGTCAACATAAATATATGTAGGTATATTAATAAATTTATATTATACATTTATTAATATACCTATATTTATTTTGATTGTATAATATACATACATTGTATAATATACATTTATTAATATACCTATATTTATTTTGACTTTCATATTATGACAGTTCGGAGTAGGAGTATGAGATACATTCTTATTTGGACTATTCCGAGTTGTCTAAATGCTTAACCCGATAGAGTGGAAAGTTACGTAATATAAGGGCAAGTCAAGTAAATGTGTTGTGTTACTCACCTTCTTAGCTTGCGAAGTCGGGTTTTTTGTGTACTTTTCTCGGTAGAGGCTAGTAAATAAGTAGCTGCTTTGATAATTACCTGAAACAAGTTAAGAACAAACTAATTAGTGAAATTGTCACTCAATAATTTTAGTAAGTAACTGAAATTAAAAAATAACCACACCGCTGAGCATTGTTTATTGTTAAAAGATGTTCAAAAAGGCATTATAGACACAGCATTACAATAATAAAAGTACTAAGGAGGCGGGACTAACCTGGGCTCCACGCAATGAGTTAGTTTGATTTGAAGTATTGACTGTTTTTAGTTTTGTGGTTTATTTGTATAATGTACTTTTATTTTTTTTAATTTTTTTCTAGAACTTAAGCTAAGTTCATATACCTATATACTCGTAGTCTCAGAAGCTTGCTCAAACACAGTGGATTGATTGAGATCTTATTAATGTCAAAATGTAATCATTAGTGTTATTTAGGTGTTATTAAAAATTATTGTTACATAAAATTATTAAAACTGTTTTGAAAAGAATAAATTTCTTTGTTAGTTTCTTCTCCATGTAATCTATTAATTGTGAAACTAACAACTTAGACGTTCATAAAGTAAATGTTCTATTTGTATTATGAATAAAAATATTTGACTTTGACTTTATTTAGGATCAAGGTATTTGGTATTTACATACCTACATATAAATCAAACACACAAACTAATAATACAAATCAGAAATTTATTTCAACGTAAAGAATTTACATTCGGGGCCGAGTGTAGTGGAGAAAAAGGCAGCGAAAAAAACTCCTATAATTAAAGACATTACCGAGTTGTCTATCTATATAAACTTGAAGCCCTCATCGTGCTACATATCAATAATACCAATTAAGTAAGCATATCCGCTAATATCCACCCGTTTATAATCCACAATAGGATCTAATGATTTATCATTTCAGCAAAAAAAATCCAATCACAGTCTAGTTATGTCGCTAATGACCCGCTGAGCGTTTGTTGTCTTACTGGATCCCACGATATGCACTATGCATTAAATGGAGTATATATCGTATGAGTACATCACAATTTATGTGACTCATTACTATTGGAAGAGTGGAGAGCTAAATGGGAAATATTTGCCTAGCAGCCGGACGGCTAATAAAAAAACCATGAAATTTATTACTCTACAACCATTTTATAAGTTACTAACGACCCGCCCCGGCTTCGCACGAAATAAATAGCTAGATTAGTTCCGTGGAAATTATCCGAGATTTCGTTCGGAACCCTAAGCTTTTTGTAAATCGAATATAGCCTATGTTACTCACGAAGAATGTAGCTTTCTAATGGTGAAAGATTTTTTTAAAGGGCCAACTACGTCTGGAAGTTTCTGAGCCTATTCATTACAAACATAAACACATCTAATAAAAACCTTTCCTCTTTATAATATAAGTATAGATATAGAAGGAGGACTGGCTAAAATGAATGGAGGCTGGTACAAGATCTTTAAAAAAAAAAGATTTTTCGAATTTTTTTTTTAGAAATAGTGACATCACAAACATGTAAACAGTAAGTATAGTTAAGTCAAAACACAATAGACATACCTAAATTATTTACATAGACATTAAAAAAAAAAATTCATTACAAACATACCTAATCAAAATTCACATAAAGCTTCGTCAAAAAGAATGAAATTAAAAGAATGTCAAGGCAATAACAATAATAATAAAATAATAATTATTGCAAAAAAAAAAACTCTATCCAAATAAATCGCTCCGAGCCACATCCGAACCAAAAGTCCCCATAATACTGGCCGCGTTACCGCGCTGCACACCAAAGGAAATCCTTTGGCTCAGATATGCCCCAGAGCGAACATCCATGCCACGCTCCCTCAATCGGCGTCCCAGCTCCCGAATAAAAGCGCTGCCCTGCGCTCCCCATACACCAGAAGTTTCTATAGCCAGCGGCACAAATATGTAAGAATTCATGAGCTGGCTATACTTCTGCGTCTTATGCCTCGCAGCCAGTTCAGCCGCGTCACCAGCAGCAGCGGCAGTAGATACGACATGCGAGGGCGCGAACGTGTACACACAAGTCGCATCCCACAACAAACTTCGACATGTAAACATCCAAGACCTGGGTTTTTTTGTCCCCAGCCGGTATTCGAACCCTAATTAATAATTGTTCTTTTCAAGTTTATACAATGTAATATATGTACATTAAATGTCTAATCAGCAATCTAACCAGACATATTTTGCTAAGATACCATCGGCTTACCAACCACACGGTGACGCATCGGCTTATTTATTTATTTACTAATACTTAATTCCACTCACATAAAAAAAAATAGTACAGTGTGGCGGACTGGCGGAATATCACCAAGACATTTTATTTTAATAATGTTATAACTCTTTGCAATCTTCGCCGTCTGAAATGGACTGAGTAACCTTTACTTTGTACTTAATCTTTCCACATAACTTACAGCTTATTGTGAAGGTTGTAAGGGTCATAATGGCTCGGCCGTGCGGGTCAGAGCGTCGGTGAGCGGTCAGACGCAAAAGTTCATCTTGTAAATCGACGCGCATACGTTGTTGTAAGGTTGTGATTACACTGCGTTATTATAACTTTGACGAACTCTGTGGCGCAGTGGTTAGCACATCTGCCTACCATGCGAGCGGTCCCGGGTTCGAATCCCGGCTGGGGACAAATAAAAAAAAAACATAAACCCACGTCTTGGATGTTTAAATGTTTGTGACAACACTGTTTCTGGTTCCCACGACACAGGATATCCTAGTGTGGGGCCAGATGCAATTTATGTGCCTGTATGTAAATGTCAATGCTATCTTATGTTATACAAAACGTCGTACCACTGCATAACTATCCTGAGGACTTACGGGAGACAAGATACTTGAACAGCTGTCAACACTCCCACGCTAATGAATTCAAATTCAAATTCCTCGCATACCCGAACAATGTAGCAACACCTTTACATCGTTTGCCAGTAGCAGATCGCAGTTCTCACGATGTTTCATTCATTAGTGAGGTTCTTTATCTCCCTCAGCACCTTTACTTCATACACTTTCTCAGCTCTTAAGCCAACGCCATAAAGTCTAGATTTCCTCGAGTGGACGCTCAAGAACTTTGTTTACAAATAACGTAATGTTAAACTCATCTTTGTTTTATTGCTGGGTAAAATATTAGCGAAGTAGGTCAGTGCGATTTATATCGAATTGTTTTAGAGGTAATTTTGCGCTGATTTTATGATATTTGTGTGTTGCTTTTTTTGTCAGTGCTAAGCTTAGTTGAAGGTCAATAATTTGTTCTTATTGCAATAGTCTTTCACTTAACACTATACATGTTATTAAACGATGTAAGTACCTACAGTTTCAGTTTCCCCAGTAAACTACTAGATAGGTATGTCGATATGTCGATAAAAAAGAAGTAGATATGTTGACCTCTGTGGTTAGCGCATCTGCTTACCATACGAGAGGTCCCAGGTTTGATCCCAGGCTGGGGAGAAAAAAAAACTCCAGGTCTTGGATACATGTTTGTGACATCGCTGTTTCTGGTTCCCACGACACAGGTTGTCCTAGTGTGGGGCCAGAAGCAATGTATGTGCCTGTATGTAAATGTTTATGTTTCTTTTGTTTATGTATACTGATTGTAAAGGATTTTTTATGATTAACAGTAAATGTTCTATTTGGATTATGAATAAAATATTTGAATTGAATTTGAATTTGAATTGAATTGAATTAGAACAGAACTTAACACACTGACTAAAACGGATTTCATGTTTTCGAATTCATTTTCCTGAAGACTGTCGCATTAGGGCCATTTTTAGCGACAATAAATTATACATGCATAAGCTCACGCCTGTATCCCAGAAGGGTGGGCAGAGACCTGACAGTGCCACTTGCCACGATCCTGACAGATCACTTTCGCTTCATCCACATTCATTAGTCGTTGTAAGCAGGCACTTATAAATAAATTATAGTCCTGGGTTATTGACCCTAGGTTCTAGAGTGTATATAGGTCCTAAAGTCTTTCTAGGTTCTACCACACTCATAGAGATTTGATATTACAGTTTTTTTTATCAATCATATTTACTAAATTACTGATACTATTACGATAACGTTTTTTACTATTACCTATTACTCATAACCTGTAGAATTTTTGGTCTCAAATCAACTGTTCTTTTTAAGGTCATAACATAACGCAACAGATTAAAATAAAATTACATGAGTAATCCGGACTAGGCCCCCGTGGTGGAGTATGGCCTATATTTTTCTCAGGGAAGAGACCCGTGCCCCTCGGTGGGGGTATGATGGGTGAATGATGATTGATGACACATGTGTAAAATCAATCGTCTACATTATGCTCCACAGGGAATCAATCGAACTGAGATTTCATTTATTGCAAAAATGTGTTGTAAAAGTAGGTAGGTATTTTATTTCTTCCATTAGACAAACTAGCTAGCACCGGATTCGTTTCTTTAACAAGCGGTCCTGTATTAGTTTTATTTTATTAGTATTTAGGTATTATTTATTTATTACAATTTTTTTATTGCAAAACTTCACTCTGACCATATTTTCTCAAATCAACTTGAAAACATATTTATAACATTTCTGATCGGCTCACCAAAATGGATTTTATTTTAATTGTAATTTTCAACCTCATAACGTGTATGTACTAGGTTGGCAGCGAGTAATGCCTACAGGGTATTGATTTGTACAGTTTCATCCGACTCAGGGGTGGTTATTTACATGATACTGAAAGAAAAAAAGATTTTTTTTTAGTGAAAATCATCTAAAAATCATAAAGTTACATCGTTTGCACTTGACGGGTCCGGCGGGGGTTTTGCAGGGTGGGGCGGGATAGTGCGCCTGCGCGCACGCCGCCCGGCGCCGCAAAATGCTGATTTTCGCAAAAAAAAAAAAAATTTTTTAATATTTTTTTTTGTTTCAGTATCATGTAAGTAACCACCCCTGAGTCGGACGAAACTGTACAAATCAACACCCTGTATAGATTTATGTCCACGAATACCTTTGCGCCTCTGCCCAGTGATTACGGAAACGAGGGCCGACGTTGCAGATGATTGTACGCTGGAGCCTAGAATCTTCACCGAGCTTTACGATCCGTTGTGAAAAACCGTACTGCGGGTTTGGTAATCTCTTGGCGAACACCACTAAGTGGTGCCTTATTTTTGTGGCGAAACTCTCTCGCACAGAGAGAAAGGGATATTCTCTGATAATAATAACTAGTCTAATAATAATACCTTCTACACAACACAATTATTAGACACCCTTTGCAATGGTAACCGGGAAGGTGTAATGTCTTGGAAATACACGCAGACTGACAAATGTACATTTGTACAAATGTACGGCAGCGCCCAGAGGGTAGTTAGGGAGTTAACGGCTAGACTAGTTTAGTTTTTAGACTAGTTTTTATTTAAATCATCATCAACCCATTATGTCCCCAACGAAGGGCACGGTTCTCTTACCTGAGGAAGGTACAGGCCATACTCCACCACGGGGGCTTAGTCCGGATTGGTGGAGGCTTGTAAGACTAGTGGCTGGTCTTACTGTCAGAAGTTTTTAAGCTGTCCTAAGGCCTCTGACTTGGCTTAACAACTGCCACCTATCGACGGCAGCCGGCACCAACTGCTTAACTTTATTTAAATGATTTTGTTGTAGTAATAATAATATAATAATAATTATAGGTACTTTTAAACTAATTCTATAAACGCTACTTTCCAGAGAGGCAGGGACCATCGGTCTATTTAATAGAACTACACTATGACAATCCAATGTTAGTTGCAAGTGGAACTGTAGCCAAAAGCGCATAATAATCTCATAATCATTTGTACAATAATAATACTGGAACTGGGATAATTCATGGAACTTATTTGGGCAAAAAAGTTCCACGAACTTATTTGCTTAAATTATTTGCAGCTGCATTGAAGCTTCATGATTTTTGGTGACTAATTGTTGTGTTCCATGATTTGCTCAATGAAATCATGTTCCATGATTTGCTCAATGATTTTCGATGGTATTATTTGTTCAAAGAAGTTCCATGTACTTATTTGCTCACAGATTTTCCATGGACTTATAATGTTCAAAAGAGTTTCATGATTTTTTATGATTGATTATCATGTTCCATGATTTACTCAATTAAATCATGCTCAATAATTGTAGCTCAACAGTTTGGACTTATTTGCTCAAGGATTTTCCATGGACTTACATGTTCAAAGGAGTTCCATATACCTACTATTCTCCAATCTCACGCTCCAATTATATTTGTTTGATATCAAATTAATCGCAGTCAAACCAGAGCCTTGGCCAAGGGCAAGCTCAACTCTGTGCAGACGAGAAAAATATAAAAACAATGGCAGCCATTGGGCAACGTAGGCCGTTTCATAAAGTTCTATTTTTACAATAGAACCATCGGATTCTCACACGATGTGTTGTGAAATTTTATGTTATCAAAGGGACATGAGCGTAAACAAACTGCATTCGGCTGTCTGTAACTCTGGAACTAACGAACTTTTGGTAGATTGCTACATATTAGATAACAACTTTGTTGAGGTTCTAATATCGTCATCATCATCAACCCATTATGTCCCCACCGCGGGGCACGGGTCTCTTCCCTGAGGAAGGTATAGGCCATACTCCACCACGGGGGCCTAGTCCGGATTGATGGAGGCTTGTAAGACTAGTGGCTGGTGTTACTAGCAGAAGTTTTCAAGCCGTCATATTATTATGGCCTCTCACTTGACTAATATACTCGTAGTTGGTATCTGAAACTGACGAACTGTTGGCGGCTTACTATTGAAGAACAACTTTGTTGCGGTGCTAGTATTATTATGGTAAATTTTAAATGAAGAGTTCTGGACTATTGAACCTAATATGTACGGAAATATTGTCCTAATTTGACTTAGATTGTTCTTTATCTTTCTTCTTTATCTTTCTTTCTTAATATAAAAATTTTCGTGTCACCGTGTTAGTGCGCATATTCCTCCGTAACGGCTGGGCCGATTTTGATGAAATTTTATACTTATAACCGGTAGGTCTGAGAATAGGTCGTTATCTATTTTTCATACCCCTATCTGGCAAAACAACGTTTGCCCGGTCAGCTAGTAGTTGGATAAGTTAAAGTTAAAACTCGCAAATGATTGTGTAAGGTTCAATGAGCTCAATCCTCAAAGAAAATTCCCAAAAATGTTGATATTTCTCAATAATTACTGCGAAAATCATAATCTAACCTCCGAATTCTTAATCAACATATTCCAAATAAAAATCAATGCGCTTGCAATAAATATCTTAACTTTATGATATTATTTAGATGTGTATAGTTACTTAAAGATATTTTGCATATTTATTTTCTACTTTAATTGGTCTACGACATGCTAAGTTATGTTAAACAGTGGTAGTTACTACTGTATCGCGAATTCGATACCTCAATGTCGTCTTACAAATTGGAAAGATGTTAAAAAGTTCTCTGTGGCCATCACGAAAGATATTTCAAAAATCGAATGTTAGGATTACCATTATAAACATGAACATTTAGCTACGGGCACATACATTGCTTCTGGCCCCACACTAGGATACCCTGTGTCGTGAGAACCAGAAACAGTGACATCACAAACTATGTAAACATCCAAGACCTGGGATTTTTTTGTCCCCAGCCGGGATTCGAACCCGGGATCTCTCGCATGGTATGCAGATGGACTTACATTTCGTATATTTATGACTGTGAGAGGAAATTTAAGAACTTATTTCAGTACAAAACACTCTATAACGTGGGATAGACAGCTTCATCAATTCTAATTAATTGTATTGTAACTAGCACAGCTGCCCAGGCTCACAGCCTTACTCATGGAGCGCCGTTTGCGCTGGCTGGGGCATGTGCAGCGCATGGACTCTGCTCGTCTGCCGAAAGTTGTCATGCTTGGTGAGGTAGCACACGCCAAGAGGCGTGTCGGCAGACCGCTACTGCGCTTTAAGGACTGCGTAAAACATGACATGGCAGCAGTTGGTAAACGACAGCTGGGAGGAACTCGTTGTGGACAGAGAAGCCTGGAGATTGAAGGTTTGGGAGGGCCGTAAGACGTTTTTTTTTTTTTGTTGACTGGGGGGAAATCTTCAAAAATATACCCGACTTCCTGGGGGGAAAGTCGAGTTATGTGGGGTTTTTACCCACTGAAACCCCCCCGGTGGCATTCATCCGTGCTTTGTGGGGAGCACCGGGTACTAACTAGAACACTTCCAGTGTTCCCCTGCACCGTGCGTGCACCCTTCACTGGGCTGGCTGGGCCATCCCAAGTGCCGTCCTACGGCAACGAGGAGCCACTCCAGGTTGCCGCCTTCCCGGAGTCGCTTGATGGACGGATCGAGCCCCCACTCTCACCGGCCATGACTCCGAGGTCCCCTTTTAGTCGCCTCTTACGACAGGCAGAGGCTACCGTAGTCCAATTCGTCACCTGGAACTACAGGGTTTGGGCCGTAAGACCTGCGACGAAGTATGGTGCTCGGCACTGGCGGACAAAAGAGCCAGGAGGCACCAAATCCGTACAGACCCGACGCTGGACCTACTCTTTATATGCTCCACATGCGGTAGGGGCTGCCGCTCTCGAATTGGACTTTTCAGTCACTCAAAAAAGTGTCGAAGTCCCACATGATACATCCCCTGGCACTGCTTGAATCGTCCGTAACGGACGCGAAGGCCTATAATGATGAGTATCCAATACAGAACTATCTTTGGGGTATATAGGGTTAGTAAATGGTTAGTACATGATTAAATAATAAAAATAAATGGAATAAAAGATGTTTATTTTCAATTTCCAGCTTAAGTTAGAATTACCTGTGCCAGGAAAACGCCCGCTCTTCCTAATTGGTTAGCATTAATTAATTGAATTGTAACTAGTGTGTGGCCAGAGGCAACGTATGTGCCCGTAGGTAAATGTTATGTTATGTTAGCTAATACACAACTACCTTTGGGGTATATAGGGTCAGTAAAATCATACAAATCATACATTATTATAATTCTATTCCGGATATACTTACTTGATTCGGACTCTTCCGACAAAAAGTCAAGTAAGTGTATCCGCAATAAAGTTAATGATGTCTAGTGTTTACGAAAGTTTTAGTTCATACATGATTTTTTTGCAATACACAGTGTTCACGCTCTCGTCAAACGGGCGCGACAATGTCGCGACAATGATTTTCTAAAATAGATTTGTGGTCATGTATAATTTGTCCATTTTAGATCCTTTATGCAAATGGCTGCCCATTAA
The DNA here is from genome assembly GCA_947310845.1 of Yponomeuta plumbellus. Taxonomy (NCBI): domain Eukaryota; kingdom Metazoa; phylum Arthropoda; class Insecta; order Lepidoptera; family Yponomeutidae; genus Yponomeuta; species Yponomeuta plumbellus. The sequence goes on from OX371206.1 coordinate 3,494,782, forward strand.
GCAGGCATTTTATACGATCCTTTTCCCAAAATTCTTTAGTCTACCTAGAGTTTGGGCGTTATTAGTACCACCTGACGCTTTCTGTGGTTTGCAACATTTTATATCTGGCGTGTCTTTACATCGAAAGAGAACACTATATCTAACACAGGGTGAGTTAACATTACCCTTTGTTACTGGTGTAGCAATGCAGCACAGTGTTGCCCCGGTGTAATACAGGCTTAAGGGCTTCAGTTGGACCTTTTTGCATCTTCCGATGGCGATTTTGGGAAAAATTAACTGCAAGAAAATGGTCATTTTACACAAAAACTTTTTTTGATGCCATTCGATCCTGTTTCTTGTAAAGATCTACTCTAAAAATCTCTACTGGACAGAGTGAGGTTTGAGAAACTACAAAAAATTAGCAAAACTTTTTCGGACATTTATAGTATTAAAAAAATTCACCCTCTATACATATAAAAGGCGAGCATCCGACACACTCAAATCGGCCCCCAAGTTTTTTCTGCCCCCGGCCATCTTTATCCAGCTGCTGTATCACCAGACACAGAGCGTTTTTTATCGTATGTGGATTGTAATTAAAATCTAACTACGTTTGTATAGTGGCGGACGCCCTGATGTATGGTAGCGAGCCTATGGCAGAAGAATCATGAAAGTAGAATTAGTGCAGTAGAAGGTCCTTGAGAAATATGTGTGGTGTTACTTTGAATGACAGAATATGCAATAAGTGATTAGAGAACGTCGTGGACTAAAAGAAGATGTAGTGACTAATATTGAGACAGGAATGTTGCGTTGGTTTGGACATGTGGAGAGGATGAAGGAAGAAAGACTGACGAAGCAAATATATCGAGCTAATGTGAGTGGACGGGCGGGTAAGGAACGCCAAGGCAGACATACATACTTCGACTTCAAATAGGCAAAGAGCAAGATAAAAAGTACCCGAAACCGGCGTGCGTGCATGGAACGACTAATGAATGTCGATGAAGCGAAAGTGATTTGTCAGGATCGTGGTGGCTGGCAGACCCTGGTCTCTGTCTACCCCTCTGAGATACAGGCGTGAGCTTATGTATGTATGTTCGTGTAGTAATTGCCGGGTGCTTTTGCCTCTTTAGGGCCTTTCTCCACTACTCCGGTCCGGCAAACGTTAATTACCGGTCCGATTTAGAAATACACAAGAATACTAGTAAGCTTCTCCACTACTCCGGCATCCGGTTTTTAACGGTCCGATAATTTGCTAGATTGGAACGGTATTTTACCGGGCCGAAGTGATCGACGTACAAAAACAATACATGTTTTTGCATCGCGTATGAAACCCGAAAATGTTCCCATACTAATTTATTTACATTAATAGAATGTGTGAAAAACGTCCCCTGCCTCGAATAGAAAAACCGAGGAATTTTAATAAAGCACTGCGTCACGTCCATTGCCGATTATAATCGGATGAAGTGAAGAAGTATAATCCGGCATCCGATATTTTTCTCATGACTGATTCCGGTTCCAACGCCGGACCGGAGCAGTGCAGAAAGGGCCTTATGCCCGGTTCCAATTCCAATATCCACAAAACGCTTCGTTTTTGCTTACGATCGGTTAAAATTCCTACGAAATTCCTACGAACCGTCAATAAATTGCAGGGAAAACGGATCGTAGCCGGTAGGCGTATATTATAGGAACTGGGCATTAGTCAAGTAAACGTCGAATGAGTAATCCGATGGCCTAGGAATGGAATCGCATTCGTGAAAACTCCGAACCGAACACGCCTTAGGGAGTGTTTATGATTGCCAAATATCATGAGGTAATTACGTTACTAACTGTGGGAAAAGACGCGAGGTGGGTATCGGTGATAAATAATGAAGTGTTTGATTGTGCAACATTGTTAATCTCTTTTGAAAACCACCGTTTAGTTTAATATTATAAGTTCCACACAACACAATCACTTGAACTGACCTTGTATCACGTAACTTTCCGCTCTATCGGGTTAAGCATTTATTAGAACCGGGCATAATGCCCGGTTCCTACAATATACGCCTACCGGCTACGATGCGTTTTTTCATAGAAATTGTAACCGAACGTAAGCAATGTTCGTAGGAATTGTTACCGATCGTAAGCAAAAACGAAGCGTTTTGGGGATATTGGAATCGAGCAAGACAACTCCAACGTGCCAAAATATGTACGTAAATATGTTGACAGTAGGGTAGTAGCCTGAATCAGACAACACAATTCTGTAGACGACTTCCGTAATTGCAGCCCTGCTCCCAAATTAGGATACCATGGGTGCTGTAAATACAGGGGAACATCTGAACTATGTAATCGTAAAACAATGTCCTGGAAATTCGGGAGAAGCTCGGAAATAGACGACCTCGAGGTCTTGGTTGTTTACATGCTTACGTCGCTGTATTCGCGACGTAAGCATGTAAACAACCAAGACCCACGTATTTACGTATTTTGTTCCCACGACACAGGGTATCCTAGTATGGGGCCAGAAGCAATGTATGTGCCTGTTCGTAAATGTTTATGTTTAACGGAGTATGGAACCCTCAGTGAGCCAGACCGACTCGCTCTTGTCCAGTTTTTTTATTTGGCTCTCTGAATCTCCTTGTGTGAATTAACCCTAGATCACCTACCTTATTTTACAACACTTATTACTAAGCTTCGTCATTTCGGCTACGCCGTATAAAAGCGAGGCTTCCTAAGGGTTTATGGGATAAAATATTTATATGTGTTTAACTTATTTATTACAATAATCATTTGTTAACATGTTTACTGTTATGTTATGTTTATGTTTACATGTTTTATTTACTAAAATCACATTTTAATTACTTTGACAGTCTTTTAATTGAGACCAGAGTTTTTACTCATTTGAACGTTTTAGTTTTTTTAAATGCTTAAATCTTATTAACTAACAAAAACAAAGATTAAAAAAAATATTAAAACAACTCTTTTTTTGAGTCCGCGTCGTCGTTTCGACGAAGGTGATCTAGGGTTAACAAAACAGACCATCAAAATCAATTTAACATATTCTCGCATACCAATATAATAATTCAGAATAAAAGAATAGATCGTAATAATTCCAACTTGTTTTGAACACAAATGTCTTGGATAATCTTAATTTTAAATGAAATCAATGATTCAATTTCATCTTACAATTTCGCGCGGCAATAAGGATGTCACAGCAGCCAATAAAAAAAAACTATAGAGGGTCATTTCCAAAATGCGTAATTTCTGAGACAACTACACTTTTGTTCTATCAGTCCTACTCTTTATTCTTCGAAAATTCAGAAATATCTGGTTACCACAACACAGGGTATCCTAGGCTGGGGCCAGAAGCAATGTATGTGCCTGTATATATGTGTTTGTGTTTATGTTTATAACTTTATAAGTAAAGTGCTGCATAAGTAAATAAAGTAAGTAAAGTAGAACTTTCGGTGATTACTCCCTAGGTCCCTACACACAAACTTACAGACAACACAAACTTGCCTATTTTATAGTATTAGTATAGACATGCAATTAATGCACAGTAGGCACACGCAAGTGACTATCACTGTGGCGCAGTGGTAGCGCAACAGCTTACTATGCGAGAGGTCCCGGGTTCGAATCCCGGTTCGACACAAAAAGAATCCATGTCTTGGATGTTTGTGATGTCGCTGTTTCTGATTTCCACGACGTAGGGTATCCTAGTGTGGGCCAGAAGCAAGGTATGTGCCTGTAAGTGAATGTTTATGTTTATAAGTTTTGCCAAATTATCGTTCAGAGTAGGAGGCCTGTACAAACAAAGCCCAAGACTGTTGACCGGTGACAGTCTGTTGCAACGCAAGCGCTGTTTCAAGCTACCACTTATTGGTTATTGTATAACATCTCCTAAACAGTGTCAAGTTTTATACCTGCACCTAGTCTCTTGCGCAATGGGTGTGAAAAAGAAACTAAAAAAATAGTGCCAAAGGACGCGCGTTTGCACAAGTTTAGTAAAGTGTTGTTTATCTATGACGCGTTAACGTCTATAATCCATTTATCTATACTTGACTTTTTTTCCAAACTTGAAACGACACTAAATCAAAAACCTTTAGCGGTAGAAAACTCGAAACAGTTTGCAAATTTAGTACTAGCTAGCACTGCCTCGTTGGTCAAGCTGTTAAAGTGCTTAGCTATTACGAAGGAGGTCGTAGGTTCGACTCCCATTGCAGGCCGCCTTAGATTTGTAGAAATTACCTCAGTCTGGGTGTTTTTCCATGTTTGTAATGTCCATGCAAGAATAATAATAACATCGACACAACACAATCAATTGACCTGGTCCCAAACTAGGATACCCTGTGCTATGGTAACCAGGTAAGGCCATTACAAACATAGAAATACACCCATAGTTACATAACATAACATAACATTTACATACAGGCACATGCAATGCTTCTGGCCCCCTAGGATACCCTTTGTTATGGGAACCAGAAACAGCGACGTCACAAACATGTAAACATTCAAGACCTGGGTCTCTTTTTTTTGTCCCCAGCCGGGATTCGACCCGGGACCCGGGACTTCTCGCATGGTAGTCAGATGCGCTAACCGCTGCGCCACAGAGGTCGTCATAGTTTCGCAAATGTACCTAAGTAAATAAAGTTATTGATAAATGACGGGATTCGACACCCACGGCCGTCGGCCGCGTCCCAAAATTAAGGTAAAAGTGTTTGTATCAAAATGACAATGCCTATACATATAAAAGCTTCATAGTACAGAGAAAGATGAGGCAATAATTACGAATTTGAACTCAATTAAAGTATCAAATTAAAATGGAACATAAGTGTGACAAGGCATTCCGACATCTTTGTTATCAGGCTCTATCGTGAGAAATCCCCAGTTTCCTAGCCGCACTTTTTAAAGTTATATTCACACAATGAATAAGCAGTATATAAATACATACTTACATTCTCTCTATTTACTACGCGCTCCCATTATGCCCCCACCGAAGGGCACGGGTCTCTTCCCTGTGGAAGGTATAGGCCATACTCCACCACGGGGGCCAATTCCGGATTGGTGGAGGCTCGTAAGACTAGTGGCCGGACTTACTGTCAGAAGTTTTCAAGCCGCCAGGGCCTCTGACTTGGCTTAACGACTGCCATCTATCGACGGCAGCCGGCACCAACTGTTTAACGAGCCTTGCGAAGCACGGAACTGCTCGGAGAGTTATAGTTAGATCATACAAGCCTAAATTCGGACATAGGCCTTCCCCATAGGCGCACAGAAGCTCGCTTAGGCCTCCAAGTACGGCACCATTCCCACTAGGGTAACCTATGTCGTGGGAACCCGAAACAACGAAATCACAAAAATGTCAACATCCAAGGGTTTTTTTTTGTCCCCAGGCAGGATTGGAACGCAGACCTCTCGCATGGTAAGCAGATGCTCTACGGCTGTGCCATAGAGGTCGTCAATTCATTTATCATCATCATTCAGCCACAAGAAGTCGACTGCTGGACATAGGCCTGCTCCATGGATTTCCAAAAGGCCAGTTGGAAGCGGCTTCCTGCCTTCCTGTCTATCAATTCATTGGTAGATTGAATTTCCTGCGCGGCGTGTCTGAACGCACCTTGAGAGCCGCTCCGACCTAAAAAAGACGACGAACAATGCCAAAAGTGATCATCACTCAACTTAATTAAGTTGATAATAAATATTGTCTTCATCTGATAGGCTCTTGTGTGGGAGCTTGAAATGTCAAGTCGAAAGTTCCGCTTCCATTTGGGGTGAGGAGACTTTACCGAGCTTTTGAGTTTGATTAGGTCATTGATCTTGAAGTGTATGATTTTTAAGGTTCCGTAGCCGAATGGCGAATAACGGAACGGATTCGTCATGTCTGTCATGTCCGTCACAGCCACTTTTCTCCGGAACTGTAAGAACTAAATTCAAATTCAAATATTTTATTCATAATTCAAATAGAATATTTACTTTATGAACGTCAAAGTTGTTAGTTTCACAATTAATAGATTACATGGAGAAGAAACTAATAAAGAAACTCCACATTTATTCTTTTCAAAACAGTTTTAGCCTAAATTACAAATAAAAAAAAAAAACTCTCGGATGTGTTGAACACTAGACACATTTATCCTCTGATTAAATTTAATATTAAACTAGTATTTAATGCCAGACATCTATACAACTATACTATTAGGCAACTATACTATTGAAACTTGGTAAGTAGATGCATTCTGTGAACAGCATTATGATTTTCACACAAAAATATTAAAAAAACAATACTAAAAATTTTGGGGGTTCCCCATACTTAGAACTGAAACTCAATTTTTTTTATTAAACCCATACGTGTGGATGTAATGTATATAACATTGATAAAGGTTTTTCAAATAGGATAAAGCTCACGCCTGTATCCCAGAGGAGTAGGCAGAAACCAAGGATTGCCAGGATTCCGACAAAGCTCTTTCGGTTCATCAAAGATGTGCTTCTGTTCATCTCATTTTAATTAAAAAAAATAACTGTAGCATGCCAGAAATCAGAAATTTATTTTGACGTGAAGAATTTACATTCTGTTTGTTGAATGATAGGTATAATGCACTTATAATGTTAATGTTAGCCGTTGCCTTGGGGCCGAGTGTTGTGGATAAGAAGGCAGCGAAAAAAAATTCACTTGGACCATATTTTCTCAAATCACCTTAAATCATCTTAGTTATCGTTTAATTTACCTAATGAGATTATTTGTGTGACATTTTACAAGGGAAAGTTGATGCATGATAAAGGGTCATAATATAAGCTTATCTAAAGCTCACAATTGCTTACTTCCCAGTCGGATATGGCACAATGACTTTACCAAATAATTGTTGCATACACCTCACACCATATTTGAAGAACACAATGGGTTCTGCCGTCAGATGGTCATTCATCAAACATATTGCGCAATGGATGATATAAAGTTGCGCTTTTAAGCCCATTGCGTAAACAAAAGGTTTTTAAGTTGCCTTCTTTCAATTTAGCAAAAATGTTCTTGTGAGCAAATCAAGTAAGGTATCGACTAAACCAGATTTTAAAAAATAACATTAGCAACTATTAAGATGAACAAATGTTAAGACGATGTCCATGCGCGATGTCCCGGGGTCGAACCCCGGCTACAAGGGACCCCCGGGGACAAGAAAAAACCCCAGCCCTTATATTACGTAACTTTCCACTTTATCGGGTTAAAAGCATTAGTATACTCGAAAGAGTCAAGAGAAGAATCTTATATGACAGTTCGGAGTAAGAGTATAATATATCTACGGGGAAAAAAATCCCAGAATGTAATAGTGTGACATAAGGTGGTGTGACATACCGGGAACAAAAGAGCTAAATCGGACAACTCCATACAGTAGAGTCTTACGTAATTGCACCCCAGGTCTTGGATGTTTACATGTTTGTGACGTTGCTGGTTCTGGTTCCCACAACACAGGGTATCCTAGTGTGGGGCCAGAAGCAAATGTATGTGCCTGTATGTAAATGCTTACGTTATTTGTACAAATAGCCTAAGGCCGACTTGCACCACCGACTAGACTCCATTTAACTTTAAATTAAAAATAATTTTGACAGATAGTGTATGGCGGAACTGTCAAAATTCTGTTTAACTTAAAGTTAAACGGATTTTAGTCTGTGGTACAAGTCGGCCTTAGTCTGGGTGTTTGGTAAGTATATCTTAGTTATTTAATTATTACTAGGATATTTGATTGTGTTGTGTACAATTTAATATTATCATTTTCGAAAAAAACATTCGTGGTTTTAAAAACTGCATCGTAAAACAAAAAACTTCTGGTCGTCTATCCTCTGAAATTAATCGGCTAGTTGCCCAAAAAAATGTAATTAGTCCGTCTTTTAGATTATTCAAAAACAAGGGACACGTATTTTTTTATTACGTAAATTAGACCAAAAACGACAAAGATATAGGCCATTAAAGTTACGTGTGACGTCACGCCGTGCTGCATTTTTAGCACGGAGTGACGTCACACGTTACTTTAATGGGCTATATCTTTGTTATTTTTTGGTTAATCGAAAAAAGAAAAAATACGTGTCCAATATTTTTTTATAATCGAAAATACGGACTAAATAGAATTTAATTATTTTGACCCTGGAAACTACCCTATTCCAAGAAAATTGAGTTCTTCATAGTGATGTGAGTCTGCTGGCACGGTCGGACATTGTCATAGAAGGTGACATAATGAGATAAATAATAATGAGAGAGAGAGATTGTTTTCGTCCGCACCCGTTTGGTGAACATCGCTTTGGTGTCCGCTCTGCTAATGTTTTAATTTAAAAATAGTTCTTTTCGCTTGTTTATAGTGAAAGTTATACGCCCGTGTAGCTAATAGTGAGTCCGAGTGATATATCCTGTTACTGTGCGCTGTGGACTTTGGAGAAACCATCACCGAGCCGTTGGAGTGTTTCTTCTTCTCATAGAAACAAAGACATCGCTCTGTCCGGTAGCCTTGGCTGGAAGCGAGCCAAGGTCGGTCGTCGACCCGCGTATCGCCCTATCCTTGTCGCACTCGCGGCTCTGTATGCCGCGCCGCGCCTGCCCGTTCTCGCTCGGCTATCGCGTTGGGTGTCGCCTCGCTGTCTCGGCTTTCGTCGGCGTCGGATCAACGATCTACGAATCCCTGAGTGAGTCACCGCTACGCTTCGAACGCTAGCTTGTTTGCTTTGCGCAATGTCACCTACGCCCACTAAAGAGACCGCTTCGCCTTCCGCGCTAGCGGCTGTTATAACTGCCTTATGCTATGCGTGTGGCACGCCGCTTGATGATGAGGAGGAGGAGGCGCTAGCTTGCAGGGTCGTTGGATGTATGCATCGCTTTCATCTCGCTTGTGTTGCCGCAGTGAAATTAACGAAAGAGGAAAAGTGTGATTGGGTGTGTCCTAAATGCCGTTGTGGTATCAGGAAGGAGGGCGACTACTCTCATACGCCGGTAGGAGCTTCAAAAATCAGAGCTGCTAATGTTACCTTACGGAAAAATGTCAGCCAGAATGTAGACACCTCCGCTTCAGGAGAACAGCATTTTCAGAGCCTGGAGTTCCTTGAGGTAACGTCAGAGATCAGGCAGGTTCGTGATGAAATGGCAGACTTAAAAGCGATGCTTGGTAAGGTAACATTGGCTCTGACACAATATGATAGCAAGCTGGATTTACTAAACAGTAGGCTGGCTATGTTGCAAACGCAAACGCAGACGCCTCAGCAGCACCCGGACGTCATGACGTGTGCCTTTTTAACGTGTGCCTTGAGTCTGCAACTTTTCCTGAACGGTGGAAGATCACTCGCGTTGTACCTGTGCCGAAGGGTCGCGGAGGGCCGGAGGCGAGCGATTACAGGCCGGTGGCAGTGTTATCAACTCCAGCTAAGGTGTTCGAAGCTGCTATACATCGCTCCTTACACCTACAAGTAAGTCCGCAACTGTCCGAAGCGCAATACGGTTTTCGACCCGCGCGCAGCACTACAGGTAACTTGCTACACATGATGACTCGCATTGTTCCAGCAGTGGATGCCGGTGGGCAAGTGGATGTAGCTTACTTTGATTTTAGAAAGGCCTTTGACACCGTCGACAATGACATCTTGTTGACGAAGCTGGCGCGCGCGGGTTGCACACCGCCCACACTCGGCTTCTTTGCGGACTACATGCGGGATAGGCGGCAGTATGTTGACTGCGGTGGATATATGTCTGAGCCATACTTCACTCGATCAGGCGTCAGCCAGGGAAGTAATTTGGGTCCCTTAGAATTTATTCTCATGGTTAATGACCTCCCTGAGGTTGTGACTAATTCGGTATGCTTGCTTTTTGCAGACGATTTAAAGTTAATGAGGGAAGTTGTGGATGAGTCCGACTGTATCGCGTTGCAGGCTGATATAGAGAGGGTAGTGGCCTGGAGTAATGTGAACCGGCTGTTATTCAACGTCGCTAAGTGCCAGATCATTTCTTTTAGCCGCAAGCAGTCGCCGCTTTCATATCAGTACCGAGTGGACGGCACTCCTATGCAACGCGTTTCAGAGGTACGGGATCTGGGTGTTCGATTCACCACTGATCTGAAGTTTCGTGAGCACATTGTTAACGTCTGCAAGAAGTCCTACAGAAACCTGGGCTTTGTGATGCGCCAAACGCAAGTGTTCACGAATCTTTCAGCTGTACGCGCTCTTTACGAGGCCATTGTGAAAAGTCACCTCGAATGTAACGCTGTCATCTGGAGTCCACATGAGAAAAAATATAGGCTCATGTTGGAACGTATCCAAAATAAATTTATTAGGTTTATGTACTTGAAAATGTATGGGGTTTATCCGTTTTACCCTCTGATGTATCCCACCCTGTTCATCTTGGGCATGGTCGGATATAACCAGCTGGAGGTAAGAAGGGAGTTAGCCGTAGCTACCTACGTTATGAAATTGTTGCGAGGTATACAGTGCAACCCTGAAGTATTGCGGATGGTAAGCTTGTCTGTGCCAGACCGCTATGTGTGGCGCAGACGTCGCGTTGGGTTGTTGGCGGTGCCGAGCGCACGCACCAACCTGCTGCGGGACGCTCCCCTCACGCGTGCCATCCGCACTCTAAACTGCATTTCGGAGACCATCGACATTTTTAGTTGTACTCTGAATGAATTTACAAAAACGGCACTTTTTCTTTAATGTTACAATGCAAATATTCGTAGAGTAATTTTTTTATGATTGACATTTTTTTATTAATGAAGTTTATGAATTTATAATATTTTTATGATTTTAGGTATTTTTATTTTTATTGACATTGTGTGATTTGATTATTTAGTATTTGTATATTTTTATTGTTTTTAATTTATAATGCAAGTTGTAATTTTATGATTGTCATTTTTTCTATTAAGTCTATGAATTAATAATATTTTTATGGTTGTAGGTTTTTTATTGACATGTGCGATTAGATTATTTTAAATTTGTATTAATATAATTTTATTGATTTTAATTTATAATGCAATTTGTAATTTTAATAATTTATAATTTAATAACTTGAACTTCACTATCGCAATAGGTCAGCCTGTAATGATAGTTGTAAGTGTTATGAAAATAAATAATAAATAATAAAAATAAGGCTTCTTGGCAAGTGGGTGAAGTGAAAGACTATTGGCGTGAAATAGGTACTGTATGGTAGGGAAACGGCTTCCAATAAGGAAATGCGAAATAAACGTTACAGACGCGTCTTTATGATGATGGCCAAGTTACGTTGGGACTTGAAAATGTAGGTCGACAGAAGTTTTATCCCTACAGATAACTTGCACTTCTTAACCTACACAACACAATCACTTATCTAGAGTCTAGATTCTATTAGTGCATTGTACCACAATGACAACTGCACGAACATGGCGATTTATTTTCATTGCCGCTTCAAGTCTACGCGCGCACTCAAATCAAGCAATCTAGACGTCAGTGGTATAGAAAAACACGTCACGTGACCCGACCGTGTATCTGCCATCGAACTATAATGCACTAACAGAATCGAGGCCCTGGTCCCAAACTAGGATATCCTGTGCTATGGGAACCAGGCAAGGACATCTTATACATCGACAAACACCCAGACTCTACTGTAGGGTATTTGTACATTATTTTTTACAAATGTACGGCATTCCCCAGTGGGAATCGCACCCACGACCCCTTTCTTGGTAGTTGGCCTTAACGGCTAGACCACGTGGCAATCTAAATTGAAAGTAAAGACCTTTCTTTACTTTTCTAGGGCTCCGTAACTCAAAAGGAAAATGCGGTACCGTTGTAAGAACACTGTGTTTTCTAACCATCCCTACGTCTATCTGTCAAGACCCTTTACGATGCTTAGGGCCGATCAAACTTCATATAGATGAACCTACTAGACAAAAAACATGTATCGATAATATAGCAAGTAACATATCTCCCATCCTATCAGCAAACACGGTACAAAGCGGACTTTCTGACCACAATTCGTGTCAAATAATGATATTCCCTATAGAAAAACATCTAGAAACAGAAAAAGACTACTACATTAAAAAGCGGGACTACAACAACGAAAATACAGAAATATTTAAGAAATGTTTAAGCTCTTTATCTTGGTCAGAAGTGTTTGAAAAGGAAGACGCGGATGTAGCTTTTAATGACTTTAAGGAAACCTTTGATATATTTTATAATCTCTGTTTTCCGATTATAAAAATTAAAACCAAAAGAAGCCAAAAGGGGCCCAAATGGGTCACGCTGGGTATAAAATTATCCTGTAAAGAAAGTAGGTACCTAAGATATAAATATTATTCAACCAAAAAACCACAAGATAAGCAAAAATTTCAAACTTACTCCAAGGCACTAAAGAAATGTATTAAAAATACACAATCAAACGTGAATAGGCTATATATATCCAGAACGAAAAACAAATGCAAGGCTGCTTGGAAAGTTATACAAGAGAATGAAAATAATCAGCAAAATAGAAATATTGACAAAATTATAGTAGACAACAAGGAAATTACGGACCCAGTAGATATAGCGAATGAATTTAATAAAAAGTTCATAGACATCGAAATAAAAGAAAAAAACGCATCATATTAAAAAAAAAACACTAAATGACAGAAACCCATACTCCATCTACATTCAACCATGTGAAATAGTAGAAATATCTAATATTATAAAGTCTCTAAATGCCACAAATTCCGTAGGATACGATGGAGTTGCTACAAAAATTTTAAAAGCCTTTGCTAACGAAATAGCTCACGTTATGTGCTTTCTAATCAATTTATCATTAACAACAGGCAAATTTCCGACTTTACTAAAACCCTCGATTATTAAACCATTATACAAAAAAAATGACAAGGTGAGTATTGATAATTATCGACCGATAGCACTAATTAGCATTTTCTCGAAGATCTACGAAAAGGTGATGCAAAAAAGGATAAATAACTTTTTGGTTAAACATAAAATCATAAAAATTCAGCAAAACGCTTTTCAAAAAAATAAATCTACAAGCCTTGCAGGCTTCCAATTGACAAAAGAAATTATAAAAAACGTAGACAAAGGAAAACCTGTAGCAGTCATATTCTTTGACATGTCTAAGGCATTTGACTTTGTATCTCATGAAATCGTACTAGACAAATGTGAGAAATATGGGATAAGAGGCATCGCTTTGGAATGGCTCCGTAGCTATCTAACAAACCGTCAACAAAGAGTAGAAATAAGTACGCTGTCAAATAATGAAGTAGTTGTCCACCAATCTATCTCAAAGGTAAATTCATACGGAGTACCTCAAGGTAGCATATTGGCCCCAATGCTTTTTTTATTGTATATAAACGACCTACCTGACGTTACTAAAAATAATTGTATTCTCTTTGCTGACGATAGTACAATGACAATTGTATGTAATGACGCTAAAAGTTTTGAAACTGACGTAAATGACACTATTGAAAAAGTAACGGAATGGCTCAAATCAAATAATCTCAAATTTAATGCGAACAAAACAAAATACATGCAATTTAAAAATATCAGATTGACACCACAGGACATTAAGGTTGTATGCAACAAAACGCAGATAGAACAGTCCTCATTAACCACTTTCCTAGGCATAGTTTTGGACGAACACTGCACATGGTTACCTCAAGTCGACAAAGTGTGCACTAGGTTAAATAGGTTCGTTTATGTACTTCGCAAACTCAGAAACACGTCTGACATGCAGACAGCACTTATGGCATACCACGGATATGTAGCATCTATACTCAGATATGGCATCATACTCTGGGGAAATGCCAGAGAAATTAAGAAGGCACTAATAGCCCAAAAAAAATGTATAAGAGCCATCTGCAACGCGGCCCCTATAGACTCCTGCAAGCCACTATTTCAAAAGCTGAAAGTGCTATCCCTACCGAGTCTATATATCTTTGAAATGGCATGCTTTGCACACGTTCATGGTAACTCCATATTTACAAAATATGAGGAAGTTTATAGTTTCAATACCCGTTATCCAAGAAAGCTAATAGCTCCTCAATGTAAAACTCAGTATTGTCAGCGCAATTGCCACCAAATGTTAATAAAAGTGTACAATAAACTTCCGGAAGCACTGAAATGCATGACATTATATCCATTTAAAAGGAAGCTTCACAAATGGCTACTTGAAAAATGTTATTACAACGTAAATGAATTTTTAGACATGAAAAAGGATAACATTGACATAGTATAAAACCCATATTTTTCGTTGACATTATATAATTACATATCGCTGACATTACATTGACATTGCTTGTGACTATCTTAAAATGAATTTATTTAATATATTAATTGACATTGCTTGTTACTATCATAAAAGAAATTTATTTAATATATTAATTGACATTGCTTGCGACTATCATAAAATGAATTATTTAATATATGAATGATTGTAATTAATGTTTAATTTATTTTGAATGTAAAATTGTAAAAAGAAATTAACTATTAAAATTCTCAATATTTTCATGCCTAGAATAGGTAAAATATGTTGGAAGCACTATTTAAACATAACACCAAAATGTACCATATTTGACGCAAATAAATGTCTTGTCTTGTCTTGTCTTGTCTTGTAGGGAAATCGGTCGACGCCTGAGGAGTCGTGGGTATGATCATCGTTCCGGGGCATACTTGATGCAGAGAATTTCTCTGGCGGTGCAGCGGGGGAACGCTGCTAACGCTGGGAACTTTTGGGTCGCGTGTGTCCCGGGGCGGTATCTTTGATTGACTTTTGACTTTTTTTTGTTATTTTCATGTTGTTTTTGACAAAGCTTTGTGTGAATTTTGATTGTGTTTGTAATGTAATTTTTTTAATGTGTAATAAATAATTGATTTCGGTCGTGTCAACTACCAAATTCTATTTTAAAATCTATGTAACCTTTGAACATAGGTTACATAGATTTAAAAATAAAATTTATTGATTCCGCTACAACGTCTTAGTAGTCTGCTTAAGACAAGATTGAAAACGATGTACATTATCTAAGCGGCTGTCACAGAATTCAATTTGATTCGTATTAATCAGCTTTAAAATCCCGGCGGTCTGCCTTTAATAGTCTAATACGAAGTTAATCTCCAATCTAGATGCCTTACAACGGTCGATCACGACATTCCAGTGAAAGTCTGGCTCTCAGGCTTTTGCTCCTTATGATCTAATGTCTAGATCCGTCGGCAAAGTAGTCAGATAATTTGTTCAATCGTTATTGAGACTGACGAACTGACAATCGATTCGAGATAAGGCGGTTATCAGATTATAGTACACCAACCATGTGTCACATAAATCAAAGAATCATCATCGTCATTATCAACCCATTATGTCCCCACCGATGGGCACGGGTCTCTTCCCTGAGGTAGGTATAGGCCATACTCCACCACGGGGGCCAAGTCGTTGGTGGAGGCTTGTAAGACTAGTGGCTGGTCTTTCTATCGAAAGTTTTCAAGCCGCCCTAAGGCTTCTGACTTGGCTTAACGACTGCCATCTACAAACGGCTTAAGGGCCAGTTTCTACATTGACAATTTCACAGTAAATACTTAAGTAACGTTCTGTCACGCCCTTCTCTGTGAAATTTGACGTGACAGCACTACAGTTAAGTATTTATTCTGGGTGTTTTAGTGGTTGTCCTATACTTAAAGAAAAGTTTAAGTATGTCTATTACCGGCTCAGGGCCGATTTCTAAATTGAAAATTTCACGTAAGTACATACTTAAGTAACGTTCTGTCACGCTCTTCTCTGAGAAATTTGGCGAGACAGCACTAGAATTAAGTAGTTACTAAGCGAAATTTCCAATTCAGAAATCGGCCGTAAGTGTACATTCTCCTTTAGTCTCCAAAGTCGAGAAACTTGACAATGTTAATGTCGCTAGGCAGTCGCATCTTAAGGCTCAAGGTCAGGGGTGTGGTTTACGCGATTACTTACCCAAGATGCGTCAAGAGACTATTGGCCTCCAAGTATGCGAGTTATTTTGCAACGTCCGGTAACATATGACATAAGTATGCGAGTTATTTTGCAACGTCCGGTAACATATGACATAAGTATGCGAGTTATTTTGCAACGTCCGGTAACATATGACATAAGTATGCGAGTTATTTTGCAACGTCCGGTAACATATGACATAACGTTCTTCATCACGCTCAGGTTGATAGAGCTAGTTCTCGTCGTGATTACACATTTTATAGTAACAAAGACCCATTCTGTGAGGTTAATACAGAGATAAAATACATGTTAAGTGCATGTTAAGTTGGTTTCACACGGAAAATTAATTTAACTGCATATTAAGTGTTTTTAGAAAAGATTAAAGTCAAAGTAACTCTCAGAATATAACAGATTATATGGAGAGGAGCTTACAAGGAAACTACACACTTACTGAGGTAAAATAGTCTTCGTAATACCTACTTTTTGATTTAATAATCATCATTCGTTGCTGAAAATGAACAGTTACAATTATTCATCGCCCAAATAAGTCACCTTTGAAATCAGCCTTGATTTTTGTGGTTAAAATATACGTATGACATCATATCCTCGAGCTTTTTGCCCGTTAGAAAAAGGTCAGAGTTTATTGGTTTTAAAATATACGACGGCAGGTATTAATTAAAATTAAAGTGTTGATATTTTTGCTAAGAACTGTGTGGGTGGCACAGCCGGACTTCTCCTGCAAGAGGAGAAATCTATATATATAAAAGGAGAAGCTGACTGACTGACTGACTGACTGACTGACTGACTGACTGACATATCAACGCAGGACCTAAACTATAAGGGTTAGAAACTTGAATTTTTGCACAGAGGTTCCTTTTCTAACGTAGGGAAGCATTAAGAAAGGATTTTTGAAAATTCATCCCCTAAGGGGTTACCCCCATTAACGAATGGGGGTTCAAAGTTAGTATGAAACTTTGACGTCTTTGAAGTTATTCGAATTGAATTTGGTACGAAGGTTCTTTATTTAAAATTATGAAATACGTATAAAATAGTTTTTTGAAAATCATCTCTTAAGGGGGTAAAAGGGGGGTGCAAAGTTAGTATGAAACTTAGGCATTTGGAAGTTAGTCGCGGGCAACAGCTAGTTGTAGTATAAAGGTGATCACTAGCGCGAGGGTGATCCCCAAATTTTTACGAACAAAAAAATAACTTAATAATTTAGTTAGTAAGTACAAGTATGTAACTTTGTTAAAAATAATAATAATG
The DNA here is from genome assembly GCA_947310845.1 of Yponomeuta plumbellus. NCBI lineage: Eukaryota > Metazoa > Arthropoda > Insecta > Lepidoptera > Yponomeutidae > Yponomeuta > Yponomeuta plumbellus. The sequence continues at coordinate 3,511,898 of OX371206.1, forward strand.
ACCCTCAGTTCCGATTTCTGAATTGAGAATTTTTGCTAAGTAACTACTTAGCTATACTGCTGTCTCGTCAAATTTCTCAGAAAAGAGCGTGACAGAACGTTAGTTAAGTATTTACTTAGTGTAAATACTTTTTATCATGCCTGGGCCGCCGCCGCACTCATCGCGATAACCCGAAGATTCAGGCTATCGTGATGTGTGTAGCCAAGTATTCGCGTATCCTTCGGAGCTTCGTCCGTAGTCGTCAGGACTTCGCGTCGCTGTCGGTAAACTTTCACAGATCAAAGAGTTTTATGGCGATGAACTTCGCTTGAGCGGCCACACTTCAGTCAGCGTGCATCCGTAAAACGTAGCGGACGTGTTATTTCACAGAGTAGGTGCATAAGCTGAAGCGTAACATGGATTGGAGTAATGATAAAATTTTAGAATTTATTGCATTTTAAATAAATAATAACTACGACATAAAGACCTCGCCACACAGGACGCGTAATTAGCGCGCGTCAGGGCGCTAAAGCGTCCCGCGTTATAGCGTCGCGTTGTGTTGTACTGAACAGGCCTGTCAAACGCTCGCGACGCTCTAGCGCCGCGTCATGACGTCGCGTTGTATTTTTACAGAATATTAGTTAGCGCCTACTGAATAGCGTCGAAGCTGTCACACACAGAGTGTGCGACGTTCCAGCACTTTAGCGTTAGCACCCTGACGCGCACTAATTACGCTTTCTGTGTGGCGAGGCCTTAAATGTAAAAAATAATTATTTGCTGCCATAAATACTGAGCAACCGCGACGTCCATTTTGTTTTTTGCATTTGACATCGCTTGCACATCACGATAAACTTTACATCGCGCATTGTGTGGCCGCGAGGATTCGCCGTAGACCGAAGACGAAGTTTATCGCCCGAATATTATAGCGATGAGTGCGGCCAGTCACATCACACATCACAGTCACATCGGTAGTTGCCGAAAACTTCCCAATCCCCATTGAATATTTTTAAATAAAACATTCCTACGTTTGTCATTTATTTTCATTAGCATTGTCCTCGTTGACATATTTATTCCATTGCTCAGAATGAACTCCTACGTTTGCAAGAACAAAATGAATTGTTTGATGACTTCAGTCTCAAACTTTGTACACTTACACGTGGGTCACCAATCGATCACTACCTTAAAGGCGCGCATCAGGTTGCAAAATACGGTTATTGACTCATTCAATATGCGTGAGTGTTGCGTAAAATGTCACAGACTGGAGGCGATGATGAGTGATTGGTCAGTTGTGTGTGAGACAAGTGCAGAAGAATTGCTCCATAAGTGCCCTGCCTCACTAGGACGCCATGGCGACGTCGCCAGCGACCGTATCCAAGCAGTTAATATTGAAAGGCATAACATAACATTATAACATTTACATACAAGCACATAAATTGCTTCTGGCCCCACACTAGGATACCCTGCGTCGTGGAAACCAGAAACAGCGACGTCACAAACATGTAAACATCCAAGACCTGGGGTTTTTTGTCCCCAGCCGGGATTCGAACCCTGGACCTCTCGCTTGGTAGGCAGATGCACTAATCGCTGCGTCACAGAGGTCGTCAAGTATGGTGCCTAACTCACTTGGCGACGGTCTGGCAACGTCGCCATTCAATACAAACTGCTTCGATGCGTAGCTGGGCGTCCTAGTGAGGCAGGGCACTAAGGCACCAAATTCAAGCAGTTGTCATTGTATTAATATGCATTAACAGAATCTAAGTGCTGGTTTCGCTCTGATTCATCATTATCATCATCATCATCATCAACCCATTATATGCGTAGCTAAACGACAATAACGTAGTTTACGTAGTTACTTGCAACTTGCGGACTTGCTTTTAAGGACTTCGAAACTCTCATTTCCACGATTTAGATTTGCAAAAGTTAATACTTCCTTTATGGGGCACTGTTTAAGATTCTACAACAAGATACCCCAAGATATAATAATATTAGAGTTACCCCCAACGCGATTTAAGAATTGTTTTAAGCACACTCTTTGCAAAAAAGCTTATTATAAAATCAACGATTATTTAGAAGACAAGGACGTATGGCATTAAATAGTAGTTTAATATTAAATTAAATCAGAGGATAAATGTGTCTAGTGTTCAACACATCCAAGATATTATTTTGTATGTTTTATTTGTATTAGCTTTAAGGTGATTTGAAGCCTTTGAAGTATCTTTGAAATGACCGATTTACTGCTGAAAGGCATAGAAGTGGTGACAGATGTGCTTACCCCACCAAGGAGCACGGGTCTCTTCCCTGAGGAAGGTATAGGCCATACTCCACCACGGGGGTCAAGTCCGGATTGGTGGAGGCTTATAAGACTAGTGGCTGGTCTTACTGTCAGAAGTTTTCAAGCCGCCCTAAGGCTTGACTTAACGACTGCCACCTATCGACGGCAGCCGACACCAACTGCTTAACGTGCCTTGCGAAGCACGGAACTGCTCAGAAAAATGCCACTAGCGTTAGTCATAGGCGGTGACCCATCCATGGACTAAACGCGCCGTATGTTACTTAACCTTAGTGATCGTTTAAGATCACTTAGGCAGCCCAGGCTACGAGCGATTCTCTGATTCCCAGAGCTTAATTAGATATGGTGAGTCGGTTGCCCCTCTCTGACCAATGAAGTTGAATTTCTGTTCTTATCTGTTTGAGTTAGCTGTAGACTCTTAACATTAGGTCGTAGAGACATGTCGAAAGGACTAAGCCATGTCTGGATTGTGTGTGAATTGGCAACGAGTGCCTTATTGCCGATTAGTGCCAAGAATCAAATGGACAGTGATAAAAGGCTTTTGGGGACGACAAGTGCATTAGACTTTGCGTAAGTGAGAAAAATTTTCAACTGTTACGAAATGTTAAGGATATGAACCACAATAATGGTATAAGCCTTAGTTTTGTTAAGACATGAACTTAACAAAACTAAGGCTTATACCATTATTGTGGTAGCATTGCTGTTCATTGCACGGTAGAAAAAAGGTCGGTAAGATGCTTGCCTCGAATTAGATAGGTCGTGGGTTCAAAACCCGACTTTGTTTTTGAAGTTATGTATATTTATCTGGTGTTTTTTGTCATGCCCTTTGCGTCTCGTACTGGCCCTTCCACTCACATTCGACAACGTGCGTGCATGCGACGACTAATGAATGTCGATGAAGCGAAAAAGATTTGTCAAAATCGTGGTAGGTTGCAATCCCTTGCCTCTGCCAACTCTCTGGAATATCGTCTATCGGAGACAGTACTGGAACATTTCATAATTACAGAAAATAAACCACAATAACGCTCAGCAATATAAAATACATGCATTTTCATTGAAATAAAATATCGTCTATCGGAGACAGTACTGGAACATTTCAATACTATATTCGAGTAATTGGCAATCAAAATTTTGATCTTTTAAGACTGTAATCGTTTTTAGTAATTAAGAAATAAATACTAGGAGTATTCTCAAGATATTTGTATACTGGACTAGATTGCAAAGGTCTAGAGGAGTCCATATTGAAACCTTTGGTGTAAAAAACTGGATTATCAAAATTTTGGATATGTTCCAGTACTGTCTCCGAAAGACGATATAGGCGTGAGCTTATTTATGATGTTTAGTGATGAATTGGAAGTGGGCATACCACTCGCTCGTAGTGGGTCATAAAAAAAAACTTTTTATTGTCCTTTTCTTTCCTTGGATTTTATTTATGGAACAATCCTTGGTCTAAGCTTGTGATGTTTGTTTGATTCCTTGGTTTGATAAGAACAATATTGTAAAATGTGGATGACGGAGCTAGATGTAGAATTAACTATTCTATTTCTTAATGTTTAAGTTGTCTGTTCAAAATACATTGTTATCTGTTTATAAACATAAACATTTACATTCAGGCACATACATACATTCCTTCTGGCCCCACACTAGGATACCCTGTGTCGTTATTGCCACTAATAAATGAAATGAAAATGAAAAAGATGAGATAAAATATTAATTTATGCGTGTATGTCTAATAATACATAAATAGACATGTTGCATTTAAAATCAACAGCGGATGTATCTGCAAGTATTCATAATGAGCGTAAACTTACACTACCATACTCTCTACGATTAGACGATATTTTGTATCGTTTTACAAGCGTTATTTGCAAAACATCCGTCGTGGGAACACAGTATGGAAATATCATTAAAATTTACACAGTTGTATTGATACGTTGATTATGTGCCGGTTTCTTAGTTGAGAATTTTCACTAAGTAAATACTTAACTGTAGTGCTGTCTCGTCAAATTTCTCAGAAAAGAGGGTGAAAGAACGTTATTTAAGTATTTACTTAGCGTACGGAAAAATCGTTTCGGAGTTACATTTTATTGAAAATGTTAGTTTTTTTTTTCAATACAACTCCGAAAGGACAAACATTATTTGGCTGTTGGCGTCATAGTAACTTTTGTTCAGCTCGCTGAGACCTATTTTATGATGTATCACACATGGCTATTGGGCTGAGGTCCAAAATTGCCTTCCTTTGACAGCCCTTAGATTTTTTTTTAGTTCTTCTGAAAACGGCTCATTAGAATACAAAAATTTGACACTAAAACCTGCTGCGGAATTGCATGTTAATCATTACACTCTTACGCAACTCTATTTCTTGTGCTTGTGGTCCCACATTGTCTTAGCACAATACACATTGTAGCGGCCCTCGTGATAGAATTTTAAAGGCTTTTGTGCCGGGGCCATTGTATGAGGTGGTTTTGGGCGAGACTTTGATAGCTTGTCGTGAATTTTATTACCACTGAAGTTATTGGATACTATACTCAATTGTATCTACTTTGTAGACAAAAAGACTGGCTAAAGGTGACTATTTAAATTCGATGGGTTGTAAAGTTTTAGCTGGATAAATTATTAATATACATTTACACGAATATATCCGATTCTATCTGATAGAAGCCGAGGTATATTTTAAAAGCTTACAGACTGTACTACGACGGAGACGTAGCTCTGCCTTAGGGCGGCTTAAAACTTCTGACGGTAAGACTTACAAGCCTCCACCTTCCTCAGGGAAGATACCTGTGCCCCCCGGTGGGGACATAATGGGTTGATGATTTTTGTAAAAGTCAGAGACGAGTAACCAACGCGAGCTCGGTCTCTGCTCTCCACGATTAAACTCTGCGAATCAGAGCGAAACTTGGTCGGACTCTTCCGACAAAAGGTCAAGTAAGTGTATCCGGAATAAAGTTAATAATGTCTAGTGCTTACAGTTTTAGTTAAAAAAATGTATTTCAATCTTAAATTATATACGTACGCATTAAATTCAAAGAGAATAAATATTCGTTATGTAGAAATACATTTCTGATTTATTACTTTTCATAACACTTGTGCATGTTCATGGTTCAAACATATTAAGTTATAGAAAAAACGCGCCATACAAAAGACATCAACGCGTTGTGCAAGTTCTATTAAAATTACAGTTCTGTATTTCAGGTTTATTTCTTGTACTTTGGAAGTGTCATTTTCACACTCGGCGACTGTACAATACATACATTCATACATAAGCTCACGCTTGTATCCCTGACGGGTCCACCAAAGACTGCCACTTGCCAAGATCCTGACAAATCTCTTTCGCTACATCGACATTCATTAGTCGTTGCATGCGCGCACGCCGGTTTCTGATACTTTGTGTCTGACCCTTTTTCTCGCATCCGAGTCCATTGTTCTACTTACGAGGATATCACCACTCTTACAATATCACTTTTAATACTATCATGTCAATGGTCGTGGGTTCGATAAGCACTGAGGGACGTAGTACATTTGTACAAAATAGCCTCAGTCTGGGCGTAGTTTATATAGCACAGGGTATCCTAGTTTTGCACCAAGTCAAGTAATTGTGCTGTGTGGAAGTTATTATTATTATTTGTACGTGTAATTTATATATTTCCTTGCGTCTTACTACTAGCATTGCATGTATGTATGATTGATTGATTGAAGATTCCATCAAAATTTTTCATTGTCATTGTAATCTTTCATTGTCACTGAACATTGTTCGTCGTAAACTTAAATCAGTTGTGTTCTCAGTGGGATACTTTAAGGGATGTTTTAATTTACTTTATTAATTTGTGTACTTACTGTAAGACTATTTTTATGTGTAACTCATCCTGTTGTAACCCCAACAAATAAAATAAAATAAATTATCTATTTATTATCGTAATAATAAATTATTAGTGTGTACCTATTGTATTAAATTATTTTTTAATACATTCCCCCACCTAATATAGGGTTTTCCAATAAGAGATGTTATTTTGATATTCAAAGAAACATGTAATTTTTTAATATAAATGATCGGATGTGTATTTCATTATGAAGAGGAAGGTATGATGTTAATAGTGGAAAATAACATCAGGCAAGTGACCACCATGACCACGCTTACAGGACCATATCCTTTTCATGAAATTTTCCATAACCAAATCGCAAAGTGGCTGCCCTTTGTCCCCGATAGCCTCACGCATTCCATCTTTGAGGTCTTGAATCAACGCTGGGCTGTTGGCTTAGACTGTTTTTCCTCCTTTGGGGGCCTGTAGCTATATTACATTTAGGTACTTTTAAGTATTCTATCTTTCTTTTTTGCACGCCTATCTCAATGTTGACCTCTCCTGTACCTCTTGCGGGTTAACTGGTAGAAAATGCCACTAGTATTAAGTACACCTTTTGTACACTTTTTTATGGAATAAATAAATAATAATAATAAATGTACGACCGCCGCCATTGGGAATGAAACCCACGACCTGGCATGATAATCAAACGTTACACCTCCAGTGAATCAACACAATCCTATACAATTACAGGCTGGTTCGACGACCATCTGAGAATACACAGAGTGGCAGGGTCAATGGGTTCATAGACCATACAGCACACTAACCTATCCAATCCATACAAGTTAACTCCGATCACTTTCGCTCTTAAACAGCATCACGAATCAATTCTAAGACTCTGATGGGCTGTTCCAAAATGATTCGTTTATTTATTGACCTCCTATTCCTGTAATCAAGATAAGCAGTTATTTTCGACACAGGTTGTGTAGTAAAACTGTCAATATCATGGGTTGTATGAAGAAAAACGTCATTAGATAAAGAACACTGTATCTATATCAAGATATCGGGTATCTAAACAAGTCTAGATAACCGATATAGTTCGAAACAATGCAACAAGATTTTTTTAATCTTACCAATGTTTTCTGAACTATATCTACAAAAACACAAAAAAAATGTTAAAGGTTATTAAAATATATCAGTTAAAGTTTTTGATTTTGACATTTAACCTATAAACATTAAATAAATAGATTAAAATAAAAAAAATTATAGATGATTTATTTAGTCAGAATTAAAGAGAAGACAAAAAAAAACAAGTGGTGATTAAACCCGGTGTGGGTTTAAACACCACTTGTTCTCTTTTTTGTCTTTTCTTTGAGAGAAGACCTGTGCTCTGCAGTAAGATGCACTATAGGGTGCTTAGTGCTTATTGAACCTTTGTAACTATTAAGTACAAACAAAAGCATTAACTTGATATGTGGCACAAAAATTCTGGACCAATTTAGTTATAAGCTATATGTTATATCAGATAAAAACTTTCGTCGAATTAAATAACATTCAATTCCTTTATTTCAAATTAAAAAATCACGTGGAATCTTTCCGTTTCATACAAAATAGGACGTTTTGTTTATACTTTTTACATATTTAAAATAACAGAATTCCCGTTTCCTATAAAGTAGAACATATTCTACAATTTTTTTAACTCTTCAAAATTATTGAAGTGTGTTTTTGACGTAATTGCTATTTTGGGTCTTATTAAAATAACCCTATTTACCTGACACGTACTGTATAGTAACTGTGCAAACTAACACTCATCACTTTCGATTACTAACTGGTTTTCAACCGACTATACATTAGTAACGCGTTACCCGCCGCCTCACTGATTAGAGCTAATCTTTTTGGGAGTTTGTGGGTAACAGCCAGTTTCTGAATTGAGAATTTTGCTAAGTACAGTCACGACCAATAATATATACACACTGTCACATTTTCTAAAAGTCTTAACTTAAAACAATCTAGAAAGAAGTGTACGACAATTTGTCCTAAATTATGTAACCAATGGTTAGATAATATAGGACAAATTCTCGTACACATGTACAGTACAGAATAAAATGTATACGTCGTACAACATGTGACAGTGTGTATACAGTGTGTCCCTGGATAAAGTGCAATCCCGAAAGGGGATGAAACTAGACCATGAATCATTGACTAGAAAAATATAAAAAAAAATTATAAAAAATTATTGTAGGATTTATTGGTATTTTAAGATTTTCATGTTTCATTAAGGACTCTATGTACAAAAGTATTGATTTCTTCCAAAATAATGGGTCTATTTCTTTGAAATAAAAAAAAACAGTATGCCTCATACCTGGCGATGACCATGAAATAATAAATAGTCCGCAAAAAAGTAACTATCTTGGGTAAAAAAATGTATTTTTATGAAAAAAATGATTTTTTTAGACGTTTATTTTAAAAAACTTCTAATTACTAAAAAAATGTGCCCTATAACTATGTAATTTTATAGCTTACTTTTATTCTTTACCATTTTAGCTTCCAAATAAAAAAAAAACAATGTTCTAACTAAAAAATTGGCTAGGTAGGAGTTATTTACATTTTAGTAGGTAATAAAAGTCAGACTTTAATCACAATAACTTTATTAATAAAATTATCCGTAATTTACAATTTTGCATTTTTATTTAATGCATTAAATGTTCAAAATGGCCTCCTCGATTTTGCAAGCACATTACTGCACAAATATTAATTTGGTTAGTGGCTCTGCGAATCATTCCTGGATCATTTTTAATGTCATTTGCGCACTGAATTATTCGGTCGTGCAACTGTGCCTCGGTATTATTGGCGTGCTGTATACTCTTTGCTTCATGACACCCCATAAAAAATAATCTAGGGGTGTCAGATCAGGTGAACGCGCTGGCCAGCCTCGTGGCCCTCCTCGGCCAATCCACCGGTTCGGGTAATTTTCGTTCAAAAATCGCCGCACCTCCCGCCCATAATGTGCAGGACATCCATCCATTTGGAGATACATACGCCCACGCCGTCTCGTAGCCAGGGGAACATCTTCCATCAACATGAGTAAATTTTGTAGTAATTCTAAAAAACGTTCAGCATTTAGGGTTCTGGGTAAAATGACTGGACCAATTAAAATGTCGTCGATTAAGACTGCCCATACGTTTATTGAAAATTTTACTTGAAAAGTAGATGCCCGTTTCAATCGTTGATTTTCGTGAGACCACTGGTGCAAATTTCTGCAGTTTGTAATGCCGTCTCGGGTAAATGTCGCTTCGTCCATCCAAAAAATGCGTTTGGGAAAATTTGGGTCAGCTCTAATTTTTCTTAGAATCCACGTCGACATTACGCATCTTGGACGATTATCTACATTTTCGTGTAAATGTTGTACTCGTTGGTAATGGAAAGGATGCAATCCCTCCTTTTTCAAAATTCCCCAGACAGACGTCTTTGATATGCCATGACGCAACGCTAATCGTCTTATGCTTGTTGTAGGGTCAGCAAACAGATCGTTTAAAATGGCCTCTTCTATCGCATTGTCTATAACGACAGCTGGTTGCTCACGGTGATCTCGTGCCAAACCAAGTCCAATGTTGGAGAGCCTCCTATGAATCTCTTGAAAATTTCGAGCTGAGGGTATGAGTCTGCCCGGGAAAGCATTTATGTATGCAGTCCGAGCGACTGTTGTGCGACCATGTGACATGCCATAATAATAATGCATGTCGGCTATTTCTCGAGGTGAGAACTCTGTCAATCGCGGCATTTAGTCAACACTTAACAGCAGAACAGGAACAGTCCAAACGTAACGAACAGTAGAAAACGTAACAGTCAACAATGTAACAAAAACTTAATAACAAATCAACGAGAACACAATGCGAGAACGAGAACAGTAGTAGCAGCGGCGAGAATATCGGAGCGACTGTGTAAGTCCTGTTTCGAACCCCCTGCCTCCCCTCCCCTCGCCTTTCCTCTACCTGAGTGTAGAAAAAAAGGACTGCGACTGCCGAAGGGCACAGAGTAGGACGGAAACAATGGAAAAAACGGTCTCTACCTGCACGGTAACACGATTAGGCTCCACTTTAAAAGTTCGTAGATAGCGTGTTTTTTTAGTTAGAACATTGTTTTTTTTTTATTTGGAAGCTAAAATGGTAAAGAATAAAAGTAAGCTATAAAATTACATAGTTATAGGGCACATTTTTTTAGTAATTAGAAGTTTTTTAAAATAAACGTCTAAAAAAATCATTTTTTTCATAAAAATACATTTTTTTACCCAAGATAGTTACTTTTTTGCGGACTATTTATTATTTCATGGTCATCGCCAGGTATTAGGCATACTGTTTTTTTTTTATTTCAAAGAAATAGACCCATTATTTTGGAAGAAATCAATACTTTTGTACATAGAGTCCTTAATGAAACATGAAAATCTTAAAATACCAATAAATCCTACAATAATTTTTTATATTTTTTTTTATTTTTTTCTAGTCAATGATTCATGGTCTAGTTTCATCCCCTTTCGGGATTGCACTTTATCCAGGGACACACTGTATATTATTGCTCGTGACTACTACTTAACTGTAGTGCTGTCTCAATGAATAACTCAGAAAAAGCGTGACAGAACGTTACCTGAATATTTACTTTACCAGATAAATATTTACCACACGTGAATATTTGTATATAAATAGTTACGATGATCTGTTCTGTTATTGTTTTTGATTGTGCGTATGCTTTGTATTTAAACCTGTGTTTTGTTACTGCTTTCTTTTTGTACCTTGTATCTCATGTTATGCTGTGTTTTTAGTATAGTGTCGTTAAACAAATGTTTTATCTATATCTATCTACTTAGCGAAATTCTTAATTCAGAAACTGGCTTTAAGAGTCACAAGAGCGTCAACCCGAAAATGACTCTTTTTCAGGTTTCAGCCGCAACCATTAGGGACAAAATAGTGTACTTTACGGAATGATAAGCACTTTATTATAAGATTTTCAATTGAATACATTTATTTTACCTTAGTAGGAACTTATTTAAGAATCATCTGTCCTGATGATCATGATTCTTTTATACTCCTGAGAGTATAAAAGAAAAATCTTAATTACTGTTCCACTGTTCTTATACGCTGTAAGCAACAGTAATTTCTCGTGTAAAGTTGTGTATTTATTTGTCATCATAACTATAGATAGACAGAATATTCTTTATTGTACACATACATCATAATAAGTAAGTGTGGAAATTAACTTTTTTATTATTTATTATTATATATTAATGCTAACCTATTATTGTGTTTTATGTTGCAACTTTTTCATGTACTGTTTTGTTTTATATCGTGTCTTTTGGTTTCATTGTAAATAAAATAAAAAACAAAATTTACTTATTGCTGTCTTAATTATTAGCTGTTTTGCCATATTAATTAGCCTACGACATTACGCTGTCTTTGAACTAAAACTTTTCGTAAGAACTAGAGATTATTTATTTTATTCCAGACACATTTAATTAACTTTTTATCGGCAGAATCCGACCGGGTTCCGCTCTGATTCACAGAGCTTAATCATGGTGAGCAGAGACGAAGCTCGCGTCGTCGCTTGTCTCTATAACGCTGATTTGAGAAGTAAAGATGTATACTGTACCAATGAATTTGTTTTCAAGCTACGTACATTTGTGAAGTTGCCTCGAGCTCTCACGAAGGTACGAGAAAGGTCTGCAAGTGTGTTCAGAGACTTAAGGAAAATAACTCTAAATTAGTCTCTTATGAACTATCTTAGTAACTTATGACCTGGGGTTACAAGCGGCAGGCTTCGGACCTATAAATAAAATTTTACTTACAAATACGGGAATCTTAGGCTGGCTTATAGTATAGGCTGTGACACGTACCTGAAAATAAAAACAAGCTTTTATTAGATGAAAATAAAAATAAAAATTGATATTTCTAAAACACAATTTTTACAAACGTAATTTACAAGGTTGAGACCTACTTTTAAGTGTATAACACCTGCGCTAGGAGGGAGCTCTTCAACTATGCATATTTAGTTTAAGAAACTCTAGTTTTATATTACATTTACTGATGTGTGTGTGAGTGTGTGTGTGTGATACATTGATAGATACATTGGAAGAAAAAACACATTTTATTATGGCAGCAAGACACACCATAGAAGCACCATAATTAGATAATAAAAAATCGTGTCAAAGCAGAGGTGGCGCGGTGGTCGAACTTTCGTAAGCACTATACATTATTTACATTATTCCGTAGAGACAAGCAACCGACGACGCGAGCTGCGTCTTTGCTCACCACGATTAAGCTCTGTGAATCAGAGTGAAACCTGCCCTTCTACTACGTAACTTTCCACTCTATCTGGTTAAGCATTTAGACAATTCGAAAGAGTCAAAATAAGAATGTTTAAGACAGTTCGGAGTAGGAGTATGAGATACCTACTGGGAAAAAAAGTCCCAGAATGTAGCAGTGTGACATGGGGTGGTGTGACATACCGGGAACAAAGGGGTTCAATTATACAACTCCATACAGTGGAGTCTTATGTAATTGCATCCCTGGTGGGACTATTTAAAAAAAAGTCAAGTAATTGTATCCGGCATAAAGTTAATCATAAATAAACTTATTTCTTCACTTGACTGACTATTACAGAAATAAGGAAGCTTAGGCAACCTAGGTGGATCTAAGCAATTCGATGTAAGTATGCTAACCTAACAATGGAAACTCCATCTATTTACCTTATTATTCAACGTTGACGTTTCACAAATCATCTGACGCCACATGAGCCTCAATAACCACTCTTAAAGGGCCCTCTATTTAAGCCTTTAGTATGCAATTTTTAGGTCACTAAGCCTGGTTGGGATTATGAGGGCTTGGAAGACATAGCGACGGTGTATCGAGTGTAGTGTTGCAATACAACGTTGAGGCATCTCGCTCAGCGAGGTATGAGTAAACTATAATTATAGTCAACATCAATGACCTATCTGAGCTTTATTCGATGTACAGTCGGCGTGAAAAGGGGATGGGAAATTCTTTGTTAGTGATTTGCGTCAGTACGGTCAATATTATTATTTTTATTTCAGATACACTTATTATATGACTTAAGTACTTATGTATGGTGCTAAGGAAAGTTTTTGTTCAAATAACTTTTACTGTAGGAAAAAAAAATTACTGTCGCAGTTGGAAACTTAAGTTAAATTTTATATTTTTTTCACGATTCCGAAGTTTTCAATCGCAACTCAATTCTTGCTGTAATTGTAAGGATGTTTTTCATGCTGGCCAAGAAATTAAAAACGTAAATAACTTACACTCTCTTAACTGAACTAAAAATATTATGTACCTGTACCTAAAAATATGTCCTGGCTATACAGCAAATGAGTTCAGTTTACTTACTTATTACGTGTGATCTAGGAGTTGTTTGTGACGGTCTTTGCACATTATCTAGTATAGTACCTAAGATTTTTTAATAGGTAAGATTAGAACAGCCACTAGTCCTACAAGCCTGCACCAATCCGGACTTGACCCCGTAACGGAGTATGGCCTATACCTTCCTCAGGGAAGAGACCCGTGCCCCTCGGTGGTGACATAATGGGTTGCTGATGATGATGAAGATTAGAACCAGTAACATCTTCCCGACAAGGCCAAGACAAAGATGGACAGCTTTGGAGCACAACAAAGCTAATAACCTAATAGACATAAAGACTAAGCGACCTTGCCACCAGCTTTTAGCTATTTAACGACAGATTACCAGTAAGCTACAACAAGGTGGTCAGTGACAACAAAAGGAATCGTTGCTTAATTAAATGAGTAAGTGCGTCCGGACAAAAGAAGCTAAGTGATTAGGTAACTGCGACTTGGCATAGAGATTCGATAAAACGCGTTATGTATAAAATACGGTCAAATATTCGGTCGAAATCGCGGAATTGGCCATGACAATAAGAAATTTTTGATATGTTTTTTATAATTAATTTTGAAAAATTTGTTTTTTTTTCAGAAACTGATTTCGGTGCTGTTAAGTTTTATTCATTATATTTTTCTAAAATGTTGGTGCTTGTGACGTAATAAAAGGATGATTAAATAAATAGTATTTGCTTACGTAAAAAAAAAACAAATGTAATTTTTTTTGTAAGGCAAATTATTAATACTCATTCTGTCTTTGCTGACGTCATAGAAAAGTCATTTAAGGCTGTTTATTACCTTAAAATAAGGAGTTATTTACAAATCTGATAAAAAAATTACATAATTCTCGAAATGGTTTTGAGATTTCCGTTCATGTTCATAAATGTAGCGTGGCCAATTACGTATTAGAAGATCAAATCAAAACTAAATATTTATTGCACCATAATATAAACCATGCACTGAAAGCGCCCTATGTTGCTTAAATTCTTAAATTTCTCGACAGTAAGACCAGCCACTAGTCTTACAAGCCTCCACCAATCCGGACTATGCCCCCGTGGTGGAGTATGGCCTATCCTTCCTCAGGGAATAGGATGGTGGCATAATGGGATGGATGGATAGGTATAATGGATGCAAGCCGCTTCCAACCGGTCAATTTGGAAATCCATGGAGGAGGCCTATGTCCAGCAGTGGACTTCTTGTTGCTGAATGATGATAATGGGACGAGGACAGGGACAGGGTGGGGATATAATGGGTTGATGATGATGATGATGAATATAAACCGTAATGTAAAATTATTATAGAGGGATACCGCCGTTTAGCCAAAGTATTTTTCGCCAAATTTTACTTCCCAATAAACTTATGGCATCAGTTTCATTTCCCAAATGAAACTTTAGCAAGTTTTCATTTCGCATTTTATTCATTTGGTCAAATTATCATTTCGCATAATTTTACTGCGTCAAGTTTTATTAAGACTAACGTTTAGTATGCTAACGTTTTATTTTGGCAAGTCAACAGAAATATAGGTGCGACGACGCGCGTAGCGAAGCGGAGCGCGTCGGAGCGTTAGGTTCTCTATATAAGATCGAAAACAGAAACGATACTTTTGACTGAATAATGCTTGGTAAAATGAATTTTGACCAAGTATTTATTTGGTAAACAATAACTTGCCATAATAACTTTTGCTAACTGTTTATTTGCTTTAAGTTGTTTTGAGAAATGTTTTTTTGCCAAGTGATAATTTGCGGAAAATAGTTTGGGAAGTAATACTTTGGGAAACGATTTTTGGCAATACATTAGTAAACCGATTATAGACCCTTGTCGGGCGCTGCAATATAACTTAAAACTAACATGCTTATTACAAATATAATTTACTAATTTACCAGCAAAATATGCAATGTGAAGTATGGATTTCTGCAAGCTATGTGGTAATTATAGTTTAGTGCAATGCGATCTCACGCCTTTCTAGTTAGTTTGTTAACTTTACAGGGTGGCCTAAATTATGGCAGTTAAGGCTGTATTTTCGTGGGCCCGCGTATTATTTTTTAACATTTCTGCCCATTGTGATAACATGAGTTTACGATTAATATGTTTAGAGGGTTTGATGGGCAGTTTAATTATAGACATTCAAGGCTTACTTCAGCCTGTCCTCTGCTCTAGAAAACTATAGGCTCATTATTTATACACCGTGTCCCAAAAATGACACGTCACAGTGACACTGCAGGTAGACCTGCTCAAGAGGCATCGAACTAACGTAACATGACCTCAGTAAAAGTTGCACGGTTTTCGTGATATGGCCAATTTAAACTTGTTCTAAATTTTTACTTTTTTTAACAACTTTAGTGCTATTCTAGCACTTACGCTAAGTTAGTAAGTTCGTGACCGAGTGCAAATAAAAAAACCAAACACGAGGGCTACCTAACTTAATGCTAGCACTGAAATTGTTAAAAAAAGTGAAAATTTAGAACAAGTTTAAATTGGCCATAATCTCAAAAACCGTGCAACTTTTACTGAGGTCATGTTAGGTTGGTTCGATGCCTTTTGAGCAGGTCTACGTCTGGTGTCACTGTGACGTGTCATTTTTGGGACACCCCGTATAGGGAAGAGCGGGTGATTGTGCTCTTCCTCTTTATAGGGATATTTTCCGCCAGGCAAATCGTATGCCTGGGGACGGCCGGTCCAACTGTTGTATGTTGGACGTTGTATTTATCGTTAGTCATGTGTAAAACTTTGCTTGCGCGACGCAGGAATGTTGGAGTTTATAGTGCGCGCGCAGAGTTGACATGTGTTTCCGTGGGTCAATAATCGGCACGCCCCATAGCATTGGTTTTTAATTATTGTTCTCTAAGAATCTGATTAAAAGGAAATTCTTATACATATTTCATTGCCTTTTCCAACGAACAGCGTATTTCTTAAGACAACAATCTGTCCTATGGTGACATGAACCAATCGTCTTCTCTTACGCCACGTTTATGTTTTTCGGGTCGTAAAGCTTACCCAATAATACATCAGAAGAATGACTTTCGGTCCGCGTCTGAACTGAGAATTTTATTTACAAGTGCATCAACTCATAAATAAACAGGGTGTCCCGTTATGGTCCAAACGTGAGTGGTGGTAATTGGTGGAGAGTTGGCCTATCCTCTATTTGAAAAACAAAAAATAGGTTTAGTAAAATGCCATGGTTTTCGATAGATTGCACTGCATGGTCTCTGCCTACCGCTTTGGGATATAAGTGTGAGCTTATGTATGTATGTCCAGCTGCAAATTTCTCAATAAAAACTACAAGAGAAAAAGAAACGAGACGGACAGACATTGAATTATATTTAACGACACTATTAATTCATAATGATTAAAGAAGGTTTAATAGTCCTTATAAGTCAGAAACATGCTGTGTGTCAGTCAACTAAGTGATATAAATTGAGGCAGCGAGAGTCATTCATGATTTTTATTAATACAAAAACCCATACGCAAAATAAAACTCGGTGTAATCAATCATACAGTACAATAAGTGTTAAGCTTCTGTTTGTAGATAATTGATTGAGAATCTGAAGTTTGGGGACCTCATTGCATGTGATTCTGGTGATTCACTCATTAGTGAAAATATTACGAAAGTAAGGGTCACCGAAGCCCGGCCATGGGGCCGTAATAGTTTTCCCATTAAAGCTAGTATTTATAGGCATTGCTTCAGAGGTCGTCGACGCTTCGAGTTTATTTATTGAATGGAATAAAATGTCACCGAGTTTCGTAGATGTTTAATGCCCCTGATGGATTTGGTGATAAATATTTTTTAAACGAATAAGTTGGTGAGCAAAGAGATTGAATTTTTTCTGATGCTTGTTTTACTTTATAATTTTATTATATTTATCTCTTTCCTGAAGAAGGTATAGGCCATACTCCACCACGGGGGCCTAGTCCTGGTTGGTGGAGGCTTGTAAGACTAGTGGCTGGTCTTACTGTCAAAAGTTTTCAAGCCGCCCCAAGCCGTCTCCGTCGTAGTACAGTCTGTTAGCTTTTAGAATATACCTCGGCTTCTATCGGATGGAATCGGATATATTCATGTAATAGAAATATCGGAACTAATATGACACTTAATTTCTTAATTATAAAGCAGGAAGTAGCATTACACTCCTGTGCTTTCGGCAAAAACCGAAGCCTACTCTAGAGCCCGAGGTATATTCTAAAAGCTAACTAAGTGAGCGTTTCCGGAATAAAGTTAAGAATGGTGCTATAATGATTGTAAAGTAAATATTATTTTTGTATCCCATTACATTGAATGTGAAGAAGTTGGGCGCATCGGAGTGTTTGTAGAGCGATGCGGTTGTATGACACAATACGAGTAATGCTTTGTTAATGGCTTGAAATCAGGCTAAGCAAATATGAATGTAAACGCTTTCGAAAATTGTGAACATTAAAGATTTACGATGCTATAGATACGAGTACACTACATGACCCGACAAACGTTGTTTTGCCAGTTAGGGGTATGAAAATAAATAACAACCTATTCTCAGATCTACCGATTACATATATATATAAAATTTCATCAAAATCGGCCAAGCCGTTTCGGAGGAGTATGCGCACTAGCATGGTGACACGAGAATTTTATATATTAGAAGGAAAGAGAGAGAGAATGAAAGAAAGAAAGAGAATGTTTGATAATAACAATGTATACATTTATAATAAATTAGCATACACAAAATAAACAATAAACATACCTACACAAGAACATAAAAGTTAAAATTACATAAATGTAAAACGTAATGATTTACATTATTTTCTTTAATTAGGCTTATTTTATTGAGTATTATTGTAAAAGGCTATTTTTATTCAATTCTTCTATTAGATCTATTGTTGAATGTAAGACGAAAAACATGTAATTTTTAACTCGGGAATATGAAAATATAACATTTAATAAATAACGGTGTAACAGGTATTTTACATCAAGACTTCTACAACCAAAGTGCATAGGATTTGATCGTAAAACAAACATATCTTGAATCTTGAAGAGACATCTATGAATGAAGATCTATCTAATATTAATTTAATAGAACCCAGTATACAGGGCGATGGCATGCCATGTTACAGCATTTATATACTAAATATAACATTTAGTAACAGCTACTTTTACATCAGGACCTAAAGCCAAAGTGCAAAGATATGATCGCAAAACATATTATATTGAAGAGATATCTTGTGAAAGAAGATCTATCTCATACCAGCTAACCCGGCAAACGTGGTTCCGTATTCGATATTCCGTATAAAAATTTGGGATGGGCCACCTATATCACTTACGATCGCACTCAGAGACGTCATTTAACGTAATGTTCATTAAATATTTCAGTGATCGTCTTTATGCATATTGATATAAGTGTTATTTTTCTTTCTTAACTAACCAATAAAATTAATGAATGTCTCTGAGTACGGCAGTTAGGGCTATGAAAATATGATAACACCCTATTCTCAAATCTACCGAATATACATATAAAATTTGCGAAGAGTATGCTAACACTAAAACTGTGACACGAGAATTTTATATTATACTAGATTAACATAACATAACATTTACATACAATTACATACAGGTACATACATTGCTGATGGCCCCACACTAGGATACCCTGTGTCGTGGGAACCAGAAACAGCGACGTCACAAGACCTGGGTCCCTTTTTGTTGTCCCCAGCCGGGATTCGAACCCGGGACCTCTCGCATGGTAGTCAGATGCACTAACCACTACGCCACAGAGGTCGTCGATTAACTTAATGGGACCCGGAACATAAGGCGATGGTATGCCATGTTACTAATGCCCAATTCTATATTATTAGGTAACAAACGTTTAAATAAATTTCCAGTGCAAAGCTCAATTTACCGTGCAAATTTTTACCGTCGCTCTTTACATAACCAAGTCATTGAAAAGGTCACACTTTTTGTCTAAAGGTACTCACTCATTTTAGCACTAAGTATTTATTGATTTAATTTGCATTTTTTTCGCCTTCTTTAAAATTTGGAACGCCGTTATGGGGCTGCAGTTAATGCATCTGCCTAGCGTGCGGGTTTGAATCCCGGCTGGGGACAAAACAAAAAAAAACCCCAGGTCTTGGATGTTAATATGTTTGTGATGTCGCTGTTTCTGGTTCCTACGGCATAGGGTGTCGTAGTGTGGGACCAGAAGCAATGTATGTGCCTGTATGTAAATGTTTATGTTATGTAACGGTCATTAAAATGAGCCGATAATCAAGACAAATGATTTTAAAAATCATCTAGAAAAATAAAAACCCTACTGCGGAAAAAATAAGTGCAAATTTCGTATATTTGATAGCTGTTTTACAGGCCTTCTATCAAAGTACTTAAAACCGGCGTGCGTGCATGCAGCGACTAATGAATGTCGATGAAACGATAGTGATGTCAGGATCGTGGCAAGTGGCAGTTCCTAGTATCCGTCTACCCCTCTGGGATATTGACGTGACCTTAAGTATGCCTATCACTAACTCCACATTGCTACCAAGGACTACTACCAAGTATAAGATAAGAAATGAGATTTTATTGTGCAACGAACGTCTGTACGACAAAAAATACGTGTCAAAAGTGTATTGAACTTAGTAGGTAGGATTGTAAATTGTTTTATTATGTTTTGACATCGAAAACCATACTAGGCGAGCCTGTATCATGGCTTTCGACTTCTCTCATCAAGTCTCAGATACTTTTCAATGTTGTGGGAAATAAGTTGTTGTTCCAAAATATAGTTAGATAATTTTAGATTTACAGAAAATTTTGAGTTGATTAACTAATGGGCAATTTCTGAGTTGAGAACATAGCTAAGTAACTAATTAACTGTAGTGATGTCTCAAGTTTCCTTAGGAAAGAGTGTGACAGCACGTTACATAAGTATTTACTTAGTGCAAATTCTCAATTCTGAAATCGATCCTTACTCTGTCACTATTAGGTAGCAAAGCAAAGGTTTGGAAAATACTCAAACCAAAATTAAGGATATGATATGAATCGAAAAACTTGAGCAGTGGTGCTGTAAAACAAAGTTAGCTTTCAAGTTGAAAAATTAAACGCGTATTTACGAATACTACATACTTTATTCGTAAAAATATCTTATAAAAAACTAGTTACATAACATTTTAACGGTAAACACTTAACTTATACAATAACTAATTGCTCTACCCCACATGCAATGCAAAAATCGTGGTGCAAAACTCGAGTTAACTATCAGATTTCATAATCGAAGACATCCAATCGGTTTTCCTACTGATTTTGCATCGTTGAAAGTTAAGTGGACGACTCAATAAATCATTACTCTGTTAATAATTATTAAAACGGCTCGAATAATTCCTTTCGCATACATTTTATTGCATAAAATGTCAATCAAACTACTAACATATTTACGCACGTAGATGATTTAATCGTTAATTACTTAATTTTCGGCCATTAGGAGGTAAATCGTATTCCGAGATGGCCTGACCATGAACCAGTTCATAAATTATAATGAGTCAAATGCAAAATTATTTAGTACAAATGCATTTTATTTCAGTGTTGTTGTCTTGAATAAAATATCAAAACATAAACATTTTCACCAATCCGGACTTGGCCCCTGTGGAGTATGGCTTAAACCTTCCTCAGGGAAGAGACCCGCGCGCCTCGGTGGGACATAATGGGTTGATGATGATGACACATTTTCTATTTCATCATCATTAGTCTGCCTCTGCCCACGGCTGGGTATAGGTCCTTTCCCCATTACGCCATACCTCGAAATGGTCTGAGTGAGCAACCTGCCCACATCGTCCGACCATTGGGCTGTTGGTTGACCGCCGCCCGCTTCTCGGCCGCCCGCTCGCCCCTCGCCATTTCAGACTCGAGATCCGGTCACCAATATCACAGAATACATAATAGTTCAGGTACAGAAGATTCACTCCGCAAAATCAATCAAAGAAAAAGCGACTCTAGTAGCGATACAATTAGGTGCAACTCAGATCGCACGGCGCTAAAAAGGCTACGTTATATTCACCTACATGTTGCCTCTCTTTCTACCGCGTAACTCTTACCTCTTCTGGCGCCTGTATTCCTACCTATTTGCCACTCCGGAGTGGTCGCCGCATGTACTTACGCGTTCGATACCGACACGCGTAGTGAAACAGGCCTGCCAATATCGCTATCTAGTGCTAATATTTCCAGTGCTATAATTACTCATCTTCATCATCATCGCCATCAACCCATTATGTCCCCATCGAGGGGCACGGGTCTCTTCCCTGCCGAAGGTATAGGCCATACTCCACCACGGGGGCCAAGTCCATTACTCATCCTAGTTGTTATCTCTGGGTCAATCAAATTTAGATTCATCAGTAAAGTTCGTCAGCAGATTAGTCTTTTACATTTTTTTTGTAGTCACCCATAATGTAACAGAACCAAATGCACGTTGAGTTGCGCTGGTGATTGTACTTTGTAGTCAAGACTATCACTGATCATTCAGAAAGTAGATGACACATTCATGTTCGCATATTTAACATACGAGAACATTAACCTCCTAAGATGTGTGTTACAATCCATGGGACATATTAGTTACGTAAGTTAGGTCATAAAACGAGCCAATCATGATGACTAATGATTAAAATAAATCACGCCGAAAAGTAAAAATCCTACTGCGATACAAATACGTGCAATGTATTCGACAAGCTTTGACCGCGAAAGTTTGTACTCGATTAGCTGTGACCGCGGTGTATTTGACATGTAATTCAAATAAAAAAAACGGCCAAGTGCGAGTCAGACTCGCTCCGGAAGGGTTCTGTACCATTATTTAAAAAAAAAAAATTCTGTCCTCTACATGTTGTCAAGTAAAAAATTGTATTATTAAAATAATAACTTCCACAGAATACAATCGCTTGTATTGGTCTCAAGTTAGGATACCGGATGAGACTTGCAGGTCTCATAAGGTTATTTAGTCTGTAACATAAGATGAGATAATTATTCATGGTATGTACACGAGGATAAAAACCAACATAAAATATTTACAAAGATACGGTACATACTATCTAACTATAGAAACATTACTTTCCTTTCGTTTTCCCGTAGTCGGGTAATAATCCCATTGGCATTTAAGTCACATGCTCACTCATCAATCTCAGAACGTTTACCGCGATCATAATATTGTATCAAAAGGACTATCAGCAAAAATATCTTAATATTAATCATAATAATAATCTCATTACCTTGTCGTATTGGGAAACATAATTATGTGTTATGTAGTTTTTGCAATGGGGAACTTGCATGAAACTTATGGAATGACATTATTTTCTTACCATGTAAAACGTAAAAAATAAAATCAAAATACAATTTATTTGGCTTTTTACAAGTCTCAAGAATACAAAATAACGAGTTACGGTAGTTAATTAAATAAATAAATAAAAATCACTTTATTTGACATAAAAACGAACAAACATTTACATTTTGTACTTAAATTCTACAGGTTGTAAACAAACGATATCCAATGAATTGTTGAGATACACTACTCCTTTTGGTTAACCTTTTATACAATATAATTTACGATAAATCTCGCAAACATTAATCATTTTGACATGGCCTCTCCAATGGGACCAAAAGAAAATTCTGTACCAGTTCCCCATTATTGCTAGTATTAGAACACGCAAAGATAGTAATAATCACCTGAGATGAGGGTTTTTATAAAGACTTTAAGATATTATTTCTCCCACGCAAGTTATAGCAAAACATGCTGAACGAAATATTGTTAATTCCACCTTTATGTACTATACATACACTGTAATATGTTTGCAAAATAGATCTGTTTATCTTTATCAGCACAAATCCATAACTACGATACTCTGTGAAGGTAACCAAGCAAAGATATCACAAACATATTAACTACATGTTACTGTAAATTTTTCGTCCGGATCAACTTTTGAGACGAGCAACCGGACGACGCGAGCTTCGTCTCTGCTCACCATGAATCGCTCTGCGTATCAGAGCGAAACCAGGGAGCCTATTCTCACTTCATTAGCAAATAAGACGTATACGACTCTAAGGCGTATGACTTGAATTCTACATAAAAAAGTCGAACGACACCCAAATTCTGTATTCTGAACACCATGCGACATTGAATTCGAATGAAAAAAGAAATGTCTAACGACAATAACAGTAATCTGTGAATCCTACGTTCCATTTTCTCGATTGTAAATTGAAAGTTAGTCGAATCTTAAAACATTTACAATTTCACTTTTAATTGATACATTTTGCGGCAAATTATTACTTTGAGTGTTATTTTATAAACTAAGAAACTGTTTAGGTACAAAATATACGTTATTTAAAATTTTAATACACTTAACTCTTAAAATTTTCAACTGAAATTTTACTTATAACGAAACGTCAACGTAGGGAACGTAGGGCGAGTCCATTAATAATTAGCTCCCAGGGAGCCGATTCTCGCCCATGCGAATTGAAAGCGTAGACGCCAAACATTCGAAGGATTAGACATTTGTCGCATAAAAATCAGTTTCATGTATTCTCACAAAGTCGTATACGCAAATTTGCTAATAATTTTCGTTCGCTTTGAGGTGTCATCTTGTCGCATGGTAGCCCTACGTTCCCTATGTTGACGTTTCGTTATAAGTAAAATTTCAGTTGAAAATTTTAAGAGTTAAGTGTATTTAAACTTTTAAATAACGTATATTTGTACCTAAACAGTTTTTTAGTTTATAAAATAACACTCAAAGTAATAATTCGCCGCAAAATGTATCAATTTAAAAGTGAAATTGTAAATGTTTTAAGATTCGACTAACTTTCAATTTACAATCGAGAAAATGGAACGTAGGATTCACAGATTACTGTTTTAGTCGTTAGACATTTCTTTTTTCATTCGAATTCAATGTCGCATGGTGTTCAGAATCCAGAATTTGGGTGTCGTTCGACTTTTTATGCAGAATTCCAGTCATACGCCTTAAAATCGTATACGTATTTTTTGCTAATGAAGTGAGAATTGGCCCCCTCTCGTCGGACTCGTCCGATAAAACCCACGTCAGTTGATCCGGATCAAAAATTTACAGTGTGTAGTGCTTACGAAAGTTTTAGTTCAAAAACTACATCTTAATTTAATTACTTAACTTGGGTTAAAAAAATACCTATCGCTCAGTTGTATTTCTGATGCAAAGGATGACCCTCGCTGTGCAGCGCGGTAATGCTGCCAGTTTCGGGGTGGTTTATTCGATTGACTGGCTTTGTGACATTGTTTTTATTGTTACTTTTGATTATTATTTTTATACCTACATAATTTAACCAGTCACACTTTATGATTCGCTAAACCCTTTAAAGATGGCTAAAACAAAAAAAAACACTACTTTGTATATCAACAAACTCTCACTACTTTAGCCAAGTGAACTAATGACTCTTCACAACGAAATATGTATAAGTAGTTCGAAGGCACAGAAGTGTAACTCATAGCGATGACACGAATTTTTTAAAATTTACACATGATAGCCAATTAGGCTTTATATTTTTTTATAATAATACACTAATTACGATTCGAATAATTTTACAATAATACACCACTGATTAATAATATTTTTATTATAATATACTGTGAATCGCTTGTAGCCCCGGCCGCCTGAAA
Source organism: Yponomeuta plumbellus (assembly GCA_947310845.1). Lineage (NCBI taxonomy): Eukaryota > Metazoa > Arthropoda > Insecta > Lepidoptera > Yponomeutidae > Yponomeuta > Yponomeuta plumbellus. Next base: position 3,536,976 of record OX371206.1, read on the forward strand.
GATCTTACGCGATCACTAAGGTTAAGCAACACTGGGCGCATTCAGTGCATGGATGGGTGACCGTTCTGTGACTAAGGCTAGTGGCATTTTTCCGAGCGGTTCTGTGCTTCGCAAGCCACGTTAAGCAGTTGGTGCCAGTTGCCGTCGATACATGGCAGTCGTTAAGCCAAGGCTTGTAAACTTCTGACAGTAAGACCAGCCACTAGTCTTATAAGCCTCCACCAATTCGGACTTGGCCCCCGTAATGGAGTATGGCCTATAGGTATCTTTCTCAGGGAAGAGACCCGTGCTTCTGGGTGGGAACATAATGGGTTGATGATGATGATTCATACATACATAAGCTGACGCCACATCACGCGCCTGCTGTCGAGATACTCTGTTATTTGTTATGTAATTGTCAAATCTCATATGGAATTCCTGGTGTACATACAATAAAGAATACACTACCTAAGAATATTGTCCGTCCGTCTGACTGGCTAACTTTCTCAATATATCTGTGTAGGTACTATGCGTTCTGGTTTGGGTTCGACTCATTATTTTCCAATTTCTCAATTTTTTTCTTTATTTGCTGATTTGACCATTTACTTAATTTCACCGTTAAAACGAAGTTAAATCGGACCGGCTCTTTGAAAACGCCCACAACAACCTTCAGGCCTAGTCACACACTGAAGCTTCTGCACATAATCAGTGCCTAAAGCCACCTACGCCCCAGTTTCCATGTGACTCGGCCGCGTTCCAGACAATGATGTTGATCCGCCGATAGGCCCAACTAGTTGGTTGTTACGTATCATGTTGTAAAGAGACAGACTGGGTGCTGAAGATAAAAAAAATTGATCAATGAAGTCAACTATTCTTCTACTAGGCTTCTACAATCACTGTGGTGCAGCGGTTAGCGCATCTGCCTTCCCTGCGAGAGGTTCCGTTCGAACCCCGGCTGAGGCAAAAAAAAATCTTGGATGTTAACATGTTTGTGATGTGATGTCGCTATTTCTGATTCCCACGACACAGGGTGTTCTAGTGTGGGGCCAGAAGCAATGTATGTGCCTGTATGTAAATGTTGATGTTCAATGTCGCCGACAAAACGGTAGAAATAGATCGTAATAAATCAGGCCTAGAAACTTTTTCTTTCGTAGCTAAGTTAGTTATTCACAGAGTAACTTAATAACTGTAGAAATAGAGGAATAGAGGTAGAAAATAGGAATAGAGGAGAGGAGAAGAATAGAGAAATAGAGGTAGAAAATAAAATAAAATAATAAAGAAATAAATAGTAATAATTCTTAGCTAAGTTAGTTATTCACAGAGTATTATTTGTTTATCTAGAACACTTTTTCTTTCACAGCCAAGTTAGTTATTCACAGAGTAATATAGGGTGTTGATTTGTGCCTACAGTTTACTCCGACTCAGGGTTGGTTATTTACATGATACTGAAGCAAAAAAAAAATATAAAAAAATATATATTTTTTTTAGTGAAAATCACCTAAAAATTACATATTTATATGGCTTAGCTTCTATCGTTTGCACTTGACGGGTCCGGCGGGGGTTTTGCGGGGCGGGGCTGGAGAGTGTGCCCGCGCGCTCATCTCCGGCCCCGCAAAACCGGGGATTTTAGGTGATTTTCACGAAAAAAAATTTTTTTATATTTTTTTTTTGCTTCAGTATCATGTAAATAACCAACCCTGAGTCGGAGTAAACTGTACAAATCAACACCCTGTATTTAAAATTTATCACAGTTTTCAAAGAATAAAACATGCTCATACACTGTGGTACAAATCATCTTCAAAATTCGATTCAAAGTGCCGTAGCAAGACCGACCCGCCGCCGGCCAGTCTACGGGGCCTAACGGAACGAATTACAAAATCCCCACTGACAAATCCCCACCAGTGGGCATTGTAGTTTTTTCCAGAAGTCCCCACCGGAATAAAACCACAGCCTAGTGGGGATTTTTGGAAAAAAAAGCTCAAGAATCCCCACCGAAATTATTACAAGTATTTGTCTAGAACAGGTTATACATAACAATTAAACAGCTTGGTCACAATACATCTGTAAGACTTGGTTATTAAAAGTATCATACTTTTATCTCAAAACAGCAGCGGTGCGCCGTAGTTTACATCGGATCCTAGTGGCTTGAGATATTAAGTAAGGGAGTAAAGTTGTTCTACACCTAAATTAGGGATCCATTTTTTCTCGCTTCCACCATCATCATCAACCCAATACCCAGGTCCCCACCGAGGGGCACGGGTCTCTTCCGTGAGGAAGGAAGGCTTAGGCCATACTCCACCACGGGGGCCAAGTCAGGATTGGTGTAACCTCGGGGGAGGGTGGGGAGACTTTTCGGGAACCTTGTATCTTTCCCTTTGCTAATACATCCCCTATTTGATTGAAGTATGTCCTGTCTTTCTATAAATGTCCAAACAAACGCCTCCTGTCCTTTCTCAGTTCTGGTCACTACGTCGTCTTTCAGTCCACGTCCTAATCAACTATTGCGTGCAGTCTGTTAGGTTTTAGAATATACCTCGGCTACTATCGGCTACTATCGGATATATTCGTGTAATAGAAATATCGAAACTAATTGGCACTTAATTTCGAAATCGGAACTAGTATGACACATAATTTCACTTATACAGAGCAGAACACACGTGTGCTTTCGGCGAAAACCGAAGCCTACTCTAGAGCCCGAGGTATATTCTAAAAGCTAACAGACTGTACCTAATCATTCAAACTAACACCACACATGCTTATTAAGTACCTCATTTCTACTGCATTGATTCTATTTTTGTAGCCCATCCATGGGCTGAACGCGCCGTATGTTGCTTAACCTTAGTAATCGTTTAAGATCACTCAGGCAGCCCAGGCTACGAGCGATTCGAGCGAAAATATACTTAATGGCGCCCAACGCCCACCCAATGACCCACCAAACACCCAACGCATCTCGCGACCCAATTTGTCTTACATAATACGACGTAACATCTTTACTTTCGCTGTGGACTGTACTTGGCGACCTACACTTAGACAAACCGTTCTCGAGCCACGAACATTCGACTTTCAGCGCTATTGGTCACGCGTTAAAGACGGTGGCTTGTGTCTAGTTAAATTGGTGGAGTTGTGGTAAAAAGTGACCTCTGACATTAGAATATTAGCGGTGTATTTTACAATGTTTTGCTCGGTTTATATTTACTTGAGGTTTCGTATTGTTTGCGACAGGTGGTGGTAATTGTGTTATGTGAGGTTGGTTGAAATACATCGGTCTATTGAATACCGGAAATCGGTAGACTGTTATTATTATTTTATTTTGTTATTTATATTTGTTGTTTATATTTGTTATTATTATATTGTTATTTTCTCCCTGAGTACATACATACATAAGCTCACGGCTGTATCCCAGAGGGGTGGCTGAGACCACGGACTGCCACGATCCTGACAAATCACTTTCGCTGCATCGACATTCATTATTAGTCGTTGCATGCATGCCGTTGCGTTTAATAATATACCGTGAAAATTCACGTTTACGACTAAAATCGATCAAGCCGCTCAGACAGAGGCACCTGTAGGTGCCAAAAATATTCAACAAAGTCATAATCAAATATTTTATTCATAGTACAAATAGATTATTTACTTAATGAACGTCAAAGTTGTTAGTTCCACAATTAATAGATTACATGGAGAAGAAACTAACAAAGAAACTCCACATTTATTCTTTTCAAAAGAATTTTAGCCTAAATTACATACTATATACCTACTCTTGGATGTGTTGAACACATACATACACTCGAAAAATGGTGCCCTTTTTCTAGCGCAGTCGGACAAATACTGGGCTATTAGCATTCCTTAAAGCCTTGCGGCTTGCCACAAGGCCGCATGCTACAAAGATGCGGCAGAAGAAGAAGAAGAAGCTGCGACAGTTTGCCACATGACGCAAGGTGTTGCCATGCCACAATGTGCGACGTTGTAGCATGCGGCCTTGTGGCATACCGCAATGCCGCACAGTGTTGCCCCGGTGTAATGCAGGCTTTATGTTTCAGTTCAAAACACAGCAAACACACGTGCCGCCGGAGCGCTCAAAACGCGCATTTACGTCGCCCTTTGTGTTCGAGAAGAGAAATGATTCGACTATTGTTTGCGCGTCATCGGCGCGACAGCATGACATACTTGCGGCTTGTTCCGTTTAGGAACAGTCTTGGTTGGGCTTGGACGATTGGTCTTTTCTCAAGTATATTTTGTTATTAAGTATTAGTATATCATCATCAACCCATTATGTCCCTACCGAGGCCATACTCCACCACGGGGGCCAAGTCCGGATTGGTGGAGGCTTGTAAGACTAGTGCTGGTCTTACTGTCAGAAGTTTTCAAGCCGCCCTATTAAAGCCTCTGACTTGGCTTAACGACTGCCATCTATCGACGGCAGCCGGCACCAACTGCTTAACGTGCCTTGCGAAGCACGGAACCGCTCGGAAAAATGCCACTAGCGTTAGTCATAGACGGTGACCCATCCATGGACTGAACGCGCCGTATGCTACTTAACCTTAGAGATCTTTTAAAATCATTCAGGCAGCCCAGGTTACGAGCGATCCAAGAAAAGAAAGAAAGAATATCATTCAAATGATATCACTCTCGGTTGCAACATTATGCTGAGTCGGGCCTCAATATTTTGGGAACTCAATACTTAAAACTTTCCCATATTTTGTTAGATATTTTTTGTAGGTTTGTCTTTGTGTTACTTGTATTTTTACGGTCACCCATTTGTGTTTTCTGTTGATTGTTGTATTATGTTGCGTGATTTTGTGTTTTCGAGTATTGTGTCGTCAAATAAATATATTTTTCTTTCTTTCTTCTTTCTTTCAAATGTCAAATAATGCATGATTAGGTTAGACCAACGAAGAAGCAGTCAAAGATATGATTTTGGGTCCACCGAACAGTTCGTCTACGGAACGAGGCACCTGTTAAACATTTCTCTTAGCACCGACGAAATTCCGCTGACATAATGTATGATGTTATGTACTATGTCATAAGTCAAGGAACGTATGCAGAAGTGCTGCTATCACTTTCGGTTCAGCTATTACTCTCATGGTACATCTATTGAGCGCTGATGTAACATTATTTTATTACTTACTCATGATTAACCGTCGATTTCTCAACAATCTTCTAATCTACTGACAACAGCCGACGGTTGGCCAAAGTGCTTACAAAAAATACTGACAGATGTTAACAGTAGAATTACATTTTATATTTTTATTCAATGACTAAAAAGATCGCTCGTAGCCTGGGCTGCCTGAGTGATCTTTAACGATCACTAAGGTTCAGCAACATACGGCGCGTTCAGTCCATGGATGGGTCACTGTCTATGACTAACGCTAGTGGCATTTTTTCAAGCGGTTCCGTGCTTCGCAAGGCACGTTAAGCTGTGGGTGCCGGCTGCCGTCGATAGATGGCAGTCGTTAGGCCAAGTCAGAGGCCTTAGGGCGGCTTGAAAACTTCTGACAACCTACTGTCTTAACCAGCTGCTAGTCCGGTTTCAGGTACTTTTATTTTGCCACTCCCCGATATTTTTTTAACGATTCGTTAACCATTAAAAGTTTTAAGAAGACTTAAATTCCAAAAGCTACAGCCAGATTTGGCCTTGAACATCTTTTTAATTCTTGTTCGACTTCTACCAGTTATTCAAGGTTCAACCACCAAAGGTATTCCGTGCGAACCAGTTCTGTATTATGTAACGTGAAAATTCTAATATTATGCACAAAACGTCTCATAAACATCCGTTGAAAAGTAATCAACGTCACAGAACTTGATTTGGTAACCTGCCGGCTTATATTTTTAGCATTAAACGGTCAGTCACCAGAAAAGACACAATTTTTTCACTTAGGCGTTAAACATTCTACGGAGAATCAATTATAGCTTTGATTTTAATAAATCCTAATTCTTCTTGTATTTATGCAGATACTATTTACACAATTGGACATCTGAAGAAAAATCATACTTTCCCTAAATTTTCTTATCTATTTTTTATTGTCATCATTAAAATAAAGAAATAAAGCCCGTTATCCCCGAGGGGGTAGGCAGAGGCACCAATCACTAGAACTGGGCCCACGTTTTGCCGAGTTTATTAGGTCCCAAACGTGACAAGTCTCAAGCCTGTCGCCGGTCGTTATCCGGGCACAATTTCACAATCTTATATATAAAAAAGGATTGCTGTTCGTTAGTCTTACTAAAACTCGAGAACGGCTCGACCGATTTGGCTGATTTTTGGTTTTTAATATTTCTAGAATTCCAGGGAAGGTTTAAATGGTGAGAAAATATGGAAAAATTACGAAAGCTTTGGCGGTATGAAGTTTGCCGGGACAGCTAGTTTAAAATAAAGTTTTTAAATTATAGCAAAAACATAAATATATTTAATTTTAATTCCTTGATATTTTATATCATTATTTCTATTGGTGGTGCCTTTTCCCATAATTTGTACGCCTCATGTACACAGAACTAATTAAATATTTTTTGTCCTATCCTATCATAAAGGTACTCGTCCTTCACACATAAATATCTTTGTGTTTGTCTAATTTATTGCATCAACAAGTTGAACTTTTAAATGATAAATGCACCTTATTTTATAATAATACGTGTGTTACGTAGCTTATGAGACCATAAGGTCAGAGTTATTTTGAAATGTAAGTGTATCATCATAATAAATTTTGTTGACTGAGGGTAAGCCGCACTCAGTGTTTGAAAACATTATGAAATGTTTTGCGGCTGGCTTCATCTAATAATGGGCTAGCTTTGAATTACTTTGTAGGACGATTGAGGTGCAGTTAGTGCCACTAGGCAAAATAAGAAGAAGATGAAGAACTACAAGATACGTGTTTCAATCCAATAATAATTTAACGCGTAGTAGGTATTTCATACTACCAAACAGCTACTTATAACGTGACAAGCCCCCTGAGCGTCTAGTGATCTATACAATTAAGGGGGGTTAGGCGGTCAGCGAAAATTTATATTTCTCGACGATCCGCGTGTTTAATCAGCGGGGGCAGCGGCGGGCGCGCGGGGAGGCGCACGCGGTGCAGACAGAAGCGAGTACAGTAGGCAACAAATCGAGCTACCGTTCTCCGAATTTTGATGCTATTATTATAACCACTACCATTTTGCATAGGGCAGATTAGCTTGACAGTTGGCTTCTAGTTCTAATAGGTGTACATCGAATAAAGGTGGGTCACCTAACAATCATTTATTAGAATATGTAATATACCTTGTTATGAAATCATTTAGGTATCCAAGTTATAAAAAACCAAAAGCCAAGTAATGTTAGTGCCGTATAAGGTTTTATTTCGCTATCTTTATGCATTTACAAGATACAAAACATAGTCTACTTATCGTACTTGTAATATTGTAGGTAGGTACATTTTGAAAAATTGAAAATAGGGTAAACGTTAAACGTTAGGAATTATTGGAAGTAAATTATAAAAAGTCAACATACGTATGTAATACTAGGGTAAACGACCCAATAATCGAACGTTAAATGTTAAACGGTAGAAATCATTGTAGGTAAATTATAAAAAGTCAACATACGTATATAATACTAGGGTAAACGACCCAATTATTGAACCCGTCTGCAATTTGGATACAAACAACATTTGGGTACCTATTACATAAAACCAAATATGTTTGTAGGCAAAATAAAAAAAATGATGAAAGTAGGCATTAGCAGTCCTTCACTCAGAATCTGACCTTAACCGAGTGAAGGTTAGTAGCCAGCTACAATTAAATAAAAGAAATAAGTGTTTTAATTTGTTTAATGTATTTTTATTTAGAAATAAACAGTTTTGTAACTGATTCTAAATACTTCTCTTATTTGATTTTAGCTGAATAATAATATTAAAAAGGCAAAATAAAACAAAAATATTAAATTAGGTACATAATTATGTACCTAATTTAATATTTAATTTTTTTTTATTTTGCCTACGAACATATTGGGTCAAACAAAATAATATTTGTTACATTTATTCGTTTATTTTACGTTAATTATAATGGTACAGAAGCAATTACATACTGAAAAAACATCTCAACCAAAAAATTAAAATTTTAACATCCACCCGTGACACCTTTCGAAAAGAAAAAAATATTTTTTAATCTGTTCACGGGTCTTCAAGTAATCGCTGACAATACATTAAAAAAAAATGATCCCGAAACGTAATAGTGGAAGCTTTCTAAATAAGTAAAAAGGTCGCAACAAAAAGTCGGAGTGCGCATTGAAATTTGCTGGAGTTTTTTCGCAAAAAATTATTAGACACAATTCTTCATCCATCCATTTAATTTGCTTATCGAGGAGCGGCTGCCAGTTTCAATTTCAAATTCAGCTTCTGTTACACTCTGTGGTACATTGAATCAATCTTTTGTATTCACTAAGCTAAAAAATAACAAATAAAAATTAATTCGTATATCGATACCTCAGTTTTCTAGCTATCAGCATAAGTATCTGTAACGAAATACTTTTGCACATATCCAGAAAACTGATTATTTGTGCCAAAAAGTGAATTTATCGATATGTCAAGCACAAAAAGTCTAATTTTGTAAGAGAAGTAATTAAATTGTTTAGCTATTATAAAATTTGGTGAGCCACAAAAAACAGCATTTAAATAATTTGGTCTGGATACTCTGGATACAAGATTTTGTTTGCAATAAAAAAGAATCAGACAGCAATCCTGGCTCCGCAAATAGTTTTGATGATAGCAAAAATTAAATCGTAAATAGGCAGCTACAATACCATGATAAACATTCAGTCCGCAAAAAAACTACTTGATCAGCAAAATTTAATTATTGATCAGCAGAGAATTGTATTTGATTGATATGCATATTTAAAACATGTTGAGCAAAATAATAGGATTGCATTTTTGTTAAAAAAACAGCAATGTACGTTCAAAGTGGGCGGAGCAAGATCGTATAATTTTCCCTTTATCTTTATTTTAACCCTTAACCAGGCAATGAGTAGTAAGATTTTTCATTGGTTTTGGACTTTATTTCAAAGTGATAAGGTTCTATTTAAAGTGGTCCCTATTAGATCATTGCCTGGTTAAGGGTTAAGCTATATCTTTATGACGAATAAAAATATAGCTTAAGTACTTAGTTACCTACTTAATTGTTTTATATTTTTCGATTTATCTCAATTATATTTTATAAGAATGGATTTTTTTTATTAATTTACGCTTCTATAAATAATACATATACAAACAAACACATCACATCAAACACTCTGAGAATAAATAAATTAAATAACCTTTCACAAATTTTTTTTTATTACCCTTTAAGTGCTTACCAGAATTTTATTAAACATAATAGCTCATTTCATCTTATACAGGGTGTTAATTTGTACAGTTTCGTCCGCTCAGGGGTGGTTATAAACATGATACTAAAGAAAAAAATATGTGAAAAAAAAATTTTGTTTTAGTGAAAATCACCTAAAGTCGCCGGTTTTGCGGCGCCGGCAGTGAGCGCGCGGGTGCACTCTCCTGCTTCACCCCCCAAAATCCCCGCCGGACCTGTCAAGTGCAAACGATAGAAGCTAATCCATATAACTTCATGATATTTAGGTGATTTTCACAAAATAGTAATTTTTTTAATACTTTTTTTTGCTTCAGTATTATGTGAATAACCACCCCCGAGTCAGACGAAACTGGACAAATCAACACCCTGTATAATTAATATGCTGTACAAAAATAATAGCTGATTGATTTTGAAATTATTGCTGGCAATGAGTTGCTGATCAATTAGCTATTTCTTCTCACAAAAATACCTATACTATGCTAACCATTTAAATAAGACCCATTTAAATAGCAAAAAATTGAGCATTGAAAATGACAATGCATAAAATAGATTTACGTAAGTAAAGTACGTAAAGTAAGTGCTTTCATCACAGTGTATTTAGTTGCTTTGTAAATTTCTGATAGTTTTACATGATATTTCTAAGTGTTTGGATGCTTCAGCTACATTCCGCAATGAGCCGTTTTCAGAAGAACTAAAAAAAAAAATCTAATGGCTGTCAAAGGAATGCAATTTTGGACCTCAGTCCAATAGCCATGTATGATACATCATCAAATAGGTCTCAGCGAGATGAATAAAAGTTACTATGACGCCAACAGCCAATTAGTTTTTTTTTTAGTTCTTCTGAAAACGGCTCATTCAGTTGAAGTTTTTCTGTCATTGATAAATGGGTAAATTGTGCAATGTGCGTTTTTCTTCTCTTTTTTTTTAGTTCTATGAGATAATCTAGATGGCACCATTCGTTTCTACATACAAATTTGTGATTGGTGGCAGTCAATGTCAATGTCAGTTCACAGATTACTAAAAAAGAAAAGGAACCAGGTTTGCCATTCGTACGAAGTTTCTCGTAATGAAAAATAAAACCCACAATCCACAGCAAAGACTCCAAAATATCTAAATAGGACGTAGGCGCACTTATCACCTAACTAAAACATGTTTTTTTTAGGTAATCATCCATCACAAATTCCACAGAACCATAGTATTTTTTGTATTTGACGTTTATTACTAAGGTACGGCAGCGCCACTTAGTGAATCTTTTAAAACTAAATTTGACATAAGGAAAACGCTCATTAGGGTAAAAAGCAAAAATGTAGTTATATTTCGAGGAATTATGTAATTAGAGTATACTAAGATGATACAGACGTAGTTTGATCGCATAGGTTAAATCCCCCTGGTATGTCCGTTGTTGGTGCATTTACCCTGTTGTTATAAAACCAAAAAAATATGAATAAGTAGGTACGCAGCTAGATAACTACACCTAACTATGTTTCAAAAATACCAGACCCGAAATAGGGCATTTTACCCTATTTTTCAACAAGCCTAAAAATATATCGTATAGCAATAGACATAACTAATCGTAATATTTATTAACCCCCCCAGTTCAAAATTTTATTTGTTTGCATGCATTGTCGTTTTCTAAAATAATTGGGTAGCTGAATAAAAAATAAATATAAAAAAACTCACGCCCGTTATCCCCGAGGGGGTAGGCAGAGGCACCAATCACTAAGAACTGCGCCCCTTTTTGCCGAGTTTAAATAGAAGTATGTAGTTGTCTAAAGCATCAATCTAGTAACTATACTTGAGCCATTACAAACGTGCGAACTAATTCATAAGCATTTGTATCAGACCATTCAGACTTCTCCCTCACACATATAGGAGGCATATCAGGCAATTCAGGCATATCAGCATATCTAAACTCTCGCTCGCACTTTTGTGACTCGGTTAGCACGTTTGTAATGGCTCAAGTATAGTATTATTGCAGGTATACACCCATGCACTCTACTCCGTTGGCTTAAGGGCGACTTTGCAACTAAAATGTGAAGATTGACGTGCTGTCGACTGTACTTACTATTATGTAAGTCAATAGGCAGCGTAGGTATGTACCATAGCAACTCATTTATAGCTTTAGGCGACCTTTTTCTGTAAGTACTCAATTTTAAATTAGTTGTGTACTCGTGTTTTGGACTCGTAATTTTTGCGCGTGCAGAGTGACAAGCGACACAGCCCCCACGTGCGAATGCCGAAGCGAAACTGGGCCTCGCGGAGGTGCACCGTTCGGGGTGGACGTTTAGTATGGAATCAGCGAGTTCGAAACTAAACATCGTAAGCGCCATCCACATATTTGTCAAAAGTTAATAGAAATGTCTTGTGTTTTAGAAATCTACAACAGCCAAGAAATGGAAAAGGTAAATACTTATCTGTTTGTGATTTTACAGGAATTCGTATTGTAAAACACGTCCGTAATAAGCATTTACCTAAAATTTTAGACGTGACTTCTGGATTTTTTCTATCGAGTAAAGTTTTTCCAATAGCGTTTTGAAAACAGCCATCCCCTCACGCATACGGTCTGTAATACACATTCCAAATTTCAATGCGAAAAATTGTAAAGTTTTTGAATTACAGCTAATAGAAAACATCGAATTTCGGCATATTCACTTACTAAGGGCCCTTAAGCATGCAACCACCGGTATATCTTGTTAGCGTGAGATCCACGCAGAGATACACCAGATCAAAGAGTGGGTGGTACCGACACAATAGTAGTACATAACAGTGATGCATGGCACAGTAGCAGACTGGCTGTCTATCATGAGTTACAGGGTCGAGATCATTTCAACATTTTTCTAAACTTGAACGGTAAATAAAACTGGAATTTTCGAAGGACCGATTTAACGTCGGAGTATAATTTAGAAGATCTGCGCAAAAAAGGCCTATGAAGGATTTTTTGGAAGACAAATATGTTGGGTATTTATAGGGACGGTTGTGTCTAGTGTAGTTGAAAGGTATAAAGCCTGTTTTGAAAAGCATAAACGCGGAGTTTATTTGTTAGCTTCTTCTCCAAATTGTGAAACTAACACCCTTGAAGTTAATTAAGTAATTTTTATAGTGTTTTCAATAAATTACTCGGCTTTATATAAAATAGCAAAATATAAGTAATTACGAGTATATTTAAATAACCTTTTCATAAAATAATTCCGTGAATGTCGCCAGCAACCTGAAGATGTATATCTAGGACAAGTTTTTTCATCGTAAACTATTTATTTATTTATTTTGTTTGGATGTATTTCTTTGTTTGTAATGTCTTAGATTGGTTAGCATAGCACAGGGTACCCTAGTTTGGGACTAGGTTGAGTAATTGTGTTGTGCGGAAGTTATTATTATGATTTGTTATGTTATAGGTACTAACCGTGTCGATTCACAAAAATAAAGTAAATCATTCATATACATATTATCATAACAATACACTATGTGGCATTTTGCCTAGAGATAACCGATTTATTTCATGTAACTCTTAAAAATTTACTCCATACTTATGGAGTAATAGATATAAACTTAAATTAAAAATTGTTTGCAATAAACAAATGAGCTTAACTTAAAAGCAGTTAGACTAATTGTCTTGATTGTTTTGCTTTGTCTTTACTATTTTTTATTCTTGTTTTCTTACTTTTGTAAGATTATTAAATTTATCGACATTATAAATAAATAAATAAATAAAATAAATAATAAACTCACGCCCGTTATCCCCGAAGGGGTAGGCAGAGGCACCAGTCTCTAGAACTGGACCCACGTTTATCGACATTACATTGTACTAATTGCACTTAGGGGCTTGAGATTCTTACGTAGAGGATATTCGTACCAACTATGAGAAAACATGGCCAGAGTAGAGTTTTTTTTTCACTGCTCTTGTAAGTACATTGACATTCAAACAGAATGTAAATTCTTAACATTGACATAAATTTCTGATTTGTTTTAAAGCCTACTCCTATTTTACTATGCTCGCCTACTTTAAATTTTAAATGCAAAGGTCAAAGTTATTTACTGTAAATGGCTGCGTATGAATACAATGGGAAAAATGCACGAAATAACAGATTTTGAGGATTAAAAATTTTGCAATATAAATACAAACTTGTTGAATACGTCGCCAACCGTGGCGCAGCCGCGGGCAGCGTCAATATCGACGCGTAATGATTATAATAGGCGCAAAGCAGCAAGTTATGGTGTGTGGAACAATTGCTATAGTAGCAGTGGAGCAAGGCTTGGAAGATTTATTATGGACGAAGTACAGATTGTACAGTCACTTGGATGACCATGAATCTAAAAATGCAGACGCTTCATTGGTAATACACTCGGCTAGTCGAGAGCACTCGAGTTCTATTTGAGTGACTAACTCGACTAAATTATGACTTAGTAAGAAAAATATTACTAACTGTTCAACAATATGACTGCCTTTTTGGTCTAACCGTTAAGGCGCTTACCTACCAAGACATAGGTCGTGGATTCTATTCCCACTGGGGGACCCCGTACATTTGTACAAATTACCTCAGATAAGATGTATTTCCATGTTTGTCATGTTACAGGCCTGGTTACCATAGCACAGGGTATCTTAGTTTGGGACCAGGTCACGTGATTGTGCTGTGTGGATTATCATTAATATTACCACTTTTGTTAAAAATTAACCAACCCGGACTTAGCCCCCGTGGTGGAGTATGGCCTCTACCTTCCTCAGCGAAGATACCAGTGCCCCTCGGTGGGGACATAATCGATTGATGATGATGATTGTTAAAAAAATAATTAATGGTAAAATATTAATATAAATTAAATGGATTTGGCTAGTGTATTAGGATTGTGACTAATAGTTCGTCAAATAAACGTGACTTTAACCTTAAAAATAGTTTAATTTTAGAATTTTAATACCAAAACCTGTTCTTCGGTGGTATCATAAGTGGATAAGGTCCATTGTGACTGGTAACTGCGGTGGTAAAGGTTAAGTAGGCAGTTTGGAAAGGAACCCATTGAATTCAAATACATAACGTGGGCTAACACATTTGCAGTAGTTTTAAAAGTATTTGTGTTCATTTAAAACTTTTGTAAGTTGGTTATCCGTGCTTCGCAAGGCACGTTAACCTCATCGAGGGACGTGGTGCCGGCTTCCGTCGATGATTGGCAGTCGTTATGCCAAGTCAGAGGCCTTAGACCAGCCACTAGTCTTACAATCCTCCACCAATCCAGACTTGGCCCCCTTGTGGAGTATGGCTTATACCTTTTTCAGGAAAGAAACCCAAGCCCCTTGGTGGAGACATGCTGCCTAGAAGTTTATACACCTAAAGCGTATATATGAAATCATGGGAGCCATCAAAGTGAGTTTTGAGATAGACATCAACACAGCTTTAGTAATAGACGATCAGAAAATTAGATACAAACAGATAGATATAGACAATATTTCACAGCATGATGTCATGTCACGTCCCTTGACAGAAAATCTGTTGCGTAGATAATTTTATTACTACCTTCTAGCAGTGAGTGACCCATGCTGATAGTAATTAATTATCTTTTGACGCGAAAAGAAGAGGTGCTTGAGTGATTTCACAATGGATTTTTAGTAGTATTTATTAGATACTAATGGAACTTTGTCTTAAATAGATTGGAGTTTTGACAATCGGCTTCCTGAGGGATTGAATATCTTTACTATTTATTTCTTTGGAAATGTGTAATAGCTGATTTGAAATTTATACTGACAGTTAATTTATTTATTACAGTGATGTCAGAACGCGTCAATAAAACATTGTTGGTGGTAGATGTAACATGAAGGTACTCTTTTATGTACCAGATAAGATAAGATAATTGTTAATTTGAACCCAAATAAATTGAATTTGTTTACAATTAGCATGTTTGTATTTCTGTTTGTCTTTTTTATAACGCATAAAGGTATACAAGGCGTTGATTTGAAATGTGTCGCCCTCCGAATGATCTGAAATCTGGGTGCCTTATTTTATTTTAAACGTATTAGGGAAACCAACAGCTGAAATAATAAAAAATAATGTAGCAACAATGTTCAAAAGCCCACAATGAGCTTCCACAGATTAAGGTTAGTCGTTTAATTAAAATTCAACATATCATAAAACAACTTTAACTATGGGACAAGCTCTACTACTAACTACTCGTTCCATACATTTTGTTCAGTAGGTCTCGAATTTTAGTATGCAACAGCTGTTTTTTTGCCATTTTGTCTTCCAAGTGACCGTCGTCCTGTTCTCGTATTTACAAAAAACCTCAATTCTGGGAAATTAACCAGGTAATTAAGGAATCGCTCGTAGCCTGGGCTGTCTGAGTGATCTTAAACGATCCTAAGGTTAAGGAATATACGGCGCGTATAGTGCATTTTTTCCGAGCGGTTCCGTGCTTCGCAAGGCACGTTAAGCAGTTGGTGCCGGCTGCCGTCGATAGATGGCAGTCGTTAAGCCAAGTCAGAGGCCTTAGGGCGGCTTGAAAACTTCTGACAGTATGACCAGCCACTAGTCTTACAAGCCTCCACCAATCCGGGCTGGGCCCCGTGGTGGAGTATGGCCTATACCTTCCTCAGGGAAGAGACCCGTGCCCCTCGGTGGGGACATAATGGGTTGATGATGAACCAGGTTATTACATTAATAATGGAAATCGACTAAGGCCATTTGTACAATAGTAAAGCGGCCTTCAGTGGGAATCAAACCCAAGATCTCCGACATAGTAATCAGACGTGCGAGTTCTCTTCGACCTGATGAAATCTCATGCAAGTACCTATATTTTCTCCAAGATAAGAATATCGTTTATTGTACCAGGAAAGACACAGATAAAACAGTAAATTACAAAGATACAGTACAGTAGCCTTATAGCCTTATTGGTTAAAGCAATTTCTTCCAGATAACCGACGATAGAGAATCGCTGAAGAAAAAGTGAGACGGGTAGTCGAGTCGGTTGTATTTACTCATAGCGATAAAGAGTGCTTAGTGCATTCTTCTGCTCACCATACCATGTCGTACGTTTATGCTTGCAAGATTGTTACATGCCTAATCTAAGTGCATTATTTGACATTTGAACGATGCTGCACTTTGTACATTCACGCACACTAAGTCTTAAGACATTTTTGTGTCATTTTTAGCAAATGTTCAAAGTGACTTTAAGTAAGATTTATGACGTGCAGAAGTATTATACTTCATTATTTTATTTTGTTACAAATGTTTTTATTCATTGTCAATGTTTCGACAGATTTGAATTAAACAGGAATGCAAAATAAAAGTAATTGATATCAACACCCGTAAAAAGTTGCAAAGAAAGGAAGAATTAAGTATTATGTCAGCTAATACCAATTTCATTTATTTATTCAGTAACAACATAAAATGCATGTTATCATGTTGTGGTATGACTGCATGTTGTTGTATAAAATAGTCTTAAAGCTAAAATACACACGAATAGTGAATAATGTTGTATGAAAATGTCAATATAGGGTTTAAACAAACATTTCTTATTTTAAATCGGAATCATTGTACAGTTAGAACAAAAAGGGGTTTTACAAGACAATTTTATTCTTAGGTAGGTATTTTACGTGATAAACATATTTGTGGTTCAAATGTTAGCCACAGGGGATGTTGCCCTTGATGGGGCTGATTTGCACTTGCCATCCGTTTTATTTATTTTTTACGGATATATTACACAAACATCCATTGTAAATTTAGATGATAAAATATGTAATAGGCATGCATACAAAAATATATCTCTATTATGAGTAAGTTGAAGGTGAGGCGTGAGTGAGTGAGTACAGTCGACAGCACATCATGGTATACACCCATGCACTCTACTCCGTTGCGTTACGGGCGACTTTGCAACTAAAATGTGAAGATTGACGTGCTGTGGACTGTACCTAGCAGCACGAATATACAATTCCACATTTTTGGTTATGGAAAAAAATTATAAAAGCAAATTAACGCGTTGTGTCTTCGACAGTACATATTGATGAATATGAAACGAGGCAACATTTGAAGCCTTTATAACCCACCATCAAGATGTGAACTTTAATGTCTCTAAGCTTTTAAGTTACCACGTTATTGGTTGCCAGATGATCTCATCGACCCCTTTTTCATCTATCGCAATAGGGTAGTTTCCAGAGTCAAAATAATTAAATTCTATTTAGTCCGTATTTTAGATTATAAGAAAATATTGGACACGTATTTTTTATTTTTTCGATTAAACAAAAAATAACAAAGATATAGCCCATTAAAAT
This sequence comes from Yponomeuta plumbellus, assembly GCA_947310845.1. Taxonomy (NCBI): domain Eukaryota; kingdom Metazoa; phylum Arthropoda; class Insecta; order Lepidoptera; family Yponomeutidae; genus Yponomeuta; species Yponomeuta plumbellus. Next base: position 3,554,527 of record OX371206.1, read on the forward strand.
TACGTGTGACGTCACTCCGTGCTAAAAAATGCAGCACGGCGTGACGTCACACGCAACTTTAATGGGCTATATCTTTGTCATTTTTGGTCTAATTTACAAATAAAAAAATACGTGTCCCTTATTTTTGAATAATCTAAAAGACGGACTAATCACATTTTTTAGGGCAACTAGCCCATTATGTCCAGGCCTTAGATTCTGCTAATGCATTATAGTACAATGACAACTGCTTGAACATGGCGATTTCGTTTCATTGCCGCTTCAAGTCTACGCGCACACATATCAATTGCATTAACAGAATGTGTCACATGATAGTGTTAAGTAGAAGTTATTATTATCTATTATTAAATAGCAATGCAAGCAAGAAGCAATGTATGTGCTTGTGTGTAAATGTTTATGTTTACGTAAATGTTTAAATACAATTTGTTGATTCTTGATTCTTCTTGAATTTGTAAGTTTGAAAGTTTGCAATTTAAGCTAAAACTGTTTTGAAAAGAATAAATGTGGAGTTTCTTTGTTAGTTTCTTCTCCATGTATTCAATTAATTGTGAAACTAACAACTTTGACGTTCATAAAGTAAATATTCTATTTGCACTATTTAATAAATAAAAATATTTGACTTTGACAACATTTTGTACTTATAAAGCAGGATTGTCTTATGCCCGGTTCCAATATCCACAAAACGCTTCGTTTTTGCTTACGATCGGTTACAATTCCTACGAAATTCCTACGAACCGTCAATAAATTGTATGGAAAACGGATCGTAGCCGGTAGGCGTATATTATAGGAACCGGGCATTAGTCTATGAGCAAAGGCGGACTTGATTTTTAAAGAAATTTCGTACTGGCTGTACGAAATTTCTCGTTCTCGTTCTCTCGAAAGACCTCACGTTAGATTATTATACAGACATCAGGAAAAGGGGGTGTGAAGCACAAAAAACGTATAACTATAGTTACTTAGCAAAGGAAACCTTTGCCTATAACCAAGACGACTGCAATTTCTTTCCCGAATGACATTTCAATCCCCCGATATAATTGAGTTCCGGAACGTCAGAACGTCGGATACTGTAATGACTGCGCGAAGCCTTTTTATAAATTGAGCTGCCTCGAGATGGGAAGCGATCGAGATAAGTTAGAAGCTAAGGGGCTTTTACACTTGCTTAATAAACTTAACTTAACTAAACAACTTAAACCTAGTTTTTGTCCACATACACGTTATACATAATATGCACATACATTACTTCTGGCGCCACACTAGATTCCTTGTGTCGTGGAAACCAGAAACAGCGACGTCACAAACTTGTAAACATCCAAGATCTGGGTTTCTTTTTTTTCGTACCCAGCCGGGATTAAAATCCTCGACCTCTCGCATGGTAGGCAGATGCGCTAACCGCTGCGCCATATATTTTATACTCTTTCAGACAGTTTATTGTAAATCCTTTTAAGACCCTTATTGATATTTATTTATACTATATTTTTTAGATGTAATTGTACATAAAAAAAATAGTACACGGTGGTGGACTTAATACCATAAGCATTGTCTACCAGTCAACCGCGGGAGGTAAAGGAAATTGTTGCGTTTTCTCCACAAATATTTTAAGTTACTGTTGCTAAAAAATTACCATCTTTAATTACTACAAGGATCATGAGACAATGAAAAAAATTACTTGAAATAATACGAATTGCAATTAATGTTGACAGTCAATGTATTGGGATTCGTTTCTCACAAGAACCTTGAACAAAATACACCCAATAGCACAATTTACTTCGATAAAAAACGAGGCGCTAGTTAACGCGTTGATGTCTTTACTATGACAATGATATATTAATGCAACGCTTGTGAGATTATCCCAATAATAATTTTTTATTATAATGTTTTAGCGAATAGTACGACTTTTAGTAGCCCAAAAGATGGTTTTACATTAGAAAAAAGTAAAAGTTAAAAATAATAAAACAAACAGCTTATAAACCAGCCTTAAGGCATACTGTATATTAGGAAGTGAGATTTACTTTGTTTCGTTCTGAGCCAGCCGGACTCTCAGACGTGTCGTAAGCTCGCACTGATAATGTTGAGTGTACACAGAGCTTAAGCCTTGATGTATTTTTGATGCGCTAACGGTTTCGTTTGTACGGAGACGCAGTTGGTTATGTCATCCAAGAGGGACGGGGGCGCTTAGTACCAATAAAGCGTTACCGGCGACCGCCCGTCGGTTAGTCATCTGGGTCTTTATGGAAACATGAAAGGTCTTGATAGAGCTTATCTGTTAGATAGCTACGAAGACGTTATTGGAATCAAAATCCAAAAATATTCAGTACCTACCGATGATGGTTTGCAAAGAGTTGGGCAGACACAGAGAGGCATGGATATCCGAGCACATACATAGCTTCTGGACCGACACTAGGATACCTTGTTGGGAACCAGAAACAGCGACGTCACAAATATGTAAATATCCAAGGCCTGCGATTCGAACCCGGGACCTCTTGCATGGTACGGATAAGCGCTAACCGCTGCGCCATAAAGGTCGTCGATAATCGAGTAAACCCTCGCATTTCATAAACTGAAAATACTTGAGCTTTTAATCGTCTTTGTTGGAACATTGTGTTGTATCTGTTATGTTAAGATAAAATAAGTATGTCTTACGGAAATGACTATCAGCGATGTTTATAGCATTTTCCTATGCATCTTGTCACGGATGGTTAACGACAGTGGGAATCTGATTATTGCATGCAAATTAAAATGTAAAACAGAATGAACATTTTCACGGTCGATTAATTTACAGACTATGGTTGACCCTCGGAATCCTATTGCTTATTAATTGAATTTATAAGACTAATGGATATCATCACACGGTTTAATTAGGATTAACATTTTTTTTATGCGCGCATCGAAAACTGATTGGATTGAAACAGGATTGAAATTTTTGGTGAACAAGGGTAACCTTGATAAATTGGGCTTGAAATGTGTGCGTAGCATCACCATTTAGACGTCTGGCTTCTCTTAGAGAGAGATATTTTTATGTATTGAGTTTTAAATATTTTTGGAAAGGATACCAACTTATGTATTAGATTTAAGGTGATTTGAGAAAAGATGGTTAGTGTGGAGTTTTTGAATCACTGCCTTTTACTCCACTACATTCGGCCCCAAGACAAGGGCTAACATTATAAGCACCTTTAGCAAACTAAATTTCTGATTTTGTATGGTCAGGGCGGAGTTCTTTTTCCGATGGTTTTTTCTCCGCTGATACAATAACGGCCTGAAGTCAGCAACTAACATAGTACATTGACATTCTGCGAACGGAATGTAAATTCTTTACGTTGAGATAAATAATTCATTTCCGATATTTTACATAGCAGGGTGCCACAGGGTGGTGACTTCAAGGACTGACGTATGTAAATACGTCAGACACATTCTTAAGGTTTCCTCACCAGGTTTTTCTTCATTTTTTGGCATTGGTACTGCAGGATAAATTCACAAATGCACATCACTTAAAAAAAACAAGTCATCGATTGTGGTGATGGGTTTAAACCCAGTACTCTTGGATCTTCAAGCAAACAGTTACCCACGATGCCACACCTGTTTTTAGGGAACCTTGTTCAGCAATGGATACCTAAAAAGCTAATTGAACAAAATGGTCAAGGGGTCAAAAGTTAATTGTTTGTGTCTTTTATGTAAATTAGTTTTAATTTTTTTATTGTTGGCAGTTGAGCCGTTTTTAGAGTTAAGTTATTGTCAAAGGCACTAAAACTACCCCTAACTATTTAATTCAACCCTGATAAACCCTGTCTTTTTACCTTTCTATTGTCATCATTATACGTTATAAAATACTTTAATATTCCAAGACTATTTCAGCACTATTGGACCATCCCCTAAAAAGCAACCCTTAACTTAAACACGAATAAAAAAAAAACTCACCTTACGCACGCGAAAAGAACAAAACCACCCACGACACGAAACACGGCACTGGCACTTTGGAAAAAAAATAAAAATTCTAAATTCAAAAAGTTTTTTTTCCTTTTTCCCGCCGACGTTAGAACGCGGTTGCGTGGTGCGCGCGAGTGTCAGGTCAGAGTGCGCGCGGCGAGCCTCATCCCACGTATGCGCGTGCGCGTAGTGAAAGTGCTTATATAGCCTCGTGCGCGGGATTGCAGATGCGGCGCGGATGCGTCCGGGTGATGCGCCTGGGACCGCAGCCAGGGCTTTCAGCGCGCCTTTTCAGGCCTAATTAGCGTGTAGATAGGTTATAGGTCACTCAAATGTCATTACAAGCTGACCCGGCAAATGTTATTTTGTCATATTTTTAGGCTTACGTACCAAAAGGGTAAAACTATTTCAGCACATGCTGAGTCGGAGCCCATTTACATTTGCCACACCGTACCGTTACCGTACCGTGTATGGTTAATTTCATAGCTTTATTGCGATCATGTAGTTTTTTCAGCTTTTCAGGGGCATGGGTCTCTTCCCTGAGGAAGGTATAGGCTATGGCCTACCAGCACGGGGTCCAAGTCCGGATTGGAGGAGGCTGTTAAGACTAGTGGCTGGTCTTACTGTTAGAAGTTTTCAAGACGCGATCGAAGTCGCGGGCACTGCTAGTGCATTGTATATTGATAAATTCTATTTTAAAAATCAAAATATAAAAATATGTTTTTGTTTGACTTTAAGTTCAGTTCAGAAGTCCAAACCACGGTTTGCCAGTGGGCAATGGAGCGCAGTATTTTGGGTGTGACAAGAATAGACCATATTAGAAACACGACGCTGTGCTCAACAACTGAAATTGCAGAGGGTTGCAACCACCAAGCTCCCTTCTGACTCATGTCTCCCCTAGTGTATCCTAGAATCCTCGTGTCTCCCTCACTTAGGGAAGACATCATTGAAGAAAGACTAGGTGGCCATGTCTGCCGTATGAGCGCATACAGGTGGGCCAATATTGCGACCGACTGGGTTCCGTAAAATGGATACCGACGTCTGTCGCGGCAGACCAAGGCGAAGATGAGGGCACGACCTAAATGCATTCATACCGGGATGGGATGGGAAAGAAGGAGGGGAGGCCTTTGCCCAGCAGTGGGACACAAAAGAGGATATATAGGATATAATAGGAGGATATAATAGGCCCCGGACTAGGCCCCCGTGGTGGATTACGGCCTATACCTTCCTCAGGGAAGAGACCCGTGCCCCTGGTAGGGACGTAATGGGTATGATGAAAAAATAAATCTAGTTTGCAAAAATGACAAATACAATGTCGTTGTAATCCCGAAATTTTAGAAACATAACAAAGAAATACCAACTCAAAATCGAGTATGTGCTGTAACGTAATTAAAATTAAAACACAATTCTTACGACACTTTGGACAAGAAGCGACAATTGTTCATAAATTTGGGGTTCTTCCTAGATATTGAGGAACTTGTCACCTCAGATCTAGATTAGGCGGTGGTTAGCGTAATGAACGGTCTATTTGGAGCATTTTTTGGTCGTGAGAGTTGCTCTAATGCGGATTGTTACAGTTATGTTGTGGTTTTAGGCGCTTCTTTGCTGTCTGTCACATAGTTTTTATAACCAGTACAGACACCATCGTTCAAATCCTATAACTAATTTAATGAAATTACTTTCTTAACAAATGTTAAAATAGGATAATTACTTGTTAAATTTTTTCTGTAATAAATTTTCTGTGATAAATAAATTTCAATTTCAATTTCTTTACTTTGCATTGTATTTTTACTTCATGTCGATGAGGCGCAAGTGATCAATCAGGATCGTGCTAGGTGGCCCTGGTCTCTGTCTACCTGTCTGTGATACAGGCGTGTATTCCAAAGAGTTTTGTACAAAATGTCAAGTAAGCATATCCGGAATCTATACCTCTTAATAATTTCGTACCGGTCTACTGTAGACTCGAACGAAATGGACATCAAATTGAGAGCGCAAAAAAATTGTCGGTCCGAGTGTACAGTCACGAGCAATAATATGTATACACTGTCACATTTTCTAAAAATCTTAGCTTAAAACTAACGAGAATGAAGTGTACGACAATTTGTCCTAAATTATGTAACCAATGGTTAGATAATTTAGGACAAATTGTTGTACACATGTGCAGTACAAAACAAAAGATGTATGTCGTACAAAATGTGACAGTGTATACATATTATTGCTCGTGACTGTACAACTTACAGGCGAAAAATTCGGATTGGCAAGTATTTTCAATATAAAAATGAAGAAATTTCTGTACTATCGGAACGTTGGGACCAAGTCCGGATTGGTAGAGGCTTGTAAGACTAGTGGCTGATCTTACTGTCAGAAGTTTTCAAGCCGGCCTAAGGCCTCCGACTTGGCTTAACGACTGCCATCTATCGACGGCAGCCGGCACCAACTGCTTAACGTGCCTTGCGAAGCACGGAACCGCTCGGGAAAATGCCACTAGCGTTAGTCATAGACCCATCAATGCACTGAACGCGCCCTACGTTGCTTAACATTCGTGATTGTTTAAGATCACTCAGGGAGCCGGGGCTACGAGCGATTCCTAGAAATACAATACTAGTTTTAAAAGTCAGCCATTGCTGTTAACGGGTAAATTTTCATTTGTCTGAATGTGGGCAACTTAATTATGGTGTCTGTAGTAACATTGTAAATGAATAAAAAATGTGAACAACTTCGGGTTCGATAGCTTGGTAGGTAGTAACCCTTGCGTTATTCAGTGCTCAAAAACTCCGACTAAAATCTGACAAGCAAAGACTAAGTAAAGTTCAGTGCTTTCAGAGATGGCTATCAGTGGAGATATAATAGAAAATATCTGCACAAAACTAACAGACAATATCTGCAATTTTGCAAAAAACTGGCATGAATTTGTCTAGGGGAAGGCGGATTGATGCAATCCTAATTGTTCTTTGGAGTTCCGTTGTGAAATAAAAAAGAATTAAAAAAATACACCATACATACATACATACACTCACGCCAATTTTCCAGTGGGGTAGGCAGAGAACAGGTACTGCCACTTGCCACGAAAGGGAAGGGTGGACATACTTCGGCCAAATAGGAGATGTATTAGATAATAGCAAAATAAAAAGTACCCGAAACCGGCGTGCGTACGTGCAATGACTAATGAATGTCGATGAAGCAAAAGTGATGCGTCAGGATCGTGGCAGGTGGCAGTCTCTGGTCTCTGCCTACCCCTCGGGGATACACTCGTGAGAATATAATATTGTAGACGATGACCTAAATGTTATTTTTTCCATAAACACACCTTTTTGTATGCTTATCGCCATCTGTTGGCAATTTGTGAAAAGACAAAAAAGCGTGACATCACACGCGTCTATGCAGCAGTACGTTTGCCCATGCGCATTGTCGATTGGGAAAGAAATCTGTGACCCACCGCCGCGGCCATATTGTTTCAGTTAGTCTGTTTTTCCAGGCTCCTCTAACCGCGGCACCCATCGATATAAAAACCAGGTTTTTTTTATATCGATGGCTGCACCATTAAAATTTTGATATTGCAACATTCACCGCCGCACAAACGCCCGCGTGGCACAAAAATATAATCTGACGCATTTTCCATTGCTGAATGGCTGTAACATTTGTTGCCTCAACAATTGTTGAGGATGGAAAAAAAGGAAAATAAATGATAAAAAAATAAACCAAACGGAATATCATCATCATCCCATTATGTCCCCACCAGGGGCACGGGTCTCTTCCCTTAGGAAGGTGTAGGCCATACACCACCACAGGGGCCTAGTCCGGATTGGTGGAGATAAACGAGAGAAACGGAATATTATACGGAACCCAAATTGTAGTAGACAAACATGCTCTTGGCCGTCACTCTTTCCTTTCCAGACCCCTGCTGTTCAATTGTGAGAACATCTCGCAACGTACTCGAAGTAACATCTTTATTTGGAACATAATTACATTAATAGCTTATTGGCCCAGTGGAGTATTGCCTATCTTTGGGTGTAAAGACTACTCCATCGGTAGAGTCTGACAAGCGAGTCGTGGGACGCGATTTATTTCGGATTCTTCATATGGCCACACTCTGACGGTCAAACTTAGGTATTTCAGCTGCAAGTAGTACAGCCCAAACAGTTTAATACTCGTCCTAGATTTAAACAAGAAAAAAACTTTTGTTTCTATTCAACATAATTTTACTTATGTTTTAGTATGTACATACGAGTAATAATGTTTTGAAGCAAACATGAATTATTTCTTGTTGTAAGGTCTTTCGGATGAAGAAAATGTTAAACGTCAGATCGAAGACTTAGTCAAAGAACTCAAAGATGTTGAGAAAAAAGATATGAATCAGATTTTGATTATGGTGCAGCATTACTAAATGTTTATAAGTTTATGTGGTGCATCTTTATTATCCCTGTTTTTGGTGGATTGGAAATGTTGGTTTCGATGGAGTTAATGTTTTCGTTTTGTTTATATTTATTAATGTTTGGACAAAATTCATTGGAGACTCCAAACTAATAATAATAATAATAATAATAAACTCACGCCCGTTATCCCCGAAGGGGTAGGCAGAGGCACCAGTCTCTAGAACTGGACCCACGTTTTGCCGAGTTTATTAGGTCCCAAACGTGACAAGTGGCAAGCCTGTCGCCGTTATCCGGGCACAATTTATCAGCGAATGGTGTTGCTGTACAAACAAATGTACGTAACTAAAAGTCATTGGTACATGCGTGGTTCGAACCCAGACCCTCATGATCGAGAAGCAAGGGTCAACTCCAAACTAATTAAACAAATAATCAAGTTAAGCAAAAGTATCAAGATGGTTCATTCAGACGATATGCAGGGTTATCAACTAAAAGATTTTTAAACTTCCCGCCAAAAGCTTGAGCCACGACTCACTTGTCGCACTCTAGTACCGTTTGCAGTCTTTGTTTCTGGACCTTTGTTTGGTTGGACGGCTAACGATTGCAGATTGATAGGTTGCGTGTCGGGCCTAGATTCTGCTACGGGATTGTTGTACAATGTCAACTGCCTGATCATGGCGATTTAGTTGCATCGGCACTTGAAGTCAACCTGAGCACGCGTATCAATAATTCTAGGCGTCAATGGAATTAAAAGACTTGTCACGTGACCCAACCATGTCATCATCATCAACCCATTGTCTCCACCGAGGGGCAGGGCCCAGCGGTCCCTTTTTTTTTGTAAACGGGGTGAAATGCTTTACGCCACCCTTGGGGGAGGGCGACAGCTGTCGCACGAGGGGTTAGGTAGGGGGTGCGATCCGTAGTAATGAAAGAGGGGTATCCAGGGGCACGGTAGAATTTCGGTTTATTTATAAGGTAAAGAAAAGGCACCTGAGGACAATAAAAATAGAAAAGCTTAACTACGGTCTACAAGATAAATATAAAAATACAATGAGGAGTATAAAGGAACACTTACGTTAATTTTATTAATGTGCCTTTGAAATAGTTGTGAGTTCGTAGATAGATGATATAGGTCCGGAGAATAGAGGAATCGTAATAATAAATTAAGTCGGTTGTAGTAAAATAGACAGACGTTCTCGTCCACTTAGTTCGGAGGCTGAGGAATATCTGTCCAAATACGTCCGAACACTGCGGCGAATGTCATAAAATAGTTAAATTTGGAATTGATAAAAGGCCGAAAATTATAAAAAAAGCAACGAGGCGATTACCTCGTTACAGTACCCCGTCTGCCAGGGAAAAAAAATCATGAGGGACCTTAAGTCCTGATGGTTTTTTTGTATAAGAAATTCGGTGAATGAGGATGTTAAGTAATGGAGTGACGTGAGTGACTGTAATTTAGAAATGAAGTATGCTATTTATAATGAGTATATTACATGAGAGACGATTTAAACCTACATACAACTAACATTCATCTAACACTCATACTTCAATCTTCCTAACTATTTTGGTTATCTCTATACATAACCAAAATATGCCTTGTATTGGAGTACCAAGTAAATAATCATCATAATACTCGAAAAATCGCTCTCAAGTGGTATTATGGCTTTTTCCAGACCATCCGCTGATATTTTATTAAAATGATGAAATAAATTAAAATTTATACAATATATACAAGGTAGTGTCATTAAGAATGTCCAGTATATAATGATGTATTAAGTAATACAACTTATGGTATATTTACCACATAAGATAAGATAAGATAAGAATATTCTTAATTAAGATAAGAAGTTCATGAATAATTTCTTGACGGAAAAAGTTCCTTATTAAGAACTGGTAACTTACTGGAATGTAAGTACCTAGCAAAAAGGGATTAATAAGAAGTATATAATCATACAACGATATATAATGACTGGCCTAAAAGGGTAATGAGATGGAGAAGAGAAAAATAATATTTCTTTTATATACAAAAATGTACAATAGGTAGAAACAAGTTCGGAGAAAAGTAAGTTATGAAAAATATGAGGCCAAATAATTCGTGTCAAAATGGAGGAATTGAACAAGTGGTTGTTTTATTTTTGAATTTTGGGAATAGGTTTTAAGTCTCTTATGTGCCAATGACCGAGTGGTTTTCCGGACATGTCAGCGAGAATGTAAACAAGGGGTGAAATCTTTTTGGTAATTATGCATTTTACAAATTTGGGTGCTAGTTTGGCCGAATAATATTTATCTGCGTTACGGATTGAGTAATTATGTTTCCAAACGACATCATTTTCGTTGAATTCGAAATGTTGATGGTGTTTGTTATAGGACGAAGAGTAAATTTGATGCGCTCTCCAAAGTCGAGCTTGAACTTCTGATAATACAGGGTGAAGAAGTCCAAGGTTGTCTGCAAATTCGTCTCGTGGTGCGAAAATCATGTCATCTGTGAGATCTGAATGTTCATAGATCGACCCACATGTGACTAATTCACGACCAAAGGCAAGGAATGCAGGGGTATACTTAGTTATTTCATTAACTGAAGTATTAATAGCAAATTGGATTTTATGTAAGTTTCTATCCCAAGTTCTGTGGTCATTCTCTACGAATGATGATACAGCTGTCATTATTGTTTTATTGTATCGTTCGACTGTATTTACTTGCGGACAATACCGGGGAGTATAATGAATTTTAGGGACTTTATAGGACTGGAACAAGTCTGTTATTTCTTGACTAGTAAATTGGGGACCATTATCAAGAATTACAGTTTGCGGTATACCATAGATAAGAAAAACTAGGTTTTCTAGGATATGTGCAACAACGGAGGAAGTAGCTCGTTTTATTGCAAATTGGAGACAATATTTTGAGAAACAGCAAGTTACAACAAATATGTATTTGTTATGTTTCTGGGTTGTCGGTAAGGGACCGATGATGTCAATCGAAATACACTGAAAAGGACGAGAGCATTGTTTAGGTTTACCCATGTGACCAAATTTAGTTTGATTTTGATGTTTATAGGATAAGCAAGTTTCGCATTTAGAAATGAAATTAGAAACATCTTTGTACATGCCTGGCCAAAAATATTTCATTTTTAGTCTTTGGTATGTTTTGAAAATTCCAAAGTGAGCACATGTTGGAGTGGAGTGATTCTCAGTAATAATTGGAACTCTGTATTCGAGCGGAATAACTTCTTTCCAATTGTATTCAGATTGAAGTAAAGAATTTGTTTGGCCGTATCTGTATAATTTATTATTTTGTATAATGTAGTCTGGGGTGTTGTTAGGATTAGTGCTGCACTTAGCGTAAATATTATTATACCAGTCATCGTGAGTATGTGAGCTGTCGTAGTTAATAATGCTTATTGGGATAGAACGAGACAACGCGTCAGGAACTAAATGGTCTTTACCGCGTTTATGTTTAATTTCAAAGTTATATGCTGATAAGCGGATACTCCAACGGGCTAGTCGTCCACTTGGATTGTCTAGATGGAGGAACCATTGTAATGCTGAATGATCGGTATAAATGGTGAACTTTAGACCGTTATCTAAATAGCAACGCCAATGTTCTAAGGACAGAATAACGCTTAACAACTCTCTTTCAGTTATAGAGTAATTCCTTTGAGGACCTGTAAGGGATTTACTCATATAGGCTATGGGTTTTTCAATACCATTGAATTCTTGGGTAAGCATAGCACCAATGGCCAAACCGGAAGAATCGCAATGAACTGCAAATGGTTTGGTGAAGTCTGGGCAAGCGAGAATGGGAGTGGAGATGAGAGCTTCTTTTATGTTTTTGAAAGCTTTATCTGCATCGGTAGTCCATTTGAAAGGTGGGGGCTTTCTTTGAAGTTGATGTAAGTTTAGTGAGGTGCAACTTTAGTGCCAAAATCTGGGATAAAACGTCTATACCAGCTAGCTGTCCCAAAAAATGTTTTAACTTCTCGTGGAGTAGTTGGAGCGGGAATATCGAGAATAGCTTTAACTTTATTTGGGTCGGTTTGAAGGCCATGCTCGTTAACAATATAACCTAAATATTTAAGTTCCTTTTTAAAGAATGAGCATTTTGAAAAATTTACAGTTATGTTAGCTTGAGCAAGTCTTTGTTGGACTTTATTTAGTAATTCAATGTGTTCTTCAAACGTCTTGCTAATAATTACAATGTCATCTAAGTAGGTGAAAATTGAATTATCCAGATTTTATGATGGGAATAGTGTATCCATAAAGCGTTGTTGTGTGGCAGGGGCATTTGTAAGCCCAAATGGCATTACACGGAACATATACATTCCACGTCCTGGTACATGGAAAGCAGTCTTGGGTCGGTCTGAAGGACGTAATGGTATTTCCCAAAAGGCTTTTGCTATGTCAATAGAAGATAAAAATTTAGCGTCTTTAAGCTTGTCTAAGATATCAGAAATAAAAGGAAGCTTATAAGCATCTTTACGGGTAATGGAATTTAATTTACGGCTATCCACACAAAAACGCCATGTGCCGTCCTTCTTAGGCGTGATTATGACAGAATTTAACCACGGGCTTTCGCAAGGTTCGATGACATTCAATTTTAGCATTTCATCTACTTCTTTGCATAAGGCTTTCTGTTTTTCAAGTGAAAGTCTATAGCAACGCTGTCGTATAGGAAGATGATCTCCTGTATCTATGTGGTGTCCTACGAGGTGCGTTTTACCTAATGGTTGGGATTCTGTTGAAATATTTTGAAACTGTCGGATAATAGTATCAGAAATCAGACGCTGTGTGTCTGTAAGAGTGTCGTAGTGAGCAACAAGCTGAGAAGTTGTATCAACAACTAATGTATCGATACGTTTGTTAGAAAAAGAAGTTAACGTTTGAAGAATGTCTGGGGCTAGGTTGAACATCTTCCAGAAGTCGATGCCTAGGATTAAAGGTTGATTTACTGAAGGTATGACATGAGCAGTAATAATTGCTATTTTGTCTTTAAAAAGAAGAGGTAGTTGAACAGTACCAATGGAGTGTATTGATTGTCCATTAGCTACTGTGCCTGTAATCTTGTGTTTCTTATTGAGTTTGTAGCCATAGGCTAAGAGAATTTCATAGGAATATTCCCTAAAATTGTGATAGCACTTCCACTATCTAAAAGACCGCATAGAGTTATGTTGTTTGACTTAACATATATATAAGGCCTTTCGTCATTATTATTCTTAGTAAATAGTGTTGTAGATGTATTATACGAAGTCATAAATAATTTAAGTGTATTAAGCCAAAGGTTCCATTCTGCAGTGGTTGTTTTTGGTAAATTACTTTTCTCCTTTATTAGTTTCTTTGAATATTTATGACAATTGGTACACTTTGGATAACTGACGTTTTGTTTACCGCAACGAAAGCAAACTATATCTGTACTAGTACAATTATTTAACTCGTGATTATTTGTTCTACAACGCGGGCAAGAGAAACGTAATGTAGGTTTAGACTGAGGTGCAACAGTATGGACTGCGCTTTGAGATGGGAATGGAAAAGGTGGTATATGAGGACTTTGAAAAGAATCAGAAGTTTGTATGGGTGTCTGCATAATATTGCAACTCTCATACCATTTGCAAGATTTAAAGAATTGATCTATGGTTATAATGTCGGTAGGTAACAGTCTAGAGCTATATAAAAGGCTCAAATTTCTACGCAGAATATCAATTTTTTATTTTTCAGACAATGGTTCATGTAATTTGGAAAAAAGTGCTTCCATTGCCGAGAAGTATATGACCATTCGCTCGTTTGGTTTTTGCTTTCGCGAGTGAATAGTTTGCATAAGCTTGAAATCATGATCGTAAATTTCGAAATCTTCAACAAATTTTTGTTTGAATGATTGCCAATTAGTCATAGTGGATTTCTTGGCTCTGTACCAGTCTAGAGCAGGTCCTGATAAACAATCATATAAATAATTATGTAATCTTTTGTGGTCGATATTACGAGCCACTGCGAACTCTTCAATCCTATTAATGAAATCATGAGGACTAGGCCTATGAATCAAGGCTATCACCTTTGAAGTTAAACCTTTTTAGGTCAGTGGGACGATTGTCGGTTAAATTTGCTAACTTCTGAGCAAGCAGATCGAAATCAGTGCGGGGCTGTATCAAAGAGGTTGCAGATTCATAATTGGAACTATTCGTTGACATTTGTGTGTCATTGAATTTTTGTTGACTTTGTGTCAAATTCTCATATTTTTAAAATTGTTTAATAAATTTGTATTTGTCTCAGTAGACATGGAAATACGATTAATTCTATTTGAAATGTGAATTAAATAGGTTCTGATTTTGTCATTATGTATGCTGTTTGAAGAAGCAAGAAGAATACGTGCTGAAACTATTGTGAGGCATTTCTCAACCTCCTCAATTTCTTGTTCAGGCGAATACGGGCTAGATTCGACGGTACAAGGAGTGTCCACAAGAGGATGCAATAGTTGGCGCAAGTCATCAGCTGTTGCAGAACTAGGAAAAGAAACTGACCGGAGTTTTAGTTCATATGCCAATTCAGGCTTATTTAGGAGTGTGGGGTTCATCGTGAACTACTCTGTGAAATAGTTTAATTTAAGTGTGGTAAAATATAACCAGTGTAAATAAAGTTATTAAAAAAGATTTCTGAAATCATAAGTGCTGGTGTATTCATTTTAAAACGAAAAAGTTTTATAAAAGATTAAATTATGGTAAGTTATGTGTTAGCTACCGGTGCTAGAGTTCAACCGTAACTAGTCTGGAGACCTCTAGGTAGTCGACCTCGAAGGTCCTAGGAAGGCCTCTTTTCCAGTGTAGGTTGTGTAGGATACACTGAGGGTATTCCCCAACAGCACTGCCCGTAAGTGGTTGATGACACTCACTTTGGTGACTCGAACGAGTTTTAAGAACACCAAAGGTTGTGTCAAAATTGTGATAATTCCTTTGGGAATCTCGTTTAGTGTTTCTGTATGTATTATGTTTTGTGTGTAATATTGTTAAGTGTCTTGTAGGAGTACTGTTAGCGCGGTAGACTACTACAGACGTTGGCACAAGGAGGAAGAAATATTAGTTTTGATTAGAGATTGGGTGGGTATGGATGAAGATATGGTATAAGGTATAAAGTAAATAAGTAGGTAGGTACCTATTAAAAGTTAAAGACTCTAGGCCGAAAGAAGATCGAAACTTAAGGCGGCGATGATAAAATCTTTTAGAATTTGGAAAAAGGCTTGAAGTAAACTAGATAAAATTAAGAAAGAATAAAAAAATAAAATATCTTCTATATATATAAAACGAGAAGCTGACTGACTGACTTAGAATCAACGCAGAGCCCAAACTACTGAACCTAGGGGGTTGAAATTTGGCATGGGAGTTCCTTAGGGAGCCTAGGGGAGCACTAAGAAAGGATTTTTGAAAATTCATCCCCTAAAGGGGTAAACGGCGGTGTTAAAGTTTGTATGGAGGTATAAAAAAATGTTGTCAGATTTTCTTGAAACTTGAAATAAATACTCTTCAACACAATTGATTGAACACGTGTTTCACGGTTTTTCTAAATTTAACCCTTAACGGGAGTGAACGGGGTTGCAACATTTTGAACTAAAGTCCACGCGGACGGAGTCGCGGGCGAAAGCTAGTTATTAATAAAAATCTTGAGAACCGGGTGGCTGTCTTGAAGTAGCAGCAAGCAGTAGTAGGCAGCGTCAAGTTCGGGAGCGTGGGTGGGGTTCTTAAAGTTGGGCGCCAGTGTCGCACGAGGGGTTAGGTAGGGGGTGCGATCCGTAGTAATGAAAGAGGGGTATCCAGGGGCACGGTAGAATTTCGGTTTATTTATAAGGTAAAGAAAAGGCACCTGAGGACAATAAAAATAGAAAAGCTTAACTACGGTCTACAAGATAAATATAAAAATACAATGAGGAGTATAAAGGAACACTTACGTTAATTTTATTAATGTGCCTTTGAAATAGTTGTGATTTCGTAGATAGATGATATAGATCCAGAAAATAGAGGAATCGTAATAATAAATTAAGTCGGTAGTAGTAAAATAGACAGACGTTCTCGTCCACTTAGTTCGGAGGCTGAGGAATATCTGTCCAAATACGTCCGAACACTGCGGCGAATGTCATAAAATAGTTAAATTTGGAATTGATAAAAGGCCGAAAATGATAAAAAAAGTAACGAGGCGGTTACCTCGTTACACAGCCGTGTGTCGGACTCTCCTCTCCTAATAATAGGAGAGGCACACCTCCTAAAACACCCCGGGGGCCCTGTCGCTCGTGCAATGGGGCGCCGCCGGATCTCGCAAGGAGAAACCACAACGCGAATGCGACAGCGGCGCCCCGGCGACATCGACCCGACTCGCAAGGAGTCGGGCCCACCCTCGCTGGAGAAGGGGCATGGGCCCCCCACCCCCTTCTCCCGTCACGATGTCGGACGGCAGGTCCCCCAACCTGCCATCTGTGACCCTCCCTCAACCTCCTCTGCTGAACAGAGGGACATAGAGGGGGGCCCCCACCGTGTGTTTTTTATAGAGGTTGTCTCCTCGCGGCCCGAAGGCCCCCGGCCCCACTCAGTGTGGGGTTACGGGTGCGGGGCCCATAGTGGACCCCGCGGGACATCCAGCAGCGCAAGCCACTGGACGTCCCCCTCCCTCTGGTTTTGGTCAGCGCCGGTCGAAGCCGGTACCCCCCATATCTGGCGGGCGTTCTCCTATCCGCCATCCGGGGGACGCGTCCGATGGAAGACCAGAAACTCCACACGGACGAGGGGTCCCTTGCCTGAGGAAGGTATAGGCCATACTCCACCACGATTGGTGGAGGCTTAAATTGTAAGACTAGTGGCTAGTCAGCTAGTAACTGTAATTGAATAGTGCACTAACAGTATCTTGACCACGGTCGACAATATCGACTCTCGTCCGATATTGGATGATTTTGGATACCCAGGTTGGCAGGGGACCTATGGATGCAAATGTCGAGAGACCGCAAGGTTCAGCATGATGGGGAAGATGTTTATACCCAACAGTGGGCGGAGGTGAGCTGATAATAAAAAAAATAACGATGATATAGTTGTAAATAGATTTTCTCAGAAAAAAAACCAACAAAATCATTATATACATTTCTCTAATATAGTTTAAAACATCCTAGATTAAGCTTAGTATAATAGGACTTAAGAAGGCTTAGGAGTAAGGTGTGTGTGTAAAGTACAAATACACCTGTACAAAAAAAAAACTATGTAGCCAAGTTTAAGTGGTAGTGTTACGGAGAATCAAATAAAGGGAAAACCAAAACAACCGAAACAAAAAAAGGGCGCGGTCTGTGGAAACAAGTACTAATATAAAAAATAAAATAGATTTTCTCTCTAAAGAAGTTTGAAGGCTATACAATTGCAAATAAATAATGACTGCATGACATTAAATTTATTGGTGATTAATTTGCAGAGCTGCCTTTAAAACATTAGGTACATGTAATGTTGAGGTTAACAAACATCACATATAAATAACGTCTCAGTAGGAAAAAATCCCGAGTTTATCTTTCTAAGCGAAGTTTATCAAGTCTAATATAGGACTGACACAGAACCATAATTAAAAGCAATGATAAGGCTAGTTTTAATGTTTGGCTTATTATATAGGGTGTTCGGTGCATGGACCGACAAAAATTTTTGGGGAGCTGGTGGGTGCATTTACTACGTTAAAAAAAATTGCTAGATACTTGTACCGAGTTGTACGTAATTAAAAAAGTTATGACGCTTTAAATACCGATTAATACCGCTATGTAAAAAAAAATATATACATACATTTTTATAATAATACTAGCTGACCCTGCAAATGTTGTTTTGCCAGATAAAATATTTTTCTTAGACCCCTCTTTCATTGAGGGATATGAAAAATAGATAACAAACATTTACAAACAGGCACATACATTGGCCCTACACTAGGATACCCTTTGTGGTGGCAGTCATAAGCAGCGACGTCACAAACATGTCAACATCCAAGACCTGGGATTTTTTTTGTCCTCAGCCGGGATTTGAACCCGGGACCTCTCGGATGGTCATCTGTTCGACATTACGACAGCGTAATGCTACTTTATTCAAGTTTTACCCTTAGATGAGCGGAGCCACGGCTAATAAATAGTTTTAAGTATATTTTACGGCTAAATTTATGATAGGTCACGTCGGTTTTAGGTCCAACACTTAATTTCGCTTGCCCTTTCGGTTAGTTTTGCTTTTAGTCAGTACTGTTTCATAACGGCCGGATTGCCGATGATTATTAATAGATATAAATAAATGCTATGAAATTGTCAATTATTTTTAGAGTGAATTTATGAGGAGATTCAATACAGACTCTAGTTTCTCGGCATGCTGTACTAGTATACCTAACTCTTGTGTGATACTTGACAGTTATAAATATTTACTGTTTGTATTTTATTGGAGTAAAATGCATACAACAAAAACATTAAACATTTATATACAGGCACTTACATTGCTTCTGGCCCCACACTAGGATTAAGATACCCTGTGTCGTGGGAACCATCCAAGATCTGGGGTTTTCTTAACCCCAGGATTCAAATCCGGGACCTCCCGTGTGATAGGCAGATCCACTAACCGCTGCGCTACTGAGGTTGTCAATTCCAATAGTACTTGCTAACTGTGAAGAAAAACATCGTGAGAATACCCCCAGTTCGCAGTTTGCACGCCTGAGTCAGGTTTAATAAAATAGTACATTTGATAATGTATTATGACAATTCGTTGTAGATTGCGTAGCCGATTAGTACAAATAGCCTTCCTGCTTCATATATCTGTGGGTCAATTGACTATGCAATGTATATCGAAATGAAATAGTAACCAATGAATTTATTGTAGTTTATGAAATGGGTCCTGGTGATTCGGGCTTCATAATAATAATTAACATTTTGACGACCTCAGTGGCGCAGCGGTTAGCGCATCTGGCTAACAAGCGCGCGGTCACGGGTTCGAACCCCGGCTGGGGTTAAAAAAAACCTTAAGTCTTGGATGTTTACATGTTTGTGATGTCGCTGTTTCTGGGTCCCGCGACACAGGATATCCTTGTGTGGGGCCAGAAGCAATGTGTGTGCCTGTATGTAAATGTTTATGTTAAGTTTAATTTTTACACATTCACAAACGTTACCTACAAAAACCAATGTAAAAACTTTGCGTTGAAAACCAATTACGTTTGCCGCAGTCGGGTAAATAGCCTTGACTTTAATCAGCTGTTCATTATAACTGTACGCCTGTCAATGGTTTTTTTGTCTAAATTCAACTCGAACGGGATATGGGTAATAATAACGGATGGCCTATTGAAAACTGGACGGTAAGCTATAATATTTTTGTATAAAAAGATAGTAATTTAGATGGCAGTCGTTAAGCCGAGTCAGAGGCCTTAGGGCGGCTAGAAAACTTATGACAGTAAGACTAGCCACTAGTCTTACAAGCCTCCACCAATCCGGACTTGGCCCCCATGGTGGAGTATGGCCTGCACCTTCCTCAGGGAAGAGACGCGCGTTCTTCGGTGGGGATATAATGGGTTGATGATGAATTTTTGTAATATTTCTGATCTCAAGTGGAGACCGCGACTCGGAAAACATAGAGTAGGACTCCCTACGAACAGGTGGGATGACGATCTGCGAAAAACTACAGGCAGATGCCGGGTGTGGCAAGCTGAAGACAGGGCGCTATGTCATTAGGTGAGGGCTATGACCAGCAGTGGACTAATCCTCATCTCATCATCATCATCATTCAGCCACAAGAAGTCCACTGCTGGACATAGGCCTCCTCCATGGATTTCCAAAAAGACCGGTCGGAAGCGGCTTGCATCCAGCGTCTTCCCGCCACTTGGATTTGATCGTCTGTCCATCTTGTGGCTGGTCGTCCTACGCTGCGCTTGCCGATATGTGGTCTCCATTCGAGAACTTTTCGGCCCCATCGGCCATCAGTTCTGCGTGCTATGTGCCCCGCCCACTGCCACTTCAACTTACTAATCCGCTGGGCTATGTCGACGACTTTCGTTTGTCTACGGACCTCATCATTTCTGACTCGGTCTAAATTAGCCTGATGATGATGATTTGGTTCTCTAGGAGTTTGACTCGGGAACATGAACGCGTTGATTTCATTTCATTGCCACTTCAAGTGAACGGGAGCACACGTATCGACAATTCTAGTCATAAATAAAAAAAATTACGTGACCCGACCATGTAACTGCGATTGAACTATAATTCACTTACAGAATCAAGGCCTTGTTCTTCAGTGGAACTGTTTATCGTGATCTGTGTCGGCCGTGGGATAAGTAGTATCGAATCGTTGATCAAAGTTCGTGATAGGCCTCTATAACAGATTTATGACAAAAAGCTCGTTTCACGAAGTTTCGCGATGAAGAATAGCGTTTCAATTAAACGAGGAAGCTCTTCTTTTGCTTATTTTTTTGGTTCAAGTACAGTCACTGTCAGAAGTGTCATTCTTAATTACAACTTCAAACTCAAGTATGCTCTTACGCGGAGCTTACTTTACTGTCTTGCTCGCGCATAAATAAATAAATAAATAAAAACATTTTAAATAAAATTATTGTTTTCCTTTTTATTGTTTAATAGAGAAAAGTTGACTCCAAAATTATTAATTTAGGAATCAAATTTGTCAATATAAATCTTATTACAAAATAACTGAAATATGCCTCGAGCATCTGCAATTTAATTTTTCAACAAACCCTCAGAGTCAGAACACATCCATCAAAAGTAAACTAATTCTATCACGATTGCCAAAAATATTACATAGTTACATTACAGTAATAAAATATTGCGTAGGTTCCTTTACTGCATTGACGATATATGATATGACGACCTCTGTGGCGTAGTGGTTAGCGCATCTGCCTAACATGCGAGAGATCCCGGGTTCGAATCCCGGCTGGGGGAAAAATAAAGAACTCCAGATCTTGGATGTTTACATGTTTGTGACGTCGCTGTTTCTGGGCCCAGAAGCAATGTATGTGCCTGTATGTAAATGTTATGTAGGTTTCTTATATTATTTTGACTGCAAATTTCTGAGCTAAACTACTTTTTGAACTTTCGTGAGTACTAGACGTTATTATTTAGTTTATTTCGGATACACTTACTTGACTTTTGACTGCAAATTGTTGAATCATTTTATTACACACCTTTTCAATACGATATTCAGACATCAATCAAACACATCATCGCTTACGACACGTTAATCAATCAATAATGGTGCTGTTAATTCAATAGGATTTTATTTCTATTACATTGAATATTAGGTTCTAATTAACAATCATTGACAATAATGTATTTTTATGATGCGACAAAATAACACATGAAGTAATCTTTTCGTAAAAAAGTGTTTGTTTAACGCCCGAACCTAATAACCAATCCCGATCCATTTTTGCCTATCTCAGATTGAGAAATCAATCCATTTTTCTGTTTATGCGTGTCAATAACATATCCGTGGATAGAAGTTTCAATCTTAGAATTCAATCTATCTTTCGGAGGGCCGATCACAGATTACGGATTGCCCTCTGTACGTGAATCGCATTTTGTGCGTCCCAATAACCTATCCGTCGATTTTGACGTTTCGATCGATCGACGAAACAATCCGAAATACCAATCCCTCGACTTTCTAGGATTACAGTAAATATTTTGGGATTACGGGTAATCTACATTATTAATTTCGTTCGTGTCTACGGTAGACTCGAACGATATGCACACCAAATGAAAGAGCGTAAAAAAATAGTTGATCTGAGTCGACAACATATGGGCGGAAAATTCGTATTATCGAGCAGCATCAATATAAAAATTATTAAATTCAATAATGGCGTTGCTAAGTAAACATGTCAATGTCATCATTGTTGTGTTAGTGTCACAAGTAATGTCAGTAACGTTCCGTTCCATTCCGTTCAGTCAAACAATTTGCGCTTTCCAAATAATCTGAATAAAAATTATTATGGACGTGACAAAATGCCAAACAGCCTTATTATCTTCCGTTTAGGGTAGTTCATCATTATCGTATTTAACTATATACATATATATTTGGCTTAAAATTATTAAAATAAATCTTACTATTGATATTAGTTTTTCGTAGAAAGGAACGTACGGGAGGGAAAAGATTGCCGTGCAATCCATGCCCGAAAAAAGATTGGGTCTCTTTTTTTTGTTATTAGGACGCAGATAGGAGATCGATCCTTGGATAGGGAACAATCTGGGATTGATTTCAATCTTGGATTGGGGATTGGTTATTAGGTTCGGGCGTAAGTCTAACATTGGTACAACGGACCGAATGAAGGCCGTGGTGTGATTGCTATCTAAATTAATCCTTAAATACTTTTGAAGTTAGAGACTACAATAATCGGTTCATAGTTTGAGGGTAAAACTTGGTGCAGATTTTTTTCTTTGCTAGAATAAATTTTATTTCCAGAATTTAGTGTTAAGATAGTTTGTAAGATGTCATTGCCTTGCGAAGCCTTAGGCCTTCTCTATGTTTAAATATTTTGCTATTAGTTTTCACAATATGAAATAAATCAATAAAATAAATAAATTGACAATAGATTAATATTAAAGGTATTATGAGTAATAATTTTTAATTTTAAAACGTTATTAATTAAGCTAAAACTGTTAAAATAAAAAACGTCGAGTTTCTTTGTTAGCTTTTTCGCCACATAATCTATTAATTGTAAAACTAACATAAAGATAAGCCCTCAGCTCACGACTGTATCCCAGAGGAGTAGGCCGAGACCAGGGACTGCCACCTACCTGAATGAAAACTACGAACCGATTGAGATATGAATTGCCGAAATTTGTCCCTTGGTCCCAATATGCATACATATACTCAAGTTCGAACACTTACAAAATATTACAAAACATCATCTAATTAAAAAGACATTGGCTGGATCCAGGCCACATAAAGTTCGTTGGTATACTGATGGACAATGCTATTGCACTGGCATGCCGTCCCTCATACACAGACATACTGCGCCTATCAGTCAATTGACTACGAAAACTTTTAAGCTTGCGAAAGATTTAAGCTAAAATTTTAATAATAAAAAAACGAAAATTATGCTGCTAAAATAATTTTTTACAAGTATGAAATACTTGTTACACAGAAACCTGCTCTTCCATTAACCATAAAGGTAAATTAAAATTGAGGACCTCATTTCCGAACACAACATCATCGGAGAAACGAAGTCCTACCGAATCCGCTGGCTCGGTGACATAAAAAGGATGGAAGAAGATCAAGCGGTGAAGAGAGCATACACGTGGCTTCCAAGCCGCCAAAGACCAGTTGGCCGCCCCAGACATCGTTGGAAGGACGAAGTGGCCAAGGATCTGCGTGAGCTGCAGGCGAGCGACTGGCAGGAGACCGCGCAGGACAGAGACAGGTGGCGACTTTTTGTGTCGGGGGCCAAGACCCACTTACTACCCGAGTAGTTGAGCCGGTGGCTAAGTATTTAAATTTTTATAGCTATCTATATAATCCTACACCAATCCGGGCTTGGTCCTCGTTGTGGAGTATGGCCTATACCTTCCTCAGGGAAGAGACCCGTGCCCCTCGGTGGGGACATAATGGGTTGATGATGATATAATAGGGAAGGGAGAGTATGTGCGTATTCCAGCGTAGATGTAGGTATTGGGTGCTGCTTGAGCTGTAAACGAAATTCGGAAACGTGATGATCATATCTGCGAAGACCAAATATGAACTTGATGCAGAAGTATTGAATATGTTCGTAAGTTTGTAAGCTCCTGAAGTTAGGTTGAGAAAAAAGTATCAGCGTTGCCGAGAATAGGAAAATGGAGAGTTATTGCGAACGCAACTTTGGTGGCTATGGGTGGAAAATTACGTAGCCGTCTAAAAAAATGCAGGTGCACATATCTTCCGGAATCGCTCGTAGCCTGGGCTGCCTGAGTGATCTTAAACGATCACGAATGTTAAGTAACATACGGCGCGTCCAGTCCATGGATGGGTCACCGTCTATGACTAACGCTAGTGGCATTTTTCCAAGCGATTCCGTGCTTCGCAAGACACGTTAAGCGTTGGCGCCGGCTGCCGTCGATAGATGGCAGTCGTTAAGCCAAGTCAGAGGCCTTAGGGCGCCTTGAAAACTTCTGACAGTAAGACCAGCCACTATTCTTACAAGCCTCCACCAATCCGGACTTGGCCCCCGTGGTGGAGTATGGCCTATACCTTCCTCAGGGAAGAGACCCGTGCCCCTCGGTCGGGACATAATGGGTTGATGATGATATCTTCCGGCTTACCATTTCCAGCTGGGTACCACCCAGCTCTCTTTAAGATACCAACCTTTTATGTGCTGAATAGAAAAAAATGTTCCTCATGTCCACAGTTTAATAGTTCACCCAGTAAGGTACTTTATTGAGACGCAAGGAATCCACCTTTGTTTTTAGTTCACAAAAGGACATTAGATTCGTATCGTGTACGGAGGAATCCTATTTTTCTAAACCTAACTGGGTAAGGTCAGTGAAGCGTAACCAATTTTTATCCGACCTTCTTTTGCAATAGGATTTGTTTGACGAGCATAGTTTGATTTAGACCTAAGATTTCTACACTTAGCCTGTAAGACACTAGGGATCCTCATAATTATTTCTTACCATACAATTATTTTTGACGACCTCTGTGGCGCAGCGGTTAGGGCATTTGTCTACCATGCGAGAGGTCTCGGATTCGATCCCCGGCTCGAGACAAAAAAACCCAGGTCTTGGATGTTTACATGTTTGTGATGTCGCTTTTTCTGGGTCCCACGATACGGGGTAACCTAGTGTAGGGCCAGAAGCACCTATGTATCTGTATGTAAATGTTTATTTTTATGTGAAAATGTTTATTTCTATATTTTATTGAAAAACGTTAGTCCTTTTAAATAATGAGCAATAGTTTTTATATTTTTCTAAAATATTATCGTTTCAGATATCATCGTTTCGTAGTTTAAGTTTGTGGATTATTTTGTGCGTAGTCATAGACCCCAAAGTGAACTAGAAGAAAACTCTTTGAGAGATAAACTTTTCTTTGCATTATTAACTTTATTCCGGATACACTTACTTGATTTTTTTTGTCGGAATAACTGACTAGGTTTCGTTCTGATTCGCAGGACTTAATAATGGTGAGTAGAGATAGAACTCCCGTCATTAGATGCTCGTCACTCCTTTGCCCAAACACATTATGCCTAGGCGCACTAGCGACACGCGACAGCGACAGGTCGGCGACTAGACGCGGCGACAGGCTACGGCCGACAATTTTCATATATGTGAGTGGTTGACCAAAAAGGGACCTCAAGGGAAAATAATTGATTTCTAGAAAATCGCGTTTGAAGTTTCGTGTATAGACAGGTTTCGACTCGGCTCGGGTCACAAAGAAAACATAAAAAAATAACTACGGCACCTAAAAATATTCTGGTTAGACCAAAACAAAGCTAAAATACCACAGATTAAAAAAAGCAAATAAAAAAATAACGGTTTCCAATCCCTCCAGAGTGCGTATACTGAGTTTTTTCATTCACTCTCGATAGTGAGAGCGTTTGCGATTTGCATAGGAGTGACAAAGAGACAACTAGATGGCGCGCTTTGTCACTCCTATGCAAATCCCAAACACTCTCGCTATCGAAAGTGAATGACAAAACTCAGTATACGCACTCTGGTCCCTTTTTTGTCAACCACTCACATATTTTGTTCGAAGCTCCGCACACTTGGCGTCAGAGGGCCAGTTTCTGAATTGAGAATTTCGTTAAGTAAATAATCAGCTGTAGTGCTGTCTCCTGAAATTTCTCAGAAAAGAGCGTGACAGAACGTTACTTAAGTACTTACTTAGTGAAATTGTCAATTCAGAAACCGGCCTAGAGTCGCGACGACAAGTTAAGCCGTGTCAGACGCGGCGTTGTCGTTTGCATCTGGCGTCTTCAGAGTGCGTATACTGAGTTTTTTCATTGACTTTCGATAGCGAGAGCGTTTGCGATTTGCACAGGAGTGACAAACAGACAACTAATCTGCAAATGCTCTCGCTATCGAAAGTGAATGAAAATACTCAGTATAAGCACCCAGAGTGCTTAGTGCGAGTTTTTTAACTACTCGATCGCTATTCTATAGGAGTGACAAATCGCGCCACCTAGTTGTCTCTTTGTCACTTCTATACAAATTTCAAACGCTCTCGCTATCGAAAGTGAATGAAAAAACTCGGTATCAGCACTCAGATCACAAGTCGTCACAAGTCGCCCTGTTTGCGATGGGCCTATTTCTCTCATAATGTGCAGTTAAATATTTCGTGTACAATAAAGCAAATAGGTAATTTCAGCAAATTACCTAACCATTCTAGTGTGAGAAAAGGCTTTATGTAGGCACCATATAAAACACCTGCCGTGCCTTATACAGCCTTGAAAATGAACTACAATTGTGCATAGTTTGAGGCGAAAAGTTAGAATTGGAATAGGCTATAACAATTCGGTAACGATGCTCTGATCGTGAAATTCGTGAAACACTCTTGTTTGATATCATAAATCTGCTCTAATCATAGATACTTATAAATACGGGGTGTTCGGTGCATGGACCTTCAAATACTTTTGGGTTACTGGTCAATTACTACTGAAAAAATTAAAAATAAATTGCTAGATACTTGAACTTAACTTAAAAAAGTTATGACGCTTTAAATACCCATTAATTATTTCGGTATCGAAAGCCTCATAACTTTTTTAGTATGTACAAGTATCTACCAATTTTTTTTTTTTTTTTTTTTTTTTTTTTTTCATTTTTTAACGTAGTAAATGACCCCGCCAGTACCCCAAAAATTTTGGTCGGTCCATGCACCGAACACCCTATATAAAATCTAAAAATTGATTAGCTCATTAAGTGTGAAGAAGGCATCTGAAAATTGTGTCTTAATGTCAATCTAAAGTTCAAAGTGAATGGTGAAGCTGATATATTTTTGAAGATTTCAGGGTTGGCGATAACTATCTTTATTAACCTTTCAGTTTTAATCCATTAGTCTGGGAAGTTTTAACGTTTTAAGCAGTACAATGGTTAAGTTTTTGAATAAGCTATGTAACAATATGAAAAAAAAAATATTTATACGTGTTCGTATAAATTTTGTTAGTCTTTAAACCGGTTTAGAACATTTTAACTAAAAGAAATGTTATTTGTGAAAAAAACACAAGATAAAATTTGATAATTATGTATCTGCTACCATTGCATTGAAAATGGCCTGGATTGGGCGATTCTATGATGAAGTCACATGTCAGTAAAAATGGCGTCTGTCATTCATTCCTTTTTATGTTCATTGTCTAGTTTACTGGGAAGTGACGTCATAATTCCTGTGCCACACCATTGCCCAAAATAGCGTTTTGGCGGCTTATTTGAAAAGTAAATTTTCGTTGTCTCTTTCAGAAGAAATACACGAAAGAATCTAAGATCCATAGATTGACAAGTCGACTTTATTACGAAATAAAGCTCTAATTGACATACTAAACAATTAACTTTGATGCCAGACTGATCGATAGAGTAAAGTGGCTATGTTCTCGTCTCGACGACCTCTGTGGCGCAGTGGTTAGCGCATCTGCCTACCATGCGAGAGGTCCCAGGTTCGAATCCCGGCTGGGGACAAAAAAAAGAAAGTCAGCTCTTGGATGTTTACATGTTTGTGACGTCACTGTTTCTGGTTCCCACGACACATGGTATCCTAGTGTGGGGCCAGAAGCAATATATGTGCCTGTATGTAAATGTTATGTTTATGTTATATGTATACCTAACGCTTATATTTTTGTAACATTTTTTTCTTCTGTTCTACAATACAGTGTAAAGTAACGTAAAGTACTACCATCTTGGCGCTTGGCTTTGCGTATTGGCATATTTATTAACTAATTATTATTATTATTATCGTAAAAAAACTTTATTGCATAAAAACACATGGATTTTCTTATAGGCGTGCATAAAGCTACTTAACAATGTCTACCAGCTAACCTTAGTAATTATGAAATTATTTGCAAGTAGTGCAATTAAAAATATTTAATATACCTACTATTTACTTATTTAGACCTAGATAGGTATATAAACAAATAAATAAGTAAAACAAAATCCCTAAATTAAAAATAAAATAATAAAATTTAAAGAATAATAACAAAAAATAATAAAATAAAAAAAACTCACGCCTGTTATCCCCGAGGGGGTAGGCAGAGGCACCAATCACTAGAACTGGGGCCCACGTTTTGCCGAGTTTATTAGGTCCCAAACGTGACAAGTGGCAAGCCTGTCGCCGTTATCCGGGCACAAGTTATCAGCGAATGGTGTTGCTGTACAAACAAACAAATGTACGTAACTAAAAGTCATTGGTACATGCGTGGTAAATAATAATAAATAGGGGAAATATTATACAAATATGACATAATAATAAATGGACCGTTCTAGTAGTGTTTTAGAGCGCTATTGGCATTTTTCCGAGCGGTTCCGTGCTTCGCAAGGCACGCATTTGGTGCCGGCTGCCGTAGATAAAAAACTTCTGGCTTAAAAACTTCTCACAGTAAGACCAGCCACTAGTCTTACAAGCCTCCACCAATCCGGACTTGGCCCCCGTATTGGAGTATGGCCTATACCTTCCTCAGCAAAGAGACCCGTGCCCCTCAGTGGGGACATAATGATTGATGATGATAGCCCCACTCTGGGTGATTCTATTTTTGTTGCGTCCTTGCTTTGTTGCACTAACACAGGATACTTACTCAGTATCCTGTCTTAGTACAACAACAGGTCCTTACAGTTTGGGATCTGTTCAAACTAGTATTTTTGTTGTATGGAAGTTATTATTACCATTGGATAGTGACTACCTAATTGTTAAATACCTCTCTCTCTATGCGAGAGAGTGTCAACACTAAAGCACGTGATGTACACAGTCACACCTACTTAGGCCGGCTTGCATCACCGACAGAAATTTATTTAACTCTAGGTTAAATAGAATTTTGACAGATAAAGTATGGCGGAACTGTCAAAATTCTGTTAACTCGGGGTTAAGGTTAAATGGATTTTAGACTGTGGTGCAAACGGGTTAGCCAAGAGATTACCAAACTGCTGCCTACGATTTCTCACAATAAATCATGAAGCTTGGTGAAGATTCAAGGTACAATCATCTGCAACGTTAGCCGTCGTTTTCATAATCACTGGGCAGAGGAGCAAAGATCTTCGTGCACATAGATCTTAAGTAATATAAATATATTTCCATGTTTGCTATGTCCTTGCCTAGTTGCCATAGCAGGTTTTCTATAATAAAAATACGTTTTTTTTTATTATTAGTTTGATAAATCGAAATTAGTATAAGCAGTTTTAGCAAATTCGAGCGAAAGGTATTAAAAACAAGGTGGAATCAATAGTCACAAAATAGTTTTAATTCTCAATTAATTTTCACATGAACAAAAATAATTTCACCTAAGAAAATCTTTACCAAAACAGAAAATAATTAGCCCAGAAATCCTCAACAATTTAGCAAACTTGACTTTGCAACTAAAGTGTGAAGGATAACGTGCTGTCGACTGTACCACAACATTGTACGCCCAAAGGCAAGACGTAGAAATTTCTTTAGAAATAAGTCCGCCTTTGCACATTGTTTTTATCACAAACCTGTTATTTAAGTCATATTATGTATTTTCTTTTGTGCAGTAAAGTGTAACAACAACAATAACAACAACGTAGAGCGACTATAATATTTCTATGACATCTTGTATTATTTACCTATGTTTACAAATAAACAAATAAATATGTTGATTCATTGATTGATACGTAACTTGTAATACTGTGTATAGTCGTCAGCACGTGAACCTTTACATTTTAGTTGCAAAGTCGACCGTAATGCAACGGAGTAAGTGCATGGGTGTATAGGATTATGTGCTTTCGACTATACATTGTTTTAGTGACGCGTCTGGAAACCTAAGATCTTTTGATCTAGTTTAGGCTCCAGTTTTTCTACAAATAGTAGGTACATTCTTTGGCTGATTACATATCATTTATCTAGTGCAAATGTATAAAATATTCTGAACAGAAAATAAACAAATCTTATCTTATCTGTTTTGGCAGGAGGGTAAGTGATTGTGCTTTGTGTGACTTGCTTATTATTTACTAGGAGTAGCAAGTACGACGTCTGTGGCGTAGTGGTTAGCGCATCTGCGTACCATTCGAGAGGTCCCGGGTTCGAATCCCGGCTGGGCACAAAAAAAAAAGAAACCCAGGTCTTGGATGTTTACATGTTTGTGACGTCGCTGTTTCTGGTTCCCACGACACAGGGTATCCTAGTGTGGGGTCAGAAGCAATGTATGTGCATGTACGTAAATGTTAAAAAAAATGTTGTTAAAGTCCCGGCAAAACTCGTACCGCCGAATTTTTCTTTTTTAAAATTTTCATTGTTTCTCACCATTTGAACCTTCCCCGGAATCCCACAAATATAAAAAAAAAAATCCAAATCGGTTCAGCTGTTCTCGAGTTTTATTGAGACTAACGAAAAGCAATCTATTTTTGCTGTCCCGGCAAACTTCGTACCGCAAATGTTTTCGTAATTTTTCCATATTTTCTCACCATTTAAACATTTCCTGGAGTTCCTTAAATATAAAAAACCAATTATAGCCAAATCCGTCGAACCGTTCTCGAGTTTCAGCGAGACTAACGAACAGCAATTTATTTTGATATACAAGAAGATTACAACTTCATCGTATAGATAGGGTATTTGTAAATCCATGTAGAAAAATGGCGTTTTCGAAACACGCGACAAGGCATCTCCGCTCGCCCCTCGCATTGTTTAGAAATAACCGAGTTAGCGGCTGGGTGGTAATTGAAAATGCATTGGCTGTATAGCGCGACCACTGAGACCACTGAGCTGTCAAAGTAGAATACATTAATTTATTTTTGTGGGCGACTTTTGTGACGAAGCGCTTAGCGCATCTGCCTACCGTACAAGAGGTCCCGGGTTTGAATCCCCGCTGGGGGAAGAAACCCCAGGTCTCGAAGGTTTAAATGTCTGTGATGTCACTGCTGCTGGTTCTCACGACACAGGGTGTCCTAGTGTGGGGCCAGAAGCAATGTATCTTCCTGTATGTAAGTGTTTGTTTATGAATGTTTATTTATTTTTAAGGTACAAGAAAACATAACATAAACATAAACATTTACACACAAGCACATACATTGCTTCTGGCCCCACACTAGGATACCCTGTGTCGTGGGAACCAGAAACAGCGACGTCACAAACATGTAAACAACCAAGACCTGGAGATAATTTTTTTTCTCCAGCCGGGGATCGAACCCGGGACCTCTCGCATGGTAAGCAGATGCGCTAACCGCTACGCCACAGAGGTCGTCTAAAAGATAAGATAAGATAAGGTAGTCTGTGTAATATATTCATATGTATGTTTATTATTGTTTAATTTCAATACTCATATATTTTTACTTTTAAATAAGATATATATTTCTGTTATTCTTATATCTATGTAGGCATTCAAGTTGATGTATACATATTAGTAAATAGTATTTTATGATGACTGGAAGAAGTTTATTTAGAAGTAAGTTCGCATGGGTGCGTAATTTTTATCACAAACATGTTAACTAAGTGAAGTTATATTTTTGTATTGTGCAATAAAGTGTAAACAACACCAACAACAACGAAATACATCATCATGAAATGAAAATTAAATGAAAAATATATATTTTGTACTAAAAGTATTTGTCCTGGCTGGCAAACTAGGATACCCTGTGCTATGGGTAGCCAGGCACTTTCGTATTTGCTTGTACAAAATGCATAATTGCAGATTTCTTATATCTAATTAAATTACGTTTAAGCTTACCTACCTTAAGCACAACACAGTGTTAAAATCAATTAAAAAAAAGGAAAAAGAAAAGTAGCACAACACAGTAACTGTAGTTTTTTGGTTTTATACTTAGCACAATCGATTGATCTCACGAGATCATTCAGTCTTATAAATTTGCACATAATAAACATTATACAATAGTTTTATACCACAGGATAGGTTTTGTATGGTTCACAATGTAGGGTTTTTAGGCAAGAATGTATTTGCTGAGAAATATCTCAGCAAGGTTAGCAAGCTTAGAAGTTAGCTGAGCTTATATTTCGAGTGAGAGGGTATCATCATCATCATACGTACATATTAGATACAAAAAACCTTGACTGAAAAGTGTATAGGTTTATCTGTGAGGTAAGTTACTCTTTTCTTACAATTATCATAAGAAGTTGCTTTAGGGAATTTCGACACTTATTTGGTTCACACAAGATTATTTCAATAAGTTCTGTAGATAGATAGTGTAAAACCACTGGCAGAATGAGTTTAACACAAGTACATCAAAATTTTTCGACATAATTATTTTTTGTTTAATTTTTGTACCGTCGACCGGCCCACCAAAAATTCTACAGGTCAAAGTGACCCCGAGATCCTAGATGCCTAGTTGATGCCTGAAGTTTTGGTTGTTTCCGACAACTCCACGCATGCAGTGGCCAGTCGAATCGCGATGTTATCGGCGCCTATTTTGTTTGTTACGCAATGGTAGCCCTTGTTTCATTGTTCTCGAGTTTTGTTTAGCGAATACCTATTGGATGCACGTCTAATGCCCGGTTTCTGAGGTTCACAGTTATTGGTTCATTAGCTATAGAATCAATAAAGTTATCAGTTCCATAAACGTCAGTTAATTGTCAATGCGTTTCTGAGTACACGCAGGACGGTCGTATAGTTATCGAACCGATAAGTAGTTCACCATTCCGCCACTAGATGAAACTATTTGGAAGCCTACTATTAACATACACATTTCATCTGTACTCTACTGCAGATTCAGGTTTTTCATACATAAAATAATTAAAATAATAGTTTTAAATCACCTTACAGTAAGATTTCATTTTTTTAAATAGATGAGAATACTTTTTCACAACCTAAACCAATAATGTATCTTAGCCACTGTCAAGAAAAAAAAGTCAGATGTTAGTTATGTTTTGTCATGTGTCTAATGTCACTTGAAACGTCAAATAAAGTTATAGATTCGATAACCGACCAAATCCGGGCGGTTAAGTTGAACGAAGTTTAAACCAAGTTTATTTTTTGCATAGGTGTTCAGAAACGTAAAATGTCAAGGTATTGAATCAATAGCGTTATGAAATAGATAAGCTAGGTTTAAATGGACCTCAGAAACGGGGCATAAGACGTCATGTAATTGGAATAAAATACGATCGGCGATATATTTTAACGCAACTTTGATAAATTGAATGAATGATTTAATCACTTCCACTCAGCACAACACTTAACCAGGTTCTAATTTAAATTTGAAACTGGGACACCCTGTGATTTGGTAACCAGGCAAGACCTTACAAACATGGAATTACTCCCAGATCGACGGCATTTGTACGATGGCAAATGTAAATACATTAATTATCTTTCAAGGTCCTTTCATCCTATCAAGGTCCTTACCAGCAGATAATTATGTCTAATGGGTTATTTGTTGAGTATCCAAAAAACCTGAACCTTTCATTCTTTTTTCAGCATTAAATGCTACTCCGTCCAATGTTATCTCCCTCTTGCACAATTCTAGGTCATGTAATTCTTTTCAGTGTATCATCATCATCATCAACCCATTATGTCCCCACCGAGGGGCACGGGGGCCGAGTCGGGATTGGTGGAGGCTTATAAGACTAGTGGCTAGTCTTACTGTCAGAAGTTTTCAAGCCGCCCTAAGGCCTCTGACTTGGCTTAACTACTGCCAGTGTATATTTGTTTTTTTGCTGCCTTTTTCTCCACTATATTCGGCCCTAAGGCAGCGGCTAACATTATAATTTCATGTACATTGACATTCAACAAGCAGAATGTAAATTCTTTACGTTGAAATAAATTTCTGATTCTGATTCTGAGTTGTAAGCTTTGTAAGTATCTTTTATTTTGTTAATCTATTAGATTATTTTATTTTCCTTTGATTTTGACGGCCTCTGTGGCGCTCTTCTGCGTACCATGCGAGAGGTTCGAATCCCGGCTGGGGACAAAAAAAACCGCAGTTCTTGGATATCAAGTTTGTGATGTCGCTGTTTCTGGTAACGACACAGGATATCCTATTGTGGGACCAGAAGCAATGCATGTGCCTGTATGTGAATGTTTTGTGTTATGTTTATTTTTATAACGTAGGTATTAAATTATCACTTCTCTTCTGTTTCGGTTGAAGTTCCGTGGGTCACCAAAGGTCCGTGCTGAAAATCAGTGTTGCGGGTAAAACCGCAGCGTATACTGAGCTCGAAGCCATTTTATCGCTGCATAGACACACCCTGCGTCCCTTATTGTTTTGAAATTATTTTGTTTTTTTTTTTTGTTTAATTTTTATTTATTTTAAATCACATGTTATTATATGTCTTTGTTGTGTTAAATATAGTTTTTATTCTTCTTTCTTCTAATCACTTTTGTGACATGTAGAGTCGGCCCACGAGTACATTTTTTCGTGCATACTTTATGATGTGATAGGGGAGAATTTGCAACGAAAATGAGAAGGCTTGACAGCAATTGACAGTACCAGTCGGTGACCAAAGCAAACCGGGAAATGTCAAGCAAAACAATGTAACACTTGTAACATTTTATTGTAATTTAAATAATATCATAAAGTCCCGCGGCAGTTTTTAAAGGTGGGATCAGACTTTTTATTTATTCATTGATACTTTTGTAGCACTAACATTAAAAAATAGTACAATACAAAAACAGTAGAAACATTTGGTAGGCGTGCAAACGAAAAGTGATTCCATTCTTTTCTATTCAGACGACCTCTTTGGCGCAGCGGTTAGTGCATCTGCCTAACACGCGAGAGGTCCCAGGTTTGAACCCCGACTGCGGACAAAAAAAAACCAAAAAACACCCTGGTCTTGAATGTTTAGATATCGCTGTTCCCGGTTACCACGACACAAGGTATCCTAGTGTGGGGCCAGAAGCAATGAATGTGCCTTTATGTAAATTTTTATATTTATTATATTCTGTTCTATTCCATTCCATTCCATGGTTGGTGACTGAGCTTTCATAGGACTTAATAAGAATTATTCAACAATGAGCGTTTTTCCTTATGTCAAATTTAGTGTTAAAATTATCCATAGGTGGCGCTGCCGTACCGTAATAATAAACGTCAAAGCAAAAAATAATACTATGGCTCTGTGGAATTTGTGATGCAACCATCACCGAATAAAAAAAGCTGTTGTCGTTTGGTGATAAGTGCGCTTTTGGATACTTTGGAGTCTTTGCTATGGATTGTGGGTTTGAATTTTTATTTTTATTACGAGAAACCTCGTCCGAATAGCAACCCTGGTTCCTTCTCTTGTTTAGTAATCTGTGGACTGACTTTGACATTGATTGCGACGAATCACAAATTCGTATGAAGAAACGTATTACGCCATCTAGTGTAACTCAAGGAACTAAGAAAAAAAAGAAAGGAAAAACGCCCATTCCTTTCGTTCAGCTGGTTCGGCGCGTTCGGGCTAAGTGCACGCTCACCCTTAGCCGGCGCAGTACCATATCGATTGGAATGCGTCATCTTCACCACTGCGCGATCATCTTATAGACATGCGTTTCCGCGTGCGTGTGGCAAGGACCATCCGGCTTCGTAATTAGCGGATTTCGTGAGGGAATCCGTCGTGGTTAGTTACCTTCCTACTGCTGTGAATTAGGCCTTTGAAGATATAATTATTACCTGTCAAAAATCATGTCAGGAAGTGACAGAAAGTTTCTACGATAAGTCTGTAAGTCTGTATCGAGGTCTCTGCGATACAGACTTACAGTGCCACCATCTTATATCTGTTCAGTTGATAGCGGCGCTAGTGGAGAATTTGGTAGTTTAAGCATTTAAGTTTACCTAGAAAAATCAGAATATTTTAACCCGTCTTTCATGTTTAATGGAAATATATCTATAAATCTTAGTAAGTGAATAAATAAAACAAAAAATGGGGAACAAGATTTACATTTAATTAGTTAGTTACAATTTTGACCACCTGAACAGATACCTTGGTGGCGCCGCAGAGTCTAGGGCAGATCGACGGTCGGAAACATTAATGGTAGGTACAGATCAAAATACTCTGTTTTGAGTAATTGACTTTTAAAGATTTTAAAAATTGTCCTATGAAAAATCATTGTCTGAAATCATTCTTTTTGTGACGGATAAAAAATAATTTAATTTGTACCGTTAGTGATTCGGAAATATCTTCAAAATTTCCACCATTCTGCATACTTAACCAGGCCTATTTCACTACGCGTGTCGGTATCGAACGCGTAAGTACATGCGGCGACCACTCCGGAGTGGCAAATAGGTAGGAATTCAGGCGCCAGAAAAGGTAAAAGTTACCCGGTAGAAAGAGGGGCAACATGTGTGAATATAACGTAGCTTTATTAGCGCCGTGCGATCTGAATTGCACCTAATTGTATTGCTGCTACAGTCGCTTTTTCTTTAATTGATTTTGCGTAGTGAATCGTCTGTACCTGCACTATTATGTATTCTGTGACTTAACTCAAAAATCGTATTTTTGGAAATGTTCCGGTAATGATTCCGACCGACAAGATACACTATCTGCGGGTGTATTATCTTTAATTTGGATTTGCAAAGCACGTAAGATAAGATGAGGTAGGAATTCTTTATGGCATACCTGAAAAAAAAAACCAACAAAATACATACAAAGGTTCACGGTACAATTGGCGGCCTCATTACTAAAAGCAGACAACCTTCCAGACAACATTACGATGGAAAATTGGAGACAAAAATTTGAAAGACGGGTAACCGATGCAAATTTGAATATTGATACATCATCATCATCATCATCAACCCATTATGTCCCCACTGAAAGGCACGGGTATCTTCCCTGGGGAAGGTATAGGCCATCCTCCACCACGGGGGCCAAGTCTGGATTGATGGAGGCTTGTAAGACTAGTGGCTGGTCTAACTGTTAGAAAAAAAAAAACCGCAGTTCTTGGATATCAAGTTTGTGATGTCGCTGTTTCTGGTTCCCACGACACAGGGTATCCTAGTTTGTCATTATTATTTATCTTTGATCTACTTTAGCACCCAGTTTTTCCACAAATTATTCTTATTGTGCCATATTGTATCACATCTATTGTACCTAATTTGTGGATAGAGAAATAAAGTTTATTTGTATTGTATTGTATTGTATTGTATTGTATTGTATTATATTGTATTGTATTGTATTGTATTGTATTGTATTGTATTGTATTGTATTGTATTGTATTGTATTGTATTGTATTGTATTGTATTGTATTGTATTGTATTGTATTGTATTGTATTGTATTGTATTGTATTGTATTGTATTGTATTGTATATATCTTGTATATTTTTCGCTCGTGCCTGTTCTGACAAAAATACTGGGACTGCGTCCGCGCCATTGTAATTTACAATTTTTCTTTTTGCTCATTATAACGTATTTCTTTAATTTACCGAGATTTAATCAAGATCTTAGACCTACCTAGGTTACGATGTTTTTATTTGCAGTTAACCTTTAACGATTGTTCAATGTTCAATTTTCATTTTGAACGTTCACATAATTTTCTGTGTCAAAGCGATGTTAAAATAAAACTGCATAAATTAATTAAAAGTTATGGCTTCCAGCAACCGCGGTACAAAAGAAATATTGAGGTAAGTACCGTTTAAAATCGAATTACATCAATATAAGTTTGTTTTATTGACCATTTGTACTACTAACGACTTAGTGTTATTGCCGGTGGGTGTAATAAGAAAAATGCCCTCGAAACACGCCTATATTTATTGTTTATTTTGTATTGTTATTTATAACTTTACATAACTTTTCAAAATATTGAGAAAAGTTTTATACAGAGCAGGATAGTATTACACTCGTGTGCTTTCGGCGAAAGCCAAAGCCTACCCGAGCTCGAGGTATATTCTAAAAGCTAACAGACTGTACTTTAGTATAGAGTCTACAATACCAGCGCAAAAATAGGCCGGCCGCGGTAAATCAAGGAAACGGGCTTTTTTGCTATTGTATTTCGGTCTCTAACTTCGAAAGTACATTAGGGTGATTTTAGATTGAAACCGTACGACCTCTAAAGAAAATACCATCTTCTACATCACCATGGGCCTACCGGAATTTCCATGGAAACGCGTGGAACCAAAGGCATTGAATGCAATGATTTACGAGCAATTTAACTTCGAAAATTCGTCGGAATTAAACGTAAGATCGATTCGTTGAATCGGTCACGCTCAAAGGTTGGTTACAAAAGGTATCTTTTGGTTCTGAATATTTAGTGATTTTGAAAGTTCTGTTAAGGTACCTTTTTTTTTGTTAACGGGGTGAAATGCTTTGTGCACCATAACCGCCACCCTTGGGGGAGGGCGACGGCCGTGTGTCGGACTCTCCTCTCCTAATAATAGGAGAGGCATACCTCCTAAAACACCCCGGGGCCGTCCTGTCGCTCGTGCAATGGGGCGCCGCCGGATCTCGCAAGTGGTGTGAAACCACAACGCGAATGCGACAGCGGCGCCCCGGCGACGTCGACCCGACTCGCAAGGAGTCGGGCCCACCCTCACTGGAGAAGGGGCATGGGCCCCCCACCCCCTTCTCCCGTCACGATCTCGGACGGCAGGTCCCCCAACCTGCCGTCTGTGACCCTCCCTCAACCTCCTCTATGCCCTCTGCTGAACAGAGGGACATAGAGGAGGGCCCCACCGTGTGCTTTTTATAGAGGTTTTCTCCTCGCGGCCCGAAGGCCCCCGGCCCCGCTTAGTGTGGGGTTACGGGTGCGGGGCCCATAGTGGACCCCGCGGGACATCCAGCAGCGCAAGCCACTGGACGTCCCCCTCCCTCTGGTTTTGGTCCGCGCCGGCCGAAGCCAGTACCCCCCATATCTGGAGGGCGTTCCCCTATCCGCCACCCAGGGGACGCGTCCGATGGAAGACCAGAAACTCCACACGGATCTGTTAAGGTACCTAACCTAACCTATACAGACAGTTTGGTAAATAAAAGAATTAAAGTAAATTATATATGTGAGCATAATCGCTCGTAGCCCTAGCCGCCTGATCCGCATGAACTGAAACGATCACGAAGGTTAAGCAACATAGGACGCGTTCAGTGCATGGATGAGTGACCGAGAGTAAACGCTAGTGGCATTTTTCCGAGCGGTTCCGTGCTTCGCAAGGCACGTTAAGCAGTTGGTGCCGGCTGCCGTCAATAGATGGCAGTCGTTAAGCCAAGTCGGAGGCCTTAACGCCCGAACCTAATAATCAATCCCCAATCCAAGATTGAAATCAATCCCAGATTGTTCCCTATCCAAGGATCGATCTCCTATCTGCGTCCTAATA
Source organism: Yponomeuta plumbellus (assembly GCA_947310845.1). Taxonomy (NCBI): domain Eukaryota; kingdom Metazoa; phylum Arthropoda; class Insecta; order Lepidoptera; family Yponomeutidae; genus Yponomeuta; species Yponomeuta plumbellus. Next base: position 3,594,111 of record OX371206.1, read on the forward strand.
ACAAAAAAAAGAGACCCAATCTTTTTTCGGGCATGGATTGCACGGCAATCTTTTCCCTCCCGTACGTTCCTTTCTACGAAAAACTAATATCAATAGTAAGATTTATTTTAATAATTTTAAGCCAAATATATATGTATATAGTTAAATACGATAATGATGAACTACCCTAAATGGAAGATAATGCTGTTTGGCATTTTGTCACGTCCATAATAATTTTTATTCAGATTATTTGGAAAGCGCAAATTGTTTGACTGAACGGAATGGAACGGAACGTTACTGACATTACTTGTGACACTAACACAACAATGATGACATTGACATGTTTACTTAGCAACGCCATCATTGAATTTAATAATTTTTATATTGATGCTGCTCGATAATACGAATTTTCCGCCCATATGTTGTCGACTCAGATCAACTATTTTTTTACGCTCTTTCATTTGGTGTGCATATCGTTCGAGTCTACCGTAGACACGAACGAAATTATTAATATAGATAACCCGTAATCCCAAAATATTTACTGTGATCCTAAAAAGTCGAGGGATTGGTATTTCGGATTGTTTCGTCGATCGATCGAAACGTCAAAATCGACGAATAAGTTATTGGGACGCACAAAATGCGATTCACGTACAGAGGGCAATCCGTAATCTGTGATCGGCCCTCCGAAAGATAGATTGAATTCTAAGATTGAAATTTCTATCCACGGATATGTTATTAGGACGCATAAACTGAAAAATGGATTTATTTCTCAATCTGAGATAGGCAAAAATGGATCGGGATCGGTTATTAGGTTCGGGCGTAGGGCGACATGAAAACTTCTGAGGTAAGACCAGCCACTAGTCTTACAAGCCTCTACCAATCCGGACTAGACCATCGTGGTGGAGTTTGGCCTATACCTGGAAAGAGACCCGTACCCCTCGCTGGGGACATAATGGGTTGATGATGATGATGAAGAGTTCATGGTTTACAAATTCAATAAACAGAATGTAAATTCTTTACGTTGAAATAAATTTCTGATTTCTAATATCAGAGGACCATCCTTCTGTACAGTCTGCTTCTACGGTCGTGTTTATCGAAACTCAACCTTAACCCGCTAAACCTTTGCCACAGGGCAAGAGGCGCTTTAATCAATAAAAAATTTGTTCGCATCACGAATTAAGTGACGCTGCGGAGAAAACAAGGATTTAGGCCCCTATGAAGTATTGCAATAGTCCTAAATTTGTATAGTAAAACCAGTTAGTAAGACTAAATTAAAAATAAACGTAGAAGAAGCATTAGAATACTTAAATAATAATAACCTACAGACTTTTTTAACTTATCATAATCCAAATACTCTGGCAGACCATTTCATAAATAAACTAAAAGAATGTCTTGTCATGAATACAATTACAATTAAAATACCAAATAAAAATCAGATGATCAAACCGTGGATGACCTTGGGATTACTGAGATGCATTCGAAATCGAAATAATATGCAAAGGAAATTAAAACAAGACTTAAGTAATGAAATACTAAAAATCACTTTTAAACGATACCGCAACCACTGCAACTGTTTAATTAAAAATGCGAAAAGAAAGTTTGAGCGCGATAAACTGGCGCATGCCCAGGGAAACTCCAAAAAACTATGGAAAGCTATAAATAACATCACAAACCGAAAACCAGCTAACAAACAAAATATTGAACTTTTAGATTCAGCATCCACTCCTAAGGAATCTATTGATAAGGTAAACGCCTACTTTGCTGGTGTCGGGAGAACTCTTGCAGAAAAAATCATAACGGATACAAAAACATTACCGGACACTGACGCTACAAATTCAACAAGTCTTCCATCGACTTTTGTTTTATTAGATACAGATCCTGGAGAAGTGCATACTATACTGTTCGGTCTAAAATCTGATAGTTCATCTGGATGGGACAACATTCCTACTAGTTTTCTTAAGGCAGCCCATAAAATAGTGGTCCCAATCATTTGTTATTTAGCGAACCTGTGTTTTCGAGAGGGTATTTTTCCCTTAGCTTTAAAACAGGCAATCATCACTCCTGTGCATAAAGATGGAGACAAGACTAATCCTTCTAACTATAGACCTATCTCTGTCTTACCAGTTTTATCAAAAATACTTGAGAAACTCATTAATAACCGGTTACTAAAATATTTAACAAAATTCAATATTATTTCAAAATCACAGTTTGGCTTCAGACAAGGAATGTCTACGGAAGATGCCATTCTGCAGCTCACCAATACCGTCATAAACAAGGTTGATAAAGGGGATAAATGCCTGGGCGTTTTTCTTGATTTAAAAAAGGCGTTTGACACGGTTTCTGTCTCCATCCTCCTGCACAGGCTAGAAGAGATTGGTATTAGGGGATTACCTCTCGCATTACTCAGAGACTATCTTTGTGACCGCAAGCAAAGTGTCAAAATAGGAGAAACAGTGAGCTCACAAGTAACGGTTTCCTACGGAGTTCCCCAGGGGAGCGTCCTAGGACCGTCACTTTTCCTGGTATATATTAACCAACTCTGTGATTTGAGAGTTGATGGCGGACATATATTCTCATACGCAGACGACACAGCAATCATTTTTGCTGGCAAAACCTGGGATATTGCTCGCAGATCAACTGAAAGTGGACTTTTACAGGTTGCTGCATGGCTAGAATCAAACCTTTTAACTTTAAACGCACAAAAAACAAATTATGTCTGCTTTACAAAGTATGATCGCACTCAGCCACCAAATGACTTTCGTGTCAAAATTCATAAATGTGCAAATCCACCAGAAAACAATTGTTCGTGCATCACTATAGATAAAGTTAACATTGTAAAGTATTTGGGTATCATTGTTGACCAACGACTCTCTTGGCATGACCATACAGAACTTACAATGAACAGAATTCGTAAGCTAATATGGACATTCAAAACTTTGCGACACATAGCTACAAAAGACCTCCTTAAGAACATTTACGTATCGCTAGCGCAGTCGGTTATCTCATATTGCCTTCCTATATGGGGTGGAGCCACAAAAACAAAATTTATTGAATTAGAACGGGCTCAGAGATCTCTCCTAAAAGTTATGTTTTTTAAACCCTACAGATTTTCGACGGAGAGTCTTTACACGTCAAGTGATCTACTCACTATTAGAAAATTATACCTACTAAACTTAATATTAAAGAAACATACCTGTCTTCCCTACGATGCAAAAATAAAAACTAAAAGAAGGAACTATGAGGTAGCCACTAGAGCGCTAGCAAAGTCAACTTTTGCAAAGAGGCAGTTCCAAACACAATCAAGTCGCCTATATAATCTCTTAAATAAGCAACTTAATATTTACCCTTTAACATACTACCACTGCAAAAAAACCCTGACAAGTTGGCTTAAGACAAAAAGTTACGATGAAATTGAGTCAATGGTACAAACGATAAGATAAAGATACGGTACACACACACACACACACACACACACACGCACATGCACCCTCACACACACACACACACACACACACACACACACACACATACACACACACTCACACTAAGACAAATAGACACACATGTCTAAATTTGTTTAATTTTATTTTTTGCTATATCTAAAATGTTATTGTAAGTGTAGCTTCTAGAAAATAGTTAATACTGGCTATGGAAGAGCGGAGCGTCCTAACACAGGCATCTTTTTGCTTAAATGGGGCTCCAAATACTGTAAAGACCAAATGTATCTTAAGTTGATGAAATAAACATTTTATTATTATTATTATTATAGTCTATTAGCTTTTAGAATATACCTCGGCTACTATCGGATAGAATCAATGATATTGCAATAAGGTAAGGTTTATTTTGTATTGTTATTTATAACTTTATATAACTTTTCAAAATAGTGAAGAAAAGTTTTAACAGAGCAGGAAGTAGTATTACACTCGTGTGCTTTCGGCGAAAACAGAAGCCTACTCTAGAGCCCGAGGTATAGCTACAATATTCTAAAAGCTAACAGACTGTATGCTCCCCTGACGTAAAGTAAAGTACAAGTAAAAACGTTTATTTGCTATGAAAGTATATAGTACAGCTGTGATCATGAAGCATACTAATTTAGAAATTGAATATGTACATAAATCGGGGATTAGCGTTGGCTCCCGCACTAGGTACAACCTGTCTCGCGGGAACCTGATTAGCCAAGAATTTATAAAAGTTACATTCGCTCTGATCTGCGAGTTTAAACGTCGAATGTCGAACAGACAATAAACATAAACTTTTACATACAGACCATACATTGCTACTGGCCCCACACTAGGATACCCTGTGTCGTGGGAACCAGAAACAGCGACATCACAAATATGTACACATCCAAGACCTGGGGTTTTTTTAGTCCCCAGCCGGGTTTTGAACCCGGGACCTAAGCATGATAATTATTTATATCCAAAAACCTTATAGTGTTGAGACCAAATTTCGATTTCATAAATAAATAACCTCAAGCAGTCTTTCAAGGTTAAGACTTATTATTGTGACCAATAAGAGTTTCCAAGCACACCTTTTAAGTCCATCTGCATCTGATTACGCATGTAGTTTTTTGTTTCCCTTGGGCCGCACTCATCGCGATAACCCGAAGATTCGGGCTATCGTGATGTGTGTAGCCAAGTGTTCGCGTATACTTCGGAGCTTCGTCAAAACTTCGCATAGCTGTCAGTAAACTTTACAGATCAAAGAGTTTTATCGCGATGAACTTCGCTTGAGCGGCCACACTCCAGTCAGCGTGCACCTGTAAAACGTAGCGGACGTGTTATTTCACAGAGTAGGTGCATAAGCTGAAGCGTAACATGGATTGGAGTAATGATAAAATTTTAGAATTTATTGCAAACTACGAATAAATAAATAATAACTACGACATAAATGTAAAAAATAAATATTTGCTGCCATAAAATACAGAGCAACCGCGGCGTCCATTTTGTTTTTTTTTGCATTTGACATCGCTTGCACATCGCGATAAACTTTACATCGCGCATTGTGTGGCCGCGAGGATTCGCCGTAGACCGAAGACGAAGTTTATCACCCAAATGTTATCGCGATGAGTGCGGCCCAGGCATTTGAATAAGCAATTCGCAGCGGCTCTTTCTTTTCATTCAACAAGTATTACGTAAATAATGTCACGCAGGTGACTAAGCGAAGATATTAATGATATGCGGTGTTGGACAATCCTCTGTGAATGCAAATTAGGATGAGCAGCAATGTAAAAAGTAAGATAAGAGTTCATGGAATCGCTCGTAGCCCCGACCGCCTGAGTGATCTTAAACGATCACTAATGTTAAGCAACATAGGGCGCGTTCAGTGCACGGATGCGTTACTATCTATGACTAACGCTAGTGGCATTTTTACGAGCTATTCCGTGCTTCGCTAGGCACGATAAGCGGTTGGTGGCGGCTGCCGTCGATAGATGGCATTCGTTAAGCCAAGTCAGAGGCCTTAGGGGCGGCTTGAAAACTTATGACAGTAAGACCAGCCACTAGTCTTACAAGCCTCCACCAATCAGGACTTGGCCCCCGTGGTGGAGTATGGCCTATACCTTCCTCAGGGAAGAGACCTGTGTCCCTCGGTGGGGACATAATGGGTTGATGAAGAGTTCATGGTTCTACCGTGCCGATGGATCAATGGATGGAAAAACTTTCCCTGGCTATGGGAACAAGATGAGTTTATTTGAAAAACGTATCAAAGGTAAAGTAATGAATAAATTTATTCAGTTACCAGATCCTTAAGATTCATAAGATTACAAAGACTTAATAGTGGGTGACACCTAACTCAGCTGTGAGTCAACAAGTTAACCGTCGCTGGTGTTCAGGGTCTGTTAAGTTTCATCATCATCAGGCTATTTTAGTCCACTGCTGGACATAGCCCTCCCCTAATGAGCGCCATAGCGCCTTGTCTTCAGCTTGCCGCATCCAGCATCTGCCTGCATATTTTCGCAGAAGGTCATCCCACCTGGTCGGAGGGCGTCCTACACTACGTTTGCCGAGTCGCGGTCTCCACTCGAGAACACGTTTACCCCAGTGGTTGTCGGTTCTTCGCGAATTTTTAACTTTTGACTTTAGTTACTTTACTGTTAGGTTTAACAGTTTATATTTTACTATGCCGTAATACTAAAGACTATAATGGATGCTATAATAGCTCTAAGTTTTTGCCTTAGATTCACGGCCACGGCCAAAAGATGTCTAATAACACGACTCTAGACATTGATCTGTCCCTTTTTGCAAAAATAATCTGTAAAAGAATATTGTTCTTTTTTTATTGGCGGCGCTAGTTGGTCACATGAAAATATTATTGTTAAACCCGAAGTAGAAAAAAATTATTTCCAACGTAACACAAATGAAAAAAGTAAATTTGAAGAAAAACGAAAACAGAAATCAGTCTACCTAAAACACCTAAGGCCGTTTTCTCAGTTCAGAATTTCGCTAAGAAACTACTAAACTGTAGTGCTGTCTTGTCAAATTCCTCAGAAAAGAACGTGACAGAACGTTACTTAAGTACTACTACTATACTATACGATACTACGATACTACTAGCTACAATTATATTCAATTCGAAAACCGGACCCTAAACAATAGGTAGGAACCTAAAGCAAGCAACGTGCTGAACACAAGTCTTACAACAAAATAAGGCTGCAGCTAAGCTCATATTTTCATTGCAGAGGAAAAAAAAAAGCAATTGAAAAAACGCCCAAAAATAGTACCTGCAAGATTTTTTTAATCACTCGTCTTAGGATCCCACGCCATGCGCCATTTTTCACACAAGACTATGAAGTATTGACACACTGCGCTTAAACTGAACGGTGAGATCAGCTAATCAATCACTTAAGAGGAGTGGCCACAAAGTACCTCCTCAGTGACGGATTTCACAAAAATGTCGGCGCACGTCTTGTGCAACCAGTAGGATGAGGCAGGTACGCAAAAACCCTGCGAGGCTGTGACAGATCACGGCTACCTGCTCATTTCATACTTACACCGGTGATAATGTTGTGTAATCAGAATGAGGAAAGTTGTATACGTTAATATAAACACAACATTTTCATACAGGCACATACATTGCTTCTGGCCCTACACTAGGATATCCTATGTCGTGGGAACTAGAAACATAACATTAACATAAACATTTACGTACAGGCATATACATTGCTTCTGGTCCCACACTAGGATACCCTGTGTCGTGAGAACCAGAAAAAGCGACATCACAATCATGTAAACACCCAAGACCTGGTTTTTTTTTGTCCCTAACCGGGATTCCAACCCGGGACCTCTCGCATGGTAGGTAGATGCGCTAACCGCTGCTCCGCAGAGGTCGTCAATATTGTATTACGTTAATATAGTTGTGGAGAGGATTTTGTGACTAGAATTGAGGTACAAAAAGAAAACTTTAGGGCAAATGAAAATGTTGCAAGTTGAGAAATGGGTGTTATTTAAATGGTTAGCATAGTATTGCTATTTTTGTGAGCAGAAAAATATAATCTGTAAGCAAAAATAGCTAATTGATCAGCAACTCAAGGCCAGCAACCATTTCAAAATCAATCATCAATTTACGTCATTCTTAGGCTGTAATTATTTTTCTACAGCATATTAATTATATGAACTGCAATGAGCTGCTCCTGTTTAATAAAATTTTGGTAAGCACTCAGAGTGTAAGCAAAAAAATTAATTTTGTGCTGCATATATAAACGTAGCAAAAATACTTCACTTGTCATGCGGAAAATGGACGCATTTCTTACAAAGATTATTTAATTTATTTACTCTCTGAGTGGATGTGTTTGTTTGGGTATGTTTTATTATTTATAGAAGTGTAAATTAATTTTTTTTTATTATTATAAAAAATAATTCAGATAAATAAAAAAAAACTAATACAATTAAGTAGTTACCTAAGTACTTAAACTATAATGAAAGACAGAGCGAAAATTTTCTGCACTTGCTCCGCCCACTTTTAACGTACATTGCCGATGTTTCAACAAAAACGCAATCTAATTAGTTATTTTGCTTACCATGTTTTAAATATGCATACCAATCAAATACACTGCTTATAGACATGTTTTATCTGCTGATCAATTAGAAATCTTGCTGATCAAGTAGTTATTTTGCGGACTGAATGTTTATTATGCCACCTCATATTATTGTAAGCTGCCTATTTATGATTTAATTTTTTGCCATTTTCAAAATTATTTGCGGAACCAGGATTGCTGCCTGATTTTTTTTATTGCAAACAAAATCTTTGTATGCTGACCAAATTACTTAAATGCTGTTTTTTGTTGCTGACCAAATTATATAATTGCTAACCATTTTAATTACTTCTCTTGAGAAATTAGTGTTACTAGCTTTCGCCCGCGACTCCGTCCGCGTGGACTTTAGTTTAAAATTTTGCAACCCCGTTCACTCTCTTAAGGGTTAAATTTAGAAAAACGGCGAAACACGTGTTCAATCAATTGTGTTGACGAGTATTTATTTCTAGTTTCAAGAAAATCAGACATAATTTTTTATACCTCCCATACAAATTTTGGCAACCCATTTCGCCCTCTTAGGGGTTGAATTTCAAAAAATCCGTTCTTATTCCTTGCCTACATTATATAGAGATCCTCTATGCAAAATGTCAGCTTCCTAGGTCAAACGAGTGAGTCAGTCAGTCAGGACTTTGATTTTATGTATATAGATTGATGACATATGGAGCGAATACGGTTTGGCCCCCGTGTTGGAATATGTCCTATATCCCCTTTCTCAGGGACAATTCCCATGAACCTCGGTGAGGACATAATGGGTTGATGACGATGATGATGGAGCGGATGAAGAAAGATTGACGAAAAATATTTATCAATCAAGTGCATGTGGGTAGAAGGCCTCGTAAATGACGTCTCAATGTATAGGTATGCATACTAAAGCGAAGTTACTATTTTTAAGTTAAGTGTGTGTATGTCTTTGTGGTATTCAATAAATATATTCTTTCTTCTCAGGTGGACATTCTTCGCCCAAATAGAGAACTTATTAGCAAAGATAAAAAAGTAAGACAAAAAAAAATATCTAAAAAAATAACCAGCTTGTGAGCATGCAACGATTAATGACATTGCAACAAATTAGACGTTAGTTATGTCATCGTAAACACAAGCCTGTATTACGGTACCTAATGTTTCGGTGCACAAAATAAAAAGGAAATACTTTTCTGCTGTATGAAACTGTCACTACATTTGAATGACTTGTTGGTAACTTAAGTAATAACAGTCAATACTAGTCGTGCTAAAGTTACCGACCACCTTTAGGGTACATCACCCAGTGAATGTTTGCAAATCAACGAAAGATCTTAACATTGACCCCTGTTTTTCAAAACCATTGGATTTCCTACGTGGTTTATTATTGTGCTTCTAATTATTTTGGAAGTGTTATCGTAGCACTCATTTACTGTGTTCACAGCCAAATAGAATATTCAGAAGAACTGCCTCACATGTAACTTAGATAAATAGGATATTGTTTATGGCGTGGACAGTGAGACTTGAACAATAATACAGTAGAGTTTACAGGAGGGTTTAATACTAAAAGTAATTTCTTTCAGACAACATTCATTGACGATGAGATCGATTCATTCATTTCATGGATGGAAAAAATTAAAAAAGCTAATTGACGGATAGTCGGTGCGACGATGCGAATAGCAATATTGCGTAAGATATTTTTATATTTAAAAAACATAGTACAACATAAATGGTACATGAATAAAAATTAAATAAAATAAACATACTTATGTGCATAATAATAATATGAAGGAGGAGGAGATGAACGAAAAATATATTTACTAGAAAGAGAATTCAAATAAAAAACCTAACTTTAGGAAAAATTGTGTTCTTTCACTCTGTTCTTGACTATTGCTTGGGATGGTTAATATGTTTTTTCTGTTCGTAATTTCCTGCCGAGTGTATGTGGCAGGTCCATAGGATTGTATGAATTTAATGAGTTTTGAATTCCGAATCGAAATTCCGAATTGAAATTCCGACTCTCCGACTCCATCTGCAAGGACCAAGGTACTTCTTTTGTTATTTATTCTGTATCATTAGGCTGAGGTCAGGTTGACTGCGGCATTGACATTATGCTCTAGCACTAGAGCGCTGATTAGACATTAGGAAAAAAATAGAGATGCAAATTATGAGGCAGACTCTTATAGTATGTCAAGAATAGGTGTTTTTGTAGTACACACGAGTGGAAAATAAGCATAAGGTACTTTAGAGTATGTCTAAAAATTTGCGAAACAGTTGTAACATTTTTGAGATTTTGTGTACTCTGGGATACAGGCGTGAGCTTATGTATGTACGTATATTTGGTTGATCTGAGAATTGGTCGTAAGTTAATTAATGTGGCATAACAACATTAATTTGCTAGTCAGCTAGTAATTCACAAATTTTCTAGCATTCTAAACCCATTATAATAAACAATTAAAACAATACGACCACTTATCTGTATGGTTTATCACTATGTTGTTCCAACCATTGTTGTTGTGTTTGTTTATTGTTGTCTCAACAGTGTGTCGATTTGTTTATATGTGTTTAATGCTCTCGCTGGACTGACTATACTTGCAAATAGGTACGTGTGTGAATTTCTGTGGATTGGTTTGACATTTGGTTTTCGATTAACAATAGATTGTGTGTGTCACTGACAAATGGACAAAAGGATAATCTATTATTCAACGTGAGAAAAATAAAAGATACTTACTATATTATTAACTTACCAATGTTCTATCATTTTCCATCAACACATTAGTCGATATAATGAGTTGATTAAATTGACAAGTATTTTCAAATAAATTCTTTATTTATTTTATCTGTAGATCTACACAAATAGAAGAGGGAAACGACAAGAGCTTTCTTATTATTAACTTACCAATGTTCTATCATTTTTCATTAATACATTAGTCGATAGAATGAGTTGATTATATTGACAAGTATTTTTCAAATCTATTCTCTATTTATTTGATCTGTAGATCTACATAATAGAAGAGGGAAACGACAAGAGCTTTCTTATTATTAACTTACCAATGTTCTATCATTTTCCATTAATACCTACATTAGTCGATAGAATGAGTTGTTTATATTGACAAGTATTTTTCAAATCTATTCTCTATTTATTTGATCTGTAAATCTACATGATAGAAGAGGGAAATGACAAGAGCTTTCTTATCCGAGTCTCACGGTGAGAATTCAAATTCAAATTCAAAATTCAAAAATTTTTATTTCAACGTAAAGAATTTACATTCTGCTTGTTGAATGTCAATCTACATACAGTTATGTATAATGTTAGCCGCTGCCTTAGGGCCGTCTGTAGTGGAGAAAAAGGCAGCGAAAAAAAACTCCACTCTGACCATCTTTTCTCAAATCAACTTAAAGCTAATACAAATTAGGTATGAGTGTTCGAGACTTGGATAAGAAAGCTCTTGTCGTTTCCCGGTGAGACTCTCACCCCGATTTCTTATACACTAACAATAATTATATACTAATCTACTCTCTACAGCTGTCAGTCGGCCGAACTGCATAAAAAAAACCGTCAGTTGTTAACAGTACATTGACAGGTAGTGTATTAAAAACCGGGAGCCTAGACAAACGGACTACATTTCAACTGCTTTCCGACTGCCAAATTGCAGTTTAGATGCAGTTGGCGTGACTGCAATTTAACTGCCAATCAGCCGAGCAGTCCCACTGCAGTCGGGTTGCAGTAGGCATGCAGATCCCTATTCAAAGGTTGGGCAGTTTTATTGCAATTGAACTGCAATATTGCAGTAGGAACGCAGTTGGATTTCAGTCCGTCTGTCTAGACCCTAACCCGAACAAAGTCACGGCAGCGGGCTTATAGTAAAAATTAATATAAGAATTGAAAGTAAATCATTGCAAGATTGTCATGTGATGTCATGACATTACCTAAGAACTGCTTGTACCAACATAAGTCAAACTGGCTTAATTAACTCTGAAAAACAGAGTAACCGATTGCATTTTATGGTTGCACTGATGACAGGGCGATAATAGAAACAATACTATCATCTTTTACAGTGCTTACGAAAGTTGTATTTTTTGTAAGTTCTAGGTACATAATACTTTAAGAATTATTCGTAAGGCCAGTCAGTACCAGCACTGCCTCAGATTTTTTGGGAATATTTCTCATGATTTAGTAGTGAATCAGTATATTTTTTATAGCATTTAAACAATGCAGTGCGTAATTTCAGGTAAGTTCTGGATTGGCAATTTGAGGCGCTGAATTAAGTGACTGCAGCAATTTCTCTTTGTAGTAATTCTACTTCGTATTAATAATACAGTAAATGAGGTTATCATCCACCCATTATGTACCCACCGAGGAGCACGGGTCTATTCCTTCAGGAAGGTATTGGACATACTCCACCAAGGGTCCTAGTCTGGATTGGTGGAGGCTTGTAAGATTAGTGGCTGGTCTTTTTTAGATTTTTCCAAGCCGCTTTCTAAGGGATCTGACTGAAGGTCACCCATCCATGCACTAATCACGCCCTATGTTGCTTAACCTTCGTGTTCGTTTAAAATCACTCAGCCAGCCGGGGTTACGAGCGATTCAAATCAGACTACATACCTACATTAGCTTAAAACTTGATTGATTTATTTACAAGCTAGGTACGAGTAGTAGGGACTCGCTAAGAGACTTTTTCAAAGAAACTAACATCTTAACAGTTGCAAGCCAATATATATATGAAAATAGTATGTAGGTACGTTAGGAAAAATATTATAGACTTCGAAACACTTGGTAGCCATCATAACGTTAACACTAGGAATAAACATAAATTGTCATTTCCACGATTTAAGACTTTTAGAAGTTAATACTTCCTTTATGGGGCACTGTATAAGGTTCTAAAACAAGATACCCCAAGATATATTAGAGTTACCTCCATCGCGGCTTAAGAATTGTATTAAGCACACTCTTTGCAAAAAAGCTTGTTATAAAATCAACGATTATTTAGAAGACAAGGATGTCTGGCATTAAATAGTAGTTTAATATTAAATTTAATCAAACGATAAATGTGTCTATAGTCTAATTCACAAATGACTGGAAACGTTTGACAGGTCGATGTATCATTTTATTAAATAATGTGGCCAGACTTATTTTACTAGTGCTTCAATGAATGAATGATAAATTGCAAGTATAGTCCATTCATTCGTTCATTATGGAAGAGAAAATCATATTACGAATATTATAAGCATTTATACTTTTCAGTAACAGTTTCAATGCATATTTATGATTATATACTTGTAACTATACAGCTTACATTGGTGAATAAATAATATACCAATCCGGACTTGGCCCCCGTGGTGGAGTATGGCCTATACCTTCCTCAGGGAAGAGACCAGTGCCCCTCGGTGGGGACATAATGGGTTGATGATGAGGCATGTGCCCAGCTAACCCAAGGGTAAGGGAAAGGGTGGCAAGGGTAGGCGCCCAGCGGCCATCTTGTTTGAAAAAGGGCAAGAACTTATTCGTCTTCTTACCGCCGGTATGAGTGCATAAATGTTCTTTGCGGATAGACTCTTTTCTTGTTCAATTTACGTAAATTTTTTGTTTTGTTTCGTGGTTATTGTGGAATTTTTGTTTTATCCTCATGATGGAACCTCAACCGGGTACGTCCAAGTTTACATTGGTCAATAAATAATATACTATTGCTTGGAGTTTGGCTTAGCTAGGCATGTGCCCAGCTAACCCAAGGGTAAGGGAAAGGGTGGCAAGGGTAGGCGTCCAGCGGCCATCTTGTTTGAAACAGGGCAAGAACTTATTCGTCTTCTTACCGCTGGTCTGAGTGCATAAATGTTTTTTGCGGATAGACTCTTTTCTTGTTGAATTTACGTAAATTTTTTGTTTTGTTTCGTGGTTATTGTTGAATTTTTGTTTTATCCTCATGATGGAGCCTCAACCGGGTACGTCGAAAGAACATTTATCTCCAAGGAAAAAAAGGAGTAAATCTGCCTTTACTGTTACGGAAAAGGAGATCATAAGAAACGTAAATATGTATGTCTTCGAATTACTTCTTTCGACATTAATAACACCAACACGCCAAGAAGGTTCCAATAAAGCAGCAATTATATTGAAAATATCCAAGCATTCCGTATACAATATAATTACACACACACATACACTACACACCGAGAGGACCTTACACTACACCCTATACATAAAATGTGCCAACTCGACCATATGATGGATGGAATAATAGATAGTTTAATAATTAATGTTACTTATAGCAGCACTGGCGATAGCGATAGTGATTCCAGTTAATAAAACTTTAAATTTATTTAACTGTTTTGTTTTAGAATCGCTCATTGCCTTACTATACCTAATGCAAATTAATCTGACTGTGGCTAAAGTCATTCATTCGCTAAATGAATGAACTGTTTTAATAACGTCGGTACACCCCTATTTTTTTTTCCTCCTCCTCCGGTAACACCGAAAACGTCAAACGTTTCCAGTCATTTAAGAATTCCACTATAGTGTTCAACACATCCAAGAGTTTTTTTTTTTAAGATTGTAATTTAGGCTAAAATTGTTTTGAAAAGAATAAATGTGGAGTTTCTTTGTTAGTTTCTTCTCCATGTAATCTATTAATTGTGAAACTAACAACATTGACGTTTATAAAGTAAATATTCTATTTGGATTATGAATAAAATATTTGAATTTGAAATTTGAAAACGTCTTTTTGTTATGTAAGTTTGTTTAAATTTTGCATTGCATTGCAGAAGGCCTGCATTGAGATTGAGTATATGTCTATTTTTTTATATTTACATACAGGCACATACATTGCTTCCGGCCCCACACTAGGATATTATCCTGTGTCGTGGGAGCAAGAAACAGCGACGTCACAAACATGTAAACATCCAAGACCTGGGTTTCTTTTTGTTTTGCCCCAGCCGGGATCCGAACCCGGGACCTCTCGCATGGTAGGCAGATGCCCTAACCGCTGCGCCACAGACGTCGTCAAGGCTGTATACAATGTCAAGGCTGTATGAACTGACTTTTAAATTCCATTCCAATTATTCAAAGTTAAAACAAAATGTTTACCTACTTTATGAACGTCAAAGTTGTTAGTTTCACAATTAATAGAGTACACGGAGAAGAAACTAACGAAGAAACTCCATGTTATTATTATTATTATTTAATTCTTTTCAAAACAATCTTAGTAAAGTTTAATTATCTTAAAAATATTACTCATGGATGTGTTGAACACTTGACACAATTATCAATATTAATTGAAATTAAATTAAAAATCTCCTCTAAATATTTAAAATTAATCTACTGCTTAACACCAAACATCATTGTCATCCAAATAATCGTTGATCATTTACTGCTGCGCTTTACTATTTATCTTTCAAGAGCATCGTGAATACTAATTGTACTATAGCCGGAACTTTCATCCGTACATCGACATTCTGCTATAACAATTACATAGAGATAAATAAACGTAAACATTATAGATACGAGATTAGTGTCAATTATTACGAAATGGATAGCAATGGTCGTGATATAGTATCGATAAAAATCACGATGATACCTACTTTCCACAGTATCAATATGTCTGATCAATAACTTATTAATATTGAAGTAGATGATAGAGAGATACAACATACAACGAACTGATCACAAAGTTCTAGATATACCTAGATATTGTCGAGAAATCTTACGTGTTTATAAAAGCTCGTGCAATCGCTCGTAGCCCCGGCCGCAATGTTAAACGATCACGAAGGTTAAGCGCCATAGGACGCGTTCAGTGCATGGATGACCGTCTATGACTAACGCTAGTGGCATTTTTCCGACCGGTTCCGTGCTTCGCAAGGCACGTTAAGCAGTTGATGCCGGCTGCCGTTGATAGATGGCAAGTAAGCTAAGTCAGAGGCCATAGGGCGGCTTGAAAACTTCTGACAGTAAGACCAGCCACTAGTCTTACAAGCCTTCACCAATCCGGATTAGGCCCCAGTGGTGGAGTATGGCCATACCTTCTTCAGGGAAGAGACCCGTGCCCCTCGGTGGGGGCATAATGAGTTAACGATGATGATGAAGTACCTATCAATACTGTCTAATTAATGGTATTGGTTCCCTTGTTACCTTTCCAAATAGTTCCAAATACTGGCGAAATATAATTCACCAGTATTTAGATATTAGAATAACTAATGTTGACTGTGTTACATAAAGTTATTTGCAATAAATATTTA
This sequence comes from Yponomeuta plumbellus, assembly GCA_947310845.1. Classification (NCBI taxonomy): domain Eukaryota; kingdom Metazoa; phylum Arthropoda; class Insecta; order Lepidoptera; family Yponomeutidae; genus Yponomeuta; species Yponomeuta plumbellus. The sequence goes on from OX371206.1 coordinate 3,610,303, forward strand.
TGATTTCAATAAAGATATTTTTAATCTCTAATAGCACATCATTCAGATTTCTGCACGACTGAGGTTATTGACCAAAAATATTGACAGTGTGAGGTCTAACCACACTATAGCCGCTGACCCGACGACCTGTATTCGGTAAGGTCCATTGTCTGTCAGACCTTTTATACGTCGAATGTCAAAACGCGGACCAGACATGGGAATCGGTGTGCACCAATCGAATACGCTCATTATGTAATCATTTGGAGATTATTTTATTGATTCTGACGTTTCTAAAGGTGATGCGCTTTGTTGTTTGTATATTATGGCGTTAGTGTCCCGCCCAATATTTGTTAACGTAGAATTACAAACGATACTTACATAATCTCACGCCTGCTTCTCAAAAGGGTAGGGAGAGATTGTTTCATGATTGTTTTATAAAACTATATTTTTTAATATTTTTTTTCATACTTATTATTAATTATTCATACTTTACTTACTATATTGTACAAGAATGAAAAGTTACAAAAATATAAAATGTAATACAGACGAGTCCTTAAGCAGTTACGATAGTTAGGTAGTTATTAAGTCAAAAACAATTCATACAATGATAATTCAATGTACATATTTATTCATCATCATCAACCCATTATGTCTCCACCGAGGGGCACGGGTCTCTTCCCTGAGGAAGGCATAGGTACTCCACAACGGGGGCCAAGTCCGGATTGCTGGAGGCTTGTAAGACTAGTGGTTGGTCTTACTGTCAGAAGTTTTCAAGTCACCTTGACGTGCCTTGCAAAGCACGGAACCGCTCGGAAAAATGCCATTAGCGTTAGTCATAGACGGTCACCCATCCATGCACTGAACGCGCCCTATGTTGCTTAACCTTCGTGATCGTTTAAGATCACTTATTTTACAGGGCAAAATGTAAGAAAGGTCATAACGAATTTGGCGAATGATTTGTTAATTTAGACAACTCTTTAGTAAATTTTACAGGGCAAAATGTAAAAAAGGTCATAACGAATTTGGCGAATGATTTATTGATTTAGAACAACTCTTTAGTAAATAAATACCAAGTAGTAATAGCTACGGCCATCATCCTTGGCAGTGCCGTAAAATATTTCAACAACCATTTAAACGCAATGTTTATGTGAATCAACGTTTAACTAATGATGATTTATTCCAAACAGTAACATTTAAACATTTTGTCTAATCCCCGAAAGGCAACCGCGGCTCACGAGCATCCTTCAGACGCGAGTTACAAATTGTTATTTGTTCTAAGAGCATTAGCGCATCACAGATTCGTGTTGAAGAAATAGTGTTGTGCGCTCGGCGTATAATACTATCGATATTTTCTGTGTGTAACAGTTTTGATATTTTCCCATTTTCGATTGCCCAAATAAGAAGAGTGTTTCACTCTAAAACAATCTATTTATATTTTGCGGTTTATTAAATAACACTATTCTTAAATAACGTCTTTACTTATTTTGTCTGTGGTCTCATATAAACCGGTAGCTTTTTAACCTTAACAGGTAGCTGGGCAGGGTACCGAAACTGACAGAGATATTTTTTTTTGTAATAATAATAGAATTATAACATGCCTTTTTGGCTTTGATTCCACATAAATCTACACCAACTCTTATTCATAAAAAACCGGACAAGAGGGAGTTGGGCTCGCCCATCCAGAGTTCTGTACTCGCAGTTTTTTATGAAGACATTTTGTTTATGATCTTATTACAAATATACCTACAGTTTTCATATTTTTTCCAGTATTTCAAGTATAAGACGATTACTGGCCAAATTTAGGCCATAATTCTTGGTCAGTAAATTCATAGAAGTACTCTATGAATTTTGATTCCTTTGAGTGTCTAATATACGGTTTCTTTGCTGCGGCATGAGCTGCCGTATTTTTTTCGACGTTAACCTAGAATTATTTATTTATTTATTTGCTCCGCCAACAGGATAATACATTAAAAATTAACACTTACCCAAATAATAATATGTGCATTCCAATTACAGGCGGATACGCCACTAATTATTAATTGAGTTAGTTGGTTGAAAATGTTTAACATGCCTTTTAAGGCATTGAACTGTTTACAGTTCAATTTTACCTTGACCAAGATAATTATAATTAACATTATTTTATATAGAATTTGGATTTTTTCACCGGTTTATGGGACTATAAACTTGAGTATACAGTTTTAATTTCAACTCGATATCTTCACGCTTTCCTGACATAAAGGGACAGAAGGACGGACGGACGGATGGACGAATGCTGATTTTACATAGCTTATATAACACGCAAACACTTTTTATCGCAGATTGGTCGATATAGAAGAGATCGATAAATTTTCATCGACATTCGTCCCAGCTCTGGCCCTACAAGTCGGAATAACCAAGCGGATGTGGTCAGACTACGGCCTTCACTCCGTGCCCTTTCAACTGGCTTATAGACTGATGGGCGATCTGATAAGGGGGTCAGGTCACGTGTGTGAAGAGTTTGTAACTATTAGTGCGATAATTGTGTTCGATCGTCTCTCCTGTGCAAGGGATAGTTTCAAGGGATATTAATACTACACAGTGCACAATAGTGCATATATCACAAACCTAAGATTGACTGGTAGATAATAAAGTACGCCTTTGTACTTTACACTTTCGTTTTCTGCGATAAAGAATTTAATAATGGATTATTTTCTATCTTCAGGTTAGTTCCTGGTTTTAGATAGTATACTGGGTGTTGATTTGTACAGTTTCTTCCGACTCTGGGGTGGTTATTTATTATGATACTGAAGCAAAAAAAATATATTTTTTTTTTTAAATCACCTAAAAATTATAAAGTTACTAGCTGTGCTTCGCGGTGTTACCCGCGGTTCATCGATTTTCCCGTAGGAATAAGATATTTCCCCGCGGTAAAACGTAGCCCCCTTGACGAACTGCCGAGACGCTGACCGAGCTAGATATGTAAGCAGAGTGGTGAGAGGGTTACAACGAAGAATATTTTGGGAGCAAAGAGAAATTAAGTGAAAATATTGTGTTAGCGAATTTTATTAGCGATTTTAATAAGTTTCTAATACTAAACTGATCGTAATTGAATCTTTGCTGACTTTGTTACTGGCAATGCAGGTGTAGTTGCCCTGGTCAGCGAAAGTCACGTTGCTAAGTTGCAGTACGTTCGACGTTCCTCCCCTGAAACATACAGACAAAGCTTCATTAAACTCAACTTAGAAAAAAATCCTGTTGCTTTCTAAACATAACATTAAGCCTAAGCGCACACTAGCGACACGCAACAGGCGACAACTCGGCGACTAGACGCGACGACAGGCTACGGCCGTCAATTTTCATATATTTTGTTCGAATCTCCGCACATTTGGCGTCTGTCGCGACGACAAGACGGCAAAAGCAAATGACAACGTCGCGTCTGACGCGGCGACAAGTCGCCCTGTTAGCGATGGCTCTAACATTTACATACAGGCACACTGGCACATACCTTGCTTCTGGCCCCACACTAGGATAACCTGTGTCGTGGGAACCAGAAACAGCGACGTCATAAACATGTAAACATCCAAGAGCTGGGTTTATTTTTTTTGTCCCCAGCTGGGATTCGAACCGGGCATGGGCTAACCGCTGCGCCACAGGTGTCATCTAAACGACGAATTTGTGTCAATTACAAAAAAAAAGAATTTGTTGCCATTTCTAGTAGATTCAACGAAATGCAGTAGCATTATACCTCTTCAAATCAACAGTTTTGCTATTCGTCAAACCGTCGAACTGCCACAGAGTGCTTGGTGCGGGGTTTCCGTACTGGACGTGGCAGTTTAGCGTGACAGTACTCCCGTGCCTCGTCGTGATAGTACCGCGCTCTGGCTGTATGTAGATTGGCACTGGAAGTCAAGCGAACAACGATTTAAAGTAAACCCACGGTGTCATTTTTACGCTACGCGAACAATCTTGCCTTCCGCTTATACTTGAAATTGAAATTGAAAAATGTTTATTGATCACATCAGAATATGTACATACGAGTAAATACAACAAAATTATAGATTGACTAGCTGTTGCCCGCGACTACGTCCGCGTGGCCTTTAGTTGAGTAAAGTGTTTGCAAATAAGATAGAGATACTTTTAGCGCAGCGCATGCGAAAGAGCTTTCATACTAACTTCGCAACCCCCTGTTACCCCCTTAAGGGATGGTTTTCGAAAAACTACTTTACACGTCTTTCATGACTTTTAATGAAGGACCTTCATTCTGAATTTCATTCGAATAACTCCATACACGGCAAAGTTTCATACTAACTTTGCACCCCCCTCTTACCCCATAAGGGTTGATTTTCGAAAAACTATTTTACATGTGTTTTATGACTTTCAATGAAGGACCTTCATATTGAATCTCATTCGAATAACTTCAAAAACGGCAAAGTTTCATACTAAGTTTGCACCCCCCCTTTTCCCCCATTAAGGGATGATTTTTGAAAAACTATTTTACACGTGTTTCATAATTTTAAATGATGAACCTACGTACCAAATTTCATTCGAATAACTTCAAAAACGGCAAAGTTTCATACTAACTTTGTACCCCCATTTTACCCCCTTAGGGGATGAATTTTCAAAAATCCTTTCTTAGTGCTCCCTTACGTTACAAAAGGAAGCCCTATGCAAAATTTCAAGTTTCTAACCCTTATAGTTTGGGCCCTGCGTTGATATGTCAGTCAGTCAGTCAGTCAGTCATTCAGTCAGTCAGTCAGCTTCTCCTTTTATATATATAGATAGATAATTATGTGATAAAAAGGATAGGGCTCAGCTTAGTGCTATGACTGCATGCATCTTCACAGCGCTGATTTTCAGCCCGTCGCTGTTCACACTGATTAAAACATAACGAAGCTTGCGGATTTCTAAAGAGAACACTATAGTTATAACAATACATGTTGTATATGCAATCGTGAGCACATAATGTAGTCATACATAAATTTAGTCAGTTGTACAAAATTGTAGAGTTAGTAGTTGTACTTCACTTTCTTTCTGTGAGCTTTCTTAACTATCTTCTTGAACTCTGCAACTGCTTTCTTGTCCTTGATTATACCTCAGTGTGGACTATACAAGTGTAATTCTTTCTCTTCAACTTCCCTTCACTGTACCGGCGAAATAATAGCGGCAACACATCGTCGCTAAGGACGTCAATTAACACGCGTGCTTACTGCGCTAAATCTAAGTTGAAGAATGTATTTTTAACCAAATCGTATTATAGCGACCTCGAGTATTTAATGACAATTTTTTAAGTTGTGTACCATTTTGATGTGATTATTATTTTTTGGTATTATGTAATCAATTAACACCATTGACTGGTTTTGTTCATATACCCGTAGATGTCACTATTATTTTAAGTTTAAAAAATTTGTACTCCTTATTGGTTAAACTTAGCGCGCATTTTATATCTATAAAACCATGCATGTATGTATTGTATACTTTCTTTCTTATCTTTGACAAATAAAGTAACTGATTCTGATTCCGAGGTATGGGAACACCTCAGGTTTCCTCACAATATTTTCCCTCGTAATTTAATAAACAAAAATAACAGAACTGATTCGTAACTTACCAAGAACAGTAACTCTAACTGTCTTCTCAGACTTGCCGACTTCATTTTCAGCGATGCAGTGGTAGTCGCCGGAGTCTCTCCACGATGCTTTGAATCTGCAAGATTAAGTAAAAAACACTTATTTGTGACGAAAAGTTATTGCTTCACCAACAAGCTATTAAGCTATTGTGGCAGTCTTTGCAAATTGCTGTGCGAAACGCTTGATCGTTTCTCAATGAATCCTAGTTAGGGCTTAATTCGTCATTATGTTTAAGAGTCATCATCAACCCATTATGTCCCCGCCGAGGGGCACGGGTCTCTTCCCTGAGGAAGCTATAGGCCTTAATCCATCACGGGGGTCAAGTCCGGATTGGTGGCGGCTCGTAAGACTAGTGGCTGGTCTTACTGTCAGAAGTTTCCAAGCCGCCCTAAGGCCTCTGACTTGGCTTAACGACTGCCATCTATCGACGGCAGCCGGCACGAACTGCTTAACATGCCTTGCGAAGCACGGAACCGCTCGGAAAAATGCCACTAGCGTTAGTCACAGACGGTCACCCATCCATGCACTGAACGCGCCCTACGAACGATTCTTAATGCTTAAGAAGTCATCTTCTATGTTTAAGAGTACCTACAATTTATTTTGTCAATGCAACCTCACTGGTCACAAGCCAGAGCCTTAATTCTGTTAAAGCATTACAGTTCAATTACTTTTACATGGTCGGGTCACGTGACATGTTTTTACAATCCCATTGACGCCTAGAATTACGAATACGCGTGCGCGCGTTGATTTGAAGCGGCAATGAAATGAAATCGACGCAGTCGTGCAACTGTCATTGTACTACAATGCATTAGCAGAATCTAGGCCCTGTTCGCAAACGCAATGGACGTTTTGCAAAATCCAAGGATGCGATCCGTGCGACTCCGATAAAAATCCGGCAGTTAGATAAAAATCCGGCAGTTAGATAAAAATCCGGCAGTTATGGGAGAACAAACTGAAAAATATCCTAGGAATCTTTGTGGAGACGGAAAATAGAAAATTTACGCTGATCCCTGAAACTGTTGTCTATCGATGCGGAATCATTCCTCAATGTCAGCTGTGCAATTCCTAACGGGGAACGTTGGATTCAAAGTTAGGGGCAACCCAAATTTTACCTTTTACTACTTTTTACTGTATAAAATTGCAAAATATTTGAATTCGACGCGCCTTCTTGAAAAGGGTGTTTATGGATGTGGGGTTGATTCGCGATGCCAACTGCGCTATTCCACTTAGGTGTTTGTTTGTTCATTCGTTCGCTCGTGCGTTCGTTCGTTCGTTCGTTCGTTCGTTCGGTCGGTCGGTCGGTCGGTAAAATAAATAATAGGGGTAAAATATTTATAAAATATATTTTTCACTCCATCTGCTCGAAATGATCCAATTGTAAATTTATGTACTAATGCACTCATTTACTAAGAAGTCGGACTTTTCTTTCACTCTTGAGGATTCGTCCTATATCTATTTCGCTCCAACCCAAGCAACAAGTATTAAAACCGAGTTTGGAACTACTTACTGAACTTCCAAATTCTTTGCTGCAAAATTTTAAGTCTCCAATTGTCAAATATTTGCAATTGGAACGCAAGTTTTTCATTCCTCTCAGATGGTAGTGAAAAGCAGAGTGTTCTACACGGGCGCAAATCATTTTTGGTCTCGGTAGTGTTGAATCCCTCGCTCCTTCAGCGATTCATAGTTAAAGCAAGAATCGCCTCAGTTCGCTCTATATTCAATTTCACAACCGCGACGCAAACATTTTGTTTGGGCCATTTGTGAACAATCTACTATTTTTAAGTAGCCTCTCTCGTGTCCCACTGCTGGACAAAGGCCTCCTCTCCCTCAAAAATAATTGAAACGGGCATGGTAGGTGCATGTACTCTCTAGGGCAGGGCAGCTTCATTTGGTGTTCACTGTGCCTACAATAAATATGTCTGTTTTTCAATTCAAACCATTGAATTTTCGGCTAGAACGTTCCAACAGGATCAACTCTTCTTACCTTTGTGTATGCATTTCGTCTTCGGTGTGTCTTTCATCCAGAGTTTGCATGACATCATGCTGGTTCATCTCCCAGTGCACCCTGGCCGGAGGATCAGCCTCCACCTCGCATGGGATCTCCACCAGCTCCCCTTCCCGCACTGTTACTTCCTCAGCACTGGCCTTTATTATCGGTGCATCTGGAAAGTTGTTTGTTTCACTTAGAGCGAGTACACACTTGGCGTTTTGAAGCGCGCGCTTTAAAACGCCTAGTGTCTACAATACGATTAAAATCAGTTAACACTTCGGCCAACCTCGGTAATTGTCGTGAATCCCTCGTCTTTTACATAGAGTTATCAATTTACAGACATGACCTTTAATTATATTACTCGTTGTCTTAATGAATAAATACAAGAACGACATGAGCAATAAAACCTCCTATGTAGCTCAAAACTAACACAACTTTTATATTGAAATAAGAAAAATAATTTACTATTTTGACAGTCTGCCTTCTTAGTGTCAATAAAAACAGCTTGACGTATATGATACATTTATGTTTATAAACGCTAATTTCATTCGTGAAAATATTCGATTCTATAAAATTTTATCACAATTAACTCACAATAGTTATTTATGTGTCATGGCTTCAACAAATTTAAAGCGTGGAAAAAAAGTTGCTCAATCTCGTGAAATAGTAAATAATGTATATGAAAATAAGCTTATTTATTTAAAAAAAGAGGAAAGTAAATATCATCAAAAAATTTTTAAATTTGTTAAAAATTTTGAAAGTAAACGACTAGCTCTTAGATCAGACAAATTCATGTCGCTTCTGCATAATAAATTTCTTAGGTCTACCGGTTAGTAATGTCATCTTGGCAGGTGCTATACATTGCGTTTATGATACTTCAAATTGAATGCTACGTAAAAGAAATCGCGGCAATGTATTTCGTGTCATTTCCGTCTCCGGATTTAGGCGATGATATCCGAGAAAAGCCGAATTTTTAACTCATTTTAATCGTATTGTACCCGCTCTTACTCGTTGGTGAACACTTTTGACTGCCAAACTGAGAAAAACTTTAAACAAACTAATAGAAAAAAGTTATTCTGAAGCAATTTTGTATCTATGTATATTCCCTTGGTTTTTCGTAGGGTGTCGATATATAATAATTATTTTATAGTGATATATAGGTTCATTGTATTTTAGTATCTATTTTATTATATTTATAGTAAACTAGCTGTCCCGGCAAACTTCGTACCACCAAAGTTTTCGTAATTTTTCCATAATTTCTCACCATTTAAAACTTCCCTGAAATTCTAGAAATATGAAAAACCAAAAATAAAAAGTATTCTTGGTTTCATTGCATCCTCCGCTGTGGCTAATCATAATTGGCATAAACCAAATAAATAAACAATAATAAAAAAGGCAACTGACTCAGCGCCGTGGTGAGGGTGTGAACCCTCGCTGATTTAACACTCACAAAGAACTGTAGCAGTAAAATCCCAATAATCAAAGCCAACAGCATTGCTGGCCTCACACCGGTATACGCCTCGGTCCTCCATTTTGGCATCCGTAAATTGAACCGTTCCATCTTTAACGTACACGTCAGTGGGAACATCGGTGAAGTGTGAGCCCCCTTTAGGGAGGAATTTCCACGACAATTTGGGGGTCGGCTTTCCTTTGACGACCCTGTGGTTGAAGAAGATAACATAACATTTACATAAAGGCACAAACATTGCTTCTGGCCCCACACTAGGATACCCCGTACCGTGGGAACCAGAAACAGCGACGTCACAGACATGTAAACATCCAAGACCGGGTTTTTTTTATCCTCTCGCATGGTAGGCAGATGCGGTAACCGCTGCTCCACAGAGGTAGTCAAATATGAGTGTAATAAGTTTGTGTTAGCTGCTTTTCTGTTTATAGATTATAATGCAATAGATTTTACTGAAACTCAGTCATCAATTACATACTCAGATTTTTCGCTTTGCTTATATTTTTAATTACGTAATTTCATACCTGCATTCCATATTAGAATTGACACCAGATTTCAAATTCACTTGTGATGTTGTATTACGGTCTATCTGTGGTGGATCTGCAAAATGTGAAAAGATAAAACAAATGAGTGATTACCTCCGTTGCTAACAAATAAGTAATATAATCCCTGTTACACGGTTTATATCGTATAAGATATAGAAAATCTCAAAAAAAAAATATATAAAACTTCTGTTTTATAAAATCATCTTCCTGTAGTAATAAAAAAGTTTTTTATATTTAATATTCTCATTGATTTCTAAACTAAACTTTTTCTCATAAGGGGGTAGACTCAAATAAACATGTTTTTATATAATAGGCGTCATTAGCAAGTTGTGACGTCATATTTCGAGCCCCATTTGCACGGCGCGATTTAGTGACGACTCGCCGAAAATCAACTCGATTATTTTGTCTTCAAAAGGCTATTTAAATGCGAAAAAAAAAGAATTATTTATACATAAATTTATATAAATTGTGATTCTAAAATAGAGTTAAGGCTTTTTAACCAGAAAAAAATATATAATTGTCCAAAAAAAAAATAGGATTCAATTTGATAATTATTTATCTGCAGCCATTTCAACGAAAACGTCCTGGGTTGGCTGAATCTATGACAACGTCACAGGTCAGTAAATATGGCGTCTTAGATCATTCACGTACAGTGCCACCATCTTATCTGTTCAGTTGATAGCGGCGCTAGTGGAGAATTAAGTAGTAACATTTAATAAATTTACCTAGAAAAATGAGAATATTTTAATCCGTCTTTCCATTTTAATGACAATATATCTATAAATCTTAATAAGTGAATAAATAAAACAAAAAATGTAGAACAGGATTTACAATTTATTAGTTAGTTACAATTCTGCCCACCTGAACAGATAACTTGGTGGCGCTGCAGTTCTTACGTTCATGGTTTTGTTTATTAACCAGCGATTACTTTACTGACCAAGATTTTAAATTTACCTCTTTCTGAGGACTCAATGAACACCAACAAAAAATATGAGATAGTTTTCAGAAACCTGTCGGATAGTTCACACAATAAAATTCATGGTCATCATCATCATCATTCAGCCACAAAATGTCCACTGCTGGGCATACGCCTCCTCCATGGATTTCCAAAAAGACCGGTCGGAAGCGGCTTGCATCCAGCGTCTTCCTGCCACTTGGATGAGATCGTCTGTCCATCTTGTGGCTGGTCGTCCTACGCTGCGCTTGCCGATGTGCGGTCTCCATTCAAGAACTTTTCGGCCCCATCGGCCATCAGTTCTTCGTGCTATGTGCTATGGCTATGCATCCGGTGGGCTATGTCGACGACTTTCGTTTGTCTACAGAGTGCTTATACTGAGTTTTTTCCTTCACTTTCGATAGCGAGAGCGTTTGCAATTTGTATAGGAGTGACAAAGCGCGCCACATAGTTGTCTCTTTGTCACTCCTATGCAAATCGCAAACGCTCTCGCTATCGAAAGTGAATGAAAAAACTCAGTATACGCACTCTGAACTCATCATTTCCGATTCGGTCTCGTGGAGAAATTCCGAGCATAGCCCTTTCCATAGCTCGTTGCGGAGCTTACAATAAAATCACATCTTACCAACTCCAGAAATAGTAATCGTAGCTGAATACTTTTCGCTCTTCTCAGAATTACTTATCTCGCAGCTGTAACTTCCCACGTCACTCACACTCATATTTTTAATCTTTAGCGCATTCTCTTCAGTGATTATTGCGATATTGTCGTTGAAATTAACAGACGTATCGTTGTGTGACCATTTGATGGACGCCTCTGGGTAGGCGTTGGCCTCACAATAGATTTTACCTTCTGTACCATATTCTATTTGTTTATCTGAAATTGAATTAAAATCAAATCAGTTGACTGACGTCTGTCTGTCTCTACAGACGACAAATGTAAACTGCGACTACAGTGCAAATGACAGCTAAGGTTTTGACTAGATATCTGCAAGTAATAGGGATTTCAGAAGATAATGCCTTCTAGAAGTTAATTATGTACTCAACAAAGTAGCAATAGGGTAGTTTCCAGGGTAAAAATAATTAAATTCTATTTAGTCCGTATTTTAGATTATAAAAGAATATTAGACACGTTTTTTTTCTTTTTTTCGATTAAACAAAAAATAACAAAGATATAGCCCATTAAAGTTACGTGTGACGTCACTCCGTGCTAAAAAATGCAGCACGGCGTGACATCACACGTAACTTTAATGGGCTATATCTTTATCATTTTTGGTCTAATTTACAAATAAAAAAATACGTGTCCCTTATTTTTGAATAATCTAAAAGACGGATTAATTACATTTTTAGGGCAACTAGCTCATTGGCCATACTATTTATTTTTTATACATGTTTATTATAATTTATTAAGTAAATATTGACCATTTTAAGGAATTAATTTTGGTATTTTTGAGTCTTATTAATAAATATCTTATTTCTTATGTCTATTTTTAATATTTTTGGTTGGTGACGTCATCAGAGCATGATTAAAGAGATTTTGGGTCACTTTCTGAATTGAGAATTTCGCTTAGTAACTACTTAACTGTAGTGCTGTCTCCTCAATTTTCTCAGAAAAGAGCGTGATGGCACGTTACTTAAGTATTTACTTAGTTCGAATTCTTAATTCGGAAATTAGCCCAGTATTTGCCTACTTACAAAAAAAACACAAACTTTAAGTATGGCAAATTTTCAGACGTCATAGAAAAGTCATTTAACGTCAAAGCTTTTTATTGAATATTTAAAAAAATGTAGACCTGATTACAAATCTGATAAATATAAATTGTACTGAAATTATAATTCCCGAAATGATTTTGAGATTTCCGTTCATGTTCAAAAATGTAGCATAGCCAATTGACACCTTTAGCAAATAAAGCTATATTTTGCTGTACTTTTGTTGGCATGTTGGTATCTCTAGTAAAATTAAATACCTTTAGATTAAAGTGTATAAAATCAAGACGAAAAATTACAGTTTAACTTATACCTTCTGGTTTCTGCAGTATCTCAAAAACAAATTCTCGGTGCACAAAGACGTCAACGCTTCCAGATTGCTCGTCCAATGCATTTTTAGCGTGACATTCGTAGGTAGAGTTCACTTCCACGTTCTCTAAGGTCAAGCGGCTTATGTGGACCGATGGGATTTCGAGTAGGTTGGTCTGAATAAGTGACAATGAGTGAATGATGTGTAAATAGTGGAAGGATGATTATGTAGGCACAATCGTCCTTCCACTATTTACACATCGCATTGAGTGAGGCTTTTAGATAACGCATCAACTGCGTAGATCATTGTTTTTTTTATTTTGAAAGAGTTTACGGTATATAACATAACATTTACATTTACACTTACATACAGGCACATACATTGCTTCTGGTCCCACACTAGGATACCCTGTGTCCTGGGAACCAGAAACAGCGGCGTCACAAACATGTAAACATCCAAGACCTGGGTTTTTTTTTGTCCCCAGCCTTTTTCCCCAGATTCGAACCCGGGACCTCTCGCATGGTAGTCAGATGCGCTAACCACTGCACCACAGAGGTCGTCAAACCTCTCAACGTCAAATATGATATTGAATTTGTATTATGTGAGTGTGTCTGATGTTGAAATTATTAGATATGTACAACATATTATTTAGTTTTTAAGATGTTAAGGATTTTTATTTAAAAATAATATTGGAATTTTAAGTTGTTATTGTTTTAAGTTGTTAATGTATGGTACATACAAATAATATTATGTGACGGATGGATGAATGTGAGTAAATCTGTAATGTTAAGGTAAGATTTGGTGATACTATTTTTTTATAGCAACTGTTACTGCTAATTGTATAACCCACGACTAAGCTCACAATAAACGTTCTTGATTCTAAGATTTTGGGACAAATCCTGAATTAACATAACCTTAAAATATGTCATTTTTATACGTCACGATATGGCTCCCCACTTTTTAGTATTATGGAAACAGTGGGCATTTCAGTTTAAGGTCCTATGGAACGATAGATGATCAAAGAATGATCACCTGATGGTGACATAAATCAAATCAAATGGAATCAAAATATTTATTGTACCATAATGCAATATATACTGAAGATATATCGTCGCATCAACTACGCAGCTATAAGTCGGTCATATTACGGTCATTTTTGGTCATTGTTGGTTTGATCAAAATGAATAAAATTTCACGGCTCAGTATCAATCAAAATCTAAAATTTACCTCAGCGCGTAGTTCGTTTCCGCCTGTCCACGAAATCGTCGGAGATGGATACCCGTGAACTTTGCATAAGAGTAATGTGTTAGATCTAAAATTGACAATTATTTGTCTGAACAACATCTGGACATTCGGCGCCATCCATTGTGGATTTTGTACTAAAATCACAAATAAAGTGTCATGTTATCATTGCATTTCAGTTCAACTTGGCGTTTGTAATTCTGCTCATGCTGTCCATTCTGTGTGGATATAATTCTTACCATTTTTTTGATCTTCAATTAAGCTTGTTGTCAAATTAATTTGTTCAAAAGTATTACGGTTTTCTCCGTAGACCTGTAAATTAAAACACCAAAAATTCACAAAACTAATAGTCGGCGCATCCTACAGCTAACTATAGGCCTATTGCATGTCAAGAATCATTTCTATCAGCACTCGTCGATTCTTTCTGTTGTTTTTACCACATCGTCTGTAATATGTAGATAAACAAGTAGACTTCTGGTGTGCGTGAGACGCAAAGCTTCATTCGCGAGCTGAGCTGATTGAAGGACCGTGCCATGGACTTTGGCTCTGGGGCACATCTGAGCCAAAGGATTTCCTTCGCTGAGCAGCGCGGTAACGCGGCCTACTGGCCTTTCTATAATATTAATACTTTATAATACACAATACTTTATGAGGACTTTTGGGTTAGATATGGATGTATAATATTGATTTGACATTATATTTATAATAATTTTGTCTTTAACCTTGACATTGAGAGTAGATAAGTGGTGAAGAAACATGCTTACCGTAATTTTGAATGGTGTCTGTGGATAGTAATGTGCTTTTGCCAAATAAACACGGGAGTTTGCTGTTTGCTCTAAAACCAACTTCTTAGCATCATTCATACTGTTCTCTGTTGACACTACTATGTTAGAGAGAGCCAGGTCTTGATTTTCTGGTACTGCTATCAGGAAATAGTTAGGTCGCCCTGAAAGACAAATTAATGTTTGGCACCAAGTTAAGTGATTGAGTTGTGTGGAAGTAATTATTACTATGTTTTTCTTTTCACTCTTTTAACCGAGGTACACTGCCGTCGATAGATGTCAGTCGTTAAGCCAAGTCAGAGGTCTAAGAGCGGGTACACACTAGGCGTTTTGAAGCGCGCGCTTTTGTAACGCGCGTTGTAAGAACTATGAGGTCTGATTGAAGTGTACACATGCAAACGCGCAGTAAGCGCTCTTAGGGCGGCTTGAAAACTTCTGACAGTAAGACCAGCCACTAGTCTTGCAAGCCTCCACCAATCCGGACTAAGCCCCCGTGGTGGAGTATGGCCTATACCTTCCTCAGGGAAGAGACCCGTGCACCTGGAGGGGGCGTAATAAGTTGATAATGAAATACATACTTATTGTCTGGCCGCTGGGAGTATACGATCCTAACACATGTCTATTTCATATGACTAGTGATGGGAGATAATCAACTTTATCATTCCTTACGTTATTCTTAACTAGCTTTTGCTACTGACTCACGATTAAGTAGTTTTGTTTTTTAGACGACCTTCACTCAGTCATCTCTTGTGACATTTTCGCAGGCATTTTAGAAGAGTCATCATCTTTTTTGTGCCGAATGGCGGTGAAGTGTTGTGGCGAGCTGTGCGACCTTTTATTTGATCCCAGATCAGGGCCTCGATTCTGTTAGTGCATTGTAGTTTGATGATAGATACACGGTCGGGTCACGTGACGTGTTTTTTCATACCATTGCCGCTTAGATTGCTTGAATTGTGTGCGCGCGTAGACTCGAAGCGGCAATGAAACTAAACGGCCATGATCATGCAGTTGTCATTGTACTACAATGCATTAACAGAATTTAGGCCCAGCTCAATCGCTTTGTACGGCAGTGGTGCGGAGAGATTCTGAGAACGCAATGAAGCCTCTTGATCAACTTCGTATCGTTAAAACGACCGTTATTATTTTCGTTATTTTTGGTACGTCACTACAAAAAAATACGGTTGACATAACCTTGTGACAACGTAGTAAGGATTTTACGCACGAACATTAAATATTGTTTTCTTCTTATTTAACATTTAAATCACCGTGCAAAATATAACATTGATTGTAAGTTTACACAATATATAGTTTCAATGACAATTATTGGCTAGTAGGATAAATAGGACTTAAAAATATTTTAATCGAAAATTTAACGCCACTTCAAGGTTACGTCGTCCGTTCTAACATGACCTGTCAGGGGATCGTATTCTCCCAGCGGCCGGACGGTAAGTAACGTTTTATCACGCTCTCTTCTAAAAAAATTTACTAGACAGCGCTACAGTTATGTACCTAATTACTTAGCAAAAGCACTAACTTAGCACCAAGTGCATCGATTGTTGACATTTTAGAGTTTTCTTTGCCGAAGAACTTTCGTACCATACGACATGTGTTTAGTACAGTAGATTTTTGCTGAAGTTGGGAAGTTGATCGGTGTATGTCTAGCGCTTTTCTTTAGGCCAATGTGCAGACTAGAGTAGGTATAACTCCTGTAGAAGAAAGGATTATTGGAATCGTTTTGACGGATATTATTAGAAATACAATAGATCGTTTCAACTCTCGAATAACCTAATGTCAGAAGTAGAAATCTGTAATAATTGCTTTAATTATTATTGGCGACTTAAAGTCGACCGGTCGGTAAAACATTTTCCTAACAATCGTAGGGATACTTCTGATATGTTCACTTACCTTAAAATGGATACGCGTGGTGACGGCTAAAGCCCATATTTTATAAGATAGGATAAGATAAGACTATTCTTTATTGTACCAGGAAAACACATAAAAAGATACAGTACATACAATTGGCGGCCTCAGAAAGAAGATCTGTAGATCCCTACAGGCGTGACATATTGGCTGTAATACTAAAATTTCCAATACTATAGTCTGTAAAATATAGCTTGAGCTCCGCGACAGCTGTCATGGACATTTGCGTCTATGAAGTTTTGAATTTTTCACAGAATATTTTCACTGTGAAAACTCCGTACTTAGTTTACTGCACACTATTCGATAGTGTGCAGTAAGTACGGAGTTTTCACAGTGCAAATATTCTGGGAAAAAATCCAATACTTCATGGACGCAAATGTCCATGACAGCTGTCGCGGAGCTCAAGCTATATTTTAAAGACTACCTATAGGTTATTTGGGTACGCTATTTTCAAAATATAATAAAAAAAGGTTTGCAAAAATAATCCCTAGGCTAAGATGCTTTTCGTATGCTTTGTGAATGCGTTATGATTTATGTTGTGTCTTGATTACGAACTCACCTGGCATTGGTCTGCGGCTGGTCTCCTCCAGGATGCTCGGTGAAACCGTAGAAAATCCATATTGGAAAGGAAAATACTTCTTTGTGTAAGTCGTGAGGGCAGTGCTCCCCTTATTCGTGATCTGGTATTCACGACTTTTCAGACTAGCTATTCTGATGACCTGAAAGTTAATGAGTTTGAAATTGTTCTCGGCTTCGAATTTGTGGGGAGACTCACTTGTTACAGTGCTTCAAATCGGCAATTTTCATTTAATTTACTCAATACATTCGTGAACCATTACGAAAAGATTATAGTGAGTTACTTAACTAGTTGAAAATGAACCCTGTAAAGGTATTGGATTGCAGATTGGCATGTGTGGCTTAACCTCCTGCAGCCCAATGTAGCGTAAAAAGTACGAAAACAATTGTTATTTTCAAGGTCGGACTGCAGGAGGGTATACAATAATTAAGCGATCAGTACAGTCGACAGCATAACACCCTACACACCCATGCACTCTACTCCTTTGCATTACGAGCGACTTTACAACTAAAATATGAAGGTTGAAGTGCTGTCAACTGTACTTATAATCTCAGAGGAAAGCTATATTTTACACTGACATTCATTCAACAAACATAACAAACATTTCTGATTTCTGAATCCAAGAATGTGTGGAAGCCTGTTGTTAAGCCAAGTCAGAGGCCTTAGGGCGGCTTGAAAACTTCTGACAGTAAGACCAGCCACTAGTCTTACAGGCCTCTATCAATCCGGACTTGGCCCCCGTGGTGGAGTATGGCCTATACCTCAGGGAAGAGACCCGTGCCCCTTGGTGGGGGCATAATGGGTTGATGATGAATGATGAATACAAATATTTAGATGAAAGGCTAAGGGGCGGTTTCTGAAATGAGAATTTCGCAAAGTAATTACTTAACTCTAGTGCTGTCTCGTCAAAGTCTTTAAAAACGAGCGTGACAGCACGTTACTTAAGTACCTATTTAGATACATAGAGAAAATTCTCAAATCAGGAACGGGCCGGAAACGTTATTAGAACTACTTACGGAAGCATGATTTGTATGGACGATCCTTTCCACTCCCTCTGTAGGGACAATATCCAGAGTCGGATTATCGCCCACAGCTACTATCATCACGCTACTAGTGTAAGGACGGATTGTCAGCTGGAATATTTAAGTCAAGTCAAAATAGTTTTACAATGTCAACAAGTTTGAATACGTACCACACAATATACAAAAGTTCTGCCCAGAATACAGAACATACAAAAATAAGTAAGGATAAATACAGATGACCTCTGTGGCACAGCGGTTAGTGCATCTGCCTCCCATGCTGGAGGTAACGGGTTCGAACGCCGGCTGGGAAGAAGAAAACCCCAGGTCTTGGATGTTTACATGTTTGTGATGTCGCTGTTTCCGGTTCCCACGACACAGGGTATCCTAGTGTGGGGCCAGAAGCAATGTATGTGCCTATGTGTAAATGTTTACTGTTTATGTTTATATTGTGAAGTTTTATGAAGATTTTTGATCTGGTTTTCATTTTAATAAGAATATTGTTTAAGTTTTAAAGTTTTTTAAAGACGCTAAAACTATTTCGAAAAAAATACACGTGGAGTTTCTTTGTTAGTTTTTTCTCCTACATGGATCTATCTAATCTCTTTAAACGAGCAATTCTTGTATATATAATCAGAATCTCGGAAACGGCTCCAACGATTTTCATGAAATTTTGTATGCAGGGGGTTTCGGGGGCAATTAATTGATCCAACTAGGTTTCATTTTTATAAAACGTCGTTTTAACCGTGTTTTAAGGCAAAAAAATAACTGCTACACTACAAGAAGGAAATTTTCGTAACCATCTGTAAAGTTGTCATAGCTCAAGTGGGAAATAGGACGATACCGTAAATAGAAGACCCTGATTCGAGACTTGATAATAATTTTTCTTTTTTTTTTTCAAGCTCCTTCTTTTGTGTGAAAACCTACATACCGAGCAAAGCTCGGTCATCCAGGTACTTTACATAAAGGGGAAAACATTGCTTCTGGCCCCACACTAGGATACCCTGTGTCGTGGGAACCAGAAACAGCGACGTCACAGACATGTAAACATCCAAGACCTGGGTTTTTTTATCCTCTCGCATGGTAGGCAGATGCGGTAACCGCTGCTCCACAGAGGTAGTCAAATATGAGTGTAATAAGTTTGTGTGAGCTGTGAGCAAAGCTCGGTCATCCAGGTACTTTATTATGAAACTAACAACTTTAACGTCCGTAAACATTTTGTCTGTACAGTCGACAGCACATCATCCTATAGGCAGGTATGTACAATAGTACAGCCATGCACTCTTCTCGCTTGGATTACAGGCGACTTTGCAACTAAAATGTGACGGTTGACGTGCTGCCGAATATGAATAAAATATTTGAATTGGAAAAAAATTTGAATTTCATACAATTTTGTTTTGAGCGGTATTTTATTCATAGTACAGACATGTACTTAAGCGGACTTGTGTACCACCTCGCCGTGTATAGAAAAATTTTGCTATTCGCACAGCTTAGTATCTACAGTCTGTTTTTTCATTCAATACAAAAAAAATATTGTCACGTTGACATCTCCATACAATTCTTAGGCTGTCAATGTCTGAATGTTGCTAGTACGTAAAAACCAAATAACCCCATTTTACTTCCAAGTTAAATTATGTATGCTAAAGCAGGTGTTTTTTTAGACTTTGCTCTTACGAGTAATTCAATTTTAATGTCTTTGATGTGATAAGGATTTTGGTCACATGAGTCTTCTATTCACGGTGAAAAAAATCTATCGAGTTAACCTATAGCTTTTATAGCGGTAACACCGCGTCATTTTTTTTTGCATCGAATTAAAAAACGGACTATAGATCATCAAAAGTAATGTAGCTACTCACAGCAATCTCGGTGTTAGAATCTCTAGTCCTTTCAATGGTCATTTGAGTTACATCTTCACCCATCATTCGCTTCATGAAAGAGAACGCCTGAAGACAATCACAAAAAAATCAATCACGCTCTTCAAGAAATCAATACCAGGGCGGAGATCCAGAAGATGACCGAAAACTAAACATAAGTGCCCTGCCTCACTAGGACGCCATGGCGACGTCGCCAGCGACCGTATCCAACCAGTTAGTGCCCCGCCTCACTAGGACGCCACGGCGACGTCGCCGACCATGCGTCTAAGCAGTTTGTATGAATGGCGACGGAGTCAGACAGTCGCCAAGTGAGTTAGGCACCATACATTTCAATATTAACTGCTTGGATACGGTCGCTGGCGACGTAGCCATGGCGTCCCGGTGAGGCAGGGCCCTTAATATTGAAATATATGGTGCCTAACTCACTTGGCGACGTCGCCACGACTGTCTGGCGACGTCGCCATTCAATACAAACTGCCTGGATACGTGGCTGGCGGCGTCGCCAAGGCGTCCCAGTGAGGCAGGGCACTAAGCGCTTAGTAAGTAAATATGTTAGGAAATGCAGAAAATGAAATTTCAAGAACAGCGCGTTTGCGGCGCTGAAATGTTAAGACTTGACAAGTAATATACTGGAAAGTCGCAAATTTTACAGCGATTTATAAACGTCCGAATCTGGGATGCAATTACGCAAGAACTCCACTGTATGGAGTTGTCTGATTTAGCCCTTTTGTTCCCGGTATATCACACCACATTATGACACACTGTTACATTCTGGGACTTTTTTTACTCAGTAGGTATCTCATACTCCTACTCCGAACGGTCATATATTTTGACTCTTTCGAGTTGTCTAAATGCTTAACCCGATAGAGTGGAAAGCTACGTACCTAATATAAGGGCTTTATGGCATGATGCGTCAGTAATCGAAGAACCACGCATGTAACTTAGCTATATTGGATAATGATAACAACACACAGATGTGAGTTATTACTCGCATATTACATTGTAAAGACGTAAAAGATTTACCCCCGGTTTGTCAATGTACTGTTAACAGCTGTCAGTTGTTTTTTTACACTTTAACCAACTGAGAGGTGTTAACAATAGATTAGCAGACTGTTAGCGTTTGAGAAACCGAGGGTTGGACATTCAAAAGTTAATACTTCCTTTATGAGGCACTTTATAAGGCTCTATAACGAACAAGATTATATAAGAGTTACCTTCGACGCTGTTTAAGAAATGTGTTAATCACACTCTGTGGAAAAAAAGCTTATTATAAAATCAGCGGTCATTTAAAAGACAAAAATGTCTGGTGTTAAACAGTAGTGTACTCGTAATATGAAATGTATTCAGAGGAGAAATTGTGTCCAGTGTTCATCCACATCCATTATTAGTAATAATTTTTAGGTTTCAAAGTTTGATACTTAAGCTAAAACTGTTTTGAAAAGAATAAATGTGGAGATTCTCTAATAGTTTCCTCTCCACATAATCTATTATTGTCTAACTAACACATTTTTTAATTGGAATTGGAGGTGGATGATCTTCGCAAGGCGGCTGTCAAGAACTGGAAGAGAATAGCCGAGGACCGTGCTCAGTGGCGTGCAATGGGAGAGTTCTATGTCCAGCAGTGGACAAGCATAGGCCGATGATGATGATGATGATGATGAATTGTAATTTCAAATTTGAACTTGACAGTCTGTCGACGGGGTCGACGGGAACGACGTAGGTACTTAAATCGAGCCCCAACTCACCTGCCTCAAGTTGAACGAATCGAAGCGGAACAATATTCCAGAGCAAGTGGCTGCGATGTCACTGAATACAGAGACATCACCACCTGGATCTCTTCCCACTCGTACGCAGCTGCCGCTTAGGAACACCGTCACCTGAAATAAACATAAATTCTTGCGGAGCCCCTACAGCGGTATCGTGGACACTAGGCGTCCGCGGTACACACTTAGAGTATGGCCGACTGAGCAAGACTATCAAGCTTCCCACGGTCCGCGATATCGCGGACGGACGCGGACCAGCTCGCACGACACACCGTGGGAAGGGTCTCGGTCCGCGGTAGCACAGACATCTGTGGCGGTGCGCTGGCTGTCCGTGGTCGTCGGCCCTCCGCGTCCGTCCGCGATATCGCGTACCGTGGGAAGCCGACTGATCTACGCCTATTGCTTTACCTGACTTCGCGTCCTTGTGCATAAGTTCCAAATCCTCTCCGCGTTGCTCGTGTCTCTTGCGTAGGCGTCAGTGAAGACGTAGATTTGAGACCTCGGCTCGCTGATCTCCAAAGCCTTCTCAATCCCTGCCAGGCTGTTCTCTGTGCAAATCTCTTGGTGGCCGCCGCTGGCTTGGAGTCTGTTGATGGCCCGCGTGAAGTCGTCTGGATTCGTCGTTACGGTTGGCCTGAGCACGTCTGTGGATTGGATGCATGGTTTTGAATAGACTTCTCTGCATTTTTCGACGTTGGAAGCATATGATGGTCGTATGTTCGAATCCACCGAAAATTACTTTTTATGAAAGCAGTCGTTAAGCCAAGTCAGATGCCTTGGAGCGGCTTGAAAACTTCTGAAAGTAAAACCAGCCACCAGTCTTACAAGCCCTCACCAATCAGGACTTGGACCCCGTGGTGGAGTGTGGCCTGTAGGTTCCTTCCTCAGGAATGAGGCCCGTGCCCCTCGGTGGGGACATAATGGGTTGATAATGAAATACATACTTAAGTAACGTTTTATCACGCTCTCTTCTAAAAAAAATTCCTAGACAGCGCTACAGTTATGTACCTAATTACTTAGCAAAATTCTCAATTCGGAAATGGGCCCGTAGGTACATGTTTTCACACTGTGGAGATGTCTAAATGTTTAACCCTATAGAGTGGAAAATTACGTAATACAAGGGCAGGACAAGAGATAGACAGTGTTGTGTGAAGGTCATTATTATTTAGGCGGCAGTCCGGAATTCCGAATAGGGTCCTGTTTCACTTACTTGGATGGTTAAAAGGCACGAGAATAAAATTCCCCACTGGTGCAGCACCATCATTACGAAGCACACCTAAAACTGAAACGATGTGATTCTTAATCACCTCTAGCTCGTCTCGCATAGAATCTGTGGTATCCACGACCAAAGTCAGACTGGATTTCGAAAACGGTACTCTAGTTAAAGTTAAAAAAAATACGAGCAGAATTGTGGCTGTTAATGACGCCATTTCGAGGTCTATTCCCGACACGAGATAGTACTCAAATGTGTCTTTATGGCTGATAAAATTTTGCAACAATGTAACTGCTGCTGGTTAAGGTCTAGACCTTACTAGGGTGCGCGATTAAACAATGTTAACGGGTGATCATCAGAAGATGGCTCAAATTGCATAATTTCTTTGGCGCATATTTTTTCATATAAGCTCAATAAAAAGTAACATATTATATTGTAGTTTTATTAGCCCTGAGGATTGTATTGTAACATATTTGTAGGTTTTGGTGGCATCTACTAAAATATATTATTAAAGTGCGCCAACGAAATTATGCAATTCTGATAATCACCCGTGTGCTGTACTCCAACTGTGTAGTTAGTTTTTAAAAACAGTGTTTGGTGCCTAAACCGTCAAAAATGTTCAATTTTTGTTTGTTTTTGTTTTTTTTTAACGTAGTAACCTGACTACAATGCGAGAGGTCCCGGGTTCAAATCCCGGGTAGGGACGAAAAAAAATAAAGCCATGTCTTGGATGTTTAGTACATGTTTGTGACGTCGCTGTTTCTGGTTCCCACGACACAGGGTATCCTAGTGTGGGGCTAGAAGCAATGTATGTGCCTGTATGTAAAGGTTATGTTATGTTACGTCATTGCAAACTCTAAGGTCTAATTTGTTGAAATGAAAGGCAAATAAATGGATATGACAAATACCAAAAATTGTATGCTCAACAAAAATATGTAATCGATACAATGTGGAATAGCATTCATTATGAGACTACATTTTAGCCGAGCCAAGCTGGGTTTTCATCTAGTATATTAATAACGTCTTACACAATAATGTAACATTGTAGCTATCGCTCCAACTAATATTGTCGCTGTTATACCGCTCGTGCATATTACAGGAGGCCATTCATCTTTCCTATCAGTCTTTTCCGGACTCCACACTTTCGTAGAAAACAAACAGCCGTTTGTTGTACGGGGGACTTCGGTACTTTTTGTCTTTTTAGGGTTGCTATTGTGAGGTTATGGTTTGGGTTCCAATCTCAGCATGTACGATACGATTGACATTGTTTTCTAACTTTCTAAGTTACGTACACTCTCTTGTGAGGTTGGAGTAGCAGTATCCACCACTCGCTATTTAAGACTTCTAAATAATGTTCACATTTTTCGCTTTTTTTCAGACCCGCAAAAAGTTCCAAAAACTTCCCGCCAAAAAAAATTCAGCACCACAGATTAACTGCTCCTACGCAGATGACACAGACTATAGTGACCTTCTTGGATAATGTCCACTGTGTCGATGTCGTAGACACCACGGAGTTAACACTACATATCATAATATTATTATTAAAAAAAATCAGTCAACAAAGAGCCCTTGTACCTAAATACGTAGTTCCTGACGACCTCTCTCTCTTAGCGAATCTGCCTACCATGCGAGAGGTCCCGTGTTCGAATCGGACAATTTAGACAAAACACCCAGGTCTTGGATGCTTACCTACAGTCTGTTTTTTCATTCAATGCAAAAAAAAAATATTGTCACGTTGACATCTCCATACAATTCTTAGGCTGTCAATGTCTGAATGTTGCTAGTACGTAAAAACCAAATAACCCCATTTTACTTGTGTATGCTACGCAGGTGTTTTTGTTTAGACTTTGCTCTTACGAGTAATTCAATTTTAATGTCTTTGATGTTTTACACAAGGGTTTTTTTGTAACGTAGGGGTTACAAAAAAACCCTTGTGTAAAATTTCAAGTTTCTAACCCTTATAGTTTAGGCCCTGCATTGATATGTCAGTCAGTCAGTCAGCTTCTCCTTTTATATACAGGGTTATAGGGAAAGTCGTACACAATATTAAAGGACGTCATTATTTAGGTCTATTCTGATGGATTTTATTCTATTATATAGGGTCCGAAAATTAGCCGTTATGGAGATATTGACTGTTAAAGATTTAAGAAAATATATCAAATTTTTTTGGCTTTTTAATTGATTTTTTCTCAGAATAGAGCTCGTAAAGTGTTTTTTTTATGTATTTAGTTAAAAGGCATGTCAATTGATTAAAAAATATCAGCAAAAGCTGCACATACTACTAACAGCTTTAAAACACTGCTCGGCAACGGTTAGAATTAAATATTTTTTCTCTAAATATTTTTCATATTGAAGCTCTTAAAAAAAATTTACGTATGGAACTTATTCTGCAAATAATTTTAAAAACTTCTACGACTCTTTAACTATTCAAAAAGGTATAACATTTAATAGGTATCTGCACGAAATTTTAAAATAATGTTATTTGAGTATGCTCTAGTGGTAGTACCGACATAACTGAACTTCGATACAAAAAAAATCTTTTTACTTCCTGGCACCTTTAAACTATGTAAAAAGGTCAGATAGGCTTTTTTGGGCTCTGGAGACGTGCTGTCTCAGGTACCTACCTATTTCAGTATTTTTTTTTAGAATATTCTGTCTATCTATTATTTTTGTGTTAGTCTGCTCGTGTGATTATTCCGTGGTAGATGTGTTAATACGTGCTCTGCAAATGATTTGCGTTTTAGAAACTTCTACGTCTCTTTAGGTATTAAATACGTACATCACTTGCTATTACATCGAAAAAACGTTAGCCAAGTGTCACTTAAGATGGCAAACGGTAAATTTTTAGTTGAGGTAAATACGTGCTCTTTGATATTTTCCCGTAAAACGCGATTTAGTTTGGATTTTTGTATTAATTTATCTTCATTCTGTGACTTGGCATGGATTTTGAACTGATTCATCTTCGTTTTTAGCATGGTTGCCTCTATTTCTAATACAAATTCTCATTCTTTTTTTTTAATTACTCTTCACTGCAGAAGTTCGCAGGTTTCTCCTTATTTACACAGCCGTTTCTATTTTAACGTTTAAAACAAGTATTTTTGTTTCTAACGTTAAAATGTGTTTCACTAAATATTTATGATGTTTTAATAATACTTTCAGTAATTTCTAATAAAGAACTGTGCCATTTAGTAACACACGTTTTTTTTCAAAAACGTATAATTTTGCAGCGCATGCGCGGCATGAAGATGTATGTTTAATAATCCGTTTTTTAGCTAAAACTTCTTTTTACAGTACACAACAACTTAATATCACTATTAGAATTTGATTTATCAATAAAAAAAAATCCATACTAGAGCGACCCACCCTATTGCACATTAAAATTTGTCTGCAACATTTTTAATTTTTAATTTAACCCTTGTCGAGACCAAGAGTACCATAATGATATAAAGTTCTAAATTGGTTCACTGAAAATAATTTGTAAACTTATGTAGATCAAAATATGATTAAGTTAATTCCGCAGAATGAGTGCGATTTCCGCGATAAAAAGTAGCTACTGTAACTGATGATAAATGTAAGAAAAGTTCACTATTAATAGCTGTGAATATAAGTAAAGTTCACTATCTTGCATGTATCCATGTATCCATGTGAACTTTACTTATTCTCAAGTTAAAGGCCCAGACTCGAATCGAGCCATGAATGTATGCTAAGTAATTTTTGTAGCAATACCACTCAAGGTTTTAAAAACGTATTTTAACATGGTCGAAGTTGAGTTTTATCTTTACTTTTCTCTCTACTCTTCTTTTCCACTACAAACCTTATTTGAGGGCAGTATGTAATGTACTGTACATTAACACTCAATAAGCAAGTTGTAAATTCTATACATTTAAATGAGTTATTTCTTTTTGTTTATTTTTGGATTAAAGCTAATTTTATGACTTGATTTTGGCATTCATTTTATAGTAATGTTAAAACTTCGTTAAATGCAAATATAAGTATAATTGAAGTTCTTCAGTCAATGAATATACCTAGTTACCACTAGGTACTGTATCGCCCATTATGGAAGTAAATGCCCAAGTTACTCCTAAAGAGAGAACTTCGCTCGTTCCTTCCGGCTGGCTTCCCTTATGTTTCGTCCGGTTTTCATTGACATCAAGGTCACCCTACTTAGAAAGAGATGACATTCACTAGTTCGAGCCTCCTTGTCAGGACATTTTTTTGTCAGAGTACTCAATCCTCTTTGATTATTACATCCATGGTGCTAACCAAGAAGCAGTGTTGCCAACTTTATTTTTCCAAAACCCCTAAACTCAACTCTCTAAACCACCAGGAAAACCACTAATTTTTTTTTTGCGGTAGCAAATACACCAGAAATTCCACTAGATCAAAAAAATATTTCAAAAAGTACTTATTTGAGTCGCTGTTTCTTGTTCCCACGACACAGGGTATCCTAGTGTGGGGCCAGAAGCAATGTATGTGCCTGTATGTAAATGTTAAGTTATGTTATGAGGTACAACATTATACTTATACACTTTACAAAGTCAAATAAACTAACCCCCGGTTTCTCGAACGCTCTTAATCTATCGTTAACAGCTGTCAGTTGTCAAAAGTACATACAAAAAAAAGAAGATTTTCACACAAAAGTAGAAAAAAATAATTAATTTTGGGGATTCCCCATACTTAGAACTGAAACTCAATTTGTTTTTTTTCATTCCACCTATACGTGTGGGTGGGGTACATTTTCTATATTTTTTTTATAAACTGCATAGTTAGCGTGAGAGACACTTCCAAAGTGGTAAAATGTGCCCCCTCCCCCCTGTAACTTTTAAAATAAGCGAATGATTATGTATTTTTTCCTTGTGCAATAAAGTGTAACAACAACAATGATAAAAATAAAAAAAAAACACCGAAACTTTGATCTAATTTAGCTTACATTCAAACAACTCAAATATAAAAATAAAAAAACATTTTTTGAGCAACCCTTCATGGGCGAGTTTTTTTTTTCGTTCCAACCTAAAAGGTGGATGTGGTGCTATTGGTCATCGACTTCGGCCTCAAAATCAAGACCTTTTTTGAAGAACAAAAGTAACTCAACTAAATTACTCCTTGTTATGCCGTAGTGCCTCTTCTCCTACATGTTTTCTTTTAATTTGTCTCATAATAGTTAGATTTCCAGGCATTCTATTTTTTAACTCATTCCTCAGTTTAATAACAAACTGCATGCACCGATGCCGCATTAAGTTTTGTTCCTGAGTGGAGAGACCGTTTTCTTTCATTTGCGTATTTTTGTCTCAAAACCACCCAAATAATATGAAACAGCGTAACTTTAAATATTGGACTCAAAACCACCAGAAATTCCACTAACCACCAGACACATCTTTTGCCCACTTGAAGAAGGTCGAAACCACCAGATCTAGTGGAAATTCCACTAAGTTGGCAACGCTGCCAAGAAGAGCCGTGACGCGTTCTTCTGAGCCTCAGAAGAAGGAGTACCATAGAAGGAGGAATAAAATAAAAAGTAACAGTTGTATAGCTGTCCATGTTACTCTTACGATAAATCTCTGCGCCAGAAAGAGACAGCTGTAGTGTACTCATGCACTAAAAATGTTACAATCGTACACGGTTGCCACAGATTATTGAACAAAGTCAAAATCGATAGGGCTGGGACAAACACCATAAAGATGTCGATATTATTTATTCCGATCTACATAATCTGCGTATTTTTTAAAATTAATGTTGGTAATTAAGTATTAATATTAAATGATAAAAAAATCATACCTCTTTTTTACAATTTGCAAAAAGTATCTTTTCAATCCCATCACCATGTTTAATAGTGATTTTTCGGACTCATGGCTGTGTACCAAAAAACCTACGACTAAATTCCATTATTCCAATTCCAATTACTTTAAATTACAGTCATGGGCCCATGATAATCACTATTATCACCATTATCTATCTATCTAATTATCAATGTATTTATCTCTAAAAAAATATCATTTTTCCCTTGGTGGTGCTAGTGAACCAGCTGGAACCCCTTACGGTTATGTTATTATGTGCTAAGTGTGGTACATACCATATAAGTTACAATAAATATTCATAAGTAACAGTAAGTAATTCTACATCAGGTTTTCAATAATATAAATGGGACTAATAGGGCTATAGCGAATCGAAGAAAGATTTTACCGAGTTATGTGGTAACATGGCAAAAAGTATATGTACGGCGAATATAGAACCTTTTGTTTTAATATGTTTGCAAATCATCAATAATCACCATATACAGCGCCACCAAGTTATCTGTTCAGGTGGGTAAAATTGTAACTAAGTAATTAATTGTAAATCCTGTTCCCCATTTTTTGTTTTATTCATTCATTTACTAAGATTTATAGATATATGTTCATTAAAATTGAAAGATGGGTTAAAATATTCTCATTTTTCTAGGTAAATTTCTCAAATGTTACTACTAAATTCTCCACTAGCGCCGCTATCAACTGAACAGATGAGATGGTGGCACTGTAAGAAAGTATAATGAATAAAACAAGACCAAAATAGGAAAAACTACTTAATAACATAACATAACATTTCCACACAGGCACATAGATTGCTTCTGGCCCACACTAGGATACCCTGTGTCGTGTTAATAGATTACGTATTTGTTTCCAATAAATACCTACCACCTAGTATAGTTACTCAAGGCACCCGTTGTAATAACATCATCAGTCCAGGTTCGATGGAATAAAATAAAAATTAAAAACCAAACGATTTTATTGGTACAAGATTATTTAGTATCAAATAAAGTACGTAGTTTCAAGCTTTTCACATAAAAAGTGGCAGGTTGCAGCTCAATAGAGAAGAAACCAACACGTATTACTATAATGTACCTATGTGTTTTTTATCCCTGACTTCTGTTTTACAAGTACCTATTAATGTTTCTTTTTTTCACAAAAATGTGTCAGCCATAATGTAAAAGATAATATTTTATGAAATTATAATTAAATCAGCTTGGTTGCAGCTCACGAACGTTGTCCATTTCCGCAGAGGTCGCAACCTGAAAATTGTTTTTATTTAAGTACTTCACGTTGATAACTTCCACATAAAAAATAATAAAAATCACTTGCACCAGAATCATACTATGATAGTATTAAACTAGTTATGACCTTTAACTGCTAAACGTTGTCCAGGATAGAAAAAAACACCCAGTCAGGCAATAATCAGGGAAAAATTCTACAAGTGATATACGGCGCCTTGCAGGTTGGAACTGAAAACCTATTTTATTATCCAAGTGGAGTAACCACTAGACCAACGAGACAGTCGGGTCTCATGTGAAATTCCTGATGTACATACATACAGCAAAACGTGCACCTCAGTCGACATAATTGTGCAGTATGTAGACTTTATTTTGTTTTTAGTAAAATCATTATAATGTATAATTATAACCTTACCACTGATCTGCGGGCTAAGGAAAAGCGTAAAGTAGGTACGGCACTTGTTTCCAACCAACGCCACTTGCTATTGTTTATGAAACAGTTGCTTGCTGCAAATGCGGTGTAAATTTTTCCAAGACTACTTTGTACGTGATACTGCGTCATCGACATTTGTTATTTTGTGCTGTCTTCGGGTAACCTGCAATAGATAATTAACAATTAAAACAACTATACGAACGCAAGAAATAACTAAATATGCTCTACGAACTATCGATACTTTTTTTCACTGAGAAAGTGGGAAAGTCCCATCCCTATTCCCCTACAACAAACAACAAACTTGTATTATGATTTATATCGAAAATATCTCAATAATCATGATGAAAACACCATTCTCTAATAGCTAATTTGCAATTCTAGTAGCCCATAGTTGAAATCTTAGAGAAAATACCCTTTTAGGTACACAAAATTGAGACTTACCGGTGGAAGCTGATGAATGTTGTTTCATTATCTTCTCGGGAATAATGAGATATACATTCTAACACAACACACGCCATGCCGATGGTTACTTATACTATATACCATGAGAATCCACTAAAATTCACTTCAAATGGTGCTTTAGTAAATATAAAATACACAAGCTTCTTGAAAACGGCGCACTCCCAAACCTCTTGTCAAACACACTGCCAAACACAGAACACCCTCTGCCAAATCAATGTCATTGGGCGGCACATTGCATGCCGTCATTTTATGAGCCGTTCTAATTTGGTAGCGTAATGGTAACCAAAGGTAACCAATTGACGTTTAAGGGTTGTACGCTTGAAAAAGCAACAAAGACACGACTATAATTTTCTCTTTCTAACACGTAGCTTGCGGCTATTTAAATTGACGAAACAGACTATGTGGCACGTTTTCATTTTTTAACGCTCCTTCTATGGTACTCCTTCTTCTGAGTTCTGAGCGATAGGTACTCAGAAGAAGGAGTACCATAGAAGGAGCGTTAAAAAATGAAAACGTGCCACATAGTCTGTTTCGTCAATTTAAATAGCCGCAAGCTACGTGTTAGAAAGAGAAAAATATAGTCGTGTCTTTGTTGCTTTTTTCGAGCGTACAACCCTTAAACGTCAGTTGGTTACCTTTGGTTACCATTACGCGACCAAATTAGAACGGCTCAGAAAATGACGGCATGCAATGTGCCGCCCAATGACATTGATTTGGCAGAGGGTGTTCTGTGTTTGGCAGTGTGTTTGACAAGAGGTTTGGGAGTGCGCCGTTTTCAAGAAGCTTGTGTATTTTATATTTACTAAAGCACCATTTGAAGTGAATTTTAGTGGATTCTCATGGTATATATTATAAGTAACCATCGGCATGGTGTGTGTTGTGTTAAAATGTATATCTCATTCTTCCCGAGAAGATAATGAAACAACATTCATCAGCTTCCCCCGGTAAGTCTCAATTTTGTGTACCTAAAAGGGTATTTTCTCTAAGATTTCAACTATGGGCTACTAGAATTGCAAATTAGTTATTAGAGAATGGTGTTTTCATCATGATTATTGTGATATTTTCGATATAAATCATAATACAAGTTTTTTGTTTGTTGTAGAGGAATAGGGATGGGACTTTCCCACTTTCTCAGTGAAAAAAAGTATCGATAGTTCGTAGAGCATATTTAGTTATTTCTTGCGTTCGTATAGTTGTTTTAATTGTTAATTATCTATTGCAGGTTACCCGAAGACAGCACAAAATAACAAATGTCGATGACGCAGTATCACGTACAAAGTAGTCTTGGAAAAATTTACACCGCATTTGCAGCAAGCGACTGTTTCATAAACAATAGCAAGTGGCGTAGGTTGGAAATAAGTGCCATACCTACTTTACGCTTTTCCTTAGCCCGCAGATCATTGGTAAGGTTATTAAATAATTATACATTATAATGATACTAAAAACAAAATAAAGTCTACATACTGCACAATTATGTCGACTGAGGTGCACGTTTTGCTGTATGTATGTACATCAGGAATTTCACATGAGACCCGACTGTCGTTGGTCTAGTGGTTACTCCACTTGGATAATAAAACAGGTTGTCAGTTCCAACCTGCAAGGCGCCGCATATCACTTGTAGAATTTTTCCCTGATTATTGCCTGACTGGATGTTTTTTTCTATCCTGGACAACGTTTAGCAGTTAAAGGTCATAACTAGTTTAATACTATCATAGTCTGATTCTGGTGCAAGTGATTTTATTATTTTTTATGTGGAAGTTATCAACGTGAAGTACTTAAATAAAAACAATTTTCAGGTTGCGACCTCTGCGGAAATGGACAACGTTCGTGAGCTGCAACCAAGCTGATTTAATTTTAATTTCATAAA
Organism: Yponomeuta plumbellus; assembly: GCA_947310845.1. Taxonomy (NCBI): domain Eukaryota; kingdom Metazoa; phylum Arthropoda; class Insecta; order Lepidoptera; family Yponomeutidae; genus Yponomeuta; species Yponomeuta plumbellus. The sequence goes on from OX371206.1 coordinate 3,643,027, forward strand.
ATATTATCTTTTTCATTATGGCTGACACATTTTTGTGAAAAAAAAAACGTTACTAGGTAATTGTAAAACAGAAGTCAGGGATAAAAAACATATACATTATAGTAATACGTGTTGGTTTCTTCTCTATTGAGCTGCAACCTGCCACTTTTTATATGAAAAGCTTGAAACTACGTACTTTATTTGATGCCAAATAATCTTGTACCAATAAATCGTTTGGTTTTTAATTTTTATTTTATTCCATCGAACCTGGACTGATGATGTTATTACAACGGGTGCCTTGAGTAACTATGCTAGGTGGTAGGTATTTATTGGAAACAAATACGTAATCTATTAACACGACACAGGGTATCCTAGTGTGGGGCCAGAAGCAATGTATGTGCCTGTGTGTAAATGTTATGTTATTAAATAGTTTTTCCTATTTTGGTCTTGTTTTATTCATTATACTTTCTTACAGTGCCACCATCTCATCTGTTCAGTTGATAGCGGCGCTAGTGGAGAATTTAGTAGTAACATTTGAGAAATTCACCTAGAAAAATGAGAATATTTAACCCATCTTTCAATTTTAATGAACATATATCTATAAATCTTAGTAAGTGAATAAATAAAACAAAAAATGGGGAACAGGATTTACAATTAATTACTTAGTTACAATTTTACCCACCTGAACAGATAACTTGGTGGCGCTGTATATGGTGATTATTGATGATTAGCAAACATATTAAAAAAAAGGTTCTATATTCGCCGTACATATACTTTTTGCCATGTTACCACATAACTTGGTAAAATCTTTTTTCGATTCGCTATAGCCCTATTAGTCCCATTTATATTATTGAAAACCTGATGTAGAATTACTTACTGTTACTTATGAATATTTATTGTAACTTATATGGTATGTACCACACTTAGCACATAATAACATAACCGTAAGGGGTTCCAGCTGGTTCACTAGCACCACCAAGGGAAAAATGATATTTTTTTAGAGATAAATACATTGATTATTAGATAGATAGATAATGGTGATGATAGTGATTATCATGGGCCCATGACTGTAATTTAAATTATTGGAATTGGAATAATGGAATTTAGTCGTAGGATTTTTGGTACACAGCCATGGGTCCGAAAAATCACTATTAAACATGGTGATGGGATTGAAAAGATACTTTTTGCAAATTGTGAAAAAGAGGTATGATTTTTGTATCATTTAATATTAATACTTAATTACCCCCATTAATTTTAAAAAATACACAGATTATGTAGATCGGAATAAATAATATCGACATCTTTATGGTGTTTGTCCCAGCCCTATCGATTTTGGCTTTATTCAGTAATCTGTGGCAACCGTGTACGATTGTAACATTTTTAGTGCATGAGTACACTACAGCTGCCTCTTTCTGGCGCAGAGATTTATCGTAAGAGTAACATGGACAGCTATACAACTGTTACTTTTTATTTTATTCCTCCTTCTATGGTACTCCTTCTTCTGAGGATAGGTATTGATCAATGAGGTTTTTTTTTTATTGGTTTTACGGCTCTGTGAACAAACCCTTTTAAGCCTTGACCACACACAGCACAGATTTGTAGAGTGCGACAAGTGAGTCGTGGCTCAAGCCTTTGGCGGGAAATTTAAAAATCTTTTTGTTGATAACCCTGCATATTGTCTGAATAAACCATCTTGATACTTTTGCTTAACTTGATTAGTTGTTTAATTAGTTTGGAGTCTCCAATGAATTTTATCCAAACATAACTAAATATAAGCAAAACGAAAATATTAACTACATCAAAACCAACATTTCCACTCCACCAAAAACAGGGATAATAAAGATGCACCACATAAACTTATAAACAATTATTAATGCTGAACCATAATCAAAATCTGATTCATATCTTTTTCCTCAACATCTTTGAGTTCTTTGACTAAGTCTTCGATCTGACGTTTAATATTTTCGTCATCCGACAGACCTTACAACAAGAATAATTCATGTTTGCTTTAAAACATTATTACTCGTATGTACATACTAAAACATAATATGTAAAATTATGTTGAATAGAAACAAAAGTTTTTTTCTTGTTTAAATCTAGGACGAGTATCAAACTGTTTGGGCTGTACTACTTGCAGCTGAAATGCCTAAGTTTGACAGTCAGAGTGTGGCCATATGAAGAATTCGAAATAAATCGCGTCCCACGACTCGCTTGTCAGACTCTATGACAGAATCTATAAATGTCAAACGTCAAAGCAAAAATCACTGACAGAGCAGTGACAGTTTTTTTACAAGCTTCAATGGTGACGTTGATACACGGAGATAATTCCGTTCTGGTTTAGAATGACGCCCTTAGGAGAAGGTTTTCAAAACGAAAATCATGAATGAAAATCTCATCTGAGGTAAAAACTACGAACGTAAGGCTATCCAGTTTAGCTTCCTTTTCATATAGGTACAGCAAAAGAAATATGCGAATTAATGTCCATTGGTTTAGGACATCTCTTTTCCGCGCCCCCCGTCCCACGTCCTGTCAGTGTAGCCGCTTAAAATCAGTTATTTATAATCACTTACTTATAATCAGTTTATTTTACCACATTCAGTGCATAGTATGCATTCATTTTAAACTTACTTTTTATTAAATTTCATTAACCTAAATACTTTAATTCTCCTTGATATTGCTAAATGCGAAAGTAAAATAAACTCAAGCCATAAGCATGACGAGGAATTTGAATGCTCCTGCAAAATATATGAGCGAGCAAACGCCATCTTGTGTGTGTTGACTTTAACCACTTATCGCTTGATCTAACTAAGGCTCAATTCACACTGACGCAGAGTCGAAGCGAAGCGTCACGTTTTTAACTGTTCTAAATTCATCTCTATTTCTCTTTCAATAACATAAACATAGTCATATAGTACATTGCTTCTGGCCCCACACTAGGATACCCTGTGTCGTGGGAACCAGAAACAGCGACGTCACAAACATGTAAACATCCAAGACCTGGAGTTTTTTTTTCTTTCTCTCCAGCCGGGGCTCGATCCCGGGACCCCTCGCATGGTAAGCAGATGCGCTAACCACTGCACCACAGAGGTTCGTCTATACGGTAGAATTCAGTAGATTTTGAAACGGAGTGTGATCAAATCAATGTTCACACTGACTTTATGGCCTGGCCACGGGACATTCGCCCCAGCGAAAATTCGCGCGGTGCGACCGTCGAGGCGTCTTACCGCGTGGCTTGCATTTCTATGAGTTTGTTTCAACGGGCGAGGCGTCTAGCGACTGAAACAAACTCATAGAAATGTACGTAGCAATCCACGCGGTAAAACGCCTCGCCGGTCGCACCGCGCGAATTTTCGCGCGGGCGACCGGCGAGGAATGTCCCGTGGCCAGGCCGTTAATCCTCAGATTAAGATTATTCTGAGCGTTAATCCTCAGAGTCCATTCTGAGCGTTAGGCTCAACTCACACCGAAAGAGCGTCGAAGCGCAGCGAATCGGATCGCAGTTTCAGTCTCATAGGAATTTAAAGTTTATTTCATTATGATAATACTTATTATCGCATGAGAAATTCGAACGAGTCGCGCGGATGCACGCGGCGCCGCGCGGATTTATGGACTTCCAGCGAATTCCATAAACGGAGCCGCACGACTGCGCGAGAAGTCACGGGAAGTTCCGAGAATGCTCGAGCAGTCGCGAGCGGCCACTGGCAATATCCCGCCCCTCGCGCCCGCTCCCCGCGAGCGTCTGTTGCGCGCGACGCGAGCATTCCGGCTTCCGCGCGGCGGGCTCGAGAAGGCACGCGGAGTTTCGCGACTTCTCGAGCATTCCAGCGACTTCTCGAGCATTCCAGCGACTTCCGCGCGCCTTCTCTACAGAGTGGGTCGCTGCGCTTCGCTGCGCTTCGCTGCCCTTTGCCGCTCTTCCGGTGTGAGTTGAGCCTTAATCCCTTAGTAATCCGTGAACGAATGCAAGTTTTGGTTTTAATGTTATTTTGGAGAAGACTCTTTAGAAATTAATCTATCAATCAATTAATGCTCCCTTTCCTTTTACGCTCACATTGTTCACAAATAAAGTGGTTCTCGAAAATATCGTAATTGGTATTTAGTAAATTATCGTAAAGAAATTACAATACCTATTATAACTTGTATGCAAAAATAAAATTATCGTGCGCAACCCTGCTTTTATTTTATATCCTAAGAGACATAAAAAATTGTAGGTATTCGACAATTATCGGATGGTTGGCCACACTGCTGAGCATCGTTACGTTTTGTGGCGTATATCTGTCAAAATTCGCGACTTCCAGTCACTTTTCACGACAAGCTTAAACGTCAAACGATTGAGTCGCGCGAAACCCGCGACTCGCCATTAGGTGACTCGCTTCCGAGCATGACAAATTTGCGCGACCTATTAAAGTCGCGCAATGCGAAACATGTGCGAACCCGCGACTTTGTGAGTCACACGTTTTGTGATGTAAATCCTTGTAAATCTGTCAAAATTCGCGACTTTGAGTGACTTTTCGCGACAAGCGAATACTTCAAATAATTGAGTCGCGCAAAATATTATGTGACTCGCTTCGAGCATGAAAAATTTATGCGAGCCAAGTTCTCGCGGCTTATCTCGCGAGTTTTAACGTCAACGTCTCCGGAGACCGCGACTCACATATTATTTGGATAAAACACTGCATTATCAACCACCAAAAAATATTTAAAGCTTGATATCAACATTGTGTGTCATTGTAAGGGAAATAAGTATCTTATTAATTTATTACAATGAATAAGATATTTTCTCGGCAGTAAAAAGTGTAGGTACCTATAGTGATGGGAAAACTGTCGGTGCCAATTTCTCAACTTAACTCGTCAAACACTCGCCGTCTACGTAAAGGTGATGATGATGATAATATCTCATTACTTAGTTTCAGACTGAATCCACTTTGGCTGTTATTGCCAGAAACAGAACAAACGATACGGACCATTAGTGCGGAATTGCAAACTACTTAGATTGCTGTTTCCTCCGCTTAATGTTTCAATAAAATCTAGTTGGTAAGTTAAATTAAAAGTACAGTTTCACAAAAGTAATATAGGAATGATTAAAATAATTGAAACTTATGTAAATTTCTTATGTTTTCAGACTATCAAAAGACAGTAGCAACGCAAACTGCAGTAAACCAGTGTCAGCAATAACAGTTTCATAAAACATTTTATTGCCTACCGACTGTAGCAGATTAACAGAATGGATCATTCATATTTGGAGTCACATTGTAACAAGTTTTATTTATTTATTTTATAGACAGGCAACCCATGTTAGATTAAAAATATATTACATGCACATTGTACAACTTAAAATCCAACCTAACACTCATTTGTGCTAGTATAATTTTTTGGTGAGTTAAGAAATTCCAAGGTAGATATGAGTTAAGTCTGGACCGACTTTATAAAACAATAATTGCACTTCAAATTGAGTTATTTGGAATAATTAACGAAATCTTATAATATGCCTTGCTAGTGAATTTTAATACTCACACTACTTTCAATACTACATTATTCATGGCAGAAAGCAAATAAATTAACGCAGGAAAATATGTTTGTATATTTTTACTTTAATAAAAACAGTATTTTGTTTTGTGTGCAATTAAACATTTTTTATCTTATCTTAATTGAATTTGATCCCCCGCCACCCTCTCCAAATCAGGTCGACAAACTTTAAAGAAAAAACAGAGTATTTCATGAACTCTCCGATGAAAGTTAGATGGTGAGAACGGAGATTTCAAAAGTATTCATCTTTGATACTCCAGAAACCGCGGGTATTGCAGTTTCTCGATGATGGTGTGCCAACACATCTCCACACTGACAGTAAATAATTCTCATAGGGATGGATGTTCTTTGCGACATCCTTAGCCTAGTAGAGTAGTGTAGGTACAAGTTGTTGGTTAATCCCATGGTAAGGTTTTTTTGGCACTAAACTTCATTGTATATCTTCTTAGACATGGCAAGCTACATTGTATACTTTTGTAAACTGTATGTTGTAGCAATTTTAGTCATCCGCACTGCAGCTGCGTTCTCTGGCAAACTTCACAGGTGTTCAAAATGCTAGTTGTCGGTTCTTCCCCTTAACCATTCCTTAAAGTGATTGTAAGCTATTGGTACATAGTTCAAGCCCTTGTACTGTAGTTTCGGTCCACTGCTGACAAGTTCAGCGTCAACATTTGGAAGTTGCTATGACGAAAGTATCGTAACTCGATTGTTTGTGGAAAGTTTTTCAACTCGTGGAGGCACCTGAGCACTTAGTAGGCAGTGGTTTACACGTTTGCTGTCCTTATTTGTAAACTTCCTGTTCGCTACTTGAGATGGCGATGCGCTGCCCTTTTTATGAACCTTTCCCAAGTTTTATGTAGTGAGAATGCTACTAATACATATAAGGATTTCTGCCGATACATCGACATGGCACGTAAACTGTTTTTTAACCGTGAAATCTTTCAATTAAATTTTAAAAACAAAATAAACACAAACTTCAAATGTCAACAAGTCACTCACAGACAACCACAGAACATCTACCCAAGGATGAGTTCGAGCCTCCTTGTCAGGACATTTTTTTGTCAGAGTACTCAATCCTCTTTGATTATTACATCCATGCACCTACCCAGACAAGAGACAAGACAACAGAGCGTTCACACAGGTTAAAAGAGTAAATGAATTTGATTTCCGTTCATTCAAAGCTAGGTTTCTCGCAAAAAGGTTAGTAACACTGGTGAGTCACACGGCCCGAGTGGCGTTTTTGTAGGGTGTCGCGCGCGGCTCTGAGTGACACGCGTTCTCGAGTCACAAAATGCCACTCAGTAGTGGTGACTCACGAGTGGTATGGTGAGATAGGCATGCTCGGCCGGCAGCAAAGGTAGTATGAGGACGTGAGTCGCGCGCGACAACGTCAACGTCAATTTGACAGTTAATGTACTGGAAAGTCGCGACTTTTGACGATGTCGCGCGCGACTCGCGTCCTCATACTACCTTTGCTGCAAAGGTTGAAAGTCGCGACTTTCCAGTACATTAACTGTCAAATTCTCGCGACTTTTGACGTTGTCGCGCGCGTCTCGCGACTCGCGTCCTCATACTACCTTTGCTGGCCGCTAGGAAAATAAGTTCAACATCACGTCGAGACGCTCAGAATAAGGACTAATATTCTGAGGTCGAATGGTCGAATAAAAAAAAGTGAAAAAAAAACAACTGTCAAATCAGTTGTCATTTGTCAATTTGTCATTCATTTGACGTTTCTGGGACGGTAGAGAGGATTATTAATTTCTTGTTTTGTTCAAGTAAATTAATTAATTTTACATGATTTAGAACGGAAAATGTGCTAAAAAATGTCTACTTCCAAACTACCCTATCACATATTGCTGGAGCTTCCAAATATTACCGATATTATAAGTTCTCCATTGAAAAGTTCGCAGCGTATAAAGGTTAGTTATTTTGACTTTATTTGGCACTGAGTCAAGAGTTGCTGCAGTTTACTAAACTATTCCTTATTCCTATGGTGCGTTGACTTATAAGTAGCTATATTAGTGTAGATTTTGCTCTGTATAACCTAAATGAAACTTACAGTCCACTGATAAGTACCTACTTGCCTGTTTTACATGAATGAATCATCGAATGTTTAGATGGCATACCGGCTTCGTTTCTGTAGGAAGGAAGCGGGACGGCGTTTGCTTGATATGTCCATTCTAACAAGCACCTGGCTGCCTGCCTATGCTCATCAAACCTTGTTTTGATGTATCCTGTTACATCTCACTGCATAGCACCAATCTTCTCTCGGAGAGATTGGGCTTAATTCTTAAATACCATGTGTGCCAACCACAGATTGGCAAATTCAAGAGCTGAAGTATGTGAACACGTCAGACAGACATTCTGTTTTAATGTTTTCTTTACTGTTAGCGATGTTGCCTAATAGACATACTAATATTAAACAAAAAGTTACAAACTTAAATCACAACATCAAATTCATCACGCTGTATGTATGTATGTATGTATGTGCATGTATGTAAATGTTATGTTATGTTATGCTGTATTCGTCTATTGTAGGATCTAGAATATAGAACTACTGTTAATGGTTTACTAGGTATGACAATTTCAGTGCCTTGCATTGCTGATTTACACACAAGATTAACAATTAGAAAGCCTGATATGTACTGATATGAATCGCTCGTAGCCTGAGCTGCCTGAGTGATCTTAAACAATCACTAAGGTTAAGCAACATACGGCGCGTTCAGTCCATGGATGGGTCACCGTCTATGACTAACGCTAGTGGCATTTTTCCGAGCGATTCCGTGCTTCGCAAGGCACGTTAAGCAGTTGGTGCCGGCTGCCGTCGATAGATGGCAGTCGTTAAGCCAAGTCAGAGGCCTTTAGGGGCGGCTTGAAAACTTCTGACAGTAAGACCAGCCACTAGTCTTACAAGCCTCCACCAATCCGGACTTGGCCCCCGTGGTGGAGTATGGCCTATACCTTCCTCAGGGAAGAGACCCGTGCCCCTCGGTGGGGACATAATGGGTTGATTATGATGATATGATGCTGTATTCGTCTATTGTAGGATCTAGAATATAGAACTACTGTTAATGGTTTACTAGGTATGACAATTTCAGTGCCTTGCATTGCTGATGTACACACAAGATTAACAATTAGAAAGCCTGTTATGTACTAATTTGCGGTGCTACACAATGTGTATTGATTTGTCATAGTTTACTCTTATTTTGTTTTGTGACAAACAGCACAAAACATTACGATTTATCTGCATCATTTGTCTATGTTTAATTTCCACGGCAGAAACTATTAACCTGTAGAAATTTTGGTGGACGGAACGGCACACCATAACATTGGTTTTTAATTGTTCTTTGGAAGGTCATAACACAACTGATTACAGAATTTCTCAGCCTGGGAGTTGGTTGTGAGTAAGTGCATGGTAGTGATTCCATTGTCTGGTTACCATATCACAGAACATTCTTGATTAAGACTAGATGTGATTGTGTTGTTTGGACAATGTTTATTTATTAATAGGCTGACCCTAACATATCTTTACTTTAACCATCAGAAGACAAAGAATCTATTTATTTACTTACAGAAAAAAACAAATACCATCGTTTTTGTTTTCCAAAAATTCTACAGTTTAAAAGAATATTTAATAGATTATTTTATGTAGTATTTTTAAGTCATAGTTCGTGTAGATCGGTATTCACAGTAGGCAGAACACTAGTGTTGTTAATACCAGCCTTCCTCCCAAGCTAAAACTAATGCAAAAAGCTCTAATATGATAGGCTGGTATTCTACAGATGTGCAGATCTAAGCCAAGTTTTTTACCATAATTACATAATTTACCATAGTCTGCCCACATAACAAACAACGCTTTTAAAAGTATATTATGTTAATTATGGAAGTAAGCGCGATTTGGCGTGTTGGTTTATTTTAGAGTTGAAAAGATTCTCGATTGTTGTTCACTCAAGTGTTCCAACGGGGTTAGCCCAGGTCTCGTTATTAATTAATTAATTATTAATCTTTTATTGCCATTTTTACATAAATGCTTAGGACAGAAATAGGAATAATCTGTATGATATTATTTACATTATATTTGGAGATAAGTTTTTTTCATACCAGTTTATTGTTTATTTTCAGTACACCTGTTTGGATGTTTCAAAGACGCTGATAGTGTTTGGAGCCACGAGTGGAGGTATTTATGTGTTCAACAAGAACCCGTGCGAGTTTGTGCAGCTCATACCTAATAAGGTAAGTCCTTTAGCAGATGGCAACACAGTACGCTGTGGTTGACACAGGTGCCCGAAAGACCATTCAAATAGTATGTGCAAACAGCATGACATTTGAACATAATAGTGTGTGGTATTTGTAAAAACGTCATTATTACATACATGATTATGCGAGGTTATGCTCACGCTTGTATCCCAAAGGGGTAGGCGGGGACCAGGGACTGCCACCTGCCACAATCCTTATCACTTTCGTTTTCACTTTCATTGATATTCATTAGTTGCATGCACGCACACTGGTTTGGGTGCTTTTTATCTCTTTTACATCATTATTCGGACCAATCCACCAATCCGGACTTGGCCCCCGTGGTGGAGTATGGCCTATACCTTCCTCAGGGAAGAGACCCGTTCCCCTCGGTTGGGACATAATGGGTTGTTGATGACATCATTATTGTTAAGTGTTATTAAAATACTTTATTGCATTGTTTAATAAAAAAAAAATTAGTAGAAAGACATAGGTGATTAACGCTAAAAGCATTATCTTCCAGTTAACTAAGTTTTCTGAATACTCTAATAGGGGTAGTGGTTGTTAACCAAACTATTTAATTATTAATCAGCCTACAACCTTTTCAGAGGTGTTAGATAACAAACAAACACTGTGACACAAAATTTACATGTATTAGATTGGACCTGGGATGCAGACATGAGCTTCTTTATGTATGTATCAAGAATCAAGAATGTTTATTGTGAGCTTAGACATGGGTTATACAATTAGCAGTAACAGTTGCTATAAGAAAATAGTATCACCAAACCTTACCTTAATATTACAGGAGTACTCACATTCGTCCATCCTTCACATAATATTATTATTATATGTATGATGGAAATATGTAGCAACAAATCAAAATAGCTACTAATAAAATTTTAAAATAAAATCCTTAACTGTATGGGGTCATCTTAAAAACTAAATAATATGTTATACTTACATAATACAACTGTTCAATATCATATTCCATAAACTCTTTCAAACTATAAAAACAATAGCCTAGGAGCCACTTCTTTGTTAAAATTTTAAAAGTATTGATATTTAATGTTTGTTTTTTAAAAGATACTGGTAATTTGTTATTATAAATATTTACACACATTATGAATGAATTTCTACATACTAGAGATAGATGTGCTGGTGGTTTATGTAGCTTTTGTGAATATTTCGATCGAAGAGTTCTTGCTGATACATCCTGATTACTTTGAAAAAGACACCTATTTTTAAATACAAATAAACATATTTCAAATATATACAAACATGGCAGCGGTAGGATTTCATACTTTTTGAAGTAAGGACGGCATGATTCGACCTGTATGTATGTATGTATTGAACCTGTAGTGAAGTTGAGAAAGAAGCTGGCTTATATAAGTTGTCTGGAAGAAATCTCTGTTAGATATGCCCATGGTACTTTTTTAAATTGTTAACGTTTAATTTTATTTCTTGTTTCTTGTGTGCATTATAGAATACTCTTATCTTCATCATCATCATCATCAACCTTGAAGGTATAGGCCATACTCCACCACGGGGGCCAAGTCTGGATTGGTGGAGGCTTGTAAGACTAGTGGCTGGTCTTACTGTCCGAAGTTTTTAAGCCGCTCTAAGGCCTCTGACTTGGCTTAACGACTGCCCTCTATCGACGGCAGCCGGCACCAACTGCTTAACGTGCCTTGCGATGCACGGAACCGCTCCGAAAAATGCCAATAGCTTTAGTCATAGAACGGTCACCCATCCATGCACTGAACGCGCCCTATGTTGCGTAACCTTCTTGATCGCTTAAGATCACTCAGACGTCCGGGGCTGCGAGCGATTCCATATGCTAAATTTAGTTGTAAACTTAGGGAACATTCATAAATTACGTCACGGGGGAGGGAGGGGTCGACGAAGTGTGACATTGTGTGACAGGTGGGGTGGGAGGGGTCCTAAATTTCGCGACGTCACATGGAGTGCGTTCAAAGTCCATGGATTCAAGATGATTAATAATAATAATAATAATAATAATAAACTCACGCCCGTTATCCCCGAAGGGGTAGGCAGAGGCACCAGTCTCTAGAACTGGACCCACGTTTTGCCGAGTTTATTAGGTCCCAAACGTGACAAGTGGCAAGCCTGTCGCCGTTATCCGGGCACAATTTATCAGCGAATGGTGTTGCTGTACAAACAAATGTACGTAACTAAAAGTCATTGGTACATGCGTGGTTCGAACCCAGACCCTCATGATCGAGAAGCAAGGGTCAACCCCACTACGCCACCACCGCTATTAAGATGATTAAGTATTCAATATTTACTTTACTTTATTGGTTTTTTGTTTTTTTTTGAAATGGTTAAATTTAAATAAAAAAAAAAAAAATGGATATAAAACTAATTTCGGAACTGCCGTTTGAATTCAATAATTTAACTATGTGACGTCACACTAGGGGGGGAGTCTCACAAATGTGACCAGCTGTGACAAGGACGGGGGAGGGGTAAAAAAATCACGAAATTCGTGTGACGTAATTTATGGATAGCCCTTGTGTATTAGATTGAGTGAAGCTGACAAAGAAATTTGTTTCTCTGCTTACCCAAATCCACTGTCCACATTCCAGGATGGAGCGATCACTCGTCTCTCCATCTCCCCGGATGAGCAGCACATTGGCTTTGCCAACGGCCGTGGTATGGTCACGGTGACAGAGCACACTCTGAATGGTGGCCCGAAGACGGTATCCTCAAGGGAGCACCAGGGCAACGAGGTGTCAGCTCTGGTGTGGGGCAGTCCGACGATGCTGTTTTGTGGTGACGACGTTGGAAGGGTGTCCGTGCTGCAGCTGCCTAATTTTATTGTAAGTGGAGTTTGTAAGTTGTATTTTTGACGACCTCTTTGGCGTAGCGGTTAGCGCATCTGCTTACCATGCGAGAGGTCTCGGGTTCGATCCCCGGCTGAGGAGGAAAAAAAAAAAACTCCAGGTCTTGGATGTTTACATGTTTGTGATGTCGCTGTTTCTGGTTCCCACGACATAGGGTATCCTAGTGTGGGGCCAGAAGCAATGTATGCGCCTGTATGTAAATGGTTAATGTTTAATTTTTTTCTTTACTGTCAAAACAGGACTCTTTCTTTCTTTCTTAGATTTTCTTAGAAAAGGAGTGTCTGAGACATATTTCCTCAATCCTCCTTTTCTGTATTCTCTCTGCATTAACCACGTCTCTCTCTTCCTCTCTCGACGAACTCTGTAGCGCAGCGGTTAGCGCATCTGCCTACCATGCGAGAGGTTCCGGGTTCGAACCCCGGCTGGGGAGAGAAAAAAAACCCTGGTCTTGGATGTTTACATGTTTGTGACGTCGCTGTCTCTGGCTCCCACGACACAGGGTATCCTAGTGTGGGGCCAGAAGCAATGGATGTATGTGCCTTTATGTAATTGTTTATGTTGTTTATGTTTATTATCCTGTTGGTGGAGCAAGTAAATGCCCTGCTACTTTTTCTATAATTGTAAATATCCGTTTGAGAGTACGTAGAGTGCGTATCTTATCTTTCTGTTCCTTTCTAAATTCCAGACGAAAACAATGTTCCAAAGTGCGGCCCAGACAATAATGACCCTTGACTCACGAATCTGCCAATTGGACGTCAAACACAATATGCTTCTGGTCTCCACACTAACTAGGTGCTACATCTGCGACACTCTGAAAGAACAATACAGACAGATCGGTCAGAAATTAAGGGACGGAGAGTTTGGGGCATGCTTTGTCACAACCGACAGAAAAGTCGAAAATGGAGCTGTCGAACAAAACAAAGATTACACTGAGTTAAAGCAGTTCAACATTGTAGATGGGAATGAGGCGTTTGCCGATAATGAGAAGTTGGCAAACGTTGCCATATTCTGTGCAAGACCCTCTTCCAGACTATGGGAGGCTAGTATCGACGGTACAGTGCAAAGGACGCATCAGTTCAAGCAAGTACTGGCGAGGAAACCAATGAAAGTTATCACCACAGAGTCGTACAACAACGAGAATGTGTCTGTGGAGAGATTTGTACCCAATGAGACGAACGGGCAGTCCTGCAATTTCCCAAAGATTCACAGCGTCCACAACAATGCGATACTTTCGTTTAAGAAAGACGCCATATTTTTTTTAGATCTACAAGACGTGGATAATACGATGTGGCTTGATGCGTACAAAGACATTGTTGACTGCAAAATGTACCACGATTTCGTGTACCTGTGGCTGCAAAATGGCTCTCTAGTATGCTTGAGGTACATGAAAATAGACAAGTTCCTCATCAAATGCTTTTTGGACGATAAGTACCCATTGTGTAAAGAAATTTGTGCCTTGTTCTCAAGTTATTTCCTAACGAGCAGTAGCCTTTCGGCTAAACTTAACATCATAGTTGGACTAAGAAACAAACTATCAGATGTATCTGAAATTGAAGAAGTATTGCAAAGGTTTGAGAGTCTAAAATCAAATGACGCGACCGTAATAAAATCCGGTATTCACGTTGTAGATAATACATACCATAATCGGGAATCCTTATTGAGCGAATGCGACGAAGATAAAAGTAACGAAGAAACCAAGTATTCCACAGAACCTCTACAAACTTTGAAAGATTTGATGAGCACTTCAGTAACTGATACGTTAAATTCGAGCAAAAAGATATTGAAAGAAAAATGGGAGGATTTCGAAGTAAAAATGAAGCATTTGAGTGGGGATAAGCAGCAAGTTATAGATGCTACTGTACCTAAAAAGGTAGCAGAAGAAATCAAACAATTTGACGAGGTTATACCACCAAAAAGGGTTGAGGAAAATAATGAAAACGAAGTTATCATTTCACCTGCAGTGTATGAAAACGATATTATATTCAAAGAATCTAGTCAAAAAGCCATAGAAGTAACTAATGAAGATTTAGAACGAAACAAAATTGTTTCGGAAAAGGACAAAGTATGCCGAGCTTTGTATCAGCATTTTAGACTAAGTTTAATAGACAATGAAAGTGAGGACTCGAATTTATTATCTCTACTAGATAGTTTCAGCTGTGATATTAATGAAATCTACGAACTGATGCTACTTTTCGAAGAGTATTGCGTCAAGATCGGAGCTATGGAAGAATCGAAATATGCGCCCAACAATATATTCTTACGGTACTTAAACCTATCGCCAGAAAAAGATAGATTAATAGACAAAATAATAAGCGACGAAGCTCTATACAAATACTTCGTCAACTCCTGCATATCAGTCAACATGAAAACGCAAAAACTCTCAAACTTAGGTTGTGTATGTGGTTTCCCTTTGCCCTACATAAGGACCCATAAGAACCCAGCATTCTCAGAGCTGATAGACCGATTTATAGAAACACAATGGACAACACAAACGAAAGAACAGTGCTACGACATGTGCAAAAGAATGCCTTACCTATGGAAAAAAATCCTTTATCTGAGAAGAAACGAAGACCTAATGAGCATCTTAAGGTTGCTTCTCCAAATGCTGGACGAAAACCTTCTCCACTCTTTCCTTCCACAATTCACTCTGGAAACTTGGGACAAGGCGTTGCAATTATACGCCGTATTGCACGCGAATAGATGTCTGAATTGCAACAAAGTCTTCGAACACATATCAGTGAAAGAGACCCTGAGTTGGGACGACATGGGCGCTCTGATGATCAAGTCAGTTGGCGGTAGAAACGCTATCAAAATTATGGAGAAGAATGCGAGTGTTATCGGCGTCGGGGAACTCAGCTTGCGGTTCTATCACGCTTGTCTATTGGTGATGATTTATGAGAAATACGACAGCAGTGTGGTTGGTCCACTGACTGATACGATTTACAGCTCGTATGGAAGCGAAGAAGCAAGGATAGAGGTGAGTGCAAATTAGAAATTAAAATTCAAATAGTTTTATTCACAGTCAAATTCTTATCCACTTTGTATACGTCAAAGTCGTTAGTTTTACATTTGTATTGCTTTGAATATATTGAGCGACTGTGAGTGGATCGCTCGTAGCCCGGGCTGCTTGAGTGATCTTAAAACGATCACTAAGGTTTGGCAACATACGACGCGTTCAGTCCATGGATAGGCTATGACTAACGCTAGTGGCATTTTTCCGAGCGATTCCGTGCTTCGCAAGGCACGTTAAGCAGTTGGTGCCGGCCGCCGTCGATAGATGGCAGTCGTTAAGCCAAGTCAGAGGCCTTAGGGCGGCTTGAAAACTTCTGACAGTAAGACCAGCCACTAGTCTTACAAGCCTCCACCAATCCGGACTTGACCCCCGTGGTGGAGTATGGCCTATACCTTTCTCAGGGAAGAGACCCGTGCCCCTCGGTGGGGACATGATGGGTTGATGATGATGATAAAATGTCTTGTATCTTGAAATCAGTGTGCATGCATGGAACGACTAATGAAATTCTATGGAGTGAAAGTGATTTGTCGGATTGTGGCCCGGACTCTGCCTACTCCTCTGGGATACAGGCGTGAGCTTTTTTATGTATGTACTTTGAACAAAAATATTTTTATTTGTTTTTTTAAACTTTTACTTTCTCATTTCCAGATCTGCAAGCTAATAAAATCTTCAAGCGACGGAGCAGGAAAGACCTCGGCATTACCACTCATAGCAGCAGTCAATTCTCAACAATGGGGCCTAGCACACATATACAACGACAAAACGTTACAAAAAACTAGATCAGAATCAACTTCAATTACCCACGTGAGTCTTGACGACGTTTTAGATTTCTTAGATGGCAACACCGACTGTAACCTGTGCGGCCTGCCATTGGTCAATGAGGTGTTAATCAAAGATGGCGGCCTCTGGGCCTTCAAGTGTGGCCATATGTTTCACGGAGCCTGCTTG
Organism: Yponomeuta plumbellus; assembly: GCA_947310845.1. NCBI lineage: Eukaryota > Metazoa > Arthropoda > Insecta > Lepidoptera > Yponomeutidae > Yponomeuta > Yponomeuta plumbellus. The sequence continues at coordinate 3,659,587 of OX371206.1, forward strand.
AATCTGAATAAGCTTAGGTTGTGTCCGTCTTGTTCCTGTAAGGAGGTGTAGTATAATAGTAGATTGTTCACCAAGGGCGCAAACAACATTTTTGCGTCGAGGTTGTGAAATTGAATCCAGAGCGAGCTGAGGCGATTCTTTCGCGAGGGCTTTAACTCAGAATCGCTGAAGAAGCGAGGGATTCAACACTACCGAGACCAAAAATGATTTGCGACACGGGCGCAAATAATTTTTGAACACTGCTTTTCACTACCTACTGAGAGAAATGAAAATGCGTACTTGCGTTCCAATTTAAAACATTTGACAATTAGGTACTTAACAGTTTTGCAGCAAAGAGTTTGGAAGTTCAGTAAGTAAGTCCAAACTCGGTTTTAAAACTTATTGCTTGGGTTGGAGCGAAATAGATATAGGATGAATCCTCAATAGTGAAAGATAAGTCCGACTTCTTAGTAAATCAGTGCATTAGTATATAAATTCAAAATTGGATTTTGAGTCTATTTACTTAAAGGTACCTAAAGGTAAATAGATCCAAAACCCAATTTTGAGTCCATTTAATTTGATGCATCTTAGCTTGAACAGCAATAGCGTGTTTTGGGTCCTAAATTTGGGCATCAAAATGCATAATTTCGAGCAGATGGAGTAAAAAGGTGTTTTATCTTAGGCAGCTCATTTTTTTTGTTTTCATATCTTTATTTTTACAGGAGCGAGCGCTCATTTGAAGGCTACATTCAGAAATAAGAAATTATTTAAAAAAAAGCTCATTTTTTAAAGGCTCCATTCAGAGATCAGAATTTACATTCTGTTTGTTGAATGTCAATGTACTTATAATGTTAGCCGCCGGGCCCAATGTAGTGGAGAAAAAGGCGGCGAAAAAAACTCCAGTCTAACCATCTTTTTACAAATCACCCTAAATCTAATACATAAGTTGGTTTTAATGTCCGTCTACCTAAGAAGCTCAAGACCCGTGAGTGCAAAGACACTTGCAATGTCACAACTAAGACTAAGTTCATTAGCGCCACTGATAAAAATAAATCTGGTATTGATAAAAATAATATCTGATACACATGATTCTTGCAAAAAGTGTCTTTCTCTTCTCTCAATGATGTTTTTGGTACTCACGACACCACACGAGATAAAAATAATTTTAATAATCACTGAGAAGAAAAAAAATACAAAAACTGATATAAAAATAACTGTTGGTTATTTTTTTATCAGTTTTTTATTTTTTGCATTTTAAATGATTATAACATAAAAATATTCTACAATTAAAAAAATGTACATTATGCGGTCTAACATTAACATTGCTAACAGCAATTTCTTCCAGACACCAAAGGTTGCCGAAGGAAAAAGAGACGGGTAGCTGGTGCTAATACCATTATTAAAGTAACTGTTGGTTACTTTTATGTTTTTATTTTTATCTTTTCAGTGATTGTTAAAAGTATTTTTATGTCGTGACGTGTTGTGGGTTGCTAAATACTCAGTATGCAGGTGCAAAGGTAAATGTTTGTAAGCAGCCTAAATACGTCCCACTGTAGGGCACAGGCCTTCTCTCAGAGAGAGGGAGTATGGGCTTAATCACCACGCGTGCCCACCGCGGATTGGTGATTTCAAACTCATTGAATAGCTCAGCCACTCAGGTCTCCTCACGACGTTTTCCTTGCGTCCTTTCTCTCCTACCCACGTGGTATTGGTACTATATATAAAATAATAAAAATAAAATTCGTTTATTGTAAGAAAAGGATTATTGACATTAGTATCATAGCGCAGCCTGTGTCGCGGGTGGCAGGTAGCTTACATAATATAACATAACATAATACACACTAGGCCGAGCCTGTGTCGCGGACAGCTTAGTAAACAATGCATGCCTGCGATTGTGTTACACAAGTTTGTTGGCTTCAAGATGTTATTGTATTTACTATAACTTCACAAGTGTACATAACTAAGAAAACAAAGTCATAGGTAAGCCCGCACTGGGAATCGAACCAGTGCGGGCTTACCTATGACTCGTCGCCCGTTTCCGAGTCCATTGTTGTACCTACTAGACTAGAACCGCTTTATTTTAAGTTGTTCGGCCGCTGGGATAATACGATCCTGACACCTGTCTGTTTCATAGGACTAGTGATGGGAGATAATCAACGTTAGCTTTTATTACGTTATTCTTAACAAGCTTTTGCTACCGACTCACGATTAAGTAGTTTTGTTTTTTAGACGACCTTCACTCAGTCATCTCTTGTGACATTTTCGCAGGCTTTTTTAGAAGGGTCATCATCTTTTTTTTGCCGAATGGCGGCGGTGAAGTGTTGTGGCGAGCTGTGCGACCTTTTATTTGAGCCCAGATCAGCTCAATCGCTTTGTACGGCAGTGGTACGGAGGGATTCTGAGAACGCGATGACCTTTTTCTAAAGCCTGTTCATCAACTTCGTATCGTTATTAACGTTATTATTTTTTTGTTATTTTTGGTACGTCACTACAAAAAAATACGGTTGACATAACCTTGTGACAGCGTAGTACGGAGTTTACGCACGAACGTTAAATATTGATTTCTTCTTATTTAACATCACTGTGCAAAATATAACATAAGTTTACACATTTAAAATTACAATTATATAGTTTCAATGATAATTATTTGCTCAAAGGATAAATAGTACTTAAAAATACCTATTTTAATCGAAAATTCCATGCCACTTCAAACTTACTTCGTCCGTTCGAACATGACCTGTCAGGATCGTATTCTCAAGGTGCCATAGTAATCGTACTGCCTATTTTTTTGTTTGTTAATCCTTCAATACGAAATCAGAACTTTATCAGATATAAGTATTTGAGTGTGTAGGTAGTTATTGCGGCTAATTTTAATTATGTTTGTTTCTGGCGTATTTTCGTTGGTCGGTTGAATATATTAAAAGTTTCCGGCCAACGCATTTTCGCATTTTAAATACAATAAACAAAATACCACCAATCCGGACTTGGCCCCCGTGGTGGAGTATGGCCTATACCTTCCTCAGGGAAGAGACCCGTGCCCCTCGGGTTGACGATGAAACAAAATTCAAGAAATCTAACTATAGTCATTATGCATTACCTACAAATAAGTAGATTAGTTTTCAAAATATAAAAATAAATTTTCTGCAGCATGAATCTATAGCAACAAACCTATACTCTGATCCGTTATTCCGTAGAATTCTGACATTTCATAAGTGTTGCTACTGAAAAAGTTCTCCACCGAAAAAGGGACAAATTTGACCCATTTGAGGGCAATAAAAATGCTACGTATTTTTTTATGTTTTACCTACAAAAGGGTTAATCTAAATATTTACTTACTCAAGTGATCTAATACAAAAATAACCAATATTTCAATATCACGAACCATATATCGAATTAACTTTAATTACTTTATTTTATTCTTTTGCTGGCATCACTGCCTACGAATTCAAGGTTTCGTAAACCTTTTTAGAAAAGTGAAGTATGCCGCTGTTAGCTCTCTTAATAATTAATGTCAGCGATGATGATGATGATGAAGATAGTGATGTTAGTATTAATGATGGTTAGATATTTTTATGAAATTATGTTTTCTTTACTTGTACTTTGTGTGACGAAAAGGGACACAATTGTCACTCGCCTTAAATTCTCTTTTAATTTGGAGCTCCACACTTTATAAAATGGATAGATTCACTAACAAATTAAATGTGTAGACTCAGATGTTCACACTCGTATTGACATTGAAAAATGTGCCCGGCCAAAAAAGGTGTCTAATCTCTGACATGTCAAAAAATGATAACTGTCAGAATTCTACGGAATTAAAAATCAGACTTTAATACTGAATTTTAATTCATCGGAATAGAAGAAAGAGTAACATGAATCCAATCTATAGTAATCTATAATTTTAATATAGTTTGACTATTAACATGAACACATTTAGATCCAATAATCAATTTACAATGTAGAAAACGCAATGAAACTTAAATATTTATCAATTTCACACAACACAATCACTTGACCTGGTCCCAAACTGGAATACCCCGTGGTTACCAGGCAATGACATCACTAACATGGAAAAACACCCAGATTGATGTAATTTAATTTGTACTGTATGTACTGCGGTTCCCAGTGGGAATTGAACCAGCTAGAACTGACCAGCGAGGGTAATTGATACAAAATACCAGAAAAACTATCATGTTCTACCAATTTATCGTGAGTTGTGGGAACCAGAAACAGCGACGTCACAAACATGTAAACATCCAAGACCTGGGTTTCTTTTTTTTTCAACCCAGTCGGGGATCGAACCCGGGACCTCTTGCATGGTAAGCAGATGCGCTAACCCCTACCCCACAGAGGTAGTCAGTTTTGTTGCTAGTTTTGTATTTTATGTCCATATATTTTGTAAGTTTTTGAGTTTCTCGTGAAGATTGTAAACAGTTTTCCAAGAGCTGGAACGCTAGTAGGGACAACGAAAGAAAAATCAAATTATAAAATAGACACTATTAATTATATTTTGGCGACGTTTTATTATGTTTTTATCGTAACCTGTTAGTTGTACAATAAAAAGTAGATTATAATTTATAGAGAATGCTTTAATATATTTAAATAATCTCACTAGTTTACGATTAAAATTATGAACTCAAAATACGCCTAACAAAGGTCTTGTAATTTTCTTTTGACAATGTACTTACTAACTCTGAAGAGTATTTTTGTATACCTCATATTAAATCTGTACATAAAATATATAACATATTGTTGTAAAAGATAATCAATCTGCTGTAATCGAATAATATTTTAATTATAACTATTTCTAGTTTTTTTTGCATCTTTATAATAGCAATGATAAAATGACACAATGTTTTCTAGACGTAAGTTTATTGTTGTACAATATAACTAAGTAATATGTCTTGAATAACTAAATAATTTTTACCACAGTGTTCTTTTTGTTAAGTTTTTTTATTAGCGTTGTGTTCAATATCTGCAGTAATATTTTGACTAATATGTTTGTTGATGCAATATAATTTATCCCAATATCTTTGTGTTGTCCTTGTCTGATTCATTCACAGAACAGCTGAAACATGAACATTCACATAAAGGAACATAAATTGCTCCTGGCCCCATACTAGGATACCCTGTGTCGTGGGAACCAGAAACAGCGACATCACAAACATGTAAACATCCAAAACCTGCATGTAGTACGATGACGTGAGTCACGCGTTTTTAGGCACTAAAATGTCCGAATTTGACAGTTAATGTACTGGAATCGCGACTTTTGAGGTTGTGGCGCGCGACTCGCGTCGTCGTACTACCAATTATTTTTTTATATCTTAGGGTTATCAACAGCGAACTTAATTAATGAAATACAGATTCTTAAATAAACAAATAGGGCCAATAACAGATACTCACATACTCATACTGGGGTAAAAACTAGAAAACTATTAACTTCGTTGATTGGTAGTGCAAAATGAATTTTATAGATACGTTTATGTACGGGAAAGCATTTCAATTAAATTAAAAGCAATTTAGAGCGAAATACATTTATTATTTAACATAAGTAAATTGAAACTTAACGTAATTTGACTAGAAGTAATCATGTAAAAAAAAGCTTCTTGCAAAAAGAATTGAAATCCCACAAACAACACCCTGTAAAAAAGTCAAGTCTCGGTTGAGCTCCGTGTTTCTCAATAAAAAGTAGGTAATTAAATTGGGTCTCTAAGCAAAGCCTATATGCCCCAGATCGTTTTTTATAAAAGGTTACCTGAATACATTACTGCGCTGAACTTCGCTCTAAATTGTTTTTAATTAAATAGAAACGCTTTCTTGTAAACGATAGTCTAGGAGAAAATTGCTAACATATAATAAGCAGGCGCTTTCTAAAAAAATTTTGGTAAACGTAAAATAAATAAAACCGCTGCCTGGTAACGATATTTTTTTACACGTACGCAATAAACACTACTCTTACAACAGTTTTAATCCAAAAACAGGAGCGTTTGTCTTTCCTGAGTAAGTGTTTTAAGATATAAAAGATCGGATTCTAAGGTGGTGGCTCTGCGCAGTTGGTGCCGGCTACCGTCGATAGGTGGGAGTCGTTAAGCCATTAGGGTGGCTTGAAAACTTCAGACAGTAAGACCAGCCACTAGTCTTAGAAGCCTCCACCAATCCGGACTTGGCCGCCGTGGTGGAGTATGGCCTATACCTTCCTCAGGGAAGAGACCCGTGCCTCTCGGTGGGGACATAATGGGATTATGATGATGATGATGAAATTAAATTTCAATAGCTGTAATTATTATTTTGAGGATAGTGATAGACTGTTGAGTACCCAGTCTCAACAGTCTATCACTTTCCTCAAAATAATATAATTAATTAGTTGTTCCTAATTAAATAATTAAAGACCTACTGGGATTTAGTTAATCGAAATTTTGCTAAGGTTTCAACGTAGAAAGCGATTAAGGTAATTTTCTCACGATGAATGTTTAAAATAAAACAATTCATTTTCAATTATTACTTTTTAATATACTTTTGGGTTTTGGCACAATTTTTAAATAATGTGTCCTGGTGTATACTAGGTGTTTGTACCTAAATTCTACAATTCTAAAATATTTTAACAAATGGCAAAAATGAGATGTTTATCTACTATTATTTATATAAAAACAAGATGTTAAGTACACTGTCTATCGTACGTACCTATAAAGTACAAAATGTATTCAAAACAAAGATTTGTTCAATAAATAACAAATAAAACCAATTCTATGTAGAGAAAATCATCCACTTGCAATACTGAAATACTACAATTACAATAAGTATCGCCATTTTTATCATTACAACCACAGTTTACATGAAAATATCGTCTATTTACAGAAGTTCAACATACAAATAAATAATTTAACGCGACGTCCTAAAAACCTTACGCTGAGTAGGTACATTCTAGCACTTATTAATCCGTAGCGTTTGTTCACATACACAGTAATCGCACCTTACATTTAAACAATTCGAAAAACGAATATTACTGGCATAGAATAATTAAAACAGAAGAAAACAATGTAAAAAAGGAAAAATAAATAACAAAAAAGAAAAATTAGCAAACACGACTCCGGTGTACAACCATGTATTTTTAATTCCTACATTCTAACGAACTATACAACATCGTTTCCACTATTTTCTAAATTTATTACATTTATTAATATAGTACCATACCGACTACTAATTTAACAGCTAGTACTACTAAGATAAATTGCACAATATTCGAGTAAAGCGATATTTTTTATTATTTTGACATAATTATTTTATCTACAGAAAAAAAACCCACTGCAATGATCCGCTGGGCCATCATTCACCAAAATAATTTCGTAAAAATGTACTATTGTTGAAATTATTCAGAAAATTGACTTGTGAATTGACTTGAGATGAAATTATTTATTTCTGGTGTAGAACAAATATACATAATTCGTAAAACCGTAATTGTGTAGATTTATGGGTCTTTATTTTGTCCAGTCGGTTATTTATTTATAATTAACAATTTGATCTACCAATCCCTACTAAAACTATGAGTATTCGTGTTTCCTTTATTTATTATTATTATGTAAGTAATTATAATAGTCATAATTATTATGCCTTTCATGATCTCACTGGATTTTTCAATAAAAAAACAGTACTCGCGTGTTTAAAACACAATAAATTTTCAAGCATTCCAGCTTCGTATTTTTGGTTTGATAGATTTTAGTGCTTCACGCTAAGGCCCGGTTTCTGAATTGAGAATTTCACTGATTAAAAACTTAAGTAACGTTCTGTCACGCTCTTTTCTGAGAAATTTGAGGAGACAGGACTACAGTTATAGCGAAATTCTCAACTCAGAAACTGACCATAAAGCATTAATGATTAATTATTTATCTTAAATTTAAGTGAGTATAACTACTTAAACACATGGCCTCTAAGTAATAAAAAAACTTTACTTACACGTAGTACAAAAGACTATCAACTCAAGTCTTTGAATTAAACCGAATATATCCACAGAATGTAAAAAATCTTTCTACAGAAAAAAAACCAAATTTGTACTTATTTACAACAAAAAATAACTGAACACTAATATCCAGTTCACAAATTCAATGTTTCTAGTAAATTCTAAGGTAAGTATGTCCTTAAGTAACATTTTTTATTTACATTTTTCGCTAATTATCTACGTCTTTTGGCACATCTGAATTTGTTTACAATTATTTTATGTGCCAAACGTTGTTCATACAATACCTAAGTTGTGATAATTTGAGACAAAGTTATTCATGTTATGGTTATTTTTATGATTTTATAAAGTATGATTCCTTAATTCACTAGTGGAATATAATCTCATAAAAAATAAAGGGTACTTTCTACAAAGAGAGATCCGAATGAAACACTGGTATTATGCAATAAATATCTAATAAAAAAATTAAGTATCGAAAACAAGTCCGAGAATAGCTGCAAACGGTAGGTCACCTGCAACTACTTTCAGAACTGCTAATATTTATATAGTACGATTGTAACATCACTCCCTATAATATCTAATTTCACCGAAAAAAAAACAAACATTGACCCGAAAATGCGAAAACCACCGTACCTTTAAAAATACTTAGATTAAAAGCACTGATTTATTCATTTCCATGAAAAGATTCCAAAATCCCACAGTTAATAAAAAAAAACAAACTAAACCTTAACCTCTTACCTCCTTACAACAGAAACATTCAGAGAACCGAACGCGAGGGGATTCCTATACACAGAGAGTTTTGCATTAATATAGAAACGGCATGGCTTAATTACCTTAGGTTTGATTTGACCACTACTAAAATACCTGCAGCGTTCTTGGGACTTCGGCATCCAAGAATAATGAATAGGTAGGTAATAATCGGGTCTTCCATCAGACTAGTTGGAATTCAGACCTATAAATAAGCATTGAGAATAAATGGGAATACAGTGGTTGAATCCTTAATTGACGTGCCTTTTGAGGCTTAAGCCGTGATGAGGCCTGATCAGTTCGATTACGAATAAAAGTCAATCCCAAAGATCCTAGCCTGCGAGTCAAATCTTTCTGCTGTATGGTCTTCATGGCTTTGGGGCAAGGTTACCAGGGGTGGTGGGTCGGCGGCATTGAGAGGGGCGCGGCGTGCGGGTAAGGCCAGCCGCGCAACGTCCCTCAGTCTTCGTCTCTCGGAGACAGTGGAGGAGAGAAGGAGGTATTCATGTATCCCCCTCCGTTCGGCGGCGGGGAAGTGTTGGAGGGTCCAGGGGAGGCTAGGGAAGGCAGGAAGCCCATCTCGCTGCCACCTTCTCGGCACCAGAGCTGCCGCATCTCCTGACGCCTGGTCCGCATCAGGTTCTTGTACTCCGATATCCGCATCTTCTTGCCGTCGACTATGCACGTGCGCTTTGGTCGCGGCCGATACCTGGAATTGGAGAGGTTGCGGGTGAGTAACTATTTGGGTTTGTCCGGACTTGATGAGGTTCTGAAATTGGTAATGTTCTGAAGTGTTGTTGAAAGATTGTCATTTGATTCAGATTAGTTGTAGGTGTTTCGACAACGCTTCGATTTTCAACAATTGGTTACGTAACCACCTGAAGGTGCTCAGTCCAGCAGGAAGTAACCAGTATCGAATAGAATAGAATAACATTAATTTATTCATGTACCACAACACACATGTCGGGACAGTTATGAATTGAAGGCGCAAAATCGGCCGCTATGTAAACCTGTTTTGAGAGCCTTATGCCCCTAATGATGTCGAGGTACAAACTGGGTTTTGGGAAGTCTAGTATATTATGAAGAGGTTTAATTGCGTGAGGTGATTCTCAAAACGTTCGATTTCGAGGAACACCACATCTTGCGTGAGATTTCCCATAATTTTTCGCTAATTGACTTGAGGTTTTGATTTGGTTAGATTTTACCAGGGGCAGACCTTAAGCGACCAATGGACGTTACTTAATGTTATAAAGCTCCTCATCACTTGACACCTCAAAAACCTCTACTTTTCATGCCACTCACCTGTAATCGGGATGTTTCTCCATGTGCTGTTTAGAGAGACGGCTCTGCTCCTCGTAGTAGGGTTGCTTCTCCGCGTTGGACATGGCTTTCCATCTGGCGCCGAGGATCTTGGATATGTTCGAGTTGTGCATGTCAGGACAGGCCTTCAATATCTTCCGCCGCTCGTCCTTCGCCCAGACCATGAACGCGTTCATTGGCCGCTTGATGTGGGGCTTGCCAGCCTCGTCCCGTTTCGGTTGGCGGACCAGCTTTGCCTTATCGGATTCGTCGGTCGGCGATTGGCCCCAGGATGACGCTGAAATAGACGGAGAGGGGTCCGGTTAGTTTTGAAGCGACTTCATTTCACGAAAATCAACTAATGTCGAGTTCCGCTGGCTATTAGGTGCAGCAGATCTGAGTTTCTGTTGGGTTTATTTTATTTGCTGGGTATCAGACAGACGAGTCATACTTAGTAAAAATAAAGGTAACAACAATAAGGTAATTCATCATCATCAACCCATTATGTCCCCATCGAGGGGCCCCGTGGCTCTTCCCTGAGGAGGAGGCCAAATAAGGTAATTACCTTAATCGAGAGAGAGGTCCCGGGTTCGAATCCCGGCTGGGGACGAACAAAAACAGGTCTTGGATGTTTATGTTAGTGACGTCGCTGTTTCTGGTTCCCACGAGACAGGGTATCCTAGTGTGGAGCCAGAAGCAATGTATGTGCTTGTCTGTAAATTTTATTTTATGTTTCCTCAGAATGGGTTATTCCAACTTATTGTGAACACAACTGAGCGCAATTTATAAAGAGCAATGATAGGTGCCTATGTGGCGATTTTATTGAGTCTTATCTACCAGACCGAGGTCGTGGGTTCGATTCCCACAGGGGCTTCCGTACATTTGTACAAATGGCCTCAGTCTGGGTGTATTCACATGTTCGTAATGTCCTTGTTACCATAGCACAGGGTATCCTGGTTGGGGACCAGGTCAAGTGATTGTGTTGTGTGGAAGTAATTAAATATTCAATTATAAGTATTACATTCATCATCATCTCATCATCAAGCCATTATGCTCCCACCGAGGGGCACGGGTATCTTCCCTGAGGAAAGTATAGGCCATAATCCACCACGGGGGCCTAGTTCGGATTGGTAGAGGCTTGTAAGACTAGTGGCTGGTTTTACTGTTATTATGTACATTATAATTATTAAATTATCACAATTCATTATTATTTTGACAGTATTGCGACTGAGCTTAAGTGATAGTAAACTCATAAAATTCGCCGTCGATTCGTGAACAAAGACGTTCATCTGGTGCCCAGTGGATACCTAAACCAATTTGGAACGCAACTACAGTAGTCGCTAAGCCGTGTCATAAATTAAATGCCATACCGTGTGTTGCTCGTAAAACTATCCTAAAAGTGCAACTAGCGATGGATTTTGTCATAATCCACTCTGGTTGGAGCTTCTTGTTTTTAATATTAAAATGCCATCGTAACACAGTTGGTAATACTTATATGGACTTAGGTATATTATGTACTTATTAAGTACGTAAAGGTTAACATCTAAACCTTTTTAGACATTGTTTTTTATATTAGGTACTTTTCATTCTAGCAGAATCTAGTTCCTAAACTAGTAAAAAGAAGACCCACAACCAGCTAGCCGGCCGGGCCGTCCTCGTACTACCTGGAGACACTCCGTTGAGAAAGAAGCTGCCTCAACGTGCCTTAACTGGAAAGAGTTAGAAATTCCCGCGAAAGACCGCGAGAAATGGAGATCCCTTCGAGCCCTATGTCCCTGATAAAGGATAGGTAAGAGGAAATCATCATCATCGTCATCAAACTAGTAAAAACAGTTAAGATTTTATGAATTGTTTCATTGAATTCTCTGTCAGCACTACACAAGTAATTCTTTCTTGCAGTTCTTTTTTGCTTCAGATTATGTTATTAGCATAATTAGAGAAGCTCTAAAAACAACGGAATCGTATAACAAGATGGCATTGTACTAATTAATGGTCACGTTACGAGTAAGTCGACAGGTCTCCTCGAATTCCGCTGGACTGATTTGTTACCTTCATATAATATAATCAGAAGGCACAGCAAAAATCTTGCCTGAAAACGCAAGGTATTCTCATGCTGGATTGACACGGAGGTACGTTCAGTTGACAGCAAACGTAGGACTTGTTTGTTAGACAGGATTTATTTTTTTAATAAAAGTAGTTTTATTTAAAAAAAAATTGAAAAAATATTAATTGAGATTTGAGGAGGGTATTGTGGCATCCCGGGGGCAATATTATATAAAAGAAACTAAATACTTTTTATCTTTCGAAGAAGAAAAATAATTTATTTGACGACACGTAAAAGTAAACAAACGACACAACACAAAAACAAACAATAACAAAATAGATATGAAAAAAAAGGTGCCAGAAGTGCTTGGAGATTTTAAGTTTAAGTATTGAGTCCCCATACCTACTTAACTACATTAACATTCAACAAAAATAATGTAAATTCTTTATGTTGAAAGTCATTTCTGATTTCTGATCATGAATAATGTTGCAACAGAGCGTACCGTTGCAAGAGTTGCAACGGTGACTTTCATCTACCTATCTATCTATTGCATAGGTTCTAGTGTCAACACGTACGCAACTTTTCTGTGCACCTTGTCACGTTACACCGTGACAAAGAATCTTAATTATGCTAACGATTGACATTCCCGAATGTCGATGGGCCGTTTAAGTATTTGGGCTCGAATTAAGTATTTGATGGCTCGGTAGTGCGCTTGTCTCAGATTCAGGATGTCGTGGGTTCGATACCCAGCATGAACCGATAACTGTAGTTAAGAACTTTTGTGAATTTGTTGTAGCTATATTACTGAAGGAGAATAAGAAAATCTGAGTGGCTGAGGCTTCTTCATTATGTATTTATTATCTATTATTGCACATACATACATATGCTCACGCCTGTATCCCAAAGGGGTAGGCAGAGAACAGGAACTGCCACTTGCCACGATCCTGACAAATCACTTTCACTTCATCGATATTCATTTGTTGGATGCGGGCACGCCGGTTTCTTGTACTTTTTATTTATATTTTTTTTTCTGTATTATCTTATTGATCTTTCTAATTTTATAAATACAATAATAACTAGGTGACCCAGCAAACGTTGTTTTGCCATATCGGGGTATGAAAAATAGATAACAACCTATTTTCAGACCTACCGATTGTATATATAAAATTTCATCTAAATCGACTAAGCCGTTTCGGAGGAGTATGCGCACTAACATTGAGACACGATAATTTTATATATTAGATTATAGATTGTATTTATTAATGAAAATAACAAGTTATTGTTATGATATAAAGTCCCACAAAACCACAAATTATGATACGAGATAAGTAATTTTCAAGAATATTTTTATTCTAGATTGATAATTACCTCTAACCTTCACGGCCGTCTCGATGGTCTAGCGGTAACCTGCTTGACTACAAACACGGAGGTCATGGATTCAAATGAATGTGTAGAATAGCCCTTTGACTCGTAAATAATCGTTGATTTCCTAATAAGCTTTTTTGCACAGTGTATAATATTTCTTAAACCGCGTCGGAGGTAGCTTTAATATATTATTTTGAGGAATCTAATGATAATAGTTACATAGATACCTACATAAATGTAAATGACAAATTTTCAGATTCGTTTTAGGAAGTTCGCATTTTTTAACAAAAACTTTCGTAAGCTTTTCGGATCAACCAACTTGGCTTTTTATCGGACGAGTCCGACCAGGTTTTGCTCTGATTCGCAGAGCTTAATCATGGTGAGCAGAAACGGAGCTCGCGTCGTCGGTTGCTCGTCTCGAACGAGACGAGCAGCTGACAATCGGAGCGAAACCTGATCGGACTCGTCCGATAAAAAGCCAAGTTGGTAAGTTGATCCGGACCAAAAGTTCGTATTTTTGAGATATATAGTCCTGTACCTATAGGTTGTTACTAGGTGCAACTATTATGTATTCTGTGCTAGGTGTTACTAGCTAGTAGCTGGTGCTCCACCCACCCCAGCCGCCCGATATCCAGGGCACGTCACGGCGCATCCGCTAACATTTGCGACTGACGGATTCGAGAGCAAGTGTCCGCGCGATTAATAAACTGAACCACGGAAACTTCGAGCTGGAGTTAGGGCCGGCGCAGATGTGGCGGGAATTGAAGTGCCGTGCCCGAGAATATTGCCAGTATGCCCGGCCTGCGACTCTAACACGAGCGGGCTGCGCGAGCGGTTTCATTCTGCGTATTGTTGGTCAAAAATCGCTAGTGCGTATCTATGTTATTGTTATACTTGTGCCTGGGCATATTAGCAATATTGCCGGGTATCGTATCAATAGAACCCCGCGGGCATCACGGTAATTAGTTATTAGTCGCTTACAACTGCCGAATGATAGTTTTTTTTTGGTATGATTTTTTAATCAGGTGTTATACATATTGATGTTATATTTTGAGAAAAGAAAGGGAACAGTGACTAAGCAACATTATTATTATTTTCTGCTATAAGTCCGAAAAAAGGGAATTCTACCCGTCGATAAGTTAATTACGGGGAAATCACTCAAATAATTAATATCTACTAGGAACGATCTACGCACTGGGCGTACCTACTTGCTAGTAGATGAAATATGTGTGTTTGTTCCTATTTATTTAAATTCAACTGCGAAGAAAAGTAAGAAGATAGCTAATCCACGCTTTCTAATTCACCAAACGTCGAAACCCCGCCTCATAGTCACCGCGGCGCTAAGTGTGGCGCGACCCTAATGCAGCGGGGAACATTCCTTGAATTAATTTGACACGCTTTAAAATAATTTATAACATCCTACGTTTGGTTGATTCGCGCACGATACACTGAATGTTTTCACTAGTTTCTGAATGCGATGTACAGTCGCGTGCAAAATGCCTTCGTGACTTGTTAAGTAGTTACAGTCCCTTTTATTTTTGTCTTATTTATTCAGCAGCAGCAAGTTTATTAATACAAGTAGTAGTAAATACAGCTATTTAGTTTACCTTGGATTATGCCAGATATTTTTTTACATTATAGATAGTGCATAAAAAATACTGAATTTAGGTAGGTATGTTCGCCTATATTGATGATATTATCACTATTGGGTGATACACCGCTATAATATCAAAAATACATTTCACAAAGGCGATCGTAATACTAATGAGTAAGTATTAACTTTCATACATACCTAACATAATAATAAGTTTTAATAAATAAAGATGCTTATAGTAATTATTACAGTACGATTTCGCAATTAACTTTTTTTTCCAGACAACCGTCGACCTTGCCAACAATTTACCTAGGAATTACAAAAACATTGTTCATATTAATGGCAGTCGTTCGATTTTACTGAAAGCAATTACTTTAAATAATTAAAACGTAAAACTTCATTATAATAATTAAACAAAACCAAGACCGAATTGGTAATCAACATTTTGTCTTTTTTGTTATGTAATGAGTTATATCACTAATTAAGTTTGCAATCGTAGTTCAGCGAGACCTTGGTAAGAATGATGTCTAGTTGCAAAAAACGCAACGGTTTTTCATCAAGCACGTTTTTGAACTAAAAATGAAAATACTTTGCCCTGAGGAATCATGCTTAGTGACCCACAAAAACTAAAGTTACCTAGTTTTAAAACAACATTTATATTGTATATATACAATCTTAATGACTTATAATGATTAAGATGCATAGCAAATGAAACTTATGATCTTCTACATTTAGATGACGAATGTAGCCGAGTATACACGATTCCACGTCATTGACTGACCGGAACCAAGTATCTATATCCTATTCAGCTGACGCCAATATTTTATTGAGAACCTTAATTAAACACAAAGTGATAGCAGTGGCTAACAAAGAAGGCCGAGGACAGAAAAACAGTGCCATGCCTTGGGAAAGTCTACGCCTATTAGTAGACGAATAGGTACGGACTGATTCATAAATAGGATCCTGCTTGAAGGCGCGAAAATCTCCAGCCGATGTCGAGCTGCACAAACTGCATTGCTTCTTTATATCAGCCCTGAAAATCCACAGTGAAGATTCTAGGATCTCATAGCGGCATCACCCAGTGAGATCGCAGTGGATAGCGCGGTTTCGAGATCGAAACGTTTGAGAAGGAGTTCATGCTTACGATACAGAAGAAAAAGAAGACTGTAACCGAAGAAAAACCGTAACAGTAGACATAATTATTGCATTTAGCACGCCCTTATAATATTCGACTGCGTGTTTGTTCCGTTTTGATGTTTCGTGAGTCACCGAAAGGCCCTAGCTGAAAATTAGTGCTGTGGGTGCAATTCCTCAGCTAATACTCAGCTTGAGGCCTTTTTTTCGCTGCATCGACATACAGCATACATCTATTGTACTCTTAGCCTTTGTTTTTCTCACTTCATGTATCACTTTTTTCCTATAATGAAGGCCCATATTTTGCTGTAGGTATTTACTTTTCCTCCATAATATGTGGCGTTAAATAAATGTTTTTCTTATTCCACTTTCTAGTGTGGGGCCAGAAGCAATGTATGTGCCTGTATGTAAATGTTATTATTACTTTTATGTTTGTAATTTTAGAATAATAATAAAAGCAGCACTGAAAGCACTTTTGTTTGCGACGGTACAGTTGACCAGGGCGTACGCGGCGGAAGCGCGCATCGCGAGCGCCATCTATTACGCGGCGCCACTCGTTTTGTTACCTAGGAAACGTGAGGTGACACTGAGACCTATCGTAGATCGTAGCCATCGCCATTACATTTAAGATTATATCAACTCACTTACCTATGTATATACATTTTATTTGAACTGATTTTCTACACGGCTCCGTGCATTAGAAGTCTAGTGCTTTGCGCGTGTTGCACTTCATTCAGAAAATAGTGATTTACTATTTTCTTCTCAACAGTCTCTGCTCTCCATGATTAAGCGTTGAGAATCAGAGCGGAACCTGGTCGGACTCGTCCGACAAAAAGTCAAGTAAGTGTATCAGGAATAAAGTTAATAATGTGGTAGTGCTTATTTATGGGTACAAAAAAATTTTGTTCACCAAGAGTCTGCTCTCCATGATTAAGCGTTGAGAATCAGAGCGGAACCTGGTCGGACTCGTCCGACAAAAAGTCAAGTAAGTGTATCAGGAATAAAGTTAATAATGTGGTAGTGCTTATTTATGGGTACAAAAAAATTTTGTTCACCAAGAGTTCTCGGCCTAACGAATCGCTCGTAGCCTCTGCCTGTGTGATCTTAAACGATCACGACGGTTAAGCAACATAGGGCGCGTTCAGTGCATGGATGGGTGACCGTCTATGACTAACGCTAGTGGCATTTTTCCGAGCGGTTCCGTGCTTCCCAAGGCACGTTAAGCAGTTGGTGCCGGCTGTCGTTGATATATGGCAGTCGTTATGCCAAGTCAGAGGCCTTAGGACGGCTTGAAAAGTCTTACAAGCCTCCAACAATCCGGACTAGACCCCGTGTTGGAGTATGGCCTATACCTTCCTCAGGGAAGAGACCTGTGCCCCTCGGTGGGGACATAATGGGTTGTTGATGATGATGATAATACCTACAGACCAATTCTCCACTACTCTTTTGCAGCAGGTTTTTTTGCGAGGCGTATGTGATTGAAATGACTAATGAGTGTCGATGAAGCGACAGTGATCTGTCACGATCGTGGCCAGTGGCAGCTCCTGCAAAGGTAGTATGAGGACGCGAGTCGCGCGAGGCAACGTCAAAAGTCGCGACTTTCCAGTACATTAACATGCTTTACATGCATTACATGCTTTATGTAGGTGTATTGCTATTTATGTAAGTATGTATATTAATATTCATGTTTGCACCGACTACCCGTCTCCTTTTTCCTTCAGAAATTTTTCCATCATAGGGTTGTCTGGAAGAAATTGCTTTTAGCAATAAGGCCGCCAATTGTACTGTTATCTTGTAAATATTTTATGTTTGTGTTTCTCCTCGTGTACAATAAAGAATATTCTTATCTTATCTTATCTTAACTGTCAAATTCTCGCGACTTTTGACGTTGTCGCGCGCGACTCACGTCCTCATACTACCTTTGCTAGCCTCTGCTTACCCCTCTGGGATACAGGTGTGAGTTTATGTATGTGTGTAAAAAGAGTTTTGTAGATTTTTCTGTGCCCTAGGTGCTTTCATTCATCCCTCTTATAACGGTAACCGTCTTCTGTTACAAAAACGAGGTCGACGGCTATTTGTCGCCTCTGCCTGTACTATTATGTATTCTGTGCCACTGCGCCCGAGCCAAATGCCCCCCGATATTGTTTCGGCCTATGAATTTAAACGATTATGTCCAGCGGAATTACATCCTTATTTCATTAATTTTGTATTAAAATAGATTTATAGTCCCGTCTCAGACTAACTGAGGCACTTCGGTCAGGTTTTATTTGAACAAAGTGTGACACAGATTTATAGTGCTAACTAATCTAAACATAGGCTGTCTAAAGTGGTAGTTTTTTACGGTCCCATTTATTAAAACAGTCCTAAAACGCCGATTAAAAGTCTGCGTTGGATATTTTACAAGGAAAAGGCATACATTGTTGTTTTTTTTTGTTGGTCTCATTGCTTTGTTTTATGTGTACTATTTCAATAATTGTTATATAGTATGTGTATGCAGCTGCAAAAAAAATATCTATCTAAAACGATCACGAACGTTAAGCAACATAGGGCGCGTTCAGTGCCCGGATGGGTCATCATCTAAGACTGACGCTAGTGGCATTTTTCCTAGCGGTTCAGTGCTTCGACAGGCACGTTAAGCAGATGGTGCCAGCTGCCGTCGATAGATGGCAGTCGTTAAGCCAAGTCAGAGGCCTTAGGGCGGCTTGAAAACTTCCGACAGTAAGACCAGCAACTAGTCTTTCAAGCCTTCACCAATCCGGACTTGGCCCTTCCTTCCTCAGGGAAGAGACCCGTGCCCCTCGGTGGGGACATAATGGGTAGATGATGATGATGAATTCTTCTTCTTATTATTATTATCCTTAATTCGTCTCGTTCACCTCATAGTCAAAATAACACAACTAGAAAAAACTAAAAAATCAGCTCAGCGTACGAAAGCAAAATCATAACGCCGCGTATTTTTACAAAAGAAATAAAAAAACTGAATATATTGTGCCGACGAGACACTAAAACACCTAAGAAACGTCCAGCTACCCAACTGTTTACGCTGCTAGACAAATTCCTTACAATTTTCTCTTCTCAAAAACAATAACGATACCGTGGTGATACTAAACGGCATTCCAAATGGAAACCGTGGCACCTGTCCGGAAAAAATGACGCTATAAAACACTTGAAAAAAAGAATAAAAATCCAACATCGACAATGACGACGTAAGCGGGTATGTCAACGCACCATCTCGGCGATGCAATAAAAAAAACAACGCACAGTAAAAATCGTGGTCGGTGTACATAACAGAGGCGTCCTACTCCGAACTGTGGGAACTCAAGAAATCAAAGCGGCTGTTTCAATTCAAGAGAAATCACAATATCGCTTATAAAATATATGTTACTTTCTTTGCTTATGTTTAAGAACAAACTGCTATTGAGATAATTCCGGATACACTTACTTGACTTAGAGTAAGTGTATCTGGAATAACGTTGATAATGTGTAGTTATGAAAGTTTTACTTAAAAAAACTACTTTAAATGTTAAATAATTATAATTATTCGTTTTATGATAATTTTCACTGTTTTCACAGATTGAAGTTTAATTTTCTATATTAAATGGTCTTATTTGGTTCACCCTCACAATCATGTAATAAATAATATGAGTGGATTTTTTTGCAATACAACGTTTCCCGCATTTTCGGATGTATGTAAAATTTTGTTACACCCTGTAGACTAGGTTTTAAAAACCGTTGCAGCTGTCTAAGTTAGATAGGTACTTATATCTACCATTTAAAGGAGCTCTTTTTAGGAGTCTTTTGACACGTCAAAAGATTTTATTTTTATTTTCATCTAATGTGTTTATAATTAAATGAGATGTTTTATAAATACTGCTTCATTTAATTAAGGTTTCAGTAAAATCAAAATATTTACGTCTGAGTTTTATTTATCAGTAGGCAGGCATTTAAAGTGTCTAAAAGTGACACTTACGGATGGGAACTCCCAAGTTCTCTTAGCACCGCGTTGGAAATAACCTCAAAAACTGGTTCAGAAGATTTACTAAACGACGTTAACTCAGATAATTATCTCGGAGTCTGTTTGTGAGTAATTAATAATTCCCACATTTCTCAATTTCATTGGGCGAAGCTGGGCTTAATCTTTGAGGATCTTTAGTGACATGAGTGTTTAATATGGGCGAGTTCTGTGTAAAGATCTGTACAAGTTTTATGATGCAATGCAATTACCTGGGACTCGGATCTAATATCAAAGCACACATTTTACAATAGGCTATTTGACAGTGTGAAAATAATAGTATTATCTATATGTGAGTCGTTGACCAAAAAGGGACCTGGAGGGATTGGAAACCGTTATTTTTTGTATTTGATTTTTTTAATCTGTGGTATTTTAGCTTTTTTTTTTGTTGCTTTGTTTTGGTCTCAGCAGAATATTTTTAGGTGCCGTAGTTATTTTTCATCATTTTTTTTGGGAGCCAAGCACGGCGCGATTTTCTCGAAATCAATTATTTTCCCTTGAGGTCCCTTTTTGGTCAACCACTCACATATTGATAATTTCATACCGGTCTACGGTAGCCTCGAACGAAAGGCACATCAAATTGAAGATCGTAAAAAATTGGATTGAATTTCCTTTTTGAAGGAAGAAAGACTGACAAAACAAATATATCGAGCGAATGTGTATGGAGGCCGGCAAGGACGACCCAGACGAACAAACCTCGACCGAATAAGGGATGTCTTAGCAAAGGGCAAGATAAAAAGTACCCGAGACGGCATGCGTGCCACGACTAATGAGTGTCGATGAACGGAAAGTGATTTGTCAGGATCGTGACAGGTGGCAGTCCCTCGTCTCTACCTACCTACCCCTCTGGGATAGAGGTGTGAGCTTATGTATACAGGGTGTCCCAAAACTCAATGTCAAGCCGGAATTGGGTGAAAAGGCAAGTCATATTGGTTATCAGAAAAATACAAAAAAACTATATACTCGTAAATTGAATGTATACGAGTACAAAATTATAGGCAATCAAAAATCTTGTTGCCACAATCTTTACGTTTTCCAACTCTTTTTTTATTTTGTAACTCTGTATAATGCTTAACCAAATTTCAAAACCAGCTGCTCCAGCTTGGAAGAAAAGGAGACTTTAAAAAAATATATAAGTACCTAACTTAAAAAAATGCCCATTTTTTTTTAATTTTAGCTTCAACTATGTCTGTGAAACTTGAATAAAGAATACAAAAAAATATTGTAATGAAAATAAAAAAATCGATTTTTTAATATTTTTCTGATAACCAGTATAACTTACCTTTTCACCTCCGGCTTGACGTTAAGTTTTGAGACACCCTATATATGTATGAACTGTACTTTTCTGAAATGGCGCTCTAATGGCATTATGTTTGCTAAGGAGGATCCCCGCAACAGAAAATGTCCGCGAGGAAACCTGGTACCACTTTTTGCAGCATTAAATCAAAGTTGAATCGCTCGTAGCCTGGGCTGCCTGAGTGATCTTGAACGATCACTAAGGTTAAGCAACATACGGCACGTTCAGTCCATGGATGGGTCACCGTCTATGACTAACGCTAGTGGCATTTTTTCCGAGAGATTCCGTGCTTCGCAAGGTACGTTAAGCAGTTGGTGCCGGCTGCCGTCGATAGATGGCAGTCGTTAAACCAAGTCAGAGGCCTTTAGGGGCGGCTTGAAAACTTCTGACAGTAAGACCAGCCACTAGTCTTACAAGCCTCCACCAATCCGGACTTGGCCCCCATGGTGGAGTATGGCCTATACCTTCCTCAGGGAAGAGACCCGTGCCCCTCGGTGGGGACATAATGGGTTGATGATGTAAATCAAAGTTGTCAGCATTCAGGTGGCAGCATAGGTAAAAGGAGAGATGACACATAGCTGCGATTTCATAATTCGTATGTCCTATCTATTTAGTGCCGCAGCGGAAATATGCGCATGTTTGTTTATTTGTGCTGCGAGCTTGTCTCTTACGTGAAATTAATAATTAGCAATAGGTAGTACCAACAGAAGTACCGACATTTTTTTATCTCTCTATTCATACGCCACTTTTTAATCACTTCATTAATTCTGCAGTCACTTAATTCACCGATTGAGCGAGAAACGTATTAGGTACGGTCATTCTGTTCACTTCTTGTTTCGTTATTGCATTTTTGCCACAACTATTCATCAACAAATGATTATGTCCCCACCGAGGGGCACGGGTCTCTTCCCTGAGAAAGGTATAGGCCATACTCCACCGCGGGGCCAAGTTCGGATTGGTGGACGCTTGTAAGACTAGTGGCTGGTCTTACTGTCAGAAGTTTTCAAGCCGCCCTAAGGCCTCTGACTTGGCTTAACGACTGCCATCTATCGACGGCAGTCGGCACCAACTTCTTAACATGCCTTGCGAAGCACGGAACCGCTCGGAAAAATGCCACTAGCGTTAGACATAGACGGTGACCCATCCAAGGACTTTTTAATCACTTAATTAATTCTGTAGGTACTTAATTCACCGATTGAGCAAGAAAAGTATTAAAGTCTGTAGCTTATAGTACATACCTCAGGCTCTAGATAAGGCTTCGGTTATTGCCGAAAACACATGAGTGTAATACTACTTCCTGCTCTGTATAAAACTGTTCTTGACTATAAAGTTATAAATAACAATACAAAATAAACCTTACCTTATTGCAATATAATCGGTTTTTGTAGTAGTAGCCGAGGTATATTCTAAAAGCTAACAGACTGTAGGTACGCTCATTCTGTTCACTTCTTGTTTCATTATTGCATTTTTGCCACAACTATTCATCAACAACCGATTATGTCCCCACCGAGGGGCACGGGTCTCTTCCCTGAGGAAGGTATAGGCCATACTCCACCACGGGGCCAAGTCCGGATCGGTGGAGGCTTGCAAGACTAGTGGCTGATCTTAATGCCAGAAGCTTTCAAGCCGCCCTAAGGTCTTTGCCTTGCGTAGCACGGAACCGCTCGGAAAAATGCCACTGGCGCTAGTCATAGACGGTCACCTATCCATGCACTGAACTCGCCCTATGTTGCTTAACCGTGATCGTGAACCACTCAGGCAGTCGGGGCTACGAGCGATTTCAATAATATTATGTAAAATAAAGTCAATCCTTCTGTTTCACTTGGCGTATCATCCACGTCTTTCGAAATCCGTGCGAATTTTGCGTCGGCCAGCCCGATTACACGATTAAGTTTAATGGTAACTGTCTTAAACGGAGTCGCCTATGAATAATTGCCGCGTATTAATCGTTTACGAGGTGCCTGGTTAATTTTGTTGCTTAGTTTTGTAACGTCAAAACTGAGATCTGTCATAATTATCGTGTTGAAAAGATTTAGGTTGTAGATTTGTAAAATATGAAGCACCTACGCTGCTTATTAGAAGGTACTTCTTGAAATACTAAGTATGTATATAAAATATTCAGAATATTTAGGCGTGGGATTGAATAACTGTAATTTTCGTTAAAAATAAGTGATTTAGTGATTCTAGGATATTGATGAAAGTTGTTGGTTGTAAAAAATACGGTAATTAGAAGAACAGTCGACAGCACATCATTCTATACACCCATGCACTCTACTCCATTGCATTACGGGCGACTATGCAACTAAAATGTGAAGGTTGACGTGCTTGCTGTCCACTCTAGTAAGTTCTAAGTAATAGAAAATAATACGTTGGTTGGTTAAAATAAAATACTAACTAATTAGTTTTAAGCCTACCTATTACATTTGTTGTTTAATAATAATAATTTCAAGCTCCAAATAGTGCACTTATAATTACATCCAATTACGATTTTAAATGTAAATATTGACTAATTCTTTAAAATGAATTGATCGAATTGAATAAGTAAGATATTTTCGTTTGTTAGAATGTTTTGTTTAGCATAAGCACAGCTTTAGCTGGCTGTCACAATATTCTTCACAAGTTTGAAGATATAAATCGAATAACAAAGAATGCGAAAAATTACAAAATTCACTGTCGCAAAAATTCCAGTCCCCGTTATTGAGCCGAGACAGTGGTACATTTTGTAAAACTAAACGAAACAAATTGCTGATCATTTTAATAGATCAAAGAGAGTGACTATTAACAATAATTTAAGTCAATAGAAATACCTTGACACTTTTAATAGTGGCTGTAACATCTCACTGGAAGCTTGGACACAAATTAAGTAGACGATAACAGAAGAACATATCAGCACTAAATAAACAAAACAATCGTTGCAAGCTTGGAGAATTGTATCAGGGTACAACATCCATATATATAACTAAGACTTTAATTTAGTAAATAAGCCTTATTCAAGAAAACACCCTAGAATAATGAGATGATTTTGTCACCCATATTAGTAATAAAGCTATAACCAAATTTATTTAGGACAACCCTTGAGGTAGCTACCATTTTTTTTTTTGTTAACGGGACGAAATGCTTTGTGCACCATAACCGCTACCCTTGGGGGAGGGCGACGGCCGTGTGTCGGACTCTCCTCTCCTAATAATAGGAGAGGCATACCTCCTAAAACACCCCGGGGGCCGTCCTGTCGCTCGTGCAATGGGGCGCCGCCGGATCTTGCAAGTGGTAGACCACAGTGCGAATGCTACAGCGGCGCCCCGGCGACGTCAAACCGACTCGCAAAGGAGCCGGGCCCACCCTCACTGGAGAAGGGGCATGGGCCCCCCACCCCCTTCTCCCGTCACGATGTCGGACGGCAGGTCCCCCAACCTGCCGTCTGTGACCCTCCCTCAACCTCCTCCTCTGCTGAACAGAGGGACATAGAGGAGGGCCCCCACCGTGTGTTTTTTATAGAGGTTGTCTCCTCGCGGCCCGAAGGCCCCCGGCCCCACTCAGTGTGGGGTTACGGGTGCGGGGCCCATAGTGGACCCCGCGGGACATCCAGCAGCGCAAGCCACTGGACGTCCCCCTCCCTCTGGTTTTGGTCCGCGCCGGCCGAAGCCGGTACCCCCCATATCTGGAGGGCGTTCCCCTATCCGCCACCCGGGGGACGCGTCCGATGGAAGACCAGAAACTCCACACTGATGAGGTAGCTACCCTACCTACTGCTTTTCGAAAAAAAAACATTGAAATCAGATATCTGACGATATAAATGCATGCATTTTACTTAACATACCTACTTAAAAAACAGGATTTTTCAAAAGTCGATTAATAATATAGGTCACATAAGAGGTCTTGCGGAACACCAAGTTGGCACAAAAAATATCTATGAATGGAGTAAATAGAGTTGTAAATGGAGTTTAATACTTAAAATTGTTGTACTTACAGAAGAATAGATTAAGAAATTTTCAAGCTTTCCAATGGTACTGTTCAGTACCTTACAGTTTTTGTTTCATTCTCAGACATTTATGTAACTAAAGTCCACATCGATACGTCGTTCTGATTAAAAATAATCTCATCAACATTCCGAAGCGCATCGCTCCAGAAAACAGAAAGACAATCTTTAGCTTTGCGTTAATGTAATGACATGTACATACGTGCAAATCTGGCCGCATACTAGGATACCCTGTGTCGTGGGAGCCAGATACAGCGACATCACAAACATGTATAATTAATATAATTACATTCTTAAGAAATGTTAAAATAGGATCAGTATCTGCTAAACTTTACTGTAATAAATAAAATTCTATTTCAATGTAAACATCCAAGACCTGGGTTTTTTTCGCCCAGGCAGTCGGGATTCGAACTCGGGACCTCTAGCATTGTAGGCAGATGCGCTAACCACTGCGCCACAGAGGTCGTCGTAGGTCTTAAGCCAAAGATGTCTTTCTGGTGCATAAACATAATATTTAGTTTTAGGACCAGCGTTCGCTAATAAATGATCGTGCTGGACAGCCGTGCTAATATTTCTGGACGCGCTTACGTCTTCGTGACGTCAGGGTACGTCAGTGCATTTGACTGATTCATAATCTAGGCAAAGGCAGATTGAGATAGACATATTGTTTCTTTTTCATGTAAGTGACACGCGGATTTTTGCGTCTTCGGACTGAAAAATGTGTCAGATGTCGAAGTTAATATTGTCATTTCTGTTGATTTTACTATCGCAAGTTCCAGGTGGGTTGAAAGTACACTTTTGATTACAATTACCTCTATCTAATAGTAGGCTACTAGGTACCTATGTTATTATGCTAAATATGGTATGGTAATATGGTCTTTTCGTTTTGTTCACAACAGGCGCAAATTAATAAATCAAATGATACACGTACATTACTAACCGCAGCATGGACCCGACTGAAAATCAGCGTTGCAACCGATCTCTCGGTTGCAACATTGCAACAACAACATAATATTATTTCATTTTAATCAACATTTGATATAATTTATTTAACTCGGACTTTAATGAACTACTTTATCTATTTTTATTTTTATTAAACACACAATTTTGAAAGATGTATACTCCTGTAAAGGTGTTTCACACTGAATCATACACAATTAGAATAAGTAGTTTTTAAATGAATTGTGAAAATACTGTTGGAGTATCTAATAAATAATAATAATAATAACATTATTCTGAGGCGGGCCCATTTTGGGGACTCAATACTTAAAACTTCCCGATATTTTGTTAAATATTTTTTTGTTGGTTTGTCTTTGTGTTAACTACTTGTATTTCTACCGTCACCCATTTGTGTTTTCTGTCTGTATTATGTTGCGTGATTTTGTTTTTTTTTAGTATTGTGTCGTCTAAATATAATAAATATATTTTTCTTTCTTTTCTTTCTTTCTTTCTAAATACAAAATGAGAGAATTCCACTTCGTGGTTTTATTGACAAAAGCTAGAGAAGCTTCCTAATAATGTTCGTCAACTTAGAGACCGGAAAAACCTTTTGAGTAGTTGTGTCTGGTTTTCCTTCCTTTTGTCTAAGAAAAACCTAGTTTATTGGGTTTTTCAATTCACAAAAAATATTTATTGTAAAAACCTATCTACATAGTTTCTAAGAATAGAAAAAACTTTCACACAACACAATCACTTATCCTTATCCCAAGCTAGGATACTGAGTGTTATGGCAACCTATTTAGTGGTTTTACAGATTTGTAATGCAATGATACTTATTTTGAAGGTGACCAAAATACATTAGACCACCTCTGCGCCAAATTTCATGTAAATTCTGGAGTAACACAGATTCATTACATTCATCATTATCTCATTATGTCCCCACCGAGTGGCACGGGTCTCTTCCCTGAGAAACGTATATGCCATACTCCACCACGGGGGCCAAGTCCGGATTGGTGGAGGCTTATAAGACAAGAAAATGTCACTATCGTTAATCATAGAATGATCACCCATCCATGCACTGAACGCGTCCTATGTTCCTTAACCTTTATGATTGTTTAAGACCACTCAGGCAGCCGGGGCTACGAGCGATTCAAAGATTCCATTGCACACATAAAGAAAACGACATTTGTCGTACACAAAACACAAATGTACCACAAAAGTGAATATGGCGAGCTTACATACTTAAGCTCACATCTGTACCCTAGAGGGATAACTACGGCGAGCTTATTTTAGCAGAAATCTCTTCCAGCCAACCCTTAAAGCAGGGTTTCTTAAATTGGGGTCCACGGACCCCTCAGGGGTAATATGCGCGCTAAGGGTCCGCAGCAGCTCAATTAACTCTTAAGGTTTATGAAAAAAAAAAAGAAAGTTAACTAAATCCTAATTTGCTTGACCACTCTCGCTGGTTATTGACAAGCGGCGCGAGGCGAGAGGCGAGAGCTATAAAGTGATTCTTTAATCTTGTTTTTTTTTTCCACAAGAGGTAAATATTTATATATTGACAGGGGGTCCGGGTCCGTGGCATTTTAGGAATTCTTAAAGTGGTCCGTGACTGCAAATAGTTTAAAGCAGTGATACAAAAATCAAAAGCATTGTAAACTACTCACAATTGCATCCCGCCCCGTAGTCTTCCTCATGCTTGACCCCATAACCCTCGTCCATGGACGGGTAGGGTACGAAGCGAGGCAGCATCATCTGCGGCGGCGGGGATGGGGACCTCTGCTTGCTGAGGTTAAGGGGCGCGTCAGGGTCTGGCGGCGGCGACGTGCGGGCGTTGGCCGTCATCTGAGCCAGCTGGGCTGTGGCTGGCCATTGTGGCTGGGATACCTGATGGAGACAGGCAAATTTATATTAGTGTTAAAGGTTCACCTGTTACAAAACCTCAAAGTAATTAAAGCCAGCTAGGCTGTGGCTGGCCACTGTGGCTGGGACACCTGATGGAGACAGGCAAATTTGTATTAGATCAAGCTGACCCCGCAAACGTAGTTTTGCCGGTATGAGAGTATAGAAAAGTGTTGTTTTTAGACTTGTTAAGGCAATTTTTTAATCTTATAATTCAAGGAATATTCTAAAAAAATTCTGAAGCGAAATCGGTTCAGCTGCTCTCGAGATTTGCGCTTAGCAACATATTTAGCGATTCATTTTTATATTATAGAAGATTACCAGCGCACTTGTTACAAAATC
The DNA here is from genome assembly GCA_947310845.1 of Yponomeuta plumbellus. Taxonomy (NCBI): domain Eukaryota; kingdom Metazoa; phylum Arthropoda; class Insecta; order Lepidoptera; family Yponomeutidae; genus Yponomeuta; species Yponomeuta plumbellus. Next base: position 3,688,165 of record OX371206.1, read on the forward strand.
TTCTAGGTACTTGAAATCAATTTAAATGACAACGGCGCACAGTAGGCACACTGGTTGATTAAGCAAGTAGTTCGGTAGGAAAACCTCTTCGTGGTGAATTAAGTCACCTTAACTATCGGATCGTGTTTCCTGCAAGAGTTTAGAGAAATTCAAATCGCCTCCACGTTTAATTGATACACGCAAAACATACAATTTCGCAGCAAACACATTTGTTTCGCTCACGAAACTCAGAGAATCGAAAGTTGTTCTCAACTAATTAGTAATTACACAAGGCGTTGTTGATCATTTTGTTACATAAAGTGTTATTTCATATCACTTTCTGGTCACCTACGCGCTTAAGCAAATTGTGAGGATCCAGAGGTCAAATGTCTGACATCGTTAGGTGGTTTAACTGCAGCGTTTTGAGGTTCATCATCCAATTTACGAGTTCTATCTGTATTACAAACCTGTCGTGGCATCCGCTCGTCTGCCGTCGCGTTATGCCATCAATGTTGCGTTTGTCTTTCGATTTTTAAGTTGGTTTACTACAAATTTTGTGCAGCTGGCATTTTTTAAAATACTTAAACCACTTTGCATAAGAAACATTAAATTTTTTCAGTAGGTAGGTGGAAATAAATTAAAGAATAATATCGAATCGTTATCCAAATATAAATATTGTTAGTTTTATTTTTCAAAACGTCCAGGTTCGATTCCCGAGCCGAGTCCATTTTTTTTAAAATCTATGAATGCAGTTTTCCTTGTTACTAAAATCTATGACATGGTTCCTAACAACAGATCATCGTATGTAAGTGAAAGTGAAAGACATTTATTTCCATTGTAACACAGTAACACAAAAACACAATGACCATAACACAAAAATAAAACATTATTTAGAGACAAACGAAAACACAAAAACAGTGCTATCTAAAACCCACGAGTGCTACAATAGAAAAAGGCTGCAGCTCAGCAAAATGCTAGTCAAAGGCGACTAGCGCTGGTTTTCTGCTGCACCTAATTATGTCTTATAGTTTCAGGCTTTCTCATACTGAGTCATCCTGTATGCAAATATTCTGCATTTACTCACATTAGGTGGTGCTGGAGGCGGCTGCGGCCTCATCTGCTCAAGCAGAGGCAGCAGGCCGAGCGGGGGCCCGGGGTACAGCTGGTGCTGGCCTCTGCGGAGCAACTCCTGGCGGCGCATGTGCTCCTGCTGTAACCGCTGCAACTCCAGCTCTGCTGTTACGTTGCCTATGTTCTGGAACAATAGATTAGATATAGGTTAGTTTTGTTTTCTATTTAGCGAGCGGATGTGGGTGGACGGCCGGGAAAAGACGTCTCAGGCGGGCATCTCATCATCAACCCATTATGTCCCAACTGAGGGGCACGGGTCTCTTCCCTGAGGATGGTATAGGCCGTACTCCACCACGGGGGCCAAGCCCGGATTGGTGGAGGCTTGTAAGACTACTGGCTGGTCTTACTGTCAGAAGTTTTCAAGCCTCCTTTTAAAAATAATTATGAATATTAATAATACTGCGGTGGTGGCGTAGTGGGGTTGACCCTTGCTTCTCGATCATGAGGGCCTGGGATCGAACCACGCATGAACCCATGACTTTTAGTTAGTACATTTGTTTGTTTGTACAGCAATACCATTCGCTGATAAATTGTGCCCAGATAACGGCGACAGGCTTGCCACTTCTCACGTTTGGGGCCTAATAAACTCGGCAATACGTGGGCCCAGTTCTAGTGATTGGTGCCTCTGCCACCCCCTCGAGGATAACGGGCGTGAGTTTATCATATTATTATTAATAATCTCTACACTAATATAATGTTCTAATATACGGTTAGATGATTTAGTAGATAGTAAAGTGAAATTAAGAAGCGTTGGTTGATATTACCATAAATGTACTTAACACAGTAGAAGGTACTTTTAAATACTTAATAATGGACAACACGAGTCAACCTTATGCAAACGGTGAATGGAATGAACTAAACAATGAAGTAAAGTTCTTACGCCTTATAGGACCTTTAATTGGATAAATAATGTCTTATTTTCCTGTGACGTGTTAAAAGGAAAAGACTAGAGAACAAGGAAGATTATCATTTTATCTTATGACAAATTCAATCGTAAGGGAAAATCTATTGTCGAAAGAAAACCCCGTCTAAATATAATAATAATTTTCATTTGACATAATGTAACAACCAGATATCTCATGAGCATGATTTATTTACTATGTTAAAATACATATATAAGCTGAAATACTACAAATTACATAATAAATATTTAGAGGATAACTTTATAAGCCAGATTCTAAAGAATCAAATCATTACACAAGTATGTTTGTTGGGCCACTGCCTCGTTGGTCTAGCTCTTAAGGGGCTTAACTATCAAGACGGAGGTAGTGGGTTCTATTCCCGCCGGGGCCGCCGTATATTCGTACAAATGGTCTTAGTACGAGTGTATTTCTATGTTTGCAATGTCCTTGCCTGGTTACCAAAGCACAGGGTATCCTAGTTCGGGACCCTCGGAGTTTGGAGTCCCCTAGCGGGAATCGAACCCACGACCTCTGTCTTGGAGGCTAAGCGCCTTAACGGCTTGACCAACGAGTCAGTCAACTAGAGGGACCGAACTTTTGTTTGTAATAATTTATTCTGGTGTTGCAATAAACTTTCATCATCATTATTCAGCTACAAGAAGTCCACTGCTGGACATAGGCCTCCTCCATGGATTTCCAAAAAGACCGGTCGGAAGCGGCTTGCATCCAGCGTCTTCCCGCCACTTTACTTATCTATTATTTTTATTTATGTAGGTGTAGGTTTATCATATTTCTATTAATCCCCCTCTCCCCTAATCTCTCCTTCAGGTCTAAGATAATGTATTACCTTATGCTTACGTAAGTTATTATATTTCACCTTTTTCTTGCACTAGGTACCTGTCGCCAGTCTCTTTCAACAACAAAGGTTTATTGGAAGACAATACTTCTTGGATTAAACACGCCCTTTAAACATGGTCGCAATAAAGTAATGAATTATGAAAATAAACAAATATGTAACTTTAAAACTTTCGACAGTTTTCTAGGTTTAAAATCGAGGTCATCTATAAAGAGTTCGCGCAAAGATCTAAGTAATTATTCTATTTCAAACGGCCCGTTTGATGACGATTAAATAAGACAATTTGGAAGTGTTATCGTACAGAAGATCTCCAGATTTTTCTCCAGGCGTTTCTCTATTGGGGAAATGAGGTCATTTTGCGCGCGAGTATTTCGTCCGACCACAATTACTTTGAACATAGCTAATAAAACTTTGTACTTTCTTACTTAGGACTGATTTACATTTGCGTTATTTTCATCGTGCCTTTTAAGCATGAGGTAAAATAAAATAGAAGGGGCAAAAACGTATGCCGATTCATATTTTTTGTTGCGCACCATAAATATACTATAAAAGTACTTTTAAAAAATCTTAAATAAATAGTAAACAACCAATCATTACTGATTTGTTACATATTTGATGATGTACAGTCGACAGGACGTCAATCTTCACATTTTAGTTGCAAAGTCACCCGTAATGCAACGGAGTAAAGCGCATTGGTGTATAAGATGATGTCGACTGTACTTATAAACGGAATTGGCGTCTCTATTCTATTCTACCTCCACGTAAAGCATGTTTAAAAAGCAAAGAAAATATAAATCAGGCCTTAATCCGCATGTCAATAGGCCTACCCAATGTTTGGCCTCTTTCAGCTGACGTCAACCCTATTTTTAGGCAAATGCTGCAATACTGATGAAGCCTACAACATCCCACTGTAGGGTACAGGCCTATTTTCAGAGACAGAATATGGATTCAATCACGACACATGCCCATGGCGGATTAGCAATTTCAAGCGCACTGTATATGCACACTGTGATTCATAAATTTAATAAATTAATTATATTTTTATTTATTTTAGATGATTAGTCAAGATATATTATAGAAAAGTTGTGTAACCAGCTTATATACGTCACACTTTAGGGCATAGACCTTCTCTCGTAGAGAGAAAGTAAAAACATATTTAATAATTAAATCTCGACTTCAGAAGCATTTGGTTAGATTTGTCATTTTCATACTTTACAGAAGAGCGTGCCTACGAATGACTGTAAGCCTACTTACGACATTATGCGCCTGACTTATCCCAGGAATAGAATAAGATAGAAATATGTTTATCAGACGGCTAGAATGAGCTCGACGTGCTGAGATTGAAGGTAGAAAAAATAATTTTCATCGGAATCGAACATACGACTAAATGCTTCTGGCGTCGGGAAATAATCCATCCATTTCGTTAATCCGCCATTATGTCTAAATGCTTGAATATAGATAGATAGATAGAATATTCTTTATTGTATGTACGTACACCAAGAATCACACATGGAATTTAACATTAACATAGTACAGGACAATTCGCGACCGTATTACTAAAAGTAACATGTTTAAAATTATTTGTGTAGAGTTTTTACAATCCTTCTAAAATACGGCATCTACAGTGTCAGTTTTTCGGCCAGAGTTTTCACCACGTCCGTTATCTTCACGGCCTCTCCATACAGCACGGTAATCCCTATTTCATATTTAAAACTCGAAGCACCTGCGTGTCACCTAACAATAAATCCGTGCTGGCACAGCTGCTGTCGCGTATCAAACAGCGTTTTTATATCATCGCCGGCATTAATAATGCTATCAAACCTCGGTTGGACCGTCAGCGAAGTAATATATGCTGTAGGCTAGGATACTACGCAGCCGAAGGGCAGAACTGTTTTGGTGACGTTATGAGAAATGCACGACTTATGTTGAGAACTTGTCGACAACGCAGTTTCATGAGCAGTTCGACAGTGTAAAAGTTGATTTTTACGTTTTTCTGTAATTAATAAATAACTAAATACACTTACAAACCCACGACTGTAATAAATAATATTCTTATCTTTGCTTTGCTTTAAATAGGTTTTGGACTACGTGGGTTTCAGTAAAAATTTTCCCAATTCATCTATTTAGTATCTTATTTTAGTATCCTTTTTTTGTTCAATGTTTGTTTTATACTATATGATATGGCGTCTAATATAAGAGTCCTGCCACATTTGGCTCAGGTAGTTACGTATCCAAGCATTTGCTATTAAAATGGATAGTAACTAACCAGTTTGCGACGGTGTTGGCGACGTCGTATTTCAATAGTAAACTGCTAAGAGGTAGCTAGTGACATTGCTGTGGCATCCCAATGAGGTAGGGCTCTAAGAATATAACAAACATGTAATATATTCCAGAAGCAGGAAGGTACCTAGTGAGGGCTTTTCACACTACCCAAAAAAACAAACTTAAAAGATTATTACTGAAAAGTATGTCCATTCCATCCCTTAATGTCTAGGTTAAGTAAGTATGTAAAAGACAAAAATGAACCTCCAAAAAGAACCACATAAATACACATTGTTATTCATTCTCATAAATATCTTAGTTTCTAAATAGCCCTAACTTTTAGGGAAGTATTATGTTTTTTATAGGTAAGACAGCCTGGTAAAAAATTTATATGTTTAAGTTAATATTGAATACTTGTTTATTGTGTCAAGCGTGTACTATTGCAAACTTATAAATAAAGAAATCTGAAAATCAATAAATCAATCAAATCAGTTAGGGCTTCGAACCGAACTATTTCAGTCAGGTTATCCGATTCAACCTTCCTTCGTCCCTACTGTACCTAAGGCTATAGCACAGCCAGGACATTTCTCCAGTACGAGCTATTAAATAAAAAGTCTTTCCGCATTAGATAAATGGCTGTGCGTTCGCGACATCTGTCCCAGCATGATTAGGGGATATCATTTTGTTGCGGTTTGTTTTTTCAAATAAAAATAAAAGAGGAGACCTTAATCCCTTCCCTTATGACGTCATTTGTCTGTTTGCGTATTACGCGGGCCTACAAATCCCGGGGTTCCCGAATGGTATAAACATAAACATTTACATACAGGCACATAGATTGCTTCTGGACCAAATTTTAACTAAATTTTATAAATTACTAATTTCATAAATTTAAAATTTCATAAATTACAAATTTCATAATAACTTCAAATTTCATAAACTGTAAGTAGGCAAAAGTGTTGGGTACCCAGTACTTTTCCTTGGAATTGAACCAAGACTTCCATGTAAAGAAGCGAAAAGAACAAGTCTTGAATCCAATGACAATCCGCAATAAATCATAATTAAAAACTGACACACAATACAATTATTTGACCTGCTCCCAAACTAGGATACCTTTTGCAATGGCAACTAGGCAAGAGCATCACAAACATCGAAAAACACCCAGACTGAGGTCATTTGTACAAATGTACGGCAGCCTCCAGTGGGAATCGAACCCAGGCCTCTCCTCACTTTCTTTTATGGCGCAGTGGTTAGCGCATCTGCCTGCCATGCGAGAGGTCCCGGGTTCGAATCCCGGCTGGAGACAAAAAAAAGTCCCAGGTCTTGGATGTTTACATGTTTGTGACGTCGCTGTTTCTGGTTTCCACGACACAGGAGTGAGTGAGGGGCCAGAAGCAATGTATGTGCCTGTATGAAAATGTTATGTTTTATCCACGGCCATTCTCATCCAGAAGCAGCCACCTATCTGCCACGGATAATTAAAGTAATCATCATTTTCTAGTTCCAAAGTTAGCTCCCCGAATTGTGAAGTCTGTGGTTTGGAAGAGGATTTACTGCACATATTAATGGAATGTGACCGTAATATAGACAAGAGACCATATAATAACATCACTGCAACTCAACATATTAGATGTAGGCTTATTCCAGAGCATCCTAGCTGAACCTTTGTCAAGGGCAGCTAGAATTTTGTACACTTTTTTGTAATTCGTAGACTTAAGTAATATAGATAAGCAAAACTTAGTTTTAGGAACGATGGGGCTGACATCGTCACTTGTAGTGTACAAAATTCCCTAATAAATGAAGATTAAAAAAAATAATAATCTAGTTCTATTTCCTCGGATAACACGTTTGGATTGTAAGAGGGATGCCAGCGATGCGCGTACTAAAACCCATGCGGAAAAGTTACGCGTGACGAGATTGGCGCCTATTTGGTTAAACAAATTGGTTCCAAACGGCATGCTTGCTCGTCCATTCATACTTCGGTGACGAGCGCGGAAAATATGCAGGAAAAATTGCACGGGGAAACTTGGCACTTTAATTAGGTTTTTATTTAATTCGTGTCTTTTAATCTGGAGGCGCCTATGTACTCACCTTTGGGTCAATTATATAAATTTCGTGTTATGGAAGTGGGTTCGGTAAATAGTGCTCTAATAGCGAGGATATTTTTTTATTCAAGGTTAGTTCAAAAATAGATAGATAGAAATTACATTTACAGATGTTTTTAAAATTGAAGTACGATTGGCGGCTTTATTACTATAAGCAATTTCTTCCAGGCAACCATAGACAGACTAACCGTACCAGACAACCATAGATTAAGGAATACGAAATTGAAATGATTCAAAATCTGTTAACATTTTCTGTGTATATTCAGGTTTCGGAAAAAGGTCCTCTAATACTGGAAGAATTTTCAAACTAATTCTATACAACGTTAGTTGGAAATTGCGAAAATAAAATAACTAAAAATTTGTTAACCGTTTCTTCGGCATCACTAAAAAAATTAGAATAAAAAACACAGGTTTTGGAAAATTATCCTCTAATACTGGAGGACTTCTTGTACTAACTTTATACAGAGTTAGTTCGAAATTACGAAATGAAAATAACTAAAAATATGTATCCCGTTTCTTCGGCATCGCTGAAAAAAAATACATAAGTTTCGGGTACTTTTTTTATATTTGGTAATAAATCCCTTATTTGGTCCAAGTAAGTATATCCGCCCGGGACGTCTCTTATACCCAAAGTCGTAATTAGAAATATTTTTTGACGTTTACTGGGTTACCAGGTGACAACGAAAAATTAATAGTGGTGTAATAAAAGGATCTGTTCAAAGCATTCACTTGGTGAACGAATTATTATTTTATTTTTGTTCTGTAATTTCCTTCTACTTAAAGTTCCGACACTCAAAATTAAAACAAATAAAATAAATTATCTTAGTGAACTAATGACTGGTTTTGCTATTTGTAGTTGAAATGACAACATTACGAATTTATAGTTGAAATGACAACATTACGAATAAAACTATCTAGCTCAACTTTTATCACATAAATCAACATACGTAATAGTAGTCCTAAAATACAAATACCAACATTTTTTTGTTACTACCGCGTTGGTACAAAAAAAAAACAAAAATACCAATGACTGAACTTATCCGCAAATAGACAAACATTTGGCTGTTGGTGTCATAGTAACTTTTGTTCGCTCGCTGAGACCTATTCGATGATGTTATCGCATATGGCTATTGGGCTGAGGTCCAAAATTGCATTCCTTTGACAGCCATAAGATTTTTTTTTTTAGTTCTTCTAAAAACGGCTCATTGCAGAAAACATGAATTCATCTAGCTTATCTTTGAACGATCTTTTCGGTCCTGGTTTCTCGGGGCATTGAAAGCGGTGAGTTGTCTTATATTCCTTCATAACTTTTACTACAGAGGACTTCGATATTCCCAAAATCTCGGCAGTTTTGATTGAACATTCGATTTGGTTCGGATATTCAACCCCTGGTAATAAAGTTGATAGAATCAAATTGAATACGTATTTGTAGACGTTGCGAATCATTTCCTTTTCTGCCGTGGTGAAAGCACATGTTCTTCGTTTTTTCTTGGGTGATAGAAAACTGTGTTCTTTGGATGAACCCGGTTGAGGTTCCATTCCAATAGTAACAGGAAGCAATAAACTTAACAATGACCACAAACACAACGTAACAAAACTCAACATAAACACTATGACAAAACTTAACTGACAAAACGCAACAAAACAAAAAGTCAACAAAAACTTAACAACAGATCGTGTCCGGAAAGAAAACATTCGTGCACTCAGACTGGTGGTTAGGAGCCGAATGAAAAACCTCCCTCAAAAACAAGATGGCGGCTATTGTCCCTTCCAACCCAATAATAACATAACATAACATTTACATACAGGCACATACATTGCTTCTGTCCCCACACTAGGATACCCTGTGTCGTGGGAACCAGAAACAGCGACGTCACAAACATGTAAACATCCAAGACCTGATGTTTTTTTTTCTCCCCAGCCGGGGATCGAACCCGGGACCTCTTGCATGGTAAGCAGATGCGCTAACCACTACGCCACAGAGGTCGTCAATTGTAATTATTGTTGCAAACAGCAAAAACAAGCAAATTAATAGCAACAATAAATGTGGCAGGTACATAGCATCTTTTTATTAATTTTCCAAACTTATTATTAAACTGTTTTCCTGTAATATATTAAATTTTTAATATTTTTCGCTAGTTTGATTACTTTAGTTTAAAATTGAATGAATTGAACGAATGAAATTACTGAACCTATCACTTACGTTAACACTAGTAAAATAAGTCTGACAACATTATTTCACAAAATGACAGTTCCTGTACGTCAAGTGTTTTCTAATTAAAACTTGGAGTATAGCTGTCTGACCAGTTATAACAAAATTTGAACCATGTTTCTACCAGTTTGTCTATATATACATGTTTTTGTCTACTAATTCGTTATTTATTTCCCTTAAGGCAGCCCTGACTCATTGCAAAGCCTTGCAACACATCGCTGAGCGCAATTAATCTCTGTATCGTCATCACCTTAAGACATCTTAATTAGCCCTCCAAATGAATGGTCAATGAAAACGGTTATTGCTCTCAGCTTTAGTACCAAAACGGCAGTAAAATCGTACGTCGTTGTTTTGGTAGATTGTTTTATGTGATCAAAGATTTACAACGCCTTCTTCGGTACCGAAAATTGTTTTTGTGTGGATTTTTTTATGTCTGTTGTTTTGTGGTTGAGGAAATCTTTTGGAAGTCTTTAAAGGCTTTTGCATGGGTCATGTTGATGTTTAAGTTGCACTTTTTGTTAGTTAGGTATAAAATACATCAATACGCAAGCTAACGCCTGTATTACAGAGGCTTAGGTAAGACCAGGGACTGCCACCTACGATCCTGACGGATCCCTTTCGCTTCATCGACATTCATTAGTCGTTGCATGCACGCACGCCGGTTTTGGGTACTTTCCAGGGGTATCTGCTTACTCCTCTGGGATACAGGCGTGAGCTTATGTATGTGTGAATGTAACTACATTAATCATCATCATCATAAACCCATTATATCCCCACCGATGGGTACGGATCTCTTCCCTGAGGAAGGTATAGGCTATTCCACCACGGGGGCCAAGTCCGGATTGGTAGAGGGTTGTAAGACTAGTGGCTGATCTTACTGTCAGATGTTTTCAAGCCTCCATGCTAAGAGCCCATGTATCGACGGCAGCCGGCACCAACTGCTTAACGTGCCTTACGAAGCATGGAACCGCTCGGAAAAATGCCATAGTCATAGACGGTTACCCAATCACAACATTAATAAACACCTGAATTGTTCACAGTGGAATTGCATTCTGTAGTAGGTGTGGTTATTTATCTTTTTCTACGCCTCAAAATTGGCATCGGCACCTTCTCAAAAAGCTCCCCTGACAAATCACAAAGACGCAGTACAATTATGATGGAGTGTCCTCATAATAGCAACAATGCAGCCATTGCCAATAGAAACAGTTGGCGCGTATTGGCCTGCGCGAGCGCCGATCTCCGATCAATAGCCAAGATGGACGCCAGTATAAATAGCGCGAAAACGCGCGTCGTTTGTCATATTTGTTTCTTCAGCTTCTGTCTAAGGGTTTCTATCCATTGGTGCTTCTAGACATGCTGCAGATTTTTCTGATACTATGGTATCCTGTGGGTTCGGACAAAAATCTTTGTAAGCCAGCTTTGGACGTTATAAATGTGAATTCGATGTACAAAAGCAGACTAAAAGTTTCGTTAGCACTACACATGTCATTATCAACAGTATTCCGGATACACTTGATATTTTTGTCGATTGCTCGTCTCTGCTGACCTCTCGAGCTCCGTCTCTAATCACCATGATGAAGCTCTGTGGATCAGAGTGAACCCTGGTAAGTAGCACCCTTCCGAGAAAAAATCAATAAGTTTATCCAGAATGAAGTCAATAAAAGCAGACTATGTAGGTATAATCCATATATTTATCATCATCATCAACCCATTACGTCCCCACCAAGGGGCACGGGTCTCTTCCCTGAGGAAGGTATAGGCCATACTCCACCACGTAAGACCAGCCACTAGTCTTACACGCCTCCACCAATCCGGACTTGGCCCCCGTGGTGGAGTATGGCCTATACCTTCCTCAGGGAAGAGACTCGTGCCATATATCTATACTTGGCTTTTTTTTTTACTTTAAACGACACTTACCTAAGTACTTAGTGCTAGCTATTACTAAATTTGCAAACTGTTTCGAGTTTTCTACCGCTAAAGGTTTTTGATTTAGTGTCGTTTAAAGTCTGAAAAAAATGCCAAGTATAGATAAATGGATATTAGGCCGCCTATTGTACTACGCAAATTGTTGATATTTTGTGTTTTTCCGGTGTATGTACTTTTGCATTCCAGGATAGATAGATACAGAACACTTTATTGTATATAAAAACATGTTGTATTTGTACATATCGTACAGGACAACTCTGTGGCATCCCTGATTCCTCACCAGGGACACCTGCGACGCGGGAAGGCGGCAGGTGGACCAGTCCAGTAACGGAGTGGCGGCCGAGAAGGCGGCGGTTAGTTTGTAGACCGTATGTAGCCCGATGGAGCCCGACTGTAGCCCGATGGTCGGACGTTGTGGCCAGGTTGGCCGGGTGCCCGTGGATTCGAATGGCGAGAGAACGCGAGGTGTGACATGATGGGAAAAAGGCCTATACCCAGCAGTGGGCAGAGGTGGGTTGGTGATGATGAAATGGTTATGTTAAGGGATTTCATCAGATTAAAGAGGTATTAAGTTAAAAACATTAGAGCTATCGAATAGGTTGTAAACGGAATAAAACATCAGGATGCCCTTGGATTTCTTCATAAAACTCTGTCTTTATGACGTACTTGGCAATAGTATTATAAATAATGTCCCGTTTTTTTTCAATTCTACATGGGATAACATGGATTAAACCTATTTTGTCAGGTCTCAAACGGGGTTACAAGGATTAGCAGTTGTGAAATATCGGCCTTCATGGTTTCAGAATAGTGATTAATTTGAATTGCTATTAATTGAGTGTGATGATGTTAAGCCGGAGTTGATAAAAGTGTTGTTTTTTTACACGACCGTCTCCAAAAATGTGTACTTCCTGTTAAAGTTTGTCATTTACCTACCACATCAGTTTTATGACATTGTCATTTTATTTTCCAATTGAAAATGTACCTATGTCGTAATACGGTTTTCCTCCTTTAGATAGGCGCTATCTGATAGGTAATGCATAAAAATGATTTGATTTTGTTGATAGAGTCATGTTTGTATTTGGTAGGAAACAGAAAGAGAATTAAAAGAATGCCCATTGAAATTGATTTCAAAGGTAAAGATATTTATTTGTGAAGCGCCTGAACATTGATAGGATAGAAAAATATAGCGTAGAAATTATAGAAAAAGGCACCACCGATAGAAATAATGACATAAAATTATCCCAAAAACATAAAATAGGATGTCAGTTTAAAATAAAGTAGGCGAATATAATGAATTATAAAATTCGTCGATACTGAGATTTAATACATCGATGCTGAGGTGCCGAGTCTTGAAGGTTTTAAGTTATTACAATTTCACGTTGTATAAAACAAAACATACATTTATTTGGCTCACACACACAAACTCACGCCTAGATTTCGGAGGGGTAGGCTGAGATCAGGGCTTGCCACTTACCACGATTCTGACCACGGATGAAACCTGTCAAAGACGAGCAACCGAAGACGTGAGCGGTCTCTGCTCACCATGATTAAGCTCTGCGAAACAGAGCAAACCTGGTCGGACTCTTCCTACAAAAAGGCAAGTAAGTGTATCCGGAATAAAGTTAATAATGTATCGAAAGTTAGTTCAAATACTTTGTGTTTCTGTCAAAGCTTTTTCGCGTCATCCACATTCATTAATCGCCTCGTATGTTGAGTTTAATCTACGTAAATATAGGTTAGGTATTACGTCTCAATTACGCATAATGAAATCACAATAATTCAGAGGGAATCAAAACCTATTCAGCAGTTAGTGAAACTGACTAATTGCCAGGCCGAAGCCAACTTTTGGGTAAAGTTCAAAATAGTCCATCTAGATTACGCTCTGGAATAATATTATTATGTCGACTGTTTGAGGATTATTTTAATGAAACCAACGTCATGGGGTGACGCAGGAGACTATTTTGTTGATATGAATTGATGTAATGTAATAAACTCGTACGCCACGATTTTGGCTATGATTTTGGCGACACTATAAAAATATGAAATCAAAAAGAGGTGATCAAAACGTTAAACGGCTTTTGTTAACATAGAAACATTTTGTGATTGTAAAGATAGCAACTTAATCCTCAAAAAGATGCACTGGTTCGATCGCAAATTTTGTAGATAAAACGGCATGTGTTGTCTCTCCCTGAGGACAAAACATCCACTATTTAAAACAACTCTCTTTGTAAGGTTGACCTTTCAATCAAGCTTAGCAGTTCAAAACCGGAGATCCCCAGAACACAACCCCACGGGAATATTAGCAAATAGTGAGCAAACAAGATTGATCATACAAAGGCGGTGATAATTTAAATAATGCGGCGAATAAAAAGGGCTGGCGAGGGTAGAGCAGCCAGGCGATGACATATCAAAATGAATCCGTAATGCACTGAGTGCAGGACAGGGATGTTGTAGAGTCGCCATGTGTAGTTTACTAGATTTATTAAAAGAAAAATTACAAAAACATATTTCAATCAAAAAATAGTGTGAAATCGGCTTAATTCTAACATTGATATAAATAAAATATTTCAATATTGATATAAAATTCTGCAGCGTTTTTATGGATAGCATTGACAGAAAAGATCTAAATACATTTCATACATGAAATGTAGCAAAAGCTATTTTAAACAAAAGTCTTTTAAATGAGTTATCATATTTACAACATTATTACTACTTAGCAGTCTTCTAGAACAAAGTAGCGCGCATTTAAAGATGGTGCTGGTAATTTATATGACACGAAAAGTCAGATTTTTATATCAACATCTTTTAAATAAATTTAGTACAGACAATTAATTTTCGCTGTAATCGAAAAATAATAATCTTTGTATTAAATGACTAAGTCTCATCCAAATAACGTTATTACTTTAGCGATAGTCCGTTTAAAAATATCTGATTTAAGCACCACAAAAACATTTCATCAATCGCATATAAGAAAAAAATATAAGGAGATGAGAGAGGAGAGAAAATGAGGAGATCGGCAGGAGAAACCGAGTTACTTTGCAGGCAGGGCACGTATCTCGGAAAACTGATGGCCTTTGGGGCGGAAAAGGATGGACGACGCAGCGTGGGCAGCTTCCCCAACAGATGGTCTGATGAGCTGGGCCTCCATTCTGTTAGTACATGATAGTTCAATTACAGTTGCATAGTTGGGTCACGTGACGTGTTTTTTTAATTGCATTGACACCTAGAACTACTGAAAGGCGTGCCCGCGTTGCATTGGAGCGGCAATGAAAAGAAAACGATGTGATCATACAACTGCCATGGCACAACAATGCATGAGTAGAATCTAGTAGGCTCTGGTTACGGTGGCAGGGGGCCGGGAAAAACCGGGAAACTTGGAAAACAATGAGGAAGGCCTATGTCCTGTAGTGGGCGTGAAATGGACGATGGTGATGATGATGGGTAAAAATTTGCCACTACACGCTGATTATCATATTGCAAGAAGGACTTCGGTTTTCTAGTTTATTAATTTAACAGAAACCAAAATGAATGTTCCATCAGCTACTCCATGCCTTTTTCGTCGGAACACAAGTTTAAATGCGTTTTAATATCGACAACAGATTGCACAATAATGCTTTGAATTAATTATTACAATGCTCCGAGTTGCAACAACAACGTTGCACTTTTGTGGCGGCTCGTTTTGTTTGAGAACTGATCAAGGCCTAGATTCTAGTAAAATGACAGTTGAATGACTGTACAATGACAGTTGCATGACTACATCGATTTCATTTCATTACAGCTTCAAATCAACAACGTGTTTTGTAATTCGAATTAGTTATTTGTTTGACTCATTTGTGTCGATTGAATGCTCCTATGCTGAAAAAAAAAAACAATTTTCACTGTCCTTAAAATAAAGTTTATGAACTAAATCCTTCGTAAGCACTACACATTATCAACTTGTTAATCTGTGAATTAATCGACATTGCAATGTACATCGAAAAGCCATATTAAACCATGAATTGCAGTTCTATGACATAATTTTAAGTTCTATGACATAATATTAAACATAAACATAAACATTTACACACAGGCACATACATTGTATCTGGCCCCTTATAGGATGCCCTGTCTCGTGGGAACCAGAAACAGCGACGTCACAAACATGTAAACATCCAAGACCTGGCGTTTTTTTTTCTCTCCAGCCGGGGATCGAACCCGGGACCTCTCGCATGGTAAGCAGATGCGCTAACCGCTACGTCACAGAGGTCGTCAAATCTTGTCATTGAAAAATAATTCTTCAATACTATTATTCCATAACTACCTAAATCAAATTCAATTTAAATCTGAAATCTATGTTTCAAATTAATTATGTTGCTGGATTATTGTCAACGTTCTTTGTGTTTATAATACTGCATGCTGCTTTTAAATTGATGTGCCCTAAGTGGGTACCATATATGAGACAAACCCTAAATGTACTGCCTAAGCAACTCCATGGTCGCAATAAAGTTATGAATTATGAATTATGACAGCTCACTGGCAACCCTAGGCGTTGTTTAACTTAAACCGTTAGGCTAGGCTTCGTTCGCAATCACAAACCACTTTGCTAGAACCGTCAGCTCGCTCCAGCGACATACCTCGACAGGTCCAATTAAACCATCAAACTGGTCGCAACCTCTCACGATTGATCCGTTGGTTTTAAGGGCGAGGTCGTCGGGTTCGAAGAAACTTAGAAAAGCCTTTTCGACTTTTTCTAATAACATTTTGTCCTTTTGAGTCGGAAGCGTTAACTAGACAGACTGCGCTTCTTGATTTCGATTTGAAGGTCTACAAAGAGCCAGCGATTTAAGGGCGGCACGATTTAAATTAAAAATGAGTATTTAATAAGAGAAGTTAGAGACTACAATATAAGTGCAAAAAAGCGCGAAAAATGCCGAGATGTAGGTACCCACGACGTAGGTACCTACATCTCGGCTGGGGACAAAAAAAAAACCCCAGATGTTTACATGTTTGTGATATCGCTGTTTCTGGTTGCCACGACACAGGGTATCCTAGTGTGTGGTCAGAAGCAGTGTATGTGCCTGTATGTAAATGTTTATGTTTAATTTATTTATGTCTAATGTTTTTCTTCTATTTATTTACAGTGAAGCAGAACCCTTAGTTCGCAATTCGTTTTCGCGCAACCCATCTATCTAACTAGCCCTTAAGTTGTGTTTTGTACTCTTATCACTGCTATCCATCTACCACACAGCGGACGTCATGAGTTGCGATTTTTAATGGCTAATACTGGGCGCTATCACGGCGCGGTGACTGCGCGTATTTTGTACTTGTAGTGGAAAATGAATAAATAAAATAGAGATGGAAAATAGAGGTGGGAATATCTGTGTTTTTCTTTTATATATAGGTATTATATTAATAAATTTCTGACCGTTTGATTGGCTACGATTCAGCACCGTCCGTGCACAGTATAAAAATGGTACAAACAACAAAAATATTACATAGATTTTTTTTGTATTTTTCTGATAACCAGTATGACTTGCCTTGACACTCAGTACCGGCTTAACGTTGTGTTTTGGGACACCCTGTATATACGAAGTTCACGCGGATATCTAGTCTTCTTGTGATATTTTATCCCAGCCTGGTAAGCAAACACGGCCACCACTACGTTAGTTATCAAATATTACTGTTAATTTTATTTTAAATTAACATTGATAAATTATTAATTCACATGCTGGTGCCGCGGCTGAACTGGTTGCGAGGCATAAGACGCAGAAGTATAGCCAGCTCATGAATTCGTACATATTTGTGCCGCTGGCTATAGAAACTTCTGGTGTATGGAGAGCGCAGGGCAGCGCTTTTATTCTGGAGCTGGGACGCCGATTGAGGGACCGTGGCATGGACGTTCGCTCTGGGGCATATCTGACCCAAAGGATTTCCCTTGCTGTGCAGCGCGGTAACGCGGCCAGTAGGTATTATGGGGACTTTTGGTTCGGATGTGGCTCGGAGCGATTTATTTGGATAGTTTTTTTTTTGCTTTAATTATTATTTTATTATTATTGTTATTGCCTTGACATTCTTTTAATTTCATTATTTTTGACGAAGCTTTATGTGAATTTTGATTATGTTTGTAATGAATTTTTTTTTAATGTCTATGTAAATAATTTAGGTATGTCTATTGTGTTTTGACCTAACTATAATTACTGTTTAAATTGAATTGAATAAATAATTAATTACAAAAACTTCACATGCATGTAACTAAGATAATTAATTTAGCAACAAACGTTTTTTATATTTTTTTTTCTTTTATTACAAAAGAGCAAATCAAGTGATTCGTTTCAACGCTCGATGTCTTCGTTTTTAACCGAATTAAAAAAAGAGTAGGCTCTCAATTCGACAGTTTTTTTTAACAAGTCTGACATTTTAATAATAATTTATAAGCAATCTATTTACGTCCCACTACATGGCGCAGGCCTTCTCTTAGAGAGAGATAGTATGATTCTGAGTAAAAATTTAGAATGAGAAGAAGAATTTAGTTAAAAATATTATTTTCGTTTATATTGAGCTAAGAAATTTTAGTGATTAATTCGGAGAAAATGTTATTTACTTTCTCCCCGTAGGATTCGTGGAATATCATGGCGTTTTTTATACAAAATCCCGAGATTATGCAAAGACCCATACTCATGTTCAAGGAAACAGGAATAAACAATTGAAATACATACTTAAACACCCGCTCGTACCCCAAAGGGGAGGCAGAGACTGCCGGTTACCACGATTCTAACAAATGTCTTTCGTTTCATCAATGCAATAAAGTATTACAATGGATTAGCCGGCGGTTTTTTTAATTTTTTTATCAGATTATTAATATAAAAAGTTTTATGTTATTCACACTCGAATAAGTAAACAAATAAATATAAAAATAATAATAGACAAGGCTTGTTCACTGAAGGTGATTTTGTTTCGCCCTAAATCACCAATCGCTCAGTGATTCGGAACCAATTAGCACTTCACAGCCGAGAATCGAACGGCGCACCGCCACGTGGCAAAACACTGCCAACTCAGTGGAGCCTGTTATGCGTAGTCCTCTTTGTGGTTTGGGTCTCGACTTTTGGATTATGTTTTTTTTGGTCTCATTCTAACTGTAGATCCATGTCGTATTTTTTTTTTGTAGCTACAATTTCCTAAGTTTCTAACAACTTGAACGAATGGCTTTAACTTCGCAAGGACGTATTTTGGATCTAAAGCCGGGTCCGCTGCGCCATGTTACGCGTGTTACAAAAAAGGTAACACGTAAATATAATAAAAATGGGGCGTGGTATAACACATTACGTGTTACATAACGTTACGTTACGTGTTAAGTAACACGTAAAAAATTAATACCACTCCCCATTTTTGTTTTAATAACCTGTTACATTTTTTGTAACACGCGTAACATGGCGCAGCGGACCCGGCTTTACGACCAGCCACAAGATGGACAGACGATCTCATCCAAGTGGCGGGAAAACGCTAGATGCAAGCCGCTTCCGACCGGTCTTTTTGGAAATCCATGGAGGAGGCCTATGTCCAGCAGTGGACTTCTTGTGGATGAATGATGATGATGATGATGATGATGATGATGATGTCTTAGATCACGTTCTCTTAACACTGCAGGTAAACACTGTTTCTGAACCAAATTGTGTCACAGTTCAATTAAAAGTCGCCGCTTTTAAATTTACAAACGCAACAAAGCAATAACTTCCACGACATCCGGCGCTTCTTTGTCAAAGATGTGAAGGTAGATTGTTTTTTGTTTTTAATTTTAAACACGTCCTTTCCTAATTCAAAACACATGGACAGAGAAGACAAAAAGTTTATACTAATTGATACAATTACACTACGACTAACGCTAGTGGCATTTTTCCGAGCGGTTCCGTGCTTCGCAAGGCACGTTAAGCAGTTGGTGCCGGCTGCCGTCGATAGCTGGCAGTCGTCAAGCCAAGTCAGAGGCCTTAGGGCGGCTTGTAAACTTCTGACAGTAAAACCAGCCACTAGTCTTACAAGCCTCCACCAATCCGGACTTGGCCCCCGTGGTGGAGTATGGCCTATTCCATCCTCGGAGAGGAGATCCGTGCCCCTCGGTCGGGACATAATGGGTTGATTATGATGATACAATTACAATAATTAAGTATAAAACACCAACGCTGAACTGTGAAGGAAAATATCGTGAGCAAACCAGAGTTTCTGAGGTGTTCACATATGTATGTACCTCAGTGCTTGAAATTGCCAGTACGCCGTGGGCACGCATGGTGATTAAACCCATACTCTCTCTCTGAGAGAAGGCCTATCCCCTGCAGTGGGATGTTTATAGGCTACAAGAAAAAAAAGTCAAACGGTAAAATGTTTACATGTTTGTGACGTCGCTGTTTCTGGTTCCCACGACACAGGGTATCCTAGTGTGGGGCCAGAAGCAATATTATATGCCTGTATGTAAATGTTTATGTTTATGTTTAAATATCGATTTTTTTTATTCCATTCAGATTTAATTACTAACTTATTTTGGATACACGTACTTGACTTTTTGTCGGAATAGTGCGACCAGATTTCGCTCCGATTCGCAGAGCTTATCGAATTGTTATAAAAAGAAGATATTAAGATTGTAGGAAGATTTTTCAATTTTATATCATGAGATCGGTCTAGTAAAGTTTAATTTCCTGTACATGTTTGCAGACCCTACTCTCTAAGGCCCAACCGTAATTTCTCTCTATATTTTACACGTCCATAACAACATCTCCCTACGGGTTTCCACTACAACTATTATTACTAAGAACCGCACATTTTCCGCTGTTCCGGGAATAATTCCCTGGAAGATTAGGACCGCGTCCATTAGTGACAAAAGACAGGTGTTGCGCCAGTGTGCGCTAAGCTTTATTAAGCTTTTCTCTTAGGCCGGCTTACATTGTGGTTTCCACTTTTGTAAAAATAATACAGCAGAATTATTGTTAAAACATAACATTTAGAAAGAAAGAAAGAAAGAAAGATTTTATTAGTATTGTCACAGAAACACAATGAAGACAAAAGTACATAATAGACAAAATACACAAGAGTCAAAAAAACAAGAAAAATAAAATAGAGACAAAGGAAAACAAACAACCGTTTTTTAAATCTACGGCAGCAGGGCTCCACACAGTAGTGTATGGTGCCCAGCCACCCCCAACTCCAAACGCCTCAGGTGCTCCTGTGACAATAAAAAAGGGCTCCAACTCAGCATACTTCACTGGTGTGTGCTATGGATAGCACAACACCAGTAAAACTGATTTTCAGTTGGGACCATATTTTTTTTTTTTTGGCACCCGGAACGTAACACATATATATACATACATGTATGCCACAAAACATATATACAAATAATAAGTACTTAAATACATTAATATGTTGTACAAACAAGATACACAGTATACTAAGGCTATATATAAACTAATATCACAAGTACTTAAATAATTTCAATAATATATTACAATAAATAAGTAAATACCCAAGTAAATAGACAATAAGTGCTGGATTAGGGATGGGTTTTCTGCATTTCCAGCAAATAGCTTCCAAACTTTCGCTTGAAAGCGTACTTACTAGTAGTGGCATGGATAGGAGGGGGAATGTCATTCCAGCACTTAGATGCCGCAAATCTGAAACTGCCTCGGAACGCTGCCGTTCGGTGCAGCGGCAGAATAGCCCTCACTTTATAGTACCTAGCCTGACTAGACCAGGCGAGCTTTCTAAACAAATAAAAGGGGGTTTCATACCGCACAACACCGAACAGCAACGTGGCAAGGTGCAGTTGCCGGCGGGCCTGCATGTTTAACAGATTTGCGTCACATAGGTACGGGGTGACGTGGGAGCGGGGAGGGATCCGGAAACAATAACGTGCACATGCGTTTTGCACACGTTGTATTAGCCTTTTTGTACGACCTAGTATACAACCATGGATGACCACATCACAGTAGTTTAGCCTGGATAATACAAGCGACTCACAAAGGTGGACACGCAAATCCACACTTAGGTAATCCCGTATATTATACAGTAACTTGAGCCGGTAGAAGCAGTTGGATACAACACGCAGTATGTGCTTTTCAAAGCGCAACTCTCCATCCATTAACAGACCAAGATTACATGCTTCATCTACCCGCTCTATAGGTTGACCCTCAATAGCTATATTTTTGGTTACAAGGGTTTCCAGTGTATTACGAATTTGATTCTTTGTACCAAGCACGATGTACTTGGACTTGCCAGGATTAAGTGCCAAACAGCTCCTCCTCGACCACGCTGCAATACGGTCAAGGTCTGAATTTATGTTACGCACTGCGACAGCTGCGTCTGCTGGGTTGCTTGACGTATAAAGTTGTACATCACCAGCGTATAAATGGTAGTGATCGCTACTCCTTATACTGTCAATAATGTCGGCACTGTATAATATATAGAGTAACGGACCTAAAATTGAACCCTGTGGCACTCCTCTAGTCACAGAATGCAAGGATGACCACATAGTCCTGCCATCTCTTTTCCTGAGCCCGACCGATTGAGCCCGGCCGGAGAGGTAACTGTCAAACCACTTCACCGTAGAAGTATCAAATCCGTAATACGACATCTTCGACAAAAGAAGAGGGATGTTAATGCTGTCAAAAGCCCTGGAGAAATCTAGCAGAACTAGTAGGGTACTCTGGCCAACATCACGCGCATGAAGAATGTTGTCAACTACATCAAGCAATGCCGTGACGGTCGATCGACCCTTTCGGAAGCCCGATTGTAGTTCTGGCAGAATATCATTGTCCTCCAAGTATTTCGACAACTGATCGCATACCACTCTTTCTAGTATCTTGGATGTACAGGGAAGGATACTAATTGGACGTAGGTCAGAGCAATGAACGGGAATAGGTTTTTTTGGAAGGGGTGTCACCTGAGCAATTTTCCACGTTGTTGGAAATACCATAGACGTGATGCTTTTATTAACAATAGCAGTGAGTGCCTCAAGAGTAGTAGGTAAAGTCAGAAGTAACATGTCAATAGTAATTTGGTCTACTCCCTTCGCACTAGTGCGTATCCTCGTAAGTGCCTTCGCAATTTTTTCCATTGAAACAGGTTCAATACTAAAGTTCTTGTCACACCGCCGCCCAAATTCGTAAAACGTCAAGTCTGAAATGGTCACGTTATCATTCCCGGGGACATTAAGAAAATGATCATTGATGACGTCTGGATTGTCAAAATTTGTTGGCAACTCGTCGTCTTTATTAGCCGGGAGAACTACACGTTTCAGACTTTTCCATAGCTGTTTTGAGTCGACGGAGTTGTCATTTATATATAAACGACGCGCTTCTCCGGGAAGGCCCATGTCAGCCGTAGTGGCGCCGCGGCGGACCCGCGCGTTGTGGAGGAGGTCGTCACGAGTGGCGCGCCGCGCGAACCGCACGACAATGGGGCGCGGGGCGCCGCCTTCGCCGCGCCGCCCGCCCATGCGTTCCGCCCGGACTACATCGCGCTCGTCGATTTGTACACCTAGCTTCCGACCGACCAACGTCATAATATGAACAACGTTTTCGCCTGGACTCTCTGCAACGTTATTCACCTGTATGTCGTTGCCAAGCAGGTCTTGGTCTCTATCCTGCAGTTCCAACTGAAGGCTATTAATCGCCCTTTCCAGCACTTCTGTGCCCGCGGACGCAACTTTCTCCTCAATTTTCCGCTCCATCGCATCTACCTTCTTATCGAGGGCTTCCATCCTGCCCGCAAATGAACCCAAAGCCTCCCTCGTGCTGAGATACTCCAAGCGAAACTCCTCAATCTCACGCCGCACAGCCTGGAGGTCTTTTTTATTTTCCTTCCTGAAGTCCCTCAGCTCAGACGCAAGATCCTCCAAAGTAATTCCTTTGGCAGTGATTGGCGACTGATGGACTTGAATCCGAGATGCCGATGCCCCGGGTGTTATAGCTTTATCGCCCTGAGTCAGGTTCCGCTTGCATTCCAGACACTGCCAGTTCCCCGCAGCAGTAGTAGTCGTGAGACCTGCGCACGCTCTATGGCAAACAGTTTCACAGATGGAACATTTAGCGCCATCTGTACGCACGGATACTGACTTTTGGCAGACTACACACTTAGCCATTTTAGAGCTACGGTAGCTGAACGGGCGCGCGCCGTGCAGATAACAAACAGGATTCCTAGGTGTCGCTGTCCCGTCGGTAACCAATTGATAAAACAGGTCGGTGCGGATATCGGAGGGTAGGAACAAGTTTGTTATTGACAACCAATATTAAATATTATAGATCTAGCACTAAACTCACAAACACTAGGCTCCGCGATCACGCTGATTCTCACAAACACTTCCGCGAGTGCACAGTGTACTAAACTTGTGTTTATGTTACTTTAGGTGTCTCCAAAAACAAGCAGTTAATTATAAGAACATAATAATCTTGGAACCATGACAGCGATGTGACGTCCGGGAACCAAAAAAAAAAAAAAACTATTTACATGCAGGCACATACATTGCTTCTGGCCATACATTGCTTCTGGCCCCACATTAGGATACCCTGTGTCGTGGGAACCAGAAACAGCGACGTCACAAACAGGTGAACATCCAAGTCCTTTTTTTTTTTGTCCCCAGCCGGGGTTCGAACCTGGGTCCTCTCGCATGGCAGATGCGCTAAAAAAACTGCTTTATTGCCAACTTATTTTGATTGCGGTTATTTATGTAACCCATCATCGTCATCATCATCATTAGCCCATCTCCGCCCACTATTGGGTTTAGGCCTTTTCTTCATCACGCCATACCTCACAGTCTCTCGCCATTCGCATCCACGGGCCTCTGCCAACCCAGCCACATCGTCCGACCATCGGGCTATTGGAACGACTGACCGCCGCTCGTTTCTCGGCAGCCACTTCGTTACTGCTTATATCAAGACTGAAGAAAAGGTTTTCGGGTTTCGCGTTATTTCGATCATCATCATCATCATTATAGGCCTTCGCGTCCATTACGGATGATTCAAGCAGTGCTTAAGACTTTGACACTTTTTCGACTAAGTGACTAAAAAGACCGATTCGAGCGGCGGAGAGAGATTCGAGAGAGGTTACTGCATGTAGGACTTATAAAGGAAAGGTCCGGAGTCGGGTCAGTACGGATTTGGTGCCTCCTGGCTCTTTTGTCCGCCAGTGCCGAGCACCGTAATTCGTCCCAGGTCTTACGGCCCTCCCGAACCTTCACGCTCCAGGCGTCTTGCTGTGGACAGAGACGCCTGGAGATTTATTATTATTTATCATTACAGGGAGTCCTTCAATAGTTAAGTTTACAATAATGATCAAACACAAACAATTCTGAATAATAAAAGTCTACAATGAACAATACAATTAGAAACATCACAATTACAAACTATTAATTATAAACTTAATATTATTATATCTAACAATATTATTAATAAAAATAATAAAAATATACAAATACAAATTTAAATAATCTAACCATACATTTCAATGAAAATACCTAAAACGATAAAAATATTAATTAACCATATAAAACTTCATTAAAAAAACTTAATGTCTATCAAAAAAAAATTACTCTACGAAGATTCTCATGTAATATAAAACAAAGAGTGTAGCTTTTGTAAATTCATTGAGAGTACAATTAAAAAGGTTATTTCAATAACACGCTGTATAAAGCCTCTTGGGGTGGATGTAGTAGTCTTGTGTGATACACAGTAGTAGCTACGTGTGTGCCTGCCCTAATAAAGCTTTTATTTTGGCAGAACTTTTGTGGCATCAACGCTCTATTGATGTGGACTAATCTTTATGCGATGAAAAGAACTTTCGTCGCTGCCTTCTAAGAACAATCATGTTACGCTTACACACTTACAATGTATAATATGTTTGTTTTGATTCCGAAGCTGTGGTGCGATCCGTCCAACGCTAGTCTCATGTGGGTTCGAATCCCGGCAAGTGACATTGACTTTATTTTCAAAGTTAATAACATAACATTTACATACAGGCACATACCTACATTGCTTCTGGCCCCTCACTAGGTTACCTTGTGTCGTGGAAACCAGAAACAGCGACATCACAAACATGTAGACATCCAAGACAAGATTTTTTTGTCCCCAGCCGGGATTCGTACCCGGTACCTCTCGCTTGGTAGATGCGCTAATCGCTGCGCCACAAAGTTACTGACATATTAACTAGTGAAATTTTCAACTGTGATGGAAAATATCGCGTGGAAACCCAAGTGGCCTTATACCTTGGTACAGTCGACAGCACGTCATAATTCACATTTTAGTTGCAAAGTCGCCCGTAATGCAGAGCAGAGTGCATGGGTGTATAGCATGATGTGCTGTCGATTTTACTTATAATAGACGCTAATCGCTAGTATTCGTATTCCCACCCGCTTCAGAGTTCCTAACTAAGAATTCTGTGTTCTATGATAGTTACAAGCAAGTTTTTCTATTGTAAAATGGTGGTGGGACCATCACATACCCCACAGAAGCTTTATTTCAGTATAGTTGGACTGATTAGTCGGATATTTGGGGCCACTTTCGCATTCTGTAGGCGTAATCCATGCTCTCCCATAGCCAGCTTATATGACAATAACATTATCGCCTTTGTTACTACTCGTATTATACCTAATCGTAACGATTCATGCCCGGTTCCTATAATATACGCCTACCGGCTACGATCCGTTTTCCATACAATTTATTGACGGTTCGTAGGAATTGTAACCGATCGTAAGCAAAAACGAAGCGTTTTGTGAATATTGAAACCGGGCATCAGACACGGACGAACGACAAAGTGATTCTATGAGAGTTTTTTTCTTTTGCGGTACGGAACCCCGAAAAATTTATAAAACTCGGTGAAACCGTTTTGGAGGAGTTCGTAACATACTCTGTTAGTCGAGATTTTTATATAAATATTAGAGTGTAACGAATTCACTTGAAGGGAAGTCGTCTTATGGCTCTGCTAGGTTTTCCGTTAGCACTCAAGATTTCTGCGCAGTTGGGTCTTCCTAACTGCGTCTTGACTTGCCGGTAGGGCTGGGAATAATTGGCATGCTGCATTTTTGAACATGGACGGAAATCTCAAACCATTTCGAAAACCGCTTATGCTTTCAGTACAATTTCCATTTGTCAGATTAATTCATTTTGAAAATGAGTCTATATTTTTTATGATATTCAATAAAAAGCCTTGACCTTGAATGGCTTTTCTACGACATCAGTAAACACAGTATGAGTATGAATCCATGAATATGACAAAAGTAAAGCTTTACTTATAAAAAAATAAAATACTTAAAAAAAATACAAATGATAGTGTTTTTGGGAGCAGGCAAAAACTACCTCTTTAAACATGCTGTAATGATGTCACAAACACCTAAATTTATAATGAATAAAACTCAGAAATGCCGAAATTAATTTCTTTAGATGGTAAATATTTTCAAAATAAATTATAAAAGTATATAGTTCAAAAATAAGTAGCATAACCGATTGCAGGTCCGACCTCCGCGCAATGTATGTTCCGTATGTAAATGTTATGTTATGTTATTGATGCCGCTCTCAGGTCGGCAGGTCGCTGGATGCGGGCGGCATAAGACCGGAAGACTTGGAAAATCATGTCCGAGATTTATGTCCTGCAGCGCGAGTCAATTGGCTGATGATGATGATGTTACTTATTTATTATAATTATTTTCAACGCAAAGTTCCATGCCTTCGTTTAAAATCTTCCATCGCATGAGCCGATCTAGACGGAAGCGGCCTTCTCTAGTTGTTACCAGATTTATCCGGCCTTATCCGCTTGTTACCCCCATCCGGGTGGTTGGCTCGAGTCTTCTCCAATTATATCCGGCACAAACCGGTTGGAAGCGGCACAGAGCAGTTTTTTTTTCTCTATTTCTATTAGCTTAGTTAGGCCGCCGAGTAGGTCTTTCGCGAGTTTCTTCGGTGGAGGCGTATTTTCATTGAGAAACCGACACACATAGACCTACGACTACTTGAAGCGACTGAGAGACGGCTTAAAGACACCAATATAAGTACATGAGGATGAGATTTTCTTTAACATTTGTTACAAAACTTTGTCTCTCGAAGGCATGATTATTTCTATAGGATACTAGCTGACCCGGAAAACGTGGTTTTGCCAGATAGCGTATGAAAAATGGATAAGTAACAACCTATTCTCAGACCTACCGAATTGTACATATAAAATTTCCTCGGAATCGGCCGAGCCGTTTCGGAGGAGTATGCGCACTAACACGATGACTCGAGAATTAGAGACTAGCTGACCCCGCAAACGTTGTTTTGGCAGATAGAGGTATGAAAAATATATAACAACTTATTCTCAGACCTACTAAATATACACATACAATTTGTTCAAAATCGGTCAAGCCGTTTCGGAGGAGTTTGCGCACTAACATTGTGACACGAGAATTTTATATATTAGAGATTTTACATTAACTAGCATAAATGACATTGCCGTCAAGTAAAAAAAATGACCTCATTAAGAAAAGCAAAACCTAGCTAACTAAGGACCCTCCCGTCCTCCCTCAAACGGCAACAGATACCTACGCCATCAACTCAAAGGAAAAAAGGGCAAACCCCCGGATCTTTTATGTGCGAACCACGAAAACAACCATTCAGAATCGTCCTCTAAATAAAAAAGAAATACAAGTAACAAAGTGTATTGGTGAAAACGCTACGTTGTTAAGGTTTATTTACACTAAGCGGGGCCGTGGCCGTACGGGCGCAAGCAAGCTATGTATTACATAACATTCTTACTACGGCTGTAAGCAAATCCAAAAATGGGTAGTTCTACTAGTTAAAAGTTTACTAAAGTTTACTTAAACTTAAAACGATTTAAATAGCCCGTAGGAACTAGGAAATCTCAACATATATTTTATATCCGCAGGTGGTCATTCTTAATTTTTAAACGTCGATTTTCTTCGATTATTACAATTCCATTTTGGTATGAGAATATTTAATTGTAAAGAGTGCATTGCATGACATGCTACGAGTATAAAATAGTGCAACTGTCGAAAGTAATGACAATTAAATTAATATATGAAAGTATAATGATATTATTTTGGTTTGTTTTTTATCTCTGACGTAATGCCAGCAAGGCCTGTTTCATAGAACTGCAATCAGAAATCATAAATTTATTTCAACGTAAAGAATTTACATTCCGTTTGTTGATTGTCAATGTACTTATAATGTTAATGTTAGCCGAATGTAGTGGAGAAAAAAGTAGCGAAAAAAAACCACAATAAACCAGTAGTTTAAAGAACTCGGCTCTACGGCAATCCAAGGCGGGATCGAGCGGCCGTGCTGACCTAGCTTTGCCGGCACGCCCCGGCTCAATGCAGTGTGGATAGACCTTTAAACAAAGCCCCCCTTCGGGGGTGGGACCCCGAGAGACTAGCTCGAACAGAAAACCACCCCCTCTCGCCCCTCCTTGGGGCTCCAACCCCCCACTTGGCCCTGTCTTCCTCTTGTGAATGCTCTTCCCACTCCAAGCATCCATTTATTCGTAGCCCGCCAGCTCTGTTTATTTTTGTTTTCTGCTCGCTGAAATAATGGCGCTGCTCTGTTGTGGTTTCCTTCTTTTCAATGCGGATAGAAGACGGAATATTCGTTATTGTGCAATAAAGTTTTCACCGACCCCAAAGTACTCTTAACTATTAGTCTGTAAAACATAGCTTGAGCTCCGCGACAGCTGTCATCGAAATTGCATCCATGAAGTTTTGAATTTTTTCACAGAATATTTGTACTGTGAAAACTCCGAACTCACTGCATACTATTCAATGTCAAAGCAATATCGTAACCTAGCCCTGTCAGTGTGATAGCTGTCGTGGAGCTCAATCGGAAATTTATTTCTACGTAAAGAATTTATATTCTGTTTGTTGAATGCCAATGTACTTTATATGTTATTCTTGATAATACACTCACTTCGAACGTCACGCTACTTATAATGTTAGCTGCTGCTCCGGGGCCGACTGTAGTAGAGAAAAAGGTAGCGGGAAAAACAACTCCATTCTGACCATATTTTCACAAATGTAAAGTAAAGTAAAGTAAAGTAAAATAAATTTATTGAAATAACTCAGTTACAGCATTTTTTTTTTGTTACACAATATTTTGTGTAACAAAAGAGGTGGGTAGGTGCACAATACACAGTTTATCGGCAGTCCCCAAACTAGGCGACGCCTGTTTCTTGGGGACTTTAGGGATCTTGGGGATGTAGCCTATGTATCATACTTCTTTCTCTTTAGGGCACAAGTCTTCCGTCTGAAAGAAAGTACCTGTGGGGTTAATTGCCACGCGTGCCCACCGCAGATAGGAAATTAAGAATCTAGACTTACCGTCGGTTTCACAAACGCTAGAAGTCTTTTAATCTATTGTTAACAGCTGTCAGTTGTCAAAAGTGCATACAAAAAAAAACCGACTGCTGTTAACAGTGATTAACAAACTGTTAGCGTTCGAGAAATTGGGGGTAAGTCTAGATTCTTAATTTCCTATATAAATTGATATACTTCTGATGATAATGACGATCTAATGATGTCTTTACTTTTAGGTTAATACATACTCGTATAATAACTATGTCGAAACTTCTTTTTTTACACTTTCCTCCCTAAGTTTTTTTTATTATAATCGTCATGTAATTTCCTTTTTAAGTAGTGTAAAGTGTTACATACTTATATATCTTACTAATTGTTATTTACGTTGAAATAAAATACAACACTAACATAAGCTCACGCCTATATCCCAGACGGGTAGGCGGAGCAGGCACTGCCACCTGCTACAATCACGTTCGCTTCATCGACATTCATTAGTCATTGCATGCACGCACGGTGGTTTCGGGCCATCATCATCATCATCATCATCAACCCATTATGTCCCCACCGAGAGGCACGGGTCTCTTCCCTGAGGACGGTATAGGCCATACTCCACCACGAGGGCCAAGTCCGGATTGGTAGAGTTTTCGGGTACTTTTCATAAAATATTTTATTTGATGGAAAAATTATCTTAGTATTTCTACCGAACGCCATTTTCTCTAGTCGAATGTTAATAGAAAAATTCACTCACTCCGACATCCGTCAGGAATATTTCTCATCCTCGCTTTATACAAACAAAGTCATTATTTGAAAAGTGTTTGTTTAGAAACATAGAAGAGTTTCCTTTGAACTGTTTTCGCCGCAACCGCTTCTTGGTATCGCATTAAAATATCTTGTCTTGATAGATTATTCTAATATTCAAATCTAAGGCTGAAACCACAAGCGATGAATAGAATACCGCCAAACGCCTGCATTTATATAATGCATGAAAATGTACGCCTTTATGTTGCTTACCCCTCTAGGGCGTAAGTTTATGTGACTTGTACCTATGTATTGTGTTGAGATATACCAAAGTTTATTCGTTATTACGATATGATTTTTTTTTCTTTAGCCGCACTCTTACAGTAGATAGTACATTAGGATTTACATTGTTGTTGCAACCTCGCTGGTAAAGCCGCAGCATCGAGTGCAGACAAGTAAAGGTTGAGTTGTTGTCGACCTTTTAGCTTAAAACTTTGTTTTAAGCTAAAACTGTTTTGAAAAGACTAAATGTGGAGTTTTCCTCTCTGATTTAGGGTCGATTTCTGAATTGAGAATTTTTGCTAACTACTTACTTAACTGTAGTGCTGTCTCGTCAAATTTCTCAGAAAAGAGCGCGACAGAACGTTAGTTAAGTATTTACTTTGTGTACATTCTCAATTCAGAAATCGGCCCTTGGAGACTTACGGCCGATTTCTGAATTGAGTATTTCGCTAAGTAACTACTTAACTCTAGTGCTGTCTCGTTAAATTTCTCAGAAAAGATCGTGACAGAACGTTACCTAAGTATTTACCTACTTACTGCCGTACTCAGCGACATTCATTATCTTTAATGGTTAGTTATGAAAGAAAAATAAGACATATCAATACGCATAGAGACGATCATTAATTTTTTTAATGAGCATTACGTGAAATGACGTCCTCGGCTTGAGGGGCTAAGCCGATCCGATGTGGGCTAATTCAAACCCGCCTGCTTTTTAACACTGAACAGTCTACTGTTTGTTATTTTATAAAGTGCTTCCATTCCGTCTTTCCACGGCATTTATTGTACGTCTATCTGTACGCCCCACAACTTACAAGACTATCTCCGTGGAGCTTTTAAAACCTGTGACTTAGAGCCTAAATTCCTTTGAGTCGTTCGAGGCTGGATCGAAGAGGATAGTTCATTACAAAGACTTGAGTGTTTAGATAAAAATGTGGGCAGCTCTAAACAAATCCAACTATTATTCCGAATCCTATTTCTGAACTCTTTATTTTAGTTGGTTTGGAAAATAAATAAGATTTTGACCGCTTCCCCGCCCGAGGTTAATATCTCCGCAGCCACGTGATTTTCAAGGCGAGGAGTGACTTAAGAAATCTATACTGCGTTCCACTAAACCAGCTCCTGATTTTTTTTCCATTCAACCACGATGTCGAATCGCTGTAGCCCCGGCTGCCTGAGTGATCTTAAACGATCACGAAGGTTAAGCAACATAAGCCGCGTTCAGGGCATGGATGGGTGACCGTCTATGACTAAAGCTAAGTGGCATTTTTCCGAGCGGTTCCGTGCTTCGCAAGGCACGTAAAGCAGTTGGTGCCGACTGCCGTCTATCGACGCCGGCAAGTCAGAGGCCTTAGGGCGGCTTGAAAACTTCTAGACCAGCCACTAGTCTTACAAACCTCCACCAATCCCGACTAGGCCCCCGTGGTGGGTTACGGCCTATACCTTCCTCAGGGAAGAGACCCTTGCCCCTCGGTGGGGACATAATGGGTTGATGACTGTTTAAGCTGCATCTGAGGAGTGTTTTAGCGAATTGTGTTTTTCTTAGTAAGACGATTATACTCCGTTCCAAGAGTCGAAGTAGTAGGGAACCAAATACTGGCTACAACAACAAGCGAAGATGGTCCGCTTCGTAGGATAGGGCAGTGGCTATTGAAGGTCATGCGCGTTAACCAATGGGCGCTCATGGACGATTCTCTTCGGGAGCTTGTTTCGAGGAATAAAGTATAGAGATAGAGATAAAGAACTGCTTTGTGGTTCGAATAGAATATACTAAAGTAAATATACTTTGAATACAAGAATCAAACTACGGAGTTAGCTTTAAATAATTAAATATATTCACAATCAAATAATACGATAGAGTGCGACAAGTGAGTCGTGGCACAAGCCTTTAGCGGGAAATTTAAAAACCTTTTAGTTGATAACCCTGCATGTAGTCTGAATAAACCATTTTGATACTTTTGCTTAACTTGATTATTTGTTTAATTAGCTTGTCAGACTCTAGGTACTCATCGTCGAACAACAATAGATTCGCCGCTGAAATCTCGTATCAATGACGGAGCTTTATTCCGGATACACTTAAGACATTTTGTCGGAAGAGTCCGACCAGGTTTGCTCCGATTCGCAGAGCTTAATCATGGTGAGCAGAGACGGAGCTCGCGTCGTCGGTTGCTCGTCTCTGAGACGAAACCTAAAGTCTGTTTTAAAAAATAAAACAGTCACGTTGACATATCAATACAATCCAAAGGCTGTCAATGTCTGAATGTTGCTAGTACGCAAAAACTAAATAACCCCATTTTACTTCCAAGTAAAAATTGTTTGTGCTACGTAGGTGTTTTTTCTTAGACTTTGCTCTTATGAGGAATTAAATTTTAATGTCTTTGGTGTGATAAGGATTTTGGTCACACGAGTCTTCTATTTACGGTAAAAAAAAATCTACCGAGTAAACCTACATATTTTATAGTGGTAAAACCACGTAATTTTTTTTCATCGAATTAAAAACGGAGTTTAGTCGGAATCTTCCGACAAAAAGTCAAGTACGTGTTATCTGGAATAAAGTTGATAATGACGGATTTTTCCTGTATTGCCACTTTCAACAATTGCTAAAATTTGAAATAGAATAAACTCTAGCGAAATCTCTACTAATAGGTTCATACTTACCTTTTTTTGAGAGCCTCGTGAAATTCCTAACTTATGCTTTTAAAATTCGAACGCCAAAGTGGCGGCCATATTAAAAAGTTTCCAAATGGCGGGTGTCGCTATTAAAAGACCCCTTTCTTCCGTTATCCAGACGGATTATAAAATCCCGACTCCATTATTATTCTCTTTTGAAAGATCTTCTTTTGAGACAGAACTTTATTACTAGTCCGATCAGGAATTTCAATATCACATCCTGAATTTCGGCCTTTGATGTTGCACCCCACAATTTTTAGCCCATTACGGTCCTTAGCATGATAGCTTTAGGGTCGATTTTCGATTGAGAAGTTTTCGGTTCTTACGACGTTAGAAATCGTTCAGGTGTCAGACGGGTTTTAAATTCGGCCATTCTTTTAATTCATTTCGGAAATGGCAAGTGCGCAGAGAAATTCGAGTGAAGATAGACGTACATAACTGTTTCTTAATCGAGCTCAATTGATATGCTGACGTGATTGTCTTGTAAAAATATTACTTAGAAGAGAATCTTACAGTAGCCTTCTTAAAAAAAGTACAAGTAATTTTCTTTCAACAATAATAATTATCTATATCTATATCTATATACATATCGCACACTTGCAAGAACCACTTGTTATTTCGGAACCCTTACGTTACATGAGAGCATTTTTTTAAAGGTTTCAAAGTAATGGCCGAAGAGATAGCGCGATGCAGTGTCTCTTTTTCTCACTATTCCGGCGTTTTCGGATTAAATAAAATCGCGTTAAAAAAAACAATTTCTATGAATAAAAAATGGTCTTCTTCGAAATATCACGTTGTTCTTGCAAGGGTGCGATATATAAAAGGAGAAGCTGACTGACTGACTGACTGACTGACTGACTGACTGAGATATCAACGCAGGGCCTAAACTATAAGGCTTAGAAACTTGAAATTTTGCACAGGGGTTCCTTTTGTAACGTAGGGGAGCACTAAGAAAGGATTTTTGAAAATTCAAGGGGGTAAAATGGGGGTTCACGGTTAGTATGAAACTTTGCCATTTTTAAAGTTATTCTAATGAAATTTGGTACGAAGGTTCTTCATTTAAAATTATGAAACACATGTAAAATAGTTTTTCAAAAATCATCCCTTAGGGCGGGGTGCAAAGTTAGTATGAAACTTTGCCATTTTTGAAGTTATTCGAATGAAATTAAGTATGAAGGTCTTTCATTGAAAGTCATGAAAGACGTGTAAAGTAGTCTTTCGAAAATCATCCCTTAAGGGGGTACGAGGGGGTTCCGAAGTTAGTATGAAAGCTCTTTCGCATGCGCTAAAAGTATCCCTATCTTATTTGCAAACACTTTACTCAACTAAAGCCCACGCGGACGTAGTCGCGGGCAACAGATAGTGTAAAATAACTTTCATACAATCACTTGACCTGGTTCCTAACTAGGATACCCTGTGCTATGGTAACTAGGAATGGAAAAACAACATTACCATCATAGAAAAACACCCAGATAAAAAATAATACAAAAAAGTTTTATTATATGTTTATGTAAGTATGTATGTATGTTTGTCCTGTTTTTTCATCTTCTTGAAATTATTATAAAGTGTATGATGTTGGCAGAATCCCTATGTGTTTTTCAACTATTCTGTTTTTTTATAATAACATTAAATTAATAGATTTCTTAGGAGTCTTTATACGTACATAAAAAAACCATCGTAAGCTCTAGAGCCTACCTTATTAACTTTATTCCGGATACACTTACTTGATTTTTTGTGGGAAGAGCCAAACTATCAGTGCAAAACCTGGTCAGACTCTTCCGACATCGAAACAAGTAAATGTATTATCACGTCCTATAATTTATTGACACCACGTTGTCATTTCTTGCCATATGAAAATGGTAGCAATGCTTATAATAACTCCTGAGTCATCTTTTACATAAGCCCGTCATTAAATAAAATACGTACCTATCAATTCCAAACTCATTACAGGGATTAAAAAAAAATCAAACAGAACAGTAGCGGCCAGTTACAAAGCCGTTCCAAATTCAAATCCGCCCATCGCCATTGTGCGCGCGCGGTACTGAGGGTAGTATCGAAATGTATTGTGTTTGTCAACCGGACCGGCTTGGGGGCAGCCGCGGCATTACTGCAGGTAGGGACAGCAAAACAGACTATTTTTATTTTCTTAAAAACTATTTATACTATGTATTTCTTATGTATTATTCTGTGAAATGTTTCCTGCGCAGTAAAGTCTGAACTAAACTTAACTATGTATACGAGTATAAATTTCTTCTAGAATTTGTTGAAGCATGCATAAATACATAAACTCACGCCTGTATCCCGTAGGAGTTGGTAGAGACTAGGGACAGATGGCAGTCAACTTTTTGATGCATTAACATACATTTTTATTTAAATTATTTATTTGCAAAAATTTAATCGCATATGTCAATGTCAATTTCTACTTCAATACTTCAGTTAACTATAATACCAAGGAAGCTATTGGGCGTACAATTGTTAAGACTGTAAAAATACAGTATAATTGAAGATCCCCGTACATAAACATTAAAATTATTTGTTTTATTTCCTGGTGCTATGCTTCCTTTATTATGTCAAAAGTATATTAATTGTTTTACTACTTATAATTATCAAATCAAAGCTGACCTTATATTAAGTCAGAAAATTTCCGGACAAAAACAGGAACACGAGTTATCTACACGGTTTTCTAAAAAATGCGCAC
Organism: Yponomeuta plumbellus; assembly: GCA_947310845.1. Taxonomy (NCBI): domain Eukaryota; kingdom Metazoa; phylum Arthropoda; class Insecta; order Lepidoptera; family Yponomeutidae; genus Yponomeuta; species Yponomeuta plumbellus. Next base: position 3,724,212 of record OX371206.1, read on the forward strand.
TTTCCAAACCACATCATTTACAATTTTAACTTATAACACGTCCAACAACAACTGTTATACAGCAGGTAAATCGATACAATAAAATAAATAAAATAAAATATTTGCTTTTTTATCCAATGCTACCTGTTTAACTTTGCATACCACGCAGTCCATTGACAAGTGGCCATTCAGTTGCTGATCCTACACGTGGCATTGTTGCTCGTCTATTGATAGTTGGCCGGTCGAAGCCGTTTATTTGCGAAATAGACAACTGACTGTTTCGTACATTGTTAGCTTATGCAAATAGGAAATGGGGTTTACAGATTCGATAAATTCTTTCTTTTATTCGATTAATTCTGATGAAAAAAAACATCCATACCTAGAAAACAGTCACTGTCCATCCCACTTGGGGTGCAATTACATAGGTCCTCCACTGAATGGAGTCGTCTATCTTAGCATCATCATCAACCCATTATGTTCCCACCGAGGGGCACGGGTCTCTTCCCTGAGGAAGGTATAGGTCATACTCCACCACGGCGGCCAAGTCCGGATTGGTGGAGGATACTGTCAAATAATACATATTTTGACACTTTGGAGTTGTCTAAATGATTAACCCTATGGAGTGGAAAGTCACGTAATACAATAACTGTAATATAATGCTGAAGTGGCAAAATATGCAAGTGGGTTGGGAGTGCCTATTCTATAGTCTCGTGTGGCCCAATGTCAAATAAAATGTACAAAAACAATTGTTATTTTCAAGGTCGGGCCGCAAGAGGATAGAGTGAAGAAGTTACGTAGTTACGCCCCTAAGGACTGTTTCATCATCAACCCATTATATCCCCACCGAAGGGCACGGGTCTCTTCCCTGAGGAAGGTATAGGCCATACTCCACCACGGGGGCCAAGTCCGGATTGGTGGAGGCCTGTAAGACTAGTAGCTGAGTGCTGGTCTTACTGTCAGAATTTTTCAAGCCGCCCGAAGGCCTCTGACTTGGTTTAACGACTGCCATCTATCGACTGTTTCATTGAACTACAATTCAGGGCTTACTATGACAACTTGATGTACATTGCAAAGTCAATTAACCCATAGATTAATCAAACTAAACATCATTGCTTCGTTAGTGTTACTAATATTTCGATAATTTCAGTGTCGCATATTCAACATAACATCATAACATCGTTTATAACTAACCTGCAAACAGACGCAATACACAAATCATGCATAGATAGATTTCCGACAACAAAGTTTTCGAACACACATTTTTCTTGCGCCGACAATTTATTTTTCTTTTTTCGCACCAGCCAGCGTTCGCTTTCAATTCACATCTTATCTTGCCGCCAACTTTTGACACGTTAAAATGAACGCAGCGAAATTTTCGCGCGCCTAATATTGTGCGCGTGCAGAGATAGGTTACATTCGGTGTGAAAAAAAAGGAAAGATAGCCATAGACAAATCGAGCAGAGATGACTGGCCGTTTTCACTAATGACGCAAACTTCCGAGGGGACAAAACGCTTGTTGAAAAGAGAAAAAAGTCGGGGCCTACTCGGGGATGGTTTTCTGAATTCAACTTGAAAGAAAGAGAAGTAATTTATTGTCATTAGTGTGAGTTAGGTATGGCACTTAGTTGGAGGTGAATGAGTTTGTTTTTTAATATTATAAAGGTAAAAAGTAGTACCTAGTGCTACTTTTTTTGACAGGCGGTGACATACATTTTAATTTTCTTTTTTTTTTAATGTTTAAGGTGTATCTTGTCGTAGTGGACCATGAATTGAAATTAGATAAAACGGAACTAAGCGCAGGTACTGAATTGCGAATTTCATTAAGTAAGTGCTTAAGTAACGTTCTGTCACGCTCTTGTCCGACATATATTTTTATTTTTTCTTAATTTTTAGTTAAGTCCACTCAACTCTATATAATTCTCAATTCAGAAACCGGGCCCCAGTCCATAAAAGTCTAAGAAAAACACTGATTAAACTCAGGAAGAAGAACACAGTATTTAGCTCATAACTTTAACAAATAAAAGCCCTGCCTCACTGGGACGCCATGGCGATGTTGCCAGCCACTTATCCAGCCTGTTTGTATTGAATGGCGACGTCGCCAACAATCGCCAAGTGAGTTAGGCACCATACATTTAAATATTAACTGCTTGGATACGGTTGCTGGCGACGTGGCCATGGCGTCCCGGTGAGGCAGGGCCCTAAATGTTGACTTGCGGCGTGCGGTGACTACACCTTTTTGAGAGTAGGAGCCTTGATCTTTTGTGGTTGCATCCCGCGGTGATTTGACAGGCCACGGCTTTGTTCGTTTTTCTCCTTGTTAGAGAGGGTGGGCGATGTTGGTTTAATTGGTATTAATGATGGGGGTACCTAGTTGCTCTACTAGACTCTACACTTCACCTTCTTTATTATCCTTCCTTTTTTTAAGTATGTTAAGGTGTATTTTGTCATAGTGGGTGTCGAATTAAAGCTCTGGGATTCAGTCCAAAAGACAGTCTAAGAAAGGACACTAGGATTTAAGCCAGTGAATTCACTCTAGTTAAAACGAGAAAAAAACTTAGGCCATAACTATTAAGTAATAATTATAACGCGAGAGGTTCTGGGTTCGAATCCCGGCTGAGGACAAAAAAAACCCAGGTCTTGGGTGTTTTTGTGATGTCGCTGTTTCTGTTTCCCACGACACAGGGTATCCTAGTGTGGGGCCAGAAGCAATGTATGTGCCCTGTGTGTAAATGTTTATAATTGCAAAACGGATAAAAGTGTGTGAGGTCGGCTTTTCCTCGGAATTTTCCGATTTGAGTCATAGGTACTTCCTTTTTTAAGAATGTTTGAGGTGTATTTTGTCATCGTGCATGTTGAACTAAAGCTCCGTTTGGATTAAACCCAGAGAATTCACTGGGGTTAAAACCAGAAAAAACCACTTAGATTTAGCCCGTAACCATTACATAAAAATCGTAATTGCAAAACCGATAAAATTGTGTAATGTCGGCTTTTCCTCGGAATTTTCCGACTTGAGTCATAGGTACTTGCTACTATTTTTAGCGTGATTTATAATTATGAAATACGTAGGTATTATACTAACACGCTACTTCGTGTGGGTTGTTCCGCCCTCGCCACAGTTTCAGGTTGGTCACACTTGTGTGGTCCAATTTAGTAAAAAAAAATAATACAAAACCAAATATATATTAATATAATGATGGTTTTTTGTACGAGTTATTGGATAAAAAATCTTGTTAAATAATTTCTCAATAAATAATTTCCACCCAACATAATTAATTGTCTTGGTCCTAAACTAATCACAAACATTAAAATACACCCAGACCATAGCATAGTTTCCTAGTTAGATGCCACGACAAGTGATTGTATTGTGTGGAAGTTTATTAATTTATAACTATAATCTAAATTGCTAGTAACTATGACATTATTGCAATAAGTGAAACCTGGCTTTTGAACGGAATACACGATACTGAGCTCTTTGACGGCCGATATATTGTATATCGACGAGACCGGGACTACGCAGCTACGGGGCAGACCAGGGGGGGCGGGGTACTTATCGCGGCTCGCAGAAATTTATCTGTAATAGAACAGCCTACTTTTAAATCGACTGCCGAGGATCTCTGGATAAGCGTCACTGCTCATGATCGTATATCTAAGAGACAAATTAAATTAAATATATGTGTATTATATTTATGCAAAGAGGAGCTCGGCCGTACATTTTCGGAACAACTTAGTAACTACTTAACCAAGCTTAGCGAAATATTTATTTCCAACCCTGATGATAAATATTTAATCACAGGTGACTTTAATCTCAGTGACATTGTTTGGCTAGGCGATTCGAATTACTTTAAACCTTTTTACTATAGGACTGCGGATTCCGTATTATTGTTAGACGAAATTAACTCCCTCGATTTAAAACAATATAATGGCATTAGAAATCGTTACGATAGGACACTTGATCTTGTTTTTGCGAGTGATTCCGTGTCGGTCATGGACTGTAGTAGCGACTCCCTCGTCCCTATCGATCCACACCACGGGGCAATTTCTATCCACTTTAATTTCGTACAGTACAATGCTTTGCGTTGTGCTCCAAGTACACGTTACATATTCGCACGCGGGGACTATAATTCCATGAATAAGGAGATTTCTAACATTAATTGGCAGGACGAACTTAATACCGAGTCTATTAACGATGCTACAAAAAAGTTTTATTATATTTGTACAAAGTTATTCGATAAATACGTACCTACCAAACTTTTTACAGAGAACCATTATCCCCGGTGGTACTCCCCGTCTCTCATAAAGGTCATTAAGGAAAAAAGTAAATTTCACAAAAAATTTAAAAAGTACCACAATCGTTCGGATGGCGAATCTTTCAAACTACTAAGAGAAAGAGTCAGAATCTTAGAGTCTAATTGCTTTAAGCAATATCTCCTTAGCATTGAAAAGTCAATAATTGACAACCCGAAATATTTTTGGTCTTATTTTAAATCTAAATCTAAATCAAACTCTATGCCCTGTAGTCTTAAGTATAAAGATACAATTTGTAACACCGGTGACGCCATTTCCAACGCGTTCTCTGATTATTTTAGTTCGAACTTCTTAGATTCTACTAATAACTCTTTTAGCTGCCTTTCTGTATGTAATACTGCGTCTTCTATTTCATCCATTCAAGTCGATGTTAATAATGTAACTGCGTTGCTCGAAAAATTGGATCAATCAAAAACTGCAGGACCCGATCTGTTACCAGCTCGCTTCTTATCAAATTGCGCTAAGACTATAGCTGTACCAGTTACCATGTTGTTCCAGAGATCATTAAGGGAAGGAATTGTGCCTGTACTATGGAAGCGCGCATTTATCACGCCAGTACATAAAAAAGGTACTAAAACAAATGTTTGCAACTACCGCCCTATCTCGAAACTGTCTAATTTCAAAAGTCTTTGAAAGAATAATCTTTAATCAGCTCTATCCGGCTCTTAAGCAGTCCTTCAGTTTAACTCAACACGGCTTCTTGAAGGGACGCTCTACTACATCTAATCTCGTTCTTCTTAATTCTGCACTAACACAAGCCATGGAAGCGGGGCAGCAGGTCGATGTTGTCTACACGGACTACAGTAAAGCGTTCGACAGGATACGACATGATCTTCTTATTATTAAACTGCAGAATGTTGGTATTAGCGGTGACCTCCTGCGATGGTTCGCATCCTATATTGACAACCGATCGCAGGCTGTGGTCGTTAATAACTACATGTCCAGTTGGGTGCCTATTCACAGTGGAGTGCCTCAAGGTTCTTTGCTCGGGCCTATCCTCTTTGCAGTGTTTGTTAACGACATCGAGGTCTGCTGTCATACTGCTAAACTGCTGTGCTTCGCCGATGACATGAAGATATTCACCCCTGTCACTTCAACATCTGATGCTGAACGTCTGCAGGATGATCTTCGGCGCCTAGAGACTTATTGCCATGACAACCATTTAGATTTAAACCCTCCCAAATGCAATATCGTCACCTTTAGTCGTAAACATAACTTGGTTACATTTAACTATGAGCTGAAAGGCACGCTACTTCCCAGGGTTGGTGTCATTCGGGATCTGGGGGTGTATCACGACTCAAAGTTACTATTCGATGCACACATAGAACATATCTTAGCAAAGGCTTCTCGTGCGCTGGGCTTTGTGATTCGCTGCTCTAAAGATTTTAAACAAATTAAAACGCTTAAAATATTATATTGTACCTTTGTGAGAAGCAACTTGGAATATGCGTCTCAAATCTGGAATCCTATGTATAATGATTACATTACACGTATAGAGACCATACAGAAAAGGTTCATTAAGTATCTCTGTTATAGAACAAAAGTTAAATACTCGCCATCTATTTATATTGACATGTGTCGTAAGCACCATCTTCTTCCCCTTGAACACCGCCGTGTGATTGCTGACCTGCTGTTTCTGCTTAAGATTGCTAATGGTAGCATCGATTGTCCCGATCTCTTAGCGCAGTTAAGCATCCATGTACCGGCTCGACCCCAGCGACATAATACTATTTTACACACTCAATTTAGTTCCACGAATTACAGGAGAAATACGTATATGTTGCGTGCGTGCAGAAATTTCAACTCAGTTGTCAACAAACTGGACTTTGATTTATTTAATACTGGTTTGGGTGAGGCGAGATGTGCATTAATTAAATTGCTAGCTGATAAGAAGAATGAATTAATTTAAGAGTTCCTATGTTTAGGAGTCTAAAACTCGTGAGTTTAACGAATGATTAACTAATTAGTCTCTATTTGTGAAAACTTGTAATTAGCTTTTTGTTGTCTTCTAAATTCTTCGTTTTGTTAATTTTAGCTGTAAGTTTTCCTCAAAAATAAAAATAAAATAAAAATAAAATAAAATAAATTAAGTGCAGCATCAGTTATTTATGTAAATAGACCTGTGAGTTAACAGATACGTGGAAAAATACCAAAACCAGACTGTGACCCATACGGAACAACCTCTTTGCCTCATCATCATCATCATCAACCCATTATGTCCCCACCGAGGGGTACGGGTCTCTTCCCTGAGGAAGGTATAGGCCATACACCACCACGGGGGCCAAGTCCGGATTGGTGGAGGCTTGTAAGACTAGTGGCTGGTCTTACTGTCAGAAGTTTTCAAGCCGCCCTAAGGCCTCTGACTTAGCTTAACGACTGCCATCTATCGACGGCAGCCGGCACCAACTGCGTAACGTGCCTTGCGAAGCACGGAATCGCTCGGAAAAATGCCACTAGCGTTAGTCATAGACGGTGACCCATCCATGGACTGAACGCGCCGTATATTGCTTAACCTTAGTGATCGTTTAAGATCACTCAGGCAGCCCAGGCTACGAGCGATTCTTTGCCTCAGTAAGTAGCAAAATAATTAACTGTTTTTACCAGCCCGGCTGCTCCCAAGTCCCAATTAATCTAAGTACAGTCCTTAGACCAACGAAAACACCATTGCAACAGATTCCACTATGATCTCTCACCCGTTAAGATGGACAGATAGAGCGTCCTCATAATCCTATCAGACACCTAGCTCTGTCACGCAAAAACGCCTTCTGATCTCACGTCCCTCTCTGTCCAAAAACAAAAGCGGTTCACGTCGCTTATTAGGGAGTCGGGTTCACACTACAGCGCAGAATGAAGGCGCAGAAGCCCCGTTCGGCCTTCATTGATTGATTTTACAGTCAACACATCCATGAGTAATAATTTTTGTACAGTATTCGGTCGTCTCCACTAATCCGGACTAGGTCCCGTGGTGGAGTATGGCATATACCTTCCTCGGGGAAGGGACCCGTGCCCCTCGGTGGGGACATAATGGGTTGGGCCCCTTAATGGACAATGTGTCAAAAAAAATGGAAAAAAGAAAAGACCCATACTTTTTCGATTTCTTCCAGGACACATATTTAATAAGAGAAGATTTTAGAAAAAATAAATTATTTAACCGGAATTGACGTGGCTCTGAGACCTGTATGAGTATTGTGTCAATGCCTCACTTTGCAATGTTTAAAAAAAAACTGAAACCAATAGATTGGTCATCTGTCAAACAGACACTGACATTTTGAGCATTTTGAGCGGCGACGACTCGAGCTAAGGAAACTTGCTTATTGTGGTCGAGCTGTGACGTCACACATAGGTTTTCAAATTTTATTTTTTTCTCCATAATTATTGAAGTAAAAATTTACAAAGTATTTTTCCTGTACTCTACAGAGGTTAATCTAGAAACGGTATTTTTTATTTCAGCAACATATTTTTTGTAGGTTGATGTGCTCTCTAATGTATAATGTACATTAATATAATGGTTCATGTACAGTCAACTACAAATCCAAGCTAACAAACGACGATAGTGACACAGAGAAGCAGACCTTCTGCTCCAAACCGTCTATGTATTAACCGACCCCACTAAATAGCCCCCCTAATTCCCCGAGCCCGAAAGCGAAGCAAGCATCTTTGTTTAGTCAGATAAAATCTCTTTGACAATCCGAGCTTATTCAAATAGTTCATCCCTTGATACATAATATGCCTTAAATTCGCGCGCCAATCATAATGTTAGCTCACCATCAAACAAACGACAACGTTTCTGATTAGGTAGGTACTTTTCCCTGTGTTAGTTAGACTATAGCTGTTCGCTCATGTAGAATCTATATTATTAACAGGATCCTATGCAATTGAATCTATTAAATCGAGTTTTTCCAGACTACTGTAAGAAATCTATTTAATCTTATAATATTGTGTTGTCTAGAAAACGAAGATTTTGAAAAAAACCGGCTAAGTACGAGTCGGGCTCACGCACGAAGAGTTCCGTATCATCTATCTATATATAAATAAAATTCAAAGTCCTGACTGACTCACTCATCAACGCCCAGCCCAAGCCGTTGGACCTAGGTAGCTGAAATTTTGCACAGAGGGTCTATATATAATGTAAACAAGTAATAAGACCGGATTTTTTGGGGCGAGAATGGTTGCCAAAATTTGTATGGGAGGTATAAAGAATGTTGTCTAATTTTCTTGAAACTTAAAATAAATACTTTTCAACACAATTGATTGAACACGTGTTTCGCCGTATTTCTAAATTAAACCCTTAAGGGAGTGAACGGGGTTGCATAACTAAAACCCACGCGGACGGAGTCCCGGGCAAAAGCTAGTTATCTATAAAAAAGACGCTCTGATTCGCAAATCTTAATCCTGGTGAGCAGAGACGGAGCTCGCGTCGTCGTCGCGTTGTCGTTTGCTTGTAGTCTTCCGTAGTATTATTCAGAATAAAGTTGATAACCTCTATTTATAATTTATAACCTCTAAATCATGTTGAAACTTAATCATTTATTGATACACTACTGCAATTACACGTAAAAAAAATATTTACGAAATATTTTTAACTTATTGCCGTGTGCATTTTCTACCAGTCAACCGCAGCATGTGAAGGAAAGAGTTGATATTCGTGAAGAAAATGAAAGTAATTAAATAAGTAAAAAAAAAACTTATATTTGTATAAATATTTTTTTAATTTAGGTATACGTTAGTTTATACCTTATAAGGTGTAAGTATTAAATAAACTTACACATTAATATTTACTTTTATTTCAATCCTCATGTTTTCCGATTATTATTTTCTAGATACCAATGTTAACCGTAGCACGCGAGGCGCTAATAATTTCCCGCTATCACCCCAGTTCACATGAAGAAAATCAAAAACCTATTTCAGACACTCAATAAATAAATGAAAGTAAAAAGTAAAACAGTCGCGCTCCTCGTTTGTGCGACTCGGAAATAAATAAAATAACAACAAAGTTCCGTAATCATTCCGTTGGCAAAGCAAACACGAGTTAACCGTTCCTTTTCCCTTCGCTCGCGTCCAGGGGCGCACCAGGGGATTGCACCCCGGTGCCAGCCTTACCTTTTACGTCGAAGAGAATGAAGAAGTAACACGTTTATTGTATGAAATAAAAACAAAATAAACAGATGCAGTACACAAAATAAAAGTAAAGTCGACTGTTTATTTACATTTTATGGTGAAAGAATATAAAGGAGATTAAATACATATCGCACCCCCGGTGCTAGACTGTCACTTTTGCTGAAATTGCAAAAATGAGTTGTAATAGAATGTAATAACTATCCTAAGGCACCCCTTTGCTTGGTGCGATAAAAGAAAGAAAGTTAAAAGTTGATGTTGTAAAAGCTATTCATGTTGTTTAAATCTTGAAATATCATTAATATGTGAGCTATCATATCTTTCAAACCTTCTCCTGAATAATTGCTGCAAAAGTGACAGTCTAGCACAGGGGGTGCGATATATTATATCGAAATCGACATTTTTATCTCTTTTACGATAACGTGAAAAACGAAAAAAAAAAAAAAACGTGAATACGAATTTACAAAAACGAAAAAAAAAACATTAAAACCCCATAAATGTTAGATCTCTAGAAGACCAAGGATGGATAAACGCAGGTTATGACCGTTTTCTGTTTTATATGTTCAATTAGATCTAAAGCACATTGCTAACAGCGGCTGGATGAGAATTACTTTTTACATTTTGTTTTAGAATTATATGTATTCCCTTGACAACAGCTTTTTTTGTAATATTGGTTAGAATAACAGTCCTTTGTATGATTTTCCTCAGAAATGATTTCTTTAGTAATTGTCCTCTTAAACATTAATGTTTTACCACTGGCCCAGCCCGCCATATTAATGGAGTAGACCCCTGACCCCCAGCCAGGTCCCACCTGAGTGCAGCCCCGCCGCCCCCGCCAGATGAAAAACACCGGCACAAGCGGCGTTTCAAAATTAACAAAACAGATTACATTTGCAAGTCTCAAAGCGAGCGCCCCGCGTTGTTTGCCGCCGCCGATTCTTTCCATTTGCGTAGTCACGGGCCTGGAAAATAGGTACCTAATCGGCATTTGCGCGGAACACCTTCGCTATATACTCGTATAAACATAAACATTTACATACATTCATTGCTTCTGGGCCCACACTAGGATACCCTGTGTCTTGGGAACTAGAAACAGCGATATTACAAACATGTGAACACCCAAGACCTGGGGTTTTTTTTTGTTCTCAGCCGGGATTTGAACCCGGGACCTCTCGGTAGGCAGATACGCTAGTCGAAGCCCCACAGAGGTCGTCATAATAAATTCTAATTCTAATTCTAATATTTAATTCCTAATACAAGTAGAATATTTACTTTATGAACGTCAATGTTGTTAGTTCCACAATTAATAGATTACATGGAGAAGAAACTAACAAAGAAACTCCACATTTAAAATTATATTATGTTTTAACTAAATGTTGATTCTTATACATTTGTACGTATTTCTGTGTATAACAATAACTTCTCATAAATGCTACTACAAAAAAACATTCCTTCATACGTAAGATCCCTCTGTTTTTACCATACACTATGACTTGTTTTTGCTATCGCATTTGCAAACGATTCTGCACCATATTTGCATGTGTTATCGTGTAGTGGAGTTCGATATTCGTATGCAATATTATTATGTACTCGTCGCGGAGAGGAGGACGAATTCTACTCTGCCGCAACACAGTCTGAACTAGCGCGGAGCCTAGTACAGTCGACAGCACATCATCCTATACACCCATGCACTCTACTCCGTTGCATTACGGGCGACTTTGCAACTAAAATGTGAAGGTTGACGTGCTGTCGACTGTACAAGTCATCTTTCTGATGTAAGTAAAATTGTTTATTTTACCCAACTAACCACATACAATTGATTGTAATTTAACAGGTAAAAATGCTTATGACAACAAAGGTTATGATCATGATTGCACTCTTGGGTCTTGAGCTTCTTAGGTAGGTATTCGTACCAACATAATATGTTCTCATAAAATAAATAAATAAACTCACGCCCGTTATCCCTGAGTGGGTAGGCAGAGGCACCAATCACTAGAACTTATGAGTTCACTAGAGCTTATGTTCTCAATTGGTGATTAGTTAAGATCGAGAGAGTGGCGATTTTTCCGCTGCCTTTTTCTTCACTACATTTGGCCCCGAGGCAGCGGTAATATTAACACTATAAGTACATCGCTCGTAGCCAGGGCTGCCTGAGTGATCTTAAACGATCACTACGGTTAAGCAACATACGGCGCGTTCAGTCCATGTGGCATTTTTCCGAACGGTTCCGTGCTTCGCAAGGCACGTTAAGCAGTTGGTGCCGGCTGCCGTCGATAGATGGCCGCCGTTAAGCCAAGTCAGAGACCTTAGGGCGGCTTGAAAACTTCTGACAGTAAGACCAGCCACTAGTTTTACAAGCCTCCACCAATCCGAACTTGGCCCCCGTGGTGGAGTATGGCCTATACCTTCCTCAGGGAAGAGACCCGTGGCCCTCGGTGGGGACATAATGGGTTAATCATGATGATGATGATGAAGTATATCGACATTCAACAAATAGAATGTAAATTTTGGCAAGAAATACATTCCTGATTTCTATGCGCCAAGATTGAGCTGTCAAGTTATTGAAGTAGAATGACGGGCGGTTTTAGAAGCGAGGCGTTCTACATGTTTGTTCCGGCAGAACTTAGGGAGGTCTAAGTAGACCACTCGCACTTATGTATATCTTTTAGAGAAGTAATTAAAATGGTTAGCAATTATAAGATTTGGTCTGCCACAAAAAACAGTATTTAAGTAATTTGGTCAGCATACAAAGACTTTGTTTGCAATAATAAAAAAAACAGGCAGCAATCCTGGTTCCGCAAATAATTTTGATAATGGTAAAAAAATAAATCATAAATAGGCAGCTTACAATAATATGAGTTGGCATAATAAACATTCAGTCCGCAAAATAACTACTTGATCAGCAAGATTTCTAATTGATCAGCAGATAAAACATGTCTATAAGCAGTGTATTTGATTGGTATGCATAAGTATTTAAAACATGGTGAGCAAAATAACTAATTAGATTGCGTTTTTGTTGAAACATCGGCAATGTACGTTAAAAGTGGGCGGAGCAAGTGCAGAAAATTTTGCTATGTCTTTAATTAAAGTTTAAGTGCGTAGGTACCTTTTTTTTTTTTTTTGTTAACGGGGTGAAATGCTTTGTGCACCATAACCGCCACCCTTGGGGGAGGGCGACGGCCGTGTGTCGGACTCTCCTCTCCTAATAATAGGAGAGGCATACCTCCTAAAACACCCCGGGGGCCGTCCTGTCGCTCGTGCAATGGGGCGCCGCCGGATCTCGCTTGTGGTAAACCACAGTGCGAATGCTACAGCGGCGCCCCGGCGACGTCGACCCGACTCGCAAGGAGTCGGGCCCACCCTCACTGGAGAAGGGGCATGGGCCCCCCACCCCCTTCTCCCGTCACGATGTCGGACGGCAGGTCCCCCAACCTGCCGTCTGTGACCCTCCCTCAACCTCCTCTATGCCATCTGCTGAGCAGAGGGACATAGAGGAGGGCCCCCACCGTGTGTTTTTTATAGAGGTTGTCTCCTCGCGGCCCGAAGGCCCCCGGCCCCACTCAGTGTGGGGTTACGGGTGCGGGGCCCATAGTGGACCCCGCGGGACATCCAGCAGCGCAAGCCACTGGACGTCCCCCTCCCTCTGGTTTTGGTCCGCGCCGGCCGAAGCCGGTACCCCCCATATCTGGAGGGCGTTCCCCTATCCGCCACCCGGGGGACGCGTCCGATGGAAGACCAGAAACTCCACACGGAAGGTGCGTAGGTACCTACTTAATTGTATTAGTTTTTTTTAATTTATCTGAATTATTTTTTATAAGATTAAAAAAATAATTAATTTACACTTCTATAAATAATAAAACATACCTAAACAAACACATCCACTCAGAGAGTAAATAAATTAAATAATCTTTGTAAGAAATTTGTCCTATTTCCGCATGACAAGTAAAGTATTTTTGCTACGTTTATATATGTAGCACAAAATTAATTTATTTTGCTTACACTCTGAATGCTTACCAAAATTTTATTAAACAGGAGCAGCTCATTGCAGTTCATATAATTAATATGCTGTATAAAAATAATTACAGCCATCCAGAATGACATAAATTGATGATTGATTTTGAAATGTTTGCTGGCCCGGAGTTGCTGATCAATTAGCTATTTCTGCTCACTGATTATATTTTTCTGCTCACAAAAATAGCAATACTATGCTAACCATTTAAATAACACCCTATTTTTTATAAGGCCTGCTATGAAATCGCGGAAAAATATTCGCTCGTTCACACCACCCCCTACGACAAGCTACAGAATGTAGTATGGAAGGTTTTTTTAGGATCAAATTTCAGTCAGCAAATTTCTTTTATTAGGACCAGCATTTTCGGCTAACCGGAACATTTTTGAGCGGCCAGTATTTTTGAAAAAGTTGTCTATGATTCAAATTTGGAATGCCGCGCGACAATCAGTCGAAAAATATTGAGAATATAGAACATTTCGTAACTAAATTTACATTTACAAGGTTTTGGTTTGAGATTTTTTTTAATAAACGTGATTTGATCCAAATTTCTTCCGATCGAATTCGAAAGCTATACGAATACGACCTAAACATCAGTACCGAAGTGGAAATTTACAAAATTAACCTCCCTAATAATGGGCCGATTTCTGGATTAAGTATGTAAGTACACTAAGGAAATAATTATTTAAGTAACGTTCTGTCTCTTTTCTAAAGAAATTTGATGAGACAGCACTACAGTTAAGTGATTACTTAGCGATTATTATCTCAATTCAGAATGTAATGTATGTTTTGTAGAATTGTAGAAAATCCTGTAAGCACCCAAGCTTCGAAGTCGATTCATCATCATCATCATCAGGCTATACCTAGTCTACTGCTGGACATAGCCCTCCCCTAATGAGCGCCGCCCTGTCTTCAGCTTGCCGATTGCCTAAACTCAAATCAATCAAATAGAATACCTACCGTCTTCATTTCATGCATTTATTAATTAGGTCCGTACACAAATGAAAAGTACATCGCTGTGCAAAATCCAATGCACTTAGCATCCTCCCCTCGACGTAAAAAGAAAGAGATACCCGTATTTACGTATTTCCTCCCTCGAGACATTTGAAAAGGAAATTATGTTGGATTAAAAGACCCCTGCGCGCTGACCAGTTGGATGTAATAATGATCTATTGAAATTCGACGAGTTTTCTTTTGGGTCATGAAAAGAATGAGACACTTTGAGAGATTTGTAAGCATAAAAGTACTTGGTCGAGAAGATTTTGAATTTTTAGGGTTCCTTGTCTGAAATGAGCGTTTTTCCTTTTTTTTCTCGTAGTTCTTTGAGATAATCTAGATGGCGACATTCGTTTCTACATACAAATTTTTGATTCGTAGCAATCAATGTCAAAGTTAGTCCACAGACTACTAAACAAGAGAAGGAACCAGGGTTGCTATTCGGACGAGGTTTCTCGTAATATACCTAAATAACAATTCAAACCACAATCCGCAGCAAAGACTCCAAAGAAGAATATCCAAAGCGCACTTATCACCAAACGACAATAACATTTTTTTTAGGTAATCAACCATCACATGTTCCACAGAATCATAGTATTCTTTTTTGCTTTGACGTTTATTACTAAGCTACGGCAGCGCCACCTAAGGAATCTTTTAAAACTAAATTTGACATAAGGTAAAACGCTCATTGAAACACTCTGTGAAGAGTTACTAAAGAGTTTTTGATCAATTGTAAAAAATCATTATATGGAATAGGGAACAATCTTCTATGAATTAATTTCTCATCAAATCTTAGCAAGCTCTGGTCTCTATCTACTCATCAAGAATACAGGCGTGAGCTTATGTTTGTTAATTCTCACCAAATGGAAAAGTCTACGTTTAATAGATCGATTAGCCCGATTTCTTCTACAACTGGACGTACGTCTGTAATCTTAAAGTTCTTCTTAAACATAAGCTCTTCTCATCTCATAACGAAGACTGGCAACTATTTAATTCGAATACATATTAAGCCTTATCGAGGCTTTTAATAGAAACAAGGAACTGATACCTACACTGTCTAATAAATTACTGTCGTAAGTTGGTATAATATAAGATATTATCTTTGGTCTCCCAGGGGTGCAATTATGTAAGTTCTCCACTGTATGGAGTTGATTTAGCCTACACCAGACTGTCATAATAACATGTCAAAATACATACATATTTTGACACTTCAGAGTTGTCTACATGCTTAACCCGATAGAGTGGAAAGTTACGTAATACAAGGGCAGGTTTCCTCTTTTTCGTTCGTTCGAATGCGAGTCCCAAAAAATGGAAACCAAAATAGCTGCCAATTTTGATGTTTAAGAAAAGAAAACTAAAAAAAGTCCGCCGCGCGGGCTTTTGACTTTTGGCGGCAAACCAGGATCGTTAATGGCAAAGGCGCGCTTTCAGCTTAGTTGGCGCTTTGCCGGTTATTACGGGCTGGGGTCTGTTGTGCCCGTGTTCTGCCACAAGTGCGCTTCAGTGTTAATTGTTCGGGAAGGGTTGGCTTTTAGCATTGTTTTTGGCTTGTTTTTCTGCGGAAGTTGTTCGGCAGAGATAGCAGAGGAAACTGTTGGCATTACTTGATTTAGGAATACCATGATTTGGTTGTCTGGAAGAAATTGCTTTAAGCAATAAGGCCACCAATCGTACTGTATCTTGTTAACTGTTTTGTATTAGTTTTTTCCTGGTACAATAAATAATATTCTTATCTTATCTTATCATGATTATTAAGTTATTATTTTGTCTCGTATTTATGTTGCAAATAGAACAATAACTAAATAAAGACAGCTATTTTAATTTGGTTATTAAAAGGTTAAATCGTAAAGATGTTAATTGATTATTAATATTAATTTACTTGAGCTCCTGTCCCTATTTGGTTTTTAAATTGTTAATAAAAACTGTAAAAAAGTCTAACATGAGCTTTCAACAAGTCTACATTCTGGTCGAGTGCAGTTTTCTGGACACATTATAATTTCCACTGTGTTAATGACGTCATTAAATACGACCACCTTTTGATTCGTTTTCAGGACAAACTTATGCAGTTTACGTTTTTAACTTTTTTCCGTCTCGTGTGTTTGCGCTTTAACCCGTGCGCTGCGAACGCTACCCCTTTGTGCCGCCTTGCGCATTTCGTCGCAGCGTTTTTTCTCTAATTAAAATTATATTCCGATTGTCGTTCTCTAGCTCGTTTGTTCCGCGATGGGATCTGACGCGTGTCATTTGGAGGGCACTTGCGGCTTTTTAGTGCCGCTTTTGCCCCCGCCGTACGATCTGGCTCGTGCCGTTGGCGGTGACTGTTTGAGGGTTGGAATTACGATTTTATTGTTTACTGTGATTTTGTTTGTTTACTTTCTGTGAAAGTGAATAGTTTTTTTACATAACTATAAAAATGAATTACCGTAACGTTCGTTAATGTCACTAAAACTCGAAATCGGTGGACTGATTTGGCTGATTTTTAGTTTTTTATATTTGTGGAGTTCTAGAAAAGACTCAAATGGTGAGAAAATATGGAAAAAATACGAAAACTTTGAGGGTACGAAGTTTACCGGGACATCTAGTTAGTTTATATTAAAATACACTGATAGTCAAGTTTTTATGATACTATACAAACCTTGATTAATGTTAGAGAATAAAAAAAAATTGAACAATAAAACAAGTGTAAATATCTAAATATAATTGTCTTCAATAGCTTTAATCCGAAACCGAGAAACACAAACAATTCGACCAAAGACTCAAGATGAGAAGGCTTCATTAAAACATTTCAAAAGGTTCAATAAAACCCCTGATCAGATATAAATTACAAAGACAAATACCTCAGATATCTTTCAACCGCAATGTTGAAAGGAAACGGGGAGACGATGCACAATCGAGCCTCCGTGGCTGTCCTTAAAAACTGTTACAGAATGGAGGAAAAAATGAAAAGAAAATACAAAATTAATTTTCCCTGTCTCACTGCCCCGCAGAGGTAATTTCCGGGTGAGGTAATTACGATGTTTTTTGCTCTAAGCTTTTTCTGTTCTGCCTAGGATAGATAAAGATAAAAAAGTATTTACTTAAATAGCCAGAAATTGAATGGCACAGGTGAGCATTGAAAATAAAACAAACATAAACATTTACATTCAGGCACATACATTTTTATTGCCCCACACTAGGATATCGCACCCCTAGATGAAAACCCCACTAAGTAGAAATAAGTCGAGAGCCTAGATTCTGCTAATGCATTGTAATACAATGAAAACTGCATGAACATGGCGATTTAGTTTCATTGCCGCTTCAAGTCTATGCGGCCTGCCTCGCCAGTCGGTGGTATGTTCTGTGTCAATTTTGTTCGAAATTTAGGTACCGTATAGGGAAACTGGAATTACCATAATATCATAATTTAAGAAAACAAACACGGTGAATATCGATGTTTATTAATATTCTAAGGCCCGGCCATAACATAAGTCCCATAGATCTCTCCACAAAGGCTCTGGACAGCTCAAAGCCGAAACAAAGCCTTTTGGTTGCACACAAATACTCTAGACACAATCGCCTGGTAGACATAGATCCGGTGTAACCCTAGAAACAAACTGTAAAGTAACTCACTGAAAATTAAAGCAATATTTTAAGTAATTCAAGTAATAGTAGTAAAAGTTCAGTATAGTTGGACTGCCTCGTTGGTCTAGTCGTTAGATATTTATTGATTTATTTTTTATATTATTTAAGATAAGATAAGAATATCCGTTATTGTACCAGGAAAAACACATACAAAACATTTACAAAAATACAGCACAATTGGGTATTTGACAGGATGTCAAATGAGTTACTTTTAAAACGGAATTTTGTATGAAAACACTTGCTTGTGACGTCACATTTCAGAGCACTCATTCTATGTTTCATCTATTTAAAAATTGTAATAACTAGTATACGATTAAAAGAAATACATTTTCCGAATCATTTTGTAATTTCTATTTTAATCGAGCATCTCAAATAATATATTGTTGACAGTGTCAAATACCGTATTGGTAGCATTATTGCTTAAAGTAATAAGTTAGCTACCAAGAAAGAGGTCATATCAAAAGGCAGCTGACTCAGCGTTGTGCTGAGGGTGTGAACCTTCAGCGCTGATTTTCAGTCAGTGCCCACAGTTACGGTCACAATGGACACCTCTCATTACATGACTACTCTCCGTTGATGCAATAGAGAGAGTACAAATGTTACCGAATAATTTATTACAGGTTGTTTTCACCGCCTCAAAAAGTGGTTTGAACTTACGTCCGCCTACCCTTGAATGATCACTACTAAAATTTTTGCATCACAAAATAGGTACGTGACTTGTGTCAATATTGCCCATGCAGGATCCTAGGCTATGGACATTCCGTATGCAGTCTTCCTGCTCTCTGTGCATTCAGCGACCCCTTTCAGTTGTCTGTCATTCACAATAAGCTATGACAAAACGTGTATTTTCCCATAAACGTGGGCTGCGCTGTCTTGTATAGGAGTCGGTATTACTAGGTCTATACTAAACCTCCCAAACATACATAAGCTCACGCCTGTATTTCAGAGGGTAGGCAGAGCCCAGAGAAAAGTCAATGTGTATCCGCCTGAGGCATGCCTTACCGGCCCTTTCACTCACACTCGATCGATATATTTGTCAAAAAGTCTCTGTTTTACCCTTACCTTAAAATCTGTATTATCAAAAAAAAACTGCAGGTCTTGGATGTTTACATGTTTGTGACGTCGCCGTTCCTGGTTCCTACGACACAGGGTATCCTAGTGTGGGGCTTGTATGTAAATATTAATGTTTTATATAGGTTTCTTCAGGTGCATATATTACTTTAGGTTTTTTAGGTATCACTAAAGCCATCCATCAGTTCAGGGATGGATGGCTTTAGTGATACCTACACCATCAGGGTCCATCAGGTTCATTCATCTTCTTTTATTCACTTTATATATTATACAGAGCTTTCATATCGCCCTGTAGAGCGCTATGCCTCATAAAAATAACTTCGATCTGCAGCAAGAACAATAAATCGTTCGTTTTGCTAACATTCAAAATATCAGAACAAAGGCTGAACAAGTCTTCAAATAATACCGCCTTAACCAGCCGAGCATCCAAACAGCCGATATTCCTGCTTAAAAAAAACGCAAAACGAAAACCTGATTGAGTTCCTACAAAGCCTACCCTCTTAGAATCCTCTTACATTGTAATTACCGGATGAAAGTAACCTGCCTGCATGATAAATGAGGTAAAGACAACCGCCATTGTGGGCGAAATAAAGGACCTTTTGTCTATGGTTAAACAAAACGCGCGCTAGTCTGTGGTTCATTTCGCTACAGTTTTGTTGACCGCCACGTACAGGGCGGCACAAAAGGGCCCTGAGATAGGGTCGTCTTTAGAATAACAGTTGCTATAATAAAATAACATTTTGAACACGCATTTATAGACCACTAGCTTTCGCCCACGACTCCGTCAGCGTGGACTTTAGTTCAAATTTTTGCAACCCCGTTCACTGCCTTAAGGGTTAAATTTAGAAAAACGGCGGAACACGTGTTCAATCAATTGTGTTGAAGAGTATTTATTTTAAGTATCAAGAAAATTAGACAACATTCTTTATACCTCCCATACGAATTTTGGCAACCCTTTTCGCCCCCTTCGGGGTTGAATTTCAAAAAATCCGGTCTTATTCCTTGCCGAAATTATAATTATATAGACCCTCTATGCAAAATTTCAGCTTCCTAGGTCCAACGGCTTGGGCTGGGCGTTGATGAGTGAGTCAGTCAGTCAGGACTTTTAATTTTATTTATATAGATTACACAGTATATAGACTCTTAAGACAAGTTTGTCTTTGCAAATTATATTTTTTATATCCTGCTAATTGTTTCATGTGCTAATAATAACTTCCACACACTGCAATCACTTGTCTTCATCCCAAACTAGCATACTATGCGCTACGGTAACTAGGCAAACACGTCATAAATATGATAATACACTCAGAAAACAGGTTTAATTACGCGATCAGCCTACAAGCAGCGAAAAGAAAATATTGTGTTTTTAATGTTTTAGAGTGCCCATACCTTTAACCGGTCGCAAATGATAAGAAATGTTGGTAATTACTAACCGATTGTTGGCGAAAATTCGCGTTTACCGGTTTAAATGTATGAATCAGAAAATGTTCATCAATACTATAAAAAAACTTAGTAAAACAGTCTATGATTACTTATTTAAGGACTACTGAGAAATTTTACATAAAAATTACAGTGAGAAAAAGTCGTGGACCAAATCTACTTTTATTGAGTAGATTTGATCAATAATTTAATTGAGAATAAAAAATAGTTCACGTTCAATTAGGTCGCCACATAGGCGACGGTACCGCACTGCGTCGATCGAAATATGTCCTAAGCAATATCTGTTGTGACTTACATTATTTTGAGTAGGTAAATACTACCTTAAAATTCGTGTAAATACCTATTATAATTTACATTACAAAAAAATTCATAAAACAATGTTCAATTTGAATGGCTACCAAGAGCTTGCCGATAAACTGCACGAGCAGTTTGGCAAACTAATGTTAGTTATTTGATTTTGCATTTTTTTGCTAAATAAATTAATGATGATAATTTTTCAAAGTGCACTTTCCAAAACCAGAATAAGGACGCATTAGTGACACCCTGTATGGTAGTATTGCACTCCAGCGTAGTAGAATCATTAAAACGGCTGCGCCAAAACAAAAGCATTGCAAATATTATGTTTCTAAAACAAAAAACCAGCCTGCTCCTTCCTACGTATCCTTTACTTCGAGTGTTGATTTTTCTTTTGTATGTTTAGATATGTATCTAGAAGAGATTAAGTAAATGATGACCATAAATTAGCAAGGGCATTAAATGTTATATATTATAAATCATATATGTATATTGACTTTTCGTGCCGGCATTAAGTCGTACGTATTCAAAAGTAGTTTGATCGGTTTGTCAAATAACGGTCAGAGGTATTATAAATATTAGATTACAATCAAAGACAGATGCTTTTTTAAAATATAAAATGGCAATAATTAATAGTTACACGAGCGGTGTTCGATTCGCATATTTAATTATTAATAATAAATATTATTATAATTCCACTGATTAGGTTTTTTATTATAGAACTTGTTTAGAGCCATGGGAAAGTTAGTGGCTCAAATATTTGATATCCGTTTTGGACTCAATCTTCTGTTAGCAATAAAAACAGCTACCACAACATTAGTAAATATAATCGGGATTGTAAATCAAAGTAACATATCACTTTTGGTTCAAATATTTTAATCATGAGTGGTATGGTAACACGTTGAAGCTTAAAATATACTTACCTATCATAAATTTCCTATATTAATCCATGCATGCAACGACTAATGAATGTCGATAAAGCGAAATTGATCTGTCAGGATCGTGGCAAGAGGCACTTCCGGTCTCTGCCTACCCCTCTACGTTACAGGCGTGATTAATTCAAATGTTAAACATTAGGGGGATTATTAGGAATATTAGAAGGTGAACTTTACAACAGTAAAGTAAATATATTTTCTGAATAAAAAAATGAAAAACAAATAAACTCACGCCCGTTATCCCCGAGGGGGTAGGCAGAGGCACCAATCACTAGAACTGGGCCCCAAACGTGACAAGTGGCAAGCCTGTCGCCGTTATCCGGGCACAATTTATTAGCGAATGGTGTTGCTGTACAAACAAACAAATGTACGTAACTAAAATCTAAAACAAATCCTCTACGCTCACAAAAATCAACAGGTAAATAACATTCTTGACACATAAATCTGGCTAACTTATTAAACGTCATAATGTTGCAGTATTCATTGCAAGAGGCGTCGTATTACATGTTAAGTGTACACTTACACATCACTAAGAAAAGTCCACTAATTACAGGAGGCAACGATAACGCGTCTCTTAAAAAAGGAATTTAATGACCTACCCGCTAAAAGGACAACTGAAATAAAACCGGCTACAGAGACCCTTGGAGTTTTCGTTGATTAAACAAATTATAGGTCAAACTAATTTGGTCAGTTTCGAGATGTGGTATCTTGATAAATTACTGTCCAACTTAGTTAAGTGCATTGAGATAATCTGACCAAAGATGATGATTTTGGTAGCCTCGAGTTTTTATGCCAATAGATTGATAATTACGAGAATATATTTCTTTTTATTCCTGAAAGTAATTCGTGAATCATGTTACACCAATGTGAAAAACGTGAATTAATGTGGATTAAGTTACAGTGGACTAGAAATTAATAATTAAGTCAGAGTCTCGGCATATCTGTGACATAAAATGTATTTTGTTACTGCGTTTGACGATTTCTGTGGCGCAGCGGTTAACGCATCTGCCTACCATGTGAGAGGTCCCGGGTTCGAATCTCGGCTGGAGAGAAAAAAACCCCAGGTCTTCGCAATTTGGATACTTGGACGACGCTGTTTCTGATGCCCACGACACAGGGTATCCTAGTGTGGAGCCAGAAGCAATGTATGTGCCTGTATGTAAATGTTTTGATTGTTTCACTTTTAAAAATAACGTTTGTTTTTTTTTTATTTGTTACTTACCTGCAATTGTGTGTTATGTTGATTGATAGTGATCAAAACTTTAGTAGTTGATACATTCAGCGGGTTATTCACCTACTGGACACACATGACTGGACACACCTGTGTCGAGTTGGTTAAACTCAAATTAGTATCATTTATTCTGTTGTCATCTGGACACACAAAGATTTTTATGTGTGTCCAGATGGTGAAAGCTAAAATAATAATTTTTATGTTTTCACCAACTGGACACACTCTGTTTTTTTGCAGAAAAGGGTACAGTCAGGTTAACAATCGTCTCGCTCATGGAATTATTGACAATGGTCAATAATTCCATGAGCGACAATGGTCGCGATCATAGTGTTCATGTTGATAGTTTCAATTTTTTTTCTTGCTATAGGACCTTCATCATAAGTTTTATTCCCTGAATCTCGATTCCCATAATGTCGCTTTGCGTTTTACTTCAATCTCCGGTACTTCGCTCCTCGCTTCACAGTAGTTTCCGGTACGCCCCGTCGCACTTATGGTATAGTCCAGAGCGGTTAAAAGTACTAGGGTAACAAAAGTTAGTGGAAGAAGTAGTAAACAACCCTGTTTAATACTGCGCAGTATTAAGCAACACCATGAACTAAGCCGCATGTTTTTCATGAGATTTTATTTTAGCCGCAATCTCTTGCATACTTCTGCTACCCTAGTACTTTTGTACTAATTACTGTAAAATTATTGTAAAAGTATTGTGAAATTACCCGTTTCCAGCGGTGGAACGTTTGATGAAGGATGATGATTGTGACAGAAAACATTCTGGGCATGACTGTACTTCGTCATAAATTCGGGTAAAATTCGAATGTGTGTCCAGTTGACGAAAACATTAAAATTATTTAAATACGTTTCACCATCTGGACACACATAAAAATCTTTGTGTGTCCAGGTGACGAAAGATAAATGATACTAATTTGAGTTTAACCAACTCGACACAGGTGTGTCCAGTCATGTGTGTCCAGTTGGTGAATAACCCCATTCAGCTGCTGTATAAGTAGTGGATTCCCACAGTTTATTATAATTATTGAGAGACTGCGATTAGAATAATTATTTTTCTATTAAAATAATACAAAGTTAGCAGGTTTAACAAAACTTTGGTTTTTTTTTTCACAACAAATAATAGTTATGTTCCTTGAAGTTCAATAAGGGGTACTGTATTGTATCTTATATTGATTAAAAATGTTTGATCTCGCACTGTCAACTGTCATTAGAAGAATAGATATACTATATCGATCTCCTTCTGTTTGGAATTGCTTTTATAATGTTTCAAAATGTATGTGTGTATATCAAAAAGTACAAACGAATGATCTATCTATCTAGCTAGTATCTGAGATTTCAATGAAGCCCTCAATTAGCATTTTTAAGGTTTCGTACATAAAGGGTAAAAACGGGACCCATCTACTAAGACTCCGTCCGTTGATTCCAATATATTAGTACCTGGGTGACCGTAATACAAAATATGTAATATAAAATTAAAATAATCCTTTTTCAACAAAAAAAGAAATTGGAAAAAAAACATCATGACTCGAACCGGGTCTCTTGAAATCGGCCCGACACGGGTCGCCCGTTTTCCCGTCAGAACTATCCCAACCTTGCAGCGCGAAGCGAAATTTACCTGTGTATGTTATTATAGCAAATTTCAATTGCCTTAAAACACGGATAAAACAACGTTTTCTAAAAATGTAACCTGGTTAGATCAATTAAACGCCCCCGAAAGCATCTGCCTACAAAATTTCGTGAAAATCGTTGAGCCGTTTAAGAGATTCTGATTATATATAAATATATATACAAGAATTGCTCGATTAAAGAGATTAGATAGATAATATAGTGTCTAATATTGTATAGATGATGGTACGAAGCCCTTCATGCACGCGTCCGACTCGCACCTGGCCGGTTTATTTATATTTTCCTAAATAAACGTAATTAATAAAGGTATTATGTACTCACTAAACATTAAGATAAAAAAAATTAATAAAAAGATTCCTACTTGAAAAAAAAACAAAGGTCACAACCAGCTTCCTGAAGAACAAGACACCGTTCATTAGACTTTAGAACTTGTTGTCAAGCGATACTGTTTCATTTTGACTGTACCCATAGGAACTGCCAGTACATTAGCAGGTTCACCATACTTTATTGCATTCCTATCCAGTAGCTTTGAACGGTAGGAGATAAGATCTGGGTGATTTACGGGGATTTTTCTATTTGTTCGAGAGCAGTGTTTTAGATGAAGACAGGTTGATTTTTTCTCGTATCTAATGACAATTAAATGTTGGGCATAGATGGAGTTACTTACATACATAAGCTAACGCCTGTATCCCAGAGGGGTAGGCAGAGACCAGGGACCGCCACCTGCCACGATCCTGACAAATCACTTTCGCTTTATCGCCATTCACTAGCCGCACGCACGCCGGTTTCGGGTGTTTTTTATCTTACCCTTTCATCATAATCATCATCAATCTATTACGTTCCCACCAAGGGGCACGGGTCTCTTCCCTGAGGAAGGTATAGGCCATACTCCACCACGAGGGCCATGCCCTGATTGGTGGAGGCTTGTAAGACTAGTGGCTGGTCTTACAGTCAGAAGTTTTCAAGCCGCCCTAAGGCCTCTGACTTGGCTTAACGACTGCCATCTATCGACGGCAGCCGGCACCAACTGCTTACCGTGCCTTGCGAAGCACGGAACCGCTCGGAAAAATGCCACTAGCGTTAGTCATAGACGGTGACCCATCCATGGACTGAACGCGCCGTTGCTTAACCTTAGTGATCGTTTAAGATCACTCAGGCAGCTCAGGCTACGAGCGATTCTTCAGTGCGACGACCGAATCTCCAAACAAAACCAACGCCACAATCAGACACTGTTGAAAACGAACTATCTCACGGCCCTCCAATCCTCCCAGCCCACTTGTCCGAGCTATAAAGGCTAATGTGTTTATTAATTGCATCATTTTACTCTCCGATGTGAGTAATCGGTGTTGTGTCATGCGGTAACGTTGTGGAAGCTGTCTTTATTCTTTCTGTTCCGTAGACTTCTGTTCACGGTGTACCGTGACAATTCGATGTTAGTTAAGAGGCGCCATTGTGAGGTGGCGTTACCAGTGAATCCGAAAAATTGTTTTCGTAAGAAAACTCACTATATTATAAGTATTATATTATATTACACTCACTTTATTCTATATTTGGAAACGACTAAGGGCCGATTTCTGAATTCAGAATCTACACTAAGTAAATACGTAAGTAACCTCCTGACTACTGAGACAAGTTTTTTGCTGCGATCAGAATCAGAAATTTATTTCAACGTAAAGAATTTACATTCTGCTTGTTGAATGTCAATGTACATACAGTTATGTATAATGTTAGCCGCTGCCTTGGGGCCGTCTGTAGTGGAGAAAAAGGCAGCGAAAAAAAAACTCCACTCTGACCATCTTTTCTCAAATCACCTTAAAGCTAATACAAATCAAACTTACAAAATAATATATTGGATGTGTTGAACACTAGACACATGTATCCTCCGATTAAATTTAATATTAAACTACTATTTAATGCCATACGTCCTTGTCTTCTAAATAATCGTTGATTTTATAATAACCTTTTTTGCAAAGAGTGTGTTATCCCTTCGGGGATAACGGGCGTGAGTTTTTTTTTTTTTTTTTTTTTTGTGCTTAACACAATTCTTAAATCGCGTTGGAGGTAACTCTAATATATCTTGGGATATCTTGTTGTAGAACCTTATACAGTGCCCCATAAAGGAAGTATTAACTTTTGCAAGTCTAAATCGTGGAAATGACAATTTATGTTTATTCCTAGTTAATAACGTTATGGTGGCTACCAAGTGTTTCGAAGTCTTTAATATTTTTCCTAACGTACATAATATTTTCATAAATATATTGGCTTGCAACTGTTAGGATGTTGATTTCTTTGAAAAAATCTCTTAGTGTATCCCTACTACCTAGCTTGTAAATAAATCGAATCGCTCTCTTCTGCAATATGAAGATAGTCTCAATCTCTGCTGCCCGGCCCCATAGTAGTATACCATAGGACATAATACTATGGAAGTAACTAAAATAAACAAGCCTAGCAGTTGCAACGTCAGTAAGTTCTCGAATTCTTTTCACGGCATATGCTGTGGAGCTAAGTCTATGTGCTAATTTTACAATATGTGGGCCCCATTGTAGTTTGGCATCGATTGTGATGCCCAGAAATACAGCATCTTCAACAAATTCTAGTTTTTCATTTCCAATCACAATGTTATTTTCAACTAATTTTACATTAGGTAGGGTAAACTTCATACATTTTGTCTTTTTTGAGTTTAACAACAGATTATTTGCTGTAAACCAATCTAGAACGTGCGAGAGAGCATTATTTGCTTCGTCAAAATTATTTTCCTGTCTCCTTATTTTAAAAATAAGTGACGTGTCATCAGCAAATAGCACTATCTCACACATTTTTTGTACCATAAACGGTAAATCATTTACATAGACCAGGAAAAGGAACGGCCCTAAGATAGATCCCTGGGGGACTCCCATTTTTATAAGTGAACCTGACGATTTAATACGATTTATGTCTGCTTTTTGAACCCTTCCTTCTAAATATGATTTTAGAAGCTCTAAACTTATTTTTTTTATTTCATAGTGTTTTAATTTTGAGAGCAATGTTTTGTGGTCTACACAATCAAATGCCTTTGACAAATCACAAAATACTCCTATAGCATCATTATGATCCTCCCACGCACTGAAAATATGTTTAACTAACATGACTCCAGCGTCTGTTGTATTTCGCCCTTTAGTGAAACCGAACTGCTGACTATGGAGGAGTTCGTAATTATTGAAATGAATAAGCAATTGATCTAAGATAATTCTTTCAAATATTTTACTTAATACTGGTAGGACTGAAACGGGTCTAAAATTTGTTGGGTCTTGTTTATCACCGCTTTTAAATAAGGGCACTAACCTACTATATTTCATGAGGTCTGGAAATACTCCTTCATCTACGCATTTATTGAAAATCTGTGCCAACGGCAAAGCTAGGATATTTATCACTGAAATCAGCTGCGATCAAGTTGATATTCAGAAATTGGCTTCAGAATAGGGTATTTTTTAAGTATAAAAATGTTGTAAAAATTCTAATGTTAATTAAAAATTAAAAATCAAAGTTAAATATGAAAATTAAAACAAAATGTTTAATTCTAATTCTTTTTAAAAATCCTAATTCTAATTGTAATTCTAAACCTAACTCTAATTTCTAATGATGTCACTAGTTTTAGTTTCATGCAAATCATTTCAAACCAAAGGAGATATTTTTATTTGTTTTTATGTCCTTCCATTAGTCACTCAGCGGTCAGGAGGGTAAAGCACTGTCACGCTCTTTTCTAAAGAAATTTGACGAGACAGCACTACAATTAATTGTAATTACTTAGCGAAATTGAAATCGGCCCGGTTTCCGAATTGAGAATCTCACTAAAATACTTAAGTAACGTTTGAGAAATTTGATGAGACAGCACTACAGTTAAGTAGTTATTTAGCGAAATTCTCAATTCAGAAACTGGTCCTATGGGCCGGTTCCTGAAATGGGAATTTAATCAAGTAATTACTTAAGTAACGTTCTGCCAGGCTCTTTTTTGAGAAATTTGACGAGACAGCACTACACTTAAGTAGTTACTTAGCGAAATTCTCAATCCAGAAACTGGCCTTAAAACTTATTCAACGAGATCCCAAACTATAATGTGAGCGAGAAAATAAAAATGCATCCCTAATTTATGTGCAGGGGAATACGCCTCCCCTACGACAATCTTAATTTCTTTTAAAGATTTTACCGTACCGTTTTGTATGCCTAAGTAATGCCTATGTGCGCATTTCTGAATTGAGAATTTACACTAACCCCCTTATTTATAATACTCTGCTAACTTAAAGCATTGTTAATTCTCACTCTGTCTTCTTCTAATGACCTAAGTCAGAATGAAAAATAACACTCTGTAGCAGCTGTTTTAAGTTAACGAACTATTATGAATAAGGGTGTAAGTAACTAAATACTTAAATCACATTCTGTCACGCTCTTTTCTGAGAACTTTGACGAGACAGCACTAGAGTTAAGTAGTTGCTTAGCGTAAATTCTCAATTCAGAAATTGGCCCTATGTCTATAAGAAGCCACATTTCAGTTTTCTAGTAATCAACTGTTTCTGAATTAGGCCGCGGACAGACATACAGACGGACGACGGAAGGTAATGACGAAACTACCTATATAAGGGTTCCCCGTCGATTACTGAATCCTAAAAAGCATTTGAGTTACCTATTTACCTACTTTACTTGCGACAATTTAGTAAAAAACTAGAGTGTATTTTATTACGATCTACGCAACAGCATTGAAAGAGGCTATTATCGAGAAATATCGGGTTAGATGACCTGGGAAATCGTTTCGATAATGACCCGGTAGACCTTACTGTTGTAAAAGATCGGGTTACTGTTCCACTACTGATCGTTGGAAAACGAAATATTTGACTACAAAGTGCTAATTTGAATCAACAAAATGTTCAACAGATTACAGTATTAAGTAACCGTCTTCACAGTCTCAACTTTAACCCTTTATCGTGCACAAGGCCGTTAAAGCACCCACGCAAAAGTAAATTAAGAAGCACTTTATAGGAAGCTTACACCCGCGGACTATTTTGGTCCGTCGCTTCTGCCTAATTAATATGATAATTGTCTGGAAAAAGGATTCACAGTGTGATATTGATTGTTTCTGAGGCCATAAAATTTTAGTTATGTTTTGGCAAGAATGGTGACTTCTTTTAAGTAGTTTGTTTTAGAAATGTCGGTTTAAAATTAAGGAATTTGCTATAGAGGTCAGAGATCGATATACTTTGGGCAGCAAAACTGATAAAATACAGTAGAACCTAACTATTAAACAGTTTCAACAGGTTTTTCTTCAAAATATAGTAGCTGCAGATTAATCTTTACACTTTCGTTGCATAGTTAGTCAGTCGCACCGTATCTGACTACAGAGTACATAGGTAAAGCCTGTAGTGCTGGCAACTGTATCTTTTTACATAAGTATGGAAATCCTTGAAAAATCGCAAGACACGTTAAGCAGTTGGTGCTGGCTGCCGTCGATAGATGGCAGTCGTTAACCCAAGTCAGAGGCCTTAGGGCGGCTTGAATACTTGTGACAGTAAGACCAGCGACTAGTCTTTCAAGCCTCCACCAATCCAGTCTTCGCCCCCGTGGTGGAGTATGGCCTATACCTTCCTGGGAAGAGAGCCGTGCCCTTCGATGGGGACATAATGGGTTGATAATGATGGAAATCCTTATGCCGCCCGCATTCAGCGACTCCCCGCCACCGTAACTAGGGGCCTCTTGTAGGGGCCCTGCCCACTAAGGCAGCCCTGAAATCTTGGAAAACTATGAAGGAGGCCTATATCATGCAGTGGTCGTCAAATGGCTGATGATGATCGTGATGGATATCCTTGGTCTACCGTACTAACCTTATAATCATAAACATTTACATACATACACTTCTGGCACCACACTAGGATACCCTGTGTCGTGGGAACCAGAAACAGTGACATCACAGACATGTAAACATCCAAGACTTTTTTTGTCCCCAGCCGGTATACAAACCCGGGACCTCTAGAACGGTAGCCAGATACGCCAACCGCTGCGCCGCAGAGGTCGTTCTTTCTGACTATCATCATCTGATGATGATGATGATAGTCAGAAAGAACGACCTCTGCGGCTAAGTGGCTAAGTGATCTTAGCCACAAGAAGTCCACTGCCGGACATAGGCCTCCTCCATGGGTTTCCAAAAAGACCGGTTGGAAGCGGCTTATATCCAGCGTCTCCCTGCCACTTGGATGAGATCGTCTGACTATGATTAAAACTAATTTTGTACACTACGTCTGTCAAAAGTTTAATCACCAACATGCATTACACAAGCAAAGTAACCATATTCCCCCGTAAGATAACAAACATTTCGAGGCACACAATTAAAACCCGAAAACACCACATTACATCGAGTGAAAGATAAAAAGATACAATAAGTGTCTCTTGTAATTACTTTCCTGAGGCAATAAACGTCATTAAAATATGCGTGTGAAGTATAGAAGGCCACAATGGTATGTGAGGGTTAAAAATGTCATTGATATTATCGTGCCCGTTTTAGGGTTAGTTAAATGCAGTCGATTTAATTAAGGAATGGCTGCGGTTTCGAGATGTGATACTGGAGATTCTATTACTTATTTTGGTGACGTTTTATCAAGATTGGTGCCGATAAGACTGCTTTGAGGTAAACTAACGGCTTGTGAATAACGATACCACGTTCCACAAGTTGACCTCCTGGGGAACAATACTCACAGCGCTAAAGATAAACGACGCAATAAGTGTAGACTGCTGCTTCATAGCGAAGGTTATGCGTATTAACCTAATAAAATAATTAGTATTAATTTTCTTTGCGAGCTTGTTTCGTGGAATGTAGTATAATGAATGAAATAAAATACATCTGAGGAGTGCTCAGCTTTAGAGGAGTTTTTTCGGCCATTTATTTCCAAAATGATCTAGATTTTGAAATGGATACCTAGTTTAATTTCTGTTTTCTTTTCCCATTTGAAAATAATATTTAGGTAATTTTAATTTCAAAATCTACATACAGAAAAAATACATACGTAAACAAAATGTAAAGATCAAGGAATTAATGTCGTTTATTACCTACTAAATCTGGGTAACTCTGGGTAATTATGAGTAGGTACGACGCATTCCAAGAAGTTTGGCGTTAATTGTCTCTTGACTGCAACCTTTTTGTATGACCGTTACTAAAATGGCTCCTACATCTAATTACAAGAAATACTAATTACAAGGGCATAGTACTTAATGTATTTTTTAATCTTTTTACTTACCCAAATACGCTGCGAACACTGAAATATTTTTTTGTCAAAGATCGTACCTGAAACAAAATAATAATATTGATATAAGTAAACTTAAAAAAAGGGCTAATTGATAACAAGATCATTTTTTTTTAGCAATATAAGAGAAACAAGTAGGTACCTACCTGAAAAAGAAATTAAAAGGTAAAAGTTCCCACTTACATTTAACACTGGCCGCACATAGATTATTAAAAAAGAAACATTCTTGCGACCTTTATTTCAATACAAAAATAAAGGAACCTACAGGTCGCCAGAAGATGTCCAGCTCTAGGTTTAAGCCTAGGCTGTTACGCTAGCAATCGTATCGAATGGTGACATATTAGTAACGTACAAAATTATATGACCTCGCAGGCCACCAAAAACTCAAGCCAGTTAAACATACATGACTGCAGGGCTGAATGCACAAAGCCTCATTATAATTATAAATAAAAACGACGGTAGCAATTAAAATTAAGAAGGCTGTTTGTCGTGGTTTCCCTTGCACTGAAAAGATTTTCTTTTAATTTGGTTCAGACATTTTTTAATAAGGTGCTATAATTTTTCGCGGTTTCATCGCCGGCCAGAAGCAATGTATGTGCCTGTATGTAAGTGTTATGTTATCTTATTTTCTGACCATACTTGTTTTGAAGAAGAACAAGAAGAAATCAGACATTTATATCAACGTAAAAAATTTACATTCTGTTTGTTGAATGTCAATGTAAATACAAATGTTAGAAAAGAAATAAATTTAAATTTTACCGACCAGACATAGAATACATAGATAAGTATATGCTCAATATATGCTCAATAACAGTGAAAAACTAAAAACGCTTATTTGCTAAACGATTTATTAACGTACCACGAGTTCTAACTTGCTTATTGATTCAGCTGAAAAAACTATTTCTTGCTAGTCCAAGTACCTTTTTGCTGAATTTTATTGCGAACTCAAATATTTATTTAACTCGTCATTTAATTACGTCCAGCAATTGAAAACAAAACTCCCGCTTCCAGAGCAGTTTAATAAAATGCATCAATACCTACCCCTCTAAATTAGTCATTGGAAATGGTGTGCAGACAACCAAATGTGGCAATTATACCCCACTAATGACAAATACAACGACTGGTCGACATTGGAATTCTATCTTGAGCCAGGCGAGGACGGGATCCCTATTTGAAGAATTGAGTAAGTTGTGGATTTGATGACAGTTGAAGATATACCGGGTGACATTTTCACCGGTACAATAAATTTTACCATATCATTGGTATCGATAATAGATTATATTTATCGAATAAAATAACCATATATTTTTCTTCATTTTCATTAATTTATCTTTCATCCAATTTGTAACTCATGGGCACCCATTACAAGGCGTCATCGCGCCGCCGCCGCCGCTTCTTTTCCTTCCCGCAAGCCGCGCGCAATAGGCTAGTTTCCTAAAAAAATGTAATTAGTCCGTCTTTTAGATTATAAAAAAATATTGGATACGTATTTTTTCTTTTTTCGATTAAACAAAAAATAACAAAGACATAGCCCATTGAAGTTACGTGTGACGTCACTCAGTGCTGCATTTTGTAGCAGCGTAAAATACGTATCCAATATTTTTTTATAATCTAAAATACGGACTAAATAGAATTAAATTATTTTGACCCTGGAAACTACCCTATTGCCAGTTCGTGCGTTTAGTTGTGCTCATGCGTAATGAGTCCATATTTCTTTAAGATTTGCGGATAAGTTCAGACATTGGTATTTTTGTTTTTTTGTACGAACGGGGTAGTAACAAAAAATGTTGGTATTTGTATTTTGGACTTAGTATTGTACTGGTGAAAAAATATTCCTGTACTTAAAGTTCGCTTGTTACTGAAATAAGGGTAAGATGGGAAAGCGTTTCTCTAGTATAGATAATTGAACATAAAATGCCATTATGGGTAGTCAAGATTAGCTAAATTGTGATGGTCCTAACACTGACGTATGGTAGTGAGACTTGGATATGGCAGAAGAATCATGAAAATAGGATGCAGTTACTTGGAATGAAAGAATACGTTTGATCAAGGAACTTTGTGGACTGAGTCTTTTTTTTTTTAAGTTAAGTGATACCAGGACAGGAAGAAAGGACAGTAGGCTACACTCAGCTATTCAATTTCATAAGTAAAAAGTTGTCAAATTTTATTTTAATCATTTTACAATCTGGAAACCGTACACTGGAAATGTATGTGTCATATATAGGTAATTACATAAGGTTATGCCTGTATGTCAGAGGGGTAGACAGAGACCAGGAACTACCACTTGCATCTGATATACATACATTTGTCTCACACCTGATGCCGACTGATCACTTTCGATTTGTCAACATTCATTAGTCGCTGCATGCACGCAATCGTCAATTTCTGGTTCTTTTTATCTTCATCATCAACCCATTATGTCCCCACCGAGGGGCACGGGTCTCTTCCCTGAAGAAGGTAAAGGCCATACTCCACCACGATTGGTGGAGGCTTGTAAGACTAGTGGCTGGTCCTACTGTCAGAAGTTTTCAAGCCGCCCTAAGGCCTCTGACTAGGTTTAACGCCCGCCATCTATCGACGGCAGCCGGCACCAACTGCTTAGCGAGCCTTGCGAAGCACGGAACCGTTCGGAAAAAATGCCATTAGCGTTAGTCATAAAACGGTCACCCATCCATGCACTGTACGCCCCCTATGTTGCTTAACCTTCGTGATCGTTTAAGACCACTCAGGTGGCCGGGGCTAAGAGCGGTTCTTTTAATTTGATTCTTTGATCAAAGTGGTTGATGGTTTGGTTGCACTGAACCTTTATGGGTTACGTTGTATAATAGCAGCTCTTGTTTCTTGGTCCACAGAATAGAGTTATAAACGCAACAGACACGATACTTCTTAGAAGAGGGTCGAGGAATAAAGCGATCGCGTTTCGCAAGAAGAGATACTCGGAACAACGTTACGACTATATGACTGTTGGTGCATTCCTATTGACTCCTTCTTGAATGGTTTTGAGATTAATGGTTGACCCGAATCTTCTTTTTAACTGATTATACTTTAACCGACATTCTTTTCTTTGCAAAACCTTAACCATACTGTCTGCCCATATTCGTGCAATGCTGGATATAAACCTCCCTCAGGCATGCCACTCCTCTCTGTGCTCGGCCATGTTTAAGCGGCTTCGGTCAGCAATCTGCCTCAGATGAAAAAAAAAAACCAATATTCTTTGCAAATACGTTTTCATTGCTTTTTAGAGTTAAGGAAATACATAAACATAAACATTTCAATACAGGCACATGTATTGCTTCTGGCTCCACACTAGGATACCCTGTATCGTGGGAAACAGAAGCAGAGACATCACAAACATGTAAACATCCAGACCAGGGTTTTTTGTCCCCAGCCGGGGTTCGAACACGGAACCTCTCACATGATAAGCATATGCCCTAACCACTGCGCCCCAGAGGTCGTCTTTTTCGATACTCTCACAAAGATGTTATTTACTTGTTATGGTGGATGGGCTATTTATTTTTTTATGTTTACATGCTCATTGAAATGTATATGTGGATCACAGAGTAGAAAGCCAGATCAGACTCTGACGCCTCTGAGTAGGTACACACACCGTTTTTCAGTGTGTTCGTGCTTGACTCTAGACTGGTTTTAGACTCACGCTGACCGTCAGCGCTGATAGACAAAAAGTATGGCTGGTCAGCGCTGAACGGTCGGCATTTTTCTAAAACGCTCTTTAGGGCGTAGTACATATTGGCCTGGTCAACGCCGGGTGTCAGCGTGACTCTAAAACCGGCCTTAGTGCAGGCTTTATGGAGTCTTGAGACCAAGTGCGTGTGTTCTGCGGAAGTTATTTATTGATTTTATTTATTTACCTAAGAGACTTCCAGATCAGCAGTCATTTAGGAAGTGACCGCTCCCGAGTAGAGAGAGCGGATATCTACAACTTTATTATTCCAATAACAATCCGTAATGAGTGCCCGGGCGCATGCGTAAACATCGTCTTCGTGCGTTTGAATGATGCCTGTGTAAACTGTGTCTATGCTCTATGCACGATGGACTTAGAGGGTTGTCACAAAAAATACAGTGACATAAAATGTTCAATGTATAAAATATGCCATTATATGCCGAAGAACCGTTAGTCGATGGGTGCAAAAGTTTTTGAGTAAATTCAAAATTAAAATTAAAAAATGTTATTCGTATAAACGTAATCAATAGATTACATGGGGAAGAAACTAACAAACAAATTCCATATTTTTACTCCTGAATGTGTTGAACACTAGACACAATCGCTACCGAGTGGATGCTACAAAACGGACATCGAAGTCGCGGCGGGGCTAGAAGACGATGCAGAGACGATCTCGAGCGATATCTGCCTGAACCGGGGGAGACCTTTGCCCAGCAGTGGGATACAATAACAGTGGTTACTATTGGTAACAATCATAATAATTGATAAAATATATTAAACACTCTAAGAGTAAATTGTATAAAAGGCATAATTTTGTGTCGTTGGATCAGTCCCACGCATGCTTCAAAAGACCGGGTGCCTATGCGCCCGTGACTCTTAACATACATATAACAACATATTAATAATATGTTGGTTTATTAACTTTATACTGGATTCACTTACTTGACTTTTCATCGGAAGAGTCCGACTCCGACCAGGTTTCGCTCTGATTCGCAAATCATGGTGAGCAGAGACGGAGTGCTCGCGTCATTCTTTGCTCGTAACCTATGTAGTTGGACCCTTCCGATAAAAAGTCTAGAATAAAGTTCTAAATTAATAAAAGTTTAAGTTCCACAGTTTTGGTATAATTATTAATTATATTTCGGATACTTTTTTTATTTGACAGCCCTACACCGAGGCGGTCAACATCAAAGCGCTCACCTCCCGTTTACACCGTAAAAGTGACGTAGAACAGTGCACTCGACAATGTTTACATTGTCACCGTACTGACCTGCCACTTCAGTGCAACTCACATAGCTTTGCCGTCGCCGTGGACCTTATGTCACGGGGAAAGGGTTGACAGTTGCATGACAACTGAAAGGTTATAAGGTTGCGGGTTTTATTGCATGTTTTTACAACTTTATGGCTGTTAAGAATAGAGATGAATTTCAGCGGACGGTTTTACTGTTTTGGGAACCGGAAGTGCTTGTGATTTCATTGATGAGTTGTAGTTGAGATTTGTAGTTGGTTATTATTTTAGTTTTAACATCTTACAAGGTGTTTGTCAAAGTTAAGTACCTGACTTTTTGTCGGAAGAGTCCGGCCAGGTTTCGCTCCGAGTCGCAGAGCTAATCATGGCCTGTGATGCTCATCTCCCTATTATAAATACATATTGGGCATTTAGACGCATACGTAAGAAATCAAGATTTTATTTCAATAGATCAGCCTTTGTAAACTAAAGGCTGATCCATTGAAATAAAATCTTGATTTCTTACGTATGCTTCTGGACACATGCCTTCTCGAAGGCATTTATTTCTGTCTTCGACGATCATAATCCAGTCGCTCTGGGCATCTTTCTCAGAGCAAGCTGGTTGGCTACCCAACGGTATTACATGTTTACATGCATGCAAGCATGTGAATCCTTTACATGCTTGCACCAAGATTGTTAAATATGTTTCGCATGATAAACGTATTTACTTAGTTGTCAAACCATACAAATCTAAGTCAAATAGAAGTAAAGTTAGCCACTAAACACTTTTTAGCTGCATGCAACCTTAAGCGTTTAATTCCATTGGATTTGTTGAGAGCTGAACTGACAAATGCTCTAGCACTCCAAACCTTTTAGCTCACTGGACCTACGATCGGAGGCAGGTGGCTGGTAGTGGCTTGATGAGGATGGCTAAGGACAAGCAGAAATAGGGTACCTCCCGGAGGTTTAAATCCAATATTGGAAACTTACGGGTTCATTCCATCTACATCGAACTTACAGCTGAAATTAATTTTGCGAAAATCCCTCTCCAAGTTTTAGGACAAAAGCCGCAATGTTTACTTTGTTACGCCCGAACTCTTTAATTGGTACAAAAACCAATAAATCAGCTGCGAAAATCCCGAGTGTACAATAAAAGTTAATTTATCGCCCGTTACAGGGAAAACAATCCACTTCGGTGGGATTTTTTTTCTCTCAAAATAAAAGCTCGTTCACACGATGCGAGTTTTCTCTCAAGATGAGGCGAAATGCGCATTTATTAATGAAATAAAAACATGCAGCGTGTATGAGACTATCGTAATCAGTTGCGTTATGACCTTGAAAAGAACAATTGAAAACCCTTGTTATAGTGAGCCGATCGGATCACCAAAAATTCTACAGGTTAGTAACTAAAATATTTACTCATAGTGAATAATTAAGAGAAAACCTCAAAAATTTACAAAAACAAGCATTGGGTATTCCGAAT
This sequence comes from Yponomeuta plumbellus, assembly GCA_947310845.1. Taxonomy (NCBI): domain Eukaryota; kingdom Metazoa; phylum Arthropoda; class Insecta; order Lepidoptera; family Yponomeutidae; genus Yponomeuta; species Yponomeuta plumbellus. The sequence continues at coordinate 3,762,495 of OX371206.1, forward strand.
GTTAAATGTTAAATATAACAAGATCTGACAACAACACGTGATAAACAAGTAAAAAATATATGACTTTTTGTGGCTGTCGCTGTCCTCAGTTTTATAAAATACGTTTGTGCTGTCTTTATCTGGTTCTATAGATACCTTGCAGTATGACGCTGCGCCGTCGTAATTAGGCAAAGACAAGAGCACTTATGACATCTGCATAGGCAGTACGATACCGCAAGTCACGCGTTTTGTAGCGTTAAAATGTCACGATTTGACAATTAATGTACTGGAAAGTCGCGACTTTTGACGCTAAAACGTGTGACTCGCGTCGATGTACTGCCTGTAAGACGATAAGGCAAGTGATTGCGTTGGGTGACTCCCATGTGAAAAACTTGCCTCGTCCAAACCAGCCTTTATTTTCATTTTGTTTATTCAACTTTCCGAATGCATCTTGCGGTTATTGTATCGAGCTGGGTGGTGGATTAGTGAGGTCGTAATTTGCGAGAAGAATTCGGGAAAAGTACCAAAAATGTCAGTTGTAATCTTGTTAAAAATTACAAGTACTTGTTATTGTTTTTATTGAAGCTGAGATTTATTGATGCTTGTCCTAATATTATTGTTTGGCCGCAATGAACTGTCGTGACTAAGTTTCATATTAATAGCGCGCTAAATAAAATTTAGTTTCATGCAGATTTTTAAATATGAAGTCCAGAGCCATTTCAGAAGTAAAATCATATTTTTGATAGGTGCTTGGGTGGCAAATTAAAGTTAAATTGGAGAAAAAATTTAACAATACAAAACAGACCTTTCGGTAATCAAACAAATTAGTAAAACTCAAGAGCGTGTCATTGAATTTCTCTTATGCATTCATCTAGCTTAAATGCGCTTTAAAACGATTACAAAAATGTAAAAACACATCCATAACTGGCAGCCAAAATTTACACAGAAGGCGTGAAGACCAAAAAAAGAAAAGAAGAGAACGTTCGAAATTCGAATGCATCACAATAATGCGCGGAACGTGATCTCTCGCGAGCACGCGGGATGAGCGTTTATAAAGTTTGACGTGAGCGGTAGCAAAGAATGGAATGTTCCAGAAAGATGGACTCACATAATAATATAATCTTAGGCCATATAACACAGTTAAATAAAGAAAGGGACTGCATAAGTATTTACACAAATCAAATCAAATTGTTTATTTTAACAACCAAAAAATTACATGTAAAAATGACGACAATCGTTTAGTGCTAAATCAAGTTTACAATATTATGGTCGTTGCATTCTGTCTCATAGACTAGGCAAAAAACCTGTATCTTAGGACAAGGTGAAATAAAGTTAAAACGTTAAAAATGTGCGTAAATACGCAGTCGAGACACTGTGAGGAAAAGAGGCACAAATAGGTATTCCATAACAATAAAAATAATTTTATTGTGTAAGCCAATAAATAATCGTGGATGAATTTGAAATCAGACTGATATTAAAATTTAGTCTCTTGAACAGTGCTACAAATAATTTATTTATTTTGAGAATGGTATGCACCGGGTTAAAATACAAAAGGGAGGCCTTCAATTCGCTCAGGGGTGATTATCAGAACTGAATAATTTCTTTGGCGCGTTTATTTTCATATTCACTCATATAAAAAGTAACATAATACTATAGTAAATGCCACAAAAACCTACAAATATGGTACAATACAATCGTCAAGGCCAATAAACCTACAATATAATTATGTTACTTTTTATTTAGTTAATACGAAAAAAAGTGCGCTAAAGAAATTATGCAATTTGAGCCATTCTATGAGAATCACCCACAGTCACTTCCTCGGAGGCTTCGTGAATCTTCCGAATGTCTCCTTTTGTGGACCATAGTGGAATATGTATAATGTAACACATATTTGGCTCCTATCTGCATCTGCAAGTGAGGTCTGTACCAAATCCACCTTTGCTGATGCAAAGGCGCATCTTGCGAGGTTCGAAGTGTTAATTTGCGTCCATAATCCTTTGGGGTAAATTAAATCGAGGAACACTTAAGTTGGGATCAGTGCTTTAAATGAGCAAGCTCATGCAAAATATAATCAAAACTAGGAACTGTACAGACAGAACAAGAAAAAAAGAAAGATTGAGAGTGTTAATGAAAAATAAATGTACCACAATCAGGGTGAAGAGTTTCACCCTGATCGTGGTACCTCTGTAACCAGCCAGTTTGTGATCCTAACAGAAAACGCCGAAAAAGAAACAAAAAAAGGTCGAAGTATTTTTCTTCTTTCACCGAAACGGCTTTTATTAATTGCCAGTCCCATTGTTGGGTGGTCGGTATTGTCTGTGGGAAACGGGAGGCGTGTTTCGGAAACGCTGTTTCGTTCGAGAGCATGTGAACGCGCGTTTTTAAGTACCGTTAGCGCGGGGTCTTACAACGCTTTCAAGCGTGTACCGACTGCCGTACAACTTGACGATTGGTCAATTTTGTTGTTTAATTTTTTTTAAAGAAACCGAGTAACATTTTTTTTAAGACCCCATTCTACCTTGTCTTTGACCAACTCTTGCCACCCAGGTAAATATTTGGTCAAGTCGTCACATCGTTTCCGCTATGGTCTGCCATCCAACGGCATCCAAGCAGTGAATACAATCTAGGAGTTGTTGTTTACAATGGAAAACATGTGTTTATTACATAACCCATGTATGGATCAATACGTAGAATTACTTATTTTACTAATCAGGTAGGCAATGTACATCGAATTTCAAAATAAACTACCTGCCAGCCTCTTCAAAAACTATGCTGAACCATCGTCCGATAACACAGTAATATATAACAAGTTTCTGCGCGGGCGCCGACCGTCAATGTGTCAACGCAGCGGCCGTGAACATTTTAGACGTCGATTTATTTAATAGGTGTCAGGGGTGCCTATCGCTCTCCGCTACTTACATGTCAGCTGTTTTGTTTACAGCTGCGAGGTGTTAGATTGGCGTTGGATGCCACAATAAAATATATAATAAAAATCTATTCGTTTTTCTAGTCTAACTTTGGTGATTTCTATTCTTGGATATTTAGTTTTAATAAGTGAAACAAAAGTTATTAGCTTTGAACCCAGTATAATAAGTGAAAAGCAATAGTTTATAGTATCGATAATCTTCAATTGTTTTTGTTTTTGGGTGAATCAGTTTTGATATCGTGAGAACGAAGTAATCATAATCATTTTCTCACAGAATAAACTAAAGTATGTTTCATCAAGATCATCACATGTCATGATGATGAGTGGCTGATGTCAATTGACGCCCTTTTCAGGACAATGGTTTTCCAAGCTTTTTAGTTTATGCCGGCCGCATCCACGAACTCCCCGCCCGCGTGATTAGGTCGTGAGGGGGGTTAACTATGACACATATTCTAACATTTGGTGTAAAGAGTAGCAGAGTATAATATTATGTAGAATACAATGAAATTCCAGTAAAACTCGTGCCTACACTTTAATACAGAAATAAATGTCCTCTTAACGCAAATCGCCACCTTACTTAATGCGCCGTTAACGTGTCATCAGCGTCTTTATTGTGGCCACAAAACTCATAGTCTGCAGAGAAGCACACCGCAAAATAAATATTAGTGAAGCTAAAGCAGAAATACCGATCAGCACATACTGGCCACAAGCACATTAATATAAAACAAAAAGAATTGCACTGTGTCAGAAAAAAAACAGGCAATAAATGATAACACTGGCCAATCTAAGGTCTTGCATTAAAAAAAAAAAACATATCAGCACACACTGGCCTCACTATCTCAGAAAAAAATATTCAAGAAATGATAACACTGGCCTTTCTGAAGTCTAAGGTCTTTAAAAAAAATACAAGAATACGTTTTCGTTTTCACTTTTGGTGATCCGTCCCTGTCATTCGTCAATCGGTTTTGTTTAAAAGGTAAATTACTAATTAAAAACTGAAAAAAATGCTTTATCTCAAAAAATATTTTAGTAAAAAAATTTCAATCCATCATTATAAAATTTGTTTTTGTATGTGTTTGGTGACAATAAAGATTATTATTACTATGTTAAATAATATAATATCGACTACAAAACTATCTAAGACCTGACCTTTTACTTAGTATAAAAAATCAAATATTTTTATTGAACAGAACAAAAATTACTAAAAGATAATAAGTATCTATCTATCTACAGTTTGAATTCAGCAACTAATTATCTTTAGATGTACGTATTAGAGATCGCAATGATGGTTTTGAATGATGTTTAATGCAACTCTAGCAGATGGCTGGCATTGGCTCTTTGTTGTATTTATTCTGTGATCGATTATCCATTCAGTCAAACTCTGGAAACTGACAGATTTATTGGGAATGCTGCGCTATTGTGTGGTTCTGAAATAACGTCATTATTTATTGTTGTTTTTTGGACTAAGATTTACCCGCGGATTCATTGTCGGTCACTCTTAAATCTAAAATTTGGACCTATTAAAAAAGTACAATTTCTTTCATATTTTATTATAAGAATTTTATGTACCTACATTGCGTAGCTGATAAGTACAATGTTGTTAATCTCTAATTCAACCGACTGCTTATTTCGAATTGTCGCAGTGTCTAAAACAAGAATTGTAGTTGAATCGATGATTGTAAAAACCCACCATTTGCTGTTTACATAACTTGTGGGACATGCAAAAAAACTGTCTGGTATAAAAAAAATTGTATATTTTTACATTCAAATTCGTAAATTTCAGTATCGCGAACAAAACTGTGTCCTTAAGTCTATTTCGGAAAAAATGTCGAATGGTGGGCTTTTACAATCATCGATTCGGTTCTAAAAAATAGGGCCCTCCTTTGCCACCCACTACACACATCTTCACATCTACTGCCAAGACAAAGGCCGTGAGTTCGATTTGAACATTTATTTATGTCATTCATTTAAGATTCTACTTGTGCGCTTGTTTCATAATGTGTTCTGTCTTTGAAATATATTTTTTCTATTCTATTAAATATATTAAATCCTGGCAAAACAATATACAACGATGTGAAATATCTCCTGCCGACCAACTGCGATTTTACAAACACACTTTCCCATTTGCGATATTAGTGTGGATTTGTCCGTACTTCTTTTAATGTGTGTGAAAATAAAAGAAGAGTTATTGTTTCTGAAGAATTTCCGAAAGATTAAGATATTTTTGCGTTTTGTCCCGCGCGTAATTTTATTTGCGAGAGAAGTTATTAGGACGGACATTAATGTTCATTATTGTGTCTTCACATTGTTATTCATAATTATTTATTGTCTTTCGAAAATACATGGACTGAGAAATGAGTCATTTGGAAATGTGAATTATTCTAAACTATTATCCGGATATACTCACTAGACTTTCAGACCTGGTTCCGCTCTGATTCGCAGAGCTTAATCGTGGTGAGCAGAGACGGAGCTCGCGTCGGTTGCTTGGTTCTGGCTGAGTCAGTAAGTGTATCCAGAATAAAGTTAATAATATCTGGTGCTTATGAAAGTTTTAATTAAAATATTCGTAATTTGTTATGAAATCATACAAAAGTGAGTTTGGCAAGGTTGTTTCCTTCTACACAACAAAAAAATTCAGCTAAAACCGGTACTGGCTAAATAATCAAAGACTTTTAACGTCTATCTATAAAAGAAACCCCGCTGAACACAACTTAAATTACTAATTGATTGTTGATGAAAACAGACCCAAAAGTAAAAGTGTAAAGTTACTTCATTTATTTTAACCTAATCTGAGATAAAAGATCACTTTGATGCAAACATCGGACGCGCCCGAATTTTGTTTTAAAAACAAAAGACTGTCTTGAAAAAATAAAAGACGACTAGAAAAAAGAAAATAACATTTTCAACTCGCCAGCTCTAGTCTGAAGGTCTATTCACCGCGAACTTATTAAATAAATTAACCAGCACAAGAGCGAGAGAGACGGAGGATCTTACCTTTCAGTTTGCATCGAACAAAAGGCGAGTTATTTCTTGAAACCTGGAGCTATTCTGAAGGCATTCAGCGCGAAGCCAAGAAAGCCAAGGAAAAATAATTGAAAAGTGACGGGAATAGACCGGCTGAAAGTTGGGGTGTGGTCTATCGATAAAGTTTCAGCCTTTACGCAATTGCGGAACTTATTCTGAACGAGATGAAAATTAGGAAAATCCTATTAACCTACCAATATTTAACATTTTCTACGTAAGTTTGTTTCTATGATAGCCTGTTGCTTTGATTGAACTTTAAATATATTTTCCATCTTTATTAATATTTTGGCTGTACAACATGAAGCAATTAATTAAAAGCAATATTAAACAAGTAGATAAACTATAGACGGAATCGGATACTAAGAATGACTTTCTAAAAATATTAAAATCGACTGTGGTCTAGTGCTAAAGTAATGACTATCATGGTAACAGGTAGGTTTGGTTCCTGCTTTGAACCTCCTTAATTTTATTTGTTAATGCTTTACTAATGCGTTCAGTATGATTGCTATATTTGTGACATTCTTGCCCCGTTATCTAGTCTAGTTTGAGATCAGAATAAGTGATTATCTTCTACATATAGATATAATTTTCATTCTAGTCTTTATTAGATTTAAATCGTAACAAAAAATCATAAGTAAACAATTATCGATAAAACGCCCCAGTTTATCGACCCCCCGTCCCATCCCTACGCCCGCGTCCCACATTCCCAACTTTTCACCGCTTTTCCTTCAACACCGCATTGTGTCCGTGTGAACCTTTATTACCCCCTTAGAAAGCCCCTGAATGGAGCAAGAAAGCCTTCAGGGGCGAACGAATAGCACAAAGCGACCGGGTTCAGACTTGATTTGATACCAGTGAATGGGGAGCAGAGAAGTCCTTTTATTTCTATTTTTGTATCGGTAAATGAGTTCAGCTAATTTACTTTTCAGGCGTTTTCTTTATAGATGGAGCTTTTACCTTGTGCGTTGTGTGGGTGGAGTTTTGTTGCGAATTTCTTTTCTGTTGGCTGTGAGAGATTTTTCTTGAGCTTTTCTTTCGCTACTGAGTGATCTCAAGGCACAATTTTCTTGCTCCGTTCGTGTTTGTCGCTGGTTTTATTGGAGTTTGAATTTTTTTACAGGGAAAAGATCCTATTTTATCTTCTTCTTCATAGCATTTATTTATTAATTTACTTAACAGCGTATCTTTACAATTATCTTAGTAAGTAACCAAGACAATAAAGTAGGTACAGTGTGGTTTTATGTTGTTTCCATCCAATTCCGGATTGGTGGAGGCTTGTAAGACTAGTGGCTGGCTACTATCATAATTGGACGTAGTTTAGCAAAAAGCTTCCCACACAAAGTAAGTTTTGAGATATTTGAGTTTTTAGGTTTAAGCACAAAGTGATCGTTTTGGTATATTTAACTCAAAAATGACCATGCTGGGGGTTTCTTTCTTCTTTTTTCATCTTTTGCTAAACTATGTCCAATTTTTACAATTAAGTAACGTGATGTCAAACTCTTTTCTAAAGAAATTTGACGGGACTGCACTGCAGCTAAGTAATTCTGTTCGCATTAGGCCCTTCAAGAAACTAAGCCCTTAGCAAATCTTAAGTCTAAAGCCCGTCTAAGTAAGTACCAGATAGGGCACAGATTAATGTCGCCATTACGGCCCGTCCGCTACCAGCAGACAGAGGTGAAGTCGTGCGGCGCAAATGGCTGGAGATTATTCTGCCTTGTAAAGTCTAGGCGGTCCGTTAGGCCGTCGAGGGCCAATAAAGTATTGGAGGGTTGGAAAAATGGGCCGAAGCTGCGTGTATCTTGCAAAGGTAGTACGAGGACGCGAGTCGCGCGCGACAACAAAAGTCGTCGGAATTTGACAGTTAATGTACCTACTGGAAAGTCGCGACTTTTGACGTTGTCGCGCGCGACTCGCGTCCTCGTACTACCTTTGCTGGAGTCTGCTACTTGCCACGACACTGACATTTCTTGGGTATTATTCTGCCTTGTAAAGTCTAGGCGGTCCGTTAGACCGTCGAGGGCCAATAAAGGGTTGGAGGGTTGGAAAAATGGGCCGAAGCTGCGTGTGTCCTGGAGTCTGCTACCTGCTACGATTCTGACATTTCTTTCGCTTCGTCAACTTTCATTAGTGGTTGCAGTTTTAGAGCTCCGTAGTCCTATGTTTGTTTGTCTGTCTGTCTGCGGTCTAGCTGAGAGACGATAAGGAGGTACTAGAAATACTAAATTTGGCAGAAGTACATATTTATTATGCAAACTAAACGGTAGACGTTAGTTAAAAATTTTTTTAGCATTGCAAAACATTTTTTAAGCTTTAAAGCAAAAATTGGGACTCTTCGCCCCCCTTGGCTAAATGTTTATTTGTGAAAACATTTATTTGTTTCTTTGTTTGTTACGCTTTAATGCACAAAAGTTGAAAAAGAATACATAAAACTTAAATAACAGGTAAGAGTCGAATAAACGCTTAAAAACTTAATTACCAGGTAAACGAGAATAAATTCAGAGAGTAGCACGTATAATCAATCAATCAGCTTAAAAGAAAACCTATGACGGTTAAGTAGGCTTTACAAGTTGACGAATAATAGACCAACTTTAAAAAGGAAAATTTCGTGTAAAATCTATTGAAAATTACTTTGATGACATTGTTAGGTCTGAAAAGCAGATAAAATCCCCTCTTTCTACGGAACCTTACACTGCGCGAGAACCGACACGTACTTGGCCGGTTCTTATTTGTAAGCAATGTAGATACAGCATAGTGAAGTGAAAAAAGAAAAATATCTCACAGAATCTTAAAAAAATCGTTTATCACAGAATCCTGTTAGCGACGATGGTATTGAAAGAAAACACTAATCCGATTACAATTAAAGCATTTAAAACCGAACCTGGCTGTCGAGAGCGGCGGCGGACGCAAATTAAAAGCTTTGCCGAGAGTTATCTGTTGACTGGTATTTTAATGCATCAGCCCGAGACAGGTTGCTAAACGCTAGTGTTGGACCAGAGTAAACAAACTAGTTTGTTGACATATCGATTTTGTTCGCGCTCGCTAAAGGTTTAGCTTTCAATTGGTTTTTAAGTGTACTGCAGTGAAGTCAGGCGTAGACCACCAGGGCGTTCATAAAACTACGATTCACAGATGTGACATTTTGATTTAGATAAATAGATGGAGAACACTTTGTAGCACATAAAAATCAAAATTACATAGATATTTGTTATGGTCTCACAAGGTTTTCACAAAACTTTTTAAAATTGCAACTTTTATTAATCGTTCTTTGTTTCTTGTGTGCAATAAAGAATATTCTTATCTTATATTTATTAACCTATTATTTAACAATATCAATCCACTTCGCAATGTGCATCGAATTGTCACAGTAGACTATCAATTGTAGTCCTATTTTAGGCATATTCAGACAAAAAACTTGCATCCAGAACTTAATTTAGTTTAATTTAATGAAGTCAAGTTAAATTAGTTACGATAACCATGCATGTTCGGAAATAAATAAATAAATAACTTCCACACAACACAATCACTTGACCTGGTCCCAAACTAGGATACCCTGTGCAAGCAAACAAGCAAGGACATCACAAACATTGAAAAACCCCCAGACTGAAGCCATTTGTACAAATTTACGGCGGCTCCCAGTAGGAATCGATCCCACGACCTCTGTCTTGGTAGCTAAGCGCGTTAATAGCTTGACGAACGAGGCAGTCAACATATACTTACATTTTTAAATAGTAATATTTTTTTAACCTCAAACTATAAGTCCATTTAAAAATCTAGATTTAAAGTAGATAGATAGAATATTCTTTATTGTACACATAAATCACATTCACAGAATAAACTTTAAAGTACAACTTAGTAGAGGTTTCATGCTCAAACATTTGCATAAACTGCTTGAGCAATAACTTAAACGAGCATTGGCCACAAGTATTACCAAAGCGAGATTAATCCTTTTCATCCTCCTCATTTCATGTTGATATTTATTTTATTAATTATTAATTTATTCAAGAACCAATTTAAGCGCAAATATTAGCGTTAAAACATAATTAGTCAAACTATTGTCCGTGGCTTTTTCTGTCGACAATTTTTTACTTAATCTTGTAACTTATCGACATTAATCCGCCAAGTGTTGACAGCCCTATTAGTGCCTAGTAGATTCGCATAAACGGGAGAATGTATTGCAAAATTTTGACGGGTTTCTCTGTGAGAATACTGGTTTCTAAAACCAGTTCGGGAAAATCCTAGTTAAGAATGTAATGAGAGGAATATGAAAACTTATGGCCACATCTTTACTAAAATATACCTACTAATACTAATAATATAGATTGTTTACGGATACATTTACTTAAATTTTGTCGGAAGATGCGAGATCCGTCTCTGCTCACCATGATTAAGCTCTGCGAATCAGAGCGAAACCTGGTCGGACTCTTCCGACGAAAAGTCAAGTAAGTGTATCCGGAAAAAATTGACTTCGTCAGTTTATCTATGTATGTTTTTAATTTGATTAAAATGATTAATTTCACGCTGTTCCTTTCTTTTAAAATACTATGTTACTCAAGAAGAGTTATTACAAAATTCAAGTAGGTAAATGTATCCGCAAAACAATCTATAAAGTTCTTACGAAAGTTTTAGTTCAAAAATGTATATTACGAGTATAAACAGGAAAGTTTCTAAGTTTATTACTTTCCTTGTCGGGGGTGATGTCCAAAAGTATAGTCTGTTAGCTTTTAGAATATACCTCGGCTACTATCGGATAGAATCGGATATATATACCGTTTATATACCGCTACTATTCGCGACCAATAAAACGCACGTTATGACCTCTTTATTATTGTTTTGATATCTATACAGGCAATTACTAATAATTGTATAATAATAATAATAACAATTAATAACTGCTGTTGTAAATACAATAGGGTAGTTTCCAGGGTCAAAATAATTTAATTCTATTTAGTCCGTATTTTAGATTATAAAAAAATAATGGATACGTATTTTTTCTTTTTTCGATTAAACAAAAAATAACAAAGACACTACTAAACTACAAAATGCAGCACTGAGTGACGTCACACGTAACTTCAATGGGCTATATCTTTGTTATTTTTTGTTTAATCGAAAAAAGAAAAAATACGTATCCAATATTTTTTTATAATCTAAAAGACGGACTAATTACATTTTTTTAGGAAACTAGCCTATTATTAGATATACATAAATAATTACTAAAAGCACAAATAAAATTTTATATTGCGTAGATTTGTTTTTTCTGTAGGATAGTTAGGTATATTATTTTAGACCCGACGTTTAAAAAAAACCGCTCCAAATGGGAACAATGAGACATTTTGTAGGAGAACATAAGTCTCGCTATTACCATTCGGCGTTTCGTAATTCAATGGGAATAGTGAGACTGATTTGAAAAAAAAGTGCAGTCTCAGTATTACCACTGCAATGGGTAATGGGAATAATGAGATCTACCCGCGAAAACCGATGCCTACTCTAGAGCCCGAGGCATATTCTAAAAGCTAACAGACAGTAGGTAGATACTTATCAGATTTAAAAAAATATTTCCTATTAATCTAACAAAAAAAAATTAGCGCAAGATCCCCATGTACATCCGTTCGAAGACAATAAACGCCGCCCAAAGCTATAATCGTTGTTCAAAATCCATTGAACAAAGCCATGCGCGAAGGAACCGTCTAAAACGGACGAATGGAAGAAAATCTCAACCAATAGGCGTGTCCAATTTCCCGGCGCATTGTGCTAGAGCGAGATAAAACATTCGCCCCTCTCCGTCTAACACAACGGAGTCGATTCCGCACGGAACAGATAGACGCACAATGGTCTATTGTTATCCCCTCTCGGGCGGGCGTGGCAGGCGAAATTGGAGCGTTTTACAAAGGATAGAAGGTCTAGTTCGGCTTGGCAAGCTGTTTGGCCAATAATTGGATTCGCCGGTTATCATTGGGAAGACAATCGGTTTATGTATGACGGTCGTTATAAATAAACGCTCTATGTCACGGCTAGAAAACGCTATTGGTGGGAACGGGAAGTGCTGAGTTTGTCTTCAGTTGTAGTTGAATTGTAGTGCCAAGGCGTTTAAGACATACATACCTACACGCCTGTATCCCAGTGGGGTAGGCAGAGACCAGGGACTGCCACCTGCCACGATCCTGACAAATAAATTTCGCTTCATCGACATTTAATTTTGTTGCATGATAATTATGTACATAAATATAATAAGTAAAAACAAACACATAGACCGATAATAAAATATAAAGAACTAAATAAATAAACATAAACATAAGCATTTACATACAGGAACATACATTGCTTCTGGCCCCACACTGGGATACCCTGCGTCGTGGGAACCAGAAACAGCGACGTCACAAACATGTAAACATCCAAGACCTGGAGTTTTTTTTTTCTCCCTAGCCGGGGATCGAACCCGGGACCTCTCTCATGGTAAACAGATGCGCTAACCGCTTGTCCCGTAAGTCATTGCCGACGTTGTTTGTCATTTAAGCTAAGTATGTGCATTGAACTTGTATTTTTAAAATTATTTGACGATATTGTAATCCAAACTGAATAAATTAATATGAATATGAAAAAAACAAACGCCCTAGGCCGTACAGCGCCTGAGTGGTCACTCCACCTAACTAGCGCTTCCCTTTTGCGGCGCTACCAACATAACGAAACGAAATGCCGCTGCCAACATTAAAGAACTAAAATCGCATCAGTTTACGTGTCCGCGCGTGTAGTTCGCGGCTCTGTGACTAATTGGACTGTCGCGCCTTTTACGGTTTTTTTAATGTAATGGGCGTAGGTTTGACACTTTATGCTTGGGCCACAGAGTATAAATGATCAGAAGAACCGTTTTAAGGGGTCGTCGGGAGCTTACCAGTTATTGATGGCAAAAATCACATCTTCTTGAAATAAAACTTTCTTAAGTACTAGATATTAACTTTATTCCTGATACAGCTCCTTGACTTTTTTCCGGAAGAGTCAGAGACGAGCAACCGACGACGCGAGCTCCGTCTCTGCTCACCGTGACTAAGCTCTGCGAATCAGAGCGAAACCTGGTCGGACTCTGCCGACGAAAAGTCAAGTAAGTGTATCCGGAAAAAAAAATTGACTTCGTCAGTTTATCTATGTATGTTTTTAATTTGATTAAAATGATTAATTTCACGCTGTTCCTTTCTTTTAAAATACTATGTTGCTCAAGAAGAGTTATTATTTTTTGGCCAATCTTTTGATTGGCATCATAAAAGTAGGGGTGTTTTTTTTACATTTAAGTCGGTTCGAATCCCAGACGAAGCAAGTATTCTTTAGAAAATGTTTGAATGCAGAATTACTAACTTTTAAAACTTACATAAAGTCTTCTTTCAGCAAAATACCCTATCTACGATATTTAAGGTACTTTCCCTTCACGTCCCATAACTTTGGGACGCCCTGCATATAATAATAGTACCTAACTATTTATGTAACCTCGTTTGAAACGAGAGTCAAGTGCAAACCAGCCGAAATAAAAAAAAAATATTTTTTTTTTCAATTATTTTGAAATCTTGTATTGCTATCTAGCCTCCTCCTTATGCACACGTCCCGTATGAATTAAATACTAAAACCTAAAAAGTAACTATTTGTATTATGTATTCATACAGTATCATACATACCTCTGCCGTGTGGTCTGTTTATTCTATGGCTGCAGTAAAGGGTTAGCGGTCTGACGGTCACGATTAATGGAAATACGCTTTTACGTGTTAAGCAGTTATGAAAAGCGTGTCAAGTAACATCCTTTTTGAAAAACATGCACTTTTTTTCAAAACATAGTTTCGTTATTTGAGAGGCGGTGTTTTTAATTGCTGTCCTAGGGAGTTTATGTGATGTGATGTGACGTGTCCACTTGTAAGTAATGGAGAGGTGTGATTTGTGAAAATTTTCAGTTGCGGAGAAGTAATTACTAGAAGTATACGGCAAAACTTAGATATGATATATAGTTACATAAACATAAACATTTAAACATTTACATACAGGCACATACATTGTTTCTAGCCCCACACTAGGATACCCTGTGTCGTGGGAACCAGAAACAGCGATGTCACAAACGTGTAAACATCCAAGACCTGGGTTTTTTTTTGTCCCCAGCCGGGATTCGAACCCGGGACCTCTCGCATGGTAGGCAGATGCGCTAACCGCTGCGCCACAGAGGCCGTATATAACGTATACATATATAACGGGCCGTATATATATATAACGGGTGGTTAAATTTTAAGGGCCGATGTTGAATGTGAACCACACAATCGAGCAACGCGTTAAAGTTATTCAGGCTTATTATGAAAATGGGCGTTCAAAGCCCCAACTAGCCACACTATCGCGAACAGCAGTAATATTTTCTGCAGTATACGAACTGTACGAACATGCACTTATGTTTTCACATCTCCTACTGACCCGGTTTGCTCAAATTTTTGCACGATTTTTCCGATTGTACGCACATTTGGACGATTAAATTGACTGAAAAAATCACGAAGTGCACGATATGCACTTCGTGATTAATTTTTGATTGACTTCGTGATAAATTGTATAAAATAATTGCATGCAAAATCTGTACTATCGCTATGTTACAACATTTTGATTGTAATTTAAAGCTATGTACCTAAGTACCGTCCTAAATGTTTACAAATGCTGTGTATACCTTTAATTGGCATAATCGCTAGCCCTAAGTCACATTTATTATAAGTTTTGTTATGTTTGCGTGCTTGCTGTTGGTGTACCTAATAAATAAATAAATAAATAAATAAATAAATAAATAAATAAATAAATAAATAAATAAATAAATAAATAAATAAATAAATAAATAAATAAATAAATAAATAAGTAAATAAATAAATAAATAAATAAATAAATAAATAAATATGCATTTTGATTTGTACGCCCAGTGCGGACTGAACGCGCCGTATGTTGCTTAACCTTAGTGATCGTTTAAGATCACTCAGGCAGCCCAGGCTACAAGCGATTCATTTTCATACTAATCCTGAATAACTTTAACGCGTTGCTCGATTGTGTATATTTCAAACTATGGTTCGAATTGAGTTAGTCTGAAATTGAGAAATGTCAAATGAAATGCAGAAAAATACTTGACCTTTAGGTGTGGTTCACATTCAACATCGGCCCTTAAAATTAAAGTGAAATAAAGTAGGTACAGTAAGTTTGTCACTTGCCACGAATCTGACAGATTTTTTTCGCTATCTACCTACATAAAAAGATGAGATGACTACTCGTCATCAACCCATTATGTCCCCACCGAGGGGCACGGGTCTCTTCCCTGAGGAAGGTATAGGCCATACTCCACCACGGGGGCCAAGTCCGGATTGGTGGAGGAAATCGTTGTCTTTTAGATCTAAATTCGCCTGCATACGCTTTTCCGCCCAGACATTCGTAAACAAAGAGTAGAACGTTGAATTTCAATTCAAAGCTTTCCACTTTTACTGCATTTTCCTCCTGGGATTTAGCTTAAACAACATCAGTACACAGTGGGGGACATATCTAGATGTGGAATAGAGTTGGAAATATTCGTTATTGTAAACTGAAAAGTGATTAAATATTATAATCATTTAATTTTAGGCAAATCTACAGCGAAATTGAACACATACCTAACATTTACATACAGGCACATACATGCTTCTGGCTCCATACTAGGATACCCTGTGTCGTGGGAACCAGAAACAGCGACGTCACAAACATGTAAACATCCAAAACCTGGGTTTCTTTTTTCTTTGTCCACAGCCGGGATTCGAACGCGGGGCCTCTCGCACGGTAGGCAGATGGGCTAACCACTGCACCACAGAGGTCGTCGTTTACATACACATAATTAACTACCTACCTCTTTCTTGAGCTAAAACTTCAGTAAGCACTGTAAACATAATTAACATAATTCCGGATTTGTCGGAAGAGTCCGGCCAGGTTTCGCTCTTTCAACAAAAAACCATAAATGAATCCGGAATTAAGTTCATAATATAGTATCTTAGCTTTTAGAATATACCTCGGCTACTATCGGATAGATATTCGTGTAATAGAAATAATCGACACTTAATTTTGAAATAGGAACTAATATGACGCTAAATTTCACTTATACAGAGCAGAAAGTAGTATTACACTCGCGTGCTTTCTGCGAAAACCGAAGCCTACTCTAGAGCCCGAGGTATATTCTAAAAGCTAACAGACTGTACCTACTTCTTTTTCATCGCTCCTTAGAAGTCGGAAGATTTCTACGTAATTAGCAATAACACAATTCTCCTAATCTTGATCTTCAGTAAGAAATGTCAGCTGGTGACAGTAGATTGTAGGATTATTATAAACTTAGGGAATAGGAAATTAGTCTGACGCACACTAGCAAAATTCTCTGTATTTCGTCTACCTACCATACTTTCCGCCCAGTCCGGCCAATAGGAATCCATCAAGGCGGTAATGTATTTGTTTTTCTTTCGAAATTAGAATATTTGAAAAGAGAACAGTAGCGGCCAGTGCTGCTCCCCTGATTGTCAATTAGGGACATCAAACGGGCTTTTTGCGAATTAACTGGCCGTTTCTATTCATTTTTTGCGAATCCTGGATGCCGTGTCATCGTCTGGTATGTTTTGCCGCGGTGCATTTTCCTAAAATACAAAAGGCGTGGACATAAATACCTGTAGTATGATTTAATTAGTGAATTACTTTATTTAGTCTAAAACAAAAATCAATTTTTCATAATAATTAAAATTACACCGATTAATTCACTTTTTTATACAATTATCATAAGAAATTGAGTTGATCTAAAATTATTATTAAAACCTACTTTGTATGTATTTGTTTATTCAAACCAATCCACAGCTATTGTCACTACTAACATGAAAAAGTCAACTTTCTGATATTAATTAGATATTTACAAGGACGTGTATCTAATGACCTGATCTACATCACACAATAGAGTTTTTAGGTAAAACTCCCATGTAGAAAAAGCATTTTTCCTTTTTTTTCTCCAATAAAATATCACCTACCAACGATCGAATTAACAATTTAACCACGAAAATACTTAAAGGTCTGTGTATTGTTCCTTTATGAAAAACATGCGTTGACAGAAACAAATTGGAGTATTTGCTTAGTAAAATTATTGATTCAAACACCGGCGGAAAGTTTTGGTAAAACAAATATTTATTTGTAAAATGCGCTCGGGCGATAGACACCGCACCACCCTCCCGCATGTAGTGTCGTTTTTCCGTTTCATTTTCATACTTCCCGTTTTGTCTGGCCGTCTGGGGGGAGTGGGAGGGGTAGGTTACAATGTGGGGGGTGCCCTGTGTGCGCCGGCCTTTACAAATGTACGCTTTCAGTTGTGATGGGTTTGTTTTTTTTCTTTTTCATTTATTTGTTTGCGCGTATAGAGCGGATTGGTTCGGTCCATCTTTGTTATGCCTTTCTGCTAATGGCTCCCGTGTATGCTACCTGCAGATGTGTTTTTGTGATGATCGAAAACTGAATTTTGTACAAGGTGTCATTGTAATAACGCAAAATCTTTGAACATTGTATATTGTTCTCCAAATACACTTAGGTACTTGACTTTTAGTCAGAAGAGTAAGTCAATAAAATGCATCCGAGAATAATAAATTAATAATGCAAAATCGTTTGAAAAGCGTTTATTATGTGGGTATTGGGAAATTGAATAAATTTCAATAAGCAAAAATTTTAATGGTCACTAGGTATTATTTAAATACGGTACGAAAAATTAAAAGACTTTTTTTTATATTTTCGGGTTTTGCGTTATTTCTTCGAAGTTTCAAGTCCTAGGTACTTAGCTAATAATATGAAGAAGTTATATTAGAAATTATTTATTTAAAAATAACTTTTATTTATTACAACTCACTTAATGTATGTAGTACGTTATGTTGTTGATACTACCTAAAAACAGTAGGAAGTCAGAAACCTTCATTTTCACAACTCGGTCACAAACAAATAGAATACGATTTGGAAATCGAACACTGACGCGTCACGTACGAAGAAAAAAGGAAGAAAAATCGAATTCGAAATTCAAATTAGAAAAGAAATAAACACAAAACTGCCAGTATTGAGACGCCTATCGGATAGGCGCAAAGGTTGGAAAAAGAGTCCGGAGAGCTTATTACGGGCGTACATCGCGTGTCTGATATTAGAAAACGTTAGTCGATAGTGGTAGGTATTAGTAACTGCTGTCAGCAATAAGACCGTCTATACAACTTCCGTCTATACCTACAACTAACAACTCTGACATTCGTAAAATAAAGATTTTGTTTGAACTTTGAAATTACGTAATATTTTTTTGAAATTGCAATTTTTATTTGTCTCTTGTTTCTTGTGTGCAAAAAAGAATATTTTAATCTTATAATAAACACGACATGATAGTTTAGTTTGCTTTTACGAATGCGTGCAAAAATTATATTTAAAAATAAACCTACGTCTGTGTATGTATCTTTTTAGTATTATACTTACATATATCAACCGTCAGTATATATACAACCGTTACTTTCACATAGAATACGTCATATCTCGTTCACGTGTTATTCCATTGTCATCCTTACCAAAAAGGAATTAAGACGAAAATTTTACTTCAGTGTCACAAATACTGTTAAAGTTACACAATTTATAGTTTAGCTTAAAAAAAAATGTTTTTTTTTTCTTAATTCCCACAGTGCTACTTGAGCAAGGCGGATAGTATGGGGTCTGTGTTTGAAAAAGCGCGCGAATGCGGACATGGCGCCGCCATTAGCCGCGGAGTCGGCTCTTCAATCTGTCCCCGCGACAATGGTAGGGTTGCCAACACGAATAACTTTTTTTTAAGCAGACTATATTCGTCCCGCATGGCAGAGGCCTCTCAAAGAGAGAGTTTGGGCTTAATAACTACGCGTGCCCACTGCGGATTGGCAACTTCAACCTCCCTTCACTGTCAGCGAATGTTATTCCTTTTTTTCTTTTTTTACGTAGCCTCGATTGTGTCCCACGGCTGGGCAAAGGCCTCCCCCAACTCAGACCAGATGTTTCTGTCTTATGCCACCTCAGACCACTCCGGCATGTGTCGGTCGAGATCGTCTCGCCAACGTCTTCTTGGCCTACCTCTCCTGCGACGACCGCCTTGCGGCACCCACTCGGTGGCAAGTCTCGCCCACCTATCCGGGTGCATTCTGCAGATATGCCCTGCCCAGTTCCACTTCAACCTTGCAGTCTGGACACCCACATCAGCTATGCGTGTTTTTGAGCGTAGCGTATTATTATATGTTATTCCTACTATAAATAAAAAATGTATACATACATTCATACATAAATAAGCTCACGCCTATATCCCAGAAGGGTATAGGCGACTGCCACCAGGGACTGCCACCTGCCACGATCCTCACAAATATTTTTTTTTTTTTTCATTTCATCACAAACATGTCAACATCCAAGATCTGAGGTTTTTATTGTCCCCAGCCGGGGTTTAAAACCAGGACCTCTCGCATGGGAGGCAGATGCGCTAACCGCTACGTCACAGAGGTCGTCGTATATATATATATATATATATACCCCCACACTAGGATACCCTGTGTCGTGGGAACCAGAAACAGCGACGTCACAAACATGTAAACATCCAAGACCTGGAGTCTTTTTTTTCTCCCCAGCCGGGGATCGAACCCGGGACCTCTCGCATGGTAAGCAGATGCGCTAACCACTACGCCACAGAGGTCGTCTTATTTTATATATGGCAAAACAACGTTTGCCGTGTCAGCTGGTAACAATCTATAATGTGTAACGCTTACGAAAGTTACAGTCCAAAAATTCACGTGAAATATTTCGCGCCGGCGACAGCCCTAACAGAGGGCATGTGATCGAGTGTTGTTCGAGTTTTTATCACGGATTCATTAGTATAAGAGTGCCTTTGTTTGTGCCGACAGAGGCCTCTGTATCGGCTACCTGGCTATGGAGTGCTGTGGAGGACAATCAAAGGATGGAATCCCGGTTCAATGTCTCCATTGTTTTGCTGGAAACCGATGAAGTCAATACTATAGTCTGTAAAATATAGCTTGAGCTCCGCGACAGTACCTAAGTACGGAGTTTTCACAGTGCAAATATTTTGGGAAAAACTTCAAAACTTCATGGACGCAAATGTCCATGACAGCTGTCGCGGAGCTCAAGCTATATTTTACAGACTATAGGCTGTCTAAAAGACAAAAATTCTCAACAAGTAACTAATTATGCAAAGTTAACTACGAGTACTAGCCCTGATGAGGACATCTACGCATCATCATCATCAACCCATTATGTTCCTACCAAGGGTCTCTTTCCTGAGGAAGGTATAGGCCATACTCCACCACGGGGGCCAAGTCCGGATTGGAGGAGGCTTGTAAGACTAGTGACTGGTCTTACTGTAAAAAGTTTTCAGAGGCCTTAGCGCAGCTTGAAAACTTCTGACAGTAAGACCAGCCTTACAAGCCTTACAAGCAACTAGTCTTACAAGCCTCCACCAATCTGGACTTGGCCCCCGTGATGGAGTATGGCCTGCATCTTCCTTAGGTAAGAGACCCGCGCATCTCGGTGAAGACATAATGGGTTGATGATGATGAAATGAATCATAAATAAAGGTACTGGAAAGTCGCGACTTCTGACGCTAAAACGCGACTTGCGTCATCGTACCGACACCGAAAAGTCCAGCCTCCGAAATCACCGACAATTCGCCCAAAAAATCTAATTTGTAAGCCGTTCCCGGGACAATAAAAGGTGCACAGGGTCCAACTGTGAGCATTGAGTGGAATCAGCGCGAGACAAACCCAATTTGGCCGGGAAGGGTAAACAAAAACCCGGAGGGAGGAATTACAATGTGAAAGAAAGCCCTCGTTGCTTGAACTTCGTTTGAGATTAATGCCGCTTCGTTAGGGAACCGACTTCGACACAGGTTCTTGGAAAAACAAATTACAAGAGCTCGCTTTTCTTGTGTCTTGTCTGATTCCGTAGTGGTAATTCTTGATTAATCAATGATAAGAAGCCTGGGAAATGGTAGTTTTAAAATAAAATAATTTGAGAACTTCGGGAGGGCTTAGCTTAATTCTGGGAAGTAGTTTAACCCAATTTTTGCTTATCGCAATTATAATTGTGTGTATGTATATATTTATAAGGATGTGTGGTCACTGGTCACTACTGTTATGGATGGAACGAATTCATTCGAACAAAAATTAAATTATGCGCACTTAGCGCATAATTTCATGACTGAAAAAATATTGCCGCAAAATGCCTCCACAACCCTATAAACGTCAAAACAAATAAACTTCAATCATTTAACCTCAAAATGTATGAAACTGACCTTATTTTTTTCTTAATTAGAGATTTGGTAGTATAATTTAAGTTTCATTGTCATTTTATTGATCATCAACTGATTATGTCCCCACCAAAGGGCATGGGTACCTTCCCTGAGGAAGGTATAGGGCATACTCCACCACGGGGACCAAGTCCGGATTGGTGGAGGCTTGTAAGACTAGTGGCTGGTTTTACTACCAGAAGTTTTTAAGCCACCCTGAGGCCTCTGACTTGGCTTAACGACGAGTAATAAGTATTAATTATTAGATATCTGATCTTTTGAACCTGTTTCCAACACTGAGTACCGATTTTGTTTGAAAAACCTGTACTGTGACCAGCAATACCACTGTCGAAGCGGGACTAACCCTTCATCGCACAGCCCTTTTGTGGCCGTGACTTGGCATGCAAAGCAGCCGACACTCGGACCTAACAAAAACTTTTACGGCGACACGGGCTTCAGGATTTTGTAGCAGATTAGCTTTTCTGTAATGCTGTGTCATTGGTAGACGTACAGCTCGTATACAGGGTGGCATTTTAACCGGTACAATAAATCAACATACGTAATACTAAGTCCAAAATACAAATACCAACATTTTTTGTTACTACCCCGTTGGTACAAAAATACCAATGTCTGAACTTATCCGCAAATCTTAAAGAAATATGGACTCATTACGCATGAGCACAACTAAACGCACGAACTGGCAACTGCGCGCGGCTTGCGGGAAGGAAAAGAAGCGGCGGCGGCGGCGCAGCCAGTAGGTATGACTTATGTATGACGTAGCAAAAAAAATCTTACTTGATTTCAATTATTCATTCATACTTGCACGGGCTTAGGATCGTCACCGGCGTGGAATGCTTGCACTGGTTGGTAGTGGTATGAATTTCCACACCACGTACTGGCTAACGCCGAAGTGCGCCGTGCGTACCGCGTCGTTGGTGCTCCTTCTGGGGTCTTCCTCGAAGAACGCGAATATCTGTTCCTCGATCTCCACGGCCAAGGGAGGTCTCCCTCCTCGGCCTTGAGCGTGCGCTGGTGCAGTGAACTGTCCGTAGTGTAGCAAATACTGCGTCACTCTCATGAATGTCCTGGTGTTGAGTATTTGAGGTTAAATAAAACCGGCATTTATCAGGCGGGGCAAACTTTCTTCAGCGTATACCCACCGAGCTGCACTGTATTTTCCCCACTGAAAAAGTAACTACGAACCATTTCGTAATACTCGCGGTTTGCTAGACATCGTGCGCGCGTAATTTTCGACTGCAGGAAGTGCGGAAACGGCGCACGTGCACTCACCTAGGTCAATGCGCGCGGACTGACCAGCCAAATCGTGCGCCGGCCAGCCCGCCGCCCGCTCACTCACCCCACCCCGCCGCCCTCTGCCTCGCACCGCGATGACACCTTGATGGGTGTCCATGAGTAAAAATTGGATGAATGATAAATTAATGAAAATGAAAAAATATATATGGTAATTTTATTCGATAAATGTAATCTATTATCGATACCAATGATATGGTAAAATTTATTGTACCGGTGAAAAAATCAGGCTGTATAGCTTATGGACACAAAATACTTAACAATTCCATTTGTGTGTAAACCCGATCTAATTAGAAAAAATGTTAACTCCATCATCATCGTCGTCATCAGCCCACCCAACTACCACCTCACACGGTCTCTCGGAATTCGCATCCAACCCGCTAACTCAACGACATCGACTTACCATCGGACCGTAGGTCTGCCCACTAACCGTCATACTATTCTCGGCGACAATTCTGTGATTGCCTTGGTCCACCTGCACTGCAGTCTTCCTGCCTCACCACAACTCCACTCTAATTGATTATTATTGTTAAAATAATAATTATTGGCCGGATATTTCATAATTGGTGAGGTCTGAAAACTTACTACTAAACTTAGATTCAAATCTTTCAGTGTTTCCACAAAAGCACATTCTTTTGCCGTGTATCATTTATTCCATGTAACTTGTACATGCGAATTTATTTTCTAGACAGGAACATACCTACATACATACATAAACCTACGCCTGTATACCAGAGATGTAGACAGAGACCAGGGACTGCCACTTACTACGATCCTGATCAATAACCTTTGCTCCATCGACAGAATACCCATGTAGTAGACAAAATTCCATAATATTTCTAGTGCTAAAAATCTAGCGCTACACGCCCGCTAGAGAAGAGAAAAGTTTAGGTCACTCAATAGAAGGCTTTAACTAGCTCTCTTGTCCAGTTTTCCATAGAGTTAGATAGACTTTCGCTTTGCTACCGAGAGAAAAGACCTATGAGGCAAAATGTAAATCGTGTGCTCTAGTGTACAATAAGAAATATTCATTCATTCAATCGCTTATAGCCCCGGCTACCTGAGTGATCCTAAACGATCACAAATGTTAAGCAAGTGCATGGATGGGTGACCGTTCTATGACTAACGCTAGTGGCATTTTTCCTAGCGGTTCCGTGCTTCGCAAGGTACGCTAAGCAATTAGTGGCGACCTCTGTGGCGCAATGGTTAGCGCATCTGCCTCATGCGAGAGGTCCCGGGTTCGAATCCCGGCTGGGGACAAAAAAAAACCCAGGTCTTGGATGTTTACATGTTTGTGTCGTCGCTGTTTCTGGTTCCCACGACACAGGGTATCCGAGTGTGGGGCCGGAAGCAATGTATGTGCCTGTATGTAAATGTTATGTTATGTTAATTAGTGCCGGCTGCCGTCGATAGATGGCAGTCGTTAAACCTAGTCAGAGGCCTCAAGAGCGGCTTGAAAACTTCTGACAGTAAGACCAGCCACTAGTCTTACAAGCCTCCACCAATCCAGACTTGGCCCCAGTGGTGGTGTAAGGCCTATACCTTCCTCAAGGAAGAGACCCATGCCCCTCGGTGGGGACATAATGGGTTGATAATGATTCATTCATCAGGCGAAGATTGAAGATCAAAGAGACGTAAGATTTAAATAGAAAGAATATTTCATTTCTTTAGATTAGATTAGATCAGAACTCTTTATTGTACGAACACCAGGAAATACAGATTCGATTTGACAATAACATAGAATAGTACAATTGGCGGTCTTATTACTAAAAGTAATTTCTTCCAGACGTGCTTGAAAAGACATCTTACACATAAAATAACAAAACAACACTTTCTGACCTTTTACGTCCGAAACCAGCCACACCAGAAGACTATTACAATTTGTAAAGGCTTTATTAACAAAACAAGCAAAGCCGAACGCACTAGACTGTAAAGATGGTTGGCATGGAAACAAAAGGACGTTATTGAGAGACCCCGGCGCGCCAATAATAATGAGTAACTTTTAGTCTCCATACCTTCAGTAGTAAACTGAATTTTAAAGTAAATCGATAGGACTATTCTTTGAATATTCTCCACCAATTCGGACTTGACCCCCGTGGTGGAGCATGGCCTATACCTTCCTCAGGGAAGAGACCCGTGTCCCTTGGTGGGGACATAATGGGTTGATGATAATGATTCTTTCATGGTTAAAAATAACTTTAACGTAAAGTAACTTATAACGTAAACTATAGACAAACGCAGAAAGTATCTTGAGTGCTGCATTTGACCGTTGATTATGCAACCACTGTTTAACACAAACGAATAAAAAAGCCGGTTCCTAATCAGAAATACTTTCAAATTTGCATGAAAAATTAAAAAAAAAATTTGTCGACTTACCTCCATTTTATATTTTGAATTAAAACGTTATCTTGTATGGAGCGTCCCAACCATGCGGCGTCAAAACTAAAGTGAGATTGAGCTGTCTTGATTCTGACTAACTAACCAAGAGTTGCAACCCCCGTTCTTACGTAAAAACGATCGTTAATACTCTAGCAATAGGACCTACCTTAGCATGCTCCTGCTGCGCCAACAGCTGGTCCCTCACCATCTGCAGCTGAAGGATCATCTCAGAGAGCTGCCTCTCCTTCTCCAGGACGCTTTCACCAGCTAGAGCTTGGAGCGCCGCCGCGTCCAGCACGCCTCGGCGGTCGCTGTGGACAAAGAATTAAGCTGGTTAGAATAGTCTGATGATCAGGGTTTTTGAACCAAAACTTTTGTCAGCATTACACATTGTAACTTACTCGATTTTGATTTTTTTTAAATTGATTCTCAACTATATTGAGAGTTTTTGGTTCTCAACTATAAACTTAAACATTGAAACATTTAATATACAGGCATATACATAGATACATTGCTTCTGGCCCAAACTGTCTAGGATACTCTGTGTTGTGGGAACCAGAAATAGCGACAAAACAAACTTGTAAACATACAAGACCTCGGTTTATTTATTGTCTTCAAGGGGTTTTAACCCGGGACCTCTAGTCATGACCATGGTAGGCAGATGCGCTAACCGCTGCGACACAGAGGTCACGCAACTATACCCCAAAATTAATGTTAGAACATCGACATTCAACAACCAGAATATGTATAATCTTTTCTCCTTCTCCTTGCAGCAAAGTAACAAATACAAAGTACTTTCCTACGCTAAGTAGAAGAATCAGCAGTCAATTAAGCAACTAAAGATTTCTCGTAAAAAATAAGGTCACCGTTAATTTAAAATACCTCATTGCCCTTTCGGCGAGGTATTTCCCGCGAGACAATGCACGAACTTTCTCGCTGGGACTTGTTAAAGAAAGCTCTCGATCGGAAACGGGTTTTCGGCTTAAAAAGTGCTCTACATTGCGGTTTTTGTTTCCGAAATGTCGGCTGGTTAATTGGGCTGAGATTCGGCTGGAAGTTTGTGAGCCAGAAGCTTAGCCTGTAGCATTTTTCGTGGGCCGATCGGCTCACTATATCAATCATCACCATCATCAACCCATTATGTCCCCACCGAGGGGCACGGGCTTCCCTGAGGTATAGGCCATACTCCACCACGGGAGCCAAGTCCGGATCGGTGGAGGCTGGTAAGACTAGCGGCTGGTCTTACTGTCAGAAGTTCTCAAGCCGCGCTAAGGCCTTTGACTTGGCTTAACGACTGTCACTATATCAATAGTATTAAATTATTTTCTTCAAGGTCAAAACGGAACTGATTGGATGGGGTACCTACCTTTAACAATGTAAGTCATTGAGTGATTTTGTTAAAGATTTTATATACTTTTATTCCTTAGATTTTAAATTCGCTAAAATATTAAATTTGTTAAAATATTAGACATTATTATTATAATATTATTTGCATTTTCCTTTCCAGATCTCGCGTGTGTGTATGCTTTGGGTGACATTGTAGATGTACTGTTTTACACATAAATAAATGAAATTAAATAACACAGTACCTACGGTGCGCATTAAATATAATTGATATATAAACTATGTATGTGCTTGTACGTAAATGTGATGTTATGTTGTTTGTTATGTTGTTATGTGCTAATCTAATTAATTGACGCGTGTTTCGCAGATGCTATAGAACCAACAGTTAGTATAAACCCCTTTTTTATTGACTGCGATCTTATTTATAAATGCGGCATTCTTTAAAATACTCGATTAACGCGCTACAAAATTGTCTGTGGTAGACTCTACAGAATGTACATAATAGATAATATGCACTATAAGCATCAATACTTTAGCTTAAGGAATGTAGGTAATTGTTCTTTTTTAATAATGAATCAATTACTAAATTACTGAATTACTTTTAAAATAGTTCATATTAATCACACTAATATTATAAACGTGAAAGTTTGTGTGTGTCTATATGTTTGTCAGTCTTTAGCGCTGAAACGGCTGGACGGATTTTAATAAAATTTGGTATGGAGTTAGCCGATACCCTGGATTAAAACATAGGCTACGTTTTACCGCGGGGAAATATCTTATTCCTACGGGAAAATCGATGAACCGCGGGTAACACCGCGGGGCACAGCTAGTGAGTTTATAAGCGGTGAACGCGTTTGCCTACCATGCGAGAGGATCCAGGTTGAAGTCCCGGTTTGGGTAAATAAAAAAACCCCAGGTATTGGATGTTTACATGTTTGTGATGTCGCTGTTTCTGGTTCCCACGACACAGGGTATCCTGAATTTCCAGAAGCAATGTATGTGCCTGTATGTAAATGTTTCTGTTTAGTTAAAACTGAGTTCGAATGCCTGCCTGTCAATTTTAATTTAATTTAATTTAATTTATTGGTGATGAAAAACCGGAGCTGCCATTCGGTGTACGTTTATAAAAATATTCCGGTCCGGGGCCAAGTCACCATTACGCAGTATATAGAGTCATAAGCAATTATTCCGCTGCGATTGTTCGGAGCTTATTTTAATATGAAGTAATCATGCAATTTAGACCGTTTAACAAGTTTTTTTTTTGAGGAAAAATGAACGATTAAACTAATGAAATGAACGAATAACCGTTAAGAGAGGATGTGTTCGAGTCAAGTTTGAATGAAAGATACTCATAAATTATTATTATTAAAAGTATATATTCTAATTAGAACTCACAAGCCTCCCATTCGGGAGGGTGGGTTCTTTTTTCATTACTCTCTTTTTTCCATTTATTTATTCAAGGACCTTGAATAAGTAAGTACATTATTAAACTATTATTTTAAATTTAATTATTATTTTTGTATTGTTCCATTTATTTATTCAAGGATCTTGAATACGTTAGTGCATTATTAAACTGTTATTTGAAATTAAATTATTATTTTTGTATGGTTACTTTCACACAACACAATTACTTGACCTGGTCCCAAACTAGGATACCATGTGCTATGGTAGCCAGTAAAGGCTACAAACATGGAAAAATCACCCAGACCGAGACATTTGTAAAAATATACGGCGGCTCCCATTCTCCAGGCGGAGAATCGAACCCACGCCCTCTTGGATTTTTTGATTAGCCCCTTAACGGCTAGACCATTGAGACAGTCGCTGCACGCGCGCACGCTAGTTTCGAGTAGAAAAATACTCTGAATGGAAAATATTCCCAAAACCACATCATCATCAACCCATGATTTCCCCACCGAGGGGCACGGGTCTCTTCCCTGAGGAAGGTATAGGCCATACTCCACCACGGGGGCCAAGTCCGGATTGGTAGAGGCTTGTAAGGCTTGCGGCTGGTCTTACTGTCAGAAGTTTTCAAGCCGCCCTGAGGCCTCTGACTTGGCTTAACGACTGCCATCTATCTACGGCAGCCGGCACCAACTGCTTAACGTGCCTTGCGAAGCACGGAACCGCTCGAAAAATGCCACTAGCGTTAGTCATAGATCGTGAACCATCCATGGACTGAACGCGCCGTGTGTTGCTTAACCTTAGTGATTGTTTAAGATCACTCAGGCAGCCCAGGCTACGAGCGATTCCACAGCTTCCCGAAACCACAGCTACACGAAAATATAAACGCCGATGTGTCCACCGTTCACCTGAAAACCGCTCCACAAACAAAGGGGGAAGCCCCCCGCAAAAACAAACCTTTTACAGAAGCAAACTCGAGTTACCTCGACCCAATGAGCCCCGAACTATCCCGCAAAGGGGGCGGGCGCTGGGGCACCGGGGGCCCTAATAGAGTGATCGAGTATAGTTTGTTTGAGCACCAATTCGATTATCACGCTTCGTGACTTTTGATTGTGATGTCTTCCTGTTTTTTTGACGACCTCTGTGGCGCACTGGTTAGCGCATCTGCCTACCATGCGAGAGGTCCCGGGTTTGAATCCCGGCTGGGGACAAAAAAAACAAACCCAGGTCTTGGATGATTCTGACGTCGCTGTTTCTGGTTCCCACGTGTTAGCGATTTCATACCTATTATTTAATATTTGCATTACTGATGGCAGCACTAAACTTTCCCTTGGCACATATTCGTAATGGCAACACTAAGCCATCTCTTGTCATTCAGCCTGCTCTGATTGGTTGATTAATTCGAATCACCTGAGTGGTTGATTGAATCGAACCAATCAGGGAGCAGCGCGCGAAACTTCAAAGATTGAGTGGGGACAACGTTTTCGAGTTAGAAATTATGGGCGAGCTTGACATTCACTATCTACGAGTCCTGGCGATTAGACCTTAGTGACGATAATATAAGGTAATACGTTTATTTTTCATATTTCTATAATTTTGTAGTGTATGTTTACTTGTATCAAACTTCAGAAGAAATATATATCCATTTTACTGGCAACGGAGTCTTTTCCTTACACACGACACAGGGTATCCTAGTGTGGGGCCAGAAGCAATGCATGTGCCTGTATGTAAATGTGTTATTTTGTTTGATAGTGGAAACACACGACCTCTATGGCGCAGCGGTCAGCGCGTCTGTCTACCATGCGAGAGGTCCCGGGTTCGAGCCCCGGCTGGGGACAAAAAAAACCCAGGTCTTGGAATTTCGTTCACCTACTAAGATTGTATTCTTAACGTGTCACGAATTGTTGTTTTCAAGGCAATATTTTTTTAATTGTAAAAACGAAACGTACGTAATTATGTTCTTAAGAACAAAGCCTGGTCCTAAGATGTTTTGTTGTCATAGGGGTCATCATCGTCATCGGCAATTTGACGTCCACTCCAGGGCTCCGATTCTGCTACTGCATAACAGTATAATTGCAATTGCATGGTCGGGTCACGTGACACGTTTTTAAATCCCATTGCCGCCTACAATTACTATTGAAACACGTGCTCGCGTTGACTCAGAATCAGAATCAGAATCAAGAATTTATTTCAACGTAAAGAATTTACATTCTGCTTGTTGAATGTCAATGTACATAGTTATGTATAACGTTAGCCGCTGCCTTGGGGCCGTCTGTAGTGGAGAAAAAGGCAGCGAAAAAAAAACTCCACTCTGACCATCTTTTCTCAAATCACCTTAAAGCTAATACAAATAAAACATACAAAATAATATCTTGGATGTGTTGAACACTAGACACATTTATCCTCTGATTTAATTTAATATTAAACTACTATTTAATGCCATATGTCCTTGTCTTCTAAATAATCGTTGATTTTATAATAAGCTTTTTTGCAAAGAGTTGAAGCGGCAATGAAACTAAATGCATGCATTTTCATTGCATTGTCCATGCAGTTGTAATTGTAGTACAATGCATTAACAGAATCTAGGCCCACCACATAAGCCTTCCTCAAGGCTCTCCAATCTTCCCGGTGTAGTGCCGCCCGCAACTTAACCAGGATAAAGGAACATACAGTCTGTTAGCTTTTAGAATATACCTCGGGCTCTAAAGTAGACTTCGGTTTTCGCCGAAAGCAAACGAGTGTAACACTACTTCCTGCTCTGTATTTCGAAATTAAGTGTCATGTTAGTTTCGATTTCGAAATTAAGCGTCATATTAGTTCCGATATTTCTATTACACGAATATATCCGATTCTATCCGATAGTAGCCGAGGTATATTCTAAAAGCTAACAGACTGTAGTTTCGCAGTTTAGAAGATGCCGTTGAGACAAAATAATTGATTTCGCCTTCTTGTTTCAACTGTCATACAAGAGACGAATGAAAAATAAGTCTCACGTATTTAGGTCAAGATAATCTGTCAGAGAATGCTAATTAGACTGTTCTACAGTGCCACCATCTTATCTGTTCAGTTGATAGCGGCGCTAGTGGAGAATTAAGTAGTAACAATTAAATAGTTTACCTGGAAAAATGAGAATATTTAAACCCGTCTTTCAATTTTAATGAAAATATATCTATAAACCTTAGTAAGTGAATAAATAAAACAAAAACAATTAGTTAGTTACAATTTTGCTCACCTGAACAGATAACTTGGTGGAGCTGTAAATATTGAAATTCTCAATATTTTTATTTCCTTACGACTGCTCTTTCAATGATCGCAGTCTGGATTAAAATAGCAAAAACTTCATCATCATCATCAGCCATTTGATGTCCACATTCATCAACCGATTATGTCCCCACCGAGGGGCACAGGCTCTCCCCTGAGGAAGGCATAGGCCATACTCCACCACGGGGGCCAAGCCCGGATTGCTGAAGGCTGAGTAAATGAAGTAATGAAGACGAGTGGCTGGTCTTATTGTCAGAAATTTTCAAGCCGCCCTGAGGCCTCTGACTTGGCTTAACGACTGCTACCTATCCTACCTAAATGTGTGTTTTGGTGTGTAAATAAAATCTTTATGAATCTATCTATCTATCTATCTATCAACTGCATAACGTGCCTTGCGAAGCCACTAGCGTTAGTCATAGACGTCGAGATAGTCGAATGCCCACGCTGCTTCGTTAGGTCAACAAAACCGATCACAGTTCTTCTACAGTCAATAAACACTCGAAAAACAAAAGAAAGACGTGCTTTCACCAGGTGACCCTATTCGGGAATTTATATTTTTGCAAAATAAAGCCAAATCGCGTGCACCAATCGTCCACTTTTGACCTTGGAGTTTTAAGAATCGGCACCTAGAAACCTCTCAAGGGTTGCGTCGAAAACAGGGGTGAGATCATTAAAATGGATGCAATGGGGTGAATGTGCTAAATTTTTGTAAGGTACAGGCTGTTTGTCGTACTACTTGTTTCCAGACATTGGTTTTCTCAGGACGAGATGTTAGACATGATTATAAATTACTAGCTGACCTGGCAAATGTTGTTTTGTCACATAAATAAGCTTACAGCTTATTCTCGGACCCAATAAGCATACAGAATTTTATTTTTATTTTTATAAATAAATTATTTATCCCAAGCGCAGCGTAGGACGACCAGCCACAAGATGGACAGACGATCTCATCCAAGTGGCAGGAAGACGCTGGATGCAAGCCGCTTCCAACCGGTCTTTTTGGAAATCCATGAAGGAGGCCTATGTCCAGAAGTGGACTTCGTGTGGCTGAATGATGAAGATGATGATTTATTGCAAAAACTAGAAATTGATTAACCGAGGGATTTAATAACAATGAGTATTTTATTTTAGCCAAGCAATGGGTGACTAATTACAGATAAATGTAATGCCAGACCGAGAAATAAGTACCTTTAATAATATAGGAAAAATAAAATATAATTATGTCTATCTATCTAATCGGCCGGTAAATAGAGCCCACTGTTGGGCATAAGCCTCTTCTCTTTCACGCCAACCCATCCTGTAATAAAACTACGTAATAAATTTAAATACAAAAATGTAATCATTTCAAAACATGCTCTTGTCTATCTCGGTGATAGCGACGAAATAATTTAAAGAAAATATCACTCGAAAATCACGACGGTCATTACCTTCTTCAATCGCTTTCAGTAGTAAAATAAGACATGAAACGACTTCGCCCCAAATCGAAAATTAATCGGACTCAATTCCAATTTCAAAACCGAAAACAAAAAAGAAACAGCCTGTGAAAGAGCGTAATTTCTCTTAAAAACTCCAATCTTCATCTCGTCACTGGCAACTGACAAAAACGCGATTGTAAAAAAATACTTTCTTTTTCTTCATTCTTTCGCGAGCGAAAAAAAATATTGCAATATCGGAAATACGTCTTTGATTTTTCTCGGCGATTCGATCAAACTTTTTTGCAAGCTCTTTGATCGTGGCTGGTAGGTAAATGAGATAATAATTGCGATTCATTATTTGCAGATATTACGGGCTTCTCTTTGAGGAGGCAATGAGAGGTTGTGATAAGGTATTATGTTGGGGTTTTTCAATAATGAGGGTTCTCCATTGGTCGCGAATTAATTGCTACTTAATTAATACTGAAACGCATTGTGGACTTTCTTTGAGAACAGGGGATCAAAATCTCTCTCTTTAATTAGGTAATTATTTCAGTAGTATGTTAAGGTTTTCCCACAACAATGATATCGTAAAATAATTAGTTTTTTACTCTTGTCACAAATTCGTTTCTTGGTCCTGTAGTTGCTACTATGGTAACGTTATTATGGTAACAAGGTATTTTCCGAAAAGGAGGTTTTAGAATGTCGCCTATTTGATGTAGCGGTATCACGTCTGGTTACCATGCCGTAGGACGTGAGTTCGATTCCCACTGGGGGCACATTGAAACAAATGACCTCTAGAGTTTTTAGTTTAAAGTTACATTACAATGGACACAATAGTCCCCATTAACATCAGACATATTAGTCCTCTAAATAATTTTGCACAGAGTATGCTGAACCTTTTATTAAACCACGTTGGAGGTACCTAACTCTAATATACGTATATTTTGAGGGAATAATGTAACATAAAACATAAAAATATTTAAACCACTTTAGGTACACAATGTTACTAAGGCCGACTTGCACCACCGACTAAAATCCATTTGGTGTTAAATTGAATAGAATTTTGACAGATAGTGTATGGCGACACTGTCAAAATTCTGTTTAACTTAAAGTTAACGGCGACAGGATTGCCACTTGTCACGTTTGGGACCTAATAAACTCGGCAAAACGTGGGTCCAGTTCTAGAGACTGGTGCCTCTGCCTACCCCTTCGGGGATAACGGGCGTGAGTTTGTTTTTTTTTTTTTTAATAGATTTTAGTCGGTGGTGCAAGTCAGCCTAAGACTATGAGAAAGATTAATATTTAATATTTAGGGGCCACCTAATCTAGGTCTAGCCTACCATAAAATCTAGGGCCATCTTAGGGGCTACTTAACGGTTGGTTCGTTGCCCTTAAAAAGATTTAGCCCCTAAATCTTAAGTGTTGTTGGTGAAAACGGGCATTAGATTGTGGGCTTACGCGGATTGGCGAATTCAAGCGCTGAGGTATTGAATAGCTCAGACACTCAGGTTTCCTCACGATTTCCCTCAAAGTTAGCGAGTGGTACTGCTACTATAACTTCACAAAAGTACAAACTTAGAAACAAAATTGAATCGGTTATTTTGAAAAGGGCACAAGTCACATATTTTGGTCAAACTGAGTTATGAATGTAATTGTGTTTGTCTAAGGCCTCCGCATATTATATCTGAAAACGGCGTTAGTCCATGGTTTCGTCTACGAGTTATGACCGCTTATTGGAAAAGTAAATTTTCGTTTGCCTTTTTTTAAAGGAAATACATGAAAGAATTTAAAATGACCACTTTCTGAGGACTCTATGAAAACCAACAAACATTAAGAGATGGCTTTCAGAAATCGGTCAAATAGTCTATTGGGCAACAACAACTGTAGAAACTGAAGAATAAGATGGCGAATAGTAGTTATAATGATACCTTTTTATTGTACGAGTACGATAAGACATTTGTAATTTTCTAATAAAATATCTTACATAAATTCATAATTTTTTCCCAAATTACTAATATATTTTGAAAAGGGCACAAGTCCATCAACTTTAATTTAATTTTTTTGTTGTAACTGCGCATGTGACATCAATTAAAAGTTTAATATGTATTGTGTGTCTATATATTGCGAATACTGAATTAAGAAAAAATATATGCAACCCTAACAAAATTTTTCAATAGACAGTTTTTGTTGCTCCTGAAAATTTTCTACTTCTAGGACTTGCACCCCTTTCAAAATAACCGATTCAATTAAGATACATGCCAGCAGTGGATATCGAACCTGGGTCTCCCACTTCGAAGTCCATTGTTCTACCCACCCCTACCCGAAATCGGTCGGAACAATCATTATCATCATCACCCACTAGGCTACCACCGTTACGCTGTGGAAGTTTGCTTGTAACTAATTTGTTTGGTAGAAAAAAACAGCAATAAAACTCGTAATACATTAAGAAAAAAATTCGTAGGCACCCAGTAATCCACCAAAAAATTTAGCATAAAAAAAAAATTGAATGTATATAGGTACCTATACAATCTTTCTGAGAGTAGGCCTATGCCTTGCAGTAGAACGTAGAAAAGCTGCGTTGTCATACATAAAAATATGTACATTAAAGACCTCATGTCTAACACTAAACTGTCCTGCCGCTAATAAAACATGCATCTGCTAACTCTACCGGCGTCAGCGCACATTCCGGCCCGCGACACCAGCGCATAAACTATGCAGCGTAGGGTTGCCACCGCGGGTCAATTTGTCGGGAACAATAAAAAAATCCCTTAACGCGAGCGTCGGCGATCCGTCTTGTTTGGTCCCCCTTGTGACAAGCTTGTGGGGAAAGGCAAGAGTGGATGAGACGTTTTGCGGACGGCGCAGTAAATATAAAAATGGGTCCCTCTTGGAGTGATTCTCAAGCAAACGTAGTAAAAAAAATACAATTAATTATATTAATATATAAATTATAGTTCAGCCGAGTCTCATAAAACGCGGCTGAACTATATATACTTATATAGTTTCATAAAACTTGGTTTAAAGTTTGTGATATCGTGACGAAGGTATCCTAGTCTCTATCCTAGAGGTGATAGTGCTTTGTGAAAGCCTCCGTGTAAATTCATCTAGACACATTTTACATTCCAAGCAAAATTACATCATTCTGAGCAGCAATCGCTCGTAGCCTGGGCTGCCTGAGTGATCTTGAACGATCACTAAGGTTAAGCAACATACGGCGCGTTCAGTCTATGGATGGGTCACCGTCTGTGACTAACGCTAGTGGCATTTTTTCCGAGCGATTCCGTGCTTCGCAAGGTACGTTAAGCAGTTGGTGCCGGCTGCCGTCGATAGATGGCAGTCGTTAAGCCAAGTCAGAGGCCTTTAGGGACAGCTTGAAAACTTCTGACAGTAAGACCAGCCACTAGTCTTACAAGCCTCCACCAATCCGGACTTGGCCCCGTGGTGGAGTATAGCCTATACCTTCCTCAGGGAAGAGACCCGTGCCCCTCGGTGGGGAAATAATGGGTTGATGATGATGAGCAGCAATAGGTACCTACCGTTAATAATTGGCCAAGATACTTATTTTTCATAATGTAGTTTTTTTAGTTTTAATCATTATATTTGTCCTTGCTAAAGGTCGTGGCTTCGATTCCGATTGGGGGCCGCCGTACTTTTAAACAAATGGCTTCAGTCTGGGTGTATTTCCGCATTTGTGATGTCCTTGCCTGGTTACCATAGCACAGGGTATCTTAGTTTGGGACCAGGGCTTAGATTCTACTAATGCCTTGTAGTACAACGAAATTTGCATGACTGCGTCAATTTCATTTCATTGCCGCCGCTGTAAATCAAAGCGCGCACGCGAATTCTTAATCCCAAGTGATAATGGAATTAAAAACCATGTCTTTTGACCCGATGATGTAACTGTCATTGAACTGTAATGCACTAACAGAATCGAGGCACAGGCGAAGTGATTGTGTTGTGTGA
Source organism: Yponomeuta plumbellus (assembly GCA_947310845.1). Lineage (NCBI taxonomy): Eukaryota > Metazoa > Arthropoda > Insecta > Lepidoptera > Yponomeutidae > Yponomeuta > Yponomeuta plumbellus. The sequence continues at coordinate 3,798,814 of OX371206.1, forward strand.
AAGTTATTCATTCATGTCACAGGCATATCCATAGCAAGCTCTCTCGTCGGTGTTCACAATGCACTCATGATTATTTCACTCGGTAGTTCACCGTTCGTCATGTCGCTCTGCGGCAGTTTTTATTGAGCGTACATTTTACATCACCACCGAGCAGGACGAATGTATCCTTATATGAATGGGTTTTGGGTCGAATTTTGTAAGTTTTTTTGCACGACAAGTGTATTCGAGAAGTCTGCGTTGTGAGGGGAAGAGGAATAATAGGATTTTAAATAAGGTTAAGGTCAGTTTTGTCAAAAGAGGACTGCGTTTTCTGGGTATTGTTTTTTGGGCCATACATTCTTATATTGCAATTCTCTGGTGTCGCATTTTTCACATTATTGTTTTACGAAAATGATTTTTTTCGTTGTATCTAAACCGCTCTTACCTCTAAAACTTTTAGTGTCCATTTCCAGATGCACAAAAACAGTAACTTTACAACGCTCTCAAGAATGATCCCTGCGGTAAGATCGCTCGTTTGCTCTTCCTTTATAAGCCTCGGTGTAAATTCATCTAGACATATTTTACATTCAAAACGAAGTTACAACATTATAAGTTAGTGTAGGAATACTTTTTTTGTTAAGGTCCGATGGGGCTGACATGATCACATGGTGATCAAAGCCTCTAAATAAAATAAAGATAAAAAAAAAGTTAAAAATTCTGAACAGCAATACTTCTAATAACTGGCAACCCTACGCAAGCTAATTTCAATAAGGCACAACAAAGCTATTAAGACGTCCAACAACGACATTTCATACAATACAATTTGTCTTTTGTGTGCGCATCCCGTATGCGCGCAAATCATCGAGCATGTATGGTACCATTGTCTTTGACAAAGCTGTATTATCTACAGAACCTTGTCAATTGTCTCCAGCTAGTACCTCTGACTGTGTCTGTATCCAAAGCTTTGTACTGCAATTTCACCCCTATTTGTCACTGATATAAGGACAGGCGATGCGGTTGACTGTATTGGCAATAGTGTCATAGTTGTATTTAGTTTTGTTGCGTAAGTCTGAGACTGTAAAGGATTTGTTTAAGGGTATTGTACAGAGTATTGTCTTGTTTATGGTGTATGTACTTCTTTGATGTATGTTTGACTGACTGGGCTGATTATCTGAGGCAGATTTCTGGGGGAGGATGACCGGGAATAGAAGAAAGTGGCCTCGGGGGAGGATGCTACCTAGAGGATAATATATGCAGGAGAGGATGAGTACGGATTGACTCATTAATTGACGTTTCTTGAAGCCTGTTTCACTAGTTCGCGAGTCTAATGCCCGTTTTCTCCAACATCACTTAAGATTGAGGGGCTACTTAACGGTTGATTCGTAGCCCTTAAAAAAGATTAGGTGGGCCCTAAATCTTAAGTATTGTTGGTGAAAGCTGGTAACAATAGATTAACAGACTGATAGCGTCCAAGAATCGCTCGTAGCCTGGGCTGCCTGAGTGATCTTAAACGATCACTAGGGTTAAGCAACATACGGCGCGTTCATGGATGGGTTTCTGTCTATGGCTAACGCTAGTGGCATTTTTCCGAGCGCTTCCGTGCTTCGCAAGGCACGTTAAGCAGTTGTAGTTGGTGCCGGCTGCCGTCGATAATGGCAGTCGTTAAGCCAAGTCAGAGGCCTTAGGGCGTCTTGAAAACTTCTAACAGTAAGACCAGCCACTAGTCTTACAAGCCTCCACCAATCCGGACTTGGCCCTCGTGGTGGAGTATGGCCTATACCTTCCTCAGGGAAGAGACCCATGCCCCTCGGTGGTCACATAGTGGGTTGATGATGATAGCGTCCAAGAAACCGGGGTAAGTGACTAACAAGTTTTGCGGGATTATGTAATGTTTGAGGATCAAGGTGCCCGAAGCACGACTACGTTCACGTGGTAAACGGATTACTTTCTATCTATATATTTTTTAGAATATACATAATAATATTTTCATGAATGTATTTGCAACTGTTACCCGTTGTTACCCCCGGCAACTTCAATCTTATCCTCTTTATAATATTAGTGTAGAAACAAATTCCGAACTCTCGACTCACGGCCCAACAAAAAGCTCCCACAATGGAGAGTGTAACAAACTAATAGTCAAAACATTATGAAGACATTTACAGCATCTAATGTTCCCGTGCCGGCTGTTCTAATGTGCAGCACTCACTCATTGTGCTCTTCAAATATATATCAATGTTCAAATTATCATCTGCACCATTGTTAAAGTTTTCAAATTGGGGTCGGTCCAAGTTACAAGCTTGTTGTTACACTTTACACAATAAAAAAATACATAAATAAGAGAATCGCTTGTAGCCCGGCTGTCTGAGTGATGTTAAACGACCAAGAAGGTTAAACAACATAGGGCGCGTTCAGTGCATGGATGGGTGACTGTTCTATGACTAACTCCAGTGGCATTTTTCCGAGCGGTTCCGTGTTTCGCAAGGCACGTTAAGCAGTTGGTGATAGATGGCAGTCGTTATGCCAAGTCAGAGGCCCTGGGCGGCTTGAAAACTTTTGACAGTAAGACCAGCCACTAGTCTTACAAGCCTCCACCAATCCGGGCTAGGCCCCCGTGGTAGAGTATGGCCTATAGCCAGGGGAGAGACCCGTGCCTCTCGTGGGGGACATAATGGGTTGATGATGATGGGAGGATGATAAGGTATTGGGAATTACATGAGATTTTTATACCACTAGTTTACTATTTATACCAGTAATTAATTACAGTGGAAACAATGTAATTAAGGCTGTAAATAATCGAGTCGTAGGTAAAGGTACAAAAAGGCAAGTTTTAGATAGAGAAAAAAGAGAAATCGATGCAAAAGGATACAAGTAAAGGAAAATGCTGGGCCATTTTACTACGTTGTGACAGTTTCTCCAATTACAACTTCATGGAATGTCTTCAGCTTATACCTTGCACCTACAAGGTGGTGCCCGAAAAAAGCTTCATAAAAAAGATAGATCGACGGACATTAGGCCACGTTCACAGCTTAATCCGAAGATGGCGATTAGCCGAGCGTTTAATTACTGCCCACGGCCCTAAAAAGTACCCACAATATATTGAACTACTTCAGAGAAGCATTACCAAGACACTGAAGGTCAAAAAAGCGAAACCGTAGCTGTGTTGCATATTAAGGCATAAGATTAAACAATGGCCAAACATTTGTCTTTATATTTTTGACAGTGTTAATGTTAAACAATATTTCCAACGCTTTTGTTTTTTTAATTGTTGTTTTTCAACCGACAATGGCGGCTTAAAGAAAGGTTCAGCGCGTGTTATGGTTTCGTATTAGAGGAGCATTGTTTTGAGCTATTGTTTTTTAAATAGCATAATAGTAATGAAACGGTTTCTTTTGGATAGAGACCTGTCTAGTGTTGCTATGCTGCGTGCCAAATAGGGTTTCCTTTCATGTAAACAAACAAATCTAATAACATGTAATAACCGAGTCATAAATAATATTAAACTTCCGAAATCAGATTTCAACGTAAAGGATTTACATTCTGTTTGTTGAATGTCAATTCAATTCATTTATTGCGATAAATTACAGTGAAAATTACAGGTCTTAAACAGTTAATCGTGCATAAGCATGTGTACATGTACATGTGTAATTTTACTGAGAGCGGCATGGCATGGCAATAGTACAAATTATTAATATGGATTATAAAGGAAATTAAATTATGATAACATTTTATAACATATTAGTTACTAGTGACTATAAAAGTCTACGTCAATGTCTAATGACAATGTACTTATTAGGCACTGCCTTGTGTCGAGTGTAGTGGAGGTAGCGAAAAAAAAACTCCACTCTGACCATCACATCTCAAATCACCATAAATCTAATACATTTACATACAGGCACATACATTGCTTCTGGCCCCACACTAGGATATCCTGTGTCGTGGGAACCAGAATCAGCGCCATCACAAACATGTAAACATCCAAGACCTGGTTTTTTTTGTCCCCAGCCGGGATTCAAACTCGGGACCTATCGCATGGTAGGAAGATGCGCTACCGCTACGCCACGGTGCATATATAAGTTGGTATGAATATATATCTACCTAAGTAGCTCAAGATCCGCAGACACATCTTAAATTCATCACATCACTCTGACTGATTGATTTAAGAAATTCCGTTTTGAAAACTGTGTCTATTTACTATAAAGGAACGTCTATATGGTATGGTGTATGCATACAGTTAGCGACGTTGCGATTGTTCCGTCATGATCATCAACCCACCATCATCATTAACCCATTATGTTCCCACCGAGGGGCACGGGTCTCTTCCCTGAGGGAGGTATAGGCCATACTCCACCACGTCCACCACGTCCGAATTGGTGGAGACTTGTAAGACTAGTGGCTGGTCTTAGGTACTGTCAAAAAATTTTAACCCGCCCTAAGGTGGACTTGGCGCCCTAAGGCGGACAGAGGACTTGGCCTAACGACTGTCATCGCAAATACCATATGCCATAACGTGCCTTGCGAAGCACAGAACCGCTCGGAAAAATGCCACTAGCGTTAGTCATAGACGGTCACCCATTCACGCACTGAACGCGCCCTATGTTGCTTAACCTTTGTGATCCTTTAGACCACTCAGGCGGCCGGGGCTACGAGCAAGCAAGCAAGTGCTTATCAAAACCAAATTAACTTTAAGGTTTTTTAAATTCGCAGAAAATTACTAAAATAATACACTTTGTCATGTTGGTGTACTTTACTCGTGTATACAGGGTGTCCCAAAACTCAATGTCAAGCCGGAACCGGGTGAAAAGGCAAGTCATACTGGTTATAAGAAAAATAAAAAAAAATAAAAAAGAAATTGCATCAAAAAAAATTATAAGCATTTAAAAAAATTGAAATATCCTGTTGCCACAAATCTTTACTTTTTCCATTTTTTTTTTGTTTCGTAACTCTGAATAATGCAACTTAAAAAATTGCCCATTTTTAATTTTAATTTTCATTATGTTTGTGAAATTTCTTGAATAAATAATAATTAAAAAAAATATTGTACTTAAAATGAAAAATCGATTTATTTAAATATTTTTCTAATTACCAATATGACTACTGACTAGCCTTTTCACCCGGTGCCGGCTTGACATTGAGTTTTGGGACACCCTGTATACACGAGTAAAGTACACCAACATGATAAAGTGTATTATTTTAGTAATACTTGAATAATACACCTTGGACAACTATCAAACCGGAAGTCTAAATAAATAATTAGGTATCATTCCCTGGCTTAATTAGGCAAAGAGTTCCATGGACTGGAAACAATGATAGGTATTATTATTCTCATAATAGCACTGTTGATAACGGAATATACTTCACGAACAATAATTTCGGTGAAGCCAAAAGTTTATCGCCAGGCCACCGTGTCGAGACCTAAATAATGTGGACACGACCAATAACAAAAACATTTGTGGCGCTATATTTAGGTAAACTCAATTACGATTGTAACCTGCATGACATAGTTTTCTGCATTCAGAAGTTTTCAAGCCGCCCTAAGGCCTCTGACTTGGCTTAACGACTACCATCTATTGACGGCAGCCGGCACCAACTGCTTAACCTCCCTTGCGAAGCACGGAACCGCTCGGAAAAATGCCACTAGCGTTAGTCATAGACGGTGACCCATCTATGTTGCTTAACCTCTTACAAGCTTACAAGGCTCCACCAATCCGGACTTGGCCCCCGTGGTGGAGTATGGCCTATACCTTCCTCAGGGAAGAGACCCGTGCCCCTCGGTGGGGACAAAATGGGTTGATGATGATGATGTCTAGTGACCACGAGGAAATATTTTTCTTTCGAACTTTTTACGATCCAAGATAAAGAGATTATGGAGAGAATGAGGGAAGAAAGACTGTCAAAACAAATATATCGAGCGAATGTAAGTGGAAGGGCCGGTACCTAAGCGACGGACCTACTTCGACTAAATAGGGGATGTATTAACAAAGGGCAAGATAAAAAGTACTCTAAACCGGCGTGCGTGCATGAGGTAGCTGATGAATGTCGATGAAGCAATAGTGGTTTGTCAGAATCGTGGCAACTGGCAGTCCCTGGTCTCTGTTCACCCCTTTCGGATACAGGCGTGAGCTTATGTATGTATGTATGCATGAATCTTTACATTTTTCGTTACAAAGTCACCCATGACTTAACTGTGTAAGCACATGCCTATCAACGAAATTCAATTCAATTGGTACTCTCCAAACAGGAATTTCTAATCTGAAACTGTGCAAGTGACGGCTACTACCAAAGGTATGCAAAATTACAAAAACCGCAATTTACATTGCCAGTAAATAGGTGACTTTGTCAATGATTTCCCGCCTTCGTGATTCGAAATTTGAATGCAGCGGTAAGCGCAGCGCCATGATTGGCTCATACAATATTCAGGGCAGCCAATAGCGGCGCGTGCCAATGTGTCGCCAGTGCATCAAAAATTCCATCTGAATGTTGCCACCGGTGTGGCGAGCACTAAAAATGATAATACCCTAACATGACCAACGATACAATTTTGAAATAAAGAATTCATGCACCATTTTCGCGTTTACGTCCGTATTTTTATTGAACACACATAGAAATTGGCTGGTCCATTTTATTTATATCATTGGGGCACTCTCAATACGTTTTGAGTGTTTTCGGGCGATACAATAAAGGGAGATGCTTTTTGGAACTTTATGTTTGGGCAGCATTTTCATAGCGTTTTCTGATTATTTTTTCTTGAATTTTGCAATAAAAATTTCGCATGTTATTTGAAAATTTGCCTAGAACGAAATTTATTACGCTTTTCGAGTAACAAATAACTCTCATTCGCAGTAACTCCTGACCAGTTTGAAATTGAAATGACCAACGATTGATCATATTAAAACAACGATAAATTAAACATTAATCCATGAAGTCAAATAACATGTTCAAATAGAATAACGATTAGGTATACAAGACGAAGTAAACACGTTGGCAGGCAACATTAATAATTCTCTTATCAACTTGAGACAATAGAACGACCGAGTTGAATTAGCATTTCAAGATTGTAGGTGAATCGTTACTCAAGGCGTAATAAACCTGGATGAATCTTTATAAGCTGATGATTGATCGTTTGGGGCTATTGTTAATTTATGTATGCCGTTTTTAATAAATCTATACAGACAGAGTGATCATTGGTAATGGGAAGTATGGGAGTTATAGAAGTACTGTAAGGCCATTTCTGCACTGCTCCGGTCCGGCGTCGGAACCGGAGAATCAGTCATGAGAAAAATACCGGATGCCGGATTATGCTTCTCCACATCATCCGATTATAATCGGCAATGGACGTGACGCAGTGCTCTATTAAAATTCCTCGGTTTTTCTATTCCGGGCAGGGGACGTTTTCCACACATTCTATTATTGTGCGGCCGCTGGGAGTATACGATCCTGATACATGTCTATTTCATATGACTAGTGATGGGAGAAAAGCAACGTTATCATTCCTTACGTTATTCTTAACTAGCTTTTGCTACTGACTCACGATTAAATAGTTTTGTTTTTTAGACGACCTTCACTCAGTCATCTCTTGTGCCATTTTCGCAGGCATTTTAGAAGGGTCATCATTTTTTTTTGTGCCGAATGGCGGTGAAGTGTTGTGGCGAGCTGTGCGACCTTTTATTTGGGCCCAGATCAGCTCAATCGCTTTGTACGGCAGTGGTACGGAGAGATTCTGAGAACGCGATGATCTTTTTCTAAAGCCTGTTCATCAACTTCGTATCGTTAAAGGAACCGTTATTATTTTCGTTATTTTTGGTACGTCACTACAAAAAAATACGGTTGACATAACCTTGTGACAGCGTAGTAAGGATTTTACGCACGAACATTAAATATTGATTTCTTCTTATTTCACATTTAAATCACTGTGCAAAATATAACATTGATTGTAAGTTTACACAATGATATAGTTTCAATGACAATTATTTGCTAGTAGGATAAATAGGACATAAAAATATTTTAATCATAAATTTAACGCCACTTCAAGGTTACGTCGTCCGTTCTAACATGACCTGTCAGGATCGTAAACTCCCAGCGGCCGGACGGTAATGTAAATAAAATAGTATGGAAACATTTTCGGGTTTTATGCGCGGTGCAAAAACGTGTATTGTTTTTGTACGTCGATCACTTCGGCCCGGTAAAATACCGTTCCGATCTAGCAAATTATCGGACCGTTAAAAACCGGATGCCGGAGTAGTGGAGAAGCTTACTAGTATTCTTGTGTATTTCTAAATCAAACCGGTCATTAACGTTTGCCGGACCGGAGAAGTGGAAAAAGGCACTAAGAGTAGAGGTTGATCACTTATAAAGTGTAAGAAGACGATGGCCTCAGTTTGAGTGTTTTTTTTTTATGTTTGTGATGTCCTTGCCTGGTTGCCATAGTACAGAGTACCCTAGTACGGGACCAGGTCAAGCGATTGTGTTGCTTGGAAGTTAAGTGTTATTTTATTCTTACTTCATTTTTGGCTAATGCCCGGTTCCTATAATATATGCCTACCGGCTACGATCTGTTTTCCATACAATTTATTGACGGTTCGTAGGAATTTCGTAGGAATTGTAACCGATCGTAAGCAAAAACGAAGCGTTTTGTGGATATTGGAACCGGGCATTAGCTGATAATCTCAAATCAGTCCGTCGTAATCTTTTATTTTTCCAAGCAAACTAATTTTGGATATATCTTTTTTTTCCTATTATTGAGCTTAATTTGCTATCTCCCGCTCTCTGTTTTATTATTCGAAACCTTTCTTAGGCTGTGTAGAAGAAATTTGTTTTGAAATAAGTCCATCTTTGCACATCGACGCGTAGCTGTTATTTCAGTTTTTTATGTAGGTACTTTTTTATTTCGTAGAATAATGCGTAACAAACAAACTAATTAGTAAAAGCACCTTTTCTTCTTGACTGAACAATGTCTCAAAATCCGTGAATGTTAAGACAATAAAATTAGTCTTATAAGAAAGTTTTTCATTTGGCATAATAGTGTGGTACCTACAGATCTGAGAAAAGCAGGCATGTTAATAATTTTTTCTCAAAAATGCTTGGAAATTTGAGCATTATTTCGACAACCTTCTTCGAGATAAATCAAAATTGCCGTAGGTACTGGCCAATTACGCGCGAGCAGCGGCCGGAAAAAGTTCTATGAAAATTCATAACTGGCCTGTTTTGCGGCCAAATAAATTACATACTAAACTCATATCTGTCGTGTTATTTAAAAATAGAACGATCTTTTACTCCGAACAATGACAACCAAGGAGGTAACTTATAAGAGGTATTTTTTTTATTTCGAGCTGGCTTGCGATAGGAAGCTGGATATACCTATTGAAAAAAAAGAACACTTTAACGCGGCTTCGCCTCGGCCCACATTTCCACGTTCGTCCATCAATGCCTCTTTTGCTGGCCGCTGCAGTAATGTACTAATAACATGCAAACATGCAGAATTTTCATCAAAACTGTAAAAACGTAAATTAAATCGACACGATGCGCGACGTAATCACTCCAAATTTGAGCGTATAGAAATAAGGGAATTCATCATCATCATCAGCCCACTGCCCTGCTGTTGGGTATAGGTCTTTTCCCCAAGGGAATTCAAACTTAAAGAAATAAATTAGAGGACAATATGACAAAAGAACATTATTAGAGCTTAGAAACAGAACTCCTATCGCTAAGCTAAATAACAATCGTCAGAATGTCATCGATAAAAGCCATTAATTAAACCGATGAGGTACTATTAAAGATAGACTCCACAAATACAAATATTGACATAGATCGCGCTTGACCCTAACCTTTCTTGATCATAATATCCATTATAGACTAGTCCTTATCTTATTTCATTGTAGATGCAATTGTATACTAAGTATTAGTTCGTGTTGTCTATCTGTACACTGATCTTTATTATGTGGATCAAATGTTAACAGCAAATCAATTTAAAAAATCAATCTTTGTACTTTCCTACAAATGACGTAACAAAGTCATGCTGCCATGTGTAGTACTTTTGATCATTATCATTATAGGTACCAATTTTGTTTGGTTGTTTTTTTAATAATAATAACTTCCGTATTGCGTACCGTACCGTATTAAAAATTCTTTCATCCGTATGTACACAGATACTGAAAGCTGAAGTACTTGTGTCAGCCTCTTAAAAAAAATCAAGCTACCTACATTTTGAATCTTTACAAATAACTATACCGAGCAATACAATTTAAAGCAACATAAAATTTGCATTCAAGGCACAGAGATTTGTTCAGGCCCCAGACTGTCAGAAATTTTCAAACCGCCCTAAGGCCTCTGACTTGACGACTGCCATCTATCGACGGCACGTTAAGGTAGATATCTTAACGTGCCTTAACGTGCCTTGCGAAGCACGGAACCGCTCGGAAAAAATCCACTAGCGTTAGTCATAGAACAGTCACCCATCCCTGCACTGAACGCGCCCTATGTTGCTGAACCTTCGTGATCGTTTAAGATCACTCAGGCACCCGGGGCTACGAGCGAGCGTTATCCATATCACCAAAGAACAAATTGCGTGTCAATCCAACGTTAAAACACAAGCCCACTCCAGCGAGCAAGCTTTTACTCGGGTTTATTGTCAAAGTAAATGCCGTAGACTGAACAGTTATTTTGATGACTGCTCACCGGTTATTTAGTGGCTACTAAGCAGGTATTATATTGGACATTAAAGTTTATGCTCCAGTATGCTTTCGAGACATAATGCTATTGCATGCTTAGTTGGACATTTTTGATACCAATGATCGCTGTGGCGCAGCGGTTTGCGCATCTGCCTACCATGCGAGATTTCCCGGGTACGAATCCCGGCTGGGGACAAAAAACATGGTCTTGGCATATTTGTGATGTCGCTGTTTCTGGTTCCCACGACACAGGGTATCCTAGTAAGAGGCCAGAATCAATGTATGTGCCTGTATGTAAATGTTTATGTTTTAAAACTAACGACGAACTTGATTAGCTGCATCGGTGGTCGCTTAAAGGCAATTTTAATTTTGCGCTCACCAATCGCGATGCCCCCTCCAGACTACTCGCGTAGCTCCTCGACAAAGTACTCGGGAAAGTTGACCGAAGTACGTAGCTACACACTCGAGGTTGGACGAAGTTAGACGAAGTGCCTCTCCACACCTACCGCATTCGCCCAACCTCGGTCAACTTCGCGAGCAGTGTGGAGGCCACATAACAGCGTTTTAACGCGGCGCCCTTAGTTCACGTGGGCACACCAATGCGGTTTCGGAACTCAGAACGCCCATAAAAGGCTTGTTAAACTCACATTTAACACTTTTACAACGAACCTAGCTACGTCAACATTGTTTTTAACGAGCCATTATACGGCCAATTAAATCTCGCTGAAACAGCTAGGCACAAAAATAGACCAGCGGTTTTTAAGCCCCTTTAGTCCGAAATGACGGCGATAACGTTCTGTTTGCTGTAATTAACAGAAATTGTTGCATAGTTCGCTGGCAGTTGTCTTGTTGTCGTGCTTTCGTAATAGGCCATTAGGGTTATATTTGTAGGCTTTTGCCGTCTTTATTTTTAAGTCTAACAATGTTCAGACCACACGTAGGCTGCCAGTGAGCTTAAATGCGTAGACATTGTCACTTAATCAGTATAGTTCACTGCATAAAAATAAATAAATATATAGACAGTAAAATAATATCAATGTAGTGAATAGAATTGATAAAGGAATGTGGCTTTGATTTGGACATTGTGGAGCGGATGTGAGTGAAAATGTTGGTGAAGGACGCCCCAGAGGGAAGTACTTCGACCAATAGGGGATGTTAGTAAAGGACAAGAAAGAAAGTACCCGAAATAGGCAAGCGTTCACGCAAGGACTAGTGAATGTCTACAAAAGTGATTTGTCATGATCGTGGCAGGTGACAGTTCCCCTCTGGAAGACATGCGTGAGCTTATGCTAAATATGGATACCTATTACAAAGACAGTGCTATAGACTCTGATCTTAACTACTGGCTAACGGAGCCGGACAAATGTACAGAGGTAACGCGTTCCACAGATATACACCACAGTCACAGTGAAAGAATCCAAATAACCCGTCGTACTTACTCGCACGGGGATGTCGAGAAGAAAGTCTTTTCACGGCTACTGAAAACGAGGGTCATACGCGCCTAGGACACGAAATATTTTAAGATTTGGCCATAATGAAATTTCTAAACCAATGGTAGAAGCGCTACACTGATCCTAGTACTCACAACACACCACAATAGAAATAACGCATCTTTTGCGTCTACGAAAGCGATACCGGATAACAACTCAAGTATAAGTCGATTGTTAATAAACATAGCAATTTCCAGTGATAACAGCACTATCGGGTGTTAATGTCTTCCGTACTGATAGAAATGAAACCCACACAGATGGTTCAAATCTAACTTTTGATTGAGATCAAGACTTGGCATTTTTTGCTACTTCTTTTGATAGCTCAACTATCAAAAGAAGTAGCAAAAATGCCTAAGTGTAAGACCACAGAATACATAATAGTACAGTAAGACACACAAAAATAATATTAAGAAATTATGCAGCCGAGAACACGACGATGGACAGATCTGCGGCCCGAGGGTCAGACGATGTCGTTGAGGCGGTGGATGTCTGTGGATGCGAATGGCGATAGAATGAATGAATTAATGAATAACCATTTATTGCCAAGAACAGTGTTTCATACTTATAATAATATCTTAATACAGACTAAATTATAAATAAATAAAATAGACCTTGTGAGATGGCTTTTGGGGAAACAGCCTATACTCAGGAGTGGGCAACGGTGGGTTGATGATGATGATGATATAAGCAAGGAAAAAGTAGCCTACGTGACCAAAATCTATAAAGTATAACAAAACATAAAAACAGACTTGTGTCTAGGTTTTTGGTACCACTCCCCGACAAGATGCTTAAAGAGACAGCATACATGGAACGTAGCACAATAAGTGTTACCCATTCATTTAGGGATAAACAGACAATGGAATTCATAATTCATCAGAAATATTCACCCCAAAATCTTCTTATGATATGACCGGTCACGAGTTAGAAATATAGAAAAAAAATGTATTTAGCAAAATGTGTTTTCTTCCTTAGCTGGAGGCCTAGAGATGGGCGCAGAAGTATTGAAAAGCAGCCAACGCGATGGTCTGGCGATATGGTAAAATTGGCAGGAAAAGACTGGATTCGAAAAACCCAAGACCGAAATGAATGGTATGCATTGCAAGAGACTGCACTCAGCAATGAGCCTCTCAATAACAGGTTGAAGAAGAAGTGTTTTCTTCCATTCAGATGGAAAGCCATAGCAGGAGTCCAACTAACCCAGTTTTATATTGGTGTTTTACTTAATTTATTGTTTGTCATTGCATTGCATGGAATTGATATAATTCTAATCGGAGTCACCCTTCTAGTCTAATTACTCGTACATCACAACACAACTGAACTAAGACAAACAATGATCTGAAGGTGACTCGCTTGTTTTACTGATTATAATTGCCTATGCAATTAATATGATGATTTATATTCTTAAGCAGCTTATCGGATTAGTTGCCTATGCCTTCACATTAGAGATCACAGCATACCTGCTGAGCCCTATGGCATAAAATATAACCGGACTTATTTGTCAGCAACTGAGAAATTTTGTTTTGGAGAGGATGAAGGAAAAAGGAGAAGAGCCGGGAGGGCACGTCCCAGGCAGATATAGTTTGTCCAAATAGCGAGTGTATAATGGAAAGGCGAGATAAACATACCAAAAATTTATAGAACGTATGCAAACAACTCAACCCGTGGACACTTAACAACAACTAGTCTGTTTTAGTGCTCAGATATTTGATGAAATCCCAGTTTATATTACCTCCTATCTCTATGACTTAAGCATCGTAACTTACTTGTTCTGCTTGACAGGCGTCGTCGAAGGGGTAGGTCTCTTCTCCTCCTTAATGGTGCTGTTGTTCATTTTGGACGTCAGCCTCTTGAGGACGTCGTCCATAGAACGCTTATGAGGATTGGAGAGGAGCGCGCTGTTGTGGTTAAGTAGCGAGTTGTTGTTGTTGCTGAAGCCGAGAATCTTCGCGTCCGGGCCAGGGCTGCTGCATTCGGAGGAGCCTCGGCGCCGGTTTTGGAGGTCGACCTGGTGAGAAAATTGAGGGTATTGAAGACACTAGCTATAGCTGCAATAGAGTGCAGGAGTACCTTAGAAACTTGTCTGGAAATCTAAGTCTCTTGCAGCCCGACCTTGAAAATAACAATGGTTTTCGTACTTTTTGAAGGACTTTGAGCCGGAAGAGGGTTTAGCTAGAGAGTATCGTTTAATACTCAATTGAGGTACCCAGTGGCCAATTTTTATCGTGATTAAAGCTGGTAATATCTGCAAGATGGCCTATATTTATTAGCCAGTTTTAGAGGTATATTCGGTGGTAACCAGACTTACGATAAGACAGGAGAAGTAAGCCTTGGAAAATTGTAGAGTAACTTGAACGTTGCAAGACCGTATCTTTTGATTGGCAGTGGCTAATTTTTATAGTAATTAAGGTTTTTAATACTGTTAGTCTTAGTTTAGGTTGTTCTGGAGGTTGTCGTTGTGACGGATCGGGCAATGTAGCATCGCTCCTCTTTCCCGATCTTTTCCATAAAGATTTTGGAACTGCAACCGCTAAACTTAAGTACGCGTTTCATATTATTCGAAAACAGGTGATTGGAAATTGCCACTGTCCAATTTACAAGTGACGAATGTTGCAAATGTGGCAGCCAAAATCGGAAACGACCTTTCTACCGAGATGGAAAGAGTTTGCACGGACAGGCAGAAGTGAAAAGCCTTTCCTGAACAGTGGGATAAATCAATGTGTCTTCCCCTTATTCTCACATGACTAAGACCAAGGCACAACTCATCTGAGAGAACTCTCAGTATAGGTCCAATACCTATAAGATTATAGATGCTGGAGCTTGAAGGCAGCTTGTAGAAACCTTCGACGAAGAATAAACTATTAAAACAACTCACCTGATGCAGGGACAGAAAGGTACTGGGCACTAGCAGATTATTGGTCATGTCTTCGAATCTTTGCTTCTTTGTCGGTCGTTCTTCGTCGTAGACGTCTTCGTCGGTGACAGAGCTTCGAGTGCTGGAGCTTGGGGACAGCTTGTAGAAGTGTGCAGTCTCTTCGTCCTCGTTCTCCTGAGGGTCTGACGCCCCTGCCTGGGTTGGCCGTTCGGTGTCCGGCGCACCTTCTTGCAATTTCGACGGTGGCGACTTTCTTTTAGATGACATGTTTCTGTTGGCAATAAGAAAATGTTGTGTTAATGTTTGTTTGTTCCTGTTAACCCTCTGGGACTGACGTGGTTCAATTTTTACAATTCTACTGACGTGGTTGTCCACCAGACACCTTTTCAAATGCAAATATTTTTATAAAATTTAATTACGTAGCTTTTCCTTTGATACTCGTTAGATTTCTAGCTTATTTGTTTATGTTAAATTAACTTCAAAGAAAACAAATTCATTTTTCAAAAATAAACTATATTTATTGACTTCCCTTAAATCACTCTATGAATTTCTAGTAACACATTTATGACTTAGAAAAAGTTACAAAATCAACTTTTCTTAAATCTATCATTACACATTTTGAAAGTTAACACATACAGTAGACTAGTGGAAAAAATCCAACACTCAAATTTAACAAATGTGACTAAGAATGAAGTTTTAATCTATTCTTAAGGAAATCAGAAATCAGAACTTTATTTCAACGTAAAGAATTCGGAGTGAAGTTTGAAGTTTTTTTGCCGCCTTTTTCTCCACTACATTCAAACCCAAGGCAGCGGCTAACATTTACATTAAAATGCAACAAATAGAATGAAGATTATTTACGTAGAAATAAGTTTCTGTTTTCCGAGTATGGGCCGATTTCTGAGTTTAGAATAATTTTCACTAAGTTAATACTTAAGTAACGTTCTGTCACGCTCTTTTCTGATAAATTTGACGAGACAAAACTACAGTTAAGTAGTTAATTAACGAAATTCTTAATTCAGAAAACGGCCCTATGTTGAGTTAACCTGACTTCAAATAAATACCTTACAAAAGTTGATTGCAAAAATATGAGATGATTAAATAACCCAGTACAACAACAAATGTGTAAAAAACATAACCTTTCTTTCCTTTTTCTTCTGCTTGACACGGTACTCAATTTATGAAAGTTTTTTGTTAAACAAATAGTCAACTGAGGATTCCGGAATCTCGGACCGTTTGCTCCTCAACAGGGACTTTATCAATTACTTAATTTGACTCCACAAACTTTGCAGACACTTTGTCGCTGCTTTTTGATTAAGAAAATCTAGATTTTATTTTAAAATAATAAAAATAATTTATCAACATTCTCAATTTCAAACAAATTGCAAACACTGAATAATGTACGCTAATCCGGAATTCTTCGTAATAATAAAGGTTACTGCAATTTTTAAAATTTTACGGTTGTGTTCAGGATTTTTCTATAATACCTAGAACACGTCAGAGTTTCTCGCCCACAATAATTTCCATTTTACTTAACAATTGAGAAACGATCTGTTTTAAGTGATTTCAGATAATTTCTACTTTATAATGGGGTGCCTAAAATCATAATGTCTACATCTACACTAATATTATAAAGAGGAAAAAGTTGGTTTGTAAGTTTGGATGTGTTGTTTGGGGTAATCTCCAAAAGGTACTTGAAAAATTCTGTCACTATTATTTCGAATGCGTAGTACCTACCGGACACTACTAGTGTTCAATAAAATGAACATTTATCTATTCAGAACATTGATCTGCCTAAGGTCACGACAATGCAGAAAACGTGAAGCGCAAATTTCGTAAAATTCTGTAAAAGTAGATGTTTTCAAAAATGATCTAAAAACGGAAAATCCATTATGAAGACCATAGAACACAGTTGTTATAAAACATAAATTCTAATTGGGGTGTTTCAGAGATAACCCTGTAGTCTTCAGTCTGCCTGAGATCGTAGTAGAGTTCAGCTGGATATTTACTCGTACATTGTTGCTAAGTCGCCTGTAACTATAGCTTGTAATATTCGCCCATTGTAACTATTCCAATATACCTATTGATAGCACTCAACGCAATTGATCCAATATATTGTATATTTGCTATGTTATGAAAAACGGTCTTTTTATTTTCTCCTATGATCATAATTGTATAGATTTCGGAAGGCGTCACTAAACATAGTAGTTGAGTTTTATTAAGTTACGCTAAAAAGTCAACGTTCGTTGATTAAGAAATGATGATTAATAATAATTTAAGTCGTTAATAAAAACCTTTCAACTCCGATATTATAACCACGGCTGTTCTGAAATTGTTGCGAAAATACCATTATATTTGATGATAAAGTGTCAGAAATGAATTAATTCACAAGTTTGTTGGCAGTAATCTCCTACTTCACAGCAGCGGTAGCGTTAAAAGTAATAAAATTAATTTTTTTCAGTATTCGATTTTTTCAAACTAAAATCATAAATATTCGAATAGTAACAAGCCCTGCCTGTAACGTAATGAGCCGTTTTCAGAAGAAAAAAAAAAACGAATGGCTGTCAAAGGAATGCAATTTTGGACCTCATCCCAATAGCCATGTAAGGTACATCATCGAATAGGTCTCAGCGAGCTGAATAAAAGTTACTATGACGCCAATAGCCAAATGTTTGTCCTTTCGGAGTTATATTGTATTGAAAATGTTAGTTTTTTTTTCAGCCATCCGTTTCTTTTTTTTTAGTTCTTCGGAAAACGGCAATTGATTAGGTAAAGTGCAAATTATGTAAAGTTAGATTTGATATGACTCATCAGCAACGGTGCCGAAACATCGGGAACTCGAATTGGACCTAGTTTAGCAAAAAGGTCCCAACCCACAACATGGTCATTTCAAATATATCAAAATGATCACTATGACCTATATTTTAAGAACCAAAAACTTTCATAGCGATCCAATGAGCATAAAGTTATGGCACATACCTAGTAGTCCCACCCAAATATATGGAGAGCGTAAATTAGCTTAAACCTAAAAACTCAAATATCTCAAAACCTACTTTGTGTGGGTTAGAACCTTTTTGCTAAACTACGCCCAATTATAAATCATGGTCAGAACTATAACTATACTATCCTTCCTATAAATGTCTTTCATTGTTTCCTTTCATTCTTACCCGAAATCTAAGACTTCAAACCAAATACCCAATTCTCTTTCAGCATTTAATTCCATCAAACACACAGCCAAAGCCGATTGCCCATACTAGTTCAATTACGGGTAGCTCATTACAACTCCTTCCAAATACAAATAAAGCGATTCAAAGCGAAATCTCCAGACGGTGTTTGTTCAAGAAATTCGTTTGTTGGCGCAACCAATGAAGACAGACTGAAACCCTCTAGTAAGCTCCTTTACGGTGACGTTGCTACAATTAACTGCATACATATAGACACACTTGAGGCACCAACCAATCCAGACATGACTTGGCTGACAAGGATGAAGCGTGCAAAACCAGTGGTATTGAACTCTTTTGCAGGAAAAAAACTACTGACGAGGAGACCTTGGAAATTGGTGGTGTTGAAATGGTTGCTTAGTTAGCAGACCTTAAGTCCAGAGGCATTAAAGATGTAGACCAAGAAGATGGCTTATCGAGAGTGATTAGAGTAGCAAAAGTAATTTCTTCTTACTGTGGAAGTGATAAACAAAAGCTGTTATGACATCCGCCATCATCCCTAAGAGAAAAATCTCACTCTATATCACAGTACTTCAAATATAATTTGAAGTACTTACTGTTCAAAAATTGAGTATCTGAGTGCATTGATTGCAGGTCTCAAGTGGGACCAGATTAAAAATTACCGCCGACATATGCAAGTATTATGCGCAGTCCATGCTGAGCCTGCAATTCTTTGTGAACATATCTCTCTATAATGTCTCTATAAGCATTACGTGTCTTTTTTTTCATCTAATTTTCATGTATGCTTTGTGAGCGTTTAAGTTTTGGCCCCATATCTGAGAATGGGTAGCATACACTGGTTATATCTGTTATCGGTTTCTATAATTGGTTTCTACGAGTATAATATAATTTCTTTTTTGTCTGTCCAATCTACAGTAATAAGGATTATGTAACGTTATGCATCTTAAAGGAAATTATTACAGTAATTAGGATTATGTAACGTTATGTACCTTACAGGAAATTACTGTAAGATACATTAACGTACTATATTGATAAGGCCGCCAATTGTACTTAGATTTATAAAAAAATTGTACATGTAATTTACGAGTACAATACCTAAAGAATGTTCTATCTATCTATCTATCTATTTTTGTTCGGCAAGTTTCCCGAAAGCAGCCCACCCAAGCAGAATCCGGCACATGATCTCCTTTACCTGGGCCCATGGTCAGACGATGTCGTAGAATTGGCGGAAGGTCCGTGGATGCAAATCGCGAGAGACCGTGTAATGGCATTTGGGGGAAAAGGCCTACGCCCAGCAGTGGGCATCGGTGGGCTGATGATGATGATGGAAATTTAGGTCGGCGTCAATAAACGATTGTCTTACATTATTTTTAAATTCATTAAGAAGACCAATGTACAGACCTCTTTTCTAATTTCACCTACTAGCAGTAACTGGGTATCTAAGTAACCTCCTATAAAGGTCAATGACTCCAGCCTCTGAATTCAGCACGAGTTACTGAAGGAAACAAGATTTGCTTCACAAATTACTGAAGGAAACAAGATTTACGAAGAAAAACAATGCAGAATGCAGAATAACATTTAAGGAATAGAGGTAAATCTTACATAAAAATAAACACGAAAAAAGGTTCAGTGCGAATCATACTCACGAGGAGACGAGGAGTTCCGTAGGTACTGCCATAATTATAATACTTCGTATTTAGTCAGTAATTCTGGACCCTTAGCAAACATCCGCTTGGCTCCAAATACCCGTATTTGATAACAAATTTGGATTCCTAAAGTATTTTCTAAATTTATATGTTTTTATTATTTGTCAGGTAATCCACTATCAATCAATGAGCTTGCACTCCTCCACTGCTTGAGCCTCCCCCACAACATGCCACTTCTTTCCACAGCAGTAGAACATGTTTTATGAGCCCACTTGGCCAGGTGTCATAACCTCGTGTGGCCCCATGTCAAATAAAATGTACAAAAACATATTGTTATTTTCAAGGTCGGGCCGCAAGAGGTTATTAGGTATTATGATTCAAGAGGGAAACGCTTTAAATGGTAAAACAAAACAGACAAACATAAGTCGTAGGGACAGTTTTCCGTTGACACCCTTTCATTACGGAACCCTGAAAACGAGCTAAGAAGAAACGTCGGTAATCTAATGAGGGCGGATGGAAAAATTCTTATTTTCCTTTAGAGAAATCTCGCGGAGAGAAAGTGGCTAAGTGAATTATTTATTCCATAATAAGGTTTATTCACAATAAAAATGAAAACTTTATCGGCGACGTATTTTCTTGTCGATTTGGTTTGTAAAAGCGTGCACCTTTTTAAGGTTACCAATAGCTTAGATGATAAACTTGTAATATAAAGCCCCGAAACGATGACCAAGTTTTATGCAAATGTAGTGCCCAAAAAATCTCGTGTCACTAATAAGAACACATAAACACACGCCAATATACCGAAGAGGTATCGTAGGCAGAGACCAAGAATATCCAATTGGCCATGCTATATTTTTAAACATGAACGGAAATCTCAAAGCCATTTAAGGATTATGCTTTCAGTACAATTTCTGTTTATTAAAATTTGAAATAAGTGTATATCTTTTAAGATATTCAATAAAAAACCTTAAATGACTTTTAGAAATTAGTTACAAAGAAATATAACGACATTAAGTTTTTTTTGTTTGTAGGAAAAATCTGTCTCCTTAATTATGCTCTGATGACGTCACAAACCCCAAAATTTGAAAAAAATATAACAAATAGACATAATGACATAAATAGACATTCAAAAATACCGAAAACAGTTTCTTAAAATGGTAAATATTTTAAAAATAAATTATGAAAAAAACATATATCAAAAATAACAAACTCGGCCAATTGATATGATCCTAAAAAATCAGTCTAACCTTTTCTCTGGCTTCTATCGTCATTTCTACACATTTCAAAAGTCATTGATCCGAGCCGAACCCCAAACAAATAGTGTAACGTCCGCAAAATGCTAACAAAATATCGACAATATCTGGCCACGTCCACAGGAGTCCCTGATGCGCTGAGACTTGCTTCCTAAGCGACAACCCATGAAATTAGTTTAGCAACGTGAAGGTACGAAGAGGCAACTTGCTGAAATGGAGTCAGCTTCTTGATACTTTGAGAACTAGTTCAACAGCTCAGGAGTTTGCCTTGTCAAGCTTGAAACATCAAGAAAAACATTTATTATACCAACAAGACACAATCACAGAACCAAAGTAAATAGACAGAAACATTTTAAATGACTAAGTTCATGACATGAAACGTAGTTATTAGTATGATACTGTTAGTTTAAAAAATGGAAAGCTTGTTTATAGATTTCTTCTCGACGGTAATCTTGAAACTGACATCTGTCCTTTAGATCCCTTCTAAGTTCGAGTGCCAACTGAGAAGGGATCAGGACTTCTTGATTCAAAACAACGCAGCAAATTGACAGACTTGAACGCGAATTATTATCAAAAAAATGAAGATCTAAATAATCTACTGTAACGTAAAAAATACATTCTATTTGCTGAATGTCAATGTGCTATGATATACCTCTGCCTTTGGGCCGTATTTGTAGTGGAGAAAAAGGCAGCGGGAAAAAAACTCCACTCTGACCATCTTTTCTAAAATAATTTTAAACTTAATACATCAGAGCCTAAAATTCCATGATTGCCATTCAGTTGCACTTTTTTAAGAATTTTCGTTTCACCTGTTACGGTTATTGACCTCTTCAGCCTTTTCCTTCCATTTCTCTGAGTCCATTGCATCTTTTTTCAGGTCGATAACTTTCATATATATATATTTTTAATTTTTTATCACTGTAAGTATCATAACGACATCTCACTTCACCTTTCTCAAAACATTTTGATGCTCATTATGATCAATTGCCAGCTCGCCATCAATCTCTTCCTTCCAATCATAACAGACTCCCTCCAATAGTCTTCGTAGCTCTACGACATCGGTGGTGAAGGCTCCCCTTCCTTTTGTGACGGGGGCACTAATGCGATTTGCGCTGTTACTGTGTTAGCAGGACCTTTATTATTATATTCATTTTAGCGCGCCACGGTACTGCCGAAGTGTCTACTATTGGCAGTGTGTGCGTCCGCCAAAAAGTATGCAACCTCCTTGCTAGTTCTAACTTGTTGTTTTTTTTTATACATTGCCTCTGGCCCCACACTAACATACCCTGTGTCGTGGGAACCAGAAACAGCGACGTCACAAACATGTCAACATCCAAGACCTGGAGCTTTTTTTTCTCCCCAGCCGGGGATCGAACCCGGGACCTCTCGCATGGTAAGCAGATGCGCTAACCACTACGCCACAGAGGTCGTATAATAGGCGGATTTCTCTAGGAGGGTACTCGTATATAATGAATTGTCCACTATTGACTTTTAAGAAGCAGCGAAGTATGTGCGCCCGCCAAAAAGTATGCAGCTTCTTTGCTAGTTCTATCTATTTGTCTGTCATATTCATCGTAGACGAAGGAAGGCCGAATCGTTGAAAATTGGTCGGTTCAATATTTCGGTATTCACCGCAATAGGCATTGCACCTCTCTTTTAGCGGTCAAACATAATTTTAGTGCTTATTTTACTTAAGGCGGTATGGTGAAGCATCATAGCTTCAAGAAGGGACACTAGCACTTGTGTGCAAATGCCCACTTATTTTGGATTTTATCGGGTTACACTGGAGGCTCCAAAGATGGCGCCACCGGTCTTTTTTTGAGCCAATTTTTCGTTTATATCTTGGCTCTGATTGGTCGAGCTGACCGCGAGTTTTTTTGTTTTGGCTTCTTGTCAATAATTTTCCGTGTGATGGACGGTTCTGTTATAATAAAATACGTGAAAAATAAGGAACTGGATTAAATTGAGACTTTTCCGCATCAAGTTGTGCCCCCTGTGCTAGCAAGACCCAAGATTTTGCTGTGTATTATTGACCGGCCGGTCTAGGGACACTTTTCCTCCTAATCAACCTATGAAGAATCTGGATGACCGCTGCCCTCCTGCTGCATGGTGGAGCTGAAGGTGTACTCTCGTTCGATGAAGAGGTAAGTGGGTTTTCTTGCTACGCAGTGTTGGTGTTACTTCTTGTTCCTTTTTTCCGTGTCCGCCATTATTGATAGGCTCAAATAAATTCCTTTAAAAATAAATTAAAATTTAATATCCGTACGCAAGTACATCTGGTCGTGGCTATTTACACGCCACACCATAAGTTGGTCCTCCGAGTCGCATTTTCCAGTTAAATATTAGAGTAATTTAAGTACTCAGTAGGTATTATTTAGTACAAAGGACATAATTTAATTGCTGTAAAGCTTTGTAGTTGCTGTGGAAGGTACTTGCATATAACTTAAAATTTAATATCCGTACGCAAGTACATCTGGTGGTGGCTATTTACACGCCACACCACGGTAGAAGACAAAGATACGAGGATTTAACAATTATCAGTATTCAAATATTTTTTATTTTCGTTCTTATCTCAGTGCTTTTAAGTTTCACTAAGTCCATATGTAAGTTCAAATCAAGTTTATTTTACAACAATCCTATGAAGCCAGTTTCCTACTGCAAGACATTCGATTAACTTAAGACACAGGGCTGCTACTCAGTAACATTGACGACTGACGGCCTCTAGTCTGTGGCGCAGTGCAGCGTCAGCGCATCTGCTTACCATGCGAGAGGTCTCGAGTTCGAACCCCAGCTGAGGACAAAAAAAATCCCCAGGTCTTGCATGTTTATATGTTTGTGTTGTCGCTGTTTCTGGTTCCACGACACAGGGTATCCTAGTATGGAGCCAGAAGCAATGTATGTGCTTGTATGTAAATGTTTATATTATGTTTATGTTTATTGAAGCTCCGCTCCGCCAACGCACGCCACCACTCTTTCCTCGGCCATCCTCGTCCAGCCAATACCGTTAAACCGCTTCCTCCACCTTGTGTTCCAGCATCAAAAGTGTTTACTATCAGGTTGCAGTAGTATTGCGGTTGTAAAACGTTTGCCTAACATTCAGGAGGTCATAAGCTTGAACCAACAAAACACATCGCAGAAACAAAATAAATAAACAAGTAACATAATAAATAAGTAAGGCAACAGACAAAAAAAAACAAATAAATTGAATCAAAACCTTACTCTGTGGTGTGTCTAAGTTGTACTGAGCTTGACTCAACTTGTACTGAGGGTGTGAACCCAGTAGCCAATCCCCGTGAGCAACCATGGCAATTAAGCCCATATTGTCTCTCTCAGAGAGTCACAGAGAAGGCCTGTGCCCTGAAGTGAGACATAGACTACACAAAACAATCCTGAGCGCTTGAAATCTCCTATCCGCGATTGGGACTTTTGGTGAATTATAAGCTCATTTATCTATCTTTCTGAAGGACTGTGCGCTGCAGTGGAGATGGATAATTCTTACATGCAAGGAGCAGAATTAGTGGATTTTTTGCTGATGGAATCAAGTCACAATGGGCGCCAGGCCGTTGGCGGTAGGCTCGAACTCGTTCAAGAACTTTTCGATCCCCTCACTATCTTCGATATTTTCAAACCCAGTAATAGTCAAATGCGGGCTGATGGATTGGACTGGAAAGGTAACCCGATCCGAAGTAGCACCCTAGCCGATTAGCCCAAGAACCAGAACGACGTGTCACACGACGTCGCGTCTTAATTCATACGAGATATTAACGCGGACATCCTCTCTGAAATTAATCAGAAATCGCCACGAGCGGACAGTTTCCCATCCCATTAGCCGGAGGAAATTGCCGCCGGGAGTCTAAGATAAGCGTAAAACGTAAGGTTTCTAAGCGGAGGTACTTGTGCGACGGTAGGGCGGAATCAAATCTGTGTGTTAAGATGTGCTCATACGGAGCTATATCGCGTGATCGATAAGTTACGGATTTTGTTATGTTACGTCACTTATTAGGGCCTCATAAGAAAGCTGAAGGTCGCCCAACAACCAATCATCATCAACCCATTATGCCCCTAGCGAGGGGCACGGGTCCCTTCCCTGAGGAAGGTAAAGGCGATACTCCACCACGGGGGCCATGTCCGGATTGGTGGAGGCTTGTAAGACTAGTGGCTGGTGTTACTGTCAGAAGTTTTCAAACCGCCCTAAGGCCTCTGACTTGGCTTAACGATTGCCATCTATCGACGGCAACCGGCACACTGCTTAGCATACCTTGCGAAGCACGGAACCGCTCGGAAAAATGCCACAACAACCAACGCAGATAGCTAAGTTAGGAATTTCACTGCGCGATCGAATCAGGAATGAGGAGATCCACAGAAGAGCCCGAGTTCCTTTAAATAGCTCGAAGAATTGCTCAGATGAAGTGGCAGTGGACTGCCAGGATCCGATTCGATTCCAGTCAGCAGACGCATAAAGAAGGGCGCTACAATAATCTCGTTGCACCGAACAAAAACAATTTGAGAGCAATTTCATTACGGCATTGTCGCGGCTGCCCCGGGGTGGGCCAATTGAAATCAGCTGTGCCCCATTGAGCTGATTTAAATAGCTGCCTCGCTAGACCGCGCAGTCGAATCCAATCTAATATTTCCACGTAAAGAAAACACGCGGAGATTGATTTCTTTTCTTAGACATATTTTGATGTCTAAGGGTCTGTTTCACAATCTGCAGATAAAGTTCCTGATAAGCTGCAACCAGAGCTGCCGTTTGTTCTAAATTTGAAGCCATAAACGAATACACGCAATATAGGAAAATTTATTTAAATTCCGGATAGCTTATCCGGAACTTTATCTGCAGATTGTGAAACAGACCCTAAGTCGTTTTCCCCATAGACTTTACATATATGTAGTGTAGGGCTAAAAGCAATGTGTGTGGCTGTATGTAAATGTTTATGTTTATTATGGAGTTGAATACTACAAGATTATGACAGCTTTGCAATAAAAGTGTAGATTGGACCGTGCTGTCGAGTGTACCTTTTGTCATGTCAACACCTCCGCATGACGTCATTGTAGGCTTAATGTAGAGGAAATTAATAGTTTTACCTCCCGCACACCCTTTGCAGCTCTAGCTCCTTGTAACAAGGTTCGTAATCGCTCGCGCTTAGTCGCAACGAGTCAAACTATTGAGGGAGTGTAATGAATAGAGTCGCAAATCGCATTGTCGACTTTAAATCGATTTCCAAGTTTATTGCTTTGTCTAAGTGTATGTATGAGTCGATTGTTTCGCGCGAATTGGTTCAGATTTTGCAATGGCGCGATTTGCGATGCGGATCTCTCAGTTTCACTTGAGGGACTCCATGCATTAACACTAACGCCACCCATACAATGTTATTTTGTTCCTATAAATACATATTTGGATTTTGCATAGAACTTGGCGACCCGCGTCGTTTCACGCCGCGGCGGGGACAGCCTCCCTCACTGAAGCAGCCAGGTTGGTGAACTCTTCTCCGTGCGTTGGACCCCGGCCTTCCACAAGCGGAAATCACCGGGGAAAGACGTGCGGGGGGAGCCAGCCGACCTCGGTCGCGCCAGGCCCGTCCCCAACAAGCCGCCCGCCATGGCCGCCGAGCCCGGCCGCCATGGCGACCAACGGTGTGCGCTTCACCCCAGCCGAGGACGACGAGTATCGCCTCATCCAGCGATACCTCACCAAGCTGGAAAGGGAGGACCACGTGTCGTGGTTCTCCTACTCCCTCCCAGCCGAACAGAGCGTCAAAGTGGCGATCCGTGGACTGCCAGCGGACACGGCGCCGGCGGACATCATCGCCGCCCTCGCCGAGCACGGCTTCGAGGCGGAGCATGCGACGAGCATCCGGCCGCGCGCGGGGCGCCCCGGATGCATATTCTTCCCATCGCTCCGCCAAACGCCCAACTTGCTCCCGGCACTGTATGAGCTCAGTGAGCTCCTTTACATGCCGGGAGTAAAACTTGAAGCATGGCGCGGCAAGCAGGGGCCAGCGCAGTGCCACCGGTGCCAGCAGTTCCGGCACTCCTCTCAGCACTGCCACCGCCCGCTAGAAATGCGTGCGTTGCGGGGAGGATCACCACGCCCGGAACTGCCCACGCCCGAAGGAGGAGCCAGCGACGTGCGCGAACTGCGGCGGACCACACGCCGCGAACAACTCCTCCTGCCCAGTGTTCCGCAAGGAGGCGCGGAACACCAGAGCTGGCACTGTCGCCATATCAGGCCAGGGAGGCCGGAGGACGACCAACGCAGCCCAGCAGCAGCCACCGGTAGAGGAGTCGGCGCCTGGCAACCTCATGGCGCCGGTCAACCCGCCCACATCCCGCTCCACTCCTGCGGTCACTAAACCGCGCAGGAAGAGGGGTGGGAAGAAGAAAAAGCCTGCTGGACCGGCTGGGGTAGCGGCCGCTCCACCAGCGACTAAAGCAGCAGCCACGGCAGCACCTGCAACCGCCGCACTTCATCTGACCTCCAACGAGGCACTGACGCGTGCGGTCAGTGCCCTCATGGAAGTACTTGCGGCGCTGCAGACGGGGCCTCCACAAGCCCCCGTCACCCCAGGCCCGGCGACTGACCGTGACATTCACTAGGCCTCTAAGGGTGGTGCATTGGAATGCCCAGTCGCTGCGTAGGAAGAAGCGGCTGCTCCAGGTCTTCCTCCGGGAGCAAGACGTCGACGTGGCGCTACTCAGCTAGACCTGGCTTGGAGAGGGTGACAAACTCACCATCGCCAACTACGTCGTCTATCGCAAGGACGAGAAAACCGAACACCGTGCGTTCCGAGGACTGGCGGTGATCGTGAAGAGGAAAGTCGTCCACCAGCCGATCAAGTTCCGGGAGCTTGCGTCAATGTATGCTCTCGGTATCGAGGTACAAGTCGCCGGCACAGTGATGCGACTCTTCGCCGCCTATAAGCCCCCAGTCACCGCCTTCGACTTCAGAGACCTGCGGGGGCTGTTAGAGTCGCCATCACCGACCATCGTCGCCGGCGACCTCAACGCCAAGCACACCGCGTGGAACTCATCGGCTACCAACGCCCAAGGAAGACGCCTCTTCGCCGACTCCGTGATGTCCCACTACAACGTAGCAGGTCCAGACGAGCCCACCCACTACCACTGGGACGGCTCGGGGGACGTACTCGACGTCGTTATCTACAAGGGACTCCGGACGCCGCCCCGCCAGAAGGTCTTAGCAGACCTCCCCTCGGATCACCGGCCGGTTCTTCTCGTCCTCGACGACCTGCCGACCAGGGTCGCGCTGCCAGCGCCCCGTCGACTCTACAGCTGGGCCCCGTTTGCCTCCATCCTCACGGAGGAAACCCCATCCCGCCCCGTCGCCACGCCAGAAGACGTTGAGTGCCTGACGTCTGAGCTGACTGCTTGCATCCGGAGCGCGCTCGACAAATCCTCGCGCACAGTTCCGAGCGGGGGAAAATCCACTCCTCTACCCGCTCGGATCATGGACCTGATCTGCGAAAAGCGCCGCCTCCGGAAGCAGTGGCAGCACTCCCGCTGCCCCCAGCTCAAGACGCGCCTCAACGCTCTGACGGCCAAAGTGACGGCGGAGCTAGATGCCAACGCCGAAGAATCTTGGGAGCGCCACATCGAGTCCGTGGGCGATGATACCCCCTCCGTTCATCGCCTATGCCGGCAGCTGTCGACCGAACCCCCGCCTGTTCGGCCGCTGCTGGACAGCGACGGCCACCCAAGATTCAAGGCACAAGACCGAGCTGAAGTCTTCGCCGAGTGCCTCGAGAAGGCGTTCATCCCAAACCCCACCGACGACACGGAGCACGTCGCAGCAGTCGAGCAACACCTTCGAGCCTACTTCGCAGCACCGATGGCCTCGGCTGAGGACCCTGTGGTTTTCACGCCTGGCCAAGTGCAGCGGATGATCCAGCGCACCAAGCCAAGGAAAGCACCGGGCCAGGATCGCATAACGAACACGGCGCTCCGGCACCTCCCGCAACGCTCAATTGCGGCCGTGACGCGCCTGTTCAATGGCATCCTGCGCACCGGTCACTTTCCACAAACGTGGAAAACTGGCCTGGTCATCCTCTTGCCCAAGCCGGGCAAGAATCCACAAAAGCCCGAAAGCTACTGGCCCATCACGCTGCTGAGTACCCTCTCGAAGGTGTTCGAAAAGCTCCTGCTGCATCACCTGCTCCCGCACGTACAGCCTCGTCCGGAACAGTTCGGGTTCCGGCCTGAGCACTCGACGACGCTTCAGCTCACCAGGGTACTGCACGACATGACGGTGCGCCTCAACAAAAAGGAGTGCACCGTCGCAGTACTCCTGGATATGGAGAAGGCGTTCGACAGGGTATGGCATGAGGGGTTGCTGTACAAACTGTCGACGTCCACTGCCCCTCGACGTCTCATCGCAGTCGTGGCCTCGTTCCTGAGGGATCGCTGCTTCAGAGTGGCGGTGGAGGACGCCGTGTCCGAGGAGCGCCACATCCTTGCCGGCGTCCCCCAGGGAAGCTGCCTGTCCCCGGCCTGTTACGCCCGATACACCGACGACATACCAGTCCCGGAGGGCGTCCAATTGGCGCTATACGCTGACGACGCCGCCTACCTGGCGTCGTCCATGTCACCCAAGCACGCTGCAACCAAGATGCAGCGTGCCCTCGACGCTCTCCCCGACTGGCTGAAGAAGTGGCGTTTGTCGGTCAATGTCGGGAAGACACAGGCCATGCTGACAGGCCTCCGCCACCCGCCGCCGCGGCTCCGGCTGCACGGACGGGTCATCGAGTGGCAGAACCAGGTGAAATACCTGGGGGTCACCATCGACCGTGGACTAACGATGGCTGCGCACGTCAGCGCAGTCGTCAACCAGGTGAAGGTGGCGCGCGCGAAACTGCGTCCAATCTTCACCTCCCGCCTCCCTCTGCGAGCGAAGCTCGGGGTCTACAAGACCTATGTCAGGCCCCGCCTCACGTACGCTGCGCCGGCATGGTTCGCGCTTGTCTCGGAGTCGAATAAGAAGCGGCTCCGAGCCCAGGAGAACCTCTCCCTACGCACCATCGTCGGCGCGCCTCGCTACGTGAGGAATGCGACGATCGCGAGGGACCTCAAGTGGGAGGAGCTGGACGCGACCGACATGTTCGCGCGTGCGGACCCGTCGCAGCTGCAGCACCTGCGCGGGCTGGCGCCACTGCACGCGCGACCGCCCGACAGCCGCGCCAAGCCCGTCTCCCGAAGCCTGGTCAAGTCCACGGCCAACTCGGTCTAAAGAAGACCACCTGCGACCCCCAGTGAAGACCACCGCCTGGAAGGCCACCCATTGACCTGTCCGTAGCCGCGGACAGCGGTAGATCCCTCGGGAAGAGGGCCACGCCCTGACCCCGACCCTCCACTTTCCCCAGGGGGAAGTGTGAGAAGACCGCAACAGACAGACTGACTGACTCACTCATCCACGCCCAGCCCAAGCCGTTGGACCTAGGAAGCTGAAATTTTGCACAGAGGGTCTATAATTATTTATTGTAGGCAAGGAATAAGACCGGATTTTTTTAATTTCAACCCCTAAGGGGGCGAAAAGGGTTGCCAAAATTTGTATGGGAGGTATAAAGAATGTTGTCTAATTTTCTTGAAACTTAAAATAAATACTCTTCAACACAATTCATTGAACACGTGTTTAGCCGTTTTTCTAAATTTAACCCTTAAGGGAGTGAACGGGGTTACAAAATTTTGAACTACAGTCCACGCGGATGGAGTCGCGGGCGAAAGCTAGTTACAGATATAGGTACAGTGTTTTAATGGAAACTTAAGCTCACGCCTGTATCCCAGAGGAGTAGGTGGAAAATAGGGACGGCCACATGTCACGATCCTGACAAATCACTTTCGTTTCCTCGACATTCATTAATCGTTGCATACACACACGCCAGTTTCGTCGACTTTTTATCCTACCCCTTGCTAATACATCCCTTATTTGGTCCAAGTATGCCCTCCTTTGACGTCCCTTACCGGGCCTTACTGCTGGTAACCGCCCCGAAAAACACGATTATACAACAAGCCAAAAGCAAAATACCACCTGCGCCGTATATATTTCCGAAACGTCCACCTAGGTGGCGGAAAACGCTCGTATTTCCCCACGACGTTTTCCTTCACAGGCTCCAGCTTAAGCCATAAACCGATTAACCGGCAACCCCGCTCGGGTCGGTGATTGCGACATTGTCCAAGTCGGTATTAACCGTATTGTTTGCAGCAAAATAATAATAATGACGCCTCATTACCCCTCGGGGGTACGTCGGGGAGGCGCTCGCTTAGTATGGAGAAGGTTTTCTTTATTCGTATATTGTGTTATTAGATTTAGGCCCTGTTTCACAATATCCAAATAAAGTTCCAGATAAGCTATTCGCAACCAGAACTGCAGTTTGTTCTAAATTAAAAAAATAATCCTAGACTGCGTGTGTTCGTCTATCGCTTCAAATTTAGAACAAACGGCAGCCCTGGTTGCAGATAGCTTATCCGGAACTTTATGTGCAGATTGTGAAACAGACCCTTAATTATTTCAACAATTTGAAGATATAAGTATTACTATTACTATTACTACTACTACTACTACTGCTTACTACTTCCGGTCACAACTAAGTGTTTTTTTTCGCTCGTACAGTAAACGCAAAACGTGAAATCATTTGAAACGGGAAGAAAGATAACAACAAAAAAATAGTAAGTTTCGATCTGCTACGTTAAAATAGATGAAATTTTTTTTTTTTGCATTTTAACGGCTACGTATATTATTCCTTCTAACAGCCTCTAAGGCAAATGAAAATGTTTGCAATACTTTGCATTAAAAATAAACTAAATTTTTTTTATGCCCTATTCCCAATAAACAATCCATCTCCACAGTTTTCATCCCGGAGTCTATACTTCGCGCGTTGTCGCGCACCCAATGGGTAATTCCGTCTATTGTCAAACAAGAAAATGCTCTGCTCCTATAAAGTACACTTCGCTTCAACCCCTGAGACGCTTGTTACTATTATCGACCTTATTTCTTATGGAATACGGACTGTATTGACTAAGCGAATCGCTCTTGAGTGTCTTTAGTGAGTGTCGAGTTTTATCGGAAGAGTCCGGATGAGATCTGTAAGTGGATCCAGATCATATTTTAGAAAGTGTAGTGCTAAGTTTTAGTTAAAACATAGTGCATACATACATACATACATAAGCTCACGCCTGTATCCTAGAGGGGAAGGCAAAGACCAGAGACTGCCACCAAAATAGTGCAGTGTATCTAAAAAATCTGTAGGTATTCATTCTTTTTGGACCTCACTTATTTGTGTTTGAGTATGTGCAGATTAAATTAAGCAAAGTAAGCAAAGCAAACGAATATTCTGACTACATAAGTCATTAATTTTTATAGAGGTTTCTGAGCTGCGGTATACCTGAAAAGGCCTTTGTCAAGTGTTGGGACAAAACCTTTCGACCTTAGGTGCCTGTATTGTTAATTGACTTGCCGGACCTCGGCCTGCTTCCCCCTGGGTGAAAAGCGAGAGTTTTTGGGACCAGAACTTCTTTACATTTAAGATAAGATAAGAATATTCTTTATTGCACACAAGACACCAGAGACAAATCAAATTTACTATTTAATTTAAAATTTAAACTATTACTTTTATTACTTTTTACTATTTAAAATTTTTTATTTTTATTTATTTTTACTTTTTTTGACATTTCTATGAATAATAATAATGTTATTTTGACATTTTGATTACAGAAATAAATAAACAGAATGTGAGATCATACTTAATAACATCAAAATGCATTCTAAGCGAATAAATTTATTCTATTATGTGTATTTTAATGTTTAATGTTTGATGATTGTTCATAGTTGTGTATTTAACGGGTCTAAGGATACTTAATAGATAGGTGGACAGAATATTCTATATTGTATGTGCACCAGGAACCACACATACATTTGACAACAGAATACAATTGGCGGCATTTTTACTAAAAGTAATTTATTCCAGGGTTCACACCCCAGCGCAACGCTGAGTCAGTTGCCTTTTGTGGCGATGTAGACATATCACAGACTATATCCTGTAGTTTTACTTTAATTAATTAGTTTTTTTTGTCTGTTGGGTTGCATACATTATGTTACTTTTCTGTTTATTTTGTTTCTGTGATTTGTCTTGTTTGTATACTAAATTATTTTCTTCATCTTCTTAAATTTCCTCATAATAAGTTTCACTTGAGCTCGCAGCTGATGTTACGTCATTGCCAAATGCAGGAGTTTTCTCGTAAGTCGTAATTTTCTTTCGATAATAATTCCCCCTCCCGAAAATTCGCTTCACTCAATAGGGGCCAATTGTGTGAACACGTCACAATATTCGGTCTGTGAGTTACATTTTAGGCTTTGTGTTTGGTATTTTGAACAAAATTAGCTGTGTTTGTGGAGTTGTGTTGTTTTTTTGCTTGAGTCGCCCAGAATTTGCGGGCATGCTTTTTTTTATCTATGTAAATAAAATAAAATAAAATTCAAAGTCCTCACTGACTGACTCACTCACTCATCAACGCCCAGCCCAAGCCGTTGGACCTAGGAAGCCGAAATTTTGCACAGAGGGTCTATATATCATTTAGGCAAGGAAAAACACCGGATTTTTTGAAATTCAATCCCTAAGGGGGCGAAAAGGGTTGCCAAAATTTGTTTGGGAGGTATAAAGAATGTTGTCTAATTTTCTTGAAACTTAAAATAAATACTCCTCAATACAATTTTGATTGAACACGTGTTTCGCCGTTTTTCTAAATTGAACCCTTAAGGGAGTGAACAGGGTTGCAAAATTTTGAACTAAAGTCCACGCGGACGGAGTCGCGGGCGAAAGCTAGTATTATATAAATATTTTAGACTAATGCCGTACCCTAGTTTGATTTGTGACTACCAAATATTTCAGAATCGTCATTCAGATAACTTCCAGGTCCCGAAACCCGGAAACGCTCCAAATTACAAGCGGCAACTGTCTCATTTATTTCGTTCAGTCATTCACTCATTCATTCGTCCGACGTCGCCATGACCTAAGGACGCCAACAATGAAACACTCATCAAGCTCTCTTGTTTAGGAAAATCGTCTGGGAGTATTACCTTTGTATATTCATAGCTTGATCCTCCTTTCCGTCCCGCTCCTTCCTTTGTCGTCGTCTTATTTTTGTCTCGCTCTGTCAGTCTCCTGGTCGGGTAATCGAGATTGTCCCACTGGACGGACGGTGGTTTATTACGTGTGGACAAATTGTAGGTTTTGGCGAAAAAGGAAAGGATGCCTTATGGGGTAATTATGGGCCTTTGTCAATTGCCTTCTTGTGCGGCGTCGAGTGTGGACAGATGCGGTTTTTTTGTGTTTGTTCCTTTAAATAGGATACTCCAAGCAAGATACTCCATAAATTCGCACTTACGTACTTACAAGCGCAAATGAGAATGTTAAGAAATTGACCGGCGAATCGATAATTTGAATGAGTTTACATTTGGATAAATAAAGCTACTTAACTATTTATTTTCTCTAGGATCCTTTACGGCGGAACTGATGCGTAACGACTATGTTATTAGGTGTCTCATTACGTATGCAAGAATGTATGGAGCATATGGTATTTTTGAGAGATTTCAAACTTTTCCTTAAGTCTTATGTATTGCAAATTGTATGACGAGTGGAATATCCCATTGTCGTATTTTGCTGTACCCTGATACAATCATTCATATTCTGCTGAACACAAATTCACTCATACGAAATTTATCTGCTGAATGCTTGAAATAAACTACACATAAAGAACGTTTGTTCTTAAAGTATAATAATCAAAACTTCCACACTTGCCATGCTCGCAAACTAGGCTACCCTGTGCTATGGTTACCAGGCAAGGACATTACAAACATGGAAAAAGACCCACACTGAGGCCATTTATGCAAATGTACCAGCCTCCAGTGCGAGAGAAACCCACCTGTCTTGTTTACCCTTTCAGACCTGACCTTGAAAATAACATTAGAAAACCATTGTTATTTTCAAGGTCAGGTCTGAAAGAGTTAAGTAAGAACCTTAACTCATGAAGAAAAACTGTTAGGATCAAAACAAACATATTCCTAACTAAAGTAGTGGAAAGAAGAAGAAGACACAAACGAAATCACTATCAAGGGCCTGTACAGTCTGCACGATTAAGTTCAAGGGTTTTGCCTTCTTATAGAGACCTCAAGGACCTCTCCAAATTTCACTGCGGATCTTCCAACAAAATATTGTGCAGTTTTTCTTTGCTTGTCTGTCTACCTCGAGAGGAAATGGACTTATCTTGTAGAAACCGCGTTTACAAATACTGGGACGTCTTTTTAGAAGAATATTCCGGCTGTTGATTACCTATCTGTAACGCTGAAACTTGACAGTGTGCTGCTTAGCTTAGCCAATATTTTATATAATTATAGGTACTTAAATATACACAAAATATTTATATCATCATCAACTCATTATGTCCTCACCGAGGGGCACGGGTCTCTTCCCTGGGGAAGGTACAGGCCATACTCCACCACGGGGGCCATGTCCAGATTGGTGGAGGCTTGTAAGACTAGTGGCTGGTCTTACTGTCAGGAGATTTCAAGCCGCCCTAAGGTCTCTGACTTGGCTTAACGCCTGCCATCTATCGAACATTTATAACAAGGAAAAAACATATGTAAGAAAAAATGTAGGTGCAAAGACAAGGGAATTCATCAAACAGACCTTGGGAGTCGGAGAGATGTCCGATAAGGATTACAAGCAAAAAACCAACAACTTGATCGAAAACTTTCGTAAGCACTTAACATACATTTTATTCCGGATACACTTACGAAAGTAAGCGCATCCGACATAAAGTTAATAATAGGCAAAATTTACCTATTCATGGACCTCCACCCAAAACACGCACCCATCGCACATTATTAACAGCACAGATCGCAGGACCCTCTATTTGTCATCATCAAAACAAACAAATGCACATCCTTTGACGAAATTCAAACAGCCTGATCCGAATCTATAAACAATGGCGCACAACCAAATATTATCATCAAAGTATCTCCTCGCATAATGAACCATTCATTCCAACCAACCATATGCAATAATTTCGTACTACCACTTCGGCAAAAACGAAACGCACTAACTGCACTAAAGACTACAATGAACTTTCAACTTAACACCGAACGTAATAAGCGACAGAGGTTGAAAGTGAGAAGGAAAAAAATACAGAAGTGAATTGAGCACATCAAAGCGGTAGGATGTGTAACGATATAAAACAAACACTATGGGATAAATAGGAGGCTATTTGTTCGGAAATATTCGAAGGGAGAGTTGTTCGTCAAATGTATGATGAACTGAGGGTTACCCCTTTGACAGTGGAGGATTAATTTGTTATTTGTGCGGTTCTAGGCACGGATTTGTCATTAATAGTTGCGTGTGTTATTTGAACAGGTTATAATGACTGGTGGGGTAATATTGCTGTAGTTATTTATCGAGTTTCTGATGGTACAGTCACCGACAACCTAGTGGTATCTACGCGTAGATTGGTTCGAGATTGGCTCTTAATTTGTATGAGTTAAAAACATCGTTACTGTGGTAACTATAACTGGAGGTGGAATGATGACACTGATACTGTCTTCATGGGATTACTTAATGGATCTAATTAATTATACCAGTTGCTTGAGTACAAATAAAAGTCTCTGTCAATGTATCTATCCCGGTGTTAATACTGAGTGACAACTAAGAAAACTTCAATATTTTTTTACTGTAATAGGAAACTATTGAAGAACAATTAAGCATTGTTCAATAATCTAGATGCTTCTCTTAGGAAAAAGAGGAGCATAAAACTACCTACTTGATTTCAGACAGAAACAACCCTACCAAAGGATATTATAAAAATAGTCAACAGCCTCATAAATTATGCGAACAACAATCGCGACAACATTAAAAACTTTAAACGAAGCAAAATTATACAAATTGTGCCGCGCAAATTTTCAACTGAACACAGCTCTTTGAAAAATGAAAGCCTACAATTTGCACATAAAGTGTACCCTAATGACACCTCGTACGTGACCACTTAGCGGCATGAAGAGAACCTTATGCTAACGGCATAGGAATCAAATTATAATAATGAATACATTAAGATGCACGGCTAGATTTTTAAAAGTTTTTTTATGATTGTGATATCAGGTGTCGAAAAATAATGAAGGTGGTTGTGTTATACTATTGGTAGCAACTTATAGATCCAAGTCTGCAGTAGGTTAATGACCTTTACAAACGCCATATTCTCATTCAAGATATTATTAGTAGTGATGAATTAAACAAAATTTGCAACTGTTGTGGAAACGACTAGGGGAATTATTTATTATATTCCCAAATGTAGTAGTTACCAGGAAAAAGGTGACAAAAAAATAATAAGAAGTAGGTATAAGCTATAAGAACTGCGTGACAATTTGTTCAGTGAACTGTTATCAAAACATTTCTGTGTAATAAAACAAAACGAAAAACGTGCAGGAAGAAATTAGCATAAGCAGATAAAAGGTGAAACACAAAATACATATTCTTCCATTTTCGAAGAGGGGAATCCATTGAAGTCACAGAATTCATTACATTAATTCGAAGGGACCTCTTTAGGGATCCACTGGCAAAATTAATGGATTCAAAACCTTTGCCTCTGTAACGTTTTACAAAGAATAATTTGCTAAGTAAATGACCGGGCAGACAATCCTGTTACGCTTATGGAAGGACTAGTACGAGTCGCCTGAGAGTCTTTGGAAATATAGTGAAATACCACGTTTCAGTGCCATAAGTCATCACTGGTTGTATGATTTTGTTTTGAGTGTTTGAGGTACACTGGAGGAAAAGACTTTTCTAAGTTTCCCGAATGTAGCCCAGCCGCGTTGGATTCGACAATTGACCTCTTTCACGAAGTTGGACCGGCCTAGTAGGACTGTATGTCCTAAGTAGACGTTTCGTCTACAACTTTGAGAGTCGAGGAAAATGCACAGTCAAAATTATGACGAAAAAGGAAAGGAAATGTTAATTAAGAATTCAACAGACTCAATCCGAAATCTAAAATCTTGTTGCTAATTATTAGAGTGCACTACAAGATCTCGTTTAAGTTTGCAAGGTGTTTGTTAATTGTTGTATATCCGTCCCATTATTAAGTCGTCAATGTAAAATAAATTAACACAATCTCTAGCGAATTTGTAAAAGAACTACGTAGGTATATATGTATATATATTTTCTCAATTTCAGAGTAGCTTCCATAATATACAAACTTATTTGTATACACGAATATAATAATTAATGTCATTTCTATCAAATCTTTCTGTAAACTCCTGTTTTAGTCTATAATACATACTCTATTAAGAAAACAAACACCACCCCTTAATAATATCTACAGCAAAGTTACTCCATGCTAGCGTTGCTGATTTTGAATCCGTCGAAAGATAAAAGAGTGTCGAATCAGAGGTGTCTCTCTCCCCTTCGGGGGTCTTCTATCTGCTAATTTGAGGA
This sequence comes from Yponomeuta plumbellus, assembly GCA_947310845.1. Taxonomy (NCBI): domain Eukaryota; kingdom Metazoa; phylum Arthropoda; class Insecta; order Lepidoptera; family Yponomeutidae; genus Yponomeuta; species Yponomeuta plumbellus. The sequence continues at coordinate 3,837,383 of OX371206.1, forward strand.
GGTCTATGAATAAAGTTATCAGACTCTCTATTGTGTTATGTTACTCAGCGCTAAGCTGTATTTCGATTTATTAGTAATAGCTGTTGCCCGCGACTACGTCCGCGTGGACTTTAGTTGAGTAAAGTGTTTGCAAATAAGATAGGGATACTTTTAACGTATGCGAAAGAGCTTTCATACTAACTTCGCAACCCCCTCTTACCCCCTTAAGGGATGATTTTCGAAAAACTACTTTACACGTCTTGCATGACTTTCAATGAAGGACCTTCACACTGAATTTCATTCGAATAACTTCAAAAACGACAAAGTTTCATACTAACTTTGCACCCCCGTTCTATCCCCTTAAGAGATGATTTTCGAAAAACTATTTTATATGTCTTTCAAGACATTCAATGAAGGACTTTCATTCTGAATTTCATTCGAATAACTTCATAAACGGCAAAGTTTGATACTAACTTTGCACCCCCCTTTTAACCCCTTAAGGGATGATTTTCGAAAAACTATTTTACATGTATTTCATGACCTTCAATGAAGAATCTTTATTCTGAATTGCGTTCGAATAACTTCTAAAACGGCAATGTTTCATACTAACTTTGCAACCCCTCTTTTTACCCCCTTAAGAAATGATTTTCGAATAACTATTTTACATGTTTTCATAACTTTTAATGAAAGATCTTCATATTGAATCTCATTCGAATAACTTCAAAAACGGCAAAGTTCCATACTAAGTTTGCACCCCCCTTTTTCCCCCTTAAGGGATGATTTAAAAAAAACTATTTTACACTTGTTTCATTATTTTAAATGAAGAACCTTTGTACCAAATTTCATTTGAAAAACTTCAAAAACGGCATAGTTTCATACTAACTTTGAACCCCAATTTTACCCCCTTAGGGGATGAATTTTCAAAAATCCTTTCTTAGTGCTCCCCTTCGTTACAAAAGGAACCTTTGTGCAAAAATTGAAGTTTCTAACCTTTATAGTTTAGGCCCTGCGTTGATATGTCAGTCAGTTAGCTTCTCCTTATATATATATATAGATATACATACTTTTAAAACTTGATAAATTTATATCATAGTAAGTAAATTGTAATTAATTTTACGTTTACTAAAAATTTCAAAATCTCACCCAAAATTTATGTATTGGGGAAATCGTATATTTACAAAAAATATCATACATTTCTATTGTTTTGAAATTTTGCAAATCAATTCAGGCCATGTAGGTATTCAGGTATGTTAGTACGTTGTTTATAACTTTTGCAAAGTCTCAATTTAGCAATTCTATTAAGATATTAGGTACATTTCAGTATCGGTTACAAAGCAATAATCTAAATTGAAGTCAGTTGCCTTACAAGACGTCGCTAGTTGCTAGGCTGTCGTTCTAATTAGCAATACTTCTATATCTTCTTCTCAAGCCATGACAATTTATATATAAACATTTATTTACTAAGGCGAATCAATGCCAATATAACTATGCACTGCGTTTTTTTCGTGTCGTAATCCAAATAAACCTACTTCTACATTCGTTTCTCATCTTAAATTTATTAAAAAAATATTTTGGATTCCTTACCTTAACGCTAACAATAATTTATAGACAAGAAGATTTCGTCCAACAAATAATATAAAAGGAGGAAAGAAATAAAGGAGATTGCATGACCGTTGATGCTAGTTAGGACGACGCAAACACTACCAACCGCTGCCTTATTCATGGGGCATTGAGACTGGAATCGAGAATTATTGTCAAATCTTTGGGGTATTTCGGACTACCACACCCCGATGGCATTCGAGTTGGGAAATTGCTGTTGAATTTATGGAGGTGGTATTTCTTGTAGCACTTTGTAGCAAGAACAAATTTTTGCGAATTTAACGGTGATAATAAATAATTTTAGAGTGAACGTGTACAATCGTATTGTTGCTAAGAAGATTTTGGTCGCTTGGGAATAGTGTTAAGGTAATCGTGTATTTTATTTTCTTTGAGTAGCTTATATACTCGTAACACTTCACTGCAGGGCACAGGCCTTCTCTCAGAGAGAGAGAGAGAATAGTGTTATAACATCAAATCAATACAAACTCACGGTTGTATTCCGGAAGCATAAGCAGAGACCAGGGCATGCCACTGCCACTATGATCCTCAGAAACCCTTCATCAACATTCATTAATCGTTTGCAGATACCCTGGTTCGGGTGCAAATGACTCTTACCTAATACGTTTATATATTTTTTTAACATGATCTGTATGCATATTACGTAGAGCGCATAGCAACTCATTTTTTTTATGTAACATCTTTATTACTTGTGTCTCACCGATCAAAAAATGAATTATGAATTAGTTAACAAATAAAGACATAAGTTCTGAAGGAACTAGTTTGATCTCAAATGTAAAAGCTCATGGGAGAACAACATTTCAAAATAGTTTTACAGTGTATCCTCACTAAACCATTATAAGGACAACTCTAAGCAGGACTGCTACGATGTTACAAATTTATACATCTATGTTTTAGCCAACGGTATCAAAAGGAAATTGCAGACGTTCTAGCGTCCCTCAAGGGTCACGTCTGGAACAGTTATTGTTCAAAACACCTTGCACGTATCCTCAATTATTTATCTAGTATTTGATTGGATTACATGTGACGGTTCCTTTAAATTAAAATGACAATCTAAGGTTCACCATATTAAAATAATCTAAATATATGCATACATTGTAACACATACACTAACAAACTGTTAACAGCTGTCAGTTGGCAAAAATGTATGCATAAAAAACAACGGTTAGTTGTTAAAAATGTATTGACGTACATGCAACTGAGGGAAAAGCACGAGCTTTTTTATGTTCATGTACTATGTAGATTATTTATCTATGCTTCTACAACACACATCAAAATATATTTGTAGACCAAGGGATAACTCTACTTTCTTCTATTTGTGCAACCACTGGTATAATATTGTTACTTTCTGTATTTTGTAGTATGTTAGTTGCTGTAAAGCCTGCCATGTTGTATCTATAGATATTTGACGTGATAGTTTGACGAACACTCCTAAAAAAATCCTACAAAACATCATATCGAACTATGATAGTTTGATTGTAAAGATATTTTGTAGGATTCTTTATCAATAAACAAATAAACCCTGTGTCATTCCATTTGTGGTTATTTGACCAAATACTTTTTAATTTGCCTAATTCTATCGTCTGGCTGTCGTAGCCTCAATCTCGCGTGCCATCTTTCGCTCCACTACTCGAGAACCCTCAATAGCTGAGACTGTTAACAGCAAGACAGCAAACTAATAGAATCCCGGTCTATTCGGAAACAACTAAACTCATCACATAGTCGGCTACACAAGACGTTTCCCTTACAATAGCTCAATCTACCGCAGTAACAAGGAGTCTTGGCTTTCTCTAACTCTATTACATGGCTTCCCTTGCCAGTTTAGTCTCGAACAGACTTCCAGTTTGTACCTACTTATTACTCACTTAATAATGTAGCCTGTGTAAGTACATCCCACTAATTGTAGGGCACAGGCCTTCTCTGAGTATGTGTTTATTTCCAGCGCATACTTAGTACAACATAGATACTGTTTACTACAACCTGCACTGAAAAAAATGTATCTGGCGTAATCTTAAAATATCATGACATAAGTATAAAATAGGCGCGTTCTCCTAAAATAAAGAAATAATAGGTTAATATTACGCTATCATTGAAATGTGTCAGATGGAATCGAATTATTTGGGTAAATAACGAAGTATTATGATACTCATCATCTTAAAAATTAATCACATAAATAGTTTCCTTTTTCAAATAATAGCATTATTGAATAGAGAATCGCTCGTAGCCTGGGCTGCCTGAGTGATCTTAAACGATCACTAAGGTTAAGCAACATACGGCACGTTCAGTCCATGGATGGGTCACCGTCTATGACTAACGCTAGTGGCATTTTTTCCGAGCGATTCCGTGCTTCGCAAGGTACGTTAAGCAGTTGGTGCCGGCTGCCGTCGATAGATTGCAGTCGTTAAGCCAAGTCAGAGGCCTTAGGGCGGCTTGAAAACTTCTGACAGTAAGACCAGCCACTAGTCTTACAAGCCTCCACCAATCCGGACTTGGCCCCCGTGGTGGAGTATGGCCTATACCTTCCTCAGGGAAGAGACCCGTGCCCCTCGGTGGGGACATAATGGGTTGATGACGACGATTACGCTATCATTGAAATGTGTCAGATGGAATCGAATTATTTGGGTAAATAACGAAGTATTATGATACTCATCATCTTAAAAATTAATCACATAAATAGTTTCCTTTTTCAAATAATAGCATTATTGAATAGAAAATGGTTCACTGTACTATATTCTCTAATGTATTCTCTTCTATAATGTATTCTCGTCCTATTAAAGTCGGTGACACGTCATCCTATATGCCGTTATGATCAGAAACCGTATTATCATAGTAATTTTGGTGATATCGCTATACTCCGTACTTAAAGTGAATTCACCATACTTTAATCTGAATTCAGGTTATTTATGATTAACAGTTTTCTCAATGTGTTTGTTGATTTCTTTAGACTATGGGCCAGTTCTAAATTGCGAATTGTGCTAAGTAAACTGTTAACAGAAGTTTTGTCTCTTCAAATTTCTTTAAAATGTTTGTGACAAAACGTTTGTCAAGTATACACTTAAAAAAATGGGTCTAAGGAACGGATCCACCTCGGTACAAACATCTCAACAATCTCACGGCATTACGACTATTATTAACCCTTTCGTGGAGTCACAATTGCAATTTGCGGTTTATTTTGTCAACCTCCTCGCTTTGTGGTTAAGCATTTTCGTACAACTTGTTTCTGGTTTAATTTTGTAACGCTAACGGGTTAAATGGCTGCGGTGTTTTGTTTAATGTTATGACTGTTCCCCGCTTCATGATTTCGTTTAATGAGATGGTCGTTTAGTTGGTTTTCTCTATTTGCTGCTTGCTGTGACTTTGGACGTTGGGCCAGACTTTATTGTACACACTCCTGCTCGTTTGTTGCAAAACTAGTTGCAAAGAATTCATGATAATCATTTGATAAGAATGGTTTCAGAATTTGTAATTCATGAAAGAATAAAAATTAATAAATTCAAATCATTCCCTTTTGATAAGTTAGTGTGTTATATAATGTACCTATATTGACAATAATAAAAATCACTTGTCCTAGTTCCAAATTTTTATACCCATAGCTGTAGTATAATAATCAGGCAAGGTCGTCGAAAAAAAACCATCTGTACAAATCAAGTACGGCGATTTGAGGATACTTTAGACAAATGTAAGTGATATACGATAATTTTTATGGTGCCCGTTATATTTTTGTTTGGAAAGTATCAAAAGGGACGGGCTGAAAACCAGCGCTGCGACTACGCATGCAGTCACGGCAATAAAGCTGAGCCCGCTCCTTTTTACCACAAAGGTGTGATTCTTGTAAGAAAACATATTGTTAATTAATGTAAAAATTGTGGTAATTAAACTATTTTCACTTTCACTTTCACTTTCAAATGTAGCAAATATGTATAAGCCCTAAAATGTAATAATCATAAACATAGAACTGCGACCGAAAAGGAAAGCCGGCGTGCGACAGACGATATCGCATATTTTTTACATCCGTGCACTCTAAGTTACGGTTTGGTATTCAAATCTAAATGTTAACGTTAACGATAAAAGTTATCTGTACAAGCACTTTAAATATTTATGATGTAAGATATATACATCTCCTACTATAGGACACAGACCCTCTCTCAGAGAAAGAGAATATGAGATTTAATCACCACCGCGGATTGGCGATTTCAAGCCCTGAGTTATTAAATATTAAATAACTCAGACTCAGGCTAATTATGATGATTCCAACAAAATGTTCGTCTCTATCTGTATTATTTTCTTAACTTTGGGTCGTGTGGTCCGTTCGTGACCATCGGTCATCAATATTTAAGAAAACTCGATAAAAAGGATTGGCTATTTTCTTGTGCGCCCTTCCAAGCCGTTTGGTCCCTTTACTGATAATATTTATTGCCAAACAAAACAGCTCTTGGGCCGACCGTGTCGCCAACAAAAATAATGTGAGTCTAACATCTAAATTATTCACAAAGGCATAGTGGCTTGCCCTCGGCGGCTCTTTGAATTATATATGAACCATTCGATATTATTTCGCCGCTGTTTCGGCCACTCTCTTTTATGTGACGTTTTCCTATGTAAATTTTTCACGTTTATCCAGCTCTGCAAAGGTACACTTCTAGGAAAATATATTTTTAAGTTCATATTTGACTGCACGTTGGTGTAGCGCGGGATCATATCTGATTACCACGTCGGGTTTAGTTCCCGCTCATGACGCCGTACATTTGTACTGACAGCCACAAAAGGTTTAAGGATTAAAAAATACCTGTGTAATTTCCTTTTTTATGTACAATAAAGTGTTCTCTATCTATCTATTTGCATTGTGATGTCCTCGCCAGGTTACCGTAGCACAAGGTTACTAGATTGGGACTTGAACAATTGATTATGTTGTGTAGATTTTTTTTCGATCACTATACACACATTAAAAAAAGTATGCGATCACTAGCATAAGCTGATATAATTTTTTTATTTTGTGTCATCAAAGTTTATATTTGTCATCAACTTGTATCATCTAATTAATAGATCTATTGCCACGAAATATTTTCATTCTCAGAAAAATAAAAAGTGTCGCCAGGTACAAATCACCAAATGAATGTCAATATGTACGTAGAAAAAGAGATGGATTATCTATATAATCGTAGTTCATCCATTGAATAAAAAAATTGTCCTCAAAATAATAGGTTTATTCCAAAAATAACAGCTCCGTACTCAGAATAGTAGATCTGTCATCAAATAAATGAACTACCGTCCCCAGACTGAGATTTGTTTTTATTTGTTATTTTGTCATCAGTACAGTAGTTACAAATTATTTCGATCAATTCTCCAAATAATACTATTCGTTACCAATTTAAAAGTTCAGTTCATTAATTTTATAAAAAATGTTCAAAGGGACGGATCCAAATTTAGATTTTATGATTGGTATAAACAAGGGTATTAAGTAATAATAATTATTGTGATTTTAAGTAATTCTGTGTTTCATTTATTATTTCAATACATTCATACTACTTACTTATATCTAAATAATAATTTTAAATTAATAAATATTTACAGGGTGTAAATAAAACTACCGCAGATGTACATACGTAGAAAAAACAATAGGTACAACCTGTATGACAAGTATACCTAATTTAAGATAGTAGTTAAATTCATAGGTACAAAAACATTTTCTGGATGATTTTTTTAGGTTACATATTTTAATTTATTTTTTGACCGTTTTTCCTTAATTTGATAATACAGTTATCAGGACAAACCTATTAAAATAAGTACAAACCTATTTATTTGATACTTCATAATAATATATCCCGATGATTATATGTGATTTATTATGAAATTGTTTTTAAATTGTTTGGCGACTACACTTTGATGACAGATCTATTATTTAAAACGTTCAAAACTTAATAAATTGATGATAGCTTAAATCATACCCTTTTTTAAATTGAAGTTCTTTATCAAGAAAAATTCTTTGTTGTGCGTTTTCTTTAAACAGAAATACCCAGTTTGAAATTAAAAAAAAACATAATAAAAATAAATATAATCTACCGTAACAATAAATATTTCGATTTTTCAAAGTGATCGCAAACTTTTTTTGATGTGTGTATGTCTGTCTGGCTGGCCGCTTGGTGTTTTTCCTAATTTTGTAAGAAAATTAGCTAATTTCGACTTTTATATTTAAGGAAATCATTGAATCTTGTCATATACTTAGGCTCTGATGTACTAAGTACATACACACTTAAGCCCACGCCTGTATCCCACCAAGTCGGTAGAGACCAAAAACTGCTACCTGCCAAGATCCTGATAGATCAGTAAGTAGATATTAAGTTTAAAATTATTTTAGAAAAGATGGTCAGAGTGGAGTTATTTCCTGAAGGCAGCGGCTAACATTGAGATGCAGATAGAATGTTGATTCTTTGCGTTCAAATAAATTATTTTGATTTGATTTGATTTTATAAGCTCTAGTATTATTATGAACACTACCGAAAAATACAAATTTGAAACAACGCGAAATACATTGTAGACTCTTAACATAAAGATAAAGATCTTAGTCGAAGTGTATCTTTTGCTGCAGTGAACTTATAGTTACTATTGCATCTCCTCTATCTCATCTTTCCTGTTCTTGTAATTTTATTCAAACTTTTAAGTTTCCTAAAAAATATCCATGACAAAATGACCACATAAAAGTGTAAGTGCGAGCTTTCATAATGACTTCTGTGTTAACCAATTCTGCCTCTATTTAATAATAATAATAATAATAATAATGGTCCCGACCGATTTCGGTCACGGCGACTACTTCAGCTCCTGTTTTGGTATCGTTGGTGCGCTCGCATATGGCTCGCATACCCACCCTTTTTTATAAAGGCTCTGCCACACTGCCTCTATTTATGTACCAATCGGAAACTTTAATTATTATAATAATATTGTGAACATGGAGATAAATTATTTCACGGAAGACCTAATTCAACGCGGCGAATTGTCCACAATCAAATTGTAGATTAATTAATCGCATCCAAAATACAAATAGCAATTACAAAACTAAATCGAAATCAAATCACCAAAAAATTATATCAAATGATGTAGGGCCGGCTGCCACGGCGTATGGTAACGAGCCTTGGGTATGGCAGAAGAATCATGAAAGTAGTACTAATGCAGTACAAATGAGGTCCTTGAGAAATATGTGTGCCATGTGTGGTGTTAAATTGAATGACAGAATACGCAAGTTTGATTAGATAACGTTGTGGACTGAAAGAGGATGTAGTGACTAGAATTGAGAAAGGAATGTTGCGTTGGTTTGGACATGTTGAGAGGATGAAGGAAGAAAGACTGACGAAACAAACACATCGAGCGAAATTGAGTGAAAGGGCCTGCAAGAGACGCTCCAGACGGATATAATTTAACCAAATAGGAGATACATTAGCAAAGGACACGATAAAAAGTACCCGAAACCGTCGTGCCTGCATGCAACGACTAATGAATGTCGACTAATTGAAAGTGATCGGTTACGATCATGGCAAGTAGCAGTCCCTGGTCTCAGCCTACTCTCTGGGATACAGTCTTGAGCTTGTGTATATATGTATATCAAATGACGATAATTCCGTAAACATAGATGATCAGCCCTCACCATCATAGCATAGACTGTGGTTTGCAATCAACAACGTAGACAATGACAAATAAAGCAATTAACGCCAGCAACAATAATGTTCACTGTACTATGCCCCTAATCCTAATCCGTATGTGTGATCGATTCGACAATATGTTATTGGTATTGTGTAGAGTTTCCATCTGAATAGTTGCCACTGAACAAAGCTACGTCTATTGGGATTTGGTCCAAGTTATAGGCGACGTACAAAGTTACATACCAGAGACGAGCAACCGACGACGCGAGCTCCGTCTCTTTTTACCATGATTAAGCTCTGTGAATCAGAGCGAAACCGTCGGACACTTCGAACGAAAATTCAAGTATCTGTATCCAGAAAAAAGTGCATAAAGTTACATACCTTTGCAAATTCGATAATCAAACTAATACCACACGCTAACTGTGAAGATAAACGTCGTGAGCAAACCCGCGCGCGGCTTGGTTGGATCCGCACGTATTGACTTTTCTTTCCTGTGGGCTAAGCCTATTAAGGTATCGGGAGGATGGTATAGGTGCTGGGCAAGTCTACTCCATCCAAACAATGTCCCAGGCACTGAGGCACGTCCTTTCAGCCAAAGTGAGTGAATGTTGTATACGCTTGTAGTTGTGTACGCTGTATAAATAATCCCAATACGTAGATGCACAGGCCAAAGTAAGGTAATAGTTGGTGATGATATGTTACTCACATTTGTTCTGCATGTTAGCATTATTATTGTACACAATATTGTGTACATTAATGCTAACTTATTTCTTATTAGAAAGTTACAATATTTCTTCATGTCCTAAGAAAACGAAATGTAATGGTGGTGATGGAAAGGATTTTGGAGAAGCATGTTTGATAAGTCCCGATACGATACCTAGTAATACAATTAAGATTATTAAGGCAAGATTATTTATTAAGTAAACTTAATCACCTTAATTGTTAAAATAATCCTTGAAGTAATAGTTGAGGTGATTTCGAAAATAGAAGAGCTTCTATCGTGGGAAAACAAAATTACAAAAAACAATCGAATCGAGTGATTAATAAGCTTACTCTGTAAAGAAGGAAAAAATCTAAGCCACATAATATCGAAAAGGTTTTTAATTTTAATATTTGCATAAAGACGAATAGGCACAACACACGCGAATTTGGTAAACGATGTTGTAACTTTTTTGCTATGTAGATTTTAAACAAAGCGCCTTAAGTATGATAAATTTTGTGGTGAGATTCCCACAGAAAACTTTATAAATAGGTTTACTTGGAATTAGATAAATTGTTGGTTTGTAACAATAACCTATGTATGTAGTTGATCAGGTCGTTCGTTTCTTTTTCACAACAAAAGACAATTTTTTATTTAACCTGTACAATTTTTGGGTTCACCATAACATTGGTTTTAAATAGTTCTTTTTATAAGGCACAACACAACTGATTAATGTGAAATTGTGATGCAGGAAGTTCATACCTATAATATTTTCAATTAACTTTTGTCATTGTAAAAACGCCAGAACTATGCCAGGAACTCTGGACCTCTATTGCGTGCGAAAAGAACCCACATTTGTTATTGATGCTAAGTTCACAAACAAAGGTGTCTGATGTTAAACAGTAGATTAATACTACTCATGGATATGAGTAATAATTTGTAAGTTTAAAACTTTGCTAATTGAGCTCAAACTGTTTAGAAAAGAATAAAATGTGGAGTTTCTTTGTTATCTTCTTCTCCACATAAACTATTAATAAATTGTGAAACTAATAACTTTGACGTTCATAAACACTTTTTTTGTTTTGATTACGATTGACAATACTTGATGTGATTTGTTTTGATTCAAAAGCTGTCACCTTGCACCAACCCCCAAGTTGCTTTATTTGAGCCCAATAAGTCTCAGATGAAGTGGAATAATCGATACGACAAACAGAGAGGGCTTCGTAATGTGGTTTGGAGGCGATGCGATTACGATTCGATACTGAAGTCGACTGATTGCAATCGATTTGCGTCACAGCGTCAGTTGAGTTTGCGAGTTGGACGCAAGTATACCGTATTAATTGACATCAGCATTGGACCTAAATTCTGTTTATGCGTTGTAGTACAATGATAACTGAATGAACATGGCGATTTAGTTTCCCGACCGTGTAACTGTCATCGTACTATAATGCACTAACAGAATAGAGGCACAGGTAGATAACTTAATTAGCTTAATTGTCACGCCCTAGAGGGTACAATGTTTGATCTAATTAATTTAATATAATACCATCGAAGTTACTACATGCCTGCAATAAATTAATATGGACTAGATAACGACACTGCATAAGGCATAAATATATGGATACTCGCTTGCTAAAGACAAAAGAAAACATCGCAAGGCAGAGAAGAACATTCTTCATTAGAGGAATCCTGTAAACTTAACACGCCTCACCTGTTCGTACATGGACTTCAATCAATTTTTGCTAGAAACGACGGGAGCCAGTCATTGTGTCTTAGAACTGCTATTTGTAGTTGAATGATAGTTCGATGTACACAGTCAATTCGCCCACAGAACAATGAACCTCAAATTATGGTATAAAACTGCGAATCATAGGATATTAAAACTCGCCCCTGTTGCTCTAATTTGATTTTATTGATTGAGAATATTCCTCAAGAATATGTTTTTAGGTACCTTATTTCTCATGCTGATATCTGAGTTCCAAGCACGAAGGTTCCAAGACCCCCACGGGGGTTTTAAGAGGTTAATGAGGTCGGACATCATTATTTTCGAATCACAGAAGTAATCATAATTAACTAGTTGAAAACTAGACAAAACCAAACGGAAATTAACTTAAAGTATAATAATTATTATATCAAAATACGTTGTTTAATAATACAGAAAAAGTAAACGTTTAATTAAGATTTTCTCACACGACAAAATAAAATCAAACCTATCACGTGCAAAAATAACGCTTATTATAATTGAGCTATGTCAATCAAACTCCTCCTAACAATTAAAGGGAGAAAAAATACGACATAACGCAAACGCTCAAATACCAAAGCAATACAAAAAAAGCGAAGAAATCACTAATATCCATCGGAAATATTACTCAATCATCAACATTAGTTAGAGGTCTTACAATGACCCTTCGAGAGACGCCTTTGATGTGACGGGTGGCACATTTCGAATAGTTATCGGGAGAAAAACGGCTATAGACGTGGACAAAACACGTCTTTTTGATGTCAGTCTTCGGAAACTCTCTGATCTGCACTAAGTATGCTATTGGGAAATTAGAAGCGAGATGTTAGCCACCTAATACCAGAGGACAGATATATTAGACACGATTGTGGTGTTTGTAACTAATGTTTAAATATAGAATTGGTATTTACTGAGGCCTCAGAAATAAATAAACAGAATTACAATGCGATATTTACGTCTATTTATCACGAATTTATTGGTTGATACTCATTTGAGAGTTGTTCATTGAAACTACTTAACTCCAAATTTCTTGGCAGAAGTCACTGGCTGAAACGAATAATGCACTAAAATATTTTAATGATTGAAACCAATTCTATGCAAAGCGGATAATAGAATCGTAACTGGATTCCGACGACAATGTTGTGCAAAACCGCTATTCTGAGCAGATGGACAACATTATCAAATGCACATAACACTACGAAAGATGATACAAGTGAAGCCAAATTATCTGAAGCCACTACAAAGTCGTCGAATTTCTGAACAAATTACGATCCATCTGGTGATCTATAATTTCATTACAACAGTCAGATACATGTAGGCAACCAAGAGTAAACACGTCATATTTTGGGGACAGCTAAACAGAGTTCTCTATCACGTATAGTAATGGAGAGGAAACGACCAAAGAAAATGTGAATAGGATGTTGTTCCAAGACTCTGTTTCTAGGTTTTTCTCTTTGATGATGAATCAGTTCAATAAAAATTAATTTGAGAGAGTTTTCTTTATTATTTTAGCCTAGACAATAAATGTATTTTTAAACTCAAGCTTTCATAAATACTACACAAACATTTAAGTAAATGCGGATTTTAATAACGTATTTCCGCCCAAAAAACATCTGATCAAGTAAACCTACCGCACTTGCTCTTGTAAAGTTTACAAAACTAAAACATGCATTACGCCAAGCAAACTAAAAAAACACTCGGTAGATATTATCTACCTTATATTATTTTTTAGATATTATCTACCGAGTGTTTTTTTAGTTTGCTTGGCGTAATGCGTAATTCATATCCGTAATAATTGCTTTCCGTTACTTATAATAACAATACCCAGCAGTCACTGAAGTAACGGAAAGCAATTATTACGAATATGAATGTAGCGATCTTAATTAGGAATGAAGTTAGCGATGATTACCCTAACAATGCACAAGGAAGGAATAACAACGGTGTATCAAAATATTTATTTGATAACGTCTTTATAAACGTAATTAGCCTTTTTCAAGTAACTGATAACTCGTTATCGATATTGGGTTTTGTTCTTTTGGGCATGGAGTTTCTGTCAGCATTTAGGCTCTAAAAACGGTGTTCTTTACATAAATTCAATGATTACTATTTATGGCCTTGTAACAACTAAAAACCGTTGCTAAGGTGAGCCAATCGGAACACCAAAATCTCAACAGGTTAATTAACAAGATTCAAACAGAGACTGACACTCGTTTATTTATCAATGGGGCAAATAGTTAGATGATGATAACAATATATATCGACCAAAAAACTTTTTGGTCTCGAATAATTGCAACTTTATCAGTTAACTCGTGACCTAAAAACTGACTTCAATTCACAATTAAAAACACGAATAATTGGAGAACAATCATCTTCCGTGATAAATAAAAAAGTTGTTTGTGCTTTTATCTGCGGGTCACTGCGTTTGCTCTTGCAGATGACCTACATTTGGTTTTTTGGAACAAGTTTGTTAATAATCGATTTTGGATTATAGATTTTATGAAAACTTTTGGGGTTTGAAGGATTTTTTATCATGTTTTACTCGTTCACTTATTTAAAAAAACATAAACTCCACTAAATAAATATTTAAATCCATTCTCACCTTTCATATTCGGCAAATTCATACTTCGGTCAGACTAATTCGGACGACAGTGTTTTCTCCCCTTTATTTTAATCAACTTGAGCTCTCGCAAATCTATACCATTGGTACGCGAAGTGTATGTCACAGGAGCCAAAACAAAATAGCCTGTCACAATATCCAAATCGTCCACAACCCAAGAACCAGTCAACATTGCACAATGACACATCGACAACAAAACGATTAAAAGCCTCCGAACAATCCAGGAGGTTCAGGGCCACAGCGAGATCATCTTGAATGAATCCGTCTCATCGGACACGAAGGGTTGACGCACAATGTCGACGGGCCCATACAAAAACTCCGAAACACAATACTCAGTGGCCAAACAACAGTGGCCGCCTCATAAATCAAACCCCGACAAAAGTAACAATGGTATTGAGGGTACCTTATAAGAGATCTTAGCATTGTATTTACGCTTTGATGTTCAGTAATAAAACCTTTGATTAATATCGTATAGTAGAGGACCAGTATGCAAATAGTGATCTGACAAAAGGTGGAATTTAGAGAGGTAGTCCAGGTCACACGTGCTGTTAGGGTACAGGACAAAGATGTCGATGTTACCGTGGCGCAACAATAGGCTTTTATTCTTATTAGAAAATGCTTTGAGACAGCGGACAGCTTGACCGATGGAGCAAGGATGAAACAAAATTTAATCCCGGCGTATTCTTGAGTAAAGACGGATCAAAAAATGCTTAAGTTTTTTCCTCTTTGGAATTTGACACGAACAAACTATAATTCTACTGGACTGTAAGCAGAAATGTACCTACTACAAAATGTTACCAATACCTTCCTCAAAGGTGGCTTTATAGGTAAATTGGAGGCTCGTCAAAATATTTTGCCGATCTTCAAGCCACTTGGCACTCCGTGAACCGCGCAACCCTTTTGTCCTGTACGCTTTATAAAGTCCTTGACCGTCCATTGTCTGCCCACATTGTGTTCCACAAAAGAGCGGCGCGATTGAGTCTTGCTTGTGAATTTCATGCCTCAATCTTTGTATTCAAGCTTCTGCCTTCCGAGTCATTACCTACGTTCTTAGCGTGTTTTTATTGTACTCTCCAGGTTGTATGGTCTGAAATTTTCTTTGTATTAGTGCCGTCCATATGCTCCCTCCGATGTACACTCACATATGCATCCTCTTTTTTGTATCGCCGCGAGATAAAATGTGTTTATTGTGCGGTTCTTTTGTTATTTGCTTGTATTTTATTAGATACTTCACCATTGTCTGTTACCTGGTGATTGGCTCATGGTTTTTTTGTGTTACTGCTTCGGTAGCGTATGTTATGTTTGCGTCATCTATACTAATGATTTTGAGTACAATAGTGATTGTCGCTACATCAATTTCGATTGTTGGTGCCACATGGTTTTTGACTGTCATCGATTTTAGTTGGTGTCTCATTTGATGGTATATTTTTGGGGATTTCAAACGGTGCTTTAGGATTCCACTGATTGATTAGTTGCTACTACATAATGTTTGCATGTCTCTTAGTGTCATTATTCAAATGAGAAAAGCGGTAACTTACATATTTAAGTTTGAAAATACAAAGTAGATATTATGCAAATAGGAAAGCCCAGAATCTTCGATATTTTAGCTAACTAAAATATTCGGCGATAGCTCTCAATTAATGATAATGGGAAGTATGACACGCCGTTGAATCTTGACTCTAATTTGATAGTTTCGCATAGAAACAAGGTTCATGGACTCGTTCTTAATGGCAATTTTACGTTGAATATTTGATTGTTTACATGTTTAAACACGAGTTTTTGGAGATCCCCAAATTATAATTTAAACCCTCTAAATATGTATACCTAACTTAAGTGAGCAAATCAAAATTTTAATGTGTAGTATGGTAACTGAAGCAAAGAACTAATTGTATTACTTTACTGCAACATTACTCGTAATGAGTAATGTTGTAAGAATGCAACATAAGTACGTATGCTGACTTGGCTACCTACTAACGAATTGTCCCAATAAAGGTCTCTTTATTACGTGCACCGTGATCGGCTAACTTGTGGTATCATCATCTCATCCCGGGGCTCTGGCCGTCCATAACCCTCAAAGTAGTCTATTCTGTTATTGGTTACTTTTATAGAGATGCAAAAATCAGTTTAACAAGAAAAATGACAAAAACGCATCATCATTGTCATCAGCCCACCTCTGTTCTGTTAAGCATAGGCCTTTTCCCCATCACTCCATATCTCGCGGTCTCTCACCATTTGCATCCACGGCGAACACATAAAAGCTTACAATGAACACTTTGACGAAACTTTAGGAACCTTCATTCCATAGACATAAAAAATATCCATCGAGGACATATAAAAGCAAATTTCCTTACACATATTATTTGGGCACTTTTGAGCACAATAAAGATAACAGCGTAATTGATTTTCACACGATGGGGATTTCTGGTTTGATGTCGAAATCTAAATTCGGAAACAAACCAACCATAAAATATATCTTAAGACAAGACAATAAAATACAAGTGCTTCGACCTACTGCTGCGGGAAAAGTGATTTTATTCTTAGATGGAGACTTTATACACCATGACTGTCATGTTCGTGAATGTTGAAGCCGGTTCCATAGAATACAATTAATTCTTGAGCTTCTTTGGTAGATGATGATAGATATTTGTACCAACTTATATATTAGATTTCAGGTGATTTGAGAAAAGATGGTCAGTGTAACCTAAGCAAGTAACCTGCTGTCGACTGTCCAAACTGTACATTGCCTAGCCGACTAACTCAAGAAAGAAGACTTGTATTGCCCACACAATGTACCTATATTAAATTGTTATTTCAGACAATGAATTGTAGTTTTATGGCGAAGATACTGTCGTAAGTTGATCTACCGTTTTATTTGTTTTGGTCTTTTTTTGTGTTGTTTTGAGTTTTTTTTTTATAAGGTAATTGGCTAAACATTGAAATATTAAGGTCAAATGTTTTTTTTTCAGTTTTCTCCCCTGCAGATTATCAGTAATCATTAGCCCGGACGATTACGTTTTATAAATTGAACCTGTTTTTTTTTCAAAAAACTGACTTATAGTGATGATAATGATGCAGCCTATAACGTTCTACTGAAGGGCACATGCCTTCTCTCAGAGAGAGAGAAAGAAAGTATGGGCATGGGAGTATTTACTCTCATAACTTTTATCAAGAAGGCAAGACTAGTAAGTTGGCACTTAATCTTTGTTATACTTTGTGGATGTTACCATACAACTGTTGTATAACAATTGTACTGGAGTGTTAATGTCACGGTGTATGTATGCTTTTTAATCTTTAAATCCAAGGGTTCCTGTCAAAATTTAGAGCAGGAACGACCATCGCTGGACAATTTTACGATAACTGCTAATAAAGTTTATATCTGTTTTCGAGATATTTATTGGAGTACATAAACAAGCCGTTTGGTTCACATTTCGCATCATTGTCTTCAAAGTAATAAAATCAGAACTGTATATCAACGTAAAGAATTTACATTCTGTTTGTTAAATGTCAATATGCACTGAAAAGCCACTGAAGAGATTCATCATCATCAACCCATTATCCCCACCGAGGGGCAGGGGTCTCTTCCCTGAGGAAGGTATAGGCCATTCTCCACGACGGGGGCCTAGTCCGGATTAGTAGAGGCTTGTAAGACTAGTGGCTGGTCTTACTATCAGTAAAGTTCTCAAGCCGCACTAAGGCCTCTGACTTGGCGTAACGACTGCCATCTATCGACGGCAGCTGGCAAGCACGGAACCGGTCAGAAAAATGCCACTAGCGTTAGTCATTGACGGTCACCCATCCATGCACAGAACGCGTCCTATGTTACTTAAACTTCGTGATCATTTAAGATCACTCAGGAAGCCGGGGCTACGAGCGATACTAAAAATATTACGTACATTTTATTCTTGCTAACTGCAATTTCATTACAAAGGAGTGCTCCGAAGAGTTGAGTGGACATACAAGAGTAATTTGATTTTCATTGCCATTCTTTTGACTGCCTCTTAAGTCTAGCCGTTAAGGCGCTTACATACCAAGACTGATATAACGCGAACAGATAGACGCTTGAAATATTTAAATATTGCATAGGTAAAGGCACGAAATCGCTCGTAGCCCCGGTCGTCTGAATCATCTTAAACGATCACGAAGGTTAAGCAACATAGGGCGCGTTCAGTGCATGGATGGGTAACCGTTCTAGGACTAATGCTAGTGGTATTTTTCCGAGCGGTTCCG
Organism: Yponomeuta plumbellus; assembly: GCA_947310845.1. NCBI lineage: Eukaryota > Metazoa > Arthropoda > Insecta > Lepidoptera > Yponomeutidae > Yponomeuta > Yponomeuta plumbellus. Next base: position 3,855,889 of record OX371206.1, read on the forward strand.
TGCTTCGCAAGGCACGCTAAGCAGTTGGTGCCGGCTGCCGTCGATAGATGGCAGTCGTTAAGCCAAGTCAGAGGCCTTAGGGCGGCTTGAAAACTTCTGACAGTAAGACCAGCCACTAGTCTTGCAAGCCTCGGCCAATGCGGACTTGGCCCTCGTGGTAAACTATGGCCTATACCTTCCCCAAGGAAGAGAGCTGTGCCCTTCGGTGGGGACAACATGGGTTGATGATGATGAAAAGTACGGAACCCTTCGTGTGTGATCGCGACTCGCACTTGGCCGTTTTTAAAAAAGCGACTATTTCTATTTACGCCTAAACTCTCGTCTCCGGTACTAAATCAGTAAGAACAATGTGTTGCCAGCGCGGCAGGAATTAGCCCTTTATTATATATTACGTTGTGGAAGTGCTTTTTCATTTATTTTTATATGAATTATCGCCAGCGAACGTGGTGTTTTCTTTTGAAGCTGCGGCAATGGCATCCATCATTTTGTGGCGTGTTATTGTTCAGATGTTTCTGAATTTCACTGTGGTACAAGCGTTGAGGGAGAGCGGTTAGGCGCAAGCAGAGACCTCCACAGATTGTCGTCAGTTAACAAAAAAATATTATAGCAGTTTTGAGTTGTGCCTTTTTTTTGTATACGCTTTGGATAACTTACAAAATTAATGTTAGTTTTAGTTGGCAAAATAAGACAATGTTCCCTTTCCTGGGATTTCTAACCCAACCTATGATTCGAGACACCTACATGACTTTAAATGACGAGTTGTAAAGTGTCAACAAAATAAATGTGAAAGGAAGAGTGAGAGAGAAGACATTTAATAAAATCGCCAAAGAAACAGAATAAATTAATGAGTAAGTTGTAATATTGATAATTTGTATTGTTTCATCGACTATTATAACAACACCTTTCTAGATGTGGAAGAGCGGTGTCTCTTGCTACAGGTATTTTTATACTTACTAGTAGATACCTACCGTCAATGTAAGTAGTCTAAGTTATAGTGGATAGTGAAATAAAGAATTTGTATTTGTATTGTAAATATTTTTGAACTAAAACTTTCGTAAGCACTACACATGGGACTCTCGCGACAAAAAATTCCGGATCCAGAAACAGTAAATAAGTAACCAAACAAAATCCTGAAGTAGCCTTGGGTAACTCAGGAGCCAGATATGATAGGACACATATCTCCCCAGTCGTCAAGTGTGTCCCTGTTATATCTCGGAGATTTCAATTATATCTGGCTCCCTCTCCTACTAAGCTCCTGCTACTTTATCCAGCTCATACACAGTGCGCGAGAGCGAGATCGAGATCGGCTGTCATCGGATACATTCGGCCGCATTTCTCGTCGTAGTAACAAACGAGCGACGAGAGAAAGATCACCAGATTCTTAAGAATGTATTGACTTGGTGACCTTTTTGATCGCTATTGGTACGCCTGGCTTGTTCGGCTAACATCGTGCATTCGGGCGCAATACTCGTATTAATGAGATGAACGGTTAAGAAGATAATCATATATGTTTGTCACGCTTTAATTACCGATTTGTGAAACGGAGGTCACCAGATTCATACTAAATATATCGTTTTGGTGATCTTTTCGATATCTTACTTTGGTGCATAGCACGGGAAAGTCAAAACTAGTCTTTATGTAGGTCACAGACGGTAATGTAAAAAAGCAATAAAAATTACTCACAAATGCGAATGCATTGTTTACGTAAATACTTGTTTTGAGTTAGTTTGCGATTGAAGGTCATCAAGCGATCTGATTTGACGTGATTTTAAATATTTTCAATAATTGTATATTTTCAACTTTTAAATATGCCCACCTCAACATGTTTCACAGTCTAATTTGTTCATATATTTGCTACTAAAGTGATACATTTATATTAACTCTGTTCAGGTTGTCAGTCCTAAGTCTGTAAAGTATGAAGAAAATTTGAAAATAATAGTAGGTACAATCTGCTGTGATTATGAAAGAAATTGTGAGCTGGATATAGTAGGAAATAGGTAGACTAGACTCATCACTTGAGTCGCACGGCTCTTATCTCCACTCACACTCTGTTGTACGTCGTATGAGCTAGGATACAACGGTGAGTAAGATATGATTGGGATATAATGTGTCCCGGTGATCAAAGATATGAGATATAACAACTCCCTCTAAGGACACACTTTGCGCAAGTCTATCCTGAAGCAATTAACTTTACTAAGCAATACTGTATTTGACACTATCAATTAAATTATTTATAATTGTGTATTATTATTTATATGATGTATATGTGTGCGTGATCTGCCATCAACGGCAGTAATAAACCAGTATCCGAGTGCAGTGATTGTTTCATTTACATCAGATGCTCGATTAAACAAAAATTATAAAATGATTCGGAAAATGTATCTCTTTTAATAATTTACTAGATAATACAATTTTTAAATAGATGAAACAAAAAGAGTGCTCTGAAATGTGACGTCACAAGCAAGTATTTTCATACAAAATTCCGTTTTAAAAGTAACTCATTCGACCTCCTGTCAAATACCCAATTACAAGCTTGGTACTTTCACATATCTGGAAATGTGAAAATCGCCTTTCCCTTGCAACACACCCGAACTCAGTGGATTGTTAGACATTAGTCACACGGATTTAGTTTTATTTCATGAGAATAGCTCGTTAGTTTGGATTATGGAACTGCATGCACGGATCGGAAACCCTTTGTGATGAAGACGCTAAGGAGTCTGTATTAAGTGAGACTTGGAGGATTTCAAAGAATCCCCCTTTGATTAATCGCCCATGTTCTTTGAACGAACGGATGTTTATTGTAATATTAGAGCCGTGGTGTTTTCTAGAAAATCTACTGAAATGTAAAATTGTACACTTTCTTACATTTTCGACACCTACGATTCAAAATCATAACCGTTGGTTATCACCGAAATGGTAGGTACATGTGATTCACTTTCACCATCATCATTCAGCCACAGGACGTCCACTGCTGGACATAGGCCTCCTCCATGACGTCCTGTGTGGCGTAGCGGTTAGCGCATCTGCTTACCATGCGAGAGGTCCCGGGTTCGATCCCCGGCTGGGGAGAAAAAAAAACTCCATGTCTTGGATGTTTACATGTTTGTGACGTCGCTGGTTTCTGGTTCCCACGACACAGGGTATCCTAGTGTGGGGCCAGAAGCAATGTATGTTGTGCCTGTATGTAAATGTTTATGGATTTCCAAAAAGACCGGTTAGAAGCGGCTTGCATCCAGCGTCTTCCTGCCACTGATTCGCTTTAAAGCTTGTAAATTACTGACAGTGAATAAAACAATAGTTACTGAAGAATTAGAAAACAAGGTGAGGAAATCCGCGGCATGGTTTTATTTATTTATTGATAATAGACACACCATCAGTACATTATATGAAAAAATATTAATATTCTTTAAAACAAGAAATCTTAGGCCTGATCTGTGCACTACTAACAGGCGTGCAACAGCATTCAAAAATTAGTCGTTTAATACACACTAAAAAAATAATAATTATAAACTCACGCCCGTTATCCCCGAGGAGGTAGGCAGAGGCACCAATCACTAGAACTGGGCCCACGTTTTGCCGAGTTTATTAGGTCCCAACGTGATAAGTGGCAAGCCTGTCGCCGTTATCCGGGCACAATTTATCAGCGAATGGTGTTGCTGTACAAACAAACAAATGTACGTAACTAAAAGTCATTGGTACATGCAGGTTTCGAACCTGGGTTCGAAGGGTCTGGACCCTCATGATCGAGAAGCAGGGCTCCACCCCACTACGCCACCACCGCTACGAAAAAATACTATGTATAAACTACAAACACTTCACAAACTTTAAATACCTAGCTTTAAATAGCAAATGAGTACATAACCACTTTGAATTTGATCAGCTGTTACGTGGCCGCAGCAACAGTCTGATTAGAGAATGTTGTGGACTAAAAGAGGATTTGTAGTGACTAGAATTGAGAAAGAAATGTTACGTTGGTTTGGACATGTGGAGAGGATGAAGGAAGAAATACTGACGAAGCCAATATATCGAGGGAATGTGAGTGGAAGGGCCGGTAAGGGATGCCCCAGGCGGACATACTTCGACCAAATAGGATATGCATTAGCAAAAGGCAAGATAAAAAGTGCCCGAAACCGCCATGGGTGCATGCAACCACTAATGACAGTCGATGAAGCGAAACTGATGTGTCAGCATCGGGGCAGGTGGCAGTTCTGGTTTCTGTCTACCTCTCTGGGATACAGGCGTGAGCTTATGTATGTATTGTATAATTTTGTTTGTTTACTTATTTACTCCGTGTTTCTATGGCGACTTTTATAAATAATATCTACTCTTTCTCTCTTTTTCTTTCATATTTATTCTGTTGACACTCTACAAGTCGTCATTTGTAGTCATCTAGGTTTTTTATTTGAGCATCAATAATTGAACCAATTTATGAACAAGTTTATGACTCCTAAGTCCTGTAAGTCCTAAATAAAGCAACCGAGAGAGACGCCTTCCACTGTTTTCATTAAAACATCTGCGTGAATGAGGATCAGCAATATTCGCGTCGCGCGCGCAACTGAAATAAACCAAAAGTCGAACGGAAGCGATGCTCGTATTATTAGAAACTATACAATTCTATTATTTTTTATTTAGATTAGCCTATAAATCTGCGCCTGCGCCGGCCGACGTCTTCGATTTTAATGGCATGGAAAATGGCCGGTCACTTCGTATAGAGTTACGATTAATTTATGAAGTTACAATTAGTGTGGCGGTTATGAAATTACTGTTAACACACGCGCAGTGCACCTCGTAACTTCTGCCTTATTTATACAGAAATCGTGTGCCTTTGGAAAAGCTTATACTCCACCACGGGGGCCAAGTCCGGATTGGTGGAGGTTTGTAAGACTAATGGCCCGCCCTAAGGCCTCTGACTTGGCCTTAGGACGTTTATCGATGGCAGTCGGCACCAATTGCTCGGAAAAAAGCCACTAGCGTTAGTCATAGACGATCACCTACCCATGCACTAAAAGCGCCCTATGTTGCTTAACCTTCGTGATCGCTAAGAGCTAAGATCACTCAGGCAGCCGGGGCTACGAGCGATACTAATTTGGTAATTGATAATTCAAAATTTGGAAGTATTAGCATGTTGATGGTCAGTCGGTAGACCAACAGCCCCAAGGTCGGATGATGTGGCCAGGTTAGCAGGGGGCGCGTCGATGCCAAGAGTCTAACTAGACAAAAATGTATTTAACTTTCTTTTATAATATCAAAAATCTGTTTTACCTACTATGTTTATTATTTCACTTATTGGGGTCACCAAAGGAGTACCTTATAAGACCTAATATAAATATGCAATGCATCCATTACTTGCTAGTATAATTGTAGGAGACCATGACGAAAAATGTACATACAAAGTGTCATTTAAATTATGAAAATACTTCATAATACGGCGCAGGTCTGCAGTTTGAATTACAACTCTAGAGAACTGTCCAAAACGTTACGGTCCATTACAAAAATCGCACCACCCGTCACCATCAATCCATTCGCAAGCGCAAAATACTCAATAGGCGTGTCATTACATCCGAGAGTGTCACAAAAGAATAATTCAATGTCGTTTATTAGCGGCCAGGAACATTATGTTTGACTCCGTGTTTCATCGCAGAACAGTGGCCATTAGATCCGGCCGCATCTTTCATTCTGGCCACGGAATATTAATATACCAGAGCGTGCGTTCATTGTTTCACAATAATACATTAATTTTGTCAACGCCGCCTGACATGGATGGCTAGCTACCGCCAATATTAGAACTTCCGCTGTGACTGAGCTTTGAGGTTACTTGGAATATAGACTCCGCTTTTTATTTTCACGCTCTTTCATTGTCTATTTAGTTGTAGTGCTCCTTTGTCTTTATTATGGAAGTGTTGGAGAGTTTTATGTTTTAGACGCTAAGTAGCAACGGAAAAGGGGCTTACAGTGTATGCACCATATGTCTTCTATAAGTGCTACCAGTACGAGTAAAATCTCAACACATTCCCTAATCTGCTTCTCTCTCATACCAAGCTCACCCGCGGTTTCTTGAACGTTAACAGTTGTTAATCTGCTAATAACAAGTGTCAGTAGTTTTTTTTCTGTATATACTTGTCTGTTAGAGTACTATAAACTGGGGGTTAGTCCCAAATTACGGTGGGATTAGCTTCCATATTTTCTTTCTTTATTTTGTTCTGTTATTATTTCATAGAAGGTCCGCATTCCGTGAGATCTTTCTTTACTACATCCATCTGATCAACATATTTCCCTAATGCCATCAATTAATCTTAGTGTATCAGCCTTTATTACCTACCTTCTAAATTCGTTTTCGAATTCGCACATTTGGCCGCACATTTTGCACAAAAACTAAACCTCGAACTTCCGAGCAAAAACAAAGAGAATTCAAAACTACACGTGCATTCAAAATGGCAGCAAAAAATTTTAACAATATGCCTAATCTACAAACCATGTCACAGGGCTAAAGGTTACGGAAGGTTGAACAAAAAATTCTTCACAAACCCTGATGTGTTTTTGCTAAATCGACCGTAAAATCGGATTCCACTACATCAAACGTGAATTCACTGGTCTTTGTTTTAAAGTACAATTTGGGTTGGCTAAGTTTTAGATAGTCGAGAGAGCAATATTGTTATGTACCTTCATGAAGTGGTGACAACGGATTTCGGTCTCCTTTTTTCACTTAATTCACATGTGGCAATCATGGATGCGACCCACATGTGCTCCGGTGTCATATAACACAGCAATAATGAATGCTTCTTCTTCAAAGATTTCTGGTCCAAATTGTTAACTTTTTAGACGTTTCTCTAAAATGGTCCGTTTTTCGAAGTTCGTTTGATCTCGCCTTAAGTGTGCAATGTGAGATGTCACTTTGTTTATCCTCGGATAGAATACAGGTGATGTCTGTCTGTCTATTCAGGATGGGTAGATTTCTGCGTTGTCTAAAAAATATTTTTACCTCAGGTCATTCGCTTGTCTTTGGAAGAGTGCTAACCAGATACCTGTCCACCTAGAAATCCTAGATAGGAAGTGGTGTTCGATAGGCCACACGCTACGCCGGGACTAACGATAACTGCCAGAGAAGCCCTCACGTACACGCCCTCGGACAACCGAAAGACGAGACGGGCAAGGATCACCTGGAAAAGATCTATAGCCCGTAAGGTCAAGTCGATGGCCACTATTAGAAGCTGCCGCAAAGACCGTCAGAAGTGAAAATTTGTGGTCAAGGCCGGCTTCCCCCCTAGGAGTGAAAGGATCAAAGAAGAAGAAGATTCGCTGAAAAGCAGAGTATTTCATTAGACGTCTTTTTTTATAATGCATCTCTTATTAAGTATGTAAATAGTCTTAAAACCTCTTACATGTACGTATTTCAGTCAAAAAATCTTTCGTGCAACACACTGACCACAACAAAGACTAATAATAAACACTATAAATCAATAGACACTCCAAAATAAACTACCTTCAGACAAACAGTAACACTAAACCGTTACGCTACTGAAACATATCTGGACAATAAATCCAACCATAAATAGACACATAAAAATATATTTTACGATTACAACACTGAGGCTCCATTAAGACAATGTTACAATGATCACATTATACTTGAATGATTTGACCACAATCGGCTTTATGTGGTCTGGCGTACAAAGGGCGATGTTGTCTATGGCTGAGGCATCTGCCTGGCAACACTCAGAAGGAGACAAAATGCCTTTGTCTGAAACGCGTGGGAGGCGCTTGTGGTAACTCTATACGGTCACTGATTAGTTATGGTTTGATTCTTTAGATTGATCCGGCTTAATTGATTGTATGAATAAATCCATGGTTAATTAGTAAGCAGCAGTGCTTGTTTCAATAATGATGCAAACAAAACTTACTGTTTTGAAGATGAAGTTGCTGATTGTAAGCCGATAAGTTAGCTTAAAGTTGACATACCTGAAACAAACAGTAATAAAACTTGATGTAATTAGATTGAGCATTTATGTGCTAGTAAAAATTATGATAATGTTTCCTTAACCCTTATTAAGGACATAAGACTTATAGAAGTGACTTCTACTTCTTGCCAGCTGAGTTAAGACGATGAAATCTTGTATTCAACTCAGCATGTCCAAAGAATATTGCTACGTATTAATCCATTTGACTATTCTTGGCATTTTTTTTCAGACTTTAAACGACACTAAATCAAAAACCTTTAGCGGTAGATCGCCCGAAATAGTTTGCAAATTTAGTGCTACCTAGTACTAAATTTGCAAACAGTATCGAGTTTTGATAAAAAAAAATGCCAAGCCAAAATAAATAGACTATAATTCAACACACAAAAATATCAGTTCTTGTTAAAATCTGAACTCAGTGGCACTCCAGCACAAATCATAATGACATCGGAATATCCAAAACTCAGGCAAGCGAAACTTACGTTTTTTTGACGAATTCGAAACAAGAGTTTTGTTGGAAGAAATTCTATATTTTTTCCATCTCTCTGGCCGGCCCATATGTGTTTAATGCATTACATGTGTTCTGTTGTCTTCATCTTTTCAATGCATTTCGATCCATCTCCGTAGTCCTTATCCGTTTAAATTTAAGTCTCAAAATGCGTTGTTAACACGTGAGTAGTGATCCGAAGTTAATGTTTTGGAGCTTTTGTCTTGAACTGAATGTATTTTTGGAATCAATCTACATTGTGCTGTTTGATTTATTGTTCATTGAATATGATATGGATTCGTTTCATGGCTGCGCGTTTATCTAGTATTTCTGCTGTTAAATTAATAGCTTTAATTATGATTTCTGTTGCTGTGATTACTTAGGAGCACCCGTCTATGTTATTTCTATTTCCATACGCAATTTACCAATGACTTTGTGAACTAAAACTTACGTAAGCACTACACAATTATGAACGGCATTCCGGATATACTTGATTTTTTTGTCGGAAGAGTCCGACCAGGATTCGCTCCGATTCGCAGAGCTTAATCATGGTGAGCAGAGACAGAGCTCGCGTCGTCGGTTGCTCGTCTCTGATGGGTGCTCGTTTCGCAAGAGTCCGACAAAAAATCAAGTTGTATCTGGAATAAAGTCAATAATTATTTTGTGTTTCTAAATGTGTGGAAGCTTTTCGGATACAATTTTTTTTTGATCTACTGTTTTTGATTTAGCTGTCAATTGACCAAAGTGGATACAAAATCACAACTAACAGCTGTTAACAGTTTGTAAATGTACGGAAAACAAGTAGATAAGGTGTTTATCTCAGCTTTACAATCGCCAATCCGCTGTGGATCTTCACAAGATGCATACTCTCTCTCTCACTTAGAGAGAGCCCAGCTCTGCCTAGCATAGATAACACGACGAAGCGAGTCAAATAAAATATTTTTAATCACAAAAACAAAATGTTTACTTTATGAACGTCAAAGTTGTTAGTTTCACAATTAATAGATTATGCGGAGAAGCAGCTAACAAAGAAACCCCACATTTATTCTTTCCAAAACAGTCTAGTTTAATTAACACATTTTGAACTTACAAAATGTTACTCAAGAATATGTTGAACACTAGACACAATTTTCCTCTGAATAACTTTAATATTAATCTACTGTTTAACACCAAACATCTTTGTCTTCTCTGTCGTAATTTTGGGATTTGTTTTTATCAAAAACCATATTACCTATGCTGGTGTGGGATGTAGGTATAATCCATTTATCTATAGGTACTTGGCTTTTTTTGGACTTTAAACGACACTGAATTAAAAACCTTTAGCGGTAGAAAATTCGATACCATTTGCAAATTTAGTACTAGCTAGCACTAAATTTGTAAACTGTTTCGAGTTTTCTACCGCTAAAGGTATTTGATTTAGTGTCGTTTAAAGCCTGAAAAAAATGCCAAGTACCTATAGATAAATGGATTATAGTTACATATATGCTGCTACATAATGATATAACTGTCATAAACGTTAAACTGCATTGCACATGCAGACCGGATAACATAGAATATCAATACTCGATCTAAAAATTACTCCGTCTCTCCGAGAAATAGAACTATAATTCGTTCCTCGCCGTGTCCCATCCGTGTTTTTACCGACACAATGACATATTAATGTCTCATTTAGTTCGGGAAGGGTCATTTTACAGTCTCTAAAAGTATTGTTCGGCGTTTCCATCTGCACTATTAATAGTCTCCCTGGTAGTCAATGGTGTCCCTATTACGTTACAGAGGTCGTTAAATTGGGCGTTAGTTTTGTCCACTTGACTGAGCTGCGAATGAAAGTATAAATTTAAATTAGATAAAATCATCATAAAGGCAGCGTAACAGAGACTTGTCACGCTGACTTAAGCCTGGTTTCCACAAGCCCATGTACTGACCACCCAGTAGACAGCAACTGTACATTCTTCAAAGGTAGTACGAGGACGCGAGTTGCGCGCGACAACGTCAAGTCGTCAGAATTTGACAGTTAACGTACTGGAAAGACGCGACTTTTGACGTTGTCGCGCGCGACTCGCGTCCTTGTACTACCTTTACTGCTGTCTATAAAGTACTGTCACTTTCCTGACGTGTTCTCACTACAGGTCTGCATAAAGCCTGGTTTGCAACAACAATTAGGTAACAACTTATCAGTCAGTACTGGCTCAACTTTGTTTCCAGGGAGCCAGTAGCTGCCATACAGTAACTGTCCTTCACTGAACGTCAGCTACTGGGCCTGTGAAAACCAGCCTTTAGGTTGGCTATGACTATGACTTAGCTGGCTCCGCGAGTAAAAAAATCATGCATAGTACCTATTTCGATAAAAATGATACTATACTTGAGCCATTACAAACGTGCGAACCGAGTCATAAAAGTGCGAGCGAGAGTTCCGATATGCCTGATATGCCTCCTACATGTGAGAGAGAGAGGTCTGATACAAATGTTTGTGACTCAGTTTGCACGTTTGTAATGGCTCAAGTATAACTTTTTAACCAGACGAGGATATTATAAACATAGAATTAAATACACCCATTCTGCCGCGCTTACGAATAACGCACTAAGTATATATGCTTGCAAAATATGGCACTTACTAAAGCCATTTGTACAACCAAGTATGGCGGCTTCAGTGGGTATCAAGTTCGAATTCTCCGCTGATGAATTAATTGGAGTCCGATTTCTCCTTACCCCTGTGGGATACAGGCGTGAGCTTATGTACGTGTGTATGTTGTCCCTTATTTCAAAAGAAACCTTACCAAGAAGCGATTTTATAAAGCGAAAACGCCAAAGCAACGGAAGTTTTAAAAACAACGGGACGCTTCAATTTATTATCGTAACAGATTTCCATAAAATGAAACTATCGCTCGGTTTATAATAAAAAATTAAAAGAAAAACAATAACAGGGGCGTTTTACGACTTATTACATCGAACGCTGTAAAAGCCCGCGGCAGGATGCTAGCGAAGGTCCTTGATGTAACAATACACAGAGCTGCAGCGGTTATACTTAGAATTGAAACTAAATATAGTATATAGTCAATTCAGAGGCCTTAGGGCGGTTCGAAAACTTCTGACTGTAAGACCAGCCACTAGTCTTAAAAGCCTCCACTAATCTTACTGGCTGGTCTTACTGTCAGAAGTTTTCAAGCCGCCCTAAGGCCTCCGACTTGGCTTAACGACTGCCATCTATCGACGGCAGCCGGCACCAACTGCTTAACGTGCCTTGCGAAGCACGGAATCGCTCGGAAAAATGCCACTAGCGTTAGTCATAGACGGTGACCCATCCATGGACTGAACGCGCCGTATGTTGCTTAACCTTAGTGATCGTTTAAGATCAGTCAGGCAGCCCAGGCTACGAGCGATTCATTGCATGCTAATAAATAAAATAATAATAATAACAAACCAATAAGAACGCCGTATCTGCCTGTAATCGGGATGTACATAAAAATGATATAGCACGTAAGCAAAATTATATAATGTATAGGTAATGTACTATCTTGTTGGTGGAAAATACAATAAAATAAAATAAAAAATACAATAAGATTTCCCAAGATTAATATATTACAGTTACCTTCGACGCGCGTCAAGCAGTGTTAAGCAAGCATAGGTACTCTGTGCAAAAAAGCTTACCTACTATAAAATCAACGATTATTTAGAAGACCAAAAAGTCTGGTGTAAAGCAATAGATTAATATTGAATGTATTCAGAAGAGAATTGTCTCTAGTATTCAACACATCCATGAGTAATATTTTTTAAGTTTCAAAGTTTGTTAATTAAGCTGAATCTGTTTTGAAAAGAATAAATGTGCAGTTTCTTTCAGCTTCTCCATTGACGTTCATAAAGTAAATATTTTGTTTTTAATATGAAAAAATATTTTAATTTGAAAAGTTTAAGACAAGCTTGAAACCCAGATCCCAATCAGTTACTCAATTCGGTTGTAATAATAAAGCTGTGCCTACCACCGACCTCGGTGATCGACGTAAAAACAAAGATAGTCTAGAATAAATTCACCATCAGTGGCGTGACAGTTGAGTGTAAACATTTGCCAGATCAGGGCCCGGATAGGGAAACGCCCAGAAGCTCGAAATGAGTTAGAAATTTTGCTCATTATGCTGCATAGGGCCAGTTTCAGAGTTGACGATTTTCACTAAACAAATTTTAATACTTATGTTGCGACGTATATTTTATGCGTCTTTTTTTGAAGGATGGGCTTGATAAAATTGGATATTTTGGAGAGAAAATAAAAACACAACCATCGCACTTTATCGGTTGACCACAGACCACTTTTATTGTTTTTTTTTTAATCTAATAGTTTGACAAGATGCGTTCAAAACTAGCAATTTAAAATAACTTAAGTAACGTTCTGTCACGCTCATATCAGAGAAATTTCGATCGTAACTCCAACATTTGCAATAGACTATTTGACAGTGTGAAAAAAATACGTATAAATTATGTGTATTAAAACCGCTTTATGCCATTATAACTACAAACTATTATTATTTGTAAAAAAAAACATAAGATAAAATTTAATAAATATGTATCTGCAGCCATTGTATGGAAAACGACTTGGATTGGCCGATTGTATGAAGACGTCATATGCCAGTAAAAATGGCGTCCGTCATTCATTCGTTCTTACGTTCATTGATTGGTTTACTGGCAAGTGACGTCATAATTCCTGTGCGACGCCATATTGTCCAAGATAGCGTTTTGAAAAGTAAATTTTCGTTTGCCTTTTTCAGAAGAAATACACAAAAGAATTTAAAACGACCACTTTCTGAGGACTCCATGAACACCAATAAACAATATGAGATGGTATTCAGAACTCTGTCAAAAAGCCTATTTTAGTTTTGAGCGGAGCGTCGTGTTAATAAAGTCTAAAAAAAAAAAACAAACTCACGCCCGTTATCCCCGAGGGGGTAGGCCTCAGGCACCAGTCACTAGAACTGGGCCCATGTTTTGCCGAGTTTATTAGGTCCCAAACGTGACTAGTGGCAAGCCTGTCGCCGTTATCCGGGCACAATTTATCCGCGAATGATGTTGCTGTACAAACAAACAAATGTACGTAACTAAGTCATTGGTACATGCGTGGTTCGAACCCAGACCCTCATGATCGAGAAGCAAGGGTCAACCCCACTACGCTACCACCGCTTTTTAATAAAGTTAATAATAAAAACACCAAAAAAATCTAACGTTTTCACTCGCATGCAGCAGTCTTTCTCTGAGCAACTGGCAATCGATCGGTGATCCAAAGAAAAATGTTTGTCGGAACAACGTCCGATTGACATATTGGTCTGGCATTGTGCTGAGCCTGGGTGGTTCGTGTTAGACTTAATCAATTGAGAGAGCTCTGGCTCTAATTGGGATTGTAAAATGGGATAAATGATGGGGATTGTACTCGTAAATGCCCCGATGACGGGCGGGAATAGTACGGGCGGTCGAGTCGGGATAATGATTTGAGTGTTCAGCAATATCTACGATATTCTTTTGGTAATTGTTATACTTTTAAAAAACATTTATTCAAGAAAGTACGCAAAATACATATTATATACAAAAAAATCGTTAATAAAAACTGAAAAGGTATTAGGTATATCTGTGGGGCGAGGTACTCTTTTCTTACAATAGGCTATTTGACAGTGTGAAAAAAAGTATTTATATATATTATAATTTAACTCGTGCTGTGGGTTTTAGTAAATTAAAAAATAAAATAAAATATACAAACCGCTTTAGGGCATTTCAACTAAATAATGGATCATTGTCCAAAAAACCAGGATAAAACTTGATAATTTTCTATCTGTAGCCTAAATGACGAAAACGGCATGGATTGGCCGAATCTATCATGACATCACAGCTCAGTAAAAATAGCGTCTGTAATTCTTGTCGTTCTTATATTCATTGTTTTGTTTACTGACCAGTGACGTCATGATTCCTGTGCGACGCCATATTGCTCAAGATGGCGTTTTGGCGGCTTATGTTAAAAGTGAATTTTTATTTGCTCTTTTTAGAAGAAATACACGAAAGAATTAAAAATTACCACTTTCTGAACACTCAATGAACACTAACCACAATGAAACCTGTCAAATAGCCTAAAGTTTTGTTTAAGGGCATTTCGGCACTTATTTGGTTCACACAAGATTTTTTCAACAAGTTCGGTAGGTAAACCATACTCGCTTAACCCCCTCTGAGAGAAGTCAGCCCTATAGTGGGTTTGCCCTATACGAGTAGGCTGCTTACAAGTGTCTCTTGTGTCGGCAAATCAGGTGATAGTAACCAAGACCTGGTTCCAGAAAAAAACATCCTACCCTCCCATGTACGAAACAAAACTATCATCCGACAACGTGCTAAGTCCTACCTTCAGAGGATTGAAACACAAAGCGTTTCCTGCTCCAATTGTCATACGACATTCGACCCCTTAATTCTGAAGGAAATGCGTATTGTTCAATGCCTTTTTACAATAGATTTCGCTTCAATGAAGACCCACGTGCTCGTGTTACGACGTGGTGCGCTTTGTGAGAAAGGGTTTGTCTATTCGTCCTGAGTGTGATTGTTATGTTTGCAGGATATTTACTACCAATAGGATGTCAGCCGGTAGCTTTATACAATTTGTATCTATTTCATGTTATTAACTTTATTCCAGATACTCTTAGGGCCTTTCTCCACTGCTCCGGTCCGGCAAACGTTAATTACCGATCCGATTTAGAAACACACAAGAATACTAATAAGCTTCTCCACTACTCCGGCATCCGGTTTTTAACGGTCAGATAATTTGCTAGATCGGAACGGTATTTTACCGGTCCGAAGTGATCGGCGTACAAAAACAATACACGTTTTTGCACCGCGCAAACAACCCGAAAACGTTCCCATACTATTTAATTAGATTAATAGAATGTGTGGAAAACGTCCCCTGCCTCGAATAGAAAAACCAAGGAATTTTAATACAGCACTGCGTCACGTCCATTGCCGATTATAGTCGGATAAAGTGGAGAAGCATAATCCGGCATCCGATATTTTTCTCATGACTGATTCCGGTTCCGACGCCGGACCGGAGCAGTGGAGAAAGGGCCTTACTTGATCTTTTGTCGAAAGAATCCGACCAGGTTTCGCTCTAATTCGCAGATCTTAATCATGGTGAGTAATGACGGTGCTCACAACCTCGGTTGCTCGTCTTTCTAGTCGGAGTCCGACAAAAAATCGAGTAAGAGTATCCAGAATAAAGCAAATCTATATTATTATTATAAATTCTTACCAGTCTAAGGCTGAGATTCTGAAACTGCACTTTGACTTTACTTTGACGAAAAGATCGACTTTCAATCAAAAATGTTTCATACAGTGCCACCATCTTATCTGTTCAGTTGATAGCGGCGCTAGTGGAGAATTTAGTAGTAACATTTGAGGAATTTACCTAGACAAATGAAAACATTTTAACCAGTCTTTCAATTTTAATGAAAATATATCTATAAATCTTAGTAAGTGAATAAATAAAACAAAAAATGGGGAACAGGATTTACAATTTATAAGTTAGTTAGAATTTTGCCACCCTGAACAGATAACTTGGTGGCGCTGTAGCCCTGTCACACCATTACTTTACTTTCACTAGCCTACACTTTGCTTAGTAAAGTCGAAGGAGTCGATGATCATGACTTTGGCCTCAAAGTAAACTTCAGTAAGCATCAATATGCGTACAAATAATGTAGTCCTGAATGATAAAGACATTTTCATAAAACCCAATCAAATTTTATTAGGTTGGGTTATACTTCAGAAACGTAAAGTCAATTTTTATTTTTTTTTGTTTTATTCGCTTTTTACGAACCAAAAAGTGCCCAGAAAGGAGGTTCATTACCATACATCCTTGAAGTCAAGCTAAAGTTGACATCTTTAAATGACTTTGTCAAACAAAGCTTACTTTGTGAAGACGTCTTTGCTGTAAAGTAAAGTCACGACTGTGAATCTGGCCCTAAGGTAGACACGAACGAAATGCACATCAAAGGGAAGAGCGTAAAAAATAGTCGATCCGAGTTGACAACATGGAGGAAAGTTCAGATCATCGAGTATTTTCAATATAAAAATTAATTAATTAATTGCTAAATAATGGCGATGCTAAGTAAAGTCAGTGTCATATTGGTGTCTGTTATCCGTTGTGACCTCTAAGGTCTATAGTTCTTTAATTTTGAAAGAGAGACGGGATAGTTATTTGGGTACGAGTAAATAAGATTTAAGAGAATCATCTACTGGTGAAATATCGATACATAGGAATTGATGACCCGAGCGAAGCTGGGTTCTCGTCTCCAAATCTGTCTGGTATGCAATAAAGAGGTAATGTCTTATACAGGGTGTCCCGTTAATCGACGTCAAGCCGGAACCAGGTGAAAAGGCAAGTCATAGTGGTTATCAGAAAAATAAAAATAAAAATTTAATGAAAAAAAAGTTATAGGCATTTCAAAAAAAAATTTCGGAAACCTGTTGCCACAAATCTTTACTTTTTTCAATTTTTTTTTGTTTTGTAACTCTGAATAATGCTTCTTCAAACTGTTAACAAAATTCCAAAACCACTGCTCCAGCTTGGAAGAAAAGTAGAGTTAAAAAAAAAAGTTAAAAAATTGCCCAATTTTAATTTTAGTTTTCATTATGTTTGTGAAATTTCTTGAATAAATAATACAAAAAAAATTTTTTACTTAAAATAAAAAAAACTATTTTTTTTCATATTTTTCTGATAACCAGTATTACTTCCCTTTTCACCTGGTTCCGGCTTGACGTCGATTTACGGGACACCCTGTATAAGCTATCAATGGTTGCGTGTTGAACTTTTCTTCAGACCATAGCTACCAAATAGGTAAGGTTTACTGTTTACAATACTGCCGTTCCTGTCCAACAAAGCAGAGAAAACACTTTACCGTCACTTCCGAATTCCCAAACAGTGCCCCACTGCGCCACCCCTCGATGGATCCATTGTTGCTAGAACCCTTCTATTTGCTAGCACGTGTTGCTGAGCAATTACCGGACAATTACAATTACAATCGGAGCAGTGGTTTGAATACCTAAGGAAGTGCCTTTTGTTCGTCACGAGGAAAGGAGCGAAAAAAATCCGAAGACGCCGATTGTGCTCGTAGATTTTGATTAGATTTTCTTGAATTGGAATAATGGAGCTAGGAGGAGTTGGGTTCGGGGAGGTGGTGAAGTCAGGGATTATTGTGCACGTGTTATTGGAGCTTTGAAGATCCTTACTATATACCTACCTAAAATCATATTTAAATTGTAGCAACATTTCTTGATGAGTATAAGTTTAACCTAGCTTTTAAACACATTATCGTTACCCTCTAGTAAAGGATAACGATAATGTGTTTAAAAGAGAGGTTAAACTTATACTCGTCAAGAAATGTTGCGACAATTTAAATTATTATTTTAATTTGACATTCCATTAATCCCAATCAATTTTATTTTGTTATTTTAAATATTTCAATATAATAAAAGAATTCTACAATTTGAGTAATTATTTAAATTTATTGTAATATGACATTTAAATTAATTGCCAATCAATTTATAAAATTTTATTGTCTTATTTTAATATCTCAATACAATTTTAACTTATAAAAATCATAATCCTGTCAATAATCATTATTTTAAGATATTGATATTTGTACGCCTTTACGGCAAAATATGCTGGAACTTTATTATTTATAAGATTTTTTATGTACACGCATGTTTCACAAATAAATGAATTTGATTTTATTTGAAAGTGTATTAACAAGTAATAGGCCACACTGGATAAACTATTTCACAGGGGCCACATTATATGCACCGAATCGGATACCGAGTGAATCCAATTGTCTGCCAAATTCCATACCACGTTGATAGCTAGACAATTGGAATTGTTCAGGATTTACATGTTTTTGGACTCATATCATCGTGACAATTAATTCATTCAACAATCGACCTTTTAGAAAAATTGTACAACACCCTTTACAATAGGATAGTTTCCTGGGTCAAAATAATTTAATTCTATTTAGTCCGTATTTTAGATTATAAAAAAATATTGGATACGTATTTTTTATTTTTTCGATTAAACAAAAAATAACAAAGATATAGCCCATTGAAGTTACGTGTGACGTCACTCAGTGCTACAAAATGCAGCTCGGCGTGACGTCACACGTAACTTTAATGGGCTATATCTTTGTCATTTTTGGTCTAATTTACAAATAAAAAAATACGTGTCCCTTATTTTTGAATAATCTAAAAGACGGACTAACTAAATTTTTTTGGGAAACTAGCCTATATGTATAACTAGTCCGTCCGTATTTCACTACACTTTTTTCCAACTATAAGAACTATACTATTGAAACTTAGTAAGCAGAATAGTATTCTTAACTGCATTAAGATTTTCACACAAAAATTGAAAAAAAAAAGAAAGAATTTTGGGGGTTCCCCATACTTAGAACTGAAACTCAACAATTTTTTTTCATCAGGCACATACATTGCCTCTGGCCCCACTTTAGGATACCCTGTGTCGTGGGAACCAGAAACAGCGACATCTCAAATATGTAAACATCCAAGATGTGGGGTTTTTTTTTGTTGTTCCCAGCCGGGGTTCGAACCCGGGACCTCGCATGGTAGGCAGACGCGTTAACCGCTGCGCCACAGAGATCGGCAAATGTTTTGTCCGTCACATAAACAGAGAATATTTTTCAATACCCACCGCATGCTTATGCAAAGCATATGACTCGTTTTTTTCCCCTTTCAAGTAGGTACACCATGTTCGTCTACAAAGGTAGGAACAAAGCGACGTGGTGGGAATTGTTAGAAAAAAAGAGAAAAATAGACCGGATTTGATGGTTCTGTAGGATTGTACAAAGATGGACGAAAAGCTCCGAGCAAAGAGGGGGACTTCATGATGGTCGATACCCTCAGCACAACGCTGGGTCAGTTGCCTTTTGACACACCACAGACTAAATCCTATGGTTTTGTTTGAATTTCATCATCAACCCATTATGTCCTCACCGAGGGGCACGGGTCTCTTCTCTGAGGAAGGTATAGGGCATACTCTACCACGGGGGCCTAGTCCGGATTGGTGGAGGTAAGACAAGTGGGCAGTCTTACTGTCAGAACTTTTCAAGCCGCCCTAAGGCCTCTGACTCTGACCAATTGCTAAACGTGCCTTGCGAAGCACGGAACCCATCGGAAAAATGCCACTAGCGTTAGTCATAGACGGTCACCCATCCATGCTCTGAACGCGCCTCATGTTGCTTAACCTTCGTGATCGTTTGAGATGACTCAGGCGGCCGGGGCTACGAGCGATTATTTAGTAAGCATGTTATCGGAGCTTCTCACTCAATCTCGTGGGGAACCTTAAAAAAATGGAGGGTAGCTCGAGAAGCGGACTGTGATAATGCAGACGGGGTTAGTGAATGGGATGTCACAATGCTAACTCGTTACGTGACCGAGCTACTGATTTTGGCATACCTTTTTGAGGATCTCTTATATCGCACACATTTAGTTTTTTAATGTAAAAAGATTCAAAAATGTACAGCGAGGATCCTGGGTAGGTACTCATGCCACGTATATCTTACACATCAGTATTATGATTTATTCTATTCTATTATGATTTATTTATTCTATGATTTTACTTTATTTTATGCCAATTATGCCATAGAGCTGTCTCGTCTAAGTCTAATTGTCTAACTCTAAATAAATGAAGTCTATGAGATGTCGGTTTTTTTTTTACTTTACCATTTACAATTTACTTAAACATTAACAAATTAATAACAAACAATTAAGTTTCACCAGATCACTCGCCACATACATTTCTTTTTGGAGTTACATTAAACGGAAATCACTAGTTCTCGCTAAGATCATCGTTCTAAAAAATAATTGGTCTTCATAGACCTACCAAATATGCCCATTGCTTGGTATAAAACTTTTATATACATGTAGCTGAGATAGAACCATACCGCGATACAGGATTGTAACAGCGCCATCTAGGGCGGAGAAAGTAAAACATTTTTGTTGATAAATAGTAATTGTAATTATTGTAGCTTGTAAAGCGCCTACGTGATGAGTTTTTATGTACATTATACATAACTAACATTTTTTATGAGAGGGAGAAGAAGCGTCAAAAAATTATCTTAGGGCACAAATTAAGGTCGCCTTGATAAGCTATATGCCAAGTTTTAGCACGCTAGCTTAATTACATACGAAGTTATTAAGTTTTTTGTCTCTAGTGAAAAGTAGGTGTTTGGGCATACGCCCCTATGATATGAAGCCCGCGGTATACGGGGTGTCCCAAAAAAAGCAAAAATTTAGAACAAGTCCAAATTGGCCATATCTCAAAAAACGTGCAACTTTTTCTGAGGTCATGTTAGGTTGGTTCGACGCCTCTTGAGCAGGTCTACCTCCAGTGTCACTGTGACCCATGTCATTTTTGGGACACGCTGTATATAGGGGGTAGGAGAAGCGTAGAGCGCAAAGAATGGCGTGACGGGGAAAATGCTTTTACACAGCAATGGACAGGGGTAAGTTGATGATGATGATGATGATGAATCACTCTATTTTAATTTTGAATTTATATGAAATCTAGGACAAAACCTGAGCCAAGGCAGCACAATTGACTCATCCGACCATAAGGTAAACAAATTAAATCATAAAACACACAGTCCTAGTGTTTATCCGACTGCGAATCTGAAATGACCACTAGGCAATAAACCTACTAAACATCAATGACTCCGTATCGCTCTAAGTTCTCGCTACTAAACCAAGGCCCATATGGCACTTAAAATTTAAGTCTGACCTTTTGACAGTAAATTTCAAGTCTGCCTGTCTGTGTCTATAAATACAATGGAAAACTCAACCATGGAAACATTTCAAGAAATGATTTATCTTGAAGTGCGCTACTTCAGTTACAAAAAGACACAACATAACAAAACATTTACATACAGTCTCATACATTGCTTCTGGCCCCACACTAGGGTAAATCCTATCACTAGGTAAACATCCAAGACCTGGATTTTTTTGTCCCCAGCCGGGATTCGAACTCGCGACCTCTCGCATGGTAGGCAGGTGCGCTAACCGCTGCGCCACAGAGGTCGTCAAGAGTTAGTAAATATTGTGACAGAGAGAGACAGAGATAATTCTGAGTTGTATGGATAGATATTGTAGCTTATAAAGCGCCTACGTGATGAGTTTTTATGTACATTATACATAACTAACATTTTTTATGAGAGGCAGAAGAAGCGTCAAAAAATGATCTTAGGGCACAAATTAAGGTCGCCTTGTTAAGCTATATGCCAAGTTTTAGCACGCTAGCTTAATTACATACGAAGTTATTAAGTTTTTGCACGCGCACGCACGCGCGCACACACACACACACACCCTCACACACACACACACACACACACACACGTCAGCATGTTATTTAGTAGCAATCAATTTAGTTTTAATTTAATTTTGTTTATCTTCGTGTTTAGCTTCCCAAAATT
Organism: Yponomeuta plumbellus; assembly: GCA_947310845.1. Lineage (NCBI taxonomy): Eukaryota > Metazoa > Arthropoda > Insecta > Lepidoptera > Yponomeutidae > Yponomeuta > Yponomeuta plumbellus. The sequence goes on from OX371206.1 coordinate 3,877,809, forward strand.
ATTTACATTAGCTTTTACTTTTATACCTCCATTGTAATATCCAAAGCATGACACCACATAAATTCTATCTCTCAGCATGTGCCTCGCCAGAGGCACGGGCCTGCTCGCCATAAGCACAGCCTAGCTATGGCAGCAGACACTTACCAATGTACATTTTATGTTATGTTTTTTCTATTGAATAACTTAATGTAGATGTATTACTATGTAACCATAACTTTTTTCAATAAACAATTTATTATTTATTTATTATTTAACAACAACAACATAACATAACATTTACATACAGGCACATACATTGCTTCTGGCCCCACACTAGGATACCCTGTGTCGTGGGAACTAGAAACAGCGACGTCACAAACATGTAAACATCCAAGACCTGGAGTTTTTTTTTTTTTCTCCAGCCGGGGATTGAACCCGGGACCTCTCGCATAGTAAGCGCGCTAAGATGCGCTAACCACTACGCCACAGAGGTCGTTATTTATTATTTATTATTTATATTATGAATAGATAGTTAGATAACACTTTATTGCTCAACCAGCACTTGTATTACGTACAGGTCTTTCCACCTTATCCAGTTAAGCAGTTAGACAACTCCAGACTGTCAAAATATGTATCCATTTGACAGTTCGGAGTAGGCTTAAATCAGACAACTACATACAGTGGAGGACTTGCGTAATTGCACCCCAGAGTGCTTAGTGCGAGTTTTTCATTCACTTTCGATAGCGAGAGCGTTTGCAATTTGTATTGGAGTGACAGAGCGCGCCATATAGTTGTCTCTTTGTCACTCCTATGCAAATCGCAAACGCTCTCGCTATCGAAAGTGAATGAAAAAACTCAGTATACGCACTTTGGATACAAGTGACTACTACTTAGCAAAATTCTCAATTCAGAAACCGGCCGATAAACATTTATAAACAGGCACATACATTGCTTCTGGGCCCACACTAATATACCCAGTGCTGATGGCGTGAGAACCAGAAACAGCGACACCACAAACATCCAAGATCTGGGTTTTTTTACTTTTCGTCCCCAACCGGGATTCAAACCCGGGACCAGATAACCTACCGCTGCGCCACAGAGGTCGTCAAAACACACCCTCAACCTAACGGCCATAACTTCATTACCAGAACGAGTCAGAACGTATAAAACTCTCACTCGGAACGACCGTTTGCGACCACATTGTTAAACAGATTTAAGGATCTAAGGATTAAAAGCCACCGCATCCGACGAAGGCGAACGATTTTCCAAACCAATAAAAATCGGTTATAAAAAAATTCCCACCGCATCTTACAAAGTTTACTATTACAACCACAGTGCAGCGGAATACTTATAGCGCACATTGCCTATTTAACATTACTAGATACACCGTTTTTTTCTTTAATATTCTCTACATCCGGTTGTAATCCTAACGGTTTATATTGGATTGAATTTATGACTGTTTTCATTGCGTACACTGTTTTATATAAATAGGTGGGGCTTCCTGCGCGGTGGAATAATAAAAAGCACATATTTATTATTAAATACAATTGGTTGCAGCGCTTTTTCCTCTGGCACTCGCATCCCGTTGGAAAATAACAGCTACAAGTATTTTCAGCTGATGGAAATAATTATGTTACTTCGGGCGAGCTCCGTCTCTGCTCACCGTGATTAAGCTCTGCGAATCAGAGCGAAACCGGGCCTCGATTCTGCTATTTCATTGCAGTACGATGACAGTTAAACGGTCGGCTCACGTGACGTGTTTTCTCATACCATTGACGTCTAGATTGTTTGATATGTTTGATATGCGCGCGCGTCGACTTGAATCGGCAATGAAATGCGGCTACCACACGTGCATGCTTGACCACAGTTTTGCTGACAGTTTTGGAGAGTTTGGATCAGTGCTTATACTGAGTTTTTTCCTTCACTTTCGATAGCGAGAGCGTTTGCAATTTGTATAGGAGTGACAAAGCGCGCCACATAGTTGTCTCTTTGTCACTCCTATGCAAATCGCAAACGCTCTCGCTATCGAAAGTGAATGAAAAAACTCAGTATACGCACTCAGGACCTAGATTCTGTTAGCGCATTGTAGTAGAATGACAACTGCACGAACATGGCGATTAACGCGGCTACCACACGTGCATGCTTGACCACAGTTTTGCTTGCGCATGCTTCTCGCATGAAAAGACTGAACACGGACGTCTCTACCACACGGCACAGTTAACAGCGTTACCCACAGGGCATACAAATATTTTTGGGGCACAATTTCAAATTAATATCAATAAATTCTGAAAATGTCAAGTTTACAATGTTGTTTAAAAAATGTTAAGATAACGTAGTGGCACCAATCATCGACACTTTAAGAAATTTGTGGGCTTCTTTAAAAAATTAAGTGGACAAAAAAATGGCTTGAAGCCGCCTTGAATACTGAACGCCCAACCACACGCGCAGACAAGTTTGCACAAGTATGTCTGTGCATGTCAGAATTTAAAGCAAGTTTAAAAACCATCAAGCCAAGCTTTGGGGTTTGCGCATGCTACCGTCTTTTACCGCACAGTGTTCGGTGTACAAGCCGGCATGCGCAAGCAAAGAATGCACGTGTGGTAGCCCCATTAATCGCCATGTTCGTGCAGTTGTCATTCTACTACAATGCGCTAACAGAATCTAGGTCCTGAGTGCGTATACTGAGTTTTTTCATTCACTTTCGATAGCGAGAGCGTTTGCGATTTGCATAGGAGTAACAAAGAGACAACTAGGTGGCGCGCTTTGTCGCTCCTATACAAATTGCAAACGCTCTCGCTATCGAAAGGGAAGGAAAAAACTCAGTATAAGCACAGCACTCAGAGTGCGTATACTGAGTTTTGTCGTTCACTTTCGATAGCGAGAGCGTTTGCGATTTGCATAGGAGTGACAAAGCGCGCCATCTATTTGTCTCTTTGTTACTCCTATGCAAATCGCAAACGCTCTCACTATCGAGAGTGAATGAAAAAACTCAGTATAAGCACTCTGGTCGGACTCTTCCGGCAAAAAGTCAAATAAGTCTATTAAATTCAAAAATTCACATCTTTTATTCAAGTTTCAAACAAAATGTTTACTTTAAAAACGTCAACGTTGTTAGTTTCAACAATTAAAACGGTAGGTACGTTGATAAGAAACTAACAAAGAAACTCCAAGAAATTTATTATCCGGTGGGGTGGACGAGTTCTTGAGTGGAGACCGTGGATCAGTGCTTATACTGAGTTTGTTCATTTACTTTCGATAGCGAGAGCGTTTGCAATTTGTATAGGAGTGACAAAGCGCGCCACCTAGTTGTCTCTTTGTCACTCCTATGCAACTCGCAAACGCTCTCGCTATTAAAAGTGAATGAAAAAACTCAGTATACGCACTCGGTAGACGTAGTGTAAAGCCCGCTCCACACTCTCGTGCGAGAACACGCGAGAACGGTGTACACTGGCGCACACTCCTACGTTCATAAAACTATTTGCTATATAAACGCAATATACCTATATCGTTCTCGCGTGTTCTCGCAACTTAGTGTAAAGCCCGCTCCACACTCTCGTGCGAGAACAAGCGAGAACGGTGTACACTGGCGCACCTAGGTCCATAAAACTATTTGCTGACGACGTCTTATGCCCGCTCCACACTCTCGTGCGAGAACACGCGAGAACGATATAATTGCGTATCAATAATTTTAGGCGTCAATGGAATTGAAAAACATGCCACGTGCCCCGACCATGTAACTGTAATTGAACTTGCACTGACAGAATCGGGGCCCTGACTAATAGCACCTGACCTAGTCCATATTGCGCACCTACTGATATTTTTGGCAGATGCTATTATGGGACTCAAATATGGATGGGCCAATTCAAGAAATCACTAAGTCCAATTTCATACATTTGCAAAACGACGTCACTCCAACTCATGATTTTTGGACTTACGTCGTTTTGCAAATCTATGAAATTGGGCTTAGTGATTTCTTGAATTGGAACATCCATATACTTTATATTTTTGTCCACAAATAGCACCTACAATACAGAAGCATAGTAAAGTTCCATAAACGAACATACGCAATATGGGAAAATGTATTTAAATTTAGAACAAACGGCAGCCCTGGTTGCGGATAGAGCCTATCTGGAACTTTATTTGAACATTGTGAAACAGGGGCTAAATGTTGATTTGAAAGATATATCGTATGTTCAAAAGTATTTGAATTAATATACGTTCTAGTGATTTTTATCGATATCTTTCATTTAATAACGTCTTGCCTAACACACACTAGCAGTCAGAACTTAACTATGCTTCTGTATTGTAGGTGCTATTTGTTTACAAAAATATAAAGTATATTAAAATTTGAGTCCCATAATAGCACCTGCCAAAAATATCAGTAGGTGCGCAATATGGACTAGGCCAGGTGCTATTTGTGCAGGTGCTATTTCGGCGGGTGCGCAAACGGGATTACCTCTTACGAAAGTACCCAATGTCGCAAACTCCGTCTCTACTTACCATGACTAAGCTCTGCGAATCAGAGCGAAATCTGGTCGGACTCTTCAGACAACAATCAAGTAAGTGTAGTTTAATAAAGAGCCTACAAAATGTTTATTTGAAAAAAGCAAATACTTCAAGCTCATTGGTTGAGTGAGTGACAGAAAAAAATACAAAAAGGCCGATATTGATTCAAAACGCCCAAATTGCTATCTCGTTTAAGAGACAATTCCACTTCAGACCTCAGTCATTAAAAGCGAATTTAAGGACAAAATAAAAGATGTCGCAATCGGCCAACGCATGGGTGCAAAAGTGGACAATTTGGCCCAACGAGCGAGATCAATTTGGGCTAATTTACAGAGCACTTTTATTTAAAAAATTGTAAAAAGAATCATTTGCACCGCTTTGCCAGAAATACGAGTACGTTCGAAATACGAAAGCGGTGGTGGCGTAGTGAGTTTGACCCTTGCTTCCCAATCATGAGGGTCTGGGTTCGAACCACGCATGTACCAATGACTTTTAGTTACGTACATTTGTTTGTTTGTTTGTTTGTTTGTTTGTTTGTTTGTACAGCAACACCATTCGCTGATAAATTGTGCCCGGATAACGGCGACAGGCTTGCCACTTGTCACGTTTGGGACCTAATAAACTCGGCAAAACGTGGGCCCAGTTCTAGTGATTAGTGCCTCTGCCTACGCCATAACGGGCGTGAGTTTATTTATTCTATTTTTTATTTTATATGAGTTCGTTCATTCTGCTTACAGACTGTCCATAAAGTCTAGAAAACGGAAGTGAAGCGTAACTAAATATTGTACGAACTTTTCAGGCCATCTACTATTCTAATATAGACGACCTCTGTGGCGCAGCGGTTAGCGCATCTGACTACCATGCGAGAGGTCCCGGGTTTGAATCCCGGCTGGGGATAAAAAAAAGAAACCCAGGTCTTGGATGTTTAGGTACATGTTTGTGACGTCGCTGTTCCAGGTTTCCACAACACAGTGTATCCTAGTATGGAGCCAGAAGCGATGTATGTGCCTGTATGTAAATGTTATGTTATGTTAATATACACAATTATTGTAACTGAGACCAAGGTTAATAAATTCTCCTTGCAGAGACTATGCCTTTTAGTACTAAAATTATTAGCAAAATCGCACTCTTTTATTTCTACTCTTTCTGGTCTAATACGGGTGATTATCGGAATTGCATTATTTCTTTGCCGCATTTTTTTAATACTTACTAAAATAAAAAGTAGTAAAATATATTGTAGACGCCACCAAAACCTACAAATATGTTACAATACAATCTTCAGGGCCAATAAACCTACAATATATTATTATGTTACTTTTTATTGAGTAAATATAAAAAAAAAATGCGCTAAAATATTGTGCTATTTGGGTAATTTTCTGATAATGACTCTTACCTACCTACCTTTGTAAAAACTTCAAAAGAGGTTGCAATTTTAACGAATTGTCAACTGACTTCTATTTTTTATAATAATACATTGTCCCTCTTGTTCTTTATTGTTCTCTTTAATGAGGTCTCGCCTTTTTAAAGTCAAACAGATGTCGTTATTGCGTTTTTGTAAAATGGTGGAATCAGTGGTGCAATTACGTAAGACTCCACTGTGTGGAGTTGCCTGATTTAGCCCTTTTGTTCCCTGTATGTCACACCACCCTAAGTCACACTGTTACATTCTGGGACTTTATTTTCCCAGTAGGTATCTCATACTCCTACTCCGAACTGTCATATACATTCTTATTTTGACTCTTTCGAGTAGTCTAAATGCTTAACCCGATAGAGTGGAAAGTTACGTAGGTAATATAAGGCTGGTCTTTATTTCGCCAAAAAAGTGAGGGAGGGTTAATTAGTTAAGTGTTGGTAAGTTGACACGTATTGGAACGTTGCAAGTGGATATACATAATACAATAAGCTCGCGCCTGTATCCCAGAGGGTTAGGCAGAGACCAAGGACTGTCACCTGCCACGATCCTGACAAATCACTTTCGCTTCATCGACATTAATTAGTCGTTGCATGCACGCACGTCGGATTCTGGTCCTTTTTATCTTGCCCTTTATGGGCTATTAGCTCACTAAATTAAAATCCGGAGGGTTAGGCAAAGAAAAGCTCCTATTTTACACAGGTGGACCAATATCCTGAGCTGTTCCAATCGCCAGACTGTCAAACAGTGTAGAATTCTGTAACAATTTGACAGTTAGGCGATTAGGCGTATTAGTATAGAAGCCCAAATCAATTTGACAACTTGACAGAAGAGGCGATTAGCCCAATTATTATGGAATTCCGTAGGAATTTGACTGAATAGGCGATTATGATTTAGAAACTCGCACACAAGTCCTTAAAATCTGTTACATGTACCAACATGTTTTGTAACGTTGACCCATCTACCATAAAGATGTCGAAAGACTGTCGGTTACAAAGTTCACGATCACAATAAGACCCGGTTTTCTTACAATAAATTTCAATTAGCAATACAAAAAGGGGAATTTTTGACACCACAATCGGATGTTCTTTATTCCCGGTGAATAAAATGCAAGGAAATAGAATAATCACTTATTGTCCAGACTTAGGGTCGATTTCTGAATTGAGAATTTACACTAAGTAAATACCTACTTAAGTAACGTTCTGTCACGCTTTTTTGCTAAAGTTTGATGAGACGGCACTAAAGTTAAGTTAAGCACCTTAGGTAACGGCCAGACCAATGAGGCAGGCAAACTCGACTTGCTTACGGCCGATTTCTGATTTGAGAATTTCACTAAAGTAAATTTATACTATTTAAGTAAAGTTCTGTCCCGCTCTTTTCTGAGAAATTTGACGAGACAGTCGAGACGAGACGAAAACCGGCCCTAAGGGCCGATTTCTGAATTGAGAATTTGCACTGAGTAAATACTTAAGTAACGTTCTGTCACGCTCTTTTCTGAGACATTTGACGAGACAGCACTACAGTTAAATATTTACTTAGTGAAAATTCTCAACTCAGAAACCCCTGACCCCCGTTTTTGCTATTTGAAACTTAACTATCTAATTGACGGTAATCTAGCTCGCAACCCAAAATAACCACCTAGTTCTCTCTCCACTCATACAAATTGCAAACGCTCTCGCTATCGAAAGTGAATGAAAAAACTCACACTAAGGGCCCTGGTAAATCTGCTCTCTTAGGCCTGGTTTACATTTACTTTATTTTCATGCTTTTTAGCATGCTTTCCATAGAGCTACAATAGAATAGAGACGCCAATTACTTTTATAAATACATAAGCAAATAATAAATCAGTAATTGTTGGTTGTACCTATACTATGAATTTAGGATTTTTTTAAAGTACTTTTATAATATAGGTATGGTGCGTAAAAAAAGCTATGAATCGACATACGTTTTTGGCGTCTCTATTTGATTCTTTCTCTATGGAAATCATGCTGAAAATGCATGAAAATAAAGCAAATGTAAACCAGGCCTTACATTACTATTATTCCGCATGCATTGTTGTTATTACACTTTGTTGCACGAAAAAAAATACATAATATAACTTAAATAAAAGGTTTGTGATAGAAACAACGTGCAAAGGTGGACTTATTTCTATAGAAATTTCTTCCAGCCAGCCTAGAAATTTCAAATTGCATTCAACCAAGACGTGATAGACATCGCACCACACTCGGTGCAATTTTGCGATTCTGTTTTTTAGTTAAATTAAAATCGTTTCTATCGCTAACTCATTCATTACCAACGATTGCGTGGATTTTCGGTCAAGTTATAGTTTTTGCCGCATGTGTACTTAGGTAACCCGGAAAATTAGATAATAATCCGACACCTACATGCCTAATGGTTTCTTTTCAGAACTTTAGGGACAAAACTAAAGTCCATGTTCAAGCTACATTCATTAAATTACCGACGTAGGTATTATATACCTATTATCTGTGGGTATGTACGAAAAGAAAATGAAGATAACATAAAATGTACTAATTTAATTAAAACATACCTGCGTCTATATTTTTTTACAATGTTCAAAATGTTCGAATGTGTAAACTCAAGTAAACTGCAGGTAAAAAAAATGTATTTGTACGTACAGGATCCTTTCACACTTATGAGAATGAAGAAATGAGAATGCATAGAAAAGTGATTGGGTTACAAATTACAATGTATAAACTCATGCTTGTATCCCAGAGGGGTAGGCAGATACCAGTGTGTGCCCTAAAAAGGATCGACCTAGTAATTTAAACCTCCTAGAATAATTGTTGCTTATGCCTTACAAGTAATGAATAAGAGTTATAAATACCTTTCTATATGTTATCATCGTTCCCATCGCCTTTGAAGACATCAGAAGAGCAGTATAAAAAGAAAACAAAACAAAACCAAACAAAAAACCCGTTCAATAAATTATTTAAAAAGAAAAAACTGAACTATCAATCACCGCGTACAGTCCAATCACAAATACTCTTTGGCATATTTTTGTGCACAAAACCTCCTTGCAGAGTTCAATAAAAACTATTAAAAAAAACAAACAAAACACAACTGTCCGTAAAAGAAAAGAGTCCGCGTAAAACACTGGCCGGCCGGAAAAATCGAACGATCGAGCGCGCTTCGAACGGGTGCAGTTTCGAAATTCGAACGCACGTCTTTCGAGCGCGCGCCTCCGACACACAATGCTGGCAGATCGAAGCTCGGTACAAAGCGCGCGCTACAATAAAGCGAACGCCCCCCGCCCCGCGGGAGCGAGCGGGACACAAGAGCACAATGTCACTGCCCCGGCCAACAATGACGGCCTTCACGGTTGATAAACTCCACTATTTCTCAAGAAACTCACATTTGTAAAAATCCAGACGTGTTCTGCTCAAGATCCCAAAGAGATTCGTGTAAAAATTCAGGCAGCTTTCCAGTGAGGAAGGCGTTTAAAATCAATTGTCTATGCAGAATAACAGTATTCGTTCCGCGAAATCTATACAAAGGCGATAAACCCATCCTTTTCTAGCGGCCAATGTGTGCGTGGCCGAGCTCCGGTGCTCGCTCTCGCTCGCGCCCATTCTTTTCCGGCTAGACGCAGTCGCCTTCTCGCTCTAAGCCACGCCCATTGCCGCTTCTCGCTGTAGTAGACATCGCACAGTGTGAGTATCGGTGAATAGCCGGGGCATTGTAAAACGTTATTCCCACACTGGCGAAAAATGTACACAGGTGTACTGTAAAAGTCGATACGGTTTCTTGTGTTTTCTTCGGCTATGTTAGCAGGGCGTGTTTTTGTATAGGCATTGTTCTGGCAAGGCGTGGCCACGGGAAAACGGTCTATTGTGTGCTCGGAATGCGATTGTCCTATTGGCTATTGTTGTCTGTACGCGGTTCGGTGGTGTTACTAGCTGGGCGGATGGGGGTTCAATTTAGATGTCTTGACCGTATGTGCGTCGCAATTTGGAATTGGTTATGGTAAATAAGTAGTTAGATAAAATATTATCTATTGTATCGACACACAAATTTAATTTACACAATTTTCACAAATCAATGTACCTCCAAATCAAAGGCTTCTAATGCCTTGTTACTATAAGCAATTTCTTCCAGGTAACCGGAGACATTATGGTGAATTTAATTTTCAGTAAATTGCCAATTTCTTTTAGACAATGCCTGTGGCCTAGCCCTGTGGGACATTTGGTCTGTTTTACAGTCTTAAATATTATTTCTCAATCTGTAATATCTAGGATACCCCGTGCTGCGGTAACCATAAAAAAGTAAGTGGGAAAGGAAAAAACACTCATAACGATGCCATTTGTAGAAATTAAGTACTGAGATCTCCAGCGAGTTTCGAACTCGCGTCCTCCGTTTGCTTATGCCCGGTTCCTATAATATACGCCTACCGGCTACGATCCGTTCTACCCTACAATTTAATGACGGTTCGTAGGAATTTCGTAGGAACTGTAACCGATCGTAAGCAAAAACAAAGCGTTTTGTGGATATTGGAACCGGGCATAAGTCAGTCGTGTTACATACAGGTAGACCGACGTGGCCTTTTTAATTGTTCATCATAGGTACAGTCGACAGCACGTCAATCTTCACATTTTAGTTGCAAAGTCGCCCGTAATGCAACGGAGTAGAGTGCATGGGTGTATACCATGATGTGCTGTCGACTGTACCTACTAATGATAGCGCTTTCAAGACTAATAATTCTATATTTGAATTTGTTATCACGATTAGCAGAGCTGCCAGAATTAAAATGTATTTTTAGCAAATGCTATAAATGACTTAAGCATGTATGTCATTGGCTTTGTTCTTCATATGAACAAACCTTGGTACCTAGAAATTATTTTGGTAATTATAATCTTTGACTGCCTCGTTGGTCTAGCCGTTAAGGCGCTTACCTACTTGCGAGGCCGTGGTTTCGATTCCCACTGGGGGATGCCGTAGGTACATTTGCACAAATGGCCTCAGTCCTCTGTGGCGCAGCGGTTAGCGCATCTGCCTACCATGCGAGAGGTACCGGGTTCGAATCCCGGCTGGGGACAAAAAAAAACCCAGGTCTTGGATGTTTACATGTTTGTGACGTCGCTGTTTCTGGTTCCCACGACACAGGGTACGTATCCTAGTGTGGGGCCAGAAGCAATGTATGTGCCTGTATGTAAGTGTTATGTTATGGCTATGTCCAGCAGTGGACTAATATAGCCTGATGATGATGATGATGATGATGATGATTAATTATCTTAGGACATTAACAATAATAAGTTCGTTCCACACAACACAATGCCTAAACTTGGTCCCAAACTAGGATACCCGCTGCTGTAGTATAACTAGGCTAGACAAGACATTACAAACATCAAACAACACCCAGACGAGAACATTTGTACAAATGTAAGGCAACCCCCAGTGTGAATCAAACCCACTACCTCTTCTTTGGTAGCATTAAAGAAATATCAACCCCTAATATCAGTTTCTTGACATAGATAGTTTTTTTTTGTTTTCACTAAAGCTGAATAAAATAAAATAGGTAAAGAACCTCTTTACAGTAAAACCTCCTTTTAGGTTGGTAGGTACTGCGGAAAGTGTAAGAACTTAAAAAGAAAAGCACACTGGCCAGCGAGCAAAACAGAAGCCCTAAACTTTTTAGTAAAAAAAAGTCTCTGTACTTAGCTTTTTTTGTAAGGCAGAATCAACGTAATCTTTAGAAGCTCAAAAATAAAACTCAGTTGCGGTCAATGTGCGAGGCAGCTGGTCGCGTTATGAATATTTGATCAACTACTAGATCAGTTACACACCTCAAACCATTCTAGTGGTACGCTTTTTGGGGCCCAGTTAAATGCTTCGCGTTGGGAAATTGGATAATTTCTTTTAAAACGAGGTGTGGAGAGTAGCGAGACTGGATTTTGATAAGCGACCTTTCATTAGTAAATTAGCTTTTAGGTGTATTTATGCCAGAATCGCTCGTAACCCCGGCCGCCTAAGTGATCTTTAACGAACACGAAGGTTAAGCAACATAGAGCGCGTTCAGTGCATGGATGGGTGACCGTTCTACGACTAACGCTATTGTTCGGCCGCTGGGAGTATACGATCCTGACACCTGTCCGTTTCATATGACTAGTGATGGGAGAAAATCAACGTTATCATTCCTTACGTTATTGTTAACTAGCTTTTGCTACTGACTCACGATTAAGTAGTTTTGTTTTTTATACGACCTTCACTCAGCCATCTCTTGTGCCATTTTCGCAGGCATTTTAGAAGGGTCATCATCTTTTTTGTGCCGAATGGTGGTGAAGTGTTGTGGCGAGCTGTGCGACCTTTTTTTTGAGCCCAGATTAGCTCAATCGCTTTGTACGGCAGTGGTACGGAGAGATTCTGAGAACGCGATGATCTTTTTTTAAAGCCTGTTCATCAACTTCGTATCGTTAAAGGGACCGTTATTATTTTCGTTATTTTTGGTACGTCACTACAAAAAGATACGGTTGACATAACCTTGTGACGACGTAGCAAGGATTTTACGCACGAAAATTAAATATTGATATCTTCTTATTTATCATTTAAATAACTGTGCAAAATATAACATTGATTGTAAGTTTACACAATGATATAGTTTCAATGACAATTATTTGCTAGTAGGATAAATAGGACATAAAAATATTTTAATCGAAAATTTAACGCCACTTCAAGGTTACGTCGTCCGTTCTAACATGACCTGTCAGGATCGTATTCTCCCAGCGGCCGGACGGTAGTGGTATTGTTCCGAGCGCTTCAGTGCTTCGCAAGACCAGCCACTAGTCTTACAAGCCTCCACCAATCCGAACTTGGCCCCCGTGGTGGAGTATGGCCTATGCCTCAGGGAAGAGACCCGTGCCCCTCATCATCAACCCATTATGTCCCCACCGAGGGGCACGGGTCTCTTCCCTGAGGAAGGTATAGGCCATACTCCACCACGGGGGTCAAGTCCGGATTGGTGGAGGCTTCTAAGACTAGTGGCTGGTCTTACTGTCAGAAGTTTTCAAGCCGCCATAAGGCCTCTGACTGCCATCTATCGACGGCAGCCGGCACCAAGTGCTTAACGTGCCTTGCGAAGCACGGAATCGCTCGGAAAAATGCCACTAGCGTTAGTCATAGATGGTGGCCCATCCATGGACTGAACGTGCCGTATGTTGCTTAGCCTCAGTGATCAATTAAGATCACTCAGGCAGCAAAGCTACTCGCGATTCGTGCCCCTCGGTGGGGACAAATCATACAACTGTGGTATGTATCATCGTCAAAATTTGATTCAAAGTGGCTACTGGGTCTGACGGAAAACGTTTTTTTTGTTTTTTTTTAGCCCTATAAAGGGCACCCTCCGGAGGACACGGGGGAGGGAGGTGGTGAATGCTCATGCATAACAGCACGGGCCCGGCCGTGCTGCCAATGTGGGACTCGCAGAGTGCGCCTACCCACTAAACACCACCTTGGGGCTGGTTTGGTCCTAAGGACCCCTAAACCTACATCATGAGCGACCCCCCTCGAGGCCGAGGAGGGGACGGAAAACGGAATGCGCCGTAGCTTATACCTAATCAAATTTTGACGACGATACATACCACAGTTGTAAGGGGCCGTCCATTAATCACGTGATCTTTTTTTAAACATTTTTTAACCCCCCCTCCCCCTTGGTGATACATGGTGAGGTTTAAGACTACCCCCACCCCCCACCCAACATCACGTGTATTTTTCGTATCTACAAAAAATGATAAATTTTTTAGAAATAGAATTTTATTGTGTATCGCGTGTTGAATTTATATATTAATTTGGTATCGTATAAGTGATGATATATTTTTCTGTCGTTTTACTATACATTTACACAAGGTCACACTACACGCCGCTTTTCGATTTAAAAATCGCGCGTTTGAAAAAATAAATACACGTGATATCTTACTACACCCCCCTCCCCCCTTGTGACATTTCGTGATTTTTGCCAAACCCCTCCCCCCCCCCCCCCCCTTTCAAGACTCACGTGATTAATGGACGGCCCTCAGAGCGTGAATTATGATGAAGCCATAAGCAATAACCATAATTTATACTATTTCTGAAGTTACGTATTAATTTTATGTTGCAAAAAGTTCCTTCTCCAGGGTAGGTACACGTAGGTACCTACTAGATCACTCCATTCAAAGGTTGTTGTCGCAAAGGGATCACGTTTAATGTTAAGTCGTTGATTCAGTGTTGCCAGATACGAAACCTGGTAATTTACTAGGTTTCTGATAGTTTATAAATAAGACGGAATACCTATATCAGTGAAAAAAAAAACTTAATGTAAAAAATAAAAAATGTGACTTTTATTCGAAGGAAAATACATCTCCAGACTCCTCGACCTCAGCTTTTGAATAGCTGTAAATTTCTATGCACCACAGATTATTCCACCGAACGGAAACCGACTTGTTAAAAGTTGAATGAACATGACATTGAACCAATTTAGGAAAAAGCGGAACTGCGTTAGTAAAAATTGGGAAGCGGATCCACTATCAGAAAAGCGGAAAAAAGGTGAAATGCGGTACATCTGGCAACACTGCGTTGATTATAAGAAAAAGGAATAGAATTTCCTCTTAACCTCGTGACGTGAGAACCAATGTAGTAAGAGAAATACAAAAACCATTGTTATTTTCAAGGTCGGTTCTCAGGAGGTTATTTATTATACCGTAATTGATTGACCATTTACAAGGTCATTCGTTCAGACAAGTTGTTGATTGATAATAATTAGATAAACCTATTTAATTTTATTACCCTACTGCCTGCATGACCTGCATCACCCTGTGCATGTGTCTTTCATTCAGTCAGTACACCACAAGCTACACGTTTAGAATAGAACAGAACAAACAACCTTAGAATTTTAGAGAACGGTCACCAAAAGCTTGCGCTTGATGTATCGCTCAGAAAAATTGGGTCTTAATATAGACCAACCATAACGCAACTGTACTTCAAAACTCTTATATATGAATGGCTAAGACAAAACCATACCGCGATGCAGGACCGTAGCAGCGCCATCTAGGGCGGGGAAGATGAAACTAATATATTGTGACGTAAGTCCATGAAAATGTTACATAATCAGATATTTTGAATACAAAAAAATATAATATAATAATATTCACGTACCTGAAAATATTATATGCATTTTTTTTATAAAAAACTAGTAGCCACAAAATACGAGTACCTAAAAATGTATATCTTGTAATTTCACTAGTATTCCTACAAAGAACGATTTTCCCTTCTACACGTGTCCAAATAAATAAACATTGTCTGCCTCCACAAACATAAACTCACGCCTGCATCCCAGAGGGTTAGGCAGACAAGGGCTTACTACCCGCACCAAAGGCAGTCTAAGTAAAAAAAACCCGGCGAAGTGCGAGTTCGATTCGCCCACCGGTGGGGTTCCGTATAAAGATTAAGATAAGATTAGAACATCCTTTATTGCACACAAGTAACAATAAAAAGAGATAAACGAAAATCTACAAAACCGGGTATTTGACAGGATGTCAAATGAGTTACTTATAAAATGGAGTTTTGTATGAAAATACTTGCCTGTGACGTCACATTTCAGAGCACTCTTTTTATGTTTCATCTATTTAAAAATTGTAATAACAAGTAAATGATTAAAAGAAAGACATTTTCCGAATCATTTTGTAATTTTTGTTTTAATCGAGCATCTCAAATAATTTATTGTTGATAGTGTCAAATACCGTATTGGAGGTAATTAATTACATAATTACTAACTATAAATTACTAAGTAGGAATCGAGTTTCACAGTTTTTTTCGACCTTTTCCCGAACATAAGATACAAATTTTATTATGATTTAATTACAAATGAATAGTTTTCAGATTTTTCATGAAGGTATTTCTAATACCTACCTATAAGACGATATTAGGTAGGTACATGACGAATTCCAGACTTCTATAAGGTTCGGTTTTTTTTTCTTTTTGAGGTATGGAGGTATCCGTGTGTACAGTCGACAACACGTCAACCTTCACATTTTAGTTGCAAAGTCGCAAATCGTCAGTTAAGTTCTAACAGTGCGAAAGTCATTTTTGGCCATTTCGACCTTTTGATGCCATTTGATGAAGAAAAGTTTCGCGCTTCTTTCGACTGACGAACTTTTTATCTTCAATAAGTTGATTCTAAATACTTTTCCCAAATAATGTACACCTCTAATGTAGCTAATTGAAATTTTACACAGTTTTTTCGCTCTCCTGTAAAGTTGACATTTTTTACTTACGCACTGTTAGAACTTAACTGACGAAATGCAAGGGGGATAGAGTGCATGGGTGTACCTATAGGATGATGTGCTGTCGATTGTACATACTTCTTCTTCTTCGGTCCTTTAACTCCTAGGGGAGCATAGGGCCTTAACCACAGATTTCCACTTCTTACGGTCGTTTGCGGCAGCTTCCAATTTAGGCCAGCTAGTGCCGATCGACTTGACCTCTTGGGCTACAGATCTTTTCCAGGTTGTCCTAGGCCGTCCCCTCTTTTCGAATGTACATTACAATGTAGAGTTTTCTATCTATCTATCTACGGAACTCTAAAAAACAATGTCTTCCAGTCATCCAGAGGACCTTATACTACCCTATACTCGTACATTTTCCTTTTCCTTCTTTGTCTACTACATTTTTGGGATTAAATAATTACTCAGAGGATTTATTTTTGTGAATCAACATTATGTTTTAAACTTGGAAATGTATATTTTTTGTAGCTAGATCCATTTGTAAACATTTTCCGGTAGGGGGCGCTGTTGGCTGAAATACAGGCTCACGCCTTTTAGCAACAGATGCTACTTACTATTTGTTAACAGAAAATATACCTAGCATAATTTATAATGTAAATGGAATACCTATTGTAACTTATTTTTGAGACAATATTCTTATTATTATCCACAGCGGAGGAGAGACCTTATTTCCGCCTCGGAGACACACAACGCCTCAATAACGCGTCCTGAAGGCGGTGGACAATATGACCCATTTTCAAGCCGAACGAGCGAACCCACAAGCCCCCCTCCCCATGTGTAGGGCATTATCTGCCCCCAAACCCCCCTGGGAGGTGGGGGCCTGTGTTTCCGCAAGGAAGCGGCTCTTGATTATGGGGGTGTTTTCGGGGAGAACTGCGCCTTTTGTGTGGGTACACGCTTTTCCGGGACACGGGCTTTTTGTGGGTACATTTTAGTGTTTAGTAAAATCACCCGCGGGATGGATCACAGATAAGAATATTCTGTATTGTTTGCGAAGCATAATTTAACGTCTATAGCGAGCATTGTACACCCACACCCTCACACACACCCTCACACACACACACAAACACCCACAAACACACACACACACACACACACACACACACACACACACACACACACACACACACGCACACACACACAAATATTAAAATAATCGTAATATGTTGCCAATAATAATAATATCTCCGAAACTTTTCATGTCTAATACAAATTAACACTAAATACTACTTATGTACTTGATGTTACGCAAGTTTATTTATTTGTTTATTTTTCTTTTGTTTGATGTAAATTTAATATGGGAGAGCGGGGCCTCCTGATACAGGTATTACTAATACTTACTAGGAGGTCCCAGTGATGTCTCCGTCTATGTAATATTGCAAAAGAAATAAATGATTTTGATTTGATTTGATTTGCTATGCAAACGTTCAAACATTCCTTGAATGAGCTTTCTTCACGATGTTTTTCTTCACGGTTAGCGCCTAGCGTTGCACACTCAATTGTTCGTATTATTAATGTTTTTCTCTTAAATTTTTGAACCACTATCCAACCTATGTATAGTTTTCAGATTTTCCCTGTATTTGTAGTGCTAACTCGCGTAAGCCATGAATACTTTCCAATTATTATTAGGTATATCTACGTTTTTTTTTCTAAACCGGCCTAATGGCCCCCGTGGTGGAGTATGGCCTATACCTTCCCTCAGAGAAGAGAGCCGTGCCCCTCGGTGGGGACATAAAGGGTTGATAATAATAATGAAACTAACATCTTAACAGTTGCAAGCCAATACATTTATGAAAATATTAAGTACGTTCGGAAAAATATTAAAGACTTCGAAACTCTTGGTAGCCATCGTAACGTTAATACTAGGAATAAACATATTGTCATTTCCAGGATTTAGGCTTGCAAAAGTTAATACTTCCTTTATGGGGCACTGTATAAGGTTTTACAACAAGATATCCCAAGATATATTACAGTTACCTCCAACGCGATTTAAGAATTGTGTTAAGCACACTCTTTGCAAAAAAGCTTATTATAAAATCAACGATTATTTAGAAGACAAGGACGTATGGCATTAAATAGTAGTTTAATATTAAATTTAATCAGAGGATAAATGTGTCTAGTGTTCAACACATCCAAGATATTATTTTGTAAGTTTGATTTGTATTAGCTTTAAGGTGATTTGAGAAAAGATGGTCAGAGTGGAGTTTTTTTTCGCTGCCTTTTTCTCCACTACAGACGGCCCTAAGGCAGCGTCTAACATTATACATAACTGTATGTACATTGACATTCAACAAGCAGAATGTAAATTGTTTACGTTGAAATAAATTTTTGATTTCTGATGATATACGTTTTCTTTGGGGCCGTAATGGCCGTATGCTTTGTTTACGTTGACTTAGAAGGCTGATTTTTTCACAGCCTCAAAGAACCTTAATCCAAGTACCTACATTCTATCTCGTTAAAACGAGCAATGCTTGTATATATATATATATATATATATGTATATAATCAGAATCTCGGAAACGGCTCCAAAGATTTTCACGAAATTTTGTAGGCAGATGCTTTCGGGGGCGTTCAATTAATCTAACTAGGTTTCATTTTTAGAAAACGTTATTTATCCGTGTTTTAAGGCAATTGAAATTTGCTATAATAACATACATAGGTAAATTTCGCGTCTACTATCGCAAGGTTGCGATAGTTCTGACGGGAAAACGGGCGACCCGTTTCGGGCCGATTTCAAGAGACCCGGTTCGAATCATGACGTCTTTTTTTTCAAGTTCTTTTTTTGTTGAAAAAGGATTATTTTAATTTTATATTACATATTTTATATTACAAAAAAAGTACCGAGCAATCCTCGGTCACCCAGGTTTTAATGTCAACTAGACAACTCCACGCCTTGCCGAGATAAAATGTGTGGACAGACAAACGGATGGTAGGACAACAAATTGATCCTATAGTACCTATAGATATAAGAGTTCCGTTTTTTCTTTTTGAGGTATAATACAGAACCCTAAAAACATCCAGACTAAGGCCACTTATAAAATTACAGACATAAACATTAAACATTTACATACAGGCACATACATTGCTTCTGGCCACACACTAGGATACCCTGTGTCGTGGGAACAAGAAACTGCGACAAACATGGAAACATCCAAGACCCGGTTTTATGTCCCCAGCCGAGATTCGAACCCGGGACCTCTCGCATGGTAGATGCCCTAACCGCTGCGTCACAGAGGTCGTAAATTGTACAGTATCCCCCAGTGGGAATCGAAGCAGCTACTTCTGTCATAGTAATCGGACGTAATACCACTAGACCCAACGAGGTAGTCAAAAGGATCATTTGTCGTCATAAGCGCTGTACCCGCTCGCTTGATGAGCCCAGCGATATTGTATGAGTTTTTCCTCTTTTGTGTCATTGTAGATGCTCTTTTTAGCGCTTCACCCACAGAGATGGATGTAGATATAGTCCATATCTGATCTGTACTTGGCACTTTAAACGACACTGAATTAAAAACCTTTAGCGGTAGAAAATTCGATACCGTTTGCGTACTACTCTACGAGTACTAAATTTGTAAACTGTTTCGAGTTTTCTACCGCTAAGCGTTTTTGATTTAGTGACGTTTAAAGTCTGCCACGTATAGATAAATGGATTATACAGACTAGGTCTGTAGTGTATGTTAGGTATTGACTGCGTCGATGGTCTAGCTAGTGGTTAAAGTGGAAGCTAAAGTGAACTACATAATTGTCAAAAAACAAATTTTACAAATTTTCATTAGTTTTGTTTTTTTGTAACGGCTTCTTAAGGATTTTGTACCTTATTTTGCACACGTTTATAGTCCTTTTTACTGCTTCTCAGACTCTCCAAGGTTTGCTGGAAGAAACCTTCAACAGAGATTAGCTCTACTTTGCACACACTATTTCTTATTTATAATTGAAGACGTGAGTGGATGAGCTTATGTATGTATGTGAATTACAAACGTTGTCGTAATGCTAGAGTTATAGAAAAACTAGCTGACCCCGCGAACTTTGTTCCGCCTTAGACGCCATAAATGAGCAGATTTTTGATTTTATTATATTGTTTATCAATAAAATAAGATTGACAGAAGAATCCGTTTTAAACGTCATTTTCTTTTTCATCCTCTTTGACTATATTTGCAGCACGCATTCAGTCAATTCTATGTCAAATGTCTTAAGGTTACATTAAAAAAGTTTAATAATTTTATATGGTGGTTAAGTAATTTTAAGTTTTCTAATTTTCCGCGCAATTTCCTTAATTTTTTCTTTCATAAGAACCTTCTCCTGATAATAACGAACAGAACAAAAAAAGAATTAGCGAAATCGGTCCAGCCGTTCAGGCGTGATGCCGTGACCAAGGGAAATAGGGATTCATTTTTATATATATAGATATCCAAAGAGTGGTTACTCTTTGGACCAAGACAAATGAATGTGTTATGTGGATATTATCACCATTACATGGATGTTTAAATGTTTGTGATGTCGCTGTTTCTGGTTCCCACGACAAAGGATATCCTAGTGTGTGGGTCCAGAAGCAATGTATTTGCCTGTATGTAAATGTTTATGTTACGCTTATTATTATAGTTATTTAATTTCCGCTTGATAGAGCCTTGCTTGCGGACTTGGCCCCCGTAGTGGAGTCTAGCCTATACCTTCCTTAGGGTAGAGACCCGTGCCCCTCGGTGGGGACATAATGGGTTGATGATGATGATAAAGCCCGTGAGAGTCTGTCTAAGTTTGATTGAAGGCCCGTGCTCTACAGTAGGACAAATCCTCTGCTGAATGACGACCTCTGTGGCGGAGTGGTTAGTGCATCTTACTACCATGCGAGAGGTCCCGGGTTCGAATCCCGGCTGGGGACAAAAAAAAAAGAAACCCAGGTCTTGGATGTTTACATGTTTGTGACGTCGCTGTTTCTGGGTCCCACGACACAGGGTATCCCAGTGTGGGGCCAGAAGCAATGTATGTGCCTGTATGTAAATGTTATGTTATGTTAATGCTACGCTGGCGGTAATAATCTAACTTAATTTACATTCAACTTGATTCAGCACGAAATTATTTAATGTCAAACGAAACACCTCCCCGAAAAGAGAACTAGAGAACCCTTATTTGCCACCCCTCAGGGGGCAGAATCCCCCCTTTGTCTGTTTTAAACGAGGATTATCGATGGGGAGTCGGGAGGCCGATATCTTGGGGTACTGACGTTCCTTGATCGCTCGAAATTTTTCGAATGTCTCCAGAGAATTTCATGACGATTTTTCGTCTTATATTTTTTTTTGTATTTAGACTGAAATTATTATCTCCTTTATCTTTTATCTTATGTTTAAATATGTTTGCTTTAATTAAGGTCTTAGAGTTTTCAAAACATTTTTCAAATTATAGAAAGACAACACCATTCGCTGATAAATTGTGCCCGGATAACGGCGACAGGCTTGCCACTTGTCACGTTTGGGACCTAATAACCTCGGCAAAACGTGGGACCAGTTCTAGTGATTGGTGCCTCTGCCTACCCCCTCGGGGATAACGGGCGTGAGTTTATTTATTTTATTTATTTATTTTTATTATAGAAAGAATTTTGTAGGTATAGAAGATTTACATATTATTATGTGGTAAATAGAAATTGTACTGAAAGTACAAATAATTGAAATTGTACATAATTCACGTAATGGTTTTGAGATTTCCCTTCATGTTCAAAAATGTAGCATTGTCGTCGTAATGAACCACGTATTGCTGTCTTTCAAAACTCTGCCAGAAACAATTTCTATGAGGCACCCCAAATCTATCGAGAGACCTTTATTAGAAGCACCTCCGTAAGTAATTAAGCAACTAGAAGGTGAAATTCGAGTGATCAAGGAATCCACCCCGACGTCTTGGAACTCTCGGCGTATCTTTGCCTCGGCAATTAGATGATTGGTTTTTGGGTTTTGTTTGATCGGGAGTAAAGGTTTGTTTTAGATTACTGACGCGAATTCGACCCGAGTTTTCTTGCTCTGCTTTGATACCGGGCCGATATAAATGGAGCCGTGGAGATTGAATTTGTCTTTTGTTTGTTTGTGTTTGCAGTTTTGTTTTGCTCGTCGGAATGGTTGAGCTTAGCGACTCTGCTGTTGCAGTTTGTTGGTGGATACTTATTCAAATTACCTGTGCCTTTGTAAGTTATAACGTTTTGAAGCTTATATTTCTTACTCGTAAACTTACCATCGTTTTCAGCAGCATCATCTACTGCTGAATTAGTTGTCATGTTGTAATAAACTCTACATTTCTTAAATCGCCAAAAATCATGAATGCTCTGAATTTGGATCTAAGACGATCTTTACAACCTCTACAGTGTTGGAAGGAAAGGAAGCGAACAATATAAGAAATAATGTATATATACTAATCTCACGACTTTATCCCAGAGGGGTAGGCAGAGACCAGGGACTGTTACTTGGCTCGATCCTGACAAATCACTTTCGCTTCATCGACTTCATTAGTCGTTGCATGGACGCACGTCGGTTTCGGGTATTAACACAGAATACATAATAGTACAGATACAGAAGATTCACTACGCAAAATCAATTAAAGAAAAAGGGACTCTAGCAGCGATACAATTAGGTGCAATTCAGATCGCACGGCGCTAATAAAGCTACTTTATATTCACCTGCATGTTGCGCCTGAATTCCTACCTGTTTGCCACGCCGGAGTGGTCGCCGCATGTTCGACACCGACACGCGTAGTGAAACATGCCAGGCTGCAACTTAGCAAATGTGCATAACTTAGAAAACAAAATAATCTCAGATTTTTTGTTAGTGTGCATTTAGTGCTCAGAAAGTGGTGATTTTAAATTCTTTCGTGCACCTATGCCTTCTGCAATTTGGCAAAGCACAGGTCTATGATCACTGGTTAGTAACTCAAGCCAATGAACGTAAGAAAGACATGAATGACAGATGCCTTATTAACTTTTTGTTGAAATGACTTAACCCTTCAAGCCCTGAGGACCCACAGGAGGGTCCAATTTAAACTACGGCACATTCCGTCACACCCCGTAGACCCGCCGGCGGGTCGGTCTGCAACGGCACTTTGAATCGAATTTTGAAGATGATACCTACCAAAGTTGTATGAGCATAGAATAGAATAGAGTAAAATAGAATATTCTTTATTGTATGTACACCAGGAATTACACATGAGATATGACAATAACATAGTACAGTACGATTGGCGGCCTTATTACTAAAAGTAATTTCTTCCAGACAACCATTGACGGGAAAAAAAAATAAAGAAGCTGAATGACGGCAATGAAGCATATTTTATTCTTTAAAAACTTTGATAAATTTCAAATATTACTCTGTGAATAACTAATACCTATAGCTGTGAAAAAAAATATTCTTGACCTGAGGGGTTAAAGCAGTTTTAAATCCCGTCATTTATACGACTACATAGTACCTTTTTTTCACACTGTCACATAGCCTATTGGTTCAAGTAATCGATTCTAACCCCGACTCCCGAATGAGAAAGCGGCGTTCTAATGTTCGCTACCACCACTCCAATGTGGACAGTCCTTTAGGGCCTTTCTCCACTTATCCGGTCCGGCAAACGTTAATTACCGGTCCGATTTAGAAACACACAAGAATACTAGTAAGATGCTCCACTACTCCGGCATCCGGTTTTTAACTGTCCGATAATTTGCTACATCGGAACGGTATTTTACCGGGCCGAAGTGATCGACGTACAAAAACAATACACGTTTTTGCACCGCGCAAACAACCCAAAAATGTTCCCATACTATTTATTTACATTATTAGAATGTGTGGAAAACGTCCCCTGCCTCGAATAGAAAAACCGAGGAATTTTAATAAAGCACTGCGTCGCGTCCGTTGCCGATTATAATCGGATGAAGTGGAGAAGCATGATCCGGCATCCGATATTTTTCTCATGACTGATTCCGGTTCCGATGCCGGACCGGAGCAGTGCAGAAAAGGCCTAACCCGGCACGCTCGGCGTATCTTCGGCAGCGCTCAGTCGATCTTTAAATAGATACCGGCGGTGCTAAGTGACGCCAATTAGCTGCGAGCTCGCCCCGCGGTGACACTGTCCGATGTGACGGACGCGGCATTCAGGTATCATGGCGGCTGTTTCCTCCTCCATTCTGAGCCCTATATCCAGGAGGATAAGGTCGTTGAACGGCACGGAAGAGTGGAGAGGCGAAACGTTTGAGCAGCTTGATGTACGGCGCGTGTCGATGAACAGATGGTGCAGGACCAGCCAGGTTGTTTTGAGGTCGAGTCCGACCGAGTCCTGGTACTTTTTTTGGGTTTATTCTTTGGGCTTTGCAGGTCTGTAATGAGATGATTAATTTAACAGCGTCCTTAAATCAGACTTGATGGGTGAAGGGATCACCCGGACGCTGCAGTACTTGGGATACTTATTGTTTTTAGAAAACCTGCGGTTTGGTTGGCTTCACGCCTATTGACTTTTTTTTGTGGGCTAGGCTGATTAAGGTCCTACAATCCTACTCCATCTTTAGGGTTTAGTTAGCGACTTTCTGAAGTACTTGAAGACTGCCGGTGTAATCACTATCTTCTTTTTATTTTTCGTTCCTAAGACCCATAAGAGAGTACTAGTTATAGGACAGGACATCAACCATCGATTTCCGTTTCTGATGATGGTTTGCGGTAATTGTTAATTTATAAGCCAGCTAATATAAAAAAAAAACATAGGTCGCGTTGTGCATGGATGGGTGACCATCTATGACTAACGCTAGTTGTATTTTTCCGAGGGGCTTAGTGCTTCGAAAGGCACGTTAAGCAGTTGGTGGCGGCTGCCGTCGATAGATGGCAGTCGATAAGCCAAGTCAGAGGCCTTAGGGTGGCTTGAAAACTTTTGACAGTAAGACCAGCCTTAGTCTTACAAGCCTCCACCAATCCCGGCTAGGCCCCCGTGGTGGAGTATGGCTCATACCTTCCTTAGGGAAGAGACCTGTGCCCCTCGGTGGGGACATAGTGGGTTGATGATGATGATGTATTCTTAGACCCTATGGAATAACTATTTTGCACCGAAAGTCTCCGACTATGCCTATAAGTGGGCGTGGGCTGGCTGGATACCACATCGCACACTGAAAACATAAATATCCTTAAACAAATTAGTGGATTAGTCATAAAGCTTTACTGACAACTTTTACGGTTCCACATCGCCCACCAGATCATTTAAAAAAATCTTAAAACGGCCATACTATAAAATGAAGAAAAACTAAAAAAAAATAAACCATTTATGTTTTCAGTGTGCGATATTGTACTACGGGGACCAGGCAAAGCCCAGATTGAGGCTATTTGTACAAATCAAGTATGTACTTACATACGTACGGCTTCCGCAAATAAACAGATACTTTAACAAAATGCAGAGTAATACCTACGCAATAGTGTGATTAGAGAAGGTTGTGGACTGAAAAAGGGCTTAGCGACTAGAATTAAGAAAGGATGTTGCGTTGGTTTGGACATGTGGAGAGGAAGAAGGAAAAAGACCGAGATATCAAGCGCATGTCAGTGGAAGGGTTGGTAAGGGACACCAGAGACGGACATACTTCGACCAAATAGGAGATGTATTATGGATACAAATGGCAAGGTAAAAACAACCCGAAAGCGGCGGCGTGCGTACATGCAACGACTAATGAATATCGATGAAGCGAAAGTGATTTATCAAGATCGTGGCAGGTGGCAGTCCCTGGTCTCTGCCTACCCCTCTGGGATATATGCATGAGGTTATGTATGTTTAACAAACGTATAATGCAGAAGAGTATACCATCCGTATCATTATGATTCCCATGATCCTATGATCCTGTGATCCCTTGACAGACTTGTCACAACACGTATAATGCTGCATCGAAAATCTCTCTTAAGCATATTAAACATAACCCCTTTCACCCTCATTCGCGGGATAGCGGATGCCCTCCCTTTTCTCCCAAAATATTAACACTCAGAAGTCTAACTTGGTGTAGTCTTTCAGATGACTCCAGATTTGCCACGGTCATTCAGGTCTAGAGTATCAATGACTGAAGAAACATTCCACATGGATATAATGTACATATTTTAAAATATATTTTACTGCACTGCATAGATTCAGATTTTTTCCTGTATTTGCAGTGGCGATATTACCTGCCATTGCCAAATTCTATGTACTAGTATCTAGGTCAATGGGAAGTATACATTAAAATTTCGTAAGTGTCATAAATTTAATGTAGGAAAGCACATAATTTATCAAAATGTCATAATAAGAAGTCATTGTCAAAAGACTTATATTTTTTTAAAAGAAGATTCTGACGATCATCATTATCATCATCGGCCTACGGTTGTCCACTGCTGTACATAGGCCTCTCCCATTACACGCCATTGAGCACGGCCCTCGGCTACTCTCATCCAGCTCTTGCTAGCCGCCCTGCGAAGATTATCGCTCCACCGAGTCTGAGGACGTCCTGCACTACGTTTAAAGATGAATCCTTTACAGCGTAATTACACTTTTCACACAATAGGAACTGAACCTTAGACTTAAAAATCTCAAGTTTACGTTCCTTTGTTATCTGTGGTACCTACCTACTCTATTATATTATATGAGATGAACACTCTTTCTCTCTCTCTCTCTAACCTACCTCCCTCTCTCTCTTTCCCTTTCTACTTTTATCTATCTGTCTTTCAGTTAACCACGTTTCTAAGTGCAACCTCTGGATGTCTACCACTAAGGAAACCCCCTGTTCCGTCTAAAGTAACTTGCACAACACAACTTCGCTTTGAGACAACTTCTTGTGTCGCTGCCGGATTATTATTTCATTTCACAACGCGTGTAATGAGAAAACGACGTATTATATACGAGGGTAGGTACTTACTCGTGTAAGAGCCATCGCAAACAGGGCGACTTGTCGCCGCGTCAAGTCGCCGCGTCAGGCGCGACGTTGTCATTTGCTGCTGTGGTCTTGTCGTCGCGACTCCGCGACTCTGACGCACCCGAGATTCGAACTAAATATATGAAAATTGACTGCCGTAGCCTGTCCTCGTGTCTAGTCCCCGAACTGTCGCTGTCGCGTGTCGTCTAGTGTGCGCATAGGCTTAGTGATACGTCGCTTGTGACAGAAAGCGTGTACCTACTACTCTCATGTTCGCGAAAAGTGTGGGTTAGTCGTCAGCCAATTAGTCGCTCGGTCTGTCGGTCAATTAACCGGTCGGTAGGTATATAGTTCGTTTGGTTGGTTTGGTGGTTTTGCTACATACATTAACTACTAAAAAACTGGTCATGAACTGAATACTCTCAATACGAGTATAAGTATACTAGTAGAACATGACCTCGACTAGGTAATATTATCATTAACGAATATGTAATATTTGATCACACGACCGAAAGGGGTGGCAATCTTTTGATGTTTCACTTTCCGCGGAATTATGATAGTAGGTAGTTATTAAATTTTAGTTTGTGTTTCCTTTGAGTCGGGTTAATATTTGTCTAGTGAAAGCTGTGTGTAGTCTATCTTCTTACGAGATGTTACGGTGTTGATAGCCAGAACAGTAATGCTACAGTTACAAATGCTCTAGACTATCAAGCGTGCTTATGAGTATGTTTAATATGAGCATGCTTATGAACTGTTTACAATAGCTAGCAATAAGCATACTAGTTTTAAGTTTGCTCCTGAATAAGCACGCTCAAAGCAAACACTCCAACACACCTGGTATTTGATAGCGTGCTCTCTGCCAGTTCAAACAAAACCATGGAAAATCAAGCAGCCGCAACCACATGGAGCTGAATAAAAATTTTTTTTGCCTTTTGCTGGCGATGCTATGCATCAAAAAACTCCTCTCAGCTAGAAAGAGGAAAAAATGAATAGGAAGATTTGGAAGGTCCGTAATTAGCTAAGTAGAAGAGAAAAACTTGGAGCAAGTACACGATTACTAGTATAGCATGGTCAATAAGCTTCACACGCGCTAAAAGCGCAGCTGCAGGTAGCATTAGCATGCCCAAAAATCGCACGAGCATCGATTTTGAACATACTCGAAGTGAGCATGCTCATAATTAGCAATGTTTCGACACACATACTACTAAGTAGCAATTGCTCAATAGTAAAGTAAAAGTAAAAAGTAAAAATGGGTTTATTGCGACCAACATTAATACCGAGTTCACAAAAATAAACATTAAATTAGGTACTAGATTAAATTGGCAACAAAAGGTGTGCATGTGCCGCCAGAGACATGACAACTGGTTCCTTATCCTTATATTTAGTGGCATGCTTTCGTGCTAGTAATCAGCATGTGTAACTGTAGCTTTAGCTGACTTCGGGTTTGGAAGGAAGTTTCAAAGTAGTTGGAAAATACCTACTGTACTACAATTTGCCATATAGTTTGTATAGTTTCTTATTGAATCTCATCAAATTACTGTTATTTAGTCGACAAGAAGGGTGGAGATTGGGGATGATAAAAGTTCAGATCGCTCGTAGCCTGGGCTGCCTGAGTTATCTTGAACGATCACTAAGGTTAAGCAACATACGGCGCGTTCAGTCCATGGATGGGTCACCGTCTATGACTAACGCTAGTGGCCTTTTTCCGAGCGATTCCGTGCTTCGCAAGGCACGCTAAGCAGTTGGTGCCGGCTGCCGTCGATAGATGGCAGTCGTTAAGCCAAGTCAGAGGCCTTTAGGGGCGGCTTGAAAACTTCTGACAGTAAGACCAGCCACTAGTCTTACAAGCCTCCACCAATCCGGACTTGGCCCCCGTGGTGGAGTATGGCCTATACCTTCCTCAGGTAAGAGACCCGTGCCCCTCGGTGTGGACATAATGGGTTGATGATGAAAAGTTCAGATAACAAATATGACGTAAACTCACGACTGTAGGCCGGAGGGATAGGCAGAGACTAGAATAGGTACCGTTTTTAGATTCTAGATTTTGATTGGTTTTTCTACATTCTGACTCATTTGCTTAATCAGCATTCATTAGTTTCGGGTGCAGATAATGTGAAAAAATATTTATTTATCGAAGGTAAGTGGAAGAGCCCCAGACGGACATACCTACTTCGACCAAATAGGGGATGCATTAGCAAAGGGCAAGATAAAAAGTACCCGAAACCGGCGTGCGTGAATGCAACGACTAATGAATTTCGATGAAAGTGATTTGTCAGGATACTGCCCACAGGCGTGAGCTTATGTATGCATCCATAATTGTTTACTTAATATTTTCTGAACCAAATATTAACAGATTTGGGACAGTAGCTACTCTATATCTATATCTCTAAGATAAGATAATAATAAAATAAGGTTTTCCGGTCGAATGTACCTACCATCTGAATGTACCTATGTAATACTCGTGTTTATACAAATAAATCGAATTGCATTGAATAGAAAATTAAGAACTTATAACATATAAGATTTAGAAATTAGTCCAAAAAACGCATTGTGGGGTGATTCATGTACTCATTACGACATAAACGGTTGGTGAAATATCATAATAATAAAAAAACTAACGCCCGTTATCCCCGAGGGGGTAGGCAGAGGCACTAGAAAAGGGCCCAAGTTTTGGCCCAAGTATCAAACTAAAAAAAATCAACGTAAAGAATTCAGGTAGGTAGGTACCTACATTCTGTTTGCTGAATGGCAATGTATTAAATCTGAAACTATGTCACATCTACATTAGACGACCTCTGTGGCGTAGTGGTTAGCGCATCTGCTTACCATGCGAGAGGTCCCGGGTTCGATCCCCGGCTGGGGAGAAAAAAAAACTCCAGGTCTTGGATGTGTACATGTTTGTGACGTCGCTGTTTCTGGTTCCCACGACACAGGGTATCCTAGTGTGGGGCCAGAAGCAATGTATGTGCCTGTATGTAAAATGTTAATGTTATGTTATCTACATAACATTTTTCATGCCTTCCAGTAGAGAGGCAGTTCCTTTAAAATCCAAACCAGTCAATCTTATATCTTTAAGCACAAAACCTAATAAACAAGCCAAAAACGCCCCATCTCTCACTCGAAGCCGGGAGATTAAAAGCACAGTGGTACGTTTTTACACATTTCAAGGTAAAAATATAACGGCACTAAGTTAGCGTAAATGGCTCCATTAGGCGAAACTAATGTCCATTTGTAACCTCCCCGGGCTTTGAGCGGTGATATTTTGTCCGCGGTACCTCTCTGTCGAGGACCCGCCGGATGGATTGTGTGTTTTGGTTGACTATCTAACGGTAGATTTTTAATTACAATTTAAAAATAATTTACATTCTGTTTGTTGAATGTCAATGTATTTGTAATTTTAGTTAGCCGCTGCCTTGGAGCCGAATGTAGATATATGGTATGTGTATACCGTCGATAGACCTTAGAGTGGCTTGAAAACTTCTGACAGTAAGACCAGCCACTAGTCTTACAAGCCTCCACCAATCGGGACTAGGCCCCCGTGGTGGAGTATGACCTGCACCTTCTTCAAGGAAGAGACCTGTGCCCCGCGGTGGGGACATAATGGGTTGATGACGATACTATATACTACATTCGGCTCCAAGGCCTGTGACCCACAGAGGAACGTCTGTTCTACTGTGGGTCACAGGCCGTCTCTCAAAGAAAAAATATGGTCTTAATCACTACGCATGCATACTGTGGATTAGCAACTTCAAGCCCTGAGGCAAGTGAACACCTCAGTCACTTCCTCGCGCTGTTTTCCTTCACCATTAGCGTAAAAAAAGACAATAACATAAATATAAATTTTGTTACAATGACGATAGTCATTACCTTCACGCATTCCAGCTGCCGGCCAAAGTGGTATTTAACGCAGATCATGTCCGTCCATTCACTTAGTTTTTTAAGCGAAGCTTTTACTGAAAAAAATCGTTTCGAAAAAAGCACACCGCCCCATTTCCATTTGCTCCACTTAGCAACCCGAGTTTGGGGAAAAAGAATCGACTTTTATGAGTCTTCGTTTAATAGATTTACGACTTTCGCTTAATGCTGAAAGTAGACTGGAACCGTTGCTATATATGGCAAGCATATAGCCATATAGATTGAAAGATGCTTGTTGGGCAAATAATAACTTTTATTTTATATTTTTATCGGGAAAGCCTAGCCTAGCTAGCGCTCGACTGACATCTCAACAAAAATTTAGCGATTCTCTTTCAAAATATTTAAATTCATACAAGACGGCTGTGCCAGCCAGTTACTAACAAGAAGAATCGCTACAGTACCTACCTATGTCAGCCAATATACATCTCTCTCTCTCTCTCTCTGGAGAGAGAGAGAGAGAGAGAGAGTATGGGGTTAATCACCAAGTGCGTCTACCGCCAATTCGCGATTTCAAGCGCTGAGGTATGTGAATAACTCCGACACTCAGGTCTCCTCACGATGTTTTCTTTCACAGTTAGCGAGTGGTATTGCTACTATAACTTCACAAATGTACATAACTTAGAAAACAAGTTGGTACAGTCGACAGCATATCATGGTATACACCCATGCGCTCTACTCCGTTGCGTTACGGGCGACTTTGCAACTAAAATGTGAAGATTGACGTGCTGTCGACTGTACATGCCCACACTGCTGGGAATCAACCTGGATCTCCCGTTTCAGAGTCCATTGTTCTACGCACTGGGCTATCTCCGACGCTAGGTACCTAGATTGGTATGGGTGGTAAGATTTGACCTAACATAGTTAATTTATGAAACGTTATTTAGTTAGCAATCATAGGTACATTTTTAACATCAATCTTTAGTGTCAACACATCAAATCTAGAAGAGATTTCAGCTGAAATAAGCTCGCTTCTTACCAACAATTTGGCTGCCTCGTTGGTGTAGCCGTTAAGACGCTGACTACCTTGGCAGAGGTCATGGGTTCGATCTCCACTAGGGGCCGCCAATTTATAAAGAAGTAGACTTTTTTTTATTTGTCATCAAACAGGCCTAAATGGGCTCAGTCTGGATGCATTTCCATGTAATGTCCTTGCCTAGTTACCATAGCACAGGGTATCCTAGTTTGGGACCAGGTGAAGGGATATTGTTGTATGAAAGTTAAGTTAAAGTTATGTTTCAATCTATAGGTACCTATGTATTTACAGGCACAAGGGTATGTGCCTGAAAATATCGCACTGATAAATCAATAAACTTTACCTAAACCGCACAAAATTGGACGTAGTTTAGCAGAAACGTTCCAACCCACACAAAGTGACTTTTGAGATGTTTGAGTTTTTAGGTTTAAGCTGATTTACGCGCCTCATACATTTGGGTTGATTTCAATGTGCCATAACTTTGCAGATACTCATTGGATTGCTATTCAAGTCTTTGATTTTTAAAGTATAGAAGATAGTGATCATTTCGGCATATTTAACTAAAAAATCACTATATTGTTGGTTGGAACGTTTCTGCTAAACTACGTCCAATTGTCGTAACCACGCAAGCCCTGCCAAAACCGAATGCCATAAAAATCCAATAAAAATCTATTTCTAGCCCACTGGGCGGTCCTTACGCACACAATCGCACAGCGTGGCGTCGACAATAGGCACTGTGTTGTGGGCGTGGCCCATTGTGCCCCCCGACCAATCGGCGGCCGGCATTTAACAATAGCTCGCCGAATTGGAGCGCCACGACGCGTGCTTCTATTGTCGGATTCGAATTTTGAACGCGAATTTCGAATGTCCGATTTTATATTATAACGGTATCTTGCTGAGAGAATTCGTTGGCAATAGGTACACATATAAAAGCAAGTAAGTTTGTTTGTTATTTTATTGTTAACATAGGTATGATTCACGTTTCATAAGACATCACTTAAACTGTACCTATTAGGTTTTTGCGTGAAGCCTGAGCCGCTTTTTTACATTTTACGACTTTGTTTTATACTATGTACCTAGTGATGTTACCACAGTATAATTTTCAATGCACACCAGGATTCGAGCCCACGACCTCTCGTCTACCCCACTCAACTAAACAAACACGAAATAATCCATCAAATACGCGCATACCTTCGCCGAGCTCCACAGCGCGTGTAATTAGAGAATAAGCAAGTTTGGGATACGGAACCCCCTTTATTAACAAGGGTCCTCATTCACCAACTTAACTCTAAAGCTGAACAGTCTACAACCGACCTTAAGCCACTGTGATAGAGATTGATAGGACAGCACATTCATTTTTGCTAAGCAACTTTGATGATACGGAATGGTAGGATATTATAGAAGGTAGGTGGAGAGTGTATGAAGTTATTATCTGTCTTGGGATCCCTGTCTTGTTTGGGGGCGGTTGAAACTTTATGAATGAGTCATTTTCTATCGTGAAGGTATCTCAAACAGACAGGGTGTGAAAATGTCTTAAAAAAAAAGGTGAAGATTTTTGTTAGGAACCGGCGTGCGTGCTTGCAACGACTAATGAATGTCGATAAAGCGGTCGTGGCAAGTCGCTGTCCCTAGTCTCTGCCTACCCCTCGGGGACTTAGGCGTGAGATTATGTATGTTGTATGGAATGGTTTGGCTATAGGGAAAATCACGGTGCCAATATTGCGCGTTTTAAATATTTTTTCCTTATTTTCCGTTTTTAAAAGAACTTATACTCTTAGAATGTACCCTGAGTCGGGTGTCACTTTTTAAATGTACAAATTGTATTGTGAAAAGTATTACTCGCACAGAAAAAAAAATTCTACGTTTAGTTTTTTTTACATGACCTTTTCGATTATATTAAAATATTTTAGTGCGCGTTCTTTATTTAAGAAAGAACTATTACGCCTGATATTTCGAAAAAAAAAAACAAAAAGAACCAAGTTAAATATTTTTTATTTTATTTCAACGTACTTAAAGAATTTAGGTACACTCTGTTTGCTGCATGTCAAAATGCCACATTATCCACTTCCTTCGAGCCATTTTACAGGGGAGAAAAAGGCAGAACATCTATAAGTAAGTAAAATAAATAATGCAGGCTTCGATCTATCCAATATTATGTAGATAGATATAATTCTAATCTTTATTTCCTTTTCCTAAATATAATTTAAATATTACTACGTATGTATTTCTAATCATTTAGTAAGTTTATGTATGGTTTATGTAACTTCATATCATCATCATCATCAACCCATCATGTCCCCACCGAGGGGCACGGGTCTCTTCCCTGAGGAAGGTATAGGCCATACTCCACCACGGGGGCCAAGTCCGGATTGGTAGAGGCTTGTAAGACTAGTGGCTGGTCTTACTGTCAGAAGTTTTCAAGCCGGCCTAAGGCGTCAGACTTGTCTTAACGACTGCCATCTATCGATGGCAGCCGGCACCAACTGCTTAAAGTGCCTTGCGAAAACTTCATATAATTATTTATATATTTTATTTTTTTATTTTATTAGGGACATCAACAGCGAAAACAAATAATTTTAACACAATAATAAAGATACAATTCACAAGGCCAATAACAGACATCCACAAATAGACATTTCATAATTACAGAAAATAAACCACTATAACGCTCAGCAATATAAAATACATGCATTTTCATTGAAATAAAATATTATTTACAATAATATAAACCATTCAAACAAGCAAGAATTGCCACCTTATGTGTGTGTGTGTGTGTGTGTGTGTGTGTGTGTGTGTTTGTGTGTATGTGGGTGTGTATGTGAAAAGGGAAGGGGGGGTTTCTTCAAGAAATTACGAATAATCATTGAGTATAGTTAAAATACTGTGCTTAAAAGAAGCCTTGGAACCCAGAAATGGGTCGGCCGAACAAAAACTTTTGTTGTAAAGTATAAAAATATTTCTTAATTGCAAGACTACCCATATCTTATGTATTTCTTATGTCCGTGTAGGGGTTTTGTGGTTTTTGTGTAAAATAAAGAATATTCCAATGTTATCTTATTCTGTGGAAAAAAAAAGAATATTCTTTATAGCCATGCATCTAAATTTGAGAAAAAAATCGTAGAACAATTTATTTACACCCTGTGTATTCATAAAAGTGTGTCATTACAATATTCACACTAATTCCTATTCAATCCGCATGATATTTCTCAATTAAATGCGTACGATTGTGTGATTTGAAATAATATAACACATTTTGTTTTGTGACCCCAGCCTAAATACAGACAACATGAACACGACAGGTCATTGTTCAATGGTCATGCTAAACGACAATAAAGTGGCAAGTTATATTAAATTTACGCCCAATTAGAGCATTGCTCGTGGGCACTAAAACGGTTTTAAAATCGTGTCCCGGATAGGGTGACCACACAGTTAGGTTTTACTGGCGTCAGCGTTCGCGCGGATATTATTTATCTATCGAAACGAAATCTGTTATCTCCCTACTGCTAACAGCAAGCAAATCCTGAACGATTCTAATCGTCTAAATGTTAAACATAAACATTGACATACAGGCATGTACCTGTATGTAATGTATGTAATGCTTCTGGCCCCACACTAGGATACCCTGTATTGCTGTAGAAACAGCGACGTCACAAATATGGAAACATCCAAGAACTGCGGCCTATTTTTTTTGTCCCCAGTCGGGGTTCGAACCCGGGACCTCTCGCATAGTAGGCAGATACTGTAACCGCTTTGCCACAGAGGTCGTCAAAGGTTGTTAAATTTCATACTTATCGTTTTCTCAAACGTCTGGACTCCGGCATTATTTGGTGAGAACAAATAAGTTTTCTGTTGGCCCAAGTGAATGCGATGGAGTGTAATAACATCATCATCTTCAACCCATCATGTCCCCACCAAGGGGCACGGGTCTCTTCCCTGAGGAAGGTATAGGCCATACTCCACCACGGGGGCCAAGTCCGGATTGGTGGAGGCTTTTAAGACTAGTGGCTGGTCTTACTGTCAGAAGTTTTCAAGCCGCCCTAAGGCCTCTTACTTGGCTTAACGACTGCCATCTATCGACGGCAGCCGGCACCAACTGCTTAACGTGCCTTGCGAAGCACGGAACCGCTCGGAAAAATGCCACCAGCGTTAGTCATAGACGGTGACCCATCCATGGACTGAACGCGCCGTATTTTGCTTAACCTTAGTGATCGTTTAAGATCACTCAGGCAGCCCAGGCTACGAGCGATTCATAACATAATATTTACATACAGGCACATACATTGCTTCTGGCCCCACACTAGGATACCCTGTATCGTGGGAACCAGAAATAGCGACGTCACAAACGTGTAAACATCTAAGACCTGGGTTTTTTTGTCCCCAGCCGGGATTCGAACCCGGGACCTCTCGCATGGCAGTCAGATGCGCTAACCGTTGCGCCACAGAGGTCGTCGCATATAATAGAACAATCGCCGCCGTGCGGGAACGTTCTGTTTCTCTTTAAAGGACAACGGCAAATGGTATACCCCCCTTTTAAAAGAATGTTTTGGGGTTATATTTTCCCAACTTTAGTATTTCGCAACTGGCTCTTTTTTCAGTTATTCAAATATTTTTTTAAAGTTGGGGGAACAAAATAAGAAAAAAATTAAATAAAACGCAATTTACAAACAGAAACGGAACGCCATCGATTGTTTTATCTTGCAAGCTCAGAATAATCTCTGCTTGCAAGCCAAGAAAAAAACAACTGTCATGTCAAAGTGAAAATCAGAAGAGTTCGTTTCACGAAAGAAGTCCCATGAGTTAATGAATTTTGGCTTTTATTGTTATATTATTAAGGATCTTACCGTGGGACTACATCACACCAAACAGGTGAAACGTGGAGGGAGGTGAAACGATCTTTAGGTGTTCTGTGGGACTGCCTCGTGCAAAAATAAAAAAAAAGAAGATACGTGCCATCTCCACAACAAACTTGACATTGGCAGAATCCTAGTGGTGCCATTAAAAAATAATTTAATTGAATTTAAGTCTCGCCACTCTTCAGGAAAAACATACTTTGTTTTTATTGTAACTGAAAGAGGTAAGCGTGGCAGAGAAGCTATAATAAGTTATAGTTGCAACTGCAATGTAGGGGGTGTTGCTCCCATGTGATGAGTATCATCTGGTACCTGGGCTATGCTCTCCATGAGGGAGTGACGCGACAAGCTATGATTGAAGATATGATATGATTGAAAAGGCACCGTTATCCACACGTTTTTGTACTACATGTAGATAAGATCTGTATTTATCTCTAACAGTCAAGTAAACGAGATCGTAACATAACCTCCAAACTTCTTAAAAAAACAACCTTAAATTATGACTCCCAACTTAATAAAAAAAAGAAAATTAATGCAATAAATTCTAATACAATGATCTATTAAATGTAAATATTTCATGTTGATACACGACTTTTTGTAGGTGTACGAGACTTCCACTGAAGCCTGCCATTCTCCTTTGCAATCATGGTCGCCCTACACCTGAATGGCTTCATGTATTAGAGAAGGGGTTATTTTGGTATTGTTTCAGCGGTTTTGGTGGTCCGTTTGTATTGACCGCCTTGCCCGGCTGTTGTTCCTAGAATAGGTTATTCTTAGGAACATAATTGTTATTAGGTACGAAACTACGGTTCAATTAACATTGGGCTTCATATGACAGTGTCGTGTTCAGTGGTTATACCTCAGCCTCGATTCTGTTCGTACATTATAGTTCAATTATAGTTACATGGTCGGGTCACGTGACATGCTCTTTAATTCCATTGGCGCGTAGAATTACGAATACCTACGCGTTCATTCATTCATCATTAACCCATCATGTCCCCACCGAGGGGTACGGGTCTCTTCCCTGAGGAAGGTATAGGCCATACTCCACCACGAGGGCCAAGTCCGGATTGGTAGAGGCTTGTAAGACTAGTGGCTGGTCTTACTGCCAGAAGTTTTCAAGCCGCCCAGAGGCCTCTGACTTGGCTTAACGACTGCCATCTATCGACGGCAGCCGGCACCAAATGCTTAACGTGCCTTGCGAAGCACGGAATCGCTCGGAAAAATGCCACTAGCGTTAAGGCCTGGCCAAACCAAGGCGTCCAGGTCGCGTCCGCGGTGGCGTGCGCGGTGGCGATAACTGCGCGTGCAAAAGTTGTTCACACTGTCGCGTTTGTTCTTGCGTTCACCAGGCTGGAGTCACGTCATTAACTACAATGCTCTGTGATACAGATAGTGAAATTGAAGAAGTTTTACTTTTGTCTGCTCTCATTGGAGATGAAGAGGAACCTATTTCGTCCCACACCTATTCCTTTTTTCTAGTATTCCTATAATCAGATCAGACTGAGACGTATCATACAACAATGGGTATTTGTGAACCTCATTTATATGACTAGTCATTTATCAATGACTTTTAGTTATGTACATTTGTTTGTACAGCAACACCATTCGCTGATAAATTGTGCCCGGATAACGGCGACAGGCTTGCCACTTGTCACGTTTGGGACCTAAAAAACTCGGCAAAACGTGGGTCCAGTTCTAGAGACTGGTGCCTCTGCCTACCCCTTCGGGGATAACGGGCGTGAGTTTATTATTATTATTATTATTATTTATAATTACTTCCGGTTCCAACATACTTTAAAAATTACAAAAATTACAAAACAAAAATAGCTGCGTGCAGCGTCCTAACGTAACAAGCGCGATCTGGGCCCGTAGTGCGAGTTTTTTCATTCACTTTCGATAGCGAGAGCGTTTGCAATTTGTATAGGAGTGACAGAGAGACAAATAGGTGGCGCGCTTTGTCACTCCTATAGAATATGAGTTTACGTTAACGCGATCGAGTAGTTAAAAAAACTCGCACTAAGCACACTGATCGCCACCGCTGCGAGCAGACGCTGCACCGGGACGCCGCGGGCAAACAGAGGACGCCTCGATGTGAACACGTCGCTACAAGTTCGTACGCAACAACTGATCGCTACCGCGCACGCCACCGCGGACGCGAGCTGGACGCGTTGGTTTGGCCAGGCCTTTAGTCATAGACGGTGACCCATCCATGGACTGAACGCGCCGTATGTTGCTTAACATTAGTGATCGTTTAAGATCACTCAGGCAGCCCAGGCTACGAGCGATTCTACCTACCAATACCTACGCGTGCGCGCGTTTATTTGAAGCGCCGCAATGAAATGTAATCGACAAGTGATGCCACTGTCATTGAACTACAATGCATTAGCAGAATCTAGACCCTGGTCGGACTCTTCCGAAAAATCAAGTAAGTGTGTGCGGAACTGAAACAAAAGTACCCGAAACAGACGTGCGTACAACGACTAATGAATGTCGATGAAGCGAAAGTGGTTTGTCAGGATCGTGGCAGGTGGCAGCCCCTGGGCTCTGCCTACCCCTCTGGGATACAGGCGTGCGTTTATGTGTATGTGTGTGTGTGATTTTTGAATTACATTTTTTTGTGAGTAAACATCCCACCTTTAAATAAACTACTCTGTATCTAGTGGTAGAATCAAATATTTTCATTTAATTTTAATATACTTACATGTACCTATAGAGAATTTTATTAAGGCCAAGACAATAGACTACACGTTTTTTACATTTTGACAGCCCGTTCGTTGGTCGAGCCGTTAAGGCACTTCGCTACTAAGAAAGAGGTGGGTTCGATTTCCTCTGAAGGCCGTCATTTGTGCTCATGTCCTCAGTCTGGATGTTTTTCAATATTTGTAATGTCCTTGCCTGGTTGCCATAGCACAGGGTATCCTAGCTTAGGACCAGGGCCTTGATTCCGTTAGTTCATTATAGTTCATTGATAGATACATGGTCGGGTCACGTGACGTGTTCTTTCATACCATTGACGCCTAGATTGAATGCTTTGATTGCGCGCATGGACTTGAAGCGGCAATGAAACTAAATAGCCATGTTTATGCAGTTTTCAATGCATTAACAGAATCTAGGGCCAGTGGGCTCATTATGTAATTTTCGCAACGGATATTCATACGTCTTAAAAAGTCACGTCAACACAAAAACCAACGTCGTAGTACTGTCTCGCTCTAACATAGGGTCTTAAAAGAAGATGGTGCTATACAGTAGTGGTAACATGACTTTTTAAGACGTATGAATAATGAATATCCGTTACGAAAATTACATAATGAGCCCACTGGTCAAGTGATTGTGTTGTGTGGGAGTTCTATTTATTATTATTTTTGTTGACAATTCACCAAGAAACTTACCCTAAAACGGAAAAGAACCGACGAAGAACAAAATAGAGCAACCTCCTTTGCCCGCACAATGTAAAAGGCCACATTTCACGCGCGGCCCGCCACCGACTGTCGCAGTACAAAAGGAGACTGTCACTTTATGCCCCTTTCAGCGTTCGCGTAGACAAGATAGCATTGTGGCTGGCGTCTCAACTACGACGGGCGAACGCTTGATATGTTCGCGGAACACCGGTTATTGTTTTACTGCGAAGACGTTGCGCTACGGATGTCTCTCTGTGTCTCTGTTAGTTCTATTACTTATTAGTTCGAAGCGTTTTCTTCACAGGGTACCCTAGTGTGGGGCCCGAAGCAATGTATGTGCCTGTGTGTAAATGTTTATGTTTATCGTTCATCAATCAGCATTCTACTCTGATGCAATTGCATGCTTATTCTATTCTCTTACTTGTTAGTTCAATTCCTATTATTATTGTCAGTCAATGTGTCTGCTGCTCTGATGCATGCTTATTCTTTCTTTAGTTCTTTTACTAATTAGTTCAAATTCTTTTCTTATCCACACTCAATCAGCCTTCTATTCTTTTGCATGTTTGTTATATTCTTAATTCTGCTACTTATTAGTTCAAATGTTATTCTAATTGTCTACCGATCAGCTTTCTACTCGTGTGCATGCTATTACTTATTAGGTCAAATTCTATTCATATCGTCAATCAATCAGATTTCTACTCTTATGCATGCTCATTCTACTCTTACATCTCTTATTTACCAGTTCAAAGCCTATTCTTATCGCCAATTATTCAGCCTTCTACTCTTATGCATGCTTATTCTATTAGTTTCCTTACTTATTAAATTAGTTCCAATTCTATTCTTATCGTCAATTAATCATCCTTGTGCTCTGATCTTTCTCACTGAAATTATTAACTCTTCTAGACTTATTAGTTCAAATCCTATTATTATCGTCAATGAATCAGCTTTCACTCTTATGCATTCTTATTCCATTCTAAGTTCTCCTACTCCTTACTTTTTGTTCCAGATCTTCATCTAATCTTTGATCAATCAACCCGTGTTCATCCACTGCAGGATACAGACCTTCTCCAAGGCACGCAACCTTTCTGTCCTTGGTCATCCTCATACAGCCACAGCTAGCTACGGTAAAGATTGTAATCACGGTGAAGACGCAATAGATGTCGGGAAAGTCAATTAAAATTCAATTCAATTCAAAAAAATTATTTCAACGTAAAGAATTTACATTCTGCTTGTTAAATGTCAATGTACATATAGTTATGTATAATGTTAGCCGCTGCCTTGGGGCCGTCTGTAGTGGAGAAAAAGGCAGCAAAAAAAAACTCCACTCTGACCATCTTTTCTCAAATCACCTTAAAGCTAATACAAATCAAACCTAAAAAATAATATCTTGGATGTGTTGAACACTAGACACATTTATCCTGTGATTAAATTTGATATTAAACTACTATTTAATGCCATACGTCCTTGTCTTCTAAATAATCGTTGATTTTATAATAAGCTTTTTTGAAAAGAGTCTGCTTAATACAATTCTTAAATCGCGTTGGAGGTAACTCTAATATATCTTGGGGTATCTTGTTGTAGAACCTTATACAGTGCCCCATAAAGGAAGTATTAACTTTTGCAAGTCTAAATCGTGGAAATGACAATTTATGTTTATTCCTAGTATTAACGTTATGATGGCTACCAAGTGTTTCGAAGTCTGTAATATTTTTCCTAACGTACATAATATTTTCATATATATATTGGCTTGCAACTGTTAGGATGTTAGTTTCTTTGAAAAAGTCTCTTAGCGAGTCCCTACTACCTAGCTTGTAAATAAATCGGATCGCTCTCTTCTGCAAGA
This sequence comes from Yponomeuta plumbellus, assembly GCA_947310845.1. NCBI lineage: Eukaryota > Metazoa > Arthropoda > Insecta > Lepidoptera > Yponomeutidae > Yponomeuta > Yponomeuta plumbellus. The sequence goes on from OX371206.1 coordinate 3,919,819, forward strand.
TGAAGATAGTTTCAATGTCTGCTGCCCGGCCCCACAGTAGTATACCATAGGACATAACACTATGGAAGTAACTAAAATAAACAAGCCTAGCAGTTGCAACGTCAGTAAGTTCTCGAATTTTTTTTACAGCATATGTTGCGGAGCTAAGTCTATGTGCTAATTTTACAATATGTGGACCCCATTGTAGTTTGGCATCGATTGTGATGCCCAAAAATACAGTATCTTCAACAAATTCTAGTTTTTCATTTCCAATCGCAATGTTATTTTCAACTAATTTTACGTTAGGTAGGGTAAACTTCATACATTTTGTCTTTTTTGAATTTAACAATAGATTATTTGCAGTAAACCAATCTAGAACGTGCGAGAGAGCATTATTTGCTTCGTCAAGATTATTTTCCTGTCTCATTATTTTAAAAATAAGTGACGTGTCATCAGCAAATAGCACTATCTCGCACATTTTTTGTACCATAAACGATAAATCATTTACGTCAGTGAGCTAGTCTCCATTTTATTTACCATCCGATACGTCGACAAAAAGGAAAGAGGATTTGGAGAACTGTTAATTAATTTGTAATTGTAGAAAACCTATCAAAGAAGAATAATTTAATTATGTTGGCGTACGGTTTGTGAATTAATGCGCTGGCATCGCATGTCTAGCGAATGCGAGTGGATGTTATTATTGACAAGCTAAGGGGTTTATCTGGATTGTGGTAAGTGGCAAACCCTGGTCTGTACCTACCTATCCCGGATACGGGCGTGCGAGTTTAATGCAAAGTAATTAAAATGGTAGAAGTAGCAGGATTTCAATTAGGAGTAGCTAGATATGAGTGGCATAAGACCGGAAAGCTTGAAAAGTTGAAGGAGGCCTATTTCCTGCAGTTTGCGTCAAATAGCTGATGATTATGACGATGATGAATCTCACTGCCGACGGTTGTGCGTGCGTGCGTGAATTTTTGAATGACGAATTGGTTACTCCACAGCGTTCACAGCTCCAGCACAACACTGGAGCTGTCATAAAGCGCCGCACGCTGACATTTACGCCGCAAAAACAACAATGCCGATGGGAACAACGTGTTCAATTTAATAAAGACGCGCGGCCATCCTTGAACTAAACCCTTTTTAGCCGGACGACGACGTACGGGGCACCAGTTTGTTTTCCAGTCAGCATTGTTCATTTTTCTGGCGAAAAATCTTAGTATTTTCTTCTTTTTTTATCCTTGAACTAAGCCTTTTTAGCCGGACGACGACATACGGGGGACCAGTTGGTTTTCCAGCCAGCATTGTCCTTTTTTCTGAGAAAAAAGCTTAGTATTTTCTTCTTTTTTTTATCCTCGGACTAAGCCTTTTTTAGCCGGACGACGACATATGGGAGACCAATTGGTTTTCCAGCCAGCATTTTCTTTTTTCTGGCGTAAAAGCTTAGTATTTTCTTTTGGGTAATATTTTGGTGGAGAAAAAGGCATCATCATCATCATTCAGCCACAAGAAGTCCACTGCTGGACATAGGCGTCCTCCATGGATTTCCAAAAAGTCTGGCAGTGGCAGGGAGGCGCTGGATGCAAGCCGCTTCCAACCGGTGTCTTTTTGGAAAAAGACTACTGCTAAGTTAAAATCAGAAACGGCCCAAGTGATTTCAATGAAACTTTATATGTATAATTGGTATGTCAGAGAATAGATTGTTGTAATCAATTTTTCATATGGCAAAGCAATGTTTGCCGAGTCAGCTAGTCTATCTCTCTATCTATGTAATATATAAAATTCTCGTGTCACCTTGTTAGTGCGCATACCTATACCTCCGAAACAGCTCCAGCGATTTTGATGAAATATTGTATGTATATTCTGTAGGTCTGAGTACAGTCGACAATACGTCAATCTTCACACTTTAGTTGCAAAGTCGCCCGTAACGCAACGGAGTAGAAAGCATGGGTGTATACCATGATGTGCTGTCGACGTACAACGTACAACGCTTACAACAGCTACCTAGTCTCACAATGTATCGTCTCGTATGTCCCACCCGTCACCCGCACCTCAACAACCTTTTGTTCTTATCCCTTCCCTATTTAGCTCAGACAATTGACTTTCTCGCCCATAAGTCAGGAGTTAAAACGGATTCCTATGTCACAGTGCGATCTTATTGTCAACTTTGCGAGCATTAATTATCAGACTACGACCAGCTAAAATGACCTCCGGTTTAAAGCGATGTGCACACATTGAGGGTTCTTGTGCTTGGTTTCTAGCCAGTATTTGGTATTGGATAACCTTTTTGACCTCCGTTTCGCAACTAATCGTTTAAAAAGGTCTTAGGATCAAGAAGACTTAACCAGTTGTAGAGACCTTTCACTCACTATAAAGGAAAGAAAATCTGAGGTCATGAACTGGTGTTATAACAATCCGAGGGCATAACCAGTCGTATTGAAATCTATGGGTCTTATGAGGGAGTATTACGAACGACACCTAACAATTTGACTTTCTAAGATCATAAATTCACGCAAGTATTGAGGAGGGCAACGAAGACGAGATTTTACCACCATTCGCTCTCCGGTTTTGGGTACTTTGTATCTGGCCCTTCTTAATATATCGACATATCTCTGAGTCGTCACTTCTACATCGTATACCAAATAAACTACTTGCATTTGGAACTAAACGTTTCGTAGGCGCTGCACATTATTATTTTTATTAGGTATATTTTATTTTCATTATTATTTGTCTTTAGTCATTCTTTCTTTCTTCATGGAGATAACTCCATGTGTCTAAGCCAACGTAGCATTTTGGCCAATCCAAATCAAGTCTCTAAAGCCAACCTAAAACTCTGTTTATTTGATTTTTGTGTGCCCACATTTTTTTCTAGTAAAATCTACACCACATTAGTCTGTGTGTAAAAATAGTTTTTTAATTAGTTTGGGACCAGGTGAAGTGATTGATTTGTGTGGGCGTTATTTTTTTTTAATGTTAGTATATGTTTTAACAATTAACAATATCAAAAATTTTAAAAATATGAGTAAGAAAATACCCTTTGTATTTAAAATAACCATAGTGTTTTTGACACACAGAGTGGATTAGTAAATCACTCAAATTTAATATCAAATAAAACGACGTGACAAATCTGCTCAAAAATGCATTTTTCACTCCACTCTCGGCACCGGAAGCGGCGCGTGCGCCGGACGCGCCGTTGCCAATTTTACGCGCGAATTGTCGCGCGCCGGATGCACTGAAATACGAGTGGAAGAGATATCGCTAAGTGCTGAAAAAAGTATTCGAATGACTTTTGTCATCGCCCAGTTTTTTTTTGCAGAAGTGCTTTTCAGTGGATTGTTTTAGAAGTCTGCGGATTGTTTCTAAGTCCTCAACATGTAGAATTTTTCAGTATTTTTCACTATAAAAATTATTTTAATTGTCCTTAAAAAAATCCCAGGTCTTGGATGTTTACGTGTTTGTGACGTCTCTATTTCTGGTTCACACGACACAGGGTATCCTAGTGGGGGCTAGAAGCAATGTATGTGCCTGTATGTAAATGTTTTTTTTTTTAAGGTCGTAACGCAACTGGTTAATAAAGGAACACGTCCATTCTAAATGCTGTGATGGATTTTTTCCTAATAACCTACGAACTTCTCCTCTTCCTAATATATTATGTAGTAGTGTAGATGATAATGCAATAAATGGCGTTGTATGCTTTAAATGCCAGTATAAATTTGCATTTTTTTTAAACTAATTTATTTAGGAGCTTTGTACGCTGAACGACCATGTTAGCCCCATCGAAACCCCGAGATCAGCGTGCGCGCATGAAACGATTAATGAAAGACGACGAAGCGAAAGTGATTAGTCAGGATCATGACAGGTGGCAGTCCCTGGTCTCTACCTACCCCTCTCGGATACAGGCGTGGGTTTATGTATGTAAGAATAAGTTTGCATTCATGATATTAAATTGTAAAGCTGTTCAAAGTTTAAATATTGCAGTAAGCCGTAGCGCTCGGTTTCAAAACGTAAGTTCGATTGGCAGCCACCAGAAATGCCACTAACCACTCGATGGCACTACATTAGTGCATCTAGGTGTGCAAAGTTCATTCTTAAGAGCGTCCGCCTCTGAGAATAGATCACAATAATTCATAACGCGCCTGCATGTGTGTCGCTTCGATAATAGTGGGATGGCGAGGATTGGCTCCTTTGAATCGTAATCGCAATTTGGTGATTGATTGACTATAACCGGAGTTTTACAAACACTAACAACCTGATAACATACGTACATTGGCCAGAGGGCGAACAAAAAATAAATAAACACATTCGTAAAAAAACTTACACATAAATGTGCACATTGTGTCTAATGTGTGTTTTTCTCGTCAACAGGCGTCAGTTAGTCAAAGTGCAAATATAAAATAGCGATAAATACAGCGTTCAAAAACACAATAACACTTAGAGTTTGAGTTTTCTTAGGTATATAATTTAATTTTACAGATGCATAGCGCTCTTTACAACACTTTTGCAACCGATGAAGCTTTTACGATGAAGATCCGAAAGCTACTTTTCGCAAATACGAAGCAAGTTATGCAGCTCTTCTGCGACCACCAAAAGTCTTTAGTGGTGCTTTACGAAACGTTATTGTCAATCATGTAGTACCCGTATTAGTGGAGCGCTTTTCCATGTAAGATTTCCCTTAAGTGCGCTGCCAAGTTGCTATGTTGTTGTATCATTTAATGACATTTGAAGACTGGTTTTAGAATTTTACTATCTTACTAACAGTATTAAATAACAAATAAACGGTCCAACAGTAAGATAAACCCCAAAAATATTATACTTACCGACATTGAAAGGTGTCAGATTGGGCCAAACCCGTCCATCAATATTAATTATATCCGCGACTTAAAAAGACTAAGCAAGTAGCCAATCCACATCTGATACGTTGCAAAGAGTGGACTTCAAACAAAGCGCTTTGGTGACGTCCCAGCAATAATAAGCGGAAAAGCTGCCAGTTCGGCGTGCGATGCGCAAGCGCACATGTCGCAGGTAATGCATTTTTTCAGACATATTGACAACCTTTAGTAGGTAGGGGGCTATCACGAAATAAGACAAAAAAAAACTTAAAAAGGTTTCTTATTGTTGTTAACAATAAGGCCCCCCATTCTACTTTTATAAGTTGTAACTTTTAGTTATATATCTTGTTTCTCGTGTACACTTAGGAATATCCTAATATTATTTAAAAAAAGTATAATTTACCGCAAGTACATCCGCAATCCCGACAAAATTAAATCACTTTCGTTTCATCGACATTCATTAATCTGTGCATGCACGCACCCCACTGCTATAATATTTTTCCTGAATACCCGGCTAATACCGATATAGGCGTTCTGCCTAACTCGTCACTTAGCCCGCAACATCAGCTGTCGCCAGCGGGCTCCGCGCGGCCGCGATGCCACTGACCGCACTTCCACTTCGGTTCTGTGGACCGCACTAATTGCATATGGCACTACTGCGGTGCCAAACTATTACGCAGGGGCTACAATGTGGTATGGTTACATTGACGCTGGTGAGTGATGTCAAGAAGATTATTACTGGCGGACATGGACATATTATTCTCTCGATAAGAAATGGCAGAACCGCTCGTAGCCCCGCCCGCGTGAGTGACCTTAAGCGACCACAACGGTTAAGCAACTTAGGGCGCGTGGATGGGTGACCATTCTATGACTAACGCCAGTGGTATTTTTACGAGAGGTTCCGTGCTTCGCAAGGCACGTTAAGCAGTTGGTGCCGGCTGCCGTCGATAGATAGAAATCGATAAGCCAAGTCAGAGGCCTTAGGGCGGCTTGAAAACTTCTGACAGTAATAACAGCCAACAGTCTTACACGCCTCCACCAATCCGGACTTGGCCCCCGTGGTGGAGTATGCGGGTCGCTGCGCCCGCGGTTGGGTTTGCGACGTGGGAAATACAAAATATACACACTGTTAAGCACACTCTTTGCAAAAAAGCTTATTATAAAATCAACGATTATTTAGAAGACAAGGACATATGGCATTAAATAGTAGTTTAATATTAAATTAAATCAGAGGATAAATGTGTCTAGTGTTCAACACATCCAAGATATTATTTTGTATGTTTTATTTGTATTAGCTTTAAGGTGATTTGAGAAAAGATGGTCAGAGTGGAGTTTTTTTTTCGCTGCCTTTTTCTCCACTACAGACGGCCCCAAGGCAGCGGCTAACGTTATACATAACTGTATGTACATTGACATTCAACAAGCAGAATGTAAATTCTTTACGTTGAAATAAATTCTTGATTCTTGAATTCTTGATATAAAACAGATGAGAAAATAAATAAAACGGACAAAAATAGATGCTTACGTCAAGACTGTATATTGAAAACTATTGACAGATAACATAAAGAAAACTAAAAATAGAAAAATCAAATTCAAATTCAAAATATTAAAAATAAAAAGAAATAATATCCTCTGTAGAGAGCCGCTACATGGAGTATGGCCTATACCTTCCTCGAGGAAGAGACCCGTGCCTCTCGGTGGGGACATAATGGGTTGATGATAATGACATTCTGTCAATAAGAATTGGTAAGATAAAAAGTACCCGGAATTGGCAAGTGCATGCAGTAACTAACTAATGTGAAATTATAACATACATTCATCATCATCATCGTCATCACTAAAGCTTTTGTAAGCAATACATTACTTACTTTATATCGTAGAAGCAAAGGGCAGAATAAAAAGTATTCGACGCCGGCGTGCGGCATAAAACTAATGAATGTCGATGAAGCGAAAGTGATCTGTCAGGATCGTGGCAAGTGGCAGTCCCCGGTCTTTGCCTACCTTCCTGTGCTACAAGCGTGAGTTTATGTATGTGCTATAACTACCAGACTCTATCTCTACTCTATCTCTGTGCTAAATTTCATTCAGATCCGTCCAGCAGTTCTAGCGTGATTAAGTAACAAACGTCCACCTATCCAAACTTTCATGTTTTTGTGATCGATAGATAGATAGAAAATAATTTATTGCAGTATCTAATATATAAAATTCTCGTGTCACACACCGTGTTAGTGCACACACTCCTCTAAAACGGCTTGATCGATTTTGATGAAATTTTATACGTACATTCGGTAGGTTGTTATCTATTTTTCATGCCCCTATTTGGAAAAACAACGTTTGCCGGGTCAGCTAGTTATACTCTAAATAAATAGTACATACTATGATTATAAACGTCACCTGTCAAAATTTGACAGTCACAAATAGGGAATCCCTTGCCGCGGTATCATGCTGACATCGTGTTGACAACCTGTTGCCGCGAACGAGGAAGACAAATGTTTGCCGACCACCCCCATTATTTGGGGAATCATTGTTCGTAGGGCTGTGAGAAGGATACAGAAAAAAAATTATTGCAGATTTTCCTGTACATATTGTTTTTTAACAATGGCCCAGACACTGTCATTCATTACCTACTTTATTTGACAACTATTTTATGTAAGCCCAGCCACTAGTTTTACAAGCCTCCACCAATCCGGTTTGGCCCCCGTGGTGGAGTATGGCCTATAAATTTCTCAAGGAAGAGACCCGGGAAGAGATTAACTTTATTCCGGATTCACTTCCTTGCATTTTTGTCGGAAGAGTCCGACTTGAGCCTCGATTCTGTTAGTACATTATAGTACAATGACAGATCACGTGAGGTGCTTTTTGATACCATTGGCGCCTAGATTGTTCGATATGCGTGCACGCGTAGACTTGAAGCGGCAATGAAACTAAATCGCCATGCTCAAGCAGTTTTCACTATACTACGGTGCATTAGTTGGTGCCGGCTGCCGTCGATAGATGGCAATCGTTAAGACAAGTCAGAGGCTTTAGGGTAGCTGGAAAACTTCTGATGAGTAAGACCAGCCACTAGTCTTACAAGCCTCCACCAATCCGGACTTGGCCCCCGTGGTGGAGTATGTCCTATACCTTCCTCAGGGAAGATACCCGTGCCCCTCGGTTGGGACATAATGGGTTGATGATGACAGTGCATTAACAGAATCTAGCTCTAGATTTCGCTCTGATTCGCAGAGTAGACACGGAGACAAGAAAATCCGGAATTTAGTTATTATTTCAGTCCCTGACTGTTGACAACCCTATACAAAACATACATGGGCACTTGTTGCACCCCTAACATTCATGTTTTGCTCGGTATCCAGTTCAGTGGGCCCTCACCACTTTTTGAGGGCATCCCCTTTACGCAAAAACTTTTGGAGAAGTTTTATACAAACCATTATTACCCAATTTACCAATTTCCTACCAAATTTGGATATACCTATACGAACCAGTATTGAGAAAAAGAATGTTTCAAGATGCCCTGGGTGGCATTCTTTTCCGCGGAAGAAGTGATCATGATGTTACCTTAAAAGAGAAAAATAAATTATGAATACTAAGTCGATGTAGACTAATGAATATCTGTGGAGCTAAAGTGATTTGTCACGATCTGTCTAGACAGATCCCTGGACTAGGACGAGGACTAGTCCTCAGGGATGCAGGCGTGAGCTTAGTATGTATGTAAGTCGATGTTTCTAACTGTGTACACTAAGTAAATAGGTACTTAAGTAACATGCTGTCACGCTCTTTTCTAAAGAAATTTGATGAGACAGTTAAGTAATTACTTAGCGAAATTCAAATTGCTTCAAGTTGCTTATCCGCGGTGGGCAAGCGTGTTAATTAGGTACAGTCGACAGCACATCATGGTATACACCCATGCACTCTACTCCGTTGCATTACGGGCGACTTTGCAACTAAAATGTGAAGTTTGACGTGCTGTCGACTGTACACCACACACACTCTCTCTCTCTCTCTCTCTCTGAGAGAAATAAAAAACAAGACATAACCAGCAATCGGTTGCGCGTGATTGGGAAGAGGTCTTTACCGAGCAATGGGGCTTATTCATAGGCTGGGTAGAGATAAAATTAGATAGGTATAAGTAAATAGAATTCACGTAAACACCTTTGCCGCTTGTGTTACGTCACAATGTTTTCCTTCACAGCCAGCAAGTGGTATTTATAGTTAGAGAGTGGTGGCTGCCCTACAAATTCACAACTTTAAATAGCTTATAAAACGAAGTAGTTTGGTGTTTTCGTTAGTAAGAATCGTATGAGTTGTCTGGGGTCAATTTTATTGTTCCATTTGTTTGTAAATACTCATTAAAAATACCCACTGAAAATAAAACAATTAAGACCTAAAAAAAGAGGATGAAATGACCCTGATGTTTTAACCTAGATTTTAACAACAATTAAAATTAAAACAAAACGAACTGCTTATCAAAATGAAAGTAGTAACGTAGCAAACACGAAAGAATAAATTGCAATAATTTCATTCAATCATCTCCGATGCCTATTCTAACTTTTCTTGCCACCTCGAGTTCTTACTATGAGACTTGGGACATAATGGCATAGATTCCAGTAAGAAACCAAGTGGATAACAATAATAAACTAGACAATTGACTCCAAACAAGGCCCAAGCGAGCTCAATCGGGTTCTTTACGATATACAAGCCGGACAAGGCTTAAGAACTTGCTGCAATTATTTGTACTACAACAGATTAACTCATGTCAAGTTACATGAGTTTATCAGTCTGTTGTTTTTACTGTAAAATTACAAGTAAAATTAAAATTTACAGTAAACATTACCCCCAATTTCCTCTTGTTGGTATCAAAAGCACTTCGCCAATCAGAAATCTGAAAAAGCACTGGTGGTGATCCAACACAATTTTAGGAAATTCATGTTTCACAAAAATACATGTTGGGTAAAAAAGTACTACACTGAAGACTGAACTAAAACTTTAAGCACTACACATTATATGCTGTTTTACGGATTCACCCAGATAACACTGAAAACTGGCAAAGACAGCATACGGTGCCTATGGCTGGTAGTGACTGGATGTAAATGGCCGAGGACAGATTTAAGTGACATGCTTTAATATAGAGGAGACCTACCTCCAGCAGTGAACAAATATGGGCTAATGAATTGCATACTCATTGACGCCTTGTATTTTCTTTTTATTTCCTCTGATGTGAGCCATAAAGAGTTCCAATTGAATCTTAACTGAATTTGAACTTAAAGCCCGGGAAAAGCCAGTCTTTAACAATATCGAATAGTGGAGCAGGACCAGCTAGTCAGAAGTATTTATTTTTAAGCCTAACGATTATGTGCGAGGTCGCCAAGGACAGAAAAAGTCAGAAAATTACAAATACCTTTGATCAGTAGTCAGATTTATGATTATGAGCAAAACTCTTGCCTTGAACAACAATGTCCTGAAAGCCTGTAACACTGTAATTACTGCCCCGCTGTTTTTCTTCGTACCGCATGTTTTGCGCTATTTATGAGTTGAGCTTCTCTTACGAATATCACGAGGCCTTGTTTTAACAAGCATATGATCGTGCACCTCAGCGTGTTCATCGCGTATTGTTTGTTGGCGATTGAGTTGTTTTTCGATTGGTACCGTAAACTACATGGCTGGGAAACTTATTTGTAGGTTTTAAGCAATACGAGATTTTATTTTAATTCATAAAGTTAGACCTTGTAATGTATACTCGTAATATATTTTAAAACATGTCAATATTGTAGGTATATAGGTATTTATTCTCGCAGAAAGTTGCTTAGTTAAAATTAAATTGAGTAGTGTGCTGGCCACATACAAATTAAATTCCATTTCGCATTTTAAGATTCCGTAATCCGCATAATGTATAATTATAATACATTTTTAATTCCACAAATTCGACTGTCACGTACAGTGCAAGTCTTAAAATCTACTACTCAATGATAAAAAAGTCAAAATGCCTCGACCTTTTAACTATGTTTGCTATTCAACTACGAAAGCAACTAGCCATTCATAAACGTCTGAATAAAAGAAAACTGAATAATTTTGAATTTGGAACGCAACAAAGACCCGCCAACGCGAGAGGAACAATGCCTGGATACAGTCGAGCGCACAAGTGAATGAATCGCGAGCTCATTGATGTTGATCCAGAAATACTCAAGGCGGAGTGCAGCCGAGTGGCATAGAGTTAGGAATCTCGTAGAAAGCTCTGCGATTCCCCAAGGAAGTAGATATAAATTTAAGTATCTTAAAGATTCTGTTGGTTTTTCAGTTTAAAAGTTTAACTTACATACTTAATGTTTTGGAACTTTTAATTATCCCTATTTTCAACCTAGAATTGTACCCGTTTCTTAAGTATTTTAATATTATACCTACCAGGGACGTAGATATTGGTCGCGACTTCAAGAAAACTAGTTATTTAGAAACATTAAAAGGTATTCATATAACATACAAACATACTCTTGTTGCGATTAGTAATTTATCGTGATGTCAAAATTTTGTGACGTCATGATTCATTGACGAATAAATTTAAAGAGTTCCGTAGTCAACAAGGAACCCACATTGTTTCGCAATGTCCGTCCATCTGTCTGACTGTCTGTCCACGGCCTAGTTCAGAGACGATTAACTAATACTCCTGGGTCTATAATTTTAATTTTGACCTTCTTAAAAGTAGATGGACATTTGTACCAAATATTGTATTAGACTTAAGTTGATTTGAGAAAAGATGGTCAGAGTGGAGTTTTTTTTTTGCTGCCTTTTTGTCCACTACACTCGGCCCCAAGGCAGCGGCTAACATTAGCATTATAAGTACATTGACATCAAAGAGAATATACACAATAGAGTGACAATCTCCGTACTTTCGAACGTAATTCGCAATTTAGTTCATAAATAATGCGATAGGTTACGCTACTAGTTTTACGACTAGGAAAATAACGGTATTGATAGCAAATTAGCAAACCGATCTTACCCTCTTAATTAGCTTCTTCTTCAAAATCCTAAGTAGTTAAATGAAAATGTGGTAGATGGCGCCTTCATTTATAACACGGCCTTGCGTTCCTATTCATTCAAATTGCTAGAGTATGTTTGAATTCTGCTTATTTAAATAAATCGACAATGTATGCATAAAAATACAATTCTCAACAAACTATTGCTGCCAATATATATATTTTTTTCTTGAAGAGATATCATAAAATTTCGGTTAAATTTGGTGAAAGTCACGATTAACTATTATTTTTGATTTATGTGAAATGGAACAGCGTTCCGTACTTGACAGTTGAGTGTGATGGAATGGAAAACCCCCAACAACAAACCCTGAAAGTTTTTGTTGCGCGTGCGTTTTTGCGATACTTTACTTGTTATTTTGAAATTCCCTGACGACCCTTTGCTATTCTTACGGACTCAATTCCTTCCTACGATTTTGTGACCTGTGCATTCTTACGGACTCGATTCCTTCCTACGACTTTGTGACCTGTGCAAGAACATATTGATTCCGAGTTTGGCTTACGTTTGGTGTATATCGTCCAAGATGGGTTACACGAAGTGTGGATATCGCGATTGTAATAAAACAAGTCACGAAACATCAATGTTCCGCTTTCCTGTTAACGAACAAGGCCGCCTTCTACTCTGGATTCGGAACTCAGGTATGATATTAGTTATTTTATACAGTTCATCGACACGGGGTGCTCTGTAGGACTTGCAACAAAACATTGAATAGTTTGGATGCTACACTGTTTACTAACATTTAAATAATTTATTTGTCCGATTATAGCTTTTCCACTTCACTTTTTATTTTTCAATAGACAACTTTGTCCTTTGGCTTAGTACAGTGTATACAGCAAATTTAACAACAGCTATGTACCTGCTCTACCTACACATGGCATATATATAACAGTTGGTATAGATAGATAACACTTTATTGCACACCAGTAATTTACAGAGATATAAGGTACTTAAATTCTAGTTGGTCTTTTGTGAGCATTATAAATCGGGTTTGTATTAGATGTTAATTAGTTACCAGCGGTACAAAAATACTTAAGGAATTATATTTTCTTTCATAGCTTAATTAAACCTTAATTCTACTAATGTTAACTGTAAAATGATAAGTCAGTTCATGTCCATTTGTTCATGTCAGAATGGTCTTCTTTTTACTCAATTACCGCTCATAACCCATAAAATTCATGTATAGGTACATGCAGGCTAAGAAACAATATGTCAGCATAAGTACCTACCTATATGTCTTTTTTCTCTTTTTAGGAAATTCTTACTTGGAGTCTTTGACAAATAAAGAACTCGGGCAGAGGTTCATATGTGCAGCCCACTTTACTCCAGATAGTATCCAGCATGGAACTTGCAGACCAAGATTAATTGGACCGGCAATACCAGTTCATTTTGAAGTTGGACAGGGCCCTTCATCTTCAGCTATGTCAAATGTGCATGTTAACTTGGAAACTGGTTAGTATATAGTTTTTCTTTATGGTACATGTTTGTTGTGACTGTCACACTCGCACTTGCATACAGACAATGGAAAAAAATGGAATATTTTTTTGTAACTTTCACACTCCACAAGGATATTAAATTAACATAATTCTTGAAAACCGTTTCTAGAGGCTCCTGAACACTTTTTGACAATAAAAAGTTTAAAGTTCTGAAAAAGAAACGCTGTATTGATTATTTATTATAACTTCATAAGTTTTCCATTTTGTGTAGTAACAGCTAGGGTCGTGCAGAGCTTGTACATTGAACAAGAGGGGCTTTCAACGACACTGTTAACATTTGGAGCTATTTTGAAAAAGACGATTGCTAAACATAATAGCGGCTTAAAAAACTTCTTAAAAAACTATCTTCACTACGGGGTGTTTAAAAAAATTCTTTCCCCTCCCTCTCTCTCTCTCTCCCCCCCCCCCCTCCGCCTCTCTCTATCTCCCCCTCTCTCTCTCTGAGTTCGAAAACTAGAAAAAGCAAGCAAATTTATTAATAATTATGCTTCTTTAAAATCCTAAGTTGTTAGACTTTGCTGTCCGTGTCACCAGGCTGTATCTCAAGAACAGTGATAGCTAGATAGTTGAAATTTTCACAGATGATGTATTTCTGTTGTAGCTATGACAGCAAATACTAAAAACAGAATAAAATAAATATTTAAGGGGGGCTCGCATACAAAAAATATGATTTTTCCGTTTTTTTCTCGATCTTTTTGTCTAATGTTGTATAGATAATGGTATGGAACCCTTCATGCGCGAGTCCGACTCGCACTTGGCCTGTTTTTTTATACAATTTAATGCATAATCCTTCATGGTTTACTTATTGGCATCAACACCTTCCAATTTTGTAACAAAACATTTCTTTTTTTGTTCTAGATCCATCTTCACCAGAAGTTCTAAAAGTCAAGACACCGACGAAGTGTTATCTTAAAAGACCAAGGTCTGCATCCTCTGATCGACAATCAACCTCGACATCTCTGGCTTCTTCTGCATTTCCCCTAAACTCACCCACGCAGCGATTATCTCGAAAATGCCTTTTTGAAGGACCCAAAAGAAGAAAGGCCAGAAAATGTATTTTCGAAGAAAATGTAGTTGATACTCCTGAGAAAAAGCGCATCAAGGAAACAGCGTCGAGTTTATTGCGCAAAAACAATGCGTTGAAAGCTCAATTGCGACGACTTCGCCAAAAGTCTGAAAAAAAAATTAATGAGGAAGAACAGTTCAGGAATTCAGTTTCAAAAACGCTAGCTGTAATGCAACTCAGGAAAGCAAATGATAAAAAGAAGTGGACAAAAGATGAAAAAAAATTCTGCCTGTCTCTATATTATAAGTCGCCCTCCACTTATAAATTCTTGCGACGGTCCGGAGTGGTCCTTGCAGCGGAATCAACCATCAGATTATGGCTTTCAAAATCAAGCTGTATGCCAGGACTATGCTCCGACGTGTTCAAAATGTTGAAAAAGAAATTTGAAAATCAGTCTATCATTGATAGAGCTTGCGTTCTGTGCTTCGACGAAATGTCGATTATGACTGATTTAGAATACACAAAAAAATTCGACCTTATAGAAGGGTTTGAAGACCTAGGGGCGAATCGAAGAACGAATAAAATGGCCAAAAGCGCCTTAGTTTTTTTAGTACGAGGGCTCTATAGCGGCTGGAAATTTCCTGTAGCCTACTTTTTAGCCAATACAAACGTCAACGGCGATACACTCGAAGTCGCTGTAAAAAGTTTACTGAATAAACTTTTCGAACATGGATTGCTACCAAAAGCCGTGGTGTGCGACCAGGCTTCAACAAACCAAAAACTCTATAAAAGTTTGGGGGCATCAAAAGACAATCCTTTCTTTTTCTGTCGAGGAAAAAAAATTTTTGCTCTTTTTGATGTCCCACATCTAATAAAAAATGTACGTAATAATTTATTACACAATAACTATTTGCTAGATGAAAAAGAGATATCATTTCAAGACATCAGAAAGACGTATGATCTTGACAAGAAGTCAAAGAAAAGCAGGGCTTTAAGTAAAATTACAGAGCGTCATATTAACCCGAACTCGTTCCAAAAAATGACAGTGAGCCTCGCAACACAAATTTTCAGTAATTCGGTCGCGAAAACAATTAAAACGGCGAAAAATACTGGTGAATTACAAAGCGAAACCGCTGAAAACACCTACAAATTCATCCAAGTGGTCAACAACATGTTCGATGCGTTAAACAGCAGAAATAAGTTTAGTAAAAATCCACATAGGCATGCTCTTTCCAAAACGTTCACTTTAGTACGAAATTCAATAGAAAAAGGAAAAGACACATTTGAAAAACTCCAAAAAATTTGCTTAAAGTCGTATAAATCAGGTGACCAAAAGAGAATTTTGACCCGTCCCCCGTGCTTTGACGGAGTTGTGCAGTCGTGCCAGGCTGTCTTACAGTTATTTCAAGAAGAGTCGACGCAGCCAAATATCTCTTATTTGATAACAACCAAATTAAATCAGGATGTGATCGAAAATTTATTTGCACGTTTTCGACAGAAGGGCGGCTTCAACCGCAACCCAAGTGCAAAACTTTTGCGACATATTTTTCGGAGCTATTTGGTAAATAATCTAATTAAATTGCCCAGTTCCAAAAACTGCGAAGACGAAGATGATGTGTTCATTGACTTAAATGCAGGGCAGTATACATCACCAGAGCAGCAGAGTTCCTCGAAAATTTTGGCGCCAGGTGTATTCATTGATGAAAATAAAAGACAGGACACTTTAAAAATATACCAAACGCCAGTCGCTGGTCCTTCGAGTTCTAGCATAGGCAAAGACACTACGTCAACGAATGCATCGTCTTCGTCATCAAAAGTAACCTTGGAAGATTGCTCTGTGTCATATTTCACAGGTTATCTTGCAAAGTCATGTATCCAAAAATACAAGTGTAGTCTATGCGAACAAAATTTAATAAAAGACGTAGATTTAGACGATGATAGGCAGTTGCTGATTTTAAACCAATCGTACAGCGTTACTCAGAATATAAAGTTAAAAATGCCCAGTGACACTTTGGTGAAATTCGTAGAAAATGCCTTGGTTTGCTACAACGAGCTATTCGAAACTTTGGCTCACTGCGTTAATGTAAAGACTAACATGACTAAAGCCATTTTAGATTTTTTGAGTTGCGAGGCCCCAGAGTTATTAAATATAACATGCGATGAGCATATGCTGTATATCATAGATCAAATGATATTTGTAAAAATTTGCTTTTACTGCAAAAGTCATAAAAATAACATTGATGTAAGGAAAATGCACCCAAAAGTAAGAATATTAAAACATAAGTGAGTGAAAAATATGGCTGCATCTACTAATTACAGTACGCGCCACCGATCTTTATGTTCCTGAAGTTAGCAATAAGTTACTGTAGGTAGTTCCTGAAGTTAGCAATAAGTTACTGTAGGTAGTTCAAAACTAAATTGTTAAATAAACTGCTACTATCTAGTATTTTGTTTTGTTTATCCTTTAATATAAGGTCTAACATTTTAACCTAACTTTTTTTTTAACAGCATGTTCTATTCACAGAGTACAATATATATTTTTTTTAGTTTTTTCATTGCTTTATTTTAGAAGTTACAGGGGGGACACACACATTTTACCACTTTGGAAGTGTCTCTCGCGCAAACTATTCAGTTTAGGAAAAACATTATATTAGAAACCGCAACATTATTTTTGAAGACCTATCCATAGATACCCCACACGTATGGGTTTGATGGAAAAAAAAATTGAGTTTCAATTGTAAGTATGGGCGTATGGGGAACGCCCAAAAAAATTTTTTTTGCTATTTTTGTGTGAAAATCTTAATGCGGTTCACAGAATACATCTACTTAAAATCGTAACGATTATTTGCGATTATGTAGGTATACTTAATAAAAAGTTTCTGATTTAAACCATATTAATAGCAAAGAATAGTATGAAAAACAGCAACAGACATTATTATTGTTTTGGCGAAGATCTAAAATCTTTGCCAAATGTCGGTCGGGCAAATGCAAACCGACCGACCGTAGGACTTGTCAAAGCGACACAGGGTGATCGCGAGCGGAGAGGCTCCGCATTCGAGCGAGGTGATAATATAATTAATATAATAAGCAAACTTGACCCCAAGTATTGCAAGTACATAATACGCCTACCGCATGCAATCTTACCGCCACCTGTGGGCGCCACTCGAGTCAGCGTGGCTCACTTGCCGTTTACATGGTTTGTCAAAATACCGATAGATAGCGTTACATATTTTTAGCTAAATCGAACCTCGCTGACGAGATCGTGGCGACATCTATCCGTCAACGGGCATTTCAGCTTTCTAGCGGAGTACGATTTTTTGTATGGGATTGTCACTCTTTGTGTATATTCTCTTTGATTGACATTCAACAAGCAGAATGTCAATTCTTTACGTTGAAATAAATTTCTGATTTCTGAATAAAAGGAAAACTTCGTACAAAATGCATTAAAAATAAGGTACTTAAACGAATTTGTTAGTTCTTTAAAGCAGATAAACCCCTTCTTCCTACAGTACTTGTAAGGTCTATTTGGTTCCCGAACGCACTAGATCAGTTTTTTATTAATATTGTATTTTTTTTATAACAAAACGAAACTTTTACAAATACAACTACTATGTCGAGTAGGCACCTCAATTTGATAGAAAATTACTCTTATAACAACTCAAATTTAGACCTGGTGTAATGTTATTCATAATTTGATGGGTAACAGTGTATCCTACTGTGGGACAAAGACAAATATGTGTGCTATGTGAAAGTTATTATTTGTTATCGTTATTTTTCTACTTTTCAAAAAAGAAAACTCCTGACTAAATTGAATTTCTAATTTTGTTATTTCAATAGGTCTCTACAGTTTGTTTGGTAAATAAAACCATTTCTGAAAACAGTTTCTCCTTTAGTAATAGGCAGTTCTGTCGGTTCCTAGCCTCGGAAAGCAACCGGGAGATGAAGTGCAATGATTATCTAGACTGCGCCGGCATTTCCTTGCGCGCATCTTATTATTTTAGCAACAATGAGCCGGACAAACAGACCAACAGGATTATTATTACTTTATGTGTAGATGGATGCGTCGGGCTTGCTCCAGTCACTTATTATCGTGTTCAGAAATGTGGATTGGTCCGCTTTTAGTTCCATATTGTTTTGATTTTCGAGCGGATTTGCAGAAGTTTTTGTACGTTTTGTAAATTTTGCAGCTTTGAATGTTTTTGAATTAAAACTTTCATAAACTCTGCGAATCGGAGCGAAACCTGGTCGGACTCTTGCGATACAAATCAAGTAAGTGGATCCGGACCATCGCCCCTAGATGAAGACTCCACTAAGTCAAAATAATATGTGACAATTTATTTAGCTATTTTTTCGACTTCCTGACCTTATACCGGACCGGACAATATAGCCTCCCAAAACGTCTCTTTCAAGTTGAAGGTATTGTTATGGGAGTTATATTGTCCGGTCCGGTATAACGTCAGGAAGTCGAAAAAGTAGCTAAATAAACTGTCACATATTATTTCGACTTAGTGAGGTTTTCATCTAGGGGTGCGAATTATGTAACAAGAAGTTAGGTTTGCTAGAAGTACCCAAAACGGGCGTGCGTGCTTGCTACGATTTATTAATGTAGACGAAGCGAAAGATACCTATTAGGATAGTGGTAAGTGGCAATCTCTGTTCGCAGCCTACCTCTCAAGGATACCGGTGTGACTTTATGTTATGTTTGCAGCTAGCTAGAGTTTTGGGTTATATCAATTTTAACATAACCGTTGTGTCGGCTGCATTTTGCTTTATCATTTTTTCAAACAAAATTTTGCGGGGGGGAATTCCTTCAATTGTTATAAAAACTTTAATACCTATCTAGCTGTAAGAACTGTGTCTAACCGTGTGTTAGGATTAGAAACTTTATTATTAGGTTGCTGACTCGGCATACGACGTTTTGCCATGTTAATTGGTCGATGACCTATTGTCTGATCTGACGAATATACACACGACCTTATATACCTTCAATCTCAGCACTTCGAGCTCTTTCTAATCATCTGATAAACATGTTTATATCTTCTTCTGTTGCCGGGATAATTCAGGTGCATAAAAGCCTACCAGAAGCAATGTATGTCCCTGTATGTTATTTTATTTATTTTATTATTTATAACATCTTATGTAGGCGTACTTACAGTAACATGTAGGCACACTCTCCTGTAAAGTATAAAAACTACATATCCGATCAAAAGCATCTATCGTCGAAATAATAGCTATAATGTTTTTCCTCCAAGTGATTACCAATGAGGCCGTGCGGAGGACCGGCAATTAATTGACATGTCCCCATCAATAACGCAGCTATCCCTCTCGCACCTCTAAATAAATTGAATGAATCCACTCCGCCGTATTTCAGTGCTTAAGCCGCAAATAATTAGTCGTTTTTTCAAACAAAAGGTCTTCCGGTGGACAATTGCCAAGAATCGAGATGAGGATGTGTTTTGTCCCTCTCGCTTTTGCAGATGTCGCCTATGGGCTGTCCTTTTCACTCGCTGGATATTCTCTGAATGGACTGATTTCGCGTTTATCGTTTTGCAATACCGTTGCGTATTTCTGAGCCAACTTGTGTGATGTTATTAGATATTAATAATATAATAGGGTTTCTCTATCCAATGGTGGTTACTATTTTATTGTGTTTTGTAGGAAGGGAGCTTTTGGAGCAAGGTATGAAACGTTTTGGAATTGAATGACTAGTCAAATTCCATAACAAGTACAAAAGCAAAGTATTTTTCTTGCATCTGGTGGGGGAGATAATAATCTTGCGATTTATGCCAAAAACGTTTTTTGTTGCTTATTATTTAAAGTAAATACCGAAATGAGAAAACCGGCCAAGTGCGAGTTGGAGTCACGAACGAAAGGTTCTGTACGATTATCTATAAAAACGGCAAAATAAACACGTTTGTTGTGTTGGAGCCCTGCTTAAATACATATTTGTTTTATTTAAATTTATTTTTTTTATATTCAAAGTAAATATATAACTAAATATTCTGTGAATATTTCAAGCGTCTACCTGGTTAAATTACGTTTGCTGTATGGGAGCTTCCTTAAATATTTATTTTGTTCTATTTTTTAGTATTTGTTGCCACTAGGCAACAGAAATACATCATCTGTGAAAATTTCACCTGTCTAACTATCATGGTTCATGAACCGTGAGAAACGTCTCATGAGATACAGCCTGGTGACAGACTGACGGACGAATGGACGGACGGATAGCGGAGTCTCAGTAAAAGTGTCTGTTTTACCCTTTGGATACGGAACCCAAAAAATATAAATAAAACACAGTGTTTCCAATAGAGATATACTATGAAAAATAGTAGGTTCGCTTATATTAGGATCAAAAGTTATACTAAGATTGTAATAGTATGAGATGATTTATGTCAAAAACCCAAATATAGTAAATTCTACAATATTATGGCGTTAAAAAAGTAATGTAATAGGATTCCAATAGACGAAATCTAAATTTTTTCCCCTTTATTAGTTTAAAACAAACAATCCTTTACAACTATCTATCAAATCCTTATACAAAAAACATCAGTTTCACCAATCACTCGAACGCAGCCCAATTTAAACTTTACACTCCAAACAATAGCAAACAAATTCTCTTAACAAAGGGGGTGACTCAGACAGGGCGATCAATCAAGCTTTGTCAGAATGCGGATTTAAAGGAATTGTATTGTCGAATCGAAAACATGTTAACAATGCACGGATTAACGCCTTTTGTTCAGGACTGTACTTTGAACGAGACCACTTATCGAGTTCCTATACAGGGTGTAACTTTTGTAGCTTATTAATCAGCTGCGTTATTATGATCTTCAAAAGAACAATCTAAAACCATCGTGAGCAGATCGGCCCTCGAAATATTCTACAGGTTACTAGGGATAAGTATTCTTAATGAGTTGCGATAAAACTCAAAATCGAATTTTCTCACGTAATTTTTCTTTGCATAGAGGTCTTCTACTTCTTAGTTTGTGCTCTTATCACTAAAACATCTCACCACGTGAAGATATTTTTGAGCCCAGTGCAGATTTCAGGTTTCTCCACGATATTTTTCTTCACAAGTAGAATTTCTACTTCTCTATCTGAGCTCTCATTACTAAAATATCTTGTAAATAACGTTTTTTTACCTGCAACAAAGAGCGCCCATCTCACCACGTGAAGATATTTTTGAGCCCAGCCCAGAATTCAGGTTTCTCCACGATATTATCCTTCATGGGTGGTATTCCTACATCTCTGTCTGTGCTGAGTTATCACTAAAACATGTCGCAAACTTCTCTTTCTGCGCTCTCATCACTAAAACATGTTGCAAATAACGTTTTTTTACCTACAATAAAGCGCGCATCCCGCCCGCCCCGATACCTATTTCCCGCAAGTTTCCCTCCATATAAAACAGTGGCACGGCCCCATAAACCGGCACAATACTGGCGAGCACTCGGCCGGATTATGCCCGCGTTTGTCCGTACTTTATAGCGGTGCCCGGGTCTTTATTGCTTTCCGATATTATTTCTAGAGGGTTTTCCCGCGGCCAAGAGTGGATACGCTCCGGCTTCAATTTTTAAATTCCATACAACTTTCATAAATCGATACGTACATATTGTCGGTCGGAATCAGTAACGGTATATTTCAAAATATTGTTGTTACACTTTATTGCACAAACAAAAAATACATATGACTTTAATAACAGGTTCAGTTTTCTAAATAAATATTCAAATAAATAACTCCCATAACGATACCTTCAACTTGAAGGAGACGTTACGGGAGTTATATTGTCCGGTCCGGTATAAGGTCAGGAAGTAGAAAACGCAGCTAACTAAATTTTCACACATTATTTCGACTTAGCGAGGTTTTCATCTAGGCGTGCGATATGTTACAGTAAAATCATTGTTTCTCTACTGGAATTAATATTTTTGTGACGGATAAAAAAATTATTTGATTATACCGTTAGTGATTCGAAAATATCTTCAAAATTTACACCATTCTGCATACTTAACTCAAAAATCGTATTTCTGGAAATCTTCCAGTAATGATTCCGACCGACGATACATAAACTCACTCCTGTATCCTACAGAGGTAGGCAGAGACCAACCAGTGCCACTTACCACGATCCTGACTGAGTAAATAATTGAGGCGTGGAATTTACAAATGGGTTAAGTGCCAAATCACAATTGTTTTCAAATGAAATAAAAATGGATTAGTTTCTGAATCACCATTTATTAGGATATTTTGTCACAAGCTTCTTAATTTAAAAAGCTTCGTTTTTAGGCACTTGGCAGTTATGAAATGAAATGGCTACCGAACTTAGCACCATTGAAAGGCAAAAAGTAGATTTGGATGTTTTTGGCACTAAGCACGTTTGTAAATTCCACGCCTCAATTGACATTAAATAAATCGAATGTGATCGTTTAAGATCACTCAGGCAGGCCAGGCTACGAGCGATTCATACGGCGCGTTTAGTCCATGGATGGGTCACCGTCTACGACTATACGCTAGAGGCATTTTTCCGGGCGGTTCCGTGCTTCGCAAGGCGAGGTGCAAGGCACGTTAAGAAGTTGGTGCCGGCTGCAGTCATTAAGCCAAGTCAGAGGCCTTAGGGTGGCTTGAAAACTTCTGACAGTAAGACCAGCCACTAGTCTTACAAGCCTCCACCAATCCGGACTTGGCCCCCGTGGTGGAGTATGGCCTACACCTTCCTCAGGGAAGAGACTCGTCCCCCTTGGTGGGGACATGATGGGGTGATGATGATGATGATGAAATCGAATGTGAATAAAATTGTTTATAAGCAGATTACATACTATTACGTCCCACTGGTAGGGCACAGGCCTTCTCTCAGAGAGAGAGCATGGGCTTTAATCACCACGCGTGCCCACCGCGGGTTAATTTTTTTTACGACCTCTGTGGCGCAGCAGTTAGCGCATCTGCTTACCATGCGAGAGCTCCCGGGTTCGAACAACGGCTGGGGAGAAAAAAACACCCTAGGTCTTGGGTGTTTACATGTTTGTGACGTCGCTGCTTCTGGTTCCCACAACATAGGGTATCCTAGTGTGGGGCCAGAAGCAATGTATGTGCCTGTATGTAAAGGTAAAAAAAATGTTTATAGGCGTTCAGCACATGGATTGGTAACCGTTCTATGACTAACGCTAATGGCATTTTTCCGAGCGGTTCCGAGGCACGTTAAGCAGTTGGTGCCGGCTGCCGTCCATAGATGGCAGTCGTTAAGCCAAGTCAGAGGCCTTACAAAACTTCTGACTTGGCCCCCGTGGTGGAGTATGGCCTATACCTTCCTCAGGAGAGAGACTCGCGCCCCTCGGTGGGGAGATAATGGGTTGATGATGGTGATGAATAATTTATTGCTCAACCACGATACAGAATTATTGTGGTTTCGTTATGTCTAAGTTTACATTATTCAAGTTTTTGCAACGTCCTATCCGCCCTACACCAACGAATCCACTGTCCTCTCATACAATAATACTTCAGCGTATGGGCCTTTCGAAAAAATGGAGCTAGAGCTAAAAAAATATTGCAAACCCCCTGCCGCAGAGCTATAAACTAAACTCAACCACTGGATCTGGTGAACTTTCCGCCCATACTTAAAGTTAGGAGGTCAGATAACCAGTATACGTAAACTAGCGTAGGCTACTGGGTGCCAATTAAATATGAATGTGTGCCCACTTAGATTATGGAGGAGAATTTTTAACCTGCTGTTTTAGGGTTGGTTTTGAGGGTTTTATTTTTTATTGTGATGCGGCTTTTTGGTCAGTTTATAGCCAGCAAATTGCATTTGTTTGTATTGTTTGATATACAAACAAATGCAATTTGCTGGCTATAAACTAACATAAGCTCACGCTTGTAACCCGGAGGGGTAGGCTTGCTTGCAACCAGCCAAGGACATTATTACAAACGTTGAAAACACCCAGACTGAACCGTTTGTACAAATGTACGGCGGCGCACAGTGGGAATCGGACCCACTACCTCTTTCTGGTAGCTAAGCCCCTTAACGGCTCGACAAACGAGGCAGTCGACGACCAAATAGGCGATGTTTTAGCAACGGATAAGATAAAAAGTGAAAAAAGAAATCTAGAAATGTGTAACGTGATTTTAAAAACAAAAATCTTTAAAATGTCTGGTGTTAAACGGTACCTAGACTATTTTTAAATTTAGGTATTAAGAGGAGATTTGAATCTACTGTTCAACAATACATGAGTCATGCACTAAGTCACATGCATTAAGTCCGACGCATTGCCACTGTAATATTTACTTATGTGCAATGAATGTATTAATAATAATATAATAAGACGACCTCTGTGGCGCAGCGGTTAGCGCATCTGCCTACCATGAGAGAGGTCCCGGGTTCGAATCCCGGCTGGGGACAAAAAAAAAAGAAACCCAGGTCTTGGATGTTTACATGTTTGTGACGTCGCTGTTTCTGGTTCCCACAACACAGGGTATCCTAGTGTGGGGCCAGAAGCAATAGACTAATATTTTTAAAGATTTAAATAACATTAAGGTAAAACTGATGTAAATGTGTAAAAAAGCGTTGTACTTATTTTAGTAGTAACTCTTATTTATTTGTCTCTTGTGTGTAATAAACAATATTCTTATCGGATCTTTAAAATCACTGTTCAAACCAAAATAAGTTTCAAATTTGGCGAGATGTAAATAAACCTGAACATTTTACATACAGGCACATACATTGCTTCTGGCCCCCTGTGTCGGATACCCTGTGCCGTGGTAACCAGAAGCAGCGACATCACATACAAGTAAACATCCAAGACTAAGAATAAACTATAATATTTACATCGCACAAACTCATACCTGAAACGGTATGCAAAAACAAAACGCCACCCCGGGGCGCGAGTGCATCTTACAAGTGGCGACACTTAATACACAGCGTGTGAGATAATTGCAGCAGGAGACAAAGTCTCAAAGGCATTGTGGCTCGGCTTCACGGATCCTTGAATAGCTGAGCCGTCGAGCCACACTTGCGACGAATATTCTACAGCTGGTACAGTCGCAGGTACAGACAGTTTAGACCATAGTTTACATACATAAGCTCACGCCTGTATCCCACAGAGATAGGCAGATACCAGGGACTACCACTTGCCATGATTATGACAAATCACTTTCGCTTCATCGACATTTATTAGTCGTTGCATGGTTTCGGATACTTTTTATCACACTAGTTGAACTAAAACTTTCGTAATCACAACACACTGTAAACATTTAGTCCGGATCAACTTACGGGTGTTGTTTTATCGGACGAGTCCGACCAGCTTTCGCTCCGATTCGCAGAGCTTAATCATGGTGAGTAGAGACGAAGGTCGCGTCGTTGATCCGGACTAAATGTTAAGACTAGTTGAATTTTATTTTAATGTAATCATTTGCGGTTTGGCCTTGAAAACAGCAATGAAAAACCATGATTTGTTGAGCTGAACGGCCAACAAAAAAATTTACGTGTTTAATACTAATTAAGTGCTTAAACAGAAGTCAGAGACTAGCAACCAACGACGCGAGCGCCGTCTTGTCTTTACTCACCATAATTCAGCTCTGCAAATCAGAGTGAAACCTGGTCGGACTCTTCCGATAAAATATCAAATATCCCTTATTACCGTTAATATCCAAATTATTATCCGGAATAAAAATAATAATTTAGATGGAAGTTTTCACATTATAAACTAAGCAATGGCATAACGAAAAATCGAAGGAATCAATTATAGTGAGTCCTTATCGACCCTGTTTTTCCGTAATGCTTTATGGGATAAAACATTGGTAATGAAGCTAGGACATCATAAACGTGTAATTTTTCTTACCACGGAGGCACAATGCCCTATTTGTATGTTTGCCCTATTGTTATTTTTCTTTCCAATTTTTTCTGTTTTTTTTTTGTTTTTTTGTAAATGTGAATAATGCTTTCTTTCTTTTTA
Organism: Yponomeuta plumbellus; assembly: GCA_947310845.1. Lineage (NCBI taxonomy): Eukaryota > Metazoa > Arthropoda > Insecta > Lepidoptera > Yponomeutidae > Yponomeuta > Yponomeuta plumbellus. The sequence goes on from OX371206.1 coordinate 3,946,079, forward strand.
AATACATCTAGGCTGAGGCCTTTTGCACGCATCAACTACGACAGCTTCCAGCGGGAAGTGAAACTCACGCCCTCTGAGTTGGAACTTTTGACGTACGATGACTGGCAATAATGCCAAATTTCCAATATTCCCGGGCATCTATGTAAGAATTCACATTTATTGCTCCTACATTAGTGCCCGAGTTTGCGATATTGGTAGGTACGGTTCATATATTAATTCGAACATACGGCCAACAAATATGTCAACAAAAATGTACGGCAAATTTAATTTCTTTAATTTTCTCTAATTTCTTTCTTGTCTCCGTCTGTGGTTGCCTGGAAGAAATTGCTTATAGTAATAAGGCCGCCAATTGTACTTAGATTTATAAAAATTTGTAAATGTTATTTATGAGTACAATAAAGAATATTCTATCTATCTATCTACGGCATTTGTTACTGTAACTCCTCTATACCATACTTATGATGGCGTCGTAATTATGGTGACGCGCCTCTCAACGCGACACCCTGTACACAATATAATTCATCTTAGGTTAAAAAAACACCCTGTTAATAAAGGCGTCTGCTGTTTTGTAGGGCAACTGCTAGTTCCAATGTAAAGTAATGATGTGGTCTTATTAACAGTTTTTCTTTGGTTATTATTGTTTTATTCATGTGAATAACGAATAATATAATTATCGTTTAATGTACCCACTTTTGTTGTTTATTGTATGTATTGTCCGTAGTACGTAAGACTTTTAGGGTCTTCCAGTCTTTTTATTTTGACGTTTAAAGTAGAAACAAAGTTAATTGGTACCCTTTTCAATGTTTTTGTCGCTACAATGTGTAGGACTTATTATGCTCTGGCATAATGAAGTAAATTCAAGGTGTGACAAAAACGCTATAGTTTTGTTAATTATAGCCTAGCCGTCAAAAGCGATGGTGGCTCAGAGAGTAGAACAATGTACTATTTCTGCACGTACAAAAGTAACGTTCATTAAGACCTTGTAGGTATGAATAAATCATCACCATCATCATTATTATCACCCATTATGTCTCCATCGAGGGGCAAGGGTCTTTTCCCTGAGGAAGGTATAGGCCATACTCCACCACGGGGGCCAAGTCCGGATTGGTGCAGGCTTGTTAGACTAGTGGCTGGTCTTACTGTCAGAAGCTTTCAAGCCGCCCCCTAAGACCATCAGCCGGCACCAGCTGCTTAACGTGCCTTGCGAAGCACGGAACTGCTCGGAAAAATGCCATTAGTCATAAGCGGTTACCCATCCATGCACTAAACGCGCCCTATGTTGCTTAACATTCGTTATAGTTTAAGATCACTCAGGCGGCCTATATAGGACATAATAATATTATATAGGACATAAATATATACAATAATAATATGTTACCACGAACCAACGCCGATATATCCCAAAACGCGACACTAACAACACACGACAAAGTCAATAGCTGCCGTGTAAAACCGAATGATTGATGTGTTCACACATTAGCCCCCTTTTCCCCCTGGGGGGTGAAGGAGAGGGGAGAGGGTTATCTTAGATAAGGGTATCGCTTGTGGGTAGGGCGGGAAAGGGTGGCAGTTCGCCCCAGACCCGAGTGTACAGTTTTGGGGCAATCGATGCGTTTTTGCGGTGTTCTTTCTTTACTAAGAAGTAAGGCTGACATCCAGAGATGATAACTAAGCAAAGACTGGTCTCAGAAATCCCGTGAGCTATAAAAGCTGATGTCACCATTCATCATCAACCCATTATGTCCCCACCGAGGGGCACGGGTCTCTTCCTTGAGGAAGGTATAGGCCATACTCCACCACGGGGGCCAAGTCCGGATTGGTGGAGGCTTGTAAGACTAGTGGCTGGTCTTACTGTCAGAAGTTTTCTAGCCGCCCCTAAAGGCCTCTGACTTGGCTTAACGACTGCCATCTATCGACGGCAGCCGGCACCAACTGCTTAACGTACCTTGCGAAGCACGGAATCGCTCGGAAAAAATGCCACTAGCGTTAGTCATAGACGGTGACCCATCCATAGACTGAACGCGCCGTATGTTGCTTAACCTTAGTGATCGTTCAAGACCACTCAGGCAGCCCAGGCTACGAGCGATTCACCATGATGTCTCTATTATTTAGAAGCAAAGTAGTTTTTTTTTATTTTATTTATTTATTTCATAACACTTACAACTATCATTACAGGCTGACACCTATTGCGATAGAGAAGTTCAAATTATTAAATTATAAATGATTAAAATTACAAATTGCATTATAAATTAAAATCAATAAAATTATACAAATAAAAATTTAAAATAATCTAATCACACATGTCAATAAAAATAACAACCATAAAAATATTATTAATACCTACATAGACTTCATAAAAAAATGTCAATCATAAAATTACAATTGCATTATAAATTAAAAACAATAAAATTATACAAATACTAAATAATCAAATAACACAATGTCAATAAAAATAAAGATACCTAAAACCATAAAAATATTATAAATTCATACACTTCATTAAAAAAATTAATAGTTGATTTTCGAATTCTGGAATTAGCTGCAAAATATATCACTAGTTATGAATTAATCCACCTGGAACTCTTTGAGTAATAGATGAATATTTTGTATCATTCATTTAGCAGCAAATGTGTATAATATAAATCGTCCCTTTATTGGTAAAACCGATTATCTACACTGTTTTTTACAATTTTTTGAGCTCTAACTATAGATAGAGCTCAAAAAGTTAATTAGTTTGGTGTAAATAACTTGTGGCGAGCACTTGTCAACTCTGCGCGCGCACTACAAACTCCAACATTCCTGCATCGCGCAAGCAAAGTTTACACATGACTTATAATAAATACAACGTCCAACAGATGACAGTTGGACCGGCCGTCCCCAGGCATACGATCTGCCTGGCGGGAAATTTCCCTTTATAGTGGAAGAGCATGATCACCCGCTCTTCCCTATAGTGGTGACCCCTGACAGTACACTGTCAACCTTCCTTCGCTCTCGCAGCTCACTCCACACACAATCAGTCTCAAGCAAGCCAGCATGTACATACTTGTACATATTCTTCCTCTTCCCTCTCACTTCATCATCAGTTCCACTACAGTCAACGCACCGACTGCTGGTTCTGATGGTGATCTCTCCCTACCCCTCGGCACGGCAGCCACACAGCAGCACGCGCTGCCAGTGGTACAACAGCCTTCACCGGTTCCTACCACATGCGCGGGCTCCATAGGTATTGTCACCGGTGAAGTGACTGTTAGCCGCCGAACACCCCTCAACAGCTTGTCGACTCACTGACACAGCGTCTTGCACTTGCAAGCTTTAGAGCACAGACTTCGAATACTATCAGACCTAGCTATGCGTAGCTACGGTCTTGAAGGGGAGTGATGTGGCGAGCACTTGTCAACTCTGCGCGCGCACTATAAACTCCAACATTCCTGCATCGCGCAAGCAAAGTTTACACATGACTTATAATAAATACAACGTCCAACAAACCAAAAGTTGGACCGGCCGTCCCAGGCATACGATCTGCCTGGCGGGAAATTTCCCTTTATAGTGGAAGAGCATGATCACCCGCTCTTCCCTATAAACTCATTTTTGAAAAAAAAGTGTAGACAATCGGTTTTACCAATAAAGGGACGAAATATGGCTTCTGTAGCGGATATGGATTACGGACCTCACTTTATTGTACGTAAAAACGGAGATAGTACAGGTATTTCATAATTTAATTTCTTCCAGACAACCTTTGGATGGGCTGGAGTAAACATTGAAGAAGGAAGTAGATGTAAAAAATCACGTACTTGTAAATATTTCGTATTCAGAGTCGAATCTTAGCAAGTTGAGTATAAAATGGTCCTTAGCTAAGTGTAAGTAGTCAATATCGGTGACTTTACGTGAACTTAGAACTGTCATTTGGTTTTCTTCGTTTTGAGGTTACCTTTTGTCGTTACTGTTTTGGTTGGAGTTTGTGTTTACTGCGGAGTTTTGTGAGAAAATGAATATTTAAAAAACCGTTAAGAACTACATCACTAAAAAATAATAGACAGTATAGATGCCTTTCATAAGACGGCTCTTCTCATAGGTTTTTTTGTAACTAACATTTTAATTTTGTACCCTTTTGTTTGTAATATGGATTTGATTTAAAGTCTGAAATAAACGTTACATTATTATTTATAGGTAAGTTCCCTTCTCTAAGAATAACTTTAGTTTGCTTTGCTAACGGCCGATTTCTGAATTGAGAATTTTCGTTAAGTAACTACTTGACTGTAGTGCTGTCTCGTCAAATGTCTCAGAAAAGAGCGTGACAGAACGTTACTTAAGTATTTACTTAGTGTAAATTCTCAATTCAGAAATCGGCCTTAAGACTGCTCTATGCGGTTCACGCAAACTTGCGAGTTTATAAAGTTTACTGTTTAACGTAACATAAAATCACGCATGTGTCCCAGAGGGGTAAGATAATATAAGAATATTCTTTTTTGTACCAGGTAAAACACGTAAAAAACATTTACAAACATACAGTACCATTGGCGGCCTAATTAATTAAAGGAATTGAGGCGTGGAATTTACAAATGGGGTAAGTGCCAAATAACAATTATTTTCAAATGAAATAAAAATGGATTAGTTTCTGAATCACCGTTTATTAGGATATTTTGTCACAAGCTTACAAGCTTAGTAATTTAAAAAACTTAGTTTTTAGGCACTTTGCACTTTTGAAATGAAATGGCTACCGAAATTAGCACCATTGAAAGGCACAAAGTAGATTTGGATGTTTTTGGCAATTAGCTCATTTGAATGTCTAAGTACTAAAAGGGCACATGTCCCCTATTTATGAAAAGTGTCGTTTTAACAGAAATCGGTGTAGATATGTCTTGACTAGTGATGGAAACAAAAAAATTTTTTTTCCTTAAAATGTGACATGTGCCCTTTTAGTATTTAGACATTGATTTGTAAATTCCACGCCTCAATTTCTTCCAGACAACCGACGCTGGAGATTAGGTAGAGACCAGCGTCTGTCATATGCTACGATCTTGACAGATCTCTTTCTCTTCATAAAATTCACTTGTCCTTGCATACACGCACGCTGGTTTCGAGTACGTTTTATCTTGCCCTTTCCTAGTATATTCTCTATTTGGTCGAGGTATGTCCGCCTGGGTTGTTCTTTTCCGGCCCTTCGTCATTCGTTCCGTCAAAGTCAGTAGTTCAATCTTTCTTCCTTCATCCTCTCCTTATGTCCTCCTTATGTTATATTCTATCTATCTATCTGTCTATGTCCAAAAAACGAAAGACATCCTGTTCATTTAAAAAGAGCCATGTTTTTCAGTAAAGTGTAGTGAAAATTAAGGGGGTAATTCGTAAATACATTTTTTTTTGTCATGAGTCGAAGTCCGAAATATGTCAAAAAAATATTTACCCCTTTGCCTATCAGTGGGACACGGTAATGGCTAATTAAAAAAAATGTCCAGATTTCTGAAAGCGCAAATTTTTTGTAGTAACATACGTACGACGTGATTTGTCAGGATCGTTTTAAAGCTAACTTTTCTACTAGTTAACCAGTTAATTACTTTACTATACAAAAATCAACTCAAAAAGATAAACAAGATAAAAAGTACCCGAAACCGGCGTGCCTGCATGCAACGACTAATGAATGTCGATGAAGCAAAAGTGATTTGTCAGGATCGTGGCAGGTGGCAGCCCCTGGTCTCTGCCTTCCCCTCTGGGATACAGGCGTGAGCTTATTATATGTATTGTAATAGACGTAGCCACCGTAACTATTCATAAATTTAATATATTGTTCTAATCCTCTAGATGTGAATGTGCAATAGTGGTTAAAAAAACTTACATTTCGTAATTTTTGCCAGCGAATGATACCTACTCCCTACTAAAAATACGTAAAATATTCTCTTCTGTCTATCTAAAAAGGCGTAGGAGAATTAATGACTAGACCTATTATATTAAAATTATCTCCACAGCGGCGTACACTCAATCATACACCGTGTCATACCGAATCCACAACATAATGCTTGGGCGTAAAATATAGCTTCTTTACGTGACGTCTAGCGAAACTCACAAAAGAGTTTCGCTAGACGTCATTTATATCCATTATCTTACAAGAGGAAGTCACTGGATTTGGAGGTATAGTTATCATCTATACAAACATAAGCTGACGCCTGTTTCCCTGAGGGATTGATATTGGGATAGTATCAGTTTGCAGACTTCATCACGGGCGGCGTTATATTCATCATCATCAACGCATTATGTCCCCAGCGAGGGGCACGGGTCTCGAGCTTCGGAACTACGGGCTGCAAGCGATTCGCGTTATATTTTATATTTGACTTGTATAAAGGAATGAACAAATGATATTGAGCGGATGTAGATGGGGGCTGGCAAAAAACGTCCCAGGCGCCAAAAAAGGCATATTTTAGCAAACGCAAGCACCGCTCTGGATGGCTATACTAATCGCTCTATGTCCGTTTTTTAATTCGATGCAAAAAACATGATGCAGTGTTACCGCTATAAAATAATTATATAGGTTTACTCGGTAGTTTTTTTTTTACCGCGAATAGAAGACTCGTGTGACCAACATCCTTATCACATGAAATCCATTAAAATTTAATGCCTCATAAGAGCAAAGTCTAAAAGAAACACCTACGTAGCACAAACAATTTTTACTTGGAAGTAAAATGGGGTTATTTGGTTTTTGCGTACTAGCTACATTCAGACATTGACAGCCTTTGGATTATATTGAGATGTCAACGTAACAGTTTTATTTTTTTGCATTGAACGAAAAAACAGACTTAATAGATTCGATCTTGAGTACATACATAGGTAAGTGCATAGGCTCACGCCAGTATCACAGAAGGGGTAGGCAGAGAACAAAGACTGCCATTGGCCACGATACTGACAGATCACTTTCGCTTCATCGACATTCATTAGTCGTTGCATGGAGGCACGGCATAATGCGTTTTTACAAACGCAATTTTGCTGTAACCTTATCCTCATAAATTTCCCTCACAGCCTTGCATATTCCTTTATTTATGTGGCCCCAAGGTCCTTGTTACAGCGGCGAGTGATATTCCCAGCCAACTAGATGAGGAGGCAGTCGGATCGTCAATTAAGTGGCGGCGTCAGATTGCACCAATGATATTTATAGATGAGAGTTTTTCTTTAGGCCTTGGCCACACAGAAGAGACGTAAGGCGAGACGAGTTGTATAAAGTTCGCGCCCTCGTCGCCCAGTTTCTCTGTGTGGGCTACGTCCAGTCCCTCCAGTACCTATATTTTGTAAATTCAAATGTTTTGTTCTTAAAAATCTCAGGAATCATGATATAATTGAAATTTTCACAGATGATGTATTTCTGTTACCGCTATAACTACAAATACTAAAAAACTGAATAAAATAAATATTTAAGGGGGCTCCCATACAACAAAACGTGATTTTTTTGCCATTTTTATAGATAACAGTTCGGAACCCAAAAACAAAATGATTTCTTTATGAACGTGAAAGTTGTTAGTTTCACAATCAATCGAGTATGTGGAGAAGAAACTAAAAAAGAAACTCAGCATTTATTATTTTCAAAAGTTTCAGCTTAATTAAAAAACTTTCAAACTTAAAAAATCATGAATGTGTTAAAGACTAGACACAATTCTCCTTTGAATACATTATATATTTCATTTAAGTAGTTATTTATTTTCTTTTCTTTTGTTAGTAATATTTAACACCATACATCTTTGCCTTCTAAGCAATCGATTTTACGATAAGCTTTCTTGCACAAAGTGTGCTTAACACAATTCATAAACCGGGTCGGAGGAACTCTAATATATCTCGAGGAATAAAGGACATATTAATTTTACAAGTCTAAGTCGTGGAAAGGACAATTGATGTTTATTTATAGGAACATACTTGTTATGTATAAAAGAGAATCCGAAAGACAACGCGTCTCTTCTACGCCCTCGCCTTACATCCTTTCTATGTGTCTCAAGCCTTAAGAGGTTGAAATACGAGCCGTCACCGTCGATTGCTGAAATTTTTAAAATTTGAAGTTTCCTAGGTTTCTCCAGAATCTTGTTGTCAGATCCTGAATAGATAAATATAGACCCAACCAGGAAGTTTACCATTTCAAACAAAAAAGGTATTTTCCAAATCGATGCAGGCGGTCTTCAAGTGGGTAATTGGGAATATTTGCAAGAAAAATAAAAGGCAAAGGGCACGATGAAGAGTACTTGAAACCGCGTGTATGCGTGCAACGACTAATGAATGTCGATGAAACGAAAGTGATCGGTCAGTATTGCGGTAAAAGTGGCAGCCCCTGGTCTTTGCCTACCCCTCTGGGAGACCGGCGTGAGTTTATATATGTATGTCTCTACGTATGAAGGTAAAAATAAATGGTAGTTTTAGCAAATTCGAGCGAAAGGTATTACAAACAAGGTGGAATCAATGGTCACAAAATAGTTTTAACTCTCAATAAATTTTCACATGAACAAAAATAATTTCACCTAAGAAAATCTTTACCAAAACAGAAAATAATTTAGCCCATTAATCCTCAACAATTTAGCAAACAATTAGAAAGAACAAATCAGGAATAAAGTAACGCAAAATAATAATATCGGATGGATGTTACACAGACGGCGGCGGTTCGGGGCGGAATAATGGGCGCGCGCCAGCGCGCGCTGCCTTATACCGTCCAACCACATGCAGGTCTAATCTCCATTTACGAAAATGAATTTTCTCCTACAGTAGATTATAACAAATAGAGAACCTTCGCCATTTTTAAGTCAGTTAAAAACACGACCTCGTAAGTATGCTCGGGTTTTTACTTCGCGTTAATGATCGACTTAGCTTTAGGAAAGATTTCCTCACAATGCGTTTCTTCCTAGCTATCTAGTGATAACCTCTACTTCAGGAAATTAACTGAACACACTAAGCATGCGTAAATTGGCTCAGATATACACCACACTTAACCCTCCATCCAGTCACGAGGGTCTGGGTGACACAAACTAACTATCAACGGAATGACCATGAGTATACATTCCTTATGTATTATTAATTGTAATTATAAAATATTATATTATTAAATAGGTAAACATCAAAGTAAAAAAGAACCAATGCAAAAATACAAAATGATTTCCATCGTTAAATTCCACGGTAAATCCTAAATATTGACACAGGGTATCCTAGTGTGGGGCCAGAAGCAATGTATGTGCCTGTATGTAAATGATGTAAATGTTTGACAATAGTTACAAATGTTACTTCATTTTAAAGGACCGAGGTCCGAAAATATTACGTTACAAACGTTATTAAAAATTATATACAGATTTTTCGTATTTTTATAAATTAATGTGAGACAATGTTTAGTTGTAATAATTTGCGGCCACCTGGAACAAAAAGAGAACAAAATACCAAAGGTTACATTATAATGTAAAGATTTTTCCAAATATTTTCCAAAAGGATGACATGATCACAAAGTATGCCAAACCGTTACGTAAAAATTAAAAAAAAATCTTTTACAAAAGTTATATTATCTAGAAAAAAAAAACTGTTTGAACAAGTCCGTCATTGTACGTATTTTTTATCACTGAACTAAATGTTATTTTTTTGCAATAAAATGTAACAAACAACTTTATTCACCTTTTGCAATTGATTCTCCCGGTTTTCTAATAAATTGTTTTATCAACTAATATGGGTTGCTTATATCCGTACTTCTGTAATAACAGCATCAATGATAGTCAAATGGTATTTAGAGGCTTGTTCCAGTAAATATCCGGGAACATAAAGCTAGTGTTTACGGTCGCAGGGTCAGGTGGAGTCACGCTAAAGGGTTGACGGAGTGGACCGCGCACGTCGTTCGTTGGGGCCAGGGTTGGAGCCAAGGTTTTGTTTGTGAAAAATGTTGGCCAAAGCTTGTTTTGGGACTGGTTCAAAACTTCTACAGATATAATTTTGTTACTTTATATTGGGACCATAGTAAACATCGTGGCTTGGTTTGGAATTAAGTAGTGACATAATGGGTGTGTTACAGTAGTTTTATTTTGGAAAATTATTTACCAAAAGAATGAACGAATGAAAAAAGAATGTTGTAGAATAAACATTGTTTTGTTTTCTCTATGAGTGTGAAGGAAGGTTAACCTCTTCAGTCCTAACCTTGAAAATAACAATAGTTTTCTATTGTTATTTCGTCAACAGGGGACTGAAGAGTTAACATAACATTTTTAAAACATAACGTTTATAACAAACAATTACTATTTTCCAAGAATTATTGGTAAAGATCTTACAAATCTTGGTGGGTATTTTTAAATTGCAGTCTACTTATCTATCATTGAACTTTGAAACTACTTTATAATCCATTGTCGTCCATTGGGGGTTTTTTGTGAAACTGCAGAATGGTTAAGCATAAATTTAATATTAGGTAACCAATGTATCGCTCGTAGCCCCGGCTGCCTAAGTGATCTTAAAGGATCACGAAGGTTAAACAACATAGGGCGCGTTCAGTGCATGGATGGATGACCGTCTATGATTAACGCTAGTGGAATTTTTCCGAGCGGTTTCGTTCTTTGCAAGGCACGTTAAGCATTTGGTGCCGGCTGCCGTCGATAGATGGCAGTCGTTAATCCAATTCAGAGGCCTTAGGGCGGCTTAAAAACTTGTGATAGTAAGACCAGCCGCTAGTCTTACAAGCCTCCACCAATCCGGACTTGGGCCCCGTGGTGGAATATTATAGCAGTACCTTCCTCAGGGAAGAGACCCGTGCCCCTCGGTGGGGACATAATGGGTTGATGATGAGACTTCATAAAATACAAAATTCTTAACAATGACATATAGAAAAATCCATGCAGAAAATAAATACAAGACATTCATAGACTAAATACCTGCAAAATAAATAAAATACGTCGGTAACAATACATAATAAATAAATATATGGCTCAAATTTATTATTGAGATAGATCAATAATTATGGTGAGGCGCTCGGCCCACTGAAAATTCTACGGACTAATCGCGATTATGTCTCATAATTTATTTATTAATTCTAATATATAAATTTTATTGTTGCGTATTTTTAATGTTGAGTAGGTATATAAAAAATGTAGACCGCGCATAATTTCTAGCCAAACGTTGGACTAACCCTATTCTGCATCGTCACACATCCACATAGCAATCAATTGTCCTCAACGCCGTGGACATAAATCGTGTCATACTAAAGCCACAGTATAATGTATGTACTAAAGCGCAACTCTAATTAACCCTAAAGCGGGGATGGTGAAGTGAGGGTCGCGTGCCGTTTGATGGGAAGCTGTTATGCGCAGGACATGCTGAGTCTGCATCCTCCTGTTTTTTTTTTTTTTAAATATTAATCAGATGCGTTATGGAGACGAATGGTTAATTCATAAACGAATATTATGGTGAGTTGACGGGCCTAGCAAAAATTGTACAGGTTAAGCAGTTGTGTTTTTTTTTGGGTGGCTTATCGTAATAATTTCATACTTTTTAGTAAGAAGATTTGAATTTCACAGAATTCGATAGGGGTAATTAGACCGCTGATCTCATTTTATTTTTACCATCCTTAAGTCATTGATCAAAACTTTTATAGGAAAACTAAAAAATGGGCCTCGGCCTACTATAGGCAACTTGTAGGCATGTCTTCGCAAATATTCCTGATGCTTCATAAATCTATCCTGCCATTCCAACCATACGCTTACATTTAATTTGGCACCCCTAATATAGGCTTGCCTAAAGCCATATTACACTAGTTCATAGTTAGGATTCTAGGCGATATCCATTGCTGGTGCCAACACGTGTCTTGATCCTTATTATGTTATAAGCCAGCAGTGATTATGTACATCACCTATGATCAAAGTTCTATGATAATGTAATATGGAATGTAATAAATATTTGCTTTGCTTTGCAAGATTTATTATTATTATAATTACTATGTCGGATATTTCTTGGTGTAACATAAAAAACATATTATTTATAACTTATCCGCAGGGATTCAAGCCCACGACTTCTTGTGCCAGCGTTTTATTGTTACCCTGATCTCTATCTAGATATTAGGCACGCGGACAACAAGTTCGCCAGCCCCAGCCCGCAAACCATGTTGGCGTAAATCTCCGCGGGCTCTGTGAGAGAATGTCACAGACTGGGCTTAATTGCGGATGGCCGAGAAGACAATTGTGTGCCTGTGTGGTCGTATTTCAGCCGACAATAGGGCTTGAATAAATTCCTTTGCTTAAAACTGAGAGAGTTTGCTTTCTAAAACGGAGGCCTCAAATTGTAGGTATATTCTTTCATGAAAAAAAAAAAAATTAAGAAGGATATCGTCGGTTCAAAGATAACCCTGACTAAAGTGCCATTTTTTCTCAAAGTGACATTTCGCTACTATTTGTTAACAAATTTACAAACGCTTACAGTGCCTGAGTGGGTATCTTATCAACTTAGTATTATACTATTACTGACCAACGTTATGAGGTGTAACGTAACATGTTATACAGCGCGCATTCAGTGCAGTCAGTACGTTTTGTTACGACGAATTCTAATATCAACGACGTACTGACAGCACGAATGCTTGATGTGTAACATGTTACATTACACCGCGTAACGTTGGTCAGTACCCAGCTTAATAGAAACGATATTTATGTATAACTAGCTTTCGCCCGCGACTCCGTCCGCGTGGACTTTAGTTCAAAATTTTGCAACCCCGTTCTCTCCCTTAAGGGTTGAATTTAGAAAAAACGGCGAAACACGTGTTCGATCAATTGTGTTGAAGAGTTTTATTTTAAGTTTCAAGAAAATCAGACTACATGTTCTGTAAGTAAGGATAAATAAAAATTATGGAAAGGTCTCGAAATTAAAACGAATGAAGAAACAAGTCTCGAAAATACCGAAGACAAATCCTGATTGAACAAGACATAACGCTGTCTGTAGGCGCACAATTAGCGCACTCGCGCCGCATTTATTTATTTGAGAGGAAACATAAGTTTTGCTGAATTTCCATTCGGCCAAACGTATGTTATCCGGGTTTTTTTTATTCTTTTGATTGTGTATTATTACTGTCTCAAAGAAATTTTGAGTTCCATCTTACACCACTTAATATGGAACAAACAACAAATCAACCCGAAGTCAATTTAATTATCTGAGCCCCAGTTCCTGAATTGAGTATTTCGCGAAGTAACTACTCAATTCAATTGTAATTTTAAAGTTTGCGATATTCTGCATTAAATTTAAATATGCTTAACTTATATTTAACTTTAACTACTCAATTGGGTATTTGACAGGATGTCAAATGAGTTACTTTTAAAACGGATGTATGTTTTTGTATGAAAATACTTGCTTGTGACGTTACATTTCAGAGCACTTTTTTATGTTTCATCTATTTAAAATATGTAGGTAATAACTGGTACATGATTAAAAGAAATACATTTTCCGAATCATTTTGTAATTTTTGTTTTAATCGAGCATGTCACATTATTTATTATTGATAGTGTCAAATACCGTATTGTAGCGCTGCCGTCTCGTCAAAATTCTCAGAAAAGAGCGTGACGGAACGTTACTTAGTAGCTACGTAGCGAAATTTTATTTTTAATTTTTTTTTTTTACTTTTAGTTACGTACATTTGTTTGTACAGCAACACCATTCGCTGATAAATTGTGCCCGGATAACGGCGACAGGCTTGCCACTTGTCACGTTTGGGACCTAATAAACTCGGCAAAACGTGGGTCCATTTCTAGAGACTGGTGCCTCTGCCTACCCCTTCGGGGATAACGGGCGTGAGTTTTTTTTTTTTACGACCTCTGTGGTGCAGCGGTTAATGCCTACCATGCGATTTGAATGCAATTTGCGGGTTTGAATCCCGGCTGGGGACAACCCCCGGTCTTAGATTTTTACATGTTTGTGATGTCGCTGTTTGTGGTTCCCAAGACACACATACTAGGACATCCTAGTGTGAGGCCAGAAGTAATGTATGTTGTATCTGTATGTAAATGTTTATGTTTACATCATCAGAATTCGCCGCTAATTGGACGTAGCTTAGCAAAAAGTTTCCAACCCACAACATGGTAATTTTTGACTAAAATATACCAAAATGATCACTATGCTCTACATTTTAAGAATCAACAACTTTCATAGCGACCTGATGAGTACATGCAAAGTTATGGTAGTCCAACCCAAATGTATGGAGAGCGTAGATCTGTTTAAACCTAAAAACTCAACTACAACCAATAGGGTAGTTTCCAGGGTCAAAATAATTAAATTCTATTTAGTCCGTATTTTAGATTATAAAAAAATATTGGATACGTATTTTTTCTTTTTTCGATTATACAAACAATAACAAAGATAGAGCCCATTAAAGTTACGTGTGACGTCACTCCGTGCTAAAAAATGCAGCACGGCGTGTCGTCACACGTAACTTTAATGGGCTATATCTTTGTCATTTTTGGTCTAATTTACAAATAAAAAAATACGTGTCCCTTATTTTTGAATAATCTAAAAGACGGACTAATTACATTTTTTAGGGCAACTAGCCCATTGTATTCGACAAAACTTAGATGTTTAAGGTTTTTTTCTGCTGTGTATTTCATGGGTTCACCAAATCTTACCTTTAACATCACACCTGTGATCTCAGGTCACCGGGGATCTCACCGTCTCTCAGGACCGGTTTCCGAATTGAGAATTTAAATTTTTTTTTCAACCACCCATTTTGCCCCCACCAAGGGGCACGGGTCTCTTCCCTGAGGAAGGTACAGGCCATACTCCACCACGGGGGCCAAGTCCGGATTGGAGGAGGTTTGTAAGACTAGTGGCTGGTCTTACTGTCAGAAGTTTTCAAGCCGCCCTAAGGCCTCTGACTTGGCTTAACGACTGCCATCTATCGACGGCAGCCGGCACCAACTGCTTTACGTACTTTGCGAAGCACGGAACTGCTCGGAAAAATGCCACTAGCGTTAGTCATAGACGGTGACCCATCCATGGACTGAACGCGCCGTATGTTGCTAAACCTTAGTAATCGTTTAAGATCACTCAGGCAGCCCCGGCTACGAGCGATTTCATTTAGTAAATACTTAAGTAACGTTCTGTCACGCTCTTTTCTGAGAAGTTTGATGAGACAGCACTACAGTTGAGTAGATACTTAGGAAATCCTCAATTCAGAAACCGTCATTCAGTCTCTGACACCGAGGACGACGCGACTTGCGACTAAATAGTGCGACTTCAAAATAAACATAGGCAGTCGTACTAAATACAAAAAACTAAAACATCTGCTGAGCACGGTGTCTAAAAAAAGTGCTACCATAAAACAGTGTTTAACGGTTGCCTAGAGAATGATACGGCTTAGACATTGTTTAAAGTTAGACAGACGAAGGGGCCTGGTAGCTTAACACACCGTTAAACAATGATTAAATATTTAGACATTGTTTAAATAAACGCATGTTAAACCAGTGTTTATTTTATTTTTTGTGGTAAGACTGAGGTAGTCTAGACGCAGTCCGCGCTGCAATAGTTTTAAGCAAAGCTAATCAGAACCCTTTCCTGTCAAGGTAACAAAGTTGCCGCGTCACTAGGTTCATTACAATTGTTAACTTTTCATCATTCTTCAACCTCTTTGGAACTTGAATGCACGAAGGAGTTCGGATATGCCACATTTCTCTATTTTATATCTTGTAAATTAAGAACCCATCGTCAACATCATAATCAACCCATTAGGTATGTCCCCACTGAGGGGCACGGGTCTTTTTCCTGAGGAAGGTATAGGCCACACTCCACCACAGGGGCCAAGTCCGGATTGGTTCAGGCTTGTAAGACTAGTGGCTGGTCCTACTGTCAGAAATTTCAAGCCGAAGGCCTCTGACTTGGCTTAGCGACCCATTAATAACCCATATTTTCGTGAAAATAGATAGATAGATAACACTTTATTGCTCAACCAGGATACAGAGTTATTGTAATTTCCTTAAGTCTAAGTAATGGTATACAATTGGCGGTCTTATCGCTTAGAGCGGTCTCTTCCAGACAACCTTTGGATGGAGATAATTGCAGGAAGAACATGGTAGGTAGGTATGGATAAAATAAGAAAATTCAGCATCATTTTTTCAATAAGACGCATGCCTTTCCTACATTGGAAAATATATTCCTGTAAATTAGGAAGGAAAATTATTGTCTTCGCTTCTTGTAACTTTACCACAATAATCAGTCATCCCTTACTCGTCCACTGCTGGACACAAGCATCTCCCAAGACACGCCACTTCCTTCGGTCCTCGGCCGTCAGCCTGCCTCAGTTCGTCAGTCCCGCTCCGACACTGCATTTGCCAGGACAGGCCCTCGACCTTTCAATCCATCGGTTTTTTGGCATACAAAAATACCCAGGTCTTGGATGTTCCTCTATCTTTTATTAACAATTTTCAACTAAGTGTGTAGTGTACCGTCAGGATTGGGGCAAGTGGCATCTCTGGTCTTTGCCTACCCCTCTGGGATACAGACGTGAGTTTGGGTATGTCAAATAAATTTGATTCAGAGGTCTAGTGCTGCCATCAGCTCGGCGTCAAAAGTAACTCCACGTTCCTTTATTGCGAACGCTCAAAGAGTTGGAACAAATTGCAAGTCGCTCCAAAGGTGCTGAAACGTGCAGATCATCGCGACTAATTACACGATTCGTTCGAGTTTTGTTTGCTTTATCCTGTTATTGGATTGAAATTAGGTAAGTTTTTGCGGCCGCTCGCTTTTGTTTGCAGAAAAACTGAATTCCTATCTAAGGTGGTTCACCTATCCACAAATAGAAGGAGAAGAAGAAAATTCATTTATTTATTAATTTGATAAAGAAATTAAATAAATTGGACAAAACATTGCTCTAACAATAAGCAAATCAAAAACTATCTAATGCGCTACAAAGAATTACAAAAATAAAAAGCAATAATCTCCCTTAATGACAGTCAGAGAAGGACTATTATTAATTGCCCGAAACTCTTTATTTATGGTGTAGTTGTGTTACAGTATAGAAGGACGGCATAGTAGAAAGTAAATAGATAAACGGATGGGGGAATCTACTAAACCATTGAAAATTTTGAAACCTTTTGAACTTTCCCATACAGGGTGTAACAACGAGCCGATTTGATTAAGAAATAAAATATATAATAAAAAACATTTTTTTTGTCGCCATCTAAGAAGAATAACATTTATTTTACCAACAAGACTTATCACAAAAAGAAAATAAACAGACAGGTGTAACGCAACAGAATAAGAAAAAGAACATACATTTCATAGATTTCTCGTAGATTCTCAGTATTTTATTTGTAAAATTAAGTTGTTACACCCTGTATAACATATAAAGCTGTTTTTTCGCGATTTGCCTAGGAAATCCATCTCAGTCTGGGTTATTTCCATGTTTGTGACGTCCTTGCCTGGTTACCGTAGCACAGGGTATCCTAGTTTGCGATAAGGATATGTGATTCTGCAGCGTGGAAGTTATTTCTGTTATTATTGTTACTAAATAATAATATATATTTTTTTAATTTAAGACTTTTATTTGTAGTTTTATTTTTAATAAATTGGATGTCCACATGTTTTTGATATCGCTATTTCTGGTTCCTACAACACAAGGTGTCTTAGTGTGGGGCCAGAAGCAATGTATGTAGGTACGTGCCTGAATGTAATGTCGAAAAACACCTACAGTGGACCTTCTTTTGCCCTATTCAGTGAAAAACTTGCACAGTTTTGTTCCACTGTGCGTAAAAATAGACGAAATCTCGGCCCACCCATAATGTCGCATTGTGAAGATTAACATTTTTAGAAGTTCCCGAGATAACTAAAATAAAAACAGGATTAGTTCGGCACGTGGAATCGGGGTGTGAATTAATAACTGTTATAGGAAAACGTATCTACGACTAAAATCCTACCATCGTTTTGGGATATTTTCTCCTTTGAATGTGTCTTGGTTGAAAATAATCATAATGGTTTCTGGATAGATCTTGCGTTGGGACCAGCCACTAGTCTTACAAGCCTCCAACAAACCGGACTTGGCCCCGTGGTGGAGTATGGCCTATACCTTTCTCAGGGAAGAGACCCATGCCCTTCGGTGGGGACATAATGGGTTGATGATGATGATGATGAAGATAAAATTTGTGATCTAGAGAACAAGAGATTATGCTGTACAAAAGTCTAATGACTGTCAAACGGCAAAAAAAGAGAAACCCAGGTCTTGGATATTTACATGTTTGTGACGTCGCTGTTTCTGGTTCCCACGACACAGGGTATCCTAGTGTGGGGTCAGAAGCAATGTACAAAATGTGTACAAGCACAGACATTGCTTCTGGCCCCACACTTTTACCCAATCACAAATTTTATCTTCATCGTCATCAACCCATTATGATCTCTATGTCATTAACATTAGGTGTTAGAAGTTTGACACTAACACAATGGATTGAGCCAGTCTGCATTATAATGACGTTTATCTTATCCGTCCATTGAAATTTTGCAGGTTAAATTCATTTATCTGTAGTCAAACGTGTGATCGATGCACCAGACGCTGTGTTCCAATTAGGTGTAAAGAAGACATCGATTTTTTGCATGTCTAGAGACGAGTGCAGTACTTTTAGCATTGTTTGATAGATTATCTTGTCTTGTATCTATTTGATTTAAATTCACAGCAATATTTACTGCCTGGTTACCATAGGGGATAACCATAATTATCGTAGCAATACTTTATTGCACACGAAATAATGAACAGAATTTTGGGTATCCTAGTTTGGGACCAGGTCATGTGATTGTGTTGTGTAAAAGTTATTCTTACATTTAGTTTTTTTTATTTAGATTATTAAGTTTAATATTTGCACCCACTAACCGGCATGAATGTTCTTTTATGTAACTTTACCACCTACTGTAATGTATTTACCATTTGGTATATAAAACCTTTTGATGTTCTCAAAATCTCCACCAATCCGGACTTGGCCCCTGTGGTGGAGCATGGCCTATACCTTCCTCAGGGAAGACACCCGAGCCCCTCGGTAGGGACATAATGGGTTGATGATGAATATAAAGTCTTTTACATTGTTGAATTAGGGTCCCGCCTGCTTAGTTGTTGGTACTCAGATGTCGGTTTAGTGGTTAGTTTAAATTTTAATTTTTGTCTTGTTAGTGATTTTAATAATTATTTATGCTGCTTCAATGTTCAATGCCAGTCTTTTTGGAAATCCATGGAGGAGGTCTATGTTCAGCAGTGGACTTCTTGTGGCTGAATGATGATGATGATGATGAATGTAGGTAGCCTTTAACACTCGTGCAAACACAAAAAATCCAAAGAAACAAGAAAATAATCAAAATACATACATACAACGAACAAAACATACAACCCTCCTTTGGTTCCAACCTTCCCGGTGGAGCTCACCGCTGTCGGCTAATAAACTACAAACTGAACGGAACCCACATAAAAAACGACGACAGAAAAACCGGCTACTCTCACACAAGCTCTCAAGCTCAAATTAATATCTAAAGGTAATTAATTGAGACGTAATTAATAACCGACCATTAATGTTGGGACACGCAAATTAGTAGGCCAGTTCGAATAACTAGGCGCAAATATTGAACTACATAATTTGACTACAAAAAGGTTTTTAATCATGGACTCGAAATATTAATCCGAGTAATATATTATTATGAGTTTTAATTAAGTTTTTTGTCTCACACAAATTATATCTTAAGATATTTTAAATGAGAAATGACTTAGGAGGAAATGTTGAAATTGATGTGCTGTGCTGTCATATTTATCAATGTTACTAATAAAACTTTTAAGAGATGCTGAATAACACGTCAATATAATTATTATACATGGCACTGGCCGATGAGGCTGCTGTACACGGGTAGAGTGAACGGTAGAGTAGAGCGGTAGAGTACTAACTATCCTACTAACTATACCAATGTAGACAGCATTGGTAGAGTAGAGTACGGAAATTTGGTAGAATAGAGTAACTAGCAACGTGGGCGAGCTACTCTACTACTTTCCTTCCCCCACTCCAGCGTCCACTCTAGTCTACCAATTACTCGACCCATGTAAGCGGTTGGTAGAGTAACTAGTTTAAACATTGTTTCTTACAATTTCTCAATTAGTGACGTTCATTGCTCTAGTACTTCTTACCTAGTGACAACTCTACCGACAAAATGAAAATTTACGTGTAAACAGTTATAAATAAAATAAATAATAAATAATAAACTCACGCCCGTTATCCCCGAAGGGGTAGGCAGAGGCACCAGTCTCTAGAACTGGACCCACGTTTTGCCGAGTTTATTAGGTCCCAAACGTGACAAGTGGAAAGCCTGTCGCCGTTATCCGGGCACAATTTATCAGCGAATGGTGTTGCTGTGCAAACAAATGTACAGTTACTCTACTTAAATTGGTAGAGTACTTGGAACTGGTAAAATAGTATGCTAGTTGACTCTACCGTTTACTCTACCCGTGGACAGCAGCCTATGGGGCCGAAAAGTTCTCGAATGGAGACCACATATCGGCAAGCGCAGCGTAGGACGACCAGCCACAAGATGGATAGACGAGCTCATCCAAGTTGCAGGAAGACGCTGGATGCAAGCCGCTTCCAACCGGTCTTTTTGGAAATCCATGGGGGAGGCCTATGTCCAGCAGTGAACTCCTTGTGGCTGAAGGATGATGATAATGACATGGCACTTTGCGCATCGTACTAAACGAGCGAAGGAAGAGGTATAAGATGAAAAAAAATTAACTGTACCGTATTTCTACACCCATTTTGTCGCGCTTTAATGTCAGAACTAAAGCCTGTATTACACCGGGGCAACACTGTGCGGCATTGCGGTATGCCACAAGGCCGCACGCTACAACGTCGCACATTGTAGCAAGAACCTTGTGGCATGGCAACACCTTGTGTCATGTGGCAAACTGTCGCAGCTTCTTCTTCTTCTTCTGCCGCACCTTTTTAGCACCCGGCCTTGTGGTAAGCCACAATGCCGCACAGTGTTGCCCCGGTGTAATTCAGGCTTTAGCAATGTTCTCGAAAATCTAATTGCGGTAGGTAAATAAAGTGCCGTGCGAGTGGCGCGTTCTGAGGCGCTTCTATGTTAAATTTTAGTTGTCAAAATTACCCGTAAAAACGCCATTACCCGTAGTTTCGGAATCCCTTTATAAGGCGATTTCTTTAGCTTTGCAACTTGCCGTTTGGAAATCTTTATCAATTACATACATACACACCTAAATGTATACATGTATACATAGGTACACATATACATACAAATATAAATGCACGCCTGCATTCCAGTGGGTTAAACAGTGACCAAGGACTGCTATTTGCCACGTTCCTTAAGCCGGGTCCGCTGCGCCATGTTACGCGTGGTACAAAAAATGTAACACGTTATTAAAACGAAAATGGGGAGTGGTATTAACACTTTACGTGTTAAGTGAAACGTAACGTAACCCTATGTAACACGTAACGTGTTATACCACGCCCCATTTTTATTATAATTACGTGTTACGTTTTTTGTAAAACGCGTAACATGGCGCAGCGGACCCGGCTTTACAGATCACTTTCCCATCATCGACATTCATTATCGTTGCCTGCACACATACGCCATCGCCAGTTTGACAGATACGAGTTTGTCTCGAGAAGAAGTACTTATTTTTAAAATACGATCTAGAATATTGTTATCTTATATCATGTAGGTATTCGATAGCTATTTTAAGGCACGTTTCATTTGCCTACGGCTTTTAAAGCACCAAAAATTCATGGATATTTCTATTTTATTTTTCAAAAAAAAAACCTGAACACAATAATTGCACAATTTCGCCAAACTGCTAGGCAGTTTGTCGGCGAAGTTTGCATTGGTAATGTTCAACTGAAGATTTCTCCACGGTGTTATCCCACGCCACGGGCGCTGTGACGGGGCGGCCGCGCATCACCATCAATCTGCGCGTGCGCCGCAACAATCTTGTTTATAGGAATGTTAACCGTGTTTATTTCTACGTGGCTACTGTTACCGTTACAGGGTGATGCCGAAACGTACCTACAAAAAAAACCGAAAATTTTAGAAAATCGAAAAATGACCTGACGACCTCTACGGCACAGCGGGTAGCGAATCTGCCTACCATGCGAGAGGTCCCGGGGTCGAACCCCGGCTGGGGACAAAAAAAACCTAGGTCTTGAATGTTTAAATGTTTGTCATGTTGCTGTTTTTGGTGTGGGGTCAGAAGCAATGTATGTGCCTGTATGTTTATATATTACGTTAATGTAATAGCATTCGCTCGCGTTAAATTTAGGGTAACGTAGTTCGCTGTATAGTAAGTTTCATATTTGCTCCAGAACCCTTCAATACGTATAATTGTAGTAAATTTACGCAAATTTGTATTAAACGGGTGCCCGGTGCAAATTGAAATCAATTGTAATTTTATATTCTTATGCTAACTCTAAGAAAAAGATATTTAATTTAAATTTTTTACTTTCAAATTGATTTGTTAGCAATAATTACTTAGCAATTAAAAAAGGCAACAAAGTAAATACTTTTTTTAAGTATAATGAATCTGTTTGAAACTGACCCAGACTGATGCCGGTTGTGCACTGGGAATCGAAACCACTACCTTTGCTGGGGTAGATACGCGTGTTAACTGCTAGATCTACAAGGTAGTCTAAAAGTACCATCATCCTGTACATGAAAATGCGGAGCAGCATCATGATAAATGCGGGGCGCGCCGTGACAAATGGTAACTGAGTGTTTTTATATTTTAACAAAGGTATTTTTGGACACCATACAGCCACTAGTAGGTCGCTAATTAGACAAGCTCGTTGATGGTCTACTATGACTACGTCTACACATTAGGGGGTTTCCGCACGATATTTTACTGACCAACTTATCGAATCGCAATAAGGTTCGGTACACTTTATGCAGGTTGTAACGAAGTTTCCATCTCGATACGAAAATGAGGGTTCTTCAACTTCGATAACGTATCTGCCTATACCGAGGATCCCGGCTGGGGACAAAAAAAAACCCCAGCTCTTGGATGTTTACATGTTTGTGACGTCGCTGTTTCTGGTTCCCACGACACAGGGCATAAAATTGTGGGGCCAGAAGCAATTTCGGAGGAGTTAGCGCACTAACACATTATGTACACAACTATGACATTTTAATTTTAAGATTTTTGACATGCTTAATTCTCAATAGGTATCACCGTATCACGTTCTGTTTTCTGTTTTTGTACGCCAATTGGTAAAGCATAGAGGACAAATTGTAGAAAATTAAAATCTGGCTACGCTATATTAAGTATATTGTACGCAAAATACCTATGCTTGAACAAATAAATGTATTTGATTTGATTTGATTTAACACTGTGACACGAGAATTAGATTTTGGTATATTTTATCCTAGCCTGAACAGTACCGCTTAAGACGTCACTTCGTACCATTGTCCCAATAACTCCACCTTATTATTAGCGAGATCATCACAAGAATGCTATTCTTGAAAGAACACTGCGATAACACAAATAAAAAAGCTCTATTTACCACTCGACAGCTCTTTTCTGGCGGAGACTCCGCAGTTCATAAACAAAATTAAACATTGCATTTTATTGTTGGGGTGAACAATTAACATTATACTTCGCTACAGAATAATTTCCAATAAAAGTACCTATCAAAAGACATCACTACTGCCCTCGTAAGGAAGAACGTAATCGTAAAAACGCAGTTTTGAGTAAATAGCGAAAAACATATCACAAACATATCATTTCATGAGATAACTGCATATTCTCTTACTGAAATTTCAGGTTTCTAGTAGACCTACAGCCACCATTATTTTTTCACCTATAGATGTACCACCAGGGAGCTCAATTTTGCATCCAAAGTAAAAACGCAGTAATGGCTATTACTGCGTTCTTCCTTACGAGGGCAGAGTACAGTTAAATAACTTTCTTACTACGGAAATTCTCAATTCAGAAACTGGCCCTTTGGGGTCCGCCACAGTCGGGTTAAAATTACGCTGCGCTTTGTCCTTGCTATAATTGATGCTCGGGCATCATAATCACCATCATTCAGCCACAAGAAGTCCACTGCTTGACATAGGCCTCCTCCATGGATTTCCAAAAAGACCGGTTGGAAGCGGCTTGCATCCAGCGTCTCCCTGCCACTTGGTTGAGATCGTTTGTCCATCCTGTGGCTGGTCGGGCTTAAGAACAATATTATTGGGCACGACACCTCCATAGCAACATCAAAGAAAGAAAATTAAAATGTTGTTCTCAGTTCTTCTGTTTTCGAAAATATATTACCTGCATAAGAAACACTAAAATAATTATTTGACAGTCATCTAGTTACAATTTTATTGATACCAGTAACGTCTTAGTGTCTTGTAATACAGAACATTAGAGTGACTAGACAAATGGATTCAATTTAGTTCTAACTAATTTGATAGTTCTCGTAACGAATGGAATTGTAGTGTCATAAACTTGACGCTCATAGAATACCTTGTCGTGAATTTGAATTATTTGATTCGAAGTTACGGAATATATTAGAGAAAATTTCACGAATTTGCTTTTAGTTCAGAGGGATAATTTCAAATTACTTACGGATAATACTTGCATAAACTCACGGTCTATTCTATGTATTTCTTGCTACAAAACTAAACTAATAATTTAAACATAGTATCTATAATAAAATGCAGAGCAAAATTAAATACATATTTATAGCATTATAAAATGGGTACCTTACTTACATATAAAATGAAAACCCAAATATGACTAATATTTTATTTATTTCTTTATTTACTTACATAAATATTGCAACATTTATTTCAGTGACATCTTTTTAACTTTCATTTAACAAATTGTAAAAGGTTGGACCCACATGAATAATTACCGCAAAATAAGGCCTCTAATATGAGACTATTTTTGGTGAACAGTTTGACAGAAAAAACTTGCCAGATTTGGGTCTTAAGAGGATCTACAGTGTCTAACTAGAGCCACTGAGGAAAAAAAATATATCAAGTGTCTGTATAATCTCTTACCACTATACCAATCTGTAACCACTATACAGGCTATTTGCTTAGTGTGGAGACAAATGTAATTTTTGTTTGTGTGTACTTTCTTTTGCAAATAAACGTTTTTCTATTTCTATTCTATTCTTAATCATTGTTAATTTAATCAGTTTAGTGATTTAAGATATCAAGATATTGTAATATCCTTGTTTGGTTACCGTAGCACAGAGTATCATAGTTTGGGACCAGAACAAGTCATGGACAAGATATTATTTTAAAGAAGATGGTCAGAGTGGAGTTTGTTTTCCTCCACCTATTTCTCCATCCACACAACTAACACAGTATATTGACATTCAGCAAACAGAATATAAATTATTTACGTTGAATTAAACTATTTTGATTGTAATTGTTTGTATCGTGTGGAAGTTTACGTTATATTATTAATAAATCCGGACATAAAGGAACAATTTATCTACCAGTCAACTCATAGACCACTATAATTGACATCGTTAGCGAAGATCTACGCTGAAATGTTTAAGAACTTTTAGCAAGCCCACCGTGACTCTACATCCAATCTTATATTTTTTTCTGCTTTCATCTTGTATTTGATGAAAATGGTGTTAGTCTGAGTTAAGATAACAGAGTTGCGTTTAGACATCTTCATCAACCCATTATGTCCCCACCGAGGGGCACGGGTCTCTTCCCTGAGGAAGGTATAGACCTCTGAGTTATAAAATAAACTAGCGCAATCTCTTGAATGTTTGTTGTACTTCTTTGGCGAATACTTTAGAGGCTAATCCATAATCCGAAGATTACACAGATAAGAGATGTGGCGGATGTGCGACGGCGATGGTTCCCTGCGCTAATTAAGAAATCGTACAATTTTGTACTAATCACGCTTAATATTAACATTAAAAAATATATGAACAGTTAGGATTGGAGATATTGATGTGGCCGATATTTGCATGAAAGATTTAAATGAAAAGCTACTATCGTTTTCCAGCGAAATTAGATTCTGTGGAAAATAAAGCTTTTGGAAAAAAATTTTTTTTCGCCATCTAGACAGGTTAAATGCAATTTTTTTCCGTACGAATTAGTCACTGATATATTCTTTAATACCAAAGATTTTATTCAGAATTTTTTAGTGCGTACTTTTGCCTAACATTTCAGTTAAAGCTAGCCAATTTTGCAACATTTACCCTTGTTACACCCTTAATGACTGCCATCTATCGACGGCAGCCGGCACCAACTGCTTTACGTGTCTTGCGAAGCACGGAACCGCTCGAAAAAATGCCACAAGCGTTATTCATGGACAGTGACCCATCCGTCCACTGAACGCGCCCTAGGATGCTTAACTTTCGTGATCGTTTAAGATCATTCAGGCAGCCGGGGCTATGAGCGATTCTATTATCACGAAGAAGTATTATCACTTAGTAATACAGAGTTTTTTTTGCCTTACTAAGTGACTATGATAATATAATAGTAGTGTCTGCGTACACGTACAGTCGGCAACACATTAACTGCTAAGATCGATCTTGACTCTTTGTAAAGAAAGAACCCGAAAATATACCCATATTATTAATTACTTCGGCCTCAAAACTGACTCGAAAGATAAAACAGAAAATGTGCGTCATTTGAATAAAACACAATGTTGCAGTAAAAGATTGAAATTCAGGCAAACCTGGGTTTTTATAAATCTAAACCATAATTGCCGATATGTGGTCTCCATTCGAGAACGACCAGCTACAAGATTGACAGACGATCTCATCCAAGTGATGGCGGGAAAACGCTGGATAGAAGCCGCTTCCGACCGGTATTTTTGGAAATCCATGGAGGAGGCCTATGTCCAGCAGTGGACTTCTTGTGGCTAAATGATGATGGTGATGAAACCATAATTACCCATAGCTGCAGACTATTGTGACGAGCAAAGAGGAAGAAAGGAAAAATCAGTACAGTTTACAGCAAATAAACTATATGTTAAGGCCAGCCATCAAGAGATGGAACGGAAAAAGTACGGTTCAGAGGTGCACGGAACACTCTAAACAGAGAACGTTGTAAAGAGTTGACTGGAGAAGAACCATAGGATAAAGAAGACTTAGGCCGGTTTTAGAGTCACGCTGACACTCGGCGCTGACCAGGCCAAGATGTGCTACATCCTAAGGAGCGTTTTAGAAAAACGCCGACCGTTCAACGCTGACCAGCCTTACATTTTGTCTATCAGAGTTGACGGTCAGCGCGTAGTCAGCGTGACTCTAAAACCAGCCTTAACTTGTAAATAGATTTACTTTGAAACGGCTATCCTTTTCGGTAAAATTGTCATTATTATCATCATCAGCTATTTGACGCCTACCGCAGAATTTAGGATTTCCCCATGGTGTTGCGCCGCCCGCATCCAGGTCTCCAACCAGAAGTTCTGATGAGCTGGATCGACCTAGCAACCTGGGAGTTGATGGATGCAGTAAAATCCCAAATCGTAAAAAGTATAAACTGCCAGAACATAACATACACTATCATAGGTGGACTTAAAAATAATAATAAGAAATTCCTTTTATCATCAAACAGGGTATCAAATTACAAAAAAAATGCGTTGGACCCCTGTACTAAGCCGAAGCCTGTGTTACAGTAGCCCTCCTCTGATTTTTTTTAACATAAGTAATTTGACAACAACATTTTGCAAATATTTATCGAAAAACAAAATATATGAAGAAAACATGCATAAACAAAAATTATCAATGAAATAAGTAAATAATACTATTTAATTAATAATTGCTGGCAAAATTTTCCAATACAAATTAATTGGTATAAATGATGATAATTGATTTACTTAGGCAAGAGCGATTTTGTGTGAGTGAGTTATGTATATGTTGGAGTGTGTAAAAAGGGTGTGTAAGTATTCGTAAGTGTAACTAATTCCCAGTTACAAGTAAGACATTGGACCACAAATAAAGAAACAAGACGACTAGTCAAGTCAACAATTGCCTGAACACTCTACTTGTCTGCAGCAGTCGCACTACTTAGTCTTCACAAAGAGATAAAAGAAACAACAGACTAATCGATAAATCAGACGCAAATCCCGCAAATTCTCTAGCACGGCTTCGTACAGTGCATCAAAGATAAAACAGATTACTAAGATCACACTAAAATGTAAATTAGTCTGACGATCGACTACTGAGCTAAGTCCAGCAGTTTGTCAACCGAGCATCACTTGCTGGGGACACTGCTCGTCTTAGCTTAAATTACACTAGATACCTGAAATATACCTGAAGTGTTCACCAGTAAATAGCAAACATGTATGTTCTAATAAAATCAATGTAATAACCTGACTATAAAATCACATAACATTTACATACAGGGACATACATTGCTTCTGGCCCCACACTAGGATACCGATCGTGGGACTCAGAAACAGCGACGTCACAAACATGTAAGGGATCTACCAAACAGAGAGCGGTCACGCGGGCAAGCGTTCAAGTGGTCAGTTTTGCGTTCTTTGTGTAATAATACGTTACATAGCTACGTATACTCACACAGCAGGCATTCTGACCGCGTCGGTCAAATGGAAGTATTATCTACCAGCAGAAATCGCTGCCCTAACAAAGTTGTTTCAGAATGAGTTTATGGGACATAGTTATGCGATTCTAGTTTCCTACGGACTTTCAATGTTTGCTCGACTCTAATTTTATTATTATTATTCTTTATTAAAATCCAATTATTTGTTAATAATTATTAATTTATGCAAAATCTTATATTGCCTGGACATCTTTTTATTTATTAATTTTTACTTAAATTTTATGCTACAATTCATTTTCACAATACAATTTTAAAATCTATTCTAGCTGGACATTTATCTATTTACATTTAAATTAATAATTGCATTTTTATTACTACGGGTGACTTTGTGTATGCAAAGCTTGCTTATTATTATTATTTTTCTTTTTTAATACGTTCGATTAATTTTTAAATCGTACCAGCCGGACACGGGCTCACTCAATACCTAAATTTTGACCTTTTAACTTTAGCCTACTCACTTCTCTGGGCTCGGCACGCCGTTCCCAATGGGTATCGGCAGAATACCAGCGCTGGAGTTTACTTTTTAAGCTCTCAGCACATGCTGAGTCGAAACCCGTTTGCATTTGCCACACACACGCTGCCATGTTTTTATTATTGTTGTTAATATTGTTTCTCTTCTCTTTCCATACTGTCAAACTGTGTTTGTACCTATGCCTTGTGTATGTTTCTGTATTGATAGATAGATAGATAGATAGATAAAACATTTATTTAACGACACAATACTAAAAACACAGCTTAACATGAGATACAAGATACAAAAAGAAATGTCTATGTTTGTTATGTGCTGTTGATGTTCAATATGTGATGATATGTGTACGTGTGTGTGTCTTATGGAAATAAATGTTTTATCTATCTATCTATCTATCTATTAATGTAACGTAATATAACACAAAGAACGCAAAACTGACCGTTTGACCGCATGACCGCATGACCGCTCTCTGTCTGGTAGTGACCTAAACATCCAAGACGTGGGTTTCTTTTTTTGTCATTTTTGTTTATTGTTCTCTGTTGGTGTGTGTAATTGTAATCCTATTTAAATCTTAGTCATCAAATAAACAGTTTTATTAATACGTTAGATATTTTTTACTAATAACCAATAGTCGACCCGTTCTTGGCCACCACTTTTTGATGGAGCTTATCGAACATTGTGCAATTTTCAAGGCCAGAAAATATTAAGGCGTTAACATATAAGTGGCTTACTGTACTCGCGTCAGCTCGAAAGCTTTTCATAAGATCTGAACGATTCTTTTGTTGTGACAACGTATCTAATTGTAACGTTTTCAGCTGATTTAGCTGTCAACCATTGTGTATTGTAGTGCCGTTCTAATGCCTGCGTGGAGTGCCAAATCATGTTTCATAAGCTGCTTGTAGTTTTGTGGTTTTTATAATTTTTAATAGAAGTTTGTAGGTGTTGTGAAGTAGTTACGAAACGCATAAATAATATTGTAATAACTAAACGTAGGAAAGTACAGACGCGGTAAAATTACTTGAGGCTCTAATATGCAAAAGCTGCCACGCGTGTAGATAGGTACAGACGGAATATAGTTGAGTAACATCATTGTAAAATATTTTTCATAACCTAGCTTCCTCTTCCCCTGCCAACTGTTGTAGATGTAAGGTGTGCTGCTTATAATAAAATAATAAACACAAGAGTTTGTACAAAGTAAAAGCGTTTTAATAGAGAACATTACAGTAGGTCTAATCGCTCATAGGCCCGGCTGCCCGATCACGAAGGTTAAGCAACATAGGGCGCGTCCAGTGCATGGATGGCTGACCGTCTATGACTAACGCTAGTGGCCTTTTTCCGAGCGGTTCCATGCTTCGTAAGGCAGGTAAGCAGTTGGTGCCGGCTGCCGTCGATAGATGGCAGTCGTTAAGCCAAGTCAGATGCCTTAGGGCGGTTTCAAAACCAATCCGAACTTGGCTCCGTGGTGGAGTATGGCCTATACCTTCCTCAGGGAAGAGACCAGTGCCCCTCGGTCGGGACATAATGGGTCGAGGATTTTTGTAGGTGGTATGTTATTTGCTAGGTTAAATCAAATTAAAAGTCCAAGGCCTAATTGCACCACTTCTTAAGCTTTGCTTGGTTGTACCTATATTAGTCTTCGGTTGCATTTTAACAATACATAATTGTGTTTATTTCTGTACATTGACAAAATAACGCGGCCCATTAATACTTCATGCATACTCCCTACGAAGAAATACTTCAACAAAATAGGGGATGTAAGATAAAAAGTACCCGAAACCGGCGTGCGTGCATGCAACGACTAATGAACATCGATGAAGCGAAACTGATATGTCAGGATCGTGGCAGATGGCAGTCCTTGGTCTCTGCCTAACGCTCTGGGATACCGCCGTGAGGTGTGTGTCTCTACGTATGTAGGTAAAAATAAATGATAGATTACAACAATAGAGAATATCCGCCATTCTTAAGTCTCTGAAAAACATGACCTGGTGAAACTGCCTGAGTTTTCAGTTCGCTTTACACTTGTTAATTTTATTTATTTATTTAATATCGCAATAAGGGCTTACAGTTTCCCAAAGCGCCCCTATTGCTATGATTACATAGCAAGCGTAGCATAACATAACAATATAGCGACCGAATGTGGGTGGAGGGCCGGTAAGGCTTGACCCGGGCAGACATACTTCGACCAAATAGAGGATGAGAGTGTTATTGATTTATTATACCTCTAACATAAGACCTGTCCCCTTTGGTAAGGTAATAACAGTACCTAGATTCTCTTAGTGCACTGTAGTATAACTGCATGATTTTTTATTTTTTTTATTTACATACAGGCACATACATTGCTTCTAGCCCCACACTAAGATACCCTGTGTCGTGGGAACCAGAAACAGCGACGTCACAAACATGTAAACATCCAAGACCTGGAGTTTTTTTTTCTCCCCAGCCGGGGATCGAACCCGGGACCTCTCGTATGGTAAGCAGATTCGCTAACCACTACGCCACAGAGGTGATGGCGATTTAGTTTCATTGCAGCTTCAAGTCTACGCGCGCACGCATATCAAACGATCTAGGCGTCAATGGTATGAAAAAACACGTCACGGGACTCGATTCAACCGTCTATCTGCCATCGTACTATAATGCATTAACAAAACCGCAGCCCAGGACCTAGATTCTGTTAATGCATTTTAGTTCAATGACAACTGCATAGGTATTTCGACCTCTGTGGCTTAGCGGTTAGCGCATCTGCTTACCATGCGAGAGGTCCCGGGTTCGATCCTCGGCTGGATAGAAAAAAAAACAGATTTTGGATGTTTACATGTTTGTGACGTCGCTGTTTCTGGTTCCCACGACACAGGATATCCTACTGTGGGCCTAGAAGCAATGTATGTGCCTGTATGTAAATGTAAAAAAAATGTAAAATGTATTTAGTTTCATGGCCGTTTCAAGTCTACGCGCGCACACAATCAACAATCTAGGCGTCAATTGTATGAAAAACACGTCACGTGACCCGACCGTGTATCTGTCATCAAACTGTAATGCACAAACAGAATCGAGGTCTGCTAGCAACAACAAACCAACAGTAAACAACAAAGTAAGCCATGCAGGGGACCAGGAATAGTCTTAGCAATTAGCAACAGTTGCTGGCCCATTATGACGGATATAGAGTAGCGGCGTAGGCGACGCTGTCACACTTACATCCATTTAGATGTTGGATAATAACATGGCCTAGAATTTGATAAACACATAGATGCTTACGGGCCGATTTCTGAATTAGGAATTTCACTAATTTCACTCAAATAACATTCTGTCACGCTCTTTTCCGAGAAATTTGACGAGACAGCACTAGAGGTTAAGAAGTTACTTAGCGAAATTCTCAGTTCAGAAACTGAGGGTAAGGGCCGATTTTCGAATTGAGAATTCACACTAAGTAAATATTTAAGTAATCTGAATACATTTACCCCCTTATTCATAAAAAATTTTAAGCATTGGTTAAGTAAACAACTGATTAAATGTCATGCTGTCCTTTATATTTCAATGACATCTGTCAAGGACAGCATGACATTTAATCAGTTGTTTACTTAACCAATGCTTAAATTTTTTTATGAATAAGGGGGTTAATGTTAGAGTGCGACAAGTGAGTCGTGGCAGAAGCCTTTGGCGGCAAATTTAAAAATCTTTTAGTTGATAACCCTGCATATAGTTTGAATAAACCATCTTGATGCTTTTTCTTAACTTGATTATTTGTTTAATTAGTTTGGAGTCTCCAATGAATTTTGTCCAAACATAAATAAATTATAAGGAAAACGAAAATATTAACTACATCAAAACCAACATTTCCACCCCACCAAAAACAGGGATAATAAAGATGCACCACATAAACTTATAAACATTTATTAATGCTGAACCATAATCAAAATCTGATTCATATCTTTTTTCTCAACATCTTTGAGTTCTTTGACTAAGTCTTCGATCTGACTAATATTTTCGTCATCCGACAGACCTTACAACAAGAATAATTAATGTTTGCTTTAAAACATTATTACTCGTATGTACATACTAAAACATAGGTAAAATTATGTTGAATAGAAACAAAAGTTTTTTTCTTGTTTAAATTTAGGACGAGTATCAAACTGTTTGGGCTGTACAACTTTCAGCAAGCTTGACAGAGCAGTCAGAGTGTGGCCATATGAAGAATTCGAAATAAATCGCGTCCCACGACTCGCTTGTCAGACTCTAATGTACTGCTTAACACCAGAAACAAGATAAGACATCTTTGTCTTCTAAATAATCGTTGATTTTAGAAGCTTTTAGCACAGACAGTGCTAAATACATGTCTTAAGCCGCGTCGGAGGTAACTCTACTATATTATCTTGGGAAATCTCGTTGTAGAACCCAATACCGTGCTCCGTAAAGGTCGTATAATAAATATAATATAGGACTGAATACAATTTGTGTTCTAATCTGTCTGATAAATCATTTAATTAAGTCATGACCCGAAACCGACGGGCGTGCATGCAACGACTAATGAATGTCGATGAAGCGGAAATGATTTGTCAGGATCGTGGCAGGTGGCATTCCCTGGTATCTGCCTACCCCTCTGGGATATAGGCGTGAGCTTATGTATGTAGTTCATGACTTGAAGAGAACAACTGTTACGGTGAGACGATCGACCAAGTCTTTGTACCCTTTTTTACGTTACACTACTTTTTTCGCCTACACAGATTTTTTGCCCGAGAACAAACATTGACTGCACTCTTTGTGACCTAGACCACAGAATAGTTGCCTATCCTCGTGAGGCCCAATGTCTTCAAGTGATCACAAAATCAATTGTTCTTTTCAAGGTCAGGCCTCATGAGGCTAGACTAACAAAAAACGGCTTGTAAGAAAATGTAATGTAGACAACAATCGATATTAGGAACCGAGCTGCATCGATCATAGTTTGGGATCAGGCCATGCGTTTTTGTTATATTATGTTGGATGGCTGCAAGACTTTTGGCATAGATGGATGGGACAGCGTCGATCCGTTATTGTCTATACGTTTTTCTGACTAGTTCAGTGGCTCGCTATCTGTGGACCGCGAACCATAGGAGATCCATGGTAGTGTCCTGTACAATGGTTACCAAAAATTGGAGATTTTCAAAGTCATGTGTTTTGTGCGTGTGTGCATCGGCAAGAGCCGCTTAGGACGACCAGCCACAGACGATCTCATCCAAGTGGCAGGGAGACGCTGGATGCAAGCCGCTTCCAACCGGTCGTTTTGGAAATCCATGGAGGAGGCCTATGTCCAGCAGTGGACTTCTTGTGGCTGAATGATGATGATGATGTGCGTTGAACATGATAAGACGAAAACATCCATTTCGTAGACTGCTTACAATGAATGATAGTTACAGTTAGTCACTAATTCCCGGTTTCTCGTACACTGGCAATATGTTATTCAGGTTTCCTCACAGTTCGTTTCTTTGCCGTTCGCGAGTAGTATTGTAATACTATACAAATGTGCACAAGAATCGCTCGTAGCCCGTCCGCCTGAGTGATCTTAAACGATCAGGAAGGTAAGCAACATAGGACGCGTTCAGAGCATGGATGGGTGGCCGTTCTATTCGCAAGGCACGTTAAGCAGGTGGTGCCGGCTGCCGATAGATGGCAGTCGTTAAGCCAAGTCGGAGGCCTTAGGGCGGCTTGAAACTTCTAACAGTAAGACTAGTCTTACAAGCCTCCACCAATCTGGGCCTTGGCCCCCGTGGTGGAGTATGGCCAATACCTTCCTCAGGGAAAAGACCCGTGCCCCTCGGTGAGAACATAATGGGTTGGCTATAGGTTAATCCATTAACCACACGAACGAGATCTCTGGCACTGTTAACAATTTATAATCGCTCGTAACTAGTCATAACGCCGCTGATCGCCTAAATCCGTGGCCTCCCTACACGACTGTCGTCAGATATTATTATTTTCGTATCTGTTTGACGTCTATTTTTCAACGCTCTTCAATATTTCTGAACGGCTATTTTTACTCTGGGACCGCCTCTGTCGTTTTGGCAAAGATTAGTCCGTTTGTAGGTGAGACATTTCACTAATGAAAACTAGAAAGAACTCATGAAAGAGGAAAATAAATCACATTAGAATTTAATTAATACACATTAGAAGTTTTCCCAGAATTACTCGAGTTTTTGAGCATTTTTTTTTTCTCAAATTTTTTTTTTCGGTCTATTACAAACATCAACAACAAATAAAAAACTGAACAAGAGCGAGTTGGGATCCCCCAAACGAGGCTTCTGCACTCACAATTTTTCTGAACTCTTCTCTAAATACAAAGCCATTTTTCTAAATATTTAATTCAGTTTTGGGCTTTTTCTCTGTATTTGTACTGTATCACAAGATTCCTTGCCAAATTTCATAGATCTCGGTCAACTGAAATAACGCTACAAGTTTTCATTTGCTTCATTGTCAAAATGTGTGTTTGTTTGGGGCATAAACGGCCGCATCCTTTTCTAACGTCAAATTAACAATATTATTTTACATCTTCAAGGAAATATAGACTTGAGCACATTGCTGTTTTATTTCAACATTGTTTTATTTCAATTTTCGACAGACGAACGGACGAACAACAATGAGTATTTCTGTTAGTGTACCGTTTTTTCCTATTTAGGGCTGAAACCCCGAAAAAAAGAAAAAAATATCCAGGACTTTTCAAGTCTATGTGCCCCGTCCACTGTCATTTCAAGTGAGCAATTCTCTTCAGAACCATAGCACGTAACCATGGCACAGGGTATTCTAGTTTGGGACCAGGAGAAGCGATTGTGTTGTGTGGAAGTTATCTTTAAACGAATTTTTGAAAATTTGAAATTGAAATTTTTCTTTCCAGGTTTGTCAAGTCTGTAGTCCCGTTTAGTTTATATTTTTACATGTCAGTCACAATTTCGTACCGTGGGCTATTCCGACGCATTTTATCGTCCTCCTCCCATTGTTTATTCAGACAATAAACTGGTTATATTTTTTAATTTTATTTTATTGCCGAAGACAGTTTTAGCACAAAATAGGAATATTCGAAAGTTCCTCTTGAAACTAAACCTTTGTTTTTTACAGCTGCAGCCGCGACTTTGTTCACGTGGAATCCGGATAAAGCTTGCGACACACCGGCATGGTCACGGGGGCAGCCAGATTCAGGCATAACCGTCTTCGCGCCACTGTGTGGCACTGTGGCAGGCGCAAAAAGTGCCCGGTACGAGTGGAGGGTTTTTTTTTTGTGTTTACCTTTTTGTTAGAAACTCAAAGAGTGTTGCAAATTTTTTGCAACAGAGATTAATATATCTATTGATTTATTTATATTTTGTGTTATTAAATTGTTTTTTCGGTACAATAAAGAACATTATTATCTTTTGCTACGAAATATGGTATGCTACCTGGTATTATTAGCTTAGTTATTGGTGCGAATACTTCTTGAGACTCAATCATTTTTTAACAAAGAACTACGCTATTAACACAGTCTCTATCATCAGTAAGCTGAAATTGCAATCAAATCCGCCAAAGAACTCATAACCAATATAAATATGCTTTGGGACAACAACCTGGCAAATTCGTCGTGAATAATCCGGTAGTTTTCCGGATCGACGATCTAGTGCAGATGATAAATGACACTTGGATGAGGATGGCCTACAGTGGACGAAAATGAGCTGATAAATTGCGTGGATATCCGCCCACCTAATGGTCTGACGACTTGATTTCGGTGGCTGAATGTGGACGTCACAAGACCGGAAAACTTGGAAAGCCTTGAAGGTGGCCTATGTCTTGCAGTGGACGAATATGAGCTAGTAAATTGCGTGGGTAGACCGCCCACTAGATGGTCTGACGTCCAGATTTCGGTGGCTGGATGCGGACGTCACAAGACCGGGAAACTTGGAAAGGTTTGAAGAAAGCCGCAGTGGACAAATATGATTTCGGTGGCTGAATGCGGTCGCTGCATGCGGGCGGCACAATAACGGGAAAATTGGAAGGCCTTGAAAGAGGCCTATGTCCTGCAGTGTGCGTTAAATGGCTGATAATGATGATGATGAAATTATATTAGATTGGCACAAAACTTAACATAGCAATTATTGTTAGAAGAGCAAAAGAAAACAGTAGACCTTCTGTTTAGTTTTTCTACTCCACTGTGTTGGTTTCATTTTTATTTACTTTTAAAACTTCTTTACAGTAGTTGACAGTTTTATTGTGTTTTTTGCATACTAATTGCAACTTTGAGGGGCACGTTAATCTGGACTGCCATTAGTGGCCATGCTTTTTTAGTTTTATGTCTCTTCGCATAGATAAAACTACTTGACCCTTATCATCTTCTTTTTAGGGGCCAGAATAATGCTAATTTGATCAAGATGTTTGCTTTTGATATGGTATATTCTCCACCTGAATACTAATTAACCTTTAGAATTTTTTGGTGTGCCGATTGGCTCACAATGATTTTTAATTGTTATTTTATATAATATTCTTGTTGCTTCATCCGTCATCCTGAACTGGGCGAAAAGAAAATTTGTGTGTGTGTGTGTGTGTGTAATTGTATGCGTATATGCAGAGAGGGTGTGTTGTTTGTATTATAAGTGTTACTTGGTAAAATTAATGTATTGATGGGACATGCAGTTTACATGTCTCCGTCACAACTAAAGATAAATTTCACGGCAAACTCTTATAAGAAAAATGTTTTCTTTTCTCTAAATCCCAAGTGACAATACGTTTTGTATTCGAATTAGCGGTTTTGAGACTGAAAACAAAAGATTTTGTTGTGACTTTAATTTGAGTTCAGCTATTTCAAGAATCGGCTAAGTACTCGGCGGCTGTCACTTTGGAATTTCGTAATTTTTAGGGTTCTATTGTGAAACTAAAGTAATCCTTGATGTAAACAATGATACGTAGGTAAATAAAGATGGTAATATAAGACGGGTAATGCTACTGTTCATATTCTTGTCTTGTCTGTATTGACAAACCATTGGGTTGTGTGAGTTTTTGTTTACTTATTTTGCAAATAAACTTTGTATGTTTATAGGAAAATACGGTAAACGCGAACTGTTGAAATTGAAGACGTTTTGCAATATTTTATAACAGAAATGAAAGGAATAAGTTTCCTTGATAATTTTACAGTATTTTTCTTTTATTTTATACAGTCAATAACAGATGCATGTAAACACCTTTATGGATATAAAAATCTTAACCTAGATTTAACACATTCTAGCTAACAGCTTGGAAAGATATAAAAAAGACTTAAAATCTATTTCTGTTTCAGGTTAACACTAAGAATTAAAAAGAATGTATCAAAGTTTTATTTAACATTGTTACTTTTTGTATTGAGTAAGTTGCCTATAATGTTTAATGCACATATGTGTAAAAACTGTGATATAAATCATACATAATCTACTACATGGCTACGGAACCATCACACACTTCGTGTAACTTCAAATCTTTTACGCAAGAACATAAATAAAAAACCGGCCATTGTTATTTCAAGAAGACAATTCAATCTTCACATGAAAATTCTTGCAACTATTTTAAATTATTTTTTTAATACTTTCCGTAAGAGCAACTGAGAGTAACTCTCGTAACATTTTCATTAGAAATGCAGTTTTAATTTAATGTACTTAAGGCGGATAATTCACCGTGCAGGATTGGTGCCAAGACGTTTCGTTCGAAATTTAAAATGTGAAGTGTCGTCGCTAGCGCGATGACAATAGAGCTGAGACGCGTTGACAGTTGATTATCTCGCGAAGACAATCAGCATTTTCGTCTCACTCACAAATCACTGACAAATTGCCTCACCGGTCGAAGATTTTATTTACGTGTACAGAAAGTACTTTTCATGTTTTCAGTCCATCAGTAAATATTTAATTATGCAATAAAGAATATTCTTATCTTATCTATCTTATGTTTTTGCATAATTTATTTTGTTTTATTAAGCCAATCTTTATTGCATAAATACTGTATGTAGTTATGCAATGAATCACTCGCAGCCCCAGCCGCCTGAGTGATCTTAAACGATCCTGAAGGTTTTTTTTATAAACATAAACATAATACAAGCACATACCTTGCTTCTGGCCCCACACTAAGATACCCTGTGTCGTGGGAACCAGAAACAGCGACGTCACAAACATGTAAACATCCAAGACCTGGAGTTTTTTTTTTATCTCCCCAGCCGGGGATCGAACCCGGGACCTCTCGCATGGTAAGCAGATGCGATAACCGTTACGCCACAGAGGTCAACATGGGGTTAAGCAACATAGGGCGCGTAAAATGCATAGATGGGTGGCCATTCTAGGACTAATGCTAATGGCATTTTTCCGAACGGTTCCGGAACGGTTTGCTTCGCAAAGCGACCGTTAGGCAATTGATAGAAAGCAGTAGTTAGCCAATCGTTAAATAGAGGCCTTAGGGCGGCTTGAAAACTTTTGACAGTAAGACCAGCCACTAGTCTTACAAGCCTCTACCCTAGTCGTGGAGTATGGCCTCCCTCACGGAAGAGACTCGAGTCCCTCGGTGGGAACTAATGGGTTGATGCTATTGCACCAACAATTTTCTTATCTTACATATATGTATTATATTATGTATGTTGACAAATTATGTTTTTTTTAATATATTGAACTAGTTTAATCGCGATTTTTTTTTATTAAGTTAATTACGGTCTAGATAAACTGCTCTATAGGCAGCGCCCAGGGTGGGAGAATCGTAGACAAAATCAAGAATTGCATCAAGTAAATTTCGTAATTTTGTACTGTGTAATTCCTGGTGTACATACAATAAATAGAATCGCTCGTAGCCTGGGCTGCCTGAGTGATCTTAAAACGATCACTAAGGTTAAGCAACATACGGCGCGTTAAGTCCCTGGATGGGTCACCGTCTATGACTAACGCTAGTGGTATTTTTCGAGCGGTTCGTGCTTCGCAAGGCACGTTAAGCAGTTGGTGCCAGCTGCCGTCGATAGATGGCAGTCGTTAAACCAAGTCAGAGGCCTTAGGGCGGCTAGAAAACTTCTGACAGTAAGACCAGCCACTAGTCTTACAAGCCTCCACCAATCCGGACTTGGCCCCCGTGGTGGAGTATGGCCTCTACCTTCCTCAGGAAAGAGACCCGTGCCCCTCGGTGGAGACATGATGGTTTGATGATGACACAATAAATATAATCTATCTATCTAATTTCCAACTGCAAGCAGGTTGAGGTCCTTCTGTCTTTCATATTTTGTGTCACGGGCAATAGGTACTTTTGTTTCAGCGTATTGTTTCGAAATTCAAAATTGTTTCTTTTTATTTTCTCCGTGGCTGTTTTTATTATTTACGGCCAGATTTAGCAGTTGATATGAAGTATTAGCGGTGTTAAATTTTCTTAAATTGACTGTTGCACGGTTGAGTTAGGGTGCCAGTTAATTTTCATGCTTTATCGCCTTTGTTATAATATGTGTTTTCGCCTCGCACTAAATGTACCAGTTCCTTTGTTGATAACTAGTCTTTATTTCAATCAGGGTAAGAGCTACTTGGGATATTCCGTATTATGATGGAAGAAAAGTTTTTCTTGGATTCAATTGGCGCTATTGTAAGTGCAACTCGACAGTAAAATTATAGTTTTTGATAACAGCAGGGTCTTGTAAATATTTTTATCATCATCAACCCATTATGTCCCCACTGAGGGGCACGGGTCTCTTACCTGAGGAAGGTATAGGCCACACTCCACCACGGGGGACAAGTCCGGATTGGAGGCTTGTGAGACTTAATCTTAGGCTTAATCTTAAAAAAATCTTCTAAGCTTAATCTTAAAAAATCTTAATTAAACTTAAGCGACCACGAAGGTCAAGCAACATAGGACGCGTTTAGTGCATGAATGCTTGACCTTCGTGGTCGCTTAAGTTCAATTAAGATTTTTTAAGATTAAGCTAAGAAGATTTTTTTAAGATTAAGCCTAAGATTTTTTTATGCAAAGGTTAATTTAAATAGCTGTAGAATTTTGTTGGGCCTATTGACTCACTATAGTAATGGTTTTTAATAGTTATATTCAAGTTCATAACGCAATAGATTACTTTACGTAAACATAACGTAATCAGTTGCGGAAAGACAGTTTGTCGGCTATAGGGCCAGTTTCTGAATTAAGAATTAGATTAGATTAGAACTCTTTACCTACTGTACACACCAGAAAGAAATAAATACATTAGAAACCTCACATATCTAAGTATTGTCGTATACCATTGGCGGTCTTATCGCAAAAAGCGATCTCTTCCAGACAACCATGGGATGGATAGAAAGAAAAAGATTAGAGAGAAGGTAGATAAATATAATTGAAATAGAGTGATGTGATATGTACATAAACTAACTGACCTACAGACAGTATTTAAGAATGATGTACATATTATAATAAAAATGCCAATTATAGATAAATGGATTATATTATAATCCATTTATCTATACTTGGCATTTTTTTGGACTTTAAACGACACTGAATTAAAAACCTTTAGCGGTAGAAAATTCGATACCGTTTGCAAATTTAGTACTAGCTAGCACTAAATTTGTAAACTGC
Organism: Yponomeuta plumbellus; assembly: GCA_947310845.1. NCBI lineage: Eukaryota > Metazoa > Arthropoda > Insecta > Lepidoptera > Yponomeutidae > Yponomeuta > Yponomeuta plumbellus. Next base: position 3,987,585 of record OX371206.1, read on the forward strand.
TTCGAGTTTTCTACCGCTAAAGGTTTTTGATGTAGTGTCGAAAGTCTGAAAAAAAAATGACAAGTATAAATAAATGGATTATACATGAATACACGCGCAGAATTTCACTAAGTAAAAACTTGTGTAACGTTCTGTCACGCTCTTTTCTGAGATATTTGACGAGACAGCACTACAGTTAAGTAGTGCACTTAGCGAACATTCTCAATTCAGAAATAGGCCCATAGTGTTTGGTACTAATTTCAGCTTGAGAACTATTAAAGAAAGAGGACAAGAAAATAGTCCCAGAAGGGTTTTATTTTTTGAGGTACATAATCCTAAATAAATGCTATAACAAGATTTCTCTTTGCAAATAAGTATAAAACAGAGTAGACATAAAGATCAAAACAAAGTGGTGAGTGAAAAAAAATAAAGCTTTGACAGATTTTTTCCTATTTATAAAACGTCTTAAGGATTAATCTTAGGATTACTATGTCAAGAAGGCGCATTACTGAAACTTCAGTTTGAGACTTTTCAAAACATGCCTAAGATGTGGACAGCTTTTGCTAGTTTGACGGTGGCATTTATTTTATCTTTAAGATTGACCCAAATGTCTATGTATTCTAAGCCACATACAGTAGCAATCATCATCAACCCATTATGTCTCCACCGAGGGGCATCTATCGACGGCAGCCGGCACCAACTGCTTAACGTGCCTTGCAAAGCACGGAACCGCTCGGAAAAATGCCACTAGCGTTAGTCATAGACGATGACCCATCCAAGGGCTGAACGCGCCGTATGTTGCTTAACCTTAGTGATCGTTTAAGATCACTCAGGCAGCCCCGGCTATGAGCGATTCGCAGTAGCAATACCACTCGCTAACCGTGAAAGAAAACATCGTGAGAAAACCTGAGAGTCTGAGGTGTTCAGAAACCTCAGCGCTTGAAATTGCCAATCCGCGGTGGGCACGTGTCGTGAATAAGCCCATACTATCTCTCCAAGAGAGAGAGAGGACTATTCCCTACAGTGGGACGTATATAAGGTCCTAACAAATCAAGCACTAATATTTTAAGGGGTAGTCATATAAAGTGTTATAATACCTTCGAACAAAAAAAAAAAAAGATCATTTAATGATCTGCTTAATTTTTTTCTACAACAAAAATTAAAACTTCCAAACAAATTCATTTTTAAATATCATCCTGTTTTCATGCATACATACACACACGATTGAAGTATCTGACGGTAAGCAATTCAAATTTTAATGACATGTGACATTTATGACATGTGTACGTAGTGCGGCGGCACTTATGTGTGCATGTACATTGTTTAAACGGTGTTTATCTAGCATGGATGAACGATTTTTTATTCGACCTATTATGCCTAATAATAATAAAATTTTTTTAATTGATGTATTTAACATTCTAAATTGTTATTTATCTTTTACTCTATCGGCCCTTAAAATATTTGCGCTTGATTTTTTAGGACCTTATATAGGCTGCTTATTGGAAACCTAAGACACTCAGATGTTCAGAAGATTCCGCTGTTTTCCTTCACTTAGTTAGCTTGTGTTTTTTTGCTAGCACTACTTCACAATTGTACTTAAGTTAAAGTACAATAGTCATTGATGCATGCCGGGATTCGAACCCAGGACCTCTCGAACATGAGGTCGGTTTTGTAACGCTCTGTTACTATAGCTCGTATTAAATGTTGGCACAAAAAAACCAAGAAGTTCATTAAAAAACGGGAGTTAGTAGCTACGATGATTCATACAATGAAATAGTCGTTTAGAAGTTTATAAGTAAATCCAGGTCGAGACTTCAATTGCGTCAAAGTGTTTCACTGCGTCAATCGTTGACGTCAAGTTTCTTTTATAATTGTGTAATCGGAAATGCCTGGATACCCACACTTTTTTTTATAAATAAAACAATGTCTATCTGATCTTTAATATTCCCGAGATTTCACGTCACAATCAGATTTAACCGCAGATCTCTATAGACAGTTTCTGTGAGCAAATTTTCCTAGAAAGAAATTTCAGAACTGTCGTAACACTTTGTTCTAGATATTTAACGGTAGGTCGATAGATGGCAGTCGTCTAGTCAAGTCTGGCTTAAGGACTTGCCTTAGGGCGGCTTGATGAAAACTTCTGACAGTAAGACCAGTCACTAGTCTTATGGTGGCGCCACACATGGCTATTTGCGTTGGCGTATTTGGCAAATATTAACCATACATTTCCGGATATCCTTACGAATCTCAAGCACTGATTTTTGTAAACATGCAATGTATTCTTAATCGTCGGGAAATACGCGATTACGAATAGCCATGCTGTGTGGCGCCACCATCGAAAGCCTCCACCAATCTGGCCTTGGCGGCCGTGGTGGAGTATGGCTAATACCTCCTCACCGAGGGGCACGCGTCTCAATCCGAGGACATAATGGATTGATAATTATGATGATGAATATCCTTTCCTAACACCATAGAACAGGGCTTTCTAGTTTGGGACCAGGTGAAGTGATTGTGCTGTGTATTAGGTATTTATTATTATTTATTTTGGCCTCCATATTTTAACAATAATCAGAGGAACAAAACGGCCACCAAAGAATTTCCCTACCGAACCAACGTCATAGCTTAAGCGCCATACTGTCCACGGAATATTATAAAAACCAAATTAATCGTCCCCAACACGCCATCAATTCGCACCGCTGTCCATAAACCACGCATCGCTGACGTCAGACAAATGCGCGGGAATCGGTGTTATTTTGTGGGAGGAAATTAGAAGAATGCCATAACTCTTACATAATGTGGCGCTCTGGAAGTGTAAAAAAGTTGTTAAGGGGACGCGCTGTTGTATTAACTTTATCGCGGCCTTTACTTGGTTTTTGTCTGAAGAGTCCGACCAGGTCTCACTCTGATCAAGTCAGTGTATCCGGAATAAAGGTTTCTTTAGTTTGGACAACTAATTCAGTAGTCCAGTAAAGAAAAGCTTTGCAAAATATTAAACTGATATATTACCAAAATACATGGTAAAAAACTTACTTAGTCCGATAAAAAACCAAGTAAGTTAATCCGGACCATATTTTGCAATGTGTAGTGCTTACGAAAGTTTTAGTTCAAGACAAGCTTTCGAGTCGATTTATGACGAGAGATATAAGTTTTCTTACTTCAGGTTTCCTAGAGAATAACGAAACAGAGCCATACTTAGATATTTATTTCAATAAACTCTCGATTCAGAAACCGGCTGACCAGGTTCTTATTTTTTTTCGTAAACAAAGAAATCCATCAAGCTGAAACAGAAATAAGTCAGTTGCTGAACGAAAATCTTAGCTCCCCCTTAACCAACACCGATCGCAAATGCATTCAATTAATACATCTTCGTTACCGAACTGCCGCATTAATAAATAAAAAACTGAAACGTCACATTCTCGACGTGGCACGTTAGTTATCACACGAAAAACAGTTTGTTTACAAAACTGCCCACTGCTCTAGAATCATGTATGTTGGAACAAAAATATGGGTGATTCTGGAACTAACCCTAATTTTTTTAACGACTCGGATGAAAAGTTTCGACAAAAAAAAACTCAGGTACACTGGAAGTTGTGACTTGAATTATGATTTCTTAATAATTACGGTTTTAGAGCCTAATACTCCTTGACACAGATTAATTACTAATGTAATGTCGATGTCAGTCTGTCTCCTTACTTAAATGTACTGCACTAAGGGCCTGTTTCGGAGTTGATAATTTTCAATAAGCAAATAATTAACTGAAGTGCTGTCTCGTCAAATTTCTCAGAAAAGAGCGTGACTGAACGTTACTCAAGTACCTATAACTTAGTGTGAATTCTCAATTTAAAAACCGGCCCTAAATCTTCTATGTTTTATAATATCACATTTATATTTATATTAATATAATATTTATATTTTAGAATATACCTCGGCTACTATCGAACAGACTTGGATATATTGAAATAAGGTAAGGTTTATTTTGTGTCTTTAATTATAACTATGTAAGTTTTCAAAATAGTGAAGAAAAGTTTTATACAGAGCAGGAGGTAGTATTACACTCGTGTGCTTTCGACGAAAATCGAAGCCTACTCTAGAGCCCGAGGTATATTCTAAAAGCTAACAGACTGTATCCATCTTTATCCATCGATTGTTTCAAAACATCACTGGGTCGTTGTGGAACAAACCTAAAAAATAAATAACATGACTCCACCTAATAGTTGTTAATGTGACAACATTTGTCAGTTAATCTCGGTTAATGCTATCGGGATCGAATCTAACGAGGTCCCCTCCGAGAAAAAAAGACAAATTAGCTTATCCTTCAACAAAAAAAAAGCCGCGCTAAAAAAAACCACGAAGAAGAAAGCTATTGCTTTTCCGACGGTATAAATTTCAACTAGAAGCTAATGTGACGTTGTTTCGCCTATAACGTGTAAAAATACAGGTTTTTATCGCTCGTAATCTATTAATATTTCTTAAGTATCGGTAAAATTTCTTGTTGTTTACGTTGTCTTAGGATATCTTGACGTAATTTATCTTGTGTCTCCACGCCTCCGTATCGCCGGGTTAAGTGTAGAGCGACTACAGTTCCGCCTGTTATTTTTAACTCGCGATCTTGGAACTTTTCAAAAGCCCTTTTCCTATTGCAACTGGACCATCATCAACCCATTATGCCCCCACCGAGGGGCACGGGTCTCTTTCCTGAGGAACATATAGGCCATATTCAACCACCGGGGCCAGGACCGGATTGGTGGAGGCTTGTAAGACTAGTGGCTGGTCGTACTGTCAGAAGTTTTCAAGCCGCCCTAAAGCCGGGTCCGCTGCGCCATGTTACGCGTGTTACAAAAAACGTAACACGTAAATATAATAAAAATGGGGCGTGGTATAACACGTTACGTGTTACATAACGTTACGTTACGTGAAAAAAAATTGAAACTATCAACATGAACACTATGATCGCAACCATTGTTAGATGGTGTCCAGTCATGTGTGTCCAATTGGTGAATAACCCAGTCATAGACGGTCACCTACTCATGTACTGAAAGCGGCCTATGTTGCTTAGCCTTCGTGATCGTTTAAGATCACTCAGGCAGCCGGGGCTACTAGCGATTCTATTATATTCCTATAACATTATTAGTAATAAAAACTACTAATCTAATATAATAAAAATCTCGTATTGCAGTGTTTGGTATCGAACTGCACCGAAACGGCTTCCCCGATTTTCGTGAAATGTTTTGTGTATATTTGGTCGGTGAAATAGGTTGTAGGCTAATTAATATAGCAAAAAATCGTTTGCCGTGTCAGTTTCCATCTAATAATAAACTACAACTGATACCCAGCAATGGGCAGCAATGAGTAGATAAACTAAAACTTTTGTAAACACTATACATTATAGGTTGCCTTAAGGATTTACTTACCTACTTGAATTTTGTCGGTAGAGCTTCAGAGACGAGCGACCGACGACGCGAGCTCAGCTCTGCGAATCAGAGCGAATCCTGGGTGCGTATACTGAGTTTTTTCATTCACTTTCGATAGCGAGAGCGTTTGCAGTTTTTAAAGGAGTGACAGAGCGCGCCACCTAGTTGTCTCTTTGTCACTCCTATGCAAATCGCAAACGCTCTCGCTATCGAAAGTGAATGAAAAAACTCAGTATACGCACCCTGAGTGCTTATATCGCAAACGCTCTCGCTATCGAAAGTGAATGAAAAAACTCAGTATACGCACCCAGAGTGCTTATATTGCAAACGCTCTCGCTATCGAAAGTGAAGGACAAAACTCAGTATAAGCACTCTGGTCGGACTATTTCGACAAAATTCAAGTAAGTGAATCGGTAAAACAATCTATAATGAGTAGATGACACAAGTGCGTACCCAAATAGCTCGCAAAGCTCATATTATATCAAAAGCTTATAATCCCACAATCCCCAAGCATTGCGCTTCGCTTTTATTTAAGGTAATCCAGAGCAAAGTTTAACCCCAAATTATTTAGTTGTGTTCCACGTCAACCGGGTTTGATGGATCTGAGGCAATTACAGCGCCAACCCCCATTGAAGTTACGTACTGTTCCCGAAATTTGAAGATAGCAGATGTTGTTCAATATTCGTACTTATTTTATGAGTGGCAAAACCGGAGTGTTTGAGCTATTCGCATACCTCAGCGCTTGAAATAACCTACAGCGTGAAAAAAGTATAATTTTTTGTATAATTTGACAGCGTGAAAAAAGTATAACTAATACATATTCGTATAAATTTATCAGTCATAGCCTCGTAAGGCCCGACCTTGAAAATAACAAGTGTTTATTATATTTCTCTGACTACACGGGGCTTTACGAGGTTAAAACAGCTGTAAGGCATTTTAACTAAAAAAAGAATTACTTATCAAAAAAAACAGGATAACATTTGATAACTTGTATCTGCAGCTATTTTATCAAAAACGACCTGGTTTGGCCGAATTTGTGATGACGTCATTATCAACCCATTATGTCCCCACCGAGGGGCACGGGTCTCTTCTCTGAGGATGGTATAGGCCATATTCCACCACGGGAGCCAAGTCCGGATTGGTGGAGGCCTGTAAGACTAGTTGCTGGTCTTACTGTCAGAAGTTTTCGAGCCGCCTTAAGACTTGGCTTAACGACTGCCACCCACGTATCTTGCGATGCACGGAACCGCTCGGAAAAATGCCACCAGCGTTAGTCATAGAACGGTCACCCATCCATGCACGTTCGGAATCGTTTAAGATCACTCAGGCAGCCTGGGCTACGAGCGATTCGTGTCAGACCTGTATAATGAGTAACAAGCACAAGTTTTCTGTGTTATGTAAAATCAGATTGTTTACTGCTGAGTAACAGACGTTTGGTCGAGTCCCACAGCATTTACTCCTCGAGGAATCATCGAGAAGCACATCTTTGTCGCATAAACAAGTGAGGTTATTGTAAGCACGCCGCTTTTCATTTTTAAAAACAACAGTTTAGTGTCAAAACGAGTGTTCTTTATAGAACGCTTTCGGTGAAAGTAAAATTAGCCACCGAATGCTTGTTAGTGGGTGAGAAATAAGATCAAGTGTCTGTTCTTAACATTTTGTTTTTGTTATTTCATTTTAATAGAAAAAGTAGCAGCTATAAAATAAATACATTTCAATTGTTATTTAAATTAAGACAAAGAGCCAATGATAAGTTTTCACAGGTAGAATTATTATAGTAAGAAATGCCTAAGTACATTTACGAATGTAAATATTAAATATGTAAGTGATAAGGTCGCCAATTACTACTGTACTGTAGAACCAATGTATGTGCCTGTATATAAAAATGTAAAATGTAAATGTATGTAAATGTACTGGGGTCCTGCTGTTTGACCAAAAGTCATTTGTCAAAATTACACTTGACAAACAATGTTTGACAAAAAATGCTTTCGCCAATTGATCATTTTACTACTAATCATTTTACAAATGACTCACTTATCCAAATGATCAACACTTAAATTTATATTTTACAAATAATTATTTTACTTAATGAACATTTAACAACTGAGTTATCAGACAAAACTACTATTGGTCTAAAAACGTTTGATAAAATGTATTATTTGACAAATGTTTCGTTTATTAATCAATCTTACGAACGGGGGGTCGGCGATGTAAAGAATACGTGACAACAGAAATATAGGTGCGACGACGCGCGTAGCGAAGCGGAGCGCGTCGGAGCGTTAGGTTCTCTATGTAAGATCGAAAACAGACTCGACTTTGATGCGTTCAACATTTTGTTAAATGACATTTGGACAAATGCTTCATTTGCGAAACATATTATTTGGTGAAATTAAAAAAGGTCAATTGACATTTTAATATTCAAAACATTTAACAAATGTAGTGTTTGCTAATGGATCATTTGCTAAGTGAGTTTTTGTAAGATGATACTTTTGTCAAATGTCTCGTTTGCCAAATGAACATTTGGTTAAACGTTGTTTGTCGAATGACCATTTGTCAATAATTTTTTGGTCAACCATTAGTAATCCAAATGTACTACCTATGTCATTGTCAAATGTAATGTGCAATTCCTGGTGTATATACAATAAATAATATTTTATCTATCTATAAGTAAACCTTGAATATCATAAAACCACCCATATAGTAAATAATCATTTACGTAGGTATATTGTATCCAAATTGGCAAATAGAATTTTTTTACGTAGAATGATGCAGGTCCAGAGGAACCTTTACTAAGTAATTTTGCATATAATTATCTTCAAATTTAAACACTAAAATTGGATCTGTCTGCAACAACCTGCAGGTACTTCTTCATGCATGTACCTTTAACATATTTTTATTGCGGAATTAAAAGCTTTGCCGCAGTTTAATAAAATACTTTAAAATTGTGCTCTAACGTAATTCCATATAGGTACACTTAACAAGAAGAAAATCCACAATAAATACATAGCATAAATTAATTTATTTCTCTTATTTACATTGACACAAGATCATTCATGATACATGGCATTCTTCCGATATACAAAACCAATTACAAATAGGTATGCAATCTTACGAAAATCTCGGGTTTGGAATAAAAATTCCTAAAACACGTCCTATTTAATAAAAGCTGTTTTTTTATTTTTTTATATTTTCGATGTCAACTCCGGCACAGCTTTGAACACAAACATTTACATACAGGCACATACATAGCTTCTGGCCCCACGCTAGGATACCCTGTGCCGTGGGAACCTGAAACAGCGTCACAAACATCTAAACTTCCCAGACCTGGAGTTTTTTTTTCTCCCCAGCCGGGGATCGAACCCGGGAACTCTCGCATGGTAAGCAGATGCGCTAACCGCTACGCCACAGAGGTCGTACAACATTTTAAGTCCAAGTCAAGGGGAAATCCTTTCACCTTTTATTGAACGACCTTCTCTAAAGAAAACTCGTTCCCGAAACCCCACTTAAAACTTTCAATCAGTTTCAAAAACAAATCCGCGGCAACATTTTGCCGCACAATGGACTTTTCTTCTTCAAATAATAAAACGCTGCGGACAAAGCGCCCCCTAGCGGAGCGAGTTGTAATCTAAAATATGGTCCTAAGTGGCAGAGGAACGCACAATAAACAATCAATTTCACAAATATCCAGGGCCTCGATTCTGTTAGTGCATTACAATTCAATTACAGTTACATAGTCGGGTCACGTGATATGTTTTTTATTTCCATTGACGCCTAGAATTAGGAATACGCGTGCGCGCGATTATTTCAAGCAGCAATGTAATGAAATCGACGCAGTCGTACGTCATTCAACTACAATGCATTAGCAGAATCCAGGGCCAAATCACTTGTCCCACCTTTATATTCCACGCAACAAATCCGTACAGATTCCAATCGTTTGTGTCAACATGGTACTGAATTTGGCAGGAAAACTATTGGATTGCAACTGTCAAAATAATATAGACTTTCACAGGTAAACTATTGGGATTGCTCAAGGATTCGGTGCTCAGGTCACTGGTACCAAACTAGAATACGTTGTGCTATGGTGGTGATAGCTAGAAAAGGACAACAAACTATGTAAATAAATCTTTCTTGAGAAACCTACGAGAACGGATTGGAATCGCAAGTGCTGCCAAGACTTTCCGCCCTGTGATAGACAGAAGAAAATTACTAAGTATTCGACTGCCAGCCATCGCTAATCGGAGGCCATAAAAATAGGAAGGCAGCAAGGCACAAGCTTTTTCTCAAATAAATATGTCATGATTTTGACCAACTTTAGTAAAATCAGAGATGTGTTTGACTATTCCACCATCAGTTTGCTTTGATTTAGTGACATGAGATAAAAAGTATTCAATAAAATAGTGTCATGATACATCCAAAATCGGAAGTGTCGATGTTATTATTCAAAAGTAACCGTTCGCTATGATGGTAACACTGCGAAATAATATGGCGGGGAGCCTCAGTGAGTTGGGGGCGATAGAAGTGCAAGGAGGCTCACTTTTATGTTATACTTTGTGAAGAAAAAATCTCTTCACAAATACATACATAAGCTTACGCCTGTATTCCAGAGGCATAGATCATACCAGGAACTACCACTCAACACGATTCTGACAGATCAGATACATATGCCGTACTATATCACCGTTTCCATATGCTGCTATCGAATTCCCGGGAATATTTCTTACGTGCCTGGATATATGTGCATCAAAAACAAAAGCAGGCTAGCGTTTTTTTTAACATACTAAAGGTGCGAGTAAATCACATCACATCAATAATAGCACTTGCACGCAGTGTTATAGCATAATCTGAAGGCGTTTTGCACACTGTGTCTTCGAATCGTTACTAACTGCTGCTACTTAGGACGTCAGTTTAAACTCCGACCCTCCCGCGATCCGTCAATAGATGTCGCTCTCCAGTTTCCACCGACACAATGAGGATTAAGGTTATTACTCGCTTTTTGTGGCGCCCATCGCGCCCTGATCGAGAACCGACGAATATTAAGGATTATGACACGCGCCCCTTTTCTTTCGCCGCTGCTTTAGGATAGAACGAGGTAGAGGCTCGTAGCCTGGGCCGCCTGAGTGATCTTAAACGATCACTAAGGTTAAGCAACATACGGCGCGTTCAGTCCATGGATGGGTCACCGTCTATGACTAACGCTAGTGGCATTTTTCCGAGCGGTTCCGTGCTTCGCAAGGCACGTTAAGCAGTTGGTGCCGGCTGCCGTCGATAGATGGCAGTCGTTAAGCCAAGTCAGAGGCCTTAGGGCGGCTTGAAAACTTCTGACAGTAAGACCAGCCACTAGTCTTACAAACCTCCACCAATCCGGACTTGGCCCCCGTGGTGGAGTATGGCCTATACCTTCCTCAGGGAAGAGACCCGTGCCCCTCGGTGGGGACATAATGGGTTGATGATGAGGTAGAGGCATATAAACAATACCTACTTTGATATGAAAAGGACCTGGGTGCCGTACATAACAAATGTATTAATGCATTATAGTACATTAATTCTTTTAATGCATTGTGGTACAATGACAACTGCATCCACACGGCAATTTTATCACCGCTACAAATCTACGCGCCATATCAAACAATTTAGGCGTAATAAAGCATACCATTGGGTATGAAAAACATACGTCACGTGGCCGTGTATACAGGGCGTCCCACGGCTATGCCACATGGAGGGAAAGTACCTTTAATATAGTAGATGGAACATTTTACTGAAAGAACACATTATTTTAATTTCAAAAACAATCTAAACTGCATTCATAGATTTTTAAATAATTACACGGTTGAACCGGGAATCGAACCCGCTACACGAGAAAAAAATATTACCCTGTAGTTTTAGCACACCGATCGGAAGGCTTCATCATAAGGATTATTTTTTGATAAATAACATACTATCAGAAATAAAAGGAAGACCATAAATTTTAAAATTTTTAATACAAAATTAATCAATTCATCAAGTGCTCAAAATGAGTCCCCTCCTGTTAAATACAAAGTCGCACTCGTTTGATTATTTCACTCCCTGTCGATCTTTTGATCTTGTTGTGGTGGATATTCAGAATAATACGTCAAGGGAAGTGATGCATACTACTTCTCAAGTGGGTACATTGATAGCGTAAATGTGCAGTACAAACCTGATCTCGGTCAACACGCTTTTATTACTGTAACACTTGACATAAAGAAGATGAAGACTAAACCAACTAAAATTACTTACAGACCTGTTAAAGATATTGACGTAGACTTATTTAACATGGACTTGGACGCAATGGACTGGGACAGAATTAAGCAACTTGACAACGTTGATGACATGGTGAGGTGTTTCAATGACTATGTAATAAACTTATTTAACTTACATGCACCGGAAAAGACCATTACAGTCAAAGAGGCGCCTCACCCATGGCTGACGAATAATGTTAGGCTTATGACGAACTTACGAGACAAAGCACACGACCGATACAAGACTACAAAAATCGACACACACAAGCAGTTTTACAAAGACCTCAAACACCAGGTAAATGTTGCTGTTTATAACGAAAAAAAGGCGTTTTTAATAAGACTTTGAGACTCTAAGACTTTGTGGAAGACTTTGAAACAAACTATACTACCCGCCAAGCGAGACTGTGACTTACCCTCTCATCTACAGGACCCTGACATGATCAATGGACACTTTTTGAATATACCGGGTAACAGTGACGTGACAATTTCTGACCTAACTTATTTTCAATATCATAGACACTCTGACGCAATGTTTCATATGACTAGTATCCGAGAAGACCAATTACTTAAGATTATGAAAAATATCAAAACGTCCGCAAGAGGCATTGACTCTATTTCGATTGACATGTTAATTTTGACACTACCGATAACAGTTGACGTAATCTTGACCATTATTAACAACAGCATTCTAACAAGGACTTACCCGACTGACTGAAAGATCGCCAAAGTGACTCCACTCCCTAAGAAGCCCCATCCTGCACAGGTCTCAGATCTGAGACCTGTAAGCATTCTGCCTTGTATATCGAAGATAATAGAGAGGGTGGTATGTGATCAGTTGTCTCAATACTTGGAGAGGTCAAGTATGCTACCAGCTCTCCAGTCAGGGTTCCGCAAAGGTCGAGGGACTGCAACAGCACTTCTGGATGTGGTAGACAACGTACTTGCAGCGCGGGATGTTGGCAGGAGCACCTTATTAGTATTGCTTGACTTTTCCAGGGCTTTTTACTGCTTAAACATCTCCCTCCTATTATCTCAGATGAGCTACTACGGCCTGGACAGGGCCGCGGTAGAATGGTTTGACAGCTACTTGACTGGACGTGCGCAGATTGTTAATCTCCGTAAGACGGACAGAAGCACTGTTTCCTCGGTCCCGTGTCCTTTATCTAGATAAAGGGGGGTCCCGTTCGATTTTAGGGCCCTTGCGGTTCATCCTGTATAGCGCTGATATAGTCACGTCAGTTGTTCACTGTGATTATCATCTGTACGCAGATGATCTGCAGTTGTATATATCGTGCGATCCAGAGGAAGCTGAGATCGCAGTGAATAAATTAAACGAACATTTAGATCGAGTAGCAGCATGGTCTCAAAAAAATTGCCTGTCTCTGAATCCAAGTAAATCCAAGTATCTTATCCTCGGTTCCGAAGCTCAAATCGGAAAAACTGCTAATCGGATAGCTCAAACTGGACCTGTAAGCATCCGAGGAGTGCCGATTGAGCAGGTTACTGAGGCTAGAGACTTGGGTTTGCTTATGTATGGGCAACTCCGCTTTGAGAACCATATTCTCGATGTCGTGGGTAATTGCTTCTATCGTTTTAAGGTGCTGTACAGGATAAGGGACTACCCTAGTGAGACTATGCGGGTCAAGTTTTGCGAGTCGCTTGTTTTGTCTAAGCTTAACTACTGCGACGTTGTCTATGGTGGGTGTTTGCTTCGCAGGTCTGAAAGATTGATACAACGTGTGCAGAATGCGTGCGCTCGATTTTGTTTCCGTGTCCCCCCTCGAACCCATGTCACTCCGTATTTGAACGACGCGAATCTACTGAAGATGTCTGCACGTCGTAAACTGCACCTTGCTGTTCTGCTTTTCGGTGTAATAAAAACTGAGACTCCGGAATATTTGTTTAGTGAAATCCAATGGTCATGAAACAAATATAAACACAAAATGAGGACAGCAATACCAGCAAACCGAACGGCGGCGTTTCGCGGCAGCTTCAGATTCGCGGCGTCTAAATGCTGGAATGACATTCCTCCTCCTCTCCAAGTCCTTACCAGCAAGTATTCCTTTAAGGTGAAACTTAAAGGGTATTTGTTGAGTTACCAGAAAACTTAAACTACCTACCTCTTCCAGCATGACCTACTATCTACCCATTCTTCCTAAGCACGAGTCAAGTCAAGATATTAAATAGCGTATTTAATTGAATTTGTTATTGTATTCACTGGTATTATTGACCCTAGTATTTAAAGTGTATTTAATGTGTATTAGTTATTAGAATATAGTATATTATATTATGTACGTATATGTATAAGCGTGTGTTTCTATATTTTGTATATAAGTATGAGTGCGTATGTGTTCCGTTTTGATGCTCCGTGAGTCACCGGAAGGCCCTAGCTGAAAATCAGTGCTTTGGGTGCAAACCCTCAGCAAATACTGAGCTAGAGACCTTTTTTCTGCTGCATCGACATACAGCGCAAATCAACTGTAAACACTTTGTTTTTTTTTCTTCTCTTACTGTAGCTTCATGTTTCTTGTACTTTTGTCAAATATTTACCTTATTTTTCTGTATTTACTTACTTGTGTTGTTATGTATGTCCATGTGGCGTTAAATAAACCTTTTTTCTTTCTTTCTTTCTTTCTTTAATAGGTACTTATGATAATGTCAGTTGTAGGTATGTCCTTACGGCAATGTTAGCTTTTAATTTTTCTGAACGAAAATTCACTTCAAATGTTAAAATTCATGGTCTTCCTTTTATTTCTGATAGTATGTTATTTACCAAAAAATAATCCTTATGATGAAGCCTTCCGATCGGTGTGATAAAACTAAAGGGTAATTTTTTTTCTCGTGTAGCGGGTTCGATTCCCGGTTCAACCGTGTAATTATTTAAAAATCTATGAATGCAGTTTAGATTAAAATAATGTGTTCTTTCAGTAAAATGTTCCATCTACAATACTAAAGGTACTTATCCTCCATGTGGCATAGCCGTGGAACGCCCTGTATATTATGCTGATGTAGGATACTAACATAATTAAGGCCTAAATGTTATGTGGCCGGTAAATTTATTTACGTTAAAATTAATTTTAAGGTAAATGTTACGTTCTATTTGTCGAGATCCATCAATAATTTAAATGCCAAAACACTGATTATATTCTAACAAAAATAGAATTGCCAGTGACCAGTACTAGAAATATGATTGGAAAACCAGTTTGACGTTCTGGATAACAAATAAAATACAGGAAAATATACCAGAAATTGGAACTGGCTCGATGCCGATGATCTCGTAACGTAAATGTTACATGTACTTACTTAAGGAAGAAGAAGTTAATAAACTAATATTTCCTTTACCATGTTTTATTTTTGAACAGCTGTATTGTTGGAAAGTCTTACAAAGAGTGTTAGCTTGACGCATTAGGTATGTTGTTATATTAGTTTTGCGGAATTTGTTTTGTAGGGTTGCTCTAGTAAATATTTTAGGAAGTTTTTACGATGGATAGATAACATTTAGTACAAAAGCAGGCGTAAGAATCTCGAGGAAATCTCGTGTAATTTCTAACAATGAAGAAGTGGTATACAAATATGATTATACGAATAAGGAAATGATGACTGATTGATTGAAATTAGGGATTATATTTTATGCTACAGATTATGTGCTATGCTCGCCAGTAAAACTTTGTTAGTACGATGACAGATACACGGTCGGGTCACGTGACGTGTTTTTTCATACCTTTTTTCATACACCTGGATTGTTCGATATATTTGCGCGCGTAGAATAAAAGCTGCAGTGAGTTTAGGTCACTGCCGCTTCTAGTCGCCGTGTCTATGCAGTTGTAATTGTACTACAATGCGTTAGCAGAATCTAGGTCCTGGTCCTGAACTAGGATACCCTCTGCAATGGTAACCAGACAAGGACATACAAACATGTAAATACACCCATACTGAGTTTATTTGTAAGACGCCCCTCAGTGAAAGTCGAACCCACGACCAGCCTCCAAAAAATATTTTTCATTTCATTTTCACTTTAACGTTCACTTTTCACCTTTCATTTCACTTGCACAAGCCCGTAATTGGCCTAAGATAAAATATATTTATAGCTGTTAACAGTTATTATTTAACTAGTCCTGTGGGTTTTGTAATCCAAAAAAAAAAAAAAAATTTTTGTCCGTAAAAACTGTTACATTTTAAATCATTCTTAGTTTGATTTCCACTGAATGTTAATTACTCGTATCTTCCATATACGAAGTGTGATACCGCCAGCAAATGCGGGCGAACTAGAATATAAATTTGAAATAAACATCGATTTATTTTTATATTTTAAGTAATAACAAAAGTCTAAAGCCTGTATTAAGCTCCTCAATATTATGCAGTACATTTAATACTTAATACCAATAGGTACATTATTAGCTGGGGTGGTGAGTTGTGACAGAGGATAAGTACCTATGTGCCTCTAAGCCACGTATTAGTGTGGTGTTGGTGCGCGCAAGCTCGCTAATTCTTTATGATTGTTTGTTTTAGGCAAGGGTTACATTGAAGACATAGTTCGTAACGTACTCATTTAATAATTGAAGATGTTTTTAATTCCTATAAGACATAATTTGGACAGTTATTAAAAATACATGTCATTTGAATGTCATGACTTACTCAAAAACGAAGGTAAGTTTCACAATGCACTCTGAAGAAAGTGTGTGTCTCGACTGCATAAAATGTGAAGATTACCTGTAACACAAAGAGAAAAACATCTGTTGAGATTTTATAAAATAGTCAAATAAAACAAACAAATAAAAAACTGTAGTTTCATTACGACGAAACTAATCGGTCTGACAATGAAATTGTCACACCGAAAAGTTTTACAGGTGTGAAATTTTTCATTAATTTTGTGTAAAACCCGATAGTCTAAAAACACTGGAAAAACGCTATTAAAATATTAGGTTAGATTAACTAGAACGTATTTGTAAAATGTGAAATCTTTACCATATATTTCAAAAGTTTTACTCTTCTACTAGGCAGGGGTATAATAGTTTTCACCATACGTTGAACCTTATTACTTTGAAATAGAGTCGTAAAAAACCAATCAAAAGTATGCAAGCTTTGCCCGTTAAAGTTAAAGAACCGTGTGTTAACTACATTGAAATTGTACAATGTGGCCCGTCCCTTAAGCCCGATGTAATCATCCCTAACGACACAATACCGCACAACTCATGACATGAACTTAGTGCAACTTTTATTAGACGGAGCTCGTGTAATAACTTTGATAAGGTTTCTGTCGTAATGCGATGAGTACTTTATGACACACCCTGATATTTCTTATTACGACCTCTGTAGCGTAGCCGTTAGCGCATCTGCCTACCACGCGAGAGGTCCTGGGTTCGAACCTTGGCTGGGGAGAAAAAAAAAACCCAGGTCTTGGATGTTTACATGTTTGTGACGTCGCTGCTTTTGGTTCCCACGATACAGGGTATCCTATGTGGGGCCAGAAGCAATGTCTGTGGCTATATGTAAATGTTTGTTTAAAAATGTCTATTAGCACCACTTTGTATAAGTAGATGTATGTAGGTAGTAGAAAAGCATGATTACCTTCTTCAGATTGGTTTATGATCTTAATTAGAGAAAATTTATTTTATAGGAAAAAATACATGTCATTGAATATAAATCGATCTGATTCACAGAACTTAATCATGGTGAACCGATATGGAGCTCGCGTCGCATTGTAGGCAGAGGTCGTCGCAGAAGTATTTTATTTTGAATACTTCTCATCTTTTCTGTTCGCATATTAGCAAAAGTCACTTCAATATTCAATAATAATTTTCTGCACAGCCGCGGCTTTATTGTAGGAAAAAAATCAAGTCAAGCTCACCTCCAGCTATTAATATTGAGAATTCCAGCAAAAAACTCAATGCTGGAGAAATTATGATGTTATTATGTGTGCGGAATCTTTCTTACAACAAACCTGATATTTAAATACTCTGTTTACCCTTTTTGTCACGGATTTTTGTAAATAATTTAATTCAGATAAATGTTCTCATCATTGCTTGTAGTAGGAGCTTATTCTGTTCTTAATAAAAAAATATGTTACGTGCTCGCCAACTGTGAGGGAGAACATCGTGACAAAACCTGAATGTCTGAGTTGTTAATATACCTCACTTAATATATCTCTCTCAGAGAGAAAGCCTATGCCCTTTAGTGATACGTATTTAGGCTGCATTATACGTTTCATCATCATCATCAACCCATTATGGCCCCGCGGGCACGGTTCTCTTCCCTGAGGAAGGTATAGGCCATACTCCACCACGGAGGCCTAGTCCGGATTGGTGGAGGCTTGTAAGACTAGTGGCTGGTCTTACTGTCAGAAGTTTTCAAGCCACCCTAAGGCCTCTGACTTGGCTTAACGAAGTAACGAATGTTACATTTATAAACTGGATATCATTTTATCTCTGCTCTTCTCTCCTCGTGTCAAGTTAGTTGTTGCCGACCGACCAATGAACCTTTTTAATGTTTTTATATTTTTTTTCCTTTTTGCGATACGTCTAATTTTTAAAATAGAATATAATCACTTTGCGATTCAGTCAAAAAAGATAACACTTTGCGATTCAGTCAGAAAAGATAAAATAAAGATTTCTCAATGTTACGTGCGTGTTTTATTCAATTTTTACGTGCATACGTTTCATTTGTATTTTCTTAAGCTGTATTGAGGTCCCACTGCAGAGCACCGTCTCTCAGAAAGAGAGAGTAGGTATGGGCTTAATTAAGCTGCGGTGGCAGCGCAGCGGTACACCGCGGGGCTGACTTTCGGGAGTCATGGATACGAACCCCGGCATGTACCGTTGACTTCTTTTTCTAAGTCACGTAGTACGTTTGTGAACCTGAAGTAAGTCATTGTGAGGAAACCTGAGTATCTGAGACTGTCACATATCTTGGCGTATAGTTTTAACAATTCAATCGTTAACTACAATATCAGCAGCCAATTTAACTTTTATCTTAGAGCTACGACTACCTACTTGAAAACGTAACTCCCAAAAAAACCTTAAAATGAGAAATATTTGTCGACCTCTGTGTTGCAGTGTTTAGCGCATCTGCCTACCATCCGATAGGTCCGGGTTCGAATCCCGGCTGGGGACAAAAAAAAAGAAACCCAGGTCTTGGATGTTTACATTCTTGTGATGTCGCTGTTTCTGAGTCCCACGACATAGGGTATCCTAGTGTGGGGCCAGAAGCAATGTATGTGCCTGTATGTAAATGTTATGTTATGTTATTAGTTTTCAATAAAATACCATGCACCCTGATAAAGGATACCAATGCTATGGTAACCGATGACATACAAAGTCTGTATTACAAACATGGGCGAACACTAAGTCAGAGGTCATTTTTGTACAAACGCATACCGGCCCCCAGTAGGAATCGAATCCACGACCCCCGAAATCAGACGACTGACCAACCTCTCCGCTAGTCCAACCAGGCATTAGGTCAAAATATGAAACAGAATCTCCCTCCCGCAACTTTCACAGCCAAATTGAACCTGAAACCGTAAAACCACAATCCTAACCCAAACAACTGTTGAATGGCGGCCGAACATCCGAACAGTCGTATTTAAAATAATAAAATATGTCAGCGACGTAATAATTGGGGCGTAAAATTATTATAATATAAATAGTTTAGAGGCTGAAAATAATTTTATAGTTTCGTGATACGAACGTACCGTGCTCACAAATCATATTCCTGTTTAGAGTGGGACTGATCAGTCTTGATAGTTGCGCTTTGGCTGGCTCAGCAGTTATAACATTCCCGGACCTACATAGGTATTGAATGCATGTCTAACAGTCCGTCCGTCCGGCCTCCACGTTTTGTTTTTAAGTACGTAGTAGGTATATTTATTGATATAGAGATATTTGGTTTACATAATTGGTACATACAGTCATGCATGCAACATAAGTAAAAAGTCCTTGGACAGGACTAATTGACTAGGTGTACTAATTATTATAATGGATCGTGTTAGTAGAAGAGCAAGATTTGCCTCGGTATTTAATTAACAGTAGCTCTTTTGAACATCAGCATACCACATTTATATAGCACTTTTTTTATTTGTCGTAGAAATTTTACTCACTAACTGACAACTGTGAATTCTGAGTGTCTGACGTGTTTTTCAAATGTTCACTGCTTAAAATCGCTAATTTGCAGTGAGTTTGCATAGTGATTAAGCCCATAATATCTTTCTCCCTCTCTCTTTCTATGATCTCTGAGAGCGTGATAACCTCTCATTACAGAGTAGTGGGACATCTCATTAAGTTCCAGATAGCTCCGCCAAAATCTAAGATGCCCTGATTCTGTTGCCCAGTCAAAATTTCAAGCAGTGCGTTAAGTTAGGGAATCGTTCGTATCGCTTTAACTGAATGAATATTCCTGTTACTGACTTCTGACTCTCACAATAAGTTTCTGTATTTTGAAGGATCAAATGTTTCAGTCCCACGGTCGCGCTATAGAGAAAAGACAGCATTTTATTGTATGACTTTTTTTCTAATAATTCATTCAGAAGCAGACCAGTTTTATGACACCCGTGCGTCCGACTACACGACACTAATACTATGCCATATTTTAATTGTTTTATTGGATTTTTTCAAAATAATGACTGACTAACTTTGGCCGCTTTTCACTGAATAATTTTCATGGAACTCTGAATTCTTGTCTTTTGTGCAATTAATTATTGATAGTAAGAATCTTTTACCTAAGCTTTTAATACGTTTGCTTGTTTCATACATGCTAGATTATTGTTTATACGTTTTGAAACATCAGTAGGTATATAACGCCCCTAAAAAGAGGCGTAGCCAAACCACTAAAGAAAGGATTTATTATTCGCATTCTCTTCGTTAATAACTCGCTGAAAAATTCCCGTTTGTCAACGGAAATATAATTAATTGGGAGTTTTCCTTTGATCTCGCGTTACGATTGTGAGTTTTGAGTTTTCTGCCGACACAAAGTGGATTATTATAGAACATATTTCATTGTCGACTAAGAGATGGAGGAATAAAATGCGTTAAGTGCTTTGAAATGGGTGCACTAGTCATCTTGTTCCTAGTATACCTCGTAACTACGTACCTGCTTATTGAATAGAGGATACAGTTAGTGTTAGAGACCTCAGGTCTTGGGTGTTTACACGTTTGAGATTTCGCTGTTTCTGGTTCCCGCGACACAGGGTATCCTAGTGTGGGGCCAGAAGTAATGATTGTGCCTGTATGAAAATGTATATGCTTATGTGTTTAATTCGCTCATATTGTATCACATTAAATTGGTAAACAAGAGGCTTACATTTCGAGAACGTATTTAAAATAGAGGCAAGAAAGCTCTTAGCAAGTAATAGTCGACAGTTAAGCTTTCTAAGCTGTTATGAATGTGTTCTTCGACATTACCCGACATTAAGTAAGGTTTTTTAAAATATATTTTACTCTCTAATGATTTGTAAGTAGCCTACGTCCATACGTACCACTATAAGGCACAGGCCTTCTCTCAGAGAGAGAGTATGGGCTCGAATCTCCACGCCTGCCCAGCGAGGATTGGTGATTTCAAGCGCTGAGATACTATGGGATGGGCCAATTTCTGAATTGAGAATTCACACTAAGTAAATACTTAAGTAACGTGCCGTCACGCTCTTTTTTAAAGAAATATGACGAGACAGCAATACAGTTAAGTATTTACTAAGTCTGAATTCTCAATTCAGAAATCGGTCTTGAGGCTGAGATACTCAGGTTTCCTCTCTAATGATTAGTATTTAAAATCTGAAAAAAAAAACTTTTATGTTCTGTCTGTGTCCTTCGGTCATTCATTTTATATTGTTTTAAACTTTATTTAACCTTTATAGTGTCTATGAGCTGTACTGAGGTTTGGACGGCAAACACATACCAAAATGACTATCACTGATGCCCGGTTCCAATATTCATAAAACGCTTCGTTTTTGCTTACGATCGGTTACAATTCCTACGAAATTCCTACGAATCGTTAATAAATTGTAGGGTAGAACGGGTCGTAGCCGGTAGGCGTATATTATAGGAACCGGGCATGATTGTTTTAGTGATGTCGGTTGTCAAAGTTCCATTTATGGGATTTGTATTTCTGTAAAATAAAATGAAACTACGTACTTTTCCGCAAACTTTTCGCTCGCGCAGCGCAATATGTCCTATACAAATCCGTGCGCTCAAATTTAAGAACCCAGCCTTAAACAGTTGCGTTATGACTTTGAAAATAAAAATTAAAAGTATGAAATTTTTTTCATACTTCAGCAAATTAGGTGCAGCAGAAAACCAGCTCTAGTCGCCTTTGACTAGCATTTTGCCTTTTTCTATTGTAGCACTCGTATTTATTAGGTAGCACTATTTTTCTGTTTTCGTTTGTCTCCAAATATTGTTTAATTTTTGTGTTATGGTCATTTTGCGTTTTTGTGTTATGGTATTACAATGGAAATAAATGACTTTCACTTTCACTAAAAACCATAACTACGGTAAGATCCACCAAAAATTGTACCTACTAATTGTAGTTTTTAAAGGTTATTATTAAATTAATTAAACAAATAATAATTAGATGCATCCAGATATACACAATAATTTGAAATACTTTCAAACATAAGCTCACGCCTGTATCCCAGAGGGGAAGGCAGAGACCAGGTACAATTTCGAAATAATTTTCTATAAAAAAATTACTTCAAATGTCAGCTCCGATTCAGAGATTTGCAATAGATGACATATTGTATTATTTTGAAAATCCCATACTTTACGTCTGCCTATTAATTGATTTCCACTAACAACTTTTCAGATGACTCTAACAAATGACTCTAAACTTTGGAAGCTTTGCCATCCTTTAACTAGGTACCGGAATAAGAAAACATATACCATGATTTTGTCATTGTACTTTCATGCGCAAACATAATCGAGGCTTTGCTCTCTACTTCTAAAGCTTCCATCATTGAAGGCCATGCGGCTTAACTTTTACGTCTTTATTACTGAAGACACTCACAAGTGAGGTCTTAACGGGGGCTTAGGACGCCCTCTAGTCTGACACACAGTAGCGCCGCGGTGCTATCCAATCAAAGTTTGTAGACCGAGATCAAGTTTATACGAGCCGGAGCTTAGGTCGTGTGATTGTGTATAATCCATTTATCTATACTTGGCATTTTTATTGGACTTTAAGCGACACTGAATTAAAAACCTTTAGCAGTAGAAAATTCGATACCATTTGCAAATTGAGTACTAGCTAAGCACTAAATTTGTAAGCTGTTTCGAGTTTTCTACCGCTAAAGGTTTTTGATTTAGGGTCGTTTAAAGTCTGAAAAAAATGCCAAGTATAGATAAATGGATTATAGTGTTGTTTGGTGTAATCAGCGAAGGAATAATAATTCACAATGATGCCCTTGTCGGATTATTATTTTCTCAAGTCAAGAAATAAAATGGGTTTTATTTACTTTATTCTAGATACACTTACTTTTTGTCGGAAGACTCCGACCAGGCAGGGGTGCAATTACGTAAGTCATCCATGATTTATCCTACTCATCATCATCATTAACCCATTATGTCCCCACTGAAGGGCACGAGTCTCTTCCTTGAGGAAGGTATTAGGCCATACTCTACCACGGGGGCCAAGTCCGGATTGGTAGAGGCTTGTAAGATTAGTGGCTGGTCTTACTTTCAGAAGTTTTTAAGCCGCCCTAAGGCCTCTGACTTGGCTTAACGACTGCCATCTATCGACGGCAGCCGGCACCAACTGCTCAACGTGCCATACGAAGCACGGAACCGCCCAGAAAAATTCCACTAGCGTTAGTCATAGAACGGTCACCCATCTTAACCTTTATGACCGTTATAAGATCACTCAGGCAG
The DNA here is from genome assembly GCA_947310845.1 of Yponomeuta plumbellus. Classification (NCBI taxonomy): domain Eukaryota; kingdom Metazoa; phylum Arthropoda; class Insecta; order Lepidoptera; family Yponomeutidae; genus Yponomeuta; species Yponomeuta plumbellus. The sequence goes on from OX371206.1 coordinate 4,011,078, forward strand.
CCGGGGCTACGAGCGATTCATACAATTACTTGACTTTTTGTCGGAAGAGTCCGACCAGGTTCCGCTCTGATTCACAGAGCTTAATCATGGTGAGCAGAGACGGAGTTCCCGTTGTCTGTTGCTCGTCTTTGATGACGACAGAAATGTATTCAGAATAGAGCTAATAACGTCTAGTGCTAACGAAAGTTTGAGTTCAAAAATATACCGTTGCAATTAGAAGAACAATATTTACGACGGTTACAAGGTAATAGGGCGCTTGACAGTCGTCAGTGCAGTTCGGATGTCCTATTTATATAAAGCTACCGGAATAACAAACAGATGTCGCCAGGGGATAAAGAAGTGGAGAAACGGGTTAAGGTGTGCTCATACTGAGGAGGATAAAACTAGAGGTACAGTTTTTTAATTTAAAATTACAGTTGTATCATATCATCTTGGGCATTCAGAGGGGGTATACAGCCAGTATCTTGGGAACTCTCCCCAACGTCAACATATTTAATGTATTATGTATTTACTATAATCTTACAAGCTGACCGGGCAAAAGTTGTATTTCTTTCATTTAAGGCTATGAAACATAAATAACAACTTATTTTCAGATCTACCGAATATACACATAAAATTTCATCAAAATCGGTCAAAGCCGTTTCGGAGAAGTATGCGCACTAACAACACGAGAGTTTTATATATTGGACTAGCTGACCCAGCAAATGTTGTTTAGCAAGATAGGGGAGGGGTATGAAAAATAGGTAAGAACCTACCAGATATATACATAAAATTTCATTAAAATCGGTCAAGCTGATTCGGAGGAGTATGCGCAATAACACGGTGACACGAGAATTTTATATGCTATATTTGGCCGATTTTGATGAAATTTTATACTACGTATAAATCAGTAACTCTGTTTTTCGTATCCCTGTCTAGCAAAACAACGTTTGCAGGGTCAGCTGGTATCTATATAATACTGTTAATAAAACAAATAAATTTTCACTCTACGTAGAAAAACTAAGATGATTAAGACATTTATTATTAAACATCGGTTTGAGCAGAGCTTTAACCCTTCCAGTACTTAACATTTGTCAGGCACATATTTATTGTTTCAGAAAAACGTTTTAAGTTACTGCAATAACTTCAAAGAAGACGAAAAAAGACTGGGACTTTTTTCGTTGACGAAAAAGGCAACTTAACCCTCCCTCTGGACCAATTTGTTAATTGTTGCGGGGTTATATTTTCGTTTCGTGGGGTTCTTTTTATTTATGAATTTAAATGGTCCCTGAAGGCGAAGGGTTAATGCTAATTTCGGCTTTTTTTGTTACTTCCGTAAAGGGTCACCATCTTAACGGGTTAAGATTTCGGGCGGTTTTAGTTGTTAATTTAGTCTGCGGTGGTGTTTAGTTTAAGCTTACTTGTGAATATTGTAGAGTACTGGGCTCGTAGTAGGGAGCTATAGTTCTGCTACACTTGAGTTGAGTCTAGGTAACGTAGAAGTAGAAGGATCTCGCACCAACAGTAGTAGAGTAAATATATTGGTAAATATACAGATAGATATAATATTGACGGTTTCTCTCTCTAGTACAGTATACGATAGACTAACTTAATTGTACCAGATTACCTAATAATGTAAACTACTTAACGTGCCTAAATTGCGTGCCTTGGTCACTTAAAAGTAGGTTAAATAACCAACATGTGCGGCGGTAGATCGTACAAATATTTATGACAAATAAGTCATCCAGTAGATTTCGTTAACACGAATTGAATAAAATTGCTTATTAACAGAATCACCAACAAACCGAAATAATTATGGTTATGTTTTGTATGTGTTCACAAATCACCCGTAACATAATGGAGGAGTGTGCACGAATGTACATACACTTTGATCGGCTTTCGACCGCACCTACCGAAAAGGCGTTTTATATTTGCCAAAGAGATCTCGTGGTGAAATTTTTCATTTCAATATTCGACCCACTTCTTAGCTCGCTAGTTCATCCTCCCGAAGTGATATTGAGGAATCAGAAGTGCAGCGGGAATGTTTGCAGAAAAGATTTTCGGGAAGACTTGCAAGGTGTTATGAATAGATAGACTTTATTGTACATATTAAAAGGAGATCACACATGTATTTTTTAATCTAAGAGTATAATAGAGAGATCACTTACAGACAACCTTTGAACTAACCCCTAAGGCCTCTGACTTGGCATAATGACTGCCATCTATGTGTGTTTCTATATTATATAAGTATGAGTGCGTATTTGTTCCGTTTTGATGCTCCGTGAGTCACCGGAAGGCCCTAGCTGAAAATCAGTGCTTTGGATGCAAACCCTCAGCAAATACTGAGCTAGAGACCTTTTTTTCTGCTGCAACGACATATAGCGCAAATATAGGTACTGTAAACACTCTTTGTCTTTGTTTTTCCTCACTGTAGCTTCATATTTCTTCAAATTTTGTCTAATATTTGCCTTATTTTCTGTATCTACTTTTCTTGTACAAAGTTGTATGTCCATGTGACGAAAAATAAACCTTTTTTCTTTCTTTCTTTCTTTCTATTGACGCCAGCCGGCACCAACTGCTTTGCGTGCTATGTTGCTTAACCTTCGTGATCGTTTAAGATTCTACGAGCCGAATTGTACTGTTACCTTATAAATATTTTATAATTATATTTTTTCCTCGTGTGTTGCAGCACACGAATGTTCAACAAGAATATTGTTATCTTATCTTAATAATATTTATTATTTCTCGGTTGATAATTTAGCCAACATGGTCGGGTCATGTGACATGTCCTTTAATTCTATTGAATGACGCCTAGAATTATTGATACGCGTGCGCGCGTTTACTTGAAGCGGCAATGAAATAAATCGATGCGTTAATCCAACTGTCATTGTACTACAATGCGTTAGCAGAATCTAGGAATATAGTGAATCCAGTTTATTCATTGTGTGTCCAATTGTACATACGTGCACAATGTCTAAATTGAATCAAATTGAATTGAAAGTTGAAGCTGAAGAGGGTTTGTTTGTTTGTTTGTTACGCTTTATTGCGCAAAAAAAATAATACAAAAAAAAATAACTTAAATAACAAGTAAATGTCGATGTACAAAGGCGGACTTATTTCAAAAGAAGGGTTGTTAGGATATATTTCAATACACATAGGTATATTTTTTATTATTTATTTTAATAAACTTAATTATTATCATTACAGGGAGTCCCTAATTCAATAGTTAAGCTTACAACACTGCCCTCGTAAGGAAGAACGCAATAATCGTATAAACGCAGTTTTGAGTAAATTGCTATTTATTTCTTAGGATTAGAAGGGTTTCATACATTACTGCATATTTTCTTACTGAAATTTCAGGTTTCTGCAGTCTGTTTGTTCATTCAATGAAAAAAAAAAATTGGCACGTTGACATCTCCATACAATTCTTAGGCTGTCAATGTCTGAATGTTGCTAGAACGTAAAAACCAAATAACCCCATTTTACTTCCAAGTTAAATTGTGTATGCTACGCAGGTGTTTTTTTTTAGACTTTGCTCTTACGAGTAATTCAATTTTAATGTCTTTGATGTGATAAGGATTTTGGTCACATGAGTCTTCTATTCACGGTAAAAAAATCTACCGAGTTAACCTATAGCTTTTATAGCGGTAACACCGCGTCATTTTTTTTTTGCATAGAATTGAAAAACGGACTGTAGTAGACCTACAGCCACCATTATTTTTTCACGTATAGATATACCACCAGGGAGCCCAATTTTGCATCCAAAGTAAAAAATCAGTAATGGCTATTACTGCGTTCTTCCTTACGAGAGCAGAACAATGATCAAAGACAAACGATTTTGAATAATAAAAGTCTACAATAAACAATACAGTTAGACCCAACACCATTACAAACTATAAAATTTTTAGTTTTTTATTTTATAAATAAATAAATAAGAAAAATAAAAAATAATTTTAAACTTAATATTATTGTAATTTCACAGCATTAGCAGAATCTAGTAAGTAGAACCTGACCTACCTCAACGCGCGGAAAACAACGTCATAATGCTCCTATTACCCCACTTCGGAACCATTAAAACTTTCCTGTACGTTTTTTCTCTGCACTTACGTGCACAAAAACCGATCCGCCGCCTTATTAGGGCCCGGGAGCGTGTACTCCGTATCTATGTCAGTTAATTTTCCAGCCAGTGTAATTACCCCGTTTCGCTTTGTTTTTGCTGCTAACTTTATTTGCATAGCGATCCTGTGCGCCCGCCGAGCGATTGGACAGGAAAGCTGTGGAGCAGAATGGGACAAAGTAACTGGCACAAAATATCAGCGTAAAATAATGTCTACGCGATACCACACAAAAAGCTTATGTAAAAATAATTTGTGAGTGGTTGACCAAAAAGGGACCTCAAGGGAAAATAATTGATTTCGAGAAAATCGCGTTTGAAGTTTCGTGTGTAGACAGGTTTCGCCTCGGCTCGGCTCACAAAAAAAATCATAAAAAAATAACTACGGCACCTAAAAATATTCTGGTTAGACCAAAACAAAGCTAACCAAAATATACCACAGATTAAAAAAATCTAATAAAAAAAAAAAAAACGGTTTCCAATCCCTCCAAGTCCCGTTTTGGTCAACCACTTAAATTTTCATTTAAAAAATATTTAAACTTAGGTACACATACTACAACCACATGCATTGCTTCTGGCCCCACACTAGAATCAACCACCAACAACCCGGACTAGGCCGCCGTGGTGGAGTATGGCCTATACCTTCCTCAGGGAAGAGACCCGTGCCCCTCGGTCGGGTCATAACGGGATGATGATGCCATTTGTACAAATCAGGTATGGTAGGTAGGTAGTGCGGGATTCTAATACACGTCCTGCTGGTGAATAGCGTGGTAGTCAAACGCGTTGTATATTGTTAACTTTTTGTATACACTTTGGTCAATAGACAGACTTTAACAGTAAATTAACAGATGAATCTCAAAAAAAAATCCCTGTTCCTCCTACAACTACCTCCCTCCAGCATAATCTCCACATCTACACACAAGCGTGTTTTATGGCTCATATAATATTATAAGCCTTAAATTAATCAATGTGCACATTTACGAATAGATATTATTTAAACATCGTCGACTCCATTCCATCTCTTTCTATCCAATGTAGAGGAACAAAATCAGCTAATAGAGACATTGTTCGTTCCCTCGTTAGTTGTATCAAGATGGGCACGACTCAGGGGGTCCTGGGGACCCGCAGCGGTTTAGGGTTAATGGGGTCTCCGATGCTTTGCTCTTGGAGAAAGAATAGCTTCGGCTTAGATAGTTAGCAAGGGGTTAATCAAGGATTGGTCAGTCTTTTATCTAGGACTTTTGAATTTGTAGAGTTGCTATGTAATCAATCTTTGTAAAAATGAGGTAGTGGTTCAGTGGATAGTCTGCGACTTCATATAATTCCAGTTCGAGAGGGTCGGGTTCAAATCATAGTATGATTTTTTTAAATCTTTCATGCGTTTGTAAACTTGGTAATAGGCTAGTTTCCTAAAAAAATGTAATTAGTCCGTCTTTTAGATTATAAAAAATATTGGATAAGTATTTTTCCTTTTTTCGTTTAAACAAAAAATAACACAGATATAGCACATTGAAGTTCCGTGTGACGTCACTCAGTGCTGCATTTTGTAGTATATACGTATCCAATATTTTTTTATAATCTAAAATACGGACTAAATAGAATTAAATTATTTTGACCCTGGAAACTACCCTATTGTTAAGGAAAGAATCGTGTCGAAACCTGAGAAACTGAGACTTATACTTACTTCAGCGTGGTGTAGTACGAACAAATTATTCACATACTCTCTTTCTGAATTTCCACCTCTTTATTTCTGAGAAAATGCACAGGAATTACACTATGCTTTTTAGGTAGGTATTTGTAAAAAACCGACCAAGTGTAAGTCGGAATCGCGTACCGAGGGTTCCGCACCAGTAACGCCATCTCGCGTCTGGTAGCAGAACTAATATTAATTTAAATAGAGAGTGCAGTTAGTAATGTATTTAGTGAATCCAACTGGTGTAGTTAGTTTTTTATATTTGTTACAATATCTAATAAGTCTCACATTCACGCCAAGTTTGATGCTTGTTCGTATTACGGTTATTACGATAGAGCAGGAACAAGAAAAACGGCGAAACAGCCTTATTTATTTATTTCTTACGTTTCTTAGGTTGTTACACTGAAATCACATAATATTCTGTGAAAATGTCAACTGCCTACTTATAACGTTTCCAAAGAAAGAGCCTTTACAATAGATTGAAAGTTTAGTGACAGCCTGGAGATCTGTCACACAGGATCTTCCCTAGTATGGACTCCAGCCTCTCACATAGGATTAAGTGTAGATAATTCCAATTGTTCATATCTGTAGTGTTTTGATACCTCTGGGAGAAGTAAAATAAATAAATTACTTACTTATGTACCTTTGAAAGATCGAACGGAGGATGGATGGACGGACGGACAGATATGTCGATAGACAGCGGAGGCACGATAGGGTCCCGTTTAGCACTCTTTGGCTACGGAACTCTAAAACGAATCGTTGAGCTCAAAATAAAACCGAGCGAGCGTAAGTACCGCAAAGAATGAAAACGTGTTTATTGTCATAATGTTTTATGACAGATTGTCAGGAACGCTTTTTATCAACACTGAAATAGAATACTAAAATGGATACACTTCATTCCTTAGTAGTGTTATTAAAGAATGTTTCGGTGACCATCATCTTTTTATGAAATTGAATGTGACTTTGATGTTTTCAAGCTTCAAACTTTGGTTCTTATTAAAAAAGGCCTTTTTTTGTCTGTATTGGATTCCATTTGCAATTGACAAGAAAACAATTTTTTGATCTATCGGAATCGTGGCAAGTGGCAGTCCCTGGTCTTTGCCTACCCCTCTGGGGTAAAGGCGTTAGTTTATGTGTGTATGCTTAAAGAAAATAATAATACACGCTCACTTAAACACGGTGATTTAAGTATCTCTACTTGATGTAGATGTCAGCCCATTTTCCCGAATGGGCTGACATCTACATATAAATTGGTAATTAATAAGATAACAAAATATTTACAATGGTAAAACATGTGTTAAGAAGCATTAAGCCCAAAGCCCCTAATTAATAGGTAAGGAAAGTTAATTTAAGTCACAATTTTCAATGTATCTAAGGATATTACCTAAGGTTTTTTCTGAACTCTACATCTGAGGCGTGTAAGTACTTATGTTTGTTATATTAAAGTAAGTAAACTCACGCCTATTTTTCTTTATTTGATTGGTACCAAATTAAGAAAAGCAATAAAAATAAAACTAATCATGGCTTAAATTACCTTCTACACGATTCTTACTAAAATCTTTTCGATTTTAAAATTAGTCAAAGTCACGCAAAAAAATTCCTCCCTTCAAATCCATCTATCTGACCGCCTATTTATAAAATAAAGAAACCCAATCGCTTCTGCATGTGAGGGGTTAAGTTAACCCCAAAAACGCCACATAAATCTGCACTCAAAGGGTTATAAATCCAGCCTTAAGGGAGTAAAACATGTGATCATTCGCCGCCATTTTACTGAGGTCGCTGCTCCCTCCCTCGGGTGAACAGAACGGGGAACACTGGAAGCTTTGAAATACGATATCAGGTGTCAAAATATAATGGTCAATGACGTACGAATGAAAATTTCAAGAAGTTCTTTTTGGCTGTGTGCGTTAGATAAAGTATCCTTTCTATTCGATTCTGTAAATTGATATTGGTTTTTGGTAACCGTTTATTTTCTAACGACTGTAAATATTTCAGTGGGGCAAGCTATTGTATGGTCTTCTAAGAAAGATAGATAGAATAATAAGTATTTTGCATACTTACTTCAATGACCAATAAGGAAATCCAATAAAAATTGAAAAAGTTAATAAATGTTGTTGTAGCAGTATGAGTGTAAATTTTATGGACAATGTGATTAAAAGTTCTGGAATATGATGTTTTTATGGATAAAATTAAACTTGTCATCAGCATTCTTCGTCGAATCGCTCGTAGCCTAGGCTGCCTGAGTGATCTTAAACGATCACTAAGGTTAAGCAACATACGGCGCATTCAGTCCATGGATAGGTCACCGTCCTTGACTAACGCTAGTGGCATTTTTCCGAGCGGTTCCGTGCTTCGCAAGGCACGTTAAGCAGGCGGCTGCCGTCGATAGATGGCAGTCGTTAAGCCAAGTCAGAGGCCTTAGGGCGGCTTGAAAACTTCTGACAGTAAGACCAGCCACTAGTCTTATAAGCCTCCACCAATCCGGACTTGGCCCCCGTGGTGGAGTATGGCTTAGCCTATACCTTCCTCCGGGAAGAGACCCGTGCCCCCCCCCCCCTCCCCCCCCGAATCAGGCAGCTTTGTCTCTAAATATCGAATATTAACGAATAGACAGCGATCTAGAACAAGTCGGTTTTGTTCCCGTATCGAACCATCTAAACCGTGTGGTAAAAATGATACAGGCAGTAAACTAGACGCATGTTTTGTAATCTAAAGACGAAGTGGCGCGCCTCCCCGATCGGCGATAAAGGGCCGCGCGCACCTCACGTGTGCCGATTGAAATATTACGGCGATTGGGCTGTGGGTTTGTATTGGCAAAGACTAGGCTGAGGAACAGACGTTTCACAGCACAGTCTACCGATCCTCAGCTTCATCAGCCATTAGACACTGCAGGAGATAGGCCTCCTTCATGGTCTTTCAAGGAACAGACGTTGCACTACACAGTCTGCCGATCATCAGCTTCATCAGCCATTAGACACTGCAGGAGATAGGCTTCTCTCATGGTCTTTCAAGTTCACAAGATCACAAAAGTTAAAACAATCGTAAACAGTGACAATCGTAAACTCTCATTGTCTATACTCCATTATGTTTAGGTACTTAACTAAAGGTAAACAATCTGGATAAGTATTTTTATTGAATACACTTTTTGAATCAAAATTTTTACAAATTAAATGTGTTTTAATGAAATCACATTTAATTTCACACTTTATTCCGGGTACACTTACTAGAGTTTTTGTCGGAAGAGTCCGACCGGTTTCACTCTGATTCACTGAGCTTAATCATGGTGAGCAGAGACGCAGCTCGCGTCTTCGGTTGCTCGGTGTTATTAATTTTATTCTGGATATACTTACGTGTGGTGTTTCATCATCCATCATCAACCCATCATGTCCCCACCGAGGGGCACGGGTGTCTTCCCTGAGGAAGGTATAGGCCATACTCCAACACGGGGGCCAAGTCCGGATTGGTGGAGGCTTCTAAGACTAGTGGCTGGTATTAAGCCTGTATTACACCAGGGCAACACTGTGCGGCATTGCGGTATGCCACAAAGCCGCATGCTACAACGTCGCACATTGTGGCAAAAACCTTGTGGCATGGCAACACCTTGCGTCATGTGGCAAACTGTCGTAGCTTCTTCTTCTTCTTCTGCCGCACCTTTGTAGCATGCGGCCTTGTGGCAAGCCGCAACGCCGCACAGTGTTGCCCCGGTGTAATTCAGGCTTTACTGTCAGATTTCAAGCCGCTCTAAGGCCTCTGAGTTGGCTTAACGACTGCCATCTATCGACGGCAGCCGGCACCAACTGCTTAACGTGCCTTGCGAAGCACGGAATCGCTCGGAAAAATGCCACTAGCGTTAGTCATAGACGGTCACCCATCCATGGACTGAACGCGCCGTATGTTGCTTAACCTTAGTGATCGTTTTTAAGATCACTCAGGCTGCCCAGGCTACGAGCGATTCACGTGTAGTGTATTCAGAATAAAATTAATAATACCATTTGTCTATGAATTTACTCTTTGAGCAGATACAAGCATCCATTGCAACATATCGCTATAGCCGCCAAAAGCGACGGGCCGCGGAGCCCTCTGTCAATATCTTAATGGCGGCCAATGTTTTGTGGACGCCTGAAACGGAGGGACGGGACATTGGTTTACCTACATATTTTAAATGTTACCTACTATTACTCGTAGCCCCAGCCGCCTGAGTGGCCTTAAGCGATCACGAAGGTTAAGCAACATAGGGCGCGTGCAGTGCATGGATGGGTGACCGTTCTATGACTAACGCTAGTGGCATTTTTCCCAGCGGTTCCGTGCTTCGCAATGCACGTAAAACAGTTGGTGCCGGCTGCCGTCGATAGATGGCAGTCGTTAAGCCAAGTCAGAGGCCTAGGTTTAAAAGCTTTTGACTGTAAGACCATCCACTAGTCTTACAAGCCTCCACCAATCCGGAGTTGGCTGTATGGCCTATACCTTCCTCTTTCAGTCCACAGCTAAATATAAAAACGAATAAACAAAATAATTGCGAAACCCAATTAAAGCAGTTACCAATTTGTCAGCGTGGCAAACTGCGGAATATCCGCTTTACAAAATATTAAACAAAAACTTTTATTTCGCTAAGATAATATTTATTACAACTTTGCACAATTAAGTTTCATTTAAGTGGCTTTTTTCGCTTACGTCCACTTGGTCTATCAATTTGATCCAACAATATAGTTCCAAGACTGTTACAAACAACGAGAATTACTATGTAATTAGTCACCTCAGGCAAATTCTGAATTTATAGACCAGGGGTTCCCGAATTCTTTTGGCTACGGAACCCTTTTTGGTTCATCGTTGTTGAGCGGAACCCTACCTCAAGTAAGAGGTAAACTAACTGTAACAACGTACAAATACGTACTGACTGCACGAATGCTCGATGTGTAACATGTTACATTACACCGCATGTTACATTACATTACACGAGCATTTGGTCCGTACCCAGCACTCGCGAGCGGTACGTACATAGATAACTAAATGAAATTAAACTGAAAATTTGAAACTGGGTAATAATTTACTTTTATTTATAAGATTAAAAAATAAAATAAATAAACTCACGCCCGTTATCCCCGAAGGGGTAGGCAGAGGCACCAGTCTCTAGAACTGGACCCACGTTTTGCCGAGTTTATTAGGTCCCAAACGTGACAAGTGGCAAGCCTGTCGCCGTTATCCGGGCACAATTTATCAGCGAATGGTGTTGCTGTACAAACAAATGTACGTAACTAAAAGTCATTGCTACATGCGTGGTTCGAACCCAGACCCTCATGATTTATAAGATTACCATACCTAAATATATCAAAGGAGAGAAAAATCATCGAAATATTGAATTTTCGCGGAACCCCTGAGAGCCTTTTACGGAACCCGAGGGTTCCGCGGAACCCCATTCGGGAACCGCTGTGATAGACCTACGAAAATTAGATGATTTCTTTTTCTTACTGTAAATAATTAGTTGCATATTACATGCACTCAGGCCTGTATCCCGGAGGACAGGCAGAGGCTAGAACAATAATTCACTAAAACTACAATAATTATGTATCCTGGTTGAGCTATATAGTGTTATCTATATATCTGACTGTTTCGCTTCAGCATCACTCATTTGTCATTGGTACTTTTGGTACTTTTTGTTTATTGCGCTTAGGTAATGCATGCCCTATATTATTAACCCCCAATTAGGTAGATTTTTGTGGCGTGTGCCTTGCAGTGAGACGTGTACGGCAAGCCATCGAAATAGCTTTTGGAAACTAGAAAAAAGCCTTGAAGTGGTAAAATTATTATTGAAGTAACGGTTTTGCGTTCTTTCAATTATATTTTTATTATGCAACGTCCGAGGTGAAACTGGAATCGATAGTATAAGCATAATTCAGTTTTCAGGTATTGCGTCGTTTATGTTTAGTACCTGGGTGACCGAGCTATGCTCGGTACTTTTTTTGTAATATAAAATTAAAATAATCCTTTTTCAACAAAAAAAGAACTTGGAAAAAAAACTTCATGACTCGAACCGGCGGTCTCTTGAAATCGGCCAGAAACGGGTCGCCCGTTTTCCCGTCAGAACTATCCCAGCCTTGCAGATAGACGCGAAATTTACCTCTGTATGTTATCATAGCAAATTCAATTGGCTTAAAACACGGATAAAACAACGTTTTCTAAAAATGTAACCTAGTTAGATCAATTAAACGCCCCCGAAAGCATCTGCCTACAAAATTTCGTGAAAATTGTTGGAGCCGTTTCCGAGATTCTGATTATATATAAATATATAATAAACAAAAATTGCTCGTTTAAACAGATTAGATGCGTGTATGATATAAAGAGTTCTAGTGATTAATTTGGGATCAAAATTCGAGCTCAAACCGAAATCGATAATATAATCATAATTTATGTGAATACGTTTCGTGTTCTCACGAAGGAAGGTCGTTTGGCGACATTGCGTCTAGGCAACTTGTGTCGTTGACCTGTATCTTTTATAAAAAAAGTCGTAAAAAAGAACAAAAGTTTACATTTCTACAAACCTATTCTAGAAAGAGGCATATTTTAGCATATTTAATTTTGTTTATTTGCATTTCTAACGACTTGGCTAATCTTTTCCTTGATGCCTTTGGAAATTTTGAGAAACGCCTGTATCTCAGAGGGTAAGCGCAATCATTTGTGTGTAGGTATCCTTACAATCCATAACCACTTCATAAACGTTAGTCTATTCAATAAAATTCAGTTTATTCAGTGTAAACATAATGTAAAAATGTGGAGTTTGTGGATGTGGAATCTGACTTTTGTTTTGAAATCGAAAAGGTTTTTCAGTACGCTATCAAATGTTAGGAGGTAGGGTGGATTGTGCATATCTACGGCACTGCGGTGATATGCACAAGCCAATCGCTACCATTCTATGGTAACTTTAATGTTAGTGAATTTTAATTTAGTTCGGATTTTGTTTTATTTAATTTAATATTAATTTAATTTTTAAATTCTAAATTTGTTAATTGTATATTATTAATATGGGTCATCGATGCCAGAAATAAATGATTTTTATTTTATTTATTTTATTATTTATCAGTACTCTCAAATGTTAGGACTTGCATTGACGTCTTTTTAATGTATGTAATGGGCGGTTGTTTCTTGGGCCAAGTTTAATGTAAAACGTTGTATAGTCGACAGCACGTCATGCAACGGATTAGAGTGCATGGGTGTATAGAATGGTGTGCTGTCGACTGTACAAGATTGCATAATATTCTATGATATTAAAAATGACAGCATGAAACAACCTTGGATATTGGATGACGACCTCTGTGGCGTAGCGGTTAGCGCATCTGCTTACCATGCGAGAGGTCCCGGGTTCGATCGCCGGCTGGAGAGAAAAAAAAAACTCCAGGTCTTGGATGTTTACATGTTTGTGACGTCGCTGTTTCTGGTTCCCACGACACAGGGTATCCTAGTGTGGGGCCAGAAGCAATGTATGTGCCTGTATGTAAATGTTATGTTATGTTATTAGTCGATTAAGTATCTAAAATAGTCAGAAGTACGTTGAATTAAATTACCATTACATAGCTTACTGTGGATGTTAGCGCCATCTGTGAAGGGAGTCCCAAATTAAAATACTCTCTCATCTCTTCGTTCACTAGTGAGACGCACCCAAGGAAATTTCAGCTGAAATTATATGCATTGGATAGTAGGACGGAAAATGTCCAGTAGCGAATGTAAGCTCCTGTACAGGGTGTCCCAAAACTCAACGTCAAGCCGGAACCGGGTGAAAAGGCAAGTCATACTGTTTATCAGAAAAATAAATAAAAAAACTAATTATTTTTCTAAGTACAATATTTTTTTTTATTATTATTTATTCAAGAAATTTCACAAAACAAAACAAAAGTTGAAAACTTCAAAACTAAAAAAAAAAAGTTCAAAACTAAAGTTGAAATTAAAAATGGGCAATTTTTTAAGTTATTTTTTTTTAAAGTCTCCTATTCATCCAAGCTAGAGCAGCTGGTTTTGAAATTTTTTTAAAATTGGAAAAAGTAAAGATTTGTGGTAACGGGATTTTTTAATTTTTTTTTTAATGCCTATAATTTTTTTTTCATGCATTTTTTTTTGTATTTTCTGTTAACCAATTTGATATGACTTGCTTTTTCACCTAATTCCGGCTTGACGTTTTGTTTTGGGGCACCCGGTATACGCTGTAGGGCACAGGCCTTCTCTCAGAGAGAGAGTGCACACCATGGATTAGCGATATCAAGAGGTATAATTACATTGCATAGCACATATACTCAGGTTTCCTCACGATGTTTTCTTGCACAATTAGCGAGTGGTATTTGGTACATGCCCGCACTGGGAATCGAGCCTGGATCTTCCTCTTTGAGGTCCATTGTTCCTTGAGTCAGTGAGCCTTTATTAATAATAAGATAAGATAAGAATATTCTTTATTGTATAATAATTAATTACATGCAACAAATTACATTTGAAATTGATAAATTGTCAATTGTATTACAGTTAATTAATAAATTGGTAAATTGTAAATTAGATTTCATGCATTTATTATTAGGGCGTCCCTCTCCGGGACATGCTTGGCCTCCCACAAGCATTTGTGGTTTGTGGGGTGTCGTTTAATCACCCTAGCTGACCAGGCTTCACTGGGTGATTTTAGTCTACGCTTTTGAGTCTATCCAGGTTGCCACCTATCAAAAGTAGCATGACATCGGTATAAATGAAATAACATAGTGTTTACAATTTATTGCTTATTTGAAAAACTTATTACATTTTTATGACGTGAAATATCACGTAGCATGATAATGCTGGCCGAATTTATTCTAACTGAAGTTGGAAGCGGTGGTGGCGTAGTGGGGTTCACCCTTGCTTCTCGATCATGAGGGTCTGGGTTCGAATCCCGCATGTACCAATGACTTTTAGTTATGCAAATTTGTTTGATTGTACAGCACAAAAACATTAAATTAATAAATTGTCCACGAATAACGGTGACAGCCTTGCTACTTGTCACGTTGGGACCTAATAAACTCGGCAAAACGTGGGCCCAGTTCTAGTGATTGGTGCCTGTGCCTACCCCAATGGGTATAAAATCCCCTTGGCTTTGTTTTTTAAGCTACGTATATTTCTGAGTTCGTAGCAGCAATACCTGTCGCTAACCGTGAAGAAAAACATCGTAAGGAAATCCGAGTGTCTTAGATATTCACATACCTCAGTGCCTTTAATTTCTGCGGTGGGCACGTGTTGCAATTATCTCTTTCTGAGAGAGGGGCTGTGCCCTTAAGGGACATGTATAGGCTATTAAAAAAAATCCCATAAAAATGTAAGACTGAATATTTGAGCAAAAATAATCTCTAGTCTAAGAAGCGAAGGTAGGTTTTTAAAAAGCCACATTTTCAGATGTCAGAGGCGCGAATACGGCGGCTTGAAAGCTAAAACAAGCAACGTACCTTGTACGGATTCACCGAACGTGAAACGTGGATCTAAAGGGAAATACAAAAATCCCCACCTGAGTATTGAACTTCAATCTTGTCCATTTACTGATTAGGAAACCGAAGCCGCACGGACTTTTGTGGCCTGGCGTTGCCATGGCAACCAAAAAACAGACTTAGACAGAACGTATCTGCTAGTTGGGGTTTTTTCCAAAGTATAGAATGTAGTGTCCCTAAAGTCAAACATAGCTTGAGCTCCGCGACAAAAATTGCGTCCATGAATTTTTGAATTTTTTCACAGAATATTTGTACTGTGAAAACTCCGTACTTACTGCACACTATTCGATGTCTAAGCAATATTGTAACCTAGCCCCGTCAGTGTGACCGTTGTCGCGGAGCTCAAGCTATGTTTTACAGACTGTAGATAGCTACGTAGATAGCTACGTGAAACTCACGAGTGCAGGAGAGGTACGCAGAGACCAGAGTTTGCCAGCTTGCACGATTATAAACATAACATAAACATTTACATACAGGCACATACGCTGTTTCTGGCCCCACACTAGGATATCCTGTCGTAGGAACCAGAAACAGCGACATCACAAACATGTAAACATCCAAGACCGTGTTTTTTTTTGTTTTTTTTTGCTGCAAGTACTTTCACAGTTTTTGTTGGTGTTCATTGCGTCCTCAGGAAGAGGTAATTTTAATTCTTCCAAAAAAACATTTTTTTTTTAAATAAGCCACCAAAACGCTTTCTTCGGCAATATGATGTCCCACAGGAATCATGACGCCACTGGTCAATACACAAAACCAATGAATGACATGAATGACCGACGCCATATTTGCTGACCTGTGACATCATCGTTGATTCATCCAATCCAGGCCATTTTCGATAAAATGGTTACAGATACAAAAGGTTTTTTTACAGGTTTTTTGGCAAAGGATATTATTATTATTATTAAAATTCTTTATTGCATTTAAACACACGTTTTGCACATAGGCGAGCTTAATGCTAAGTAGCATTTTCTTCCAACTAACCTAGTTATTTATGAAAACAATTACAGGTAGTGCAACTTAAATATTACACAAATTATTTACTTTCTTAGTCCTAGGTATATAAACAAATAAATAAATAATAATAGTACAAAGAGGAATTATATGAAACATATATACGTAGTAATATATAAATACATACTAAAATAAATAAATAAATACATAGTAATAACCTACAACTTTTATCATGATAATGTGATGTATACATGTGAATACTACTTATAATAAGTTAAAATAATATAATTACTTAAAATAGTGATTAAAAACCTTATTTTTGATTATTTCAATGGTTGGAGCCTGTCGAATGTCGAGAGGTAAGCTATTCCAAAGGCGGATTGCTGTCACCGTGAAAGAGCTCGAATAACCAACCGTATTATGCTCGGGGGTACGGAGATGCAATGCTCGTGAGGGTCGCAGAAGGCGACTTTCACTGCGGAAGAACACAAAACGTTCTGTGAGATAAGAGGGGGAGCAGGAGTTGTTAAGATACATTACATTTTTAGGTTAAAATGCCTTGGAGCGGTTTTAAGACTCTTAATAATTATTAGTACAATTTTTCACACTGTCATTACTGCTTTGCTTACTGCTTATCACTGCTTAATTATAATTACGTAGACTTTTGACATTCGTTTTCTATTTTCCAGGTCAGGACGTAGAAGTTATGATAGTTCATACGAATTAACTAGAAATTTAAACCATCTTTTCCTAAATTCATAGTACAAGTCGAATCCATAGACTTATAGTATATTCTTTATCGAGAATATTCTCATTTGTTTTTTTATCTGAGACTCGTACAATAAAATAGTAACCATAAAACCAATCAAGGTACAATTAAATAACTTTGTTGGGTAAATACTAAGGGCAATCGCCGTTCTTTTATTGATGTAAGTCGTCCTTTACAGCGCTATTATGTTAATGTAACTATTAAGGCATGTTGGAATAATGAGAAGTTTTAATTAGGATCATCCCGCAGAGAACGGGTGAGTATTCCACAACGAGCTAGTCATCGGTACTTCACAGACCATTACATGTAGGGCTTAATAAACATAAAACATTTTTTTAAACATAAACATTTGCATACAGGGGTGATTCAGCTCAGAACTGCATAATTTCTTTGGGGCATTTTTTTCATATTAACTCAAGTACCTGGGTGACTGAGCTTTGCTCGGTACTTTTTTTGTATTATAAAATTTGTAATATAAAATTAAAATAAACCTTTTTCAACAAAAAAAAAGAAATTGGAAAAAAAATCATGACTCGAACCGGGTCTCTTGAAATCGGCCCGAAACGGGTCGCCCGTTTTCCCGTCAGAACTTTCCCGACCTTGCAAGTAGACGCGAAATTTACCTATTTATGTTATTATGAAATGACGTTTTCTAAAAATGTAACCTAGTTAGACCAATTAAACGCCCCCGAAAGCATCTGCCTACAAAATTTCGTGAAAATCGTTGGAGCCGTTTCCGAGATTCTGATTATATATAAATATATATATAGGAGAATTGCTCGTTTAAAGAGATTAGATAAAAAGTAATATCATATAAGCGGTGGTGGCGTAGTGGGGTTGACCCTTGCTTCTCGATCATGAGGGTCTGGGTTCGAACCACGCATGTACCAATGACTTTTAGTTACGTACATTTGTTTGTACAGCAACACTATTCGCTGATAAATTGTGCCCGGATAACGGCGACAGGCTTGCCACTTGTCACGTTTGGGACCTAATAAACTCGGCAAAACGTGGGTCCAGTTCTAGAGACTGGTGCCTCTGCATACCCCTTCGGGGATAACGGGCGTGAGTTTATTATTATTATTATTATTAATATCATATTGTAGTAGATGCCACCAAAACCTACAAAATATTTTGGCCCGGTTTATTGGCCCCTGAAGTTACAATACAATCTTCAGGGGCCAATAAACCTTAAATAAAATGTTAAAGTAAGTTAATATGAAAAATAATGCGCCAAAGAAATTATACAAATTGAGCTATTTCCTGAGAATCACCCACAGGCACAGGCATTGCTTCTGGCCGCACACTAGGATACCCTGTGTCGTGGGACAGCGACTTTACAAAAATGTGAACATCCAAGACCTGCAAAGGTAGTATGAGGACGACTCGCGTCCTCATACTACCTTTGCTGGGGTTTTTTTAGCGGTCACTCATGAAGTTTGTCACCCTTCCCCACCCTTGTCAAAGTAGTAAGCCCCACTTCATAGTGTCACATAATTGGCAATTTTACCTTTAGATATTATTAAAATAACGAAGAATTTCCAAAATGAAATGATATTTTTTAATGTTATCAAAGTTTTGAAAAAATGAACAAATCAATGATAATACATACATACTCATAATCTTACGCCTGTATTCCAGAGCGGTAGGCAGACCACCTGCCACGATCCTGATCCTGACAAATCACTTTCGCTTCATCGACATTCATTAGTCGTTTCATGCACGCACGCAATAATAATAATTATAAATTATTTTTAACCCTCAAATAGGTATGAGCAGTAAGAGATTTTCATATACCTAGTAGTTTTTGGAAGAGTAAGTTTTGGACTTTATTTCCATGTGATAAGGTTAAATTTAAAGTGGGATCTACTACACCACAGCCTGTTCCTGTAGCCTGCTAAATGTTGCGTCACGAAACTTACGACACCCCTCCCATTCATTGTCACACAATCTCACGCTTTATAAGGTCCTTGCACTTGGTCCAACCTTCCCCCCCTCTCTTAAAGTTTATACACGGTCCTTTAGGCTTATTCACTCCCGCCATTTTCACTGTGATCATCACTACATCCTCTTGCAACCTAGCAGCAGCTCTTCAGTCCAAGTGATAATCGTTAAAACAAATCCCGGCCCGATAATCATGGGCTAACGAGTCGGACACAATGGCGGCTGCGCGGCGCCTTTCATCTTGACACATTGTCTCTTGCAGTGGGACCGGTGCGGATTGGCTACTATGGGGAAGTCGATGAGAGATGTCGTTATTCGCATATTTAATCACAACAGCTTTTTATAAAAATAAAAAAATATTTTTGTTTAACCCTTTTTTCTATTGTTATTTTCAAGGTCGGGTCTGAAAGGGTTAAAAAGGTAAAAAAATACAAGTTAGGCTTGGTAATTACCAAATGAAATCTTATGAGCTTCCAAAACAGACCAACCCCTGGAAGCACTATAACCAAAGTATTTCCAGACATTATTCTATATTAAACATAAACCTTCATTCATGTGCTGAGTGACCAAACCTTAGTTCAGAAATTTTAGGCAAATTCAGATCGCACCACATCATAGGGCAGCGGGATGTATAGGGCCTTCGTAAATACGCACATACATCCCGTGTTATTTATAAAAAACCCGACTCGTATAAAGGTCATAAAGTCGTTTCCTTACCACATACTATTTAGACTGCATTTGAGGAGTGTTTTTAAGGGATCATGCTTTTACAGATAATAATATGTGAGTGGTTGACCAAAAAGGGACCTGGAGGGATTGAAAACTTTAATTTTTTTATTTTAATTTTTTTACCTGTGGTATTTTAGCTTTGTTTTGGTCTAACCAGAATATTTTTAGATACCTACCGTAGTTATTTTTTTATGATTTTTTTTGTGAGCCGAGCACGAGTCGAAACCAATAGAAACACGAAACTTCAAACGCGATTTTCTCGAAATCAATTATTTTCCCTTGAGGTCCCTTTTTGGTCAACCACTCACATATATTATTCTTAAGCAGCCAATCCACACCAGCCCAACCACACGTGTTATTGGTTTATCGAATGCCACAGTAATCTGTGAATTTTGCCATCGCGGCGGGCCCTTTGTTGTGTGACGTTTCAATGTTGTTTTTTTCTTCGACCGACGTTTTTACTTTTAAATTATCCAGTGTTTAAAGACGATTTTCCATCGATTGCGGTTTGCTGGAAGGCATGCAAGTTGTGGTAGAGGTACGCTAAGCTGCTTGTGGTGCTGCAGACCATTTAGGCCCTTATATCATGTGTGAATCAAAATGTTGCAAATTATTTTTATCCCTCAAAAATGGCAACATCGAAAGGCCGTAAGCCGTAAGTAATTGATTGCCCAATGATTTCACGAATAAATAAATCAGTTTTCTTTCAAAGCTCTATAGTGCCAGTTTTTCGGTCAATATTATATAATGTTGGCCGAAAAACTAAGCACACATTATAAAAAAAAAAATATGTAAAGTAAACGGCGGTTTCAGTTCCAGAATAAATGCTATTGACGCAGTTATCCTTCAGGTCTGAAATTATGATAAGGATATTGATTACTTTATATACCTGCTCTTACATGTTAAAATAATCCTTCACGTAATTATGAAATCACTTCACGTAATAATGGATTTTTTGTCGGACTTAATTACCAGTTAAACTAGGTGTCTATTTCAAAATCCAGATTATTTCGGAGAACAATATACATACATAAGCTCACGCCTGTATCCCAGAGGGGTAGGTAAAGACCAGGGACTGCCACTTGCCACGATCCTTGCACGATTTGTTACATGCAGACACGCCGGTTTCGGGTACTTTTATCTTGCCCCTTGCCTTTTGAAGGAAAACTTAACAAAAAAAGGTTATGTTAATATAAAATTTTGTTTTGTTGTTGTTATAATTGTTATTCTTAATATTTGCGTTATTCCTGTGTTGCTAACTTTAACTTGCGACGGTCAGTATTCGGCGTAATCAAAAGGATGCTTTGTTAAGTATAATCAATTGAAATGTGTAGAGCCTTTGAGATCGGATCGGGAGGTATTTTTATTGTCTGCATGCTCGGTTTAATAGATTTGATTGTGCTAGATGGGAAGGCAAATTGCTCGGATATACGTTTTATTGTTATTGCTTAGGGCTTTTAACAAAGATTTCTCAGTCATTATAAACCCGTCCTACTAATTACGATCATCCGAAATCTAAACATGAAATTAATATTGAGATGAAGTTCGTCTTGAATAATTCAATGACAAAACAGTCCGTTAGCTTTTAGAATATACCTCGGCTACTATCGGATAGAATCGGATATCTTCGTGTAATAGAAATATCGGAACTAAAATGACACTATAGATAACAATACAGAGCAGGAAGTAGTATTACACACGTGTGCTTTCGGCGAAAACTGAAGCCTACTCTAGAGCCCGAGGTATATTTCTAAAACCTAACAGACTGTAATTCATTTCTGAATTTGAATAGATTTTTAATTGCTTGCCTAATAGTACAAAGGAGAGCTTAATCATCATAATCAACCCATTATTCCATATTCCATCACGGGGGTCAAGTCCGGATTGGTGGAGGCTTGTAACACTAGTGGCTGGTCTTACTGTCAGAAGTTTTCAAGCCGCCTTATGCCTTCGGCCTAAGGCCTTCTCTCCTCTGACTTGGCTTAACGACTGCCATCTATCGACGGCAGCCAGCACCAACTGCTTAACGTGCCTTGCGAAGCACGGAACCGCTCGGAAAAATGCCATTAGTCATAGACGTTCACCATCAATTCTGGAGAGCGTAATAATAGCGGACAACTCAGAATGTCTGGTTTCAAATACTTTATACAAAAAATAAGGTACAAATACTTTTACAGATGTTTAAATGTTTATATTATCTGTGACACTTATCTGAAAAGAATTCGATCCTTAATTATCACTATCTAAAGAAAGAAAAATCGTACCGACAATCTTTACTTGCTTTTGAAAAATGACAGCTTCTGGTTTGTACTCGTATATGGCCAAAATGGTTCCCACGAAAACTTATCACATTAAAGTACAATAAACACACAAAAAAACAGTTTTACAAAGTAAGAACTTGCTGGGGTCACCGTTCGTACACAAAAAAGGTCAGACGAACCAAAAGGATATCGTCTCTAGACGAACGCGCGAAATTCTACGGCCGAATTATAAAGTTTTATCACGAAATTATGTAAAAGTTTATTAAATTGATTCTTGAACCCAATTTCGTTGAGCCGATTGATTTTTAAATCGATACGTGAACGCGACTATTAATTGTGAATTTCGCATGGACCTGTCAATTTATTGTTATGGGAGCAAAAAAGCGAAGAAAAAACCGCCCGCTGTGCCACTTGGTATTAGAGGTGTCTGAGGTAACAATTTTCATGTGGTTCTTTGTTGACACTATTATAGTGCGTTCAACTTTGGAGCGTTTCTGACTGTTGCTAACGTGAGAATAGGGCGGTGACAAACTTTGACCTGATAAATTTAAAATATTTAACAATAATTAAATTAGCCTTAAGTAAAATACGTCATAATCATCATGAGCAATCCACAGAGAGGCATGGGTCCCTGAGGAAGGTATACGCCATAGTCTACCACGGGGGCCAAGTCTGGATTGGTGGAGACTTGTAAGACTAGTGGCAGGTCTTACTGTCAGAATTTTTCAAGCCGCCCTAAGGCCTCTTGACTTGGCTTAACGACTGCCATCTATCGAAGGCAGGCGGCACCAACTGCCTAATGTGCTCAAACCAAAATACATGTCATGAAACTAAAAATTAAAATAATTCACCACGGGCTTCGTGATTAAATAAATAGATCACATTATAAAAGTCAGGTATAATTCAGTAAATTAAGCTAAACAACAATATTAGGCGCCCCGGACCATATCTAATGATTGGGCGGTTATTATTTTAGAGGTACAAGAATGTACTACAGGAACAGGATAGCTTATTAACCTTTAACCTGTAGAATTTTTCAAGAAAAACATTTACTATACCAACAAAACAAATCACTGAAACAGTAGTACCTATTATAATTTATTATGCAACGCAATCGCTCGTAGCCTGGGCTGCCTGAGTGATCTTAAGCGATCACTAAGGTTAAGCAACATACGGCGCGTTCAGTCCATGGATGGGTCACCGTCTATGACTAACGCTAGTGGCATTTTTCCGAGCGATTCCGTGCTTCGCAAGGCACGTTAAGCAGTTGGTGCCGGCTGCCGTCGATAGGTGGCAGTCGTTAAGCCAAGTCAGAGGCCCTAGGGCGGCTTGAAAACTTCTGACGGTAAGACCAGCCACTAGTCTTACAAGCCTCCACCAATCCGGACTTGGCCCCCGTGGTGGAGTATAGCCTATACCTTCCTCAGGGAAGAGACCCGTGCCCCTCGGTGGGGACATAATGGATTGATTATGATGCAACGCAACAGAAAAAAAAATCAAATAAAACAAAAGGCTGCTGACTCAGCATTGTTATTTTTCTGTTTCCTGATATGGTTTTCCCGAATCTCTTTATTAAACTTACATTCCGGAGGTCGAAAGAAGACGGCATGAACCGAGTGCGTATACTGAGTTTTTTCATTCACTTTCGATAGCGAGAGCGTTTGCAATTTGTATAGGAGTGACAAAGCGCGCCACAAAGTTGTCTCTTTGTCACTCCTATACAAATTTCAAACGTTCTCGCTATCGAAAGTAAAATGAAAAAACTCGGTATAAGCACTCTGATGACTTTGTTTTCTAAGATAAGAACATTTGTGAAATTGTAGCAGTAATACCAGCAGTGAGGTACATGTAATACGTAACCTTTGTAAAGAGGTGCATTTGCCTCGTTGCTTATTATTATTTTCGGCCATTATCCATTCTAAATTCGATCATTTTTTTAATTTTGTCACAGTAGTAAGACGTACCTGGAGGCAGATCATCCTCAGCTTTCATACAAGGTGGACTGTTTTGTCATTCTTTCTGTTTTTATTATGACCCGGCTTGCTATACTCTGCACCTATTACGTAAATCTATATACGAAAGGCACAATTATGTAAGTGTTCTTTTTATATTCCCAATGTATTGCTTTATTTCCCTTTTTTAGACGTTATTTAAGATTTTCTATTTGCATTGTTCCCATGTGCCTTTCTTTTACCTTTCAAACAAATATAATTCTATCGTGCCTCTGGATACCCTCTTTTACTTATACGACTGCACTCCCGAATCGCATAACCGCGACACCGTCTGAGTGCTTATACTGAGTTTTTTCATTCACTTTCGATAGCGAGAGCGTTTGCGATTTGCATAGGAGTGACAAAGAGACAACTAGATGGCGCGCTTTGTCACTCCTATACAAATTGCAAACGCTCTCGCTATCGAAAGTGAATGAACCAACTCAGTATAAGCACTCTGAGGTGTTCACAACCCTCAGCGCTTGAAATTTCCAGTCCGCGGTGGGGACGTGTGGTAAGCCCATACCTCTCTCTTTCTCTCTCTCTCTCTCTCTCTCTCTCTGTGGGAAAGCGTGTTCCCTGAAGTGGACGTATAGGCTGCTTAAAATATTGTAAACTTTTAGTCTGGAGTGCTTATACTGAGTTTGTTCATTCACTTTCGATAGTGAGAGCGTTTGCAATTTGTATGGGAGTGACAATGCGCGCCATCTAGTTGTCTCTTTGTCACTCCTATGCAAATCGCAAACGCTCTCGCTATCGGTGAATGAAAAAACTCAGTATAATCACTCGGATCAACTTAAGTACGGGTATTTTTTTTATCGGACGAGTCCGACAAGGTTTCGCTCCATTCGCAGAGCCTAATCATGGTGAGCAGAGACGGAGCTCGCATCGTCGGTTGCTCGTCTCAAACTACGAATCGGAGCGATAGCTGGTCGGACTCATCCGATAAAAAAAAACACTCGTAAGTTGATCCGGACTAAAAGTTTACAATGTGTTGACATAATTTTCAATTAAAATATAATTTTCAGGATTAGCATCATCTCGAAAAAACGTTGTCTTAGGGGTTCCTGAATTGAGAACTTCACTTAAGTAAATACTTAAGTAACGTTCTGTTCCTATTGTGGAGCCAGAAGCTATGTATGTAAATATAAAATGTAAATGTAAATGTCACGCTCTTTTCTAGGAAATTTGACGAGACAGCACTACAATTAAGTAGTTACTTAGCAAATTTTTTTTAATTCAGAAACTTGCTCTTAATATTAGACGTGTTTGAGTTTCTCACTATACAAAAGTAACCCGGTATTATTGTGAGCTTAAATTATTGGAAGACCGCTACTCATGACTTGTGTAACACACTGGCGAGTCTTTCACATAATTACTAGTAGATTAGCTGCCCAATTAGCATTTTCTAGCAATAAACGGAATGTAATACAGAAATTTATTTAAATAATCTTTTTTAGCTGTAAAAAACTGTCGACTTACGCGTGGAGTCATTAGTCTGTTTGCAAAATAAAATATTTAAAGGAGAACAAAACTGATGAATTGAACGTAAAACATCCCATTAGAACTTAATAATATTCTACTATTTATCTAACTAAACTGGGTGCAGGTTTTTCTCACAATATATACCTACTCTTTTTACGTTCGTAAGTATATTAATAACTAGAATTGAGATAGGAATGTTGCGTTCGTTTGGTCATGTAGAGAGGATAGAGGAAGAAAACTGACGATACAAATATATCGAGGGAATTGGAAGGATTGTTAAAAGACGCCCCAGGCTGACATACTTTGACCAAACAGAGGACATAACAACAAAGGGCAAGACAAAAAGTACCCGAAACCAGCGCGCTTGGAACGACTAATAAATGTCGATGAAACTAAAGCGACGTCTCAGGATCGTGGCAAGTGGCAGTCCTGTCCTTTGCCTACCCCGCTGTGATACAAGCGTGAGCTTATATATTTACTTAAATAAATAAAATAAACTAATTTTGTACATAAATTCATACCAACCCCAATCCTTACAAGCCACTTAAGATAAGAAAAGAATATTCTTTATTGCATACAAGAGACAAATAAAAGTTACAATAAAAAAAATATATATACAATAGGCGGTTTTGTTGCTAACAGCAATAATTAACTTAATTACTTAATTCCGGATTCACTTACCAACTTGCTTTTTCGTCGGAAGAGTCCGACCAGGCTCCGCCGCTCTAATTCGCAACCAGTATGCTACGGTCAAAATTACAACTTCTCTGTCGAGCGCGAGATGTCTCGACGCCAGCATGCCGACCACGACGGAAATGGAGAAGACCAAGAGTTGTCTATGACCGGTGGCATTGCGCCATTAACGAGGCCACATTACCGCCGTTACGAGTACCAGTACCACACTAGGATACCCTATGTCGTGGTAGGATACCCTATGTCGTGGGAACCAGAAACGGCGACGTCACAAACATTTTTGTTTGGTCTGGGTGTTTTTCAACGTTTGTACAGTCTGTTAGCATTTAGAATATACCTCAACTGAGTAATCAAAAACCGATTATATTCCAATAAGGTTTATTTCGTATTGTTATTTTAACTTTTCAAAATAGTGAAGGAAAGTTTTATACAGAGCAGAGTGCTTAGTGCGAGTTTTTTCATTCACTCTCGATAGTGAGAGCGTTTGCGATTTGCATAGGAGTGACAAAGGGACAACTAGGTGGCGCGCTCTGTCACTCCTATACAAACTGCAAACGCTCTCGCTATCGAAAGTGAAGGACAAAACTCAGTATAAGCACTCAGAGTGCGTATACTGAGTTTTGTCATTCACTCTCGATAGTGAGAGCGTTTACGATATGCATAGGAGTGACAAAGAGACAACTAGATGGCGCGCTTTGTCACTCCTATGCAAATCGCAAACGCTCTCGCTATCGAAAGTGAATGACAAAACTCAGTATACGCACTCAGGAAGTAGTATTACACTCGTGTGATTTCGGCGAAAACCGAAGCCTACTCTAGAGCCCGAGGTATACCTATTCTAAAAGCAGGCAATGTAGTGTCCTTACCTGGGCCTTTCTGTGCATTGTAGTACAATGACAACTGTATGTACAATTGAACATGGCAATTTAGTTTCATTGCCGCTTCAAGTCTACGCGCAAACTTAAATCAAGCAATCAAGGCGTCAATGGTATGAAAAAACACGTCACGTGACCCGACCGTGTATCTGTCACCGAACTATAATGCACTAAGCGAATTGAGGCCCTGGTTACCATAGCCAGGTCAAGTGATTGTTCTGCTTTAAAATATTAAAATATGTTTTTTTATTATTTCCGTTTGTTTATTTTACCATACTTAGTGCATATTATATTTATCAATTGATTATAGTGACTCTTGTTTGTAACTAACTAATTATATCATAAAAATAACTACTTTTTCATGTCACTATAAATAAATATGGATTGTAGTATCCATTTATCTATACTTGGCATTTTTTTCAGACTTTAAACGACGCTTAATCAAAAACCTTTAGCGGTAGAAAACTCGAAACAGTTTATAAAAGTGCTAGTTAGTATAATACTCTATACAAAGGAATTTTGATTTTAATACCCAATACATGTCATTTCCTCGTACTCTGACCCTAAATAACGTATTTCGAGGCCAAATAATTACCACAGAAATTATCTACAAGCCCACGCTCAAACAATCGAGGCGGTGAATAAAACACCCGAGTCCAGCAGATCCATCTCCGACGTTGATACGGCACACCGATAAGGCCCACCTGTTGACAAAGTGTCCTATCTGGACAGAAATCATTATTAATTAAACTAAACTTATTTACTTCGAACCGGGCGCATTTCGTCCCCTCGCGATGTTGGGGGCGCACTGTGAGTTGCAGCGATGCAGCTGTATTATGATAATAAATTTTTAAGTAAGACTTTCGTTAACCCTAAACTTTATTCGAGATACACTTACTTGATTTTGCTCTGATTTAAGAATCAAGAATCAAGAATTTATTTCAACGTAAAGAATTTACATTCTGCTTGTTGAATGTCAATGTACATACAGTTATGTATAATATTCGCAGAGCTTAGTCATGGATAGAGCTTGCGTTGTCGATTTCTCGTCTCAGACTGCGGGCAAACGCGCGGCGCGCCTTCGCTTAGATGTGGTCGGGCTCCTCCGACAAGATATCGAGTAAATGTACACGGAATAAAGTTAATTATTATTATTATATCCAAATTCACACAGTATCCCAGATGGGTAGGCAAAGACTTACTTGACTGTACTTGCCACGATCGTGACAGATCACTTGAGATTGATTTTGTTGGCGACAAAATGCAATGACACTGTGTGTGTTCTTTTATTTCGTCTATTTATTTTCACTTTATTTTTAGGTGCATTTCATTCATCAACGACATACTAAAACCTCGTTGTCACGAAAAATAAATAAACTGTCAGTGTTGTGTTTTAAAATTCAGTGTTGGTTCCGATAACAAAATTTGCTGAAAATAGTGGGCCAAAGTGCAGAGTTTAAAAGCTATTTCTGCAATTTGCCAGTTGAAAAACGCTCTTTTCCTGAGAATTTTTCCAAGAATAGAAAAAAAACATTATGAACTAAATTGTTTGGGAAAGTTTATAAATATGGCTAACGTAGTTGTAGCATAAATAAATGCTACTATCCAAGTATTAGGTTAACAACCTCATTAGCTTGAGAGTTTCGTGCAATACACTTTTTCTAACTAATGTGTATCATAAAAATAACCAAAAGCCATTCCTTTTCTTCGACGTTTCGCGAAAATAAACAGTTAACGCTAAGAAAACACTGACTGGTGTTCCTTAATCAATCTGTCATTCCACTGTTTGAGCCAATAAAAAAGTAAAAAGAAATTAGCATCGGGTCTCACGGCAATTTATTTACTTTAACCTGTTCTCGGACTAGTTTTTTTATTGCAATAGTGTGATATTTTGTGTTTTAAAATATCTAGTTCACAATTAACACCAAGTCGCTAGTCCGAATTGGCAATATTTTACCATCGAGTCAATAAAAAATGAAGACGTGTCTGCGTATATAGTTCGATTGCCAGCTATTTCCAAATAAAAAGGCCCATTATGTAGTTTTTAATTTTTACAGACGGCGTTATACATGGCCTTCCTGTCATTCTGCCGATTCGCGCTTTGAAATTAGCACCTTTTTATTTGGCTCACAATTATTTTACTTTCTGATACTACACTTTATAATGATTTGCGCAGCTTATTTATTAGGGTCTTTTGTGGCTCATGCCATTAATAGTAAAGTTCCCGAAACCGGCGCGCGTGCATGCATCGACTAGGTAATGAATGTCAGGATCGTGGCAGGTGATGACAGTCCCTAATTTCGGCCTATACCTCTGGGTCACAGGCGTGAGTTTATGCATGCATGTACATATGCCAATAATAGCAAAGTGATGGATGGCCAATTGAATGAATGTTCTGGGCGTCACAGGAAATTATTAGGGTTTCGTAGCTACTTGGATCTAGGCTCCAAATTGCTCCCGTGTTGTAATAGCAGCCAACCTTGTAAGGTAATCTTTAAGGTTTTTAACTCTATTCCGAATACACTTACTTGACTTTTTGTCGGAAGAGTCCGACCAGGTTTTGCTCTGATTCGCAGAGCTTAATCATGGTGAGCAGAGATGGAGCTCGCTTCGTCGGTTGCTCGTCTCTGACAAGCAATATTAATGTCTAGTGGTTACGAAAGTCTTCTAATCAACGTATGTATTCCGAGGGCTAGGCAGATATGTATTTGTGCATATGCTGGTTATCTAGAATATTTTTTAGATTAGCAGTACATGCAGAAATACATTATATGCCTAGCTCTCGGAACAAAGACAAAGATTGATCTGTTATACAAAAATCTCGTGTCGCAGTGTTTGTTATCGATCTCCTCCAAAACGACTTCACCGATTTCTAAGATTTATTTTGTTTATGTTTGGTAGATCTGAGTAGACCTTAGAGCGGCTTGAAAACTTCTGACAGTAAGACCAGCCACTAGTCTAACAAGCCTCCACCAATCCGGACTTGGCCCCCGTGGTGGAGTATGGCCTATACCTTCCTCACGGAAGAGACCCGTGCCCCTCGGTGGGGGCATACTGGGTTGATGATGATGGTTGATAGGTCTGAAAATAGGTCGTAGACGGATTTCTAGGACAAAACAACGTTTGCCGGATCAGCTAGTGTATGTATGAAATACTCGTACTTACAAGAGCCCGGATATGGACCCCGCTTCATGGTAGCCCCCGCGCCGGCGGCGGCGAGCAACAAAGCGATTGTTCCGCCGCGGATGACGTCCACATTACTTGCGAGCCCCATTAACTGACGCTCCACTTAAGCACTTGATATTTTTAAACGAACGCACCCGTGATACTTGAGATTCTCGCTGGACAGACTTTGAACAATAACAACATAGCAACATAGGAATGAAGGCATCATAGTTTGCATTAAATTAGTTTGATTTGCTATGATGTCTGTGCTAGGTAAAAGCCAGAAATCAGCGATTCTCAATTGGATGGCCCAATTCAAGAAATCACTAAGTCGAATTTCATAGAATTGCAAAACAACGTAAGTCCAAATCATAGATTTGCAAAACGATGGAGTACCTAAAGTAACTTTTTGCCTCTTGAAACAACACTAGATTACTGAGAAGCATGAATTTTGGTAAAAACGTACTACTTAGTTACCAAAATTCATGTTTCAAGAGGCAATAAGTTACTTTACTCCGTCGTTTTGCAAATCTATGATTTGGACTTACGTCGTTTTGCAAATCTATGAAATTGGACTTAGTGATTTCTTGAATTGGCCATCCAATTGTAACCAAACCACATTATTATTTACTAGGTCATATCCCAGCTTCGCTCGGCCAAAATGTAGTTTCATAATGATATTCCACATTGTATCGACTACATTTTTGTTCAGCATTTAATATTTGGTATTTTTCTTATCCATTCGCCTTTTCATTTCCACAAATTAAATCCTAGAGTTCACGATAGACACCTGTGACACGTGATGACGTGACACCAACGCAACATTGGCGACATTGACGTGTTACATCGGAACGCCATTTTAAAGAAAAAACATTTTTACGTTAAACGTTTTTACGTTAATGTTTAACATTTGAATTTGACGACCTCTGTGGTGCAGCGGTGAGCGCATCTGACAACTATGCGAGAGGTCCCGGGTTCGAATCCCGGCTGGGGACAAATAAAAGAGAAACCCAGGTCTTGGATGTTTACATGTTTGTGACGTCGCTGTTTCTGGTTCCCACGACACAGGGTGTCCTAGTATGGCACCAAGTCGATTGTGTTGTGTGGAAGTTATTATTATTATTATTAAATAAATAGATAATTATATTATTTAGAGTCAATAACTCGTAAATGACGATGAAGGGAAGGTGATCTATCAGGATCGTGGCAGGTGGCAGTACCTGGCCTAACAGGCGCACACTGGGATCAGATTGGAAAAAAGTGGACTTAGGGTTTTTCAACCCCATTTTTTTTCTACTGACTCCTTACGTCACTTCAATAGACATTTACTGATTGCTATTTTGTCATAAAATGACCCATTTACGAGAAAAAAAATATTTTAGTTTTTTTTGTATGGAGGAAAATCTTTTATGACACCTACTTCATATCTGTGCGGCTTACAGAACGGTCGCTGTTTGAAATTTCGTTTATTTTACCAGTACATTAGGAGTTGTTGAAACCAAAAATGTCACTACTTCTTGAACTTCAAGGGTTTTTCGGGAAAAAATATTGACTCCCAATCCAAGGATCCGTAAGAAGACCAAATTACGTCACGTTCTAGCCAGTCCATATTATTCTTGAAGAAGGTTTTTTGGTTTCTACTGGTTTTAAACATATTTTGTAGACATTGCTTACATAGTTTCGGTAAAACATCAGGAGAACCTCGAGATATTTCAATGAAACATCCACGGTAACACAATCCAACACGACACAAAAACTCACTATTTTTAATATTGCCACTGCCTTCAAGAGCCATAAAGATATCTAAATTACTACCAAATAAAAAGTATGAAAGATAGTATAGCGACAGGAAGGCTCCAAGAGGTTATGGGCCCAGAAAAATATGGAGGGAAACTGAGGAAAATGAAGTTTTTGAAGACAATATTGAAGATCCGTTACTAATCTTTCATTTGTGTCAAAACTATCTTCTCTGTTACAGTGTCTTCTATACTTTTTATTCCTCTTTCGCAACCGTACTCCTCCTCAAATACGTCTTTTCCGTACTCTCTTCAAAAACATCATTTTCTTTAGTTTCACCTCTATCTTCAATACTGTCTTCAAAATCTTCATTATCCTTTGTTTCACCTCCATCTTCAATAAGATCTTCAAAAACTTCATTTTCCTCAGATTCCCCTCTATCTTCTTCTGGGCCCATAACCTCTTGGAGCCTTCCTATCGCTCTACTATCTTTCATACTTTTTATTCGGTAACAATTCATATATGTTTATGGGTGTTGCAGGCAGTGGCAATATTAAAAATAGAGAGTTTTTGTGTCGTGCACCATTGGATTGCGTTGCAGTGGATGTTTCATTGAAATACCTCGAGGTTCTTCTGATGTTTTCCCGAAACTATGTAAGCAATGTCTACAAAAGATGTTTAAAAGCCAGTAGAAACCAAGAAACCTTCTTCAAGAATAATATGGACTGGCTAGAACGTGACGTAATTTGGTCTTCTTACGGATCCTTGGATTGGGAGTCAATATTTTTTCCCGAAAAACCCTTGAAGTTCAAGAAGTAGTGACATTTTTGGTTTCAACAACTCCTAATGTACTGGTAAAATAAACGAAATTTCAAACAGCGACCGTTCTGTAAGCCGCACAGATATGAAGTAGGTGTCTTGGTATGAAATATCAAGAATAATACTGTCCATCACACCTACAAAATATTATTTTAACATCTTTAAAAACTACGAAGTTATTCACAAATTCCTCCATACAAAAAAAACTAAAAAATTTTTTTTCTCGTAAATGGGTCATTTCATGACAAAATAGCAATCAGTAAATGTCTATTGAATTGACGTCAGGAGTCAGTAGAAAAAAAATGGGGTCGAAAAACCCTAAGTCCACTTTTTTCCAATCTGATCCCAGTGTGAGGCGTGAGCTTGAACAGTCATGTCTCAATGTAATTTTAACGACAAAAGTCGCAACTTTCCAGTACATTATTCTACTAGCCTAGTGTGGGGCCAAAAAAAAAATTATGTGCCTGTATGAAAAGGTCTAGATACCTACGTTATTAATTGTTGAATTCTGTATTTTTAGCGCCACGAGATACGTGACTCGAGGCGCATATTTTCCCTATGCAGACAACACTAGGTATAATAAGAACTATATTGGTTTTTCGATTGCCGTACACAGTCGATCAGTTTTTCCATCAATGCGCATTGGGAACTTCAAAAATCTATTTCCTGTCTGGACACACTTCCGGTCATGGCGTCAGGGCCGTTTCCGGTCCTTCAAAAGGCTATTATTTTCCCTTTTCATAAAAGGGTACGGAGGGACAATTCAGTTAGAAACTCTATTATGACGGTTTGAGAAACAGTGTATGCATGTGCGGAAATTAATTGTTTTCAGAAAATTCGTGTAGATCGATACGAATCGCTCGTAGCCTGGGCTGCCTGAGTGATCTTAAACGATCACGAAGGTTAAGCAACCTAGGGCACGTTCAGTGCATGGATGGGTGACCGTCTATGACCAACGCTAGTGGTATCTTTCCGAACGGTTCCGCGCTTCGCAAGGCACGTTAAGCAGTTGATGTCGGCAGTCGTTAAGCCAAGTCAGAGGCCTTAGGGCGGCTTGAAAACTTCTGACAGTAAGACCAGCCACTAGTCTTACAAGCCTCCACCAATCCAGATCAGGGCCCCGTGGTGGAGTACAGCCTATACCTTCCTCAGAGAAGAGACCCGTGCCTCTTGGTGGGGAGAATATGGGTCGATGATGATGATGATTATGTCTAGGCAGTCACCTATTTACATGTATACTCTGATTTTTTTTTCCGTAGAATTCTGACATTTCATAAGTGTTGCTACTGAAAAAGTTCTCGACCGAAAAAGGGACAAATTTGACCCATTTGAGGGCAATAAAAAATAAACTGCTACGTATTTTTTATGTTTTACCTACAAAAAGGTTAATATAAATATTTACTTACTCAAGTGACCTAATACAAAAATAACAAATATTTCAATATCACAAACAATATATCGAATTAACTTTAATTACTTTATTCTATTCTTTAACTGGCATCACTGCCTACGAATTCAAGGTTTCGTAAACCTTTCTAGAAAAGTGAAGTATGCCGCTGTAAGCTCTCTTAATAATTCATGTCAGCGATGATGATGATGATGATGAAGATAGTGATGTTAGTATTAATGATGATTACATATTTTTAGGAAAATATGTTTTCTTTACTTGTACTTTTTTACTGTTTGTGTGGCGAAAAGGGACACAATCACTCGCCTTAAATTCTCTTTTAATTTGGAGCTCCACACTTAATGAAATGGATAGATTCACTAACAAATTAAATGTGTAGACTCAGATGTTCACACTCGTATTGACATTGAAAAATGTGGCCGGCCAAAAAAGATTTCTAATCTCTGACATGTCAAAAAATGATAACTGTCAGAATTCTACGGAATTAAAAATCAGACTTCTGGTATTGTTTTTTTTTTTAACCGGCGTGCGTGCTTGCAACGACTAATGAATGTCGATGAGGCGAAAGTGATATGTCGGGATTGTGGCAAGTATCTTATCTTAAAGATCAAGTAAGTGTATCCAGAACAAAGTTAATAATAATATCTTAGGCTGACATTCAGAGACGAATCCTAAGTTCACGCTTAGATCAGTCTTAGCAAAGTAAACTAAAGTCGTACTTAGTAAAGCGCCGTAATTTTCGTATTCACAGTACTTAGGAAAGTAATCTATAATGTCTATCATTTCTTAGTGATGTAGTTCTTACCGGTTTTTTAAATTTGACATTGCTACACGAGAGCAGGACAACATCATACAATTTTATATATGTCAGAGTGAATAAAAAATCCCACAGATAATGCTCGTAGAACATCAGTGAAATGACGTTTGGAGTAGTCTGTGAACAAAACGCTTAGAAGTGACAGTTCTAAGTTCACGTAAAGTCACCGATATTGACTACTTACACTTAGCTAAGCACCATTTCATACTAAACTTGCTAAGATTCGATTCTGAATACGAAATTTTTTTAAGTACGTGATTTTGACATTTCTGAGACCAGTCTTTGCTTAGTTTTCGTCTCTGAATGTCAGCCTTAGTCTGTAGAGTAAGTTGGTAGGCTCGACTTACGTTCAACTCACCATATCAATGGTTTTTATTGTTATTTTCAACCCAAATGGTTTCGATGCTCCTCAGTTCAACTAGTCTGTAGTAAAAGGAAAGACGTGACCACAGATTAATCTGCCTCTGAGAACTGTTTTAAAGAAATCCTGATTTAATAAACAATAAGTACCGTTGAGTGAAGCATTCCAGTATTAGCAGTTCAATGAAAGAAAATCATAATAAATAATAAAAATAATAAACTCACGCCCGTTATCCCCGAAGGGGTAGGCAGAGGCACCAGTCTCTAGAACTGGACCCACGTTTTTCCGAGTTTATTAGGTCCCAAACGTGACAAGTGGCAAGCCTGTCGCCGTTATCCGGGCACAATTTATCAGCGAATGGTGTTGCTGTACAAACAAATGTACGTAACTAAAAGTCATTGGTACATGCGCGGTTCGAACCCAGACCCTCATGATCGAGAAGCAAGGGTCAACCCCACTACGCCACCACCAAATCAGTGTACTGCTAATACTGGAAAGTTTCACTAGTTCAATCAATTGAACTGTAAATTGAACTAGTGAAAGTAGAGGGTTGTTATGGAAAGTATTACAATCAGCCTATTTACACCCCACTAGTTGGCACAGGCTTTCTCTCAGAGAGAGAGTATGGGCTTAATCACCACGCATGGATACCACTGATTGGCAATTTCAAGCGCTGTGGTGTGTGAATGTGTGAAAGCACTCAGGTTCTCCCACGGTGATTTCCTTCACAGTTATCGAGTGATATTGCTACTTTAACTGCACAAATGTACAGAGTGCGTATACTGAGTTTTTTCATTCACTTTCGATAGCGAGAGCGTTTGCAATTTGTATAGGAGTGACAAAGCGCGCCACCTAGTTGTCTCTTTGTCACTCCTATACAAATCGCAAACGCTCTCGGTATCGAAAGTGAAATGAAAAACTCAGTATACGCACTCAGAACTTAAAAAACAGTCATAGGTACATTCCCGCACCTGGGAATCGAACCTGTGCCTCTCGCTTACGAGTTCATTCTTCTGAAAGAATAACTTTTCCATTTCAAGAGAAAAGTCTGAGAGACCGATGTAGAAGTGATGCTTTTTGAGGTGTTAAGCCCCAAATGAATTCAAAACATTTTTAAAAAAGAGAGAATCAATATTATTTTGTTCCCATTACATTTGTAACTCATCTGCATCAAACGATTAAGCGTGGAAAAATGTGGATTTACATTTTTTATTATGAGGGCATGATATCTCTGAGTAATGGATACTCACCATATTATAATATTAATTTATAGATGTTGTGTTACATACATTTATATTTTCAACACATACTTTTGCTCTCAAGTGATAGTTTTAGGGAATCGTGGGATTTAGGTAGATACAGTATGGTTACGTATGGTATGGTATGATTTTTCAGTATCGTAGCAGGTGACAGTCCCTTGTCTCTATCAAATTATCAAATTATATTTTTTTGTTTTTTTTTTATAAAAATACGTTAAATAAAACTGTTTTTTTCGCCCTGTCAAATAGCCTATTGCACAGAAGCATTTTCTGATAAAAAAAAATCACTTTAACTAAAATTTAAATGTTTTTGTAACTAACAGTTCAAACCATTACTTTGTACCTATATCGATTGTAAGCAAACAAAAGTTTTATTGTTTTTGTTCCAAAAGTTTCTGCCATGCGAGAGGCCCCAGGTTCGAATCCCGGCTGGGGACAAAAAAACCTGTTTTTTTTGTTTCTTGGATGTTTACAGTTTGTGTTATCGCTTTTCTGCTTCCCACAAACCAGCGTATCCTAGTGTGGGGCCAGAAGCAATGTATGTGCCTGTATGGAAATGTTTATAATTATGTTTGTTAACATAAAACCACCCGTTGTCACGAAAGCCCGTTTACTTGAAAAGGCGACAAATTAGTTGTACGCATCGTTTTCAACGATCAAACTTTTAGACCGGTACAGCTTTGGTCCCAGCCAGTATAAAGATACCTCTGGTTTGTCCGACTGTACTTGCTTTCCAGGGCCAAGGTATAATAGTTGTCAATGAACTGCGTAGCCCCCGCTGTGGCATTAGTTGAAAGAGTGGTCATTTGTTTCAGATATTAAGATCTGTTGAGTTTGAAGTAAAAATATTATTTAAGGGTTCCGTAATAAGTCTGGTAGGTAAAATAAAAAACGTGTATGTGCTAAATTCAATCGTAGCCCCGGTTGCCTGAGTGATCTTAAACGATCACGAATGTCAAGCAACATAGGGTGCATTCAATACATGGATGGGTGACCGCCTATAACTAACCCTAGTGGCAATTTCCGAGCGGTTCCGTGCTTTGCAAAGCACGTTAAGCAGTTTGGTGCCGGCTGCCGTCGACAGTTGACCATCGTTAAGCCTTTAGAGCGGCTTGAAAACTACTGACAGTAAGACCAGCCACTAGTCTTACAAGCCTCCACCAATCCGGACTAAGTGGTTGTGGAGTATGGCCTATACCTTCCTCAGGGAAGAGACCTGTGCCCCTCGGTGGGGACATTATGGGTTGATGATGACGTATTAAATTTGAATTTGTGTAGTTACAGTAGCAATAGAAAGCGCTATCGTTGAAGGAAGGAGACCTGAGTGTCTGAGCTTTTCTAACGTCTGTCACACTCTTTTCTGAGAAATTTAACGAGACAGCACTACAGTTGAGAAGTAACTTAGCAAAATTATTATTTCAGAAACTGTAGAATTAAAAAAAACATAAGATAAAAATTTACCTACATACTGGCACATACATTGCTTCTGGTCCCACACAAAAAAAAAATATAAGAATTTTCTTCAATTATTATTCCACTGCAACAAGGATCCCTAAAACCTACACCGGTAAGTCCAGGGAGCCATCTAAAAGAACAATCAATACCACCACCAGGGGTTCTACTCAATTAAATAATTTCCATGGAATACCTAATCAAGGAGCTTACTCTGAAATGTATAGCAACTATTAAAGTTTAACATTTACATACAGGCACATACATTGCTTCTGGCGCCACACTAGGATACCCTGTGTCGTGGAAACCAGAAACAGCGACGTCACAAACATGTAAACATCCAAGACCTGGGTTTTTTTTTCCTCAGCCGAGATTCCAACTCGGGATCTCTCGCATGGCACGCAGAACTTTTGGAACAAAAACAACAAAACTTTTTTTTGCCCTACAATCGCTAAATTAAAGTAATGGTTTAAACTGTTAGTTACAAAAACACTAAAATTTTAGTTAGTGTTTTTTTTAGCAGAAAATGCTTCTGTGCTATTCGATTCAAAATTCCCTTGCAAGACCGACCCGCCGCGGGTCCACGGGGTCTGACGGAATGCACCATAGCTTACACCCGCTGGCGGTTCCACAGTGCGTGAGGGTTGAACGCTGAGATATCTAAACATCTGGTACACTGAGGTTCTTTCACTATGTTTTCCTTAGCCGTTAGCGGTCAGAGGCCTTAGGGCGGCTGGAAACTTCTGACTGTAAGAACAAACACTAGTCTTACAAGCCTCCACCAATCCGGACACGGCCCCCGTGGTGGAGTATGGCCTATACCTTCCTCAGGGAAGAGACCCGTGCCCCTCGGCGGGGATATAATGGGTTGATGACGATTGCACATTGCTTCTTCGGAGGAAGGCCCCGTTTGCTGTGTTTTGCATACAAATTGGTCTAAAAATAATGCCTGTTTATGACAGCTTGAAGATTTTGGAAATTCGATACGGTAAAGTGGCTAAGCTGGTTGGCATACATAATTGTCTAATACATCATTAATTTTGTTTTATTATAATTTCATTATTTCAAATCTAACTGTACGTTCAAGTTTTATAGATAGATAGACATAGTGAACAATTTATTGTGCATCAAATTATAACCTGTTACGCGGTTGTTGTTCCTATTAAAGTAAAAAAAAAAGGAAATTACATAGGTATTTCTTAATTTGAAAGTAGAGACGGCGGCCTTATTACTAAAAGTGATCTCTTCTGGACAACCTTTGAATGGACTGCTGCAAAATATTAGAGAAGGAAGCAGATGTACAAAATAAGTAAAATAATAATTACTGAGATGTATCAATTTCCCTGAGGAAGTTATAGGCCATAATCCACCACGGGGGCCAAGTCCGGATTGGTAGAGGCTTGTAAGACTAGTATCTGGTCTTACTGTCTGAAGTTTTCAAGCCGCCCTAAGGCCTCTGACTTGGCTTGCTATTCTAGCGTATGAGGCAGTGAAAATGCTTTTCGAAACAGAGTCTTTCGCTTCTACATCATTCGTCTCCATAAGCTTCCGACCTATGAAGCAGTAGAAAAAAATGTTGCAACAACGGCAATCGAAACCACGAGTATGTAGCGGACTCATAACATTTTTCTTCACAGCTGCCGAGAACAACAGCGAAAATCCATATTCTCATGACATACCTACTCGCGTCACACAAGCGCGCACAGGTTTTGCATAAATGTATAATTTAATACTGAGCAAACATTCAAAATTGTAGTTTCACCTACTGACCAATTGATCAAGCACCTCGGCTTGACTCGTATTGTTAAGGATTTAGGGCTTAATTTGGCGTGTGAAAGGGTCAGGTTAGCCTGGCGAGAGGCTCGGACAGACAGCCGGGCGCGGAATGGATCTGTGAATATTTCAAAACGCAATCTCAACTTTCTGCCCACTAAAGGCCGCTATTGTTTCTTAAGGTTGGACCGTGTGGGCGGATGCTCTACGACAAGCAAACAAAAAATTTGGCAATAGTTTGCCAAATTTGAGTGATGTTATCTAAAGGCATTTTTTCTAATGACGCTTCTTAGGAAATCGCTACGGCTCTTGAGTTTTTGTTTCATAGTATTCTTTTGAATTTACTATTTATGTAACGGGCAATCGACTGAAAGCAACTGATGTTCGAAATAATCAGTAGTTTTTTTTTTAGTTGTACAATATGATATTACCTACTATTATTTGTTAAAGCTAAACCGTGGTTATGCAATACATGAAACTGAATAAAATTTTAGTGTAAGGCAATAATAATATCTTTCACGATCATGACTTATTGTACCAATCATCACCAAAGATTTCTTTACAAAAACACTAAGCATCGACCTCAACACTGTCTAAAAACCGCGTGTTTTTACTGGGTAGGTACGCTATCATTGCTACCATAATCTTGCGGTGGTAGAAGTTGTCAAAGGCAATGTTCTTTAATGGTCATGCCAATACAATATAGCGATTGGCTTCGTAGCTGCATTGAATGAGGATAACTGGCATAGCATCGTAACAAATATTTGTTCTTACTGTTTCTCTTGTAACAGTAAAATACAGTCGTTCTTTTAAACGTTGTAATAATGCGGTTACAATGAGTAGCACATGCCAGAAGATCAAATCAATAAGAATAACACATATAACGCCAAGATGTTTGTTACATTTATATTAAGCTATCAGAAAAATTGCAAACATTGTTTAATGAGTTTGAGCTCCTGGAAACTTATAAAAAATGAATTATGTGCATTATACTACGTGTAACCGTTGTTTTATTCTCTCTGTATTTTATCCTCTATTGCTTACACTTTATCCGTTAATTTTCTTTAATAATTTAAGTATTTTGAGTATTCTTGATTTGTTCCATTAAGGACGTCAATTGCATAACCAAAATTCGTTATAAAGAAAACTATGTAAAATGATGTCGTAGCAAGTGGTAAGCCCTGGTCTCTGCCTACCCTTTCAGGACACAGACTGGAGTATATCTAATATTATGTAGAGCAACAATCCCCACGCTACAACGTTACAAGTCAACAACTTGTCACCGCGACGCATTGTGGCTTTCTGAAAACAAACAACAATAGAGAGGCCTCTCCATACAATATCCTTTGTCAACCTTTTTATCAGGCCCGTCTGCACAGGGAAACCGTGGAGTGGTTAGTGAAGTTTAGATAAGCTCACATTTGCATCCCAGAGAGATAGGCCGAGACCAGGGACCGCCATTTGCCACAATCCTGACAAACTATTTTCACTTTATTGACAAAAACCAAAATATATATAACATTTTTTTTAATAACTTCCACAAAACACAATTACTTAGAAAAAAATGAATTTTAAAATTATTTAAGTTTCCTTCACATTCGGCTTGTTGGTGTAAAAAGGTATACAGAATAGCTTAGTTTGAAATTTACTAATCTAAGTAGATGAACGTAGCTTAAAAACGTAACATAAAAAAACATCAAAATTAAAATACAACAAAGTTTAAAATTAATGAGATTTTTTGAGACGGAGTACCTTGTGATTTATAAAAGATTAGTTTGAGTAAAATAAAAAAAAAACCGGCCAAATGCGAGTCGAACTCGCGCACAAAAGATTCCGTAATTATACAACCTTACCCTTTAATTGTTAATTTAATATCAGGCAAAAAAACCGCAAAAAAATGAAGTTTTTTGTTTGAAAACCCCCCTTTAATAATTATTTTTGTATACCGTTACTTACTGCCTCATCGGTCGAGCCGTTAAGGAGCTTAGCTACCAAAAGTGAGGTCGTGGGTTTGATTCTCACTAGGGGCCACCGTACATTTGTAAAAAAATGGCCTTAGTCTAGGTGTTTTTCGATGTTCGTAATATCCTAGCCTGGTTACCATAGCACTGGGTATCCTAATTTGGGACCGTGGGTGATTGTGTTATGTGCAAGTTATTATTTAATTTGATTGTAAGAAACCCTGTTTAATTATTTCTCTTGATTGTGCAATAAAGTATTCTCAATCTATCCAACTCTACTTTTCAAGTTCATTTGAATTTTATTTTTATTGGATGATAACTTCTCCACGTATTTCTTGTCCAGTCACTTCAGGTGATCTGGCGCAAGCATTCAAGTCCGGCCTTACGGACGCAAGTGCGCATTGTCCTTTCAAGCACTAAACTTAGGTCTTACTACTTTCCCTCCCCACGGACAATTTTAGCACTTATTCCTATATCGCTGCAATTTGTTTTTCCTTGCACTTTTAGTGTGTGTTACGACCGTGTTTGGTTTCCCTTTATGGAGATGTAAAGCTTTAAGGTTAATGGGGCACTGAGATTTAGAGTTTATTAGTCTAGTATTAAGGTACGTTTTTGTGCAATAAACAGACGTGTGCATACGAGTTTTTGGAGTGAAAAGCTAAAGGCATTGTTGCGAAAATTGATTTACGTTTAGGAAATGCGTTTAGAATGGGTTCTCGAATTGATTTCAGGTTGAAATTCCTTTATATTTCACATGTAAAGGAAAATATAGTTTGACTAAGTTACCAAACTGTTGAATGAAATAGCTTATTCTTCCTAATCATAATTTATTAATTGTGAAACTAACTTTGACGTTCTTCATTAAACATTTTGTTTTTACTGTGCATTTTTTTTATCTGAATTACAATTTGTCCCTAATAATTATTTTTAATTTAGTCTAAATACCTAAACCTATGAAATAAAATAAAATTGAAGTATTGTATAAAAATTACACAGAAACTGTCATTAAATAGACGATACCGATAACTACGTGTCCATTACAAAATCTAAATAATAAAAAAAAAATGGACAAGAACAGTACAGATAGCCCTAATTCCTCAAAAACACGGCGGCTGATTAGACGCTCCTAGTGATAAACACAAGAATGCAAAATGACCCCAAGTAATTACTCGCGGAAATAGCAAGATCAATCTATCATAATGACACCATTACAATGGTCGGCCAGAGGCGATGATCAATCGAGCGCCCACGTATATTGACATGTTCCTGATAAGATCGTCTGTGTTCGTCTAACATACATCTTTTGACCGGCTATCTCTCTTGCTAATATAGAGGTTGAATGACGTGAGCATGCTTGTTTCTCTGCAAGAAAGTAAGGCCTGGTTTACAATGAGGGCTTTTCAGAGCGTCATTAAAAAAAAATAGTACCGCAAATTACCGATAGATGGTACTGACGTCATGACATCACTGTACCTTATCTGTGGTGCCTGTCATATGTATTTACAAAAATGCACAATGCATTGGCTAGTCATGAGCAAAGACACACTTCACGTACGTATTATGTTAATAAACAACGTAAAAATACTTCGATAACTTTCAAGTTTCAACAGTTTCTAATCAAAGTCTAGTTTAGATCACAGACTACAAAGAGATGTTTAGACTATCACAGATTAATAACGATTAAAACCACAGACCTAAAAACATGATGACATTTTGGTCTTCTTGCAGCGCAAACCATCTAGTTTTTTTTAATGAACTCAACTGACAGCTATCATTGAAAAGCCCTCATTGCTTTATGCTACAGATGCACATGCTCTAGTATAGCATGCTAAAAAGCGTGCTTATGAGTATGGTTAATATGAGCGTGCCTACAACTGTTTACAGTTGCTAGCAATAAGCATGCTAGTTTTCAGTATGATCTTGAATAAACATGCTCAAAGCAAACACTCCAATAATGCGTACTGAAAACACTGAATCGGCAAACGCATCGGCACTTCGATAGTAGCATGCTTTCATGGTACTAATAGGCATGTGTAACTGTACCATTATTTTCATGCTTTTTAAGCATGATTTCCATAGATTTAGGATAAAAAAGAAACAGGGAAAACGTATGCCGATTCATTATTTTCATTACGCATTATATTATATAATAAATAAAATAAAAAAATCTTAAATACATAGTAAACAACCAATCATTACTGGTTTTTTGTTTTATTCAAAATCATCAACCCATTATGTCCCCACCGAGGGGCACGGGTCTCTTCCCTTTGGAATGTATAGGCCATACTCCACCACGGGGGCCAAGTCCGGATTGGTGGAGGCTTGTAAGACTAGTGGCTGGTCTTACTGTCAGAAGTTTTCAAGCCGCCCTAAGGCCTCTCACTTGGCTTAACGACTGCCATTTATCTATGGCAGCCGGCACCAACTACTCAACGTGCCTTGCAAAGCACAGAACCGCTTGGAAAAGTGCCACTAGCGTTAGTCATAAAGGTCACCCATCCATGCACTGAACGCACCCTATGTTGCTTAACCTTCGTGATTGATTAAGATCACTCAGGCGGCTGGGGCTACAAGCGATTCTTAGGTACTTCTAAAAGAAATTGGCGTCTCTTCTAGGTATTCTATTCTACCTCTATGGAAAACATGCTTAAAAAGCATGAAAATAAAGCAAATGTAGACCAGGCCTAATGGTTACAGTTAAGTCTGTCTGTTTCGTACTAAAATACGTGTGCAGAATTGTCATTTAATTCATCATCATCAACCCATTATGTCCCCACCGAAGGGCACATGCTGAGGAGGTATAGGCCATACTCTACCACGGGGGCCAAGTCCGGATTGGTGGAGGCTTGTAAGACTAGTGGCTGCTCTTACTGTAAGAAGTTTTCAAGCAACGTCAAAACTCAAGTGGAGCTGAGCCATGTCAGACGTATGGACCTGGAAAGGTGGGCAAAAATTGTCGCCGATTGGGTGCCGTGCGATGGCTACCGGCGACGACGCGGAAGACCGAGGCGAAGATGATGTACGAAACACCTGACGTAATATTTACTGGGGTGAGAAGAGTTGGCCATGCACAGGAAGGAGTGGATATCTAAAGGGGAGGCCTTTGCCCAGCAGTGGGACACAGTAACGGCTAATTAAATCATTCTGTGACGCGTGGTCACGTGACACCAATGTGACATGAGGGTATTGACACATGTTTATGCTTGCGTGCGTGATTAAGCTCTGCAAAGCAGAGCTAAACCTGGTCGGAATCTTC
The DNA here is from genome assembly GCA_947310845.1 of Yponomeuta plumbellus. NCBI lineage: Eukaryota > Metazoa > Arthropoda > Insecta > Lepidoptera > Yponomeutidae > Yponomeuta > Yponomeuta plumbellus. Next base: position 4,056,052 of record OX371206.1, read on the forward strand.
CGATGAAAAGTCAACTAAGTATAAAAATAAATAAAATAAACTCACGCCCGTTATCCCCGAAGGGGTAGGCAGAGGCACCAGTCTCTAGAACTGGACCCACGTTTTGCCGAGTTTATTAGGTCCCAAACGTGACAAGTGGCAAGCCTGTCGCCGTTATCCGGGCACAATTTATCAGCGAATGGTGTTGCTGCACAAACAAATGTACCTAACTAAAAGTCATTGGTACATGCGTGGTTCGAACCCAGACCCTCATGATCGAGAAGCAAGGGTCAACCCCACTACACCACCACCGCTTTTTGGTATATCCACCAACTAAGTATATCCGGAATTAAATCAATACCTAACGTATAAGTTGATATATTCCTGGATATCTCCTAGGGCCATTGAGTTAAAAGTCAATATTATCTACTAACGCACTTTATTTTAATTTATGTATAGATAATCAATAAAACGCATTAACGCAGAGGCAGTAAAGATGAATACCTACTTGCTATTAGTTTACCATTCCCACGTTAGAAATCGTAGCACAGATTTATTACTATTGGTCAATACAGACCACTGCTTTGTTTGATTTGGATGCTTTAATTATTGCTTTACGATGTAATCTGATTTCAGCGTAGTGAGTGACTAGCTTTGTATTATGTAACGCGTACGTTTCGGCAAAAAGCTACAGGGTGATTTTTATTTACGTATTTTTATTTCGCAAAAAATGTGTAAGTAATATTTAAGGTAACTAGAAAGAAGGAAAGGAAGAAAGAAAGCATTTATTTACATTCCACCATAGCACATATAAAAAATAACTCAATTCACACGATGACAAGAAATAAATATAACAACAGGACAAACATACAAATACGAAATTGTGCCTCCTTGGCAAAAAAGGGTCACCATGTCAGGTCAGCATGTAAACATCTAAGGCTGGAACCCGAGACCTCTCGCATGGTAGGTATATGCTCTTACCGCTGCGCCACAGAGGTCGTCAAGAGCATAGATCGTTAGTGGGTGGGAAGCTGCAAATTCAGAAATGTCATTACCGAAAAAATTGTAGATTGAAACTAGGACTTCATCCTCAATTTTTCAAAGTGCTATAATCATAAACATTTATGTACAGGCATTTACATTGCTTCTGGCCTCACACTAGAATACTTTGTATCGTGGGAACCAGAAACAGCGACGTCACAAACATTCCAAGGCCTGGGATTTTTTCGCCCCTCAAATCCCTGAATTTGAACGCGGGACCTCTCGCATAGGTAGATGCGGAAACCGCTGCGACACAGAGGTCGCACAGTGGTTCGTCTCCATACAAGAGGTTGGACATAGGATCCTTAAAAAATAAAATGCGTTATTTTCGAAAACAAAACTACCAACGCATTTTATAATCAAAGAGAAATAACAAATACAGATTGACTTTTTTTGATATGACCCATAATTTGTGAGTAAATAATTAAAAACCATTTCTTTACTATGGAGAGTAACATAAAAATATTGATATCTCATGATTTCCTCCTGTTTTCGCATTACGGTTTTCAAAAATAGTTTTGACATATTATTTGCTACATTTCATCCTTTGACACATGGTGCCCTTAACGTTCCCCTTAAGAGATATGGATGATAAAGGAAAAATAATACCACGTTAGCGGTAGCTGTAGGTAGGTACATACATAAGTTCACGCCTGTATCCCAGAAGGGGAGGCAGAGACCAGGGACCGCTTAGAAGAATGAGCGGCCATCATCCACTGCATATTACCGACCTTGGTCTTTCAAGTTCATACGAGATACAGAATCCAATGTGAAAAACAAAATGGCCGCGTTTGAAGCAGATATTACTCCACTCACTCCAACTACTTACGGAAACACCACGATCAACCACAATCTAATGTTGACAATGATAGACGGCAAAACACATTCGATTATCTCTGAGACTTCGGCTGCAGTTTGTGATCTTTGCAAAGCTCATCCAGTTGCAATTAACGATTTCCAAGAGGTTAGAGCCAAGCCAGTCAACGAAGACATGTACAAGTATGAATTAACAGCTCGTCTGACAGGACTAGATGTTCATCTAATAAGAAGAATGGCCGTCATTGTGCAGTGCCTTGTGCGAATGCGGTCAGGCCGAGGGAACTGCGGATCACATCTTCTTGGAGTGTACAAAATACAATTCCTCGTTATATAGCTATCATCTACTGGATCTTCCCCTCCACAAATTATGGGTCATATAAAAAAAAGTCAATCTGTATTTGTTATTTCTCTTTGATTATCTGATTATAGAATGCGTTGGTAGTTTTGTTTTTCCAAAATAACGCATTTTCTTTTTTAAGGATCCTATGTCCAACCTCTTGTATGGAGACGAACCACTCATATATAATATTATTGAGATAATATAAATCATCTTGTATAGTACAATTGCGGTGAACGGTGCGCAGGCGCGGAAAGTTTCTTCAACTTTGCATAATCCCATAAATTCAACATCTGCTCACAGACGGACAAACTACAATCGAATGCTTCAACTACGTATAAGTAGCTACTTTATTGTATAACTGCTAATTAAATATAAAATACTCGTCTAGGCTTGTAAGTTTTTTGTCCAGGCGCTTAAGTGCAGAGTTAGATAGATTATAGAAATGGCAAATGTATTGAAGTAGTTTTGCGCCCGAAAAGAAAACGGTATCGATGCGTGCAACGAAAGAGTCTCTGCCTACCACTTTTGAGCACAGGCGTAAGTTTACTTCAAACTATTGTACGAAAAAAACAACCCCAGGTCTTGGATGTTTACCTACAATGTTCGCGATGTCGCTGTTTCTTGTTCCCACGAGACAGGGTATCCTAGTGTGGGGCCAGAAGCGGTGTGTGTGCCTGTATGTAAATTTTTATGTTTTTTTTAATTATAAAAAAACCGTGCAAGTGCTAGTCACACTCTTAAGTATACAGAACCCTACAAGCAATAGAAAATCCAATAATTTTTTCTTAACGGTCTCTGTTTTTCAATAAAAGTAGTAGAGTGCGACAAGTGAGGCGTGGCTCAAGCCTTTGGCGGGAAATTTAAAAATCTTTTAGTTGATAACCCTGCCTATAGTGTGAATAAACCATCTTGATACTTTTGCTTAGCTTGATTATTTGTTTAATTAGCTTGGAGTCTCCAATGAATTTTGTCCAAACATAAATAAATATAAGCAAAACGAAAACATTAACTACAACAAAACCAACATTTCCACTCCACCAAAAACAGGGATAATAAAGATGCACCTCATAAACTTACAAACATTTATTAATGCTGAACCATAATAAAAATCTGATTCATATCTTTTTTCTCAACATCTTTGAGTTCTTTGACTAACTCTTCGATGTGACGTTTAACATTTTCGTCATCCAACAGACCTTACAACAAGAAATAGTTCATGTTTGCTTTTAAAAAATATTACTCGTATGTACATACTAAAACATAGGTAAAATTATGTTGAAAAGAAACAAAAGTTTTATTCTTGTTTAAATCTAGGACGAGTATCAAACTGTTTGGGCTGTACTACTTGCAGCTGAAATACCTAAGTTTGACAGTCAGAGTGTGGCCATATGAAGAATTCGAAATAAATCGCGTCCCAGGACTCGCTTGTTAGACTCTAACTACTTTTTTTTAATTTTTGGCCATAATTGTTACGTAGACTTGCACCGCACTTACTCGTACGTTACAAAAAAAAAGTGTCTAGACATTTCTACGCAATGACTAGCTCTACAAAGTCAAATCGAAAGTGTACCGCGCTCGAATCTTTCACAATCTCTCCCAGCTAATTGATTGTTGTGATTATCAATTTATTGACCTGGGCACACTAGTACAGACACAGAATATGAAAGGGCAGAAGGCTTTGTTTGCTATGGAGTTAATTATTGATAGTTTCAACTGATACTGAGCGGAGTTTAGACTGAAGCAATCTCATTTAACAATAATACAATTTATTGTTACTTTCATGTTTGATGCCTTTGTGTAATTTGGTTTGTATCTGAATGTTGGTTTTCTTCTGTGAGCTGTCTCGTGAATTGTGTCTTTGCTGGCCCATGCATTGTGCATTTTTGTAAAAACATAGGACAGGAACCACAGAGAAGGAACAGTGATGTCATGTCAATTTTGACGTATTATGTGACGTCAGCACCATCTCTCGGTAATTTGCGGTACTATATTTTTTTTTAATGACGTTTCGAAAAGCCCTCAGTGGCCGTTTCAATTCTCGCTATTCTGTATCGTAAACACCGTAGACTGTCAGTCTGGTGTGACTGTTAGTTTTGATACCCGACGCAGTAATTGCTTTTCAGACGGTTCACTAATTCTTTCTTTTTTATGGGTGTTTGTTGCTGAGGTACAGCTCTATGCGTCAACTCTCATAATAAATTTATACTTAGTTTTAAATACAATACAAATTAAGGCAAATTTTTGCGAACTTCAAATCAAGTGCTTGGTTTGCTTGACGAGAATGTTTCCTGCATTAAGCACGCTCTTGTACTCATATTGTTATTATGACTTTCTTTGTTAACCCTAGATAGCTAACCTCCGTCGAATCGACGGGTAGCGCAAAGTAATATCGCCGTCTCTTTTTAACAACGCATCCGAGCCCCTGAGTCGGCTAGTCAACTCAGTTGCCGGCGAGGTGGATAGAGAGCAGGGGGTGTCGACTTTGTATGGGCGACCGAGAATACCTTCGTGGGCTAGATTTACTCATTGCCATTTTGAAATTAAAAAATCCTGGGTAAGATTTGTAGAATTTCAGTCAGGCCTAGACTTATTGTAAAAAAAAACAAATGCACAATTTTTAGACCAAAACATTTGTAAATAATTGTGAAGTAGTAGGTATATAAATTTTCGTGCGTTATTGAAATTTATTTTTGTTTTTGGTCGAAAAAAACTTAGTAGAAACTTACTTTGAGTGTGGCAACTGGCGACGCCAAACGTCATGCTTACTTACAAGATGGCGAATTTTATTTGCGTATGTTGTATACTTATTTCGGTAACGGATTCGGTTTGTTTCTGAAATATTTATTGTGTAATTGCTTGGATACGACGTCGAGCTGAGCTTGTTTGTGATTCTCCGTCTGTGTTTTTCCTAGTTCGTTTTGAGAAAGTGACTCTTATTCAACATACGACGTCGAGTTGAGCTTGTGCTTCTCCTTCTTTGTAATGTTGCATTATTATGAATAATCTTGTATCGTTGTATTGGTTTATTTACATTAAAGTATGGATTAAATATTTCACTTTAATATTTTATTGTTTTCTAAAAGGCGTTGAAGTATTTTAGTTGTAAGTAACAAAAAGTATTTTGGATGAATAAGCAATTTCATTTGCAAACTCAGAATCGTACTAAAAGTCTTGTAGTATTGTAAAAAGTTTCTGAGTTTGCAATTAATGAAATTGCTTATTCATCCAAAATACTTTTTGTTTTTATGTGCCTGGCACCTTATCGGAACATTCAAATTTTGCCACTGAGAAGTTGCTGTGGGCATCCGGCAGGTGGCGCTAGTACGCACATTATTATTTTTTGTTTGTAGTTGAACTTCTTCTCTTGAGTAATTGTGTTCTGTGATACAGAGGCACAAGCGTAGAATACGTAAGTATAACAGTTTTTGAAATATGCAGCTTTTGTCCGTCGTTTTGACGGATGGTTAGCTTTACTGCTAGTATGAGTCCGTGTTTATATTTTGACGTAAATTATTTTTCTTTGTAGTTTAAAACCATGTCTTCGTTGAAGGAAGATGAGATAGTTTATCTGCTAAACCAAGAGCTTCTCGACAATGATCTGGATGGTGGTTCTGCCAGTGAGACAGAAGAGCTAGTGATGGAACATGATGTCCAGAGCGACGAAAACTATGAACCGTCAAAGAAACCACACATGATTGAATTTTATAATTCAACTAAAGGAGGTGTAGACACCTTTGACCCGATGTGCTCAAACATGTCGAGTAGCCGAAAAACCAATAGATGGCCGATGTGTGTCTTCTATGGCAGGATCATCATTGCCTCAATCAACAGTTACATAATCCAGTGCCACAATTTGTTGACAGCAGGGCGAAAAGTAATTCCACGGCGGGACTTTATGTAATCACTCCATTTTCAACTAGTGGGGCCTTGGTTGAAAGTAAAATTGGCCAAAGCAACGATGCCGACGCAAGTAAAAGAAAAAATCAGGGGCGTTCTTGCTAGGCAGCCCACATCCACGAGTCAACAGCAACAATCATCAGGTCAAGCTCTTTTGCAAGAACTAGCAAATGAAAAAGAATCGTCCAATTCTTTACCAGGAGAAAATCTTAAAAGAAATACGTGCGGAAAATGCCATTACAAGAAGAAGCGTATAACCAAAAGTATTTGTGCCAATTGCAAGGTATCGATTTGTGGTGAACATAAAATTGATTTTTGTGTCACCTGTGCTTAAGAAAAATAGTTTTTTTAAAAATCAAACTGAGGTTTATGTTCCTATGTGTCATGTAACGCCAAAAATATTTGTATTAAATAGTATTTGTTTGTTGATTTTTCATGTTAAACTGTTTAATGAGAAAAAAAAATATTTTTTTTAGGTCTAATGGAAGTTACTATACTTTTGTAAGTAATTAAAGTTCGTTGATACACAAAGCATTTTCCTATTATTGAACCCATTAAATAACTATAATAAAAACAATATATTTGCTTTCTTTGCATTTTAGGGAAAAAAAGTATCATTTCTTTTACCCGTCGTTTCGACGGATGGTTAGCTTAAATAGAGTACTCCAGAAGGTTAGCTATCTAGGGTTAAACACATACATAGTGCATTGACGCCTGGCTGTCAAAGATTTTTATCTACCACAGGCTTCTGAGTCTACTCAATTGATTTAAATTCAATATAATTAAATGTTTAATTAATGACTGAAAACTGATGTCAAATAATCGAATATATGTCAGTGTGGGTATTTTTTTTTACTGTACCTAATTAATGGTGTGTGATTTAAACTAAAATTAATAATTTAATCCACAATGCATGTAACGTAATTCATTTGGCAATAACATTTTTTTTTATTTAATATTTTCTTTGTATATATATTTTTTACTTTGACATTGTGGACAAAAGTTGGTGAATGTGTTATACATGTTTGCCTTTTGCTGTACAAAGACATAAATGCTACCATTTACAATTTAAATTCTACAAGCGATAGCAGAATCGGTGGAAAGACTAGATCCGTGAATTGTATTTTAAGTTTGCTCCAAGCTGAAAAAAGTTAAACATTCGCTTTTTTAGCGCTAAAAAGGAAAAAACACTCCGGCCAAGTGCGAGTCGGAGTCGTGCATAGAGGGTTCCGTACGTTTATTTAGACAACATATGATAATTTCAAGCGTCTACCTGTTGCGATTATTAATATCAAGGAAAAGGCGGCAAAAATATAAATTTTTTTGGATCGGAGCCTCCATAGTTTTTTTTTTGTTTGTAGTGTTATGGCGCGATAGCGGCAACAGAAATACATCATCTGAGAAAATTTCAACTGTCTAGTTTGTGACGTCGCTGTTACTGGTTCCCACGACACAGGGTATTCTAGTGTAGGGCCAGAAGCTGTGTGTGCCCATATGTAAATGTTTATGTTTATAGATTGAATATTTTTATGTACATATCTATTTTCCACTCTAAAACGCCCCCCTACGGGGCTTTTCGGGGGTTGTCTAAATTACAACGCAGCAGAGAGTACTCACAGAAAAAACGATTAGCCGACCACGATGACAGGCCACGGCGATGGATTGAAACATCAGCTGTCAACTGTCAATCATACTGAAGTATTAACTTTGCGATTAATTATTGTTTGTGCTAGCCAGAGAGAAGCGTCACAGAAATCGATTCTCATATCGATTCTGACCGGACTTTAATAGTTTTTAGATCAAGGTTCTTGATGTTGATAAATGTCTACGGCTTCGAAGGACTGTGGTGTTATTTCGATGATAAGTTTTAGAGCCATCGCAAACAGGGCGACTTGTCGCCGTGTCTAGTCGCCGCGTCAGACGCGACGTTGTCATTTGCTTCTGGCGTCTTGTCGTCGCGGCTCCGCGACTCTGACGCCAAGTGTGCGGAGATTCGAACAAAATATATGAAAATTGACGGCCGCAGCCTGTCGTCGCGTCTAGTCGCCGAACTGTCGCTGTCACGTGTCGCCTAGTGTGCGGCTCATAGGCTTAAAAATAGAAAGGAATCAAGTAAAAAGTCGGAGCTAGTCAAAAGGTGAAGTAAGAAGGGATATCAAAGGAAACCCAGAAATGGTTGACGTAATTTTATATCTTGATTTGAAAATGATAGAAAGAAAGAAAATAGGCATTGTAGATCGAAATTGCGCCGCCCGCACGTACCCGGATGTTGCCCACCCTGTAGTTCCGGGTGACGAATTGGACTACGGTAGCTCCTGCCTGTCGTAAGAGGCGACTAAAAGGGGACCTCGGAGTCGTGGTCGCTGAGAGTGGGGTCTCGATCCGTTCGTCAAGCGACTCCGGGAAGGCGGCAACCTGGAGTGGCTCCTCGTTGCCGTAGGATGGCACTTGGGATGGCCCAGCCAGCCCAGAGCAGGGTGCACGCACGGTGCAGGGGAGCACTGGAAGTGTTCTAATCAGTACCCGGTGCTCCCCACAAAGCACGGATGAATGCCACCGGGGGGGTTTTAGTGGGTGAAAACCCCACATAACCCGACTTTCCCCCCAGGAAGTCGGGTATCCCCCGGTCAAAAAAAAGGCCGGTGGTGGAGGCTTGTAAGACTAGTTAATGGTCTTACTGTCAGAAGTTTTCAAGCCGCTCTAAGGGCCCTCGCCCACGGCGGCTTTTTGTAGCGGCATCGCTACTAACGCGCGTACGTCGCTTTTGCAACGCGCGACCGTAGCGATGCAAGCGCGCGGCTGTAGCGCTGCTAACGCGCCACCGTAGCGATGCAAGCGCGCGGCTGTAGCGCTGCTAACGCGCGTTAGTAGCGATGCAAGCGCGCGGCTGTAGCGCGGCGAACGCGCCACCGTCGCGCGGCCGTAGCGCTACAAAAAGCCGCCGTGGGCGAGGGCCCTAAGGCCTCTGCTAACGTGCCTTGCGAAGTACGGAACCACTCAAAAAAATGTCACTAGAGTTAGTCATAGACAGTCAGCCGTCCATGCAGTGAACGCGCCCTATGTTGCCTCACCTTCGTGATCGTTTACGATTAGGTACTCAGGCGGCCGGTGCAACGAGTGATTCTGTTGCAAATCATTGCTACGGAAAGTTAGCAGATATTTTTTTGCATCGACTTTTTTCGAGTTCAAATCGACAGAATTATTTCTGAAAAGTATCAGGAATCTACTGCATGCGACAAGACCTCTCATTTATTTGTGATCTGCTGAACAATGTCTGCAAAGTTCACTAACATCGTGGCCGTTGCGATGCGGATAGACCTTAAGACGGAAAACCCGATGATAAACAATCAATAAACGACTCTGAAATCATCATCTTTGCCGCTTAGGAAGTGTCTGGCACTCGCGTGAAATCACTTGACCTCTTACTGACTTTGCGCAAACAATGCCGACAGTCAGATGGTCTATTCATCAATATTATTCATATTTTTGTCAAGCCGTTTAATCCGAGTGCTTTTTTATAAAGGGTCTTGAGCCTTGGTTCTTGGTTGTCGCTCTTAAAATTATCAATTTTCGGCATAGAAAGATTACTACATTATTTTTGGTAGGACTCTAATGTAGTGGAAGACATTTAATTAATAACAATTATAGACTAAATATTAAAACTAAACTAAATATTAAACTAAATACATACTACATAAAAACTACATATAAAAATTGTCTCTAGACTGCTACCGTTGGGGAGAGTTCCCAAAATACTGGCAGCATGGCATTTTTGGCATGCCTGCAGTAAAATATGTCATTGAACTAAAGTTCTTAATTATAGAAGTAAAATCCTGCTACATTGTTTGCTTCTTACAGGTAAAAAATTTAATGAAAGTACTTTAAATCTACATATTGAAAATTATTTTAGGGAAACAAACGATGGGCAGGAAGGTGGGCGATGTGTGTGTGTGTGTGTGTGTGTGTGAGCGTGCTTTTGTGTATGTGCACGGGTGTGTGTGTGGGGCCTCTGTGGCGCAGCGGTTAGCGCATCTGCTTACCATGCGAGAGGTCCTCGGTTCGAGCCCCGGCTGGGAACCAAAAAAACCCCAGTACCCAAAGGGTATCCTAGTATGGGGCTGAAGGCAATGTATGTGCCTGCATGTAAGTGTTTATGTTTAATAATAGTAACTTCCACACAACACAATCATTTGTCACGGTACAAAACTAGGATACCCTGTGTTTCGCAACCAAGCAAGGACATCACAAATGTACGGCGGCCGCCAGTTGGAATTGAATCCACGACCTCCGTCTTACGTCTCCGTCATACGTGATACCGCTAGACCTCTACACCAATGAGGAAGATTTTTTTGTACTTATTGCTCTACTAGACAATGATTTCGCACCATCGCCATAGTACGTGTCAAAATGTTCCACTCAAAAAAATCGGTTAGACAAAAACCGTTCCTAACACGAAAGCGTAAAGTGGCTTTTCGTGAAGCGCAGTTGTGCGAACAAAAACTTGAAGTGTACTCAACGTTTTGGTCTCAATTACGAAACAAGACTGACGAACGTATGGACAAGCAAACAATTGTTATAGGTTAGTGAAGTGTCGCCATGGAGCTGGTTTTCAGTTTGGATGTGGCTGTGGATATTCGCCCATATCCATATAGCCACGTGGATATGTGGAATGACAGTTATAGGGCGGTCTTTTTTTGTCAAATCTGGACCTTGATTCTGCTAATGTATTGTAACAGTGATAACTGCATGAGCGCGGCGATTTCGTTTCATGGCCGGTTCGAGCCTGCGCGCGCACACCTTTATCAAATCTTCTATGCGTCAATGGTATGAAAAACGCGACGTGTGTCGCATCACCCGACCGTGTATCTGTCATCGTACTATAATGCACTAACAGAATCGGGGCCCTGGTATGTCTATAATTATTGGTAGTGATAAATGCATTTTTACTTTTTTACCTATGAGGGTTCCCTACCTAAAGGGTATAAGGGGCCGTATTACTGAAACCCCGCTGCCCGTCCATTTGTCAGCGCGCTGTATCTCATGAACCGTGATAGTTAAACAGTTGAAATTTTCACAGGTGATCTATTTCGCTATAACAAAAAAAAAAACATTTAAGTGGGCATTTAAGGCCGCCAATTGTACTGTACTATGTTATTGTCAAATCTCATGTGTAATTCCTGGTGTACATACAATAAAGAATATTCTATTCTATTCTTAAGTGGGACTGCCATACAACAGACATTGCCGCTTTTAGCTAATGCTACGGGACCCTTCGTGCGCAAGTCCGACTCGCATTTGGCCGATTTTTTGATGTAGTCCAGTTTGCGCACCCGTCTAAATAGCACCTGGCCTAGTCCAGATTGGGCACCTATTGATATTTGTGGCAGAATAAACACATTTGAATTCACTAACAGCACCTGCCAAAAATATCAATAGGTGCCCAATCTGGACTAGGCCAGGTGCTATTGGTGCGCAAACTGGGCTACCTCGATTTTTTTTTGGGACTGTACTACAGTAACAGTGGTCAACGATACATTAGAATATCCATCTTCATTCCCACATCGTTGACCGTCACATGAATACGCGCGGCGCCCGAGTAAACAAAAGAACTGTTGGCACCAAGTCAAACAAGGTCCGGCTAGTTCCTCGGTGGTCCGCCATTGTGGGGACCACCCTAGAGACAATAGGTTCGATTCTGGTCAGCGACCGGTACGTCTTTACGTACAGTTTTAGGTGGTTTAGCTAATAAAGTCTTTGTTAAAAGTTCTGAAAGGAAACAAATAAGTAATTTGCAACTTAAATTCAAATTTCCCTCAACAATTTTACAGGTTGTTGTTGTTATCTCTTACAGAGGTAAGCTCGCCTTTTTACGGAATATAATATGTTATTTTTTATATAATATTCGGTTAAATGTATTGTATGCAATAAAGTATTTTAGTAATTCTAAATTTGGGGCGACAATGACACGTTTTATTTTGCTGTCGCCCTGACCTCCGGCCGTTTGGACTCCTCAGCCGGAGGGCGTCCTGTCTGGCCACTTTGGTCAGACGTGACTATTTTCTTTTTTATGCCTGGAAGAAATTACTTTTAGCAATAAGGTCGCCAAATAGTATTATGAACATTTGTGAATTTTTCGTGTTTTTTTTCCGTTAAGCAGAATATTCTATTATGTGACAGTGTAGAACTTATTATTGTAATAGCGCAGTTTAACGTGCCCTGCGAAGCACGGAACCGCTCTAAAAAATGCCACTAGCGTTAATCATAGACGGTGACCCATCCATGGACTGAACGTGCCGTATGTTACTTAACCTTAGTGATCGTTTAAGATCACTCAGGCAGCCCAGGCTACGAGCGATTCCTCAGCGCTTGAAATACGGTATTTGACACTATCAACAATAAATAATTATTTGAGATGCTCGATTAAAACCACAATTACAAAATGTTTCGGAAAATGTATTTTTTTTATCATTTACTAGTTATTACAGTTTTTAAATAGATGAAACATAAAAAGAGTGCTCTGAAATATGACGTCACAAGCAAGTTTTCATATAAAATTCCGTTTTTAAGCACATATTCTCTTTCTCTGAGAGAAGGCTTATGCAGGAGGAGCGTATATAGGCGGCAGCTGTACATATACCTATATGTTGATCAGCAGCTGTCCAATGCACATTTGTGACACTATTATACGTGTCTTGTGTATAAATAAGAGAAAAGACTAGACGCTAATCAAACAAGTCGCTTTGTTAGTCTGTCGGTGGTCCGTCATTGTGTGGACCAGGGGTTCCTATAGTGGGGTTCGCAGAACTGCGTTCTCCGCGAATTAGTTTTCAGAAATAAAAATCATGAAAAAATAGTAGAGCTTAATTTATCATGTATGTACGATTTCCGTGTCTGTCAAACACAGATCAATAATCCAAATACACTCCACAAATTACGAACAGCTGGTATTCCGTGAATCACAGAAATAAACAAAAACATTTGAACGGAATTTTCATTTCATTTCTTGAATTTTAATATACAATATCACCCGCTTACTTCGGATCTAGTTATATCGGAGGAATATTATGTTAATATATGTACACCAACACGAGGTGATCCGACAGAAAACTAAAGTCACCGACACCGAATTAGCATGCTGAAATGTCAGTGGGCAGGACATATCACCCAGAGAACTGATAACCGATGGGGTAGGCAACTTTTCGAGTAGGGACCGCGGATCGGTAAACGTAGTGTAGGACGTCCTCAGACTCGGTGGAGCGATGATCTTCGCAGGGCAGCTGGCAAGAGCTGGATAACCATGCTCAGTGGCGTGCAATTGGAGATGGCCTATGTCCGGCAGTGGACAAGCATAGGTCGATGATGATGATGATGATGATTAAGTACACTTAATAATAATATTCGTACGAGCAGAGAATATTGTTTTCAGCCCTCGATCTGTCGCACAGCAAATGTGGTTTGATGGACGATGGTGGTAGAAGTAGACTGTCTCTTCATAGTTTATTTATGTGCTACTCAGAATTTCATGGTATTACCATATTATTATTATATAATATAGAATATTATTATTATTAACTACTACTTACACACATTATGTGTGTAGGTAGTAGTTTAGTAGGTAGTTAAATATAGGATATATTTAACTGCCTACTTATATTTAACTACCTACTAAACTACTACCTACACACATAATGTGTGTAAGTAGTAGTTAATAATAATAATATTGTTATGTGTGTATTTGGCGAATGGCTCGAACCGACTCGACTGGCCGGAGGTAGCAGAGTGCTGGAAAGTGCTAAGCCAGCACTGGCAGTGCACGGTGCTTGTCCCGTAAAATATTGGTAAGAGTGCTAACGTTAATTGTCACTAAGCCGTTGGAATAATAATTCTTCAGCTACTAATGTTAATTTGGCTTAATGTCATAAAACAGTGCATCTTTAGATGCTGGAAGCTAGAGGAAATGTTAAATTCTGGGCCATGCTACCTTTTTCAACATGAACGGAAACTATCTGATTTAAAAAAAAGTCTATATTTTAAAGATAATTAATAAAAAGCTTTTACATAATTTAACCTCCTCAGTCCTGACATTGAAAATAACATTGGTTTTCTATTTGATTAAATTATATCATAATGGTTAATTTATTAAAAAAATATATATAAAAAATAAGTAGCATGGCCAATTTGGTATTTTGAACGTTTGATTCAACAAGTAAAAGTTTAGGAACCGCTGGTATGGACCACCCCAGCGGGTACTGTGTCGAGGTGATTCGACTGCCTTGTTGGTCTGGAGGTAACACAATCGACTTCAATGCAGAGGCACAGGGTTTTATTCCTTCTGGAGTCCCGTGCGGGATAGGCGCGGAGCAAGAGAGATTAAGATAAGATAAGATAAGAATATTCCTGATTGTACCATGAAAACACATACAAAAAATAAATAAAGAGATTCCTTTTGGCAACACGATTGATTGTTGATTGTGCTGAACTGAATAATCCAACCAACTTCTGTATTTTACTGTATATTTATCTGAATAAACGTCTTCAATCAATCAATCAATCCGGTAAAGGGAAGCGACTAATTTCCATAGCTTACCATTCCTGGACTAGATGAGCTGAGTATGATTAAGTAGGTACCTGAAAATAAACATTTAATTAGTAAAGCATGTAGATCAACCCATTATATCCCCGCCGAGGGACACGGGTCTCTTCCCTGAGGAATGTATAGGCCATACCATGGGGGCCAAGTCCGGATTGGTGGAGGTCAGGTCTGGATTTTGTGTTTTTTGTTCTTTCTGGTTTGCATTAAAGAATTATTATGCTTAACTTTATTATTTCAAAGACATTTTTAAGTCGTCATGTAACTAAAACTGAACAGACAGTCTGTTAGCTTTTAGAATATACTTCGGGCTCTAGAGTAGGCTTCGGTTTTCGCCGAAAGCACACGAGTGTAATACTACTTCCTGCTCTGTATTAGTTTATTTCCGTCATATTAGTTCCGATTTCGAAATTAAGTGTCATGTTAGTTCCGATTTTTTTATTACACGAATACTACTCTGTGTAAAAAGTATCGGGAATATGTCAGTAAAAAGACCCGTGTGAAAGTGTTTTTTTTAATTTCTTTACTGCATGATGGTAGTACTGTACTGATTTACCGCGCAAAATTTGAGCGGAATCTGTCATTTAGTTTTTTGTAAATTGCACTTTTTGTTGGTCATAGTTTTGAGTCCTCGGCGATTTTTGACAATGGGAAATATTGTTGAACAAAGAGTGTGCCTTAAATTTAGTGTTTTATATGAAATTTCATGTAGTAAATCGCTAAAAATGTTACAAAAAGCCTACGGCGTGTAAAACCTATCGTACATATCAAAAACAATGGCATATGAATGGTATAAAGCTTTAAAGAAGGTTAAAAAAGAACTTGTAGTGGACTTGCCACGTTCTGGTAGACGTTCGACGGCTACGAACAAAGAAAACATCGACAAAATCAAGAATCTAGTGCTCAAAAATCGTTGTATGATTCTCAGAGAGTTGGCTAATGAAGTGAACATATCTTTTAAGACCATTCACAACATTATCATTGACATTTTGGGCATGAAACGCGTCGCTGCTCGACTAGTTCCGAAAAAGCTCAATTTCGTTCAAAAAGCGCAGAGAAAGCATATCGCTGAAGAAGTGGTTTCCCGAGTTTCCACGGGCTCTACCTTTATGAAACGCATAATTACTGGCGACGAAACATGGGTTTATGAGTAAGTTAAAATTACCGCTTCGAAGAAAACGTTTTGAGCCGATAGAAGCCATAAAAGAAAATTCGCTGAATGAGCTAAAGGCCATACCGCAAGTAGCATACAAAAAATGTATGGAGGACTGGGTGAAGCGGTGGAGATGTTGTAATGCAAGCAATGGGCCCTACTTTGAAGGCGATAAAATTAGATGAATAATTAGTTTTCTTTGCTTTACTGAAAAATTCCCGATACTTATTACACAGAATGTACCTATATCCGATTCTATCCGATAGTAGCCGAGGTATATTCTAAAAGCTAACAGACTGTACGCACACCAAGGTCATTTTTTTCCTCTTACAAAAATGCGCAAATCAGTACCAATCAACGCCTCATCTCGAGCCATGAACCGTAAAAACCTGCCTATTGTCTAAAGTGGGCCTTCACCAAGTCAAAAAATTGACCAATCTTCTGGTCACCTTCGCGAAGGGCAATTTGCATGAAGACAGAGGTCACATTTGGTCAGAATCAAGTGATGAGCCCGTCAAATCGCAGACATATCATTGCGTAACGCTTATAAAATGAAAGCTACATACATCACTCAACTAATATTAAGCTGGGGTCAAAATGTATTGTCTTTAGATTGAAATTTTAGGGTTGTCCCGAAGTTCTATAGTCGACGATAAAGCCCGATCAAGAGATCGATCTCTGCCACCTATCTGTACTCTCCATCGTTCCGTGCTTCGCAAGGCACCTTAAGCAGTTGGTGCCGGCTGCCGTCGATAGATGGCAGTCGTTTAGCCAAGTAAGAGGTCTTAGAGCGGCTTGAAAACTTCTGACAGTAAGACCAGTCACTAGTCTTACAAGCCTCCACCAATCCGGACTAGGGCTCCGTGGTGAAGTATAGCCTATACCTTCCTAAGGGAAGACACCCGTGCCCCCCGGTGGGGACCTAAGGGTTGATGACGAAAAAAACATCCTCAAATCTTCGTGGATGTACAGCCCTAGACCCCATTGTAAGAACGGTTTTGAATCTTAAGCAACGAGGGTTGCAGGTAAATCATTCTTTTATGATAATGCAATACAATAACATCTTGTTATCTTATTCTTATACACTTTCGCAGAAGTTTTAGTACTGCGCAAAGGAAGCAAATTAATAAATATCTATGGTTATAAATATTAGTATAAGACTTGGCGCAAGCCACTCTGGATAGTTAGAAATCGTGAAATGTTGATATTCCATGAATAAATTAAGTAACTATTTGCTAATCAAAATGTAAATATTAATGATTAAAGTAAAATTAAATTAATTATAAAATAACAATATCTATATTGGTTTATAATTTAAAAGTTAGTTATGTAAGTTATCACTCTATTGTCTAAAATGTCTATTTAACTGTCTTGCTGTGTAATATGTTTATGTATATAATTATTTTTTGTTATTGTATGTATGTGTATGAAAATAAGTTTATAAAGGTAAGTAATGGTATGTAAGGGCTACCCGTCTCAAATTTCTTTCAGCAATTTTCCATTGAAAGGTTGTCTGGAAGAAATTGCTTTTAGTAATAAGGCCGCCAATTGTATCATGAAGCTTTGTAAATATTTTTTTTGTATTTTTTGTTATTTCTAGTGTGCAATAAAGAATATTTATCATATTTTAATGTGTGTACATTAAAGTAGGATAAATCTAAATATATAAAAGAAGAAACTGACTGATTGACTTAGAATCAACGCAGAGCCCAAACTACTGAATCTAGGGGGTTGAAATTTGGCATGGGAGTTCCTTAGGGAGCCTAGGGGAGCACTAAGAAAGGATTTTTTGAAATTCACCCTCTAAAGGGGTAAACGGCGGTGTTAAAGTTTGTATGGAGATATAAAAAAATGTTGTCAGATTTTCTTGAAACTTGAAATAAATACTCTTCAACACAATTGATTGAACACGTGTTTCACGGTTTTTCTATATTTAACCCTTAACGGGAGTGAACGGGGTTGCAACATTTTGAACTAAAGTCCACGCGGACGGAGTCGCGGGCGAAAGCTAGTTATTTTATAATATGATAAACAAGCCTTGCTTGTACAAAAATTCTGGTTTCTGACTATAATCAGCATGCTCTTTCTCTACGCTCCGCTCATGCACAGCCCTAGAGCCTATTGTGAGAACGGTTTTAAATCTTAAAAACCGAGGGTCGTAGGTTAAGCATTATCTTATGTTAATGCGAGGTACCGTTTGAGCGTAAATCAATTACCTACGGCCCGTGAACCGCCGGATCGCGGTTCGATTCCCGACGGCTTTTACTGGCGTCAAATTAATGGACGGAAGATTCCTTTTTGGGAGTGGTTTTTGCAATAAATACATATATTGTTTGCCACATCTATATAGGTATGTAGTATAAATGAATCAAACTAGGGAATGGGTTCGGATTCCGGCTGGGGACAAAAAAAAACAGAAACCCAGGTCTTGGATGTTTACATGTTTATGACGTCGCTGTTTCTGCTTCCCACGACACAGGGTATCCTAGTGTGGGGCCAGAAGCAATGTATGTGCCTGTATGTAAATGTTATGTTATGTTATACACTTTCAACACTTAAAACTCACCCTGTTTAAGCATAGAGTGAGTTTTAGGGGTCATACACACATAAGCTCACGCCTGTATCCCAGAGGGATAGGCAGAGACCAGGGACTACCACTTGTCACGATCCTGATAAATCACTTACGCTTCATAGTAAAAGTTAACAATTTTATTGCACGAGTTGCTCGTGAAATCGTGAAATTCATGATCTTTATAATATATCACAGAACAACTGATTTTGTTTAATGAATTTAGAGTTCGTCATGTATGTAGTTGTTTTTCAATAAACGATGACTACAAATAGATATATTATATAAGTTTTACTAGACATTTGTGCTGTTCTCTGCAGGCTATATGTTGTAAAAAACCCTATGTACAGAAAATGGATGTTGCTGTTTGTCAATACGTACCAATATATTAATAATAGCTGGTTTATTTTTTCGCGATTTCAAAGTGTTCGTGTACTTAAAATGTAATGTAGTGGCGAGTACAACCCACTCTTTTGGGAATGTATATCAGACACATGATGATTTTATAAAACCATTTAGGTTAGAGTAGGAGTAAATATTATTATAAAATTTTAATTTATTATTATATATTATAAGAGCTAACAGACTGTAACAATATTTTTCCACAAAAAAAAGCCATTTTGATATTTCATATTATTATCTTAATTCCGAATTCACCAACTTCATTTGTCATGATTTCTTCGAACACAAAATAAAGCGAGCAGAAAATAAGTGGTGCTTACGAAAGTTTGGTTCAAAAATGTTTTACACGCTTAGTAATGGCTGAAAGAATTTACACTAAGTAACGTTCTGTCACGCTCTTTTCTGAGAAATTTGACGAGATAGCTAAGAATTTCATTTTCTCTAAGAATTTACTTAGGGGCCGTCCATATATTACGTCATTCTAAATTAGGGGGGGGGGGGTTGGTCTGCGGATGACGGTAAATGATAGATGGGGGGGGGGGGGGTGTTTCGAAATTGACGTCATTCTTATTTATTTATTTATAGTTTATTTTTCACGTACAAAAAGATTATTTCTAAAAAGAAATTTCTTCCAGCACGCCTAGTAAAATACTAGCTGCCCGCCCCGGCTTCGCCCGTGGTACTTACATGTATTATACATATAAACCTTCTTTAAGAATCAGTCTATCTATTTAAAAAAACCGCATCAAAATCCGTTGCGTAGTTTTAAAGATCTAAGCATACATGGGGACAGACAGCGAAAGCGACTTTGTTTTATACTATGTATTGATAATAAACACAATACTTAAATAATAACTACAACATTACATAATTAATAAAAGTACATATTAATACTATACTTATACTTAAATACATGTCTCATACTAAGGAAAGATAATGTTCTTGTGATATTTTACAAGTATTTAATGGTATTAATTATTGAACTCATTATTTATTTATTTATTACAAGGTCAAGGCATGTCTACATTATTTTTTTAAACTATAAATAACATCGTACCTATGAAAATAGTTTGTATGCGACACTGTGTTTATTAAACGAAGATTAGCGGCGACTCGGAGAATAAAAGAAATCGGCGCTGTTTAAACAAAGTCGGCTTCCTTTGTCTTTGGCGCGCACCGCCACCGCTGCGGACCTGCGGCCTGCGCTCTAGACTTGCGCAAAGTGTGTCCTTAGAGGGAGTTGTTATATCTCATATCTTTGATCACCGGGACACATTATATCCCAATCATATCTTACTCACCGTTGTATCCTAGCTCATACGACGTACAACAGAGTATGAGTGGAGATAAGAGCCGTGCGACACAAGTGATGAGTCTAGTCTACCTATTTCCTACTATATCCAGCTCACAATTTCTTTCATAATCACAACAGATTGTATCTACTATTATTTTCAAATTTTCTTCATAATTTACAGACTTAGGACTGACAACCTGAACAGAGTTAATATAAATGTATCACTTTAGTAGCAAATATACGAACAAATTAGACTGTGAAACATGTAGAGGTGGGCATATTTAAAAGTTGAAAATATACAATGATTAAAAATATTTAAAATCACTACAAATCAGATCGCTTGATGACCTTCAATCGCAAACTAACTCAAAACAAGTATTTACGTAAACAATGCATTCGCATTTGTGCCTAATTTTAATTGCTTTTTTAACTTTACCGTCTGTGACCTACATAAAGACTAGTTTTGACTTTCCCGTGCTATGCACCAAAGTAAGATATCGAAAAGATCACCAAAACGATATAGTTAGTATGAATCTGGTGACCTCCGTTTCACAAATCGGTAATTAAAGCGTGACAAACATATATGATTATCTTCTTAACCGTTCATCTTGTTATATTATATCAATGATAATTGCCAAAGTAAAAATAATAAAAGGTGATTCTATAACCAAGTGTTTTAATCATATAATACCCTATTTTTCTCAAATCTGCAATGTTTTATTTTGTCAAACTAGTAATGACGTCAATTTTGGGAGAAGGGGGGGGGGGGTCATTAAGAAATGACGATAGGATGATTATAGGGGGGGGGGGGTCTAAAATCTGAAAAAATCGATGACGTAATTTATGGACGGCCCCTTAGAGAAAATTCTCAACTCAGAAACCGAAACATAGGGTCAGTTTCTGAATTGATAATTTCTCTAAGTAAATACCTGCTTAAGTAACGCTCTGTTTCGCCTTTTCCCAAGAACTTTGATGAGACGGCACTAAAGTTAGGCAGTTACTTAGAAAAATTCTCAATTCAAAAACTAGCCCATAGCATTTTTTAATTAGTATCTCATACAAACGAAGTCTTAACAAGTTTTAAAAATATCGTTTATTGATGCCAACAATCTTAAATTTAAAATAAAACAATACAGGCATGCTATTATAGGAAATAAAAATTGATTTATTACGCGTCAGCGCTGATTTTCAGTCTGCTCCTATTTGACTTAAAACTTAATATATAGGTAGAGGCACAATAAACTCTATACACAGGTACCGCAGTAACACACACACACACACACACACACACACATACGCGCAAATCTCAAATCGGTATTCGGCGTGAAAAAAATCCGCTTCTCTGTTGCAGTATGTTTAGATTGGGTAAAGTTGATCTTCTGTTGTATACCTTTTTCCTTTTACTGGACGCCTTATAAATTGTTGTTTTTTAATAGACCGTAATAGTTTCCGAATGCTAATTCGATAAATATTTTCGGGATTTATCGTCGGCCGCTGATGTGAGGTTATGAGGTTTTAGTAAACAAGCGGTTATTGATTGAGGTGAAAGACGCTTAAAGGCAGTCTTTTCTACTACTAGTATCGGAACAGGTTACATCTTTCTTCTAATAATTATAAAATTCTCGTGTCTCAATGTTAGTGCACATACTCCTCCGAAACGGCTTCACCGATTTTCATGAAACTTTACATGTACATATATTCAGTAGGTCTGAGAATAGGTTGTTATCTATGTTTCAGAGCCCTAAGTGAAAAAAATATGTGTGGCAAAACAACGTTCGCGGGGTCAGCTAGTGTCATTGTAAAAAAGTGTGTTTTGACCAGTGAATTATTTTTAAA
Source organism: Yponomeuta plumbellus (assembly GCA_947310845.1). Lineage (NCBI taxonomy): Eukaryota > Metazoa > Arthropoda > Insecta > Lepidoptera > Yponomeutidae > Yponomeuta > Yponomeuta plumbellus. The sequence continues at coordinate 4,077,972 of OX371206.1, forward strand.
CTAAAACTTACTAAAGCACTTACTCATTTACACGCAGGCACAAACATTGCTTCTGGCCCCACACTAGGATACTCTGTGTCGTGGGAAGTAGGAACAGTGACGTCACAAACATGAAAACATCCAAGACCTGGGGTTTTTTTTGTCCCCAGCCGGGATTCAAACCCGGGACCTCTCTCATAGGCAGATGTGCTCACTGGTCACCGCTGCGCCACAGGGGTGGTCGTATCAACTTTATTCCGGATGAACTTACTGGACTTCTTTTCGGAAGAGTCTGACCAGGTTTCCCTCTGATTCGCAAAGCTCAATCGTGGTGACCAGAGACGGAGCTCGCATCGTCAGTTGCTCATCTCTGAGCAACCGAAGATGACGTCTGAAATTACCATTACCTTTGACGGCTTACGTGCTCATGTTGACTTGAAGCGGATTTAGTGTGTATTTACACAGGCTTTAGGTAGCCTAAGATAATATCAATTACTTATAAATGTATTTATCTACTAAAAAAGGACAGTCTTGTATCAACCATCTACTCTTTCACTTGCCTCTTGAAGGCACAACCTTACTGGCGACCCTTGCCATGCCGGGCCGGGAGTGTCAAATAGCAGCGGCGCGAGCGCATTGAAATGAACTGTGAAACAAATGAATGCAATGAAACTAAATCGCCATGTTCATGCAGTTATCATCGTTCTATATGCATTAGTAGAATCTAGGCGCTAGTATCTCATTACCCCACCGACAGCCAGGCGTGAGTTTATATAACATACAGTACGTTAAACTTGCGTACTTAACAAGTGTAAGCCAACTACTATTGCTCTACCTTTCACATTGCAATTACTCGCAAAAAATTGTCAATTTGTTAACAAAATTAATCAATCAACCCGCCGGAGACGTTACCAACATAATAAAATAATCATCACTTTTTCGTACCAGGAGATTACTACACAACAAGTGATTTTTAAACAATACATCAATCTAACAATATACACAAAAACAACCTGCCTAACCTTACAGATTCGAAAATAGAATAAAACCGCTTTATTCCGATGACTTGGCCGTTTTCGTCCCAGGCCGCCTGTATGGTCAGCAAAAAGGCCCTGGAACCCGTAAGCCTTAGACGGTTGTTCCCTCAATAAGTATACTATTATTATTAAAAAAAATTGCATTTAAACACATTTTTGCCAATCATCATCATCATCATTCAGCCATAAGAAGTCCACTGCTGGACATCGGCCTCCTCCATGGATTTCCAAAAAGACCGGTTGGAAGCGGTTTGCGTCCAGCGTCTTCCTGCCACTTGGATAAGATCGTCTGGCCATCTTGTGGCTGGTCGTCCTACGCTGCGCTTGCTGATGTGTGGTCTCCGTTCGAGCACTTTTCGGCTCCATCGGCCGCCAGTTCTGCGTGCTGTATGCCTCGCCCACTGCCACTTCAACTTGCTCATCCGCTGGGCTATGTGGACGACTTTCGTTTGTCTACGGACCTCATCATTTCTGATTCGATTTCGTAGAGAAATTCCGAGCATAGCCCTTTCCACAGCACGTTGCGGAACCTTTTGTCAATTGACGAGCTTAATGCTACTTAGCGTTATCTACCAGCTAAGCTAAGTTTTTCTCAGTTTTTAAACGAAATCTATGTGTTAGTGCCCGAATATTTAGACTGACTCGTTGGTGTGGCCGTTAGGGAGCTTAACCTTGTGGTGGGTTCGATTCCCACAGGGGACTGCCGTACATTAGTACAAATGGCCTCAGTCTGGGTATATTTCCATGTTTATAATATCTTTACCTGGTTACCACAGCACAGGGTATCCTAGTTTGGGACCAGGTCAAGAGATTGTGTTGCGTGGGGTTTTTTTTTTGTCATCATTACAACGAGCCTACGAAGCGCAAACGCAATGATTACAATAAACCTTAAATGCTACCAGTGTAAAAAACGGGCAAAGTTTAAAACAACGAACAACCCACGAGCATTTCATGAAAACGGGCTTTTCTGCACTTTCATTGTAGTCTCTAACTTCGTATCATAATCAACCCATTATGTCCCCATCAAATTCCTCTCCCAGTCCCCATTTATTTATGCATATTTATACCTTTATGGATGTTTTCTTCTCGTTTGTATTTTGAGTTTTTGTTGTGTGTGACTGTTGGTGCAATAAACGTTTCTCTTTCTTTTTTTCTTTTTTTTCATCAACCAATTATGTCCCCATTATTTCACATACAGGTGATTGAGAAATACCTAGAGTTTCGCAGACCATTATATGTAGCTTTTATAGACTACAAAAAAGCTTTCGATTCCATATCTCATGACAGCATTTGGGAAGCATTAAGAACCCAGCATATAAGTGAAAAGTACATAAATATTCTAAAAAACATCTACGCCAATAGTACTAGTAGAGTCAAGCTTGATCGAATAGGCGAAAAAATCTACATAAATAGAGGTGTAAGAAAGGGTGACCCGCTCTCCCCAAAGTTATTCATAGCAGTGCTGCAAAATGTAATGACGAACTTACCATGGTCTAAACGAGGTATCAACGTAAACGGTAACTATCTAAGTCACCTCAGGTTCGCCGATGACATCATTTTGTTCGCGGAAACCCCCTAACAACTAAATGACATGATAAACGAGCTACACCAAGCTAGTATAAAAGTTGGCCTAGAAATTAACCTAGACAACACCAAAACAATGACAAATCATCAAAAGACACCCATCTACATAAACTACCACGCTATCGAGTATGTTGAAAGTTATGTCTACCTTGGTAAGCAGATATCATTCAATAAGTTTAAGAGGAATTAAACCGCAGAATAGCAATCACATGGAAGAAATATTGGGCACGCAAGGACTTATTCAAATCACAGCTCCCTCTACGCTTTAAGAGTATAGTTATGGACTTTGAAATACTGCCATGTCTGACTTACGGTTGCCAAACTTGGACCTTTGATTCAAAGACCCAAAACCAAATCCACACTACTCAGAGGAGAATGGAACGGAGTTTACTAGGAATTAAACTAAAGGACAAGATGAGAAATGTAGATATAAGGCGGAAAACTAAAATAGCGGATGCGTTGACTTTCTCTCTACAAAGAAAATGGAGGTGGGCAGGCCACGCAGCTAGGTGCAGCGACAGTCGATGGACCGTTAGATCCCTGAAATGGTCTGAACCAAAAGGTGCTAGAAAAAGAGGCCGTCCAAGCGCCAGATGGTCAGACGAGATAAGAAAGACAGCAGGATGCAACTGGCTAACTACAGCTACAGACAGAATAAAATGGCAGTCCTTGGAGGAGGTTTTTACCCGAATGGGGTCCATACAAGAATAATAAAAATTTACTACCACATTTTAAATATCATTGTCATTTAATACATAAACTCAAACTTAATTAATCTAATTGTATCAATTGTAATTAATCTAATTGTATCAAATGTAATTAATCTAATTGTACCACACCTAATCTAATTTTATCAAAAAATTATTTGTATGGAATGAAATAAAGCTTTATTATTATTATTATTATGTCCCCACCGAGGGGCATGTCTCTTCCCTGAGGAAGGTATAGGCCATACTCCACCACGGGGGTCCTAGTCCGGATTAGTAGAGGCTTGTAAGACTTGCACTGAACGCTCGCTATGTTGCTTTACCTTCCTGATCGTTTAAGACCTCTCAGGCAGCCGAGGCTAAGAATCCATTGTAATGTGAATAGACCTTCAGAAAGGTTCAATAGACCAGACCATATGGGCCTTAAGAACTGGTAGAAAGGCTTCCGAACTACAGAACCATAGTGGGGCTATGCGCAAGCATCTACAATAGATACGCGATGATTGGGCAAGTTCGTCGGATAATCTAATTGTGGAGGCTTGGTGGCTTGGTGTGATGAAAGAAGAGTCAGCATAAGAAGCAAAAATTAGTTACTGATTTTTCGTATGTTGTCTATGTCTGCCACGCAGTCTGACGAAAAACACGACTTAGATTCTGTTCATGCATTATTATTATAGTGACACTTCTAAGCGTAAATGGTATGAAGAAACAGGGCACGTGATCCGACCATGTATCTGTCATCAATCACTATATTGAACTGTTGATTGATTTGTGTGAAATAAAACTTTTACATTTTCACTATAATGCACTAAAAAAATGGCGACCCTTTTTCTGCTATCGCTACTCAAATACATCTCCACACCCGTTCGCTCCAAGACAACAAAAGGCGCACCTCTCAATAACAATACAACTTGCTATTCGCCGATAAAACCGATTCCTGTTATAATAATACGCCGTTACATCTGCGAATGGTGAGTTGCGTTATAGGACTGACACAGCGGCTTTTCATAAAACTGCGATTCATAGTTTTATGACACTTCGATGTCTACTTAGCGTAAACGATTAGTAAATATAAGTAGAAGAACTAAAAGCATGGATGGGTGACCGTCTATGACTAACGGTAGTGGCATTTTTCCAAGCGGTTCCGTGCTTCGCAAGGCACGTTAAGCAGTTGGTGCCGGCTGCCGTCGATAGATGGCAGTTGTGAAGCCAAGTCAGACGCCTTAGGGCGGCTTGAAAACAAAAGTTGACTAGTGGCTGGTCTTACTGTCAGAAGACAGTAGTATGTCACACCACCTTATGTCACTCTGTTACATCCTGGGACCTTTTACCTAGTAAGTATCTCATACTTCTACTCCGAACTGTCATATTTTATACATTCTTATTTTGACTTTTCGAGTTGTCGAAATGCTTAACGTAAGGGCAGTTCTCCTTAAACTACATCTACTACAATAGAGAGTTCTCTATCTAGCTATCTACATCATACAAGAGACTTCATCTTTTTAATTCGATCTAACAGTAAGTAAGTGAGCAGCGTATAAACGCCCCACTGCAGCGCACAGCCCTTCTCTCAGAGCCATATTACACTAGGTCATAGGTAAGATCCTAGGCGATATCCATAGCTGATGTCGACACGTGTCTTGATGTCAGCTATGTACCTTCGTGCTTTGCAAGGCACGTTAAGCAGTTGGTGTCGGCTGCCGTCAATAGTTGGCAGTCGATAGATGGCAGTCGTTAAGCCAAGTCAGATGCCTTAGGGCGGCTTGAAAACTTCTGACAGTAAGACCAGCCACTAGTCTTACAAGCCTCCACCAATCCGGATTTGGTTCCCGTGGTGGAATATGACCTTCCTCAGGGAAGAGCCCAGTGCCCTCCGGTGGGGACATGGGCTGATGATGATGAATGTGCGTCACATGTGATCAAATTCTCTGATTGTAATAAGGGCATCGCTCGTAGCCTGGGCTGCCTGAGTGATCTTAAACGATCACTAAGGTTAAGCAACATACGGCGCGTTCAGTCCATGGATGGGTCACCGTCTATGACTAACGCTAGTGGCATTTTTCCGAGCGATTCCGGGCTTCGCAAGGCACGTTAAGCAGTTGGTGCCGGCTGCCGTCGATAGATGGCAGTCGTTAAGCCAAGTCAGAGGCCTTAGGGCGGCTTGAAAACTTCTGACAGTAAGACCAGCCACTAGTCTTACAAGCCTCCACCAATCCGGACTTGGCCCCCGTGGTGGAGTATGGCCTATACCTTCCTCAGGGAAGAGACCTGTGCCCCTCGGTGGGGACATGATGGGTTGATGATGATGAATAAGGGCCTCAGAGAGAGAGTACAGGCTTAATCACCACGCGTGCCCACCGCGGATTAGCAATTTAAAGCGCTGAGGTACCTATGTAATCTAACAGTAAAAACCTTTTTTTATTCTCCTTTGAAATCCTCTCGACACGACTCCCAAGGTCAAAGTTCACGATTGTCTGAGAGAATAATTATTGGAACGCGACCGAGTTGAAAAACACATCACCGTAACGCGTAATGATGTTTGTTTATGCGCTATTCAATTTGTCAGCATAGTTACGTCTTCTCAGTTGATTTTGACTGTATTTGTGTGGTACAAGTGATTTACTTTGAGCGGGTAAGGGGCTAAAGATAGTGTTTAAAAAAAAAAACTCATGATTGTATCCCAGAGGAGTAGGCAGAGGCCAGGGCAGGGACCTTACCTTTTTTTCCTAGTGTGGGGCCACAAGCAATGTATGTGCCTGTGTGTAAATATTACGTTATGTTTATGTTATATGCCTACATGCGGTAGGGGCTGCCGCTCACGAATCTAACTTTTTAGTCACTCGAAAAAGTGTCAAAGCTTTAGGCACTGCTTGAACGGACGCGAAGGCCTATGATGATGATGACCTATAAACTCCTCAGCCCTGACCTTGAAAATAACAAGCCTTCTTTGCTTATTGTTTCGCTTACCTCTAGGTGCGCTTATTGTTCAATGAGCGTAGGTTTGATTCACACTGGTGGCCACCTCAGTCTGGACGTTTTTCATTGTTTGTAATGTCCTTTCTGATTACCATAGCACAGGGTATCCTTGTTTGGGACCTATTGTGTAGAAGTTATTATTATTATTTATGAGATGTGAGTACTTGGCTCCCTATGAGTTCGTTCGGAACGGAGTACAGAAAGCAGAAATTTATTTCGTACAGAATTTACATTCCGTTTGTTGAATATCATTGTACTTATAATTTTAATGTTAGCCGCTGCCTTGAGGCTGAATGTAGTGGAGAAAAACGCAGCAAAAAAAAACTCCATATTTTCTCAAATCACCTTAAATTCATCCACCATTAATATAAATTTTATATGTATGTCTGTATACCTAAGAAGCAAAAGCATATTCACCATCATCATCAACCCGTTATGTCCCCACTGAGGGGCACAGGTCTCTTCCCTGAGGAAGGTATAGGCCATACTTCACCACGAGTTCCAAGTCCGGATTGGTGGACGCTTGTAAGACTAGTGGCTGGTCTTACTGTCAGAAGTTTTCAAGCCGCCCTAAGGCCTCTGACTTGGCTTAACGACTGCCATCTATCGACCGACACCAACTGCTAAACGTGCCTTGCGAAGCACGGAACCGCTCGGAAAAATGCCACTAGCTTTAGTCGTAGACGCTCATCCATCCACGCACTGAACGCGCCCTATGTTGCTGCTTAACCTTCGTGATCAGGCAGCCGGGGCAGCGAGCAAAAAGCATAACAACCTGTCTAAACTTGTACCACACCCGAAACCCTACCGTTTTGACAGCAGCGCGCACTGTCTGCCGCGCATCAATCAAGCGGTAACAGTGTGCGCGCACGCAGCCTCGCCAGACATGACTTATTGGACCTAATGCGGGCTTAATGCCGAGAGAAATGCGCGTCCGCGATAATGGTCGTTTGAAAATGGAGAGGGAATTTCGGAATGTATTATTTTACTATCGTTAAAAAAAATTAACAGACTGTCATGCTGTTTTTCTTTACGACCTCCGTGGCTCAGCGGTTAACGCACCTGCCTACCATGCGAGAGGTCCTGGGTTCGGAGCCCGGCTGGGGACAGAACAAACCCCAGGTCTTGGATGTTTACATGTTTGTAACGTCGCTGTTCCTGGTTCCCACGACACAGAGTATCCTAGAGTGGGGCCAGAAGCAATGTATGTGCCTGTACGTAAATGTTTGTCTATGTTACTCGATGAAGGTCTCGAAGAAATTACTTTTAGTTTCCACTGTACTTCAAATAATAAACCATATTCCATTTATTTACTTTGTTTTAGGGTTCCGTACCACAAAGAGATAAAATAACAGAACCCTTATAAGATCACTATGTTGGCCATCCGTCAGTCCGTCCGTCCGTCCGTCCGTCCGTTCGTCTGTCTGTCAAGACCTTTTATCTCGGTTACGCGTAGAGGTAACAAGTTGAATAAAATGAAAATTATTTTCTTAAAATCAAAATCAAATACCTATTCTATTCATAGTACAAAAAAAAAGTTTACTTTATCAACGTCAAAGTTGTTACTTGTAGTTTCACAATTAATAGATTACATGGAGAAGAAACTAACAAAGACTACGTACCGTAGTATTGGAGAAAATAGTTTTAATTTCCTTAATTTCCCTTGAAGATGTGATAAAAATCAAACTTCTAGGTTAACGCAAAAACAGATAGTACAGCCGTTAATGCTGCAAACATTCAATATTCAAAGGAATCGATTTTCATTGAGCAGACAAGTCATATCGTAATATAATACAAATACAGGCTAAAATAATGACTTCTGTGGCGCAGCGGTTAGCGCATCTACTTATATTGCAAAAGGTCCGAGTTCGGATCGCGGCTAGGAAAAACGAAACCTAGGTCTTAGATGTTTATATGTTTGCGATGTCGCTGTTTCTGGTTCCCACGACACAGGGTATCCTAGTGTGGGGTCAGAAGCAATGTTGCGCCTGCATGTAAATGTTTGTTTGCTTAAAAACTTAAAAGTGTTCATTTTCAATTCAATCATATTTGAAGCTCGGGAAAAGCTCGGAAAAAATGCACGAACGGAAACCTGGGTCGGCGAGCCCGACTTGCTCTTGACTGGTGTTTTAAACTACATAAAGCTGTTAAGTGTGCGTTGGGCCACGCGCAAAGCAGTATTCACGGGTTCCGTAGAAAGACGGAATTAATAATTTCAAAACTTGTCGTCTGTGCGAACAGACAGACGGACGGAATACGTAGCGAAAATATAACGGTTGCTTGTTGATACAATTTTGAGAAAAAACATGCGCTTAAAAACGTTGCAAATCAAAATAAAGTAAAAAATGAAACAGTATTAAAATGAGAAAATTACTTTGCTAAATTCCGCTAATATGAGACAGTGATTTTATACCCTCGGTTCAAGAGTAGGGCTTCTCCTCGGAGGCGGCTTTGAAACTCACATATTTCACCATTTTATCGCGAAACTAAGGGACAATTATCGATCACAGTCTTTAGTGGTATCGTTAAACTAATTTTATGTATCCTTTAATAGACAATTAAACCGCTGTTTGCAGGGACCGCCTCGCTCGGGAGAGGAGGTTGGTAAGACTTTTTGCTTATGGATTCTTGTTCCCAGTTTCTCGCACATATTCTGTCGAAGTAAAGAAAAGAAAATAAAACTGAATCGCTCGTAGCCAGGGCTGCCTGACTGATCTTAAGCGATCGTTAAACGAGGTTAAACAACATACAGTGCGTTCAGTTCATGGTTGGGTCACCGTCTATGAACGCTAGTGGCATTTTTCCGAGCGATTCCGTGCTTCGCAAGGCACGTTGAGCAGTTGGTGCCGGCTGCCGTCAATAGTTGGCAGTCGATAGATGGCAGTCGTTAAGCCAAGTCAGATGCCTTAGGGTGGCTTGAAAACTTCTGACAGTAAGACCAGCCACTAGTCTTACAAGCCTCCACCAATCCGGAACTGGCCCCCGTGGTGGAGTATGGCCTATACCTTCCTCAGGGGAGAGACCCGTGCCCCTCGGTGGGGAAATAATGAGTTGATGATACAAGAAAAGAAAGAAAGAAAGAGAAACGTTTATTGCACCAACAGTCACACACAACAGAAATTCAAAATACAAACGAGAAGAAAACACCCATAAAGGTATAAACATAATTAAAAAAATTCAAAATTCAAAATTTTTTATTTCAACGTAAAGAATTTACATTCTGCTTGTTGAATGTCAATGTACATACAGTTATGTATAATGTTAGCCGCTGCCTTAGGGCCGTCTGTACTGGAGAAAAAGGCAGCGAAAAAAAACTCCACTCTGACCATCTTTTCTCAAATCAACTTAAAGCTAATACATTTAATATTCTTAAAAGGTAATAAAACACCAATGCTGCGGCCAGACACACGGACGGCACACTTTCACGAGCGTAACGCAGAGGTCAGCCATCACCAGTCTCAACCATATTAGAGGGAGATAGGCGACCCGGCCACCGCGCCACCATTCGCATGGCCTTTGGCAAACTTGTGTGATAAAGTTCTTGTCAGTTAAAATAAAGAAATACATGTATACAGTTTTGTCGCGGTCTGTAACGGCTTTTGCAAAAGGCAGCTGACTCAGCATAATGCAGAGGATATAGGCCCTCAGCGCTGTTTTCATTCAGCGCCTAACCTTATTGTCCCATGAGTGTCCCAATTGCGCGGCGTAGTGTATCGTAATAGAATTTAATCTATTTAATCTATATATATAAAAGGAGAATCTGACTGACTGACTGAAATTTATTTCAACGTAAAGAATTTACATTCTGACTGACATATCAACGCAGGGCCTTAAACTATAAGGGTTAGAAACTTGAAATTTTGCACAGGGGTTCCTTTTGTAACCGAAGGGAGCACTAAGAAAGCATTTTTGAAAATTCATCCCCTAAGAGGGTAAAATAGGGGTTCAAAGTTAGTATGAAACTTTGGCATTTTTGAAGTTTTTCGAATGAAATTTGGTACGAAGGTTGTTCATTTAAAATTATGAAACACATGTAAAATAGTTTTTTAAAAATCATCCCTTAAGGGGAAAAAAGGGGGGTGCAAACTTAGTATGAAACTTTTGAAGTTATTCGAATGAGATTCAACATGAAGGTCCTTCATTAAAGTTATGAAAAACGTGTAAATAGTTTTTAAAAAACCATCCCTTAACTCTAGAAAGATAACCATATTAAATATTACGTAAAAGATAACCATACGCCTCAGAGGCTCACACTTTTCTAAAGCGTGTATTTATTACAATAACTTATATTTTTTTTCACTAATTTAAAATTGTGAAAGGTTTGAAAGATTTTTCATAATAAAAAGCATTTATTTTTTTAAATTTTATATTTAAGTATTTTTTTACTTATAATTACGAAACCTCTATGAATAATTTGAAAATTGATAGTCTTCTGTTTCTAGGAACAAATAATTATAAATTAGCACAAATCAACATGTTTTTTTTCTTATAAACGAATATACTAAAGAGCATTCAGTCTGAAAAATAATAAAACTTTGGTATAATTGGCTTTGAAGGCAGTTAGATCAAACGTCATTTTTGTATTCGCCACAAAATACGTTTTTTTACATTTCGCGCCGTTTATTTCTTGCATTGTTTTTTTGAAGTGCAGTTTTTTTACTGGAGGCTCTCCCTCGTCATCTGTGGAAGCCAGTCCAGTAGATTTTGGAAGAATATTATCAATATTACTTTGCACATGTCTTGGCAAAATAGAATCTTCAAGACTTTGGGCCATCCACTGTAGAGACAACTAATAATAGGTATATGACGTCTGCCGCAAGTGCCATTCTACTTGTCATTGTCTACGCAAATAATGTTTCCTAAAAATAAAACCAAACAATGCATAAATAACACTTTATATCAATATATTAAAAGAATCAAGCAACACTAAAAATTACATAAAAGATAACCATACGCCTCGCGAGCGCATAAAACCTCATAACTTCAAAAATGTGGTACTTACCGTTTAGAAACAGCCGTCACGCCATAGGTACGGCCGACGACAGAGTTGGTTGAGAAGGACAAGGTAATACACGCGTTGAATGAATGAACACCTCTGAGGCGTAGGTGATCTTTCTAGGGTTAAGGGGGTAACAGGGGGTTGTGAAGTTAGTATGAAAGCTCTTTCGCATGCGCTAAAAGTAGGTATCCCTAACTTATTTGCAAACAATTTACTCAACTAAAACCCACGCGGACGTAGTCGCGGGGAACAGCTAGTAATAAAATAAGACTAGTATCCTAGTGTGGGGCCAGAAGCAATGTATGTGCCTGTATTATATGTAAATGTTATGTTATGTTACCTTAATATTTATTGTACATAGACATAAAATAGTAAAAAATATGTATGTGAAAAAATATATAGATACACGAGTACCTATATACAGTAATAATAAAATGGCATATTTTACGCATCACAAAGGACAACGGCAAATGGTGTACCGCCCTATTTACAGAATGCTTTGGGGTTATATTTTCCCAACTTTAGTATTTCGCAACTGGGTCTTTTTTCAGTTTTTCAAATATTTTTTTAAAGCAGGGGGAAGAAAATAAGAAAATAATTAAATGAAACGCAAATTAGAAACAGAAACGAAACGCCATCGATTGTTTTATCGTTTTATCTTGCAAGCCAACTGCCAAAAAAACAGCTGTCATGTCAAAGTGAAAATCAGTAGAGTTCGTTTCACGAAAGAAGTCCTATGAGTTAATGAATTTTGGCTTTTATTGTTATATTATTAAGGATCTTACCGTGGAACTACATCACACCAAACAGGTGAAATGATCTTTTAGGTGTTCTGTGGGACTGCTTCGGGCAAAATATAAAAAAAGAAGATACATACTTGCCATCACCACAACAAACTTGACATTGACAGAATCCTAGGGGAAGAAATCCAACCTACCTTGTTTTTATTGTACCTAACTGAAAGAGGTAATCGTGGCAGAGAAGCAACAATAATTTGTTGTTGCAACTGTTGTAGGGCTAAGATCTGTGGGGTGTTGCTTCCATGTGATGAGTATCATCTGGCACAGGTACGAGATGCCGGATACCAGAGCCCAGGGGCTATGCTCTCTATGAGGGAGTGACGCGACCAGCTAACTTCTTGGATGACCTTATTTTAAGAGTGTAGTTGATTGAAAAGGCGTTTTTGTACTACATCTAGATAAGGTCAGTCTCAATAAATATCATTTAATGAAAAGGTTGTTTTTGATATTCGAAATATGCAAGTAGTATATTATGTAGTAGTAGTAGTAGACTATGAATATGGTGACAGTTCTAAAATATGCTAGAGAAAGTAGCTTTACACGTAGAAAACTGCTGTTGCTAGTTGAGCAGTAGGTAATACGTATTTGGTTGAAATTATGTTGCTTGATTTTTTATCTGTTTATTTATACATATATGTACATAGGTAAATACGTGTGTGTGTGTGTGTATATTAGAATGATTTTGTTTTAATTATTTGTTTACGTATTTATCTCTCAGTCAAGCAAATGGGGTCGTAACATAACCTCCAAACCTCTTAAAAACAACCTTAACTTATGACTCCCAACTTTATAAAAAAAAGAAAATTAATGCAACAAATTCTAATACAATGATCTATTAAATGTAAATATTTCATGTTGATACACGACTTTTTGTAGTTGTACGAGACTTCCACTGAAGCCTGCCATTCTCCTTTAATAAACAATTCAATAAACATACACAAGAAAATAAACGTTAACAAAATTAAATGTAAAATGTCGTGGCCATAGGTCACACATTCATAGTTAAAGTTCACATAGGTAGTTAAAGCCACAGATCACATAGTTAAAGTTTGTCAATTTAGAAGTCTCTGCTGAAGTCTACGATACTTTTGAAATTTATTGTTAAAAACTAAGTAGTTACCATACAATTTTTTTAAATCAACCTGATCTAGGCAATTGCAAAGTCAATTTGCCAGAATCTACAACGCTCGCAGAGACGACATTGTTTTCGTAGCAAGCCGTTTTAGCAAGTGGCCCCATATTACCTAACATAAAGACGCTTTACCAGAAAATTCAAGCCTATAAGCACTACATTCACATAAGGCTTACAACGTATGAGTTAACGACAGGATGACAGTTAACGATTATTAAATTCACTCCCTTCCTAAGATCACCGCTTGTTTTATAGATATTCTTGTCATAAAACGTTGTTACAATGTTGAGAAATATGTTACCATATAAATTGCTCATTACACCGTGTTGTAACTATTATTCATTCTAAGATGATAGCTTAAGGAGTTTAGTAATATCGGGTGTTAATCGACTAATATAATATCCATCGTCAGCCATTTGTCGTCCACTGCAGGACATCGACCTTTCCGTAAAATAAGAACAAGGATATTCTTTATTGTACCAGGAAAAAAAACAAAACATTTAAAATATACAGTACAATTGGCGGCCTTATTGCTTAAAGCAGTTTCTTCCAGACAACCTACACCAACCTAGGCAAGGATATCACAAACATAAAAATACACCTTGAGTGAGGCTATTTGCACAATAGTATATAGATTGTCCACCAAGGGCGAAACCAAAAATTATTTGCGCCCGTGTAGAACACTCTGCTTTTCACTACCATCTGAGAGGAATGAAAATGCGTACTTGCGTTCCAATTTCAAATATTTGACAATTAGGTACTTAAAAGTTTTGCAGCAAAGAGTATGAAAGTTCAGTAAGTAGTTCCAAACTCGGTTTTAAAAATTATTGCTTGGTTTGGAGCGAAATAGATATTAGGACGAATCCTCAAGACTGAAAGTGAAGTCCGACTTTTTAGTAAATGAGGGCATTATTATATAAATTCAAAATTGGGTCTATTTACTTAAAGTTACCTAAAGGTAAATAGATTCAAATCCCAATTTTGAGTCTATTTTCTTTGATGCATCTTAGCTTGAACAGCAATAACGTGTTTTGGGTCCTAAATTTGGGCTTAGAAATGCATCATTTCGATCAGATGGAGTGAAAATGTATTAAAAATCGTGTCGTGATATTAGACCATCTAAAGTCTGTTTTTTAATTCAATGCAAAAAAATAAAACTGCCTTGTTGACATCTCAATACAATCCAAAGGCTGTCAATGTCTGAATGTTGCTAGTACGCAAAAACCAAATTACCCCATTTTACTTCCAAGCAAAAATTGTTTGTGCTACGTAGGTGTTTTTTTAGACTTTTCTCTTACAAGGAATCAAATTTTAATGTCTTTGATGTGACAAGGATTTTAGTGATACGAGTCTTCTATTTACGGTAAAAAAAATGTACCGAGTAAACCTATATACATATTTTATAGCGCCTAACACCGCATAATTTTTTATTTGCATCCAATAAAAAATGGACTTAAGGCAGTCAAAGATAGTGAGATTGATATACCTATCTATATCCATTCAGCCCATGAATAAAGCGGGGCCTCTGCTAGAGTAGAGCTTAACTTTCATACTACTAGATTCATTGTCGTAAATCCTCCTTTTCCTTAACAGTTCTGAGACAAAAACTTCATCAGACAACATTTAGTATTGGCCACAACAAGGTAACAGTAAAAGGATGCCTCCACACATAGAAGCGGATTACAATACGTTAATAATAGATGGTTAACTCGTTATTAAGCATAGAAACTATTAAAACTATAGTTACCTTAAGATGTGAAGCAATGAATGGCAATTGACAGTTTGTTATCAGTTTTTTAATTTATATTTGTTTTTTTATGTTTGTCTGCTTTCTAGTAGAAAAGTTTGATTGAAATGGCTTGTTGGCTATTGTAAAAATTTATCATACAGTAGCGGCCGGGAACAGCTCTTGTATGTACGCAGATAACGTAACTTTCCACTCTATCGGGTTACGCATTTAGACAACTCCAAAGTGTTAAAATATGTATGTATTTGACAGTTCGGAGTAGGCTAAGTAAGACAACTCAATACAGCGGAAGACTTATTAAATGTAATTGCGCCCCAGGGCCTAGATTATGCTAATGCATTGTAATACAGTGACAGTTTCATAAGTGCGTCAATTTCATTTCATTGCCGCTTCAGCTCAGCGCGCGCACGCGTATTGGTAATTCAATGCGTCAATGGAATTAATACGAATGATACGTGCGTGCTGACCCGATCATTGTATCTGTAATTTAACTATAATGCAAAAACAGAATTGAGGCCCTGGTCAGCGGCTCGGTGGTCGTACGCTGTCGTTGAGTCGGCGGAGGTTCCGTGAATGCGGATTGCAAGGGACCGTGAGAGATTTGGTTGGTTTGGAAAAAGTCTATACCCAGAAGTGGGGAGCGGTGGGCTGAAGATGATGATACTAAGTTGACCTTCTATATGGTGACCGTGCACACTTATTACCGGCACCCAATCAACCGGTACGAGTCTAGCCGGCCACTCATGTGTGTGCGCGTTGTCATACTACTTTCTACATAATTTTTTACTAAGGCGGTATCTATAGGCAGCGCTCGTAGCAGGTTGATAGTTTGTTTATTATCCGATGCGGTACATTCAACTGCCCTTATTCATCTACCGCTGAATATATGCCTCCTTCAGGAACCCTGCTTTTTTCTATCCTCATTATAAGCAATCTGTCTCCAATCGTCGGTTCAGAAAGCTAGTGGACGTCCCATCTCAGGACGAGATCCGGATCAGAAAACCCTGATCACCCCACCGGTGATCGGCTTTTCGATAAATCTGACAAGTTCACTGTAATTTCAAATTTATAAGGAGCTATTAGCATATTGAGATCATAGACCTCAACCTAAAAGTATGACACCTTAGTGTTATGCATTGCAACAATACTTTTTCCGAAAAAAAGTCTTGGTGTTTTTGCAAAGTTGTCCTATAAAACATATTAACATGAAAATGGCACCAATTAATGCAATGTTAATAGCCCCTAATGAATATTTAGAGTGTCTATTTGCATTAAACGAATCATTTATAGGTATGCTCGTGATACGATCTGCACATATTTTGTTTATTGGGACGAATATTGTTAAATTAGTAATTAATTAGGCATTCGCGTGTAGGCTTTTCTATTAGACTTCTACATTTTTTCTAATGATTACCCGGAACCATGCAACGACTGATGGAATATCTATGAAGCGGAAGCGATTTGTCAGGATCGTGACAGGTGGTATTCCCTGGTCTCAGCCTAACCCTCTGTCATACAGGCGTGAGCTTATGTAGGTTTATATGCATGTTTATTTTCATTAAAAGAACTTAACATAAGATTTTGTAGTGTGTTTAAATTTAAAGACAAGCCTATAACTATAGCTTTTTTAATGCCTCGTGATGCTAATGGGTGATTGTCAGAAAATAGCTCAAATTGCATAATTTCTATGGCGTATTTTTTCCATATTAACTCAATTAAAAGTAACATAATTAATTATATTGTAGGTTTATTGGCCCTGAAAATTGTGTTGTAACTGTAATTGTAATTGTATTTGTACGTTTTGGTGGCATCTACATTTGTTACTACTTTTTATTGAGTTATCATCGACAACCCATTATGTCCCCACTGAAGGGCACGGATCTCTTCCCTGAGGAAGGTACAGGCCATACTCCACCACAGGGGCCAAGTCCGGATTGGAGGAGATTTATTGAGTTAATATGATAAAAAAAAATCGCCAAAGAAATTATGCAATTCTGATAATCACCCTAATACATAGTTAAACGGGTCTCATCACGTTTATTTATTGAGTAAAATGTAATTTCTTAACTCCCGACATTAAAAATTACTTTAATAAATAATCGCGATTTGACCCATATAACCTCTTAAGACCCTGGGTACACATAATAGGGAATGGATGAAAATATCAGAAGGGCTTGATATTTTTTTCGGTGATAGGAATGACCTTCCTCAACGCGAGAAAAAAGTTTAAATTTTTTTGGCTTCGTAGTTAATTTTTAAATAATCTTAATATTTTTCCATTCGTAGTTCTGGGCTCAGTACGGCTTAACAGACATATTCCTTGGTCCCCTACGTATTAAAAAAAAAATCTGTGGTGACATTGACAGCTTTTCAAGGCGGATTTTTTTTTCATACGTAGCGGCTAAGGAATATGTCTGATATGCCGTACTAAGCCCAGAACGACGAATGGAAAAATATTAAGCATATTTAAAAATTAACTACGGGGCCAAAAAAATTTAAACTTTTTTTCCGCGTTAAGGAAGGTTATTCCTATCACCAAAAAAAATATCAAGCACTTCTGATATTTTCATCCATTCCCTATTATGTGCACCATAACAATGGTTTTCAATTGTTAGTTTCAAGGTCAGGACTGAGGAGGATAATATGTAACTTTGTCGATAAACATATTGTAGATATGTATAAACATAAACATTTACATACAGGCCGGTATGTGTGTGTGTGTATATTTGCGTGTAAGTGTGTATGTTAGTGTATGGAATCGCTCGTAGCCTGGGCTGCCTGAGTGATCTTAAACGATCACTAAGGTTAAGCAACATACGGCGCGTTCAGTCCATGGATGGGTCACCGTCTATGACTAACGTTAGTGGCATTTTTCCGAGCGATTCCGTGCTTCGCAAGGCACGTTAAGCAGTTGGTGCCGGCCGCCGTCGATAGATGGCAGTCGTTAAGCCAAGTCAGAGGCCTTAGGGCGGCTTGAAAACTTCTGACAGTAAGTCCAGCCACTAGTCTTACAAGCCTCCACCAATCCGGACTTGGCCCCCGTGGTGGAGTATGGCCTATACCTTCCTCAGGGAAGAGACCCGTGCCCCTCGGTGGGGACATGATGGGTTGATGATGTGTATGTTAGATTGAATGTCCATGTGTGTGTATGTGCGTTTGTGATGCACTGCGTCCGCACTATGAATACGGGTGGTCAACTATAGATGCCCGCATCTGCCCAGTTGGTTCGCTTTGTCGTCCCGGACCGGTACCACATGCGATAGTAATCGGCAGATACGTCTCAATGTGATACTCTCACGATAGAGATATTGGTTGAAACTGCTAATAGATTTATCAGTCTTTTGGCAATTCAAAGTGAATGGTTGAACAAATGTTGCTTGTGAAGTGATACTTTAAAATTAACTGTAGTTAAAACATCATAGCCTCGCATTTATGACATCACAATCGGTCAAACGTAATACCGAAAGACCCAGAGTTGAAGGAACGACTGGTCGGAGTAAAATCTTTCAAACAATGTTAAACTATTTTTGAACTAAAACTTTCGTAAGCACTACACATTATTAACTTCATGCCGGATTCATCATCAGCATCATCAACCCATTTTGTCCCCACTGAGGGGCACAGGTCTCTTCCCTGAGGAAGGTATAAGTTGTACTCCACCACGGGGGCCAAATCTGGATTGTTGGAGGCTTGTGGCTAGTGGCTGGTTTCACTGTCAGAAGTTTTCGAGCCGCCCTAAGGCCTCTGACTTGGCTTATCGACTGCCATCTATTGATGGCAGCCGGTACCAACTGCTTAGCGTACAATGTACCGAATGAAGCGAACCGCTCGGAAAAATACCACCAGCGTTAGTCATAGACGGTCACCCATCCATGCACTGAACGCGCCCTGTGTTGCTTAACTTTCGTGATCGTTTAACATCACTCAGGCGGCTGGGGCTACGAGCGGTACGGATCTATTCCGGATACACTTACTTGACATTTCGTAGCAACTGACGTCGAAACTTCCGTTTTTACTCACCATGATTAAGCTCTGCAAATCAGAGCGAAACATGGTCTGATTCTTCCAACAAAAAATCCGAAGTGTATACGAAATAAAGTTATGTTAATAATGCCTGCTAACTGTTTCTCCTCGTGAAGAGACAGTTAGCAATTTTCAACCTTAGAGGAGAGATTCTAAGGTCAAAAATTGTCAGCTCCGCAAAGTTATGAAGCACCACTTAAACGAACATTGCTAAAACCTACCGAACGAAAACTGCCTTGCATACAACGCCCGACGGTACCATCGCTAATATGCAGGTAAAACCACTACAATTAATCTATTCCTAACCTTATGACTCCCAACTAAAGCCTTCCTCCAAGAGAATATGAAGTAACAGAAGCTAAGCTTCTAGGAACCTGAGGCGCGTTTTTTAAAACTGAAATCGTTTAGTCTCCCTATTATTAACTTAATTGTGGATACACTTACGCTCGGTTTCTAGAAGAGCGATCAAATGTTAATCTCATGTTAATCTCACGTCAAGCTAATTTCAGCCAATCACGTGCCGGTATTTTGAATTAATCTTAGATAATCTCTTGTTACATTTGAACACTCTTTCAGAAACTGAGAAGTCAAGTAAGTGTATCCGGAAAAAAGTTAATACATAATGAAAAATAATTTTAACGGTTGCCGCCTCGGCTCAATCGATCAGGCAGCAATCGATCTAGGCTTGACTTATTTCTGTTAGACCCTGTACTGTATATTAGTATTAATTTCTTCATAAGCTGGTTTATTTTATTCTATTTTACTTTACTTGAATAATTTTGTTTCCGTTGTAATGATGACCAACGAAATAATGACCAGCAAGATAAATAATTACAATTATTTGATCAAAATAAAAAACAAAATTTTAATCAAATACTAGTAATATTTTTGTACAAGTGGTCTGGGTGTATTTCCATGTTTGTAATATCCTTGCTTGGTCACAATAAATATAACGGGTATCCTAGTTTGGGACCAGGACACAACTTGTGTTGTATGGAAGTTAGTGTTATTCCTAGGTTGGCACAGTATGGATGAGTATAGAAAGTATGGTTTATGTTGTGTTACAAGTTTTTTTATAATTTCGTATTTAGCGACAAAAAACACACATAAAGTAGGTGCAAGAAATGGTGGTCAAAAGAAAACTCTGCCATGATATCCTGTAAGACAGTACAAAGTTAACCTTCTGCGTCTTCAAATTCTCTACTCCCTACATTTAGAGGAAGACGTGTAATAACCAATTTAGAGACGTCTCAGTAAATCGACTTGCCGATAGTCGATATTTTATTTTAATTGAAACATTTCTGTACTAATAGTTGCAGGGTGCTTTCTCGTGCCACGACAGGACCATTAGCGCCGAGATCGACACACGATTGGTTTTTCGATTTATAGATTAGTGGTGATTTGGGCACCTTAAAGCATCTACCTGTTACTTAGAAGATTGAACGCTGGAATTAAGTAATTAACTTGGCGGGGCGAGTGAATTATTTTGTTATAGCGCGATTAATTAAATGATTAAGATGATAGCTCAGACGTGGTCACCGTAGACAGTGTTTGTCACTACTTCCTGGCGGCTTAAGGTGATTGAAAACCGGAAATCAAAAATTGGTTTCGCTGTAAAAAAAACACATTGTGTTTATCAATGTATCGACAATGTTATCCGCTGCTTTGGGTCAAGATATAGTGGAGAATTTATTTTTTAAATAAAAACAAAAAACTGCCGCACAATGCAATGACCTTTGAATTCAATGTAGGTATTGTAAAAAAAAATATATGTTTATAGTTTGAAGCCGGTGCTAAGTTACAGGATTAGCATTTTGAACACCGACTCCAAAATATATTTCTACAAAATGTACACTGAATTTAAAGACCATTTTCGTTTAAAGTTTTTTTCTGTTATTATGCTGTAACGTTTTCAAGTCCGTTTTAATTTTTTATTTAAAACATTTTTTATGATATTTGTGGCCCCAGCTCTAGGAGTCTTTAGGAAACAGGTCAAAGCTTATGCATGTAGCCTTAGACCAAAGATCGGACGAACATTTAATTGTCAGAATAAAGCATACCTATATTAGCTACTTTTACTAATATTGTAAAGAGGAAAAGTTCGTTGGTTTGTATGTTTGTGTGTAAGAAGTAATATTCGGAAGTACCTAATCGAAAACGAAATTTCAAAAACATTTCACCATTATTTAGAATGAACCTTCAGGGTAGACAAAAGCTATGCGCGTGCACTGCCAGTAGTTCTTTAAAATAGAATAGAATAGAATAGAATAGAAAAAGTTTTATTCACAAATTAAATTACACAGTACAATGATACTTAAAAGCTAAAAAGCAATAGTGAGATCTATATTCTATTTACTGAAGCGAACGACTAATTGTCAACATGTCAAAAATTTGGTTTTTCAATATGCCAAATTTACAACGCTGCATAATATTTAGCAAAGTTATACAAAACGATGTGCCTAATAAATGCCATTAAGCAATAAACACAATAACACTGTTATAACCTGATTTATCCCTTAATCGCAGTTTATTTAACAAAATATTTAATTTTATCATGAAAATACAATTTGCTTAAGAGATCTGTGGTCCAAAAAATACCTAAAATTTCAGTGGTCCTCAAAATAAAAGCGATCCTACTGCTGCCAAATATGTTCGCAAAATCGCAACTAGCAAAGATGACGGAATTTTGTTCAAAGGCCGATTATGATCGATTATTTTATGCTAATGCGCTACGCGATGTGTAGGAAGAAGTATGGAGAGCTGACTACGAACCTCTTTTTTAATTAGAGGCAAAAAAAAAGTAAGATAGCCACCCCGACGCCATATTTTTACTCACGACGATTGACGTTGTTAATGCGAGTGCAACTTCTCTAAGCTATTTTATTTTCTTTTGTATTTGTTTTGTCTTGTTTGGTTGTCTGTCTGTTTTCCTTAAACAGTAGGTAGGTACCTACCTTAACCTATGTGGGTATACGATGCAAGCAAAGCTGCGTGCATGAGCTATTTTGAGTGACATGTAAGTTTGAGAGATGCTGTGTCTTTGTTTACTTTTAGTCGTTCGCTTCAAAAAATGGAATATAAGTATTTTACACAAGTGAAATGAAAAGCCGTGCCAATGTACTGCATTTGTGAAAAGGACCCAGCTCAGCATTTGTTACAGAAAAAGGACTTTCTGTAATGTAGGCCTCTGATCTCTACCTACCCCTCCAAAATACAAGCGTGAGTATATGAAATGTTTGTTTATTACACTTTAGTGTGCAAAATACAAAATTTAGCACTAATAAAACAGGATTGTCTTGAATGTAAGGTAACCTCAAATCCTAAACGATTGTCTCGCCCTTATTATCATTCGCGACAGATCCACTACGCTATCTCTCTACGTCTTTCACACGTGCGTGTATTACATAGACACGCGTACGCACGCACACCAGCGCGGCCTAGCGGTGAGAACCGAACGCACCTGCGACGGGTTTGGTACTAGTTCTGTAGTGCTGCGCCCGCGGCGACTATCGAGCGTTCGACTAATTTAATTAAGTGTTTGACTGAGAATGGGGATCTTGTCTTGGATTTAGATTCGACTGACTTTTTTATTATACGTGCTTTTATATTATAGTTTTTATACGTGCTATGTCAATCTATAATGTAAAATATATTTTCTGAAATTAAAAAGTTGTATTATTATTTTTTGTGTACAGTAGAAGATTTTCTATGTTGAAAAAAAATCGGGATGTAATTTTTTTTTGTGTTTATTAGGTCTGGCACGCGTACGCACGCACACCAGCGAGGCCTAGCGGTGAGAACCGAACGCACCTGCGACTGGTTTGGTACTAGTTCTGTAGTGCTGCGCCCGCGGCGACTATCGAGCGTTCGACTAATTTAATTAGGTGTCTGAGAATGGGGATCTTGTCTTGGACTTAGATTCGACTGACTCTGTTTTTATACGTGCTATGTCAATCCATAATGTAAAATATCTTTTCTGATATTTTAGATAGATTTTCTATGTTGAAAAAAAAACGAGATGTAATTTTTTGTGTTTATTAGGTCTTTAAACAAAGCGAAAAGGTTTTCCATTACATAAAGGTTTTTCATTAAATTTGAACGTTTTCTTTTAAAAGGGTAGTCTAATTGAAATTCAGAAAGGGCGTAGGGCGAGACCAATCGCGATCCTGTCTTATGTAAAAACAAAAGAGGACGTGTGATTAAAGTGATTATGATCTTGCAAACACATATTTCCATGTAAATAGCTCACATTCATGACAAACTATGTTATGTTGATGTTATGTTATGTTTCTGTACTTACTATGCGAGAAGTCTTGGATGCGAACACCGGCTGGGAACGAAAAAAAAACCCCAGGTCTTGGATGTTTATGGATCCCACGACACAGGGTATCCTAGGGGAAGGCCAGAGGCAAGGTGTGTGCATGTGCCTGAATGTAATTGATTATTCTGTTTTTTTAATGTCAATTTACTATAATTTCAATCCCCCTTCAGGTCAATTCGTGGCAGAGAAAAATCCAGCAAACTAAACTCCAATCGGATCGTCTATTTTCAAACATCCCAGTCGGAGATTAAAAAGAGTTTTCACTTGAAAAAGGTTGTACTTTTGAGTTTATCGACAGCTCATCCAGCTCTAAGGCTTCACGCTGAGCCGCCGGTCCCGGTCCATCTCTCCAGCTCCCAAGTCGCCATATAAATCATAGGCTAATATGCCTCAGCTGCGTCTAGTCCCGTCTGGTGACCTCAAGTTAACAACTATAGTAACAAATGGAAGGGTCACCGATGACTCGGTGGAGTTTAGAAATTAAGGTCTGTTTAGATACATAGTTCTGTGAAGATAAACAATCTGTGAGATTACATTTTTAGTTTATATTTATTTATGGTACTTGACCCAAACTACAGTATTGTTTATCTTAACAAGGATATGTAGTTCTAGGTATTTAAAGGGTGGTTCATTATTATTATTATTTATTTATTCACTAAAAAACAGTGCAAACTTACAACAACATTAGTATGCTAAACTGCTAATGCAGTTTATCGGCAAGCTCTTGGTAACAGTTCTTATATACTTACTCAACTAACATTAGGTATTTTCTACACAACTCATTCTCGGTAATATTTTATGTCTACAAACTGCTTAAAACTAAGCGCTTAAGCATACTTTTGAATTGTGCTATTCTGACGTGCTTACTACATAATACCTCTGGGAGGGTTTTGTGAATGTTATCTTCTTCTTTGCAGGGTGCCTACCTCAAGTGCAGCTTTATTGATATAATTATTGACTGCCTCTTTGGTCGGTCCGTTAATGTCTTAATAAAGAAACCGGCCCTCAATGACGTAACAACAACTGAACGGATTTACATGAAACTTGGCGTAGAGGATAGAAAAAGATCTGTATTGAGACATAGAATACTTGATATCCCAGTAAACCAACGCAGAAGAAATCACGGGACCAGCTAGTTCATTATAAAAGTATCACTTCACAAGGAACATTTTGTCACTGCTCTAGAGGATTACGTTCGTAGCTAGTGTTTTGTTTGACATATGCGCAGGAGAACAGTTTATATTCGCTGGTAACTTAATTGAAACAGACCGTAAAAATGAAACGTTTTTACACGATAGTACGTGATATCATAAGGAAGACTTGAGGATTCTTACAGTTATTATTGACGTTGGTAGACGTCATCAGTGGCGCCAGGAGATGAGCTTGCGTGGTATAGGTCATAAAACGGTTACTCGTTGTTAATGGAAATAATATAATGCTGTTGGTCACCAGATAAAAGTATCTAGTGAAATTGTAGATTTATAACTGGTGATTTATGACTTATATGCATAGAAATGCAAGTGCTCAAATGGAGACCACACATCGGCATGCGCAGCGTAGGACGACCAGCCACAAGATAGACAGACGATCTTATCCAAGTGGCAGGAAGACGCTAGATGCAAGCCGCTTCCAACCGGTCATTTTGGAAATCCATGGAGGAGGCCTACGTCCAGCAGTGGACTTCTTGTGGCTTAATGATGATGATGCATAGAAATACAACCTGCTATTTTTAGTAGACAGAGACGATTTACAGAGAGATTTGACAGAGAGAGATTTATAACTGGTGAACTAGTGAAAAAGTAACTGGTTAAGGAACCAGTTACTGGTTCACCCGTTATCACAAACATAAAAAATACAACCGTGGTGACAACAGAAACGGAGCTCGCGCCATTGGTTGCTCTTCTCTGACTCAGAGATTAAGGGCCTGTTTCTGAATGGAGAAGCGTTTTCTACTCAACCGTTTTACTGTCTCATAAAATTCCTCAGAAAAGAGCGTGACAAAACGTTACTCAATTTTCGAATACTCAATTCAGAAATCGGCACAAAGTGTGTCGGGAATAAAGTTGTAATCGCAGGATTTCACCATAACACTGTTCTCAAAACAGACCACTCATTGCCTCACTACAAACGTCATAGCAGATCGAAATCAAAGTCCTGTCAGCCGATAAGCTTTCCTATTACGGCGCCCGGTATGGACAGATGCGCGAGACCGGTTGAAAAACTCCGGCTGATTCGCGCTGCGGACTTGGACAGTGGAAACTGGGAATCGGTTTCCATTGCACAACGCGACCATTGTAGGCCTTTGCGTCCGTTACGGACGATTTAAGCAGCGCCTAAAGGCTACCATTCACAGGCGCGCCCATCCGCCGGACTTGCCTGCTGGCGACAAGTCCGCAGATAAAACTGCGTGTGAATGTGTTGGTTCTCGGTTCGGTGCGCGGCTCGCGGCTCGGCGCGGTGCTCGCCGTCTGGAGATAAAGTAGTAAGCAGCTTGGCGCTTGTGTAGTGTGTGGGCGATGAAGGATTTGTCCACGAATGGGTACGGCTTAGGGCTCGGCTCGCGGTGCGTGTAGTGAATGGTGGGCTTAAGACTTTGACACTTTTTCGAGTGACTAAAAAGTGCGATCCGAGAGCGGCGGGCTTTTCTGTAGGATATATAAAGGAAAAGTCCGGAGTTGGGTCAGTACGGATTTGGTAGCTCCTGGCTCTTTTGTCCGCCAGTGTCGAGCACCATTCGTCGCAGGTCTACGCAGGCACGTTAAGCAGTTGGTGCCGGTTGCCGTCGATAGATGGCAGTCGTTAAGCCAAGTCAGAGGCCTTAGGGTGGTTTGAAAACTTTTGACAGTAAGACCAGCCACTAGACCTGCAAGCCTCCACCAATTTGGACCTGGTCTCCGTGGTGGAGTATGGCCTTATACTTTCCTTAGGGAAGAGACCCGTGCACCTCGGTGGGGACATAATGGGTTGATGATGAGGAGTAAGTGTTATGAATTCCGTGGCGAGCGTGCGCGGGAGTTCCCCGCAGTTGCCGGCGCCCGCCCGCAGTCAGAGACAACCGAACGTCGCGAGCTCCGTTTCGACTCACCACGACTCACTCGTCCGACAAAAAGTGAAGTAAGTGTATCCGGAATAAAGTGAATGAATTAACTTTTGCAGCGATGTCGAGAACCGGTAGAACAAAATCATGCAGCTAGTGAAACCTAGGACGACGATGGAAACGTACGCCCCGGCTCGCTGAGAAATAATTACGAATTATAATTGGCGGTTAGTCGACTGCAGGCTGTATATCAAACTGTACCCTATTCTCTTTTCACGCATCTTGTGGTAATTAGACCTCGCATCTTGAGTGCTGCGGTGAGAAGAAACGGAGTGCTCCGTACTATGGAATTTGTCGTTTTGATTCACTAACGGTTGAGCTGATTCATGCATTTACAATTTGACATTTACGTAATGTGCGTCTTACTATTGTCTTGAAGTTTTCTCTCTCTATCTTCGTATATAGAGAAGGAGAGAGTAAGAAAAAAAGAGAAAACTAAATAGGCAAATTTTCTGTGCTTTTGCTTTTTATATATGCATGCGATTTAGACTTGCAAAAATTGATACGTCCTTTATGAGGCACTGTATTAGGTTCTATAATATAATAAGATTCCCCAAGATATATTAGAGTCACCTCGGACGCGGTATAAGAAGTGAGTTAAGCATACAGCTTTATGCATGTTGTATTTGAAGAATATTGTTACAGCTTGTTATACAGCGTGTCCCAAAAATGACACGTCACAGTGACACTGGAGGTGGACCTGCTTAAGAGGCATCGAACCAACCTAACATGACCGTTATGCTAAGTTACGCTAAGTTAGTAAGTTCATGATTGAGTAAAAAAAATACAAACACGTGAGCTATCTAACTTAATGCTAGCA
Source organism: Yponomeuta plumbellus (assembly GCA_947310845.1). Classification (NCBI taxonomy): domain Eukaryota; kingdom Metazoa; phylum Arthropoda; class Insecta; order Lepidoptera; family Yponomeutidae; genus Yponomeuta; species Yponomeuta plumbellus. Next base: position 4,105,194 of record OX371206.1, read on the forward strand.
CTAAACTTGTTAAAAAAAGTGAAAATTTAGAACAAGTTTAAATTGGCCATATCTTAAAAACCGTGCAACTTTTACTGAGGCCATATTAGGTTGGTTCGATGCCTTTTGAGCAGGTCTACCTTCGGTGTCACTGTGACGTGTCATTTTTGGGGCACCCCGTATTAATATAATCATATTGAGATCAAAACTTACATGTAAACCTCTTCTTTTCTCAGGTCAGGAAATAAGAGGATAAGTGACAGTGTCTCAAGTGGAAGAAACAACCCTGTTCTATGCACCATGATCACTACAATTGCTCCCGACAATATACCGATAATAATAGTTGAAAATTTTAGTTTATGTTTCTAAGTACACCGATACAAACCTGTTTTATGGTGTCATTAAGTACACTCCATAGTTTTCTTCACTTATTTCTTATTCTGTCTTACAATTTGCAGATTGTTGTTAAATTCGTCAGGGTGGTTGTAATCCTCCTTTTCTGATATTCACCATTTAAGTTGACTCTAATGTATGCAATCTATTATTTTTATATAAGCTCGGAAACGATGCATCGTAAACAGTTGTCTTCCTGTATGATTACAGTTAATAATAATACAATAAAATCATCATCATGTCCCCACTGAGGGCCACGGGTCTCTTCTAAGGTATAGGCCATACTACCACGGGGACCAAGTCCGGATTGGTGGAGGCGTGTAAAATAGTGATGGTCTTATTGTCAGAAGTTTTCAAGCCGCCCTAAGGCCTATGAATTGGCTTAACGACTGCCATCTATCGACGGTAGCTGGCACTAACTACATTACGTGCCTTGGGAAGCATTCGGAAAAATGCCACTAGCATTAGTCATAGAACGGTCACCCATCCAAGCACTGAACGCGCCCTATGTTGCTTAAACTTCGTGATCGTTTAAGATCAGTCAGGCGGCCGGGGATACGAGCGATTCTATATTATATATCTACCAATGACAAATACTAGTGCCCTGCCTCACTAGGACGCCATGACGACGTCGCCAGCGACCGTATCCAAGCAGTTAATATTGAAATGTGTGGTGCCTAACTCACTTGGCGACGGTCCGGCAACGTCGCCATTCAATACAAATTGGATACGTGGCTGGCGACGTCGCCATGGCGTCCCAGTGAGACAGGGCACTAACTGTTGTGTTTCAGGAAATGTGCATTTTAGACGTACCTTTATTTGCTCGCACTCCGCGTGTTTCTACATTCAGGCCCAAATAGCCTACGGTTTACGACGCCGCTGGAGTACAAAGCGCATGACATCACGCTTTGTCCGAGGGGAGTGGGCAGACAAAAGCTGCCTAGTGTCTGCCGAGAATGTATTGACTTGACGTGACAATATTGAAGTGAGAAGGAAGTCAAGACAGTTTGTGGATGTGGCATCTGAGTTTTGTTTTGAAATCGAAAAGGTTTTTCAGTACGCCATCAGCACTTTCTAATGGCAGGACTTGCAATGACTTCTTTTTAATGTATGTAATGGGCGGTCGTTTCTTGGGCAAAGTTTAATGTAAAACGTTGTACAGTCGACAGCACGTCAACCTTGACAATTTAGTTGCAAAGTCGCCCGTAATGCAACGGAGTAGAGGGCATGGGTGTATAGGATGATGTGCAGTCGACTTTACTTTGGACGATGTCAATCAATCACAAAACGGTTTTACAAGAGTTAAATTATCTAGTTCAGCAATAAGGACCGCGTTATCGTGCTTTGATTACTACTACGGGAGTGACATGATATTTTTGTAACTAATAATATTGAATTGCCCAGCAGTGGGACAGAAACGAGGCTACGTAAAAAAAAAAACATGATAAGTCTACAAGTAAATAGGTAAACCAATAGACTTGCCAAAGGTCCAGACAAGGTCATCTGTAAAAATTTTCGTAAGCACTAGACAATAACCTTATTTTGGATACCTACTTAAACAGTCAGAGAAGAGCAACCGACGACGCGAGCTCCATCGCTGTTGACCCTGATTAAGCTCTATGAACCAGAGCGAAGCCTGGTCGGACTCTTCCGACAAAAAGTCAAGTAAGAGTATTCGGAATCATCAACAACCCATTATGTCCCCACCAAGGGGCACGGGTCTCTTCCCTGAGGAAGGTATAGGCCATACTCCACCACGGGGGCCAAGTCAGGATTGGTGGAAGCTTGTAAGACTAGTGGCTGGTCTTACTGTCAGAAGTTTTCAAGCCGCCCTAAGGCCTCTGACTTGGCTTAACGACTGCCATCTATCGACGGCAGCCGGCACCAACTGCTTAACGTGCCTTGCGAAGCACGGAATCGCTCGGAAAAAATGCCGGTGACCCATCCATGGACTGAACGCGCCGTATGTTGCTTAACCTAAGTGATCGGTTAAGATCACTCAGGCAGCCCAGGCTACGAGCGATTCGAGCGTGCGAGCGTATTCGGAATAACCATATAATAATACCTCATCCATTCTCAGCTTCTCGTTTCTCATCTCCGAGTCCAGGCACACAATGGAAGCTGACAGTTGGAGTGCGACTCTAGTGTTTGCGTACACGCATACTGTTTGCGTGCGACAGAGTTAACTCGGGCTTCGTTGCGCAACTGCCTACAATTGTTGTCTGTCGACTCCGGGTAAGGTCCTTAGGCCGTTGGAATCATTTTGAAATTGAAATTGAAGTTGAAAAATGTTTATTTATCACATCAGAATACCTATGTACATAATATAACAAAATTATAGACAGATAATTGTGTGATAAAAAGGATAGGGCTCAGCTTAGTGCTGTGAGTGCATGCATCTTCACAGCGCTGATTTTCAGCCCGACCGTGTTCTCACTGACGAAACATAACAAAGCTTGCGGATTTCCAAAGAGAACACAATAGTTATAACAAAACATGGTGTATGTATATGCAATGGTGAGCAAATATTGTAGACATAAATCAATTTAAGCAATTGTATAGTTCATTTCCATTAAGTAAAAAACAAATGTTTCAAGCATTGCGTAACATAAACTCACGCCTGTATCCCGAAAGGTTCGACAGTGACTGAGTTTGCTAATTTCCACGGGCCTGACAGATCTAGATCGTTTTATTTTCATGACCGAATCGATTGGATTTGCTATCTAGGGGCTGGATTCGACCCTTTTACTTTGAATGGCAAAATACGCAATAGTTTGATTAGATAACGATGTGGACTGAAAGAGGATGTAGTGACTAGAATATAAGAAAGGAATTTTGCGTTTTTTTTTGGACATGCGGAGTTCGTGCGGAAACCGGCGTGCGTGCATGCAACGACTTATTAATGTCGATGAAGCGAAAGTGATCTGTCGTGATCGTGGCTAGTAACAGTCACTGATGCTTTCTATTTACCCCTCTGGGAAACTGGCGTGAGGCGTGATAATTACAAAATGTTTCTTAAAATGTGCCAAAATCTGATGGAAAAAACGTGGGAAGAATTATCATTACTGACAACAACAACAAACAAACAAAACACCAAAATATAATAAAAACAACAATTACAGTAATGTTTTAACTTTTAAAGTTATTGATGGTAATCACGAAATCTTATGAAATGTGCTGTAATGTATCAAGCTTAAGATTATTATAGAAAAGATGGTCAAAGTGGATTTTTTTCCCACACCTTTTTCTTCACTACAATTACGGCCCAAAGGCAGCTGTTAGTATAGCTCATTGTCGTTTAGCAATTATAACGTAAATTCTGTACATGGAAAAAAATGCTTTTTATTTGTGAGTAACAAAAGCTACTGATGTAACATGTGACTTCGTTTCCACTAAAATAATGTTGAGATTATTTTACAGTTTTTATTGCTATAAGAAACTTCATGAATATCTATTATATTACAAAATACATTAAACAACAGTTTGTTCATCTGTAATGCCAAACGTCGTCCAAATTTGGTACGCCATTATGTCTGCTTGATTGAATGACAAATATCTAAACATGGTAATAATTAGGGATTCAACATTGTCATCTTAACATATTTTACTGACTCAAAATTGTGTACTTAGGCAGTTGAAATTTCATGTGATGTTTTCTGTCCCAATAATGAACAAACACCAGTAAGACAGTAAGACCAGCCACTTGTCTTACAAGTTTCCACCAATCCGGACTTTGCCTCCGTGGTGGAGTATGGCCTATACCTTCCTCAGGGAAAAGACCCGTGCCCCTCGGTGAGGGCATAATGGGTGGATGATGATGAATGAACAAAATTATGAATAGGTAACACTAAAAGTAAAATAGCACAAAATAATAACCAGGAGTACCTATTCAACAAGCCAAAACTAAACAATGAGACAAGGCTACGCTGAATACCTAACAAACTCGTTCTGTGTATGTGCAGCACATATTTGTTTACAATATTATTTATTCGAAAACCAAACTTGTTAAATGGACGTTAAGTACGTGGTCCGACAATAAAATCAATTTGTTATGAAAATATTACATCTTGGACACGTTCATTGTGTAGGCGCGACGGCTTTTCTCGTGGAGTTTATTTTATGATGTGACGCCATGATGGCCAGTCTCTGGAGCTGGATTGCAACACTAAACACAAGCCTTACGAACGCTTTGTGTAGTTTAAGCTTCAAGTAAAATTGAACCTAAAAGAACGAATGAAAAAGATTATTGTAAACAAAATTTTTATTTTCTTTTATTTTATTAAGGATCACCAACAAGAGTTACCTACAAAGAAATTACATATCTCAAAGGCCATGTGCAGACATCTGCACAAGCACTCTTACTTGCTACAGGCAAGGAGAATTTAATTCTCCTTGCTACAAGTAACCACAATCTGTGGCGCAGCGGTAGCGAATCCCGGTAGAGGATAAAAAAAACCTAGGTCTTGGATGTTTACATGTGTTTGTGATGTTGATGTTTCTGGTTCTCACGGTACAGGGTATCATAGAGTGCCTGTGTGTACTTACTTACTACAGGCACGGAGAATTTAATTCTCCTTGCTACAGGTAACCACAATCTGTGGCGCAGCGGTAGCGAATCCCGGTAGAGGATAAAAAAAAACCAGGTCTTGGATGTTTACATGTTTGTGATGTTGATGTTTCTGGTTCTCACGGTACAGGGTATCATAGAGTGCCTGTGTGTATGTGCCTGTATAAATGTTTATTATTATTAATTTAGACATTATTATGTTCATAGTCTGTAACGGTTGTAGGTCTCCGAGACCGCATTTTGATTTACGAAGAAAAATAATAATATACATAAACTTGATACATACAAATGTATTTTCACGGCTGTATTAACATATCTGACACAAAAAGAAAAAAAACTTCAAAACACTAAAAAAATATAAAATACAAATAAATAAAATCCACTGTGGAGAGCCGTCACATTCGGGTTATCAAGAAAGTAGTCATTTTGTAGGAAATGTCAGATGATGTATAAAGTTGTGTTATTTTCAATTTAGAACACTTAGTAATTTTAAAGTCCTTTAATGATACAAGCTACGTACGTATACGGGATGTATTAAAATAACTTTAGTTTTTGCGCGACAGAGTTCTACTCGTCCATATGAACGACTATTATAAGAGAGAACTTTGCAACAGTAAAAAAAGTATGAGCTCTTTTCTACGTTGGTGGCTACCAGCAAAATTTTTACACCATTTTGAAGTAAAAGTTGATTTAATGTAAGAAAAACATTGAATGAAAGTTTTTGTTTTTTTGTCAGTGACATTTTCATCATTTTTTATGACACTCCGGAGCCTGATCATTTCATCATCCTGTATAACAATCTAAGTAACACATACAAGCCCGTTAACATTCCGTCTTGAATGCTATTAATACGACCATACAGAGCCGCCATTAAAATACTATGTTTTATCTTGATTGAGATAATAATGTTACGATAACTGGGCCAGTGACAAAGCGCTGGTAATTCGTGAGACAGATAGTCGACTTAGCGTGTCAGCCAAAAGGAAAAATAGGTATCATCAACATCAACCCATTATGTCCCCACCGAGGGGCACGGGTAGAGACCCGTGACCCGACCAGGGAAGAGTCCCTGAGGAAGGTATAGGCCATTCGCCACCCCCCTGCGGTGTTCGGGGGTGGAGTCCGGATTGGTGGAGACTAGTAAGACTAGTGGCTGGTGCTTACGAAAGTTTTAGCTAAAAATTATTATGTTTTTATTTTGTCTATTTTCACTATTAAAAGATTGTGGAGAAGAAGTTAATAAGGAAAGTCCACGCTTGTTCTTTTCTCAACAGTTTTGCTTAATTAACATTTATATTTATATCTAGTTTTAACATACTGTTTAGGTAGGAATAGGTATTAATTATTAATAAGTAATCATTGCATCTATCCATTGTCATCGTAATCTTTCATTGTCACAGAACACTGATCTTCGCAAACTTCTATCTGTTTTGTTCTCAGTGGGATACTATATGGGATGTGTTAATTTACTTTATTCATTTGTGTACCAGCCACAAGATGGACAGACGATCTCATCCACGTGGCAGGGAGACGCTGGATGCAAGCCGCTTCCAACCGGTCTTTTTGGAAATCCATGGTGGAGGCCTATGTCCAGCAGTGGACTTCTTGTGGCTGAATGATGATAATGATGATGATGATGACTGTAAGATTATTTTTATGTGTACAGTCTGTTAGCTTTTAGAATATACCTCAACTGAGTAATCAAAAACCGTTATTAAAATAGTAAGGTAAGGTTTATTTTGTATTGTTATTAATAACTTTACATAACTTTTCAAAATAGTGAAGAAAAATTTTATACAGAGCAGGAAGTAGTATTACACTGGTGTGCTTTCGGCGAATACCGAAGCCTACTCTAGAGTCCGAGGTATATTATAAAAGCTAACAGACTGTAACTCATCCTGTTGTAACCCTAAGAAATAAAAAAAAATAAAAAAAAACATTATGATGGCTAACACTAGCCTGGCCAATTCTACAGCCTATAATGTCGGCGATGGTAGCATGACCAAGTAGAAAGCACGCGTGTAAATATTGACGCTTTGCCGACTGTACGGCACAAGTAGCCAGCCTAGAAGCACTCGTAGATTAAGATAAATACAGAGAGATACAATCGCGACATAATGCGACATTTTGTTGCTCTGTCAGTCGAGATTTAGACCGCTATGGAACAATGCGACTGGTTTTTGTCACAGTTCTGGGCGCCTTTTTTGTTTCGAAAGTCATTCAAGTAGTTAATCCGGATGTTAATGACAATCCAGACAATTTATTCAAGTGGAGGACAATCTTTGTACCTTGGACTCGTGATTGACAGCTGATTACTATGCAGCAACTACAGACTAGATAGATAAAAAAAAAGATTTACATATAGGCACATACATTGCTTCTGGCCCCACATTAGGATACCCTGTGTCATGGGAATCAGAACAAGCGACATCACAAACATGTAAACATCGACGTTCTAACCTTTAGAAAACCTCGTTATTTTGACTGCTGAACCAAACTATCCAAAATGATTTCGTACATTCTTAGTAACTTAAGATAATGTGTGCTAATCTCCCGTTTTAGATCCAAACGGTCCATTTAACAACAGTTACTGAACATGATTTGTTCGCCAAATTAATTAAAAGTAAAAACCTCGCAAATTGCCTTCAATAATTCAACTACACCATTCTCAGAAGAGGTTTTCGAAATTCAATGCAGTTTTGGTCACTTTCTCGGCGTACAAAGAGTATGGCAGTGCAGGTCAATATATTCTGGCTGAATACTTGATAGTTTTTTAAATCAACGCACAATATTTTGCTACCGCGCGTTTTCGGGTCCAATTTCGTAAGCTATCTTGATCGTTATAATTGTGATGGGCAATCGGGCATAGACGAGCGGTTTTTTATTATGCTACAGTCCCTCTAATTGTAACCGGCTTTACCGAAAATCGTTAAACAACACAATAAAAAAACTACCTATAACAAAGGTTCACTAGAGTCTACTAAAGTAATAATAATAATAGCTACAACTACCACACAATACAATCACTTGACTTGGTCCCAAACTAGGATACCTTGTGCTATGAACCCAAAATCGGCGTGCGTGCATGCAACGACATCTATGAAACGAAAGTGATCTGTCAGGATCGTAGCAAGTGCCAGTCCCTGGTCTTCCCCTACCCTCTGAAATACAGGCGTGAGGTTTTAATTTTGAACTTTTTTTACAATCTTTTCAATTTATAAATTTACAAGCCCAAAAAATTAATCTTTTGCTTACGAGTATTAGCTCTAGGTTCACTGGTAAATTCTTCCATTCAACAAACTCATGGAGATTTGAGAAAATTTGGTCAGTGTGGAGTTTTTTTTCGCTGCATTTTTCTCCACTACATTCGGCTCTAAGGCGGCGGCTAACATTATAAATACATTGACATTCAATAAACAGAAATTACCTAAATGATTAACGTTGAAATAAACTTCTGAATTCTATTGCTTACGCTCGGTTTCTCGAAGAGCGATCAAATGTTAATCTCACGTTAATCTCACGTCAAGCTAATGTCAGCCAATCACGTGCCGGTATTTTGAATTAATCTTAGATTAATCTCTTGTTACATTTGAACACTCTTTCAAAAACTGAGGCTTAGCCTTGCAAAAAAAAGCTTTCTTTATATTATTAAAACTCTTTATACTATGCTAAAGCATTTGAACCGTCAGGTAATACTAACATAGTTGTGATGAGTACCCGAGAAATCTAATTTTAAAAGTTATTGACCAATGGAATCCCAAAAGCACGAAACGTCCGGATCGAATTCGATATTTTCGAGTGGGAATCGTAAATCGAATGCGGTTTAGCTACCAAATAGTAGTCGATTAATCAATTGGCCACAATAGATGCTTTCTAGTGCGCGCGCGCACAGATTTTGACTCGATTGGGTTATTTATACGGCCGGTTTCGGCTATGGGCGACAGAGGTGGGTATACAGGGTGTACAGAACAGAGATAGATGTCAAATTTAAACAATTTCAACTTATTCACTGTGCTGTCCAAAATAGAAAGAGGCACGCATTCCGTGCCCTTACATACTAAATAACAATTTTGGACGATAATTCACTGTTAGTTATTTTACTCTTTTCGAATACTAAGAATATAGACAATATAATGTAAACAATACAAATTTAAATTTAAGAACGACAATAATTATAAAACATTATCGACACAAAAGAAAACTAAACAATAAAAAAGGTCTGTCGCCAATAACAATGATAAGCTGGGCTGGGAACCCTCTGTCACACCACCATGTCTTATTGCGCTGTCTGTGGTAGAGTTCGTGCCACGAAAGAAGTCCCATGAGTTAATGAAATTTGGCTTTTATTGTTATAGTCTTAAGAATCTTACCTTGGGACTAGTTTGGTGAAACGATCTTTACCTGTAGTACCAGCCAAAGAGATGTGGTATTGCGTGATCTATATAGCCAATCGGTGGAAGCCGCGATGACGTGATATTCAACGTGATTGGTTAGGTAAATCTTCATGACTTCCTCAACCTTTTCTCTGCACAGATAATTTTTGTACGAATTTAACTTTTGAACACGAATACAAAAACGTAGCATTCGCATACGGCGATGCAAAGAGAATTTTCATTTTTATCTTCTTATCATGCTTATCTTTCTTATCGTTACGTATGGATCAGCTCTGTTTCCCTCAGTGTCGTGGCCTTTTCTTATTTAACAATTCGAACAGAAGGGGCAATCCTTATTTTAATTGTAGTAATTGGCATCTAAAAATATATCCCAGGTCTTGGATGTTTATATGTTTGTGACGTCGCTGTTTCTGGTTCCCAAGACACAGGGTATCCTAGTGTGGGGCCAGAAGCAATGTATGTGCCTGTACGTAAATGTTATTTTATAATAATAATAATAATAAACTCACGCCCGTTATCCCCGAAGGGGTAGGCAGAGGCTATGTTATATTATATTGTAGAATTTAAATAAAGCCGCTGCCGCTCACACATACTTCAGCATACTTCATACTTCAGCGAATTAGGTGCAGCAGAAAACCAGCGCTAGTTGCCTTTGACTAGCATTTTGCTGAGCTGCAGCCTGTTTCTGTTGTAGCACTCGTATTTATTAGGTCATAATGCTATTTTTGTGTTTTCGTTTGTCTCTAAAGATTGTTTTATTTATGTGTTATGGTCATTTTGTGTTATTGTGTTACAATAGAAATAAATGTTTTTCACTTTCATTTTCACATACATAATTTGTGTCTATGCATCCCCCTGTAACAGCCATGGTCAGGACGCGCAGGCGCAGGCGGTGCTTAGAGGAATGTTATTAATTCGGAATTTGTTACAGCCTATATTTAACCGGTGTCTGAGCGCATAAATATATGAACATTGAACATATAGGGTCGTTTACATGTCATAAGTCGATTGTCGGTGTGTTCGGACGGGATTTCCTCTATTCTAGTCGTTTTTTGCTAAGTTTTTTCCGTTTTTATACATCAGATAAGATAAGATAAGAATATTCTTTATTGTATATACAAGAAACAAGAGACAAATAAAAGTCACAATTAAAAAAATATAATACCTACATTTTTTTCTTATGCAGAAAGAAGAATTCAATAATCATTTTTTAGATAAACATCTTTTAATAGTGATTTTTTTTTCTTTCTTATGACATCTACTTGATACTCTTCTCATATTTGAGAGGTCGTGAGTTCCCAATCCCGGCATGTACCATTGACTTTGATTCATAAGTTTGTGGATGTTGGCGACAGACCTTTTTTTAGTTTTCATTGTTATCCATTTTATTTTACTATTTTCAATTTAGTTTGTATTTTTGCTACACTAGTGGCATTTATCCGAGCGGTTTCGCGGTTCTCAAGGCACGTTAAGCAATTGGTGCCGGCTGCCGTCGATAGATGGCAGTCTATAAGCCAAGTCAAAGGCCTTAAGGGGGCTTGAAAACTTCTGACAGTAAGACCAGCCACTAGTCTTACAAGCCTCCACTAATCCGGACTGTGCCCCGTGGTGGAGTATGGCTTATACCTTCCTCAGGGAAGAGACCCGTGCCCCTCGGTGGGTTGCTGATGAAAACAATTGTTTAAAGTTAGCATTACGCAAAAACGTGCCCATCGAGCTTATAGATTCTTACCAAATATGTACATACAAAGTTAAAAGAATCACAAAAAACACCAATCCGGTAGCGAGACACAATCCCTCAAGTGGCAGAAACGAGTTGCTAATTCTAACGCTGAACCGAGACTTGTTAAGCAAAAATCCAGTTAAAATGAGACGCCGATGTCGCAATCACAAAGGAAATGGCATAAGCTGAGACGAAGCCGGGCCGTACTCGGGCCCTACGTACCCTGAGTGCTTAGTGCGAGCTTTTTCATTCACTTTCGATAGCGAGAGCGTTTGCAATTTGTATAGGAGTGACAAAGAGACAACTAGGTGGCGCGCTTTGTCACTCCTATAGAATATGAGTTTACGTTAACGCGATCGAGTAGATAAAAAAACTCGCACTAAGCACTCAGGAACGTTGCCAATATGCCCGGCACGAACGTGACTGCCCGGTCGAGCCCGTTAAGGTGCTTAGCTACTAAGGAAGATGTCGTGGGTTCTATTCCCACTCGGGGTCGTCGTACATTTGTGCAAACGACGTGTTTTTCGATGTTTGTAATGTCCTTGCCTGGTTACTAGCACAGGGTATCGTAGGGTCAAGTGGTTGTGTTGTGTGGAAGTTAATATTACTACTGACGCGTATTTTTAGTAAAAATACCGTGGCATTTGTTATTGTTTCAGTGTTCATGCCCGAGCGTTAGATTCTGTAAGAGGGGAAGGGAAGTGCGATGGTGGCCCCGTGGGTAAAACTATGGCCTCGGAAACGGGAGATCCAGGTTCGATTTTCAGTACGGGCATATAAGGCTTTGGTTGTGAAGTTATAGCAGCAATACCACTCGCTAACTGTGAAGGAAAAGTTTGTGAGGAAACCTCAGTGTCTGAGGTATTCACATACCTCAGCGCTTGAAATCACCAATCTCGCGTGGTGATATAACCAATACTTTCTTTATCTCTCTCTCTCTCTCTGAGAGAAGACTTGTTACCTACAATGGGAGTGTATATAGGCTACTTAATTATAAAAATACTATTCTATATACTGGGAGACTAAAGAATGTCGATGAAGCGAAAGTTATCTGTTCGGGTCGTGGCAAATTGGCAAGTGACAGTCCCTGATCTCTGCCTACCCTTCTGGGATACAGGCGTGTACTTATGTATGTTTTTAATTTCAGTATGCAGCATACAATATTATGTCTATCTATCACAAGAAGCGTTTTGAGTAGAGGCCCTTAATTTTGCCGCAGTTTGCGCAACTGCACGCCTAACTCGGATGTCGTCGATTACACGAGCGGCCGGCGGGTGTCGGAGCCCCGTTTGAGCTCATATAGTGCTTGGGCGAGCCACTGGCTTAGCAACTCGGCTGTATGCCATGCCTCGTTAAATTATATGTGTAAAGCAACCTTTGTACTTCCCGTTGCAGGGCACACGCCTTCTTTCAGAGTGTTATAAGTGCCTCAATTTTAATCAAACTCGATCTCAGTTTCAAGCACTGAGGTATTTGGCTGAGGTACTTTGATAGCGGAAAGGGTAGACGGTCGATCCATAGAAATGTGAGCCGAGAGACACAGAAGTCTGTGTAAAATTAGGTACAAAATGTAACTTAGCACATCAAAATAAAATATAATTATTATTGTCACTAACATAGTTTTTAAGTTACCATTGTTACAAACATTATATGGATAATGCCTCAGGCACTCAAAGAATGTGTATTAATGTTTGTAGTTAAACTTCGAATCAATGATTATAAATAAAGGATAGAGTCTAATTGCTCGTCAGAAACGATCCTCAAAGAGGACTTAAAACTATTTATCTAATGCAATTCACATCCACATCTATTTAATCACGCAGAGAACCGCTGTAATTAAAAGAGCTATTCCATTCACCCATCCTATTGCAACACTTCCTTTACACAAGGAACCTGTAGGTACTAAAACGCATAATCTAAATCTGATATGGAGCATTAAGACTGGATTTCTTATAAAAAAGTATGATAAAGTAAATTTTGCACAATTTTAGAAACACATACAAATATAACACACACGCCTTTACTCACACATATAATAACTTAAAAACATATACTTAAACATAAACTAAGCTTGTGTATTTTAAATTTAGGTACAAGAGATCGAACGCATCAGTCACCACCAAATAAAGAATATCCTATCTATCTACGTAAGCTATTCCAAAAATTGTTAGTGGAATGATAGATTGTTAGGAACTGAAAAGTTTATTTACAACTTTTCAAAATATTCTCCTTACCTATAAAAAATATTTTTAAAAGGCGAAGAAGGTTTTTATTGAAATGAGCCCTTAATTGAAAATGGGTCCGGGAAAAAACGTATTTATTGGAATAAAAGTATTTCAATATTCTGTGGCTAACTACTTTCGGAACAACCGAGGCATCTATATATTTTTCTCTGAGCGTTATCTAAACGAGGCACACTGCGAAAGCGGTAAGAGCGGCATTTCTCGGATAATTTCTATGAAAATGGCTTCTGTTGAGCATTTTCCTTCGAGTGACAAGTGACATGTTGCAAGTTGTTTGTAGATTGAAAATTTGCACCTAAGTGCCTCCGTTAAGGCCGTTTGTTAAAATAGGTTTCGTTGTTGTTAATTTCAATAATGGCACTAGGAAAACATTCTAAAAATATACTTACGTGGAATTTTTTTTCTACTCACTTTTTAATATGCGTTTTTTTTTTTACTTTTGATTTACTTTACATGTTTCTTATCATACCCCCGCTAACGGAAACTTATTCAGATTATCGTTAAGCGGCGATCGTTCCTAGTTTTTAGTTTTATAGGTAAAAAGTAAAAAGGCGACTAACGAAGACTGAAGAAACAAATATATCGAGCGTATGTGAGTGAAACGGCTGGAAAGGACGGCCCAAGTAGACATAATTCGACCAAATAGGGGATGTATTAGCAAAGGGCGAGATAAAAGGTACCTGAACCCGGCGTGCATGCACGCACTCCGGGTTCAGGTACCGACGACTAATGAATGTCGATGAAGCGAAAGTGATTTGTCAGGATCGCGGCAAGTGGCAGTCCGTGGTCTCTGTCTACCCCTCTGGGACGCAGGCGTGAGGCATACGGACGGCTTGGAACCCAATATTAAAAAATAATTCACAGTAATCAGCGTTCACCAATCCGCAAGTGCGGTCTTCAGCACGTCAATCTACACAACTCAGAGTTTTCTACACTGCGTGGTGCTTTGTTGAGTTGCGGTTTTTACCTGAAACAATTAAACATAAAAGTTAGGTATATGAACGATAATTTAAGTTGGTAAAGCCTGTATTACACCGGGGCAACACTGTGCGGCATTGCGGCATACCACAAGGCCGCATGCTATAAAGGTGCGGCAGAAGAAGAAGAAGAAGAAGAAGCTGCGACAGTTTGCCACATGACGCAAGGTGTGGCCATGCCACACGGTTCTTGCCACAATGTGCGACGTGGTAGCATGCGGCCTTGTGGCATACCGCAATGCCGCACAGTGTTGCTCCGGTGTAATACAGGCTTAAGGGACTTAGTTTTTAGATAAAAATTAGCTGCGCCGGCAAACGTTGTTTCGCCAATTTTTTTTTTCACTTAGGGCTATGAAATATAGATGACAACCTATTTATTCTCCAACCTACCGAATATACATGTAAAGTTTCATAAAAATCGGTTTAGCCGTTTCGGAGGAGTATGCGCACTAACATTGTGACTCGAGAATTTTATATATTAGAAAGAAAATAATTTATTAAAATAAAATTAAAATTACATAAAAGGTAATAGAATGTGCCATTTTAAGCTATTTATAAAGAACTTGAAAAGAACAATAATTGAAACCATTGTTATGGTGAGCCGATGATATTTTTTTCTACGTTTTACGGCAGTCCCCTCTCTGTCTACCCCTCTGAGAGACAGGCGTGAGTCTATGCATGTATATTATAACTTTCTTTCTCTCAAACATACGCACACAAACGCACGGATACAGACACACGTACAGTCTGTTAGCTTTTAGAACATACCTCGGCTACTATCGGATAGAATCGGTTATTGCAATAAGGCTTGGTTTATTTTGTATTGTTATTTATAACTGTACATAACTTTTCAATATAGTGAAGAAAAGTTTTATACAGAGCAGGAAGTAGTATTACACTCGTATGCTTTCGGCGAAAACCGAAGCCTACTCTAGAGCCCGAGGTATATTCTAAAAGCTAACAGACTGTACAGTCGACAGCACATCATGGTATACACCCATGCACTCTACTCCGTTGCATTACGGGCGACTTTGCAACTAAAATGTGAAGATTGACGTGCTGTCGACTGTACTATGCTTCGCTTTATTCGCACGTATACGTATGTGATATTATTATCTTCATGTGAAATCTACTAAAACCGTTTCCAAAGTGGACCCATTGACTTTTATGTCCTAAACCTCTATGCTTTATCTCGGAGTTAGATTACTCCAACTTGCTTTTAATGTGATTAGTTTCTTGTTTTTTGTCGTCATTAGTATGCGAAATGAGTCATTATGTTAGAAATTTCCCAAGTAGTTACTGGCACACGAAGGATCGTATTTGATTCTCACACTTATGCCGCCAGTCATAAGAGCTACCTGTGTCAGCTCTATTTTATCTGAAACCTATCGTCTCAGTGTAATTTGATTACGTTTAGTTAAAAACATATTGAGGATATCTATTATAGATAGATATATCATCATCATCATCATCATCATCAACCCATTATGTCCCCACCGAGGGGCGCAAGCTCTTCCCTAAAGAAGGTTTAAGCCATACTCCACCACTGGGGCCAAATCCGGATTGGTGGAGGCTTGTAAGACTACAGGCTGGTCTTACTGTCAGAAGATTTCAAGCCGCCTCTGGCCTGCCTAAGGCCTCTGACTTGGCTTAACGACTGCCATCTGTCGACGGCAGCCGGCAATAACTGCTTAACGTGCCTTGCGAAGCACGGAACCGCTCGGAAAAAATACTACTAGAACTGACACCTATCCATGCAGTGAACGCGCCCTGTTTGGCTTATCCTTCGTGATTTTAGGCCTTAGGGGGGCTTGAAAACTTCTGACAGTAAGACCAGCCACTAGTTTTACAAGCCTGACTATGATGATGATGAATGGAGTTAGCTCTGAAGAGCATTTATATTAGTGCGGCATGAAATATTTGATTTTTCTATGCCAATGTGTAACAACCTCATTATTGCTAAAGAATTCACTTAGATTCCTCTGGTTCTAACGGTGTCATAAAGGCTCGTTTACATTAACCTATAGAATTCTTGGTGCGCCGATTGGCACGATTACAATGGTTTTTAACTGTCCTTTTCAAGGTCATAATCATAACGCAACTGGGTAGTTGACAAAATGTCAAATGAGTTACTTTTAAAACGGATTTTTGTATGAAAATACTGAATTATGACGTCACTGTTCAGAGCACTCTTGTTATGTTTAATATATTTAAACATTTTAATATCTAGTAAATGACTAAAAGAGATACATTTTCCGAAGTATTTTGTAATTTTTGTTTTAATTGAGCATATGAAATGATTTATTGTTGACCGTGTCAACTACCGAACTGATAATACCGCTATAACTTATCAAGGTAACTATAAAATATTTGGATTTTTTGCACTCTGTATTTTGACAAATATCTCCGTAGAGGATTTGTATTCTGCCGCTAATTTGAAGAAAGTCACCGTGGGGAGACCCGCCGGCGGCGGCGCGGCGATTTCACATGGAGATAAAACTAGTAATCCATCGTTAATTCATTACCATCTGTTAATAAAACTAAGACAAAAAGCATCCGGCCGTGGACCGCGCTATTGATGCGCAAGAGTCGATTGTAAGGCGCCGTTTACATGCACATCATGGGACATTGAGTTTCTTTTTATCTCTGTCTTATAATTAATTATAAACTAATTATTTCGAGAGGCCTTTGCCCAGCAGTGGGACAAAAAAATGGAGGCTACGTAAAAAAAAAAAATTTCGTACATAAACTCTTGGTTAATATTTTAAATTGTAGGTTAGGTTGGTTATTTAAATTAATAATTTCGTACCTCTAATGAAATGTACATCAAATTGAAGAGCGTGAAAAAATTGTGGATCCGAGTCGAAAACTTATAGGCGGAAAATTTGGATCATCGAGTGTTTTCAATATAAAAATGAATTACAGTCTGTTTTTTAGTTCAATGCAAATAAAATAAAACAGTCACGTTGACATCTCAATACAATCCAATGTCTGAATGTTGCTAGTACGAAAAAACCAAATTACCCCATTTTACTTCCAAGTAAAAATTGTTTGTGCTACGTAGGTGCTTTTTTTTTTACTTTGCTCATAAGAGGAATTAAACTTTAATATCTTTGATGTGATAAGGACATTGGTCACACAAGTCTCCTATTCACGGTAAAAAAAAATGTACCGAGTAAACCTATATATTTTATAACGGTAACACCGCGTATTTTTTTTTGCTTTGAATTAAAAAACGGACTGTAATTAATGGCTTAAAATGGCGTGGCTAAGTAAACATGTCAATGTCCTCAATATCACGTCGATATCACGTCATCTATGACGTGTCACAGGTATCACAGATTTGTATTCTGTTATCCATTATCACCTCTATGGTATAAGTTCTTTGATCTAGAGACAGAACGTGCAAGTAGCACTTTGGGTAACTAAGATTTATGAGAATTGACTACTGGTGAAATACCGATACACAAGTTAAATTTGAAAGTGTTTTTAATAATATTAAGGTTGGGAATAAACGTCAGAATTTTCTATCTTTAGAGGGACCAAGAATAAAGAAAATCAAAAAACTAAAGAGGTCGATGGATGGTGCCTTTAAGGCTAGAGTGAATAGGCTCTTACTGAACCATCGAGGAACATCGTCGGCTCCATCTTCACTTACCATCAGGTGAGATCGGAGTCAACGTTGGTCAGTTTTTATTTTTTTTTAAAAAATCGTTCTAAACTTCGTTCATCAGCACCAGTCAGCACCAGCCTTAATAAAATCTCGCCGCCCCGTCGGATTGACATCTGTCGAGTGCTACTTCTTCCGCTCAGTCGGACACGGTCAGGTATTACAATTAAATTATACATCACTCACTGCTCAGAGCAACAATTGACGAAACGTGGTACAGTCCGCAGAGAAACTTGCGTGGAAAATGCATTTTTGAATTGAAATGAAATTTTTATACTTAATTGTCCTGATGAAACAAACAACACCTGAAAAAGTAGACTCTGGCGACTTGTAATAAAAATATGTTACCATTACTGTAAACCCAAAGTCACATACCTACATGAAATACTTAATTTCGTATCGTAAAGATTTAATTGGTAGTGACCAGAGACTGCCTTTGAATGACAGAATACGCAATAGTGTGTTTAGAGAAATAAAAGAGGACGTAGTGACTAGAATTGAGAAAGGAATGTTACGTTGGTTTGGACATGTGAAGAGGATGAAGGAATCAAGACTGACGAAGCAAATATATCTAGCGAATATGAGTGGCAGGGCCAGTAAAGGACGCCCCAGGAAGACATATTTCGACCAAATAGGGAATGTATTAGCAAACGGCATTATAAAAAGTGCCCGAAACCGACGTGCGTGCATGCAACGACTAATGAATGAAGCGCTCGATGAAGCGAAAGCGATTTGTTAGGATCGCAGTATAAAATAGTACGTATGTATGATAATATTATGTAGTATTCAGCACTAGTAGTGGAAATACCCCGCTTTCTCATTCGGGAGATTGTTTTAGTAGATTTTGTTTCAGTAGACATACCCATTCGCTATCGAGGAAGGAAAGCATCGTGAGGAAACCTCGATATCTGACGTTTTCACGTACCTCAGCGCTTGAAATTGCCAACCTACGGAGGGAATGTCTGAGAGACGGCATGTGCATTGACGACCTCTGTGGCGCAGCAGCTAGCGCATCTGCCTACTATGCGAGAGGTCCCGGGTTCGAATCCCGACTGGGGAGGAAATAAACCAGGCCAGAAGCAATGTATGTGCCTATTTGTAAATGCTTATGTTTATGTTTACATTGCTTCTGGCCCTACGCTAGGAAACCCTGTGTCATGGGAACCAGAAACAGCGACGTCACAAACATGTAAACATCCAAGACCTGGGGTTTTTTTTTCTCCCCAGCCGGGGTTCAAACCCGGGACCTCTCGTATGGTAGGCTAATGCGCTAACCGCTGCACCGCAGAGGCCGTCAATGTATGTGCCTGTATGTAAAAACAAAAAACAAATCCTAACTAATATGTACCTAGTACATTACAGAAATAAACATGCCACAGCGGTGCTATCTCAATGTTTGCGGCAAGCCATGGTCTCTGCCTATCCCTCAAGAACCAAGCCCTAAGTTTACGTAAATGTATGTAAATGTATGTGTTTTGCCAAGTCTGATCTCACTCTCTACTGCAGAGCAAGATCTGGTTACTAATTTGCGGTAAAAACACATTTGCTTATCTACAGCGTGTCACAAAAATGACACGTCGCAGTGACACTGGAGGTAGACCTGCTCAAAAGGCGTCGAACCTACTAACATGACCTCAGTAAAAGTTGCACGGTTTTCGAGATATGGCCAATTTAAACTTATTCTAAATTTTCACTTTTTTTAACAACTTTAGTGCTATGCACTAAAGCACTTACGCTAAGTTAGTAAGTTCGTGACCGAGTACAAATAAAAAAACCAAACACGAGGGCTATCTAACTTTATACTAGCACTAAACTTGTTAAAAAGAGTGAAAACTTAGAACAAGTTGAAATTGGCCATATCTCAAAAAACGTGCAACTTTTACTGAAGTCATGTTAGGTTGGTTCGATGCCTTTTGGGCAGGTCTACCTCCGGTGTCAATGTGGCGTGTAATTTTTGGGACACCCCGCATATATTATTATGACAATAAACCGAAGAACTCAAGAGTCAAGATAATAATATTATCTTGACTCTTGAGTTCTTAGGTTTATTCTTTATTCTTAGCATAGAAATTGGATATTATCCGATTTCTATGCTAAGAACCACCAAATAGAGTTTATCATTTTTGTTTTTGTCACCGTAGATTACAATCGTATTAATTCACAGCTAGGTGTCAAATTATTGTTGATATTTATTGACTTTCCACTTTATAAGCGAACATTATGATTCTTAAAACAGCATTTAGTAGGTGAGTTCACGATTAACATTTTTTAAAACAATAATTAATGTTATTATTAGGTTTTTATGCAATCTTTAAAAGAAGGAAGAAAAAAACTTGAAAGGAAATTAGAATAACGGTAGGATGTGTTTTTTAAATGCAAAATTGTGCCATTGATCATAGCAAAATTTGACTTGATTATGTTAGACAGTGAGCCGCGCTCATTAATTATGTTAATCGGAATGTTTCTACCTGATTTCACCCTAGGAGGCAAAATAAACTAAATACAAACATTTTAAGAAAAGAAAAAACCAACTTCAAAGAAAAAACTTTTCCAAAACAAATTGCATGCACTAAAAAGTTAAAAATTATAATTGCGTATTTTTACTTAGTTCCGTTACAATTATTGCTAGTTTTGGAGTCGGTGTCAGGCAGAAAACACTACAATACACCTAACCATAATTAGGAAACCTAATGATTTAATGTTTAATTTATTATTAACTTTTTAAGTTAGACCACCAGTTGGTGTTAACAAATATACAAAATACTGCTGAATTGAAAAGCTCGTTTTTTTGAAGTCGGTTAAAACTTTAGTAATAATTACCACCGGGTCAGTTAGCGTCTGTAGTTTTTTTTTAATAAATAAAATTTTATATCGTAGTCATTAAAATTCTGAGTTTTTTTGCGAACTCTAATTAGTAACTAGTTTAATAGCCTTTTTTATGAAGAATCCTTTCCTAAATACTCATATAAATCGAATGCAAACAAAAGTTTTGGCACCTGCAGAAATTTAAGGTCGTAAAGCATACAGAACTAATTTGTTTGAAATGTTAAAAAAACTGTCACATAATTTATTAACGTTACCGTAAGTAATTAAGAAAAATTAATGACGTCTAACGGAGAATATTGTCGTGCTAAACGTTGTGTCTAAGGTTATTTTGAAATGTATTAATTAACGAATAAATTTAAATATTATGATTTTTGCCAAGAGATTGGCTTGTTCTAGGTACTCATTGCAAAGGACATAAATATTATAAAAGGAAATGATTGAAATTATGCTATTTCAATATACGTTTCACGCCTGATCTTGTTGCCTGGAATAATTTTCCATAAATATAAGCTCACCTATGCACTTACCTATATAATATCATCATCATCATCAGCCTACCGCTGCCCACGCTGGGTATAGGCCTTTTCCCCCAAATGCCATTTCACGCGGTCTCTCGCCACCCGCATCCACGGACCTTCCGCCGACTCAACGACATCCTCCGACCATCGCGCCGCAGGTCTGCCGACTGACCGTCGTCCTGTTCTCGGTAATATAAATAATATTTTATAATATATACAATTATTACTGTCATGTGTTTTATATCTATTTATTTCTTCTTGTACAATAAAGTAAGTAAGTTAATCACCTTGAAATTGTAAAATCAGTCTGAAGAAGTATAGGTATTAAAAAGACTTGTGCAAATCTCTCAACCCCTCATTTTTTCATCATCGTCATCAAGCCATTATGCCCCCACCAAGGGGCACGGGTCTCTTCCCTGAGGAAGGTATAGGCCATACTCCAACACGGGGGCCTAGCCCGGATTGGTGGAATTGTTACACTAGTGGCTGGTCATACTATTAAATTAGTTATTCACTGAGTCATCATCATCAACCCATTATGTCCCCACCGACGGGCACGGGTCTCTTCCCTGAGGAAGGTATAGGCCATACTCCAACACGGGGGCCTAGCCCGGATTGGTGGAGGCTTGTTAGACCAGTGGCTGGTCTTACTATTAAATTAGTTATTCACTGAGTCATCATCATCAACCCATTATGTCCCCACCGACGGGCACGGGTCTCTTCCCTGAGGAAGGTATAGGCCATACCCCAACACGGGGGCCTAGCCCGGATTGGTGGAGGCTTGTTAGACCAGTGGCTGGTCTTACTATTAAATTAGTTATTCACTGAGTCATCATCATCAACCCATTATGTCCCCACCGACGGGCACGGGTCTATTCCCTGAGGAAGGTATAGACCATACTTCCCCCGGGCTCCAGGTCCGGATTGGTGGAGACTTGTTAGACTAGTGGCTGGTCTAACTATTAACTTAGTTATTCACTGAGTAACATTTGAGATGTATCACAGTTTTCAAAGAATCAAAATGCTCCTACAACTGTGGTATTTATAATCTTCAAAATTTGATTCACAATGCCGTTGTGGACCTACCCACCGGCTGGTCTACGGGGTCTGATTGTCGGGGTTTGAGAAGTTACCCCTGTTTTGATACGAATGAGATCCGATGGTACAATTGTGAGCTCAAATATCCCAATTCCTTATGATAATGTTTAATTTCTTGTTTTGCTGACCCTATATTTGAAATGTGACATAAATACGAGTAGGAGAATGATTCAATTGGGTCCGTGGCATGCGTTACTTTGCGATCATTGTGACCGCATGCTTCGTCTTCGCGGCCTCTACTCTGAAATGAAAATAGGTACACAAAAGTTTACGCCTTTTGTCTTAAGACAAAGATGTATAATAATTGGGTATTTGACAGAATGTCAAATGAGTTACTTTTAAAACGGAATTTTGTATGAAAATACTAGCTTGTGACGCCACAATTCAGAGCACTCTTTTTATTTTTCATCTATTTAAAAATTGGAAGAACTAGTAAATTATTAAAAGAAATACATTTTCCGAATCATTTTGTAATTTTTGTGTTAATCGAGCATCTCAAATAATTTATTGTTGATAGTGTCAAATATCGTATTAACGTGTCTTGCTAGTGATTACTTATGAGTGTGAGAGCTGATCGCAAACTGTACTCAAGTTCACCCAACGAGCAATGATGAAAGGTATGTTAGGAGTTTTCTATCCGCAGAGCAACTCGAGAGAAGAAACTAACAAAGAAACTTGACATGTATTATTTTCGAAAAAGTTTTAGTTTAAATAACAAACCTTCAAACGGCTTGCCCAAGCCGTTGGACCTAGGAAGCTGAAATTTTGCAAATTTGAGGGTCTATATATAATGTAGGCAAGGAATAAGACCAGATTTTTTGAAATTCAACTAGGGGTGCGAAATGGGTTGCCAAAATTTCTATGGGAGTTAAACAGAATGTTGTCTAATTTTATTGAAACTTAAAATAAACGCTCTTCAACACAATTGATTGAACACGTGTTTCACCGTTTTTCAAAATTAAACCCTTGAAGGGAGTGATCGGCGTTCAAAAATTTTGAACTAAAGTCCTCGCGGACGGAGTAGCGGGCGAAAGCAAGTTTTATTATAAGCTTCTTTGTACAGAATGTGCTTAATACATCTATTACATTATATTACATTTCTTTTAGGTAACTCTAATTTTATTACAGTAATTAAAAATATTAAAATGTGCAAGCGAGATAGCATGCCCCACGCAAGAACTAAAACATTTTTTCCGAGTAGACCTCTGTTTACTACTCGTTGATTTTGTCAACTTTCTAACTGGCATCGAGGTGTCAGATTGCCCATAGGCCAGTGCGGTTTGAGCTGTCAAACCGATAAATTGTACTTAAGTCGATGATGAGCGGATCGATTGTCTGATTTCGATTCTTCCATCGATATGGTAGCGACTGTAGTTGCTACTTTGTGTCGAGGAATGTATCTTAAAGTAATGAAGCCGCGAATTGCACTATAATCGTTGTTAAAATAAGTACTGTATTTTTTTACAGTAGTCAGAAGGAAAACTTAACACTCGTATTGTTGTTGAAAAGTAACCCTACGTCATTGAGTAACGTAATAATATAGAAGAAGAAGAAAAAAATTATTATAAAAACAGAACACACGCTACAAAAACAAAGTAAATCCGAAAATTAATCAAAAAAATAGTACAAAACAAAAAATCTAAAGAAAACAGGAGGAAAATAATAGTCACGGCGTGTCACTGCTGTTATAAATGGCAGCTGACTCAGCATTATGCTGAAGGATGAGGCTTCAGCGCTGATTTTCAGTCAGTGCCAAAAGATACTCCGCGAGCGTCACAGACCGCGGTGTGGTACAACGATGAAGGAATTTAAGGAACATAATACTTATGTACTTCCACATAACACAGTCATGTCCTGGTCCCAAACTAGGATACCTATGGTAACCAACAAATATGTAAATACATCGAACTCACGACCTGTGTCGTGATATTTAAGTGCCTTAACGGCTAGACCAACGGGGCAGCAAAAAATTACATGTCGTATTTAAAGGTTCGTGTAATGTTGACTGTGCAATAATAAAATATTCTATTTTTAAATAATTGTATTTGTTTTGTTAATTTATATTCGTAATACAGAATAATGATTAATGTATTAAAAACCGTGTGAAGGCACTCTTGAGGGAATAATAAAAAAATGGCTTAGTATCTTAAAGAAATTAATGTATCTCCTAGTTATAGTAAGAAATGGCTTAACAGCAATGCATGATAAAGAAAAAGTACAAAATATTAAGATCTTTTACCTCCTTTACGAATGCTGGCTCCGAATATAATCAAATGGAAAGTTGTTTATAATCCGCCAAGTTTAAAAATCTCTGTTCTATAACAAACAACTGTTGCATAGAACACATATTTTGGGAACCGGGTAATTTCTTCACTTAGTGACACTTATTATTAAATTTGAAATAATTTCTGTTGCTAAATGCGCACGCTTTCTAAAAGTTGCGCTGAAAATATAATATCAAGTTGCCCCTTTTTCGTTCATAATTTATCTATTAAATAGATAAATAAGATAAAATAAGAATATAACGAAATCAGTCTTCAACTACGCTGCAAACCAAATGCAAAAATAAAAACAAATTTTTGTCTCTGGTTTCTTGTGTGCAACAAAGAATATTCTTATTTTATCTTAATTATCTATTATATAGAAATATTTTTTAATGCCTCTTTGGTTGTTACTTGTAATTTAACCTTCAATAAATAAATAGAATCAAAAAAAAATTAAAAATTAAGTAATTTTGATAAAGTTTTATTATAGCACTCTTTGTTTTCTCTTACGTAGAAATATATGAATAAAATACAAACAAATATTTAAAGCTATTTCCACCTAAATCTGGAATAAAGTGTTATACATAACAATATAAGCTCACGCCTGTATCCCAACGAAGCAGGCAGAGAGAGACCAGATTTCATCAATATTATATCAGTCGTGAATTTTGTTCCTTTGGTATCGTCATTGTAATCACAATTCTACTATTATTAAACAAGGTCGAAGACGAGCTGAAATACTTTGTAAAACTTATTCATATACAATATGAAAGTAACTGGAAGGTATATTATGTTTTATTTCGAAGATAACTAAATATAAAACAACAATGATAAACTAAATATTAAAACTAAACTAATTTTTTTTTTACGTAGCCTCGATTGTGTCCCACTGCTGGGCAAAGGCCTCAAATATTAACTACATAAAATTACATTAATATTAATAATCAACTTACCATAATTAATAATAAATATAACTTAAATATAAAACTATACTAGTACCTATACATTATCTTGGATTAAAAATATATATATTTACAAATAAAATATCTGCCCCTGGTTACTGTCCCGCGGCAATGAGGTATATTAATATTCCGTAATAGAATACCCTGCGTTGTTTGGAGAATATCTTTTTATCTGACTCCATTTCATCGATGTATGCGAAATTACTTACGGATACAGAACTGGTTATAAAATTAAGTTCTTCGAAATTTATAGCATTATATTGTTGGTGGCCATTAAATTGTAGCATTTTATAATGTTTTTGTGACGAGCAAGTAATTAGAGACGGAGCACCGTTGTTTTTTAATTGACAACAATAATTATTTTTATTGAAAGGCGTCTATTAAATAGTTTTAATGGCTGTTTGGGAAAATCTAGACGATAGATCACAGAATTTGACAGAAATACGGATACTTAGAAAGACCATCATATAATTCTGATATATTAGACACAATTTGTAGCGGATACTTTAACTTAATTTTCTAGTCTCAAACAGAAAAACGGAGACTGATTAATCAGGGACCGATCACAGAATACTTATCGAACATACTTGTGGATGCAAGAATCCTTTCCAGGAAAAAAGGGGTGGTTTAGCTCCACTTTCTAATACCAGACCAATCAGACAGAGCCTCTTTTGACAACCTCTGGAAATAAGAAAGAAGAGGTGTGCATAAAATCCACGATGCTGATGGTGGAGATCTTTTATAAAGTCATTAAAACCCTGACGAAGAGTATGTTAATAAGTATAGCTGACAGCATAATAATAAGTATATTGGACACTAGTAAGTAATCGACGATAACACAACTACTATTGTAACAGTACAGACGAAGGTCCTCACTAATTCGTCTCTTCCAGGTAAGCTTTCGACGGCCATGTATGTCGACCTGACAAGAGCTTATCTTGAAAAAATAGCTTATACAACAATAAAGCTTACAAAAATCACATTTAAACTTTGTAATAAGCCCTAACCCTCCTAAAATATTATCCGCATACACGACACCCGTAAGTATGTGATCAAAGCGAAATCTGGTCGAACTCTTCCGACAAAAATAAAATGTGTGTCCGGATAATATTTTAGAATGTGTAGTGCTTACGAAAGTTTTAGCTAAAAAAAAGCTCTAATCCTGTTCTTAAAAAGAATTGAGTAATGTAATGACAACTGACGAATCAAAATATTCAGAGTAGTCAGTACAAGTATTATTGTATGGGGAAAAAAAGTTGCCATCTCCACAACAATCTTGACATTGGCAGAATCCTAGGGGTGCCATTAAAAAATAATTCAATTGAATTGAGAGTAGTCAGGAACATTTTTGTGATGAGAATCCTGGCCGCTGGACGGAACACTGGCCACCAGACATGAAAGTGATGTCTTAATAGAAAAAAAAAGTGAATGACAATTGATCGCAGGAAAGAAAAAAAATACTCCACGTAGGAACATATCGAAAACTGCCAACGTGATCGTTGGCATTTGAAATTATACCTTTTTTTCCAATTTTGAATCCATGAATTCTAAATCGATCCTTCTGAAGTTTTGGCTCAATGACGTAGCTAGGCTTTCATAAAACATCTGTCTGGTTATTTTATTGGCGTCTTAAAATGTGGCTGGAGCGTGTTTTATTGTTCTAAAAGTTTTACCGTCGTTTTGTCTTAGACTCCAACTTTTTAGCTTTATTTCTTCTTTGGTTTTTTGAAAGCCGCCGTCTTTTATCAGAATTTTAACGAATGTTGGAGAAAACAGTGGCTGCTATTGATATCTACCTGTATTTCTTAGGGCCCTCGCCCACGGCGGCTTTTTGAAGCGCTGCCGTCGCGCGTTTCGTAAACGCTACTAACGCGCGTAGGTCGCTTTTGCAACGCGCGACCGTAGCGCGGCTGTAGCGCTGCTAACGCGCCACCGTAGCGATGCAAGCGCGCGGCTGTAGCGCTGCTAACGCGCCACCGTCGCGCGACCGTAGCGCTACAAAAAGCCGCCGTGGGCGAGGGCCCTTAGGATTACTCAGGCAGCCGGGGCTACGTGACGTCGCTGTCGTTGTCGGCGCTTCGGCTGCTTACGTAAAAGCAGCACTAAAGACGACGTGACTAATGTTGCCTCAACGGAGTCCATCTTGCAACTGTGGCGATTGGAAGCGCGACGGTAGCGAGTTTGCATCGCGACAGAAGCGCTACGGCCACGCGACGGTGGCGCGTTCGAAGCGCTACGGCCGCGCGACGGTGGCGCGCTCGCATCGCGACAGAAGCGTGGTTACGTGGGCGAGGGCACACAGCTAGCGACCGCATCGCGGTTGTAGCGCGGCGAACGCGCCACCGTCGCGCGGCCGTAGCGCTACAAAAAGCCGCCGTGGGCGAGGGCCTTTATGCTTACAGAAACAAGTTCATTTGTCTGATACAGTGTACATACAGAATTATAAAATAACAATTAATACAAAGACCAAATACTATGACAATTGTTACTACTAACTTTTTCGTGTAGTTACAGTTAGCTTACACGAATGTATTAAATAAATAGTTTTGTCAATAAACAACAGAAGAACTTTGGAAAACTTATAGCTTATATTTTTGTTCTAATTCCCCCATAAATCTAAAAGAGTTCTTAGAGTAAGAGTCACACTTGAAAAATATCAAGGTACTGTTGACTCGACTATGCTTCCACAAATAGTACCTTTTTTTGATATTCAAGTGTCATTTGAGAGACTTTTGGTAAATCTCTAGCAAAGGAGAGCCTTTATAGTGCCACCTAAACCGCCCTTTATAGTGCTAACCGTACACCGATGATCTAAAAATGAATCACCGATCGCCTGTCAATCATTAAACTGCCACGCACAGGGAAATATATATCGTATCATTAAAGCACAATCTTTACAATGTATAATCTACCGTCATTTATGTGCGTATTTAAACGCTTTCTAGCCAAATAACCCCCAAAGGCGGTTAACTAACCTAACTGTAATCGTTATTTCTAATAATTGGCGGAGTAAAAGGCTGTTATTTTGCAAATTGCCATATATCGGTTACTATATTAGTCGTATGGTAGGCAGATAAGTACAGGTTGCTGGGAAAAAATAATGTTGCCGAAAGGTCACTGATATTGCGGGCAACAACAATAGTTTGGTGTGCTATTAATTTTTAATAAAATTTTACTGTTGTAGACGAATGATTCATATGTTTTATGTTATGACTCCGGTTAGGCAGCATACTAATTATCAAGGAGAGTAGAAAACAAGGGTAGATCTTTGCTCGAAAGCCCTTTTATTAGCGAATAAACTATTTTCAATTCAATTCAGAAGAAGTCCACAAAGTCTGTTAGCTTTTAGAATATACCTCGGGCTCTAGAGTAAGCTTCGGTTCTGCTCTGTATAATACATTTATTCAATATTTTGAAAAATTATGTAACGTTATAAATAACAATACAAAATAAACCTTACCTTATTGCAATATATCCGGTTCTATCCGAAAGTAGCCGAGGTATTTTCTAAAAGCTAACAGACTGTACTCTTTTACTTGTGTCCGGTTAGCCAGCATAAACATTTTCAAGAAGAGTAGAAAATCACCGATATTTTCCGAGTTTCCGAAACCGAGGTTTGTAGTAAATAAATTCGATTTAGAAGAATGAAACAGAAATGGCATAAATTATATAGAGTTATACCTGGCAGATATGACTGCCCGGTCATGTGGCGGATGGAGCAGTGGCACCTCACAAAGTGAAGTTTGGTGACACCCAAATTATACTTAATTAAACTAAGCTGAATTTATTAATGTGTACATACTAACATAGTATATAAGTCACCATTGTTACTAACACTATATGGGCATTGCCTGAATTAAATAAATGCAATACAATACAATAAACATCGGTATTAATTGTATTCCTCAAAAGAACAAAACTAAAAACTTTTAGTGATAAGGCCGCCGTCTAAATATCTGTGTAATATCCTTTTTTACGTACAATAAAATGTTCTCCATCTATCTTTCTAAACTACTTATAAAACAAAATTCCAGATGCTCATCCAAATTATGCAAATGAAATCTAAAACAATAAATAACAGAACCACATTGCAAAAACCGACGCTAAATTGAAAAGTTAAAATAATGGATATCACAACATTGAATAGGCGAGTCCTCAAGCTATTGAAGAAGTTTGCTCTAGGGAAGGCGTCTATGATCAATGATAGCTTGTGTTGGACTAGTTTTAGCCCACGGGTTTGTTCGAAATAGGACCAGAAATTGTTAAATCAATCGATGTTTGACACTGGGAGTATTGATTGCACTCATGGGTCCTTAATTTTGACCTTCTGAAAAGTAGATGGACATTTGTACCAAATATTGTATTAGACTTAAGTTGATTTGAGAAAAGATGCTGCCTTTTTCTCCACTACACTCGGCCCCAAGGCAGCGGCTAATATTAGCATTATAAGTACATTGACATTCAACAATCAGAATGTAAAATTCTTTACGTTGAAATAAATTTCTGATTTCTGATTCTCCAAGAAAAATAAGGCACAATCGACAAAGTAATGTCAATTATGAGTTCTGATCCTAGAAAAATCCAAGAGAACTCGATCATTGTCATCATTAACCCATTATGTCCTCACCGAGGGGCATGGGTCTCTTCCCTGAGGAAGGTATAGATAGGACATACTTCACCTCGGGGGCCTGCGGGGAAAACACCAATACCAATTGGTTGATCACGACCCTAAAGCTGTTTGAAAGTAATAGATATAAACATAAACATTTGAAACATTAACAAACAGGCACATACATTGTCAAGCGCTGTTTCAGGGTGGTGATAGTGGACTGTAGAGTAGAAAGTCGCAGCACTAAGAATCAGATAATTTATTGGTAACACGACACACACGCCACGGTATTCGGTCATAGAGAGACTACAAAAAAAAACAGTTTTGCCAACCCAAGATACAAAACTAGAGGAAACATTACAATATGCTCGTGTTGCCATAAACATACATTGCTCCTGGCCCCACACTAGGACACCTTGTGTCGTGGGAAGCCATATAACAGCTACATTTACACGACGACCTCTTTGGCGCAGCGGTTAGCGCATCTGCCTACTATGCGAAAGGTACTGGGTTCAAATCCCGGGTGGGAACAAAAAAAAATCCCAAGTCTTGGATGCTTACATGTTTGTGATGTCGCTGTTTCTGGTTTTTACGACACAGGGTATCCCAATGTGGGGCTAGAAGCAATGTGTGTGCCTGTATGTAAATGATTACGTTTATTTCCATTTCATTTTTCTGAACCGAATTTATTAACTACAAAAAGGGCTTTTACTAAAAGATCGATGATTTCCTACTCTCCTTGATAATTATTACTATGCTGCCTGGGTTCGAATCCCAGCTGGGGATAAAAAAAATATCCCAGGTCTTGGATGTTTACATGTTTGTGATGTCGTTGTTTCTGGTTCCCACGACATAAGGTATCCTAGTGTGGGCCTAGAAGCAATGTGTGTGCCTGTATGTAAATGATTACGTTTATTTCCATTTCATTTTTCTGAACCGAATTTATTAACTACAAAAAGGGCTTTTACTAAAAGATCGAAGATTTCCTACTCTCCTTGATAATTATTATGCTGCCTGGGTTCGAATCCCAGCTGGGGACAACAAAAAATCCCAGATCTTGGATGCTTACATGTCTGTGACGTAGCTGTTTCTGGTTCCCACGACACAGGGTATCCTAGTATAGCACCAGAAGCAATGTATGTGCCTGTATATAAATGTACACAAATCGACAACCACACGTATACCATTTCATTAGTAGAGACTCATCTCGAACTAGAATGGACGATATTTCATAACATCGATACAATGGAAAGCCAGAATGTAAATTATGGCGTACAGATATGGCAATTTGGGCGTCAGACGCACATTAATTCCGATATTTCTAATTGAAACAATACGGGCTAAGTAATAAATAATATTTTTGTCGGCGTATTCTAATAGAATCGGCCTGGTGCGTTGGTGGTCCAGTTAACGAATGAGTTTTCGTTCGGTCCGGTGACCTTTTTGATAATTATTACAAATAGTTATTATTTTTAGCTTAGTTATAATAGTCTAGACATGTCGACATTTTTATTTGATCTAATTTAACATCGGCATTTATTTCTTTCCCGTCCTTCCTAGGCCGTCTAAACCAAATTTGGTGCGTAGGTACATACATATGCTCACGCCTGTATCCCAGAGGGGTAGGCAGAAACCAGAAATAGTTTGCACTATACACGGACATTTTAGATATATATATCTTATTGTTAATGTTCTGTATTAATGTTTTTCCTGGTACAATAAAGAATATTCTTATCTTATCTTAAATCCAAGCGTCGTACTCTATTTTAAAAAATATAGAATTTTTAGTTTATTAACTTTATTCTGGATTTGTACACTGTATACATTATCATTATACTTTATTTCTAAGCTGAATCAGGGCGAAAGCATATAACATTTAACATATTATAACATTTCTTCAAAATCGGCCAAACCGTTTCGGAGGAGAATGCGCACTAACACTGACTGGTGACACGAGAATTTTATAACATATTAGAAGATGATAATTATAAAAAAATAAACGTAACGAATAAAACTCAAAAATACCGAAATGTATGTCTTAAAATTGACAATATTTTCAAAATAAATTATAACAACCATATATCAAAAATAAGTAGTAGCATGGCCAAATCAATTCATTCTTTGCGTTGGTAGCTGACGCAACCAATTTGCGTTTTGATTGATACTAATCCCTCTAATCCCCCGTGCTGTCCGTCAGAAATGCTCAGCGGCTGCTGGGTTGCCTCCGATTGACGCTGGAGGCGAGAAGGTATGGATGAGGTAGCTGATTTGGGTACCTCATCATCATCAGCTCACCTTTGACCAGTGCTGGGTATACGCCACCACGGAGTGTTCTGTAGTCTCGCTATTCGTTATTGAAATTAAGTTATTCTTCTAACCGGTTTTTGGAAATGGAAATCCATGGAAGAGGCCTATGTCCAGCAGTGGACTTCTTGTGGCTGAATGATGATTGTATAAGTTTTTTTAGGCTTAAGTACCAGGAGTTTCTGGTCTTCCATCGGACGCGTCCCCCGGGTGGCGGATAGGGGAACGCCCACCAGCTATGGGGGGTACCGGCTTCGGCCGGCGCGGACCAAAACCAGAGGGAGGGGGATGTCCAGTGGCTTGCGCTGCTGGATGTCCCGCGGGGTCCACCATGGGCCCCGCACCCTTAACCCCACATTGAGCGGGGCCGGGGGCCTTCGGGCCGCGAGGAGACAACCTCTATAAAAACACACGGTGGGGGCGCTTCTCTATGTCCCTCTGTTCAACAGAGTGCATAGAGGAGGGCCGGACGGGGAGGGGAGGGGCGCGAGTTCTGCAAACTGGGCCGGGAAGGACATTGGGAGGGGGGCGGGGGACCAGGGATTGAGGACCTCATGGTCCTTGGCCAAGGGAGGACTAGGGAGGGGAGGACCAGACGGGGTCGAAGACCTGGCAGAGGGCAGAAAACGGGTCTTCGATAGCTGGAGGCTTGGGGAGCTCGCGCCTCTCCGCTAGAAGAGCCGGTGGCGCGGGGGACGCCGCGCGGACCTTGCACCGCCGGTTGAGTGAGGGTCACAGACGGCAGGTTGGGGGACCTGCCGTCCGACATCGTGACGGGAGAAGGGGGTGGAGAGCCCATGCCCCTTCTCCAGTGAGGGTGGGCCCGGCTCCTTTGCGAGTCGGGTCGAACGTCGCCGGGGCGCCGCTGTAGCATTCGCACTGTGGTCTACCACTTGCGAGATCCGGCGGCGCCCCATTGCACGAGCGACAGGACTGCCCCCGGGGTGTTTTAGGAGGTATGCCTCGCCTATTATTAGGAGAGGAGAGTCCGACACACGGCCGTCGTCGCCCTCCCCCAAGGGTGGCGGTTATGGTGCACAAAGTATTTCACCCCGTTAACAAAAAAAAAAGGTATTAAACATAACGATTACCATATGTTTATTTAATTACATAAATACTTCTGTAGCAGACAGGAATAGTGTGCGAGTGAGAGAGCGCTACACCATACTCGCGCAATACACTTCTAAGTGCGAACCTTTCTTGCTGTATTATAATTAGGAACTTTGTAAATAAATTCATTCTTAATTTCTTCGGCCATTCGAGTTTGTTTTTACCTCTGCATCCTACGATCCCACTAAACCTTACAGTGGTGACCCCTACTTAGGCACGCAACCATGTCTGACTCAGAAGGAGAAAGCGCCCAGGCTACTCCAGTACCCTCGCCGAGAGCATCAGCCAACCCGAAGGCTGGACCAGCGGCGTATCTATCGCCGCCATCTACAACTAACAAGGAAGTCGCGGGCGTCTCCATATCCTTGACCATACCATCATTCTGGCGGGAGCGCGTGCGAGTTTGGTTCTCACACTTCGAATCAGTCGTTGCCCCTCAGAAGAAAGGTGACAAAGCCATGTATCAACTGGTGCTCGCCCAAATGGATCGACAGGACATCGACCACATCACGGATATCATCGTGAATCCACCGGAGACGAATAAGTACAAGGCACTAAAGGAGCGGCTAATACAAGTCTACGAAGAATCCGACGATAAACAATTCCAGAAACTTCTATCGGAAATGGAACTAGGCGATCAAAAACCCTCCCACCTACTTCGAAGAATGCAAAATCTCGCTGGCAACAACCTATCTGAAGCCACCTTACGTATGATGTGGATTAATCTTCTACCCCAGTCGGCACGAGCAGTACTCGCTGTTAGCGAAACCATATCAAGAAAAATGGATATTAACGAGCTGGCACTGATGGCGGACAAAATACTCGAGCACTCGCAACCCGTATCCAGCATACATACCTCGTCATACGGCAATCAAAAGTCAACTTACCATCACCAGCAAGCGCATTCGATTAATCTCCAATCACAACAGTCGCCGCATTCCACTGAAAATCATCAAACACTCAGCGATAAAATTGACATTCTTATGCAAGAAGTAGCCGAGCTGAAAATCAATCAGCGATACGACCAACGCCGCTCTCAGCGAAGCCACGACTGGCGCGGGCGCAGGAGACAGCGGTCTTTATCCCGGCCGCGACGTCACTCCTCCCGCAATTCAAGACCCCGCACCTACCCCGGCGATGTCTGTTACTACCATTACAAGTTCGGCGCGAAGGCATATAAATGCGTTGGATCATGCAGCGCGAATAAAACAAATAATAACGATCCGGAAAACTAGATACAGCGTTAGCTGAGACGGAAGCCAGCGCTTATGGAAACTCACACCGTCTTTTTATCACCGACCATAAGTCTGGATTATCCTTTCTCGTCGATACGGGCGCCAATGTTTCTGTAATACCCCGCAGAGGCAAGATGCATACAGAGCCTACGCTTTTCAATCTATACGCAGCAAACAACACAATGATACCTACCTACGGCGAGAGAACTATGGAACTAGATTTCAAGCTACGTCGGCCGTACAAATGGAAATTCATAGTCGCTGCTGTTAACAAGCCTATACTTGGAGCGGATTTCTTGAGACATCACAATCTCGTCGTCGACCTAAAAGGCCGCTGTTTAATTGACCAGATAACAAACCTCTCCGTTCATGCGAAGCTGCAATTGTCATCTGTTCCTACTGTCAGATCAATCGATGCCCACGCAGACTACCACGACATTCTGGCTGAGTTTCCTGACATCATGAGACCAACATCAATGAGAGAGAGCCCAAAACACAATGTGAAGCACATCATAGAAACAACTGGCCAACCACTGTACGCCAGAGCCCGCCCATTGCCACCACATCGATACAATAGCGTCATGAAAGAATTCCAAGAAATGATGCAGCAGGGTTTATGCCGTCCAAGCAAAAGTCCATGGGCCAGTCCTCTCCATGTAGTCTCCAAGAAGAACGGCGATCTTCGTATCTGCGGTGACTACAGACGTCTGAACACGGTCACCAAACCTGACAGATACCCGATACCACGACTAAGAGATTTCACCTATCAACTACAAGGCAAGGTTATCTTTTCAACCTTGGACCTTAATCGTGCCTACCAACAACTGTGTGTCGCCGACCAAGATGTTGAGAAAACAGCCATAGTAACCCCTTTTGGCTTGTATGAATTCCCGCGGATGCCGCCCGGACTACGCAACGCAGGACAAACGTTTCAACGTTTTATACACGAAGTTTTACGAGATCTTGACTTCGTGTTTCCCTTCATCGACGACTTGCTCCTTGCTTCATCCAACGAAGAAGAGCACCGTCATCACCTTCGCATCGTGTTACAGCGACTGGACAAGTACGGAATTACTATCAATCCATCAAAATGCGTACTTGGGAAGCCAGAAGTGATATTTCTCGGTTACTCAGTATCACAACACGGCATCAAACCGCCACAAGCAAAAGTTCAAGCCATCATCGAGTTTCCCATGCCAACCTGCATAGAAGAACTTCGAAGATTCCTCGGCATGATGAACTTCTACAGAGAGCACATACCTACAGCTGCGGACTTACAAGCACCGTTAAATGCATACTTACATAATGCAAAGAAGCGCGACAAAACAAAAATCCAGTGGAACCAAGAAGCCAAGACGGCATTCGAGGCTTGTAAAGTTAGCATACAAAACGCTGCTTTACTCGCACACCCCTCCCTCTCCGCGCCACTGTCTCTCCTCTGTGACGCCTCTGATAAATGTGCGGGAGCAGTGCTACAACAGCGAATAAGAAATGCGTGGCAACCACTTGGGTATTTTTCGAAGAAATTCTCGGACACACAACAGCGCTACAGTACCTACGATCGTGAGCTTTTATCTATCTACATGGCAGTAAAACACTTCAGAAAAATGTTCGAAGGCAGGGAGTTGATTATCTATACAGACCACAAGCCGCTTACTTTTGCCATCGCCAAACCACCATCTGACAACGATACGCCACGAAGGATACGTCAACTACTGTTCATCAGCGAGTTTACTACGGATTTCCGGCACATCAGTGGCAAAGACAACATTGTAGCCGATACATTGTCTCATCACCAACCCATTATATCCCCACCGAGGGGCACGGGTCTCTTCCCTGAGGAAGGTATAGGCCATACTCCACCACGGGGGCCAAGTCCGGATTGGTGGAGGCTTGTAAGACTAGTGGCTGGTCTTACTGTCAGAAGTTTTCAAGCCGCCCCTAAAGGCCTCTGACTTGGCTTAACGACTGCCATCTATCGACGGCAGCCGGCACCAACTGCTTAACGTACCTTGCGAAGCACGGAATCGCTCGGAAAAATGCCACTAGCGTTAGTCATAGACGGTGACCCATCCATGGACTGAACGCGCCGTATGTTGCTTAACCTTAGTGATCGTTCAAGATCACTCAGGCAGCCCCGGCTACGAGCGATTCGATATACATTGTCTCGCATAGAAACAATAACATGCCCGTCATCGCTCGACTACGCACAACTCGCGGCAGCGCAAGACAGAGATGCAAATATACCTCTCTTGCTCACGCAAACAAACCTGCAACTTAAGAGGATGGCGATACCTAACTCCGATGCAAAAGTTTACTGCGAGTTTTCAACGCAAAACATACGGCCCTACCTGCCCGAAGACTTTCGTCGCATCGCATTCAACGCCGTGCACAACTTAAGCCATCCAGGGACGAGAACAACGCGTAAGCTCATGCAACAAAGATATTTCTGGCCGTCAATGAACCACGACGTCGGCAACTGGACTCGAACCTGCATACCTTGTCAACAATCGAAGGTCCAGCGTCATACTAAGAGCGAAATTGCATGTTTTCCGTCGAGCGACCGTTTCGACCATGTCCACGTTGACATCGTTGGACCACTACCTACTACGAGTCAAGGTCAACGATACCTATTAATCGAAGATATAACAGCAGTAACAATCGCGAGAACGCTGTACGAAGGCTGGATTGCCAGATACGGATGCCCGTCGAAGCTAACCACTGACCAGGGCCGTCAGTTTGAAAGTCACATATTTCATGCTTTGACTAAGCTCATGGGTGTGGAGAGGATGCGAACTACGCCATACCACCCACAGAGCAACGGCGTAATCGAACGATGGCACAGAACGCTGAAAAATGCACTAAAAGCTCGACTCCAAAACAGTCGAAACTGGAACGACGAGTTGTCAACTGTGCTCCTGGGACTCCGCGCCGCAGTAAGAAGCGACACGGGTGTGAGCCCTGCTGAGCTTACGTTCGGCCGGCCGCTGCGCCTTCCCGGTGATTTTTTTGCCCAGTCAAAACAAAACAGTATGTGCGATTTTACCTACGTCGATCAGCTGCGCCGTAAAATCAGCGAGTATAGGTCAGTCCCTACCAAATGCAATACTGCTGGTAGCTCACCGTTCGTGCACCCAGATTTGGCGACATGCAACCAAGTTTTCCTCCGTGTTGACGCCGTGCGAAGACCTCTGCAAACACCATACGAAGGCCCTTACTCTGTGCTGAAGAGACATGCTAAGACTTTCGTCATTAAGATGCCTGGCAGAGAAGCAACCGTTTCGGTCGACCGCCTCAAGCCTGCCTACGTACTGCGTGAAGAGAGCGACATCACTAAGCAGCCGAGCAACGCTGGCACACCACGAAATGAAGTCCACCAGCCAGCCTCAAGGCAGAGCCGCAGTGGTAGGATCATCAAAGCGCCAGTACGCTTTGCTTGAGGGGGAGCACTGTAGCAGACAGGAATAGTGTGCGAGTGAGAGAGCGCTACACCATACTCGCGCAATACACTTCTAAGTGCGAACCTTTCTTGCTGTATTATAATTAGGAACTTTGTAAATAAATTCATTCTTAATTTCTTCGGCCATTCGAGTTTGTTTTTACCTCTGCATCCTACGATCCCACTAAACCTTACACTTCCATAACAGTAACATTTATTTTTTCTAATAATAATCATCAATCTTTCTTTCTTTTAATATATAAAATTCTCGTGTCACAATGTCAGTGCGCATACTCCTGCGAAACGGCTTGACCAATTTTGATTAAATTTTATATGCATGTTTGGTAGGTCTGAGAGTAGGT
Source organism: Yponomeuta plumbellus (assembly GCA_947310845.1). Lineage (NCBI taxonomy): Eukaryota > Metazoa > Arthropoda > Insecta > Lepidoptera > Yponomeutidae > Yponomeuta > Yponomeuta plumbellus. Next base: position 4,143,867 of record OX371206.1, read on the forward strand.
TGTTATCTATTTTTCATTGCCCTATGTGAAAATAAAATTGTATGGCGAAACAACGTTTGCCGGGTCAGCTAGTTAATAAGTAAAATTCTCGTGTCACCGTGCTAGTGCCAAAACTCCTCCGAGACGGCTTGGCTGATTTTGATGAAATTTTATGTGTATATTTGGTTGATCTGAGAATTGGTTGTTATCTATTTTTCAAACCCCTATCTGGCAAAACAACGTTTACACAAGCAACAAAATTTCCGTGTTAGTCATCACGTTTTACCGCATCCAAAACCGACTGTCTCCCTTCGTACATCTCCCATCACGTGTGTAATTATAGTGTACGCGATTAACACCGTTAGCGAGGGCATAAGTACATGTTTTTGTCCATGCCTGTACAGTTATCAGATTATCTTTGACAATATAACCTAACTGCTTGTCTTTACTTTACGAGGTCTTTGAGAGAGGCGCGAGCAAGTGTTTACTTGGTGAATCTCCTTGTCCGAATATTACAACCCTCTTTTTCTCTCCATCTGCTCCAAATGATGCATTTTGATGCCCATATTTAGAACCCAAAACACGCTATTGTTGTTCAAGCTAAGATACATCAAAGTAAATAGACTCAAAATTGCGTTTTGAATATATTTACCTTTAGGTACCTTTAAGTAAATAGACTCAAAATCAAATTTTCGGTCTAATCGGTCTAATCGAAAAGTCGGACTTATCTTTCACTATTGAGGGTTCGTCCTATATATCTATTTCGCTCCAATCGAAGCAATAAGTTTTAAAACCGAGTTTTGAACTACTTACTGAACTTCCAAACTCTTTGCTGCAAAACTTCTAAGTAGGTACTTAATTGTCAAAATTAAATATTTGAAATTGGAACGCAAGTACGCATTTTCAAGATGGTAGCGAAAAGCAATGTTCTACACGGGCGCAAATCATTTTAAACTTTTAATAGTGATGTTACTCCTCGGTGGGGACATAATGGTTTGATGATGAAATCTTTGGCTTTACTAAGTTTTATTGCAAAAAATTACATGAAAAACAAGATAGGTAAAACATCTGATAGCTAAACTTAAATTTAAAAATATGTTTGAGTATACATATTATTTTTGTTTGTTAAAGAGAGTGCGCTCAGCTGTGCCGCTCTATTTCAAAACGTTGGTTTTCAGCCTATTTTTTAAGACGCCTAATAAATAAAAAGAATGGACCGAGAATTTTAGCCGCACACTAGTGAATCTTACCAAAAATAAGAAAGTGTAAATGCTAATCTAAAACCATAAAAAGGAAAGGATCTTACAAGAACTTGGAATTGGCTTCGCCAACAAAAGAGAACCAACTCTCTGCAGCCCAAATCGTTAGATCATTGTATCTTAGAAAACAAACTAAATATACCTGGTACTGCAGAAGCAGCACTTGCAAAGAATGACTACGCTTATCACGACCTGGGCCTCAGTTCTGTTTCATTATCATCAACCCATTATGTCCCCGCCTGTCTCTGTTCATTGTCTCTATTCATTGACAATAAAACCAGGCACTAGTCTTACAAGCATCCACCAATCCAAACTAGGCCCTCGTAGTAGAGAATGGCCTATAGCTTCTTCAGGGAAGAGACCCGTGCCCCTCGGTGGGGACATAATGGGTTTATAACGATATGGGGCAGGGTATGTCTATGCAGCGATAAAAATGTCCTCGAGCTCAGTATACGATGCGGTTTTACCCACAGCACTGATTTGAGCTGACCTTTTACGGTTGTCTGTCATCGTGTTTGATAACGGGTACTTGGATCAGTCTAACAACGAAATTATGTTAATTTATTACACATTTGGGCACACCTGTGTCTGCGTTGTATAATTTCGTGTGTTCTAGACGAGCTTTATAATCATTGTATTTTTTTAGTTCCGTGGCATTTACCTATTTATTGATGGGGCTTACAATAGTCTCAAATCTTTTGATATTAATAACAATTTGATCAAGTGGTGTTTTGTCAGATTGGTTGTCATATTGTCCGACAGAGGTGTTTAAATTTTGGGTCATTCTAAGATTTCGTTTTCTAGTAAATGGATTCTTGTGGAGTAATTATGTTTTGTATGGTATTATACCATATGTAGGAGAATATTTTGATCTTGTCCTATGATTAAATTATGCCTGTATACAAAGATAAATAGCAAAGTTTTTCATTGTTATCTACTTATCTATATTTGCATAATGTGATTTGACAAATATTTGAAACGTAACGTTATACTTTAGAGCAAAATTATTGTAATATTAGCAGGATTCATTCCAGGATCACTAACGATTTCTTTTACAATAAATTTTTGGTAAAGCCGGGTACACGGTACTTATAAAAAGTAACTAGATATTCATCTCGCTCATTTATATAGACTATAGTATTGTGTGATCTAGACGTCCAGTGGCTTGCGCTGCTGGATGTCCCGCGGGGTCCACAATGGGCCCCGCACCCGTAACCCCACACTGAGTGGGGCCGGGGGCCTTCGGGCCGCGAGGAGACAATCTCTATAAAAAAACACACGGTGGGGCCCTCCGCTATTTCCTCTGTTCAGCAGAGGGCATAGAGGAGGTTGAGGGAGGGTCACAGACGGCAGGTTGGGGGACCTGCCGTCCGCCATCGTGACGGGAGAAGGGGGTAGGGGCCCATGCCCCTTCTCCAGTGAGGATGGGCCCGACTCCTTGCCAGTCGGGTCGACGTCGCCGGGGCGCCGCTGTCGCATTCGCGTTGTGGTTTTACACCACTTGCGAGATCCGGCGGGGCGCCCCATTGCACGAGCGACAGGACGGCCCCCGGGGTTTTTAGGAGGTATGCCACTCCTATTATTAGGAGAGGAGAGTCCGACACACGGCCGTCGCCCTCCCCCAAGGGTGGCGTTTATGGTGCGTAAAGCATTTCACCCCGTTAACAAAAAAAAAAGGGGTACGGTGGGTCTGAAGCGCTCCGATGCGGCTTTAGAAATCTGTTAAGCACACTCTGTGCAAAAAAAGCTTATTATAAAATCAACGATTATTTAGAAGACAAACATGTTTAATGTTAAACAGTAGACTCATACTAAAGGTATTCAAAGAACAAAATTTGTCTAGTGATCAACACGAAAGAGAGTGAAAAATAGTTAATGAAGGAAAAACTTTTTAAAATAATGCGGAGTTTCTTTGTTAGAGTCTTCTCCACACAATGTATTAATTGTGAAACTAACAGCTTTGACGTCCATAAAGTAAACATTTTGAATTATCATGAATAAAATATTTGAATGTAAGGCTATGCTTTCGGTCTTGAAAACTCACTTTGTGTGGGTTCGAAACTTTTTGCTAAACTGCGTCCAATCAGTAAAGTTAAGAAAGTAAAAAATTAGTAAACTAGAATTGAATTAGTAAAACTTTGAACAAAGCATTAATTACACCGAAGCAACCTACGAATGTGTAGTTGTTATCGATTCATTCAATTAAACACTTATTTTGGCGTATGAAGTCGCAGGACAAGCTTAGTGTAAAATAAAATTTATAGACCACCGCGTGTCCGTCTCAGTTTTATATCCCAAAAGAAAATTAAGTTGTAAACACCTACCTTTTATTGATATCTTAAGATCAGATTGTAAATCGACTTTAAAACAATGACGTTATTCAGGAGTCATTGACCACAAAATAAAAACCATTTAGAAAAATGTATTTGAGCCATTAATCGTGAACCAGTTTTACACAACATGCAATAAAAATGTAAGCCATCGAATTACGATGTCGTATATTTTTTACAAGTGATTAAGAAGGACACCAGAAACTTGGGTTTCCCCACGGGGTTGTCTGTTAACGTTGCAACAGGTTGATCCGTTGCATGAATCGCTCGTAGCCCCGACCACCTGAGCGATCTTAAACCATCACGAAGATTAAGCAACATAGGACGCGTTCAGTGCATGAATGGGTGACCGTACATGACTAAAGCTAGTGGCATTTTTTCGAGCGGTTCCGTGATTCGCAGGCAAATTAAGCAGTTGGTGCCGGCTGCCGTCGTCGGTCGATAGATGGCAGTCGTTAAGCCAAGTCAGAGGCCTTAGGGCAGCTTGAAAACTTCTGACAGTAAGACCAGCCACTAGTCTTACAAGCTTCCACTATTCCTCTATAGCGCGCCCCCGTGGGGGAGTATGGCCTATACCTCCCTCAGGGATGAGACCCGTGCCCCTCGGCGGGGACATAATGGGTTGATGATGATCCGTTGCAACGCTGATTTTCAGTCAAGTCAGATCCAGCTTCGCAATGTACATCGAATGATCATAGTAAACCTTGAATTGTATTTCTGTAAAAATAAAACGTACATATTTACATACAAGAAAATGCATTGCTCCTGGCCCCACGCTAGGATACCCTGTAACGTGAGAACCTGAAACAGCGACGTCACAAACATGTAAACATCCAAGACCGGGGGTCTTTGAAACCGGCCCCTAGTTTTCTCGATTAAAAAATGAGTTACGACGCCATACGCCTAATTATAATCAGTAAGCTGTCTCTAATTGAATCAGATATATGTGTGTAGAATTTATTGCCTTCTAATTTCCGTTAGGAGTTAATTCAGCGACCGGGTAACGGCAAACACCATAACTATAGCTCATCTTAAAGTATCAATAAACAAGTGTCTTTCTTCCGGTTGTGTCACTTCATGTACGGTGCTACGTTAGGTACTGTTGCGCACTACTTTATAAAAATATCCTTACTTAGCAAAAATACTATTTTATATTGAATCGCTCGTAGCCCCGGCCGCCTGAGTGATCTTAAACGATCATGAAGGTTAAGCAACATAGGGCGCGTTCAGTGCATGGATGAGTGACCGTTCTATGACTGACGCTAGTGGCATTTTTCCGAGCGGTTTCGTGCTGCGCAAGGCACGTTAAGCAGTTGGTGCCGGCTGCCTTCGATAGATGGCAGTCGTTAAGTCAAGTCAGAGGCCTTAGGGCGGCTTGAAAACTTCTGACAGTAAGACCAGCTACTAGTCTTAGAAGCCTCTACCAATCCGGATTTGGCCTCCGTGGTGGAGTATGGCCTATACCTTCCTCAGGGAAGGGACCCGTGCCCCCCACTGGGGACATAATGGGTTGATGATGTCTATTTCATTATCATTTTTTCAGAGAACTCCCTATCTTAGCTACTCATCCACTCACATCTCAACCAAAAACGTAGCGACTCCCTTTCAACTGAAGGGAGTTTAAGGGGGAGATGTAGTATGGTGACATACGTAAACGATGTCTATGTATTATACGCTCGCAGTAGTGTTTGTGTGACATATATTCGTAGTGTTTAGTTAGCAATAAGTTTTACCTAGAATACATTGTTTCGTGGCTAAGCGCGGCACTTCATATTCGGAGGTGAACTAATAAACATGTGAACATAAACGTGCATTTTACCTCAAGAACCCCGTCAGATCAGCGACCCAAGTTACATCAAGTATCATCATATTACATGGCGACCTTGCAGTTGTTTTATTCTTGCTCCATCCACCGATACACCAAAATGGCGAACGAGGTTAATAATTAACTGTGCAACGCGGCGTGTTTAACGTATCAAAATGTCTATCGGGAAAATCAAAGAGTATGATGTGGCCAATGGCAATTGGTTAGCGTACACAGAGCGCATAAAGATGTATTTTAAAGCAAACGAAATCAAAGAAGAACTGTGGTTGCCTACACTAATATCCGTAGTAGGTGACGCAACATATGAACTTATAGGGAATCTGGTGAGTCCCAAGTCAGTAGCGGCGTGCACCTATCAAGAAATAGTAGATACTGTGAAAAATCATCTACAGCCCAAACCTTCGATAATGGCGGAGCGATACCAGTTTCGGTTGCGGCGACAACACGTGGGTGAAAATGTGGCGCAGTATGTGGCGGAACTTAAAAGATTAGCACGTAATTGTGAGTTTAGGTCATCGTTGGATGAAAGTCTGCGAGACCAGCTAGTATGCGGTTTATCTAGCGACGTGATCCGCCAACGGTTGTTCGCGGAAGAGAATTTGTCCTATGCTAAGGCGGTCTCCCTTGCATCAGCGCTAGAAGCAGCGGAAAGGAACGCGGCTGCTGTGGAGTCTAGAGCCGGGCCGGCGAGACATGACGTCGAGCAAGTAAACGCGATGGAGACTCAAGGCAACATGCAGTGTGCCGTGTGCGGCGCGCACGACCATGTAGCGTCCAACTGCAAGTTCAGCAGTTACAGGTGTGGCTGGTGCAACACCATCGGGCACCTACGGCGAGTGTGTCCTCGGCGAGGGCCATCAGTGAGCGCAGCGGCGGCGGCCGCCAAGCCCGGGCCGAGTCGGGCAGCGCGTGGCGGCGGGCGCGGCACGCGGTCCCGCGGATGGCGCGGCGGGCGCCGTCGCGGCGGCAGCCAAGCGGCGCATTTTGTCGACACCGACCAACAAGACGAGGAGGCGGAGTCATCCGAGGAGGAGGCTATATATCAAATGTCCTTGAAGGATTACCCAGCGGTGAGCATTCCCATGGTAATAAATAATAGAGAAGTGTTAATGGAAGTTGACACAGGCAGCGCACTGTCATGTATTAACAGTGATACATATAGGGCACTTTTCAATAACATACCATTGCGAAAATGTGAGGTAAACATAAAGTTTTATGATGGCAGTAAAGTGAAACCAAGAGGTATGATCGAGGTCCAAGTTGTCTACAATAACAAGGTAAAAAACTTAGATTTGTATGTTATTAGTGGTGGAATAACCTCACTGTTAGGTCGACAGTGGCTGACCGAATTAGATATTAAAATTCCAGACTTCTGTGTGCATAACATTAGCGAATCGGTAAATAATAGACCCATAACGATGCTCCTCGACAGATATGCTGAGCTATTCGATGGCGCGCTGGGCCAGTACTCAGGTGGGCGCGCGACGCTGCGCGTGCAGGCCGGAGCGGCGCCGGGGTATTGTCGCGCGCGCGCGCTTCCTTACGCGCTGCAGGAGCGCGTCGATGCTGAACTCGACGCCATGCTAGCAAACGGTACGATCGAGCCAGTTGAATTCTCTGAGTGGGCAACTCCTCTAGTAATAGTGCCAAAACCAAATGGCAAGATTAGGGTATGTGCAGATTATAAAGTTACTCTAAATCCGTCTCTGTCTATAGACAAGTTTCCGTTACCAAAAGTAGAAGACTTGTTTTCTTGTTTAAACGGAGGAGAAAAATTTACAAAAATTGACTTGTCGGCTGCGTATAATCAAATTTTACTGGACAACGAATCAAAACAGTACACGGTCATAAATACCCATAGAGGTTTATTTAAATATAATCGCTTGGTGTATGGTTTAGCGAGCAGTCCCGGAATTTTTGGTAGAATCATCACAAATATCATGAGAGGCATTCCGGGCGTAGCGGTTTTTATGGACGACATATTAGTAACTGCTAAAAATGATGAATCACATGTAAGGACCTTACAGTTGGTATTTGAAAGGTTGCGAAACAATGGATTTAAGCTAAATAAAAGTAAGTGTGTATTTTTAGCAGAGTCAGTGGCCTATTTAGGATATATAATAGACAAAAACGGTTTACATACAGACCCAGACAAAATAAAAGCCATAGTTGATTTGCCAAGCCCGACTAACGTCTCAGAAGTTAGGTCATTCCTGGGATTTGTAAATTTCTATGCGAGATTCATAAAAAACTTGAGTTCTCATTTAGCGCCGCTATATGATTTACTAAAAAAGTCTGTGACATGGGTCTGGGGAAACGAGTGTCAGGTAGCGTTTGAAAATATAAAAAAACGGTTAACAAGTACAGAAGTATTAGCGCACTACGACCAACAAAAACAACTGATTTTAACGTGTGACGCGAGCGCACGGGGGGTAGGCGCAGTACTTTCCCAGCCGGGGCCGGGGGGCGCCGGCGGCGGCAGCGAGCGCCCAGTGGCCTATGCGTCACGCGCACTCACACCGGCCGAGCGCCATTACAGTCAAATACAGCGGGAGGCACTCGCGATTATATTCGCAGTAAAGAAATTTCATCAATATTTGTATGGTAGAAGTTTTTTATTGCGAACAGATCATAAGCCATTGGTGACCATATTTGGACCAAAGGTAGGGGTACCAACTATGGCAGCAAGTAGGCTACAAAGGTGGGCAATCATTTTGTCAGCTTATAAGTATGACATAGAATTCGTTCGGTCGGAGAACAATAGCGCAGATGGGTTATCGAGGTTGCCAATTCCTAATAATAACAAACCGGAAAAACCTGAACAAACGTATTTGCACTTTGCCCGTGATGCCTTTTTGTTAGATTGTAATGAATTGCGATTGGAGACAAACAGAGATACCATCTTGGGCCGGGTTGTAAGTTACGTTCGCGATGGTTGGCCTAGTGACAACGACATACAACAATTACAGCCGTATTTCAATAGACGCAATGAAATATACCTTGAATTAGGCTGCTTGATGTGGGGGCATAGGGTCATTGTTCCAACGAAATTACGTGAGCGTGTATTGCAAGAACTGCACGAAACACACATGGGCATGGTAAAAATGAAGAGCTTAGCGCGCAGCTATGTGTGGTGGGCCGGCATCGACGAAGCCATCGAGGCCCAGTGTCGCGCGTGTGGCACGTGCGCCGCGCACGCCACTGCGCCGCCGGCGCACGCGCCGCAGCGTTGGCCTGCCACAGGTAGGCCATGGACCAGATTACATATAGATTTTCTTGGTCCAATAGCAGGCACTAAATATATGGTAGTAGTTGATTCAACATCAAAGTGGATAGAAGTGCATAGAATGGGCAAAACAAATGCATCAGAAGTAATAAAAATATTGAGGAATTTATTCGCACAATTTGGATTACCTAAACAGATAGTCTCGAAATATACGTCAGTCAATGTGAACGTATTGTTTTATTCTTGCTCCATCCACCGATACACCAGCAGTGAAGAAACCTCTTTGTATATTTCACAACATTTAAAATCATTCTAGACGGCTGTGCTCAAGAGGAATGGCTACATAGCGCACCACTTGATTACAAGAGATGCTTTTATTTCGAAACAAAAACATAATAATCATAATCAAACATAATATCAAGGCCGACTTGCACCAATAAACTTAAATGTGGCTTAAGCAGCACTTAACTAAAATTCTTCATAGAAAAATAAATTTAAATAGCGACCTAAATGAAATTCAAGAAGTGGTACAAGCCGCCCGTAGACTTCGAAATCACATTAAATCGAACGCAAATAACACAAACGACCACCCAGGGGAGTAGAAACAACTCAAAATACCATCAAATAATGAATACGAAATGATAGAAAACCGAACGGATGTGAATAATAATGCAATAGCTGGAACAATCACGATCGAATGGCGAATCGATATCGATATTGAAGCCGGACAGTCGGTAGATCAAACAACGCAAATGGGTTAATTTCCTGTCTACGATAAGTTTTGTTTACAGAAGATGTAGCTACGAAATTTAGACCTTTCACATTCATGAGTCCGTGGTCGGGTTATGGGCTACGCCGAGTAAGCTGTCAGGATGTTATAGGTGCTAGGCAAGCCTACTCCAGCTAGACAAAGTCTCAAGCACTGCAGTCCGAGTGATCCCTTCGCCCATGTAGGTGTAGTAGGGTGTAGTAGTAAAGGTGTCGCTAGTTTCGTTAGTCGACGTTTTTTTACGTACATAAATTCATACATAGATAGATAGATAAAACATTTATTTAACGATACAATACTAAAAACACAGTTAACAACCTCTGTGGCGTAGTGGTTAGTGCATCTGCTTACCATATGAGAGGTCGCGGGTTCGATCCCCGGCTGGGGAGAAAAAAAATCTCCAGGTCTTGGATGTTTACATGTTTGTGACGTCGCTGTTTCTGGTTCCCACGACACAGGGTATCCTAGCGTGGGGCCAGAAGCAATGTTTGTGCCTGTATGTAAATGTTTATGTTTATGCTAGTGTAACATGAGATACCAGATATAAAGAGAACGCAGAAACAGAACAGGTTTAAATACAAAGCATACACATATTCAAAAACAAAAACATAAGCTCATGCCTGTACCCCAGAGGCGTAGGCAGAGACCAGAGACTGCCACCCTCCACGATTCTGACAAATCTTTTTCGCTTCTTCGACATTCATTAGCCGTTGTATGCACGCACGCCGATTTGGGGTACTTTTGTCTTTTAGTGGAAAAGCGAGATGGCCCGCTCTTTCCTATAGTGGTGACACCAACGTGATCACTATCAACCTTTCTTCGCTGTCGCAGCACACCTCACATACAATCAGTCTCAAAGCTAGGCCAGCATTGTAATCAGAAATCTAAGAAATCTACTTAAAAAGCTCAAGACCAATGGTTGACTATTTAATATTCTTAAAAAGTAATAAAACAGCAAAGTTTATGTAAATTTGTACATATTGGTACGTAGTCATTTGAACACCTTATTCACCAAATTGTTACCATTCTCCTAGACTTCTGCTCTGAAGCTCATATGCGGTGAAGGAAGATAATAAGAACGGTGTTAGCAAGCGGGCGTAATCACGTAATCAGGCAGCAACAATCCACGTCTCCCGTTACCAGACTACTATTCTAAACGGAAGTCCAGCACAAATAAGGGAGTAACAGATGGTTAACGTTGTGGACTAAAAAGGAATCAGTGACTGAAATTGGGACAGGAATATTAAATTGGTTTAGACATTTGTAGAATAAAATTAAGATGGCTAAAAGAAATATATCAAGAGAATGTAGCTGGAAAAGACGTCCCAGTCGGGGTTCGATCCCGCTTTTCAGGTTGGAGACTACTCCTAGGTAAAAGTTTTTGCAGGACCTGTTAGGCATCTTATCCTTTTCTATCAATAAACTTCCAAGCCCCAAAAGCTCCCTCGAAGAGTACCGAGCGGCCTTTCTGCATTCTTTGAGGCTTTGCCTCCAATCTGGCTGCGTAATGAAGACTTGCTAACGTGTATTATCTAATGAACTATCACTCCACCTGATTATATGGACACCTCTTGTTTTAAACTGGCTTTTGTTGCGATTAACGTTACATAAAATTATGGAAGTAAACGGTCTTGGGTTTGATTCCCTTTGAATCATCATTATCAACCCATTATCTCCCTTCCGAGGGTCACGGGTCTCTTCCCTGAGGAAGATATAGGCCATACTCCACCACGGGGGCCAAGTCCGGATTGGTGGAGGCTTGTAAGACTAAGAGTACAAATGACCTCAGTCTGGATGTTTTTCCATATTTGTAATGTCCTTGCGTAGTTATCGTAGCACAGGGTATCCTAGTTTGGGACCAGATCAAGTAATTGTGTTGTGTGGAAGTTATTACTATTAAACTATTCGAATTTTGCAACGGTATCCTATTTCACTCTAGTAGGAATTACTCGTAGCCTGGGCTGCCTGAGTGATCTTAAACGATCACTAAGGTTAAGCAACATACGGCGCGTTCAGTCCATGGATGGGTCACTGTCTATGACTAACGCTAGTGGCATTTTTCCGAGCGGTTCCATGCTTCGCAAGGCACGTTAAGCAATTGGTTCCGTCGATAGATGGTAGTCGTTAAGCCAAGTTAGAGGACTTAGGGAGGCTTGAATACTTCAGACAGTAAGACAAGCCACTAGTCTTACAAGCCTCCACCAATCCGGACTTGGCCCCCGTGGTGGAGTATGGCCTATACCTTTTTCAGGGAAGAGACCAGTGCCCCTCAGTGTAAGTTATTATTATACGCAGAAATAAGTGAACACAAGCCCGCTAGCCAAGTAAGACGAGTGCACAAGGAAGTAGCAGGCAAATTGCAGGTCATTTACAATGGTAATGGTCAGCCATCTGCCGCGTTGAGGAGTAATTTCACCCATTTGCATGGCTCAAATTGTCTTCTAGTTTGCGGGCGGGATTTCATTGAAAACTGATTGAGTTGAGTATGTGGTACTGTTGACTGTGGGGTTTAGATTTTAGTTGCGAAGTCTTTCGTAACCCAACTGAAGACTGTATCCACGGGTGAATTTTATAAAGATCACATTTTGCGTCACTGGAGATTTCACTTCGTATAACAATGGTCAAAGAGACGACCTCTGTGGCACAGCGGATAGCGCATTAGCCTACCATACGTGAGGTCCCGGGTTCGTATCCCGGCTGGGGACAAAGAAAACCCCAGGTCTTGGATGTTTACATGTTTGTGATGGCGCTGCTTTTGGTTCACACGACACAGGGTATACTAGTGTGGTGCCAGAAGCAATGTATGTGCCTGTGTTTATGTTTAGGTTTATGATTACTTGCTGGTGATAAGATAAGATAAGAATATTCTTTATTGTACACAAGGAGTAACACAAACATAAAATATCTACAAGGTTACAGTACAATTGGCGGCCTTATTGCTAATAGCAATTTCTTCCAGATAACCCTAACCCAAAACCCTACCCTTATGGACAAATTTCTGAAGGAAAAAGGAGACGAGTAGTCAGTGCAAAAATGAATAATGAATATACATACTTACATAAATAGCAATACACCTACATAAACCATTACATACATAATATAGTTATGATAAACATACATAAATATATAACAAATAATAACCTACAGGAGGAGGAAATAAATAAATAATAATATACTTACATGGGGGAGAAAAAGAGAAATACACGAAATAGAATAAATACACAAATATCATGTAGAGAGATACAACTCTTTTGAGTGATTTTAAGATTCAAGATAATTTAAGAAAAGACGATTAGAGTGGAGTTCTTTGTCGGATGTTATTTTCCAACCTGACAATTGATTATAAACTCATGAGGAAACAATGAATCAGACACACACACTTACAATAAGACAAAATACATTACCCTCCTTTTGGACTCTTCCGCAGTCGGGTAAATAGGCATAGCAACTAACTGAGCAAAAAAATTAATTACGCGGCCTCTAAAGGAATTCGAACCATAAAATTGTTTTATCAGATGACCTATTAAGGTAGTGTCACCTTAATTAATTAAAACGCAGTAAACAAAAGCGTAGTTTTGGAAATCACTTAAGCGTGACGTTTTTTCGTGGGCGTTCAGATTGAAATGTCAGATTCCGTTTTATACAGACATCAAGGCACGTTGGTTATTGTTTGTGTAAAAGTGCTTTTTATTTGATTATTATCAGCACATTTTGCTGCTTAAGTTCTGATTTGTAAATCGTCTACTGAAACGAAAATAGCTGTTGCGGACAGGCTTAAACAAATAAATATATAGGTACCTAACTCTTACCAGCGGTTTTTACCTTTTTAGTGCTTAATATTTTCCTGTCTCATGTCACGACACACACTATGCCTGCTGTCATTACCACGTTACCATTTTCCCTATTCTATTATACAGGAGGTCCCGTAAATCGACGTCAAGCCGGAACCAGGGGAAAAGGCAAGTCATGGTTATCAGCAAAATACAAAAAATAAAAATTGCATGAAAAAAAAGTTATAGGCATTTCAAAAAAAAAAATCAAAATTCTGTTGCCACAAATCTTTACTTTTTCCAATTTTTTTTTTTGTTTTGTAACTCTGAATAATGCTTCTTCAAACTGTTAACAAAATTTTAAAACCAGCTGCTCCAGCTTGGAAGAAAAGGAGAGCTTTAAAAAAAAAAGTAAAAAAATTGGCCATTTTTAATTTTAATTTTAGTTTTCATTATTTTTGTGAAATAAATGTCTTGAATGAATAATAAAAAACTTAAAATAAAATGAAATTACTGAAAATAAAAAAAAACTATTTTTTTTATATATTTCTGATAGCCAGTATGACTTGCCTTTTCACCTGGTTCCGGCTTGACGTCGATTTACGGGACACCCTGTATTTTGGAGTATTCTAAATACTATTAACTTTGTTCCGGATACATTTACTTGATTTGGGCTAACCCATAACACCTCTGGACTTCCCTTGACATTCATGTATATCTATATCAATTTAATTTAATTTAATTTAATAAATTTATTTAATACACAATCTTTGACATCCCAAAATTACTAATGATTTCATAATTACTCAATTTTTTATTTTTGTTATATAGTTTAGTTTATTAGCCATTTCTATTCACTTCACTTGATCGGAGTATGGAAAATGAGCATTATTATTATTCTATTTACACGACATTTTTCTTTTCCATTTATGAATCAATTTCATTCATTATTTACCCAAATTTGACATGATCACACAAATTTATTTTACTATTATTCAATCAATCAGATTATTAATACAATTTTAATTAACAATTTATAATATTACTGCATGTTTTACTTATACCTACTTAATAATACATTTCCGCGCTATGGATATATCTCGCCGAACCCTGCTAGCTGCCTTTAGTAATTAAGTACCTGGTACTGACATAATACCAGCGCTGGAGTAGTTCGCTTCTTCAGCACAGCTGAGTCAGTACCATTTTGCATTTGCCGCACCCACAGCAATATTATGTGATACTTGATGTAGGTACATAATTTACGTTCAGGGATGCAAGGTGCGGTATTATACCGTACCTTGCATCCTTGAACGTAACGCTGTGATCGATTTGTTATATTTGTGTCTTTATTGTGTTTCACCTACCCACTGTACCTACTCCTTTTATGCTATTTCGTTTTCCTTTTGTGTACATTTAGTGTGTGTGTGCAAGTGTACATAAATGATTTATCTATCTATCTATTTTTTATAGAAAGAGTTCGATTCACTCTGATTTGCAGAACTTAATCATGGTGAGCAGAGACGGAGCTCGCGTCGTCGTGCTTACGAAAGTTTTAGTTCAAAAATGTAAATTTTCATTCCATTTTTAATTTTCCTTCGGCTACAAAGTGGGTAAACGCATATCGATTAATTCTTGCATTAGGTTTCGAGATAAGATTATAAATAGTGAATTAAGAGCCCGTTAATTTTGACACCGGAGAGTGTGAAAAAAAATCCAATTCGAATTTCGAATCGATCGCCCGCTTAGCAACTGGCTTCTAAATACAGTGTTTAGCATAAAACGACCATAAATATAAACTACATCAAAGCGGTCTCAAGAAAGTATCGCAAATATTTTTAATTCTCATCGGAATTTTTAAGAGATTCAATTCTCAATTCTCCTCAACATATTGAGCTATAAACAAGAGCAAGTTCGTCCATACGAAAGTGTAGTTCGCTGGAACCAGTCAGTGATACGTTACTCTATTATTTTGATTGGATTCCAAAGGCTCGGCACTTATTAAAATAGTTTGGTGCATTCCTTGGCCTCGAAAACATATGTATATTTTTCTTGAGCCAATCAATCCGGACTTGGCCCCCGAGGTGGAGTATGGCCTATACCTTCATCGGAGAAGAGACCCGTGCCCCTCGGTGGTGGGGAAATAACGGGTTCATGATTATGAAAGGCTTGTATTGACCATGGCCTCATTCTGGGTGTTTTCCCATTTTTTTAATGTTCTTGCCTGGTTAATATAGCTCAGGTTATCCTAGTTAGGTACATGTGATGATATCGTTTTCATCATCATCATCAGGCTATATTAGTCCACTGCTGGACATAGCCCTCCCCTAATGAGCGCCATAGCGCCCTGTCTTCGGCTTGCCGCATCCAGCATCTGCTTGCAGTTTTTCGCAGATCGTCATCCCACCTGGTTGGAGGGCGTCCTACACTACGTTTTCCAAGTCGCGGTCTCCACTCAAGAACACGTCCTTCCTTTCTTTATTGACTTGTTTTGTAAGGCAATACCGGGAGTCCTATAAGTAATTTGAAGCATAGCACAACTCGTAAACTTGGCAGATCACAAAAAATCATACAACATAGTGATATTCATACACATGGGGATCCCCTGCACTTGGGACCTGTTTCATATAACTGCAATCATGGCTTTATAATCTTTTTACTAGCTACTATAGATGCTAACCGCCACAAGGCACTTGAAAAAAAGGTGACGGCTCTTTTTCCTAAAACAAACAAAAGTCCGAGCTACTTATCAGCTGGCTTAGACAAATAGGCATTCCCCTTTTAACACTCCGATTGACAACTGTCAGGCGGCGAACTCGTGGGCGTTGAGAAAAGCCGACACGGCCCGATTACGGCCTTCTTTTTATAGCTCGTCACAAAATCTGACAGCCAAAACAACTTGAGCTCCCGCCTCGAACGCTTTGCCAGCGGAAAAGGGCTCCGACCGACTGGTGAAAAGAAAAGGCTTAGGCAACATTAAAATGCATTCGAAATAAAGTGATTTGATTGTTATTGTTCATTTATTTAAGAGTTATTTTTAAGTTAAAATTTAGAGTTTATTGCTCCGATTATTTATGAATATACTGAATTTTATGTCTTTATATCAGTGGTTTGTTACAAATCTAGAGTTATTGTCACATTTATTGTTCCATTTTGAATTCTTTCTCTTTGATCATAGAGTTCACGATTTTTTACGAACTTGAATGGACAAAATGTCACGTTGCGATGACACTTATGTTTCACGAATTAATATGAAATAAGGGATAACCAGAACTTGAAATCTAATCTACGTTACAGCGATCTCGGTAATGAGCCAGTTATATTTTATAGGCATCTTCAGACAACATTTTATGTGTTCGAAAATTAGGAGACGACGATTCAACCGTAAAGATTTAAATATTTGATTTTATTCGTTATTGTCTCTAAAGTCAGATTTAAACGAACGGTTAGATACAGTTTGATCATAAATTATCTAAGAAATTTAATTAAATCATTCTAGCTGGTGCCTTCATCCAAACAATATGATGAATTAATTTACTCTCCAAATATAATTAATTATCATACCATTATCGCAAATTTTAAGACAATTCTGTTTTGCATTTTTTTTAACATCATCAATGTTATTCCCGCCATACTCATTTGATTTTTTGTCGGAAGTCGAAGAAATTTTCGGAAATTTTTAAGAATTTTATATCGGAGTTAAAAATATTGTAAAAACTTTTAGCAATTCTGCTCCTTGTCTGTTCATTTTGTTTCTATTATGTATCTTGATCTTACAATAAATACGTTTCTTTCTTTATTTCTTTCTTTTTTTCTTTATTTAATTTTTAAACCCGATATACTTACTTGACTTTAGCAAGCCTATTCATGAATAAGATTGTGTATTATTATGTAGGGCGTCTTCTTATTTCATTATTTGATGTGCCATATTAATTAGCCAACGTACCAAAATGGACAAAAAAAAAATTACAGTTCTTAAAGCCGATTCTAAAGAATTTCATAACAAACTGTGACACGAGATTCTTATATGTTAGAAAAAATAACTACATAACTACGAGACGAAATATGGACAACCATGAGATAGAAAAATAATTAAATATTGGTAGATAGGTAGTTAATTAAGTTAATAGTTTTGTAGAATAGAATTAGAATTCATGCCCCTACCCATTATGTCCATTATGAATCAACCTATTATGTCCGAGGGGCACGGGCCTCTTCCCTGAGGAAGGTATAGGTCATACTCCACCACGGAGGCCAATTCAGGATTGGTGGAGGCTTGTAAGATTAATGGCTGGTCTTACTGTCCGAAGTTTTCAAGCTTCTCTAAGACTTGGCTTAACGACTGCCATCTATCGACGCCAGCCGGCACCAACTGCTTAACGTGCCTTGCAAAGCACGGAACCGCTAGGAAAAATGCCAATGGAAGTGAATACCTTTTACTTTTTACTTTTACTCATTTTATCTAGCTACTAAATCAAAATTAACAATAACATCTTAATCGTACAAGCTTAAGACACGAACTCCGATATCAATCAATACAACTATCTGAGACTAATCCATTTTAATTCACACTTACAAAACAATTCATTGAAACGGCTTCCTTCATTGGCCTTTATCGCGTAGTGGTTAGGGTCGAAATCGGCGTGAGATGTAATAGAGATATCCATTAGTAACAATATGAATTTGACAACAGTAAGCTGTCAATATTCCATCCTTATCCTATTGTCTACCACTTAATGGCTGAGAAATAAGACCCATTTCCTCTTGGGTTTGAACCTTTTTACTTTAAAATGTGTTTGCCGTGATGACGTGACGTGACACTAATATGACATTGAGGACATTGAGATTAATTATAGTCTGATTTTTTATTCCGTAGAATTCTGACATTTCATAAGTGTTGCTACTGAAAAAGTTCTCTACCGAAAAAGGGACAAATTTGACCCATTTGAGGGCAATAAATAATAAAATGTTACGTATTTTTTATGTTTTACCTACAAAAAGGTTAATCTAAATATTTACTTACTCAAGTGATCTAATACAAAAATAAAAAATATTTCAACATCACGAGCAATATATCGAATTAACTTTAATTACTTTATTTTATTCTTTAGCTGGCATCACTGCCTACGAATTCAAGGTTTAGCAAACCTTTTTAGAAAAGTGAAGTATGCCGCTGTTAGCTCTCTTAATAGTTCATGTCAGCGATGATGATGATGATGAAGATAGTGATATTAATATTAATGATGATTAGATATTTTAAAGAAAATATGTTTTCTTTTCTTGTACTTTTTTACTGTTTGTGTGGTGAAAAGGGACACAATTGTCACTCGCCTTAAATTCTCTTTTAATTTAGAGCTCCACACTTTATAAAATGGATAGATTCACTAACAAATTAAATGTGTAGCCTCAGATGTTCACACTCGTATTGAAATTGAAAAATGTGCCCGGCCAAAAAAGGTTTCTAATTTCTGACATGTCAAAAAATGATAACTGTCAGAATTCTACGGAATTAAAAATCAGACTTTAGGTAATTCATTTTTATGTTGGAAATACTCAATAATCCGATTTTTCTGCCTAGGAGTTGTCGACCCTGATCGACTAATATTTTACGCTCTTCAATTTGATGTGCATTATGATACGATGGTATGGTACGAAATTTTTAATATTTAGATGATAAATATGCCTTTTTTTCTGTCAACAGCTTTTAGAAATAAGGTTTCAGATTGTACTATGAAACTTATTACTACATAATTTTGTGTTTTTGTTTTCTCCGGTGAAGAGGTCACATCTGAGGACCCAGCGGGTCCAAGTGTAAAGACGAAAGCGATGTTTCGCTCACGATGACAGGTGCTCAAATCAGCCCGACAGCCGTCCATTGTTGCTTTATTCTTTTACTTTCCCACGCTTTGCAGTTGTAAGTTGTAATGTCTGGGCATCGATTCTGTTAGTGCATTAAAGTATGATGACAGATACACGGTCGGGGCACGTGACGTATTTTTTCATACCATTGATGTCTAGAAATTGATGCGCGTGCTCGCGTAGACTTGAAGCAGCAATGAAACTAAGTCGCCGTGTTCAAAAAATTGTCATTGTACTACAGTGCATTAGCAGAATCGAGGGCATGGTGATTAACACGCCTTGAATAGTTTATGCTACGTATCGACTACGTTTAGTCAGTCAGTAAGATTTTGATTTTGAAAAATACAGAAAACTTTACGAGCTATATTTCTGCGAAACAATGTAAGAGTTTGTTGGCAAATGCTCTCAAATCGAGCCATCGATTTGTCGGTTTCTCCATGATGTCTTAGGGTTCCGTAGTCAACCAGAAGCCCTTATAGTTTTACCGGGTCAATCCGTCTATCTGACTATCTGTGGCTAAAAACCGACTACGCTGGCAAGACTAGAATAAAAACATTAAAAATTATTTTTTAGCGTACCTCCCCGACATAAACATAAACATTTACATACAGGCTCTTACATTGCTTCTGGCCCCACACTAGGATAACCATCATACTTAATCATCGCGTGCCGCGTAAGTCTGTAAGTTAATATGCCATTTTTTCCCCTGACTAATACAAAGCAAGCAATTACGTAAGTTTGAGCAATATTTAAAATATAAATATTAGTAATAAACTTAAATAAACCTATTTTCTAAATTAAAATAAAATATTGATTCAGAGGCCTTAGGGGGGCTTGAAAACTTCTGACAGTAAGACCAGCTACTAGTCTTACAAGCCTCCAACAATGGCCTATACCTTCCTCAGGGAAGAAACCCGTGCTCCTCGGTGGGGACATAATGGGTTGGTGATGATGATGATAATGATTGAAATATTCAACATATGCCATAAATAATAATCTGGAACCAAAACTACCACACAACTAAACTTCTAAATCATGAAACTTAATGCACACACTTTACTTTCGACTTCGCGAAGCGTTTCTACATCCAATACCAGATTATCCCAGAGTCGTGTCACAAGGTCCTGGGTTCGATACCCAGCCCGTTCATCACTGACAAACTGACGGACATACATTCACACACTCAGTAGGGGTCTGCCAAACAATTAGTGCTGTATGAGCATGGATACCTGTTTGAGAGAGGATTCTCTTGGAAGCTTTGTCTTTTCCATAGTGGTTTTAATGTTCGCTCAACTGGTTTCTTGAGATAGCAATTGAGAATGGTAACTACATACAGGAAATATAAAAATAGATAGATAGATAAATTTCAGAAATTTATTTCAACGTTCAATGTATGTGCTCTTTAGTGGGACATATTATATTATAGGCTTTATAATAAAAAAAAAACCTCCACCAACCCGGACTTGGCCCCCGTGGTGAAGTATGGCCTATATCTTCCTCAGGGAAGAGACCCGTGCCTGTCGGTGGGGATATAATGGGTTGATGGTGATGATATAAAAAACGAAACCTATATGTGTCTAAAACAAACCTTTATACATAAGCTCACGCCTGTATCCCACAAGGGTTGGCAGAGACCAGTGACTGCCACCTGCCACGATCCCGACAAATCACTTTCGCTTCATCGACATTAATTAGTCGTTGCATGCACGCACGTCAGATTCGGGTACTGTATCTAATGTATTTAATATCTAAAATAAAATAATACAAAAATAAAATTATTCATAATAGATAGTTAGATAGAAAACTCTTTATTGTATGTACATCAGGAAATACACATGAGATTTGACAATAACATACCTAGTACAGTACAATTGGGTATTTGACAGGATGTCAAATGAGTTACTTTTAAAACGGAATTTTGTATGAAAAACTTGCGTGTGACGTCACATTTCAGAGCACTCTTTTTATGTTTCATCTATTTAAAAATTGTAATAACTAGTAAATGATTAAAAGAAACACATTTTCCGAAAATTTTGTAATTTCTGTTTTAATCGAGCATCTCAAATAATTTATTGTTGATAGTGTCAAATACTGTATTAGCTGCCTAATTTATAATCTTGTGATAAAGTGATTTATTTATAGACAAAAAAAGAGAAGCATCTTTTCTGCTTAGCGACCATTTTGTAGGCGGTTTTTCGTCTTAACGTTTTGTTTTTGAAGTCCAGTAAAAACAACAGCCCGTTTTTGTAAGGCAGTCGCTTAAAAACAAAAGCCTGGCGGGACTCTCTCAGGCAATTAATTACACAATTAAACACATCGGACACGTCGTCCGTCATCCAGATGATTTGATAACGCGAGTGGCGGCGGCTGCGCAGGCGCCTCGTTTCTTGCTGTTCGATAGTCCCAAGATCGATGCTGCATCGGTGTTATTGAATTTAATTTTATTTCTTTAGGGCTCTGACTCGTAAATAACAATATGGCCACGTTCACAATCATCATCAATCATCAACCCATTATGTCCCCACTGGGGGCACGGGTCTCTTTCCTGAGGAAGGTATAGCCATACTCCACCAAGTCAGAATTGGTACAGGCTTGCAAGACTAGTGGCTGGTCTTACTGTCAAAAGTGTTAAGCCGCCCTAAGGCCTCTGATTTGGCTTAACGACTGCCATCTAGCGACGGCAGCCGACACCATCTGCTTAACGTGCCTTACGAAGCACGGAGTCGCTCGGAAAAATGCTACTAGCGTTATTCATAGAACGGTTACCCATCCATGCACAGAACGCGACCTATGTTGCTTAACATTCGTGATCGTTTAAGATCACTTAGGCCGCCGGGGTACGAGCGACTCACGTTTACAAAAAGGAACATAAATATGGTCAACTACTTGAGTGAGTAGTTGACCATATTTCTGTTCCTTTTTCGTCAATTGTTTCTTTCAAGGTCATAACGCAACTGACTAGATGGCTTACATATCCTACCACCGGTTTTTCGTATATTAACAAGCTGTAAAGTCTGTTTTTTAGTTCAATGCAAAAAAATAAAACAGTCACTTTGACATCTCAGTACAATCCAATGTCTGAATGTTGCTAGTACGCAAAAACCAAATTACCCCATTTTACTTCCAAGTAAAAATTGTTTGTGCTACGTACCTAGGTGTTTTTTTAGACTTTGTTCTTATGAGGAATTAAACTTTAATGTCTTTGATGTGATAAGGATTTTGGTCACACGAGTCTTCTATTCACGGTAAAAAAAATGTACCGATTAACTTATATATTTTATAACGGTAACACCGTGTCATTTTTTTTTTGCATCGAATTAAATTTATTGTATTGTTAACGAGTAGCGTGCATGGGTGTATGTATAGGATGATGTGCTGTCGACTGTACTCTGTCGCAAGTATCAGAGCTCGTACGTTAGCATTGCAACAGAATTCAACACACAATACCTAGGAATATCAAGTTCTATCCGCGCAGACATAATCTATCTATTATGTAAATAACATCACAATTGCGCAGAATCGAACAGATATATCGCGGATAGAGCACACGTCATTTATATTTCCTCATTGTTGGCGCAATAACAATGGACCATTATTAGTTGCCTGCAGTTTGCTGAGCATTAGCTACAAAATAATACAGAACCAAAGGCCCGGCCCACTGTTGGAAGAGTTTAACTACCCGTCTACTAGGAAGCCCAAAAGGAAGAAATAAGAAATGAATTGGGTATTTGACAGTATGTCAAATGAGTTACTTTTAAAACGGAATTTCGTATGAAAATACTTGCTTGTGACGTCACATTTCAGAGCACTCTTTTTATGTTTCATCTATTAAAAAATTGTAATAACTAGTAAATGATTAAAAGAAATACATTTTCCGAATCATTTTGTAATTTTTGTTTTAATCGAGCATCTCAAATAATTTATGGTTGATAGTGTCAAATACCGTATTGTCACACTTCGAGAGGTTCGAAATCAGAAATTTATTTCAACGTATTTTTTTATATTTTATTGAATATCTATGTACCTACTTATAATGTTAATATTAGAGTCTGACAAGCGAGTCCAGGGACGCGATTTATTTCGAATTCTTCATATGGCCACACTCTAACTGTCAAACTTAGGTATTTCAGCTGCAAGTAGTACAGCCCAAACAGTTTGATACTCGTCCTAGATTTGAACAAGAAAAAAACTTTTGTTTTATTCAACATAATTTTAGCTATGTTTTAGTATGTACATACGAGTAATAATGTTTTAAAGCAAACATGAAATATTACTTGTTGTAAAGTCTGTCTAATGACGAAAATGTTAAACTTCATATCAAAGACTTAGTCAAAGAACTCAAAGATGTTGAGAAAAAAGATATCAATCAAATTTTGATTATGGTTCAGCATTAATAAATGTTTATAAGTTTATGTGGTGCATCTTTATTATCCCTGTTTTTGGTGGAGTAGAAATGTTGGTTTTGATGTAGTTAATGTTTTCGTTTTGCTTATATTTATTTATATTTGAACAAAATTCATTGGAGACTACAAACTAATTAAACAAACAAGTTAAGCAAAAGTATCAAGATGGTTTATTCAGATGATATGCAGGGTTACCAACTAAAAGATTTTTAAATTTCCCGCCAAAGACTTGAGCCACGACTCACTTGTCGCACTCTAGCCGCTGCTAATGTTGGGGCCGAATGTAGTGGCTTATCATATCATATCATCTTATAGCGCATACTAAAATTTTAACTCGAGATTCGTACAATTACTTAAGCGTCATCTGCATGTTGTAATACAACTGCAGTTATCCATCATGCTCGTGACGCATGCATCATGACGACCTCTGTGGCGCAGCGGTTAGCGCATCTGACTACCATGCGAGAGGTCCCGGGTTCGAATCCCGGCTGGGGACAAAAAAAAACCCAGATCGGATGCTTTTGCATGTTTGTGACGTCGCTGTTTCTGGTTCCCACGCCACAGGGTATCCTAGTGTGGGTCTCTAAATGTTATGTTATGCTTCTGTTCGTTTTAAGCGCCAACTGTGTTTGAACTTAGCTTAAAATTAATATACAAAGGAGTTGTTTCCTTACAGAACGTCACGATTCTTTAAATGTCATAGGTTTGTATAAATAGCCGTCAAGAAATAATAACAGCTAGGGGTGGGTGAATATTCATTATCACTACGCCATTCTATAATTTTAGTTTAATAAAATTTTATTATTTTAATTTTATTTTATACTTACAAACTTACTATAGAGAACTTGAATAAACAAATTATTTACAAATATTTTTATATCGTTATATTAGAATAGTAATGATATCAAATATAAAGTGTGACAATGATGCTATTTCAGCGTTTGCTGATTCTATTCGGAATAGCGCTGGTTTTTTAATAGCACATTCACACCATATAAAAACACTTTCTGGCAGCATTTACGACTAAAAAAGACTTAAAAATGCAACCTTACACTAACATATTTTAATATAATAGGAAAGCTAACATTAGAAGATAAATAGGGTAGGCCAGTTCGCGTCCGTAAATCAAAATATATTGATTGGGAAATTCAACAAAATGTTTGAGAATGTTTTTATATGTCTTCTATGGTACACTCGTATAAGCTATGTCACTCCAATCTAAATGAGACTCAAGTTCACATTGTCTCTTATTTTTGTTTAACAGACTAATCGTGTCTGCATGCCCATAGCCCCCAGTTACAGTGCCACCATCTTATCTGTTCAGTTGATAGCGGCGCTAGTGCAGAATTTCGTTGTAACATTTAAGAAATTTACCTGGAAAAATGAAATATTTTAATCCGTCTTTCAATTTTAATGAAAATATATTTATAATTTTTAGTAAGTGAATAAATAAAACAAAAAAATGGGGAACAGGATTTACAATTAATTTGTTAGTTACACTTTTGCCCACCTGAACAGATAGCTTGGTGGCGCTGTACACCAATGTCTAGTATCTCCTTTGAAATTAAGCACAGATAATTAAAGTCCGTTTTTTAATTCGAAGCAAAAAAAATGACGCTGTGTTACCACTATAAAATATAAAGGTTTAATCGGTAGATTAATTTTTACCGTGAATAGAAGACTCATGTGACAAAATTCTTATCACGTCAAAGACATAAAAATTTAATTACTCATAAGAAGAAAGTCTAAAAAAAACACCTACGTAGCACACACAATTTTAACTTGGAAGTAAAATGGGGTTATTTGGTTTTTACGTACTAGCAACATTCAGACATTGACAACCCTCGGCTTGTATTGATATGTCAACATGACAGTTTATTTTTTTGGATTGAAATAAAAAACAGACTTTAAGAATGGATATTTTTAATGAAGCATTTAACTCCGATTGATGAGAAACTGGGTTTAAATGAACCAGCGTTCTGCTTTTAACCAGTAACCTGCTTAGAAAGTAATCTACTCCACTTTTTTTAAAGATAATAATAATAAAAAACCGATTGTAAAAGGTCTTTCGACAAGTCATGTTAGCACACAAAAATTTTAACTAGTTCAATGAGTGAAACTCTCATATTGATACAGTCAACAAGTACAGAGAGTAAGCATCTTGAATAATTCTTGTTAATTCACACGTTGTAAATACGTAGAATTTGAATCGCTCGTAGCCTGGGCTGCCTGAGTGATCTTAAACGATCACAAAAGTTAAACAAAATACGGCGCGTTCAGTCCATGGATGGGTGACCATCTATGACTAACGCTATTGGCATTTTTCTGAGCGGTTCTGTGCTTCGCAAGGCGTTAAGCAGTTAAGCACATTGCACAATGAAAAAGAATAAGGTATAAGAATAAGAAATAAGAAATAGCACAGAAATCAATTGTCTTCCTTATTCTTGATTGTGTCTTGCTCAACGATGCTGCCATTGCTGGATTCCGCTATTCCTTATTCCTTGTTCCTTATTTCTTATTTCTTATTCATATACCTTATTTTTTTTCATTTTGTAATGGGCTTTAGTGCCGGCTGCCGTCGATAGATGGCAGTCGTTAAGCCAAGTCATAGGCCTTAGGGCGGCTTGAAAACTTCTGACAGTAAGACCAGCCACTAGTCTTACAAGCCTCCACCAATCCGGACTTGGCCCCCGTGGTGGAGTATGGCCTATACCCTACCTTCCCTTAAGGAAGAGATCCGTGCCCCTCGGTGGGGACATAATGGGTTGATGATGATGATGTACGTAGAGGACAAGAAGATACTGACAAAACATAATATATCGAGCGTATGTAAGTAGAAGGGCCGGTAAAAGACGTCCCAGGCAGACATATTCCGAACAAATATATCATCCGAATTATATAAATTCCGAATAAACATAGTGCTGACACGCACTAGCAAAGGGCAAGATAAAAAAATTCCCGAAACCGGCATGCGTGCAGGCAACTTTCATCGACTAGTCGCTTCATCGACTACCTAATTAGATGGCTTAATGGCTCTAAGAGCCATCGCAAACAGGGCGACTTGTCGCCACGTCTAGTCGCTGCGTCAGACGCGACGTTGTCATTTGCTTCTGGCGTCTTGTCGTCGCGATTCCGCGACTCTGACGCCAAGTGTGCGGAGATTCCACAGACCTACTAAATATATGGACCCGTTGTACCTACAGAAAAAGGGTGCCAAAAAGTTGTCGCAATAAATGGCCGCCTTCTAGTGCCGCGCCGGAGCTATCGAAAATATCGATATCGATATTAGCGGCTTCATCATCAGCAGTGCTCAAGCAGCACTCTCACGAGTAGGGAATTAATGTTTACCGATTATTAGCCACGAAATATAAAATTGTGGTGTTGGTGTTATATACAAGACCGCGGCTTTGAAGTAAATTCGGGTTGTAAGGATTACTATTTTGTGGTTTTGTCAAAAAGGTGATAATTCGTAAAGTAGATCGTCGCAGTCGAACAAAAACCGTTGAAACTCACAGATACTTCTATATTTAACAAAAAGTAAGTCCATGGATTGAAGAAATAATTTAAATAAGAAAGTCGCTTTATACTTTGTAAATTAACATTTACATTTATATACCGGCACACACATTATAAGAGAATATTCTTTATTGTACCAGGAAAAACACATACAAATCATTTGCATTTAATTATTCTGAATATTTATTTTTATCATTGGAAAGTAAAGATTTCGATTACCAGAAGGACTTATTAATTATATGCAGGTACTCCACACAAAACACTACAAAATCACTTCAAGAGTCAAAGACAAATAAAAAAACGGTGCCAGAACAGATTTTATTTCCTTTCTTTTAATCTTCATTATATCATGTAAAAGTGCAAACTTCCTATTTCTTTTGCACACTTTATCATTGAAACGTTTGATTTTGTTGCGCTGCTTCTTGCACGTTGAGTTAGTCGCTTATTTTTTTCTTCATTACGACGCATCTGTAATGAGAGAAATTAATGTGAATATTGATCTAAATCAAATAAAGATAGCGCTGACAATAAAACAAAAATAAGTCTTTATAAAATACGTTAAGAATACCTCTTCACTGGGGTTGTCAGGGCTGCTTCTTGCACGTTGAGTAAGTCGCTTATTTTTTTCTTCATTACGACGCATCTGGAATGAGAGAAATTAATGTGAATATTGATCTAATACAAATAAAGATAGCGCTGACAATAAAACAAAAATAAGTCTTTATAAAATACGTTAAAAATACCTCTTCACTGGGGTTGTCAGGGTTCAAATCGATTGACTGTGATAGGGCACGGCAGAGCTAAGTGATTCCTGCAAATTCCCTTGTGGAATTAAAATTGCCCCTGCAATTGTCACTGCAGAGCTGAGTGGATATTGTACATTGTCTCGATCAAATAAAACGGCCCTTTTCTTTACTGTAGTCCTCTGCGAAAAATTGGTACAATGTCGTTATTATTTCCGTCTTAAAATTTAAATTTTAGGCAATAATTACATATAATATAATATTAAACAGAAAAACTTATTTGTAACATTATGTTTTTATGCTCTCACTATGTGAAGCAGATCACGTAACGAGACTCACCACAAGAAAATGGAGGGAACAGCATTATCACGCAATCTCACAACATCAAGTGTTCTGTTGAAGCTGTCCGCGTTAAAATGCAGCGAGCAGACATATTATTGCTTGTGTCGTGAATTTAAGGATCTTAAGGCTTCACTACTGGGAAACCTAGAAAATGGTAATAATAAGGTTATTTAGTAACTGAATTGTTTTAGCTCTACTGTTATAACTATTATCGACGTTTTATGTTCCACCCAATGACTTTGTCCCCGCACTACGGTTTGATAACAAATCATAACAAATGAAATATTGCTTTACCTACGAAAATATCAGGTTAATGAGCAGTAAGAAACTAAAATTTGTCTTAGAGGTGTAAGTTGAGACTTGAGGGCCCTAAAACGACCACATTGTACGACATTTCTGTAAAAACCAGGTACTAACCTATGAAGAGTCAACTCCGGTCGATTTTTGTTCTTTCGCGAATTACACTGCACAATAGAACATACAGGCATATTATTTATTTATGCCGCAACAATCTCACATCATAAATAACTGCCAATTAGTAGTATTGACTTCACAAATTGCAAATAACTCTCGACAACAAAGCAATTTGACAGCTAACATACCAGGAAACTCACAGATTACTAGAGAAAACTTGTGTCGCAAAAAATGGCGATTATGGCACACGGCAATGGTATGCATATAGAGGAATAGGGCCTCTCCATAGGTTTCCTTCCTCATTGGGAGATTCGAACAAAAATAGGTATGAAAATTCTGCCCCCGATAGTTGAAAAGGCGCGTGTAACAAGAATCTAAAACTGAGAAAAAAAATGTTTAATGAATAAAAACTTAAATTGTTTGCTGTCTGTTAGTTAAACGAAGAAATATATTTTTGAAGATATCGAAAAATAGTTAACATGATTATCTTTCAATTGCTATAGTACGATAGGTATATTTTAAATATATTATATGCAAAATCTCAAAAAAACCTTTTCATTTTAGTTTAAAAAATATGAAGAAATGAGACTTAATTAATTGAATAGGCGCATATCGCTACATGCGCCCTATCAATTTCGTATGCGCTTTTTATTACTTTTAACCCTAGTACCAAGTGTATAACCATGGCGCATTTAAGCAGGCACTTTAGGCACAAATATCCATTATCAATCTAATAGCCCTTGGCTAAGTTGAAAAGTACCTATGATCGTCTATTGTAGGTTTCATCTTGACTTATGAGTAAAAAACAATAATTTCAGCCTTTTATTTATTTTATTTTAACTATAGAGAATTGAGACGTATCTGGCAGATGCGCATTGAAGAAAATATAAAATACGAAGTAGTAAGGGCGCATGAGGCAGATGTTGACTTTTCTACTTAGTAGGTATAATACGTTCCAACTAGCGTCTAAGGCGCAAATGGTCACTTGCGACCTATCTATTAAGCATTAAAAACGATATCGAATAAGCGCCTATTAAACTTCCGATCATGAAATATTACTATGAAGCTCAAAGGCGTATATGTGCAAATGCGGTTATTCTACTAAGTTTATATTAATTTCGGCTTTTCATCTTCCATTTAGTCAAAAAATTGGATGCATATGCGCCCATTTCTACTACAGAAAATCGCTATAAAGCGAGATAGCGAAAAATAAAAAATATTGGCCGATGCGCCTTTTTTTGCTGATTCCAACAATGTATATAACTCAATTTCGGAAAAAATTTTATATGCGCCCTTTCAACTATCGGGGGCAGAATTGACGGCCGTAGCCTGTCGCCGCGTCTAGTCGCCGAACTGTCGTTGTCGCGTGTCGCCTAGTGTCGGCATAGGCTTTAAGTCAATGAATGTCGAAGTGTTCCATCAGGATCGTGGCATGGAGCAATCCCTGGTCTCATCATCTACGTAATATGATGATTAATACAGCATCCAGAGACACCCTCACTCACACTAGATAGGTGAAGAGACCACTCGGACGCTGCATTGCCTGGGACATTGTTTTTTAGATTTACCTATACTATTATTAGCATAATAAAAACATTGTGTTATAACTCGCGATTTTCATACTTCGCGAAACGACACAACAATCGCGGTTTATGAATAATATTTTCACTACGATTCTCCACAACATTATAGGTATCTAATTATATTTTTGAGAATACGGGCGGTAGTGCTATAGTCCCTTTTTCTTTAATTGATTTTGCAGAGTGCATCTTCTGAATCTGTACTATTATGTAATCTGTGGTAGCGGTGGGACGTGAAGAACACTAAAAATTGAACGTACTTATTTTTTACATAGCCTCTTTTGTGTCCTACTCCTGTTCAAAGGCCTCTCCTCCTCCTTCCCATCTTCCATCTGTCTCCAGCCACCTCGCACCATCACACGTACTGTAGCTATTCCTCTTTAAATATTTAGAAAGAGAATCGCTACGCTTTCGTTAGAGATGTCAGTCGAGGGCTAGCAAGGCTAGGAGCTTCTCGACAAAAATATAAAAGTTATTATTTGCTAAATCAGCGTATTTCAATAAAGTAGTGCGCTACAGTACATCGCGTAATTTTTTTAAATATTTTAACTTTCAAAATGTGTAGATTTTCTAACTTAGATCCGAAATCTGTAACAGCAGGAAAATTTTGTAATAACTCTGGAAATTAATGGGCAAGGCCTTTCAATCTTACTGAGGGAAACCGCACGCATTAGCTAGTGTTAGAGAGACAATCGCTGACCCAGTAACAGTATTTATACCTAAGCACCACGGTGTTGAAACAGGTTGCATAGTATATAGGAAAGATACAGAAATATCAACGGTCACACATGGGTCTTTTTTGTAGTCTATATAAACATTTATACATACACAGGCACAATAAATTGCTTCTGGCCCTTCACTAGGATACCTTGTGACGTGGGAACCAGAAACAGCGACATCTCAAACATGTAAACATCCATAATCTGGGGTTACGTATTATATGTTCTAGTGCAGGGCACAGTCCTCTCAGAGGAAAAGAGGTTCATCTTCAAACCTATGAGGCAGTGGGAAAAATTTCGCAACAGCGTTTGTCGCAACAACAGCTATCGAAACTACGTAGCGGACCCATCATCATCATAATGTGAATTGGAGTCTGTACGGACGATTTAAGCTGTATCTAACTTTGCCACTTTTCCGAGTGACTAAAAAGTCAGATTCTAGTAAGAAAGCGGCTTTCGTGAGCATTAACGCGTATTAGCCAATGGCAATGCGTGAGCATTAGCCATTGACGCGTAGAATTGCGAATACGCACGTGCGCGCGTTGATTTAAAGTGACGCAGTCATGCAACTGTCTTTGTGCTACAATCATTAGCAGAATCTAGGCCTTGGTCGGACTCTTCCGACGAAAAATCTAGTAAGTATATTCGGAATAAAATTAATAATTAAATATGATTCCATAGGAAAGTGGAAACACCAATCAAGGAAATATAATATTTATATGTTTTTTATAATACGGATATAAAAAAAATCTTAATATATCGACGATAACTAACAGAGTACGGATAACTTTGCAATTATAAAAATTTAGGGATTGCTCTGCTGTCTTTTGTATCAAGCCACTACCTTCAGTATAAAGAGCGAAATGGTCTGTCTGTATGTTTCCAATTTGTGGTTGCGATAGTCATTTATGTGTTCGTACACAATCGTATGCAACGCTACGCAATGGTTTTATGCACTACTTTATTGTAAAAGTAAAACTTCAGCGCTAGATGGGTGATTCGTCAAATCGGTGTTATAGGGATAATAGTTCCCTCTATAAATTTAACCTTATCGCTTTGAGATAAAGTCCAAAAACAATGAAAAAATTATGCTATCCATGGCCGTTTAAGGGTAAAACTATTTCAAATAGAACAGTTTCATTTTTATACAATTACCTACGCTGTCGTTTTATATGTATTTTTTTCATAACTTTCCCAAGAGTTTTTAGATTTAAATGGAGAGACCCAACCACCATTATTATCAGCTTGGCTAATTAGGCATGTATAATAAAATTGATAATCTCAGTAATTATTATTTAAAACGATTTACGTGTTATATGTATTTAAAACTAAAACTAACAATAATATTATAAAAGTAAACTAAATCTATTTTCTTATTTAAATAAAACGTTGGAGCCAAATCGCTGTCGGCCGGTAGAGTTCCGAGAAGGCTGGCGGCATTGCCTCGCTGTATGGCGAATCTTAGCCTCTGGCCAAAGTAGGCACCAGCCCTGGGATCTCCAGATGCGTCAACTAGGCGCGACGAGATTCCTAACCTTGAAAATAACAATAGTTTTCTATTGTTATTTTGTCGACATGAGACTGAGGAGGTTAATAAGAGGAGTCGCGCCTCCTGTATAATTTCCTTTTTTATGACAGTCGGGATCTGAAAATCTTTACCACCTTAAGGTTCATAATTGTACAGGCAATTAAACGACACAAGGTCGATATTTGTATTGATTTGATCAGATAAAACATAAAGCTCAGAATAAAACTCAGAGTAGCTACCAACCTCAGAAGAAGGAGTACCATAGAAGGAGGAATAAAATAAAAAGTAACAGTTGTATAGCTGTCCATGTTACTCTTACGATAAATCTCTGCGCCAGAAAGAGACAGCTGTAGTGTACTCATGCACTAAAAATGTTACAATCGTACACGGTTGCCACAGATTACTGAACAAAGCCAAAATCGATAGGGCTGGGACAAACACCATAAAGATGTCGATATTATTTATTCCGCTCTACATAATCTGTGTATTTTTTAAAATTAATGTTGGTAATTAAGTATTAATATTAAATGATAAAAAAATCATAGCTCTTTTACACCATTTGCAAAAAGTATCTTTTCAATCCCATCACCATGTTTAATAGTGATTTTTCGGACCCATGGCTGTGTACCAAAAAACCTACGACTAAATTCCGTTATTCCAATTCCAATTAATTTAAATTACAGTCATGGGCCCATGATAATCACTATTATCACCATTATCTTTCTATCTAATTATCAATGTATTTACGGTTATGTTATTATGTGCTAAGTGTGGTACATACTATATAAGTTACAATAAATATTCATAAGTAACAGTAAGTAATTCTACATCAGGTTTTCAATAATATAAATGGGACTAATAGGGCTATAGCGAATCGAAGAAAGATTTTACCGAGTTATGTGGTAACATGGCAAAATGTATATGTACGGCGAATATAGAACCTTTTTTTTAAATATATTTGCAAATCATCAATAATCACCATATACAGCGCCACCAAGTTATCTGTTCAGGTGGGTAAAATTGTAATTAAGTAATTAATTGTAAATCCTGTTCCCCATTTTTTGTTTTATTTATTCATTTACTAAGATTTATAGATATATGTCCATTAAAATTGAAAGATGGGTTAAAATATTCTCATTTTTCTAGGTAAATTTCTCAAATGTTACTACTAAATTCTCCACTAGCGCCGCTATCAACTGAACAGATGAGATGGTGGCACTGTAAGAAAGTATAATGAATAAAACAAGACCAAAATAGGAAAAACTATTTAATAACATAACATAACATTTACACACAGGCACATAGATTGCTTTTGGCCCCACACTAGGATACCCTGTGTCGTGTTACTAGATTACGTATTTGTTTCCAATAAATACCTACCACCTAGCATAGTTACTCAAGACACCCGTTGTAATAACATCATCAGTCCAGGTTCGATGGAATAAAATAAAAATTAAAAACCAAACGATTTATTGGTACAAGATTATTTGGCATCTAATAAAATACGTAGTTTCAAGCTTTTCCCATAAAAAGTGGCAGGCTGCAGCTCAATAGAGAAGAAACGAACACGTATTACTATAATGTATATGTTTTTTATCCCTGACTTCTGTTTTACAAGTACCTATTAACGTTTTTTTTCACAAAAATGTGTCAGCCATAATGTAAAAGATAATATAATATTTTATGAAATTCAAATGAAATCAGCTTGCTTGCAGCTCACGGACGTTGTCCATTTCCGCGGAGGGCGCAACCTGAAAATTGTTTTTATTTAAGTACTTCACGTTGATAACTTCCACATAAAAAATAATAAAAATCACTTGCACCAGAATCAAACTATGATAGTATTAAACTAGTTATGACCTTTAACTGCTAAACGTCGTCCAGGATAGAAAAAAACACCCAGTCAGGCAATAATCAGGGAAAAATTCTACAAGTGATATACGGCGCCTTGCAGGTTGGAACTGACAACCTGTTTTATTATCCAAGTGGAGTAACCACTAGACCAACGAGACAGTCGGGTCTCATGTGAAATTCCTGATGTACATACATACAGCAAAACGTGCACCTCAGTCGACATAATTGTGCAGTATGTAGACTTTATTTTGTTTTAAGTATCATTATAATGTATAATTATAACCTTACCAATGATCTGCGGGCTAAGGAAAAGCGTAAAGTAGGTACGGCACTTGTTTCCAACCAACGCCACTTGCTACTGTTTATGAAACAGTCGCTTGCTGCAAATGCGGTGTAAATTTTTCCAAGACTACTTTGTACGTGATACTGCGTCATCGACATTTGTTATTTTGTGCTGTCTTCGGGTAACCTGCAATAGATAATTAACAATTAAAACAACTATACGAACGCAAGAAATAACTAAATATGTTCTACGAACTATCGATACTTTTTTTCACTGAGAAAGTGGGAAAGTCCCATCCCTATTCCCCTACAACAAACAACAAACTTGTATTATGATTTATATCGAAAATATCACAATAATCATGATGAAAACACCATTCTCTAATAGCTAATTTGCAATTCTAGTAGCCCATAGTTGAAATCTTAGAAAAAATACCCTTTTAGGTACACAAAATTGAGACTTACCGGTGGAAGCTGATGAATGTTGTTTCATTATCTTCTCGGGAAGAATGAGATATACATTCTAACACAACACACGCCATGCCGATGGTTACTTATACTATATACCATGAGAATCCACTATAATTCACTTCAAATGGTGCTTTAGTAAATATAAAATACACAAGCTTCTTGAAAACGGCGCACTCCCAAACCTCTTGTCAAACACACTGCCAAACACAGAACACCCTCTGCCAAATCAATGTCATTGGGCGGCACATTGCATGCCGTCATTTTCTGAGCCGTTCTAATTTGGTCGCGTAATGGTAACCAAAGGTAACCAACTGACGTTTAAGGGTTGTACGCTCGAAAAAAGCAACAAAGACACGACTATATTTTTCTCTTTCTAACACGTAGCTTGCGGCTATTTAGATTGACGAAACAGACTATGTGGCACGTTTTCATTTTTTAACGCTCCTTCTATGGTACTCCTTCTTCTGAGCTACCAACCCGTCGAAAGTTTAGAGCAAACCTTCTTCGATCCCTCAAGGAGGTTTTATTTTCTTTATTTTGTCAAAATAGTATTCAATATATTTTCAAACTTTCTATTTTGAATGATTTTGACAGAGTTTTGATCTGTGTCATTTTAAAAAATGCAATAATTTTAAAATAAGAAATGAATTTTGATACTTGTTAGAATCGAGGCTTCGGACCTTTGAAAGGTAATAAGCACATTGTTTAAGCATTATAGACTATAATGCACATCTTGCGACAAAGAATCAAGTTTGAAAACTGGTAAACATTTTTAGACCCCGACCCCGTGTACGGTCGGGGTCTCAATAAGTGTCATAAAGTGTTCTCAATCTATCTATCCATCTATCAAAATTCGCGCATCAAGCAAGTGAGTTATTTCAACGCTAGAACAAGCATAGAACTGTAGGAATGACGGCGCAACGGCAGTACGCGCAAGTTTTTACGCGGTCCAGTATCGCCGTATAAGGCTACCAGTAGCTTGCTAACTCGATCCGATTGTGAGCCTCGGAATGGAGTTAGGATTGAATAGGTTTTTACGCGAGGCTTTGGAGAAGACATATCTATATGAATCATAGAAGCAACTTAGACAGTACCTAAGTGTTTCAGAAATTAATCAAATAAAAAATTTACATTCTGTTGGTTTTTTTTTTTCAGTGTAAGCCTAACTTCCGTGTACTTGAGATATTTATTGAATCCCGAGAGGTCACTGGTTCGAATCCCGGCTGGGAAAAAAAACCCAGGTCTTTGATGTTTACATGTTTGTGACGTCGCTGTTTCTGGTTTCCACGACGAAGGGTATCCCCTAGTATGGGGCCAGAAGCAATGTATGTGGCCTGTATGTTAAAGTTTTTATTTAACATTTACATACAGGCACATACATTGTTATTTGTTCTTTATGTTTTATAAGTTCTTTACCAATACATAATTTAATACAAATAATAATAAAATACAAAAAAAATAAACCTTCTGTTACGGTAATCAGGTAAGGCCATCATAAATATGGAAATATATCAGACGAAAAATCAAATCAAGTACAGCTGCCTCCAGTGGGAATTGAACCGACGACCTCTGCATAGGGAGTTAACCATGTCACCTGCTAGACTAACGAGGCAGTGAAAATCAGATTAAATAAAGTTCTTCTGTAAAGCATATTTTCGACATTACTTCTTACAAAATGCTAAAATGGAAATATTATTTTCATAAATTGTACACAAGAAAGAAAATATGGTACAAAAATACAAGCGTAATATAGGCATAACATAGGCGAGCTTATTTCTATAGAAATTTCTTCCAGCCACCCAGATCAATTGTGAGACGATTATATAAATAGGCAGGGGGAAATAATTAGTACGGTAGATGTACCGTTTGTATCCAGTGTACCTTTTTTGGCCACTTTTATGTTCCAATTACTATATAAATAATTATATAAATGTAAAACTTAACTTAATTTATTTGGTCCGTATAAAATGTAAAAGTTTAAAAATTCTATGAAAATATTATTACTACCGTTAAATTTTTACAAATTAACTGAAATTTCAAGTGGCCAAAAACGGTAATAAGATGGCTAAAGCCGGTACTTTTACCCTATTTAATATTTTTCGTAAAATGTTGTAGTCAAATGGTCAAGCATTGTGATCTTTGAAAATCAACGGCGTCTCGCATCCAAACGTTCGTATCTTCACGGCAACTCGCTAATGGGCTTATTAGAATTACGATTCAAACGTTTCTAATGTGTCCGGGAGTAACGAGGGAAACTCTCTGTCTGTCGGGATGGTCCTAATCGATCCAATGCGCATATCACCGCAATATATAGAATATTCTTATCTTAATTTAAAATATACAACAAAAATATAACACTAGTTATTTTTGGTAATCTTAACACATTTTTTTTAAAGTGCGACAGCTTCGATATTTGTTGTTCAGTCACGTAAAGGATCAGGATAGTTCATACTATAATCGATTTCATCAAGATCTGTTAAGATGTAGATCAAATATTATTTATTAATTTGAGATTCATATAAGTTTATTAATATAAGAGTACAGTCTGAAATACCACATAACCTACGATTTTAAACGGAAAAAACGTACATTGATTTCTGCTCAAAGGAAGACGTGGGCAGGGCATGTTTTTAAAATATCATAATAAATGATCGTTTTATAAAATGTGTATTCTTCTACTTATGTCTTCATTGTTACAGCAAAAATTATGTTTTTTTTATGTGATGAGTATAACAGACATTAGACCAGATCTCCGACGACAGTTCACGAAAGACGGGTGTGGAAAATCATAGGCAAAGCCAATGGCTTAGCATTGGGATACCACCATGGCTTACTAATAATAATAATAACAAACCACTGACTGTAATATAAATTATTTCAACAACGATTATTACTTAACACTTTTTTCGAATTTTATGATCTAATCATTTCATTCAAAAAGAAACATTCTCTTGGAATCTCAGACAGTCTCGCTCATCTATTACAACCCTCCGCGAAGCGGGCACCAGAGACCTCGTCGCGGCGAGGCCGAAGGCAGAGCTCCGTTCAGGCCAAGGCCGAAGGCCGAGACGTTGAGTGTTTTGCGTGCTATGGAGATTTGTACTGTAAATTTATTGAATTTGTACTGAACATCGACATTTTAAATTTAAGTATTTTAGTGTATCTAGAACAACCCAACCGGTCACCTATCGCAGCTGTTTTGTACGAAACTAGCACCTATTAAACAGATTCTGTAGACAGGTTCCATTGTGCGAGAATCACTAGCCGCGTACCAGTGAAATCGGATAAAACAGATAAATAGACATACAGCATATTCTTTATTGATTTACTAGCTATTCCGGCAAACATCGTACTGCCAAAGTTGTCACAATTTTTCCATAATTTCGTACCATTTTAAATTCCCTTAATTTGACAAATATGAAAAATCTGCCAAATCGGCCACCCGTTATTGAGTTTTAGTGAGACTAACGAACAGCAATCCATCCATCTTATATATAATATAATCTATATAATCTAATATATAAAATTATCGTGTCTCAATGTTAGTGCGCATACTCCTCCGAAACGGCTTGACCGATTTTGATGAAATTGTATGTGTATATTCGGTAGGTCTGAGAATAGGTTGTTATCGTTGTTATCTATTTTTTATACCCCTTTCTGGCAAAACAACGTTTGCGGGGTCAGCTAATCTTCTAATATATAAAATTCTCGTCTCACCGTGTTAGTGCGCATACTCGTCCAGAACGACTTGACCGATCTTAATGAAATTTTATATGTATATTCGGTAGGCCTGAGAATAGGTTTTTATCTATTTTCATACCCCTATTTGTCAAAACAACGTTTTCGGGGTCAGCTGGTT
This sequence comes from Yponomeuta plumbellus, assembly GCA_947310845.1. Lineage (NCBI taxonomy): Eukaryota > Metazoa > Arthropoda > Insecta > Lepidoptera > Yponomeutidae > Yponomeuta > Yponomeuta plumbellus. The sequence goes on from OX371206.1 coordinate 4,182,592, forward strand.
TTTATAATAAGTTTTTATTCGCATGAAAGGGCTGTCTGGAACAACCCGGCCAGTCGCCAATTGCAACTGTTGTGTAAGAAACCAACACCTATTAAGCAGATTCTGCAGACAGATTCCATTGTGCAGGGATCACTAGGCGCATACCAGTGAAATCGGGTAAAGACAGATAGAGAGATAGATACATATTATAATATTACACAGAATTTACATGAAAAGAAATTGACGTACAATATTGATAATATTGACAGGCTTGTTACTAAAAGCAATTTCTTATTGGCAACCATGCGAGAAGTCCCGGGTTCGATCCCCGCCTGGGGAGAAAACTTGTACTCATAAAACTCCAGGTCTTGGATGTTTACATGTTTGGGACGTCGCTGTTTCTGGTAATAACTTGTTAATAATAACACAAGTTATTACATACATACAGTCACATTCATTGCTTCTGGCCCCACACTAGGACACCTTGTGTCGAGTATTTTTTTTTATTTTTTTTTTTATTAAAAACTGACACGAAACGATTGACCCCGATCTCACCTGATGGTAAGTGAAGATGGAGCCGACGATGTTCCTAGTTAACCAGAAACCGCGACATCACAAACATGTAAACATTCTACACCTGGGGTTATTTATCCCCAGCCGGGATTCGAACCCGGGACCTCTCGCATGGTAGGCACATGCGCTAACCGCTGCGCCACAGAGGTCGTCGAATCTTCACGTACGAAAACTTATGTACGAAAGTATCTCAAAGGACACACTAAAGTTTTATGACGCAGAACATCGAAGGAACTACTTAACTGTTTTCTATTTTACTGACAAAGTTCCGTTAAAGACTCTACTTAGCGTTATACGACACTTATAGAAGCATCATAGAAGCGTTGTTTTATGGTGATCTCTTACTTCAAGCTTTTCCTTGGACAGGCTAACGACCAGAACTATTATAGTTAGAGATGTCTATAGAGGATGATAACAATATTCCTACAATGTAAATGAAAACTACCTGTTAACTGGAGACCGATACTTTTGTACCCTTTTTAGTATACTGGAGACCACCAGACACGAGGTTAAATTACGAAAGGAAGACTCGGTTTTATATCTATCTTACAGAATGTGAAAGCCTTATAAAATGATTCTTGTTAGATATAAAGACAATGGTAAAGGTTAGTGCGTATTAATCTCGCACCGGTTTGGTGGAAAACTATAGAAATCGTTGATTCAAAGCTAGTACAATTTTATTATTACTATGTATGTATGTTGTGTAAGAATCGCTCGTAGCCTGGGCTGCCTGGGTGATCTTAAACGATCACTAAGGTTAAGCAACATACGGCGCGTTCAGTCCATGGATGGGTCACCGTCTATGACTAACGCTAGTGGCATTTTTCCGAGCGGTTCCGTGCTTCGCAAGGCACGTTAAGCAGTTGGTGCCGGCTGCCGTCGATAGATGGCAGTCGTTAAGTCAAGTCAGAGGCCTCAGGGCGGCTTGAAAACTTCTGACAGTAAGACCAGCCACTAGTCTTACAAACATTCACCAATCCGGACTTGGCCCCCGTGGTGGAGTATGGCCTATACCTTCCTCAGGGAAGATACCCATGCCCCTTGGTGGTGAAATAATGGGTTCATGATGAATGTATGTTTATATACTGACATATTTATGTATGGTTATTGGTTAACAAAAATATAATAATAACAAAAATATTTCTTAATTTCTTTATTACACGACTACCCGTGTCTAATTTCTTTCTTGTCTCCGTCTATGGTTGCCTGGAAGAAATCACTTATAGTAAGAAGGGCGCCAATCGGGTATCTGACAGGATGTCAAATGAGTTACTTTTAAAACGGAATTTTGTATGAAAATGCTTGCTTGTGACGTCACATTTCAGAGAACTCTTTTTATGGTTAATCTATTTAAAAATTGTAATAACTAGTAAATGATTAAAAGAAATAAATTTTCCGAATCATTTTGTCGATGAAGCGAAAGTGATTTGTCAGGATCGTGGCTGCTGGTAGTGACTTGTCTCTGCTTACCCCTCTAAGATACAGGCGTGAGCTTATGTACAGTCGACAGCACATCAACCTTCACATTTTCGTTGCAAAGTCGCCCGTAACGCAACGGAGTAGAGTGCATGGGTGTTTAGGATGATGTGCTGTCGACGACAGTACGAATGTAGCTCATTGTTAGATAGCATAAACGCGGCCAAACGACACTGGGTATCTTAGTAAGAGCCAGAAGCAATGTATGTGCCTGTATGTATATCTTATCTCTTTAAACGAGCAATTCTTGTATGTAGAGATATATAATCAGAATCTCTGAAACGGCTCCAAAGATTTTCACGAAATTTTATAGGCAGATGCTTTCGGGGGCGTTTAATAGACCTAACTAGGTTACATTTTTAGAAAACGTTGTTTTATCCGTGTTTTAAGGCAATTGAAATTAGCTATAATAACATACAGAGGTAAATTTAGCATTTACCTGCAAGGTTGGGATAGTTCTGGCGGGAAAACGAAACGGGCTACCCGTTTCGGGCCGATTTCAAGAGACCCGGTTCGAGTCATGATGTTTTTATTCCAACTTCTTTTTTTGTTGAAAAAAGATTATTTTAATTTTTATATTATATATTTTATATTACAAAAAAAGTACCGAGCAAAGCTCGGTCACCCAGGTACTAGCATTAACGCGGCCAAACGACACAGGGTATCCTTGTGTGAGCCATAAGCAATGTATGTGCCTGCATGTATATGTTATGTTATGTTAAACGAAGCGCCGAAGAATTCAGTGAAATCCGGAAGCTCTTTCGATTATTATCTCGAACTATTAATAGTAGAAACCTTTTTGCATAATAAAGGCATTATTGCACTGCCGCTTGATTTTCTCGCCGAGCTAGTTTTCTCCGGGAACTGAACCTACGTTAAGTTTATAATTATACCAGTTGAGCGGACAAACGAGGCTGTGCCGTATTAACATCATCGTCTTTATCAACCCATTATGTCCCCACCGAGGGCCACGGGTCTCTTCCCTGAGTAAGGTGTAGGCCATACTCCACCACGGGGGCCAGGTTCGGATCGGTGGAGGCTTGTAAGACTAGTGGCTGGTCTTCTTACTGTCAGTAGTTTTCAAGCCGCACTAAGGCCTGTGACTTGGCTTAACGACTGCCATCTATCGACGGCAGCCGGCGCCAACTGCTTACCGTGCCTTGCGAAGCTCGCAACCGCTCAGAAAAATGCCACTAGCGTTAGTCATAGACGGTCACCCATCCATGCAATGAACGCGCCCTATCTTGCTTATCTTTGTGATCGTTTAAGATCACTCGGGCAGCAGGGCTACGAGCGATTCGTATTATGCTAACACAGTTATATGAAAAATAACTCGTACACAACACAATCACTTGACCTGGTCCCAATTTCGGATACCCTGTGCTATGGTAACCAGGCAAGGCATTACAAACATCCAAAAGCACCCAGACTGAGGCTATTTTTACAAATTTACGACGGCCCCAGTGGGAATCGAACCCACGACCTCTTTCTTGGGAGCCAAGCGCCTTAACGGCTCGACCAACGAGGCAGTCAAGACTATTTCTAACACAAAATATTATAATTTGAAATAGATGTTGAAGACTCCTTGGGACCATATTTTGTGTTTTCATATTTTTGCTTTTATTGACTTTTATCTCATGTCATTATCAATATTCTAATTGTCACCACCTCATCACCCATAAACTTCGTTGTCGTATTTTATTATTATATCTAATGATCTATGGAGAATACAAATCGGCAAGCGCAGCGTAGGACGACCAGCCACAAGATGGACAGACGATCTCATCCAAGTGGCGGGAAGGCGCTGGATGCAATCCGCTTCCGACCGGTCTTTTTGGAAATCCATGGAGGAGGCCTATGTCCAGCAGTGGACTTCTTGTGGCTGAATGATGATGATGAATCTATCGTAATTAATCTATTAATTGTGAAACTAACAACTCTCACGTTCATAAAGTAAACATTTTGTCTATACTATGAATAAAATATTTGAATTTAAGAGTATCTTATTAATTAATTGTCTGAAATAAATAAATTGAATTGAATTGGATCTTTCCCGACGTGAAAACTTCATACATATCTACTATCTATGTACCTACAGAACAATTTCAAAATTGTGGCCTTCAACCTACTTTGAATGTATGTTAAATAATTTGTTTGGTCGTGTAGTATTTGTACTCCTAGCGTATTAAATTATTCTACCCTTCGATCCTTAAGTACTAAGTAAAGTATCCACTTTCCTAAGCAGTAAAAAAGCCACATTCCAATGCAACAAAAGCTATCAATTAGCATTATTACATTGAAAAACGGAAACCCACCCGTTCGTTATCAGGAACAACTGCCTCAGTAACGACCTTAGAGAAAAAAAATGCAAAAAAAGTACTCGTGGAACAGACAAAAGGAATAACAACATAATATTAGGTATGTTTTACTTGCACACGTCTACGGTAAATAGTTCAGGGTTAATTCTTCCTAAAGTGACACTACAAAATAAAAAAACTTTAGGCTTTGCGTCTAGGTAACGAAATCATTTATACAGCGTCCAGTGACTCCTTCACCTACACTACATGGGACGTTGCAGTGCCTGGGTCATTATTTTAGATGGATTTTGCCCAGCACTTAACTATCCTGACAGCTTAGTCGGCCTTGCCCACAGAAAAGACAAGTCAATACGAGCGGAGCCAATCAATATGCAGCTATTTTCACTATGTCTTTCTTCACAGCTAGCGTGTGGTATTACAAATAAAAATTTGCATATGTACGTAACTTTGTAAGTAAACAAAGTTATGGGTGCATACCTGCACTGGGGATCGAACCTTGGTATCACGCTTTAGTACATAATTTCATCTATAGTGCTGCCACCGCCCAGTCATTATAGAATTAGTTTAGATTAGTTTTTAGTTACTATTGTCATGCTGACCATTGGGAGATATTGTATAGGAAGACGTATTAACGATTAAAAATTAGACGTTGTGTTCGAAGTGACAAATAAAAAGTTGAATCGGAAGAGTAATACCCGGCTTACATCGTGCACACGCAAAAGCAAAAACCGTACAATTGCATCCAAGAAAAACAGACACAAAAGCGTGTACACTGAGCAAAAAAAAGGGTTAAGCTCCAAACAAGTGTTAATTAATAAGAAATAAGCGGATGATATGTGTTTTTGCGCTTCGATACAGTCGCTTACAAAAGCGCTTAGTGATGGATGGTTTAGGGATGGATTAGAATTGCATAGGTTGTCAATTAAGATTATCGTCGTTCAGGATTTTTAACATAATTGTAAGAAAATTAATAGAGCTGATCCGGCAATCTTTGTTTGGCCATATGTGAGTGGTTGACCAAAAAGGGACCTCAAGGGAAAATAATTGATTTCAAGAAAATCGCGTTTGAAGTTTCGTATATAGACAGGTTTCGACTCGGCTAGGCTCACAAAAAAATCATTAAAATATAAAAATATTCTGATTAGACCAAAACAAAGCTAAAATACTACAGATTTAACAAATCAAATAAAAAAATAACGGTTTCCAATCCCCCAGGTCCCTTTTTGGTTAACCACTCACATATTAATTAGTCTAAGACCTGTTCCATACCTACAAAATATACACTTTTTCTGTATGACGAGTTTTTATAATATTGTGGTGTATGTGGGATTGCATTTACCTCTTCTACAATCAGACTCGGATTCGAGATTTAATGACTGAAGATTTTATGTTTTGTTTTAAATTTTATTTAGTTTAAATTTTATTTAGATTCCAATATAATTGTAGTTAGTTCAGTTTCAGTGTTTACAAATAAGATTTATTATTGTCAGCTATAAGGGTTGTGCTTAGGTTAGTACGAGTATTAATAATCCGGTAACGTTTTCTAAATGTAAGCTTAGGTTGATTTTCTTGCTGTCATTGAACCTTAACGCCTAAATCATCACAACTTCAGTCTCTCAGGCTTCCGCACGATGTTACAAATATAATATTATTAGTTTTATCATCTAGAAAGACTTAACACTTCCCTTAATTATCCAAGTAGGGTATAACCGACCCGTAAATCAGCTTGCTCTAAATCAGCCGGTATCCTGCCGATGTGATGGGTTAAAAGAATGAAAAAAAAAAGACGAAGAAAAATAAACGACTCCCTGCAGGTTCTTGAGCGTGGCATGTCATGCAATTCTCCTTTTTAATTACTTTGTAGAGTATGACACATGGGTTATTTAAAAACGGTTACTGAGTTGAGAAGCTTCACTAAGTAAATACTTAACTGTAGTGCTGTCTCGTCAAATTTGTCAGAAAAGAGTGTGACAGAACGTTACTTAAGTATTTACATAATGTAAATTCTCAATTCAGAAATCGGCCGTTTGTTTGTGTGCTTAGGGTAGGCGAAGATCCGAGCCTTTTATTTATAGGAAGAATAGTTATAATTGTTTTTGACTGCCTAGTTTGTTTAGTCGCTAAGGCGCTTACCTACCGTGACATAGGTCGTGGGCTCTATTCCCACTGGAGGCCGCAGCACATTTGGACAAGGTTCTGTGGAAGTTGTTATTTATATGTTACAGTGTGATGTGACAACCTAAGGTTCTCTATAAATGTGTCGATAATAATAATTGATTGATTTTGTATATGGGCAAACTTAATTCTATTAAATATTTTTTCACGCTAACCTTTGATAAGGATAATAAATTTAATAAGGTATTTAAAAGAAGATAATATTTATTGAAAAAATAATTAAAATTCGTTGTAATTATAAACATGAAACACATCATCAACCCATTATGCCCCCACCGAGGGGCACGGGTCTTTTCCCTCAGGTAGATATAGGCCATACTCCACCACGGGGGCCAAGTCCGGATTGGTGGAGGCTTGAAAGACTAGTGGCTGGTCTCACTGTCAGAATTTTTTAAGCCGCCATAAGGACTCTAACTTGGCTTAACGACAGCCATCTATCGATGGCAGCCGGCACCAACTGCTTAACGTGCCTTGCGAAGCACGGAACCGCTCGGAAAAATACCACTTTAGTTAGTCATAAATAGAACGCTCACCCATTCATGCACTGAACGTGCCCTATGTTGCTTATGCTTGCTGGACATAGGCCTCCTCCATGGATTTCCAAAAAGACGGCTAGGAAGCGGCTTGCATCCACGTCTCCCTGCCACTTGGATGAGATCGTCTGTCCATCTTGTGGCTGGTCGTCCAAGGCGTATTGCTACAACTTGTCCTCAACCAAGATGTTTTTAAAAATCTACCAATCCCTTTGAGCTACCAGCCTAAAAGCCAAGATTATACAAGGTAACCTTTCTCCAACTGTAACAGAAGTCGAGAACTTTCAATCCGGGGCGCGATTATCAAAGCATCGGTCGTCAATCGGTCGAGAACAAAAGAACAAGTTCGAAGACACGCCTTCCGTGCGATTCGTAACGCGAGGGGGTATTCGCGGGAATCGGACCCATCGGGACTACATTATTTAAAAAAAAAAAGTATTTTTTGGTCAGAGGCCTCAGGGCGGCTTGAAAACTTCTGACAGTAAGACCAGCTTCTAGTCTTCCAGGCCTCCGCCAATCCGGACTTGGCCTCCGTTGTGGAGTATGGCCTATACCTTCCTCAGGGAAGAGACCCGTGCCCCTTGGTGGGGACATATTGGATTGATGATGATGATGTTGCCGTGCATTTTTTTAAAGTTCACATTTGGAATAAGGGTCTAAAGAAAATCCCAATGAGTCCCAATCCTTCTCGCGCACGCAACGCACTTGTTCCGAAGGCTTCTTTTGTACTTATATTATGGAAGTTTGTTTTTAATTCCACTGGCCGTGTGTGTAAATAAGATAATGTAGCAGTCTTAATTGTTTTACTTTTTTGAGTTGCTCCTTCATGCTAAGGTATTGGTATGAAGATTTATGTTTGAACCGGCAAGAGCTATGAACTGTAGTAAGTTTACTACATCTGTTTTATCTGTTTAAACTAAGTCTTTTAGTGCCATCTATTGCTCAGCATTTATTACAAGGTAAACCAAAAACCAAAAGTAGTACGAGAATCCGAATCCGTTGGCCGGTCACATAAAAAGGATGGAAGAGGATCGAGCGGTGAAGAGGGGCTTCCAAGTGACCAAAGACCGGTTGGCCGTCACAGACATCGCTGGAAGGATGAAGTGGCTTAGGACCTGGGCGAGTTCCAGGCGGGCGATTGGCACAAGACCGCGCAGGACAGAGGCAAGTGACAACTTCTTGCTTCTGAGCCTAAGACCCACTTCGGGTCGCTGAGCCAGCGCAGTAAGGGTGAAGCCAAACGAGCGTAATTTTTTGAGTTGTGAGTCGCGCAATTTCGGTCGCGTAATTTCTGCTACATTCGGTTTCATACAAAAACCCCTTTTTGCCACACGGCGACGCAACTCATTTTGCGTCGACTGATAACTCAAAAAATTACGCTCGTTTGGCTTCACCCTATTTAAGTAAACTAATTACCCAAGTACTTCTCCACATAAACAGCACTAATTTCATTATTTTTTTAAAGTTCGACTTAATACTCACTATAATCTATAGTAATAATTATATATTAATACTCGAACGAAATGCACATCAAATTGAAGAGCTTTAAAAAATAGTCGATCCGAGTCGACAACTTAAAGGCGCAAAAATCGGATTATCGAGTATTTTTCAATGTAAAAACGAATAAATTGATTGCTGTACCTATAATGGCGTTGCGAAGTAAAAAAGTCACATGTACTTAATGTCACATCGGCGTCACATTATCACGAGTCACAGGTGTCACAGATTTGTATTCTGTTATCCATTATGACCTCTATGGCGCTTCATGCATGTTATTAACTGTTATAAATTATGTACAATGTGTTTGCTTCCAATTAATAAAATGAAATGAAAAAACTGTAACCTTTTCAATCTTGGTTCCTAATTTACAGTTTCAATTCTTATTTTAAGACCAGTAACGCTAGCAATAAATGCAGAAGCATTCAATTCTTTTATTTGGTGTCTTATGAAGTACTTAGGACTGTAGGCACTGACTGATAATTAGCGCTGAGGGTTCACGCCCTCAGCACTATGCTGAGTCAGCTGCCAATTGGAGAATCACACCACGACAAAGTTTTAGTCCGGTCAAATTAGACCAAAAAATAAGAGTGAAGTTACATAATTTTACAACAAGTTGAGAATTGGTGAGATTTTTTTTAATAATTTTTAACTTTCAAATTTTATTTATTTTAATTATATATTAAACGATCTCACCAATTTTGCAAAATTTTGTCAGACTAAAAATATTTAAATTAACCGGACTATTTGTAAAGTGTTTTGTTTGTCTTTTTTATTGTCCATGTTTTGTTTTGTCTTAAGTATTGATGAAGGTGTGTTGTCTGTTAAGATGAGATAACAATACGAAAATATTAATAACATTGATTGATTGTTTGATTGTTTTTGGATAAGGTTAGTCAGTCTGTAGCAATAAATATTAATTTTTCTTTTTTTTTTTACAATACGTGACAGACCAAACACAAGGAAGACTTTAAAGATTTACCTCACACGTGCAAAATGGAGTGGTTTTTTTTGTTTTTTTTTCCGCAGTTCTTAAAACAATTACTCCTTCCGTAATTCGTCTCGTCCGGTCACCAGGTTTTTGTTTTTTTAAACGAATGAATGCAACAATTTGTACGTGAAAGAAACGAGCAATTTCTGAATGGAAGGAATTCTCTTATGCTTATTTATAAAAATGCTTAAAGTGCTATTTAGAAAAACACTATCGCTCTAAAACACTTAGTTTATTGTAGGTATTTGTTTCAATTTTAAAAATAAAAAAGTTTTTGTTATTGATATTTAGAGTTTTTATTTTCTTTTTTTATATTGCATTGTAAACTTTGTGCGCGTACCTTTTAAGAATATTAAATAATGTTTGACTTTGCAAGTATTGACTCATGGGTCTTGAAGTTCTTGTTAGATGGATACATACTGTATTAGATTTAAGGTGATTTGAGAAAGATGGTCAGAGTGTTTTCTTCGCTGCCTTTTTCTCCACTACACTTGGCCCCAAGGCAGCGGTTAACACTAACATTATATGTAAGTAAATTGACATTCAACAAACAGAATGTAAATTCTTTACATTGAAATACATTTCTGATTTCTGTATTTGTTACTGTTTTGTTATGTGTTGAGTATTTTGCTGTTGAATAAATTATTTCTCTCTATCTCTCTCTCTGTAAAATACCGATCAAATTCAGTTTAACATGTAGAATTTGTAGTGGAGTATGGCCTATACCTTCGTCATGGAAGAGACCCGTGCCCCTCGGTGGGGACATGGTGGTTTGATGATGATGATGTAGAATTTTTAGAGTGCCGTTCGGCTCACCGTGACAATGGTTTTTAATTGTTTTTTTAATAATCATAATAATAACTTCCACACAACGCGATCACTTGACCTGGTCCCAAACTAGGATACCCTGTGCTATGGTAACGAGGCTAGGACATCACCAATATTTTAATATGAACCATCAACCCTACTAAATAGAACCCTATTACAAATTTATGCTACATGTGACACTAACATTGTGAAACAGGGCCTTGGTTAAATAACTTAATAAATGATAAGACTTACTTTTATTTTATCGTATACTAGCTAACCCCGCAAACGCTGTTTTGCCAGATAGGGGTATGAAAAACAGGTAACCATCTATTCTCAGAACTACTGATTGTATATATAAAATTTCATCAAAATCCGTCAAGCCGTTTTGGAGGAGTATGCGCACTAACATTGTGACACGAGAATTTTATATATTAAAAGAAAAAAGAAAATTATAAATATAAATTAACAATAATGTAAACTTATATTAACAGCAGCTCTGTCAGTGGCTAAAGTGCATAATCAAATTACAACCGACTGCTGTTAACAGTTCATTAACAGATTCTTACTGTACGAGAAACTGTGGATTAGTCTCCCAATCATCCCGTTAAGTAATTAAAACAAAGCTCAAGAAATAACCACGGCATTTTCATATCAATTACCTAAGCCTTCCGTCGGAAGCGTTTTTGCTCCATAGAAAAGACATCAACGGCCGCGCGCACACTTGAAACATTTAATCCATTTATCTATACTTGGCATTTTTTTTACTTTAAACGACACTGAATTAAAAACCTTTAGCGGTAGAAAATTGGATACCGTTTGCAAATTTAGTACTAGCTAGCACTAAATTTGTAAACTGTTTCGGGTTTTCTACCGCTAAAGGTTTTTGTTTTAGTGTAAAAAAAAAGGTTTTCGTTTTAGTGTTAAAAATGCCAAGTATAGATAAATGGATTATAATAGTACTGTGAGAGTGCGTGTCTATTTGTAGTAGTGGTATTTGATTCAGATTTTTTACAATAATCACTACTGAAAATGTTTTATTTTATAGAATGGGATTTTTGGTGTAGCTGCCTATATAGTAGACTTTTTTTTAAGAATGTAATGATCAGGTAATGACTCATTTTGTAATTGCTTAGTTCACCCTACACGTTTGACTATCCTTATCGTGATCTATTAAGTCGTCAAACTAATTTATTCCTAACTAGTTTACAGTTTTTTAGCAAAGTTCTTGTGATAAGCGGTTGACAGCCTTTTACACGTATCGTGTCAAGCTAAAAATGCTACGAGTATTAAATTTTATTGAACTTATATTCGTCACAAACTCCGTCCTTACTCAGCATTATTAGGCTCTGTGAATCAAAGCGAAAACTGGTCGGACTATTCCGGCAAAAAATTAAGTGAACCCGGAATAAAGTCCATAGTTAACCCGACAGCGGAGCAAATTACAAAGCAGACGAAAGCAGAATTGGCCGAAATCAGACGTAGAAACAAGTAAGTGTTTCCGGAATTAAGCTAATAATGAGCTTATGTTATTTCAATTCAAATACAAAGAAACGTTGATGCATTGACAAACAGATAAGCATGACCGGCCTTTTATATTAAAAAAATAAACTTATAAAAGTTTTTGAACTAAAACATTCGTAAGCACAACACTTTGTAAACTTTGAATCCGGTCCGGTTTTAACCTGGTCGGACTCGTCCGTTAAAACACCCGTAAGTTGATCCGGACTTAAAGTTTATAAAAGTTTTTTTAACCTCCTGAGAACCGACCTTGAAAATAACAATGGTTTTGGTATTTCTCTTACTACATTGGTTCTCACGAGGTTATATAAATACAACTTTTAGTCTGGATCAACCGGACTAAAAGTTTATTTATATAAGTACAAGTTTTCTTATATAAGTTTTTTTTTAAATATCGTATACACTCAAACGGGTATCCCCATAAGGGTAGCCAGAATGGGTAACCAGAGTACAGCTGATCATTTTTTTAATAAATATTGTGTAAAATAAATATCAAGTAAAATAGCTCAGACACTCAGGTTACCCCAAGTTTTCCTCCACCACCGATTGGACATGGACAAATACGTATACAGTCTGTTAGCTTTTAGAATATACCTCGGGCTCTAGTGTTCGTTACAGAACAGAGATTGAATTGAAAGATTGAATTTGCAATTATTTAAGTTTAATTTTGTTATTTTACAATAAAAAGAGATAATATCAGAGCGCTAGCCAGATCAAGAGCGGATACGGAAAGCAAGTGTAAGGTGACAACATTTGTGACAACTCAACAACCAATGAATGACAAGCAACAATCAGAACATATTATAATATTAGCTATTTTACTTACTTGTCGTTATGTAGTAAATCAATTTTAAAAACACTTGTGATTAAAATATTTTGTAAAATGAAAAAATGTATATAGTAAAAATAACGCTCATAAAACATTAAACAATAAATTTTATTCTAACTAACTACAATACGAATCGTCGTAGACATCTAGAGTAGGCTTCGGGTTTTGCCGAAAGCGCACGAGTGTAATAATACTTCCTGCTCTGTATAAAACTTTCCTTCACTATTTTGAAAAGCTATAAAATAAAAAAATTAAAATAAACTCACGCCCGTTACCCCCGAGAGGGTAGGCAGAGGCACCGATCACTAAGTATTGCGCCCACGTTTTGCCAAGTTTATTAGGTCCCAAACGTGACAAGTGGCAAGCCTGTCGCGGTTAACCGGGCACGATTTATCAGCGAATGGTGTTGCTGTGCAAACAAACAAATGTACGTAACTAAAAGTCGTTCGTAATTGGTACATGCGTGGTTCGAACCCAGACCCTCATGATCGAGAAGCAAGGGTCAACCCCACTACGCCACCACCGCTGGAAAGTTATGTAAAGCTACTAGCTGTTGCCCGCGACTACGTCCGCGTGGGCTTTAGTTGAGTAAAGTGTTTGCAAATAAGATAGGGATAATTTTAGCGCATGCGAAAGAGCTTTCATACTAACTTCGCAACCCCCTCTTACCCCCTTAAGGGATGATTTTCGAAAAACTATTTTACATGTTTTTCATAACTTTTAATGAAGGACCTTTATATTGAATCACATTTAAATAACTTCTAAAACGGCAAAATTTCATACTTAGTTTGCACCCCGCTTTAATCCCTTAAGGGATATTTTTAAAAAAAAATTTTACACGTGTATCATAATTTTAAATGAAGAACCTTCGTGCCAAATTTCATTCGAATAACTTCAAAAACGGCATAGTTTCATACTGACTTTGAACCCCCATTTTACCCCCTTAGGGTATGAATTTTCAAAAGTCCTTTCTTAGTGCTCCCCTGCGTTACAATAGGAACCCCTGTGCCAATTTCAAGTTTCTAACCCTTATAGTTTAGGCCCTGCGTTGATATGTCAGTCAGTCAGTCAGTCAGTCAGCCAGCTTCTCCTTTTATATATATAGATAAATAACAATACAAAATAAACCTTACCTTATTGCAATGTAATCGGTTTAATCGATGGTAGCCGAGGTATATTCTAAAAGCTAACAGACTAAACATACGCTACAGTAGCGGTCACTCCATGTGGTTGGATGCTTCATTGGGTGTGACGGAATCCGACAACCGACTCCGATGTTCTGGGACTTTTCTTTACGGAAGTTGACTGCCTTGGTTAACCCGTTTGACTTCCAAAACAGAGGCCGTGAGTTCGATGTCCATTGGAGGCTGCCGTACTGGATTTGTACATGGCCTCAGTCTACTTGTATTTCCATATTTGCGATCTCATTACCTAGTACAGGGTATGCTAGTTTAAAGCCAGGACAGGTGATGGTATTGCGTGAAAGTTATTTATTTAAGCATCGTAGAAACTATGTATTTTAGTGATGATTGTTATGGACTATACAACTATGGCGACATTCCAGCGATACCTTGACAAACACTTATTTCACACATGACCAAACGCTTGAACGTGTGATACGAACCCAAATTTGCTTTTTAAGCACACAAATATACCTATTTCAGTTCTTTTTTTATGTCTGCTATAAGCGTCCCTCTTCAGTTTACAGGGTCTCAGAGAGAGTATGGGTTTACTTACCACGCGTCCCTATCGAGGATTGGAAATTTCAAGGGCTGAAGTAAGTGATCACCTCATACACTCAGGTTCCCTTACGATGCCTTCTTTTAGTTTATCGGTTTTGCCACTACAACTTCATAAACATATTCACATTTGCTTGATGTTGGTTGTTCGTAGTTTACCGCTAAAATCATTCTTCATGTTATTTTTGACGAAGCTTTATGTGAATTTTGATTGTTTGTAATATATTTTTTTTGTGAAATAAATAATTGTAGTCACTTCACAAATGTAACTGAGAAAACAATGACATGCCATAATTGGAACTTGCAACCTCCTAAATGTACGGGTGGTGTCGGCGATTAGTTCCTGATTCTTCATTTTGCAAGTATGTATTTCTGCGGATTATTATAATTGGGACGAATTCTTCTTAATTTTACCTATTTTTAATATTCCAAATGCTTCATTTTCCTACCTAGTAACAGTGCGAATTTGGTTTTTTTTTTTACAAAAGAAAGTACAGTTAAATACATTTATGTATTGTATTCTGTTGTGTGTATTTTGTCTAAGTTCCGTTATAGAGACTAACAAAAATAATTTATTTTCTTCATATATTGTAGCAATAAGGTTCTGTTTTTTTTTACGTAGCCTCGATTGTGTCGTAAAAAAAAAAGGTTCTTAGTAAATAGGTGAGTGTACTCAGCGAAAATACTATGATGTTAAAACTACATAAATTTATCTTACTGTACATACCCATACCCACTTTCTTTTGTGAAAAATCCAAATTCGCACTATTTAGAGTTAAGAAAATAGATAGAGAAAAAAAATTAAGAATTAGGAACTAATCGTCGACATCGTAAGAGCGGCGTTCCAACGATGCGCTGTTGCCGTATTTTGGTTGCTGTTGTAAAAAGAATAATTATGTTCTCGAATGGTATGGCGTTCAGAGTCATAAATTAATATTTAGATCTATCGACAATGGAAGACATAGTTCTATTCGTATCTTTGTAAAAACTTAGTTTTTGTTTGGAATATTCGAGACTCAGGTTGGAAAAATTATGCTGGACAACTTGGAAATATTTCCGCAAAAAACTTACTTGTAGGAGCCTGTATAGAAGCTGTGGGGAAAAACGAGTAAACAAGTAAGAGGAAGATTTCGTCTCTATAAAGAACAATAGACCACATCTAAGGTGATTCACCACAATAGAATTACCACTAATAGGAAAATGAATCATAATATTGTGTTTGTAATCTAAGTATTAACACTAGAGTTGCTTGCGCAATTATATGGAACATTTGAACACTTTATTGGCAAGGTGATTAAGCCTCTCTCTCTATCTCTGTCTGGGAGAGAGCCTGTGAGCTGGTTTCTGAATTCAGAATCTCACTAAGTAAATACTTAAGTAACGTTCTGTCACGCTCTTTCCTGAGAAATTTGACGAGACAGCACTACATTACACTAAACTACACTACTAATATCTATGTAATCTCTTTTCTTATGTACCTACAATAAAGTGTTCTCTATCTATATACCTTCATCATCATCATCATCATCAACCCATCATGTCCCCACCGAGGGGCACGGGTCTCTTCCCTGAGGAAGGTATAGGCCATACTCCACCACGGGGGCCAAGTCCAGATTGGATATATACCTACAGTTAAGTAATTACTTAACAAAATTCTGAATTCAGAAACAGGACGTGAACAATCAAACATAAATCCAGACCTAAAAAAAAGAACCTCCAGAGCGTCATTTCTAGAAACTGCAAAAATGTATAGATAACAAAACTTATTTAGCATAACAAAAGTTATTTTTAAAATCTTGTAAAACCCAGCCGTCTTATACGTATATAATAAAACTGCGATTCCTTATAACACGTCTATAACGCATCTTAAGCAATCTGTGTTAAGGCGGAAGACTTTACCACGCTCTATTTACAGGAATTATGTTTTCATACAATATACCGTAAGATTTTTTTTCTGTCAGGATCGTGGCAAGTGTTAGTCCCTGCCTACCTCTCTGTGATACAGGCATGAGCTTATGAATGTATGTATTTTTCCTTTGCGTATTTTCGCTAATAATATTAGCGAAGATACGCATTTGCGTATGCGCAGGGACTGACACTTGCCACGATCCTGACAGAAAAAAAAACTTACGGTATATTGTATGAAAACATCCTCATAGCGGAAACTGACTGATGTTTCTTCGAAGTCGTAGATTTCGTAAAATAGTCTTTAGTATTATAGGCAGTTTAATGTTTAAAAAACTAATTATGTACAGAAACTTATTATTGTTGCTCATCTTATATTATGGTATTCTTCTTGTATTCTTATACCTGAAATAATTATAGAAGAAGATGTTTATCTGTCTTTGTATCGTCTTTTGATACGGCTTACCTATGGCTCAAGCTATAAGTAAACAGCAAACTTTTTGGCTTTAAATAACAATTTGTAGAAGTACTTACTTATTGAAGATTTGATACGATGAAAATGTATGTCTTAATCCTAGAAAGTAGGGTACGATACTGTTTCATTTGATATATTGAACAAGCGTGTCATAATATTTTCTTTTCATTTCACACTAAAACATGTAGGTAGAAATTGAAAAACGTATACTTGAAATAAACGAAGAAAAACATCTGAAATAATTCGATAAAAGTAATCTTCATACCTTTTATAAACATTCAGTGAGGCGCACCTGCATCTCAGCTGACCACCGAACACTTCACAATTCGTGTTTAGTTTCCGAAATAAACTAAAAAACCGAAAGATGTCTCACTATTCACTTCGAGAAATAGATAACATTTATAACTATCACATTTCGTTCAATATAAATCGTTTTCAACAAAAGTCGAACCGTTAAGAGTTTCAGACAAGTATTTTTTGTTTTACCAAGTCCTGCTCACTGTCAATCACACATTTTCCACCAAAAAGTCTTCTATCAATATTAACCTATTTGCGGAAAACTCTTCGCGGGCACCGAAAGGAAAATAAAAGAAAAAACTTTCGAATAAAGAACAGCTGTCGACCTGGCTGCGAACTGGCGACGAGCTGGCGAACGCAAAAAAAAAAAACAAAAGAAAAGCCGACCGAGTCCGACCGAGCTGTCAAAATCGCGTGACGTAATCACCAACCCTTACATGGCCGATTTTGAATTTCGAACGCGCGCGCCTCCCGCGTCGATGTGTGCGTTAGCAACCTGACTACACGCTTGCGTAGCCGCAACTGAAATCACCTTGCAAGGACCACTCTTGCCCTCTCACTCTAAACAGGTGCCCTCTCGCTTTAGCGGGCATTGTGCTTTAGTGACTGGCCGCAGCTTGACAATAAATTACGTATTGGAATCTAATCAGTTTAATAGATAGGTGGATTTTTTGGGTTAATTTCTTAGCTTTGGAAGCCTTTCATCTTACGGCTTTATAAGTTAAGTAAGTACTTAGAAAGGAACATACAAATAAGCATATAACTAGGCTTTTCTTATTTCTGAGAAAAAATAACGTGGTAGGTAGGTTTCCTACTTATAAAGGGATATAAGCCGGAGTGGTCTGAGGTGGCCCAGGACCGAAAACTTTGGACTGAACTGGGGGAGGCCTTTGCCCAGCAGTGGGACACAAAAATGGATGTTACGTAAAAAAAATATAAGCATTTAACATAACATAACATTTACATACAGGCACATACATTGCTTCTGGCCCCACACTAGGATCCCCTGTGTCGTGGAAACCAGAAACAGCGACGTCACAAACATGTAAACATCCAAGACCTGGAGTTTTATTTTGTCCATTTGATGAAAATCAAATGAATGAATGAGCATTTTAACAAGTTTTTCTTATTTCGGAGTAAATTTCTATTTGATTACAACACAAAATAATAGGTGGAAAGACCGGTAGGGGATGCCTGACGTGGACAATGTCCACTGGACATCGATAAAATAGGGGATTTATAAGCAAAGGGCAAATTAAAAAGTATTTCCAGAAAGCTTTAAAGCGTATGCAGCAACAATCAGCCGTTTTCAGAAGAACTAAAAAAAATCTAACCGGCTGTCAAAAGAATGCAATTTTGGACCTCAGCCCAATAACCATGTGTGCTACATCATCAAATAGGTCTCAGCGAGTTGAACAAAAGTTACTATGACGCCATCAGCAAAATGTTTGTCCTTTCGGAGTTATATTTTATTGAAACTGTTAGTTTTTTTTTAGTTCTTCTGCAAACGGCTCATTGAATGTTGATGAAACAAAAGAGCTTCATTGACTTAAATCCGAAGTCACTTACATGATTTTTGTCGCTCCGATACGCAGAGCTTAATCGTGGGAAGTTTGTCAGGATCTTGGGACGTTCAGATCACTTCCTACCATCTTAGGCACAGACGTGAATTTATGTATTCTACTATTTTATCTGTTTCAGACTTACAACATCATTAGTTCTGATCTTGAAACGAATAATAGATTTCAATGGTTATTGTCGAGGTCAGGACTAAGGAGGTTTCTATTTGTTGAAGATTATCTTTGGTCAAGGTTAATTAAAGCTAAGTCATTTAGGCAAGATAAAAAGTACCCGAAACCGGCGTGCGTGCATGCAATGACTAATAAGTGTCGATGAATCGAAAGTGATTTGTCTGGATCGTATCAGGTGGCAGTTCCTGGCAGGTGGTTTCTGCATACCCCTCTGTGATACGGGTGTGAGCTTATGTATGTATGTACTCAGAATTTAAAGCTAAGCCCCAAAATTGTCATGTTATAGCAGTCGAAGTTGCAGCTTTCGTCAAATTAAAATGTAACATATTTTCATAAGCTCAATTTGCATAAAGAAATAAAATAAAACCAGTTAGCTTTTGCAAGTCAATGTGGCGTCTGCTTCAACATTTCTGCATCATAAGATACGATTGACCTTTTGCTTTCTTCATCCTTATTTCCGACGATTATTTCGCAAAAAAAGACCAACACTCACCACAGGAATTCAAACCTACAATTTATCCTGACAGCTTCTTTATACAATAGCTGTCGTTACAAAAAAATACACTTAATTACACCTGAACAGAAACTGCACGGTAGCCAATGTCTAATGATGATCGAACATCCAAACCACTGGTGACCTGCCCATCTTGGATATCACAACCAAAACCAAGACCACTAAAGTAGACCTCCATTAACCTAGCCTATACATTCGGACACATTTCTGGTCACCCTGGCTATTTGATTAACAGTATGAAAGCAGGTGTCACAACAGCTTAGTATACTTTCAACACTAATGATGGAACTAGTATATTGTGTACAGAGAAAACAGGTTGATGATTTCCTGTAAACAACTCGCGAAAAGCTACCGTAGATCTGGAGATCCCCTTGTGGCTTAAACTGTATGTGATTGGAGACCACCAAATAGGCAACCGGTTAGTTGCATTGCAGAGGACGTTCTACTCATCTGGAACCCAACTGTGAGAGTGGGATCAAAATGGGCACTTTCACGAAGAAAATGAGTTACTTGTAATCTATAGGAATAAGTAGTTTTGGTCCTTAATACGAGGGCACTACGTCTGAAAACTATAAATTGGATCTATAAGTTGGGTCTTAAAAAAGTGATATTTTTTTTTACTGTTCATTTTGCAATGAAAAAAAGGTGGAGCCCCCAATTTCTCAGTCCTTTTTATGGTTGCCTGGAAAAAGCTGTTTCTAGTAATAAGGCCGCCGATAGTAGTTGATAAGCCTACTTCGATTTATTAAACTTCTGTCAATGAATTTTCTCGGTACCGTCGACAGCACATCATCCTATACACCCAGGCACTCTCCGTTGCGTTACGGGCGACTTTGGAACTAAAATGTGAAGGTTGACGTGATGTCGACTGTAAAACAAAGAGTGTTATTCTATCTATCTTTTTCTGACTTGTAGCAATTGGTTAGTTAGACCTGAGATTCTTGCATTAGTTTGTTAGTTAGACCTGAGAATCCTGCATTTAACCTCATAGTTGGACCACTGTACGTAGCAAGCGCTGATGTAGCACACTGGTTTCCTTACGATGTTTTCCTTCATGTCAGCGAGAGGTATTGCTGCTAAAAATTTAAAGATCGTTGGTATACGCTGGGATTCTGGGAACTGGCGGCAGAGTAAGATAAACTTATTATAATAACAGCAAAGGTATTGCTATTTAACCCAATTCTAAAAAGAATTACTTTTGCAAGGAGCATTTCTTTTAACTAAGCCTGAATTCCCTCAAATTTCCTCGAAAACTTGCTTAGAGCTTAATAAGCTCCTATGTTATCCTAGTTCGAGATCAAGGGCTTTGTTGCGGACCTTTTTTATAATATCGTTTTTACTGTCACATATTTTGTCAACCTCATTGTCTCATACCACTGTCTCGCCTACATTTTCCATTAAATCTATTACTAGCCTTTTCCTTAGTTTCTGTCCAGTTTTCCTATACAGTCCACCCGTAGTTAACAGGTTTCATAATTCACTGTGGCAAATTGTGATTCTCAATAATGATATTTCTATTCTTCTCAAAAGTCCCTTCAAAATAGTCCAGTCCTCTCTTTCCCTGTCGTCAGTAGTCCTAGCCTTTTCCAGACTTCAATAGCCTTTTCTACTCGTAGTCCTGTCTAAAGAAAATGCATTCTAACAAACCCTCGCTCTCCAAAGACGCGCGGATGCGCACTTAGGTATGCACGTCACCAAAACAGAAGCGTTATAACCATTTGTACTTGGGCCTTTGAGCCCGATAAGGCAATTAATCTTTCCCGCACGAAAAAATTGAAAGAAAAACCGTTTAACCATTGGAGAAAAGGCGTAGAAGGACTGTCTCGTTTTGTAGAGGATGGATTGAGAATACTTTATTTCAGAGCTAGAAGAAAGAATTATAGATGGTCTTGATATTTGGCTTGGTTTCGCTTAGATAGTTTAGATGGCTCAGCGACCCGAAGTGAGTCTTGGCCTCCGACTCAAGAAGTCGCTACTTGTCTCAGTCCTGCGCGGTGTCCTGCCAGTCGTTATTTTTTAATAAACACACATCAATTACTGTAAGGTTGCTCCCAAAAGGATTAATTTCTAAATCTCCAAAAGTCATCATCAGATCTTCACCCAAATAAAATGGCATGGCCGTCACACAACTCAAACAAAGAAATAATTATTGAAATCTGTTTAATCTGTAAGGTTCTCACTCTGGGTTATAGGTGTGAGTTTATGGATTCATGTCTAAAGTATCGAACCCTGACTAGGGGATAAAGGATACCAAAAATACACTGGCAAGTTAATCCTCTCCTCGGTCAATGAACAAAAAAAATTCCTCCGTGAAGGGCCCACCTTCTGTGCTTAGAAAAATCTTGCGCCCTAGCAGTAAACAAAACAAGAAGCAAACAAGACCATGTATATAAAAATGGTATAGTCAGTGGGCCCTTAGCGGGGAATATTATAATTTGTAATACAATGCGCGTTAGCGCGAGCGCGGCCGGGGCAAAAAACTAGGCGAACTTGAATTGGAAACACCTACAGATGACGTCCGATGCTTAGGGTGCGACTCGTGTCGACGTTTTTCTAATATACCGGTTTATTTGTTTGTTTGTTACACTTTATTGCACAAAAGTAAAAAATAATAATAGATAAAAACTTAAATAACAGGTAAGTGTCGATGTCCAAATGCGGACTTATTTCAAAAGAAATGAAGTACAAGGATGTAGTATTCATATTTGCACCAACTAGGTACTCATCTCTCTTTTACCTTTGGCTACCTTTCCATCACAAGGTTATCTGGAAGAAGTTGCTGTTACCAAGAAGGTCGCCTTGCAACTTATGTTTATATCGCTTGTTTCTTGTGTACAATAAAGAATATTCTTATTTTGTCATACCGACTTTGAAACAAAATCTGATTCTTTGCTTGTCTAGGAAAACGAAAATAATTGTCATTAAATTACATGTTTATACTAATTATGTGTTCAACAGTAAGTTGCATACACTAATAATGTTTGTACTTGAGTTTTTGTTGATGCACGTTGCATTTACTAACAAGGCCATTGTACTGTACTTTATTATTGTTTAAGTGAGATAATAAAATTTAGAGTTTTGCAAGAAAACAAGATGCTTAAAAAAGACCCTGAAAGAAAACTGAACTATAAAATTAATGAACATGCCCAACGTACTAAAAAGTATAAGTCCAAAGAACACGAAGAAATAAAGTGCGATAACAAGCGGGGAAGATTAAAAGTACTTATTGCCACTCCTATTTAGGCAAAGCCGGTTTTTGCTGACGATTTTCAGCCAAATATTTTCCCGAGAAGTCACGACTTGTCGACATTAGCCAGACCCACGGTTGTTGACTCCTGCCGGCTCCTGTCGCTCCATTCTGGTATTGTTGATTATGGTTGCGTGCCACTGGTCCTGTCAGCAAACGCCGCAGATCTTATCTCTTAAGCCACAAGAACGAATTTGGGACAAAAAGCTGAGATTTCTAGACTTCTGATTGTACCACTGGTTGTGCAGGAAAAACTTACACTTCCCGTTTGATAATCTTAAATATATACTATTAAGTTTTTCCTTAGAAACTACTATTGATCTTTTCGCATTATATCGGGCCGGCCGTGCGGGAATGATGATATCAATGTAAAATAATCCTTATTTGTTTAATGTTAGAGATTACAATATGAAAGGAGGAAACAATACTAAGGCCGACTTGCACCACCGACTAAAATCCATTTAACTTTAAGATAAACAGAATTTTGACAGTTCCGCCATACACTATCTGTCAAAAACAATGTTTTTTATAAACGAACGTCAAAGTTGTTAATTTCACAATTTATAAGTTACTAGCTGTTGCCCGCGACTACGTCCGCGTGGGCTTTAGTTGAGTAAAGTGTTTGCAAATAAGATACGGTTAATTTTAGCGCATGCGAAAGAGCTTTTATACTAACTTCGCAACCCCCTCTTACCCCCTTAAGGGAAGATTTTCGAAAAACTACTTTACACATCTTTCATGACTTTCAATGAAGGACCTTCATGCTGAATTTCAATTTCAAAAACGGCAAAGTTTCGAACTAAGTTTGTACCCCCCCTTCATTCCCCTTAAGGGATGATTTTCAAAAAACTATTTTACACGTGTTTCATGACTTACAATTAAGGACCTTCATATTGAATCTCATTCGAATAACTTCAAAAACGGCAAAGTTTCATACTAAGTTTGCAACCCCTTTTTTCCCCCTTAAGGGATGATTTTTAAAAAACCTATTAAGCCTACTAACATAGTTTATACTTTTAGTTTATTTTTAGTTTTTAAGGCTACTAACATCAATATGGATCACTGTTTTATCCGAAATAAACGTTTATTATTATTATTATTAATAATAATTTTAAATGAAGAACCTTCGTACTAAATTTCATTCGAATAACATCAAAAACGGCAAAGTTTCATACTAACTTTGAACCCCCATTTTCCCCCTTTAGGGGATGAATTTTCAAAAATCTTTTCTTAGTGCTCCCTTACGTTACAAAAGGAACCCCTGTGCAAAATTTCAAGTTTCTAACCCTTATACTTTAGGCCCTCGTTGATATGTCAGTCAGTCAGTCAGCTTCTCCTTTTATATATATAGATTGATAAGGAGAAAAAGCTAATAAAACATATCTACGTTGCGTGTTTTAAAAAAAAAATTGTAATTAATTAACAAAATTATCACAATTAGTGGTATTGCAAATTTTAAAGATTCACAAATGTAGTAAGCTAAGAAAAAAATACCCTAAACCTCCCGATTGCGAAACAAAGGTGATATCAATGCGCCACAACTGCACTTGAAAAAGATAAGATGCGGTTAGCGCATCTATTCTGTCTACCATGCGAGAGGTCCCGGGCTCGAACCCCGGCTGGGGACAAAAAAAAACAGGTCTTGGATGTTCAGATGTTTGTGATGTCGCTGTTTCTGGTTCTGGCCCCAAACTAGGATACCCTCCTAATGTGGGGCCAGAAGCAATGTATGTGCCTGTATGTAAATGGTAATGTTTATAATTGGAATAAAAACTTCATTGATAGATATGTTTGAAGTAACATTGACTTTTCACTGATTAAATTATAGAGAAAACGCGAACGAAACTGGTAGGTATCTGCTGCCATAGCTAGGCTACCAAGTAGCCTGTATTAATAGCAACAAGGCCGTGCCTCTTACGGGAAAGTTTACACAATACACATACATAAGCTCACGCCTGTATCCCAGAGGGGTAGATAAAGACCAAGCACTGCCACTTGCCATGATCTTGACAGATCACTTTCGCTTCATCGACATTCATTAGTCGTTGCGTGTAAGCATACGCTGGTTTTGGAAGCCGTATGCGCGCACGCTACGACTAGGAAGGAATAAAAAGAAATGGAAAGAATGAAAAAAAAAGGTGATAATGTTTAGTGAACAATTAAACAATGGTGGTGTTATTGGAGTTGTTACCAGGGCCCTTAGTGCGAGTTTTTTCATTCACTTTCGATAGCGAGAGCGTTTGCAATTTGTATAAGAGTGGCAGAGAGACAACTAGCTGGCGCGCTTTGTCACTCCTATAGAATATGAGTTTACGTTAACGCGATCGAGTAGTTAAAAAAACTCGCACTAAGCACAAAGAAGTGAAATACAGTTTGCTTAACATTAACTAACGTGCATTTTATTTATTTGTTTGTATGTGTATGTGGATTTCCAAACAGACCGGTTGGAAGCGGTTTGTATCCAGCGTCTCCCTGCCACTTACGCCTGCCTGCCTCCTTTTGGAGGGCTATGTCCAGCAGTGGTGGACTTCTTGTGGCTGAATGATGATGATGATGATGTGTGCGTAAAATATAAACTACGGCGCATTCCGTCAGAGTGCGTATACCGTGTTTTTTCATTCACTTTCGATAGCGAGAGCGTTTGCGATGTGCATAGGAGTGACAAAGAGACAAAGAGACAACTATGTGGCGCGCTTTGTCTCTCCTATACAAATTGCAAACGCTATCGCTATCGAAAGTGAAGGAAAAAACTCAGTATAAGCACTCAGATCCTGTAGACCCGCCGGCGGGTCGGTCTTGCAACGGCACTTTGAATCGAATTTTGAAGATGATACATACTACAGTTATAAGAGCATGTTTTATGATTTAAAAACTGTAATACATTTTTTCAAATGTGACTCCGTGAAATAACTAGTTTAGCTGTGAAAGAAAAAAATTCGAGGCCTGAGGGGTACCTACATTTAAGTATAATATATTTTAATACAACACGAGCATTTGTAGCAAATTAGTCCACAAAAGTAATTTTCTAGGAACTGTGACTTATCAACAAAGACAGAAGCTCCTCTACTCACAACGCTAATACAGCTAACTTGCCTTACAATTGAGTAGGTACATTTATTTAGATAGGAAAACACAAAACTTCAAGTAGTTACTTATTTTGACCAAAATATTCTACTAGCTGCGCTGCAACAGTTTTGGGCCAAAATACGCTTTCGGATTCCGATGAGTTCCGCAGTTCCAATGAGTTTAAAGCTATTTCTAGCAATTAATACGTTTACTAAGGGGCGGTTTCTCAACTGAGAACTTTACTAAGTAAGTACTTAAGTAACGTTCAGTCACGGTCTTTTATGAGTCATTTGACGAGACAACACTACAGCTAATTAGTTACTTAACGAAATTATCAATTCAGAACTGGCCCTAAGTCAAATAAATAAATTTAAGCATTGACAAATGACAAAAAGAAATGGTAGAATAAAAAAAAAACAACTTTCTTCAATTATTATTTCACTGCGTACCGGATATTTCATTACTGAGTGAAAATTTTCAACTCAGAAACTGGCCGTTAGTAAACGTATTAGTTGCAAGAAATTGCACTAAACCTATTGGAACGTGTGAAAAAAAAGTTCCTAGGTAATTATTTCTCACATATTTCATTTAATGGTAACTCAATTTCAACACAATAAAGTCGAGAGTAGAAGGCAAGCCTCAATTAAACAAATTCTTAGAAACAATAGACATAAAGTTAACAAGCGCCGCTAAAGACAAGGAAAAATCTGAGGTCAATTCCAAATAAATTGTCAAAATTATGTGTAAACAGTCAGCAAACCGGACGTTTTTGACATTCCCGCCCAAACGCGCCGACTATAAAGGCTGATGATGTCATGGTGATGACGAATGATGTGTTTTACGTAATTTTATTGTTAGTTGAAGAAAAAATTACGAGAAATTGTGCCTCTACTGCAGAGTCTGAGTGAGCACTTCAACTAAAAAAAACGACGAGAATTGTGTCTGGTGTT
Organism: Yponomeuta plumbellus; assembly: GCA_947310845.1. Taxonomy (NCBI): domain Eukaryota; kingdom Metazoa; phylum Arthropoda; class Insecta; order Lepidoptera; family Yponomeutidae; genus Yponomeuta; species Yponomeuta plumbellus. Next base: position 4,209,235 of record OX371206.1, read on the forward strand.
AAACACATCCATGAGTAATAATTTTTTGGTTTGAAACTTTGTTAATTAAGGTAAAACTGTTTTGAAAAACGTAAATGTGGAGTTTCTTTGTAAGCTTCTTCTGCACATACTCGTAATGTATTAATTGTGAAACTAACAACTTTGACGTTCATAAAGTAAACATTTGGTTTTTATTATGAATAAAACACTTGTATTTGTTTAATAAAATCTGCCGTAGACTGCCTAGTTGGTCTAGCATTATCCCGTCTGGTTATCAGACCGGAGGTCGCGGGTTGGATTCCCACAGGGAGTATATTTGTATAAATGGCTTCAGTCTGGGTGTATTTTCACAGAATATCCTGGACAAGTGTCGAAAACTTCTACGTAACCTCGTATTATGAAATGTATTTTTAAGACCTTGTTACTAAATTTCTAAACTCTGACCTACCTCCGTGCGCCCTTCTCTCTGTCTTTTCACAAAGGCAGGTTTCTTCACGGTGTTTTTCTTCACGCTTACAGCGCGCTTACAGCGCGTTTGCATGTGTACACTTCAATCGGACCTCATAGTTCTTACAACGCGCGTTACAAAAGCGCATGCAAACGCGCGCTTACAGCGCGCTTACTGCGCGTTTGCATGTGTTCACTTCAATCGGACCTCATAGTTCTTACAACGCGCGTTACAAAAGCGCGCGCTTCAAAACGCCTGTACCCGCTCGTACTCGAGTATTTATTTTGTGAAATTCTCAAGTCGAAAACCGGCTCTATATTTGCAAGTACGTCACATGAGTGTCACGTGCCCGTGACTACAGACCTTTTCGAGGGCCTAACCCGACTGTCACGCGTGGAAGTCACACTACGTTAGTAAAATTCTCAATTCGGAAACCGGCTCTATAATAGGTAACAGAGGTAACATTTACATACAGGCACATACAGTCTGTTATATTTTAGAATATACCTTGGCTACTATCGGATAGAGTCGGACATATTTGTGTAATGGAAATATCGGAACTAATAATAATATGACACTTAAATTACTTAACTTTTCAAAAGAGTGAAGAAAAGTTTTGTACAGAGCAGGAAGTAGTATTACACTCGTGTGCTTTCGACGAAAACCGAAGCCTACTCTAGAGCCCGAGGTATATTCTAAAAGCTAACAGACTGTACATTGCTTCTGGCCCTACACTAGGATACCCTGTGTCGTGGGATTCAGAAACAGCGACGTCACAAACATGTAAACATCCAAGACCCCGCCAGCAGGCTGCGTCGGTCCGCCTCCTGGCTCACGCTCTGCGGGCCGGTCACAGTGCTTATACTGAGTTTGTTCATTCACTTTCGATAGCGAGAGCGTTTGCGATTTACATAGGAGTGACAAAGAGACACCTGTTTCTTGTACTCCGACAGGAACTGTGCCAGTTTCCACGTGGCTGTGACAACAGAATTTCCGCGCCTCTCACGTATAATCCCCACTACCGAACCGTTAATCGATTCCGAACGAAATAAATCGAGCCGCCGATAATAAAAGATTCGGCCCCGCCCACCCCGCCTATCATAAATCTCCGACAAAAAACAACGCACACGGCATAACAATAATAGCACGAAATGAAACCCGAGGTGTAATTATAACCTGTTATATTTAATACAAGTGTCGAGCATTAACAAATACGCGGGGGACCACCTACTGCTCTTGGTGGGGTTACCATCGGTCTAAAATCAACATGAGGTCGCGTGTTTCGGATGTTTGGTCTGTTCTAAGGAGGTCTAGTCGGGCCGGGCCTGTGACCGCGTGAGATTTGGAACGCATTAACCACTGCCTCGTTGGTATAGCCGGTAAGGCGCTAACTACCGAGATAGAGGTCGTGGGTTCAATCCCCACTGGGGGCGCCCGTACATTTGTAAAAATACCTCATCATCAACCCATTATGTCCCCACCGAGGGGCACGCGTCTCTTCCCTGAGAAAGGTACAGGCCATACTCCACCACGGGGGCCTAGTCCGGAAACGGTGGAGGCATGTAAGACTAGTGGCTGGTCTTACTGTCAAAAGTTTTCGAGCCGCCTTTGACTTGGCTTGACGACTGCCATCTATTGACGGCAGCCGGCACCAACTGCTTAACGTGCCTTACGAAGCACGGAACCGCTCGGAAAATTGCCACTAGCATTAGTCATAGACGGTCACCCATCCATGCACTGGACGCGCCTTATGTTGCTTAACCTTCCTGATCGTTTAAGATCACTCAGGCGGCTGGGGCTACGAGAGATTCCCTTGGGTCCCAATTCTCTGAAATCTTAACAACAAGGAACAGGATTCAAACGGTACTGACGAGTAAATGGGAGCTCCAAAGGTCCAAAAGTACCTTCAATTTCATACTTTATTGACTGACACTTTTATCTACGCGTATTGCAAATTAAAATAAAATTGCCTATGTTGCTTAAGGTTCGTGATCGTTTAAGATCACTCAGGCAGCCGGGGCTACGAGCGAACCACCTCAGTCTGGGTGTAATGTTTCAATGTTTGTAATATCCTAGCCTGTTTACCGTAGCACACGGTCTCCTAGATTGGGACCAGCGCCTAGATTCTGCTAATGCATTGTTGTACAATGAAATCTGCATGAACATGGCGATTTAGTTTCATTGCCGCTTCAAGTCTCCGCGCGCACTCAAATCAAGCAATCTAGGCGTCAATGGTATGAAAAAACACGTCACGTGACCCGACCCTGTGTCTGTCATCGAATTATGATAGGGATTACACTTACAGGATTGAGGCCCTGGTCAAGTGATTGTATTGTGTGGAAGTTAAGATTGCCAAGAGTGTTATAGATTGTTGTTATCGAGTTGAGCAACAGAGTATAGCTTTTCTTCTCTTACATTGTGAAAATACATTGTTTCTACCGAGACAAACAAAAACGAGATCTCTCCCAAGAGCAATAAAATAAAAAATAAAAACACTTAAATAGTAACAATTAGACAATAGCCGTCCATTTCAACTCGTGAACCACAAAATAGATAAAAACAAAAGTCACATTACTATTATATGTAAGCAGCCTAAATACGTCCCACTATAGGGCACAGGGCTTCTCTCAGAGAGAGAGTATGGGCTTAATCACCACGCGTGCCCACCGCGGATTGGCGGTTTCAAGAGCTGAGGAATACCTCAATATTCTGAGTTATTCAATTTAATTTTATTTATTTATTGCAAGAAAAATAATTACATTACAGTTGGAACTACTGCGTAATTAATTGCATTAAACATTATACATACATTATTTAGATTATAGATATTACATTAAAAAAAAATTAGAATGTCAAAATTATTTACATATTATGAACAATTATATACAAGTACCTGGGTGACCTCTTTTTTTAATATATAAAATATGTAATATAAAATTAAAATAATCCTTTTTCAACAAAAAAAGAACTTGGAAAAAAAACAACATGACTCGAACCGGGTCTCTCGAAATCGGCCCGAAACGGGTCGCCCGTTTTCCCGTTAGAACTTTTTTTTTTTTTTTTTTTTAACCCAGGGAAATGCTCATGCACACCCATCCGTCCCGGGGGGAACTGGGCGGGTAGTGTGGGACTGCTCGGGAGCCCTACCCACTAAAACCCTGGGGTGACGCCGCGCGCTGATATAGGAGCCGATCCGGTACCGCGGGAGACGACGCCCCGGTGCGACCCCCAGCGCGTGGGAGGGAGCAACGCCCTCCCTCTCCCGTGTCCACGACGGAGCGGTCACTACGCCCCGTCGTCCTCCTCGCGGCGGCGCTGTCAGCGAACGGGTGCCCCCGCACCCGTCGCTCGCCGCCGTGAAGGTTGCCGCCGTCGGGCGGAATCGGCCCTCTCCCGATCCCGCTCCGCGACCTCCTTCTGGAGCATCACAGCTTCACAGAAGGAGACCACTGCCGTCCATGAGTCTTGATCCGCCAGTGCAGCTGCAACTACAGCTGGCGGAGAGAGATCTCGCCCGATCCGGGCGACCAAGGTGCTCCGCTCGGAGGCCCACGCGGGGCACTCCTCCAGCGTATGCTGGGCGGAGTCCAAGTCACTCCCACAGTGGTGGCACTGCGTCGTCGATTCGCGACCGATGCGACACAGGTACTCACCGAAGCAGCCGTGCCCGGTGAGCACCTGTGTCAATCGGTAGGTGACCGTCGACCGCCGTTCGAGCCAGGCTTCGAGGCTCGGCAGGATCGCGCGAAGAGTGCGCCGGCGCGAGATCCATGGCTGTTGTAGCCTGTCGCGCCACGTCTCAAACGCCCTTCGGCGCTCCTGCCTCCGCACTATTTCCGGCGGCTCAGTTTCCTCCTCTCCCCGGCGGAGGCGTGCATACACCCGCGCGTCCATCTCCGCCAGGATGTCCAGCGGGGGAAACCGCGCCAGGACAGTGGCCGCCTCAAAGGATATGGTACGGTATCCTCTGGCGATCCGGATGGCCATCTTCCGCTGCGCACCATTAACCATGGTGCGGCATCGGCGGACGCCCGTCAGTCGGTGTGACCAAATGGGTGCACCGTAGAGGGCCATGGACCGCACGACCCCCGCATAGAGGCGGCGGACTCCCTCCTCGGGACCCCCCTGATTGGGCAGCAATCGGTGCAATGCACCCGCTACCCTGTCGATCCGGGGGACCAGGCGCCGGAAATGCTCCTCGAAGCCCCAACGGCCGTCCAGCGTGAGCCCCAAGTACTTCATGTACTGGCTCACACGGACTTCAACATCACCTACGCGAATCGAGGAAACGGGCGGTTCCCTCCCTCGCGGGAGTTTGTGGAACCATAGCGCCTCGGTCTTGTGAGGCGCTATCCGCAGGCCCAGTTCCTCGATTTTCTCGACGACGCGAGACACTCCGAGCTCTGCGAGCCGGATGGTCCTGTCATAATCTTCCCCACCGGCGTGCACCAGGGTGTCATCTGCGTAGCAGACGAGGTGCACATCGGGGGGGAGGTCGACCCGTAAGACTGCATCGTATGCGAGATTCCAAAGGAGAGGTCCTAAAACCGACCGCTGTGGAACCCCGCACACGACCCCTCTGCGATGGTTTTCACCATCCCGACCCGGGAATGTGATCTCCCTGGCGGACAGGTACGCGCCAACGATTCGCCGCAGGTACAGAGGCACTCGATGGTATTCGAGCGCCTCCTTGATAGTCGACCAAGGCAGGGAGTTGAAGGCGTTGACAATATCGAGACTTATCGCCAACACTACCCCGCCTCGGGACAGTACCTGTGTCGACAGCGACCGGACGCGGAGAATCGCGTCCACTGTCGACCGCGCGCGTCGGAAGCCAAACTGACATTCCGACAGGTTGGGACCTGTACGCCCTAGATGCTCGCTGATTCGGTCGGCAACTATTCTCCTTCTTCAAGAGGACCATCCTCGCTGATTTCCAGCCGGACGGGAACACGCCAGCGTGGAGACAGCTGGTATACAGCTGTCTCAGGCGGTCACTCAGTCCGGCGGCGAGAGCCAACACCAGCGCTCTGCCCGGAATGCCATCCGGGCCGGGTGCGGTGTTGCGGGCCGCGAGACGCTTCACCGCTCGGTCTAGCTCCCCGATCGACACCCTCAGCTCGTCAGACCATGGCTCTTCCGAGTCCGACGTTCGCAGTGCTGAGGGTGTGGGACTGACCTGGACTCTTGGGAAGAGCGTATCCCCGTTAGAACTGTCCCAACCTTGCAGATAGACGCGAAATTTACCTCTGTATGTTATCATAGCAAATTTCAATTGGCTTAAAACACGGATAAAATAACGTTTTCTAAAAATGTAACCTAGTTAGATCAATTAAACGCCCCAGAAAGCATCTGCTTACAAAATTTCGTGAAAATCGTTGGAGCCGTTTCCGAGATTCTGATTATATATAAATATATATACAAGAATTGCTCGTTTAAAGAGATTAGATTATTTACACATTATGAACAATTTACTCTAGATTTAATATAAATTAAAATTAATTCAAAAACAAAATTGAACCTTTCAAAAATCAATCAGAGTATGTCAATAAATTAATTCGATCAAAATAATAATAATGTAAACATAAAATTTAATTTTGTCACAAAAGTATCAATGAAATGTCAATCTAATTAGGGTCAAAATTTAAAATTCAATAGAATAGCTGGGATGTGTTGTAGGGGATAGGGGATGTATTAGCAAACGACAAGATAAAAAGTACCCGAAACCGACGTGCGTGCATGCAACGACTAATGAATGTCGATGAAGCGAAAGTGGTTTGTCAGGATCGTGGCAGGTGGCACTCCGTGGTCTCTGCCTACCCGTCTGGGATACAGGCGTGAGCTTATGTATGTATGTGTCTCTCCTCTTTGCCATTTTCATCAATAGTATTTCCAAAAACCTTTCTTCTTCTTACCACCTTTATGCAGATGATCTCCAAATTTATGCACATTCCCCTGTAGATAATCTGCCTTTGGCCATTGACGATACGAATGCCGATCTCAATCATATTTTGGAATGGAGTAGGTCTCATGGTTTGAGGGTCAATCCCTCTAAGACTCAGGTGATTGTGGTTGGCAGTCCTAGAATGATATCAAGGGTCAAGTGGGAACAGCTTCCATGGGTGAAGTTTGACGGTGTCATAGTTCCGTTCAGTGAGAAGGTGAAGAACTTGGGGGTCATTATCGATAGGTGCCTGACTTGGTCTCTTCAGCTGGCGGAGGTGAGTCGGAAAATATTCGCTTCAGTGGCCTCCCTGAGAAGGTTGCGGAATTTTCTGCCAACTGCGACCAAAGTCGCACTTGCGCAATCTCTGTTGCTACCTATCCTCGACTACGCTGATGCCAGCTATCTTGATTTGACCGAAGACCAGCTTAACAAACTTGAGCGCCTTCAAAACTTCGCTATAAGGTTCATATTTGGTTTACGCAAATATGACCACATCTCCGAATTTCGCGATAAGCTCAAGTGGCTTCCAATCCGTTCTCGTAGGAATGCTCACCTCCTCTCCCTTCTCTTTTCAATACTGTTCAATCCAGCCACCCCTTCCTATCTCAAAGAGTGCTTCACCTATCTCGGTGATTCCCACAGCCGGGCATTACGATCTGATCAGAATCTCTCGCTTAAGAGTCCGGCGCATTCGACGAGGTTTTTCAGTGACTCATTTACTGTCACGGCTGCTCGGCTGTAGAATGATCTACCGACTTTAATAAGGCGCTCGCCCTCCCCCGCTGTCTTTAAAACCAAGGTAAAAGAGTTTTATCTCTCTCTATGATATTTGTGCATTATTCTATGTCGCGTATTTATTTTTTTCTCCCCCATGTAAGTAGGTATATTATAATTTATTATTTCCTCCTCCTGTAGGTTATTTATTATTATATATTGATGTATGTTTATCATAACTATATATGTATGTAATGGTTTATGTAGGTGTATTGCTATTTATGTAAGTATGTATATTACCCGTTGTAAGACTACCCGTCTCCTTTTTCCTTCAGAAATTTTTCCATCATAGGGTTGTCTGGAAGAAATTGCTTTTAGCAATAAGGCCGCCAATTGTACTGTTACCTTGTAAATATTTTATGTTTGTGTTTCTCCTCGTGTACAATAAAGAATATTCTTATCTTATCTTATGTTTGTTATTTTTTTACCTAATTCCAATATATAATAATACGTATTTATTACTCTCACTACCACTTATAGTATCCAAGTAAATATAATAATAATATGGTCTTTTCTTTTTGTTCACAATAGGCGCAAATTAATAAATCGAAATGATACACATACGTTACTGGACCCGACTGCAAATCAGCGTTACAACTGATCTCTCGGTTGCAACATTATGCTGAGTCGGGCCCATTTTGGGGACTCAATACTTAAAACTTCCCGATATTTTGTTAGATATTTTTTTGTTTGTTTGTCTTTGTGTTAACTACTTGTATTCCTACCGTCACCCCATTTGTGTTTTCTGTTGAATGTTGTATTATGTTGCGTGTTTTTGTGTTTTTGAGTACTGTGTCGTCAAATAAATATATAATTCTTTCTTTCTTCTTCAATACCAGAGGCGCCGTGAGTTTTCTCTTCAAGAAGTCCTTCTGTAGCTCCCAGTTTTATGTCAGACCTCTAGTAATAAAAGTCAAGTTTTATAGTTGTATCTCGAGCCCAACCAACCTTTCGTGACCTCGCAGTCCTTACTAGCATAACTAAAACAAGGGCGACCAGAACTTACTGTTGAAAAACCCTTCATTAACCGCATTCCGTCGATACTTCCGTTTTTATAGTTTCTCTAATCAAGCCAGGAGATTAATACTATCTGAAAAAGTATAATAGCTTTGGTCAACGGCCCGGATTAAGTCTGGATTATTTTGCTTCATCTTCATCTTTTTAGCATGCTTTAGGAAGTAACCCAGAAAAAATCGCGTATTATTATCATCAACATCAACCCTTTATGTCCCCACCAAGGCACAAAAAAAGCCCTACTTTACCTAATAGTCCACCCTGCAATACACCAGGGGCCTGATTCTGTTAGAGCATTATAGTACAATGACAGATGCACGGTCGGACCACGCGACGTGTTTATTCATACCATTGACGCCTAAAAGGTTGATTTGAGTGCGCGCGTCCATTCGAAGCGGCAATGAAACTAAATCGCCATATTCGTTCAGTTGTCATTGTACTACAATGCTTTAACAGAATCTAGGTCCTGGGCCTCGATTCTGTTAGTGCATTACAGTACGATAACAGGTCACGTGACGTGTTTTTTCATACCATTGCTGCCTAGATTGTTTGATATGCGTGCGCGCGTAGACTTGAAGCGGCAATGAAAATAAATCGCCACGTTATGAACCACAAACAATGAATTAACAGAATCTAGCTCCGGGAGCAAAGGTCCCAAGCTGGCGGCATTGCCACGCTGCACCGCCAGAGAAATTCTTTGACCAAGAAATGCCCAGAGCGGCAGCCAAGCCCGCGGTCCCTCAAACGGCGCCCCAACTCCCTAACAAAAATCTTGGTCTGTACCCCCTACTGAATAGAAATTTTCCGGCTTCTTAGATAGTTCACAAGCTTCATAGTAAATGTTAAATGCGTCTTTCCACTTTTGCAACTCTGCCCGTAATCACATTACCTACTTAAATTGTTCTCGAAATGAAACGGTTCTGGCGGTTGTAGAACGGACTCCATTGTTATTGTATGTATGTATGTATTTACATAGGTATATGTAATTATTAAATACCTACTCTAATGGACCGAATAAAATCTGTAAGTCAGTTAGTTTATGTACATAATTATCCCCTCTTTATACTTTTTGTACACTTACCTACCTTTTCTCTACATCTTTTCTATCCCTCCCAAGGTTGTCTGGAAGAGATCACTTTTAGCGATAAGACCGCCAATCGTATACGGCGAAACTTAGAATGTATTTGTTTGTTTTTCTGGTGTGTACAATAAAGAGCCCATTCTAATCTAATCTAATCTAATCTACACTTTTACCGGCTGCGCCTTGTTACTAAAACACAACAGCATGGGACTAACCGACAGCCCGCTTTGCCGGGGAGGCCTGAAAGAAGAGGAAACACCCGCCCACGTGAAGGCGTGGAAAAACGACGGACCGGCATCGTTGGGAAGCTGGGATCCCTTCAGGAGGTCTGCAGTGATACCAGAGCATTGCTAGCCTTCTGGAAGGAGATAGGCTGGCTGGAGTATACTTGCTTAAAATGCCTTGCTACGTACAATATCCCAACTATGAGACTAAGTTCTTCGACCTCTGTGGCGCAGCGGTTAGCGCATCTGACTACCATGCGAGAGGTTCCGGGTTCGAATCCCGGCTGGGGACAAAAAAACCCAGATCTTGGATGTTTACATGTTTGTGACGTCGCTGTTTCTGGTTCCCACGACACAGGGTATCCTAGTGTGGGGCCAGAAGCAATGTATGTGCCTGTATGTAAATGTTATGTAAAATGTTAAATGTTATATCTTAGGTTTAACTAAATAACTAACTCCGACCCTCCAAGGTCCCATAGTGTCAACCGCAAATGAAACAGAAATTAACAAATTCAAATTCAAAAATTTATTTCAACGTAAAGAATATACATTCTGCTTGTTGAATGTCAATGTACATATAGTTATGTATAATGTTAGCCGCTCCCTTGGGGCCGTCTGTAACATTTCATCAAGTAATAAAATAAACAATTAATTCCTGAAATAACATAACGCCTTTCAAGTATTCCGCATAACTCTACACCTTATTTGCTTCACACGCCGTTTACGCACGTGCCTCTAGTTTTTTCGAATCAATAATTAACAACTACAGCGTTGTGCATCGTGCGAGCGTTGTGTTTTTTCAGCACTATAATTACGCGGTAAATTAAGTGTGCGATCAATTAGTCGGGTAGGAGTCATTATTGACTATCATTATGCTAAGCTTGGATTAGATACTTTGCGTATTTTGATTTATTTATTTTTAACAGCACCACAGACCACAATGGACCAATGGAAACCACACATCGGCAAGCGCAGCGTAGGACGACCAGCCACAAGATGGACAGACGATCTCATCCAAGTGGCAGGGAGACGCTGGATGCAAGGCGCTTCCAACCGGTCTTTTTGGAAATCCATGGAGGAGGCCTATGTCCAGCAGTGGACTTCTTGTGGCTGAATGACGATGATGATGACTACAAGCACCAAAATACATCCAGACTGAGGCCATCCGTATCAAAGTACGCCTTCCCCCAGTGTGATTCGAACCCCTGACCTCTTGCTTAGTAGCTGAGCGCCTGAAGGGATAGACTAACAAGGCAGTCAAAAAAACCCTGCCAAGGTAGAAAAGGTACAAAGGAGTATCGCTCGTAGCCGGGGCTGCCTGAGTGATCTTGAGCGATCACTAAGGTAAAGCAACATACGGCGCGTTCAGTCCATGGATGGGTCACCGTCTATGACTAACGCTAGTGGCATTTTTTCTGAGCGATTCCGTGCTTCGCAAGGTACGTTAAGCAGTTGGTGCCGGCTGCCGTCGATAGATGGCAGTCGTTAAGCCAAGTCGGAGGCCTTTAGGGGCGGCTTGAAAACTTCTGACAGTAAGACCAGCCACTAGTCTTACAAGCCTCCACCAATCCGGACTTGGCCCCCGTGGTGGAGTATGGCCTATACCTTCCTCAGGGAAGAGACCCGTGCCCCTCGGTGGGGACATAATGGATTGATGATGAAGGTAGAAAATACTAAGCTTTCCAACGGCCTTCGACTTTCTCACCCCACGGTACGAGCCGCCGACACGCCACCCATTTGTACCATTTCACAGCCAGCTCGTTACCTCTGGAGCCCATTGACCCGTCCGTTACAATGGTTGGGACCTGCAACTCTTTAAGACCGCCTTAAGGGGTCCTAGGAAGTTACTGGTGTCACCAAATCTGCCCCCGTTGTTGTAATACGATATTTGACACTATCAACAATAAATTATTTGAGATGCTCGATTAAAACGAAAATTACAAAATGATTCGGAAAATGTATTTCTTTCAATCATTTACTAGTTATTACAATTTTTAAATAGTTGAAACATAAAAAGAGTGCTCTGAAATGTGACGTCACAAGCAAGTATTTTCATACAAAATTCCGTTTTAAAAGGAACTCATTTGACATCCTGTCAAATACCCAATTACAGTAAGTCGAAAAAGTTGAAGTGTGGGAAATCGCACTTGTGTCAATTGTCAAATTCTACTGTAATTAAGCTGACAGTATCTTTGTTAATTTTAGAGCTATACACAAGTTTCAAATAGACATACGCATACCATATTTATTTGGGGCTGAGACAAAATGTAAACTACTTTTCAGTACACTTTAGACTATTTTCATTGTCAAAAAATGTTATTTCGGTTTTTACACTTAGAATTAAGTAAATTAGATTAGATCAAATTAGATTTACTTATTTTTTAGTGTATAAACCGAAATAACATTTTTTGACAATGAAAATAGTCTAAAGAGTACTGAAAAGTTGTTTACACTTTATCTCCGCCCCAAATAAATATGGTATAGGTTGATATATTGATCACGCTACAGTGAAAAAAGTCTGACGTCGACTCTCGAGTAACTCAACTTACTGTACCGGCTATCTATATTAATATTAAACCGAAGCATTCTTTGTAGCCAAATGTTTCTAAGTTTCGGTGCCAGTTAAGTTTCAATAATACCTACAAGGCGGGAATCCCTCAAAGGTACTAATAAGGTAGTCCCCATCCATCTCCTAAGAGCCAGCAAACATCGCTGCGCGTCGAACAAACACGGATACTCAATGGAATCCCAATTAGGCCGCTCGCAAGCGGACGATCGCCATTCAAAGTGACGCGGCTAAGGGCGCGGGCACACGGCGCGTTTTTCTAGTCGCCGCCCGACGCGACAATACGTCCGCGGTGCGCGTTACGGACAAGTGGCCGGGAAGTGCTGAGCGTAGGCCGGGGGCCGGCTGCGAAAAAGGTGTGATTACTCTAGTTTTTTTCACTAGCACATTTTGTAGAACTACAATTAGATAGGTAGATAGAGGACTTAATTGTACATACAAAAGTAGATTACACAAGTATTTATTAACGTAAGATGGTGGTCTTATCGCTAAAAGTTAATGGTACCTATACTATGACAATTCGTACATTGCAAAGTTGATTGACCCGCGGATTAACACAAAGAATGATTAATGCATGAAATAAAAAAATATATTTAGAATACACTTACAAGACACATCAATATTATATTAACAATAACAGGTTATATTCTTTAACAGACCTCCACCAATCCGGACTTGGCCCCCGTGGTGGAGTATGGCCTATACCTTCCTCAGGGAAGAGACCCGTGCCCCTCGGTGGGGACATAATGGGTTGACGATGATGATGTTTTAGAAAAAAAGGCTCGCGCTTAAATCATCATCATCATCATCCACACACCAACCTCTGCTTACTGTTGGGCATAAGCTTACCCGTTACGCCACATCTCGCGGTCTCTTATTGTGCTTAAATAAGAAATCAAAAATCTATTTCATCGTAAAGAGTTTATATTCTGTTTCTTGATGTCAGTATACAATGTAAGTTTATAATAGAGAAAATTCCAACTACTTATATTATATTAAATCTTATACTCAAGTTGGTGCGAGTACCCAGATACTACTAATTATGGTGGCTCATGACTGACAAAAATCTATTTCTAGGTTTCTGATAGTTAGATTGGTAGCAGAAAACCTAAAATTCCGCTGATTATTGTAAAACTTCATAAATAAATCACGAGTTAAATTGTATGATTAACACGCTTTGCATTTATTACGCGAATAGTTAAAAAAAAATGTGAATCTTCTTCTAAAAATTTCTTCTTTGCGTATACTTGAGACCAAAACTGTCTTGACTCGACCACCTTTAATCAAAACAAAAGATCATGATCGTCCTCATCATCATCATTATCAGCCATTTGACATAGGCTGTAGTGCCGCCTTGTGCCGCCTTAACAAAAAAACATTGTATTAACTAATCAAATAGCTCTTTTTCTTTTTTCAATGCTTCTCTATCACTAAATGTTAGGTGTAGCCTTTGCATATTCTGCCACCTTACTTACTATCAACCCAATCGCCGCCGGGTGCCGGCCTACACTCGGCTTGGCAGCTTCGGCTTTCGGTGCCAGTTATCAGTTTAATTGGCTTTAACATTGCTTTGGGACAGTCGGCTAGCATTCATTTGGTCCCATGGGAATGTTCTAGCTGCGATCTCTGAATGTAGTTTTATTTTAACTACCTATTGACTGTTGTATTGACGGCGTACTGTGTAAGCTGGTGTGCTTGTACGGTAATGTATGGCGTCGTTAGTTTTTTTTTGTGATAATCATTGGTCAGTTATTTAAAGGTTTTATTGATGGCACAATCATATCTTAATCATAATCCGCAGTCGGTACGCGTGATAATTAAGCCAATAATCTCATTCTGCGGAAAGGCCTGTGCCTTTGTGAGACGATTGTAGGCTACAGAAAAAGAGACATGGAGGTTGAGATTAGGCCGTAGGCAAAATTTTTAATATGGCTATTCCAAGCTTGCTAAATATAATCTAATCTAATAAATATAATCTAATATATAAAATTCTCATGTCACAGTGTTATTGCACACAATCCTCCGAAACTGCTCGACCGATTTTTATAAAATGTATCTATCTATATCCTCGTAAGGCCCGACCTTGAAAATAACAATTGATTTTGTGATCACTTGAAGACATTGGGCCTCACGAGAATAAATGCTCGGTAGGTTTGAGAATAGGTTGTTATCTATTTTTCATAGCCCTACTTGAAAAGGGTGCTTCACCCCAATTATTTTTAATTATAATTCCTACATTATAGGTAATTAATATGTTGAAATCACGTTTCCGGGGAAATCACCTTCTTCAGGGAATAGACCCGTGCCCCTCGGTGGGGACATAATGGGTTGACGACGACGACGACGTTTCCGGGTCATCCAGTAATTGTATAAAATACTCTTCTTATATGTTTGTATGACCTACACCTTCCTCAGGGAAGAGACCCGTGCCCATCGGTGGGGTCATAACGGGTTGATGATGATGATGATCATATGTTTGGTTGAAAAATAGGTCGAAGGCAAAATTATTAACATGGCAACACTTAGTTGGCCGGGTCAACTATAATATAATAACATTATTTACTTAGCAGTTAACTTTAGTTTCACTCTCTGATTGATTGTTTATTGATTGTCAGTTTTGCACAATTTAAAAAGTAATAAAAGCAATTCCACCAGCACGACCGATTTTATTGTAACAAATTTTTATAACCCATAATTGTAGCGAATATTTATTTTATGTAAAATAGTGACTTTAGAGGCATTTGTTTTGTTTCACAATAAGACGCAACCGTGATCATTCATGCTGAGATATGGATGCGAATATGCTAGTTTTAACTTACCTATAGTCATTGTCAATGCCATCATCATAGATAGATAGATAGAGAACACTTTATCTATCTATACACGTATATATAAAAGGAGAAGCTGACTGACTGACTGACTGACTGACATATCAACGCAGGGCCTAAACTATAAGGGTTAGAAACTTGAAATTTTGGACAGGGGTTCCTTTTGTAACGTAGGGGAGCACTAAGAAAGGATTTTTGAAAATTCATCCCCTAAAGGGGTAAAATGGGGGTTCAAAGTTGGTATAAAACTTTGCCGCTTATGAAGTTATTCGAATGAAATTTGGTAAGAAGATTTTTCATTTAAAATTATGAAAAACGTGTCAAATAGTTTTTTTTAAATCATTCCATAAGGGGGAAAAAGAGGGGCACCCCTCTTCTAGTTTGCAAAAACTTAGTACGAAACTTTGCCGTTTTTGAAGTTATACGAATGAGATTCAATATGAAGGTCCTTCATTGAAAGTCATGAAACACATGTAAAATAGTTTTTTGAATATCATCACTTAAGGGAGTAAGAGGGGGGTGTAAAGTTAGTATGAAACTTTGCTGTTTTTGAAGTTATTCGAATGAAATTCAATATGAAGTTCTTTCATTAAAATTTGTAAAATACATGTAAAATATTCTTTGAAAATCATCCCTTAAGAGGATAAAAGGGGGGTGCAAAGTTAGTATGAAACTTAGCCATTTTTGAAGTTATTCGAATGAAATTCAGCATGAAGGTCCTTCATTGAAAGTCATGAAAGACGTGTATAGTAGTTTTTCGAAAATCACCCCTTAAGGGAGTAAGAGGGGGTTGTGAAGTTAGTATGAAAGCTCTTTCGCATGCGCTAAAAGTATTACTATCTTATTTGCAAACACTTTACTCAACTAAAGCCCACGCGGATGTAGTCGCGGGCAACAGCTAGTTGTACATAAAAAAGGGAATTACACAGGTATTTCTTAATCTAAGAGTACAGACGGCGGCCTTATCACCAAAAGTGATCTCTTCCAGACAACCTTTGGATGGACTGTAGCAAAATATTGGAGAAGAAAGCAGATCTAAAAAATAAGTAAAATCATAATTACTGAGTTATAACAATTTTATTATACATGCCTACATCATCATCATCAAGCTATTATGTCCCGAGTTCAAGTTATTCGAATGAAATTCAGCATGAAGGTCCTTCATTAAAAGTCATGAAAGACGTGTATAGTAGTTTTTCGAAAATCACCCCTTAAGGGGGTAAGAGGGGGTTGTGAAGTTAGTATGAAAGCTCTTTCGCATGCGCTAAAAGTATTACTATCTTATTTGCAAACACTTTACTCAACTAAAGCCCACGCGGATGTAGTCGCGGGCAACAGCTAGTTGTACATAAAAAAGGGAATTACACAGGTATTTCTTAATCTAAGAGTACAGACGGCAGCCTTATCACCAAAAGTAATCTCTTCCAGACAACTTTTGGATGGACTGTAGCAAAATATTGGAGAAGAAAGAAGATCTAAAAAATAAGTAAAATCATAATTACTGAGTTATAACAATTTTATTATACATGCCTACATCATCATCATCAACCTATTATGTCCCCACTTAACGACTGTCATCTATCGACGTTGCGAAGCACGGAAAAGCTCGGAAAATTGAAAAACGAAAAAAAATAAAAAATATTTCGACTCTTTCGAGTTCTATAAATGCTTAACCCGTTCAAATGGAAAGATAATATAACGTAATATAAAGGCTGGTCCCAAACTAGGATACTTTGTGCTATGGCTTCCCACTCCGTCTGTCAGAATCGAAATTAATTAGACAGGATCGTGGCTAGTGGCAAACTCTACTTTCTGCCTCCCTCTCCACGATATAGGTGTTTTACGAGGGCTGCTACTTATATATGCGGAATAGAAAAAATAAACAAATGTATATGGCTAAATATGCTCTTATTGTTTTTCAAAGTATTCTCCACTATGATCGATGCACTTTTGCATTCGATGAAACCAATTTGTAAAACACTTTTTCCACTCTGATTGAGGTATCTCCAAAACGTGCTGTTTGTACGCATCTACGGTATCTTCACGGGTCGAAAATCGTTGACCACGTAATTTATTCTTTACATTTGGGAATAAATAGAAATCATTGGGAGCCAAATCAGGGCTGTGGATGACCCATCAATTCTATTTTTTGACCATCCAAAAATGTAGTTGTTTCCTGAGATGTATGACAGCTGGCATTGTCATGGTGAAGTATGATTATGCGTCGCTGGTGGTTTTGGCGTATTTCTTCAAATACTTCCGGCAAACAAATGGTCGTGTACCACTCCGAATTAACCGTTCTGCGATTCTCCAGTGGTATTGTAGCCACATGGCCCTTAATACCAAAAAAGCAGGCCACCATTTGCTTTACAGTGCTTTTTGCACGAGCCACTTTCGTAGGATTCGGCTCATTTTGAAACACCCAAACTGTTGATTGTTGTTTAGTTTCGGGATCGTACGCGTAGATCCAGGATTCGTCACCTGTGTAGATATTATAAACAGATCTTGAGTAGCCTCCGTTGAATTTTTTTAAGGTTTTCTTGCACCATTCGACGCGAGCATCTTTTTGATCCTGAGTTAAGTTGTGCGGGATCCAACGCAAACAAATTTTTTTTACAGACAAATGTTCATGTAATATCCTATAAATGCTCGTCATACATATGCCCAGAATAGCCTCTATCTCGCGATACGTAACATGGCGGTCTTGCATTATTAGTTTTCGCACAGCTTCAATATTTTGTGGCACAACCACCGATTTCGGGCGACCTTCTTTAACTTCGTCCGTGAGCTTACTGCGCACGCGATTAAACTCACTAAACCAGTGATACACAGTCGTTTTTGATGGTCGAAGTCGAAGTTAATTGATCTACGCACTGTTGTTGCGTTAAACCACGTCGAAAATCGTAATAAATCATAGCACGAATATTTTCGCTATTCGTTCGAACACTAACGTATTTAAGAGAAAAATATTAGCGGCCAGTATTTAAAAAAAGAACAAATTTGACCATGGAGGTCAGACATTGCGTTTAAAATTATTAGAATCCCAGATTCCGCATACATAAGTTTTCATACTTTTATGTATGAAACTAAGAATTTTCTTCGCATTCAGAAGAACAAATCGTCGCCTCTTATCCGTTCCCTACAACCACTTATAAGCAACATTTATTATGCGCCAACTAACAGTTTTATTACAAGAACCTCTCACTCTATCTGGCTTCATTACATATACCTATCTACACGTTATGGAATAGAGGATATTTTGTCACAAAACAGCTCGATGCGCGGAGACAGAAAGCTGGCGCCATGTTTCCGAAACAGGTCTCTGTGAAGGCATTTGCTGTGATACAGAAGAGTATACCTATTTATTTATTTACATACATACATAGTCGTTAAGCCAAGTCAGAGGCTTTAATAGGGCGGCTTGAAAACTTCTGACAATAAAATCAGCCACTAGTCTTACAAGCCTCCACCATTCCACTCTTGGCCCCCGTGGTGGAGTATGGCCTATACCTTCCTCAGGGAAGAGACCCGTGCTCCTCGGTGGTGACATAATGGGTTGATGATGAGAAGTGTATATCCATTTATTTTACATAATGTATCATCGTGAGCTTATGTCATAAGCTCACGCCTGTATCCCAGAAGGGTAGTCAGAGACGAAGGACTGCCATCTCCCACGATCCTGACAAATCTAAATCATTTTCGCTTCATCGACATTCATTAGACATTGCATGCACGCACGTCGGTTTCGGGATTTATTTATTTATACATTTACTAATTCTTTTATTGCAGTTGCACACGAAACAATTGCCTATTAAATAATTTTGTTGACTACTAGACGTCAAATGACATCATTATCATCATGATCATCGGCCTACGGTTGTCCACTGCTGGACATAGGCCTCTCCAATGTCATCAACTACATATAATCACAATGATGATCAAGAAGTATGAAATTTGAACCAAAGGTCCTTTGTTGTCTAGCCTTTGTCTAAATTCTCTGATATTGTTTTTATTTATTTATTTACAACTAGCTTTCGCCCGCGACTCCATCCGCTTGGACTTTAGTTTAAAATTTTGCAACCCCGTTCACTCTCTTAAGGGTTAAATCTAGAAAAATGCCGAAACACGTGTTCAATCAATTGTGTTGAAGAGTATTTATTTCAAATTTCAAGAAAATCAAACAACATTTTTTATACCTCCCATACAAATTTCGGCAACCCTTTTCGCCCCCTTAGGGGTTGAATTTCAAAAAATCCGTTCTTATTCCTTGCCAACATTATATATAGATCCTCTGTGCAAAATTTCAGCTTCCTAGGTCAAACGGCTTGGGCTGGGCGTTGATGAGTGAGTCAGTCAGTCAGGACTTTGAATTTTATATATATAGATAAAATATAATATAGATAGATATCACTACCATTACAGGCTTCCCTAATTCGATAGTGCAGGAACATGAAATCACAATAGCTCAATTTATCATTTCTAAAATTTTAAATTTACACTACTAATTAACACTTAGTAGATACCTATACATTTGTCTAGTTTGTGTACACTGCCTCGTTGGTCCAGCTGTTAAGGTGCTTACCTACCAAACCAGAGTTTATGGGTACGATTTCCACTGGGAGCCGCAGTACATTTTTACAAACTGCCTCAGACTAGGTATTTATCTATGTTTGTTACGTCATTGCCTGGTTACCACTGCACAGGGTATCCTAGTTTGGGACCAGACAAGTGATTTTGTTATGTGGAAGTTATTATTATCGCGCCTGTTACGAGTCCGTACCTGCACCGGTTGCAATATAACAAAGGCAGATTCCCAATACAGTATGAATCATCTGAAGGATTGCCAAATACAGATAAGAATAATAATAAGAAAACTTTAATGCATGTAAAAGTGTTACATTTTGTGTCCTGGCTCCCAAACTAGGATTCCCTGTGCTATGAGTAGCCAGATACTGAAGTTAAGTGTTTGCACTTAACGTGAGGTCTCCGCAAGCAGCCTCTACGCCTTTGCCGCACCACCGCTGGTAGCGCGAGGACATCCCTGATCAACGTGATCAATGGAATAACTTAGTATTATAATGTATGTAATTCAATCAAGAATTCATTAAATCAACATCGAGCTGAACTTTGTCTTGTTTTTTAAAAATCCTCTCCGACGGCCAAGTCCATATTTTGCCAAGCAAAAGTGGTCCCTCTGTCTTTAGTCAAAATGTGAATCTACACACATAGTGGGTGTTTTTGTCTTTTTGTTTATCAATTTGTATTTGTCCCCGCGCTATCGGCCGGGCCGGCCGCGGCGACTTCTGAAGGCTGGGGACGGATATATAAAGAGCTGGCCCTAAATGATGCTAATTTGTATTTGTATTTATTTATGTCAGGCAATGCTCATAATTATAGTGTTAGTAACAATGGTGCTTATACTACGTTAGTAATAATATAATATGTACACATTAAATTTATATTTACATTGTTCAGTCCCACCCAGCTCCACCGCTTGTCGGCATTACGTGCATCGACACCCAGTGGCGCTGTATGGGACTGTCTAATGGATTGTAGTACAGTCGACAGCACGTCATCCTATACACCACTCTCTACTCCGTTGCATTACGGACGACTTTGCAACTAAAATGTGAGGGTTGACGTGCTGCAATGACAGTTGAATGAACACGTCGATTTCATTTCATTGCCTCTTCAAGTCGACGCAAGCACGTGTGTCAGTAATTCTAGGCGTCAATGGAATGTAAAAAAAAAACATGTCACATGACCAGATCAAGTAACTGTACTTTTTGTAGTTTAATGCAATGACAGAATGGAGGCATTGGCCTCGATTTGCATTAGAGTGGCCAAGTTTATAAAATGAACTGTTTCATTATGAGCGAAACGTTGGTTGCATCTTGTTTGCCATATCGTTTTGCTTGCAACAATAGCCAACGCTCGTTGAATAACGGAGCGATGCATCTTGAGTGCCAGTAGTTGGGAACACTGTTGCGAAGCGGACGTCATGATACTTTTTTGACTCGTATAAAAAAGCGTGTTGCTCTCGTGCATTGTGAAAGAAAATATTCATATACTCTGCTATCAAACTATGAGGTGATTGTGTTGTCAAAATAAATAGTTCCAGAATAAATAGTTGGTGCATTTTAATGTTACAGTAATTAGTTAATGTCATAAATTTTTCCTCTTTTTTTGTGATCTTATCTTTATTTAACCTGCTGTATTGGGTGGAAAACATGTAAGGACGGGATCTATTATGCATTAAAATGAACAAAAAATAAATAAAATACATTTAAAAACACCTTTATTTTTCATTTTTTTTCACCAGGTTATGTGATTGTGTTGTGTAATTATTAGTTATTAATACTACTAATATTTTTATTCCATTTGGCAACTCTATATAGATATCGCTGAGGGCACCTACATTCCCATATGGGTTACTACTGCCGGTTCATCGCACCTTTTATTGAGCGACGTTTGTTACAGAGATAAACTTTTGTATAAGCTCTCTTATAATCCTTTATTTGCAGACGGCGCTCTCTAATATACATTGTGATTATACGACGTTCAGACATTTTTGTATTGTGAACGTGAGGAGCGCTAATAACGTTTTAAATGTACGGAATGTCTGGTATCATCATCATCAACCCATCATGTCCCCACCGAGGGGCACGGGTCTCTTCCCTGAGGAAGGTATAGGCCATACTCCACCACGGGGGCCAAGTCCGGATTGGTCGAGGCTTGTAAGACTAGTGGCTGGTTTTACTGTCAGAAGTTTTCAAGCCGCCCCCTAAGGCCTCTGACTTGGCTTAACGACTGCCATCTATCGTCGGCAGCCGGCACCAACTGCTTAACGTGCCTTGCGAAGCACGGAACCGCTCGGAAAAATGCCACTAGCGTTAGTCATAGACAGTGACCCATCCATGGACTGAACGCGCCGTATGTTGCTTGACCTTAGTGATCGTTTAAGATCACGCAGGCAGCCCAGGAGACTCTGTCTCAATGTCTGTTATGGTTATTACGAATGGTATTCTACTTTGGGACCAGGACGAGTATGTTGTGTGGAAGTTATTTCTATTCCAATCTTAGCATTAGCATGCGTTTTCATACAGACACATACATTGCTTTTGGCCCCACACTAGGACACCCTGTGTCGTGGGATTCAAAGACTGCGACATCACAAACATAATTCGCACCCTTGCAAGAACAACGTGATATTTCGAAGAAAACAATTTCCGAAAACGCCGTAATAATGAGCAAAAGAGACACTGCATCACGTTATAGCGCTATGTCTTTTGCCCATTACTTTGAAACCTTAAAAAAATGCTCTCATGTAACGTAAGGGTTCTGAAATAACACGTTGTTCTTGCAAGTGGTAAACATCCAAGACCTGGGATTTCTTTTGTCCCCAGCCAGGATATGAACCCAGAACCTCTCGCAAGGTAGGTAGATGCGCTAAACGCTGCGCCACAGAGGCCGTCAGGTTTAGACCCAACGTACATTAGTCCTTGTACAATTACTAAAGAAAGTGGTCGTGGATTCGATACCCACGACCACGACCTGTTTTGATAGTCAGGAAGTGTTAACGTCTAGACCAACAAGGAAACCACAGTCTCAATTCCCACATCATAAATACAAGTTTATGTTTGTGGGTATTAGTTTTTCAAATCCATTTTTGTATTTATGTATCCTCCTCGTGGTTGTAGATCATTGGTATCACGCTTCCTCGCATCCGGGAGGTCATTGACACAATTCCGGCATACACCAATAATTTAAGACAAACATTTACATACAGGCACAAACATTGCTTCTGGCCCCACACTAGGATACCCTGTGTTGTGGGAACCAGAAACGGCGACCGCATAAATATGTAAACATCTAAGACCTGGGTTTTTTGTCCCCAACCGGGGTTTAAAACGGGGACCTCTCGCATGATGCGGATGCGCTAACCGCTGCACAGAGGTCGTCGTATAAGTATTGTTCCAAGCCGCCACATCTCGGGTCACAGTGACTCCAAATATAGCCGACCTCCGATAGGAGATGGCCGATGACTTTGTTTTAGGCTGTATCACTCACTGTCATAACTGTGAAAGAGAATCTGAGAGTTTAAGTTGCCTATGCTAAGCTGCCGTCAATAGATAGCAGTTTTTAAGCCAAGACAGAGGCCTTAGGGCGGCTTGAAAACTTCTGACAGTAAGACCAGCCAGTAGTCTTACAAGCCTCTACCAATCCGGACTAGGCCCCCGTGGTGGAGTGCGGCTTATACCTTCCTCAGGGAAGAGACCCGTGTCCTTCGGTGGGGACATAATGGGTTGATGATGACAAGTTGCCTTTGATATCTCAACGCGCTTAAATTCGCCAAGCACGCATGGTGATTAAACCTGTAATGTGTGTCAGAGAAGACCATTACAGAAACTCACGCCTGTATCCCTGAGGGATAGGCAGAGATCAGAGTTCACCACTTGCCACTTTCCTAACAGATCTATTTTGCTTCGTCAACATTCATTAGTCTTTGCAGGCACGCCCGTTTTGAGAGGAAAATACCACCTAGAGTGTATAGGCGAGTTAGCGGTGTTCGCTTAGGAACATGTCAAAATCATGTGGTGTAAGCCTAAGTAATTGTTTACACCAGAGAATCCCAAACTTTTTCTCGTGGACCACTTTCAAAGTTTTACTATTTTCGGTAGACCCTGTGCTGCTACTCTTCTACTCTATTCCCACAACTCCTAAAAATATCACCCTAAATTGGCGTTGTTAAGAAGAAAAAAAAGTAGCACATTGTGGTTATACAAAATTATAAACATTATTACAAACAATCAACAGTTGATGTTGAGTAAATCCAACCCAAAATTTTTGTTCTTTATTATGAAAGCCACAATTTTTTTGTTCTTACAACTTCTGAACCCCTGTTTTCATTTTACGTCTATGTGGACCCTCGTGTGGTCTCCTATGGACCCCTGGGGGTCCACCTGGACCGCTTGAGGAACCTATGGTTACACTGAAGGTACCACATAAAATTATCTCTTTATTATTAAGTTAAAGTGGCAATGGGCGGGGCACATACGAGTAGCACGCGGAACTGATGGCCGATGGAGCCGAAAAGGGCTCGAATGGAGATCACAATGACATATCAGCAAGCGCAGCGTAGAACGATCAGCCACAAGATGGACAGACGATCTCATCCAAGTGGCAGGAAGATCCTGGATGCAAGCCGCTTCCATAGCCGTTCTTTTTGGAAATTCATGGAGGAGGCCTAGGTATGTCCAGCAGTGGACTTCTTCTGGCTGAGTGATGACGATGATATCTCTCCACCATCTAATCAAAATCATTCAGTGTATTCCTAAGATGTGTTTACGCTTTAGGAACCGCCAATTGGTACAAAGTGCAAAGACGAGCCGGCGGTGTTCGCTAAAGGACATGTCAGTCGCGCATTCGCCGACGGGACAATGTGATGTTGTATATCACATTAACATTATGTTCACAAGGGACCTCTGTGTCGCTATTGTCCACTTACGCTTGGGAGGAGACCTGGGACTCCTCATAGGTGAGAGTAAATAAATTCGGTTGATTATCAGAAAATGGCTCAAATTGCATAATTTCTTTAGCGAATTTTTTTTTTCATACTAACTAAATAAAAAGTAACATATTATATTTTAGGTCTATTGGCCCTGAAGATTGTATTGTAAGATATTTGTAGGTTTTAGTAGCATCAATATAATTACGTTACGGCGGGAAGACGGCCGGTGGACTAATGTAGCCACTGAGTGGTGGTCAAGAACTTGTCGACGGTCGGTAGGAATACCACCAGCCCGATGGGCCGACGACATTGTGTGAGCCGCTGAGAGACATTGGACGAGACTAGCACTGGACCGGATGGGTTGGCGTGAAAGAGAAGAGGCCTATGCCCAACAGTGGGCTCTATTTACGGGCTGATTAGATAGATATAATATATGTTACTACTTTTTATTGAGTTAATATGGAAAAAAATGCGCCAAAGAAATTATGCAACTCTGATATTCACCAATTTGCCAAGCAGTACATTTTTAAATTTAGGATTTTTAGGTAGTCTGTCTTGTATCCTTGACTGCTGGGCATAGGCCGGTAGAGGAGACCATATTGACCGACACTTGCTGGTGTGGTCTAGAGTGGCCCAGAATATCTAGTGCTATGGTTGCCAAGCAAATATGAAAATACAGCCAGACTAAGGCCTTAATGTACAAGTAAGGTACGGCGGCCTCCTAACCTAGCAAGGCGAAAAAATTAACCGATTTCTGAATTGAGAATTGGACGTAGTTTAGCCAAAAGGTTCCAACCCGCACAAAATTAATTTTGAGATATTTGAGTTTTTAGGTTTAAGCTGATTTACGCTCTCCATACATGTGGGTTGACTACATGTGCCATAACTTTGCACATACTCATCGGATCGCTATGCAAGTCTTTGATTCTTAAAGTATAGCGCATAGTGATCATTTTGGTATATTTAACTCAAAAATGACAATGTTGTGGGTATGAACCTTTCTGCTAAACTACGCTCAATTTACACTAAGTAAATACTTCAGTAATGTTCTGTCACTCTCTTTTCTAAAGAAATTTGATGAGACAACAGTACAGTTGAGAAATTATTTAGCAAAATTCTCAATTCGAAAATCGGCCGTAAATCCGTTGACGCGATCGTGGGTAGTAGTGGCTACGTCAGCAAGTGTACCTATCAAACGTATTGCAATAGGGTAGTTTCCAGGGTCAAAATAATTAAATTCTATTTAGTCCGTATTTTAGATTATAAAAAAATATTGGACAAGTATTTTTTCTTTTTTCGATTAAACAAAAAAATAACAAAGATATAGTCCATTAAAGTTACGTGTGACGTCACTACGTGCTAAAAAATGCAGCACGGCGTGACGTCACACGTAACTTTAATGGGCTATATCTTTGTCATTTTTGGTCTAATTTACAAATAAATAATAATAAATAATCTAAAAGACGGACTAATTACATTTTTTAGGGCAACTAGCCTATTGCACAGTGCCAACCAAGCCCACCTTCCCCCGCGTCAGGCGGCATAGCCCATTGAAATGGCTACCTATTGTTGTTTCACTTAAGTATAAAACAATACGCGCGGTACGATTCACATTGACGATCGTGGCCTTTTATTTGCTCTGCCCTCCCTTTGTGTGCGCCGCGGCTCTTTGTAGTGTTCACACATTCTCATTAAGGCGTTTTCGTTTGTCTTTTTGTCTCTTTGATAGAGACAATCGCTTAGAGCTAATCACGTCGGGATGTTCGATTGGGCAACGCTCATTCAGTCGTTCGTTGAAGCTGTGGGTAGAGTTTGGTGGAGGGGCTGGATGAACTCAAGTGTCGGAATGGAATCGGTATTTTTTATTTCATACACTAGGTGACCTTTCAAACGATGTTTTTCCATTTAGACGACGCACGTCTTCATTCATACACATCGCACCGCTCACCCTCTGTGGCTTATCCAGAACCCAAGACTTCGGTCGTAGGGCTGGTTTGAGAACTTTTACATACTTACAGACACACTCACACACACACACACACACAAACTCACACTCACACACTTACACACTCACACACTTTTAAAATCCTTGCTAAAATGATTTCACTGTTTAGGTCAATGTATGTAGTCTAAGATGTAGTGTATAACGAAATAAAGAATGTTGTATTTGTAATTGTATTTGTACCTCTGTGACGCAGCGGTCAGCGCATCTGCCTATCATGCGAGAAGTCCCGGGTTTGAATCCCAGCTGGGAACGAAAAAAACCCAAGGTCTCGGATGTTTACATGTTTTTGATGTCGCTATTTCTGGTTCTCACGACACAGGGTATCAATGTATGTGCCTGTATGTAAATGTTTACGTTTAATTATTATTCTACGAATTACTCTCAGACCTACTAGATAAACACAGAATCATGAATTCGGTGACACGGATTTCGATAACAAACACTAAGACTAAGATTTTTTGCAATTTTTTTAAGTGATTTTAAAGCCGAAGGTTTTGCAGTGGTAACATCATTTGACATCTATTATATATTTTTTAATTTACGCTGATTTTACTGACTAGTCGTTAAGCCAAGTCAAAGGCCTTAGGGCGGCTTGAAAACTTCTGATAGTAAGACCAGCCACTATCGTCTTACCTAGAAGCCTCCACTAATCCAGACTTGGCCCCCGTGGTGGAGAAAGGCCTATACCTTCCTCAGAGAAGAGACTCGTGTCCCTTGGTGAAGACATAATGGGTTGATGATGAAAATGATTTTATTTAGTATTTTGTGGAGGTTGAAAATATTGTAGAGTTAATTAATTTTGACTTAAAACTCAACTCTTAATGTAACTAAATAAAGTAAACGATTATACAGGTCGGTTACTTAGTATTTACAAAACAACGCTGGCCAGGTCATCTAGTGTATCTACAATTATTATATTTGTGGCTGCTGTCATCTCTATTTTGACCCCTGATCAAGGCGTTCGATTTCCCCAAAACACGTTTTATTCTCCCGTTTGAGAATTTCCACACTTTGGCACCACAATGAGCCTCATTAAGTCCCCACTAGCGGCTTCGATAAACGGGGTAATTGCTGCTAATGGTTCGATTACCGCTGACAAATGGACGAGATTGACTGACAGGCCGCGGCCGCCTGTTTGGACGAGCGATGCGTCGTGGGGTCCGTATTTATTTCGCCACTACGCGACTATTTTTAATCGTTATTTTATGCGCGAGCTCTGGATTAACTGTGACTTAAGAAATCAGACAATTATTAAACGCTTAGAATAGGGTAGTTTCCAGGGTCAAAATAATTAAATTCTATTAAGTCCGTATTTTAGATTAAAAAAAAGATATTGGACACGAATTTTTTTTTTCGATGAAACAAAAAATAGCAAAGATATAGCCCATTAAAAATACGTGTGACGTCACTCCATGCTAAAAAATGCAGCACGGCGTGACGTCACACGTGACTTTAATGGGCTATATCTTTGTAATTTTTGGTCCAATTTACAAATGAAAAAATACGTGTCCCTTAATTTTGAATAATCTAAAAGACGGACTAATTACATTTTTTAGGGCAACTAGCCCATTGCTGCTAATGGTTCGATTACCACTGACAAATGGACGAGATTGACTGACAGGCCGTGGCCGCCTGTTTGGACGAGCGATGCGTCGTGGGGTCCGTATTTATTTCGCCACTACGCGACTATTTTTAATCGTTATTTTATGCGCAAGCTCTGGATTAACTGTGACTTAAGAAATCAGACAATTATTAAACGCATACGGCCCTACTAATAAAGGTTTATATGAGCTGTGTGTACAGCCGTAGTGCGAGGTCTGACAAACTGGTTATTTGTACGGTAAATGCGATTAATCCAGTATAAATTGGTATACGTCAAATAGTTATTCAGAGTGTATAACTTATTTGTTAGTAAGGGCCATAGAATTAACATTCTGCTATATCTACTGGGAATGTATTTATTCATTGCAACTCAAGGCAAAATTATATTATTAATTTAAATTAGGAAAAATAAATAATACCAAATTTAAAAATGTTTCAAAAAGTACACAGTTACGCCTCACAAACTCACGAAAATTCACATTCTGATGTTTTTCAAAGTACCTACTTATAATGTTAGCCGTTGCCTTGGGGCCGAATGTAGTGGAGAAAAGGACAGCAAAAAAAAATTTCCACTCTTAAATCTAATACATGAACAACATAAACATTAACATCCAGGCACAAACATTGCTTCTGGCCCGACACTAGACCCTGTGTCGTGGGAATTAGAAACAGCGACATCACAAACATGTGAACATCCAAGACTGGGTTTTTTTTGTCCTCAGCCGGGATTTGAACCTGATGAAATAAGGTGGTATGAATGTCCATTTGCCTAAGAAGCTCAAGACCTATGAGTGCCATCAACAATTGCAATCTCAAAAGATTATTTAGTATTCTTACAAAACTAAGTGCAAAAGTAAGAGTTTTCGATGGGCCGCTCGGCACACCATAATAATGGTTTTTAATGGTTCCCTTCAAAGCAATAACGCCACTGAAAAATTATTTTTACAATACAAAATTCAAGCTGAATTATTTACAAGCTGAAATATTTTTGCAGTTTTATTTTTAATTTTTATTATGTTTTTCTACATATGTAGTCTATGGTATAGCAGCAATGTCACTCTAATCTATGTGGGATGCAAGTTCCATAGCTACAATAAAATTTAAAACAATGAATATCGAACGCGTTGCTGGCTGGAATCACCGAAGAGTCCCAAATAATCACAACCTAAAAATAAATGAAACCTCCTTAGTTGTAATCTCAGCTGTCATCGGGAAGAAATAAGGTAAGAATATGAAGTGTGTTAGAACACAAACTGTTACAGAATAAAAGCTCTGCCTATTCATTGGTTCCTTGATAATTTAAAAATATATCCCTTCAGTTTGAGTATAGTTATTTTTTCTTGTGTTTATATATCCAGGATTGCGGGTAAGTTGTTAAAATTTTAATTTATACCTGTGTAATTTCCTTTTTTATGTACAATAAAGTGTTATCTATCTATCTATATTTTTGTTTTTGAGTAATAATAATATTTAAAAAATCAGCTTTTAAAGTACCCATTTATATTGCCTTTCACAGTAACAAAGATTTATAGTTTGATTCAAAATGTTTGAAGTCAAAAGAAAAACAAATTTCAGTTTTATTTATTAATCGGGTAACTTAAAAACAAACAAAAAATCGTCAGATATTGCAATGTGAATTCTAATAAAAATTAAAAAACAAAACTTATCTTAAGATCCTAATTAATAACAGTTACTCAAACTACCCGAGCGCACTTACAATGGTCAGTAACAAAAGGAACCTTTTGTACTTCCACATAGCGTCCAGAATATGAAGTGAGGGCTCTAATGAGACAAAGGGTTAATGAGGACAACAATACGGACAGTAAAGTATTCGATTTATTCATGTGGGACGACGCCGATCTGATAATAACCAAAATGCCCGATGTTAAGGGGAAAACCACTGAGTTTGACGGAACCACTGGTATACAACGGACGTTCATCCATCGAGATATGGAGAAATTAGGTTTCTAAAATAAACTTTTACTAACTTGTCCTGATCCCAAACTAATCCTAATTTGGTATTGGAATCCAAACTAATCTAATCAATCCTAGTTTGGGACTGATTGGACACCCTGGTGTTATGGTGACCAGATAAAGACAACGGACGATCAAGCGAAATCAAGTGAAAAAATCACACTGGTCCCACAATTGGTACGCTTCTCTGTCTGTCCAAGATTTACTGGAAGAAACCTATTACAGATAATCTCGCCTTTTACATAGTATTTCTTATGTAAACCTAAACATAAACTTTTACATACAGGCGCATACATTGCTTCTGGCTTCACACTAGGATATTCTATGTTGTGGAAACCAGAAAGTCAATGGCCCTCTCCATTCAAAATGACATCAAAGTATGACCATGGATATTCTTGTGATGTTCGAAGGATGAAACCAACAGACTTCCCCTTAAACGATCCAAAGCATCTCGACGGGGACAATGATCAAATTTCATTTTTATTGTTATCCAACTACCATAATGAGTTGGCTCGTAAAACCACAGCTTTGAGGTGCACAGGCACAGCCTTTTCGTGAAAAGCACTGTTTTATTACATAGTATTGTATCTTACGTATTATTAATCTATATAAATAAAATTCAAAGTCCTGACTGACTCACTCACTCACTCATCAACGCCCAGCCCAAGCTGTTAGAACTAGGAAGCTGAAACTTTACACAGAGGGTCCTTATATAATGTAGAGAAGGAATAAGACCGGATTTTTTTTAAATTCAACCCCTAAGGGGGCGAAAAGGGTTGCCGAAATTTGTATGGGAGGTGTAAAGAATGTTGTCTATTTTTCTTGAAACTTAAAATAAATACTCTTCAACACAATTGATTGAACACGTGTTTCGCCGTTTTTCTAAATTCAAAAATTCAACCCTTGAGGGAGTGAACGGGGTTGCAAATTTTTTGAAATAAAGTCCACGCAGACGGAGTCACGGGCGATAGCTAGTATTAAATACTAACCTCGGTGGTGGCGATGGTAGAGCACTTGTTTTAGATTGGAGGAATAGTGGGTTAGAACCTCGGGCATGTATTTGTTTTTTTAATTATATCATCATCAACCCATTATGTCTCCACTGAGGGGCACGGGTCTCTTCCCTGAGGAAGGTATAGGTCACAGTCCACCACGGGGAACTAGTCCAGATTGATAGAGGCTTGTAAGACTAGTGGCTGGTCTTACTGTCAGAAGTGTTCAAGCCGCCCTAAGGCCTCTGACTTGGCTTAACGACTGCCATCCGACCTCTGTGGCGTAGTGGTTAGTGCATCTGCTTACCATGGGAGAGGTCCCGGGTTTGATCCCCGGCTGGGGAGAAAAAAAAAAAACTCCAGGTCTTGGATGTTTACATGTTTGTGACGTCGCTGTTTCTGGTTCCCACGACACAGGGTATCCTAGTGTGGGGCCAGAAGCAATGTATGTGCCTGTATCAGCCTGTATGTAAAAAAAAAAATGTATATCTATAGACGTTAGCCGGTGCCAACTGCTTAACGTGACTTGCGAAGCACGGAACCGCTCGGGAAAATGCCACTAGTGTTAGTCTTAGACGGTAACCAATCCATGCTATGAACACGCTCTATGTTTTTTAACCTCCTCAGTCCCATGTCGACAAAATAACAATAGAAAACTATTGTTATTTTCAAGGTCAGGACTGAAGAGGTTAAGATCACTCAGATAGCCGGAGCTACGAACGATTCTGTCTAAGTTATATACTCATATAGATGTGTGATAGCAATAGCACTTGGTAAGTCCGATGGAAATCATCGCGAGGAAGCGTGAGTGCCTGTGGTTCACAAATAGTATATAACTTCCACACAACACAATCACTTGACCTGGTCCCAAACTAGGATACCCTCTCCTATGGCAACCAGGGAGGGGCATTACAAACATCGAAAAACACCCAATAACCATACGTCAGCGCTTGCTACGTATAATGGCCCAAAAATTACGCTACGTCTCTGTAAAATTATCTCTGAAGTCTCGGTCAGAACACAGACAGAAACAAAATTGTGTACAAAAAGCAGCTTAGCACAGCAAAGTGTAGTAATATATGGATTTACAGACTCGGCTCTGCGAATCAGAGCCAATCCTGGTCGGACTCTTCCGACATAAAGGCAAGTAAGTGAATCCGGAATTAAGTTAATAATTCGTAGTGTTCATGAAATTCGAAAACTTTGGACACTGTCGAGCACAACAGCTGTTCTCATCAAAATAATGGTAAATACGACCCAAAGCCGCGGTGACCGACGAAAAGGTAAAAATGAACTGACCAGAGATTCCTGGATATGTAGATTTGTTTTTATCACTCGACGAATAAATGGACATTAATAAATTGTTATCTGCGTAACTAACTCGGCTGCTTTCGATTATCGCCGCTCTTTGCCTGCGACATAATTTTGTTATTGTTCTTTTTCAGAGTTTTTGTTTTCTTCAGTTTTGTTTAAATTTGAGTTTGGGTTGAACTCGATTTTAAGTGGATTCATATTACATCCTTGCATCTTTAAGTTTTATTAACTCTTTACAAAAAAAAGGTTCTTTCTACATTACTTACAATTTTTGTAACTTAAAATTTCTTACTTTTTTTCTTTTTTACAATATAAGCAAAATTCAATTTATTTTTCGCAAATAAATGTTGTTACAAACTGTTAAGCAAAATAAAGCGAAAGGTGCTTAAAAACTAACATGCAAAGGGATTACTCGTATTAAAAACCTTATCAAATAGGGTAGTCTAAAATATTTACTCAATGAACGTCAGAGCTGTTAAATGTAAAATTAATAGATTATTGTGCAGAAAAAGCTAACAAATAAACTCCAGATTGTTTCTTCGATGGTTATTCCATCCGTCTATAATTAGATAGATCGATAGAGAACACTTTATTGTACAATAAGAATAGAAAATAATTATATAGTGTCAAAGTTACACAAAAAAATTATACAGTAAGAATGAGTAAAGTATGAAGTTAATTATTATGACAAAGTACCTTTGGCGTAATTTCTTATATCATTGTCGCAGCGTATTCTATTTGTTTCTCAGTCCGAAAATGACCCCAACAATAAAGTAATTCTTATAATTACAAGTGTCATTACTGGAAAGAACAAATCTGACACCAAAAAACAATAATCTGCAGCGAGAAATTGTGAACGCGTAGTACGCGCACTTTTAAACTCTCTTGTAAAATACAGTTTAAAGAACTTTAGGTATATTATTTTACGTACCATACTTTTTGTTCGTCCAACCCCCGGTTTCTCAAATGCTAACAGTTTTTTCGTCTACTGTTAACAGATGCCAGTTGTTTTCTTTTTGTATGCACCTTTGGCAACTGTCACACCTGTTAACAATAGATTAACAGACTGTTAGCATTCGATAAACCGGGGGTAAGTTTATTTTGTTTATCCATTTCAGCTTATAGGTAGGTAATAATATAATAATAACAACAGTACTGGATTGTGTCTACATATATTAGTAATACCTATATAATAGATAATAGCATACGTTTATTTCAGACCATTACCCATAGTTGTTAGAATAAGCTTAATCTGTGTTAGTTAACATAAAAATAACAATATTCTTTATTAAACACAAGAAACAAGAGACAAATAAAAGTTAATTTAAAAAAAGTACAATATACCTAATCATCACCAACCTATTATGTCCCCACCGAGGGGCACGGGTCTCTTCCCAGAGGAAGCTAGGTATAGGCCATACTTCACCACGGGGGCCAAGTTCGAATTGGTGGAGGCTTGTAAAACTAGTGGCTGGTCTTCCTGTCAGAAGTTTTCAGCCGCCCTAAGGCCTCTGACTTGGCTTAACGACTGCCATCTATCGACGGCAGCCGATAACAACTGCTTAACGTGCCTAACGAAGCACGGAACCGCTAACAGCAATTTTTTCTAGACAACCTGGTGACGGAGAGGTTGCTATGTTAGTATCAAATGTAACATATTCTCGTGTCACTTTGTTAGTTCACATATTCCTCTGAAACGGCATGACCGATTTTGATGAATTTTTATATGTATAATCGGAAGATCTGAGAATAGGTTGTTATCTATTTTTCATACTCCTGTCTGGCAAAACAACGTTTGATGGGTCAGCTAGTTATGTATGATATTATTATAATACGGTTTGAGAAAAAATGGTCAGAGTGGAGTTTTTCGCTGCCTCCTTGTTCACTACAACTCGATCCGAAGGCAGCGGTTAGTATTGTAACTTGATATTCAACTAAACAATGTTGAAATTGGGTATTAGACAGGATGTCAAATGAGTTACTTTTAAAACGGAATTTTGTATGAAAATACTTGCATGTGACGTCACATTTCAGAGCACTCTTTTTATGTTTCATCTATTTAAAATTTGTAATAACTAGTAAATGATTAAAAGAAATACATTTTCCGATTCATTTTGTAATTTTTGTTTTAATCGAGCATCTCAAATAATTTATTGTTGATAGTGTCAAATACCGTATTATTTTTGGATAAGCACCTATTGAGAGCGGAATAAACCTGTTTTGCGGAGCGTAGTCATCCGCCTGCCGCTTCATATCGGCTTATACGTCCATATTCCGTATTTTATTGTGGCCAACACTGCCTTCGCCGCCAGACAATGACAGGCGCAGTAATGTGAACTGAAAAGATTATGCCAAATAAATTTTTGGTTTTTACTGGCAGGGATTTAATACGGTCGTTCCGTGTGCAGATTCTTGAATTGGCGCACAATGGAGTCTAAAGCTTTTGCGATATCTTTTGTCTGTCAAAAGATATGGCTTCTGTCTAGCTAGAACGATTCACGAGAAAAAGCCTAGTAATGGACAGACAGACATACGCAAAGTAGAGTCTTGGTGATAGGGTCCCTCCCATCAACCTACTATGTCCGCCGAGGGGCACGGGTCTCTTCCCCGAGGAAGGTATAGGCACTCCACCACGGGGACCAAGTCCGGATTGGTGGAGGCTTGTTAGACTAGTGTCTGGTCTTACAGTCACAAGTCATCAAGCCGCCCTAAGGCCTCTGACTTGGCTTAACGACTGCTATCTATCAACGGCAGCCGGCAACAACTGCTTAACGTGCCTTGCAAAGCAGGGAACCGCTCTGAAAAACGCCACTAGCGTTAGTCATAGACGGTCGCCCATCCATGCAATGAACGCGCCTTATGTTGCTTAAACTTCCTGATCGTTTAAGATCACTCAGGCGGCTGGGGCTACGAGAGATTCCCTTCCCTATTCTCTGAAATCTTAACAACAAGGAACAGGATTCAAACGGTACTGACGAGTAAATGGGAGCTCCAAAGGTCCAAAAGTACCTTCAATTTCGTACTTTATTGACACTTTTATCTACGCGTATTGCAAATTAAAATAAAATTGCTTTCATGTTCTAGTTCTTAAGTGCACTTTAGAGCAATTAAACGCCAATTAATTTTAAAAAGCTCACACACTCCCGACCTTTACGAAAGAATTCAATTTGTCAACGCCATTAAATATTTCACTCTGTTTTTAGTTCTCCCTTTATAGACAAGGTATTATTTTCCGCTCGTAGCCCTGGTCTGAGTAAACTTAAAACGATCACGAAGGTTAAGCAAGGTAGGGCGCGTTCAATGCATGGATGGGTGACCATTCCATGACTAACGCTAGTGGCATTTTTCCGAGCGGTGGGGACGTAATGGGTTGATGACGATTATTTTCCAAGATATTTTAACCACGTCACTTCATCAAAAGCTGATAATGTCTGTCACGCATAAACACGGAAATATTCTGTTTGTTTGTTTTCTTTAGGGGCGCATCTTAACCCTATTACAAGTTATTCTAAAATGATTAATTAAAGCTAAGCAATTCCAAACTTGTCTAATTTGTAACACTCCCCACAAAATTTTGTCAGTCTATTGGCTTAATACCTCGTTGCTCCACAGACTCGTTAGCCTACCTGCTAAGGCGTTTAGCTACCAAGACAAAGGCCGTGAGTTCGATCCATGTACGTGATGTCCTTCTCTGGTAACCCCAGCAGCAGAGCACAGAGTACCAGGTCAAGTAATTGTGTTGTGTGGAACTTATTTCTTTTTAAGCCGGGATATACTCGAATTGATTTTCTAAGGGTCCGACCAGGTTTCGCTCTGATTAGCAGAGCTTAATCATGGTGAGCAGAGACGGAGTTCGCATCGATTGCTCGTCTCTTAGTACGGATAAGTGAATCCAGAATAAGGTTTCATAATTCAACTAGCTCTATTCAACACATCAGTGCGATTATAATCAGTGGCGTATCTGCCTGTAATTGGGATGTACATATTATTATTTTTGTAAGTGTTAATTTTTAATGTATAATGTATTATCCTGTTGGCAGAGCAAATAAATAAATAAAAAAATAATTATTGAATAGACTTAGTTGCATGTCGAGAGCAAAGGAAGGCGTTATAGGGAAGACTTACTATACCCAGCAGTGGATAGAAGTGGGCAGATGCTGATGCTTGTAGAGTTTCATACAATCCCAAGCATAAATCTAATCAAGGACAAAGCAATCATATGAGGAGCGAAGGTCATTGGGTGGAGACCACAGGCTGGAAAACGTAGCGTAGGAGAATCACCAGCTCACTGGCCAACGATCTGAGTCAGACTAATTTTAGCAGCTGGATAAGGGTATAGCCACATCATTGTTTGAATGCCGAACCCTGTGGCGCAGCGGTTATCGCATCTGCCTACCATGCGAGAGGCCCCGGGTTCGGATCCCGGCTGAGAACAAAAAAAAACCCAGGTCTTGGATGTTTACATATTTGTGATGTCGCTGTTTCTGAGTCCCACGACACAGGGTACCCTAGTGTGGGGCCAGAAGCAATGTATGTGCCTGTACGGAAATGAGTAATGTTTATTGATCTCAAGGAGGGATGAATGTACAAGGATGAATAATCATTAACCCATTATGTCCCCGCCGAGGGGCACGGGTCTCTTCCCCGAGGAAGGCATAGGCCATACTTCACCACGGGGGCCAAGTCCGGATTGGTGGAGGCTTGTAAGACTAGTGGCTGGTCTTACTGTCAGAAGTTTTCAAGCCGCCCTAAGGTCTCTGACTTGGCTTAACGACTGCCATCTATCGACGGCAGCCGGCACCAACTGCTTAACGTGCCTTGCGAAACACGGAACCGCTCGGAAAAATGCCACTAGCGTTAGTCATAGACAGTGACCCATCCATGGACTGAACGCGCCGTATATTGCTTAACCTTAGTGATCGTTCAAGATCACTCAGGCAGCCCAGGCTACGAGCGATTCAAGGATGAATCCCGGAGGAGAATACTACGTTTGTAATACTTACGGAATGTTTTTAAACAGCTGACAATGCAGTGATCATCAGTCAATGGTTCCGATATGCTTGTCATTGAGTGGACAGAGGTAGGTTTAATTGATTATCGGGAACAGGGAACTGTGTAGAGAAACTTTTCTTTAAAAAAAAAAAAAATAATTCAACACTATAATGCTTGTAGGCTGTAGCCATCTAGGCGATTTTTTTAATTAGCTGAAATTTTTTAATAAAGAATAGTCTACTTTAGATGATATTTATTTGGTCGTGTCACGAGGCCTATTTTGTCATACCATTGACTCCTAGAAGGTTTTGTATGTGTGAGCGCATAGACTTGAAGCGGCAATGAAACTAAATCGCCACGATCATGCAGTTGTCATTGTACTACAATGCATTAACAGAATCTAGGTCCAGAGTTTGCCACTTGCCACGATCCTGACGAACCTCTTCCACTTTATCACCACTCATCAGTTCTCGTATGGACGCGTTGGTATTTAGTACTTTTTACCTTGCCCTTGGCTAATACATCCCCTTTTTGGTAAATTTATAAATAAATTGCCAGAAGCAGCAAACTTTTTAATTTAGGTTGTCTTTGTTTACAAGTAACTATGTCTACTAATTTGCAGCTATATTTTTCGCCGTTCAAAATCGCCCAAAATATATGTCACTGATTAATAAGCTCGTAAAAACCGTATGAAAATGCAAATTAATGTAATCAAGACACCAAATTATAAAATCTTAAAATATTAATAAATCCGGACCAAAAATTTATTAATAACTCTATTAACTGTATCGTGGTAACGAACTTTATTTCTTTGCAATCCGCAGACATCTATTAAAAACCTATAAAATGTAAGCAAATAAGGTTTCCACAAAGTGGGGCTTGATGCCAAGAAAGAATTCATCTCTTTAATACTACCGCAATCTGAAAGCATACACAAACCAAAATTCCATTAATCAGCATCAGCACTTTGATGAGTTGTTTTGTAGCGAAGTACTGTCAAACCAATGGCTATGTCACTTCGAACAGTTTGTTAGATGCAAACATAATAATATTTGGAACGTATACGTATACGGCCGTGAATGGCCAACGTGTGCATGAGCCCCCGCGCTGTTGTGTCATAGACAATCATCATTATCAGCTATTTGACGCCCATTGCAGGACCAGGCCTCCCTCAAGCTTCATGGTTCTCCAAGCTTCCTGGTCTTGTGCAGCCCGCATTCAGCGACTCTCCGCCACCGTAGCCACTCTAGTAGCCGTCTTCAGACCATCTAAGGTAGGTACAATTACGTAAGACTCCACTATAAGGAGTTGTCTGATTTAGCCCTTTTGTTTGCGGTATGTCACACCACCTTACTCGTATGTCACACTGTTACATTCTGGGACTTTTTCCCAGTAGGTATCTCATACTCCTACTCCGAACTGTCATACACATTCTTATTTTGACTCTTTCGAGTTATCTAAATGCTTAACCCGATAGAGTGGAAAGTTACGTAATAAAGAGCTGCACTGCGTCGTCTGTTCCGCGGCAGTTCAACTTAACAATTTTCAGTAACAAATAACAGAATATCAAATAACAGACCAAGAAAAATAATATTTACATAATTATGACATATTATGTCGTCCATGTTATTTTGAGAGAACTAATAACAGTAAGTCAATATAAATACTTAACGCACAGAAAAGCAGAAGACGGGTACCTACTTAAATTGGATTATTATGTTTTTCAATGTAGCCTAGATTGTTCCTCACCACTAGGCAAAGGCTTTCCCTTGAGCTTTCCCCTCCTTCCCCTCTTGTTCCCCTTCCCCGAGTTCATCCTACCGTCTCTGTTTTAAAGCTTGTGGAAATCATTCAGTGACGCTATTCATTTACATTGCGAGCAAGGCTTTGTGCTTTTACCGCTATTAGTGTTTATAGAGCAACATTTTGTAAAACAATAACATTTAGTGACCTTCTTGGAATCTTTACATCGAAAAAAATTATTCCGACAAAAAGTTACTGCGGCGTGGACGATCCAAAATGTAATCGTATCTCTTCTCCACGCATTCTTCTGTGCAAGAGCTTGGTTCGACAATCGGGCGACCGCAAAGGGCTGCCGAACAGGTGTAGATGCAATGCAAAGGGTCTCTGCCACGCCGCCGCCCTTTAGGCAGGCCGCTTGGTTAGTTATGGGAGGTAGCGAGAGCGGAAAGATTTATTTTGAAATCGTTATAATGCATAGGCGTTTTACGAGAGGTAGCGGGAGCGGGAACTGTTCATCCCCACCTAGGGGCACAGGTCTCTTACCTGAAGAAGGTATAGGCCATACTCCATTGATTATGGATTGGTGAAACTGTTGGATTTGAATAAAATGTTGGAATCTGCGTAATGCGTAGGCGTTTTATAGCAGTCTAAATGTCATTGTGGGAGCGAGAAACAAATAGTTATTCAGTCCCTTTCTTTAAGGGCTGTTGGAGAGAAGATTGAATAACACGCCTTCTTCCGATTAAAACCGATTTATTAGACACACGAGAGATACAAACACAGGCGCCGCGCGCGCATCGTAGGTTACGGTGGAAATAACAGTGGTGCCAACAGTGTTCTTATCATCATCATCATCGGCAGTGCCGGATTTATATTTTTTATGAGTGTAGGCCACTTTATTTCCGCCACCTTTCTAAAATAATAATTTTCCATTTGTAGTAAAAGCAGGCCTGTTCCACTAAGCGTGTAGGTATCGAAAACGTTAGTACATGCGGCCGCCGAGCCAGAAGTCGCTCGTGAGTCTACGAAACCTACCTATTGGTAGGGACTCACGAGCGAGCAGTGACGCGCGCGCGAGTTTTCTTCGTAGCCGATCCGACCGATCCTTAAAAATGGAGAAACATAAAAGAGGCAAAAAATACTTTGCAGTGTTGAACTGCTTGAACACGGATGGCGAGTGGTTATGCATTATGAAATTTTCATTCGTGATACTTAGGTTACAAAAATACGAGTTTATTAGAATTAAAGGAATTTCTCAGGTTTGAAATTGACGATCTGTTACGTTATAAGTACCTATCCACGTAGGTACAATTTTTGTCTGTTCAATCAATAGCATAATAATATGGTTAGAGGAGAATTTAATTCTCCTTGGTAGGTGCTAAGTAAAACATATAGTTAGGTATAAATGTAATTATTTTATGAATTCGTTAGCTACCCATTAAATTTAAAGACTGTTTTAGAAAACTAGTTGTTCGTGTTTCGTTTGTTTGTTTGTAAAGTTATGTTTGATATTGTTCATATCGACTGCCGGAATGGAAAAATTATCCAAGCGACATTTTCGCATGGTAGGCACATGCGCTCACCATTGCGCCACAGAGGTCGGGAGTAAATACTCAAATAACGTTCTGTGACGCTCTTTTCTGAGAAATTTGACGAGACAGTACCTACTACAGTTAAGTACCTAGTTACTTAGCGAAAATTCTCAACTCAGAAATCGGCTCTCTGTCACGCCTACATACCTACATTGTAAAAGTAAAATAGTTTTCTGATCTACCTACATACTACTAATACCTACCTTAGGTTTATGTAGAACGTCATAGGTTCACAAAAGTTAACTGGTAATAAAAAATTAAGATTAAATAGTTATTCATTGAACGAAGAGAACCCTAAGGCGCCAGAAGAGGTAAGAGTTACGCGATAGAAAGAGAGGCAACGGTGTAGGTGAATATAACCGTAGGTTTTGTAGTGCTGTGCGATCTGAATTGCACCTAATTCTATCGCTGCTAGAGTCCCTTTTTCTTTAATTGATTTTGCGGAGTGAATCTTCTGTACTTGTACTATTATGTATTCTGTGGTAAAGGGGCCTCCTTTACTACAAATGGAAAATTATATAAATTTTACGCGATAATATAGGTTTCGATAGGAATAAGTTTATTTCTATAGGGAGTGTAAAAACCATGAGAAAACCAGTGGACGTGTTTGACTTTTATCCTCTGAAATCAAGTGACCGTCCTCTGAAATCTGCCGCCGCTAGGACGCTGCCGCCC
This sequence comes from Yponomeuta plumbellus, assembly GCA_947310845.1. Taxonomy (NCBI): domain Eukaryota; kingdom Metazoa; phylum Arthropoda; class Insecta; order Lepidoptera; family Yponomeutidae; genus Yponomeuta; species Yponomeuta plumbellus. The sequence goes on from OX371206.1 coordinate 4,250,496, forward strand.
CTAGGCCGCGGCCATACGGCCTATTTATAAATACAGGACTGATCATCGGCCTATGGTTGTCCACTGCTGGACATAGGCTTCTTCCATTGCACGCCACTGAGCACGGTCCTCGGCTACTCTCATCCAGCTCTTGCCAGCCGCCCGGCGAAGTGTTCTTATGTTATTCCTTAATAAGGGCCTTAGTCTGGTTTACTAGTGCCACGAATAAAATAAATAGTGGTTTTACCGATTGATTTTGCAAAAAGTGATATATCGTTGATAGTGATTCTTATGACACACCATGTAAGACCGAAGATCACGATCCTCGGATTAGACAGACAGCATTTATGCCAAAAACGGCCGTTTTTGGCGTCGATACTATCAAGGCCTAGGTTTTTACCCTAGGCTCGTGACAATAGGTTCCAAAAATTACTATTAACATGATGGAGAGATCGATCTAACATATTTTGCAAAAAACTGATCTAATAAAAATAAAATAAATAAATCGCACCCTTGCAAAAACAACGTGATATTTCATTTTCACCATTTTTTATTCACAGATTTTTTTTATAGCGATTTTAATTTACTCCGAAAACGCCGGAATAATGAGCCAAAGAGATACTGCATCACGTTATAGCGCTAACTCTTTCGGCCATTACTTTGAAACCTTAAAAAAATGCTCTCATGTAACGTAAGGGTTCTGAAATAACAAGGGTCAACCCGACTACGCCACCACCGCTTTTTTTTAAACTGATCTGTAATTAAGAAAATACGATATATTTTCATTGTTGGCGGTGGTGGCGGTAGTGGCGGTCGTACACCATCTCATGGTCCCGTTAATTAAACGCTGTATACCCGCGTCTCTTATGCCTGAAGCCACAGCCTCAAATCACCATAATACGACGCTTTCGTGCCAATTTGTTGTATTTCCCCCACACTGTGACGGAGTGACATCTTTGCGAAGGCGGCGACCGTTTATAAAGTGTGCTTACTATGTTATCCTGATCGGATTGTCTTTTACATGTTGGGCTTTGAAGATAGTCGAGTTTGGTGTAAGGGGATGACCATTAAAATCGGAGTTGAGTGATTGGTTTTGGAAGTAAACTGAGTGGAACTCGTAAGAAATTGGATGGAATCGAACAAATTTTCGTTACACTAAAATAATTTTGCGGGCCAAGTCAATAGTTACTATGTTCTTTTAAGTAACGATTATGTATTATTGAAGTAGACAGTCGTTAAGCCAAGCCAGAGGCCTTAAGAAAACTTCTGACAGTATACAAGCCTCCACCAATACGGACTTGGCCCCCGTGGTGGAGTATGGCCTATACCTTCCTCAGGGAAGAGACCCGTGCCCCTCGGTGGAGACATAATGGGTTGATGATGATGATGAAGTAGACAGTGGAAAGTGAATTTAAGTATAAGAAAAAAAACTGTTTTATTTAAGATAACAATATTCTTTACTGTAGCAGCAAAAAACACACAAAACATTTAATTGGCATTTATTGCTTCAAGAAATATCTTACAGGCAACATTTAGTTCCTATTTTAATTTCCTTTTCATTATTTAGGTAGACTAAACGGGACTGTCCGTGGTAGTCCCTGGTTTCTGACTACCTCTTTAAGATACAGCTGTAAGCTTAAGTATGTATGTATTATTTCGGTAGGTATAACGTTTAATTACCATGCCGGCGGATTTAGTTTCGATTCCTTAGGAAGGTGGGTGTATCTTTAAGCCACGCTCGTTTTAAAGATAATGATAATTTAAAAAAACACGTGTACCTTATAAGTAAGGTAGTGTATGACTTTATAATGTATGACCTTATAAGTAAGGTAGGTAAGTGGTATCCTGCTCCCTAAAAAAGGTAAAAACCCGCGACGACCTCTGTGGTAATGCGGTTAGCGTATCTCCCTATCATGCGAGAGGTCCCTGGTTCGATGTTTACATGTTTGTGATGTCGCTGTTTCTGGTTCCCACGACACAGGGTATGGTGGGACCAGAAGCAATGTATGTTCCTGTATGTAAATGTTTATGTTTATTTAGGATGAAACAGTGCTCTTCCAAACACATGTAACAATTTCAGTGGTCACAGACAGTAACTGGGTTACAATTTGTCAGCAAATTTATAATTTACAAAAAAAAAAACAAAAAAAAAAAAAAAAAAAAAAAAAAAAAAAAACAAATTTGGAATATAAAACTAATTGTGTGTGTTTGAGTGTGTGAAAAGGTTTTAAACAATCGGTCTAAATCTGTTCGATTGATCCGAATTAACAAATTGGCATTCTCGACGAAAACATAAAATACGAAGTGGAACAGCAAATCGTCGTACAAAATATGGAATTAGTCATTATCAATTAGATTTAGTTTTTATTGCTTCACATTCCGTTAGTCCGACCCGACGGTCAAAAGATCGAGGCAACCAAAGAATAAACGTATAACGGCAAACTAGCTTTCCACAAAATTAGTCTATTTTCCATTAACAACTAACTTAAACAACCTCGTAAAAATGTAACTCAATACCGGAGTCAGGAGCCCCCAGCATAAATTCGATTCTATCACGCCGGCAATAACGTTTAATTCGGATTGATTTCTTGAAACGAAAATTAGCAAATATAAATATCAAGCTTTTTTACGACTCCTGTCGAGACAGTGATACTAAAAACTGAATTGTTGGGATTATTTTATTGGGTGTCACACTAAATGATACGGATTAGAAGGCCGGGTCTGTTCTACCAAAGAAATATTTGTAATACATGTTTTATGTCATATACTACACTCAAGTAGTAGTTACAAGTACTAAATAAATACATAGCTGTGGCAGCTACGGTCTCATTATCCATTTTTTTTAACTGGGTGAAGGCGTGTTTCATCTGTCTGAAATGAACATAGACTGATCGACCTACAGACTGGACAGCTCGCGGACGCGTCTGCAGACTAGAGGAGCTTTAACAGGGCTTGCCATCTTCTACAATCTCTCTCGAAAAAACTCTGTTGCTTAAACAATATTCAGTATACTTTTGAAGACTTCGTCGGTCTAGCCGTTAAGGTGCTTAACTACCAAGACAGAGGTCATGGGTTTGGTTCCCAGTGGGGGTCGTCATACATTTGTTTAAAAAAGGTCTCAGTTTGGGCATATTCATATACTTATTGTTTGTGATGACCTTGCCTGGTTACCATAGAACAGGATATCCTAGTGAAGGGAGTTTAAGGGGGAGGTGTAGTATGGTAACTGAAGTAAATAACTAATTGTATTACTTAACTGCAACATTACTCATTACTGCAACACAAGTACGTATGCTGACTTGGCTATCCACAAATCTATATATATAAAACGAGAAGCTGACTGACTGACTGACTTAGAATCAACGCAGAGCCCAAACTACTGAACCTAGGGGGTTGAAATTTGGCATGGGAGTTCCTTAGGGAGCCTAGGGGAGCACTAAGAAAGGATTTTTGAAAATTCATCCCCTAAAGGGGTAAAATGGGGGTTCAAAGTTAGTATGAAACTTTGCCGTTTTTGAAGTTATTCGAATGAATTTTGGTTCTACGAAGGTTCTTCATTTAAAATTATGAAACACGTGTAAAATAGTTTTTTAAAAATCATCCCTTAAGGGGGAAAAAGGGGGGTGCAAACTTAGTATGAAACTTAGCCATTTTTGAAGTTATTCGAATGAAATTCAGCATGAAGGTCCTTCATTGAAAGTCATGCAACACAGGTAAAATATATTTTCAAAAATCATCCCTTAAGGGTGTAAGAGGGGGTTGCGAAGTTAGTATGAAAGCTCTTTCGCATGCGCTAAAAGTATCCCTATCTTATTTTCAAGCTCTTTACTCAACTAAAGCCCACGCGGACGTAGTCGCGGGCAACAGCTAGTGAATGTATAAAATAAGGTGTTGTCCCAATAAAGGTCTCTTTATTACGTGCACCGTGATCGGCTAACTTGTGGTATAATTATACGAGTATCATCCCGGGGCTCTGACCGTCCACCACTATCAGTACTCTTTGTTATATTACATGGCGACCCCTTTCCTTTCCTGCAGACCAAGAAAGAAAAAATGGAGAACCAACAATTGTGAAGAACCGAAAATAAAGAAGAAGAAGAATCAGAAGATGGCGAACGACAAAGCAGAAGATTAAAAGAACCGCATCAATCCAATAAGTTTCATGAAATATTCAAAAAAGAAAAACCAATCAGCACTCAATAAGAAGAAATAAGGGTATGAGTCACGAATGGAGTCCAGGGAATAGCCCGGCACAATAAGTAGCAGGAGTCCAGGGTATATCCCGGCCCACTATCCAGAGCACCGCAACGCCGAGCACCATGGACCGAGGAGTCATCGCGTCATATTACACTAGTTTGGGATCACGTAATTGATTGTGTTTTGTGGAAGTTATTATTTATTTATATTCAGTATTCATAATCCATTATTGCATGCGTTTTTCATCACGTAGCCTATATACGATGGTGGATCAACAAATACCTCCATTAAGAATGAAGACGCAAGTTTAGAATCATTTTTATTTTTCAATGTAATATCCTTAAAAGATTAAGATTTTTTATTTTTCTCCTCCTCTCCACGTTCCCGACGTCCTTCCAATTTTTTAAACCTTCTAAAAAGTACAGTGTCTCAAAATCTTCCAAAAAGGGGTCGGTTTGATGAGACACAAAGCTTTGATGAGAGTGACCCAACATTTTAATTTAAAGCATGATACTTAACTTTGAGCATATAATTCTCATCAAACCGAGGCCTAATTCGAAGAGTTCGAGATTCTAAAACAATCCTGTAAGGTAAATTTGCTTAAGTCGCAGTTAATTAGAGTTTGAGATGCTTTCAGCGTTGAATTCTCAGTTCAGAAATGGCCGAATGACTTCGTAAAAATTTGACACTGGCATAGGAACAAAACTTGCGGAGATGTGACTAAAAAAAATTAGTCCCTCATTTAGGCAATTTTTCCCCGCTAGCCAGGTTTTCTTCTTTTTCTTCAGTTTTTCTGTTTTTTTTAGCCAGGTTAAAAAAACAGCGCTGGTAGAATAGGCATAACTATCCTGCAGCATAAGCTGAGCGTACGACCCATTATCAGATAGGCTTCGTTTCGTTTCGTTTCGTTTAGTTCCGTTTCGTTTCGTTTCGTTTCGTTTCGTTTCGTTTCGTTTCGTTTCGTTTCGATTCGTTTCGTTTCGTTTCGTTTAGTTTCGTTTCGTTTCGTTTCGTTTCGTTTCGTTTCGTTTCGTTTCGTTTCGTTTCGTTTCGTTTCGTTTCGTTTCGTTTCGTTTCGTTTCGTTTCGTTTCGTTTCGTTTCGTTTCGTTTCGTTTCGTTTCGTTTCGTTTCGTTTCGTTTCGTTTCGTTTCGTTTCGTTTCGTTTCGTTTCGTTTCGTTTCGTTTCGTTTCGTTTCATTTCGTTTCGTTTCGTTTCGTTTCGTTTCGTTTCGTTTCGTTTCATTTCATTTTCGCAGTCAACCCTTAGAGTTTCGTCGTGTCCGTCCGTTTGTTAGTATATCTGTCTGCCTTAGCTTACCGTAAAGACGATTAAGTTAGTGCTAGACAGCTGAAATTTGACATAGATATACATTATGTATATTATGCCACCAAAGCCGTGGAGCCAAATATCGTCAATTTTGTTTATGGTATTAGTTTTCAGGTACCTATAAAACTAAAAACTAAGAACGATCGCCGCTACTAACATTTAAACTGAATAGATTTCCGAGAGCGGCTAGATGATAATAAACATGTAACTATTTTCAAAATGAAAAAGCTAACGAAAATTAGTGAATGTTCTGTTTCTCTTTAGTCTAGGTACGGCATATTGTGGACGTCATATAAAATGTTCTCCTTATTGGACGTAAAAGTGCGATTGTGTATCAAACAATGGGTACAAAGGTGTAATCTAGGATTAGAATTGTAAAACGTAACGGGATACGGGCTTAATAATTTGGAATCTTTATGGCGATATCCATTAATAGCCAAGTCCGTGGAAGGACTTTACTTAACTACGCGTTTTGAGTCCAACCAAATAGGGGATGCACTGCACATCATCAACCCATTATGTCCCCACCGAGGGGCACGGGTCTCTTCCCTGAAGAAGGTATAGGCCATACTCCACCACGGGGGCCAAGTCCGGATTGGTGGAGGCTTGTAAGACTAGTGGCTGGTCTTACTGTCAGAAGTTTTCAAGCCGCCCTAAGGCCTCTGAATTGGCTTAACGACTGCCATCTATCGACGGCAGCCGGCACCAACTGCTTAACGTGCCTTGCGAACCACGGAACGGGTCGGAAAAATGCCACTAGCATCAGTCATAGACAGTGACCCATCCATGCACTGAACGCGCCGTATGCTGCTTAACCTTAGTGATCGTTTAAGATCACTAAGGCAGCCCAGGCTACGAGTGAGCGATATAGCGGATGTACCCGTATTATTAACTTTATTCCGGATATATTGACTTGAATTTTCGTCAGAGACGAGCAACCGACGACGCGAGCTCCGTCTCTGCTCACCATGATTAAGCTCTGCGAATCAGAGCTAAACTTGGGGTGCAATTACGTAAGATTCCACTGTGTGGAGTTGTCTGATTTAGCCCCTTTGTTCCCGGTATGTCACACTATCTTATATCACACTGTTACATTCTGGGACTTTTTTTCCAGTAGGTATCTGGCGTCCTCCATGGATTTCCAAAAAGTTCGGTTAGAAGCGGCTTACATCCAGCGTCGTCCTGCCGCTTGGATGAGATCGTCTGTCCATCTTGTGGCTGGTCGTCCTACGCTGCGCTTGCCGATGTGCGGTCTCTATTCCAGAACTTTTCGGCCCCATCGGCCGAACAGTCCAGCAGTGGACTTCTTGTGGCTGAATGATGATGAGGTATCTCATACTCCCACTCCGAACTGTCACATACATTCTTATTTCGACTCTTTCAAGTTGTCTAAATGTTTAACCCGATAGAATGGAAAGTTGCGTAATATAAGGGCTGGTCGGACTTTTCAGATAAAAACTCAAGTAAGTGTATACGAAATAAAGTTAATATAATGTCTAGTACTTACGAAAGTTTTAGTTTAAAACGGGATGTATTAGTAAAGGGCAAGATAAAAAGTACCTGAAACCGGTGTTCATCACGTAGCAGATCCTGATCCACATAACATAAACAGTTACACAAACATAACATAAACATTTACATACAGGCACATAAATTGTTTCTGGCCCCACACTAGGATACCCTGAGTCGTGGGAACCAGAAACAGCGACATCACAAACATGTAAACATGCAAGGCTTGGGCATTTTTTTTGTCGCCAGCCGGGATTCGAATCCGGGACCTCTCGCATGGTAGGCAGATGCGCTAACCGCTGCGCCACAGAGGTTGCATGATGTTTGAGTATCTGTCTGTGCTTATAAGCATGAGTGTGTGTTTGTTCTGTTGTGATGCCCCGTGGAAGGCCCTAGCTGAAAATCAGCGCTATGGTTGCTAACACTCAGCTAATACTGAGTTTGAGGCCTTTTTTCTACTGCATCGACAATAGGCTAGTTGCCCTAAAAAATTTAATTAGTCCGTCTTTTAGATTATTAAAAAATAAGGGACACGTATTTTTTTATTTGTAAATTAGACCAAAAATGACAAATATATAGCCCATTATAGTTGTGTAAACGTATGACGTCACGCCGTGCTGCATTTTTTAGCACGAAGTGACGTCACACGTAATTTTAATGGGCTATATCTTTGTTATTTTTTGTTTAATCGAAAAAAGAAAAAATACGTGTCCAATATTTTTTTGTAATCTAATATACGGACTAAATAGAATTTAATTATTTTGACGCTGTAAACTACCCTATTCGACGTAGGTACAGCATACATCTACTGTAGGTACTAAGGCATTGTAATCGTCACTGTAGCTTCACATCTTCTGCATTTTGTCCTATATGTACCTTATTTTTCTGTATTTACTTTTCCTTGTTTGCTTCTTTGCGTTGTCGCTGTTTCTGGTCCCCACAACACAGGGTATCCTAGTGTGGGGCCAGAGGCAAAGAAATCAGATATTAGAAATTTATTTCACGTAAAGAATTTACATTCTGTTTGGACATACAGCATACATGCACTGTACTCTAAGGCTTTGTTTTCGTCACTGTAGCTTCACATCTTCTGCATTTGTCCTGTGGCGTAGCCACATTACCATATATGCTTATGTATGTAAATATATTATAAAAATTAAATATATCTAGTACATCCATGCATACTACATAAAAATTCATATTACATGTAAATACTTCATACACATAATATACATAACATAAAACATGCATAAATATATATATATCTTGTTTAATACATTCATAATAACATACACCATCATGCACTTATATTAAATACTCACCTGAACACATACCTCAACGAGCTGCAGCGAGATTCGTAGTCGCGCGGTGTAAACGCTCCCCAGACCAATCCGCTGCAACGTCAAGTCGCAGCGCGAGCGCCGCGCCCGCCGTCGGTGCCGCCTGCAGTGAACTACTCACCTTCGCAACGGATGCCCGTATTCAACTTTCATCTTAGCGCAACGTAAACTTTGTCAAGCTATCTGTGTTCTTGTTATTGTAAATAAATAAACTACAGTCCTAATATGTGCGTTATTTTTTTTGTATCTTCTTTTCCTTGTTTGCTTGTTTGAGATGTTGCTGTTTCTGGTCCCCACGACACAGGGTATCCTAGTGTGGGGCCAGAGGCAATGAAATCAGAAATCAGAAATTTATTTCAACGTAAAGAATTTACATTCTGTTTGTTGAATGTCAATGTACTTGTAATGTACAATGTTAGCCACTGCCTTGGGGCCGAGTTTAGTGGCGAAAAAGGCAGCGAAAAAAACTCCTATGTATGTCATCATCATCATCAACACATATGTTCCCACCGAGGGGCACGGTTCTCTTCTTTGTGGAAGGTATAGACCATACTCCACCACGGGGGCCGGACTGGTGGAACTTGCCTATGTAAGTGCCTCTTGTAAATGTTAACGTTTATGTCATACACTTACGCCGTTCTTGAGAATTGAGAATTTCACTAAGTAAACACTTAAATAACGTCCTGTCACGCTCTTTTGTGACAAATTTAATGAGACAGCACTATAGTTAAGTAGATACTTAGCAAAATTCCCAATTCAGAAGCTGGCCAGCAACTCACGGCGCTACCGCTGTGAAATATTCCTAAATCAATATCAAACTTGCACAGGCGAATCGATACCGTCCAGTTCACAAGGTCGCTAATTGTGATACGGGGCCGTGAGAGTATTCAATTAGGCCCGAGCTTAATTGCGACTTGATAAAGTTAAGTTCTAAGTGAACTATCTTCGGAACTGAGTTAACTGACCATTATCTGGGCCTTTGTGCTGGCGTCGCAGCGTTCGACGCCTAATTGGGGAGGTTGTCCGGGAAGGGCGGAGTGGATATACCTCCGGAGCGGAAAACTCCGGGAAAAACTCATGGTGAATGGTAAACATTAACATTAAATGTTAATGTTAAACGTTAATGTGCTTAAATTTTAAGCACATACTATGCTTCTGTCCCCACACTAGGATACCCTGTGTCGTAGGAATCAGAAACAGCGACAAAACATACATATAAACATCCAAGGTCAAGGTCTCTCGCACGTTAGGCAGAGAGGTAATAAGAGAGAGAGATAATAAATAATAATAAGTTCCACACAACACAATCAAATTGTTCTGGGTTCAAACTAGGATGCCCTGAGCTAAGATGAGGATAAAAGAACACCACATCAGAAGACAACATTGTGAGTGGCACAATGCAGCAATCAGCGCGCCCTCTGCTGGACACTGCATGGAGTTTGCACCTGTAGAGACGGAAGGTGTCCAAACGTTAAGAAAAAAAACAAGATAAACATTGGATTTGAGTACAGGACGTCTCTAATGGTACGGCCACACTATCGCGATAACGCGAAGATTTGCGTTGTCGCGACATGTCTGGCCAAAAAATTCGTCCTATCGCGAATCATCATCGCGAATACAAACACCCTTCGCGCTGCTGTCGGTAAAATACTGCACATCAAAGGGCAAAATGAATTTAGCAACGTTCTAGATTGTCGCGACGTAGCAAAGGTTTATTTGATGTGGCCAAGCTCTTCGCCGTAGAGCGAACACGAAATTTTGTCGCGACAACGCGAACACGAATCTTCGCCTTCAAGTGTGGCCGCAGCATAACAATAGGCGTAAAGATCGTAAAAGTTCCATGCGCACCAGCGGTAGTAGTGCTGCAGGTGGCGGAAGGCTGGCTTTACATTCGGAAAGTTACTCATTCAAATCCCAGCTTGTACCAATAACTTTGACTAGAAACATCGTGAGGAAGCCCTATTACCTATCTGGAATATTTACATACATACCTCAGTGCTTGCTACGTACGATGGGACAACTATGAGTCTAAGTGCGGAAATTTCAGATGTGAGCAGCCTATGTATGTATGAATACACGTCTAACGATAGAGCATAAGACTTCTCTCAGAGAGAGAGAGTATGGACTAAATCCCGATGATTAAAATCATCTCGCGTGCCCACTGCGGGTGCCGTCCTACGGCTTTTCCGGGTGGAGGAATAATACTTCAATTCAAATGATACTTCAAATGTCTTTCGCTGATACCATTTAAAAGGGAACTAAGTAAGCTTCGTGTAGATAAATGTTTTTATAGAATCGACGACCTGTTTAAAGAGAAATTTTAAAATCAAATTAATTTTTAAAGTTTTGACATTATTGGCAATTATTGTTTATATTCGTATTTTTTTTTTATTTGACTATTGTATTATGTTGAGATTATTAATTGGTTGTTTGACATTTTATTATTATTATTATTTTTTGACATTCTTCATCCTTTTCTTTAATTTGACATTGTTGGTACATAAAAATTTAATTTATTGATACATAATCATCTACTTCATTTGACCATTGTATTTATTTAGATTTTTCTTTGACATTTAGTTTTTTTATTGACATTTAGTGTTTTTTGGCTTTTTTTATTATTTTTTTATTTCATTAATTTAAACTTACATAATTATGGGAAAAATGTTTTCTTGTGTGTAACGCCAGTGCATAGTGACTAAGAATATTTTTTTGTACACCCGATGGGTATAACATAGAGAAACATAATAGCTTTAACAACTACACGAATGTCACCTATGTTACACAAAATAAATGATTGATTGATTGAATGATTGAATTTTATTTTATTTCTTATTTTAATTTATTAGGTGTACAAAACAGATCACAACCATTACATAATATGTATATAAGTTATAATATGGTACAAGAACTGAGTTGTGGTCTTTAGCATGCACACACAACATCGCCTTAGGTAATTTTAGGTATCTTAAAAGGGTATTATATGTTAGGGATTAGTATTGGATAAAACAATACAATTCCATGAAGTCAGGATTTTGGCTGAGCATCTCTTAAACTTAGTAAAATGCATGTTGAAGATATCAACTTCCGAGCTAGTGGCTACAACTTCGTTGTAGAGTCTACACATTCTCACTATCGGATTGTGGTGTCGCCATAATAGTTTTAATATTATTGCAAATTCTGGATCCTGAGGTGCTAACACATCTTGTCAATTTTTTTCAGACTTTTCTTGGAATTATTTAAAAAGTTAGAAAAAAATATGATTTTATTCAACGATTTTTTTGGACCTAACAATATGCCATAACATTGCTTTAGCAAAATATTGTTGTTAACTAGGCATGACATCTGCTATTATTTTAATATTCTAGTAAATAATACCTACCGCGTCTATGACAAACGCACTTATCATTTTATTCTCGTTCAAAATTTGCTGGGCTCGTTTGCTAATGCATCCTTAGCCAAATATATTGAATCGTACTAACCCAGGAAGTATGATCTTGTTTCTTTCTGCCGTGTTAATTGAGGTAATGTAAGAAAGTGATAACAGCAACACCGGCGCACGAGCCGACAAGTGTTATTGTTTGTTTACTTTTCAAATCAGTATGATCCTATACGTCATTAAGTAAAGCTAGTTTTTGTTTTGTCAGAGTATAAACCAAGCCCAGATCAACACAGACCTAGCAGCGGTCCATCAAGTTTTGGCGGAGACTTTGTTTATTTAAAAGCAGCTATTGAGAATATTACAAGAACCCGTTCGACTGTTTTAAATGTCTCCTCCGTATTCAAACAAATCGACTTCATGCCATCACCTACAGTCATATATGAAGCTGCTAAGATGACGGACACACCTAAATGTTCAACGTACACAATACTACTGCGTCTCCGGTTTCTGCGAAACCACTCGATATTAAAAGCAGAAAAAATCAAAACGTTGTTTGAATCCTATTTTCAACAAAAGATCTTCTAGTTCACATATTTTGGAGAAAGATTCTTCAGCCTTCCATCGAAAGTGAAGATCCTACAGACCTCGTTGATTTGGACGCTACTCTACAGCCTGAAAACCATTCAGATTCTATATTTACAGTCACTACTTGGCGATAATACTATAACAGCTATCTGCCAAAGTCCCGATATAAACTCAAGACCTGAAACTTCTGCCGCAAGTGTAGACGTAGCTTCATCATCATTTTCTACTAATAAGCAGAATTTGTTGTCAAGAAAACGGATTCGAACAAGAACATCAAGATAATAAGTAACAAATTGAAGAACTCGGGAGAAAAGGATTTATGTATCTATATATCTATATGGGATGCCGATCTAAAAGAAAAAAAAAGATTACAGGAGGATGTAAGTGCGCCAAAAAATGTAAGGAAAAATTTACACTGAGCCAGAGAGAAGACATCATGTAGCAGTATTACAAATCAGGAGATCCCAAGCGGCAATGGCAATTTATTGTTAATCAATCACACGATAGTTGAGAGGGTCACAAGAATCAAGTTATATCGGAAAAATAATCGCACCAACATTAAAATACCATTTTGATTTACAGACAAAGGAAGTTCAAATATGTAGGACGTTTTTTGCAAGCACTTTGTGTGTTTTTCAAGTCATATAATTCATACCGCATTGGAAAAAAATAACAAGGCGAAGCATTACAAGATCTACGAGGACAACATCAGAACAGACCGCGCAAAATGCTCATTGATACAGAAGAAAGCATAGTCATACACATTAACCTATTCCCAGCAGTCAAAGCTCATTATGTGCTTAAAAAAAAAAACAAAAAATATCTTTCAGATTTTCTCAACATTTCTAAAATCCAACACCATCCAATCCATTACCAACAGAGATCCAAACGGGGTGCTAGACATGCTTCAAATATACCAAATATTAATGACAGTTCTGAATTAAAGATTGTATACACCGAGGCTCTGCCAATACGTCATCATCATCATCATCGGCCTACAGTTGTCCACTGCTGGACATAAGCCTCTCCCATTGCACGCCACTGAGCACGGTCCTCGGCTACTCTCATCCAGCTCTTGCCAGCCACCCTGCGAAGATCATCGCTCCACCGAGTCTGAGGACGTCCTACACTACGTTTACCGAACCGCGGTCTCCACTCAAGAACTCGTAATACGTGCCAATACGTAAAGCCCTGCATTCTGATCTCATAAGTCTTTATACCTAAATCAAATGACATACCAAGCTACTATCATGGTTTCTATGAATCTCTAGAAGCACCAACTGATAACTGTGCTGATGCAGACAATTTTTTTTTATATTGAGCAACTAAAAAGATTAGGTTTTTTTAAAATTATATACATGTCATGAATGGATGTCACAGAAGGGTCCTATATTACTGAAAGGATTACTCCCAGACACTACTACGAATAACTTTCACTGTGGGGCAACTCTGAAATCTGTGAATCTGAAAGATAAGATAAGATAAGAATATTCTTTGTTGTACACGAAGAAAAACACAAACATAAAATATTGTCTCTAACAAATACAAATTGTCTCTTAAGATTTGAATTTTACTATCGAACAGCTGTTTTTTCTTTTGAGATTTATGTGTTTGCTCCATGAGGATTGTTTGTATCGGTAATTGGAAGAATTCTTTTTTGTTCTACAGGAAAGAATTCTTCCATTCCGGTACACCCGGTAATTTTAGATGAAAATTACTACTTTTTCCTTATATTTTATTTGAAATATTAGGTTTTGTGATTTTGAATATTTACTCGAAGATGCAAGTTGATTATGAAGATTTGATTATGGAGACAGGTTGATTGATTTTAGTCTGATTTATTTGTGAGTGACTTTTTGTTCTGTTTGTTTGCTTATGTTATATTATGTTTTCTTGAAAAACATTATTTTTGTCATCATCTTTGTTAGTATTAAATGTTATCCCAAAATAACTAAAAGTCGATTATTATTAAGTAGTTTAATTTAAATACCCAGAAAAAACGACTAACTCACTCATATCGTAAATTCATTTTATGAATAATAACGAGAATAAAATGATAATATTACATTATTGACATTGCTGGAGAGTTCGTAGATGGTAGAATAACATGACTATATGACTATATAAGAATATTCGTATGAATGAAGTTTAAACCAGAAAAACATGATAAGTGCATGTTAGCAACACATGTTATTGTTAAATAAACTCTAATGTTTTATTTCCTAATTATCTCAAATTCAGTGTAATCATTTAAAATTTCAACTAACTATATAAGTAAGACTAAAAATTAGCTTTCGTTTAAGCTAACTCCCAATTTCCTACCTAGGACCCAAAAGGAGTAATGTCATTGAAGCGGTTTTTTTAATTTTCCTGTAAAATTGTGTTTTTGCATTTATCATTTTATTCTCCGGAGCCGGCGGTGTGATGTGTTACTTTTAAAAACATTCAAAATGAAAGGCCTGTAAGCTCGAGACTTGCACCGAATATTTATTGAAGATAGGACAGACACACCGTATGGCATCTTGTATAGTGCGCGGACCAACAATTTCAAGCGCTGAGGTATGCAAACTCCTCAGACACTCAGGTTTCCTTACCATGTATCTAATGACTATTTAAATATCACGATGATACTAAATTTAACACTCTGATGCCCTATTTAGTGGTTGCAAACACTAGGTACTTAAATATAAGTAGTTACTGTCTAAGAACCACACTGTAAATGGTTTTTGAGGGCTGTAATTTCAAAAATAGTGCAATAACAAGTCGTCTTATCCACAGCAAGCGGGCAGGTATCGCGTCCGGCGTCGCCGGTTGCAGCACTAATCGAGTTATTGTGAGCGGCACAATGCGGCAATCAGCGCGCCCTCTGCCGGACACTGCACGGCCGCCGCGCGGACACTGCGCGTAGACTGCACCTGTGGAGACGGAAGGTGTGACAAACGGGTGTGTCCGATAGTGCACAGGGTATCCCACGGGTTTGGGTTATGGATCAGTACCTGGTTTTAGACCAGCACATACCTACATTTTAGGCACCGACTCCTAAATGTACTTCTGTAATCATCTTCATCATCACCTAACCCAATTTACATATCGTCTATCGGAGACAGTACTGGAACATTTCAAAATTTACTATACTCGAGTAATTGGCGATCAAAGCTTTGATCTTTCAGGACTGTAATGGGTTTTAGTAATTAAAAAAGAAAATAAAAGGAGAGTTCGAGATATTCGTATACTGCACTAGATTGCAGCGGTCTAGAGCAGTCTATTTTGAAACCTTTGGTGTAATAAACTGTATTTTCAAAATTTTGCATATGTTCCAGTACTGTCTCAGATAAACGATATATAGCTGGATAAATTATCAGTTGAAGTGGTAGTGGGTGGGGCCTAGCTCGGAGAACTGACGGTCGTTTGGGCGGAACAGTTCTGACCTGGCGACCCGACCGCAATCCGGACAACGCAAAGTAGGCAGGCATCCCACCATATAGTCTGGTAGCTTGGTTACGGTGGCGGAGAATCGTTGAATGCGCAAGACCGGAAAGCTTGGAAAACCATGAGGGAGGCCTATGTCCTGCAATGGCCGTCAAACAGCTGATCTTGATGATCATGTATCATGGTGTCATGGTCAAGTTTGGACAGACAGTAGTCAGACCAATGATTCAATTAATTTTTGACATTACTATCGCCGCTGAACAACAATAAATCATAAACATTTTGTGACGTTGCTGTTTCCGGTTCCTACGACACAGGGTATCGCTCTTTGGGGCCAGAAGCAATATATGAATATATTTATGTTTATTTCGTCAAAGTATGTCCGCTTGGTCCAGCCACTAGTCTTACAAGCCTCCACCAATCCGGACTTGGACCCGTGGTGGAGTATGGCCTATACCTTCCTCAGGGAAGAGACCCGTGCCCCTTGGTGGACACATAATGGGTTGATGATGATGATGATGTCCGACGATATACTTGCTTCGCCAGACATTCTTCCTTCATCCTCTCCAAAAGATGACACTAAATATTTACATAAGTTTACTTGGACGGCTAATACCGATGTTATTCACACTTTCTCAGTAGCCATTAACTGGACGAGTAAGGCCCGTTGATTCTCAGTGCAGTCACGCGCGCTCGTCAGCCGAACATGGCCGCCCCGATGAATAGAACGTCCACCTCTATTGTAAGTTAATGTACTTACGATACTTGATGTGTGGCGCTTGGCCCAAGTGGGGAGATGCTGGAGGCTGTGGGCTGGACCCAATGACGAAGGATTCCTGTTCCTGAATTCTATGACCATACTCTTTGAGAGAAGGCCTGAGCTCAGCACCTGAATCTGCTAATGCAAATCTGCGTATTTGTAATGGATTAAAAAAACATATCACGTGACCTTATCATGCAACTGTAATTCAATTATCATGCACTAACAGAATCGAGGCCCTTGTCACCGAAAAATATTGTGGCCCCAAAATTATGGCGATTTCTGTAGCGTAGCGGTTAGCGCATCTGCTTGCCATGCGGGAGGTCCCGGGTTCAAATCCCGGCTGGAGACAAAAAACCCTACGTCTTGGAGGTTCACATGTTTGTGATGTCGCTGTTTCTGAATCCCACGACATAATACAGCTATTGTATTGTATCCTAATGTATAGCCAAAAGCAATTAATGTGCCTGTATGTAAATGTTTATGTTAGAATTAAAATTATATCATTATACCTTTTGATTTAATTCAGTGCATTAACGTCACTACTGCCATATTGTAAATAAAAAAAAACTATTTTTTACTACAATGCTTTGGGATATTTTATTCTATTTATTTATACAATTATAGGTAGTATTAAAGATATTATAATATGTATTTTATTTGAATCAGGAAGTGTACAAATTTTATAGGATGGCAACTTTTTAAATGCCTCTCCTGAAAAATTTGCTTTTTGCATAAGTGACGTTGTTGTACCTACTGGGGCTGCGTACGTAGATACTCTAGTAAAAAAATAAAATATTCGAAGTATCATATTTCTCCTAACTTAGGCCACACCGGAGCAAACTCGAAGCACTAGAATGGAGATGCGAGCCTGCCAGGAAGCTTCAGCCTTTGTTCCTCAGACTCATGATAAAAACGTCAGGAATTCACCGGCCGGGCTTATTGTTTTGCGACCCGCTCCTTTGTTTATTTATCTGTTTGCTTATTGCAAGCTTGTTGCGGCTAAAAGGTGATTTAGTGCAGTTTTTGATGGCGACACGTTGGGCGCGGCACGGGGATTTGGGGAGTCTCTTCCGAAATATAACTGTTACATGTTTGTGATGTCGCTGTTTCTGGGTCCCACGACACAGGGTTTCCTAGTGTAGAGCCGATGCAATTTGTATGTGTCTATATGAAAATGTTTATGTTAGAATTACAATTAATGTTTAGGTGATTCTTACTTAGCGGAATGATGATATTATAGGTGTGAGCAAACTACAAGCAGTGGTAATTCGTGTCTGAGTAACAAAACAATCCGATATTTTGATGCAATATTACGAAACTCAAAAAGAAAAAGAAAGTATGGGAGAGGATCGAGCAGTAAAGAGCATACTTAGGGCTTCCGAGGAGCCAAAGACCGGTTGGCCGCCCCAGACATTGCTGGAAGGACGAAGTGGCCAAGGAGCTGCGTGAGCTCCTGGCGAGTGACTGGCAAGAGACCGCGCAGGACAGAGAAAAGTGGCGACTTCTTTTGTCGGAGGCCAAGGCCCACTTCGGGTCGCTGAGCCAGCGCAGTAAGTATATTAATTATTACGAAACTTAGACGAGCAGGAAAAAGAACGTGTGCGTGCAACTCTCGCTCTGTCGCACAGTGAAGACGACGGACGGTGATGGAAAGACGGTTTAGCTCGTAGACTTTTATTTCTATCACATTGTTTGTTGGTTGTTGGGTAGTGGACTGTATTTTGAAAGAAAAGTGTGAAATTGGTAAAATAAGATTATAAGAATAGAATACGAGAACAAAGGGGTGATGATGAGGTGGCAAACAGAATATTACAATTATGAGCTAAATGCGATAAAAGCCATGAAAGCAAAAATATAAAAACACAAAAATATGGTTCCAAGGAGTCTACAACATTGGTAAAACACCAAAAGCGATTTGTTGTTCGGTGTTTGGTGTTGGTAACAGCGAACGTAATTTGTCAAGATCGTGGCAGGTGACAGTCTTTGGTAGACACCTACCCCCCTGGGATACAGGCGTGAGCTTATGTATGTAAGTATATTTGTTAGTGTAGTACTGTTACTGGTAAGGAGCTTGACGAGCCGATTAACTTTGCAATGTTAGACAGTCAGCCGTCATTCAGACCTTCAAAGTCTACTCGTAGTAACGGATATTATTATTATTATGTATTTCTAAAATGGTGTTTTATATTTTATAGAACTTGTTATTAACATTTACAGATTTATTTTTATTTTTGAGTTTTGATACTGAGTGTTCCGATTTTTCGTCACGCAACCTAGTGTCACTCGAGAAGAGAATCCAAGCTTTTAAAGTCAGTTTCGCTATATTAATATGGAGCCGTTGAGTGTTGTTTGTCAGTAATTTATTGCCTCTTCTTCTGTGGAACAAGATTCTGACCTCTTGGTCGTTATTGTTGTTTGTTTAGGCCATATAGCTGTCCTTAAAAACCATTGAGTTATTGGTCGTAATTGTTTAACAAAGTAATTATAATAAATACACCACACAACACAACACTTGTCCTGCATTCGATTCTGTAAGTCCATTACAGTACGATGACAGATACATGGTCGGTTCAGGTGCCGCATTTTTTCACACCATCGACGTCTAGAAGTTTTGACGTGTGTGCGCGCGTATACTTGAAACAGCAATGAAACTAAATTGTCACGTTCATGCAGTTGTCATTATACTACAATGCCTTCATATAATCTAGGTCCTGGGCCTCGATTCTGTTAGTGCATTAATGTACGATGACAAGTACACGGTCGGATCATGTGACGTGGTTTTTCACTGACGCCTATACTTATCGATACACTTGCTCGCGTTGACTTGAAGCGGCAATGAAACTGAATCGCCATGTTTTTGCAGTTGTCCTTGTACTACATTGCATTAGCAGCCACAAGATGGACAGACGATCTCGTGGGGGGAGACGCTGGATGCAAGCCGCTTCCAACCGGTCTTTTTGGAAATCCATGGAGGAGGCCTTTGTCCAGCAGTGGACTTCTTGTGGCTGAATGATGATGATGCATTAGCAGAATCAAGGCCCAGGTTTCAAGCTAGAATACTCTATGTATGGGCGCCCTGATATGTATATATCAACATAGGGCGCGTTCAGTGCATGGATGGGTGACCGTCTATGACTAACGCTAGTGGCATTTTTCCGAGCGGACCCATGCTTCGCAAGGCATTTTAAACAGTTGGTGCTGGCTGCCGTCGATAGATGGCAGTCGTAAAGCCAAGTCAGAGGCCTTCGGGTGGCTTGAAAACTTCTGACAGTAAGACAAGCCACTATTCTTACAAGCCTCCACCAATGCGTACTTGGCCCCTGTGGTGGAGTATGGCCTATACCTTCCTCAGGGAAGAGACCCGTGCCCCTCGGTGGAGACACGGGTTGATGATGACGAAGAACTCGTGTTTTAACCAAGATGTTACGGCCTTAAATTCTAAAAAATAACTAGTAATAAAATTGCCAGTTATAAAGTTAGTTATAAACTATTTATGAAAGAGAAATACTGCAATAGAATGCAATATTTCTCTTTTTAAGAAAGAACAGGAATCAAACCTCTTACCCACTAACCAGCCTACTACAATAGGTAGGCTTGTGAATGTATTAACGACAGCCACTCTTGGGCATTTGTCAAAAAGAATACACAATAAAACGTTATGGATAACCGATAGTTTGTCCGCTAGTTAGTCGCCAAGCCGCGGGTTTGTGTTGCACTTAGGTTGGGGGTGCACAGGTAGCGAGTTCCTCATCATACTCTGATTTTTCATTTCGTGTACCAAACAAACAGCTGCAAGCGCTCTTTCTTTTTTTTAATGTTGCTAGCTCAAGAAGTCTCGACCGAGTTCTCGGTTTCGGTCTCGATCTCGACATTCTACTTCTACTAAGCTAAAATTCTACTTTTTATTTGCTTAATGATAGCAAGGTACTGCGTTGCAAACTTATCGTAATAAAAAAAATAGCATAGTATCATCTGAGTGTTCAAATTATTTCTTTTTTAAATTTTCTAAAATACAACCACATCGTCTAATACTTTAAGAAATATAGCATTAAAAATTTCAACTGTCTATCACGGTTTATTAGATACAGCCTGAAATACAGAGATCTGCTCAAATAAGCTCGCCATGTACAAGTGTAAATGTTTTTTTGTTGTGTTTTATTATATATTTTCTGTCTGCAATAAAATAAGTGTGATAAAGCCGCCGTCTGTAATCTTAGATTAAGATATACCTGTGTAATCTCCTTTTTTTATGTACAATAAAGTGTCCTACTATCTCTATATAGTACAGGCTAGTGAATAACAAACAAACAGGCAGGCAGGTATACATTGAAGTCTTAGTAATAAGACCTGAAAAAACATAATAAGCTGCTCTTAGGCTGACATTCACAGACAAATCCTAAGTTCACGCTTAGATTAATCTTAGCAAAGTAAACTAAAGTCGTACTTAGTAAAGCGCCGTAATTTTCGTATTCACAGTACTTAAGAAAGTCATCTATACCTATTGTCTATTATTTTTTAGTAATGTAGTTCTTACCGGTTTTTTTAATTTTGCTACACAAGAGCAGGAC
This sequence comes from Yponomeuta plumbellus, assembly GCA_947310845.1. NCBI lineage: Eukaryota > Metazoa > Arthropoda > Insecta > Lepidoptera > Yponomeutidae > Yponomeuta > Yponomeuta plumbellus. The sequence goes on from OX371206.1 coordinate 4,271,576, forward strand.
AACATCATACAATTTTATATATAGCAGAGTGAATAAAAATATCCCACAGATAATGCTCGTGGAACATCAGTGAAATGACGTTTGGAGTAGTCTGTGAACAAAAGGCTTAGAAATGACAGTTCTAAGTTCACGTAAAGTCACCGATATTGACTACTTACACTTAGCTAAGCATCATTTCATACTAAACTTGCTAAGATTCGATTCTGAATACGAAATGTTTTTAAGTACGTGATTTTGACATTTCTGAGACCAGTCTTTGCTTAGTTTTCGTCTCTGAATGTCAGCCTTAGTGTACCCCGATCCTCGCGAGCTTCCCAGCCCTAAACAAATGCGTGTCAGCGGGGCGCCCGACCGCGGCACGCACGGAGCGCTCGTTATGCGCGACAAATCGACCGGGCTGACCCCTGAACTTGACGCTTTAATAGCGCTGAATCCGTGCTCTGTTCAGCTGCAGGGAAACTTTTTAATCTCAGTACTCGATCTCGAATGGCACGGGTCTCTTCCCTGAGGGAGGTATAGGCCTTACTCGACCACGGGGGCCAAGTCCGGATTGTTGGAGGCTTGTAAGACTAGTGGCTGGTCTTACTGTCAGAAGTTTTCAAGCCGCCCTAAGGCCTCTGACTTGGCTTAACGACTGCCATCGATTGACGGTAGCCGGCACTAATTGCTTAACGTGCCTTGTAAAGCACGGAACCGCTCGGAAAAATGTCATATAGCGTTAGTCATAGAACGGTCATCCAACCATGCACTGAACGCGCCCTATGTTGCTTAACCTTCGTGATCGTTTAGGATCACTCAGGCGGCCGGAGCTACGTGCGATTCCTTTGCCTACTAACTGCTTACTAGGATCACAGACAAATTGGCTGAAATTAAGCATAGGGCAAATGAGCCACCCTATAGGTGAAGACAGGTGCTAAGCTGCGGAGGTTAATAAAGACATTAATCTTGAAAACTACCTGAAAGGTACCCATTTCGTTGCATCCCATTAATTGCTAATGAAGAAATAATTCGACGCCTAACTGAAACAACTACGAGGTCTGATGATATAAAAGTACTAGATGAAAACCCAGCTTCGCTCGGGTCATAATTTTCTATGTATTGACATCTATTTACCCGAATAACTATCACGTCTCTGTCTTAAAATCAAAGAACTTAGACCTTAGAGATCACAATGGACAAGAAAATACAATTCTGGGATGTTGACATGACGTGAATGTGCTTGACTAATTAGTTTTTATATTGAAAATACTCGCTAATCCGAATTCTCCGCTTATAAGTTGTGGACTCAAATCGATTCTATTTTTACTCTCTTCAATTTGCATTTGGTTTGAGTCTACCGTAGACCGGTACGAAATTATTATTAAAGATTCTCTCCCTTGGAGTTACAGCTGAACTTGCGACAATAAGTATCTCACTCAACTATAAAAAGTCATCTTTTTCTATTTGTTCTTGGCAGGTACACGCAACATTTTGATCGTGAAACCGTTTTAATAAGCGATACCATTGTCTACCATACAATAAAACAAAGGAAAATCATACTCTAGAAATAATCAACTTGCATAATACTGATTCTTAGAACAAGAACACGAATTCAAAAGTATACATACAACAGACAAGACACCTCGTCCTTTTTCATTCGCTCAATCGCATTCCAGAAAACAATGTTCGCAATATACTGGCACAAATGAAAATTAAACGGAAGGCAACGTGGACAGAAAAAGAAGAATAAAGTCACTTATGAAGAAAAAACTATATGGCTTTGAAAGTGGCCATTGTTGAAGACAAAAACTAGAGTGAAAATCTAAAAGACACTTCATTGCCGCACACAGGATGCGATCCGGCCATGTTCCATTAAAAAAAATTGCGTACCTTATGAAAAAAGTTAGTTCCCCGAATTGTGAAGTCTGTGGTTTGGAAGAGGATTTACTGCACACATTAATGGAATGTGACCGTAATATAGACAAGAGAGACCATATAATAACATCACTGCAACTCAACATATTAGATGTAGGCTTATTCCAGAGCATCCTAGCTGAACTTTTATCAAGGGCAGAGAATGTTGTACACTTTTTTGTAATTCGTAGACTTAAGTAATATAGATAAGCAAAACTTTATAAGGAACGATGGGGCTGGCATCCTCACTTGTAGTGTACAAAAGTCCCTAATAAATGAAGTTTAAAAAAAAACCTCCAAATGCCAAAACGATATTTAAAGAGGTCAAAATTTGCTAACCTTCATGCAAAAAGGTAAACCCAACTAGGCTAAAGCTTCTGCAGCTTTCTGTATATTGTGGCACCAGCCTTAAGGCTGCATTAACGGGCTGCACCTCTTTTGATATTAAGAGTATTATTTTTACTCTTTCGCTCACTTGTTCTTAAGACTTTTTGTTTTGTTTTTGCATCTTACCACACTGGTAGCCAGCCAAGTCGCCCGGAGCAAATCGCTGTTTATTACTGACCGCTCGGCAATTTATTATGGGATTTTTTTGCATTATCAATAGGTCTTACTTATTCTTCTTTTCTGCGCTCTCCGATATGAAAATGCCCATTGTTTTGCGTTTGAAAATTGCTGCTGTAGCGAAGATGGTATCTTTTGTCGGGCTTCAATCTTCCCGTGTTTGGTTTTTGGCTTCTGGGGGTTTTCGTTGAGGTCCTGTTGTTAATTTATTCGTGCGTATATTTTTAAGTACTTACCTCTTTTAAATTACAGCATCATCCCAAAATTAACAAGAGGATATTTAACAAATTTTAAACTGGACGAACAGTCGACAGTAGTCAATCTTAAATTTATTTGTTGCATTGTCGCTCGTAACGTAACTAAGTAGAGTGCACGCGTGTAAATTTGACGTCCTGTTGACTGTATGTGTGGGTTCAAAAGCAAAAGTGATGTTTTTTCTCGAAATGAGATTTTGCTACCATTTGTTTACAAATTACAAATGCTTACAAATGATAGCGTTAGTAAGTTTTTCCTTTGAATCGACGATATGTAATGTACAATCGTTGAGGTTAAAATTTTAGTTGCGAATTCACCTGTAGCGTATTTGAGTAGAGTGCATGTGAGGTCAGTGTGTTGTCGACTGTATCAGACAGAAAGTGTGATTAACCTCTGGTTTCTCGAACGCTAGCAGTCTATTAATCTACTACATATTTACAGCTGTCCATTTTTTTTTGTAGTTATGCAATTTCGCCAACTGACAGCTGTTAACAATAGATTAACGGACTGTTAACGTTCGCGAAACCGGAGGTAAGGAATGTAATGAATAATGTGTAATAATTAGAAGTTATAGAATGTTTAAGGACTCTGATGACAATTAATTAGTTGTGTTAAAAAAAAACAATGAGAAAAACTAGAAAGAAATAATTAATAACCATTTTTATGGTGAGCTAATGAGCCTAAAAAAATTCTGCATGTTAAATGAATGGTATATAATAATGGTTAATCTATACAAGGAAGATAACTACACACCTAATTACAACAATTTAAATTTCCAACGACGCGAAATGGATAAAATGACATTGTTTGCCGCTAGTTGCGGTAATTTTCATAATTTGCCAGCGACAAAATGCCGTAAAAAAAAATATATCAAAAGACCACAACAATGTTATGTACTTGCCAAAGTCTGGAGGTTAACAAAAGAGGTCGGTAGCTGGTGACTGGCACAAAATAAGTAAAACCGAAGAAATAATTCTGCTTGGGTAAAAATGCTCAAAGTTTTCTTAGGTATGTATTTGGTATACAATTAACCATCATTCAGTGAGCACCAGAATATTGTAACATGACACAAATAGAGCAAATGATCTGTTTACTATGACAATATTCGATGTACGATTAACTTACATATCCGATGAACTCGCTTATTTTATAAATAATTTTTACTAAGTAAATACTTAAGTAACGTCCTGACAAGCTCTTTTCTAAAAAAAATTGACAAGGCAGTAAGTATTTTCTTAGTGAAAATTCTTAATTCAGAAATCGGCCGAAGGGCCGTGAATTTCAGAGCGATGTGATCGCTGTTTTATGCGCGATAATTTTTAATATAGGTTGCCAAACCGTTTATAGGCCTTTTATGTTGTAGGTAGGTACCTATGAAACTAAAATCTAAAAACGATCTGAAAGCAGCTAAGCACGTATAGTAATTAATATGAAAATTATAAACAGAAACATTTACACACACCAAACATGCACATAAATTGCATCCGGTCCCTCACTAGGATACAATACAATACTTAGTCGATTTTAATGGAGACTTAAGTGACGTTTAGGAAGTGGTGCAAATCGGCCTAATTGTGCTAATCGAATACTCAAAGAACATTGAATTGACATAAATGTTTTTTTTTCTATTGGTAAACCTATTCTCTAAGTTAAAGTACAGCTATGATTACTTCTGTAACTAGAAACTGACCCATCACACTGGGGAATTGGCACTGCTTGCTGTAATACAGGCGTCAAGCCTAGCACAGCAACGGAAGCTAACATATAATAATGTTGATTCATAAACTAGTTGTAATTTTAGATTGTATCAACACTGTAAGGTTTCTGGAAAATAAATTATTCTTATTCTTATAACAAACTGTAGTTTCATACAGCGCGGTCCAGTAACATTATTCCGGTTACACTTATTTACCTCACTTACCAATCCGGACTTGGTCCCCGTGGTGGAGTATGGCCTAGACCTTCCTCAGGGAGGAGACCCGTGCCCCTCGGTGGGGACATGATGGGTTGATGATTATACTTACGTGACCCGACCGTGTCTGTCATCGTACTGTAATGTCCTAATAGAATGGAGGCCCATGGCCTAAAATTCTGTTAATGCATTGTAGCACAGTGACTATTGCATGATCATAGCGGTTTAGTTTCATTGCCGCTTCAAGTGTACGCGCGCACTCAAATCAACCAATGTAGGCGTCAATGGTATGAAAAAACAGGTCACGTGAGCCGACCGTGTATCTGTCATCGAACTATAATGCACACACAGAATGGACAATATTTCTAGGGTCACGAATCAAGAAAGTTTCTTCTAAGATATGGATATGAGCGGTCACTAAATAAGAATATATTTTTTGTTTATTTTTTGGTGATGTTGTTTTCGAGAAAACTACATCATGTCGATTGAGGCCCGGTCGTCAGTGTCTGCTAAATACAGCAATACAGTCCGTTAGCTTTTAGAATATACCTCGGCTACTATCGGATAGAACCGATTATATTGCAATAAGGTAAGGTTTATTTTGTATTGTTATTTATAACTTTACATAACTTTTCAAAATAGTGAAGAAAAGTTTTATACAGAGCAGAAAGGCACACACTCGTGTGTTTTAGGCGTAAACCAAAGCCTACTCTAGAGCCCGAGGTATATTCTAAAAGCTCAGACTGTACTTCTATTTTTCCTTATTTTGTGCTACTGCACTTCGGGTGACAAACCAGACTTAACTGGCCCAATTTGGCCGCGTAAACGTGAAAAAAAAAGAAAACCTTAGTTCAAAAGGCTTTGTCCGTTCGAAATTCAAACTGAACCAGATAGTAATGGCGCCGGTTTTTCAAACAGGAACGCTGGCGTTTTTAAAAAAGGAATCGCTTAAACGGGGGCCGCGTTTCGCGAGTAATCACAGACAACGTGCACCGAACCTTAGGCTGTGTTCATATTATAATCTGTGCTTGAAATTTTTTAAAGTTTAACGGAGGCTTTCACCAAAATCGTTAAACGTGTGTAGTTGCTAATTTTATTTAAATGTGACGTGTTTGTACAGTTTGACATCTGACCTAAACACGTTTAGCCGCTAAAGAAATTTAACAATCGTGGCGCTATCCGCGTAAAAATAAAAAAATAAATTAATGTGCAATTTTTGACAGTTACATCTATCTATGTAGCAAATTGAATTCACACAGATCGCTGGTCCTTGTTATGTCTTCAAAATCTTTAGTTGTATTTTGTTCTACACATTTTAGGTCCACTGGCAGCACTGACAGTAATTACGAAGATTTTACATTTCATGTCCAATCGTAGGTAAGAAATTTTATTGTAGGAACGCCTGCACCTTTCAAAACTATGCATGTCAAAAACACGTGATTACGCTGCAATTAATAATCGAAATCATATACGAGTAGCACCTACTCGCAATAGAGTCGGTGCTAGCTGCAGCTAAGTATTGACTATTGTTTTTTTGGCGACAGGCTTGCCGTTTTATTAGGTCCCAACTTGGGACCTAATAAACTCGGCAAAACGTGGGTCCACTTTTAGTGATTGATGCCTCTGTCTACCCCCTCGGGGATAACGGGAGTGAGCATATTTTTTTTATATTTATTGTTTTTTTATACGGGAATTTTGCCCTGCTGGAAGTGCACATTTCCACACTAGGATACCCGGTGTCGTAGGAACTAGAAACAGTTCTATCATAAACGTGTAAACTTCCAAGACCTGGGTTTTTTTTTGTCCCCAGGCTGGTCCCCACCCCCAGGGGTTCAAACCCGGGACCTCTCGCGTGGTAGGCAGATGCGCTAACCGCTGCGCCACAGAGGTCATCGCAACTACTGTGTTGCAATATTTATGTAAATCAAATTAATACTAAAATAGTAGTAGCGTAAGTAAAAACACAGCATAGCAGTGTAGATGAGACTTTAGATCGCGTGCGGTGCGTACAGGTGCAGTGGGCCCGGAGCGACGCCCGCGCCTTGCGAGGCCCATTCATTGTTGCAACCAGAACCTACTCGCGATGTTAATAATGCAAGAGTACCCAGTATACCGAAGGAGATATAATAAACTTATAATTATTTGGACCAAAAACGGGAGAGCCGCAATATTTTTGAACTTAGAATTTAAAATGTGATCTTCCAGGTCTTTCCAGGTCTTGGATTAATATTTACATAAGTCTACCCGGACGGCTGATACCGATGTTGTAAAAAAACACCAGGTTTTGTTTGTGATGTCACTGTTTCTGGTTCCCATAACACTGGGTATTCTAATGTGGGGCCAGAAGCAATGTATGTGCTTGTATGTAAATATTTATGTTTAAATAACACAAAAATATTGTATTATAATTAGTTTCATAAAAAAAACCTTCTATTTTTGAACTAAAACTTTCGTAAGCACAACACATTGTAAACTTTTAGTCCGGATTTACTTACGGGTGTTGTTATATCGGAAGAGTCCGACCAGGTTTCGCTCCGATTCGCAGAGCTTAATCATGGTGAGCAGAGACGAAGCTCGCGTCGTCGGTTGCTCGTCTCACACTGAATAAAACTAAAACCGGTAAAACTACCAAATTAATGACTTCATATACTCCGTTCCACAAGTGTAACTCCTAGCGAACCAAATGCTCACGTCTCATTGGTCCATGCGCGCTGCTAGAGATAAGCAGAACAGTAAGCGAATTGAATTAAACAATTAGGTTCGCTTATCTCTGACTGACGTGGTCTCTTCGATTCAAAAAGAATTCCGAAATTAAATTAATTATGTGTCCATGTATGGGTGACCGTCTATGACTAACGCTAGTGACATTTTTCCGAGCGGTTCCGTGCTTCGCAAGGCACGCTAAGCAGTTGGTGCCGGCTGCCGTCGATAGATGGGAGTCGTTAAGCCAAGTCAGAGGCTTTAGGGCGGCTTGAAAACTTCAGACAGTAAGACCAGCCACTAGTCTTACAAGCCTCCACCAATCCGGACTTGGCCCCCGTGGTGGAGTACGGCCTATGCCTTCCTGATGGAAGAGACCCGTGCCCCTCGGTGGGGACAAAATGGGTTGATGATGATGATGTATTCAAAAGTTTTAGTTCCAAAATAATAAATACAAAAATTTGAATACGTAAGTTATCCGTTTAAGTCATAAGACGCGTATCATTATTCGCTAATTACGATTAATACTAATTATTAGTAGTTATAAGCCTTAAGGGCCGGTTCCTGAATTGAGAATTTCGCCAAGCAACTACTTAACTGTAGTGCTGTCTCGTCAAATTTTTTAGAAAAGAGCGTGATAGAACGTTACTTAAGTATTTACTTGGGCCGGCTCGTTTTCAAATTGAGAGTAGGTGCTTGGACTGTAATGTCGGTTTTCCGCGGACGAAGCTTCAAGCGCAGACTGGTTAGCGTTCATTGTTGGACATTTTTATTGTATAGCACATTTTTAAAGATGAAGTGCGTCGGTTATTAAATTGAAAATGTCAAAGAGAATAGGCTATTTGACAGTGTGAAAAGAAGGTATTTGTTTTTTCTAGTCTGCAATAAGAATATTCGTCACCGTGTTAGTGCGCATACTCATCCGAAACGGCTTGGCTGATTTTGATAAAATTTTATACGTAGGTATTTTCAGTAGGTCTGAGAATAGGTTGTTATCTCTTTTGCATAGGCCTAAGTGATGAGAGTTATCCACGCCAATTATATGGCGAAACAACGTTAACCGGGACAGCTAGTATTTTATACATATTGGGAATGTTACCTGCTGTTAAAGAACTAGTCTGTAAACATAAACAAACATAAACATTTCCATACAGGCAAGTACATTGCTTCTGGTCCCACACTAGGATACCCTGTGTCGCGGGAACCAGAAACAGCGACGTCATAAACATGTAAATATCCAAGACCTGGAGTTTTTTTTTCTATCCCCAGCCGGGGATCGAACCCGGGACCTCTCGCATGGTAAGCAGATGCGCTAACCGTTACGCCACACAGGTCGTCTGTAGGTACAAATATCCCTTTGGGCTTTATGAACAAAATGGGATATTTTTATAATATACGTAGCATGTCAATGGAGATGCTATATCATACAAAAGATACCGTTACCAACTCATCAACTGCAACCGTCGGTAACTATGCAGTTTTATTACCATTGCCTCATTATTTTTACCTCGTCCCATCACAAACGACCAAGTACCTAGAACTTCAAGAAAAATGAACTAGAGTCGTACCTAGCAATTAAAGCGTCATCAGCGAGTCCTGATGCTTTCTACACACCCACTCATTACGGAAAGAAAAGTTGAAGTATTTGTTATTTCCTCGACAATTAATAAAAATGTTAACTTCATTCTTGACCACAATAAATTTTTAGAACCAGCCTATACGGGGTGTCCCAAAAATGACACGTCACAGTGACACCGGAGGTAGACCTGCTCAAAAGGCATCGAACCAACCTAACACGGCTTTTGAGATATGGCCAATTTAAACTTGTTCTAAATTTTCACTTTTTTTAAAAAGTTTAGTGCTAGCATTAAGTTAGGTAGCCCTCGTGTTTGGTTTTTTTATTTGTACTCAGTCACGCACTTACTAACATAGCGTACAATTTTTACAGAGGTCATGTTAGGTTAGTTCGACGCCTCTTCAGCAGGTCTACCTCCAGTGTCACTGTGACGTGTCATTTTTGGGACACGCTGTATACGACCCTCTGTAGGGCACAGTCTTTCTCTCAGAGTGAGAGAGTATTGGCTTAATCACCACGCGTGCCCGAAGCGGAATACTTAATACTTAATACTTTATTCATTTATTTGCTTCTTACTTAGTAAGTTACAGAGTGAGCCTAAAAATAGCAGGTGATTTAAAAGGATGTTCTTAGATTTATTAGTGGCCTACTGAGTGCAACCCGTAACGTGCGTAACTGTAAGTGTAACTCTGGTCTCCTCGCTAGGTTACCCTGTGTGGAGGAAACCAGTGAAACGGACTTAATAATTTTGATTGATGTTTGATGGAAGGAATGATGTTTTCAAGCGCTGAGGTATTGAATAGCTCAGTCAAGGGTATATCCTAACTATCCTCCTTTACCCTCACCGTTAGCAAATGTACATAACTCAGAAAACAAAGTCCAAAGTACATACCCGCACTAGGAATCGAACCTCGGTCTCCCGTTTCCAAGTCCATTGATTGGTACCCACCAGGATAGCACCGCTCATTCATCATCATCATCATCAACCCATTATGTCCCCACCGACGGGTACCGGGTCTCTTCCCTGAGGAAGGTATAGGCCATAACTAAACTACGGGGGCCAAGTCCGGATTCATGGCGGCTTGTGAGACTATTGGTTACTGTCAGAAGTTCAAGTCAAGGCCTCTGACTTGGCTTAACAACCCATCTATGAACGGCAGCCGGCACGAAAGAAAAATGCCACTAGCGTTAGACATAGACGGTTACCCATCCATACACTGAACGCGCCCTATGTTGCTCAACCTTCGTGATCGTTTCAGATCACTGAAGCGGCCCTAATTGCCTAACTTGCCTTGCAAAGGACGAAACCGCTCGGAAATAGGCCATTAAACAAAGAAAATTAAATAAAAAAGAAAATTATATTCGCTCAGCAAACACCCAAGCGAGCGTGCCTCAAAACAATAAACATTAAGCTCTCGAGCGCTGCGCGAAAATCATAGCCTATTAAAACGAAGAGTAGGTAAAGATTGTTCGCTATCATAGTGACACTTTGATATTTACCGCCTCGGCACGTGGCGGCTTTTAAAAAAATATATTAAAGGAAGCCGACGCTGCACAAACACGCCAGTGAATTTGGCTCGCAGCTCGTCTCATTCTACTATTATGTAGATCACGCAATTAAATAAGTAAATCAATCAGTATTTAAGAATGGATTTAGAACGAGACGATCCTGCATCACTTAGGTAGGTACCTATTGTAAATACCGGTGGAGATGAATATTCTGAGGACACTTCGAGTGATGAAGAGTAGTGTTTCATTTTGTGCATAATTAGGTGTATTGCGTACCATGTTTTTGTTTCTATTTAAAGTATTTTTGTCGTCTAAGTTGTATTATTGAAATAAATGTTTTTTTTAGTAAAACCAAGATTGCCTTCGTGTGTACCGACACTATCTAAGCGAACGGACTTTACGCCACGTTTATAAACTAATTACAACACGGCATAAATATTACGAGAACAACAAGCCTTGGTCAGGCTGTGGCTGTTATCTGTCGATTACTGGCAGCTTTGCCGATGTTGGCTATCACTCATGACATAATGGTTGCTAGTTGGCTTAGCATTAAGTATGTTGTACACATACCAAGGCCTGGATTCTGTTAGTGCATTACAGTTCAATTATAGTTTCATGTTCTGTTCATGACATGTTCTTTAATTCCATTGACGCAAAAATTCTGTGAATGTTATTTTGTGTAAAATAAAGATTTATCTATCTATCCAATAATATAACTTATACATCAGAATAACGCACAGGCTATAATTTATTTATAAAGATATTGTGCGAATTTTCAAAAATATAACGATAAGTGTCAAGTACAGTCACGAGCAATAATATGTATACACTGTCTCGCATTTTCTAAAAATCTTAACTTAAAACTATCTAGAAAGAAGTGTACGACAATTTGTCCTAAATTAAGTAAGCAATGGTTAGATAATTTAGGACAAATTGTCGTACATATGTGCAGTACAAAACAAAAGATGTACGTCGTACAAAATGTGACACTGTATACATATTATTGCTCGTGACCGTACATACGTAGGAAAAAAATTCGGTGTCACTCAAAGTAGCTATTGATCCTGCGTAGACGAATTCGCGAGCACCAGTTAGTATCTATATCTTTTTCAGTTTGTTTGTATCACCAAAATAAGGAATAACTTTAGATAGAAACCTAAAATTTGCACTTAAAATTACCAAGCACCTTCATCGCTTACTAAACAATTTAATTCCATTGACCTTAAATCGCCCACACGATAAAGCTAAGGATATCCCAAACATTATGTCTAGGGGCTTAACCCTGCGAGCGCGCACGTATCCACGCAGATCTGATAAAAGTTTAAATTGAAACGTCAATAATTGCAGCCTGCGTCGACGGGTTAACGACTTATAGCCTTTGGTGTTAAAGGGTTAAGATAATGTGCGTTTGGAAATTATAAGGTTAATAATAAGGACTGTGTTGCTGTTTGATGTTTTGTTTAAAATTGTGTTATTGGTCGACTTTCTGACCAAAAGAGGACTGAAATGTTTTCAGGGTTATTTGATTTTTTTACAGAAGGAAGTAAGGCTTTATAAGTAAACCTGGGTCCCGATTCCTTTAGTGCATTATAGTACTATGATAGATACACGGTCGGGGAACGTGACGTGTTTTTTCTTACTTAACTCCTAGATTGTTTGATGTCGGGTCGACTTGAAGCGGCAATAGAAATCATGCAGTTGTCATTATACTACAATGCATTACCAGAATCTAGGTTTTTGACCAAAATCCAAGTCACAGCAATCCAAACATCTCGAATTGTTTGTGACTCAAGTTTTATTTGCATGATACAATTTTAAGCCGTACGGTGCTTTACGGTGAGTTAGATTCATCATCAACCCATTATGTCCCCGCCGAGGGGCACGGGTCTCTTCTCTGAGGAAGGTACCTAAAGGCCATACTCCACCACGGGGGTCTAGTCCAGATTGGTCGAGGCTTGTTAGACTAGTGGCTGGTCTTATTGTCAGAAGTTTCAAGCCGCCCTAAGGCCTCTGACTGGGCTTAACGACTGCCATCTATCAACGGCAGCCGGCACCAACTGCTTAACGTGCCGTTCTATGACTAACGCTAGTGGCATTTTCCGAGCGGTTCCGTGCTTCGCAAAGAGTAGGAAATAATAATGATGATAAATAATGATCTTTAGTAAATAGCCATCCGGCATTTCGTTGAAAAATATGTATTGGTAATTTTTGTTCGAGCATTCTACTAGCAAAATTATATTCGTACTTGTCTCTTGAGCACTAAGGCTGACATTTAGAGACAAATCCCAAATTTACGCTTAGAGCGGAGATTTACGTCTGATGCCCGTTTTTGCCAACTACACTTAAGATTTAGGAGCTACCTCTTTTTTAGGGGCTACTTAACGGTTGTGTCGTAGCCCTTATAAAATATTAGGTGGCCCCTAAATCTTAAGTGTTGTTGGTGAAAACGGGCCTTAGAAAAGAAAACTAAGTCATACTTAGCTAGTAAAGCGCCGGAATTTTCGTATTCACAGTCGATCGGGAGCCTAGCTAAGAGAAGAGCAGTCTTAAGAAATTCATCTATATTGACTATTGAGTATCCTAGTGTGGGGCCAGAAGCAATGTATGTAGGTATGTGCCTGTATGTAAATGTTATGTTATGTTATTATTTTTTAGTGATTTAACTAGTTGTTAGGTCTCCGATAAGGCGTCCACTTCTTCTTAAAAGTCTAGAACTTCAAAACGATTCATTTTCTCACAAAACTCCGCAGTAAACACACTGCTAGTGTGTTTACTGCTTTACTATAACCAAAACAAAAGGGTAAAATCAAAATAAAGAAAACCAAATGACAGTTCTAAGTTCACGTACCTAAAGTCACCGATATTGACTACGTACACACTTGGCTAAGCACCATTTCCTACTCAGTTAACTTGCTAAGATTCGATTCTGAATACGAAATATATATAAGTACGTGATTTTGATATTTCTGAGACCAGTCTTTGCTTATTTCTCGTCTTTGAATATCAGCCTAAGATCTTCCTTAGGCTCAATTCAAACTGGCACAGAGTCGAAGCGTCGCGTCGCGAAGCGAAGCGTCACGTTTTTCAACTGTTCTAAATTCAAATTAATTTCTCTATCAATACGGTACGAATTTGTGTTGCAAAAAATTTAAAATTGCGCGCGAATGCGCGTTTCTTCGCCTGCAAGGGTTGCTCGGATTCGCGCGTCTCTGCGCGAATGCGCGTGCATTCGCGCGAATTGTTTCGCGTCTTCACCTGCAAGGGTCGTCGGGTTCGCGTGCGTCTGCGCGCGTCGCGTCGCTTCGCTTCGCTTCGACTCTGCGCCAGTGTGAATTGAGCCTAGTCTCCCTCTTTCATAGTTACACATTACACATCTACATACAAGACATATTAAACCAACATTCACACGCCGAACAATAAGCAGCTAAAGCAATTAAATCCGACACAGGCCAATCGAAACAAACTGACAAGCCAACCTTAACTAATTTATTCTACAAAATTCATGTCACACCAATCTTGAGCCACCATTACGATTTCGCGTGACTTGGCATCTCGACCAATCAGAGGCCGCCTTGTCGCCGCCTCGGTTAGCGTCAGCCAATCAGAGGACGTCGTTTGAAAAACAATAGACTATAAAAAACCGCGTCACGCATCGCGATGCCGTTGAATATGATGACGTCACGATGATAATTGTCTCGGAATAACCTTGTAGTTTTACTGCTCAGCTAACCAACAGTACTTTTTAAGGCGTTAGATTTCATAAACTCATGGCTGTATTCCAGAGGGGTAGGCAGATACCAGGGACTGAAACTTGCCACGGTTCAGACAGATCACTTTCGCTTCATCGAAATTAATTAATCTTAAAATACTTTTTATCTTGCCCTTCGCTAACACGACTGCCTCGTTGGTCAAACCGCTAAGGTGCTAACTACCAAGGCAGAGGTCGTAGTTTGAGTCACATTGAGGGCTGCCGTACATTTTTACAAATGGTCCTACTCTGGGTGTTTTACCATGTTTGTAATGTCCTTGCCTGGTTACCATAGCACAGGGTATCCTAGTTTGGGCCAGGGGTGTAATTACGTAAGACTCCACTGTATGGAGTTGTCTAATTTAGCTCTTTATTTTCCGGTATGTCACACACCTTATGTCACACTGTTACATTCTGGGACTTTTTTCCTAGTAGGTATCTCATACTCCTACTCCGAACTGTCATTCACTCTTTCGAGTAGTCTAAATGATTAACCCGATAGAGTGGAAAGTTATGTAATATAAGGGCTGGCCAAGTGATTCTGGTATGTGGAATTATTGTATTCATTATTATTAATTTATCCTTAACACATGGCCCAATTGGTCGAAGTATGACCGCCTGGGACGTCCCTTTCCGGCCCTTCTACAAACATTCGCTGGATGTATTTATTTCATCAGTCTTCCTTCATTCGTCCTCTTCACAAGTCCAAACCAACGCAACATTCCTTTCGCTCTCTTGCTTTTAGTAATATTGGCTTAAATGTCGATACTAAAGAAACACTTTCAGGTGTTGAAAGGCCTGTTCGCATTTTGATTAGTGATTAGCGCAGTGATTAGTAAAGGCACTTACTGCCGTACTCAGAGACATTCATTAACTTTAATGGTGAGTTAAGAAAGAAAAATAACACTTATAACAATACGCATGTGGACGATCATTAACATTTTTAATGAACATTACGTTAAATGACGTCTCTGAGTATGGCAGTTAGTGATCAATAGTAAACACGTGTGGACAGCGATTGATCAACTTTGCTACGCAGGTTGCTAATCACTCGCACTATGTCCGCAAGTACAGTCGACAGCACGTCAACCTTCACATTTTAGTTGCAAAGTCGCCCAAAGAGTGCATGGGTGTATAGGATGATGTGCTGTCGACTGTACACTTACACTAATCACGGCCCTGATTCAGAGTGCTTATACTGAGTTTGTTCATTCACCTTCGATAGTGAGAGCGTTTGCAGTTTGTATAGGAGTGACAGAGCGCGCCACATAGTTGTCTCTTTGTCACTCTTATGCAAATCGCAAACGCTCTCGCCATCGAAAGTGAATGAAAAAACTCAGTATACGCACTCTGTTAGCGCATTGCAGTACGATGACAGATGCACGGTTGGGTCACGCGATATTTTTTTTCATACCATTGACGCCTAGAATTATAGTTACATGTGTTCGCGTTGACTTGAAGCGGCAATGAAACTTAAACGCTATGATCATGCAGCTGTCATTGTAATACAATCCATTATAAGAATATAGGCCCTGCAATAATCACGTTCAGTCTATGGATGGTTCACCGTCTATGACTAACGCTAGTGGTATTTTTCCGAGCGGTTCCGTGCTTCGCAAGGCACGTTAAGCAGTTGGTGCCGGCTGCCGTCGATAGATGGCAGTCGTTAAGCCAAGTCAGAGGCCTAAGGGCGGCTTGAAAACTTCCAACAGTAAGACCAGCCACTAGTCTTACAAACCTCCACCAATCCGGACTTGGCCCCCGTGGTGGAGTATGGCGTATACCTTCCTCAGAGAAGAGACCAGTGCCCCTCGGTGGGGACATAATGGGTTGATGATGAATAATCACGAAACGCAAACAGGCCTTTGTAACGACGTTTACGCCTTAATATCAAGGTTTTAGTTTCAAAACGACCTCTGTGGCGCGGCGGTTAGTGCATCTGTCTACGATGCGAGAGTTCCCGGGTTCGAAACCCGACTGGGGGCCAAAAAAAACCCAGGTCTTGGATGTTCACATGTTTGTGATGTCGCTGTTTCTGGTTCCCACGACACAGGGTATCCTAGTGTGGCGCCAGAAGCAATGTATGTGCCTGCATGTAAATGTTTATATTCGCTCGTAATATGCAGAGCAGAAACACAATCCTATTTAAACAATTCCATCTCATTATAAACCAAAATCTAAACTAAAAACGCACGAAATAAACAACCCCGCCTCTACAGGTGAAGTAGGGCTAAAGTGTGTGTTTATTTGTACCCAAAACGAATAAATAAAAGGTTCAGTTATAAATAACTGTGGAGCGTTTCTGTTTATGTTAATTAGAGTGGACGGTGCCACCGTAAGGACGGCGTCGGCCCGGTTCCACCGTTTTAGATAAACGAAAGTTTTTTTTTTTTAACTTGCAGCTAAACTTAACAAAATTACCCATTTACTAAGCAACAAAATGCTAATTACAAGTTTTCACTAATAGAGAGTAATTAAATTAATTATTCGCATTCAAATCACGACTTTTTAAGTAAGCATAGGAAGTTTCAAATTATAACAGTTATCAACTAGCAATAATATGGCAGGTTCCTGAAAACTATCTCAGTTTCCTTGCTAGTGTTCATTAAGTGCTTAGAAAGAGGTAATTTTAAATTCTTTCGTGTATTTCTTCTACAAAACAGCAAATAAAAACAACTTTTAAAAACGCCATCTTGAGCAATATGGCGTCATGACGTGACTGGTCAGTAAAAAAAACCAATGAACGTAAGAACGACATGAATGACAGACGCCATTTTTACTGAGCTGTGACGACATCATAAGTTCGTCCAATCCAGGCCGTTTTCAATAAAAAAAATTGTCACACTGTCAAATAGCCTATTGAGTCAACACACATCTCGCCTCACTGAAACCAGTATTAAATAAATTAATTAAATAAAGTTATTATTAAACTTACGTTCCCAAAACTTGAAAAATTTCCTTCGTCAGGCTAGATTACTTATATATTTTTGAGTACCTTTTATTCGAATTATTTCACCGATTCCCTTAGAATGTTTAGGAACAAGTCCCAAAGATGCAAAGTACTTACATGACATAGATTCGAACTTCACACTGCAAAGTATATATCTTCTTTCAGAGAATCCATAAAAATCAGAATCACTGCACAAAACAAAGTCACAGATGCACCTAGTATTAAAAGCACTAGTAAATAACTCAAATATATTGTATCTATTTCAACTAAAATAACTGTGTATCAGACATCAATTAATCAAAAAGTTAATGGTTTGGACGTGGTTCTAAAATAGATTGTATTTGTTCGGTTTGTGGTGATTAATACTATTTATAATTTGATTTGAGCTATAATTAATTCTAGGTAATACCTTAGTTAAATTTTTACCTACGTGTAATATGGAAATTAATCTTATATCTGTTTTATTGACTAAAAATCTGCTTGTGTTTGTTATGAAAAGTTATGTGTAGTAATAATTTATCTGCCTCTCTGATACATAGGTAGTAATATACTATTCATACATACATAAACTCACGCCTTAGATATATCGGCGGGGTACTATAAATATTTGTAAAAGGTTGCTCCCTGCATAAGCGGCTAAATTAAAAATATAAATTAAAAAGCTCAGCTTGGTCGTGTTAATCTTACATCACAATTCTTCTAAAACACTCCTCAAAACCTTATTAAAATACTCTGTGGTAGGTACAGAGAAACAATAGTCATGTACCGTAGACTAATTCATCTGCTTTTGAGCAGTGTTATAAAGAAACCTGTTTTAATGAATAAAACTGAATTTCAAGCATATGCCTTAGATGTTCCTTTAAGAGAAATAACAGTAAAAACAGCTCAGCCTGTGTATTTTTTGAGGGACCGATCGGCTCGCAAAAACATTTATAATTAATTGTTCCTATCAAGGTCATAACGCAACTGATAAAATTTCGAATACATTTTTGTTTCCTATCTCATGATGTTAGAATAAAGAGTTTTGAAACACCAAGTACAATATAATATATAGACTCTCCTGTATCTTTATAAACCTGTACCCAGGACGGGTAATAAAATAATATATTTCCAATTTAAAATGCAATAATTTATCCATAACAAACATTAAACCCACACTAGAATATCCTGTGTCGTGGGAACCAGAAGCAGAGACATTACAAACATGGTAAACATCCAAGCTCTGGGGTTTTTTTTGTTTTCTTTTATCCTGTAGTAATATTATACTACTTTACTGGTTATTAGGCTTATAAAAATAAAGACAAAACTACTCAGCTTAGCCCTAAGTGCAGATTGTGAACACGGTCCCGAAACCCAACGGGACGCGGCGTCCACGACCCGTCCACGAGAGCGAGACTAATGTCCGCGCCGGGCTCCGCTCGCGTGGCATTGTGCTTTATTTGTATTGGCTAATGTATACAATCTCTAATTACACGCAACGCCTTCTGCTGGGGAAGCAGCGTAGGGCTGTCCCAACTTAGGCGAGGATTAAACTTTTAAATTTATTAGATTAGAACTCTTTAATGTATTTATTTATTTATGGTGTTTAAAACACCGGAAAAAAATAAATAAATTTGAAACCTTACATATAGTAAGTGTTAGTTTTTAGAATATACCTCAACTGAGCAATCAAAAAGCGATTATATTGCAATGAGGTAAGGTTTATTTTGTATTGTTATCTATAACTTCACATTTAATAACTTTTCAAAATAGTGAAGAAAAGTTTTATACAGAGCAGGAAGTAGATTACACTCGTGTGCTTTCGGCGAAAACCGAAGCCTACTCTAGAGCCCGATGTATATTCCAAAAGCTAACAGACTGTATGTAAGTTTTTTCCCCCCGTGTACAACTGGCGGTCTTATCGCAAAAAGCGATCTCTTCCGGACAACCTTAATTTGAATTATTCCATGTGAACTAAAACTTTCGTAAACAGTAGACCTTATCCCGCCCGGCATGATTCGCCCGCAGACAGAGACGAACAACCGACGACGCGAGCTCCGTCTCTGCCCACCATGATTAAGCTCTGCGAATCAGAGCGAAACCTGGTCGGACTCTTCCGACAAAAAGTTAAGTAAGTGTATCGGGAATAAAGTAAATACTTTAGTATAACCTTGAAGTTTCTGCATTATCTTCCCTTCCTTCCAAATGCCGATGTCAAGAATAATGCACTCAACCCCATTGCAGAAATCGGCACTTCTGAAGCCATTTTAGTGACTAATTTAGTCATTTTTTAATTCAAATTCGAAACTTTTATCCTTAATAAAAAACAAAATGTTTATTTTATGGACGTCAAAATTGTTAGTTTCACAATTAAAAGATTACACTGAGAAGAAACTAACAAAGAAACTCTACAATTTATTTTTTTCAAAACAGTTTTAGCCTAATTTGACCAACTTCCAAACTCCTGGATGTGTTGAATACTAGACACAAATATTTTTATCCTTTGATTAAATTTAATATTAAATTACGGTTTAACGTTGATTTTATAATGACCTTTTTTAAAGAACAATCTAATCAAAGTCGCAAAGATTCACAACTCTTGCTTACTTTGAGTTGAACTGGGTTTTTCAAGTGCTTTGTATTTGTATATCCAACCAGATTTGTATACGACTAATTGGGTTTTTGACAAAATGTCAAATGAGTTACTTTTAAAACGGAATTTTGTTTGAAAACACTTGCTTATGACGTCACATTTCAGAGCACTCTTTTTATGTTTCATCTATTTGAAAATTGTAATAACTAGTAAATGAATAAAAGTTATTTTTTTTATCGAGCGTATGAAAAAAGTTATTTTTGATACTGTCAAGTACCGAATTGATATGCGCAATCGGCAAGTAAGCGGAAAAAGTAGAAACATTCGTTTCATAGACTTGGAAATGTACAATTATAATAATTAAGAGCTATTTGTGGTGACCCTGAAAACTTCACGGCCCGAAGCTAGGAGGTTAGGCAGTGTCCCGAGTCCCCGGCTCCTAATTAGGCACACTTAGGTGTTGGAATCCTTGTACCAAGCACTGTGAGAAAATACCATTGTCGAGGCGCCCAGGTTTATACCTGCAATTAATTCATTCTGTTAAGAGGTTGTCGCACACTGGGGTTGGAGGCATGACTTCGTGATAATAATTCCTATTATTGCATTTTTTTAAATAAAATTAACAAATACGTTAATTAAAAGAATAGAATAGAAAAGCTTTATTTCAAAAACACAACAAACAATAATAAAACAACAGCACGATCTTACAAATTGCATGCTTGTAAGCATGCATTACAACATTTCGACGAAACATTTCGTTGATTTAGTTTATTTACTAACTAATAGTAATAACTAGAAAAGTGGGTGGGTGTGACGATGTGTGTCATGGCCTTGAAAAAGGAGTGTGGACTCAGCACGTGTTACGGGTAAAGACCATAACGCTGGTCTTCCGCCAGACCCTAAGTGAAATCACGAGCATCACGAACAAGTAGTGAATTTACATAGCTATCTTCTACAGTAACATAAACGAAAGATGCGAAAATTCTTCATATTTATTTATTCGCCATAAAATTCCATCTTCGGCAAAAATATAGAATTAGTTATCACAATATTTAAATAAAAATTACTCTAAACAATAAATTAATTTTGTTATATTATTACAAACACTCCAATTAAATTGCTATAATAAATTCACACACAACATAAAGCCCCCATAAAGCCCATAATTAAAGACTAATTTACTGGGTACTAACAGTATACAAGCACAAGCAGGTTGTCTAGTTGTAAGTTGATTGCAGAATGTTCAAGAAAATGGCATGGCGGCGTCGTAAAAAAGGCAATGGAAAATTAAAATTAAACTCCTGGTGTACATTACACACAATAAAGAATAGTCTATCTATATATGTATGAAAAATTTAAAAAAACTTTCACCAGCACTATACCATATTTATTTGGGGCTGAGACAAAATGTAAACAACTTTTCAGTACTCTTTAGACTATTTTCATTGTCAAAAAATGTTATTTCGATTTTTACACTAAGAATTAAGTAAACTTTTAGTCCGGATTTACTTACCGGTGTTGTTATATCGGAAGAGTCCGACCAGGTTTCGCTCCGATTCGCAGAGCTTAATTATGGTGAGCAGAGAAGGAGCTCGCGTCGTCGGTTCCGATATACCAACACCCGTAAGTAAATCCGGACTAAAAGTTTACAATGTGTTGTGCTTACGAAAGTTTTAGTTCAAGAATTAAGTAAATTAGCTTAATTCTAAAGAGTACTGAAAAGTTATTTACATTTTGTCTCAGCCCCAAATAATATGGTATATAGACATTATCAATTGGTTCGGTTGCCCATTTCTGACTATAAAAATATGTAGTTATGCCTAAACTAAAACTTTCTTAAGAACTTCACAAAATTAACTTTATTCTGGATACACTTGCAGTCAGAGACGAGCTCCATCTCTGCTCACCATGATTATGCTCTGCGAATCAGGGCGAAACCTGGTCATACTCAACCACGGGGGCCAAGTCCGGATTGGTGGAGGCTTGTAAGACTAGTGGCTGGTCTTACTGTCAGAAGTTTTCAAGCCGCCCCAAGGCCTCTGACTTGGCTTAACGACTGCCATCTATCGACGGCAGCATCTATCGAAGGCACCAATTGCTTAACGTGCCTTGCGAAGCAAAGAACCGCTCGGAAAAATGCCACTAGCGTTAGCCATATAGCGGTCACCCATCCATGCACTGAACGCGCCCTATGTTGCTACGAGCAATCATCACCTTTAATATCTACGCCTTTTAAAAAAAAATCTTAGTAATTTTCATGCAAAATCTGATTGGCTAGCAGCCCCTTAACATATTTTGTGAAGCGCCGGGTTGGCTAAGCTTATTTAGCCCGTGGCTATCTTTCGCCGTTTTATGCTTGTGTTAATTAATTAGTGTATACTTAATGCAACGCCTCTGCCTTGTCGGTCTAGCGGTAATGCGCTGGATTTTCAGCAAAGGTCTTGGGTTCGAATAAAATAAGGATTGACCTTCAACTATCCATTTTATTGTTCATTCCTTGCGCAGCAAAACAGGTCTTTAATTCTAGGTACATAGATATCTCTTCACAATCTTTCCCAACACCAGGAGTGTTTCCACCCTCAATCTTACCAATGATGAAAGAAAGAAAATTGTTTTGTGTAACTAACATATAACATTTACATTTACATACAGGCACATACATTGCTTCTGGCCCCATACTAGGATAACCCGTGTCGTGGGAACCAGAAACAGCGACGTCACAAACATGTAACATATCGAGCGAATTTGAGTCGAATGGTTAGCACGGGGCGCCCCAATGGAAGCAAACATATTTTAAACAAATAGGGGATGTGTTAGCAAAGGGCCAAATAAAAAGATCCCCGTAACCGATGTGCGTGTATGCAACTACTAATAATTGTCGATGAACCGAAACTGATCTGCCAGGATTGTGTCAAGTGGTCTCTGTATACCCCTCTGGGACACAGGCGTGAGTTTATGTATGCATGGATGTTTTGTGTAAATGATAAAACACACCATCATAGGTACATGCCCGCACTGAGCATCGAACCTGAGTGTCCCGCTTCACAGTCCATTGACCCACTTGATACCATTGAACCTTGGGAAATTTTCACCAGTGTTGGGGATGATGAAACTCTATAATACATATACAAACATAGAGGATGAGTGTAAAGTGAGCAAATTATTATTGTCCTGTTCCTGTTCCTGAAGTATTTAACTTGTTTCTTATGTGAATTTTTTATTCTCAAGATTCTCAAGTTTCTTGTGTAAAATTATTTTAAGTTTTATAAGTCTAGAACGTAGGCTTCTGTTATGTTTAACACATGTTTACTTTTACTTTTACTGTTTACTTTTAGTACCTACTAACTAGAATTAAGTAAGAATGCTGTGTGAGCCTTTAATTGGCAATCTTATGAGGCTAAAACTGTTAAATATTAATTAAGTGTAAATGTTTTATAAGAGGGCCGTTTTACCGGGTGGGCCAGGGGGCCGGCTTACCTATTAAATAAAACTAAAAAATTAAATAACCTAAAATACAATGTTATGTTTTAATTTTATTTTAAGCGTTTTAATTTCAGATTGTATCAATTCAGAACCAATCAGAAGCGTTTTGACAGTTTCTGAATTGAGAATTGACGCTAAGTAAATTATTTAAACCTACTTAAGTAACGCGCTGTCACGCTCCTTTTTAAAGAAATTTGACGAGACAGCGCTACAGTTGAGTATTACTTAGCAAAACTCTGAATTCAGAAACTGGCCCAATATAACGTTCTGTCACGCTCTTTTCTGAGAAACTTGACGTGACAGCACTACAGTCAAAAGGTTAGCGGAAAAGCTTCTGGAAATAAATTCTACCTGAGTAAGCTGCAGTTCGCTGACATCGCTTCCTAAAAAACGTCACAAAGCGCGGTTAAGCCTGTATTACACCGGGGCAACACTGTGCGGCATTGCGGCATGCCACAAGGCTGCATGCTACAAAAGTGCGGCAGAAGAAGAAGAAGCTGCGACAGTTTGCCACATGACGCAAGGCGTTGCCATGCCACGAGGTTCTGGCCACAATGTGCGACGTTGTAGCATGCGGCCTTGTGGCATACCGCAATGCCGCACAGTGTTGCCCCGGTGTAATACAGGCTAAAAGCGTGAAAATTTCGTCGTAGCCCTTATTTCACCTAAGAATAAACCCCGAAGATAAATAAACCAAACTGCCGATAAAGCAAGGAAACAGTGGCGCAAGAGGGATAGCAAATTAAATGTGGAGATTTTATCGTCCCTGATAAAGGGACTTAAGTGGACTGACAGGTACACTTTGCCAACACCCACTAGCCTTTCGGTGACCTTCCTTTGTTCTGTCTTAAGACTGACGTGTAGCTCACAATAAAAAACGCTATTGTTACGCTACGCCTCGTCTGAAGAGCTCCGTTTTCGAATAATCAGTTCTGCAATAGAGGTCTTAATAAGAGGTCTGCTGGTAGCGGTATTAAAATGGCATTGTCGGTTTACGGTAGATAGTGATTTGACAGTTGACATCTAGAATCCTACTGTACTAAGCTAAGATCGCTATAGTGGAGATACGCGTTTTAGTATTTGCAAAGAGTCCATTTAATGAGCGCTAGACGTAAATAATCCTAAGTGCAAAACTGATACTATGGAATAGGCACTAACGACTTGGCTTAAATATAAGACTAGACTCTGAAAACTTACGGTGCTACCTACAAAAAAAAGTAAATAAGTGCTATTATTAACTTTATTCTGGATCATCATCAACCATTATGTCCCCACCGTGGGGCACGGGACTCTTCCCTGAGGAAGGTATAGGCCACGGGGACCAAGTCCGGATTGTTGGACGCTTACATAGACGGTAACCCATCCATGCACTGAGCGCGCCCAATGTTGCTTAACCTTCATGATCGCTTAGGATCCCTCAGGCAGCCGGGGCTACGAGCGATTCGTTATTCCCCATACACTTTTCAATTTTTTTATTTTTGGTTTTACTTCGTTTTGATTGATCAGGATATAACAAGTACCGATCAATATTTTTGAGTACCTTTAACAAATATTGGTTCTCTTTCTTTCTCCCCTACATCACATTTCATCGTAATGACTCTGCCTTTGTAGTAAATTTTATATCCAAAACAGTATTGATTACAAAATGCAAGATCACCCCTGTGAGATTGGTATCTCAACACCAAGCCAGAGACAAGAACGTAATTTGAGATCACACCATACCTAGTTTACTGCCTGGGACACACGACCCTGCAAACCAGCTTGTTATTAAATGATAACATAATATATTCGTAATTCTAAGACAATATTCGTAATTAAATTAATTAGAAGCTGTAGAAATAAATCACGAAAATATTTTGTGCCTGTTATGGAAATCCTCCGAAACGGATTGACCGACTTTTATAAAGTATATAATCCGGCGTTAATTTGCGGAAAATTACGTTGCTAAATTCCGCCAATATCCCACAAGCACCATGCGGTTAGTTAATGCACCGCCCTCCCTCCCACTTTTTCAAGCAGAAGCAAGAACGAACACACCACCACCGATAACGATACTTGTGTGAGACAATGCGCGACGCGTTTCGCCTAACCGCATGGTGCTTGTGGGATATTGCCGGAATTTAGCAAAGTATTTTTTCATTTTAACGCTTTTAACGTTTGTGTTTTTTTTAATACTATTTGAAGTTCAAAAAAAACCTTACTTAAAGATTATTTTTTTTTTACGTAGCCTCGAGTGTGTCCCACTGCTGGGCAAAGGCCTCCCCCAATTAAAGATTTAGTTGGTGCAAAATTTACGGGGTCATCTAGTTCAGAATAAGTTTAGTAATTAACTAGCTTTCGCCCGCGACTCCGTCCGCGTGGAATTCAGTTCAAAATTTTGCAACCCCGTTCACTCCCGTAACTCCCGTTAAGGGTTAAATTTAGAAAAAACGGTGAAACACGTGTTCAACCAATTGTGTTGAAGAGTATTTATTTTAAGTTTCAGGAAAATCAGACAACATTATTTATACCTCCCATACAAATTTTGGCAACCCTTTTCGCCCCCTTAGGGGTTGAATTTAAAAAAATCCGTTCTTATTCCTTGCCTAAATTATATATAGATCCTCTGTGCAAAATTTCAGCTTCCTAGGTCAAACGCCTTGGGCTGGGCGTTGATGAGTGAGTCAGTCAGTCAGGACTTTGAATTTTATATATATAATAATAATATATAGAAGATTATCAGAACTGTTATTGGTTATAACTTTAAAATTAAGATATTTCTTTTAAATTCTTTCTTCTGTTTTTGAGGCAGCAAAAAGAAAGAATAGGAACTGAAGAGAGAATTAAGGAAAGGAGGTAAGAGGATAGCAACGGAGAAGCTATTATAACCAAATCAAAGAAAACGTGTACATTATGACTTACCAGATTATCAAATCGGATAGGATTTACAAAAAATAAGGAAGAAAAAGAGATCGCTTTTAGTGATATGACCGACGATTGTAACTGCTAAGAACGTAACTAGTTAAAGTAATATGAATAAACATAAACATTTACATACTGGCACATACAATATTGCTTCTGGCTCCACACTAGGATACCCTGTGTCGTGGGAACCAGAAACAGCGACGTCACAAACATGTAAACATCCAAGACCTGGAGTTTTTTTTTCTCCCCAGCCGGGGATCGAACCCGGGACCTCTCGCATGGTAAGCAGATGCGCTAACCGCTACGCCACAGAGGTCGTCATTGCATATATTTCTGTAATTCAGACGATTCAACTCTGTTAAGTTCTCATATTTTGGTAAGGTAAGTTTTAAAATCTATCTATTGAAGCGTTAGAGTTGCGTGTCCTTGCCCGGTTACCATAGCACAGCGTATCCTAGTTTGGGACCACGGGTGCAATTACGTAAGACTCCACTGTATGGAGTTGTCTGATTTAGGCCTTTTGTTCCCGTTATGTCACACCACCTTTTTTGGAACTTTTTCCCCAGTAGGTATCTCATACTCCTACTCCGAACTGTCATATATATTCTTATTTTGACTCTTTCGAGTTGACTAATTGCTTAACCCGATAGAGTGGAAAGTTACGTATTATAAGGACAGGTAAATTTATAGTCTTGTGTGGGACTTATTATTATTGTTAGCTAATCGCGTAAACGCAGAATCACAAGCATCGCTGCTCCCGTGTGTCCCCTCATTACAAAAACCGTAAGTCAGCCTCCGTCAGCCTATAAATCTAGCCCCTCCATATGAATTAGACTCGCGTGAGCGCTACTGTTGTGCGCCAGAGTCTTTGCTTTGATTTACAGCCGGAGGTGGACGGTAGGTTACGATTTATGAAAAAATTATGTCCATTTTGTGTCGTTAGCGCCTTGATTTCTCATTGAATGAGAGATTGGGATTTTGATTCTTTTAATTTTCAATCGCTTCGCATCACGAAGGTTAAGTAACATAGGGTGCGTTCAGTGCATAGATGGGTGGCCGTTCTATGACTAACTCTAGTGGCATTTTCCGAGAAAATCCGAGCGGTTCCGTGCTTCGCGAGGCACGTTAAGCAGTTGGTGCTGGCAGTCGTTAACCCATTTACAGCGACCGATCGTTATAAAGATCAAAATAATGTATCAAAAGTACCCTCGATTTAAAAATGTTAACTAATGGAAAACGTTCACTTGCTGTTATTCAATTGTCGCAGAGATCGTCTGACAGTGTTTTAGCATAGTCATAATAAACAAATAACTGTTATTTTGAAGTGAATTTGTGTTTTAACTTGTATCAGTTGAATAAACATTTGTGTTAATTGCGTTAAGGTTCAATTTGATTTGTGGCAGATTTGTAGGAAAGAAACGCGTGCTTGTTATTCAATATTTTATTTGCAACTGATTGGCCTACAGGCCTACCTACCAATACAAACTTATAGACAGATATAGGTAGGTCAATGTATCTAGTTTTAAGCGTTCGAACATAACCGCCCACCAAAAGGGCCATGAGACCTTTTACAATAGAAATTAAAACCTTATATTTACAATATAAAAATTAATTGCTTGAAAATAATAACTTAGCAACTTGTCTACATTATTATGCTGAAATTACATAACAAATGAGATGTTGACTAATTCTGCATAGTATGTTTATTGAAAGTCTGGAATTCTTGAAAAATAATAAACTAGTAAATTCAACTTTGACCTTTTAAATTGATAAGAGAAAAATCCTTAAGGTATTTTTCAATACTCAACTTCTTAGATTGACATTCATGGCCTAAATTTACTTCATTAATTAAATACACAGGTAAGTATATTAGTTAAGAGGTTTTTTTTTTTACTTTACACACATGCATCAACTCACAGTTGACAAAATTACAATTACAAAATACATTATAGGTACAACTTTACACATGCAATTTTAACACAACACAACTCAACACAATTAGGTACACTTTAAATTTCATCATTAGTTTCAGTTTCAATAGGTAAGGGGCACAATTTACTGACACATCTTTTACTGACACTTTCACCACTTTTGACACTGTACACTCTAGTCAGACCATCAGCGCCGGGGTGCTTCGCGAGGACGCGGCCGAGGCTCCACTTCCCAGGAGGTAAATTGTCACATTTAATCAAAACTATACTTCCGATGTTGAACTCCTTCTCTTTTTTCAGCCATTTAGGTCTTTGTTGTAAGCGTGAGAGGTACTCTTGTTGCCATACTTGCCAAAAGTTCCTCAGTAATCTTTGTGTGTATTGCCAGCGGGACATTTGAGACGTCTTCGTGTTTGGTAAGTCTGGGCTAGGGACTGTAATAGGTGCTTCACCTATGAGAAAATGACCTGGTGTGAGAATTTCTACGCTATCAATATCCGAGTCATCGACCGGGCACAGAGGCCTCGAGTTGAGGCAAGCCTCAACTTGGCACAAAACAGTACTCATCTCCTCATATGTGAGGTTTGTGGTCAATATTCGTTTCAGGTGGTATTTTATGGACTTCACACCTGCCTCCCATAAACCTCCAAAGTTTGGGCTGTATGCGGGTATAAAGTGCCACTGTGTACCATCCAACGCTAAAGTCTGGGCTATCACATTGTTGAACTCCAATTTTGCCTCGTTCCACTCAGCTATTAACTCTTTGTTTGCTCCGACAAAGTTTCTGCCCTGGTCGCTCCACATATGTGCACATTTGCCCCTCCGAGCGACAAATCTTCGGAAAGCTGCTATAAAGGCCTCAGAAGTCATATCTCCGACTAACTCGAGGTGGATGGCCTTTGTAGCCATACATATGAAAATACATATGTAAGCCTTTGATGTCTTCGCTCCTCGACCTTTCGAGAACAACACTGTAAAAGGTCCTGCAAAGTCGACTCCGCTGTGCAAAAAGGGTCGCGATGGGTTCACACGTTCTTTAGGCAGGTCCCCCATGACTTGAGTTCGCGCCGTGGCATTCTGTTTTGCGCATATGAGGCATTTTCGGAAGTGAGCTTTCACAGTACCCTTCGCTCGTACAATCCAGTATTTTGCTCTTAGGAATGCTAACATAAGCTGTACTCCACCATGAAGGGTTTGCAGGTGAGCGTCGGCAACGATGAGGGTGGTAAGTTGACATTTATTATTTAAAATAATTGGATGCTTTCTATCTTCTTTCAGGTCTGCGTGACGAAGCCTGCCGCCAACCCTGAGGATATTGTCATCATCTAGGTATGGGTTGAGTGATTTTATGGTGCTATCTTGTCTAACTTGTCTTTCTTGTTTCAGTGCTGTTATTTCTTCGACGAAAGCTTCACTTTGGGCCAGTTTGACGCAGGAATTCAAGCTTTGTTCGTATTCTTCTGTAGTTATGTTAATTTCCATATTCTTCTCTATTCTTGACCTTATAAATCTTTTACATAATGTGATGGTTCTCAGCAGTTCTTGGAGTGTTTCAAAGTTTTCAAACTGTCGGTATATTTTTGGTTCTTCTTCATTTATTTTCAAGTTTGATTGTATTCTTGTTCTTCTCTCTAAATCTGTCACTTCAACGTTTGGTTTACTGTATTTTATGTCAGCGTTTTTCAGCCATCTTGGCCCGTTCCACCAAATGTCGCAGTTTTCCAAGTCTTGGACCGATATCCCTCGGGATGCCACGTCTGCCGGGTTGTCTAGCGATGATACGTGATACCATTGGTTACTTGTGTTGTCTAGTATTTCTGTCACGCGATTTTTCACAAAGACGTTCCAGCGAGATGGGTCTCCTGATAACCATGACAGTACTATGGTAGAATCAGTCCATGCATGTACATTCTCATTCGGTATTCTGAGAGCTTCTCGGACTTGCTTTATAAGTCTCGACAGAAGAACAGCTCCACACAGTTCTAGGCGTGGGACGGTTAGCGCCTTTACTGGTGCCACACGAGTTCTTGCAGCTACTAAGCTTGTCTTTATCTCTCCATCTTCGGTTTCTACTCGCAGATATACTACTGCAGCATACGCTTTGCTTGAGGCATCAGAGAACCCATGCAGTGAAACATTATTCATGTTTGCTTGTGTTGTGTACATCCATCGGTTAAGTTTTATTTCATCCAGCTGCTTGAGACTTTCTCTGAGATCACTCTATTCTTGATGTAACTCGGCGTCAACTTCTTCATCCCATGCTACGCCTTTGAGCCACAATCTTTGTATAAGAATCTTGGCCGGCACTATAGCTGGTGCGAGCCAACCTAATGGGTCAAAAAGTCTTTGAACATCTGCCAACACATTGCGCTTGGTGCAGGTATCTGGTTTAGTTGGTAGAGTGATGTTGTATTGAAATGCATCTAGACCCATATTCCAGGATAGTCCCAGGGCCTTTATCGTGCCATCTATCTTCAGATCTATCGAAACATGTGTGCTTCTCTGTGAAGGTTCTATTTGTTTTAAGAACTCTGCACTGTTCGACGACCATTTTTGCAGATTGAAGCCACCCTTTTGGAGAATAGTCATAACATCTTTGGCTGTTTGCATTGCTTCTTCAACAGTGTCGGCTCCAGACATTAGGTCGTCCATATAAAAGTCCTCTTTAATTGTCCTAAAAGCAGTGGGATTGTCTTTGCCTTCGTCTTCAGCTATCTGGTGTAAAGTTCTGACAGCCAGATATGGGGCTGAGGCAGTGCCAAACGTGACTCTGGGTAAACGGTAATCCTTGATTTCTCCGTCGCTCCTCCACAGAATTCGTTGATAGTCTCTGTCCTCTGTCGCTACTAATACTTGAAGGTACATTTTCTGTATGTCTGCCATATAACCAACTTGTTTAGTTCGCCATTTTAGTATTAGTGCTCTCATGTCTTCTTGAAGTGGTGGTCCCACGAGTAGTTCATCGTTCAGTGATACGTTGTTAGATCCCTTGCATGACGCATCAAAAACCACTCTCAGTTTTGTAGTCTCTTTGTCATCTCTGATGACCGCATGATGCGGCAGGTACACTGAGGTGTTGTTTATTTCTTCCTCTGGGACTTCTTCGATATATTTCAACTCTTTGTATTCTTCTATAGCCTTGGTGTATTCAGTTCTTAAGTTGTCATTCTTCTCAAACCTTTTCTCTAGGTATTGCAGTCTTTTTAGTGCAATGTCTCTTGTTTTGCCTTCTGTGCATTTTAGTTTCTTCGATTTAAATGGTAGTTTGACTGTATATCTTCCTTCATCTGTTCTTGAATGTGTCGTTTTGTATATATCTTCGCATAATTTTTCTTCTGGTGTTCGCATGTGGTTGCTTGAGTCTTCTATTTCAAACATACTTTTTAGCATATTATCCAGATTCAGATTGTGGTGCATTACTACGATGTTCTCATCTGGAGATTTGCATTCATCGATCTTCCCAAATAAGATCCAACCCAGGCTGGTATTCTGAGCACACGGAGTGCCTGGTGGACCCTTGATTATGTCACTTTTCCATATTTGGGAGCATATTTCTACACCTAGCAGCATGTCTACTCGCCCGGGTTGATTGTAGCTGGGGTCGGCCAGGGCGAGTTTCTGTATATGCGGCCAAGTGCATGTTGTGATCGCTTTCGAGGGTAAGGTTGTGGTCAATCTCGTAGACATGATATATGCTTCTACGTGGAGGTTGAAAGTGTCGTCGTATCTTGAAGAAACCTCCACCTGTGCTACGTGATTGATTGTGGTTACTGTGGAACCAACTCCAGTGACAGTGCCCTTGATAGGCCTTTTCTCTATTCTCAAGAGTTGTGCTGCTCTCTCACTCATGAATGTTGCTTGTGATCCTGGGTCTACCAGTGCGCGTAGAGTGATCAGCTTGCCCGTTACGTCCTTAACATTCACTAGCGCAGTAGCAAGTAATGCAGTTGACATTCTCGACGTGAAATGAGACAAGATTGTGACGTCATCGTTGTGGTCATTTTGTATTGTATCTCCCAAGTTGCTGTGATGTGCTTGTATGTTTGGATCGGATGCGTTTATTTGGATGGCATTGGTTGTTTGATGAAGGAGTGAGTGGTGTCTTCTGTTGCAGATGCGGCAGGACATTGATAATCTACATCTTCTGGAAGGATGCCCTGGCAGCAGACAGTTAAAACAGAGACTGTGACTTTTAACAAACTCATTCCTCTGTGCTGGTTCCATCTTTGAAAATTGTTTGCAATGACTCATTGTATGTTCTTCCTTGCACATCGGACATACTTTGGTTGTACTTGTTTCATTTGTGTTTGTGGTCGTTGCGACATGAAATGAGCGCTCCCTAATAGTTTTGTCTCTTCCATGAAACTGTACTGAAGGCGTAATCAGTTCTAAAGTGCGACACTTTGATTCGAGAAATTTCTTCAGGTCTTGAAATGTGGGCAATTCGTCGAAATGTTCTTTGTATGAGTGTTCTTCCCAACCTTTGTGCGTTTCAGGGTCCAGCTTTTGTACAATAAGGAAAATAATGAGCGGATCCCACGACTTCGTTATGATTCCCATATTTTCTAAGCTGTTTAGACACTCGGTTGACGTATCTAGTAGACTTTTAATGTTGTTTGCACTTTGAACATTCAGTTTTCGTTGCGTCACTAACCTTTTCAGCACTGTATTAACTATTAGGCGCTTATTGCAGTGACGTTGTTTCAATGTTTCCCAGGCGTGGTCATAATTTGTTTCAGTGACCTTGATGTTTTTAGTAAGTTTTCAGCCTCACCATGTAAACAAGACTTCAAGTAGTTGAGTTTATCTACCTTGTTGATTGACGGGTTGCTATGTATCAACGATGTAAACATGTCCTGGAACGTCGGCCAATCATCGTAATTACCACTGAAGGACGGGACGGATATTTTTGGTAACCTCACTTGCGGTTGAAATTGCGTTTGAAATGAGTTGTCATTAGACGTACCAGCTTTACTTGAACTTGTTTCAGTACTCAGTGGCGGTTTTTTGAACATGGCCAACATATCTTTGACATCAGCTTGAATACAAAGATACAAATCTTCGTAGATGTAGTACTCCTCGTTCACGAAGTAAGGAACGTCTGCCCGCTTCTCTTTAGGCGTACACGAAACGAGTTCTTGATGAGCCTTTCTAAAAGTAGCCCAATACTCCTCGACGGATTGTAATCGAACTTCTAGGTATCCTTTTGTAAGTCTTACTTTGGGACATTTTTTCAGGTTTGTTTGTGTCTTTTGTAGCAAATTCGCTATGTCTTCCAACAATCCGAGTGCTTGCACCATTCGTTCAGCCATTTTTCCACTTTAAACCACTTAAAACTTGTTGAAAATGCTGTATTTACAGTTCAATTTGTTGTAAAACTCACTAAACGATTACGTAGTTATTCAAAGTCACATAAAACTGCGCTTCTTTCTTCACGTTATCAGTAGGCATTCACGAGTCTTTTGTTCTCGCGAACCCGATCTGCCACCGGTCTCCACAATCTATCCGGCTCTAATTGCGACCATATGTTAATTGCGTTAAGGTTCAATTTGATTTGTGGCAGATTTGTAGGAAAGAAACGCGTGCTTGTTATTCAATATTTTATTTGCAACTGATTGGCCTACAGGCCTACCTACCAATACAAACTTATAGACAGATATAGGTAGGTCGATGTATCTAGTTTTAAGCGTTCGAACAATTTGCCATCTCTTCAAAGCGGTAAGTTTTGATAAATTTGCCTTTAAATATAATAAACTTAGTGTATGTTATTGACAAATCTATAACCTATAAAGTAACCCTGTGCCATAAAATTGCATAGTTGTATTCCTTTTTATAATGAGATATGATGATAACTTTCATGATCGTTATAAAGATCAGTAGTAATATGGGGATGCATTTTGTATTTCCAGACCAAGGTGTAAAAAGCCATTGTCTCTGAATGAAATCATTGACAAATTGGAGCAATTAGACGTTGAAGCCTCAGTTCGAAGGAAGTTAAATAAATTCCACCAGATAACGCTAATGCTGATGTCATAGATGAAAATTCTGGTGATGAGGAAAATGTTATTTTGACCAATCTTCCAGGTTTGATATAAATATTTTGTAGAAATGCTGACGTATGTCTCTTAGTTGTTACATATTTTTTGTTCTTTCTAGGTTCACAGCTAAGAGCTCCTGCAGGGGTAGAATATAATATATTCATATTATGTCCTCGGGCATTGATTCGGATAGTGCGCCTTTAGCAAAAAGAAGTCGAACCACCCAAGAAGCCCTGGTTGAACATCGTCAATCTGAGCCATCTACATCTTCATCTTTAGACAGTTCAGATTCGGTTACAGTCAACGTATCTGCAGTTACTTTTCTTACTCCAACGGTACAATGATATACACTTTACTGTACTTTAGTTTTAAGCTACAATGAAAATATGGGAGGTGTCGATAGGTCGGACCAAAACATAGTTCTATACCGTATATCTGTCCGTGGCAAGAAATGGTATTTTTCAGTATGCCACTGCTTGGACATGGCCACTCACAATGCATGGCAACTTTATAAAAGTAATGGAGGAGAGTACGATCATCTTACATTTCGGGGAACTATTGCCAGGAGTGTCTTAGAAAGACATAAAAAAAGTAAAAAGCGCGGTCCGTGTCCCTTTCGGGAAAATTCTCGCTATGACAGAATTGATCACCTAATGGTGTACGGCAACTCTCAGCTTCGATGTGCGCTTTGCAAAAAAAATACTAACTTTTAATGTCAAAAGTGTGGGATCCATTTGCATCCAAAAACATGTTTCAATACATAAAACACTGCATAAGTACGTACCTAATATTAATTTTGTTATTGTCCATTTTCATAATAAAAATAAAACTGTTTTATTAGTAACATTTTCGTGTTTTTCTCATATATATTCGAGACATTCGCCAAACGAGTTCTTGTATGGGCGATATCCTACCAGCATATTACTACTGATCGTTAAAACGATCCTAATTTTCCAAGCTTTCCAGAAAACCCAGATTTTTTTTGGTATTTTTCCCTTATAGCTTTATGATCCAAAGCAACAATATCAAAAAATTGTAGTGATACTAGGCAAAAAATAGTTACAGTAACAACTGGCCATGTCAGAGGCCTTAGGGCGGCTTGAAAACTTTTGACAGTAAGACCAGCCACTAGTCTTACAAAGCGAGCTGAATTATTTCTGACGAGCTCTGAAGCGCAGCAATGTGAGAAGTTCTGGGTTCGAATCCCGGCTGGGGACAAAAATAAAACTCAAGGTCTTAGATGTTTACGTGTTTGTGATGTCGCTGTTTCTGGTTCCCACGACACAGGGTATCCTAGTGGGGGGCCAGAAGCAATTTATGTGCCTTTATGTAAATGTAAAATGCTTATGTTATTTTATCACACATAAAAAATAATGGCGATACGTTTTCTAGAGTAGCTTAGTAAAATGTATAAATAATAAAACAATAAATATAGAAAGGTTAAATAGGAATCGACGTCGAATTTGGGTTTCAGCCTAGTTCAACCTTGATTTGAATATAGTTTTTAATGCCTTTTTGGTTATTACCTGTAAGTTTAGCTTTAATAATAATAAAAAAATGGCTAGAAAGGTTTTATTCTGGATACACTAAATTGACTTTTATGATAATCTATTTATTATCTATCTTCTATATATATAAAATTCAAAGTCCTGACTGACTGATTCATTCACTCATCAACGCCCAGCCCAAGCCGTTTGACCTAGGAAGCTGAAATTTTACACAGAGGATCTGTATATAATGTAGGCAAGGAATAAGAACGGATTTTTTTTAATTCAACCCCTAAGGGGGCGAAAAGGGTTGCCAAAATTTGTATGGGAGGCATAAAAAATGTTGTCTGATTTTCTTGAAACTTAAAATAAATACTCTTCAACACGATTGATTGAATACGTGTTTCACCGTTTTTCTAAATTTAACCCTTAACGGGAGTTACGGGAGTGAACGGGGTTGCAAAATTTTGAACTAAAGTCCACGCGGACGGAGTCGCGGGCGAAAGCTAGTCTAAAATAAATAAGACATGTGTAACATCAGCACAATGAGGGTTCAGTGTCGACTACAGAACCCTGAAAATGGTAACTGTATGTACTTATATTTAAAGTAGAGTAGAGTCATAAGTAAAACTGTAAAAGCAGCATTTCTTACTCTTCTCCTTGTTTTCAATTACACGCTGATCAAGAACTTTTCTCACGATCAGTCCAACAACGACATAACTAGTCCAAGCCAGCTTCTCTTGTACAATGAGTGTAAAAAATAGAATGAGTTTTCCGTCTGCAAAACACGTTAAATGTTACGGTCTTACATATAACTAACAGTCCCCGCGACTACGCTCGCATGATTAAATGACGTATAGCCTACGTCTCGTCTACCCTGAAGGTTTATTCTAAATAGGTCAAAGAATATTGGAAATGGGATACCTCTGTCCATATAAACTTATAAGCCCGCAAAATCTTCCTCTTTATACTATTAGTAGTGTACAAAACACAATTCCGTTAAACGCGATTCAGAGGCAGTTTCTTTAATCTTTAAAATCTCTAACACATACTATTTTAAAGAGCATTTAACAACTGTTTTAGGTGATTTGGTTTTTTAAAATAAATTATTACATTTTTTGTGGCAGCAAAAGTTTAAACTTTTTAAATTTCGTACAAAGGGAGATCACATACTGAAAATACGCGCAAAAGAATTCGGTAAATATAACAAGTCAGCTGCGTAGTATGGTGTTTGCGGTGAAGCCTATGAACATAATCTATCTCTCTCTCTCTCTCTCTCTCTCTCTCTCTGTCTCTCTCTCTCCCTCTCTCTTTTCAAGCAACAACTTTTGGACAGTGTCAGTCATGTGTCAACTTTTTACAGTAAAAATGCAGTGGATACAGTGCGCGCAATTATCCCTCGTTCCGTAAAGACTTCCATTGCCGACTATACCTATTTACAAAGGACGTTAAACCTCTATTATAAATCTACGGACACCTCCGGGGCATACGGTAGCGGTCAGCCATCACGCGAGCCTAATTAAATATGGAGATGTCTCGGGATTTAAATTTATTGTATCCGGCGAGGCTCAGCAAAGCATTAGCGTGTGTCTTAGGGCGAGGTGGGAATAAGAAGAAATAATAAAAGGTTCAATGTCGGGATCCAATCCTGTATTCAGACTTTTTGGAGTGAAAACTTCTTCTGGCGTACTTTACCAGCCCAAGCCGAACCAGATTGGATACCTCCAAGTAAGATGCTGGCCTGCATTCGGAAGGTTTGCAAGCGTGGAGGGAGGTTCTACTTAATATACGTTTGCAAGACACATGCACGTACCTAAATTAAAAAAAGAATTTGAACAAAGTCTTAGCTCTTCTTCGTAAAACCATAGTAAAGTTTGAAAACCGAACGTGGAATTCCAAACAAAAGTTTCAATTTAGCTACCTTTTTTAAAACAATACGTTCCTGCCATATTGAAATGAAATACTGGCCAGTATCATTGCAAACTTTTTGCAGAGCTATAAAGCCGTGCGAAAAAAAGCTATTACTATTTAAGTACCTACATGCGTAAATATTACCATGATGCAGCAATGACTTTGCTTCTAAGTTAAATACTTTTGTGAAGTTGTGGTAGCAATACCACTCGCTAACTGTAAAGGGAAAAATCGAGCGAAAACCCTTATGTCATAATACCTACCGGGTATTTAAATACCTCACAGCTAGTGCGAAAATCTCAGGTCTGGGGTACTCATAAGTGAGAACTGAAGCGGATATTAACGTGTATTTACAGTCACTGACTTCGAGAGGAATTGTCGAAAAACTTACGCTTCAACTTTCTTTCTTTTTTGTCGCTGTTTCTTGTTCCCGCGACACAATGTATCCTAGTCTGAGGCTAGACGCAATGTATGTGCCTGTATGTAAATGCTCATGTTTACAATCGTCAGAATCCGGCGCTAATTGTATACGACAAAACTTAGACTATGTAAGGTTTTTTTTTCTGTTGTGTACAATAAAAAAGTTCTAATCTAATCAACAGATTTTCAAATGAATGAAAACTGTACGTAAATAAAAAAACTTTTACCTTTTCATTTACTGGAGGCTGGAGTGCCGAATGTTTACGTTATAATATGTTTGTTTCTAAAAATCATAAAACCTCATTCTTGGCCAGTTTTTCCTGCTTCAAATAAAAATAATAAGTCAAATGCATGATATCGTATTCGCATTGGAACCTCAGAGCATAATAAATTGTGGAAACATCTGTGGGGACGGCAATTTAAAAACGACACTTTTGACGTCAACGTGCTGGAAGTTAGCGTAGGACTTCCCTTCATGTTGCAAGGACGAGGAAGGAAATTGATTGAAATAGGAAACTCCCAATGAAATGGGTTATTAGGGGCTAGTTTCTGAACTGAAAATTTTGCTAAGAATCTACTTAACTTTTGTGCCGTCTCGTCAAATTTCTTAGAAAAGAGCGTGACAAAACGTTACTTAAATATTTGATGATGATGATGATTTCCTCTTATCCCTTATCAGGGATAAAGGGCTCGTAGAAGGGATCTCCATTTCACGCGGTCTTGTGCGGCAACTTATATTTACTTACTGAAATTCTAAAATCAGAAACCGGCCCTTTGTGTATCCGGAATAAAGTTAGTAAAAAGATTAGTTAGTAAAGATTTAATTTCTAGAATGTAGTATTAAAGTAATTTTTAAGCTGTCATTTGTGTACTTGCTCAAAGTGCTTTTTTCTAAGTTGTTTCTAATAGTGGAGACTTGGAGGGCTAGTTGCCCTAAAAAAATGTAATTAGTCCGTCTTTTAGATTATAATAAAAAAATAAGGGACACGTATTTTTTTATTTGTAAATTAGACCAAAAATGACAAAGATATAGCCCATTAAAGTAACGTTACTTTAATGGGCTATATATTTGTTATTTTTTGTTTAATCGAAAAAAGAAAAAATACTTGTCCAATTTTTTTTTATAATCTAAAATACGGACTAAATAGAATTTAATTATTTTGACCCTGAAACTACCCTAATAGGTTGTTTAAATAATATGTTAATCATTGTTATGTCTTGCGCTGTTAGTCTTCCTAATATTAAATAAATAAAAATGAATAAATTACTTTTTTTTATTTTCACTTTTTTATTACCTTTTGGTCAAACCGCCGTAATCTTATAGAAATTATATAAGTTCAAAGTAAAACAGTTGCAAAACACGGCACGTAGTCTTATTTTAAATATGCTACTGTGTATGCAAAAGTTTGGATAGACGGATGTTTAATCACGCAAAACTGCAGAATGGATCTGCAAGAAGTTGGGCAGACCTCTCATCCTTAATTACCACGCGTGTCCACCTCACATTGGCAATTTCAATTGCTGCTGTAGCCGAGGACCGTGCTCAGTGGCGTGCAATGGGAGAGGCCTATGTCCAGCAGTGGACAACCATAGGCCGATGATGATGATTTCAATTGCTGAGGTATACACAAATAGAGCACACGAATTCTTTGAAAACTTCAAGGCGTCGTCGTAGGCATTTTAAATTAAATTAAATTGTACCTTATTGCATTCTAAACAATGATAAAATAAGACCGGAAGAACATGAAAACTAAGTTATTTTATTATTATTAGTTTAAAAACATTTTAGTAGAGAATGTAACACAAAAACCTTATTTCCCTTGGTCTCTGAAGTCAAGGCGTTTATTTAAGCTACCTGTAGTTGCCAGAATATAGCTGAAACTACCCGCTGGAACGAATATCCGGGAGTGCTATTGAAAGATTTCCTATAACCGGTGGAGTCCTCGCCGCCTGCAATTCCAAGAGTCTGTGCGCTTCTGAACAGTTATGAACGCTAGGAGAGGTTGGTGTTGATGTGGCTTGATCTATGTCAACCTGTAGAAAATTTAGTGGGTCAAGTATTTTCATATAAAATCCGTTTTAAAAGTAACTCATTTGACATTTTGTCAAATACCGAGTTCTCGAAGTCTCGGAAGAGTGGAGACCGCGGATAGGTAAACGTAGTGTAGAACGTCCTCACACTCCGTGGCCGTGGATCGATGATCTTCGCAAGGCGGCTGGCAAGAACCGGTGGTACAAAAACGCACCATACAATACGGCCTTAGGGCTTTGCTCTACTGCTCCGGTCCGGCAAACGTTAATTACCGATCCAATTTAGAAACACACAAGAATACTAATAAGCTTCTCCACTACTCCAGCATCCGGTTTTTAACGACCCGATAATTTGCTAGATCGGAACGGTATTTTACCGGTCCGAATTGATCGACGTACAAAAACAATACAAGTTTTTGCACCGTGCATACAACCCAAAAACGTTCCCATACTATTTATTTACATTAATAGAATGTGTGGAAAACGTCCCCTGCCTCGAATAGAAAAACCGAGGGATTTTAATAAAACACTGCGTCACGTCCATTGCCGATTATAGTCGCATGAAGTGGAGAAGCATAATCCGGCCTTCCGATATTTTTCTCATGACTGATTCTGGTTCCGACGCCGGACCGGTGCAGTGGAGAAAGGCCCTAAGACTATAACGTCACTCCTTCACGTAACGCCCTATAATTTATGACACGTTTATCAATAATTGAGTTTAAATCGGTAACATAATATTTTTATGCATGTACCCTTATTATAAATCGTTTAAAATTTATTAAAAAAACAAAATTAAATATTTTTTTTAATATTATATTTTATTCCATTTAATTATAATTGTATTTTTTTCACATTTTTTGTAAAGTATAATCTTAGTACAGTGTATTAATATAAAAAACATTACATTTCTTAATGTAATGTCAACTAACAAAGTTAAATAGTTTATTTTGAATTATTCATTGAACTAATATAACTAAACTAAAAGTAATTAAAATAAATAATACTCAATAAGTAATAAAAACATTTTTTGTGATCCCGAAAGTCCTGAAAAAATATTTTCATAATTTTGTTTTTCAATTTTCATTATGTTTTAAAATGTCGTCTATGGTATAAAAGCCATGTCACTCCAAACTTGACGTACCTTCCCCTATTATTATGTGGATATTCTTGTAGGATTACATCTTCAAATCACAGCCATACCTTCCTTACATCGGACGCATTTTCGCGTTCGAAAGGAGCTCGGGATCCTTTAAGAAAATGCACCTCTGTAAGTCTCAAATAAGTTGTATTGATACATTTTTATTAATATCCCAGCAGATAGGCAGGCATCCTTTGGACAGGCCCCTTTGAGGTAGTCATCTTGTAATTACGGAGTCCCCTTTGACGTTAGATTGATATTGCTAAAGCTTGTCTATTAACTTAAGACATAACATAACATAACATAACATTTACATACAGGCACATACATCTTGGAAAATTGATAGAAGCTGTGATATTGTACAGGGTTAGTTTAAAAACGGGGCATTTCTGAGACAGCTCAATTGGACGTAGTTTTGCAAAAAGGATCCAAACCACAACATAGTATTATTTGAGTTAAATATACCAAAATGATCACTTTGCTCTATATATTAAGAATCAATAACTTTCATTGCGATCCAATGAGTATAAGCAAAGTTACGGCACATAGTAGTCCCACCCAAATATTATGGAGAGCGTAAATCAGCTTAAACCTACAAACTCAAATATCTCAAAACTCACTTTGTGTGGGTTGGATCCTTTTTGCAAAACTACGTCCAATTGTAATTTGTGTTTGGCAACAATTGTTTTTCTACGACTTTTTTGTTGTTGTGAATATCGGGGTTTTTAAATCATCATTATCAACCCATTATGTCCCCACCGAGGGGCACGGGTCTCTTCCATGAGGAAGGTATAGGGCACACTCCACCACGGGGGCCAAGTCCAGATTGGTGGAGGCTTGCAAGACTAGTGGCTGGTTTTACTGTAAGAAGTTTTCAAGCCGCCTTAAGGCCTCTGACTTGGCTTAACGACTGCCATCTATCGACGGCAGCCGGCACCAACTGCTTAACGTGCCTTGCGAAGCATGGAATCGGAGCAAGAAGGACGGTGACCCGTCCATGGACTAAGCGCGCCGTATGTTGCTTAACCTTAGTGGTCGTTTAAGATCACCCAGGCAGCTCAGGCTACGAGCGATTTTAAATAATTTAATTAAATTCGCGCTTGATACTATGTACCAATCTTGTAGCCTTAGGCAAATTAGATAGATAGATAGAGAATACTTTATTATACATAAAAAAGAAGACAACACAGATATTTCTTAATTTAAGAGTACAGAATGTGACCTTTCGCTAAAAGTAATCTCTTCCAGACAACCTTATGATGGACTGGAGCAAAACATTGGAGAATGATGTAGACGTACAAAATAAATAGCATGAATTTCTGCTTTCAATTATTGTCCTATAATATATAAAATCCAATTTTATTATTGACCAAAAAGTCCATTATTCATCAAAGAACATAATCTCAAAGCAGAAATACCGTGATTTTTTTTAAATTTAGGACTAATGGAAATAAAATCAAACGAAAAATTGTGACCGACATAATTTTGTAAGCAAACCTGTAAAGGAATAAAACTAAAAGAGCGCATCTCCTTTTATGAAAACAAAGACACGACTAAGAGCCTTCCGAGAGACAAAACTATTGTCATACAAATACGAACGTTTTCCTCCATTTCTCCACAAAACCTAAAGACACATTATTCAGGGCGCAAAGCAATCTGTCAACGGCTTAATGGCACCGAAACAATTTGCCAACAAAAAAGGAGGAAGCACACGTCCCTATACGCAACTTCCGTTTCCTTTCGACAACAAAAAAAGTAACAAAACCTCCTTGGAGTTCGCGGAAGAAAATCTTTGTGTGCCAAATACTGCTGCTTTCACCCTAGCCCTGTCTGTCAAACCATTTTTTACCTTAGTGCTAAGGAAACAGAGTATTTTTTTTCCGTGTAGTGTTCTAGTGAGTTAGGGTAAAGACGCAAGTGATGAACATAAAGGAAATCATTATTTTAGCCCCGGTTATTTGGGGTAGCGTTTGTATCGCACATTTTTTGACTAAGTTCGACAGTTTGTTCTCGAGTGCATTTGATCATTAATCAATGTTTTGTTAGCTTTCTAGTGGGAGAGTTATTTCCTTTTTATTTGCGTGTTTTACCTGTTTTCTTTGCTCTCCCAAGGGTGTTCTTTGACAGTTTTCCTTTGGTAATTGATTGTGTGGCGACGTGTTATTGCTAAAGCGGTGATCGCTTAGTGGGTAAAACAATGGAAGTGAAAGACCCTGGTTTGATTCGTTCCGACGAATTTGTTTTCTAAGATATATAAGTTTTTGAAGTTATAGTAGCAATACCACACTAATTTTATTTTTTTTCACACTAATTGTGAAGGAAAATATCGTGAGGAAACCTGAGTTTCCGAGTTTTTTCACATACTGCAGGGTTTGACGCACCATTCCGCACTGGGCACGCGTGGTGATCAAGCCCATATTCTCTCTCTTAGAGAAACCTTGCTACCTACCTTACCGAAACTTATAATATTTAGTTTCACAATAGCACTATCCAGTGAATTTGAGTCGCCGAGATGCTAAAAAATACAAAATAAACTAAGGTCAATGCTTTGAAAAACTCACGACAGACTTTCCCGCTTTCATTTTTCGAAGTCCATTAAAGTCGCTTAATAAGGCTGCTAGGGCTGCCAATGATTGCTCCCAGTAATGAGCATCGGTGGTCATCCATCAGTTGAGCAATTACAAGTCAGTCAGCGCGTGCTAACCCTGTTTCGTGGTATAAGAGTTTTTACAATTCCGCACTCGTAGAAAGCGGATTTCCGCTTCCTATGTTGTCTGTCCATTTGTAAACAACCTCTCTGTGGCGCACCGGTTAGCGCATCTGCCTGCGATGAGAGAAGTTCTGGGTTCAAGTCCTGGCTGGGGACAAAAAAAAACAAACCCCACGTCTTGGATGGTTGTAGCTGTTTCTGATTCCCACGACACAGGGTAAGTGTGATAGGGTATCATAGGCCAGAAGCAATGTATGTGCCTGTGTGTAAATGTTTGTCTTATATTTAAAAGGCTTGGCATGCATGGATGGGTGACCGATTTATGTCTAACTCTAGTGGCATTTTTCCGAGCGGTTCCGTGCTTCGCAAGGCCTGTTAAGTAGTTGGTGCCAGCTGCCGTCTATAGATGGCAGTCGTTAAGCCAAGTCAGAGGCCTTAGGGCGGCTTGAATACTTCTGACAGTAAGCCAGTAGTCTTACAAGCCTCCACCAATCCGGACTTGGCCCCCGTGGTGGAGTATAGCCTATACCTTCCTCAGGGAAGAGACCCGTGCCCCTCGGTGAGGACATAATGGTTTGATGATGAAAAATTAAATTAAGTTTGACTCCTGCCCGTTATTAGTCCTTCTATCGATCTCAAAAACCCCGTTAAGTACCTTAACCTTTCCCCCCAAATCCATAAAACAATATAAACATCAACCGCTGTGGTACTGCGTGAACTTTACAGATAAATCACAGCTTACAACGTGTATCTAATTTCAATAGCTTAATAAATCTACCGGGGGCATCGCG
Organism: Yponomeuta plumbellus; assembly: GCA_947310845.1. NCBI lineage: Eukaryota > Metazoa > Arthropoda > Insecta > Lepidoptera > Yponomeutidae > Yponomeuta > Yponomeuta plumbellus. The sequence goes on from OX371206.1 coordinate 4,316,099, forward strand.
CGACGCTGGGACAAGATGACAATTGAGATAAAATTCGTGTACACGGTGACATTAGGCGAACTGTGACCCCGGGGTGGGACTTGGTGTTGAGAGGTGGAGATAGCGTGTTGAGAGGTGATTTAGGGTCGATTTCTGAAATGAGAATTTTACTTGTAAATACTAGATATCCATATCTATATATATAAAAGGAGAAGCTAACTGACTGACTGACTGGCTGACTGACTGACTGACTGACTGACTGACTGACTGACTGACTGACTGACTGACTGACTGACTGACTGACTGACTGACTGACTGACATATCAACGCAGGGCCTAAACTAGAAGGGTTAGAAACTTGAAGGTTGGGGTAAAATGGGGGTGCAAAGTTAGTATGAAACTTTGCCGTTTATGAAGTTATTCGAATGAAATTCAGAATGAAGGTCCTTCATTGAAAGTCATGAAAGACGTGTAAAGTAGTCTTTTGAAAATCATCCCTTAAGGGGGTAGGAGGGGGTTGCGAAGTTAGTATGGAAGCTCTTTCGCGTGCGCTAAAAGTATCCCTATCTTGTTTGCAAACACTTTACTCGACTAAAGCCCACGCGGACGTAGTCGCGGGCAACAGCTAGTTATATGTACATACATATCTACCGACTAAGTTCTTTCTGCAGTTCTCTCTCTTCAAAGGTTGTTCGGAAGAGATCGCTCTAGTCGATAAGACCGCCAATTGTATACCATTACTTGGATATATGGAAACAACACTAATTCTGTATCCTGGTTAAGCTATAAAGTTTAATCTATCTATCTATGTAACGTTCTGTCTGGTTCTTTTCTGGGAACTTTGACGAGACAGCACTACAGTTAAGTCGTTACTTAACAAAATCCCCAATCCATAAACAGTCCCTTGGACAGTAAAAAACCGGAAAGAACCGTACAATAATCTATACAACATTGGACACTACGTTATATTTAAATCGATAAAAACACGGCAAAAAAATCACGATTGTTCTATGGAAGACTACTTCGCTCGGTACTTCGTCGCTGTCCTAGCAACTTGAAATATTAATTAAATGTGTATTATGATAAGTTTATCTGTAAATCAATAAATTAAACACTATTTTTAAGTTAGTGACTTTCAGTATATTGACAATGATACCATTACCATCATTATAAGTATCGCGACATACACCGTGCCTACTCTATTACCGAATTTTCTGATGAATCTTGAGCAATAATATTGTTAAACCTGCAATGTAAAAAAAAACGGCGAATACTCGATTATAAAAGTGAAAGAAAATGTCTTGTGAATATAACAATAATAATAATAGCTTCCACACAAGACGCTCACTTGACCTGGTCCCAAACTAGGATACCCTATGATATGGTAATCTGGCAAGGATATTACAAACATCGAAAAACACCCACACTGTGGCCATTTGTACAAATGTACGGCGGGCCTCAGGGTGAATCGAACCCACGACCTCTTTCTTGGTAGCTAAGCACCTCAGCGGCTCGAGGTAGTTCAGTTTGCGCACCCGCCTAAACAACACCTGCACAAATAGCACCTGGCCTAGTCCAGATTGGGCACCTATTGACATCTGGAACACGACAAGTTCGGAACAAATCAAAATATTTGCTCATATTAAAAATGAGCGAAACAAGCTCCAATCATAAATAAGTGATCTTAAGCTCTGAATTAAGTGGTTTTAAGGTGAATGTCAAGTTTTTACACCATTGGATCCTTCGTATAGTCAATGGTGTTCCAAGCGATTTTCCGCTTAAGCTTAGTTCTCCGCCTATGCTTGTCACCAAGCCCCTAGTTCTAGGATAGCCGTGTTATAAGAACACTGAAGATTTATTGAGAACCAGCTGCCATTATGAATAGATCGATACAAAACAAACGTGGGAAAAACAGCCGAAATAACTTGGATTAAAAATGTGGCGTGTCGTAAATGGAGGCGAAAAGATAAAAAAAATAATAATAATAATAAACGCACGCCCGTTATCCCCGAAGGGGTAGGCAGAGGCACCAGTCTCTAGAACTGGACCCACGTTTTGCCGAGTTTATTAGGTCCCAAACGTGACAAGTGGCAAGCCTGTCGCCGTTATCCGGGCACAATTTATCAGCGAATGGTGTTGCTGTACAAACAAATGTACGTAACTAAAAGTCATTGGTACATGCGTGGTTTGAACCCAGACCCTCGTGATCGAGAAGCAAGGGTCAACCCCACTACGCCACCACCGCTTCGAAACCACCACCACCAAAAAGATGTCAACAACAACCACCGAAAAGATGTCGCGTAAAAATCGTGTATTTTTTATAAGTGTTATTCTTATTATAACTTATTCAGTTATACTAGTAGATACCGTCAATAAGATGTAGTGGATAACGAAATAAAGAATTTAGTATTTTTAGTTTTAGTAATCAAAATATTGTATTAATTTCGTAAACTATACAACTATTTTTTTTAACATAAATCATTAGCTAATTTTATTTTAACAATAACAAATATTTTATTTTATTATATTTTTATTTTTTTGTATTGTATTTGGGCACTGCTAATGGAGGCTTATGTCGGGCTCGGCCTGATGAAGTTTACGAAGTAGCTAACAAGCCTAATACCGACTTCAACAAAGTTCTCAGTTGGACTATATGTATTTTTTTATGTTTGTTACCGCAGAACTTTCGACAGGATGCACCGATTATGACTTTTTGTAACCACTTCATAAAAGGAGGCTGTTTTCCACTCGGCTCTATTTTGTTATGTTTCATCATCATCATCATCAACCCATTATGTCCCCCACAGAGGGGCACGGGTATCTTCCCCGAGGAAGGTACCTATAGGCCATACGCCACCACGGGGGCCAAGTCCGGATTGGATCCAAGGAGGATGTTGTCCATTAGACTGTATTTTTTTTATGTTTGTTACCCAGAACTTGACTGACTGGGTGAACCGATTTGACTGGTTCTTTTTTTATTTGAAAAATGGTGCTTCCCATGTGGTCCCATTTCAATTTGGTCCAGCTCTGACAATAGCACCCATGAGAAAACCATATTAAGTCTTTTTGCATGTGTGCGACAAACGGACGAATAACTCAATATCACGCCAAACTATTTCGATGATTTTTTTATTGAAAAGGATGTACTTTAAAGTTAGTTTGATGAGAGTTTAATTAGGTTCTGATTATAGGGTCCATGATAAAGTAACAGAACTCTTCCATTTTTTATTGCATATTTTTGCTTTGGTATAGTTATTTTTTGTTGAAGTCGGTTTCGGTTTTTGTTAAAATTTTCTTATATTCACACATATTAAATCTTAAACGATAAAATCTTAACAAATTGATATTTACACAATTAATTAATGAGACGAATAAATAACCAAGGACCAGCAAACACGTTGATAAATATTATTACTTTCCATATTTCAGCAATTTCTCAACGTTCCGTTTATCTAGGGAAGAATTATTTAAACGAATTAAATATTTTATTTAAACGTTTTTAGTAAGGAAAAGACGAATGCGATGAAATATAGGTGTGGCCGATATCAGCCTGTTCTATCACGAAATCGCCGGGAAATTAATTAGTCATAGCTGTCGCGCGGCGACGACGCATGCGCGAGAAACATGTGTGATAGCCTTACGCTCACTATACAGGGTGTCAAAAAATCCCCATCATCATCAGCCCACCTCCCCCCACTGTTGGGCAAAAACCTTTTCCCCCATCACTCCATACCTCGTGGTCATATTTATATCTCATCGGGGATATTTATTGTACCGCCAATAATTGTACTGTTACTTGTTAATAATTGTTGTGTTCTTTTCCTTGTGTACAATATAGAATATTCTTATCTTATGTTGTGTACATCTGAAAACTAAGCACTTCGCACTATTACTTATTTTTTGGTTTATTTTTGCTTTGATTTACAAAGTTTAGTCAGCTAGATTCTAAGCTCTGTTTCTAGTCACCATGATTTCAAATCTCTGCCAAATCTGGTTGGACAATAAATCTAGTAAGAAAATCTGGAATTACCTGCGTTATTATCCGGGATTTGACTCATTAAAACATATTTCAATTTCAATTTATTTATTGTGATAAATTACAGTGTAACTTACAGGTCTCAATAATAACTTCTTAATAATAAAAAAAATAATGTATAAGGGTTTTCACAAAATTATGCTCTGCACATTTTATCAACCGCTTTTCTAGCACTTAAGATCATCCTTCAGCTTAAAAAAAATACTGAGGGGAAAACATCGAAATCAATTTTTGCAGGTGGTGAGTGCAGCATTTTAGTGTGGAACCGTTGATACTTTGAAGTTTTCGTACTTTTTTGTTACACCCTGTATATTCACTAGTTAGTGATGGGCAGTCGAGAATGTTACATTACATAAATTCACGCTTGTATCCCTAAAGGGCAGGTTGAGACTATAGTTTCGCTATTTTCAATGATTGGTTTCAAATTAAAATGCTTTTCTTACGTGACTTAACTAAACTGATAGATTTTAACCAAACCTAACTAAACAACTCTGAAACAAAACCAAATAAAGCGTTCTAATCTCAAACTGACGTTGGAAGAATCGAACGGCTACAATCCAAATTCCAAATTTAAATTCAGACGCCCGATTGGTCTAGGCGAGTGACAGTGGACAAACTGCAGTGTAATTGGTGATTGACATGCGACCGCTTCCTGATTGGTCGCCAAGCGGGAACCGTATTGAGTGCTGAAGGCTTTTGAATATGATAGAACTGACACTCACTTAGGGTCGGTCTCTGGATTAAGAATTTCACTATCTAAATACTTAAGTAACATTCTGTCACACTCTTTTCTGATAAATTTGACGAGACAGCTCTACAGTTAAGTAGAAACTGAACCTTAGGCATCTTACTTTAGGTACGTTTTAAATCCAAGGTTCCTAAGTTCCTAAGGAGCAGAATTAAATAGCTAACTTTATATGCCTACGACCTTAGTTCAAAAACTCTCAACTCCTGTTTTTATCATATTAGAGTAAAACGAAACGAGCGTAATTTTGTGACTTGTGAGTCAGTTGGTGCCAAACGACGACGCAAAATGGGTTGTCTGCCGAGTTGTCACCAACTGCATTTTTGTATAAAACCGAATGCAGCAGGATTTATGCTACCGAAATTCTGCGACTCACGACTCACAAAATTACGCTCGTTTGGCTTCACCCTTAAGGTGTATGTGTGTTTAAATGATACATTGTACAATTGGACATTCGTTCTTATGGGAGGTTTTATGCAGCTTATACTACTCTTGACTGTCCCAACGAGGCGAGGCTAGATGGACGAGAAAAGTCACGTAATGGAATGAAATAAGAAGACGAGGCAGACCTAAAAAGAGATGGTCAGACAGAATAGTGACTGCCGCAGATAGAGCATGGGAGAGCGCAGCCAGAGATAGGGACCGCTGGGCTTATCTGGAGGAGGCCTTCACCCGAAGAGGGGTGTTTCTCATCTTCACTCTTAGTTTTAATTTAAAGTTTAACTTTTACAATCAGTTACAATAAGAAAAATATCTTCATTCTTGTTTATAAATGTAAAAGAAATGCCTGTAAAGGGTAATAAAAGCGTTCTTTATTCTTTTATAGACTACTCACTGCAGGGCACAGGATTTATCAGATTTTTCTCAGAGAGATAGTACGGGCTTAGCCACAACGAGTGGCCACTGCGGATTAAAAAATTCATGGGCGTATTCATGAGAAAGAGATGGAAAACAGGAGCAGGCCTTTGCTAGTAGTGGGACACAAAAGAGGCTAGGTATGTAAAAAAAATAGAAAACCTAAAGCAGTACATCATAGATAGATAGATAGATAGAATATTCTTTATTGTACTCACAAATTACATTTACAGATTTTTGTAGATTTTTATAAATGGCGGCCTTATTACTATAAGCAATTTCTTCCCGGCAACCATAGACGGAGACAAGAAAGAAATTAGAGATCATAGATCAATTACTTAAAATATCCATTGGAAAATCTGTGAACGCGCTGCAAATTTCCCTCTATGTAATAGTTACACACGCTTGATGGACAGCTGTGTAATCATAGCCATTAGTCATGCGTAGACAGGGTATGTAATTACGTTGTTAAATTAAATTGTAAAGTTAATTTCAATAATATTCTTCGTTCGAACAATTTGCTTTTTGCATGATGAATCGTCCGACGAGATTTGTGAGATTTTACGGAAAATTTAATTGATACAATATACTTATCATGTTTTTTCGTGTACGAGTGAATTGTTATTACAAATTAACTTACGTATGTAGATAAGAAAATTCAAGTAAAATTATATCATCACCATCATCAATCCATTATGTCTCCACCGAGGGGCACGCCCATAGGCCATACTCCACCACGGGGGCCTATTCCGGATCGGTGGAGGTTTTTTTGGCTGGTCTTACTGTCAGAAGTTAATCAAGCCGCCCTTTGCTCTAATCGCGAATCGCTGGTAGCCCCGGCTGCCTGAGTGATCTTAAACGATCGCGAAGGCTAAGCAACAAAGCACGCGTTCAGTGCATGGATGGGCTACCGTCTATGACCTACCAAATAATTTACACAAAAATATGAAAAAATCACGGTGAGGCAGATTTAGAGGAGTTCGATAAAAAACAATGTGTCACGACTTCCCGAGACTTTTATAATATAGAATAGCATAGAATAACTATATATTGCTAAGAACAGATATGTTTCATACTTAACTTATGAGATAATAACTTCGATCACTTTTTATGGTCCCAAACTAGAATAATCCTGTTCTTAAGTTACCGAGCGCGCACATCACAAACATAGCTACAGTCTATTATTTGAAGCGAACGACTAAGTGTCAACATGTCAAAAATTTGGTTTTTCAAAATGCCACATTTATAACACTGCATAATATTTAGCAAAGTTATACAGAACGATATGCCTAATAAATACCATTAAGCAATTAACACAATAACACTGTTATTACCTGATTTATCCCCCACTTGCAGTTTATTTAACTAATATTTTATTTTATCATGAAAATACCATTTGCTTAAGAGATCTATGCCCCAAAAAATACCTAAAACTTCAGTGGTCCTCAAATAAAAGCGATCCTACTGCTGCCAAATATGTTCGCAACTAGGAAAGATGACGGACTTTTGTTTAAAGACCGATTATGATCGACTATTTTATGCTAATGGGCTACGCGAAGTGTAGGAAGAAGTATGGAGAGCTGACTACGAACCTCTTTTTCAATTAAAGACAAAAAAAAGTAAGATTGACGTTGTTGTTGATGGGAGTGCGACTAAAGAAAATAAAATAGGTAACTTATCTTTAGTCTGTTCATCATTGTAAATAAGGTATTGGTAAAGTTTTTTGGTCCACCGTCCAGTTGTTTTATACTTTTGTGTTTGTTATTACGAAACGGAAAACATGGGCGAGCGAGCCGGACCCAACGCTGATACTGCCAAACCGATGTATACGATGCCACAGAATACATAATAGTACAACGATGCAAGCAAAGCTGCGTGCTTGAGCTATTTTGAGTGAGATGTGAGTTTGAGAGATGCTGTGTCTTTGTTTACCTTTAGTCGTTCGCTTCAGTAAATAGAATATTTATACTCCCAGACTGAGACGCTTTGTTCATATCTGTGTATTATGTCAGTGTATTTTTTCGCCAAATGAATTAGGTATATCTAATAGAAGTGGTGAGTACCTTTCAATTCATTGTTTGTAGAGCGTACATTAATAGTCCGTCAATTCGGGAACGTGTTTATTATTTTAAATTATTGCTGAAATTTTTTTAAGACATGAAATAACAAATGATAACAGATTGCGCCTTGACAAAGTCAAGGCGCATCTAAGATGGCCGCCGTATAATTGAAGCGCGCGCTTATATATAATCTTCATTTCATGAACGGTCATTCTACAGTAAAAATACGTGCAAAAAATAAATTGGTAGCATTTCTAGTACATTCGAGCCTCTACTCCAGTTTTCTAAAATGGCAGTGTCGTTATATTCACCCGGCGAAGGCATCCAGTGTCTGGAAAAGGCGAAATAATAGAACTGGTTGCGCTTTGCGGGAGCTGAACTAATCAAGGGACTAGTTATTGAATTGGACATTGAATTTGCTGGTTTTGTTTACTTAGGCTTACATTTTTTCGCACGCAACGTCAGCAAAACACATACTAAGTACAAAGAGCTACCACTAAATCACTAGAAGGTGTTGAATCCGAACACAGCATGACCTAATGACTGTTACACATCGTCTGTCTAAGACTGGTGAATAAACATAAACATTTACATACAGGCACATACATTGCTTCTGGCCCCACTCTAGGCTTCACTGTGTCGTGGGAACCAGAAACAGGGACATCACAAACATGTAAACATCCAAGAGCTGATGATTTTTTCCCCGGCCGGGGTTTGAATCCGGGACCTCGCGTATGGTAGGCAGATGCGCTAACCGCTGCGCCACAGAGGTCTTCTGGGCATGGAGTTCGATACAACTAATGATGATGATGATTTTTTCCGACCGCGTTCAGTCACAGCGTTTGTTACGGCGTCATTGCGTCATTGTGCTCTCATGTGACTGATATAGCCCAACATAATAATAATAACTTCTGCACAATACAATCACTTGACCTGGTCCCAAACTAGGATACCCCGAGCTATGTTAACCAGGCAAGGACGTTACAAACAATTGTACGACGGCCCCCTGCGGGAATCGAACCCACGACCTCTGTCTTGGTAGGGAAGCACCTTAATGGCTAGAACAAAGAGGCATTCAAGGAAGGTGCGATTTCTCCGATTACAAAGTAAGCTCTGAGAATCGCTCGTAGCCTGAGCTGCCTGAGTGATTTTAAACGATCACTAAGGTTAAGCAACATACGGCGCGTTCAGTCTATGGATGGTTCACCGTCTATGACTAACGCTAGTGGCATTTTTCCGAGCGGTTCCGTGCTTCGCAAGGAACGTTAAGCAGTTGGTGCCGGCTGCCGTCGATAGATGGCAGTCGTTAAGCCAAGTCAGAGGCCTAAGGGCGGCTCGAAAACTTCCAACAGTAAGACCAGCCACTAGTCTTACAAACCTCCACCAATCCGGACTTGGCCCCCGTGGTGGAGTATGGCCTGTACCTTCCTCAGGGAAGAGACCCCCTCGAAGAGAGTGCCCCTTGGTGGGGACATAATGGGTTGATGATGATGAAAGTAAGATTCCCATTTGTGGTATTGTATGGTAGCTGGCGGTCTACACCTGATTTCATCACGTCTGGCGTCAAGAGCAGCTCTTCTTTTCTTCGAAATCAAAGTAAAGTCAACTATTTGGCGCCATACGGCTCGGTATTTTCTCTTCTCTTCGCCCTTCTCTCGGTCTTTTCTTCCCATGTCGAGTGAATATCTTCTCTTCTAATATACGATTAAAATTCTCGTGTCGCCGTGGTAGAGCGCATACTTCTCCGAAACAGCTTGACGGATTTTCATGAAATTTCATATGTATGATCCATTTGTCTATGCTTGACATTTTTCTCAGACTTTAAACGACAATAAATCAAAAACCTTTAGCGGTAGAGGGCTCGAAACAGTTTGCAAATTTAGTGCTAGCTAGTACTAAATTTGCAAACGGTCTCGAGTTTCTTAGTAACTTTGGCTTAGCCTAGGCTCACACTAGCGACACGCGACAGGCGACAGCACGGCGACTAGACGCGACGACAGGCTACGGCCCGTCAATTTTCATATACAGGGTGTTGATTTGTTCAGTTTACTCCGACTCAGGGTTAGTTATTTACATGATTATGTTATTTCCAGCCCCACCCCGCGAAACCCGCGCCGGACCCGTCAAGTGCAAACGATAGAAGCTAAGCCGTATAAATTTGTGATTTTTAGGTGATTTTCACTAAAAATATATTTTTTTTTATATTTTTTTTTGCTTCAGTATCATGTAAATAATCATCCCTGAGTCGGAGTCAACTGTACAAATCAACACCCTGTATTTTGTACGAATCTCCGCACACTGGGCGTCAGAGTCGACGACAAGACGCCAGAAGCAAATGACAACGTCGCGTCTGACGCGGCGCCATGACTGGGCGACAAGTCGCCCTGTTTGTATTAATAACACACTTAAAAATAATTTGTATAAATAAATATACTCGTCAAACATATACAAAGTTAAAACAATCAAATTACCTACAACGTTGCATCGCAGAGCATAAGGCACAGAGAGATAATTCATCAAGGGATGTACTTACTGACTTCGCTGAGACAAATTCCACCGTAGCGACCTCGCTTTAGAGTTGAAACTCCAATAACTTAATGATCAAGCTTAAGGGTCGTCTCAAATCCGCTGCATTATTAAAGCGCGATTCTGTGACCCCATTAGAAATACATTAGAAAGGGAATTATAACGAATTTGGCTCGTTTTAATCTAATTTTGATTGTAATAAAGTGTTCCGTTTAATTATTCAACAAAGCGACTGCGACAGATTCCCCATTGCTGCGAACGATGTCAGACATTTTGGTTTTACAATTTTAGTGTTAGAAAAAAGGACCAATGTCACAAATAGCACCTGGCCTAGTCCAGATTCAGCACCTATTGATATTTTGGGCAGAATAAATACATTTGTGAGTGGTTGACCAAAAAGGGACCTCAAGGGAAAATAATTGATTTCGAGAAAATCGCGTCTGAAGTTTCGTGTTTCTATAGGTTTCGACTCGTGCTCGGCTCACAAAAAAAATCATATAAAAATATGGCACCTAAAAATATTCTGGTTAGACCAAGATAAAGCTAAAATACCACAAATTAAAAAAAAAACAATAAAAAAATAACGTTTTCCAATCCCTCGAGGTCCCTTTTTGGTCAACCACTCAGATTAATTGTGCAGGTGCTATTTAGGCGGGTGCTCAATATGGATTACCTCGTCCAATGTTTCCCAGTGGCTTTTACAACGTCGTCGGCACATCGTGCTGGTGATATGCCAACCGACCGTCCACCTGAGCTTCAATTCTGTTAGTGCATTATAGTACGATGACTGTTACACGATCGGGTCACGTGACGTATTTTTTCGCTCTTTTGACTAGTAGATTGTTTGATATGCGTGCGCGCGTAGACTTACGCTGCCATTAAGAAGAAAGAAGAAGAAGGAAATTCATTTATTTGACGACACAATACTCAAAACAAAAAAAAGAAAATTTATCACTCACTATCAATAAGATGCCTACATTTTTTAACAAATTAACACAGAAAGGTTACATTAAAGTAATGGTTATGCTGCTGTCACTACACTATCTTCTTTATTATCTATATAAATAAAATTCAAAGTCCTGACTGACTGATTCATTCACTCATCAACGCCCAGCCCAACCCATTGGACCTAGGAAGCTGAAATTTTACACAGAAGGTCTAATATATAATGTAGGCAAGGAATAAGACCGGATTTTTTTTAATTCAGCCCCTAAGGGTTGAGTTGCCAAAATTTGTATGGTAAGTATAAAGAATGTTGTCGAATTTTTCTTGTCTTTGACAATCTTTGTCTTGAATTTGTCTTGAGACTTAAAATACATACTCTTCAACACAATTGATTGAACACGTGTTTCGCCGTTTTTCTAAATTTAACCCTTAAGGGAGTGAACGGGGTTGCAAAATTTTAAACTGAAGTCCACGCGGATGGAGTCGCGGGCGAAAGCTAGTTATCAATATAACTATTGCGGGTTGATTAGGAGCATTAACAAACAAACATACATACATAAACTTACGCTTGCATCCCAGATGAGCAGGCAGAGAGCAGAGACAGCTTTCTACCACGATCACTTTAGCTTCATAGATATTCATTAGTCGTTGCATGCACGCACGCCGGTTTCGGGTACTTTTTATCTTTCCATTTGCTAATAAATCCCTTATTTGGTCGGAGTATCTTATTTTAAATGAACCATTGAACAGCTTTTTGTATTTAGTAGTCACAGTAAGCCATGAATTGTAGGTTTAAAAAAAGTGCACTAATAATTAAATTGTCTCCAGTGCATTCCAAATATTCAATTCTATTAATTACTTAATACTTAACCCTTCAAATGCACATCCTGACAACTCGCCCAAAACAAATGCCGCGCCCGCCCCCAACTTAACCCTTGTATCAATTAATCGGCTCAATTTATGAATTATTGCATCAAACTGTATCGGGGGGTCTGACAGACCCGCAGAGGGCATAAATGATGAGCCGCTTGCATCATTTATTACGCTTTTGTAAGGGGTTATGTTGTGTAAGATGCAAATTATATTTTAATCACGGTATATTTTTGGACCTAAAATGTCTTTCCGTTTTGTTGTATGGATCACTCGATAAAACCATAATATGCAAAGAATATAATGTCGCCTCAGTGAGAGATTGTAAATCTGTAACTGCGTATCATTGTGTTCATATAAATGAACACGCGATTAGTTTTATTTATATGAACAAAGGAGCCATTTTTTATTTAGATCCTATTGACGCATACCTATATGCTGCGCCGCGCCAATCCGACGCGGTTTAAGAAATGTATTAATATTAAGCACACTTTGTCCAAAAAAGCTTATTATAAGAAAAAATCAACAATAATTTAGAAAACAAAGATCTCTGGTGTTAAACTAAAATTACTAAATTAGAAATTGCTGTTAGCAATAAGACTGCCTATTGTATGTTTTTAATTGTAAATTTTATTTGTCTCTGGTTTCTTGTCTGCAATAAAGAATATTCTTATCATATCTTATCTTACTTAGTACTTAAGCTAAAATTGTTTTGAAAGTAATAAATGTGGAGTTTCTTTGTTAGCTTCTTCTCCGCATTATTTGTTAGTTATGAAACTAAAAATTTTGACGTTCATAAAGTGAACATTTGATTTTCACTGTGAATAAAAATGTTTGGATTAGATTTTTTGAATTTAGTGCTGTATTAAGCAGTTTGAGCTATAAATTACGACTAAAATGTTGCATGGAAATTTCACGACGTTTGTATGAGTTAGTTTAACCTCTGCATATATCTCTTTGCTTAGAATACAAAGTAAGTCATTGCAACCAATGCATAACCAATGCTTTTATGTAGCTCTTATTTCACAATTCCAATTAAAAATCTATGAGAGGTCTTAATCAAGGAGGCTGGGCGCAATTTGCATACGCGTAGAGTCACAAACTGAAAACAAATAGAACGTCAGCTTTAAATTATTCATAATTCTTGTACTATTTTTTTTATTAATGACCTATTTATTAATAACCTTGTATGTTAAGATCCAGTCCAACTTTTCATTTTCCAGTGGTCAGAACTAATTATAGACAGAATTCCTTTTTTTGGCGATCTTGCAATCTATATAACTCTTTGGCGGCGGAGGTCGATGTTGACCTGTTCTATGGTGGTATAACTGCGGTGAGATGTCTCCTATCAAAATTGTTTTTCAACCCTGTAAATTAGTTGCTACCCAAAAAATAATCGATTGGTTATACCCTCAGAATAAGAAATAAATCCATATTCTGAGGTTATACCTATTATATAACGTTACTTTGATTCCTTTTTGTCGCTATCTGTGAAAACTTTTAATGACTGTCTGTTTTTATATCTGCTTTGTAATATTATGTTTGCTTAGTCACAAGTTTGCCTAAATATTAAATAAATGTAAAAAATAAATGTAGAAGGTAAAAAAAATTGCAACGCAATTGTTTGTTTTTCACAACATATTTAATTGCTTAGCTTGGGTTTAAAATATTTGTTTATTTCAGTGCGCTGAATATAGGACATTAATCAAGAATCAAGAATCAAGAATTTATTTCAACGTAAAGAATTTACATTCTGCTTGTTGAATGTCAATGTAGATACAGTTATGTATAACGTTAGTCGCTGCCTTGGGGCCGTCTGTAGTGGAGAAAAAGGCAGCGAAAAAAAAACTCCACTCTGACCATCTTTTCTCAAATCACCTTAAAGCTTTAAGAATTTAAATACAAATAAAACATACAAAATAATGTCTTGGATGTGTTGAACACTAGACACATTTATCCTCTGATTTAATTTAATATTAAACTACTATTTAATGCCATACGTCCTTGTCTTCTAAATAATCGTTGATTTTATAATAAGCTTTTTTGCAAAGAGTGTGCTTAACACAATTCTGAAATCGCGTTGGGGGTAACTCTAATATATCTTGGGGTATCTTGTTGTAGAACCTTATACAGTGCCCCATAAAGGAAGTATTAACTTTTGCAAGTCTAAATCGTGGAAATGACAATTTATGTTTATTCCTAGTATTAACGTTATGATGGCTACCAAGAGTTTCGAAGTCCTTAATATTTTTCCGAACGTACATAATATTTTCATAAATGTATTGGCTTGCAACTGTTAAGATGTTAGTTTCTTTGAAAAAATCTCTTAGCGAGTATCTACTACCTAGCTTGTAAATAAATCGGATCGCTCTCTTCTGCAAGATGAAGATAGTCTCAATGTCTGCTGCCCGGCCCCATAGTATTATACCATAGGACATAATACTATGGAAGTAACTAAAATAAACAAGCCTAGCGGTTGCAACGTCAGTAAGTTCTCGAATTCTTTTCACGGCATATGCTGCGGAGCTTAGTTTATGTGCCAATTTTATAATATGTGGACCCCATTGTAGTTTGGCATCGATTGTGATGCCCAAAAATACAGTATCTTCAACAAATTCTAGTTTATTATTTCCAATTACAACGTTGTTTTCAACTAATTTTACGTTAGTTAGGGTAAATTTCATACATTTTGTCTTTTTTGAATTTAACAATAGATTATTTACTGTAAACCAATCTAGAACGTGCGAGAGAGCATTATTTGCTTCGTCAAGAGTATTTTCCTGTCTCTTTATTTTAAAAACAAGTGACGTGTCATCAGCATATAGCACTATCTCACACATTTTTGTACCAAAAACGGTAAATCATTTACATAGACTAGGAAAAGGAACGGCCCTAAGATAGATCCCTGCGGGACTCCCATTTTTACAAGTGAGCCTGACGATTTAATACGATTTATTTCTGCTTTTTGAACCCTTCCTTCTAAATATGATTTTAAAAGATCTAGACTTAATTTTTTTATTCCATAGTGTTTTAACTTTGAGAGTAATGTTTTGTGGTCTACACAATCGAATGCCTTTGACAGATCACAAAATACTCCTATCGCATCATTATGATCCTCCCACGCACTGAAAATATGTTTAACTAACATGACTCCAGCGTCTGTTGTACTCCGCCCTTTAATGAAACCGAACTGCTGACTATGGAGGAGTTCGTAATTATTGAAATGAATAAGTAATTGATCTAAGATAATTCTTTTAAATATTTTACTTAATACTGGTAGGACTGAAACGGGTGTAAAATTTGTTGGATCTTGTTTATCACCGCTTTTAAATAAGGGTACTAACCTACTATATTTCATGAGGTCTGGAAATACTCCTTCATCTACGCATTTATTGAAAATCTGTGGTAACGGCAAAGCTAGGATATTTATCACTGAACTAACTATTGTTACCGACATACCCCATAAGTCCTCGGTTTTTTTAAGATTTAATAATTTAAAATTCTTAACGATGTCATGGGGCTCAATGTAATTAAACGTAAAATCGTGTTCGCATGCGGGGACATTGTCCCTTAATAATGTCGCCGCACAATCAGGTGACGAGTCTAACGGAGCTGTAGTTATGATTGGGACATTAGTGAAGAACTGTTCGTAAGCTGCAGCGATACCTTCATTTGATGTTATAATTCTGTCATCAATCTTAAGTGAAATATCTGGGTCTCCTAACTTTGCTTTACCCGTTTCTCTATTTATTATGGTCCAAATTGTTTTTACTTTATTCGGTGATTGCAGGATTTTACCTTTTATATGATCGCATTTAGCTTTATGGCAAACGGCCTTAAATAATTTTGAATATTTTTTTACGTACTTTATGAAGTTGGCGTCATATGTATAAGTCTTTTTGTCATATAATTCATAAAGTGTGTCTCTGCTCTTTTGAATACCTGACGTAGCCCATTCACTGAATCCTACTCTATTGTCCTTGCTTTTTAGATGGCGCAATTTAAAAATCTTTTTAAAACTACCCGACACCACTTCGAATAACTCTTTGTAATGATCATTAGCGTTTTCATAATTTTCTTGAGTCCTTATACTACTTTCTAGGTCTGATTTAAATGAAACTAATTTTTTACTTGTTACGGGCTGGCAGAGGATAACAGGATCGGCCTTTTTTGTATCTATTTCAAAATGCACAACTTGACCGCTGTGGTCTGACTTTAGACAATTTACTGTAGAATAATCGGAAAAATCGCAATCGCAGTAAACATTATCTAGGCAGGTGGCAGTAGTTTCAGTTATCCTGGAAGGCTCCAAAAAAATATTTGCAAACGACTTGAAAATAATTGTCAATTTTGTATTTAAAGCGGTGTCTGCCATCAAGTCAATGTTGAAGTCACCACAGACTATGACTTTCTTATTGCTGCTAGAAGCTACCTTTAAAACATCCTCTAATATGGTTTCAAATAAACTGTAATCACTGGTAGGGGGCCTGTACAAGGCTACTACAATGTGTCCAGACAGTTCAACACACGATATTTCAATTACTTTTTCAACAGAAAGTCTGCAAATATCATTCCGTTCTTTAAATTTCAAATTATTTTTTGTGAATATGGTAGACATCATTACCTGGTATAATTACCTGATCATCAGCCCATAAACAGAGCCCACTGTTGGGTGCAAACTTAGTTTCTTTCATGCCCAGTCCCTGCCAGTCTCGTCCAGGGATAAAAACATGGAAAAGTCTTATTGAGACAAGACAAAACATAACAGTCAAACCCAGGACAAGAAATAAAAACAACAACAAAGAGATATAGATTTCCATACGGTAGCAAAACGGCCTTGGCTCAATAATTTACTGCAGATTTTTTACCCACAGCACTGATTTTCTGCCTAATCTTGATCTGGTGAATTAATTTTGTGAGAAGATAAATTTCATAAGCATATACTCGAGACATCCTTCTGTTACCTGTGTTATAGGGTGTAGTAGGCACCGTACAGCGTATCACAGAGTAGAGGGCATAAATCATCGGCCGACAGTAATCTATGGCCATTTTGACACACAACAACGCCATCTGTGTCAACTGAAAGAGTTATTACTAGGTGGCGGAAGGGGTTAGGGTTGCGCAACGTATTTTTGACTAGAAAATACTGAGCCGTCTTTGGATACATTTCCAAATGTGGATATGGTTGCAAACTGTTTGGACGTTTATGTTCCTTTATTTTGTACTCGTTGTATAAATGTGACTTTAATATTGAAGTCTTTATCGATATTGCAGTGTCGGATGTACTGAATCATATTTATTTAAATTAAACTCTATGTTTACACAGTATCTTCCATTTTCATCCCACATTATTTTATTTTGGGTTAGTCAATTAACATACATAACACACATAGGTTTGTAAAAATGTAGTGATTGGTCTGACATTGCTAATTTTGACAGTTAATTTGAAATTTTATTTGATTTGTCTTTCGTAAAGGGTTTTTAAATTTAGTTTTTTTTATTATTAAAACATAAACATTTACATACAGACACGTACGTTATTATCTAACTTTTGATGTAATTTTAATACAATTAGTTCTTTGTAAATTAGTACAATGACATGACTAGAATGGCGATTGAAAGAAATTACAAAGATAAACAAGCTTTTCTCTGTATTAATAAAAAGTATATGATAAAGTATATTATTTATTATACATTTTTTAATATTAAATAAAAATACTTCAGTTATCTCAAACTACCCGTGTCACTAATAACAGAATTATTATTTTAGCCGCAGTAGCATTATTGGTAACGCTACCACGCTCATGTCAACCCTGCGCTCACAAAACGCATTATGATTTATAGGGCAACCCCTTAGCTGGATTAACCCTTGATCCGGGGTCAAATGACATGAGGCGTGGGTCTAACAGACCCCAAACACTTGTTCACGTCACGCGTGCATGTGATTTTACTATTATTTATTGTTTTATTCTGTGCCGTTTGAGTAATGATTGTCTTGAGAACGTTTCATGGATGCAGTTTCTACAAAGAGTGAAAAAAATCCTCAGAAATCGTTACATCTGAAACTTGGACGTTCGTGAATACAAATTAAGTAGTTAGTAGTGTGAGGACATGGTTCCTTTGAGAGAACCAGCTCGCGCTTCTCACCTTCCCAACTATAGTCTGTAAAATATAGCTTGAGCTCCGCGACAGCTGTCATGGACATTTGCGTCCATGAAGTTTTGAATTTTCTCCCAGAATATTTGCACTGTGAAAAATTCAAAACTTCATGGACGCAAATGTCCATAACAGCTGTCGCGGAGCTCAAGCTATATTTTACAGACTATAAATCGAATCACTCCGCTATACTTTGTCGCAGTGATGCCAACCTTACGACCGGTTTTTTTTCTAGTGGCAACCAAACTTCCTGAGATATCATGACAATATTTCATTGAATACTTTTAATGTGTGATATTGAACATCGAGAGATAAAGCTATCAATGCATACACTATGAAATAATGAAATGTAACATAACATAACATAACATTTACATACAGGCACAAACATTGCTTCTGGCCCCACACTAGGATACCCTGTGTCGTGGGAACCAGAAACAGCGACGTCACAAACATGTAAACATCCAAGACCTGGGTTTTTTTTTGTCCCCAGCCGGGATTCGAACCCGGGACCTCTCGCATGGTAGGCAGATGCGCTAACCACTGCGCCACAGAGGTCGTAACTCTGTAACTCTGTAAGAGGATGTAACTCTGGTTTCATTAAAATTGTTCAAAACACAAATAACAGCAGTGAACTCAAATAACTTTTACTTTAACTTTACAAATTTCGATATCACTAAAGTCTGTTTCTTAAAAAACAAAAAAACAACAGTGTATTTTTGTTTTTTTTTTTGTTTTTTTAAAAACAGACTTTAGTGATATCGAAACGTTGACATATCAATACCAAGCCAAAGGCTGTCAATCTCTAAGTGTTACTAGTACGTAAAAACCAAATAATCCCATTTTACTTCCAAGTCAAAAATGTGTGTGTTTTTATGGGCTGAAAATGCATTCAAAAGCAGATCTAACCATGAATTATGACTACAATCCTATACGAAGCTTTCAAAATAACAAAAAAAAAAGACATTCGAGATTATGGCATCAAAGACTGAATTCTTAAAGACAACTAATTATTGTGCTTAATATACAGTTAACTCTTGAAGAGGAAAGTTAACTGTTTGAGTGCCACGTCGCTGGAAACCATTTGCAAAGTTAGTTGCTTGGAAAGGATTCTTGAACTTTTGTGCTTTGTGAAATCTTAAGTAGTGAAATGTTGTCTACTATATTAATTTCGTGGTACATTAATTTCAGTTTCATCATCAACCCATTATGTCCCCACCGAGGGGCTCGGGTCTCTTACCTGAGGAAGGTATAGGCCATACTCCACCACGGGGGCCAAGTCCGGATTGGTGGAGGCTTGTAACTCTAGAGGTTGCTCTTACTGACAGAAATTTCAAGCCGCCCTAAGGCCTCTGACTTGGCTTAACGACTGCCATCTATCGACGGCAGCCGGCACCAACTGCTCAACGTGCCTTGCGAAGCACGGAACCGCTCGGAAAAATGCCACTAGCGTTAGTCATAGACGGTCACCCATCCATGCACTGAACGCGCCCAATGTTGCTTAACCTTCGTGATCGTTTAAGATCACTCAGGCAGCCGGAGCCACGAGCAATTAACTTTTCACTTACTTATATTTTTTCTTCGGAGCCATAACTGTGTCCCACTGCTGGCCAAGGGCCTCCCCTTTAGACTTCCTCTCCTCCCTGTCCCCGGCCAACTCTTCCCACCCCGGTAAATATTTAGTCAGCTCGTTACACCATCTTCGCCTCGGTCTTCCGCCTCGCCGGTAGCCTATGCACGGCATCCAATCGGTGCTAATTTTTATCCACCTTTCCGGGTCCATACGTCTGACATGGTCAGCCCAACAATACTTGAGTTTAGCAGTCGCAACACTCGCAGCTCAAACGTCAGTGATGTTGATTTTGGCGCGCATCGCGGTGTTCAGGATTTAGACAATCCTTTTTACTCCTAATATGCTTCGCCAATAAAGTTCACTGATTACTTGCAATTCTCTGATTCATGTACATAGAGTCATCATCATCATCAACCCATTATGGTGGAGGCGTACATAGAGTAAGTTTTTGTAAATTATTTTAATAAAGAAACATTGCGTTGGTTTGGACATGACATGTGGAGAGGATGAAGGAAGAAAGACTGACGAAACAAATAAATTGAGTGAGTGGAAGAGCCGGTAAGGGATGCCCTGGGTGGACCTACTTTATCCAAATAAGGAATGATGCAAAGAGCAAGATGTAAAAAGTGCAAACAGCGACTTATAAATATCGATGAAGCGAACGTGATCTGTCAGGATCGTGGCAAGTGGTAGTCCCTGGCCTCTGCCTACCACTCTGGGATACAGACGTGAGCTTATGTATGTACTTAAATAAAAATTATTCGCACTTTTCACACTACCTTTGCCATATCATAAAGAAGACTTGGCCGCAGATTGCATCATGGCTCCAAAATCTTGCAGACTGGTTTTGCACAAATGAGAAGCTCGTCGAACCTGCAACATCCCGGCATAAAGTACCCACAATGATAGCCAACATCCGATAGATGGCACCACAAGCAGACGATACATCATCATAGGCCTGCGCCTCCGTTACGGACGATTCAAGCAAGCGAAGATTCGTGTTCGCGTTGTCGCGACAAAATTTCGTGTTCGCTCTATGGCGAAGAGCTTGGCCACGTCAAATAAACCTTCGCTACGTCGCGATAATCTAGAACGTTGCTAAATTCATTTTGCCCTTTGATGTGCGGTATTTTACCGACAGCAGCGCGAAGGGTGTTTGTATTCGCGATAGGACGAATTTTTTGGCCAGACATGTCGCGACAACGCAAATCTTCGCGTTATCGCGATAGTGTGGCCGTACCATAAGTGACTAAAAAGTCCGATTCGAGAGTGGCAGCCCCTACCGCATGAAGGAGATACAAAGGAAAGGTTCGGACCCGGGTCAGTACGGATTTGGAGCCTCCTGGCTCTTTTGTCCGCCAGTGCCGAGCACCATACTTCATCACAGATCTTGCGGCCCTCCCAAACTCCAGGCGACGATACAAACAAACCTTTTACTCGGTTAAGTCTTTGCACTTATTTGTTTCTGATGACGTTGCGCGATATCTGAGAGCGTCGTCGCACATCACGGCAGCCTGATTTACAACAACCTTAATGAAACCTGTTATGTAACCAGTATTATTTATTATTTCGTCCTGCTAGACCTGTTGGGCTTTTCCGAGATGATCCAGCACCCCAGTAGCCCTTTGATGTAAGCTCCACTTAATGTTTAATGCCCGACAAAATAACATCGATGTATTTCGGGTCTCGTTGGCGACGAATTTGACTTAAAATTATTATTCTTCGGAATTCAGCTCAACTAAAGTAATAGACATTTTTACTCTCACGTGTCCATTGAAGCCCAATTCCCATGTTCGAAATGGATCTTTGATGGGCAGTTTGATAATTCTTAAATAGCATTGGCTATTGATACATTCATTTTGAAATTATTGTACAATAGATGGCCAGAATGGAGTTTTCCTTGCGCTGCTTTTTTTACATAACATAACATAACATTTACATACAGGCACATACATTGCTTCTGGCCCAACACTAGGATACCCTGTGTCGTAGGAACCAGAAACAGGGACGTCACAAACATGTAAACGTCCAAGACCTGGGTTTTTCACTACAAATACGGCCCAAAGGCAGCGGCTTATATGAATGTAAATTCTTTACGTTAAAATCAATTATTTATTTTGATTTTATATAAAAAATATTTTATACAGAAAAAGCCTTTTCCTTAAGACCGGAATAGGTAGGTACCTATATAAAAATAAGTTGGTACAATTTTAGCAAGGTGCTCAAAGAATGTTGGATACTGTCAAAGCAGCTGCATCAAAGCGGAAGGGCCCAATGCACTAGCGGGCGGAAATTGCCGGCTCTGCTCCCGTGTTACCGGCCATCGGTAATTAGCCATTTATAACTCTCCACCGCGGCCGGCCAACTACCAGATCTTGTGGGGAGTCCTGCTCGCGAATGCAGATGAAGCATGAAGATTAACTGCAGAAATAACAAACAAGTCGATCGGTAATCTTCGAAGTCATTCTTCGCGTCATAGAACATAACATTTTTTTTACATAACATTTACATACAAACACATACATTGCTTCTAGCCCCACACTAGGATATACAGTATCGTGGGAATCAGAAACAGTGACGTCACAAACATGTAAACATCCAAGACCTGGGTTTTCTTTGTCCCCAGCCGGGATTTGAACCCGGGAGCTCTCGCATGGTAGTCAGATGCGCTAACCGCTGCGCCACAGAGGTCGTAGAACAGCTTAAGAGATGAGGTAACTAGGGCCTTCACTTTGTGTATAAATATGTGTGTATATGTATATGTCGTAGGACGATTTAATAAATCGAATTTTTGCAAAAAATCTAGGGATAACTCGAAAGCACGGATGATTAGATAATGGCTTTGAAATTTCTCACTCTTACTGAAAAAGATGGGGCTTTTTAGAACTAAAATTTTCGTAAGCACAACAAGCAGAGCGAAACCTGGTCGGACTCGTCCGATAAAACAATACCCGTAAGTTGATCCGGATTAAATTTCTTTAGTAAGATTGCGAAAGGGGTCGATGGCTATTCAATTCAATTCAAATATTTTATTCATAATCCAAATAGAACATTTACTTTATGAACGTCAATGTTGTTAGTTTCACAATTAATAGTTTACATGGAGAAGAAACTAAGAAAGAAACTCCACATTTATTCTTTTCAAAACCGTTTTAGCCTAAATTACAAACTTAAAAAAAAAACTCTTGGATGTCTTGAACACTAGACATATTTAACGTCTGATTAAATTTATTATTAAACTACTATTTAATGCCAAACGTCCTCGTCTTCTAAAGAATCGTTGATTTTATAACAAGCTTTTTTGTAAAGAGTGTGCTTAACACAATTCTTAAATCGCGTTGGAGGTAACTCTAATATATCTTGGGGTATCTTGTTGTAGAACCTTATACAGTGCCCCATAAAGGAAGTATTAACCTTTGCAAGTCTAAATCGTGGAAATGAGAATTTATGTTTATTCCTAGTATTAACGTTATGATGGCTACCAAGTGTTTCGAAGTCTTTAATATTTTTCCTAACGTACATAATATTTTTATATGTGTATTGGCTTGCAAATGTTAAGATGTTAGTTTCTTTAAAAAAATCTCTTAGCGAGTCCCTACTACCTAGCTTGTAAATAAATCGGATCGTTCTCTTCTGCAAGATGAAGATAGTCTCAATGTCTGCTGCCCGCCCCCACAGTAGTATACGTATACGTCATCATCAACCCATTTATGTCCCCGCCGAGAGGCACGGGTCTCTTCCCTGAGGAAGGTATAGGCCATACTCCACCACGGGGGCCAGGTCCGGATTGGTACGTATATAAGTATAGTATATTAGGACGTAAGCACACTGATCGCATTGCTCAAAACAACATCTTCTCTGATTGGTTGAAGACTTGGCGTTTCACTTGTTATTTCATGCTGAGGCTTTACTTGCGATGTTTTTATGTTTTTGCATTCGCTGTTTTTTGATAATTAAAGTGGTTAACAGTGTGGTTGGACTGGATAATTAGAGGATGGTTAATATATTTCAAAATACTCGCAACGCATTGCCCAAATAATAAGCGAACGCGGTCTGTTTTATTGGTTAGGGCAGTGGCTATTTTGAATGTTACGCGTATTACCTATTAAGAGCACATAGATTTTCTTTGGGAGCTTGTTCGTAATAAGAAAAGGTTTGTCGGGATCCTAGCCAGTAGAAGAGTCCGACCAGGTTTCGCTCTGATTTACGGAGCTTACTAAAGCTCGTCAAAGCCGTGTATCCAACGACTCGAGCTCCGTCTTTGCTCATTACGTAACTCCATTTTAATTACGTAAGAGTCCACTGTATGGAGTTGCCTGATTTAGCCCTTTTTTCCGTTATGTCACACCACCTTATGTCACATTGTTTGTTACATTCTGGGACTTTATTTCCCAGTAGGTATCTCGTACTCCTACTTCGAACTGTCATATAATTCTTATTTTGACTCTTTTGAGTTGTCTAAATCTTAACCCGTTAGAGTGGAAAGTTACGTAATATGAAGGCAAGTTGGACTCTTTTGACATAAAGTCAAGTAAGTGCGTGATTTTTTTTATTATTTATTAAGTATACATTCGTATTACTAAGTCGTGGGTTTCACATTTAAAAAAATTACATTATAAACATAATCAAAATTCACATAAAGCTTCGTCAGAAAAAAAAAGTAAGTGTATAAAGTAAGTAAATGTAACTAAGTAAGTGTTAAGTGACATCCAAAGATGACAAAACTAGTTTAGTGACCAACCTCGTTTAGCTTAAACGGTGAAACAGGGACTGAAAAGACCATACGTCTGTGTTGTCCCAAATGCAATTTCTCAATCGTTTGCCGCGATGCCGACGCGATACGCGCTTGATTAATTGCTTCATTAATAAGTCGAGTCGTTTTATTTTTTATTTAATATAACAAAAGTTGGAAATTGTACGAGAAGAATGAATGGGTTTGAGCTCGTGCGCATTCCTGGTTCACCTTCGCGAAAGGAATCTGTCGGCTGCTCTGGATTTGCAGAACAACTGAAAAAAATAATAGAAAACCTAATTTAATTTGACGACCTCCGTGAAGAAGGATCTTGGGTTCCATTCCCGGCTGGGGACAAAAAAAAACTCTGCCCTTATATTACGTAACTTTCCACTCTATCGAGTTAAGCATTTAGACCACTCGAAAGAGTTAAAATATGTAAATATGTACGCTAGTGGTATGTTTCCGAGTGGTTCCGTGCTTTGCAAGGCACGTTAGGCAGTTGGTGCCAGCTGCTGTCGATAGATGGCAGTCGTTAAGCCAAGTCGGAGGCCTTAGGGTGGCTTGAAAACTTCTGACAGTAAGAACAGCCACTAGTCTTACAAGCCTCCACCAATCCGGACTTGGCCCCCGTGGTGGAGTATGGCCTATACCTTCCTCAGGGAAGAGACCCGGGCCCCTCGGTGGGGACATAATGGGTTGATGATGATTCGCCACTTCAGCCTACCCGTGACTACGGCAGCTATAGGTAACGTTGTGGAAACGTTGGGAATTTAAAGTAATTAAATTACCCATTTCACCTAAGGAACAATCGATAGATCCGTTTAATATAATGCCGAGTTTTCACGGTCTTAGTACGCTCGGACCGAGTGCGCCATCCGAGTAAACAAATGCTTCTGATTGGACGGTTTTTCATCACGACACTAAAATGGCCAATCGGAAGCATGAGTTTACTCGGATGGCGGACTCGGTCCGAGCGTACCTACTAATACCGTGAAAACATGGCTTTAGACTGTCACCATGTAAATACATCCGCACTGAGGCCATTTGTGCAGATGTACGTTTGCCAATAGGGTAGTTTCCAGGGTCAAAATAATTAAATTCTATTTAGTCCGTATTTTAGATTATAAAAAACGTTTTTTTTTTTATTAATCAAACAACAACAAAGATATATCCCATTAAAGTTACGTGTGACGTCACTCCGTGCTAAAAAATGCAGCACGGCGTGACGTCACACGTAACTTTCATGGGCTATATCTTTTTCATTTTTGGTCTCATTTACAAATAAAATAATACGTGTCCCTTATTTTTGAATAGTCTAAAAGACGGATTAATTACATTTTTTAGGGCAACTAGCCCATTAAGTGGAAATCGACACCTACTAAATCGACCTACGGCTTAGATCCGGAATCAGAAAATGAAGTAAACGGTGAAACGGGTCTTAACCCTGAGATTCAATCACATGTGACGCGATAAATGATCATCGAACATACTGGAGAAATTTTAACGACAACTATTTAGTGAACAATTCTTTCGTTAATTCTTTTAGTTATTTATTCGCTTTTGGAGAATCACAGGAGCACATAATATACCTACTTTTAGTGATAAGGTCGCCGTCTGTACTCTTAGATTAAGAAATACCTGTGTAATCTCCTTTTTTATGTACAACTAGCTGTGCCCCGCGGTGTTACCCGCGGTTCATCGATTTTCCCGTAGGAATAAGATATTTCCCCGCGGTAAAACGTAGCCTATGTTTTAATCCAGGGTATCGGCTAACTCCATACCAAATTTTATTAAAATCCGTCCAGCCGTTTCAGCGCTAAAGACTGACAAACATATAAACACACACACAAACTTTCACGTTTATAATATTAGTGTGATGTGATAAAGTGTTCTCTACCTATCTATCTATCTATCTACCGCGTTATTAATATACAGTGTGTCCCAAAAATGACACGTCACAGTGACACTGGAGGTAGACCTGCTCAGGAGGCGTCGAACCAACCTAACATGACCACAGTAAAAGTTGCACGGTTTTGAGATATGGCCAATTTAAACTTGTTCTAAATTTTCACTTTTTTTAACAAGTTTAGTGCTAGCATTAAGTCAGATAGCCCTCGTGTTTGGTGTTTTTATTTGTACTCGGTACGAACTTACTAACTTAGCTTAAATGCTATAGCACTAAAGTTGCTATAGCAAAAAAGTGAAAATTTAGAAGAATTTAAATTGGACATAATATCTCAAAAACTGTGCGACTTTTACTGAGGTTATGTATGGTTGGTTCAATGCCTTTTGAGCAGGTCTACCTCTGGTGACACTGTGACGTGCCATTTTTGAGACACCCCGTATCACTTTCATATAATAAAATTCAATAACTTTTCCTGTCCTAGAGTCTAGTGCACACATGAGTAGTTTTTTAATCATGATAATAACTCCCACACAACACAATCACTTGATCTAGTACGAAATTAGGATACACTGTGCTACGGTAACCAGGCAAAGACATTACAAACATCGAAAAAGAGCCAGACTCAGGCCATTGAGGCTAATGCACGGCGGCCTCCAATGGGAATCGAACCCACGACCTTTTTCTTGGTAGCTAAGCGTCTTTACGGCTCGACCGACGAGGTCTGTGGGAATGGGAAAAATGGGGCGTGGTATAACACGTTACGTGTTACGTAACGTTTACGTTACGTGTTACGTAACACGTAACGTGTTATTCCACGCCCCATTTTTGTTTTAATAACGTATTACATTTTTTGTAACACGCGTAACATGCCGCAGCGGACCCGGCTTTAGAGAGCCAGGATAGATTAGTCCCCGTTTTCTCGTGGTCCTACTGATTTGTCCTACTAGTAGGACCACGAGGGAGACCTATTTCTGTCTGTCCTACTATGCACCTCGACACTGACTGTTTTTAAATAAATATATTCAAAATTAGGTACCTCTTGTTTTTTTTTGTATCCCTCGTTTAGTTTTAGTGTTTACACCATTGCAAATCTAAACCATTGAATTTACAGGTGGTTTAGATAATTGACAATCAGTAGGACCACGAGGAAACTGGTAGATTAGTGAGGATAGATTGGTATTAGGTACCATTAAGATACCGGGAACAGGGCGAAGTGGAGGGAGAAAGTAGGGAAGGCTGACCCCACATAGTGTGGAATTAAAAGCCATAAAAAGAAGAGAGAGGTATTACCACAACATCACATGTATTGTGTAGTTCGAACGATCAGAAGCAGAATTTCCCAAAAAACAGCGCTCTAACGAACTAGCCCTTAGCCCGGCATAACAAAGCCATTATGCGGGTCGCGGGCAGCCGCAAAAACTGCGCCCCAGTGCGGCCCACCGACGCGGCATACGGAATCAGTTGAGAAGACCTGCCCTGGGACATTCCCACATGTTGCAGAGTTTAGGCAGGCTTGCCATTGCTGCCGACATGGTCAGGTCGCAGCAATGTTTTGGTATTTAAAGTCGATGGGAATCATGGAACCAGTCTAAGGTAGCATATCTCAGCGCTTGAAATTGCCAATGCGCGGTGGGCACGCGTGGTAATTACACCTATACTCTCTTTTCTGAGAAAATACCTGTTATAAATTTTTGGTCCGGATCAACTTACTCAACGTACTCGTAAAAGCCAAGTAAGTTGATTGGACCAATGATTTACGATGTGTAGTGCTTACGAAAGTTTCAGTTCAAAAAAATACCTTTTTATTACAGTGGGTCGTATCGTCATCTTAGCCCTTTGTGTCTGTTCATCATCAACCCATTACCACCGAAGGGCACGGGTCTCTTCCCTGAGAAAAGTACAGGCCATACTACACCTCGTGGGCCAAGTCCGGATTGTGTCTGCTATGGACGACTTAAGCAGTGCCAAAACTTTAACACTTTATCGAGAGACTAAAAGTCTAATTTAACAGCGGCAGACCCTACCGCATGTGGGATATAATTTTATAGGATAAGTCTGGAGCTGGGTCGGTACGGATTTGGTGCCTCCTGGCTCTCTTGTCCGCTTGTGCTGAGCACCATACTTCTTGCGGCCCACCTGAACTTTCTCTATCCAGAGCGAGTTCAAGTGGGACGTTGATAGCCTGCATTCTTATGGAATAGTAGCTTTCGCCCGCAACTCCGTCCGCGAGGACTTTAGTTCAAAATTTTGCAACCCCGTTCACTCCCTTAAGGGTTAAATTTATAAAAACGGCGAAACACTTGTTCAATCAATTTTGTTGAAGAGTATTTATGTTAAGTTTCAAGAAAATTAGACAACATTCTTTACACCTCCCATACAAATTTTGGCAACCCTTTTCGCCCGCTTAGGGTTTGAATTTCAAAAAATACTTATTCCTTACCTACATTATATCTATATATACCCTCTGTGCAAAATTTCAGCTTCCTAGGTCCAACGGCTTGGGCTGGGCGTTGATGAGTGACTGAATCAGTCAGTCAGGATTTTGAATTTTATTTTTATGGAAGATAGATTTATTTATTATTATTTGATTTCGATTTGAGAAAAGATGATCAGAGTGGAGTGTTTGTCCACTATATTTTTCTCCGGTAAAAGTCGATCGAAAGATAGCAACTAACATTGTACATTGACGTTCAACTAATAGAATGTAAATAGTTTACTTTGCATTCTTAATTTAATCATTTCTTGACGTCCTCACTTACTTTAGACTGGCTTGCTCCAACTCTATCTGACATATCTATCTGTTTATCCATAGGCCTATCTATGAAGCCATTGGCTTATAGACCGGGAGATAGTGACACAAATTACTTGGTCATTTGTTACAGTATGGCGGTTCTTCAGAGGTCTTAGTACGCAATGACAGAAAGAAAAATTATGGTCATAGCGCTGGTACCGGCGGCCCAATCGCGTGTTCGTAAGTCGAACTCGTCGGATAAATTACGAGTGTCAAACGATTTGTACCAGAAAAAATTTAGTATTTTCCGATAGTCTCTAAAAAACAAGCAGGCGGTAGTGTCATGCCATACTTCTCCGGTGTGACCTACAGCCCGCCATACCGACGCGAATGCGTTAATAAAAAAAATAAAAATTCAACCATTTGTACCAGGCTAATTTTTGCACAGTTAATTATCGTCGTGCAGCCATTTACGAAAATGATCGCCAAACGATTTGTACCACCCTAAAATTTTTTTTCAACAGCTCCTGAATGATTATAAATAGAAGTGTGATAATGCCATACCTTTGGGAGGTGGCGAATGTGTATAATATTTATTTTTAATTGTAAGATTTTATTTGTATTTTGAACGATTTGTAACAGTATGGCACTATTTTTTCCTGTAAGTTTGAGGTTCAACGAATACAAATACAAAATTTCAAAGATCTAGGTGGCGGCAATCTTGACTTATAACCAGATGTTTATATTGTATAATATTGATAATTATTTTTAGGTAGAATTTCATCCAAACGAACCGAATACAAAAATACTGCACCAAATGATTTTATGTCTTGCACCTTGAAAACCTGTAGAAAAATCAAGTTTTTTATGCATGTTGCCTCTTTTTCCCTCTATTAGAAGTATGGCAAATATAATGATGGTTACATTGCATCATATTATTTCCAAAAATCCAAATGCCATACTTGTACAAATCGTCAATTTTTTTTTTTTTTTTTTTTTTTCATTTTTTACGTCTTAGCTTAAGTCTCACAGTCGTCCGCCCCATGGTTACAATCCGGGATATTTTTTTGTAGATAGAATTGTATCCAAACAAACAGAATATAATGATCCCATGCTGTAAAAAATATTTTACGTATTGTACAGTCGTATTTTTGAAACGTGTTGAATTAATAAGTTTTTCAAGTATGGCAGCACTTTTTCCCCTACTAAAAGTATGGCAAACATAATAACGGTCACATTTTATCAAATACTTTCCAAAAATTCAAATGCAATACTGTTACAAATCGTTTGGTGACAAAAAAAAATTGCTGATTTTCGGCGGTATGGCGACCATTTGGAACCGTCCAAAAAGTATGCCATGGTGATTTTCGTAGATGGCTGCACGATGATGATTAACTGTGCAAAAATTAGCCTGGTCAGTATGGTGGGCTGTAGCTCACACCGGAGAAGTATGGCATGACACTACCGTCTACTTGTTTTTTATGCACTATCAGAAAATACTAAAATTTTCGTGGTACAAATCGTTTGACACTCGTAATTTATCCGACGAGTTCGACTGACGCCCACGCGATTGGGCCGCCGGTACCAGCGCTATCTATGACCATCATTTTTCTTTTTATCATTGCGTACTAAGACCCCTGAAGAACCGCCATACTGTTAAAAATGACCAAGTAATTTGTGTCACTATCTCCCGGTCTATTACGCTACACATTTGACTTAAATTCTTAGGCGGAAAATCAAAATACACAGCAGTATGTCGGAAACAGTGGACAGTCCCGCCGTCGTGTCTTCCGTCTAGTATCGGGCTAGGCAGAGATCAACGTATGTAGATCCAAGCTCTGATTTACATATGTCACGTCTATTATTTCGCGTACACAGCGTGTACTCACTCCTGGCTTTCCTCCTAGCTTTATCGCAGGGATTCTTTGTTAAATAACTTGGCAAATCCAGGCTGTGCACTGAATAAAGCGGCTACTGTATTTGACTAACGCATTGACGTTCAAAACAATGGGGCAAGCAAAATTTTTGAACATGAACGGAAATCTCAAGACCATTTTGAGAATTATGCTTTTAGCACAATTTCTGTCTAGAAGATTTGTAAATAAGTATATATGTTTTTAGATATTAAATAAAAAGCCTTGACCTTGAATGATTTCTGTATGACGTCAGCAAACGCAGTGTGAGTATGAATCTTTTGCCTTACTTAAAAAAATAAATACAAATGACATTTTTTTTCATATTGTAGACAAAGACTGTGACGTCACAAGCAAAAAAATTGGAAACAATTAAAAATAGACATAATAAATAAAACTCAAAAACACAAAATCAGTTTCTTGAAAAGGTCAATATTTAAAAAAAAAATAAAAAAATATATTTGGTTCTTACTTATAATCATAAATGTTATTTCCTCTTTTCTTGTACACATCTAATAATATTGGTACATAGGTACATAAGGTCACGCCAGTTTCGGGTACTTTTTATCTTGCCCTTTGCTAACATATCCCCTGTTTAGTCGAAGTATGTCCGCCTGGGGCGTCCCTTGCCGGCCCTTCCACTCGCCTCACATTCGCTCGATATATGATTATTTGTTTCGTCAGTCCTTCTTCCTTTATCCTCTCCACATAATAGTAATAATTTCTCTAAATTTGTATAGTGTACAGCACGTCAACCTTCACATTTTAGTTGCAAAGTCGCCCGTAATGCAACGGCGTGGAGGACATGGCGCACACTTGCAAGAAAACGTGTTATTTCGAAACCCTTACTTTACATGAGAACATTTTTTTTAAAGTTTCAAAGTAATGGCCGAAAGAGATAGCTCGACAACGTGATGCAGTGTCTCTTTTTCTCATTATTCCGGCTTTTTCGGAGTAAATAAAATCGCGTTAAAAAGAAAAAAATCTATGAATAAAAAATGGTATGATTCGAAATATCACGTTGTTCTTGCAAGGGTGCGATGGGTGTATACGATGATGTGCTGTCGACTGCACCTAGTTGACGTCAAGAGAGTCAAGATACGAAGACATCGACCCGATATATTATCTCAAATTTCGTAACGTAAGTCCCTATTTTACTGTTGAAGAAACAAGCCATAAAGTACGACCTAACAAGTCTGCTTTATCTCATTAGAAATACAGACAACACAGTTCAAATAGGAACACAATTTCGAGAGATAATTTATAGTTTTGCTAATGAATAGTCGAATACTAACGCGCTTGCTAAGATTAGCTCCTGGCGATTGCTGCACTGCTGTTTTAATGACGTCTGTCAGCGGGTTAAGAATTGTTCTCTTGCAGTTTACAGGACGTGGTTTGATTCTCGTCTCAGACTTGACTGCAAAATATTATTTGACAATAGCAAAACCATTTTCGATAAGCAAAATTTTGTAAATCTGGAAACTT
The DNA here is from genome assembly GCA_947310845.1 of Yponomeuta plumbellus. NCBI lineage: Eukaryota > Metazoa > Arthropoda > Insecta > Lepidoptera > Yponomeutidae > Yponomeuta > Yponomeuta plumbellus. Next base: position 4,348,613 of record OX371206.1, read on the forward strand.
GAAATTGTTTACATGATAAATGTTCAAAACATTTTTTTTTATTTCGTTTTATATTTCATGATTTTAAATAACCAAGGCCAGGTACGGCTCTGACACTGTGCTTCGTAAATAAGCTAAGGCTTGCTGGAAGAAATCTCTTACAGAGATAAGCTCACCTTTGTACAAATTGTTTCAATGTAATGTTATGTTTAATGTCTCGTGTGCAATAAAGTATACAAAAAGTATAAGCTTAGTTTAAAAAATATTAATCCGTGACTACCCTAAGTTTGGCCAACAGTAATTGCCTGTCTTTATAAGATTTGGTGTTGTGGACTTTGATAAATTAATAAAATAAAAAACAATAACAATAACATTTACAATGAGCTGCATTTTGTAGCACTGAGTGACGTCACACGTAACTTCAATGGGCTATATCTTTGTTATTTTTTGTTTAATCGAAAAAAGAAAAAATACGTATCCAATATTTTTTTATAATCTAAAATACGGTTAAATAGAATTAAATTATTTTGACCCTGGAAACTACCCTAGTACGATACCATGTAGGTATGAAGGTAATTTAGCAAAGGACAACGGCAAATGGTGTACCGCCCTATTAAAAGAATGTTTTGGGGTTATATTTTCCCAACTTTAGTATTTCGCAACGGGCTCTTTTTTCAGATTTTCAAATATTTTTTTAAAGTTGGGGGAAGAAAATAAGAAAGTATGTAATTAAATAAAACGCAATTTAGAAACAGAAACGGTACGCCCCATCGATTGTTTTTTTTATCTTGCAAGCTCAGAATAATCTATGCATTCAAGCCAAGAAAAAAACAACTGTCATGTCAAAGAGTGTCGGTTCGGTTCACGAAGGAAGTCCCATGAGTTAATGAATTTTGGCTTTTATTTTTATATTATTAAGGATCTTACCGTGGGACTTGTTTGAAAAAACGATCTTTAGGTGTTCTGTGAAACTGCTTCGGGCAAAAATAAAAAAAAGAAGATACTTGCCATCTCAACAACAAACTTGACATGGCAGAATCCTAGGGGTGCTACTATAAAATAATTTAATTGAATTTAAGTCTCGTCACTCTTCAGGAAAAAACATACTTCGTTTTTATTGTAACTGAAAGATTCGATCGTGGCAGAGAAGCAATAATAAGTTATTGTTGCAACTGCATTGTAGGGCTGAGAACTGTGGGGTGTTGCTCCCATGTGATGAGTATCATCTGGTACCTGGGCTTATACTCTCCATGAGGGAGTGACGCGACCAGCATTTGTGCATAGGTATGTACGTGTGTGTATATTAGAATGATTTTGTTTTAATTATTTGTGTAGGTATTTATCTATAACAGTCAAGCGAACGGGGTCGTAACATAACCTCCAAACTTCTTAAAAAAACAACCTTAACTAGGACTCCCAACTTTATAAAAAAAGAAAATTAATACAACGAATTCTAATACAATGATCTATTAGACTTTTTGTAGGTGTACGAGACTTCCACTGAAGCCTGCCATTCTCCTTTAATAAGAGACCACACAAATAAAAACAAAACATTTTTTTATTAATTATAACCGATATATTTATTAAGTATATTATTTATCGAAGTCATTATATCGAAGTCATTTTTTACAAAGAATTTTATATGAAAACCAAACTTGTGTTAATGGTTAAAATGAGTCATAATAAGCTGTGGGTCAATATAGGCAGAGTCATAATAAACGGCTTCTACTTTATACCACGTCCATCACACAATCCAGCGCTTACCCTCGCAAAAGTCTCCGCTGGTAAACAGAGGAGCGTCGTGTATGCCCGTCAGCCGCTACCATGTTTACGAGCCGTCTTCTGATCGATAGACAGCGCGCCAATAAGTTATAGGCAACACTTAGTGGAAGCACTCTCGGATGCGCTCTAAGAAGGTAGCTCGAAAAACAAAACATCAACATCAAAGATGCTATGCAAGGATGAAATACCATGTAAAATTCAATCCAACTGAATTTTATTTATTAGGAAGCCGACATCCAAAACATTACATTATAAGGACAATGAGGTACATTAAATAAAAATATGAAAATTCGGAAGAAATGAAAATATGAATGTGGTTCCGTGCTTCGCAAGGCACGTTAAGCTGTTGGTGCCGGCTGCCGTCGATAGATGGCAGTCGTTAAGCCAAGTCAGAGGCCTTAGGGCGGCTTGAAAACTTCTGACAGTAAGACCAGCCACTAGTCTTACAATTCTCCACCAATCCGGACTTGGCCCCCGTGGTGGAGTATGGCCTATACCTTCCTCAGGGAAGAGATCCGTGCCCCTTGGTGGAGACCACAGAGTACATATTGGGAATAGAGTCATCAGTCTTCTTATGACTCAGCGCCATCTGTTGATAATATAAGGAACTACGAAACCAGAGAGAGACCGTATGGAAGTATTATTTTCAAATTTTGAAAGCTTTAGGGCACAAGCACAACAGACGAAATAAGATTTTCGTACTTTTGTTCTCTTCTTAGAATAATCTGATGCCAGTTGTTTTACACTATCACTTAGTCTCGACTCGAACTCCTCGTATGGTACTTGGTTTCAAAGTGTTTGTATGTATGAAGGTCCTTCATTGAAAGTCATGAAAGACGTTTAAAGAAGTCTTTCGAAAATTGTCCCTTAAGTGGTTAAGAGGGGGTTGCGAAGTTAGTGTGAAAGCTCTTTCGCATGCGCTAAAAGTATCCCTTTCTTATTTGCAAACACTTTACTGAACTAAAGCCCACGCGGACGTAGTCGCGGGCAACAGCTAGTAATTTAATAAAACGCAATTTAGAAACAGAAACGGAACGCACCATCGATTGTTTTATCTTGCAAGCTCAGAATAATCTATGCATTCAAGCCAAGAAAAAAACAACTGTCATGTCAAAGCGTTGTCAAAGTGAAAATCAGTAGAGTTCGGTTCACGAAAGAAGTCCCATGAGTTAATGAATTTTGGCTTTTATTTTTATATTATTAAGGGTCTCACCGTAGGACTTGTTTGGTGAAACGATCTTTAGGTGTTCTGTGGAACTGCTTCGGGCAAAAATAAAAAAAAGAAGATACTTGCCATCTCAACAACAAACTTGACATGGTAGAATCCTAGGGGTGCTACTATAAAATAATTTAATTGAACTTAAGTCTCGTCACTCTTCAGGAAAAAACATACTTCGTTTTTATTGTAACTGAAAGATTCAATCGTGGCAGAGAAGCAATAATAAGTTATTGTTGCAACTGCATTGTAGGGCTGAGAACTGTGGGGTGTTGCTCCCATGTGATGAGTATCATCTGGTACCTGGGCTATGCTCTCCATGAGGGACTGACGCGACCAGCATATGTGCATAGGTATGTACGTGTGTGTATATTAGAATGATTTTGTTTTAATTATTTGTGTAGGTATTTATCTCTAACAGTGAAGCGAACCGGGTCGTAACATAACCTCCAAACTTCTTAAAAAAACAACCTTAACTTAGGACTCCCACATTTAAAAAAAAAACGAAAATTAATTGAACGAATTCTAATACAATGATCTATGAAATGTAAATATTTCATGTTTCAACAAGACTTTTTGTAGGTGTACGAGACTTCCACTGAAGCCTGCCATTCTACTTTAGAATTGATAATGGCCAAACATAATATAAAGCAACGAGGCAAATTGTACTTCATTACGACAAAATGGCACAACGAACAACATAAGAGCTCTAAACCAAATCAATTAAAAATACCGTCCCCGGACACACCCGATCCAAAAGTTCCGATGACGCTAGCAGCGTTCCCCACTGCACCGTCAAGGAAATTTGCATCAGGTCTGCCTCGGAAAGATGATCGTACCCAAAAACATATTTTAAAAAATCTTCAAGATTTGATTTTATAGATAGACGAGTTATTTTAAATTGTGCCCGGATAACGGCGACAGGCTTGCCACTTGTCACGTTTGGGACCTAATAAACTCGGCATAACGTGGGCCCAGTTCCAGTGACTGGTGTCTCTGCCTACCCCTTCGGGGATATCGGGCGTGAGTTTATTAATTTTTTAATTTTACGAGTTATTTGTATGCCTACATACAAGTTTTTACAAAATCCTTGAAGTGTGAGTTTCACTCGCTCTCGGGCGTTACCAGTCTTTCCACACCCTTTTCGCTATAGTTCAAATAGCTGAATTGAGATTTCTTTATTTCAGATTTCTTTATTTCTTGATGCAACAAACAAGTGTCTTCTTACCTATAAAAAACATAACGCTTACTTAAAAGTTACGGCTAGTTAGAAACTAAGATAATAATAAGAATTAATAATAAGTGTATTTAAGTGCTTGTTCTTGTTGCTTGTTGTTGTCTATGGCCTGATTTCTGAATTGACAATTTCGCTAAGTAATTACTTAACTGTAGCTCTGTCACATCAAAGACAAAGGCTTTAATCATCTGATGTTATAACAGTAGTCATTAGGGAGTCCAGCATGTTTTGCCATTTGAGGCGTAAAAATATTGAAAATTTAAAAACATTACAATCATGCAGTTGCCATACAATGAATAATACAAAATGTCACTTCAAGTACTAAGTAGTTATAGTCATAGTATCAACATTATTATTGTCAAAACAAAATAATTAATATAAATTATATAAAGTATAAAGATATAAAGGTATGTCCAAAAATTTTAAAGGTCATGTTAATTAAATTAAATAAATTAAATACAAAATGTCAATTTGCTGTGTCACGGCAGCGCCACACAATCTATAATTATTATTTTTCAGTCAAGTATTCATTTACATTTTTTATACAATAATAATTTGAGTTGGTGTTTGAAAGAGGCAAAGTCCAACTCTCGAATGTCTCTGGGTAACTTATTGTAAATAACAGGCCCCATACAGAATATGCTTTTCTGTAGGAGCGCTGTATTGGCTTTTCGTATACACATTTTACTTTCATCCTTTTGCATTCGTTGACTGACATCTGAAACACGTCTAAAGATGTCTGGATTTGATTTTACAAAAAGTGCAACCTCCAGAATATACATACATGGTAATGTTAAGATATTATTATTTATAAAGTAGGGTTTACAACTGTCGGTTGGTTTCATTCGAAATATTGACCTTATGCACCTTTTTCGGGCTTTAAATACTTTATCCCTATCTGTTGAATTACCCCAGAATATTAATCCGTATCACAACATGGAAGCTACAAGGCCGTGGTACGCAGATATAACTGTATCAGTGTTTGCAATGTGAGCTAACTTATGTAAGAGATAGCTAGAAGGGCTAATTTTTTTTCATAACACCTCAATGTGCTCTTTCCAATTTAGATGCTTATCTAACACTAAGCCTAGAAATTTTGTGGTATCCACTTCTTCAATTTTATTATTTTCAAAGTTTATATTTAAGTTAGGTATGCCTGGTAGGCGTTGGCTAAACTGCATGAAGCAAGTTTTAGTTAAATTCACCTTTAAGTTATTTTTGTTTAGCCAATTTATGATGGAATATAGCGCTTCATTAATATCCCGTTCGTAATTTATTCCCTTATTGCATTTTATTGTGACTGTACTATCATCTAAAAAGAGGGACATATTATTTTGGGTACATCTGGGCAAGTCGTTAATGTACAGTATGAAAAGTAGAGGTCCTAGAACACTACTGCGGTACACCGTATACTACTTCTCTTTCATGAAATTGGTGAATCTCCTCTTGTTTTTTTGTGTTTATTTTAACTATTTCTGTGTATTGGATCCTATTGCTGAGGTAAGACTGAATTAGTTTCAGAACATTTCCCCTAAAGCCATACGCTTCAAAGCAAAAGAATGTTATGGTCGACGTAATCAAACGCCTGCGTCATATCCATGTAAATAGCAGATATAGGAGTTTTAGTATCTACACAGGTCATCACAACATCTAGGAAATCATAAATGGCCATATTGATTGTTTTATTTTTCCTAAAACCTTTTTGTTCTTTGGTTAGAATATTTTTCTGTTCTACGTAAGTGTTTATTTGCTTATAAAGATATTTTTCAAAGATTTTTGCAAATATTGGAATTAATGCAATGGGTCTATAAAATTCCATGAGTTCACGATTTTCTTTTTTGAGAAGTGGCTTTATAATTGTCTTTTTTAAATTAGTTGGGAATGTGCCTTCTGTGATACTCAGATTGATGAAATTTCTTCATCAAATTTCTTTAGAAAAGAGCGTGACAGCACGTTGTTTAAGTATTTACTTAGCCTAAATTCTCAAATCAGAAATCGGCCCTATGTCTTTTACACACTTAACTTGGACATCAAGGGAAGAACAGGACATACTCAAAAGTATTTTCAAGTAACTAAGTATACAATATTTATCTTCTCTTTCTTCGACTTTCTTTTCTTGAAAAGAACATAATATCTCCCGTTTCAAAAGGCCTCATAAATCGCTTGGGAACCCCCAGAAACGCAGGAAAAGTCGTCTTCTATTAACACGACAATAATCACCGTTTCCCCTCAGCATAGATTGGCGACAAAGGACGCAACTGAGACAGAACAGCTAGACACAAAAGGCTCACTTACGCTGTTGTGATGTATCCCTTTACCGCCGTGGTGGAGATTATAGAATTTCTCCTGCTTGTGCAATGAAGTGTTTTCTATCTAGGTATTCATATATTTGCATGATACCTAATTTTAAATTCAGGAATAACATCCGTGGAAGTGCTTGATTTAACTAAGCGTCAATAAATATGCATAATTAGTTTATATTTTCACCGAAATAAAAAAAATGGGAAGTAGATCAAAAAGTTCAATAACACCCAGGTTAAGCTACCTATTTATACAAATCCAAATTATTCGAATGCTAATTTTCGAAATAAATTTAATAGTTATGTAAAAATTGTGTGTTATTTTTTTTTCTAATTTCATGACGATGAAACGTAGATACCTGCCTTGTATGTATGATTTCTGGTGTACATTGTACTGTGAACTGGAATACATTGCAAAGCAAGTTGGTTTATCAGGATCAAAGCAAACCCTGGTCTCTACCTGCTTCTCCGGAATACAGGCCTGAATTTATGTAACTTAATGCCTATTGACATGTCTCCATAAAATTAATTTAATGCAAATTTTATAAGTTACATTTAAGAAATAATCATTCTCCTTCTTGTTCATCTCTTGTGGTTGTGCAATAAAATTTATTGTCTCCATTCTACAAATAAACGATTTTATATTTGTAAATGTAGATGACCCCGCAAACGTTGTTTCGCCATATTCATTACTCTACGACCTAATCTCAGGCCTACCAAACACACTGAAAAAAAAATCATAAAAATCGGAGAAGCCGTTTTAGAGAAGTTCAATAACACAAACTGTGACACGAGATTTGTAATATATTAGACTACACTGACCCATCCTTCTGCGCTATCTCACTTGTGTCCCAAGGGAAGCCGGGGCAGAGGACGGGGCCAGGATTGGGGGGCCGATAGACAATGGCTGAAATTACACCGGCCAATTGCGCCGCTTGTACACTTGATCCCCCATTGTTTCCGCACGCGATACGTGCACGGATTGTGCGCTCTTGATACTTGCGTCCTCCACTGCATTAGCGCCGACGACGACGCATAGCTCGGAGAACTGATGGCAATGGAGGCAAAAAGGTTCTGACCTGGTGACTGCAGACCGGACGACGCAGCGTGGGCAGCCTCACCCCCTGTCTATGGATGAGTTGGATGAGTGACGGGGGTCACTTACTTACTTTTCCTGCGTCGAGATTCTTGTCGAGGTAAGTGTCGGCACGCGCTGAATCCAAGTTCTTGGTTACAATCTGGACAATAAGAGACTTCTGCCGTCTTGAAGTATCCTCGCTCGACCAAGATTAAAGAGTCTTCTTGCAGGTATCTTCACAGATTGGATTGTCGAAAGACGTCCGCTTGCAATTCCAAGATGTCTTCTTACGCGACTATGTACGACGGCGACGATTGGACTTTTGATGAAATTCGAAGTAGGTATTTTGCTTTTCCTCGAAGGACCAGTGTGCGGGTACCAACTAAGGTACTGAATAATAGTGGCAAATAATACCAAAATATCAAATAAAAGCAAAAGCATGTATTTTCTAGTTGACGCAGGAAAAGTAAGTAAGTGACACCCGTCACTCATCCATAGATACCCCCCGTCCCCCCTTACCCCACCAGATGGTCTGACGATCTGCGGCTTCATTATGTAAAGCGGTAGTTGACGCGACCATCAATAAATTATTTAATATGCTCGATTAAAACAAAAAATACAAAATATTTCGTAAAATGTATCTCTTTTTGTCAATTACTAATTATTACATAAAAATAATGCTCTGAATAATGACGTCATAATCCGGTATTTTCATACAAAATTCCTTTTAAAAGTAACTTATTTGATATTTTGTCAACTACCCAATTACGGCGAGGAGTGGCTGGATGCGGGCGACATAAGACTTGAAAACTTCGAAAACTATGAGGGAGGCTTACGTCCTGCAGTGTGCGTCAGATGGCTGATGATAAAGAGCTTCAAAATGCCTGTAGAAGAGAGTATTATGCTTGTAATAGTAAAACATTTCACTTTCACTTTTTCACAGAAATAACTCCTCAGGCCTAGAGCATTTTTATTTCACAGCTAAATTTGTTATTCACAGAGTAATATTTAAAATAGTGTAAACAGTTTTCAAAAAATAAAACACTGTCATACAACTGTGGCATGTATCATCTTCAAAATTCGATTCAAAGTGCCGTTGGAAGACCGTTCCGCCACCGGCGGTTTTTTGGGGTCTGATGGAATGCCCCGTTATTTACACTGTAGATAAGTAGAATTAATACGTATTCACTTTGAGAACATTGAGAATTACAGTGTTTTATCTCGTCGTGTAACATGACGGGTATAACTCATATTTGAATTTCAGTGGTAGGTACAACTTGGACAAAAAAGGAAGTTTCTGCTTTTATAGAAAGACATATGAGGAAATTAACCACTAAATTACTAAACCGATCGCAGGTTAGCTATTTTAAGTAGTGTTGATGAAAGTTTTTGGTGTTCAAAATTTCGCTGTTTCAATTATACTAGAGTATACATCAGTCTCGTTTCTTTTTGCAAGAAGACACAGCGAAAGCCTTAACCATGTACTGACTGACATTTCGGAAATCAGCAGTAATTACTAATTGTGGATCGTTTCATTTTTTAGCTTGAATAATTCAATCCTACGGTAATTCACTATCAACAGACTAAATTTACGTTACTCATTCGAAAGATTTTTTTATGGACAGTATTGTTAGGAAAATTAATTTACTATCACGATTATTAATTATTTTCAGTTCCCTCTACTGTAACTTTTAGTACAAAATAAACGTTTTTTATTTCATTTCACTATTAGGTATCCCATAAAAACTCCGTTTCTTTTACTATTGTGTCTATGTGAAAGTTAAAGATTGTGTTATTTCCAGCAAGTATTAAGACTGAGCGTGCTGGCTATGGTACGGTTCAATTTGTCCGCGTCGACGCGTCTCTATTTAGAGTTAGTTTGCCGTGTGACATAGTTTATTGTTGATAAAGCCTGGGAGATTTTTTATCTCGCTTTAAGAAGAAAATCACCGTGGAGTAACCCGAGCGTCTAAGTTCATTCAAGTTATTCCAGTAGGATAGATCCGCAGTCTGCTTCTTATTATTTAAGCGACATTTTTTTTTTTCATTTCATTTCATTTATTCAATGCATTTTGTAGAGCAGATTGACATACGTATACTATACAATCGTAAAGCGAGCTGCACTTAAATTAAACTTACAAAAAAAATTTAAAACATAAGATACCTATTTTTATACATAGTAAGCTATAATTCTTTATCATCCATAAAAACGAGCAAAACAATCACGTTTGTTGTATGAAAGCCCCCTTAAATATTTTTTTTAGTATTTTTTGTTTTAGCGGCAACAAAAATACATCATCTGTGAAGATTTCAACTGTCTAACTATCACGGTTCATGAGATACAGCTTGGTGACAGACGGACGAACCAACAGCGGAGTCTCAGTAATAGGGTCCATTTTATCCTTTGGGTACGGGACCCTAAAAATCCTTCTCGTGTCAAGATATCTATGAGTACAATCATTTGACACTTTGGCTGTGCTATATTTTCGATGCTATATCTTACAACAAAAACTATTACTAAGTCGCAATGAGCGTTTTTCCTTATGTCAAATTTAGTTCTAAAAGAATCCCTAGGTGGCGCTGCCGTACCGTAATAATAAACGTCAATGCAAAAAATAATACTATGATTCTGTGGAATTTGTGATGGTTGATTACGGAAAAACAAAAATGCTGTTGTCGTTTGGTGGTAAGTGCGATTTTGGATATTTTGGAGTCTTTGCTGTGGATTGTGGGTTTGAATTTTTATTTTTATTACGAGAAACCTCGTCCGAATAGCAACCCTGGTTCCTTCTCTCGTTTAGTAATCTGTGGACTAACTTTGACAATGATTGCTACGAATCACAATTTTGTACGTAGAAGGGCAATTTCGTCAAAGTTTTCACCTTGACTTTTTGCTATGTCCCATAACTTTGAACAGTTTGTTTTTGGCTGGAATCATTAATCTTAGAATAAATTGACATTATTTGATTATAACAGTTATTTTTGGAACATATTTTAACTTAAAACATTAAGGTAAATAATAAACAAAGTAATTAGAGCAAATAAAAGTCAAAATAACTGCAATTATTCTGATGTCCCATGGCCAAAATGTAGAAAAGAAATCAAGTTTTCTTGAAAAAAACTCATACAGGCTATAAACTTTTGTGTCTCATTTTAATCCAAAGATGTTTATTTTACTATAAAATATATCTGTTTTACTGTATTCTTGATCAAATAACTTTAAAAAAATTATTTTATATTATATTGAAAAAATGACTAAGTGGAAAGTTCCATTCTGAAACCAAGATTTTAGAAGTAAGATAAAGAGTAAAACTACCAAATGGGTGTTAATTCAAAAGCTGACAAAACATAATTTAATAAAAACACACCGCAATTGATATTCAGTCATTTAGTTGCGGCCTGGGGAAGTGTAGAGAAGTGTATCTGGGAGACTCTGCTTTGGAACTTCCATATTCCGAAACCGAAATTTATGGTAAGTTACAGTTGTTTTTCTATTACGATTGTTTAAAAAGAACACAGAACTAATGTCGAAATCAGTTTGTAAGCCAAAACAGTATAGCTTATTATATTATATTATTATATTTTTTGCTAAATCTTTATTAAACTGTTACAGTCGCGGAGTCCGTTACCTCCATTCCGAAACCTACTCGACGGTTTCGTAGAAGCGGAATGAAAACGGTCACGGAATGGAAACATAAGCTTGGTTTACCTTGTTTCAGTACCATCAGGTTACATAAGGGACAAAACATCTTTTGCGGCGCTCGACGGGCTCACAACGAAGTTGTTTAGTGGATTTAAATGATAATAATATGATGCCAAAAAGGTTACGCATATGTAGAAATATAATGCAAAAAACAAAATGAAAAATAATTAAGTAGTAACCCTCCATTTTGATAAATAATAATAACAATGAACTAGCCTCTCTGAACCTACTTATTTAATACTGTCTAGTGTCTACTGCTAGTCTGAGTGTTGACTGTCTACTGACTTTTTTTTTCAACATTGTGAACTATCCTTTACAAATCCATTCCGTGATTACAGATTTCTCTTCCGTTACTGTCCTATTTTAGATGACTACTTATTATTCGGTTATTTAATTTTTTTTATTCTACGGAGACTAGTTTTTTTGTTAGATTTTAATGTTTATTTAGTTTTTGTTGAATTAATATTAAATTACTTATTATTAAGCGAAGGATTCGTGACTGAACGGGAAATAAATCCCATAATATTTATAAATAGTAACGGAATGAAACTAAAGACTGAATTCGTTTAAGTGAATAAATGTGATTTTTTAAGATTGTATGTGTTTTTGTATTAAAATACTATTTAGAAGAGAATAAACGTAAGTAACAAATGTTAAAGTTGTTTTTATTTGATTGTAGCACCACAAGTTCTTGGTTGCGGAATGGAACTTTAATCAACTACAAGCCGCTTAAAAACTCAAGTAATTAGGATAATTAAGCTAATCTTGACCAAATTTTGGCTTTATTTAATGAAAAACATTATAGCGAATCGATCTTTTGCAAAAAAAATAATTATTAATATACATATTTTTCACCACTGTCATACTTTGGTGAAACCGCCCAGAAACGAATAACGCCATCTAGATTATCTCAAGGAACTATGAAAAATAAATAAAGGAAAAAAGCTCATTAAACACAATAAGGTCAGGAGCAGAGGGGTTCTCAATACCCACGATTGCACACATCGGAACAGCGGTAATGAGCCTATTAGAACAATTTATATATCCTCATCTAGAGCTCGGCTTGGAGATCTGTTTTATAGCTACTAAACTATAAACAGGGGAGGCACAGAAAGACGGTCTTAGAATGAGAATTTTGCTAACTATTTATTTGTAGTACTGTCTCGTCAAATTTCCTAGAAAAGAGCGTGACAGAACGTTACTTAAGCACTTACTTAGTGAAACTCTCAATTCTGAATCCGACCCTTAATAATAATAATAAAAATAATAAATTCTTTATTCAATAAGCAGTGGTTACAGTTTACACGTCATTGGGGCTCTGTACTAAGTCGAGACCTGTGTTACAGATACCCCCTCTTCCATTTTATTACATTGCTAAGCTTAATGGATAATGTACATTTTACGTATTTTATCATTTTTTATTTACATGCATGCAGAAAGAATGACGTCATCATCATCATCATCAACCCATTATGTCCCCACCGAGGGGCACGGGTCTCTTCCCTGAGGAAGGTATAGGCCATATTCCACCACGGGGGCCAAGTCCGGATTGGTGGAGGCTTGTAAGACTAGTGGCTGGTCTTACTGTCAGAAGTTTTCAAGCCGCCCCTAAAGGCCTCTGACTTGGCTTAATGACTGCCATCTATCGACGGCAGCCGGCACCAACTGCTTAACGTACCTTGCGAAGCACGGACTCGCTCGGAAAAAATTCCACTAGCGTTAGTCATAGACGGTGACCCATCCATGGACTGAACGCGCCGTATGTTGCTTAACCTTAGTGATCGTTTAAGATCACTCAGGCAGCCCAGGCTACGAGCGATTCGAAATGACGTGGTAAACTTCAGACCCGTGCCCTTCGGTGGGGACATAATGGGTTTATGATGAAGCCTATTGAGAGACCTCCTTAAATTACACATATTTATGAAATAACTGAGATTGTTAGAAATTTCTTACTGTCTACGTGTCTTTCTGCGACTTCTTGCATCATACGCCCTAGTTGATTTATCATTATTTCAATTAAATTTTTGATGTACAAAGTTCTCTCTCTCTCTCTGTGTGTGTGTGTGTTTGTGTGTGTGTGTGTGTATGTGTGTGTGTGTGTGTGTGTGTGTGTGTGTGTGTGTGTGTGTGTGTGTGTGTGTGTGTGCTTGCGTGAGCGCGTGCGTGCCTGCATGCGACTCGTATAAGGCCTAGAACTTTCAATGCAGTTGCTTCTCCTTCCATGTGTCCTCGCCCCCAGAGACACTCAGTACCAGGGTCTTGCCATGGCTCGTTGGCTAAGGCCAAAATCGCTCGCAGCCCCGGCTGCCTGAGTGATCTTTAACGATCACGTAGGTTAAACAACATACGGCGCGTTCAGTGCATGAATGGGTCACCGTTCTAGGACTAACGCTAGTGGCATTTATCCAAGCAGTTCCGTGCTTTTGCAAGGCACGCTAAGGTGTCGGCTGCCGTCGATAGATGGCAGTCGTTAAGACAAGTCAGAGGTCAAAGCGCGGCTTGAAAATTTCTGACAGTAAGACCAGCCACTAGTCTTACAAGCCTCCACCAATCTGAATTGGCCCCCTTGGTGAAATATAGCCTATACCCTCCTCAGGGACAAGACCCGTGCCCTTCGGTGGGGACATAATGGGTTTACGATGAAGCCTATTGAGAGACCTCCGTAAATTACACAGATTTATGAAATAACTGAGATTGTTAGAAATTTCTTACTGTCTACGTGTCTTTCTGCGACTTCTTGCATCATACGCCCTAGTTGATTTATCATTATTTCAATTAAATATTAATATTTCTCGATGCGCAGCCTCCATTTCCTGTATTCACGCTCGCAGGTCGGGAAATCATTTTCTCCGTATGATTTCTGCAATACAAAAAGATTTACGGTGTCGTGTAAAGTTGCACTTTCTATTTAACTCTAAGGTATAAAATTCTCATGTCTCAATGTTGGTGCATATACTCCTCTGAAACGGATTGACCGATTTTGATGAAATTTGGTGTATGTAATCGGTAAGTCTGAGAATAGGTTGTTGTCTATTTTTCATACCCCTATCTGGCAAAACAATGTTTGCCGGGACAGTAATAATATCTATAATATCTATAATATCTTATCATTTACACTAACGTTATGTTACTGATATAGATAGACAGATAGAGAACAGTTTATTACACAACCAAGAGAAAAAAAGGGTTGCTTTTGAAAAAACATCCACAAAGAATTATTTGTGTTTTCTTTACTTAACTTAATACTAGATTCTATTTCTAAGTTATACCTATCTAATCCATGCATTGGACAATCTAACAATAAATGTAATATTGTTTCTTCTTTTCCAGGGTCACAAATGCAAGCTGGGTCGTCTTTACATTTAAATCATCATACATCCCGGGTTCGATCCCCGGCTGGGTAGAAAAAAAAAACTCGAGGTCTTGGGTGTTTACATGTTTGTGACGTCGCTGTTTCTGGTTGCCACGACACAGGGTATCCTAGTGTGGGGCCAGAAGCAATGTATGTGTCTGTATGTAAATGTTATGTTAAATGTTATGTAAAAAAAACCGTATTATAATAATGGTAACAAGGTAAGGACCATTGTATAAACCAAGTACGGTGATCTCCAGTGGGAATCGAAACCACGACCTCCGTTTTGGTGACTGCTATTTAACTGCTAGATCATAGGTTCCCGAAGTGGTCCAGGTGGACCCTTAGAGGTCCATGGGAGACCATACGGGGTTCCACGTAGACGTGAAAAGAAAACCGGGATTCAGAATTTGTAAGTGGGGGTCCACGAAAAAAATTCTGGTTTTCATATTAAAGAAATATCATATCATAGAAATTTTATATTCCGCCTCGGGGATAACGGGCGTGAGTTTATTTATTTTATTTTATTTTTATTAAAGAAGAAACATTTTGGTTTGGATTTACCTATCAACGTCAGTTGTCGATTGTTTGTAATAATACATATATAACCACAATTATTATCTTAATAAATAGGAGAAAATGAGCTACTTTTTTTTTGAACACCCCCAATTTAGGGTGATATTTTTTAGGAATTTTGGGAAAACAGTAGAAATGTAGCATCACCAAAAATAGTAAAACTTTAAAAGTGATCCACGAGAAAAAAAAAGTTTGGGAACCTCTTTGCTAAATCAACGGAGCAGTCTGCAAATAACCCTGTATGCTATGTCGAATGTCCCATCTTGCAGTCCGACCAAATAGTTTTCACCCCTATTACAACCGATTACAGTCGGTGAAACAAACCATGCATAAATCACGTGACAGTCGAAAACAATATGGCCGCCACACTTTCCCGCTATCCACGCCAAATGCTGGGACGTGGCGATGTTGAGGTGTTCTTAAGGGGTCCACAGAGTAACTAGATATTTGTATTATATTTCTTCTAATACATTAATTATATCAAATTGGCGTGTCACAGTGGTAGTGCGTATACACCTCAGAAACGGCGATTTAACGAAATTTTATATGTTTATTCAGTATGTCAGAGAATAGGTTGTGATTTTTTTTTTCATATGGCAAAACAACGATTGCCGGGTCAGCTAGAAATAATATAGAATTTGAAACAATTGGCAAATATACAGGATGTAATAGTAAAGGGCGTGTGCATGCAACGACTATAATCCATTTATCTATACTTGACTTTTTTTCCAAACTTTAAACGACACTAAATCAAAAAACTTTAGCGGTAGAAAACTCGAAACAGTCTACACATTTAGTGCTAGCTAGTACTAAATTTGCAAACTGTTTCGACTTTTCTACCGCTAAAGGTTTTTGATTTAGTGTCGTTTAAAGTTTGGAAAAAAGTCAAGTATAGATAAATAGAGTTGTAATGATTGTCGATGAAGCGAAAGTGATTTGTCAGGATCGTGGCAGGTTGCAGTCCCTGGTCTCTGCCTACCCCTCTGGGATACAGGCGTGAGCTTAATCTAGTCCCAGTTTTGTTGCCTTAGCTTCACGGCCGGAGGTGCTAAAGCCCGCTTGCACCAACGACTAATATCCATTTAACCCCGAATTAAACAGAATTTTGACAGTTCCGCCATACTTTATCTGTCGAAATTCTGTTTAACTCGGGGTTAAATGGATTTTAGTCGGTGATGCAAGCAGGCCTAAATGATTGAGAGATTGTACAGACACGTTGCAAAATCAATCTGTAAAAAATAAGTTATTTTCTCTTACGCTAGTTAGTCACTTAACACCGTCTGAGTTGAAATTACTTGAGTGAACCTTTGTCTCTCTTATACGTTAAATTAACTAAACCAGAGGCAACACAGAACGGACGAAAAAGACGCGACGCTTTTTTAGAAAACGCGCCTTCCCTCGTCCCGTCCGCGTCCCTTCAGTATATTTTATATGAAATTTTAGATTAAGGACGCGTCTTTTGCGCCCTCGCCTCACGTCCTGTGTGGCCGGTGCTGTCTAAAGAGGCATATTTGTGCCATTTCACGTATAATTATTAGTACCTAGGTGACCGACCTTTGCTCGGTATTTTTTTTGTATTATTTTTCGTGATTTCTGGAATAGTACATTACTGCAGCGGCCAGCAAAAGAGGCATTGATGGACGAACGTGGAAATGTGGGCCGAGGCGAAGCCGAGCATTGAGCATTGTCCTGACTAATTTTCGTATTTTTTTAGAAAAAAAAAAGAAAAAGAAAAGTACTTGGATACGAATTAGGTGCGTTGATAAAGCTCCTGATAATAGGTTTTCACACAAAAGGAGGAACTTGAAAAAAAAAAGTCAAGTCTCGGACCAGGGTCTTCTGTTTACGGTATGGTCCTATTTCTCACAGAAGACAACCTTACAGATCTTTGCGAAAATTATCTTCTTATAGTGTAGCAGTTATTTATTTGCCTTAAAACACGGTTAAAACGACATTTTATAAAAATGAAACCTAGTTGGATAAATTAATTGCCCCCGAAACCCCCTGAATACAAAATTTCATGAAAATCATTGGAGCCGTTTCCGAGATTCTGATTATACAGGGTGGAATTTTGTAATGCCACCTGAAAGGGAAGTACTCTTAATACTGTAGATAGAAAATTTTACTCAAAGAAAACATTCGTTTATTTTTTTAAAGAAAGAAAACTGCATTCAAAGATTTTTAAAAATTCGCTTGCCTCACCTTGTAATCGAACCTACTAAAATCTGTGAAAGTTGCACCCTGTACTTTTACTGCATCGATCGTTAGGGTCAATTATAAGGATGAAATCTCTCTAACAAACTTCATAAATTAAATGAAAGGAAAACAATGAAATCTTATATTGTTTTAATTATTTCCTGGTAAACTAACTAATTAATTGCTCGAAATGGGCTCCATTTTCTTGGATACACAAATTTATTTTTCTAACGAATTCATTTCTAGTAACCTTTAATAACGTGTTGTGGTGAATGTTATAAATCGTATTCCGAACTTCAACTCTCGATTAGTTTCATTCTCATAAGATTTAATGTAAATTTGATTTTTTACATATCTAGGTTATGTCGCATCTAAGAAAGGAGTCTACATTACAAACACGTGCAAATTACAATCGTCTTATCTAAATAGTAATTCGTCATTTTAATGGATAAATGACGTCAATGATAATTATTAATTAATAACATAAGATTTCATTGTTTTCCTTTCTAAATGAATTTATGAAGTTTGTTAGAGAGATTTCATCCTTATGATTAAAATGAAATAACGATCAATGCAATAAAAGTATAGAGTGCAACTTTAACAGATTTTAGTAGGTTCGATTACCGGGTGAGGCAAGTGAAATTTTAAAAATCATTGTTTCTTTAAATTCTCAAAAAACAAACAAAGGAATGTTTTCTTTGAGTAAAATTTTCTATCTACAGTATTAAGAGTACTTCCCCTTCAGGTGGCATTACAAAATTCCACCCTGTATATCATACATATATACAAGAATTATATTGCTCGTTTAAAGAGATTAGATTTTTTTCGGCTTAGGCTCACAATAAAAATTCTATGTCTCATGTCTAAACATGGGTTACACATTTACCTGTAGCAGATGCTATAAGAAAATAGAATCACCAAATCCCCTAACACTACAGGTGTAATCACTCACATTCATCCATCCTTCATATATTTGTATTTATGTAAGTGTCTGTATGTAAATGCTTATGTTAGTAACAATATAAATGATGGAGACAGCAACAAATCAACATTAATTTTAAAATATAAATCCTTAACTGTATGATAATAATCTTAAAAAGTTAATAATATGAAAATATCTAGTAATTTCGATATCTGACACACTTAAATAATAAAACTTTTTAATATTCCAGGCCACTTCTTTGTTAATCTTTCGAAAGTATTAATATTTAAGAATTGCTTGTATCCAGGCTGCCTGAGTGATTTTACACGATCACTAAGCGATCACTAAGGTTAAGCAACATAGGGCGCGTTCACATGGATACATGGATGGGTGACCGTCTATGACTAACGGTAGTGGCATTTTTCCGAGCGACTGAATGCTTCGCAAGGCATGTTAAGCAGTTCGTACCGGCTGCCGTCGATAGATGGCAGTCGTTAAGCCAAGTCAGAGGCCTTAGGGCGGCTTGAAAACTTCTGAGAGTAAGTCCAGCCACTAGTCTTACAAGCCTCCGCCAATCCAGACTAGGCCCCCGTGGTAGAGTATGGCCTATACTTTTCTCAAGTAAGAGTCCCGTGCCCCTCGGTGGGAACATAATGGGTTGATGATGATGAATATTTAAAGTTTGTTTTTTTAAAAGACTCTGGTAATTTGCTGTAAAAATGTTTGTGAACACATTGTTGACCGACCTATTAATTGAACTTTCGCTGGCATTTTACTAAGAACAAAGCCACCGTTTTTCCACTGGTTCTATTGTAAGAGTAATTTAAACGCACTTTTACAAATGCAACATCGCCTTAACAGCGTAGAACCAAAGGCGATTGTCAATCGCTTTCGGACCGCCTAACGACCTAACTTAACATAGAACAAGAAGTGTCGAGAAATTGACAATACCTTACATTTACTAACACCAGGGTCTCGATTCTCTTAGTGCATACAGCACGATGACAGATACACGCTCGGGTCACGTGACGTGTTTTTTCATACCATTGACGCCTACAAGGTTTGATTTATGTGTGCGCAGACTTGAAGCGGCAATGAAAGTAAATCGCCATGTTCATGGAGTTGTCATTGTATTACAATGCATTAACTAGGTAGCCTGTGTCCATCTTGAAGATTTATTTTAAATACTAGTGAAAAAAAATTTGAAATCGGAAAGGTACTTTCGGAGATAATCCCCTGCATACAATTTCACAATGTTTTCCTCTCTATACGTATAGAGTAGAGATTTCGTTTCTTTTCTTAACCATAATATTAACATAACATAACATTTGTCGCACGGGGGATAAGTTGAAGGGGTGCGATCCGTAAAATGAAAGAGGGTATCCAGGGGCACGGTAGAATTTAGATTAATTTATATGGTAAAATAAAGGCGCCTGAGAACAATAAGAAATAGAAAAGCTTAACTACGATCTAAAAGATAAATAAAAAAAATACAATTTCGAAAATAAAAAGGTAGAACACTTACATTAATTTTATGTGCCTTTAGAATATTTGTAATTTCGTACATAAATAATATAAGTACGCAGAATAAGGTGACAGACGTGTTACAATAAAAATGATAATAAAGATCTCTTTTACGTCCACTTAGTTCGGAGGCTGAGGAATATCTGTGCCAAATACGTCCGAACACTGCGGCGAATGTCATAAAATAGTTAAATTTGGAATAGTAGATGGCCGAAAATGATAAAAAAGCGACGAGGTGATTACCTCGTTACACATTTACATACAGGCACATACATTGCTTCTAGCCCCACACTAGGATACCCTGTATTGTGGGACCCAGAAACAGCGACGTCACAAACATGTAAACATTCAAGACCTTGGTTTCTTTTTTGTCTCCAGCCGGGATTCAAACCAGGGACCTGTCGCATGGTAGACAGATGCGCTAACCGCTGCGCCACAGAGATCGTCAATTGACCATGGAAACGTTTTTGCCACGCATGCGAAGCCGGTACGGGTCGCTAGTCTATCTATCTTCTATATTTTTTTTTTAATAAATAAAATTCAAAGTCCTGACTGACTGACTGACTCACTCATCAACGCCCAGCCCAAGCCGTTGGACCTAGGAAGCTGAAATTTTGCACAGAGCGTCTATATATTATGTAGGCAAGGAATAAGACCGATTTTTTTTAAATTCAACCCCTAAGGGTGCGAAAAGGGTTGCCAAAATTTGTATGGGAGGTATAAAGAATGTTGTCTAATTTTCTTAAAACTTAAAATAAATACTCTTCAACACAATTAATTGAACACGTGTTTTGCCTTTTTTCTAAATTTAACCCTTTAACTCCTTATTTAACCCTGAAGTCCACGCGGACGGAGTCACGGGCAAAAGCTAGTAATAAATCTAGTTCCACGAACAAAAGAAACCTCCTTCTCTTCCAAATTCCCAGTCGATCCAGGCTCAGCCACAGCAAACCTTTTGATCTTCCTGCTCTGTCCCAGGTTGTATAGCACAATTGCGTCTACTAATTTAACCCGCTGCCGGCGCCATATACAGAGGGAGTGTTAAGAATCCGCCAGCTGATGGGCGTTTGTATGAGCACGCGGCGCGCTGACGAAAGGGTTAACCAAATAGGGTTGTCATGAAAAATTCACTCTTCAACCCTCTTAATTGGGCTGGGTTTGTGCCGCTTTGTGCGATTTCGTTGGTTGTGGAGAAAAGGGATTCAGATGAAAAAATGTCTTTGCAACGTGTTACTGCTTTGGTTGAGAAAGGCCTGCAACGGATTTTTTTTTATATAATCAAAAAGCAGATTTATATTTACGATAAAATTATGTAAAATTAAAACAAAAGAATAATAATATCAAAATTTATCAATAAAAGGTTAAAGGAGACGAATACGTTTTCATACATTCTTGGGGCTAGACGTAAAAAGATAAGAATGGTGTCAATTAACAGCTTATGTATTCTCAAACCATCTTTGAAAGTTTTGCGGATTTTGGCAATCTGAGAGCAGAGTTATAAGAGATTTAGTAAAAGTGAGGCTACGCAACAAATTAACAATAACACATTTACTTACCAGCTGATTTTTTAATTATGATCATATGATAGACAATTAATTACATTAATTGTAGTTCTTATTGTACCTATTGTACCTATTGAGTGGGAGAATGTAACGAAACCTACCTGCCTTATATTTACTAAAAAAAACTAACCTGTGAACTTATACGCAACTATTACCAAACTAGAGTTGACCAAGCGGCACTAGTCCTTAACCCGATAGGTAGCGGATTGTTCAGCGTTCACGCCAGGGTTGTCACTGATTTGTTGTGAAGACGTTGCGTGCGCGCAGTGATGCGACACTGATTGCGAACTACGAGGTGTCTGTGCGAGCGTCGATTGCCTTGTACCTGCTAATGAGAGTGGAGTGCTTGTACTTTTTTTGTCTATTGATTGGCGACAGTGCCTGTGGTAGAGGAATTGTGCAGGGGTACCACTACTGCGCTTTAAAGACTGCGTCAAGCGTGACATGGCGGATTTTGGAATCGATCGCCGGAGTTGGAATGAACTTGACAAGTGTGGACTGAGACCCCTGGAGAATGAAGGTTCGGGAGGGCCGCAAGATCTGCGACGAACTGTGGTGCTCGGCACTGGCGGACAATAGAGCCACGAGGCACCAAATCCGTATTGACCCGACTCTGGACTTTTCCTTTACCTATAATATTATGTCCACCATGCAGTGGGGCCTGCCGCTCTCGGAGCGGACTTTTTAGTCACTTGAAAAAAGTCAATGCTTGAATCGTCCGTCAAGAACGCGGCGGCGAAACGATGATGATGAGCGTTTTCTCTTCATTTTAAGTGTCGGTTTTTATCTTAAGTTTTAAAGCGGTTTAAGGTTTAAAGCTTTTTTATTTTGATTTTGTTTATTGAAGTACAAAAAAGTTTTAGTTAGGTATTTAATTCAGTTACACGAACGTTTCAGCTACCAAAAGGAAAAGGTTTGGCTTATAACGTACTTAATCAATTTGTTTCAATCAATCATTGTTTCAATCATTTGTAGCTAACAATAATTGGTTGCGTTGGAAAGCAAACTCTTCTTTAGCAAACTTTCTTTAGCACTTTTAGGGAAATTCCTTGTTGGCAACTGGTTGCCTATTAAGTAAAAACATTCTTCTATCGCTACCAGTTGCCAACAAAGAATAAAAATCCTCCATCGCAACTGGTTACGGAACTCAGTTGTGATGGTGGCAGGGAGGCAAAATCCATTGAAAATTTCTCGATGAAGTTGCTAGTTCAGATTCAATGTCCAGTAATCTCACCGCAGGTGTGCTTAGCTACACAATTTAATTAGTCCACATTAGTTTCTAAAGTTAACGCTTAGCGGATGCCGCATTTATCATTCCCGAGACACTTTTAACCTTAATCCGTGGCAATATCCGCCATTTTCCCACCACACTTTGAGCCTTTAGAACTAATAAGTGATACTGTTATACTTGGAGCTAGCCGTCAGTAAACCTACGTCATAAGTTACCACAATAAGATCAATACGCATAATAAAAACATACATATTAATGTTTCGCGTATAACAATAATTAAAAAAGAACAGATCTAGGATCTACTCGTTTGTAATGTCGCTGTTTGTAGTTCTCACGACACAGGGTATCCTAGTGTGGGGCTAAAAGCAATGTGTTGTGCTATCCGTAGCACACACTAGTAAAGTATGCTGAGTGGAGCCCTTTTTTTTGTCGCGGAAGCAAATGAGGCGCATAATTTGGCAAATGCGTTTAAAAAACGGATGTTTTGTTTTTATTTTATTTTTCTTGTTTTGTAGAATGCTTATTTTCCTATTGTATGCTGACCAAATTATTTAAATGCTGTTTTTTGTGGCTTACGAAATTTTAAAATTTGCTAAAGAATTTAATTACTTCTCATACATAAGTAACGTTCTGTCATGCTGTTTTCTGAGAGACAGCGCGACATTTAAGTAGTTACTTGCCGAAATTCGCACTTCAGAAACTGGCCCGGGTGTCTGTAACCTATGACCTATGATTACCGACTGCCCGCCTCGTGCCTATAAGTGTATGTCTCTAACAAACAACTGATACTGAGGAAATATCATTCATGTACGCTGGGCTAGAAAGATTATTATCACCGTTGTGAATTTTGTAGTTAGAGACTTTAGTCTCACGCCTGTTTTCATCATGATCGATGATGGTTTACCTCATTGGTTAAATTGCAAATTACATTTTTCTGAGCTACGTAGGTATCTTTTTTTGTCAATTTGTTGTAGCTGTATCACTCATCACTTAGGAACTGCTTAGGGAAATTTCGTGAGAAAACCTTAGTCTAAGGCAGTTATGTCTACATGATGGGTACACTTGCCGATTGAGAGAGAACAGGGGCTCCACCAATCCGGACCTGGCCCTCATCGTGGAGTATGGCGTATACCTTCCTCAGGGAAGAGACCCGTGCCCCTCGGTGGGGACATAATGGGTTGATGATGATGATGGGCTCTATCTCTCTCTCTCTTTCTCTCGTTGTCTCTCTCTCTGAATGTTTACTCTCCAGTGTGGCGTGTGAGGTGTGCGCTTTGTGATCTTTTTCAATTAGAGTACAAGTGGCTTCAGTCTGGGTATTTTTCAATGTTCGTAATGTCCTTGCCTGGTTACCGTAGCACAGGGTATCCTAGTTTGGGACCAGGTCAATTGATTGTGTTGTGTGGGGATCAAATTGTATGGACGTGCCATTTGGAACCGAGCATAAAAATACCACAGACCTTAACGCGTGGTTACAGTGGCATTAAGTCCAACATGCTTGTAGTAGTGGACTGCTTTTCACACACTCTCTGTCACATAACCACCAATCTTCCAACAAACAGTCAAGTGAGTAAGTGCATCCGGAATAAAGTTAATAATGTGTAGCGCTTACGAAAGTTTTAGTAAAAAAATTGCAAAAAATAAATAAACTCACGCCCGTTATCCCCGAGCAGGGCAGGCAGAGGCCCTTCACTAGAACTGGGCCCGAGTTTTGCCGAGTTTATTAGGTCCTAAACGTGACAAGTGGCAAGCCTGTCGCCGTTATCCGGGCACAATCAAAAATTGTGTTTTTAAAAATTAGACTGTGACAGTTCTCAGCATGAAACAAATTAAATTTTTCATCTCAACCACGGTCAGTTTGTTAATTTGTTTTATTCTTAATTAGAAATTGTTTGCTACACAGTACATGGGGAGAAATAACTGTAAAAGTGTTATGGTTCCACAGTGGTAGCGTAGCTATATTACACTGGGCTAGTCCAGCTTTAAGTACTCATATAAATTATATTACGATAGTATAAAAGAAACTCAAAGAACATAAATTAAATACATGCAACGGCTTTTACGCATAGGAGAAACATAGGGGGAAAAGAAAGTCGGCTCCGTACTGAAAGAGATACTGCTTTATAAGGTAATAACGTCCTTATGTTATGTAAAAATGTCCTCAGTTTATATAATTATCACAATCAACATTGATTGATTTTGCAAAGTCACAACAAGTATTTTGAAAAGATTACTAAAACACTGCTATTGCAAATTAAGTCACATAAATGTGCCTCCAGCAAAAAGGAGATGTTTAAATTATTGGACGATTTTTTTTGTTAGTAAAAATACCAAAAAAAGTAATAAAAAAAATTTGAATATTTTTTTTGTGCACCATAACAGTCGTTTTAATAGTATTTTTTCAGGGTAACGGAACTGATTAAGTGTAAATTGTAAATGCAAAAAAAATTTTTTTTGTTTTAATTATTTACCTCGTTACGTAGAGTAGAAGTAGAGTTTAAATGTGGAACTAACAGATATTCTATGGAATATGCAGATTACGCCCATTTTTCTCCATTTTATGGGATTAGAAATCGGAAAAAAGATTGATGAAGTGAAAAAAATTTGTCACGTACTAATATTCTAAAGTAACATTGAAACAGGAGCGGTCCTTCTGCCGCATCACTTCTGCGCTCGAGGGCTCAAACAATAAAACGAGTCGCGAATTCTTCTGGAAGCACCCGCGTTGGGTATGGCGAAGACAAAGGGCCACTCGGCCCAGCACGTCAGTTACTAATGGCTGATCGGTGGACGGCCGTGGACGTACGGGCGGACCTTTTGACCATCAGCCGCTTGACATAGGCCTCCTTAATGGCTTCCAAGCTCTTGTGCCACCCGCATCGGCTAACATTATACATAAGTGTATGTACATTAACATTCAACAAACAGAATGTAAATTCTTTACGTTGAAATACATTTCTGATTTCTGATTTCATCCAGCATCTCCCCGCCACCGCAACCTGGACCTAGATTCTGCTAATGCATTGTAGAACAATGACAGTTGTAACCCACCGCGGTCTGTGACGTTCGTGGGGTATCTCCTGGCACTGACTGAAAATCAGCGCTGAAGGCTTCTCCATCAGCCAAATGGTGATTCAGCCGCCATTTATAGCAGCAGTGACACGCCGTGACCTTTATGCTCCTTCTGTATTGAATGAATGAAAAGAAAACACAAGAAAAGATCTGCACAAAGGCGAGCTTATTCGAGGGACTATTCTTCTGACTTTTTGTTTTGTAACATTTTCTGTTTTATTTTTGCATTTGTTTTATTATTGTGGCGTGTATACTGTTTTTATAATAAAATTTTCTTCTTCTTCTTCTTCTTCCTCATGAACGCGTCATTTTCTTTATATTGCCGCTTCAAGTCAACGCGAGCACGTGTGTGAATAATTGATCATCTCTGGTATTTTTTAATTCAATGCAAAAAATAAACTGTCACGTTGACATATAAATACAAGCCAAGCGCTGTCAATGTCTGAATGTTTTTAGTACGTAAAAACCAAATACGACAAAAACAAAAACTCCATTTTGCTTCCAAGTAAAAATTGTGTGAGCTACGTAGGTGTTTTCTTAGACTTTCCTCTTATGAGTAATTAAATTTTAATCTCTTTAATAAAATTGTTTTAAGGATATTATTTTGGTAAAAATAAATCTACCGATTAAACTTTTATATTTTATAGTGGTAACACCGCGTCATTTTTTATTGCACCGAATTAAAAAACGGACTTTAGCAGTAATTAAAATGTAATGCACTAAGAATCGATGCCCTGGAGGCCGATTCTCGCCCATGCGAATTGAAAGCGTAGACGCCAAACATTCGAAGGATTAGACATTTGTCGCATAAAAATCAGTTTCATGTATTCTCACAAAGTCGTGTACGCAAATTTGCTAACAATTTTCGTTCGCTTTGAGGTGTCATCTTGTCGCATGGTAATTACATAGGCTGCTACTTATGTATGCGGAATCTGGATTCATGCTTCATGATTCATGGATAATGCGGATTCCAATAATTTTAAACGCAATGTCTGACCTCCATGGTCAAATTCGTTCTTTTTTTAAATACTGGCCGTTAATTTTTTTCTCTTATATAAGTTAGTGTTTTGTTTTTGTTGGTTTTAAAATGTCACATCGCTGAAAAAATGGAACTCACTCGTGAACATATTCGTGCTATGATTTATTACGATTTTCGACGTGGTTTAACGCAACAACAGTGCGTAGATCAACTAACTTCGACTTTTGGTGGTGAAGCTCCATCAAAAACGACTGTGTATCACTGGTTTAGTGAGTTTAATCGCGGGCGCAGTAAGCTCACGGACGAAGTTAAAGAAGGTCGCTCGAAATCGGTGGTTGTGCCACAAAATATTGAAGCTGTGCGAAAACTAATAATGCAAGACCGCCATGTTACGTATCGCGAGATAGAGGCTATTCTGGGCATATGTATGACGAGCATTCATGGAATATTACATGAACATTTGTCTGTAAAAAAAATTTGTTCGCGTTGGATCCCGCACAACTTAACTCAGGATCAAAAAGATGCTCGCGTCGAATGGTGCAAGAAAACCTTAAAAAAATTCAACGAAGGCGACTCAAAATCTGTTTATAATATCTACACAGGTGACGAATCCTGGATCTACGCGTACGATCCCGAAACTAAACAACAATCAACAGTATGGGTGTTTCAAAATGAGCCGAACCCTACGAAAGTGGCTCGTGCAAAAAGCACTGTAAAGCAAATAGTGGCCTGCTTTTTTGGTATTAATGGCCATGTGGCTACAATACCACTGGAGAATCGCAGAACCGTTAATTCGGAGTGGTACACGACCATTTGTTTGCCGGAAGTATTTGAAGAAATACGCCAAAACAACCAGCGACACAGAATCATACTTCACCATGACAATGCCAGCTGTCATACATCTCAGGAAACAACTACATTTTTGGATGGTCAAAAAATAGAATTGATGGGTCATCTACCGTACAGCCCTGATTTGGCTCCCAATGATTTCTATTTATTCCCAAATGTAAAGAATAAATTACGTGGTCAACGATTTTCGACCCGTGAAGATGCCGTAGATGCGTTTAAACAGCACGTTTTGGAGATACCTCAATCAGAGTGGAAAAAGTGTTTTACAAATTGGTTTCATCTAATGCAAAAGTGCATCGATCATAGTGGAGAATACTTTGAAAAACAATAAAAGCATATTTAGCCATATAAATTTGTTTATTTTTTCTATTCCGCATACATAAGTAGCAGCCCTCGTACCATGCGACTCGCAAAAGGCGTATTAAATTTGAACGCATTCATTGATAGTTGAGGGTGGGTGTATTCCGAAATGCGATAAAATCGATTACAGCGCGAATCCACTTAAGTGCAGTAGGCACAAACCCTACTCCGTGCGAGATTTTTTGGGACTACTAAATATGGTCGGATTCGCGCTGTAATTGATTTCATCGCAGGGCAAGTCCACTCTGATAGAGGACTTGCCCTACGTTCCGTAATTGACGTTTCGTTATACGTAAAATTTCACTTGAAAATTTTAAGAGTTAAGTGTATTAAACTTTTAAATAACGTATATTTTGTACCTAAACAGTTTCTTAGTTTATAAAATAACACTCAAAGTAATAATTTGCCGCAAAATGTATCAATTTAAAAGTGAAATTGTAAATGTTTTAAGATTTGACTAACTTTCAATTTACAATCGAGAAAATGGAACGTAGGATTCACAGATTACTGTTTTAGTCGTTAGATATTTCTTTTTTCATTCGAATTCAATGTCGCATGGTGTTCAGAATACGGAATTTGGGTGTCGTTCGACTTTTTTATGTAGAATTCAAGTCATACGCCTTAAAGTCGTATACGTATTATTTGCTAATGAAGTGAGAATTGGCCCCCAGGTCGTCGGACCATCTGGTGGGGGGCTGCGTGGTCCGGTTCAGGGTTACCAGGTCACAACTTTTCCGCCCCAACGGCCGTCAGTTCTCCGAGCTATGTCCCCGCCCACCGCCACTTCAACTGAACAATTCTTTGAGCTATATGACTTGAGTTCTTCTACGGATCTCCTCATTCCTGATTGGACCACGCAGTAAAACATGTCTCTCTCCATTTCTCGTTGGGCAACAATGAGCCTTATAATTTGACGGCCTCTGTGGCGCAGCGGCTAGCGCATCTGCCTACCATGCGAGAGGTCCCGGGTTCGAATCCCGGCTACATTTGGGGGCAAAATAAAATTATGTCTTGGATGTTTACATGTTTGTGATGTCGTTGTTTCTGGTTCCCAAGGTTAGTATGAAAGTTTTCTGATTTTCAAAATTATTTTAATAAAATATTGTATTTGGGTTCTAAGTTCCTAATAATGATTGTTGCTGACATCCCTTTTTGTCAATTAAATCCCTAAGGGGGGAAAAGGTGGGTACAAATTTAGTAGGTAAACGACGAGTGCTAGGCAAAATAAAGATGTATGTAAATGAACACACAATTTTTTTGTTTTCATTATTTCACATGCGCTAAAGGTATCCGTAACTTATTTGCAGACACTTTTCTCAGCTAAAGCCCACGCGGACGAATTCGCGGGCAACAGCTAGTCCTTACATAAATAAGAACTTGACAAAACGTCTTCCCGTCCGTCTCGCCATGCAGTAATCAGATCTCGACGTAGAAAGCAATTAAAGCATATGAAATACTCACATGAGCGGCAAAGCGGCGACGATCAAAATAATAGCGACAATTTAGCACTCTCTGCGCGAGAGATAAGTGCGATTACACCGCGCCCGTGTTGCTGGGCTTGTAGATTAAGTGTCGCTCTTCAAGTTGAGGGTAGCGAGTTTTGTATTTCAAAGCTTAAGCTTTGGAGTAGATATAATACGGCGAAGCTTATGATAGTGATTTTAGCTCGTTAAGCAAAGAGCAAGACAAACGGTAGCCGAAACCGGGGTGCTTGCATGCAAGTATATGTATTGTAGTAGGCATATTATGTTAGAAGTTTACGTATTATATCTAGACACGCGACAGCGAGTCCAGCCAAGTTCGAGAAAAAGGAGCTGGCGACGCAGCAGCCGTGTGTAATGTTAGAAGATTACAATCTTGAGCCTGAATTACAATTTACATCTCTAGTGATCTTGTAACTAAAATTTCATGATTTTCTACGGAGAACTTGGCAGCATCCATTATAGATCTCAATTCTTTTGTCGGCGAAGTCGATAACGACGCCGTCTGTTCTTAATATTGAACTTGGCTCTCATTCACGTTTATGTTTTTGATGGGATTGATATTACATCACTGGTAATCTGTAAGTAAGTAATTTGTCTTTTCTATTTTACTTGTACTTCTCTGTCCTTTACTCTTTCCACATCACCCATGGTTAGCTGGAAGAAAATACTTTTTAGTATTAAGCTCGCCTTTGTGCAGATCTTTTCTTGTGCAATAAAGAATGTACAAATCAAATCAAATAAAAATACCTATATCCTCGTAAGGCCCGACCTTGAAAAGAACAATTGATTTTGTGATCACTTGAAGACATTGGGCCTCACGAGGATATAAGTTATCTACTGCCTTAGAAAACGGTAAGATCTAAGCACTCATTTAATTATCTGTTAATAAGTTGTAAATCGCTCGTAGAAGGTTAAGTAACATAAGGCGCGTTCAGTGCATGGATGGGTGACCGTTCTATGACTAACGCTAGTGGCATTTTTTCGAGCGGTTCCGTGCTTCTCAAGGCACGTTAAACAGCTGGTGCTGGCTGCCGTCGATAGATGGCAGTCGTTAAGCCAAGTCAGAGGCCTTAGGGCGGCTTGAAAACTTCTGACAGTAAGAGCAGCCACTAGTCTTACAAGCCTCCACCAATCCGGGCTTGGCCACCTTGGTAGAGTATGGCCTATTACCTTCCTCAGGGAAGAGACCCGTGCCCCTCAGTGGGGACATAATGGGTTGATGATGAAGTTGCGTCATGACCTTGAAAAGAACAATTGAAAACCATTGTTATGGTGAGCCGATCGGCCCACCAAAAATTCTACAGGTTAAAATACTCGTATATCTAGAGAAATAGTACATTACTGCAGCGGCAAAAAAATCATTAGTGGACGAACGTGGAAATGTGGGCCGAGGCATAGCCGAGGCACAAATACGTGAGTCCATCAATGCCTTGTTGTGGCCAAGGCTTGTATATGATTTTTCTCAAATGAAGCACGGAAATTGAAACTATAAACTCATTCTGTTAAATTAAATAAACTTTCAAAATCAGACGAACCGCGAACGAACAACATTATTTTTTGCCGCGTTAAAGTTAGTGTTCTTTTTTTTTTTAAATAGGTATATCCTATCTATCCTATCCTAGCTTTCTATCGCAAGCCAGTTCTAAATTTAAATAAAACCTCTGATAAGTTACCTCCTTGGTTTTTATTGTTCGCAGTAAAAAATCGACAGATATGAGTTCAGTATGTAATTTATTTGGCCGCAAAACACGATAGTTATGAATTTTCATAGAACTTTTTCAGGCCGCGGCTCGCGTGTAATTGGCCAGTAACAGCAATTTCGATTTATCTCGAAGAAGGTTGTCGAAATAATGCTCAAATTTCCAAGCATGTTTGAGAAAACATTTTATTTAGCATCTGAATAAGGCCGTTCAACTTAGCATCAAGTTGTAACAAGATGCCTAACACGGTGAAAAGGAAAATATTTCTCGAGATATGAAACAAGAACTGGAATCCACTCCATCCTATCTTGAGGCTTATCTGAATATGTTGGTATTTAAAATGAGAGCTGGTTGCGTTGCCTTTTGTAGAGAACATTAACTACGCTTTTAATTAAAATTCGACTACGTAGTTGGTCTAGCAATATCACGTCTGATTAACATGTCAGAGGTCGTGGATACAAATAGTTGCCTTAGAGGCGAAGAGAGCTATGCCACACTTTGCCACACGACCCGTGCCCCTCGGTGGGGGCATAATTGGTTGATAAAATGTGACGCCTTTGGAGATTCGAGGGCTAGTGTCTCCTTTGGTCAAAGGCTGTAACGAGGTGATCGCCTCGTTGCTTTCTAATAATTTTCGGCCTTTAACTATTCTAAATGTAACTATTTTATGACATTCAACACCAGTGTCGCACAGTAGGTAAAGTAGGGGTGCGATCCGTAGTAAAAGAGGGTATCCAGGGGCAAAGAAGTTTCAATTTATTTAACCCTAGAAGCCTAACCTTTCTAAAACATACACAAAGCCTTAACATACGCCTCAGAGGCGTGCATATATAAATAACCATTTCTAGGATAAAATACGTGTGTCTAATTAATTAATAAATAAATAAATAAATACAATTATTGATCAATACAATTTTTTTTATTTTTAAGGTTGGGTTTCAATATGTAATAAATAATAAGGATGATTACCTGAAATCTTTAATCACACAATTTTTTTTGAAGCAGAATAAAATGTTCTCCTTATATTGGAACAAAAAAGTAAGCTATTTTTAATTGACTGTAATATTAATTATTACTTATTTTTTATACTTTTTTATACTATCAATGAATTATTGTAGAATCAATTATTAAATTTTAACAAACTTTTAGTGACTAGCTTATAGCTTTGAGCAGTCTACACATACATCAACTTTGTCTTCGAGACATACTGACTTTTTGCACCTATGACTCACTAATTTAGATATTATCTTCTTTTTCTAAGAACAAAAGGAGCAATATTTTTGATATTTAGGTTCTGGGTTCGTCTGCCAGAACTTCTCTACTAGAATCAGTAGATTTCATGACAATTTGGGTATATTTTCGCGTAAAAATCTCTTCAACGTCGCACTTCAAGTCTCTTCTCCATCTAAGGCTTATCAAATCTGTACTGAGCTGCCAACACGTCGCCACTGTTTATCCCTTTAAACAGTGACATATTATATCTGAAACATTGCCAATATACAAGTAAAAACTAAAAAAAAAAAAAATACAATAGCAGAATGTCACACTCTTGGTTAAAAGTGACGCAAAGGCTAAACATACGCCTCACAGGCGTATTGAACCTATATAAATCAAAAATTGCGGAACTTACCTTAGCGATATGGGCACCATTCGCAAGCTCCCGGCGGCCACTGCGTTGGCAAAAGTGCCCAAACCCGTAACTTCACCCGTTAGAAAGATATAGACAATTTTCGAACGCGTGTACGCCTCTGAGGCGTAGATTAGACTTCTAGGGTTAAATGTAAAGGAAAGGCACCTGAGAACAATAAAAATAGAGAAGCTTAACTACGGTCTAAAAGATAAATATAAAAAGGCAGAACACTTACATTAATTTTATTAATGTGCCTTTTAAATATTTGTTATTGGTTATAATATTAGAGAATAGAGCAATCAGGTGACAGACGTGTTGTAATAAAAATGATAATAAAGGTAGAATGATTTAAGAAACGTTTATGTCCACTTAGTTCGGAGGCTGAGGAGTATCTGGAGAAAATACGTCCGAACACTGTGGTGAATGTCATAAAATAGTTAAATTTAGAATAGTTAAAGGCCGAAAATTATTAGAAAGCAACGAGGCGATCACCTCGTTACAAGGCTAAGCCTCGCCATACAGCGGGGCAATGCCGCCAGCCTACTCGGCACTCTACCGGCCGACAGAGACCTGGCTTCAATATTTTATTTAAATTAGAATATAGGCTCAAGTTACGTTCTTTACTCTTATTTGATTTTGTTTTGTAAATACTCCCTCTATTCATACTCATAAATTGTTACTTTACTAGTCCCTTAAACTTTCAAATTATTTTAGTTTGGTAAGGTATTGAAATTTATTACTTATTGATTCTTATTGTAAAGTTATGTCTTACAAAATCAAATTTAAAAAAGGGAGACTTTCGCAGATGGGTCTACAATATCACTGCATTTGTTTTTTGACTGTAGTGTGTAGAAGTTATATGTTTAATTATCTGGCCAGACTTTCTAGTTGTGTATAAAAATACCCCACAAGTTGCTACTTAGTTATTAAACTAGTTTTTTGAGACTGAGTTGAAATGAAACAATAAAATGTTGCAGAAAAGGTCAACGGTAGCAACAAAATAAAATGCAAATCCGACCGCATGCCAGCGTCCTCTTATGTAATCGGCATTTTGTTTTTGTTTTTATTTTGAATCGTTTAGGGCAGCACAGAGTTAAAAAGAACAGAAGAATTTGTGTAAATCACAAAATTCTTGTATAGTTATTGTTTTTGTAAATTTTTGGTCCGGATTAACCTACGTTTATTCGCAGAGCTTAATCATCGGAGCGAAACCTAGTCGGACTCGTCCGACAAAAATAAACTAAAGTTAATCCAGACAAAAAATTTGCAATGTGTTGTGTAGTGCTTAGGAAAGTATTATTGTATTCTTTAAAAAAGTGAAATTACATTCAAGAAAAGTAGAGTTCCCTGGTCTCTGCCTATCCATCTGGGATGCAGGCGAGAGTTTATCTATGTATGTAGGAATACATGGTATTTATGTATGTTCATGTGTATGTATGAAAGAGTAGAAATCGAGGTTGTAAATAGTGTCAGCAAAGTCTTATTATTTTTTAAAACTTTAATACGAAGACTATTTAAAAAAACGCATCAAAATGGTAATATCTTTTAAATCAATACTTTTTGGACAGTACCTATTATAAAATCTGCGCTATGATACTTCGTCTACACACCTGTGAAAAATACAAGTATAAGTAATTAATGATCTAAATATAATCTATATAATGTTCAGCTGTCCATACTTTAATATATTCTAGAACAGTGGAGCTACTACAGAGTATACTATGATTAAAGTCAAGTTGTTTGATAAAATATAACTATGCTTTATTTGATACTTCTAATAAAGTTATATGTTATACTATTGTGATGCATTTGATAGCTGTATACCTTCTGTTTCAATTTATTCTGTGGCCAGCCTTGTTGCGGTGGCTGATTGGTTTCGTGAGTAAGAATAAGATATTCTTTTTTCGAAATGTCTTTCTTTTTAAAAATAAGTCGCTTTGATTGAAAGCGTTTAAAGTTTTTTTTAATTAATGCAGGTGTTTTTTTTAATTGGTATCTTTTGTTTGGCCAGTATTGGCGAGCGAAAAATAAATAAGAATTTGCTTGGAATCCAGAATTTTGTAATAATTAATTACGCGACAGTCTCGTTAACATTTTTGTCGACTGTGAAATTAATAACTTTTTACTCTTCAGATAAATTCGACACAGTTCGTAAATGTAATAACAATGATTTCTGGATAACACCATCACGTGAAGTAGAATTAGAGTTTAAGTGTAGAACTAATAGATATTCCGTCTAATATGAAAATTCCACAATTTTCCTTAGTTGAGATGGTAGTTAATTTATTTGCGGGATGAGAAAAGAAAAAAAAAGGTTTTTTCAAGATCGTGGCAACTGGGAAAAAGCAGAGGGCGTCTTGAAAATGCATAGAGCTTCAGTAGAGTGTTAGCATTATTATACACAATGGTTAACATTGGCAATATTGTTAGTCAAGTGACCAACCGCATTCTCATGGTGCAACTTATGCAATAACTCGGCACCTCATGCAATTTGCTCTTTTTTAAGACGTCTACTTCTGCTGGTTCTACGGTTATGCCATTGAGACATTGTATTGCTTTGTAACTTACCAAATAGAAGCAAATAAAAAATAATGCCTTGTTCATGTCATCATCATCATGAACCCATTATGTCCCCACCATGGGGCACGGGTCAATTCCCTGAGGAAGGTATAGGGCATACTCCACCACGGGTCCAAGACCAGATCGGTGGAGGATTGTATGACTAGTGGCTGGTCTTACGGTCAGAAGTTTTCAAGCCGCCCCCTAAGGCCTCTGACATGACTTAGCGACTGCCATCTATCGACGGCAGCCGGCACCACCTGCTTACCGTGACTTGCAAAGCACGAAATCGCTCGGAAAACTGTCACTAGCGTTAGTTATAGACGATCACCCATCCATGCACTGAACGTGCCCTATGTTGCTTAGCCTTCGTGATCGTTTAAGATCACTCAGGCAGCCAGGGCTACGAGCGATTTAAAATCTAAACAAGAAAATTTTGTTATAGAATGACCAAAATACGAGTATCTTGGTTTTTAAAAGCGTTGTTCTTGGGTGATAAAAATGTCAATTTATTTTAAATAATTACGCTCGAAAGTCGGATTAAGACCCCACTGTGCTAAATTTGAGATTCAATACGTTGTTCTAAGCTTTTGGTGGTTGTTTTTGAATCAGATCGTGTATCTTCTTGTATCGATTTCGTAACAACTTCATTTTTAAGTGGGAAGGGCGTTAACCCTCTGCACACCCTCATAATACTGGAGGATCCTATTTAATAGAAGGCAGGACAGCTCATAGTACACATCGATTAAAAAAAAGAAACAACGGTAGAGCCTTCATCCACGAAGCTCTTCAAATGAAGCCATCACGGGACTCCTAATAAATATTCAGCCAGTTCAATGTATTATAGTGCTGGCAAACAAACAACAGATCGAAAGGGAAAAAAAGTAATGGTAGCAAACGATAAATCACACCGCATCCCACTTTCCTAAATTGATATTATAATGCGTTGCGTGGCGGTGGTTGGTGTCGTTTATTTTGCCAACGGTACCGACAGCAGCGGTGGAAAAATGCAAGGCTGTAAAAATATCAGCGAAGGAAAGGAAGGAGTCTCAGAGCAACCTGGGTATCTAGTCGGACCCCAGATGTTTTGCATAGTAATAGACCACTTATCTTCTTATTACTCAATAATTCTTCTATTAAACTTCTATTATTCAATGGTAAATGTTACGTTATGTTACGTTGCAGTTCCTTCTATGCAGATCAAAATATTATTGCCTATTTACAGAAATGTGTTTTTTTCATTCCGTACAGAGCGCTAATAGTGTCTATGAAGTATAGGTCACAGGCACTATAATTAAAGAAAACACATTCCAGCAAATACGCAATATTCTACGTATGGTCGTACGGAACCCTAACTACGCGTGGCCAACTCGAACTTGGCCGGTTTTTTTCTATTTTTCCTTATCCAAACAAAAAATTGGAAGAAATTGCTTATAGTAATAAGGCCGCTAATTGTACTTCGATTTCTAATAAATCTGTAAATGTAATGTATGTGCACAATTACATAATATTCTATTTTATTTTATCTACCTATCTAACTAAAATCTTGGAAAACAAATCGTTTTGTCTTATTTTTTTTTTTCTAAAACGGAGCTACATAACTAGCATCGAACACACGTCATGTTAACTTTTCTCTTAGAAGTCATTTCCCATTTGTATAAAGGCGGCCATTGCTGGCGGTAGTTTGTATAAATGAAGACGTTGGACCGATGTTGCTTCGTTAAATTGCTATCTCCTGTTGCTTCTGTGTTGTGGAGTCGGTGTTAGAACTTATTTGGTCCTTTCTCTCTTGAGCGAATACATTTTGAGTAGTATCATATGCTTTCAGTACAATTTATATTTAACAGACGTTAATAAGTCTATATTTTTTAAGATATTCAATAAAAAGCCTTGACCTTAAATGACTTTTCTATAACTTCAGCAAGCCTTCCTTGCAAAAGAAAAAATATAATTTTGTTTTTTTTTTTGTACTGAAAGTACAGACTGTCTCTTTGATTTTGTTCTGATGACGTCGCAAGGACAAAAATTTTAAGTAAATATTCAGAATAAAAAACCTTATGAATAAAACTTCAAAATACCGAAATTACTTTCTTAAAATTGCCAATATTTTCAAAATAAATTATAAAAACATATATCAAAATGATGACATCACAAATAAGTATCATGACCAGTTTCAGCCTGTTCAATGTATCAGTGCTAGGTTTCAGGACATTATGTAAAGTCACTTAATTAATGAAGGATCATACTTGAAAAGACTTGGTTTGGAGTATTTTGTTTCTTTGTTTCGCCAAAATGATCTAGATTTTGAAATGAGCACAAAGGTTTACTTTCTATAATTAAGTTTCTGTATTATTCGCGATTTGTAATCGCTCGTAGCCCCGGTTGCCTGAGTAATCTTAAACCCATTATGTCCCCACCGAGGGGCACGGGTCTCTTTTCGGAGGAAGGTCTAGGCTATAGTCCACCACTCGGCCTAGTCCGGACTGGTGAAGGCCAGTAAGACTAGGGGCTGGTCGCTACAACACAGATGTATGTAAATAGTCTCAATTCAGGATCACAGAATATACTAAGAGCCGGTTTCTGAGTTGTGAATATTCACTAAGTAAATGCTTAAGTATACTTCTTTCGAAAGAAGTATGCTCAATACAAGACTGAAGGATAAATGGACTTTGGAAAAAATAAGAAAAATAACAAAAGTTGTTGATGTAACCAAGAAGGTGAAGCAGCTGACGTTCAGGTGGACAGAGCACATTATGAGAGGACAGACAGAAAAATGGACGAGAGAAGTAACCGAATCGTACCCAAGAGAAGGAAAGAGAAAAAGAGGAAGACCTATAAAGAGATGGGAGGACGATTTACCCAGAGGATGGAGAGTCACAGCCAGGGATAGAGAGAAGTGGAAAGCGAGGAGAGGCCTATGTCGGAAGACAACCTGACTGACTTTGAATTTGTTGCCAAAGTCGGCATGTAGCAAAAAAAAAAGGAACAAATAAGGAAGCAACAACGAAATGCATGACATGTATTATATTTAATTAAAATTCCACTTATCTATAATTTAAAAATTTATTCAATTGTAATTCAATATAATTTAATTCAATCAATTATGTAATGTCAGCGAAATATAGGCTATTTTTATTTTATTTTTTATTTAAATGCTTAAGTAACGCTCTGTCACGCTCCTTTATGAGAAATTTGAAGAGACAGCACTACAGTTGAGAAGTTACTTAGCGAAATTCTCAATTCAGCAATTGGCCCGGATTCTACTCGACAGACTACTCCACAACTTCCCCTGTTCCGTTTATCAAGCCACGCCGATACAAAATGGAGGATCACGATGCTGCCAGAGTTATGTCCACGCCAGCAACAATAAATACCGCCGACCAATTAACTGCACGGTAGCGCTGCCAACCCCCAAACGGGGAAGCGGTATGATGGATTTTGCATACAGGGTGGGACAGGATCCATAGTTCTAGATTGATGATCATGATGATGTCCTCCTCGTCATAGTCCGACGGCGGCGACCTCAAGTATTGGTAGGATTTCTGCGACGGTGGGCTCGGATGTGACTTGCGAAGCCCAGCTTATTTTTGAAAGTTCGGTTATGTTATGGTTCTAGATTATGGCTTGCGGCAAAAGGCGGACGGACTTAGGGCCGATTTTTGAATTGAGAATTGAAGAAATTCTAAGTTCAGAAATCAGCCCATAGTCAGTAACCATTGTCTGATATTAATTTTCTTATAGCCGCGTAAGATTGGGACCTTAAAAATAACTTATTGTTTTCATACTTTTTTTAGTATATTGGGCCTTACGAGGATAGACCACTGTCTAAGACTATGTCTGTCCTATTATTGACCTAGCCAATTTAAGATTGGAATCGTAAAGTTTTCAGAGACAGTTACATCTATTCAGTTGTGGAGTACCTCGAAATTAAAGATATTGACATAAAATAAATCTAAAAAACAGCAAGGAATATGTAGGACATTGTAAATATAATTTGGTAGGTATATATTATAAAGGATCTTGAAAAAAAGTATATTTTGACATTTTACATATTGTTTTAATTTAATTTAATTTTTACATGTCTAAGAAGGTGAATTGTGAAGAAACTTATTTATATCGTACCATCTATAAGTATGTACCACTTTTCGAGCAAATAAACAAATTCATTTGATTTCGATATTACAGCGTGTCCCAAAAATGACACGTCACAGTGACACTGGAGGTAGACCTGCTCAAGGGGCGTCGAACCAACCTAACATGACCTCAGTAAAAGTTGCACGGCTTTCGAGATATGGCCAATTTAAACTTATTCTAAATTTTCACTTTTTTTAACAACTTTAGTGCTATGCTAGTACTTACGCTAAGTTAGTAAGTTCGTGACTGAGTACAAATAAAAAAAATCAAACACGAGGGATATCTAACTTAATGCTAGCACTAAACTTGTTAAAAAAAGTGAAAATTTAGAGCAAGTTTAATTTGGTGGTCTACCTCCGGTGTCACTGTGACGTATAATTTTTGGGACACCCCGTAGATACACTTTCTCGACTATTTGTCTGAAGTGTCCGACACCTCAGGCAACCGACGACGCGAGCTCCGTCTCAGCTCACCATGATTATGCTCTGCGAATCGGAGCGAAACCTTGTCGGAATCTTCCGACAAATATTCCAGTAAGTGTATCCGGAATAAAGTTAACAAGACAATATTTTGTATTAATGTAGCGTATTTTAACTTTTACTATTGCGTTTTGACTTCGAATGTAAAGCATCCTGTACAAAGTCTCTAACATATCTTTGTATAGACATACAATAATATATCGAGCATCATCCGATCTGCATAGCCAACGCATGTCGCCGACAGAAATTGTTTTACCGAATCGATTAAGCCCTCACGTCGATACTAAATCGAATCGTTTCTGAATCGATTATTTTCCCCTCGGATCGTATCGGGACATTTCTCTTTTGTCTGATATGTTTATGTTTAATCGAGATCGGGCGATGGTTGATGGGTTAATCTGGGCCTTTTTGAGTTACTTTTATTGTTAATTGAGTTACGGTGCCACTAACTGACAGTCAGGCGAAAAATATTTTAAGAGGAATACAGGCCGAATCAGAATCACTCGTAGCCCCGGCTTCCTGAGAGATCTTGAAAACGATCACGAAGGTTAAGCAACATTGGGCACGTTCAGTGCATGTATGGGTGACCGCCTATGACTAACGCTAGTGGCATTTTTCCGAGCGGTTCCGTGCTTCGCAAGGTACGTTAAGCAGTTGGTGCCGGCTGCCGTCGATAGATGGCAGTGACTTAAGCCAAGTCAGAGGCCTTAGGCTAGAGGCCCTCGGTGGGGACATAATGGGTTGATGATGACAGCCCATCTTTAAGAAGCAAATTATTATTTTTGTCCTGTTCCTGTTCCTGAAGTATTTAAGTTGTTTCTTATGTGAAATTTTTATTCTCAAGATTCTCAAGTTTCTTGTGTAAAATTATTTTAAGTTTTATAAGTGTAGAACGTAGACTTCTGTTATGTTTAACACATGTTTAATTACTTTTAGTATCTACTAACTAGAATTAAGTAAGAATGCTGTGTGAGCCTTTAATTGGCAATCTTATGAGGCTAAAACTGTCAAATATTAATTAAGTGTAAATGTTTTATGAGAGGGCCGTTGGCTTACCTATTAAATAAAAAAAATAAAAAAAATAAGTCTATGTCCATAGAACAATACAGGCTGACGGATTGATTGAAATTAATTATTAATTATTACCTCCTCACCACACCATCGCTTGTCCTAGCTCTAGATTCTGCTAATGAGTTGTAATGCAATGACAGTTGCATGACTGCGTCGATTTATTTCATTGCCGCTTCAAATGAAACCGCGCACCCGTATGAGTAATTCTAGGCGTCAATGGACGTGACATATCACGTGACCCAACCATATAACTATAATTGAATTATAATGCACTAACAGAATCGAGTCCTGGTTTCAAACCGGGATACCCTGTGCTATGGTAACCGGCAACGATATCACAAACTTGTAGTTAAACCCAGACAGGCAAATCGTCCAAAATCATTAACAGATACGCGTTGGACTAAAGTTCCGTCTGCTGTTGGAAATGAATCTACCTGTGTTAAAAGATGGCTTACATTTAGAAGTTTGCTGTTAGTGGTGGCACGCAATATCGCGCACAGTGGGAATACGCCTTGAAAGTTTGCTTGTTTTTTTTTATTAAAAACTTACCTACGATTGACCCCGATCTCACCTGATGGTAAGTGAAGATGGAGACGACGATGTTCCTCGTTGGTTCAGTAAGAGCCGTAAGATGGAGCCGCCGTGTTTATATGTAATCCTTCTTTCAGAGCTTCAACCACAGACAATCAACACCCTGAATTAACCTTAAAGCTCAGTGATAATGTTCAAATAAAGTTCCAGATACGCTATCCGCAACCAGGGCTGCCGTTTGTTCTAAATTTGAAGCCATAAACGAACACACGGAATATAGGAAAATGTATTTAAATTTAGAACAAACGGCAGCCCTGCTTGCGGATAGCTTATCTGGAACTTTATTTGAACATTATGAAACAGGGCCTAATTATAACACTTTGTTTGTTATGTAATCTTTTTCGGTAAATAAAATAGTTTGTATTTGTAGTTACGATTATCTTAAGACACAAGTCGGTTTTATCTTTAAAAGCTATCTGTACCAGAATAAACCTTACTACCTGTATCCAACAACCTCTAATCGCAAGTAAAACTGTCTCGCAACATAATAACAATATATCGTGGTGTCTTCTAACAACGAACGGCTGACAATGACGTATTGTAGTTAGGAGTCAAAGGTCCCGATTTACATTTTGTAATTTGTTTAAGCCGCTCTCGATGAGGCCGGCTTAGTCGGCGCTTGATCAATCTTTGAAAGCATGAAGCACTGCCGGATGTACAGTTAGAAACATCTCTTTTGGTTCCTTCTACGACTAATAAACATATAACGTAAACATTTACATACAGGCACACACATTGCTCCTGGCCCCACACAGGATACCCTGTGTCGTGGGAACCAGAAACAGCGACATCACAGACATGTAAATTGTGATATTTGAATCTATACTAATCTATATCTATCTTTATCTTCTTATATATATATAAAAGGAGAAACTGACTGACTGACTTAGAATCAACGCAGAGCCCAAACTACTGAACCTAGGGGGTTGAAATTTGGCATGGGAGTTCCTTAGGGAGCCTAGGGGAGCACTAAGAAAGGATTTTTTGAAACTCACCCTCTAAAGGGGTAAACGGCGGTGTTAAAGTTTGTATGGAGGTATAAAAAAATGTTGTCAGATTTTCTTGAAACTTGAAATAAATACTCTTCAACACAATTGATTGAACACGTGTTTCACGGTTTTTCTAAATTTAACCCTTAACGGGAGTGAACGGGGTTGCAACATTTTGAACTAAAGTCCACGCGGACGGAGTCGCGGGCGAAAGCTACTCTATACTAATATTGTAAGAGGAAATATTGTATTTTTGTGTGTATGTTTGTAATGAATAGGCTCCGAAACTACTCGGCCAATTTTAAAAATTATTTCACCATTAGAAAGCTACATTCTTTGTGAGTAACATAGGCTTTATTGGATTTTTAAAAAGTGTAGGGTTCCGTACGAAGTCTCAAATAATGTAACCCAAGGTGTAAAAATATTACTACCCCGGGAATTTTCCACGGAACTAATATTATAGCTATTTCCAAGGAAACATTTTTGCCACCCGTGCGAAGCCGGGGCTGGTCGCTAGTATACAATAAAAGATAATATTTATAAATAAATATCACAATACTTAGGACATACATACTTAGATTACATTAAGATAGACTTACATCGTTA
Source organism: Yponomeuta plumbellus (assembly GCA_947310845.1). Taxonomy (NCBI): domain Eukaryota; kingdom Metazoa; phylum Arthropoda; class Insecta; order Lepidoptera; family Yponomeutidae; genus Yponomeuta; species Yponomeuta plumbellus. Next base: position 4,391,774 of record OX371206.1, read on the forward strand.
TAAGAAAGATTGAAAAAATACTTATATCTTTGCATCGGATACGGAACTCAAATTCATACTAGCCATGCAGTCCTTTCCAGTAATTCATTTATAATACCGCCCGAATTGCGATTATTCGCGCCTCCGTCCGTCTCAGCCCTGGGGCCAGCGACGCTTATAATTTGATCACATTTGTACGAGGAACAATGCTCGCTGCTGCCCTAAGCGACTGCTGAGTGAGACGACACTGGAATAAGGAAAGCCGTGGAGTTGAGGGAGTAAAATTTACCAAGAATATCATCATATCTGTAATGATCAGGAAATTATGGTTGCGACTATTCAGACGATATTCAGGCTGTCCTAGTTTAGGACCAGGTCAAGTAAGTGTTGCGTGGAAGTCTTTATTATTATATTGTAGGAAAGATCATGGAGTGGAGGAAATAAAGTTTCATCATCATCATCATCAGGCTATATTAGGCCACTGCTGGACATAGCCCTCCCCTTATGAGCGCCATTAGCGCCCTGTCTTCAGCTTGCCGCATCCACCATCTGCCTGCAGTCCTTCGCAGATCGTCATCCCACCTGGTTAGAGGGCGTCTTACACTATGTTTGCCGAGTCGCGGTCTCCACTCAAGAACACGTTTAGTTAAAGTTTACATATATTTTAACTGAAATTGTACAGAAAACAATGTCTGCTGTTGTGCTAAGCAATCTGGTGGAGCAAAGAAAAATGTGATAGATAAAACTGGATGGGGTAGAAACAATCAATTCATTAAATTAACTTGAATAATCTCCTCCATAATATTGTTTTGTATCTAAAGCAGTTCTCTCTTTCTCTCAGAAATTTTTCTCTTTTATTTCTCTGTCCACATGACTCCAAAAACCTAACCCAATAGTCGTCTTCGGCGCTTACGGGGACGGTCAAAAAGATGACTGCGGGATTATCTCGTCAATTTCTTACCAAAATGGTGAGAGAAAGCGAATTGCTGAACATATTTTGGTCTAAAGCTCTAGGCTTTAGTCCAAAACGTTGACACTCGTGTAGGTGGCGTCCAAATGGTAAGCAATTTTTTGTGTCGACATTGATGCAAACATTTAATGTCCCCGTTCAAGTGTATTGGCTGTCTACACCAATCGATGTCTCCACGGCTGCGACACAGACACCGATCGACATCGCAACTACATCTGCAATGAAGTCTCGCGGCAGTGGACACACACAAACGGTCGACACTGAGTGTCTATTGTCAGGTGTCGTCGTTGTATTCACACCTTAACCTCTTCAGTCCTGCCTGACAATAGTTTTCTACTGTTATTTAGTCGACACGGGACTGAGGAGGTTAAAAGGGGGGAGGCCTCAGTCCTGTTGTGCGCCACCCATTTTAAGAAGACTACATAAAATGTCGACTCCATAAGATCGCTGTCCATCTGTAGATGCCCGGCGCCCCGACTGCACTGCCCTTCGCCGCGGGCCTCCAACAATGCGCTACTTTTTCCTGCGCCCGCACTACATAATAAACATTAAAATTTGTATTCAGTGCCGCGACGCGTGCGCCTCGGGTGCTGGTAGCTCCCAGTTGCTTCATGCTTTATTTTCCGGTAACAGTTGGGCTTCTTCTTCGTCAAGTGAATTGAGCATTTTTGCGAGAAGAAAGACCTCATAGATGCTTCTGAAGAAGATATGGGCAATAAGGCGAAGTGGAGTGATGAAATAAGGATCGCTGACCCCACCATAATGTGGGACTAAAACCCAAGAAGAGAGAGATAGTTTGGTTTGCGAGAGATAAGTCGTCTAAGTTAAGATGTATACAACCTTACTAACTTTATTCCGGATACACTTACTCGACTTTTTGTCGGAAGAGTCCAACGAGGCGTGCAATTACGCAAGTTCTCTACTGTGTAGAGCTGCCTGATTTAGCCCCTTTGTTCCCGGTATGTCACACCTCCTTATGTTACACTGTTACATTGTGGAACTTAATTTCCCAGTAGGTATGTCATACTCTTGCTCCGAGCATACATACATATTTTATTTTGACTCTTTCGAGCTGTCTGCTTAACTCGATAGGAAGCCACCCTCGGAACACTCGAGGGTGCCTTCCGACTCCCTGTGATGGTGGCGGTGGGCCCCCGACCTTCCACCCGCGGTCACTCCGATCCGACTAGTATGAGGCGCGCGCTCCTCTCCTAATCGGACCTCCGCCATTTGGTCGCCTGGGTCCCGCTTCACAGTGTGAAACAGGGCCCACACGACAACTACTATCAGATTATTCGCCACTAGTCAGCAAGATCCCACAAGGGACCGACGGCCGGAAGGCACCGACCCCGCCACTTGCCCTTCCATTTGGTTCAGAGAATCAGAGGGAGCGGAAGAGGTGGGGTTCACGTGAAGGTTATCTGGCGCAGCACCCCTTATTAGACATGTTAGGTTAGGTTCATGCAGGTACTAAGATTTAACTATCTCATCATCAACCTTTTTTTTTTTTGTTAACGGGGTGAAATGCTTTGTGCACCATAACCGCCACCCTTGGGGGAGGGCGACGGCCGTGTGTCGGACTCTCCTCTCCTAATAATAGGAGAGGCAGACCTCCTAAAACACCCCGGGGGCCGTCCTGTCGCTCGTGCAATGGGGCGCCGCCGGATCTCGCAAGTGGTAGACCACAGTGCGAATACTACAGCGGCGCCCCGGCGACGTCGACCCGACTCGCAAGGAGTCGGGCCCACCCTCACTGGAAAAGGGGCATGGGCCCCCCACCCCTTTCTCCCGTCACGATGTCGGACGGCAGGTCCCCTAACCTGGCGTCTGTGACCCTCCCTTAACCTCCTCTATGCCCTCTGCTGAACAGAGGGACATAGAGGAGGGCCCCCACCGTGTGTTTTTTATAGAGGTTGTCTCCTCGCGGCCCGAAGGCCCCCGGCCCCACTCAGTGTGGGGTTACGGGTGCAGGGCCCATAGTGGACCCCGCGGGACATCCAGCAGCGCAAGCCACTGGACGTCCTCCTCCCTCTGGTTTTGGTCCGCGCCGGCCGAAGCCGGTAACCCCCATATCTGGAGGGCGTTCCCCTATCCGCCACCCGGGGGACGCGTCCGATGGAAGACCAGAAACTCCACACGGATCTCATCATCAACCTATTATGTCCTCACCGAGGGGGCAAGGGTATCTTCCCTAAGGAAGGGGGCACCACGGGGGCCTAGTCCGGATTCGAGGATGAGAGACTAGTGGCTGGTCTTATTGTCAGAAGTTTTCAAACCGCCCTGAGGCCTCTGACGGCAGCCGGCACCAACTGCTTCACGTGCCTTGCGAAGCACGGAACCACTCGAAAAAATGCCACTAGCGTTAGTCATAGATGGTCACCCATCCATGCACGGAACGCGCCACATGTTGCTTAACCTTCGTGATCGTTTCAAATCACTCAGGCAGCCGGGGCTACGAGCGATCCTTAGAACTCTTTAACTATCTATTTGATAAAAAAATAAACCGGATAGATAAATTATCTAGCATCAAAAACTCTGTCATTGATTCCTATGCAGCTTTTGCAGGAAAGTCATTGGCAGAAGCAATAACCTTTAGAGCTTAAGTTTTAATTGCATACTTTTCATGACAATCAAAGTATTCTAACGTTCATTGTCTCCTTCCGTCTTAGGAGACCGATTCAGAAACTTTCGATTATAAATTCAATTGTCTAATCTTTGCGGTTTTCGGTGTCAACCTGTAGAATTTTCGGTGGGCTGATCATATCAACTCACCATAATAATGGTATTTGATTGTTTTTTTCAACTCGTTTAGATAAGATAAGAATAATCCTCTTATATAAAGATCTTTACCTCCGAGATACAGGCATGAGTTTAGATTAGATTAGAACTCTTTAATGTACCCCGCCCCGCCCGACTGTGGAACGATCTGCCGGTTTCGATAAGGCGCTCTTCTTCCCCAGCTATCTTTAAAAGCAAGATTCATGAATTTTAATTATCTATGTAATTTATTAATTTTTTGTTTTACTATGGTTTTCCTGAACGTAGGTATGTTTTTTTTTTTCGTTTGTCCTCTGGTAGAACTTTAGTGTATATTATGTAAATTTATGTATGTTTATAATTATTTTAAGTATAGTATGTAAAGGTTTATGTATGTATATTATTATTAAGTATAAGTATTTGTCTTTGTTCTTATTTGTACCGACTACCCGTCTCTCTTTTCCTTCAGCAACTTTCCATCGTCGGTTGCCTGGAAGAAATTGCTTTAAGCAATAAGGCCGCCAATTGTACTGTATCTTTTTTATGTTTTGTATGTGATCTCCTGGTACAATAAAGAATATTCTTATCTTATCTTATCTTACCCACCAGAAATACAAACAAATACATTATAAGACTAATGACTACTAGAGTTTATATAATATAATGTGGGAATCACTCGTAGCCCTGGCCGCATGAGTGATCTTAAACAAACACTAAGGTTAAGCAACATAGGGCGCGTTCAATGCATGGTTGGGTGACCGTCTATGACTAACGTTAGTGGTATTTTCCGAACGATTCCGTGCTTTGCAAGACACGTTAAGCAGTTGAAGGCGGCAGCCGTCGATGGATGGCAGTCGTTTAGCCAACCCAGAGGCCTTAGGGCGGGCGGTTTGAAAACTTCTGACAGTAAGACTAGCCACTAGTCTTACAAGCCTCCACCAATCCGGACAATCGACCAATCAATCCTACCTAGCCAACCAAAAATCAAGCAATCCTATACCTTCCTCAGGGAAGAGACACGTGCCCTCGGTGGGGACATAATGGGTTGATGATCCATTGTTGATGATGATGAATGTGGGAATATCCTTATTTGTTTTTGTATTTCTCAGGTTTCAAAGTTTGGGTATCGGCCAGTCCACGTAGAATTGCCCTCGCGTGCAATTTTAGGATGGCTGGCCTTTGAAATCATTCGAGTTTGTATAAAAGATCCTCATTGGCGTCCAAGTTCTAAACATGCAGAGATCCGTGATTATTTATTGGTAGGCTACATAAAAAAATATTGGTCTTGATTTGGGAAATCTATGCGACTAGTTTAGTTGTGTTCAATTAGTCGATTCGATACGGTAAGGTGCTCGTGAATAGAGGCGCAGGAGCTGTCTCTCGATCAGACACCAGCATCTTGCAGTCAGTTTAATTATCGTCTTCCTACTGCGAGTCACTCGGGACAGGACTTTGGAAGAGAATAGTTATAGAAGGTGCATCTCAAGCCTTTTTTATTTAGGTACACAAAACGATGAGTGAAACACCTTCGGCTAAGATAGTTTTTTAAAACGTGTGTGTGCGATCTCGTTGGTATGTTTTGCCCCTAATAGGTCTAGTTGCGATTGTTCATTGGGTAAGGTTAACTACCTCAATTCCCGTCGTTTCAAAACATTGCAGATGCCGTGGTCACAAGGTGCACTGAAGTGGCGCATTCAGATAATTATTACTTAACTCAAGTCACTTCTATAGGATAAAATGCAATTGTAATTAGACACGTTAAATGTATGAAGTATTCCTCATCATCATCATCATCAACCCATTAAGTCCCCACCGAGGAGCACGGGTCTCTTCCCTGAGGAAGGTGTAGGCCATACTCCACCACGGGGGCCAAGTCCGGATTGGTGGAGGCTTGTAAGACTAGTGGCTAGTCTTACCCTTTGTTCCCGCTAAATATACCAAATTTCCACAATACCATAAGTACCTGTCAGAAGTTTTCAAGCCGCGCCGTAAGGCCTCTGACTTGGCATAATGTATTAAAGAGTAATAATGTAAAGTCTGTTATCTTTTAGAATATACCTTGACTACTATCGGATAGAATCGGATATATTCGTGTAATAGAAATATCAATAATAATATCAGTGATAATATAATAACTAATATGACACTTAATGACTGTAACTAATATGACTGTAAAATGTTTCCCTGTTAAGACTGGCGTCAGATAACGGATAATGATCGATCGGATAATGAGACGTCAGATAATGTTACGGAACCCTTCGTGCGCTAGTCAGAATCGCACTTATCCGGTTTTTTGTATCAAGTGGGCCTTTTGCAAAATAGGACTGGTTCGTGGCGCTATAGTAGTTCGCGTGTCTTCCATTAATGCTTTTGTCTAGAATCAACAGCCATTAAGCCGGCGGTCTAGTGGAATGGCCTCTCCTTGTTTTAATTAAGTCTGTTACTATGGAAAACTGTTAAACTGTAATTGAACAGACTGCTCGCTTTAAGTCTACACTTAGACGCTTATTCATATTATCAATCCATTATGCCCCCACCGAGGTGCGCGGGTAATGGTATCTTCCCTGAGGAAGGTATAGGCCATACTCCACCACGGGGGCCAAGTCCGGGTTATTGGAGGCTTGTATGACTAGTGGCTGATCTTACTGTCCGAAGTTTTCAAGCCGCCCGCCCTGGCTCGGTTTAATGACTGCCATCTATCGACGGCAGCCGGCACCAACTGCTTAACGTGCCTTGCGAAGCACGGAAACGCTTGGAAAAATGCCACTAGCGTTAGTCATAGACGGCCACCAATCCACGAACTGAACGCGCTCTATGTTGCTTATCCTTCGTGATGATTTAGGGTCACTCAGGCAGCCGGGGCTACGAGCGATTCCATCCTGTTTGCTGAATGTCAATGTACTTATAATGTTAACTTCCAATGCTCCCATCGATACTAAATGGGACTCGTCCAAAAGCCAAAAGTCGCTCGTAGCCTGGGCTGTCTGAGTGATCTTAAACGATCACTAAGGTTAAGCAATATACAGCGCGTTCAGTCCATGGATGGGCCACCGTCTATGACTAACGCTAGTGGCATTTTTCCGAGAGCGGTTCCGTGCTCCGCAAGGCACGTTAAGCAGTTGGTGCCGGCTGCCGTCACCAACTGCTTAACGTGCCTTACAAACCTTCACCAATCCGCACTTGGCCCCCGTGGTTGAGTATCGCCTATACCTTCCTCAGGAAAGAGACCCGTGCCCCTTGATGGGGACATAATGGGTTGATGATCACAGCCAAAAGTAATTCAGCAATCAAGATTTACCTTCTTGCCGTCAAAAAGTGAGTCGGGTTACCAAAAAATACCACCAGTGCGCCGCCGTGTAGGTAAGTAACCGGTATAATTTCGATACGCAACGCCTGAGGACTCGGGGGCTAAATAACAATAATTTAACAAATTTATTCACCTGATCATCGGCCTTTTGTTTCGAGGTAATGAGCGGGTGCGCTCACAAGACGGATCAACCATTTGGGACTGCGGGTTTCGCCCCTGTTTCCTACAGCGAAGGAAAACACTGATGGCCGTACATCCGCCAATCCGGACTTGGCCCCTGTGGTGGAATATTGCCTATACCTTCCTCAGGGAAGAGACCAGTGCCCTTGGGGACATAATGGGTTGATGATGATAATAGAAGATTCGCAACGATAGCACCCATTTTCAGCTTGGGCCTTCCGGTGACTCACTGAGCATTAAAACAGAAGAAACCCTCACTCATGCTTATAAACACAGACACATACTAAAATTTCATACGACCTCTGTGGCGCAGCGGTTAGCACATGTGCCTACCAGGGGTCTCGGCTTCAAATCTCGGCTGGAGACAAAAAAAGCATTCAATAGGTCTTGGATGTTCGTGTTTATGGCTCGCACGACACAGGGTATCCTAGTGTGGGGCCAGAAACAATGTATATGCAATGTATATGCCTGTATGTAAATGTTTATAATATAAATTAATTAATATAACAATATTATTGTTATACACATATTTATTATTGTATGTCTGTGTACAATAAAGAAAAGTGTTTTCTTATTATTCATAATAGGGCACTCGTGGGACAGTTAGGTACTGACTGAAAACCAGCGCCGAGAGCCTACACCCTCAGCAATATGCTGAGTCAGCTGCTTTTTGCAGCGACGTATACACACTGCGACAAAATTGTATAAATTTAATTTGTTTATGTATTTTTGTACCTTTTCTTCACTTACTGAACTTTTTTTTGGAAGAATCCGATAAAATTTTGTTCTGAGAGACGAGGAATCGACGACGCAAGCTCCGTCTCCGCTCACCATGATTCAGCTCTGCGAATCACAGCAAAACCTGCCCTTATGTTACGTAACTTTCCACTCTATCGAGTTAACATTTAGACAACTCGAAAGAGTCAAAATAAGACTGTATGTAATGACAGTTTTTTTCCCAGTAAAAAAGTCCCAGAATGTAACAGTGTGACATAAGGTGGTGTGACATACCGGGAACAAAAGTGCAATAATGAATGATGAATCAGACAACACATACACTGGAGTCTTACGTAATTGAACCACTTTTTTTTTTTTGTTAACGGGGTGAAATGCTTTGTGCACCACAACCGCCACCCTTGGGGGAGGGCGACGGCTGTGTGTCGGACTCTCCTCTCCTAATAATAGGAGAGGCATACCTCCTAAAACACCCCGGGGGCCGTCCTGTCGCTCGTGCAATGGGGCGCCGCCGGATCTCGCAAGTGGTGTGAACCACAACGCGAATGCGACAGCGGCGCCCCGGCGACGTCGACCCGACTCGCAAGGAGTCGGGCCCACCCTCGCTGGAGAAGGGGCATGGGCCCCCCACCCCCTTCTCCCGTCACCCTGCCGGTGACGGGAGAGGCATACAGGAGGTTGAGGGAGGTCTGTGACCCTCCCTCAACCTCCTGTATGCCCTCTGCTGAGCAGAGGGACATAGAGGAGGGCCCCCACCGTGTGTTTTTTATAGAGGTTGTCTCCTCGCGGCCCGAAGGCCCCCGGCCCCACTCAGTGTGGGGTTACGGGTGCGGGGCCCATAGTGGACCCCGCGGGACATCCAGCAGCGCAAGCCACTGGACGTCCCCCTCCCTCTGGTTTTGGTCCGCGCCGGCCGAAGCCGGTACCACCCATATCTGGAGGGCGTTCCCCTATCCGCCACCCGGGGGACGCGTCCGATGGAAGACCAGAAACTCCACACGGACGTAATTGCACCCCTAGTCGGTCTCTTCCGACAAAATGTCAAGTAAATGTATCCGGAATAAAGTTACTAGCGACTAGTGTCGTCATCGTAGCGTCGATTACGCATGCTGGGTTTAATCCTAAGGTCAAAGGGGTCCTGCCCCAATCAAGTCGGTATCTCCAAACGCTATTATGTCGCTCGAGAATTTAGTGCGCCCGTTAAATTATTATCGAGCCCTTTAAATTTCTTTTGTTGGATAATGTGGTAAGGATACGTATGAGAGCTGGTGGTTTCCGAACGGGTTTTTTTATTTTGATACCACCATGTGAGTTCTTGTACTCTATTTTGAATAGTTTAGCATTGCGTCGCGTCGCCTTTCTTAGGCTTAGGGACGTCCTGCCCTTATATTATGTAACTTTCCACTCTATCGGGTTAAGCATTTAGACAACTTGAAAGAGTCAAAATAAGAGTGTATAATGACAGTTCGAAGTAGGAGTATGAGATACCCGCTGGGAAAAAAAGTCCCAGAATGTAACAGTGTGACATAAGGTGGTGTATATACCGGGAACAAAAGGGCTAAACCAGGCAACTCCATACAGTGGAGTCTTACGTAATTACACCACAGAAACGCCACGTGAGACGATGCGAAATTGACCACTCGATATGTGAAGAGAAGACAGAAGACTGACTCATGTGGCCATAATAATATGTAGGTAGTTGAATCTAACATCTTTGATTTTTAGGCCCAAAAAAGAGCTGCTCTTGACTCCAGAGTGCGTATACTGAGTTTTTTCATTCACTTTCGATAGCGAGAGCGTTTGCGATTTGCATAGGAGTGACAAAGAGGCAACTAGGTGGCGCGCTCTGTCACTCCTATACAAACTGCAAATGCTCTCGCTATCGAAAGTGAATGAACAAACTCAGTATAAGCACTCAGACGTGATGAAATCGGGTGTAGATAGATAGAATATTATTTATTGTATGTACTGTACACCAGTGCCTAGATTCTGTTAATGCGTAGTGTAGAACAATGACAACTTCATGAACGTTCCAATGGGCTAGTTGCCCTAAAAATTCTAATTATTCCGTCTTTTAGATTATTCGAAAATAAGGGACACGTATTTTTTTATTTGCAAATTAGACCAAAAATGACAAAGATATAGCCCATTAAAGTTACGTGTGATGTCACACGTAACTTTAATGGGCTATATCTTTGTTATTTTTGTTTAATCGAAAAAAGTGAAAATACGTGTCCAATATTTTTTTTTATAATCTAAAATACATACTAAATAGAATTTAATTATTTAGACCCTGGAAACTACCCTATTTCATTTCATAGCCGCTTCAAGTCTACGCGCGCACGCACATCGAACCTTCTATGATCCATTTGTCTATACTTGACATTTTTCTCAGACTATAAACGACAATAAATCAAAAACCTTTAGCGGTAGAGGGCTCGAAACAGTTTGCAAATTTAGTGCTAGCTACTCGTAGTACTAAATTTGCAAACGGTATCGAGTTTGCTGACGCTAAAGGTTTTTGATTTATTGTCGTTTATTGTCACCCGTCCAGCGATGCGCGTCTAGACTGCCTAGTGTGCCCATATGTACTGCCTGACTGGCCCTAACGCGATGCCATATTTTTTTACATTTTTTATGGACGCCGTTCCGCATTTCTCAAATTAGAGAAAGTACTACATAATTATTCAATAAGTGTTATATATATCTAGAATCTGCATGAAATTTCCTATCCAATTATTATAATAAAACTTACCTGTTTTCCAAATGACGAGGTGAATTTCCACTATCCACACCATCCTTTACTACTTTGAACTTTTTTTCATTTTTTTCACTTGCACTTTTCACTAGCACTGAACTAACACTTATAATATGATTTGCATATTATTTTTAACTATTTTAATCTATTTTTTAATATAAATCAACAAAATAAAGCTATAAATGACGAAGAGATAAATGCCATCACGGGCCGCGCAACCTTTGCAAAAAGTTCAAGGCTTGTTTTCACTTTATTTTCCATGAAATACAACAAAACTATTATTTGAAAAATAATCTACACACTTTTCCCAGTAATCTTCTATAATATAAAAATGAATCGCAAAATGTGTTGGTAAGCGCATAACTCAACAACGCTTGGACCAATTTGGCCAAATCTTTTTTTAAAATGTTCGTTGAAGTTCAAGGATGGTTTTTATGGCGAGAAAAATTAGAATTATTGCTGGAAAAAGCCTAAAAATAGCCCTTTTCTTTTTCCCATACAAATGATTTGTAACTAAAACGTAGTCAATTTGAGCTTTATTGCTATGGTATAAAGTTCATATTAAATTACAAGCACTCACTGTTGTCTAAGCAATGTAGGTGTGTTCCTAACGTCAAAGATCATATCTATCAAAACAATGTGCGTGTGTGCGTTGGAGCACAGAATACATAGTTGGAGGAGTTTAATGTCGCGTTCCGAAACTCGCGTTTCTTTTGTATTAGTTTCGGCACGCGAGATAAAATGCATCAGTTTCCACGTCATTATATCAGTCAAACAAAAATCGCGTTGGATTGTTCCATATTCACCCATTTTATCAAAGACATTCAAAGCACACATCAACGTTGAATCTTGCCATTCAGTGAAATCTATTAAATACATTTGCAAATATGTAACCAAAGGGAGTGATATGGCTGTGATTGGAATTGGTGCAGAGAATTCCAATGATGAAGTTACCCAATACCAAATGGGCCACTATGTCAGTAGTAATGAAGCAGTTTGGCGAATATTTTCTTTTCCTATTCATGAGAGACACCCTTCTGTTGTTCACTTAGCTGTGCATTTAGGAAATGGACAAAGAGTGTATTTTACAGCACAGAACGCAGTACAAAGAGCTGCTCAGCCACCATCTACTACATTAACCAGTTTTTTTGAGACATGCCAAAACGATGATTTCGCACAAACATTGCTATATTCTGAAATGCCAAAATATTATACCTGGAATCCTCAAGGAGATTTATACGACGGAAACAAGGAAAACCAGTTCCAGGATATACAGATGTATATTCCACCGATGCGATTGGCCGGATTTATTCAGTACATCCAAGCAATGATGAATGTTTTTATTTACGACTGCTATTAGTCAATGTACGTGGCCCAACATCATTCCAACAGTTACGAACTGTTGATGGTGAATTGTGTGGATCCTACAGAGAAGCCTGTCAACGTTTGCAATTGCTTGAAAATGACGCTCATTGGGATCAAACTCTCAATGATGCTGTAATATCATCACACGCTCATCAAATACGAACATTGTTTTCTATAATCATATCTACATGCTTCCCATCAAACCCAATTGATTTGGGGATGAAGTACAAAGATTATATGTGTGATGATATTTTGTATCAAATACGGAATAGAATGGGAAATCCAAATATACAAATCAGTGAAGAAATTTACAATGAAGCATTGATTTCAATTGAGGACATGTGCTTGATAATGTCAAACAAACTATTAATTCAATTAGGCCTGACCGCGCCCAATCGTCCAATGCATGACGCTTTTAACCAAGAGTTGCATCGCGAAAAACTGTATGATCTCAACGCTTTGAAAGAATTAATTCAAACAAATCTTCCACTGTTAAATGAACAACAGAAGTATGTATTTGAAACTCTTATGAAAGTAACAAATGATGAAACTGGAGGGATTTACTTCTTAGATGCACCTGGTGGTACAGGAAAAACTTTTTTGATTTCATTAATATTAGCAACAATTCGCTCACAAAATAAAATTGCACTTGCACTCGCTTCGTCGGGAATCGCAGCAACTTTGCTTGAAGGTGGTCGAACAGCCCATTCAGCACTAAAATTGCCATTAAATATGCAAAGCAATGAAACTCCAACCTGCAACGTTTCGAAGAACTCTGCAATGGCAAAGGTTTTGCAGCAATGTAAATTGATTGTTTGGGATGAATGCACGATGGCACATAAAAAATCTTTGGAGGCTTTAGACAGAACCTTAAAAGATCTACGGAGCAATAATAACCGATTTGGTGGTGCAATGATTTTAATAGCAGGAGATTTTCGTCAAACATTGCGAGTGATTCCACGATCAACGCCAGCTGATGAACTCAATGCATGTCTAAAGTCCTCCAATTTGTGGAAACATGTCAAAGTACTTCATTTAAGCAAGAATATGCGTGTCGAGTTGCAAAATGACCAATCTGGAAACATATTCTCTAAACAACTCATTGACATTGGTAATAGCAAATTTCCTATAGACATGTTGACTGGCTGCATTAACTTTCCTCAAAGTTTTTGTCAGTTAACTCGATCAAAAGATGAACTTATTCAGAAGGTGTTTCCAGATGTTTCTCAAAATTACAGAAACCATGATTGGTTGAGCAAACGAGCTATACTGGCTGCAAAAAACATAGATGTAAATGAATTAAATTTCAAAATTCAAGAACAAATTACAGGCGAATTGAGGATATATAAATCAGTTGATTCGGCTACTAATCAAGATGATGTAGTCAACTATCCACCGGAATTTTTAAACTCGCTGGATTTGCCAGGATTGCCACCTCACAATCTTCAATTAAAGGTTGGATCGGTGGTTATAATGTTGCGAAATATCAACCAACCGCGTCTTTGCAACGGTACACGGTTAGCGATAAAAAAATTACTAAATAATGTGATAGAAGCAACTATACTCAAAGGAAAGTATAAAGGGGAAGATGTTCTCATACCGCGCATCCCAATGATTCCGACTGATGTGCCATTTCAGTTTAAACGACTACAGTTTCCAGTGCGGCTTGCTTTTGCTATGACTATAAACAAGTCCCAGGGGCAGTGTTTGTGGTATTAATCTAGAAAACCCATGTTTCTCACATGGTGAATTGTATGTTGCCTGTTCCCGTGTTGGAAAACCATCAGATTTGTTTATGTATGCGCCAGGTAATCAAACAAAAAACATCGTATACCACAAAGCACTACAATGATAATAATAATAATTGTGATTCACATGATTAACAATAAAGCGATTACTTACTTTTAAATCCTTATATACGTTTTATTTAATTATTTTTTATTCACAACGCACTATCACCAGGGTGACGGTTCTGTTCAGGAGAATTTTTTAAATACGTAGGCACAAAAACTGCCACATTACAAATCTTTTTGACAGGACGAAGTCTGTCGGGTCAGCTAGTTTGATATATAACACAAAACAAATACTATCTGCTTTCCTCTTGAATAACTTATAAACCTCCAGCGGGCGGAGCCGAAACGCCTGACGCGGCACTAAAAGTTCGAGGCTTTTTTCATTTGATTTTCCATCAAATACAACAAAACTATTATTTGAAACATAATCTACACACTTTTCCCAGTCATTTTATATATAACACATAAACAAATACTATCCGCTTCCTTTCGAAATTATCTAAAAACCTCGAGCGGGCGGAGCAACTCGCGACGAAAACACAAAATGGCGTCTGTCAGACGCGGTTCACTTGTTTTTCGATGAGAACTTTATTTTTTTCTTTGGAATGGCATGAAGTTGGTTGACAAAAGTAATCCTTAGTAACCATTGGTCAAGAGAAAACCGGATATTGGCCATAGACAATAAAAACACGGCAGAAATCGAAGTCAAATCCAGTCTCTCGCTTAGCGTACACCCGTGTGTACGCTAAACAGTTGGGGCACAAAAAGTTAACGTACACACGGGTGTACGCTAAGCGCTTAGGGGGGTAAGTATCTTCTTCTTCGGTACTGTAACTCCTAGGGGAGCATAGGACCTTAACCACAGATTTCCACTTCTGACAATCGTTCGCTGCAGCTTCCAATTCAGGCCAGCCAGTGCCGATCGACTTGACCTCTTGGGCTATAGATCTTTTCCAGGTTGTCCTAGGCCGTCCCCTCTTTCGATTGCCCAAGGGCGAGTATGTGAGGGCCTGTCTGGTCAGGCATGTTCTGTCCCGGCGTAGTGTGTGGCCTATCCATCGCCATTTTCTATCCAGGATTTCTGCAATTAAAAAAACAAAGAACTTAATAGAATCCTTACAAAATTCAGCCTCCAAAACTGGCCCAGTCCCCTCCCCCCGTCTTTTTCAAAGCTGGTCACATTATTGAGACTTCAATCATCAACGCAACGAAGGGCGAGGGTCTCCTCCCTGAGGAGTATAGGCCATACTCCACCACGGGGGCCAAGTCCGGATTGGTGGAGGCTTTAAGACTATAGAGGCTGGTCTTACTGTTAGAAGTTTTCAAGCCGTGGTAAAGGATGCCCCAGGCGGCCATACTTCGTCCTAATAGGGGATGTATTAGAAAAGGGCAAGATAAAAAGTACCCGAAACTGACTTGCATGCATGCAACAACTAATGAATGCCGATGAAGCGAAAGTGATTTGTCAGGATCGTGGCAGGTGATAGTCCTTGGTCCCTGGCTTACCCCTTTGGGATACAGGCGTGAGCTTATGTATGTATAACCTAAGACCGAAAGTTTCTAAATATCACTTACCATATAAGCGTGGGAAAGCGCCATCAAGTTTTATGTAAATCATCTATGTAGAACAGCCGTAAACAGCTGTTGGTTGTCTCAGCACAAACGCTCGTAAAGTAAAACGAGTCAATTGTTCATATTTCCGAGCTTAACTCCACGAGCTATATCCGTCTCGAGTTACTGCAAACTACATTCGCTTGAGGCTATAAGTACGCACAAAATGTGTATGATAGAAGGTATACTCTGATGGTGTGTCTTTACGATTTTGTTGCAAAACTACCTCAAGTTTTAATTAGATCTGGGATTTCCGCACTTGGGTAATTGACACATAGCAAAAGATACTTAAGACACTAGGGTTTCTTCATGATGTTCTCATTCAACGTTAGTGAGTGGTATTGCTGCTACAACATCACAAATGTACATAACTTTACAAACAAAGTAATTAGTTATCCGACACTGGAAATCGAACTACCGCCCCTCACTTCTCAGTCCGTTGTTTGGGTAAGATTACCACGGTTTCGTGGAAAAGTACGTATGTATTAGCTGAAAAACAATTTAAAAGTCCCTGTAGAAAAAGTGTGTTAGTCTGTTTTTTGCTTTAAAGTAAAAAAAAATATTATCTTTCAAAATCACTCTAAGAAACAATTCGCTTGTCCTTATACAAAATTGTTGATGGAATCATTTGGTTTTTATTGCTTTAAAAGTGTATACAAAAAGTTCCCATAGAAAAAAGGGTAATGTTATAAGTATAATAAGTAATTTTTTACTTTGGCACAAAATCCAAACTTATTGTGATAAGGATATGTAATACTTTCTTTAATAAAACGTGTTTCAGGAACTTTTTATCTGATATAAATTTTTCAGTGAGATCTTAGTTCTCTCGTGCAAAAATGGTCTTTGTTGAAAAAAACACACAAAATTTCATCGCACATAATTATTGAACCAAAATTTTACTCATAATTCAACATAGTATAAATTTTATAACAATACAAAAAAAACACTTTACACTGTAACACTTTACAATAATAAAATAAATAAAAAAATATCTTATCGTAAACATCAGAACAAGTCGTAAGAAGGGACTATCTGTTATTCCTATTAGCTTTTCCTGCCTACCTAGTAGAGCCATATAATGGTGGCCAACTAGCACCACTAAAGACATATAAACTGAAGGTCACCAAAAGGAGATAGGCATTATAACTCAGAACAGTAGCTAATACCTTGTTTAGTTAAACTTGATGTTCTTGGTGTTGTTTTGAAACCAACTTGGACGTAGGCTCAGTGGTTTGATTTATGGCCCTAACTACCTATACAGAGGTCGTAGGTTTGATTCCCACTGGAGGCCGCCGTATATTTTACAAATATCCCGAGACTGGGTGTTTTTCGATGCGTGTAATGTCATTGTCTGGTTACCATAGCACAGGGTATCCTAGTTACGGACCAGGTCAAGTTACTGATGCGTGGAAGTTATTATTATTATCGTTTTAAAATGCTTATATTAAAAAATGCAAATCATAACATCTGCCGGCTGGGGGCAAATAAAACCCAGGTCTTGGATGTTTACATGTTTGTGACGTCGCTGTTTCCGGTTCCCACGACACAGGGTATCCTAGTGTGGGGCCAGAAGCAATGTATGTGCCTGTATGTAAATGTTATGTTATGTTATAACATAAACTCACGCCTGTTTCTCGGAAGAGTGGGCAGAGACTAGAGACAGCCACTTCCACGATCATGACAGATTACTGTCGCTTCGTTGACATTCATTAGTCGTTGCATGCACGCACGCCATTTTCGGGTCTTTTTTATCTTTCCCTTTCCTAATACATTCCCTATTTTTGGTCGAAGTATGTCCATCTGGGGCGCCCTTTACCGGCTCTTCTAGTATTCAGAGTTGACCAAAAATTACTTTATTTTTTATTTTTATTAGGTCTACCAACACTTTTTGTGTCTGTGCATTCTTAACAGTAACTTATATCTAGGCTAAATCTATATATATAAAACGAGAAGCTGACTAACTGACTTAGAATCAACGCAGAGCCCAAACTACTGAACCTAGGGGGTTGAAATTTGGCATGGGAGTTCCTTAGGGAGCCTAGGGGAGCACTAAGAAAGGATTTTTTGAAACTCACCCTCTAAAGGGGTAAACGGCGGTGTTAAAGTTTGTATGGAGGTATAAAAAAATGTTGTCAGATTTTCTTGAAACTTGAAATAAATACTCTTCAACACAATTGATTGAACACGTGTTTCACGGTTTTTCTAAATTTAACCCTTAACGGGAGTGAACGGGGTTGCAACATTTTGAACTAAAGTCCACGCGGACGGAGTCGCGGGCGAAAGCTAGTCTGGATATAAAAAAATGATTACAGGTTTTTCAAAATTAATCTCACGTTAAAAGTGGTTTTTGAGTTCCAGTCATAACATTTATCACATTTAGTTGAAAGTTATTACTGATTGTGTGCAACTACCATTGCTTTGCTTCAAGATTCAGAATACTCGTAATTATTCATCATTCATCCTCTCATTAAGCTCCCACTTTGCAGATCACAAACAACTAGGTACCAATTTGATATCCAGTTATCCTTATCTCGTGATCTCAAGCTGAACTCAAAATTGCTTATCTTTGACTGCAGTAGCTTTACCAACAAACTTTTTGGACGACTCCTTTTCCATACTATTTTGCACGAAAACTAGGCAGCTAAAAGCTTGGTGGCTAAAGGATTAAGCTGGCAGCCTTCACACAGTAACTTAGCACGGAATTTATGCTCACAATAGGATCAACAGAACGATTTCTTTGCCTGGGGGTAGCTGTAGGACGACCTTAGGTATTCAGTTCAGGCAAGAGACTTACAGCTTTACTCCTTTGTCTTACGATTGTTTACAGCTGTATTTAAAGTTGGTTTTCTGCGTAATAGTTGCAAAATTGCTGGTTCACTTGGTCCAAAGGAAAATAAGTTGTAATATCAAATGGTTAAGGCTCAGGTTGGTTGATAAGTTGGTAGGTAGTACAGTATAGTAGCAAAGTTATAGCCTGGTAGCTTTAAAAGCGTGAAATCATTTGGTATCGCGCCATCTGCTATGGTTCGGGCATGGTTTATTGGCAGGGTTGGTACGGTACCCTGATTTCTTTTGATTTTTTTTCGGAGTTAAGGTGCGTTTACAAATGACCAGTATCAGTGCGGACTGAACAAAAAGAATTTATTTGGTTTTAACATTCCGGAATAGGGTAGTTTCCAGGGTCAAAATAATTTAATTCTATTTAGTCCGTATTTTAGATTATAAAAACATATTGGACACGTATTTGTTCTTTTTTCGATTAAACAAAAAATAACAAAGATATAGCCCATTGAAGTTACGTGTGACGTCACTCATTGCTACAAAATACAGCACGGCGGGACGTCACACGTAACTTTAATGGGCTATATCTTTGTCATTTTTGGTCTAATTTACAAATAAAAAAATACGTGTCCCTTATTTTTGAATAATCTAAAAGACGGACTAATTACATTTTTTTGGGAAACTAGCCTATTCCATTGAGTTTTTTCAATTTATTTCAATTCATCGACATTCCTAACATCCTGGTATCCCACGACAGTCAGATTATCTTTAAACAGAGTGCTTAGTGCGAGTTTTTTCATTCACTTTCGATAGCGAGAGCGTTTGCAATTTGCATAGGAGTGACAAAGAGACAACTAGGTGGCGCGCTTTGTCACTCCTATAGAAAATGAGTTTACGTTAACGCGATCGAGTAGTTAAAAAAACTCGCACTAAGCACTCAGAAGACAAAAGAAAAATAATCAGGCCACGCAGAAGTTTCGTCAACCCTAAATTTAGCAGTGGAGAAAATGATGGTAGGAGATCTTACTGTCATTGTTCCCCACGTACAGACTGCATTTTGAAATGAAATGAAATGAAAATGAAATGAAAATGTTTATTTGTAACAATAAAATAAGTCTTGAGAGAGTAAATAATCTGTTAGTCAGAGCCCTAAGATTATGAGTTAGTTTACTTACACTATGTGCAACTCTGATGTCTATGCTAGGTAAAAACCTGTGATACAGACATCAGTTTTTCTCATTTGTAACAAAAATACAATTAAGACGAAATTTTGCGAAAGAATTGCAATTCACTCGCTAAATGATAGGTAATTTATCTTTTAATATACTTCGATTGTTTATATATTCGAAAATTTGTTAGTCAGATATATTTAAATTGTAACTTAATGTTTACAATATAATATCTTACGTATGTAATAGTAACTGAATGATTATACCTAAGTTAATGCCGATATAGTAAAGTAAGAGCGCGGTTTCCTGAAACTGGTGTTTATACACTTAATAGGAAGTCCCCACTACAATGTATAGTTAGAGATGAAGTACTTGGATGACCGAGCTTCGCTCGGTTTTTTTTGTAATCTTATTTTTCAAGCTCCCAATAATAGTTTATCTTGCAAATAAGGGTACTTAAAAAAAAAGGAAAAGACATACCTATATCAGGATTTGAACCGCGGTCTTTTCGTTTCCGGACCGCCCGATTTCCCACCTGAGCTGCTACAACTGCAGATTGCTGCGAAAATTACCTTTGTAATATAATAATCAGCGATTCATTGGCTAAAACACGGATAAAACGACGTCTTCTGAAAAATAAACCTAGCTAGATCAATAAATCGCCTCCTAAACCACCTGAATACTAAATTTCGTGAAAACCGTTGGAGCCGTTTCGGACATTCAGAATATATATGCAAGAATTGCTCGTTTAAAGAGATTAGATAATATGGATAGATGATTATGAATACTTGGAAACGAAATGAAAATATTTTTATTATATTTTTGTTTGCATTTGTAGAGTGGATCAACGTATGCAAACTTCAATCTATAAGCACCCTAGTAATTTTTCTTTTAATGACGCACGATTTATGCGTCTTGCCGCGCAAGAAGCCCGCATCCGCTGGTATTATCTTGATGAGTAACCATGTTCGCGCTCATTGATATTTTTACTCGGAATCCTCATTTGTAACTTGAATGCATGAAGAGAGGTGGATATGTAGCTTCTCATTTACTTCACCAAATCAGGAATCTGACACATAGGTACTAACCTAAGGATTTATAGATTGTTTAATTGGCAACTGTCATTTAGAATGTTATTGTAGAATTTGTTTGTTTATTCCTTACTTTGTTATTGTTGTTTTAGTGTTATTCCGTTTATTTACTTTTAACTACATTTTTACCCACCGAAAAATCTCTAAAAATAAACATACATCTAATAGGTACACTAAATATTTTATCACTAATTACTATAATCATTAATCTGTGTTTTGTAAATAACAAAAAAACAACACTCGTAAACAGTGCCATGGTTTAGATTTACGAGATGCTAAATTCTGAAAACAGCTTTTGACGCGGCAAATATTCGATTTCCACCAGCGAGCGTCAGCCCTAGAAAACCAGTGTTGTGACTTCCTACATTGTGTCTATAAGCTGACAAAGCACCCGATTATTTTCGCAACCGACAAATTTGCATAGCAGACTACTTATTATATTGTAGGATTTAATAAAACAAGGTATTTTCTTACCTATTTTTGCCGCTTTGATACTTGTTACCTCAATTTTTTTTGAGCTGAGTGTATTTGAAATGGGGGCCTGCTGTTTGACCAAAAGTCATTTGAAAAAATTACACTTGACAAACAATGTTTGACAAAAAATGCTTTCGCCAATTGATCATTTTACTACTAATCATTTTACAAATGACTCACTTATCCAAATGATCAACACTTAAATTTACATTTTACAAATAATTATTTTACTTAATGAAAATTTAACAACTGAGTTATCAGTCAAAACTACTATTGGTCTAAAAACGTTTGATAAAATGTATTATTTGACAAATGTTTAGTTTATTAATCAATCTTACGAACGGGGGGTCGGCGATGTAAAGAATACGTGACAACAGAAATATAGGTGCGACGACGCGCGTGGCGAAGCGGAGCGCGTCGGAGCGTTAGGTTCTCTATGTAAGATCGAAAACAGACTCTACTTTGATGCGTTCAACATTTTGTTAAATGACATTTGGACAAATGCTTCATTTGCGAAACATATTATTTGGTGAAATTAAAAAAGGTCAATTGACATTTTAATATTCAAAACATTTAACAAATGTAGTGTTTGCTAATGGATCATTTGCTAAGTGAGTTTTTGTAAGATGATACTTTTGTCAAATGTCTCGTTTGCCAAATGAACATTTGGTTAAACGTTGTTTGTCGAATGACCATTTGTCAATAATTTTTTGGTCAACCATTAGTAATCCATTTGAAATAAAAAAATTTTGTGAGAAGTTTGAAGCATCCTTACTCAGATTTTGAAGTTAATAAAGTTTCTCGCTGAAAAGACTTTTGTTTAGATTATATTCTTATAACCTCGGACGTTTTTCACTATTTAACCTGTAGAATTTTTGGTGGGCCAATCGGCTGATCGTAAAAGTGATTTTTAATTGATTTTTTTAAGGTTTTTAAGGTTCTTTTAAAGGATTTTTCTCTTAAATGAAGATTTCACATTTTGTTTTGTTAATCAATATACAATTTAAGCTTTGTATTTTGAGCAAGTCTGTGGGGAAAAAGGCAGCGAAGAAACTTTATACTATTTTTTTTTAGTAATAAATTGGTTCTTCTTCTTCATGTGCTGATTATCCGACTCTCAAACCTTTTTAGTCTGATCCGCATATTTATTTAACCCTGTTTCTCGCAAGGCAAAAGCTTACTTATGATCCTATGAGTATCATCAACAACTAAATTCGTTAGTTTCAATTCTTACAAACATGCTTACATTAGTATAGTCGACAGCACATCATCCTGTACGTGTACACCCATGCACTTTACTCCGTTGCATTACGGGCGACTTTTGTACCTAAAATGTGAAGGTTGACGCGCTGTCGACTGTACGCATATCCATGACACAAAATCACATAGCAAGTGTCACTCAGCTGAAGGAACACCCTAACTGCTTCTCCCTCGATTTTGTTCAACTTTTTCGCAAGACCAAGGAAATTGCGAGACTAGCTCCGGGGACAATTTGTACTGATAAAATAATAAATACCCACTTGCGCTTTTGTAATTTACTTGGTACGTTATCTGTCCGGTCATTCACTTTTACTTGAGGCAATTTCCTTTATTATTTATGAAGCTAGGTCGTTATGACAATTAGTCAATTACTTCGATGAACGTCAAACTAAAAAGTAGTAAGGAATTGGAAGAAAAAAAACATTATTATAAAATAAAGGGAATTCATATCAAACCCAGAAGTGTTTTAACATTACTCACTTTATTCTGGAAACAATTACGCCTTTTTTTCGGAAGAGTCCGGGAGAGATTGTAGTGGGTGGGGACGTAATGGGTTGATGAATATGATGATGATTATTTGGAATTCTGCTACAAAAATATAGCATACATACATCATGCCTCTACCCCAAAGACCAGGGACTGCCACTTGCCACAATGCTGACAGACCACTTTTATCATTTTTTGGGTACACCCCCTCTTTGGTCGAGTATGTCCGCCTGGGGCGTCCCTTACCGCCCTTTCCGCTCACACTCACTCGATATATTTGTGTCGTCAGTCTTTCTTCCTTCATCCTCTCCCCAAAGGTTTAAATAACTATAGGTTTTGCTTATTACACTTGTAGGTACATATTAACATAACTTGTAACCAAATTGTGGACAAAACCTGTCGTCCACAACGCGACATTTGCAATCTGACTTTAAATACTCACCTAATAAGACTTTCAACATACATGTGAGAATATGCCAAGAACGAGTGCCCTAAATCACACATTCCATTACTCTGTTAGGACCTAGCCAGAGGCTTGCTTGTGTTAACATTTTAATAAATACATACGCGCATTTACAAGCTATTAACATGGCACCTTGTTTATGTGGCACTCGGTTAACAACGAGCCATCTGAGCG
The DNA here is from genome assembly GCA_947310845.1 of Yponomeuta plumbellus. Classification (NCBI taxonomy): domain Eukaryota; kingdom Metazoa; phylum Arthropoda; class Insecta; order Lepidoptera; family Yponomeutidae; genus Yponomeuta; species Yponomeuta plumbellus. The sequence continues at coordinate 4,415,127 of OX371206.1, forward strand.
AAAACCACTTTTTATGTAATGTATTGTTGTATTTGCATTTTTGTAATTGTGTATAATCCATTTATCTATACTTGGCATTTTTTGGAACTGACACTGAATTAAAAAACCTTTAGTTTTCATAATAATATATAGTACTTTTTTTTACGTAGCCTCGATTGTGTCCCACTGCTGGGCAAAGGCCTCCCCCAACTCAGACCAGATGTTTCTGTCTTGTGCCACCTCAGACCACTCAAGCATGTGTCGGTCAAGATCGTCTCGCCATCATCATCAACCCATCATGTCCCCATCGAGGGGCACGGGTCTCTTCCCTGAGGAAGGTATAGGCCATACTCCACCACGGGGGCCAAATCCGGATTGGTGGAGGCTTGTAAGACTAGTGGCTGGTCTTACTGTCAGAAATTTTCAAGCCGCCATAAGGCCTCTGACTTGGCTTAAGGGTGTCGCCAACTCGCCAATATATAGTACTAGCTGGCACTAAATTGTAGACTGTTTCGAGTTTTCTACCGCTAAAGGTTTTTGATGTAGTGTCGTTTAAAGTTAAAAAAAAAAGCCAAGTATAGATAAATGGATTATAGTTTGTAGTGAGTAATAACTTGAGGCTTCTTTGTAACAGCGGCAATGAAATGAAAACGAGTCAAGTAACTGTCATTGTACAGTAATGTAACTGTCATTATACTATAGCGCATTAGCGGAATCAAGGCCCTAATGGGCCACCGGCTGCCAGTTCGTGGCGTCAACTTAAAAACATTTGGACAGTCAACAGCACATCATCCTATACGCCCATGCACTCTGCTCCGTTGCATTACGGGCGACTTTGCAACTAAAATGCGAAGTTTGACGTGCTGGCGACTGTACCGCATCGGCTATCGGTTTTTCAGCCTATGTCGGCCGACCAGTCCACTGCCAATACAACTTGTTATCTTAGACTGAGTCATTCACTTTAGTTGTTCAATGACAATTCATTCAATGCTCGGTGATATAAATAATATAAATATACAAAATAAAATACAAATAGAAAACACAAAATATTTATTTCAGATTACGGAAAATAACATAAAATTTGCATCGAGCCCTGAACTAGGCAATCCTGTATCGCAGGCGCTCGACTAGGTTTTGCTTACATAGTAGGTAATTTCTGAGAGTCTATGGCGACTGAGAAAAAAAATGTGATAATAAATTTGTGTTACTATTAATATGTATACCTACTAATAATAACTCCCACACAACACAATCACTTGGCCTGGTCCCAAACTAGGAAACCCTGTGATATGTTAACCAGGCAAAGTCGTTACAAGCATCGGAACACACCCAGGCTGAGGCTATTTGTACAATTATACGGCGGCCCCCAGGAGGAATCGAACCCACGACCTCTTTCGTGGTAGCGACTTAACGGCTCGACCAATGAGGCAGTCATATGATCCGAGAAAACAAAAAATGTTCTAGAGAGAATAGAATACATAAAAGTTTTTTGTACATTTGTGAAGTTACAGTCGTAATACCACTCTCTAACGTGAAGAAAATTATCGTGAGGAAACCTGAGTGCCTGAGGTATTAACATACCTCAGCGCTTAAAATTGCCAGTCCACGGTGGGCATGCGTGGCAATTTTATAAAGCCCATACTCTCTCGCTGAGAGAAATCCCGAGCCCTGCAGTGGGACGAATACAGGCTACACAAAAAAATATTGCAGTCATTGTAGATAGGTGACAATACTTCAAAATGAAAATCAGCGCTAAAAGCTTGTCTATCAGCATAAGGCTGAGTCAGCTGCCTTTTATAACAGCAGTGACACGCTGTAGTCTTTATTTTCCTTCTATTTTCTTCTGATTTTTGTTTTTGTACTATTCGTTTTTGTTTTGTTTTTTGATTTATTTTGTTATTGTGGCGTGTGTACTGTTTATAACAAATTTTTCTTCCTCTTCTTCTTTCTTTTTCAAAATCTGCCGATTTATGGAGCTAAATAGAAACTGCACTTGCATAGAACTCCAAAACCCACTGGGGCGAATTACATACCCAACTTTGTTTCTAACATCAAGAAACAGGTGTTTCTATGATTACATACAAAGTAGGAGAGCGACCAATAGGTACATAATTGTATGACGATTAGAATGGTCCGTCTAGCGTTTCTTAACCACCTCTGCGGCCTTATTCTCGGGAAGTAAAACGGTCATAAACGACTAGATCGTGGAAAAATTACCCAAGTGTTTACGAGGCTTAGCTAAATGCTAAGGTTTAATTTATAAAAACACAATTCCATGAACCCGTAGAATTTTTAGTAAGCCCATTGACTCACTAAACTTGTGGACCTCAGCCGACGTGTCAGTTGGTGAAAGTAATTTTAATTATTGTTTCAATATTCAAATTTGCACCGGCTACCAGTATTTCAAATTTCTCTCAAGAATTTCCTATTGCAAGGTGGTATGAAAGAAATTGCTTTTAGCAATAAGGCCGCCAATTGTACTATGCACCTTTGTGAATGTTTTGTGTTTTTTGTTTTTCCGGTATGCAATAAATAATATTCTTATTTTATGTTTTACTCATCACGACTAGATCGTGGAAAAATTACCCAAGTGTTTACGAGGCTTAGCTAAATGCTAAGGTTTAATTTATAAAAACACAATTCCATGAACCCGTAGAATTTTTAGTAAGCCCATTGACTCACTAAACTTGTGGACCTCAGCCGACGTGTCAGTTGGTGAAAGTAATTTTAATTATTGTTTCAATATTCAAATTTGCACCGGCTACCAGTATTTCAAATTTCTCTCAAGAATTTCCTATTGCAAGGTGGTATGAAAGAAATTGCTTTTAGCAATAAGGCCGCCAATTGTACTATGCACCTTTGTGAATGTTTTGTGTTTTTTGTTTTTCCGGTATGCAATAAATAATATTCTTATTTTATGTTTTACTCATCTTCATTTTTCCACGTTCTAGCAGTCTTCTATATAAAAACACCATTCTGTAAAACGCTCTCGAGAGGCAGTTAAAATATTCTGTAGTTAGAGGAAAGACGTATTCACACATTATTGCTGGTTGGTTTCCCGAATAAACAAAATTAAAATTAAATTAAATTATTTATCTGCCTCTGCGGCATATTTTAATCACTTGCGTTATGACCTTGAAAATAATAATTAAAAACCCATTGTTATGATGAGCCCATCGCCCCCCCCCCCGAAAATTGTACAGATTAAGACCCCTAGCCTCACCACATATTTTGTACTAAATATTTTCTAAGTGTTTTCCTGCGTTCCTGACGCAAATAACGCAACAGAATGGCGCAGTTTTTCATCGGAATGAAACTAGTTGCGGACCCGCCACTGACAGAGTCCATTGACAATCTAATTGCAATCTGTTACAGTGACATTAAATTATATAGAGCTGCCGTGTGATGGATGCTCCTGCTTTGTAATTGAGTTAGTTATACGCGCTGAATGATAATCAGATGATCTATGTAGGCATAGTTGGTGACCTCAGGAGAGATATTTTTTTTTCGTAGAATAAAACTTACCGCAGGGCGCCGTAGAGTGTTGCTTTATTCACTTGGAGCTTTCAGAATTTTGAGTAACTTTTTGATGAAATTTAGAATTTCTCAAGCAAATAAATTGAAAATGTATTTCAAAGGCGCTATGTCAAAAGGCCTATTATAGAATTGACGACTTTATGAATAACAAAAACCCTTGTCAGTAAACCGATTCCACAACGAGCTAGTCAATGGTGCTCCATAGATTGTATATAGCAGTGTTTTTCAACGTTTTCAAGCCTCTATAGGGGAGTCGCGAAAACTACCTCAGTAAAAGAAATAAAGTTAATTTCAATAATCTTTAATTTATTCAAGATCTTTTTTTCTTGATGTAAAACAATCAAATTTTTCAAAATATTTTCTTGGGTCAAGACTAAGCTAAACGAAAATCAAACACACTACGGCCATTTGCATTTGCATAAATCTACGCCGGCCCTCAGTGAGATTCAAATCCACGACCTCTTTCTTAGTATCTAAACGCCTTAACGGCTCGACGAGGCAGTCTTTTTTCATTCAGATATTTTTCGCTATAGTAAAGTCCTTTTTTTCACTTTACACTTTTTTCACTTATGTGGACCACGCGCTCTGTATAAATCCTGTACAACCTGCCGCTGTAGTTAGAAGCCGGCTGTGCAAGTAAACAGTAGCCAACTTGTATCTCCGTTGTTATTATGGTACCTACCTTAAGGCTGGGGCAGACAAGGAGAGGAGCTAGCCTTGCGATTGGTGGAACACTTACCTTATTAAAAAGGTAGTGGGTTCAAATCCCGGTATTGCAAACGGCTTTGTTTCTAGAGTTACGTATAATAATTATAGATTTTATAGTAGCATATTTTGCATTTTGGAGAGTAAAAGCGGGAAATTGTGTAAATGGTGCCTTGCACTCCTTCGTGAGTAGCCAGAATATCTCCAAAAGGGCAAGATTGGCTATCCATAACGGTGTGCTGGTCCCAACACTGATGTATGGTAGCGAGACTTGGGTGTGGCAGAAGAATCATGAAAGTAGGATTAATGCAGTAGAAATGAGGGCCTTGAGAAATATGTGTGGTGTTACTTTGAATGACAGAATACGCAATAGTGTGATCAGAGAACGTTGTGGACTGAAAGAGGATGTAGTGACTAGAATTGAGAAAGGAATGTTGCGTTGGTTCGGACATGTGGAGAGGATGAAGGAAGAACGACTGACGAAGCAAATATATCGAGCGAATGTGAGTGGAAGGGCCGGTAAGGGACGCCCCAGGCGAACATACTTCGACCAAATAGGGGATGTATTAGCAAAGGGCAAGATAAAAAGTACCCGAAACCGGCGTGCGTGCATGCAACGACTAATGAATGTCGATGAAGCGAAAGTGGTTTGTCAGGATCGTGGCAGGTGGCAGTCCCTGGTCTCTGCCTACCCCTCTGGGATACAGGCGTGAGCTTATGTATGTATGTATGTATTTTGCATTTTGTTATTCACCCTGTTCCATCTCAGAATAACCCATAGAACTTCAAAAAAATTCAAAATTATTTATTTATTCATCATCAAATGATTATGTCCCCACCGAGGGGCACGGGTCTCTTTCCTGAGGAAGGTATAGGCCATACTCCACCACGGGGGCCTAGTCCGGATCGGTGGCGGGTTGTAAGACTAATCGCTGGTCTTACTGTCAGAACTTTTCAAGCCGCCCTAAGGCCTCTGACTTCGCTTAGATACATAAATAGCAATAAAGACTCCGTTAACATAAGTGATATACATAGGTAATATACATAAGCTCACGCCTGTATACCAGAAGGGTAGGCAGAGGCCATGTACGCGAAACCGGCAGTGGCAGGTGGCAGTCCCTGGCTTCTGCCTACCCCTCAGGTGATTAAACAAATTGAATAACATTACAATAAAATAAATAAATATTAAGGGATGCAGGGTATATCTATGTATCAATAAAATTGCCTCGAGTTCACTATACACTACGGTTTTACTCACTTACTCACACAGCACTGATTTTCACCGCATCTTCAACCGAAAGAATGTCTCTGATTTATATTAATCTCACGATACATTCATCCTTCTAAGTGGTTCCCTGACCATAGTAATCCCGCTGAGCACACATCCAGCTCACTTATGTGCTAATCCGGCAGCGCGCAGATTTAATACATACATAATAAGTGTTATTACCTAACTGCCCGGGGCTAGGTAGCGATGTGCCAATCTCTTTCTAGTTTACCCTAGGCTCACATGAGTGGAAACTAAATTTATCTAGGCTTGCAGCGTTAGCACGTAGGTGTCCCGAGTGCTTATACTGAGTTTTTTCATTCACTTTCGATAGCGAGAGCGTTTGCAATTTGTATAGGAGTGACAAAGCGCGCCACCTAGTTGTCCCTTGGGCTTGGTACCGGTATCAATCAGGTCATACTCGTCCACTGCTAGGCGTAGGCCTCTAAGGCTGACATTCAGAGACGAATCCTAAGTTCACGCTTAGATCAGTCTTAGCAAAGTAAACTAAAGTCGTACTTAGTAAAGCGCCGTAATTTTCGTATTCACACACAGTACTTAAGAAAGTCGTCTATATTGTCATCTATTTTTAGTGATGTAGTTCATACCGGTTTTTTAAATTTGACATTGCCACACGAGAGCAGGACAACATCATACAATTTTATATATGTCAGAGTGAATAAAAAAATCCCACAGATAATGCTCGTAGAACATCAGTGAAATGACGTTTGGAGTAGTCTGTGAAATAAAGGCTTAGAAGTGACAGTCTAAGTTCACGTAAAGTCACCGATATTGACTACTTACACTTAGATAAGCACCATTTCATACTAAACTTGCTAAGATTCGATTCTGAATACGAAATGTTTCTAAGTACGTGATTTTGACATTTCTGAGACCAGTCTTTGCTTAGTTTTCGTCTCTGAATGTCAGCCTAAGACACGCCACGTTTTTGGCCTCGGCCATTCTCATTCAGACGTTGAAGGAATCTGCTCAGACCGTTGGTCAGTAAGCTGGTTACCGCAATAATGTGTAAGGTAGAATCCATAATTCGAGATACCAAATTGACAGTTCATTGCGCACAAGTGTTGCAATAATCAGGCTAGTGCTGTTCTTGTCGATATTTTAATCGGCTTTGGTATCGATATCGGCTTTGGTAACTTAATGAAATTCATTTAAAATTTACATGAGATAAAGGCTTTTTGCAGATGTGGTCGTTTTGCGATCAAGTCTGTATGTGGTTCTGGTCGTTTTGAGAATCCAGTCGTTTTGATACCGACCCTAAATTTTTAACCATCTCATATTATAAGTTCATAATATTGTGTAAAGTGATTTAAATAAATAAAAAATAAGATAATAAATTGATGTATCATTAAATAACTAGCGTATAATGTCCCATCGCAGGACACAGGCCTTCGCTCAGAGATAGAGTATTGGGCTTAATCAACACGCGACTCGTAGGAGTAGCAAATATTGACCGCAATAAATTTATATAACGCAAAATTTAATTTTATTGAGTTTTTTACTATCAAAGTAATTTTGGACGATTTGAAAAGCTTCTGCCAAGAACGACAAAACAAACACATTTTATTTTTCCTTGTTATATTGACCCTACATTTGTTATACATTTTTGAAAAGGTCTATTAAATACCTTTAATTTGATATCCGTGACAATGGAATGCGACAATTTTCATTTTTGAAGTCCTCACTATAGAACCCACGGCTGTCATATATAATTTTTTGGCTAATGAAAAAATTAAACGATCCTCGAAACGAATTCTGAATAAATGGTACTCCCAATAAAACATCGTTGTGTCTCCGCTTACTAAAACGGCTTTCTTCTTTCTAACCTAGTACTTAAGGATCTATTACGAGGATGGTGGCTTTCAGACTTTAAAAAAAATGGTACTCCTTTGATCGATAGATGGCGCTGACGCAACCCCTATCTGAATGAAGAAAGGCCACCCGAAGTTATTCAAACTATTTCGTGGTGGATACGCTGTGTTGCTCCTTGCTTCTTACTGTTCCCAGGCGGGGTTGCGTACAGCGCCATTTGATAAATTTTGGTGAACCCAACTGACAACTGTCAAAAAAGCTTACCTGAAAAGGGCTTATTGCAAATACGGTATTTGACACTATCAACAATAAATTATTTGAGATGCTCGATTAAAGCAAAAATTACAAAATTATTCGGAAAATGTGAAATACATATACATAATCATTTACTAGTTATTACAATTCTTAAATAGATGAAACATAAAAAGAGTGTTCTGTGTTGGGGATAAGGCGACTCACTTGACACTCCTTAGGCTGCCTCGTGGTAGGTGGACAGGGGCCGCGGCACAGGGGTGCAATATCAGCTTGTATCGCCCAACTGCAGGGTCCATAGGGGTAGTTCTTTTCACACCCTCCAGTGGATAAAAGGAGAAGGCTCACTAGCAGTAAAACGTGAACACACACACGGGACACACGAAACACAGTGGAGAATCGGCGCACGCGAGGGGTAGGTATGGCACACGTCTATACGGCACTAAGGTTCATAGGCGATTGGGGTTCGCACTTTGCAAATCGCAGCGTGGCACACAAGGTATCCCGCCGAAAATGAAAAGATCGTCGCTTTCCCATTAGAAACAAAATTACTCGAAAGCACGAAAAGCACACATTCAAACCTGTGTTGTCTTGTAGAAAAATAAAGAAAAAATAATAATATGGGACGCGACGGAACGATCTGAAATGTGACGTCACAAGCAAGTATTTTCATACAAAATTCCGTTTTAAAAGTAACTCATTTGACATCCTGTCAAATACCCAATTATAATATTCGCTAATTATTACGACTTAGCAAACCAATTGGTCGAGTCGATATTCATTATTGATATTGGCTACGTCACTATTTAATTTTCTCTAACCCTGGTAACCCTTTATCCGTCAAACAGTTGTCAATTTAGTATCTCGAGTTAAAAATCGGACCTTAGAAGTTATAATCTTATATATAAAAAAGGATTGTTGTTCGTTAGTCTCACTAAAGCTCGATAAGGGCTCTACCGATTTGGCTGAGTTTTGGTTTTTTATATTTCTAGAATTCCAGGGAAGGTTTAAATGGTGAGAAAATATGGAAAAATTACGAAAAATTTGGCGGTACAAAGTTTGTCGGGACCGCTAGTTATAAATTTTTTAATTCAATGCAAAAAAAACTACATTGACATATCAATATCAAGCCAAAGGCTGTCAATGTCTGAGGGTTGCTAGTTCATCATCATCAACCCATCTTGTCCCCACCGAGGGGCACGGGTCTCTTCCCTGAGGAAGGTATAGGCCATACTCCACCACGGGGGCCAAGTCCGGATTGGTGGAGGCTTGTAAGACTAGTGGCTGGTCTTACTGTCAGAAGTTTTCAAGCCGCCCTAAGGTCTCTGACTTGGCTTAACGACTGCCATCTATCGACGGCAGCCGGCACCAACTGCTTAACGTGCCTTGCGAAGCACGGAATCGCTCGGAAAAATGCCACTAGCGTTAGTCATAGACGGTGACCCACCCATGGACTGAACGCGCCGTATGTTGCTTAACCTTAGTGATCGTTTAAGATCACTCAGGCAGCCCAGGCTACGAGCGATTCAGCTTTTGCTAGTTCGTATTATAATAATTAAAAATATTTTTTATTGCACACAAGAAAACACAAAATATTTCGTCGCTTATACTTCAACACCGCGAACATGCATTTAGACAACTTTGCAGGAGACGCATAAACTTAATGATTTCTTTTCTAGAATTAAATAAATGACAGTAAAATAAATAAGCCGAAAATTTTGAATTTGACTGGCGCAAAACATGCGCGGGACGACTCTCTATCCTCAACTCTATAACTAAGTTTCTACTAATGGTAAAAAGCATATTCGCGCTGTTGAAGTATAAGCGACGATTTGCAAAGATTCATGGTACAATTGGTAGCTTTATTACTAAAAGCAATAAAAATTGTAATAAAAACATTTTAAAAATCTTTTAAGTTTGGAAAAAGTTCGGAAAAAACTGCGAGTCCGGAAACCTCGCTTATTCGCTCTTGTCCGGTATTTCTACTCACCCAACCTCAAGTAAGTAGAAGTCTACTAAGGGCCGGCTCCTGAGTTGAGTATTTTCACTAAGTAAATACTTAACTCTAGTGCTGTCTCGTCAAATTTCTCAGAAAAGAGGGTGACAGAACGTTATTTAAGTATTTACTTAGTGAAAATCCTCAATTCAAAAACCGGCCCTTAGACTTAGATTAGGTAATCCATCTCTAAGATTATGAACGTAATTATACCTACTTAGTATTCCGCTGAGAATCGAAGCACATGCAACCAGACTAGACTCACACCCCATATAAGCCGACCCTTATGAATGATCCACTGCGCAACCACCCATTAAGAGTCACTGCTCCCGCGCACGCTGCTATGCAATACACAAACCTAGTTACCTATGGAGACCTGTTTTTATACAGAAATTTCTTTAAACCAGTGGTCACTAGAATCGTTAGGAGAAGTTGATGAGGCTAGGCCGTGTTTTCACACTCTTTTTGCTGGAGAGCCGTCTGTCAGTTCTGATAGTAGGAAATTCGAAATCACCAGTTAGTTGGAAAGGTCTCTGATACGTCAAACTGATTATTAAACAATACAGAGTGTAAAAGAATTATTTTAACACATTATGGCAACTTTTGTCTTGTATTGATTAATAAAATATTTTAAGCTTATTAATACAGGAACAGGTGCCTAATGAGCACCAAAAACAATTAACTAAACCGATGTAGTGCCATAGTTTAGGTGACAGCACTTGGATCTATCCAAGTAGTAATTTGATTGAAGACGAGTAAACATCTAGACTACAGTCTGTTAGCTTTTAGAATATACCTCGGCTACTATCGGATAAACCCATTATATTGTAATAAGGTAAGGTTTATTTTGTTTTGTTATTTATAACGTTACATAACTTTTCAAAGTACTGAAGAAAAGTTTTATACAGAGCAGGAAGTAGTATTACACTCGTGTGCTTTCTACGAAAACCGAAGCCTATTCTGGAGCCTGAGGTATAATTATTCTAAGAGCTAACAGACTGTACCTATTTTCGTATCTTATCTAAATCGGAGTACAATGCTAAACCACATAATACATTTTTCATCGTGAAAATATCCAATGAGACAAAATAAAACGGACGTTTGCGATAACAATTTGCTTGGGAATTTTACTCTTAGAAATTGGAATCGTTCAATATTCGGTGCGCGTACTATGGGGTTGTATCTATCTGTCCCTATCTCCCAGAATCTGTATTCTGAGCAGCCAGAGCAAATTCTATATTCAGACAACGGAAAAGTAATAAAAAGTTTTAATTCCTCTTATTTTTACTTCTACTATCGTATGGTATAAGTAACTACATAACATGAAATTATTCTCAAATAAAAAACTTAACAGATAATTAATGGAGTTTTCACAGATTGTCATAGTTCAAACAGTTTGCACCCATGAAGAAAGAAACACTAGCCACAGAAGAATTCTAATTGACCGCCAAAAGCTACTAAAGAGCCACTTTTGGCACAAAGTTCTAGTCTAGAAAACTTCTAGACCTAAATTTCTAGGCCTTATATTTCCATTTAAATTTCAGTTTGGGCCACATAGTTGGTACAGTTTGATTACAATTAGAATGACGGAGTAAACAGAGTATAGTTTGGTTTTAATTCATAAACGACGCGCCTGGTCGTTAATGACACTTTACTAATAAGAGCACAAAAATCAAGGTGTGCTCGCTGCTCGGCCTTAGAACAGGATAAAAAAGAAAAAGGGGTCAGTAGATTAACATTTTTGAATTTTATAATCAAGTCTGGAAAAGTCAAAATTGCAAATACCAGGAAAATAATACAAACACAATTTATTTATACAGTAAACCCATTATTTAATAAACGTAAACCAGAAAAGGGACCTAAGGCAGCGGCTAATATTAACATACATTAACTTAAATTATTTACGTTCAAATAAATTTTTGGCTTCTGAATTGGTTCTCTTCAATTCTACAATAGTGTAGTCTCAGACCAATATTGATAGAATCTGATATCTATATTACAGACCCAGTCTAGCTTAGATAACAGCTCTGCTGTAACCTGAAACCAAAACTGCATGACAATACTTATGTATTTTTGAACTAAAACTATCATAATCACTGGACATTAGTCAATTTCTTCCGGATACACTTACTTGACCTTTTGTCGGAAGAGTCCGACCATTCGCTCTGATTCGCAGAGCTTAATCATGCTGAGCAGAGACGGAGCGCGCGATGCCGGTTGCTCGTCTCTAACTGCGGGCAAGTGCGCGGCAAAAATCCAAGTGAGTGTATGCGGAAGAAAATGAATAAAAGTTACTTATGTGTATTAAATCTAAGAAAAATCTGTGTAACAGATTTCTTCTCGCCAAATAAATTTAATGAGGGCTTTTCAATGACAGCTGTCAGTTGAGTTCATTAAAAAAAACACTAGATGGCGCTGCAAGAAGACCAAAATGTCGTCATGTTTTTAAGTCTGTGGTTTTAATCGTTATTAATCTGTGATAGTCTAAACATCTCTTTGTAGTCTGTGATCTAAACTAGACTTTGTTTCGAAACAGTTGAAACTTGAAAGTTATCGAAGTATTTTTACTTTGCTTTGTATTACGTAAATACGTGAATTGTGTCCTTGCTCATGACTAGCCCATGCATTGTGCATTTTTGTAAAAACATAGGACAAGAACCACAGATAAGGCACAGTGATGTCATGACGTCAGCACCATCTATCGGTAATTTGCGGTACTATTTTTTTTTATGACGCTCTGAAAAGCCCTAATTCCATTTAAAAGTTCATCCAACTCACTGACGAACACCTGCCAGCCCGCATTGTTTCTTTACGTCAAATAACTATGGATTGTCGGTAAAACAACCGTTCTGCCGGCGAGGGTATTATTTAGTGTTTGCGCTGCAAACTACACTACAAACTCAGATGGTATGCGACTGAATTACGCAGGAATTGAACTCGTCGATGGAGAGCCTTTTGTGGATACGGCCTTCTAAGTTTGCCATATTTGGAAGATATTGGGAAGAGACCCGTGTCCCTCGGTGGGGACATAATGGGTTGATGATGAATGACGAAGAGAAGAATATTCTCTATTGTACCAGGAAAAACACAGACATCATCATCAACCCATTATGTCCCCATCGAGGGGCACGGGTCTCTTCCCTGAGGAAGGTAGGTGTAGGCCATAATCCACCACGGGGGCCAAGTCCGGATTGTTGGAGCGTTGAAAGACTAGTGGCTGGTCTTACTGTCTGAAGTTATCAAGCCGCCCTAACGGCCTGGCCACGGGACATTCTCCACAGCGAAAAATCGCGCGGTGCAAACGCCGAGGCGTCTAGCGCCTGAAACAAACTCACAGAAATGTTCGTAGCAAGCCACGCGGTAAGACGCCTTGCCGGTCGCACCGCGCGAATTTTCACGCGGGCGAATGTCCCGTGGCCATCAGGCCGTAAGGGCGCGTGTACACAAGCACTGGTTCTACCCGGCACGGCGCCGGCCCGGGCGCCCTTATAAGCTAAGTTTTGAAGGTGTAAGCCGGCGCTAGCGACGGTTTCGTGTACAGACTTTCATGGTGCTTCATACATAACTGGCACCGGCACGGCGCCGGTGCGGCAGAAACCGTGCTCGTGTACATTGTACAGGCGCCCTTAGGCAGAGGCCATCTACGAGTATCGACGACAACCGGCACCAACTGATTAACGTGCCTTGCAAAGCACGGAATCGCTCGGAAAAGTGCCGTAAGCGTTAGTCATAGAACGGACACCCATCCATGCACTGAACGCGACCTATGTTGCTTAACCTTCGTGATCGTTAAAGATCACTCAGCGGCCGGGGCTACGAGCGATTCATTAAATAAATTAAACTGCTAACCGAGATTATTTCTTCTCTGTGACCTGTCAATCATGGCAGTCATTCTAGTAACGTATTACAAAAACAATTCAGATTCAAACTACGACGTCACAACTTACAGCGAGCTGTCTGCTGTCATTGATGCCAATGTAAAATATATCTAAAGCCCAAATTTGAATGACAATATTTTTGACGGGTGGGAGCAGAATCATGTAAGTGGGCTATGACCTCAACTCGTTATTTTGTAATTTTAGCCTAGTGTAACTGTAATTGTAACTCTGTGTTACCTCTTAAAATAAAATTTATTCTTATTCTACTCCTGTCTCATCCACCTAAGTCTTTCCTCCAAGCGAGCCACACAAATGATTAGAGATCATTGGTAGCCGCAGGCTCCCGGGATTGACTTGAAAACCTGCCATTTGAACAACAAATTGTTCAATTCAATGCCCGACGTACTATCATTTCGTGCCCTGTCTTCCTTCGCTCATTGTGGATTGTTGTGCCTCGATGGTTATTGCTTTTTATTCCCATTACGGCAGGAATTTGGTTAATTGCAGGTGGAGTGGAGACAGTGGCTTTACTATGATGCTTCATCAAGTCGAAGAATTTGGGTACATCTACAGGGTGTGCGGGGCATGGATCGTCAAAAATTTTCGGGGTAGTGGTGGATCATTTAGATAGATACCTAGATAGAATCTTATTTAATATATGTACCTACATAGGAATTACACATGAAATTTGACAAGAACATAGTACAGTACAATTTGGCGGCCTTACTCATTTACTACGTTAAAAAAATACAAACAACTAAAAACATAAACATTACATAAACATAAACATTTACATACAGGCACATACATTGCTTCTGGCCCCACACTAGGATACCCTGTGTCGTGGGAACCCGAAACAGCGACGTCACAAACATGTAAACATCCAAGATCTGAAGTTTTTTTTTCTCCCCAGCCGGGGATCGAACCCGGCACCACTCGCATGGTAAGCAGATGCGCTAACCGTTACGCCACAGAGGTCGTCGACAAAGTTCATAATCATCATCATCAGTCCACCTCAGCCCACTACTGGGTATAGGTCTTTTCCCCATTACGCCACATCTCGCGGTCTCTCGCCATTCGCATCCATGGGCCCCCCCGCTAACCTGGCCACATCGTCCGACCATCGGTCTGTTGGTCTACCGACCGAATTTACCGGCTAAATTTAGAAAAAAAGTGAAAAATCTTATCTCCATAGCCGTAATTACTCTTAGGGCCCAGGGTCCAAGGGTGGAACGGCGACTAGTAGATGACCCCACCAGTATCTTGAAAATGTTTCACGGTCCATGCGCCAAACACCCTATATTAAGTTTGTTAATACGATGCAAAATAACCTTTGCATAATTACAAACCAAAATACAATAACTCAACAGTTCTTCTTTCTTCAACTCACCTATACAGTTTATCCTTGATGTCCCCTGGAAATAGAGTCTACTTATCATCCAAAAGCCACACCCTTTGAAAACTAATGCAAACATAGGGCATCAGATTACTCAATCGGTTCTTTTCAATCATTCACCGGACTCCATTTAGGCTAAGGTCATCAATCACCGGCCGGAATTGAGAGCGGAATACTTTTGAAAATGGAACGTCTTCTTTTTAAATGGCGTTTTGCATTTAGATAGAGCGGGCGAATTTTGAAAATCGAACTCTGTTTGTGTCTTCTAAAAGAGCTGGCCACTGCGATGTTTCCTCCAGCTTGGATTATCCGTTTGAAATTCGAATTCTATTTTATTCCCACACTCATGCGAAGAAAAGTAATAAAAAAAAATCGGAATAAAGGCAAAGAAAGGCTCAAAGTGTCGATGAACTAGTAATCTTTTACTATGTTAGTTAGTTACCTGTTGGCTTATTACTCGTTTATTTACTTCACCGTTACAGTTGATTTCCAACCTTATTAGTTTTTAAAGCGTTCTCCGAAGCATCCGAGATTCACTTTTACGGGTGTCAAAAAGTCATTCCATTCCATCCGGATTAGCATATTTTGTTTCCCATCACAATGAAAAACAGTTTATTCAACCGCAGCGCCGCTTACATAATATTGTTTTAGATGCACACGGTTCTTATGAGCACCTTGGAGCACCTGAAAACTATCACATTTCCCATTCACAATGATAAACTTAAAAATAAGTTATGAAAAGTCATCATTACCCCAGTTTCTTTCTTAAGCACATTGCCAGCTGTTAACAGCAGATTAAAACTTGTGTACTAGAAACTAGGTTTCAGTATGGGTTTTAGTAAAGCAAAACAAACTTGGCAAAGTAGTGAATTAAATTGTTTTATAATTAAGCGGCAATAAAACCAATGAAGTACCAATAAACTTCAATATAATTTAGTTATAAATGTCAACAGTATCATAAATGTTAAATATAGATTTGTTTGTTTTTAATATTTAGATCTTTAATTTTTATTGTGTTAAAATGTTTATATAATGTGGCGAATGTTATAAGTAGTAGTTTAAACAATATACTGGGTGTTTATTTGTACAGTTTAATCCGACTCAAGGGTGGTTATTTACATGATACTGAAGAAAAAAGAAATATTTTTTTTAGTGAAAATCACCTAAAACTCATAAAGTTATATGGCTTAGCTTCTATCATTTGCACTTGACGGGTCCGGTGGGGGTTTCGCGGGGCGGGGCGGGAGAGTGTGCCAGCGCGTAAAGTCAGGGATTTTAGGTGATTTTATCCAGCTTCAGTATCATGTAAATAACCACCCCTGAGTTGGATTTAACTGTAAAAATCAACACCCTGTATAACATCATTTTGAAATCGGTCAACACATTAAAACAAAATCAAATCATAATTGTTGATAAAATAATGAGGCCATCGGTATTTATCCGCTCCTTAACTTTATTATAAATTGTGAGCTCGTATAAGTTTAGTATAGGTACTCCACGTAAATTTCTTATGCTTGCATAAATAATTACACAACAGTGAGTGTAATTAAAACTATTATATTCATTATAGGTCAGTGCTCGAAAGTGACGTGTAACCCATGCTTTACATCACATAAATAAACATTATGTAAATGCGACTATAATTACCCAATACGGCTCATCAATGACGACACCAGATGCGTTGACAATCGCCCCTGATGATAATCAAGATAAAGTAGTTATCGTACGAGATCTTTTGTTGATTTCTATCTTGAATCTGATTAAGTACATATTGGGAAAGATTCAAAGGGAGGTGATAGAATTGAATAGAAATTGTTTACTACCAAAACACACAACAAGTTCTTGAAGTTCTTGGGTACGAAGTAGCAGCGCTATTGAAGTCACATCTTGGTCGGTCCAGGGCCACTTACCACTTTTTTTTAAATAAAAGGCACATACATTGCTTCTGGCCACACACTAGGATACCTACTACTACTACTACTACTAGATACTAGGATGTATTCTTGTAGTGGCCTTCTTCCCATTTTAGTTGGGGTCGGCTCTCCTAAACGCTTTTCTCCAGGTCTCGCCAGACCTGGAGAGAAGCGTTCTGGGTCGTCCTTGGGTTAATGTTGGTTTTTTCAGGTCGTTTTCTACTACCTTTGTCCACGTGAGTCGGGGTCTCCTACGTTTTCTCGGCGCTTGGCACTTGCCACTTGCCACGATTGTGACAAATCTCTTTCATCAATATTCAATAGTCGCTGCATGCACGTACGTCGGTATTGGGTACTTTTTATTTTGCCCGTTGCTATTACATTATGTCGTTACTTCAAGACACATAGAGAGGACGAAGAAATAAAGATTGATGCTAGGAATATATCGAGCATATGTGGGTAGAAGGGCTGGTAAGGGACGTCCCAGGAGGATATAATTCGACCAAATAGGGGATGTATTAGATAGATAGATACAGAACACTTTATCGTACATAAAAAAGGAAATCACACAGGTATTTCTTAATCTAAGGGTACAGACAGCGGCCTTATCACTTATGTATTAGTGAAGGGCTGGATCAAAAGTACCAGCGTGCGAGCCTGCAACTTGTGGTAAAGTTGATGATGCGAGCACTGACCTATAATGAATGTTAGTTTTCTTTTGCAAACTTAGTACTAGCTAGCACTAAATTTGTAAACTGTTTCGAGTTTTCTACCGCTAAAGGTTTTTGATTTGATGTCGTTTAAAGTCTGAAAAAAAATCCAAGTATAGATAAGGGAAGAGACCCGTGCCCCTCGGTGGGGACATGATGGGTTGATGATGATAGATAAATGGATTATATAAACTTGTACTTTCTTGTAAATATTAATTTGCTTCCGTTTTGTTTGCTATCTTTAGTGTTCCTGACGTTCGCGGGGCTTCTCTTGGCTATGACTGAAAATCAGCGCTGATGGCTTGTCCATCACATACTGCTGAGTCAGCTGCCATTGTTTTATTTTTGATTTTGTTTTGTTATTGTGGCGTGGATATTGTTTCTGTAACAAATATTTATTCTTCTTCTTATTTCTCCCCTTAATAAATAACGTGACAGTGGTATTGTATTTTAATAAATGTCAGTGTTATTGAGTAGTATATAATTATAGCCTTCTTGAGGTATAGCAGACATTTCAGCAATACTACGTACAGTCGACAGAACGTCACCCTATACACCCATGCACTCTACTCCGTTGTATTACGGGCGACTTTGCAACCAAAATGTGAAGGTTGACGTACTGTCGACTGTACAAATAGCTTCTTAAACCGACTCATTAAATCATTGAATCCATATCGTGCAATAAGGACTCTGTTCGAGGGATGGCAGATACCTAAGAATGGAGAACTTGCAAACAAAAATATTTTGATCTGATTTTAAAAGCCTTGTTAAATATAGATATGTAGTGATTGTATTTTTTTCTCTGCCTCTTTCTAATATTTTTCATAAAAATGTCATTAAAAATAAACGCGTTATGCAAATTGGGCACAATTTGCCCGTAACGCCTTAAAAAAAATCTCTTTTCTCTCACTTTTTTAATGCAGATAAATGCTGCCACATGTCACCTCCAAACCATTAGGAGTCTATGTTTTCTTATTTCTCCATTTATTGGATTGTAAAAATGTAAAACCCGGCAAAACGTGGGTCAAGTTCTAGAGACTGGTCCCTCTGCCTACCCCTTCGGGGATAACGGGCGGGAGTTTATTAAATTTAATTTTATTTTTTTATTTTTTTGGATTGTAGGATAACCGTCGACTAAAATAACAAAATATGGAAGGTACATTGTACAATATAGTAGCAAAAAGTCTTTAAAAGTTTTTCGCTTATAGATAAGATAAAAATATTCTTTATTGCATACAAAAAATCAAATAAAAGTAGCTTTAGCTACATTATAGTTGTTAAGAACCTGATGCCTCTACAACGTCTACAACTGTCGAATCTTACCATAAACTTTAATATAAATCAAATCAAAACAACCAAGCCCACCACATGGTAGACAACTCGCCATCAATATTTTTATGCAATCCTTTTTATGTAATAGTAATTTTGCTACTAAACCGTTACTACAAAACGCTCAACATTTAATGAACACAATGAATCTAAAAAGATTTTAATATCCAGTGAAACAAATAATATTTTCGGTTTCATTCTTATGTTTTCCATAATACAAAAAAAATACGCTTTCCTCTAAATCTTAAGCAAGTTCCCCGTTATGCGCACCCGTACCCTGCACTTTGAGATAATATATTCGACTCAGTACCAAGTGAGATGCCATCGTTCACGCTTTACGTCCGCTAGGTGGTGACTACTATGGACTTTTCCATGGCTTGAAATGGGCACTATCTATTTTTTCTGGCCGCCACATCACAGGCCATAATGATAGCCCACTTATAATAGCAGATGCCATCACAAGAAAAAGTATTGATGCCCTCTATAAAACACTAGTACATTACTTTGCTCTATGGTCAATAGTTTCCGCGGTATAGAGATTTTTTGTTATCTTTGTTACATTATCGAAGTTTTCATACGGATTTCTAACTATTTTTAAAATATTTTAGTAGCCTATGTCACTCAGGATAAATGTAGCTTTCCAATAGTGAAAGAATTTTTGTAATCGGCACAGTAGTTTTTGAATTTATTAATTACAAACATGCACACAAAAATTCATAAATATAAATCTTTTCTGTTTATAATTTAGGATTTACTTTTACAGTGAGGCTAAACAGGTCTTTTTAGTATGTACTTACGTGGGGTGAAATAAATACAATCAATTAGATTATTTTATTATTATCAAATGATTTGAACGAAATTATTTTGTATTTCAACATCAACGTGTAGATTCTTTTGGGCGGACTGGTAAGCTCACCTTAATGATGGTTTTAATTGTTATTTTCAAACTCATACATAATACAACTGATTAAGAATTCACGTTAAGTGAATGTCAACAACTTTGACCGTCATAAAGTAAATATTCTATTTGTACTATGAATAAAATATTTGAGTTTGAGTTTTTAAGTTTTGAGTTCAATGTACTATGTTAGCTGCATTAGAAGGCAAGGGTTTCGATAAAGTATTTTTTTCCTAAACAGGCTAGGAATAAGGGTAATTCTGTCTTGTCCAAAGGGAGGGGAAATTAAGAAAGTAGTAACATTTTTCTTACGGTACAAAAGAACAAATGGGGTATTTGACAAAATGTCAAATGAGTTACTTTTAAGACGGAATTTTGTATGAAAATACTTGCTTGTGACGTCACATTTCAGAGCACTCTTTTTATGTTTCATCCTTTTAAAAATTGTAATAACTAGTAAATGATTAAAAGAAATACATTTTCCAAAACATTTTGTAATTTTTGTTTTAATCGAGCATCTCAAAGAATTTATTGTTGATAGTGTCAAATACCGTATTCTTGATACCAAAAAGACTCGTAGTAGGCCGTCCAGTCGAACTCAATATTCGGAATATTTGCGCGATGCACATCTCCGAACACGACTGTTGAATATTTCGTTAGTGTTCTCACAGTGACAGAGCGATAGCGCTCCGATGGCATCGGGTTTTGTTACCTTTTAACAAAAGGTAACATTGTTAGGCTTTTGTTTGAACAATCGTCCGGAATCGTGGGTTCGGGCTGAAGAAGAGAAATGACTAGTAAAATAAGTATAAATTAATATTGTAGCCTATATTCGCCCCACAGTAGACACCTGAGCCAATCAGGTTTCCTCACCGTGTTTTCCTTCACAGTTTAGCGAGTGGTACTGCTACTACAAAGTCAAAAATGTACCTTAGAAAACAAAGTTATTGGCACAGGCACCGGAGAAGTACGTGTGTAATGTAAAATGAAATGTGTGGGTAAATTATATTATTGATATCCAAAATAAGCTGTAGGGTTTGGCTTTTCGGCATTAACATTATCATGGATATCATTGTGGAGGAAGAATATATACAATCTATTGAGAGTATTAATAATAAACACGATTCATTAAAAACCTTTACAAACCTATTATAAAATGACAGTTTCCTTCAATCTATCATTTTATAACAGGTTTGTAGAAGAAATCAATATTCTTATCCCTTCCCGTGGCGTTCGCCCGCTGCAGGCAGGCGATCATTGTTTAAATATTGTTATGCTAATTACCGCCATTAGAAGACATAGTTAAGTGAATCCCTCGTAGCCCCGGCCGCGTGAGTGATCGTGTACGATCACCAAGGTTAAGCAAGAATGGGAGCGTTCAGTACATAGATGGGTGACCGTCTATGACTAACGCTAGTGGCATTTTTCCGAGCGGTTCCGTGCTTCACAAGGCACGTCCAGCTGTTGGTGCCGGATCCCGTCGATATATGGCAGTGGTTAAGCCAAGTCAGAGGCCTTACGGCGCCGGGCGGCTTGAAAACTTCTGACAGCGAGACCACCCAATAGTCTTACAAGCCTCCATCAATCCGGACTTGGCCCCCGTGGTGGAGTATGGCCTATACCTTCCTCAGGGACGAAACCCGTGCCCCTCGGTGGGGACATAATAGGTTGCTGATGATGATCCACAGTTAAGACAGGACAACGTTTGTCCGCTAGTACAATAATTATAATTATTAGACATTCTTCGTTAAGCTGACTAGCTAAAAGTGCCGAGTTGCCAACGTTGAATCCGATCCCGCATTGGATGTGAATGGCCATGAAAATACCTAATAATTTTATTTTACTATCGCAGCATCTCTACCGTCTTTACAAAAGCTAGTTCAACATGATAAGCCCCCTCTCATCATAGCTATCATACAAACGCCTCTTTCATGCGCCGATTTCAATATACGATTTGTAAGAATCGATTCAGCCATTTACGATTATTCATTTGAAAGCACAAAGCCTTTCCTCTGGTGCCAGTGTTTACGACTCTCTCTATAAAATGGAAATTTCAAAGGAAATTGAACATTAGACGCGTTCGCATAATGCGTATTAAATTAGAATGCATATTGGACGCCACAATAGAGGTCAAATTTGATTGCGATTGGGTTTTATTGTGGGATATTATTGCGAAATGTGGTAGTTGGATGTCATTTCTACGTAGTGGTATAGTAGAATTTGAATTTGTCTAGAATTTATCGGTTCTTTAGAATACCAGGATAAAATACTCACACAGCAGAAGACATAAACATCCAAGACCTGGGGTTATTTTTTTGTCCCCAGCCAGGATTCAAACCCGGAACCTCTTCCATGGTATGCAGATGCGCTAACTGCTGCGCCACAGATGTAGGCGAATCGAATGATTTGAATCCCGAACGAATGTTTAAGGGCTTCGATAAAATAAGATAAGATAAGAATATACTGACATTAGATAAGAATATTCATTATTGTTTACGAGGAAACAAACAGAAACATAAAATATTTGTGCTATCAAAGAAACATGTACTTTTTAAATCCCTTCCTTAAAACATAACTAGGTATCTGCATACGTGGTTTGGCCATATCAAAAAGCCTACGACCTATTTTCAGACCTACTAAAATATACACAAAAAATAATTTACATACGTTCAAACATAAATTTTACCTTAAACAGGCTAAAGGTCATAGCCCACTTACACGACTCTGCTCCCAACCGGCAAAAATAATATCATTCAAATATGGGCTTTAAATATTACTCTTTAGATTTATTTTACAGCAGGCAGCTCGCTGTCGCTTGCCCATATTTGAATGATATTATTTTTGTCGGGTGGGAGCAGAGTCGTGTAAGTGGGCTATGACTTTTAAATCTCAGGCACGCCCGCCCACTGTGGATTGGCAATTTCAAGCGCTGAAGTATCCTCAGATATTTCGGGTTTCCTCGCGATGTTTTCCATCGTTTCCATCAGCGAGTGGTATTGCTACCTGACATTATCTGTTGTAATGCAAACGCGATTCTTACCACGAGTAATTCTTGCTTTATTGACTTCGAAAACAACATTACAGTACAGGTGAAACTCCAGGTCTTGGATGCTTACATGTTTGTGATGTCGCTGTTTCTGGTTCCCACGACACAGGGTATCCTAGTGTGGGGCCAGAAACAATACAATATGTCATCATCAAAATCAACCCATAATGTCCCCACCGAGGGGCACAGGTCTCTTCCCTGAGGAAGGTATAGGCCATACTCCACCACGGGGGCCAAGACCGGATTGGTGGAAGCTTGTAAGACTAATGGCTGGTCTTACTGCCAGAAGTTTTGAAGCCTCCCTAAGGCCTCTGAATTGGCTTAACGACTGCCATCTATTGACGACAGCTGGCACCAACTGCTTTAGCCTTGCGAAGCACTGAACCGCTCGGAAAAATGCCACTAGCGTTATTCGTAGACGGTCACCCATACATGCACTGCACGCGCCCTATGTTGCTTAACCTTCGTGATCGTTTAAGATCACTCAGACAGCCGGGGCTGCGAGCGATTCAACAGTGTATGTGCCTGTATGTACCTATATGTTTATGTTTAAGTATGCAAACATATAAAAAAGTAACGTCAAATTTTTAAAAGGCCCGATTTATCATCATTAAAGTATTCTCTATCTATTTCTATTGCATCTCACGCCTACCAAGTTGTTTTTACCGGCCTCACCTAATCTCATCTTATCTAGGGACGAATACAAACAATAGCAAAGCTAATGAATATTCCCACAGGATTCATTTAATCCTCTATCTGTAGGCGGATCGGCGCGGAGTGCGCATCCGCGGAAACCGCTGATAATATTTAATTGCCGTGAAAACTCAATAATTGGAGATAAAAATCAGCCGCGAGCGCTGTGGGTAGTAGGATTTGAGCCTGCTGGAGGATAGACTTAAGCTCAGTTATCCACTGATGGGCATAGACCTTAATTTTGTTGCTTAGCCTCTTTGGTATCCCACTGCTTCTAGGTCATCTTTCCTGCTTTACAATCTTTCCTGACACCAGCCATCTCACACCATCCCGGCAAGAATCACATAACATTGAAAGAAAATTTACTTAGTCTGTGGGTTAATATTGCAAATAGATTGTTATTAATATTCGTATTTGCTGTAATAAAAAAAAATGTTTGTTAATTAGGCTGAAACTGTTTTGAAAATAATAAATCTGGAGTTTCTTTGTTAGTTTCTTCTCCATGTAATATTCATCTTTAATTGTGAAACTAACAACTTTGACGTTCATAAAGTAAACATTTGGTCTGGCTGTACTATGAATAAAATATTTGAATTTGATGCTAAAAGGCCTATGTCCATAGTCCAGCAGTAGGCTCTATGCATGAGCTGGATAGATGTTTTTTTTTATTCATATGCTGAACCATCACAGGGTTAAACACAGAGACCTAATAGGTCCTCTAAAGAGCAAACCAATTACTGCGGTTGTGGAGCGGTGTACATTGATGTTGTATATTTGTCTGTTGGTGTGTATATGTGTTTGTGTATAGTGACGTCCGGCTACCGTGCCCACTTATCAATGGCATACAGGTGGCTTAGCGTCGGTTCGTGATTTGTCAATAGCCGGGCGTTTTTGTGGACGTAATAGTTCATCGTGTCATGTCAGGTCATCGCATATAGGGTTGGTTTTTATTTCAGGCGCATACAATATGCATCTACTATCAGGAAAATACCTTTTTTTAAATTTAATATTTTTATTAAATTTTAGACGTGAAATAAATTTGGGTAATGTGTATACGAACATACTTATTATTTATTCGTATTTTTAATAGTATGTAATTGGTATTCTTATCAATATTTCTCCTTTCATCATCATTATGATTATTCAGCCACAAGAAGTCCACTGCTGGACATAGGCCTCCTCCATGGATTTCCAAAAAGACCGGTTGGATTTCTCCTTTATTAAACACCCTACGCTATGGCGAACGGTGGTGGAGCGGAGGTAGAACGTGGGCCTCACATTCGGAAGGTCACGGGTTTGGATCCCAGCATGTACCAATGACTTTGTTTTTAAGCTACATACGTTTTTGAACTTGTAGCAGCAATAAAAATCTCCTTACTGTGAAGCAAAACATCGTGAGAAAACCCGAATGTCTGAAATTATTCATATTCCTCAGCGCTTAAAATCTTCGGTCTACACGCGTGGTACTCACACACTGTCTCTCTCTCTCTCTCTCTCTCTCTCTCTCTCTCTCTGAGAGAAGATCAGAGCGGTGCAGTGGGGTGTATTTAAGCTACATAAAATATGCAAAGGAACATAACATTAACAAAGGAGCAGAAACATAACGTAATTTCAACCCTGTGTCTTGTCACGATCCTGACAGATTACTTTCGCTTCATCAACATTCATTTCGTCAACATTATTTTATGCTTATGTATAGATCGTTGTTATTTATCCTCTACCCAATCCTAAAATATAAGGCAGAATGTCCATGCTATCGCAAAACCACGTCCAACAACTCATTAGTCCGGCCTCAGCCTGCTAGATTTTATTTGTGGCAACACCTACGGTTGGCGGGTTAATTGTTTTAATTCGACCCCGCAGCTGGCAACATTGGAGACGTGCAATTATGAACATTGGACACCCCGGGCGAATAATTAGATATTAAAGCTTGATAGTTCATGATTACTTTGAGTTTGGACTTTCGATAGGGCGTTGTTCCAGAAATACTCAGCTTAGGTCCACCTTGATATAATTATGAGATACTATACTATTTAATACAAATAAACTTTATTTCTCAAACCATAAATTAGGTACAATTAAATATATGTGATACAATATGGCACAATGGAAGTTTGTGGAAAAACTGGCTCCTAAAATAGATAGAAGATCTGTATCTTAGGATGCAAATCCTCCCGAAACTGGGGCAACAAAGTATGGAACATACTGCAAACGCAAGTCAAGACCAACAGTAAAATTACGGAAACAAAGAAAATATACAAAAATGCAGACACAAAAACCCAATTAAATGGGTACTCAACTACTCACACTCATAAAATAAAAGATCATAGAATATTCTTTACAGTGGATACCAATTATATTTGTATAATTTTTATGAATCGAAATACAATTTGCGGCCTATATATTTTACGCTCTATAGTAGTAACAGCTTCGCTCGTAGCCCCGGCTACCTGAGTGATCTTAAACGATCACGAAGGTTAAGCAACATAGGGCGCATTCAGTGCATGAGGTGGGAGGTTGGGTGACCGTCTATGACTAACGCTAGTGGCATTTTCAGAGCAATTTCGTGCTTTGCAAGGCACGTTAAGCAGTTAATGCCGGCTGTCGTCGATAGATGGCAGTCGTTAAGCCAAGTCAAAGGCCCTAGGGCGGGCGGCTTGAAAACTTCTGACAGTAAGACTAGTCACTAGTCTTACAAGCCTCCACCAGTCCCGACTAGGCCCCGTGGTGGAGTATGGCCTATACCTTCCGCAGGGAAGAGACCCGTGCCCCTCGGTGGGGACATAATGGGTTGATAATGATAGTTGTAACAGGAATGTAATAGGCTAGTTTCCCAAAAAAATGTTATTAGTCCGTCTTTTAGATTATTCAAAAATAAGGGACACGTTTTTTTATTTGTAAATTAGACCAAAAATGACAAAGATATAGCCCATTAAAGTTACGTGTGACGTCACGCCGTGCTGCATTTTGTAGCACTGAGTGACGTCACACGTAACTTCAATGGGCTATATCTTTGTTATTTTTTGTTTAATCGAAAAAAGAAAAAATACGTATCCAATATTTTTTTATAATCTAAAATACGGACTAAATAGAATTAAATTATTTTGACCCTGGAAACTACCCTATTGAGGATTTTCTTACATCCTATATGTAGAATAATACTCTTCTCGCAGTGCGACGATCGTGGTAAAAAAACACCTTCTTTATGTAACAAACCAACAAAAACAAAACCTAAATTGCTCATTTCGCATCACCTAATTGAATCCACAATGTTTATTTCATACGTGCACTCTCATTCCACTAGCACAAAAAACTTTCCGCACAAAAACTCCCAATAGGCCCAAACACAATTGTTTAAAATTGAAAATCTCGCCAATACTAATTAAAATCCCCGGCTTCATTGAAGCGCAACAAAACGACAGACAATGCCCCCCGGCTAACTGTAGTGCAGGTTAGGGCAATCAAGTAGACAATGGACAATTAACGCAGGGCGCAATTAAATCAGCGAGACTTGCAGTATACCAGCCCTTTCGGACGATGGATCTTGTTGGAGCTGTTAAACCCTCTCATCATCATCAAACGATTATGTCCCCACCGTGGGGCACGGGTCTCTTTCCTGAGGAAGGTATAGGCCATACTCCACCACGGGGGCCTAGTCCGGATTGGTGGAGGCTTGTAAGACTAGTGGCTGGTCTTACTGTCAGAAGTTTTCAAGCCGCCCTAAGGCCTCTGACTTGGCTTAGCGACTGCCATCTATCTGCGGGAGCCGGCACTGCTTAACGTCCCTTGCGAAGCACGGAACCGCTCGAAAAAATGCCACTGGCGTTAGTCACAGACGGTCGCCCATCCATGCACTGAACCTATGTGCTTAGTCTTCGTGATCGTTAAGATCACTCAGGCAGCTGGGTTACGAGCGATTCATACCCCTAGAAGAAAAAATACAATTATATATCGCCACAAAGACACATACAGCGTGTCCCAATACTCAACGTCAAGCCGGAACCGGGTGAAAGGGCCAGTCATACTGATTATCAGAAAAATAAAAAAATTAAAAAAATTATAGGCAGTTAAAAAAAAATTAAAAATCCTGTTGCCACAAATCTTTACTTTTTCCAATTTTTTTTTTGTTTGTAACTCTAAACAATGCTTCTTTAAACTGTTAACAAAATTTGAATACCAGCTGCTCCAGCTTAGAAGAAAAGGAAACATTAAAAAAAAATAACTTAAAAATTGCCTATTTTTAATTTTAATTTTAATACAAAAATATTGTACTTAAAATGAAAATATCTTTTTTTTTATATTTTTCTCATAACCAGTTTGACTTCCCTTTTCACCCGGTGCCGGCTTGACGTTGAATTTTGGGACACTCTGTATAACACGAGAAATCAAAGCAAAAACAAAAAAAAGACACCAACTACCCATAATTCTTTTTCCTTAGGAAACCTTTCCATCACAAGGTTGTCTGGAAGAAATTGCGGAATTTTCAAATTCACTCGCACTTGTTTTCAGAAAGGGCCTGGTCTAGTGACTCACAGAACTCGTCATATTATCATCAATATCATGAGGAAACCAGTATTACCAAGATGTTAGCTAGACTAGTCTTTTGTGAAGCCCAAGCTCCAAGCTATATTAGTATACTAGATTTTTGTTAAAAAAAACCCTTTTAAGGTAGGACGTACAAAAAGTAATGTGGTTGCATTGGTACATTTCAAACCTCTTAAAACGTGGAAGAAAATGTATCCGAAAACGAATAATTTCTAAGTCGCCTTTTCACTCCATAGAGATATGTAATGGATAGAAGGGTGTGTTTACAGCTCTGTATAATTCCAGCACCGCCGATCCTATCCACCTCCCATAAGTCCGCGGCTATTGTTCCTCTCTCAATCGAGTTATTATTGCAGATAATGCCTTATTTATTATGAAACAACGTTCAGCCTTTACCGTTGTACGACGTGGGAACAATATACTTGCAATTACTTTGTTACTGGTGACCTCTCATTTTGTATACCTGCTTGCTGCCACAGGTCTCCTAAAGGGGCGTCTTTTTTAGGAGCAAGTACTTGGTCGGCTTGTATCTTGTAGAGTAGGCGACACTTATATACTCTACGATAAACCTTATTACCATAGAATTATGTGCGAATATTGAATAAAAACATGCAATGTTGAACTCGTTGTCGGTTCTCATTGTGAATATACCAACAATAATGGAAAATTAATAATAAATGTACCTAGCTAATTTGCCTAGGATTTGGTGATCTCTGGTTACGTATAAGCATTAATGGATCATAGGTCAACTAGGAGAGATATGTTGAGCCCTTACGACAATTGGCAATACACTGTATTGAATACAGTATACCGAAATGTTGGTTGATTGTTTCTTGGTTATCTTACGTAGCATCTATTTTATAAGTGATATTACTTTGTTGGGATTAGAACAGCTTAGTAATTACTAATGGTTAATTTGGAAGAATTAAGGTTAGAATGCACCAGATTTTGTAATTAACTCCGTTTCACATTTTTAAAACTGAAGTTTCGACATATCAATCATTGTTTATCTATTACAGACCTCTTTCCTCTTACGGCAACCCCTTTGACTCCCTGCCAATTTTATATATTGCTTTCTAGACGTCATCAATGCCATCTTCAACATCATCACCATCACAGTCATCGTCATCGTCATCAACTTGATCCCTAAGTAACGTGAGCAACCCAACACTAATAATTTGATCAGATCAAAATTAAAATCCGGATCTACAAGGTTTCTAGAATGACAGTAAAACAATGACATGCATTGCAACCAATGCAAAAATCATTATTTATTTATTTTGCGTATGGAATGTAGCTGTTTAGAGTATGAAAGGGAGGCCATCATACATACAGCGCCACCAAGTTATCTGTTCAGGTGGGCAAAATTGTAACGAACGAATTAATTGTAAATCCTGTTCCCCATTTTGTGTATTATTTATTCAATTACTAAGTTTTATAGATATATTTTCATTAAAATTGAAAGACGGGTTAAAATATTCTCATTTTTCTAGGTAAATTTCTTAAATGTTACTACTAAATTCTCCACTAGCGCCGCTATCAACTGAACAGATAAGATAATGGCACTGTACTTCTCTGTGTGAAGGTCTAAGGATGCAGTACCTATTCAATATCTTCCTTACATCTACTTGTAAAATGTTTATAATGTACTTGTATCTGTTTCTTCACCTTTTATAAAATAAAATAAAATAAAATAAAATAAAATCAATCCACTCGGTCACTTCCTCGTCAGCTTGGTGAATTTTCCGAAAGCCTTATTTTATGTACCATAGCGGACAGTCGGTAATGTGGCACATAGTTTGCACCTCTCCGCAACTGCAGGTGGAGTCTGTACCAAAATTCCACTTATGCATCAGGTCGGCGCATCTACCTTTCGAGGTTTGGCATCTATTGATTTGTGTCCAGCGTGTTTGGCGTGAATCGCTCGTAGCCTGAGCTGCCTGAGTGATCTTAAACGATCACGTTCAGTCCATGGATGGGTCACCGTATATGACTAACGCTAGTGACATTTTTCTAAGCGATTCCGTGCTTCGCAAGGCACGTTAAGCAGTTGGTGCCGGGTGCCGTCGATAGACGGCAGTCGTTAAGCCATGTCAGAGGCCTTAGGGCGGCTTGAACACTTCTGACAGTAAAACCAGCCACTGGTCTTACAAGCCTCCACCAATCCGGACTTGGCCCCCGTGGTGGAGTATGGCCTATTCCTTCCTTAGGGAAGAGGCCCGTGCCCCTCGGTGGGGACATAATGGGTTGATGATGATGTGTTTGGAGTAAATCAAATCCAGGAACACTTAAGTTGGGATCAGTCACCAGTTCCAGCAAAAAATATGTAGACATGGCGGTTATTTTGCAGTTAATGCATAAACGCACTTGAGTGCGGTTTACATGCAACTTGCGTAACCCATAAGAAAATATTACAATAGTTCCATAGAACAACGCTCCACGCATAATATCGTAACTGCAAACGCCGAGCAAAGTATGCTGCGGTAAAAGTTTTAATTTGATGGAAACTTGAAACCGTCCATTTGGTTACTTAAGTATAAAAATTACAACGCAAAGAAATGTTTTTAATAAATAAAGAAACAGTGTTGTTAATGAGGATGTCATAGACCGGCACACAGATGACCGTTAAACTTATAATAACTCTCGACTTTCGACGTCGCACCGTTATGAGATTAAAAATGTACTAGAAAAAAAACTATTTGTCACTTATAACACTGAATATAAAAGAAATATTCAAGATAAGAAAGGTTTTTCTTTTTTAACTATTCAACATTAAGACTATTTGCAAAAAAGTACCTCAAATATATTTTGCATCGCAGCACTATTCTCATCTCCATGTCACTCAACCATCATTTGTTATTTTTATCCGAATCATACGTATACTTCATACATATACCACATCCAGATAATAAAGCGGTAATGAAATGGAATCTGTGCGTTATGCTTTTGTCATTTAACTACAATGCGCCAACAGAATTGAGGCTCAACAGAAGACGGATAAAGTCTGTTCGCTATCATAATGACACTTTGATATTTACCGCCTCGGAACGTGGCGGCTTTTGACAAAAGAAATTAAAGGAAGCCGACGCGGCGCAAACACGCCAGTGAATTTGGCTCGCAGCTCGTCTCATTCTACTATTATGTAGATCACGCAATTAAAGAAGTAAATCAATCAGTATTTTAGAATGGATTTATAACGAGATGATCCTGCATCACTTACGTAGGTACCTATTCTAAATACCGGTGGAGACGAATATTCTAAGGACACTCCGAGGGATGAAGAGTAGTGTTTTATTTTGTACTTCATTAGGTATATTGAGTACCATGTTTTTTTTCTATTTAAATTATTTTTGGCGTCTAAGTTTTGTTATTGATATAAATGTTTTTTACTAAAACCAAGATTGCCTTCGTGTGTACCGACACTATCTTAGCGAACGGACTTTACCGTCTAATCGACTGATCGATTTCCAGTCAAAATTTTATTTTTTTCTTTTTATTTATTTTATAGATAGTTTCCATAAAAGAAATGACTGAAAATGCGGTTGGACCGCAGCACACGCACACAGGCACCCGCTGGCGTCCAGTCGGCAGGTGGACTCAGTGATTCCGCGAGGATAATTTGCCTAACTGGTTCCCGCTGTGACATGTAACCGCTAATGGATTTTGTTAGGTTGATTCGCATTGGAACCGATGCATTGCTGGCTCACTAATCTGACTACCTTACTGATAATAACTAGGCGTTATTGTGGCGTCACTTGCAAAAGGCTTCATTCATAAGCGTATTAAAACATAAACCATAACTACTAAACACAACTGGTAGAAAATGCCATTAGCATTAATTCCACCTTTTGTGCACTATTTTTGTTTTGTGCAATAAAGAATTATTAAATAAATAAATAAACATTTACATACATTGCTTCTGGCCCTACACGGACTGTTCTCTCTGCAATTATATTTTAAGTTGGACCCGCTTTGGGGGCTCTTAAAACTACTTAAGACTTTTTTCTTTTTATTTATACTTTTACCGCTACCCACATTTCAGATGACATTTTCTTGTGTGGCCTTAAGTATTGTGTCGTTATTTGAATTTTTTTCCTTTTTTTCCTTCTTTCATTCTTTCAATGCTTTTTCTTTCATGCTTCACAAGGCACGTTAAGCACTTGGTGCCGGCTGCCGTCGATAGGTGGCAGTCGTCAAGCCAAGCCAAGAGGCCTAATAGGGCGTCTTGAAAACTTCTGACAGTAAGACCAGCCACTAGTCTTACAAGCCTCCACCAATTCGGACTTGGCCCCCGTGGAAGAGACCCCTGCCCCTCGGAGTGGACATAATGGGTTGATGATGATGAGTCTTTCAATATGCGAGCGAGACAGCAAGTCGGACGCAACGGCAACCTTAAGGCTGTAACAACGGCGAATGACTTTGAGCATTTGACCTCTGAGTTATAACATAATAAACTAGCGCAATCTCTTTAATGTTTGTTGTACTTCTTCGGCGAATACTTTAAGGGCTAATCCATAATCCAAAGATTACACAGATAAGAGATGTGGCGGATGTTCTATGGCGATTATTCCCTGCGCTAATTAAGAAATCGTACAATTTTGTACTAATCACGCTTAATATTAACATTAAAAAATATATGAGCAGATAGGATTGCAGATATTGATGTGGCCGATATTTGTATGAAACATTTAAATGAAAAGCTACTATCGTTTACCAGCGAAATTAGATTCTGTGGAAAATAAAGCTTTTGGAAAAAAAAATTTTTTGCCATCTAGACAGGTTAAATGAATTTTTTTTTCCCTACGAATTAGTCACTGTTCTATCCTTTATTACCAAATATTTTATTCAGAATTTTTTAGTGCGTACTTTTGCTTAACATTTCAGTTAAAGCTAGCCAATTTTGCAACATTTACCCTTGTTACACCCTTAAGCAGCAATGAAAAGGGATGTAGCAAAAGTGTCGCCCCGTCCCGCTCGCCCCCGTCATCAGTGCAACAGCCTCATCGCAGCGTCCGGCCGATAACAACACTCGTTGTTCACGACATTTAATTATTGAGATTATGGAAATTATTGCGTTACCGGGAGCGGCGCCGCGCACTTACGGCCTTTTGCTTCTAAGGCCAGTCTTGTACCTAGTAGGCTATTTTTACCTGACTGTGGAGGGTAAGGTAATTTGAGGGTAATGGATTGTGAGGAAACCCGCGCGAAGATGTATTTAAATATTTAAAAATAATAAATAAACTCTTTCCCGTTATCCCCTAGGGGGTAGGCAGAGGCACCAATCTCCAGAAATGGGCCCAAAATAACGGGAAGATTGCCTCAATGACCAAAAAAGTAATCCAATTTAATTTAGTATAGTCTGTTCCTTAGAAAATTTCTCGAGATTCTATGAATACACTATTCCGGAAGTGGTAAATACGACTTATGCCTAACATGCCAAATAGCTAATTCTCTAAAAATACCAACTACTTAAAATATAGGTTTTTTTTATGATACACTAGCTGTTGCCCGCGACTACGTCCGCGTGGGCTTTAGTTGGGTAAAGTGTTTGCAAATAAGATAGGGATACTTTTAGCGCATGCGAAAGAGCTTTCATACTAACTTCGCAACCCCCTCTTACCCCCTTAAGATATGATTTTCGAAAAACTACTTTCATGAATTTCAATGAAGGACCTTCATGCTGAATTTCATTCGAATAACTTCAAAAATGGTTAAGTTTCATACTAACTTTGCACCCCCCTTTTGCCCTCTTAAGGGATGATTTTCAAAAACTATATTACATGTAGTTTATAAATTTTAATGAAGGAACTTCATATTATTAA
Organism: Yponomeuta plumbellus; assembly: GCA_947310845.1. Lineage (NCBI taxonomy): Eukaryota > Metazoa > Arthropoda > Insecta > Lepidoptera > Yponomeutidae > Yponomeuta > Yponomeuta plumbellus. Next base: position 4,448,926 of record OX371206.1, read on the forward strand.
ATTTCATTCGAATAACTTCAAAACCGGCAAAGTACCACACTAACTTTGCACCCCCCCCTCTTACCCCCTTAATTGATGATTTTCGAAAAACTATTTTACATGTGTTTCATGACCTTCAATGCAGATTCTTTATTCTGAATTTCGTTTGAATAACTTGAAGAACGGCAAAGTTTGCACCCCTCTTTTTACGCCCTTAGGGGATGAGTTTTCAAAAATCCTTTTTTAGTGCTCCCCTACGTTACAAAAGGACCCCTGTGCAAAATTTCAAGTTTCTAACCCTTACAGTTTAGGCCCGTTCAGTCAGTCAGTCAGTCAGTCAGTCAGTCAGTCAGTCAGTCAGTCAGTCAGTCAGCCAGTCAGTCAGTCAGTCAGTCAGTCAGTCAGTCAGTCAGTCAGTCAGTCAGTCAGTCAGTCAGTCAGTCAGTCAGTCAGTCAGTCAGTCAGTCAGTCAGTCAGTCAGTCAGTCAGTCAGTCAGTCAGTCAGTCAGTCAGTCAGTCAGTCAGTCAGTCAGTCAGTCAGTCAGTCAGTCACCTCTTTGAAAAAAATAACAACAATAGGTAATTGGTAGACAACAGTTTAATTTTGAAATGGAGGAAGTTTTTGAGCTGTTTGACATGCTGGATCGCTTAGATGATGGAGTTGTTAGGAGACCTCGCATCGTACGGGAGAGGATAGACAACTTTTCGAACTTAGATGAAGAAGTTTTTTTTCGGAGATATCGGATGACCAAAGCCACTGCCTTGTTTGTTCTGGAGCTGATAGAAACGGACCTGGAGTTTGACAGTGATAGGTAACTACCCTACCTACATCAAACTATGAATACTGAACTATAATAAGGAAGTTTTATATAAATGTAAGCACCAATTGAATGCATTATTTGTATGTACAAGATAATAATTTTTGACTATTTTACAGAAATGAATCTATTTCCCCGATGCAACAACTCATGGCCACATTAAGATTCTACGCCACAGGATCTCACTTGCTAATGATAGGTGATGCACATGGGCTCAGTGTCCCTTCAGTTAGTAGAATAGTGAAAAAAACTACCGATGCTATAGTGAAACTGAGGGATAGGTTCATCAAAATGCCAACCACAGAAGAAGATATAAGGACAATGCAGCAAAAATTTTACAACATAGCCAATTTCCCTTTTGTTATTGGTACAATTGATTGCACTCATGTTAAGATACAATCACCAGGTACATATACTATATACATATACTATAGATGAAAAATATGCTCTTTGTTGGTGAAAGATGATGACTGTTAATGAGATCTGTGTAATATGTCTGTGTATATTGATATTATTCTATGATGTTCTTAGGTGGTGATGATGCAGAATTGTTTCGCAATAGAAAGGGATGGTTCTCTCTTAACGTGCAGACAGTCTCGGACCCTGATTTAAAAGTGATGAATGTGGTTGCTCGCTGGCCAGGTAGCACACATGACTCAGCTATATTCACCAATAGTCAGATTTGTAGAGACTTTGAAGTGGGTATTTACAGAGGTAAAGACGCATTAATACTTGGTGACAGCGGCTATCCTTTAAAGGTATTATTGTTATATTCAAAAAAGACATTTTTTTTATTATAGATATGTATATTAAATATTAATCAAAACAGAACTTATTTGAATTATATTTTCTTAACTAATTCAGCATCCACTGGTCTTCCCTCTGAAATGAAAATAAATTTCTTTATCAATTGCAGAATTATTTTCTGACACCATTCTTGGATACTAATTCTGAAGCTCAAAGTCAATATAATTCTGCTCATATATCTACAAGAAATACTGTAGAGAGGCAGTATGGAGTACTTAAGAGACGTTTTCCTTCTCTTGCTGTTGGGCTGAGAATTAAATTAGAAACAGCAGCAAAGGTGGTTGTAGCTTGTTGCATACTCCACAATATCTGTATTGACAACAGAGAAATAATTCCGCCTAATGAATTCCAGCCAGGTGAATTGGAAGAAATGATAAATGCTGGACAGATAAAGCAGAATAACAATGGGAATGAGCAGAATGAAGATAGAAGAGCTTTATTAGTTCGTATTTACTTTGGATGAATATATAAATTAAACAAGATCTTTTATAAAATGTTGTTTGTATCATTTTGAGAATCATAATTTTTACTGTATCTATATTTGGGATATTGAGACATTTTTATTTATATCACATGTGATACAATTTCTATGAGAATCATTTAAACATAACCAAGAACCACCAACTGCATTGAAGCAGCGATGTAGAATTTGCTTTAAGAAGATAACTCAATTATTCTTACCCTGCAGATCTTTTAGAAGTGTTTCTAAAATAGTTCTTCTTAAAATTTCATTCTCCATCTTTATTTTGTGCAATTCCTTGTAGTGCTCTTTTTGTATCTCCAAAATTTCAAGTTTGCCTTGTTCAGTTCTTATTCTCTTTGCTGCATATGTATTATTAAACGCAGCTTAGAGTTAGTTTTGTCAGTTCTTTCATTGTTGGAAATTAAAGGCCTTCTTCTGTTCACTGCCTTCTTATTAAAATTTATACTTTCAGCCTAAAACATAATTGTGCATTATCATAACATGTATAAAATTTTAAACAGAGCTTTATTACCAGAACCTGAAACTTATAAAACATAACAGCTATTTAAATTCAACAAAGCACCCACTAGTTGAGTATTGATTTCCTCCAATGAATGATTAGAGCATATTCCACTAATGCGGGTTAGTGGTTAGAGAAATCAAATGACCTCTTATACACAAATACTGCGTCTAGTCTTTTATGTGCCTTCCGAAGCATGGGTTCTTTACTTATAGGTAAACTAATCTTTACTAACCTCATTTTGACTTTCTTTTGTACAATTCAAATCAGAGTCAGACATTTCAATTTGTTGGCTGTCTGTTACATCCACAGAAGCACTTTTGTCTATATTTTCATCTATGCATTCAATGAATTCAACTGTTACATTTGATTGATTAGTGAGCATACTTTTCTCATCTGGGGTTACGGGTTTAGTCCCTGGAAAAGTCCAAATCAAAACAATATTTATCTTTATAATTCAATAAACATTTAAAGGTTTATGAGCATCAACTATCTAAAGTTATTTATTTATTTACTATCGACGGCCTCGGTGGCCCAGCGGTCTGACACGCTGACTGTGAAACCGAAGGTCTTGCACTATATAACCAAATGCAAGGTATGAATAGCATTTTTTTAAATCTCCATTATGAAGTCTGTATTATTTTATGGGCATGGTTATAGTTATTCAATAAATATATCAGTACTTACAAGTCATTTCAGCATCACAGTCACCTGGGTTTACAATGCCGATGCTGGCACGTCCAGTTAGTTCTATGACAAAATCCAACACTGGATTGTCTTCATTTTTCACTCCTTTCCCACCACCAGTGCCATGCATATTGTTAAAGTTGATGGCTTTATATGTTTTAGCAGTGGTTTTTAACTTTTGCCATAGTTTTTTTAAGTTATCTTCAGTTCTAAAAAACATTAGTTATTGTTAAATTAAAGATGATGTACAAAACTTTATAATATAATGAAAGCAGAATCTAGGTATTGTGAATATGTACTTACCGTTTTATATTATTGCAGGCATTATGGGTTTGAGTAATTTCAGTCCATGCCTTTTCTTTGAGGCGATTTGTGGTCAAATCATGTGCTGTAGTCTTTTGAATGATGACCTGCCCTATTGATTTAAGCAATCTTAAAAATTTAATTTTTTCTTCTTCAGTGAAATTTGCACTTCTGTGCCTGAGAGCACCTCCTGGCATTATAAGACAGTATTGTTTAAACAATACGAACGTTTAAAGTAAAGAAATGCAAAATTACTACGATTATGTCAAAATAATAAACTGCTAATTCGTTATTTCGAGGTTATTGCTTTTTTTTTTTCTATGCATCCATTAAATATCAGTGAAAAGTCAGAGAATAATGGTTTTTTTTATGTCAAAATGTAAAAACCATCGACAAATTTTATCTAACTAGGCGCTGCCTATATTAGGCATTGCCCAAGAAAAAAACGTTGGTGAAAAAGAAAATCCTTTTAGGTATTGCCTAAGTTTAGGTGATAACTAGTTAGGCGATTCCTTTTGTCAGTTTAGTGAAAATGGGCATTAAAATCGTAGAAATAACGAGTCTATCGAAATAAGCTTTGGAAAACAATTACCACTTAAAAAAAAAATCCAACATCACTTTTTGCATACCTATGTGCAGTCTGCTCAGTAACGTTACTAGCGACTTAGTAATTAAATTCTTAAGATTTTTTTTGCAGGCACCTACATTGCTTCTGGCCATACACTGGATACCCTGTGTCGTGGGAATCGGAAACAGTGACATACGAATATGTATACCATACATCCAAGACCTCGGCCTAGATTCTGTTAATGCATTGTAGTACAATTACAATTGCATGACCATGGCGATTTAGTTACATTACCGCTTCAAGTCTACGCGCGCACACAGTCATATCATACCTACTAGACGTCAATAGTATGAAAAAACTCGTCACGTGACCCGACCGTGTATCTGTCATCGTACTGTAATGCACTAACATAATCGAGGTCCTGGGGTTTTGTTTTTGTCCCCAGCCCGGAACCCGGGAAACCTCTCGCATGGTAGCCACATGCGTTAAAAAGCTTAAAACACACATTAAGCCTATGCGCACTCTATGCGACACGCGATGCGACGACAGGCTACGGCCGTCAATTTTCATAATATTTTGTTTGGGGAGATCTTCGCACACTTGGCGTCAGAGTCGCGGAGTCGCGACGGCAAGACGCCAGAAGCAAATGACTACGTCGCGTCTGACGCGGCGACTAGACGCGGCTACAAGTCGCCCTGTTTGCGATGCTCTCTGAGCTCCGCGACTTTGTGAAAAAAAACCACTAATGTCCAAACTGCACTCGTAACTTATTACGCATACGCTTACGCCTGGCTGTCGTATGGAATTATAATGTGGGGTAACAGTACAGATGCACCGCAACTCTTCACCCAACAAAAAAAATTAGTTAGAATAATAGCAAATATCTACAGACAGTTGTAAACCATATTTTATACATTATAACCTTACCATCTATTTACATATTAGAAATCACAAAATTCGTCAGACAACATAAAGAAATTTTTACAAAAAAAGAAGATGTCTCTATAAGACCCATAAGACACAAAAATAAATTGTTATTACCCACCTCTCGAATGCAATACTCTTCTATCTCTTACTCTTCTCTTCTCTTCTCCTATACTCTTCCAGTACATTGATAATGGCTATTAAAATTTATAACAAACTCCCAAATTACTTAAAAGAATTAAATAACGACAACAATTTCCATAAAGATCTAAAGAAAATACTAATATCAAAATGTTATTATAGCATAGAAGAATATTTTAAAGATAGTATAGATGAAACAAGATAATTAATTGTTTAGATAGATATATAGAATATTCATTATTGTACTCACAAATAACATTTAAATATAATCTTTTAAATAGAATAACTAAAATTGCATGATTATTAATTCAATATTTTCCAATTGTAAGTTAATGTAATGCATATTTTAAATAGCACTTTAAGATGTTGCGTGCCCTACAGGGTCCACAAAGATCTCATCAAATAACTGTTAAGTTAAATTGTAACAACCCTACAACTTGTGGAATGCAATAAAGTATTGAGTATTGAAAATATATGAAAATTCGCCGTAGCCTGTCGCCGCGTCTAGTCGCCGAGCTATCGCTGTCGCGTGTCGCTAGTCTACGGCTAGGCTTAATGCTGTTGACTGATGTTGGCGATTAAAAATGTAATTGGTAGCATCCCAACGGTAAACATAAGCAATTTGTGTATTCATTGGCTAACGTTACTCACTTTCGTCACGCTAAGGCAAATGAATACTAAGAACCATCTCTACTTTACCAATGTAGAAACACCTGCATAAATAAAAAAATATAAATAATAAAGGATTCATACTCATACTGTGTTTGCTAACGTTATCGAAGGCTTTTTATTGAATACCTCAAAAATTATAGACTTATTTACGAAAAAAATCTGTGAAATAGAAATTGTACTGAAAGCATAATTCTCGAAATGGTTTCAAGAGTTCCGTCCATGTTCAATAATGGAGCATGTCCAAATTTTTCATGACTAATACGGTTACTTAGGTAAAATTTAAATAAATAAATAAAATAAATGGAAAAAAAAGTGAAAATAACAATAAACTTATAATTATCTACCTGCCGGGATGGAGGTCTTGGGTTCGATTCTCACTAGAGGCCGCCGTACATTTGTATAAATAGGCACAGTCTGGGTGTTTTTCCATGTTTGTTACGCCCTTGCCTGGTTACCGTAACACAGGGTATCCTAGTTTGGGACCAGGTCAAGTGATTCTGTTGTGTGGAAGTTATTTATTTGTTTAATTAAATATTCTATTTTAAGTCGCAATTTTTTTGTTCGACGGATTGTCGTTTCGGTTTTCCGTTAAAAGGTGATAACGTTTTGTAACTATGTTACTAATAAGAGATATAATAAATAAAAATTACAGTTTAAAGGAGATCAATGGACCGCCTTCTTCTTGGAATTTTTCTTCCATGTTGGTACACGTGCTAGACTTGCAAACTTTTAGTCCGGATCAACTGACGGGTGCTTTTATCGGACGAGTCCGACCAGGTTTCGCTCCGAAGCTGGGAAAGCTTTATGACATGGAACTACTTCAATGCGACTCGTGTAAAAACATTTTTCACCATAATTGTGTAAATATCACGACAGCGAAGTACATGGCGGACTACTGTACCCAAAAAAATGTTTACACTTGCGATGTGTGCAGTGGGCTGTTAGAAAACTCAGACTCTTCTGCACAGGAACATTGTTATGTGACACATAGAAAACCGAGTCGCAACTTAGGGTACGATGAGTCGGCCTTAGACTTATCTTTCGTCAGTCTACCGACTGCACTGGTCCACAATCATAGTCAGGACCTGGAAGAGTTTAAAAGTGAAAATGACAGATTAAAACTTGAAATAGAGGCAGCGCACACTGAAATTGAAAAATTAAGCTCTGTAAATTTTTCGCTATTGAGTGAGAATAAGGAGCACCTGAGAAAATTACAAGTTCTTAAATCGGTGGGTTTGAGTGACATACACATGGGAAACACCTCATCACCCATGAAACTTGTATCCCCCAAGTACCGTAAAAAACGCAGTGATTTCTTAAAACCCGGCTTTCCTAGTACCTCACAGCGGGATCTCACGAATAATGTCATAAATGTGATGCAAGCGCAAACCAAGCACTCAGAACTTGCTCAACCGAATGCAACAATACTGCTAGTCGTGATTTGATAGACTCTACCCGTAACTTGGGGCGAAAACCATCTTTCCACGAGATCACTACAAGGATAGAAAAACATGCAACACTCCAAACAAGCTACAGCTACACCACGAGGGAGCATAATGCGGATACTGGAGAGACCAACTCTAAAGCAAACATAAAGCAAGTTCGACTATACGCTGACGAGAGAGGAAGAGGATTAAGATCCATTCTGCAGAATTTACTGGGAACTGGTTATAGAGTCACATCGACAATCAAGCCGCATGCGCCTTTGGCCGAAGTTTTAAGTTCGTACCAATCTGACTGCAAGGAGTTCACGGACCGAGATTTTGTAATAATTTTGGCGGGTTCGAATGATTGTGACCCTTTGTGTCTAAAATCGACTCTATACTGCTGTTTAAATGCCTCTAAACATACTAACATAGTGTTGTGTAATGTTGGGTTGGCTAAGTTTTTAAGTGAACACATGTTGAACCAATGTCTGGAACATGTAAGCTCGCGTTTCTCACATGTTTCGCTCTTGGATGTCTACGATGGCAATAGGATTTTCAAAAAAATATTAGGAAGTAGATACCTGCACAGAGAAATTTTGCATCTTGATTATAAGGGGGAATTTGCACGGTATCAGATTACCCTAGAACGGGAGAGTAGCATGGGGGGAACTGAACTTCTGCGACCATTAAATGTAATAAGTGTAGAGACGCAAACATGCTTTGAGAATCAAACAACTCCCAAAAATTCGGTAACTGTAGAGACGCAGACACGCTGCATACATAATATTTTTCACAAGGAGACACAGACTGAGGAAGAATTGTTTTTTCGTCAATAAAGTAAATAATGTACTTCTTCTCTATCAGAATCTTTGCGGTGTCATGAACAAAAGAGATGAAATTGAATTATTTCTCCATGAACTTACTATCAAACCTAGCTTTTTCTGTATATGCGAACATTTTCTTAATAAGGGCAATGCATTGCTTTTTAATCTAACAGATTACAATATGGTATCACACAATACGAGGACTAACAAGAAGAGAGGGGGTTCACTTATATTGGCACAAAAGGACAGAAAAGTAGAGGAACTAAAAAATTGTTGTAAAATGTACAGTGTAAACAGTTTTGAGATTTGTGGTGTTAGGGACGTTGATACGGGCATAAACATTATCTGTATCTATCGTACCCCGGATAGAAAAAACTTTGACTATTTCCTTATCAGCTTGGAAACTCTATTAGAAAATTTATTTGACAAAAAGTGTTTAATAGTTGGAGACTTTAATATTGATCTCCTGTCAGATAGCAAACAAAAAACAGAACTTCGTGCATTGTTATCTTGCTACAACTTTAGATACTTCGTAAACACTCCTACTTTTAGACGTAATGATTCTCAATCGTGCATTGACAATATTTTTACTAATCTCATGATAGAGGATTTGGGAATAGTTGACGTAAATTTCAATGGACTAGGCGACGGTCATGCATATTTATCATGTCCGATGGTCACTAAAGCTAAGGAAAAAAAGGAGAAAGTGCTGTTTAAGTACACTCAAAGTTTTTCCAATAAAAATAAAGCACTTTTTCGCCAGCGATTGGAGGCTATAGAATGGTATGGTATGGGAATTAATACTTTGTTTTCCAAGTTAACCCAAATTTACAGGGACAGTTTCAAAAAGGTTAAAAGGAAAGTTAACATAAAAAAGGTAAATCAAATAAACTGGGTAACAAAAGGAATAAGAACTTCAAGTAAAATGAAACGCATTTTGAATAATTTAAATCTTCACAGTGATATTTCATTAAAAAATTACAAGACGGCATATATTAGACTATATCGCAAGGTGATTCGAAATATGAAGAAATTGACGATAGCAAAAGAATTAGCATTTAATAATTATAGTAGCAAGGCAATTTGGAGAATCATTAATAGACATAGAAATAAGAGCGATACAAAAACAGATAATATAATTTTAAAATGTGATAGCAGAATAATAACTGATGCTAAAGAGATCGCTAATGTTTTTTCAGAAAATTTCAATTTAGGAGTGGGGCATGATCTGGTAGACACAAATGTCGCTATATCGCTATTAAAAGAAAATGTTAATACTGTAGCAAATGATACAGCGTTCACACAGTCTGAGATAAAAAAATTAGTGCTTACCATGGAAAACAAGAAATCATCGGGATGGGATGAAATAACGATAGGCGTAGTCAAGGAAAATATAGATCTTCTAGCAATGCCCCTCACATATCTCCTTAATGAATGTGTTAAAAACGAGACTTTTCCTGAACCACTGAAGTTGGCGAAAGTGATACCAGTTTTTAAAAAAGGCTCCAAAACGGACGCCAAAATGTATAGACCAATTTCTCTTCTTCCAACACTATGTAAAATATTCGAGAAATTACTGCAACATAGGCTTTGTATGCACTTTTCTTTAAACAACGTAATAAACAAAAGACAGTTCGGATACAGGAAGGGGGTTGGTACTTCAGATGCGGTAGAAACTTTGATCGACGATACGGTGAGATATCTTTCAGAAAAAAAGAAGGTTGCTGCGCTTTTTCTGGATCTCAGCTCAGCGTTTGATACTGTCGACCATCACATTTTGTTGAGAAAATTGGAACACTATGGTGTACGGAAGGGCTTATTAGGCTTAATGGAGAGCTACTTAAATAACAGAAGCCAATACGTAGAGATCAAATGTACCGATGACAATATAGAAAATATGGCGCGATCTAATGTCAACACGATAACGCGCGGAGTGCCACAAGGATCTATATTGGGGCCTACTCTTTTCACAATATTTACTAACGACCTTATTGACTATATCAGTAACAAAATCCCAGACCTACATGTAGTGCTATATGCTGATGACACAAATGCTGTTATTAGTTCTGACAATATAAATGATCTCAATGGTAAAGTCAAGGAAGCTATGTTAGCTTTTCATACATGGTTTGCCTCCAACAATCTAAAATTAAACACAAATAAAACCAATCTAATGTTGTTCAAAGCTACAGCAAAAAATAATGATAGACTTAATATCTCAATAAATGGCAGCACTATTACTCAAGTAGACGAGGTTAAATTTTTAGGTGTCAGACTAGATTCATGCCTAAATTGGAAACCGGAGTTGCAGGCGCTAGATAATAGCATAAGTTCAGCCTGCTATGCACTCAGAAGTTTAAGAGAGGAAGTAGCACAGGACCATCTCCTAACAGTTTATTACGCCCTAGTTGAATCCAGACTACGATATAGTATAAAATTTTGGGGCAATAGCTACAAGTATAACCTCACAAAAGCGTTTGTCTTGCAAAAAAGGGCAATACGCACTATTGTCAGAATTCCACCATGGATATCGTGCAAAGAACATTTCGCTAGGCTGGGTGTGTTAACCGTCCCCTCTTTATATATATATGTATTATTGTCCGATTTTACAAAACAGATTACTAGACAAGAGACCCCAGAGGACAAAGTACTGAGGTTAAATACGAGGCGCAAAAATGTTCGCATCAATACTGTGCCTCCCTTGTTGAAAGTTGTAGAACATAGTGCTCGCTACCAAGCTGTTAAATTTTACAATGCGTTGCCTTTAAGTTTGAAGATGATAGACTCAACTAGTATTTTTAAGGATAATCTAAAAAAATTCTTACTCTCCAAATGCTTGTATTCATTGGATGACTTTTTTTGCTGATATTAGTTACATTTATTTTATTTATTGACATGAATCGAATTTACTTCATATGGACTGTTTATTTTAATTTAATTAATTTTAATGAAAATTTTTTTTTTATTTATTTATGTGATTAGTTATAAGTTATAAGATTTCTAATACAATGTAAATTGTTTGAAGAATAAATAAATATCAAATATCAAATATCAGATTCGCAGAGCCAGAGTTGCCAACATTACAAACTAACAAATGTACGTAATCTAGAGACCAAAGTCATTGATACCGGTTCTAGTGATACCAACTTTACTAGAATTTCGTAACCAGAACCTCAGACATTAATTACTCTATTCCGGATACACTTACTTGATTTTTTTTCTGAAGAGTCCGACCAGAGACGAGCAACCGACGACGCGAGCTCCGTCTCTGTTCACCATGTTTAAGCTCTGCGATTCAGAGCGAAACCTGGTCGGACCCATCCGACAAATGTCAAGTAAGTGCATCCGGAATAAAGAAAAAACCGGAATAAACGCGTTTTGGATACGACTCCATTATTTAAGTTTAATAAATAAATAACTTTCACATAGCACTTGTTCAAATCAACCAACCTCATTCATTTTCAAATCGCCTTTTTCAAACATTTTTAATCGGATTTTTCCACGACGCATTTCTTCTCCACAGGTCGAATCGTGTTTAACAGTCGAAGCATAATACAAGAGATTTTTCAATCAGCTACCCAGCGTGACTTCTAATTAAAAACGTTAATGATATGGATACAATAACTCTGAACAAACACGCTTTGTAAGAGCGAGCGTGTAATTGAACAGGTAATTGAAGATTTTTTAAATATAGATACAGAAAAGATTGCATGATTATTTGTTTAGAGAAATTAAAATAGACCGTAACAAGTCAATTTGGAGTATTATTTGTATACTTTTATTAACTCTACATTGATCATAAGCAAACAATAATATTAATGCCCGTATAATGTTCGGCATATTGAACAAAATTTAAAATTATTTCTTAGTTGTAATGACTTTTAGTTTGGTAAAGGAGTGCTCACAAAGGGGATGTGGACGGAAAATAGGGGGGCAGAAATGTTGACGTAGGAAACTTGTTTGGACTAGTTATGAGATAAACATACTAAAAGTCCTCACCCCTCCGAGGTGATCCTGAGAGGGTGGGGCATAAAGAAGGTCCCGTTTTTTGGTTTTCTGCTTACATCTCAAAAACGGTGCGTCGTACGAAATTTTGTTGTAGGTATTACATAATGAAACCTGATAAAATTCTCTACAACTTGTGATGGACTTATAAGATTTTTAGTAGGTATTTGTACTACTTACTTACTGTGCTAGCTCAGTGATACCAAGTGAGTCTTGGCTTCCGACACAAGAAGTCGCCACTTGTCTCTGTCCTGCGCGGTCTTCTGCCAGTCGCCCGCCTGAAGCTCACGCAGGTCCTTGGCCACTTCATGCTTCCAGCGATAAGATAGGATAAGATAAGAATATTCTATGTCTGGGGTGGTCTGGGCAACCAGTTGGTCTTTGGGCGCTTGGAAGCCCCGAGTATGCTCTGCTCACCACTCGATCCTCTTCCATCCTTTCTACGAGACCGAGCCAACGGATTCGGTGGGATTTCGTTTCTCCGATGATGTTGGGTTCGGATGTGAGGTTTTCAATTTCCCGGTTCTTGTTAACTCTCCAACTACCATCTTCCCTCCACGTTGGATCCAGAATCTTCCTCACGATTTTCCCCTCTGCAACCAGTAATTAATTTTCCTCCATCAGTGTGAGTGTCCAACCTCGCACCAGTCTTAAAGTTTTAATTTTTTAAGACACTGGCATTTTAATGCACGGGCATTTCTGCCCTGCATTGGCGGGGGCCCATTAAACCCCTAACATGTCGATGCTAAGTCAAAGCTCAAGATAATTATCTGGAAAAATACTTGAATTTGTAAGAATACTAGATTTCAGAGGGGATATAAGCAGATATGAATGTTCTGTTCACTGATTTGCAAATTAGTATAATTAATAAATAAATCTGTGCATGCACTTAATCCAAAGAGAGTTTTTCTTTGTTAAACAAGAAGTTGACCTCTGTGGCGCAGTGGTTAGTGCATGTGGCTACCACGCGAGAGGTTCTGGGTACGAATCCCGGCTGGGGACAAAAAAAAAGAAACCCAGGTCTTGTATGTTTACATGTTTGTGACGTCGCTAATTTTGGTTCCCACGACACAAGGTATCCTAGTGTGGGGCCAGAAGCAATGTATGTGCCTGTATGTAAATGTTAAATATTAAGTGTTATCAATAACAAATAGGTTAAACGGTACAAAAATAATCAGTTCCATGAAGCAACTTGTAAGAAATAACTACAGACTTGAGATGGAAATTGTTATGCATTGCTAATTCACATCTGAGCTAAATGTTTCCATAGTACATTTTTAATTAAGTTTTAAATAAAAACTGCTTTCACAGATAAATATAACATTTTTATACCAAAGTGTCACTACACGTCGTATTGTTAAATGTCTCGTCGAATGTACTGACTTTTGCAATTAATCCGTCAGAACATTAACAATTAATTAAGCATCAAAACAAATGAATTTCGCTCCAGCTCAACAGCGTGAGATAAATCATTATCATTTAACTTCTACATTCTACTGAGAGGCTGGACGAAAATTGATTCAGGCGATAAGTCTTGAACCCATTCGGCCGTTGGATAGAGCGAAGATACTTGACTTGCTGACTTGCATTGGTTTTTTTAATTCTTACTTTCATTCTGCCTTGTGTATGTTTCTGTATTGTCTATGTTTGCTATGTGCTGTTTATGTATGATTCAATATGTGATGATATTGTGTACGTGTGTGTGTCTTATGGAAATAAACGTTTTATCTATCTATCTATTCGTCTCTCTTTTCTTGTGTACAATAAAGAATATTCTTATCTTATCTTATCTAACATTAAATGTGAAACACCTTTATTTTTCCTGGTACAATAAAGGATATAGGTACTTATCTTATTAAAATAAAACGTGTACCTCTGCACCTGCATATTCGAGAATCGCTCGTAGCCCCGGCCGCCTGAGTGATCTAAACTTTCATGAAGGTTAAGCACCATAGGGCGCGTTCAGAGCATAGTGGGTAACCGTTCTATGACTTACGCTGGTGGCATTTTTCCGAGCGGTTCCGTGATTCGCAAGGCACGGTAAGCAGTTGGTGCCGGCTGCCGTCGATAGATGGCAGTCGGCAAGCCAAGTCAGAGGCCTTAGGGCGTCTTGAAAACTTCTGACAGTAAGATCAGCTACTAGTTTTACAACCCTTCACCAATCTGGACTGGCCCCCGTGGCGGAGTATGGCCTATACCTTCCTCAGGCAAGAGACCCGTGCCCCTCGGTGGGGGCATAAAGGGTTGACGATGATGATGTTCAAATCTAACGTCCCTTGAAGCTGTGAAAAAATTAAACTTCTAAGTTAACGTAAAAAAGAGACAGGCCTTTTTACTAGAAAAAAGGTATAGATATTTCCGTAAAATGTGAATAAAAATTCACAGCCTTCTATGATCCATTGATCGAAAACGATGTTTGGCAAATAATATCGTCCTATACCTACTACGAATACGGAGAAAAATCTGTAAACTATAGGTGTATAACTAAATCGTTATAAAATATCGTCATAACTAGCGTGATGGATGTCGTCTATGAAGACAAAGAAAAATTGAAAATCTTTATTTTGGTTTGCTTAGGCCTGCTTGCACCACCGATTAAATATCTATTTAACCCCGAGTTAAACAGAATTGTGATTGTGACATATAAACTGTCGAAATTCTGTTTAACTCGGGGTTAAATGGATATTAGTCGGTGGTGCAAGCGGGCTTAGAGATCAAGAATATAGCGGTCCGACGGGGTCTGCGCCAGCCGCAAAGATAAATGTTCATTATTCTATATTATAATGAAGACGTTTTATTCATTTACATTCGACGTGAGCTCGGAAATTTATCGGACGACTATTAGCGGCCCCGGATTCGCTTGGATTTTTTGTTAAGAACAAAAGTAACTTTTGTTGCATAACAAAAAAAAACAAGTTAAAGTTATTTGATAACTTGATATTTGAGCAGTTATCTGCAGTTATCGGCTCTTATGAGCCGGGTTCGAATCCCGGCTGGGGACAGAAAAAAAAGAAACCCATGTCTTTGATGTTTACATGTTTGTGACGTCACTGTTTCTGGTTCCCACGAAACAGGGTATACTAGTGTGAGGCCAGAAGCAATCTATGTGCCTGTGTGTAAAATTTTATGTTAAAAATATGTTAGAAAAACTTATATCAGTTAAAACTGTCAAAATATTCTAAAATTAACAATGTCTTGGAAATTAAACGGTGTTAAATCTAGATCCTTCGGTTTTTGGATGACAACAAGATTGTGATCATTCTAGAATGACTTAAACATACTACGTTGTATTTTTTTTTTTAGTAAATGGCAGCAAAATTTTGGAAATAGCACTAAGTTTTCAATCAATAAGTTTTATTTAATTTTATGCTTAGGATCACAAATAAATTTTCCAACCAACACGCCCATATTAATGGAAAGAAGTACCTATAACTTTATAAAGCTACTCGCATTTAACTAGCATTTGAAAGATTAAAATCATTTGTTTCATGAAATAATCGAATTTAAAGAAAAGGGGCATTTATTATAAAAGGAATACGAGTAATTATTAAAATGTTCATAGACAATAATTAACACGCAAATTAAATACATAAGTGACTTGAATTTAAAATAAATTGCGACTTTTCCTTAGTATCAGAAAACACATTAAAAGCCCTTTATTTTAAGCATGAACAAACATTCTTGGCTTAAAAGTCAAACGAACGCACTGACAGTCAACTACTAACTTTAGTTTCTAGTTCGATTATACTTCGGATTATGCTGTGGGTCAGCAAAAAAGCCACGAGTATGGGATATTATTGGATAGTTATTTATGAGCTTTTGTTTTGTGTGATCTGGTATCGCATCAAGCGTTTACTTTTAAATCCTATATGGACGCTTTGTTTGATATTTTTATAAAAGTTCTATAGATTCTAGAAAAAAACATTCTATTGTTGTATTGGCGATCTCTGTGGCGCAGCGGTTAGCGCATCTCTGTCTTCCATGCGAAAGGTCCCGGGTTCGAAGCCCGGCTGGGGACAAACAAAAAATCTCAGGTCGTGCATGTTTGGGACGTCGCTGTTTCTGGTTCCCACGACACAGGGTATCCTAGTGTGTGGCTAGAAGCAATGTACACACGTACATATGTGCCTGTATGTAAATGTTTATGTATGCGAGAAATCGGTGCCAGCGTGCATTATGCGGCTATGGATTTCGATGAAGCAAAAAAAGTTTGTCCGAATCATATCACCCTCTACACAGTCGTTATACAGGCGTTAGTTTAGGCCCTTGTGATTCGACTTCGTTTGACGTGAATCTAGAGATAAAGATTAGCTAAATCCCTAATCAATCATTCAGATTCATAAGTCTGTAATACTGAAACAATCGTTGCAATCTTTGTAATTCTAAAAATGCGTAATGAAAATTTCTATGATTTTTTTTTATTAATTAGTAAAAAGGTTTTATACAAATTTTGTTTGTATTCAATTGAGATACTAAGTTTTTGTTTGCAAAAATCTATAGTGAAATTGACTACATACGATTTAATCAATGGATATTTAATACAAGTTTTGTTTCTCTTTTTATTACTCTTAATAATATTATTTTACCGATTCTAAAATATTATCCGGATAGATTTATTTGATTTTTGCCGAAAGAGTCCGGCTATTTTATTGATTTTGTTTACGTAAATGTACCCTAACTACTTTAAGGGCATCCCAAAGTAAACGTTATTATAAATTAAATTTAACGCCATAATTTTCATTCAACCCACATATTTTAGTGATAAGGCCGCCGTCTGAATTCTTAGATTAAGAAATACCTGTGTAATTTCCTTTTTTATGTACAATCAAGTGTTCTTTATCTATCTATCTATATTTTTACTTATTTTTTTCGATAACGTGCTCATAAACGATTCTTAGGTGACAGTTGTTTTGCAGCCTGTCGCTCCCGACTAATCTATCACGCGCGCACGACTATGATCAACCAGTTATTAACGATAATGTCTAAACTTACGCCGTGACCGTTACATACTTGCGCGAAATGACAGCTGCGTTTTAATCATTTGGCTGCTAATACATGTTTGAGTGAGATGTCAGATTAGTTTTAGTTTAGGTAACTAACAATATCAGAATCATCATCATCAGCCCACCGTTGACCACTGCTGGGTATAGGGCCAGTATAGGCCCTTTGCCCCAAATGCCATCTCACACGGTCTCTTGTCATTCGCATTTGACTATGTCTCAAGATAGATAGATAGATAGAATATTATTTATTGTATGTACACCAGGAATTACACATGAGGTTTGACAATAATATAGTACAGTACAATGGGCTAGTTGCCCTAAAAAATTTAATTAGTCCGTCTTTTAGATTATTCAAAAATAAGGGACACGTATTTTTTTATTTGTAAATTAGACCAAAAATGACAAAGATATAGCCCGTTAAAGTTACGTGTGACGTCACGCCGTGCTGCATTTTTTAGCACGGAGTGACGTCACACGTAACTTTAATGTGCTATATCATTGTTATTTTTTGTTTAATCGAAAAAAGAAAAGATACGTGTCCAATATTTTTTTATAATCTGAAATACGGACTAAATAGAATTTAATTATTTTGACCCTGGAAACTACCCTATTAGCGGTCTCATTACTAAAAGTAATTTCTTCAAGACAACCATTGATGGAAAAAAATAGAGAAGCTGAATGACGGGTGGTTGATGCAACTAGACAGTATGAAACAAGATATCTTTATGTCTAATACACATACATAAACGGTACATAAATATGAAATAAGATAAACATACATAAATAAAATATATCATATGGTAGGATATGAACGAAAACGTATACCTACATACCTAATACTAGAGAGAAAAAAAAACTTACTTATGTTAATGAATAAAAATGTTTTGACCTCTGTTCTTAAATATTGGAAGGGAAGGAGAAAATCTTATGGCCAGATGCACATTGTTCCACAATCGCACAGCTGTGATAGTGAAAGATTTGCTGAAGAACCTTGTCGAATGACTTGATGTCTTCAGCAATCGATTCTGAGCGGATCGCAGGGTGCGACTGTGCGAGTCACTAAAAAATTCAAAGCTACTTTTGAGATACGGAGGTGTGGCTGGATTGAACAGCACCAAATAGAGGATTGAAAGAATGTGAGCATTCCTCAAGCTTTCAGAATTCAGCAAATCAATATTTTCCATCACTCCCAGCATTAATCTTGAAGGTGGATCTTGCTATAAACTAGCTTAACAAAGAATTGGCCTGTGACAGAAATATGTGAAAGCTTTTGCACCATTATGAGCATAATTCCTAAATATAATGATAATGAAGATCATCTTTACATCTACCCAGCCAGTGTAAGATATGGTAGAGAGGAAAGCATCCAAGATATTGCCGGGTCAATGGACTCTCATAAAATAAACAATCATACATTCGCACTTTGCATTCACTCTCACCTACCTATTGTAGCTTTAGATAGAGAAACGCAAATGCCTCGCCTCTAAGCCCTACGTAACAAGGTCGAAAATATCAGTATGACCAGTTGTGAGGATTCTCACAGACTAGGCGTGTTAATTCGCTAAGCCTACGAGTATGACGGCCGCCGCTGACTACAAAAGATATCGCGAAGTGGTAGGCACAGGTTGTTAGATGCAGTGGATATGGTGTGCAAAACAGCTATAAAAGGTCTTACTAAATTAAAAAAAAAATTCAAAATTATACGAGTACATACATACATAAGCTCACCCCTGTATTCCTACAATTGATTTTGTATTAAATAACATAACACTTACATACAGGCACATACATTGCTTCTGGCCCCACAATAGGATACCCAGTGTCGTGTCGTGGGAACTAAAAACAGCGACATCACAAACATGTAAACATCCAAGATCTGGGTTTAGGATTTTCTGTCCCCAGCCGGGATTCGAACCCGGGACCTCTCGCATAGTAGTCAGATGCGCTAACCGCTGCGCCATAGAGGTCGAGGAGGAGGTAAATAATTATTAATATTATTTTAATTCATTAGTAATTGCTAATAATTTTGAACGCTATGGACTGAAAAAGGATGTAGAGACTACAAATTGTGACAGGAATGTTGCGTCGGTTTGACATGTAGTTTGAAGGAAGAAAGACTGACGAAGCAAACACATTATCAAGGGAATGTGAGTGAAAGGGCCGGCAAGGGACGCCCCGGGTGGATATACTTCGACCAAATAGGGGATGCAAAAGGCAAGTAGATAAAAAGTACCTGAAACCGGCGTGCGTGCATGCAATCTATATATATAAAAGGAGAAGCTGACTGACTGACTGACTGAATGACTGACTGACATATCAACGCAGGGCCCAAACTATAAGGGTTAGAAACTTGAAATTTTGCACAGGAGTTCCTTTTATAACGTAGAGTAGCACTAAGAAAGGATTTTTCAAAATTCACCCCCTAAAGGGGTAAAATGGGGGTGCAAAGCTAGTATGAAACTCTGCCGTTTTTTAAGTTACTCAAATGAAACTCAATATGAAGTTTTTTCGTTTAAAATTATGAAACACGTGTAAAATAGTTTTTCAAAAATCATCCCTTAAGGGGGAAAAAGGGGGGGCAAAGTTAGTATGAAACTTTGCCGTTTTTGAAGTTATTCAAACGATATTTAGTACGAAGATCCTTCATTTAAAATCATGAAATATGTGTAAATTAGTTTTTCAAAACTCATCCCTTAAGGGGGAAAAAAGAGGGTGCAAAGTTAGTATGTAACTTTGCCGTTATCCAAGTTATTCGAATGAGATTCTATACGAAAGTCCTTCATTAAAATTCATGAAACATGTGTAAAATATTTTTTCGAAAATCATCCCTTAAGGGGGAAAAAGGGGGGTGCAAATTTAGTATGAAACTTTGCCGTTTTTGAAGTTATTCAAATGGGATTCAATATGAAGGTCCTTCATTGAAAGACATGAAAGACGTGTAAAATAGTATTTCAAAAATCATCCCTTAAGGGGAAAAAATGGGGTGCAAAGTTAGTATGAAACTTTGCCGTTATCCAAGTTATTCGAATGAGATTCTATACGAAAGTCCTTCATTAAAAGTCATGAAACATGTGTAAAATAATTTTTCGAAAATCATCCCTAAAGGGGGAAAAAGGGGGGTGCAAATTTAGTATGAAACTTTGCCGTTTTTGAAGTTATTCAAATGGGATTCAATATGAAGGTCCTTCATTTAAAATCATGAAACACGTGTAAAATTGTATTTTAAAAACATCCCTTAAGGGGGAAAAAGGGGGTGCAAAGTTAGTAGGAAACTTTGCCGTTATGCAAGTTATTCGAATGAGATTCTATATGAAGATCCTTCATTAAAAGTCATGAAACATGTGTAAAATAGTTTTTCAAAAATCATCCCTTAAGAGGGTAAAAGGGGGGTGCAAATTTAGTATGAAACTTTGCCGTTTTTGAAGTAATTCAAATGAAATTCAATACGAAAATCCGTCGCTAAAAGTCACGAAATACATGTAAAATAGGCTTTCAAAAATCATCCCTTAAGTGGGTAAAACGGGGTGCAATGTTAGTATGAATGAAACCCTGCCGTTTTTTAAGTTATTCGAATGAAATTCAGAATAAAGGTCCTTCATTGAAAGTCTTGAAACACATGTAAAATAGTTTTTCGAAAATCATCCCTTTAGGGGATAAAAGGGGGGTGCAAAGTTAGTATGACACCTGCCGTTTTAGAAGTTATTCAAATGATATTTAGTTCGAAGGTTCTTCATTTAAAATCATGAAACACGTGTAAAATAGTTTTTCAAAAATCATGCCTTCAGGGGGAAAAAAGGGGGTGCAAATTTAGTATGAAACTTTGCCGTTTTGAAGTTATTCGAATGAAATTCCATATGAAGGTTTGTCATTAAAACTCATGAAATACATGTAAAATAGTTTTTCGAAAATCATTCCTTTCAGGGGGTAAAAGGGGGGTGCAAAGTTAGTATGAAACTCTGCCGTTTTTGAAGTTATTCGAATGAAATGCAGTATGTAGGGCCTTCATTGAAAGTCATGAAACATTGTGTGAAGTAGTTTTTAGAAAATCATCCCAAAGGGGGTGCAAAGTTAGAATGAAAGCTCTCTGATATTCAAAGTTATTTCAATAAAATGTTGTAAATATTTGGGTTATAAGTTCCTGATAAAGTTATTGATTATTGCCGACAGCCCTTATTGTGAATTCAATACTTATGGGGGTTGCAAATTTAGGAGGTATAAAAGTTCTTCGTATTTACTTCGTATCGTCGCTTCGATTATTAAACATTTCGCTGCGATTTTTGAATCGAATTTCTTTGTTCTTCCATGTGTTTAAATACCACCTTAAATACTTGCTTACTTTCTTTTTTATTCATATTGGTCGTTCTAACTCTTGAATAAATTTTCTCAATTCTTCTTATTATTTCTCCGTTCATGTATTCATAAATATTTCTCAGTTCTTTAAAATACAACCCATAGTAAACAGCCTATACGAGTATATGTCCCACTGCAGGGAATAGGTCTTCTCTCAGAGAGAGTAGTATGGTTTTATTTATTTCGCATGCGCTAAAACTATCCCAATCTTAATTGCAAACGCAAACACTTTACTCAACTAAAGCCCACGCGGACGAAGTTGCGGGCAACAGCTAGTGACTAATAAATGTCGATGAAGTGAAAGTGATTTGTCAGGATCGTGGCAGGTGGCAGTCCTTAGTCTCTGCCTACCGCTCTGGGATACAGGCGTGAGCTTCTGTATGGATGTGTGTTGTACAATGCCCGGTAAATAATTTGAACCAAAATGCACGCAGACAGAATAAGTTTACCACTCCTAAGAGCAAATTAATCGTTGTTAATTATTGATATCATAATTATAATGTTAAGTTATTTGTTGATTTGATAAAAGTCTAAAGAATTCATCCCCTGTACGTCCCTGGGAATTGCGTCCCCCGCCAATCACACAAGTCGCGAAATACGTTTACGCGAAGCCTAAGTAATTTGTTCAAGTCGTTTGTCTGGCATTGTAGCATGGCCACACCAACCTTTCCCGCGACAGGCAAGCGTGTGACATGCCATAATAGTCTTGATAGTTTCTTTATCTCTAGCGGCGCGCATTCGGCGTGTTGTGTTACCACCTCAGCGTAAATGTTACGACTGGTCAGCCCCACAGCTTACTCCTAGTTGGCTACGTTTCCGGTTCGCCACACTTTTTTCTCGACTACCTTGGTATCTACGCTAAAAGCTCTATTTAAAAATTTTTTTTATTTTTCAAAAGCATAATGTGGGTTTTTACATCACTTAAACTATTTATCTATTAGTTTATGATTGCATTGACATAATTTTCTTAGTTAATAACAATAGGTAGATAATTAATATAACTAAACAAGCCTTGATCAATAATAGAAAGAAATGTACAATTGTGTTTGCTGGCTCTTATACTAAGCTAACGCCTGTACGATAAGACCCAAATTATTTATTTTATTAGGTCTAGCAAGACCTTTTCTATCTGCACATGCTTAACAGTGACTTGTACCTAGGCTAGATCTTGGTACAAAAACTAATTTATAGGCTAACACCATATGCATTACTTTTTAAAACTTAAAATACACTATGGCCTATACCTTCCTCAGGGAAGAGACCCGTGCCCCTCGGTGGGGACAAAATGGGTTGATCATGATTATGATACAGCATCATCAAATGATCATTATTTAAATGTTAGGGAACTCTAATGAAACGGTTGCAAAATAGGTACATTATTTTTAACTTCCATTTGTGAATAAACAGATCGAACTCTAGAAGGCAAAAAAGGGAATCGATATAATATTATATTGGCAGCAAAGATTTATATCAACGTAAGAAGTGTAACAAATTCATAACTGTGGCAATTTGGAAACAACCCCGTGGCACACTTTACGTAAATCGTCTCTTTTCTACGATACTCGTAGCTCTTATAACACCTAGAGTAAGTGTGAAAATTGAACCGAAGGAATTCCCTAGTGTACTTTGAAGTTTGAGGTTAAATAAGTTAGAAATGCACTGAGTAAGACGTGTAGGGTTATAGGAAGGGTCACTTCACTTGAGATGCTGAATTTAGCAAGCATGTTGCAAGGGCGAGTGTGGACCAAGGGCTCTTAGTAAATACTCATTTTTTTTTTTTTGTTTCATTCGCTTTTTACAGCAGGCAAAGGTTTATGACCATACAGCCTTGTCATTAATGTTCAGTCATTTTCAGTAGCCGAGGCCAAATGGCCAAGACCTTCTAACATTTCTCAAAAAGGCAAAGTAGCCAAGTCTTCAATAATCTTTTCAAAAAGGCAAAGTAGCCAAGTCTTCAATAATCTTTTCAAAAAGGCAAAGTAGCCAAGTCTTCAATAATCTTTTCAACAAGGCAAAGCTGCCAAGTCTTCTAAAATCTTTTCATTAAGGCAAAATAGCCCAGTCTTGAATAATCTTTTCAGTTAGGCAAAGTTGCCAAGTCTTGTATATACAATTTAAGAAATCTTGTCCGTTGTAGTTTTAGTCATATCCTTGAAAGTATTCTTATCCTTCAAATTGATCATATCCGAGTAAACTTTTCAGTTATAATTCTCCAATTGTACATTGTACAAATTTAAATAATGTCGTAAAAGTTTCAGAATTTTTCAAAAGCTCCTGAAGCGAGCGCGGGACGTTCAGGTCTTTTTTATAAATATTCAAAAGTTCCTCAACTAAGAGAATTCTTTGTACATTAAAAGCAGGGCAGGTAAAAAAAATGTGGTGAAGCGATTGCGGAGCAGAGCTGCAGCGATCACACTCATCCGAAGAAATAATATTGAGCCTCTTCAGCTGTTCATTGAAACGACCATGACCAAAACGTAGCCGGAATATTGTAGTATAGAATTTTCTAAAAATGAATGTGCCACCTTTTGCGAACCAAGGAAGAGATGGAATTTCTTTATTAATTTCGTAGTACCATTTTCCTTTTATTATAATGATTTCTTGCCAATGATAGAACCATTCTTTCTTCTTTAAGAAGGTACGAAATATCTGAACCAGGAACAATTAGATCTCTTTTAGGTAGACTTACGGGACATGAAGTGATGGTTCTTGCAAGAAAATCTACATTTTCATTACCGGCAACACCGATATGTGATGGAGTCCAAAAGAAAATAATCTCTTTATTTTGACGGTTACAAATGTCATAAAACTTTTCTCGCAATTCATATATTAAGAAACTCGATCCAGCGTGTAATTTGGGGTTGTCCAGCGCTGATAAAACGCTCAAACTATCTGTGATTATGATCCATTTCTCTGCATCTTTACGCTTTACGTACTCCAAAGCTTCGAGAATGGCCAGCGCTTCGGCACTGTAGACACTCATTTCATCAGGTATTCTAAAACCTTTCCCTTCTCTTATCGAACTGTCATAGATAGCCAAAGAAACGTTATTACCATTTTTAGATCCATCAGTAAAGATCTGACGATAGTCTTTCCATGAAGAAAGTAGATCATAAACTTCTTGTTTGTGCTTTAGGTCTTTCTCTATAACTATCTTCATAGGGCAAAATTTACTTTCATAGCTGCCCATATAACAAGGCCATATGGGATTCTCATTAATGTTATATTCAGATTTGAATTTTAAAATTTCAGGGAGGCTTCTTACCATGCCAGGACGATTGGAAGAACATTCCGAATGAACCTTAACCAATTTGGAAATTAGAGGATTGTCTTTCAAAGACATGAGCTTCAAAAGAAAATTATTCAATAGAAAGTTGAATCTAATTTGTAGAGGCGGAATCTTGCACTCTACTTGCATTGAAACTATTGGAGTTGACATCATGGCACCAGTTATGGTACGCAGATTTTTATTTTGAATTTTTTCTAGCTTATCTATCAAATTTTTGTGGGAATAAAAACAAAAGAAAGCATATTCAAAGTGGCTACGAACCAAAGATTTGTATAACATAAGTAATGTTTTGGGATCAGCTCCCCATGAAGTTCCAGCCAGTGATCTTAAAATATTACTGACTTTTAAAGCTCTATCTGATAAACAACCAACATACTTAACAAATCTGAAATTTTGAGTAAAATTTACTCCAAGAAATCTAATGGAACCATCTACTGGAAGAATAATTTTATTGTACCAGATTTTTACTCTAGACACTCTAACACTTTTTTTTTGTGAAAATTACCACTTTAGTTTTATCCAAATTGATATCCAAATTTAGACGGTTAAAATATGTATTGAGTCCTTCCAAAGCACTGTTTAGTTTACCAATAATGTTATCTAGATTTGAACCAGAACAATAAACAAGTAAATCATCAGCAAACTGTAAATTTTTTACTTCATTCCCTAAAACAGAATTCAATTTGTGAATGTAAATAATAAATAATAGTGGTGAAAGAATACCACCTTGACACACTCCTTTATAGGAAAACCTAGACCCTGTTAAAGTCTTTTTAAATTTAACATAAACTTCACGACCATGTACGAAACTATAAATCCATTTTACAATTTTTTCAGGTATTTGCAGGGAGGCTAAAATGGAAGACAAAACATCCAGATTAACATTATTGAATGCACCTACTATGTCAAAGAAGACACCAGCTAAATACTCCTGACTTGCTATTGAACTATGAATGTCCAGAAACAAATGAGACAGACTTTCACGAGCTGACCGACCTCTCCTAACACCAAATTGGTTTTGAGGTAAAATTGAATTATGCTCTATAAAGTATTCTAAGCGTTGTTTGACAAGTTGCTCAAAATATTTTCCTACACAAGAAGTTAGTGTGACTGGCCGATATGATTCGACTACATTTTTGTCCTTACCCATCTTCAAAATGGGTATTATACAGTCTGTCTTCCATTCTTTGGGAATTAATGAATCAGACCAAAGCAAGTTTAAAATATCCAAAAACAACTTTGAATTATCCAAGTTTAACAATTTAAACATCTTATAAGATAACCAATCCAAACCAGTAGCAGAATCTCTTCTCGACTTTAAAGCAGCAAGAAGTTCTGTAATTGTGAAAGTTCCAGTTAAATAAGAGTTTGAAGGTGTAAAATTCAAATCTGTGGGACTTTGAAAGTTCTCCACAGTGTCTGGTGTGTATTTATGTAGAAAATCTTTAACCCATTCACCCTCACTACTAATATTATTATTACTAGAGCTAGTTTTGTTAAATTTTCTAATTGTAGTCCAGACTTTACTAATGGGAGTAGTTCTGTTAATAGAATGACATAATTCAGTCCAGCTTGAGAATTTTTCTTGTTTTAAAGTTAACTTTTTGTGTGCTTGAACCTTTTTAAAATGAACATAGTTTTCTAAAGTTGGATTCGACTTGAATAACAAAAATGCTGACTTAGATTCTTCTACCACCCTAGAGCATTTTTCGTTCCACCAAGGTACAGGTGGATTTTTCACAGGTCTAACTTTACACCCAATATTGTTGTTTGACTTATTACAGCCACATTTTCTAAGAGACTCATCTACAGACTTGGAAACTATTTTACAAAACTCACTGTATGAATCTAATGGCTTAGACAACTTAATTTGAAAGTTTTGTAAATATAAATTAACTTTAACTTTGTACATTTCCCAATTAACCATTCTTAAATTAGGATGATTAGGTAAATTTGATGTTTGCGGTTCACAAATTATGTCACTATTGGTAATTATTTTTGTTACAGTCGGAAGATGATAGCTGCCTAGTGGATCATTATGAACCCACCAATCGCATGATAAAGACAAAGAAGAGGTTACAAAAGTCAGATCAAGTACATTGGGTCTCCAAGTATGTGTCCCTACAGTTGTTGGCTGTCCATCATTTAGAATAATTAGATCATTTTCCTCTGTGATACTCAACAAGTCTCTACCTCTAGGGTCAGTGCTATTACTACCCCAACTTGTGTTATGAGCATTAAAGTCGCCAGCAAGTATAAAGGGCTTAGGAATACATTTTAGTAAATTATTTAAGTTATTTTTGTTAAAACTAGGGTTGCAATTTCCAGGAATGTACATACTTACAAAGTGTAATAATTTATTATTAAAAGTTAATTCTATTGCAACAGTCTGAAGGCAGTTGTCAAAATATGTTTTAATTTGTTTGTAAGCAAGTGTTTTATGTATCAAGATAGCTACTCCATTGTGTGTATTACCACAGTCATTCCGTACCACAGAATAATATTTAATTTTAAAACGATTGTGAGGTTTTAACCAGGTTTCTGATATTAAAGCTACATGAATTTGATTATCATACAAAAACTGTGTAAGAGTATGTTGGTTGCTCAAAAGACTTTGAGCATTCCATTGGATAATATTTAAATGTTCAGTGAAGATGATGGAGAGTGTTGAGTTTTGCTGTTAAATGTTTCATGTAAGGCATCACTTATTAATTTAGATGAGATACTAGTGTTGTTGGTTTTATTAAGTGTTATTACTTTGATGATGCTTTCCGTTAATAAATCCAGGGTCTTTTGATCACCTAATAAAATGCTTAGTAAATCTTTTTTGGATTTTTCTTTGTTACCTAAATTAGGAAAGTTTTTTTCATTGAAGAGACTGGAAAATGGAGGGGGGCAAGCTTTATTTTTAATATCCTGTATTTTTTGTTGTTTGACGGGGCAAGAACCTGATATTGATATATGATTTCCCTGGCAATGAACGCACTTGGCTTTTTCTTTGTCTTCTTTACAGTCTCTATAGCTGAGATTCTCTGTGCATATGGAGCACCTAATAGAATTTTTGCAAAATTTGGCCAAGTGTCCGAATCGCAGGCATTTAAAGCACTGCTTTATTGGTGGTATGTATGTATCAACTTGAAGTCTCCATTTTTTCAGGTATACGTAATCTGGAAGTGAAGAAGAAGAAGCGAAGGTAATCGCTACCGACTGTGTGGGCTCTAACTGAGATTTATTTTCGCTATGTGTCTTCTTTAGAAGTCTTCGAACGCATATGATTTTTTTCGAGCTCGAGATAGCTTCAAATATTTTTTTATTTGACATTCCTGTTGGGATTCGGACAACCCCAGTGACTTCGGTGGATGCCGCCGGTATCGACGCCTTCAAACAATACTCTTTCATGAATGTAGAGTTATCTAGAAAGGTGTTTGCAAGGTTTGGTTTATCAAAAACTACTCCGATCTTGAATTTGTTTATCTTTTTAAGATATTTTATGCCTTTAACAAACCTGGTGAGACAATTGTTGAGCGAGATCATGTCCCTGCTACCAATTGGTTTCTCGACCGAGCTTTCTACAAATACTATGTACTCCATACCGTTTATAGTGTCCTCTGGATATCTGCGAGTATAATCCGTTACCCTGTAAGGTTTGATATACTTATCCATATCTTCTTGAGTCTTGTCTTCGGTGTCCTCCATATCCTCGTGTGGGCTTGAGTCGGATTCACCACTATCAGTGACCTCCTCCTCCGCGTCATCCTTCTTTCTTTTCTTGGGCTTCCGCTTCCCCATTTAGGCCAAAATAATATAAAATTAACCCCAGAAAGTATTTAAATTTAATTTACAATTAAAAGTTTTAAAAATTGCCTCCAACTTTTACAAAGGTTCCCGCGCTCGTAAATACTCACGTTGACATCTCCATACAATTCTTAGGCTGTCAATGTCTGAATGTTGCTAGAACGTAAAAACCAAATAACCCCATTTTACTTCCAAGTTGAATTGTGTATGCTACGCAGGTGTTTTTTTTTAGACTTTGCTCTTACGAGTAATTCAATTTTAATGTCTTTGATGTGATAAGGATTTTGGTCACATGAGTCTTCTATTCACGGTAAAAAAAATCTACCGAGTTAACCTATAGCTTCTATAACGGTAACACCGCGTCATTTTTTTTGCATAGAATTAAAAAACGGACTGTAAGTAATGTTCTGTCACCCTCTTTTCTGAGAAATTCAGCACTAGATTCAAGTACTTACTTAGTGAAATTCGTAACTCAGAAACTGGCCCTAAGACAAAATACAGGGTTCCGTAGACGACCTCTGTGGCGTAGTGGTTAGCGCATCTGCCTACCATGCGGGAGGTCCCGGGTTCGAATTCCGGCTGGGGACAAAAAAAGACACATAGGGTATCCTAGTGTGGCGCCAGAAGCAATGTATGTGCTTGTATGTAAATGTTATGTTATGTTTTGCAACCTTGCTCCAACAGATTATTTTTTTTTTCGAAATTTGGATAACTTCTTGCAAGGGAACAAAATCAACTCCGATGGGGCAGTCCAAAAAGCCTTCAAAGGTTTTATTGAGTCCCGTCCAAATGTTTTTTTAGTAAAGGGATCAATTAACTACCTACCTAAGGGATAGCAAAAGTGCGTAGATAGCAATGTTACATACTATGATTAATTAAATAAATTATATTTAAAAAAAAAACGACTTTATGTTCCCTCATACAAAACGCCACTTTCATATGTAAGAACCTAATTGCGTATTTTTAATCAAATTCAAATATTTATTCACAACGAAAACAAAATGGTTTCTTTATGAACGTCAAAGTTGTTAGTTTCACAATTACTGAGTTACTTAACTGAGTAACTTAACGCACATCATTCCAATAGAATCACGAAATAAGATATCTACTGTTGTTTTGTCATTATTCCCTAGTTACCATGGTAACAAACATATCTCAGTCCTATTCATTCCAAAAGGGAAACACACCAATGCACGGATTTCAATAAAAGATCATTGAGGTACCATTTCATTCTTCAATCAATTCTATTAATTACCTAGTCAATTAAGCCTTAAAGCTTCCCTTTTCCAACGAATTGTAGCGTTCAAGGTAAATTAATGTTATAAATGAGACAACAATCGGCCTAAAGCACTCACGGATTCTTTAGTTAAGAGAGGGCACAGAAGTACCAAGTAAATGATTGTATTCATTCGGGTCTCTTTCCTGGGGAAAGTTTAGGCCATACTCCACCACGGGGGGCAAGTCCGGATTGGTGGAGGCTTGTAAGACTAGTGACTGGTCTTACTGTCAGAAGTGCAGCCGGCACCAACTGCTTAACGTGCCGTGCGAAAAATGCCACTAGCGTTAGTCATAGACGGTCACCCATCCATGCACTGAACACGCCCTATGTTGCTTAAGGTTCGTGATCGTTTAAGATCACTCAGGCGGCCGGGGCCACGAGCGAATACAATATTTATTATTATTATAAATTATAAATATTATACTTTATCGCACAGGAAACTATGTGCCCCGCCCACTGCCATTTCAACTGGGCAATTCCTCGAGCTAAATTAGTAACTCGGGTTCCTCTGCGGATCTCCTCATCACACAGTGAAACTCGTATCATATCTTCCCATGATATTTTTATTGTTACCTAATATTTGTTTTGGTTTCTCATATGGAAAACATTGGACGAGACCGGCAAGGGACCGGATGGACTGGCGTAAAAGAGACATGACCCATGCCCAACAGTGGGCTCTGTTTATAGGCTGATAAAACACGTAGATACATACATAGTTGTAAATAGCTAAATGCTTATGCAATTGCATTGACACGGAACTAGCAAACAACAGTTAACCAGATCTCGCCACCGAGCTCACAATGGGGCGGTGTATCGTATAAAAATATCAAGTTGCAATTCTAGCCTTATACGCTTTACAATGGACGTACGTGCTTTGCGGGATTAGGGACGGCGGACGTAGCTGGTTGCGTTTCAATGTGGATAAGATTTTTTATTTCATCAAAAACAGAGATGTACAGATATGGTACAATAACATATGTAGAGTACATTTCCGACATTAGGATACAAGGCTTATACACAAATAATGAATTCCTGATGTCTTAAGTAGGCAGGGCCTGTTGTATAGAACACCAGTGTTTCTTCCATAGTTATATACTAAAAAAATACAATAGAGCACATTATTATTATTTATTAGTAATTATTACGATAAATTTGACCTATGAAGTAATATAGATAAAAAATGTGAATTCATTTTCGATAACAACATATCAGAGGATTTTACTTGCAACGCGTCCCGCCGGGGCGAATAACGGGCGCGGTGACGGAGGCGCGAAATTTCGCCACCTAGCGGTTTGCTTCGCTTCTCCGCGTGGAGTGGCAGTGTATGACGGCTCCGCGGTAAATATTATTCGCAGTTGACCGTCGTGGACAACCAAAAACCAAAACCAAACTTTTTCATACGATTGTGCCAGTATGTTAAATGTTATACTCCGTGGTACGCCTCGTCGCACGGAATGGCAGAAATACACGTGCGGTTATGCGTCGGAAAGGTGTTGTCCTAGGCGTATTTTCTACACAAACTGAGATTTTTGCATATAATTTAAACATTCACGGCTTTGCGCTACGCGGCAAAGCACGGTAATGTCATAATCGTCTTAATCTGCTGTTAACTGATGTTATTTGGCCAAAGTAAATACAGAATAAAACTGATAGTTATTAATAGTAACAGATTGTTGACTTCGAGAAAGCGGGAAATAATACATATTAAATGAAACAAACACATCACGACGAAATGACTCAATCGGAAATTGGTTAGTTGAAAACATATTCGGACTACTGTAAAATTGTCATATAGGTAATTGTACCTTAAACGCTATCAAACTATCTTCTAAGATTATACCACACAGAATAGCGGGTTCAATATCTAAATCTATGAACGCTATATAAATTTTAACTTTTCAACTTGCTCAGAACACGCTCAGAGAATCTTATAGTTCTGCTGAAACTGTAGTGCATTTTTTTGGTTACTTAACCCCTTGTGGTTTCCGTTCCAACTCCTAGGAGCTGGCTTCAAGTTCCTCGGAGGTTTCTACCGCGTCTCTCAGTGCAATTCTGCAAACTCTCCGAACCGTAACCGTTTACGTCTTCAGCCCGTGCGTAGAGAGCGAGAAACGCGAAAATCACTATTTATTGTCAACGTGACGAGCGATAAATCGGCGGGACAACCAGCCGTCGCGGCCATTGTGCTCTATTGTGGTTTTATTGACTGGGACCGGCTCGCGGGACATTCTCTTCGGCCAAACAGGATTGAAGGAAATCGCTGAGCCTCTTTTGGCTCGAGAAAATTGTGCACGGCTCGTGAAAGAATGGCCTAGGCGCGTGGCAGCTCTAACTTTGCTAGATTTTTAATCTGAGATGGTCCAGTTACTTAAAAGGTTTTG
This sequence comes from Yponomeuta plumbellus, assembly GCA_947310845.1. Classification (NCBI taxonomy): domain Eukaryota; kingdom Metazoa; phylum Arthropoda; class Insecta; order Lepidoptera; family Yponomeutidae; genus Yponomeuta; species Yponomeuta plumbellus. The sequence goes on from OX371206.1 coordinate 4,481,161, forward strand.
GTTCGAGAATATTGTGGCTCAAGAAAGAATGGTGTTGTCGCGCGGAGGCTCTCGCCATGCCAGGGTTTATAATCTGAGATGGATGGTCTAGTTACTTAAAAAGTTTTGCCTCGACAATATTGTGGATCAGAAAAGAATGGTGTTGTCGCGCGGAGGCTCTCACCATGCTCGGGTTTTCAATCTGAGATGGACGGTTTAGTTACTTAAAAAGTTTTGCCTCGGGAATATTATCGTCATCAACCCATTATGTCCCCACCGAGGGGCACAGGTCTCTTCCCTGAGGAAGGTATAGGCCATACTCCACCACGGGGGCCAAGTCCGGATTGGTGGAGGCTTGTAAGACTAGTGGCTGGTCTTACTGTCAGAAGTTTTCAAGCCGCCCCTAAAGGCCTCTGACCTGGCTTAACGACTGCCATCTATCGACGGCAGCCGGCACCAACTGCTTAACGTACCTTGCGAAGCACGGAATCGCTCGGAAAAAATGCCACTAGCGTTAGTCATAGACGGTGACCCATCCATGGACTGAACGCGCCGTATGTTGCTTAACCTTAGTGATCGTTCAAGATCACTCAGGCAGCCCCGGCTACGAGCGGGAATATTGTGGCTCAGAAAATAATGGTGTTGTCGCGTGGCAGCTCTAACTTTGCCAGGGTTTTTAATAAATCTTGTGTATTTAATAAAGAGGTCCAATTTAATCTAAATAATCGACAGAATAAAATTCGAGAGAAAAGGAAAAGTTAAATATTTTTCACTGAATAAAATGTCCAACTTTATGCTCTAAGCCGGAGAATAGTCCTCCAACTGGACCAGTTTCTCAAGCAAAAGGAATCTTAGTGTTTAAGTTTTATCGTCTTCGATAATTAGTGTGGGAACCGTTGAGATCCTAGATAATGTAAGCTTTTAGTTATTTGCAAACAGCATACACAAATAAATGTGATCTTGAACGATTACGAAGATTAAGCAACAAAGGGCGTGTTCAGTCCATGGATGGGTGACCGCCTATGACTAACGCTAGTGGCATTTTTTCGAGCGGTTTCGTGCTTCGCAAGGCACGTTAGCAGTTGGTGCTGGCTGCCGTCGATAGATGGCAGTCGTTAAGACAAGTCAGAGGCCTTATGGCCGCTTGAAAACTTTTGACAGTAGGCCAGCAACTGGTCTTACAAGCCTCCACCAATCCGGACTTGGCCCCCTTGGTGGAGTATGGCCTACACCTTCTATTTCCTTATATTTTTCTGAAACCAGTATGACTTGCCTATTTACCCGGAACAGGCTTGATGTTGAGTTAGGTTAGGTTAGGTTACCCTTTCTTGCTTTTATTTTCGCGCTGTCGAATAGCCTATTGTGAAATTCCATACAAATTTGACTCCATATTGAATTTGACAGTCAGACGTTTATTTGGTAGGCGTAACATAGGGGCAGACAAAGCCGCAAACAAAACCTAGTGTGCCTAAAGAAAACCTCGCCGTAGCGCCTTTTTATGTCACGTGACGTCTAATAAATGGTACCTGCCATTTTGAGAAATGCCCGCGCGGCTCGCGCTTTGTCGCGGTGGTGGCTAAAAGCCTTCCTTTGTACGGAACAATTTGTGGTATTCGCGTAATTTTATTTTGATGCAAATTAGTTGACGTATTAAGCGGGCTATTTCGAGTTACAGTCATGTGTTCGCGGCAATTAAAAAGTCACGCCTATCTTTCGGTCAGTGAGCGGGATGGCTGGTAATTTATGTAAGGCTTGTCTACGACTTCGGTTTTGGCTAGATAGGTAGGTATGTCTTCGGCGACTTGGATTGCGTGGGATACGGATAATAGTAAATAAATGAAAGAGTAAATGAATGGACGGATGAATTTATTAGGCAACAAGGCCGCCAATTTAACTTCAACTTATAAAAAATCTGTAAATGTAATTTTTGTGTAAGTATAGTTTTTAATTTTAATATAGTTTTAATTTTGGTATAGTTTTAATTTTAGTATAGTTTTAATTTTAGTATAGTTTTAATTTTCCATAGGTAATATAATAATATCTTTTTTTGGTTGATCCAATAAATTATTAGTATAGTAAAATTTAATGATAATAATTGTAATATAATATTATTTATTATTATTAATTTACAGTTTACATAATGATCTATAAATCATGCATTGAACTGGCTTTCATTCTAGACGTCAGCATCATCTAAATAAATTTTTTATAGTGTAATACTTAGCGCTTTTGGCACAAAGTGTGTTTTACACATTTTTTTAACCGCATTTCTGGCAAGTTTATAATATCTTCAGGTATTTATTGTAGAAAAATACAATGTCACATAAATCGTTAGGAAACTTGAGGCGCTCACATAACTTAGCACTCTTTCTAAGAGAAATCCCTACATTGGAACGTGTATAGGCGTCATTTATTAAAGCTATCCAAGTTCTATAAACAAACGCTAAATTTTCTTCGAGTCAATGTCAAATCATCATCAACCTATTATGCCCCCATCAATGGGCACGGGTCTCGTCCCTGAGGAAGTTTAAGCCATACTCCACCGCAGGGGCCTAGTCCGAATTGGTGGAGGCTTGTGGAGCTGGTCTAACTGTCAGAAGTTTTCAAGGAGCGAGGCCTTATATAAGGCCTCTGACTTGGCTTAACGACTGCCATCTATCGACGGCAGCCGGCACCAACTGCTTAACGTGCCTTGCGAAGCACAGAACCGCTCGGAAAAATGCCACTAGCATTAGTCATAGACGGACACCCATCCACGCACTGAACGCGCCCTATGTTGCTTAACCTTCATGACCGTTTAAGATCACTCAGGCAGCCGGGGCTGCGAGTGATACAAATATTTGCAATCATTACAAAGAGCTTTTTATGGGCTTTTACGTATTTTACCCAATAAGTATTTGTCGAAATAAACATAAAAGCTTGGCTATTATTAAAATTACAATCCGTATTGGATATCGGGATGGTTGTAATAGCAAAGATGCTTGCAATAAAATCTAGGCAAACTTTTACTGTCTAAAGAAATGCCCGCTTGTTCGTGGTCAGTCAGTCGTTAAAAGTCCTCTATGGTTAACCCTGGAAACAGTGGTAGTCAACATTTTTATAGGTAGTTGAAAAGATAAAAACACCTAAAGTGTACTAGTCTATAACCCATACTTACTTTTTTACATTTGCAAACTGGATCGATTTTTCTACCGCTTAAGGTTTTTGATTTAGTGTCGTTTAAAGTCTGAAAAAAATGCCAAGTATAGATAAATGGATCAAAGTTAGACCTTAGAATTCCGCACGCACCCCCGGTTTCTCGTAAACTAACAATCTTTTAATCTGCATACGAAAAAAAACAACTTACAGCTGTTAACAATTAATAATAGATTAGCAAACTGTCAGCGTTCAAGAAACCGGGGGTTAGCCTCATACCTGTGCCATTCTACGTAGCTAACGCTAAGAGAGTTGGGGCGCCGATTATGGGTCCTCCGGACGACTTTGACATTTTCTTTAACTCGACTCTTTCCAAACTCTCCTCTTTTTTAACTTGCCATCTCTTTACATAAAATAAAATGTAACTTTATTCAATAAACAATAAATAATATAACTTAATAACTTTACATAAAAACTTAATTAACAATATATGTGACTAATCTACTATAAACTAAATTATATAAATAATACTTAACTAATAGAATTAATATAAACTAATATCTAATTATACAGTGTGTCCCTGGATAAAGTGCAGGGGATGAAACTAGACCATGAATCATTGACTAGAAAAATATAAAAAAAAAATATAAAAAATTATTGTAGGATTTATTTGTATTTTAAGATTTTCATGTTTCATTAAGGACTCTATGTACAAAAGTATTGATTTCTTCCAAAATAATGGGTCTATTTCTTTGAAATAAAAAAAAACAGTATGCCTAATACCTGGCGATGACCATGAAATAATAAATAGTCCGCAAAAAAGTGGGTAAAAAAATGTATTTAAAACTATCTTGGGTAAAAAAATGTATTTTTATGAAAAAAATGATTTTTTTAGACGTTTATTTTAAAAAACTTCAAATTACTAAAAAAAATGTGCCCTATAACTATGTAATTTTATAGCTTACTTTTATTCTTTACCATTTTAGCTTCCAAATAAAAAAAACAATGTTCTAACTAAAAAAACACGCTATCTACGAACTTTTAAAGTGGAGCCTAATCGTGTTACCGTGCAGGTAGAGACCGTTTTTTCCATTATTTCCGTCCTACTCTGTGCCCTTCGGCAGTCGCAGTCCTTTTGTTCTACACTCAGGTAGAGGGAAGGCGAGGGGAGGGGAGGCAGGGGGTTCGAAACAGGACTTACACAGTCGCTCCGATATTCTCGCCGCTGCTACTACTGTTCTCGTTCTCGCATTGTGTTCTCGTTGATTTGTTATTAAGTTTTTGTTACATTGTTGACTGTTACGTTTTCTACTGTTCGTTACGTTTGGACTGTTCCTGTTCTGTTGTTAAGTGTTGACGAAATGCCGCGATTGACAGAGTTCTCACCTCGAGAAATAGCCGACATGCATTATTAAAGTGGCATGTCACATGGTCGCACAACAGTCGCTCGGACTGCATACATAAATGCTTTCCCGGGCAGACTCATACCCTCAGCTCGAAATTTTCAAGAGATTCATAGGAGGCTCTCCAACATTGGACTTGGTTTGGCACGAGATCGCCGTGAGCAACCAGCTGTCGTTATTGACAATGCGATAGAAGAGGCCATTTTAAACGATCTGTTTGCTGACCCTACAACAAGCATAAGACGATTAGCGTTGCGTCATGGCATATCGAAGACGTCTGTCTGGCGAATTTTGAAAAAGGAGGGATTGCATCCTTTCCATTACCAACGAGTACAACATTTACACGAAAATGTAGATAATCGTCCAAGATGCGTAATGTCGACGTGGATTCTAAGAAAAATTAGAGCTGACCCAAATTTTCCCAAACGCATTTTTTGGATGGACGAAGCGACATTTACCCGAGACGGCATTACAAACTGCAGAAATTTGCACCAGTGGTCTCACGAAAATCCACGATTGAAGCGGGCATCTACTTTTCAAGTAAAATTTTCAATAAACGTATGGGCAGTCTTAATCGACGACATTTTAATTGGTCCAGTCATTTTACCCAGAACCCTAAATGCTGAACGTTTTTTAGAATTACTACAAAATTTACCCATGTTGATGGAAGATGTTCCCCTGGCTACGAGACGGCGTGGGCGTATGTATCTCCAAATGGATGGATGTCCTGCACATTATGGGCGGGAGGTGCGGCGATTTTTGAACGAAAATTACCCGAACCGGTGGATTGGCCGAGGAGGGCCAGTAGGCTGGCCAGCGCGTTCACCTGATCTGACACCCCTAGATTATTTTTTATGGGGTGTCATGAAGCAAAGAGTATACAGCACGCCAATAAATACCGAGGCACAGTTGCACGACCGAATAATTCAGTGCGCAAATGACACTAAAAATGATCCAGGAATGATTCGCAGAGCCACTAACCAAATTAATATTTGTGCAGTAATGTGCTTGCAAAATCGAGGAGGCCATTTTGAACATTTAATGCATTAAATAAAAATGCAAAATTGTAAATTACGGATAATTTTATTAATAAAGTTATTGTGATTAAAGTCTGACTTTTATTACCTACTAAAACGTAAATAACTCCTACCTAGCCAATGTTTTAGTTAGAACATTGTTTTTTTTTTATTTGGAAGCTAAAATGGTAAAGAATAAAAGTAACCTATAAGATTACATAGTTATAGGGCACATTTTCTTAGTAATTTGAAGTTTTTTAAAATAAACGTGTAAAAAAAACATTTTTTTTCATAAAAATACATTTTTTTACCCAAGATAGTTACTTTTTTGCGGACTATTTATTATTTCATGGTCATCGCCAGGTATTAGGCATACTGTTTTTTTTTATTTCAAAGAAATAGACCCATTATTTTGGAAGAAATCAATACTTTTGTACATAGAGTCCTTAATGAAACATGAAAATCTTAAAATAACAATAAATCCTACAATAATTTTTTATAATTTTTTTTATATTTTTCTAGTCAATGATTCATGGTCTAGTTTCATCCCCTTTCGGGATTGCACTTTATCCAGGGACACACTGTATATTTACAAATAAAAAACTTGCCCCAGATCGGTGTCCCGTGGCAGAGAGCCCAGAATGCTGGCAATATTCCCCCTTTGGATGGCCAGACTTATTCTCTGGCCGAGGTATGCGCCAGCTCTCCGGTCTCCCGTGGCGTCGATGAGGCGCGTCGACAGCTCTTTAAAGAGCAAACGCGCCTCGGGGCCCCACGGGCCTAGTGTCTCGACCCCAAACGGCGCAAATATGTATTGGTTGCCCAATGACGCATATTTCCGCCGTTTGAGGCCTTCCGCTGCACTGGCCGCCGAGCCAGCCGCCCTTGTACTCTGAGAAACATGGGAAGGCGCCAGCGTGTCGACACAAGTTGAGTCCCACACTAACGGCCTCCCATGTTTCCAGGGAATTGACGTCATACCGTCGGGCCTCTTACCATCATCGCGGAATACTCCTGGAGGTTCCAGCATTGCTGGAACTCCGGATGTGGCGAGGGCCCTTCGGATGACGTCATTTAAGGCAGCATGCCTCGGTAAGCGGCCCGCACTCCGTTGACACGAAAGCCCGTGGTGACCCAAATGGTCAACGTCAGCGCCGCAGGGGCACCGATGGGGCACAGTGACGGCGCAACCCAGACGCAGTCCCACAGCAGTACTGAAAGAAATATTGTCCATCAGTGTGCCAACTGCCACTGATGGATGGGCCTGTAACCAATAACCCGACTCGCGTTCTGCGACAGCAAGGAGGCGGGCACGCTCTGCGTCGCTGACGCTAGATTCAACTAGCTGTTTTTGCGTCAGCTCGCAAAGCGGCCCGTCCCACTGTCTCTGCACTGTCGGGTCCTTCGGTGGGTCAGTGGAGGGACAAGCCAGTCTCCATGCCTGCTTGGCTTCCCCACAGCATGAGACCTCAATCGAACCCATTTTTTTATTTTAAAATAAAATAAAAAAATTAATAATTTTACTTTCGGCTGATTTCTGAATTGAGAATTTCGCTAAGTAATTACTTAACTGTAGTGCTGTCTCGTCAAATTTCTTTAGAAAAGAGCGTGACAGCACGTTATTTAAGTATTTACTTAGTGTGAATTCTTAATTCAGAAATCGGCCTTTCTCTTTTGAAATTGACTCTTTCCTAACTCGTCACTTTAATAACTTGCCGTTTTCTTACTTTGTCCTCTCTTTTAAACTTGTCTCTTTCCTAACTTGACTCCTTCCTAATTCGTTTTAAGTAAAACTTGTTGTTTTGCTTAGTCGCTGTTTTAACCTTAACCTTAAGCTTGGTAGTTGAGATTCGATTAAAACCTGCTTGAACGATAAGCCTTGTTGATGTTGGTTGTTATTATTTCATTGCTATACTTGCTCCAAAAAACGGCGAGTTAAAAAGAGACGAGTTGGGAAAGTGTCACGGTAAAAACACGTCGAAGTCGTCCAGACTGGACATGAGTTAGGAAAGAATCAAATTTGAAAAAGACAAAAGAGATGGCAAGTTAAAAAAGAGACGAGTTTGGAAAGAGTCGAGTTTAAGAAAATGTTAAAGTCGTCCGGAGGGATTGAGGGATTGGGGCATTTCTTTGTCAGAGGATTTCTTTGCCGGTGCAGCGCGGCAATGCTGCCAGCGTACTGGGGACCTTTGATTCAGCTGTTTCTAGGGAGGTTTGTTAGATTAGGTTGGGTTTTTTTTGCATGCCTTAACAATTATTGTACCTGTTTGTTCTGTGTTGTCGACGACACTATTAGTGGACCTTGTGCATGTGTTTGAGAGCCTTGTCAATAGATGAAAGTTCACCAAAATGGTTGTTAAAATTTGACCAGTTGAATTAAAAAGTAACCTATTAAGGAATAGGACAGTCGGTTACATAACAGAAATGCGACAGTTTATATTATCTGTTTGTCAGAAAAACCAGTCTTTAAAGTTAAAAATTTGATAAAAACTAATTCCGTCCATGCCATGCTAGTATTCAACAATTATTACGTGTCTAGGTACTAAACGTTCGTCCTTTGACAATACATGAAACATTTTCTTTATTGATAGTCTAGGAGATAGTCATTACAAAAATGATCTCAATGTCTAATTTTCCTTGTATGTTTTCTTTGGCTCCCAAGATTCGAAAACTGTGTAACAGCTTCATCAGGCAATCGATATACGTGCATATAATTTCGCTTTATAATTCTAGTATTTTAGAAATAAAAAAAATATATTTTAAGCAAGGCATCGAGCAGTATCACTGTCTTATCATTCTTATAATAGAGCTTTTGCCACAAAAGGCAGTGAAGAATTACTCTCTCTCTCGCTCTGAGAAAAGGCCTGAGCATAGTGGGATGTGTGGGTGTTAAGTGCGCTATAGTTCGCCAACAAACTTGTTTGGCGAATGATTTGTTAATTTAGGGGTCTGTTTCACAATCTGCAGATAAAGTTCTGGATAAGCTATCTGCAACCAGGGGTGCTGTTTTTTCTAAATTTGAAGCCATAAAACATATTTAAATTTAGAACAAATGGCAGCCCTGGTTGTAGATAGCTTATCTGGAACTTTATTTGAACATTGTGAAACAGGGGCTAAGACTTGTAAACTCATAAACTTTTTATTTATCAACTATCGGCTGCTTACTTACTATAGTGAAGAAAAACATCGCCAGCGCATCTGTATGATCTGAGGTCACGGTTCACGTATATTATCGTTTTCAATTTACAGTCCGGGGTGGCCAACTGTGTTGTAAGAATGTATTTTATGTAAGACAGTACGTACAACATCAAAAACAACAGCCGACTCCCGGCCTGTCGGTCAATAATCGCGCAGTAAAACTAAGAATAGGTCGGCGCGGTGTCTTTAAGTGCTCAGCCCTTAATCGACCCTATGAAAAAGGGCATAACTGTCTTGTGGACAAATAAAATAGCCTTTTTACAGCGCCCTCTGTCGGTGGAATCCCGGGTCTTGAAAGGTACAACTAGTTGCCAGAAAGACACCTTTGGCTTTGGTGACCGGAGAGCAGAGGGCGAATCCCCTTGAATTGCTGTACATAGATTCTTCATTGTTCGCAACAAGTTTCTCAAACTGCAGTATCTAGATTTTGGTAGTGAAAAAAAAAGCAAATGACGTTATTTTTATAAACACTATTGATTCACGCAGATGTTACATTGTAATAAGTTTCTTCTACATAGTTTTGCCATTTCGGCGTACTAATTGAAGCTTAGCTTATAACTACGGCATGGTACGTTAACAATGAAACGGTGACAGTTTTATGTATCATGTCTTTAATAACAATAACAACTCCCACACAACTCAATCACTTGAAGTGTTCCCAAACTAGGATACCCTGTTCTATGGTAACCAGGCAGGGACATTATAAATACGCAAAACACCCAGACTGGGGGCATTTTTACAAATGTACGTCGATCCCCAGTTTGAATCAACGAAACAATTTAATACCACACATAGCACGCAGAACTAATGGCCGATGGGGCCCAAAAGTTCTCGAATGGAGACCACAATATCGGCAAGCGCAGCGTGGGACGACCAGCCACAAGATGGAAAGACGATCTCATCATCTCATGATGCGATGCAAGCCGCTTCCGACCGGTCTTTTTGGAAATCTATGGAGGAGGCCTTTGTCCAGCAGTGGACTTCTTGTGGCTGAAGGATGATGATGATGAAATTAATACCACGACCTCTATCTTGGTTTTAATTTTTATCATATTATACCTTGATTAAATATGCATACTAATTACAATGATCATGGTAAATCACCATCATCAAGTCATTAAGTCCCCACCGAGGGTCAGGGGTCTCTTCCCTGAGGAGCGTATGGTCCATACTCCACCACAGAGGCCAGAGACCTAGCTGGTCTTACTGTCAGAAGTTTTCACGCCGCCCTAAGGCTTCTGACTTGACTTAACGACTGCCTTCTATCGACGGCAGCCGGCACCAACTGCTTAACCAGCCTTGCGAAGCACGGAACTGCTCAGAAAAATGCCACTAGGGTTAGTCATCGAACGGTCACCCATCCATGCGCTGAACACACCCCAGTTTGAGCCATATGATAGTTTGCTATGAGCACGTTTAATTAATAATATTTCAGTTAACCCTGAATGGATCACTGAGCCCCAAGATACAATTTAATTTACTTTGAGGTTCTGAGAAATTTTATATACCTATTGTTAAGGTTTTTTCTGCTCAATAAACATTTTTTATTTCGATTTGATTTAAAAACAACAGAATTCTCTCGCCCGCAGCCAGGTTAATACCGTCAGTTGTCATCATAATTGCGCGTACGCAGCGCTCGGTTATTGGTTGCCGTGGGGGACAGCACTTGCTACCGATGTCTCGGAGATATCAGGTTTAATATCAAGTAAGGGGCAATTATAAAGGTTGAAGGGAAAACGTAGGAGCATATTAATCAAATGCTCTCACCGCTGAGATAAACCTAGTAGCTGTATAATTTATTCCGGATTCACTTACTTGACTTTTAGTCGGAAGAGTCCGATCGGTTTCGCTTCGGCTTAATCCGGAAAAAAGTTAAGAATGACTAGTGTTTAAAAAATTTTTAGTATTGAAAATATGAAAAAAAAAACTTTTCAATCTAGAGCAATCTTCTCGATTTAGGGCTGTCAATCATTAATTATTTTTATGAGTTTTGAACCTTACTGCATTAAAAAAAACGAAAATATGAGCCTTAATCATCACCAAATATGGTTTAATTAATTCAGTGCATGGATGGGTGACCGCCGTGACCGTGACTAACGCTAGTGGCATTTTTCCGAGCGGTTCCGTGCTTCGCAAGGCACAAGCAGTTGGTGCCGGCTGCCGTCGATAGCTTGGGTTGATTAGGGCGGCTTGAAAACTTCTGACAGTCAGACCAGCCACTAGTCTTACAAGCCTCCACCAATCTGGACTACACCCCCGAACACCACAGGGGGGTGGAGAATGGCCTATACCTTCCCCAGGAAAGGGACCCGTGCCTCTCGGAGGGGACGTAATGGTGATGATGATGATGATTTAGTCTGAGTCGCTCTAAGTAGGTAAGCTGTTTGGATGATAAAATATACCAAAATGGCTATCACTGAATGTGTTAGTGCTTCATTTTTTATTTTAAAATAATAGAAAACTTTTTTTGTATTTACTCAATACTTACTGTGATGTTATTTTATATTTAGGTTCGTTTCTATTAGATGTAATTAATAATGGTAATTAAACGAAAAATTTTGCTTTTGTAAAAATATCTATGTCATTTTCTACTTTGTACAATAAAGTGAGGATTTGTTCCGAACTTGTCGTGTTCCAGATCTGTCATACTCCAGATTTGTCGTATTCCAGATCTGTCGTACTCCAGATTCGCCGTAATACGTAAAGTTGAACAGGCACTTATTAGGTAATTACATAATTTCACACTTGACTGTACAAGCAGTATTTTGGTTCTATCGAAGAAGAGAGTTTTTTGTTCCATTGCTTTTATTTTTGTTAATAAAAATAAGTAACAATTTGTATATTGTTTTTATTTTATAGCGAGTACCTATGCTTCTAAGGTGGACTGTATTTCGGGGAATCCGGAGTAGGACAGATCTGGAATGAGACAAATCTGGAGTACGACAGATCTGGAACACGGCAAGTCCGGAACAAATCAAAGTGAGTACTCTAAAAAACCTACTTTTCCCCTATTATTTCGCTCGCGCACGCAATATGTCTCATACAAATTCTAGCGCTCGAGGATCCCAGCGTTGAGGTCCAGCCCAATGATATGTGGATAGACCTTTATAGCTCACTAAGCGATTTTTAATTCTCACCTTCACTCGTCAGCAATAAACACAAACGTTGAAACTCATAACGCCTGCAGGTGGGGATCGGTCACCTGGCTAGTTCCCATTAGGTACATAAATTTGGTTCCTACTTACATACAAAGAAAATATTTTTTTATAATTACATAGAAATTGCAGCTTAATGCGCTGCTTAATGCTTAAAGTGTACACTGTGTACCTGTAAGACTATACAGTGTGTTTTTGTAAAATCCGTAAAATGTAAGAACTATTACAGGTTTTTTCACAGAGCGTTTCATCCAAATCTAAATATTAGTCTATTAAAATTTGTTCCTTAATTAACAGAGTTTACGTATAGAAAAATATATAACCTAAATATCTTAGGCATTAATCCATATTTTCGACATAGTTTTCATGCAAATAATAGTCAAAGTAATAAGCGCCATAGTATTATTATATTAGAAATCTTTACTGTACACACCAGAAATAAAAACATTAAGAACCTCACTAAGTTTTGTCGTATGCATTTCACGCAATTTATATTGGCCATGCTACACTTTTGAACACGAGCGGAAATCTCAAAACCATTTTGGGAATTATGCTTTTAGTTTCTATTTATCAGATTTGTAAATAAGTCTATATTCTTTTAAGGTATTCAATAAAAAACCTTGACCTTAAATGACTTTTCTATGATTTCAGCCAAGACAGTATGAGTATTAAAACTTTACCTTAGTTACAGAAAAAAATACTAAACCAAATCAAGTGACGTTAATGACATATGTTTTTTTTATGTGGGCGAAAATTGTCCTTAATCATCCTCTGATGGCGTCACAAACACCAAAACTTAGAAAAATATTAAAAATAGACCTAATAAATAGAACTGAAAAATACAGAAAATGTCAAAAATAAGTACCTAGCATGGACATTGGCGGTCTTATCACTAAAAGCAATGTCTACTATTGTTAGTAGTATTACACCTCATGTTTAATCTCAAGAGTCAAAATCCTAAAATGCAGAAACTGGATTCTGTACCCAACTTTAAATTCAAAACTTAATATAAGAAACATTAATTCCAAAACAAGTTTGGTTTGTAGCTAATTTGGTCCGTAACATTATAAACCATTTATTTTAAACCTCATAAGCTGTTGTTGCAAACCTTTATTTTAAAGTGCATTTGAATTTTGCAGATGTAAGATTCACGTCACGGACCAGATTGGAAGCGCCCAGTAATAACCTGCGCCGGCGCAGCGCCGCTGGCGACACCGCTTAGCTTCTGACGGCACTACCGTTGTGCGGCCTGAGGTCCTTTGTTAATAGAAATATTAATAGTTGGATTGGACTTCCCGCTTGCCTTGGGTGTTTTTTTTGTCATTTACTATTCTAAGTACACACGGCAGTCTTCAATTCAAATTTACTATGAGAAAGTATGCGGGAAGTATTTGATTTATACTTACTAAAAAAAAAAAAACTCACGCCCGTTATCCCTGAGGGGGTAGGCAGATGCACCAATCACTAGAACTGGGCCCACGTTTTGCCGAGTTTATTAGGTCCCAAACGTGACAAGTGGCAAGCCTGTCGCCGTTATCCGGGCACAATTTATCAGCGAATGGTGTTGCTGTACAAACAAACAAATGTACGTAACTAAAAGTCATTGGTAAATGCGTGGTTCGAACCCAGACCCTCATGATCGAGAAGCAAAGCTCGACCCCACTACGCCACCAGCGCAGATTATAATAACTCACACAATAAAATCACCTATCCTGGTCCCAAACTGGAATATCCAGTGATATGATAAAAAGGCAAGGACAGCACAAACATGGGAATACACTCACACTGTGGCCATGTGGATAAATTGTAGGTACGGTAGCACTACTGGGTATCGAGCCAACGAAGCAGTAGCCGCCAATAAACACGACTAGAACTTCCACACACCACAATCACTTGACCGTGGTACCATACTAGGATACCTGGTAATCAAAACACAGTGATTACCAGGCAAGAACCTTACAAATACCTATGGAAACAAACCCAAACTGAGGTCCATTTGTACGGGGGCCCTCAGAGGATATCGAACCCACGACCTCAGCCTTGTTAGTTATCGGCTAGACCAACGAGGCAGTCTAACTGTTTTCGGCCAGTAAAAGAAGACCCTTGCTGACCATTCCCCAATTTCATCAAAATCGGTCAGTCGTTTCGGAGGAGTATGCGCACTGTGACACGAGAATTTTATATAATAACTAGCTTTCGCCCGCGACTCCGTCCGCATGGACTTTAGTTCAAAATTTTGCAACCCCGTTCGCTCCCTTAAGGGTTTTTTATACCTCCCATACTCGTACAATTTTTGGCAACTCTTTTCGCCCCTACACTGCATTACCTTGCCTACATTGTATATAGACCCTCTGTGCAAAATTTCAGCTTCCTAGGTCCAACGGCTTGGGCTGGGCGTTGATGAGTGAATGAATCAGTCAGTCAGGACTTTGAATTTTATTTATATAGATATTAGACTACTTACCCTGGCAAAAGTTGTTTTGTCAGATAGGGGTATGAAAAATAGATAACTACCTTTTCTCAGACTTACCGAATATACAAAAAAATTCATCAAGATACGTGATTTCGTTTCGGAAGAGTATGAGCACTAAGACGGTGAATTTTATCTCGAGATTTTTGTAATATAGATTGGTTGTTCGCTCGGCCCTTCTTTGGTCATTAAGAGCAGGTACACACTAGGCGTTTTGAAGCGCGCGCTTTTGTAACGCGCGTTCTAAGAACTATGAGGTCTGATTGAAGTGTACACATGCAAACGCGCAGTAAGCGCGCTGTAAGTGTACACTGTGTACCTGTAAGACTATACAGTGTGTTTTTTGTAAAATCCGTAAAATGTAAGAACTATTACAGGTTTTTTCACAGAGCGTTTCTTCAACTCCGCCTCTTAAAATGCAAGCGCCGGTGTAGCTTCGCACAAAGCCCTTTCCGAAATTTTAATTATAAGCGAATAAAAAGGCCCCGAAAAAAACGCCCCTTATCTCTCGTTAAAGGAACAATGAGTAAGCAACAATTACACCCGCGAAACAAGTAACGTGTCCCACGAGGCACGGTGATGGGAAAAACCCGGCACCAAGCGCGACCGGTAAGTAAGAGAGAATGGTTCCGTAGGTAGGACAAAATTTACGGAAAAATATTAAAGACTTCGAAACTCTTGGTAGCCATCATAGCGTTAATACTAGGAATAAACATAAATTGTCATTTCCACGATTTAGACTTGATTTCTGAATTGAGATTTTTCGCTAAGTAACTACTCATCTGTAGTGCCGTCTCGTCAAATTTCTCAGAAAAGAGCGTGACAGAACGTTAGTTAAGTACTTACTTAGTGTAAATTCTCAATTCAGAAATCGGCCCTTAGAACACTAACGAGTTCTTAATTTTGATGAAAAATAATGTTTTACGCTCTTGAATTCCTCGTAGCCCCGGCTGCCTGAGTGATCTTAAATGATCACGAAGGCTAAACAACATAGGGAGCGTTCAGTGCATGAATGGGTGACCGTTCTATGACTAACGCTAGTAGCATTTTTCCGAGCGGTTCCGTGCTTCGCAAGGCACGTTAAGCAGTTGGTGGCAGCTGCCGTCAAGGAAGAGGGTATGAGGGCACATAATGGGTTGATGATGATGATAAAGGTTTTACGCAGTAAAGATAAAGATATTTATTTGTGAAATATGAGTATGAATAAATTGGTACCTATAATAATGCTGCTGTATTATTTGTTAGTGCTGCATATTTTGTACTTGGAGACATACAAATTATAGGAGAGAATACCGTTAATTTCATTATTTGGTCAATAAAAGCATAATAAAAATATTCCTTACTATTTCAAAACAAAAAAATAATTAAATGGCTCGGAAATGGTTTTCCTGTTCACTTTTGTTTTAAATTATTTTTATGTTATTTGGTTTTGTTTCATTCCAAATTTTTATCCATTTTAGACCACTCAAACTTTTTCTTTATACACTGCTGTTTTAGGTTTTGCAGAAGCTACATTTTTATAAACCAGATAAGGTCTACCAATAATCTCAAAAATCTTACATCTTGTCTGCGTCTAGAGAGAAGCACTCTACGTAACACCCGGTGACGTAATTATTCAGTATGAGAGCATGGATAAATAACGGATCACCATCATTGGGACCATGGGGTCTCTTCAAGAGACCAGCATTAACATTGCAACACTGCTGGCTTCTGGAAATAGATTGACTTCCTGGTTTGAACTTACAGGCCTGCTACGCACAATGGCCCAAATATGAGGCAAGTGCGGAAATCCCAGGTTTTACTAACTGGGTTTCCAGGCTACAAAAGAAAAAAAGAAACCTGCTGATAGCTTCATTTTATTGCCATCGAACCGAAAATCGCTGGGGTAAACGTGTTCTTGAGTGGAGACCGCGACTCGGCACACCTAGTGTAGGACGCCCTCTGACGAGGCGGGATGACGATCTGCGAAAAACTGCAGGCAGATGCTTGATGCGGCAAGCTGAAGACAGGGCGCTATGGCGCTTATTAGGGGAGGGCTACGTCCAGCAGTAGACTAATATAGCCTGATGATGATGATGATTGCCAGATTGAGCGCATTTCAATGTGCTCAAAAGTAATTTATTTTTATTTTATAGGGCATGAATTGAAAAGTTCTGAGATTGTAATGCTACAAAAATTTCGAGCGTACCTTAAGTACGTGAATGTTTCAAGTTTTCTCACGACGTTTTATTTTACAGTTAGCGGATGGTATTCCTACAGCTAATTAATTATTGTGCTTAAATTAGGTAACAAAGTCATTGTTACATCACGGGATTCAAATCTACGGCCCGGGGTTCCGTGCCGCCTTGCGGAACCCTAGCAAAGGCGGAATCGTGACCCGAATGGCGCTTTTTGTTCTTGACAGTCCGATAATGAACGAAATTCCGCACACTGCGAATTTTTCAGGTCAACTTGATTTATTTATTGTTTGATATAGTTTTTTCCAAGATCTGTGATGGAGCGGCCTGTTATTGGGATTGATTTATGCATTCTTGTAGCTCGATGTCTGTGCCGTAATTAAGGGAAATCACAGAGTATAACACTAGCCACCGAGGAAAATAAATCATTACCTGGGCCTGGATTCTGCTAAAGCATTGTAGTACAATGAAAGTTGTAGTCATACAACTCGATTTCGTTACATTGCCGCTTGTGCGCGTATTCGTAATTCTACGCGTCATTTAATGCAACTAAAAAACACATCACGTGACCCGGCCTTGTCACTAACAGAATCGGGGCCTGGTCGATATTGTCCGATAAAAACCAACTAAGTTAATCCGGGCCATATTCATAATATCGTCTTTTATTCATTTTCTTCCGGAACTTTTTGTCGGAAAAGTCCGACATTTGCAGAGACGGTTTTTTTTATGTGATGATATTTTTTCTTCTCTGGCGCTTGTGTTACCCTCCGTAGTCAGTTGCGTTATTATGAACTTGAGAACAATTTAAAAACCATTGTTATTGTGAGCTGATCATTACAGTAAAACCTTTGCGGATTGCAAACAGACAAAAATAAAAGTGTAAGTTAGTTGGTAAACGGATCAGTTAAGAACGTCGGTTAGGTTGTTATTTTACATACAATAGATAGATAAGATTCATTTTGCAATGGGTTTTTATAAACAGAAAAAATCATATGCCAATATCAAAAACTCATAAAGTTAACCGAAGTACGTAGCTACAAATTCTAGGTTGGACGAAGTAAGAGGAAGTGCCTCTCCACACTTACCGTATTCGCCTAACCTCGGTCAACTTCGCGAGCAGTGTGGAAGCCACAATAAACTTGCCTATCGATCTATCTATATAAATAAAATTCAAAGTCCTGACTGACTGATTCATTCACTCATCAACGCCCAGCCCAAGCCGTTGGATCTAGGAAGCTGAAATTTTGCACAGAGGGTTTTTAAATAATGTAGGCAAGAAATAAGACTGATTTATTGAAATTCAACCCCTAAGGGGGTGAAAAGGGTTGGCAAAATTTGTATTCGAAGTATAAGGAAAGTTGTCTAATTTTCTTGAAACTTAAAATAAATACTCTTCAACACAATTGATTGAACACGTGTTTCGCCGTTTTTCTAAATGTAACCCTTAAGGTAGTGAACGGGGTTGCAAAATTTAGTCCACGTGGACGGAGTAGCGGGCGAAAGCTAGTAGAAGTATAAAATTGGAAAAAAAAACGGAAAGTGTTTTTTTTCTATGATATTTCACAAAACGTCTTGGCAAATATATATAAGGACTGTTTTCCTCTGAAGACAGCCCCTGCCCCTTACAAATGCATCGGACATGAAAGTGTTTCACAAGTTCCGGAAACAATTTGAACCGGATATTGAAGAGTATGGGGAATTGCATAAAATAGGCGGGTGATTGGTTTCTTTTCTGCCTCTATTTGTGGTGGAATTCGGGTAGCAACAGGGAACATGCCTTAGAAACATAGAAGAAAACTTGTATATTGCAAAAAAAAAAAAAAGATTGCCAAAACATTTATTTTATCTGAACACACGCGCACCTAAATACCCATTACTGCTTTGTTGGACTAGAGGTCAAGAGTTCGATTTTTATTCTTCGCAATATCCCTTAGAATATTCTTTATTGTATGTACACCAGGAGTATTATATTTGATTCTTAACTAATTGTCGACTGTGCCACAAGCCAGACACTTTCGACTGATACCTAACACAAATAACGAGTACTTTTTAGTCCAGAATAAAACTAGATAGCTACCATTGTTTTTCGTCATAATAATAAGTACCTGGTTGACCGAGCTTTGCTCGGTATATAGGTTTTCACACAAAAGAAGGAACTTGAAAAATTCTTATCAAGTCTCGAACCAGGGTCTTCTGTTTACGGTATCGTCCTATTTCCCACTTGAGCTATGACAACCTTACAGATGGTTACGAAAATTTCCTTCTTGTAGTGTAGCAGTTATTTCTTTGCCTTAAAACACGGTTAAAACGACGTTTTATAAAAAATAAACCTAGTTGGATCAATTAATCGCCCCCAAAACTCCCTATATACAAAATATCATGAAAATCATTGGAGCCGTTTCCGAGATTCTGATTATATATAAATATATATACAAGAATTGCTCGAAGAACAAGAAGGGGTTAAAGAGATTAGATTAGATAGATAGATAGATATGAGGCCGTGAGAGCCAGAGCGGCCTAACTTCTTACAAAACTCAAAGAGAAAAAAGTGAGCCATAATTTAAAATAATTGTATTAAAAAAAACTCACGCCCGTTATCCCCGTGGGGGTAGGCAGAGGCACCAATCACTAGAACTGGGCCTACTTTGTTAAATTTATTGCTTTCACTAACTTTTGCTGCCGCACTTTTTAAGTAATCTTATAGTGATTTTGTTCATTAATTTATTTTCGGATAGGTATTGAAAAAAATCACATTGTGAATTCGATCACTAAGGTTAAGCAACATACGGCGCATTCAGTCCATGGATGGGTCACCGTCGATGACTAACGCTAGTGGCATTTTTCCGAGCGGTTCCGTGCTTCGCAAGGCACGCTAAGCAGTTGGTGCCGGCTGCCGTCGATAGATGGCAGTCGTGAAGCCAAGTCAGAGGCCTTAGGGCGGCTTGAAAACTTCTGACAGTAAGACCAGTCACTAGTCTTACAAGCCTCCACCAATCCGGACTTGGCCCCCGTTGTGGAGTATGGCCTATACCTTCCTCAGGGAAGAGACCCGTGCCCCTCGGTGGGGACATGATGGGTTGATGATGATGATTGAAAAAATTATAGGCCACTCGGGGTCTGATGGCCTCATATTATATTCTCATACATCCATACAATTCTATAGGATACAATAAGACCTATATTGAAATTGTTATGACTAACCAAGGCACTTCCATAATGCATAAAGCTTAAAGTTATTGTCAACGATAGCCTTGTTGTACCATCCACGATCTCAGCACAAGCTTAGCTCGAGCTAAGCTACTTACCGTCAAACCTTTAGCTTGCCTGATTGAGGCTCTAGCTTAGAGAGAAAATAGCTTGTGGCTTCCTTGCATGCTGATGATAAAATGATGCTGAACCTCCATAGCACAGTCGACATCTTATTTCTAAATTTATTTCTGACTAGCTGTGCCCCGCGGTGTTACCCGCGGTTCATCGATTTTCCCGTAGGAATAAGATATTTCCCCGCGGTAAAACGTAGCCTATGTTTTAATCCAGGGTATCGGCTAACTCCATACTAAATTTTATTAAAATCCGTCCAGCCGTTTCAGCGCTAAAGACTGACAAACATATAAACACACACACAAACTTTCACGTTTATAATATTAGTGTGATACACTTACTTGACTTTTTGTCAGAAGATGCCTGGCCTTGTCGGACCTGGGCCTCGAATCTGCTAATGCACTGTAGTACGATGACAGTTGCACGGTCGGGTTTTGTGGTTTTTCGTACCATTGACGCCTAGACTGTTTGATATGCGTGCGCGCTTAGACTTGAAGCGGCAATGAAACTAAATCGCCATGTTCAAGCAGCTGTCATTGTACTACAATGCATTACGAGAATCTAGGACCTGGCAGGACTCTTCCGACAAAAAGTCAAGTAAGTATATCTATCCGTAATATGGTTAACTAGCGACATGCCCCGGCTTTGTACGGGTGGCAAAAACGTTTCCGTGGAAATAGCTATATCAGTTCCTTGAAAAATTCCCGGACTAGTATTTTTTTTACACCTTGGGTTACATTATTCGAGATTTCATACGGAACCCTAAACTTTTTGAAAATCCAATATAGCCTATGTTGCCTACGATGAATGTAGCTTTATAATGGTGAAATAATATTTAAAATCGGCCCAGTAGTTTCTGAGCCTTTTCATGACACACACAAAAATGCAAATATTTCCTCTTTATAATTTGAATATAGATACCTATACATAATGCTCTATGATTATGGTTATGCCAAACTTTCCTCAAGCCAACTTTAGTTTTAAGTAAAAAAGCGTCAAATTCTTAACCCGAAATCGCAGGGCGGGTCTAACATGCCCCAAAGCGCGGAGAAAGGCAATCCCACCTCATTTCCGGTGTGCCGCCACAATCAATTGTCAATCGAAGCATTTCCTCAAATAACCGGCCTCTGAATGTTTGATTGACAGCTTGACTCGTTGTGGAGCATTGGGTGGCAATCAATTATTGTATGGAGGGAGCGAAATTGTTTGGAGCTTGTTACATTCGTCCGACCTCGCGCAGTTGGAATTCCTGTTCAGAATTTCGATTCGGAACTGCGTAAATAAACAAACATTTACAAACAGGCACTTACATTGTTTCTGGGCTCACATACGTCACACACCTACTTGTGTTTCAGCTCAATCCGGGTAAGCGTCAGGACCCCTGGACCAAATGCGATATTTGAGAAACATTACATTACAGTAACTTTTTGGTACTATTTAGTACCCAATTGAAATATTTAGTACCTAGATAAACACAGAAAAAACGTGTAAAAAATTACGTACAAAATTCAGAGAAATATATACACTAGGTCTTTAAGAAATGAGTGCGGTACTTTGAATGACAGAATACGCATTAGTTTGATTAGATACAGCGCCACCAAGTTATCTGTTCAGGTGGGCAAAATTGTAACTAACTACATAATTATTGTCCTATTCATTCTTTTTTTTTTATTTATTCAGTTACTAAGATTTACAGAAATTACAACTATATTTTTTGTTGAATTGAAAGACGGGTTAAAATATTCTCATTTTTCTCGGAAAATTTCTTAAATGTTACTACGAAATTCTCCACTAGCGCCGCTATCAACTGAACAGATAAGATGGTGGCACTATAACGTTGTGGACTGAAAGAGGTTGTAGTGACTAGAATTGAGAAAAGAATGTTGCGTTGGTTTGGACATGTGGAGAGGATGTAGGAAGAACGACTGACGAAACAAATATATCGAGCCAATGTGAGTGGAAGAGCCGTTAAAGGACATAATTCGACTAAAGGTCACAGCACACATATCAACTCGGAAAGGGATCGTCACCGTATCGCCTCGAGCCGTTCAGCATTGTTTGTATTAAACTCTCTACTGCAACGCTCACTAATTGGAACACTAAGCGTAACGTAATCGCCTCGCCTCGAAATAGTCTCCGAACCACGGTGCGTGGTCAACTTGCAGTTCCCGCGCTTACGGCTCGTCGTCCCCGCGCTTACGTCTCTCCGTACCCGAGCTGACGTCTCTTCGTCTACCCCAAGTATTACTTTAACCCGGCGTTCGCACAGTTGGGTCTATTTGACCCGAGCAGTTTTCAAACGAGCGTGTTTCTTAAAATGTTTGTGCGACGTTGCCACACTTCTCAGTAGCTGGAGCTAAAGGTCCCCTCTCTACGCGGGATATCGCGATTCAGTCGTGTTGCGACCGCAGCGGGTGATAGACACGGCCAAACGCGAAAAAGGTAAATATGACCCAACCATACTATCCATGTCGTAATTTTGCGCCATTTAAAAAATGTTTTTTTGTTGTTTTATATTGTTTGTTTTGTTATTTTCAGAACTCTTGCAACTATGGATCACGAAGAACGTGAACAGGAGCGAATTTTATGTATTTTGCAAGACTCCGACTCCAAATACGAAAATTCTACATCGGCAACTGAAGAAGAAGAAGACCATCTGAGTGTTCGCAGCTAAGATAGTGACGCCGATCAAGACGCATCTGATTATAACAACGGCGATGAGCCTCTGATTCAAATACGCCGTCAAAAAGTTTGTTTTGTTAAAATTTTATTACTTTAAGACAGAGGTTGTCCATTTTGTAAATATTTTGTGACACTTTTATAAAAATGTCATTAAAAAGATAGTTTCGTATCATGATGTTTTTTTTCTTCTCAAAACCTATAACGATAATCGTATTATACAGATAGCACAACCGCAAACCAAATTTATTTGAACTGTTGTAATTATGGCGTTTTCTTATACGGGTCTTCTCGACCCAACCCTACTGTCGTTGTTGCATGTTTTGACTGTGCTGACGCCGGGTTAAAGCAATCTGGTAAGTATCAGTGGTCGGCGAGCCGTAAGCGCGGTGTCGCCTAACCGTAGCCGAGTTTACGTACAGGAGCTGCTGATACGCTTTGGTTACGATGAATACGACAGGTTGACGCCTGGTTGACGGCGAGGCGAAAGGCGATACGGTGACGATCCCTTTCCGAGTTGATATGTGTGCTGTGACCTTAAGTCTAAAGCCTACCATTCACTACACGCACCGCGAGCCGAGCCCCAAGCCGTACCCATTCGTGGACAAATCCGTCATCGTCCAAACACTACACGAGCGCCAAGCTGCTTACAACTTTATCGAGCGCCGCGCCGAGCCGCGAGCCGCGCACCGAACCGAGAACCAACACATTCACACGCAGATTTGTCTGCGGACTTGTCGCTAGCGACAAATCCGGCGGATGGGCGCGCCTGTGAATGGATGTCCGCTATATGTGCAGCTGCACTCTAGAAAATATATGTAACGTATAGTAATATAATATCATCGAATCATCAGGCGACCCTAGAGCTGGCAGCTACTTCGGTCAGCGCATCAGCCTGGCTATTCTGAAAGGGAATGCTACCAGTCTTGGAACTCTCCCCAACGGCAGCGGTCTAGACAATTTTTCATTCATACATTAGCTCACGCCTGCATCCCAGAGGGGTAGGCAGAGACCAGGGATTGCCACCTGTCACGATCCTGACAAATTTTTTACATTTTTTTTTTGTTTAGGCAATAATTTCTTTAATATTATAGACAATGTTATTTTATATTTAGTTTAGTTTTAGTTAATTAAATTAATTTTTAGACATTTATTTAAAAATTAACTATAAAAATGTTTGATAATAAAATATATGCATCAACAAACATTAAATTAATAAAATGCATCAAATTGGATGCAGGAAATATTTCCACTCTCTCCGTTATAATTTTAGTTCCAAACCCCGTTTAAGTGTCAATTAAAATTACAAACGAGTCAAAGCGATAAATCTTGCTAAAGCCACTTTTACAAGCGTTAACTAAACGTTATTATTGACACGGCATTGCCTGTTAAAGCTATCTTAAAAGCTGTTTAACTACCAAACGACGGTAACTCGTGAATTATAATCGTGAAATCTAGAGTAGGTTTTAATCGCGGTGCAGTAAGACTCGGTTTTATCTAGCGAAGTGTCACTTGAGCAGAATAGATGTTATAGCATAACGCTACTCTGTGAAGGATGGTGAAGGTGAGTGAAAGTAGTAAACGTGTATTTCCTTTGTTAAATCAATGAATACTAAGTGATATTTATATTTATAAATATTATAGTATCCTCTTGCGGCCCGACCTTGAAAATAACAATTGTTTTTGTACATGTTATTTGAAATTGGGCCACACGAGGTTATTATTAAGTATTATTAATTTATTAATATTAGTGATACGAAAGTGTTTCATATTTGTTTTGTATGTATTATTTAATCATTAACCATTAACTTATTTTAATAAAATATGTAGGTACATGACTGCAAACTAAAACGAAGGTATTATTAATGTTTTGACATAGCAAGTGTTGATTGGACTCATGTGTCTTGAGCTACATATATTTTAATAAAATAATAACCGAGTTGGTTCGCCCAAAGGCAATCATAGACGGAATTTTATATTTTAAACTATATTCTATTTACTGAAGCGAACGACTAAAGGTAAACAAAGACACAGCATCTCTCAAACTTACATCTCACTCAAAATAGGTCATGCACGCAACTTTGCTTGCATCGTATACATCGGTTTGGCAGAATCAGCATTGGGTCCGGCTCGCTCGCCCATATTTTCCGTTTCGTAATAACAAACACAAAAGTATAACAACAACTGGACGATGGACCAAAAAACTTTACCAATACCTTATTTACAATGATGAACAGACTAAAGAAAATAAAATAACTTAGAGAAGTTGCACTCCCATCAACAACAACGTCAATCGTGAGTACATATGGCGTCGGGGTGGCTATCTTACTTTTTTTTAAATAAAAAAAAATAATAATAAGAAACTCACGCCTGTTATCCCCGAGGGGGTAGACAGAGGCACCAATCACTTACTTTTTTTGTCTTTAATTAAAAAAGAGGTTCGTAGTCAGCTCTCCATACTTCTTCCTACAATTCGCGTAGCCCATTAGCATAAAATAGTCGATCATAATCGGCCTTTAAACAAAAGTCCGTCATCTTTTGCGAACATATTTGGCAGCAGTAGGATCGCTTGTATTTGAGGACCACTGAAATTTTAAGTATTTTTTGGCGCATAGATCTCTTAAGCAAATGGTATTTTCATGATAAAATAAAATATTTATTTAAATAAACTGCAAGTGGGGGATAAATCAGGTAATAGCAGTGTTATTGTATTTATTCCTTAATGGTATTTATTAGGCATATCGTTTTGTATAACTTTGCTAAATATTATGCAGTGCTAAAAATGTCGCATATTGAAAAACCAAATTTTTGACATGTTGACACTTAGTCGTTCGCTTCAATAAATAGACTGAATCTTATGTAATTTACTTCAATTACAAATAAGTTTATTGAATGAACAATCGCTACATAAAAATAACAAACAAACAAAATTTGTTTATTTAATAACCAGAACCTGGTGACCAGGTCGCCAATGACGTAATGTGATGTAAGCAGCCTATACACATCGCACTAATCGGGCACAGGCCTTCTCTCAGAGAGAGAGTATGGGCTTTAATCACCACTTGACGATTTCAAGCGCTAAGGTATTGAACACATTAGATACTCAGGTTCCCTCACGATGTTTTCCTTCATTTCTGTAACTTCGTAAATGTACATAACCTAGAAAACGAAGTCATAGGTTTATGCCCGAGCTGGGAATCGAGTTGGATCTAGCTCTCCCGCTTCCGATGCCATTATTCTACCCACTAGGCTACCACTGCCATTAATGGAGTTGAAAGTCAAGTAAGTGTATCCGGAATAAAGTCAATTAGCACAGGTAGCTACCTCGGACAGCGCATCAGTCTAGCCATTCAGAGGGGAAATGCTGCCAGCATCTTGGGAACTCTCCCCAATGGCAGCGGTCTGGAGTCCATTTTTTATATTTATACTATATTAGACTTTATTATTTTATATGTGGTTTAATTGTAATTTAATAATTAATTTTAGGATATGAGCCTTATATTTTGTTAAAAAATAAAAAAGATTCCTAAAAAAAAGACAATTCTAATATTAAAATAAATTAAATTAAATTTAACAGAAAAATAATAATGAATGATAAATGTTCTACCGTCATAATAAGGCCATTACTACCATGAAGTTGATTTGGAACAAATTAAAGTTTAGTGAAATACTAAAGGACAATGCCCAAAAATGTATGGAACCTGGGACCACCTTCCAATAGCAATCAGATATATGTCGTTGGATAAGTCTTTTCAATAGGAACAACAATTAATAACACAACTTTGTTCTATAATTGTCCATTCGGAGTTATGAGACTTCAAAGTTCAGAAATAAAAGCACAAAAAAAAAGACTTTTTTGGAGGGGAAAATGTTAGTTTTGTTGGTACTGACCGTTATGTACAAAGACTGTTGGACTGTCCGTTTGGAGTTATGCTACTTTTAAGTTCAGATAGAAAAAAAAATGGAGGGAAAAATAATAAAAAAACAAAAAAATATTTCATTATTTATTCTTCAATCATATTTTATCATCAAGGGTTATCTATAATGTCATCATTTAAGTGTATTGCTGGTGTATTAAATCCTGCATGAAATCCTCCCTAAATACCATATAATGGAAATTATGTGTACACATGTGCCCATCGTTTGCCGTTCTGATAGGCATGTACAATAATGTTCGACGACCTCTGTGGCGCAGCGGTTAGTGCATCTGCCTACCATGCGAGAGGTCCCGGGTTCAAATCCCGGCTGGGGACAAAAAAAAAGAAACCCAGGTCTTGGATGTTTACATGTTCGTGACCTCGCTGTTTCTGGTACAGGGTATCCTAGTGTCGGGCCAGAAGCAATATGTATGTGCCTGTATGTAAATGTTATGTTATGTTGATATGTCTTGGTTATTGTTTATCAAAGTATAACGATAGTCCTTCATCTCACATGACGTGATTGAATGCGGCTACGCAAAAGCCACACATTTTCGAGAATCCTGTAGTCAGGCAGATTGTCTAACCGATGTTGCTGATATCTTCCGCGATAGAAGGTTTGCTGACACATAACACAGTTGGGATGCTTTTCCATCACAGTTACCTGATCGAGATGCAATTCAAAAGTCCAGTATGATATTATTATTAATATTAATTATTTAGTGCACAATAAAAGTGTACAAAAGGTGGCTTTAATGCTAATGGCATAAAGTCATAGCGGAATTCAATAAACAGAGAGCAAAGATATCAGTGTCCAGTATCAAAGCCAGGTCAAAAAGTCTCAAGGCAGAATCGAGTGAAAAAGAATAGAACGGAACAATAACTCGCAAACATTGGCAAGGAACGACTGATACATCATAACCAGGTTGGTCAGACTAGCACTCCACCAGCGCGCCGCCGCGCGCGTTCCTGTCACCGATCTTAAAGGGGGGAGGGTCTCCGTGGCTACCTGTTTGCGTACGCGCGTTGGTACATTGTCTAAGCGAGATATAAGAAGATGTGTATAAAAATATTAAAACGAACACTCTAACCCCCTGATCCGCGAATCAGCAGATTACTCTCCCCCCACGACTAACCCTCGTCACCTGGTGCGCAGGACCAGGAACGTACTAGTCGACCCACCCGATAAGCTCTCATCCGACCTAGACCTCCTACTGGAGGCCCAGGCCCAGTCAGATGTAGCCCCCGCTCCCAACAGTGTCCCCGGGGACACTACTCTCACTTAATTTTTCTTTCTGTCACCATGTGACGAATCCCTCTAAGCGGTAGCTCTAGTGAGCTCCGCTGTGCGCCCTCCTCGGCCTCGAGGGGGGTCGCTCATGATGTAGGTTTAGGGGTCCATAGGACCAAACCAGCCCCAAGGTGGTGTTTAGTGGGTAGGCGCACTCTGTGAGTCCCACATTGGCAGCACGGCCGGGCCCGTGCTGTTATGCATGAGCATTCACCACCTCCCTCCCCCGTGTCCTCCGGAGGGTGCCCTTTATAGGGCTAAAAAAAAATATATTAAACATACTTATACTAGAAAAATTATTTTTAAAATTATTTTTCTTCAGTAATAAAAAGTCTCATAACTCCAAACGGACAATTTTGACAACAAAGCTGTCAGAACAATTATTGTTCCAATTAAAAAGACCTATCCAATGACGTATATCTTTTTGCTATTGGAGGGTGGTCCCAATTTGGGCATTGTCCTTTCAAGCATGTCTGCTCACTTGTCGTCGGTGATTCCCCTTTGAAAAACACAAGAAAAATTAACATATTCATAAGCTATATCCTTAAAGTGTTATTTATTTAAATACAGTTTAGTCTTTCTCACTAGTAAAAATTTAAGTTATGGCCTTTCTTCTTATGACGGCAGTGTTACAAACCTAGCTGCAGCTAAGGAATGTGCTAGCTCTTTAGCTATTTTCTTTGATCTTTACCCTTTAGCGAAGATTTTTTGCAAATAATAATATAAAAATTTTAACTCATTTCACACATTCAAACTAGCATTTTAGGTCCAACGCTTTTTCTGATCTACATAAACGATCTGTGTAAAATGAACCTTAAAAACTGTGACATCTATACTTATGCTGATGATACTGCACTTATTACTTATGGCAAGGATTGGAAAGAAGCTATGGCTCACTCCGAAAATGCTATACGCATGGTAATGAAGTGGCTTTCATCAAATTTGCTGACACTTAATGTAGAAAAAACGAAAGTCATACGTTTTGTACTTCCAAACACTGCAAAACCTTCAATGGAAACGGCACAGTTAAAAACCCACACTTTCCAACAGAACACACCTAATTGCAAATGTATGACATTATCATTGGTCAGTTTTGAAAAGTATTTGGGAGTTTATGTCGATGAAAAACTAGACTGACGAGCCCATATAGAGCCTTTAAATAGTAGAACTAGAAGGCTTATCTACATATTTAAAAATTTACGATTCTCAGCAGACAAAGCCACAATTTGAATGGTATATCTTGCCTTGTGTCAGTCAACTCTATCTTACTGCATCCCCGTGTGGGAAGGAACCCATAAAACGGATATGCTTAAGGTAGAAAGAGCACAAAGAGCCGTTCTAAAGGTTCCACACTTTAAGCCACGATATTACTCGACGGAAAAATTACATGCAGAATGTTTAGTTCTATCGGTTAGGAAACTGTACGTTCTTCGATCTATTCTTCGAAGGCACTCTGAATTGCCAATTGACAAAAAACTAACCCTACGCCGTCATACTCGCAGTGTGTCCTACTACCTCATGTAGAACTGCTTTTGCAACAGGACAATACAGCGCTCAAAGTGCGAGGCTATATAATAAAGTAAATAAAGAATTATACATATATCCAAAAAATTGTTTTGAAGTCAAACACAAAATTAATTGATAATTAATTAAGTTGGCTGCAGGTTCTGACGTATAGTGCTGTTGAAAAGTTTTTGTGTATTATGAAATGAAAATATAAACCTTCTTGTACACACACACACACACCCTCACACACACACACACACACACACACACACGCACACGCACACGCACACGCATACGCACACGCACACGCACACACACACACACACACACGCACATGCACATGCACACACACACACACACACACATACACACACACACACACACAC
Organism: Yponomeuta plumbellus; assembly: GCA_947310845.1. Lineage (NCBI taxonomy): Eukaryota > Metazoa > Arthropoda > Insecta > Lepidoptera > Yponomeutidae > Yponomeuta > Yponomeuta plumbellus. The sequence goes on from OX371206.1 coordinate 4,510,794, forward strand.
ACACAAACACACAAATACACACACACACACACGCACACGCACATTTTTAACGTTTTAACTTTTTTCACCTTCTCCTAAGATACAGGTTTTCCACCTAGTTTAGGAGACAGGATGCAACATGTATTTTTTGGTTTTTAAAATAAACAATTTAATTTGATTGATTTGATTTGAACTTTTTTTTTCAAATGACCAAGACTTAACCCTGGCAGGCATAGGCCGAGGCTAGTTGCCGCTACACTAAAAGTTTAATCGACTTTATAAGATTTCGTAGTTCCTGTCACTGAATGCTCTCTTAGAGAAGACACCTTCTATATCTACACCATTGTGCTAATCAGCGTGTATTTGTTAGCACGGTAGCGGCATACATTCACGATGCAGATAAAATATAGAATTGTCCCACTTTTACTTTTAGAATTCTTGAGTGATGCACTATTTCATCATCCCAAGTAAGGTACGAGTATACTAGCCCTTCACTTTGTACCTAGGGCTACAGAAAAATTGAAAATTCTTCAAAAACGACAGTGTCAATTTGAGTCTTCCAGATATGATGTAAAATATTCAAAATTATAAAGAATCCCAAATTAGAATCCCGGCTGGGGACAAAAAAAAACCCAGGTCTTGGATGTTTACATGTTTGTGACGTCGCTGTTTCTGGTTCCCACGACACAGGGTATCCTAGTGCCTGTATGTAAATGTTATGTTATATTTTATCTAAACTTTCGTAAGCACTGCCTAATGTTGGTAACATTATAAACTTTTTTCCGGACACACTACTGTTTTTTGTCGATCTAAATGCTATGGCGCTCATTAGGGGAGGGCTACATCCAGCAGTGGACTAATATAGCCTGATGATGATGAAATACTAATTTTAGACTGGCTTGGCAATATAACGTACTAGCTGTGCCCCGCGATGCTACCCGCGGTTCATCGATTTTCCCGTAGGAATAAGATATTTCCCCGCGGTAAAACGTAGCCTATGTTTTAATCCAAGGTATCGGCTAACTCCATACCAAATTTTATTAAAATCCGTCTAGCCGTTTCAGCGCTAAAGACTGACAAACATATAAACACACACACAAACTTTCACGTTTATAATATTAGTGTGATTAGAATTGTATTAGTCTCTGGTTTCTTGTGTGCAATAAAGAATATTCTTATCTTATCTTATAGCGATTTCAGGCGCTAAGGTAAGACGTCTGATTAGCATTCCAGAGGTTGTGGGTTTGTTTCCCGCTGAAGGCCGCCGTATATTTGCACAAATGGTCTCAGTCTGGGTTGACAGCCATGTCTGGAAAGTCTTATCTTAAGCAAAAGGTATCTTATGTTAGGACCGACTACTTGTGTGGAAGGTATGAAAGTATATGGAACGTAGATACTCGGATTCCCTTTCGATGTTTTCCTTGCGAGTGTCATTGGCACATGCCGGAATTCGAATCCACGGCCTTGGAAATGGGAGGCTACCTTTTCGATAAACACTTAGAGCACGAATGCACTCTGAGCTGCTCTAAAAAAGGGCAAATTTGAAAGAAAGAAAGAAAAGTTTAGACGACGTCTGTGGCGCAGCGGTTAGCGCATCTGTCTACTATGTCTATGCGAGAGGTCCTCGGTTCGAATCTCGGCTGGGGAGAAAGAAAAACCCAGATCTTGGATGTTTACATGTTTGTGATGACGCTGTTTCTGGTTCCCACGACACAGGGTATCCTAAGGAGGGGCCAGAAGCAATGTATGTGCCTGTATAAAATGCTTATGTTTATTTATTTAACGCCACAAAGACATACACAGCTACACAAATTTGCACTCTACTGAGTTGGGATACGGGTTAAATGCTACAAAAATATCTTTGATATTAATATTTTAGTCAACAGTTGGTGACTATACGACCACACTCGAAGCGGCGCAATTCTCAATTCTTTCACCCCCGGCCGTTCCACAATAAATTCACGGTAAAATCAGCTTAATTGAGCATAAGAATGTTTACACACTCGCAGATCGATAAATAAATCGGTGCGCAGGCGCAGCCGCGGCTCGGAATTATGACAGCGCCGTTGTTCGCTCGCACCTGTAAATCAACTCTTTTGTGTAGAGTTCGAAAGATGACAAGAAATGGCCCGTACTACCGATACTTATGGATCATCATCATGTCATGATAACCAATTATGTCCCCACGGAGGAGCACGGGTCTCATCCCTGAGGAAGGCATGTGGCTGGTCTTACTGTCAGAAGTTTGTCGAATAAGTCTGCGACAAACGCGTGGTCCTCCGTGCCGTGACACGTGGACTGATGACGGGAACAAAAACGACGTCGGAAAACGTCGTGCGCATTCGAAAGCGGTCGTGCGTGCGCGCAGACCATAGACGACACTCACACTGTGACATTCAATAATTTCGTGGTAATATATGATTAATCACACTAATATTATAAACGTGAAAGTTTGTGTGTGTGTTTATATGTTTGTCAGTCTTTAGCGCTGAAACGGCTGGACGGATTTTAATAAAATTTAGTATGGAGTTAGCCGATACCCTGGATTAAAACATAGGCTACGTTTTACCGCGGGGAAATATCTTATTCCTACGGGAAAATCGATGAACCGCGGGTAACACCGCGGGGCACAGCTAGTGATTAATAAAAGCCTTGCGATGTGACACTTAATAATAAAATTATGTGTTGGTGACTCTTAATAAAGAATAAATAGATATCAAATTATAAAAACAAGAGCCCCTATTTCGACGTGTGTACACATCCATCACATAGGACATCCATAGACGTCGTGTCCACTAATGTGTTATAAGCCACTTCTCGCAGTTCCATAGGTCTGCACGCAATCCGTGGTGTTATATGCAAATAATCACAATCACCGGCCAGCGTCGACAAGTTTACGACACAGCCAGGGCACGTCGCAAATCCGTCAGTGTGCAAGCGCCTTAGCCTCGCCACACAGAAGGGACGTGAGCCGAGGGCGTAAGTTCCAACCCGTTGCATACTATGAGCCCTTAATTTTTAGGTCAGCTTTTTGACTGCTATCAGTTCAGCATCATCAACCCATTATGTCCCCACCAAGGGGCACGGGTCTATTCCCTGAGGAAGGTATAGGCCATACTCCACCACGGGGCCAAGCCCGGATTGGTGGAGGCTTGTAAGACTAGTGGCTGGTCTTGCTGTCAGAAGTTTTCAAGCCGCCCTAAGGTCGTCTGAGGTGGTCTTCTGTCTTTCCTTCATTCAGATAGGGTTTGCGTCAGAGCCATCTATCAATCAAAGAAGGTACTGAATTATTTTTTAAAGTCACTCTAAAAAGGGCTCTAAGAAGGGCTCTGTCCGTTCATTATACATTTTGTATGAAAGTGACGCGTTTTATCTGCACCCTAGATCCACGTTCGATCTGTGTGGTAAAGGCCTTATACAGGCCTCGCTTGTCCACGGAAAAACAAAAGTCATGATTGCTGTGAACAATCACTATAGTTGCACCTTAAGGACTGACTGAAAGTGTTTTCTCACTAAAATATAACCTGTAAGGGTACTTATTGCTTCGTTGATAAACTTAAGTCTGTATGCCGGAGGGGTTCATTCGGAATCGCGAGAAGTTCGCAAGTTCCAGCCACCTTAGTCGCTGTCACAGTTGCTGTCGACACGACGAGGAGGCCATCATCATCATAATCAAGAACTGTAGAACTCACATGCATGCGAAAGAACTCTATTTTAATGTAGATCTGCTGGACAGAGATCTGCTAAGGTGACAAACGTCCACTACCACCGCTGTGTCACTTACAACAATAGCCGAACATAAAAGTCCACATTCCGAGTGGTAACAAATCACTGTGCGCCACAGTGGCGAGATATATGTTCGATTATTGTAGCCACGTCTACACAGGCTTTGGTATCATTTAAAGACTTCGAATGGTCTATTCCCGACTATAGGTCTGTAAAATATAGCTTGAGCTCCACGTGTAACGAGGCGATCGCCTCGTTGCTTTTTAATGATTTTCGGCCTTTTATCAATTGCAAACTTAACTATTTTATGACATTCGCCACAGTGTTCGAACGTATTTGGCACAGATATTCCTCAGCCTCCGAACTAAGTGGACGTGAACGTTTTTCTATTTTACTACGACCGACCTAATTTATTATTACGATTACTCTATTCTCCGTACCTTTATTATTTATCTAAAAAACCATACAATTCTAAAGGCTCCTAAAATTAATGTGCCTTTCCTTTACCTTTAAATAAACCATATACTTCATTGCCTCTGGATACCCCTCTTTTACTACGGATCGCACCCTCACTCAACCTTATTTTGCGACACACGACAGCTGTCATGGACATTTGCGTCCATGAAGTTTTGAATTTTTTCCCAGAATATTTGCACTGTGAAAACTCCGTACTTACTGCCATCAAATAGTGTGCAGTAAGTACGAAGTTTTCACAGTGACAATATTCTGTGAAAAATTCAAAACTTCATGGACGCAAATGTCCATGACAGCTGCCGCGGAGCTTAAGCTATATTTTACAGACTATAGTAAATTACTTACCTACCTACCGATGCTGTTGAAAAAGGTAGGTCACGTGTCTGGTCACGTGACACATATGTATATACATAAGTTCACGCCTATATCTCATAGGGGTAGGCAGAGACCAGAGACTGCCAACTGCCACGATCCTCGACTCAAGGACCAAATAAGTGCAGATAATATAAAACAATGTTGTTTACTTAATTACAGTAATTAAAATAAACCGACACAGCCTGAATGCAGGTTTGGTCCTAGATTCTCGTTTGGGTTTTTACAACTTACTATCTAATCTCTTTAAACGAGCAATTCTTGTATATATATTTATATATAATCAGAATCTCGGAAACGGCTCCAACGATTTTCATGAAATTTTGTATACAGGGGGTTTCGGGGGCGATTTATTGATCCAACTAGGTTTCATTTTTATAAAACTTCATTTTAACCGTGTTTTAAGGCAAAGAAATAACTGCTACACTACAAGAAGGAAATTTTCGCAACCATCTGTAAGGTTGCCATAGCTCAAGTGGGAAATAGGACGATACCGTAAACAGAAGACCCTGGTTCGAGATTTGATAATAATTTTTCTTTTTTTTTTTCAAGTTCCTTCTTTCGTGTGAAAACCTACATACCGAGCGAAGCTCGGTCATCCAGGTACTTTTAATAAAGAGTATATAAACACACTTTATTCAAAAACATGTAAACTACTTAATACATCCGACTAAGACACTGGCCTTCCCTAAGAGAGAGTGTACGGTCTTAAATCACTACGAGTGCCCACCGCGGATTGGCGATTTAGAACGCTTAGGAATTGAATAGCTCAGACATTCAGGTTCCCTTACGATATGTTCCGTCACAGTTAGCGAGTGATATTGCTACCATAAGTTCCCTAATATAACTTAAAAAACCTATACTTTTTTTTTTATTTCATTGGTCATGCTAGCGAGCCCCATGGAGCCCCTTAAATATTTGACGCCGAACAATGTCAATGCAACAGACGTTTTAAAAATTCGCCTATTCCCATAGGTACTCATCCTCCATTTATATGCAAGCTCTCCTCCGTTCTCAACTGATCCTGGAAGTCAGATCATTTCCATTTATCTTAATGTCTTAAATAGATATATCGAATATACGCGGAACGGTGGGCAATGGCTGGTATGATGATGGTTGTTAAATTATAAATAATTAATTATTAATAATATAATTATTATCCTAATAAATTCTATTTTTTTGAGAGAGCTGAAAATGTCTCTGACTCCCTCGATCAGAGAAGAATGGAGGAGAGTCTGAATGTGAATGGTGTTTTTTTTTCTGAGAGAAGGCCAAAAACGTAAATTAAACTTCATTGGTAATTTCAATATTAAATACCTACTATAATGTAAAACAATGGAGTCTCTCTTGGAGTATTATGTAGGTATATGGTATATTTCATTTATGTATGTTTATTTTATTTTATATTTATTTCATATTTTTGTATGGTTTATTGAAATTGAAATTGAAATTGAAAAATGTTTATTTATCACACCAGAATATGTACGTAATCTAATAAAAATAGAGACAGATAACATAATTATGTATGTGTATTAGACATAAAAGATATCTTATTTCATATTGTCTAATTGCACCGACTACCCGTCATTCAGCTTCTTTATTTTTTCCGTCAATGGTTACTTTAATATTACGTACATTACTTTTGGTAGTAAGACCGCCAATGTACTGTACTATGTTATTGTCAAATCTCATGTGTAATTCCTGGTGTACATAGCATGTACTTTATTGTATTACAATAAAGAATATACTATCTATCTATCTCTCTCAAATTTTGTGACCAATACAGAAGAGCCCGTGTGAATAATTTATGCGTACGCTTTGGAGGCCCTAACTTATCACCACCAGCCTTCTGTGGTCCAACCGCATGATTATGTCCACATAAAGTATTGACATGGGCTCTGAATTATAACCATTTTGTTTGCTTTTGAGCGATAATTATTTCAGTCAATCGAGGAAAGTAGGTAGAGTTTTGTTATTTGTTCTCATCATCATCAACCCATTATGTCCCCACCGAGGGGCACAGTTCTATTCCCTGAGGAAGGTATAGGCTATACTCCACCACGGGGGCCTAGTCCGGATTGGTGGTGGCTTGTAAGACTAGTGGCTGGTCTTAATGTCAGAAGTTTTCAGGCCGCCCGCCCTAAGGCCTCTGACTTGGCTTAACGACGGCCATCTATCGACGGTAGTGTGCCTTGTAAAGCTCGGAACTGCTCGGAAAAATGCCAAAATTTTTATTCCTGTCTCTTTCATAGATACGGGCTAGAGAAAAAGAGAGATTAATAAAACGTATGACTGTGCCACGTGCTAGGGTTGCTATTTACCAATATCCTTAGAACGCGTTGTTTTATTAGAAAAAAATATAGATTTTACGGTATTTAGGTACCTGTGAAGTGATCCCATGGTATGGCAAGTTGTTGTTTCACTGCGATTTTTATGTAACTATTGCCAGGCCTGTTTCACTACGCGTGTCGGTATCGAACGCGTAAGTACATGCGCCGACCACTCCGGAGTGGCAAATAGGTATGAATTCAGAAGAGGTAAGAGCTACACGGTAGAAAGAGAGGCGACATGTAGGTGAATATAACGTAGCTTTTTTAGCGCCGTGCGATCCGAATTGCACCTAATTGTATCGCTGCTAGAGTCCCTTTTTCTTTCATTGATTTTGCGGAGTGAATATTCTGTACCTGTACTATTACGTATTCTGTGATACTGCTGAGGACGGCCTTTTGTAAAATAAAGCAACTGATAACCGTTACTTATGGCAACCGAGACCCGCGCTTACTGGGTACAACTGGCGGCAGTGTATGCCCGGTAGGCATACAGCGGTCATACGCACGCGATGGCTTGTCCTCTCTCTAGTATTTAATGCTCTGAACCTATATCCAGTGGTATTTTAAAATATACTGCTACAACAATTGTTAACTCCATGGTGGGTGCGCCATCGACAACGTGGCTACCAAGAAGGTTACAATAGTCTATGTCATCTGCGAAGGAGTAGTTAATCTGTGGTGTTCAATTTTGGCGGGAAGTTTTGAACTTTTGGCGGGTCTGTGAAGAAAGGCTAAAAAGTGGAGAACAGTCTACCACAAAAAATTAAATAAACACTGGTTTAACATGCGTTTATTTAACCAATGTCTAAATATTTAATCATTGTTTAACGGTGTGTTAAGCAACCAGGCCCCTTCGTCTGTCTAACTTTAAACAATGTCTAAGCCGTATCTCTCTCTAGGCAACCGTTAAACACTGTTTTATGGTAGCACTTTTTTTAGACACGTGCTCAGCAGATGTTTTAGTTTTTTGTAGTACGACTGTAAAAGTCTTAAATTGAGCTCTACATATTGTTTTTCCTTAGTTAATACAATACTTTATTCCCATACGCATTAACGAAGGGCTGGAACATTTTCCATAGAGCACATCAACACGTCCCAAGCTCTTTCCCGCGATGCTATTATAAGCCGGTTCACATCTCAATCTAAAGGTTAACCGTCTGTCTGTTAGCGTCGAGATCGCACCCCGCTGCGCGTGTTTACACCCTTATTTAAGTTAGGAGCGGTAGCGGATTGGCTGATATGCTTACTTTGTAACTATAGCTGATACATAGTACCTTAGCCCAGTGGTTCAAATTCAAATATTTTATATTATAAGTACGTAATAGTTTATTATGTTTTCTTAATGTTAACTTAATCTAAAATATCTTACAAAACTTGACGTAGTATTTACTAAACAAAAACAATAATAATAAAAAACTAAACTTAAACATATTTCCTAATTTAAATAAAATATTGGAGCCAGATCGCTGTCGGCCGGTGGGGTTCCGAGAGGGCTGGCGGCATTGCCTCGCTGTACGGCTAGGCTTAGCCTTTGGTCTAAGTAGGCACCAGCTCTCGGATCTCCAGAGCCGTTAACTAGGCGCGACGAGATCTCCTTAAAGAGGAGTCGCCTCCTTAAAGAGGACTCTGGGCCCCCATGGCCCCAGAGTCTCTACCCCAAAAGGCACAAATATATAACCCTGACCTAGAGCTGCATATTTGCGCCTCTTGTTCGCTTCTGCAATAGTTGCCGCCGCGTCCGCATGGCAGGCGGTTGCTTTTACATGGGAGTGTGCAGATCTACCCACCTTGTATCCAAGACCAGCGACCACGCCCATTCTTCCATGGGATGAGCGTCATGCCGTCGGATCTCTTGCCATCGTCGCGTGCTATCTCACTTGGCTCAAGTACTGCAGGAACGCTTGCCCTAATTGTAACCAAATATTTTGATAAGGTCAGAAATGCATCAGCTTCTGAATTGGACCAGCCCTCTATAATTTGTTCTAGTAAATCGTCTTCTATCCTGCGTGTTTCGCTGCACTAACCCAAAACCAGGCCTGAGTCCACGTCAGAAGCTGCAAGGTAATTTGTTACAATGATTACCGCCTAGCGCATGTTGTTGATAACGTTTAGCGGCTAAGGTGTAAAGGTGTTGAACGGGGCGGTAACCTCTTGGAGGGTTTTCATATTAAGGAGGTGAGTTAATTGCTGTGATACAGGCACAGTATAATGAACACCCAGTAAGCAATCGCAGCCCTCCTCTGGATTTAACTACCTACGCTCGCTCTATCGGAGCGCGACAGGGTTGACGTTGACGCGTTTGTGTTTCGATACTACCACATCTATGTATACTAATAATTTCATACCGGTCTACGGTAGACTCGAACGAAATGTACATGAAATTGAAGAGCGTAAAAAAATTTACGATCCGAGTCGACAACTCATAGGTGGAAAATTCGGATTATCGAGTACCTATTTTCAATATAAATATACAGCGCCACCAAGTTATCTGTTCAGGTGGGCAAAATTGTAACTAACTTATAAATTGTAAATCCTGTTCCCCATTTTTTGTTTTGTTTATTCACTTACTAAGATTTATAGATATATTTTCATTAAGATTGAAAGACGGGTTAAAATATTTTCATTTGTCTATGTAAGTTCCTCAAGTGTTACTACTAAAGTCTCCACTAGCGCCGCTATCAACTGAACAGATAAGATGGTGGCACTGTACTGGCATTGCTAAGTAAACATGTCAATGTCCTCAATGTCAAATTGGTGTCACGTCATCGCGCATAACAGGTGTCACAGGTTTCTATTCTATTATCCTATGTGACCTGTTCAGAAGTTAAGTACATAGTATAAAACTCAATACGAACCAATTTCTTTGATTCTGAGACAGAGAAGTGATAGTTGTGTTTAAATACGATTTGAGAAAACATAACTTGAGCTCCGCGACAGCTGTCATCGAAATGTGTCTATGAAGTTTTGAATTTTTTCTCAGAACATTTGTAGGTACTGTGAAAACTCCGTACTTACTGCACACTATATCTAAGCAATATTGTAACCTAGCCCTGTCAGTGTGACAGCTGTCGTGGAGCTCAAGCTATGTTTTACAGACTGTAGTAAAATATCGATGCATGGGAAATAATGACCCGAGCGAAGCTGGGTTTAATAATATTGTCGTTTGATTTACCAGGTATTTCGAGAGTTGTATGTAGGTAGTTACACTGCGACCAACACAGGACTGCGATTGATCCGAAGCTCACCGAGATCTCGCGTTTCGTAGTTTATTTATTTATTTATATATAAGGCACACCAACAGCAAATCATGCAAAAATTATGGTAAACTTAATTAATAATGGTATTAGAACATACATGTTTGCCACTTATTGGTAAGCACAACATTATTATGTACATTTCACAATTAAGACATGTTGTTACTAGGATATTGTTCGGATAGAATATTTTACGTTATATGGGTTTCTCCAGTAGCCCCCGTACCCTTGACCCCACCTGTTTGTTTTTAAAACCTTCTGTTTTTTTTACATTTGGTATGAAAGCGTGAAACCTATTTTTATTACTTTCTCTGAAAGTACAAATTTCTTCAAGGCAATTTTATTTTTACTGATTAGGGTAGGTACCAAGAGTTGTATTTCTTAGTATTGATTTAAAGTCTCAATATTGTGCCCATATTGTGCATATGACTCCATTTTACAGAAAATTGTGCCCGGATAACGGTGGCGGGCTTGCCACTTGTCACGTTTGAGACCTAATAAACTCGGTAAAACGTGGGCCCAGTTCTAGTGATTGGTGCCTCTGCCTACAATATTGGTGGTGAGTTTATTTATTTTTTATTTTAAAATTGAGGACCTAAACCTGGATAGTTACATCTCACCAATTACGTAGTTATGGGATTGCAGAAAATAACCAAGCGGCTCCTAAGAGATATTTTATCACATCACCTCGAGGTTACCGAGAAAAACGTTCCCACAAACAATAGAGTCACGTACCTGCCTTTACGACAGATTGTATTCGATTATTTGTATCGGACCTCTCGAATGATTTTCACTCGGCAAAAAGAAAATGACTTATATGTTTTTCCCGCATGCGTATTTGTGTTAGTATGTATGCATGGTTTTTTATCAGTAAGAATTATAAAATTGTTTTTTATGTTTCCTTTAAATAATCGAAATTATTTTAGCAGTCGCCTTATTTTAGAGGCACTACTATGATCCATTTATCTATACTTGGCATTTTTTTCAGACTTTAAACGACACTAATCTCCGGTCCCTATAATATACGCCTACCGGCTACGATCCGTTTTCCATACAATTTATTGACGGTTCGTAGGAATTTATAGAATAGAATAGAATAGAATAGAATAGAATAATCTTTATTTGGCACATAAAATTACAAAAAATGTATAAACTTAACATATTAACAATTATTATATGCATATGTACCAAAAAGGTCTCCGCTCAGCTTAATGCCATGGTTGGGCCATGGCGCTGATTTTCAGCGGATGCCTTACACTTACAAATACGGTAGTTGACACGACCAACAATAAATTATTTGATATGCTCGATTAAAACAAAAATTACAAAATACTTCGGAGAATGTATATCTTTTAGTCAATTACTAGTTATTACAATTTTTAAATAGATGAAACATAAAAATAGTGCTTTGAAATGTGACGTCACAAACTGGCATTTCCATACAAAATTCTGTTTTAAAAGTAACTTATTTGGCATTTTGTCAACTACCCAATTATGTACTAATACTAGCTGACCCCGCAAACGTTGTTTTGCCAGATAGGGGTATGAAACACATATAACAACCTATTCTTAGACATACCAATTATACATATAAAATTTCATCAAAATCGGTCGAGCCGTTTCGGAGGAGTATGCGCACTAACTCGGTGACACGAGAACTTAATGTACTAGACTAAGACGCAATAACAAAAGTACGAAACAGTTTTACTATAGGTATTTTTGCTTAATGAGTAAATATTTCTTATATTTTAATTTAAAACAGCCTACTGAAGGGGACTGTCTAATAGGGGGAGGGATATTGTTCCAGCACTTCGCGGCGCAGTAACGGAAGCTTCCCCGAAATGCTGATGAATGGTGGGGTGGGCAGACCATTCTTAATGGGATACGAGACTGACGTTTACTAAAGTTTAACTTGTTGTATAAGTATGAAGGTTGCTGTTTCTCTATCACACCGAAGAGTAGACTTGCAAAATGCAGGGCTCGCCGTGACTCCATATTGAGTAAGTTGTTACTATTTAAGTAAGGGGTAATGTGCGCTCTCCGTGGGATAGTGAAACAGAACCTTGCGCATGAATTCTGCATTCTTTGTATAATTTTTTTAGTTCTTCCCAGCAGACAGCCCCCAATAACGGTATCTGCATAATTAAGCTTTGACAAAATAAGGGATTCACAAAGATGGATCCTCGTGTCTAGATCTAGGTGGTTACGTATTTTATAGAGCACACGAAGTCTATAAAAGCAGTTTCTTACAGTTTCAAGTACATGTTTTTCAAATTTCAAACAATCATCCATTATCACACCTAAATTCTTAGCTTCTGTTACCTGTTCGATTTTCACGCCTCCTAAGTTGAGCTCAAAATTATGACTGTTTATTTTTTTAATTTGCGTTTTAGTGCCAATCACAAGAAACTTTGTTTTAAGAGGATTTAAAGCTAGACAGTTTTTTCGGGACCATTCTGATATTTGATCTAGTTCTTTATTAAGTTTTATAATTTCCTCCTTCGTTTCTGAGGGATTGAAAGATCTATACACCTGCAAGTCGTCAGCATAAATATGGTATTTATTATCATTTACAATATTTGCTAAATCAGCAGAGTAGAGGATAAAAAGTATAGGTCCCAAAATAGAGCCCTGGGGGACACCTCTATTCACTACTGCAGGGATGGAGTATTTGTTAATGCCTCTACCTCCACAAACCTCGACACTCTGGGTACGATTGCTCAGGTAGCTGGAGAACCATTTCATTGAAACACTGTCAAAACCATAATAGGCCAGTTTCGATAACAGTAAAGTTGGACTAATAGTGTCAAATGCGCGCGAAAAGTCAAGCAAGACCAAAATTGCTCCCTTACCAATGTCCTGTCCTGCCAGGATATCGTCAATAACATCCAAAAGAGCCGTCGCCGTGCCTCTACCCTTCCTAAAGCCTGACTGTTTCGGAGGGAGAATATCGTTAACCCGTAAGTATTCTGTTAATTGCATTGACACGACTTTTTCAATTATTTTGGACATAAAAGGTAAAATACTTATTGGTCGAAGATCTTTTAAATCTACAGGGTTATTGATTTTAGGAAGAGGTCTCACTTTTGCGACTTTCCATGCTTCGGGAAATGTTCCTGATTGAATAGATCGATTAATAAGAGAAGTGATAATACCAAGTGTACGCGGCATTGTCAGAAGCACCATATCCAGAGTGATACAATCGAATCCTTGAGCATTTGTTTTAAAGTTCTTTATAATTTTCATAATTGTGTCTTGATCTACTGTTTTAACACTGAAAGTTGAAGCGTTAAAGCGGTTGAACCAGTAGTGGGTTAATAAAGATACATCGATGGAACCTTTATCAGGAATATTAAGGAAATGGTCATTAATGTTGTCGGGGTCACTTAAATGTTCGGGTAGGTCAGTTTGTCTTTTTTTAAAGTCTGCTACGTTACTTTTAATATTTTTCCATAGTTTTTGTGGATCATTTAGGTTACTATTGACGTAATATCGGAAATAAGCTGTTTTTTCATTATGCATTGCCATTTTCACAATTTGTTTTAATTCTTTGTAATATTTTTTATCAGTGTCTAATCTAGTTTTACGGCTTTTGGCATGGGCTTCATTTCTGAGATTTATCATGGCTTTCACTGTTGGTGTTAACCAAGGGCAGTTTAAGTCTTTTGCAAAGATAGTTTTCACAGGTGCGTGCAAATCAAATAAATTTACGATATGACATCGGTTACAATTTCGTAGGAATTGTAACCGATCGTAAGCAAAAACGAAGCGTTTTGTGGATATTGGAACCGGGCATTAATCAAAAACCTTTAGCGATAGAAAATTCGATACCGTTTGAAAATTTAGTACTAGCCATAATAAATTTGTAAACTGTTTCGAGTATTCTACCGCTAAAGGTTTTTGATTAAGTGCCGTTTAAAGTCTGAAAAAAATGCCAAGTATAGATAAATGAATTATATGTAGAAGTTGGCAATGTGTTTTACATATTATTCTTTTCTCTGTGCCAAGCGAAATAGATCTTCGACGCTGGCAAGTCCAGTCCAAGCTTTGACTTTACGGAGCTATAATTTTGTTTCCTGGCAGCGCGCCGTCTGCTCTCAATTTAGCAGTCGGGTTTTATAAGATATATTGTAAGTTTTTCACTCGGCACAATTCGACCGTTTAACGATTTGCTGCATCCAATCGAATAGCGCTTGTTAGAAGCGCCGCGCCGCGACAATAATAGGATTTTCGAAATTAACTTTTATATGGTTTGTGGCTACAGGCGTGGATCGAGGACTTGGTTCTGACTCAGTTTTAAACATAAGCAAGTCTAGGAAGAAAGAACAACATTATTTACGATCTATGACAGCACATCGTAAATAATGTTGTGAATGACAGTCGTAGGCCCATCGGGCTTAACCTGAACCTAGAAAGCTTACTCCATCTAAGCGACAAAATACGGTCAATCACAGTGGTTACGTGTGAATAGTGTCGATGCAGCTTTTTGTAGAACTTGCGTTGTGGTACCGACAAAATGTCGATGTGGTTGCGTTGTCGCCAGTAGTTGCGATGCGGTTACGTTGTGTGCAGACACAGTACGACTCCGGCATTCATAGGTTGCGTTGTGGTTGGGATGTGGTTGCGATGTGGTTGCGATGTGGTCGCGATGTGGCCGGTATGACACACACGGTCGATAACGACTGCAAAATGTGGTTAGTGTGAATAGTCCTATTCATTTTCCATACAAAGTACACGCCCAGCCACGTGGTGAGGTTGACGTGTGGTTGTGGTTGTAGTACGTGTGAAAAGGCCCCTATAGAGTACTTGGTCTAAAAGAAGAACAAAAAAATTGACGCTTCGACCCGAAAGAAAAACAAGAAATAATACTTCTTAAATCCAAATTAATTAATTAATTTTATTTGTCTCTGGTTTCTTATGTGCAATAAAGAATATTCTTATCTTATCTTATCTTAACTCCAATATAGAATGCTTTGTCTTTCACCTAGAATACGTACCTGGTAACATCCAATAATAAATGTCATGTCTCATCGGCCACATGATCTTTTTGTGCCTAGTTCTCGAAACGGCTAGTATCAGAAAGTTTACCTGTGAGTCTTTCTTTGTGAATGTAAAAACGGTCTCTTTCATTTTAAATGAGTTTCCTGGATGTTTCACAGGTTTGAGCATTTGAGTGGTCGACCAAAGTGATATAAAATAATTACGGTTTTGGTACTAACTGTGAGTTTTATCTATGACCCTATCTCAGACTCTGAATGGGTATTGACAGACCCGTGGAAGAATACTGTGGAGCTTAATCAAACTGCTAAGTAATAAAATCAAAGTCAAAGTGAAATATTTTATTCATAATACAAATAGAACATTTACTTTATGAACGTCAAAGTTGTTAGTTTCACAAATAATAGGTTACATGGAGAAAAAACTAACAAAGAAACTCCACATTTATTCTTTTTAAAACAGTTTTAGCCTAAATTACAAACTCTGAAACTTACAAAATAATATCTTGGATGTGTTGAACACTAGACTATTTATCCTCAGATTAAATTTAATATTAAACTACTATTTAATGCCAGACGTCCTTGTCTTCTAAATAATCGTTGATTTTATAATAAGCTTTTTGCAAAGAGTGTGTTTAACACAATTCTTAAATCGCGTTGGAGGTAACTCTAGAGGTAATAAAAGTGGCAGGGGTCAGTCTATTTATGTAGGTATTTTCAAAAGTACATTAACATTTACTATTAACAATCTATATTAATAATTTCGTACCGGTCCACGGTAGACTCGAATGAAATGCACATCAAATTAAAGATCGTGAAAATTCCCTGGCTTGCACACTGCTTACCAATCTTCCTACTAACGTCCGAAATGCCCAATCATCATCATCATCAACCCATTATGTCCCCATCGAGGGGCACGGGTCTCTTCCCTGAGGAAAGTATACTTAGGCCATATTCCACCACGGGGGCCAAGTCCGTATTGGTGGAGGCTTGTAAGACTAGTGGCTGGTCTTACAGTCAGAAGTTTTTCAAGCCGCCCTAAGGCCTCTGATTTGGCTTAACGACTAGCGACTGCCATCTATCGATGGCAGCCGGCACCAACTACTTAAAGTACCTTGCGAAGCACGGAACCGCTCGATGGGTCACTGTCTATGACTAACGCCACTAGCGTTAGTCATAGACAGTGACCCATCCATGGACTGAACGCGCCGTATCTTGCTTAACCTAAGTGATCGTTTAAGATCACTCAGGCAGCCCAGGTTACGAGCGATTCCTATAGATAACTACAAAACGCCAAATCTCGGTGAGGTTCGGGTCACACGCAGCCCGGTGCTCACCGCGTGTGAGTACAGACGGGTGACGTGTCGGATCGGATAGCTAGACGAAAATGAGAATGTATTACAACCTTCGTATTTCTGTTATAGTGAGTATAAACTGGACATAATATTACTTCATATCAACTTGTGAGACTTCATACTAAACGAGCAGATAATATAAATAATTACATAAAAGTCTCGAAATAGGTACCTGGTAAATGAGATGGCAATTTTTAAATGTGGCAGGCAAAAAGACAAGCGCGTCAACCCTGTCGCGCCTACTTCGATCGAGCGATCATAGTAGTTAAATCCAAACCCTGTAGTTCCGGATGACGAATTGGACTACTGTAGCCCCTGCCTGTCGTAAGAGGCGACTAAAAGGGGACCTTGGAGTCGTGGCCGGTGAGAATGGGGGCGACTCGGGGAGGGCGGCAACCTAGAGTGGCTCCTCGGTGCCGTAGCGACGGCACTTGGGATGGCCCAGCCGCCCAGAGCAGGGTGCACGCATGGTGCAGGGGAGCACTGGAAGTGTTCTAATCAGTACCTACCCGGTGCTCCCCACAAAGCACGGATGAATGCCACCGAGGGGGTTTTAGTGGGTGATAACCCCACATAACCCGACTTTCCCCCCAGGAAGTAGGGTATCTTTTGAAAGATTTCTCCCCCATCAACAAAAAAAAAGGTAGTTAAATCCAGCAGAACGGCCCAGTTTGCTACTGGTGTTAATCATATAATATAATATAATATAATATAATATAATATAATATAATATAATATAATATAATATAATATAATATAATATAATATAATATAATATAATATAATATAATATAATATAATATAATATAATATAATATAATATAATATAATATAATATAATATAATATAATATAATATAATATAATATAATATAATATAAATCATCATCAACCCAGCCTCCACCAATCCGGACGAGGCTCCCGTGGTGGAGTATGGCCTATACCTTCCTCAGGGAAGAGACACGTGCCTTTCGGAGAGGACAAAATAACTTGATGATGAAAGAGTCCTTGCTGTCGAATGTACCTACGTAAAGTATGTAAAGTAAAACTTAGTAAATAGGCACATTTCTTTACAAGATTTGTAACCTATGATTGAAATAGAAACAATTTTGCTAGTACACTATTACTTTCCCATCAACATTGCAAATTCCTTGGCGTCCACCACACAGAATAGCTGATAGAATTTTCATTTCAACAATCATGGTAATTCGGACCTCGCAATACATTTATTGTAACGACACTTGTCGAAGGAGAGTTAAGCAGATCGCAATATGGCGGCCTGATGACGTCACGGACTTGTAATGGCCCTGATTGGTCCGCGCGTGACAGTTCGCTGGTACGAAGAGTGTGCGGTGGCGAGCAACAATAGTGGTTCTACTTACAGTGCAGCCTATACTTAAGTATATGATCGGTTGTAGGGCAGAGGGCTTCTCTTAGAGAGAGGGTATGAGTTTAATTAAAACTCGTCCCCGCCGTGCATTGGCAATTTTAAGAGCAGCGGTATGTGAACTCCTCAGACACTCAGGTTTCCTCACGATGTTTTTCTTTGTCGTTAGCTATTGCTAATGCGACTATAACTTCACAAATGTGTGTAAGTTAGAAGAGTCAAAATCAAAATAAACAAACGAATTTTATAAGCTGGCGAATATTGGCGATCTAGATACGGTTAACTCATTAGTTCACAGTCTGAGGGTGAAATGTAACATAACGTTAAATAAAATTTACATACAAACACATACATTGCCACCAATCCGGACTTGGCCCCCGTGGTGGAGTATTTATTACTTTTTAGTATGGCCTATACCTTCCTCAGGGAAGAGACCCGTGCTCCTCGGTGGGGACATAATGGGTTGATGATGATGATGATGACATACATTGCTTCTGGCTTCACACTAGGACACCCTGTGTCGTGCAGAAGTAGTGCAGATTTATTTTCAATTGGGGATTAAATTTATTTTATTTCTAGAATATTAAGATACCCTAGTTCTTAAGATGTCACTTGTATACTTGCTTAAAGTGCTTAGAACTTAGTGTTTCTAATAATGGAGACTTGTGATTGGCCTTCTGTATTTTTTAATATTTTGTTACTCTTTGTTTTAAATGCTGTTAGTCTTCCCAATAATAAAAAAATAAAAATAAAACAAAACAAATTAAACAGATTGATTAGAAAAACGACTTTGTGCAGTATTCTAATAGGTTACCGTTTTTCTCGGCTCCAAATTTACACCACATGGAGTATGAAAACGGTCACAATTTGCCATTACGTACGGATGACAATAATTCCGCAGGACGCCTCTCGCTGCGTTATGTCACTTACATGAGGCCCACTTTGTGCCCGTTGGGATAGTTTCATGCCAACGGAAACAAAGACTTAAATTATGCGCACCAAGTAACTAATCGTTTATTTCAAAATTCTTATTTTGCATATTTTGGTCGTTCATGTAGTCAGTTACGTTATGTCATCATCAACCCATTATGTCCCCACCGAGGGGTACGAGTCTCTGCCCTGAGGAAGGTATAGGCCATACTCCACCACGGGGGCCAAGTCCGGATTGGTGGAGGCTTGTAAGATTAGTGGCTGGTCTTACTGTCAGAAGTTTTCGCCCTAAGGCCTCTGACTTGGCTAAACGACTGCCATCGACGGCAGCCGGCACCAACTGCTTAACGTGCCTTGCGAAGTACGGAAGCGCTCGGAAATATGCCACCCATCCATGGACTGAACGCGCCCTACGTTGCTTAACCTTTGTGATCGTTTAAGATCACGAGCGATTCATTATGTATAACCTTGAAAATAACGATAAAAAACCGTTGTTATGGTGAGCTGATCGGCCAACTTGTCACTTCACTTTTCTTTGCGGTAATAGTGTAAAAAACCCACTGCCTCGTTCGTCGAGCCGTTAAGGTTCGATTCCCATTGGGGGGTGCCGTAAATTTGTACAAATGGCCTCAGTCTAGGTGTTTTTCGATGTTTGTGATGTCCTTGCCTGGTTACCATAGGACAGAGTATCCTAGTTTGGGACTAGGTCAAGTGAATGTGTTGTGTGGAAGCTATTATTATTATAACACCTACCCTAAGGGAAAGAAAATGTGTAAGTAATAACGTGGAAATCTGTAATTGGCCATGTTAATAATCTTAGTATTTTGTTATTGATATCGCTGTAGATTTCCCGATCATAACAAGTATAACTTCAAGTATAACTTCCACATAATACACCCCCGGCCACAAACTAGGATACTCTGTGCTATGGTAACCATGAGGGTTTTCTAACGCCTAGCTATCAAATTTCATAGTTATAATTGCTATGTCGCACATGTCCAGATTTCTACGGGATTTGAGGTGCGTAATATAGAGGCATGAGACTATATTTGACCTTTGGCAAAATGTCGAAGCACTTATAAAATCCTCTGTACTCCGTTCCATGAGTCAAACTACTATTAAACTTAATAGCCGCTGTACAGTCAGCAACTATTAAGTACATTGATGCACAAGGTACCTACCGTCCGGCCGCTGGAAGAATACGATCCTGACAGGTCATGTTAGAACGGACGACGTAACCTTGAAGTGGCGTTAAATCTTACAATCAATGTTATATTTTGCACAGTGATTTAAATGTTAAATAAGAAGAAATCAATATTTAATGTTCGTGCGTAAAATCCTTACTATGCTGTCACAAGGTCATGTCAACCGTATTTTTTTGTAGTGACGTAACAAAAATAACGAAAATAATAACGGTCCCTTTAACGATATAAAGTTGATGAACAGGCTTTAGAGAAAGATAACCGAAAGATCGCGTTCTCAGAATCTCTCCGTACCACTGCCGTACAAAGCGATTGAGCTGATCTGGGCTCAAATAAAAGGTCGCACAGCTCGCCACAACACTTCACCGCCATTCGGCAAAAAAAAGATGATGACCCTTCTAAAATGCCTGCGAAAATGGCACAAGAGATAACTGAGTGAAGGTCGTCTAAAAAACAAAACTACTTAATCGTGAGTCAGTAGCAAAAGCTAGTTAAGAATAACGTAAGGAATTATAACGTTGATTTTCTCCCGTCACTAGTCATATGAAACAGACCGGTGTCAGGATCGTATACTCCCAGCGGCCGAACAATAGGTAAATTGCGCAAGTAGTAGGACATAAGTGGACGGCGCAGTTCACCTTTGCGATACATTAGGCTTTTAGGTTTAGTTATAAAATAGCAACAATAGCAGTTAGTTCATTAGTTAACCATTTGTGAGTGGTTGACCAAAAAGGGACCTGGAGGGATTGGAAACCTTTATTTTTTTTTATTTGATTTTTTTAATCTCCGTTATTTTAGCTTTGTTTTGTCTAACCAGAATATTTTTAGGTGCCTTAGTTATTTTTTTATGATTTTTTTGGTGAGCCGAGCCGAGTCGAAACCTGTCTATACACGAAACTTCAAACGCGATTTACTAAAAATCAATTATTTTCCCTTGAGGTCCCTTTTTGGTCAACCAATCACATTTGGCCACTCATCGTCATCATAATTCAGGCACAAGAAGTCCACTGCTGGACATGGGCCTCCTCTATGGATTTCCAAAAAGACCGATTAGAAGCGGCTTACACCCAGCGTCTTCCTGCCACTTGGATGAGATCGTCTGTCCATCTTGTGGCTGGTCGTCCGACGCTGCGATTGCCGATAGTGGTCTCCATTCGAAAACTCCTCGGCCCCATCGGCCATCAGTTCTGCGTGCTATGTGCCCCGCCCACTGCCACTTCGACTTACCTACTCATCCGCTGGGCTATGTCGACGATTTTCGACTTTGGCCACTCAGTCGGGTAAAAATGTATTGTAAAACAGATCCTCAGATATTCTACATAAACTCATCCTCCTACATAACTCCACGCGATCCAGTTCCACGGCAGATTGGTACAAGCCGCTTCACATTACAAGCCTTGTTATTGCCTGTCCATTGCTTAAGACCGTATTACATTATACAAGTTTGTCTTAGAACTCATAGCGTAATATTATTTGTGCTCCAATTTGTAAAATTTTGTTTTTCGTTTCGACCTACGAAGAGCCCGTTTTCGCAGTATTTTTTAATAAATTATACTCATTAGTTTTATTTTATGATAATTTTTTACCAAACTCACACTTGTATATCAGAGGCAAGCCAGACCAGGGCATCGATTCTGTTAGTGCATTACAGTACGATGACCGATACACGGTCGGATGTCGGATCACATGACTTGTTTTTTCACACCATCGACGCCTACAAGGTTTGATTTATGTGTGCGCGCAATGAAAGCGACAATGAAACTAAATCGCCATGTTTGTGCAGTTGTCATTGTACTACAATGCATTAACGGAATCTAGGTCCAGGCACTGCCACTTGCCACGATTCTGACAGACCACTTTAGCCTCATCGACATTTATCAAAATTTTCTTCTTGAAAGATGAAAATTCTATGCATCTTGGATTTGTTCAAGATTTTTTTATTTAAACGTTCTTTTGATAGCTAACCTATGTAGGTATGTAGTTAACTGGACAAAATGTGTTAAAGAAAAACGTACGAATTACTTAAGCAAATATATGGACAATCCAACAGACTTTGCTTCGAGCTAAGATTGCTAAGATCCTTTGAAAAAAAATCATATCAAACCATTCTTGGCAGAAAAAAATGCCGAGATTAGAATCAAACATAACATAAATATTATGACAGTGTGATACGGCCCTTACGTGCGACTCCGCTTACCATAACTTCACGCCCCCAATCGTCCTTGTCACTAGCAGGAAAATGTGACTGTCGTCAGTTGTCATCGGATGGACATTACAGAAATTGCCACAATCATTGTCATTTTGTAATCTTGCAGACGAACTTTTTTGTTGGATAAAAAAAATCTTTCAGGGGTACTCATATAGTGTATGTAATAATACCTTTGAGCAAAAAAAATAGATCATTATAGGCACTTATGTGTGCGTGTACTGGTACATTGTTTAGGGTGTTTATTTACTCGTAGTATGGATAATCGATTTTTTATTCGACCTATTATTCCTAATAATAATTTTTGCTTAATTGATGTATTGAACATTCTAAATTGTTATTTATCTTTTACTCTATCGGCCCTTAAAATATTTGCGCTTGATTTGTTAGGACCTTATATACGACTTATACGGATGGTATGTTAGCGCAGCAATAAGACTGTCCTCACATTCGCCTGGTGGTGGGTTCGAATTCTGGCATAAATAAATAAATAGCTACACAGCGCAATCACTCGATTTTGAAAAAAATTAGTGATTGATGAAAAAATAAAAACGTGGAGTGTCAGTGAGTGACCTATATTAAAAAACAGCTTATATTAATGATAACTTTCACACAACACAATCACTTGACTTGGTCCTAAACTAGGATACCCTGTGCTATGGTAACCAGGCAAGGACGTTACATACTTATAATTATTATTGACTGAGAGTTGTGTGCTATGCCAATAAAAATCGGCGAAGAGCAGGGTTCCGTAGAAAGCTTTATATGATTATGGAAGTAACAACTTCAATGTGATTTTCATTAGATTTTGTACGAAGTTTTCCTTTTACAAGATAGCCGTGAGAGTTTTCCTCTTAAGTTCATTACCCTGAATTCTTCCACACTTTTCAGCAATCAACCGTTTAGAGTGAAGAGAGGGTGGAAAGCCTTGCTCAGAAAAAAAGCTTTAAGGCTCTATATTTTGCAAACGGAACCCTGATTAAAAATATCTCTTTCTACATTCATACTAAAGTGTAGGCGAGAAAAAAAATGCATTCGAATTTAGGTGTCGTCTAGGTACCCTATTTTTTGTGTTATTCTATCGTTTTATCGGGGTGATTAATTGTGTCTGTGCGATATTTTAGCTTTCCTTGTCAACTACGCAACCTTAAAAGTACGCGAACTCATGCTTTGTATGCTTTTTAGTACAAAGAGTAAGAAGGTTATTGTTTTCAGTCCAGGCCTATAATATTAATTAAACGAGTGATTCTGAGTTCTTTGGTAGTTTCTTTAATTTCTTTGGAGAAAACCTAATTTCTTTGGACCACATCTAATTTGTATGGGAAAAATATTTTTAAAAGCAATAGAATGAAAAATTAAGTATTCATATTAAGTCCGCCGCATTGTACTATATTTTAATTTTTTAAATGTAAGTGCAATAAAAGTATTAATAAATAAAATAAATAAATAAATAAATAAAATGTGAAAATTACTTTGCTAAATTCCGCCAATATCCCACAAGCACCATCGGTTAGTTAATGCACCTCCCTCCCTCCCACTTTTTCAAGCAGAATCAAGACACGAACACACCACTAGCGACACCAATACTTGTGTGAGATAATGCGACGCGTTTCGCCTCAAACACGTGGCATCTTCAGGCTCACAAGTAAAAATATTGTTGCATATTATTATTATTTTTTAACTTCGTAATGGCTGGAATAAATTAAGGGTAAAAGTCATTCATTTGTAGGTTTTATTGGCATCTATAATATATTAATATGTTACTTTTTATTGAGTTAATATAAAAAAAATGCACCAAAGAATTTATGCAATTTGAGCCATTTCCTGATAATCACTAATAAACACTGACGCCGGAATTAAGGTGGGCAGGAAATAATCGCTACACCGACAAAAGATGCACAACACAACCAAACTTAGCATAGAAAAGGTAAAATTTTTCGATTACAGAATTAATATCATAAAAACATTTGTTTTTATTGATGGCTAGGAAACCCCACTTCAGTGCTCGACGTCCCGTCCGAAGTATTGGTCGTATGTTCGATTCCGACGAAAGTGACTTTTTTATAAAGTCCGTTCGCTTAGATAGTGTCGGTACACACGAAGGCAATCTTGGTTTTAGTAAAAAAACATTTATTTCAATAATACAACTTAGATGACAAAAATACTTTAAATAGAAAAAAAACATGGTACGCAATATATTACTATATATTACTACTCTTTATCACTCGAAGTGTCCTCAGAATATTCATCTCCACCTCCACCTCCATCTACCTAAGTGATGCAGGATCGTCTCGTTATAAATCCATTCTAAAATACTGATTGATTTACTTATTTAATTGCGTGATCTACATAGTAGAATGAGACGAGCTGCGAGCCAAATTCACTGGCGAGTTAGCGCAGCGTCGACTTCCTTTAATTTCTTTTTTTTAAATCCGCCACGTGCTGAGGCGGCAAATATCAAAGTGACACTATGATATCGAACAGACTATATATATATTTTAATCTCAGCTCATCGAGCTCTTCCCAACCCCATGACAAACATAATTTTCTATATTATTCGATTGCTGGGATAATTCAGGTGCATAATTTCGTTTGTAGGTGTAGGCTCTGCTCGCTCGCCAGTACAGTATGAAAATGACACATCCGACCAAATGCTCTGGCGTCGAGAGTTACACCGGACATTTCTGCAACACACCGTGTAGAGACTCCAAGAAACAGTTATAAACACCAGGGGATACTTTAGCAGACCGGTGTTCAATCTTAGTCGGTCTGACAGCGGCGATAACCGACTCGCTGATCGCCTCCCGAGATACCGGAGATAGGTGGTTGGTTAAGCGAATGCAGATTACTGCAAACTCATCGTGAACGGGAGAGTGGGGAGCCACAGGAACTGTCTTGCAGGTCTTGTTTAGTGGATCATTGACAGGATCTTTCCTAGTATGGACTCCAGCCTCACATCTGTACTAATATTATAAAGAGGAAAGAATTGGATTTTTGTATTTTTGTGTATATGAATAGGCTCAGAAACTACTATGCCGATTTTAAAAATTCTCTCACCGTTAGAAAGCTACATTCTTCGTGAGTAAGTAACATAGGCTATATTATTGCATTTCTAAAAAGTGTGGGGTTCCGTACGAAACACGAATAATGTAACCCAAGGTGTAAAAAAAATATTACCCCGGGAATTTTCCACGGAACTAACATAGCTATTTCCACGGAAACGTTTTTGTCACCCGTGCGAAGCCGGGGTGGGTCGCTAGTTTTCCATATTCTTTAAAATCCCACAATCATGTAAACAAACCAATTTAATCACGATTACTCCGTAATTACTTACATTTGAATATCAATCCTGATCATAATCACATTTCAAGGAACCATTCATTGTTCTTACAATCATTTCTAAACCAAATAACTTCTTTATGATAGTTATTTTGATAAAAAGTACTCGGACGACGAAAATTTAAATAGTTTGTAAAGCTGACATATTATTTTTTACTCATCTAAGTCTTATTTGTCGTTGGAAAGTTAGTGTTGTTCAATGTTTTGAATTGATTTTAAAACTCATTGATTCAAATGTTTCAATATTTGAATCAATAAGTCAGTTCGAAAAAATAAACTTTAATATACCTAATTATGGCTGAACTCTAGTTGCGGATTGTGTGATTTTTTTAAAAGCAAAAGGTATTGAAACTCAAACTTAGCACAGTGGGGTTTCTAACTTTAAGGCGTAATTATTTTAACAACAAACAATTTTCTGTTGCCACTTTTATCACCCATGACGACTTTTTCAAATCTGGCATTTAGTTGTCTCTTTGTCACTCCTATACATATTGCAAACGCTTTCGCTATCGAAAGTTAATGAAAAAACTCAGAATATGCACTCTGTGCGTTTTTCTGTTTCCTCTAATTATCGACGACTTTGCTTTTTGTTATCGACGACTTACTCTTGGAACGACCGACTTCTGCGTGACATCACTGACTTTGTTTTTGCTTACGAATGGATCTCTTTCTCAAGAAACACGGACGTATGTTCTTAAACTAATAGTTCTTTAAAAAGTAATAAAGATAATAATTATACACAGAATCACTCAGAGATGCTACGAATAAATCCAAGAATAATT
This sequence comes from Yponomeuta plumbellus, assembly GCA_947310845.1. Lineage (NCBI taxonomy): Eukaryota > Metazoa > Arthropoda > Insecta > Lepidoptera > Yponomeutidae > Yponomeuta > Yponomeuta plumbellus. The sequence continues at coordinate 4,537,126 of OX371206.1, forward strand.
ATAAAGAGAAAAATTATATAGTAATTTTAGATTATAATGAGTGAGCCGCATATTCTACTAAATTTTCTAAAGAGCCTTGCCCTAAGTTTTGAAATATTGCAAAAGCCCTTTTACAAATTTAATTTATGTACTGAAAGCCTAAAACATAACAACGTATTTTAATGCATATTAGGCCGTTATAATTCATATATTAATGCATGGTGATCGTTTATCATGTTTGTGCGATAGTCACTTAGTTAAATATTCCCATTAAACATTTGGACAAAAGTTAATCCTGATTTTATAGAAAAAAATCGATTGGTACACAAAAAGTGTATCTTGATTTGAATTGCTTCATAAACATTTTGGATTTATTCAAATATTTAGGATAAACCAACGAACAGTGAACCATATCCCATAGCCCATTGATCAATGCTCAATCACTCACTTTAACATCAGTATAGGTACAACACTATCACTGTTTATCGATCATATACAACTGTCAAATAATTATCTTGTCTATGACTGCCGGACACTAATGAGCCGTTTTCAGAAGACCTAAAAAAAAAATATATATGGCTGTCAAAGGAATGCAATTTTGGACCTCAGCCCAATAGCCATTTGTGATACATCATAAAATAGTTCTCAGCGAGCTGAACAAAAGTTACTACTACGCCAACAGCCAAATGTTTGTCGTTTCGGAGTTATATTTTGTTGAAAATCTTAGTTTTTTTTCAATACTATATAACTCCGAAAGGACAAACATTTGGCTGTTGGCGTCATAGTAACTTTTGTTCAGCTCGCTGAGACCTATCTTATGACGTATCACACATGGCTATTGGGCTGAGGTCCAAAATTGCATTCCTTTGACAGCCATATTTTTTTTTTTTTAGTTCTTCTGAAAACGGCTCATTGCTTACTGTATTTAGTGTTTCGATACCTTCTGACGTCGAGTACTCAACTCTTAGAATCACATGTTTCGAAAATACAACCTGGGGTGGAGTTGTTGTACATATTATTACTTACAAAAATAATGATTAATGAAATATAATATATTTCATTACTCATTATTTTTATAAGTAATATTATAATTATATAAATTATATTATAATTTTAAATAATGCTAGGTAGTGTTGAAGTCGGTTTTTATTTCATTTAATGTTTTGTAATACTAGCACTACAACGTAAAATTACAATTTGAACACTGCTACCTATTTGTGGATGCTCGAATCATTTGGGTATTTTCTTGTAATCATGGTTTACAATAGTTCCATTGTGGATGAGTAGATAGCGCTTTAAAATTTCTCTACAGCGACATCTGTACCAAAATATTTGAACTAATTCAAATCAAACCTCGGGACGTTCCAAAACACATTCTTGTCAAGAATATGTAGTTTGACGTTTGGCCGCTAGATGGCGGTAAATTAAATGGGTTTTTCCTACGTCATAGATGTCACTGCTTGTAATTCTGTCAAAATAAAAAGATATTTTTCTTATAAAAATAATTTATGCAATCTTTTTTCTTTTGATATGATGGCATCATTAGTCAGAATTATTCCTTTTAGGGCAAACTTCAATACCTACTGAGATAATATCTTTGTTTGAGTAGGTACGTTTCGAGTGGTTTATTAAGGGGTCTAAGTGGACTGCTCATCTTGGCTCATTCCAGACCACTTAAATGTTGGAGAGCCCTTGTCCTGGGCTTCTGGGAGAAAATACAATTTTTCACATTCTCACTTGCCATTAGTAGACAAGTATTAGATATAGCTACTTACCTATCGCACTGTAAGCATAAGAATTGGGACTTAATTTGACGGCTTATTATTTTCTAATAACCATTTCGCAAAATATGGACAGTTATCTACTTTATAAAGCTCTCTCTGTATATTATATAGATTGTTTGTTACCTGTTCTACACTCCAATAAAGAAATAAAGAAATAAAGAAGCGAAAAGCAAAATCCAGTCCGTCCAATCCGACCCTAAGTACTAGTGATGTGAACCGGTTCTACGAAAATGAGTTAAAAACCGGTATTTGAGAAACCCGATGTCAACCGTTAATTGATATTAACCGTTAATTGATGTTAACGGTTCTTTAAATAAGACCCTTATTTTCCAAGTAACACATGTATAAAAGCTCTATTCATTCTGTTTATGTTTTGGTAACCTCCGCCGACAGTAATTTGGTATTTTTATGGCTAAGCAATGATAATATTATGCCGTCAACCTATTTTTGGCGCAATATTATGATTTCTTTACAAAACATATTTTATTTAAATTTTTTAACTATGCGTAATCAAGATTTTTCATAAATCATAGGATTTATTTGGATTAAAAGAAAAAAAACTAAATATCTATTACCTAAAAACCCGTTTTTTTGTAAAAGCAATTTGTTGGAAAATACCGGTTCTAAAAACTTTAATCGGTTACCTTTTTTATCTAATTTTTTTTCATCCAGAAGTGACGAAAAAAAGCGGGAACGAAGAGTTTCTTCACCGAATGCAGAGTTCGCGAAAAAGGTCAACAACACAACAAGAAGGTCAACGCCCGAACCAGCCATCGAGATGCTTGAAAAAAAGTAACAAAAATAAATTTTCAAAAAGAAATTGTCATGGAAACCAAAATATAACAAGAGAAGTCGTGGCAAAAAAACGACGTTCTACGTGTGTCTACTGTTTTTTGTCTTGAAAAAATTGAACATTGCAAAAAATAAAAGATGTTTTCCGACGAAGAAATAAAAGAAATTCCGGAGGGGACTTTCACGAGGCCGGGCGACGAGATAATTAGGTTCGATTGTCGATTATTTTCAAGGGTAGCAAAATAAATGACAGAATAAATTCTGAACCAAATGGATGTCATGTTATTTCGAATTTGTTTTAAAAACAACTTTTGTTTAATTTATCGTTTTTTTTTCAGTATTCGCGAAGTGTGTTTGGATGACAGGTTTGACAAGAAGGATTGGTTCAAAAGTGAGCAGCTACTCTCAAGCTCGGGAAGAAATGACGTGAGTTTAAATTGATTTTAGCAGGGTTCCGTAGTGTTGTTTGTTTATTTTTCGATTTCCGCAACCAGCCAAAACAAGTAAATACATACCTAATAGGTATAGTTAACACATCAACCTTTACACGCGTCCACTCCTTTGGGTTCCTTTTATATAAGTAGGCCCTGGCCGCCAAACGCCGGTCTCACAATTGGGAGATTGTGGGTTCGAATCCCGGCACGTACGGAGTGCTTCTACTGATTTTTTTCATTTCACTTTCGATAGAGAGAACGTTTGCAATTTGTATAGGAGTGACAAAGCGCCACCTATTTAGTTGGCTCTTTGTCACTCCAGTCAGTGTAAGCACTCTGGTTACTTAGTTTTCTGAGTTACATACATTATTTTGTAAAGTTTTAGTACCACTGTGAAACTGCGAAAGAAAACATCGTGAGGGAACCTGAGTGTCTGAAGTGTTCACAAACCTCAGTGCTTGAATTGCCAAACCGCGATGGGCACGCTTGGTACCTAATTAAGCCAATGACTTATCTCTCCCTGTCTGAAAGAAGAAGGGCTCTCAAGATCGGGGCTCGTAGAAAAATAGGCTAACCCTTATTTGAGGGTTCCGCATTCAAATGGTTATTACAATAGGCTATTTGACCGATTTCTGAAAACCATTTCATATTTTTCATGGAATCCTCAGAAAGTGGTCATTTTAAATTCTTCCGTGTTTTTCTCCTAAAAAGGCAAACGAAAATTTACTTTCGAAATAAACCGCCAAAACCCTATCTTGGGCCATAGACGTCGCACAGGAATTGTGATGTGAGACGTCACTTCCCGGTAAACCAACCAATGAACGTAAGAACGTATGCATTTTATCGGATCGTCACGGACGTTATTTTTACTTGCATGTGACGTCATCATAGAATCGGCCAATCCAGGCCGTTTTCGATACAATGGCAGCAGATACATAATTTTTAAATGTTATCTTGTTTTTTTTACAAATGTGAGTGGTTGACCAAAAAGGGACCTGGAGGGATTGGAAACCGTTATTTTTTATTTGAATTGTTTAATCTGTGGTGTATTATATAGCTTTGTTTTGGTCTGACCAGAATATTTTAGGTGCCGTAGTTATTTTTTTATGATTTTTTTTGTGAGCAGAGTACGAGTCGTAACCTATAGAAACACGAAACTTCAAACGCGATGTTCTCGACATCAATTATTTTCCCTTGAGGTCCCTTTTTGGTTAACCACTCACAAATAATATTTTTTTTTAGTTACAATACCTTAAAGCGGTTCTAAGACTAATAAATTTAAACGAGTATAATTATTTTTTTCATACTGTCAACTAGCAGACAAACTTAATCGTGGGCATAGCTAGTAAGTACTACACTGTTAGTTCAAGAAATTGACTGGACAACTATCTGCCTCTCGCTCGTAAAAGCTCCTGACTACTGTGAGCGAGCTGTGAGTCGCTCAGCGTGCTATGGAAAGGGCTATGCTCGGGGTTTCTCTGAAAGATCGAATTCGAAACGAAGTCATCCGACAGAGAACCAAAGTCACCGACATAGCCCACCGAATTAGCATGCTGAAGTGGCAGTGGGCCGGCCATATCACCCGAAGAACTGATAACCGATGGGGTAGAAGAGTTCTTGAGTGGAGACCGCGGATCGGTAAACGTAGTGTAGGACGTCCTCAGACTCGGTGGAGCGATGATCTTCGCAGGGCGGCTGGCAAGTGCTGGATGAGAGTAGCCGAGGACCGTGTTCAGTGGCGTGCAATGGGAGAGGCCTATGTCCAGCAGTGAACAACCATAGGCCGATGATGATGATGATGATGGTGACTGTGAGCGAGATTCAAGTATAATCATCCATGCTGTATCATGGATGGCATAAACATAAACATTTTAAACATTTACATACAGGCACATACATTGATCGTGGGAACCAGATACAGCGACATCACAAACATGTAAACATCCAATACCTGAGGTTTTTTTTATCCCCGGGTGTCAAACCCGGGACCTCTCTCATGTTAGGCAGATGCGCTAACCGCTGCGAAACAAAGGTAATTTTATGGTATGCGGCATCTTCGAATTTTGTCGGATATCAGTGAAGTTTTTGCGCAATCTGTGCTTTAACTAATCTGTGCCGAATCATATTAAAATCCCCTCGGTCGTAAAGTAAGTAAAGTAAAAGTAAAAATCGTTTATTTGCCAGAACATGGGTACATTAAGTTCTTAAAATATTGTTAAGATCCTTCATGCTCTACCGGTTGGTGTGCAAATATATTAATTAAATTTAATTCAAAAATACAATTCATAATTTGTCAACATAATATAATTAATTGATGTACAATAATTAGAATGAAACAATAAAAATTAAATGTCAGAAATTATGGATCTACCGATTGCTGTGCTAATATATTAACTATTTAATGTCAACATAATATAATTAATTGATGCAATAATTAGAATAAAATTATAAAATTAAATGTCAGAAATCAAAAATGTCAGAATTATAATTTAAAACTTATCATTAAAGTAGTCGTCAACCTTGTAATACATTTTCCCGATTAAAAACTGTGATAATTTCCTCTTTAACATAGGTAGTCTTAAATTTTTAAATTCGTTAGGCAGATGGTTATATATTTTAATAGCCATACAGAAAGAATTGTTTTTGTATGACGTGAGCCTTTGGTAGGGTACAAAAAGTTTGTCTTTATTTCTAGTTGCTCGGATTATCATATCACCGGACTTACTAAAGAGATCTGGGTGTTTTTTTATGAATAAGCACATTTCGAAAATATACAGGCATGGTAGAGGCAATACTTGACATTTCGTGAAAAGTGGTTTGCAGCTATCTAGAAATCCGGCTCCACAAACTGACCTCATGCATTTTTTTTGGACCCGAAATGCTCTCTCTACGTCAACTGAGTTTCCCCATAGTACTAAACAATATCGCAATACAGATGCAACAAAGCCATGATATGCGAGAAGGGCCGCCTTTTCTGAAGCAATTTCTCTTATACGTCTTAGAGCGTAAACGAATCGATCTAGTTTAGTACAGATTGAATCGATGTGCTCCTTCCAGTTGCAATTTTTATCTATTGTTAAACCTAAAAATACAGTTGAGTCAACTTCATCTATTCTAACTCCATTGTAATTTATTGAAAATGTATTAATGTTCTTATTATAGGTTTGGAATTGCATATAATTTGTTTTACTAAGATTTATGTTAAGATTATTGTAATTTAGCCATTTAATAATAGTATTTAAAGTTGATTTTATTTCATTATCATAGTCATCTTGATTTTTACATTTCAAAATTATAGTGGTATCGTCAGCAAAAAGTATGGAATCGTGATCGATAGCATCAGGTAGATCATTAATGTACAGGAGAAAAAGTAAGGGTCCCAAGACACTACCCTGTGGTACTCCATATTCATTGTTACGGTATCTTGACCTGTAAGTTATCTTGTTATGATTTTTTATGGTTGATACTTCGACACATTGTTGTCTATCAGACAAATAACTTTCGAGCCAATCAAGGGCCTTGCCGCGTATACCATATTTATAAAGCTTATCTAAAAGAGTCTTGTGCGAGACGAAGTCAAAGGCTTTGCTCATGTCTAAGAAAATAGATATTGGATATATTTTATTATTTAAACACTCAGTTATATTTTTTACAAAATTAAAACAAGCTAGAGTAGTCGAACTATTTTTCCGGAAGCCAAATTGTTGTTTTTTTAATATCTTGCAAATTGAAATAAAACTATAAATTTTAGTGTGCATAATTTTTTCAAATAGTTTTGAGAAAATTGGTATGAGCGTTATGGGCCTATAATTGCTCATATCTTCAGGTGACCCCTTTTTAAATACTGGCTTCACTACTGAAAATTTTAAGCGAGAAGGAAATACGCCTTCAATGAGAGAAAGGTTTATGATGTAAGTAAGGGGCTCTGCAATGTATGAAGCAATACTCTTAATAATGTGTGTGTTTATTATGTCATATCCAGATGAATTTGTATTTCTTAACTTCTTTATGAGTTCGTGACGCGTGACGTCACACCTTTATTTTGTTTTCAATTCACCTACAGTCTGTTAGCTTTTAGAATATACCTCTGGCTCTAGAGTAGGCGTCGGTTTTCGCCGAAATCACACGAGTGTGTGTGTGCCTTCCTGCTCTATAACAAACTTTTCTTCACTATTTTGAACAGTTATGTAAAGTTATACAATACAAAATAAACCTTACATTATTGCAATATAATCGATTCTATCCGATAGTATAATAGCCGAGGTATATTCTAAAATCAAACTTCAAAAAACTTCAAAATATTTATTTGCGAATACACACAGTCAGGTTTTTGCACAGGTCTTAATTGCCATAAGTCAGTGTATTCTACCACTTAACAGCAGTATGCAAATGGATACATTTTTATGTGGGTAGGTAGGCATGCACACAATGACATCTATTTACAATTTATTTACGGAAATAATGTTACCTTACATAATGAACTTTATGTCATACAAAATAACTAATTTATTATAAATATTATCAACTTAGTCCTCCAGCTTATGTAAACCAAATGTCAATATACCTAATAACTCCTAATTCCCTAGGTCCGTGTCAGCGAGGTATTCATTAATTGTGTAGTAAGCCTTGTTTTTTAATAGTTGTTTAATCTTAGTTTTAAACAAATAATTTTCGTCAATTTTTCTAATTGATCCTGGGAGGTGATTGTATATTTTCGACGACATGCCAAAAACGCTTTTTTGGAATAACGCGGTAGAGCGTGGTAAGGCGCGTATTTTATCATAGTTTCTTTTACTCTGTTGTTGAAAAAGATCCATATTTGACTTTACAAAAGCTATCAGACTGCATCTCTTTCTCCCGCCAGTTCGACGTATCCCGCTCCCTCTTCCGCGAAGACTTCCTCTCGCCCCTTTACGAGCAGCATTCTCGGTTCGCGTGGACAGAGGAAGACGGCAATATCGCCGCTCTCGTCTCCGAGCCCGGGTTCGGGACCACTTTCGGAAAGGAGCTATACACGCAGAGCGAGATGAAGGTATAGCATTTTAGATCGATAGAGAGGGATGCCTGCGGTGTTTGTCGCTGGAGAACGCGTTAAGGTTAAATGTTCATCATCATCATCACTCCATTGGGGATGGCGTGGATACCCACCGAGGGGCTCAGATCTCTTCCCTGAGAAAGGTATAGGCTATACTCCACCACGAGTCCGGATTGGTGGAGGCTTGCAAGACTATCTGGTCTTATTGACAGAAGTTTTCAAGCCGCCCTGAGGCGTCTGAATTGGCTCAACGACTGACATATCGACGGCAGCCGGCACCAAGTGCTTGACGTGCCATGCGAAGCACGGAACCGCTCTGAAAAATGCCAATAGCGTTAGTCACGGAACGGTCACCCATCCACGCACTGAACGCGCCCTATATTGCGTTAATTGTTACTATAGAGGAATGTGACTTGCCCTTCGGCACTAGAATGTCACTTGAGTGAGAGAGTTGATCTATCGCGTTAAAGAGGTGTGCTTGGAACTAGAATGTTACTAAAGAAAAGTAAGAATGTTGAGCTGCGGTGTTTTAAACAATGTATAATTTGGCAGCAGGAAGCGGACACGTCTTCCCATTCTTCGCTGTCCAGCAACAACATATCTACGATAGAACTTAACCACAAGTCTTACTCCGAGCTCAATATCGTCTCCTCCACCTCGTCTGGTACCGGGACTCGTTCTAGTAAGTGAATATTTTTCTAAGCGTTTAGTGAATTTACTTTTTTGATTATTATAAAGTTGTGCAGTTATCGCCATCGTCAAATGTTATAAATTGGACCGTTTCTCCCCAATAAAAAATGAAAATAGACAAATTATTGTCTGTTTTATTTGGATGTGAATTAGGTACTTTTCGGTTTGTGCATCCTTGACTCCCTTCACAAATCTAAGTCAAAATCAAAATATAAAAACTAAATTTTTACTTAACACTTTCCCGGACAGTGGATGCTTTAGCATCCGATAACAATAAAAATAACAATAGATCACATAATAATACGACATCGCGGGAAAGTGCTATCAACATCAACCCATCATGTCCCCACCGAGGGGGCACGGGTCTCTTCCCTGAGGAAGGTATTGGCCATACTCTACTATGGGGGGCAAGTCCGGATTGGTAGAGGCTTGTAAGACAAGTGGCTGGTCTTACTGTCAGAAGTTTTCAAGCCGACCGCCCTAAGGCCTCTGACTTGGCTTAACGACTGCCATCTGGCGACGGCAGCCGGCACCAACTGCTTAAAGTGCCTTGCGAAGCACGGAACCGCTCGGAAAAATGCCACTAGCGTTAGTCATAGTCAGGCCGTTCGGGCGGGACATACGGCGCGTTCAGGCCATCCATGGACTGAACGCGCCGTATGTTGCTTAACCTTAGTGATCGTTTAAGATCACTCAGGCAGCCCAGGCTACGAGCGATTCAGCGAAAGTGTTAATGAATGGCAAAGTTTTTAGTTTCACAATTAATACATTTTGCCGAGAAGAAGCTAACAAAGAAACTGCGCATTTATTGCTTTCAAAACATGTTTCAGTATTATTACTGCAGACACAATCGTCCCAGTTAACATAATTTAAGTACCAGACATTTTTGTCTTCCACATAATCTTTATTGTTATAATGAGGGTTTTCACGCTAAGTATGCTTAACACATTTCTTAAGCCACGTCAGAGAAGAATCTTACTATAGAAGCGTATCAGTCCAACAAGGTTCCGCTCTGATGTTGTCCAATCGCCAGATATGCCGATGGAGAAGGCCAAGTCCAGCCAGGCCAACTGCAAAGTGGACAAGGCCGACCCGCGCACGCGTTTCCACTACGTCAAGTATCTCAACCGGCAGGGGAGGACCGTCAAACTATGGGAGTGTGGCATTTGTAAGTATCTCATCTTTACCGTAATATGTGTTTCATGTTCTGGTTCTATCATCATCTGCCCAGCGCTAAACGCTGCTGGATTTAGGCTTTTCCGCCGGACATTCTCTGATTTAACTATATCGTTCGACCATCAAATTCAAATTCAAAAATTTATTTCAACGTAAAGAATTTACATTCTGCTTGTTGAATGTCAATGTACATACAGTTATGTATAATGTTAGCCGCTGCCTTGGGGCCGTCTGTAGTGGAGAAAAAGGCAGCGAAAAAAACTCCACTCTGACCATCTTTTCATCATCGGGTTGTTGGTCTACCCATTGAGTCGTTCTGTTTTCAGCCGCCACTGTGTTTGCCCTGGTCCATGATTTGATTCAGGTTCTTTACTTCCGTGTAGACCTCGCCGAATAGGTAGCTATTCCTACTAATAAATAAAGTAAGTGAATAAGACGATTTCTAGAACTTTGTAACCCGCTTATACTTTACCTCGATTCTAAAATGATAAAGCTTCCAATTCTCGGCGAAACAGTCCGATTTTTCAATTTGTAATATCATACAAACCTATTTATAATCCAAACTTATCAATTGGTTTTTGTCCATTGAAAAATTACCCTATGGTCTATTCAATTTTATCTTTATCTTTATTTTATCATTCGTGCATTTCATTGCTTTGAATTACTTTTGCAATTACAGTAATTTAACTGTTTTGTTCAGATTATAGTGTTAAAAATATTTATATTCTGTAATGCCAGGTACTGTTACATTATTTGGAGCACAAAATGCTACAGTGATCAATGTGAAATTTCACGCAATTGCATCTTATATTGCAGTGCCAATAATCTGTATCTACAGTCTGTTAGCTTTTAGAATATACCTCGGGCTCTAGAGTAGGATTCGGTTTTCGCCAAAAGCACACGAGTGTAATACTACTTCGTGCTCTGTATAAATTTTTTTCTTCACTATTTTGAAAAGTTATGTAAAGTTATAAATGACAATACAAAATAAACTTTACCTTATTGCAATATATTATTATTATTATTATTATTATTAATACGTTTATTGCACATAAGTAAAAATTACAATGGCAACGCGGCGGACTTAATGCTACAAGCATTTTCTACCAGTCAACCGCAGGAGGTGTATGAAAGTAACTGATAGGCATACTGTAATTTAATATAATCGGTTTTTCATTGCTCAGTTGAGGTAGGTATATTCTAAAAGCTAACAGACTGTACCCGTCTCCACATTCAGGTTCTCTTTAACCCTCTCAGACCTGATAGGGTACAATAGTAAACCATTGTTATTTTCAAGGTCAGGTCTGAAAGGGTCAAGGTTTTCTAACAAACAGCCTTCCGTTGACAGGCAGCCGAGAGTTCCAACACCAGTACACGCTAATGCGCCACCTACCGACACATACCGACGAGCGCAACTTCCACTGCGACAGCTGCGGCAAGAGCTTCCGGCAGCTGTCGACGCTGAGCCAACACCGCGCCATACACTCGGCGGAGAGGCCTTACGCGTGCGAAGTTAGTATATTCTATTTACTGAAGCGAACGACTAATTGTCAACATGTCAAAAATTTGGTTTTTCAATATGCCAAATCTACAACGCTGCATAATATTTAGCAAAGTTATACAAAACGATGTGCCTAATAAATGCCATTAAGCAATAAACACAATAACACTGTTATAACCTGATTTATCCCTTAGTCGCAGTTTATTTAACTAAATATTTAATTTTATCATGAAAATACAATTTGCTTAAGAGATCTGTGGCCCAAAAAATACCTAAAATTTCAGTGGTCCTCAAAATAAAAGCGATCCTACTGCTGCCAAATATGTTCGCAAAATCGCAACTAGCAAAGATGACGGAATTTTGTTTAAAGGCCGACTATGATCGATTATTTTATGCTAATGCGCTACGCGATGTGTAGGAAGAAGTATGGAGAGCTGACTACGAACCTCTTTTTTAATTAGAGGCAAAAAAAAGTAATATACCCCCGACGCCATATTTTTACTCACGATTGACGTTGTTAATGCGAGTGCAACTTCTCTAAGCTATTTTATTTTCTTTAGAATTTGTTTTGTCTTGTTTGGTTGTCTGTCTGTTTTCCTTAAACAGTAGGTAGGTACCTACTGTTTAAGGAAAACAGGTAACCTACCTTAACCTATGTGGGTATACGATGCAAGCAAAGCTGCGTGCATGAGCTATTTTGAGTGACATGTAAGTTTGAGAGATGCTGTGTCTTTGTTTACCTTTAGTCGTTCGCTTCAAAAAATAGAATATAGAAATATATTTCATGTGCAGAAAGGTCCGGTGAGACAAATGGGGATTCTACTCATCACAAACAACTCTGATCTGTAAAAAAAATTTATTGAATAAGCCCTTCCTGAAATACGCTGAATCTGAACCTGAAATTCTTACAATATTATATTATAACTAGCTGTTGCCCGCGACTACGTCCGCGTGGGCTTTAGTTGAGTAAAGTGTTTGCAAATAAGATAGAGATACTTTTAGCGCATGCGAAAAAGCTTTCATACTAACTTTGCAACCCCCTCTTACCCCATAAGGGATGATTTCCGAAAAACTACTTTACACGTCTTTCATGACTTTCAATGAAGAACCTTCATGCTGAATTTCATTCGAATAACTCCATAAACGGCAAAGTTTCATACTAACTTTGCACACCCCTTTTACCCCCTTAGGGGTTGAATTCACAAAAACGGATATCGGAAATAATCATTATTGAAAACTTATAACCCAAATACCACTTTTTATTGAAATAACTTTGAAAATCAGAGAACTTTCATACTAAGTTTGCACCCCCCTTTTTTCCCCTTTTTCGAATAACTTCAAAAACGGCAAAGTTTCATACTAACTTTGAACCCCCATTTTACCCCTTTAGGGGATGAATTTTCCAAAATCCTTTCTTAGTGCTCCCCTAGGCTCCCTAAGGAACTCTCATGCCAAATTTCAACCCCCTAGGTTCAGTAGTTTGGGCTCTGCGTTGATTCTAAGTCAGTCAGCTTCTCGTTTTATATATATAGATATTAACAGTAATACCAGGAAACAAAATATATGGTACCAAGAGCTTCACATCCTGGGTTTGATTTCGGCATACATCAATAAAATTGCTTGTAATGTTACTAACATTTTGTTAACTTGTACAGGACTATACTACCTATCTCTGTTGTAAGGTCTGCCTTGTAGTGTTTCTAGGTTTGTATAGTAGGTTTTATTTATACTCTTCATATTATACATTTTTCTATACCTAATCACTACCCGTCATTTTAAAATATCATCCTTTCTATTACATTTCCCCTTTCCTCATTTTTCAGGTATGCAAAAAAACCTTCAACCGCGTGTCAACCCTGATCTCCCACCGCAAGACCCACTCCAACCAGAAACCTTATAAATGCCACATCTGTCCCAAAGGATTCCATCAGAAAGGTTGCCTGTCCTCTCCATGTTCCTTATTCCTTATTCTCTTAAAAGATTAAATGTTCCGTAAGTGATGTCTAACATTAAAAACTCAGCGGTAGATACATACTTGTTCTGACCTGAAGAATTACAAATCTGTTTAAAAAAGATGTTTGGTTTCTCTACGAATTTCAGGGTTGGACCCCAGCCAGAGCACACAGAATTTTCCCAATAAAAATACTTACAAAGGTCTGGGTAAACACTCCGCCTAACTTTATATTAGCTTCCTCCTTGAAAATGTTTACAAGCATAAGCAATAAATTTTCAGTCAGGTACCTGAAGCTTTATGATGTTAAACAACGACCTGGTATGCTTTAGTTGATATTGAAAAAATATGGTGAATTTTAAATTCATTTCCTTTTCAGGAAATCTGAGAAACCACCTATTCACACACACAAACGAGCGCCCCTACAGGTGCAACATCTGCAACAAGGGCTTCAACCAACAGTCGAACCTCGTTTGCCATAAAAACAAGGCAAGTAAACCTCTCAACTCTAGCTTTATGACGCAATGGCTGACACTCTAAATCGTGAATTGGTTTCAAACCCTAGCTGCGACCTCTTCCTATAATATAATACTCCTAATGGAGTGTGTATGACTCTAAAACGATTCCAATCGTGTAGCTGTCAAATTCCTTATTATTTTCTATTGCAAGTATATTCCGATAGGTTTTGGTGCGCACAGCATCTAAACTCTTTTTTTTTGGACATGTTCGCAAAAACCTAACTTTTAAATTTTTTTCGGGTCTGTAAACTCGTCCATGAGTAAGATGTTATAATGATTTGATTTGTATTTTTGTCATTGCGTGATAGTTATTTGCAAAACTTATATTACTTGTGATATTGTGTTAGTTGTTACTCGAAGATTGTTGTACCACCATTCATAAAAATAAATAACTTCCACACAACAAAATCACTGATCTGTCCCAAAATTAGCATACTTTATGCTATTATAACTATGCGAATGTCGTCGCTTGGTTATAATTGAAAAATTGAAATACTCCCAGATTGAGGCCCAGTTTGTTTTCACTTTCACAGCCACTTTCACAGAGGCTACGAGTGAAACACAAACCCACGGCATTTGTCTTGGTAATTAGGCTCATTACCTTTGAACTAAGTAGTAAAGCAAACCGGTAAAGATAAAGTTTTTTTTTTGTGACATATAGGCACAACAGACGAGATGGTATAAATTACACAGACATTGATACAAATGACATACCTAACGTAGTGTTTTCAGGCTCATCCCGGTGACAGCTGTGGAGTTATGAACACGAACATTCCGATCGAGACCACTCCAAGAGAATTAAACACCCCGCGCGTCATCAGAGATGTAGTTGAGAATAAACCTGATGTTACCAAGTAAGAGCTAAAGTTTTGGATTATTTCACGTGTGCCGAGTTTCTTTCACCATTCTCGTCTTCAAGTTGACAGTGAAATTGATAGCTGTTTTGAATGTAGTTACTTGTATGAGTAGGTAAAATTAATACAAAAAGTCATGCTTAGTCGCATCGTGAGAGAGAAATATACATCCCTGCATAAATATGCTTCTGCCCCCCCCATTCATACCCTGTATCGTGGAACCAGAAAAAACGACATCACAAATATGCAAACATCCAAGGCCATACTACCTATTTTTTTGTACACTTCTGCTAATAATTAATAACTTTGCGATGCAGTACAAATTCGTTTTCAAATTTTCCTTTTAGCTCGTCAACTGAACAGTGCGAGGTGACCTCTTCAGTTGGACCTTATCTGCCATCCATGGAAGGACCATCGTCTTCAAATTGGACCCCATTGAAACCCATCAGCCCCTGGCCGTGCGAAACTGACCTTTGGACTATGTGTGGTAATTATTTTCTAAATCCCTCATCCCATGCTGTCATTATATTTCTTATGATGTCCTTCGAAAAGTATCCGTCGACGATGTTTGATTCTAAGGGTTTGCTTGAATGGGGTCCGTTAAAGCTCAAGAAGCTGAATTTAGTTTTGACTCCCGATCCTTGGGTCGGGTACAAAATGTGTAGGTCGGTTTCAAATCGTGCTTATTGGATAGTGTCAAAGTGATAGTGGGAAAAAAGTCACATCTTTTCAATTTCAAAATATTTAATTGACTTGTTTATTTGATTATTGACAAAAATTCCAGGAAACGGAGTGATTGTGGAACCAATAAACACGTACCACATGGGAATAGCATTGGCCACACGGCAGACTCCCTTCGCTCTTCTGAGATCGGAACATGGACCGCCGGTTTTGGTCAAAGTCGAAGATACTAAGCTACCTGGTGGGAAGCAGGTAAGACTGAAGGACTTTCGTTTTTTACGTTGCTATACAAAATATTAAACAATATGAATTAACGAAAATTTTGCTAGAAAAAAGATCGAATATACTGATTATAGACAATGTTATGTGAGTAGTCGGGAATCTTCTTCATTTGGGAGGTCATTATAGGCCTCTGCGGTCTTTGGGAGTGATTTAGGCATTGCCAAAGAAATAAATTTGTTGGAATTATTAAAGATTCTGATTCATAAGTGGTAGATCCTACTGCATATAAAACACGCAGAGAAAGGGACGACATGGTTTAGGGAAAATTTTAACGCAGATGTTAGCATTAATGAAGTTAGTATCAATTTTGCAGATGTTGGTGCCAGCGACGGCTGACGATTTAAGAGTTGGCGGCAAAATTGTTATGAAGAAGGAAGAAAATCATATCCAGGTTACTTTTCTAGAATACTATTTTCATAGAATATCTGTTTAATACATGCCATGATTTGTCTATGTCTCAAGAACTTTGCGGGAACATACTTTACTACTATGATAATGCTTGATTATAATTTTATTAATATCATCATCACCATCATTGTGTTAACCAGTTTACATAAAACTACGACATCAAACGTGCAGGTATAATAATTTCAGAATAACCCAGCCCTCGAACAAGTGGATGGCGCAGTCCAAATAAGAGTGCCAGTGGTTGCTACTGTGGTACCGAAGATCAGACCTGGTGGAAGACTACATTTGGCTGTAGAGGAACCCCACCATGCCTACACGGCTTTGTCTGCTGATAGTGAGTCTGGAAAATATGCGGGGCATGGGTGTGAATCTACTTGATAAACATGATAAACGAAGTCCAGTTCTTTTAATAACCATCGTAAACCTTCACGAAGTTTACGACCGACATTAGAGTCTGTTTTCTTTGGAGTTTCAAATTTAATTCAATTTTCAGTTACAGAATCTTAGTCTATACTTAAATATGTCGTACCCGCTAATTGACTGGTATCAAAAATCACAACATTCAGAGAGTACAAGGAATACCCGAGAACCATGTGTTGCTGCAGTTCCGATAAACATTAGCAAGAAATGTGAAATTGAAGTGTTTGAAATCAACTTTAAGGCAAAAGACAAAACTTGCCATCCGTGAGAAAAATAAGATCATGTAACATCATCAACTTTTCATTACGTTTTCAGTCGGTGAAGTTCGTGTAGAACCTTGCACTCTCAAAGAGTCTCGTGAGGTGCTGGCTCATGAACAACGGAATCACACTCGTCCTGAAGCGCTGCGCAGACTTGACTCTGTGTCTCTGCCACGGCCAGCGATGGCCTGTCCTGAAATGCGACCTGGTGAGCACCACCTCATCCTTACGGGGTACCGTTGTTTTGAGATAAAAAAAACTTTAGATGAAGCGCTGCGCTGACTTTATTCTGTCTCTCTGACAAAACTGAAGGTGCCTTGCCCCGAAACCAGACAGTTAATACCTTATAATTTAACATCCTCAGTCATAACCTTGAAAAAAACAATGGTTTTGTATTGTTATTTTCAAGGTCAGGACAGAAGAGGTTAAAATTAAAAAAACTTTAGAGGAAGCGCTACCCAGACTTGATTGTTTCTCTGCCACGGCCAACGGTGCCTTGTCCTGGAATGAGACCCGGTGAGCACTACCTCATCCTTATGTGGACCGTTATTTAAAGATTAAAAAAACGTTAGAGGAAGCGCTGCCCAGAATCCGCTACTTGACTCTTTTTTCAAGTATGTCTTTAATGCTAAATATCTCTTCCATTAGACCAAAAAATATTTTAGTATAGTTTTTGAGGACCTAAAAGCAACAAAAACATTATTTTAAAACGTTGCTTTGCTAAACAGCCAAAAACGCGGTCCGCCATTTTTGTCTATGGTTTGAAGTCCTCTACATTTGTAAACAAAGTTTGACATTCAACATAGGTAGAGTTCGTGCCACAAAAGAAGTATGAGTCACAATAGAACCTACGCACGCACGACTGACAGATGTTTGTTTACAACCAAAGGTGCTTTCAAGATGGCGGATAGTGTTTACACCGTTCCGATTTAAAAGCGAAAAATATTTTTTTTATTTGCAAATTTTGCAGCCATCCTGCATATTTACTTAGTAAAGTCAATATATTTCGGTTTCTTACGTTAGATACTACAGGAGATATCCATTTATCGCGTCAAATTTGATACGAGGCAAGTAGCGTATTGACTCTATTTCTTTGCCACGGCCGTCGGTGCCCTGTCCTGAAGGAGAGCCAGGGCGAGTTTCATAAAACGACATTATTTTTTTAGTTTACTATGACATTCGAGGTACATTACTTTGCAGTTTACTGTTTAATCTGTGTGTTAATCGACTTTGCAATACCTCCTGTTCATATAATTGTTACAGTAAACAGTAAACAATGAATATGTATGGGTTGGTGGAGGATCAAATGAAAAAACTTCATTTTTGACGTACCAACTGTTTTTCAGTTGACTGACGGGCACTGCCCTTAACTTCATACAAACATTTTTACACTATAGGTACTTGTGGTCACTATCAGAAACTACACTATCTTCCTTAAATTTTGTTGTCCCCATTTTGTGATCCGGTCGCAGTATACCTACCTTAGCTTGTTGCACCTGCGTTTGGGGCCTTTCGTTGCTGTGGTCCAAAACGTGGCTTTCCTCAAGTACATTCCTCAAATAAATGGAAGTATCTGTGCCTAACCGTATAGTGTAGTATTTACACATTTTCACATGATTCTTAGTTGTTGGTCTTTTCACCTTATTTTCTCCACCACCTATTTTAACTCCTCGACCTGTCCCTAGTTCTAGTTTATCGTAACTAAAATCTTATCCATTACAGCAGTTTATTTTCGTAACCTGTCCAGGCACTTCAATATCGTCTTGCACGCTGTCACCTCCCGCGCCGTCGCTACCGCTCGACCTCATCTCACTGGATCTCTTTGAGCCTATGGAGTGTATGGTGCCTATGGGTGAGTTGGATTGTTTTTCTTGTATTTGCATGTAGGGCAGGATTAACACAAAGCAGGATTTCTCCTGTACAACGTGCACCAAGTCCTGAGTGATTTCAATCGTCTAACCACAGGTCTAACTGTCAAAGTGCATTCTAATTCCTATTACAAACGTCGGGGTTCTGACAGGGTTCGGTGCGCGTAATTAGGTTCCTTGTGTGGTAAATGTCTTTCGCATTGGAGTAGACCAGTGTTGTCTATACCGTTCCCGGGATTTTTAGTTACTGCAGCACGGACAGTACGATGGCACGAGTTGCCCGAATTTACCCGGCGTGATCTGTCAGGATCGTGGAAAGTGCCAGTCCCAGGTCTCTCCTACCCCTCTGGGATATAGGCGTGAGCTTATGTATGTCAATACTTTACATTTACAGGTTACTTCTATGAAACTTTTTTTCAGGTCCTCAAATCACTGCAGTGGATAGCATCGACCAAGCGCCACCATCTGATGACTCGGACATATTTATTGGAGAATTTCAGGTACGTGACTGCAGAGCTACAGTGCTAGGAACAGTTTAGGTAGGTACTCCACAGTTACCCACAAGTTTTTTTCTAATAGGATGGTTAAACATTGGTAAAAAAATATTATTTCCTGAAGCCGTTGTTCAAATGTTCCTAATTGTAATGATTTTTAGGGTTCCGTGGCCAAATGGTAAAAAAACGAAACCGTTAAGTACGTATGTCAGTCACTTTTTTCCGAAACTTTAAGGACTATACATTTGAAATTTGGTAAGTAGATGTATTCTGTGAACCGCATTTAGATTTTCACACAAAAATTGAAAAAAAAAATACAATTTGGGGGTTCCCATGCTTAAAATTGAAATTCAAATATATTTTTTCATCAAACCCATGCGTGTGGGGTATGTATGGAAAGGTTTTCAAAAATGATATTGAGGTTTCTAATAATTATCATTTTTTTCTGAACAAAATAGTTTGCGCCAGAGACACTTCAAAAATGGTAAAACGTGTGTTCCCCCCCTGTAACTTTAAAAAAAAAGAATGATTCAACCATGCAAACTTCCACCGAAAATTGGTTCGAACAAGATCTAGTAAGTAGTTTTTTTAATACGTCATAAATCGTAAACCGCAATTTACCTTTCATTAGATCCACTCAAATCTAAATAAAAAAATTAAAGACCCCTTAGGCCGGAAAAAAACATTGCGGGAGTTCATTTGAAGAGGCTGGCGAAATATTGTCAATAAAATGATTTTATGGTGTTGTTTCAGGAAAGCATTGCGCTATCGGATTCTGATTAGACATGTAAAGTAACAAATACTGAAATAATAATTTGTTTAAGCACGTTTTTTCATTTTTATGTTTTTTTTGTTTGCGAAAGCTAATAATGATTTTAGTTTTTAAGTGAAAATGAAATTGTTTTATTTTAGGGTTTTTAAACCTTTGTCATAAGCCTGCAAATAAAGTGCTTGATTGTTTAAATTGATCTTACGTCGTGTTTCACTTCCCTTTACGAATATCATACAGAAACCTTTCCGTCACAAGATTGTCTGGAAGCTATTGCTGTTAGCCTATTGTACTTTTTCAAATTGTAATTTTATTTCTAATAATAATAATAATAATAATAAACTCACGCCCGTTATCCCCGAGAGGGTAGGCAGAGGCACCAATCACTAGAACTGGGCCCACGTTTTGCCGAGTTTATTAGGTCCCAAACGTGACAAGTGGCAAGCCTGTCGCCGTTATCCGGGCACAATTTATCAGCGAATAGTGTTGCTGTACAAACAAACAAATGTACGTAACTAAAAGTCAATTAATTTAGTCAGTTAATTTTATTTCTATCTCTTGTTTTTTGTGTGCCATAATAGTTATTTGTTATGCAAGGCTGCAAAGTGGTTATTTGGCGCGAGTGTCGAAATTGAAAGCTGAGCAAGCGAAGGAATCTAAGATTGAACCATGACCGAAGCGAATGGTTCAAAAATAGATTCCTGAGTATAGCGAGGCTTTCAAGACACGAGACGACAAGTAATTTTGCAGCCGAGCGGAACACACAACTTTTCACCTCACTACAGCGAGGAAAATGCAAGAGGCAAGAAAAACAATAAAAATAAATACCTACTTATCGCGCGATTTTTCAGGGAGAAAGCTCAACTCGGCATTTTGTAAACGTCCATTAATTCTGTAGGTGTTGAAATCATATCGTCATCGCTGCTAGAATCACTCATTTTTGTAGTTCAAATAGCTTAGCACAAGACGAATCGACAAATTTATGTGAATTGTGATAACTTTCAACTTTTTGAATTTTTCTTTTTTTTCCGGTTGCGTTCAGAAATTAGAAGAAGAAGAAGAAGAAGAAAATTCATTTATTTGACGACACAATACTCAAAACAAAAAAAAGAAAATTTATCACTCACTATCAATACAAGATGCCTACATTTAAATTACACTCTTATGTTTCAATTTCTGTATTAAGTAAACATTAAAATGGTGTTTTATTTAATCGATTAATTAGTCAAAATATGTAACTTAAACTGAAATACTATTAGTCTTTATAATTAAACCTATTCGACATAAAATAAAGTGTACCTAGATAAAAAAAAAAGTTTAAAATCTGAAACAAAAAAACATGTTTCTGATTGCTCACGCGTTGAAGGAGTTTTAAATAAAAAAAATTACTTTCCACGCTAGCGTGCAAAATAGGCTTTTCCACGCAGATTTCGCGCTGTAAAAAGGGTTTTCCGAGAGAGTGAGGTGAAAAGAATATTCTACGCCATCTAGGTCCCTTGAACGGAACTAACAAGGGGGTACCCTCACGTCTTGTTCCACCACGAAGGCCACAGCTGCAGACAGAAGGGTCGTGCGTGGCGCGTGAGGCGCAAGCGACCTAGATGGCGTTAGTTGTAGCAAAATTAAGGTTTTGGGAAAGCGCTTGCCAAGGAAATAGAGGCATAGAATTAAAGCGGCAGTTCAATATTTGAGTTATGGTAGGTAAAAAAATAAAAAACGCATGTTTGCAAACTAGTTTAGCAGTAAAAACTGAGCAGTAAACTAAATTAAAAAGAGTCGTACAATAATTTAAACGGGCAGTTCAATAAATACTGAGCAGTGGAATAGTTGAACTGGGCGGTTAGGCGCGTACAGTTAACAAATCGTAATTGGGTAGTAATAAATTTTATTTAAGCAGTTCTATAAACGATGAGGCGGTAAAATGTATTCCTTGTGTATTCAACATCAATAAAATAACTCAGTGAGAGTTCTAACTTCTAAGTTCTAAGAAAATACTAACTTTGGTTCTATTTTCAAAATGTAGATGGCGTTAGCTGTAGCAAACCTGCCAGAGTTTTGTTCATTCGTGTTTTACTTACAAACTCAACAAAATAAGTTATTTTCAAACATATATTCGAATATTTATGTTGGCAAAAGTTGTTTTGCCACATTAACAAAGCCTAGGGCCTATTCTCAGACCTAACAAAATATTTTACACCTACACAATTCTTATTAAGCCGCTGAAGCCACTTACGATGTGTTCGATATGATAACAATAACATCGTGATACTATTTTATCCGGATATTTTCATCTGCTCTAATATGGTATTTGACACTATCAACAAAAAAAAATTGAGATGCTCGATTAAAACAAAAATTACAAAATTATTCGGAAAATGTATTTATTTTAATCATTTACTAGTTATTACAATTTTTAAATAGATGAAACATAAAAAGAGTGCTCTGAAATGTGACGTCACAAGCAAGTATTTTCATACAAAACTCTGTTTTAAAAGTAACTCATTTGACATCCTGTCAAATAACAATTATCGTGGATGTTTCAATTTGCAAACTCTGATCTTTGCCTACCCTTCGTGGTACAGGAGTGGGTTTATACGAAGGAGAAGTATTTAATTCGCCTTGGTTTATACCATGAAATTTGTCACCATGTCACTCCAAGCTGACTAGGTAGCTGTCTGTCTATCGAGCTCATGAATAAAATTCACTGCTGTAGATAGACCGAAGCTGACTGAAATGAAATATACCTGTAATCAATTTATCCTCGTAAGGCCCGACCTTGAACTTGTCCTGATCCCAAGCTAGGATATCCTGTGCTATGGTAACCAGGCAAGGATAAGAAACATATTACGCCCAGACTGAGGACTTTTTGTATCAATATACGACGACCTCCAGTGGGTATCGAACCCACGACCTCTGTCTTGTTAGTTAAGCGCCTTAACGGCTAGACTAACGAGGCAGTCAAAATTGATCCTGCAAAAGACAATAATGTCATTATTAGTCCCATCATCAGGCTATATTAGTCCACTGCTGGACGATGATGATGATGATTATTAGTCTCTAAAATTTTCCAACTACAAAAATGATGGCTTGCAATATATTGGTATCTATATTCTAATGTTCATGCTTTATTAAGTGGCTCCACTGAGTAAAACTAGCGCCCCGCAAAAATCAATAAAGTTATATAAAATTTTCGTGTCACCGATAACCGAAACGGCTTGACCAATATTGGTGAAATTTTATTCGTTAGGTGAAACAAAAAAATCTATGGGGAAACAACGTTTGCCGGGTCAGCTAGTAAAATCATATTATATTTATTTAATTATCGAAATTTAAAACAGTGTGTACTGTGGCGCACTACTCATATTAAAGGATGGTTTTTAGCAACAATTCTTTTAATTTACATTTTTGTGGAGCATCGCCTAGCCTAAGTAGCGATCAACTGACATCTAAACAAAAACGCAGCGATTCCCATTCAATAATTCAAAATAGTCCTAGACGGCTGTGCCGGCCAGTTAGGTACTATAAAAAGAAATCGCTACAGTACGATCTCCAGGATCTAGATAGTGAACCTAAGGCAAAAAGTATATAGCATTAACGCCCAAACCGGCAGTTTCGAGTACAAAATCAATCAATCAGGTTCTTGATTTTATTTTTCAATGGTATCGCTAGTCAGAGCCCTCTGGATCCCTTTATGAAAATAAAGCTAAGTGTTAAGAGAGAGTTGTCGCAAAAGCAGCATGATACTAAAATATGAATTCAAATCGTCCATTCTCATCATGACAGGCTTATTGTATCGCTTCAGAAAGTCACGTGACCGGAAATAGGCCCTCAGAGTATACGTTCCCCTTTGTGTTTGGTTCACTTTGAACGTTCATAGATGGCGTTAGCTGTAGCTTAGCGGTTTTGAACTGTGAAAATTTTAGTACCTATATAAGTTTATACGGTTACAATTTTTGTCAGCTATTTGTCGGGCAATTAGCCGAATTAAGGTAGAATTTATCATACCTACTTACATCAAGTATATCAAACTATAACGGTGATGATGATAATACATTCATTACTTTTATTAAACCTAATTTCATCGGCATATCATACCCGCAACCGTTATTATGACTGCGGCTAGACCACTGACGTTTGATAACTATGCCAGAGGTAATGGGTTCAATTCTCGCTGGAAGCCGGTATACTTTGATTTGTACACATGGCTTCAATCAAGGAGGTTCCATGTTTGCCTGTCTAGTTACACAATAGGATATCCTAGTTTGAAAATTATTACCTATACCTATCTCTATTATCTATTGTGTTAAGTTTTGACTTTTTTTCTGTATGAAATAGCCGTTTATAAAAAATGTGAGTAGAGCAAATGATCATAGCTCGGTAACAAGAAACACCTATCAAAAGCTTGGGAATATTTAAATTATACTTTAATACCGGCCTGCGTTTTAAAAGTACCACAAAATCTGCGCCTCCCACCAATTAGTTACGTGTATTCGAATGAAACCATCCATGCAAACAACCCGTAATGACCGCCAATAACCGCATCACAAAAAGCAGCCATTAACTAAAAAAGAAGAAAAAAATCATAGAGAAGATTTAAAAAAAGAATGCAACAATAAAAATGGCATTACGCGCGCTCAAGTTTTTTACCAAAGGCGCGCGTGTGCCGTCCACGTGACCTAGAATATTAAAACTGGTGTTAGAACTGACACGAGGCCTTTCCCACCAATAAATGAAGCGGGCGCCGAAGCTGGCAACCCTATTTTTTGTAACACACACAGAATTTTCAACCCTATTTCCTCTGAAACAAAAAACATTTCACGCTTTGTCACAAATTAACGATTTGGTTCTGCAAAAGTAGAAAAACTCGTTTCTATTAGAGTTGCAATAAAGTCTAAATTATATAGGATGCTGTAATAATAAACTTAGGGCTGTCGATGGAAATATATTAATACCGCCTCTGACGGTTATCGAATAATGCATCGGCACGTGTGTGTGGCGTTCTTTTTTATCGAATTTCTCGTTCTTTTGCCAAATGGCGTCTGGTGTTGTGGGGAAGACAATACAGTGGTGGGGTGGTGCGTAAGGTATTGAAACGTATCCAAATTTTCCTCAAAAATATTCAGTTCAGAGCAAGGAGAATTTAATTCTCCTTGGTTCAGAGAGAATAATTGTGTTGATATTTCTTTGGAATTTCTGAAACCATAGTAAACAGTTTCGATATTTAATAAATTGCAGATAATAACATAACATAACATTTACATACAGGCCCATTCATTGCTTCTGGCCCCACACTAGGATACCCTGTGCCGTGGGAACCAGAAACAGCGACGTCACAAACATGTAAATATCTAAGACCTGGGTTTCTTTTTTTCCCCAGCCGGGAATCGAACCCGGGACCTCTCGCATGGTAGCCAGATGCGCTAACCGCTGCGCCACAGAAGTCGTCTTATAATAATGCGCAGATATTTATAAAAAAAACAGTTTGCGAGAAAACTTGTCAAAACAGTATTTCATGAAAGTGAATCCGTCATAAAGTTAATAGTATTTGCTGAATTTCTTTAATTTACTTATACCTACTTTTAATGAATTTTTAACCAAGTATTTGAGAAACTGTACGAAAAGTTCAGTGTACAATAATTCAAGAAACCATGGGCGAGCCTAAATGCCCACCGGGGCCGTTTTCTTCTTGTATTTCTAAAGAACTTAAGTAAAAAATAAAGTAAAAAAATAATTTTGTCACTGTTTCCATTCAAAGTTGGCGAATAAAATTGTTGGCACAAATTCACTTCATACAGAACAAAGTCATTGGTGCGTGCCAGGATGCGTACCAGGGTCCAAATTCATGACGGAGGAATGTGAGGAACTTGTCATCATCATCATCATCATCATTCAGCCACAAGAAGTCCACTGCTGGTCATGGCCTCCTCCATGGATATCCAAAAAGACCGGTTGGAAGCGGCTTGCTTCCAGCGTCTTCCTGCCACTTGTAGAAACTTGTAGTGATTGATATTTATTAAAGTATCGCCAGTCATTACAAATCCAAACAAACGTATACAAACAACAAGAACTAATCAAACAAACAAATGCTCAACAGCATAATCCACGTGAAGTGCCAAGTGGGGCTGCGGGGCTCCCCCAAAAATATCATTTCATATTTTGATTATGATATCAATGTCAGAACATTCGGACCGTATTTTTATCCCTATTGTTCGCTAATACACACATTAACCCATTATAAGTCGCGTGCCGATGTGAGGCAATAAAAAGTATGAATCGCAACGATATAATAATGTATTGTGTCAGTTTTATAAATGTTCGGGTGTTTTAGTCGGGTGCGAAATGGCTGAGATTGCTTGAAACGCCTCTTGGGTGCTGTTAGGTGACATGATTTGTGCGTGGGACTTTTTATTCATTAATAAAATTGTTTCTTTGTGGACTGAAAGGGAATGTATTGACTAGAATTAACACGTTTACAGTCCCCATACAAAAGCTTTTGTCAAGTCTATGTCCCAGTGTCCTTTTGGTTTATTTAGAATGATAAATAACACTATCTACAATAGTAACCTGGTGGTTTAGATAGATACCTTACTCACAAGTCCCCCTTACTTTAACAAACATAACCACAAGTCCAACAAAGTTAGAAACCACTACGCTAACCCTGATCGTGTACCAGATATGGTACACGGATTCGGTGGGCTTGGCTAGCGTGTCCTACACATGGTGCACTGAACTGGGAACGTGTTAAGAAAGGAATGTTGCGTTGCTTTGGACATGTAGAGAGAATACAGGAAGAAAAACTCACGAAACAATATATCGAGCGAAAATGAGTGCAAGAGCCTATCAGGTATCAACCTCGTGCGGACATATTTCGACCAAGTAGGGGATGTATTAGCAAAGGACAAGATAAAAAGTACCCGGAACCGGTGAGCTTGCATGCAACGACAAATTAATGTCGATGAAGCGAAAACGATCTGTCAGGATCGTGATAAGTGGCAGTCTTATCGTTGTCTTACTTCCTCAAACTCGTATCTTAAAATAATGCACCAAACTCTTATCTCAAAAAATGCTTATAAACTAAAGCTAAAAAAGATTAGTATCTTAATTTTACTTATACCTACCGATTTATAGCTAATCCACATCTAAGAAATGCCACTTCATTTTTTACCGAAACTCCATCGTATAAAAAGACAGTTTTACTTCTCTCCTGAAAAGTTGTCCTAAGATACGATTTAAGTTTGAGAAAGAAAAGCAACGTTATGCTGCGTGTCTTCCGATGTTTCGCCATTTTCATGGATCAGGGTCTCGATTATGTTAGTGCATTACAGTACGATGACTGATACATGATCGGGTCACGTGGCGTGATTTTCATACCATTGACGCCTAGAAGGATTGATATGTGTGTGCGCATCGACTTGAAGCGGCAATGAAACTCAATCCCCACGTTCATTTAGTTGTCATTATACTAAAATGCATTAACAGAATTTAGGTCCAGATGGTGATCGGGTGCATTCAGACTTGCCTTGGTCATTCCATTGCATTGGGACTGACACTACTCAAACAGGAAGCTTACCTACTTGAAATCTGACTTCTCTGCTTGGAAATACATTGCTATAAGAGGGCTGGGGAGGGGTGATCAATAGAAGATGATACATCAATAAAAACATAACAGCCGTAACGAGTGCATTACATAATCATATTCTTATAATAACGTTAGTTATTTTCATGAAACTATGTACAATATCTATTTTTGTATTCATGGTGGATTACGTTGATTAGGTATTGAGTTGGTAATAATAGTACATTATTTTTTTGTGCTGAACCAAAATAATGGAGCATGCATTGACGGTCCTATTAAATAGTGATGAATTAAAATTCATTTGTTACGCATATTATTATTTTGATTTCAGATTATTATTTTTGGTAAAACTCTTTCCATTTTAAAATAGTACATTTTAAAATAGAAAGAATTTACTAAAAATAATAATACTGGTGTAAAGCTGCGACACACTTAGGAAGCTTCTACTTAAAGCATCAAAGTATTCACATTTATTCATCCATCAAATGGATTCATTCCCATGCTTTTTGCAAGGCGCATATTTATAAAAAAAATTCGTCGACAAATCTCAGCAACAGCGCCAAAAAATCGCCGACTCATCACCAGCCAGTCATCTCCATATTTGTCCTAATTAACGACGGGCTGACGGCGGCCGCGCGACCGCCACGCGACGCGCGCCTGCGACGGATTAGGCGGCGATCGGTCGCGCGTCGCCGCCTCACGACGCGTCGCGTCGCGTGCCGCCGCTGACGTCTCTATCGGCGGATTCGACGCGCGTGGTCCAGTAACGAGGTGTGACATGGGCTTTTTAGTTTTTTTTTCTGCTGTGAGAAGGACCAGTGTGGGAAGCTGGTTCGGAGATGGTTGGAGGAACGATGGCGCTTATTAGTTGATGTTGAATAAAATAATAAGACGCCATTTGAATATGACTATCATTATCCTTTCTTATACGCTAAGGCCTGACAGAGAGCGGGACCTTTATAAAAGACTAGCGACCCGCCCCGGCTTCGAACGGGTGGCAAAAACGTTTCCGTGGAAATAGCTATATTAGTTACGTGGAAAATTCCCGGGGTAGTAGCATTTTATTTATTTGATTATTATTCGAGATTTTGTACGGAACACTAACATTTTTGAAAATCCAATATAGCTCATGTTACTCAAGAAGGATGTAGCTTTCTAAGGGTGAAAGAATTTTCAATATCGGTCCAGTAGTTTCTGAGCCTATTCATTACAAACACACACACAAACATACAAATCTGTTCTCTTTACCTCGTGTGTTCATAAGTTTTGAGACAAACTTTGTACTTAGAAAATAAAATAAAAAATTACTGGCTGAAATTTATTTCTTTTTCCAATTTTGAATTTGGAATGTTAACTTTGAATTTCTTAGATTTTCAAATTAATTTGATTAAATTTTCTCGTGATGGAGGGACCCAATGAATTACGTGCTACCGTGATTTCTCTATTTAAGGTGGGGAAATAACCAATGGAGATTTTCCGTGAGGTGAAATCTTTTGGTGTGAGCCGTAACTTTGTGTATTACACTATCAAACGATACAAAGAGACAAGTTCTTTGCAAGATCGCCAAAGAAGTGGTCGGCCACGCTCTGTGAGGACGCCTGCGAACATCAAAATCATCCGAGAGCGACTACGCCGAAATCCATGTCACACTCAGAAGAAACTCGCTTTGCAGACTAATATTTCACGCGTTTCAGTCAACAGAATAGTGAAATATGATCTTAAGGTAAAGACTTATAGCCGTAGGAAAGTTCACTTTTCAAACGATCGCCTTCGTAAATTGCGACGCGAACGTTGTCCAATATTGCTTAGGAGACACGATGCGAGGAAGATACTCTTCACCGATGAGAAAATCTTTACTGTTGAAGAAAAGTTCAACCGACAAAACAATAAAGTGTATGCCAAAAGTAGCAAGGATAACCCAGCTTTGGCACGGAATGTCTCGCGTACTCATCATCCGGTTAGTGTGATACTATGGTGGGGAGTTTCGTATGAAGGTATCACTCCGCTCCATTTCTGCCAACAAGGCGTCAAGGTGAAAGCCAAGAATTATCAAAGTGACATTTTAGAGCCTCTTGTGAAACCCCTGTCTCATACTTTATTTCACGATAAGGATTGGGTTTTCTAACAAGACTCGGCGCCATCCCATAAAGCAAAAACCACCCAAGCTTGGTTGAAGGAAAATGTGCCGGCCTTCGGGCCTTCATCGCGGCGAACGAATGGCCCTCCTCTAGCCCCGACCTCAACCCCCTGGATTACTCTTTATGGACTGAATTAGAGCTCAAGGCCTGCCGAAAGTCCTGCCCAAACTTGGAGTCTGTGAAGCGAGCCTTTATCCGAGAAGCAAAGCAAATTCCGCTGAAAAAGATTCGTGCCGTCATTGATGAGTGGCCAAATCGTCTAAGGGCCTGTATTAAAAACGGGAGTGACCATTTCGAATAGTAAATATATTTTATTGTTGATTATTATCTACTTAATAATTAATAAAAATGTTAGAAATATACGTTAATTATTAAAAAAGTTATGCAACTTTTATTTCGTCTCAAAACTTATGAACACACGAGGTATAATATGAATGTGATGTGATTATTCCTTTATTTGCGTGGTTTTTGGACGTCTTTATTCCTCCTGGAGTTTGCTACGAGAGGCTCTATCTGGTTGGGTGTTGGTTTGACTTATGGTCCATGCTCTCTGATTAAGAAAGATCAGTGTAATTTTCCTTATTTTTTGTACAATAAAGTGCTTCAATATACATATTACCAAGACCCAAGCCACACACACTTTCTGGAAATTCTGCATAATTTCAATACCTACGAAAATAAACGAAACTCGCAGCGCGATGTGGTTTGAACGGTGGGTATACAAGTGGCATGCAAGGAATTGTTCTGCTATTATATTAATCTTCTACACATGTTGTTCCTTGATAGCTGATTGTGTCTCTTAGTTTTTTTTAATAAAGAGATAGATTGCATCTAGAAACATGACATACTCGTAGGCTACCAGTTGTTAAAAGAAACTAGTTACTACGTTACTATTATATTAATAATTGTACCCGAAACCGACATGTGACGAAACCCACATCGACTAATGAATGTCAATGAAGCGAATGTGATTTATCAGGACCGTGGCAGGTGGCAGTCCCTGGTCTCTGCCTACCCCTCTGGGATACAGGCGTAAGCTTATGTATGTATGTATGTTTGTTTGTTTGTAATCATTGTTACTAGTCTGCTTGTGTTAACTGCAGTTCCTAGTACACTAATAGTAAAATCTGCTTGTCAACAGTTAATGCATGTAATTATCAGTGCGTACAAAAAAAATTATAAATCAATCACAATTAATAGATGATGCGGAGAAGAACCTAAAGAAAAATTCTCAAATAGTTTATTTTATAAAAAGTTTCAAAACGTAAGTCCGGAATAAAGTGAATAATGTTTCGAAATTTTACAAATGCTTATTCTAATTAACACAGTTCATCATGATCATCATCAATCAGCCACAAGAAGTCCACTGCTAAACATAGGCCTCCTCTATGGATTTCCTAAATGACCGGTTGGAAGCGGCTTGCATCCAGCGTCTTCCTGCCACCTAGATTGACACAATTGAAACAACTGAATTAACACAGTTGTAACAAAAAATACTATACATCATTGTGTTGAACACTAGACATAACTGCATTTAATCGTTGAAATTTAAGTTGGATTGTCCTACTAAGTTGCACTTTTTTTTATATTGTTATGATGTTCCTACCTACTTAATTAAACATAAACAATGGAATATAAGGGGTACTTATAAATGCATAATATATTACCTGTTCTCGTAGTTATAATAGTATTAGTTTAATAATATTTTATTTTATCTTTTACGTTACACGGGCTGCGCTGAAAATCAGCGCTGTTTTAGGTTAGATCTATCCAACAGCATTATGTTGAGCGTATGTCCAATTGTCATGCATTACATGACTGATAGGATCTTATGTAAAACACATTAGTTTAAGTTTGTTATTGTAGAGTCCTGTCTACGAGCTGTAATATAACCACTGTAATCCTTGCATGGCAATAAATTACTATTTTTTCTTTCTTTCTTACATAACCGTCCTATAAATACCCATAGTCGTTATCGTGGCAGATGGCAGTCCTTCGTATCTGCCTACGCGCGTACCCCGGTGGGATACGCGCGTGAGCTGATATACATAAACATTTACATACAGGTACATACATTGCTTTTGGCCCCACACTAGGATATCCTGTATATGGTATGTGTATATTTGAATTCCAGTTGGAACTAGGAAGGCCATACTGTTTGATACCAGACACCTTTGTCGTCAAATAGTCCTTGATGTATCCCTTCAGCCGTCTACAGAACCGGAGTTTGCTTCAGAATCAGAATCAGAATCAGAAATTTATTTTAACGTAAAGAATTTACATTCTGCTTGTTGAATGTCAATGTACATACAGTTATGTATAATGTTAGCCGCTGCCTTGGGGCCGTCTGTAGTGGAGAAAAAGGCAGCGAAAAAAAAACTCCACTCTGACCATCTTTTCTCAAATCAACTTAAAGCTAATACAAATAAAACTTACAAAACAATATCTTGGATGTGTTGAACACTAGACACATTTATCCTCTGATTAAATTTAATATTAAACTACTATTTAAAGCCATACGTCCTTGTCTTCTAAATAATCGTTGATTTTATAATAAGCTTTTTTGCAAAGAGTGTGCTTAACACAATTCTTAAATCGCGTTGGAGGTAACTCTAATATATCTTGGGGTATCTTGTTGTAGAACCTTATACAGTGCCCTATAAAGGAAGTATTAACTTTTGCAAGTCTAAATCGTGGAAATGACAATTTATGTTTGTTTCTAGTATTAACGTTATGATGGCTACCAAGTGTTTCGAAGTCTTTAATATTTTTCCTAACGTACATAATATTTTCATAAATGTATTGGCTTGCAACTGTTAAGATGTTGATTTCTTTGAAAAAATTTCTTAGTGTGTCCCTACTACCTAGCTTGTAAATAAATCGGATCGCTCTCTTCTGCAATATGAAGATAGTCTCAATGTCTGCTGCCCGACCCCATAGTAGTATACCATAGGACATAATACTATGGAAGTAACTAAAATAAACAAGCCTAGCAGTTGCAACGTCAGTAAGTTCTCGAATTCTTTTCACGGCATATGCTGCGGAGCTTCTGGCCCCACACTAGGATATCCTGTGTATGGTATGTGTATATTTGAATTCCAGTTGAGACTAAGAAGGCTCAACTGTTTGATACTAGACACCTTTATCGTCAAATAGTCCTTGATGTATAACATCAAACATTAGCCTTAATAGGCTTTTTCCACATTTTAAAACCGCGTCGGAGGTAACTCTATTTTAATTTATTTTAATTTTTTTGGAGACAACACAGAGACATGCCACTTATATTAAACTTAAGCGCTAACATTATGTACTAGGCATGCATCCAGGACATATCTCACTAACCTATCTAAGTTTAAGGTGTGGGCGGGCATTGAGTAATCTATGAAAGTACACAGTTTGGTTCATACCTAGTAATTAAATAGGGCAAAGTACAGGAGAAGGTATGGCGACTAAATGCAGACTCGGTGTATTTGAGGGGCCCTGAAGCGGCAGTTGAGCTCCCTGTTTCTCGCACACCAACAATCCTACCAGCAGCGGTCCGCTGGTGTACAAGAAACCGGGGCAATAGTGTTGTAACATTTCTTGCGGTGGAATACTTATGAAGATGCGATTTTCAATGACAACATAAGGTACTGAATTACGCCAAATCTACGCCGAGAAGTCTCGTTGGATAGCTGTTAACAATTTTCCCCGTATTTATAAAAGTAACCATAACCTAACGACCAACACAACAAATTCAACTAGACAAATGCCCAAAAAGTAAATAAAATAACCCCGGAGGTCCACCCTCAGCGACCTACGGACACAATCAAACGCGCAGCGTAACGAGATCAAAATAAAAATCAAATTAAGTAGACGTACTTATTGCATAAAGATCCCTTCCCCTGGCAACCCCAGGGCGAAGCGCGAGGGTGACCGCGGTAATTATAAGCCGTAGGTATTGTACAACATGGCTGGAGAACAAATATGTTCTAAATAGGATATTTTATCTCTATACCTCAATTTTTGCCCCGTTTCAGTATGACTACGAGGATATTCTATCCAATGTCCTCCTAGTCATACTGTAAAGCCGCGTTTTCACGGTCTTGTTGGACTCGGACCGAGCGCGTCTTCTTAGTCAACTAAAACCGTAAGCCACTCGGATGATAGTTTACACACATTTTAGTGGACATGGATTTTTATTCATTTTTGAACGCGTTTGTTGTCTGTGGTCAGCGGCTACTGTCAACAAAAACTTTGTGAAAACTTGAATAACTATGAACCAGCTTTGAAATGACCGATTTACTGCTGAAAGGCATAGAAGTGGTGGCAGATATGCTTATCGTCGAGCTGCAACAGCAGCAGGATAAAAAAAGAAGAAAAAAATAAGACTTCTTTATTTTGGCCTTTTCTTGAGCATTTAATAAGTGCTCCGAATATTGTTTATTTTAGCAGTTACTTCGGTTATACTGCTTTCCACATTCAGTTTTCTCCGTATCCAGTCCAGCGCGGCTTGTCTGGCGTCTTTATTTTTATATGATGCCAAACACACATTCCACAACACTTCTTCACGTAAAGCTCCACAAACTGCAAATTATCTCTTTTTGACCACTTTCTTCTACGCGGCACAGGAATTTCTTGCGAAGACGCCATTTTGTTTTTGTTAGTGCATCAAAGTCAACTAAGACGAGTAGAGCGCGGTCCGAGTTGGCGTTTTGATACGAGTGCACTAAAATGGCCAGTATACACGATACGAGTAGCATCCTAGTAGTCATCTTAGTAAACTCGGTCCGAGCGCAATAAGACCGTGAAAACCCGGCTTTACACGGTATTTTTAGAAAAACGTTTTTCCTTCCTCCTGTATAATATAAATACTTTTCCGTGTTAATACAGAAAGTAGTAAATATTTCTTCTTCTATTATTAAGTAGTATTTACTTTTACTTTTATGTTCTGGCATTTATTTTTCCCTCTACAGGATGTTCAGAAAAGTGAGTATACCAGAAGGACATGTTTATATATCCTCGTAGTCATACTGATATGGCAAATTAGTATAATCACCAGGAAACGGGGATTTTTTGCCTCTCCTGTACCTCACACGGGTTGACTTGTAGAAAATTTCAGAAGCATTAAGTGCGCTTTTTGTAGATTAACATTTGGGTAATAACAAATTATTAATAATGAGACGCCAACACAACATGTATTTCTGACATTGACATGTTTACTTCGCATTCATTTCTGTGGCGCAGTGGTTAGCGCATCTGAGAGGTCCCGGGTTCGAATCCCGGCTGGGAAAAAAAAAACCCAGGTCTTGGATGTTTACAATTAAATTCAATTCATTTTATTGCCTTAACTTACAGTCTTGCAAGGTGTTCCATTTATATAATACTAGCTGTGCCCCGCGGTGTTACCCGCGGTTCATCGATTTTCCCGTAGGAATAAGATATTTCCCGCGATAAAACGTAGCCTATGTTTTAATCCAGGGTATCGGCTAACTCCATACCAAATTTTATTAAAATCCGTCCAGCCGTTTCAGCGCTAAAGACTGACAAACATATAAACACACACACAAACTTTCACGTTTATAATATTAGTGTGATGTGAAGTACCATGTAATTTTACCGATAAACAACATAGCAATTTAATACGTAAACTAAAACATTATACAATCATTTAATACTATCGATGCATGTTACATGTTGCGGTTTCTGGTTCCCACGACACCGGGTATCCAGGGTATCACAGGGTGTGGGGCCAGAAGCAATGTATGTGCCTGTATGTAATTGTTATGTTATGTTACATTGTAAATACTCAATGATCCGATTTTTCCGCCTATAAGTGGTCGACTCGGATCGTCTAATTTTTTACGCTCTTCAATTTGATGTGCATTTCGTTTGAGTCTACCGTAGACCGGTATGAAATTATGAATAAATTAATATTAATTCTGGTTCCCACGACACAGGATAACCTAGTGTGGGGCCAGAAGCAATGTATGTGCCTGTATGTAAATGTTTATGTTTATAAAATAGATAATATCACTGTGCTTAGAATGTGCGTCCACATTCTGTGCACGTTAGCACCCCTCCGACGTAGTAGTAGTGGATGGATGGCCGCAGGGTGGTCGGGCCTTGAGTTCGTATCGCTTAGCATTGAGCCCTGATCGCCTCATCGTTTCTCCTCAATTTATCTTGCTCACGGCATGCCTCCACACTGCCCGGTTGACTGTCAATGTCTCCCACAGTGCAGAAAATACGTACAAAGTTACCTAATTGCATTATACATATACTAGCTCCATTCAGTAGTTTTTACGTGAAATAGTAACAAACATCCATCCATCCATCCACACTTACAAACTTTCGCGTTTATAATATTAGTAGGATAGCGGCCTGTAATAAAATGTATTTTTTTAAGTATTTATTAGATCCATAAATAGGAGCAACATTAAATTGTATTTTACATACTAGCTATATTGTTATTACAACATTGCTTAATGTGCCTACACATAGATACGGCATACATAAATACTAATTTTCTAAAAGAGAACAATACCGTGCATTTCGGGTTGTATGATTCACTAAAGTGCGTTGCAAAATTATTATTGGCGACAACAGTTACGGAAATTAAAATCAAATTACATTTCGAATGAATAAAATACATAATTCAACTTTTCACTTCGAACACTAAATAGGTAGAGAATGCTATAATATCATCGGGGAAGGAGTTTCTTTGAAACCAAACTGACCAATAGTTGGCCACATCCTAAATTTTACATAAAGTCTAGACTAGTTATTAGTCCCGATTATTAGAGAATTATTAGAGATAAATAACGCCTTGTTTGCAGACATTTCAATGGAAAATAGAAACAAATAGTGAAAGAAAGATTGTACGATGTGTGTTTAGACGTTTTCAGCCACTCAAGCTTCCGAATTTTACTATATAGGGAACACTTTATTTTACGTAAGACAGGAAATCAGGAAATCACATAGATGTTTTTTTGTTAACTTTTAGATAGATAAATAGAGAACACTTTAATGTACATAAAAAAGGAGATTCTGTGTATTTCTTAATCTAAGAGAACAGACGGCGGCCTTATCACTAAAAATGAACTCTTCTAGATAACCTTTGGATGGACTGGAGATAAACATTGGTGAAGGAAGTAGATGTACAAAATATAATATAACAATTTCTGAGTTATATTCATTATACATACCTAATTAACCAAGTTATATACATAAACTATAAAGTACAGACGGGGGGCAGTTCACTAGAAGTAATCTCTTTAAAACCACCTTTCAATGGACTGGATATACACTATATGTATATACATTGTAAAAGGAGGTAACGATAAAAAAACTTCGGTAAAAAATAAAACGATAAAAAAAACTTCAAAAGTTTATAAATTACACCAAGGTCTTTGCCTACCTCTCTGGGATTATGTTTGTATAACATCTACAGGCCTAAAAAACATAACGTAACATTTACATACAGGCACATTTATTGCTTCGGGCCCCACACTAGGATACCCTGTCTCGTGGGAAGCAGAAACAGCGACGTCACAAACATGTAAACATCCGAGACCTGGGTTTCTTTTTTTTTGTCCCCAGCCGGCATTCTAACTAGAAAATAACTAAATAATCTCTTCATAATAACTTTGAAAACAGCAACTCAAAGGCAAGTCCCATACAGAACAAATGCCCCATCTATCACAATGAACGATCGACCTACTAGTGTTTTAAATCTCTGAAATTGAAATATTCAGTTCGACTCAGGCCAGACGGCCGAAGCAGATTATGCCGCGCAATACTACACGCATGGGAGGAGAGACAAATTGTTCCCTAACCTGATTACAACTGCCTTCCATAGTTCCACGGGTGACAAAACGGAGTGTTTTCTTCCAGTCGTGGCAAGAAATGAGAAGTTTGACGACGATGATGATTAAAATCAAGTGACTTGCTAAAAAATAAATAAACTCACGCCCGTTATCCCCGAGGGGGTAGGCAGAGGCACCAATCACTAGAACTAGGCCCACGACTTGGACTTGAAATCAGAAATGTATTTCAACGTAAAAAATATATATTCTTTTTTTTATTTTAGTTTACTTATAATATAATGTTAGCCGCTTCCTTGGGGCCGAATTTAGTGGAGAGAAGACACCAAAATAAAAACTCCACTCTGACCATCTTTCTCAAATTACCAAATCAATCAAATACAAACGAATGTCCTACTACCTAAGAAGCTCAAGGCCCATGAGTGCAATCAACACTTGCAACAGCTCCTGATTTTCTTCTTAGAAACTTAGATTTAGATTTTCTGACAGTAAGACCAGCCACTAGTCTTACAAGCCTCCATTAATCCGGACTAGGCCCTCGTGGTGGAGTAACTGTACCATCCTTAGGGAAGAGACCCGTGCGCCGTGGTGGGGACATAATGGGTTGATGATGATGATATTTTTTTTTGTTTTTGTGTAAATGTGAATGTTTATGTCCAGTATATTTCTGCTGGGAATAATTCATGTGACATTATGGACATGACTAGACACCTACCTTTCGCTCGTAAAATAACGTGATCTGAGTCCATTTATTTAACAAATCAAGTTTTATCTCCGTGTCATGAATCAGTGAATCAGCTTCTATTCGCCCACTGCTTACTCCCAAAGCACGCCACTTCTTTATGTACTCGACCATCCTCGTCCAGCCTCTACCAGCAATCTGCCTTGGATCATTCATCCATTCTGATGGTGGGTGTTACAATTGGCTATAATCAGTCGAATTTTCCTACCGATACCGTGCCCCTCGGTGGGGACATAATGGGTTGATGATGAGTCGAATTTTAGCATGAAGTAGCTGTTCTGTTTTGCGATTTCCAAGTCAACCCCATAGACCATCTTAAGACTAATTTTATGGTTACAAATAAACATTTTTATTTCATTTCATAGCAAGTTGTTTGTGTTCATGAGTATAAAGTATCCTGAGTCGTGCGTTACCTTTCAAATCAACAGGTTGTATATCGTGTATATTGTATAATATCGTCTATCGGAGACAGTACTGGAACATATCCAAAATTTTGAAAATCCAGTTTTTTACACCAAAGGTTTCAATATAGACTGCTCTAGACTGCAATCTAGTGCAGTGACGAATATCTCGAACACTCCTTTTATTTATTTTTTAATTACTAAAAACCATTAAAGTCCTAAAAGATCAAAACTTTGATTGCCAATTACTTGAAATGTTCCAGTACTGTCTCCGATAGACGATATTTTTTTCTTGGTGTCACGGAAGAAAATACCACGGTTTTTCGGTTTATAGTTGAGCCATTGTCTTTCCCCCCTAGCGCGGCCTGCGGGAGGCTGAAACCACTAAAATTTGAACATAAATTCGTTATAATTGAAAGGGATTGCGGATTCGTTTTTAGTAATTCGATTGTGGTTGCCGGATGGCATTGTTCGCTGTCGTCATATTTTCTGTTGTCACACAAAACGCCTTGGGCTACGCATGTATTTGTCTCATAGAAATTCGATAGATATTTGAAATGATGGCAGCAATGGTGCTGTGGTGAAAAGTCACAAAGTCAGGAGTTACTTCAGCTGCATTCGATCCTGGAACCTGGAAGTAACGAGATTTTTTAAAATCCTGTTCACATTAGCATAAAATTGTGCTAATTGTGTCTGTCGATACATAAAGAATAAAATTTTTATTTACTGTAAATAAAGGAGACGGAAACGCTTCCATACATTCTTGGGCCCAGATGTAAAAAGACGAAAGTGGTGTCAATAAACAGCTTATATATTGTCAAACCATCTTTGAAAATTTTGCGGATTTTAGCAATCTGAGAGCAAAGTTAAAAGAGATTTAGTAAAAGTGAGGCTATGCAACAAATTGACAATAACCTATAGGTACTTAATAGTTGATTTTATAACTATGATCATATGATAGACAGTTATTTATTACATTAATTGTAGTTATTATTGTATGGAGTGGGAAAATGTAACGAAACTCACAAATAGATTAAAAGACAGGGAAGACAAGGATTTGTGTCATTTCATCCTCTAAAACTCGTCGGCCCAGTGTATTACATCGATAAGTCGGTATGCCACAATCGTACAAGTTAAACAATATACTAGAAGTCCGTAGAGCGAAAGCACTGGTCGAGGAATATAATTGAAAAACGCAAACGATAACCGATACAAGACGAGTAGGTAGGTATACTTATCGCCACGAGTAATGAGCGATGACCTTAAGCGTGGCACTATCTTTCTTTCACTCACACTCACACTTATATTAGCCTCGCGCGTGCGAGGCAAATATCCCCCTCCATATTCGCCGAGCGCTCATAAACCGCGGCGCGACCTATAGTCCGGTGATCATGATGGGAGACGATAATGTTCGTACCGCGAATGCACATCCTGAGAACGTACGCCCCGGTAATGTACAGCCACGGAATCCGTGCGCATGTACACGGATTCCCGTCCGTACGTTCTCGGGTCGTGCGTTATCATATCAGGCTGTATAAAATCGGTACGGGCGAGAATCCGTGTACAGCCATAGACACGACAGAGTGGTGCCTCGTTTCCATGAAGCGTAAATCATTCACTTCGCAGCCATTACACGCTCGATCTAGTGCGTGACATTATCGAGGCTATGAGTCGCAATAGATTGACGTCCTGATCTGGCTGGATCTTACACTAGACAAGTCAATCCAAATGATCAGAGTTTAGATGTAGAGGAGCGATACATCAACCCATTATAAACCCACTGAGGGGCACGGGGATTTTCCCTGAGGAACCTTTCTCAGTGAAAAGCCCGTGCCCCTCGTTCCTATTCCTATAGGGCATACTCCACCACGGGGGCCTAGTCCGGATAGGTGGAGCCTTGTAAGACTAGTGGCTGGTCTTGCTGTCGAAAGTTTTCAAGCTGCCCTAAGGCCTCTGACTTGGCTTCACGACTTCCATCTATTGACGGCAGCCGGCACCAACTGCTTAACTTGCCTTGCGAAGCACGGAACCGCTCGGAAAAATCCCACTAGCGTTATAGATGGTCATTTGGGCACGAATTCCCGGGTTGTACATTCTCGTGCCGTAAATTCTCGGTCCGTGCAATATAGTGACCCATCATGATCATAGATTGAAAATCCGGGAGCTGTCACTGTCAGCACAGATTAAATACATTTGACAAACATAAAAAGTAATAAATCGATCTGTAAACGAGAATCTTTTTTATTCATTTTATTTCATTAGATTTTGTTCGCTTTGATTGAATCCATCATTCGATGAGAGTGATTTTATGTTCAATAATAATTCTTGAAATCATTCACAGTAATCGATTATAGTAATCGAAACTCTATTTCATCAGTGCAATAAACTTGTTTTTAAGATTTCTCGTCTCCCAGATTGTGAATTGAGCAGATTTTTTATATTTTGAGACAGAAAAAAATACCGCTTTTTTAAAACCATATTTCAGCTTATTACCATTGGGCCCAGAGATCCTCGGCTCCTTTGTGTTGTTATTAAAATAAATGCTAAAACAAGTAAAAAAACAATTACAATCACCGGAATCGTTAATAAGCGTTGGCTATTTTCATCGTACATCTATTGAGCGATAAGTATACCAAATCGTATACCTAATGTGTTAATTTATAAACTTCGTAAAAGTTGACGCTCAAGTTTAGACAATCCATTTCTTGGAACCAGTTTTAAATTCCAAAATCCACGAACAATATTTGCCTCTGCAGCCTCGCTCGCTAAATCAAAATCAAAAACCTTCGCGACTGGGGCCGTGCGGTGTCAAGATATTAACTATCAGAAGGTTGACTCATTACTTAGACTTTTTGACAATATTGAAAAGTTTGTGGTTAGAAAAAAAACACAATATTACTAACCTAAGAAAAATATTGTATCATAATAGACAATCATTCTACTTAAAATGCAATATCTTCCATATCAACCATATCTTCTACGGATTGAGTGAACGTTGTTATGGATTATAATTTTATAAGCTTGCAAAAGTGACCCATCGACCAGGGCCACGATTCTGCTGACAGATCCACGGTTGGGTCATATGCCGTATTTGTTCATACCATTGTCGCCTACATTGTTTAATATATTGTGTAATATACGTGCGTAGATTTGAAGCGGCATCTTCACGCAGTTGTCATTGTACTACAATGTATTAACAAAATCCTGCATGAGTAGTACGATGGTGCTAGTCGTACGTTTTAAATGTCAAATGTCGCGAGTTTCCAGTAAGTTAATCTTTAAATACTAACATTTTACAGCCACATAATGCGCAACTGGTGCTGTCATGCTTTTCAGTAAAATTCTGATATTTTAGCGCCACCAAACGCGTGATATCGTACTCATGCTGATCGTGAGTCAATGTTCTATGCTACTTCAATTCGCAGTAGAAGCGACGTCCCACCAGTTCCACCCAAAAAGTTCTGCAAACAGAGGCTGTCGTGTCACCGGCAAACGTCGCAACCCTTTCGCGGCAGCCTCATTGCGAATTCAGTGCGCTCCTCTGGAGACGGCGTCGGCTACGCACTCGGTTCTGGAAATGCGGAGGTTAATTGCCCGCTGTACCCATCTATGTATTCAATATATTATGCGTTCGATGGGTCTTACGACTGTACGTATTTTGCTTATGTATACTAAATGTAAATCATGATACGTTATAAATCAACGAAATCGCACCCCTAGATGAAAACCCCACTAAGTCGAAATAACATGTGAAAATTTAGTAAAGGTTAACTCTCTCTTTTCAAGTTGAAGGTGTCGTTATGAAAGTTATATAGTCCGGTCCGGTATAAGGTCAGGAAGTTGAAAAAGCAGCTAACTACATTTTCACATATTATTTCGACTTAGTGGGGCTTTCATCTAGGGCTGCGAAATGTAATTTGTTTATTAGATACTCAAAACAGTATTAGGAACCTAAATTAAAAGGATCAAATTACATCAACATGATCAAATCACACCATTAAAA
Organism: Yponomeuta plumbellus; assembly: GCA_947310845.1. Classification (NCBI taxonomy): domain Eukaryota; kingdom Metazoa; phylum Arthropoda; class Insecta; order Lepidoptera; family Yponomeutidae; genus Yponomeuta; species Yponomeuta plumbellus. The sequence goes on from OX371206.1 coordinate 4,579,687, forward strand.
CATTTATTGCTCGTGATGTTACGGATTGATTTAAGAGTTTTTATAGACGAATAGAGATTCAACAGCCTCACGTCCTAGCTGTTTTCAAAATATCATCTACCCGTTGGATCTCAGGGGTACCTTTTCGTGATCCTTCTTCTTTTCTCAGCATTATTTGTCTACTGTTGGACATAATTCTTCTTTTCCTAATCCTGAAAAAAAATTATCATTCCATGTTCTTTATGAAATCCAATACTGGCGTAACTTTCAAGACAATATAATTCTTTCAAAGCAAATATAACTAATGTATATATTCACATAATTTTTTATCTATTGATAGTTTATATAATAATTTTGTTACTTATTGTCTGTCCAACGGTTTATTTAACTTTCGACAGCTCAACTTAGTGATGTTCTATGAAGTTGCCGATTCGATTTTTATAATCGATTTAAGTTACGTTAAAGTTTTAATCGATTCGTTGCATTGCTATTTTATTTTGATATTTTTATAGTTTGAGCGAGATGAACTTAAAAATTACCCAAGGGGTTGTCACAATTATTTTATACTTATTTTATTAATAAAACTAATTTTTTATAGTATAGATCTTTGTAATAAGGTTTATATTTTTTATCGTCTTCGATACATCAATCTACTCGTTAAAATTTCGTAGCAAAATACGTCGCATCACTATTGTGAAAAACTAAGGTGTCCATGATGTGGTACATTTTTTGCCTGTGATTTCCTGTCAAATAAATAAGAAACTTCATGGGTGTGCATCTGTCAAAAGTTATATAAACGATTGGACCGATTATAGGCGTGTATAATTAATATACCTTAAAAACGTTACTAATTTTGTACATCTACTTTGTTCTCCATTGTTTTGCTCCAGTCCATCCAAAGGTTGTCGAAAAAGATCACTTTTATTAATAAGGCCTCCGTCTGCACTCTTAGATTAAAAAATAACTGTGTAAATTCTTTTCTTATGTACAATTTAGTGTAAACTAAAATGTTATTTTGGATTCCCAGTGATGATAAGTGGAAAAGTTTGTTTTGAAGTGCCCCATTTTCCCATCATAATCGCGTTTTGGACGCAGCGTTTCTGGTCATAGTGCGCAAAACGGAAAATTTGCATAGCCCGCCCCAAGAAGCCGGCTGCGATTGTGGAGCCAGTAAATTTGCTAAATCTAGACTTAAACCGATTTGACGTTCGCCAGCAGACGGCAGCGGCGCAGGGCACTGATAAAATAATGGAATTCACAACGCAAATCGAGATAAGATGTTGAGATTGTCTGTTGTTAGACTACTGTATGCGTTTAGTATTTTTCTACTTGAATGTTTAAGATGCTCATTATCAGTATGTAATTCAAACTTGATATTCGTAATTTATTTTTAATTTTTATTTTTGGTATAGTTACATACCAACGGACGCATTTTTAAATAAACAAGATTTTATTTTTCTTACGCCCTTTCAGTTAATAAGTAGGGAAACATTTCGGCTGTCCCAAAAATAAACACAGTAAGGGACATTTTTTTCAAAATCGATATTTTTACACTACGCTAATAACCAAGTAATTCCCCACAATATGCAAAGACCCTACTTCAAAAAGACGCAGTAGATTCAAAGATACAAAATCATAAAACACAGTAAGGGCACGGGTTGCTCAGCTGATACACAATCTCCAACTTGAAAAAACAAGGGTCAGTTACCAAATCAAAACACAGCAAGCCGCATTTAGTTCCTGTGTTTTATTTTGGGGATTGAGTCTTGCTAAGTTTTCTATTTGGGGATTTTAATTCTCAACTAAATACTTTTACTACATAATTCACAGCATAGCACACGCATCTTAACGTTTAACAAGTAGACATAATTATTGTTCAGTTACAATTGGCGGGAAAGATCCAACCTAGCGATGTGCCGTTCCCGGGAACGATCCCAGAAGTGGGAATTATCGTGGGATCGTTGCCGGAAACGATCCCAAGAGGTGGGAATTATTGGGAACAATGCATTAGTTCAAGTGTTAACTAAGATATAGTTCTTGGGAATAGTTAATTAGTGATTCATATTATGAAGCATGATATTCAATATGAAACAAAATCCCCTTGGGATGTCCTAAATTCCGAATGTTGGAGGGAAATTTCTTTGTTAGGGGTTACTGACTTTTGAAAAATACCAAAAAATTCTAAAAGTCAAATTTATTTTTTTACTGTTCATAAAAATTAGCCGTAGCAAGTTTCGAGTTTGTGTGAAAAGTGAAAAAAAAAACAATTTAAAAACTTGATCACATTCATTAATATTTTGTAAGGGAGTTACAATAATAGGCATGATGACAGATTTTGAATTTTCCTTCTATTATGTCTAGTAGATAGACGGCTACTATTTTCGAAAAAAAAAAACAACAAAAAAACTTAGTTTTCGTACAAATTTATGATATTTTTTGCTATTCAATTTGAAATACGTGCAGAAATGCTCCAAAATATCATGGCGTCGCTTGTGACGTAATGACTATGTAGATACGGCATCATATCTATGCTGAATTAAGAAAGTGAACAAAACGTCCCTTGTGCAAAAACACATCAACAGCAGCACCGAACAAACTGTTTGTTTATGTTCGAAACAAGAAAATAATGAGAGATAAAGTTATTGTAGATAGAGATGCACTGTGACTTTATAAAGCATTTGCTGGCTTTACGGAATATGGGAGTGCTATTAGTACGGCCTCCAAGTGTAACAACTAGAGCTAAACTATCTAAAACTGAAGCCAAAATGAGCTTACTAACCCTGCCAATATCAACAGGGGTGTACGCCAAGGTGACACCATCTCGCCTAAGCTCTTCACCAACGTCTTAGAAGACGTAAGACTCTAGACTGGGGTGAGAAGGGTGTCAATATTAACGGCGTTTATATGTCGCACTTGCGTTTTGCCGATGACATCATCATCTTGGCAGAAAATGCCACGGATCTTCAGCGTATGTTCGCAAACTTGCACGAAGCGTCCCTGGAGGTCGGTCTCAAGATGAACATGTCCAAAACAAAAGTCATGGCTAACCATCTGGTGACTATGCCGAACATCACTGTCGGTAATTGCCTGATAGAAGTTGTCGATGAGTATATCTACCATGGACATTGTTTATCTTTTCACCGAGAAGCCCAGGTAAAGGAGATCATGAGGCGGATTCAGCTTGGTTGGGCTGCTTTTAGGAATCTTGCCGATGTTTTCAAATCAAAGATTCCGCAATGTCTAAAAACCAAGACATATGACCAGTGTGTTCTAGCCATTCTCACATATGGAGCCGAAACTTCACAAAGCAGAATATGCACCGAATTAAAGTATCACAAAGAGCAATGGAGCGAGCCATGCTAGGTCTTAGACTCGTAGATCGAGTACCCAATGTCGTCATTCGTCGCCGGACAAGTTTTGATGACATTGGCGAAAGAGTCTCAAGACTGAAGTGGAAATGGGCGGGACACCTGGCGAGGCGGAAAGACCGCAGGTGGACCAAGGCAATCACAGAGTGGTGGCCGAGAACAGAACGACGGTAAGTAGGCAGACCTGCGGCCCGATGGTCGGACGATGTCGTTGAGTCGGCGGAAGGTCCGTGGATGCGGGTGGCGAGAGACCGAGTGAAATGGCATTTGGGGGAAAAGGCCTATACCCAACAGTGGGCAGCGGTAGGCTAACGCTAACGATGATGATGATGAAAGAACTTTTCACATTTTGGTATTCAGATGAGCAAAAGTGTTTATTTGATGCGAGAAACTCGCTCAATATCAACAAGTCAACTCTGGGTAAACTAGAGCTGATTTGCCTCAATAAAATATTGTTAGATTGTTGATTATGAACCACGGTATTGAGCCACGAATAAACAATAACGTCCACAAATTAAATTATGCGAAAATTAATCGGAACGCGTAGTCACAACAAAAAGTCAAACAACACGGCCGTTGTAGCTAGTCGTGACGTCATTCACTTTGATTGCTGTTTCAGTTAATATGGCCGATTCCGGTATTTTGTACTTTTGTTTTCTTAAAAATCTTATCAATCTCAATGTTTATTTTATAACGGAGTCATTTTAAGGAATTATTTTGACCTTTATTTTTTTTTTATTAAAAACTGACCAACGATTGACCCCAATCTCACCTGATGGTGGTAAGTGAAGATGGAGCCGACGATGTTCCTCGTTGGTTTAGTAAGAGCCTATTCACTCTTGCCTTAAAGGCACCCAAATTATAGCTTTCCGGATGTACAGAGGAAGGGAGCGAATTCCATTCCTTAGCGGAAACCATTTATTCTTTCATTTTTTAATACTGTTATTGTTATATTTAAAGAAAACTTTCGAAATATTTACAAATTTTGTAATTTTGACTCATGTTTATTGGGAAATCATCATTCATTTATTTAGCATATTTTTTGCCAGAAGTTACTTTAGTTATTTCCTTATGCTGACTTTTTTTTACCCACAAGTTTAATTTCTAATTACAGCTATATTTTATCACATTATTTGCCATTAAAATTTCCTATCTCTACGGTATGTTTGGTAAATAAAACAATTTCTGAAAACAGTCTCTCCCTTAGTGACTATTAAACCTGCAAAAATTAAATTTGTTTAATTTTTCCAAATTTTGTTCTGCTGCAGCTCCACTGCTTGCAGCGTTAGTGTCTGTTTTTTCAAATGATTGTTTAATCACTAACGAGGCTTTCTTGCATTTTACAAGATGGCGCGCGAATTTTGTTGCATTTTTTACTCCACACTGCGTCTCAGTATTTACATAAAGTCTTTTCCTTATGACCTTCCTTGACTATTCTAAAATGTTCATGAACACTGTCTCTTGCTGGCACCATTTTTTTATTAAAAGTTGAAAATTAACGAACGAACAACAAAAAAACGCTATCACAGCGCCAACCGTGGAATAATACTGACTTCCTCCGCACGCTATCCCGTCTCCGCATTTAGCTCCTCGATAATGTATAGATGTCTCTTTCTTTCTTTAATGCATAGCGCAAAATGATTTGAAATAGTAAATATATTCGCGTCAAATAAGTACATCTTTTCATTTTTTTACTTACGATTTTTAGGATCTGGCGATAATAACATTACAATTAATATTTACAGTAATAATCATCATCATCAACCAATTTTGTCCCCACCGAGGCCCACAGGTCCCTTCTCTGAGGAAGGTATAGGCCATACTTTACCACGACGGGGGCCTAGTCCGGATTGGTGGAGGCTTGTAAGACTAGTGGCTGGTCTTACTGTCAGAAGTTTTCAAGCCGCCCTAAGGCCTCTGACTTGGCTTAACCACTGCCATCTATCGACGGACCTCTACCCCCGCAAGTTGGCAAAGAAATAAGAAAAAATGTTCCTAACCATATCATTGGGATCGTTCCCATTGTTGCCGGAAATAATGGGAACGTTCCCATTATTGCCGGGAGTGGGAAGCTTCCCATTATTGCCGGGAATGGGAAGCTTCCCATCTCCACATCTCTAATCCAACCCGGTGCCATTTTAAAGAGTTATTCCGGGCCGAGGAGACGCGGTAGAAAGGTCTATTATAACCATTTCTAAGTTAGTAAGGCTCATAAAACATGCACAAATAAAGAAATACATGTTTTGAGTATACATTAATGTAGGCAATAATCTTATCTATGACATAAAATAGTAACTTTGTTAAAATATTACGTATTTTTTTACAGCTGGCAAAAAATATGTTTTTTCGCTCTCCTGTAAAAAATTTATTTTGTCCCTTACTGTGTTTATTTTTGGGACAGCCGATTTGTACTTTCTTTTTATGAGCAATAAACGATGTTTTTTTTCTTTAGTAGTGTTTATGTACATACGTAGTATAAAGTCCAAACGAAAAACTAAATAATATTTTTGGTAATAATCTTTTTAGTAATTTTTATTAGGAGATACGGCGTCTATTATATGCCTTACTACTGTACTGCATTTTATGCCACGCGGCTAGAATTAGTTCAACAGCGAGTTCAATACCATGAAATGTATTAGTTGCAGAGAAATATCTTCATCTTTTAATGTAGCCTCTCTGACGAGAGCAAAATATACTAAGCTTATTCATTAAGCGCACAGCAAACTATTCAGTATCATGCTCGAAATAATCTATCGCCGATTTCATACTTTGAAATCTTTTTGAAAACGCAACCAAGTACTTACACCCGTCTTTACAATATCGAACCCTAGTTCTACTACGTCATCATGCCACCCTCGCTTTTCAGACTCACTGTAGCACGAAACCATCATAATGAAAAGAATACATAAAATATTTTATTCCGTGCGTTTCGCCCATAGTCGAACCTACCTAATTTCGCTGCACGTTCCCGTTTCATTCAAATGATTAATATTTCAATTTGCTTTTTAATCGGGGTAAGTAATCGACTGCAGTTTTTACATTATAATTATACACCTAGTACGCAAGGTATGAAAGTTACGGATGAAAGAGTTTATTTGCTGTCAATAAGTAAGATAAGTAAACTGTAGCAAAGGGAAGCAGTTTGAAGCTTTGAGATAGTTAAAACCTTTTCTACCAGCACTGAATTTATTTTAAAAAAAAAGAAAAAAACGCTGTGTTTCTTCGATTCTTCGCCGACCCAAAAATTTAAACATAGAACTCCTGACTCCCATTAAAACAATGACGCGCGGAATCACCAAACGCAAACACGTGCGGCGCGACAGCACGCGTGATTCGGGGCCGCGCTGCCCGTGATTTGTGGTTATTTACCGCGCCCGTTAACTTTCTATTATGGGGGCGCGCCCGTGCGGAAGCGGCCGCGATTGTGTTGCGATTCCGCCGTTTTTAATTTAACAGAATTGGCCCATGAGAGACACCGAAGGACCGGGTAATGCCAATCTTGAAAAATTACATCGAAGATGATTCAGACTACGAAAAAGTTTTTTTTTTACATAGCCTATTTTGTGTCCTACTGCTGGGCAAAGGCCCCTTCCTGCTTTCCACGTCTCTCTGTCTCCAGCCACCTCGCACCATCCCGGTAAGAATGCATTTAGGTCGCCCTGCCATCTTCGCTTGGGTCTGCCGCAACGTCGGTGTCCATTTTGTGGAACCCAGCCGGGGTGGACCATGTCTGGAGAATGTCTGCTGTGTGAGCGTAGATGCAGCATACAGCAGACATGGCTGGCCTGGGGAGTGATCTCAGTAAATAATTGCCAGCATAGTGCGAGTCAGGTAAGGACAGAGAGATATGAAAAAACAGTTCTTTCTTCGATCTTTGTTTATTTGTTCTGCTGGCCGAATTGCTTGGTGGCTTATCAAATTAAGGTAGATGTGGATGGTGAGGCACCAGAAAAGATGTGAAAATATGTGAAAGGTTAACCTAATGGTTAAGGTGGGCTGATGGTGATGATTAAAATCAAATGACTTTCACTTGGAATCAGAAATTTATTTCACCACAAAGAATTTACATTCTGTATGTTGAATGTCAATGTACAGTCGACAGCACGTCAATCTTCCCATTTTAGTTGCAAAGTCGCCCGTAATGCAACGGAACAGAGTGCATGGGTGTATACCATGATGTGCTGTCGACTGTACTACCTAAAGTGTTAGTGGTAGCCGCTCTGCCTTGAGGCTGTACGTAGTGGAGAAAAAGGCAAAAAAACTCCACTCTGATCATGTCTCCAATCACCTTAAATCTTATACATAAGTTGGTGTAAATATCCATCTACCTCACTCACGACAGTGTACCATAGGAGTAGGCAGAGCTCAATTATCGTTTTTTTGGAATGTTGTCACTCATTAAATATTCATTGCATTAGTTCAGTTGTCACTTTGTGGTCTTTATGAATTAGGGGCCTTTGTTGAAGTCCTAAAACCCCTGCTGAGTGAGACGAGTGTAATGATGGCGGTCACAAAATTTTAGCTGGTTGAAATTTATGGTTTTTAAATGACTTAACCTATTGAGATTTCTTTGTGGTAGTTAGCTATTGTAAATGTGCAAGCCTTTTGATGCTTTACACGATCATTGAATAGGGTGATTTGCGTCACATTAAACATTAAAGCCTTTATTAAAGAGATAGGGATTCGTCTGAGGAACCGTGGCTTGGACTACCGCTCTGGGGCATATTTGATGCAACGGATCTCCCTAGCAGTGCAGCGCGGTAATGCTGCCACTGTTATGGGAACCTTTGGGTCAGATATGTCCCGGGGTGGTTTGATTGACTGACACTATTTTATTTATTTTTTGTGTGTGTGTATATTTTTTATTGGTTATTAGTTTATTTAATATAATGTGACATGACAATTAATTTATTTTGGTTTGTAGTTTACCGCTAAAATATTTTTTGACGAAGCTTTATGTGAATTTTTATTGTGTTTGTATAATGTATTTTAGACTTTGTTGGTATTGATTTTAATAAAATCCTTAAATAAATCAGCTGCTCCGTAAATGATTAAAAGAATGTATTTGTAAGAGATATGTAATCATCTCAGAGAGTAAACAGTTTTTTTAAATTTAGACAATAGCGCTGGAATATTAACAAACTGTCTTATTTACAAAACACCTCTTAAGACGGAGTTAAGCCATTGTACTTATACCATTCATCAATTCCATTCATACAAACTAAGACCATTCATCCTTATTATGTAAGGAATGTAATGTATTGTATGTGCCTTTATGTAAATGTTATGTTATGTTATTTATTAAGGAATTTTTAGCCTATAATAATAATAATTAATATTAATTTTTTTATTATACCAGTAAAAAAAATTGTACAATTGGCGGACTTAATACTAAATAGTATTTTATTCTAGCCAACCAACAGGTGACGTGGAGAAGGTGCTGCAATTATGCAATTAGTAGTAATTATGGTTTTAATTAATTTGTTTTTTTTTATAACCATGAGTTTTATGGTTATCAAAAATGTTTATTATCATCATCATCAACCCATTATATCCCACCGAGAGGCACGGGTCTCTTCCCTGAGGAAGTTATAGGCCATACTCCACTACGGGGGCTAAGTCCGGATTGGTGGAGGCTTGTACGAAGTTGTTATTTAGTTATTAAATTAAATTCATTTATCAACTCAACAGCTACATTAGTACGTGTAGATTTATGGCCACTCGAAAGCGCCAGAGGAAAACACGAGGGTAAAAAAGCATAAAAAGTTTAACATCACTCCGTCACAAACACTTGTCGCGGCAAACGCGGCCGGTGCGTGGCGAATCGGATGCTTTTTTGAAAATTCGAATTGCAACTCGAATCGCCCGAATCCAACCGCAACCGTGGCTGAGTTATGACATGTCGGTTTTGTCGCTGAATAGGGACGCCGATTTGATGGGTCATTTACCTTCGGTTGTGTTTATTGCCAAATTTCAGAATTTCAGCTCTGTGATGTTCTTAGATTTGGCGACAGATTTAATAGACCTCTCAGTTTTGGCATCAAAATTTTCAAGAAAACATTATCTCATTTTATATTTGTGACATATTAGGCTATTATCAATTTTGTCGTTTTTCATAATCATCATCATCATCACACGGTCTCTCGCCATTCGCATTCACGGACCTTCCGCCGACTCGACGACATCGTGCGATCATCGGGCCCAGGTCTTCCTACCCGTCGTCCAGGGCTTTCGATTCTGTTAGTGCATTATAGTTCAATTACAGTCGAGTCACGTGACATGTTTGTTAATTCCATTGACGCCTAGAATTACGGATACCTAAGCGTGCGCCCGCGATTTATATAGAAATCAATGTACTCCAAATTTAATTTAAATTAAATCAATAACATTATATTTTATAATAAATATATTTGACTAATTAGTAATAATATAAGATGTCTAATGAGCATATTAATTAGATTTTGAAACTTCTTTTATATTTCAATTAATTATAAGACACGTTTGGAATGTATGCTTGAACTGTTACCATATTATTAATAGAATAAAGACTTTTTATTTTATTATATTTTATTTTATTAAGCGTGCGCGCGTTGATTTGAAGCGGTATGCGGCAATGAAATGTAATTGACGCAGTCATGCAACTGTCATTATACTACAATGCAATAGCAGAATATAGGCCCTGTTCTCGGCCACCACTCTGTGACTGCTTTGGTCCACCTGCCGTCTTCCTATTTCCATTTCAGTCTCTTTCGCCACGTGTCACTTTCGTCATTCAGTTCATAATTGTTTTATTCTCAGCCTAAAACATCCTGCCAAAGTCGGCTGTGGGTTTACCGTATTTGTAACTGAGTCTGTAGGTTTTACATCATCTTCTTCGGACCTTAACAACTCCTAGGACAGTATCGAGCATCAAACACATCATAATAGGGCAAAATAGTGTACTCTGTCGAATTATGAGCACTTATAACAATATCAGGAGTATAAGGGAAAAATCTTAATTATGTAATGTTCCGCAGGCTTTATTAGCTGTATGCGGTAGCAATTTCTCGTGTAACGTGTATTGATTTTTCATAAGTATTTTAATGTTAACCTATTATTGGGCCTTATGTAGCACCGTTTTCATGTACTGTTTTGTTTTGTACCGTGTCTGTTGGTTTCCTAGTAAATAAAATGAAATAAAATCATCATTCTACTTCCGAAACTGTAAACCATCTCATTAGTATCAATTGAATTATAATACATAATCCTACGATATGACTATCTCTGTGGCGTAGCGGTTAACGCATCTTCTTACCATGCGAGAGGTCCCGGGTTCAATCCCCTGGGGGCTGGGGAGAAAAAAAACTCCAGGTCTTGGATGTTTATGTTTGTGACGTCGCTGTTTCTGGTTCCCACGACACAGGGTATCCTAGTGTGGGGCCAGATTCAATGTATGTGCCTGTATGTAAATGTTTATGTTTATAAATTCAGTACAAAGGCTTGTTTGAAGTTGTTTAATTTTGTTGTTGACAGTAAAGAAATGGCTTTCCTTTTTTTTTTTTATTTGGCTTTCGACGTCAATCCATTAACAAATCTATACTCTGTTAAGTTTTGGGCGATAGTAATGAAAATTAATAGAAAAAATAATCAAATGTAGACTTTACCCATCATCAAGTACCTACTATAAGGTAATACACCACCCGCGGCGCCGGCTCGCGCCATTTAGATCCTCAGGACGGAAGTGACGTCACGATCACAATCGATGAGTATCCGCTTCCGGCGACGCAACTTCCGCCCGGCTCAATGTTGCGGATATATCCGAATGCAATTTTGCGGGTAGACCGAAAATATCGCGGTTAATGACCGACTATTACGCGAGCTTGGGCGAGGTGGGGTGATTAAGTTGAATAGTATTTGGATGGCCCTTAAGGGCATTATTATCCTATAGATATTTAGATAAGTAACTTTATACTTTATAAGCACTATTTTTTACATAAATAAGGTACTTGATTCATAGTTCTTTAAGTTTTATTTGTCCAATGTTCGTTTTTAAGGGTTGATTATATGGGGTTTATTGTGATAGATGAATTTGACTGACTCCCAAATAGTTAGTTCTGAAGGAGAAAAGTAAAAATAAAACATAAAAATTGTCTAGGTAGTACGGTGTACATTTGAACATTACAAAAGAAAGAAAGAAAGAGAAATAATATTTATTTGACGACAAAAACAGTCGACAGAAAACACAAAATCAGCTGGTTGCTGTAGAAATATAAACGGTTTACGGTATAAATCGATTGAACACGAAGACAAACAATAATAATAAAATATCGCAAAATTTTAAGTATTGTGTCCCCAAAATGGGGCCGACTCAGCATAATGTTGCAACCGAGAGATCAGTTGAAACGCTTATTTTCAGTGTGGTATAATATCCTGCGGTAAGCAATGTACGTGTATCATTTGATTCGCAAATTTGCCCTTTTGGTAAATAAAAAATAGCATATATTTATTTTTACATTATTTTATTTAGGGCACTGTAAATCATTTAGATTTCATCATCAACCCATTATGTCCTCACCAAGGGGCACGGGTCTCTTCCCTGAGAAAGGTATAGGCCATAATCCACCACGGGGCAAGTCCGGATTGGTGGAGACTTGTAAGACTAGTGGCTGGTCTTTAGATTTAGATTTATGATTCCACGGTTTGCAGGAGTCTTAAAACTTGACTCTCTACACGTATATTATCTGCATATACATAAATATTATATCCTAGAGGTGTAGGCAGAGACCAGGGATAGCCACCTGCCACGATCCTGACAAATCATTTTCGCTTCATCGACATTCATTAGTCGTTGCATGCAGGCACGTCGGTTTCGGGTACTGAATATTAAGTGTACTTTTGAAAAAAGAAACACTAAGCAATGGCTGTCACTATGCACCAGGAGACGCCTGAAAGCAGGATATAGTTAATGCATATGCCGTGTTGCCTTAACTCCTGCTCTAAATATGAACGTAAGAGCTGGGACTGCTGGAAACCAGCATTGGTTACTAGGCTGTGGTAACCGACATGTTAGCTTTATCATCAACCTATTATGTCCCCACCGAGGGGCACGGGTCGCTCCCCGGAGGAAGGTATAGGCCATACTCCATCACGGGGGCCAAGTCGCTGACTGCTTTATCACTTGCAATCATTAGGTCCTCCTGAGTGCAGGTGTTAGGGCATGCAGGGCACGACAAGAGGTCCATCGTCTGGATAGTACCGCACAGACAGTTCAAATTGTCGCTGGCGGTATCCGCAAACCCCTACCTGAACCTGGTAATAAACTATTTCTATTCTATTCTATTGTAAATATAAACTTACTTAAACATAATGAACACATTCACAAACTGGCTTACCCGACACCCGATGTCAGTTCATTAGCGAACAGTTTAAGATATTAAACAAACATACACGAATATTGTTGTACAACGCACGGATGGTGCTATGCCAAAGAGTGCACGAGCCTAGTATGATTAAGCATTAGAAGAATTGTTATAAAGTTCATTATTTTGTTCAGCTTTGGTTTTCACGTAAATAAAACATACATACACGTGTGGGCTGAGATCAGAAACTGCCACTTGCCATGATCATGACAAATCACTTTCGCTTCATCGATATTCATTAGTCGTTGCATGCGCGCACGCCGATTTCGTGTATTTTTTGTAACCAAAACGTGGATGGAAATTTTTGTGAAAATACGCGAAACAATATCTTTCTAAATATATATTACCAACTTACTTGACTTTGACAGTATTAAAAAAAAACACCCAGACCAAACCTGACGCAAATGAAATATACGCCAAAGGAAATATTTTAATTTATACGGTGCCATTTACTAGTAGGTACGAAGAATATCCGTTGCATAATGCCATCCCCGAACCCCCATAGATTAAAGCGGTAATCAGCGAGGGTGCCAAATACTCTATCTTCACCCCACACGCCGAAGGGGTGTCGCAGTGTTGAAAATATAATAAAGCACAATGATTTGCAACGCCTTTGCCCTGTCATATTATTCATAGAGCGATATTAAATACATATTTTTAAATTGTCCCCATTATGAGTGAGGGAGGGTGGGTGAAAATGATAGTTTGTTTTAATGGGGTTTTTGATAGTTTTTATTGACTGTTTACAGCAAGTAGGATTTGCGTTGTTTATTTCATGCTGTGCAAGCTTAGTAGAGTCGAAATGAAAATCTCTTTTCGTTAATAAATTTTAATTTCATCTACAAAATCCCATAGACGAATACGAGTAGATGCCTCTATCTTGGAGGAAGTCATCAGAGTGTTATTGTTTGCCACTTAATACGCTCCTGAGAAACGATGACAGCGAAATATCTACTATCAAGGTGTGCTGTAGCGATTCTACTTTATAGAAGCAGGGCACAGCCCTCTAGGATGATTATTAAATGATTTCAGAAATTTATTTCAACGTAAAGAATTTACATTCTGCTTGTTGGATGTCAATGTACTTATAATACTAATGTTAGCCGCTGCCTTGGGGCTGAATGTAGTGGAGAAAAAGGCAGCAAAAAAAAAAACTTCACTCTGACCATCTTTTCCTAAGAAGGTCAAAATTAAAGACACAATCATGAGTGCAATCAATATATTGAAAGGGAATCGTTTCGTTTTTGTTCAGATGTCAGTCGATGACTAGGTAGGCTAGGCAGTTCTCAATAAAAATAAATAGTCAACATCATCAACCTATTATGTCCCCACCGAGGGGCACATCCTCTTCCCTGAGGAGGACGTTTACTAAAAAAATGCTTTTTAGCAATTATACCATTTTATTTGAAACTGATTTGAATCGCTCGTGGCCCCGGATAATATTATGTAACGGACACAAGCTCGCCTTTGTACATGCTATTTCTTATGTACAAAATAATAAAAATAAATTTTGTGAAAGTCGAAATAGATAAGAAAACCAAAGGACCTGGCGCAAGAGGTTACCGACATGTGGGGGGTGGTGTCGACCGAAATCGTTCCTATAGTCTTGTCTGCTAATGGGTTAGTTTCAACCAGCCTCGCTAACTATCTGAGGCGGTTGAAACTCCGAGTGAGCATGCTTCAGTCATACAAAAGGTGCTGCTTGACACAGCCTGGATAGTCCGACGTTTTCTCTCGTTGTCGCCCTGAGTTCCGGCCGCTTGGCTCCTCAGCCGGAGGGCGTCCGTCTGGGCACTTTGGTCAGACTAGGTGGGATGACGATCTGCAAAAAACTGCAGGCAGATGCTGGACAATAACAATTACAACAAGTATTTTAACTTTATTTCAACATTCAAAAGTGCAAAATTACAAGCAGAAAATGGCTTGGAGAATGACCTCCGCTCCTTGCATTATATTTAAATTATTTCCCTAAAATACGCTTCGTGCGCCGAGGGTCCATTTGAATGACAATACACAGTATGTCCCATTGAAATTAGGTCCCTCTTTTCAATTCTTCGGGCTCACGACGGATGACATGGGTTTTTGTAGCTAGGGATTTTGGCCTTAGTTTTGTTTGGGATAAGAATGGTTTTTATGTGCAGTGTTTAGATGAGGTATTCAAATGCGTCCTAAAATATCTTGCCAAAACAAACGTGTGGTTTGTTCGGCTTACTTACTTGCTTATTTCTATAACAGTAATGAAAATTGAGGAATTTTGGTTTAATCTTAAACGAGGATTTTTATGAATATAGCACTATTAAACGTTTTCTTTTTTGTCAGACAAATGCTTATCTTAATTTATTGGTATAGAGCCTCAAGTCATCATCAACCCATTATGTCCGCATCGAGGGGCACGGGTCTCTTCCCTGAGTAAGGTATAGGCCATACTTCACCACAGGGGCCAAGTCCGGATTGATGGCGGCTTGTAAGACTAGTGGCTGGTCTTACTGACAGAAGTTTTCAAGCCGTCCTAAGGCCTCTGACTTGGTTCAAAGACTGCCATCTATCGACGGCAGCCGGCAACAACTGCTTAATGTGCCTTGCGAAGCACGGAACCGCTCGGAATAATGCCACGAGCGTTAGTCATAGAACGGTCACCTATCCATGCACTGAACGCGCCCTATGTTGCTTTACCTTCGTGATCGTTTACCACCTAGTTTTATTATCAAATGATCAGCGAATTAAGAAATTAGCTTCATAACTTAAAAAGTCGTCAAGAAATGCCCAACATTAGGAACGACGGCACATGCCTTCAAATGTTCCGAGCTCCGTTTCGACTCACCATGATTAAGCTTAGCAAATCAGAGCGAAACCCGGTCGGACTCTCCCGACAAAAAATAAAGTAAGTGTATCCGGAATAAAGTTCATAACAACTCCACTCGTGCAATAACTCTTAAACTATATTTTAAACCGTACCCCAAATCCGGAAGCTGTCAGGACGCACCATTCATTACACGCACATATCAAGTTGCGAATCTGAGGGCTGAATAGTACGGAGCCTAAAGTGTGGGGGGAATGCGCCCATTTCCTGTTTGAGTTTAAAATAGAAATAAGTTTGGGAATGATACGGTATACAGTGTACTAACTTATGCATAGTGTTTGCAATAGTGTAGAGATTTAGTTGAGAAAGGGTCATTTTTTTCTGCAGCGAACTAACGTTTCGTCTGTGTATGTCGCAGATTCCTATGCATAAGCATAATTCCTCTGCCTACCCGTCTGGAATGTAGGCGTGAGTACACCTATGTATGTATGGCAAAAATATACATTGATGCAACCAGATCAAAGCTGAATGAAAGAAACTATAGGCGACTGAAATTTCAGAGCTATAAATCAGGATTACCATTGCATACGTAAACCGTAACAACTACTTAACATCTCCTTTATACCTGAGGTTTTACACACAGCCACGTAGATGGATATTGCAAAAGGAAATTCAGAAAACTGCCCTCCTGATGGAACTCCGAAAAAACGAACCAAGCCAAGCTCGAAACGTCAAGAAATCTTTTCATTCCCTACAATATAAGTAATTCCCGCGAAGTGGAAGCACTCTCATAGAATCTCACAGAAAACCTCAACGGGGACCGCCATTTTATCACTGAATTTACTTTTAGGCGCCGCCTACTTCAAAATGTCTGCAATATCTTCGATGTTTTTTTTACACGATTATTTATTTAAAACTAGCTGTCTCGGCAAACTTCGTGGCGCCAAAGTTTTTGTATTTTTTTCATATTTTCTCACCATTTAAACCTTCCCTGGAATGCCCAATAATTCTGTATCCTGGTTGAGCAATAGAGTGTTATCTATCTATCTATCCACAAATATAAGAAAACCAAACATCAGCCAATTCGGTCCAGCCGCTTTCGAGGTTTAGTGAAAGTAACGAACAGGTTTATAGGTATATAAGATGAAAAATCTCAACATTATTAGACAATTACGCCAAGCTGTAAAGCAGTTTTTTGACGAAAACATAGCTATCATGAATCTCAACTGATTGTTCTTGGATGAACTTTACAATAAGTAATACTATTTTAAAGTGGTATAGGTACTCGTGCTTAGCATCTACACATGTCTCGCAAGAAACAGTATGAAAACATTAAAATATGTAGTTATTACGTATCTAAAGATGTGCAAGCTAAGAATAATACTTTATTAATTTATTTGCGTCTTAGATAAAATAATAGGTTAAAGAGTAAGTCTAAAAATATCAGGTGTCACATACGAAAATGATGTTATTAATTTTATTCCGGATACACTTACTAAACTTTTTGTCGGTAGAGTCCGACCTGCCCTTATATTATGTAACTTTGCACTCTATCGGGGTAAGTATTTAGACAACTCGAAAGAGTCAAAATAAGAATGTATATGACAGTTCGGAGTAGGAGTATGAAAAAAAGTCCCAGAATGTAACAGTGTGACATAAGGTGGTGTGACATACCGGGAACAAAAGGGCTAAATCAGACATCCTCATAAGTGAAACACTATAGACATCTTCTGTTGTTCTCTGAATGAGTTCACAAAGACCACTCTTTTTATTTTGTGTTATGAGTAAAATGCTGTGTTTATTGTTTTTTTTACGTAGCCTCTCGTATGTCCACTGCTTGGCAAAGGCCTCCCCTCCTGCTTTACATCTCTCCCTGTCTCCAGCCCTCGCACCATCCCGGTAAGAATGCATTTAAGTCGTCCCGCCATCTTCGCCTTTGTCTTCGTATTGTTTATAAGTGTTAAATTATTATTGTTTTTGTGAGTGCGCTTCACTATTCTATTAGGACTACATCCTGTAGTAAATAATAGTAAGCTTTAGAAATAAATAAAAATTTAAACTCCAGCACAGAAAACATAACCACAAAAAGAGAAGAGAAGAAGAAAGAAGAAGAAGAAAAATTGATTACACAATAATACGTCACAACAATACAACAAACCCAAAAAATAAAACAAAAAATACTGCAAAACAGAAAATCAGAAGAGATCAGAAAGAAAATAAAGGTCACGGCGTGTCACTGCTGTTATAAATGGCAGCTGACTCAGCATTATGCTGATGGACAAGTCTTCAGCGCTGATTTTCAGTCAGTGCCAAGAGATAGCATCGCGCTTTCTGTAACTAACCTTGTTTGTGCCCGCAGCCTGGAAGGGGACCAGCCAGATGGGATTGAAGCGCAACGGAGCGAGCGAAGCCACGGGATGAACGCTGTATATTACCTATACAGATTATCTTATAGGCATTCGGGGCTATTATCATTTTGTTGAAAGTTGAACGAGGAATCTCGCCGAGAGGTTTTGCTGAGATCTCCTTTCAATCGCGTGTCGTTCTGGTTGTTATGTCTGTAACTTAGTTAAGAGGAAATCAAGTTCAAAATATTGATACAGGTAGCGAAGCATCATCATCATCATCATTCAGTCACAAGAAGTCCACTATTGGACACAGGCCTCCTCCATGGATTTCCAAAAAGACCGGTTAGAAGCGGCTTGCATCCAGCGTCTTCCTGCCACTTGGATGAGATCGAATACAGGTAGCTAATGCCGGCTACACACGTAACGATATATCGTAGCGATTAAACTGCGCAAGCCGATTTGCGCAGATTTATCAATCGTGTGTATGACGAAAATCTGCAACGATTTGTCATACACACGATGGATAAATCTGCGCAAATCGGCTTGCGCAGTTTAATCGCTACGATATATCGTAACGTGTGTAGCCGGCATAATAATTCATGCAAACCAGGCGTAATTCGACGACTTCAGTGGCGCAGCGGTAGCGCATGTGTCTACCATGCGAGAGGTCCCGGGTTCGAAGCCCGGCTGGGTCAAAAAAGAAATCCGGGTCATGGATGTTTTCATGCTTGTGACGTCGCTGTTTCTGGTTCCTACGACACAGTGTATCCTAGTGTGGAGCCAGAAGCAATGTATGTGCCTGTTTATGTAAATGTTATTAATATAAATTGCGAGAGGGAAAGCAGATGCAAATTGTATGACTTTTATAAGGCTTAACGTGTTGGAAAACATCGTGAGAAAACCTGAGTATTTGATATACCTTATCACACACCTCAACGATTAACATTGCCGATTCGCCGTGGACACGCGTGGTGCCCATAATCCTTATCCGAGAGAAAGTCTATTATCAAATATAAAAATTTACATACAGGGATAGACATACATTGCTTCTGGCCCACACTAGGACACCCTGTGTCTTGGATACAAGAAAAAGCAACATCACAAACATGTAAACATCCAAAACTAGGGGTTTTTGTCCCTAGCCGGTATTCGAACCCGGGACGTCTCGCACTGTTGGCAGACTCGCTAACCGCCGCGCCACAGAGGTCATCAAGAATTAAATTAGGTATATAAAAAAAAGAAAATATATTTTTCAAAAAAAAATTATAGAGAATACGTTTGCTAAGTTCGCGTTCTGCGTAATCTGTGTGTTGTAGCCCGTAATATTCAGTATCTTAACATCCCGTCTGTCTAGAAATCGTCCTTTATACTTACTTAATTTACATAGGTACTTATATTACTTCTAAACAAACATTTGAAGGCAGCTCAATCTCAGTCCAAAATAATAAAGGGAACCTAAAACTTATATTAACTTTACTATATTAACTAACTCACATATATTAACCTCAACGCCGGGACAGCCGACTCCAATTTATGTTCCCACGAACACATAAATAACTCTCTAATTTACATAACGACGTTTACATAAGCCCTTATGTGCGCCACATTGTCATCTTATATAACTCAGAGCTATCTTTTAAGAAAAGCTCCCTCCGTCCTTGTCTAATTTCAACACCCGTCTCTGTCCAACTTAGCGGGAAAACCAGCCAAGCGCGCCGATGGGCGTGGTCTAAACAGAACCACTGTAACTTGGCCCTTTAAAAGCTATTGCTTTACGTCTCTCGTTTGTTTAGGCACGTAGTTGAGAAGAGCGCTGGGGGTCAGCTGAGCTGGTCGTTCTATATTTTGCCTGAATGAACATTGGCTGATACAGGCCACGCCTTCGTTGGAAAATGCACTCCAAGATCACAATGCAGCGTGTAAGAATTGTTCTTTTCCAACTTTACAACCTGCCATTCCTTAGTTATGCTAATGGGAGGCTTTTAGAATGATAGAAGTATTTGGGTTAATGGTTTGTTAACAAGATGTCACTCCTTGAGTGATGGTAGGAGCCATTTCTGCTCGTTGTGCAAACATTTTGCTAAATACCTACTGTGGTTATTTTTAGGCAGCCGACTGGGTTCACTACGCCTTTTCGAAACACGCTTGACCTTCTTACATTTTTACTATGACGACTCACTATAAGTTGAATTGAACTAAGCTTCAATGTGACAAATTATATTACACCGTTGCTTCATTTCACCTTTTGACATTTCATTATTTGTTCATTTTGCTCACAGGCTATTAATTTCAAAGACTACAATGACAATTTCACCTACGTGCCATTCGAACAACGTTCGTTTGATCATCTTGGTATTTTATCTCACTATAGGATAGGCAAGGCAGGTAGGTATTCTTACTAACTAAAAGAGAAGGGAGCATACTATCCACAAAAATCCATTGAAAATTTCCATTGTTGGATTTTTGTGGACTTTATGTCTACTTAAATAGTTATAATTTTCAATAAATTTTCACATGATCAAAAATAATTTCACCTAAGAAAATCTTTAATAAAACAGAAAATAATTATCCCAGAAATCCTCAACAATTTAATTATAATTTAATTATGTAACAAAGGGTCACGGACGCTCAGTGGTCAGTTACTGGATGAATGAGCCGTTTTCAGATGAACTAAAAAAAATAATCTAATGGCTGTCAAAGGAATGCAATTTTGGATCTCAGTCCAATAGCCATGTGTGATACATCATCAAATAGGTCTCAGCGAGTTGAACAAAAGTTACTACGACGCCAACAGCCAAATGTTTGTCCTTTCGGAGTTATTGTATTGAAAAGAAAAAAAACTAACATTTGGCTGTTGGCGGCATAGTAACTTTTGTTCAGCTCGTTGAGACCTATTTTATGATGTATCACACATGCATGCATGGCTATTGGGCTGAGGTCCAAAATTGCATTCCTTTGACAGCCGTTAGATTTTTTTTTTAGTTCTTCTGAAAACTGCTCATTACCCTACCTTTTTTTCTGTACCAGTAGCAGTTGTCTGAAGTCCAATCACAATCAAATGCAAGAGCCCAAAAAAGAGGAAAGACCACAGAATAAACTGGCAATTCCCATTACAAAAACACAAGTCTCTCTTAAAAATGCCATTTAATGACTAGGTAATAATCTCTTTCAGAAGATAAAAACAAAACGAATGGCTGTCAAAAGAATGCAGTTTTGGACCTCAGCCCATTAGCCATGTGTGATACATCATCGGATAGGTCTCAGCGAGCTGAATAAAAGTTACTACGACGCCAACAGCCAAATGTTTGTCCTTTCGGAGTTATATTGTATTGAATTTTTTTTTTTTTTCCATACAATATACCTAACTCCGAAAGGACAAACATTTGTCTGTTGATTTCTAACTTTTATTCAGCTCGCTGAGACCTATTCGATGATGTATCACACATGGCTATTGGGCTGAGGTCAAAAAGTGCATTCCTGTGACAGCCATTCGTTTTTTTTTAGTTCTTCTGAAAACGGCTCATTTGGAACTACTTTTCTGTCAGAAAAATCCTTCATTGAAACGCACATACTCTTGAATACCAAAAAGATCACGCTGTATTTATAAACAGTAACAAAAGTAAAACTATAACTGTCCCCTTCACACTCATAAGCTAGACCGCGCGCAAGAGAGCCGGGCAGACTTTTCATGATGCGCATGCAGTACACGTCACGCCGCGCGCTATTCACAGACACTACACAAGCGCAACGTGTCAATGTGTTGAACGTGCCAGCTTTACTTAACTGACCTGTATTTCAGCTGCAAGTAGTACAGCCTAAACAGTTTGATACTCGTCCTAGATTTAAACAATAAAATACCTTTTTAAATTAATAAATTTTGTTTCTATTCAACATTATTTTACCTATGTTTTAGTATGTACATACGAGTAATAATGTTTTAAAACAAACATGAATTATTTCTTGTTGTAAGGTCTGTCGGATGACGAAAATTTTAAACGTCAGATCGAAGACTTAGTCAAAGAACTCAAAGATGTTGAGAAAAAAGATATGATTACGTCTTAATCCAGTTATTGGGTGATAATAATCTGCCAACTAACACAATAAAGCCTTAAAGTTCCTTAAAGCAAGGTGTGTGTGGGACACGTCAGGAAAAAAAAACGCCTTCGCCAGCCCAATGTTTAATTTTTAATGAATTTGACTGCGTTAAGAAACAAGGCATTGAATTTCTTGAATCAGATTTTGATTGTGGTTCAGAATCAATTAATGTTTATAAGTTTATGTGGTGCATCTTTATTACCCCTGTTTTTGGTGGAGTGGAAATGTTGGTTTTGATGTAGTTAATGTTTTCGTTTTGCTTATATTTATGTTTGGACAAAATTCATTGGAGACTCCAAACTAATTAAACAAATAATCAAGTTAATCAAAAGTATCAAGATGGTTTATTCAGACAATATGCAGGGTTAACAACTAAAATATTTTTAAATTTCCCGCCAAAGGCTTGTGCCAGGACTCACTTGTCGCACACATTTAAGAAATTCACCTAGAAAAATGAGAATATTCTAACTAACCCGTCTTTCAATTTTAATGAAAATATATCTATAAATCTTAGTAAGTGAATAAATAAAACCAAAAAATGGGGAACAGGATTTACAATTAATTAGTTCGTTACAATTTTGCCCACCTAAACAGATAACTTGGTGGCGCTGTAGCTTGATATTGATATGTCAACGTGACAGTTTTGCATTGAATTAAAAAACAGACTCTAATCAGACTTTAGTTAGATCCTTCAGTACATTTTGTATGAAAGTGAATTAGATAAAAGACGCGTCTTTTCCACGCCCTAGCTCCACGTCCCTTCTGTCTGGACACAGCCTTATGCCTATAACGCACAACCCCAGCGCTGGCATAAGCCGATGCACAGATGCAGTAACGCACTGATGCGATTGCGCTGTGCACTTGGTTACACACCCTCTGGTATGCAGAGCTCTGATGAATATTGTGTTCCTGTACGCTACAAGTCTGTGTACTTCATTTCACTCCGGTGGAACCAATCAGTAGAAGTTAAGTCGCTGATAACTGTGTCTTATCAGCGCCAGCGTCATATTACAACTTATATATTATGGCACTGCACGGAAAGAGATACCATATTTAAAGCTCAAAAGCGTTGCACAAGAGCCATGTGTAGCATCAAAACAGCAGGATAGTTGCTCGCCCTTACTTTAAGTCGTTACGCATTCTTACGGTACCTTCTCTGTATGTGTATGAGCTATGTGTATTTGTAAAAATGAATCCGAGTCTATTTCATGACTATTCAATACAAAGGAAAATAAATACAATAAAATTCCACTTCATAATTATTAGTATGATGAATTTGCCAATGTTTTTTAATTTGAATAAGTTGTTGATTGACAAATGTTATTATTCGATACAAGACTTAAGCGACTCGACTAGCTAATTGTATTATTTTTAATGACTTCTCTATTGAATATGCGACATTTTTTAGTATTTATTGGTAAATGGACTACTTCATTTTGTCAATTTTCTAAACGTGTTGACTATTTAATGAAATCATTTTTAATTACTGATTTTATTTGACATATCTTAACATTTTTTTAAACAACATTGTAAGCTTGACGTTTTCAGAATTAATATTAATTTGAAATTATGCCCTAAAAATTTGTATGCCCTGTGGGTAAAGCATAGAGATCTAAATGACCCTCAAGACCTGTACTCAACACCTATAAAAAAATAAATAAAATAAAAATCATTTATTTCTGGTATCGATGATCCCTATGAGGATGATGAGATGTTTGATGAGGGTTTGTTTGTATCCATGACAAAGTAACGGAACTCTTGAATTGTCAAGAGCAAATTAACGATACTCGGCCGAACCTTCTATATTTATCGTCGTGTGATCTATTGAACAATTTGTTGGCGTCCGATTAGTCAATGTAACTCACAGCAAAAACAAAAAACAACTTTTTTTTTTTATTACTGTTACCGGTACCATTTGTTTTTCTTTTAAGGGGGGGGGGGGGGTCCTTTCTACAGAGGACATTACATCTTTTTATTTTTATAATTTTTTTTAATTTGAAATTGGTTTTACGCTTTTTAGTTTTTCATTTTATTTTATTTATGAAACAATATTATTTCTAAGCTATTTCTTCCAGCCAAACAGACGGAGACAAGAAGGAAATTAGAGATGGGTAGTTGTGCAATTAAGATATCTTATCTCTAGATCTAATACCTATATAAAATTCTCTTGTTAGTGTGCAAACTCCTCCGAGACGGCTTGACCGATTTTGATGAAACTTTCTGTATATATTCGGTAAGTCTGAGACTAGGTTGTTATCTATTTTTCATTCCCTTATCTGGCAAAATAACGTTTGCCGGGTCAGCTAATATTTTTATATCTTTATGTACCTATATCTAACTGATTTTTAAGAAACTCTAAATTAAGAAGAGCCTTAGCTTTTCTGTAGCATTGTATTCACGATAACTTTTAGGGCCATTGTAAAACGCCCTCTAAAAACCCCAACTAGACGACCTCGAAAATAAAATCCGCGTCCCAAACCTACTTAGCTAAAACTATCCCCCAAGAAATAAGTCTTAGCAACCTCCCGACTTGGCTATAAAGGGGAGAATGGGGTAACTTATACCGCCCAGTGATTTGCATGTATGTGGGGAGAAACGCCACCAATCAAATAGAACAGAAGCATCGTATCTGACAGCATATTCTGACGACCACTGTGGCGCAGCGGTTAGTGCATCTGCCTACCATGTGAGAGGTCCCGGGTTTGAATCCCGGCTGGAGACAAAAAAAAAAACCCAAGGTCTTGGATGTTTACATGTTTGTGACGTCGCTGTTTCTGGTTCCCACTGCACAGGGTATCCTACTGTGGGGACAGAAGCAATGTATGTGCCTGTACGTAAATTTCGTTTCGTTTCGTTCGTATATATTTTCAGATTTCTCTCTATCTATCTAATCAGCCCGTAAATAGAGCCCATTGTTGGGCATAGGCCTCTTTTCATTCACGCATCCCTTCCGATCCAGTGCTAATCTCGTCCAATGTTTCCCAGCCGCTTTCACAGTCGGCCCACCGATCGACGACCCGTTCTTGGCCAACACAGAGGAGTTAGTTTTTAAAAATTGCTGTCCTTTATTTAAATCTAACTAAAGGCCTATACCTTCCTCAGGGAAGAGACCCTCGGGGGAGACATAATAGGTTGATGATGATGATGAAATTTAAACAGCTATTTAAGAAATAGCTTCGTAAAAACATGGAAATGGAAAATAATATAGAAAACACAAAGTAATAACTAATGCCCGGTTCCTATAATATACGCCTACCGGCTACGATCCGTTTTCCATACAATTTATTGACGGTTCGTAGGAATTTCGCAGGAATTGTAACCGATCGTAAGCAAAAACGAAGCGTTTTGTGGATATTGAAACCGGGCATTAGAGAGTAAGCCGCCCCGGGACACATCCGACCCAAAAGTTCCCAATACTCTTTCTGCGTTACCGCGTTGCACTGCAAGAAAATTTCTTTGCATGAGATATGTCACATACCACCATAGCCATAGCAACCATAGGCAACCATAGCCACGGTCCCTCAAGCAACGTCCTGTTTCCCTCATAAAGGCATTTCCGTCCACTTTTCAGGCCCCAGCGGTTTCTATATCGCGAGGGGCACAAAAATATTTGTTTGTTTGTTAGGCTTTATAGCACAAAAGTTACAGAAAAAAATCATAAAGACTTGAATACCCGGTAAGTGTTGATGCACAAGGGTGGACGTATTTCAAAAGAAATTTCATCCAGCCAGCCTAAGAAAGGTTTTGAACAATAAAACAGAGAGCGGGAGATGGCAAATAAAGCCCAAGAGGTAACTGGAAAAAAGAATAAACCAAAAACTTTAAAAATTAAATTAAATAAAAAAAATTAAAAAAAAAAATGTATTGGCCCAAAAGCGTTTTGTAATACTTAACCTTTAACTGTGGACGTGGGGTCTCAGAGGCCCCGGCCTTTCTGAGGATCTTACAAAAAAGTCGTTTCTACCTTCCCCCGGCACCCAGGCTGCTCACTACCTTTCAAGTTAGTAGCAAAACGAGTATCAACACAGGTGATTTTGTTGCAGTCTTCAAAACACGTGAGTAGTGACCTTTGGAAAGGCAGGGGCCTGTGAGACCCCACGTCCCCTTTTCCCATACATAGTATATCAGTATACAGTGTTTGTATTTTATTTACTTTTGCATTGATTATGGATAATAATATCAAACCGGTACGTCAGGAATTAAAAGGTCGAGCACATCTTCTGAAAATTCGTCTGGAGGGAAATTTTTGCTGTTAGAAGACCCTTCATTTGAACATAATATTTTTGCTCTTCTTGAAGTTTCCGATGAATGATGATTATAGTTCCTGGTTCTGGAAAAATTGTAGGCTTTGCCCTGCAAAACTACATAGGAAGACAATACATAATGTGTGGGCTGCAATCAACCAATTTGCTTGCAATGTTCAAAGCCATTGTGTAGTGATTGCCAATAAGTACCCTATGTTTCGGTAATGTCAGAATTTTTATTTTTTTATGTGAGACATTAATTTTTTGCTACTTTACTTGTTATGGTTTATAATTTGAGAAAAAAAAGTATTTTCCTTTTCTAGGCTTTATCAAAAATATTACATTAATTTAAGTGATGTCATGTCGCCAAAGACGGAAATGTGCCTAAGATGTACTTAATTTGTTATAATGAGCAAAATTTAATAAAAACTTAACTTAATTTTTATTTTTGTAAGCTTTCTTAATAATATTAAGATATTAATTTTATTCTTTTACCAAAAAATCGTGTGTTATTCAACCTTGAAGTTCAGGGGTCTCAGAGACCCCACGTCCATAGTAGTGTAAAGGAAAGTTGACGTCCACAGTTAAAGGTTAAAGTTGTTGGAATGATTTATCTTCGATGAGTGAAGAGAGAAAGAATCAATTGAAGGGAGAAGTATTTACTTACCTAGCATTTAAGAATAATTAAAATTGTAAAACCAAGAGCATCTGCCAACAAACTGTTATGCAGTTTGGCAGAAACCAACTTCCGTATTTTACTGTATATTATATCAATAAACGTTTTCAAACGTCAATCACTGCTAGACATAGGCCTTACACAAGGCACGCCACTTCCTTCTTTCTTCGGCTGTCCTCATCGCGACGCCGCCAGCTCAGATCATCGGCAGGGCTGCCACTTATGCCGAAGAACCGATGGTTGAGCCAAAGACGTGAATGTGGAGACCACACTTTGCAAACGCAGCGTAGGACGCCCACCAGCTTGCTAGAAAAAAAAAGTTTTTAAATTGCCGCATGAGCTCGAATATCATCATCATCATCATCAGCCCATCGTTGCCCACTGCTGGGTATAGACCTTTTCCCTCAAATGCCATTACACGGTCTCTCGCCATTCGCATCCACGGACCTTCCGCCGACTCAACGATATCGTCCGACCATCGGGCCGCAGCTGCCCACTGACTCGGCCAATCTGTCTCTTTGCCTCTGTTTGTTGAATGACAATGTACTTATAATGTTAGGCTCTGCCTTGAGGCCGAATGTAGTGGAGAAAAATGCAGCGAAAAAAAACTCCACTCTGATCATTTTTTCTCAAATTGCCTTAAATTTAATATATCTAATACCTACATAAGTAATATACTACAGGTTAAACACCATATCCAGACGAGACGGCCTAAGCAACTCATAAGTGGCTTAGCACGCTGACGAAAGAACCTCCCGATAAACAGCGAAATATAATGTTGAATTATCAATTCGAATATTTTTAGAGGATGAATCGGTATTTCTATCGATATTTTTTCTACCGAAGTCACTAGAACGGGCGTAAGTGAAAATTCCATTGAACTATCACATTTTGGGCGAAGAACTTTGGCTTCTGGGGCGTTGCGGTTTTCATATTGAGTTTATCATTTTGATATTAAAAGGCAAATTTAGTTTTAGATGTTCCTGCTTTGTCTACTGTGACTAGGAATTAATATATGCATGGTTTTAAGAGTAGATTTTCTAAATATAAAAAAAAAACAATATAAACCTAGAATAATTATTTTTCTTAGTTGTGCAATATGTAGTATATTCTATCTATCTAATCAGTTGCATCTTCGAAAAAACAATTTAAAACCATTGTTATGGTGAGGCGATCGGCCCGTCAAAAATTTTACATAAATTTTTTTATTAAAACATTCTGTGTAATAAATAGGACAGTATTTAAAGCATTTTTATACTGCCTCAATGATATTTTTGTAAAAAATAAAATGAGAACCTGTTTTGAACTAAAACTTTCGTAAGCACTGCACATTGTAAAATATGGCCCGGTTCAATTAGAAAAACCAAGTAAGTTAATCCGGGCCATATTTTACAAAATAAGAACGCCAAAAAATAGACAAAAAAAATAACTTACGGCCTTATTTATAAAAACACATTTCCTCTAAAAATAAAGTAATAATTTTAATCAGTTTTTTTTAATCTGTGGCTACATTTTTCATATAGCGTGATGATGATGATGACATTTTTTACTTGTAAAATCTGGTTTTAATTTTAATCGGCGTTTTTGAAGTTGTTTGAGGAATTGAGTTTTTATAAATTTCTTATATTATGATGATTCTAACTGTAACTGTGCTATACACACTATACAATGTTCCGAAGTTTTTATAGCGTAAGTAAAATACGGTTATGGGGCAAGTTTCCCCTCCGTTCAATTTCAAGCCGTGGGGTTGAGTTTTTTTACCACAATCAGATTTTAAAGTCACTTTCCAAATTTTTCTAGGCATTATGTATCAAAGAAATACATTTTTTCAAACATCAATCTTTCATTCAATGATTAACTTTTATAGCTTACGTCAATAGAAAAAAACTTAACCCCTATAGGATCATTTTAAGTCCTTCCATCCATCAGACACACGTCTAAAGGTATTCATCATCATCAACCCATTATATCCCCACCGAGGGGCACGGGTCTCTTCCCTGAGGAAGGTATAAGCCATACTCCACCACGGGGGCCAAGTCCGGATTGCTAGAGGCTTGTAAGACTAGCGTCTGTTCTTACTGTCACAAGTTTTCCATCCGCCCTAAGGCCTCTGACTTGTGTTAACGACTGCCATCTATCGACGGCAGCCGGCACCAACTGCTTAACGCGCCTTGCGAAGCACGAAACCGCTCAAAAAAGTGCCTCTATCGTTAGTCATTGAACGGTCACCCATTCATACACTGAACGCGCCCTATGTTAATTAACCTTCGTGATCGTTTTAAGATCACTCGGTGGCCGGGGCTACGAGCGATTCTAAAGGTATTATCGAGTTGGAATTACAACCACACGATGATGGTTTCCTCGTCGTGTCCGACGATAGCGACTGTCCCCTGCTTCCTGACGTGTGCTCCAAGGTGGCTGGACCGAACTTCAAAACAAAGTTCGGATGGAACTTTGTTTTGAAGTTCGGTCCCATTCGGCGCAGTAAACACATAAACATAAACATACAGGCACATACGTTGCTTCTGGCCCCACACTAGGATACCCTGTGTCGTGGGAACCAGAAACAGCGACGTCACAAACATGTAAACATCCAAGACCTGGAGTTTTTTTTCCAGCCGGGGATCGAACCCGGGGCCTCTTGCATAGTTAGCAGATGCGCTAACCATTACGCCACAGTGGTCGTCAGTAGGGTTTACTAATGTATTGCCAAAAATCGTTTCCCAAAGTATTACTTCCCAAACTATTTTCCGCAAATTATCACTTGGCAAAAAAACATTTCTCAAAACAACTTAAAGCAAATAAACAGTTAGCAAAAGTTAATATGGCAAGTTATTGTTTACCAAATAAATACTTGGTCAAAATTCATTTTACCAAAGAGGCAACAAGAGGCAAGGTAAGAACGCATCAAAGTCGAGTCTGTTTTCGATCTTACATAGAGAACCTAACGCTCCGACGCGCTCCGCTTCGCTACGCGCGTCGTCGCACCTATATTTCTGTTGTCACGTATTCTTTACATCGCCCACCCCCCGTTCCATTATTTGAAAATAACACTTGCCAAAATAAAACGTTAGCATAATGAAGGTTTGTCTTAATAAAACTTGACGCAGTAAAATTATGCGAAATGATAATTTGACCAAATGAATAAAATGCGAAATGAAAACTTGCTAAAGCTTCATTTGGGAAATGAAACTGATGCCATAAGGTTATTGGGAAGTAAAATTTGGCGAAAAATACTTTGGCTAAACGGCGGTATCCCCGTCAGTAGAGGTGCCCGTCTTCATTGTATGTGTAGGTGGTATTTAGAACCTTTATAAGTTGTGGAAGAGCGGGTTTCCCTGGAGCAGGTATATTATATCTTACAAGGGAATCCCAGCAAAAGTGTATGTTAGAATAGTTTTGGTTGTATAAATAATAATTTCGATTTTGATTTGATTGATTTGGTCTTATCTTCAAACCACATACTCTGGGCCTAAATTCTGTTAGTGCATTATAGTTCAGTGACAGTTAAATTACTCTCTCTTTCTTGAAGAAAGTGCAGTGGACTTATAATTCGCTACTTATGTTCCACGGTGTAATGCCAGATATACGGCTAAACTAGCAGTTAGCTTAGCATATCTTAGTAAGGTCACCAAACACCTTCTAATCTGTAAGTAAGTAATTTATCTTTTTTATTTTTGGACATCTCTAGCACTACCCCTAACTCTTTCCACATCACCCATGGTTAGCTGAAAGAAAATACGTTTTAGTATTAAGCTCGCCTTAGCGCAGATCTTTTCTTGTGCAACAAAGAATTTTCAAATCAAATCAAAACATGCATGCAACTCTCAAAGCAGTTGGTGCCGGCTGCCGTCGATATATGGCAGTCGTTAAGCCAACTCAGAGCCCTTAGGGCGGCTTGAAAACTTCTGATAAGCCTCCACCAATCCGGACTTGGCCCCCTGTGGTGGACTGTGGCCTATATCATCCTCACGGAAGAGACCCGTGCCCCTCGGTGGGGTTGATGATGAACCACTTAATACCTATTTCAACCTGTCCTGTACGACAACCTCCGGGGCTGTAACACCGATACATTCTGAAGTAAACGTTTAAGACAGTACTAAAGTGACTGAGTATTGAATTTGCGGACCGTACAGGCCTGCCGGAGAGCGGCCGTCGTCGAATCCAATCACGGCGGATGTGGCGAAGATATGCAGGATTGCACGGTGCCTAAACAACGTGACGGTTGATTCCACTAAGCTCTGTAATTCCATTGATCCTAATTCGTAGGTCAAGAATCTAATACACAGTTGATAAACAGAACGATGATTAGAATGACAAAACCTGTGTTTCTTGACGACCTCTGTGGTGCAGCGGTTAGCACATCTCCCTACCATGCGAGAGGTCTCGGGTTGGAACCGCGGCTGGAGACAAAAAAAACCCCAAGTTTCTGATGTAGCACAGCTCACGAGAGCCATCTTTACTGCTTTGTCCAGGCTTGACTTATATTAATAGTGTATTTACAAATTTAGAAGACAGATGTCTGGTGTTATACACTAGATACATATTTGATGTATTCAGAGAAGAATTGAGTTAAGTGTTCAACACATCCATGAGTAATTTTAACTTTGAAAGTTTGTTAATTAAGCTAAAACTGTTTTGAAAAGAATAAATGTGGAGATTCTTCGTTAGCTTCTTCTCCTCATAATCTATTAATTGTGAAACTAACAACTTCAATAAAGACAACATTTTGTTTTTATAATGAATTAAATATTTGAATTTGATTGCTTAATACCATGGGCGGAGTTCATCTAAGTTACTTGTTACGTCACAGGGTATCCTAGTGTGGGGCCAGAATCAATGTATGTAAATGTAAGTGCCTGTATGTACATGCCTGTATGTAAATGTAAATGTTAAATGTATCAAAACTTGAAGCTTCTCTAACAAATGGCAGCGGTCAGTCGTGCAACTTTTAAAACAACATCCAAGTTATTGCTAAAACACTTGAACCATGCCATTTTTTGTAAATTGCAAGTATTTCTCGCCAATTTCCCCGGACGTTTCATAGCAATTTGCGTGAAATCAAATCACCTGACTCCTTCGGGCGTAAAGCGAAGGCACTGCGCGCTGGTGTTTATGCCTACATCGAACATGGTAATTGTAGGTATTCGTAGAGACGAGAGAGCATGTGCCGAATGCATTGGTGCATTGATGTTGGCAACGTTAGGGCTGCAGATATTTTAAATCAAATCAAATGTTTTTAGTGACAATAAAAATAAAATGTTGACTACAAGCCTAGGCACACACTAGCGACACGCGACAGGCGACAGATCGGCGACTAGACGCGACAACAGGCTACGGCCGTCAATTTTCATATATTTTGTTCGAATCTCCGCACACTTGCCGTCAGAGTCGCGGAGTCGCGACGACAAGACGCCAGGAGCAAATGACAACGTCGCGTCTGAGGCGGTGACTTGACGCGGCGACAAGTCGCCCTGTTTGCGATGGCTCTAAACGTCAAAGTGGTTAGTTTTATAATTAATAGATTATTTGGAGAAGAAGCTAACAAAGAAACTTCTCATTTATTCTTATTAGAACAGTTTTAGCGTAATTAACAGAGTTTTAAACTTAAAAATTAATACTCATGAATGTGTTGAACACTAGACACAATTAATTGTCCTCTGACTACCTTGAATATTAATCTATTGTTTAACCTCGTGAGAACCAATGTAGTAAGAGAAACACAAAAACCATTGTTATTTTCAAGGTCGGTTATCAGGAGGTTATCACCAGACATCTTTGTCTTCTAAATAATCGTTGATTTTTTAATAAGCTTTTTTGCAAAGAGATTTTTTTTTTTATTTAATTTTAAT
The DNA here is from genome assembly GCA_947310845.1 of Yponomeuta plumbellus. Lineage (NCBI taxonomy): Eukaryota > Metazoa > Arthropoda > Insecta > Lepidoptera > Yponomeutidae > Yponomeuta > Yponomeuta plumbellus. The sequence goes on from OX371206.1 coordinate 4,612,447, forward strand.
TTTTAATACACTGCAATTATATTTACAATAGATAAATAAAGTAATTAATATAGGTAATATTTAATAAAATTAATATCAACTAATTGGTAGCGCATTTACAAAACTAATACTAATAATAATATTGAAAAAAAATATTTAATTTGATTTTAATTTAAATTTTTTTTATTCAAAGAGAAAAAACCGAATTGACATAATTATTACGTAAAAAATATTAAAGTAAACACAGAACATTTTGCCAACCCCTAAGAATAAGATTGACAATAAATTCATTAAGCAACTGTTTCTGAAAGAGACATAGGTAAATGTGCACATACTTACATACGACTATTATCATTATTTTTGCTTTAAAATTACAATAAATAAATAAAAACAAAAATTAAGATTAAGATTTTTTGTAAAATAAGATATCCGCATTGTACCCAGAGGATGGACTGCCTTCCAGCAATAATAAATCGGAAAATACCGGTGGTCGGTACATGTCGGTAGTCGGTGCGTCGATAAAGTTTTGTACACTTTTATATTGAAAATTCCGTGTGGTGCCACTATTAGAGCTAGCTAAACAGACCGAAAAAAATATGGCCGCGGTGGGGGTCACAGATTTTCTTTTAAAATCGATAATGGCGCAAGCACACAGGTCCACCGCCACACCGTCGCGTGTGATTTATTCAGCTTTCATAAATTGGAGAATTCCCTTATTTGTGGATTGTGATGTTATAATGGGTACCTAGTTACAATAAACATTTTGGTGTAGGGCCAGGATAATTATTATGTGGTGTGGATGTTACTATTATTATTATTTTTGTTATAACGCATCAGTGACAACCCTCACAGATGCGAGTCAGAGCATGGCGCAGTCATTAGCAGTAATGGCTGGATCGACTCCGTTGCGAACGCTACCGACCAACGGAGGGCATAGCTATAGTACAGTTAGCAACGCGAGATACTTCTTTATTGTACGATATTGACACTTATGTAGAGCATGAGAAGAGTGGATGTAGAGTGGCTGACTGCTGAGGATTGTAATGCGTGGAACTTGTTTAGGATGACTTCTCAAAGGTAAATTTATTGGTAAATTTTCCAATGGAGTATTTGCACAAACGTTTTAATTTCATTGAATTAAAAAAAACATCGGTGGAGCGATGATCTTCGCAGGGCGGCTAGCAAGAGCTGGATGAGAGTAGCTGAGGACAGTGCTCAGTGGCGTGCAATGGGATAGGCCTATGTCCAGCAGTGGACAACCATAGGCCGATGATGATCATGATGCTACTAATAATCACGTACATACACATATATAACCTTACGCCTGTATCCCAGGGAGGCAGACAGAGACTACGAACTGCCATTTGCCACGATCCTGACAGACCACTTTGAATTTATCGATATTAATTAGTCCTTACGTGCACACAGGCCGGTTTTTGGTAATTTTAATCTTTCCTGGGATTCAAACTATTTTCATACCAAAGTTTATCTAAACCCTTTCAGCCGTTACTAGGTTATTGAGTAACAAACACTCAAATAGCTTCATCTTCATCTTCTTCTTTTATCTTCACTTTACACAGTATCAACATAAAGCGCGCACGTGTGTGTGTGTGTGTGTGTGTGTGTGTGTGTGTGCGTGTGTGTGTGTGTCATTCTTTAAATTTATTCATACTATTTGATTTTTTTTTCTTTAAATATTAAAATTGTTTCCCTACATTATTACATTCAATGTATATTGACCAACTTTGTACTTATCTATAAAGTACTCTTGCCTCTGAGATCGTTCCGAGTGAACTTCTCATGATGTTATTCAAAATAAAACAGCCGAGCGCACCCAAGAGTGATCTATTGCAATGTGGCTCTTAACAGGGCTTGTATCTCAAGAGGCACTTGGCTTAGACCGAAACCAATTAGCAGATTGCGTGATTAGGGAAATAATTCGGGGCGGAATGCCTGTCCATATCCTGTCTCCCTAATTAGTAGCTCAAGAGCTGTATTGGAATTCGGATCCACGTGATTCCAATACAACGTTACATTGCTTCCGACATAGAAACAGGAGGGTAAATAAATAATTACCTACACCTACATCTAATAGTTACCCGGCAAACGTTGTTTTGCCAGATAAAATACTTCTAGAGGACCACCCTTATCATTTAGGGGTACGAACACTAGATAACAACCTATATATGAGACTAAGGGCTGATTTTTCACAAGTCAAATAACTTTTATCTGAGGAATAAAAATGGTGGTTTGACAGCTTATGTATCAAAGTTATGTCAAACCGCCATTTTTATTCCTCAGATAAAAGTTATTTGACTTTTGAAAAATCAGCCCTTACCGAATAAACATATAAAATTTCATCAAAATAGCCCTAGCCGTTTCGGAGTAGGTATTATACGCACTAACGCTGCGACACGAGAATTTTATGTAAGTACTAGCTGACCCGCTCGTGATATGTTAGGATCGGTCGCTCGAATCGCACTTAGCCTGGGCTGCCTGCGTGATCTTAAACGATCACTAAGGTTAAGCAACATACGGCGCGTTCAGTCCATGGATGGGTCACCGTCTATGACTAACGCTAGTGGCATTTTTCCGAGCGGTTCCGTGCTTCACAAGGCACGTTAAGCAGTTGGTGCCGGCTGCCGTCGATAGATGGCAGTCGTTAAGCCAAGTCAGAGGCCTCAGGGCGGCTTGAAAACTTCTGACAATAAGACCAGCCACTAGTCTTACAAGCCTCCACCAATCCGGACTTGGCCCCCGTGGTGGAGTATGGCCTATGCCTTCCTCAGGGAAGAGATCCGTGCCCCTCGGTGGGGACATGATGGGTTGATGATGACGATGACTAGCTTACCCGGCAAACGTTGTTTTGTCTTAGGCAACACTCCTTTATCAATTCTATCACGCTACATCATGTTAGTAAATATGTGTTAAAATGTAAGGTGTTAATTTTACATCACCGCCGGTCGCTCGGGCGGGGATGCATTTTCCATCATTTCCGGTCCACACGGCGATTAGCCTTCGACTTCATCAAGGGCGCCTGCACACTGGAAGATTTTTGCAGAAACAAAAAGGGTATTCAGTGAATATAATGTAATGTTAGATTAAACCACAGTGAAGATTAAGACATAGTGTACGGTTCCGTAGAAGGAGTAGTTTTTTACCTGATTTACGGAACTATCAGTTTTTTCAAAGTAATTTTCAGTGGAATTTGTAAAACGGTTTCCGCGTATAAGCTGGTCGCCTATTACATTATTAAATAGTAACTATTAATTTACTTTCACTAAACATAATCACAAACATGGTGTACATACAGTCAAGAAAATAACATAACATAACATAACATTTACATACAGGCACATACATTGCTTCTGGCCCCACACTAGGATACCCTGTGTCGTGGGAACCAGAAACAGTGACGTCACAAACATGTAAGCATCCAAGACCTGGGTTTCTTTTTATTTCTGTCCCCAGCCGGGATTCGAACCCGGAACCTCTCGCATGGTAGGCAGATGCGCTAACCACTGCGCCACTGAGGTCGATATTCTATCTATCTATCTATCTATCTATCTTTCACTTGACCTGGTCCCAAACTAGGATACCCTGTGCTATGGTAACCAGGCAAGGACATTACAAACGTGAAAAAACAGCGGCCCTCAGTGAGAATCGAACCCACGACTGTCTTGGTTCAATTAGATATTTTTTTTTGTTAGTCCTCCATTCTAAGTGTGCAAAAGCCTTATAGGTCGTCACCCGCTTAGGCTTCGATTATCTAAAGGCTAGTTCAGACGCGCTCACGGTTCACGCCTGCGTAGGCCTCAGCGGCGGTTTCACTGGCATTAGCCGGAAAAAAGTAGGGTTTTTTCTTTTGGGTAGGCTTGTTGTGTTGTCCACTTGATTACCCTCTAGCGGACGTGGCTTGAGAGCGCGTTGCAGCGTGCAAATTGTACGCATCGTGTTTCGTGTAGGTAAAGCCCATTACACAATGAAAAAAAATAAGGTATAAGAATAAGAAATAAGGAACAAGAAATAAGGAATAGCGGAATCCAGCAATGGCAGCACCGTTGAGCAAGACACATTGATTTCTGTGCTATTCCTTATTCCTGGCTCCTTATTTCTTATTTTTATTCTTATACCTTATATTTTTCACTGTGTAATGGGCTTTATTCCGATTGAACTTAAACTTTGTAAAGATGTTACGATGAGTTATATGTATTATAAGATCTGTTTTGTAACATATGTGTTTCATCAGTTTGAAACTAGTTTGTATTATGAAAAAGAAAGAAATAAGGTTTACAAAAATTAATTATACAAAGGCTATAACTAAATTATGGGCCTCTATGAAAGAGGCTGATCATGATGATAATTATAATGTTTTTCTACGTACAACTTGGTACAACTATTTGAAAACCTCTATAATGACTTGATACTTTTCGTTCCTATAAGTCTCGTAGTTTGGAAACTAAAACCATGGAATGTCGATGCTACATGGCAGCCTTTAAAGAAAATAACATTACTAATTAATTCATTGATATTTTGCGGTTTTTGTTTTCTCCGGTTGGAGTAAAGAATATTATTATCTTATCTTATCTTACAGTATAACTTGGCATCGGAGTTGTTACGGTGATTAAAGCACATACTTTTATTCTCCAAGTTAAAATACCTACTAAATTTAGATTTCTAAGCAAACACAATACATATTTTATAACAAAGGAAGGAAAGTCAATTCAAGTAGTCCTTATTCTGAGGAAATGACATAGGAAAAAAAACATGCCAGTTTTTCCCGAATTTTCCTAATCCGCCGATTACTTGTCAATATATTCCTTTCTCAAAACCTTTTTTCCTATTCAATGGAAAATTAACAGCATCCTATGTTTATTATTTATATGGATATTTTTTTCGCACCGTCGCTGCCAACATACCGCTCGTTACACGTAGGCAGGAGTGGAAATGCTAACCCTAATTTTCCACCAAAAGCCAGCAGGCAAGATGTTAATTATTCAAATCAGTGCAGCCTGCGCCAGAGGGCATGCGCGCGCGGCTGGAAAACTACGTCACTATTAATAAATCCAATATGGCCGACATCTTTGTCATAGGCAACTCTGCCCATCCGCGCGGCAACCTAGCTCGTTGCATGTTAAAACTACCCGACGTAACCACGTCATAACTCCACTTCATTCGCAAAGGAAATGAAGACGTAACTTCAAAGCGTTAACGTCGAGTTTCCATAGACATTTCTGTTGTATTTACGACAGGGTTGAAACACGGTGTTATTATAATGCACACCAGTACAGTATTTCAGTGTTTGACAATAATGCATGGCTAGGCTAATGTTTGCTTTGTGCGGGCACAGCTAGACTAGTTACATTGACCGCGGCTCACTCCCGGCTTGCATGTATAATTTGAGTTATGGCCCGGAGAATGGACAAATTAATGTAGTCATGAATTTTGTATGAGAACTGGATTAGGCCTTGTATTTGGGCACACGGTCCTATAAGCAAGGCGCAGGTTAGGTTAGGCTCGTTAGGTATTCACCGGTTAAACTGCAGGCTAGGTCTGAGTTAATTAGGTACATGGCTACTCTTAAAAAAATTGGTTGAAGTGGTTTTGGGGAGCTATGGAAAACTTTTCTTAACTCTATCCGTGCAGGCATTACTTTTAATATTGTTGCTTTCTTCCCTGTGTTATTCAATTTGTGGTTATTTGAATAAATCCTTTTTTGTCTACGTATATCTTAGGATACATTTTCGTGAGCCGAAAGGCGGATAAAACAATACCTGGAGTTTTAAGTGCAGCGGTCCTCCTCTACCAATAAGATAGCCACTCCATAAACTTTCTAAATAATATGGAGACTGGTATTGGTGAGGTTCAAGTCACGAAAGAGGTCTTGGGTTCGATTCCCACTGGGGCCTGCCGTACAATTGTACAAATGGTCTCAGTCTGGGTGTTTTTCGATGTTTGTAATATCCTTGCTAGGTTACCATAGCATATCCTAGTTTGGGACCAGGTCAAGTGATTGTGCCGCGGGAAAGTTATTAATGGGATACACGTGGAATTTCTTTGTGAGTTAATTCTCCACGTAATCTATTAATTGTGAAACTAACCACTTTGACGTTCATAAGGTAAACATTTTGTTTTTATTGTGATTAAAATATTTGAATCAGAATTTTAATGATTAACATTGGCAGATAGTGGATGTGAGTGTTGAGTGAGTGAATGGTTAGTTTGTTATAATAATTGTATAGTTTATGTAGCTTGTAATAATTAAGAAAAGGTTATCCATAGCTATACAATACAGTAAGAATAATTGTCGAAGTTTTAACAGTCATTTTTGTCACATTTATGGCTGAAAATACAGATTTTTAGGGATCGCCTGGAAAAACAATATCGACTTTTTGTGGACCGACTCATTTTATTTATATCTAGACTAAGGGTCTACCCTTGTGATGTCCAGTTTTAGCTCTGCGTTTGATTTTCCAGCGTCATGTTAGTGATGTGGTGGCTTGATGGAAATAATTGAATTCAAAACTCTAATTGCTGTGATTTCCAGAAACAATTTATTGTGGTTTTACTGTTGATAGCGTTTACATTGGTGGACCAGTCAACATTTGAGTCACAGAGGGTCGTCACATGCAATATTTGTTAAGAGGTTATAGACATAGACGTAGACATTATTTATTGATAATATTCATTACAAGTCACATTAAAAGTAAAATTACATTATTCATTAAAATTTGATTAACAAACATAAAATCAAATTCACAAATGTCAAAAATTAAATGTCAATACATAACATATAAAATTAATCAATTAGACTACATGCCTGCATCGGTCGTAGCCTGGGCTGCCTGATTGATCTTGAACGATCACTAAGGTTAAGCAACATACGGCGCGTTCAGTCCATGGATGGGTCACCGTCTTTGACTGACGGTAGTGGCATTTTTCCGAGCGGTTCCGTGCTTCGCAAGGCACGTCAAGCAGTTGGTTCTAGTGTGGGGTCAAAAGCACATAAGTGTCTGTGCCACGGGAACCAGAAACAGCGACATCACAAACATGTAAACATCCGAGACCCGGGGTTTTATAAAAGGGAGCACCGAAAAATTGGCGTCAACGCTGAAAATAATAATTTAATTTCAAACGAAAATCAATGGAGGTCAGTAATGCCATGTTGCCCATCATAGGGTACATTGATACTGATTCCAAATTGACATAGGGGTTGATACTGATTAAGTATTGCTACAAGGTTACACTTTGAGGTATGTTTTAAAACTCAATTTTGTAACCTCTCTTTGCTAATACCATAACATAAAATTTATATACAGGCACATACATTGCTTCTGGGCCCACACTAGGATACCCTGTGTCGTGGCAACCAGAAACAGCGACGTCACATACATGTAAATATCCAAGACCTGGGTTTTTTTTTTCGTCCCCAGCCGGGATTTCAACCCGGGACATCTCGCAAGGTAGTCAGATGCGCTAACCGCTGCGCCACAGAGGTCGTCTATCTATGTGCTAATTTACTAGTAGAAATGTAGCTTTTTTATGAATATCAAAATAGTCTACATAACGATACTGCTGTACAATTTGGTTCCTAAGTAAAATAAATACCTTTTATAGGTCAGTTAAGCAAAGCTGGCACGTTCAACACATTTACACGTTGCGCTTGTGTAGTGTCTGTGAATAGCGCGCGGCGTGACGTGTACTGCATGCGCATCATGAAAAGTCTGCCCGTCTCTCTTGCGCGCGGTCTAGCTTATGAGTGTGAAGGGGACAGTTATAGTTTTACTTTTACTACTGTTTATATATACAGCGTGATCTTTTTGGTATTCAACCGTATGTGCGTTTCAATGAGGGATTTTTCAGACAGCTAAGAAAAGTAGTTTCAAATGAGCCGCTTTCAGAAGAACTAAAAAAAAAACGAATGGCTGTCAAAGGAATGCAATTTTGGACCTCAGTCCAATAGCCATGTGTGATGCATCATCGAATAAGTCTCAGCGAGCTGAATAAAAGTTACTAGAGTCTGACAAGCGAGTCCTGGGACGCGATTTATTTCGGATTCTTCATATGGCCACACTCTGACTGTCAAACTTAGGTATTTCAGCTGCAAGTAGTACAGCCCAAACAGTTTGATACTCGTTCTAGATTTAAACAAGAAAAAACCTTTTGTTTCTATTCAACATAATTTTACCTATATTTTAGTATATACATACGAGTAATAATGTTTTAAAACAAACATGAATTATTTCTTGTTGTAAGGTCTGTCGGATGACGAAAATTTTAAACGTCAGATCGAAGACTTAGTCAAAGAACTCAAAGATGTTGGAGAAAAAAGATATGAATCAGATTTTGATTATGGTTCAGCATTAATAAATATTTATAAGTTTATGTGGTACATCTTTATTATCCCTGTTTTTGGTTGAGTGGAAATGTTGGTTTTGATGTAGTCAATGTTTTCGTTTTGCTTATATTTATTAATGTTTGGACAACATTCATTGGAGGCTCCAAACTAATTAAACAAATAATCAAATTAAGCAAAAGTATCAAGATGGTTTATGGCATATAGATGCAGGGTTATCAACTAAAAGATTTTTAAATTTCCCGTCAAAGGCTTGTGCCAGGACTCACCTGTCGCACTCTATGACGTCAACAGCCAAATGTTTGTCCTTTCGGAGTTATATCGTATTGAAAAAAAACTAACATTTTCAATTTAAAAAAAATACTACAGTTTTCTACCCCAAAGGGAGGAAAACTATTATTTCAGGTCTTGCCGAGGCTTGACCTTTCGGAGATTACCTATCATTCCTATAGTACACCAAACCGTCTTACCTACCTAGCTATGTCTGTGCTCACGAGTCGATGACCCGTGCGAAGTGCCGGCGGGGGGGCGCGGGGCGCAGCGCGCGGCCGCAGGCGCGCGCGCCCCGCGCTGTCTCCTCAGTACCTGTTCCGAAAGCCAGCAAGAGCTTGCTCAGGTCAAGCCTCGGCAAGACCTGAAATAATAGTTTTCCTCCCTTTGGGGTAGAAAACTGTAGTATTTCAGCTCTGTGCCTTCGGCTTGACCTTTCGGAGAGGTGTTTATCCTTCTGCTGGCACCATCTAACTCTGCGTACTGTGACTCAAGCATCAATTAGGATGCCTACTATAGGTTCATATTAGATAATAAAAAAGACACTTTTTATAAATCAAATTGCCATTTATTGCGACAGAGCTCTTCTTAAGAACTAAGTATTTTAACAAAATAGGAACTTATTACGAGTAGAACTTTTACTCAGAAATAAAATAAAATAAAAACTTAACAATCAGTCTTTCATTTAACAGGGAACAAAAGAATTAACCAAGGGCCTGCTTCTTACAGGCTTACTAACCGCCTTATAATAATGTTTAAAGAAATTCTGCGATCCTCGCCAATTACCGCGTTTTAAAATCAGATCTAATGGAACATCATTTAAATAACCATAAGACGCTATGGCTGAACGTATTGAGCCTGGAGAACAATCCACTTCCAAATCCGAGAATGCTGTTTTCACCCAATTTGCTATGACCGCCCTCGATGCCGCTTTGACCACTCCTCGCGTAGTAATAAACAAATTATTAAGACCTTCCCTAGCTCGCCTCCTCTCTGCTGTTACCTCTAGCAGGCATTTAATCCAACTGACTAAATCAAAAACAGGATCATCGGAGCTACCTAACTGCCAACCTGACTGACGTTGGCCCCCCTTATCTGTCTTAGACCCAAACGATGGCCAAAAAGAAACTTCTTTATCTGATATAGAGCAGTACTCGGTGTCTATTCTCAGAAGGGTCAAATCGTGGATTCGGCGACCCGATGCCAAGAGTAACAAAATTGCTACATGACGTGACACCTGGAAGACACTTTGCTTATTGACCGGGTTTCCCGCAAGCCAGGCTAATAAATCTTGAACATTCCATATTTGTGATTTAACTACTTTTGATGCCTGACTCTTTAAACGAATAGCTTAAGTCATGGATGTGATAAGAGGATGTGAAGACAGCCGCTTATCCTTTTCTGGGTCAGAAAGTATTACTACAACAGATTTATGGACCAGAATGGATGCGTACGCAAACTTCTTTTCTCTATACAAGAAACCTAGATACGCCGCGACCTGCCGTGGATGAGGCCCGCAGGGTTCTGCCCCGTTCTCACTACACCACGATATCCACTGCTTCCACGTGGAGCTATATGTCTTCCAAGATGATGCTCTCCAAGCCGACTGAAGAAGCTCTATATCTTCGACATGCAATCCCTGCGTCAATTGACTCCACCCCGTACCTTCCAGACCTCTACATAAAGTTCTTTGACGTTCTGTGGCGGAAGGCCCGTCGAGAGATCGACTAGGTGTCGCTCGAGATTGGAAATTCGAAACGGCGCCCCCAGCGCCCTGCTCTTTAGATCCCCCCTCCAAAACACATGGTCCCAACGAGGCACGACTACCAGAAACGTTCCCGAAGCTCTGTTCAGATGCTGAAGAACCTTGGGCACCAAGGATGGAGGAGGGAATACCCAGGCCAGCTGGAAGCACCACTCCCTGCTGAAAGCATTGATGAAAGTTGCTTCGCAATCCTTTGCATCTATTGAGACATATTGAGGAACAACTTTCGACTGAGCCGTGGCGAACAGGTCTATGACCGGAGTACCCATCCTTTGGAATATCACGTTCAGAATCTCGCCGCCGAGATGCCAGTCGGGAAGAACCTGACCTCTGGACAAGCAGTCCGCTATTGTGTTGTAACGCCCCGGTATGTAGAAAGGACTGATGTGGGTATTTAACTGACGGGCCAGTATCAGCAACTTCCTTGTCCACTCCAAGAGACCCAAAGACCTCGTGCCGCCCTGATTCCTGAGATAAGCTACAACCGTTTTGTTGTCGCTCTGAACCATAACTGAATGATTTCTGACTACTGACGCGAATTCCCTTAGCGCTACGAAAACTGCGAACAATTCTTTCAGGTTTATGTGCCAAGAAAGCTGTTCCACGGTCCACTGCTGTGACATGTGATGATCTCCTATTTGAACACCCCACCCCAGGTTTGAAGCGTCCGTCGTAACGAAAATCTCCGGATTGGGAATGAAAATCTGCGCCGGATTGCCTAAGTTTTCTAACCACCAATGGCAGTCGGTGAGAGCTTCGCTCGGCACCGTGAACTCCAGACGTGGCCGATCCTCGGGAAGCGATGGGCTTGCTCTTTGGAGATGCCTGCTGTACAACCGACCCAATGGGGTTACGAGGGAGGCAAAACCCAGTCTGCCTATTAAAGCCATTCCTGACTCCCAACACCAACGACGACGCCTGACGATCTTCTCCAAGTCCTGCCTCAACCTTACCATCTTTTCCAAAGGAAGAGATGCCGTGTTTTGCGCCGTGTTCCATACAACCCCTAAAAACTCTATCCTTTTCGTAGGCTCTAAGATTGACTTGTCTAGATTTACTACCCAACCTAGACTCTGGAGGAGCTGAACTGATTCCCTCATCTGTGACTTTAGCACACGCGAGTCCTGATGGGCGAATAGGAAGTCGTCTAGATAAACTAACACGCGAATACCCTGCGCCCTTAGAACACTTGCCAGCCAGTTGCCTACCCGAGAAAAGGTCAGAGGAGCGGTTGAAAGTCCGAACGGTAACGAGGTCATTTGGAACAGCTGACCTCTGTATGCGAAGGAAAGGAATCGACGATGACTTGCTTTTATAGGTATGTGGAAATATGCCTGAGAAATGTCCAATTTCCCTAAGAAATCCTTTTCTTGTAGAAATTTGGGGACGTGAGCCTGATTTATAAGACGGAACTTGCGAGGTTTTAGGTACATATTCAATCGTCGTAGGTCGAAAATTTGCCGTACCTTTCCATTCAATTTTGGAATCAGGAAGATTCGCGACAAAAACCCTGTCTTGGCTTCCGACCTCTCTATCACTCCTGATGCTAGTAGCGTCTGAACCTCCATGTCCATGACTGACGAGGTTTTTGTCGCAAATTTTCCCAATAAACTTAATTTTAGGGGAACTAGAGGCGGTCTCTTTACAAACGGTATGGTATAACCCCTTATAATCTTTAAAACATACTCTGGGGCTCCCATTTCCTTCCACTGCTTGAGAAAGAGGCCCAGCTGACCACCCCTGAAGGAACCGTCAGTAACGGCGATGGTGACGTTGTTCCGGCTGTCTAGGCTTTCTTCCCCCCTGCTGTGGCTTCTTCTGGAGCGGTCTTGTGGTTGGCTGAGCCGGTCGACTACGCCACGCGGTATTTTTTGGTTTTGTCGCGTTCGCGTTTTGGCCTTGCTGAAAGGGCGCTTGGTTTGCCACGCGGCGCTGCCTATCGCCGCGAACGTAGTCCCACGTTTTTCCGGAAACCTGCCATACCGAGAAGGAAAGACTCTTTGAGTTCCTCCGTTATCCTTGATAAAATCTGCTAGCCTTTTAACCTCAAATAGGTGAGTAGACGATGGCGGTATCTGGTGTAACATTACATTTAGGGCTTCGTCCTTAGCCCTAAAGCTCTTCCTACGCATCTCAATAGTTTCAGCTCGGTGGGCGCATACAAACTGTAGTAGGTCATCAGACGTTCTTCTAAAAACAGAGTCCTCTGCAAGCAAAACCCCTAAGCCCCCAGAAGCCGCCGGAAACTCTCTTGCAAACTTTTTGAGCTCATCCGCCAATGCTTTCCGCTGGCATAACAAGCCGTGGGATATTGATCCAAGCAACTGGTCTACCTTATTTAGAAGACCCGACTTCTGAACGCCTAGACCAGCTAACTCAGCGTTTAACTTTAAAGCGCTGAAAACTGGTGATGCCTGCAATCGCTTTTCCACATCTTTATAGCGAATCTTGTCCCAGGCCTCGGAACCAAATCTTTGGCAAGCTATGCCCTCTAACTTAATGTGTTCCGACGGAGCAGGAACAGCTGGCTCTGCTTCCTTTACTGACGGTAAAAAATCAAGATCTGGTAATTGTTACTCGTCAGCGTCAAATGATCCCATGGGTGGAGCATGCCAAGACACTGGTGTTTGGGATCGAGACCTTCCAACACAAGACTCGTCTGTATTGCACTCTGAGCCCTCATAATCCATCATGGCCTCCTGTTCCTGCGCCCTATCAGCGCCAGCCCTACCCGACAGGTTTCGCATTATCTCCATCACTGTGTCACTCACAACGTCCATTTTTTCCTCCAACATATCTAATCTGGATCGTTTAGGTTCCGTTCTTGATACAGTGGAGCCCTGCCGCTTCCGAGGGCGATATTCAGGTTCTTCCAACTCGCGATCCACTGAAAGGGCACGATCTGCTTCTTTTCTGGACAATTGACGCACCTGTCTCGTTGCCCTATTAAACATCTCAGTTGCAGCCGCCGAACCTCTTATCTTATTGCAAACCGCGGGGGGGCTAGTTATTAAGGCTCTCGCAAACGCCCAGTCGAGAAGTCGCACCTTAATGTCCCGGAAATACTTCTCAGGTAAATGGGTAGCATCTGGATCAAAGCACCTTGCCAGCTCATCGGCCGGCAACGCAAACCTTAATTTGTTAAGCACCTGGGGATCGATTTGATCCCCAAATACATCCTCCTTCGTAAGCTGCGACACCTTCCAGGAAGTCCATCCAGGTGGCATGTGCTCCTGGGCAGCTAACTTTAATCTCTCGAGAATCTCGTTATCCTCATCCGACGCACCAGTCTCCTCCAAAAGCTCCTCAAGAGCGACGAAGGCAGCACTCATCGCCATCTGTAGAGATATGAGAACCTTACATTGGGTTGTCTTCGCCCCCGAATAACCCTGCCATCTGGGGCTGGCGAGCCGCACTGCTGCGGTCTGTGAGCCGTGCGTCTGCGGTTGCGGCTCGCAAACCCTGCGGCTACGGCTCGCGAGCCGTGCGGCTGCGGCTGCGGCTCGTGAGGCGTGTGGCTGCGGCCGCGGCTCGCGAGCCGTGCGGCTGCGGCTCGTGAGCCGTGCGGCTGCGGCTCGTGAGCCGTGCGGCTGCGGCTGCGGCTCGCGAGCCGTGCGGGTGCGGCTCACGAGCCGTGCGGCTGCGACTGCAGCTAGCGAGCCGTGTGGTTGCGTTCGTAGGAAGCGATCAACCATGCCATAGAGAGTCAGTAGTCATTGCGAGCTGACCGACCTCTAGCCCAAACAAATGGGTCATACAAACAGGAAAAGACAGGAAATAATATTTGAACAGGGGCACCTTGTAGTGGGAATTAAGTCATCATCTAATGCCGACCTAATGGGTCGACATAAATAAAAACTAATCTGCTAACAAAAAATATAACACACAGACATAGCTAGAACAGTCAAAATCAAACTCACCGCTTCTCCCGAAGTATACACTGTACTCCAGATAACGATAAGCGATCACTATTCACTGCGCGGTAGACACGAACGCTACAACAGCGTTATATCGTAGGTAAACCGGGCCAAGTGTACTAGTCGGCAAATGACAGCGTACTGAGGAGACAGCGCGGGGCGCGCGCGCCTGCGGCCGCGCGCTGCGCCCCGCGCCCCCCCGCCGGCACTTCGCACGGGTCATCGACTCGTGAGCACAGACATAGCTAGGTAGGTAAGACGGTTTGGTGTACTATAGGAATGATAGGTAATCTCCGAAAGGTCAAGCCGAAGGCACAGAGCTGAAATAACATGTATACATCACACATGGCTATTGGGCTGGAGGTCCAAAACTGCATTCCTTTGACAGCCATTCGTTTTTTTTTCTTCTGAAAACGGCTCATTAGTCAGTAGATGGCATTTTTAAGAGAGGGTTTTTGTTTTTCTAATGGGAATTGCCAGTTTATTCTGTGGTCTTTCCTCTTTTCTTTTGGCTCTTGCATTTGATTGTGATTGGACTTCGAACAACTGCTACTGGTGCTAAAATCATGGAAAAAACGTTGAAGAAAAAGAAGAAGAATAGGAGAACAGAACATTCGCGTAACCACAATAGAAAGCGAATGATGTTGCTCAGTTGATCACAGATTCCTTCCAGTTGATGAAATTACAGAACAGTAATAAAGTTTTTATCTGTGGCAAGCAATGAGAAAAAAAAGGTAGAGTAATGAGCGTTTTCCCTTTCTTTTTTTTTTCTTAGTTCCTTGAGATACACTAGATGGCGCCATTCAATTCTTCATACGAATTTGTGATTCATTGCAATCAATGTCAAAGTCAGTCCACAGATCACTAAACAAGAAAAAGAACCAGGGTTGCTATTCGGACGAGGTTTCTCGTAATAAAAATAAAAATTCAAACCCACATTCCACAGCAAAGTCTCCAAAATATCCAAAATCGCACTTATCACTAAACGACCACAGCATTTTTGTTTTTCCTTAATCAACCATCACAAATTCCACAGAACCATAGTATTATTTTTTGCTTTGACGTTTATTGTTACGGTACGGCAGCGCCACCTAGGGATTCTTTTAGAACTAAATTTGACATAAGGAAAAACGCTCATTCATCCAGTAACTCACCACTGAGCGTCCGTTACCCTTTGCTACATAATTAAATTGTTGAGGATAATTATTTTCTGTTTTGGTAAAGATTTTCTTAGGTGAAATTATTTTTGTTCATGTGAAAATTTATTGAAATTTAAAACTATTTTGTGACCGTTGATTCCACCTTGTTTTTAATACTTTTCGCTCGAATTTGCTAATAATATATCATAACAAGTAACCCATATATTTGTATTTATTTATCTACAACGCACCTATCTTACTAAAACCTAACTCTAATCTACACTTAAACTAGAGTCGCATTTTGAATCAAAATCATATATTTTTAAACATCCTGTATTGTGAAATTGCATAAGTGTGAGTACTGTGAACGTGCCACCTTTAGATAACAGATCTATAGCTCCTCTCGCATACCGAACTAGCAAAATATCGTGTGTATTTACTCTTCCTTTCTGTTATTTCTCATTAACAGCTATCTCTCCCTAATCATTTGTTGTTTCTTTATCATAATTGGATTCGCTTCGTTAGTAAAGGTCAACACAATTAATCGTTAGTTATATAATACAATTATTCCAGTTAGTAACATCTCGTAACGCAAGAAAAAATCCACTTATCTAGGTAACAAGCGCTCACGATAAAGATGTGCCTCTACGCATTTGTGTCTGCAAACCATAGAGGTAATCTTGAAAAGGCGAACGTCTACGACAGACACTACAGATATCTATCTGTGCATACATCGCAGTCAAACTCCATATATTAAGCCCTCTCCACTGTAGGTAGGTATTCCGGAATGCATCGCGCAGGCCGGCCTCTGAATCAATGCATCCAACTCGACAGGAAACATAGAGCTAGGAAGCTCTCATAGATAGAATGCTTATGTTATGTGCTGTGAATATAAAAGTTTATGGGTTGATAGTAAAGTTTTAGTAATTTGTTTGTTGGATCTTGTCATAAGACCCTTGTGTTAGCTGAAAAAAATGCTGTTTTTTTAACGATAATAATGATTACACAAGACACTTCTTGCAGTCAGTGCATATGACCAATAAAATCGTTTAATTACATTGATAGTCACGCGTGTTACCGCTACGGCAACGTAGCCAACTGAGTTTTTTTTTAATAAATTAGTAAAATTTGGTGTGTTTTAGTTAACAAGCTCGGAGAAAATTTTTTGCGCAAAACAAGAAAAAAAATCCACAAAACACAAACGTACTTGTCCTGGTTCCAAACTAGGATACCCTGAGCTATAATAACCAAGCAGCGGTATCACAAAAAATGAAAAACACGCAGTCTAGGGCTATTTGTATTGACCTCTGTCATAGTAATCAGACGTGATAACGATAGATCAACTAGACGGTCAATGAAAAAAATTACAATCAACTTCGCTCGGTTTTCGGAACTCTTACAAAAAATGGTTCACTTTATTAAATTTGCTGGTAGTAGTTACGTCTGACACCTGTTTTGCTGGAGCTTTAAAAACACTTTAATAACACAAAACATTCCCCCATACCTGCACGAGGTTGCGGATAAGTATACATGATATGTATAAAAAGTAAACGAGAGATTCTCTACACTTCAGAGAACAGAATTCTAGAGTACGGCGTGCCACAAGAAGTGTTTTGGGGCCCTTGCTCTTCTTGCTCTACATTAACGATCTACCGCTAAATGTGTCCAACCCATTAATACTGTTTGCAGACGATAGCACAGTAATAATAAAACAGAATGACCCCTCTACTTACGAACATAATATTAATAACTCTATAAAAGAAATAATTACTTGGCTAGATAGGAATAATTTGTTAGTAAATTTGGGAAAGACCAATATAATGCATTTTTATCAAAGAGTGTTTGCAACACCAAATTTATATATAATGTATTATAATGAAATAATAAATTGCACACAAACAACAAAATTTTTGTGACTCCAGATTGACAATAAACTCACATGGAAAAACCACGCTGACGAAGTTTGCAAAAAGTTAAATAGATCCAACTACGCGCTTTATAAGTTAACGAAAATTGTAGAGCTCCATACCGTTAAGACAGCATACCATGGGCTAGTAGCTTCATTACTACGTTATGGCATAATATTCTGGGGCAATTGCACAGATAAAGAAGTCATTTTTAAGGCGCAAAAACGGTGTTTAAGAGCCATGACTGGACTAAAACCTAGAGATAGTTGCAAAGAGGTATTCAAATCGTTGAAGATTTTAACATTCCCGTCACTCTATATCTATGAAATAGCGGTGTTTGTGAAAACCAATCCCAATCTTTTTATAAAAGCTGGCAGTCTCCATAATCTGAATCAACGTAATAAGAGAGACTGACCGCTCAACACAGTAGAACAGCACTTATGCAAAAGAGCCACCTCTATATGGCGCCAAAAATCTATAACAAACTTCCAAATGCTACCAAATGTCTTCCGCTGATCCCTTTTAAAAGAGAATTGGGCCAGCTCCTTCTTGACAAATGTTTTTATAGGATTGATGACATATTTAAAGAAAAAATGTAAGTCTCCAGCCGAGTTGACTCTAAATAGTTTTTTATTGACTTGTAATTTTATTTAAATTGATTTAATTTTAGAAACTGAAATGTAGCAATGTTAGTGACATAGTAATTATATTTATATTATGATTTTAATTGTATCCTATGTAACAATTTAAATTGACACTGTTGACATTTAATTATTGAATTTGATTTATTTTACATGACATTATTGACTTATTAAAATGATAATTATTATACAATTTTTATTATAATAATAAGAAATAGAAATGTTTGTATACATATTTTTTTTAATGAGCCTCTCTCAAGTAGAAGATTTTAATTAATACCATCATTATTTTTTCCATTTTTGCATGTGTAAATGTTAAGCTTAATATTTGTACACCCAATGGGTATAACATAGAGAAACCTGTATAGCCTATAACACCTACATGAATGTCACCTATGTTAAACAAAATAAATTATTTGATTGATTGATTGAAGGTTTTCAGCCCCACATTTCTAAAATTAGTAAAAACTATTTGCAAAACTCAATAGTTTATGTAATTTTAATAGAACTGGCATTTTGGTAATTAAACCCTCGTGCAACGACTAATGAATGTTGATGAAGTGTAAGAGATCTCTCAGGATCGTGCCGAATAGCAGACCCTGGTATATTATGTTCAAATATTTACAAAAAATCATGTTGAAAGCCCAAAACAATGCTTGGGATTTGAAATCGCGCACTCTGAACCACGTGTCTAGTACTTTTTCAACTCTATGTGGAATTCATTGACCACAGCACACGTGTTTTGTGGCATGCATAGACTGGAGGGCTTGCCGTTGTCTGGAACGTGTGTAAAGCAGTACATAGCGTACGGGAATTCACGCTACATGCGATTGTGCTACCTAATACGTTGACGTCTAATAGTTAGGCCCGGCATTTCACCCAATCTTTTTAGCACTGTTTGACTGGTTATCTTGTTCTGGATCTGTTAAGGCAATTTAGATAGTTCAATTTCGGTGCAATATTGCTTTCAATTAAAATTTCAATGAATCAATCGCATTGAGACGTCAAGATATACGTATGTTACACAGTTAAATTTCAAATATCCAAGCAATATTAAAACGAAATTTAACCGAAACCCATCCATGTGCATGGATGGGTGACTGTTCTATGACTAATGCTAGTGGCATTTTACCGAGCGGTTTCGCGCTTCGCAAGGCACGTAAAGCAGCTTATGCTGGCTGCCGTCGATAGATGGCAGTCGTTAAGCCAATTCAGAGGCCTTAGGGCGGCTTGCAAACTTCTGACAGTAAGACCAGCCACTGGTTACAAGCCTCCACCCATCCGGACTTGGCCCCCGTGGTGGAGTATGGCCTATACCTTCCTCAGGGAAGAGACCCGTGCCCATCGGTGAGGACATAAGGGGTTGATTGATGATAACAATGATGATTGCTTAGAATATAAATAGTTTATTACCAAATACAATTACCAGATACACAATTTTAAAAAACAATAGGAGATTAACAATCATATTTTTTGTTTTGTTTTAATGCATCTAATGGTAATGGAATTGGTAGTGCTCTCTCATTGCCAATTGGTAGTCCAAATGGTAATTTGAAAGTGCTCAGCTAACATGTCGGTTAGCACCGAGTAGTAAACAACTCTGGTTTTCAGCACTCCCCAGCTCTTACGTTGATATATAGAACAGGAGCTAAGGCAGGCAGGTACACATTAATTATGAGTTATTAAAATGACATTAATGAAAAAATAATTAATAACTAACTAAAAAGTACCCGAAACAAACGTGCGTGCGTGCAACGACTAATGAATGTCGATGAAGCAAAATTTATTTCTCAGGATCGTGGCAGGTGGCAGTCCATGGTCTCTGCCTACCCCTCTGGGGTACAGGCGTGAGTATGTATGTAAAAACTAATATGTATGCTTTGCAGTCAGGTAGGCAGTTACAATTTCATTACTTCAATAGCATTGCAATGTCTAAATATGCCAAAATGGCACTGTGCTACATCGTTAGCTCAATCATTATAAAAAAATACAGAATAAAAAAACTGCGAAAGCTTTAAGGTCTTAGGTTGTAAGGTTTTAGGTCCTTACGTATGAAATTGGCGTTTCGTAGGACTGGCCACTTTGATGTGAAATATATATTTAGTTGTTTACTCTTATTTTCAAATGTATGTTACATAGACCAATAAACGATGATTCTGAAAGTAATGATTGGTTTTATTGTAAATAAATCAAGTTGAAAAATATTTTCTTTTTCTGCAAATAACGCAGTAACGTGACGTTTTCGGACATAGTGACCTTAGTATTTTTTTTTATAAGTGTACCCAGTCGATGTATATTATTATCTATTATGGTGCGCCGCCATTTTGAAAAAAAAACGAAACAAACTGCAGCTGGCCAGTATGCCAGTCTTCGAACAAAAATCAGCAAACCATTTCACACTTTTTTCAAATTACCTCTTGGCATTTTACCAATCTGGACAAAAACACTTTGCTTCATCAAAACTCTGTCACGGAAGCCTATGCGCAACAATATTACAATTTATCTACAATGCCGTGGTATTAATAAAGCGGGCAACAGCGTATCCTATTATGTTGTGACGGCTTCGGAGGCATAGCTGCGTAAAGCCTATCCGGGCGTGATTTGCTCCCGTAGGGTGTAAACCTACTTAGCTAACTCGCAATCGGTTATAGGTACCCATATTTATAAGCTATGCCTAAGCTCTAACGCAAAAAAATACACGTAGGCTTGGTGAAACGAGTTTATTTTTAGTCGAAACCACTTGAAAAAATTTAAGCAAGTAGAGAGAAAAAATTTTTCCTTTAATAAGCTCATGATCAAAAAGGTTTTATTTTTTGTAAGTGCATCCTGGCTGAAAATACAGCAAAAAGTAACCGAATGCCTTTTACAACACGAGAAAAAAACAAAAGCTAACCTTTTTAATATTACAAACGGCTGCAACGGCCAGTATTTTCGCGGCGCAACTGTGCGATTCGATTTTTATTCGAATCGAAATGCATTTGGTGAGGTGCGAGTAGTTGGCGGCCGTCCAACCGATTTTCGAACGCTCCCGTGAACGGGCGGGAAAACGCTTCAGCAGATGCCATTGTGATTTTAGGTGCGTTTCGAAGATGAAAAATCTTCAACCGAAATGGTTTTTTTGTTCACGAGAGAGTTCGGAGAGTTGCGAGGGATTTCTAAGGAATCCTTTTCTAATAAAAAGTGGCTACATTATGTGTACTACATTATAATTATGTATAATAAATGGAAACCTTTGCACCGGATATTTTACAGGTCGGGGCGGTTCAATTTCTTTCTGTGATGCGTTATTCGTTTTAATTTTCCAATTCTATGTTTGACGAAACTTTTTGCAAATGAATTAAATTTTAATATTGTATGTTTGATTTTGTAAAAAAGTTGGTAATAAATACCAATATTTACTTTTAATACAGTTTCCATCGTTAGAACTAACAACCAAATAAAATAGTTTCACGTTTCATAAGGGCTTGTGTTAACAAACAAATGCTTATAAAACTTCATTAATCCTCTTGTAAATCAATATTGTGTACTCATAGAGCCTGGCAGAGAATTATCTGTAGCTGAAGGTATCTGAAGTAATTTCTACGACCAATGCTGTAGCATCCGTAACCGCTAATTTGACGTGTAGACGAGATCAAAGATGGCTGCCTTCCAAGATGTCAATATTGCCGCTCTGTTACTACGTTGAGTAGTTCATATTGCGGTCTTTATGCTCCCCTGAGTAGTGTAATAAATAATGTTTACAGAGTAAGTTAGTTTATAGAGCTGTTATTAGTTTCCTCGTCAATTGTAAGTACCTACAATTTCTTCATAAGTGTGTACCTTTGAAATATTTATTATTGCTCCTAATTATTATTTCACTAACTATTTATAATGTTAGTAATACAAAAAGTTAGCATATGTTACCTAAACCTATCTTGGTGTATACATATTTACAGCAAAAAAGCACTGAAAGACTGAAATAAAGCATTTGGCATGCACGGACTTTATTTTTATTTAGATAAACATTCCACTAGATATTCAGAATACAGGGCTTCTTTCGGAGACAGAGTGTGGACTTAAATTGGCCGTTTTAAGCGTTGAGAAATGAATATGTTAAACACTCAAGGTTTTTCACGATGTTTTTCTTCGCCATAAGCAAGAGGTATTGTCACTACAAATTTACAATTGTGCGTGACCTAGAAAACAGTTGTAATTTCTTTGGGATTCAAAGCTATGTCCTCTGAAATGTGACGCCAGCGTCCTATATACTATAGTCCTATAGTCCTATCTACATAGTACACATAGCGCAAACTCTGCAATAAAAAAAAAATTATAGTTTGTTAGTTTTTAAAATATACCTCGGGTTCTAGAGTAGGCTTTGGTTTTAACTGAAAGCACACGAGTGTAATATTACTTCCTGCTCTGTATAAAACTTTTCTTCACTATTTCGAAAAGTTATGTAAAGATATTTATTTTATTTATTGGTTATATTTTATTGGTTGTATAAATATAAATACAAAATAAACCTTACCTTATTGCGATATAAGCGGTTTTTGATTGCTCAGTTCAAGTATATTCTAAAAGCTAACAGACTGTACTGTCGACTGTAGCTCATACTTGAACTTTTGTAACATAACATAAACATAAAACATTTACATACAGGCACTGAGCCCGCTTATGGCCCCACACTAGGATACCCTGTGTCGTGGGAGCCAGAAACAGCGATGTCACAAACATGTAAACATCCAAGACCTGGATTTTTTTTCTCCCAAGCCGGGGAGCATATTACGAACCAAAACAAGTTAGCCATTTTACTAGAGTTTATAAGCACACAATTAAATCAATCCAGAATCCCATCGAATCACCACCGAACAGTCCATTAGACCGGGAGGCCACTGCGTCCGACATATGCAATGCAACCCGATGGGCGGGGCAGGCAAATCGCCTGCTGCGGGCTACGATGAGACATTTGCGAGGGCATGATTTATGGAGCGCTGTTATCGACACGGTACAGCCTACCCTTCTCCGCGCGGCCAAAATGGCGGTGGAGTCGACATGCTTGCTCTGTCGTGGAAAACTACCTACGAAACTTTTTTGAAGATTTATTTAGACCTAGCGGTACAAAATATTGACAGTCATCTCTCAGAACTGAAGTGAAATGCTCGACAGGATTCATTTACTAATAGAAACGCAATTTATTTTATAAATTTTATACAACATCCTAAATGTTATTATTCTTATAGAGTAGGTAATATTTTTTTTATAAATGAACAAAGCCGAAGACCTATTATTTAGCGCTCACCGGGTAGGGTCCGGTAAAACTACGCTATCTAATTATTATTCAACTTATTGATATAAAATGAACTTTATCCCGGATACACTTACTTGACTTTTTATCGGAAGAGTCCGTAATGTCTAGTGCTTACCAAAGTTTTAGTTCAAAAACATCAATACAATGTCTATAACGAGACAATCTACATAAAATCGTAAATAAATATCAGCTGTTTTTTTTTTTTTGCAGTTGATATTTTTTCGCACAGTTGGTCTTATATTAAAAGTAATTACTATTATTTAAAAAAATATTGCATTTAGGTACTAATAATTTTACAATATGCGGGCACAATACTAATTAGTTTAAAGTTGTTTGTATTGATAATCATGAAAATCTATTTAGGTTTCTTAGCACTTTGCTGCACCACCTAAAGTAAATTCTTGATACAGTATTTACTTTACTTTAGTTTTTAAACAATGGTACTGCAGCGTCCAAGTGAGTAATCCCTCAACCATCTTGTAAGAGTGAAGGCGTCACTGGACGCTGTAAAATAATCTCATTACATACATGCAAAGGCCAAAGTCGTTTAACTTTTAAGTTCTGAAACTACTCCACTCCATTCATTCCATGTTCCTTAGCCGAACTCGGCCCACTGTGGCGTGAACGCGATTCGCTCGCGATTTTTTGTAAGATTTTCCGCGTCGGTTGCGCGGGCGCTCCTGCCACTGATTAATCGACTATTGATTAGTTCGGTTCGCATTCGGACTAGGGGTTGGGTTTGGGTGGTTTACCAGACAATAGATTAAAGCTTAAATTTTTGTTAAAAATCTGAGCCAAACCATTTACAAGAAAAGACGGGGGCGGCTGGGAAATACGTTGGCGGGGTAATGTCAATAAGTTCTTGCTAAGGTCTGAGATGGTCATTGAATGTGTCCTCTGAATCTTTATAAGTATAAATTAAAAAACACTGAGGAACCTTTTTTTTTATTTTAAATTATTCGTTTTAGTATTCGATTATCTCAACCTACCAGTACACCCAGTATGGGTGTATTTATTTCCATCACAAGTTAATGTATTGCGTGGAGGTTATTTATTTTCATTTGACGTAACAATTTAGTATTACTATTGCGTTTTTCTTTTACTCATATTATACAATGAACATTTTATGTTGCAAAATTTTTTTTCTTGATTTGCCTTTTTTGTAGTATATCTGTGTGATAGTGAGCACCCACGAGAGCTGTTCATACATTTATATCAGAGTATCTCACAGATCTCTCAAATGATTTCGTGTAAGATTCAGTACCTACACCGTTCTAAAAATCCCGCAAACTATTCCTACAACCTCAACACCGAACCCCCATGCCTAAATCCCCACGTACCAAACGCAGCGATGCGTGAGCGCAGCCGTCAGCGGCAGCGTGGCGGCGTCGTGACGTCATTTGGCGGCTATCGATAGGATAGGGGTGGGCTACGGATGTTTCTGACGTGGGCTTCTCTGGTGACTGCGGTGATTGGCGCCTGAGAATTTATATGTCGTAAAAAAAGGGTTCAGAAAGAGCGAAAAAAGAATCGAGATATTCGATTCTAATTAATCGAGATCTTAGGTATAGAGAACGCATATTAAACGGTTGACTGCACTGCAGAAAGATGTTTTAGAGCTGTAGATGCAGGCTGTTATTTTCTTTTAACTTATAGGTAATGTTGTTTTATGAGCACGATGGAACTGTCATCGTCCAATGTTCCTAAATAAAAGAAGATAAAAAAAAGTTTCGGACAAGGCGGAAAAAATATAGATTGATATCAATGGTGTGTAAATGATTATTGATACTTTTATTACAATTATGTTAAGATTCGTACGGACTCAATGCAGTAATCATTTATACTATTATCAGTACCCATTAGCGGTTTGCCTAGATTTTTTAAATATATTGCAGTACAATGACATCTGCAGGGACGTGACAATTTAGTTTCATTGCCACTTCAAGTTTACGCGCGCACACATAATCAAATAATCTAGGCGTCAATGGTATGAAAAAACACGTCACGTGACCTGGCCGGGTATTTGTCATCGTACTATAATGCACTAGCAGAATCGGGGCATGTCGTTTGTGAGTTGAAACCAAACCCCATTGTACAGAAATTTTGCTACCTTGGTCTCTCTTAAAAATAAAATCATCGGTGTGAATCGGAATCGAACGCCCTATGTGCGACAAGGCAAAAGCAAGTAATTTAATACAACTGTGCCGCCACGTCACGCGTGATAGTACGACTGTCGCGAGTGACTCGTACCCTTCTGCCTTGTTGGATGGTTTAATTAATTCTCAAATGTATGCGAGGTACAAAGCAAAACTGTCTAGCTAAGTAGGTTCACTCGTGTTCTTTCCTTTTTACAATAAAATATAATGTTGTCGAATGGAAGACGCTGGATGCAAGCCGCTTCCAACCGGTCTTTTTGGAAATCCATGGAGGAGGCCTATGTCCAGCAGTGGACTTCTTGTAGCTGAACGATGACGATAAATGTTCTTATCTAACGAGTACAGGATGAAACAGACAACTGGATACATTAACTTGATTTTTCGTCGAAAGAGTCCGACTAGGGGTGCAATTACATAAGACTCCACTGGATGGAGTTGTCTGATTTAGCGCTTTTATTCCCGGTATGTCACACCACCTTACGTCACACTGTTACTTTCTGGGACTTTTTTCCCAATAGGTATCTCATACTCCTACTCCAAACTGTCATATACATCCTTATTTTGACTGTTTCGAATTGTCTAAATGCTTAACCCGGTAGAGTGGAAAGTTACGTTATTTAAGGGCTGGTTTTGCACTGATTCGCAGATTTTAATCATGGTGAGCAGAGACGAAGTCCGCGTCATTCGGTCTGACCCCGACCTGATCGGACATTACCGACGAGATAGTCCAGTCTGCGCACCCGCCTAAATAGCACCTGCACAAATATCACCTGGCCTAGTCCAGATTGGGCGCCTATTGATATTTTCGGTGGGTGGTGTTAGTGAATTCAAATGTATTTCATCATCATCAACCCATTATGTCCCCACCGAGGGGCACGGGCCTCTCCGGGGGCCAAGTCCGGATTGGTGGAGGCTTGTGAGACTAGTAGCTGGTCTTACTGTCAGAAGTATTCAAGCAGCCCTAAGGCCTCTGACTTGGCTTAACGACTGCCATCTATCGACGGCAGCCGGCATCAACTGCTTAACGTGCCTTACGAAGACTTTAATAAATTTAATCGAAATAAAAAATAAAAAAAATCATTAAGTTTCAACCAGACCAACTAACTGCGGGTACTCAATATATTTTTAGGAATGATACACGTGTTTGCCTAAATATTCTGTAGCTAAAATTCACATTTTAGTTACAAATGTTGCCGGTTCACGGGAATTCTTGAAATCGTTATAACACGCACGTTTCAGTAGTTTTATGAGCCGTTCGTTTGTTACTTTATTTGTATTTCGTGCAATAAAGTTTATTGCAAACAAACAAACAACTGTTGCTTTAAATATTTATAACTGATGTAGCTGTACAAACGATATCGTTTTCAACAAACGTATACAAACAAAAAAAAATACAAAAATATTTTAAAACTAGGTATATATTATAATAAACGAAAGTCGTCAATATAGCCCAGCGGATGAGTAAGTTGAGGTGGCAGTGGGCTGGGCACATAGCACGCAGAACTGATGGCCGATGAGGCCGAAAAGTTCTCGAATGGAGACGACATATCAGCAAACGCAGCGTAGGATGACCAGCCACAAGATGGACAGAAGACCTCACCCATGTTGCAGGAAGACGCTGCATGTAAACCGCTTCTAACTGGTCTTTTTGGAAATCCATGGAGGAGGCCCATGTCCAGCAGTGGACTTTTTGTGGCTGAATAATGTACAGGCTTTTGGGCAACTGTTAACTTCTTAACTTCATCTTGGGTTGGGAGCATATGCGGGCTAAGCACCGTGCATCGCTGCGTGTGCTGACTTAGCATTGTGCAGCATACCGCCACGCCAGTCGGCTCGAGCCTCTCGCCAAATACCTACACACATATATTAAACCACTACATACAACTATGTGTTTCTGTGTCATGAATAAACTACACATTAGCATTATGAGTATATTGACATTCAAAAAACGGAATGTAAGTTCTTTACGTTGAAATAAATTTCTGATTTAAGAAAAGTTTTTTGCGGCACTCGATTTATGAACAACTTATATAGCTACAAATTCGTACCCCTGGTGAGCGAATGTTTTTGAACTTAGCAAACCATTGTAAAGCGGATCACAAATAAATGAGAGTTCTTGTCGCATGCAGCAGAGTTCTACAGTATCCTACAATCAGGATACTGTTCAGAAATAGTTCTGTCGATTTGACCTTGAAAAAGTAAATGGAAAAAAATATCTGCTAACTTTCCGTAGCAGTTTTTATTATATTTAAAAGCATAAGATATATTTTCTTTTATTTCAGTTATATTTCAAATATAAAAATAAACATTAAAGTGTAGTATAGTCCGAATCGCGCTTTTTTCTCAGCGTTTCTTTTTTCTATTATAAGTACCAATTAGCTTTATCTTCGGCTATAAAATCCTAATTATTTCTATTTACTTACCTATAGTATCATTTTGAAACAATAGCAACTGTAAATTCCATCGCTTTGTGCAAAATTAGGGGCCGTAAGGTCGGCCCCTTCTTCGACAATTTGCCGGTGATTTCGTTAAACGTGAATGCCAATTTGTGGTCCTGAGGGATTGTCTGTTTCACTGGGAGAGTGTATCCGACGGGGGATGTAGAATGGAGGCATTTAGTAAAAACTTTGTTTTAATATGATTCTATTCCCTTTTTTATACTATGACGACCTCTGTGGCGCAGCGGTTAGCCCATGCGAGAGGTCCCGGGTTCGATCCTCGGCTGGGGACAAAAAAATGTGAAAAAAATGGTGATGTCGCTGTTTCTGGTTGTGTGTCGTGGGAACCAGAAATAGCGAAAGCAAAAGGCAATATATATATTATGCCCCAAGGCAGCGGCTAACATTAACATTATAAATACATTGACATTCAACAAACAGAATGTAATTTATGCACGTATGCAAATAAATTTCAGATACGAATATTGTAAAACTGTGTAAAACATTATTTTATACATTATTTTTCATAATCTTCATCGTAGGAAATCACATTACCATTATCCGGGGCAAGATTTTAAATTCATCAGCCTCACCCTAAAAGTCATAAGTCCGAGACAGGGGAAGTAACCTCCTCATTTCCAAATGGGCTAGGTATCTCTCCAAGTAAACGAAATACGACAAAAGAACGGAATGGTAAGCGTACAGACCGTACATTGAATCGGTGTAGTTAGAAACTCGAGTATGTTTTCTTTTCAACACATTTTTTTTTAATTAAAAAAATATTCACAATAAAAACAAACTGTTTACTTTATGAAAGTTAAAGTTCCAAAGCTTTACAATTAATTTGACATACATTTAAATACTTATGACATACATTCATACATAAGCTCCTATAGGTTTAGGTTAATGTATTTCCGTATGCTTATAATGTATAAGTTTATGATATCTCACATACATTTATATTTTCTTGCACTACCTGTCACCAGTCTCTTCAAAAACAGAGGTTTGCTGGAAGATAATGATTCCTGTATTAAGCACGCCCTTGTACAAATATTGGTGCAATAAAGAATTTTAATAATAATAAGTTCACGCCCGAATCCCAGAGGGTATCGCCAAGAGGTTGGGTTCGCCATGGCCAAGTTCGTCGTTCGTTGGCTGAGACAACACACGCCAACAGTGGCACCAATGCGTAGTCAATGTACTACCTACATACATAAGCTCCCGCCTATATCCCAGAGGGTTAGGCAGAGACCAGGGACTGCCACTTGCCACAATCCTGACAGATCACTTTCGCTTCATCGACATTCATTAATCGTTGCATGCAGGCAAGCCGGTTTTGGGCGATTTTTATCATGCCCTTTGCTTAACGGAGTATGGATTGATACCAAAAGTGAGGTGTATAGAATGTTGTCTAAGTTTCTTGAAACTTAAAATAAATACTCTTCAACACAATTAATTGAACACGTGTTTCGCCGTTTTTCTAAATTTAACCCTTAAGGGAGTGAACGGGGTCGCACAATTTTGAACTAAAGTCCACGCGGACGGAGCCGCGGGCAAAAGCTAGTAATAAATATTTTATTTTCTCTCTCTTGCTGAGAGAAAATTAAGCTAACTGACCTTCTGTAATATTGACGTTATGCTCTGAACCTGGGTTTTTTCACTCATTACTGGAGAGGTTTGCTTTTTTGCCCTTTTCCGGTAGAAATGGAAAAAGAGATGAACGGTCGAGGTGCAGGGCGCGGGGCGTGTAGTGATGGGACACGGTGGTTACCTTGATACTACTGAATCGATACTTGGTAATATCCTGATGTCCTACACTAATTAAAATCCACTTAATGACTGAAACTTTAAAAAAAAATTAATAAATGTTACGACTTAAACTAGGTGTTCCTTTCAAAAACTAGATGTTTTTGGAGAAAAAATTGTCCAAAACCCACAAATTTATTGTATTTACAGTCGTTTGGTCTTTAATTACATATTGGCTTACTGCTATACTCTACTAAATCAAACTCAGGACATAAGAGTTTTGAATTTTTAGTTATCTTATTATTTTAGTCTATCTGACTATAAAATTGGTCGACTTTTAGTCCTTCTTAGATAGTTACAAAATTTTAAGCTCAAAGTAATTGAATGTAAAAAGTTTAGTTATAAAAAACCGAAACAAGCTTTAATGAAGAATGCAAATAGTTTTATAGGCTTTTCACCTTTACATGTAGGAGTGAGTTTTATAAAGCACATGTATCAAGGATTGTTACTTTCTCAAGACTCTAACAAACTATAAACTAATTTAATTACGAAGCTATACTTACTAATAAAACAAGATGTTAAGGTAATGTTAAACCAGTAAATGAGGTCACCGTGGCTCGATAAACAACTGATTATGCTTGTGAAGGTATCCTTTTTTTTTATCTAACGATAACAACGAATACAACGACATAAAAAATATTACCAGCTAGAAACCACATTTTTTTATTAGTGTCCATGTAAGTAGAAAATTGAATAAATTTACAAAATTGAGATGAATAAAGTCAAAGTCAATAACGAGTTTTCGGTGGAAATTATATCAAGTAAATATAGTATTATTATAGAACACCATCATGCCGATGTAATTTTTTATTGACAAGATGGACCAATTTCATCGACTTTCAGCCCAGCCCTAGGCAGGCCGCAGACCGCACGGGCGGGCGGGCACGAAAAGTCGTGGCCTGCAAATATATTAGAATATACATTGCTCTACGTGACTTTAGTGAAATGAATGGCCGGACGGGCGGGCCTCGCATTTCTATCTGTGTATTTTGAATCTACGTTACGTTTTCAATGTTACTTTTCAACGTAGGGGCGGGAATTATCGCTGGAATTGTGTTTCAAATACTGATTCGTGTGAAGGAATAATATCATTTGTTTTACAATGTAGCCTATATACCTAAGTATATATATATGCTACACTGTAGGGCACCGACCTGCTCTTAGAATATTCATCATCATCATCATCATCAATGGGCCTTTTCCCCATCACACCATACCTCGCGGTCTCTCGCCATTCGGATCCACGGGCCAAAAAAAAGGTTTTGGATGTTTACATGTTTGTGACGTCGCTGTTTCTGGTTCGTAGTGTGGGGCCAGAAGCAATGTATGTGCCTGTATGTAAATGTAAATGTTTAAGCAAAGTAACTTTCATACTAAGTCTGTGGGATTACACAGGCTACCTACGCATGTTTTTTGATCGCTGGTACATTTTGGGTGCGCGCTACATTTTGAATTTAACATTACTTTGTGTGGGAAATGCTTTCTTTTCCAGTATAGAGGTGAGGATTTTGCGGTTGTCGTGTTTTGGATTAGTGAAACATGCAAAGCTTTTGCAGTAAGGAAAAGTAGAAACGAAGGAAATATTTTTTATTAAAGTTTAATTTGAGTCTAGGTTTATCCTGCTATGTACAAATGTTTACTGTGCGATATAAATCATCAACATACTAACGTATCCCATTTTTTTTTTTACATACAATTTGGATAAAAGAGGGCGACCTCTGTGGCGCAGCGGTTAGCGCATCTGCCTACCAAGCGAGAGGTCCTGGGTTTGAATCCCGGCTGGGGACAAAAAAAAGAAACCCAGATCTTGGATGTTTACATTTTTGTGACGTCGCTGTTTGTGGTTCCCACGATACAGAGTTTCCTGTTGTGGGGCCAGAAGCAATGTATGTGCCTGTATGTAAATGTTTGTGTTTGTTTAAATGTCATCATCATCAGCCAACGTCTGCCCACTACCGGGTACGACCATTTCCACCTTACGCCATCTGCCACTAATGGCTAGAGAACGTACAACATAATAGGTGAGCTACGTTTCAATAGGTTGTCTTCTATATCAGCTCTAAAACTTGTTACAGCTTCTTTTGGTAGGCCGCGGCTCAAAATACCCTGCACCAAGCTATTGGTCACGTCCCAGCTTGATTTTTAGTGACGTCACACACACGTCTGCGTATTTTTCACTTACTGTCAAGTAAGAAAAAGAAGAAGCGTGTACTTGTATTACGTTAAAAAAATCTGTAGCACAAAAGCAAAGACAGAAGGCATTTGAAACTGTTTTCAGCTAGGGCATTTGAAATGGTTGTCTGAAAGAAATTACTTTTAGTAATAAGGCCGCCAATTGTACTGTACTATGCTATTGACAAATTTCATGAGTAATTCCTGGTGTACATACAATAAAGAATATTATATCTATTTATCTATCTGCTATTCCACGTCCAATCAAGAACCTATTTGCTTAGACTAGATAGATCTCTTTGAGCTCGCCACAAAATTACACCACCATCACCACCAAACTGAGCCAACTAGCCACCGAAATCAAACTAATCTTTAACCCTTCTTCATTAGCTTTTATACCCACCAGATGCAATGAAAGTTTGCACAGAAGCCAGAGCAGTTAGACCTGATAACGTTACCAAACATAGCCTCCCCAAGTCTTACAGCTTTTATAGCCACAAGAAGCAGCCAATCCATTCCGCTGATTTTCACCATCGCCAAAAACGTTGATAATCCATCTTATAACTACCCGAACAAAAAACCAGAAACCGCACAAGCGAACTTCGCCAGCCGCCACCGAAACCAAACTAACCTCTACAGGGCTCACCACCAGCTTTTATACTCACAAGAAGCAATTCATCTACCGTGCCAATTTCCACCGAAGCCTAAACCGTTGGCATCCAACCTGAAAACTGCACTGGAGCGCAAAGCGAGTGTTTGATGCGTCACTGCGTGTGCGTCGCCGCTCCAGTGACAAGTGGGTGGGCCTTCGCTCGAGCTTAAATGAATCGGTAGTTTCAGAAAGAACATTAGTCCAAATTTTGTGTGATTGACTTCTTATTGTCCATGGTATCCTTGAGGGTAGATTTACAGATCCTTAGAGAAAAAACATTAGTCTAATGAATATCAATTGAACTACGTGTACGTACTACGTCTCAGTAGACGCAAAAATAACATTAGTCCCACTGAGGGGTCAGTTTTTTATGTCTACTGAAAAGTAAGCAGATTGCGATTAATGTTCTTTCTGAAACTACTAATTCAAATAGGGTTTGTTCTTGGGAATTCGCTGTCTACCTCCCTTTTGCATCACTGGCTGTATCGCAAAGAGGTTGGCCTCGCCATGGGCAAGTTCGTCGTTCTTTAGCTGAGAGAAAAGACGCCAATGCGTGGTAGAACTGCAGTCAATGTAATATAATAACATACATACGAGTACATAAGCTTACGCCTGTATCCCAGAGGGGTAGGCAGATCAGGTACTGCCACTTGCCACGGTCCTGACAGATCACTTTCGCTTCATCGAAATTCATCAGTAGTTGCATACAGTAATAGTTTCATAGATCCTGTATTTGGTCGAAGTATGTCCTTATGTCTGTATGTACTACCTACCTAGCGAAATAATGAGATCGACGTCTATGTCTGTCCCAAAGCGGGTATAGGAACTCACAAACCGAAGCGGTCGTAGACGCGCTGGCGGCGGCGGCGGTCATTTACTGTATTTGGTTTGCAGTAGTATTTGGACCAAATTTAGTACCAAAATATTTGGTATCTGAACCAACGCTTTGACCACGATTGATTGATTGACGGCAAAACAAATAATGCCGCATTCGCGGTCGCAATGCGTTGGACCCGCGACCGCGACCGCTTTGGTTTGTGATTCCTTTACATTTGCTAACGATGAAGCTCGCCAGAACATTAATTTATTTGCGCATGTGTTATGATTATGATTTTGAGACACAAAATCACATTTGTGTAAAGTGTATAAAGTGTAAAGTGTATAAAGTATATAATGTGTGTGCCTGTATGTAAATGATTGTTGTCTGTTTGTTTAATTGCCTGTCTAGTATACATTCAAAAATAGCAAAGAAATCTATTTTCCATCCTAATTTGTAGCTTAACTTATAATCAACCTATTAATCAGATATTGACAGTCTTTAGTTTGTATTGATATGTCAATGTGACAACTTCTTTTTTTCCATCGAATTAAAAAAACAGACTTTAGATTAACTTAACCATAAGTCCCTGCAAGATGGCTGCCCGCAAAGTACCGGATGCTATCTACAAGGCGTGAAAGGCAGTGTCGGGAAACTTCGTCACTTCGGTCTAACTTACATAGTCTTTCGCAACAGCCCCCAGACAATATGCTCAGAAAGATGCCACTAGCGGTAGTCATAGACGGTCACCCATCCATGGCCTGAACAAACCTTATGTTGCTTAACCTTCGTAATCGCTTAAGATCACTCAGGCAGCCGGACTACTTTGCTACGATAAAATTTACAAAGTCCCAGAAACCAATATGTACACGTTGTGGCTCCCTTCAGTTGAGGTGTATGGATTTAAAATGCAAAGCTTACTTCCCGACAAAGGCGCGTTATGAAACTCAGACAATATGCGAGAGTATTGTCGTCCGAATGGGAGAAGTTTTGCGGAAGATTTTTACTTTGTGAAGCCAAATGGGTGGGTTGTTTTGTAGGAACATTGTAAGGATGATAGTTTATGCTCCTTTAATATTATTCCACGGTCATATACAATTTGTACTTATGACAGCGTAAAACAAAAAAGTCGTATCGTATTGTTATTGTTTATAAACTTATCGTATTTATGAACTTTGACAGTAAAGTTATTTTATTTCTACTAGAACATTAATCCCACTGTTCGTCATTGACCTCGAAACCGTGTATTTTCTCATTCTTTCAATAAAATATATTAAATCATTATTGAATACCGATTCTAATTGTTGCGGATCTTGAATTATAATCAAAGTAATTATTTGTTTGTACACTTTGAAAATATTAGTACTTATCGTTGACATACTGTTGTAACTTATTGACACTTTTACTTAAAATATAAATTACATTAACACAAATTAAAATAAATATAACTAACATAAATAATAAACTATGCCAATAAATAAACATGATAAGATCTATATTTACAAATACAACACCTGCCTTAGGTCACTATCCCACGGCAATGAGCTCAGAACTTTGGATGGCCAGGCTTATTTGTTTGTTAAAAATAGCTCTCTACTGTCTATTAGAGAGTCTAGCAAAAAGTGTCAATGTAAAATCTTAGTACATCACATGTCAAGCAAATAACATATTCCCGTCGCGTTTAAAAAATATCCCTTGTAAAGCGCAAAATGTAGGCACATAGAAATGCTCCAGAGAGTCCTAATTAAATAAGCCCTTCAAACGAGAGGTCTGTATGTTTATCATAACGAGATTTCTTTCACAAGCCTTTCCACGGTCCCGTCATAAATTAAATTTTCACCTTCAGCTAACTGAAAAAATCCATTACTTCCACCAGATGTCACTGGAGTCAAAATGTAGCAGACGTAGGGTGGGGTAGAGTAGAAAAAAATACCAGAAATATGAGTTCAGATTTGAGCAGTAATCAGAAATTTATTTCGATGTAATGAATTTACATTCGGTTTGTTGAATGTTAATGTCTAATGTTAGGCTCTGCCTTGGGGGCGAATATAGGGGAGAATAAGGCAGAGAAAAAAACTCCAGTCTGACCATCTTTTCTCAAATCACCTTAAATCATATACATAAGTTGGTTCAAATATAAAAAGCTCGTGGCCCATGAGTACAATCATCACTTGCTATGTCAAGACAATAATAGCACATATAATATAACATAATAATATTTATATGTAATTGTGTCTTCTTCTTCTTTGTTCAACTTTGTTTGCACTAATTGCGCGCGATTGCGCTTGACTTCATTTGTACTTTATGCTATTTTTCCAAGTTCATCATGTTCCTCTTTCAGGGAATATGTTGTGTCAAGATTGTGGCAGGCGGCAAACCACCGTCTCTGCCACAACACCAATCTTCAGGAAATGTTTAGTCTTGAAGGCAACTGAGGACTTCTGTTCGCTGCATCCATAATCGTTTATAGATGATTATAAAAATAATGATAATGTATATAATGTAGTTCTATAGAGGTCTACAGAAACTGCTTACCTGCAGTAATGACAATGCAAATGGTGTGTACTGTTTAAAGTAACTGGTTCCTCTTTAAAGTAACTGTCCGGAACAGCCGTCTATGATGATTTTAAGTGTTTGAAAGGGAATCGCTACGTTTTTGTTGAGATGTCTGTCGATGACTAGGTAGGATAGGCACTTCTCGATAAAAATATAATAAATAAAAGTATTTTTTTAAAATAAGTATCTTTTAATAAAATTAGTACGCTACAGTATTATGTCTCCTCTTTTGATGCTCACGATATAATTATATACTAAAAAAAATATTTATGGCTTCAGTAATGAAAAATTGTCCATCACATAAGACTAATGGTAAATATAGCGCTTCGGTGGAGCTTTGGTCTCACATTATTGAATTCGTGGATTCAAATGGACTTTGTTTTCTAAATTACGTACATTTATGAAATAGTATAGCAGCCTGAGCGAAAAACCCAAGAGTATGAAATGCACACTCATAATATACCTACCGATCCACGGAGACATATGTGGTTAGGCCCGCGTATGCCTCCGAGGATAAAAACTGCAGTGGGGCTACGAGTATATGATGCTTATGTATTAAAGAGACAAACATAGCTCTATAAAAATAACAGGTATTTATTTAAAACGACGTCTCCACGCCTTCTCTATTCCACAGATCTGCTGAAACACCAACTTTTTTTAATCCGCCGCGACATTCGCTGACATTAATCATTGTCGATCACACGCCGATGGGCGCGCTTCGGGAGACAATTGGGCGAATTCCTGTACAAACTTAGAGCAGAAGTTATAATTCCTTCTCCAATGTTTTGCTCTAGTCTATCCAAAGGTTGTCTGGGAGAGATCACTTTTAGTGAAAAAAACCGCCGTCTCTTAGCTCAAGAAATACTTGTGTGATCCCCATATCTAAGAATGCCACCTTCATCAAAACTATTTATTTTTCATCTTTTACTAGCTTTTACATACTAGCTTTTACCCGCGATTTAGTCCGCGTGGCCTACAGATTTATTCCTGTGAAATTTTCAGATATTTAATAACTAGTTATTATTATTATAATTATTTTATTATAATAATAAAATATTATTATGATAAAATAATTATTATTATCGTTTTATTCTGCTATTTGAGGGGGAGACAAATACAACAAATCAAAAATAATTAAAATCGGTCCAGCCGTTCTCGAGTTATCAAACACCCATCCATCCATCCATCTACCAAGAACCTCAAGACCCATGAGTGCAATCAATACTTGCAAAGTCAAACATTATTTAATATTCTTAAAAAGGTAATAAAACGAGCATAACGGGGTCAGCCATCGCCAGTCTCGACCATATTAGAGGGAGATAGGCGAGCCGGCCACCGCGCCACCACTCGCATAGCTACTGGCAAACTTGTGTGATCAAGTTCTTGTCAGTTATCTATAATAATAGCATAGTTATAGAGTATGCACACTAACACGGTAACATGAGTATTTTATATATTACAAGATGTATTTTTCTCCCAACACCTCACTGAACCCGCCCGGATCAAACCCCCAAGCCGATTTGAACTGAAGACGGCATTCCTTAAAACTCCCGGGGCCCGCGAATACGCTGTGTATAGACGGAGCGTCGCGTGCGCAGCGGAGCGTGCGGCAGCTGCCTCCCGCGGCTGAACCGGCAAATACCAAATACAGGAGTCGGGAGCCGGAGACAGGATCGTGTAGCTTCACTTTTATTTGTACCTGTGCTATCAAAAGTGTGTTTATGATATGATATGATATGATGTGATATGATATGATATGATATGATATGATATGATATCATATGATATGATATTATATGATATGATATGATATGATATGATATGATATGATATGATATGATATGATATGATATGATATGATATGATATGATATGATATGATATGATATGATATGATATGATATGATATGATATGATATGATATGATATGATATGATATGATATGATATGATATGATATGATATGATATGATATGATATGATATGATATGATATGATATGATATGATATGATATGATATGATATGATATGATATGATATGATATGATATGATATGATATGATATGATATGATATGATATGATATGATATGATATGATATGATATGATATGATATTATATGATATGATATGATATGATATGATATGATATGATATGATATGATATGATATGATATGATATGATATGATATGATATGATATGATATGATATGATATGATATGATATGATATGATATGATATGATATGATATTATATGATATGATATGATATGATATGATATGATAAGGTATGTGATATTATGATATATGCCATTCGCATTAAGTCCTCTTTTGTACACTATTTTTGTTTTGTGCAATAAAGAATTAATAGTAATAATAAGATAGAAATACGAATAAGAAAGACGGCATAAGAAGAAAGGCCGCCCATAACTTAAATTTTTACTAGTGAGAAAGAGTAAAAACTATATTTAAATAATTAAAATTTAAATTTAAGAAAATAGCCTATGACGTAATTAAATATGTAAACAAGAATATGTAAATAATATGTATAAAAACACAAGAAAAATTCTTGTGTTTTCAAATAGGAATCACCGACGACAAGGTTATCAATGCTTGAAATTTATTTTTTCTCTAAACTTCAATTTGCTCAAAATCAAGTTCGTGGTGGTTATGGCCTTTTTTATTATGACAGCAGAATGTCGGTCAGGCTATGTTGCGGTTACAAATACACAATAACTATTTATATAAATCTCCAATTTTATAGTACACCAGGGCATGTGAAATTTAAACACATAGCGTTAATAAATTTTTATATAGCTCTATAGGTTTATTCTTTTTTCCAATACTTAAACTGTGTGTGCCATCTCCCGCTCTCTGTTTTATTCTTCAAACCCTTTCTTAGGCTAGCTGGAAGAAATTTCTTTCGAAATAAGTCCGGGCTTGTACATCAACATTTATTTATCTGGTATTGAACATTTTATGTATTTTATCTAACTTTTGTGCAATAAAGCGTAACAAACGAACACACTTGCAAACAGTAGGATAAAACTGGCAAACATGTAAATCCTTCTATATTTTAGATATAAGTTGGTTCCTCTCTTATTGGTTCCGAATCCCATGCTCACAAACAAGTTGAATAAAGTATAAAAAAAATAGATAGCTTTTATTATGTCCAGTTCAAATTTCGTAGCGTCGTAGTTTCGTAGCAGTGACGTAGCAGTATCGTAGCGTTGCGTAGTAGTTATTTCGTAGCATTGGTAACGAAGACATCAAAAGTAGCGTTACTTTTGTAATAATAGGTTTTCATTGCGTTTTATTTTTTTTACTATTTGATATTAAAATAATGTTCCCTAGCAATGTAAATTTGCTTTGCACGGAATCGAACCTTGAATTCATCAAGACCCCTCTCGTCACCTCTACGACCGCCTCGACTCGGCGATCCGAAAATTGGAATAAATCGCATTATATAACATCATTCTCTGACGGAACTTTCGTAATTATTAATAGCAGCAGAGGATATGCAAAGTTTGTTGTCTCTTATTTCGTTCAAATATAGAGTAAAATATACATAGAATGCCAATATATTTTATAAGTTACTTTTGGAATTTAGTTGGTTTCGGTTACAGAAGTCAAATATTGTCAAGTGTAGTAAGGAATGATTATTTGACTACAATTAAATGGCATTTTTATTTCTTTCACAGCTAAGTTAGTTATTTCAGACTAATATTTGAATCATCGTCATCATCATCATTCAGCCACAAGAAGTCCACTGCTGGACATAGGCCTCTTTCATGGATTTCCAAAAAGACCGGTCGGAAGCGGCTTGCATCCAGCGTCTTCCCGCCACTTGGATGAGATCGTCTGTCCATCTTGTGGCTGGTCGTCCTACACTGCGCTTGCCGAATCATAGTTTTTAAATAATAAAACATGCTCATGCAACTGTGGTCTATATCATCTTCAAAATTCGATTCAAAGTGCCGTGGCACGGGCCTAACGGAATGCGCCGTATTTTACAACGGAGCCACCGGTGGGTCCTCAGGGCTTGTGGGATTAGACTAGAACTGGTGAAAAAACGACATTAGTTTCTTTCCTGTAAACTTTTAAAATAAGGTAAGAATATTCTTTATTGCACCCTGGAACAAAAAAAACACAAAATATTTACAAAGGTTCATACAATTGGCGGCCTTATTACTAAAATCAATTACTTCCAGACAACCCTACGATGAGAAATTGCTGAGAGAAATTTGAAAAACGGGTAGCCGGTGAAATTTTAATATTTATAATATCTACTTATACGTATTAACTACTTCTTAACTTTATTCTTAATAACTACTTCTTAACTTTATTCTTAATAACTACTTCTTAACTTAACAACTTTTCTGTTTGAATCAAATTAAATGGAAATTTAACGGATATTTACTGGAAAGTCGCGATTTTTGTCGTTAGGACGGGCGACTCGCGTCGTCGTACTACCTAGGCTGAAAAGGGCTCATTCACTTTTAGTGCGAAATGTACAGGCAATAATACCGCTGAGCTGTGCCTCTGTCATACAAGTTTTATCATTAAAGCCTTTGCCTGAATTTAATTTTCAATTTTCACCCGGCCCGGGCACACAATTAGAATTTTAGATCGTGATTTTCTGTATACTTGGTTTTGTCGCTGATTTCATTTGAAGTTGAGCGTATTTTCTGGACCATTCTCGACTCTTTAATCTTTATGCATAAGTAACAAATTACCACGCATTCATGAATTGGCACACGGTCTTTAGAAATCCCTCCTGAATAATAATAACTGCTACCTAACACAATCACTTATGTTCGCAACAAAATCGCTTGGTCTGAAGCTAGGATAACCTCTCCTGTGGTAATCAGGATTACAAACATGGGAATACAATGAACATGTCGAAGTCACTATATCATATTCTATTGGTATTGTGAATTCAGAGACTGCAAATGCCACCAAAAAAATTGTACATACTATGTTTTTTCGAGTGTCATTGATATTTGGATGACAATACAATTATTTGGTATCATCGAGATGATTTTATAATGGGTTGCAATTGCAAAAGTTCTTTTTTTAACTTCCACACAACACAATCAGTTGATCAGTTGACGTCGCTGTTTCAATCAGAAACAGCGACGTCACAAACATGTAAACATCCAAGACCTGGAGTTTTTTTTCTCCCCAGCCGGGGATCGAACCCGGGACCTCTCGCATGGTAATCAAATGCCCTAACCGCGTGCGCCACAGAGGTCGTCAATATATCTATTAGTATACGACAATACATATAACCATGACATAAAGCACTAGTATAAAACTGTTTCACGTGCTTATTAGAAGCCACCCTACCCTGTCCGTTAAAGTTGAACATAAAATTAATTTGATGATAAAATTAAAAGATTTTGGCGACCTCTGTGCCGCAACGGTTAGCGCAGCTGCGTACTATGCGAGAGGTCCCGGGTTCAAACCCCGGCTGGGGTAAAACAAAATGAAATCTTTAAGCAAAAAAAAATCTTGGATGTTTACATGTTTGTAATGTCGCTGATTCGGGTTTCCACGACACAAGGTATCCCAGTAAGGGGCCAGAAGCAGTGTGTGCCAGTGTGTAGATGTTTAAATATGTAAATGTTTAAGTAAGACAAGTACATATACTAAAACTAACCGAAAATACACCAAAGAGGTCCTTATGTGTAACGGCAATATGAATTAGCTTCAGAATCTATTCAAGACCACATCTCCAACGTTGCCGTTTTCATAACGTCTCAACCAACCGAAAGGTGGCTCTTCAGTCAATCTCGTACAAAAAAATGAAAATAAAAAAAACAAAAGTCCGTCTCCTAAAAATTGTACTAAATTTCGTCTCACTGACAAATTAGTACCGATATTGACGGTTACATGATTGGAATTGCATAGACTTTGGTGGCCATAATATGCACTGTCTTAAGTACTGACTATGGTTAGGAAGGATTTTTTATTTTACGTAGCCTCTCGCGTGTCCCACTGCTGGGCAAAGGCCTCCGCTCCTGCTTTTCATCTCTCCCTGTCTCCAGCCACCTCGCGCCATCCCGGTAAGAATGCATTTAGGTCGTCCCGCCATCTTCGCCTTGGTCTGCCGCGACGTCGGTGGCCATTTTGCGGAATGCAGTCGGTCGCAATTTAGCCCACCTATCTGCGCTCATACGGCAGCCATCGCCAGCCCAGTTCCACTTTAACCTGGCGGTCGCAATATTATTATTATTTATTTATTTCATAATAGAAAATTGGCCTTACGACTTGTATGCCCTTACACGGCAGGCTTAATAGAATTAGTAGTTTTACAGCCCAAATCGAAACATTCCTAGCCCTCAAAATTACCTACTTTTTAAAAAGAACAAAACTATTTTTTGGACAAAGCCAATTATAAGGCCCTTGATAAGTTGTAACGAAATCCTTAAACACATGGGAAAATGGGACGTTCTATTCATCATTACGGGTGACTTTAACTCTAGGAAAAACCGTCAAATCTGCAAAAGAAATTAATTATTGTACAATAATCTTTCTTTTTCCACTTCTAACAATCAGACCAGCTCATGTTTGATCATAACGAAGCATACTTACAGAACATAAGTCTTTTTCTGACGCAGTCGGGCAAACACCGCATTCGGGTAAAAAACATAATTTCCTTAAGCCAACCGCGTAGGCAATAATCCCCATAGGGACTCAGACGAGCGTGGCAGGGGCTAAAGAAACCCGGTGAGCCGTGGCGACTCAAGACCTTCCACCTTCGTCGTGGATTGACTTGACTTGTGATGGGGTAAAGCTTCGCTAACTATGCCGGAGACTTCGTGATATTAAGGAAGATAAATTGATCTTATGTAGTTTAGCAGAAAAGTTCCAACCCCGTTTTGAAGTCAAAAGTCAGTCAAAGATTTTATTCATAGTACAAATAGAATATTTACTTTATGAACGTCAAAGTTGTTGAGATATTTGACTTTTCAGGTTAAAGCTGATTAACACTCTCCATACTATGGGTTGGACTAACATGTGTCATAACTTTGCACA
This sequence comes from Yponomeuta plumbellus, assembly GCA_947310845.1. Classification (NCBI taxonomy): domain Eukaryota; kingdom Metazoa; phylum Arthropoda; class Insecta; order Lepidoptera; family Yponomeutidae; genus Yponomeuta; species Yponomeuta plumbellus. The sequence goes on from OX371206.1 coordinate 4,655,345, forward strand.
TACTCATCCGCTCGCTATGAAAGTCTTTGATTCTTAAAATATAGAGCATAGTGATCATTTGGGTATATTTAACTCAAAAATTACTATGTTGTGGGTTGGAACATTTCTCCTAAATTGTCTAATTAAGGTAAGTAGTTTTGTATTTTGCTAACAGTCTGTCTACTCGTTACTTATGTTTTAGATGTGATGTGATGATTTAAGAGAAAATTGTCAGAGTGGAGTTTTGTCTCCACCACAGCTAGACCCGAAGATAAACAAAGACAACTCAATGTTTTAATTTGACATTCAACTGAACAAACAAACAGACTGTAAAGTATTAACTTTATCCCGGATACACTTCCTTGACTTTTTGACGGAAGAGATCAGAGCGAAACCTGGCCGGACTATTCTGACAAAAAGTCAAGTATGTAAGTGTATTTGGAATAAAGTTAATAATGTCTAGTGTTTATAAAAGTTTTAGCTCAAAGTTCCTTCCTAACCCACTGGGTTAGGATTCATTTAAATAGTAATAAGTACTAATTTAGGATAAGCATATCTGTATTTGTAACTAACATTTTATTTTTGTATAAAGGTTGTATTATAAAGTGAAATAAATGTCTAATATTTGTCAAAATTGTGCACGCTCACCTACGTTATCATAGGTGAGTGGGGTGTCAAAATGTTGATGAGCTTTTTTTCGTTCCATGACCAAAAAAAAAATATTAAAAAAAAAAAAATCTCACATGCGAAGCATGTCAGCGCTCTCCGTTGTAGATTTACTCAAACTAACGTCATTGGCTCCCTGAGACGCCATCTTATTTTAGCTGCTTTCTGATTGGCTGCCTACAGTGGCGCCATCTATCGATCCCAACAGTCTGAAAGCTATAAAAAGCAGTTAATGTAGTGTTTTAATTTACTAACCTACATAGACCTCATTAGGTTTTGCCTCCAAAGAACCAAAAATAACTGAAAAAGAAAACAATTTCCGCTTCCAAATCCTGTCTTGCCGATACCGGCCAAGGAAACATAATTTAATCTCCACACACAATAGCTAGCGCCGCAACCTGTCTCCGTTCGCTTTAACGGCTGACGGGGTAACAATAAGGAATCATCTCTGCCTTAAATAAAATAGGCATCTTTTGGTATATGATTGGTTCCGCTTGCGGATGTGTGTTATGGTCCCCGAAACTCGTGATATTGTATTTTGATGGTGATTTATGTACGAATTTCCCTCAATCTCTCTCTTTATTTCCTCTTTTGTCTCTCTCTCACATTCTACTACTTACTCCATATTTACGTCTACTTTTTCTTTGTCTTTCTAAATGGTATGTAATGTACAATACGTGACATTTGACGCAAATTTAATGTTTGAACCGCTCGTAGCCCCGGCCGCCTGAGTGATCTTAAACGATCACGAAGGTTAAGCAACACAGGGCGCGTTCAGTGCATGAATGGGTGACCGTCTACGAGTAACGCTAGTGCCATTTTTCCGTGCGGGTCCGTGCTTCGCAAGGCACGTTAAGCAGTTGGTGCCGGCTGCCGTCGATAGATGGCAGTCGTTAAGCCAAGTCAGGAACCTTAGCGGGCGGCTTGAAAACTTCTTAGAGTAAGACCAGCGACTAGTCTTTCAAGACTCCAACAATCCGGACTTGGCCCCCATGGTGGAGTATGGTCTATACCTCCCACAGGTAAGAGACCTGTGCCCCTCGGTGGGGACATAATGGGTTGATGATTATGATTTAATGTTTAAATAGAACTGGACTTAAGCTGACACGTGATATTCGTCTAATAGATGTTATGGACTCGGTAACAATATCATGTAATTTATGATAACTAACTTTATTAATCTTTTCAATGCATTTTTACACATACGAACTTTTCTGCATAAAACCGCTTTAAACTGGCTCAAACTGCTCCAAGCCGGTACGAACTGCTTTCAACTGCTAGGTCAGTAGTCGAGTCACAGCGCGGACGCACGAGTAACCAGGATAAAGATCTGCCATTCGCGGAGAAAAGGATTCCCCGCCGGGGATGGGGTTTTTTGTTCGAAAAACTGAGGCGATCCTTACTTTCCTTTTGTTAGGGGTCATATAATAATAATAACTTGCACACAACACAATTACTTGCCTAAACTAGAATATTTCTCAAGGTTAAAATGTGCCACCACAGCCGATCGCATTTCATTAACCTCATTTGTGGCGCTAGATGACACGAGTTCCGGTTCGGCGCGTGCAAATTTCTCATCAAGTTCAATATTGCGCCGATCGGTGCAGTGCAGCCCAATAATGATCCATGAGGTCCGTTCACACACAAATGATTACTCGCCGCGTCGCGCATTTACTTTACCGCAATGGACATTGTACTGAATATTGACAATTTGATACCTTAATACGCAAACTAGCCAACTTTACCTTGAAGGTAGGAAAAAACGGCATCATAATATTTTTTTTTGCAAAAATGGATTAGGCTGGTTTGCGTATTGACGTATCGAATTGTTACAAATGACAAGTGCATTTTAAAGGTATAGGGTAAATAATGATAATATTTCAGTTATTAATTAATAATATTCACAGTTTTTTTGCATTTTGTCAAGAATGTTGTAAGTAATTGACCGTCGTATCACATATTAATGAAAGTACCTTTCATTATTTTTAACGAAAACCTGTCGGTATTCCGTAAAAGCAAATATCTATAATAATAATTATGCCTATTATTATCTTTTGCGTTTGCACAAATTCGGAGTAGTTTTTAGTTTTCTTTGTTATTTAAAACAAGCAATGTATGTAAATGTTATGTAATTGTTATTGTTATAATAGAAATTGACAACTTGTAGGATCGCAGTCGATGACGTTTTTCCGTGCATAACGTACTTCCGGATTCATAGAATCTGTGTTTTATTTGAGCATTAAAAAAACAATTCTAGCCAGTCTGCCAGACCAAATTGAAATATTCAGCCAAGGCTCTGACAATTACCTATTTTCTCGAAAAAATAAAATGAAGACGGAACTTTTTTTTTAAGACAATGCCAAATTGCCTTGTGGCTGAGACTGGCATGCGGTCTAATGGTAAAATCGACCTTGTTGTATTATGAGAACAATCGTATGTCTTGCGATGCTTATGCTTAGAGACAAGTTTCGGTTCGGTTTCGGTTAAACATTAAGATATCGTATTTTTAGCAAAAATACTTTTGAAGAATGAGCAAACTCATAAAAAACGTATATATCATGTTGGTGACAAGAAAACAAAAATTACGTTGCATTAAAATACAATTATTGTCACGTTTGGGACCTAATAAACTCGGCAAAACGTGGGCCCAGTTACAGTGATTGGTATCTCTGCCTACCCCCTCGGGGATAACGGGCGTGAGTTTATTTATTTATTTCTATTTTTATTTAAAATTAAATTTATCAATATTCTTACAAAGTTATGTTCTGTCGCTACGGGGCGTACCATAAGTTAATAAAAAAAAATACTTGTAAAAGTTGTGAAAAATACTTTGCCCTTCACATGAGTATTTTTCAATAACTATGAAAATGTTTTATATGTATTTTCTTTATCATAAGTGCAGCAAACGCTCACTTCAAATAATCATCTGCGTCTGAACGCACCTTTAGCGCTAGTAGATTTTGCTGTAGACTAACTCGATCTATATCTAATAAATCTTAAATTCCTGACCCGCCGTTTCACGTTCACTATATTTATATTCAAACCAATATTTATTAACATAATATAAATTATGACTAACTTATTGATATGTAGGACCTTGCTCCCATATCACTGGGTAGAGTTTTTACCCAAAGTTCCATATATTTTCTCATACATAAGCTCGCCCCTGAATCACAAAAGGAAAAGCAAGGTTTGCTTCGCTTCCAAATGCAACACTTTAACCTGTAGAATTCTTGGAGGTCGTTCTGATTCGCAGCGCTTAATTTGTCGATACTGAGAGCAACCGACGTCACGAGCTCCGTTTGTACTCACCAGGATTGAGTTCTGTGAACAGAGCGAAGCCTGGTCGGACCACTCCGGCAAAAATCAGTAAGTGTATCCGGAATAAAGTTAATAATGTGTACTTAGTGCTTACGAACGTTTTAGTTCATTATTTTTTCTTTGACTAACTTCGTCGATGACTAACGCTAGTGGCATTTTTCCGAGCGGGTCCGTGCTTCGCAAGGCACGGTAAGCAGTTGGTGCCGGCTGCCGTCGATAGATGGCAGTCGTTAAGCCAAGTCAGAGGCCTTAGGACGGCTTGAAACATTCTGACAGAAAGACCAGCCACTAGTCTTACAAGCCTCCACCAATCCAGACTTGGCCCCCGTGGTGGAGTATGGCCTATACCTCCCTCAGAGAAGAGACCCGTGCCCCTCGGTGGGGACATAATGGGTTGATGATGAGACTTCTTCTTCCGGTGCCATATCCTATCGGAGGTCGGCTATCATTTTGGCTACACTGTCACGCGATGTAACTGCTCCCAGAAGTTCTATATTTCTGGTGTTGAACCACTCTGATAAGTTTTGGAGCCATGATGTTTTTCTTCAGCCAGGTCTTCGCCTTCCTTACATTTTGCCTTCCAGAATAAGTCGCAGCAGATTATATTTGTCAGCTCGCAAGATATGACGAAGGTATTATAGCTTTCTCCGCATTACAATCTTTGAGACCTCTACCTTTTTGTCCATTCTCTGCATGTTCATTACAATAACATAACATTTACATAAAGGCACACACAATGCTTCTAGCCCCACACTAGGGGCCCCTGTGTCGTGGAAACACGAAACAGCGACGTCGCGTCACAAACACGTAAACATCCAAGACCTGGGTTTTTTTTTTGTCCCCAGCCGGGATTCAAACCCGAGATCTCTCGCATGGCAGTAAGATGTGCTAACCGCTGCGCCATAGAGGTCATCAATTGGTTTTTAATTATTCTTTTCAAGGTTATGACCATTACGTTAAGACGTAACTGATTTAACCAGGGGCACATAACATTCCATTCTCAATATTCTTTCTCTGGAAAAGCTAATGTACTGTAGAGACTTTCCGTGAAATGTGGCTGCCATCCGAAATATGTCTTTCAACCCTTAATTTCACATTACACACCTATTCTCGGCACGGAGGTATGTAGAGGCATCTAATACGATTTCCGAGGCACAAAGTCAAAGAGCCCCGGTATCGTAATAAACAAATTACTGTTATACCCTCCCAGGGAACATGGCGCGTAAGTAACGTATGAGGTGGCCGTGGGTTGTGGTTTTATTGGGGACATTCATTATTAATTCTACTTGCTTCAATACTGGCTACCGACTAGTGGATAGGGAACCAAATGTCGTCATCTGACGTCGGACGAGGGTCACCGATATTGGTGACTGGATTTCGAGTGTGAAATGGGGATGGGCCGGACACCAAGCGAGCTGGGAAGATGGCAGGTAGACTAAAGCAGTAACGAAGTGGCGGTGCGAGAATCGGGGGATTTTCAGTCGGCAGACCAACATCCCGATGGTCGGACGCTGTAGCCCAGTTGGCTGTTGTTGAGTTCATCATCTCCACGATGGGTTGATTATTGAAAATCATCTGGTTATGTTTTATATACATTGCTTCTGGCCCCACACTAGGATACGGTGTCGTAGGAAGCAAAAATAGCGACATCCAAATATGTAAACATCCAAGGCCTGGGTGGTCCTTACCAGTTCCAGTTGTTGCAGTTCCAGTGCTCTAAAGACTTCCCAATAATAGCGGCCTTAGTACCCAAAAAGTCCCACCTAAAACCCGGTCCGTGGGCACCCTAGAAACGCGTATAATTACGTTCTAATTACGCACTCCAGACGAGTGCGCGAGTAATGCGCGTTACGCCCCGCGGCGCGTGCCACCTTGTCACGTTACGTTTAGGTAGGAAATAACGTTATGCGTTATTTACATACGTTACTACATTGTACGTCCGTACCTGATGTACGCTGGCCCTGTGATGTGTCCTGAACTCTAAAACTAATTGCAACTCTAAAAGTAAATCAAAATTGATAAATAATAATAGAATCCTAGAATCCTGACTGGGGAAAACCCCAGGTCGTGTATGTTTACATGTTTGTGAAGTCGCTGTTTCTGGTTACCACGACACAGGGTATCTTAGTGTGAGCCCAGAAGTAATGTATGTGCCTGTATGTAAAACGAATGTATATATAATATAAAATAATCGTAATGTATAATTTAAGCGCTCTAGATAGCTAATACTCTCGCACGCGTGGTAATTAAGACTATACTCTTTTTGTAAGATAAGGCATCTACCATGCAGTACAAATATGGGTTACATACAAATAAAATCTTCATTTAATTTTTATCCAGGTCGGTAGGGATGTCTTCTTAGAAAACACAATGTATTGTATGGAAAAGTGGTGTACTAAGCCTTAAAACTATTACTCTAGTTAAGATAATAGATAAAAAAAAAAAAGAAAAACTTTGTGATTATGACAATGTTGTGTCCGATGCATCCGAAGACACCTAAATCAATAGGTACGCACACTAGTTAGTGTAGAAAGGAATCTTTGAACTAAAACTTTCCTAAGCACAACACCCGTGATCGTAAGTAGATCCGGGCTAAAAGTTTAGAAAGGAATCTTCTTACCTGTAAATGAATGTCTATCATGAAAATCTTCAGGTTTAAAAACATAACCTAAAAGAGCTACTAGGCTGCCAATTTTTTGTTCCCAAAGCATCTATTCACTGCTTTCTTCTTTTAGCGTCTTTGGAAAATAGACGATTAAAATAACCTTGTTTTTGCAATTTACTGCTGAACATTTTTATTATTATTATTTATTTATTTAAATTGTAGAACATTACAGTATAACTATTTCGTTTTACAATTAGCGACTATGTTACTAATAATTTAGGCATAAAATACTCATAACATACAATAAAATTAAGATCTAATACAATTTACACATAATTCATCATAGCGTCATTGTGTATTTAAATCTCAAAATTCTATTATTTTTTTAGGAAAAACTATGGAGTTCGACATCAGAAGTGAGCAAAAAGGAATTTTTAAGGCCATTCATTTTTGTAGCGCTGTTGATATTTTCAAAAATGCAATCTGTTGCCACCATCATATTTGTCCTATCGCACACTGAAAACATAAATGGCATTAAACAAAAATCTTCATTTTACAGTATGGCGATGTGGAACCGTAAAAGTTGTCAGTAAGAACTTGTGACTAATCACAAAGCTTTACTTACTTAATGCCATTTATGTTGTGCGCTATGTTGCGTAATGTCCGAAAATACTTTAGCTAATATAAGAGTTTAGTGGTAATACAACAGTCGCTTCAGCCGCATCTAACAGCAGGTTTCCTCGTGCTGTTTTCCTTAACAATAAACGGGCTGATGGCGAGCGCTCCGGTTCCATTATCGCATGTAAATTGAAGCGCACACGCTCTTGACTGCACCGATGCGATTACACGTCGAGGACACTCGCGCAAATGTTCCCCGTTCCTTCCACAGAGCTATGTAGACATAGACGGCACAATAAAATAGTTTTTTTTTATTTATTTCATTTAGGATCACCAACCAGAGTTACACAAAAAATACTTACTTTGTAAGCTTAAAATCTTAAAGGACATGTGCACTATTACTGATAGGTAGCCACAACATGCATTACCTACTTATACTTAAAGTAATATTATAAAAAACTATAAGGTAAGCAGTCCTAAGTAAAAAAAAAAAAAATAATTTATGTTATTGATGCTATAGTAACAGTAGTATTAAGCTCTTTTAATAAGACAAACCTGGTAAGATTCATCATCATCAGCATCAGCCCATCTTTGCCCACTGTTGGGTATTTCATGGTTTGCTGTCATTGACGATAAGACTTACTCATACTCGTAATGACTTTCACTTTTGTTGTTTTATAGTACACGACGAAGAGAAAGTCAAGAGAAAAACACATAGAAATATCACCGGAGCCACTCAATTCTCAGAAAGGATAATTTATATTCCTTTTTAGAATAGAATAGAATAGAATAATCTTTATTTTTTACTTGTCGTCAGTTTTTTTTTTAATAAGATATAATAAAATCTCCTTCTCATTTTTTCCTCGTCACTTCTAGTCGTTTCCGACTCTACCACTCCAGGGCAAACATGTTCTTCAAAAAGCGAAACAATTATTTACGAAACTGCGGCCGCTCGAGTGTAAATAAGCAATTATGCAGCAGTTAGGGATGAAGCACAATCGATTCGAGTGGCGGAATCGAATTATGTATCGATTCTGTCTCAAGTGCCTTTCGAGTGTTATTAGGGCCAATGTTTGCAGCGTACAAGTGCTTGAGGATAATAGTTTGCAAACGGAATTGGTTTTGTTATGGAAAAATATTGCGAAGGAAATATTAGCTTTAATGAGGAAATAACTAAAACAATTAAATATAAAATTCGTACTACGGATATAGTATAAAAGTCGGATTCCTTCGACAAAAAAGCAAGAAAGTGAACGAAAAAGTTTTCAACACTTTTTTTTAAAGTTCCTTACAACACAATCACTTGACCTGGTCCCAAACTAGGATACCCTGTGCTACGGTAACCAGGCATGGACATCGCAGAGATACGGCCTTTTTGTACAAATATACGGTGGACCCCAGCGGGAATCGAACCCACAACCTGTCTTAGTAGTTAGTCCAACGAGGCAGTCGAGATAGATAGAGTATTCTTTATTGTACTCATAAATTACGTTCGAGTCGAGTCATTATTCTAAGATGTACTTAGGTATACTGAGATCGTATAAATACGGGTTTAAGCTCTTAGAAGCCCTAAAACAATATCTTGTGACTCTTTCTTCCGCGAGATCCCACGAAATCCCCTAACCAGAGGGAAGGCAGTGACCGGGCGTTATTCCATTTTATCCCTAGCTGGACATCAAACCCGAATCACTTCGACAGATGCGAAAAATACAGAAGCTAACACTTTCAGTTCATGATCAATAGATAAATAACGTCGCTCGTAGTCCTGGCCGCCTGAGTGATCTTAAACGATCACGAAGGTTAAACAACATAGGGCGCGTTCAGTGCATGCATGGGTGACCGTTCTATGACTGACGCTAGTGGCATTTTTTCGAGTGGTTCCGTGCTTTGCAAGGCACTTTAAGCAGTTGGTACTGGCTGCCGTCGATAGTTGAAAACTTCTGACAGTAAGACCAGCCACTGGTTCTACAAGCCTCCACCAATCCGGACTTGGCCTCCGTGGAGTATGGTCTATACCTTCCTCAGGGAAGAGACCCGTGCCCATCGGCGGGGACATAATGGCTTGATGATTATTTAATGTTTAAATAGAACTGGACTTAAGCTGAGATGTGATATTTTTCTAATCTAAAGTACTTGTTATGTTCTCGGTAACACGCATCGCATCATATCGTATCGTGTCGTATCGTATCGTATCGTATCGTATCGTATCGTATCGTATCGTATCGTATCGTATCGTATCGTATCGTATCGTATCGTATCGTATCGTATCGTATCGTATCGTATCGTATCGTATCGTATCGTATCGTATCGTATCGTATCGTATCGTATCGTATCGTATCGTATCGTATCGTATCGTATCGTATCGTATCGTATCGTATCGTATCGTATCGTATCGTATCGTATCGTATCGTATCGTATCGTATCGTATCGTATCGTATCGTATCGTATCGTATCGTATCGTATCGTATCGTATCGTATCGTATCGTATCGTATCGTATCGTATCGTATCGTATCGTATCGTATCGTATCGTATCGTATCGTATCGTATCGTATCGTATCGTATCGTATCGTATCGTATCGTATCGTATCGTATCGTATCGTATCGTATCGTATCGTATCGTATCGTATCGTATCGTATCGTATCGTATCGTATCGTATCGTATCGTATCGTATCGTATCGTATCGTATCGTATCGTATCGTATCGTATCGTATCGTATCGTATCGTATCGTATCGTATCGTATCGTATTGCATTGTTTATTATTGAATTGTATGGTTTTAAAAAATGAAAATCTATAGAACAGACCCTCTAGGCGATTTAGGTTAAGTCGAAACTGTCCTTGTTCCGGGCTTTACTTAAAACTTTATCATATGTCTACAGCAATGCTATCGAGTCGGCCATTCTTTCCGAGCCTTTCCAAGCCACTCATTAGCATCCATCCTTTTCGCCTAATCGACCGTGCTAAACCGAGATTAATCAATACGGCGCTTAATTTTAAACCTTTTTTCGGGCAGCCTAATGACCCGGACTTAATTAGCCGTATTTTTGTACGGAGGACGTTAAACTAGGGCCGGGATTAGTTGGGTAGCTCGTGGGACACCCGTTGGCTTTTTTCTTAACTAAGTAGCCGGAGTGGTCTGAGGTGGCACAAGACAGAGACATCTGGTCTAAGTTGGGGGAGGCCTTTGCCCAGCAGTGGGACACACTTGAGGCTACGTAAAAAAAAAAAAAAAAAGTAGATAATATAATGGGTCATACAATCCAGACTTCTTGTGGCTGAATGATGATGATGATGATGATGTGATAACTGTTAAACTCTTAACTTAACCTTGGGTTGGGAGCGTGTGAAGGTTGAGCACCGTGCATCGCTGCGCGTGCTGACTGATGAGTGGTTCGAATCACTCGTTAAATACACACAATATATATTTAACCACTAAAACTATAGGCCGTTCAGCAGTGGACTTCTTGTGGTTGAATGATGATGATGATGAAAATAAGATACAGAAGCCAAAAAATGAACTCAACCATTGTTAATAAATATATATCTACACAGTACACACAGAACTTTATCTTGTCCTGACCTGGAGTAGGATACACCGTGCTATTGTAGCCAGGCAAGAATCTGAGATCTAGACCGAGGTCATTTGTACACGGCTCTCCCAGTTGGGATCGATCCCACGACCTCTCTCTTAGTAGTTAGGACCACCGAGACAGACAATAAAAAGCGAAATATGATGCTCCCAGGGCCATATTTCATGAAACTACAATACATAGTATATTAATTGTCATCATCAACCCATCATGTCCTCACCGAGGGGCACGGCTCTCTTCCTGAGGAAGATAGGCCATACTCCACCACGGGAGCCAAGTCCGGATTGGTCGAGGCTTGTAAGACTAGTGGCTGGCTGGTCATACTGTCAGAAGTTTTCAAGCCACCCTAAAGCTAAGCGTCCACCGCATCGGAACCGCTCCGTACGGAGCGGACGGATTTCGTCGCTTACACTTCAACACCGCGAACATGCATTTACACAACTTCGCAATATCGGTATTTTCCAGTGTTGCCTAGCCCTACAGAAAAAATCCCCCAAGATAATCTTCAAATTAAAGACCCCCAATTTTTTTATTGTTATATCCACAAATAACATTCCATTGCTATGTCTTGTGTAGTCTTTCAACAAGTAGTTTTCACTCATAGTTTTGCACTTTCGACGTCTCACTTGACCGCACAATCTTACAACCTTTTGCAAATTTCGAAATCGAATCAAAAGATTCGCAGATTCGACCTATAATGAAATTCAAAGTTTCCAAATTTTTTTTCATGTGGCCAGATCTAGCTAAAAAGTGGCTAAAGTGGCAACACTGATAGGAATCCGAATAGCGCGACGTCATCGGAAGGAATATCGCACTCCGGAGCAGAAATGCCGATCCAGTGCACGCAGTATCATAGAAATCAATACAAAGCAACAAATCCGTCCGCTCCGTACGGAGCGGTTTCGATGCAGTGGACGCTTAGCTTAAGGCCTCTGAATTGGCTTAACGACTGCCATCTATCGACGGCAGCCGGCACCAATTGCTTAACGTGCCTTGCGAAGCACGAAGCACTCAGGGCTACGAGCGATAGTATATTATGACATTTTTTTCATAATAATTCCCACACAACACCATCACTTAACGTGGTCCCAAACTAGGATAGCCTGTGCAGTAGTATCCAGGGCAAGGACATTACAAACATCGAAAAACACCCAGACTGAGGCCATTTGTACTAATGTAAAGCGGCCCCCAGTGGGAATCGAACCCACGAACGCTTTTTTGGTAGCTAAGCGCCTCAACGGCTCGACCAACAAGGCAGTCGATAGCAGATATGTCAAATAATTATTTCGGAATAAATAATAGCCTTCAGCAATAGTTGTATGTAACTAATATTAGCGGCTGTCGCTAGCGACGGCGTCGCAACTTAGAACCATCCCAAACAGGGCGACGTGTCGCCGGGTCTAGTCGCCGCGTCAGACGCGACGTTGTCAATGAGCCGTTTTCAGAAGAACTAAAAAAAAATTTAACGGCTGTCAAAGGAATGCAATTTTGGACCTCAGCCCAATAGCCATGTGTGATACATCATAAAATAGGTCTCAGCGAGCTCAACAAAAGTTATTATGACGCCAACAGCCAAATGTTTGTCCTTTCGGAGTTATATTTTATTGAAAATGTTAGTTTTTTTTTCAATACAATATAACTTCAATACAATATAGCTGAGACCTATTCGATGATGTATCACACATGGCTATTGGGCTAAGGTCCAAAATTACATTCCTTTGACAGCCATTAGATTTTTTTAAATAATATAAAATACATGAAAATTGACGGCCGTAGCTTGTCGTCGCGTCTAGTCGCCGAATTGTCGCCTGCGGCGTGTCGCTAGTGTGCACCTAGGCTCTACAGCCGCTGTAATGTGAAGGGATTCGCTGTGCAGGGCTTCAGTCGCACGACAAAAACCCCTATATGTGAAAGCGCTCTAAGTGAAGAAAAAAATTACACGGCGAAACAACGTTTGCCGAGTCAGCTAGTCTATCTAATATCTTCTATCTTCTATGTACCTACATAAAATTCAAAGTCCTGAGTGACTGACTCACTCATCAACGCCCAGCCTAACCCGTTGGACCTAGGAAGCTGAAATTTTGCACTGAGGGTCTATATATAATTTAAGCAAGGAATAAGACCGGATCGTTTGGAATTCAACCCCTAAGGGGGCGAAAAGGGTTGCCAAAATTTGTATGGGAGGTATAAAGAATGTTGTCTAATTTTCTTGAAACTTAAAATAAATACTTTGCAATACAATTGATTGAACACGTGTTTCGCCGTCGAGTCGTGGGCGAAAGCTAGTATAAAATAAAATTCTCGTGTCACCGTGTTAGTGCGTGAAATTTTATTTTCATAATCGGTAGGTCTGAGAACATGTTATCTTTTTTTCGTATCTATAAGTGAAAACAAAAATATAGCGAAACAACGTTTCCGGGGCAGCTAGTTGTTTTTATAAAAAGGATCATAATATAATCATAAACCACATATCACATGAAATAATGGCCGTATAAAGCTGTAACTTGAGTAGGATAATAATTATATAGGCGGATGTATTCAAAGGAAATGCTAGGACAATATTTTCCTCATAATTATTTATTGTATGGTATATTTTTAATATCGTTTAGGTAATATTTATTTACAATATTATAACACTCGAATATCTCAACTGCAATATAATTCTATATTTATTTTATACTTATAATAAACAAATAGTATGATACACAACCAATAAATGATATTATCTAGGAGTAAAATGTAAGTTACTTGAGATATTTTTCAAATTTATATTGGTAGAATAAATTTCGATACACCTAGGCAGCCAAGTACGTAAATAATTATAAACTAAAAGAACACTAACTATAAATTATAATACTGGAACCTGTTATAAAAATTGGGAGAAAAATAAATAATACTTAGTCGACGAAAATAAAAAAAAATGTTATTTTGAATTATAAACTTCGATAAAACGGCAGTGCTTTATTTATTATTCCTTATAACAATATTAATATATTTAATAACATAACAAGCATTCAGAAACACTTTGATCAATCACTACTGGCGTACAGACCTACATCTACTCGTACTTTAATTATATTTTTTTACTCTGTAATATTCTTTGGTGTACAATTAGAAGACCTTGTTATTAATGTATAGAAGAATATAGTAGTACAATGACATAATTTTATAATATTATATAGTTTATCTTAGACCGAATATACGACCGATGAGTCGTCGTGAGGCCAATTTTATTTGGTATTTTTACTCGTTCTTGATCAATACAAATTATGAACTTAATTCCGGAATCATTTACCTGAATTTTTGCCGAAAGAGTCCGACCAGATTTTGCTGAGCTTAATCATGGTGAGTTAAGACGGAACTCGCATCGTTTTCGCTACTAAGACCTGCGAATAATAAGTGAAACCTGCCCTTGTATCACGTAACTTTCCACTCTATCGGGTTAAGCATTTAGACAGCTCGAAAGAGTCAAAATATTGTATATGACAGCTCGGAATAGGAGAATGACATACCTACTGGGAAAAAAGTCCCAGAATGTTACAGTGTAACATAAGGTGGTGTGACATACCGGGAAAAAAGGGGCTAAATCAGTCAACTCCATACAGTAGAGTACTTGCGGAATTGCACCCCTGGTCGCACTCTTCCGACAAATAATCATGATAGTGATTCCAGAATTAGGTAAATAATCGCTCGTGATCTATTGCTGGTAGGCAAAGTAGGGGGTGAAGGTGATGCAAATATAGCATGTTCGAAAAAAAATTAAGCCACCTCTTATTCTATTTTGGTCGCATTATTTCATCAGAAATGTATATTTTTATACCAGATGTTTGGCTGGTATAATTTTTCTACTGGCCTGGGTGAAATACAAAATTAAAGTAAGTCCTTCGTAGGAGGAAAAATGATCATGGTAGTTTTATACGTATTTTGTGTCACAGTGAGCATTGATATATAATATTTACATAATATACATAGTGTCTGTTGGCTTTGTTTTCCTGTATTATCGCATTTGGCACATTTATTACGTTTGTGGTGACATGGTACATAATATATTTAAGACTAAATATGTTAATTTATAAATATCATAGTAATAAAAGCTATTTACTTGGTAGATATGTCTAATACTATACATATTATATAGGTAAATATTTCAAGCACATCGAAGTCATATTTTAAAAAAGGTCAATGACACTCACAGAAATAAAACAAAACAGGAAATAAGTTAAATACTTCTTTTACTATTCGTATCACAATGGATATTACAAGAAATATATTAGAACATAATCAGACTTTATTTTTATACTGACGAATTGATTACATCGTGTTGAAAAAGTTTAATAAATATTTAAGCTTTACGAAAGTCACTGTTTCAATAAAACATTAATTATGCGAACCCTTTGAGCAAACAGTTACAATAATTGAATCAACACCAAAAAACTTTTTTTTGTCATTATAGGACATTTTATTGTACGAAGACCACTAATTAATTTTAACATACAACTAGCGAAATAAACGTCGGAAGCTCGGCAATGTTTAAAATTACATTTTAGATACATGTCTCGATTGAGCTGTAACATGACGTAACAACATATTATCGTTAATATCTTTACATCGGTTTTGATATGTTTAATGTACTATGTGTTAGGCAGAACATCCTTTTCCGAATCATAAGACTGTATTTAAAGTTCTAGTTTAACAACCATCAAAACTCGCCTTCACTAATATTTAAAACAATATATACAATACAATACAATACAATAGGGAGAGACAACGGTAACACAACAAGCTAAGTATTAAATTTCGAGATTACAATTTTAGGCCTATGCGAGTATGAAATATTAGCTTCAAAATGTAGGCGTGAATATTAGCGAAATATCGATATTTTGTTCATGATAATAATTACAAACAACCTAGTGGTATTGTGGCAAAACCGTACAATCATAAAATGACCGGCACAATATCAGACCACTGCAATACACGTCGAAAATTCTTAATGCAAAAACGAAAATGTACACTTAACATTACTATAAATACCTACAACAGCCCCTAACTTTTACTATTCAATAGTAAAATTGGTAATTTAAACTATAGCTAGCTAATAGTACAATACAATAATTTCATATAATCGTGGTTATGGTTCATAAAATCAGAGTCAAAATCGAATTACAATATAAATTACACGTTGAGACCAGTATGTTATATTTTTGGTATTTTCTCGACATTTTTTCATCTGGTCCAATAATATCTTTTTTTATTAAAAATGACGAAGAATAGCTTTCAAGCGACATTGAATTCTTTTCTTGAAATACTGATCTCCAAAATCTTCGGTTCTCTCGCAAAAATTGTGATGATATATAAATCTTTCATAATAATCAATCAACTTCTTCCCAAAGGAACACTGCTATGCAGCTACTGTAAGATCATACGTTCTCCGTTATAGCTATAGTCATGCATGAGTTTTTAGGTATATCTGGTAATGTGGATGGCCACATTTTCGAAATTTGACGCTCGACGGCTGGTACGACAAAATAACTAGACAAAACTTGACATTTTATCAAATGCCAAAATTGAACAAATAATTTTATAACTATCTATCTACATATCAATGTTTAATCATCGAAACTGCTATTTGACTATTTATTGCATGACATGACATAAATAATAACAAGCTATCTCGAAACTCCATAATCATTCACAAACATATTCAATCACATAACCTTACCAAATCTATAGCTCACAACTCTTCAGTAGACGCAATAGGAGCTTTCAACAACGGCGTTCTGGGGCTCCTCGAGCCGTCTGAACTCCTGGTATTTTGAAAATCTTCGTTCGACAACGACGCCGGGATCGGCGCCGGCGCAATCTTCAACTGATGCCCGTTCAACTTGATCTCGGTTATCGAATGTGATCGTCCGTGATTTAGGTTCAGTTTGTCTTTTGAGTCGTGTGTTGGTGTTTTGGACTGAACTGGGATGTTCCGTCGGTTGGCTTGCTCTCTTAGAGCCATTTGGTACGCTACTTCGAACGCCTCCCCGAGAGTTAGGATTACTTCTGTCGCTTGGTCCTGGAATCGAGACAGTCTGGTTAAATTGTGATTGCTGTAATGTTGGAGGAAAAAACTGTTCGGTGTAACAGCAAAACAAATATTTCCATCCGCATTATTTTGTAATAAAAGGAAAATCTCTGAAAGTCTCAGGTCTGAAGTCTCAAGTGGAAGTGAAACCAATTGTTAGTAACACTATTAAAAACAAAATCTATTAACACCAATGAATTTACTTTATAATATGATTTAAATAAGAGATATCCTATTATTAAGTGTTATTACTTTAATATGGCATAGCATTAAAGCGGCAGTTCAATATTTGATTTATCGTAGGTAAAAAAATAAAAAACGCATGTTTGCAAATTAGTTCAGCAGTAAAAACTGAGCAGTAAACTAAATATAAATGAGTCGTAAAATAATTTAAACGGGCAGTTCAATAAATACTGAGCAGTGGAAAAATTGAACTGGGCGGTTAGGCGCGTACAGTTAACAAATCATAATTGGTTAGTAATAAATTTTATTTTAAGCAGTTCTATAAACTATAAGACGGTAAAATGTATTCCTAGTGAAATGGATAATATTTTCCTAGCACTCGCCGGCCGCTGCCGCGGCACGCTCGTTTCGCTCGCTCGGCTCGTGCGTGTGTTGATCACAGTTCTAACCTAACCTAACCTATAGGGTTATTGTTTCCAACCTAACCTAACCTATTTTACATTTTTTCCAACATAACCTAACTTATTTTCATTCAAAGTGACGTTCGGATGCTACCGCCCACTGTGAACTGCCCATTCCAACCGTTTTACTGCTCATTCATTTATTAAACTGCTTGAGTAATTTTTGCACTGACATTGGATGATGAAATAACAGACCAATATTTTTATTACTTACTGCTTATGTTTTACTGGCTTACTAATTTACTAACCGACGAAAAATTAAATAACTGCCCATTAATTTTTTCAACTGATCATGATAACTTCTGTATTGTTTAAATAACAGTTGTAAAAATTTATTCCCATTTGATATTATAAATGTGAAAGTTTGTGATGATGTTTGGACGTTTGTTATTCAATCACGCAATAACGGCCAAATAGATATACGAGTACATGAAACTTGGCGCACAGGTAGACAAAGATCTGAATTGAGACACAGAATAATAAAATTGATATCCCGGCAATCCTGCGCAGACGAAGTCGCGGGTATCAACTAGTGTCTTAAAAATATTCGTAAATTGAAATTAATTGCATCTAACTGTTTGTAATGGGAAGCGGACAAACAAATGAATGTAAACTGGGCAAACCAACTAACTTGAACGAAAAACAAAAAGAGCAAAACACATGCCATAAATCGTCAATAGTAAAAATAAGCGAAATCATTCTCCTTAATTCTGATACAGAATAAAGGACAATAACCGACCTGATCGTTAGTAACGTAACACTCACCATAGTGGCAACACAGAAGACGTGGCAGTAGTGGCTTTTGGTGGCGTGGTCCTTGGTGATGTAGGCGAAGTGTGTGAGGTCGTCGGCGTCCTGGCATGCGCAGTGGATGTTGCGGATCTCGTGCTCGCAAATCAGCTCCTGGTTGCATAATGCATCATTAGCACTAATTCAACATTACTTAACCTAGCGGGAATGCAGTAAAATACTTGGGCATACGAATTACAAAATAAAGTGAATGTAGGTGAGGAATGTGACTAGATATTGTGAGGACGGATGATGATCAAACAACAGCTATAGGTCATAGAAGGTAGGTCTGTTGGACTACCCAGCCAACGATGGTCAGATCTCATCTAACAATAAACAATAAACATCTCCAGAGGAAGATGTTTATTGGCACGTAACCTCGAAGAAATATAGATAGATATTATAGTGGTTCCCACCCCTTGTAATTCTTACGGCCTCACGGCCAAAGTAGACAAGGTAGGCTTGCTATGCGTCTATACAATCCTCTAAGAAAGACACCTGACCTTGTCTACCTGCGGTACCAACTTAGCCGCAAATTAACGAATCGAATTAGTAATATGATAAAGGATTTTTAGTCAATATACATAGAATTCAAGTGATTGCTTTTGCTGTGTTTTAATTAAGTTGAAATAAGTGCTCAAGCAATAAATTCTTAATTACTTTCTACATGAAACAAAAGTTTCATAAACGGAGATGAGCACAAAAACACACCGCCTTTTTAAAATTTATTTCCAGAAAAAAAAAACACTAATTATAACAACTAACGAAGCGTTCCCAGCCAAAAATAAAAGATGGCTGCTGAAAAAAAGCAATCCTTTTTTCTTTTCTTGTCTTCTCAAGGCGTACAAAGGCCCTGCTCAGTGGTCCGATGGAGTGTAAATAAACAGTGATCCGTGATTAAAAATCAAGGGAACAGAGATGAAGAGTTTGCCAGAAACAACTCACTCCTCGAATACAACAGAATAACAGCTCTGATTGGCATCAGCTATTGTGAGTACTAATCGAAACTCAGAGCATCCTTAATATATGGAGAACACGCGTGGTGATTAAGCACATACTGTCTGCAGTAGGACTTGTAAAGAAGGTGAAACAGAATCCTAAAAAGTATTAGCAAATTTTTGATGACCTCAAAATTATTTAGCAGTTTGCGGTCAATACTAGGCCAATGACTGACTGCTACGAGCAGGCAGGACGTATGGTGACTACCTGATTAGGCTTAGCGGACATTTCAGATCGAGCTCCATTTGGTAAAATGACAACATACCATACGCTGTTTTACAGAGCATTATGAGCATTCTATCTACCGAGTCCGCAGATCAGAAGGAAGAAAGCTGTTCAGAATCAACAATAGAATAAAACTGGAAAAGCCATTCATCGACCAAAAGGGAGATGTATGCAAAGATAAAGATAAAAAAAGGAACGACTAATTAATGTCGATGAACCGAAGGTGATCTGTCAGGATCGTGGCAAGTGGTAGTCTCTTCTACTCCTCTGTGATAAAGGCATGAGTTGATGTTTGTATGTATGTGGAAAACTCTTTTTCATCTTAATAAACACAGAAATTGGCAAAAAGTAAATAATTCCAGATCCACAAATATTGTTAAAATCCAACTGAAAAATTAACTATTGTTGAAGTAGAGAGCGCAAGGCACTTGAACAGTAGTTGGACAGTCTTTTCGGAATATTATCGTCAAAATGATGTAGAGGATTATACTTCTGGTTGTTTTCATTCTATGGCAGGGTTTGGTTAAGGGTCTCATGAAGGGTTGTTTCGACGCTTGATTAGTCAGCAAGGAATAAATAACAACCTTGTGCTCCTTTTTGTTCAATTTTCTGGTCAAATTAACATCTAGTCATCATTACTCCTCGCAAAACTTGTGGTGCAACATTACAGATATTTTGAATACTTACTTGCAAGTAAAGCATGTTTGTTATGATTCCTTTTATTGGCTTTAAAATGTAATAGTAAAATTTCAGTATAATCATTATTTTATTAAAGTATTATTCTATTGAACCCTTAAGCACCGAAAGAGATATTCAAAGTTGAACATTCCATTGCTATGTAATCTTTAAAGCCACTGGAATACAACTAATGTAATGTAAGGCCAATATTTCTGCATAGCAAGGCCTTGAAATTACACCAGCCAGCCTTCGTCTTCCCAGAAGCTAGCATTAGCCAAGGATAACTTACAATTCAAATATTTTCGTAATATGTATTTTTTTTTGTTATGTACAACAATCGTTTTCTGATAAAGAATCAAATCTTCTAGAGTTCTTAACTAACTAAGCAATCTTAATTTCTTACCCTGGTGATGGTGTTCAGAAACTTAACCCCTCTGTAACTGATGGAGAGGATAATGTCTGGGGAATCTCGCGGCTCTTTCGTTGACTTCTTCAACTTCTGTATGGATTTCTTTGTCGACTCCGTCCCACGGAGCTCTTTTACTACTGTTGATCCTAGGTACTGCGGGAAAGAAAGTAACTACTGGTTATCAAGATTTTGCTGGGGTTTAATTTTGCCTCTATAATTTCACCAAAATATTATTTACAAAACTTGCAAGTATTAAGAAAATCTTACGAGAATCTCAGAAAAACAAAGTGAAGCAAAAATCCGTTACAGTTAATATTTATATTACATTGACGCACAAGGTAAATTGCGCAAGTATTAGGAAATAAGCGGACGGCGCAGGGACCGAGGGACTTCGGAGTTACTCAAACTGCGGCTCCTGCAGGTATTAATATTAGTTTTTATTAATAAGTAGATTAACATTCGTTTTTCACTGGACTTTTTATAACCATCCTTTTTATACTTTCTCCCTTTCTCGACCTTCACCACATTTTTTTTTTGTTTCGTTAATGTTTTTCTTTATTTTATAGACCCTAAAATCAGTAAAGCTTAACAATAAATGCAAAAGCACAAGAAAACACTTCAATTTCTAGACTTACATTTGCAACGTACGTGACCGCTCCCGTTACTAGGACAAAAGGTTGGTGCTTCCACTGCGTCTTTAGTGCTCCTGGCACGCCAACCAGCAGCTCTGAGGGGTTCCTGATCTCCAGGTCCGAAGGTCTTGGGGGCTGAGGAGCAGGTCTGTTCTTCTTACTCCGCTTTAGGGTCTCACCGCCAGGTGGCGCTAAAGTGGGAACTACGGGAGGTGGTACGGGTTTGAGATTCTCAGGAAGTTTTTCTTTGATTTCTTCTTTTAGCTGCTGGATGTTGTTTTTCTGTAACAACGGTTTATTCATTTAATCCCTGTAGTAGTATCTTCATTCAACATGTTTTAATCGTGAATAGTAAATCATACATATAAAATGAGAATTTACATACATAAGAGAAAAGAACGGTCTTGAAATAGATCCCTGTGGCACTCCCATCTTTACCTAACTATTAAATTTTATTTATTTTAGCTTTTTAAATACTTCATTTGAAAATGCTCTCAAAAGTTTTAAGCTTTTCCCATTCATTACGCAGTGTCTTAATTTTAAGAGTAGTGTTTCAGAGTCTACACAATCAAATAAAAACATTTAATTGTTTATTCCTTGTCACATTATTTTCTGTCATCTTAACTTCAGTCAAACTTACAGATTACCGCCCTGTCGAACAAAATAAAATTATTATGTGGTACAAAGTGTAAAAACAATAAAAGTATTACATTTAAAATAAACAAAATTAGTTCTTGTCTTGAATCACGGAATTTTTAAAAACAAACCATGTTTATTTTTTGACAAATATTTGACAACAAAATAAGGAAAGGGGCTTCCGCAGTCCACAACGAGACATTTCGTACTTGTTAGTAAGTTATAAGTAGCAGAAACCGAGTATACAAAAATCGAATATTATTTTATGTATACTCGGTTTTTGCAAAAGCCCTTTCTAAGCTGAAACCAAAAGGCAATATGTGTCAATAAAAATAAACCTACACACTGAAACTACCAACGACTGTAAAAACGCGACATATGCTTTTTTCAGAGAACATAGTGCGTGACGAAAATGAAAACGTGCGCTTAATTTTACACAACAGAAAAAAGGGTGATACAAAACAAGACAATTAACAACACACCAAAAAGCCAGCTTCACACTTCAGAGGTGACAAACAAAAGAACACAACGATCCACTCGGGGGAAAAATACACACATAAAAACTTTACAAATAGGGAAACCGGCAGCGATAAAGAAATCTAATGCTGGCACTTATTTGGCTATTCGTATCGCGTATTCGCTGACGATTTAGAATACATTGATAGTTTAACAAAAAACAGTGCTTAAGATTCGCCAGGATGCGCGGCAATAGATGGTTATTATTTCCCAAATACGCAAATACGAATAGCTATGTTAAGTGCCAGCATTAGAGGAGATTCTGTTACGCATGTATAATCCCGTTTAATACTCGTAGAATTGTTTCTGTCTTTATTGCAGTTAAATTACACTGGCCTGCAAAAGTAAGTATCACACTTTTAATTTTTTTTTCTAAACTATGGGAGTTAGAGATTTAAAATAAAAAACGTTTTATAGCAAATTTTATCAGCTTTCTTTTAAACTAATGTATAATAAACTGTACATTAGTAACATTTTTAATAAGTCGTGCTGCAACTTCAGTTACTGGAGCGTCAATCTGTGTAACCTGTGCTTCCCGTAACATCGTTTAACTTGATTTCTCAGCAAGTTTATCTAACTTAGCGTAACAAAAGCGTATCGATCAAGGAAAAATTTGAAAACAAACACAGAAACAAAAAAAATATGGTAAAACGAATAAGGATTGTTTTTGTTATTAAAGTTTTTTTCGGGCATATCTTACAAAAAGGTTATCGACTATGAAGTTTTTATATGCAGTATTAAACTCTTTTTTGAGTCCTTTTTATTTTGAAAGTATATCTTGTGTACTTAAAAAGTTATTGCAATTTTAAGAGTGTGATACTTAGTTTTGCAGGCCAGTGTAGTTTGTGAACTCTGTTAACAATGCAAATTAAGTCGATAAGTATACTTGTCATTTAAAGGATTTATTTAAACATATGATTTGAAAGTTATTATTTGACAGTCTGGGTATCCTAGTGTGAGGCCAGAAACAATGTATGTGCCTGTATGTAAATGTTATGTTAAATGCTACCAAAAATTAATTGGTAATATAGATGCTTGCCCAGCACATACCAGTACAATTTTTCAACTGAATCGGCGTCAATAAATACATAATTTACATACTAAAATTAAGACTCAAAATCGCTGGAATGTAAAGCTGGTATTGTCATTGGGCTGCTGTTTATGACAACATAAGTACGAGTATATTGTTATGTTTCCTGTTTTTATGTTCTAAGTTGGTGAAACTGACTGTCACTCTCTGTGTGACCGAATACCATGGCGTGTGTAGTGTTACGAATAAATTAATAATTTGTTTCGGAGTGCTGCGACTTTCAAATTTACAGTCCACTACCACGAAACTACCACCGGCTCATTGTACATACTTACATCAGATTTAAAACTACAACCTCCTCCATCGCAGTCAGTTAATGAAACGAATTGACATCGCGTAAAATTATAATTAACTAAAGCTCCAACTGCATGGGAGTGAAACTGTATAATTGAGAGACACTAATTTAAAGGCAAGTGCCGTTGGTTATTGTGGAAAAAAGGACGTGCATTCATGTTTGAGTGAATGGGATGATTTTGGGGTAATGAACGCGAATGTGAAAGGTGACAACCCTTGCGATGATCGTATGAGTAACTTGTTTACCATGTACCTACGTGAGGGTCTGATATAAAGGCTGGTTTTACACTGTACGATAACCGAGCCTGGCGACATCGTTGGGAAAGTGCTTATACAACGTTTGCACAACAGCGTACTTGCCAATCTTAACCTCTGAAGCTCCAAGGACCCGCCAGCGGGTCCGATGTAAACTACGGCGCATTGTGTTAGGGCCTGTAGGCCGGCCCGCGGATCGGTCGTGCAACTGCACTTTGAATCGAATTTTGAAGATGATATAGACCACAGCCGGGAGACCTGGCGACGCGGGAAGACGGCAGGTGGACCAAAGCAATCACAGAGTGGTGGCCGAGAACAGGACGACGGTCAGTGGGCAGACCTGCGGCCCGATGGTCGGACGATGTCGTTGAGTCGGCGGAAGGTCCGTGGATGCGGGTGGCGAGAGACCGTGTGAAATGGCATTTGGGGAAAAAGGCCTATACCTAACAGTGGGCAGCGGTAGGCTGATGATGATGATGATAGACCACAGTTACACAACTGCTCAAAAATGCTCATACGAGCATGTTTTATTCTTTGAAAACGGCGAAAAATTTCTGCTATTACTCTGTGAATAACTAACTTAGCTGAGAGACAAAGTATTCTAGGCCTGAGGGCTTAAGGCTTTGTCAGTCACGGTGGAGTAGTTATTATTCAGTCAATGCCAACGTTTCGACTCAATACCCCTATGACCTATGACCATCTTTTCTCAAATCACCTTAAATCTAATACACAATTTGGTACAAATGTCCATCTACCTAAGAAGGTCCAAATTCAAGACCCATGAGTGCAATCAATACTTGCAATGTCAAACATAATTTGATATTCTTAAACAAGTATGAAAACACCAATGCTGCTGGGTTCATGATCATGATGATGAGAACAGAAACATCCAACTTAATCCAAATCTACGCCGATCTGCAGCAATAGCCGCCCTAAGTCTCAATTTCAAATTTCACCGCGAAAAACCCACAGAAAACAGCAGGAGGCCAATGCAACATACAGGGAGGGCAGACGAAGTACCACACTTGGTTTTATGAATAGGACCGGGTGAATAGGAGCTGAATTGAGCACTAATTACCTATGCAAAGCTAGCGGGGTGTGAAATTAAAAAAGTGCAACGCTAGGAATTAAAGGTTTGCGTATGACTGTATGAGTCTTTACTGTAGGTAGATGGCGGGCTTTACATTGGACAATAGTGGTGACTGCACGATATCGTTCAAAATCAAGCAATTTTTATTTACGGAATTAATTATACACACTGCCAGATGACAATGGTAATACAATGCTTAGAAATAAAGTTTTGTGCAAATAACTTAAAAATGATGGTGACCCCACTGTTAGCATAACCTGTATGGTGGGCGACACAAAATGATTAGGCATTGTATTGATATTCCAATACGGCTTAAAACTCAAAATACCGAAAGCTCACGCCTGCATCCCAGAGGGGTAGGCAGAGACCAGGGATTGCTACCGGCCACAATCCTGACAAACCACTTTCGCTTCCTCGACATTTTTTAAAATGGTTAAAATTTCCAAATCTAATATATAAAAATCTCGTGTTACAATGTTAGTGCACATACCTACTCCTAATGCATATAATTCTCGTGTTTCAGTGTTAGTTGGTGCGGATGCTCCTCCGAAATGCTTGACCGATTTAATGAATTTTATATGTATATTCGGTAGGTTCGAGAATAGGTTGTCATCTATTTTAACAGTCCTAAGTGACGAGGGTGGTCCATCCCACATTTTTTTATATGGCGAAACAACGTTTGCCGGGTCAGCTAGTAAATTATAAAAAAACGTAATATTTAAAAAAAGCATGGCCAATTTATTATGCCAAATCAGTACTCAAAAAAATACTAAAGCATCTGATCCCAAATCAGTATAAACGTCAAATCAGCATATTAAGGCGCAGCGCAGACGACAGACTATGAGTCCGTTACGCACTTTTTAGTCCTTAAAAATAGAACCTATGCAATGGGGTACATTCATAGTTATTTTTTTTTTAGTTTATCTTACAGATTTAAGTCTTACTTAAACAAACCTAAATCAATCAAGTCAAAATATGAATAAATCATTTATTTATTGCAAATTTTGGAAGTACGGCGCACAAAAAACGGACTCGGTCGCATAAAGTCTGTCGTCTGCACTGCACCTAATTATTAGAACCCAACGAAGTTCGATTGCCACTAATCTCTCACAATAGGGAATGGATGAAAATATCAGAAGTGCTTGATATCTTTTTTGGTGATATGAATAACCTTCCTTAACGCGGGAAAAAAGTTTCAATATTTTTGGCCCAGTTAATTTTTAAATATACTTAATATTTTTCCATTCGTAGTTCTGGGCTCAGTACGGCATATCAGACATATTCCTTAGTCCGCTACGTATAAAAAAAAAACCACCTTGAAAAGCTGTCATTGTCACCAGTTTTTTTTTTTCATACGTAGGGGAAGGGGAAGGGGGCTTCATACGAAGCCAAAAAAATTGAAACTTTTTTCTCGCGCTAAGGAAGGTTATTCCTATCACCAAAAAGAAAATCAAGCACTTCTGATATTTTCATCCATTCCCTATTACAGACCTTCGACTAATTCTATTACACCCCAAAAGCACACCCCTGCAATCAAACAGAAATAAAAATCCTATCACTCTCCCATCCCCAAACGGTTGCACACTTTCACGTCACACCTGTACAAGGGAGTTGCCAGGCTACCCCCCTGAGAGCAAGCGTGATTATAACACGTCCTAGATGAGCAATTTGATGTGGATTAGCAATTTTAATCGCCTCCTAAGATATTTTGTTGCGCGGTAGGGTAAGTGTAATTATAAGCTACCCGGGTCGCATAAAATTGGTCTTGATGTTTTTTATATGGGCATGTGTGTCTACTAGATTGTAGGTACTTTTGATAGGAAGTAGGTTCCTATGTTAAGCACATACCAATAAATTTTGTTAAACATAGATAGTATATTCTTTTTCATGAATAGATTTTTTAGAATATTCTTTTACCAGGAATTTCGCTTACATCTCTTCGAGTACTTTCACTGGCCATTTTTTTATTTTATTTATTTACATTATATACGACTAAGGAATGTCAATGAAGCGAAACTGATTTGTCAGGGTTGTGGCAAGTGGCAGTCCCTGGTCTATGCCTACTCCTCTGTGTTAAAGGCGTGAGCTTATATATGTTTTTTTTCTTTTTTTTAGTTATTCCCTCGTGTTTCCGATAATCTGCATTAGGTTAAGCCTCTTTGTAGATAGGTTTTACGGAATGAGACATACATTTATAATCTTAGCCTTTACAAGTATGCTTGTATAAGTGTGTATGTATTTGAAATTATTTCAGTAATTTTCCATCGTAAAGCTGTATGGAATAAATAGCTTTTAGCAATAAAGCCGCCAATTGTACTAAGCACCTTTGTAAATATTTTGTGTTTTTTTTGTTTTTTCCAGTGTAATAAAGAATTCATTGACTTACCAGTACACCCTGAGGTGTTTTTCTATTTAGCAGTATACATTTAATTTAATATTGTAACTAAGATAATTTTAAAAAGTTTCAATATATCAATATTTAGTTACAGCCTAAAAACCGTGAAGCATTTTACACGTGACGACTCAATTACCTCTGATCAATGCCAATATCTTACAATTCGAGGAGTCAGTCAGTTTAATTTATTTCTTTCCATCAAATTCATCTTCCTTTTTAACGGCGCATAAGTGCCGTGTGTCATAGCAACATCCTACAAATTGTATACGAGGATCAATTGCATCGCATCACGCTGTTAGGGATATCCTGTGTGAAGGTGGCTTTATTGGCGATGTACACTTGACGGCCCACCCGTTTCATTGTCCCGTGTTATTGAGATTGTTAAGTCGTTTTTGTCGAGTATTTTATATGACGCTTATATAGTCCGGTTACGGTGCAACACATAGTCAACTTACTAGCAAAAAAGCCAGTAAACGTTTCTTAGGTAATCAATAAAACAAATTACTTCCAATGTGCAAAATTAACTTTCATACATAAAATTTTTAAATAATGTGTGTAAAACGCAGAAATACTATAAATTTGAATTTATAGTTTTTACATGTACATTGTATACAGCTAGTATTTTATGGATACTTGACTGCCGATTTGTAATTAAATTAAAAAAATATTTATAAAAAAAAATTATAAATTTTCAGCGGACGCTTTTTTATCTACACAAAGATAAAAACAGACCTTAAATTTTACTTTAAGAAAGACAACAACTGAACAAAACATTAACTTCTTTCTTTTTCTTAGGCTATTCTGACTGGAATATTACCAAAATACTTGTTCAAAATTGGAACGGCATTTGCATAATAAGTCTCATCGAAAACTTTTTTTTTATTATAATAAATGCACCATAAAGTGCATAAAATCAGTAGCCAGTAATAAAATCTGCGACTTTATGATGCGCTACCGTATTTAATTAAATTGAATGTTAACACTTACGTTGCAAGAGCAGTTATGTTTACGACATTTTAAGGTCAATTTCAGGCTCTTTTACCCTTTTTTTATTGCGAGGTGAATTAAAAGAAACGTTAACGATATCGTTCTCGCTTGAGATATTGAGACTCATGAAAATGCAAAAACGATTTTAAACAATAAAGTACAAATTGAATTGTTGATAATGCAAGATACTTACGATTCAAGGAAAAATCAATATCCGAAAGTCAATAACAGTAACAATTATTATACGTGGTTCTGTTTAAGTTTATGTTTAACCAAAATTAAACAAGTAATATCAAAAAAAATTAAGACTAGTTTCTGAAATGAGAATTTCGCTAAGCAACTACTTAGCTGTAGTGCTGTCTCGTCAAATTTCTCAGAAAAGAGTGTGACAGAACGTTACTTAAGTATTTACTTAGTGACATTCTCAATTCAGAAACTTGCATTTAGAATGAGTAAAGATCACTGATTAATTAGCTAGATCATCATCACCAAGACGGAAAATAATTTATACTATAGATTTTTAATAACTAGTATGTGGAGACCACATATCGGCAAGCGCAGCGTAGGACGACCAGCCACAAGATGGACAGACGATCTCATCCAAGTGGGGGAAGACGCTGGATGCAAGCCGCCTCCAACCGGTCTTTTTGGAAATCCATGGAGGAGGCCTATGTCCAGCAGTGGACTTCTTGTGGCTGA
Organism: Yponomeuta plumbellus; assembly: GCA_947310845.1. Taxonomy (NCBI): domain Eukaryota; kingdom Metazoa; phylum Arthropoda; class Insecta; order Lepidoptera; family Yponomeutidae; genus Yponomeuta; species Yponomeuta plumbellus. The sequence continues at coordinate 4,684,533 of OX371206.1, forward strand.
ATGATGATGATGATGAACTAGTACGTATAAGCAGTGGTGTAATGGGGCGTCTAGTGGTAGTACCTTTCAGATTTCTACAGTCGGCCTTCCTACGGAAAGGTGTAGAGATCACACTGGTCCACAGGCGTCCTACAAATCTCTCACCAGTGGCTCCAAGTAGCTGTGTGCACGCAGCGGCCACACCACGGCAAACCACGTCGGCTCGTGGGCTAAACCTGGTCGAGGGGGACCTGCACGCTTCGGCGGACAGGTCAGCACGCGGACACCTCCCGCGCAGTGCATGAAGACTGGCTCGGCGCACAAGGCATATCGATAGCTGATAAGCGACTGATCATGGCGGACACGGCGAGGCAGCAAGGTATCGTGGAAGACCTAGGGCGTCCGGTAGAGGTAAAGGAAATCGGCGGCCAGAAACTGCATCTCTCTTTCCTCCAATCGTGGCGGGCAACTGCTCCATTGGCCCACGGAAAGCTGGGACGAGAGAGTGAGTCTGCACCAGCGCAACCGCTTACTCACTAAAATCTCTTCACGCGCAGATGACCTCAAGCTTTGTTTTCCAGGACATAGACTTAACACCAAAGTCCTGCGGCGATAGTATACCGGTGGTGGGGTCGTGTCTTGATGGGATGGCGGCCCTAGCTGGAAGCTACACGCAGGCGATCAGGCGAGAGTGGTCGCTCTTCGGACTCAGGGTGGTGAGAGGACGAGCTCGGCAGCACGCCTGGTGACAGGGCAGCTCTGTTCAGAGACGCACTGCCTTCCCTAATCCAGGGAGGGGCCTAGAAAAGGTGGCCTAAACAAAGCTCACCCCAAACTTTACTCATGTAGCAGCCGCGGCTGTATGAGCATCACCTAAGCGCGGTGCGAACAAATATACCAAAGCAAGTACTAATAAAATTAACCACCTATGCATAGGATCTTGGAATGTACGTACCCTAGTCGATAATGTCAACAACATTTGCCCAGAGCGTAAGACTGCCATTATAGCCAAAGAGCTCTCAAGATATGGAATTGACATTGCGGCAATTTCCGAGACCCACCTACTGGAGGAAGGCGAACTCTGTGAAAAGGGTAGTGGCTACACATTCTACTGGATGGGGAGACCCGCAACTGAGAAGAGAGGAAATGGCGTCGGTTTTGCTATGAAAACCAGTATAGCCAGATCACTGAGTGAGCTACCGAAGGGTGTGAGTGACAGGTTAATGACCCTTCGCCTTCTGCTAACGGGAAATAAACATGCTACCCTTATCAGTGCATACGCACCAACACTTCTGGCCTCTGATGAAGACAAAGGAAAGTTTTACGATGACCTACGAAAAATCTTGGAGACTATACCACTAACAGATAAGATTTTACTCCTTGGAGACTTTAATGCTCGAGTTGGCGCAGACAATTTAGCCTGGACTGACGTGTTGGGGCCCCAGGGTATAGGTAACTGCAATAGTAATGGCATCGACCTCTTGACGCTCTGCTCGCAGTTTGATCTCTCCATTACGAATACATTCTTTCGTCTACCAACTAAGTACAAGACCACATGGATGCACCCAAGATCGAAAAACTGGCATCTTATCGATTACATTATTGTACGCAAAAGAGATCTCAAGGACGTTCTTATAACTCCCGCAATGAGAGGGGCTGTTGGCTGGACCGATCATCGTCTACTCAGATCTAAACTGCGATTGATACTGGAGCGACCTCGACGTGCACCCCATAGGAAGCCGATTAGAGCGCTATGTTCAGGTCTCATTCGCGATAGTGACGCCACCTTCAGGCTCGATGCCCAATTTCACGCAATCACGACCAAGAATCCACCAAGCTACGTGGGTGACATTGACTCGGCATGGAAAGCCCTGGCCAACAACCTTGCGCAAGCAGTTTCAGAATCTCTTTCTCCTCCATCAAAGAAACACCAAGACTGGTTTGATGAAAACGACTCTGAAATACAAACTCTGCTTTCAGAACACAGACGTTTACTTCAGAAACCCACCATCCCATCTTTTCAGAAAACCATTATTGAAAAAACTTTGAAACAGAAACTGCGCAAGATGAAAGACATCTGGTGGTTGGAAAGAGCTCAAGAACTCCAACGGTGGGCTGACACTAAGCAGATCGGAAAGTTCTACCAAAGTTTGCAGACGATTTTTGGACCAAAAACAAAAAAGGTTGTTCCCATGCGACCTCTTGATGGCACCAAGCGGCTGACTGATAAAAGAGAGATCCTGCAGAGATGGAAGGAGCACTTCCAGAGCATCTTCAACCCTGTAAGTTCAACTTTTAACCCGACTTATCTTGAAGACATACCCCAAAGACCTGCGATCACTGAGCTAGATGATCCCCCTACTCTGTTTGAGATGCGCAAGTCTATCCAGCGCCTCCAGAATGGAAAAGCTCCGGGTGCTGATGGCCTTCCCCCAGAAGTTTTCAGATATGGCGGGCCCGAAATTCAGAACAGTTTATACCAACTGATACTCAAGATTTGGGCTGAGGAAAATATTCCACAAGCATGGAAAGATGCTTCCATCTGCACCTTATACAAAGGCAAGGGTGATGCCTCGGAATGTGGATCTTACAGGGGGATATCTTTACTTGCTGTCGCGGGAAAAATACTTGCACATATCATGAACACTCGCCTAAGTGCTCTAGCCGAAAAAATTCTACCTGAGAGCCAATGTGGTTTCCGACCGAACAGGGGAACCATCGACGCTATATTCGTAGTGAAGCAGATGCAGGAAAAGAGCCTAGAGCAACACCGACCTTTATATCTCTGTTTCATTGACCTTGAAAAAGCCTTCGACCGTGTGCCCCGGGAGGCTCTCTGGGAAGTCCTAAGGTGCTCTGGCTGCCCTTCGAAATTCGTGAATATCATTCGCCAGTTTCACGACTCTATGTTAGGAAGGGTACAATTTGAGGACAGTCTTTCTGAGGGATTTCCTGTGACATGCGGCGTCAAACAAGGCTGCGTTATGGCCCCTACGCTGTTTGGCATATTTTTCGGAGCCGTGATGAACGATGCTGTCAGTCACTGCGTGAATCCTATATCCATCGCAGTTCGCACTGACAAAGGAGTCTTTGATCTGTCGAGATTTCGGGCAAAGAGTAAATGTAGTCAGCTCAGAATACTTGATGCTCTTTATGCAGATGACGCTTGTTTCATGGCCGACAGCCACACCGCACTACAATCTTACCTGTCCCACCTTGATGACTCCTGCAAGAAGTTTGGGTTGACGATCAGTGCCACCAAAACCCAGATACTGGTTCAACCTCCCCGAGGAAGTCCAGCTGAAGCACCCAACATCGTCTTAGGCGAAGGTGTGCTAGACGTGGTGTCTCACTTTAGATACCTTGGAAGTGAGATCAGAAATGATAATCGTCTAGATACCGAAATCCCTGTCCGCATCGCCAGAGCTGCTTCCGCTTTTGGCAAGTTGAACCAACGAGTATGGAAATCGCACGATCTTAAACTAAAAACGAAGTTGGCTGTCTATAAGGCGATTGTCCTTCCCATATTACTGTACGCCTCCGAAACTTGGTGCCTTTATAAGAGAGACATAAAGAAACTAGACGTATTTCACATGAAGTGCCTTCGAACCATATTGAGGATAACCTGGGAAGACCGAGTGCCAAACACCGATGTTTTAAGACGGACACAAATGTGGGGCATGGAGGCTATGCTGATGACAATCCAGCTAAGGTGGTGCGGCCACCTGGCGCGCTTGGAAGACCACCGACTGCCCAAGGCCGTTTTCTATTCCCAGCTGTCTAATGGTGCACGTAAAGTCGGTGGACAGCACCTCCGCTACAAGGACGTCCTTAAAAGGCACCTAACAGCTGCCAGCATTCCTCCCGATAGCTGGGAAAAGGCCGCCCGTAGACGCAGCGAATGGCGCTCCACCATCCACAAGAAAGTAAGGGATTTCGAAGATGCGCGGCTCGAGACTCTCAACTCCAACCGACAGCAGCGAAAAACCCTTCCGAAGCCCACTTATTCTTATGTGTACAATGACCGCGGTGAACTTTACTGCGGCCAATGTAACCGAACTTTCAAAAATAAGCTGGGCTTCGCAAGCCACATCCGAGCCCACCGTCGCAGAAGTCCTACCAATACTTGAGGTCGCCGTCGTCGGACTACGACGAGGAGGACATCATCATCATCATCATCATCATCATCACGTATAAGCATGTTGTTGTTGTTGTTGTATGTTGTTGTATACGTATAAGTATGTTGTATAAATATATTATTTATCTATCTAATCAGCCCGTAATTGTAGCGTTTTGGCTCAACCCTTTGTGAAATAAACTGAGAAAACTCAAAAGAACATGACAAATTTTTATGTTCATCAATGCAAAACCCACATAGAGCCTGAGAATTTAATAGAACTGAGAATTTCGCTAAATCACTACTTAACTGAAGTGCTATCTCATCAAATTTCAAAGAAAAGAGCGTGACAGAACGGTACTTAAGTATTTACTTAGTGAAATGCTCAATTCATAAAACGGCTCATAGGCAAACATTACCCAACGCACTAAGTTAAACGTTACCTAGAACAGCTACCAAATAACTATTCACTGCACAGGTTGGTAGGACAATCGTGATTGTCACAATGTGGGAACAAACGGCAGAAATGGACGTGTGCGATGCATATGCAACGGCATCTCATGTTAATGAAGCCATTGTAGAACGATGCGGTGATTGTTTCAAGCCTGAGCTATTGTGGTGGACGCTTTTGTGCAATATTAGTGAGATTACATTATAGGCAGTACATTATATAATTTTATTATTTAATCTATCTCTTAATCTCTTTAAACGAGCAATTCTTGTATGTATATATATATATAATACAAGAATTGCTCGTTTAAAGAGATTAGATTAGATATATATATATATATATCTAATCTAATCTCTTTAAACGAGCAATTCTTGTATGTATATATATATATATATATATATATATATATATATATATATATATATATATATAAAATCAGAATCTCGGCAACGGCTCCAACGATTTTCATGGAATTTTGAATGCAGGGGGTTTCGGGGGCAATTAATTAATCCAACTAGGTTTCATTTTTGTAAAACGTCGTTTTAACCGTGTTGTAAGGCAAAGAAATAACTGCTACACTACAAGAAGGTAAATTTCGTAAACAGAAGACCCTGGTTCGAGACTTGATAATAATTTTTCTTTTTTTTTTCAAGTTCCTCCTTTTGTGTGAAAACCTATCATCGGTCATCCAGGTACTTAACTTTATGACTACATTACTTGACTTTTTGTCTGAAGAGTCCGACCAGGTTTCGCTCTGATTCGCAGAGCTTACTCATGGTGAGCAGAGACGGAGCTCGCGTCGTCGGTTGCTCATCTCTCACGTGAAACCTGGGCCTATATTCTGCTAATGCATTATAATACAATGACAAATGCATGATCATGGCGATTTGGTTTCATTGCCGCTTCAAGTGTATGCGCGCACGCGTATGCGTAATTCTAGTAGGCATTAATGGAAATTCAAATCAAATCGTTTATTGCTAGGATAATATGTTCACACTGTTACTCACGGTCCGTGTAGTGAATGGTCAGCTTAAAACCGATCTTAGTTTAGCATTTACTCTTCCATACGCTCGCATTTGATTAAGGGTTAACGTATTAAAAGTTCTTGAGAGGAGACCGCGGATCTGTAAACATAGTGTAGGACGTCCCCAGACTCGTTGGAGCGATGATCTTCGCAGGGCGGCTGGCAAGAACTGGATGAGAATAGCCGAGGACCGTGCTCAGTGGCATGCAATGGGAGAGGCCTATGTCCAGCAATAGACAAGCATATGCCGATGATGATGATGATGATTAACTACCAAAGAGTACTCACCAAAGTATTGAGATCAGCGCTAATGTCTTCCATCTGATGATTTGCCGGGCCATTCTGCTGTCCAGAAACGGAGGCCAAAATCCTTTTCCTGTGTCCAGACTTCTGAATTTCCAGCACGGCTGTCAGCTCCACTTCCCATATCCTTCTCACTCGATCCATGTCCACATAGAGGTGTTTTCTAAACGTATCGGAGTACATTTCCAAGTTTATATCCTTCAGCCAGTCGTCGACCGACGTTGCGTGGTGGTTTTTACTACTAATACTATTATTGTTATGGTTATTGCTTATTTCGGCTATTTTAAGAGGTAATTGTTTCGTTGATTCTAGTATTTTCAGCCTGTCGGCCTCGTCGATGCCCATCTCTTTCAGATCGCTCTCTTCCAGGACGCCGTTCTGCAAGTAAAGCTTGGTTTTAGAGATGTGTTTGCCTACATTTCTTTGGAGAGTAGTAAGATAAGATAAGAATATTCTTTATTTCACACGAGGAAAAAATACAATTTATTTTTTTAACAAGGCAACAGTATAATTGGCGGCCTTATTGCTAATAGCTTTTTTTCCAGACCAAATGGGGGATGTATTAGCAAAGGGTAAGATAGAAAGTAACCACAACCCGTGGTTGCATACAGCGACTAATTAATATCGATGAAGCGAATGGGATCGGTCAGGATCGTCGCAAGTGGCAGTCCCTGGTCCCTTCCCCTCTGGGATACAGGCGTGAGCTTATGTATGTGTATGTAAAATTTTATTAACATGTACAGTTGGCGCCCGTCAACCTTCACATTTTAGTTGCAAAGTCGCCCGTAATGCAAAGGAGCAGAGTGCATGGGCGTATAGGATGACGTGCTGTCGACTGTACGTACTTGGCCATTTTTTTCGTTCTCTCTTTAGCTAAGGCCGAGACTACATGAACTCTGTAGCACGAAAGCATGCTTATATTGAGCAAGTGCTTTACTCCCAATCTTTTCTGTATGAAGGCACATAGACATTCAACAAACAGAATGTAAATTCTTTACGTTGAAATACATTTATGATTTCTTAAGACAGTGATTACTGTCTTAGGTTATCAAACCTCAAAAAAAGGAAGACTGATAGATTAAAACATCGAATACAAAAATACAGAAAAGATTGGGAGTAAAGCACTTGCTCAATAAAAGCATGCTTTCGTGCTACTGATGAGCACGTGTGTCAGTACCATACGATTACGAACAAAGTTCTTAGTCCTAGATACTTACAATAAAATCGACATCATCGAACCCACTCTCCACGAACAAGGCTTCGTAGTCCGAGAGGCCAATCCCGGACAGCCAGAGGCCGAGCGTCGAGGCCACGGAGGGACTCAGACTCGACTCGGAGCAACTCAGGCCGAGTCGACTCGTGAACTCTTGCTCTATCTCGGAGACGAAGACGGATTCCCGGACGAGCTTGCTGCCGAAGGACGCCATGATTTCGGAGATTTTTGCCCATTCCTCCTGCGGGGAAAGAATGGAGGTAAATATTTCACTTTCGCATACTTCATCATCATCATCATCAGGCTATATTAGTCCACTGCTGGACATAGCCCTCCCCTAATGAGCGCCATAGCGCCCTGTCTTCGGCTTGCCGCATCCAGCATCTGCCTGCAGTTCACACACTTCTGTGTCTATAACTGCAATTATATTATTGTATAGATAACTGCCATTATATTAGGCTTAAGTAAGTAAATAGTAATTCAAGTTATTATTTAATTTTCTAAGGGCCGGTTTCTCAATTGAGAATTTTACTACTTCCGTAAGGTTCAGTCACGGACTTTTCTGAGAAATTTGACGAGACAGCGGCACAATTAAGTAGTTACTTAGCAAAGTTTTCAATTCAGAAACTGGCTGTAAGTTGCACTACCTGTACATGATTCATCATTACTTAGGTAAGATCGAAGATAATGCTAAGAAGCATTAACCCGCATAATATGTGCAGAACTTGTGTTTTGATGGATTAAAGTATTTTAATAATAATAATAACTGGCGGGAAGTCGGCAGGTGGACCAGAGCAGAGCAGTAACGGAATGGCGGCCGAGAAGATAGACGATGTGGTCGCCACCGTGCCGTGAGTGCCGCCGGCATCCAGCGACACCCCGCCTCGATTCTCTTCGTGCATTATAGTACGATGACAGTTACATGGTCGGGTCATATGACCTGTTTTTTCATACCATTTGACTCCTCGAAAGTTTGATATATGTGTGCGCGTAGACTTGAAGCGACAATGAAACTAAATCGGCACCTTTGAACCACAATATATCAGCAGAATCTAGGTACAGGGCCTCAATTCTTTTACTGCATGGTAGTACGATGACAGATACATGGTCGGGTCGCATGACGTGTTTTTGCATACCAGTGACGCCTCGATTGTTTGATATACGTGCGAGCTTAGATTTGAAGCGGCAATGAAACTAAATCGCCATGTTCATGTAGTCATTGTACTACAATAGATTAACAGAATCTAAGTATTGATCGTCAGACCAACTTGTGCCTGCCACACGCATGGGCAGCTAACTAAAAACTACCTCATAAATGAGGAGCAAGCATTCAAAAGCGGACTTGTCCACTTAGTAATTTTTTACAGGAGAGGCGAAAAACTGATTGAAGGCGACCGAAACGAGTATGCTTTTGATCGAAATCGCTGTTTTTAGAGCTCATTTCCTATAGGATAGGACCGGATTTCAATGAAAATATTTCGACACATCATAGAACAAACCTCAAAAAATTCGAATCTGCAAAAAAAAAACGATTTGCATGGACAAGTCCGCTTTTGAATGCTTGCTCCTCAAATTATCAACTTCTTCAACAAGATAACATTTCTCACACCTGCCTACCCCATAAAGGTGAACGTGAATGCGCCAGCTGTTGCTACCTGCATATTCATGCAAAAGATGTCACCACGTTGCGAAGTATCATAAAAATATGTCACTAAAGCAGGTGAGAAGCGCAGAGACGCTCGTTTTTATTTAGATTTTATTACAACAGCTGCTAATGAAAATACATACAGGCTAACCCAATAAAAGTAACTTGGGCTTGGGCCTCTGCATGTATGTAAAGAGATGATTTAAACAGCGTCCAGTACGTGGCAACTTCACTCACATTAGATGGGTAAAGAGACCACTCAGACGATGCAGTGCCTCGGACATTGTTTTAGATGCAGTAGGCTTGCCCAGCACCTATACCATCCTGACTAATGGGGCTGTTGAGGGGTAGGCTGTAACATCATCATGATCAACCCATTATGTCCCCACCGAGGGCCACGGGTCTCTTCCCTGAGGAAGGTATAGACCATACTCCACCACGGGGGCCTAGTCCGGAATGGTGGAGGCTTGTAAGACTAGTGGATGGTCTTGAAGATTTCAAGCCGCATTGAGGCCTCTGACTTGGAGCAGTCAGTTACGAGGCTACAAACCTTCACAGTTGGCTTAACGACTGCCATCTGTCGACGGCAGCCGGCACCAACTGTATAACGTGTGTTGCGGAGCACGGAACCGCTCGGAAAAATGCCGCTAGCGTTAGTCACAGAACGGTTACCCATCCATGCACTGAATGCGCCCTATGTTGATTAACCTTCGTGATCGTTTAAGATCACTCAGGCGGCCGGGGCTACGAGCGATTCGTGGGCTGTATAATTTAAGGAAACTGATGAAATCGGGTAAAATATGATATAGGTAATAGTAAAGTAGCAGAACAAAATATGGGTGATGAGTTGGTGACGGCAAGAATATTACAAGATGGACGACCTCTGTGGCGCAGCGGTTAGTGCATCTGCCTATCATGCGAGAGGTCCGAAATCGAATCACGGCTTGAGACAGAAAAAAAGAGAAACCCAGGTCTTGGATGGTTACAATATGTTTGTGACGTCGCTGTTTCTGGTTCCCACGACACAGGGTATCCTGGTGTGGGGCCAGAAGCAATGTATGTGCCTGAATGTAAATGTTATGTTAAAAAAAATGTTATGGAACAGAAAAGTTATTAAAAGGAAAAATATAAAATTACAAAATATTATTCCAATGAGTCTTCAACAGGGGCTAACCCACACCTATAAATCAAATAGTGTTTAGGTGTCAGTTGTGACTTACGGAGTCGAAGACTCTGACTATAATCACTTGGACTGGTCCAAGTTACCCAGTGCTATGGTAACCAAGCAAGAAATCAAAAATCATAAATCAAAAATTAAAAAAGAAATTAAAAAAAAAAAGAATTTACATTCTGCTTGTTGAATGTCAATGTACATATAGTTATGTATAATGTTAGCCGCTGCCTTGGGGTCGTCTGTCGTTCCAAAAATGGATAAACACCCAGACTGAGGCTATTTGTACAAATGTACAGCGGCCCGCAGTGGGAATCGAACTCACGACCTCTGTCGTGGTAGCTAAGCGCCTTAACGGCTAAACCAATGAAGCAGTCAGTTACGAGGCTACAAACCTTCACAGTTAGCGAGTGGTAATGCGACTACAAATCCAGAAATTGTTTAATTACGCCGTAATTGAACGCTTCCAAATGCGAGGTAAGTATAACACCACGTTGTTTCAGATTAACAAATAAAAACTTAAACGTGAACTCAAAACATCACAATAGCCTCAGAAACACCTCAATATTATTTTTATCACAGAAAAAAAAGAGCCACCGAAAAGCCGACCGTCAATCAACAGGCAATTTGAAATTCGAACAGCAAACTAACAGCCGTAGCTGCCGGCGATGACCGTTGCCAACCGTTAAAAACAGCAGGTGAGCCAACATTAGGACGCTAATTCCCTATACTTCCTGTCTTTGTCACATGCGGTAGCCAGAAATACGCACTGCAGAAGTTTGACGTACAACGCTCGATTAGCATAACAATTACTCACACATTTAAAGCACTTGCGCAGAAAAATAAACTAGCTGAGTTTTAGGTAACTTTGACTGCAGTACAAGCTTAGACATATTTTACTAGTAAAACCATAATTAAATTGGCTGATACTGAGCGTAGCTCAGTATAATCAATACGGTACTAAAACCTGAGTAGAGATATTATTTTGTTGTCGTTTTATGTATAATTATGTAGAGCACAATACTTTTTATTGATTACCGGAATCACCTAAGAATTGAAGGAATCTAAATTTAGAAATGGAACTTCTACAATTTTATTTCCAAATTACTCTCAACTTACCGTTATTTATTGTTTATTTAATAGATGAGTAGAACATCCCTCTTTTAGTAGTATCAATATTAGGTATGTTATGTATATTGTTGTTTAATATGTTTTTCATATTTATATGTTTACGACCTTTTTCCAATCAATATCTTGTGGCACTATAGGTCAGTTAAGTAAGGCTGGCACGTTCAACACATTTACACGTTGCGCTTGTGTAGTGTCTGTGAATAGCGCGCGGCGTGACGTGTACTGCATGCGCATCATGAAAAGTCTGCCCGTCTCTCTTGCGCGCGGTCTAGCTTATGAGTGTGAAGGGGACAGTTATAGTTTTACTTTTACTACTGTTTATATATACAGCGTGATCTTTTTGGTATTCAACCGTATGTGCGTTTCAATGAGGGATTTTTCTGACGGCTAAGAAAAGTAGTTCCAAATGAGCCGCTTTCAGAAGAACTAAAAACAAAACGAATGGCTGTCAAAGGCCTATATATAAAACCTATACCCCATTCTTTATCCTCATCACCAAAAGTTAGCTATAAGAAAATACTTTTTTGTATTAATCTCCCCTATGTACAAATTATTGTGCATTCAAGAATTTTCATTCAATATCACTTTGTCATGGATAAACGCTAAATTCGTGTTACCTGCCAATATACCTATTACGGTAACGATGCTCATTTTATTACTTTGTCAGACGAAATCCCTATAATCTTTTAAACATCTAGTCAATCTTCTGTAAGTTGATATTGTCATACTACGCTGGTGGGTTTCGCAAGTGCTTATTAGTTTTGTACCTTGCGGTTTTTGTTTACGGACTTACGGCTATTAAAGCCACACCACCGTTAAGAGATGTGGTTGAATAGTTATTGGATATGTTGAACACATACCATTCTACGTACATAAACTCATGCCTGCAACCTAGTGGGGTAGGAATTTATTTTCACTCTTTTCAAAACTACTGTAAGTTCTATCAACCCACCTGCTCAAAGGGAGTCAATATCGAGAGCGACTTATCGCCACCCTGACTCAGTGTGTTACAGAGAATGGATTTTATCACTATGCGTGCCATGGTGAGGTATGTAAATACTTCAGGCCTTCCGGTTTTCTCACGACGATTTCCTTCATAAACAGTAGTAAACAATTTTAAAGCTACTGTAAATCCTATCAACCCACCTGCTCTTCAAAAGGACTCAATATCGAGAACGACTTATCGCCGCCAAGACTCACCGTGTTACAGATAATAGGCTTAATCACTATACGTGTCATACTGAGGTAAATAAATACTTGAGGCCCTCAATTTTCCTTCACGAACAGTAATACACTATTTTCAGAGCTACTGTAAATCCGATCAACCCACCTGCTCATCAAAGGGACTCAGTATCGAGAGCGACTTATCGCCGCCCTGACTCAGCGTGTTGCTGCGCCTTCGGACCTCCTCCTCGCCGTTTATTCTGTCCTGCGGCTGTCCATTGCTGGCTGCGTTAGGCCGGTTGGCGCCGGGCGGGTCGGTGGGCGAGCTATCGTAGACAGACTTTAGCTTTCGGAGCGTCTTCGGGCGCTCCGCCGGCATGGGGCGAAGGCCTATGCCGTCGAGGGTCGTCGTGGAGCCCTTAAAGAGGCCTGCGGACAAAGATAGGTCGATTTTAGAGAAGAGGAAACTATGAATGAAGATTGATAAGTCATTATCTACAAGGCTGTTTTAAGTTGACTGCCCAACCGATATCTAGCCAGGTAGTCTATTTCTTGTCAAAAGTATTCTGTAGGTCATACAAGAACTAGTTGGAAAATTCATTAGGACTGAAAAAAAACACAAATAACGAACAAGTAAACGAACATTTTGACACTAATGCAAAGTATATTTAGATAGATAGATAGATAGAATATTCTTTATCCTACACATAAATTATATTACAAGAATATTCATTATCCTACACATAAATTATATTACAGTATTTTTATAAATTGAAGTACAATTGGCTGCCTTATTAGTATAAGTAATTTATTCCAGGCAACCATAGATGGAGACAAGACATAAATTAGAGACGGGTAGTCGTGCAATTAAGAAATGTTTTAATTTTTTTATAACAATTTTTTGTGTAAGCATAACGACAAATCTAATTCTACCGTTTAAAAACCGTATTTGCTTTAAAATAAAGATTATTTATTTGTCAAACATGATATAAGGTTCTTATATCGAAATACGTCCTGTACATGCCCATCGGAACTTCAAAATATTTTCGGGAGAGCACCATTGTTTGTCATTAAAATATATCTCTGCCACATAATGCATTCTATGTATACGAGCTGTATTTATTTATGTCAAAATGTAAACACAAATTCAGCCAGAAAGAAAAAGTTAATGAAAAAAACTTATCAAAATAAGTAATTTCAAAGTCAAGTTTTGTATTCAAAAGATTAAGAAGTATACATAAAGTCAAGAGTCATATAATATTGAATCAATTAGTTACAAATTCCATTAAATTATAATATCATTTTACCAATAGCATTTTTTTTATTTTAATTTGGTTTTTACAGACATTTGCCATTACCACGAATTGCATTAACAAACGCACCAAGATAGCTCTTATTTTTGAGAAATACATTCTAATATCGAATGAAAATATTATATCCCCGCGGCTGTCTCAGACAGCGCCTGATGTAACCATGCCAAGGCAACCTTTCAGTTCGTTATCAAACTCTCGGAAACTCGTTCCTATTGGCAACTGCAAGGTCGTATATTGATGGGATGATACAAGGACAAACTTATACGGCCTTACTAATAAATAAGTTATACGCTCTGAATAACTATTTGACGTACGTACAGTCGGGGTCTGAAAATGTTTACCACCTTAAGGTTCATAATTGTACAGTCAATTAGACGACACAAGGTCGATATTTGTATTGATTTGATTAGCTAAAGCATAAAGCTCAGAATAAAGAATAGAGTACCAACTGTCAAAGCAAACCTTCTTCGCTCCCTTAAGGAGGTTTTATTTTCTTTATTTTGTAAAAATTGTATTCAATATATTTTCAGACTTTCTATTTTGACAGAGTTTTGATCTGTGTCATTTTAATAAATGCAATAATTTTAAAATAAGGAATGAATTTAGATACTTGTTAGAATTGAGGCTTCGGAACTTTGAAAGGTAATAAGTACATTGTTAAAGCATTATAGACTATAATGCACATGTTGCGACAAAGAATGAAGTTTGAAAACTGGTAAACATTTTTAGACCCCGACCGTACATCAATTTAGTGGTGGTAGTTTAGTGGGTAGAACAATGGACTCAGAAGCGGGAGACCCAGGTTCGATTCCCAGTGTGGGCGTGTAAAGTCCGTTCGCTTAGATAGTGTCGGTACACACGAAGGCAATCTTGGTTTTAGTAAAAAAACATTTATTTCAATAATTCAACTTAGACGGCCAAAATACTTTAAATAGAAAAAAAACATGGTACACAATATACCTAATGAAGCACAAAATAAAACACTACTCTTCATCACTCGAAGTGTCCTCAGAATATTCATCTCTACCAGTATTTTGAATAGGTACCTACCTAAGTGATGCAGGATCGTTTCGTTATAAATCCATTTTAAAATACCGATTGATTTAATTATTTAATTGCGTGATCTACATAATAGTAGAATGAGACGAGCTGCGAGCCAAATTCACTGGCGTGTTTGCGCCGCGTCGGCTTCCTTTAATTTCTTTTGTCAAAAGCCGCCATGTGCCGAGGCGGTAAATATCAAAGTGGCACTATGATAGCGAACAGACTTTACATAGGTACGTGCTCACACTTATTCCCGGTCCCAATAACCTACCAACCAGCTACCACCAGTTAAAATGTTAACTAGTGATAGGCAAAAGAATAGATAGGCAAAAGAAAAGAAAAACGGAACATTTCAATATCGCGTTGACAGTTAACTGTCAGTTAGCTGTCGATAGGTTATTGGGACCGGGCATTAGACTACAGAGTCATGAAAATATGACTGTTTTCTAAGTTATGTACATTTATGAAGTTGCAGTAACAATATCACTCGCTAATTGTGAAGGAAAACATCGTGAGGGAACCTCCTTCGGCACGTGTGGCGATTAAGTCTATACTCTCTCTCTCTCTCTCTCTCTCTCTCTCTCTCTCTCTCTCTCTCTCTCTCTCTGAGAGAGCTTAATCGCCCTGCCTACCTAATCTCTCTACCTACCCGTCACACACTTACTATATCCACTTTGGCAATTTCTTTTTACTGTTTTTGTGTATCGTAATCGCATTGCCATGAACTAACAGACTTTTCTTCTAAAATTTCCTTGACTTAACTGACCTGGACGTAGATTCTGTTGATGCATTGTGGTAAAATGACACCTGCATGAACGTGGCTATTTAGTTGCATTGCCGCTTTAAGTCGACGCGCAGTCACTTATCAAATAATCGAGGCGTCAATGGTATGAAAAAACGCGTTACGTGACCCGACCGTGTATCTGTCATCGTACTATAATGCACTAACAGAATCGAGACCCAGAGAGTCTACGCGGATAAAGATTAATTTGCTGCAAAAATAGATACATAAATAAACGGAGTCGTAGCAAGTACTTGTAGGTTGGATTAATTGTTACTTTGTCTAGTACCCAATAGTATTCGATTCACTTCCATAAAACACAATTGCGTATCCTGGTTAGGATACCCTGTGTTATGGGTACAGTCGACAGCGCGTCAATCTTCACATTTTAGTTGCAGAGTCGCCCGTAACGCAACGGAGTAGAGTGCATGGGTGTATACTGTAGGTATAGGATGATGTGCTGTCGACTGTACAAAACAAAACTGTCAAATTAACGATGACGTTGCACTATTTGGTTAACACGCATTTATGTTCTGAAAAATAACAATGCAGTGTTGTTCATGTTTTGGTCAAAACATTAGGCTTTTTGTCACAGCTCTGTCTGAATCATTCGAAGAACAAAGCACGAGCACTTATTAGCATGGTTCTCCGAGTAAATAAAGAAACGCAAGGGGACATCTTTTGTCTCCAAAAGATTTACATGCCCAAATCTGAGTAATTAAACCTCAGTCTCCGTCACTGGTGTCCTATCTTTGATTCATCATCAACCCATTATGTACCGCACGGGTCCCTTCCCTGGGGAAGGTATAGGCCATACTCCACCACGGGGGCCAAGTCCGGATTGGTGGAGGCTTGTAAGACTAGTGGCTGGTCTTACTGTCAAAATTTTTCATGCGGCCCTAAGGCCTCTGACTTGGCCTAACGGCTGCCATCTATCGACGACTTAACTGCTTAACGTGCTTTGCGAAGGCAGCTGGTAAGAACTGGATAAGAATAGCCGAGGACCGTGCTCAGTGTCGTCCAATGGGAGAGGCCTATGTCCAGCAGTGGACAAGCATAGGTCGATGATGACGATGATGATGATTACGCCGCAAGGCAGCGCCTAGCATAGTAAGTAAATTCAACGAACTGAATGTTAAGTCTTTACGTTGAAATAAATTTATTATTTCAGTAAACCATAAATTTAGTTCTATGAACTTCTGCTCCTGGTGTTATTATGATTATAATCATAAATATAATAACTTTCACACAACACAATTCCTTATCACTTTTTCTTTTCCACTGAACCCGCCTTAGAAATCTCTGCTCTAGTAAATCATAAAGTGCAACATACGCAGAGTCCTATGTACTGTGACCACGCGTCATGTTTCAATGGGCCATTGTTACCTCAGGTATTGTTTAATCCATGGTCACCTACACGCAGTAGTAGACTAGACACGTCTGATGTGCATGTGAAGCTATTGTTTAAACCAAACATGGAATGTCGTAGCGTCGATGTTAATTTTCAATGGAGGATTCCGTAAGCCGATTGTGTTTATACTTTTAAATCCTGATTTTTATCATAACATTAAAAAAACACAAGAATCAAGACTTAGAGTATTCTAATTTGGGTCCATAGCGTGATGATTATAATATACCAAATACCTCACAATAAAACATAATTTATTAAAAACCAAATGTGAGTGGTTGACCAAAAAGGGACCTCAAGGGAAAATCGCGTTTGAAGTTTCGTGTATAGACAAGTTTCGACACGGCTCGGCTCACAAAAAAAAATCATAAAAAAATTACTACGGCACCTAAAAATATTCTGGTTAGACCAAAACAAAGCTAAAATACCAGAGATTAACGAATTAAAAAAAATAACGGTTTCCAATCCCTCCAGGTCCCTTTTTGGTCAACCACTCACAAATAGTGTTTCGGTGTTGATAAGCTGATATTGCTATTTGTACAGGAATGTAGTGTTTTAAGACGAAAAACTGCTACTTAGGTACACCCGCGTTCAGTTAGTAAGTAGTTCTTATCGTAAAACATATAATTATTATGTATTTTGGCTACTCATAGCACAGGGCATCCTAGTTTGGAAGCCAGTAACAATTTTTTGTAACCGTTTTACAATATATTTTTTTATTTAATTTACAATTAATTGCTACTCTATTCCTGTTTCACAGGCCACTCGAGGACTAAAATTTCCAAGTACCTATCTCCATTGGCCGTAAAACATAGCATAAATGAATGGACAGGCAAAGCATTCGTACTTTTATGAGCCTTCCCAGACGCTCATTACTATGTGATAGGTGTCTCGGTAGAATGCAGTAGGCTTGTGCTACGGACATAGCGGTGGCATAAACGGTAGAGGAAGCGAGAAATCCAAATGAAATAAATTGTAACCCAACTAAATAAATTATATCTCTATAAGTCCCAGGTTTACTAAGTTTTGGGGTCAGAATTTGAAATTGTAAACTGACAATTTCTTCAAATATAACTATATTAGTGTATTACGCCTTAGTTTAGCTAATTGTTTTTTTTAGATTTAACAAATAAATTATTTATTACTGAGACCCGAACCCCTCGGCGGGGACCAAATGGGTTAATGATGATGATGATGATTACTAAGATAAGGTACCGGTAATACTAATACTAACAGGTAAGTAACGGTAATACTAACTACTAACCTGTCTAAAAAGACAAAAGTGTACTAAAGTAACTTTCATTTAGTTATTTAATATCGCGAATGGATACAAGCAGATGCATATCACGTATATAGATTTATTCATTTATTGGATTTTATAGAAGACTAACAGCACAATAATAGAATAACAAAAAAATGGAAATAGAAGGCCAATTCCAATCTCCACTTATAGATATGATATAGATAAATATACACATAGAAATACTTATTAGAAACATTTTGCGGGACAATAACATTGGTAACTTAATTTCGCTCGCACTTCCAATTCGTGGCCTCTTCATGCGCTATTTAAATATGAATAGTAAAAGAACCTTATGTCACAGTACAGTTAAAGTAAAACGAAAGATAAATACGAAATGACAAAGACACCATTGTCCATGTCTTCGACACTGTCTCGATTGCGTCAAATTATGAGTTACTTGTTTACATTGACTTTATAGAATGTTCTTTGTTTTCTCATACTCTTTTTTGTTAAGTTCTTAAAGAACACATTTGAACAATTTTAAAGAACATATCAGTGCTAAGGTAATCGCATATATTATATAAAATTTTCAGGCAATAGCAGTTAGTGACAATATTCGTAATATGATTTTCGAAGCGTAGCTCCCCGTCATTCAGCACACCGAGGTTTTAGGTCTCTACCACACTGTCTACTGGATCACCCATGATAGCTATGTAATTGCCGGCCAGATCTTATTATAGGTTTGATTTTTAGTACCAATCACAATGTGCTTGGACTTGCTAGGGTTCAGCACCAAACAGCTCCTATCAGAACAGGACGCAATGCGATCTAGATCCTTGTTTATCAGAGTCCAATGTGCAGCTGCATTTGACGGTGAGGTAGACAAGTACAACCGCTTGTCGTCAGCATACATTATTATTAAGGCACTTGTTCGATTCCGATGAATATATCCGGGCTGTACAGAATGAACAGGGTCCTAGCATGGATCCTGCGGTACCCCCCCATTTTGTTGCCGAAAGCTCCATCGTATCATTCCTTTTCGCAACGCAACTATTTAGAATAGAATAGAATAGAGTAGCATTTATTTCTTATCTGTACCCGGCCCGACATAGCTGTCGAACCACCGACCCGTAGCATTATCAAATCTATAATACGACATCTTTCATAACAAGAGTTAATTATTCAAGGCCCTAGAGAAACCCAGAATAGTATTGAAAAAGAAACAATGGAATCATTCGTCTTTTCACAGAAACTTTACACAAAGCTAGAGTGTCTTTTTGATGAGTTTATTTGAACTTCTAAATACCAAGTACAATCGAAAATGGATTTGCATCCTCTTAACACAATGGGCAAGTTTCACTGCGATGTATTTTATTTTATTTTTTATTTTATTTATTTATCATATTGTCCAACCTTACAGACTTCGACTAATTCGTTGTTAATAACAAATTTAAACAATTAAGATCGTTAGCCTATATTACACAGCAAAATACAGAAACGAAACAAACAAAATATTTAAAACCCGACTACCATTTTTAATTCTTCTGTGCATTCCCCCAAAGAACAGGTAAATACAATATCAGTACCCTCTGCCACCTTGTTGAGTATTTTTAACGGAATGTAATGTAACTTGTCTATTGTAATTTAAAACCATAAAACTCTTGTATCGGTCTCGTGAGATGCCCTCTTACAAAAGGAAACACCCTCGGGCCGTTTTCAAGAACTTCATGCATGACAATGCAGCTGTGAGTCATATTCATCGTATGCAGGCTCGACCATTTCGACGTCCGTACTATTGTTGTAACGTCCTTCCTTATCACCTTATCGCCTACGACTTAGGTATCAGTGTTGAACAACATTGTTAAGTTAATAATTTCGCTGTCTGTACCACATTTTTTCCTCGTATGATGCCCCAAAATACTACTAGTACTTGGAATATTTTATACTCGTCATAACTTGTTAGTTGTCATTTCTTTGCTGTGTTTTAGTACTTTCCCTGGGTAATAAAGGTTACGAGTACTTAAGTCCCGGATACTTAATAGAAAGAGAAAGTTGGTAGGTGTTCTTTAGCTCGTCTAGCGTAAATAGCCTATACCATTGAATTTTGCCTATACTTATGATGTAACTAATTCTTTTCTCGTTCCAAAATGGAGGATTCTAGCTACTCTTCAATACGAACAACTTTTATGTGCGGAAACATTCGAAATCGCGAAATGAATATAAGTTGTTCTATATATTTTAATACCGCAAGTGGTAATTTTATTTTATTGATATTTCATGCAATGTCACCATGGTAAAAACCCCGTATATGTAAAAAGGGAAGGCTCCTTATTCTTTCAGATAGAAATTTTTCATACCTTGTACACTTCCTACCACAGGACACAAACTTTTCTGGAAGAGAGAGAAGAAACAAATGATCACTGAGCCATTTTTACATAAACATATTTTTTTACGATCCCGACAGATTTCTTTCGCCTTATCAACATTTACGAAATAGACCAGATCAAGAGTGACAAACCCTTGCCTCTACCTACCCCTCCGGGATACATGCGTTTATGTTTTAATATGTTTCAGTACATCTTTGGGATTAACTCATTCACCTAAGTAACACCCTTACGATACGTACAATTTCCCATCAGTAGCACGATCATCCAACAGCACTTGTCCAAAGCCTGAGCGCATCCACCGTTGTCATCTCTGCTCATTTGATCAATTATTTAGATAGAGCCCAAACTTCCCTAGGTTATATTGACACTGGCACACTTTAATTAATTATTAGCACAGAAACGACTAACGAGCAAACTAATTCGAAAATGGAACATGATGATAAACCACACTCACAAAAACAATTGACGCTCAATGACACGTTCGAAACTAAAAAGACGAATGACGATCGCGTTCGAATTTCGAATTGGGATTTCGACCGAAAATGTAGAGAACGCGACTATGTAATGCGAAGGAGCGATTGGTCCGCTAACCGGCGTCGGCGCAACTGAAACAATATTGATAAGGACTTGTTCGAACCGCCATCGTCAGGTTGTGACGCACAGAGGAGTAGCTTCGGTGCAAGATTATAGTCGCCTACTCATACCTACTAATTCATTCATGCGCGACTCATCAAAACGACCTACGTCACAAGCAATACCGTTGCTTTATAATAATTTTCTACGAATATTACTGTCAGGATAAGCCATCTCTACAGAAAAGAAATTACCTTGTTAATCACAACGTCTGCTGAGGAATGTAAAGACGCTCAGGTTTACTCAAGAAGTTTTGCTGCTATATATATTTTAAAAAACCAGAAACTGTCGGCTAAGCGGTAGCGCATCTATCTACCATGTAAAAGGTCCCGGGTTCGAATCCCGGCTGGGGTCGAAAAACCCAGTTGTTGGATGTTTACAATGTTTATGATGTCGCTGTTTCTTCTCCCCATGACACAGGATATCCAACCGTGGGAGAAGCAATGTATGTGTCTGTATGTAAATGTTTATGTTCTGTTTATATTAATTAAATGACTTACGAGTGAACAGTATGATTCTTTAGAATACAACACATTACAATTATTATTAACCGGCCACATTCTTGTCGGACCACGCGCAGCATAGAGTTCTTTAAAAAAAGTGGGTTTTATCTGCTTTACAGAAATAACCACTTGATCACAGTAATTTTCAATACATATTGTACGAATTTTTCCCTTTATAAGATGTTCGCTATTGGTTTTTAACTTGTACGCCTACTTAGACTTGAAAGACTTCATTTTCGTCACCCGAAGAGCCGTCATCGTATACATAAGCAATACTTTAATTTTTAGAGAATGTTCACTAATCAATACATATCAAGGCAGTCCTTCTACGCGTTTTATAGAATAATCGGCTACGTCATTCAATGATGTTTCTGTCTCCAATTTATCAATCTGAATCAATTTATATGGAGACAATTGGGTGGAGAGAAGGTGGAATGACTCGAGAAGATGGTATGCAAACGAAAACGAAAACCGCATTTTAACAATAACAAAGTGTGTGTGTAACTTGTGAATCAATGGCTCTAAAGTAGAATCCATAATGTGGAACCTTTTACTCTTCAATACAAACAACTTTTTATATGAGGAATATTTCAAAATCATGTAGTTTCCCACATAGGAAGTTACATAATAATATTGAATACCCAAACACATACAAGTTTTGGATACATTTGGGAGCTTTGTTATATCCAGAAAAAAAATACATATTTTAGATTGATACTGTAAGGCTTGCGTAATCTCAAATCTAAAAGAATGAGGTCCTTAGATATACTCAGTAGCTAGCTCCTAGTTGAATGTATAAGTTTAATGTATTAGCAATGAATTTGAACTTTTTTAATTAAGAGCTAAATTAAAAGACCTTAGTGGAACACTTTGTCACAATTTCCTAATACACTAGAAACGAGTGGTTTTATCTATTAAGATCCTACTCCTACTGAAAACGAATTTGTTGGACTAAGATCCCGATTTTCATGATACGAGTAGCTTCAAAGTAGCATAAATAGGTCACGAGGATCGTAAAAACGTGGCAGTTTGTATATGGATTCATCATCAACCCATCATGTCCCCACCGAGGGGCACGGGTCTCTTCCCTGAGGAAGGTATAGGCTATACTCCACCACGGGGGCCAAGTCCGGATTGGTGGAGGCTTGTAAGACTAGTGGCTGGTCTTACTGTCAGAAGTTTTCAAGCCGCCCTAAGGCCTCTGACTTGGCTTAACGACTGCCATCTATCGACGGCAGCCGGCACCAACTGCTTAACGTGCCTTGCGAAGCACGGAATCGCTCGGAAAAATGCCACTAGCGTTAGTCATAGACGGTGACCCATCCATGGACTGAACGCGCCGTATGTTGCTTAACCTTAGTGATCGTTTAAGATCACTCAGGCAGCCCAGGCTACGAGCGATTCTCGTATATGGATTGATACCAGCCAAATCCCAACTAAAGTCACAGCATTTCTGATAAGAAAATGCTCATTGCCAGAAGCGATAACATAAGGTGAATATGGATTTTGATAACCATTGTGGTATGAGTTATATAATATTTCGATAACTTAACGAACTCGGAAGCCATAATATTGTTTTTACTGATTTATGTGAAGTTATCATAACAAGATACCGTTACATGTTCAAAGAGGCAGGAGGTAGATGACAATAACCGGTAGGCATAAGAAAGTGTGAAGGAGCTAAATTAAATACATAAATTATGAAATAAAGCAAACAGTAGCAGACATAATATATTTATGGTACATAAAACTACTTATAAACTATACAATACGATACAAACTATGAAAACAAATATATAAATAACAAGATAAAATTAGTGAGTGATGGTACAGTCGAAAGCACATGATCGGATACACCCATGCACTCTACTCCGTTGAATAACGGGCGACTTTGCAACTAAAATTTATGTGCTGTCGACTGTACACGTACACAGCCAAGGTCCTTCTCGTGGGAGATCAGGAGGGATCGAGGTAACACTGATCGAGAAAGTGTTTACGGACGAGGGCTTTGAATGCATTCCGAGTAGGGGCTTTACGGATGCTTTCAGGAAGGGCGTTCCAATGACGAACATTTTTAACACAATTTACATCAAATCTATTCACAAGCTCTTTATTACCTCGACTGTTTATTGCAACACCCTTTTGTCTACCCGTTACAATATCAAAACCGAAATCTTCCAACATTTATGTCACACCATTTCCATAATGTCATTATTTATTTAAATGCAGACATGGATACCATATTCTTAGTACAGATTATAGTCATCCATTTAATCACATCGACCAAATTGTGTTAGCCACAGTTTAACCTAAAATCACCTTAATATAAACAAAGTTAAGAGTCAGAGTGGACGTCCGGAATATTTTGTAATGGTTAAAGACGAGAGTCGGCTCAAATAACTAGTTTTCTTCAATTTACATATCAAAACACGCTTCAGATAGAGCAATGATGCTTATTAATCAGGTGCATGCATATTAGAGTACATTTTGATGCAGGAATACGTAATCTAAAAGGTAAGTGGTGATTCATAGTAATTAGATTATTTGGACTGACGAAACAAGTATGTACGTGTATCGAACGAATGTGGGCCTCTAAGGGACGCCCCAGGAGGACATACTACCACCCAAGATCACTTTTGATTCACCAACATTCATTAGTCGTTGCATGCAGGCGCGCCGGTTTCGGGAACTTTTTATCTTGCCCTTTGCTAATACATCCCCTCAATTTTTTATTGCTTCTTCTTCGGCAGCCGGCACCAACTGCTTAACGTGCCTTGCGAAGCACGGAACCGCTCGAAAAAATACCACTAGCGTTAGTTACCTATAGATCGGTCACCCATCCATGGACTGAACGCGCCCTATGTAGCTTAACCTTCGTGATCGTTTAAGATGACTCAGGCGGCCGGGGCTACAAGCGATTCATGGTTATTCTTCTGGTATAAGCGTATTGTATCAGTGGGGAACTTCTTTGTAATCAATTTTATAATCATACTATTCACGATCTGAGGGAAACTGTATTCTTGACCATATTCCAAACAATTGGACGACGATTCAGCTGTTGAATCTTTAAGTGAACTGTACTACGTTCTTGTTCTTGCAAATGCTAGTCATAAAGATGATTAGCTTTCATCAGACATAGCTGCCGGCACTCTTCCTGATCTCTGATATTCTTATAACGATGGCTATTTTACATTAAATGAATAGGTTGTACTCGTACGTAATCTTGGTGAAGATTAATGAGTGCAACTTCAACTCTTCACTTCTATTTCAAGGTGCAGCTAATCTTATTCATTGTAGTCAGTGGACATGGCAAAAACTTTTTTTGAACTAAAACTTTCGTAAGCACAACACGGTGGAAAAGCAAACTTATAAGAAATTTTTGAATTGAAACTAGTGGTAAAGCAAACTTATAAGAAATTTTTGAAATGAAACTTTCGTAAGCACTTAAGCACGTAAGAACTTTATTCCGGATAAACTTACTTGACTTTTTGTGAAGGGTCCAAGAAAGTTTCGCTCTGATTTGCGTCGTTAGTTGCTCGTTTCTGAGTTAGAATCAGAGCGAAACATGGTCGGACTCTTCCGACAGAAACTCAAGTAAGTAAGTAAGTAAGTAATTGATTTATTTCCTTCTCACAGAGGTATGAAAACACTACAAATTTGAACAATTTGAATAATCTAGACTTAATCCTATGTGAAAGGCTGCAGTCCATACTAGGACAGATCCTGTGTGACAGATCTCCAGGCCCAGTGTATCCAGAATAAATTTTATAAGAAATTACTTTAGAAAAAACTATTGCACAGCTTTCCTTCATCGATCATTGCTTGACTGTCTAATCAAAAAAGGAGTGCTATCATCATCATCAACCCATTATGTCCCCACCGAGGGACACGGGTCTCTTCCTGAGGAAGACATACGCCATACTCCACCACGGGGGCCATGCCCGGATTGGTGGAGGCTCGTAAGACTAGTGGCTGGTCTTACTGTCAGAAATTTTCGAGCCGTTTCATTAAAATACAAGTTTTACAAAATCAGAGATAAGCTACAGCAAATTTCACTGAAATATTTCTTTAATATAAGGGTTTCCAGTCAGAGGCCTTGGGGCGGCTTGAAAACTTCTGACAGTAAGACCAGCCACTAGTTTTACAAGCCTCCACCAATCGGGACTTGGCCCCCGTGGTGGAGTATGGCCTATACCTTCCTCAGGGAAGAGACCCAAGCCCCTCGGTGGCGACATAATGGGTTGATAATGATGACTGTTCTTCACTTCAATTTTTGTAAATGCGATAAATGGTTTTAATCATTTGCGTTATAAGTTTATAACCCTGAACATAACAATTAAAAATTATTTTGGCCCACCGAAACCTATAGGTTACAACTAAAAGTGTTCAGTCCGAAGCCACGTTTTTAGTCGATGAAAAATGCAGACAGGCATCAAATTATGGCCTTGGAATTTTAATGATACCATCTGAGAACACCAAACTCATCAAAGATAACAATCGGTGCTTCACTACGGCTGTACGGCTGGTTAAAAATAGTTTTATAGACGAAGACAATAACGGTCGGATTTCAAATGTTAAATTCCAAGGGCGTCTCGTTGATGAGGCGTTTTGCTACGTTACGTTTTAGACGATTGGGGGGATGGAGAAGTACTCTTCTTCCTCATTAGTTTCTGTGTTAATTTTAATAGTCCTTCTTTCCTTCTTTCTTCTTTTTTCTTATACAGGGAGCCCTCGTTTGAACCCTCCCCGGGTTGGATCAAAGACTAAGGAGAAATAATCTTAAGCAAATAAATAAAAAACTAGGATACCTTGTGCTATAGTAATCAGGCAAGGACATTACAAACATGGAAAAACACCCAGACAAATGTGCGGTGGCCCCCAGTGGGGATCAAACCCACGACCTCTGACTTGGTAGGTAAGCGCCTTAACGGTTCGACCAACGAGGCAGTAACGGCTACACCAACGACAACATATGCCCATCATCATCATCATCATTAACCCATTATGTCCCCACCAAGGGGCACGGGTATCTTCCCTGAGGAAGGTATAGGCCATACTCTCAGCCATACTCGCCATACGGAGCTGAGTCCGGGTTGGTGGGGGCTTGTAACCAATGGCTGGTCTTAGGCTGAGGCTGGCAAAGACTGGTCTCAGAAATGTCAAAATCACGTACTTAAAAATATTTCGTATTCAGAATCGAATCTTAGCAAGTTTAGTATGAAATGGTGCTTAGCTAAGTGTAAGTAGTCAATAACGGCGACTTTACGTGAACTTAGAACTGTCACTTCTAAGCCTTTTGTTCACAGACTACTCCAAACGTCATTTCACTGATGTTCTACGAGCATTATCTGTGGGATTTTTTTATTCACTCTGACATATATAAAATTGTATGATGTTGTCCTGCTCTCGTGTAGCAATGTCAAATTTCAAAAACCGGTAATAACTACATCACTAAAAAATGATAGACAATATAGATGACTTTCATAAGGACTGTGAATACGAAAATTACGGCGCTTTACTAAGTACGACTTTAGTTTACTTTGCTAAGTCTGATCTAAGCGTGAACTTAGGATTCGTCTCTGAATGTCAGCCTTACTGTCAGAAAGTTTTAAGCCGCCCTAAGGCTTCTGACTTGGCTTAACAATTGCCATCTATCGACGGCAGCCAGCATCAACTGCTTTAAGTGCTTTGCGAAGCACGGGACCGCTCGGAAAAATGCGACTAGCGTTAGTCATAGACGGTCACCCATCCATGCACTGAACGCGCCCTATGTAGCTTAACCTTCGTGATTCACACTCCATTGCACAACGGGGGCCTAGTCCGGATTGGTGGAGGCTTGTATGACTAGTGGCTGGTCTTACTGTCAGAAGTTTTCAACTACATTATGCCCATGCTAATCATTAATATTATTCGCGTTCTTCGATCAAAATTCAGACGCAGCCGCTGACGAAAAACTCAATCTTATACTTGCTCCTTCGTTCAAAAACCAAAAGCCATCACTTGTTAAAACGCAATGTAACCTGAAGCGGGGAACCAAGACCAACTATTCTTCTATTTTTGTTACACAAATCTTTACAACATGTTTCCCCAATCACACCCTTATTGCAAAGACAGTAGATGAAGATTCCCTTGCACAAAGTCACGAAATTGAGCAGTCACTGTAGAATACAGTAACTCGATAGTTTCCTTTGCCGCGGTTAAACTTTTTTGAGTTAAAAACTAACCCCAGATGTGGATGTTGGTTACATTTTTACGACATCTTTTAGGACTCGGTAAACATGGTTAAATTCTTCAGGCTACCGGATTGAGGATAAAAAGTAGTGTTTTGGAATTTCTTGACAGTCATAGGCCTGAGTTGCATTTGCTTTATTTTCATGCTTTTAAATAGAGGTAGAATAGAATAGAGACGCAAATTCCTTTTGTAAGTACATAATCATCATTATCCCATTATGTCCCCACCGAGGGGCATGGGGCTCTTCCCTGAGGAAGGAACTAACAACTCTAACTTTCATGAAGTAAACATAAACATAAAACATAACATTTACACACAGGCACATACACAGCTTCTGGCCCCACACTAGGATACCCTGTATCGCGGGAACCAGAAACAGCGACGTCACAAACATGTAAGCATCCAATATAACATTTTGTTTATTATGATTAAAAGTAAGACAACAGACATTAAGACCAGCCACTAGTCTTACAAGCCTCCACCAATCCGGACTTGGCCCCCGTGGTGGAGTATGGCCTATACTTTCCTCAGGGAAGAGACCCGTACCTCTCGGTGGGTATATAATGGATTGATGATGATGCAATGTCGATGAAGCGACAGTGATTTGTTACTATCGTGGCAGGTGGTAGTCCCTGGTTTCTGCCTACCCCTCTGGGATACAGGCGTGAGCTTATGTATGTATGTTAAAATATTTGATTAGATTTTTATTTAAAAGAATTAGGCTTCTGAAACCATATTTTTACACTAGAGGAACGCTACAATTATATTTACATTTCCACATATTTTTTATTAAGAGTAATCTACTTACAAATTCATAGTTCCAGAACATTAATTTGAAGCCGTATTAGGAGTTCCTGGCCGTTAATAAGCCGATAGCCGCATTTACATACCTTCTGGTTGTTACCACCAACACATAGAGCTAAACTTGGACGGTTGGTAGAAGTTCAATATCTATTCTTGCACTCTACTTCGTTACGATACGGACGATTTTTCAACGAAAATATAATTGCTGACGACTGAGCTAAACACGCAAAATAGTGAGTTCAGTAGCCCTCGCCTATTTTGTGAGAGATTAAGGCCAAAATTGGTAAAGAGAAGTCGAGCTGTTCCGAGCGGTTCCGTGTTTCGCAAGGCACGCTAAGGAGTTGGTGCCGGTTGCCGTCGATAGATGGCTGTTGTCAAGCCAAGTCAGAGGCCTTAGGGCGCGCAGCTTTAAAACTTCTGACAGTAAGACCAGCCACTAGTCTTACAAGCCTCCACCAATCTGGACTTGGCCTCCGTGGTGGAGTATGGCCAATACCTTCCTCAGGGAAGAGACCCGTGCCCCTCGGTGGGGACATGATGGGTTGATGATGATCAGCAAAAGGCAAGATAAAAAGTACCCCAAACCGGCATGGCATGCAACGACTAATGAATGTCAAGGAAGCGTGAATTGTCAGGGTCGTGCCAAGTAGCAGTCCATGGTCTCTGCCTACCCCTCTGGGATACAGGCGTGAGCTTATGTATGTAGGTATGTAAGGAATTGAATAGAACTCGCGACCTAGTCAGTAACCGTTTCGAATCTCGCACAACGTAATCAAATCAGCGATCGGAAACCACCTATGACTCATTTTCCGCAGTTACGCAGAATTCCTGACCAAGAACTGCTAATATTTGATAACAACTCTCTGCTTGGGGTTTTTGCCTCAACCATTGACCTTGATACTAAACTACGACACTGAATGTGCTTCTTACATTTTTTTACTTCTAGTGACTCACTGGTACAGTACAGTTTAGGACAGTAGCTGCGCGGATTTTCGTTCAAGTTATTTGTCAAGCATTATACTATATTAGGGCGGCCGCCTTAGGGCGGGGGCCTTAGGGCGGCTTAAATACTTCTGACAGTAAGACCAGCCACTAGTCTTACAAGCGTCCACCAATCCGGACTAGCGTCCCGTGGTGGAGTATGGCCTATACCGTCCTCACGGAATAGGCCCGTGCCCCTCGGTGGACAGATAATGGGTTGATGATGACATTATATTTCATTCCAAGGAACAAGCTCCGAACTGCGAGCTAAGAACAAGAATGCCATCCTTGCGCGCTCGTTGGTTGAGGGCCAATTTCTAAATTGAGAATGGTCGCTAAGTAACTACTTAACTGTAGTGCTGTATCGTCAATTTTTTCAGAAAATAGCATGACAGGGCAGACCGTTACTTAAGTATAAAGCGTGTCCCAACAATGACACGTCACAGTGAGACTGGAGGTAGACCTGCTCAAGAGGCGTCGAACCAACCTAACATGACCTCAGTAATAGTTGCACAGTTTTCGAGATATGGTCAATTTAAACTTATTCTAAATTTTCAATTTTAACTTTAGTGCACTAAAGTAAATGTAAATGCACTAAAAGTTTTAACAACTTTAGCAACTAGCACTTACGCTAAGTTAGTAAGTTCGTGACCGAGTACAAATAAAAAAAACAAACACGAGGGCTATCTAACTTAATGCTAGCACTAAACTTGTTAAAAAAGTGAAAATTTAGAACAAGTTTAAATTGGATATATCTCAAAAACCGTGCAACTTTTTACTAAGGTCATGTTAGGTTGGTTCGATGCCTTTTGGGCAGGTCTACCTCCGGTGTCATTGTCACGTGTCATTTTTGGGACACCCCATATACTTAGTGAAAATTCTCAACTCAGAAACCGACACCTTCAATAGCCACTGCCATGCCCTATGAAGCAGACCGTCTTCGCTTATTATTTAGCTTATTTCAAGACTAGCGCATTGACCAATAAGATGTGAGTATAGAGACTCTTAGAACCCAGTATATTTGTCATTGTTATAGTCAAATCTCTTGTGTAATTCCTGGTGTATATACAATAAAGAATATTCTATTCTATTCTAAAGTCAAATCGGAGATGCAATCGTTAATCCCCTTGATAAGTTTCCTCTACGTCTTAGGCCGGTTTTAGAGCCACGCTGACACTCGGCGCTGACAGGCCAAATGTACTACATCCTAAGGAGCGCTTTAGAAAAACGCCGACCGCTCAGCGCTGACCAGCCTTACATTTTGTCTATCAGCGCTGTCGGTCAGCGCGTGGTCAGCGTGACTCTAACCAGCCTTGGAGTCACGCTGACACTTGGCGCTGACAGGCCAATATGTACTACGCCCTAAGGAGCGTTTTAGAAAAACGCCGAAGGTTTAGCGCTGACCGCCCATATATTTTGTCTTTCAGCAGCGCTGACGGTAAGCGCGTGGTCAGCGTGACTCCAGCCTTACAGTCTCGCCAGTTAGACACAACACTATAGAACAATATTGCTAACGGTAAGCCAGCTAAAACCTTATAGCAATTCGCTGAAGGCGTCACTTTACGATCGATGTCGTCTCTTAAAAGGGCGATCGCGAAAAGCTCTCGCTGTAAAATTAATTAATGCCGCCCTTAAATAGTGTACCTACACAGAGAGGTCAATGGCAGGGCGTGCGGCTCCATTATTGCAGACTGACCCGCGGCTAGGACCAAAAAGGTGTTGCGTTTCATTGTAAACAGTCGACTGTACATCTGTACAGTCGTATATTCTATTTACTGAAGCGAACGACTAATTGTCAACATGTCAAAAATTTGGTTTTTCAATATGCCAAATTTACAACACTGCATAATATTTAGCTAACTTATACAAAACGATATGCCTAATAAATACCATTGAGCAATAAACACAATAACACTGTTAAAACCTGATTTATCCCTTACTCGCAGTTTATTTAACTAAATATTTTATTTTATCATAAAAATACAATTTGCTTAAGAGATCTATGCCCCAAAAAATACCTAAAATTTCAGTGGTCCTCAAATAAAAGCGATCCTACTGCTGCCAAATATGTTCGCAAAATCGCAACTAGCAAAGAGGACGGACTTTTGTTTAAAGGCCGATTATAATCGATTATTTTATGCTAATGCGCTACGGAAAGTGTAGGAAGAAGTATGGAGAGCCGACTTGACTACGAACCTTTTTTTTAATTAGAGGCAAAAAAAAAGTAAGATAGCCACCCCGACGCCATATTTTTACTCACGATTGACGTTGTTAATGCGAGCGCAAGCTCTAAGCGATTTTATTTTCTTTAGTCTTTTCATCATTGTAAATAAGATATTGGTAAAGTTTTTTGGTCCATCGTCGTCGTCCAGTTGTTGTTGTACTTTTGTGTTTATTATTACGAAACGAAAAATATGGGCGAGCCGGGACCCAACGCTGATTCTGCCAAACCTATGTATACGATGCAAGCGAAGCTGCGTGCTAAGCTATTTTGAGTGAGATGTAAGTTTGAGAGATGCTGTGTCTTTGTTTACCTTTAGTCGTTCGCTTCAGTAAATAGAACATAGTAAAGTATAGTCTACTGTCGAGAGCACATCAACCTTTACATTTTACATTTGTTTCGAAAGTTTCTGACTGTACAATACCTTGAGACGCCTCGACATTAACCCGTCATGTCCCCACCGAGGAGCACGAGTCTATTCACTGAGGAAGGTATAGGCCATACTCCACCACGGGGGCCAAGTCCGAATTAGTGGAGGCTTGTAAGACTAGTGGCTGGCCTTACTGTTAGAAGTTTTTCTAGAGGCCCTAAGGACTCAGAGTGCGTATACTGAGTTTTGTTATTCGACTTTCGATAGCGAGAGCGTTTGCGATTTGCATAGGAGTGACAAAGCGCGCCATCTAGTTGTCTCTTTGTCACTCCTATGCAAATCGCAAACGCTCTCACTATCGAGAGTGAATGAAAAAACTCAGTATACGCACTCTGACTTGGTTTAACGACTGCCATCTATCGACGGCAGCCCGTACCCACTGCTTAACGTGCCTTGCGAAGCACGGAACCGCTCGGAAAAATGCCACTAGCGTTAGTCATAGACGGTCACCCATCTATGCACTGAACGCGCCCTATGTTGCTTAGCGTTCCCGATCGTTTAAGATCACTGAGGTGGCCGGGGCTACGAACGATTCATTCATTTATAGGAAATGGCATATTATTATAATAAAATTATTAAGTAGGTCAAAGCACATGAATATGTCGCGCATCAATGGAATCGCTCGTAGCCTGGGCTGCCTGAGTGATCTTAAACGATCACTAAGGTTAAGCAACATACGGCACGTTCAGTCCATGGATGGGTCACCGTCTATGACTAACGCTAGTGGCATTTTTTCCGAGCGATTCCGTGCTTCGCAAGGTACGTTAAGCAGTTGGTGCCGGCTGCCGTCGATAGATGGCAGTCGTTAAGCCAAGTCAGAGGCCTTAGGGCGGCTTGAAAACTTCTGACAGTAAGACCAGCCACTAGTCTTACAAGCCTCCACCAATCCGGACTTGGCCCCCGTGGTGGAGTATGGCCTATACCTTCCTCAGGGAAGAGACCCGTGCCTCTCGGTGGGGACATAATGGGTTGATGACGACGATCAATGGAAACGCACACTGAGTCATTGCACTGACCCGCTCGCAGCCAGCCCTCGCTTCTTTAATTGTGTTGTTCTTTATACACCTCTAGATTCTACAGCCGAGTTCAGACATCGCGACGCATACATTACAGTCTGTAAGGATAGACCAAAAAGGAATTTGGTCTATGCTGTTAGCTTTTAGAATTTACCTCGGGCTCTAGAGTAGGGTTCGGTTTTCGCCGAAAGCACACGAGTATAATAGTACTTTCTGCTCTGTATAAAACTTTTCTTCACTATTTTGAAAAGTTGAGTTAAATTAAGTGTCATATTAGTTCCGATATTTATATTACAGGAATATATCCGATTCTCTCCGATGGGAGCCAAAGTATATTCTAAAAGGTAACAGACTATACATAAGAAAACCCCTGCTAATGTTAAAAGAGTGTTTCAAACAAACACATCATGTCTGCTTGCGAAGTAAGTCAGGATGTTTAAATAGCATATTCAACGCTGCGTTACGACTATAAAAAAAGTATTAAAAATCATTGTTGTGGTGAGCTCGACGGCCCACCAAAAATTGTATTGAAATTGTTTAAAAAAAAAACTACCTAACCCAGCAAACAAGTTTCGCCATTAATTTTTGTTTTCCCTAAGGGCTATAAAAAGTAAATAACCTATTCTCAGACATACCGAATATACATATTAAGTTCCATCAAAATCAGTCAAGCCGTTTCGGAGGAGTATGCGCACTAAACAGTGACACGAGATTTTTAAAATATTAGATTAAAAAGTAAAGTAAGCTAAGAGTGGTGGTACGTCTGTGTCTCGCTTCTGGTTGAAAAAGTGGGAGGGAGGTATTTTTTGCATACCGTACCTAACTGCAAACTTAGCTTGAGTTGTAATAAAGTCCTCATTCACCTTCAAATCTGAACTAATTTTGCTAGTGTCACGTCAGGATCGAGGCAAGAATAGGTTTTCGGAAATATCTATCTAGAGGGGCTAAAAGGGTTGTCCAATCATCATCATCATCAACCCATTATGTCCCCACCGAGGAGCACGGATCTCTTCCCTGAGAATGGTATAGGCCATACTCCACCACGGGGGTCAAGACCGGACAGGTGGAGGCTTGTAAGACTAGCGGCTAGTCTTATTGTCAGAAGTTTCTAAGCCGCCTTATGGCCTCTGACTCAAATAAGTAAAAAAATGCACGCCAGCCAAATCCACGGATCACAGCTACAAAATTATAATTGCTTCATCAAAAAAATATAATAACAACAAAATAAAAACCTATCAGTCTCCCAATATACTTGGCCAACTCTTTTGTGTCCTTTCTTAACAAAAACGAGTCCTATTATGGGTTCACAACATGAAGTAGAATTACATAGAAGCACAGACGCGCAAGTATCACTATTATCATCATCATCAACCCATTATGTATCCACGAAGGGGCAAATAGGTCTCTTCCCTGAGGAAGGTAAAGGCCATACTCCACCACGGGAGCCGAGTCCGGGTTGGTGGAGGCTTGTAACTGGAGTGCTTGGAGGCTGGTCTTAGTGTCAGAAAGTTTCAAGCCGCCCTAAGGCCTCTGACTAGGCTTAAAGACTGAAATAATATATCGACGGCAGCCGGCACCAACTGCTTAACATGCCTTGCGAAGCATGCAACCGATCAGAAAAATGCCACTAGTTAGTCATAGACTGCCACCCATCCAAGCACTGAGCGCGCCCTACGTTTCTTAACCTTCGTGATCGTTTAAAATCACTCAGGCATCCGGAGCTACGAGCGAACGATGATTATGAAATCATTTACTTATATATAAGACGTTCTGTCTCTACCTTGTCTATGCTAACCCAAGAGATTGTCTGGAGTATATTTTTTTGCTATCTTTCTCTTTTATCTCCGTCGTAAAAGGTATTGTGTAAAGTATGCCCTTGTTTGGTTATTTTTTGCTCTCGCGCCGTGCTTTGCTCTGCACGAGCTATATTTTATTTGGAGCTATTAACTGGTAGCTGCAGTATTTTATTAACAGTTTTTTATTTTTATTTTCGTTAGCATGTGACGTGCTCTTTGGAAATGAAAGGCGTTTTTCTTTATTGCCAGTATGTAAGTTTAAATATTTTTTTCTACCTACATTTCATTCAAAGACAAAGACATAGACGAAGATGTTTATTTGTGAAGCATGAGTTCATTAATAGGATGCATAAAAAAATATTAGTTCTATACATACATGCTCTGCCTAATGAGGCGTACAAATTATGAAAAAGGCACTTTTTTCAGCTTACCTTTCAACCGCCTTATTCTTTATTATTCAGAAGTACTATGTTCTACTTAGTGTCAAAAAAATATGATCAGCAGGAAATTTCAATAAAAATAAAATTCTACTTAATTATTTTACGGATCACCAATTCGCGTGAAACCTTATGTCAAATAACAAATGCTTTACATATGTAGATTAGCCTGCCTCGTTGGTTACGAATTACGTCTGATTATCACGTCGGAGGTCGTGGGCTAGATTCCCAGTGGGGGCTATCATGCATTTCTTCATTTTTGTGCATTTGGCCTCAGTCTTGGTGTTAGTTTATTTTTAATAATAATGAAATGTTTATATCGTCGTTCATATTGCAATTAGTTCTATGAAAAAAAAATATTTTTTTACTTCATTTAGAACAATTTTCCGTACGCAATTTACTGTTGAGTTGATCATGTGACATATTGCAAGTTACAAATGCCGGTTTTCTATTGGCAGATGACATTGAACCTTTTTTTGGTCGCGTTCAAAATAAAATTTTGAGCATATTTTTGAAATAAAAAATTTTTTTTTGACATAGAACAAATTGCAATATGAACGACGATATCCAAAAATACGGTACAAATTGCAATTTAACTAGTTTGGGCGTCCAAATGTTGTAAAAGCTTCTGTTGCTGTGCTAGGCTTATTATCTGTATTACAGCAAACAGTGTTAATTCCCCATTAGCGTGAATCGGGTACTAGTTGCAGAAATCGGATCGGATTTTCTATGTTTGTTATGTCTTTGCCTAGTTACCATAGCACAGATTATCCTAGTTTGAGACCAGGAGAAATGAGTAGGTACATTGTGTGGAACTTATTATATATTTTCGTATGATCCATTTGTCTATACTTGACATTTTTCTCAGACTTTAAACGACAATAAATCAAAAACCTTTAGCGGTAGAGGGCTCGAAACAGTTCGCAAATTTATTGCTAGCTAGTACTAAATTTGCAAACGGTATCGAGTTTTCTGACGCTAAAGGTTATTGATTTATTGTCGTTTAAAGTCTGAGAAAAATGTCAAGTATAGACAAATGGATCATACACAGTTCTCTACATACCATCAACTACAAAAATCGTCCTAAATCATGTAACTGACATAGTCCAGTCTATTCAAAATGACCTATACAATACAAGCTGTCCACTATGAATGACAAAAGAGCCAAAAGGAAACCGGAAGTCGCAGGTAGTGCCTGTTTCCGGTTACGCTGCAATCGAACGCCGGATCCGGATGTGGCGACAAGACTTATTGCTTGCACCGAGTATTTACACTCATTTTATCAATGGAATAACATAACATAACATTTACATATAGGCACATGCATTGCTTCTGGCCCCACACTAGGATACCCTGTGTCGTGGGACCCAGAAAAAGCGACGTCACTAACATGTAAACATCCAAGACCTGGGTTTCTTTTTTTTTGTCCCCAGCCGAGATTCGAACCCGGGACCTCTCGCATGGTAGGCAGATGCGCTAACCACTCCGCCACAGAGTACGTCAAAAGAAAAAAACAATTCAAAGTGATGCCAAAGTGATGGTGCGACTTTTTGTCTTCCTGGCTCATTGGTACAATCGACGCGGCAGGTCCACCTTTACATTATTGTTGTGTGAGGGAGATGCTATCCTCCTCAACAATGAAATGATCAGAAGCAGAAGCGCCAGCAAATTCGTGGTAGCAAAAGCGAGAGACTTGACGTGAACGTTTTTCATTGACACTTGTCTGGTGCGGTGGTGACAGTATTCCGCCGGCCAGCACGTGTGAGGCGCGCGAACGTTCCATGTAGGATGCACTACAGTTGAAATGAAGTGCAAAAACTTTATTATAAAACGGTTATGAAAAATGGTTACTACCTCACAAACTAGGACTATCTGTCCCATGGGGAGCCCGGGTACTTCTAAAATACATAATAGTATACCTACCTATGTTTTACAATAAGAACCAATAACTACACTTGCGTATAAATACTTAACTAACAGTTTTTTATCTTAGGACTACAACACAAATAACTTAAATAGTTGCTTGTAATGCACACCGAGTGTTTACGTTTAGATTGAATTGTGTGATTTCTAAAGAATAATTATTTTTTTCTACTTAAACGGTAACGGGGTTCACATATGAAGCAAGTATTTCTATTTTTCTTCTTCTGCAGACCCCGATTTTCTAAGTCTCATCCACATATTACACGTATAAAACAACGCAATTACAGCACTATTGTTATCTCTAACTTGCCTCAAATGATCATGAGCTATAAAAAAAGACTGAATAAGTCCATTTAATTTTATCTTTCCCAAAAGTGGAACTTTCAACCAAAAGGTGTTAAATTGTATGGCTATTGTGTGACGGTAAAAATATTCAATACCACATCTACATTCAAAAACGACCCCTATATTCTCGCTTTCAAAAGCCATTTCACCTTAGCACAGGCCCGTTATTATCTCAAACATTATCACGTATCAAGTCCAACTATAAAATACAACATTCGCCCTCATTTCTTCGACACTAAAGTTCAAAATTCAACATTAAATCTCGTTATGAATACTGAGTAGAGATGGTCATTTAATTCTGGATTCAATCACGAACCTAACAAGGGACCTCAGGCCTTATTTCTTGTGCAATAGAGTTATGTTTTCGTTGAAATTTATTAACAGGAGCTCGATGTATTATGTCCTTCACAATACGTGATCTGAATTTAGTTGACTCTGCTTTACTTTTTTGATGGATCTTTCGTCGGGGCCATCATAAATACGGGTTTAGCGGGCCAGTTGTATTAACGTTTCCGATTATTAAGAATTATCTCGTGAATATAATTTTTTAAAAAACTAGTTTTTACTGAGGAATAGATCACAGGTCAAACCCAAAGTACCACCATAAAACTTTGTTTTATATGTTATGTACAGTCGACAGCACGTCAATCTTCACATGTTAGTTGCAATGTCGCCCGTAATGCAACGGCGTAGAGTGCATGGGTGTATAGGATGATGTGCTGTCGACTGTCTACATTTACATGTAGAAGTTTTTGGTCGGTTGTCGCGTGGAGAATCTTTTTGACTTTCAATCATTCATACATATTTTGAGCCATATTTTAAGGTATGAAAATAAACGCCTTATTAAAAGTAGTATTATTGAATACAATTGAAATTTGTTTTTTTTATGTGTTTTAAGACTATCTTTTTAATCATGCTCGATGACGTCACAAACATCAAAATTTTAGAAAAAATATTCGAAACAGACATAATGAATAAAACTCTTAAATGTGATGTTAGGTACTGTTTTAAAATAGTAATCGAAAATAAGTTGCGTGGCCAATTCGGGAACTTGCGTAGTTAATCTCTGAACGGCTACTTTAACAGACTATCTGTTTGTGCCATGAGTATCGGTTTAATATCTGATTACCGGTATCCTTGAACCAAATGATAACAAACTGATACAAAGTGACAGTTGTGTTGCGGCTAGCTTAGTGGAACGAAACATGTTCTACATACAAACAAATTCTTATTAAACGTCCTGATGTATGGGGCCGAAACATGGACGCTCACAAGGCAGAATATGTACCGGGTCAAGGGTGGTACAAAGAGCTATGGAGCGAACCATGCTAGGCCTCAGACTAGTGAATAGGGTACCCAATGTCGTCATCAGACGTCGGACGAACGAAGGTCGACGATATTGGTGACCGGATTTCAGGTCTGAAGTGGCGATGGGCGGGACACCTGGCGCTTGATTGAAGACGTTTATTCATATAAATATACAGTAAAATACAGAAGTTGGTTTCTGCCAGCCAATCATGAATGATGTGGCCAGGTTAGCGGGGGGCCCATGGATGCGAATGGCGAGAGACTGTGAGATGTGGCGTAATGGGGAAAAGGCCTATACCCAGTAGTGGGCAAAAAATAATCATTTAAGAACTTTGTCATACAAAGTGGCACAACCAACATACAAGCTAAACACCAATTCAATCAAAGCTACCGCCCCAGGACTAAAACTGCACCCGATCTAAAAGTTCCCATGACGCCAGCAGCGTTCCCCCGCTGCCGCTGCATCGCCAGCGAAATCCTCTGCATCAGGTATGCCCCGGGACGATGGTCATACCCACGAGTCCTCAAGCGATCACCGAATTCCCTAACGAAACCTCTTCTATGTTCCTCTTCTGTTCTATGTGTGACCCAAGTCACATGGTAGTCGGTTTAGTCATTGCCGGCCACTCATCCATGCAGTGAACGCGCCCTGTGTTGCTTAACATTCGTGATCGTTTAAGATCACTCAGGCAGCCGGGGTACGAGCGATTCCGTTGTGTGAATGTTAATTATTAGCATGATCAACAAAGCTAGGGATTTCTTTTGTACTGAGTGAAAGCGTAAATTAAACATACCCATGTTACTAGCCGTGTCTGTCGTATTGTACAATGTAGAATGAGATTACACTCCGCAAAGATCAACTCTTTTGAGGCATTCCGGCACACTTACCTATGCACTGGTCAAGGTTAACACTTTTAAATATCACTTCTCATGATGCTTTACACTGGAAGGTAAAAAATTGAATTGAATTAGAATATTTAAATGAAATGTAGGTATCAAGATGATGACAGTTAAGATTATATTTAGGAGATTTCTTAATATTCATTATTTTTTATTAATTTAATGTTTAAAGTTATTTAGGAAATCATTGAATAAATTAGCAACCTTGATTCACAGATTTTGAAAACATCTCAAATTAATTTTCGTCAGTACAATTTCTGATTCCTCTACAACAGTAGCTGAACAGAATCAGGAATTTAGTTTACCTTTTTTTTATTTCTCAATATTGTTACCAGATTTAATAGCATGATAAAGGTGGTTTGGGTATCTTGCATCACATTCTACAAATTCTACAAATGTATTATGTATCATGCATGACAAGTCACTGTCAAACCTTTATTTTATTTTTATTTTTTCCAAATCACAAACAGGTTTGGGTAAGTATGTAAGTGTTTACCATTTGTCTATGTATTTTAATGACACCAATAAGTAGACATCGATTAATGCAAATTAATAAAAACGCACATTATTCATCAGAATTTGTAAATCTTTAGACTACTAGACAATTGACATTTAAAAAAAAAAAGTAATAATAATAAGTTCAACACAGTGTATATTCTCGATATTTGTTGTATAAAAATAAAATCTAGGCGTAGTACATTAATTACGGCTGGCATTAATTTAGCTGGTCGCTATTACACGAAAAAGATAGTTA
Source organism: Yponomeuta plumbellus (assembly GCA_947310845.1). NCBI lineage: Eukaryota > Metazoa > Arthropoda > Insecta > Lepidoptera > Yponomeutidae > Yponomeuta > Yponomeuta plumbellus. Next base: position 4,725,190 of record OX371206.1, read on the forward strand.
CCCTCCATACTACCTAAGCCCATTTATTTCAAATAAAACATTCAAAGTTCTAATTCATTTTAGTCTTACACTCAACCCTGGTGGCTATCGTCAGCCTCTACAAAAACATCGCACCATTTGGCCCTTGGCATTTATTTGCTCTAATATTTAGTAAGTAATATTTTCTTAGGCTGGCACGTATCATAGCACGTCAAAAGTGAAACTAGAGAGCCTTGTTTTCGTTAGTAGTCTTCTCCCTTACACAAATACTACGGAATATTCACCTCTCTTGGCCATTCGTTTTTGCGGCAAATGTTAATAATCCATTACCGAGTTTTATAACAAATCTTTAGGACTGATTTTGCAAAACTTGCAATGCAATAAATTGTCAGCAAATCGAACGCGTCGGCGTCGCCTAATTATTTCTATAACGCACCTCTTTGAAGGTAAAACTAAGTACTGAATACGTAGGACTGGCTGGCAAAAACAATGAAGAGCCATCGGCCGCGAGTTCAGCGGTCGAAATAGAACGTTCTATATTTAAACCGGCCGTTAGAGACGCGCTGCGGGAACCCGCGTTCGAAACTCTAATTATTTTTATATTTCGAATCCTGCCGTTTAGTCACGTTCAAGGTCGGAAGCTCTTCCGTCAACGAAGTCTACGATTTTATTTTTAATTTTGGGGGAAACCCGCGGCATCTGGCTGGCCTGTGTTAATTAACGGAGGTTGAAATTGTACCTCGTTTTCTCGCAACTTTTATTTCCTCGGTGAATCTCTAACTAGTTTTCCTATAATTACTATTTAGAAGTCATTTCACGGTACGTTGATCAACGCTGTGCAGAATACTAAAGATGCACTTGCTGCGGTTATGATGTACCTCTCTTTTAATAGAGGTGCTAACTATAATTTAAATCCAGAAAGTCATTGAAAAATCCACCTTTTCACTATAGAAAGAAGAGTCAATCAAAGAACACTCGCATGCATGGCCTGAATACCGGTTGATTTGTGCGTAACGAATTCGATTATTGGATTCCGAGCGCGAAAGTTGATCCTTAATAAGATTAAAAAAGGATAAAAGATATTGTTGCTTTACTTGCGATGTTATCATCACCACAGCCTGACTGAAGACACCCGTTATGTGATATCTACAATAATACGATAATCATGAATTCTGATCAGAACAAGAGTTAGTTGATGATAATAAAGGAACTTAGGCCCGGTTTCTGAATTTAGAATTGAAAACTTATTAATACTTAAGCAGCATTCTGTTACGCTCTTTTCTGAGAAATGTTTTAGCATTACTTAAGTACCTAGTTACTTAGCGAAATTCTCAATTCGGAAACTGGCTCATAGCATGCTACATTGCAAACCACATAGTATGACCGTAACAATCGTAAAAGTTAGTTTATATACAGTAGACGGCACATTAACCTTTACGTGCGTGCACTCTACCTTGTTACGTATCGAGCGACTATGCAACTAAGCAGTACCAGGGACCACTATACTCCGTTCCATTCGAACTTCTATGAAACCAAATACTCGTATCTCATTGGTCAATGCGCGCGGCTAAAGATAAGCGAAGATGAATGAATGAATGAATGAATGAATAACCATTTATTGCCAAGAACAGTGTTTCATACTTATAATAATAGCTTGTTACAGTCTAAATTAATTATATACAATTTTAACCAAGATCTACAATGTTACAGCTTGGCAATAGGACTGTAGCTCAGCCTGTGCTGATACATGCTGGGCATCCTACAACGCTGATTTTCAGCGACATCCTAGACTCATAAATCACTAGGTATAATTATGTTGATGATGATCCCCTTCTTAGGGTAGTTAGTGCAGTGCCTATTCAAGGTCACGCGGACTAACGATTTTCTTTGGGGGCTCATTTCGTGGGATGGGGTAAAGTGTCTAAATTATTGCTGTTATCTGTTATTTATTTAATAGTTAATCTATTTCGTCATCTACAAAGTAATAGCAGAACAATGTCAGTCCAATGTTATAAGCCGCACAAGTGAAAAAGGCACCTTGCGGGGAAGATTTACTTCTAGATCAACTCTATTAAGCTCTATCTGTATTTTCTATAGATAGTTTGTTAACTGTTTTACATACCAATAAACCAATTAAATTAAATTAAGATAGAATTGCACGGGTTACACCATTAGAATTGGTTTCTAAACTATCAATAGAGTCTATGGAAGATAGATTGCCGTACTACTATCACTCTATTGAACAACTATGCATTCGAGAAACTCGCCCCGTGCTGTCGACAGTACAAAACGTCAATAAGGGCCTTGGCATAAGAACTACCTCGGTGTAAACAAAGCATTAAACCAAACACGTGTTTTTGGTTTTAGGTCGTTTTTTTTAAAGCAGCCTGTAACACTGAGGCAGTTATTTAGGGTTCCGTACCCGAAGGGTGTCAAAAGGGACCCTATTTCTTACCCTATGGACCAATTTTTTAATTGAGAATATCACTAAGTAAATACTTAAGTAACGTTCTGTCGCGCTTTTTTCTGAGTTTGGCCAGACAATACTACAGTTAAGTAGTTACTTAGCGAAATTCTCAATACAGAGACTGGCGGGTGAATCTCATGGAAATTGACGGCGTCATTGTCCATGGAAGTGTCACACTTATAATATGTTGTCAGTGCAACAGTTGTTAAAGATATTTTTATTTCTATATTAGTTGGAGTTGACTGACAATCTTACATACTGTAACGACAATAACTGTATACTTAGTACATTTCTGTTGTGCTGAGAACTGTGAGAGATTAATGACAACAATGACGAATTAGCGACAATTCGAGTAGATCCGAATGAATCGCTCGTAGCCTGGGCTGCCTGAGTGATCTTAAACGATCACTAAGGTTAAGCAACATACGGCACGTTCAGTCCATGGATGGGTCACCGTCTATGACTAACGCTAGTGGCATTTTTTCCGAGCGATTCCGTGCTTCGCAAGGTACGTTAAGCAGTTGGTGCCGGCTGCCGTCGATAGATGGCAGTCGTTAAGCCAAGTCAGAGGCCTTAGGGCGGCTTGAAAACTTCTGACAGTAAGACCAGCCACTAGTCTTACAAGCCTCCACCAATCCGGACTTGGCCCCCGTGGTGGAGTATGGCCTATACCTTCCTCAGGGAAGAGACCCGTGCCTCTCGGTGGGGACATAATGGGTTGATGACGAGTAGATCCACCCTGGCCCTAGTTCGTCTTATTTAACATGCGTCAAAAGACTACTAGACATTGTTCGATTGTTCTATTTTGTTAGAGGATCTCATGAATATTAACATTTACGATAGCAAATTTGTATAGAATTTAAAATAGAATAGAAAGCATTTCATAGACTATATTAAAACATATAGATATATATTAAAACAAAATCTACGTCAGCGCAGTGATCTTTGCAGCGCAGATTCTCAGCTATGGCCCATAAAAAAATGAAAAAATATTTTTACAGTTACACGATTCAGACCGCTCAGGATTTTGCCCGCTTAATATATATTTACATAGGGCCGATTTCTGAATTGAGAATTTCCCTAAATAATTACTTAACTGTAGTGCTGTCGTGAGTGTAATTTGAGTATTTGAGTGTTTTTATTTCAACTAAGAAAAAAGTTATAACTTTTTATTTGTGATTTGTACAGTCAAGTCGTAGAGAACATAAATACTGCATTTATGTATCAAAACATTTTCCGCATCAGTTTTCTATCGTGTATCGGGAACCCTTAGGGAAGGATTTCTGCTCGCCCTTACCCGTTTTTTTATTGTTCAGCCAGCCACTTCAATAACATTGGGACAGTAATTTGTTTTTATGCTTCCAAGACCGTTATCTACGGGCGATTTGGACGACCAATTAGCCGTGAAGGAAATGGGCGGTTTGTTGATGGGACATAGTTTAGAAACTAGTTTGATTAGTACTTGGAAGTCGGTAAAGATTTCTTTAATTTTGTTTTTAGGAAACTAATCACATCTAACAATACAATCCAAACAATATATTATGCTAAAGTCAACATAATGTAAGGTTCCCGTTTAAAATACGACCTCAGTGGCGTAGTGGTTAGCACATCTGGTTACCATGCGAGAGGTCCCGGGTTCGATCCCCGGCTGGGGAGAAAAAAAAAACTCCAGGTCTTGGATGTTTACATGTTTGTGACGTCGCTGTTTCTGGTTCCCACGACACAGGGTATCCTAGTGTGGGGCCAGAAGCAATGTATGTGCCTGTATGTAAATGTTATGTTATTTATGTTATGTTATGTTATGTTATGTTATGTTATGTTATGTTATGTTATGTTATGTTATGTTATGTTATGTTATGTTATGTTATGTTATGTTATGTTATGTTATGTTATGTTATGTTATGTTATGTTATTTTAATATTTTAATTTAAACACACACACACACACACTCTCACACGCACACACACACACACACACACTTCTGTCTGTATACTTTTCCCGGATGGGGGCGCTATTTTCTGAAATACAGCTTCACGCCTAGTTTAGCAACACATGGTATTATTTGCTTTTTGATAAATAATAAATAACTCTAAGTTAAGAAACACCTTGCATGATTTTTGGAGGCAAATAAAATTATTTCTTTCTATGATCTGAGGTTTAGCCCCTCAAGGCCTGAGGAGCCGCAGGCGGGTCCAATGTAAACTACGGCGCATTCCGTCAGACCCCGCAGACCCGCCAGCGGGTCGGTCTGCAAAGGCATTTGAATCGAATTTGGAAGATGACACATACCACAGATGTATATTCAAATATTACTCTGTGAATAACTAATTTATCTGTGAAAGAAAATTCTTCTAGGCCTGAGGGGTTAATAAATATTTTGAGTGTCTTAGGACGATAATCTTTAACATGTTTGAGATATTTGTTAGGAAGTAGGAGACTGTCAGTACTAATTAGAGCACGTAATGATTCTTTACAATAATTGTTTTATTATATGTGGTGTTCAATGATCGATTGAATTGATTTATTGTCGCAAACAAACTGATGTAACAATAATAATAATTGTATAACAGAAAAATATGCGTGTAACAATCTACTAATATTTCTATTCAAAACAGCGGTTTTCAAACGTCAGGCAGGTAAGGCGTACAGCAAAACCAAACACATAAAAAACGATAAAGAATTAAGTCAAACATAAATACCTAACAGAGTTATCAATTTGGGAGAATATTTTTGTAAGCCTGGTTGATTAGGTTACGTTCGCTGACTGTGAAGGAAAACATCGTGGTGTAACCTGAGTATCTGAGCTATTCACATAACTTAGCGCTTGAAATCGCCAATCCGCGGTGGGCGCGGGTGGTGATTAAGCCCAGACTCTCTCTCTGAGAGGAGGTTTGAACTCTACAGCAGTGGGGCGTAGCTTTCAACATTTCAATACATGCACATACATTGCTTCTGGCCCCACACTAGGATACCCTGTGTCGTGGGAACCAGAAACAGCGACGTCACAAACATGTAAACATCCAGGAATTGGGGTTTTTACTTTTCTCCGCAGCCGGGATTCGAATCTGGGACTTCTAGCATGGTAAGCAGATGCCTAAACCGCTGCGCCACAGATGTCGTTGTAGAGTTTACCTACTCGGAAATATAAGTAAGAATCTTACACGGTAGCCATTATTGAATAATGTCTTCTCTAACTTTAGACTGCAGTCCTGTTGACACGTTGACAAATTGTTATTCCCAAACCGCACAGACGAAAACGTTATTAACTCGAGTTATTTTAGTAAACCACCAGGAATGAATGAGATTTAAGAAGGAAAATCATTATAACTGTAACGAATGGCCTCAGTCTGGGTGTTTTTCGATGTTTGTTTGCCTGGTTACCATAGCATAGGAGGACCAGCCCTTATATTACGTAACTTTCCACTCTATTGGGTTAGCATTTAGACAACTCGAATGATTGTCCGAGCTCGTTGATGAAGCAAGGTTTGTCATGATCATGGCAAGCTTCAGTCTTTGTCTTCCCCTCCTACCGTGAGTTTATGTGTGTAAGAACATACATACTTCAAACGATCAACCTCAAACTTTATATGGGTTCACTCTACTTTAGTATGCTACAGGGTGTTTTGCGACGAAAATGTAAACGTTGGTTGATGTCGACTGCACTCACGGATAGTTGAGTATTTTTAGTAACTATGATTTAGTATAGATCTCAGAGCCGTGTGCGCCGCCGTCTTACCATCGGGTACTGACATAATAACAGCGCTGAGGTGGTCACCCACTCCAGCATATGCTGAGTCAGTACCTTTTTGCATTTGCCACACCCACAATCCTCTCTTGCGTTATTGTACTTTACTTTTTTCATGTGTATCATTATTTTTCTTTCTGTGCAATGTTATACTGTTCTAGTTTAATGTGTTTCTCTTTGTTTGCTGTACACTGTGCCTATATTTTGTGTTACTTCTGTATATGTGTGTGTGTAAATGTGAATAAATGTTTTTATCTATCTATCTAGATTTATCTCTAAAGTGAGAGTTTTGGCTCAATAAGTCTACAACGTTATCTTAATGAAATATAAGCATAGGGGTAGACTGAGCCAGGCGGTGGATAGGATATCAAGTTTTCTTGGATCATTATAAAAAAAGTTTGCCTTTGCATCTATGTAGCGAGATGATCTATACAACGTTCAATGGCACTTTCACTCACACTAGATGAGTTTTTTGTAGAATATAATAGAATATTTTTTATTGTATGTACACTAGGAATTACACATGAGATTTGACAATAACATAGTACAGTACAATTGGCGGCTTTATTACTAAAAGTAGATGAAGAAAGAAGGCACTACAGCATTTAAGCGGTCACATCACCTATACGCTGTAGAGTAAATAAATCATCTTCTTAATGCAGCGTATATACGCCCGAGTAATTACATTTCTATATGGCGGAGCAAAAGTTGCAGAGATGAGAAAAAGCAGACTTGTCACAGAACTACCTTTATTACTCTATTAAGAGTAGAAGCAGAAACAACGAAGCCCATTGCAGGACTAAAGTAGGAAGTCCATGGCATTCCATCCCAATTGCGATTAATTGGCTTAACCGAGCAAATTGTCGTTCAAATTGCACCGCCATGATTAAAACCACCACAGTACACGCAAAAATGAGATAAATACCGACGAAGAGAATGAAAAAAGAAAGATTGACGGAAGAAATATATTGAGCGAATGTTGGTGGAAGGGACGTCCCAGGCGGACATACTTTCACCAATTAGGGGAAGGGCAAGATAAAAAGCACCCGTTACCGGGTCGTGCATGCAACGACTAATGAATGTTGATGAAGCAAAAGTAATCTCTCAGAATCGTGCAAGTGGCAGACCCTGGTCTCTGCCTACACCTCTAGGATACAGGCGTGAGTTTGTGTATCATAACGAACGTGCAAAAATAATATAAGCCAAGTAAAAATTATGGTTCTCAAGGCAAAAAATCTCAAGTAGAAACCGGAGAAACGACACTAGAATTAAGTAAACTATCCAAACAACTTAAACGCTGACAAATGGCGTTCATTTACAGTTAAATGGGGTCTGTGAAGATGTGGCAGGTCTGGTAAAAACAGAAAAACTGCTGTAGAGTCGGTGCTTAGCAATCTTAACGTCTTACGAGAATGCCGGTGGTTTATTGGAAGGAATCGTCGAGAAATAGCACTTAGCATATCAATAACATACCTCCTAGCTATTAATGGGAGCAAGAAGTCTTCATGAAATTCCGAGGCTCGTGTATAATTTGTATACACTCACACTTGTCTTCTGTAATTCAAGGCTGTTTCCCGGAGGGATAGTGAAAGATAGATAGAGAGAGAACACTTTATTGCAAATAAAAAAAGGAGATCAGTGTTTACCACTTGCCCTGATGAGTTTTGTCTGGTAGGAGGAACTAGCCGCTCATGTCCACTGCCAGTCTACAGGTTTGGCACCACCCTGGGGTCACGTGAGGCTTACGACCAAGAGTAGTATTGGTGGTCTAGGTCACAAAAACATCGATCCTCTTCTCCACGTTTTAATACACCATGTCTGATATAGATTAACCTTCGCGCATGCACAGAAGCCACTAAACGTGATGTCACACACAACACAATGGCTGAAGCGAAGTCCATTTCGAGGTCGTTTATTAGAGCAACCAAAGAGCAAGACCTGTAGAACTAAAAAGTTAAACTACAGATAGTACTGGCTAAGGAGGCCTTGATTAAATAGTTTGGCATCAACATACGAGTTAGTCATCGTATTTAGCATTTACGTTAACAATGAAATGACCCCCTATGCGTCCTGTAGTAATCTTCTTCCGTTTCGTGGAATCGTTGAGATAATAGTTTGTGGATTTCAACTGAACGATGTGACAGGCCATTCCAATTTAGAAAAATGTTTTTGTATGATTTCATGATTCAACAATAGCCTCACAGTAAATGAAGAATCATACGATTTCACATGAGTGTAAAAGGAACATTAAATTGGATTTTTTTTTCTTCTTTATTATTTTTAAAGTTTTCTTCTATTATTCCTTCCTTGTTTATTTCCGTTCTCGTTCCGTCCACTCCATATATTGTTGATTGCTAAAGAGAGATACGTTTAGGTAAGCGGAGTTTTTTAAGATGATAATAAAGTCATAAAGATAACAACTAACACCATAATATAAGTTTCCACATGCTAAGAGAATCCCTTGATCTATGAGCACACAAAGAGCACTCACAAGGGGTAGATAGTGACACAAAAAAACTGTCAAAAACACCGACCTGCCTCAATAGTTATCAAGGGAACATGTAGATAAACAGTTTTAGAATAAGCTTTTACTCTAGGCGGGTGGATGTCATATGGTCGGTGTTGGAGTTTAGGAAGCAGCAGTATTAATTTTCAGCACATCATCAACCCATCATGTCCCCACCGAGGGGCGCGGGTCTCTTCCCTGTTGAAGGTATAGGCCATACTCCACCACGGGGGCCAAGTCCGGATTGGTGGAGGCGATCTTTTGAAGGAGTGGTGGAGTTTCTTGCAATCAAGGACAGATTCTGTGTCATACACAACAAACCCCAAGATTTTGTGAAAAGTGCACCAATTTACTGCATTCGTAGTCATCACCAACGTCTACAGCCAGTTGGTATCGTTTTTCGTTATCGTTGGTATCGTTATCGCCAGGGCTTTTTCAAGCTTGCATTAGTCTGTCCATGCCAACGGTAATCTTCTTCAGGTCTTTCTTGCCGCCGATTGGTCTACGATCCTTCATCTGATCCTTGGTATAGTGTATAGTTTTTATTTTTTATTAAAAAGAACATGTTACACATTTTGTTATTATAAGATTCCACAGAACCAACTACTTGGTTTGACTGTGGGAGTAGACTCGCTTGCAATAAACGAAGTTTTACATGGGTAATTGCATTGGATAATAAAAAAAATCTTGACAACTTAATTACTCTAACCGTTCATTGTACTATTGACATTTATTATTAATTTGCATTGATTTTATCTCGCGACGTCATCTTTTGTCTTCTGTTTGAACGACAGACGTGACCTGCATATTGTCAGTTAATTAACACCTGCCCATAATACCTCTTTATAAGGCGATAATGTTATACTAAGTTAAGCTATTTTGTAGCGTTTTGGTTGCACTGGATATTTCTTCCCTGTATTACAGGTAAATTGTGCCCGGATAACGGCGACAGGCTTGCCACTTGTCACGTTTGGGACCTAATGAACTCGGCAAAACGTGGGTCCAGTTCTAGAGACTGGTGCCTCTGCCTACCCCTTCGGGGATAACGGGCGTGAGTTTGTTATTATTATTATTATTACAGGTAAGCTTGCATGGGACAGTAGGGAAGATTCCATGCCCTGACATGTAGACGGATACCTCCTATACTGCACAGCAATAAATCAGTAATATTTTCTTTCACTTGTGTGCATCTAATCAACCAACTAACTAACCAACCTCTAGCATCCAGCTACTGCATTATTTCTTCATCAAACCGTGCATCGTATCCCCTTGTTTTATGTTTACCAAGTACCTGCTACATCCGATGGCGAAACGATATACTGATAAAATGACTGACTAGAATTGCCTCACCTCATGCTGAAGTAAAATAGACTGATGTAACGACTCGGAGTAAAATTGTGACGAAACGTTGGATATAGGTGGTTGGGAAATGATAGCGTGTTGCTTGGGATTTGCTTACCAGAGTGAAAAGATTGATGATATAGTTGGAAGAGGTAGTTAACTAAGTCTTTAGCGTGAAAGTACTTTTAGATTGCATCTGCGGAATGCTCGTTGCATATGACGATATGACTTAAGGGGTAGTCCATAGAATAAGTTACACTAATTTCCTGGTTTTTCGACCCCTCCCCGCTCCTTGACACATTTGAGAGACCTATAAATTATTAAATTAAAACGTCATTCACGAAATTAGTTTTTTTTTTCTTTTAGATATTTTTTTAATATTATCAATATCATATAATTCTGGAATCATTTACTTGACATTTAGTCAGAATAGTCCGAAGTTGTTTCGCAAAAATAAATGACGAAAAAAAAAATGTTACGTCGCGAATCTTAGAATCCCAGTCCTTGTCCCACAATGGTATGCTTTGACGACCACCTCCACTTTATAGATGGTCTCTATATAAGTGGGTAATCTGTTTATACATACTAATCAGAAGTAAAGAGGTGTTATATAATCCACATCTACATATCATAGACGATACAGAAGATCATAAAATTTTACTATGAAGAAAAGTTTGGCGATTTCAAAGAATACCCCTTAGTAGATGTCGTTAATATGGATACGTAGAACCCCTCACTTTTTCATACGTATTTTGTGCCACCCTGAGACTGATTGAAATCGATTAATTTTAAAGACAATATAACATAATACCTATGCACCCAACATAATATTCTATGCCAAACTAGGAGATACTGTGATATGGTAACCAGACAACAATATCGCAAAGATGGCAAAACAACCATACTGTAATCAATCATAGTTGCTATTTCTTCCTATTAGACAAATGATGAAATACATCTGATTATCACCACAGAGTGAAACACACCATTCCGCAATGCGATGTCACAGTTGCAATTAGCATTTGAAATATCATATTGCACAATACTTCAGAAAAAACATAGAAAAGCTAAGATACATGTACCTAACAGGTGGAATTTTTGGTGCACCGATCGGCTCACTAAAACAATGGTGTTGAATTGTTACTTTCAAGGTCATAATTGAATTGAGAATTTCACTAAGCAAAACTTAAGTAAAGTCTGTCACTCTCTTTTCTGAGAAAATTGACGAGACAGCACTAGAGTTAAGTACATAGTTGCTTAGCAAAATTCTCAATTCAGAAACTGGCCCTTATACGATTATTTTTACCGCAATCTTTCAATCACACCAACATATGCCCTCTAATACTAATCTGTAATAAAGTATAGACTACTGGGATGAAATCTAAGCTTATCTTCATCATCACACTAACGAACACTACCAGATACCATTCCTTAACAAGAAGTGCCCATCAAAAATCCATAACCAAACTCGGTATACGTAATAGTCTTTACATTGGGTGACCATGTCCTCCCACACGTACAATAGCACGTGGTATTTTATCTACCACGTTATCACCACTTAAATAAGAAACAGAAAGGCGATCTTGACTTGAGCGCAAAAGAAACACGTTATACATTATAATGTAGTGTTTCTTTTTCAGCTTTTTCTCCACACTATTTATTAATTCTGAAAGTAATAGCTTCGAAATTCATAAAGCAGCTAAACATTTTGTATTTATAATGAATATTTTTTTAACTTTAATTGTAATTAGACCAGCTACTCGTATGTTTACCGACACTGTTGTTTTTGTCAATGCCACTTGCTTCTCAGTTACCTAAGCCTCTATTGCGATTGCCGTTAACGGATAAGCCCAGCTAATCTATTTAAAAAATCTATACAAACGTGACTTAAATCTAGGTGTCCATTGCACGTTGGTAAGCAGCATGCTCCTCATATAACATTGCAGGTGTACTAATTAATGTATGTGAACACAAGGAAAATATTTGTTTCAGTAACCTTGTAGTGTGGACTTTGGCGTATGGCGTCAAGAGTAGCTCTTTGTTTGGCTTCGAAATCGAAGAGGTTAGTTTTAACTATATGATGCCAAACGGAACGGTCTCGGTCAGGTGTAGACCATCACCAGCTTCCATACAATACCACTACTTTAATTGGGAAGATAGGCTGCATCAGTCACATAAGAGCACATGTAGGATCGACGCTCTCCCCAGCCATAAGTGTCTAAACACATTAGGCCGAAAATACGCGGCCGAAGTTCGGCATGATTACGCCTGCAATGTATTTTAAATTACTGATGACACATCATGCCGAAATTACGTCGCGTTATAGCGTACAGCCGAACTTCGGTCGAGCGTGAGTTCAGCAGCGATCCGGCGGCAATGTTTTGTATAGGAACACATTATACGCGACCGCGTAATTTCGGCTCTTATCGCGTGTCATATCAGCCGAATGCGTCGGAACGTAAAATCGGCCACGGAACTTCGGTCGCGTATTTTCGGCCTAGTTTGCTTAGACACTAACAGTCGCCGTGACCGATCTCGGTCTGAAAGAATTATCATCATCAATGTGGACTTTATTTGTAGCTGGACTCTCATTATCAGACTATCTGTGCATATCTGTTCCATGTCTATTCACTTATCAGCTCTGTCAACTGGACGATCATTAGGTTCGTTGTTGTCTGTGGCTGTTGTTTTATTGTCTGCTGCGTAGTTGCTGATGTGCAACTGCTGTAGTAATTCTTTTGTTGTGAAGGTATTATCTTTCCTGACATGACACGCCATCGTATCCTATCCAACTAACCCCATTAAAAGAAAATAGTCGTTAGTTGGTTTCGTATGCCTACCAGCATTGAATTTCTCTAAATTCAATGCTACCAGTTAATATTTTATTTTCTCTGGTACAAAATGCTTATAGCATTAAGTTACACTGCAATTATATTATCTTACTTATGTGCAATAAACGTAATAATTACGTGCTATTCCTCATTATCTCGTGTCCTGGTATCAATCGATGTGTAGATCGAAATTGGCACACAAGTATACTATACCAGAAATTAAAACATGTCCGAATCCGTAGTCTACGTTAAGCTGTACACAAGGTTACATTTTCGATAATTCTTCCTTCTAAAACCCAAATCTTTCAGTATTGTTTTCACTGAAGCAAATTACCTTAAAAACGTTATTAATTTTATCCCCCACGTCGGTAGTTAACCAAAATAGTAGAGGACTACACTGTACTAGATTCAGCGAAATGCTATCCATATACTAATCGTCTTAGGAAAATTTAGACTTTTTTCTATTAGTTTGATAGTTGGTAAGTTGCATGGGTTTGTCGTAAGCTTTGTTTCAATTTTGGGGCCTCTGAGAGATAGTGTTACATAATGGTAAAAAAATATTTGGATACCAAAGACTTATCCGAACGATGATTATAATTGACAGTTTAAATTAAAATGCAGTTAAAAAACGATTAAGCTGCCAAGTGATTGAATGTAAACCGATCGGTGAACCTGAATAACCCGTTCCGAAGCTTAACGTCTCCGAAAACGCATGCCGGCATTGTCATATTTTTGCGCGACACGGATGTGGAAAGTGACAAACAAATTCAAAAATATTTACTCAGTCCAGTGACGGTATGTACTGCATATTTATGGGACAGAATTTGAAGTCCACCAGATGGGTGTCGCTCTTTCATCACACAACATGATGGATGGGAGGGAGAGGGTCGATGAAGTGTGATATTATGTGACAAGGGTGATGGGAGGGGTCCTACATTTCGAGACGTCACATTTCTAAATCATTATAATCCAAATGTAAAACACGAACTTAGATATTAAAGAAAAACTCGAAACACTGCAAGTGTTCTCTATCTGTTAACTCTATCGGAAACAAAACTGACTTCGGAAACTGTTGTTTTAATTCAATAATTTCTAAATGTAAAATTGCAAAATATGTGACGTCACACTAGAAAGGGGGGAGGGGGACGGTCTCACAAATGTGACCAGCTGTGAAAATCATCAAATTCGTGTGACGTAATTTACGGATGGCCACTAAATTAGTGGCCATCCGATCACACCGTAAGCGTTATCTGTAATCGTTGCGAAAACGGTAAAAATATTAAGTCTCATTCAGCGTAAGTCAAATATAGGTATTAATATCAAATATTACAATCGGGCGGACATACTTCGACCAAATAGGGGAGGTAATAGCAAAGGGCAAAATAAAAAGTAACCAAAACGGCGTGCGTACATGCATAAACTAATGAATGTCGATGAAACGAAAGTGATTTGTCAGGATCGCGACAGGTGGCAGTCGTGATACAGGCGTGAGCTTATGTATCTCTCTTCTTAAAGTGCCTCTCCATCACTGCAGGTTGGCAGTCAGCTCTTTACAACGGTCTCTGTTCAGTGCAATTCTGAACAGCTCCTCCGCGGTATGTAAGTATGTAATTAAAATCTATCCATCGATGGATCGTATATATAGGCAAGGACTGCTTTTTAACTGAATCTGAAGCGAATCCTATCACAATTCTAACTAAATAATAAGTTTAATTGGATTCATGAAGTCAAATAATAAATAATAACCACCTGCCGGTAACGTTTACATCTTGACAAAACCCACCCATTTCGTTATCCCAGTGACAGGCAACTCAACACATTGGTTCTTTCATCACACCGTGATGAACGGCCTCTTGTTCCACCAGGTTTTTATCAAACTATAAGTGTTTCCGGCACTCTACCGTCTTCAGCCGGATGGCGGCGATTAATTTTGAAATCTTCGACGGTTCCGTTACACATTTACGAGGCTCCCAAAAGATGTTTGGCTTCTAGCCTGACTCGGGAATAATCAAGTTTTGCCGTGATTTATTGGTTTTGAATTGGAAATGCGTTAAACATTAGTAAACCTTGGGCCAGCTGCATGCTTAATCTAGTACAGGAATGAGACGCAAACTTGGCACGTAGGTATTCCTAACCTTAGAATAATTCATATTAAACTAGAACAAAATTAAACTACATAATAATAACTCCCACATAATACAATCACTTGACCTGGTCCGAAACTAGGATACCCTGTGCTATGGTAACCAGGCAAGGACATTATAAACATCGACAAACCCCCAGACTGAGGCCATTTGTTCAAATATACGGCGGCCCCCAGTGGGAATCGAACCCACGACCTCTTTCTTATTAGCTAAGCGCCTTAACCGCTCGAACAACGAGACAATCTCAAATGACTTACATATTTAAAAGTAATTGTTTTAGTTATCGTATCCAAGTCTGTTTAAACCAGTTTAAATAATTCGAGCAATCACTTTAACCTAATAGCAACCGAAAACACGGAGGTTGGTTAGACCATTATGCCCAAAATCAAAGATGATCATGCTCCTATCGGAGGTAAAGTCAATATTGGTAGAGATAACATGGCCGTTCGGTTGCTTAGAAAAACACCGGCTTAAAGTAAATACGGTGATTCATCGGTAAAACGATGTAATAGTCAATATAAATAATAATTGACGTGATAATAATGAGTTTGGGGTTGTGAGAAAAGTAAACCAAGATAAATGTATTACCTACTTATTGATTATTTAATAGCGATGCGGCAACGTGGCCGTTGTGTGGTGGTTATCTCACATAGAAAACAAAAG
Source organism: Yponomeuta plumbellus (assembly GCA_947310845.1). NCBI lineage: Eukaryota > Metazoa > Arthropoda > Insecta > Lepidoptera > Yponomeutidae > Yponomeuta > Yponomeuta plumbellus. The sequence continues at coordinate 4,740,866 of OX371206.1, forward strand.
TCGAAGCAAAGAATTTGATAACGTCGAGATGACACATGTTTATACAATTTTAACAGATACGTGCTTGGTTTGGAATTGAAACATAAATATTTAGGCGAGAATTGGGTTACTGACCTACAGTAACATGTAAACAGTTTGAGGAAAAGTAGGCCGAAACCATAAATATAGGAGGAAGAATTAAGATAAATAATACGAGAATAAATCTAGAATCTACACGCCATGATTAAGCTCTGTAAACTGGAGCAAAACCTGGACTTCCAACTATTCCGGATAACTAGGTAAGTGAAGTTGAAATAACTTGATAATAATATAACCGTATCTTTCATATAAAACATAAAATGGTAACAATAAACTAACCTAGTATATAAAAATTGTTATCATTATCACATTCCTCCGAAACGGGTTCTCAGACTGAAACAGTTTTTTCGTGCATATTTTAGTGGGTCTGAGAAAAGATCGTATTCTAATTAATGTGGCAAAATAACTTTTTCCGAGTCAGCGAGTAACAATATAATACAGCCATAAAAGAAAATAGATCCTATTGTAGAGTACTCTGGTCATCACTAGCTACGTAAAATTAAAAGAATCAAAAAACAAGGCATGAAAAGCAGCATATATCTTCGATCTACCTGGTAAACATAACAAATGTTAATGAAAATACACCACGTGATGAATCATGTGTCTTGGACGTTATACTGGCTTGGTAAGAAAAAACGTTACACCTGCTTGATTATCATCATCAACTCAATGAGACGAAGTCGTTGTTACTAATTAATCATCATAACAAAAACACACAACTTAGTCGTTAGGTATAATAAAAGATTACAATAGGAATTCGGCTTAGAAGACACCCAAACTACTATCATATGATTATTATCTACATGAGAAATAAAATCATGAAGTCAAAACTAAAAGATAAGATTTCGGTTACGGAGGCAGAGTAAAAAGGGAAAAACTGACCAATGAAAAAATCCTTGTCGTCAGCCACCATCACAGTGGGCGGCATCAAGAAAGCTTCACCAACACTTGAACTGAACCACAATTTTAAATTTTCACTTCACGAAAAACTCAGAATTTTATAGATCGATAAATTCATATAACCAATGACGATAAACCAACTGACGCGACAACACAGATCGATGCGGACGAGCAACTGGCTCTACCACGCGCTGCGCTTGCGCATGTTTTACCCGGCCAAGTTTTAGTGGTGCGCAAATGGCTCTCGGTTCAAATAGGATCTACTATCCCGCATTTGGTCGCATAGTTACAACAGTCTGTTTATTCAGTAGAGGAGTATTTTTAGCAATACGTAGGGGCAGGTAAGATTTAAGATAGGTACATCTATGGGCCAAGGGCCTATTTTGTGTTTGAACAAAGATGTTCTTACGCTTTTCTGCTGTCGTTACGGTTTCAAGTACGGTTATTATTAGCATTGTATTTCTGCCTAAAAGCGCTCAATGTCAAAAGGGCCTATTTCTTTGGACCGTATCTTGAACATCATTTGTAGTGAGACTAACAAAACATTCACTGTTCAGCTTAAGAATTTTTCGCTTCACATAAATGTAATAATACAGTATTACCTATTACATTTATGTGAAGCGAAAAATTCACATTAACCTTTATTGAAATCAAGAAACTGGAAAGTCAGCTAATTCAATGAGAACATTGTTAGCAGCTCAATTTTGTCAAAATATAAATAGTAAAATTTAAGCCAACTGAAATGAGTACAGTCTTATTATTAGTCTAATATTTTAATTCTTTAGTGCATTTATTTATTACAAAGTAAATGAGCAAAGACATACTCAATGCAAGAAGCATTGTCTTCCAGAAAACCTTTGTTGTTGAAGAGTGTTTATTGTTGTTGTCGCCCTGCGACAGGTAGTGCAAGAAAAAGGTAAAAACGTAATAAACTTACTTAAGCATAGGGAAATACAATAACTTAGACTCAAAGAGGGGTTGTTGGGTTTAAAGAAAATATGATAAACCTACATAAATGATAACACATAAATAAACGTGATAAAATAATAACTAAATTACAACAGGATTATTCGTAAATACCTATATAATTATAAATTAGTTTATATTAGTTCTATTATTTAAGTATTATTTATATGATTTAGTTTATAGTACCTACATTAGTTTAATAGATTGTTATTTAAGTTTTTATGTTGTTTTATTTGTTTCGTTATAATATTGAATAAATGCTGAGGTATGTACAGCATTACTTTATTTTTTTGTTGTTAAGTCGTTCTAAAAGTAACTAATTATAGTGCAAGTATATAAAGATTATATAGTGAACTGTACACACGTGGCGTGAGTAAAATGTAAGTTTGAACGATTCTAAACAAAAAGCACGTGTGGAATTAGGGAGGGGTTTTTTGTTTCAATCTAACGAACAATTTTTTACAACACAACAAGCTGTTATTGAATAAAAGGTCACTCACCCTGTTTTTTTTTAATGTAAGGTCTAAGATATAATTATTCTTGAGTACTTAATACCATAGTTCAATTAGAGGATAAGAGTAGATTATAACAAAAAATGGCAACATGTTATTAACTGTAGGTATATACTTAAATTGTATGAAAATATTTGGGACAAAGGGCCCATTTCTGAATTGAGAATTTACACTAAGTAAATACTTAAGTAACGTGCTGTCACGCTCTTTTCGAAAGAAATTTGACGAGACAGCACTACAGTTAAGTAATTACTTAGCGAAAATCTCAAATCCGTTAGCATGCTGAGCCTACCAGCCCTTAGCATGCTGAAAAAAGTTTCTGGAACATTAGGGATGTATTAGCTAAGGTCAAGAATAAAAAGTGGGTGCATGACCAATTCATGTTTTTACTGTGAAACAGATTTGCCTGCCATCCGTGATACAAACATGAGTATTGATATGTATGTTTCAGGTATACTGGAATAAATCTCTTACATAGATAAGCTCGCCTTTGATGTTTTGTTTCTTATATAATTACATTCTTTCTTGCTCTGTTCAATGATTGGTGTGAAATAAAGTATTTGTGTGTTTAAGTGTTTCCTATGAATAATAAATCATTACGGTCTTCAAACCTCAAAATAACCTCAATAAAAACTTATGTTCCTAATTCATCCCAATCTTTCAAAACCAACAAGCGTAGCAGCAACGGAAATCGAAATGCCTGACAAAGGAAAGGCATTCTCGTCTCGATTAAATCGCTTCAACTATTTAAAATCGATCGATTCGGTTCAACTGTGCGTAACGAGCGAGCTGAGAGAAAAGAGGCAGAAGAAACTAAGTTTTTTTTTATTCAGTAGTGACAACCTAAAAGTCCTAACTTTAAAGAGCCGCTTTAACTTTGTAATGTTTTATTAAGATGGGCTTGTAGGCTAAGATTAGTTTTATGAATATCTGTCAAAAAAAGTTTCTGCAAAGCCGTCATATCAAATAAAATGGCATAAAACATACATACACAAAACACAAAAATCAATTCGTTGGTTATTTATTACAGTCGCATTAGGCTTTCTGTCTCAATCAGTATAGCAGAATTGGTGTCAACGCACTGATCGACTCCTACGTACGCACTCAGGATCACTCGCCATATGTGGATGTCGAGTTCAAATTTGGTAAATGTTGAGGTGAGTGATTCAACTCCTGGGGTCAAACGAGAGATCTAATTTTAAATTGCAGTTTCAATTCATTGCGGCTTCAAGAAGGCGCGAAAAAACTATTTTCTTACAGGGCTCTGAGAATTTCGAACAAATTTCTTGCCCATACAGTCGACAACACATCATCTTATACATCCATGCACTCTGCTCCGTTGCATAACGGGCGACTTTGCAACTAAAATGTGAAGGTTGACGTGCTGTCGACTGTACATAGCAACACCAAATATGTTGCAGAAAAAGTATTTAACGGATGTGAATGTTGAATACAACAGTGATCATAAAGAAGATGCAGTTATCGAAACAACAGCCATCGCTGACGATTGAACTACAAAGAACTTTACATAAAAATATTACAAACCGTATATAAACCTACGTTTTCAAACAAATCGCATTTTCCCATTTCACATTTTATTGAGAAATTGCTGAGTCAAACTCAGAGTTGAGTCAACAGCTTTTCTCCGTAAAACAACTACTACACTCAATAGCCGCAACATTATCTGACGTCAGTACATCTGACGCCGTCTGCTGTCCTGTGATGAAGTGTTACTTTTTGTGTAATACTCGCCGCATAAAAAACTGTAATCTCGTGTTGGTTTGATTAGGTTATAACATTATGTTAAAAGAGTGGTATGATAACAGTTGACTAGAAAGAGGATAGTATCTGGAAAATGCTTTTTTTTTTTGCATAGCTTCTTTTGTGTTCCACTGGTGGGCAAAGGCCTCCCCTCCTGCCATAACATAACATAAACATAACATAACATTTACATACAGGCACATACATTGCTTCTGGCCCCACAGTAGGATACCCTGTGTCGTGGTAACTAGAAACAAAAAGCTATTAAGAAGAGAAAATAATTTTAAAGAATTTATCTTCACATCTACTGTCGACATTACATCAAATTCTTGATCGTTTAACTCAGTAATGTCGTTCTCAGTGGCGTCTGTACCCAATAAACAGAAATGTAAAGTACCTACCTATATTGTTGACGCGGTGAAAAAACCCGAGATATCTCACCTTATACCTCAGCTCGAAACCGCTGATCGGTACTCTCTCTCCCTCTCTTAAAGACTCTCTTAAGAAGACGTGGGCTTAGGACAAAATCAATTTGCGCATGCTATTTGATATCAATGCCCCGTAATACATTGGGGTCAATGTGAAAATATGACCTTGACCCATTACAACTCTCGCAGTGTGTACCAACGACTAATTTTGTTGAATGTACTCGCTGAGCTGTATTTTACAACAACTCTGTACCTACATTATTAGGATACAATGAACACTTTAGACCGCAAATCAACATAACCTGCTTCACAGGGTGCTTCCACCATAATTACCAACAATTAATAACAAAAAGAGAAGTAAAGAAAACAGATTTTTAAATAATGCAAGTCGTGCGAAATAATGCAAGATGATTTTTTGAACGTCTTTACTCACGTTGGTGTGGTCTGGTTTGATATTAGATTTTTGTACTATGAAAACTTTTTTTTTACTTGGGAATATTCATATACATATAATGCAATCTGATGCGCTGATGGTGGTGGATAGCGATAAAAGCATTTTCAAATGACTGTGGGACACCCTGCAAATATCGCGCTGTACTGTTTTGCGGTCAGAAGTTAATGAAACCTGCTCTTTTGTGGCATTTCACTCGGTATGTCTGATTACAATAGTAGATAAGGATAAACACTACATTTTGTTACATTCAACAGGGTTGCGTAATCAAAATGCCAAGTACGGCTTGACTTTTGTGAAGAAATACGGTAGGAGAGTCATCTTATATTTTGTAGTGACAAAGCTTTCCTTCGTCGTCGCCATCATCAGTTCGCAGATGTCGGGTGATGTACTTTTAATTGGGCTTATTGTTCTCTTTTGCTTTCATTAAATGCCTTTGGGAAGTGGTGTGCAAAGTGTGCATGGATCGTTTCTGAATGTCTAAAGTATATTATGTAACCTAGTGCTCCTATGTGGGATTAACCTCGGGTACATAGATTTTATATAGATTTTCGTACCAACTTACGTATTGCGTAGATTTAAGGTGATTGGAGAAAGATGGTCAGAGTGAAGTTTTTTTTTGCTGCCTTTTTCTCTACTACATTCGCACCCAAGGCAGCGCCTAACATTATAAGTACCAACATTGACATTCAACAAACAGAATGTAAATTCTTTACGGCGAAATTAATTTCCAATTTTTGATATACTTACTTGTTGCAATAAAATTAAATTATAAAAGTCACTTATAGATGGCCAGTTTTCATCACTATTGACCTATTGTAAAGCATACATAAAGCCTGTATTAAGAACACTTTGATGATGTGAAATGATGGTTCTTTGTTTTGATTCTTTCACTCTTAAGATATTCCATGACACGCATCCTTGGCCAAACAATTCGCTTCATGATTCCATCCTCTTGAATCATCAATCAGAGTACGGCACAAGACATTTTCCAATTCCCTATTTACATTACACAGGATCAAAGGTCAAAGGTGTAGGGCCCAAGTTTGGAACCAGTTTTAGGTGCCGGCCGTTCGCGGGCTAAGCTTGGTACCTATGCTGTTGTTGGCGAGTATTTATTGGGTTGGGTGCATACTATTAGGTCTCGCTCGGTTTGTGGTGCAAAGATACTAGTTTTATTGAGATAGTTTGTCTGTTCTTCATCTTAGCGTGTCAATGGAAAAACAAATGGCTCTCTCAATAATGGCAGGACTTCTGGGTTTATTGAATTTTATGCAGTCCACGGCACATCAAACTTTGTATTGTACTCAATTAAGTTACGACTGATTTTACAATGAAAATGTAAAGGATAGTTCGCTTTTGACTATATTGGTTTGTCGACATGAGACTGAGGAGGTTAATTAAGATAAATAGAAATAATATTCTTGATTCTTTTTTACTATATTCTTCTATTATTGTGATTAAATTACTAAATAAAATATCTTTGTTCAGCTTTAGAAGAAGAAGAAAAAACTTTTATGTAACGCACACAAAATACAATTTTCGGGATTCTGGTGGAGTCATTTACTACGTTAAAAAAGAAAAAAAAAGTGCAACTATCAGGCATCAAACTCATATGGCGTTCTCTAAGTTATCATAATATGATCATCTAGGCCCACCAATGGATTTTTAAGTTTTGACAGTTTGTCGCAGATATTATTTTTCGTCAGTTATTCTAAAGTCTCCTATAACTTAAACCAGACCGCACAAACTTCATGCGCTGGCTACATCCGCGCAGGATGATGCAAAAAGCGCATCGCAACGTGCGCCGGCGCCGTCGCGGCCATCTTTTATTTTATTTTGTTTTTTATTTTCCTCTCACGCTTTAGCGATTTACGCGCAAAAGGACATACTGTTACTGTGGGGTTTTAAGCGACTTGGTCTCTCTTACAAACAGTCGATATGAACGAAAATTATTCTTCTAAATCTATACAGGAATATTTTTTCACCAGTACAATAAATCAACATACGTAATACTAAGTCCAAAAAACAAATACCAACATTTTTTGTTACTACCCCGTTGGTACAAAAAAACAAAAATTCCAATGTCTGAACTTATCCGCAAATCTTAAAGAAATATGGACTCATTACGCATGAGCACAACTAAACGCATGAACTGGCAACTGCGCGCGGCTTGCGGGAAGGAAAAGAAGCGGCGATGGCGGCGCGATGACGCCTTGTAATGGGTGCCCATGAGTTACAAATTGGATGAAGGATAAATTAATGAAAATGAAAAAAATATATGGTAATTTTATTCGATAAATGTAATCTATTATCGATACCAATGATATGGTAAAATTTATTGTACCGGTGAAAATTTCACCCGGTATAACATAGGTAATTGTTAAGATATTTTAGAATCCATGCTACTTAGTTTCGATATTATTAGTTCTTATTTTGACCATTTTTAAAAAAGAATTTGGGTATTTTTGAGTTTCATTGATTACGGCTGCCTATTTTTAATATTTTTTAAAAATTATAATATTTGAGAATCGCTCGTAGCCTGGGCTGCCTGAGTGATTTTAAAGACGATCACTAAGGTTAAGCAACATACGGCGCGTTCAGTCCATGGATGGCTCACCGTCTATGACTAACGCTAGTGGCATTTTTCCGAGCGATTCCGTGCTTCGCAAGGCACGTTAAGCAGTTGGTGCCGGCTGCCGTCGATAGATGGCAGTCGTTAAGCCAAGTCAGAGGCCTTAGGGCGACTTGAAAACTTCTGACAGTAAGACCAGCCACTAGTCTTACAAGCCTCCACCAATCCGGACTTGGCCCCCGTGGTGGAGTATGGCCTATACCTTCCTCATGGAAGAGACCCGTGCCCCTTGGTGGGGACATGATGGGTTGATAATGATGATGATGGTATTTGTGATTGATATGTCTTTGCCTACATAGAAAAAAACTTAAGTCATTTGTGTATATTCATAAGATAAGATAAGAATATTGTCTATTTCACACTGAAAAAAACAAAAACCACAAAATATTTAGAGAGGTTCATGGTAAAATTGGAGGCCTTATTAATAAAAGCAATTTCTTCCAGACAATCTTGACTCATACTATGTTTGCTGACGTCATAGAAAAGTAATTTACGGTCAAGGCATTTTATTGAATATCTTAAAAAATATAGACTTATTTAATTTACAAATCTAAGAAATAGAAATTCCACTGGAAGAATAATTTCTCGAAATGGTTTTGAGATGTCCGTTCATGTTCAAAAATGTAGCGAGGCCAAATGCCTTAATTTAAGAGACTGGACGTATCATAAAAGTACAATTTGTGGTTGTACAATATTAGAAAGTCGATCAACTATAGGCAGGAAGCGTCGGCTACACAATTGTATCAAATTGTAAAAATTAACAATTAATTGCAGTTTTTCGAGACACGTACGAATCTGTTATCATGGCTGTTCTGCTATTACCTAGTCATCATTGTGGTCAAAAGTACGAATGACGTTTAGGTCCACCTCGTTTTGATGCTAGGGTTTTTAGGGACGAGCTACGTCCAACCACTGCGGCAAGTGTCGAAATGTGAATTAAAATGTATAATTTAGAATTGTTAGTGGCCAGAAATAGTACAAAGCAACGAGACAAATTGCACCTCGCTACAATACTCTTTGTGTAGAGTTGATACGCTCTCGTCTGTAATAAGTAGACACGTATTTGAACCATTCGGCTATCAGTGAACTCTGCGAAACCATCCATCACATCGGTCTCAGCCACAGAACAAAAACAAAGAGTAGAAATAGTGACATGACCTATCAGTAGGAAAACCAGTGTGACCAAACTCACACACACAAATCAAAAGCACACTGTGAATGCCAAGCTGCCATTGGCAAATAAAGGCAATTCTGAAAAGGTCTACATCACAAAAGTTCCAAGTAAAATATGAACCGTTTAAATCATATAAACAATGATCAAAATCAAATGATAATTATGAAATTAAGTTTGACATACGATCTTTGCTTTGTAGTACCGCTACTCTACATTAGATGGAACTACCGCCGCGTATGATCGTCGAGAAGCTTTAATTTCAATGCCATAAAGTCGAATATTGAAAAATAACTATCTGCTATGTTGCTACTCAGGCTAAGGATGGGACATATTGCCATATCGACAAATTATAGAACTGTTTCATAAAGCGACAGTTGAAAATGAATTTGTTATGACAATGTTTCTTAATCATTTTTTTTTTTAGTACCTACATTGACAAAGTAACATAATGTATTCCCTTCTGCCAAACTGTACCACAGTTCGATGTAAATTACGCAGCCGGCTACCATATTAACTGTCCTTCTGGATGATTGGCTACGCAATGTACCTATAATGGAATTCTCATAATCTAACCATAGTCACTTTATGAAATGAAGCCCAGCAAACTTATCGTGTACAATTTATAGAGAATAAGAAAGCCTATTGTATATATTTTTTTTTTTTTAACTTAAACTTTTATTTGTCTCTTGCTTCTTGTGTGCAATAAGGAATATTCTTTTTTTTTTACGTAGCCTCTATTGCCACAGAACAGAAAAAAAGAGTGGAAGGAGTGACATGACCTATTAGCAGGAAAACCAGTGTGACCAAACTCACACATAAGCCAAAACCCACACTATGAATGCCAAGCTGCCATTGGTAAATAAAGGCAATGCCGAAAAGGTCTACATCATAAAAGTTCCACGTAATATATGAACCTTTTGGTGATATAAACAACGATCAAAATCAAATGATAATAATGAAATTAAGTTTGATATTAGATCTTTGTTCGTAGTACCGCTACTCTACACTAGCTGGAAATCCCGCCGCGTCTGACCGTCGAGAAGTTTTATGTGATAGACCATAAAGTAGAAAATTAAAAAACAAGTATGTGCAATAGTGCTTCTCAGCTATGGATGGCCTATCGACAAATTATAGAATTGTTTCGTAAAGCGACAGTTGATATTTAATTCAATTACAATTCGATGTAAATTACGCAGCCGGTTAGTATATTAACCTACCCTCTGGATGATCGGCTACGCAACGTATATGGAATTCTCATATGAAACTAAGCATAGTCGCTTTTGAAACGAGGCCCAGCAAACTTATCGTATGTATAGTTTGTTTAATTTTTTAATTTATTTATTTAAAATGTCGTTATCCATCAACGCTTGTGCTTCACTTATATTATGGAGATGACATTTGCCAACGAAAGTCACGAGACTTCCCCATACATATAAGGAGTAAACGTTGATTAAATTATCTAGACCCCCCCAGATGATTTTACTACACGAGCACATAAAATCATCTAACTTTGAAATTATGCATGCTGGTTTAGTTTTGATGACAATACGCCAATCTATAATAATAAAAATGACATGTTTTTTGAATTAAAACTTTCGGCACAACACATTGTAAACATTTAGTCCGGATCTACTTACGGGTGTTGTTTTATCGGACGAGTCCAACTAGGTTTTGCTCCGATACGCAGAGCAGTGAGTGGGTGGTGAGCAGAGACGGAGCTTGCGTCGTTCGGTTGCTTGTCTCAAAATGGGATGGGTAAGTTGATCCGGATTAAAAGGTTACAAAAATGACATGATACTGCAGTCAGGACCATTCTCGCAAAGGAACTAAACAGCGTCAAGGAACATGAACAATAAATTTTGCGCAGTATCAAAAATAATTGCAACTAAAAATGTGTTAAATAATAATAACAAAAGATGATAATAAACACTTACAGGCACATACATTGCCTCTGGCCCCACCCTGGGATACCCTGTGTCGTGGGCACCAGAAACAACGACGTCACAAACATGTAAACATACAAGACCTAGGTTTCTTTTTGTACCCAGCCGGGATTCGAACCCGGGATCTCTCGCATGGTAGTCAGATGCACTAACCACTGCGCCACAGCGGTCTTCAATTAAAATAAAATAACGACAATTATTTTCCCAAAGTACCTAATTAGACGCAGGTAATTATTTATTACTGCTAAGTCATAGACAAAATATTATTATTATTTTTTATAAAAACTATTTCAAGCAATTACAAAGGAAATATAGAGTTTTTAGAATAATTAAAATAATTTGCGTTTAAATATTATCGATAGATTTTTGTAATGTTGTGTCCCAGCTGCAATTGCTACTCATTTGAGTAGCATTCAAATGTTGACAGAAATTTCTAGAAAAAGTACACAGACTTCGACGAAAATTGAACATTATATTCCAGTAAATAAAGGTGGTTTTACTTTCTCACTTTCGGATTGCTTTCCTTGTTCATGTCATTACACATTTAATTTCTATTAAATTAAATACAATGGAAATACTACTTACCGATGGAATGTTACGGCATGATCGGTACATTTTGGTCCCCAACTTTTATTTTTGCACTTTAACACGGCACAATAAGGCATTTTAGTAGAGTTTTCACAATTGTTTTCTTTACTAGAAGCGCACGGCAACTGAGGTAAGAAAAACTGTCATAGACTACGCTTATGCAATACATTGCTAATTTGAGGCACGCGGGCACCGCCCACTTACGATTTCTACTCTTTTTTTTTTGTTCTGTGGTCTCAGCGTCTTAGAAAATACCTTCAACTTTCAAGTTCCGATTAGAAGGGCCCGTCAAATACAAGTAAAAAGCTAAAATTACCGTAAGATTGTAATATAAGTTGTACACGCGAGAAGGGAATTAACAAGTGCCGTGTAATGTCAACAACATAATGCGCCTCTCTGTATTCTAATCTCGCACTTATGTCTTGGGCAATAAGCGCTGTTACACTGTTAATAGTGCTTGAATGTTGGCCATGGTACCAATATTTATTGCGGTTGGGAGCCTAGAATGGCGCCGAGGGAAATATTTAATCTAATTTTTGAATCAGATTAATATTTCCATTGAGAATGTTCATGCCACGTTTATTTTTATAGTCATCATCATCATCATCAACCCATTATGTCCCCACCTAGGGGCACGGATCTCTTCCCTATGGAAGGTATAGATAGGCCATACTCCACCACGAGGGCCAATTCCGGATTTATTATAGTATTTTGTTTATATGCCTATTCTTTTAAATTTAAAGAGGTCGTGGGTTCGATTCCCACTGGGGGCCGCCGTACATTTGTGCAAATGGCCTCAGTCTGGGTGTTTTTCGATGTTTGTAATGTCCTTGCCGGATTACCATAGCACAGGGTATCTTAGTTTGGGGCCAGGTCAAGTAATTGCGTGACAGCCTCATTATATTTAATTACGTATTTAAAACAGTACTTGCCTGAAAATAATACGTCCTTTTTTCGCACTGAAAGTTTTGTAGGCATAGTAAAATTATTCCGGTTAAACATTTTTGTATTTTATGAAAAACTTTAATACACGGAATTTTCTTGGTTGCCCATTTTCTTTTAAATAACACAAGCAACATCTTAGTGTCCCGGCGAACTCTTATTTATGTGCTAATAACGTCTGCGCGCGAGTATCTCATTTATTGAGGTGTAAATGAACGGTGTGTTTAATTGTACTTAGCCATATTTGGGTCAGCAGAAAAGTGTCGGGTACACTCGCGACGAAGAGTAACTTACTAAGTATGTTAACTTCATATAAATATTGACTTAATAAACACGCCTATTAGAAACACAAAGCTTGTTGGTATAGTTACGTCAACATTTTCAAAAAATTATAGAGTATAATCCATACATGGCATTTTTTTTTTGGACTTCAAACGGCACTGAATCAAAAACCTTTAGCGTCAGAAAACTCGATACTGTTTGCAAATTTAGTACTACCTAGCACTAAATTAGCAAACTGTTTCGAGCCCTCTACCGCTAAAGGTTTTTGATTTAGTGTCGTTTAAAGTCTGAAAAAAATGCCAAGTATAGACAAATGGATTATAGATAATGTAGCTTATTCCTTTGCCAGAAAAGGAGTCTTAAAAAGAGTTCTAAAATCGGTAACTTATTAAGTTGTTGATATTGCAATAACCTATTGCAATACCAGTGAAATTTCTCATCGACCAGCTACCATGCAGAAACATAATTTAGGGAAATCGTGGACGAAATCATGCTTCTTGCCCAGTGTTTACAAAACTTTGATCTGTGGACTGCAAGTGATCTGCGGAGTGGGCCGAATGGATGGTAAAAGGCGGCTCATACATCCATACCGATGATAAGCTGTACAAAGTTATTCAAAAGATCCTTCGTCGACAAAAAAAATAAAATCATAAATGTTTGTTGAGCGGAACAAGTCAACAGTATTAGATAGGTAGATGATAGAATATTACTTATTGTATGCAAACCAGGAATTTTAGGATTAGAAGAAGAAGAACAAGAAAAAAAATATTATAAAAACAGAACACACGCCACAAAAATAAAATAAATAAAAAAATTTAACCGAAAAAATTGTCCAAGCAAATAATCGGATGAAAACAGGGGGAAAATAAAGGTCACGGCGTGTCGCTGCTGTTATAAATGGCAGCTGACTCAGCATTATGCTGAAGGACAAGCCTTCAGCGCTGATTTTCGGATTAGGTTAGAAAATGTTAAGATTCACTGTTCTAGACCTACTTACCGGCTTAGGTTGTACGTTCTTCGTAAGAAAGTGAGTTTCCTTTTACCTATAAGAGTTGTCTATCTGTTTGATTACGTGCTGTAACATTTTATTTTCTGTCTTCACTCTCAATGGAAACTTGCCTTGTTCAATGAAAAGTACGCCATTTTTATTTATTAATAAAGATCAAAGTGCTTTGATCGCATTAGAGCCCTCCAAACTACGTGATTTGGTACACAGAAAAGAACAGAAGATTAATTGCAACACTTTGGGTCGATTTCTGAATTGAGAATTTCGCTAAGTAACTACTTAACTCTAGTGCTGTCTCGTCAAATTTCACAGAAAAGAGCCTGACAGAACGTTACTTAAGTATTTACTTAGTGAAAATTCTCAACTCAGAAACCGGCCTTTAATAGGTTAGTTCAGTTTGACCACAGTTTGACTATAACCACTGAGCTGCATTGGAATTGGCTACGAAAGGCGTATGGGCCCAGAGAAATGGACAAAAGTGGCCGCTATTATGTCTGTTCAATGCGACAATACCGACTCAGAGAGAGTAGTCTAAAAGCAATTTTCGACTTAAGCGCGCACTACGCACGAGTTTGAGACCCATACAAAATAAAAAAATATGAAGCTGATACTCAATTCTTAAAACAGCTTTTAGAATTCGACGCTAAAAGCGTCAATTCAGAAATCGGCCGTTAGTAATGTGGTATTTTCGTGTTTTTATGTTTCCTACAGATAATTTTCTTTCCGAAATGCCCTAAACCAAGAAACTAGCGCTGGCAACTAATTGATTTGAAAGATTTTTCTGTATTTTTTTTTGAAAAAACTTAAAGCATCTTTTTTATCTAATCTCTTTAAACGAGCAATTCTTGTATCTATATTTGTATATAATCAGAATCTCGGAAACGGCTCCAACGATTTTCATGAAATTTCGTATGCAGGGGGTTTCGGGGGCAATTAATTAATCCAACTAGGTTTCATTTTTATAAAAAGTCGTTTTAACCCCATTTTAAGGCAAAGAAATAACTGCTACCCTATAAGAACGTATATTTCGCATTAATCTGTAAGGTTGTAGTAGCTCATGTGGGAAATACGACGAAACTGTAAACAGCAGACCCTGTTTCGAGACTTCAGCATAAAGTTTCTCTTTATTTTCAATTTTTTCTTTTATGTGAAAAACTATTATTAGGAGCCCTATTATCAACGCACCTAATTAGTATCCAAATATATTTTCTAAAAGAAATACAAAAAAAATCGGGGAAATGCTCATTAGAGATTAAACTCTGTTATTTAGAACAATATTTATTTTATTTGTTATTTTTTAAGGCGCTGTTGGATGGATAATGTTAGAAATCATACGTTTTAATCGTGTGATAATCATACATCCAAATTATTATGGCCTTTTTTCGAAGCAAAACAATAATTTTCCTGAAGCTGTGTCATTGTTAGGGCGTGCAAAGCTCGAATTTATCTCGGAAACAGCTCCAACCATTTTCATGAAATTTAGTACAGAGGGGGTTTCAGGGGCAATTAATCGATCTAACGTTGTTTTATCAGTGCTTTTAGGCAATAAAAACTGATCATTGGAATGCTCCTTGCTAGAATACGAAGGTTGGTTTTCGCGGAAATTTACAAGGTTGTCAGCGCAACTACAGCGCCCCCAAGTTAGATGTTCAGGTGGGCAAAATTGTAACTAACTAATTAATTGTAATTCCTGTTCCCCATTTTTATTTTATTTATTCACTTACTAAGATTTATAGATATATTTTCATTAAAATTGAAAGACCGGTTAAAATATTCTCATTCGTCTAGGTAAATTTCTTAAATGTTACTACTAAGTTCTCCAGTAGCGCCGCTATCAACTGAACAGATAAGACGGTGGCACTGTACTATCTACTTCTTGACACCTAGCGCCATCTATTGGATATTTACATTACCGCAACATATATCGCCATCTATTAACGAAAATATGAACTAAAAATAGCCCTACCTATGTCGCTGAGAATCTACGTTTTTTATAGATACACTACTTGCTTATCTTACCTATTCGAATCTAACGTAGCTTGAAATAAACCGTTTTGGAATAACGAATAAAATAAATTATTGAAGGGGCCCTGAAACCCCCTGATACTATACAAGGTTGTATTGCCTCAAGTGAGAAATCGGGCGGTCCCGGAAGCATAATTTGCCGCCGACTCACCGCGCAACCCGCCGGCACACCCCGCCAGCCAGCTGGCGGCTCAGCTCGTGTGGCATTGCCGGCGGCTTAATTACCCGCCATAGCCGCCGGCCGTGCCGATGGCATAGTGTGTAGAAGCCATAAGAAACTTTGACAAGGCAAAACGAGGACGAGGGACTTCACCGAGGCGAGGCCGAAGGCCGAGCTCCATCCAGTACCAGGTCGAAGGCTAAGACGTTGCGAGCTCCAGCGTTAAAGTAACAATGCAAAATCCAGATGGGACAAACTTGCGAGGCCGAAGGCCGAGCTTTGCGAAGCGAGCATGAAAAACTTTGACAAGGCAAAACGAGGACGAAGAACTCCACCAAGGCGAGGCCTAAGGCCGAGCTCCATCCAGTACGAGGTCAAAGTCTAAGACGTTGCGAGTTTCAGCGTAAAAGAAACAATGCAACATCCAGATGGGACAAACTTGCGAGGCCGAAGGCCGAGCCTCGCGACGCGAGAACTAGAAACTTTAACAAGGCAAAACGAGGATGAGAAACTCCACCGAGGCGAAGCCAAAGGCCGAGCTCCATCCAGTACCAGGTCGAAAGCTAAGAAGTTGCGAGTTCCAGCGTAAAAGAAACAATGCAAAATCCAGATGGGACAAACTTGCGAGGCCGAAGGCCGAGCCTCGCGAAGCGAGCATGAAAAACTTTGACAAGGCACAACGAGGACGAAGAACGTCAGCGAGGCGAGGCCAAAGGCCGAGCTCCATCCAGTACCAGGTCGAAGGCTAAGATGTTGCGAGTTCCAGCGTAAAAGAAACAATGCAAAATCCAGATGGCACAAACTTACGGGGTCAAAGGCCGGGCTCCGCAAGATGGGCACTGTGGACCCCGCCATGGCGAGGCCGGAGATAGAACTCAGTTCAGGCCAAGGCTGAAAGCCAAGACGTTCCGTGTTCCGGCGTAAAATTAACAATGAACAACCGCATAGGACAAATTTGCGAGGCCTCAAGATCCGCGAAGCGAGCAAGAGGAACCTCGCTGAGGCTCCGTTCAGGTTGAGGCTGAAAGCCGAGCTCCGTTCAAGCTGAGGCTGAAGGCCAAGACCATACATGTTCCCATGCATCAAATCTCAATCAAAAGTGTCTAGCAAGGCCCTAGGCCGACTGCCACGGAGAGTGAAACTCGGAGCGACTGAAGGTTGGCGCGTGTAAGCGTGCAGGGGCTTGCCCCTTAGTCCGAGTGTAATTTCCAAAAAACACGATTTAACAAAAAAATACCGAGCAAAGCTCGGTCATCCAGGTACTGTTATTTTATTTTGCATCAGTATCGTGCATTTATGCCCGGTTCCTATATTATACGCCTACCGGCTACGATCCGTTTTCCATACAATTTATTGACGGTTCGTAGGAATTTCTTAGGAATTGTAACCGATCGTAAGCAAAAACGAAGCGTTTTGTGGATATTGGAACCGGCATTTAGACGTCACTGAACAAAAAAGCGCCCGCCCTGTGTATCCCTATTCTCTCTATATTCTCATGAACATAATAAATATTCTAGAAGTACGGTTTCATAATTTTAAGCTATGACAGAACGTTACTTAAGTATTTATGTAATGAAATTCTTAATTCAGAAACTGCCCCTTAGACTAAATATCATTTAGTAGTAATTGTAAACAGTTTAAAACAAAGCCTTATTGTGTAGAACAACTCTGCATTCCATTTCATAACAAATATTTTAAACATTTCAAAAAATTTCAACATCTCTAAAAATTAAATCATTAAAATATTTCCAAAAAAATATACTCTAGCCTGATGATACTTCAGGCAAATCACTTCAGATTGTATCTCGTTCGAGGATAGAGTAGAATTTTTTTGAAATATTTGAATTTTTTGAAATGTTTGATTGTGAATGAACCTCCAATGAACTTCAATGCGTTCTCTGGTACTTTAGTAGTTTGTATTTGAAGGGAAAGGCAAGATCTTAAGGTCAAGGGAGTCATTATTGCGTATGTTTTTCTACATAATATGATTGATAGAACAGTTTAATTCAGCGTTCGCTGATTATTAATTTTTGTCTAGCGAGTGAAGGATGGGCTAAGAAAAAGTAGCACAGAATGGACAATGCGACAAAAATAATGCTTGCCTTTTTTAAATTATTTTTGAGTAGAGGGACAAAAAAGAAAAGTCCCGTATCTTTTCGATTTCTTCCTGGATACATATTTAATAAGATAAAGATTTTAGAACAAATATTGTGGTCGAGCTGTGACGTCACACGTAGGTTTTAGAATTTTATTTTTTCTCCATATTTATTGAAGTTAAAATTAACAAAGTATTTTTCCTGTACTCTATAGAGGTTAATCTAGAAACGGTATTTTTTATTTCAGCAACATATTTTTTGTCGTATTGTCCATTATACGGAGCTGTAACCAGAATATTTAAATTATGCTTACCTCTAGCGTGGTACCCACGATACAGCCTTGCCTAGTGTGAGGCCGCAGTGAAAATGTTTATCGCTACTATCTACTATTTTAAGATTGTTAACATCGAGATACTTTAATTTCTCACCTAAAGTTAACAAAGATTTATTTGATTATTAAATAAATATACAGGTAATCTATTTAATATCTTCTCTTTTTTCTTATATATAAAAAGGATTGCTGTTCGTTAGTCTCACTAAAACTCGAGAACGGCTGGACCGATTTGGCTGATTTTTGGTTTTTTACATTTAAAGAATTCCAGAGAAGGTTTAAATGCTAGTACATAATATAAATAGATATTATATTTATTATTGAATTTACAACACCAACTGCATATGAGATTTGACAACAACATAGTACAGTACAATTGGCGGCCTAAATAACACAGGGTTATTTTTAAAATGCTCGATTCCTGAGACTTGTGTTTGGCAAAAACTTTTTCTTAATTTAAAGGGTTTTTTTTTACGAAAGAGCAGTATAAAGTAAACAATTTTTATTATGGAGTATATATAGCTAAACCATATCGGAGCCGAGATAATTATCACAGTTCATAATTTAATCGTAAAACCTAGTCATTTTTGTTGTAGTAAGTAAAAACTACGATTTTTTAAGTTATGTCTAGTCAAAATAATCGAGTGACCATGCGGCATTATTCATGTATACCATGGGTCACCAACCTTAAGTATAGGGCCCTCGCCCACGGCGACTTTTTGCAGCGATGCAGTAGCAATACTGTCGTGCATTCGCCGCGATACAGTTGCGATGCAGTGGCTAGCTGTGTGGCCTCGACCACGTATCCGCGATTCAATCGCGATGCAAACGCGATACCGTCGCGCTTGTGTCGCGATGCAAACGCGATTCGGGGCCCTTCCTCGATTCTTTCCCCGATCGCGACTATATCGATACAAACGAGCGACTCTGTTGGACGACATCGGGAAAAGAAACGGCCACCTTTTTGCAGCGATGCTACTGCGATGCCGTCGCACGTTCGTATCGATACAGTCGCAATGCGGTCGCTACCTATATGTACTCGCCCACGTAACCACGATGCAAACGCGATACCGTCACGCGTTTGTTGCGATGCAAATGCGATGCAGTAACTTAGGGACCTCGCCCACGGCGACTTTTTGTAGCGATGCCGTCGCGCGTTTTGTAAACGCTTGACAGCATCACTAGACCTGTCACACTCCGCGTGTAGATATTGAACGCGTAAGTACATGCGACGGCCACTTCAGAGTGGCTGATAAGTAGGAATTTACGCAGGAACGAGCAGAGACGCACGCGCGAGTCACGCGGTAGAAAGAAATGCAACATGTAGGTGAATATAACCGTAGCTTTTTTAGCGCCGTGCGATCTGAATTGTAACTAATTGTATCGCTACTAGAGTCCCTTTTTCTTTAATTGATTTTGCTAAGTGAATCTTCTGTACCTGTACCTGTATTCTGTGGCATCGCTTCGAACGGGCGTTAGTCGCATTTGCAACGCACTACAGAAGCGATGCCTACGCGATACAGCATAGCGACTGTATTGATCCAAAGGCGCGGCATGACGGACGACATCGGCGAAAAAATGGAGGAAGAGTGGCCCCTCGGTTACTGAATCGCGTTTGCATCGCCCCTGAATCGTGCTTATGTGGGCGAGGTCATACAGCTAGCGACCGCATCGCAACTGTATTGCGGCGAACCCACGACAGCATTGCTACTGCATCGCTGAAAAAAGTCGCCGTGGGAGAAGGGCCTAAAACTGTGGCGATCGTAGGGCGTGTGGCGAATTCCTGTAGCGATGCTGTCGCGCATTTAGTAAGCGCTCGACAGCATCGCTACTAATGCGCGCAGGTCGCATTTGCAACGCGCCGCAGAAGCGATGCCAACGCGCTACTAACGCACTACAGCATCGCGGCTGTATGGATGCGAGCGCGCGACCGTGTCGGACGACCTCGGGGAAAGAATGGAGGAAGGGTTACTGAATCGCGTTTGCATTGCGACAGAAGCGCGACAGTATAGCGTTTGAATTGCGACTTAATCACGACGAACGCGCGACAGCATCGCTGCAAAAAGTCGTCGTGTGCGAGGGCCCTATACTGAAATTGGTTTCACGCGATTCAGTAACGACACAAGATTGCAACGTCCCATAATTTCTCAGAATAAAACATTTTTTTTATGCTTTTTGAAGAGCCATAACTTTTTTCCGATATTACTTACAGCTAAACTTATTTTATGTATATATTAAGTTAAATTAGTATTAAAAATTAGCACCGAAAATAAAGGTGGCCGCTCAAAAAAAAATGAAGCTAACCGTCCATACAAAGTTACCCAAACCCCTTTAGCTTTCTATATTTTTATCAATCTATCTCATACTTATGTTTAAGGCAAACTGGGAGAGTGATCTTTGAACACAGGTTTTTTACCTAGCTCAGAGGTCAGGGACTTATCAAACAATGCCAATCCAAAACAGAAAACTTATTTCTTTTAATGGAATTTTGATTAAAAAATCAAAAGTCGTACAACAAAATATGTAAATGACAAACTCTAACCGACATGTTCCGAGAAATGCGCAGTTTAAAAATGACCCTGTATAATATGACCAAACAAAAGTTCCTTTTTATATAGGTAGGACGCTACACCCAATGAAGGCTAAACCACACATCGACTGTGAAATGTGGCGTGCACTAACTATAATTAGGATCTCAGAAGTCTGTTTGTGCGCCGACTAGGTCACTCGCAATCAAGTGATAATGATCTGTTATTAACTTTGGACTGTCAATGGGTACCTAGTAGGTAGATATTATGCTCTGGGAGAATAGATAGAAATCATGATTAACCCTTAAATGCATGATTTTTTTATTTTCAGTTAAAATAATATACATGCTTCTTCTTAGATAGAATACGTATGGAGAAAAATAATAAAAAATTTTTTTTTTACTTATTTTTTTATTATTTCCATAAATCCTTATGTAAGCTACATCCTACAGTATGCATTCTACAGAAATTAAAATAGCTTAATAATATCTTATGTAATGGAACTATTAACACAACATAATTTATTTATTTATTATATGATATTCTCTAAAATAACAGAGTTTGTTATAATAAAATGTTACATGACATTTTTCACAAACAGTTTGAGTAAAAGCAATAGCAATAGGTGCAAAATGCCTAAATGTACAGGTCATTTAGACATTTTGCACCTATTGCTTTTTCACTAAAGTTTGGCCAGTGAGCCACTCGATCGAGCTGGACATTCTTTACTGTTGCCACCTGTGAAACACATTTAGGTCGCTTCTTAGCCTTATTTCAATTTCCAAAGAACTACCTGGCCTTCTTCTCCATTGGAGGCTTTGCCCAAAAGGCACAGAGTTTCAGCAATTTCCAGGCGTAAGACGCCCAAATTACAAAGCTTTTCGCTAGACTGATCTGGCTTTGTCGCCATAATCTACCTTTCCCAAAAATTTACATCACCTTCAGGTAGGCTATACCTTTTTACTTCACAAGTAATCCTCTCAAGGCTTGCAGACGAGTTAGAGCATTGCAGGGTACATTTGAGGTGCTTCTGTTCCAAGACTCTTGAGGATCTACTACCAGCCAAAGGTCTTCATCATTGGCACTGGAAGATGGTGATCTTCTGAAGGCTGCTCCATGTGTAAATCAATGTCGTCCTGTATAGTTGGAGGTTCCTCTTCATTGTCTTGCTCAAGAACATGATGTAATTCAGTTCTATTTTTGTAGAACTGAACTTCGTTTTCGACAGATTTACTCTTTGATTTAGATTTAGATCTTTTCCTAATTTTCAAGATAGTACTGAACTAAATATATAAATTTTTATCATAACTTACCTTGACGATGTAAAATAAAATTGCTTTGAAAAACTTCTCTCCGAACAAATTGTATTCGCGCTCGCGCGGAAATTGAAAAGCTGTCAAATTCAAATAAAAGCAAGGCTCAAGGGTACCAACGTTGAAATAATGTAAAATAGGGTTGTTTCCTGATAACATAGATACATTTTTATTTTTTCATAGACCACGATTGGTTCACATACAGCCTAAAAATGTAATGTAGGCTGCGTCCTACATCATGCGTTTAAGGGTTAAGGTATATTCAGTACATTTTGGGATACCTAATACTGCAATCTAAATCAATCACTTACTAATAGAGAAATGTAGTACGAAAATACATATATTTAGCCTAGAAACTTGAAATTTAATGATTGTTTGACCTAGATATCCACTAAAACTGTAAAGAATATTCTTATCTTATCTTATCTTATCTTATCCAGTGACTTTCATTGAGAGATAAAGAGGGACACAGCGAGAGAGATAGTACGGTCTTTCAAACTATGCGTGCCCTCCATACATGGGTAATTCGAAGCGCTAAGGTATAACAACCCTGAAGTAATTAGACACTGAGGTTTCCTCACAATAGTCACAATGTGACTTGTTTTCCTACGAGTAAAATCATACTAGCTAAAGTGGATTACTCGGTCCAAGCGAACTAAGACCGTGAAAACGCTGCTTTAGATTTAGACACCGCACTGTCTATGTTTTGTCTTATAATATAAGTAAGACTCAAAAGGCTAGAAATTTAAAATACAAAAATTATATATTGCACGCACATAACTTTTTGCTTTCCGTTTCGAAAATTCCATTCGCCAAAAGCCAGCCGCCATTTTTTTTATTTTTCCCGCCGAGTCCTCATGTTTGACATGTAAACACTGGCCGCTACGCTGGATGCCAGACGGGTAAATAAAAAATATAAAGTTCACGGTTCGCACGCTGAAAATGCCGCAACGTCGGTCCCAGTACTAATATTTGATGAGTTCAATTCATAGACCGAATCTCACCGTCTACTAACTACATATATGTATAGTTGTAAGATATTGTGATAAATCATAACACCGTAATATTGGTCTTTCACGCTATGTATCTTCCGAGTACCTTGAGGCTATCAAATATAGTTTTGTATTCTTTTTAAGGGTTCAGTACCTAATCAAAAGGTGAATTCGCTACGCTTACTACGTCTCTCTGACTTGTATCCCTCGAACAGTAATACAAGTAGGTAACCAGTTGAAACGTTCACCGAATATCTATTTATTATGTAGATAAAAAATAAGATTGTCTGGAAGAAATTGCTTTTAGTAATAAGGCCGCCAATTGTACCATAAACCTTTGTAAATATTTTGTGTTCTTTTTGTATTTTTTTTCTAGTGTGCAATAAAGAATATTCTATTCTATAAAAAAAAACTCATAAGGGTCGTCCCCACAAGAAACGTGATTTTTTTCTCATTTTTTGCCTTCATCGTAATATCGGTACCCTACAAATAATTGTTAAGCATGGTGCGATTTTAGATTTTAAAACACATTCTGTAAGTAAATACGTACTCCGTTAATACTATATCTATGGCGGATGCGCGTCCAATTCGGACTTTGGTGGTTTTTGTATACTTACAATAGTGTCTACTAACGTCTACGCGACGCTGAGTCGAGGACGTTTTCAAGCAAGAGAGTAGAGTCTGTCAATATGAAGTGTACGTAGACGTAGAGATATAGTAGACACCACCATCACCATCATCAGCCGACGTTTGTCCACTGCTGGGTACCACGCAATTCCTTGGGGTCTCTCGCCATTCGCATCCACGGTCCCCTCCCGACCTGGCCACAACGTCTGACCATCGGGCTGTTTATCTACCGACTGACCCGCCCAGTTCTGGGCCGATACTCCGGAGGACTATATCTTAGTCATTGCGTAGTAGTAGTTATTTATCGTACTCATTCTGTAGTAGAAACATCTCTACGAAATATAATAAATCTATAACTGCGCTATGATTCGCTTAACAACTTGCACTTAGAAGATGTGAGGCCCGGAATGCCGTTATAATTCCCTCGGCTGGAACTTTGAAATCCGTGGCAATTTAGATTCTACGCATTTGTTTTTTCTTTAACAATAGTGTTAGATGTACCTTGTAGATATACACTACTGACAAAACTTAGTAGACTGTCAAAATATTAACTGTGATATCACTCCTTGAACAAATCGCATCTAAAAGACCTGAGGCCTAGAGCGGTGCATTTATGGTTGCGTAGTGTAAAAGTAAACCATTGCCAAAATTTTGTAGACTGCCAAAATGTCAAAAGGCTATAACAATGTTCCAATGGTCTCCGATGTGCTTGGAAATCCACAACAATTTAAACTCTAAACTCACAGGCAATGGGCACATCGCAGTCATACACACCTCCATGCAGTTAGTCGGTGGCGCCCCACTGGCAACTAAAGCAGCTGAGGGAATCTCAAGTTCCTACAGTTATCCCCGTCTCAGTGTAGCTGTATCTTAGAGTCGAGTATGGTTCGTAGGTTTTTTTGTACAGTAGTGTTATCCAGACGTAAGGCATAGGACATAGGCCTCCTCCATGGATTTCCAAAAAGACCGGTTGAAATCGGCTTGCATCCAGCGTCTTCCTGCCACTTGGATGAGATCGTCTGTCCATCTTGTGGCTGGTCGTCCTACGCTGCGCTTGCCGATATCCAGCAGTGAACTTCTTGTGGCTGAATGATGACGATGCACGTAGAGTACATGTAGACGCCAGTCAAAATTTAGTTGACTGCCAAGTGTCAAAAAGCCAAAGGGCCAGTTCCTGAATCAGTTGTCTCGTTGAGCTGCAGGCATTCAATAGGCCTGAGCTCCAGGACGGGTGGAACTCAGAAATCCACAGCAATTTAGACTCTAAACTCACCTGCAAAGGGCACATCGCAGACGTACTCCTCCACGCAGTCGGTGCCGCTCCTGTCTGTGGCCCCGCTGGCAACTGAAGCAGCTGAAGGAGCCCTGAGCAAGGTGGTCTCAGTTTCCGTGTAGCTGTCCCGCAGAGCTGAGCGCCGTTTGTACTCCTGCCGAGAGGTAGGTTGGGCTAGTATTTTTAGGTTTTTGGAGGGAAAACTTCTTTGGGCCTTATCTATGAATCTATCTATTTATCGGTACCACATAGATTAATGCAGGGTTTAATAAGTTTTTCATAAGTGTACAGACGCTGTGACTGCATATCAAAAACTGTGCTATCATTGTTTTGACATAGTAAGTGCTGATTGGAGTCATGGATCTCAAGCTCAAGCTTTTTAGGTATACAATTCGTACCAAGCTATTTATTAGATTTAAGGTGATTTGAGAAAAGATGGCACGGGGGCACGTTATGGAGGTTGGTGCCGGCTGCCGTCGATAGATGGCAGTCGTTAAGCTAAGTCAGAGGCCTTAAGGCGGCTTGAAAACTTCTGACAGTCCGGACTTGGCCCCCGTGGTGGGGACATAATGGGTTGATGATGAGAAAAGATGGTCAGAGTGGAGTTTTTTTTTTGCTGCCATTATCTCCACTAAATTCGGCCCCAAGGCTGCGCCCTAACATTATAGCACATTGATATTCAACAAACAGACTGAACATTTTTAGATTGAAATAAATTTCTGATTCCTATCTAATCAGTCCGTAAATAAAGCCCACTGTTGGGCATAGGCCTCTTCTCTTTGACGCCAACCCATCCGGTCCAGTGCTAGTCTCGTCCGATGTTTCCCAGCCGCCTTCACAATGTCGTCGGCCCATCGGGCAGGTGGTCTGCCCACCGACCGTCGACCCGTTCTTGGCCACCACTCAGTGGTGGCCAAGAACTCCTGCCTTAGTCCAGAGCCGTCTTCCCGCCTAACCAAATGTCCCGCCCATCTCCATTTTAGCTTTGTAATTCAGTTTGGGCTATGTTTCGAGAAACGTAACTAACATAAAAACAGTTACACACAGAATCCCTTTTAGAGTGAGCAAAATAGATGCTAATGACATTGGGAATTGACACTCATTCAATGACTTTAGGTATAAAGTATAATACAATAGTAAGGTAGGTGTATATGCCATTGTTACAGTTTACCATAATTAGAAGTAGCTTATGTTATTATTTCAAAATAGTTGTGTAAGAGAAAACTGTAACTGGCTCGATAGTTTCTGGATTAAGAATTTCGCTAAGTAACCACTTAATTTTAGTACTGTCGCGTCAAATTTCTCAGAAGAGACCGTGACAGCCCGTTACTTAATTATTTACTAAGTGAAATTCTCAATTCAGAAACCTGCCCATACTTACCAAGAATGTGTTTTCTGGATACTTACATGACGATGAACAGCTGATGGAAACTAGACTAAAGTGCAACATCTATTCGAACTAATCACAAGCAGAGTGCTTAGTGCGAGTTTTTTCATTCATTTCGATAACGAGAGCGTTTGCAATTTGTATAGGAGTGACAAACAGACAACTAGGTGGCGCGCTTTGTCACTCACTCCTATAGAATATGAGTTTACGTTAACGCGATCGAGTAGTTAAAAAAACTCGCACTAAGCACTCAGATACTGAGTGCTTAGTGCGAGTTTTTTTATTCACTTTCGATAGCGAGAGCGTTTACAATTTGTATAGGAGTGACAAAGAGACAACTAGGTGGCGCGCTTTGTCACTCCTATAGAATATGAGTTTACGTTAACGCGATCGAGTAGTAAAAAAAACTCGCACTAAGGGCCCTGAGTGCGTATACTGAGTTTTGTCATTCACTTTCGATAGCGAGAGCGTTTGCGAGTTGCATAGGAGTGACAAAGCGCGCCGCATACCTAGTTGTCTCTTTGTCACTCCTATGCAAATCGCAAACGCTCTCGCTATCGAAAGTGAATGAAAAAACTCAGTATACGCACTCAGTGGTGACCCAGGGACTTTTAAATAAGGAGGCGGCATGCATTACTGGCGACAATAGGCTATTTGACAGATTTCTGAAAACCATCTCATATTTTTTGTTGGTGTTCATGGAATCCTTAGAAAGTGATCATTTTAATATCTTTCGTGTATTTCTTCAAAAATAGGCAAACGAAAATTGACTTTTGAAATAACCCGCCGAAACGCTATCTACGGCAATATGGAGTCGCACAGGAATTATGACGTCACATGGCAGTAAACAAACCAATAAACGTATTGAACGACATGAATGACAGACGCCATTTTCATAGAACTGTGACGTCATCATAGAATCTGCCAATCCAGGCCGTTTTCGATACAATGACTGCAGATCATATTATTATCAATTATCATATTTTATAATGTGTTTTTTTTATAAATATTTTTTTTAGTTAAATGCCTTAAGGCGGTTTTACGACTCATAATTTATACGAAACATTTAAATAATAGATACTGTTTTTTACACATTGTCATATAGCCATTCAGTGTCATTCAGCACGCCACGGGCACGATTGAGCAAAAACGCGTCTTCTGGGCCTCGATTCAGGGTGTGTATACTGAGTTTTTTCATTCACTTTCGATGGCGAGAGCGTTTGCGATTTGCATAGGAGTGACAAAGAGACAACTATGTGGCGCGCTTTGTCACTCCTATACAAACTACAAACGCTCTCGCTATCGAAAGTGAATGAAAGAACTCAGAGTGCGTATACTGAGTGCGTATACTGAGTTTTGTCATTCACTTTCGATAGCGAGAGCGTTTGCGATTTGCATAGGAGTGACAAAGCGCGCCATCTAGTTGTCTCTTTGTCACTCCTATGCAAATCGCAAACGCTCTCACTATCGAGAGTGAATGAAAAAACTCAGTATACGCACTCTGAGTTTTGTCGTTTACTTTCGATAGCGAGAGCGTTTGCGTTTTGCATAGGAGTGACAAAGCGCGCCAGCTATTTTTCTCTTTGTTACTCCTATGCAAATCGCAAACGCTCTCACTATCGAGAGTGAATGAAAAAACTCAGTATAAGCACTCAGTATAAGCACTCTGTTAGTGAATTACAGAGTGCGTATACTGAGTTTTGTCATTCACTTTCGACAGCGAGAGCGTTTGCTATTTGCATAGGAGTGACAAAGCGCGCCATCTAGTTGCCTCTTTGTCACTCCTATGCAAATCGCAAACGCTCTCACTATCGAGAGTGAATGAAAAAACTCAGTATACACACTCAGGACGATGACAGACACACGGTCGGATCACGTGACGTGTTTTTTTCATACCATTGGCGCCTAGAAGGTTCGATAATATGTCATTGTGTGCGCGCGTAAACTTGAGCAGCAGTGAAACTACGTCGCCACGATCATGCAGTTGTCATTGTGGCAAAATGCATTAGCAGAATCTATGCCATATTCATTTGTGTCTTAGACAAGATGTAAACAACATTTCAGTACTCTTTATCCTTCATTGTCAAAATGTTGTTTTGGTTTCTACACTAATTTTTAAAGTAAATTAGTTGTTATCTAATCTATTTTACTTATTTCTTAGTGTAAAAACCGAAATACAATTTTTTGACAATGAAAATAGTCTAAAGAGTAGGGGAAGGTGGGGCCCCTTCGTACGGTTTTCACATTTAATTTTTTTTATTTTTTATTTTTCATGAATCAATCACCTGACAGCTTAAATTTATTGTCTAACTATCCGCGGTTCATATAAAAAAATTACAGATAATTTAATCTGATGTTTCAGCTATAATTATGATTTAAACTAAATCTGGAATACGTACGAATCTGCCCCAACAACGGGGCACCTATGTACAGTGATGGGGGTACCTTCATACGCTGTGAGGTAGTTCCGTACATGCGATCAAAACGACATTTAATCAAAATGATTTTATTGACAATGTAATTAAACACAAAAATAAAGAATTAACTTCAATTAGACAAAAATAAAATACTTTTCTTATATTCAACCAAAGTTACATACATATATTCTTATGTAAAACAAAACTTAAAGACTTTTCGTAAAATTAACGAAAATTAAATTACTTTTCTGTAACAATAAGCCATGAAATTGCTTCATTGTCTACGTAAATTAGTTATCTTAAATTTAGAATCACATTTTTTAATCTTTGGTGCGGATTAGTACTGCTAAAAGTTGTTAATTAACAAGATAATAAAAACTATTGAACAGTGAAATTAGAAAAAAATACTGAAAAAGTGAAAAGTTTTGATGTTCTAGAAGTACAAATTTTTGGAGGCTTTGGTTCAGGAAGTATCATTTCAACATCAGTTATATAAACAGTATGAATATCTTCAACATTAGGGAAATCGACTAGTATTTTTTGGTTTATAAGTCCGCACCATGCTTCTGTGAAAAAATAATAACAAATAGGTATAAAAATATATATACGTGTATCGACGATGGAAAAACACAGGACAAAGTTAATGCAAAAATTAGCAATTAGCACAGTAAATCGTATTTACCTACCAGTTGGGGCACATTCGTACGCGTTCAAACGTGCCCCATTTGGTTCCGTCCGAAAGTACCCCACTAACTAAATAACAACAAAATATAACTTCTTTCAATATCAATAGGAAAACGTCATAAATTAAGTATTGAAAATGTATCTTAAGTATATTTTGCTAGTTACTGATAAAATACTCTACACGAAAACTTATTTTATCTACTGTAACAATAGACAAAAACATCGATCAAAAAATTACTTACCGAGCGAGAAAACACCTGTCTGCCTCTCACTTCACTCTCACCAGTGCGAATGGCGCGATACTACGTTGACGTAAAGTTGGTACCTAGACTCACGCACACATACAAAGGCAAGACCGTACGTTGTTTCGTTCAAATTTTATTTTGACTGTATGAATGTGCCCCGCGTACGAAGGGTAACGATCTTCCCCTACTGAAATGTTGTTCACATTTTGTCTGAGACCCAAATGAATATGGTATAGATCTAGTTCGTTTAGACTGCGTTCTTCGAAGTAGTGTGTCTCTTCAGTTGTTTGGATTCCGCTTTTTCACTAGAATTTAGTTACGAAAGTGTGCCTTTCCCGTGCACCTCGGTGGGGACATAATGGGTGATGATGATGATGAAGTTTGGACCGCCACCGCGTTGGAGTGTTTCATCCCGTAGATGAAACACCAATGCGGTGGATGACGTACCATAAATTAATATGTACGTCTTTTAGTGCAGTAGTATTTACAATTGGATGTAGGCAAGTTTGGGCCGCCCCATCGCGTTGGAGGGTTTCATCCCTTAGGTGCACATAAACTAGCTGACCCCGCAAACGTTGTTTTGCTAGATAGGAGTATGAAAAATAGATAACAATCTATTCTCAGATTTACAGATCACCATCAACCCAATATGTCCCCACCGAGGGGCACGGGTCTCTTCCCTGAGGAAGGTATAGGTATCTTATGTGCAATAAAGAATATTCTTATCTTATCTTATAGGCCATAATCCACCACAGGGGCCAAGTCCGGATTGGTGGAGGGGTTGTAAGACTAACGTGGCTGGTCTTACTGTTAGAAGTTTTCAAGCCGCCCTAAGGCCTCTGTCTTGGCTTAACGACTGCCATCTATCGGCGGCAGCCGGCACCAACTGCTTAACGTGCCTTGTGAAGCACGGTACCGCTCGGAAAAATGCCACTAGCGTTAGTCATAGACGGTGACCCATCCATAGACTGAACACGCCGTATGTTGCTCAACCTTAGTGATCGTTTAAGATCACTCAGGCAGCCCAGGCTACGAGCTATTCACCGACTACGAGCGACTTACCGATCATACATATAAAATTTCCTTTTCCAAAGGACTCACCCCAGGTTTCTCGAACGCTAAGTCTGTCAATTGTTTTTTTTTGTATGCACTTGTGCCAACTGACAGCTGTTAATATAGACCAACGGACTGTTAGCGTTTGAGACCGGGGGTAACTCTTTGTTTGGTTTGATTTGTGGTGAAAACCCACAATAACGGCTAACTGGAGGGTGAAAGAGAGGAATGATCGGTGCATACCTTATTTCAAGCGCTGAACTGTATACTTTCCTCACAATATTTTCCTTCATGGAAAAGTGAGTACCTAGGCTGAAATGTAGCTTTGCATGAAAAATTACACTGGGCAGGCCTTCTCACAGGAAAAAGTGGCTTTTGTCAAAGTATGCAGTAGGAATACTTACTTATTTTGGTGTAACGTACAAAGTGTAGCGAAGACAGTGCCACGAGCTTTGGAGTTTTGTGGACAAAAGTAGCCTTTCATCTACCTAACATCTACGTAAATAAAGGTGTAGTAGACAACACAACGACGTTTACCTTTTAGTTAGTAGACAACGACTTTTACCTTTTAGTTAGGTATATGTGAGTGGTTGACCAAAAAGGGACCTCAAGGGAAAATAATTGATTTCGATAAAATCGCGTTTGAAGTTTCGTGTTTCTATAGGTTTCGACTCGTGCTCGGTTCACAAAAAAAAACATAAAAAAATAACTACGGCACCCAAAAATATTGTGGTTAGACCAAAACAAAGCTAAAATACCACAGATTAAAAAATACACATAAAAAAATAACGGTTTCCAATCCCTCCAGGTCCCTTTTTGGTCAACCACGCACATATAGTCACACGTAACCTGACTGAAGTAAACGCATGTGAAGATTGTGCTGTGAACTGCCTTTACCTAGTGTTTTGTTTGTGTTTTTTGTATCTGCCTACCATGCGGGGGGTTCGGGTTCGAACCCCGTTTGGGGACAAACAACCCCAGGTCTTGTATGTTTACATGTTTGTGATGTCGCTGTTTCTGGTTTCCACAAACCACTGGGAAACCACTGGGGCCAGAAGCAATGTATGTGCGTGTCATCATCATCATCATCATCATTCGGCCACGAGAAGTCCACTGCTGGTCATGGGCTTCGTATGTGCGTGTATGTAGATGTGACTGTTTTTCTCTATTTTTTACCGGACTAATTAAAACCTGTTACTTAGATAAAGCACCTTTGGTTATTAATTCTTATTGTAAAACATAATATATTGTAAACTTTAAGTTGCTCGGACTCGTCCGATAAAACAACACCCGTAAGTGGATCCGGACTAAAAGTTTACAATGTGTTGTGCTTACGAAAGTTTTAGTTCGAAAACATAATATACTATAATGAATTTTGGAAGTTGCCTTGCTATTCATAGCACAGGGAATCCTCGTTTGGGAGCCAGTAACCTTTTTCAGTCTGCGTGTTTTTCGATGTTTGAGATGTTCCTCGTCTGGTTACCACGCAGTACACGGTATCCTAGTTTGATCGATTGATAATGTGGAAGTTATTAATTATTTGTGTATAGGTACTTTGTGATGCTCTCAAATCGGCTGTAAGCAAAAAGCCACTGAAACCACAGCGTGTGCAAGGACGGGGCACATACGTGTTCTTGCTGAAGCTACTAGGTACTTATTAAATTACTAGCCAACATCAGTGTTTTAAATGTCAAACAGAGCTCAAGTTTATTTTCTTAGGTATACTGTGCTACAAAGCGTATTGGCTTGCTGAAATACCGCATTAGAATATACCTCCTCTGTGTGTTTAACCCCGAAGACAAACAGTATGACGGTTGACTGGTAGAAAATGCTATTTAGCATTATGTACGTCTACTTACCAGACATGTGTTTTGTACGATAAAGAATTTAATAATAATGAAGTAAAGTTCCTGCAAATAGGAACAGAGCCTCCACGGAATCCAAACATTGCTATTACATGTTACGAAGGCGCCAGCAATTATCTACTAAAACTAAATTGTTAAAAATAACATAATAAAACAAGCACAAATGAGAATAAAATCGTTGATTTATTCACGAAAATAACTTAAAAGTAATCGAAAATAAACTGTATGCCTACAAAAAAATATACGAACATCCAGTTATACATCAACTGAATTTAATTCTAAAATCAGTCAAATATTTTTTATACTGAATTTTAAATAACTAAGGCACATTTTCATAGAGATCTTTCCATCTAAACATTGAATGCTGGTATCGTACATGAAAAGGCACCTTAATGCGACCTTATAATTTATGAAATTATAGCCAGGGAGTGAAAACAATTCATATTGGTATACCACAAGTTAAAAACAAAAATAAACAATCTACATTGAAAATATACTGTCATGAAGGTAATGTAGGTTAGCAACTTAAAATAAATATAATCTAATAGTTATAACACTACGTTTAACAAATCTATATTTTTAATGCCACGTCCGCCTTCAAATTAATACCCAGCAATTTATAACAAAAAAATATAGAAGGTTACGTTAGAATATAATATAGTTTATCTTTACGAAAGTAAATATGTAAATCGAAATAATAAAAATATTATAGCACCTAAGAGCTAAGGCCTTATACTCTTCATAATTCTTTTTACATTTCATTACTAAGTAGGATTTATTAGAGCACCAAAATATGATTTACAAGACTAGGCCATAACAATGACACTGTTTCTATAATACACTAATTTAATAATAAACACCAATCTGTCATATTACAGTTTCTTGAAAGCAAATTTAATGTCAGAGACTTGCAACCGACGACGCGAGCTCCGTCTCTGCTCACCATGATTAAGCTCTGCGAATCAGAGCGGAATCAGGTCGGACTCTTCAGACAAAAAGTCAAGTAAGTGTATCCGGAATAAAGTTCATCAATTTAACGTTATTCTGTTATTAATTTGAGCCTTCCCGCTAATATTAAATGGGTTTTTGTAACCGGCTTAGATATGAGTTTAAGTCAAAGATATTAGTATCTAAATAAAGTCAGCTAGTCTCTGATAAATCACCTTGCGATTTCTTTCTAAGTCTTATTTCTTCAATGACTTCCATAATACGCTGAAACGTTTGAAAGAAAAAGAGTAATTAAAATCAAGAAAGAATATAATTTTACTAATCCCATGCAACGTAGTATCATGCGTTTGAAAGTAAATTTATATAAACAGTAGTTATTTAGTATAACTTTCCCAATCTCATAGCCTTTAAATTACTTTGTTATTTAATTATTTAAATATGAAACACTCTTATGTGAAACAACCTAGTTTACATTACAACTAACATTCTAATCTAAAGTCACGGGCACTCTCAGGTGTCATTTATGAAAACACGGTAACTTAAAACACTCCTCAAAAGAAGTTTAAAAAGTCTAAGGTAAATGTCTTCCTTAAATAATTGAAACTGCCTTTGATGAATGTTTCAGAGGAATTATGTTTCTAATCTTCGTATTCATGCAATTGAAACTCTTCTTTTGTATTTTTCTACTCAGTGTTCTAGGACCGGTCTTGTTAGAACTACCTCTACTTTGTTTTGCACTTAGAATATGAAGGTAGTTTTATCTGGTAATATTTTTTTAGATGAAGATAAAGTCGAAAAGGATCCTTTATGAACAGATAAATCGTAAAAACATTGAAATTAAGTAAAGGAATTCACACTAGCTGAGCGCATGCCAAAAAGCCAGTGGCAGTGTAGGTAGTCAGTGAACAAATGCCTCTATATTAGGCGCACCAAATGAAGAAAGATTCCTATCGTCTGTTAAACTCCAAACTAATTAATATCGCAAAAGCTAAAAAACTTTGGTGCACATAATTAGGCCCCTGGACCCTGCAGACCAATGAACAGTTCTAGAATGCATACAAAACTCTACAGCATGCCTAGACAACACGATAAAGTGCTACAGTGCAAAAACATCATTCAGGCAAACTAACCTGACTCAGCGGACGAATCCTCTCATGTATGCTGTTCTCCGCCTGTCTGGCTGACGGCGGCGGATGGTCAGGCGTTGGTGGCTGCTCGTAATGAGTCGGCGACAACGGAACCACGCCCCTACCATCTTCGCAACTACGCTCATAGTCGCTCGGACTGTTCATCGACTGAGAGTCGTCCAGAAGACTCTCTAGGGAAGACCTTTCTTGCGCAGAGTACTTTCTGCTTCTATTTTCTGTCATTTTAGGGTCATAGTTTTCGTATTGGGGGTTCCGTTTTAATTTTCTTCTGGGATTTAGCGCTTTGACGGGGAAGTTTTCGTACTTAACGGTGAT
This sequence comes from Yponomeuta plumbellus, assembly GCA_947310845.1. Lineage (NCBI taxonomy): Eukaryota > Metazoa > Arthropoda > Insecta > Lepidoptera > Yponomeutidae > Yponomeuta > Yponomeuta plumbellus. The sequence goes on from OX371206.1 coordinate 4,775,939, forward strand.
GGCGACAGGTTGGGACCTGTTTTTGAGGCTCGGCCTCGGGTTGGGAATGGGGGCTGCTCTGGGAGAGTTGTGGTTCTCCTCGTATTCGGAGTAGGATAGTTTACCGTCTACGCAATGGTCGACGGAGCGACCGTGTTTGAGGTATTGTTTAGCACCCTGCAACAAAGAGAGAATGCGTTTAGGCACCAAGTACCCGAAGATGAAGTCAGGAACTTAGGGTCGATTTCAGTGAATACACAAAGTTTTGTCACGCTCTTTTCAAAATAAATTTGACGAGACAGCACTAGAAATAAGTGATTACTTAGCGAAATTCTTAATTCAGAAATCGGCCCCTAATGCGTTAAGAGACGATCATGATGGCGAACCGAATATTATTGTTAATGGAGAATTTCACAAAAAAAATTATACGATTGTTTGGGTCTGGGAAATGACCCAGATCTTCTTTGAAAGACCAAAGATATCATGGCTTAACAAAGACGACAGTGGTTTTAACCGACTACCAGTTCCTCGTTTGTATTGGCAAAAATCAAAAAGCATGGTAGCCGAATTAGTTGCCAACCTAAGACAGGACATGGCATACAAAAAAATTTGTATATTGTCCATAAATGACCTCTGTGGCGCAGCGTTTAGCGCATCTGCCTACCATGCGAGAGGTCCCGGATTCGAGTCCCGGCTGGGGACAAATAGAACCCAGGTCTTGGATGTTTACATGTCTGTGATGTCGTTGGTTCTAACGACACAGGGTATCCTAGTGTGGGGCCAGAAGCAATTTATGTGGCTAGTAAATGTTTACATAAGGAGCTTAGTTTACTCCATTTGTATGCTAACATTAAAGTAGACTACCCGTCTCACTTTTCCTTCAGCAACTCTCCACCGTCGGTTGTCGGGAAGAAATTGCTTTAAGCAATAAGGCCGCCATTTGTACTGTATCTTTGGAAATGTTTTGTATGTGTTTTTCCTGGTAAAATGAAGAATATTCTTATCTTATCTTGGACGTCGTTGATACCTGTGCTAGCTAAAAACTGTATTAAAGGTACTACACTGCCTACACTTACTGTACTACAGAAGTTCTTCTTGGGCGTGGAAGAAGTTGTTCTTCTTCTTCTTTTTCTCTCACCTGTATTTCATCGAGGTCGTCCTGACTTCTAGCATGGGACCTCAGCTCGTAACTATACACTGAAGAGGGGGAGTTGGCGTGGGTCGGCGAAACGGACAGATTCCGCCGCGGAGGCTTCTTCGGTGGCGTCGGCTGTGGAGAAGAGAGACGGTTATTCTCGCAAGGATTGGTAGCAGACATTCCGAAACAGATACTCGTAGTTCGTCATCAGAAATGAACACGGATTTACTGTTGATATACAAACTTAATTCAAAGTCAAATATTTTATTTACAATAAAAACAAAATACCTATGTACTTTAGGAACGTCAAAGTTGTTAGTTTCACAATTAATAGATTACGCGGAGAAGAAACTAACAAAGAAGCTCCATTTTATTCTTTTCAAAACAGTTTTAGCGTAGTTAACAAACTTATAAAACTTAAAAATTATAACTCATGGATGTGTTGAACACTAGACACAATTCTCCTCTGAATACATTTAATATTAATCCGCTGCGATGTAATACAATTTTATTCTAAATTATCTTACACGCAATTTTTTTAAATTAACAGTAATCTACTACCAAATGTCTTGTTTTCGTACCCAACACCCAGTTGTTGATAATCACATCTTACAATAATAGTGCTTTTATTATAGAATCATAGAGGCACATGCTGGCGCGTGCTGGATCGACGAGGGCCTAAGAGTGTTAAATACTTAGATAACAAGTAAGTGTATCCGTAAAACACTTTACTGCTCAACCAGGATACAGAATTATTAGTGGTATCTATAAAAGCATAATTCCTCTAGAATTTCATAGTCTATCATGTCTTTGTCTCGTTGCCGTAGCACAGGTTATCCTAATTTAGATCCAGGATAAGTGATGGTGTCGAGAGGAAGTTATCAGACATACGTGGAAAACCCTAACTTGACTCCGGGGAAGATTAAAGGCATTGAAGAGTAAGAAGTCATAGAAATCGCATTGTGACATCTGAAAGAAAACTAGAACAGGCTCTCTAGAAAACCTGCCCAAGTTTAAATGCTCAGGCCTGCTTGCACTTGATAGATAAAGTATGGCGGTCAAACTGTCAAAATTCTGTTTAACTCGGGGTTAAATATATTTTAGTCGATGGTGCAAGCGGGCTTAAGAGAATAATCATCAAGGCTCCAACAATCCAATTCAACAAAGGCGATTAACGAAATGGGATCTATTCTTGGCCCATCTTGCGCGTCGTCACCGACGACTGTCCGCAATTGAGTAATTGGAATTTGAATAGCAACCAGGATAATGCAGGATAACCACGCGTGGTCTAAGTGGTAGGCGAAAGAAAGTAAATAAAAAAATAAATGCCTTATTGATAGTTACATGGTCGAAATTTCATTGACTTTCCACTGGTAAGACTAAAAACTCATACCCATAAACTGGTAAGAGACTTATTAAGAGTCGGCTCAAACATAAATCGGTTAAAACTATGGCACATCTTCGCCCGCGATGAGAAGCGACAAGGCTTAGAGAGAAAATCATAAAAATAAACTAAGGAAATAGTAACATTGAATCGCCACAAAATTTACAAAATAAACCCTCAAGAACCGAACTGATAAAGAGTATGAGTCGTTGGCAAACATAAGATAACAATAAAATATAACAAAAAAAAACCGACTTCATACAAAAAAGTTGAAAATAACTGCGTATTCTTACTTACTCGCGTTACAATTACCTACTGCTAGTTTTGGAGTCTGTGTCCGCCAAGGCAACCATAATGACACCAACTCCAAAAGTAACAATAATTGTAACGCAAGTAATCGCAAAATCATAACATTACTATAGGGAGTCTTCAATACCCGGAGAGAAAATAGAGTTTGAGAAAAAGAGAACCACTAGCCATGAGTATATCGACGCCGAACTCTATCGCTGAGCCTTACGCTTTAGTCCACAACCTTTACAGGCGTAGCAAGTGGCCCAAATGATCTAATATTGTGGCGAGAATGACAAGTAAATTGCCTGCAGCCGGTCACTAAGCCTTTTAGTTGAGCTTTTGCTAGACTAGACGTGTGTGTCTCTATATGATTCTAGATATTCTGTATGCAGATTGATTTTACCGAAAAAAACACAGAAACTGTGGCATAATGAACGTCACAAGTAAATCGCTTCGCCATACAGCGAGGCAATGCCGCCAGCTTTCTTGGAACTCAACCGGCCGACAGCGATTTGGCTCCACTATTTTATTTAAATTAGAACATAGATTTAGATTACTTTTTAATATTATTATTAGTGTTAGTTTTGTAAATACCCATTAGTTTACATTAGTTTTATTAAATATTTATTAACTATTATATCTTACGTTAGTTGTTAGAATAAATAAACTATACTCGTACCAGTAAATCTTCATCATTATCTTCTTGAAGAAGAAATGGTAAAAAATAATTCAAACTGTCCGGTAACAAAAAGTGAAATACCTACTTAGCGAAGTAATATACTCTATTAAAGCAGCGGTTGCCTTTAAAACTACAGCCCTTATATTACGTACTACGTAGGTATTGCGGCCGAAACTACATAAGTGTATCAAAGATTAAATTTGAGATAAATTCTTCGAAATTTAAATTTGACCTCTACGGATTGTAGAGACAATCATGTAAATACGAGTACTAGCAAAGAAAAAGTCAGCAACCGCAGTCCCATACAATAAAGAATGTTCTATTGTATTCCCTTACAACACAATATTACAAACTTTCAACGTAAAGGTATTAAACTTAAACAAAAGTGAAACCTAACTAGACAAACAATAGCGAGGCGAGGAGTGCGTCGGCCATTACTAAAACGGTGCCCAATCTTCTGCAGACTGGTATATTCTTGGCGCGTTTTCCACAATACCATGCATTTGAGTCGAGGAATTGACTAGACTAGGGTATGGTGCATGTAACGAAATGTTTGTAAAATTAATAAAATATAATTTTGCCTATGAATAAAACCATGAGCTATTGAACATTACTAAAGATATAAGTATGCAAGGTACAGGCAATGCAATGCAATAAATATTGGCCTAAGATATTATTAACTTTATTCCGGATACACTTACTTGCCTTTTTGTCGGAAGAGTCCGACCAGGTTCCGCTCTGATTCGCAGAGCTTAATCATGGTGAGCTGAGACGGAGCTCGCGTCGGTTGCTCGTCTCCGACTCAGACAAAAAGTCAAGTAAGTGTATCCAGCATAAAGGTAAAATAATGTCTAGTGATTACGAAAGTTTTAGTTTAAAGGTCTACCAATTTTTTCCAATGCATTCTTGCTAACACAGAGTTCTCAAAAGCGCCGACTTTAAAAAAATTCAACATGGTGTGGGCCTACCACAGTTGTGTCATCTTTAGGCAGGTCATTTCTAGCCATGACTGATATTCTATTAGCAAGCTGAGTAATTGAAGGCTGTACTACCGTCAACTGCAAAAGTGCTTACAAAATTAAGACCTCTGATTAGCAGCGGAAAACCCATCCGCTTTGCACGTAAGTTTAACCCATACAACCCATAAATAGACGGCGCAAAACACCAGTCGTTTAGAGGTAAACAGTGTTGTTTATTGACTACGCTGCTAATAGGTCGTTCGTTCCTATACGGAAGATGAGATAAGAAGCAATCTGTGCGGGAAACCGCGCGGCTCATATCAGTTCAGAGAAATTGTACATGAGCTCAGTCATATTCTACGCCGGTTTCGGATGCTTTTATCTTGGCCTGTGCTGAAACATCCAACATTTTGGTCCAAGTATGTCCGTATATGACGTCCATGGACATACTTCGTCTGTGTATGTATGAAGTCCCTTACCGGCACTTTGATTCACTAATTAATGTTGATGAAACGAAAGTGATCTGCTAGGATCATGACAAGGGGAGAGCATAGACTGTCTCTCCATCAGGGATACATGCTGGGGATTATGTAAGTGTATTCTCGAACATTTAATAGTAAATGATCTGTGAAGCTATAAAGAAGACATGAACATGAACCATTCAAGACACGACATCAAGAAATACAGTACACACATATACGTATACGTTTGTATACGTCCCACAGAAAAGGTGATAATAAATCATCATCATCATCAACCCATTATGTCCCCACCGAGGGGCACGGGTCTCTTCCCTGAGGAAGGTACAGGCCATACTCCACCACGGGGGCCAAGTCCGGATACTTACAATAAAAGTCACGCGAACTGTTGTACATTTTTATATCATGTTCATTCCCTTCCTATTTCATTAGATGTTGAAACTAAAAAATAGCACATACCTGTCACACTCTAGAAGACCACAAAGCTATGACAAAGAAAGTCACGACGAATCTCAAGAAACACGAAATTGCTTAAAACCTAAACAACCCAAAAGAGTCCCGCGTGGAGACGATGGCGCATCAGATCACAAAGCGAGTAGATCAAAGGGCTTGTTATAAATCAGTGGCGCAAGCGCAGGCGTCACCGGTCTCAACTGGTGGCTTAGTACGGCGCCAAAAACGGAGGGGTTCGATTTGAATAGTTGGTACAAAGTATAGGACAAATCAGCTAAGGCAAAGTATATCAGTTTCGTCTTTGCTCCTCAATCAGATTTACCAAATAGTCTACGGCCAGTATTATAGTCTTTAAGGCACTGCATTTTTGAACACGGACGGAAATCTCAAAACCATATCGAGAATTATGCTTTCAGTACTATTTTTATTTAGAACATTTGTAAATAAGTGTATATTTTTTAGATATTCAATAAAAAGCCATTCATTTATTACGTATGGATTCGTTGGCCATTTCATTGGCCATGCTACTTATTTTTGATATGTGTTTTTTTAAAATTTAGTTTGAAAATTTTTACCATTTTAAGAAACTAATTTCTGCATTAACATTTTTGAGGTTTTATTTGTTAAAGACTTTTAACAAATAAAAACTCAAAAATTCAGAAATTAGTTTCTTAAAATGGTAAAAATTTTCAAACTAAATTTTAAAAAAACACATATCAAAAATAAGTAGCATAGCCAATGAAATGGCCAACGAATCCATACGTAATAAATGACAGCGTCATAACTTCGAGTAAATTTAAATGCTATGACGATAATGACAATTAAGATCTATAGAACAACTATTTTATCACAACTAGGTGCTTGGGTGTTACTAAACAAAGGCTAATAACAGTTACCTACAACACACGCCAATAAAATGCAGAAGTAAATAGCTATGGAATGCAATACACGAAACCACGAAAAATAACTGCCGGTCTTGTACCAAACTTATTTCAAACCATAGAAGACAAACTAAACAAGAACATTGGGAGCATTTATTCAAATTAACCGGAACCAATGGGCTTGATGAATGAATGACGATGGTACACATTGATTGATGACTGAAGACAAGATACGGTTTTATAGAAAGGTTTCATATGGGGACGTGTAATGGAATGTAAGTAGGACAAAGTGTTATAATCAAATATGTCGTGAAGATTGATTTTGTATGTATGGACTTCCTGAGTCGTGCCTTATTTACTTTTGATTGATGGATTATTTAGATGCAGAGTTATGCAAAGAGATTAATTGCAGAATGAAATATGTTCATAAAAAATACGAAACATAATTTTAATCGTATACATTTCGCGATAACAAAACATTAATCGGCGAGTGTGCGAGACTCGCCACCGCACACTGGGATCAGATTGGAAAAAAGTGGGGTATTTTGACCCCATTTTTCAAACGAAATTTCAAACGACGACCGTTCTGTAAGCCGCAGAGATATGAAGTAGATAGGTGTCTTAGTATGAAATGTCAAGAATAATACTCTCCGTCACACCCACTAAGCATTATTTTAACATCTTTAAAAAATACGAAGTTATTCACAAAAAAAAGTTTTACTCCATACAAAAAAGACTAAATTTTTTTTTTGTCGTAAGTGGCTTAATTTATAGCAAAATTGCAATCAGCAAATATTTATTGAAATTACGTAAGGAGTCATTAGAAAAAAAATGTGGTCAAAATACCCTATTTCCACTTTTTCCAATCCGATCCCAGTGTGCACCGAGTGGGTGCCACAAGACGGACATCGAAGTCGAGGCCGGCCTAAGATGACTGTGGAGAGACAATCTCGGCCAACATCCGCCGCAGTGGTCAGAGGTGGCCCAGGACCGAAAACCCTGGACTGAACTGGGGGAGGCCTTTGCCCAGTAGCGAGATATAAAAATAGAGGCAACATACCTATTAGAAAAAAAAATTGGCCAAGTGCGAGTCGGACTCGTGCACGATTTTTTATCTATAAAAACGGCAAATAATCACGTTTGTTGTAGGGGAGCCCCCCGTAAATATTTATTTTATTGTGATTTTTAGTATTTGTTATTATAGCGGCATTGGCGGCGGCGGTTCCAAGAATTGGAACTAATCTACAGCCTCCAACCGTGAATTGCTCAAGAAGACCAAATAAATGATTTTTATCATCCATAGTCTCGATTACAAAACCAACGTTAAAATTAGAAAACTTTCTACTGGATGAATACGCTGGAGTTTCAACAGATAAACATTAATGAAATCCGAGACTAGAATATTCTCATACCAATTGCCCCAAAAACTATATGTAAGCTTTACGAAACCATGTCAAAGTGTAATAAATAACATATTTCTACGTGTCGTGACCACTGAATCTTTTGGTCGCCTACCAGACTCATAAGAAACGTGTAAATCGAGGTCTCCGAGACAATCTTGCTTTAAGTATTTTAAGTCGCGCCCTACACTAGTACAATCGTATTAAACGCCACATGTGCGCTGGAATAATGAGGTTTTTGGGTGCTTAAATAGACGGATTGGGTAAGAAAACCAAATAGAATCGCCCGTAGAACACTTGAATCATTACTTTTTTATGTTTTTTATTAGGTACAGTCGACAACGCGTCAATCATCACATTTTAGTTGCAAAATCGCCCAAGGCCTGTACTGTACTGTAATGCAAGGACTGTACAACAAACAGAAGAACATTTAATGAACAGACAACCTTACATATTAAAAAAATATAATATTCAATTATTCCTCGAGCTCCATTATCCATTTATTTAAAACTCAAAATTGTGTGATTTTATTAAGCTCCGAAATCAAACAAACGCCAAGGATTGTTCAATGTAAAGAAAAGGAGAAAAAGGGAAATCTTATAATCTTATGACTTCAGAAAAAATCTTTCACCCTTAACTTTTAAAATGATAAATTCTTAATAATAGGGAATGGATGAAAATATCAGAAGTGCTTGATAATTTTTTTGGTGATAGGAATAACCTTCCTTAACGCGAGAAAAAAGTTTCAATTTTTTTGGCCCCGTAGTTAATTTTTAAATATACTTAATATTTTTCCATTCGTAGTTCTGGGCTTAGTACGGCATATCAGACATATTAGAAAAATATTAAGATTATTTAAAAATTAACTACGAAGCCAAAAAAATTGAAACTTTTTTCTCGCGCTAAGGAAGGTTATTCCTATCACCAAAAAAAAAATATCAAGCACTTCCGATATTTTCATCCATTCCCTATTGGGTAGTTGACAAAATGTCAAAAGAGTTACTTTTAAAACGGAATTTTGTGTGAAAATACCGAATTATGACGTCATATTTCATAGCACCCATTTTATGTTTCATCTATTTAAAAATTGTAATAACTAACTTGTTTTAATCGAGAACATCAAATAATTTATTTTTGGTCGTGTCAACTACCAAATTTTAAAAGCCAGTGCCCTTATTGACGCAGGTGTAAGTGTAAAAATATCTAAAGTGTTAAGATGACCAACCATAGATTTATGTACGGACATTTTCAGCATTACTTTGTTTTTCTGGTGATAATATAAGCCTAACTTCATTAGGATTTTTCTGATGTAAGAACTAGTAATTCCGAACTAAACTGTACCGTAGTACCTATATTATAAATTACTCGCAGTGCCTGCAACTACGTTCACGGGGTGAACGGATTAATCTATATCCCATGTCCATTCTGAAGGTCCATTCTAAACAGTACTGTAAGATTTTTTTAAATCTGTTTAGTAATTTTGGCGATTACCCCCTACACAACTGTCAAACACACAAACTTTTTTAACTTTATTCCGGATACACTTACATACTTGGTTTTTTGTCGGACTCTTCCGACAAAAAATCAAGTGGTTAAGTGTATCCGTTAATAATGTTTAGTGCTTACGAAAGTTTTAACACAATTTTATCTTTATATTATAATATAAGTGTACATTTAAAGCGATGAAAATAAGATGTTGCCAGAAGAGGTTAAATGATTCTACAACTTAGAATGACCAAGACGTATTACAATGTAACAATCTTATATCTTGTGTTTGACAAATAACCTATCCTTATTTTTGACGATTGAAAATCTTCAAAAAAACCGAAATAATTACAATGCCAACTACGTTCGTTCGCCATTAATTAGTGGAAACAATGGGGTAATAACCAACATGATTATCAAATCTTTATAGCTTCCGTCTAGCCAACCGTCATCAAACAATCAGAATTTAAGACCCCGGTCATAATGCCACAAACTATCTGCCATTGGCATGAAGCCAAGGCGTCGATTCGGCAGGTGCTATTTACGTAGATTCGGCACATTCCCGCAGCATAGAGCAACGATTAAATATGGATTGCAGACTTGACACTCCTTAATACAAAGATACAAACATTTATTTGTCATTGAAGAAGATAGTACATACTTTTGCTTTGATACAGTAAAAGGACGGTTACGGTTAATAACCGAAACAAATACATACTTTTTGTTGCTTTGATACAGTAAAAGGACGGTTACGGTTAATAACCGAAACAAATCTGTTATTAACACTTTCTTGTAAGCGTTAATCCATATAGGTATTATGATTGTTATCGAGTCATTTCGGTTAACAGAAACGGCTCTGTTAACAGATGGCCTGTTAACATTTCTGTTACGGTTTCTCAATATAACGAATGGGTATATTTTTGTCTTAGTCTATCTGGTTGAGTGTGACAGAAAGAGGCAATTATTCACCATAATTGTCATTATGGTTTCGGTTAACCCCGCCGAAGTTTTGAATTTAAATCTGTTAACCATAGAAATGGGTTAATAATTTATTATGAATGGGTAATCCGTTTCTTGCTTTGAAACAAAATATTTTAATGGACTCTTTCTATCTATAATATCTTTCCTGTGTGCAATAGCATACTTAATCTTTGCCCAAGCACTGATTCCATCCGGCACATCACATGTGAGTTTACGAAACCGAAACTGGGTTATAGGGCCCTTGACACGTTGCCGTGATTGTTCCCACAAAACGCCAAGGGATCTGGGAAAAGTCATCTATCTTGAGGATTGTTTATTATTTAGTTTGATTAATGGTGATGAGGTCGTGGAGAGTTATAAAAAGGGCCAGGAGGCATAAACTCGTCATTTCTAGGTTGTTGATGATAATGGCGGAAACGTAGTGTCTCTTTATCTATTGCTTTCTGTCTACAGTCTGTTAGCTTTTAGATTATACCTTGGCTACTATCGGGTAGAATAGATTATATTGGAATAAGGTAAGATTTATTTTGTATTGTATTTATAACTTTACATAACTTTTCAAAATAGTGAAGAAAAGTTTTATACAGTGCAGGAAGTAGTATACACTAGTGAGCTTTCGGCGAAAACCGAAGCCTACTCTAGAGCCCGAGGTATATTCTAAAAGCTAACAGACTGTACCTCTCTTTCTCTCCTAAAGAAGCAACGGGGCAAGGCACCTCGATTCTGTTAGTGCATTACAGTTCAATTCAACACACAACACACACACACACACACTCACACACACACACACACACACACACACTCACACACACACACACACACACACACACACACACACACACACACACACACACACACACACACACTCACACACACACACACACACACACACACACACTATTGCATACAACATAATAATAATAATTAAACTAATAATTTCATTCATTTTTTATCATTATATCATTTTGAAATGTCTCAATAAGCTCTAGCAAGTTTCTCTGTTTTTGCTTTGTATAAGATTCATAACTCTTCGTTTTACTTTTTGTCTGGTATTATTTTCTAATTACAGTTATATGGTCAGGTCACGTGACATGATTTTTAATTCCATTGACGCCTGGAATTACGAATACGCGAGCGTGCGTTGATTTGAAGCGGCAATGAAATGAAATCGACGCTGTCATGAATTGTCATTGTACTACAACGCATTAGCAGAATCGAGGCTCTGGACCATTGTAGCTACTGGTAAACTTTCTTACCATATTCTACACTTTCGAACAACCATAAACCATATTCAGCAAGCAAGAAAAGTGCTGTATCCCACAACTGTATCCTGTTTCATGTTTTTTGTCAATAAGACGAAATATATCGAGCAAAACTGAGCGGAAGGGCCGGTGAGAGACGACCCAGGCGGATACTTCAACCAAATAGGGGATTTATTAGCAAAGGACAAGATAAAAAGTACCCAAAACCGGCGTGCGTGCGTGCATGCACCGACTAAAGAATGTCGATAATGCGAAAGTGTTTTATTAGGATCGTTGGCAGTCCCTAGTCTCTGCCTACCCCTCTGGGATACGGGCGCGAGCTTATGTATGTAAACGAAATAAATAAATACACTTTTTACTATCCCTGCTACACAAAATGAGTTAAAAATGAAATGAACAGAGAACAATCGAACGAGCTGACCAACCCAAAATGATGGAGAGGTACTTTCAGAAGAAAGACTACTTTATAAAAGATCAAAGTAAAGTAGTGAACTGCATACCTATTTTTCAATGCCTCAGATACCCTACTCTTCCGAATGAACCTAATATCCTGTACATTAAATACATCTACGTGACGATTTTAATCGCCCAAGCCTTCATACTTAAATACGCTCTTCAATATTCTAATCAGCGATTAAACCATCACACGCTCTGTGTGACACAGCACCACCAATTCAACGAACTCTAACGCCCTCAGACTTCCTAGTAAATTTACTGTCAACGACTGCAATACGAAATACTATAACAAACTAACAACTGAATGAAAACTTACGTTTAGAAATGCACTAAATTTCTTCGCACTACACAAACACAAATTACACGCACACGTAAAAATTCCACCAATTACAAAGCACAAATCATTTACTACAATCACTCGATCTATATCACGTTTCCGATTATATTTGAAAATCGAATGCAAGCAGCGACGCGCGCGCTATGCGTACGCGACGACTCGACTGACCGATAATCTCCCGTGTGGCTTATTCCCGCATAGCGTAGAATTGTTCTCTAACATTGTCCCATTCCATGTAGATACCAAACGTGTGACTCCCATGGGAGCGAACTCGAGGATCGGGGTGCTGTTTTAGATCAGAAGTGGTGTGGTTTTCCCATGCGAGGAATAAAACTGCTTATTAGCAGGGTATACCTGCATGATACGCTTTATGCGCCAATTAAAATTACCATGAACTATAAACTTTTCAGCGGATGCTGCTGCAATAAATTGTCAATAAATTGCTCAGTTAAGTCATAATATCCAACCAGTTTACAATTTAGCAAGAAAAGTGGACGAACCAACTTGTGGTTCACAATTTACAACAGTAGCGTTTCCACGCGGAAAGCTTTCAAACGTTAATTATGGTTTCTCACGCACTTTTTGCAATGTTCTTGGCAAGGGAACTGGTACGACTGCTAATTCTGTTGTTTTATCGTGCTGGCAATTAAATAAACAAGGTTCAAGAGGTCAAAATTCGTTTCAAGTAAGAGGAAGAACGATTTGAACCTTTGATTTGAGAAAAACTATGGTATGGAGTTCTCCCAAAAATATGCTGTCAAGAACTATGTTGTCACGGACATGGTCTTAACTCCCGGGAGTACTTATATTCTATTTATTTATTTATTTATTGATACTTTTATTGCACTTAAATTTTAAGTAAAAATATAGTACAATGCGGCGGACTTAATTGTGTCATCAGAGACATAGGATCTTTTAAAAGATCTCCACTTGCTAGGGTCTTGAGCGGCGACTTCGAAATATTCCCATCCCAACCCAAATGTCTTCGCCTCTTTTTTTTTTTTTTTTTTTTTTTTTTACCCAGGAGAAACCACTTTACGGGTACCGCCGGCTCGGGGGAGCACGGCGGTTATGTCAGACTCCCCGCCCTGTAAAGGGCAGTATACCGACTAAAACTCCTGGGGTGTTCCATCCCACTCGCAAGGGACGGGGCCACGGGAACGCTTGCGCACACTACCGCAACCCCATCAGCGGGCGCCCTCGCGGGCACTTCTTCAGGGGGGAAGTGTTTTCTCCCCCCACTCCGCTAAAGGCACTCCGGAACACATGGAGCGCCTTCCAGCACGGGACCTCTGAATCGAGCGGTGAGTCCCCCGACCCACCGCCCGAAGGCCCCCGTTAAGGCGGCAGACGGTCGGCATACGCCCGCCGTCTGCGGCCGGTCCTCCGACGGCGAAGAGGGAGCGAAAGGGGATCATTCTCTCGCGCCCTCTCCGCCGCCTCTTTCTCCACCATGACGGCCTCGCTGAAGGCGAGGACCGCCGACCAAGCCTCTTCGCTGCCGACCATCGCACTGACGATGGCCGGCAGCGAGAGGTCCGCCCCAATAGCCGCGGCCAATTCGGCACGCGGCTCCGCCCACGCGAGGCATACGGTGCGCGTGTGCTGCGCCGTGTCCTCCGTCGCGTCGCAGTGGTGGCACGCCGTCGACGGCTCCCGACCCACAATCCGGCACAGGTACACACCGAAGCAGCCGTGCCCGGTGAGGACCTGCGCCAGGCGATAGGTCAGTGCGCCGTGCCTGCGTTCGGCCCACTCTCGAAGAACGGGTCGAACGGCGGCCACCACCTCGAGGCCGGCGGTAGGTTGCGCCAGCCTCTCCCACCAGTCCCGGAAGAGATCGTCGCGGGCTCCCTCTCTCCACCGCACGATCTCCTCCGGAAGCGGCATCCCGCCATTGGCGCGAACCTCCGCGCTGCGCCAGTAGACCGCCGCAAGTACCTCGGCTTCGAGGTCCCATGGCGGGCTACCGGCCAGCACCGTCGCCGCCTCGTACGAGACGGTGCGGTACGCTCGAGCCGCCCTGGTCGCCATGACTCGCTGCGGGCGCCGCAGCAGGGTCTGGTTTGCAGCACCCAGTCCGTCCACCCATATTGGCGCTCCGTAGAGCGCCATAGAGCGCACCACACCCGCGTACAGGCGGCGACAGCTCCCCCCAGGCCCCCCAATATTGGGGAGCAGTCTCGCGAGCGCTCCGGCCGAGGCCACCAGTCTGGGGGCCAAGCGCCGGAAGTGCTCCGTGAACCTCCATCGGCCGTCGAGCACTATGCCCAAGTACCGCATGTGCGGCGTGACGGCAATGGAGGTTCCACCCACCACTATAGCCATTCCTGGAGGCGGCGCCTTTCGAGGCCCGTGGAAAACCAGGGCCTCGGACTTACTGAGGGCCACCTCCAGGCCCAGGCTCCGGATTCTCCGGACGACCTGGGCTACGCCCGCCGTTCCGAGGAGGGTCGCCTCCCTGTGGGTCGCGCCTCGGGCCGTCACGAGGGTGTCGTCGGCGTAGCATGTCACGCCGACCCCCCGCAAGTTGGCCCCGCGCAGCACCCAGTCGTAACCGATGTTCCACAGGAGCGGCCCGAGGACCGACCCCTGTGGGACACCGCACGACATTTCTATGGTGGACCACTCGTCCCGGGCCGGATACGCAATGGCCCGGTCGACGAAGTAGTCCGCCATCACCCTCCTCAGGTACCGGGGCACGCCGTGGTACCGCAGAGCCTCCTTCACGGTCTCCCAAGGCAGGGTGTTGAAGGCGTTCGCGATATCCAGCGAAACCGCCAACACACTGACGTAACTCCCTCAAAATATTACTCAAAAATTATTTAAAACCCTACAGACTACTAAGTCCCGGAGGAGTAGGCAAAGACCAGGGTTTCCCACTTGCCAGGATCCTGACAAACTTCTTTCACTTCAGCCGTATTCATTAGTTTAAAAACCAAACATAATAAACCTATACAGAGGTGTTGCTGAACAATGAGGCAGCGCAATTAATTTTTTCAACAAACTTGCGTGTCGATTAGCCATATTGCGTGTTTGCATGTCACAGCCGCGAATACTATTAACTGAACAGGGTCATGCAAAAGCAACAGGTTTGGTTTTAATTATTGTAATGGAATGAAAATGGAACCCACATTTAGGTTAAAATGTGTGCCGTTGATTTTGAGACGCGAGTCTTTTTCCGCACTATGATTTCAGTGATTATTGATTAGCGATGTGTTGAATGTACGAGTATTAGGCATTATTCATTTTTGAGTGTAGTTTATTGAGGACCATTTTCTAGACTGCTGACAACATAATTTCATTATGATTTGATCGTTTGTAACTTCTGAATATTTCGCCACATAATCATAATAATTTTGAGGGCTCTTCTCAGACAGATTTCACATTAACAATAACAATTTTATATCCAACCACGTGTTGTATTCTTAAGCATCCGCAACGTATCATAACATTGTTGTTAGCCATGTGTTGGAGAATATTTTTGGAACCGCACAGATTCGCCTGACCGTCCTGTAAGAATGCCGATGACGTTTTATTTAACATTATGCAACTAAGTTCAGATGTATTTGAGGTTGGCTGGCGGCAACGTTGGCAACGAATATTATCCTAGCCGCAAATAGAAATTGGGGAAGGAAAAGTGTCCAGGAAAAACTGTTTATTACTAAAACACGACTGCAGGTTTAGGTAGAAAAAAAATATGATGGCATGTGGAACGGTCTTGTTTTGATTATTTTGGGAATTCGGATAAGACATGAACAATCACAAATTACGACGTATAGTCCTCCGGATGCAAATCGAGTTGGGATTAACTTGGACTTGTTTTAGGGGCATCACTACAAAGCAGTTGACATGTACTAAAAGAAACAACAGAATTTAGGCCCCGGACAAATGATTGTATTGTGGACGATAATATTATTCACGAGATCTATCTTCTACGATAGTCCGGTAAAGAGGATCTTGACGCTCCCAGACTATTTAAAAAGTGACTGTATTAATAAACCAGAGGTCAAGGGACAGGGGATTAACAGCCCAAGTGGGACATGAGGACTATAAAAATAAATTGTGCTTAATTGGTAACTTTATTTCACTTAGCATGACAAAGACAAAATTATGGTTAACACACATTTTTAGATGAGTATGCGATTATAACTGTAAGATGTGATTAGGTACCTTTTAATTTTAGAGCATGATGATGATTTAGTAGGTTTTCTGGTAGATACGTCTAGATATGTCCTTTCAGGATTTCCTAAATTACGTATTTGCCTTTGTTTTAGTTTTAGTTTACTTATTTCATTTGGTGCGGTGGATTTGTTTGGTACAGATATGCGAATTCACCTATAAGGTATTATTAAAACTGATCTAGAACTTACCGACACTTTACTGAGCTCGAGGTGATGCGCCAGGTGATGCGGCGCACAGCTCGACGCGGCACTGGAGACGCTCAGGGCATCTCCCTCACTCGTGCCCTCAGCCTCGTCCCAACGCCGCCGCCCCGACCCACTGCAAACATCAGCGCCCCACACCCCACGCTCAAGCGAAGCAAGCGACTTAGCCATTACCAACGGAACATTCGACTCGGAATCGTTAGAGTTAGAGCCACTGTCAGAATCGTCGGTTTTAGAATTTGAGTTAGCACAGTTGAGTTCATTCGAATCGGAAGTAACATCAACGTTGACTTTCTCATAATCGAAAGATAACTCTTCCGAGTTTGAATCGCCTTCGTGAATGTTAACGCCGTTAGGAGATAGTTCTTCACTAGTTTCAATTCCACTTTCGATTGACTCTTCAGGAATAGAACTGATCACGGGGTCTGTGCTGGTGAATTTGAACGACTCACTGTGGACCCACGGCTTTCGCCTTTCAGATTTTACAGTGTCAGTGTCTGAAATATCTCCTTCGGACAGTGTCTCGTCGTCTGGGGAATCAATTTCCTCAAGGCACGATTTAAAGGACATGTCGGATTTTATAGTGACATTGGAGTCACAAGTGTGTAAAGACCAATGTCCAGAATGTTCCGAAGTACTTGATTGTCGAAGATAGTTTTGCGCAACGTCTGAAGCGTTTGATGGCGATGTTTTAAGAGATATGACATCGGTTATGTCTTTGATGGAGTAAGGACGTGATGATGATGAGAAGGTTGATGGTGGAGACATAGTGTTACAAGCGTTTGAGTCTTCGAAATCATTGTTGCATTTGTCGGATTGATGTTTTGACACAATATCAACGACCGCGTAAGGTTCTTCTAAAATAGGAACAGATTTATTCTTTGAAAGACCAGTCTTATTCGTAGTCGAATTCGGAGAAAGATTCAAAGTTATATCTGGTGTTGAAATACTCTTTTTGATGGCTGAGAATTTGACGACTAAGCTGCTTGGTGATTCCCGGTTTTTAACGTGATATTTACAAGTGTCGGAATCGCAAAAGCACTGGAACGATGTCACTTGCATGTCAGTGGATTTTCTTAAAGCGTCTAAGTCGATAGTGACATCTTCATCGTCTTTTGAAATTGTGAGCAAGTCCTCTGCACTTTTATGGAATTTGGGAGGCCTAGGTTTACAGAAACAAATGGCAGTTTCGAAGTAGCTATCCCTTTTGTTTGGGACCTTTTCAAAAGGCGCTACGTCACTGTACAATGTGTCTCTATTGAAAATGTAAATAAACTCTTTTACTGTTGGTGCTTTGTAAATACAATGGCCTGTGCCTCTGATATGATAATTTACTAAAGTATCTTTGATGAATTCGTTGTTTCTTTTAAATTCTTTGTCACTTGACTTTCCGTCAATTTCAATGTTAGTAAAAGTCTTGTGCCTAAAAAGAACTTTCTTCTTTACTTCCTTTACTGGTTTCTTGCTTGGCAGAGTGCCTGTCATTGATAGATACATTGACTTTTCATTAAGTTCATGACTGACATCGACATTGTCCAAAGCACTTGCTTCGGTTGCATCGGAGTCATCGGATGATTGAGAAGATTTGCGTGAACGAGATTTCTCAACAGTAGAGTGTGCAGAGAAATTCGTTCGATGTTTGAAAGATCGAGACTTCTTTGAGAGAAGAATATCTTCAAAATTAGCCTCGTCGGTCATAGAGCCAGAAGACAGAGTAGAAGTTCTACTTTGACTTGGCGATGACTCGATTGTTTCTGCACTAGCTACAGTTTTGATTGGCAACATGGTTCTTTTTGGGGGTTCCGGTTTTTGTCTTGTTTCTAGATGTGGTGTCACATTCTCATAAAATATTTTCTTTTCTTCTATTTTAGGTGCAATGTGTTTCCTAGTTGCTGGTTTAGGCGTCAGCACAGCATTTGTGAATGTTACATTTTCGTAAATTGCACCTTCGTTGCTTGTCTTTCTAGCCACCGTAGGCCGTGGCGGTGGTTTGGGTTTAATATCTACGTTTTCTATCACTATTTCCTTTTTCTTATCGAATTCGCAAGATTCGTAGTTGACGTTCACTACTGATTCGTGCGACACTGTAGATATTCTTGTTTTTTCAATGGAATTGGTGTCTCTAGGTTCAAAGATACTTAGCTTTGGCCTAAGATTAATAGCCTCAGTTGGTTTGATTTTTTTGTCTGTTTTATTGTTATTTTCAGTATCATCTTCGACTATAACCATATCAGTAATGGAGTTTTCAGAGTCGCTGAGCTCATTGTTTTCAGAAATATTTGGCAAAGAATTTTTAAAACCAGGACAACTTCTATTACTTCTATTCACAGGCGCATCTCTGTCCAATGTGGCTAGTCTATCTAGAGAGATAGTGTCAAATTCATCTGTGCAGATCATTTCACCACACTCCTCCGACTTTTTCGACAAGAATTTGACTGGCTTGAAGAATCTACTATTCCCAATTTGTATTGTACCTGTTTTTTTACTACATTTCGTTGCAACAGTAACATCTGTTTCAGAAGTGGTATTGTTAGAAATGTTAGGAGCAGAGTTAAATTTGGATCTAATGCCCATATTAGCCCAGTTAGCGAGTTTTTTGACAAAGTTCTGTGGTTGACTTTTTGTGAGAAATGAAGATGATGACAAGCTTTTGTTAGTGTTCGAACTGTTTTTCTGGGTCTCTGGGGCTTTCCTGTAAAACACATAAGTAACAGAATGTGAAAAGTGGCAAAGAAAAAAACTTAAAAAGAACATTGTACATCTTGGTGTTATTATGTTATTACGACAAACCAAAAGCATAGATACATGGTGTAAAAAGTGTATGAGTAAGTAAAGTGACAGACGCTGAAGAATTAACTCAGTACGAATTTCTCATGTGTGTCCATGTGTAACCGACCTGATTTTAAATGAGTGGTGAAATGGCAACTTTGAAACCACTGTAAAAACAGTACAGTTGCCATTTCACCAGTTTCCCCACCCATCCTGTAAATTAAATTGACATTGCGGGCAACCATGCCTATCATGGCAAGGTCTATCATGCCTGAGGTTCCATTTAAGTTAATAATCTACGATTGATTCTTCTGATTTTGAATTAGGATTAAAATCCAAATTAGTTCTTCATGTAAGCCTTCTCTGCCTTCGGAAATCTTTTCTATTAAAATTTCTTGTCTATTATGTCTCATGGGCTTATGAAATTGGTCAAGTTTCCCATATGGCACTGTGATTTTCTATTACATTGAAAATGATGTCTGCATTTTATTTTCTGAAACTCTCCATTTGAAATAGCACCAAACATCTCAACGTTACTCCAACTACATGTTAATTGAAATCATTTCTCGGGCCAAGTATTTTCCTTTTTTAAACGCCAGGAGCTTTTGTTTGTCCTCAAAGGAAGGCAAAGCTTTAGCCTCTTTCAGCCTGATCCCACCTGAGGAGTTACTAAACGCGCGTCTTATCATACTTCATTCCATATTTAATCAGAATATAACCAATCCCCCGGAATGTCTTGTATCTCTTTTTAGTCTACGAAACTTCAGCATTTACGTCTTGCTTGGCCACGCCCGTCATGTTTCAAGGACAGTTTTATCATCTTTTTATCTGGAAGGTCATTTTTACTTGTATGGAAGTAAAGTTATTATAATCTATCTGTACAAGGCTAAATAACGTCTTTCGAGCTTGGTCTCACAGTATGTAGATGTTGCACAGATCTTGCAAATGTATAGCTATCCTCATAGTTGTTGTCCGGTCGTAACCTAGAGCAGCGGTTATTGACCTTTCAAGGCTTTTCAACAAAACATACATGACTTGATTGCATTCAACGCTGCAAGCTTCTAAATTTATCTATAGATGCTTGCAGGAGTGGCCACTAGGTTTAAACTATATTTAAAATATTTTTTTAACCGCTCCAGTTAAGCATGTCTCTTGGGATAGGAATAGAGTCAGTCGAGTACAGTCGGCATTTTCTAGTACATTTTCGATATAAGGTTGCCTATAACGTTTCCGACGAGAGTGCGCGGTTGTCAAGATTGTTCGATACATATTACTCTGAGACTCCTCCTTCAAAATCTGTAATTAAGCTACTTTCAATAAAATTCTTTATTTTGCGAACACAAACGTTCGTAAGCACTATAATACACATTGAACCTAATTCTGTTACTTGTTTTTTTGTCGGAAGAGTTTCGATCAGGTATCGCTATGATTCGCAGAGCTTAATTATGGTGAGTAGAGACGGAGCGTTTATCTTTCCTGAGAACATATTCTTTGTGGCTCTGCTAGAGAGTATGCTCCGCAACAGAGCCACAATCAATGTCTATTTTATCATTACCTAAGGCACGTACAGCCGGATAACGGCATACGTACGTTATGTACGTTTGACGTACGTACAACATCCTTTCAAGATATAAATGATCAGATTCTAAGGTGGTGGCTCTGCTGAGTGCACCACACCAAGTCTTCGGTTGCTTGCCTCTGACCACACAATCTTATTTTATAAGAATAAAAATAAAACATAAGAATAAAAAATAAAATAAAATCAATTTTTCAAGTGGTTAAGTTAACGTTGTTGAAGAAAGTTTTTACTGGTTTTCCGGTATTGTAAGCTCCCTTCGCATACCTACATCATACCTACCGACTTACTCTAGAATAGAATATTATTAGTCACCATGATTTAGCTCTGCGAGTCAGAGCGAAACCTGGTCGGACTCTTCCGACAAAAAGTCAAGTAAGTGTATCCGGAATAAAGTCAATAACATTATCATTCATTTTTTTACCTACACCTAGGAGAGTCACCTCCTCTATACTTTACACCTCTACCTTATTCAGTATGAACCGAGACGGATTTAGCAAGTATACAATTTCGCATAATCCCGTCTCGGGACATCTCTGCCGAAGCAGAGACACGGAAGATTTTAATGAACAGCCACAGTTTTTGTCTCGCGTCCTTCTTTCAGGGGTCGAGTTTCATTTAGAGCTACGGGTTCTTTGCAGCGGCCAGCCTTGTTTGTTTGCAGTAAAGATAGTAATTTAGGACGTACCTATCTCCTTGTTGTTATACAAAGTTCGCTTTAGTATATTCTTGTTTTTATTTACACAGACATAAACGTTGCTAATATAAGCCTTGTACTGACTGACTTTTCAGTCATTAGTAAACTTTATCTACGCTAGTTGTAGTCGTTACACAAAGAATCAATACTATTTTTAAAAAATACTATGGGTTAAAGTTTAAACCGCATTAATAATATTAATAACTTAGTGAATCGAGATCCTGGAGAAGGAATTATACAAGGTTTTTGTATCTAAGTAAATGGTATACAATTGGCTGTCATACCGCTTAGACAGAGTATTCTATCAACGTTTGTGTGGGAACCGCTCCGTCTGGCGCCGTCTGAATAAGGCCCTTTCTCCACTGCTCCGGTCTGGCGTCGGACCGGAATCAGTCATGAGAAAAATATCGGATGCCGGATTATGCTTCTCCACTTCATCCGACTATAATCGGCAATGGACGTGACGCAGTGCTTTATTAAAATTTCTCGGTTTTTCTATTCGAGGCAGGGGACGTTTTCCACACATTCTATTAATTTAATTGAATAGTATGGGAACATTTTTGGGTTGTATGCGCGGTGCAAAAACGTGTATTGTTTTTGTACGTCGATCACTTCGGACCGGTAAAATACCGTTCCGATCTAGCAAATTATCGGACCGTTAAAAACCGGAAGCCGGAGTAGTGGAGAAGCTTATTAGTATTCTTGTGTGTTTCTCAATCGGATCGGTAATTAACGTTTGCCGGACCGGAGCAATGGAGAAAGGCCCTAAGGCGACCAACCGTCCCGCATTCTGCGGGAACGTCCCGTAATAACGCATTGCAATATTAAACAAAGTAGTCCCGCAAATCATCTAAGGTGTCCCGTGTGTCCCGCATTCCTCGATGCCCATCGTCTTGCTCGCATAAAAGTGTTCCACGAACGAGAAGATGCCGCCGCGCGCCCCACCACCAACAATTCGGTAGTTGACACGACCAACAATAAATTATTTTATACATATCTATTTTGGCCAATTACTAGTTATTACAATAGATAAACATAAAAAGAGTGCTCTGAAATATGACGTCATAGTTCGGTATTTTCATAAAAAAATACGTTTTATAAGCACCTACCTGACTCATTTGACATTTTGTCAGCTACCCAATTCCAACAAATCCTCAGTATTGTTGTGGATAGTGGCGGATGTCCCGCAATGAGTTATCATAAAGTTGGCCGCCTTACCTCTGAAGCTCCAAGAAGGACATCATCATCATCATCATCAACCCATTATGTCGCCACCGAGGGGCACGGGTCTCTTCCCTGAGGAAGGTATAGGCCATACTCCACCACGGGGGCCAAGTCTGGATTGGTGGAGGCTTGTAAGACCAGCCACTAGGCTGGTCTTACTGTCAGAAGTTTTCAAGCCGCCCCTAAGGCCTCTGACTTGGCTTAATGACTGCCATCTATCGACGGCAGCCGGCACCAACTGCTTCACGTGCCTTGCAAAGCACGGAACTGCTCGGAAAAATGCCACTAGCGTTAGTCATAGACGGTGACCAATTCATGGACTGAACGCGCAGTATGTTGCTTAACCTTAGTGATCGTATAACTCGTATAAGATCACTCAGGCAGCCCAGGCTACAAGCGATTCCCAAGAAGGACGCATGAACGATAAAATATTACATCAAAACACCATTTTACGGTTGTGAAAACGCTTCGCGGAACTTATATCATTAAAATCCCACTCCGCTGCGTCCAAGTTACGCCTCAAACGCTCTTGGGACTTGTCTCTTCACAGCCGCGAGTCAAAGGCAAAAAGGTGGGGGCAGCGGTTCCCAAACTGTGCTAAGCACTGCTGATGCCGTCTAACACGCGCACTGAATTTCGAAGGGTTCCTAACGATTTCAAACTCGATTTCTTGATCATTATGATAGCGAACGTCGAATTTTAGATATATCCCAAGGCGGCGCCTAACATTATTAGTACCTACATTGTCAGTCAACAAACGAAGGTAAATTCTTTAACTTAAAATTATTTCTGATTTCCGGCTTACTTTAGCACTTTTATTTGCGTATTTAGCAAATATTAAGGTCTTTCGCTGTTTTTTTTAACGAATCTTTAGTATTTATTTCGTGAAACATGGTAATACGAATAGTAAAGACAAAAACTCGCATAGTTATTTCTAAAATAACTTGCTCTGGAGTATAATATGAATTACCTATTCCATGCAGAAATGGCGATCAAACTTAGAAATTAGTATTGGCACGCGTGGATAGGAATAAAGCTGACTGATAAAATAAGCGACGAAGTCAACTTTGAGAACCTCTAGCGAGAACGACGTGTGTCCTAATTGAGGGATGCCTCTCCAATTAAACACCGAATAGTCGCGTCTGTCTTGAGTAATTGCAGAGACCTGCGGAGCGGTTTCTGAACAGTACGTGGTTTAAAAGTCACCGTATCAGAGATAAGTCCCTATACGGGGTGTCCCAAAAATGACACGTCACAGTGACACTGGAGGTAAACCTGCGCAAGAGGCGTCGAACCAACCTAACATGACCTCAGTAAAAGTTGCACGGTTTTCGAGATCTGGCCAATTTAAACTTGTTCTAAATTTTCACTTTTTTTAACAACTTTAGTGCTATGCTAGCACTTACGCTAAGTTAGTAAGTTCGTGACCGAGTACAAATAAAAAAACGAGGGCTATCTAACTTAATGCTAGCTCTAAACTTGTTAAAAAAAGTGAAAATTTAGAACAAGTTTAAATTGGCCATATCTCAAAAGCCGTGCAACTTGTACTGAGGTCATGTTAGGTTGGTTCGATGCCTTTTGAGCAGGTCTACCTCCGGTGTCACAGTGACGTGTCATTTTTGGGACACCCCGTATTACGCGAACCAAATCCGGTGGTATCCAATCGTATAAACTGTCTAAATCGTATAAATTAGTATGGAACTTGGCAGTAAGACGATTGGAATAATATGGATTTAATGCGCGTACCTAATTAGTCCCAAGCTCGCTTTTGTACATGTTATTTCTTATGTAGGTTATTACCTATTAAGTATATATGGTATGCATAAATTAAAACAAACAAGTCATGTATTTCTGACGAAGGAGAATGAATATTCGTATAGAGATTTTGTATAGCATGTAAAAAATATCTTTCATTCGATGACCTCTGTGACGCAGCAGTTAGGGCATCTACCTACCATGGGATAGGTTCCAGCTGGAAAAAAAAACCCCCTCGTCTTGGAATGTTACATGTTAGTGACGTCGCTGTTTCTGGTTCCCACGACACAGGGTATCCTAGTGTGGGGCCAGAAGCAATGTATGTGGTTGTATGTAAATGTTTTTATTTATTGGCAGTAAGTTTTAAATTTGTTTGTCCATAGGTGTATATTATTAGATGGAGAATAAATTAATGCGGTTAGTGTTAATAAGGTTAATAAAAAAAAGCAAAACTCAAGCCAGTATATTATAGAATGTTTCTGGGTCCCACGACACAGGGTATCCTAGTGTCGCCGCTGTAGCATTCGCACTGTGGTTTGCCACAAGCGAGATCCGGCGGCGCCCCATTGCACGAGCGACAGGACGGCCCCCGGGGTGTTTTAGGAGGTATGCCTCTCCTATTATTAGGAGAGGAGAGTCCGACACACGGCCGTCGCCCTCCCCCAAGGGTGGCGGTTATGGTGCACAAAGCATTTCACCCCGTTAACAAAAAAAAAAAAAAAGGGTATCCTAGTGTGGGGCCAGAAGTAATGTATGTAAGTGTAAGTGTTTGTTTGTTTTCCTTGTTGTAGAAAGGTTCGGTGGAACTTAAGAGGGTTATTCTACTCAAACAATTTCGCTATGAGAAACCTTAAAATCGATAAATTCATATTTTTTTACCGACAGTTGAATGGTTGATGATTAGAATAAACTGGTTCTCCCGGGCCTTTCTTAATAATATGTATATAATAACAGAAGCAAAAAACACGCAAAAAAGACAGCCCCGAAGACAATTCAAGCTGGTAAATGCATAATAAATAACACAACGACAAGTCTGTTTCATAAAACCACCATTCACGGCTTACTTTGACACTTCGATGTACATTGCGTAGTCAATTCACACACAGATTAATATAGACTTTGATACGCAATGTGCCTCAAATTGACCGTGCAAAATTTTTGAACATGACCGGAAATCTCAAAACCATTTCGAAAATTTCGCCTTCAGTAAGATTTCCATTTATCAGATTTGTTAGTAGGTAAGTCTATATTTTTTAAAATTATTCAATAAAAAGTTTTGACCTTAAATGATTTTTCTATGACGTCAACAAACACAGTATGAGCATAAATCCTCTGCCTAACTTAAAAGAAAAATACAAATGGCATTTTTTTTTTGTATGTTGGCAAGGATTATCTCTTTAATCATGCTCCGATGACGTCACAAACAACAAAATTTTAGAAAAATATTAATAATAGATAGAATCAGTAAATCTCAAAAATACCGATATTGGTTTCTTAAAATGGTCAATATTTTCAAAATAAATTTTAAAAAATATATATCAAAAATACTTAGCATAGCCAATCGTCATAATAAGCTAAGAATTGTAGTTTTATGTATCTCGGCCCAGACAGTACATAATATAATGCTGAGTGAATTAATATCTAACTTTCGAGTCACTCTTTATAGAAGATGCCTAGTGGCATCTCCTACATGCATGAGGTAGTGACCTCTCATACATTTAGTGACTAGGAAAAATCGAATTGGAATAGGCTTGAAAGTAACGCGATACTGATCTCTATGGCAAAGGGAATAGAACTTACATGCCGGGCGCGTTGGGGTAGCCAGTTGGACTGTAGTCCTGCACAGGAAACGGTGGCAGGTCTTCTTCGCTGTCGTAGTTACTCGCTATATGTTCTGCGTGACAAGGAGAACATAAGATAAGATAAGAAGAAACTAACTAACATACTTAGCAATCATCATCATTGGTCGTGGTATTCTGTCCCCACCGAGGGGCACGGGTCTCTTCCCTGAGGAAGGTATAGGCCATACTCCACCACGGGGGCCACGTCTGGATTGGTGGATGACTTTGCTTAACGACTGCCATCTATCGACGGCTGCCGGCACCAACTGTTTAACGTGCCTTGCGAAGCACGGAACCGCTCGAGAAAATGCCACTAATATAATTAAATTTCATTTAATATACCTATTTTTTTTTTTCATTGAGTAAACTAAGAATGTTTTCTTTCTTATGTTATTTAAGTAAAAGAGTCGCTTTAATAGTTACAACATGATAAACATGCTGATGCTGTCACTCAATGCCACTCAACACCAATCCGAACTTAGCCTCCGTGGTGGAGTATGGCCTATACCTTCCTCAGGGAAGACACCCGTGCGCCTCGGTGGGAACATAATGGGTTGATGATGATGTGATACTGATACTTAGGGCTTTTTTTGTTTCTTCCGGTGTGCTTGAAAGAATTATCTTATCTTATCGTACTCTACAACGTCTAAAATAAGGTTAAAGTGCGGAACAGATCTGGTTAGCAACGTATCGCGGTTTCAATCTCGATAAAGTAATTTAAAAATCAGCCAATAATCAGTAGTCACTTGTTTATTTTCATTAATGGAAGTATTGATTGGACTCATGGGTCTTGAGGTTCTTGGTAGATGGACATTCATACCAAATTTGTATAAGCTTTTTAAGGTGGTTTGAGAAAAGATGGTCAGAGTAGAGTATTTTTCGCTGCCTTTTTCTCCAATACATTCGGCCAGCAGGCAGGGGCTTACATTAAGATTATAAGTACATTGACATTCAACAAACAGAATGTAATACATTTCTTATTTCTGCATAAGTAGTACGATGACGCGAGTCACGGGTTTTGTGGCACTAAAATGTCAGAATTTGACAGTTAATGTACCTACTGGAAAGACGCGACTTTTGTCGTTATGGCGCGCGACTCGCGTCCTCGTACTACGTAGGTATACTGATAAGGCATTTCACTTTCATGCATTCCTTATGCCGTGTGACAACGATGGACAGTCGTTGCAGTCGGACAGACTTACTTTTTAACATTTTTCCACAGACACAAAAATCACCAAACTGAAGCTCTTACACCAAAACACACACTGACATAAGTGTATGATGTTGTATTTGAGCTGATGCACGTATTTTCATTTGAACTGCACAAAACAATTTTAATTTAATACAACACTCAAACAGCACTCGTCCGTCGTAGCGACTATCACGAACTAACCGATAGTGACTCATTCCTGTGAGCATAAACATAAAAAGTCAAACAGAATACTCAGTTATGCAAGATAAGGAAAATGGTGTAAGTATATTACGCGAATTCCCAACGATTAGAGTCCACGGATGCGTCATCACATCGCCAAAAACTAAGCGTCGCATCCTACTAGTATCATAAAATAACTGTTATGTATTTTAATGACTCGCTATGCTCATGATTGCGACTAGACCCGAATGTACGTATAAATAAACAAATATTACAAGTACCTTCCACACAACACAATTACTTGACCTGCCCTTATACTAAGTAACTTTCCACTCTATCGGGTTAAATATTTAGACAACTGGAAACAGTCAAAATATGTTGTATTATGACAAAATAAACAATGGATTGTAGTTAGTTATATGTAACACGGTCAAAAGATAATTATGATTATCTCCATGGTTTCAAATGTGAGTAATAGTCTTGAATTTATACAAATTAATTCACATTAAAAAGTCACTTTTGATTTTGCCCAATTTCCCGGGAAAAGCTTCCAATTTTTTTCCTAAGGTTCTCCTTAGATTGTAACTAGAGTAGCCTAAGTCAATCCATATGAAAGTGCTGCGCTACCAATATAAAACATTTAATTTAATAGATGTGGATCTGCATACGCGTAAACACAATTTAGTAGCAATTTAAATTCGTTAATTGCCACTAAATAGTGTTAGTCATTTGCCACTAAATACATTCGTTAAATGGGTACTCAGTAAATCTGTCACTCGTTAATTTTCTCAATAATCAGTGTTGCTAGTACATCAAAAAACCGAAAACTGATAAACAAAAAAAAAAACAAAACTTAAATTAATAATTTATCCCACATAGGTGTGATTATTCACAGTCTTACTACCTACAGTACGCAATGAACCAAACACTTTGTGTGACGTCACTGGAAAGTTCAATTAGTCTCAAGACCACTCTCAGATTGCACGAGAGATACAGACAGGGAAAAACAGGTGGCTGGCGACTTATTGGCGCCGCCAATCCGCAGTGTGCCCGCCTAATGGGTAAACCCATACTCTCTGTCTGAGGGAAGGACTTCTATAGAACCAGCTAGTGTTGCCAGATTCTGATCGGCCGGTGTCGCCAAAATTTGGAAAAAGTCTACTAAAAATTGTCAACGATGATGATAAAAATTGCCCAAATTCAGCTAAAAAACAAGACAATTTTACATATTGGCAGTAAAGTAAACATTACCTAAGGGGAAGAGCGCTGCTTACCGATGTAAAGGTAAGTACCTTGTTCGGGGGGCTACACTTTAGCTGTACAAAGTATGTGTGACAAATAAATTTAACTTTGTTTCATTTCAGTTGTAACCATGATCTTCCCAAGACCTGACCTTGACAATAACAATCAAAAACCATTTTTCTTTTCAAGGACAGGACTGAGGAGGTTAACATTGAATTTTAATGGCATTATCTACCAAACAGCGCCATTGTATTTTTTTCATCATCAACCCATTATGTCCCCACCGAGGGGCACGGATCTCTTCCCTGAGGAAGGTATAGGCCATACTCCACCGCGTGGGCTAAGTCCGGATTGGTGGAGGCTTGTAAGGCT
The DNA here is from genome assembly GCA_947310845.1 of Yponomeuta plumbellus. NCBI lineage: Eukaryota > Metazoa > Arthropoda > Insecta > Lepidoptera > Yponomeutidae > Yponomeuta > Yponomeuta plumbellus. Next base: position 4,805,339 of record OX371206.1, read on the forward strand.
AATGGCTGGTCTTACTGTCAGAAGTTTTCAAGCCACCCTAAGGCCTCTGACTTGGCTTAACACAACTGCTTAACGTGCCTTGCGAAGCACGGAACCGCTCGGAAAAATGCCACTAGCGATTGTCATAGACAGTGACCCATCCATTGACTGAACGCGCCGTATGTTGCTTAACCTTAGTGATCGTTTAAGATCACTCAGGCAGCCCAGGCTACGAGCGATGATTGTATTTTGTTATGTAGCTTCTATTATTGTGTCCCACTGCTGGGCAAAGGCCTCTCCTAGTTCAGTCCAGAGTTTTCGGTCCTGGGCCACCTCAGACCACTCCAGCAGATGTTGGTCGAGATCGTCTCTCCTCCGTCTTCTATGGCGACCTCGACTTCGATGTCCATCTTGTGGCACTCACTCAGTGATGAGTCTCGCCCACTTAAACGAGTTCATTCGACTGACAGTCCAGCTTCACTTTAGCTTTGCCGTCTGGACGCCCACGTCGTTTACTCGAAATTTGGTGCGTAGTGTGGCATTTCAGACACGGTATACCCTCCTGACGCCCAAAATACTGCGCGTCATCGCTCACCATCGCCATAGTAATGGACCATGGATTTTTTTTTTCAAGACTAATTAAAATCTATTAATTGTGAAACTAACTACTTTGACATTCATAACCTCCTGAGAACCGACCTTGAAAATAACAATGGTTTTTGTATTTCTCTTACTACATTGGTTCTCACGAGGTTAAAGTAAACAATTTGTTTGTATTGTGAATAAAAATATTTGCATAAAAAAAAATTCAAATTACTCTTTTTTTTTTAAAGAAAGTCTCTTGTTTGTAAAATTGTAAAAGAAAATAACTCTACGTACAGTCTGTTAGCTTTTAGGATATACCTCGGGCTCTAGAGTAGGTTTCGGTTTTCGCCGTATATAATAATATTATTTATATCGTACTGATAATCGAGTTCTAATTTCGAAATTAAGTGTCATATTAGTTCCGATATTTCTATTACGAGATTATATCCGATTCTATCCGATAGTAGCCGAGGTATATTCTAAAAGCTAACAGACTATACGGTTAACTTAGGTTGTAACCTAAACAAAGAGAAATAACCGTGAAATTCCTAGTGGTAGGGTTGGAATCTAGGGATGGAAGGATGGAATACAGGCATTAGCTTATGTACCAGGGACCACTAGGGATGGAATACAGGCATTAGCTTATGTACCAGGTACAGCGCCACCAAGTTATCTGTTCAGGTGGGCAAAATTGTAACTAATTTTAAATCCTGTTACCCATTTTTTGTTCTATTTATTCACTTATTAGGACTTATAGATATATTTGCACTAAAATTAAAAGACGGGTTTGACTTACAATATTGTCATTTTTTTAGGTAAATTCCTTAAATGTTACTACTAAATTCTCCACTAGCGCCGCTATCAACTGAACAGATATGATGGTGGCACAATACGTATGTACACGTAACAAAAAAAAACCAAAATACCTTGTATGATCCTCCGCACCCTTTTCGTGGCCTCCTCGGAGTATTCATTCAGAAGGTCGTTCACAGTCTTCCCTCTCCTGTCAGCCGCGTTGAGGTCGGCCCCTTTGGCCAAGAGGATACGGACCGCGGAGGCCTTCCCGTAGTTGGCCGCCTCGTGGAGGGCGGTTCCGGAGTAGGTCCGCACGTTGGGGTCTATGCCGGCCGAGATGAGGGCCGCTACGACGTCCCTGACGGTGGAGAGGACAGTTTTGATGACCTGTGAGCTCATTAGGGGCCGTCCATTAATCACGTGATCTTTTTTTAGCATTTTTTAACCCCCCTCCCCCTTGGTGATACATGGTGAGGATCAAGACTACCCCCCACCCCCCACCCAACATCACGCGTATTTTTCGTATCTACAAAAAATCTTAATTTTTTTAGAACTAGAATTGTCTTGCGCGCGCATGCGCGCGTGTTGAACGCGTGCGCGTTTCAAAAAGATAATGAAAAAATGTATACACGTCATATCTTACTACACCCCCCCCTCCACCCTTGTGACATTTCGTGATTTTTGTCAAACCACTCCCCCCCCCTTTCAAGCCTCACGTGATTAATGGACGGCCCCTTATGTAATTTTCGCAACGGATATTCAAAAGTCACGTCGAGAGAGAGTATGGGGTGCCCACGGCAATTTCAAGTACTAAGGTATGTGATTACCACAGACACTAGTGCCCACGGCAATTTCAAGTACTAAGGTATGTGATTACCACAGACACTCAGGTTTCCTCACGATCTTTTCCTTCACAGTTAGCGAGTGATATTGCTACTATTACTTAACAAATGTTCGTAACTTTGAAAAAGTTATTTGTATATGCCAGGACTCGACGAAAATCAATCTACACAGTAAGTTGACTGTGTAGATTGTTAGTGGACGAGAAACCGGGGGCATAAAAAGACAGCGAGCAGCTGAATGTGACAAGGGATAAAAAGCTGGAAAGAATTAAACATCAGCACGAACGATCAACGCCCCGTCAAATCGAACATATGTAAAATATGTAAAATCAAATTCGCGAATCCATAAATATTCATACTCTCATCCGCTAACGAATACCTGCTTACGAGTATTGGAATTAATTTTTACCCTACAAAAACTGGAATACTGACGTGATTTTACATGACCATATTTTGCCAATTTCAGGGTCTCCCTTTCTCCAATTTCAAAACTGGAATCTCGATCTGAATTTCATCCAACAAACGCACGAAATTATGTCGGAATCACGTCTGCGATGGCAATCATGATGGAATTTTACAGCTAGACCCATGTAGATCTGTAGATCTCTTATGTAGATCTACTGTAAATCTACAGCCACCATTATTTTTTTACTTAAAGATATGCCAGTGAGTAGCTTATTTTTGCATCCAAAGTAAAAACGCATGGCTATAACTGTGTTTCTCGTTACGAGGGCAGATATAATTGCTATAAGCTGTAAGATCTCTTAAATGTAAAAAAAAATAACTATTTAATACATTGAGACAATATAAAACAGAGTATTTAACAATAGGCAGCTGACTCACTCCTCGGCACTGAATTTCAGTCAGCGCTTATCCCATGAGCGTTCCACGGGCGGCACATCATCATAATTATTATAAGTGATTGTGTGATGTTATTATTATTTCACCTATCCCCCGTCACCTGTTCTATCTCATTTAAATTCGTACAGAACAGCATTTACGTTGTCAAATCACAATAATACCCTCCGCAGCGCCAGTAAACTGCTACCATCAGGCAAACCCGAGGTAATTTGCGCAACATTTTAATAGAGACGAAACAAGACGCGCAATCTGGGAAAGGCGCCGGCGATGAGAGCTAGCGGAAGAGGTATCGGGGCGATAAGCGGAGAGGCTACATTTTTCTAGGGGGCCACGTAATTTTGCGGATGGAATCAGTCTGCGTGAATTTACATTTTTGTGATGTCCTTGCCTGGTTACTATGTAAAGAACGTTATGGGTAAGGCTCTGAAAAAATGTACCGTAACACACGTGAAATTGTAACACATAGTAACACACTGGAAAATCGCAACATCCGGCTGCTATACCCAATCATGTTTTTGTTATGTTTCTGGGATGTTGAAGTCGATTGACTGATGCATGTTCAGATTTGTCCGTGTCCGGTGTCCGTCGCGTGTTCGTTTAGAGAAGACAATCTGGTCACAAATTTTTAATTGCAAGCTTTACAGAATGCAACGTCCTGGACAAATCTGAACATACATCCATCAATCAATCTCAACATCCCAGAAACTTAGGAAAAACATGATTGGGTATACCAGCCGGGTGTTGCGATTTTCCAGTGTGTTACTATGCTTTACAATACCTACGGCACGGCACATTTTTTGAGAGCCTTACCCATATATACGTTCCACTAAAGGGCACAGACCTTCTCTTAGAGAGAGTATGGGCTTGGGCTGAGGTATTTGAATAGCTCAGTTAGCAAGTGGTTTTGCTACTATAACTTCAGAAATGTACGCACTAAGCTAATACTCCCTGGATAAGGATAAGTCATAGTGTTGCGTGTTAGTAAGTTATTATCATGTTCTTACACGAATCTACGCAATACTAATGAAGCCATAACCACCAGCCGTCCTAACATGGCAGGGTTTTCTCTGCGCTTGACGCATGCGACTTTTTTCGCATAGAGTTCTCTAGTGCGAGCGCAGACAAATGTAGAGTCCACGCGTGCCATTTTAGCGGTTCTGAAGCAAATTGTTCCTCCGAGTTAACATTTACTTCCAAACCAGTTTTCACTTACGCCACGGTCAAGCACGAGCCCGAACGCCGCACGCCACGTGTACGCAATTTAACCCTTCAACCATAGATGTGGAAAATTGACAACACCGATGTGCGAAAAGCATCGACGGACGCGGCAATTAGACTCTAGCAATGCAAATAATTTAATTTGAAGCCAGCAATCAGAGTAAAACATGCCCGCACCGCGGAGGGGCAAACAAAGACACCAAGGCGTCAAAGATCATTCAAAATATTCATTAAAATAGGCAGAACTGCTATGAAAAAATGTCAACTTTGACTGTTTTCATAGCAAAAACATTATACATTAATTATTGGAAAGCTAACGGTTGTGCGTGATGGAAGATTTATTAATTAGTCAACATAGCATTTTCCTTTATTGGAATAGGTCAGCGAGATTTGTCTACACGTCTTCAACCATCATCATTCTGCTGACACCAGCAATCTCGCCAATTTCAAGTCATCAACCCATTTGTTGACTTTTGTGATACAATGATCAATAAATAATACTAAAACCCATTTGATGTAGGGACAAATGGACCATGTCACACCATTCGTTCACTCGTTTTAGATCAGTTTTTCACTATACCTTTAAACATGTCTGAAAAGAGGCATGAAAAAAAAACAATCTACAAGTATAAAAAAGCGTAGGTATAACCCGCAAGTTACGTATTGTAGCTTGGAATATTTCTGCGTAACACGGTCCAAGTATACGTCCAAAAACTAACGCATCCACCGCACTCGCACATCGGCTCGCAGCGATAGACAGCGCAAATTCACGACACAGAAAACCGATTGGAGCGTTATAACGAACGAATGAATATGAATATGAAGTGATTGTTGCCAAACGGCTGACGAGCGTTGCTAACCGGCGCCCGCGCTGTCGTCAACACGCTGGATATACCTTCGGCATTAGCATAACGACCCCCGCGTGGCAAATGTGATGTACTAGTTATCTGTAGACCGTGACTCCGGTTGTTCGAACCAGATTTAAATAAGCACTAAAAATATTGGGTTTGTTTGGGGTTAAACCTGATTTACATTTGCTCTATTTTCGTGCTTTTAAAGCACGCTTTCCATAGAGGTAGAGTAAAATAGGGACGTGAAAAACGTATAAAAGTACTTTTATAAAATTCTAAATAAATAGTATACAACCAACCACACTGATTTATTATTTGCTTATGTACTTACTAGCTGTGTGCCCCGCGGTGTTACCCGCGTTTTATCGATTTTCCCATAGGAATAAGATATTTTCCCTCGGTAAAACGTGGCCTATGTGTTAATCCAGGGTATCAGCTAACTCCATACGAAATTTTATTAAAATCGCTCCAGCCGTTTAGGCGTGAAAAAGTAACAAACATACACACTCACAAACTTTCGCCTTTATAATATTAGTGTGATGATAAAAGAAATTGGCGTCCCTATTCTATTTCATCTCCACGTAAAACATGCTTAAAAAACATGAAAATAAAGCAAATGTAAATCAGGCTTAAGTTGGTAGTGGACGAATATGAGCTGAGATGATTAAAGTTTGTCGATAGACAAGAATAATCAGTAGAGGATATTGGCTGAAGTAGCCGAAATAAATCAGTGGTAGGATGCGGACTAACATAGGTATGTATTTGGCGCCAAGTTTTCTAAATGTTAAACATATACATTTACATACATTGCTTCTAGCCCCACACTAGGATACCCTGTGTCGTGGGAACCAGAAACAGCGACATCACAAACATGTAAACATCCAAGACCTGCTTTTTTATTGTTGTATTAATATCATACATACGTGTAACAAACATACGAACCCGAGATTCTCCGTAAAAAGTGCGTCTTTTCACTAGATCGTTAAAATAGCGACGCGCGTCGCGCAAATTGGAAAAAAAGAATTAAATCGCTCTCAAAGCTGTGACAATAATAAATATTTACTGAAATAACGATACCGTCCTCAAACGTTGTTTAATAAATATTATATCAAAGACTTTATTTGCTCTCAAAGGTAAATGCAGATTAGTACAACTCTGTAATAGACAACTCTCTCTTTTTCCAGTGCGCCTCAGATATATGTCCTAAGGGAGACTAAAAGTAGAACCACACAGATTCTAAATACCCTACACACGTAACGCCACGTGAGATCTGTCCACTTATTACGTAACTGTCCACTGTATTGGGTTACCAATTTTGATCTTTCTGAAGTGTCAAAATGTGTCATGATTTTGAATAGTTTCGGGAAAAATCAGAGTTCAGATTCCTAATACTATTTGTTTTCATTTCAGTTTGGATTGATATTATTTTTTTATTATTTTCCCGATCATAATTAAATACTGTTATTTACATTTAAATACGTTAACGTAATTAGTATAACCATATTTAGTTATGATCGGGAAAATAATTGAAAAATACTAACTTCATAAAACCTCAATACGGTATTTGACACTATCAACAATAAATAATTTGAGATGCTCGATTAAAACAAAAATTACAAAATGATTCGGAAAATTTATTTATTTTAATCATTTACTAGTTATTACAATTTTTAAATAGATGAAACATAAAAAGAGTGCTCTGAACTGTGACGTCACAAGCAAGTATTTTCATACAAAATTCCGTTTTAAAAGTAACTCATTTGACATCCTGTCAAATACCCAATTCCTACAATTGCACCAAAATTGCCGATTAAAATAGTCTGCTGTGGAGATTTCACAAAAAAAAAGATGTAGCCACAGATTAAATAAAAGGAGGTTTAGATTGGTTGTAGAGAAATCGTGTTTCCAATAAAATAGTGTCTTACCAGGCCTGTTTCACTACGCCTTTCGGTATTGAACGCGTAAGTACATGCGGCGACTACTCCGGAGTGGCAAATAGGTAGGAATTCAGGCGCCAGAAGAGGTAAGAGCTACGCGGTAGAAAGAGAGGCAACATGTAGGTGAATATAACGTAGCTTTTTTAGCGCCGTGCGATCTCAATTGCACCTAATTGTATCGCTGCTAGAGTCCCTTTTTCTTTAATTGATTTTGCGGAGTGAATCTTCTGTACCTGTACTATTATGTATTATGTGGTCTTACCTTTAAAATCGAGATGGTTCTAATTATAAAAGGAAAAATATAACCAGTCTGTGTTTTGGGTGTGAGGTAAGAACTTACTTGTGACCGTTTTTGCTGGCTCTATGCAGGGGCGTTGAGGAGAATAGGTGACCTCTGCAGACCGGAAACCGGTAGGGGTCCACTAGTTGGGGTCGAGCTCGGAGCAAGTGCATCACTGTCTCCAACCTGTTAAACAAAAGAAAAAACATAAAGTCACGCCCACTTGCCTATCCCGGAAAGTTTTCATCATCATCATCCATTATGTCCCCACGGAGGGGCACGGGTCTCTTCTCTGAGGAAGACTAGTGGCTGGTCTTACTGTCAGAAGTTCTTAAGCCGCCCTAAGGCTTCTGACTTGGCTTAACGACTGCCACCTATCGACGGCAGCCGGCACCAACTGCTTTTACGTGCGTTGCGAAGTACGGAACCGCTCGGAAAAATGCCACTAGCGTTAGTCATAGAACGGACACCCATCCATGCACTGAACGCGCCCCATGTTGCTTAACCTTCGTGATCGTTTAAGATCACTCAGGCAGCCGGGGCTACAAGCGAGGCAAGGACATTACAACTATCGAAAAACACCCAGGCTGAGACCATTCGAACGCACGACTCCTTTGTCGATAGCTTTAAAAGAGGGCCGTTGACTTACCTATTAAATAAAAATAATATCCCAAAACAAAGGACGGTTACAGGAAACTATTCAAACTACTTCTCTACCTGTTTTTCCTACCTGAATCTCCGGTCTAAATCATACAAGTTATGCAATAAGGGGCACCTAACTTTAAGAGTTTAAAACTTAAAGTATCCTTCGCTAGGTAGCTTTGGGCATAGAACAAAGTGCGATGTCCCAGAAGGTCGACTTTGGTGGACGTAGAATTAACAACTTAAAAAAAGGGGAGATTTTTATTAGGTCATCGTCACATAGTCAAAATGTCCTCTAGGAAGCCTGACGATTTTTCGATTTTTAAACTTTCTGTTTGCAAAAAATATAAAACATCGAAAACCATACATTTCCAATACATTTGTCCATACGTTAATAACCATTACCAAACGGTAATGGATAGTACTGTGATAAAGGTACGACGTTTGCTGTGCCTACAATATTTATGGGCCAACTTTACCCAAAGCTGGAAGTTGGAAGGCTTGATAAAAAGGTGCCTCTGATCGAACTTTCTGTATTTTCTTTTAAGGCTGCAAGTAAACCCCTTCAAGAAACCCAAGTTTTGTGCAGCACAGCTCAAGTGATGTAATTATGTGAAAAAGTATTTTCCGTACAAATACCCATTACTTGCGAAACTCCAGCTGAATTACGTTTCAATGTGGCAAAGCAACAAAGTTTCCTGTCCCCTATTTATTTCATAGGCTTTCAGTGTTTCTAGTAGTAAGCGCCTAACTATTTCTTTTTCTTCGGTCATTTACTTTATTTTTATTTATTGAAAGAAAACAAACAATTATACAATATGGTTAAAACTTAGAATAAATACATTTATGTACACATATGTAAATTTTTCCGAGCGGTTCCGTGCTTCGTAAGGCACGTTAAGCAGTTGGTGCCGGCTGCCGTCGATAGATGGCAGTCGTTAAGTCAAGTCAGAGGCCTTAGGGCGGCTTGAAAACTTCTGACAGTAAGAACAGCCACTAGTCTTACAAGCCTCCACCAATCCCGACTAGGCCCCCGTGGTGGAGCATGGCCTATACCTTCCTCAGGGAAGAGACCCGCGCCCCTTGGTGGGGGCATAATGGGTTGATGATGACGATGATGATGATATGTAATTGCAAAACCAGCAGCGATTTCTAATTAAATTATCGACGCAGTCATTCAACTGTCATTTTACTACCTATGCATTAGCAGAATCTAGGCACAGTAGTTGGGCCACCAACTTCTGTTGTCGTATTACACATACTCCTTGAAAGGAGTTGAAACTCTCAAGTCCCATTCTAACGTTGCAGGCCGAGTTTCTACCTCTGGAGTGTCATTTTAAAGGCCTAAGGCTGAAAGTTTCTCTGCTATGAAGTCATCAGTAAGCTTACCTTCCATATTGGGCGGCCAGGTCCAGGGCGCTTTCATCCTTAACGTTCCTGATGGTGACGTCAGCGCCTCTGGCCAGCAGTTGGGCTACCACGTTGACATTCCCGAACTGGGCGGCGATCAGAAGCGCCGTCTCTTGATCCGATGTCTGTGAGAAGACGAAAGCAGTGAGCCAATAGTTGAAATTAAATTTTACGTGCCAGAAAGAAACATTTTACATGGGTTTTCTTACATTAAATTTAAAATATACGGTTAATAGGCTATTTGACGTATTTCTGAAAACCATTTCATATTTTTCGTTGGTGTTCACGGAGTCCTCAGAAAGTGGTTATTTTAAAATATTCTTTCGTGTATTTCTTCTAAAAGAGTCAAACGAAAATTTACTTGTGAAATAAGCCACCAAAACGCTATCTTGGGCAATATGGCGTCGCACAGGACTTATGACGTCACTTGCTAGTAACCAACCAATGAACGTAAGAACGAATGAATGACAGAAGCCATTTTTACTGACATCTGACCGGCCAATCCAGACCGTTTTCGCTACAATGGCTGCGGATACATTACCTTGTGTTTTTTTTACAAATAAATTGTTTTTTACTTAAAATGCGTTAAAGAGGTTTTAAGAGTCATAATTTTTACAAATAGCATCCTGCAGCCCAATGCCAATTAAAATGCACAAAATCAATTGTTATTTTCAAGGTCGGGCCGCAAGAGGATAGGTACGTGAAGGAGTCGCTGGTGAAGAACGGGGAACTTGGAAAACCATGAGGGGGTCAAATGGATGATGACGGAGTATTAAATTGTCATGTAGTTTAGGTCTCATAACATAACATTTACATACAGGCACATACATTGCTTTTGGCCCCACACTAGGACAACCTGTGTCCCGGGAACCAGAAACAGCGACGTCTCAAACATGTAAACATCCAAGACCTGGGATTTTTTTTTTGTCCCCAGCCGGGATTCGAACCTGGGACCTCTTGCATGGCAGGCAGATGCGCTAACCGCTGCGCCACAGAGGTCGTCGAGTATAGGTAGAGTATATGTATAGGTAGAGTTACAGGCTGGTATCCAAGCTAAACTGGATATATAAAATAGATATCAACTGATATTATGTATTGTAAGTCAGAAGGTTCGAAGTGTCGCCAGTTGGCAAAACCTGTCTGTCTGTACCTACCGGGTGTTAGCGGGTGATCATCAGAAATTCATAATATTTCTTTAGCGCATTTTTTTCATATTAACTCAATAAAATATATTTTTGGTTTATTGGCCCCTGAAGATTGTATTGTACCTAACATATTTGTAGGTTTTGGTGGCATTTACTACAATATATGTTACTTTTTATTGAGTTAATATGAAGAAAAAAAATGCGCCAAAGAAATTATAATCACTCTAGTAACCTCATTTAGGACTTTAGGAGATAGATCTTCTCAGCATGAAACAACTACGTCCGTAGAAGGGGCGCAGTTGCGCCGCTTAAATCCACCTACAAATTTTGACTTACTGTGCTACTTACGAGCTGATCAATATTGACTGGCGGGTTGTTGTGTCCTAGCAGCATAGCTACTACGTCCGAATCGCCCTTCCACGCTGCAAGATGGAGCGCAGTGGCACCCTTCTTGTCCACGATGCATGGCGAGGCGTCCACAGAGAGCAGGAGGCGGACTATCTCTCTGTTGGAGAGAGATAGGTTTCAAGCTGGCCTCGTACCATCGGAGGTCATGTTAGTGTGCTCCCGAGATGTAAAGAACAAAGAGACGTTTAAATAGAAAAAATGGATAGGCTGTTCTTAAATTATGTATTTGACAAAACGTCAAATGAGTTACTTTAAAAACGGAATTTTGTATGAAAATACTTGCTTGTGACGTCACATTTCAGAGCACTCTTTGTTTCGTCTATTTAAAAATTGTAATAATGTATTAATAATTAGCATCTCAAATAATGTATTGTTGATAGTGTCAAATACCGCATTGAAAAAGAAGAAGAAGAAAAATTTATCATAAAAACAGTAGGTACACACGCCACAATAACTAAACAAATCCAAAATTAAAACAAAAAATCTAAGGCAAACAGAACGAAAATAAAGGTCACGGTAGCTGACTCGTCGTCTTGTCTTCGTGACAAGCCTTCAGCGCTGATTTTCAGTCAGTGCCAAGAGATACCCCGCGAACATCTAATCTGTTCTGTGGACTGACAGTGGAGTCTCAGTAAAAGGGTCCGTTTTACCCTTTGGGTACGGTACCTTAAAAAGATCGTGTAGCACACGCTTTTAGTTTAGTGGCCTGTATTTGCGGGGGCTAATGTTGAATTTTATTTATATAGATTTATTTTATTGCATAAAAACCCCCGCCCTTACAGGTTTCCCAACCTATTGGGAAAGCAGCAGGTTAAATAAAATTAACATCACACAAAAAAGAGAAAAAACCGATTATATTAACATCATACAATTATTACATTAACATGCGTTTCATTATTATAAAACCGAGATTAAAACAGTGTTTTACTATTTTTAGACTATAGGTAGGTATTATAAAATCAAACAAACCGCGTATGGGAGCGGCAAAAACACGAACTCTATTTAGCTACCTACAATAGTGACAACATAAGAATGTAACAATAATGGTAAAATAATTTATGTCGCGAACGCACAGTGTTTTTTTAGCCACAAAAAAGTGACATCCGCAGTTTATTGCTCTAATTGATTCAACTATGTGTTTAAATGACACGAGTAGAACTCCCAGGAGTCCAATGATCATAGTTTTTTTTTTTAAATCAAAAAGTTTTCGTGACCTGCGTAGTAATAAAATAAGAAAAAAAAACCTGTAAAAAAATCTATGAAGGCTTGAATGATCGTTGTATCTTGGGTGCTTAGAGCTATTAGAGGCACATATTTAAGAGCTATTAATTTGTTGAAAGTTTGCCTAATAACGAAGCAATAATTATTTTTTGAGTTTTTGGTTTTTATTTTTTATTTATTTTTAGACTATGAAGTAGAGCCTTTGACTACAACAGACTCATTCTGTATTATGAGTAGCACCTACGACAAAATTTGCAGATTCTAACAACGCAGTTCTTTGGAGATATGATTTAATTTGTTTCAAAGTTCAAATATGTAAGTCAGGGTTGTCACAAAGGTCAACATCTATTTCATTTACACTTTGTGACTTGTTTACGATATTTTTGTCATGGCTTTTAAGTTGTCAGGTTTTTTGTTTTTGTAAGTACCTACTTAACCACTTTTTTAGGGTTCCGTAAATAAAGGGTGCCGGACGGGTCCTATTATTCTGCCTCCGATGTTTGTCTATCGGTCTGTTCGTCAGTCGATCTGCCCGACCATTAAAGGTTGTATCTTTGAAACCTTAATAGGTAGCTACTTTAAAAGGTTTACAACATGTTTGTCTTTATGGCGAATTACCTATAAAGTGATAAAAAAGGGGGTCTGTATGCAACAATCGTGTTTATTTGCAGGTTTTGTTTTTTGCTCTTGCTTTTGATCTTAAAAACGTAGATACGAGTACATACAGTTGCTAGTGTGATTGTAGGGCTTATATTTTATGTGATATAATTACATATAATAAAAAATGATTAAGTGCGAATGAGACTTGCGCATTTTGGGGTCCGTACAAATAGTGTTTTTTTTTTCAAATACATGGCTCAAAAATTTAGGTGGTGGTGATGATGATGATGAGGATGATGACGATGATGATGATGGTACGGCGAAGCTCTTGGTACACATAAACTTGGCCCGTTTTTTTAGGACTCCTCAAATGAGTCATTTTGTTTTGTCAGTATGACCGGAAAATCATCTTCTTCATTTAAAATCTCATCTACATCCAACGAATCTTCACCGACCATTTGTATTTCGCTTTCTTTAGGAGGCTGTTGAAGATTTTACACAGCTGCTGTTAAAAGCAAACGTTTTGAAAAATTTCGGCCCATCATTGAAATTAAAGAATGACTCCAAAGCTCGATGAAACAAATCAGTTATAGTTGTGACTCTGTCCATCTTTCTGCAATGACGCTCTCTATCTATGCGTCAGAATTTATTACGGGATTCTGCAGCCTGTTCTGACAGCATCCCTATTGGGATGGAATGAGCGTCTATAATGTCACCACCATGTACCAGAATTTTGTGTATTGTTACTGTCATGGGATGCCAGTGGCCATATGAATTCATATATTTTTCAGCTAGTGAGCGACAGAACATGGCAAACTTGTTTGTCTATTGGCAAGTCGTAATTTCACCAAAATAATGTGCAGTTCGTCTACAAGCCATGTTTCTAGACCCAGAATATTGGCAAACAAATGTCGGTACTTGTCTGAGAGTGCAATTCGCGCAGTGTTGCCGTCATTTGGGGTGCCAGCATTCGGACGAACAACAGCCACTAATAACCCCATTTGGCTTCTAATATCACCCTGGATACGAAGTTTTCTTTGTTCCACAAAGCGACCTTCATCTGAATATTTTTTGGATTCTCCATTTTTGCACAGCTGGATCTTTTTTATATGCTAGGTGAGTTGTCTGTAAAAAATGTGATAAAGCTGAAATATTTCAGGAATAAGTCAAAAACTGTCATAAACCTGGTAGATGGCATGTGTTACGGAAAATGTATTAGAATAAAAGATGTATTGACTCTTAAAATTCGTTTATATGGTTAGCCAACCCATTTTTGTGCTAAAAAAAGTCGGATATATTATTTTTGTCGGGTACGTACGAACAAACAATTATAAAATCGAAGGTCAATTTGAGTGATAACCCTGATCAAAATATTTAAAATTAAATATCTCCAAAAAACCGCGTTGTTAGAACGTGCAAATTTTGTCGCAGGTGCTAAAAAACGTGTCTGTTGTAGCCACAGGCTCTACTTCAAAGTCTAAAAAGAAATAAAAAATAAAAACCAAAAACTATAAAAATAATTATTGCTTCGTTATTAGGAAAAGTTTCAACAAATTAATAGCTCTTAAATATGTGCCTCTAATAGCTCTAAACACCCAAAACACAACGATCATTCAAGCCTTCATAGATTTTTTTACAGGAATTTTTTTCTTATTTTATTACACGAGGGTCACGAAAATTTTTGATTAAAAAAAAAAAACTATGATCATTGGACTCCTGCGAGTTCTACTCTTGTCATTTAAACACATAGCTGAATCAATTAGAGCAATAAACTGAGGATGTCACTTTTTTGGGGCTTAAAAAAAACACTGGAACGGGTCGCATAGAGAACTTCGTAAATCGTAGCAGTAGATCTTATTGCACAGGGCATAAGTGCGAAAACTGTCTTAACCTTATCAGTCCTGATCTTGAAAATTACAATGGGTTTCTATTGTGACTGAAGAGGTTTTTTTCTACAAGGACTGAAGAGGTTTTTTTGAATTAAGCGTTTTTTTTTACTAAAGCAATGTCGTGGGCAATGGACATAAACTGTGATATTTCCAGAGTGCGAGTAAAATGTACGAGTACCTTTAGAGAAACAAATAGGTATCACAGCGACATCTGGTCTGGCTCTTCAGACAATAACGCAAATGAATCGGTAGTTTCAGAAAGAACATTAGTCACAATCTGCTTTCTTTTCAGGAGACATAAAAAACTGACCCCTCAGTGGGACTAATGTTGTTTCTGCGTCTACTGAGACGTAGTACGTACACGTGGTTCAACTGATATTCATTGGACTAATGTACTTTCTATAGGGATCTGTAGATCTACCCTCAAGGATACCATAGACAACAATAAGTCAATCACACAAAATTTGGACTAATGTTCTTTCTGAAACTACCGATTCAAATGTAAGACGCTTTGCTTAAAAAAAGTATATGTAGAGTCGAGGTAGAGTCCATGTAAAGTCCATCGTAGACAATGGTATTGAACTAAATTCAATGACAATGGTAAAAAAACTAAGAAATCAAAAAGTGCCTGGAAAATTACAAGGCAAAAAGTTTATGAACCTATATTTCAACACGAAGTACAGGCGTTTTCACGTAAAATAATATCGTCATAAATTATTTTGATATCGACGGTATACCCTCTTTCACGCTAAATATCGCAATAAAATATTGATTCAGATAATCTAATCTATCAATATTATTGATCTAAGTACTCACTTATGGCCCCGCAAACATGCATGATGTAAAGGCGTATAACCATTATCATCTTGTACGTTGACGCCAGCGCCTCTTCGTAAGCTGAAACAAAAATAAAAGTTGAAAACAAAAGAAATCCGCAGCCGGTAGGATTCGAACCTACGCTCCCAGAGGGAATCTGATTTCTAGTCAGACGCCTTAACCGCTCGGCCACGGCTGCTCTGAAGCAAATGGCGAAATTATCTTACACGTTCATTTTATTAATACGATAGTCGGCCTATTATGAATGGATGCTTAACTATTAATATAATACAATACCATTGAATTTAGAAGGAATTCAATGATAATACGTATGCTCAAAGGTGGTATGAAACAGATTTTCTGCAGGGAATCTATTTGAAAAGAACACGGCAGACAAACGGGCATCTTATTTTACCTTCCACTCACTGTATCAGCAGCCTTCATTGGTGGTAAATTATCATGAAGCCGATTGTGGTCAGTATTTACGAGTAGGTTATATAAAGTAAATTATTATGTATATTAGAAATTATTATGTAAAATTATGTAGCTTAGGTATATTTAGGAAATGATTAAAAAAATTAATATTGAGTTTGTAATTTGTTTCTCGTAACACTAAAAAAATATTTGAAAATCGAATAAAATCAGCTACTTCTTCTTGCTAAGTGCAGTGCAAATCTTGAAATCTCGTAATAAATTAATTATTAAATCTCTTGTTAATCTGTGTCTAAAATACTTAAATGAACGAACGAATGAAAAAACAAAACAACTGTACAACGTACTTTTTTTTTTAATAATTATCAGATTATTCCCAAGTCAAACATGCAAAATCTGATAGTTAGTAAGAAAAAAAGGTTCGTAATTTATCTTAAGAGACGTTGCCATAAAACTTACGATAATGGCCTATAAAACGATTCGAGAATGGGCTGGGAAGTGGTCAGTTGCGTTGTGTATAATATTCTGAGAACCTATTGACTCATTGTAGGTACCGGAGTACCTGAGCAAAACTGGAATCGGCTTCACGGAACGGAAATCAACACTGCCTACCAAATAAAACTTACGAAGCATGAACTCACCTATCGGCATCAAATAACTTGCTCTTTATTTTCTTTGTTTTGATCCAATTCCTATGAAACGAATATTTCACATCAGACACATGAAATTTCAATTTACTGCTGCCACAGCATTTCACAGTTTTTTCTTCACCCATTATCCACTACGCATTTCTTCTCACTGGCATTTATTGACGGTCAAACACTAATAAACTTTACGGAGAAAGGAACGAGTGAGTCATGGGAAAACCATCGCAAACGCACACACTGTAACGTTATTGGTGTCACAAGAGGCTGACGGATCAAAAAAAAAAACATTCACAGACTGTGATGCTCTGGAAGCTGGAACTGGTCTAAAGAAGTGAAAGGTGACAATAACAATAAATAATTTTACAGTCTACCACTATCGCATTACTTAAGATAGTCGGTAAGTATATCTATAGATAAAGCACTTAAATTAGGACAGTTATTGTTATTCTAATGTACAACAATCTGGGGTCTCTTGCCTTGATCCATTAAGGCTAGAACATAAGTGGACATACCTAAGTAAGATTTCCGTTTTGTAGCTTATTTAGACTTTTATTTTAGAATGTTATTAACAGACATGTACCTAGTTGATGATTGGGCACCAATAGCATATTTTTTCGTCACAGCAATCTAGATAACGTATTTCTATTCAATCGCCTATCCACGGTGGGCACGCGTGGTGAATAAGCCCAAACTCTCTCTCTTTCTTTCTCTCTTTATCTCTCTCTCTCTCTCTTTGAAACAAGGCCTATGCCCTGCATTGAGACGTGCATAGGCTGCTTACTACTTACTACACGCTGGCTATTACCAATCACGCTAAACAATAGTTGTTTCTTATGAAATCAAGAATACTTAACATTTTTTAAGTAAAAAAGAAACAAGATTAACTAGCTGCAATAAGACTTCGCTATATTAAGATTGACTACGCCGTAAACATGGATACAAATATTTATTTAACAATTTATGACTGCGCGTAGTCTACAAATCTAATTTTAAAAGTACGCAATTAATGTACGCCGCGCACACATCATGTAACATAAATGTAATCGTGAATCGAGTGTTTCATATTGCGTGTCTTTAAATATTAAAATCGCCTAAGTATTCCGCGTTTTTTTTTCCAGTAAAATTACATAAAAATAAAAACCTACGTCCTAGGTCAGTCATCCAACAGTAGACAGGATATCAAAAGTTTTATCCAGATTCTAAATACTAGCCAATATAGAGTAAAATTTATTTTAAAACACCGATTTTTGGTAAACGGTTGCCTAATCCAGTCTTAAATATTTTAGATCAATCACTAGTAGGCATCATGAGGTAGCCTAGAATACCTACAGAACAATATGTGAAGAAGATCTAACTTCATAGTGCAAGATTGTGGGCTTCGGCAATCACAAGTTGCCGTAAATACAGGTACGCATGGCTGATGTATCTAAATAATTAGATACTATCCATTGACATGAATAATCATGATACGTGAATCATTAATAATACTGCACGCAATTATAAACTGATATCAGATACCATTTAATGACCGAGTGCAGCTTTTTTCAGTCCTATTTATACTGACGACAAAGTACCTAATCAATCAATATATCACGCATACGTACTAACCTGAATTTTCTTTTTAAGATTTTGAACATGTTGTTGAAATACGGTAATCGAATTTTCATTTTCTTCAGCACTTTCAGTTTCACTGATTCAACATATTTTGTTACTTAATCGTTTTATAACGAACGGAAGAAAATTCATATACAATAGCACTGCACTTATCAGCAAGACCATTTTTACTGTCGACCAATTAAATATTGATTTTAAAAATACACTAACGTGGTCTGTGCGATACAACGGTGATTTAAAACTAAACCGACAAAGCGTCTGGTCTCTGATGAATCATAGGACCGGAGAACAGGTCGCTTCACTTAGTTTTTTTTCTATTGCGGTAGTTTTTTTTTGCGAGCAACTAACTGTAAATGCAAGAACCTCTGTTCTAATTAGCTCCTTTTGGTACTTGGTTGGTGGTTTTGTTAAATAGAACTAAAATAGACGTCTTAGTACTTTATAAAAATCAGTTTCGCAATTGTAAATAGTGATATTATACGCTGATTCTCAAAGTCAATCATTCAAATCAATGCAATTATGAAAATATTATGTATGGTAGGGAAAATATCAGCAATAATTCTAAAAATATGAGTAGCCATTGGAAGTCGTTTCCACGGTTAAGGCTTGCAAAAGTTAATAAAATATTTATGGGACACTGTATACATTACTCTAATAAGATTCCTCGAGATATATTATTAGAGTTACCACCGACGCGGCTTCAAAATATTTTAAGGATTCTCTCTCCGAAGTAGCCTATTATTACATAAAGGATTATTTGGACGGCAATATTGACTGGCACTAAATAATGTAAACTGGGACGATTGTGTCTAGTGTAGTGTAACTCTAACTTGAAAACTTATTTCTGATTAAGTGTTTGTTTTAAATAGAATAAATGCTGAGTCGCTTTGTTAGTTTCTTCTCAGCGTAATCGATTAATAGTGAAACTAACACCTTCATTAAGTATTTTTTTTTTTAAAGTGAATATATATTATTTTTCTTTACGAATAAGATACGGACTTTAAGAATGAATAAATTCAAATTAATAAATGCTCTCATTCTACGTATATATGTAATAACTATGCTGTCAACTATAGCCACACGAAGGAGGGGCTATTTTTTTCAAGTAACAAGTGATGTTGATGGTTTTTGGGCAGGCCCAAACATTCAAGTTGGTGTTATGAGTCAAAAGTAATCTTTTAAAAGAAGACAAAGAACTGAAATAATATTTCTTTAATGGCAGTATAATTTCCGGTGCAACGGTCTCTCATGAATATTCATCCGAAAGGACGAGTACGAAAAATGGAAATGTGCTTATTATCCGATGTTATGTCAAAATGATTTGGGTTTTACGTTGTTGTCGTGTTCTCGACAAAATATTATTATTATACTATGAATACTATTCTTACAGAGCCCAATAATATATATTACGTGAATGTACAGTCAACAGCAATCTTCACATTCGTGCAGTCTAAAAAGAGTAAGTTACCTTATTGACGACTCTACCGCAAAAATGTAAAGGCAAAGCTTATGGTGACTTTACCAGAAAAAGAAGAAGAAAAGTGCAAAAGTTGCGATTCAGATCTTAAAAATAAGGCTACAGTTGAATCGAAGCAGCACTGGCACTGGTGGCAACCGATCAAATTTGAAAGATCAATGAACAACACTGGAAATAGATTTTGGACGCAATCACTTGAAACGTTTCGACCGTAGCAGAACAACCGTAGCAGTCGGTTTCGGTAAATAAAACAACGGTTGTATTTGTATGCAGGTTTAACAATAAGAGTAACTGAAACTGACTGACTGAAACCTGACAGACGTCGAACCGTTAAAACCCAATAAATACGCAGCAAAACATGAATTGGAGCATACGATAAAGATTAAAATTGAGGATTGCGATGAAAATACTGCATGTACAATGTACATACAGACCAGTTATGATTTTTGTTAAAATCCTTACAGCTTCAGTACCTATTAGGCCTTGTCAGGTTTTTTTAGGGTTGAAAAGCCGACTAGAAGATGTCATAGCTTTTTAAATATTTCAGATGGACAGGTAGTATTTTCAAAGTAATAAACTAATAACCACTTAGGTATCAACTAATGTTTAAGCGGATACACCCAAGAATTTCATGTAGGTATTGCAATATTTATTTTAATCTTTAAAAATCTGTAGACTAGGTCTTACATTATACTCGTACATACATTAGCTCACGATCCTGATAGATCTACTTTCGCTACTTTTTCGTTTCTGAAAACATTATAAAGGTTTTGTAACGTTAGGTTGTTTAGGTTGATTGTTTTGTTGGGTACCAAATTTGTGAGCACGATAGACTGCTACCAGAATATTTAGTCATATTAAAATTTTTCATAACAATCGAAACGATTATAGTTAGATGGTTTTATGGATTCACTTACTATAATTTTGAGACGAGAAACTGACGACGCAAGCTCCGTCTCTGCTCACCATGATCGAGCTTTGCGAATCAGAGCGAAACTTCTCTTCCGTTCCTTCTCATAAATATGGCTGAATTTTGTGAAGATATATTTGCAGGTCAGCTTGTCCTAATAAAAATGATCAATTAATGTATAGATATTTATGTAACTATAGTTGTTGACATACATATTATTATGACAATATTTTGTGCAGATATTTATAAATTTTTTGTTGTTCATAATTTGTGCAGCCTTGTGTTGATATTTATGACCAGTAAAACGTTGATATATTTTTGATTGCATAACATGCTAGATATTTTTGTAACCTTATTTGCACACATATTTTTGAAGCCGCGGAAGTGTTCATATATTTATGAACTCGACTGTACGTCTACATTACATACCTATGTGGATGTATGCTATTGTTTTGTTTACTAATGTATTTTTGTTTTGTAAATATGTTACTATTGTTTTGTTTTTGTTTTCTCACCATTGTTTTCACATTTTTATAAAGTGCACAGAATCATACGTAATATATATCTCATAAAACTCGTATTTGTTTCTCAAAGTTTAAAAATGCAATCCTTAATGTTTATTTTTATTAAAGAATTCAATTATTTCTATACATTTCAATCACGAAGCCACCAGAAACAAGCTTCCTATATTTTTATACTGCACAACTAACCTGCTTGCTTTTCACCTTTTATGAAATACAATGGAAATCGTTGTCCTAAAATGGTTCTCCAGACACCTATATTCGTATTTACAAAAGTTCAACGTTCGTTCCCCAACATCGAGTCCCGTCTGGCTTACAGCAAACACTACTTATTCAATCGATAAGTGATCAATCACTTCGGACTCTAGAGCACAAAAATACTGCAAAGCAGTACCTAAAATAGTTAGCTTCGTTAGTAGGTACCTTACGAAATTAATAAGAAAATGCAATAATTATAGAGGTAATGAGTCTTATACCTATGGTAAAAAATTGTAAGTGTGTTGCTTTTAGTAAAAACTAATTTGACACTCAGAATAGGTGAAACAGTAAGTATAAGCACAGTTAATTGAAAAATGGTTATTAGCCTATGGCTCCTACAATATTGACGGCAAAAGGAGTAATTAGTTGACCACAATTTTTTTTACTAGCAGTGTAAATTATATAGTCGGAAGTCAGAAAGTCGGAACCGTTTAGAAATCTCGATAAATAGTCAATTCGGGATTCTGAACGCGCAAATCTATACAAACCTAAGGACCTACCACATAGGTACATTAACCATAGGTTTCTCGAACGCTAACATTCTCTAACGAATGCTAACGTCTGTTAATGTATTGTTAACAGCTGTCAGTTGACAAAAGTGCAAACAAAAAAAAACTGACAGATGTTAACAATAGATTAACAGACTGATAGCATTCGAGAAACTAGGGAACCTAGGACACTAGGGAAACTAGGCGAGAAACTAATAGTTTTCCGTTCGAATTTTTTCCAGACTCGGAATTCCATACGGCAGTCTAGACCCAGTAACTGTGATGTATTTTCTGTTTTTTAGCATGTTACAGCAGCAATGAAGGTAATTTACAATCAGAAAATCTTCGTCAATATTCGCTAAAAAAAAATATGTAACTCTCGAAAATCTCTCGCAACAGAACGTTGTTATTACAAACTGAAATAATAATGAGTGATGTATGAACGGAAAACCAAATCGAAATTTCTAAACAGAATTCAGACTGTGTGGGTGACCTAATAGTCAAAGGCTTGGTCTGGTAAATCCTAAGTACTAATATGAAATTGAGTTCGAATATTCGTACAAAAGAACCGTAGCCGACTGACTTACATAGAAAACGACGAAAAGTTCAACAAATCTTTAGATCATTACACATTTTAAATAAAGTGTGTGGTAGATTGTCCTCCGCTTGACAAAATAATCGCCGAAGCAATTAACAAACATAAAAGGGAATACAAGTAACTAGTAGAATATAAGATTATGAACAGAAACTTTAAGTAGGCATGCTTGAGTAAAATATCCCGACTAACTAGGTACGTGTAACTCTGAGTAGATTAGTTGGTAGAATTATGGGTTGACTCATTTCCTTACAAATTGTTTGAAATAGAGGCTTTAAGCAGTGTTTCCTTTGCCGAATGTTTTGAAATCAGTGGAATAGCATCAGATTAGTAATAAACACGGTTAGTCAATAATCGCCTTTGAAAACATCCAAGGCTAAGTATACAACATCAATCAATGTAAGTACCTATATACATAGGTACTTACACTTTATTTATACAGCCTTGCCTTCAGTTGTTTTTGACCATCACCACAGAGGCATACATTTAGGAATAAAAACTCAAAAAGCAACTTTAGCCTCTTATCACCACCACCAATCTTGCGATAAGCACGTAAACAAGAAGTATAAAGAATTGTATTAGTGTGAAAGCTGATGTACCTACTAAAAAATAGATTGTTAAGGGGACTGCTTTGCTCAGATTTTCTTTAACTAACGCACCATTGAAAAATCATTCCAATAGCTGAAAATACAGGAAAACATGCAAAAGACCCACCTTGTAAATGGACCACTCCTTTTAGTTATTTGGCCCAATATTTTCTCGACCGTCTTTCTATCGCCTTCGCGAGACGCGTCCAACAGCTCCTGCCCCTTTCCCATATTCCATTTATTAGTTACAACACAGAAAAAACAACACAGGGTTCAATCATTTCAATGTTTTACACTATAACTTCACTACACTACTATTTCATTGATCGCCGACGCCATTTTTAGACGTGAGTGCGCTCTAGCGGTCGACGCGTGACTTAATCGATATAGTGCCTTTTCCTCTTTCATTCTCGCGAAGTTTAAAACTTGTTTAACTTCCTCAAAGCACCTAGTAGTGCCGAAATCTTATCCCTTACAGTATCAACTTGACAGAGACAGTAATTTCTCAGCAGGTGCCTATAATTTTATTATCATTAAAATCACTACAAAAAAAAAATACAAATAATTTACGTTCTAAGGGCCGGAAAGTGAATGTTTCTCTCTCGCTCATTCGCCCTTCGCTCCGTTCAAGTTATGAGTGAATGACCCAGTTTTAGTCTGTCGCTCGTTCGTTTTCATTCACTCATTCACTCAGCCAGATGTCATGCGGCGAACAAAATAATAAAATGTTTTCATTGTTTTCTTGTTGAAATGGGCGTATTAGTGCTTTGTTATTCATGCTAGAGGAAGTAATAAAGATTTTAACTGTGAATTATGGAAAAACAAGTGTCTTTCTCCACAGTGCACATAAATATTTTGATTGCTTTGTTGTTGACATACTGAACAGCTGATTTCAATTTCGGTGGTTTGATTTGACTGACAGGTGGAATTTGGCAGGAAAAAAGAGTTGAAGGGTCACCTTATCGCCCTGCCGTGATCAGTGGAGTGAAAATGTTAGGAAATTACGTGAATACTTGTTTATTCTTAGTTTTCCTCAGTGCCATTTCAGTTTCAGGAGAGGGTAAGTAAACTTAGGAGGTTTTACTTTTTTCTTTGCATTTTTCATGTACCCTATTATGAGAATATTTACAAATTTTTGCAGGTTGATATGTAAGTGAGATAAAAGTAATGTTTACGGATCTTACCCATATATCTGTTTCTCCTTAATCAACCTAGTGCTAGATTCTCTAGCCCAGCGCTTCTTAAAGTAGGTTTTTATCACCATAGTTCTTGTAGATGGACATGAGACACACCAATTTACTATTAAATTTATGGTGATTTGAGAAAAGATGGTCAGAGTAGAGTTTTTTTCGCTGCCTTTTTCTCCACTACATTCATCCAAGGCAGCAGCTAACATTAACGTTATTTAATAAGTTAGCCACAGCTAACATTCAACAAACAAAATGTAAATTCTTTAATTTCTGATTTCCATAACTAATAGATTATTTTGACTGTTAAATAATTCCTCAGCTATAAATATTTTGTTCTTATAAGCTTGAATTGAAGTAAATCTTGAATATTTTTTTATATCAACCTGTGAACTGCAGTTTCTAGTAATAGCTCCCTGTCTGTCTAAAAAAAAACTCATTAACCGTTTTTCTACAGGTCTCACCCTAACAATCCCACTAAATAAAACGCTAACAGTGTGGGATCGGCAGCTGTATGGAGACTATGTCACACTGAACCGTTCCAGCATGTTACAAGTAACATTCGGTCCGACCCCGAAGAATATGTCCTTCATCATCTTCCAAGTGCACAGTCATATTAGCAATGTTACTTTGTACAATAATACAAATATTAAGGGATCTTCAGTGAACGGGACCAACGTAGGACTGTACAGCGCGACAGCTAAATTGGATACATTCTTTGTACTCAATGAAAATGATTTGGATTTGAAGCTGTACATATCTGTGCATGGATATAGTAAATATGGTAAGAAACGATAAGAACGGTAAGAAGACTGCATTATTCTCTACTATTGACTGAACAAATACCTAGTACAATAATTTGCAATCTCTTTTTGGTGAATGACTTGGTTATCAGACGTGTTTTGTTGGTAACCAATGTAAATGACTTTACAATCTTAGGTAATATGTACCTACCTATGTGAAAAATTAAAATGAAAAATATTTGTTCCAAACAAATTTCATATAAAAGGATGAAGCCCTAGTTTCCACACTAGGATTCCCTGTGTTGTGAAAAATAGTCCCCTCCGCTTAATCATCATCATCACCAACCCATTATGTCCCCATCAAGGGGCACGGGTCTCTTCCCTGAGGAAGGTATAGGCCATACTCCACCACGGGGGCCAAGTCCGGATTGGTGGAGGCTTCTAAGACTAGTGGCTGGTCTTACTGTCAAGTTTTCAAGCCGCCCCTAAAGGCCTCTGACTTGGCTTAACGACTGACATCTATCGACGGCAGCCGGCACCAACTGCTTAACGTACCTTGCGAAGCACGGAATCGCTCGAAAAAAATGCCACTAGCGTTAGTCATAGACGGTGACCCATCCATGGACCTTAACCTTAGTGATCGTTCAAGATCACTCAGGCAGCCCCGGCTACGAGCGATTCCCTCCGCTTAATGGTTGACAATAATAAACTAGGAACTTAAAGCATTAATAAGTCAGTTCTTATTGGTCATATAAGAGTAACAAAATAAAATTAAATTTCTAAAGGCAAGCCTGGGTTAGAGTGAGTAGTTTTTTTTATTTCAAACTTCTGCTTGCGTGAATAAAGTCAAGTTGAATTAATTTTTTTTATGGTAAGTTGCCTGCTTATTTGTGGTTTTGTGGTGCAGTTTGAGTTAAAACACTTGTTAATGTATAGATTTTAAGCTGATTGAGCGATGATTTCACTCATCATCATGGTACTCTATACAAAACTCACAGTGTTTCAGATATCAGTGAAAAATCTAATCCAACAGTAACATAAATAAAATAAAAAAGCCTTTGTTCATCCATAAATAAATCGATTACATAATTTTTTTTAAATTAATTTCAATCTTATTATTATTTCATGCATTTTTAAATATTATGAATTTGATTATTTATTAATTAATTATTATTTATTAACGTTATTTATAGAAGTCTCCTCCTCGGCGTAGGCCTCCCCCTGTTTCCTTTCCTCTTCTCTGTCTCTGGCTTGCTTTCTCCAGTTTGGACTACATCTCTGCTTGAAAATATCATCCCATCAATCCATCAGAATCTATTCTTAATTTAAAGGTAAGCTGTAAGCAGCCTATACGTTTCTCTATAGGGCACAGGCCTTCTTTCAGAGTAAGTCTGGGCTTTAATAGTCACGAGTGCCCACACCGGATTGGGGATTTCAAGCGCTGAGGTATTTAAATGACTCAGACACTGAGGTTTCCTCACGATGTTTTCCTGCACTTAGAGAGTGGTACTGCTACTATAACTTCACAAATGTACATAACTTAGAAAACAAAGTTATAGGTACATGACCGCACTGGTAATCAAATCTGGTTCTCCCGCTTCCAAGTCCATTATTCTACTCACTGCACCAGCGGGTAATATTAATAAGTTACCTTAATAGTCAGTCTCTGTGCTATTTAGGAGTCTATAATGTCTCATAAGATTACCAACAATCAATAGTTTTTTTGTTTAGAATCGACCAAACGAGTTATTATAACACAAACAATATTCTTGTGACATCTTCAGTCGTAATTGTTGTTCCTCTCAGCTTAAGAATCAACTTTAACCTAGAAGGTAATAAAGTTTAATTTGAAATGGTTATAATAGTCACCAAGCCAGTGCTGTTAGTGAGTAATACCTGTGTAATTTCCATTTTTATGTACAATAAAGTGTTCTCTATCTATCTATCTATCTATTTTAAACCATAAGAATGCTGTTACATTGGGCATGCTCGCTCAATCTAACATCAATAACTGTGAAAACATTTTTTTGGTACATAATAAAATTAAAAACATATTTTTCTTATACTGCACCTTCTTGTTAGAGAAGATACTAAAATTGTTTTGGAAACGACTTTTCATCATTAAATATTAAGTAGGTATCAGGTAAACAATGTATATGATGTTAATAGTAATGATAGTGATATTTAGGTCCTATGGCAGTGAACTTACGGCAAAAAACCTATTAAAATTACTAAATAGAATGACGAGACTAGACAATGAATGATTGTACCTACCTACTATAATTTTTTGCAAATTCGATCTTTAAAAGATATTATGATTTTTTCTCATCAGTGGTGCGAGTTAGCCCTCTGGATCCCCTTAATAGCCGTAGCAGTATGAAACAAAATTATGCAAATTCACATTAATTTCAGATCCTATACCAGGTGGTTGCAACATGGAGCTCCCAGTACCAATCTCACCATTTCTACGTACCACATACAATAAAAACTATATCCTCGTAGACGGTGCCTTAGCAAAGTCAGGCAGCGACCCAAACTGTAAGAAAGTGAACGGTGTAACAGTTTATTTCTATAGACTGTATTTGCCGGAGAGGGATTTCAGTGCGGACACCTATTTTGAAGGTCTCACCAGTATGATGACTTTGGGTGACATTATGGAACATGGGGAAGTTGTAAGTATTTGTGCTGACGTTTATGATAATAATATGGTTTGAACATACATACATAAGTTGGACAGACGATCTCATCGAAGTGGCAGGAAGACGCTGGATGAAAGCCGCTTCTAACTGGTCTTTTTGGAAATCCATGGAGGAGGCCTATCTCCAGCAGTGGACTTCTTGTGGCTGAATGATGATATATACATAGCTCGCGCCTGTATCCCAGAGGGGTAGGCAGAGACCAGGGACTGCCACCTGCCACGATCCTGACAAATCACTGTCACGCTGCATCAACATTCATTAGTCGTTGCATGCACGCAGGTCGCT
The DNA here is from genome assembly GCA_947310845.1 of Yponomeuta plumbellus. Classification (NCBI taxonomy): domain Eukaryota; kingdom Metazoa; phylum Arthropoda; class Insecta; order Lepidoptera; family Yponomeutidae; genus Yponomeuta; species Yponomeuta plumbellus. The sequence goes on from OX371206.1 coordinate 4,833,261, forward strand.
TTCGGGTACTTTTTATCTTGCCCATTGCTAATACATCCCCTGTACGACGCCGTATATCTGTACAAATGGCCTCAGTCTGTGTGTTTTTCGATGTTTATAATGTCCCTGCCTGATTACCATAGCACTAGGGATCCCAGTAGATCAGGTCAAGTGATTGTTATGTGAAGGAGTTATTATTATTAAACCCGCAACAAGTATTTACTGTTATCCGAATCGCTCGTAGCCCCGGCTGCCTGAGTGATCTTAAACTATCACGAAAGTTAAGCAACATAGGGCGCGTTCAGTCTATGGATGGATGACCGGCATTTTTCCGAGCGGTTCCGTGCTTCGCAAGGCACGTTAAGCAGTTGGTGCCGGCTGCCGTCGATAGATGGCAGTCGTTAAGCCAAGTCAGAGGCCTTAGGGCGGCTTGAAAACTTCTGACAGTAAGACCAGCCACTAGTCTTACAAGCCTCCACCAATCCGGACTAGGCCCCCGTGGTGGAGAATGGCCTATACCTTCCTCAGGGAAGAGACCCGTGCCCCTCGGTGGGAACATAATGGGTTGATGATGAAGTACTGTTACCAAACCTCTTGTAGATACCGGAAACGGGCGTCATGTGGAGCACGCGCCGGATGCTTAGCGCCTATCCTGGCACTGGAGCAATCTACGTCGCTGTGGCTTACACCTCTGCAGGCTATTCTGTCTATGTGCCGAGTTACACCTATGCTTGCCATCCGCTGGATGAGGACGATGGCTGTGTTCTTTTGGGTGAGTTGGGAACCGAGACCACCTCCGGTATTACGCGCACCAAATCCCTAAAGGTACGATTCCACCAAAATAGTGTGCTTTTGTAAGCACATTTGCTTACAAAAATTTTGTGCAGAACTACAGCACAACACGTACTAAGTTGGTATCGCTTTAAGCCTCTGTTTCCACCGGCAATGCTGTGTGTAACTTTTGTGAGCGCACAGTGTTGCACTTGAGAATGTGCGCGCACAAATAAAATATATTTTCGCTTTTGTAGCGAAAGCAAGACTAAGTTCGCGAACAACGAGTGCGTGCGCGTCGACACGGGTCCACTACTTGTACTGTGTACGCGCACATGAGTGCACAGCTGTGCGCAAACATTACAAATTTTTTTTTTTTTTTTATTGATTGATTAAACATTTATTTGCATCTGCTTACACACACATTACAACAGTTGAAATAGAACAAAACATTGTTTACAGCATTGAGAAAACAAATAAAAAACAGCAACGAAATTAGGCAAGGCAAATGTAACAAATTTGTTCGCGCACAATTTGTTCTTGTTCGCTTGAGTGAGTCGACCAAAGCAAACATTAGTGCCGGACGCTGTCCAGGTGTCCAGCACTGTGCCGCACAGTTCCGCACACTGGTGGAATCGTACCTTAACGATTCCAATAGTCTTAAGCCGAATTTACATTACGAAATTAGTGGCATGAAATTAATGTCGTGACATTAGTTTTTGATGATGATGATGATGATGATGATTAGTTTTTATAAAAGTTTTCACGTAGTTTCGTAATGCATGCATTACTTTCGCGACAGGTAATGAATTTCGTGTCCTGCGCGATTTTTGGTGAAATTGGTGTCATGCAACTAATTTCATAATGTAGACGTGAAACTAGTGTCGCGAAAGCGCCTGCGCTGTGCGGACGTATGTATTTTCGAGCTTCAAGTCTTCAAGCTTTGAACATGACTAGTATAGCTTTGATGCTGATGGGGCCATGGTTACTGCGATACTGACGATTTCACGACACTAATTATTTTACGAAATTACTTAACTACATTGACATCTTTAACTCATCGGCTCATAATCTGAGGATAACACTTAGTGCAGAATTTTTCAGTTGTCAAGAGTAAATTTAATTTCTAGAATGTAGTATTAAGGTAGTTTTTAAGCTGTCATTTGTGTGCTTGCTCAAAGTGCTTTTTTCCTAAGCTGTTTCTAATAGTGGAGACTTAGAATTGGCCTTCTGTACCTATGTTTAAATTATATGTTAATCGTTGTTATGTGCTGTTAGTCTTCCTAATATTCTTAATAAGTTGCATTATTTTAAGTGTGAACCTGTAATTGGCTTTCTGTATCCCTACACTATATTATATTTTATTTTAATAGCTGTTGGTTCACCATAGATCTCTAAATAAATATTTAAATAAATATTAAATAAATAAATAATATGCCATATATTATATCGAAACTACTTTCGTGAAACTGAGGTCAACATGCATGCCACTAATTTCGTAATGTAAATTCGGCTTTAATGTCAAATTTCATAGGCAGGTTTTGTCGGCCACGATGCTGACAAACCTATAGTTCTAGTTATACCCGAGATTTCCGCACTTCGCCTCATAGTTAGGCCATTGCACCTACAGCAAGCTCTGAGGTATGTAAATACCTCGGAAACTTGGGTTGCCTCACGATGTTTTCCTTCCCCGTGAGCGAGCGGTATTGTGGCGAGCACATGTCCACTCTGCACGCGCACTATAACCCTTAATCAAACCGTGGGAGAATAGCTCCCACATTAAATTTAACCGTATCAACTTGAAATAAAGTCCAAAACCAATGAAAAATTCATACTAACCCATGCCCGATTAAGGGATTAACCTCAACATTAATTATGCATCGCGCAAGCGAAGTATCACACATGACTTACGATAAATACAAGTCCAACAAACAACAGTTGGACGGTTGTCTGGAAGAAATTACTGTATCTTTGTAAATGTTCCGTGTGTGTTTTTCCTGGTACAATAAAGAATATTCTTATCTTAGTACTTTAAATGGCTTATAAGCTGAAGCGCGATCCGTTCATGTATTATATTGACTTCAAGTGTCAAATACTGTCAATGGAGTGAAAATATCTGCCATCTGACTAGTCTAGTTTCAATTAGATTCCCTGACTACAGCATACCGTTACCCATTATCATAGACGACGCCCTTTCCCAAATGATCTGCGCGGCTCTCCTCTTCGTGGGAGCATTCGTCTGCTACTTCGGACACCGCTTCTTCAAGACAGAAATGTTCCTCATAGGAATGACCAGTGGCGCCCTTGTCACATACATACTGATCGATATCATCGCCGAATTGGAACGCCCTGGTAAGTTATTATCTTAGCAAGTTACGACACGATGACCTCTGTGGCGCAGCGGTTAGCGCATCTGCCTACCATGCGAGAGGTCCCGGGTTCGAAACCCGGCTGGGCACAAAAAACCTCTGGTCTTGAATGTTTATATGTTATTAATGTCGCTGTTTCTGGTTCCCACGACACAGAGTATCCTAGTGTGGGGTCAGGAGCAATGTATGTGTTTGTATGTAAATGTTTATGTTTACGAAAGAGGTGTTAAAATTCAAGAGCTTCAGGTCGGAGACGAGCAACCGACGACGCGAGCTCCGTCTCGGCTCATCATGACTAAGCTCTGCGAATCATTTTGTTAGTGCATTATTGTATGATGACAAATACACGGTCGGGTCAGGAGACCTGATTTTTCATGCCATTGACTCCTAGAAGGTTTGATATGCGCGCATAGACTTGAAGCGGCAATGAAACTAAATCGCCATGTTTATCCAGTTGTCATTAGACTACAATGCATTAGCAGGATCTAGGTCCAGGTCCGACTCTTCCGACAAAGAGTCAAGTGAGTGTATCCGGAATAAAGTTAGAAATGAGTGCTTACGAAAATTTTACTTCAAAAAAAGAGGAGCTTTAAGCACCTTGAACCCACAGTTGAACGCTGGATTTCCATAGGAATTTTCAAGTTTCCATGATACAATGGAAAGCGTATCCAACTTCTTCCTAGGTAAACTGTTGCCATGGAAGTGTCAACTGCGCGGGAACTATACTCCGACATTCCTGCATATCGCAAGCAAAGTAAAGAAAAGTAAACATACTATAAATATAACGTTGGCGAATATCAGTCCGACTGGCCATAAGATCTGCTAGGCGGGAAATCGCCTCTTTAAAAATGGATGAAATTGATCACCCGCTTCTGCCTATATACTATGTACATGCATCTCGAATCTTCAACCGATTTGCCTAAAAGGTATTGACGACTCTTTTTTTCCATAAGATTCTTTTGCAGTCTTTATTCTTAACCTGTGACGAAGCGCTCTTAACTCAGACTGCCTGAGTGATCTTAAACGACCACCAAGGTTAAGCAACATACGGCGCGCGTAAGTGCACGGATGGATGACCGTTCCATGACCAATGCTAGTGACATTTATACGAGCGGTTCCGTGCTTCGCAAAGCACGCTAAGCGTTGGTCCTGGTTGCTATCGATAGTTGGCAGTCGTTAAGTCAAGTCAGAGGCCTTAGGGCGGCTTGAAAACTTGTGACAGTAAGATCAGCCACTAGTCTTACAAGCATCCACCAATGTGGCCTATACCTTCCTAAGGGAAGCGACCCGTGCCCCTCGGAGGGGATTTTAATGGGTCGATAATGATGTTGAAGATTTTTAACCTGCACCTTCTTTCAGCACTCGTCGGAGCCTCCATTCTGTCGGGTATCTTCTTCGGTGGTATCTGGCTGGTATTCTGGTACTTCTACGGGATCCCCTTCTTCGCAGTCATGTTGTCGACCCTGAACGTCGGGTTTCTGGTCGCCGCCATCGTCTATTATGGGTTGCCGAGTAAGTGACGTTTGACCTTGGTTTTTAGAGTTCCGTACCTGAAGTGAGCCAATCGGAACACTTTCATTATGCCGACGAGCATACGTCTGGTAAGTCTAGAATGTAAAGTTTTTAACCGTCTCCAATGGAAGAATTATCGCTGTAATAATACATAAACAAATATACGGACAATAGGGTAGTTTCCAGGGTCAAAATAATTAAATTCTATTTAGTTCGTATTTTAGATTTAAAAAAAATATTGGACACGTATTTTTTATTTTTTCGATTAAACAAAAAATAACAAAGATATAGCCCATTAAAGTTACGTGTGACGTCACTCCGTGCTAAAAAATGCAGCACGGCGTGACGTCACACGTAAATTTAATGGGCTATATCTTTGTCATTTTTGGTCTAATTTACAAATAAAAAAATACGTGTCCCTTATTTTTGAATAATCTAAAAGACGGACTAATTACATTTTTTAGGGCAACTAGCCCATTTACGTAATATCGAATTATTTGCTGGTTACCATAGCACAGGGTATCCTAGTTTGCGACCTGGTCAAGTGATTGTGTTGTGTGAAAGTTATTATTATTGTTATTATTAATTTGAGAATCTCCTCCGTTCTCAATAGTATATTTATTTAAGTATGTTTTGATAATTATTTATCACGTTGTCTGAATGAACCAATTCTTTTTTTGTTAAGAAGAGGGTAGCCGCAAGGTGGTCCCGTATACATTTGGCAATGTTGGTTTAAATTTTCTTGACGTTTGGTCAAGATCTGCTGATGAGATTCATGAGAAGATCGTCGGACTCATCTTTTTTATGCACGTTTCTTTAAATTTGGTTAGTTTCTGTTTTAGAACTAGTTGTTGTGTTCACCGTTATGTTCTATATCTACTAAAAACTACATATGAGAGACACACAGACGTTGTAGGCATCTCTAAAAATAGGTTCTCGTGAGCACCCTTCGGGTACAGAAATATAAAAGAGACAAAACATGTTTGTAAAATCTTATTCCCTTTACTGAACCCATTCGGGAGCACCCTTCGGATACGGAAATCTAAAAGAGACAAAACATGTTTGTAAAGTCTTATTCTCTTTACTGAACCCTGAACTTCTTTTCAGGCGGCGTGATGATCCTTGAAGAGGACTTCAACTTCTGGACTATTTTCATCTTCATCATGCTCCTAACTTCCGTCACCCTGGTCTCCCTTACCTTCCTTTCAAACATCCTGTGCTGTTGCGTCCTCGGCGCGTACGCGATTGTCTACCCTATCGACTACTACATCGGGTCCAATTTGAAGTACATCATCATAAACACGATCCGGCGGGCCACTGTGCCGAATTTCAACTATGCGGTGTTGACGCCGCCTTTTGAGATGAACGGTGAGCGCTTAGTTAAACTTATGCTGTGTAGATTTGTGTCTTATGATTGCTTATCTTTACTTGGATAAAGGGAGAGAAAAGAGAAGTAAGAGGAAAAAGAGAGAGAGAGAGAGGGGAAATATTGTACAGGCTGTCCTTGAAATTTGGGTGGTCTGAAAGTCGCGGTTTTGTAATTATTAATTAAAAATACCATTTGTTTAGACTTCTTATTGTTAAATACCTATTACCTCAAACTAAAAATAATAAATCATGTTTTAAGTTGAAAACCCCTTATTTCGAATAGTAATTTTTATTTATTTTATTTTATTAGGAAAACTAACAGCTTATCACTAACATATTAAATTTACACACATAGAAACAGAAAGCCAACAAAAAGGTGCCACAGATAGCCATAATTTGAGCAAATAGTACAGGTGAAAGAAAACGACACAAAACACCACAGTCAGCTAATCCAAACATAAACGAAGGAAGATGGAAGATTGTACAGTCTCTCCGTCTCTCCGAACACCGGCGGGACTGCGTCGCGAACGCATCTTGCTGGCTATAAATGTTTTTCACTGATTAGACTTTGCATCGAGAATTCGAGACATTTTTGGAAAGTGCCTTTTTTAAAAGCAAGCGTATTCGATAGCCATTCTTAAGGCACATTCTATTTGCTATAGCTCTCAGACCACCCAAAATTCATGGTGTTGTACAATGCTGGTTCCTAAAAATGTGTTTCTTTTTTCCCACACATAATTTCCATTGGAAAATTCCTGAAATGGGATGCCTTCATTATTGAAATCATAATCAAAACATCAACGGATATGTACATTTTTGTGATGTCGCTGTTTCTGGTTCCCACGACACAGGGTATGCTAGTGTGGGGCCAGGCCAGAAGCAATCCATGTGACTGTATGTAAATGTTTTTTTAAATGTTTTTTATTTATTTGCCAAAAAACTTAGAGCTTACATTACAGGGGATCCCTATTGCGTTAACCATTTTCATAGTTAATATAAAACTTAATCTATTTACAACTAATATTACTATAACACAACACAAAAAGAGTTAATTTTGTGAATTCATTCACAGAAAAATATGTCTGCAATCTCCGCGACTCGGTTTAAAATATTGAAAGCCCGCGTGAGAGGCGCGTTTATGTAGTTTACAATAAGCGAGTGAGAGAGAGAGATACAGAAGTAAAATATATTTACGGCATAACCCGAAAGGAAGTGGTAGCCATCATAACGTTAATACTAGGAATAAACATAAATTGTCATTTCCACGATTTAGACTTGCAAAAGTTAATACTTCCTTTATGGGGCACTGTATAAGGTTCTACAACAAGATACCCCAAGATATATTAGAGTTACCCCCAACGCGATTTAAGAATTGTGTTAAGCACACTCTTTGCAAAAAAGCTTATTATAAAATCAACGATTGTTTAGAAGACAAGGACGTATGGCATTAAATAGTAGTTTAATATTAAATTAAATCAGAGGATAAATGTGTCTAGTGTTCAACACATCCAAGATATTATTTTGTATGTTTTATTTGTATTAGCTTTAAGGTGATTTCAGAAAAGATGGTCAGAGTGGAGTTTTTTTTCGCTGCCTTTTTCTCCACTACAGACGGCCCCAAGGCAGCGGCTAACGTTATAATAACTGTATGCACATTGACATTCAACAAGCAGAATGTAAATTCTTTACGTTGAAATAAATTCTTGATTCGATTCTTCTTGAGGATAACCAAAGTTGTACTATTGCGGCCGATCGTCCAAACGATGAACCATGGAATATCCCAAAACCAAACCATCCTTCTCTTCCAGACCTGTTGCTGATCCTCCTATGGGTGGGATTGACATTGACCGGATTCCTTTACCAGCACTATAGCAGTCGTGGCAGGCCCCCCTTCCCTCCACCACCCCGCAGCGTCAGTCCCTGGATGCCTAACATGCCTCGACAGCCCCGGTACTATGGCACTGGATCTACTGTTGCTCGGTGAGTCAGCAGGCTCGTCCACACTGTAAATTTTCGTGTGACACTTACAGCCGCGGTAACCCTTTCGTCCCACCGCCCGGAGAAAGTCCCTTTCTAAATGATTTGTGCTTGGTAATTCAGTTGTAATGGAGGGAATAGGGTAGTTTCCGGGGTCAAAATAATTAAATTCTATTCAATTATTTTTTATTATTTTTTCGGTTAAACAAAAAATAACAAAGATATAGCCCATTAAAATTACGTGTGACGTCGCTCCGTCCTAAAAAATGCAGCACGGTGTGACGTCACACGTAACTTTAATAGGCTATATCTTTGTCATTTTTGGTCTAATTTACAAATAAAAAAGACGTCCCTTATTTTTGAATAATCTAAAAGACGGACTAATTACATTTTTAGGGCAACTAGCCAATTCTATGGAAATGGACTAATTATTGGAATGGTTGGCAAACAAGGTGGTTTGTGCTAGAAAATGGCATTCTATCGTACTACAAATCGCAGGAGGAAGTCAACCAATTGTTCAAAGGTTCAGTGAAAGTGTCAGTGTGTCAAATCAATGTGAATAATATTGACAACACTCGCCTGGATTTGGTGATACTGGGCCAGCAGCACATGTAAAGTCCGTTCGCTTAGATAGTGTACACACGAAGGCAATCTTGGTTATAGTAAAAAATATTTATTTCAATAATACAACTTAGACGGCCAAAACACTTTAAATAGAAAAAAAACTTGGTACACAATATACCTAATGAAGCACAAAATAAAACACTACTCTTCATCACTCGAAGTGTCCTCAGAATATTCATCTCCACCGGAATTTAGAATAGGTACCTACCTAAGTAATGCAGGATCGGTTCGTTATAAATCCATTCTAAAATACTGATTGATTTAATTCTTTAATTGCGTGATCTACATAATAGTAGAATAAGACGAGCTGCGAGCCAAATTCACTGGCGTGTTTGCGCCGCGTCGGCTTCCTTTAATTTCTTTTGTCAAAAGCCGCCATTTGCCGAGGCGGTAAATATCAAAGTGACACTATGATAGAGAAACGGACTTTACCTATGACCTCCATCACCTCAAGATAGGCAAAAGTGGCTTGTTGCTTTAGGTAGCGCCAAAGCTTGTGTGTGGCCCGGCAGCACCATTCCCTGGATGCTTAAAAAGGCACATTATGCCTTTCTTTTTCCTCATTAACAAAATAATATAATTATGACTGCCTCTGGATACCCTATTTTTCCTTGTTCCGACCGCACACCCGTACCCAATAACGTGACACTGTAATCAATATTAACAAGTTTGAGAGATTGTAGGTATAGACATTATTTTGCAAATTCAATCTGTTAAGAAGCTATGATATATTTTTTTATGTCTTGTACTCTTGTAATATCATGATTTTTTATCTTACAATAGTTTCCCTTCGTGGCGTTAGTGAACCGTATGGAGCCCTGACTGGAGAGAAAAAAATGTGTCCCGGGTCTTGGATGTTTACATGTTTGGGATGTCGCTGTTTCTGGTTTCCACGAAATTACTTACTAACTTACATTTCGAGGGTATTCTGGCAGAACCGAATAAGTACAAAATTTAAAAAAAAAATGTTTCTAATGCAGTTTTGACTGAATAGGGTAGTTTCCTGGGTCAAAATAATTAAATTCTATTTAGTCCGTATTTAAGACTATAAAAAAATATTGGACACGTATTTTTTATTTTTTCGATTAAACAAAAAATAACAAAGATATAGCTCATTAAAGTTACGTGTGACGTCACTCCGTGCTAAAAAATGCAGCACGGCGTGACGTCACACGTAACTTTAATGGGCTATATCTTTGTTATATTTGGTCTAATTTACAAATAAAAAAATACGTGTCCCTTATTTTTGAATAATCTAAAAGACGGACTAATTACATTTTTTAGGGCAACTAGCCCATTGACTGAAACCGGGCATGCTGCATTAGAAAAAAAATAAAAAAAATAAAAACTCACGCCCGTTATCCCCGAGGGGGTAGGCACCTAATAAACTCGGCAAAACGTGGGCCCAGTTCTAGTCATTGGTGCATTAGAAACTATTTTTTTAAAAGGGGTTTGAAGATGTTGGCATACTGGTCAGCCGCCATCTTTTGTTTTTTTTTTCAAAAAAACTATGTATGTGCATCTACTGGGTACACTTCTACAAACATAAAAATACTAGCTGGCCAGTATGGCAGTCTTCCAACAAAAATCTTCAAACCCCTTTGTACTCATTCGGTCCTGCCATCCCTCGATTTGCTCTGTGTGATTATACTTTTTAATCGTCCTGACCTTCAAAATAACAATGATTTGATTGTGATTTTCGTAGTTCCCGACCTCTGTGGCTGTGTGGTTGGATGTTTACGTGTTTGTGAAGTCGCTGTTTCTGGTCCCCACGACCACAGGGGGTGTGGGGCCCGAAGCAATTTATGTGCCTGTATGTAAGTGTTTATGATTATGTTTCTCCCATTTCCAGACCCGCCTACCAAGTCTTGCCTGCGACAGCACCAGTCGTGCAATCCAGCGAGAGTACCCCCCTTTTGGCGTAAAAGGTATCCCGTTTTCGTCCATTTTAGGTATTAAGTACTACTTACGATTTAAGTATATGTAATCATACAGCGAAAATATTGGCTCATTTGGAACCACAACGACGGAATCACACTTTTTAAAAATACTTGTCTTAATAATACGTATAATATTACACAGAATCATTTCTAGTTTCTATATTCGCTTCGCCGAAATTTTCTTGTATTAAATTTGATAAAATGTCATTGCGTCGTTGTTATTAGGGATTTAAAAAAAAAATGTCATAACTACAAGGGCTTTTACGCACAAAATGTTGTTTTAGTCTTCATAGTTTTCGCTGTATTTTCGTTAGATAGTTTTTCTATATGTTATAAGTCGAAGCCATTGCATGCTTCTGATTTTAAGTTCCTTACGTTTAAACAAACGGTTGGAAATATCATGCGATATCATAAGTTATTTTGGTAAGGAGGCGTATATTTAATTTCGCTTGCCTTTTCTGTGGATGTAAACAATGCCATTTTAGATGCTATGAAAGAAGAAATATGATAGTACGGTTAGATTTAAAGAAAAATAATGATGGGGAGATTGATCTCTTCTTTTTATTAACCTGTCAATGGCACTTTAAAAATAAATTAAAGTCCTAATTTAACAGTTGCGGTGCAGAACTGCGTTATGACTTGCAAACATTAGGTCATTCTGAGTGTAGGGGAGAAAGATGGTCCATCGTCTAGACAACACCATACAGATAGTTCAAAGGGGCCGTCCATTAAACACGTGAGGCTTGAAAGGGGCGGGGAGGGGTTTGACAAAAATCACGAAATGTCACAAGGGGGTAGGGGGGGTGTAGTAAGATATCACGTGTATTTATTTTTTCATTATTTTTATAAACGCGCACGCGTTCAATGCGCGCGCTTGCGCGCGCAAGACAATTCTAGTTCAAAAAATTTAAGATTTTTTGTAGATACGAAAAATACACGTGATGTTGGGTGGGGGGTGGGGGGTAGTCTTAAACCTCACCATGTATCACCAAGGGGGAGGGGGGGTCGAAAAATGCTTAAAAAAAGATCACGTGATTAATGGACGGCCCCAAATTGGTTCAATGGGAGTCAAGATTTAAGTTGGCAATCCAAAGTGATTGGCCGTGGTACTTATCTTGAAATATGTTTTTTATAATTTAGAAAATGCTAAGAAACTAATTTCGGTAATTTTGAGTTTTATTCATTATATAGTTTTTTTTATTTTTCTAAAATTTTGTTTTTTGTGGGATTAGGATTCCCTGTGCTATGGGTAGCCAGAACTATGTTAGTATTAGATGCTAGGGCCTAGTTAAATAAGAAATGGGTTGTTTACATCGCTGTAACTTTTATATGGTGCATACAATAGATAGTACCTACTTGTTAAGTACGCTTGCATTCAGTCTATGCAAATGCGAGTATTTAATTTTCAATTCTGGTTAGATTCATGAAGCATGATAGTTGCGTTTTTTTATGCATTTACATTAAGTGATATTGAAAAGACAATATTTTAATTAGGTGGCTGTTTTTCATAGGAGAGTTCTCCTATGAAAAACGTGTGATTTGAACTTCCAAATTTAATTTTGCGCAGAGTAATTCTTTCGCAATATAAGCTCTCTTAAACATTTAGATTTACGTGGAATGTATAGACTGCTAAATAATTGTGATGTTTTGAATCGCCATATTTTTTGCTCAATAAAGTCACGTGTTGTTTAATAAGTATTTTAATTCCTCAATACCGAGATCAAGATTTTTCTGGTCTATCCCATACCGATGAGCCCACTCAGTTATTATCATAACGTGGCAGGCGTTTTTCTGCACTTCCCGCGGAGATACGCGGGACACTCAGATAGTTTTTAATAATATTTAGAAAATAGGCCAGTTGCTCATACATTGTAACCTTTTTGAAAAGAAAATGTCTTTTGCACACTTTTTCTAAAAAGTTAACCAGTCCAGTCCAGTCGGTACGTGACGCTAAATCGGATGTACTCGACTCCAGTCGGTACGTGAGGCTAAATCGTATATACGCGGCTCCAGTCGGTAATAAAGAACCTCTAAATCACGTATACCGTTGCAGTCGTCACGCTAATTTAAACTTACTGAGCAATATTTTATGGATCATTTAGCTTGTAGTCAAGTTGTTATTTATAAGACGGTTTCGTGAGAACAATCATTTTTAATACCAGTATTGCAAAACAAAAGTATGCTCAAAAAAGGTGAAGCCAACACAAGTCATCGTAGATGACTTCGTAGATATCAGATGGGGTTTTAACCTGAGTAGGTTAGGACTGAGGAGTACTGACCTTGAAAAAAAAACAATGATTTTCAAATTCAGGTCTGAGGAGATTATACACCTTTTATGACACGTATACGAATAAAACACTATAAAAAGCCGCTAGATCAAGACAACTCCAAAAACCCTAATCCAACAACAATTGTCATCACTAATCTGTTGAATTTTATTGGTCCCCTAACCAAATAAGAGACATCTGGTTTGGCATGCGCTTCAAGTCACACGATAGTCACCCTGCAGTGGAACTGACAGTTGCCTCTAATACCAGGCTTGTGATCTAAATAAGCACGCGGTCCACACAATCACTTGACTTGATACCAAACTAGGATACCCTGTGCTATGGTAACCAGGCAAGGACATTACATACATGGAAATACACTCAGACTAAGCCCATTTGTGCAAATGTACGGCAGCCCCCAGTGGGGATCGAACCAACGCCCTCTGTCTTAGTAGTTAGCGCCTTAACGGCTACACCAACTTAACTAGGCAGTCAAAGATGTCGGTAGTTACAACTGGAACCCCCCCATTTTCGAATGTATATAGGAACTTTGTCCTGTAGAATCAGGATATCGTTGCTTTTCTTTCTCAAACTCGTATCTTAAAAAAGACAACTTTTCAGGAGAGAAATAAATTCTTTCATTTCATTGAAATAAAGTCTTTTTCTACTATCTATACAGGATGGAATTTTGTAATGCCACCTGAAGGGGAAGTACTCGTAATACTGTAGATAGAAAATTTTACTCAAAGAAAACATTCCTTTATTTATTATGGAGTTTCGGCAAAAAATGAAATGCCATTTCTTAGTTAGATGTGGACTATTAGCTATAAATATAAGTAAAACTAAGATACTAATCTTTTTTAGCTTTAGTATAAACGCATTTTTTGAGATAAGGTTTGCTGCATTTATTTTAAGATGCGAGTTTGCGACAGTAAGGCAACGATATGTGTGAATAGTCCCCGTTACTGCTTCAAATTTACTTATTATAACTATTTAAACTAAAAATATTTGCTCAGAGCTCAGTAATCCAATTAGAATGCAACACGAAAATGTTTTGCCCAACTCCAAAACACTCTGGCCCTCCCTTACCATTCCGAAGCTTAGAACTCCATAATACTTACAATACAACACATTTAATCCCATCCTATTGTCCGAAGCCCCTGTCTGAACCTTAGGGTTCCGCAGAAAAGAGGACCCGAGTTGGGGAATTAATTTTCGCCCGCCCAAATGTAGTTGACTCTAATATTGTAGATACGCGGATGTTTAACGAGCCATTTTGAACTTTATTGCGTGTGTAGGAACGGTGGAACGGCGATGAGCAGGGGAAATGCCCCTATAGTTGACGGTTGCGCAATGCAATAGTTAATTTTAATATTTTGCGTCGCAGTTATTATTAGGGTATTGTTGGGAAATTTGATACACTCAAGTGTTTCGATGTTATAATATTTTGGAGTGTCTACTTATAATTCAGTTTTGAGGGTGGCGAAAGTTGTATAATTTAAACGAGTAGGTGTAATGGTTAATGCGATATTTATTAATAATTCTCATTCCCTCCCAACTATATGCACTTAGAGTAGTAATAATTTATTTTACAATTAATATTTATTCCTTAAAAATATTACATACACTTTCTCCTTCTTAAACCTACAGCCTATACCTCTGTATTGCATTTTCATTTGATTAAGTATTTATAAAATGAAATGTGAAAATATACTTACAGTTTTTTTTAATTATTTTACAGCTTAAATGAACAGTTGCTTTGTGCTGCCCTTTATCAGCAACAGTTAAAAAATAATTCTAAATGCAAACATTTTATACTTTTTTGTACATGCAATGTCCAAACGTATTATTAGTCTATTATAATATTCGTGTAGAAAGTAGAAGTGATACAATTCCACAATGAAAAATTAAAAATTCTAAACTATTTTTTTTTCGAATCACAGCAATATTGATCTCCTATCGTTTTAAAGTATTAGATTTACAATAAATTAATGTAAATGATCCCTATTTTAGAACGTCTCTTTTGGAACTGCAAAATCGAATTCAACACTTTACGTACAACATCCATTAGGTTTTACTATACAAGATAAATGTACAAACACATCATTAGTTCGGTATGACAATTTGTTCGGAGCGCAGGGGTGGCAAAACAAATCGGCATAACGAAGCTGTTTCTTTGTCGCAATAATATTTACCGCCCTTGCCCGAATACATCAAAGTAATAAAGGGTTGTGCCAATAAGGGGTGCTTTTACTTTTTTTTTTCATACGAACTTGGCACGTTGAGTTTTGAACGGTATTTTCTTCAAAGAAAAGCGCAAATTGACGCCCAGTTCTCCTCGCTGAACATAGATGGCGTTAGTTGTTACCTAAGCTACGATTATTCTTAGAAACTAGGGCTTTGAACATCTTCAGTTTCTGCTTATCAATATAAAATTCTTATGAAAGCACTTAACATGATACTTTTGTGGCTGCGATAAAAAATCGTACTTAAGTAATTACGTGAAACTGGCACCATTGAAATACATTGAGATATATTTCTCACTGTAACATTTCTTAATAAAAATACGGTTTTCGTGACACGTTTGAAACAAGTTTAAGTTGTCAAAATATTAGGATTTTCCTTAAAATTTTACTGAAATGCAACATCAAATACACACTAGCGTTATTAAACTTGTTTGTATTTTCTATGGGGGCGGGCATGAGAAGGTAACTAAGTAAGTATCCATTTTGTTGGTCATTTATCACTTTACTAATAAACGAGGGATGAAGTTTCAGTTTGAAATAAGGGCGAATGGCTCGCGGATTGAAGCTGCAATAGTTGCACTTCGCTTTGCCACTTACAGATCACATTTGTTCACATCGTTAGCGAATTTAATTTCCAATTTAAGACCCAAATTAGGCGCACACCAAATTCTAATTAGTCTGGAATTTTACTTCTTTTATTTTAATCCGGTCGAAACCCTGACGTTTCCTATAGCAATTATTGCTACAGGAAACGTCAGGGTTTCGACCGGATTAAAATAAAAGAAGTAAAATTCCAGACTAATTATTAGTCTGCAATTTTACAGCTAGGCGAATGGAATTGTCCAGGATTTAGTGTCGGTTTCTGAGTTGAGAATTTTCTTTAAGTAAATACTTCTGTAGTCACATTCTGTCACTCTCTTTTCTGAGACATTTGACGAGACAGCACTACAGTTACGTATTCACTTAGTGAAAATTCTCAACTCAGACACCGGTCCTTAGTGCGCTTAATATGGAATCAAGGCAAGTCATTGCGGTACCTCCCTATTAACATTATTACCCCCACATTTTTATCCATGTCACGAAAAAAACTGTAGTCTGTAACAATACCCGAAATTACAAATTAGTGACAGTGACAGTTCACCCGTTAACCTACACGCTTTCTCGCCACAACTATGTTAATATCATTGTGCAGTTACCAGGCAGACGGACGAAACGAAAACACTTCCTTTATACTACACCTGCTTGGAAAGTACCTTGATACTTTATCAAATTTACGGTAGAAAGTACGTCATTGCATATCGAACAAATATGCGGGGAGAAAACGCATCTGAGCGGGAGAGAAAAGTGTATGAAAATCCATTTCTTACGTGGTTTTTCCTTTTTAATTTTGGGTAAGACTATGCGCCGGTAACCTAAATATCAAAAGCCAAAAAGTTTTTACAGTGAGTTTTTAAATCAAAGTTCGCAAAATGACACTGGCCACTAGCTGTGTGTTGAATGGTGTCGGGCTGGCAAATATAAATTTCAATTAGTAAAGATTTCGTTTTTTATTTTCCTTGTAGGTGTAGTATAAAGCACTATGTATCACTCGAGAGAAACTGCGATTCCCGATCTCAGGTGTTTTAAAGCCCTCGCCTACGGCTCGGGCTTCAAACGATACCCTCGACGGTAATCGATCACTTTCTCCTCTCGGTGAACAATGTACTATTGTTCGTCTACGACACAGAGTTGTTCTCGGCCATTTCTGGCAGCACGCTCGCTTCGTGTCCCGCGGTCATGTTGAGAGCACTCATGCTAATGTCCGCGTAGTTGTGTGGCATCTCGCTAGATGGCGCCTCAGGGCCGCTCGGGTTCTCAGGCATCGCCAACAGGCGATGCGGGAACCCGAATAGCTGGGATCACTGAAGCCGCCCCCAGTAGTTGCTCGCCAGGTCGGGGCCTTGGGAGGGTATTTGGACCGGCACGCTCACGCCCGCCGATATCACGCCTGGAGAGAAGAAAGATGGAATTAGTGAGGTAATACACACGCAAAAACTCATGCCTGTATTGCAGAGGGGTCTGGCACTTGCCACGATCCTAGTTCACCATCGTGGCTTGTTTTTCATTGGCGAGTGGCTTTTCGTACAAGAGGAGACGAAAGTCTTGTAGTGGAACATAATTATAGGCTTATAAATATAGGGGAAAAATTGTCAGCGGTAGTGGAGGTTCAGGTTGTGTAATATCTTTAAATTGGAGGTTTTTATGATGTATACAAAATCCTTTTAGAAAACAAAGGAGTAATTTTGGCCTTATCTCATTCAACTTGAAGCAAAATTTCTTTAAATATTTTTCACCATAATCCGGTAAAAATTATTTTAGAATTTAGATTTTGTTTGGTTTATATTATATGCCAAGCTATTTACGGGTGTAGCGACGAAATGTAATAGCTGGATTCCTCAGAATGCTTGTCTGCCTATTTTCTTTTATTCATCTTATTATTTATTTATTTATAAAATCTTATAAAAATAAATGGCATTTACCAGTCTTATTTATAAATTAAAATTAGACGACGTCTGTGACGCAGCGGTTAGTGCATCTGCCTACCATCCGAGAGCATATCTTTCGGTAGCTTGTTGAACAGATTTACTCAAAGGAGTACGAGAACGGAAAAATGACAATTCTGTTTAAAGAAACAGAATTATCATTTTTCCGTAATAACTACATTCTAATATGACCAGTGAGAATCGCTTGTATTGGTGGTCACAATGGGTTCTTGGTGCAAAAAGTATTATGATTTTTAGTGCGAGTCTGTCTATCTATCTAAGGTATTTTGTGGTGCGGTGTGGTCGGCCTTATTTATAACAACACGATTCCTCTAAAAACCAACCTAAAGATCTGCTTCTTAATCTGTGGCCGCAACTTTTCCTTGCTAAACCTCCACCACAGACTATTTAAATCGGCGTTTATGCAGGGTTTTAAGGAATCAGAGTTTTTATAAATAACACTGGGGCTTAAAACGCCACCAAAAGCCAACCTTAAAATCCGGCACAGCCTATCGGTATCGGCGAAACACATGCTAACACAAATCCTGAATCCTATTAACGTTTCCTATCACTATCGGCCCGCCATATGTCTAATAGGATTCCAATTACGTTCCGTTTATTACACACAATCGGTTTATCTAGTCGGCGGGGGTGCCGCCATTTTGAGGAGCGGCAGCGACGCGACCAGCGTTCAAGCATGCATAGCGTGAGTCTTTATAAAGTGTACTTACTTACATATGAAAATCAGGAAAACTACACACGATTTCATCAACAGAAAAAATTATTAATATTTTGTTGTAACTTTTAAACTAAATGTCCTATCACAATGGAACATTTTTTTAAAAGATTGTCAATAATAAGCCGTGCCCATAAAGAGAAATTTTCAAAAAAATTAAACGCCATAAATTTAGAGTAAAGAGGTAATAAACTGAATGTCGATAGATGGCAGTCGTTAAGCCAAGTCAGAGGCCTTTAGGGGCGGCTTGAAAACTTGTGACAGTAAGACCAGCCACTAGTCATACAAGCCTCCACCAATCCGGACTTGGCCCCCGTGGTGGAGTATGGCCTATACCTTCCTCAGGGAAGAGTCCCGTGCCCCTCGGTGGGGACATAAGGGTTGATGATGATGATGATGATGATGAAACTGAATGTCGTATTTTCATTTGAAAATTCTTCATTTCACAAGAAAATATCTCAATACTATTAAGTACTTTCTTCCAGCTAACCATGGGTGATGTGGAAAGAATAAAGGGTAGTGCTAGAGAAGTTTTTAAGAAAAAAAAAAAAATTGCTTACAGATTACCAGCAATGTAATACATAAACTTCTAAGACATAAATACTACACTATATTATTAGGTACTTTATTTCGTAAATTTTGCCATTACAAATACATACAATAAATACTTTCATATGCATAAGTATACTCGGCTGCGGTCGGTAGGTACGTGACGCTGAATGAGGTATACTCGGCTCCAGTCGGTACGTGGTCCGGTCAAATGAAGTATGCATTTACTTGCATTGCCGCTATCGCTTATCGCTCTCCTCGCCACTAAAAGCCTAGCGTTAAATTCTAAACAAGTTTGAACTCTATTCCTATAGGATTAAGAAGGTAAGTCAGTCAATACAGTATCTGGTTTCAGTCGCCGATTGTGTATTTTGTCATAAAGCTATCTGTATGAGTAAGGTCTACCCTTGTGATAGGTACATAATATCCATAGTGCAGTAGGGCGGCGTTGAGTGAGGTTTGAGGGGAGACCGTTTGATAGTATGCAGTTTTTATGGGTAGGGATAGTATTTTCAGCCCTCAACGGGTGAATGCAGCGGTAAAAGTCGTTCAGAGGCGAATCATTAAAAGCCTCAAAAACACTTTTACTGTGAATTTATTAGGCACCTACGTTGACAGTTAAAAACATCAGCCAACGTCAATGGTTTTACCCACTAACAGATTTTCCTAAATGGTTTATCAGAATTTGATTCCAGATGTTATGGTTCTCGTCTCACTCTGGCATAATTAAGCAGTTAATAAGAAGGAAGTTAATATCACTTGTATGTCCGGAAAATTTTCAAGGTTTATAGCCAGTCTACACTGGCCAGGCCGTGCAATCCTGCGATAGCGCGTCACCAGCATGGTCACACATACTCATTACCAGGATTTATACCTATCGACTCTAAACACTCCCCAGAGGGGTAAATGGCTCGAGTCAGCAGTTTTTATTTCCGGAGACACTGACCATTTGCTAATAACAGAAAAAAAATCAGGAAGGAGGTTAGTTTGAGCTGTCTTGTTCTCTTTGGCAATTAACATAACATAACATGTTATTTTGATGAGGCGATAATTACTTTTTTATCTTATCTTATCTTAACATAACATTTACATACAGGCACATACAGGAATTACGTAATAGATACCTACAATTTTATTGGTTTTCGTTATTCATTATGGTCGGTCTCGTTTACTGAGTGAGTGTTGCGTACAAAGTAGGTACATAATTACCTACAGAATTATTATAAATAGCTCAGGAATCGAGTGTCGCATTTTTTCCGAACTTTTCCCGAAGCTCATTTTATTATGCTTCCTGGACTAATATTATTATGATTTAATTACAAATCAATAGTTTCCGTCGTGTATTGTGGCAAGTGGCAGTCCCTGGTCTCTGCCCACTCCTCTGAGATATAGGCGTGAGCTTATGTTTGTATATGTACATGCTAAATCTCAGTTCTAGGTCCACGGAAACTACCCATTTATTTTGATTCTCTTGAGTGACGAAATATACGTTTCTTGCGGCATAAACGACCGTAGGTAGGTATCTTTTTTTAAGTTAACTTAGAAGTTTAATTTTTTACGAGTTCAAGGTGCTGTAGATTTGAGTAGGTATATGGTTTTAATTTTAACTTGATTCTTCCCAGCGTTACTGAGATAAAAGGTTTTGACTTACAGATGGACGGACGGACAAACATGAAAGTGATCATAAATGGGTTCTGTTTATCTCTTTTGAGGTACGGAATCCTAAGAAGGTTTATTTATATACCTATCTATTAGGGTAACTAAGTGCCTAGTTTAGTAGAGAACTTTCTCTGTTTTCAGCCTTAGCTTTCTTTTATCGTTATGTAACGCACTCTCTAAAGAGCGTAACTGCGAAAGCGAAAGAAAATAAAGCGAAAAAGTGGAACAAATCCACATTATTTAATACAGCGGGAAGCTGGAAATGCACCCGTCGAAAGCACGAAAAGAGTAAATGAAACGAGAGAGCGTGCATTTTGAATGAAAAAGTCTTTTGTTCGCGGGGAAAACTGGAAACTCTACGGTCGGACAATGGCGGGTGGCGGGCAGCGCGCCCCGAAACAAACAATAATTCATTCCGAACCCCACCACCTACGGCTAAAAATGTCTGCCGCGTGATATATAATATCAAATGGAAAAGTTACGGCCTTTTAAAACAATGAGAACGCCTCACGGTTTGTTCTTTTTGCACGTGAATAATAAATCCTCCGATTTTTGCTTTGACGCCATTTTGTTCTTCTCTGTTTGTTTTTTTTCTCTGCGTTGTGTTGTAAATGAAAGTTTTTTTTACGTTCGCCGCCGGTGCCGGCCAGTGTTTCATTATTGACGATTGTGAAAGAGGAATTAAAATAAAAAAGGAAAAGTTTTTACTCTCCGAAAGGTATTGGGCTCGGCCAGTAAATAATCGAAATTCAAAATCAAATTGGAAAGCAATTTGCGAGACCACAGACAACGAAAAATCCAATTGCCGCCATGTTTTTTTCTCGGTGTTTCTTTTTCCTATTTTCCGAAGCTATGTAGCGATCTTACCCTAACGCTGCCGGCTCTTGAGTCATCGTTTTTTCACATTTCATCTCGGTTTGTTGGTAAACATTTTCTAAAGCTCGCCTTCTACCTACCTACCTTCTTTTGGCACGCTAAAAGGTTACATTTGAAAACCCTGGCGGTACCTATGTTGTAAAAATTTCTAAAGGGGATTTTCTTTGTCTGTCAGTTTTCCAAAGTTGCGTATATAAACGTTGGTTTATTTACTTTAAGGCAGGTAAATAAATCGACTTTGATAAATCTAATTCCATTTTGGAACTTTGTTAAGAATGTATCTCGGCAAATTTTTGTAAATGTAGGTATTATAACGCAGAATATTTATAGATTTTTTAGGTTATGCTTTGCGATCTAATACACTACCTGTTATAGTATACATTCAATAAAATCAAGAAAGGGAACATATTTCCTAAAAAACTATATATAGGTACTTACGAATTCACACATATGACCTTGAATTCACACGATAGAATGAAAACTTACATGATTTGGTAAATGTACCTAAATGATGATGGTGCATATTCGATTCAGCGTTGGAAATAAAGTGCACATGAAGCAGTTTTCACTTCTAAAACTGGGGAGCGGTCACCGAGATCACGAAACACGAATGGCAACTACCTAACTACACGTTTTTCGATTTATTGCAAACATATTCTCAGTTAGACTCTATCACCGCAGATAGTATTTGTACAACCTTCATCCTGGGTGTGGGGTTTTCCTATCAATTAGGTATAATTCATGCCTGTTCCTCGATTTTTTGTGCAACTGGCAGCTGAAAAGTTTTAAAAGTACACAACCTCCTTTCGATTTCAAACTTGGAACTCACCAGTGCTGCCAGGCGCCTGTGGTTGCGAATAGGCTGCATGTTGTTGGTGGGCCGCCGGCGCTCTAGAATAGCCCCCTCCGCCTAATACGTCGCCAAACATGTAGGGGTAGCCGCTTTCCCGCTGCTGTAGACACGACGAGGATAGACCACCAGACATTGAGCTGTTGGAAGAATGAGATGAATTAGATAAATGGATTCTGGAGGTATGCATAGAACGATGAAGTGGGGAAATGGGACAAGAACTTCATATTTGTTCATAGGGGTTAATAAGTTTCTTATAAATGTACAGACGTTACTGCATAACAAACACTGTGGTATTATTGTTTTGACATAGCCAGTGTTGCTTGCACTCATGGGTCACGAAATTCTTAGATATTTAAATTTTCAAAATTTATAGTTTTAAAATTATTTTGTGTGTTGTGTCTAACAGTCAAACGGTCCTTAACATAACTCAAAATAAAACTGGTTAGTATTATTAGTCGTTATATTTTATCGGATTTGTCATAAAGTTTCGCAGTCTGGCGCAGGTATCTATCGTAGTGCGTTATGAGAAGCTTTTCCATGACAACACTGGCCGAATACGTCTTTAGCCACGATACATTCTCAAAGCCCCTACTTGAAGAAGAATTCCGAAGCTCCAAACTCTTCGGGAACCAGTCCATCAGGTACCAAACAACAAAAAACCGTTGTAAGTTACAAAATACCAGTTGAAACTAAAACGACTCGATTCAATAAAGGCGGGGCAAACTTCTCGTCTCACTAACTCAGTTAACCCGACAAACGCCAAAGACCATAGACTAAAGATAGAGACACTATTAAAAATCAATTCAAGTGTAAAGCCGACTTTACCCGCCAATTTGCACAGTTACACAAGCGATTATCCACCTTACCCCTGGGGGATAAGGTAGCCGGCAGTCGCGCAGTTAAGTTGGCTGTTTCGCCTTCTCGGTGCACTTGGAGGGAAACGCAAGGAGCCGCGACCTTTGCCACTCGATTTCGCGCGCAATCTAATTAGTACTGTCGCTTGTTCGGCAGGTGGCGTTACGAGTCAGGAAACTCGTGAAAAACTGTTCGGTTCGTGAGGTTCCTATTCCGAATTAGGCTTTCGACGTCAGAACCATTATGATCGGAAGTTGTACAGGGTGTATCTTTGAAATTGTCACGTGTATTTGTGTATCTGGTTATTCGCGAAGGAGGCCTGGACCGGAAAAGCGTTGACTTGCCGCACCGAATTTCAATGCATGTTTGCAGTAACTTAACATCTTGAGGTGGGCATTCTAGATCATTCTGGGAGTAGTAGAGAGCTTCACGGCTGTAGACAAGTCCCCCTCTCCCTACTAATCGCGCCAGTTAATGTTCATGTAGAAGGTATCGTTTAGTCAGGGGCACTTCGACCATCCATCTCTTACGTATATACCTGACCTCACAATGCCTTTTAGAAATTAAGGATTTAGCACTGCACCTGCACTGGAGCCGTAACCTGCATATTTTTTTAAGCATAAAAAATAACTTTCGAAATTTTCCCAAAGTCCATGGGAATACCAGACCTACCTATAAGTGTCGCCCATAGTCGCGATGGGCTGCGGTATGGGGCTGTACATGGAGTTGAAGCCCCCGTTGAGGGGAATCCGCGGCGTGGGGGGCGCGGGGGGCGACGCCGCCGGCGCCTCCCGCCGCTGACTGCGAAGCTTCTCCTCGCGTCGCCATTTCGCTCGCCGGTTCGAGAACCACACCTGGGGATGGAAGGGTCGGGTTAGACTACTTTGCAGACCAGCTCGGCAATGCCAATTGGTAGAGACCAACCGAATGAATGTGGACGAATGTATAGGGGTGGACGTCACCGCGAAAGCGAGCGTAAGCAACGGAGAGCCAATGGTCGCCTTTAAATAATCCAGATCATTTTATCGTAATACCGATATTCCTTCGTGTGAGCGCCGAAACATAATCACTCTCATAGAAAAATTAATTTGGCACAAAGGGCTATGGTACCGGCTGTGCTATGCATACCTTTTGTCGATTGTTTGGGCAATTTCACTCCGTGGTCACGAAAGTAATCACGGAGGTTGGCGGGGTACCTGGTTAGACGGGAAGACAGACAGTAGACGAAGGCGGTCATAGAGTGGGGATCAAGATTGAAGAAGAATCTGGAAGATGGCCATTAACGGATTGGCCCCTGCCAAACTTGGCCCTATCTAGGAAGCTTGTCAAGAATACCGTGAAGAGGCTGATGCTTATTACTGGACGACGCATTTTATATGCTGTGTAGATAAATAGAGATTACATGCTCTCGGGTGTGTGCAGTGCCGATTGGCGATACCATTAGTTTGTTAGAAACTATCTCACAAAGCAGGTCAGCAATGCCCTGAGCAGACTTACACAGGGTCTGACTTGAAGTTTTATGGAGTTTCATCGAAAACCTCTCCAATTCTTTAAAAAACTGAATAGGCTTGATCTGGTTAAGCCTGCCCTTGATTGTTCGACTATTTGGTCCGTATAAAAATCACTTTATATTCCCGGAACGGGTGGGGGCGACTTTGATGTCGAATATGTTAGTTCTAGTATGGTAACGCTACCTACATTTTTCTTCCATTTCACACTTGTCATCAGAATAAAAGTTACATAATGGTATTGACGACTAGAACAACTTTTTTAAAGATAGGCATTTTTAAACTACTGCAATATTGATTGAATTTTTTTAAACATTTCTAACTAGGCGACCTTAACATTAATCAATGTGTACATGCTGTGACAGTGGTGTAAAGTAAAAAAATCAATTCACTTGTAGTAGGTACCAACACAGCCCTGAAATCCATTCAGGACGGCGGGAAAAATAATAACTTATATCAGTCTGGTAATTTTATATTTTGCCGTAGTACGTCGCCCTGATATTAAATTTCAGGAGGTAATTTATTTATAAGTAATTATGTAAAAATTACTTTCACATTTACAGCGCCAGGGTGAGCTCGTATTTAATTATCTTAATTTCTGACTTAATTTATGTTCGTGTTGGCAACAATATTAAGTAACAGAGACAAATGACTACTTTTATTTAGGTATTGTATTAAAAGCAAAGTTTTGTGATTTTGTAGTGGATAGCTTCTCTCAATAGGGCAACGAATAACGGGCTCACATGAACGGATTGACTTTCTGAATTCAGTAAGTAAATTAAATTCAAATTTAACGACACTAGCTCTTATGCCACGCGATTATAGTGGTGGCCCATTAGATCAAATCGGTCTTGATAAAGCAGTAGACCTTAACATCTATAGCATAAGAGCGAGTATTGTCCGTTCGTGTGTGTCCGGCCTAAGCTCCCTTTTCAAGCTGCGGACTATTCCATAGATTATATTCAAAAGATTTTAACTCACATCCAACGTCTAGAAGTGGAGAGGCACGAAATAAAGGAATTCTGTGTTAGAATAGTAAAAATCAGCAAGCAGGATTATAAAAAAAAATACTGAAGGAACATGCATTTTTCTCATTCAAAGGTTAATTATCC
The DNA here is from genome assembly GCA_947310845.1 of Yponomeuta plumbellus. NCBI lineage: Eukaryota > Metazoa > Arthropoda > Insecta > Lepidoptera > Yponomeutidae > Yponomeuta > Yponomeuta plumbellus. Next base: position 4,858,984 of record OX371206.1, read on the forward strand.
GGGTACAATTTCTTAGGCACGAAATAAGCTCTTACTTATTCTCATAGAAGTACACCAAAAAACCAATAACATTGAATAAGAAACTCCGTACATAATTAAAACTACCCAACCGTAGAGACAATATTGTGACATTGAACTGCGTTGAACGGAACGCGGCCGGAAGATCCGCTCACGTGCGCGTCACTTCCGGTGTCACGGCGGCAGCAATATGGCGCCTTTCCCGCCCTTTTGTAATGACGAGGCGGTTGCTTTATTGCGACTATTGCGAGATACACGAGTACTAGTTTGTGGGGTAAATTATCACGACTGTGTCCAGTTGTTGTTTTGAAGTTAGGCATGATATAAAATGATCTATTAAATTTATTTAGGAGTGGTAGGATATTTTTGTTAATTACATAATAAGATATATATCTATTTCACGTTCATTACAGGTACCTACAGGTACTAATATTAACACTGTGTTTTACAGACAGTCCCGACTTGTTAAGTCTCCCAAATTTATTTTCTTAACTATAATGTTGCATCTCCCAAACTTTTTGTACCTAACTCCTTGCTTAGACCGAGCAAGACAAAAGAATAAAAAGGTATTACATAAACCTAAAAAATTTTTTCAGCTTTTCCTATATAAAGCGAATCTAACACACACACGTACGATGGTAACATAAAATAAGGACTTGGGTAACATAAAATAAAACCCGCGCAAAGTCGAGCCGATCCCTTCCCGCCCCGTCAAAAATAGGTACTACCGAGGGTTGCCCGCTATGAAATATTGTTGCCATAATTCCGCGGCATTCGTTGGAGGCCAAAAGCAATAATATTATGACATATTGCCTTGCCTTTCGTCCATGCTTTGATCCTAAAGTTGTATTTATTTCTTTAGGTTTTTCGCCCACTTTCATTGGCTTTCGGAGTTCGGCGGAATACACAGTGTGATTTATGTGTTATTCATTATTATTTTGTTTTTTTATTACCGAGGTACCTACAATAAACTTTACGTGCTAGGTTACATGTAAATAAAGGTATTTACCCTTTATTCAAATGAAATTATTACACTGAGATTGTAAATTTTCGGCTCTATTAGTCTGTTTCTCTACTATTGTAATTTGTTATTTAATTTTTTCTGTAATGACTGTTTGTTGACAAATTAAATAAAAATTATATCAAGCACTCTATTAAGTTCAGATCTTATGGCATGATAAAAATTATTAGATTCTACAGCATAATTTATTGATTCAATAACTTTCTAACCGCCTTGACAATGTTGTCGCCCCATCAGACTGGTGGTCAAGCATTGGATGAGACTAGCAAATTACCCGATGGGTTAGATCTAAGAGAAAGAAAATAGGGCTTTGCCCAACAGTGGGCGGTATATGTAGGCTGATTAGAAAGATACCTACATAGAATAATATTAGCTCAAGTAGAGTTGATAAATGAAACCGTTCCGTGCTAGTTTATTAACTTTTCTCTTTACCTAAATAGTGTAGCAGACAAAGGGTCGATCACAAAAAGAACAGTTTAGCTCACAATCCTTATCAACCCTCTCACGACAATCTAACACGACGCACGTAACGTCTCCCCAGCTCCTCTACAGATATTCACTGACAGGCGGTGACAGGCCCTTTTCCCGCCTCCCTTGTTATTTCCCGCGTTTTTCATAACTCGGGGGTGGAAGGCATCGAGAGGCCAACCCTCGATCCGACACCCCAAATAAAAAGAAAAAAAAAACTTTTCTTAATCGATGTTTCTGGAAATGGAACGAGAATCTACGCGAGATAGTGTTTTGTTTTTGCTGGCAACCGAAAAGGATGCTTGCTGCTGTTTTTACAAAAGGTGGATTTTCGCTGAAAATCTTTGACCGCAATGGCGTTTTGAATCGCTCGTAGCCCCGGCTGCCTGAGTGATCTTCAAAACGATCACGAAGGTTATGCGACCTAAGGCGCGTTTAGAGCATGGATGGGTGACCGTCTATGACTAACGCTAGTGGCATTTTTTGGAGTGGTTCCGTATTTGTTTGTTACGTACCTAGGTGCCTGTGTCTACATTCTGTTTCTGTGACAATACTAATAAAAGTCTTCTTTCTTCTATCTTCTTCTTCTTCGCAAGGAAGTTAAGCCTCTCGGTGGGGACATAATGTTTAACTAGCACTAAATAATCACTCCACGTTCAATTGTGTAAAAGCGGGTGTAGCTTGTCGATTGTGTAACCAATCAGATCGAGTTCAGTAGGTATTACCCCGCAAACTATCTATCCACCTGCCATCGTCAGGTTACACAGGAAGGTAGGCAATTGGGTATTTTACAGGATGTCAAATGAGTTATTTTTAAAACGGAATTTTGTTTTCAAATACTTGCGTCACATTTCAGAGCACTCTTTATATGTTTCATCTATGTAAAAATTGTAATAACTAGTAAATGATTAAAAGAAATACAGTTTCCGAATCATTTTGTAATTTTTGTTTTAATCGAGCATCTCAAATAATTTATTGTAGAGAGTGTCAAATACCATACGGTATTTGGTTTTGTTTTTTGTTTGTTTGACTTTGGAAAAAAATATCTTATTACGGGAATCGGGCTAAGCACGCTTAAACCACGAAGAAGTCGGAAGACTCCTATATATGAAAACAATATAACTATTAGACCTCTCAGCTTTATCGACGTACCTTCTTGATTTACGACAGAATTTGCTGCAATAATAAAATCAGCAAATACAGAATGGGTTTAAAACTAATTTCAAATATAATTTTGCTAGAGTATGTACCTAATTAGTTTATTTACAGAAATAAGTAGGTATGCAAACCGTTTCAAAGCTAGCTTTTATCTCATTAAAAAGTTTACTAATTAGCAAAATACTGAATAGACAAACACAATAGTTTGTGAAAATATTATTTAGCGTCAAAACACGAAAGTGGAGTTACAAAATGTTTAAAATTTCCAGAGTTCAGTGTTTTAATAACTGCTTTTGTAATAGAAAGTCTGCGAGCTGCACATGGAAATTGTGAATTTAATATGATTCTAGTTAAGTACCCTAAAAAATAAGGGTAGGATTTTTTGGAACTGGTTGAAATGCAAACATACCAAAATATATTCATTTAAATTTGTGAATGTAATTTGTAATAACTCCTGCCAGATTTTGTCTTCTAAGAAGATTTTACAATATCTATAAAGGTTTAGGTTATCGCTCAATCGAATTACCGTCCATCTACTATCCAATTTCTAGGCTGGCTGGAAGAAATTTCTTGACGTAATTTTTATCACAAACTTGTTATTTAAGTTATATTATGGTTTTTTTTGTGCAATAAAGTGTAACAACAAGAAAAATTTTAACCAATTTCCGGTACCGGCACATTGGGTACGGAACGGTAAGACAATATTTTTCCGTAGAAGAAAATTTGGACCACCCACTTCTTCTGAACAATATTATATGAACAGCCGCTGGCCTAATCACCACGCTTACCCATTCATAATCATCAACCCATTATGTCCCCACCGAGGGGCACGGGTCTCTTCCCTGAGGAAGGTATAGGCCATACTCTACCACGGGGGCCAAGTCCGGATTGGTGGAGGCTTGTAAGACTAGTGGCTGGTCTTACTGTCAGAAGTTTTCAAGCCGCCCTAAGGCCTCTGACTTGGCTTAACGACTGCCATCTATCGAAGGCAGCCGGCACCAACTGCTTAACGTGCCTTGCGAAGCACGGAATCGCTCGGAAAAAATGCCACTAGCGTTAGTCATAGACGGTCACCCATCCATGGACTGAACGCGCCGTATGTTGCTTGACCTTAGTGATCGTTCAAGATCACTCAGGCAGCCCAGGCTGCGAGCGATTCATTGCGGATAGGTAATGTCAAGCGATTAGCAAAAGATTACCTTTTAAATCTTTACAAAATGCGATATCAAACGAAACTGATTGTAATATACGGTTTGCCGGCGCCAATTTTTCAAAACACCCCTGCAACCGGAAATACCCCCCCTTAGGCTCGTAGATCGATAACACCCTTAATGACGGGTGACCATGATAAAATCAAATGCCGGGATTAACGAGATCACGTTGGAAGGTCTTGTGTATTAAGTAGGTAATTAATGGCAGGAGGTGCGTTGAGATTACATTTGGACGGCGCGTGTTCGGTTCTTAGTTAAGTGAAATAGTATCATTGTTCTGTTTTTCTTTCGTGGATATGATTTAAACAATTAATTATTTAAAATTATTTCATCAATAAATAAACATAAACTAAACAAATATATATACTAAAGTTCTGAAAAAGTTATTAGTGATTAATTAAAGTGTAATCTTTCTGTAATTATTGAAATTCGAGGTGATAATCTTTTTTTATGAAAAAATGTGTATCTTTAATTCGGAACTCGAACAATTACTGTTATGAATAATATATTATATTGTTAAGCAACTTTGCGCAAATTTTTAAATAGCCCTCGATAACGTCCCTGGAAACCCCTTAAAACAAACCTAATTTGTCTCCCGATTCCCTGAAACTCGCGGCCACCCTACGCCCCATTTCAGCACAGCCTTGAACCCGGGGGCAACACGTGGTGGTGGTCCAGCGGAATACAGAACGATGTTCACCCTACTCCTTTGCAGCCTTAACCCGCCATTGTTACAGGAAATTGAGCTTTGCGCCGCTGTGTTAGAGCTCGATGTGGCTTGTAATGGGCTTTAGCTGATTGTGTTCGTAGGGTTGTCACTGAAGCATGAACACTTGGTAATAGATTATTTTAAAATATCGTCTTAAAGTATCATTCCCAATTGGGAACAAATGGAATTATTTGACAGATAAAAGTGGGCTCCGTCAAGAAATAAAAAATACACATACAAAAATACTGCTGTCATTTTACTAAAATGATTTGGTCAACGTGATTTAAGGTACAGTTATGTTGACTTTAATGTAACGGGGATTCTAACCCATCCACACGCTTTTAAATTGGTGCAAGCGTTAAAAAGTGATGGTAGAATAAAGAATGGGACAAACGTAATGTCCCCTTTATAGTAGCCGTTCACAGCCGTTTAAAATGATTTTATATTATTTGAAGGGAATCGCTGCATTTTTGTTTACATGTCTGTCGATCCCTAGCTAGGCTAGGCGATGGTCGACGAAAATAAAAAATTAAAAGTATAGTAAGCATCAGTGGCTAGCGCATCTGCCTACCATGCGAGAGGTCCCGGGTTCGAACCCCGGCTGGATAAAAACCCCAGATCTTGCATGTTTACAATAACAACAACAAAAACATTTACATACAGGCACATAATGTTAGGTACATGTTTGTGATCTCGCTGTTCCTGGTTCCCACGACACAGGGTATCCAAGCGTGGGGCCAGAAGCAATGTATGTGCCTGTATGTAAATGTTATGTTAATCTAATCTAAAGTGACAGCCCTAGCAACGTTGCAGCGTCCTGCGAATGTTAACGAGAAGCCTTCGTCGTTGGCCAGAGGTTAATGCAAGAGCTTAGCGCGCTGTGATAGCTGAAAACAAGGTTCCTGGACTTTTATTTGGCTGGCTGTTTGGTTACAAGTTTTGAAGGGAATAAAACTTGGAAAACTTAATCTGCTTCATGGCATAAATTTAATGTCGAGTGGTAGCTGAAAGCAATATGTCTGATTTTGAATGAATCGCTAGTAGCTCCGGCTGCCTGTGACCTTAAACGATCACGAAGGTTAAGCAACATAGGGCGCGTTCAGTGCATGGATGGGTGACCGACCGTGACCATGACCGTCTATGATTAACGCTAGTGGCATTTTTCCGATTGGCTCCGTGCTTCGCAAAGCAGTTGGCGCCAGCTTCCGTCGATATATGGCTAAAATAATGCGTCATTTAATGCAAAATCTAATGCGAAAAAAACTTTACAAAGCTGACTGTAAAATGAACGGTAATAAATATTAATTATTTAACAATGACTTTGTGCTGTAAAGTCCTCCAAAGAGTCTCAATCAAATTAAGCCCAAGTCACACTAATGCATCTCGCAAAGTTTTTTCGACTTTAAAGTGTTTCGTTCAAAATCACATTAGGGCACTTTAAAGTTGCCCCCGAAGTGGGTAATGTCGGATGCGAGTGATAAACGATCATTTAAACTGTTGGCAACGGGATCGCGCTGTTATAGCGATGAATGCTCATCGTTAGCGGATGCCATTAAAAAAATGTAAAAAAAAATATTTCTAGATGAAACAAAAGAATAATTGAGATTTTATTTTAAAAAGTCATAGAAATAAAAATCTATGTAATGTAAGGTTCAAGTTGTTTTTTTTTCTGGTGTGTACAAAAAGGAGTTCTTAACTCAGTATGCGAAATTTTGGAGACTAAAGAAATTTATTCATTTATTCATTTATTCAGTTCAAAAAACACAAGTAAGTTAACAGATACACATCCAAATCACTTACATGCTAGGTAATGTGCTATTACATAAGGAGGATAAATATGAGTTATGATTTTAGATTGCCGTACTTGGCTTAAATAAAGTAATTGTAAGGAAATTTGCGGCTGCTTTTTTAAATTTAAATATGGCATTATACATTTCTAACATCAAAGTATTCAGAAATTTGGCCAGCGTGAAGTTAACCCTTAATGGCGCCTGGGTAGTATGAATTTTTCATTGGTTTTGGACTTTATTTCAAGGTGATAAGGTTCATTTTAAAGTGGGAACTATTATGCCATAGCTTGATTAAAGGTTAATTAAATAAATTTGTAATATTTTGAGAAAAGTTAGTTATGAACGAATTATGTTTTAATAGATAGTTTTAATAGATATTATAAAAAAAACAAAAAACTTTTTTCAGCGTGTCGGTAGAAGCGTCTGCAAAGCAAACATTGTATCATGAAAAAAAAACACCAGATTTAACATATTCCACTGCACTGCACATATTGACCCAATAACTACATAGATAGCTCAACCGCACTCTAAGCTTTAAACAGCTGAATATAGAGTCTTAACTTGAACTAAAAACTTTCAACCCAATCTATTATAGGTCGGTACGCAAACACAGCTTCCCCTCAGCTCGGCATACAATGGAAAATATAGAAGGTACAGTCTACAACTCATGAACCTGCTTATTTTTATTTCAATTTCGGCCACAACGTAACCGGGAGGAGCACTTTTGTAAGGGTTGATGCGCTATTATTACACGCTTATTTCGTGATTAATCGAAGTCTTCATTTAGGAGTTTTAGTAACTTAAAAAAAAATATCCTAGGCCACTTTGTCTCTACTTACACTAACGTAGGCAAATTTTTTCTTTACTTTTTGTAAATTTAATCAAAATAAGTTGTAAAAAAACTACAGGATTTTCTTTCTTTTAGCTTGACCCCAAATGTTGTTTTGCCATATTAATTAGCCTACGACCTATTCTCAGACATAATTATATACATAAGCTCACGCCTGTATCCCAGAGGGGTAGGAAGAGACCAGGGACTGCCACCTGCTACGATCCTGACAAATCAGTTTCGCTTCATCGACATTAATCAGTCGTTGCGTGCCCGCACGTGGGTTTCTCAGACCTACCAAAATTATACAAAAAAAAAATAATAATAAAAATCGGTGAAGCCGTTTCGGAGAAGTTTGATAACACACACTGTGACACGAGATTTTGATAAGATATACAAAATTGTAAAATAAAACTAAGTTTGATTTCACTTCTTGCGTCTCTGTGCCCACCCGCGTGTCACTTTTTTCTTTATTTCCATTTCCTCTAAACTTACAGGACTCTTAAAAAAAAGAAGAAGAAAAATTAATGAATGAGCAGGCCTGAAGATCTCTTTCTAAATAATTATGCCCTGTACTAGCACATTCAATCTAAAAGCAAACCATCTGGATGTCCTTACTTTGTGCTCTTTTGAATACATAGGTTATGGATATATTTGGCCCTAGTGGGCTTTATAATAAAGCCCTTGTTTTTTTAAGCTTGTTTGCTAAAGACGCATCTACATGCTCCCGTGCCTACGCAAACAGACAGTGTAAACACACCCTTATGGACGCAATGGCGGCACGCTTTTAATAAACGCCCCCTGGATTGTTTTTTTCTTTAATGTTGGTTGAATATAATAGTGCCAGAAAACAGACCGTCAGACTTTGGCCTAAAGTAAAAACAAATAGTAAATACTAACGCTCGGTTTCTAGAAGAGCGATCAATGTTAATCTCACGTCAAGCTAATTTCAGCCAATCACGTGCCGGTATTTTGAATTATTCTTAGATTAATCTCTTGTTACATTTTAACACTCTTTCAGAAACTGAGGCTAATTTAATCTATTTTCCTTTTGTAACAACAAAATAAAAATTTGATTACATTTTCATTTTATAACTCTTAAACATTAAGGTTTGGCGACGACTTCACTTTGACACAATGCTTTTTGGTATATTCCGTTCCAAATCACTATATTTATAAAAAGCTCGAGTTTTTCTCCCGGCGTCGAACCGTGCTTAAAAATTAAATCTATATCCCCACGCACCGAACTATGACATTCTCTGACAGCTTTAGGTATGTGGCGTCCAAGTGTTGTAATTATATTCCTCCTCCAGTGCCTAATGTTTGCCTTTGGGCGCAAGCTCAGGGCATATATTTTGCTTGAGCAGCCGAGACTTTCCCATTCTATCCTAAGCTCTCGCCGCAAAAGTGACTCCTTGACGCGCCAAGAACATACTATACTTTATTTGTGTTTTAAGTATTTTATTAAATTTGCTAAGAAAAAAAATACATTACAAATACAATCAAAAATCACATAAAACTTCGTCAAAAATAAAATAACGTAGGTATGATTTTAAGTAGGTAATTTTATTTGTTTGTAAGCAGTCTATTATACCCATACTCTCTCTCTCTCTCTCTCTCTCTCTGAGAGAAGGCATGTGCCCACTTTAGGGCACAGGCCTCCTCTCAGAGAGAAAGTATGGGCTTTAATTACCACGGGTGCCCACCGCGGATTGGCCGCTGAGGTATTGAATTGCTATAGCGTCTTTTGCTACAAATAAAGGGAAAAACTCTAAAACTTGCAGTTCGGGAAAAGCTCGGAATAAATAGCGTGACTCTATTCTTGAGAACTGTTTAATACCTACTACACGGAACACTCGGTAAGTTCAGTTGTTGAAATAAATGGTCACCTTCTGATTTCTTTTCTTTAATTGTTCAACACTTCTCTTTTAAAGAACTTGTTTTTTTTTAAATAGATTGTTGTTATAATTAAGTTCATAACTTTCTCCTTCATGACAAATAACCTATCAACAATTGTTAAGTTCAACTACGAACTTGACCACACCTGAAATACCTTATCATCAACATCTCTGTATTTTGCAAGTTCTCATTAAAAATCTGTAAAAAAAAACAATGGCCGAAAATAAAAAAGAAAGACTATAGAGACAGTCAGCTTTCTTCTTTTTTTCTGTTAGTAAGCGTCAGGCAAAGAGGTTAGTCGATACAGCCACCTTACCCCCAACGTTTTTTTTTTAAACTGGTGTTTATTTTACCTGGATACGTGCCTCAGGCAATCCGATCTTTTCGGCCAGCCTCTCCCGCGCGAACACGTCCGGGTAGTGCGTCCTCTCGAATTCTGCGGACAATATTGGATTTAAAGCCATCGTACACTTATGAATATTATGAATTGAATTGCTCGTAGCCTGGGCTGCCTGAGTGATCTTAAACGATCACTAAGGTTAAGCAACATACGGCGCGTTCAGTCCATGGACTGCTGCTACTGTCTATGACTAACAATAGTGGCATTTTTCTGAGCGGTTCCGTGCTTCGCAAGGCACGTTAAGCAGTTGGTGCCGGCTGCCGTCGATAGATGGCAGTCGTTAAGCCAAGTCAGAGGCCTTGGGGCGGCTTGAAAACTTCTGACAGTAAGACCAGCCACCAACAAGCCTCCACCAATCCGGACTTGGCCCCCGTGGTGGAGTATGGCCCCTACCTTCCTTAGGGAAGAGGCCCGTGCCCCTCGGTGGGGACATAATGGGTTGATGATGATGTACACTTATATAACGTACCTCCAAAGAATAAGACTGGGCCTCAATTTTATTAGTGCATTATAGTACCATGACAGATACATAGTCGGGTCAAGTGACCTGTTTTTACACACCATTAACGCCTAGAAAGTTTGATACGGGTGCGCGCGTCGACTTGAAGCGGCAATGAAACTAAATCGCCGCGTTTACGCAGTTTTCATTGTACTGCAATGCATTATCAGAATCTTCGTCCGGAATTTGATGTGAAAGGGTTCCGATTTTGTATGTTTGGTTTTCGTTACTTAAGAACTCGCCCACGGGTGAACAGATTTGAATGCAGTTGTGAAGACGCATACGGTGAAGAAAAAGCGGGTACTGCTAGCGACTTCATCTTCCAAAAACTTCTGATGATTATGACATACAGACTTGGCTGCAAAATTGATGCCACCGGGTTTGTCGACCTTTCCATGGCTTGCTAAGGATGACTTGCGCCAAATCACTGGATAAGTAAGCGAATAAATAGTTATCCAGGGGTAAGCGGATATTCACAGGGTGCCAATCATATAATTTGTCTACAGATAACTCAGCAAATGTCATGGTGCAAGATTTTTTGCGACTTATTCACTAGATAAAACTTACCCAAGGGTAAACTCATCGGACGTTACCGACTTCACAATCTGTCTATCCTTGGATAAGCAGATAGTTAAGTAGCGTTGCCAATCTGTTGATTTAAATGTTGCTCTTCTAGGCATTTTAGCCTTTTGCAGATCTCACACACAGTTACTTTGTGAGTGCTTCGAAACTAGAAACACATTTCAAGTTTGAACTGAAGTTAGTTCTGAATTTGATTCAGTTTTGAGTTTGGAATAACAGGCCGTTCCAGGTGTTTAGGAGTTTTCAGCCTCGGTCCCGATTCTGTTAGTGCATTACAGTTCAATTACAGTTAAATAGTCGAGTCAGGTGACATGTTTTTTAATTCTATTGATGCTCATAATGATTCTTACACTTGCTCGCGTGGACTTGAAGCAGCAATGGCCAAATAAAACTACACCTATGTAAGATAAGATAAGAATATTCTTTATTGTGCCAGGAAAACACATACAAAACATGATAATGTACTTGAAACGAATCATTGATATGTATGATGTTGTTAATGTATACAAATAATATACGTATTAAATAAGTTGGTTATATACAGAGATAGAGCGCTTCGCCAACAAACTGTTTTGCAGTTTGGCGTAATTGTGTAATTGAATAAGGTTTTTGTTTTTGTAAAATAAATAAAAAAAAAACTAAATCGCCAAGTTCATGCAATTGTCACTGTGAAATGCATTAGCAGAATTTACTCCCTGGTCTTGATGACTAAAAAAATATAGCCATATTCAGACATCTAAATACCTATGTCTAATGCTTAGCCGATACCTTATTATCCAATATCGCAAAGATCATAAAGCTAGAAGCACACAAACAAAACCTATGATTAAACCATCGGTCAACACAATAATTGGCCTGCCGCCATAACTCTAGTGCTCCACAAACACGGGGGACAAAAGTTGTTTATTTATCTACTAATAAAGCGTACGATTATTATGTTATAGGGCAAATAACGAGACGGGGGATCGGTAGGAAATAGGTTTATGAGGCCTCTTGGGACTGGGTCATTGAGGTTGACAAGCCGGAGACCGTTTGTGATTTGGATGGCGGACTTGTACAACTTGTTATTGACATAATGCAATCCCGGTATCGAAGAAGAAGAAGACATACATTTACTACAGTAAATGCCAACGAGACACATCACAGAAACAAAATAAATAGACTAGTAACATAATATAAGCACAAGAACAGTGCAAAACTAAAAACGCAACAGACAATCAATGCTGTGGGTGCAAATCCTCAGCTAATACTGAGCTTGAGGCCTTTTTTTCCACTGCATTGACATAGAGAATACAGAGTTCGAATCCCGGCTAGGGCCAAAAAAAAAGAAAGAAACCCAGGTCTTGAATGTTTACATGTTTGTGACATCACTGTTTCTGGTTCCCACGACACTGGGTATCCTAGTGTGGGGCCAGAAGCAATGTATGTGCCTGTATGTAAATGTTATGTTATGTTATACATCGAATGTACTCTTAAGGTGGCGCCTGACATTGAACATTTGCTCGATGTGAGCACGTTACAAGTCGAGTATTCGGCATGTCAGTGCAGCGAGCCGAGCAGCTCGATACGAGTACCGAGCGCCCGAGCGCGCTCTGCTCGGCTGTCGGTTTTTTGGCGAATCCCTTTGAATGTTACATTACAAGTCAGTCGCTGTCTGCACGAGCACGGCACCTGTTTTGCTACGCTGATTGTGTCGTGATAATTTTAACAATTTTTCAGGACATTTTAACAAGTTCAATCCGCCACTTTCCTGTCTCATTCTGAATAAATTTGTTGTCCAGACACGCTTTCGCCTCTTCTTTAAATAGCAGTAACTGATTAAAAGAAATACAGCAGACACCACCTCTACGTCCGCCATTTTGACTGCAACTGGATGAATGGGATGGAGCACAGGCGAGCAAATATTCAGGTGTTGCGAACATTTGCTCGAACAAGCGACTATTCAATGTCAGTCGCCACCTTTAGGCTTAGTTTTGCTCACTGTTGCTTCACATTTCTTCTACTTTGTCCTTTATATGCCTTCTATCTGATGTTATCATGATTGTAATTTTTTATCAGCGCGCCTCTCCCCCTCAATTTCCTCAATCATAATAACCTACAGAAGGCTGTTCTGTTTGCCGTTATATATAAAAAGCTGGTGCTTACCTTTCTCCAGGCTATCGATTTGGTCGTTGGTAAAGCTGGTCCGGTTCCTCTGGAGTTTCCTCTTCAGCCGTAGCCTCATCTGCGAGTCCTCGTCTCCTGAAGACGCGTGGTCACTGTTGCCGTCCGAACCAGCTTCGGACTGCAGGGTATCTGGTGACAAGGGTTTTGAAGTTAGCTGATGCTTAAGACACTTTAAGATTGAACCTGACTGAAGAGTCTAATACACTGATAGATTTTTAATAAAACTAATTTAGTTATCTGACCCTTTTTGGAAGTCTACAAAATCTACTGAAGATTTTATCACTCCAATAGTATAAGCCGCGCAAATAGATGCTTATTGTGGTTGGCGTAATGGGCGTAAAGTGTTTACAGTCTCATTAATAAAAAAAAGATGCCACTATAACAGAACTCAGTGAGGCTTGTCAGTCCTAAGACAGATCTTAACTAAATAATGATTTAGGAAGTCAAATCTCTACGTTAGAGCCCTCAGCAACTAAACGCACGTTTAATTTTACTTGGAGTTTAAAAAAACGTGGCAAAACGTGGGCCCAGTTCTAGTTTTTTTTTTTAAAAAATTTCGCAAAATTTCGTCAATTCTGGTTTAGGCATTTACAAAACAATTTTTTTTAATATCATATTCATAGGACATTTTTTTTAGCAAAATTAGTTTTCTTAGCCTGAACACCTGCAATTAACCCACTTTATGCTAGCTAGCTTGAAACTTAAAATGTAAATATCAGCTATCTTTTCACTAAATAAAAAAAGGCGTCGTAATTACAAAATTATGACGTATTTATCCTTCTCCTGAATAGTTACCATTTTACGTTTGTCGGTTTGTCGGCGCAACGACGATATGGGTGGAATATAATATTATTTTTCTCTTATTTTGTTTACACTATTATTTTGTACATACTAACTTTATGATGGCAACCAATATGTGCAATATCTGACCGTAAATTAAGGCAAAACCCCATCCCAAGCCGGTGCGCTGACAGACGATCAATCAAAATCGTCAGCCGATCGCGCCGCCCGATTGAGAGCTGTCGCGACACGATCAATCACGCGAAATGGGCACAACTTTGAACAACTTCGACGTGCTTTAAACGCTGTGGGGGAGTTAAAACAGACTTTGTAGAGCATGTAGCTTTGTACGACTACTCTGTTAATGCCCAACAGATAACTTGAACAAAAATCGTCGTTGTTCAACTCCAATCAAAGCAAATAATATTATTAATTTTCTTCCGAATATACTTAGGTACTTGATTTTTTGTCGGAAGAGTCCGACCAGGGCTTAGATTCTACTAGAGCATTGTAGTACAATGGCAATTGCGTGAACATGGCGATTTAGTTTCATTGCCGCTTCAAGTCGAAGCGAGGACGTATATCAATAATTCTAGGCGTCAATGGTATGAAAAAACACGTCACGTTACCCGACCTAGTATCTGCCATCATACTACTATAATGCACTAACAGAATCGCGGCGCAGGTTTTGCTCTGATTCGCAAAGCTTATTTATGGTGAACAGAAACTGAGTGCTTATACTGAGTTTTTTCTTTCACTTTCGATAGCGAGAGCGTTTGAATTTGTATAGGAGTGACAAAGAGACAACTAGGTGGCGCGCTTTGTCACTTCTATACAAATTGCAAACGCTTTCGCTATCTAAAGTGAATGAAAAAACTCAGTATAAGCACTCTGAGCTTGTGTCGTCGGTTGCTTGTCTATATGTATATATACCTTACGAAAGTTTTATTTAAAAAAATGTAATTATAAATATAATGATTTCCACACAACACAATCACTTGACCGGTCCCTAACTAGGATACCCTGTGCTATGGTAACAAGGCAAGGACATTACAAACATCGAAAAACACCCAGTCTGAGGTCATTTCCACAAATTCACGGCGGGCCTCAGTGGGAACCGAACCCACGACCTCTTACTTGGTAGCTGGTCGCCTTAACGGCTCGACCAACAAGGCAGTCAAATGTAAACGCTTTTATCATAATATGATTTTGGCCAAAATGTGCTTTACGTCAATTGAAATTACAGGTATCGATATGTAGAGGTATAAATAATGCCCGTCAAATGACTTGAACAAATGAGTTTGACTTTGAATTTTCATGAGAAGGCCGCTGTCGGTACTCTTAAGTTAAGAAATATCTGCTTAATTTCCTTTTTTTATGTACAATAAAGTATTCTTCAATCCACTTTGACTTTGCATGACCTTACTTCTTGTTTAGTTCAATTTATTAGAATGAACAAATGGTGCGTGCCCATTGCAAACTAATCCCAACTGCACGGATCTTCAGAAATCAGAAATTTATTGCAACGTAGAGAATTTACATTCTGTTAGTTTTATGTCAATGTACTTATAATGTTAATATTGGCCCCTGTCTCGGGGCCGAATGTTGTATTGGAGAAAAAGGCAGCGAATAAAATTAGTCCAAGCTGACCATCTTTTCTCAAATCACCTTAAAAATCTATACATAGGTTGGTATGAATGTCTATCTACCTAAGAAGCTGAAGACCCATGAGTGTAATCGACACTTGCAGTGCCAAACATTAGTTCACATTCTTACAAGAGTAAGAAAACTCCAGTGTTGAGGTTAGACACACGGACTGCACCCAGCCGTTCGTTCAAGTTCATCCACCAGTCATCACCGGTCCTCGCTTATTTTTCCACTACGACCCTAAAAATGACCATGTCAGCTCCAGCCCGAACACAATTCTAAACTACTCAAGCAAAAACATTGCGGACTTTCACCCACAAGCCATCAAGCAGATGCGTCAGCCGAATTGCACAACATTACCCCCTAAAACTATGCACTGCTACATGAGTCTGCATCACCAGCTCCTGACTTGACCTTCGAAACTGTTTACTACGAGTCACGGGTCAACATCGCTGGTTGGCAGTACAGACTTGGAACGCAAAGGGAGGTTAGGCTGACACGGGCTACTGAACAAAACGTTCTAATCTACAGGTCAGGCAAGAACGGTCGTGACAACGGCCCAGATGCAAGGGCGATACAGAAATTAAACGTTATTTGTAATGTTGTCGACAAGCCCTCAGCTAATTGATTAATTTGCTTTATGGTCGGCCTCTCGAGTGCGGGATCGATTCCCGTAATGGCCGTACGGTTAGCTGGGCTTGAAAGAAGCGCTTTTAGGCAATCTGTCACTTTTTGTGCCGGCCCGCCTTCTGATTGTGACGTGTATGAGTGTTACTGAGTATGTTGAACTCTTCCACAGAAGTAACAATACAAGTACATCTAAAAAAATATTCAAAAACTTAATGAAAATTTTAATAGTTAATTAAAAAATAGGATCCAGACCAATATAAAAATATAATGTAAATTGACAAAAATACCACATACCTGCCCGCTAAGTCTTTATAAAAATACGATTTATCTAAAATTATTTTTTTCTTATCTGTGGCTACATTTTTTCCTGTAAAATATCCGCCACAGACTATTTTAATCTGGGTTTTTAGAGTATTTTAAGAAATCAAGTTTTGTTACAGTTTTTCAAATCGAGTTTGTTCAGTTTTGTACGAGTTTTAAACAAAAACTCCGTACATACCATATCCACGGAAAAACGTTCTTAGTTCAAACTTAGAACTCGATGTAACCTCACGCCACGCTTACTAGATAGTTGTGAAGTGGTAAGGACAGACAAAAAATAAACAAATTAGTATAAATATTTACGAAGCAATATTTTTCAAAAAACAACACTGTCCTGTTTCACCCCAGCCCGCTCTTAAGACGAACGTCATCATAGAATAGACTAGAGTAAAAACATTAACAAATCGATTAGCTGGGCCCATAAATAGTGTACCTTAATGCCTAACACTTAAAAGCGAGTATGGAATAGCAAAGTCGATCGACAGCCTTGACGGAATGTACAAGATTGGAAAAGCACTCGAGTCCAATGTGGAAGGCTGAAAAAATATGCGCGAGTTGCGATGAAAAAATTAAAAAGTGGTTCCGTCTATTCTTTACTTTTATCGTTCTGTATAAATCTCAGATTAATAAATAAATTCAATTGGAGGTCAGAATAGGCCAAGTTTAGGTAAAAAATAGCCTAAGTTTAGAGTGTCAATCCTTTTTTGGGTTCCGTAGAAAACAGGACCCTTATAGATTTGTCATGTCTGTCTGTCCGTACGTATGTCACAACCTCTTTTTTCCGAAACTATAAGAACGACACTATTGAAACTTGGTAAGTAGATGTATTCTGTGAATCGTGTATTATTATTATTATTCTGTTTTTATTATTTTTGTGTGATTTTCACACAAAAATAATAAAAATATATAAATTTTAGCGGTTCCCCATACTTTCCAACTGAAACTAAAACCCTTCATGGGTGACTCCGACTCGCGCTTGGCCGGTGATCGATCGATGATCTCCGCAAGGCGGCTGGCAAAAACTGGATGAGAATAGCCAAGGACCGTGCTCAGTGGCGTCCAATGGGAGAGGCCTATGTACAGCAGTGGACAAGCGTAGGCCGATGATGAAGATGATGAAATTCCTGATTTCATTTGTTTTAAGTAACACAATTAACAAAACTAGCCTATAAAAATTTTTTATTTGCTACGAAATATCTCCTCCGTGACTGTTTGCACATACGAATAATATGACATTAACTTAGATACTTAAAATAAAAAAAAATTAAAATAGTTAAAATGAATAGTTACCTACTTGTGAACTTAAGAAGTGTACACTAGCCATTTTGAGTTTTTCATGGTTTTGTTCATTTGCGTACGGTACCCAAAAACTCTCGGAAAAACCGTCGACGCAACAGGACGAGACCGAGACCGAAAATAATAGTAAAAGAAACAAGAACGGGACAAAAAGAAGCGGATCTGGAAAAATTGGGGAAAGTATAGACATACTAGTAGGTAAGTCCGAAGAGGGTTTTGGTCGCGGAGAAAAACAGAAGTACGGATTATCCGCAAACAAACTTCATGCGTCCCTGCGTTCAGTGCACGGATGGGTGACCCTTCTTTGACTAACGCAAGAGGCATTTTTTCGAGCGGTTCCGTGCTTTGCAAGGCACGTTAAGCAGTTGGTGCCAGCTGCCGTCGATAGATGGCAGTCGTTAAGCCAAGTCAGAGGCCTTAAGGCGGCTTGAAAACTTCTGACAGTAAGACCAGCCACTGGTCTTACAAGCCTCCATCAATCTGGACTTGGCCCCCATGGTGGATTATGGCCTATACCTTCCTCAGAGAAGAGACCCGTGCCCCTCGGTGGGGACATAATGGGTTGATGATGAAGACAGAATGACAGAAATATAATACAAAATGGTTTAGAAAGTTAAGGGGTATTTAGTCGTCAGTCATCATACGTAATTCTGTGGATTTTAGCTTGTCATTCTATCTATAAATCTTAAAACAAAATTTAAAGTAATTTCTTGCATTATCACCCATACTAGATTTCTTTTGGATTTTTGCTATGTGCTATAAATTGTTCTTCATCTATCTACCTTTTGACAAAACAACAACTTCAATTGACAACTTTTACTTTGCAAATAAATTAATGAAAACATACTCGTATCTGTATTTATCAAATTACCTCTTCAGCGAAATAAAACCATTTCAAGTATAACGTATTATACATATGTACAGTTTTGTCGGACTCAGGGGTGGTTATTTACATGATACTAAACTAAAACTAAAAAAACTATTTTTTTTGTTGTGCAAATCACCTAAAAATCATAAAGCTATATGGCTTAGCTTCTATCGTTTGCACTTGACGGGTCCGGCGGGGGTTTTGTGGGGCGGGGCGGGAGAGTGCGCCCGCGCGCTCGCCGCCAGCGCCGCAAAACCGGCGATTTTAGGTGATTATCACTAAATATTGTTTTTTTTTTAATTTTTTTTGCTTCAGTATATGTAAATAACCACCCCTGAGTCGGACGAAACTGTACAAATCAACACCCTGTATAATATTCTATCATTTTACTCAACCTCGTACCAACTTCGACCCGGTTAGAAACTGTTCTTCTGTCCTTCTCTTACCGTGTCCAGGGGTGGTTTGGAGGGAGATAAAGCGAAATTGGAGTTATCGGGGCGAGCTGGGACAAGGTGGGGGCGATGTCGATTATGTTAGAGTTGCTGGATCGATACTGTCACTCAACTGTCGCGTTGCAATTGTTGTCCGTTTGGCGGGGTGCGAGAATGATTCCCGGCGCTGTACTATGGGCCAGAACTCTTTCTTTGGATGTACAGTCGACCGCACATCATGCAATACACCCCTGCACTCTACTCCATGGCATTACGGGCGACATTGCAATTAAAATGTGTAGATTGACGTGCTGTCGACTGTACAGTCACGAGCAATAATATATATACACTGGCACATTTTGTACGACCGAACACATTTTGTTTTGTACTGCACATGTGTACGGCAATTTGTCCTAAATTATCTAATCATTGGTTACATAATTTAGGATAAATTGTCGTAGACTTATTTCTAGATTGTTTTAAACTAAGACTTTTAGGTAATGTGACAGTGTATATATATTATTGCTCGTGAATGTACACAAATTGTCGAGAACAATATTGTTGACTTGAGGAAATAAGGCGTAGCCCATTTGAAGCTTAGCGAAGGCA
Source organism: Yponomeuta plumbellus (assembly GCA_947310845.1). Taxonomy (NCBI): domain Eukaryota; kingdom Metazoa; phylum Arthropoda; class Insecta; order Lepidoptera; family Yponomeutidae; genus Yponomeuta; species Yponomeuta plumbellus. Next base: position 4,878,316 of record OX371206.1, read on the forward strand.
TTGCACTGCACGAAGGAATAGTCAAAGGATAATTATAATGATTGTTTTAAATTGTTGAATGATGTAGTTTTAATTACTACAATTTAAATGACTGACACTTTAAATTTAAATTGTACGCCAAAATGACAAAACAGGAAGGAACATATTATTTTTATAATGTAACATCTACATGTATCAATACCCGTAGGTATATGCAAATAAAGTGATTTGATGTGATTTGATTTAATAACAAATATGACAATCGTCGACAATCAATACGATTTGAACGTAATAATATTATGATTCACTCATATTATAGGTAACTGCCAAATTTAAGCAAGGTGTGTTTACAGTACTAAACCAACATTTGCAAGAATTGCAACGAAAAAGCTTTAAATTTCTCGCTGAATTAGATCAATTTCAAACTTGATCAAATTTAGAATCTATGACTAATTCTTAATTCCTAGGGTAGATAATTCATTTATTTACATAAGACACGCACACGTATACAAAACAAAGCAGAACAATATCGAAAATACAAGTTACAGCACTAAGAAAGCATAGAAACAAAAAGAATAATAATACAGTAACATACATACGTAGTGGGGTTGACCTTTGCTTCTCGATCATGAGGGTCTGGGTTCGAACCACGCATGTACCAATGACTTTTAGTTACGTACATTTGTTTGTACAGCAACACCATTCGCTGATAAATTGTGCCCGGATAACGGCGACAGGCTTGCCACTTGTCACGTTTGGGACCTAATAAACTCGGCAAAACGTGGGTCCAGTTCTAGAGACTGGTGCCTCTGCCTACCCCTTCGGGGATAACGGGCGTGAGTTTATTATTATTATTATATTATTATTAACATACATACAAAGCGGCAACACATATAAAATTGGGCATAATGTATGGTACGGTAATGTACCTGTACAACGTATCGCTGGCGTTATAATGTATCTCACCCAATCAGAGGGTCCTCCTAACTCAGCACCCAACAGAAACAGATAATTCTTCATAACCTTACCAATCCAGAGGGATGTGTCATATTAAGTTATTACGAAAATTAACCGCCTCCACACGATAACTATCAACAAGGCCGGTCATACCACGCCCCGAAACATTACATCCCTGCAAAAAACAACCAAGCTACTCTGACCTGTCACGAGTGTTCACTTCCGTTTTCGCCGTTAATTTTCCTTAGAGCCAAGAGAGGCGGGGAGGTCAAGATGAACCGGTCGGAGACTAATGATCATAGTTTACTGCCCTGTCCCCTTAGGACCATCTCAATTAGTTGATAGAACTGTAGATAAGATTCTGGTGCGTTTTATTTATTGTTAGCTGGAGTGGAGTCGTGCAATTGATGTCGCTTGCCCTTTTGGGGTTATGTTGCTTTGTAGTTTGGCTGTAATGATAATGAATTGCTTTGCGTTCTGATCAGAAGATTTATTGACAGTTGCAGACGATTCTATAAGGTTTATATACCTGTATAAAGAGTTATGAAAACAGCAAAACACACAAATCTAAAGGAAAAAAATTCAATAGTCAATTATTTTTTTAATTAAATTTTACATTTTGTGACTTGACGTGGTCAATTTGTATGCAAAATTATTTTTCATTCTATTATCTTTTGTTTTGGAATGTAGTTTGCACCCTGGTCTTTGCCTACCCCTTCGGGAGTTAGGCGTGAGTTGTATGTTTAACATTATAACGAAGAGATAAATTGGCTGTCAGCCTAACAAAAGCTTGCTGACCACAGTTTAAATTAAAAATATTAAATAACTATTTACAATAAGATAATGCTAGAGTTACTAATTCGCACAGACTGGTCGATTTTTAAGATAAGAATTTAAAAAAATCTTTATTCCACAGAAGCAAGAGATTTATGTCTCTTGTTTTGTGGTTAAGGCATAGGTCAAAAGTATATTTTCTTAGCCAAACAAGTTGGCGCGCCAGCAACTTGTACAGAAACTAGCCCACACTAAACGGGGCTTCCCTAATGACGAGGGTTCTTCCGAATATTTGTTTTCTCTATAACTTCCCAAAAACTCATATCTGCCAAATAACATGTCATGCTTTGTTCTTCTAACATTTGTCATGGTTTTCCTTGTAGGTGCCTATGTTGTTATATTTGCTTACCTTATTTGCGCATGGGATTTCGGCACTTTTACGGTTTTCAGGTGTTTCCCTTCAATTTAACTTGATCGTACTGTCGATAGCGTATCAATTCTTGCATCGTTCTGCTGTTTTGGTCTAGCGGTCAACATGTTTGACCTACCAAGACGAGGTCGTAGGATTCATTCCAACAAGTGGCAGGGCTAAATTAGTACAAATAATATGGGTGCATTTCCATTATTATGTCGTCCTTAACAGACTAGGGCCTCGATTAGGTTAGTGTATTATAGTTCAATTACAGTTACATTGTAGAGTCATGTTAGATGGTTTTTAGTTCCATTAACGCCTAGAATTATTGATACGCGTGCTTGCATTGGCTAGAAGCGACAATATAATGAAATCGACGCGTTTATGCAACTGTCATTGAACTACAATGCATTAGCAGAATGAAGCCCTGGGCCTCGATTCTGAGCATGCATTATAGTACGATAACAGATACACGGTCGGGGCACGTGACGTGGTTTTTGATACCATTGACGTCTAGATGTGTACGCGCGTAGACTTGAAGCGGCAATGAAACTAAATCGCCATGTTCATTCAGTTGTCATTGTGCTACAATGCAGTAACAAAATCTAGTCCTCGACAAGTAATTGTGTTCATAGTGCGTGAGTTTGTTTTTTATTATCAATACCCGGCCTAAAATTAAGGTCACTATTTCAAGACCCAGCGTAGGTATCTGGTTTACTTTCAATGTAGTTTAATAAAAAAACTGTTTTTATAAACAATTTAAACAGTATTTTATTATATTTTATAGTTAATCTTGTATAGAACAGTTAAAAACCATTGTTAACCGATAGATTAAGCCAGATTATTGTTAGTCACATTATCTGCAATCAGTTCTGGATCTTTAATCCAGTCGAGCTAATAATATGGCAGGCGTGGAAATGTGTTTACGCTTACTGACTTGTAAGCCTACCGAACCAAAGAGTCTACAGGTTAATGGACGACTGTCTCGTTGGTAGAGCCGTTGAGGCGCTTAGCTACCGAGAACGAGGTCGTGAGTTCGATTCCCACTGGGGGCCGCCGTAAATTTGTCCAAATGGCCTCAATCTGGGTGATTTTCGATGTTTGTTAGTCCTTGCCTGGTTACCAATAGCACAGGGTATCCTAGTTTGGGACCAGGTCAAGTGATTGTGTTGCATGAACGTTATTGATATGGGGTCTTCTAAGGGTCTAAAAAAAGGGGTTAACACAAAGAGTTACCGAACTCAACTTTTCTATACACTGCTTTTTAGATCAATTACAAAAATGCACTTTTGTTAAACAAAAGGGATCATTACACCCTTATTAAGTACGTAACAAATATCAAATTTATATTCTGGTCCCTCGCTATTGCAAGCGCATAGAGTTGAAAATAGGATCAGATCGTCTTCCTCGTTACTCAGATTAATAATGCGAAAATACCTATGTTTTTTAATCTTTCTTTCAAATGAAATGAAATCAAATAAAATATTTTTAATCATAATAAAAAAGAAAATATTTATTTTATGAAGGTCAAAGTTTTTAGTTTAACAATTATTAGACTATGTGGAGAAGGAGCTAACAAAGAAACTCCACATTTACAAAACAGTTTTAGCTTAATTAACAAAGTTATAAACTTAAAAACTATATAATACTACTAATGACGACCTCTGTGGCGTAGCGCATCTGCTTACCATGCATGAGGTCCCGGGTTCGATCCCCGGCTCGGGAAAAAAAAAACTCCAGGCCTTGGATGTTTACATGTTTGTGACGTCGCTGTTTTTGGTTCCCACGACACAGGGTATCCTAGTGTGGGGCCAGAAGCAATGTATGTGCCAGTATGTAAATGTTATGTTATGTTATGTAATGAATGTGTTGAACACGAGACACAATTGTCCTCTGAATACCTTTAATATTCATCCTTGTCTTCTAAATTATCGTTGATTTTGTATTAAGCTTTGTTGCAGAGAGTATGCTTATCACATTTCTTAAGCCGCTTCGGAGGTAGGTAACTCAAATATAAATTATCGGAATCTTATTGTAGAGCCTTGAACAGTGCCCCACAAAGAACGTATTAACTTTTGCAAGTCTAAAAAGTCTTTCGTAAAACATCGGAGCAGTTTTAGTTCAGTGAAAATATAATCGCCGGTTTTTTCTTTGACAATTTTGTGGCGAGCAAGTGTCAATATTTCTGCATCGCGCAAGCAAAGTATTACACATGATGACTTACGATAAATACAACGTCCAACAAACAACATTTTGACCGGCCGCACTAAATAAATACCTAAGAGACTATGTAAAGCCAACCAGCGGTACCATGGAAAGAAACATAGTTTATAAATAACATCCGCGTATCATGACGCGTCAATTTCTGAGGGAAAACTGTGTTATTGCCACACAGTACGCAACGGTTACAAATGAACCAAGCAAACGCCTACCGGTATAGACCCCCGCATACATAACCTAAGAGTATGGTTCTGTCGAAACGCAGCGTAGCGTTCGTAATAAAAATGCCCTTTTACGTTCTACCCGCGTTTATGTACTGGATCTTTATTGGCTAGCTTTGCGGGGATTGTAAAATTTTACTGTAACGGCCGACGCTTTTGGGGGCCGTGTGATTTGGGGGTGAGAGCATAAAAATTGTTATGTAACTCCATACTGACATAGGTGGTGCTAGATGTACCTTCTACGGGTCGATGTATAAGTATAACTAAATGTATGAGCGCGGAATGCGCCGTAGTTTACATTGGACCCGCCCGGCGCGGGTCCTCAAGGCTTGACGGGATAAAACTACTATAGGTTTGATTTTTGTTTTGTCTGTGTTTTTCCTGGTAGCCTGAAGAATATTCTATCTTATAGGTAGTTCATTAGATGCATTAGCATCATTTATAATTAATAATTATTAATAATAATCGCTCGTAGCCCCGGCTGCCTGAGTGATCTTAAACGATCACTAAGGTTAAGCAACATAGGGCGCGTTCAGTGCATGGATGGGTGACCGTCTATGAATAACGCTAGTGGCATTGTCCCGAGCGGTTCTGTGCTTCGCAAGGGACGTTAAGCGGTTGGTGCCGGCTGCCGTCGATAGATGGCAGCCGTCAAGCCAAGTCAGAGGCCAGGGTGGCTTGAAAACTTCTGACAGTAAGACCAGCCACTAGTCTTACAAGCCTCCACCAATCCGGGCTTGGCCCCCGTGGTGGATTATGGCCTATACCTTCCTCAGGGAAGAGACCCGTGACTCTCGGTGGGGCATAATGGGTTGATGATGAACAGACAAACAAAAAACAAATGTCTAGGTTGCCACAATAGACTCTGCAATCTGACTCAGCGAAATACAGAAAACCGGCTATAACCGAAAACATAAACACGATAACGTGACGTTGGCCCATACAATTTGTCATGTTTAAACCGTTCATTTTTGGCCGGGAAGATACAAATTACCGTTCTCAAGGGCAAATCGTGTTAAACATAATTCGGCCAAAGTTGCGGGTGTAGTGGAAGCTAGAGAGTACAGCAAAAACAAAACGCTCGGATAAAAAGTGAAAAATCAAAATGGCGTCGCAGACGGTTTACTTTCGCGCCAAATGAGGTTTTCCATTCCCGTCACGTGGTGGCCAAACAACGGCTCGGCGACGCGTCGTGAAAAATTCGGAAACGGGGAGGCTAAATAAATACTACAGAAGGTCGGTTTTAGGATATTTGAATTATTATTTATTGAACAAATGAATAATTAACCATTTAATTACTCCTCAAACATGCTTTTGGAACGTGTGTGATAATGATGCTTTTTTTGCGTTTGCTGTTTCTTTTCGAAACAGCGCCAGTTTTCGACTATTTTAAACGAAACCTTTAAACGAAATAAAAAAACGCATAATGGAGGTAGAGCTTACGGCTAAAAAAACTTCATTACAAATAAAAATTAATAAATCAATACATTTGTTCCATTAAAGAATTCGAATATACAATAAAGAATATTCTATCTATCTATGGTTTCTGAATTAGGAATTTCACTAAATAAATACTTAAGTAACGTTCTATCACGCTCTATTCTGAGAAGTTAGATGAGACAGCACTACAGTTAAGTAGTTACTTAGCGAAATTCTCAATTCAGAAACTGGCCCTTTGTCTAACTGTCGAGTCTATTTCAGACCAATTCCTATTGAAATTGCACTTGGATTGGCGCATAATATTTGTCGAGTAGTTTTCTGAATAGCGTACGAACAGATTCGCAATAAATGATAGAGATATTATCTTTTGGCTGTTCAGCAGAAATTATGAATGAATCAACATTTATCATCATTATCAGTCAGTACCACATCCATTCGTCTCAACAAGCACAAGCCACTTATCCTGGATTCAAACTCGGATGTTTCTTAATGTTGTTCTCAGACGAGGATACTAGGGTAGTAAAGACTGAGGCTAAACATCCGAATCAACTTTCAGGTCCCCTATAGGGGACGAACTTGTTTGCTAGCTCAGTTGGTAGAGCATGAAACTCTTAATCTCAGGGTCGTAGGTTCGAGCCCCACGTTGGGCGCCAGATACGTCCGTCCACGGTGGCAAATGTCAAAATCTAATTAAATTTGGAATAGTTAAAGGCCAAAAATGATAAAAAGCAACGAGGTGAATTGCACCTCGTTACAAGCCTATAGGCTCCAACAAGTTCACGTACTGCGCTGAGATAAGTGATTGATACTTCTGGTGGCATTGTACAGTCTGTGACAAAACGTGGTAGGCCAAGTAGATCCTTTCGGGTTAGATCTTTGAACTGCGCTGGAGGGTTAACTGACATCGAGAGGTCAGTTCCTTTAACCCTTCAAATGCGGCGCTATAATTAGAAGTAGGTATTGCCGCTAACCTTTACTAAGGGAAGTGGAAAGAAAAATATCCTAGCTGCTTTGTTTGAGCGAAACCTGGTCGGACTCTTCCGATGAAACAACACCCGTAAATGATCCGGATTAAATGTTTAAAATGCTTTATTTTAATTTGAAATATCGTCGTCTAAAAGTGTTAAGCTGCTAACTTAAGTACAAATTTTCAGGAGACTATTACATCCTATTTTTACATCAGGCAATGAAATGAAAAACTAAAAATACCGTTTTCGATGAAATTCGATGCAAATTCCGTTGAAAACGGTATTAACGGTAACGGTAAAAGTAGGATGGTTTTATAAGTCTCCTGAAAATTTGTATTTTTGGAGTTAGCAGATTAACACTTTTAGATGACGATACAGAACTTGGTGCAGACCTTCATGTTATAGATATAGCCTCAGTTTCTGAAAGAGTATTCAAATGTAACAAGAGATTAATCTACGATTTATTCAAAATACCGGCACGTGATTGGCTGAAATTAGCTTGACGTGAGATTAACATGAGATTAACATTTGATCGCTCTTCTAGAAACCGAGCGATAGTATAGTAACTTCTATAAAATGTGACAACAGAATTCTGTTAGTCAACTCAATCCAATCCGTCGCTCTGATGACATTGTTAATGCGATCACAATACAATGAGATTCCATTCGGATAAAGGGAAAGAATGCCAAAAAATATTGTTTAATCACTGTACGATCGGGTTATATCGGACGCTTATTTATCGATAGCATAATCGATTTTCAGGTAATTATCCGAGCGGCAGTTCTCATAAATATGCAATGTTTCCCAATAACAGCAAATGCTATTATTGGGAAACATAGGACGATACTAGTAGAGGACTGGATGGGTTGGCGTGAAAGAGAAGAAGCCTATGCCCAACACTGGGCTCCGATTGTAGGCCGATTAGGTGAATTAATTTTAAGCTTTTCTTTCAGCCAGGGCGGTTGACTACTGCATCGAGCGCGACATCGCGATGAAACGGTCATCTCGCTCTTACCCCTAGATAAAGCAAGATGACGTATTTATATCACCTGCTTTCGAATAGCCGTTTTAATCCGCGGTAATCTCCACTTTTTTCCCGACTCAATTGCAGACTCTCTGCAGCACCACTTCCAATGAATTAAACACTTGAAATATCAGTTTAAAATAATGCAATAATACAACAAGCGTTAAATGAAAATGAACGGAAAAGGCTGGCTGAGCTCGTGAAACATAAACATAAAAACATTTAAATATAAATTTTATATTTACATAAAGTACATTACTTCTGGCCCCACACAAGGATACCATGTGTCGTGGGAACCAGAAACAGTGACATCACCAACATGTAAACATCCAAGATCTACGTTTTTTGTTGTCCCCAGTCGGGGTTCGAACCCGGGACGTCTCGCATGATGGCAGAGGCGCTAACCGCTGCGCCAAAGAGGTGGTCTAATCCTAATACGATCTAAAATTTAATACTATCGCCGTCGCGCCGTGAATTTTACGCAAAAAACGCCAGCCAAAAGACTACTTTCGCACATCAAAAAGCATATCACGTGGGGCTAAACACGCCGATTCAAAGGGTTTAATCTCGCCTGCACCCGGGAGAGGTACTGAGACATGTAACGCCCCCACTTTACCACCCTGAAGATAACAGGTCACGTCGGCTCAAAGAAAAATGGAAAAGTGAAACCTACATCTCGGACGGATAAGGCTGCGGTTCCGCTGAGGCAGAGCGGAGACGAGCAGTGCCGTGATTCACCAATCACATAGCGGAGTTGAGAAGAGATGTGGATTTCAAGCAATGGAACCGCAGCCTTAGGCCTGCCGTTGCGTAGAGGCGTCAGCGGAGAGAATTTTCGAGAGCGCTTTTGGCATCGTCTCAACCGACTACACATGAAGAAGGATGTTCTTAACGTCCGCATGTGTTTTTCTATATATACAGCCCAAGAAATATGCCCATTGTTGGGCCTCTTCATCGTTACAGTCACCATCACCGCTAATCTTGCCGGTCGCTGGTTTGAGGCAGCTATGGTCAGTGATAAATCTTTATCACGGTCTTCTGATTTTTATATATTCTTTTTTCATTGCTTCCGGACTCTATATTGAACACTGCATGTAACTTCCTCATTAATGATGGCCTCAGACCTGATTGATTGACCTGACCAATTTCAAACTAATAAAGGACTCAGGGTATGTCTATACAGCGATAAAATGACCTCGAGCTCAGTGTACGCTATGGTTTTACACACAGCACTGATTATCAGCACGGACTCACGGAGTTTCAACCGAAACAGAAGAGAAGTGTTATTAGAATACATTAACGAAATAAAAGATACATACTACACTAAAAAAATTGCTAGTAAACTGAATACTTTTTAATAAATAGTAGATCATGACCTCGTATTGGGTAGATGACAAAATGTCAAATAAGTTTTTCAACGGAATTTTGTATGAAGATACCGAATTATGACGTTATTATAGCACTCCTTTTATGTTTCATCTGTTTAAAAATTGTAACAACAAGTAATTGATTAAAAAGAGATATATTTTCCGAAATATTTTGTAATTTTTTATTTTTTCGAGCATATCAAATAATTTATTGTTGGTCGTGTCAACTACCGCATTGTGCAAGGGGAATATAGCATTGGAAGGAGTAGCAATGCTAGAGAAGAAATAAGTATTCATGTAAAGTTTCGAACGCGTATCTCGGCCCATAGTACTTACTATCCCTAGTTCCTAGTATAATAGGGGTTTCAATCTTATCTCTCCGCTTGTCGCGCCGCTACCGCTTATTACCGTGGTATTTTTTTTCTACTATTTCTTTCGCAGGTGTGCTAGAGTAGTTCCAGTAGTAGTCACGTTATAGGTATACCTAATATCTAAGTTTTTACGTGGCTGAAAGGTAAGAGCGGAGAAAAAGTTACGAAATCACGTCCCGAGGGTGTTCTGGATTATGTCTATACAGGTGTTCTGTTTCGATAGAAGAGGAGTAACTTACGTAATCGAGTTGATAACAGAGTTACAATCTGCGGGGTTTTCCACTAACTTTGTCTGACCTTGGCAATGACATTGAAGCCGGGGAGTTAAGAAATTTGCCTCAGTCATATCGTAACACAGTCGTTTTGGTAATTCAACCAATGATTCTTTGTACTGTGGTAGGTTCTTTGTTGGCCCATTGTGTGAATTACAGCCTTATCGGGAATCAAAGCAATGACGTTGTTCGATTTACGAACTCCCAAAAATATCATCACCTTTTTTTTTCAAGACCTTATAGGTCAAAATAAAGCTGGCCTATTTCTTAATAAAAATTTTAAAACATGTAGAATTATTTATTTAAAACATTTTTTTTTAAATCATGCAATTATTTTTGTGGGACCTTTTTATAACAAAACGAGCTGCCCCGGCAAACGTTGTTTCGCCAAATTTTTTTTTCTCTTAGGGCTATGAAAAATAGATAACAACCTGCTCTTAGACCTCCCGAATATACATGTAAAGTTTCATGAAAATCGGTGAAGCCGTTTCCGAGGAGTATGTGCACTAACATTGAGACTTGAGAATTTTATATACTAGCTAGATAAGCGAAAACATAACTCCATTTTCTTTCCCTGTTGGACAAAAATACAGCTGCACAGCTCACTCACCTCTTTTATGCTCCTCCGCGGAGCCAGCCCGGTTGAGCTGGGGCGGTAGGGGGGCGGGGATGGCGGGGGCGGCAGGGGCGGTGGGCAGGCCAGGGTACCACCACCCGGTGGCGGCCTGCCCGTTGAACATCCGCAGCTTCTCGTATACGCTGTCGTTCTGCGCAGACGCAGCTTGCTCTTTTTGGGACGCGAGGTTCCTTAGCACCCGGTTTATTGATGACACCTGTGGGGGGAAGGGCTATTGAATGGTGGTTAAGGTGTTGGTGGTAGGTCTTCCTCTAGAAATTTTAATTGACGCGTGGAAGTGATGCTCGTTATATTACAAATGCAATGTCATATAGTCATAACATAATTATAAACCTCAAACGTTTGTGTGACGGTTTTTTGTATTATGTTACGGCTAACTAGGTGTAGCCACTTACTCTTGGTTAAATCTAGTATAAGCCGATTGTTTTCGGTTAAAACTAGGTCTAGCCGGTATCATTCCGGTTAGAACTAGGTCCAACCAAACCCTGATGGCTATTACTAGGAGTAACCTATCCAGGTTCGTAACCTTGGGTGGAAGCTATTCTACTAACTCAACAGAGCCATATATTTCTGTCTTTTATGATTAAAAAAAACACTTAATAATAAAAAACTTAGAGGAAATAAAATTCAACGATTTTCAATAATTGTCTTTAATAAAGTAGGTCTACCATTTTAACGTTTGAAAAAGTTTAATTAAAAAAAAAGATTGTTATTTATGTTATTTCAGAAATGATTTACTTTAAGTCAAGAGAGTTGTTGCACACCTGTAATTGGATGTTAGACTAGAACATATCCACACAATGTTATCTTAAGTGATGTATCTAACATCTGTTGGTTGTGTCTAATTAATAAATAAATAAATAAATAAACGTAATAAAAGCACTAAGAAACATTTTTTTAGCAACAGAAATAGTTGTATCTTTTATTAAGAATATTATTATTATCAATCACATCAAGAATATTATTTTATAAATCAACACAAGTTTTTGTAAAATCTTAAAAGTCAGAAATATGTTTCTCTGTAGAGTTAGTCGAACGCCTTCCACCAAAGGTAACCAACCTGTAAGTTTAGGTTACTCTTCGTGATAGGCACCAGGGTTTGGTTGGATCTAGTTGTAACTAGCGTGCTATTGGCTAGACCTAGTATCAGCCAGTAGGGTTTGGTTGGACCTAGTTCAAGCCGGAATGATACCGGCTAGACCTAGTTTTAACCAAAAGTAAGTGGCTACACCTAGTTCTACCCGGCTAAAACTAGGTGTAGTCGCACTTCGGGTTTTAGCCGTAACATATATCATATGTATTTTTGTAAAATTTATTGTATAAATAATTAAAAAAAATCATGTTAGAGAAAGAAAAATTACAATAGGCAGTGTGAAAAAAAGTGTTATTTATATATACATTCGTTTAATTATGAGTTTTCAAACCGTTTTAGGACATTTTAACTAATAAAAAATGGATCATTTCGTCTACTTCGTCTACTACTATTTTTATTTTATTGACCAGTGACAGTTTTCAAGATGGCGGTTTGGCGGCTTCCTAAAAAATTGAATTTGTATTTGCATTTTTTAGAAGAAATACACGAAAGAATTACCCTTTTCTACCAGAACTACTATTTTCCGAACACTCAATGAATACTAACAAAAATCTGAGATGGTTTTGAGATCCCGGTCAAATAGCCGATAATAGCTAAGAAGGTTTAAAAAGACCAGGTATAATATAATCCATATCTTACAAGATTTTTTTTACATGTACAGTCGACAGCACATCATGGTATACACCCATGCACTCTACTCCATTGCATTACGGGCGACTTTGCAACTAAAATGTGAAGATTGACGTGCTGTCGACTGTACATAATCAATAATTATCCTTATCTAGGTAGATTCGAACAAGAAATCCCGGAAGACTGCCCCAAACACCACATAGGCGGCACCAACTTCACATCCCTTCAAACACATGTAATTTTAAGTCTAATATGATCACTAAAATTCCAATCGTCACACGAAGGGTCCGGATTAGGGCTCTCACCCCACCCTTCCGCCTCACCAACCCCAGCGAGCCTAAAACCCCAGCCCCGGTACCTACTTTCGACCAAAAACTACGCATGCGTAAAAAACCTAACGCACACAAATATAATCTATGCCTGTTTAACACGGGCATATCTATAGGTAGCATCCTCGAATGGGCTGCCCTCTCAATATTATCTGTTTTCTTGTTGCCATGGGTAACGGCGAAAATGTATTTTTCCCTATGAAGCGGGGGATGGTCACCCCCTAAAGGGGGTGGGGCAGCGGTGTGCGCGCAAAATCACGAATGTAACCTTTTGTAAAGGAGAGTACGGCTGTATGTTTGGGTATTTTCTTTTATTCCTTTACCTACTTTGGGATATTACAGGAGTGCTTTGAGGATTTCGCCTTTGTTTAGATTTGCTTATTTACTGTTTACCGTCATTGTTCCTTTGGAGGGCAATAGAAATGACAATTTGTTATCTCTATCAATCTACAGTCTGTTAACTTTAAGAATATACCTCGGCTACCATCGGATGGAATCGGATATATTCGTGTAATAGAAATATCGAAATTAATATTGACTTAATTTCGAAATCGGAACTATTTACTAAGAAGAAGAAACTTAGAAACTACTATTTTCTAAGACACTTAATTTCACTTATAGAGAACAGGAAGTAACTAGTATTAAACTTACACTCGTGTGCTTTCGGCGAAAACCGAAGCCTTCTCTAGAGCCCGAGGTATATTCTAAACGCTAACAGACTGTATCTAGTTATCCAGCTCAAGCCTACATTGTGGATTTTTCTGTAATAATAAAATTGGTCCACGAGTCTTCGGGTAATCTGGAAATGCATAAAAAGAATCCTGGCGATCTGAGAACCCTCTCTTTTATTTATATAAATATTATTTTTATTTCTGATGTGTATAAATCTTCATCATCAACCCACTATGTCCCCACCGAGGGGCACGGGTCTCTTCCCTGAGGAAGGTATAGGCCATCACGGGGGCCGAACCCGGATTGGTGGAGGCTTGTAAGATTAGCGGCTGGTCTTAGTGTCTGAAGTTTTTCAAGCCGCCCTAAGGCCTCTGACTTGGCTTAACGACTGCCATCTATCGACGTCAGCCGGCACCAACTGCTTAACGTGCCTTGCGAAGCCCAGGCTACGAGCGATTCCTCCGACAAATCAGCAATAAAAAAAATTACAACGTAAAGAATCCGAATTCTTTTTCTTGGATATCTACGTACAATAAGCCGCTTCAGGTCAGATTTATAAAGTGAATAAAAATACGATTCCCTAAAACACTCAGAAGATGCAGTTTAAATAGTCTATACTTAAAGGAAAACGTAACGTAACATATTATTTAAACTGCCATTTTTCAGGAGTCGTATTTGTATGAATGATACACCGTTAACATTCAAAGTTCGTTGCAGAAAACTGTTTTGAATTGCCAGTAGATAGGTACTAGGTACTAGTCCCGCTTTTATCGGTATATTTCCACTAACCGTGTATAGCAGATGAAATGCAGAACCGAATTCCACGTAGTTGTAGCTGCCTGTTAGTGTAAAGCGCGGGATTTTAATCCCACGTGCCGCTAATGGAAGATTATGAGCAGACGGCGAAGCTGTACAGATAAAGAGTTGCAGAAGAACCGCTTTCCGACTTTTTTTATACACATCCGGAATATTTCAGAAACTAAAAACGGAATGTCAATCGATACTCGCTTTTACGCCACTCGTGATAAGAGTTATGAAAAAAGTGATAGCACTTTCAGAGTCAGAGTGATTTCACCTAGACGTCACCGAAGCGCAGCTCTTGTCGATGATCAATAAAGTTGTATTTGTGCAAGGCATGAGAGCAAGTGATTAAACTTCTGGTAAACTGTAAAGCTTTTTATGGACACACTCTTGTTTAAATATAGAAAAATATGTATGAAAAGACTGAAGTGGAAATGGGCAGGACACCTGGCAAGGCGGGAAGACGGCAGGTAGACCAAGGCAATCACAGAGTGGCGGCCGAGAACAGGACGACGGTCAGTGGACAGACCGGCGGCGCGATGGTCGGACGATGTCGTTGAGTCGTCGGAAGGTCCGTGGATGCGAATGGCGAGAGACCGTGTGAAATGGCATTTGGGGGAAAAGGCCTATACCCAGCAGTGGGCAGCGGTGGGCTGATGATGATGATGTGTAAAAAGTCCTGAGGTTTGGACGATGTGGTCAGGTCAGCAGAGCGTCTGTGCATGCGAAGGCGCGAGATGACCGCGAAAGATGACGATGAGGAGAAGGTTTTTACCCAGTAGTGGGCGGAGCTGAGCTGATGAAGATGATATGAAAAGTAAAAAAAAAGATTTAAGTATATTCTCTCCTTGTTATGAATGGAATAGCTAAGCTAATAAATACTTTCACTTCTTCCGCAGTAGTAAGCATACGATGCAAATGCGGCGATTCCTGAGAAAATTCTCAGAAAACGCTTCTCGGTATCTGGAAAAATGTTAGCTTACTACCGCGAAGACAGTGAAAGTTGTATTTCTCGGTATTGAGAACACTTTCCGTCTGCATATTTATGCAGACTCGGGAACGGGAATCTCCCGTCGAGGAAAAAATCTTTACCGCCAAATGACCTATGTAGTCGATTGTGAAGAAAACAATGTTAGGAAACAACAAAATGAAAAGGAAACAATGATTGCCTGGTTTGCTTAATGGTGACGTTTCATTACCATGATTGAAGTAGTGAGGTCGATTCACCGAACTTTAATTTGCACAAATGGCCTCAAACTGGGCGTTTTACATGATGTGATGTCCTTGCTTTGCTACAATATAGGGTACTCTGGTTTGGTAACAGCCTCTGGATTATAATACACACATAGCTTTTCGATATAATTATAATCGCTCGTAGCCTGGGCTGCCTGAGTGATCTTAAACGATCACTAAGGTTAAGCAACATACGGCGCGTTCAGTCCATGGATGGGTCACCGTCTATGACTAACGCTAGTGGCATTTTTTCCGAGCGATTCCGTGCTTCGCAAGGTACGTTAAGCAGTTGGTGCCGGCTGCCGTCGATAGATGGCAGTCGTTAAGCCAAGTCAGAGGCCTTTAGGGGCGGCTTGAAAACTTCTGACAGTAAGACCAGCCACTAGTCTTACAAGCCTCCACCAATCCGGACTTGGCCCCCGTGGTGGAATATGGCCTATACCTTCCTCAGGAAAGAGACCCGTGCCCCTCGGTGGGGACATAATGGGTTGATGATGAATATAAGCACGACAAAAAACCTTCTACATATTTGGTTGTCTCTTATCAATAAATCAAATAAAATATTTTTAATCATAATTAAAACAAAATATTTACTTTATGAACGTCAAAATTGTTAGTTAGACAATTATTAGATTATGTGGAGGAGAAGCTAACAAAGTAACTGCACATTTATTCTTTTCAAAACAGTTTTAGCTTAACCCTTTCAGAGTTGACCTTGAAAATAACAATGGTTTCATATTGTAAGTTTTAAACTTAAAAAGTTAATGTCTTCAACACTAGACTGAATCTACAGTTCAACACCAGACATCGTTGTCTTCTAAATAATCTTCGGTTTCGTAATAAGCTTTTTTTGCACAAATAATGCTTTCCACATTCTTTAAATAGCATTACAATGTCATACTAGTAGTATAACCTACACAAATTATTTAACTTATAAAGGCATCTCTGGCGAAGAAGATCGAATCGTGCGAGGCGCCGAGTTAAGTGTATGCATGGGTTATTCAGTTAGAGTGCGATTGGTGAATGGACTATCAATAGCAACAAATCAATGGAACAACCATTACTAATAATAATGTCACTCTATTGAACAACTTTACTATGCATCAAAGAGACTAATCCCTCAGGACGAATGTAAAACAAAAAAAGAAAAATCTCGTCTTGCGTGTCCGAATGCGGCGCCGTACAGTTGTACTTTCCTTCCAGAATTTCGATTCGAAATATCATATAACACAACATTTACATACAGGCACATACATTGCTTCTGGCCCCACACTAGGATACCCTGTGTCGTGGGAACCAGAAAATGTATCACATGTATCACAACACGTCAACGTCACATGTTTATTTGAGTTCAAAACGACAAGGCTTCACTTAACTTAGATTAAAGTTGAGACCTCTTTTCACCGATTTTCAGTTTTAGTGATTGCAGTGTTGCTGTGGCATGCTAAGAAAAAGAAAATACGTCATCGTTACTGGGTGCAAAACTTCGAATCGGTTGAACGGTAAATTATTGTTATGTATTAGGTAAGTGTATTAATTTGTATGGATTAACCGCTTTCGGAACCCCTAATTGATAATTCGAACTTGAATTTCGAATCTAAATTCCGGCCGCTCTTAAACCGAGTGATACTTCTGGCACACCTGGTTTATTGCGCTGCCATAGACTATACAGTCTGTATCTGAACAAGTGAATAACAGCCGTAGATTTAACTGTATAAACATTTAGGGATGTAAATACGTATTATATGACTGTTTCAGTATGCAATGTAAAAGTTTTAAAAGTTGTTGATGCGTGAACTCTATACATAGTCGGTGTATTTATTTACAAACATTTTAACGTGTGCAGTTGCGATTATGTACTATTTTTTTATATTGTTGCCTATTGAAGTATTATTCACCTCTATCGTACACAATATCACAAAGGACTATTGTAAAACTCAAAAACAAATACTTGTCTATGAGCTAATCAAACCTGGACTTATCTAGCAAAGTTTTTGTGCGAAGTTGGCAGACAGTAGCTTCTTAAATTAACCAGTTATTCCAATGAGAATAAACGTGATATCGATTGACTCTACTTATTTATAGTCGAGAATAATTTTTTTCTGACAAGAAAAGATTAATGATACGACTACAGATTAAAACAGGCGTGAGAAAGAATCTGCTACCGAATTAGACGCCCGTAAACCAGTTCAAACTCTCACCAACCTCATAGGTGGTATATCTACTTATAAATTCAATTTCATACCCAATGCACATCGGAAAAAGCTAACGACGGGACACCTATTACTTGTTTTTAATTCGTTTGAAAAAAAAACTAGATATCTATTCTTAACCCCGAAAACATTTCGAATAACGAACGGGCTGTAGGCGGCCAATTGCGAAGGTGCATTTAAAAAACGAACTCTGCATCTGACAGCTCCCCAGCCAATCAGATAGGCCGAGGAGATTAAGTGCGCCGTACGCGGCTCCTATTCGAATGTTAAAAGGGTTTTGTTGTTCAATATTCATGTATTTTGAAGCTATTTCCCCTTTTTTGTCGTCGATGAAACCAATTTATCTGATTTGTTTGTAAGTGACAGACAAGTGATTGAGATTTTAATTGGCGAAATCGTGACAATACTCGAGCGGGGTTTTCTCTTGTGATCGTAAAAACAATGTGAAATTGTCACCCTATCCACATATCTATTAAACTGTCGATAAAACCAATTAGTAAAACATGTCAGAGGAGATATAGTAATTTTTTTATTACAACAAAAACCGAGCAGCTGTAGTCATTCTAGCGACAAACGCGATGTAACACATTTCAAATGGAATGGTTTCTTTAAAACCCAACAACTGAGTAAATAGGTACATCGATCTGTTAGGGCAGCAAATCGATCGAATAATTTAACCACTACTTGTGTTCGAAGTTCGTTAGTCATTTTTGTTTCAACTTTTTTTTTTTTACAAAATACATTGACAAAGGATCTAAAACTTAACGAACTCCTTTCTTAAAAGAAGTAAAAATAAAGATAGAACTTTCTTTCTTCGAACTCAAATGTGTCTATTTAGGAGTGAATTGAGAAACTTTTTAGCAACCTGACAAAGACGGGTAAGTACAAAAAGGCGTAACTTATTTGGGAGCACCACTTACGACGTTTTACCGGCGACACTGTCGAATTAGTGGCCAGCGATGTGTGTAAAGGGTCTAAAACTTTCGGCAGTTTTAGAGCTCAGTGTCCGTGTACAGGGGGGATTTATGTAGAGTTTTAAAAAAAAACTTTAGTTTAAATAGTTTCGGAATAGGCCGACGTGAAGGGATGAAAGTTGTATGAGTAATTTTAGGATTAGGGCTTTTTGTTGAAAATATTTTTTATTCAGACATTTTACCAAAGGTAAAATTACTACACCGAGGCGAATGTTTCATTGCAAGATTCCCTTGGAAGATGACAGTTTTTTTTTTCTTCTCACATGTAATATCACATAAAATCTTGGAGAGCCGACCCCAACTAAACTGGGATTCTTCCCACTACTTGGCCGGTAGAAGAAGAAGAATGTAAAATCTTGTAGAAAACTCGAGACATATCAAAAATGTCTCCAATAAATAAAAATATTTCCACAACATTTTCCTGTTACCGATTATTGTGAATGGCGACAATGATCTCTCTGATTTTAGAGAAGGCCTATCTCATGGAAGCTACTTATGTTTATACCCAAAAAAACATTAATGAAACAATTTGCAAATCAAATTAAATCAAATATATTTATTGCTCACTAAGTGTAGGTACATAGGTCTTACTTTAAGATTATTGAATGCTGCTGACCTGCTGGACATAGGCCTTCTCAAGGCCTGCAACTTCTCTCTTTTCTCGGCCATTCTCATCCCCAGACGATCTGAGGCAGATTGCTGGCGGCGAAAATACATCACCAAACACAAATTAGTACAAATATCGAGTTACTACGGCCGTGTCTTGTCTCGTACGCTCAGGCACGGTCGACCTGCCGCGAGAGACTCGTGACGACGGTATCAGGTTCTTACCGCCTCGGACGGTAGTTGCAATTTTCAGCTCGAGTTGCTTTCGTTTTCGGGGTCTTTTCTTGTTTTGCGGTTCCTTATCTGACACAATAAGTACTTACAAACAGTGGCAAAGGATGGCTTTTACTTAAAAGGGTCTCATTTGTGAATTTGTAATAGCAATCACACTCTCTGAGGAGAAGAAAACTATTATAATGATTATGTGAAGTCAAATTGCGGTCGGCAGGCTGACCATAGAGACCGGTGATATTATTGTAGACGTTGAAAGTCAATGGACGTGATTAGCACGTGACAGAGAGGGTTGGCGTGACAGCTATAAGCTGTAGACCCAGCACCGTGCTATAATATTCATTGACTGTATACAGGGTGGAATTTTGTAATGCCACCTGAAGGGGAAGTACTCTTAATACTGTAGATAGAAAATTTTACTCAAAGAAAAATCTTCCTATATTTTTGAAAAGAAAGAAAACTGCATTCATTGATTTTTAAAATTTTGCTTGCCTCACCCGGTAATCGAACCTACTAAAATCTGTGAAAGTTACACCCTGTACTTTTATTGCATCTATCGTTAGTGTTATAAGGATGAAATCTCTCTTACAAACTTCATAAATTAAATGAAAGGAAAACAATTAAATCTTAAATTATTAATTCAATGGGTCAAGTTAAAACACTTTTACTCAAAGATCCGTTTCTTTATGTTTACTTATGTTGTTAATTAATAATTATCATTGACGTCATTTATCCATTAAAATGACGAATTACTATTTAGATAAGACAATTGCAATTTGCACGTGTTTGCAGACTCCTTTCTTAGATGCGACATAACTTAGATATGTAAAAAATAAAATTTACATTAAATCTTATGAGAATGTTAACGAGTTGAGAGTTGAAGTTCAGAATACGATTTATAACATTCACCACAACACGTTATTAAAGTTTACTAGAAATGAATTCGTTAGAAGAATAAATTTGTTTATCCAAGAAAATAGAGCCCATTTCGAGCAATTAATTAGTTAGTTTACCAGTAAATAAATAAAACAATTTAAGATTTCATTGTTTTCCTTTCATTTAATTTATAAAGTTTGTTAGAGAGAATTGACCCTAACGATCGATGCAATAAAAGTACAGGGTGCAACTTTCACAGATTTTAGTAGGTTCGATTACCGGGTGAGGCAAACGAATTTCTAAAAATCTTCAAATGCAGTTTTCTTTCTTTTCAAAAATAAAGGATTGTTTTCTTTGAGTAAATTTTTCTATCTACAGTATTAAGAGTACTTCCCCTTCAGGTGGCATTACAAAATTCCACCCTGTAGATGTATATTGGATAGGTACCCCTAGAAACGTAAAATTACGTCCTTCAGCTGGGGTACTGGAAACCCTTAATCCACATCGGACATGCGTGATGATTAAGGAGACAAATGACTCGGTAGTTTCAGAAAGAACATTAGTCATAATCTGCTTACTTTTCAGTAGACATAAAAAACTGATTTCATAGTGGGACTAATGTTGTTTCTGCGTCTACTGAGATTTTCAGTGCCACTTAGTTCAATTGATATTCATTGGACTAATGTTCTTTCTATAGGAAACTGTAGATCTACCCTCAAGGATACCATAGACAACAATAAGTCAATCACACAAAATTTGGACTAATGTTCTTTCTGAAACTACCGATTCAAATGTTCTGCAATCAATTTTGAATTGCATTTGAATGACTGCGGCAATTTTTAAGAAAAGGGCCAACAGGCTACTAAAAAGCAAATAAGTCTAAAAGCATTTCCCCGTAGAGATCGTAACAACCTTTCACAAAACAAAGAGTCGACCGAAACCGAGATTTGCCAACCCATTCATCATAGCTACGATCGGCTCGCGGGCGTTCCACGATCGAAGTTGACAGTTGACAGGTGTCACGTGGGCCGCGCGCGCGCAGCTCATTACCCCGGACACGGCGATAGATCATGTAGCAAGTGATAGCTGGGAGACCCGCCGATGTTGGTGGTCTTGGTGTGGGAAAATGGTCTAGTTTTTCAATCAAAAAAGGCGTTAGTGGGAAAGATGACCTTTCGAGTTGTGTTCGTGTAGTCTCGTGGCGGGAAATAGACGTTTTTGGGCGGCAATCAATTCATTGCTACAATGAAATTGAATGGTAATATAATATGCCTTCAAAATATGTACATAATTAATAGGTATATGTATTTAAAAGTTCCCAATTTTTGGTAATAAAAACGCACAGCAGTGAAAGCTGCCTCTATAATATATCTCACTGTAGAAGCCCAGAGAGAGTATGCTCTCTCTCCTATGAGCCCTCTCAAAGCCCTCTCTGAAATCCCATAGGCTTAATCACGCGTACCCACCGCGGATTGGCGATTTCAAGCGCGGAGGTATGTGTGTACACATACATAGAGCTGTAGCTCAGACAATCAGGTTTCCTCACGATGATTTCCATCATGCCACAGTAGTACCAACTTTTTGTCTACTGTACATAAAAGACAACATTTTCTCAAGAGGGTACATTTTATAATACAAAAATCCCCATCGCGATTAACCATAGGCACTTCAAAGGCCTATTCACTGGATACAAGATATCCGGCACAAAAACCCATTAAGATGAATACGAATTCCAACAGTTACTATCACATAGGAGGGCGGGAATCCCGCTTACAATTACAGCAATTACGCTAGTTTCGGTGACCTGCGTGGCTTTACCGAAATCAAAAATCTGGAGACCTCCAAAGGTTAGTTTCCTTTCGAGGATCTGGTGAACTACGCAATAGTATTAATAGCATAAGATTTGCAGGCCTCCCGTAGTAGTAAAACAGCGTTGTACTCCATGACCACTTACGTATTTTCTGGTAAACTTTCCACCAATATTTTGTAATGGATTCCTCATCGTGGAGTTTACGGAAATGAGTCCTACGGCTCGCAACGTAAGTGCGAAGTTTGAATGTCAAGATGGAGTCACGCTGCTGCAGATTGTGTGAAATTTGAGGCCACCAAATCGGGGGTGCTTCGGTCTTTATCTATAAACATTTTAGCGTAGACGCTTAACCTACGGGACCCCAGGGAGGCTGGTGGTGAAGAGCGGTTGGGGTCGCAGTACCGGGGGGAGTTTTTTTCGCGATTCTCTGAGGGCGTCGAGATTGCATAGTTTGTACTTATGAACCTTTTGGCCAAGTTCATTATGGGGTTTAAATTGTTGATGGCGTTTAGCGTTTGTTATTAGATTTTTAAAGGCTGCACTGTGGGTGTAGGTGTAGTATTCTGTGAATTGGATACATGGATAAAGGCGTTTTATAATAAAATTAAAAAAATATTCTATAAAAGGTTAAATAAAAGTTTTACATTATTTCGCTTCAGCCAAACTAAATGATAATTTATTGGCAGACTTACTCTCAACTTAGAACTAAATTACTTAAAATACCTAACAAATTACTTAAATTAAGTAAACGTAGAAAAGTAAAACAAGATACTTAAATTCATGGTACTGGTTACAAACTGGTCCCCGAATTTTATCGGACCTGAAATTTCCTCCAATGTGAAAACGTGTAATCGAGTTGAATGAACTCAGGATCACGCGACGCAAACATGGTGGATAGTAGCTTCGAAAAAGCGATTTTTTCTCAGAATTCGCGCAACATGCTAGAATTAGCTTGACAGATTAACCCTCGGTATTTTTAGGGAATGAAATAGTAGCCAGATTAGCAAAATCTGCCATAACTGATGGAATAGAATCAATTGTACTACCAAGTTATCAAGAGACGTTTTGTAAATTCGAGAGGTCTATGACTAAGGGCATTTGGTACAGAACTCTAGAATCAGAGCCACCCCGAATACCGTGGTTCAGTAGTTCTAAGCTTAGAAGATAATTCATTGTAGTTGCACTAAGAATGCGTAGTGGACATGTACCTTCCAATAAGTTCGCTTACCTTATGAAAAAAGTTGATTCTCCTAATTGTACAGAATGTGGAGTATTTGAGGATGTACAACACTTGCTATTGGAATGTACTCGAAACAGTAGCAAAAGAAAACAACTTCAAGATACGTATAAAATAAATTTCTTGGATGTTGGAATCTTGCAGAGCATTCTGTCTGAGCCAAACTGTAGCGCGGCTAAGCTTTTATACACTTTTAGTATTACTGCTAGTAAATAATAGTAATTAGATTTAAGAATATTTTATTTGGTGGTGGTTTATTTAAAACGGGTACGATGGGACTGCCATCGTCACTTTGTGTACAAAAGTCCCTAAAATAAATAAAGATTAAAAAAAAAACCCTCGGTTTCTCGAACGCTAACTGTCGGGAGTGTGTTACTACAGAAAAGTGGTGAAATTGGTAAAATAAGTAACCATAATATAATACGAGAACAAAATGGGTGATGAGGTGGTTACAATCAGAATATTAGTGACATGAGATAAAAGTCAATAAAAGCAAAAATATAAAAAAACACAAAATATGGTTTCGAGGAGTCTTAGGTTAATCTACTGTTAATAACTGTTAGTTGTTTTTTTTTTTTGTAAGCACTTTTGCCAACTGTCAGCTGTTAACAATAGGTTAACAGACTGTTAGCATTCGAGAAACCAGAGGTAAGTCAGCTCCTTTTACTGCTGGCTAAACCACTAGGTTTAAAGTAGGACATAAATCAGAAACTCGAACTGGTTAACCTCGCTCAGTAAATGTCAGTGACAACAGCAGATAGGTAATGATTCTCCTTGGCTTGCGGTGACAGCTTTCTACTCAGTAAATACCAACGTCATATTAGCGCACCTAAGCGGCTCATGTTCGCGACCAGTGCCCCCTCTCAACAACAAATCAAATTAATTTATTTAAACGTAAAGAATTATATATAGTAGGTACCTGGATGACCGAGCTTTGCTCTGTACTTTTTTTGTTGTATAAAATATGTGATATAAAATTAAAATAATCCTTTTTAAAAAAAAAAAGAACTTCGAAAAAGAAACATCACTCGAACCGGGTCTTTTGAAATCGGCCCGAAACGGGTCGCCCGTTTTCCCGTCAGAACTATCCCAACCTTGCATATAGACGCGAAATTTACCTCTGTATGTTATTATAGCAAATTTCAATTGCCTTAAAACACGGATAAAACAACGTTTTCTAAAAATGTGACCTAGTTAGATCAATTAAACACCCCCGTAAGCATCTCAACAAAATTTCGTGAAAATCGTTGGAGCCGTTTCCGAGATTCTGATTATATACAGGGTGGCCGGGGGAATCGCGTCAAAAAAAAAAATTAGGTCCCTCGTGTCATGGGGTATCCGAATCACCCCCATGTATGTTCCGCGATTTTTCATAGTTTCGGAGTTATGATTTTTTTTCTGAATTTTTATGAATTTTCGCCGTATCAATTTTGAAAATTTCTAAAAAAAAAAACTAGAAACTTTTTTCAATTACTTTTTTTTGTAACTGAATCTTCACAAGTTGTTCTTCTATGCATAAAATAATCAGCTTCGTAACTTTGATAAAAGTTATTAAAGTGTTGGTCTAAAGTCAAAAATTTACGTTCGGTAAATTATGACTTGAATTTTCAAAAATAAATTAAAAATCCAAACAGATGTTTTAATGGTTTCTTAGTTAGCCTCAGAAATGCGCAAGACTCTCAGATTTCATAACCATTAAAAAAAAGTACTGCTTAACGAGCTACTTTGTGTACATTCGGCCTTCGAAGACAGCGAGGTGAAGAATTATTAAAATTAAGATTTTTTTTCTGCCATTTCGTCTTTTCTTAGGTTATTAATGAACGAGTCGTCATCATCATGATGAATAAAAGTGGTTTTGTCAATAAAACACAGATTAAAAAATTTGGAGGCATTTTCCGTTTTACAGTAATTAATTTTGCGCGGTCCGTTCTCGTGGGTCATGGGTTGTAAATGCAGACGCAACTTTCTACCTGTAATAACAATAGTCTTTGAGGATAGGAGGCCGCCGAACTATTGCTATCTCTCTCACTCTCAGCGGTAAGAGTGAGAAGGGCAGCGCAGCAGAAGCGAACACAAAACAAGTTTGTACCTCAGTCGTTCTCACTTTGTGTTTACTGCTACACGTGTCTTCATTTTGTTTTACCTCACTGTCTCGCTTTGTCCGCGGATTCCGCTGCCTACTTATTTGACTACTTTGCTCGTTAATTGGACTGTGTCTTGCATACTGATTTGGACTTTGTTTACTTGGAAGTGTAAAAGATGAGTTACACGTTAAGTGAATACGCAGAAATGCACTATTTTTATGGAGTTGCACAAGGAAACGGCCTTGAAGCAGCGCGACTGTATCGCGAACAACTTCAACGTCGTGGTGGGCCGCAACCTGAGCATTATCCCGACCATCGCGTTTTTATTAACACGCACAATACCTTAATGGCAGGCCGCATTCCTGGCCAACGAGGCGATAGGGAAGGAATCCCTAGAGTTGACCCGGATCGCAGAGAAGTTGTGCTCGAAGAAGTTCAACGAAATCCTTCTACGAGTACCAGAGCTATGGCTCGTACTCTGAACATCCCAAGAACTTCTATCCAAGACATACTTCACGATGAAGGATATCATGCGTTCCATATCCGACGAGTCCAAGCTTTACTGCCTACAGACTACCAATTGCGCATTGATTTCTGCCAAACAATGCTACAAAAAGAACAACAAGATCCTGGATTTTTCAATAAAGTTTTATGGTCAGATGAGTCACGTTTTGAGCGCACTGGAATTTTCAATATTCATAATTACCACACGTGGGCGGTTGAAAATCCACACGAAATGAGAGCGTCGACGTTTCAACATCGTTTCAGCGTTAACTTGTGGTCTGGTATTCTCAATGGCGAACTGATTGGTCCATTTGAATTGCCGTCCAGATTAAATGGAGAAAGATACCGACACTTTCTGGAACATGAACTTCCATTGTTGTTAGAAGACGTGAATATTGAACTAAGACGAACCATGGTTCTTCAAAATGACGGCGCTCCATGTCACTACGCAACGCAAGTCCGAAATTATTTAAATGAGGCGTACCCCAATAGATGGATCGGACGCGGCGGACCAATATCGTGGCCTCCACGCTCACCTGACCTCAACCCCATGGATTTTTTTATTTGGGGCTATTTTAAGGAAATAGCATACGCCAGAGAAAGTGGGAGTGAACAAGAGCTGAGGCAGAAATTAACAGAAGCCGAACGTGTTGTAAAGGAAAACAGAGCAGCTTTTAGACGATTAAAAGATAATTTCCTACGTAGGTGTAGAATGTGTATTGCTGCTGGAGGTGGCAACTTTGAAAACCTATTATAATAAACATTTTTTTTACATTTTAATCTGTGTTTTATTGACAAAACCACTTTTATTCATCATGATGATGACGACTCGTTCATTGATAAACTAAGAAAAGACGAAATGGCAGAAAAAAAATAATGTTAATTTTAATAATTCTTCACCTCGCTGTCTTCGAAGGCCGAATGTACACAAAGTAGCTCGTTAAGCAGTACTTTTTTTTAATGATTATGAAATCTGAGAGTCTTGCGCATTTCTGAGGCTAACTAAGAAACCATTAAAACATCTGTTTGGATTTTTAATTTATTTTTGAAAATTCAAGTCATAATTTACCGAACGTAAATTTTTGACTTTAGACCAACACTTTAATAACTTTTATCAAAGTTACGAAGCTGATTATTTTATGCATAGAAGAACAACTTGTGAAGATTCAGTTACAAAAAAAAGTAATTGAAAAAAGTTTCTAGTTTTTTTTTTAGAAATTTTCAAAATTTATTAGGCAAAAATTCATGAAAATTCAGAAAAAAAATCATAACTCCGAAACTATGAAAAATCGCGGAACATACATGGGGGTGATTCGGATACCCCATGACAAGAGGAACCTAATTTTTTTTTTTGACGTCAATCCCCCGGCCACCCTGTATAAATATATATACAAGAATTGCTCGTTTAAAGAGATTACATTCTGCCTTGACCTCTTGGGCTATAGATCTTTCCCAGGTTGTCCTAGGCCGTCCCCTTGTCCGAGGTCAAGTCGATCGGGACTAGCTGGCCTGAACTGGAAGCTGCCGCGAACGACCGTCAGAAGTGGCAATCTGTGGTTAAGGCCCTATACTCCCTGTGAGTTAAAGGACCGGAGAAGAAGAATTATATTCTGTCTATTTATATAGTCGTATATACTTTATTGCACACGAAACATTGAACAGAACAATACATAAAAAACTAAATGTTCAAAGACGAGCTTATCTCTGTAAGAGATTCCTGTTTGCTGAATGTCAATGTACTATGTTAGCCACTGACTGGGAAAAAGGCAGTGAGAAAAAATCTCCACTCTGACCATCTTTTCTAAAATAATTTTGAACTTAATAGACAGACATAGCCATCATTTGTTCATAATACTCATTATGAATTAATTAATACACTCGCTAAGCCAAGTCAGACGCCTTAGGGCGGCTTGAAAACTTCTGACAGTAAGACCAGCCACTAGTCTTACAAGCCTCCACCAATCCGGACTTGGCCCCCGTGTGGAATATGGCCTATACCTTCCTCGGGGACGAGACCCGTTCCCGTCGGTGGGGACATAATGGGTTGGTGATGATGACTCATAATACATCATAGTCTAAGTAGGTATATGATTAGATTCCATGATTGCCAAAACTTTAAAAGTCAAAACGTTAGCTAATTTTCTACAAAAGTAGAAACAACATCAATGCTGCGGCCAGAAATCAGAAAACCGAAATTTATTTCAACATAAAGAAATTACATTCTGTTTGTTGAATGTCAATGTACTTATAATGTTAGGCGATGCTTTGGGGCCGACACGAACAGCACCCGTACCGCAGCCGGCAGCGAGCCACTTGGCCTTTACAGCGCAGTGTACTGAGTAAAACACTACAGAGTTTGGTAACAAAACACTGTGACGCGTGTAAGTGAAAACGAAACCGGGCTTGGAACGGTGTTACACGACGCCCGAAGCCCCGGCTGTGCGTGCCGGTAGCCGAGGCGTTTTTCGGCCGGTGTCGGGTGTCAGAGCACTACACGACGGTTTCCAGGACCTAGATTCTGCTAAAGCATTGTATTACAATGACAACTTCATGAACGTGCCGATATAGTTTTAGGGACTCCACACACGACAGCTATAAGGTAAAGATGTATATTATAGCACGATATATCTCATTACATCTTTCCATAGAAATCGTCACGAGACCACACACGGCAGCTATAATATACATCCTTAAAGGTACTGAGCGATACGAAGATGTATATTTACCTGTCGATACATCTTAATATATCTCAATACCTTTTCGTATATTACGATACATCTTTTTTCGAACAGGGTGTTCAAAAAGTTTCTTGGTGATTCAAAAACTCCACTAGGAGTCTTATGTCGCTAAACGACATATATAGGTATTCAGAGTCCTGTCTCAAAAAAATAATTTGCTCCACATCACTTGTAGTCCTATCTGTAATCACTAAATAGTCTCGCTAAAGGCCGGTTTCCGAATTGAGAATTTCACTTAAGTAAATATTTAAATAACGTTCTGTCACGCTCTTTTCTGAGAAATTTGACGAGACAACACTAGAGTTTAGTAGTTACTTAGCGAAATTCTCAATTCAGAAATCGGCCGTAAGCTACGTTTCGTAAGCCTGAGGAAGGTATAGGCCATACTCCGCCACGGGGGGCCAAGTCCGGATTGGTGGAGGCTTGTAAGAGTAGTGGCTGGTCTTACTCTATGGCCTCTGACTTGGCTTAACGACTGCCATCTATCGACGGCAGCCAGCATCAACTGCTTAACATGCCTTGCGAAGCATGGAACCGCTCGGAAAAATGCCATTAGCGTTAATCATACGGGGTCACCCATCCGCGCACTGAACGCACCCTATGTTGCGTGGTAAAAGCCGGTAATATAGGTACTCTCTGTGAGAGAAAGCCGTGGCTAGCAGTGGATTGTTTATGGACTTTTCCGGAGGGAAACACAAGTCTGTACAACTAAGAACGTGCGTGGACTGATTGCCTTGAATCATCTATTTTTAATTTTTGGGTAGGCTGTTGATACACTTGTTGCCTTGATACAAGTAGTTCTGTCCAAATTTTAATAGTTTATAGGTAGTCGGTTTGTGAAGTTGGGTAGTTAATCCGGATCCAGATTTCCCGGACAACTTTTTCAACCCATTACCTAAGAACCTTATTTGGACTCGGAAACTATTAGGTACAAACGAAGTCGATTAGGTCATTCTCAAGAGTGATGCGCTTGGTTAGCATTTACACCCTATTTACTGAAGCGAACGAGTAAGTGTCAACATGCCAAAAACTTGGTTTTTCAATATTTAGCATAATATTTAGCAAAGTTATACAAAATGATATAGCTAATAAATGTCAATAAGCAATAACCACAATAACAATGTTATTACCTGATTTATCCCTCAGTCGCAGTTTATTTAAATAAATATTTTATTTTATCATGTAAATACCATTTGCTTAAGAGATCTATGCCCCAAAAAATACCAAAAATTTCAGTGGTCCTCAAATAAAAGCGATCCTGCTGCTGCCATATAATATGTTCGCAACTAGCACAGATATAGGACTTTTGTTTAAGAGCCGATTATGATCGATTATTTTATGCTAATGCGCTACGCGAAGTGTAGGAAGAAGTATAGAGAGCTGACTACGAACCTCTTCTTTAATTAAAGGCAAAAAAAAAGTAAGATAGCCACCCAGATGCGAGTGCAACTTCTCTAAACTATTTTATTTTCTTTAGTGTTTGTCTTGTCTTGTTTGGTTGTCTGTCTGTTTTCCTTAAACAGTAGGTACCTACCTTAACCTATGTGGGTATACGATGCAAGCAAAGCTGCGTGCATGAGCTATTTTGAGTGATATGTAAGTTTGAGAGATGCTGTGTCTTTGTTTACCTCTAGTCGTTCGCTTCAGTAAATAAACTGCAGTTTTTTTTTTCTTTACAGATTTTTCCAATTTCCAAAATTGCAGCTTAAAGAAAAGAATACAGTGCCAAACATCTATTAGAAGGTACTAATCTCAACAAAATTTGTAGGTATCTGTTTTGAACTGAAACCGAGTAATATTTTATTATAACCCTCCAAGGGTGCTTATTATGACCTACTATGAAATAAACTCAGGCCGTAAAACAACCAAAAAGAAAAATATAGAGCCTGTGGAATTAAACCGTCAATTCCGTTGCCTCCACGGCACTGACATTAATCCTAGTGACAAGGTCAGCGATATGGAGGAATGTCGATCTTTATGATATTATAACGAGTGCAAGGGAGACAACAAACGTTCTGAGCACTCACGCGTAAACGGGGTGCTACCAAGCGGAATTGTATGGAGAAGTCGGCTAGTGGAAGAATGGCGTATGGGGTTCTTTGAGTTACTAAAGTAGAGTTGGTCGGAGATGCAGGTTTTCACATACCTATTATCCTTTTAGATAATTTTTATTGTAAATTTTATTAATGTCTCTGGTTTCTTGTTTGCAATAAAGAATCATCGTAATTATGAAAGTGATTCTGGAACCAGATCATTCTAGCTAAAAAGTTATGTTACTTTGTTGTAAATAGGTAAGCTAGACGTAAATAAGTTGTGATAAATATAAGATGTTATAAAGTAATAAATACTTTATTTTAAAATAATCCGTTATTGACTGATTATTAATTTCAACCCGGATTCACTCAGAAGATTCCGACCTAGTTAAGCTCTGATTCGCAAATACATAAATATGCTCAGTTTACAGACAGTAGAGTTTTGACAAGAACTATCGACGAATCAAAGGATTTCAGCGATCAACAACGTCTAGACGTTGCCGACTCTGGGACAGATTTAAAGACCCACCGAACACTACCATCCACTTATTAATTAATCCATAAGCCCCAAATCACACGACTTATTCGTTACCTACTACTTAGGGACTGCAAATAACGAATCTTCAAACAAACTACCAGCTAAAACCAGACGTCTACAATTCAACACCTAACCACACATACGTGTTTTTGCCGACGACGCCACATACGCCCTTCTGGCGCGCGCGGCGCGTCGATTGTTCCACGTATTTTTGTCCGCTTTTAGTCGGTAAGAAACATCACGCCCATTCGACCGTTATGACGGGCGGACGCAACGCACCGTGTCTATGCGTCTCGTTTCGCCACGTGTGCTGCCCTATATCTGTTCCTTTCATGCCCACTGGGCCGAGTGCGTAGGTATGACAGTCATAAAAATAGCCCCTTTTGGCGCTGAATTTTGTCGGGGTCTTTCGATGAAATTTCGCGCGCTCTCGTTACGTGAAGTGGGTTATATAACGCTATAGGTGCGTTGTTCTGAAATTATTGATTGACACCAGAGCTGAGGTTGCCGCTAACATGTTTGTCTGAATGGTTGAGCGGGTTTTGTTTGAACTGATTACGATTTCGCTCGTAGGTCTAATTGTTTTCGGTGTTGTTTCGGTGATATGACCTTTAGTATAGTGCAAATTAGGGATATAATAGTGGAAACTAGTTGTGATATACGAGGTTCAATGATTACTTAATGGAGCTATTGAAAAAGCTGTGAATGAAATTTTGCATTACAAAATTACTAGAAATAGGTACCTATGTTGTTTAATAAATAACATTAATGAATAACAATAAATAACATTGTTCAATTATTAATCTTAATTAGATTGATTAAGTAACTTTCAATTTTATTAAGTAACCAATAAATTGAGAATATGGTTAATCCCACTCATCAAAACTATTATGCAACTAATGTTGACACATGCAGCCGTAAACTTCAAAAACGGAATTCATAATAAGTTGTGATACTACAAAGTGAAAAAAAAACTATCTATAGAAATTGACAATAATTTTACTTCAACCTATTGACACTTTTTGCTCAGGTTAACTAAATTTGTTGTTATTTGGTCCCATATTTCGATCCGATCAATAAAAATTCTACCTAATTATTGAACTGCCAACTTGACGAACATATTGCACTTCACATATCAGCAGTTTTTTACAAGTAGGTACCTCTGTTTTGCTTACAAAACTGTTTTTACTGCCAAAGTTGTAAAAAATACTCGTTTAATGTATAATGTATTTAATTTAATGAGTAGATGTGTCTTAGCCACGGAAATCACCAAGATGCGATAGTATTTAGGATAGGTAAACAAACACTTTAGTTGGTTGATGTCTATGTTTGCAGTGCCCTTATAAGGCTCATGTTGAGGTGCATTGTTTACGATAAGACGTATTTAGCACCACATAAAAAAATAATAAACTCTCAAAATGCCTTGATACGGATATTTTCAGAGTTAATTTTATTTAGAACATTCAGAAATGGGCCACAAAGTGGCTAGCAATTTTTTATTTGAAAATACGCTTTCTGGTGTACAATGCACCTTTATCTTATTCCTATTTATATGTGTGAGATGTTCCAATTTTCAATTGCTTGATCCATATCTTAACATTCTTGAATCAAACATAATAACTTCCACATTAAAGTTAAACAATCATTTGTTGTACCAAACTAGGATACCCTGTGCTTTGGTAACCAAGCATGGACACTACAAACATGCAAGTACACCCAGACTGGGGCGATTTGTATAAATTACGGCAGCCTTAGTGGGAATCGAACCCACGACCAACAAGGCTCAAAACGGTGGGTTCTAAACGGAGCAAAGGGCGATTTTTTGCTCGATCCGCATATTGGCCGGGCAGATGTCGTGTAGTGGAGAGCATAATGCTTTGTGAACGTGTCAGCTTCGATAACCATACGTGTCGACTCGAACACGGCTTTATTTGAGCCTCGCATATAATCTTATACGTGATATTGCGCAGGTTACTCCCAACGCAACCCACGAGCCTGAAATTTACAGTAGGTACTTTTTTATGTAGCCCATATAGGTATGTTCTGTCCTACGTTCTGCCAGGCACAGGTCTCTCGTTGTAATTCGAAAGCGATACTACAATAAACAAAATAATATTCAAATATAACTCCTACGACACGTCTTATAACCATGAGAGGACAAGACTTCGTCATTGTAGAGAAATCATCAGATTAACAGCACGAAAGTGATATGTCAGGATCGCGGCAGGTGGCAGTCCCTGGTCTCTGCCTATCCCTCTGGGATACAGGCGTGAGCTTATGTATGTATGTGTCTAACAGCACGACAAAATGTAAGTTTAGTATTTCGATTTTTAGAAATAGTAGCTGAAAATCTGCGCTGCCAAGAGCACTGCGTTAACTTAGTTGCATAATGTCGAGTCTCTACCCTTTGTCTTAATATGGCAATAAATACTGTATAAATTCTATTCTATTCAATAAGTATCTAATAGACAGGTCTTTTGTAGCATATTTTTTAGGTAAATAGTCGACTTATGGCATTTTTTTACGTTTGACAAAGCGACAAAAAGTCACACATAAACAAATAATTAAATAATCGCGATTGAACGAGTTAAATGTGTAAGTAAAATCATTAGGAATGTTATATTTTTTAATACTCACATTCGTGATTACGTTTTGCGTTTCCAGCTCAAAACTGAACTAGATAATCTAGATGAAAAATTAATGGCTATGAAAAGTGAATTGGAATTCATTGTCATTATTTTTCGTTTAACTATTGTCGAAACGAAAGGGTTGGTCAGGAATAAGCCAATTAGGTATGCAAAGGTTGGATGGATAGTGATGCTTCTAGAGTGTTGCGGTCGGCAATGTAAATAAATAAAACTAACTTCCACACCTTCACCCTGTCGACAATTTATAAATACACGCATTCAATAATTGTGCTAAGGTAGTGAGGAGTGCTATGATTGTTTTTAAATTTATTTATCGCACAGAAATATGTTAGGAACTGACCACTTTTGGTTTGTATTCATATTTTTTGGGCCCAGTTCTAGTGATTGGTGCCTCTGCCTGCCCCCTCGGGGATAATGGGCATGAGTTTTTTTTTTTTTTTTTCGAAATTACATCCA
This sequence comes from Yponomeuta plumbellus, assembly GCA_947310845.1. Lineage (NCBI taxonomy): Eukaryota > Metazoa > Arthropoda > Insecta > Lepidoptera > Yponomeutidae > Yponomeuta > Yponomeuta plumbellus. Next base: position 4,912,664 of record OX371206.1, read on the forward strand.
TCATTTAAATAGGAGGAAGGGGAAATAAAATAACAAGCCGTCGAGAAAACACGTTGCTAATTTGTAATACCTGCAACTGCATATTTGGCGGTCTGCAAGTGGTATCTCTGTGTTCCTTGCTAAAAGTGTATGCGTCTAGGTAGGATATTGAAAGACGTAAAGGTGTGTTAAGTTGTACATTCACAAATTATGACACATGTGATTTTGAAAACTTTTACGACGTCCTTAAGCAAACAAATCTCTACAAAAGACATATTTGCAATAACAAACAAAACACACCCAATAAACGCGATATCGAAAACCTTTTTTTAGCAAAGAATTTCAAACAGAAATCATCAATTATGTTCTCAAAATAGACTCCTTTTCAATGGACGAGGGTCCATCTTAAAGGGCCTTAATATTGGACAATAGGACCGTAACATATGGCCCGATGTCGAATTAAAAACGTGACTGTACTGCCCGCAAACGAACACTCAGGTACTAATAAAAGGACTGCTTCTAGAGTTCTTGACGTAGAAAATGTAGACGATTTTGAAAAACTATGAGAGCTCAGAGCTTAATCATGGTGAGCTTTATCGGTTGCTCGTCTCTGACTACAGTCAAAAACTTCCGACATCCGACTTCCGACAAAACGTCAAGAAAGTGATCCAGGATAAAGTTACTAATGTCTAGTGCTTCCGAAAGTTTTAGTTAAAGAACTGTGCTTAAAAAAATAACACCAAAACATCTAACGTTATCTAGAGCTGTACTTCTGTCAATACCTATGTGATAATTTTCCTTCTACCTAGAGTAAAATGTTGCGAAATTGGATTATCAGGAGAGAATTTGTCCCTTTTCAACCGACGCAGTTCGATGGTCACAATCGTACTGACTATAATACGCCCGGTCACAATAGACTCTGACGCATATGTTGTTCAGTTAATCATTTCGGTTTTGTACGTTTGACAATGTTGTGATATTTTCCAGCACCTTTTGGAGAGATCTCTTAACCTATCACAGATTGAATTTCTTACTAAGCCGATTTTCTTAGAAGTCAACTTTCACTTTCAATTGACGCCAATCCAATGCATCGGTCCATTTTCGTCTACTACTGGACGAGGCACTTACTTCTGTTCTCAACCATCCTCATCTAGCCAATAGCAATAGCTGGTAGTGGCTAGATGCCTCAGGTCCTGTGAACTGTTGAGCACTATACAATGCGTTTTTCCGAAGCGCCGAACGTCTGATAACTCCAGACATTTCAAAAATCTGGGTAGGTTTCCGATGCGGCTGCGGCTGGAAAGACAAATAGCAGTGCAAGCAAAACTGAATCATAAAGCTACTCACACTAGGGATATTGTCGTTGTTGCACACGTTCTCGCTGAGCAGGCGGTCCCTGATCTCCCAGGCGAAGATGGACGGACACTCCCGCTTGTAGTCGGCGATCTTGGAGACGACCGGGGTCGTTGCGACCCGCGGCTTTGATCCTCCGATGGCACGCGGCTTGATCGATCCGGTCTCGTAATATCTGTGTGCAAAGCTGAACTTAGTTTGGACAGAGGAAAACCACAAACTTTTATCTGAAAATGTTGGTTTCAGAATGTGCCGTGACAGGAAAAAAAAGTTTTTTTAGTTGTATACTACTCGTATTCCTAGATGACTGAACCAGTTGATGAGATTCGTGGCTTCGAGCTTGACACCGAGTGAATGTCTTGTCTGGAATTTATTTATTTATACAATAGTACTGGGCTCGATAGACCCGGTCCCGTAATATTTGCGTGCAAAACTGAACTTGGTTCGGACAGAGGAAAACCACGAAAATTTACAACAAAATGTTGGTTACCAAAAGTGCCATGCTTTCAATTCAGAGAATGAAAAGGTGGGTATAAATTTTTGTTGGCCATACAATAATTTTATTTTGTAAATATTTCTTCTTTGTAAACTAATAAATAAGTTCAGAGTTATCTAGTAGTTAGACAAACTGATATAGGTATTGGTTAAGTATCCTATTCCTAGATGACTGAGCCAGTTATTCGTGACTTCAAGCTACAATTGATACGTGTATAATTTATACGGTAATTCTAATATCTGTACGGATAGCTAAATTAAGTTTGGATAGAAGAAAACCACATGGTTTTACAAAAAAAAAATGCACCAGGGAGAAACAAGAAAGTATTTGGATTAGAGTAATGTTTGTGCAACTATCTGATTTCTGAACGACCTAAATAAAGTGAAAACAGAAATAAAAATAAAAGTTATGTTTTTCGCATAAAAAACTGTCTGTTTTGTGTTTCTTCACCAAAAACGGCGATTGTTTGAAGTTGAAAAAAATCTTGACACAGATGTCACAAATTTGTAAAACATACGTATCAACATTTCAAAAGCGCGTGCTTCGGACGCTGTGCAAATAGTTTTTTTTTTGTATCCCCAGCCATACATCTGCCATTGCCAAACAAATCCGAAAAGAAAACTAATCTCGATCGGAGCACCGAGCCACTCGAGATCACCCCAGAAAATATGAATCGAGTGAGCCGATGTCATCTGTCGATAATTCTCTTTCCTCTGTTTGTATTTACTTTTGTCGTCGAGTGTCATTAGAAGTTTATTTCCGATAAGGGCCTGAGGCAGACTGTTGGGTAGTAAGGAAGTGTCTTTGTTGTAACGTTTTTGCGAAGTTTTTTTCTGTGAATAGATTCTCTTCAGGTCTTCTGGTTGTGATAGATAGATGTGCCTAGCAGGTATTTTTCTAAAACTGACCAACGACATTTATTTCTAGTTAGGCCTGAATTTTCCGCACTTAGCCTCATTTTGGACTATAACGTAGCAACCATATACTAACCGACTATAACCTCAGATACTAGTGTCTCTTCTTTTTCGCACGATATTTTTCTTCACTGTTAGTATAAGGTATTGCTACTATAACTTTACAAATATACGAAGTTAGAAAACAAAGTCATAACAAAGTCGGACGCAGCAGTGCCTGGAACATTGTTTAGATGGAGTAGGCTTGCCCAGAACTTTCCTGACATGTTAGTCGGGATAGCCCACAGAAAAATTTGAAATACGTGCGGAGCCAGGAAATTCGCGAGTTTCGTTTCACAATTATTTTAAAATTAAATGGATATTCTATGCACACACAATAGTCAAATACTAAAGCTTTTGTATTTTCTAGTTTGGCCAGTTCCTAAGTTAACGACATAAAACATTTACACATAGGCACATACATTGCCTCTGGCCCCACACCAGGATACCCTGTGTCGTGAGAACCAGAAACAGCGACGTCACAAACATGTAAACATCCAAGACCTGGAGTTTTTTTTTCTCTCCAGCCGGGGATCGAACCCGGGACCTCTCGCATGGTAAGCAGATGCGCTAACCGCTACGCCACAGAGGTCGTCAACATACCGATAGCCAATTTCAGTGAGACATTTGAAAATGATCTGCACGAGTATCAGTTTTCCGGAGAAACTTTCAGTGTCGAAGTATTGTAACACACGCTTTCGAATTAATAAATTGAATCGGTAACTTCCCTTCTCACCATAATAATCCCATTAACGGACGTCCCCACGAATGTAACACAAAACCTCATTGTCGCTTACAAAATCGATTATTTAAAGACGTCTCTAAAAGAAAGAGTCGACAACACGACACGCGATCGCCAAATTGACTGAATTCCCACAAATACCACCTGAGGGCCGGCACAAAGGTGCCAACAATGGTTCACCCAGGACGCGGTTCTTAATTTCAAAGACTTAATCAATACAATGGCTCAACTTTGCATTCCCATATTCTGGTATTGTCTTTGGGTGGATGTGGAGTCATAGGGTGTATGGGAATCGACATTTGGTGCTGTCGGGTGCCAGTAAGCTCTGTAGGGGCGCTGCCGTGGCTAAGCATTGTTTGATTGCTTGATTTTATCTCGAGATCACGACGGATTTGCCACCCCCTGTGGACTGTGGAAGTATTTGGATGGAATTGAAGTTTTTATTGTTTGGTGCGTTTGGCAGGAAATTTGATTATTGTTCTAGTGCTGGAATGTGGCTCTTACCTCTGTTAGTTGTTTTACACAGACTTTCCTTCACCCAGTTCTGCCTGTTTCAAGGAAAGTGAGGTAAAGTGAATTCTGAATGTGTTTTGTTTGAGCTTTCTTCCCAAAATGTAGTGATGCTATAGGCTTATGAATGTTCTAAAAAACCTGGGTGCATTATTTCATCTTTACTATTATTATTTCAGGCATGCCCAAATTGGTTTGGCGACCTAGTTAAGGTAGTGAGAAGTTGCAGACGCTGAATGCAGACGGCACAGAACCGGGAAGCTTGCTAAGCCATGAGAGACGCCTATGATGACTATGAGACGACTGCAAGAGCAGTGGGCGACAAATAGCTGATGATGATTATTATTTCTATGTCACCACATGACATGTGGTGATCACTCCGTGAACCAATAGGTACATGATCCTGAATGGCCATGACTTAAATACTAAATATCATCTGTGTCAAGAGCCACAAGCTTCGCAGAATCCAAACACTTCACCCAATTAGAATGAAAAGAAAAAAAAAAACAGTTCACAAAACTCAGGGACAAAGCAAGTCAAAAGTCAATTGGGAACAATAAAAATAATGGGCAAAAGACGTCAATCAAAGAAGTACACCCATTTAATACACGGTGTGCTTTACAGGGCTGTCCCACGACCGCCCCTAAATAAAAATATGAAAATAAAACATTATTTCTAGTAATTGGCACCCCTACCGCGCCACGCCACGTGAAGAGGTCTTGTAGAAGCCAGGGGAACCCCAAAAGTATTTCCCTCGTGGTGTGTTGTTATTTTGCAATGTTTCTCTTGTTAACGATTGTAAATTGGTTTGTGGGAATGTTGCTGAAACGAGGGTGAGCGGGCTGAAATAGCCTTCTAGACTTGAAACTAAGTGCGCGCTACTTGGATGGAACACAACTTGATCGAGCTTGATCCAACTGAAAATCTATCCTATCTTTATTATAAGTTTTTTTATTGGCATTTATGTACGTCAACTTGTAGTGTAACTATGTACACCTCTTCAGACAATTTTATGATATTTCTTTCAGTCTGTCTATCATTTTTAAATCAAAATTTAAAGTCGCCTCTTCATTTTATTTCACAGTCAGTCTTTTCTAGATTTCAATATGACATCCATTCCTACTTCATCTGTTGACGAGATCATGCACTGACAACTTTATATTTACCTTTCTTTTCTTTCCATTTTTATCACTTATCATCGAAATAAAGCATAAATAGTTTATTAATCTACCACAATAACTCTAGAGTAGTGTACAAGTCTTACATGATATGTGGTGTGAATGTAAATTGTAAATTGAGTTTATATTTATTGTAAATTGAGTTTATAATTATTTGTAAAGTGCCGTCGGTTTTAAAACCTAATAAATAAAATAACAATCATCTATAGATTTCCGGACGAGATTCTAGGTGCACAGGGCATGTATTCTCAAAAGGCAAGATAAAAAGTACCCAAACTGGCGTGCGTGCATGCAACGACTAATTTAATGTCGATGAAGCGAAAGTGATCTGTTAGGATCGTGGCAAGTGGCAGTCCCTGGTCTCTGCCTACCCTTCTGGGATACGGGGGCGAGCTTATGTATGTATGTATGTATGTACGAGTATGTATGTAATATATGTGCACGCTATTTGCATTTTGGATGGTTTAAATCATGAAGGTATAGAGTGTGAATCAGCAGCGAATAGTTTCATGTAAATGAGTAATTTTCATGCATGTAAGTGAAACGTGGATACACCATACAAAACATGGGCTTGTTTATTAGTACCTACTATCGACAGCAGCTCGAATTAGTTACGAAGAAGGCAGACTTTGTAACAAAGTTGTGAAAGTTGATCGACTATCCTTGACCCAAGCTTTTCCAGAACAACTGGCTTTGTAGATAGACAAATTACGATAAGTAAAAAGCTTGCCGATATACAATTTTCCTTTGCCTTTGTGTCTTTCACAAATCCTAACTCAAATCCCTTACATCCTCGGAATTTCAGTTGAAAATAAGCGACATGGCCGCATCAAAAATACGATAACAATCAAGATCAAATTCACCCGATAAACTGGCAAGTGTATGGCCCAGCAAGTGCTACGGAAGGCGGTATTTCTCACACACCCTCCGTGTTTTTATCTTGGCAATTACAGGAAGGGTTCCGCAGGCCCGTAGGGTCCAACTCAAAGGGCAAGCGTCGCGGGACTCCTAATTAAGGAGGGCTCCCGCTGTTTTGCCGCTCGCACGATTCTCCTACCCCTTTGCGCGAAAAAATGTGCGCCTTTGTACATACCTACGTCATTATTGGATTCTAGCGGTTGACTTTTGCCCGATTACGTTTAGTTTAGCTCGTGGTGAATTTGTTAGAGTAATTTTATTGAACTGGTCGACAGTCGTGGATCTATGATATTGTGAAGGCGGCTCGGGATCATTGGAAGAGGAAGGTGAGGGATCCCGGAAAACCGCGGAAGATTTGGCCCGACTTGTACTGAGCAGAAAGTGTTGTATAGTTGACTGCCAACCACCAGTGATAGAGGTTAGAGGTCAGCTTTACAACACTTTCGTTAGCGCATCTGCCTACCATGCAAGAAGCCCTGGCTTCGAATCCCGACTGGGGACAAAAAAACCCAAGGTCTTGGATGTTCACATGTTTGTGATGTCGCTGTTTCTGGTTTCCACGACATAGGGTATCCTAGTGTGGGGCCAGTCGCAATGTATGTGCCTGTATGTAAATGTTTATGTTATAAGCGTTATGCTGCATTACGCGTTGCTACGTTCACTTTGACGAGCTTCTCAACGTGATCATTGATCAATGACAGATGTAGAAATTTGCATAGATTCTCGACAAAGCTCGCTACTGTGAATGAGGCCATAGACCAGCATAAACTAACTATTTAATATGTGTACTATTTTGAGTTGCCAGAGGCACCAAACACAATAACTGGGCCGACGTTTTGCCGAGTTTATTAGGTTTTTATAAATATCACTTTTAACCTTTCCCTATCGACTAGATGGAGGTTAAGCCTATCTTACTTTCGCCAAATTTATTATTTTGCAATAATTGTGGCAATTAAGAAAAACATTTACATACAGGCTCATACATTGCTTCTGGCCCCACTAGGATACCTTGTGTCGTGAGACGCAGAAACAGTGACTTCACAAATATGTAAACATCCAAGACCTTATGTTTACATGAAACTCCGAATTCGAATTGCTAGAGACTAGGAGTTAAAAAGTGTACTTTCAATGATCATTCAAACAGCAAACAGGGTATCTGATGAAGGCCATGCCAAAACCCTCTCATCGCAAATTGTATCATCATCGAAACGATTCCCTACGCAGATTGTTTTTGAAGTGGTTACATACAATTTGAGACTCAATTATGCCACCCTTCTGCCATATTTTCTGCTAGATACAGAAGCTTCCAACCTATTCATTTACAAGCAATGTGAACGTTCAGCATCTGAAAATAGATGTTATATTTATTTGGAAAGAGCTAGGTCCGCAAAGGTATGACCCGAGGCGATTTTGTATTGCATACGAAATGGATGATAATTTTGTTGCATTCTCCCTTAGGTGTTTATCAAAGAGTGTTTTAATTATTGAGGGGAATCTGTATAAAAGTCATGAATGCGTAGAATGCTTTATATTCAACTGTAAGCTAAGAATTTTTGAACTAAAACTTTTATAAGCGCTAGACATTGTTAATTTTATTCCGGATGCACCTGGTCGGACTCTTCCAACAAAAAGTCAAGAATAAAATTAATATTGTAAGCTAAGAACGTCAAAAAGTAAAGGCGAACCATAGACGCTGATGATAATATTAAAACCGTAGATACTTGAGCAAAAATGCCAAGATTTTTTTACTTTGACAAACTAGCACGAAACAGCATATTTTTCTTACACTACATGGTAAAAATGACATATAAATTGCCTTTGCATAGGAACCTAACCTTTTTTTACTGGAAGCAACTGGAGTATTTAGTGCAATAAGGTACTCTGCAAACAGCATTCACAAAAATGTCAAGTTTCACTTCGCTTTTTACTTTAAAAATCGACACGGCCGCTGATAGATATCAAGAGCGTAAAATATAGAGATAGATATAAAGTCTTTGTGTGGTCTATTTATAGAAGCTACAATGATTCGGGTAATTCTCAAAAATAAACACCAGAGGCCAAATTATGCGTACTATTTCCTGTCTGAATCCTAGCGTTTTCTATAGGGGTTAGAATGTAATTTGACAGTTAGACGATGGTATCATCCAAGATTTGGTACGCTTATGATAGAAACAGATAACCTGTAGGTATATCAGATCTAAATAAACAGTCATCTGGTGACAATTTGAGATGAAGTGCTATCGCAGGAGAGACTTTATCCAGGCAAAGATAGAGTGGCCAGAGCCGTGCTAAACTAACCTGCCAAGGATCTTGGAGACGCAGCCGTTGGAGACCTGCAGGATCCGGCTGATGTCGCACGGCCGCGCCCCCGAGTGCGCCAGCTCCACGATCTTTTGCCTCGTCGAGTCCGGAAGAGGGCGACCGTTGACGTAGACACCGCCGAGCTGGTTCACCCCGCTGTGGCCAGCTGAGGAGCAGCCGAAGAGGCCTCCGCCTCCCATCGCGGCGCTGTGCATCAGCTCGTCTGGAATAGAGGGGTAGCCTGAGGTTTGGCCATGCATCAGCTCAACTGCATAAGTTTCAAGTAGACGATTGGATGGAGGCGGCGGGGAGGATGGTTTGATTTGGTTGTGAAGGCCAATATCGAGTTGGGTTGTTGATTGATTAGCTAGACTGTAAGGAAGGGGTCTGGATTGAAGATGTGTTGGCAGAACAAATTGTAATTTTGAAATTGGTCAACGCGTACCTATAACTTCTGTTATGAGTACTTTGGAATCCAATTGGAAACTTTGGAATCCGAACTCCGTCTCCATGATTAACTGCGAATCGGAGCGAAACCTGGTCGGACTCGTCCGATAAAAATAAACGTAAGTTGATCCGGAACAAAAAAATTACAAAGTCTCGATAGTCTTGAGGAAATAGATGTCAATTTCAATATAATACTCCTAATGAAATAACAGCTAAACTTAACTAATTTTGCTATTCTTTATAAGTGTTGTGCTATTAAATATTACAGTTAGCAAAGACTCGGAGTACCTATTGCGGTATGGATTTTTTGCGATCCGACATTTAAAAGGATATTTTTCAAAGAAGTCTATCCACATCAAAAGCGACCCGAAGGATGTAGGCTGCTTAAGGACACTTCAGGATCCAACACAAAGATAACCCTTCTAATCGGCTTTTTTAAAACCGAAGGCGGCATCGAACCCTTTCCAACGCAAAACCTCAAACTTCAAAAAGATGGCTTTTATCTTATCTTTTGAGACATGAATACAATAAGAAGTCCGTATTCAAGGAGGTGGTGACAGATGAGATGATGTGGTTGAAATTGTAAAAAACTTGTGGTCTGTCTTTTCTTTGTGGTTTTATTGCGGAAATATACAGTTGAAGACACACAGCTGCACAGTTTAAAGTACTGCTGAAAAGTTAATTGACAAAACCAAAAATTAGAGTGCCGGAGGTTGAGTACAAACGATATACCTAGCCATTTGTAGCCTCAACAGGAAGATTTAAGTTATCTTACTCCTGACTGCTGACATTTCAAATTGGTGTTCCATTTATTTCTGACCCCCGGGACTTTCTGTGTCATTGCATGTTACCAGTATAGAGTAGTTATCTTAGCTTAGGACCTGCCCTTATAATATTATTGCGGAAGTTTCCACTCTATTGGGTTAAGCATTGAGACAAATCGAAGAAGTCAAAATAAGAATGTAGGTAATGACAGTTCGGAGTAGCAGTATGAGATGCCTACCTACTGGGAAAAAAGCCTCAGAATGTAACAGTATGACATAACGCAGTCTGACAAACCGGCAACAAAAGGGCTAAATCAGACAACTCCATACAGTGGAGTCTTACGTAATTACACCCCAGGTCAAGTTTACACAACAACACTCTATGAAGTTAAAACATACGTATGTAGAATACTCTATGGGTGTTATAAATTTACTTATTTGTGTTTTAATGTATGTATTCGTACTTGATACCTTAGTGCATACACTCCCAACCATTCAGTAATACCATTTGTCACGTAACTCGTTCACTGGCAAAATCCAATTACATCTTGCCGCCAAACCGTTCAATTATATGCGTCCACAGCTAATACGTCAACGCACCAAATCCAGTTGTCCTCGACCAACGGAGTAAGAGATAATTCCTCTTTTTGTACACCCCTTCTGTGTGGTAAAAAGTGAACAATTGGATGCAATTTGCGGGCAAATTTGGGGCAGGGCTTGATTAGGGGTGGACAAGGAAAGTTTATTGTTTTGGCCCTTTTTGCGGCCGCCTTGGGGCATAATTTCGTACGGGCGTGACGCGAATGCGCGACGTTTTTCTCTTTGGCCAATTCTCCGAGACTTTTTTTTGGACCCAAAAGGATTTTTTTGCGATCGGATTATGAACTAATCACTCTCTTTCAAATTGCGTCGGTGAAAGGACACCAAAGAAAATGTCCCCGGCGAAACTTTTTTAGGTTATGTTCCAAAAACAAACATGGCGGCATGATGGCGGCTGGGTGCAACGATCGAAATTAATATTTGCAAGTAACGAGTGAGCAATTAAGGCTGAAAATTTTGCAGCTGAAATCATTAACCGTTTTACTTTCAGGCAGGCGTCGTCAACCAGTCCTAAAAGAGCGCGTTAACAAGAGTACGCGGCAGTTAAAAGAACAATGGACAATGGCACGTGGACCCCGACCCCCGTAGCACCACGTTAGATGAACATAGAAGTTGGATAGAAGTACTAAGAGGAATCTCGTGAGCTGCTTAAAAACGCCGTTAAATTTTCAGGTTAGGATTTTTAGGATATTTAGTTCAAATTTTCACATGGACTAAGATACATTCTATTGTTTCTTTTTATTATAAAATAATCCAATTGTTTAATTGTTATAAATTTTCTGCATAGAACTTAACCTATAAAAAATACAGCTTTTCTAGCTTTGCTTGTGAAATGTGTTTGATTGTGAGACAGCACGAAAATAAAAAACTAACAGAAAAGGCAAAGACAGTCTCTATTTTCTTTTTTTGGAGTTCAAAAAAGGAACAATGCCGGAATTCAATTTTTTATTATTAAACAAAAATACAGGTTAGGGCTGAGTTTCTAGCCTGCCTGACACAGGCGCGGCGTTCTGTCTCGTCTATTGTGCCGCACCCCGGATTGTTCAACGCGTGCTAGATGCGAGGGCGTTTTAATTTCAGAGGTGCAATTTATTCGAGCGATTTATTTTTAATCCACGCTTTTATGGGCGCGACGCGTCTATAACTTGCCGTTGTAGTTGTGTAGTTTTTTTACTATGACACGTGAGCGCCAGAACGCGAGCTAGCTTAGCTTGACCTTCGATACATGGTTTCTTTGGAATAAAGCGTGGAGTTTGACTTTTTGCGCAATTACTGAGTCTATATCATTGTTGCAGGTGGACCAAGGCCATCACCAAATGGCGGCCGAGAACAGGACGGTGGACAGACGTGTGGCCCGATAGTTGGACGATGTCGTTGAGTCGGTGGAACATGCTTGGATGCGAATGGCGAGAGACAGTATGAGATGGCATTTGGGGGAAAAGGTCTATACTCAGCAGTGAGCAACGGTGGACTGATGATGATGAATATGATGATGATGGTGAATTATCATTATTATCGTGAGCTACTTGAAGTCTTCAGAATATTATTTGTGTACCTAAGTTACCAGCATAATTTACTGGATCATTCACAAGCCTGAAATGTGACCGCCAGGTCACATTTCGGTGCGACTCTCGTTCTATACTTTTGAAATGTGAAATATTTTTCGTAGTCATGAAATTATTTAAAAAAATACCTTTTTGTTAATAGTCCTTCATAGATAGGTATATTTCGCTGTACGCAGACTTTGCATAGTTACTTTTTTGCATACCTCTTTAATTGGTTTCTTGTTTCTTGTATGCAATAAAGAATATTCTTATGTTATCTTATAACACTCCTTTTATGGTTAAGAGAAATACCATCCTACATACTAATTTTATGTAGGTACGATCTACTCATCTAAAATGAACCAAGCAAAATACTTTATTTTGTGTCAAAGACCATATTTGGCAACCATGTACCAGAGGATTACGACTTTGGAGCTCAAGTTACTCTGGTTACACCCGACGTTCGCCAACACACAGCCGCACGTTCAGAAGGAGATTTCAATTAATTTTTGGCGTGAGATTGAGTGCCTTTTGAGACGACAATGTGCATTGTGTGCGGGTGGCGATTCGTTTTTCTTTGTTTTCCCTTTTTAATACCTTAGGCTGTTCTGAATCATTCTGTAATTACGATTATTTCACTTGTTTGGTTTTACTTTAGACAAAGATAGCTTACTTAACGTTTAGTGTATTCGTTAGGTTAAAGGTCACATTTGCAAACGGTTCTGTAGTGACGCCAAAAAATCATCCAATCATACAATCCAAGGAACTAGTTACATAATTATAACAATCATAGCATAAGTAGCAAGCGAATAGTTGCTCGTTTGGAACGATTACAGTGAAATTAAGATGAATTAATCAGAATCAGAATCGCTCGTCGCCCCGGGTGCCTGAATGATCTTAAACGATCACGAAGCTTTAGCAACATAGGACGCGTTCAGTGCATGGATGGGTGACCGTCTATGACTTACGCTAGTTGCATTTTTCCGAGCGGTTCCGTACTTCGCACGCGGTTAAGCAGTAGGTGCCGGCTGGCGTCGATGGATGCCAGTCGTTAAGCCAAGTCAGAGGCCTTGGGGCGGCTTGAAAACTTCTGACAGTATGACCAGCCACTAGTCTTACAAGCCTTCACCAATCCAGACTAGGCACCCATGGTGGAGTATGGCCTATACCTTCCTCAGGGAAGAGACACGTACCCCTCGGTGGGGACATAATGGGTTGATGATGAAGAATCAGAATTATAAGTACCTACCTGGTCACGGTGACAGGGATGGCTGGATGTGGTGGGAGCAAGACTGGAAAATTTGGAAAACCATGCGGGAGGCATATGCTCTGCAGTGGGCGTCAAATCACTGACGATGACGATATTGCTAAGTATCAACCATAGTCTTAACTATCTATAAAGACTGGCCCAATAGGCTAGTTTCCCAAAAAAATGTAATTAGTCCGTCTTTTAGATTATTCAAAAATAAGGGACACATATTTTTTTATTTGTAAATTAGACCAAAAATGACAAAGATATAGCCCATTAAAGTTGCGTGTGACGTCACGCCGTGCTGCATTTTGTAGCACTGACCGATTTCGATTAAACATTTTTTGTTTAATCGAAAAAAGAAAAAATACGTATCCAATATTTTTTTATAATCTAAAATACGGACTAAATAGAATTAAATTATTTTGACCCTGGAAACTACCCTGTTGTCACGCTCAATCAAAAAGATCTAACAACAGAATACCCTGCGCTAGTTTCAAACCGTTCTAAAACGCGACCCATTAGTCAAACACCAAAACCGCGCACATAATCGCTTATGTACGTTCAAAAACCTTGCTCAACACATAGGGGATGCAACCCTGTACATGACAGGGGCTGTCTGTGCCACGCCAGGTGACAGCCGTCCCTCCAGTTATTAACTACCCTTCTTATTATTATTGTATCTGTTTTTGAATCGGCTAAATCTATGGGGGAGCTTTAATTGTGACTGTTAAACGCCATTTTGAATTTATTCTCTAATCCCGTTTGAGATGGCTGGGGCATTTAAGTGTGGATTGTGCTGTGTTGTAAGCTGTGAATTCGGCGATAGTATGTTTTTTTTTGTCGCGATATCAAATTTATTTTATTTTGGAAGAAAATGCTGTAATAAGGCCGTCAGTTATACTTCCATTTTTTGAAATCTGTAAATGTCATTTATGAATACAATAAAGAATATTCTATCTTTATTTTTGATTAGGTAAAAACAGTTTCAAATTCTCTCTCTGAGAGAAGGCCTATGCCCTAAGTGGAACGTATATAGGGTGCTTCAGCAAATAGTTCTAAACTTCTTGTGACTAAAGAAGGGCTATATTTGGGTCGGTAGGATTTGATTCAACTTTGTACTAAAATCTCTTGGGAATGAATATGGAGACAAATGTATATATGCGCTCTTACCTCTTAGATTGTTCTCGGAAGTAAATTGCAAGATAGGTACTGTTCGAAACAAAACGTCAACTTGTCGTAGTTTTATGTACCTACCATATGAATTTGTATAGGGACATGTATTTATATTATCTAAACAAAACGTCAACTTGTAGTTTTGTGTACCTACCATATGAATTTGTATAGGGACATGTATTTATATTATCTATGCTACTGTTGTTTTATTTCATAATTTAATTTAGCTTCTTCACACTTTCTTATGCCTACTAGCTATTGTCATCCACCTCCTTCGGTTGACTGTTAGAAAATGCTTATAGCATTAAGTCCGCCGCATTGCCATTGTGATGTTTACTTACGCGAATAAACGTATTAATAACAATAATAATAACTTCGCAGTCTGGTAGTCTGTCTTGGCAGTAAGTATTCAAAAGCAATGTCAGTGGTAAGAGCGTCTTAGCAAATCAATAGGGCCGCTAAATAGTATGTCTATACATAAATCGATAAAACTTAGCTAACTCCGAAGCCCTATTCAACTCACGATACTTTTTCACACAAACATTTTATTCCATTCTTCTATTCACTCGCGCTATGGTCGTTTGTCTCGTTCTGACTGACATAGGTACACATAATTTATTGCAAATAACTGGCAGCCACGCCCCTGGCACTTTAGTAGCAGAAAAAAAAACAAAACCGACTGGCCATTGACAACGGCTGCGATGTCACGGCGAAAGGTCGCGAAAAAAATAAAAAAAAGAATTATATGGCGCGCTAAAAAGTTGCCAGCTTAGGACGTTTTTCAAGTAACTGGTTGTGAAGAAAAAATGCATTTTCGATAAAAAGTAATTAAGTGCGGTAGTAGGCTAGTGGGCGCGAACTTGACTCGAAAGCGGGAGACCCAGGTTCGATCCCCGGTGGCGGCATGTGCCTGAGACTGTGTTTTCTAAGTTATATACATTTTTGAAGTTATATGATGAGCAATACCACAGTGAATACCTCAGCGGGCAATCCGCGACGGGCAGCGTGGTGATTATAATCCACAGACTCTCTTTCTGAGAGAAATCCTGGCCCTATTGTGGGACGTATGCTTAAACTACATTAGGTACATTACAATTAAGTGAAGTTGAGTTACATACATACATAAGCTCACGCCTGTATCCCAGAGGGGTAGGCAGGGACCAGGGACTGCCACATGCCACGATCCTGACAAATCACTTTCGCTTCGTCGACATTCATTAGTCGTTGCATGCACGCACATCGGTTTCGAGTACTTTATATCTTTTTTATCTTTTTAAGTTGAGTTATGTATAGTAAAGTAATTAACTGGTTAACTAGTAGAAAAGTTAGTTTTAAAACACAATTGAGAGTTGCAAACAAAAACAATATTGTTATTCAAGAGAATGCGTATTACGATTGTATACAAAGGATTAAGATCAGACGACAAAGTTGGCTTTCAACGACTTTTTACAGTTACGAAAGTTGGTTAATTTGGCATTGTTGGCGGATAACAAAAAGAAAGAAAAAAGTGATAAGAAGACGGTTGCGTTTGAGACTCTTATTAAACTTATTTAGAATATCTGTGTAGGAGAACTCTATATGAAAAAAAAAACAATTCAATTTATGAGATCTTTATTTAGACGAGAGATTATCTCTGTATTGAGAGAGGCTTATATTTATATGCAAATAAAGACTTTTAGATTTCTAGACTTTACCGCTAGACCACCACGACCTATCATTACCTATATGTATAAACACTTTAATAATTCTGTAGGTAGGTATCCTGGTTGAGCAATAAAGTATTATCTATCAATAACACATTTTTACTTTCCCAAATAATAATGTATTAACCATCAGTAGAAAAAATTTGTTGCTTTGTCAAATAAATGTCACCGGATCTGACGATTTTGGACGCGAAGCGCGCGCCAATAAAAGAACGCGGTCAGCGCTTGCAATCCTGACATTGGCAGAATTTTTGTTTGCCATTAAACAATAAAAAAAAAAATGTCAGCGCATGCGCCCGATGAACCCTCAATTCTTCATAGTTTTTAGATTGAGTAGAATGTTTTCAATGGGATACCGCCGTTTAGCCAAAGTATTTTTCGCCAAATTTTACTTCCCAATAAACTTATGGCATCAGTTTCATTTCCCAAATGAAACTTTAGCAAGTTTTCATTTCGCATTTTATTCATTTGGTCAAATTATCATTTCGCATAATTTTACTGCGTCAAGTTTTATTAAGACAAACGTTTATTATGCTAACGTTTTATTTTGGCAAGTGTTATTTTCAAATAACGGAACGGGGGGTCGGCGATGTAAAGAATACGTGACAACAGAAATATAGGTGCGACGACGCGCGTAGCGAAGCGGAGCGCGTCGGAGCGTTAGGTTCTCTATGTAAAATCGAAAACAGACTCGACTTTGATGCGTTCTTACCTTGCCTCTTGTTGCCTCTTTGATAAAATGAATTTTGACCAAGTATTTATTTGGTAAACAATAACTTGCCATAATAACTTTTGCTAACTGTTTATTTGCTTTAAGTTGTTTTGAGAAATGTTTTTTTGCCAAGTGATAATTTGCGGAAAATAGTTTGGGAAGTAATACTTTGGGAAACGATTTTTGGCAATACATTAGTAAACCGTTTTCAATCTCTGGCGATTCGATGGGCTTTGACAAAATACTTTTTTGTTCTTATATTGCACTTTAGTTTGGCAAAGATAATAAGTAGTAGAACAAGTTCGCCGTGGACTGAAAGAGGATGTAGTGACTAGAATTGAGAAAGGATTGTTGCGTTTGTTGCCATTTAACAAAACAAAAATATCAAGCGAATGTGGGTGGGAGGGCCGGTAAGGGCGGACATACTTCGACCAAATAGGGGATGTATTGGCAAAGGGCGAAATAAAAAGTACCCGAAACCGGTGTGCTAGCAACGACTAATGAATGTCGATGAAGCGAAAGTGATCTGTCAGGATCGTGGCAGGTGGCAGTCCCTGGTCTCTGCCTACCCCTCTGGAATGCAGGCGTGATAACATTTACATACAGGCACATACATTGCTTCTGGCCCCACACTAGGATACCCTGTGTCGTGGGAAGGTTAATGTGAAATGGGAAATGTTAATGTTAACTCCATATATTCAAGTCTACGGTACCTTGAAGCTGTGAAAAAAAATCCAAATTGTATAATTTATTTCCAACCACAGCAACAAGAGTATCCCAAAACAATCGCTCTGTTTAATTAGGACAACTCATTGTTATATCATTGTCAAGTCCGGTGAAGAGTCCAGAAGTTATCTAAGACTCAGCCCGCGAAGGAACATAGTTGCTCAAACTTTTGCCATAGAATAAACAGCGACAGAACTACGATTTTTGTCCGTTTGTCTGTTTTGTTGTCTTTTGACGTGAAACGTCTTTCTGTTCGGTTGTAGAGGGAGAGTAAAACAAACAACAAAATAAAATATATTTCCATATAATGTAAGGAGGTTGCAGAAAAGTTTGGTAGAACTTGAAAAACTTATTCTGTCCATCAATACAGTAAACTTTTATTATGAATCTAACACCGAGACCATGAGAAAAATGTCACCTGTTTCGTACAGATTGTTGATACTTGCGATATTATTATTTTTAATTAAAAAATAGTGGACTTAACGCTAATGGCATTTTCTACAGGTACAGGAGAGGCAAAAATTTAGGTAGGTTAGCAAATACATTAGCAAATTATAAAAGGTTAAAGAATTACAAAAAGTTAATTAAAAATATATTAATATTAATTAGTTTATTGATTACTTTAATAGAGTGTTATTTAAGTTATTTCTTTGTTTTACAAAAAATATAAACAAATCAGTATTTATTTTTATATGAAGGCCATCAATGGGCTCTAGAACAATACCGGCCCACAGTCCTAAGTTCGTTGTAAACCTTTTATTAGACTTTCACACGCAAATCATAAGAGCCACTTCATGAAGCTTCGACAACAGTTAACTGTAACTACAAAGTTTGTTCCGAAGTCGGGGGAAGTTTAAGGCAGTGCAGATGATGGTTGCCATGGCAACCGGGTCGTGGCTTACCGCTGTAAAACATGGCAAGCATTTTGGTCTCTATATCTTGGTACTTTATCGGTATCAACTTTGTCTTTGATTAGGTCAAAATATTCTAAAATATTATCTTTATTAATAATTTCGTTCGGGTCTACGGTAGACTCGAACGATATGCACACCAAATGAATGAGCGTAAAAAAATAGTTGATCTGAGTCGACAACATATGGGCGCAAAATTCGTATTATCGAGCAGCATCAATATAAAAATTATTAAATTCAACAATGGCGTTGCTAAGTAAACATGTCAATGTCATCATTGTTGTGTTAGTGTCACAAGTTTTCATTGTGAACTGTTATGGCCAGTTTACATTATTTTAGTGTTTAGGAGAGTGCTATAATACAATTAGAGAGGCAAGTGCATTAGTACATTACTAGACGTTCGAGTGAACGTTTATATTTCTTCCAGTAGAGTGTCACTTCGTCGACGTCGCGAAATATGCGCTATCCTACTCAAAATACTATGAGTTTTAATGGAACACATAAGTAAGTTTGATAATTCGAGTTATTGAAAACAACACGCACCCGTCACGGGTCATTTGCGCACTCTCCTAAAGTTCTCACTAAATTTTTAGTTTATACACAGATAAGTAACGAGGATAGTAACGCGCTCAGGTTTTACTGGATAGAACTATAGAAACCAATTCTATTTTGATTCTAATTGAAAGGCAACTAGAACCTTACTATACCGTAAAACGTACTAAAGCAAGTGGCGCTTACACGTTTCTACAAAAGCACTCTCCTTAAGAAAGAAAGAAATAAATAAAGAAAGAAAGAAAGAAAAAAAGAAAATTTATTTATTTGATACTCAAAACAAAACAAAAAAAACACACACACAGAGTGCGTACAATAATTAAAAAAATAACACAGAAAGCATAAAAAGCGTAAAAATAAACTGTACAACATGAAAACAATAATAAACTACATTAAAGGTTGAGCCCCCAAAATGGGTCCGATTCAGCATAATGTTGCAACAGAGTGTAAAGTAAAGCACTCTCCTAAACACTAAGATAATCTAAACCGGCCCTTTGATCTAATTTGTTAACTCCATGGTGTGTGGAATACCGTGGCATCCAAGAAGGTAATCTGTGCGAACTGAGAAGGTGTAGTAAGTAATCTGTGGTGTTTTTCATTGGCGGGAAGACAATAATTTGACATTGAGTTTTGAAAGGGTCTGAAAAATAATTGAAAAAGGAAATCAAAGTCATAAATTGATCTTGATTGTTTTGCTTAGTTAGGTACCAATAAAATTATTGAAATGAAAAAGCCACTAGATAAGAAAAATACCAAAAATTAAAATGATGAAGAAAAACATGTGGTCAATACAAAACTAAAAGCTGTAAAGCCAAAGAGGGGGAGCTGTTTTTAGTTGATTAGCCAAGTGGATTCGACGTCTCATTGAATACGTCATTAGATTCACTAGCTGTTAAGTTTATGAAGGAAGCTCATTTAGTTAGTAATTTGTGATGAGGTACCCATGACAAAGTTATGATAAATATCCGATTTTCGCCTTGCATTCCTTCGTGAGTAGCCAGAACATGTTCAAAAGAGCAACATTGGCTATCCGTAATAGTGTGCTGGTTCCAATACTGATGTAAGCATGGTAGCGAGATTTGGGTATGGCAGAAGAATCATGAAAGTAGGATTAGTGCAGTACAAAAATGAGATCCTTAAGAAATATGTGTGGTGTTACTTTGAATGACAGAATACGCAATAGTGTGATCAGAGACCAAGGATGTAGAGAAAGAGGATATAGTGAGTGACTAGAATTGAAAAATGGAATGTTGCGCTGGTTTGGAGATGTGGAGAGGATGAACGAAGAAAGACTGACAAAGCAAATATATCGAGCGAATGTGAGTGGAAGGGCCGGTAAGGGATGCCCCAGTTGGACATACTTCGACCAAATAGGGGATGTATTAGCAAAGGGCAAGATTAAAAGTACCCGAAACCGATGTGGGTACATGCAACGACTAATGGATGTCGATGAAGCGAAAGTGATTTGTCAGGATAGTGGCAGGTGACAGTCCGTGGTCTCTGCCTACCCCTCTGGGATGCAGGTGTGAGCTTATGTATCTGAATGTATTAAGAGATTTATATCTACTGGTGGTTGATAAATACAGAGGCGTCACCATAGTGGAATATTAACATATAAAAAACATAGTGGAATATTATTTTGCGTCTACATTTTACCCGAGCGAAGCCGGGTTTTCGTCTAGTACAGATAAATTTCCTGGATTGTTGCCGCAAGAGTCCGACCAGGGCCTCAATTATGCTAGTGCGTTGTAGTTTACTGACAGATACTCGGTCGGTTCACGTGACGTGATTTTTTATATCACTGACGCCTAGAAGGATTGGTACATGTGCGCGCATAGATTAAAAGCGGCAAAGACATGAAATCTCCACGATCATGCAGTTGCCATCGTACTACAATTCATTAACAGAATCTAGGTTTCGCTCTGATTCGATGAGCTTTTGGTGAGCAGAGACGGAGCTCGCGTCATCGGTTGCTCGTCTCCACTCTACCGGGTTAAGCATTTAGGCAACTCAAAAGAGTCAAAATAAGAATGTGTGTGACAGTTTGGAGTAGGAGTATGAGATACCTACTAAGAAAAAAAGTCCCAGTACCTATGTAACAGTATGACGTAAGGTGGCATGACATACCGGGAACAAAAGGGTAGCCTGCCAGCTATGGTTGGCGTTCGCAGGTCGAGCTACGAGGTTCGAATCTGCTCACGCCTGACTGCCGCCTGTGAATGTGGTGTAGAGTCAACCCCACACTATTTTGGATAATTGTTTTTTTTTCTTCACACCTTGACCAAAGCTGAACGAAGTGAAATATACACAGTTCTACTCATCATCATCATCAACCCATTACGTCCACACCGAGAGGCACGGGTCTCTTCCCTGAGGAAGGTGTAGGCAATACTCCACCACGGGGGCTAAATCCGGATTGGTGGAGGCTTGTAAGACTAGTGGCTGGTCTTACTGCCTGTCTGTTCTACTCAAACATGAATAAAATTTGGTAATGGAATGGATAGCGTGAAATATTGCCCAAAACTCAGTTCATAGATAGTATGATAAATAACCTAGAACTCAGCTCAACCACATACAACACTTGCCAACCAATCTTATCCCCAAACGGCAAGCCGCGAATTCTAGATTTATTTTTTCGGCTTCTTCCTAAACGATTCTATTTTGTGGGCTAAACTACGCCTTTTGTCAAAGAATTATATTTGATTTGGTGGAGTGGCGAAAGACTGATTATATCTACAGCAAATTTATTGGTTGAACCAGATTACATTTTTTTCTGTTCAAGATTACATGTGTGTAATGTCGCTGTTTTTGGTTTCCAAAGACACAGGGTATCCTAGTGTAGGGCCAGAAGCAATGTATGTGCCTGTATGTAAAATTATAAATATTTATATTTTTTTCTCGGACTTAGAGTTGTGAACATAACTGTGCAGTTGAAAAATAGGTTCTCTGGTACAAATTATTCATAGGGCAGTATTCTGGAAAAGTAACTATGTATTTCTTTAATGTACCATTTAAAAATGAAGCAGTATTGTACTAAGCCGAAGTGCGATCCAACTGAGCATCGAACTTGTCCGAGTCGAACTGCTGTATTTCGCAACCACAGTAGAATTATTTGGATCTCTTAGGAATTGACCATTTCTTCGACTTGGCCAGGCTCTCGACAAGCCATAAGCGTGATAGCCGAGCCCAGAGCCAAGTCTCCACGCCAGGCAAATGGACCGAAGTAGGCTTGTCACATTAGGCGCCAGAACGGGACAAATATAGAGGAAAACCAGCTGCCAGAATGAGGTGACAAGTGTTTATTGCTGTCTGATGTGCAGTGCGACCATTTTTCATAGTGCTGGTGTGATTGTAAGATAACTTGTAATGAGACTAAGCTCGGGTTTCACGTATGCTAAAGTTGATTGATTGAAGATTTTTATTCAGACAAGATAAGAGTATTGATAGATAGAGTATGTAGCTCAGAAAATACAAAAACACAAAATATTTAGGTACAAAGTTGGCTATAACGATTGGGGGCCTTATTGATAAAAGCATTTTTTTTCCAAAGAACCTTACGAGGAGAACTTGCTGAAATTTGAATATTGATAAATCCTTGTACAGTTAAAAAAAGTTGTATTTCTGCAGAACTGCATAACAAATACTCTTGGTCTTACATTTTCTAATTATAATTGATCATTGTGCATTCGAAAGAAAAAATACAGCTGTTAATAACTATATAAAAAAAATATATGTTAATAAATATGTTAGATAAATATAGAAAAAGATGAAATACTGCATATAGACGCCAGGAAGGATGATAGAATGGTCTCTAGTTTGAATTCAATTTCTATTGAAAACTATGCTCTATAAAAATCAATCTTTTTCTGCCATCGTTATCTATATATTTAGTACCTATAACTTTTTATGTGTGTTGAAGTTAAATATTGAAGTATAAAAGTATAAAGTACTTATTTGATACAAAATACACAGACATCAATGCAAATGGACAATGAATCTCACTGGCAGGGAACGCGGGATATAATTTAGTAGTCTCCGGACTTATAATGTTTAAGACTACCTCGTGAACTTAAGAACCTAGAAAATCTAGGAATATCGCCTTGAACGATGCTTCTGCCATTGTAAACTTTACTATCCCAGACTCCCAACTCCATACTGGCCAACAAGCCCGTCCCTGAATCTGGCAACTTGTCTTCTCAACTAACACCTTGCAGCAGAAAGTTTGGCCAACTTGCTGAGACACTTTATTAACTCCTAGTTAGAGAGTGACGTTAGGCTAAGTTATGGAATTTCCGAGAATCTGCAGGCTAGTGGTTAACTTTTGCGAAAAATTTAGTAGGCATATAATAATAGTGATAGAATCCAGATTTTTGAGAAATAGAAAAGTAAAGTAAAATAAAAATTGTTTATTGCCAAATGAATTATGTTACATGCATATTGTGGATTAATAATTATTAATCTTATTAACATTTGATAACATTACGTTGCTGCCGGCTGTCGTCGATAGATGGCAGTCGTTAAGCCAAGTCAGAGGCCTTAGGGCGGCTTGAAAACTTCTGACAGTAAGACCAGCCACTACTAGTCTTACAAGCCTCCACCAATCCGGACTTGGCCCCCGTGGTGGAGTATGGCCTATTCCTTCCTCAGGGAAGAGACCCGTTCCCCTCGGTGAGGACACGATGGGTTGATGACGATGAACATTATGTAGTGGTGACCGTGTCCCCACACTAGGCTGAGCATGTATCGTGGGCGACGATATTTTACAAAAAATGGGTTTTGTCATAAAATACTTCGCGGTTTCCGAATTGAGAATTTTACTAAGCAAATATTAAGTAATGTGTCACGCTCTTTACTGAGAAATTTGAAGAGACTGCACTTCAGTTAACTAGTTACTGGAGCGAAATTCTCAATTCAAAAACTGGCTCTATTACCAGACGATGACCGTGATGATTGGAAGGGACATACAGTAGAAAACAGATAAAGCTACACGAAAAAAACTGCAATTGACGACCTCTGTGGCGCAGCGGTTAAGGCATCTACCAACTGCGAGAGGTTCTGGGTTCGAATCCCGGCTGGAAAAACAACCCAGGTCATGGATGTTTACAAGTTTGTGATGTCACTGTTTCTGGTTCCCACGACACAGGGTAAGCTAGTGTGGGGCCAGAAACAATGTATGTGCCTGTATATAAATGTTTATGCTTATGTTTGTTTAGTCCTCCGCGCGACCTATCTCTGAATAGACCATGCTGAGTATAGCTTTGTGGCATGTAAAGAAGTGTGTTGGGTTGGGAGTAAGTTACAGAAGATAGATCACAGAGTGAGATAGCCAAGAAGCTAGAAAGGGTGAAGTTAACTGAAACAGGATTTTATTATAGGTTGAAATTATTTGAAACGCAAATATTTTTTTAAAGCTACCTAGGTCAACCTAGTATGTGGCCAGAAGCAATGTATGTGCCTGTACGTAAATGTTAAAAAAAAATATCGAAGAGACAACACCACACCCGCAAGAGCAGCGTAGTACGACCAGCCACAAAATGTCATCCAAGTGGCAGGGAGACGCTGGATGTAAGCCGCTTCCAATAGCTCTTTTTGGAAATCAATGGAGGAGGCCTATGTCCAGCAGTGGACTTCTTGTGGCTGAATGATGATGATGATGATGAACACTACACTTATTAGTTCATTAGCGAAACTGTCAATTCAGAAACTAGCTTTTATTAATCCAAAGGATGACCGTGATGATTGGAAGGGACATATCTACAGTAGCAAAACAGATAGGGCTTCCAAAGGATGACCGTTATCATTGGAATGGAAATATACAGTGGCAAACAGATAGAGCTACACGAAAAAAACTGTAGTTATTCAACACGTGCGACTCACAATGCATACCTTTATGGGGCATCTTCCAGAAGGCCTCCGCCGCCGTGGCTTCCCGCGGCGGCGCCACCAGCCCCCCCACCAGCGTGGTGGCGGCGTGCGCGGGCGCCGGCTGCGGCCGCCCCCAGCCGCCGTGCAGCGCCACTGCAGCAATCGCCCCGCCTTCGGGGACCTCGCGCTGAATGCCGCTGGCAGTCACGTGTCGAGTCTGTACGGCTTAGTCTTTGCTCAGAGTAAGATTGGAGGCTTCCAGACGGAATCTACTGCCTCGACTCGCCTTCGGGAGCCGCTGGTAGTGTACTACTATACTGTACGGCTTAGTCTTTGCTCAGAGTAAAGCTGGAGGCTTCTTGACGGAATCTACTGCTTGAGAGGTGTAGCAATTCAGCGCTGCGTAGTTTTCGCTCGGTTCAATTTTGGAGGGTTCCTAGTGGAATTCGATTCGAGGCGATTCTGCGCTGTTTAGACTTTGGCTTATTTTGGGAAACAAGAAACTTTTAGGGAGTTTTCACTGCAATTCTTTGCCTGACTTGGCGATTCTGGGCTGTTTAATCTTTGGTCAGGTTTGGATGGCGCTGCATATTCTTAGTATTTTACGGGATGTTCTTATCAAAATCCTGTTTTTTTGAGGGTTTTGTGGTGATTCTGCGATGTTCAGTTGTGAGTGATTCTTTGTTTTTGTGTTAGAAGTGGCTCATGTGAATGCTATTCTTTGGTAAGAGTTGAGATTGTTTTTACAATTATTATAAAAGTAGTGTTCAAATCTGTATTATTGGCGGTAAATGTATGCTCTGTGCGGATATTTCAATATTTGATCAGTTTTAGAATAAATCGGATTTTCTTGCATCTCTCTGGCTTTTCTTCTAAAGCGAATGGCACATCTGTGTTCCTTAGTCTTTGCCAGATCTTTGGAGTCTTTCGCGACCTGCAAAAGAAAAATACACGATTCAATATCGAAAAACTTGACCTTAATTCCACAAACAATTGCATCATTAATTACAATCAACTTCTATCGTTTGACCGCTACACCTTTCTCTTTCTCCCTGCGTAGGTTAAAGTGAGATAGCGCGTCTAATTGGAAGATGATGAGTCGAAAAGTTTTTGAAGAAAGCGCCATCTATTGTTGAATATCTGAAATTGTTGGCGGTGTATCGTGAGTGGAAGATAATGATCGACATCATTACGGAGATCAAAGATTAGTTATTATATTAGAGGATCAATGAAGTAAAACCAGAAGATTCACTTTCTGATCCCTGAAGAATTTTCGAGGGCCCGATAGGGTCACCATGGTTTTTGATTGTTATTTTCAAGGTCATAACGCAACTGATTAATACATAAATAATGAGTTACATAAGTAGTCCTCTAGGTTTTGCATTACATTTAAAATATGTACTTTTGTTCACTTACATAGTTCGTAGTAATAGGTAAACTTTACTAAAATGCATACGCTCATACATAAACTCACGCCTGTATCCCAGAGGGGTAGAAATATTTAAAATACAAATAAAATTTGACACGCATCTTACTTTTATGTGAAGGTAAAATTTATTTGCAAAAAAAAACAATAATAACTGAAAAAAGTCCTAAAAACTATTTTTTGCAAAAGGTAATTGTCGAATCTAATTTTTAGCATAAACTTTAGATGTTATTTCGGAAATCACCTGGCCAAAAGCGACAGTCTCAGTGATGTTTTGATTGAAGTTTAGACTGGATCTTCTACGTTTTTTAATCTATGACAAAAGCTTCTACCACCCATAGAGCGGGTAACTGAACGGTAGTCCGAGTCGATCGCTTTGTTTGATTTCGATTTGTACAACATTTGGATGTGTTTTTAGGGATACTTGGTGCAATCACTGGCCTAGCCTAATGTGGGGACCTGTAGAATCGCTCCTAATAGTAGAC
This sequence comes from Yponomeuta plumbellus, assembly GCA_947310845.1. Lineage (NCBI taxonomy): Eukaryota > Metazoa > Arthropoda > Insecta > Lepidoptera > Yponomeutidae > Yponomeuta > Yponomeuta plumbellus. The sequence continues at coordinate 4,939,254 of OX371206.1, forward strand.
CCACAATTACATTATCATAAAACTTTAATCACCACGGGTGATGATTGCTGGTTTAAAACACAAGAAGGATCAAGACACATGTCGACACCAGCAATGGATATCGCCTAGGATGCTACATATGACGTATTCCAAACCAAATATAAAAAAAAAACAAGAAGAAGAAATACATTTATCAAATCTACCAAGTCAGAGGCCTTAGGGCGGCTTGAAAACTTCTGAAAGTAAGAACAGCCACTAGTCTTACAAGCCTTCACCAATCCGTTCTAGGCCCCCGTGGTAGAGTATGGTCTATACCCTCCTCAGAGAAGAGACCCGTGCCCCTCGGTGGAGACATAATGGGTTGATGATGATGATGATGAAAGGCGTACTGTAAATAACAGTCTATGTCAAAATATTCCCATACATATTATTTGACAACGTAGTAAGCTACGAAACCCTAGCAAGCAACTTGCGCTTGACCGATTTGTTCGTCTATTACATAGAGTCTAGTGTGTTATTGGCACAGTGATATTCGCGGTCATCGCCCGTAATTTGTTTGATAGACATCGTGGATTGTATTATGAATGTGTATGTTCTAGGAAAAAATACATTGAACATTATAAGGATTTCGTTTGTTGAGTGTATGTTGTAACTTTTTTCAAATTAAAATTCAAAACACAATGTTTACTTTATGAACGTCAAAGTTTTATTTATTTTATTTTATTTATTCATTTATTTAACTTTATAACTTATTATTACAGGATTTACACCTAATGCAACAAGTTAAAAACATTATAAAATCTTTACAAACATTAATTAACAATTTAAACATACAATCGGTTTCTCAATTAATACATTACATGGAGAAGAAAAATCGCTCGTAACCCCGGCTGCCTGAGTGATATTTAACTATCACGAAGGTTAAGCATCACTGCATGGATGGGTGACCGTCTATGACTAACGCTAGTGGCATTTTTCTGAGCGTTTCCAAGCTTCGCAAGCAGTTGGTAACGACTGCCATCGATAGATGGCAGTCGTTAAGCCAAGTCAGTGGTCTTAAGGCGGCTTGAAAACTTCTGGCAGTAAGACCAATCACTAGTCTTACAAGCTTCCACCAATCCGAACTTGGCCCCTTTGGTGGAGTAATGGCCTATACCTTCCTCAGGGAAGAGACCCGTGCCCCTAGGTGGTGACATAATGGGTTGATGATGATGATGATGATATCCACATAACCTAAGGTTAGCTGCTTACACATATGCTTATTGTGCATACATACTTAGGCTCATGCCTAGATCCGAGAGGGGTAGGCAGAGACCAGGGATTGCATTTGCTACGATCCTGGCAGATCACTTTCGCTTTATCGACATTCACTAGTCGTTGCATGCACGAATATGAACGCCTCATTTCAGGTACTTTTTATCTTGCCCTTTGCCAATTAAGAATTTTCTTATTATAAGTACGTATGAGTTGAACCACAGATTTACGAGCAAGTAATAATAAAGAATAAACGGTATTTATTTTTTATTTTTAGGCATACGAGTGTTACAAGAAATATAAAAAAACTTTGGTTGTATTTTGGACACTTTTTTAGGGTTCCGTACCCAAAAAGTAAAAATGGGACCCTATCACTGCGACTCCACTGTCCCTTCGTCTGTCTGTCTGTCTGTCATCATCATCAACCCATCATGTCCCCACTGAGGGGCACGGGTCTCTTCCCTGAGGAAGTTATAGGCCATACTCCACCACGGGGGCCGAGTCCGGGTTGGTGGAGCCTTGTAAGACTAGTAGCTGGTCTTACTGTCAGAAGTTTTCAAGCCGCCCTAAGGCCTCTGACTTGGCTTAACGGCTGCCATCTATAGACGGCAGCCGGCACCAACTGCTTAACGTGCCTTGCGAAGCACGGAACCGCTCGGAAAAATGCCACTAGCGTTAGTCATGGACAGTGACCCATCCATGGACTGAACGCGCCGTATGTTGCTTAACCTTAGTGATCGTTTAAGATCACTCAGGCAGCCCAGGCTACGAGCGATTCTGTCTATCTGTCACGATATTATATTTCTGTTGCCGCTATAACTGATTTGGAGCATGATTTTGACTCCCACTTAGTTGTTTCCTTTTCTAAATAGAAAACTAAATACCTAAATACCTAGGTACCTAAATAGGTACCTTAATTTTTTTAAAGAATTAGGAATTTTCATTCAAAGCAAATCTCATGAAATCGACATTAGAAAATTTACTTACAGCGTAAAATGCATTTTATTTCTTTCGGCACGCAGAGCATTTCACTGTGAATCTTGTTGAAAAATTAAAAAAATATTTCAATATGACAAAAAGTACAATCGCCCACAAAACACTAATTGCATAGTGACGCACGTGCCCGCTTGAGCATTTTGAATATTGAACCACTCGCTTTGACGTTTACTTGAAACTTCTCAATTTAGACGACCCCCACTTACCACCACTTTTGGCTGAACCTCGTGTTGAACGCCAATCTATGTACATGGAAGATCACCAGTTTTTCAGCACAACCCTTCAAACTCTTATCTACAATTGTAAGTCGCGGGGTTAGTTGAAAATCTGGTGACCTTTAGACACCTACAGACAACTAAGCACAAAAGGCGACTAGGATATGGTCTGGCGTATACGTAGGGGTTATGTCAAAGAAACATTCAGTATCGAAACTTGAAAAGATCAAACGGTTTTTGTGTATAAAAGAGAGTGTACAGAAATACCTGACGCCATGAAGTTAATGCGATCTCGAGTGACTTTGATTTTGATGTTTGGAGGATGTATTGCAATGAACGTGGAGTCACTTGTGAAGGGTCTAAAGGTTAGACCTTCGGTTCTGAAAAGATGGTACTTTTTATTTAATATGAATAAAATATTCATATTAAAATAACGTGGTCCTAAGTCCTGTTATATGGCTTGTGCGCAATAACGAATAATAGTAATAATTAGTGATTGCATGCACCCACGCCCAAAGCAGAATAACTAAGCTGCTCCGAGGTGTGTTGTAGGAGAATCGTGATTTTAGGCAGAAGAGACTGTAAATCTACCACTGACGAACTATTCCAAAGTCTTGTTAAAAAAATAACGCTTTTCCGCACAACTGTCCTTCGCAATAATTTTCCGACTAACACCAAACAACTATGACCACTCATTAACGATAATTAGAACCAACTTTTTGCTACAGTACTGGCCAGTATACCTTGTCTTACCACCGAAACTGGTGACCCCTGAACCAATACTTATACCTCCCAACTCTGAGTCCAAGACATCTCGCTCGCTGATCATACAATTTTAAAATATCTCTAGACCCTTCGTCCAGAGTGTTTTGTTAGAAAACTAAGGTCAAAAAAGTGGTTTGGTAACTCGATATGTGTGGTAAAAGATAAAAGCGAGCCTGAGAGGCGCCGACGATCGCTCCTTGCGATAAGTCCGCCGAAGGCCGGTTTGATTGCTGTCATGTGATGTATCGTTTGAAGAGGTTCTTGTTGAGAAAAAGACATGGTCGTGAATATTACGTTGTTTTCTTGGACTGGGAGTTTAATCATAGGGTGTTTTCTATAAATAATATTTTAATAGGTGTCATAATGTGGGTATCAAGCTTCATGGCAAAGGCATGAAAGTGGATATTATACTTGGGAATCAATCTGAAACGTCATATCTGTAAAAATCTAACACACATACACATAAAAAAATACACACACACACACACACACACACACACACACACTCACACACACACACACACACACACGCACGCACGCACGCACGCACGCACGCACGCACGCACGCACGCACGCACGCACACATACACACGCATCCTAGTACCCACGAGAAACATAACACGTAGCTTTCGTGGTCGAGTAAAAAGAGCGGTACTCAAGTATTTACACAATTTCAGAAACCGATGGTAAACGTTTCGGTCTTAAGAGGCGTCAGTAGTAGTCTAAACGCCCCGAGGTTCCTTAACCGGTGGAAACTGGGAACGTTTTAGATATCTATGGTTTTATTGCCACAAACTTTTAATTCGAACGCAACGCATCTTTAAGCGTCAAAGGAGGGTTAAAAAGTTGCCTTTGCTAGAAAAAGGCTTTGGTTGGTGCCTAGGCTGATAGGTCTCACTCAAAGGCACAAGTTTTACTTTGGCCTGAGCAAACCTCGGCTAAGCAGGGATCGCTACAGAGGCGTTTCTTTTTGAGGGTTCCGTACGCAAAGGGTCCCTAGTACCATTCAAATAACATTTAACATTTACGTACAGGCACATACATTGCTTCTGGCCCCACAGAATACCCTGTGTCGCGGGAACCAGAAACAGCGACGTCACCAACATGTAAACATCCAAGACCTGGGTTTTGACCTGGGGACCAAAACCCGGGACCTCTCGTATGGTAGTCAGATGCGCTAACCGCTGCGCCACAGAGGTCAACATTGTAAAAATAATAATAATAATTTCCACAGAATACAATCACTTGTCTCGGTCTCAAACTAGGATACTCTGTGCTATGGTAACCAGGCAAGGAGAGACTATCAGATAACCGGACACCACCTCATCATCAACCCATTGTGTCCCCACTGAGGGGGGCACTTTAAAAAAAGTATAAGAGTACTAGCTGCCCCGGCAAACGTTGTTTTGCCAGATAGGGGTATGAAAAATAGATAACAACCTATTCTCATACCTACCGATTGTATAATTGTATATATAAAATTTCATCGAAATCGGCCAAGCCGTTTCGGAGGAGTATGTGCACTAACATTGAGACACGAGAATTTTATATATTAGATTATCGTGTCACCGTGTTAGTGCTCGTGCTCCTCCGAAACGGCTTGACAGATTTTGATGAAATTTTATATGTATATTCGGTAGGTCTGAGAATAGGTGGTTATCTAAAAGAGATTAAAAGGAAATGTATAAGTAAGTAAGTTACTTTTATAAGATAAGTGTGGTGCTACAGAACCCTCGGTGCGGTTTTAGTCCGACTTACACATGGTCGGTTTTTTCAATTTGCTAGTTGACTAGTGATGTGACCGTGAAATTTCGTCGATAGTTTTTTAGGTTTCCGTATTTTGGCAAGTCAATAACAATGTAAAGGTTTCTCCTTTTGACTTGAGACATTTAAAATATGCATGCTTTATATTATAATGTACACCAAGAAATAAATATTTGCAAAAAACAACAGCGTAATGTAAACAAATACGTATAATCCATTTGTCCATACTTGGCTTTTTCTTTTGGACTTCAAACGACACTGAATCAAAAACCTTTAGCGTAAGAAAACTCGATACCGTTTGCAAATTTAGTACTAGCTAGTACTGTTTCGAGCCCTCTACCGCGAAAGGTTTTTGATTTTGTGTCGTTTAAAGTCTGAAAAAAATGCCAAGTATGGACAAATGGATTATATAATGTTTTGTTTTTAGTAGCGTTATGACCTTGAAAGAACAGTTAAAACCATTATTATGGTCAGCTAATCGGCCCACCAAAAATTTTACAAGCATTCAAATTTTCATTTCATCGATTTTGATAAACGCAGCGCCTTTCCCTAGTCAAGCCAATTTCCATACAGTTTTCTTGGTGGCGTGTGCCGCGCCACACCTCATTAGATAGACTTTGATTCGGTCGCAGGTGGCGATAATGTCCGGGTCTTTACGGAAACTCGGTAGCAAGAAGCTTACAAGGTCTAGCGGAAGGTTTTTGTATATTTTCATAGATATATGAGAACGTTACGAAGACTGTGAAAAACGGTTTAAAATTTTGAAAAGACTTAAGAAAGTCTGTAATCCTAATTATTTTTTTCGAATTTGTGAATTTCTTTCGGAGCACAGGTCCCAAAATATTTATCAAACCTAGTTTTGGTACCTTGAAGATTCCTAAAGGAGACGGATACGGTTTCATATATTCTTGGGCCCAGATGTAAAAAGATGAGAGTGGTGTCAATTAACAGCTTATATATTGCCAAACCATTTTTGAAGATTTTGCGGATTTTAGCAATCTGAGAGCAAAGTTAAAGGAGCTTTAGTAAATGTGAGGTTATGCAACAAATTGACAATAAGATAAGATAAGATAAGATAAGAATATTCTTTATTGCGCATAAGAAACTATAACCTATACTTAACAGCTAATTTTTTAACTATGAGTGCTATTTTGTTATAATAGACAGTTATTTCCTACATTAATAGTTTTTATTGTGTGGTATTGAGTGGGACAATGTAACGAAACTCACAAGTAGTTTAAAGATAGGAAAGACCAGGATTTGTGTCATTTCATCATCTAAAACTCGTCGGCCCAGTGTATTACATCGATTAGTCGCTATGCCACAGTCCTACAAGTTAAACAATATACTAGAAGTCCGTACAGAGAAATATAACTGGTCGAGGAATATAATTGAAATACGCAAACGATAACCGATACAAGACGAGTAGGTACAATCCGGTGTCCGGTGATCAATGATCAATCATAGATTGAAAGTCTGGGAGCTGTCACTGTCAGCACAGATTAAATACATTTGACAAACATAAGTAATAAATTGATCTGTAAAAGAGAATCTACGAGAATCGATTTTAAAGTTGATATTCCTTTTATTTAAAATTATTCACAATATAATTATTTATTCTGTAGAATTTGTTCACTGTGATTGAATCCATCATCCGTTGCAAGTGTTTTTAAGCTCAATTGTTGAAATCATTCACAGTAATCGATTATAGTAATCGAAACTCTATTTCATCAGTGTAATAAACTTGTTTTTAAGATTTCTCGTCTCCCAGATTGTGAATTGAGCAGTTTTTTTAATATTTTGAATCAGAAATAAATACCGCTTTTTTTAAACCATATGTCAGCTTATTACAATTGGGCCCAGAGATCCCCGTCTCCTTTGGTTGTTTTAGTGCGTTTATTTTTTTATTTTATTAGGGATAATAAACAGTTACACAATATCATATTACTAACACTAGGTGTGAAATAGAATAGGTACCTTCTTTACTTACATTACTTTGGGGAGATTAAAGGAAAAAGGGTAACATAATTACTATGGCATCTCAATTCCAGTGGAATATTCTTTTTCACTAGTAAAAAATTACACAACACTAAAATTAAAACACAATAGAAATTAATGCGATTTATTTACAGACTGGTCTACCGGTAACGCGGTTGATTACCGTGCAAGAGGTCACGGGTTTGATTCCAACTGGGGTTCACCATACTAAATAAATCATAATAATAAGGTATAAATAAATCCAGTGTGAGGTTTTTCAATGCTTATTTTGGCCTTGTATGATTCCTGTGAGTATCCTAATTGAATACTAGGATAAGCCGTTGGCATAGACATTCTGCGGAAGTTATTTATTTATATATTTAATTTATCTTAATCCATTTTACCTCACACAATATATATTTAAAATTACAAAATATTCATGCATTCAAATGCAAAAATAAATAAGTTTTCATCAATAGTATTAAGTAATTTAAAAACTTAGAATAATCAATTGAACATATGTAAATAAGTATCAATAAATTTTGTCAGATTTCAATAGATATTATTAATATTCAAATACATTATGTATTAAAATTAAATAATTATGATCTTTTTTTCCGAACTAGGCCCCCGTGGTGGAGTATGGTCTATACCTTCCTCAAGGCAGGGACCTGTGCCCCTCGGTGGGGACATAATGGGTTGATTATGATGATGATCTTTTTTTCTTATGTGTGTCAGTGGGGTACCCATCTCTGGACACAGGCCTCCTCCAACCCCTTCCATTCCTTGGAAGTTACGTCACATTAATTTACCTTCCGGCCTCGCTTTATTCAATTCACTTTGTGGCCGCTCAAAAGTTATGGAACCTGCAACATTTTCCATGTACATTTTAAAGCACAAATTAGACAACCGCGCCACTTAATGCGTACGTCATCAAAGCGCCCTTGCAGTCACAAATGTGAATACAAAACATACAAGCTCTCGCGATGAGAGCTCTCACGTTTGACGCTCAAAGTTTCTAACGTCAGCCCGTCCTATTCAGCGTATTTTACTAAATAAAATACTCAGGCACAGACGGAATAACAACATTTTGGTTCGGGTATCATTCATTATGCCGTAATTCACGGTGTTTGATCTTTCAAGCTCTGAACCTGATGGCTGATGGGGTATTTCGTTTGGCGGAGAAATACCTAAAGAAAAATCTGTGTTTGTTTTACGCGACATTACTCATGTGGTAATTTCACTAGTGGTTGAATAAATACACACTAACATAAACTCGCATATGAATCGCTCATAGCCCCGGCTGCCTGAGTGATCTTAAACGATTACGAAGGTTAAACAACATTGGGCGCGTTCAGTCCATGGATGGGTTGACCGTCTATGACACGCTAGTGGCATTTTTCCGAGCGGTTTCGTGCTTCGCAAGGCACGTAAAGCAGTTAGTGCCGGCTGCCGTCTATAGATGGCAGTCGTTGAGCCAAGTCAGAGGCCATAGGGCGGCTTGAAAACTTCTGACAGTAAGACCAGCCACTAGTCTTACAAGCGTCCACCAATCCGGACTAGGCCCGCGTGGTGGAGTATGGCCTATACCTTGTGGGGACATAACGGGATGATGCTGATGATTGTAGGTACTTCCATTTATAAATATTCTGTAAATGTAATTTATGTGTAGAATAAATAATACTCCATCCGGTTATCTATGTATTATGTTAGACCCAGATAAAATATGTGAAGGGTACAGGGGAAAAAGGATCAAAGTCAGTATTTTTCCAAAACTTAGTTGACAATGCCACTTGGTAGTGAATTGAGAAAACTATCGAATGGTAAAACAAAAAAACGTTAAAAGAAATCACAGTCAACATGAGACTCAAAAGAACTTACTATGGTTGCAGGAAAATAGATCATAGTCAATGTGACTATGATCTTTTTAAAGAGTTTTTGATTACCTACTCAATAAAGTTCTAACAGGTATTAATTACTGATATGTAATCAGAATAGCAAAAAAACATGTAAATCACAATGTCTAATTTGTAGATATTTATAGAAAAAAAAAAAATTAACCACATGAAAAAGTTCATAGTCAAGTGACTTTAAACTTTCTTCTTAGTATTTTAATAGAACATTTACGTTTTTTTTAACTTTGGTGGCAAAAAAACATGTATTATATTTTTTTATTAAGTAAAGCATTGGCATAATACTGTCTTTTCTAGAAGTTAGTACTTTAATGTTGTAAAAAACATGGATTTTAAGAGAAAAAACGTTTTTTGTTGTTATCTCCAAATACGTTATTTTTGACTGTGATCCTTCTTTCCCTGTACCCTGTGGTCAGGGTCATGTGGTCTTGACAAACAAATTAGTCAGTCCAGTAGCAATCCCAGGTTCAACACACTACAGGTGTACATCTAGCCGCATAATCCCCTCTCTAATGCCCCGAGATTAACTTGAATAGCTTAATTTAAATCAAATCATCTACTAATTAACTCAGTGTTATCTGAATGGGTGAAAGAGATAGCTGCACATCAAAGAGCTTGGCTACCGATCTACTGGGCAGTCTGTCAGTCAGTCAATCCATTGACTCACACGAGTACTGTCAGAGAGAAAATAAATTACACTCACTCATTTGATTCTACGGTACCTACTGGTAGCAAAAGTAAGCGGTTGTATTTTTAATGACTTTACTTTTATGAGTCTTTTTATGGATTTTTTAAAAATATTAAGCTTTTCTGGTGGGAATTAATGAAGGTATTTTGTGGTCAATTGTGGTGCCAAATGAATTGATTTCAGTGTCATTTTTTTTTTCATTTTCAATTCATTTTAATTCACTAAATGTTAGACCAATTTTCACATTTATTTTGTTTTAAAAAGCTTAACACATATGATCCATTTGTCTATACTTGACATTTTTCTCAGACTTTAAACGACAATAAATCAAAAACCTTTAGCGGTAGAGGGCTCGAAACAGTTTGCAAATTTAGTGCTAGCTAGTACTAAATTTGCAAACGGTATCGATTTTTCTGACGCTAAAGGTTTTTGATTTATTGTCGTTTAAAGTCTGAGAAAAATGTCAAGTATAGACAAATGGATCATAAGCGCATTTTAAATGTACTTCTTAAATTTTAAATAATAATAAAATAATATTGTTAAACATGAAGAGTATCAATAATAATATTAAATAAGTTCTACGTAACACAATCACTTAACCTAGTCCCAAACTAGGATGCCCTGTGGTGAAGTAGCCAGGCAAGGACATTAAAAACATGGAAAAACACCCAGACCCTAAAGGTTTGGAGTTTTTGGTTTTCAAAGTTTTCTCCGAAAAGACCTAGCTCTTGTAATGGAAAAAATAAAGTTGTATCGTTAATTTTCGCAGTTTCTGTACTAATTTAAATAAACACATTTTGACTTTGGCTCAGACCGTCTCTCAGAGTTAGAGTATTTACATAGGGCCGATTTCCGATTTTAGAATTTACACTAAGTTAATACTTATGCAACGTTCTGTCACACTCTTTTCTGAGAAATTTGACGAGAGAGCACTTACAGTTAAGGAGTTACTTAGCGAAATTCTCAATTCAAAAATCGGCCAATAATCTCTAAGATATGCGTGCCCACCGCGGAGTGGTGATTTCATGAGCTCAGGCTTATGAGCAACACATATACTGTGATTTCTTTTTTTCAAAGCTTACTTACATAATCAAACTAAATTAGGCGCTCTACGCGTTCTTCCCATGTCGCATCCTTTGGCATTAATCATTGCACAACTTAAAAGAATTGCTATTCTATTTAACCTATTATCAATCATTAGAATTCAAATAATTTATCTTTTTTTTTTATCGATACAGATTTTGGGTTCGATTCCGATTGGATTTGATTTCGATACATTTGTACGAATTGCCTCAGTCTGGTCTGGGTGTATTTACATGTTTGTAATGTCTTTCCCTGGTTACCATAACACAGGGTATCCTAGTTTGGGACTAGGAAAAGTGATTGTGTTGTGTGGTAGTTATTATTATTATCTACCAAACAACGCCACAACAATGCAGGAAATATAAAAATATACATAGAAAAAGTGGTTATTAAATAAAAAGGTTCCTGGAGACCAAGAGAAACTTATGAAATGTTATGGTAACTCTGTATCTTGTCTCTGGCGCAGCGGTTAGCGCCTCTGCCTACCATGAGAGAGATCCCGGGCTTGAATCCCGGCTGGGGATAAAAAAAAACCCAGGTGTTGGATGTCTTCATGTTTCTGATGTCGCTGTTTCTGGTTTCCACGACACAGGGTATCCTAGTGTGGGGGCCAGAAGCAATGTACGTACCTATATGTAAGTGTTTATGTTTATCTTTGTGAAATCCGGAAGAGTCGCATACCGTCTGTGCTGACGCTACGTCTTGATTTCGTCTAAGGACTGGCCACCACAGAGCGCGCAGCATAATGGCACGCATGTAATGCCGGCACGATAAATCAATCTACCACTATTGTTAGTGTAGAGAATGAGGCATCGGTGGCAGTGGTCTATTGAACCGTGTAGAGCTACTTACTTTATAAGAAAAAACTAAAAATCCAAGTCCGATTTTTTTTTATTCAACGTTGCGCAGAAACTCTGACTAAGTGAAATTATACATCACGTTCGGTCGATTTTGGAATTGAGAATTCAACGCTGAAAGCATTTTAAACTCTAATTAACTGTGATTTAAGATTCAGATTCAGATTCAAATATTTTATTCATAGTACAAATAGAATATTTACTTTATGAACGTCAAAGTTGTTAGTTTCACAATTTAATAGATTACATGGAGAAGAAACTAACAAAGAAACTCCACAATACCCTTGAGCAAACTTACGTTTCAGGCACGATATAACTTAGGGCCGATTTCTGAATCGAGAACGCTAATTAACTACTTTAACTGTATTGCTGACTCGTCAAAGTTCTCAAAAAAGAGCGTGACAGAATGATACTTAAGTATTTACTTAGAGTAAATTCTCAATTCAGAAATCGGCCCGTAATCATTGATTACATGCTCAAAGTTGAGTATCGTGCTTTATCATTTTTTTAATTTTTATTTTGGATCTCAAACTCGTACTAGTGCGCGATTAAGTCAAAAATTGCGTTGTAGACGCCATTTGAAGCAAGATTTTACAGGGAAAAAATTGAAAATAATTTTCTCTTCTTTTTTGATTTGGAAAAAAAAACTGTCACACAACAAAATCACAATCACAATGGTCCTAAACTAGTATACCTGGGCCTAGATTCTGTTAATACATTGTAGTACAATGACAACTTACAATGAAAATTCACCCCCTAAGGAGGTAAAATGGGGGTGCAAAGTTAGTATGACACTCTGCCGTTTTTGAAGTTATTTGAATGAAATTCAGTACGAATTCTTCTTTAAAAGTTGTGAAACACCGTGTAAAATATTTTTTTTAAATCATCCCTTCGGCAAAGATAGTATGAAAGTTCTCTAATTAACATTTTAACATTTAACATTTCAAAGTTATTCCAATAAAAAGTGGTTTTTGGGTTTATACGTTTCTAAAAATGATTTTTTCCGATATCCTTTCTTGTGCATTTACCCCCTAAAGGGGTAAAAAGGAGGTGCAAAAATAGTATAAAACTTTGCCGTTTTTTGAAATTATTCGAATGAAACTCCTGAAAGTCATGAAACACGTGTAAAATATTTTTCCGAAAATCATCCCTTAAGGGGGTAAAAGAGGGTGCAAAGTAAGTATAAAAGTTCTCTGATTTGCAGTGGGAATCGATCGCACGACCTTTGGCATGGTAATCAGATTTGTTAATAATGGTGCGTACTTTGTCCAAATAATAAGTACTCACCCGTTAATTTTTGAAGGGTATAAATAGTCGGCGTTTCTGAGGTACCTAATTTAGTTACAGTCTGTTAGCTAGTAGGCTTCGGTTTTCGCCTTCCTTCCTTAGTGTGTGCCTTCCTACTCTGTACAAAACTTTCCTTCACTATTTTGAAAAGTTATGTAAAGTTATAAATAACAATACAAAATAAACCTTACCTTATTGCAATATAATCGATTCTATCCGATAGTAGCCGAGGTATATTCTAAAAGCTAACAGACTGTACCTCAACACTTAAGTTACAACACTTTTATATGTTTAGGTACTTAACTAAAGATAAACAATCTGGGTAAGTCGTTTTATTGAATTATACACTTTTTAAATCAACATTTTTACAAATTAAATGTGTTTTTATGAAATTACATTTAAATTCACATTGAATTGGTAATGTGTAAAGATTTTGGTTTAATAAGTGTACATTTCCATAAAATAAGCGTATCAAGATTGTTTACCTTTAGTTATGTACCTAAACAAAACGGCAAAACGTGGGTTCTAGTGATTGGTGCCTCTGCCTACCCCCTCGGGGATAACGGGCGTGAGCTTTTTTTTTGAGTACCTAAACATATGAAGTACATTTACCTCATCACTCGACACTAAAATCGTGAATATGCGGCGAGCACGCGTATTGTTTGTAGTTTAAGTTCATACTCTCTTGTTCTGGAATAAGTTCTAAGCTTACTGCTGTGCCGATGGGAGTATTGTAACTTACTCTGGCAATATTTCCAGCAAAGTATAAGTTAACTCGCTCGAGTCGAATCGCCCGTAGCCCCGGCTGCCTAAGTGATCTTAAGCGATCAAGAATGTTAAGCAACATAGGGCGCGTTCAGTGCATGGATGGGTGACCGTCTATGACTAACGCTAGGGCGTTTTTCCGAGCGGTTCCGTGCAGGACTATGCAAAATAACAACCTATTCTCAAACCAACTGAATATACTTATAAAATTTTATCAATAATCGGTCAAGCCGTTTCGGAGGAGTATGCGCACTATCACTGTGACAAGAATTTTATGTAATAGATTTTCTGTATTTCTGTAATTTCTCTATTGGTCTTGACTTAGAGTCTTGGTGTATAAAGTGTATATTTCATAATTTGTTGTCCTAGTTTTTGGGAGGCCTGGCATCCTAAAATACAGATCTTTGATCTAGTTTAGGACCCCGTCTTTCCACAAATTACTTCCATTGTGCCATAATGTGTCACATCTATAGTACCTATATTTGTATAGAAAAATAAAAATTGTATTGTATTGTATCGTCTCTACCTCTACAGGCGTAAGCTTGTAATATGTATGTATGCAAGTATTACAAATGCGCAAAAATTCAGTCGCGTATTAAGGAAGATGTTTTTTTATAAATAGAATAATAATTAATCAATTTGAGTATTTCTATTGACAACGTTTTATATCTTTAAAATAAACTAAGAAGTACTTGATGCTTTTCAGCTTAGAGAATTTAAAAACTGGTTTGAACTTTAGACTCTGAATCAGGTGTCATTTTAAACACGAAAAAATAAGACAGAGAAAACTGTAGGCGTTTATTCATAAGCGGGATGCATTGAAGAGGCTTTTTATATCTATATCTTAATCCTTTTTAAGCTCCTATCCGCAAAGGGTGACGCCATTGAGCCTTTAGGTGTTATTTTGAGCCCCCAGAAGATTATTCATTTTATTTTAATATAGTTTTTTTCATTAATAAGGCTCTATATCGTAACACAAGAAGCGGTCTCCTAAAGAGATAAACGTATTAAATTTGGTCGGTGCATTTTTATTAACTTAGTAATCCCTTACAGCGCTCTGTCAATCTTAGATAGAGTTTCCTTTATGAAAGGGTAAAGCCAACATTTAAATTTTCTACAATGTAATATAACTTTTTGCAATTAATTTATAGCTTACAAAATCATCATTATCAACCCAATAAATACCTAAAGGCAATTTTTTTGATAAAGAAAGTAAAATCACACTCAACACAGTAAAATTGACACATCGAAAAATTGCAACGAAAAAAAGGTTTTGTGTAACATTTAGGAGCGTGTAATGACAGCATGTGTAACGTCCTATGAATGGTCTTGTCTGTGTCAAAAAATATGTCATTAATATTGGGAAAAAAGTCAAAGTGCCGCTGGTTGGCACCCCAGGGACTTGTATCATAATAGGCATGTCAACACTTGAGAACGATCGCTGTTACAGTATAAATAAAAGGAACTATTACTTTTGTAGCTGAATGGGGACACTTTTGCAATACTTTGTCGGCGCGACTGAATAGGCATGTAACTTCGATTTATTGATTTTAAGTTTCACAGCAGTTAGCAACTTTTTTTGAATAAAAACATAAAAACTTTACTCAATATTGAAAGTTTATACTTGATAGAAAAGTGTTGGTTGTAATTAATCTAATCAAAAGTATGTTGTAATTTACTAATCTTAAATATTTGTGCAAATACTAAAAAAAAACAAAATAATTTTAGGACAGCAAAAAAGCTTTCCCGAAAATTCTTAGACATAACAATACCTTAAGCTTTAATAGATCTGATACCTCCACTGTGCTCTATCAAATTCGCAATAAGTTTTCTTTCAATGGACGAGCGATGAAGAAAAAATACCCATCCTTTATCAGCCCAAAGTATTGGCACGAAATTGCCTCGTCTCGTCCCACATCAATGTCACCCATTGTGGAGCAAGTATCGCTTACCGCAGAAATTATTTGCTCCCAACAAAGCGACCCTTGAGAGCTCTATTTAACGAAATTACAAATTTTCGGACTTGGACCGATTCACAATGGGCGCGGACCGCGCGGCGAAGTCAGAAGGATGTGTTGTCATGTCAGTGGACTGAATTGACAATTGTTGGCTGAATTTTGATGATGTTTTACTTAGTTATGACATACGTGTGCGTGGAAAATTTTATGATGAAATTGGTGGCTCCCCTGCACGGAATAGTCACCACATTTTTTTGTATTTTTTTGTGTTACCTCACTTCTAGGATTCCTCTTTGTGAAAAAATCTTTAAAAAAAGTAAAGTTACGTGCTGATTTAAAAAAAATGTTTAAATAGTGCTAAGCACCCACAACATCACATAGCAACCGAAATGATACAAAATTTGCTTAATTTTTAAATAATCTGCCCAAAAATATCAAATTACCTAGCCCTAAAAAATCACAATGCAGGCCAAATGTTTACTATTACAAATTACAAACGACAATGAAATTAAAATGTAATGTTCAATTTTGCCGGTTAAAAGCTCCACGCGATACGGGATGCTTCGGGCAAACAAAAATATCAGGTTACAAGGAGGAGAGCCGCTTTTTTGTTACATCATTTTTAAGATACAGGTTAGGTTACGTATTAAGTTAAATAGATAATGTATTAGGATGAAGATAATTTTCGATTGGTGTTTAAGAGTCATAAAATTTTGCAAATTTTGTATCAATAGTTCCAGCGTTATGAAATTTGATATGATGTGGTTTGCCTGAATTTCACTATAGAAAATTATGGATTGCTCTGAGATCAAAGACTTTTAGGCCTAGTAGATGACTGCTCTTGTTATTGTGTGGTTATATTCCAGCTTTCGCTGTGGTACACGTAGGCATATTTTATATTACAGGGCAATCCACCTTTAGCATTGCAAAAGATTTGTACTATGACAAATTTAGTAAAAATTCTGAAAATTCATTGTATCAACTGAAAGCCATCTTCATAAATAATAACCTATCCAGTGCATTACAACGAAGCCTTAAAACAAGTGACCACCTACCTAATCAAATCTCCTTTGTAACACCAAACACTCACAGTCCTAAACACAACACAGAAAAAACAAAAAAAAACACTAGCGTCCAACAGTCTTGTCCGAGAGCCACCTAGCACCGGGGCGATGGCAAGTGGGGTAATCGCGAAAATCTCAAAAATCGCGTGCTAACTCTATGGTCAGTGTAGCGAGTAATCACCGTATGCCCCAAAGTATTCGGAGTTCGGATGCCGCGAACCGTTCACGATGACACGGCTCGCTAGCGACTGGCCGACCCATCTGATTTCAAGTCAGCCGTGTGAGCATTCTCGGAGGCGGAGCCTAGAGGGGCCGTGTTCCACTCACCCCACGCCGTAGGGTGGGTGACGCACACCGCCGCACTCACCAACACTGCCAAAGCCACAGACATTTGGCGTCGATATGACGTGCTGTTTGGAGCGCCGCTAGACTGTATTGTCTGAGGATTTTCGGTGATTGGTTTCAGGATCAGGTATAGGCTTTTAAAGTGTCGGAAGAATGTCTCTGATCGTGTTATGGGTCTATTCAATAAATATGTAAATTGTAAATGTTTACCTCATTGCGTACGAAACAGATTTTGTTTTAGGACTCTTCGTAAGCAACTTCTGAAAAAAAATCTTTAAAATTTTAACAACTTCAGATACTTTTGAAACGTGTCACGCATGTAAATGATCCTAACCACATTGTAGACAGTTATGTGACTTGCCATAGAAACATCTACTCGACCGTGGACATCGTAAACTGGGTGATGTGACGTTTTACAACCCATCGCGATCGTACCCCGTTCGTTTATGTCCGAAGCTTGACGGTAATGTCCCGGCTAAACACTTTGCTGATTTGCTTGCTGGAAAACCTGACTTTTTTACTATGTATTTCTAGTATCCTACATTGAGAATAAATTAAATTAAATACAGACAAGTATAGATTCTTACCTAATAACGTGGCAGTAGAACTAGAAAGCTGTTAAAAACTTAGAAAACTCAAAGTAGAGTTCTATGAGTTGCACTTAATAAAGTATTTGATATTTTTTATAATTTTAAGGACGTACAGTGAGTTGAAAATAAAACGACTACAAACAAACGCGTGAAACATGATACAGGCGGCCAACTCCGACCAAACGGTCACACTCAATTAATTACAAAGAGGAACATCATAATCCCCAATGCAACACGGTGTAACGGCAAAACTGGCGTATAATTCTAAATCAACAAAAACGGTTTTCGCACGCGGAATCACAATGGCAGCACACGGCACTGCCACGCTCCTCTTTGGCAAAGAATCGCTCGGCCCTAATTCATACCGACCTAATTTCACGCTAACTCTTAGTTATTGTCAGTTTTCGCGAGTCCACGTCATGCTGTTTAGCTACGCCTGGTTAAGTCACGTTGATTGAGTCGTCATTTCTGGTAGGGTCAAATCTTTTCAAGTTCTGGTCTTAACAAATCAGAAATCTTTAAAATTCATTTAACACTGGACTTATATTAATTCGATTTTTAATATTTCCGATACGCTATGAATTTAGGCTTAAACATGCTACCGACAATAGGAAAAAAGTATCACAAAAAAAGTAATGCATGATTTTTTGTTGAAGATAAAGAAAGTGTTTGTATAAGAACAATGTGGGGTACCACAGCGGGACATCTAGATAGGGCCAAGGTATTTTTCTTAGATTTTTTCGTTCATTATTTGTTGAAGGCCCCAGCTGAATAGCGTCGGATCCTTAATTTACGCATCGCCAACTTTATTTTGTAGTTTCGCATTTGTTCTTGGGGTCGCGTTTTGTAACAGTGCACAATGCTCTCGCGATTACGATGCCATTGTTGAGGCATATGGAGTGCATTGTTTGTGTTTTATTTCAACTGCTTTCGTCGACTGTAATACGCTTATGACTTCAAGTACCTTCTAACTTTCACTTCATATTTTGCATTGTTGTCACTGGAAGACTAATGATTATTGTTTTGGGAAATAGGATTTGATTAACATTTTCTGCGTTTTGTTGCCATATCATCATCATCAGCCCACCGTTCCCTACTGCTTTTCCCTTTTTTCCTTTGTTGATTTTTCTCCCAAATACATCTCACATGTCTCTTAACCATTCACCATATCGTAATAGTTTCCTTAATACTTTACATTCCTTTTGGACGTTCCCTACTTAGGTAGGTACTCTTGCTACGTAATTCCTAATTTGGATCACTCGTCAAATGAGACACAAACGGGAGCTACGTCCACCCGCCATCCAAAAGACAGTTCTTCTTAATTTCTGTTTTCAGCATATTCAACGAAGTACTCGCGTTCACCAGCTGATTATTTACTGACTTTCCAAGTCCAGCTTTCGTGATTTTATCCAACGATCACTATTTGCTAACACACTTTTTTTCACTGGCCATACAAGGCAGTAAAAAGAAATGTTCTGGTGATCATTGGCATTATGTTGCCGATCATGTTGGAAACGTTAAATCTGTCAGCAGGTCCGGCGACATTATCGCGTAATTCGCATATCCTACATTGCCCTCGCACCCGGGAATCATATCGCACAGTGTCGACGCGCACCGCAGCTGCAGGGCCTTACACGCATCGGTGCGCGCTCACAGCGTCCCGTGTATGGGCTTTAAGTAACGCTTTGTGTACGCCGATAGGTCGGTGACGGTGGCGCGACCTGGAAGCGGTGGCGTGGACTTGGAAGCTAGTTCAACAAAATTTTAGTTTTTTTTGGAATTTAATTTGTTTTTTTTTGTGTATAGATATATTTATCAAGGGCAAAACTTAAATAACATACTACAACTATAGTTTTTTTTTTAGGTTTTTTTTTAGTTGTTAAATATTGCTGGCATGTTTTTAGTTTAGCTGCCTTACCTCGGAATCAGTTTGAATTACCTGAGCCAATGTATGTATGTATCCCGACCTCAAGTATTGCAGTTAAGTAGTCCTTAAATTATCAGTATATTAATACAGAATATATAATAGGGAAAATACAAAGTGAAATATATAATATAATAAACTTAAATATATAATAAAATATATAATATAATAACATAACATAACATTTACATACAGGCACATTTACATCGTAATAAACTTTATTATATTATTTATTATATACAGGTAGGTACACTAAATCATAAAAGTTGCAACCATAAAGAAATACTTGGACAATAGCATAACCGCTGTGTCCTATGCCTTACACCGTGAGTTGTATTAAAAAGAGCGACTATTCTATTTGCCGATAGGTTAAAGATTATCGCGGGTTGTAGCCAATTTGATGCGCGGCATCTTCCGCAGCGCGAACCGCGCGCTTTGTGTGGTTTGAGCAAAAAATGTAAAAAAGTAAATTACAACGTTTTATAGAACCGCATCAACTTTTTTGGAATTTAGAATACGTGACTCAGAAATATAGTACGATATTGTTTCACTTTTCATGTTGTAAAATACTGAGATTCGCTCCTTTTATGTAGGTTTTAGTAGCTATACATAACTGACTAAGTAGGTAGGCAACTACTTACCTACCCTTGTCATAATTCTTCTACTAAACCATTTTTTTTTGTAATAATAAAACAAACAAAAGCTTGAAAACATAATGATATGTACCCTTGCCCACGGATAGCAGCCATGAATTCATAAATTAAGAATTCAGAATCTATAATCATTTTAATGAAGGGGAATATTTAACTTTAGGCTTGTCTTGGAAACTAAAATTAGCATTTTATGTGGAGTTACATAAGGGTGTTAAGCACAAATTATTCAAAGAATGATTGTTTGACACTACAATAATAACTTAATTTATTTGAGTAAGTCTTCCACTGTACTAACGGCCAAAATTTTTGAAATCAAAATTCACGTCCGCACAAATATTTCAAACGTCTGCGCGGCATTAGTTGTAACTTAACAACAGTAAAAACGTCGTGGTAGCGAAGTAAAACTTTGTTCCAAATTTAAAAATTTAGAGCATCTTCAGACGCGATTTTCCCTGTTTCCCCCTTGTCTGTGAAAAGGACGCACACAACGCCAAAGCCATAACAATCTACCAGTCACTCTGCCAATTCAAAAAGAACTCCTCCAAAACTTTCAACTTAGTTTTTTCATCCTATAGGTACTTTATATTGGAGCACTTATAATCATACAGCTAGGTGCTTAATCCACTCCTTACATATCGCAAAAAAGCAAAATAAAATACATAAATATCCGAAAGCGATACTGAAACAACACAGATGCATCATATTTCCCCATCGACATATTATAAACACACGCACGTTGGCTATCTCACTCGCGCACGCAGCTTTCCCGCATAGGTGCGTTCTTTTTTGACGTGGGGCGTGTTCTGCTCTGTGATTGGTGGAAGGGAGAATGGCGAGCGGAGTCCGTCGGCAACCGCCCGACGGCATTTTCCCGACGCTTTAGAGGTTTGAAAATCGAACGAGTTTTTCGGATTTTTGAATCGGAGTTGCACTCTTTGACATCTGATTGGTTTTTTTTGTTATCATGTCGTTTTTGAAAGCGCGTGGACGCGAAATATTTTTTTGCAATGTTTTGTGTCTGTATTTTAAAAAATGTTATTTTTAGAGGAATTTTGGCGCATCTCGTTTTTCTCTTGGTGCAGTTTTTTTTACTAAATGTTCATCGTTTAAAGAGTGATATTTTTTACGGACGTGGGTGCAATGAATTTAATAGTCGTTTCGATTTTCACTATCTTAAAAATATCCTCCAGTGAGGAGATATCTTTTGTTGAAATTATTCTCAGGAGCACAGTTCTCATTTATAAGAAAAATTATAATTAATCTTTCACTCGTTTTTAAATCTTATATTAAGAAATCTTTCTTGTAAATGCGTAAAAGTGTGAAAAATTCTTATAAGTAGCTGCTTGCTAGTGGCTAACCCTAGTCTCTGCCCTACCCTTTCCGGTTAGAAGCGTGAGTTTATGTATGTATCTATATACAGAGATTGCCTATTTTGTGGAGCGATTGAATTTTCAATTATTATTTATTTTGTTGATCTAGTTTCTGTGTTTTTAGATCCAAAAGCCTGGCTTTGATATTTTTTCTATCCATCCCAAGGTTGTCCGGAAGAGATCGCTTTTAGCGATAAGACCACCGTCTTGACGACAAAACTTAGATATATGAGGTTCCTAATGTATTTATTTTGTATACAATCAAGAGTTCTAATCTAATCTTATTTAATCTTTGCCCAGCAGTGGGACACTTTACCCTGTAGAATTTTTGGTGGCCCAACGCAAAATGATCATAACGCTAATGATTAATCTAGGTGACGTGAAAAATAACGGTAAAGCTTGAACATTTAAAAATCTATCATCAATTACTTGATACTATCGATAGAAAGCGCTTGTAACCCCGGCTAGCGGCTGCCTGAGTAAAGCCCTCGTAGCCCCGGCCTGAGTGATCTTAAACGATCACGAAGGTTAAGCAACATAGGGCGCGTTCAGTGCATGGATGGGTAGGTGGGTTCTATGACTAACATTAGTGGCATTTTTCCGAGCGGTTCCGTGCTTCGCAAGGCACGTTAAGCAGTTGGTGCCGGCTACCGTCGATAGATGGCAGTCGTTAAGCCAAGTCAGAGGCCTTAGGGCGGCTTGAAAATTTCTGACCGTAAGACCAGCCACTAGTCTTACAAGCCTCCACCAATCCGGACTTGGCCCCCGTGGTGGAGTATGGCCTCTACCTTCCTCAGGGAAGAGTCCCGTGCCCCTCGGTGGAGACAATAATGGCTTGTTGATGCATACATACAAACATACTCTCTCATAGAAGGCCTGTGTCTTAGAGTGGGACCCATAATACAAATACAAATAAACTTTATATCTCTATCCACAAATTAGGTACAATAGCTGATGTGATACGATATGGCACAATAAGAATAATTTGTGGAAAGACTGGGTCCTAAACTAGATCAAAGATCTGTATCTTAGGATGACAGGCCTCCCAAACACTAGGGCAACAAAGTATGGAACATACTGTAGACACAATAAGTTAAGTAAATAGGCTGTATTATAACAATTAATAAGTAAATAGGCTGTATTATAACAACACGCTACTAGCATACCTCTAGGACACCAGCTGTAAGGGTGATTGCACACGACTCGCGCCCAATTACCGCGTCTCACGCGCCGGTGCATCGCGCGCGCGGGTGCGCAAGCGCACCCACCGTGCTGCGGCCTTTGTTGCCACCTTTTTAATTATCTTGTGCCTTTTTGTGTTAGCTGTGAGATAATTTGGCGTTGCCTATCAAAATACTTGGTAAAATACTGTTTGGAATACTTTTTGAAATTAATTAGGTAGTCAGGTGACCCCAGAGCTGGTAGGTATATACCTTGGTGAGCGCATCAGCCTGGCCATTCAGAGGGGGAATGCTGCCAGAATTTAGAGAACTCTCCCCAACGGCAGCAGTCTAGAGACAACTTTTTTTCTGTAATGTTATGGACGTTAATGTATATTTAGTTTTGCTTTAGTTACATGTATATAATATAATACATAGGTATATGCAGTTGAAACTTTATGTAAAATATAAAATAAAGTACTTACAAACTCGATTGTTATGATTATTGTTATATTAGAAATAGTTATGTTCAAATGTTCCGAGTTTTGTTTTAAGAATCCAATAAGCGATAAATGATGGATGAGTCGGGCTGTTTTTTAGACTAGCCTGTCTTATTAGTCGACTCGTCGGAGTCGGACGCCCTTAGCCGCAGGTCACACGGAAACGACGTGGGGCGCCCTCGCCCCGTCTCTTCTATGTATCCTCTCGTCCCTTAAGGACATTTTGTGCGAAAGTAAATTGGAAAGACGACCTGCCTTATCCACGCCCCCGCCCCACGTCACTTCTGCGCGTCTCAGGTCTTAGGACTACTCTCCGACAACACCGTCCTATTCTCACCCTACAGATATTTTTGAAGAGAACAAGAAATGAACTCAAGCTGGGTTATTCTTTCTCCAAACTTCTGGCCAGATACTTCTTCAATAGAAGGCACTTTATATACCTACCCTATGTACTAGAAGAGGGCTGCTCAGGCTTGAGACATCCAGGGCCCGTGCTGAACGCGGTCTCATAAAAATAGGACTGACGGTCTTAAGCCGGGTCCGCTGCGCCATGTTACGCGTGTTACAAAAAATGTAACACGTTATAATGGGGCGTGGTATAACATGTTACGTGTTACGTAACACGTTAGCCGCGGTGAATGGATAACATCCCCCGCGTTCGCCTGCGGGGGGGTGAAGTCATTCATTTTATGTTAGCGCTCGCCGGACGCACACGTCTCGCGATTCGGTGATGGAGTGGAAAAAAGAAAATACTTTGTTTTTCATACGATTATTTCGAGAAAGACAAGTGCTTTGGGACGCCTCATGTAGTGATAAAGCAGAAATAATAGGAATTTCAAAAGAACAAGTGAATACAAAGTGGATAAGCCTAAAGGGACGAAATAGTTGACACGTCTGCTTCGTCGGAACTCATTTTGTTTTTGTCACAAAAACTGTAACATAACAGAACTAGAAAGTCGCAGCAGACGGGCTGTTACGATAACCGTAACATGTTACATTTTTTGTAACACGCGTAACATGGAGCAGCGGACGCGGCTTTATAAATCATCATCATAATCATTCAGCCACAAGAAGTCCACTGGTGGGTATGGGCCTCCTCCATGGATTTCCAAAAAGACCGGTTGGAAGCGGATTCCATCCAGCGTCTTCCTGCTACTTGGATGAGATCATCTTATAAATACCCACTCTATATACTAGAATAGGGTTGCTCAAGCCTATAATAGGGTTGCTCAAGCCTAAGCCTAGAATAGGGTCTTAATAACGGTACCTTAAAAGGAAAAAAACGGAACCCTTATTAATTTTTTGTCCGTCCGTCCGTCTGTCTGTCGGTAACGCGTGAAGGTATCGAATTGAAATTAAAACTAAATGCTTAAGTCTATGGCCCCTTGAAGCTGTGAAAAAATTAAATTTTCAAGTTAGCGTAAAAAAAAGATACAACCGTTTACTTCGCAAAAAAAAACATATATTTCGACACGCAAGGAAATTAAAATTCATAGGGCATATCTCGTTCACCTAGAACTAAATTTTGCTACTGATGTCATCTTAATACAAATACAGGAAAATATCTGAAAACTACACATTTGTAATTAAATAATAAATAAAATCCACCAATCCGGACTTGGCCCCCGTGGTGGAGTATGGCCTATAAGTTTCTTAGGGAAGAGACCCGTGCCCCTCGGTGAGGACATAATGGGTTGATGATGATGATGATGAACAAAAAAAGTTTTTGAAATTCGGGAAAATGTCTGAAAAAACTGTGAGTACCTACGTCGGCCTCAGTAGGTGAGCCCGACTCGCTCTTGACCGGTTTTTGTAAATAACAAAAACCACTACAAACTGTCAAAAGACAGATTTCTGAATTGAGAATTAACACTCTTTTCTAATGAAATTTGACGAGACAGCACTACAGTTAAGTAGTTACTTAGCGAAATTCTCGATTCAGAAATAGGGCCCAAATTTTGATATTTTAGCGCCTCAAAACGCGCGACTCGTGGCATCGTATTACTCATGCGCGGCCGAGTTACGCTCGCGGGCCGCAGCTTAAGCAGCCCGGCCCCAAAGCGAGCCAGAAACAAAAATCCACACTTTGCTAAGAGTATTAGGTCGGGAAACGTTTATAATCGGCTAAGTATCGAATTGTTCTCAACAATTGTACCCGACGCGACGCCCCGCCACAAAACAATAGTGTTGCAAAAGATTCGACCTACAACAATGTAATTTTTTTACTGTTCCTTCCAATTTCTGGTAAATTAACTGAACAGTTGTCATTTTTCAAAAGTGTATACTACATAAAAAATAAGCTGTTAACACTAGACTAACAGATTATTCATCATCCACCCATTATGTCCCCACTGAGGGGCACTGGTCTCTTCCTTGAGGAAGTTGTAGGCCCATATTCCACCACGGGGGCCAAGTCTGGATTGGTGAAGGCTTTTAAGACTAGTGGCTGGTCTTACTGTCAGAAGTTGTCAAGGCGCCCTAAGGCCTCTGACTTGGCATAACGACTGCCATCTATCGACGGCAGCCGGCATAAACTGCTTAGCGTGCCTTGCGAAGCGTGACTAGCATTAGTCCACAGACGGTTACCCATCTATGCACTGAACGCGCCCTATGTTGCTTAACCTTCGTGATCGTTTCAAGATCACTCAGGCAGCCGGGCTACGAGCGATTCTTAGAGTACCAGAAACCAAAATAAGAATTTAAAAAAATATGAACGCAGCAGAGCAGCTCTGCTGGGGTGCTATTGCTGCTATTGTGGGATGTTGTAAAAATGACAACTACTTTCGGGTCGGTGATACTGACTCGGTATACTCGGCTCCAGTCGGTCGGGGACGCTGAATCGTGCATACTCGGCTCCTTCGTCGGCTCGGCTCGTCATCTTGATGTAGGTTTCACTTTTGTTGTGTGGTTAGTAATCCATGCAGGATTAAATTTTAATATAAAAAGTTTTCGACAGGTTTCATCATGAGCAGAGCTTAATCATGCGAAACAGAGCGAAATCTGGTCGGACTCTTCCGCCAAAAAATCAACTAACTTTATCCGGATAAAAAACGAGTAAACTTAACAATTTGTAGTTACTAACAATCTGTAGTTACTAACAATCTGTAGTTAATCTTTCCTTTTACCACATACTATTTAAACTGCATCTGAGGATTGTTTTAAGATATCGTGTTCTACGAATAAAACCGTAAGCCTTCTCCATTTTCCTATTTTGTGACACCAGGCAAGGTTCTCGTTCGCTAAAATTGCCTACGAGAGTTTTAAGCCTATAGAAAACGGAACCAATGAAATCTCGACCCAACCCTCTTCAAGTTAGAGCCCAAATTTGACCGAGTGGCAGTCCAAAATAATTCCTGAAAAGTGAAAGCTTTCCTACGCAAAGGTATTTTAGGTTTAAACTCCTATTGAAAGAGGTGAAAGTTTAGGAGACGGTGCTAGACCACTGTAGTGCTTATTCAAAAGATGTTAGAGTTGAATTTGTTACGGTTAGAGCTGGGTGAAGGGAAGATTTTGGCAAAACGAGTTCGCACACAGGAGGTAATTGTATCGGGGGATTCGGATCGACCCCTTGAAATAAGGATGGGACGTAGTCGATAAAGGAAGAAAAGTTGCAGGCGAATTTGACCTTTATTGGCAAATTGTTATTAGTTATAGTTTTAGGCTGTTTAGATATTACTTTTTTATTTGTTTATCTTATTTGTGAATGCGCCATTCCTTCAAATACCCGATTAGCGCTACATAAATTTGTCTTTGTTAAGCAAAGACGTAAACTGTCTTCGAGAAGTGTGCTAAAGGAAATGTGTATTTTTAGATTATGTGATCGTTTTTGTTTTTTTTTTTATTTTAATTTTAATTTCAAACAAATATAGTGTGTTTTCGCGTGTAAATAAAAAAATATCTAGCTATCTATCGTCGTCTAAAAGTGTTAAGCTGCTAACTCCAAAAGTACAAATTTTCAGGAGACTGATAAAACCATCTTATCTTCCTATTTTTACATCAGCAATGAAATGAAAAACTGAAAATACCGTTTTAGACAAAATGTTCATTGAATTTCATCGAAAACGGTATTTTTAGTTTTTCATTTCATCGCCCGATGTAAAAATAGAATGGTTTTATTAGTCTCCTGAATATTTGTACTTCTGGAGTTAGCAGCTTAATACTTTTAGACGACGCTATTTTCTTTTGCAATATTGTAATTTGTATAGAAAAAAAAACTTACACAGAAAACTCACTGGTTCTGGTTCCAAACTAGCCCGGCAAGGACATCACAAACATGAAAATACACCCTGAGGCCATTTATGTAAATGTACGGTAGCCCCTAGTGGGATTCGAACCCACTACCTCAGGCATGGTAGGTAATAAGATATAATACCGAGGCAGTCATACATAATCTACACATAATAAAATGGATTTTATATAGATATGAACAGGCCTTGTATTTTTTAAAATAAATATGACGCCTTTACAGCAGAGCTTTGCTTGTTGTATCTTCTAGTTAATAAAGTCAGTCGTAGATAGGTAGGTTAACTAATCTGAGAATTCAGTAAAACTGTTAAATAAAATACAGTCTGTTAGCTTTTAGAATATACCTCGGGCTCTTGAGTAGGCTTCGGTTTTTGGCGAAAGCACACGAGTGTAATACTACTTGGTGTTATATTTTATTATATGTTATACAAATATTAGTTCCGATTTCGAAATAAAGTGTCATATTGGTTCCGATATTTCTATTACACGAATATATCCGATTCTATCCGATAGTAGCCTAGGTATATTCTAAAAGCTAACAGACTGTAAAACTGTTCCTTCCTGTTTAACAGAAACCGCAGCAACACATATTTTATGTGTCATTTATTAGGCGGCTGTCAGGGGGTTGTTTGCTGGCGCGACTGCAGAAATTTATCAACTCATAGCAATATTTTGTAATCGCCTATGGTTGCCCGGAACAAATAACTTTTATTATCATTTAAAAGGGCGCTGGTTTTTTGCTTATGCACTGGATGAGAAACAAGAACGGAGCCTTATAGACCCCGTATCATGCTGAAGGTGTTAATATAAATTGCCAATCCGCGATGGGCACGCGTGGTAAATAAGTGCGTGATCTCTTCTGACCTGACGTGATCTCTTGTGGCCTGAGAAGGCCTGTGCCCTACAGTTGGACGTGTTGTCGCGGTATGCGTATGCGTAAAAAGGGGGTGCGATCCGTAGTAAAGAGGGGTATCCAGAGGCAGAGTAGTTTTTGTATTTATTTAAATGTAAAGGAAAGGCACCTGGGAACAATAAAAAATAAGGTCTTAACTAAGGTCTAAAACATACATAAATATAAAAATACAATTTGGATTATAAAAGAAAGAACACTTACATTAATTTTATTAATGTGCCTTTTAAATATTTGTTGATGATTTATAATATAGGTATGTATGGAGATTAGAGCAATCCGCTAACGTACTGACAGACGTGTTGTAATGATAATAAAGGTAGAATGACGCTTACGTCCACTTGGTTCGGAAGCTCAGGGTTATCTGAACCAGATACGTCCGTCCACGGTGGCAAATGTCAAAAACTAATTAAATTTTGAATAGTTATAGGCCGAAAATGATTAAAAAGCAAGGAGGCAATCACCTCGTTACAGTATAAACCTAGGCGCACTCTAGCGACACGCGACAGGCGATAACTCGGCGACTACAGCGCCACCAAGTTATCTGTTCAGGTGGGCAAAATTGTAACTAACTAATTAATTGTATATCCTGTTCCCCATTTATTGTTTTATTTGTTCACTTACTAAAATTTATAGATATTTTCATTCAAATTTAAAGACGGGTTAAAATATTCTCATTTTTCTAGGTAAATCTCTTAAAGGTTACTACTAAATTCTCAACTAGCGCCGCTATCAACTGAACAGTTAAGATGGTGGAACTATAGACGCGACGACAGGCTAGGCCCGTAAATTTTCATATATTTTCAGAGTCGCGACGACAAGACGCCAGAAGCAAATGACAACGTCGCGTCTGACGTGACGATAAGTCGCCCTGTTTGCGATGGCTCTAACAGTCGGACGACGACCTCTGTGCAGCGGTTAGAGCAACTGATACCATATGAGAGGTTCCGGGTTCCAATCCCGGACGTGGACAAAAAAAAATACAAGCTGAGGTTGTGAGATAA
The DNA here is from genome assembly GCA_947310845.1 of Yponomeuta plumbellus. NCBI lineage: Eukaryota > Metazoa > Arthropoda > Insecta > Lepidoptera > Yponomeutidae > Yponomeuta > Yponomeuta plumbellus. The sequence goes on from OX371206.1 coordinate 4,968,520, forward strand.
AATTTATCTATATTTAATATTTAATATTTTCATGTCTGTGATGTCGCTGTTTCTGGTTCTCCCTGTGTTGTGAGAGAGTGATCCTAGTGTAGGTCTAGAAGCAATGTATTGTTATCATTTTAATGATTATTCTATTCTGTTCTGTTCTCTAAGATACAAAATTCCTTACACCCATTACAACTATCGATATTTCCGAGTTAACCCCTCGTGCGTCCCAACACTACAGTACAAAGAGGGGCCGGGAAGACCCCACCCCGTCGCCAGCACGGAGGGTCCGTCGCACCCGCTATTCATTACTGTTTGTGTGTATCAGTTTTTTGCGTTATTTGTTTTGTCCCACATTAAGTATTATCAGGTTGCCGGTTAATAGGTTGAGTGGGTGACTGTACGAAGTGATCGTTTTAAAGTTCCCATCTCTGTAATCATCATCATCAACCCATTATGTCCCCGCCGAGGGGCACGGGTCTCTTCCCTGAGGAAGGTATAGGCCATACTCCACCACGCGGGCCTAGTCCGGATTGGTGGAGGCTTGTAAGACTAGCGGCTGGTCTTACTGTCAGAAGTTTTCAAGCCGCCCTAAGGCCTCTGACTTGGCTTAACGACTGCCATCTATCGACGGCAGCCGCCACCAACTGCTTAGCGTGCCTTGCGAAGCACGGAACCGCTCGGAAAAATGCCACTAGCGTTAGTCATAGATGGTGACCCATCCATGCACTGAGCGCGCCGTATGTTGCTTAACCTTAGCGATCGTTTAAGACCCCTCCGGCAGACGGCCTTTGAGCTCTCTGTAAAGTTATGTAATATATCCAGTAAACAAGTAGGTATCTCTTAGTAAACAAGGACTGCGGCTGACAGGAAAGACGTAAGCGCGTGGAAAAGAGGCGATGAGATAATATATTTATCTCACTCATATAATAGTCACCGCTATAAAATATTATCTAAAAGTTTACTCGGAAGATTTTTTTTTACCGCGACTATAGGACTCATGAATCGCTCGTAGCCCCGGCTGATCTTAAACGATCGAAAGCTAGGCGAAAAATGTTATTATAAGTTAAATGATTATTTTAATTATCCCTTTTAGTGTGAACTTCACAGTCTTGTTAAATTGTATTAGTATTGACAAGAAATCATTCATAGACTTTTTATTGGATGTTATTATTTATTTTTGTTGTTAATAGGTTAAAATTGCATCTTGTCATAGCAGACTTTTGACTAGGTAAATAATATAAATGCAAATGCCGGCGTGTTAAAATGTTAATTAATTTAAATGGTATACCATTAAGTTTTCTTTTCCTTTTGACATTGTATGATTTATTGGTAATTATTTTTGGAATTAACTTTATGGTGCTTGAAGCTTTGACATACTTACTTGGACATTTTCGTTTTTATTATTAGTTTTATTAATTGAAAAGACATTTTATTTAGGTAGGGATCACAATTTTGTACGCCTAAAGGCAAGACATAGATAGACTATAATATTTCTATAACAGCTTGTAATATTTACCTATGTTTACAAATAAATAAATTGATTGATTGATTGATTGATTGATCACGAAGGTAAAGCAACATTGGGCGCGTTCAGTCCATGGATGGGTGACCGTCTATGACTAACGCTAGTGGCATTTTTCCGAGCGGTTCCGTGCTTCGCAAGGCACGTTAAGCAGTTTGTGCCAGAAAAGCCTTGGTCTTAAATTACTGGTATGACGTCAGCGTCCTTTGCCTTATTAAAAAAAAACAATACAAATTACTTTCAATTTTGTTTTTTTTTTTGTTACGGAAGCAATGACTCTTTAATCATGCTCTGATGACGCCACAAGCACCAAAAAATAAAAAGATATATTAAAATCTAGCGACTCGCAGTGGCTTCGCACGGGTTACCAAATTGTTTCCGTGGAAATAGCTATATTAGTTCTGTGGAAAATTCCCGGGGTAGTAACTTTTTAACACCTTCGGTTACACTACTTTTCGTACGGAACCCTAAACTTTTTGAAAATCCAATATAACCTACATTACTCACGAAGAATGTAGCTTTCTAGTGGTGAAAGAATTTTTAAAATCGGCCCAGTAGTTTCTGAGCCTATTCATTACAATCATACACACACACAAAAATACAAATCTTTCATCTCTATAATATTAGTATAGGATTAGTTTAGATAGATAAATAATGAATAAAACTCAAAAATACCAAAAATCTTAAATTGGTCAATATTTTCAAAATAAATTATAAAAAAATATATCAAAAATACGTAGCATGGCCACCCGCGTCTTTTCCACGCCCTTGTCCCACACCAATCCTATGCGTCCCACGCCTAACATTATTTACTTGAGTTGTGGGCTTCCTAATGCCCTCTTTTGAGCATGTTATTTAGAAACATCAATCTGTTAGGGGCTAGCAATGCAAAATGTAGAGCGAACATTGCTAAAGAGGGAGGGTCATTGAGGGTGGAGGACTAAGTCGTTTCGTAACCCTACGATAGATGGCGCATTATTGTTTAAGAAGTTCGTCGGCGATTTTTTTTTTATTTTGAAATATACTATTTACTTTATTGCTAACATAATAATTTAAGAGTTCCTATGTTTACGAGCTTATAACTCGTGAGTATTGAACTCACGAGTTATAAGCTCGACTTGATGATTGTCACGAATGATTAACTTAATTAGTCTCTATTTGTGAAAACTTCTAATTAGCTTTTTGTCGTTTACTAAATTCTTTATTTGGTTAAGTTTAGCTGTAAGTTTACCTTAAGGTAAAAAAAACAAAAATAAAATAATTCTTTATGAACATATTATATCTGTGTTTATCCTGGTAACAATAAAGAAGTTTTTTGTTATATCCTATGTACCTATATAGGTTTATACTCGTACTTTAGCAGAAATAAATCAAGCAAACTCTCAGACTGTCTGAGGCAGAATGCTGGCCGTGGCTGGAAGAGGACGACCGAGGATATGAAGTCACATGCCTCGGAAGAGTTCTATTCACTAGGGGAAGTCTATCCAAGGGGGAAGACCATAACGGTCTATATTCTTACTAAATTTTTCATAAAAAAAATCGAAACAGGCGTTGCGGGCGGAGGTGGCCATAGTTTGAACTCTATCGTGCAATACTACAAATTTGGCATTGATTTCGTATAAATCACGGATAACAAATACTATTTCAAAATAGGTATGCAAAGTTAGAAAACAAAACCGGCGTGGCTGCATGCAACGTCTAATATGCAATGACTAATTAATGTCGATGAAGCAAAAATGATCTGTCAGGATCGTGCCAAGTGCTGTCCCTGGTTTCTGTTTACCCGTCAGGGATTCAGCCGTGAGCTTATGACTTGTATGTAAAAACAACCGAACCGAAATTTCAAACAAAAATACTTTGTCATTGGACGACTTAGACAAGGCGTTGCGTTACTGTCCTTTGGCTATTTCTGCTTTCTGTAGAGCATGCTGGAATAAACTTTACTATGATATAAAGGTGTTGTTCATATTATCGAAACAGATTTTAAAAAAAATACCCTGTTTTGTATCACACGGCTAGACAAAGACCTCCTGTTCTCCCTCCCCGAGCAAATCATTGGTGGGAAAAATATCGGCAAATGATTTTATACCCGAAATATCGCCCAGCAAAACGTTTTAATTTGTATCAAAATCATTCACGCGGAGAAAAAAAACATTTCATCTCTCGCCGACAGCATAAAATCATGTTTACACTTCTTACACTTGTTTGCGAACTCAGACAATGGTGCGATTATATCCAACATGTAACCAAAAAAATCCGTATTCTGGTGATCTCTGCCATCGCACTATTTGCACAAAGGGAAGATAACCAGGAGCTTCAGCAGGCCATTGCGTAAGCGCATCTAATCACGACAAAGGTTACCGACTAAGTTTTGTGCAAGACCGACAAACAGACGAGACGAGCGGTGCGTTTTTAGCAATTTTGTACAATAATACCGTATTGTTATTGATACAGTATTTGTGGCGGATTTTCTTAGGGTTATCTACCTGTGCGATATTTGCTGTGCCGCGTAATCCGGCCCTGTCGAAACGCGGTTCAAATGATCGTTGCTGTGAAGGGAAACAAAGGGATTAAACCTGAGATTAAGTAGTGTAGCGATTTCTCTATAGGAGCTGGCCGACACAGCCATCTAATATGCTTTTAAATTTTTAGAAGGGAATCTCTACATACGTTTTTCTTTAGGTGTCAGTCTATCCCTAGGCTAGGCAATCATCATCATCATTCAGCCACAAGAAGTCCACTGCTGGACATAGGCCTCCTCCATGGATTCCCAAAAAGACCGGTTAGAAGCGGCTTGCATCCAGCGTCTTCCCGCCACTTGGATGAGATCGTCTGTCCATCTTGTGGCTGGTCGTCCTACGCTGCGCTTGCCGATGTGTGGTCTCTATTCCAGAACTTTTCGGCCCTATCGGCCGTCAGTTCTGCGTGCTATGTGCGCCGGGCACTAACATTTCAACTTGCTTGCTAGGCTGGGCGATGCACGATGAAAATCTTCTAATAGGTATATAAAATTCTCGTGTCACCACTCACGTGTTAGTGCTAACTCCTCCGAAACGGCATGGCCGATTTTGATGAAATTTTATATGTGTGATCGATAGGTCTGAGAATAGTTTCGTTATCTATCTATCTTCTATAGAAATAAAATTTAAAGTCCTGCCTGACTGACTGACTCACTCATCAACGCTCACTACGCCCAGCCCAAGCCGTAGGACCTAGGAAGCTGAAATTTTGCACAGAGGGTATATAATGTAAGCAAGAAATAAGACCAGATTTTTTTTAAATTCAACCCCTTAGGGGGCAAAAAGGGTTGCCAATATTTGTAAAGGAGGTATAAAGAATGTTGTCTAATTTTCTTAAAACTTAAAATAAATACTTTTCAACACAATTGATTGAACACGTGTTTTGCCGTTTTTCTAAATTTAACCCTTAAAGCAGTGAATGGGGTTGCGAAATTTTGAACTTAAGTCCACGCGGACGGAGTCGCGGGCGAAAGCTAGTAAATAATAATAGACGAACTCAATTACAGTAGTCTCGAGTTATGCCTTTCATAATCACTATAATCCTTCGCTCCCCACCTCAGGCAAAGGGTAGTCAAAGAAATCCTATTTTCATAGTTCACTTCACAGTGGTTTAATTTGGTTAGTGCGCATGGGTGCGTGTAAGCTTCTGGTTTGGATGTATTTTGGGTTGGTCTAAGGAGTGATTTCGACTTATGTATTGTAGCTACTGCTACATGAATTTATTCTTAGGAAACTATAGTTTAAGGCAGTAGTATTTTGTCTGGACTTCCACTTTCACAACGACCGTGACCACGTTGGTATGGTATTGGTTGGTTGATATTATCCTTTACTGTTATTTGATTATGATCGTTGCTGGTACCTATATAATTTCAGAATTGTTGTAAGATAAGATGAGAATATTCTTTATTGCACACAAAAAACACGAGATATAAATAAAAGTTGCAATTTAAAAAAGTACAATTGGCGGCCTTATTCCTGACAATTTCTTCCAGACAACCTTATGGTGGTAGGATATCCGAAATGTGTTTCAACGTAAAGAAATTACATTCTTTTTGTTGAATGTTAATGTACTTATAATGTTAATGTTAGCCGCTGCCTTGGGGCCGAATGTAGTAGAGAAAAAGGCAGCGAAAAAAAAACTCTACTCTGACCATCTTTTCTCAAGTGACCTTAACCATAAATCACTTTATCACCTTACCGGTAGGTAGGTAATTGTAGTTAGAACCTTCTTTAACCGACTTCAAGAAAGAGATTCTCATTTCGTCGGAATCGTTCCCCGATTACTCGTAAGTCGAAACCGGTTTGGAGAAATCTTGTTTGAAAGGGTAGACTTTTCAAGTGCTCCCATATTTACCAAGTCAGGATCTGATGACAGGTCCCTGAGAGTTAGAGGGAATCCTTCAAATTTAAAAGCCACACTGGAGGCGATTTGCATATTTTTATAGTGACACGTGAATTTGCTTTCGGAAAACACTAAGTATTTGGCGGAGTCGTAGTAATATTCACACAGAATCCTGAAATATTATTTTTTATTAAAAAATAAAACCCGACTTCAAAGACTACAACACTAAAAACAGACAAATAAGCAACACATTCAGCGATTCATTTTTATATTATAGGTGAGAAATATAAAGATAATGAGTCTGTTGTCGCCATCTGTTTTGCCTCACAATATTATAATCTGGGTATTTTACTGCACTAAATGAAATATAAAACAAGTTCGCAGCATTTCCCACGACAATTTTGAAATCGCAATGAGCCGGAACTAAGAGAAAGTGAAGTTATAATTTGTGCCGTTTACCCATTCGCGTTGAGAGATGGCTGACATCCTTCAAACCTTAACAAATTGTATTCCAAACCAAATATTTAAAAAAAACTGAGAAGAATTTCTTCTTCTCAGTGTTTTTTTGTATTTGGTTTATCAAATCAAATCTACCAAGTCAGAGGCCTTATGGCGGCTTGAAAACTTCTGAAAGTAAGAACAGCCACTAGTCTTACAAGCCTCCACCAATCCGGACTAGGCCTCCTTGGTGGAGTATGGCTTATACCTTCCTCAGGGAAGAGACCCGTGCCCCTTGATGGGGACATAATGGGTTGATGATGAAACTGAAAACGGACAAAAATAATGCAAAAATATATACGATCGCAAGTACGACTGAAATTGGCCAAACATGTTACCCTCCTCGGGTTTCGTCACAGTCGAGTAAAAATGTGTATTATTTTCATAATATGTTTTTTAGCTAAATCTTAGTAAGCATTTATATTTTTAAAGACAATGTAAACTATGCGATCTAAGAAACTTTTTTATAACGAAGCAACTATTGCTAAACCACACATGTTTTTCTACTAATATAATATGGATATTTACGTCCGAAGGAAATTAACCTTCTTCACTATTTTCTCACACTGTTTATCGGCTTCATCGTGATTTATTTTTAGTTTATACCTATTGGATTTTTTTAAACATGACGAATTTGTTAACTAATTTTAGATCATAAAGATTAAAATGGTTTTTTGCGTCATCCAGCATTACAACTATACCCTTGCTAAGTTTTTCAATATTGAAAATCCAACTTCTAAGGTCTTTTTATAAATAAAATAAAATAAACTCGCCCGTTATCCCCGAGGGGGTAGGCAGAGGCACCAATCACTAGAACTGGGCCCACGTTTTGCCGAGTTTATTAGGTCCCAAACGTGACAAGTGGCAAGCCTGTCGCCGTTATCCGGGCACAATTTATCAGCGAATGGTGTAGCTTTACAAACGAACAAATGTACGTAACTAAAAGTCATAGGTACACGCGTGGTTCTAACCCAAACCCTCATGATCGAGAAGCAAGGGTCAACCCCACTACGCCACCACCGTTCTTTTTATTCCTTTTGAAAATACAGTTCGATGCTTTGTAGTCTTGTAAGCTGCCAAATGCGAAAACACGTTTTTTCTTATCATGACATGATTATCATTGTGTCACTTGCTAGGTTTTGAAATTGTTCAGCCGTATTGATTCTTTTGTAGACTGTGACCAATTAAAAACGATTAAAAAAGTATGTATAGACTATGCGGCCAGCCACAAAACATGGAATGAGTAATCATTATTATACAGAAACAATCCAACACACACTCGGGATGCTTCAGTTCCGAAATGCACTTTGCTTCCAAGAATTATGGGTGCAATGTTCGAGCCACAGAAGTGATATAATCAGATAGACCGCTTTTCCAGTTTATATTTATTTTGTAGTAATGTTATTGCGAGCTTATGGTGTCCGCAATTCCGTTTGCACCAGATTAGCGCCTCCGATTGCCGTATTTTCTTCTCCAAAGTCCTATCTATCTTTATACCAAAGTTAATTTAATAGATTTTGATAGTGAGAAAAGTGTTATGTAATAGCATCGTAAATTAATTTAATTTAAATTAACATAATATATTCATCATCAACCCATTATGTCCCCACGGAGGGGCACGGGTCTCTTCCCTGAGGAAGGTATAGGCCATACTCCACCACGGGGGCCAAGTCCGGATTGGTGGAGGCTTGTAAGACTAGTGGCTGGTCTTACTGTCAGAAGTTTCTGACTTGGCTTAACGACTGCCATCTATCGACGGCAGCCGGCACCAACTGCTTAACGTACCTTGCGAAGCACGAAATCGCTCGGAAAAAATGCCACTAGCGTTAGTCATAGACGGTGACCCATCCATAGACTGAACGCGCCGTATGTTGCTTAACCTTAGTGATCGTTCAAGATCACTCAGGTAGCCTAGGCTACGAGCGATTCATTCGAAAATATATTATGTTAATTTAATACGTTAAACATAAAAGCATAATATGTAAAAAGGAGCACTTTTTTTCATTTACGTAAATGAAAAAAAAATGTAATCGTAGTCGATTAATTGTTGAATAGGTAAGATTTTTTTCATTCGTTTAACTGTTTAGTCATAAGATAAGATAAGAATATTCTTCATTACACACAAGAAACCACAGACAAATAAAATAAAGTTGTAGTTATAAAATTAACTATAATAATGATGAAGAATAATGAATAAGGATTCCGAAATGCGAGTATCTATTTATCGTGGTCTTTGGCAGATTCCATTGATGATGATAAACGTGGATGATTAACCCTTCTGCGTTCTGTTTATGATTAGTGCCCGAACCCACTGTGCAGCGTCCGACCGCGCGGAAACTGTCACTTTTGACATTTCACTTGACACGACCCGTTCCTTATTCAAATATCCCGCGCCTTTTTCTTTTAAATTTTATTTCTTTATCACAGACTCAATCTAGTGGCCAGTGTCGTTCGAAATTTGATTTTAAAAATTTCAAGGTAAGGTTTTGAGTTGCACGATGTTTCGTTTGGAAACGCGATATGACTTTTTAATCGTTTATTATCTTGATTAGTGCTTGGTGGGGTATTTCGTTACGATTGGCGGCGATGAATGTATAATTAATTGGGTTTATGAGCGAGTTATTGTGTTCTCGTAATAATTTCTTTAGGTTTCAGTACTAATTGCGTGCTAAAAAGGCTTAATGCACTTATCGGACATTCAAATCGTAAGGTTTCTAAATGTGAAAAAATAAAAAAAAACTTATTGTGAAACACAACAGCATCCGTCATTTTTTGTAGCTGGCCGCTGACGCAGCCCGTCACGTTTAAATTTCGAACACCATGACAGGACCTTTTGAAAAAAAAAACAGGAGTTCTGTATAATGCAACCCGATCTTTAAGAAATTCACTTGCTACTAAGTTTATTATGTGATACTTCGGCCGAATTTTGTTTTTTATGTAGATATTTTTTTTGTAAATCGTCGGCTCCTTTTACCTACGTGTTTTTGTTAGAGCGTAATTTGAAAAAGTGATGTTTGGTTGAATATCATATGTTTACCGAAACCTTTTAAAAAATGCTTTCATATTCTATGCTTGAGTATCTCTCATTCAGAAGCAGATATCATAATATTGACAATTCTCAAAATAATTTCGTCGTTATAATATTTATTATGCGTTGGGACCAACCCATTCAAAGGTGGTAAGATAAAAAATGGTGTTATCTCGTACTGAAAATTGTTATGCTATCAATCCAATGATACTTAGTTATAACTTTGACACAACAAAATCACTTGTCCGGGTCCTAAACTAGGATACCCTGAGCTAATTAAGACGTAGTTTAACAGAAAGGTTCCAACCCACACAAAGTGAGTTTTGAGATATTTGACTTTTTAGGTTTAAGCTGATTTACGCTCTCCATACATGTGGGTTAGACTACCATGTGCCATAACTAATTTATCCATAATAGTATTGTTTGTTTCGTCGTATCAAACTATTTTAAGTATAAATTCCATTCTGTATATACCTCTTAAGATTCTTATATTCCAATCCTTCATGGTTGTAACACACCGCGGCCTGTGACGTTCGCGGGGTATCTCTTGGCACTGACTGAAAATCAGCGCTGAAGGCTTGTCCATCAGCATAATGCTGAGTCAGCTGCCATTTATAACAGCAGTGACACGCCGTGACCTTTATTTTCTTTCTGTTCTCTTCTGATTTTCTGTTTTGCTATATTTGTTGTTTTATTTTTTTGGGTTTGTTGTATTATTGTGGCATGTGTACTGTTTTTGTTTTTCATGCAAGAGGTCCCGGGTCCAATCCCCAGCTGGGGTAAAAAAAAACTCCAGGTCTTGGATGTTTACATGTTTATGACGTCGCTGTTTCTGGTTCCCACGACACAGGGTATCCTAGTGTGGGGCCAGAAGCAATGTATGTGCCTGTATGTAAATTTTTATGTTTTTATAATAAATTTTTCTTCTTCTTCTTCTTCATAACTTTTTACAGTCGACAGCACGTCAACCTTCATATTTTAGTTGTAAAGTCGCCCGTAATGCAACGGAGTAGAGTGCATGGGTGTATACGATGATGTGCTGTCGACTGTACATATCATCGGATCGCTATGGAAGTCTTTGATTGCTAAAATATAGAGCATAATACGCTACTTGACTCGTATCAAATTTGACGCGATAAATGGATATTTCCTGTAGTATCTAACGTAAGTAACCGAAATATACTGACTTTGCTAAGTAAATATGCAGGATGGCTGCAAAATTTGCAAATTAAAAAAATATTTTTCGCCTTTAAATCGGAACGGTGAAAACACTATCCGCCATCTTGAAAGCACCTTTGGTTGTAAACAAACATCTGTCAGTCGTGCGTGCGTAGGTTCTATTGTGATTTGGATTGGATTTAGTGTTTTTGCAAACACTCTTCTTGTGCAGTTAGTGTCTTATCATTTTATTGATAAGCGCAATCATGGACGCTGGATTCGTGGAAGCTGATAGTACCAATTTGCCAAAACCAAACCAATTCAAACCAAGCATTATTACAGCTAAAAATAGTTTCTGTGTGCATTGATATTACAGGACTTACATGAAAGTGATCTTCACATAAATACACCCAAGTTTCAGTCGGTAAAGAATCGGGGTCTCTCTTGACAAGTTTGAGCCAAGTTTTTCGTATGTTTATTTCACTGGGCACACGAATCCGCGACTTCCCGGCGGTCTTTATTGACGTGTGTTTGCAGTCTCGAATAATGCAATAATTATAATTGATATATTTTGCATGTAAACTCGATGAAATCATGGTTGCGTTGTTGTTATTTCACTATGCTCACAGACCACTGGACTAGGTAAAGATCGTTTCACCAAACAAGTCCCACGGTAAAATCCTTAAGGCCGTAACAATAAAAGCCAAAATTCATTAACTCATACTTCTTTCGTGGCACGAACTCTACCTATGTTGAATGTCAAACTTTGTTTACAAATCTTTAGGACTCTTCTTCTGAGTTAGGACTTCAAACCATAGACAAAAATGGCGGACCGCGTTTTTGGCTGTTTAGCAAAGCAACGTTTTAAAATAATGTTTTTGTTGCTTTTAGGTCCTCAAAAAATATACTGAAATATTTTTTGGTCTAATGGAAGAGATATTTAGCACTTAAGACATACTTTAAAAAAGAGTCAAGTAGCGGATTTAGTAATCATTTTGGTATTATTTAACTCAGAAATGACCATGTTGTGGGTTGAAACCTTTTCGCTAAACTACGTCTAATTAACACTTCGTCTAAACCGTTATCTTGATAAGGTTGTGGTAGCGTCTAGATCGTTTAAGATCATCCAGGCGGCCGGGGCTCCGAGCGACTATGGGTTGAATAGATAAATAGATAAATAGATAAATAGATAAATAGATAAATAGATAAATAGATAAATAGATAAATAGATAAATAGATAAATAGATAAATAGATAAATAGATAAATAGATAAATAGATAAATAGATAAATAGAAAACTAAAGGTGGGATTTTGAAACATCACGCATGGGCATGGCATAACCACTCGATAATCCATACCCCTAAAAAGAAAACAAAGTGTAAAATGTATCTATCTAATTGCACAAAACAACTCACATTTTCTCCTCTCCTTATCACGCCCGATCTTCAAATCTCCCTTTGACGTTTCCAAATCGTCATTTCGAGAGGCCCGGACGTCAGAGCACAGACCACCGGCCGGCGATGTTGGCTAAAAAATTAAGAGACAGTTTGTAGAGATGGTCAATTGAGATATAGGTTTTTGTAATAAGACGATGGTGGTCATGTTTGGATTCAACTAGAGTCGAGGTAGTAGACTGCCAAGATATTTTAGTTTCGAAACTTAATGTAAAAAAAGATTCGGTCGTTTGTGCCTGTTGGCAACTCTAGCATAATTAAAAAAAAAACACTTTTTTTTACCCTGCAGCACGAATGTGTGCACATGTAAGGGGTCCATTACACGATAGGTTTTGCTGTCAGTTTTACCACAGTCATGGCTGTGACTGACAAATAACCTACCGTGTAATGCGGTGACTGATGGTTGCATGAAATTGATTGATGAATATTTGGATATTTTGATTTTTGCATCATGCAACTATCAGTCATGACTTTTGAGTGAACGTGTAATGGCATTTCGTCAATCACGCGTCAGTCAGCGCGCAGAAAGCGATGGAGTCGGACACGGAACACTTCGAAAAGGCGGCGACGCCGCCCAACTCTTGTTTACGACGTGACTTGACGTGATGTGACGTGACGTGACGTGACGTGACGTGACGTGACGTGACGTGACGTGACGTGACGTGCCGTGACGTGACGTGACGTGACGTGACGTGACGTGACGTGACGTGACGTGACGTGACGTGACATTACATAACATATACAATAATTATATTTTACCCTCATTATTGAAATCATAATAACAAAAATTGCCTCTGATTATTTTTGCATCTGTTGGTGGCTTTCGGTTATTAGTGGGTTCCAAAGCCAATAATTGACTACAGCGCCGCCAAGTTATCTGTTCAGGTGGGCAAAATTGTAACTAACTAATTAATTGCAAATCCTGTTCCCCATTTTTTGTTTTATTTATTCACTTAAACTAAGATTTATAGATATTTTCATTAAAATTGAAAGACGAGTTAAAATATTCTCATTTTTCTAGGTAAATTTATTAAAATGTTGCTACTAAATTCTCCACTAGCGCCGCTATCTACTTAACAGATATGATGGTTTCACTGTACTGTTTTATGTATTAGTTTTCCAATTTGATGCCAGATGTCAGATCCAACATAGCAGTCGAAATTCCAACACAGGCTTTTCTTTTATGAATATCCATTATTATCTTGCGTAAATACGTGGTATCCCTTGTATCCTTTGCGTATGACTGACGGTCAGTCAGAGTGACCGTCTAAGGTCTATATTAATTCCGTCAGTCACCAACAATCAAACGTAATTCATGATTGATGGAATTGACTGACGCTTGCATGACCGTCTAATGGACCCCTAACACTTAACGTGGTTCTTATTTTATTACGAGTATATCGTCTGTAAGTCAAGATCATAGTTTTCACTATATCTCCGCCCTTACATCAACAACATACAACTCTACGCTCAAAACAGTGCCGCAAAAAACGTATCTTTCGACACGTATATTTTAGGGAATTAAAATTTGAAGTATAACCTCACGTTGACCTAGAATTATGAAATTGGGCATTATTATAATTACAGAAAAAATCTGAAAACTATACATTTGTAACGTCAAAAAATATCTTCAATCATTTATCATCAAAATATCTCTTTGACGTTCATTGAAGATTTTTTTTGACGTTACAAATTGGGTACAGCATTATGGTTTGTAAATAAGTGTGATGGGAGTAGGTATAGTTACAAACAGATAGATCACAGAGTGAGTTAGCCAAGAAGCTAGAAAGGGTAAGGTAAACCAAAACGAGTTCTTGAGTGGAGACCGAGCATCGGTAAACGTAGTGTAGGACGTTCTCAGACTCGGTGGAGCGATGATCTTCGCAGGGCGGCTGGCAAGAGCTGGATGAGAGTAGCCGAGGACCGTGCTCAGTGGCGTGCAATGGGAGAGGCCTATGTCCAGCAGTGGACAACCATAGGCCAATGATGATGATGATGATGAAATCAAAACAAAATTATATGGTGAGAAGTAAATATTTTAAAAGCGTATTTATCGCACTGAAAATTTAAAACAGCCCGTCATGTTCGATGTTGGACACCTCCTCATATTCTTTTAGTAATGCAGAGGTACATATAGCTTGGTCGTCTGCTTTGCATATACCTCCAGTCTGTACTTACTTTACTAGTCTACTTTAGCAACCAAACCTACCTATTAATAGATAGTAGATATATTGTTTAATGATGACAACAAAAATAAAATTAAAGCCAACCAACATGTCCTGCGCATAAAGCTTGGAGGCATTACGTCACCGCTGTTTTTCAGACTGATCCCTTTCTTTTGAAGCATAATAATTTTTAGTTTTAATTTGTTTATTGGTATGTAAAACTGGTAACAAACAATCTATACAGGTAGGTACATGCACAAAAAAGTCTAAACATAGGCACACAACACACATATAAATAAGTGTATAGGTTTAAGTATACGATGTATCAGATCCAACAGCCAGGCACTGCAGGATCCGAGTTGTCCCTTAACCTATCTAGTGTGAGTTAAGGTGCCACTGGACGCTCTATAAATCATCTCATTACGTACATACAAAGGCCAAAGTTGTTTTTATAGATGGGCTTGTCAGTACTGTCGCTAAAAACAATCTAGTCAATGATCTTACGTCAGAAAGACGCCAATAAACACCGATTTACCTCTTCCACTTGCAGCGAGTGACGCAATGGCGGCGACCTAATTATTCGGAATAATCAGTATGTGTATCGATAATAATTATAATTAGTCGAGACGAGCCACGACGCACGACCGCCCGCAGGCAAAGTGGCTCTCAAACTTAGACCAGACTTTTCCGCACTCATCCTCACGATGGGTCGGAAGGGATATAAGAGCTGAGATGGAATACTACACGTGAAGATAAGTGCCCAAGTGGGCAAAATAGGGAATGTACTAGCCCGTACCAGTGCGGCGGGCTCAGATCGTGACGACGTAGGGATGCCCAGACCCTTCCCGAACTACGGAGGATACGCCCGTAAGCCTGCTGCGCTCACCTTTGACCGTAGAAGTTTGACCGTAAGTTGGGCGTCGAACGCCCAGTGCGTTCCCCTAAACCTAACCCTCAATATAAATAAATGTTAGTATTGTGAAAGTATATCTTAGGTAGATTAAGAGCCATCGCAAACAGGGCGACTTGTCGCCGCGTCTAGTTGCGGCGTCAAGTCGCCCTGTTCGCGATGGCTCTTAACTTGTCGTCGCGACTCCACAACTCTGACGCCAAGTGTGCGGAGCTTCGAACAAAATATAATTATAAATTGTCGGCCGTAGCCTGTCGTCGCGTCTAGTCGCCGAGCTGTTGCTGTCGCTTGTCGCGAGTGTGCGCCAAGACAAAGTGAAGAGGATTGTAGTGGTTGTAAGTAATTTAGTTTTATGTACTGTCTTGAATGACGGTACTTGTTGTAAACTGAGTCTTCAATAAACGGCGTTAAATACGGACGCGTTTTGATAATTACACAAAGGATAAGATCCAAAGTGCCCGAGTAAATGCCCGGGCGTGCGTGCATACAACGTCTAGTTCTGTTCACCATGTTTAAGCTCTGCAAATCGGAGAAAAACCTGGTCGGACTCTTCCGACAAAAGGTCAAGTAAGTGTATCTGACCAAACCGACTAAAATCCATTTAGCGTTATTTAAATAGAATTTTGATCTGTCAAGTGTATGGCGGACGGAACTGTCAAAATTCTGTTTAACTAAAAGTTACATGGATTTTAGTCGGTGGTGCAATGCGGCCTTAGGGTGTTATTTGTTCTTCTCCCCATTCCACAGGTTTGAGAACCAGTGACGCTCGAGTCAAACAAGATCGATCGGACGGCCGGCGACGAGGTGTCAGTGCGACAGTTTAGTAATCGAATAATCGATTCATTCGACCCGAAAATGTTCCGATTGGGGACGGCCTTTGATCGCGAGCGACGAGCGCTGTTTTTTTAATGATTCGTGAGTTTTTTTTAGTGTCAAAAACTCATAATGGAATGAAAAGCGTTGGGTAGGCCTGTGATGTGAAAGATCTGCCTGCACAAAGGCGAGAAAATACTTTTTAGAATTATTTAAAATGTATTTTCTTCCAGCTGACCATGGATGATGTGGAGAGAGTAACCCTCAGTTTCTGAAAGAGTGTTCAAATGTAACATGAGATTAATCTAAGATTAATTCAAAATACCGGCACGTGATTGGCTGAAATTAGCTTGACATGAGATTAACATTTGATTGCTCTTCTAGAAACCGAGCGTATGGGTAATCTTACGCAGTTGAAGTTACGGGCACCAGCAAGTAATGTATAAGTATAGAAGCAAAAAAAAATCCAAATTCATCAACTTCCAAATTTATGCTGAGTGGGGCCCATATCGGGGGCTCTATGCTTATAACCTATGAACACCTCCTATGCGTGGACTTTATTTCAAAATTTTGCAACCCCGTTCACTCCCATAAGGGTTAAATTTAGAAAAAACGGCGAAAACGGTTTCAAGAAAATTCGACAACATTATTTATACCTCCCATACAAAGGATGATGGGCAAAATGGGCCCACCTCCAATAAAAATGGCTTGTTTATTAAATTAAACGTATATATACATACGTTCATTATCAGGTAGGTGCATACCAGAATTCGCTGTGTGGCTGGAGTTTTTCGAATCAGAAATAGTTGATATTTTTGGTTATGAATAGAAGTTTTTGGCTTATAAAACCATTTTTTTGCTAATATGTAAACCACTTAATGCTACATCATTTACTGTAATAGTAAATGACGAACCCATTTCAGCTTATGGATGTCGTAAGGGGTGACTTACGGCCATTTAGACCTAAGCACAGACTACATTGCATACATGACCTAGACACATCTGGTTGCCCTTTTGGGTTGTCTAGCAATCGCTTCATTTAAAAAACAATCATCATATTCTTGCCCTGTTCCCATTATTTGGAGTCGGCGCAGTATGTCATTCTCTTCCATGCGTCCCTATCACTCGCCATCTCTGCATTCAAATTCTTATCACCATATCATCACGCACACAATCCAACCACCTTTTCCTCGGTCTTCCTTTTCCAGCATAATAATATCCATTTGACCATGTAAATATTAGTATTTTCGCCATAAAACTTAGTATAGTTAGCGCACTAGGAAATTGGGATAATGCTAGGATGATGACGTTATTATCGCTCGCTGCCTGAGTGATCTTAAACGATCACTACGGTTAAGCAACATACGGCGCGTTCAGTCCATGGATGGTTCACCGTCTATGAATAACGCTAGTGGCATTTTTCCGAGCGGTTCCGTGCTTCGCAAGGCACGTTCGTTAAGCAGTTGGTGCCGGCTGCCGTCAATAGATGGCAGTCGTTAACCCAAGTCAGAGGCCTTAGGGCGGCTTGAAAACTTCTGACAGTAAGACCAGCCACTAGTCTTACAAGCCTCCATCAATCCGGACCTGGCCCCCGTGGAGTATGGCCTATACCTTCCTCAGGGAAGAGACCCGTGCCCCTCGGTGGGGACATAATGGGTTGATGATGATGATGATGATGATGATGATGCTGTTAAGAAAAATCTGATAATTGTGTTAGGTACTTGCAGATCGGCTCCAAACCGATCATTAATTTTAATTCTCGTGAAGCGTGCTAGATGAGTGCGCATGAGGCGATGCTACTGTGGAGACCTCTCCGCCACCCATGCCATGGATACCGATAATTATTGGTGTGTTATAAATATATTATTTTCATTCTATAAACCAAAAACTTTTATTTTCCTACACTAAAAATCTCAACTTATTATCTTATACAGGATGTAGCATTAGGTGGCTTACATATAAGCAAAACAAATGGTTTTATAAACCATAAAACTTCTATTTATAACCAAAAACATCAACTTTTTCTAAATAAAAAAACTCCAGACACACAGCGAATTCTGGCATCCGCCTGCCCGATAATGAACGTATGTATTAATTTAATAAACAAGCCATTTTTATTGGAGGTGGGCCCACGCTTCATACATTTTTGCCCATCATCCTTTTGGCAAAAAATCCGGTCTTATTCCTTGCCTACATTATTTAAAGACCCTCTGTGCAAAATTTCAGCTTTCTAGGTCCAACGGCTTGGGCTGGGCGTTTATGAGTGAATGAATCAGTCAGTCAGGACTTTGAATTGTATTTATATATATATATAGATAGATATACTTAGATACTGGACTTTTTCCTGTATTCCTTATTCCTATTTTGCTATTGTTTGTTTTCGGGTTGTAGCGTTTACTTATTTTTATCTACATTTTTTGCGTTTTCTGTTAAATGTTGTGTTATACATGTATATTTTAATGGTTTTGCGTTTTGCTTTGAGTATTATGTGGTCAAAATAATAAATGAATTTTCTTCTTTCTCCTTGAAATAGATCATCACAATTAAATTTGCTGTCCTTCTTTGATTTATTTATACCCTGAAATCTTTGTGACTCCTATGATAATAGCACCCATCTAGTCACAAAAGGTAAGCGACAATTACCCCCGCAACCTTAACTATCCTAGACGTTAGTCCACTGTTAAATGGCGTACAAAATGAAGACATTGTCAGGTATCGAACCCATGACATGCCCTCCAGTCGAGCATACCTAACCGCATAACTAGACCTAATTGCGCAGTGGGGTAAAACCGCCTCCATTACTTTACAACTGGACTTGAGCAAGAACAAGGACTTAACCCTCCAGAAACTAGGCCCTAGTCACAGATACCACGCGCGTCTTACAGAAATATCCAACTGTGGTATTTAATACCCACATTTCAGCACTGGAGTAAAGTGGACAACTTAAAATGGACTTTGAAATTGGTAAACGTTTTTTCCTACCAACCAACTGACAGTAGTTAACAGTAGATTAACAGCTTGTTAGTTTACGAGGAACCGGGGGTGAGCCAATCAAAGTAAACACTTATCCCGTCAAAAACATAAAAGTGAATGAGAGGCAAGTTCAATAGTAAGAACAGACGTCGTTATCGACTTCGCCGACAATATAATTGAGATCTACGAGTATTACGGGTGCTGCCAAGTTCTTTGTAGAAAATCATGAAATTTAATTACAAGATCACTAGAAATGCAAATTGTAATTCAAACTCAAGATTCGACTGCTAGTTTTTACCAACAAACCGAATTTCAGAAAAGTCACATAGGTATTATATCAATCTAACAGCATAAGTACAATACAAACAGAAAGTACACTAACCTCCGTATAACTTAACGTTATAACTTCGTTCAATAGGAGTTGGAAAATCACGCCAAGACTCAATTCCCAAAGATTTCAATATTGATTTGCTCAATCAACACTTCTCATCTTCGGCTACCTTCGATGGTGCTAAAAAAACTGAAACTCTCAATTATCTTTCATCACTTCCAACTCCTGACATCTCCTCATTTAGTTTTAGCCAATTCACTGATTGTGATGTTAAGAAGAACATCCTCTCCATTACTTCCAATGCGGTCGGTGGTGACAGCATCAGTCGTAATATGCTAATGCCTATCCTTGATATTATCACTCCCATCATTACAAAACTCCTTAACAATTCTGTTTCCTCTGGGATGTTTCCAACAGCTTGGAAAGAATCTCAGATCACTCCTCTACCAAAAAAGGCCAACCCTACTACCTATTCCGAGTACCGACCCATATCTATCCTACCATTCCTGTCCAAAGTCCTCGAACGCCTAGTCCATTCCCAGTTAAGTCATTTTCTCACCATGAACAACCTCCTCAATCCTCTCCAGTCCGGTTTCCGTCCAGGGCATAGTACTGTTACGGCTCTTGTCAAGATTACCGATGACATACGGTTAGCTATGGAGAACGGGCAGTTGACGATTTTGTCACTACTCGACTTCAGCAGCGCCTTCAATGCTGTCGATTTCGACATATTGCTGGCGTTGCTTAGGTCTCTTAACATATCTCCAACGGTGATTGACTGGTTTCGTAGTTATCTACACGGGCGCCGGCAACGTATTCGCATTGAAGATTCTTTCTCCTGTTGGTGTGCTATACCTGCCGGTGTCCCCCAAGGTGGCGTGTTGTCTCCTCTCCTTTTTGCAATTTTCATTAACAGCATTTCTCATCAGCTTTCTTCTTCCTACCACCTATATGCAGACGATCTCCAAATCTACACACATGCTAATTTAAATAACCTGCATGCGGCCATATCTGCTATTAACAGAGACCTTTCTCAAATATCGGAGTGGAGTAGTAGATACGGTCTCACGGTCAACCCCAGTAAAACACAGATGATTATCGTCGGTGGTCGCCAGTGTATATCTAGGGTTGACATGGACATGCTTCCGGCTGTAATATTCGAGGGGACAGCAATTCCATTTAGTCAGACTGTAAAGAATCTCGGTATTATCATTGATAGTACCTTATCTTGGGTACCGCAGCTGGAAATGGTGAGCCGGAAGATGTTCGCGTCTGCGAGCTCTCTTAGACGGCTTCGTAATTTTCTACCCACTGCTACCAAAGTTGCGTTAGCACAATCACTCCTTCTCCCTATTCTCGACTACGCTGATACATGTTATCTCGACCTCACCGAGGAGCAACTAAATAAACTTGAGCGTCTTCAAAACTTTTGCATCCGGTTTATATTTGGTCTGCGCAAATATGATCACGTCTCCGAATTTCGTTCACAGCTCAAGTGGCTCCCAATCCGCCTCCGCCGGAATACGCACATACTCTCTCTTCTCTATTGCATACTGTTTAACCCAAGAACTCCTTCCTATCTAAAAGAGCGCTTTGAATTCCTTCACTCTTCTCATGTCCTTAGTCTTCGTTCCTCCCAAAACCTTCTCCTAAAAATCCCATCCCATCGCACCACTTTCTACAGCTGCTCCTTCACAGTGCAAGCAGTCCGCCTCTGGAATGACCTACCGGTAGAGGTGCGGAAAGCCAACTCGCTCCCAATTTTTAAAACTATGGTGAAGGGTCACTATCTCGCTGGTTTACTGTAAGACTGTTGCTGTTGTTGGTATTTTATTTATGTCCTATGTGTATGGTTTATAAATTTATGTACCTATTTATATAATATATATTTTCACATCATTATTTATTTGTGTAATATTATTTGTATGTATCTATTGATAGTTCATATTTATATTATATAGAATTTATATTATATTTATAACTATAACAGTTTGGTTGCCTAGGCATGTATAATAAAATTGATATAACTCAGTAATTATTATTTTACTTATTTTGTACATCTGCTTCCTTCTCCAATATTTGGCTCCAGTCCATCCAAAGGTTGTCTGGAAGAGATCACTTTTAGTGATAAGGCCGCCGTCTGTACTCTTAGATTAAGAAATACCTGTGTAATTTCCTTTTTTATGTACAATAAAGTGTTCTCTATCTATCTATCTCTATCTATCTTAACGAAGTAGAGTTCATTAAATAAGCACCTATTATTTAGCCTGTACGTGAAAACTAGCCAAGTCAAATCTTAAGCTTAAATAACAATTTACATCTCTAGTGACCTTGTAACTAAAATTTCATGATTTTCCACAGAGAACTTGGCAGCACCCATATAGAATAATAATATCAATAATTTTCAGTTTTTAGATTTTTTTCCTTTGTATATGCCTAATAGTCTACCTTGATGCCAAATATCAAGTTTCTAGATCATCTGGAAGTGGGTTAGGTTTTTGATCTATAAGTGAGTCAGTCAGTCATAAAAATTCCTGTTTTTAAACGTTAATATATCAATAACTGTTTGAGCAACATTGATGAAATGTTGGATCCTAAGCAAGCTAAGGAACTTTAATAAATGTGCCAAATTTCATATAAGTAGGTTAATAGTTGTAGAGTTGTGAAGGGGTCAAAAGTAGCTCGAAGTGATTCCTGTAAACGGCTGCTGCGTCGCCAGTTCCTTTTTCTCGAACTTGGCTGGACACGCTGTCGCGTGTCTAGATTCTCCACTAGCTATCATATTTTTTCACATGTATCAAACAAATTGCACCACCCAAAAAGATGTCGCATTCAAACCTATGACGCACAAGCTCACAAACATTTAAAAAGACAGGAGCGTACACCATTGTGAGCGAGGGTTTCTCGAAACTGTCATAACCGTTTTTGAACCATTTTTTGTCACAGACCGCCCAGTATTCGTTGACGTATTCACTCTACTGTGGTTAAAAACCATTGGGCAAAAGTCAATTTAGCAGACAGAT
This sequence comes from Yponomeuta plumbellus, assembly GCA_947310845.1. Lineage (NCBI taxonomy): Eukaryota > Metazoa > Arthropoda > Insecta > Lepidoptera > Yponomeutidae > Yponomeuta > Yponomeuta plumbellus. The sequence goes on from OX371206.1 coordinate 4,990,745, forward strand.
TGGTGAAAACTGCCGATTTTTTTCTAACCCTAGAGACTTATAGAGGGTACTTTTTTTTACTACAGAAGTGTGTGTATGGTAGTGGTGGTAGCACACCACACGGGAGGTCGTGGGTTGACTCCCGAAATATAAAGATAATCATATTAACAATAATGAAGTTATGTACATTAATGAAATTGTAGCAGCAATGTCACTCGCTAACGATGAAGGAAAACATTATGAGAAAACATTCAGTCAGTCTGAGGTAACACATCTCAACTCTAGAAATTGTCTGAAAGTGATAATTAACCCCTTACTCTCTCTCTCTCTCTCTCTGAGAGAAGACTTGTGCCCTGCAGTGCAAAAGGCTACATAAAATGAGTTCGAAAAAGAAAGAAGTGGTGGTTTGGAAACATTAGGGAGTGGTCAGATGAAGCCATCAACGGGATGGCTTTTTGAAGCCATTTTTTGAACAACACCCTTTGTTATGTTACGTTACGATGAACATAACATTTTTTGTTATGTTACGATGAACGGAACAAAGTATTTTTTAAGTAAAGAAATGAATGGATGAATGAATGAACAAACAAAGAAACGAACGAACGAGCGAACGAACGAAAGAACAAATGAGTGAATGAATAAATAAATATAATACATTGCTTCTAGCCCCACACTAGGACACCGTGAAATCTATCAGCCTGATGTTCAACGGATGATCACTATACATTCCTTCGGGAGCAGCGGGAGGCGTGAGATTAGGTATTATGGGAGTTTTGTATGACAAATTGAAATGTTTCTCCTTTGACGTTTATCGTTACGAAACAATTATGACACTTGACAGAATTATTCTTTTATGTTTTTTTTTTGGTATTTTTACGAAGATAACAATTGTCCAAGAACTAAACGATCACCTCTTTTTCGTGGTTCGCACAAAAGAATCCTATTATTGTAATCTGCTTGAGTTAAGTGAGTTGTTTGTTGCTTAACCTAAGCATTATGATGTAAACATTCGGCGGAGATTCTTAGAAGTGAGTACACAGAAATACGAATAAAAAAAACTAAGCGTTTGACCCTAAAATACAAAATAAAAGAAGAAAGGATATTGTTGCAAAAACACCTACCTACCACTCGAACTAACGAGGCGCAGTCGTCTGTTAAGTACGGTCGGCAGCACGTCAACCTTCACATTTTAGTTGCAAAGTCGCCCGTGAGGCAACGGAGTAGACTGCATGGGTGTATAGGATGATGTGCTGTCGACTGTACAATCTATATTAATAATTTCGGTCGGGTCTACGGCAGACTCGAACGATATGCACACCAAATGAATGAGCGTAATAAAATAGTTGATCTGAGTCGACAACATATGGGCGGAAAATTCGTATTATCGAGCAGCATCAATATAAAAATTACTAAATTCAACAATGGCGTTGCTAAGTAAACATGTCAATGTCATCATTGTTGTGTTAGTGTCACAAGTTTTCATTGTGAACTGTTATGGCCGGTTTACATTATTTTAGTGCTTAAGAGAGTGCTATAATACAATTAGAGAGGCAAGTGCATTAGTACATTACTAGACGTTCGAGTGAACGTTTATATTTCTTCCAGTAGAGTGTCACTTCGTCGACGTCGCGAAATATGCGCTATCCTACTATGAGTTTTAATGGAACACATAAGTAGGTAAGTTTGATAATTCGAGTTATTGAAAACAACACGAACCCGTCACGGGTCACTTGCGCACTCTCCTAAAGTTCTCACTAAATTTTTAGTTTATACACAGATAAGTAACGAGGATAGTAACGCGCTCAGGTGTTACTGGATAGAACAATAGAAACCAATTCTATTTTGATTCTAATTGAAAGGCAACTAGAACCGTACTATACCGTAAAACGTACTAAAGCAAGTGGCGCTTACACGTTTCTACAAAAGCACTCTCCTTAAGAAAGTAAGAAAGAAATAAAGAAAGAAAGAAAGAAAAGAAAATTTATTTATTTGATACTCAAAACAAAACAAAAAAACACACACACACAGAGTGCGTACAGTAATAAAAAAAATAACACAGAAAGCATAAAAAGCGTAAAAATAAATAAACTGTACAACATAAAAATATTAATAAAATACATTAAAGGTTGAGCCCCCAAAATGGGCCTGATTCAGCATAATGTTGCAACAGAGTGAGTGCAACAGAGTGTAAAGTAAAGCACTCTCCTAAACACTAAGATAATCTAAACCGCCCTTTGATCTAATTTGTTAACTCCATGGTGTGTGGAATACCGTGGCATCCAAGAAGGTTATTATAATCTGTGCCAACTGAGAAGGTGTAGTAAGTAATCTGTGGTGTTTTTCATTGGCGGGAAGACAATAATTGACATTGAGTTTTGGAAGGGTCTGAAAAATAATTGAAAAAGGAAATCAAAGTCATAAATTGATCTTTATTGTTTTGCTTAGTTATAGGTACCAATAAACTTATTGAAATGAAAAGGCCACTACATAAGAAAAATATCAAAAATTAAAATGATGAAGAAAAACATGTGGTCAATACAAAACTAAAAGCTGTAAAGCCAAAGAGGGGAGCTGTTTTTAGTTGATTAGCCAAGTGGATTCTACGTCTCATTGAATACGTCATTAGATTCACTAGCTGTTAAGTTTATGAAGGAAGCTCATTTAGTAATTTGTGATGAGGTACCCATGACAAAGTTATGATAAATATCCGATTTTCCCCTTGCATTCCTTCTTGAGTAGCCAGAACATGTCCAAAAGAGCAAGATTGGCTATCCGTAATAGTGTGCTGGTTCCAATACTGATGTAAGCATGGTAGCGAGATTTGGGTATGGCAGAAGAATCATGAAAGTAGGATTAGTGCAGTACAAAAATGAGATCCTTAAGAAATATGTGTGGTGTTACTTTGAATGACAGAATACGAAATAGTGATCAGAGACCGAAGATGTAGAGAAAGAGGATGTAGTGAGTGACTAGAATTGAAAAAAGGAATGTTGCGTTGGTTTGGAGATGTGGAGAGGATGAACGAAGAAAGACTGACAAAGCAAATATATCGGGCGAATGTGAGTAGAAGGGCCGGTAAGGGACGCCCCAGTTGGACATACCTCGACCAAATAGGGGATGTATTAGCAAAGGGCAAGATTAAAAGTACCCGAAACCGATGTGAGTACATGCAACGACTAATGGATGTCGATGAAGCGAAAGTGATTTGTCAGGATAGTGGCAGGTGACAGTCCGTGGTCTCTGCCTACCCCTCTGGGATACAGGTGTGAGCTTATGTATCGGAATGTATTAAGAGATTTATATCTACTGGTGGTTGATAAATACAGAGGCGTCACCATATAAAAAAAACATAGTGGAATATTATTTTGCGTCTACATTTTACCCGAGCGAAGCCGGGTTTTCGTCTAGTAGAATAATAAGATAGATAAATAACACTTCATTGCTCAACCAGGATACAGAATTAATGTAGTTTCCTTATATCTAAGTAATGATATACAATTCTCATACAATAAGAATGTAAAAATGCACGATAAATGCAAAAATTATGAATGCAAAAATGTATTACAGTCTGGTTGGTTGGACACCTTAAATAACAATGGCACAGAAAAACCTAATAGACTGAGTAAAATAATATTTACACAAAATCAAAAACCAAAATCAAATATTTTATTCATAGGACAAACAAAATGTTTACTTTATGAACGTCAAAGTTGTTAGTTTCACAATTAATAGATTACATTGAGAAGAAACTAACAAAGAAACTCCACATTTATTCTTTTCAAAACAGTTTCAGCCTAAATTACGAACTTTCAAACTTAAAAAATATACTCTTGGATGTGTTCAACACTAGACCCATTTATCCTCTGATCAAAGTTTATATTAAACTACTGTTTAGTGCCAGACATGCGAATGTATGCGAACACGCACGCACAATACACGCACACACACATATACACACACGCGCACACACACACACACACACACACACACACGCGCGCGCAAGCACATATGATCCATTTATCTATACTTTGGCATTTTTCGCAGACTTTAAACGACACTAAATCAAAAATCTTTAGCGGTAGAAAATTCGATACCGTTTGAAAATTTAGTACTAGCTAGCACTAAATTTGTAAACTGTTTTGAGTTTTCTACCGTTAAAGGTTTTTGATCCGGTGTCTTTGAAAGTCTGAAAAAAATGCCAAGTATAGATAAATGGATTATACATACATACATTTAGTTTCAAGTGCCGAGTTATGTGCACACTGCAGATACTTCGATTTTCTCTCGATGTTTTATGATAGGCTGCTTACTTTACCACTTAGAAAAAAGTTCATTGGCACATGCCGGGATTCGAACTCACAACCTTCCGAACGTGTGGCCGGCTTTCTACCATTGTGCTGCCACCGGTACATTTTTTTTAATCATTTCTTAAAAAAGTTTCAATGTCCCACGACTTGAAAACACTGAGACAAAGATTAAAATATGGACAGTCCGCTCTGTCCGCGATCATCATCATCAACCCATTATGTCTCCACCCACGGGCACGGGTCTCTTCCCTGAAGAAGGTATAGGCCATACTCCACCACGGGGGCCAAGTCCGGATTGATGGAGGCTTGTAAAACTAGTGGCTGGTCTTACTGTCACAAGTTTTCAAGCCGTTCTAAGGCCTCTGACTTGGCTTTACGACTGCCAACTATCGATGGCAGCCGGCACCAACTGCTTAACGTGCCTTGCGAAGCACGGAACCGCTCGGACAAATGCCACTAGCGTTAGTCATAGACAGTGACCCATCCATGGGCTGAACGCGCCCTATGTTGCTTAACCATAGTATTGTATTGTATTTATTTCATCTTTAGGCATACAAGATACACTTAGAAACGTCAACATATGGACACTTAAAATTATCATTATAAATCATCCATGCAGGTAGTCTATATATGCAACTAATTAATATTAGAAATTTTATTACAGATTAGTATCATAATTATGCCAATTTTCATGAGTATACATTAAAATTATAAAATTAGAGGAATTCTTAAGTACTAAGTCTACATGTCAGGTTGTACAAGGCCATTATCAGCAAGTGCTTCATCTATTGAATAGTAGCTTTTATCAATAAGATTCTTTCTGATTATTGCACAAAATTCCATATGATCTCGAGACTGTATGTACTCCGGCAATTTGTTATATAATTTGATTCCCTGTACTAAATGGGACTTTGATACTTTAGCCAGTCTATGTGTTGGGATCACCAGTCTTGTCCTATGTCTAGTATCAATACTGTGAACGTCACCAAGTGTTTTAAACGATATTAAATTGTCCCTTACATATAATAAGCTTTGATATATGTATTCTCCCGTCATTGTCATTATACCTACTTCTTTAAATTTTTCCCTGCATGAATCTCTGTGCTTTAGTCCTAGAACATAACGTAAAGCCCTTTTCTGAAGCACAAAGATGGAGTTTGCTTGTGCAGCAGTGCCCCAGAACAGCAGTGAACGCTTAAGATCACTCAGGCAGCCCAGGCTACGTGCGAGTCCGCGATCATACCTCTGGAATATTAGCGTATGGACGCTATGACCAGCAGTAGAGGAATTTGTGATGATTAGATTGGAATCCGCATTACCTTCCATGTTCATTTGTTTTTCAATTAAACGAGCAAAACGCCTGAGACAGATGATCCACGGGTCATCGGCCGAGCTCCACATGCCCTGTCTCGGGATGATTGATACATCGACACCTTGCTACAGCCAGTCACGGACTAGTAACCCACTGGATTCGTGTTGGCCTCAATAGGCCTCAATAGGCTTTTTAACAGGTTTCTAAAAACCATCTAAGTTTTTTCTTTGGTGTTAAGTGAGTCGTCAGAAAGTAATAATTTTAAATTATTTCGTGTATTTTCTTCAAAAAGAAAACACACGAAAATTTACTTTTAAAATAAGCCACCAAACCACTATCTGTGGCAATATGGTGTCGTACAGTAATTATGACGTCACTGATCAGTAAACCAAACGAATGAACGTAAGAAAGAACATGAATGTCAGATGCCATATTTACTAACTTGAAACTTCATCACAGATTCGGCTAATCCAAGCCGTTTTCGATAAAATGGCCACAGATACATAGTTATCAAATTTTATCCTGGTTTTGTTGGATAAATATAACATTTTTTTACATTAAACCCCTTAAAGCGGTTTTAAGACTCATATAATTTATAAATGTAACATTTAATTTTGGAAAGGGCATTGCGTATCCGAAGCTCCATGGTCTCATTCTTCTGTAAGGAACTACTTGAATAAAATTTAAAAGATGTTAGCTTTCGGACGCAAACATTTTTTTTACTTTTCCGAACGCTGCCCATCCGAGTTGGATTCGACAAGTGACTTCTTTTTCGAAATTGGAATTACCCCAATTGAAATGTTTGTCCCAAGTATACAATAGTGACCTATTAATTTGAGGTCAGAGCCGTCAACGATGTCGAGAGAAGGTGCTACATGGGAGTTCGACATTATTTTAGTCTTGTTCTCATAAAATTATTAATAACAATTTAGTCATTAAAATTGCAATTATTTTATGCAGCCTCTTAATGAAACTTAACTACCTCAGGCAGAATCAGATGGTCTGCGAGATCACGAGACCTAACCTCAACCTTCAGAAGGCGTCACTGTCGCAGACTGTCTCGCATACGGTTGCTACACTTTGAGACTAGTAAAAAGTTCTTATCCAGAAGTTACACAGTCTGTGGCATAGAGTTTATAAACTAAGCAAAGCCCACACAAAATGAAAGAAACTCTACTAAATTCAATGTTTTTTGCTTCTGTCTTTATCATGAAGTTGATGTGTGAGATGTGTTATTAAATTAAATTTCTGTTTGTGCATTTTTTATGAACTTACTGATCATCGTGCGGTGCGTTGACTTTAGTTCAAAATTTTGCAACCCCGTTCACTCCCTTAAGGGTTAAATTTAGAAAAATGGCGATACACGTGTTCAATCAATTGTGTTGAAGAGTATTTATTTCAAGTTTCAAGAAAATTAGACAACATTCTTTATACCTCCCATACAAATTTTGGGAACCCTTTTCGGCCCCTTAGGGGTTGAATTTAAAAAAATCCGTTCTTATTCCCTACCTACATTATATATAGACCCTCTGTGCAAAATTTCAGCTTCCTAGGTCCAACGGCTTGGGCTGGGCGTTGATGAGTGAGTCAGTCAGTCAGTCAGGACTTTGAATTTTATTTATATAGATTTTTAATTAGGTGGACTAAACTGACAGTTGGTGGGTTGCCAAGTAAGGGAAAATAAAAAATAGTGTTGTGCTCAGAGTGATCAACTAATAAATATTTTCATTCAATCATTCGTTCATTCAATTGCAGATTGGTCAATGTAATGTAACTTGCTCAATCTATAAACTCTAAAATTAAATAATACTTAAGGATTTCGTGATAAAATTACATTTAATTATAACTTAACAACATGAAAGAACCTGACAGTCATACCATGTTCATTTCTTTCAGTTTTGGAATAGGAAAAAATAAAATAAAAACCAGATTTAAAATTTTAATCACTATTTCATCATCATCATCAACCCATCATGTCCCCACCAAGGGGCACGGGTCTCCTCCCTGAGGAAGGCATAGGCCACTATTTATTTCCTATAATTTTTTTGAATCAGAATCGTTTATATTTATTACGAACCTTTCGGTTACGTCGTCGATAACATGGTCAAGTTGCATCATCTTGTTTTCTTCTTTTATGACATGATCGATACAACTCGACCACCATTGCGGTGTAAATAAATTTAATCCTTCACTGAACAATGCTCTATTGCTATTATGAACTCTATTCAGGATACATTTACTTGACTTTTCTTCTAAACCACCTGTATATTCGATGGTTCCGATTCACAATGGTTTTTTACACTAAAACTAAACATAAGAAGGATACAAAAAAAACACAAGAGTTACTTAGTTTTGAATATATTTATTAAAAACAGTCAGTGTCGACCGACCGGCAGCTACTAAGGCAGTATAGTAGGACAGACAGAAATAAGTCTCCCTGGTCTTACTAGAAGGACAAATCCATAGGACCACGAGAAAACTGGTTCTATTCTGTCAAAAAAGGAATGAATGATTTGTGTCTGGTCCAAATTCAATTTTTTGTTTTTTTTTGTTGTTAGATTGGCACAACTGTTTTTAATTTTGGCGCGGAGTGTGAGTTGCATTCTGTTATTTAGATTAAAAAATAGTGCTAAATTGCTAAGCCATAGGTCTTAGCAACTGGTTGGCAAGTTCGTAATAAGTTAAACTATGCGCGTTGACCTTTTTCGACCCGTGCTTGGTGTCTCTGTCAATCATAGACCAACGAGACGGAAAATTACATGCTGCCGTGGTGGATGTGGTGGCATAGTTTGGACTCTATTTCAAAATAGTATTGGCCATGTCAACAAAAGAAAATGATTACAAGCTTTAAGAGCCATCGCAAACAGGACGACTTGTCGTCGCGTCAAGTCGCCGCGTCAGACGCGACGCGATTTGCTTCTGGCGTCTTGTCGTCGCGACTCCGCGACACTGACGCCAAGTGTGCGGAGATTCGAACAAAATATATGAAAATTGACGGCTGTAGCCTGTTGTAGCGTCTAGTCGCCGAGCTGTCGCCTGTCGCGTGTCGCTAGTGTACGCCTAGGTTTAACCCCTCAGGCCTAGAACATTATTCTTTCACAGCTAAGTTAGTTATTCACAGAGCAATAATTTAAATTTATCACAGTTTTCAAAGAATAAAACATGCTAACTAATACAACTGTGGTATGTATCATCTTCAAAATTCGATTCAAAGTGCAGTTGCGAGACCGACCCGCTGACGCTGACGGGTCTACGGGATCCGAAAGAATGCGCCGTAATTTACATTGGACCCGCCGGCGGGTCCTCAGGGCTTGAGGAGTGTAATTGGACTGATATAAATAACGAAAACGAAGGTTAAGCAACATAGGGCGCGTTCAGTCCATGGATGGGTGATCGTCTATGACTGACGCTAGTGGCATTTTTCCGAGCGGTTCCGTGCTTCGCAATTCACAAGCAGTTGGTGTTGGCTGCCGTCGATAGATGACAGTCGTTAAGCCAAGTCAGAGGCCTTAGGGCGGCTTGAAAACTTCTTACAGTAAGACCAGCCACTAGTCTTACAAGTCTCCACCAATCCGGACTTGGCCCCCGTGGTGGAGTATGGCCTATACCTTCCTCAGGGAAGAGACCCGTGCCCCTCGGTGGGGACATAATGGGTTGA